>OX244269.1:19808416-24808416 GCA_945867215.1 Epinotia demarniana
GAAGTGGCAATCGCTCGCTCGGACGCCACGAGCGACGAGCGCTCAGCATCATCATCGTTTTGTTCCTGAAAACAAATATTACAATTCAGGTGCCTCTTTCAACCAGTCATACCGGTTCGTGTAATTTCGATCTTAAACTAGAGTGAATAAAAAGCAAAAAGGTCCACAAACCTCATCCCGAGGTTTGGCTGCACGAGTCTGAGGAATCAAGCTGCGTCTCTTCAGTGAGCTGCTGCTACTACTCCCGCCAAGGCTTTTCCTCAACCGCATCAAGTCTGGTGTCGATGTTATAGAGCTTTCCACCATCATGATGCATAGAACTTTCAAAATTATAGATCCTTTATGTACAGCACTGTTTATTTACGTAAAATAAATAAGATATTTGCCTAATTTCCGTAAATTGAATCTCAACGGACACGACTGTCGACAGACGCTATTTTTTAAACGAATCTGTCAATATTTTTGTAGTGGCTTTGGTAATTTTGCCCGCTATCATACAGCCACAAGTTGTTGGTAGATTTATAGGAATAATTTACTGCCATAAAACAATAAAAATATTTATTGTGAATGGTTATACAATATTTACACGTTTAATTATGTAGTAGAATTAGCAAATTAGTATCATTTGGACCCTAACAATAGTAACTTTTTTTTAACCGTTAATTCTTAGTGTTGCCAGTGTCAATATTTCATATTTACCTCAGCTGTTTGTAAACGCCGCTTGTTGTTGCCATCTTCTCGTCCGTCAGTCATTTTGTTCGGTGGCTGTTATTTCATGGTTGACGAAATCATTGAAAATCTTTGTCATCGGAGGTTAATTTATAGAGTGACATTATGAGTTCTGGTATGCCTGAATTAGGCTCCAAGATAAGCCTAATATCTAAAGCCGATATACGTTACGAAGGCCGACTTTTCACCGTCGATCCTCAGGAATGTACCATCGCTTTGGCCAGTGGTAAGTTTGACAAATGGATTCTGTTGTCGTACTTCATAGCATTTTCCGTTTTTTTTAGGTACCGTAGTCACTTTCTAATTGTATTTTAAGCATTCTGATGATGTAATTTAATCCCCGACCTTCTGTCTACTTATCCGGTAGCTTAGCTTTCCCCAGTTTTTCCCTCCTTTATTATTTTAGAAGCTTATCATTGTTTATTGGCAAACTCAAAAATGAATAATTAAACCGTTTTGTAGCATTTTCCTATAAAAAAATGACGATTCATCGTCTTATAACGTGGCAGATTGAATTAACTCTACCCTCATTCAGAAAATGTTAAGTTTAGTGACCGCGGCTTGGGTTTGATGACGTTGATAATGCTGTTAGTTCCCTCGTAAACAACTTTCCTTTGTTCAATCGAGACTATCATATTTGCCTAAATATTCAAGTTTTTCAAGAAGTCTGAAAGCTTTTTCCGTAAACATATTTTTTCGGCTACCATCGTCTTACTAATTACCCTGTCTCTTTCAGTGCGATCCTTTGGGACTGAGGATAGGGAGACGCAGTTCCCAGTCGCACCTCAGAGCCAGGTGTACGATTACATCCTTTTCCGGGGCACGGACATCAAGGATATCCGAGTTTTGAACAATGTCCCGCCGCTGCCAAATGACCCGGCCATCATGCAGATGTCGGTGCCGCCGTCGCTGGGCGGGGCACCCGGAGCTCCGGGGCAGTTCCCTCAGCAGTTCAACCACCCGGTCATCGGCCAGACCCAGTACCCGCAGTACCACCCCATGGCTGGTTTCCCAGGGAGTGTGCACGCGTCACTCAACAAGACGAGTGAGTTGTCGCAGACATCAGTGGAGCTGCCTCTGCAGCACATGGCTATGACTGCCCCAATCGGATCGGGAGTCCACCACAACCAAGTGAAAGACCAAGGTTTTCAACAGATTAATTTTCAAGCCACCGCTTTCACAGATGCTACATTGCGATTTTTGTCCTTTCCCAAACAGATGCTTTCAATTGTATCATGTCAAGTGTCTGCTTGTGAAACTAACCATTAACAATATTAATCATTAGTGCATGCTCAAGTATTTCTTAGCTGAAACTTACTAACCATGTCCATTATATTAGTCTACCCACATCTTGGTAACAGTAGTAGTTAACCTTACTCACTTGTACTAAATCTTCAACTAACATTGATTTCATAGTAATTAATAGCCATAGCATTGGGTGCCGTGTGTAACTGATTATCACAATAAAAAGCTGATAACTACTAAAATAACCAATTGTTTAAGTAACCCTTTGGATGTCACAGCTGGTATTGTAAGTGCCACATCAGCATGTATTGGTATCTGGGACAGGACTATGGCAATCAAAGGGTTAAAATTAAAACTAACCTCCGAAAATCGCAAGATGCATTCTACTTGGTCTGTTGCTTGTTGCAGCAAATGCTCTGAGGCTTTATTTCATTCATTCCTCGCTTTAAGCATTACATACTTGACATTTTGAATTGAATTATTAACGGATGTTTATTTTCTCAGCTTCAATGCTTGACCTTATTGGAGGAGGATCTCAGCAAAGTGCTTCGCGGTCGGGTACGCCGGCTGTGGGCCACAGGAAGAGCCCTACCGCTGATCAGGGCACGCAGGTAAATTCATCTCAATTCTAATATTTTTTTATAGTTTCTTTATTTGGAAAATAGGCCTGAAGACAGTTTGCTCTTATCAGATGATTTGTTTTGTAAATGAAGTAAGATTCTCATATCCAATTAGAATTATCATAATAATAATAATCCAATTAATTTCAAGCATGTGCCTGTGAGTTAAAAATAATATTTTGTACTAAAACATCTTTTTTTGGAAGACCTTGAGGCTTTAAAGCCAGAGCATCATACTCAGTTGGGTCCATTTTGTGAAACACAAACAACCTGTCACTTTCTGTGTTATCTCTTTAGTGTGTTTCAATTTATTTTTTATTCTGATTCTCCAGCCTTCAATATCAGAACAACCAACCATTATTTTTCAAGAATAAACAGCATTGTTAACTTTAACATGATGTACACACTAACCTTGTGTGTTACTACTTTGTAAAACAAACCTTGAAAGATTCAGTTTCCTTATGATCAAGTTACTTACTAGTGGTACAGTGTTTAGCTACAGGTTAGTGCCAGCCTACAGTTTTTTTTTTTTCGATCACAGTCAGTTTCTTATAATATGGTTCCCTCAATACTACCCTCTAATCCAGGATTTCAGTTGGAGGTTTTTGAGCCAAGAAAAGTACAGTTGGCAATAAAAGCATTTTCTGAAATGTAGTATTTCTTGAACCTTTTTTCCTGCACTCTGATTTGTGGTTCAGTATGAATGTGGTCATAGTTTAGTGTGCCTCTTTGCATGTTGTCAATAAAAGCATTTTCTGAAATGTAGTATTTCTTGAACTTTTTTTCCTGCACTCTGATTTGTGGTTCAGTATGAATGTGGTCATAGTTTAGTGTGCCTCTTTGCATGTTGTCAATAAAAGCATTTTCTGAAATGTAGTATTGCTTGAACCTTTTTTCCTGCACTCTGATTTGTGGTTCAGTATGAATGTGGTCATAGTTTAGTGTGCCTCTTGGCATAGGCTCCACTTTCTGTCTCTAGCGACTCTTCGCCAGTAAGGGCCTGCCGCGAATTTTAACTCGCCTTCCCATCTCTTGCTGTCTTACTCTACGAAATCATTTACAAAAAAAAACTGAAACTTATTCAAGTCGGTATCAATTTTTGACTAACTTATACATAGATGATAGTGTGATTTATTTGCTTCATTTTAATGTAATGTACATTTTACCATAAGATGAATTCCCCAGATTCTGAAGTGACAAGTTTTGCTTTCAATAATGAGCAATTGTTTTCATATAATTACTCAGATATATACAGAAACGCGGGTCACACAATTATTCGTCTGTGGAATGCATTGGTTCATAAAATGCTTAAAATTCCTGATGTTTTACGTTCTAGTCATTATTTTTTTGTTTTTCTTGATGCTATGTTTACAATTTACTAGTTTTTACCTCATGGCTTTTCCTCCCTTGAGAATTAATTGAAGCGTGTGAAGCGAGTCTGCAATGTCTGTTTTTTTAAATTTATAAATGACCAATAACTGTTTCATCTGACTTACGCTGTGCAGGGAATAAATACAGATACGTATCTAATAATTTTTAAGAAAAAAATATTTTGAATTAACTAGTCTCGAAGTAAGCTCTCAAAAGTGACTATACTCATCCATATCTAGTTAGATTGCACTTTCTATATAAAAAAATACATGACAAAAGTACTTTTAATTGTTGGTAATATAATGGATATTATAAACCACTACATGCAGATTTTATTTTTATGGTCATTAAATGGAATTCATAGCATTTGCATACGTTTTCAGTGAAAATCGTGAGATCTCGCCCAAGTCTGAAATCTCGCAACATTGTATTCCCTGAGCAGGCCCCTACATAGGTTATTGCCGAACCACCCCCATTCTTTCTTCCCTAGCATGTCAATTGACATTTATTAAACTCTACCCACCAGGCGGGCTCCATCGCATCTGGCTCAGGCCAGCAGCGCGACAGCCGGCGCGGCAGCAACCCGCAGCAGAAGCAGCAACCCGGGGCCCCGCACAACCGCGCCTCCTCCCGCAACCGCCAGCGCTACCCCAGCGGCGGCGCGCCCGCGCAGAACCAGCATAACCAACACCAGAACCAGCATACGCAGCATCAGAACCAGCACCATAACCAGCATCAGAACCAACATCAGAACCAGCATCAGAACCAGCAGCAGACGCAGCATCATCAGCAGCAGCATCATCACCAGCAGGGGCAGTTCGGAGGTATGACCATTCACATTTAATAGAGATTTTATTGTTTTATTTAGTCTCTTTATAGCTCGGACTTGCTGATTCTTTTATGCCTGTGTTCGAGTTACGTGTTTGTCTTTAGCGATAAGACCACCTGTTGTGTACCTGTACGTACTAGTTATTGTTTTGTTTCGTGCGTCGTTTGTTTAAGTTTGCAATAAGAAGTATTGTACGAGCAGTAAGATAGGTGCCATACCAGTTTGAGCTATAGAGTGCACCAACCTATAGCTCAAACTGCTACTTAAGAGTTCTGTAGGGTTTCTGCAATGGTCACTAGAGATGCGCCGAATATTCGGTTATTATTTGAGATTCGGCAAGTTTTTTAATGTTCGGTATTTGGCTGAACAATTTTAAGAGGTTATGTTTACAAGAATGTAAAATAGGTACTGCTTCGTGAAAATAATACTCTTAATCTTTTATTATTGTTATTTAACTTGCTTTATTGTCAATAGCTCGCTTTTATAGTGAACAAAATTTTTACCATTGAATTAGTCTGACAACAACAGATGAACGCATTACGAGTTTTTGAACCGAAAAATTCGGCCGAATATTAGATTCGGCAACAGCTGAACCGAATATTCGGCCTAATGTTCGTTTCGGTGAAACCCATATTCGGCGCATCTCTAATGGATGCCCTTAAACCTCGTGAAGTCCAATATGCATTACGAAGTACACTACATTTCAATGGGATTTGAACCTTTCATAAAACAAGTAAAGTAGCTTCTCTTTTGTTTCATTGATGAAAATGTTACGGTATTGATGTTCATATTTGCATGCTGTTTGTAACCGCTGGAAAAGGTGAAACAATAATGTATTTACTCTGTAATGTATTTAGACATGCAGACTTACCCTTCTTCTGCAAATAAAATTATATGAAGGCGCCAAAGGTAAGCGAACAGAGTTTTTGAAACAATATAATGCGTCTGTTTGTAATAAAATGGTTTCAAAAAAATACGAATAGTAATCTTGAGGCTTTTCTGCAGCGAGATCAGTAATTCAAAGCATGATTAAGTAATTTTCCCTCAATAGAAAAAAAAATCACAATAATTGGTCTAAAATACACTTAAAATATTCGTAACAAATTATGCACCAAAGCTAAATATATTAAAATTTAGGCTTCTAAAAATCGGCAATATCATGTTTGAGAGAACTAGGTGATTACTTTTTTATTTATTTAAGGCGCCGTAGGTTCAGCGAAGTTAAGCGAACAGTGTTTTTGAAACAATATAATGTGTCTGTTTATAATAATATGGTTTAAAAAAAATACGAATTGTAATCTTGAGGCTTTTCTGCAGGGAAATCAGTGTTTAGAAACATGATTAAGCATTTTTCGCTCGATAGAAAAAAATCACGAACATAGGTCTAAAAGGGTCTAAAATACACTTAAAATATTTGTTACAAATTACGAACATAAGCTAAAAATATTAAAATGGCTTCTAAAAATCGGCAATATCATGTTTGAGGGAAATCAGTGTTTACTTTTTTATTTATTTAAACGGCCAATGAACTAAAATTAAAAAACATGATTTCCGTGCTTCCGAGCACGCACTTCCATATCGCTTACGCTTATGCTCAGTGAGAGGGAGAGAAGACCATGAACCTACGGCGCCTTAAACGCCAAAAAATGAAAAGAATGAATTAAAAAACATGATATCCGCGCTTCCGAGCACGCACTTCATCTCGCTCACGCTTATGCTCAGTGAGAAGGTGAGAAGAGCATGAACCTACGGCCTTAATATTATATAGTAATAAATATGGTATCGCAGGCGGTGGTTACGGGCGCGGCGGCTGGCGCGGGCGCTCGCGCGGCACGGGCCGCGGCTTCGTGCCGCGCAGCAAGAACCCGCTCAAGTTCGACAACGACTACGACTTCGAGCAGGCCAACACCGAGTTCGAGGAGCTGCGCACGCAGCTGGCCAAGGCCAAGATCGCCGATGACGCCAAGCCGGAGGTGGGTACTCGTTAAGGGCCATTTACATGGTGCAACTAATCGTATGCGATTTTCATTACAATGCGGGGCTGTGGGCTACCGAAATACGACGAATTCAATCAAACTCTGCAGTGCCCTGAAAACCAGCGCCTTCAGAATGTATTGCTGGTGGCATATGCTGAGTGGCATCCATTTTAGTGAATTCCAATTGTAAGTTTCTTAGTAGACTATGTAACATGACATCACACCAAATAAATATATTTCTTTCTTTCAATGTAATAAAACTCGCATACGAGTTGTTGCACCATGTAAATGGCCCTTTACTCACATACACATTTATTTAATCGTATGGCGATCTGACGGCCTACCGCGAAACGAAAACGAACTTCGTTCGTGTATTTCCGTCTCTGTCGCACTTGTTAGTTTAAGCGAGCGTCCCGGAAGGACGTAGCATAGTTTAAGTACCGGAAATCAACCCCTAAAGGGGTGAAAGTTTGTATAGAGCTCTGATATAAACGAGTTCCACGCGGACGGAGTCGCGCGCAGAAGCTAGTGGCAAATATTTGTGTGTTATTTTTTGGAATCCATATACGGCGTCAAGTAAAGATTGGTTTGTGTAATATTGTCTCCTAAAACAATAAAAAATAAATCAGCCTATATATGTCCCACTGCTGGGCACAGGCCTCCCATGGATGAGAGGGAACGGGCAGTAGTCCCCACACATTGAACATTGTCTCCTATTTTTAGTTTTTTTTTTTTACTTATTGACCAATGTGCCTCTCGTTATGCTAAGCAGGATGCACCATCGACTGTTCCGCAGGACGTGTTGGTGGGTGAACTGGACAAGAAAGACGACTCGGGCAATGAGACGGGCGCTGGGGAGCCAGAGGTCGACGATGACTATGCTGCCTACGACAAGACCAAGAGTTTCTTCGATAACATCTCTTGCGAAGCTGTTGAGAGGTGAGTGAACTTTACAAGAATGTTACGTAGGTTCATCATCGTCATATCAGCCGAAAGACGTCCACTGCTGGACACAGGCCTCCCCCAATGAGTGCCACGATGACCGGAGCGCCACCCGCATCCAGCGGACTCCCGCGACAATGATTTTCAAGCTGTAGTCTCATGGACCCTCCGTCTCATTAAGTGTAAGATGTTTACCAGGTCATCTGTCCACCTTGTGGGGGCCTACCCACGCTGTGTCTTCCGGTACGTGGTCGCCACTTGAGAACCTTATGTAGGTTATGTGACTAATTTGCCGAATTCTAATAGAGTTGAATTTTGGACACTTGATGGAGACGGAGGGTCCATGAGACTACAGCATGGCAACCAGGGATGTTGCAGACATTCGCATCCGTAACTGTGGAAGTTCCGCACAAATTTGAACATGCGGATGTGGATCCGTAAAAATCGGTGCGGAGTTTTTGCGGATACAACAAGAAAGGAGCCCAAGCGGCGCTTACCGCGCGCGTTTAATATATTTTCGTCATTATCATTAGTCAAAGAAACTTCTTTTCGTTTATGTAACCAAGAGCAGATGCGTTTTTGTAATTAATTCTCAACGTATTTGATGATTGCGTGATATCATAAAATGGACGATGTTTATTTACGATTTTTGGTGTCTGACCCCAAAATCCGCAGTGTCCCCAAATATCCATTTTTTTTTTATCATGGTTAAAAAAAATCGCATCCGCGGCATCCCGCAACGATTAAAGTAGAATTGCTTAGTATACTCGTACTCATTTATTTATAATGCATAAATACATTAAACGTCAAAAGTTAGTTTTAGATTAAATTTAATTATTTTATTATATCATCAGTAAAAGCCGTCGCAAAGTGAGCCACTAGTGGTCGCCACACGCTGCAGACGAGTTCTTTCACACATTTCGTATAGCATTGGCGCGCAAGCTGCGGGATCGGCTCTCGCTACTACGCTACTTGAGGCAGCCGCTAGTGTCAGGTGTGTGGCCGCTGTACGTGTAACGTGTATGTATGTTGTGCAGATCGAAGGGCCGCAGCCAGCGGACGGACTGGCGCACGGAGCGCAAGCTGAACTCGGAGACGTTCGGCGTGGCGATGGCGCGCCGCGGGCTGTGGCGCGGCCGCGGCGGCTGGCGGCACAACCCGCACAACCCGCACCCGCAGCAGCCGTGAGTACTAGAACATCAGCACGCCTATCACAAGCTGAACTCGGCGGCGTGGCGATGGCGCGCCGCGGGCTGTGGCGCGGCCGCGGCGGCTGGCGGCACAACCCGCACAACCCGCACCCGCAGCAGCCGTGAGTACTAGAACATCAGCACGCCTATCACAAGCTGAACTCGGAGACGTTCGGCGTGGCGATGGCGCGCCGCGGGCTGTGGCGCGGCCGCGGCGGCTGGCGGCACAACCCGCACAACCCGCACCCGCAGCAGCCGTGAGTACTAGAACATCAGCACGCCTATCACAAGCTGAACTCGGCGGCGTGGCGATGGCGCGCCGCGGGCTGTGGCGCGGCCGCGGCGGCTGGCGGCACAACCCGCACAACCCGCACCCGCAGCAGCCGTGAGTACTAGAACATCAGCACGCCTATCACAAGCTGAACTCGGAGACGTTCGGCGTGGCGATGGCGCGCCGCGGGCTGTGGCGCGGCCGCGGCGGCTGGCGGCACAACCCGCACAACCCGCACCCGCAGCAGCCGTGAGTACTAGAACATCAGCACGCCTATCACAAGCTGAACTCGGCGGCGTGGCGATGGCGCGCCGCGGGCTGTGGCGCGGCCGCGGCGGCTGGCGGCACAACCCGCACAACCCGCACCCGCAGCAGCCGTGAGTACTAGAACATCAGCACGCCTATCACAAGCTGAACTCGGAGACGTTCGGCGTGGCGATGGCGCGCCGCGGGCTGTGGCGCGGCCGCGGCGGCTGGCGGCACAACCCGCACAACCCGCACCCGCAGCAGCCGTGAGTACTAGAACATCAGCACGCCTATCACAAGCTGAACTCGGAGACGTTCGGCGTGGCGATGGCGCGCCGCGGGCTGTGGCGCGGCCGCGGCGGCTGGCGGCACAACCCGCACAACCCGCACCCGCAGCAGCCGTGAGTACTAGAACATCAGCACGCCTATCACAAGCTGAACTCTGAGACGTTCGGCGTGGCGATGGCGCGCCGCGGGCTGTGGCGCGGCCGCGGCGGCTGGCGGCACAACCCGCACAACCCGCACCCGCAGCAGCCGTGAGTACTAGAACATCAGCACGCCTATCACAAGCTGAACTCGGAGACGTTCGGCGTGGCGATGGCGCGCCGCGGGCTGTGGCGCGGCCGCGGCGGCTGGCGGCACAACCCGCACAACCCGCACCCGCAGCAGCCGTGAGTACTAGAACATCAGCACGCCTATCACAAGCTGAACTCGGAGACGTTCGGCGTGGCGATGGCGCGCCGCGGGCTGTGGCGCGGCCGCGGCGGCTGGCGGCACAACCCGCACAACCCGCACCCGCAGCAGCCGTGAGTACTAGAACATCAGCACGCCTATCACAAGCTGAACTCGGAGACGTTCGGCGTGGCGATGGCGCGCCGCGGGCTGTGGCGCGGCCGCGGCGGCTGGCGGCACAACCCGCACAACCCGCACCCGCAGCAGCCGTGAGTACTAGAACATCAGCACGCCTATCACAAGCTGAACTCGGAGACGTTCGGCGTGGCGATGGCGCGCCGCGGGCTGTGGCGCGGCCGCGGCGGCTGGCGGCACAACCCGCACAACCCGCACCCGCAGCAGCCGTGAGTACTAGAACATCAGCACGCCTATCACAAGCTGAACTCTGAGACGTTCGGCGTGGCGATGGCGCGCCGCGGGCTGTGGCGCGGCCGCGGCGGCTGGCGGCACAACCCGCACAACCCGCACCCGCAGCAGCCGTGAGTACTAGAACATCAGCACGCCTATCACAAGCTGAACTCGGAGACGTTCGGCGTGGCGATGGCGCGCCGCGGGCTGTGGCGCGGCCGCGGCGGCTGGCGGCACAACCCGCACAACCCGCACCCGCAGCAGCCGTGAGTACTAGAACATCAGCACGCCTATCACAAGCTGAACTCGGAGACGTTCGGCGTGGCGATGGCGCGCCGCGGGCTGTGGCGCGGCCGCGGCGGCTGGCGGTACAACCCGCACAACCCGCACCCGCAGCAGCCGTGAGTACTAGAACATCAGCACGCCTATCACAAGCTGAACTCTGAGACGTTCGGCGTGGCGATGGCGCGCCGCGGGCTGTGGCGCGGCCGCGGCGGCTGGCGGCACAACCCGCACAACCCGCACCCGCAGCAGCCGTGAGTACTAGAACATCAGCACGCCTATCACAAGCTGAACTCGGAGACGTTCGGCGTGGCGATGGCGCGCCGCGGGCTGTGGCGCGGCCGCGGCGGCTGGCGGCACAACCCGCACAACCCGCACCCGCAGCAGCCGTGAGTACTAGAACATCAGCACGCCTATCACAAGCTGAACTCTGAGACGTTCGGCGTGGCGATGGCGCGCCGCGGGCTGTGGCGCGGCCGCGGCGGCTGGCGGCACAACCCGCACAACCCGCACCCGCAGCAGCCGTGAGTACTAGAACATCAGCACGCCTATCACAAGCTGAACTCGGAGACGTTCGGCGTGGCGATGGCGCGCCGCGGGCTGTGGCGCGGCCGCGGCGGCTGGCGGCACAACCCGCACAACCCGCACCCGCAGCAGCCGTGAGTACTAGAACATCAGCACGCCTATCACAAGCTGAACTCGGAGACGTTCGGCGTGGCGATGGCGCGCCGCGGGCTGTGGCGCGGCCGCGGCGGCTGGCGGCACAACCCGCACAACCCGCACCCGCAGCAGCCGTGAGTACTAGAACATCAGCACGCCTATCACAAGCTGAACTCGGAGACGTTCGGCGTGGCGATGGCGCGCCGCGGGCTGTGGCGCGGCCGCGGCGGCTGGCGGCACAACCCGCACAACCCGCACCCGCAGCAGCCGTGAGTACTAGAACATCAGCACGCCTATCACAAGCTGAACTCGGAGACGTTCGGCGTGGCGATGGCGCGCCGCGGGCTGTGGCGCGGCCGCGGCGGCTGGCGGCACAACCCGCACAACCCGCACCCGCAGCAGCCGTGAGTACTAGAACATCAGCACGCCTATCACAAGCTGAACTCGGAGACGTTCGGCGTGGCGATGGCGCGCCGCGGGCTGTGGCGCGGCCGCGGCGGCTGGCGGCACAACCCGCACAACCCGCACCCGCAGCAGCCGTGAGTACTAGAACATCAGCACGCCTATCACAAGCTGAACTCTGAGACGTTCGGCGTGGCGATGGCGCGCCGCGGGCTGTGGCGCGGCCGCGGCGGCTGGCGGCACAACCCGCACAACCCGCACCCGCAGCAGCCGTGAGTACTAGAACATCAGCACGCCTATCACAAGCTGAACTCGGAGACGTTCGGCGTGGCGATGGCGCGCCGCGGGCTGTGGCGCGGCCGCGGCGGCTGGCGGCACAACCCGCACAACCCGCACCCGCAGCAGCCGTGAGTACTAGAACATCAGCACGCCTATCACAAGCTGAACTCTGAGACGTTCGGCGTGGCGATGGCGCGCCGCGGGCTGTGGCGCGGCCGCGGCGGCTGGCGGCACAACCCGCACAACCCGCACCCGCAGCAGCCGTGAGTACTAGAACATCAGCACGCCTATCACAAGCTGAACTCGGAGACGTTCGGCGTGGCGATGGCGCGCCGCAGGCTGTGGCGCGGCCGCGGCGGCTGGCGGCACAACCCGCACAACCCGCACCCGCAGCAGCCGTGAGTACTAGAACATCAGCACGCCTATCACAAGCTGAACTCTGAGACGTTCGGCGTGGCGATGGCGCGCCGCGGGCTGTGGCGCGGCCGCGGCGGCTGGCGGCACAACCCGCACAACCCGCACCCGCAGCAGCCGTGAGTACTAGAACATCAGCACGCCTATCACAAGCTGAACTCGGAGACGTTCGGCGTGGCGATGGCGCGCCGCGGGCTGTGGCGCGGCCGCGGCGGCTGGCGGCACAACCCGCACAACCCGCACCCGCAGCAGCCGTGAGTACTAGAACATCAGCACGCCTATCACAAGCTGAACTCGGAGACGTTCGGCGTGGCGATGGCGCGCCGCGGGCTGTGGCGCGGCCGCGGCGGCTGGCGGCACAACCCGCACAACCCGCACCCGCAGCAGCCGTGAGTACTAGAACATCAGCACGCCTATCACAAGCTGAACTCGGAGACGTTCGGCGTGGCGATGGCGCGCCGCGGGCTGTGGCGCGGCCGCGGCGGCTGGCGGCACAACCCGCACAACCCGCACCCGCAGCAGCCGTGAGTACTAGAACATCAGCACGCCTATCACAAGCTGAACTCGGAGACGTTCGGCGTGGCGATGGCGCGCCGCGGGCTGTGGCGCGGCCGCGGCGGCTGGCGGCACAACCCGCACAACCCGCACCCGCAGCAGCCGTGAGTACTAGAACATCAGCACGCCTATCACAAGCTGAACTCGGAGACGTTCGGCGTGGCGATGGCGCGCCGCGGGCTGTGGCGCGGCCGCGGCGGCTGGCGGCACAACCCGCACAACCCGCACCCGCAGCAGCCGTGAGTACTTGAACATCAGCACGCCTATCACAAGCTGAACTCGGAGACGTTCGGCGTGGCGATGGCGCGCCGCGGGCTGTGGCGCGGCCGCGGCGGCTGGCGGCACAACCCGCACCCCCGCAGCAGCCGTGAGTACTAGAACATCAGCACGCCTATCACAAGCTGAACTCTGAGACGTTCGGCGTGGCGATGGCGCGCCGCGGGCTGTGGCGCGGCCGCGGCGGCTGGCGGCACAACCCGCACAACCCGCACCCGCAGCAGCCGTGAGTACTAGAACATCAGCACGCCTATCACAAGCTGAACTCTGAGACGTTCGGCGTGGCGATGGCGCGCCGCGGGCTGTGGCGCGGCCGCGGCGGCTGGCGGCACAACCCGCACAACCCGCACCCGCAGCAGCCGTGAGTACTAGAACATCAGCACGCCTATCACAAGCTGAACTCTGAGACGTTCGGCGTGGCGATGGCGCGCCGCGGGCTGTGGCGCGGCCGCGGCGGCTGGCGGCACAACCCGCACAACCCGCACCCGCAGCAGCCGTGAGTACTAGAACATCAGCACGCCTATCACAAGCTGAACTCTGAGACGTTCGGCGTGGCGATGGCGCGCCGCGGGCTGTGGCGCGGCCGCGGCGGCTGGCGGCACAACCCGCACAACCCGCACCCGCAGCAGCCGTGAGTACTAGAACATCAGCACGCCTATCACAAGCTGAACTCGGAGACGTTCGGCGTGGCGATGGCGCGCCGCGGGCTGTGGCGCGGCCGCGGCGGCTGGCGGCACAACCCGCACAACCCGCACCCGCAGCAGCCGTGAGTACTAGAACATCAGCACGCCTATCACAAGCTGAACTCGGAGACGTTCGGCGTGGCGATGGCGCGCCGCGGGCTGTGGCGCGGCCGCGGCGGCTGGCGGCACAACCCGCACAACCCGCACCCGCAGCAGCCGTGAGTACTAGAACATCAGCACGCCTATCACAAGCTGAACTCGGAGACGTTCGGCGTGGCGATGGCGCGCCGCGGGCTGTGGCGCGGCCGCGGCGGCTGGCGGCACAACCCGCACAACCCGCACCCGCAGCAGCCGTGAGTACTAGAACATCAGCACGCCTATCACAAGCTGAACTCGGAGACGTTCGGCGTGGCGATGGCGCGCCGCGGGCTGTGGGCGCGGCCGCGGCGGCTGGCGGCACAACCCGCACAACCCGCACCCGCAGCAGCCGTGAGTACTAGAACATCAGCACGCCTATCACAAGCTGAACTCGGAGACGTTCGGCGTGGCGATGGCGCGCCGCGGGCTGTGGCGCGGCCGCGGCGGCTGGCGGCACAACCCGCACAACCCGCACCCGCAGCAGCCGTGAGTACTAGAACATCAGCACGCCTATCACAAGCTGAACTCGGAGACGTTCGGCGTGGCGATGGCGCGCCGCGGGCTGTGGCGCGGCCGCGGCGGCTGGCGGCACAACCCGCACAACCCGCACCCGCAGCAGCCGTGAGTACTAGAACATCAGCACGCCTATCACAAGCTGAACTCGGAGACGTTCGGCGTGGCGATGGCGCGCCGCGGGCTGTGGCGCGGCCGCGGCGGCTGGCGGCACAACCCGCACAACCCGCACCCGCAGCAGCCGTGAGTACTAGAACATCAGCACGCCTATCACAAGCTGAACTCGGAGACGTTCGGCGTGGCGATGGCGCGCCGCGGGCTGTGGCGCGGCCGCGGCGGCTGGCGGCACAACCCGCACAACCCGCACCCGCAGCAGCCGTGAGTACTAGAACATCAGCACGCCTATCACAAGCTGAACTCGGAGACGTTCGGCGTGGCGATGGCGCGCCGCGGGCTGTGGCGCGGCCGCGGCGGCTGGCGGCACAACCCGCACAACCCGCACCCGCAGCAGCCGTGAGTACTAGAACATCAGCACGCCTATCACAAGCTGAACTCGGAGACGTTCGGCGTGGCGATGGCGCGCCGCGGGCTGTGGCGCGGCCGCGGCGGCTGGCGGCACAACCCGCACAACCCGCACCCGCAGCAGCCGTGAGTACTAGAACATCAGCACGCCTATCACAAGCTGAACTCGGAGACGTTCGGCGTGGCGATGGCGCGCCGCGGGCTGTGGCGCGGCCGCGGCGGCTGGCGGCACAACCCGCACAACCCGCACCCGCAGCAGCCGTGAGTACTAGAACATCAGCACGCCTATCACAAGCTGAACTCGGAGACGTTCGGCGTGGCGATGGCGCGCCGCGGGCTGTGGCGCGGCCGCGGCGGCTGGCGGCACAACCCGCACAACCCGCACCCGCAGCAGCCGTGAGTACTAGAACATCAGCACGCCTATCACAAGCTGAACTCGGAGACGTTCGGCGTGGCGATGGCTGGCGCGCCGCGGGCTGTGGCGCGGCCGCGGCGGCTGGCGGCACAACCCGCACAACCCGCACCCGCAGCAGCCGTGAGTACTAGAACATCAGCACGCCTATCACAAGCTGAACTCGGAGACGTTCGGCGTGGCGATGGCGCGCCGCGGGCTGTGGCGCGGCCGCGGCGGCTGGCGGCACAACCCGCACAACCCGCACCCGCAGCAGCCGTGAGTACTAGAACATCAGCACGCCTATCACAAGCTGAACTCGGAGACGTTCGGCGTGGCGATGGCGCGCCGCGGGCTGTGGCGCGGCCGCGGCGGCTGGCGGCACAACCCGCACAACCCGCACCCGCAGCAGCCGTGAGTACTAGAACATCAGCACGCCTATCACAAGCTGAACTCGGAGACGTTCGGCGTGGCGATGGCGCGCCGCGGGCTGTGGCGCGGCCGCGGCGGCTGGCGGCACAACCCGCACAACCCGCACCCGCAGCAGCCGTGAGTACTAGAACATCAGCACGCCTATCACAAGCTGAACTCGGAGACGTTCGGCGTGGCGATGGCGCGCCGCGGGCTGTGGCGCGGCCGCGGCGGCTGGCGGCACAACCCGCACAACCCGCACCCGCAGCAGCCGTGAGTACTAGAACATCAGCACGCCTATCACAAGCTGAACTCGGAGACGTTCGGCGTGGCGATGGCGCGCCGCGGGCTGTGGCGCGGCCGCGGCGGCTGGCGGCACAACCCGCACAACCCGCACCCGCAGCAGCCGTGAGTACTAGAACATCAGCACGCCTATCACAAGCTGAACTCGGAGACGTTCGGCGTGGCGATGGCGCGCCGCGGGCTGTGGCGCGGCCGCGGCGGCTGGCGGCACAACCCGCACAACCCGCACCCGCAGCAGCCGTGAGTACTAGAACATCAGCACGCCTATCACAAGCTGAACTCGGAGACGTTCGGCGTGGCGATGGCGCGCCGCGGGCTGTGGCGCGGCCGCGGCGGCTGGCGGCACAACCCGCACAACCCGCACCCGCAGCAGCCGTGAGTACTAGAACATCAGCACGCCTATCACAAGCTGAACTCGGAGACGTTCGGCGTGGCGATGGCGCGCCGCGGGCTGTGGCGCGGCCGCGGCGGCTGGCGGCACAACCCGCACAACCCGCACCCGCAGCAGCCGTGAGTACTTGAACATCAGCACGCCTATCACAAGCTGAACTCGGAGACGTTCGGCGTGGCGATGGCGCGCCGCGGGCTGTGGCGCGGCCGCGGCGGCTGGCCGGCACAACCCGCACCCCGCAGCAGCCGTGAGTACTAGAACATCAGCACGCCTATCACAAGCTGAACTCTGAGACGTTCGGCGTGGCGATGGCGCGCCGCGGGCTGTGGCGCGGCCGCGGCGGCTGGCGGCACAACCCGCACAACCCGCACCCGCAGCAGCCGTGAGTACTAGAACATCAGCACGCCTATCACAAGCTGAACTCTGAGACGTTCGGCGTGGCGATGGCGCGCCGCGGGCTGTGGCGCGGCCGCGGCGGCTGGCGGCACAACCCGCACAACCCGCACCCGCAGCAGCCGTGAGTACTAGAACATCAGCACGCCTATCACAAGCTGAACTCTGAGACGTTCGGCGTGGCGATGGCGCGCCGCGGGCTGTGGCGCGGCCGCGGCGGCTGGCGGCACAACCCGCACAACCCGCACCCGCAGCAGCCGTGAGTACTAGAACATCAGCACGCCTATCACAAGCTGAACTCTGAGACGTTCGGCGTGGCGATGGCGCGCCGCGGGCTGTGGCGCGGCCGCGGCGGCTGGCGGCACAACCCGCACAACCCGCACCCGCAGCAGCCGTGAGTACTAGAACATCAGCACGCCTATCACAAGCTAAACTCGGAGACGTTCGGCGTGGCGATGGCGCGCCGCGGGCTGTGGCGCGGCCGCGGCGGCTGGCGGCACAACCCGCACAACCCGCACCCGCAGCAGCCGTGAGTACTAGAACATCAGCACGCCTATCACAAGCTGAACTCGGAGACGTTCGGCGTGGCGATGGCGCGCCGCGGGCTGTGGCGCGGCCGCGGCGGCTGGCGGCACAACCCGCACAACCCGCACCCGCAGCAGCCGTGAGTACTAGAACATCAGCACGCCTATCACAAGCTGAACTCGGAGACGTTCGGCGTGGCGATGGCGCGCCGCGGGCTGTGGCGCGGCCGCGGCGGCTGGCGGCACAACCCGCACAACCCGCACCCGCAGCAGCCGTGAGTACTAGAACATCAGCACGCCTATCACAAGCTGAACTCGGAGACGTTCGGCGTGGCGATGGCGCGCCGCGGGCTGTGGCGCGGCCGCGGCGGCTGGCGGCACAACCCGCACAACCCGCACCCGCAGCAGCCGTGAGTACTAGAACATCAGCACGCCTATCACAAGCTGAACTCGGAGACGTTCGGCGTGGCGATGGCGCGCCGCGGGCTGTGGCGCGGCCGCGGCGGCTGGCGGCACAACCCGCACAACCCGCACCCGCAGCAGCCGTGAGTACTAGAACATCAGCACGCCTATCACAAGCTAAACTCGGAGACGTTCGGCGTGGCGATGGCGCGCCGCGGGCTGTGGCGCGGCCGCGGCGGCTGGCGGCACAACCCGCACAACCCGCACCCGCAGCAGCCGTGAGTACTAGAACATCAGCACGCCTATCACAAGCTGAACTCGGAGACGTTCGGCGTGGCGATGGCGCGCCGCGGGCTGTGGCGCGGCCGCGGCGGCTGGCGGCACAACCCGCACAACCCGCACCCGCAGCAGCCGTGAGTACTAGAACATCAGCACGCCTATCACAAGCTGAACTCTGAGACGTTCGGCGTGGCGATGGCGCGCCGCGGGCTGTGGCGCGGCCGCGGCGGCTGGCGGCACAACCCGCACAACCCGCACCCGCAGCAGCCGTGAGTACTAGAACATCAGCACGCCTATCACAAGCTGAACTCGGAGACGTTCGGCGTGGCGATGGCGCGCCGCGGGCTGTGGCGCGGCCGCGGCGGCTGGCGGCACAACCCGCACAACCCGCACCCGCAGCAGCCGTGAGTACTAGAACATCAGCACGCCTATCACAAGCTGAACTCTGAGACGTTCGGCGTGGCGATGGCGCGCCGCGGGCTGTGGCGCGGCCGCGGCGGCTGGCGGCACAACCCGCACAACCCGCACCCGCAGCAGCCGTGAGTACTAGAACATCAGCACGCCTATCACAAGCTGAACTCGGAGACGTTCGGCGTGGCGATGGCGCGCCGCGGGCTGTGGCGCGGCCGCGGCGGCTGGCGGCACAACCCGCACCCGCAGCAGCCGTGAGTACTAGAACATCAGCACGCCTATCACAAGCTGAACTCTGAGACGTTCGGCGTGGCGATGGCGCGCCGCGGGCTGTGGCGCGGCCGCGGCGGCTGGCGGCACAACCCGCACAACCCGCACCCGCAGCAGCCGTGAGTACTAGAACATCAGCACGCCTATCACAAGCTGAACTCTGAGACGTTCGGCGTGGCGATGGCGCGCCGCGGGCTGTGGCGCGGCCGCGGCGGCTGGCGGCACAACCCGCACAACCCGCACCCGCAGCAGCCGTGAGTACTAGAACATCAGCACGCCTATCACAAGCTGAACTCTGAGACGTTCGGCGTGGCGATGGCGCGCCGCGGGCTGTGGCGCGGCCGCGGCGGCTGGCGGCACAACCCGCACAACCCGCACCCGCAGCAGCCGTGAGTACTAGAACATCAGCACGCCTATCACAAGCTGAACTCTGAGACGTTCGGCGTGGCGATGGCGCGCCGCGGGCTGTGGCGCGGCCGCGGCGGCTGGCGGCACAACCCGCACAACCCGCACCCGCAGCAGCCGTGAGTACTAGAACATCAGCACGCCTATCACAAGCTAAACTCGGAGACGTTCGGCGTGGCGATGGCGCGCCGCGGGCTGTGGCGCGGCCGCGGCGGCTGGCGGCACAACCCGCACAACCCGCAGCAGCCGTGAGTACTAGAACATCAGCACGCCTATCACAAGCTGAACTCGGAGACGTTCGGCGTGGCGATGGCGCGCCGCGGGCTGTGGCGCGGCCGCGGCGGCTGGCGGCACAACCCGCACAACCCGCACCCGCAGCAGCCGTGAGTACTAGAACATCAGCACGCCTATCACAAGCTGAACTCTGAGACGTTCGGCGTGGCGATGGCGCGCCGCGGGCTGTGGCGCGGCCGCGGCGGCTGGCGGCACAACCCGCACAACCCGCACCCGCAGCAGCCGTGAGTACTAGAACATCAGCACGCCTATCACAAGCTGAACTCGGAGACGTTCGGCGTGGCGATGGCGCGCCGCGGGCTGTGGCGCGGCCGCGGCGGCTGGCGGCACAACCCGCACAACCCGCACCCGCAGCAGCCGTGAGTACTAGAACATCAGCACGCCTATCACAAGCTGAACTCGGAGACGTTCGGCGTGGCGATGGCGCGCCGCGGGCTGTGGCGCGGCCGCGGCGGCTGGCGGCACAACCCGCACAACCCGCACCCGCAGCAGCCGTGAGTACTAGAACATCAGCACGCCTATCACAAGCTAAACTCGGAGACGTTCGGCGTGGCGATGGCGCGCCGCGGGCTGTGGCGCGGCCGCGGCGGCTGGCGGCACAACCCGCACAACCCGCACCCGCAGCAGCCGTGAGTACTAGAACATCAGCACGCCTATCACAAGCTGAACTCGGAGACGTTCGGCGTGGCGATGGCGCGCCGCGGGCTGTGGCGCGGCCGCGGCGGCTGGCGGCACAACCCGCACAACCCGCACCCGCAGCAGCCGTGAGTACTAGAACATCAGCACGCCTATCACAAGCTGAACTCTGAGACGTTCGGCGTGGCGATGGCGCGCCGCGGGCTGTGGCGCGGCCGCGGCGGCTGGCGGCACAACCCGCACAACCCGCACCCGCAGCAGCCGTGAGTACTAGAACATCAGCACGCCTATCACAAGCTGAACTCGGAGACGTTCGGCGTGGCGATGGCGCGCCGCGGGCTGTGGCGCGGCCGCGGCGGCTGGCGGCACAACCCGCACAACCCGCACCCGCAGCAGCCGTGAGTACTAGAACATCAGCACGCCTATCACAAGCTGAACTCGGAGACGTTCGGCGTGGCGATGGCGCGCCGCGGGCTGTGGCGCGGCCGCGGCGGCTGGCGGCACAACCCGCACAACCCGCACCCGCAGCAGCCGTGAGTACTAGAACATCAGCACGCCTATCACAAGCTGAACTCTGAGACGTTCGGCGTGGCGATGGCGCGCCGCGGGCTGTGGCGCGGCCGCGGCGGCTGGCGGCACAACCCGCACAACCCGCACCCGCAGCAGCCGTGAGTACTAGAACATGAGCACGCCTATCACAAGCTGAACTCGGAGACGTTCGGCGTGGCGATGGCGCGCCGCGGGCTGTGGCGCGGCCGCGGCGGCTGGCGGCACAACCCGCACAACCCGCACCCGCAGCAGCCGTGAGTACTAGAACATCAGCACGCCTATCACAAGCTGAACTCGGAGACGTTCGGCGTGGCGATGGCGCGCCGCGGGCTGTGGCGCGGCCGCGGCGGCTGGCGGCACAACCCGCACAACCCGCACCCGCAGCAGCCGTGAGTACTAGAACATCAGCACGCCTATCACAAGCTGAACTCTGAGACGTTCGGCGTGGCGATGGCGCGCCGCGGGCTGTGGCGCGGCCGCGGCGGCTGGCGGCACAACCCGCACAACCCGCACCCGCAGCAGCCGTGAGTACTAGAACATCAGCACGCCTATCACAAGCTGAACTCTGAGACGTTCGGCGTGGCGATGGCGCGCCGCGGGCTGTGGCGCGGCCGCGGCGGCTGGCGGCACAACCCGCACAACCCGCACCCGCAGCAGCCGTGAGTACTAGAACATCAGCACGCCTATCACAAGCTGAACTCTGAGACGTTCGGCGTGGCGATGGCGCGCCGCGGGCTGTGGCGCGGCCGCGGCGGCTGGCGGCACAACCCGCACAACCCGCACCCGCAGCAGCCGTGAGTACTAGAACATCAGCACGCCTATCACAAGCTGAACTCGGAGACGTTCGGCGTGGCGATGGCGCGCCGCGGGCTGTGGCGCGGCCGCGGCGGCTGGCGGCACAACCCGCACAACCCGCACCCGCAGCAGCCGTGAGTACTAGAACATCAGCACGCCTATCACAAGCTGAACTCGGAGACGTTCGGCGTGGCGATGGCGCGCCGCGGGCTGTGGCGCGGCCGCGGCGGCTGGCGGCACAACCCGCACAACCCGCACCCGCAGCAGCCGTGAGTACTAGAACATCAGCACGCCTATCACAAGCTGAACTCGGAGACGTTCGGCGTGGCGATGGCGCGCCGCGGGCTGTGGCGCGGCCGCGGCGGCTGGCGGCACAACCCGCACAACCCGCACCCGCAGCAGCCGTGAGTACTAGAACATCAGCACGCCTATCACAAGCTGAACTCGGAGACGTTCGGCGTGGCGATGGCGCGCCGCGGGCTGTGGCGCGGCCGCGGCGGCTGGCGGCACAACCCGCACAACCCGCACCCGCAGCAGCCGTGAGTACTAGAACATCAGCACGCCTATCACAAGCTAAACTCGGAGACGTTCGGCATGGCGATGGCGCGCCGCGGGCTGTGGCGCGGCGCGCCATCGCCATGCCACAAGCTGAACTCGGAGACGTTCGGCGTGGCGATGGCCATGGTCAGCCATGAAACCCAAGTCATGGCCTGCACGAATTTATATTTAGTTGAAGACCCCTGTCTTACATCATCCACCCGTAGCGTATATTCAAATTCAATTTATTTTTTCTCAAATATGCTCGGCAAGCGCCGCATTTTCTTTGAAAAACGAACACGCGAAGTGCCTAATTTTTATCCGCCTACATTTAAAAAATTAAGTCTCTTCCCGGCCTAGGAGTGTAAAAACCCATACAAAACCCATTATTTTCCACTGCATTAAACTTTTTAAAATCCTGGTAGCGCCATACATCGACCCCAAAAATCGAGACAACTAAGGAAAAATCACATTCAGGCAAAGAAAATCACATGCGAGCCCCGCTGTTTCCATGGTGATTTTTTTTAATTTTTTTTGGTCTTTATTGTTTATGGTTAGAAGAAAATGAAATTAAAAAGTATCAAACGTAAATTCATTTATTTGAGATTTTCGCAACCCCTTTCTATCCGCGCCTCGGCAATAATGTACTATTTAGTTCCCCCCGAACCTAAATCTTGGGTCCGCCACTGTCATCCACTACCGAACCACCACACAACTGAAGACCCATTACGCACCTAGCAATTTGTCATAACGATTTGCTATAGTTGGTATATCGAATTGCGTATATAGGTTTCATTTCAGTCTGGTTAATTTAGCGCCATCCCTGTCCGACATTCACTAGAACGTTTTTCTACGATTCTAACCATAGCAAATTGGTGTGACAAATTGCATCGTTTTTACTATGCTGGACCTTCAGCACAGTACAAACGATGTACGAATTATGTACCGAAGTACGTCTAATATTTCTAAAATTCCCTTCCCATATTGACCGTGCTTCTTTCCTTATACCTACAATGTTGTGTTTATAGCATTTCATGACTCCGGACGTGACGTAGGTGAGCGGTAAAGCATTTTTTGCTGAACTAATGAGGAAAATAGTTTAAAAACGTAGGCAACCCACTGCGTGATCGTAGAGTAGAAAATCTTTAAGATGTCGTATCGGAATTCTTTACTCTCCTCGCATTGCAAGTGGGGTAACCATTCCTTGACATAGCATAAACAAGAGCAGTAGACTATAATTAACGTGCAGTATGTCCTATTTCCCCAGCTGGCGGCCAATGCGGGGCGGGCGGGGGCGGCCGCACCAGAACCATCAGAACCACCAAAACCACCAGAACCATCAGAACCACCAGAACCATCAGCCCCCGAGCCACGCGCAGCGCCCGCGCAACCAGCCCTCGCAGCAGATGCCGCAACCGCCCATGCCCACCACTGCTGCTGGCGAGTACCAAAAATTACTGCTATAACCATAAATAATTGGATCTTCATGAAGCGCACCATTGTGAATCAAATGATCTGTTTTTAAATGCACAATTAGGCTGTGTTTAGTAGACTGGGGGTAGACCCTTAGCTAGTAAGGTTGCCGCACTAGCCTAAAACGTTAGCCGACTAACGTCGACTGCTTGTAATCGGCGATCATGATAGTAGCTATCGTGAACGAATGTCGCCTTTACAATGCCGCAGAAATACTTGTCGCATGCAGTGAATTAATGCGGCCAATAGAATCCTTACGTACTGCATCGTGAATTAATGCTCTATGGTACCATGATATTGTAGTATGTTATCAAGTCTGTTTAAATTCTGTGATGCAATAAAAAGGAATCCTAGCCTGCATATGGCCCAGAGAGCTGAAGCTTCATTTACTAAGGATATGTTGTTTTGTCCACAGCCAAGTAGGAGATGAGGCGCGGAAAGTGAATTGAATATCGAATCTTAATTTATTGTCGCGAGGACTAATTACAAATGGAAAGTAACGGAAAAGTGTGTCGGTGATTAAAGTGTTTCATAGATGTAAATTGATATAGAAGGTTAAAGAAAGAGAAGATTGCCTCTGCGGGAAGTTATATCGTGGTCAGGATTTAAGTGGAAGGACATTGCTTTGGTGTGATAGTGTTGTATCCAATATAATGGAAGGAGTAAGCTGGAAATTCCCGTATGTATGAAATCGAACAAACAGTTGTCCAGGAGCGCCCGGCGCAGTATGTTGTAAGTATACGAGTGGAGTGGAACCATTGGGCAGGCATTGGCATCTATAAACAAATTGCATGGTATTGTCACAAGTCGACGCGACATGTCGCCGCGTGTGTATTGTGTGTTGCGAGGCGTGGAAACGCCTTCTTGTACATTTTATTGAGGCTATGTGTAGTTGGAGCCGGCATAGTATAATTGAAGACTTTATTTATAAACATGCCCAATTAAAAATATATTTTCTTCAAGCTTCGTATTTGCGCAGTTTGTGCCTAAAGTTGTAAAACTTAGATAAATATGAATGTGTTTTATTGTTTTCGAAGGTCATTGCACTTCCACTAATTTTAAACTTGGCAATGACTAGGTTCTACAGCAGCCCTACTTATGTGTTAGTGATAACCTGTTAGAAATTGTGAAGGGCTTAATTTTACCATTCCCAAAGTAGACCCGAGATCCGCTCCTCACAGTAACGTTCAGTAAAGAGATGTTCCGGTCGCGCGGCGATGGTAAAATTAGCTCTAAATGTATGAAAATAATTGGATGACTTAGTGTTTTATTGACTGTTTTATTGTTAGTGATAGAGTAAATAAAATGTGATAGTAGGTCTGCTGTCTCCGCGGACTGGTGCCGCGCGTAACTCAACCAGACATAGTAAATGTTACGATGATTGTCTGCTTCATGTTTATTGCTGTACTAAAGTTTTATCGCAGATTTCTTATACTCAATTAAATCAAGTTGAAAGGACAGTTTCATTTCGTGTTCAATTGGTGATTTTGTTAATTGGTCCTTCACAAATTAATTGCAAAAGTCATTATTATACCTATTTGTAAAAATCTGTAACTCAAAAACTGTACCTGGTGATTGTATTAATATGAAATATACATTTACTACAAACTTCAATATAGTTTTCATAATTGGGGAAAAGTAAACAAAGTTATTGTACCTTTTCTCTTTTATTGCAAATCAAAAAGTCTCAGCAACAAACTTGTAAAAAACTTAAGAACTTACAAATTAAATTATTGAGTATTAAATTCCATGAAAATTATCAACCTGCACATCAACAAAATGTTTGACATTGTAACTTACACTCAAGCTATATAATAACAAAGTATGTGCTTATTATACATACTTATAGTCTTATTCCCCGTACGGGACCTTAGGTATACAGACAATAGAAGGTATACACAAATGCATTGTCGTAACATTATTCTTAGCTTCCTTATCTATATTTTTGTAAAATATACTTTATAAAATATAAACACAGCTTCTTACTAAACACTTCTAATACTAGAGAACTGAATATTTACACAACCACACCACATCATAATTGTGTTTCGTTACTATAATATTGGTAATGTTTATATATAATCATAAGTAAATCCATAAGCATCATAGGTATTTAAAACGGTCACGCCTAACACACATCCGATCCAAAAAAAAAAGAGATTACGTACTAAACAATACTCATACATAAGCCGCGCCAATTAAGAATGGATTCTAAAATGGTAACATTTTTCGCGCCATTTTGCTACACATAGTGTGAGCGAGATAACGCGAAAAATGTTGCCATTTTCGATTACATTCTTATGGGCGCGACTTAATTCAACATACATGGCGAAAATAAATTACTGACTCACATAATTGGTTTTATAAAATAACTTTATTTTACGTGAACAGTCTACCCCTTGCTTCTGAAGTAGAAACAAATACGATTATAGGATGGATTTAAGACAACCCGTACAAAACAGTATTTTAAATATCTTTTACGTTACAATCTACCCGACTCCATTGTTTAGTTTATTGAACGAAACCAAACAAATGCAACTCTATTGCTATTTGTAATGGTCTAAATTCTATTGAAAAGGACTTAGACGGTTTGAGGGTAAGGTTCATTCGCCACTCAGTGCATTTCGGCTCAACACCAAATATGTTTTTTACTTCAGATTTTCGTTGATAAAGATAATATTGGCATAAACCCGCATGTTTTTTACTAAGAACGTGGTTGAGGATATATTCTCAGGGTAAAGCTTTTATGATAAATATCTTGCAAATCCCCTCATAATTAGGTGATCGAAAAGAGGCTGGACTAGAAATACTTTGGCTTTTCTCTTTGAGCCCGTCTTTATGGTAGACCGATAGTGTAAGGCCAGCGAGTGATGGCAGTTTCTTAACCACGCCACTCCCGTGCGGGTTGGCCGTTTTCCACGATCCATACAGAGCCGCTCTGGCCTTTGGTGAGTATCTCCACTAATGCGCGTCCCACGTGCTCTGAACTGGAAACATGAAGATTTATCGAGTGAGTGGTCCATCCGTAATATAAGTTTAGGCCATTGCATATTTGTCACAACAGCTTGCTAAAGTGTCCGTTTCAAGCGTTTATAGGAGCGTTTCCACTTGCTCCTACTCGGTTCTCCTACTGGTAGGAGCACGAGGTCTAATATTTCCTTATGCTCCTACCGGTAGGACCATAATTTTCCTCGTAGCCACACTGTTTGGTTCTGGCGCTTTGCCGGCCGCTGCCGCGGCACGCTCGCTCGGTTCGCGCGCTTAGGTTCAGTAAGGCTGGTAAGAACCAGTAGGAGAATTGAGTAGGAGCAAGTGGAAACGCCTGTTTATAGGCTACGATAACCGCTTGCAATCAGGGCGGCCGCAAGCTTGTTTGCCACAGACGTGGGTGGTATTCAAAAAAGGTAGGCATTGCTGTCTCCTTCCCACTAAAGCAATTTGTTGTGACAATTTGCATTGTTTGTAATCTGTTTGACCCATTTTCTGTACTTTAATTATTGGGGTGAGTAACAACGAGAGAATAAAATGTGTTGTCATATATAGGGTGACATTTTAATCAGTGTCAAATTTTTTGTAGGCATTGGTATCACTGACAGACTCCATTTTTGAAAAAAAAGCTGGTAGGTATTTTTAAAATTATAATTTGTTTACCCCAAAAGAATTATCCGTACTGCGTGGTTACTGGGCATTCAGTACCGCGCGGAGCGGGGCGGGGCCGAGGGAGGGGAGGCGTGCCGTGCTACCCGCTGAGGTGCCCGCGCGGTAAGGTTTTTTTTGGGATAACTTTAAGCAGCAATTACTAAAAAATTTTGTACTGACTGATATGAAACAAAAAAAAACCTATTTTATAATTTTGCTGAAGAATCTTTTACTTGAATTTGGACACTGATTAAAATGTCACCCGTATTTCACTTCGCATGTTTGATAATTGTACCTTTACATAGTCAAATATCTTCAGAAATTAACACTGCATCTTTTATTTTATCTGCAGGCGAAAACCAACCTTTACACGCTAAGTTTAGAGTTTAAATCCAACAAACTGTTTACCTCTGCGTCTTACAGCTTGCATTGTCCCGTTGCCAAGCAGCCTCGTACTCTGAAGACATTAGTTGCTTCCTGATCTCCTTCACCAGCCCCGTGTCTGTGAGCCCCGGGCACAGTACCAGGCTCCTTACGCCTGTTAGTCCCACGTGGTATTGGTCCTGGAATGGTAGGTACAGTTAGTAGCAGCCAGATATATCGTGACACCCTTATTCTTAGAGTAAGAAAGACGTGTACCGAAATATTCTGCTACTTTGGCTGCTACTAAGTATATGATGCTGACTGTACGAGTACCTACGATTAGAATGCACGTCAGCGCTTGTGTGATAAAACAGTTCTTTCACAGAAGACTTTTCATTTTTAATAATCATTAATTCGACTATTGAATATTTAGTGGTCGTAACTTGGCCCTCCACACACAACATGATCAGCCGATCATTGTTGAAGTTACGATTTTAAAGGTCTTAACATGCAACACCGGTCTAACGGTCAGCCGTTATTGCCCACCCAAGCGCATCTGTGTTGCCAATTTAAAAATGTGAAGTCATAATTGGGCGTGATGTAACAATTCGACATGTGCATGCATTTTCTCAGTAAAACTCGTTTGACAGTTGGATCAGCAGTGCAGCGCAACATGCCTCCAGACAATAGCAATTAGTCAGCTTCTGATAAATTGGGGCTGACTAATCATGACACGTATAGACCCCATTAGACTTTTCACACTACACTGCACGGCTATCGCAAGACGGCGCGCGAGCTCTCTCGATTTCTCTCGCACTATTCTTCTCTCTCACACTTAGAACAAGAGGTATAGTGCGAGAAAAATCGAGCGTAGGTAATCGGCCTCTCATGATAGACGTGCTGGTCAAAAGACCTCTCTATAGGAGACGCTACACGGGCCGAAATCTGCAGGACTGCAGGCCGCCGCGTGATTCGGTACGTGTCGGAAGCACGGCGGCCAGCCAAATCAAGGTCACTCCAAACTAGATTTTCTGTGACCTTGCTAGGCAGACCTGCCGTTTCGCTCGTGTAGCAGGAGCATCTCCTTATATTGGTCATCCTCACTGTTGTTAGTTTAGCCTTATACAAACTGGCTACTAAGAGCTACAAGTTTAAAGTACCTACCTGTTTAGTTTCAAGGCTCATTTCACTTAGGTAAGTGAAATTAGCCTTGAATTGCTCGCCACGACTATCTACTTACTTACTTCGTACTTTCGTACGACTGCGTAGTTAGTGGCAGAGTAGATAGACGTGGAGCACTGGGGGAACGCAAAGGCAGTGGGCGCGGTGTTGACGGTGTCTTGCCCATGGTACTTACCCTGTACGCTCTAGTGAATCCTACGACTGCGTAGTTAGTGGCGGTGTAGTTGGGCGTGGAGACTTGAGGGTGCGTGAAGGCGGTGGAAGCGGTGCTGACGGTGACCTGCCTATGGTACTTACCCCGTACGCTCTAGTGAATCCTACGACTGCGTAGTTAGTGGCGGTGTAGTTGGGCGTGGAGACTTGAGGGTGCGTGAAGGCGGTGGAAGCGGTGCTGACGGTGACCTGCCTATGGTACTTACCCCGTACGCTCTAGTGAGTCCTACGACTGCGTAGTTAGTGGCGGTGTAGATGGGCGTGGAGACTTGAGGGCGCGTGAAGGCGGTGGACGCGGTGTTGACGATGATGCCGCCTTGTCCGCCGCGGTCCTTGCCCATGAAGCGGTACGCGAGCAGCGTGCCTCGGATGACGCCGTTCTGGTGACATGGTAAGTTTCGAAATTAGGTAAAGTAAGTCTACGCTACGCTACGCATCCGAAATGAGGCTATTCGCAACAGATCCAAGGTAAAGCCCACCGAACCGCTAAGTGGCAGTGGCATATTGCACGTAGAACCGATGACCGTCGGGGCGGAAAGGTTCTCGATTGGCGACTACGCACTGAAAGGCGCAGCGGGGGTAGGCCCCTACAAGGTGGACTGATGACCTGGAAAAGATTGCGGGAGAGTGCTGGCTGCGGGTCACTTTGGCAGTCTTTCGGGGAGGCCTAATGTCCAGCAGTGGACGTCTTCCGGCTGATATGATGATGATATTGAAAGCTACTAAGAAGCTACTAAAGAATTTGTCTTTACGAAGTATGAATCTCTCAGCTACGGTAATGAAAGGCTCGTGTAGGTCCATTATAACAGCTTGTGTTGTGTATATCATTTGGAGCACTTCGCCTGTTACCAAGCTGGGTGCACCCAATCATTTGTTGTAGATAAGTTACCTACTTGGTTTATATTTGATTGAATACTTGTAAACTGATGTCATCTTCACTTAATGATCACTTCAATGGAAACATTTATCTAATCACTAACCCCCTTCTTCATAAAACTTAAAATACTTACCTCTCCTAAATAAAATGTGCTTTGTCCCTTTCTTACGAACACAAATGTCAAGCTGACAGTTAAGGACAAACGAATTTTAACGCCATTTTAGTTAAAAGAGGCTTGTAGAACGTTTATGAAGACAGCCGTAAGGCTCCCAAGATACAGAGGGGATACCGCGAAACAAAAACGAACTTCGTTTGAGTATCTCCCTCTCTGTTGCACTTGCTGGTTCGAGCGACAAAGACGGAGATACACGAACGAAGTTCGTTTTCGTTTCGCTGTAGGGCTGAATTCGATCGCGGAATTGAATCCTTGGGGCCGTTTGGCTTGCAGTCGGAATCCGCCCGGCTGAATTCGGTCGCGGAATTCAGCCTGCATGTAGAGCCCGTATATGGCGCAGGCGCAGCCTACCAAGTTAACGTCGACCTCTAGCTCCCAGAACCGGTCGTTCATCACGCCTGCGTTGTTGATCACGATGTCCAGCCGGTTGAACACCTTGATCGTCATCTCGAACGCCTCTGTCAACAACACATTCCAATGATTTCGTAGCCGATAACATGGGGAGGTTCGTTTCGTACGGGGTTATGCAGAGAAAAGGTCTGAGGTCACAGCTAATTAGAACCACCCGGCGCCCGAACCGCACCGCCTCGCCTCGAGCGGTAGTATTCTTTATATGGATTTGTACGGGCACGCGCTCACTGCGTCAACTCTGTATTTAGTACATTTACGAGGCGAGGCGGTGCGGGTCGGGCGCCGGGTGGCTCTAATGAGCTGTGACCTAAAGCGCCCAGCTAGCGGGTTCCTGACACTGAAATTAGTAACAGTAACGTCTGCTAACGTAAATTATAAATTTCAAATGAACGGGAAGAGTTTTCGTTTTCAAGCCGAGTCGAATTTGTAACCAGTGACATTCTAGCACACGCGGCCATTCGTTCTAACCAACTGCGCCATCGGAACCTTGCTTGGTTCAACGAATTTTCCATCAAATTTAATTCATCTCAAATATTATGTCTACTCATCAATACAGTTAAACCTATATGTTGTGTCTCCTTAAGCCTCATTTACAACGGCGGGTCCCGCGACATTACGCCTGCGCGTAAACGCGTCCTTAGTCGTCTAAAGCTACTGGTACTCGTATTAAACAACTCAGTTCCCCCTATGCAATTAATCAGTGCTACCATTGCTACTTACAAGTTTTGGGAATTAGGACTGTCGCTACGGAAATAGAACACGCATACGGTGCGACAGGACATTTATAGAAGAATGCGGTAAAGGATGCTACTTGACATAAGTTCTCCTTAAATAACTGCGACAGGTTCTTTTTAACCGACTTGAAAAAGAAGGAGGTTCTCACGTCGGTTGTATTCTTTGGTGTGCGACGGGTGAACAGTCTTAGGGTTAATTTCTATAGAAATACGCGAACGCTCATTATTAAAACGCCATAAAACTCGTGTAAACATGATGTCCAGTTACGTGTACAGTTCAAATATACGGGAGAGTCGGGAGACGACATCAATACTTATAGTTTTAATTGAAATTCCTTCGTTGAAAGCAGGTCTCGATCAAATTACAGTCTATTTAAAAAATAGCGTGGCTTCAGGTTGATTCACTTTGACTCACGTCACGTGATTGATTGCTCATGATTTTTAGCTCCACGGGCATACGGTCAGATTAAAAAACATGTAGGTAGAATACAATTTGAATCATACTCCCTAGACATATAAGTTACGTTACATATTTAAAGGCGTTACTAAACAGCCATGTTTTAAAGATTTCTGTTAACACCAAGTTAAAGCTAGACCGCGTAATGTGACCCTAGCGCGGTGTCTGCTGACTTTCTGTGGTTGACTACACTGGGAAACTGATTAATTCCTGTAGGCATATACAAGGGCTTAGTAATACAAGGACGGGTCGATGTTGTAATGGAATAAAATATAGGTACTGTACTATCGACAACACAGTTAACTGGCCAATCGTGTGCATTTTAATAAGTTTCTATATGTTGGCGTTTGTACGTGAAAATTGTGAAATATGAATTAATTTTTACCTCACCAAAGAACTAGGTGGCAATCGCAACAAAAACAGGTACCTACTCCATATTTTTTTGCGATGTCGCGGTTGGCCCCATAGGAGATTTGTGGTCCAGTGTGACAATCTTATTCGCATTTGGTCATTCCAGATCGCGAGCCAGTTGCCACCCTGTATACTTATACCATTAAATACTGGTAGAAACGAGAGCATGGCTCGCTTTAGAGTGGGGCGGCCGGGGCGCTGAGGTCAGGAGCGTATTTTGAAATTTGGCGCGCCAGGCCAATAAGTTTCGCTGCCCCAGAAGTCCATGAACGGCGTCAAAACCAATGAAAATGCATTCGGCAAGGTGCGGCCACGCGCGGCGGATTGGCACCCCGGGCATGAACGTAGAATAATCTGGACAGGCTATGGTAATAATAATACCACGTGCAAGCGAGCTGGTAGCATACAAATCTCGATAAGTGTGACAGAAAGGGAAATATTTTCATTCATTGTCCTTGTCATAGTTCCACTTTTTTCTGTTGGGCACAACTGATTTAGTATGAAGTTGTGCCCAACAAACCATTCCCCGTCCAAATTTAGTAGGTTGTTTATGGCAAGTCGTTAGCCATTTTAGGACCGGTTCTTAATTTAGCTGCATAAGAGCTTTTCCGTCCCTCACTGTGGCAACATGTACAGCCCGTCCATAGTATTCTAGGTTCATGCACCCCGGGCCATGGCCCGGATGGCCCTAGGATATATACTTATATACGCCCCGCCCGTGGCTGAGGTGTATGGCGCTACGCGACGAGGGTACGAGGTGTATAGAAAGCGCCGTGAAATATATCAAAAGGGCGTCTAGCATGAGTAGTCAGCCCGCTATTCTGTAACTTGTTTTAAGCTCACCTTAATAACGCTCACCCACGAATATATTTTTACACCGTGATGCGTAGTAACCAAGCGTAGGTAGTAGAGGTCTAGTTTCGTGACGGGTGACCGGCGGGGTGAGCTGGTTTAGCACTTAGCGGATAACAGGCCAGAGCAGGAGGTGGCAGCTTAAAACAAGTTACAGAATAGGGGGGCAGGGGCGCCCTGGATGGATACCTTCGTACTGCGGGTAGTCCGTCACATCGCACTGGCAGAACAGCACGTTCTTGCGTCCGTATTTTGCACCGAGCTCGTCTGATATCTGCTCGCCGATATCGGAATCGATGTCGCACAGGGACACCTGGAAAAGACTTGTTAAGTCATCTCGCTCTAATTGGGAGAAATCCGACTGGGGAAGTATCTGCTACCAATAATCGGCAGCGAGTATGTTAATACCACAGTTTTCTAACGTCTTTAAAGCTACGGTACCATGAGTACGTTCAGACGAGCCGTACGTTTGTGTTTGCCTTTATCGAGGCATAACGAAGGTATCATAATTATATATTTTGAACGAATGCCGGCAAACCCACGAATAAACTAATGCATGTATATGCAATAGGAGGTAGGTAGTAACCATAATATCCAACTCCATAGGGGAAATTATTTTTGAAATCGGATAATTTTTCGGAGATTAACCCCTTCATAATTGGTATAGATATATCCTATCAAGCTAGCTTAATAATTATGGCCCACTTGATGGTAATGGGTATAAGTAGCTAATATATTTTACTAGCGAGCCGCCCCGGCTTCGCACGCGTACTATATTATACATATAAACCTTCCTCTAGAATAACTCTATCTATAAAAAAAACCGGTCAAGTGCGAGTCTGACTCGCGCACCGAGGGTTCCGTGCAAACTAACAATTAACTCAAGGAAAAGTAAAAGTCCCAATATATTTGTTAAATTACTTATTTTAACCCAACACAATAGAATTCAATTTCAAACAACGAGTAACTTTTACATCAAGACAATTGAATCGCGATCTTTTTTTGACCTGCTATTGAAAATAAATATACGCGTCCCAATCCCAACCCCATTAATTCTAGAAAAATCTTAACAGCCCGAATGGGGTCAGCGCCATCTATCGGCCCCATTTGGTCATAACGTGCAAGGGCAATCGGCTTAGTATGTATGTAGGTCTTTTAGCGATTATTATTTATCACGTGAACTGATCTCGATTATAATTGTTTGATAGAGAGTACTTCTATTTATAGTTTTATAGGAATTTAAAAACAAAAAAAAAACGTATAAAGTTGATCAAATTGCAAATCTAACTAGGAAATGATTTTTGAGAATAAAACAAAAAATATGCTAGATACAGAAAAAAAAACTTTTCCCGTAATATATATGTTTATCTTAATCGCAAGTGATTATTTCAAATTTCAGGTATAACAATAGGCTTATATGGAAAACCTGTAGAGTACCTACGGGTATGCAATGCATCCTATTAATATCACACAGGCACTAAACAATTGCGTATGTACCATACATATGGTCCTTCGAGCCGGATAAATAAAGTGATACTTGCAATTATTTTCCTGTCGTACATCTCCATCCATACTTCAATGCGTTTTTTAATATTTATTGTTGTGCTGCAGATTTTGTATAGTAGAGGTAAAGAAACGAACACTAAGGAGAGGTAATCTAACTTTTCCTCTAGTAGGTATAATGTGAATTCGTTATTTACCTTAATTAAACACAGTTATCGGTAAGACACAGGTAAGATAGTAATCTGCCCTACGAAAAGTGTTGGTGCATAATAATCACGTCAGTGACCGCCGGGGTGAAAATCAATACAAATAAGTGCCGGTGAACCGACAAGTGTTGTAGTACTCGTAAAAAGTGCCCATTAAGTGCACGAATGTTTTAGAAAACGAAACGGTGCAGTTTACATGCATTTGGCTTGTTTCCAGTCGTTTCATTCAACCCGTGTCACCTTGAACCCTTCTTATTATTACTTCGTAGTAGTAAGTACTGTACGGAAAGCGTAAAAGAAAATTCGCTCCTTCTGTACGTTTTAACGTTTAGTTTTCTCTATAAATTTAGCCATAAGACTACTTTCATTCAGCCATACACAACTTTATAATATTCTGTTATAAATATTTAAAAAACTACAAAAAGAAAAGTCGGCTTTTACTTCAAATCTTACCTTAGCTCCATGTTTCAGCAACTCTTCACTGTAAGCCAACCCTATGCCAGCGGCGGCACCGGTTATCAAGGCAACTTTTCCCTTCAGCTCCATCACTATTTATGTTTTTTAATTTATCGGTAAATGACCGCGCCCTGACTGCAGCGTCTGCACGGTTCCTTGTCTCGCGCCGGAGTTCGATCGCCGCGGAAAACGGAAGGGAGCGCCTCCTTGGATGTTGCCAGATCCGGTTATTTCGCGATATTCTTAACTTTTTTCTAATATCCAGCAAAATACAGGGTGACTTTTTAATCAGTGTCCAAATTCAAGTATAAGATTTAATTTAGAAGAAGAAGAGAGAAATTTAAATACGTTTTTTTTTGTTTCATATCTTTCAGTACAAAAAAAAATGTAATTGCTGCTTAATCCCAAAAAAACCTTACCGCGCGGGCACCTCAGCGGTTAGTAAGGTTTGCGCACGGCACGCCTCCCCTCCCCCGGCCCCGGCCCGCTCCGCGCGGTTCTGAATGCCCAGTAACCACGCAGTACGGATAATTCTTTTGGGATAGACAAATTATAATTTTAAAAATACCTACCAGTCCTTTTTTCAAAAATGGAGTCTATTAGTGATACCAAATGCCTACAAAAAATTTGGACACTGATGTGAATGTCACCCTGTATATCTTGACTTCATGCTCCCTATTTTAAATAAACTGTATAATGGTTTACTACCTACCTACTTGAATCTACTAGTGCATAAAAATTGCCTTATTTTAACGGAGAAACTCATGTTTGTAAATGAATCTAAGGCCTATAAGCCTACTTATTTAAAAGTTGAATTATGACGAATTGTAAGTACCTATACTTACAATTCGTCATAATTCAACTTTTTTGGTAAGTGGGTAACGTACCTATCAAGTTTTAGTTTCTGATTGAATATGTAGCTATTATAATAAACGTGTCATCATTCATCAATCAGTATAATAGTTTTAAAACAAAGCTATAAAAAGGCTTAGCATAAGTACCTAATTACAATTCCCAAGATAAAAAAGTTCTATTTTTTTATCAATCTTATAATTTTCTAAGTATTAATGTATATTTAATTATTAAAATATACTAAGGAAATAAGGTATGGTATCACTTTCCCCCTTTGTACGCACGGCACTCTCGCTGTCCACACGCTCGTACGTTGATTCACATTGGACGCATTCCGAAAAGTACCTACTACACGAATAATTACTTTCACAAACTCCCATCTAAAGTATCATTGCATGGAAAATACTGCCTTACTGAGATACATTTACAGTTCAAATTTTAACAATTGTTACGAAACTGAAAAGGGCCTGCAAAATCTGCACCTGCAAACAAACTTAACTAAGCCGGCTATGGCGTCGCCACTATCAAACGGTAAGGGTGGAATTACTATGTAGTTGGATTAGTTCCGTATTTGCCCACCACTTGAATTCCCGGAGGCCATGTGGTCCGATCGCTCGGACGATGATTTTTTTTATTTACTGTTGGTTCGATTGATCGGATAATGAGGATTTCTCAAAATCTCATAGTCCCACTAATCTAACTAATGGGATTTTGAAAGTTTATGTTGTCCAATCGATCGAACCATGAGATATATAAATCTCCGTTATCCAACACACAACTTTTATTTTCCTGATGGTTCGATTGATACGATTCATTCAGTAAGTTTTATTAACAAGTCTTCTAACTAACCTATCCGCGATCCGAGTCGGATTTGCCACTAAGGGCGGGTTGCACTGACTTACGATTACAGACCGATGAACGTTAAATATGGCGCTGACAGCTGTCAGTCCATAGAAACTTGTCAAACGTTCCATACATGCAGATTTTAACGAACACCGCTTACGATTACAGTTGGTGCAACTCACCCTAAGTCCCCGTTCAAAGGGTGGGCATCAAATGAACTTTTCTCTGATATCAACCAATGGCAAGATAGTGGTGTATCGTAGGCAGTTGGGAAGAGGGGCTTAGTGGCAAATCCGACTCGGATCGCGGATAGGTTAGAAGAAGAAAGCGGGAGGTTTGCTGCCGCTTTCGTCTTCGAGGTTATTTTTTTTATAAAAAAACGAAAAAAAAACTAATAATGTTCGATCAGCAATCGATCCTGCAGAAAAAAACCGACCTCATGGCCCGATCGATCGGACTAAAAGGAAATGTAAACGACAATCGGACTACGAGAACTTTAGAGTTCGATCAATCGAACCAACAGTAAATAAAAAAAATCATCGTCCGAGCGATCGGAAACGCCGATCGGACCACGTGGCCTAAGGGGAATGATCCATAGTGTTAATGATTCCATGGTTCATATGTTCAAAGCGTGTCAATGAAACATGTATGTGCACGTGAAGTCTGTCCTCGTCTAACTATGTCTATTATTCATGTTTTACTTTCGCTAGGCGTTATTGATTTATCCTTCAGCAAAGTAGGCATCTAGTTATATGCTTGGTTATCGGATACAATGGTTTTATAGGGCATAAAAAGTCTAGACAGATAAAATTCGGACGCCATGTTACCAAATCAACCATAATGATTGTGTAGATGTAAAATCTTTGAGTTAGGTACATACTACACTATCATATTCTAAGATTCATGAAGTCTACCACAATTATAAATGCTATGGCGTACGCTGTCATGCATTCCTATATATTTTGTAACGACAATGACGATGTTGGCGCAGTAGGTATCGTTTTTGGAAGAAACTCTTAGAATCTAATGATGGCGGTAAAAACTTTGAAACTAGGTACAACAGCTCCTAGCAAGTTTGACTCCGAGTCTTGAGGAGTCTTGGGAGGGTCTGGTAAATGAAAAACCTCTTATACCTGTAATGTTTTTCTTTATTTGTCAATTTATCGTCTTTCAGTCGGGTACAGTAAATTTTTATTAAATACTAGAAATAATTTTTCATTTTTTATAATTTTACTCTGCATAAATACCACCACAGATAGGTCTCTGAGCGGTCAATTCAAGGATATAATCATTTTGTTAAAACATATCGAAAGTATACCTTCTATCCATGCGTTTTAATAATAATTGCACCGTCATGAGTTAAACCTGATGATCTGCAGCTCATGATAGTGATTTCAACGCAGCATGAGAATAATTCTGATGATGTCTTCAATTACACAAGCAATGACCGAGCCCAAGATTGAGCGTCCAAAGACCGCCGTAAAAAGGCATACCTCACCCACCCCGTAATGTCATACAAATATCGAAAACGCGACCCGATGATTTGAGAAACGGACGCGAACTGTACAAAAATACCAAATAAAATGTGTCGCAAATTACACGCATTAAAAAACTGGAAAATTTACAATGATTTTTTTAAAACGATCTCTAAAATAGACCACGATTTGTGGGCTTCGGAGCCACGTTTATAAAAACAATAAAATACAAAGACGCGATTCTGATCTGTACAATACAATAACGCTATTATTAACACATCACATGATTTATGATAACAATAGAACTTAAACAAAACACTTAAGTCGGTGGAGTAAGAATAAGTAACTTCTGAATTGACCTGTGATAAAAGAGAAGTAGTGTTTTGGCTTTGATTCCCTTCTACATTGCTCTTAGTTATTTCCCATGTATTTCCTACTCTTACTCCAATGACCAAACCATCAAAATATTAATTATCACAGACATCAGGTACATTACAACACCACGCCGCTTTCGTGCAAACTTGAACAGACAAATTTGCTTCTAAATTCGTACGAAATTAGGTATGCTTCCATTTCAAATTTGCGTTGATCATTTTCAAACCGTGTACATAACTAAAATTATTTCAATGAAACTAAAATGTTACTCATCTGTCACAAGGAATTAAGTAAGTAACGTTCATATACGTTAGTGGAGATGATGCCCCAAATACATGATTTGAAAATGACCAATTAAACCAGAATACCTTCATGCTTGGAACTGCCTAGGGTATAAGAATCGTCACTATAACAGTGCTTTAGAGAAGACACATCTGATTACCAAGTTGGACTCTAGTCTAGATGAACAGATTTTAGAAAATACAATAAACAAGACTATGCAAATCTGTTCATCCACTGCCAAAAGGCCCTAAAGTTACCTTTCCATTAAGACGGAGAAGAGATCGCCTGTCTCCCTTTGCTTCAATCTAAATTGCGCGACTGGCTGGTTTCTACCCGCTCTCCCCTCTGCACTAATGGAAAATGCAGCCTTAAGGAAGGACAGCTCGAGTATCAGTGTAGTGCGGCGACCAGTGCGTTCTTTTAGATAGGACACCGCACTTTAAGGGAAGGTTGTTCCTGCTAAGTATGGGCCTGGTCCGCTCCGGCCGCAGGCACCGCCTTAGCGAGGTAAGAGAAGGACCGGGCGTTGGGCAACCCAGCGATGACGCAGGCGCTTAGAGCGGACCGGTTCAGGTTCATGGGGGCAGCGTCGTACCACTCGTGCGTGTCGCCATCGTAGCACTCCACGTGGGGGATGGTGGTTGAACCTGGTGGGGAAAGGGCTGTGTTGGTTGAACCTGGTTGAAGGCGCTGGTAGGTGGAGAGGATACGATTGGATTTTTGCCTTCAGAAAAACGAACGATGGACAATTATTAAAATCACTAGTAATACCCTGAAGAGGAATCTGATCAGAAAGAGAGAATGGACAACAATTCTAATTCTACATATATTACCTATACTACCTACATAATATACCCATTCCAAATAAAGATTTTCCATGGTAAAATACAAAGCAGTTCTGCAAGCTTACTTAGTCCGAAAATACTATAAACATGACAATTGACTACTTATGTATAAATTGAACACCCTTCTTATATATATATTTTTATATATATTTGACCCTTGTTGTAGAACTGAGACTATTGCTAATAGGAATTGAGATGTGGTCTCTCACCATTAAATCCCCCGATTACGAAGATCATGTCGTCCAACAATACCGTGGCGAAGTTGCTCCTCGCACTGAACATCTCGGTCACCTCCTGCCAGTCGGCCAGCCAGTCCCCGCCGCGAAGTGGATTGAAGCGTTCCACTTTAAAATGTAAAATACATCAATCACAACAACGCGTCGCAGAAAATTGTATCGTTGTAGGTATTTGAATACATTTTCAATATAAACGTTCGTTCGTCAATTTGCTGATGACGCGCTTAGAGACATATCTACTTGTATTTCTGGCAATATTAGCAACTATAACCTTACTGTCGTCCTTTTATTTCCGCAGGACCCGCACTGATCTACTGGTCGGCATTTTTGTTGAGTGTTAAAAAATTACAACATCAACCATCACCTGTTCGTCAATATCCAAAAAACACTTACCAGTATTCAGTCTGCTGTAGCCATTGAATCCTCCAAGGGCATACAGGCAGTCCCGGTACGCGATGAGACTGACTCCAGAGCGGGGGCTCAGCATCGATCGGATGAAACTCCATTGTTTAGTGTCAGGGTCAAACATCTCGGCGGAACTGAGGACTTCTTGGCCGTTGAAGCCGCCTACTATGTAGATCTGCGAGAAGTACAGAGAAGTGAAATATTATCCGAGAATTATTTAGGGAATTTGACTGAAAAACTTCCTTCGGCCGCCTATGCCCTATACGAACCCAACGCTACGTAACGTGTGAAGAATGATTTGTCTTGTTACGAAACGTAGTTACGCACAAAGATTTTTTCCGCAGGGCTCCTAATTATGTTTTGTTTGCCCTTCGGGTTTCTGAAGCTACCTAACGAACCTAACCTTAATCTACCAAGTGTAAGGAAGTAGAATTCTTCGATCGCAAGTAGGTACCTAGTTGCGTTCGCAAGAAAAAATATTTTTCACGCGTGACCGGTTACTTAGCGTTGGTTCCATAGGGGGCTGAAGGGGAAAAACTATCTGCGTGTCTGCGTGAATCGGAGGTAGATCTCATTGGCCTTTTGGGAGTTATTATCCAGTTGTTATGTTATTCGGAGGTATTCAATTAGGTATTTGAAATAAAGACAAAAAGAGAGTGCAAACATTTTGATCCACGACGACCTGCTGAAGTTTGCAACGGGCTTCGGAAATAAATTTTCTTCGACCATAACTAGTAACGAAGGGAGTTGAACTCCAGCTGCCACGCTAGAACTAGTGTTCTAGTGTGAAGTTAGTGGTGTGTGTATAATGAGTGTTCCGATGTTGTTAATAGCTCCTTTCAATTGCATTATCGACAAAGTAAAATTATTTTGACTAAGTGTTTCTTTCGTTTACCTTACCGCCCAAAGAGGCGGCGCTAGCATCAGACCGCTGCTTGTTCATGGGAGTGGTCATCTCCCACTGGTTCTTATCAGGATAGTAGCGCTCTACTGAAGACATGCGAGTGCGGCCGTTGTAGCCACCGAGGGCGTAGATTAAACCGTCTGGAAGACATTTAACAATGAGGCACACTGGTCAACATGATGGTGCTGTGGTCTGCAGAGAAAAGAGGCTCATGTGGATTAGGAGGAACCTATCAGTGTGGGGTCGCCTTTAACTTCCTTGGAGACCTTGTGTATTTTAATATTAAAATATGGGGCTCCACTTCAGCTGAAAGTCTAGTTCATGATCTTGCAAGATAGGAAAGCCCAATGAACCCAACACCGAGCCCTGAGAACTCCCCTGAGTAGCCCGGTCAATTCGAAAGACGGCTCTAGGAGCCAGTGGGTTGCTCTGTTTACTAACCATGTGCCAAAGCTCGGGAGCCAGTGGATCGTTCATCAATCACCGATATCCTGGCCGGATATCGGTGATTGATGAATTTTGAATTGCCCTAAAGAATCGAATGCGAAAGACGGCTCTAGGAATCCTATTTCACTAACCATGTGCCACCACGCTGACGTAACACCTAGCCTGGTACATGCAGGCCCGCTCGTGCCACGTGTTGGCGACGGGGTCGTAGCAGCGGACGGTGTTGAAGTGGTCACTGCCGTCGAAACCGCCGATCATGTAGATCAGGTTGTTCAGTGTGCAGAGACCGTGGTACGCGCGGGGTGTTAGGTCCATGTGGATAGAGAGGAACCAGCGGTCCGCCCTGTTTCACATGGAATTGTAAGTGAAGATAAAACGCGTTGCACCTGGGCATAGGTACGTACTTATATGGATCGTTCACTTTTAACGACGACGCGTCATCACGACTTCCAATTACGTAGTAAGAGCAGTAACAATAACAAAAGTGAACTTAATGCAACAAGGCATTCTCCACCAGTCAACCACACAGAAAAAAGATAGGTTTGATTGATTGGGAAATAAATAACGATGTACAATGAGAGGAGAAGTGTGCCCAGCAGTGGGGCGTATATAGGCTGATGATGTGATATGTGTGTGTAAATGCTAAAGTTGCCATACCTTGTATCGTAAGTTTCCACAAAACTCGTAGGACTTCCGGCACTCCAACCTCCCACGGCAAACAGGACTTCGTACGGTATTCGAGGCCTTGCTAATGGGTCGTTCAGATCTGCTTCAGTCCCCGGTCGAGAGTCCAGCACAGTTAAAAACACCACGGCAGGGTACAACGACTCTTGGCATTTCTGTCGGCAGCATATTGGAATGTTACGGTAGGTAACAGTCGACTAGTTTCAAAGTTCTCAAACGGGATAGTTTTAGAAAGCTACAATATATGAGTCTAAATGGGGACAAATATGGTTAACAAAGAAAAAACTCAGACGAAATTCGGGGTAGGGCCGCATCTTTGCAATAAAAGTAATACAGGCTGTATATGTAGGTACACATACAAGGACTACGACGCTCTTTCAAGTTTTGGCATACTTACATCATCATCAATAACCGGCTGCCACTGCAATATTTTCGATTTAAAGTAATTATAACTTATGTGACCAAATCTAATACAAGACAGTAAGGACGGAATGTGGTTTCTTCTATTCTCCAAGTCGTGCTCTACCCAAGTTTTCACCGCTTGGAAGACTATCTCCTCGTTTCGAACGTTAAGTTCGTCGTCCCTCAATATGTCTTCTAACTCCTCATAAGAAAGCGACTTAAACTCATTACAGTCCTTAAGTACTCTGTTAAAATTCTGCCTTATAAACAACTTTCCTTTCTTCTCTAATTCACCGCAGAAGTAATACTTAGCGAATTTGAATATTCCTAGGCAGTTGTGAGGTCTCAGCTCGTGAAGGAGAAACTGACAGCATAATTGAATGACTCCTACGACGTCAAACTGATCAGCAAACGGGAGTAGGTGCTCCACGTTCTCTACAGTTACTGCACATGCCCCTGTGTAAGCGTAGTCGAGTATAAGAGACATATAAACACAAGGAACGTCCACGAAAATTTCCTTCTCCTCCGGCTCTCCCTTCTTTAGGGAGTTTATAAATAGCGCTTTGAAGTAGGGACTAACGGCTGACAGAATGGCTCGGTGCACTCGTATTGATTTCATGTCCCGGCACACGATGGTGCCGTCGCACAGCTGCCCATTCTGGCGCAGCTCATTCCATATCGTAGGGAACTCTACTATTGAATAATTTTCGGGTAAACACACGCATTTTCGCTTTCGTAGAACTACCTTCTTTTTGTTTAGTCGAGGTTTTGAGGCTGCAGGAATACGAATAGAATTTTTAGTTTTGAATAATTTTCGATGTTTCGTATTAAATTCCATCCCTTTTGAAAAAACGGCGGTCGAAACTTGTTTATCTGTCGCGGTGACAGACATCGCGACAGATTTTTTTCATTTGTTTTTTCCGGCGGTAATATTCAAAATTTTGAGGTATTCATTTCTGTCAGTATGCAGCCAGTTTACAAATGAAAAGTAAAGAAGAAATCACGGTACAGTTTGTTAGAGTTGTAATAGGCAGTTATTTAACAAAAAATACATTATTACTGATATAAATAATTAATTTGTATTTACATTTATTTTAATATAATTTTTCTATACGATTTTTCGCATCTTTATTGGTCTATGGGCTAACAGGTCTCACTGGCAACACTGAAATTGTAACTGTCAAAGTTTGTTATTGTCTATAGTCTCTTTTGCTTCCGGTTGTCAAGATGGTGAGTTTCGTTCAGTGGAAAATAAAATTAAATCTACAAAAATCGTGATCAAACGAAAGTGTCGTGAAAGTTTAAAGCCATTTTAAGTTATCGGAGTAAAATCAGTATGTGTTACTTTGTTTATTTCAGGGTATCGACATTAACCATAAACATGACAGGAAAGTCCGACGCACCGAAGTCAAATCTCAGGATGTGTACCTGAGGCTGTTGGTCAAAGTAAGTACTCAAAACCCGTTACAACCCCTTTAATTTCCTTTCCCAAGCAACTCTCATACTCAAAATACTGAGTCCCATGCATAACCTAAAACTTGTTCTTATTTTCAGTTGTACCGATACTTGGCAAGACGTACCGATGCCAAGTTCAACCAGATCATCCTGCGGCGTCTATTCATGAGCCGTATCAACCGGCCGCCTATTTCGCTGTCGCGTCTGGCGCGCCACATGAAGAAGCCCACTCGTGAGGGCCTCATCGCCGTCGTGGTCGGTTCCATCACCAATGACGTGAGGCTGTACAAAGTGCCCAAGCTCACGGTGGCCGCTCTCCACGTCACGGAGAAGGCCCGTGCCCGCATCTTGGCTGCTGGAGGTTAGTTGTTTATGTTGACATGAGTTTTTGAGGTTAGGTTAGCTGTGGTCATCATACTTAATGAACGCCCCATAATTATAACTGTGAAAGTGAAACTAACATGAAATAAGAGTGTGAATGGCCATCACCTAATAATAACCTTTCTTCGAACAATGTGTGCCATTTTTGACTGTCTGTTGTTACTTCCTGAGTGATACAAAGTGGAACTAGTGAAAGTGGCATGTTCAATGCCGAAATCTACTGTTGTGTATTATGCTATTAGGTATAACCTTTTACAATGACATTTAAAGTGTAACAATCAAGAAACATAAGTCGCATTGCAATGTTATGTACTCAAATACTTACTAATTTTAATGACTAGCAGCCTTGACAACCAAATATACTGCTGCCTCTTTCCAATTTTCATCTACATCAACTTTTATTGTATTCAAATGTCAATTAGCTACAGGTCCAACTGTGTTATATGATTTATGGCCAGTGAATCAAATATATTGCTTCCTATGGTTGGTTTAACTTGAATGTGCGAAATACAGCCTGAAATCTGACATGTATGTCTGAGATACATGAAATATTAAATTATGATGTGTGATATTGTATTTGTGGTGCTCCAGTGAATTTGGTGAATGTCAGGAGGGCTGTATTTCTTTTTGTAGGTTTACCGTCCTTTCACTAACAAATGCTGCATTGGATGAATGTTTCTCTGAATTTTCATTACATCAAAAACACTGTTTGTTTGAAAAAAAGTTTGATGAAATGAAAATTCAATGAAACAAAGCATTTGGTGAAACGTTTGAAGGTAAAATGAGGGGATCCCGGTTTTGTTAGTTAATCCAATCCAAATTGGATATGGGGCTATTCAAATATTTCAAGTATTTGTCATTGGGAAAAAGCCTTTGCCAAGCAGTGGATTTCTTTTGGCTGACTTAATGATGATGATGATTACACAACAAAAAATAGCATTTAATAGCGCAGCAATAGCTGGCTCCTGACAGTACAAATGGATTATTGATGTGATAATGTTTTTCCTGCATGTGTGGAGAAAGCAACATAATAATAATTAGAAAAGGAAATCCTTTAAGGTTAAACTTCTCATTACTAATCCGTTCATACTAACAGGTGCTAGATAAATGCTACGAGTTGTGTAATGATGATTAAATTGTGATTATCAGAGCATTTGCTGCAACCCAAAATATTTGAGAGATCATATTATGTCAAATGAACAAGCCGTGACAAATATATTTTGTGTTTGGTGAAAGTGATTTACCAACCTGTGTATGGAATTTCTGTTTAAAGTGTTCTATCAAATATTGGTTAAAGAAGTGCTCTAGTCTAAACTTTCATTGCTTATAAGATAGGATGGAACATCCAGCAATATTTTTTTTTTTTTTTTTTAATGGCTTTTACTCCTTGCTGTTTTAGCAAGGTGGATTTGCCAATATCAGTATAAGGTTGACAATGCCGAGCAATGAAGCAATGAAACAAATGAATGATGGTTGAGCAATGTCGAAGGCTCAAAAACATGACCTACAAGTATTACGAAATACTTGAACATTAAAAATTCACCTAGTTCTAAATGCACCCTATCCTTAAATTCTTAATATAGCATTTTCATATTTGAACCCATAAGGCTCCATTAAATATAACATCATCCTCCTAGCATGCTGTTGCTCAGTGTTGTTGTCATGGGGTACAACCTAACCTAACCTAATCCCAAAAGGTGTAAATAATAATAGTAAATCAGCATATATATAAGTTTTAGTATATATAAGTCCCATTGCCGGGCGCAGCCCTTCTCCCCATTAATGAGAGGTAACAGGCAGTAGTCCCCATGCTGGCCCGGTGCGGGTTGGGGAATTCACATACACCTTTAAATTTCTTTGCAGGTTTGGTCATGCATGATGTTTTCTTTCACCGAAAAACCAATTAACATTTGCAACCAAGAACCCGCCTGTTAGGCACTCGTAATGTTTGCTCAGATGCCGGCTGAGCCCTCTAGGTGGGCAGTAGTATGAACTGTGATGCGAGTTCTGGTGGTTTCTAGTGTATTGTTCCAATTTTAGTCCGGTTGCAAAGTTAATATATCACACTGAATGAGTATCTTTAGGTTGTAGACACGATCTCAATCAGCTGTTTTCCTTCCAGGAGAGATCCTAACGTTCGATCAGCTGGCGCTCCGCGCGCCGACCGGCCGCAAGACGGTGCTGATCCAGGGGCGCCGCAACGCGCGCGAGGCCGTGCGCCACTTCGGGCCGGCGCCGGGCGCGCCGCGCTCGCACACGAAGCCCTACGTGCGCTCCGCCGGACACGAGCGCTCTCGGCCCAGCCGCCGCTCCAATGTTTAATTAATATAGGGAGTACGTCATATTGAGTGGTTTTATTTTGTGGTGGACATGGGTACTCTTGATAGCATCAGTGGTTCTTAACACGTTCACAGTCCAGTGCCAATACATGGGTCACAATGAATCTCCACAACTCCGTGCCCCGTAAATGGGTTACTATAGCCAACCAGGTTCGCACTCAAATCACTATTTAATTGTATTTTTGTTTAGATTATTCTCTCCCTAACTCCTCATCCTCCCCATTCACCCCCTGGCACTTCAGATCACGACGTAACAATCACCTTGTATATTGTAAACCAGTGCCTACCTGGTTGTTTCATAGTGACCCAAACCTGGAGCACAGACGTGTGATGGAAGTCATTTGCTTAGACTTCCAAGAAAATTTAAACTTTTTGTATGGGGACTGGTGTACCCTTGTTTTGTCGACAATCTTTTCATCGAATATTATTTCATCGACAACGATTCATCGAAACTTTAGTACTAGTAATATTGTTTGGCGTTATTTTATTTCAACTACTATTCATTTAAATTAATCTTACTACGTAGAAATACTATTCAACGAATATTACTTGATCGCTGATTTGTTTCAAATTATCTTAATTGGCACAACTACAAAACATTGCAATTCATTTCTTCGACGTATTACTTTAATACAATTTTATATGTCCTACTGCACATTTATACATTATTAAAATTATGTAAGTACCTAGTTAATTGTGTGACATACAAATATGTATAATATGTATGTATGTATAATAAAACTAAGAATCATTGGTGTAAATCGTTTATAACAAAAAAATATCAGGGCGGACAAAAATGGCTTGTCATAAGCGAAATCTGTTTTAGGTCGGTTAGGTTAGGGTTCACTTGTATCCCTCAGTCCAGAATAGACACCCCGCGCAGCGGGGTGGCGTCGACTCGCTGCACGGCTATAACAAGACGGCACGCGAGCTCTGATCATCATGACAAATGATGAAATGTATAATATGTATGTATAATAAAACTAAGAAAAATTGGTGTAAATCGTTTATTACAAAATAATACACCCTAATGCAGGAGCAGGATGTATTTATTGATTAAAATAATAAAAAAAACAAAAATCAACAAGACATCAGTCTGTAGAGATAATATAAGACTTAAACTACCCACATATCTATAATCTCGCAGAGTGAGCCGACTGACGTGATTGCGTTTAGTTTCGATTACGAATATTACCAATTGAAATAATTTTATGCGGAATAAATATTATTACAAGTAAAAAAAATTGTATAAAAAAACTCGAAATGAAAAGCCATGACATGAATTTGATTGAAATAAGTCAACTACCAATTAAAAGACCTCGGTTCAAATTACCTAGTATCGAGTTTTCGACGGGATGACCTGTCGATGAAATGAAAATACTTGAAACGTTGTCTTTGAAATAATATTCGATGAAATCTGTGTCGGCAATTCAATGGACTGTGAACGTAACATAACATAACATAGTTTATTGATAAAACATAAGTACATCAGTTTTACTATAGACTAAAAGCTTACAATTAGAGGCGAATAGCACGTGCCTGAGCTAGGATACCCTGTGATTCAGGCAAGAAAGAACTAACAATTAAAATCAACTTATTCATAATATAATACAATACAATAGCATTCTTATTGACTAGTACAAAATATTTAGAACGTTATTTAACTTAGGCGCTAACTATAAAGATAGAATAAAATTATTTTAAAACGATAAATAACTTCTCTGTGTCATCATAGGACATATTTTGTAGGGCTTCTCGTAGCGTTGTTTTACATTTCATGTAGTTTAAGGGATATAAACATTGTAAAGAAGTGGACCTAGGAAAAGAAAAAATCTAGAAGAGAAAGCGTGTCGTTTTTGCGTATATTTAGGACAAACAAAATCTTTACGCCTTTTACTGGCATGATCAGTGTTGCAAGGGGTTTCAGTGTGCTGTTTTAGAACTGTGTGCAATATAAACAATTGTCGAACTGTTAGAACTTCAGATGATTTATACAGAAGGTTTGTGGGGAATTGATAGGGGCGGAAAGTAGAAACCTTAAGTATTGCTCTCTGGGGTCTTTCTAGGTTTAGTAATGTGGTTTTAGCCAAACCACCCCATGAAGTGATGCAGTAAGTTAATACAGATTGACATAACGCATAGTAAACTTGTTTGATTAAGTGCGAGTCTGCAATCGTACGTAATTTTTTGAAAATAAATATTAACTTACGAACTCTAGTGCTCAACGCTTCCACATGAGGTCGGAACGAGAGGGACTCATCAATTATGATTCCTAAATACTTTATTTTGCTTGTGATAGCAATAGCCGGACATGCACACTGGTTATTTGTGGGATCTTTACAATTGTGAGCATAGAGGTTAGGGTTAGTCCGAACTAGTTTCGATATGCGCATGGAGAATTTAATAACAATGGTTTTTTCCGAGTTCAGGGTTAGTAGGTGATGTAGAAGCCAGCTACTTACAATATTAAAGCCTCGCTGTGCATATTCATAAACTTGCTCTACTGAGTTTGCAGAAAAAAGTAAGACAGTGTCATCAGCGTATGAAATTATTTTTCCACAGTCGATTTTAAGATTGCAAAGATCATTTATGTAAATTAAAAACAGCGTTGGATCTACAATACCTCCCTGTGGGACCCCAAAAGAGGCATTATTAAGGTCAGAGCTCATGACTTTGTCTATTTTTGTGCATTGCGTGCGGCCATCTAAATAGTCTGCAAATAACTTGAGCTGCGTACCTCTAATTCCTAATAATTCAAGCTTGTGAAGCAGGATGGGAACGGAGACGGTATCGAAAGAGGTCTAGGAAGATTCCCAATGTCTGATTACCTTTGTCTAGTTCTTGCACTAAGTAGTCGGTCAATTCGTGTACGGCGTCGGCAGTTGATAGTTTCGACCTAAATCCAAACTGACTTGTAGACAACAACATGTTAAACTATTGTGAAATGGACCACTTTCAGAATTTCAAAAATAATGGATCACTGTTAAAAAAGATCTCATTTTTCATAATTGCTAGGGGGCCACGGCCACTTCATTAAATCTTAACATAGGCAGGTACGTAGGTATAGCAGGCTATGGCTTGTAGACCGAAAAGAGCATTCTAAATTGTGTATCTTAAAAGCAGACGTCGCAAATTTACATGATTATTTATAGCACTTTCGGTGCAGTGTTAACGGAATTGGCATAAACAATTTCAATCGTAATGCTTTATTAGAGTATTATTAACTTTAATTACCAATTTTCATTGATATTGTCTATATGTTGCACCGAAAATTAAAACATTTACGATGTCTGCTTATAAGACACAACTATGTCAAGAAAAGGGTTAACAACGTTAACAAAAAAACATTGATGATTAGCTAACACCCTGCGAACATCAAGGACCGAGCTGAATTTCTATTCAAGTAATGCCTTGCAAACACATTTATATGGATATGCCTACTCTCATGTTATATATAAACCATCCAGGCATCCATACTACAATTACGTACTACTTATGTATGAAGCCATGTTAGGTTTTAAAAACTCTTTAATATACAATAAAAGGCTAGTATCAACATAAGTATATTTATTTAACAACTAGTTTATCACAGACAATTAAATAGGTCGATAATTATATTACCCGGTCACAATATCTGTCTACCTCGCGTGATCCTACTGCCAGAACCTAAAGAGGTGTCGCATTCCAGAGAGGTAATTTAAATTATTTATTAATATTAATGCTACGGCGGTGTTCACGGCTTGCCTAATTGTAAGCAGACACGCAATTAGGTTGCCGACTCCAACCCTTTTGGATTATTTTTCTTCGTCGAGCCCACGACGCCAAGAACACATTTAGGTGTTATGGCGTTCGCTGTCAGTCACCTTCATGCTTTCAACTAAGGTTCATATTCGCCCGTATAGGTGTCACTTTCGTACGTGAATAATTGCGTCCGAAGGGTATTTCGGGTAGCTGTGCACAGTTATTGTGCCCGGGTATAAGTACTAGCTACAGAAGTTAGCGATCCAGTAGTTGACGAGAGCCTCGTCCTGTTGTGTGACGCCCAGGACTTGCTTCAGCGTCGTTACGCTGGAACTCTGCCCGGAACTGGCGATTGCTGCCTTCACCGCTTTTGCTGTGCTGCATCCAAACATTTTAGTAAGTATGTTTTGATCTACTAGAGAGAGACTAATAGGTACAGGTAAATTACTTTCAAGACGTTTTTGCAGTTGTAGTTGTGACCTCTGTAGCCAGCTTCACACACACATACGCGTGTCTGTCTACAGGTACAGTCACCGGCATCAATATCTGCCGAAAGCCTGCAAAAATATCTGACACGTCCTTATGGCATTGTTACTAACAAGATATGGATTTTTTAATTGTCCGAAATAAATGCATTTTATTTTTTTATTTTATTAGACAGAGTCGTGTCAGATATTTATGCGTGCTATGTTGTGGCAGATCTTATTGCTGGTGACTGTACGTGTGTCCCTGTAAATATAGAAATACTACTACAAATGCAAAAACGTCTCGAAAGTAATTTACCTGTATGTGGCTCAATCGGAGATTTTATTCCGTATTATTAGACGCAAGTGGAATCGGAGTTTAGGCACTGGTCCCACCGCGAGCTAGTAAGCTATGAGCTATCGGCTATAAACACGAGCAAAAGATAAGCACTCCCGTGTAAATAAAAGAGACACGGCGATATTTATAGCTTACCGCTGGGCGAGTAACTATAAATATCGCCGTGTCTCTTTTATTTACACGGAAGTGCTTATCTTTTGTTCGTGTTTATAGCCGATAGCTCATAGCTTACTAGCTCGCGGTGGGACCAGTGCCTTAAGGTCCCTTATACTTATTTATGAGGTTTATTCCAAGTATTATAATTCGGGATTTTTTTACATTAATTATTTTATGGGTTCTTAAAATTGTGGGTCTTCGCCTTGGTCACATTACTATGCGATCTGAAGCTTTCTTTATTACCTTCCGCTCGTGGCGAGTACAAAAACAAATATATGCAAAAAGGTAACTAAAAAATGGGTGCTGGATCCCAAACTCAGGTGACAGGCTAATAACTACAACTTAGTAAAGTTGGAAAGCCCCCACATTTTAATTTCAAAGTTCAATATCTCAAAAACGGCTGAACAGATTTTAATGAAACATGCCTAAGAACACTTGGCGGTCGTGGGTTCGAATCCCGGCTCGTACCAATGAGTTTTTCGGAACGTATATACGGAATATTTACCGTTAGCTTTTCGGTGAAGGAAAACATCGCGAGGAAACCGGTCTAATCCCAATAAGGTCTAGTTTTCCCTCTGGGTGGGAAGGTCAGATGGCAGTCGCTTTCGTAAAGTTCAAAGTTTTTTTATTTGTGAGTATATGTCAATCTGATTACAGTGGTGGTAAATAATTAATTATACGTAGCACTATACCCTGCCTGACGGCGTACAAATTCTCGATTATAGCAATATGTTTCTAAATGGTAACATGCAAAATAAATTTAAATATCTCTATTGTTAATGTCAGAAATCATGTCATATTGAATTATTACAGCAAATAGAATAAAAATGTCAAGAGTTTATATTTCATATCGAATTATTAAATTTATACAGCAAAAAGTCAGAAATAGAATAAAAACAATTTTCAATCAAAAAAGTCAAGAGCTTATGTTTAAATTGACGTATGGGTAACATTCTAAAGTCGACAGGCAATTTATTGTAAATCTTACTAGCTAAGCAGAATACACTTTTGCGCTTTAGGGCAGTATTTGCGGAAACAGGAAAGAGATTCTGGGGGTAAAACCAGTGCCTATGCCAAATCTTGGGATTAGGTGTCAAAACGGACCCTGGGCTTATCTATTGGGTTTAGACCGGTTTCCTCGCGGTGTTTTCCTTCACCGAAAAGCTAACGGTAAATATTCCGTACATAAATTCCGAAAAACTCATTGGTACGAGCCGGGATTCGAACCCACGACCGCCGCAAGCCTGAACCACTAGGCTACCGTAGCTCATCAAAATTATCTATGACGCAAAAAAACAGCATTCAAATCGGTCCATCCGTTTGGGAGCTACAATACCACAGACATTAAACTTTTGCGTTGGGGGTTAAAACGGAAACATTTTGCAAGAGTCTCACCCTTGCCACTCAAGCTGTAAAGATTTGACATGCTGGTGCAGAACAGCGTCATTCAGTTTGGTATTTGCGATGGCGTTCTCTATCCTAGTCATGAGTGTAGGGCCTGAAAAAGGAATAAAAAGTTTTCATTTGAATGTATGAGTAATTAAAATGATTAAATCACGATGGGGTTATTTTCATTAGTGTGGAAAAAAAATGGAAATAATTCATAACAGCAGTTTTTTTGTGTGTAACTGATATATTATCATTTTAGTAATTACGTAGACTCAAAATCCACCAAAATATAAAATAAAATATCATCAAAAAAATCGGTATTTAACCAATTCCGTTAATTTACAGGAGCCCTTCAAGAATAATTAAGAAAAATTAAACGTAATTTTCCTGGGGTAATGATCCTACTAATCCCAATGATATTATAAATGTGAAAATCTATACTTAATATTATAGATGTGTGTCTGTCTGTCTGTTACCTCTTCACGCTTAAACCGCTGAACCGATTTAGGTGAAATTTGGTATAGAGATAGTTTAGAGTTCCGGGGAAGGATATAGGATAGTTTTATCCCTGAAAACATCCCCTGAGGGGGTGAAAGTTTGTATGGAGCTGCGATATAAACGAGTTCCACGCGGATGGAGTCGCGGGTAGAAGCTAGCAATATTATAAATGCGAAGGTTCCGGTGTTACTCAATCACGCTTAAATGGCTCAACCGATTTGGATGAAGCTTTGCACGATAGGTAGTTTATAGCCTGGATTAAAATATAGGATAGTTTTTATCCCGGGTCCACGCGGGCGGAAGGTAGTATTTAAAAATTGAGTCGTCGTGAGGAAACCTGTCTAATCCCAACAAGCTATAGTTTTCGCTCTGGGTTAGTAAGTCTGATGGCAGCGACTGCGCTTGCATAAAACTAGTGACTACGCCAAATTTTACTAGGCTAGACTAGGCTCAAAGTCACCCAGAGGGCAATGGAGTTGGCCATGTTGGCCATGAAGAAAAAAAAATGGGCTCGTTGGTTCCAAAAAAATGGTGATGATGAAGTAAATTAAAATGATTGCTACATAATGCAGGTCCTGAAAAGAACTGTCACTCACATTTACTAGGCACACTGCCTTGCCATTTACAGCTGAATTTACTGCCCACCTCCTCCAGCACACAAACTGTTGTTGTGGCGACTTGGTCCTCATTGCTGGTGACGATGTGTGGAACCCTGTCGCTGGCCACTGGGAGAAGCCGCGACAAGCCACTAGCTATCACTAGAGGGTCCGTGTGTGATGATTTGATGACGATCTGGAAATATAAAGTACTTCAAACGACGGTGGCAAACAAGCGTACGGCCCGCCCGGTGGTAAATGGACTCCGCAGCCTATAGATGCCTCGCTCTCAACACAACGCATCCTCGGGAGCTCTGGCGGCCTTGCTCACCTCCAGGAACACAACGCTACTACAGAGCAAGTAGTAGGCTTATCATGGCTGTGGTCTTCTGCAAGGTGGAGGTACTTCCCCTGTTGGGCTGCTCCACATTCGAGCGGGATGACATTTCGCTGTGCCCTGCCTCATCATCAATATAAAGAGGGCCTGGTCCTCTATCGTTGCAGCATTCTCCATTTTATTGGTGGCCAACGGGCAGATGGCCCACTTAATCATCAATGGCAGTGTCGAGAAGGGAGACAACGTCTTCCATGGCTGTGTACCTACTTAATGGACATAAGTGGAGACTGAAGTCTGCAGACACTAAGCGTCCAGGGCCTGTGCGTGTCAACTATTTAAAGGTATCTAAGGATTTGTCTTTTTGTTTAAAGACTAAACCCTACTAACCCTATTATTTATTATTATTTAGCACTATTTTTCTACTGTCTACTATGTCTGGTGAGCAATAAAGAATATTTGTATTGTATTGTACTGTAAACCCTGAATATGCTCGCTGAAGAAGCTAGGAATGCGGTTGTTATATTACCTATATACCTCGTTAAACGCGTAAGGCGGATGTCGCACTGTGCCGCATCTCCGGACGGAGGCAAGTACCAAGTACAATGTATGCAAGTATCTCAGTTTCCGTATGATACGGCACACTGCACCGCACTTCCGTCCGGCGGTATGCAGCTCCGCACCTCCGTCCGGAGATCCGGCGCAGTGTGACATCCGCCTAAGAGAGAAATATACATTTTTAACGTACAAGGCCTTAACTCACCTTAACTCCTACCAGTGTACAATACAGCAGTATCCTAAACAGCTCTTTACTCATCAAGTTCTCAAGTGCTCTCAACGATATGCATTCATTTTCCACCGCACACGCGTTAGGCTCAAATATGCTGCCTTTGGTAGCATCAGGGTGAAGTTTGTTGAGCATGTCCCGACTTGTGTAGAGGGTCTCCGAATATGTGAGGGCGCCAGTCTTTAGCATCCAGGTGAAGTGGGAGTGAAGCCTTTTGAATACATTTTCGTCACCTAAAATAGTGGGTAAATTACTTGCCTAGGGCGGCAAAACAAAGACTGTGTCATATCGGAGGTATTAAGCCGGCTGTCCACATTGGGCCAACGTTGGCGCGTGAGCAGAATGCAGCTAAGCGTTAGAGGAAGAGGGCTTTATTTCGTTCTCATTGGTTTGCATAGCTGCATCCTGCTCACGCGCCAACGTTGGCCCAACGTGTACAGCCGGCATTAGAAGCCAAAGACAAGGGCGATAAATATGCGATCTGAGAATTTCTTAATTACCACCCATGGTGAGTACCAATTTTGTATGTCTCCCCCGATCATCCCGGCTGGCACGGTAGGTTTTAATGTCACGTTTTACGGCGAAAATGTACTGAAGGTGTCACGTAAAACGTATCATGCTACTAGGCTTGCAAGTGTGATATTCCGTACACGTAGCGGGCGGATATGCAATAAATAGTTTGAGTTAATAAGAAGCGGATTATCGATAATACTTAGTCAAAATATATTTTTATAGGCATGTAAAGGCTAGGGGCGCGTTCTTTTTCTTTTCGTTATAATTTATAATCTATGGCCAGAGCCTCAAAGTTTTCTAATAAGAGAGAGACGGATAGTGCTCACCGTGTAGAGTGAGTAAGTAGCGCGACAAACAAATACTTTACATACCAGTCAACTGCATGAGTGACCTTGATTGTCCGAAGTCGTTCCTGCCTGTTTTCAGCCTCAGTGCTCGCTGGGAGCAAACTTTCTGTTCATTATCGTAAACTACTTCTGCTAACTCCTGCAGTTCTTTTGAGATTTTCTGTAAAAGTAGAAAATGAGGATTGTGTTAATATAACTCGAGGGTGAAAAGAAATTTGCAGATTTAAATAGATGTATACAAAAACTTTGAATGAAATGTGCGCAAGTAATAATTTACTTAAAAAACAACGTTTTAACCAACCTCAATTCAGTACACTGCTTCGTGTGTTCCTTTAAAATTTGAAGAGTTCCCTCTATTTCTCCAGGATCGCATCATGCGATCCTGACCTGATGATCATGGGACCATGTGGGAAGGATTCTCATTAAAACAAAACTAACAAGCCCAAACTCAGCAGGTTTACATCGGTTAAGTACTGAATTCCCATGGCCACCTTGTGTCTCCATCATCACATCAGTTTGATGGAACCATAATATTGAATTCTCATCCAAACTATACTTATACCCAAAATTTCAGCTCAATCGGTCACCGGGAAGTGGGTCAAATTTAACTCGCAAGATTTGTCCCATACTAACATACATACTAACAGGGCAAGGTAAATAAAAGCTGGTAAAAAAGAACTGTTTATGCGGATTAATAGTCCAAACCAAAATTAGGCTTCATAGCCCTTAACTTTTATAATGTCCACAGGAAAGACGCAAACCTAAATTTGAGTATGACCCACCTAGAACTCCTAATGTTTGCTTAGATGCCGGCTGAGCCCGCTAGGCGGGCACTAGTATGAACTTACACGCCTAGCGAATTCTGTCGGTTTCTGGTGAATTGTTCCATTTTTAGTGCGGTTGCGAACCTGTCAAGTATCTAAAACAACTGACCTGCATGTGTTCCGATAGTAAGGGAGTGATATTCAGTAGTAGCATTTTGTCCTTCATCAGCACTACAATCGAGAACCACCGTTTGAGCCCCCGGGCGCGCGTGTCTCTGATTTGGAACGTGAGGCTCAGTACATGACCCCGGGTATCACTGAAATATACCACACCTCCTTCCTTGCTCCAGCTTACCTAGTCCAAAATTAATAAATAAGAATACCATAAATAATTATTATGGACTTGTATTTTAGCTTGCGGACAGACTATAATAATAGAAAAATAATATTTTCAGTCACTCACCTCACAAGTTATGCTCCGAATAGCAGCCTGCCTTAAAAAGGCAGTGACTTCCGGATTAGGCACAGACTCCCTGCTGCAGTAAATAGTCCCGTCATCGTCTCTGGACACGAGCACCGTCTCTGGCCCCAGAGAAGTGCATCCACTGCACTGCGCAGTGCATTTTGAGGATTCGGTGGTATGCCGCTCGTCGTCTGTGGTGAATGTGCAGAACAACGGACGAGGGCCGTGAGCCTCGCAAAAATGGCATATCCCGATAATTGCGTTCATTACAATTAACTAATAACACAAAAACACTGACTCTGTCTTTCCTTTTTCTAATGAAAACTTGAAAAGACGTATACCTGTCACCAAGCCTGTCACTGTCAAAATACAGCTGATTGCAATATAAATTCAGAACGCATCTATTTTAGATTATGTTGGTAGTATTTAATATTATTGCAGTTTTATTCGAATTGAAATAGCTAATACAAAAATAAGAGCGAGTAAGGAGAAAATTTCACTAGTGTCATCTTGGTTGTCCTTTTACTTTTTTTCGAGCATTTTTCTTTATATCGGACTTGCTCAATGATTTTACATTTTCTTTACCAAATTATTGCGATCTTGAAATTTTTATCCTTGGATAAAAATCTAGGAAAGGTATTCTATGGAAGTACAATTTGTGCGCTTTAGATTTAATGTTGTATGGTATTGTGTGGCGATCCCGCCAGTAAGTAGAACAGAGGTTTGGTGTTAGCCATGAGATGCCGAGATCTTCGCCACAAAAATACTCATCCATTTCCGATGTGGGATTCGCGGAAGTCCGCTGGATGCGGGTAGCGCAGGCAGGACCGGTTATTGTGGTACTCTTTGGTGGAGGCCTATGTCCAGCAGTAGACGCTTTCGTCAGATATGATGATGGAGGATTGTGGATCACTTGATTACGCTGAGTGACTCGTTTGAAAGATGTAGAGGGGCTACACACGCAACTTTAAGGTCACAGCTCATTAGAGCCACCCAGCGCCCGACCCGCACCGCCTCGCCTCGTAAATATACTAACTAGTCTTTATGCATCACTACAAAATCGATACAGTATGATACAGGCGATTTATGGCTTGAGGCGCGAAAGTCACATGGTACGCGCTTTCATAGCGCTGTTTAAAGTCGCCTCGTGTAACCAGTCTAAGGATAGTCAGCTTGGGAAATTTAAAATGAAACCTCATATCGATTTTCATTAACTCATTTATTCAACTGTACACCGATTCACAGCTGTTACTTATGGTACACCTCAAGCACAGGTAACAATACATCACTATCTATAATAGGTAATTTGACTGTGCCGACACGCACTAGATTAGGAAATGCCGCTCCGAGTAATTATGTAATTACATTATTATTTATATTATCACCGCTCTGCCGCTTACAATGGTAACGGAAGGTAAACAAGGTGAGAGAAATAAATTAATTTAATTATAAAGAAATAACATGTTACTGTGCCTATCGAAAAAAATTCTCTAAAATGTCTTGATTACGCTACTCTTTTTATTTCTTAGAGACTGGTTTGAAGGCTAGCTTTCTGGACTTCATGGTGGTCCACTTGTGCCTCTTGAGGTAGTACACGAAGACGCCGAGGATGGAGAACATGCCGATGACCTTGATGGTCATGAGGCGGCGGTCGTCGAGCTCGGGCTCCGAGCACCAGCGCAGGAAGGTGGCCACGTCCTTGGCGAGCTGCGAGGCGACCGGCGGCGTGCCGTCGGTGTACTCTGCCGCCTGAGGGATACATATGGCGATATTTCAATATTGTTGTTTTGTAGAGATTTTTAGTAGTACCGGTATTCACCGAGGGATATTTTTCTATAATATGGTGCTCAATGTGGTCGAGGTCGGCGATGGCGGGACGAGATAAACTCCTTTTTAAAGGATTGGCCAGAGGCTGCTCGGGATCGAAATGCCCGGAAACGGAGGGGGGAGGCCTTTGCCCAGCAGTGGGACACCGTAGGCTCCTAATAATAATAATGGTGCTCAATATGAATGGGCAAAACTTTGCAAACCAATTCATAATTACTCACAATAGTTCATATTTACTAGATATACATTGACACATAGTAAGGTAAATTTGGGTGAGGACCAAATTCTTGGCCCGTAGTTAGCGTCGTTAATTGTTAGTAGTTAAAAAGTTCCGTTGTGACACGAAAATTAACCATAGAAAATGTATGGCTAATTTTCGTGTCACAACGGAACTTTTTAACTACTATCCACAGATAACCTCCTATAGATAGAGCCTATAGGGCGACGTGCGGTCACCACGCATATATGTTCTAGCACTGATAACCCCCCGCTGCCCCGCGCCATATTGTCAGTTGCGACCAGGTTCGCGATCTATACGTGCGTCAAATAACCAACAAATTAAAATTGTTTTTGCGCTGAAAAAATGAGTTATTGCCGTGTGAAGTGGTGTGGGAAAAACTCCCGAACGTCTAATTTTACAACCGATGGAATAACATTTCACAGGTAAGTTAAATTTATCACATAAATGTAAATTTCATTCTGTCACGCGGAGTTCATTTTACACTGGTCTATAAGAAGTAGTGAAGTATGCACGTCCCTTTTCATCAAATGGAAATGGCAATATACTGTTCCTTTCTCACGAAAGCACGTGACACTCTAGTGATGGGCTAGTGAACGTTTTCGAATTTTACCGATTTAGATTCATTTAAGGAAACACGATTGTTTAATATGAATTTTCACTAAATATTAGCCATTGTCAAAATTATTTTGTTAGAAATCATAGATAATGTATACGATGTACCAAAGAGGTTTAAACTGCACCAAGAAGGCAGCGTGGCGGACTGCAACCATCTTACAAGCTATGAGGTAGAGGGAGACGTAGTAAATTACTATCTCGCGCTATTTTATAGCTTCCAAAATAGAGCGAACTTCCTAATAAACGGAATATATAATTGTAGTACATACAGCACGTCTATCATGCGGCTGCGTGCGACATACTCCCGATTTTTCTCGCACCTCTTGTTCTAAGTGTTCTAATAAGAAAGAGACGGATAGTGCGAGAAAATTCGAGAAAGCTCACCGTCGCATGATAGCCGTGCTGGAATTTTTTTTGTTGGTTTAAGTAGTTTTATTTTATTTATTGGGTAATTTAGAGTATTGTAGAATAATGCGAGTATGTAGTGTCGAAGTTTAGCTATTGCTAAAAAAGTAGAATAAATTAGAATTTAATAATGAATACATTGGTCGAGAGCAATTAGGTTAGGAATAGTGTTACGAGATGGACCTCATGCTGGACTTCGACGACGTGTGAGGGATCTTGGAGGTGGTTCGAGAGCAATTAGGTTAGGACTAGTGTTACGAGGTGGACCTTATGCTGGACTTCGACGACGCGTGAGGGATCTTGGAGGTGGTCAGTGATGGAGCCATGGCATTTGGGTTTTTTCGAATCGTCTTCGAGAGCAATTAGGTTAGGACTAGTGTTACGAGATGGACCTCATGCTGGACTTCGACGACGTGTGAGGGATCTTGAAGGTGGTTAGTGATGGAGCCATGGCATTTGGGTTTTTTCGAATCGTCTTCGAGAGCAATTAGGTTAGGACTAGTGTTACGAGATGAACTTCATGCTGGACTTCGACGACGTGTGAGGGATCTTGGAGGTGGTTAGTAATGGAGCCATGGCATTTGGGTTTTTTCTAATAGTGATGAGGATTCACATCATCACATAATATCAACCAAATAATTTTATCACATTGAATAAGTATATATGTTCTTTTTCATGACATCGTTTTTATTTGTCTTCCTTACCAAGCTATACCAATCTCAAAATATCATACATCAGCCTAGCTAGCACATTCGCACTCGTCCTTTCCTAGTAAGTATATAAATACGAACGGAACGAAGGCTTCTTGTCCTACATAAACACGATAATGCAGTAACTGTTGTAAAATACCTTGAAATAATTATTTTATATGACTAAACTCGATATGATTAACATACTTTTTTATGTTATTGGTGATCTAAATAATCGATGAACGAAACATGATTATAATATAAAAGTGACAGCCGTTCAAAAATTTTAACCTTGGCAACAGGTACCTACGCCGTGTAAAATATTCTACTTACAATTATTTGCGGCACCGCTAAAAACCGTTAACGACCAACGCACCCCATCACTACGCTTCGGGCGCCATGACGTGACAAAGCGCGCTGTTTTCGAAACAGCCAATCGCAGCGCCGTTACCGACCTTCCCGCAACCCGCACTTGCCGCCAACTGTGGTGACCTTTGCATAGAACTAAATCGCTTATAGGCTCTATCTATAGGAGGTTATCTGTGCTACTATCAAATAATTAGGCTAACTACTGGCCAAGAATTTGGTCCTCACCCACTTACGTTCATTTTTAAAGTTACTGATGTGTCCAGCCTGTAATTGTAAGTTGGAGTCCGCCTTTCTTACTCCGTCCTACCCACGAGTTTCACGTTTTCCATTTGAGAGTTGGGATCGATGGGATCGATCGATGTCAGCGCCTTTGCTTCTGCAAAGGCGCCGACATCGATCTAAAACTGTACTTCTTTGCACCATCCATTCTGACGAATAGGAGTAGATCGCATCCCTGAATCCCGGATGTTCCAATAGAATAACTTCTTTTGTGGAAACATTGTAGGGGAATAAGTAGCACGGGGGTGGACATACCTCACCGAAGAAATGACGCCAACCGGAAAGTATGGATTATGTTTTTACCTTTCGTATTAGTGAATGCACCCCATGAGAAGCGTGAAGCATGTATGTAGTAGTACAAGTGGCATACCTCATCGTAGAGTAATACGAGTACGCCATGGAGATGGCTCTCTAATTTTATGGCAAGCACAAACCTGAATAGCGCTTCTATTTACTTTACTTAATACCTCTTGCCAATCTTTGATTTTGACGAAAAATATACCATCGGATGCAAAAGTAAGTATAACTGTGATCAACAGCTGACAGCCGTTTAGAATTTCATCCTGGTGTAGCCTGTATAGCCGCATATCACGCCTGAGCATGTCAGTCCGCCGCCTGATTCCGGCCCGCGTGGATAATTGCAGGCTCGCTCTATCTTATAGTTTCGTTTCGTGCAAGTCGTGCCGCCCGCCGCTCTAGAGCGTGGGGATGCGGTTTAAGGTGGACTTCCGACCAGCGCGGCTCTATCGCAACGGCCGCAGCGTCTTACCCGATGCGTCACTGTCGCAGCGGGTAAGACGCAAGATTGGCTTCCGAGCAGCGCGACTCCGGCGTCAGTGTTATTAGTCCATACCTGACGGTTGTGCGGTACAGTTGATATACAGGGTGATATTTTAATCAGTGTTCAAATTCAAGTATAAGATTCTTCAGAAAAAAATTAAAATACGTTTTTTTTGTTTCATATTTACAGTACAAAAAAAAATTGTAAGTGCTGCTTAAAGTTATCCCAAAAAACCTTACCACGCGGGCACCTCAGCGGGTAGTAAGGTTTGCGCACGGCACGCCTCCCCTCCCTCGACCCCGCCCCGCTCCGCGCGGTACTGAATGCCCAGTAACCACGCAGTACAGATAATTCTTTTAGAATAGAGAATTTTTCAAAAATGGAGTATATTAGAGATACCAAATGCCTACAAAAAATTTGGACACTGATTAAAATGTCACCCAGGATCAATAAAAAAAATATTATTAAGAGAAGAAGAGGATGATAATCTTTTGCTTCGTTACTACTATGGAGCGAAGCCCAACAGACCCAATTTTCAAAAGTCGGAGGATGGAATGTTTTGTAGCCCGCGCCCGTTTCGCTCAAACCGTACAAAATTGCATTTTGCGACACTAAATTTATTAGTGCCTTCTTGCTCATCCGTAAATACGTTATTGTCGTCAATTTTTTTAGATATATTACTCGGAAATAACCTGAAAACCACGTGCGATCGCAGCGAGCAACGCAACGTTCCCCCGTACTGTGTAGTACTGCTGTCACTGTCGCTGCGTTAGTGACTCCGGAGCTGCGCTGGTCGGAAGTCCACGTTTATCTGTGTGAGCTGTAGCAGAACAGGTAAGGTACCTCGTCGAAGAGCACTTGGGCCATAGAGATGGCGCCGCCCGGGAAGTACGGGTTGTAGCCCTGGCCCTCGCGCAGCACCACGCCGGCGGGCGGGTCCACGTAGCCCGTCAGCAGCGCGAAGATGTAGTCCTCGCCGCCGTGCCGCCCGGACACGATCAGGGACAGGTCCGGCGGGTACGCGCCTGGGAAAAAAACAAACATCTAAGGGCCGATTTTTCAATCTCTAGATAAAGTTATCCGTCAGTTGAAATTATCACCATCTTTTTCTTAAGTCACATGAAAGAAAAGGACCGAGCTAACATCAGACAGATTTTTCTGGGAATTGAAAAATCGGCTCTAAACAAACTTAACACTTAAGAGTCCGCAGTTAGCTCGGCCGAATTTCACCTTCCCATACAAGTTTCGATCTTATTTTAAAACTACGTGTTGCATATACAATGACATGAGGTATATCCATGTCTGTAATTAGTTTATATGGTTCTAGTTTATAAAACAAACGAAATTCAGCAAAAAAAAGATTTGTATGAAAAACTTACATTCACTGTATGTTTATGGTATGTGAAGCTACATAAACTAATTACAGACCTGGATATACCTCATGTCATTATACCTACATGCAAAGTTTCGTTACAATCCAACACGTAGTTTTAAAATGAGAGCGTAACTACGTTTGTATGGAGAATCGAGCTTACTGCGGACTCTTAACGCCAAAAATACTTTACAACAAAGTTTGTCGTGCTCACGACGCCAGGAACACTATAGGTGTTGTTATGGTTATGGCGTACGCTGTCAAAGTCACCATGCTTTCAACTAAGGTTCAGTGTCACATTCTTACACATAAAAGTTTGCGTGTATGTGACGGTTTCGTACGTGAGGTATGGCGTCCAAAAGGTTAGTAATATTTTTTATTTACTACACAGGAATTCAAAGGTTGCCTGGAATTGCGAGGATGAGATTTGCGAGGTGTGCTATAAATAGTATTTGTATTGAATTCTTAAAAGGATGTGTCTTGCCCCCTTAACTAGGCCGAGTCTGTACCTTACGTTACTACGTAACTTAACTTGTAGAAGATTAATTTTTAACCCCAGACGCAAAGACAGGGGTGTTATAAGTTTAACGCGTCTATCTGTGGTATCGTATCTCCCAAACGGATGAACCGATTTTCGTTTAGTTTTTTTGTCATAGATAATTTTATTTGTTCTTAGCCGTGTTTCATGAAAATCTGTTCAGCCGATTTTGAGATATTATTATTTCTCTATTGGTTACTCAACTGTTTTAAGTTGTAGTTATTATTGTTTACTAGCTAAGCTAAACAAATAACTGCCGACAGAGTAGCGCTGAATTGAATACCACTTTTTACTGTAGTACTATTCCATATAGAAAACTTCCGTGAGTCTCAAAATATTATGAAACGGTCTTTGATTTTTTTTAGACGACCGCTTTAGCCTGGTTGGTACTGCCTAAGAAGCAAGAGGTCCTGGTCCCGGTAAGGGCATTTTGTGTATGTTTTGTGTGTGTTGAGCACGAATGTTTTCTGAGCCATGGATGTTTTCTATGTTTCTAAGAATTTATTTATCTATATCAGTATGTATATCGTCGTCTAGTACCCATAGTACAAGCTTTGCTTAGTTTGGGACTAGGTCGATTTGTGTAAGATTGTCCCCTAATATTTATTATTTCTTTAACTTTTTTCTTAAGCTAGGTTTTTAGCTAGCTTAGGTTTTTTAAATAATGATATATACATATAAATAAATAAATAATAAATAAATATAATGGGACAATCTTACACAAATCGAACTAGTCCCAGAGTAAGCACAATAAGGCTTGTGTTATGGGTACTAGACGACGATATATATAATAGATGTAAATACTTAAATACGTAGAAAATATCCATGACTCGGAAACAAATATTCATGCTCATCACACAAATATTTGTCCTTACCGGGATTCGAACCCAGGACCTTCAGCTTCGTAGGCAGCGTCACTACCCACTAGGCTAACCGGGCGTCGGTAATATAGAAAGTAAAATATAAAACTATACATACAAAATATAAAACCATTATAAAAACCTAACCTAGAGTACCGCTGGCAGCGAGGCGGGGCCTAAGCTGCCGGTGGTCAGGGTGACAGAGATAGGAACCTCCTGACTATTCAGGCAGTGTCCAGGTGTACCGCCTTCTGTATCTGACCCTTGATCTAGCCATCTAGCGAGTCTCTTGAGGTGATAGTCGAGACTCTTCGCTATTAAACCGTTCGCCGAAACGACTATCGGGACGATGATCGTCGAATCAACATCGTGAGCCAGGTCTAGGTATTTGCTTGCTTTGTCCTTCTCGGCCTTCAAGAGGTTCTCGTCATGGGGGATGTTGATGTCGACGAGCACTGCCTGGCGTTTCGATCGATCTATCAGCACGATATCAGGCCTATTGGCGAGAATAGTCCTGTCCGTGATGACAGATCGATCCCAATAGAGCGTGGCACGACCATAGCCAAATGGCAAAAATCGGAACCCTTATAGATTCGTCATGTCTGTCTGTCTGTCTGTCTGTCTGTCTGTGTCTGTCTGTCTGTCTGTCTGTCTGTCCGTCAGTATGTCACAGGCATTTTACTCTAAAACCATAAGGTGTATTTGAATAAAAAATTGAAGATAGGGTGTATTTTGTTAACCGCTACATAGTTTTGTAATGAAATTACTAAAAAGATTTTTTTAGGGGTGCACCCCATGCATAAAACTGAAAGTCAAAAATTATTTTTTCATTGCAAGCCCACTTGTGGTACATCAATCGACAGGCCTTTCAAAACAAATTTTTGGATTAAGTGAATAGAGTCTGAGATAATCGCCCCGAAAGTCACTAAAATTGTGCCCCCCCCTCTCATTTTTGAACCGTGTATTTTAAAAATATGAAAAAAATCATGCTCATAGGGCTTATAAAATTCTTTCAGCGAAATTTGTTTTGAACAAGATCGGTTCAAAAGTTTTCGAGATATTTATAAAAAAACTGTCTTCCTTAAAGAAAATGACGTAAGTGCCATAAGATTTTAATAACGATACGACCTTTTTAATAGACATGGAACCCTTGTTGTGCGTGGTCCGACACGCACTTGGCCGCTTTTTTGAGAACTGGCGCAGGCGTGTACTTATAGTAAGGCACTTCGGAGACCACAAGACCGTATAGCAGAGCAAGTTGCTATTAATATTTATTAAGTATTTCCCGTTTACGGGACAATGATGTCCCGGACCTTTGGGAGGCGTACGTGGAGCTAGGTACCTACAAAGTACCAACTGAGCCAACATGTAGAGGCCCTTTTGACAATTTAATGAAATGCAAAGAGTACACCGAGCGGATGCTGTCCCTGCCCGTGTCATGGGACGCACACAGAGACAGCACCCACTGGGGTGTATAGGGACTATGGATGGTTGATGGAATCTAAATAAAACGGGTTATTGGGTTGAAATGATGGACTAGTGGCTGGGCTATTGGGTGAAACATCGGACGCCTGCCTAATAAAAATGTTACAATCTTTATCTCTGGCAGACGGTGACTCGCTAACTGCTAGATGGGCCCCTATTAATAGCGACATTAAAAATGGCCTAAGGGCAACACCGGTCAGATAGCTGGGGGGGTAGAGAGGACTGGACTTTAATATTTATTATTATTATTAACATAGCTCGACATGCTTCGAACCGATTCGCGGTTCTTATTCACGAGCACACGCGTTGCCGGCGCGTTTAGCTGTCATATCCCATACAAATTGAGGGTAAAACGCAAACGCGATCGTAAAGTTTTGTTTCGGTAAAACTTATACTAGAGCCTCAGACATGTCGAGCAATATTCGACCGACGTGCGTAACCCGTTTCATAATATTTTAGTACTACTTCCTTCAATATTGTAGTGTATTTACTGAGTTTAGTTATTAGTTATATACTGAGTAACCTAATAAATAGCTAAAATGCGTAGCTGTCGTATGGTAATTGGCCGGTCGCCAAGTAAACTGTTGTTATAGGAGTGCATTGCTGTATTGCTACCAAAAATAGAACACATAATTACAAATGTTATATTTGAGCAAACAATGTTTGTCGTTAAATTAGATAAAATAAAGAAAGTTAAAAAAAATACCCGTGTGGTGTCGGGTTAGAATTTCACCACCCCTTTTCTTCCCGTGGGTGTCGTAAAAGTCGACTAAGGGAGCAGGGTTAAAGTGTGTAGTGGGCGATGGGCTAGCAACCTGTCACTGCAATATCACATTTTGTCGATCTTTTATACCCACATTTATGCTAAAAGTGGCGCTGGAATATAAGTTTCATGTGCTCTGCCTACCCCTTTCAGGGATAAAAGCGTGAATGTATGTATGTAAAAAAATATAGTCAGCACCTGAAATCTCATCCCAGGGTGTCAAAAATCGATTTTTTAAATGCCTCTAATTAAAAACGCGTAACTTAATTTTATTCCGATGACTAACATCACTTTCATTCTCTGCTCCTGCGGAACACTCATGCACAAAAGAAGTACCTGCCTAGGGCGGCACATCGTGCACCCAGAAGACGTAAAACATATCACCGCCCAAGGAATCTGGAATTTCCTAGAGGCAACGGGCCTTAACGGTGAAATTAAAAAAAGGCTGCCATAATAGATCACTGCAGGTTGAAGCGGCATATAAAGGCCCACAAATCAACAATAATAATAACATGAATTGGTATCACCCATTTCTGTCCCAACTCATAATCATCATCATCCGACTGCACGGCAATCAGTCTCTAATGTCCTCTATGCTGGGCCATTCCGTGGGACTTTACATGACTTACTTAATGTCCTGTGTCCCCTAGATGGGGCAGACGGCTTCGACAGTGCCTTGGCATCGCGTTCTGTCTTGGGCTAAGCGCTTCGCCTCGGACCACGTCAGCCCGATTGCCCTCAGTTCCGCTGCCACTGAACGTCCAGTGTATTTATGCCTTTGAATTTCTTCGCAGGATTCCTTGCTATGTTTTAATTTACCGTTATTTAAAGAGGCTTACCGTTGTTAGCAGCTCGCGCCGCGTTCTCGTTGGGGTAGGGCGACGGGAAATAGTCAGACAGTTTGCCGGGCCGCTCGAAGAAGTTGCCCTCATCGTCAGGACCATCCCTGACCATCACCTGTGACAATACAACGGGAAACGTTAAAGTAGGCATTACTGTTTTAAGTTGGGTGGCTAATTACTTGGTGCATGTCCATACTAATATTATAAAAGTGTGTATGTCTGTCTGTTACCTCTTCACGCTTAAATCGTTGAACCGATTAAAATGAAAATTTGGAGATAGTTGAGATCCCGGGCAAGGACATGGGATAGTTTTTATCTCGCAAATCAACTCAAATGGGGGTGAAAGTTTGTATGGACCTACGATATAAACGAGCTCGACGCGGGCGGAGTCGCAGGCAGAAGCTGGTATCAAATATTACTTAAAAAAAAAAGAAGTAGAATAAGCCCTTTAATTAATATAATATTCTGTATATTATATTAAATAAAGGGATTCTTCTACTTCTTCTTCCTCAAGTGATATCTCCTACCGGAGAATCCATACTATTACTATACTATATTACACTACTACAGCAATTGATATGTGTACTTCTATAGCTAGCTTAAACTGAAAGGGAGTTTATTTCTGCTAACAAACTGCTCTAGTTTGGCGGAAGTTGAGAATGTTTAAAAAGTACTTTTTTTTCTCATGAATAAATGCTTTATTATTATTATTATATCTATCAGATCATCAGTCCACCTTGTGGGGGGTCTAAACACACCGCGCCTTCCGGTACGTGGTCGCCACTCGAGAACCTTTCCGCCCCAACGGCCATCGGCTCTACGTGCTATGTGCCGCCCATTGCCACTAAGTTTAGCGATCCAGTGGGCTGTATCGGTTACCTTGGTTCTGCTGCGGATAGCCTCATTTCTGATGCGATCACGCAGATAAACTCTCAACATGGCCCTCTCCATTGCCCTCTGGGTGACTTTGAGCCTTCTTATGAGGCCCATAGTAAGCGACCAGGTTTCAGTGCTATATGTCACCACTGGCAACACACACAGTGTCTCGTCTTGAGACACTGCGGAATATTGGACGAAAAGATGTGCCGAATGCTGCCCAGCCGAGTCGGATTCGACGATTGACCTCTTTCTCGAAGTTGGACCTACCTACCTGGACTTTTGCATCACTTTCGGTGAATTAATTACAAAAGGTGTACCCAGCCAGGGCAGGCAGCGGCTTTAATCAATATGGTGTTACAAGATGATTTTATTGATGATGGCACAAAAATACCAGATGATTGAAATATATATTTGGACAATGAAATAAATAAATAATATACTACTCAAACTTATTATCCCGATTCTGACTTAACTGGAATCAGAAAGATCTATCTTTTTTTTAATATTCTTTATTTCAATTATAACAAATGAAAATCTACAAGGTACTTAACTGTAAAGCCGGATTTACATTACGAAATGAGTGGCGTGAAATTAAATTTCGTGACATTAGTTTTACCAACAGTTTTACGTGTAATTTAAAATTTTCGTAATGCATGCATTAATTTCATGAATGCAAATCGATTTCGTGCCCTGCGCGATCTTTTGGTAAAATGACTGTCACGCCACTAACTTCGTAATGTAATTCCAGCTTTACACTATAACAGCTAAACACAGATCATAACTTAGCTTGCTACTTTCTCAGACTGTAACGCCTAAGTATAAAGTTTATTGTACATGGATCTATCTGATATTGTTACTAGGATACTACAATAAACTCATTTTGTCATCAATTCTCCATATTTCTATTGAACCCCGGATTGGGCCTCCACGTCATTTGCTTTCGTCCCTAGTGCGTTGCGCGCTCTTTTCTTTAATGGCTCGAGTCTTCAAGGCCTAAATCACAACAATACTCATCCTTCTACTTTTACTTGACGACCTCAGTAGCCTAGTTGGTAGTGACCCTGCCTACGAAGCCGGGGGTCCCGGGTTCGAATCCTGGTAAGGGCATTTATTTGTGCGATGAGCATGAATGTATTGTATTGTATTGTATGTATATCGTCGCCTAGTACCCATAGTACAAGCTTTGCTTAGTTTGGGACTAGGTCTTTCTGTGTAAGACAGGGACCCGCCCACCCCTTCCCAGAAAAAAGCCTTTGAACGAGTTAGTAGTTCGTTTAATAACCCAAATCACTTGCTGGCCTTTATTGATTGAAAACTCATTCATTTAACTTAGCCGTATGAAGGGGTTTTCCTTACGGGGCGCTACCGCTAGAGAAATCCTTTCGAAAGGCTTTTTTAAGCGCTTTTTAAAGGGTTGAAGCGCTTTATAAGCCAAATGAATGGGTATTGAGGAGCATCGGCTTTGGTAAGCAAACCCTTTCAAAAACCCTTTGAAGGGGATACCGTATTGGAGCGCTTTAATAGCCAAATTAATGGATTTTGAGGAGCATCGGCCTTGGTGAGCAAAGCATTACGAAAATCCCTTTCAAAAACCCTCGAAAGGGATATCCCGGGTGTAAGATTGTCCCAAATATTTATTTATTTCTACTGACCTCAGCAGCCTCAGCCTTAGCCTCCTCCTCGGTGTGAGACACGCCCACGAGGTTGCGGAACGCGATGTACTGCAGCGAGTGGCAAGCCTTGCACACCTGCTTGTACACTTCGTAGCCTCGGCGAATACTGCAACCAATGTTTATGCGTCAGCAAGGCAACTATTACTCACAACTGAGCACTCGAATATCATTGATATCCCTATTGGGTATGGTAAGAGACGAGTAGTATGTCGTGGGACAAATGTTAAATACTCACATAAAATTCAATTGAAGAGGATGGCAAAGGCAATTTCTCAACAGATTCTCGTGAAATTTTGTGAGAAGGTTCATTAGTTATATAGATTCCGCTTCGTAGACACTGCTAATGTTCTAAGGAATTGGTATAGCTCAAATTGTGGAATGATTCAAATGATGGTATAACTAAAGTGAGCACCAGTTGAAAACGAAAAAAATGTAAACAAACAATGTATTGAATTTGACATTTATAACGTCAAATTCAATACATTCTTTGTTTACATTTTCTTCGTTTTAGACTGGTGCTTACTTTACAGAAAAGGGCACACGAAAAGTAGAACAACTGGGTTGTGTAATAATTAGTTAACTTAAGGTTAGATCGTATTTTGACGGAATGAAAGCGATAGACAATCGTTACCAACTACCCTCAAGGTACTTTTCAGAGCATCGTAACTGTACCAACCTGAGAAGCTAAAAATATATTTCTATGTGTTACAGATTTTTTCAAACGGTACACGACTATACTATAAGCAGACATGTAAGAATACTAGTATAAGGTACAATGGGGCTGGCATGATCATGTAACTGATTTAAGTCCCTAAATAATAATTTAAAAAAGGTTAGATCGTAAAGACGACGATGGACCTAAAGATATTACAAAAATACAAGAACTACTGTATTTTTTTTTAAATCAATTCCCATTAGTAACTACAATGCTATAATACAACGACTTCTTCAAGTTTCGGTTATTATAACTACTATCTAATACCATAACTTGTTACTAGAGAACTATTAAAATAAAAATTAAAAGTAACTATATCAAAAAGAAAAAACATACAAATCAATTTCTTAATCTTCTCCTTTTCTGAAGTAGGTTAAATGGCATTCATCATCACCACCACGCGACTTTTTCCTCTTGACTACTTCTTCATAGTTCATAGCTGCCATAAAAAAAATATAGAGTCCTATTCCTACAGGCAAGTCAATTACAGATTTAAGTAGTCCCTAAGTGCCTTTCCACCAGAGATGTGCTATGCTTGCTATGCTATGTTTTCATACATTTGAATGCTTAAAACATAGCATAGCAGGGCATAACACATCTCTGGTGGAAAGGCACCCTTATGCTAGGCTTCACCAAGGCGAGCTGCAGACATACATAGAAGTTACTATGCTGTCACATTCTTGTGAGAAGCTGACTTAGCTATTATTATTATTTGTCGTCTTTATTGCGTGGGGACAACACATAAAAACCCTTTGGAGAAGTTTTATGTAATGTTGTAACAATTGTTAGATCTATAGATGATAAATAGACAGGTACATTCCAGCAGGTGATGGGGCTATTGTAGGGTAAAGTGGAAAGAGTGTGCGGTAATGAAATTTGGATGGGTCATCACACTGGGATATTGCAAAGACGTCCAGACATTATTATTATTAGCTGACCATATGACGAGAAAAATAATCAAATACCTAAATATGTTTCATAGTGAGCATCCAATTCCGTAGTTGCGTAATAAAGGTCAATGACTCGCATTGGCACTCTTTAAGTACTAATGTTATCACCAATTTACAGTGAGTAGCTGCTAAACCGATCAAGTTAGGGCCTGTTTCACAATCTCCAGTAAAAACATATCCGTCAGATAAATGTTGGCTGTCACTTTTCTTTTATGACGGGAGAAAAGGACAGCAATAATTTTGACTGGCAGATAACTTTATCCGACGATTGTGAAACAGGCCCTTATATTAGTAAGAAATTAGGCAGACAGTAACTTTTAAATGAGGATAGAATCTAAATTGCTGTTGATAAAATAATCGTTACTAATGACTTATTTCACAACTCGTAATGGATATGAGTAATGATAAATACTCTGTTCTATAATGGGTGTAAATAATACTAGTTTCTTGTTTAGCAGTGAAATACTATCACATTTTTAAATCTTCATACAGAGAACCAGAATAGATATCCAGATATTATCCAGTGCCATGACATGATATCAATATGTAAAAATCTCATTGCTTGATGGTTAGCCAGAGCCTCAGTGGTGGCTCAAAGGAACAATGCAAATAATGTTATTTAAGAGTTGCTGATTGAGACCTGCATAGCTCATCTATATAATTCCTTCCCCATTATTGAAGACTTAGAAGCAAAAATACTTTCATTCCAATCCCGTTATTGTTAAGTTGAAGCAAGGACTTATACCAGTATTCACAAACAAAGGAATACCTTCCTGTATGAATGAATGTTTTTGGTATTCCAAATTTGTTAGTGCATACAGATGAGCTGGTTAGAATACAGTATGAAATAATAAGCAAAATACCAAGATTGTACACAGACATTTGTATGAACATAATCCCTGAATTTTAGGAATAACTGGAAAGTTACAATTGAACATTATTTTGCAGATTAACATGACTTATGATCCTTGAACCTAAAGAACAATGAACATGGTTTTTGTACACCAAGTAAATGTTTGTGATCACTCATACCCAGCATGGTCTAGGGACTGGAACATTCCACGGTGGGTCCAGGGCTGGTGTGGCGGGTGTGCCTCACTACCTGTTGCCTGCACTGACTGCTCAAGGGCAAACAGTAGGGCTCCCACTCCTCCGCCCACCACTCCCAATGTGGACAGCAACTGTGAATTCATTAGCAGGTTCTTAACTGATCACTTTTAGAATAAATAATCTAGATTCTAGCTGAATAATGACTCCAGAAACCTTAAAGCTGCTTGGATTTAACAGATGACGAAATAAAATGACTATTGAAAACTAAACTAAACTTTGAAAACAAATCAGAAGAACCATTTCCATTAAAACACTCTTGGAAAATTAAGTGTATTAGTGGCATTGAATTAAATTTGAAACTTGTTAAAAAAATTAATTTATTTTGGAATTGAATTATATCAATTCTTAGGCTACAAGAGATTGGATACGCAAGATGCAGTCTTGGTTAAATTTAAGATCAAAAATTGAGTCAACCAGAATGTAATTACATTTTAAATTACTCAAATAAAAATTATATTTGTGAATTATGTAAACTCAGAAGGTAGACAGTAATTATGGAAAAACAAGAAATACATAACACAAGCATCTTAATATGCCACTGATAATGGCATTGGATAGTGTGTCCTGTGTGAAATATGTATGTAATATAAATGACCGACCTTGAAGGATGCAGTATAACTAGGGTACCAGGCTCACTTACCAGTTTTCTGTTTCTTGTCCATCCTTGCGCATTGGTGGACAGCTGACAAACCTGCAATGGATGTCTCCATTAGTTTTCAAGACCTTGTTACATAATGTTGGATAGGTTATCACTTTTCAGTATTTATTTTGAATAAAGTCTAAGTAAAATCTTGCTTCCTCAACTGTATCACTGCCACTACAACGGTTAAATAGCGATAAGCTATCCGAATATAATTAAATTTGATCAAATACACCCAATTTCAGAGGAATTTAAAACTCTTCTATATCCTTGTTTGTAACACGTAGGAGGCGCCAAAGGTACGTAATATCGTAGCTCTGAGGTCTGGTCATTATGTGGAGTTAGTTTTAATACCTGGGGCGTCAGCACACCATAACTTTTCAATAGTCGTGCCCCACAAATCCTACCGACGGCGGCCGCCATGATAGCAAAACGTCGTAATGAAAGAAACGACTGACATGACATCTAGCAGCCTGCTGCCATTAGAAAAAAAGTTTGTACATTATTTATTTTATACATTTAAGCGAAGTTATTTCATCATTAATAAAGAATAACATGTTTTTTTTGCAAAAAAGCGTATGTTTCTCTTTATTATAAATATATTTGAAAAACGTACCTTCCTTTTCACATGGCAATAAAATCCTTGGTCAGAAACTAACTATATAAATAGTTGAGGATGATATAAGCACTTGTTCTTCGTAGTTCTACATTTTTTGCATCAAAATTCCTGCATAAATTAGAAGTTTTGCAATAAACTTTGCTTAATAAAATATAGGCATTTATTTCTAGACAATCTACTCGGTTTACGATTTAATGTACATCACATTTTATGCTAGGTTCGTTCATTTGTATACTACATTCGGAACGCTTACACGCTTCTTTCTACGCATGATTCAAAATTACTAATTGTAATTCTATGACCCCTTTGTGAGGTTATATGGGTTATATATTTTGATATTTTCTCTGTTTAATTGTTTATGTCAAAAAAGGGCGGGAAACTTCGTACATGGCGGACGCGGTTTCTTAACTTTATCTAAATATTAGTTTATTTAACGTACAGAGGATTGGTTTTGGTATTTATTGTACATATTCGTAGTAATAGTGTTGTAAATATTGTAGTTAGCTGTTTAAATAGGTAAGTTTTTATATATTTTCCAAAATTTAAACTCTTTGTATGGGGGATCAGCCCCCCGATCCTGGAGGGACGGTTCCCTTCCCTCCAGGATTAGAAAATGTTCCGTCTAAGATGGATATATTGGTTGCGGCAGTAGAATCGTCTATGGATACAGACACGTCCGTGGTTTCTGTAGATAACAAGTTGAAAAGGAAATTGTTCCCACGAATTTGTGCAAATTGTCATAAAAGAAAAAGGAAAGTAGGACAGGAGGGAAAAGAAGATCATAACGGCTGTAAATGTGATCCTAAAAATAAAGATACGTATTTAAGTCCCCATATTCAAAAGCAAAATGAGTCCCTAGAGCTCAACACACCAAAAATTTCTCAAATGCCTATTCAAAATAAAGCACAAGAACACACTGTTTCCAATTCGTCTTCACTGAGTCCCGCAGTTACGAATTCCACTCCCCTGCATGTGCCTGTGGGTCGAGTTCAATATCAACAGTCTGATATTTCTCCATATGTTGTCCATGTATCAAAAGAAGCTAGTTCTGATGGTACAACTCTTCACCCCATTACCTTTGGTAGGTTTTTGCGGCTTAATAATATTAAGGGTATAGAGAATGGTACATTAAAACGAGTGGGACGAAACCGAATTAGCATGGCGTTCACTACATACACTGATGCCAATAATTTCTTAGCAAATCAACAGCTTGAACAGGAAAGGTACAAGGCCTTTATTCCCACCTTTAATGTCACACGCATGGGCGTCGTAAAAGGCGTTCCAAATGATTGGTCTGAGGAAGAGGTATTGAATTGCATAAGTGTACCAGTCGGTTGTGGACCGGTATTAAAAATTAGGAGAATAAAAAGAAAAGTAACCGTAAACAATTGCAGCCAATTTATTAATACGGGAACCGTAATAGTCACATTTGATGGACAAATCCTACCCACCAGAATTTTCATGTGCTACACTGCCCTACCAGTCGAACTATACATTTACCCTACTGTACAATGTTATAATTGCTGTCGGTTTGGCCATGTTAAGAATCAGTGTAGATCAACACCAAGGTGTTATAGGTGCGGCCAGGGCCACTCTGGTGACAATTGTAAAATTGAAGAGGATGGTTATTGGTGCTGCTTGTGTAAGGGAGCACATCAGGCCACTAGTAAAAAATGCTTAGAATTTGATAGACAAAAGGCTATAAAGGAAACCATGAGCAAGAGTTGCATTTCCTACATGGAGGCAACCAAAATACATCCACCTGTTTCTAAGATCTCATATGCTGAAGCCTTACTTGCAGTGCCAACATCATCCGCTCCATCATACACGCAACATGGACCTCCCAATGTAAATTCACCCTCTACATCCAATAACTTGACCCACTCATATAAAAAAACAATATTTTTAAAGCCAAAATCGTACACTAAAACATATAAAGGATATGACCGTGTTGCTCATTCGGAAATCATCAGGGAACCTGTATTACCGAAAGGTAAACCTATCTTTAATAATAATGACAATAATGACCACAACAATAAGAGTACTTCTGACATTATTGAAATTCTTATACAGTTATTATCCCAATCAAACCAAATATCACCGTCCAACGTTGCAGCAGTAATTGATGCTTTATATAGAATCCCCTCTAATTATGGACCAGAGAGCCAGACTGGTACAGTGGAATTGTCTCAGTCTCACCACTAGAAAACCAGATTTAATTCATGTTATCAATAAACATGACCCTTTCCTCATCTGTCTCCAGGAGACTTGGCTGAGGAAGGAGTCATTGTTCAAAATGCCCGGGTATGTTTGTCTTCGTGAAGACAGACCTGATGGGTATGGTGGAGTGGCCATACTCATTAAAAACTGAATGCCCTTTACATCTGTCTCACTCCCTGTACATAGTGATAGCTTATCTATTTTAGCAGTAATTGTAAATAGTATTTGTTTTATATCTTTGTATTATCCTCGTCCTAGTATTGAGATTTTTAATGAAATAAACAAAATCTTTAGTATGTTGCCAAAACCATTTATATGTTTAGGGGATTTTAATTCTCATCATCAGTTGTGGGGCTGTTCTTCATCTACATATTATGGGGAACAGTTGTTGGAGTTGATTAGTTCACATGATTTATGTATATTAAATAATGGGTCTCCAACACGGCTAGCGCGCACTCCAAGTGCGCCTGATTTATCCATTTGCACAGCTGATCTTGCTTCATCTCTGTCATGGTCACCTGCAGAATCCACTTATGGTAGTGATCACTTTCCCCTTATTATAACTTTTCCATTCACCAAACCTACAAAGCAAATAAGGCAACCACGTATTAGACACAAGTTAAATGATGCTAAGTGGAGTACATATAGGGAAGTGGTCCAAGAAAAAGTTGAAAATTTACCCGAGTTAAACAATTCAAATATTTTAGTCTGCTCTCAATTACTAGCCAGTGCATTGATAGAATCTGCAAATGAAACATTTCCATTAAAAAGTTGTGGCCCAAGTCTCATTCCATCCCCACCATGGTGGGATTCAGAATGCACCATAGCAGTCAATCAAAGAAAGGAAGCAGAACGGTGCTATAGTCAAGACATGACTGATGAACATTTTGACAATTACTTAGAAATTGCTAATTCTACTAAAGAGTTACTGAGGACAAAGAAGTTTGAGGGCTGGCGTAGATTTTGTAGGTCACTAAGTCCTAACGTTTCTCCTTCTGTTGTCTGGCAAAATATCAGAAAGTTTCGATCAGCATTTAAAGAGTCAACCCCAAACCAAATATCTCCAGATCTAGCAGAGCAAGTCATGGATCGTTTGGCTCCTCCATATGTTCCTGAGCGTCCCATCGCTTTTATGTCCTTGTCTAATAACAACCGCATTGATAATGGTGATTTAAATTCTCCATTTACACTTTCTGAACTAAAAGGAGTACTGTCATCGACTAAAGATTCCGCGCCTGGTGAGGACGGAATTCCATATTCTTTTTTATCTAACCTTAATGACAATAGCCTTGTTTATTACCTTTCTTTAATTAACAATGTTATGATTTCTGGTTGTATTCCACAACCATGGAGGACTCAAACGTTAATTTTGCTACAGAAGCCTAATAAACCGAGTTCAGACCCGACCTCATATAGACCCATAGCGTTGTCCTCAGTATTAGCTAAAACTGCCGAACACCTAGTAAAAATTCGATTAGAATGGTTTTTAGAGCATAATAAGTTATTATCAGTTAGTTAGTTAATAATGAAGTGGCAGCCTCAGGGGCCTTTGCCAAAGACAGTTTTGATTTGACATTTGACGTCTGATTTGACGTTTAACATATATTACAAAATATATAAAAAACGGACAAACTGCACAGAAGCAAGTTAGTTTTATATAGAAAAATACCGGACAAAAATGCAAATTTTACTGTTAAGTTCATTCTATACACATAAAATAAACTACTTAACTACAATCTAATGTTATTACAACTAAAAAAATCACATAAAATGGCGATGAATGGGGTGAAAACTAAACGAAGTAAAGATTTAGAGTTAACAGGGCGAGGAATATAGGGAGGAAGAATATCATATAAAGAGGAAGATAATCTACAGCATTCGAAAAGAATATGGTCTAAAGTACCCTCATCCAAACCACATTCACACAGCGAGGAATCTCTGACTCGGATTTTGTGCAAAAATACGGGAGTACACGAATGACCCAAGCGCAGCCTGCAAATTGTGGACGTTACTTTTTTGCTTGCCTCACGGAATCGAAAGAACCAAGGTCTTACAGGAACTCTGTCCTGGAGATCGGCGTAATGCATACCTTTAAACTGACTAGATCGTGACCAATCAACAAACCAGTCATCATCAAGACGACACTTAGCTAGTGAAAGCAAATCTTGGGCATAACATGTAAATGTTGAAATACAACCCCTTTCTGTGGCGTCTTTTGCACATTGATCTGCAATCTCGTTACCTGGGATACCAAATGACCAGGAATCCAAGCCAACGAGACCTTTACGTTCTTACAGGAAAGACAATGTAGGAGGTGTTTAATTTGTAGAATAACAATAAATTTGATCTTTGATCGCAGTTGATTGGCTACTATAGCTTGTAGGGTACTTTTCGAATCAGTAAAAATTACACAATTATGTAGGTTATGTGAGTCAATATATTTAAGCGCTTCCAGAATACCAACCGCCTCACCTGTAAAGACAGAGGAATAAGAAGGTAATTTATAATTCAAAATTACATTAAATCTAGGGATCCACACTGCAGATCCCACATTACCTTGTACTAACAATTGAGAGGCATCTGTATAAATCGTGATCCAATTCGGCCAATGCTTATCAATAGCTTTATTTAAAAGAGAGTTCGCAGAAACCGAATCCTTATCAATTCCCAAGTCAAGGAGGACACTGGGTCGGAACATAATTGCTTCATAAGGAGTTTCAAAGATAGGATTAAGCCTAGTCTGATAAATTGGGCAGGGAAGACGAGTTATTTTAAGATAGCTTTTAATTAAACATGGGCTATCTTTGTGAGACCAGTAATTTGAGGAGATAATTAAGTGAGAAAGGGAGTGAAGTTTAGAAATAAGTGGGTGAGTGGAAGACTGCATGAGTTTGAAAAGAAATCTGTCAGACAAGTACTGTCTTCTTAAGTTAAGAGGCGGGTCAACACATTCAATTTGGAGTGCATTAACAGGGGACGATCGCATAGCGCCAATAACAATACGAAGGCTTTTAGACTGAATTCTGTCAAGAGAATTTAAACCCAATTTATTACAAGGTTCTAAAAGAAATGACCCATAGTCAAGGTTACTACGAACTAAGGCATTATAGACTAATTTTTGACAATAAGGGTGGGACCCCCACCAAACACCAGAAAGGGAACGGATAATATTAATATTTTTCTCACATTTTTGAGCTACGTAATTGATGTGGTGGACCCCGGATAACTTTGAGTCTAAAAATACCCCGAGAAATTTAACCCTATCGGTAACCGGGATAGGAACCCCGTTACAACAAACAGACAAATCAGGAAGATTTCTTTTACGAGTGAAAGGTACAACTGTGCTCTTAGAAATGGAAAGAGATAAGCCATGGTTCTCTAGCCAGATACTTAAATAACTAAGGGCAGAACTAAGCACCGGAACAGTATCCAATATATTTGAAGCTGAAGCATACAAACATATATCATCAGCGTACTGCAGAATACTACAAAAACAGTTCACTGACAATTCTAGGTCATAAGTGTAAAGGCTATACAATAATGGACTTAATACAGAGCCTTGCGGAAGGCCTCTCCACACAGGCCTAGGAGGAAGGGAAATATTATTATAACTTACAAGGATTGATCTGGATAAGAGAAGGTTCAAAGTAAAATTAACTAGTCGCTCGGGAAGATTTAAATCGTGCAATTTTTGTCTAAGGCGGGGAAGAAGAACGTTATCATACGCAGAGGCAATATCCAAGAAAACACCCACTACAGACTCACATTTTGAAAATGCAATCCTAATATCAGTAGTAAAGATGGCTAGACTATCTATAGTGCCAAGGCCCTTACGAAAGCCAAATTGGCTCCTTGCCAGCAAACCCTTGCTTTCCACCAGCCACTCTAACCTGTTTTTAATAAGATGTTCAAGAATTTTTGCTAGGGTTGACGAAAGAGCAATAGGACGATATCCAGAAGGATCATTGCTTAGCTTCCCTGGTTTGAGTATGGGAACAATAATTTGAGTCTTCCAATCCTCCGGAGGGGTGCCCGACAAAAATATTTTATTAAGGATATCAAGAAAAAACTGTTTTGAATCAGAATTAGCATGCAAAATAAAAGAGTAAGGAATACCATCAAATCCAGGGGACGAATCTTTAAGGTGGCTAATGGCTGTTAAAAGTTCCTCATATGAGAACGGACTATCAAATCGGTTAGTTATATTACGGAAAGGAGAGGGCAGAATAGGCGTGACTTCCTCAAAAGTAGGAGCTGAAGGGGGAGATAATTTAACCGCAAATGGCTCAACCCACTCAGTAGGATCGTTAGACTGTAATTTTGATTCAGAAACAAAAACCCCACGAAAACGTCGTAAATTCCTCCATACTAAAGAAGATGGAGTAGAAGGAGAAAGACTCTCGCAGAAATTTTGCCATCCTTTTTGTTTTTTATTCAAAAGAAATTTAGAGCATTCCTCTGCAGTTTTTAAATAATTATCATAATTATCTCTATTGAAGGATTGAGAAAGCAATACTTCGGCATTTTTTCGTTTTCCTATCGCAACAGAACACTCAGAATCCCACCACGGGGGGAGAGGGGTCTTTTTTCTATGCCCCGTCTTCAGAGGAATAGATTTGTTTGCCGCGGAAATAAGAGCGCTTTTAAAAGCCTTATATATTATATGGACATTTTCGACAGATGGATCAGAAATACTGGAAATTTCGTTACCCAGTGACAAACTGAAAAGAGGCCAATCAGCTTTAGCTGTCTGGTATTTAACCCTAGGTGAAGAAAAAGTTGAAGACACAGGATCAGGGAAAGACAAAATGATGGGAAAATGATCACTACCAAATGAATAGGGGAGAAGGCGCCAGACAAGTCTAGAGGACACCGACGACGAAGAAAGGGATAAATCAACAGCACTACTAGGATTTTGAGAAAAAGTGACCCGTCTGGTGGGAGAACCATCATTAAGAACGCACAGATCGAAAGAGTCAAAAAGGTCTAGGAATAGAGGAGAAACAGAATCGCAATAGTGCGACCCCCACGATGAGTGATGTACATTAAAATCTCCTAAAATGACAAGAGGAGAAGGAAGAGCCGATAATATACACGAAAGTTCGGAGATCATTTCAGGATGAGGGTTAGGAATGTAAATGGACAGAAAAGAAATGTTATTCACTCTCACAGCAACAACACTAATGTAATCACTGTGAGGGCGAATTGAAAGTTGGGAGAAAGTGACGGACCGGGATACTAAAATGGCCGCACCGCCATGCCCGTCACTTCTGTCATCCCGGAGGCATGCAAAGCCCGCAACTCTAAAAACAGAGTCGGGCCTTAACCATGTCTCCTGGACAGCAATAAGAAATGGCTTGTATTTGTTAATTAAATAAATTAAATCAGATTTTTTATTACGTATGCTGCGACAGTTCCACTGTAGCATCGCTAGAGACATTTTGAGAAACAAGGGTTAAGAAATTTATTATCTTTTGGCGCATGCTGTTCGGTTCAGAGTCTCTTTGTAGGTATGTTGCTAAGCTTAAGAGTAACTCTATGATATTATCCTCTTTCATAACTGGGCTATTTAGAGCACAACCATTTGGTTGAGCAGAAGCAGGGTCTCTAACAATATTATTATGCAACCTCCTGTCATAACCAGGACTGGAGGCAGGAGATGGAGATTTGCGAGTGACGAATATAGTTTTTCGGTGAGATTGGGAGGGTGTTTGGCTAGGACTAGAAACAGGATGAGATGACAAACGTGAAGAGAACGATGGACGGTTGAGCTGAGACTGAGATGGCGAAGAAGAAGAGACAGAAGCTTCCGCAAATGGCCGCCTTACGCTAGGATAACGGGCAGCAGCTTCCATGTAAGACAAGTTTTCCTGTGACATCGCCAATTTTATATTACGCTGTCTGTGATGTTCAGGACAAGCTTGATTATTAGCGCAATGGCTACCGGAGCAGAATAAGCAAGAAAATACCGTAGTTGTACAAGTCGCAGCCTCGTGATTTTCGCCACATTTGTAGCAACGCGCTTTCGATCGGCACTGAGCCTGAATGTGACCAAACCGGCAGCAATGATTACATTGTATTGTCGGGTATAAATAGCACTCGACATTGAGGCTATTGTAGAAACAATAAACATGAGGAGGCAGAGTTCGGCCAGAGAAAGTGAGTACCACCGACTGAGTGGGTACCCATTGCACAATATTGTTTTCATTCGTAATCTTCCTACTCAGTCGACGGGCCTTAATTACCCTACCAAACCCAGCAGGTACCTCCATGTTGAGTACAACTTCCTCCATTGTCCATTCGGGAGAAATATTTCGAACAATTCCCATTCTCGTTAAATAAAAAGATGGAATTACACCACAGAAATTTGCCTTAACAAGCGCAGCATGGTTTAAACAGTTATTTGCGTGTAAAGCGGAGTCGAATTCAACCGCAAAACGATTTCGCCCTATGCGTTTCACACCGTCTTTTATTACCCCTGGGATGCTGTTTTTATACAAGAAATGTCCAAAATTTATAGCCCTCAAAGTAACACCCGAGGCTGGGTCAGTTTCGTTTTTCTGGATGTTTATAATAAAAGGAGCAATGTCCGAGTCTGAGTACTTGCTTCGTACTTCTTCAAAGTCCGGGTGTGTGTATGTGGACTGGATACTATTATTAGAAGATGAATGGTCTGTTGGTTTTTTTGGTGCCGAAACATCAACTTTAGCATCTGAAACACGCTTAAGTGGTCGAGGTATGTTATCTCCAGAACTATTTATTGGCAGGACTGATGGAGAAGAGTCCATAGCAGTTTCAAACAACTCGCCGCCGCCGGGATCAGGCGGGTCATTATTAATGGTGGTCATTATGACTTACCAAACAGGGGCTTGATGTAAAAAACAACACTACGGATAATGGAAATAAAAATAAATAAATAGGAAGCAACACAACAGCAAATAAGATAAACCAAACAATATACTAATTTAAAATTCGCGGACTTGCTTCTGACAATTACAAGATGGCGGGCCCGAATCCTTATTATCAGTTAATCAGTTTGGTTTTAGGAAAGGGAAATGTACTGTTGACAGCTTGAGCATTTTTACCACAGACATAAGATTGTGTTTCTCCAGGAATGACTCTTTGGTTGCTGCGTTCCTAGATATAAATGCCGCTTACGACAACGTCAACATATCGATTCTAAAAAATAAATTGTTTAAGCTAAATGTCCCTAATCTATTAATTAATTTTATTGTAAATATGCTGTATGAAAGATATGTCAAATATTCATTAGATCAGTGTGGAAACGAATTTATTAATAGAACAGTATGGAAAGGTTTGCCACAAGGTTCTGTTCTAAGCCCGATACTTTATAACATTTACACATATGATTTGGAATTTTCTATTAAAAGACACGCAAATGTTCTTCAATATGCAGATGATCTACTGTTGTATGTTTCTGGACGATCTTTAGATGCCATCAGCGAGTCTTTATCATTTTCATTGGATGCCTTAAAAGACTGGTTGGATAACAATGGTCTAGATTTATCTCCGCCTAAAAGTTCTATTGTAGTGTTTTCCCGAAAGCGAACTATTCCACAAACTCATATTAATTACAATGGTCTTGCTTTACCACATAAAGAACAAGCGAAATTTTTGGGTGTAATATTAGATTCTAAGCTTTCTGGAGTACCTCACTTTGAATATGTTTCATTAAGGTGTGAACGAAATTTAAATATTTTAAGGTGTCTTACAGGCGTCTGGTGGGGTGCCCATCCGATTACAATGAGACTGCTTTACAATGCTTTGATTAGGAGTGTATTTGATTATGGCACATTCTTGTTACATCCAAGTAATATAAGCGCAGCTAAAAAGTTAGATTCTGTTCAGTCTAAGGCTTTAAGATTAGTTACAGGAGCGATGAAATCGAGTCCAATAAATTGTTTACAAGTAGAATGTTGTGATCCACCTCTGAGCTTGAGAAGACAATACCTTTGTGATAAATTCTTCTTTCGTTCATTCCAACTAAGTTCCCATCCACTATTTCCTAAATTGAGACAACTTGCTGATCAGATTGATACTTCTAGTTACTGGGCTCACAAGGATGCGCCCTGTTTAGTAAAGAGTTATAGAAAATATGAAAAATTGGAAGCACCCACCTGTCGCAATGATATTTTGCCTCTATACCAATACAACTACAACAGTCTTACTACAGTTCCGCAAATTAAATTCGACTTAGGAATATCAAAGAACGATGTAAACCCAAAACTTGAATTTACTAATATTATTAATAATGACTGGTCTGACTGGCACTGCATATATACGGATGCTTCAAAACATGAGGATAGGAGTTGTGTTGGCGTTGGGGTCTATCACCCACAGTATAAATGTATACAGCAAATTAAATTTCCACCTGAAACTTCTGTTTATACTGGTGAATGTTATGGCCTATTTAAAGCAATTGAATATGTTCTCATGGTTAAATTGCCCAAGACAATAATTTTCTCTGACTCCCGAAGCTCTTTAGAAGCTATTATTAGGTTTCCGTTTAAATCCCATAAACAGTCCCCGACTATTTTTGGGATTCGCAATCTTTTATATGAATGTTCACAAAAGGGTTGTACAATAGTGTTGGCCTGGGTACCGAGTCATGTGGGTATACCTGGGAATGAAAGAGCTGACCTACTGGCAAATGAGGCTATACGTGTAGGGGATATGTTTCCATATTCTAATTATTGTAGTGACTTAGTTAATTTATCGAAAGTTTTCTTGTACGAAGCGTGGAATCGGATTTGGAACAGTGAGTCACCAATAGGAAAATTTTATAGAAGAATTCAGGTATCCATTCCCTTCAAGCCGTGGTTTAGCAAACTGTCATTTTCGAAGTCCGTTACGTCTATTCTGTGTAGGATGCGCCTGGGGCATGTTTGTACCCCGGCTCAATTACACAGAATGAATATTGTGTCGGATCCACATTGCTCCTGTGGAGAGTATGGGGATCTAAACCATGTAATCTTTAGCTGTGCACTGTATGACCGGTCTGATTTCTTTTCCAGCCTTGAGGCTTTAAACATTCCTTTTCCAACATCAATAATTTGTTTACTCCAGAATAATTCCTATGATATATATAAAATTATAGCAGTATTCCTAGAGGAAAATGATATTAAACTATAATTATATATTTCTAAATATGTATTTCCATTAAACCCGATCCTTTGTCTTTCCAAATTTCCGTTTAATTTTATACCGAATTCCTTAATCCTGTTTCCCTAACTTTTAACTCTTCAACGTGACTTTGGCTAATCCTAGAGAAAGCCAGAAAAAAAAAAAAAAAAAAAAATTGTTTATGTCAGTGTCAATATTGTCATCAATTGTCAAATTCAAGACTTGCTGCTAAGTTTGGTTATTATTTATCATATAAAAAATAAAGAATAGAAGTTTATCACGAGATGCAGTGTAGATTTAACGTAATTTAAATGCCTTTTGGCTTTTTGTATACATTTCGTAGTACTTTGGCAGTACATTTATTAAGAAGGTACCTACGATTCATTTCCGCCGGCGCTGAGGCAACATTTTTCAGAGTTTCTTATCTTTTTAGTTTGTCTTTACAGATTGAACAGTTCTAAACCGTATTTGGATACTTCAAAGATGAAGGTGTTTACACAGAAACGTAATCCGATAACCGGGAGTTCGGAATGGGATGTACAACACGAAGATTATGACTTCCACCAGGAGATCGCTCGCTCGGCTTTCGCTGATATGCTGCACGATACTGAGAGGAACCAGAAATACTATAGGGCTTTACAACTTGCTATTGAGAAGATGCATGCGGCTGGAAAGAAGGCTAATGTACTGGATATAGGTATGTTATATATTTGGGTATAGCAAACGGAGGTCGGTATCATTATGACACCTATTTTTTATGTTGTTATCGTATAGAAGACGCTAAAATAAGCATGTTTTGTATGGGCAACTTTTCCCTAAATTTTATAATTATCGAGATATTGGCTCCTAAATAAGTCATTAAACGGTACTGGTACTTAGAAAAAATTCGGTATCGTGAACCGAATCGGATGGCGATAGGTTAGAAGATGGTGGCGGGAGCTCCGCTCCCGCCGCCGTCTTGGTGATTTTTTTTTTTATAAAAGAGCGGAAAAAAATTAATCGCGCCCCCAAAACAGATGGTCACAGAGAAAAGTTTATTTGACATTTTATGCTTATCTGAGCACGTTTTATAGGATACATTAAGAAAATGAGGAGGAAAAATGAGGAGGAAATGATGACATCATTTGCACGACACCGAAATTTTTCAAGTCCCAGAACCGTTTAAACCGAAATATCCATATTCCCCAATTCCAATATTACCTTTGAACCCAAATATCTTGGTAAATATCCATCTGAGAGAAAAAGTTTAAAGAGAAAAGAAAATTAAACCAAAAAACCTGCCCCCCTTTCCTATACTCTGACCTATATTTCCTCTGTTAACCCTTCCACTGGCAGCCATATTGCTATAATCCCTTAGGTGGCGGTAAAACCGTCTAGTGGCAAGTGCCGGGGACCCGGCAATAGCATAGTTTCGTATTTATTCCGCAAAATGAGCTGCTAAATCTACACCTGTCTTGTTCTTCCTTGCAAGACGCGTTCGTGAATCGATAAGGATGGCGTATAATAACGGTCGCGACAACACTTTCATAGAAATTTCATTAGAAATTCCTCAGAGAAATTTTTGACCGCGCGCGTGTCAGTTTTTGAAAACCTCGTAGTGAAAAAATATTCTAAAACGAGAGACAATAAAACTATATAAACGTGTAAATAAATATATATACTTGTAGATAAACTTGTAGTTTTATTCCATAGTTACAGTTGATTAATACAAGAAATTGGAAAAATTTGGATATCCAAAAATTGATCAAAGCTAGCCAAATTCACATACATGGTACGGCCTCCGGTATTATATAAAGGTTATAGGCTATTTTATGCTGAATCCAAGGATATAAGCTCATAATAAACCACTCATAATGTTTTTTGAATAATGGTAATTTTTCTAACGTGCACCGATTTCGCGATGACCACCCTATGGCCCCTGCCACTTGACGGTAGTTCGCCAAAAATGGCCGCGCCACTAGACATATAATGAGTATAATGACAACGATTGCCACTTGAAGGGTTAAACACTTCCATCTCTATAAATTTAGTAAGTACTAAATTTATAGAGATGGAAGTGTTTAACCCTTAAGTTATATACCCATATAATAATGTCCGTGATTAAAATTGTTTTTAATGTGTATTGCTTACATAATTGATGCTAAGCAAATAACATTAATTATTTCAAGAAAAAACATGTTTGGATAAACTTTCCATTATGGACTGTTGCTTTGGATGTTCATATTTTTTTATAGATAGTACTCATAAATAGAAAGCTATTTACGAAATTTCAGTTGCAGGAAACTTACGGTTTACATACATACATACATACATTCACGCCTTTATCCCTAAAAGGGGTAGGCAGAGCACATGAAATCTTACTAAACTTACGGTTTATGGGATATAATTTTTCAAAGTTTGGATAATAACACGTAATTTGACATGTTAGACGTCAAAACTCCGAGAGCTCTGCTCCCGCCGCTGTCTTCGTGGTTATTTTTTTTATAAAAGAGCGGAAAAAACTATTTTAGAGAAAAATTCAATTTAATTTACTGCAACTGAAATTTCGTAAATAGCTTTCTATTTATGAGTACTATCTATATAAAAAATATGAACATCCAAAGTGACCGTCCATAATGTAAATTTTTACCACATGTTTATTTAAGTTTTTGCATAACTGACACATTCAAAATATGTGTATTATAATATGCGCAACCGGAATCCAACCTGAGACTAGCTTTAAACAACCTTCATCTTAATTCCAGGTACTGGCACCGGGTTGCTATCCATAATGGCTGCTCATTGCGGTGCCGACTCAATAGTGGCATGTGAGGCTTTTGCGCCAATGGCTGACTGCTGCCTCAAGATACTAGAGAAGAACGGTGTGGCTGACAAAATCACTGTTATACCAAAGAGGTCAACAGAATTAACTGTTGGTGAAGAGGGGGACATGAAAGAGAAAGCTAATATATTGGTCACTGAGGTGTTCGATACAGAATTGATTGGTGAAGGTATTATTTTAGGACTTTTAACTCTGAGAAAACTTATAGATAATGTTTCTAGTCTGTTTTAAGGTTTATTTCTGTCAAAATTTGTTAGTACTTTCACATGGGTTATCAAAAACCTTTCTAATGTGATGATAAGTCCACCTGTCTGTCTGTTGTCATTGTCGTCAACTTTTTGTATCCATCAGTAAGCCCTTATTTCTGAAACACAAACCTTTGGAAATTTGTAGGGTGTAAGGCATAGATAAGTTAATTTTCAGTGTGCATATTGGCATAGGACTCAATTATTTTTGCATAGGTTTGATTACCATTACCCTTGTAGGATTAGGTAACAGGGTGGTATTCCACCTGTCTAAAATCTTTGTCCAATGTGTATTTGCATCTCACATTTTGCTTAAAGATTGAGCGAAAGTGAGAAGCATTATGTGATCTAGGGAATTTCTAAAAATATTTCACATAAACACCAATATTCTGTAAAATTTTGTGTAACACCATTTGGATTAAAATCTAAACGTTTGAAGCCAAATGAGATTCCATAAATAATCCAAAAATGAGACCCGATTCTACAGAGTCCTCTATACTTCCTAATTTTATTTAGGTGTCGCTACTTTTTTTTTTTAATGTATTACTCCTTGCTGTTTTAGCAAGGTGGATTTGCCAATATCAGTATAAGGTATAAATGTTATATAAGTATATATTTTTGTCGCTACTTGCTATTCTATGAGCAGCTGTCATAATCGAATGACAGGGCTAATTTGAATCTAACGTTTCTTATTTTAGGCGGTCTAGTCAAATCAGCTTAGCTGCCAAAATGCTATTCTAAATATGTCGTTTTTAATCTGCCGCCTAAATTATGTCCAAAAAACAGACAATTTTGTTTTAGGCTAGTTAAACCATGTGCACGTAGAATCGGGTCCATTCTCTCCCTAAAGAAACATTATGACTTTGATTTCAGGAGCCCTATCAACCTTCTCCCATGCTCACAAGAACCTGCTAGATAAGGACTGCATAGTCGTCCCGGACTCTGCCATCATATATGTGCAGCTGGTCGAATGCCCCACTCTTCAGAAGTGGAACAAACTCAATGATCTCGCTGATGAGGATTGTGAGGTTGTGTTGAGGACGCCACAAAAGGTAAGATATCTCAATCTTAATAATGCTGAACACAGTGTTAAATATGTTGCATTCAATAATCAGATATAACTACAACTTAGAAAAGTTGAAAAACCCCCGACATTTTAAATTCAAAGAATATCTCAAAAACGGCTGAACAGATTTTCATGAAACATGGCTAAGAACACTCGGGATAAAATTATATATGACATAAAAAAACCGCATTCTAAGTGGTCCATCCGTTTGGGAGCTACAGACAGATACACAGACAGACACGTGATACTTATAACACCCCTCTTTTTGCGTCGGGGGTTAAAAATATCCTTATTGCATTGCATATGGGTATGTGACCATTGGAATTTGCATATACCTGTCAAAAGTATCCTCCATGTTGTCATCCCTGTAGGTCTTTTGAAGGGTCTTCACCTCAAGATAAAGTGTTGTCAGAATTTTATGAAACATAAAAACATCCAAGTCAAGAACAACAAAAAGGTTGAATAATACTGGTCTAGCCTTGCCTGTATTACAATTTTTTTTAATGTGATAGAATGGTCTGCAGTTTCGCGCGCTAGATGTCTCCGTCTCTTTCTAATAAGAAGACTTGGAAAGAGACTTGTACCTTATCTCGTGCGCATTTTCCGCTAGCCGTGCTGTAGCGTGACTAGGGAATGGGTCATAATTCATAATGATCCTTTGTTCATCCTCAGAACACATTCACACTATTAGTCTGATTTCAGTTCATTACTAAATATCTACGTCTATGTACGGAATATATACCGTACATAGACGGATATATACCGTACATAGTGAGAAACAACTGTATCGTTTAACAAAAACAAGGGAAAGAAATGCAAGAGATATATGCCACGTAAAATGTGTGAAAGATGATGCTGGAAAGGTGTTGACAGAAGACGAATGTATAAAAGATCGGTGGAAAAGTTACTTTAAAAAACTTATGAATGAAGAGAATGCTTGGAGCAGGGTGTTACAAAACCAACCGGTGAGTATGGGTGTTGTTAGAGAAATTAATATAGATGAAGTAAGGAAGGCTGTGAAAAGTATGAAGAATGAGAAAGCTGTCAGACCAGATGGAATACCAGGAGAGGTGTGGAAGTTGTTGAGTGAGGATGGATTTAGGTGGCTGACCTTGTTCTTCAATAAGTTGTTGCAGGAAGAGAGTATTCCCGAGGAATGGTGCGACAGTTTACTTGTGCCCATTTTTAAAAACAAGGGGGATGTACAAGAATGTAACAACTATAGAGGAATAAAGCTTATGCCACATAGTATGAAAGTGTGGGAGAAAGTGATAGAGAGACGAATGAGAGATGAGAGTGAAATAAAACAAAACCAATTCGGATTTATGCCGGGCAGGGGTACAAGAGACGCCATATTCGCTCTTCGGCAACTATGCGAGAAATACAGACATGCGCAAAAAAACCTACATATGGTGTTTGTTGACCTTGAGAAGGCTTATGACCGAGTTCCTCGTGAGGTTTTGTGGTGGGCCTTGAAAGAGAAAAGTGTGCCAGGGAAGTATGTAAGGCTGATTCGGTCTATGTATGACAGGTGTTGTACTCGCGTCCGGTCGGCGGCTGGCATCACCGACAGGTTCAGCGTCGCGGTGGGCTTCCACCAGGGCTCGGCTTTAAGCCCTTACCTCTTCCTGCTTATAATGGACGCTCTGTCGTCGGGCATCCAGGAGGAGGCGCCCTGGTGTATGCTCTTCGCTGATGATATTGTCCTTGTTGGTGAAGATGGACTCGGGGTTGAGAGCAGACTAGAGCAGTGGCGGCAAAAATTGGAGAATGTGGGCTTGAAAATCAGCAGATCAAAAACTGAACACATGTTTTGCGATTTCGGCGGTCTCTCCAATTTTACGCCCATAGAGCTCAATGGCGTAACGCTGCCGGCCTGCTCCGATTTTCGATACCTCGGGTCACTTATACAATGTAATGGCGATATTGACCGTGACGTTAGAAACCGAATCAGCGCAGGATGGATGAAATGGCGACAGGTTACGGGAACAATCTGCGACAACCGAATGCCCCTTCGACTGAAGGGCAAAATATACAAGACCATTATAAGACCTGTCGTCATGTATGGAGCGGAATGTTGGGCCGCAAAGATGACGGAGGAAACGAGATTGCATGTTGCGGAGATGAGAATGTTGAGATGGATGTGTGGCGTGACGAGATTGGATCGTGTAAGGAATGAGTATATAAGAGGAAGCCTGAAAGTAGCACCGATAACTGAAAAGCTGAGAGCAAATCGTTTACGGTGGTATGGACATGTTATGCGGAGGGATGATAGTCATGTTACTAGAAGGGCATTAAGTATGAATGTGGAGGGATGTAAGAGAAGAGGTAGGCCAAGGAAAAGGTGGATGGACTGCGTGAGAGACGATATGAACAGGAAAGATGTGTGTGATGAGTTGACGGGCGACAGAGAGGTATGGAAGAAAAAAACATGCTGCGCCGACCCCAAGTAAATGGGATAAGGACAAGCGAATGATGAATATATACCGTTAGCTTTTCGGTGAAGGAAAACATCGTGAGGAAACCGGTCTAATCCCAATAAGATCTAGTTTCCCCCCTTGGTTGGAAGGTCAGATGGCAGTCGCTTTCGTAAAGCTAGTGCCTATGCCGAATCAGGGGATTAGCCGTCAAAGCGGGAATAACGCTAGGAGGATGACTAAATATCTATCTCAATCTCATTTCAGATGAAGTCCTGCGCCGGATCCGCCGCGGTCCACGACCTGCAGCTCTCACAACTGCCCCGGAACTCATTCAAAGAGCTCTCTGAGCCGCTGCCTATATTCTACTACGATTGGTCGGGCCGCACTCCTATAGATATGAAGCGGACGGTCAAACAGGACTTGACGGTGACTCACACCGGTGAGGCACAGATGGTGTTCATGTGGTGGGACCTTAACATGGATACTGAAGGTATGTGATGTATGTCAATTTTTTATTCCTTTTTCCTAGGCTGGTGCAATCCTCCTTCTCGTTAAAGTTTCTCTTTAATGTTACAGACAGATTCAAACTTATTACTGAATTAATAGACATCATTGCTACGGAAGCGTCGCGCTGTGATTGTCGCCATTGTCCCTAAAGAGCTGGATCTTCAATAGCCCACGGCTTTTTTTAAAAAGAACTCTTTATCAGGGCTAAAAATACTAGCTCTGAAATGCGTTAATCATCTATGAAATATGCATAATACGATTCCCACCATTGGGCCGGGCTTGAGCGCGCCTGAGCGGATTTTACAAGTAGTCAAAGGAATTTGAAGCTTTAATACAGACATTAAATTTCATATTTAATTGGATTTGCGGCCGGTCGGCTCCTCGCGGACGTGGACGGTTGTGCTCGGCTGTCGTCGCACCTGACCGGTTCCGTCTGTGTTTTGCTTGCTGCATTCTATTAACTATTATTCTAAAACGCGGTCCTGGCGCACCCGTTGCGATGCGGCGCCACGCTCCCCGGGCCGGTGCCGGGCCGGTGGGAATCGTACATAATAAAGAACAAAAATACGACATCGAAAAATTCATAAATACTCGTTCTTTCAGGAAAAATCTGTCTGAGTTGCGCGCCATGGTGGGCCCACCCTGACGCGAACCTCATTGCCGAGAGACCCCAAGACTCCATACCCTGGCGCGACCACTGGATGCAAGCTGTCTACTACCTCCCTCAAGAACTACCCGTCAAAAGCTCCACAGAAATCACCCTCGTTTCCTGCCAAGATGAATACTCCCTTTGGTTCTACCTGGAAGACCAGAACACTAAATACAAGAATTATAAACGACCAATCTGTGAATGCGGTGTGCATATGGCCTTATCTAGAACGCAAGTATCGTATATAAACGATGGAAAGCGAAGCAAGAAGTTCCTAGCTCAATTAAAAGAGGAATTGAACAGGAATTCAGTTGTTTTAGACTTAAATGGGAGCAGTTTCTTAGGGTTGGCCGCTGCTAAGATGGGTGCGAAAACAGTTTACATACTTGAAGATATGAATATAAACTTGGGAATCTTGTCTGATTACGCGACTGAGAATGAAATAAGCAATGTTAAGTTTATATCAGAAGTGAATGAAGAGGTGCTGAAAGAATTAACTTTGGTTGTTGCTGATCCGAGCTTTGGTAGCGCCATATTGCCCTGGGAGAATTTGAAGTCTGCTTTCATTCTATATAAATATAGGGAAGGTATTGGGGCCCATGTTGCGACTGTGCCGGAGACCTGTGAGTTCTGGGCGATGCCTGTGGAGTTCCAAGATCTGCAGAAAATTAGGATACCGTTGGGGAGGTGTGAAGGAATCAATATGGGCATTTTCGATGAACTGGTTGAGGTAAGATTGTTTCTTGGTTATTGATTAGCAGTCTGAATGAAACATTAATCCGATCTTCTTTTTACAAGCTTTATATACTTAACCGACGTAACCCCGTTGAGATGGGTTTGTTAAAATCGTCTCAATGAGTAGTTGATGGTGGTATACAGAAAAGCACAGTCGGCAATAAATACTTGTACCAAAAATGAAATTTTTGACAGAAACTTATTTCCGTTTGGTTACATTTAATCCAAAATGAAACGCGTTTTTCATATCAAATGAAACGGTCAGTATCCTAGTAGTCCTCAGATGCAACTTTCGAAATGAAACTATTAAAAGCTTTCGTGTCACTAACAAATAGCTTCGAGCAACACGGCCTTCCTAGCGGAAGGGAGTCGCCTTAGCTATGAATATTACGGTCAAATAGTTCTGTCGTTTCTTGCGGGGGGGAAACATGCACACAAATGCAGCTCTGCACGCTCACATCATCATCATCATCATCATCAGCCTATATACGTCCCACTGCTGGGCACAGGCCTCCTCTCATGTATGAGAGGGAACGCGCACGCTCACATACAAAGACAAAACTGTAATGATGACACTAATACATACAATATGAAACAATACACCGATAAAACTTGCACACCCCCATAAATTTTTGTGTACGAACGAGTCACAACTCAGTCAATTCACACACGCAATTGGCGATGCAGCAATATCGATAGATTTCGATTACTTAAGAAGAATGGAGAATGAAATAAAAAAACTGAAACATCATAAGTTTTTATTAGAATAAAATAGAATGCCGACAGCTTTATATGAAGTTTACTGGTAACGGGACCAAATGCGGGTAGTTCGGAAAAGACGCGCAGCAAGAAGATGTTGATACCCGCAACGCACAGCACAAGCCACTTGTCCCGTGACCATGGATGGTGCAACACATCTCAGTGAGGTAAATGAATATACGCAAGTAAGTCCCGTTTAGTATAAATAATGTCAGGAGGGACATTGTTGCTACTCTCAGTTATACATAGGTTTCGAATATGGTAAGTTATTTAATTAGCGTTTTACTTTTATGTAAAACGCCGACATTAATGAGAATGATAATATTTTACGGCTTCCCGAAACAATCATTTACAACACTATTACAATACGTAGACGGGTAAAATTATTACTAACTACCCATAAAAAGCGAGCTAAAGTAAAGGTTATAAAATTGATCACCGTGATCGCAATCGGACGCGCGGGAGACCTAATATCATTGAACTTGTAACAGTCACGGTACCCAGTAATAATAACATGCAATGCACAACCTATATCATATATTTGATTACAATTTCTCTTGTGATTTTATTACGCCACAGTGCACCGCCCAAAATCGATACAATTATGTAGGTGTGTAACATCTCTAAATTATTGTTCATCGGCGAGAAGTCGGATTTGTTGCTCAACAGATCCGAATTTTGTACGGGCGAGCAGAATCGATGTTGGTAAACAAAACCGACAATTATTTTACAATTAAATATACGAATTTGGTGTCTTAATGCAATTTAACAGCAATAATACGATAAATATTTACTTACATGTGAAATGTAACACCATCTTTTTGTAAGTTTGATGTCCCAGACCTCTTTTAACAGCAGAAAACAGAGCAATTCGGCATTTTGTGTAAGTAACGTTCACTCGCGAGACTGGACTCTGTCTAGTTGGAAATCCGAGTGACAACTAGTTTTATTAGATGCACATGCCCGTTTGGGCTTGTACTTTGACAGAGGGGAAATGATACTAATGCCTACTCCCTTCCGTGTTGCTCGAAGACAAATAGAGACTAACTATGTTAATTGAAGTTTGAATTGAATACAACGTAAATATGAAGAAAGTATAGTCTAACTATAACCAGTCAGTAACTAGCACAGTGGCGGGAAATATTAACTTCGGGATATTCATAGGAATATTACAAATGCGATAGTAACTCTGTCTGTCTGTTACTTTTAGACGCTTAAACTGCTGAACCCCCTTTGAGCCTCGGGAAAGAACATAGGATAGTTTTTATCCGGGAAATCGTTCTCTGAGAATTTTGTATACGAAACGACTTCCACGCGGACGAAGTCGCGGGCAGAAGCTAGTTTTTAAGCTGTTGGACAACAGCTTAAAAGCTAGCTTACGTTAATCCTTTAGTCTAATCCCCCCGGGAAAAAAAAGGTTAGCTTGTTAGGTGATCTGCGACCCTACAGCGCGCGAGCCGAGCGAGCGAAGCGAGAGTGACGCGGTAGCGTTCGGCGAAGCGCCAGAACAGAACATTATATTTTTTTCCTAGTTGAATATAAAATAATAGGGGTGTAGACACTAAATAAAATAATCAATAATGTCATACTTTCTCGAAAAAGGATTTAAAATGTAGTCAAATGGAGAAAAAAACAACGCGACAGGCTAAATAATTACGAAGTTATAAGTGTCCAAAGGGGTACGTTCTGTCTCTTTTTCGCAAAACGCAACTTCACATGAAAAGATTGTGACGTCACTAATAGACGGCAATGTGCCTTGCCCATCGTGTGCGGCGCCGCCGTCGGCGCGGCCCACCAGCAGCATCCCATATTGTGACGTCACACACTGTTTGCGTTTTCTCTCTCTGACAAGCAATATTAAAACGGTTGTAGCTTCGTAATTCTTTGACATACCTGAATGGGACTTACTCGCCACTAGGCATATTTTTTTGCCTTCTTTCTTTTGGAGTAATAATAATTAATAATTTTCAAGTCTACACCCCTATTACTGCTAATTCCCCTGGGTGATTGAGGTCAGGTGATTAACGTGGGTAACTTGGTTTCTAAAAGTTAGGTTAAGACCAATTAGGAGTTTAGTTAGGAGGCGCGAAGTATTTTCCCATACCTACCGCACCATGCAGTAGTGTGAATTGGAGTGTATTTTCAGACATCCCGTATAATAAGTGACGCGGAGATTGAAGCGCAGCCACTCTGGGAGTACCCGTGCTTCTGTCGCGGGCCGCCGCGCAAACTGGCAGTGATTGATCTGCGGTGCCTCAGACAGACCTATGCTGCCGACGATACGTTTGGTTTGTAAGTAGGTTGTGACAAAACAAATGAATATATTCCGTACCCCAAAAGGAAAAAACGGAACCTTTGTTTGTTTGTTTTTTGTGTTGTTTGACCTGACGGATCACTTTGTTGCCCGTATGGCTGTCTGTCGAGACCCTTTGTCTCGGGAACGTGTAGGTATCGAGTTGAAATTCCAACCATATCTACAGTGTTTCTAAATTCATAAATTCTTAGTTAATGCAAAAAAAGATACGGCCGTTTATGCCGTAAAAATAGTATTTTATGCAATCGGTTATTATAGTTTATTTAGGATGGGAATCCACTTGTCCAAGTTCTTTGTCCAATGCACATTGGACAAAGATCTTGGACAAGTGGAATACTAACCTAAATAAAAGATTACACAACTGTTTAGACAACTATACTGAATTTGACCAATAGAACCTCGCCTTGGCCATAGAAGAAAAGACATCAACGAAACGCCGAGCCAGTAGGCTGCGCTTCGATCACCAGGGCTTAGATTTTCAATAGATACCAAGTTTGCTTAATTATTTAAGTTGACTTAGTAAAAGTGTTGTATACAATAGTTACACAATTAGCTCTTAAATTCTCGTACCTTAGGACTTTAAATTAAACATGATACTCGACTTTAAGAGCCCTCATTATTGTATAAAATACTATAAGGCCCATTGGTGATTAGTTCAGAAATGATAAGGGTAACCAATTAACAGTCCATGCTAATAGCCACAATTTAACATTGACAGTGAATCCGACGCGACGGTGAATGGATTCGCGTTGTGGGCAGTATGGACGGTGGGCGGCAAGGGTATTAGCAGTGGGCCTGTGGACTTCCCCAGCAGTGGGCAGCGTGTGGACTGGGACCCGCACACTAGGCAGGCGGTTAAGATACTGGTGAGTACATGCTCATGTTGAACCACAGTAATCACACGTGGTGGATACACACATCCGTGTTGATCCACTGTGGATCACAGTTCGAGTAAGTTTGGACTGTGGCACTATGGACGCTGGGTGCAAGGGCATTAGCAGTGGGCCTGTGGACTTCCCCAGCAGTGGGCAGCGTGTGGACTGGGACCCGCACACTAGGCAGGCGGTTAAGATACTGGTGAGTGCATGCTCATGTTGAACCACAGTAATCACACGTGGTGGATACACACATCCGTGTTGATCCACTGTGGATCACAGTTCGAGTAAGTTTGGACTGTGGCACTATGGACGCTGGGTGCAAGGGCATTAGCAGTGGGCCTGTGGACTTCCCCAGCAGTGGGCAGCGTGTGGACTGGGACCCGCACACTAGGCAGGCGGTTAAGATACTGGTGAGTGCATGCTCATGTTGAACCACAGTAATCACACGTGGTGGATACACACATCCGTGTTGATCCACTGTGGATCACAGTTCGAGTAAGTTTGCTTTGTGGCAGTATGGACGCTGGGTGGCAAGTGCATAAGCAGTGGGCCTGTGGACTTCCCCATAAGTGGGCAGCTTGTGGACTGGGACCCGCACACCAGGCAGGCGGTTAAGATACTGGTGAGTGCATGCTCATGTTGAACCACAGTAATCACACGTGGTGGATACACACATCCGTGTTGATCCACTGTGGATCACAGTTCGAGTAAGTTTGCTTTGTGGCAGTATGGACGCTGGGTGGCAAGTGCATAAGCAGTGGGCCTGTGGACTTCCCCATAAGTGGGCAGCTTGTGGACTGGGACCCGCACACCAGGCAGGCGGTTAAGATACTGGTGAGTGCATGCTCATGTTGAACCACAGTAATCACACGTGGTGGATACACACATCCGTGTTGATCCACTGTGGATCACAGTTCGAGTAAGTGTGCTTTGTGGCAGTATGGACGCTGGGTGGCAAGTGCATAAGCAGTGGGCCTGTGGACTTCCCCATAAGTGGGCAGCTTGTGGACTGGGACCCGCACACCAGGCAGGCGGTTAAGATACTGGTGAGTGCATGCTCATGTTGAACCACAGTAATCACACGTGGTGGATACACACATCCGTGTTGATCCACTGTGGATCACAGTTCGAGTAAGTTTGCTTTGTGGCAGTATGGACGCTGGGTGGCAAGTGCATAAGCAGTGGGCCTGTGGACTTCCCCATAAGTGGGCAGCTTGTGGACTGGGACCCGCACACCAGGCAGGCGGTTAAGATACTGGTGAGTGCATGCTCATGTTGAACCACAGTAATCACACGTGGTGGATACACACATCCGTGTTGATCCACTGTGGATCACAGTTCGAGTAAGTTTGCTTTGTGGCAGTATGGACGCTGGGTGGCAAGTGCATAAGCAGTGGGCCTGTGGACTTCCCCATAAGTGGGCAGCTTGTGGACTGGGACCCGCACACCAGGCAGGCGGTTAAGATACTGGTGAGTGCATGCTCATGTTGAACCACAGTAATCACACGTGGGTGATACACACATCCGTGTTGATCTACTGTGGATCACAGTTCGAGTAAGTTTGCGTTGTGGCAGTATGGACGCTGGGTGGCAGGGGCACGCAAATCCATATAAATGTCATATAAAGTTTGTCGGTAAAATACGCGACTCCCATCTTTGCAAACACAAGTCACACCTGGCCATAATGCGAGTTTTACTGCACGCTGCGCGTACGGGAAAACTCGCATTGTGGCCAGGTGAAGACGTAAAATTTTGTACTCAACACGGGCGGTAATTCGTAAAGCCCCAGAGCGCAAATTTATGGCCCTTACCTTTCCTTACCACGAATACACCGCCCTAGTTACGTAATGTACTAATTCCCCATCCCAAAAAGTTTTCACTTCAAAAAAAAGGGAGCTCTTAACATAACTGCTATACTTGTTTCAGCAACGGGCATATGCGGTGAACAACGAGGATTCTTGGAGCTACCAGTTGGCTTGCGACCTAGGAAAGGGACAGTTCAACGTCAAACTCGAACTTCATAAAACCGAGTGATTCATTCCATAGAGTCAATATACTTGCGGAAATGAGCGGACGTTTTATTTGGTTCCTTATTTATATATAATTATACTTATTTTTCCACACTACCACCCAGTTTCGCAACACAGTTCCTATATTAATCCTAGAAACACTAGAAACACTTTTCGGTTGTCCGCCACCGCAGGCCGCGCCAGTGTGTTGCAGGCCTTATGAAGAACAACGTCAATATTACATTGCATGTTTGAGAAAAGCACTATGCATACAGCAGCTTGCTAAAGCTAGCAAGTACTAGCACTAGCTTGCTATCTTATCTTGAAAAACTATTTAACATGCAGTCTACCATACGAGGCCAGGTATATGAAAACACACCGTACATCTCTGGTGCATATATATACTATAAAACCAGTCTTGTCCGCACATCTGCTAGGTACGTCCGTCAAGCTCCAACCTACCGCAGTTTACGAAAAACTCCGACGACATTGTGAATGCTCCCGCGCACGCTTTTTGCCTTTCACGCGAGATAATTACGGCCGCTCCTCCAGTGATTAATTAATTATTTATAGCTTATTAGAACCTGATTAGCATTGCCTGTTGGCAGCAGAGCCATGTGGCATTGAGTTTGCTGTTTTATTTCAACGAATTAACAGCAAAACTGTATTAATTTTAATCAGAGTCAAGGTAAATACATTTTTCATGAGGGTATTTTAATAGGCATGATGACAGTAATTACAAATCACTAAAATATAGTATTTTCTTAGTGAAATTTTAATCGTACAATTCGAAAATTGCTCATATTTTTTTATTAAGTAAGTGATTATTATTTATTTTGATAAAATTAAACTGAAAAATACGGACGCCCGCCATGATATGTTAAACACCAATCAGAGCGCATGACGTCACGTTTGTAGAAATACATACCCATAACGGCCATTACCACAGATTACAGAGAAAACTTACGTACTGAACGAATAGTAAGACTGGGATAGAACTATGTTGTCTGTCAGATCTTCATACGTCATTGTCCCGCTGTCTCGCTCGCACGGCCGCGCAAGACTTGTAAACTTTTAAATTTATGTTCATTCAATGAGCAATTGAGCGATGTAGGTAGCAAACATCAAAGGTCTGCGTTCTTTTTATACAAACGTGACGTCACTCGGGACGCCATGACACTGACAAGCGTTTTAGCGCCAATTAGAAATTTAAAAACTATAATGCATTTTTTTCCTACTTAACTGTTAAATTCTCTTGAAAAATCTTATTCGTTGTACCTACATAATAAATGTTTCTAAACATTATAGAACAGTTTTTCAAAATGTGTCATCATGCCTATTTATGACACGTCAGACTAAGAGTAGATTTTAACCCTTTGAGATGGTATGGTGAAGATTGCGGGAGTCCGCTGGATGCGGGTGGCGCAGGACCGGTCACTGCACTCTTTGGGGGAGGTCTAATTCATTTATTGCATATTTATCATGTGGTACAAGTAGGTGTTACATGAACCCTGTTAGGGCACAGCAATGTCTAGCAGTGGACGTCTTTCGGCTGATATGATATGATGAGAGTCAAGAACTAAAGTGACAAAGGGCTGAGAAGTTGTATCGTGGCGTGGTAGATAGTTCAGCAGTCAGCACGCTATGAAATTACTTTCCTGTAGCAGAGATGTTGCCGAGTTTGGGACACGGCACACTTTTTGTGTTTTTTATTATGAATAAGTTTCGACCTCCATGACGAAAATCCCTGTCAGGTTCATTAGGCCCAATTACATAAATGTCCAGGCTGTCTGTTACGTCCAATTTCCCAAATGTCCATTCCGCGAAGTTCCAATTCTCTAGAAGTCCAATCTATCTCTTTCGGCCCATTCCGCAAATGTCTAATTCTCTAAGAGTCCAATCGATCTATGTCCTATTCCTCAAATATCCATTGCCCGAAGTTCCAATTTATAAAGGTACCTACATGTTACTATTTACCAAAATTTTCTTTTTTAAATCGACGTAGACGGAATTGCGGCACCTAATGTACCGGACCGGAAAATACGTAACACTTCTTTTTTCGATATGGATTGTACATAGGAACCTACTCATAAAATATAGTACTTACTTACCTCTTTATAAGTATAGATGAATTTAGATTGTTATTAATACCTCACTCACGACCGCAACAGAATCATTCATCATCCTAACGATCAGGAAACGTGATACATACCTGTCCCATCTGTCACTAATATGACAGATCACGGAAAACTGCTATACATGCAACGGCGGGGGGTGGCGCTGCCCCGTGATACGCGTTGCATTATTCACTGCGCCGTAGCTTAGTCCATGCTCATTTGTCTAAGGACCCGCCTTGGGTACAGCGGGCATTAGGTAGGTAGGTAACTCACCTACATATCGTTATCAAACATAACCTAATAACCGCAGCCCTCATAAAACAATAATTTATTCACATAAACAACCGTTGGTTTCACAACATTTTCTTCTGCGAAACTCAGACTGCCAGGCACAGGGACTCACAAATAATTATACAACTTAGAAAATATATAATTTAAGGGGATATAAGGGGACAATCCTAAATAAATCCTAGTCCCATAGTAAGCTCAGTAAGGCTTGTGTTATGGGTACTAGACCACTATATATAGTAGATATAAATACTTAAATACATAGAAAATATCCATGACTCAGAAACAAATATTCATGCTCATCACAAAAAATTTTCCCTTACCGGGATTCGAACCCAGGACCTCTTGTTTCGTAGGCAGGGTCACTTCCAACTAGGCTAAAGCGTTCGTCGACGAGAAAAGTTGAAAAACCCCCGACATTTTCATTTCAAAGTTCAATATCTCAAAAACGACTCGACAGATTTTCAGGAAACATGGCTGGCTAATCAAGAACACTCGGGATAAAATTATCTATGATACAAAAAAAACCGCATTCAAATCGGTCCATCGGTTTGGGAGCTACGATACCACTGACAAATATATACACAGATACGTTAAACTTATAACACCCCTCTCTTTGCGTCGGGGGTTAAAATTAGATGGGTGGGTTTAGTTATTAGCTACTTAGTTACTTTACTTGATTACATTATCAACGCCACTACTTACTCTGTAGGCAGGCAGGTGTTGTGTTCCCGGTGGTGAGTATAGGTAGGGTCGCCCGAATGTGTTGTGTAGAGAGTGAGGGCCTTCGTATCGCTATTAACAAGGAACCTCAAAAAAATTAAGGGTCGACAGCGTGCGTGTGATTGTTCTGGAAGCAAGCAACCATTAGTAGGGAATGCAATCTCGATCTCGCGAGATCTCGAATTCACGAGATTTCGACCTAAATTTCGAGATTAAATCTCGTTGACGAGAGATTTCCGAAATCTCGGTCGAGATCTCGTCCGATATTTTCGAGATCTCGAACGAGATTACGAAACTTAGTGCGTCTGATGCTTTTATGTTAATCATCATCATATCAGCCGAAAGTCGTCCACTGCTGGACATGCATCCGTACCTACATGGAATCAAACTAGGTACCTACAATTATTTTTGTATTTTACTCGCTTACCCTACAAGATACACAACCTAGAACTATAGCAACCGACAGGATGGACCACCTACTAAAAAAAGAAATGAATCTTTATGAGTACGGTGGAGAAAAGGGCCAATATCTTAAGTTTGCATACCACAGTCTTCTTACTGTAGTCCCAACTAGCGTGGAGTCCGAGCGAGCATTTTCAGCTGCTGGCCTTATAGCAACCAAAATTAGATGCCGCATGGCCGACAACACCTTGAGCACCTTATGCTTCTTAAGAAATTATTTTCAAAATAATTAAATCACATTTACATGCGAACGTGTGTGCTCTGTTTTGTACTCAAATCTAGTACCTATGTGATAATAATTATATTATTAATTATTATACTTATCAATTGAATCAAGGCAATTCTGATGACAAAATGCTTAATTAAAGAAAGTATCCAAAATCTCGATTTAGTCGAGATTTTTCGAGATCTCGTCAGAAAAATCGACGAGATCTCGATTTTGCCAATCTCAACCTCGGATTTGTCACGCGAGATCTCGAATGGCCAATCTCGGTTCGAGATTGCATTCCCTAACCATTAGGCTATGGTGTTTGTCTTACCTACAGGCAGGCCGTATAGGGCATGCCTCGCCTTAGCTATGTCTATGACCGATTGTCTAAGGACGCGCCTTAGTTATCACGGGAATTCATTATCAGGCATACGTAAGTTAGGTCGCGCAGCGACTCCTGCACTGCACGCCGCTACATTAAAAATACGTCATCTGTACGTACATACTTGATGCTTAAGGCAAAGAGGATATAATATAATATATAAAACGACTAGTGCTTATGGATATAAGCACTAGACGTTTTTGTACCGAGTAAGTTTTTAGAGCAATAGGATTATTGCGCTAAAAACTTACTCGGTACACCACATAACCTCATCTTTGCCCGACAAAAACTGAAGTGGTAACTAGGTATCTAGACATAACATGACAAATTGCGCGAATCGGCCCGCCAGCCGGCCACATTTGGCGAGGCTCGCCGTTGTTCATAATTTATGGACCGGACCTCGAAGTTCCCTTTTCCAACGCTTAGGAAGTAAGCTGAATAGCCGACCAAATCGTGAAGACGCGTACTATGTATGGGGTTCTTGTGTAGTTAGAACGTTCGGATTGGGTGGCAGTGGAATTACGTTATGGTGATGGGAATGTCGCATCTTCCGTAGCAGGATGGGTGGGTTGTGACAAAAAGTGTACCGTCAGCTCCGAAAGTTACTTTACCAGCGATTCTAGAATAGTTGAGACGCTGTATTACCGAGTTATGGGTACCGTTAGCATAAAGGAAAAGGATCGACCACACTAAATTGAAAACCATCCGTAGGTACTAATATTATAAATGCGAAAGTGTGTCTGTCTGTCTGTTACCTCTTCACGCTTAAACCGCTAAACAGATTTGGATGAAATTTGGTATACCTACAGATAGTTTGAGTCCCGGGGCCTTCCCTTCACATACGATAGTTTTTATTCTGAAAATCATCACCTAACGGTGCAGGTGACTGTGGATACGTATGTTACTTGCTAGAACTTATTGTTAGCTGGTTGGAGAATTAATTTTGAATAATTAATAGGCAATAAAACCACTTGATTGGTTAGATGAGGAAGTAGGCGTAGCATTTACCTTACTCACATCAGTCACGTTCTTATGTACCACCTACATTAACAACAATTTTCTAATTCATATTCAAAACATTTATTACCCATTTAATGCCGTCATTTATTACCCATATGGGAATCGTTCAATAATCACCTGTGTGTATTGTTGTATTATATTTCAATTTATAGCCAACTACTCAATTCGATTAATAAACCGCAGATGATATGCCACCAGCGATTTCACGCATTCAGCGATATGGCCCCTGAAATATTATAAAGTAAACAATTGCTATGCGTTTTCCCACAGGATGACAAAATCTGCCAGACGTAATGAGAGGAGGCCTGTGCCCAGCAGTGGGACACATCAGGCTCTTTATATAATAATAATAATTAATCAACGCATTTGCTTTCGGAAATCAGTTCATTTGTTAAATTGGAAAAGAAATGTGGAAACGTTCTCGTTGCTTAGCGAAGTATTCTTCTAAAATGAAGTCGGTTAAAACTTTGTTTTTAAGGTAAATTATTTTTTAATTGTTTATATTTTGATATCACGATTTCATATTGTAGATATGTTAAAGTGAAATACTCCCTTTTTATGTTATTATTTAAACAAAGATCAAACACTATGAAAAAATATAGACCTAGCAGGGTTTGAATTTCCAACGTTTTTTCAGTTTCATTCATAATTTTGAGCGGTGAAAGTAACTTCACTAAGTATTACGGTGGTTGTCCGTTTTTTACTCAAAGATGTATAGCACATGACGAAATACATCGGCTCCGCATCTATCCCCATAGCACACCCCGCCCCGGTGTAAGGCAAAAAGAATGGAGGTTCAGATAATTGTTTCATTGTGCTTGATCTTGGTTTAAATAATTAACAAAATGTAGTCGACTAAAACACTATTAACGTAACGCCTACAAACGTATAAAATACCTAGCAAAGGACAGAAAGCTGCCACAAACACGCTTAAAGCATGTCGATTCGACAAGTACAGTAAAAATACTTGTAATAAGGCGAAAAACGTGGACTTGCCTTTGACGTTGACTGTAGGTGTACCTACACAACACAACGAATTATAGTCGAGCCCGTGATCACAAGGCGTCGCTGCCGATCAAAAGGCAACTAGTATGACATTACTAAACTATACCGCTTCAGGCAGGGATTCAATTTATCTGATAGACGTAGTGCACCTAAAGGTTAATCGCAGATCGTCGTAGTCTCGTGAGATCCAATATGGCGATCAGGCCGTACTCACAAACCAACATTGCCGCGACCACAAGTTTGACTCCAGAATAAATTGACCCAACGATTCGGAGACGTAACACAAGGGAATGTCATCTCGCTCATTTTCGCAGTAACCCTCAAGGCCACTTTACCGGCCATAGATTATAGTACATTGTGATACAAGTGAGGTAGGTTGATAATTACATCAGAGGCGAAATTGTTCACGCGAACCGCAGGTGAGCGTGATAAGGAAGCCGAGGATGTAATTATCAAAGCTCACGCGTATCATACGACGTTTTTCAACACATTTTGCGAGGAAAAAATCATTTTCATAAGATGAAAATGTTATAGGCCTGCCAAATTATTTACTTTACATTAAGCAAATCATTACGATGACAACAGGTTTTTACTCACAATTGCACATCGCCAAGAATTTCCAGAGGCGTCCATTCTATTTATCACTTTTCTAGTCACCACGAGTCAACATTTTTGATAATAACCAAACACGTATAAACAAATTTTACAAATATTTGTGAAATAAATAACCTATCAAAATATAACCTATATTGGCACCCAACAGTTTTTTTTTCGTGAAGTTTGCGCAGTGTGGGCACAGAAATCTCTAAACAGCCAATACAAAATAAAATTATATTTTCATTTTAATATGTTATCTGTATTTAATTCATGTAGAATGTTATGAAAAGTGAATAGTTTTACTAAATTAAACGTTTCCATATCATATACAAAAAGAAATAGTCATTTAATTAACAAAAAGGATTTAATTTGTTTAGTCGAGTAAGAATCCATTTGCCGAAAATTAAAAAAAAAGCTGTACATTCTGTACAACCTGGTTAATTTAAGAATGCACCGTGTTCATGCATATATCTTGCTGCAAGGTGCCAACGTGACTTAATCGGGATATAACCATAACACACAAGTGTTGTAAAGTTATAAAACACGCGTTTTTAATATCCAGGATTATGAGCCTAAAAGCGACACAATAAGAGGTACGTTACGAGCAATTGTGTTGAAAAAAATTATAACGAAAAGAATTGGAACTTTGAAACCCCGCGCCCCTAGGCACGTGCCTAGTTTGCCTATTTGGATAATCCACCTATGATAACATCACTACACTCTTTAGTTACTCGTAAGTATTTAGTGTTGTGTTCCGGTGATGAGTCTCCAGAGCTCTCGAGGATGTTGTGTTGAGAGTGGGTCCTTTTCTGTCTTTAACTGTCCACAAAATACATTTAATCCCCGAATCAATAATGGCCCGAGGGCACAACTTCACGCGAGTGACTCTGAGCACGAGTTTTATTTTAAGTTCACCCACAAATACCTATATCTAAGCGTAATAACTAAGGGCAGGTCTAGTTTCGTTAGGAGTGATGGGTGAGGTGAGACGTATGAGCGCGTAATAACAGCCACGGTGTCTGCTTACCATCAGTCTATTATTAATTTATCAACGACAATCTGGCTCATTGGCTATGACATGTAAAAATGCCGTTGCTACTGCCGTGCAGCAGTGAATCAGTTTTCTCCAGACGGCATCAAAATCTCTGTGCGCACCTCGGTAAACATGGATCACGTAATGCTTTGGTCTCTCTCACTAACTTACTAGCGAGTAAGGGATGAAAATGCGACCATTCTAGCACGGCAATGCCGCGTACGTGTGAAATTCGAAGGTCCGACTAAGACTGGTCCCCATGAGGATTGTTTGTTGACAAGCTTTACGGAATACCGGGGGATTGAGTAAGCTGAACCTCGAGTCATGTGAGATGGATGACGATTAGGACAATAAGTGAATTGGATTCCCTAGGTATGGACCTAGACTGTTCTAAAAGTGAAACGTAATTGTAACAAGGTTATCTACTGGTGAATGGCATTTTTTACTATCTTTTCATTAGTAGGAAAATGGAAGAAAGAAACAAAACAATTTTTCATGACTTTTTAAACTTAGGCTAATACATAGAAAAAGTAACAGTTGTGAGAGTTTTAAATCGTCACTGAAATGCCCTCAACTCAGCTTTATGTCAAGGTACCTTGTGAGTACTTTGACGCTGGTCTTCTGTGGATACCCTTCCAAGAAAACGCTCCAATACGCTGCAAACCTAACTTTTAGTAACATAAACTAGCTAAGTGTTATATAATATAGTGATATAAAATACTATGCAGTCGCGAGCGTCTATAGTAAGTAGGTATACAGTGTTAGTTTACATCTAAAGTCGGAAACTATGAGAGGAATAATGAGAAGGAGCGGGGAGCATACTTGTGGATTGAACAATCTACAGGCACGGTTTCCTATTTTATTTTTATTTATATATTTAAATTTTATTGCCCCATACAATAAAAAGTAATTACCTACAACTGGCGGACTTAATGCCGTAGGGCATTCCATAGCAGCCAACCATTGAGTTAAACAGAAACATTTGGTGCAGGCATTTAAAGAAATAAAATTTCTTTTATTTTATCTTCAACTAGCTGCTAGCGCGACTCCGCCCGCGTATTGCAACGAACACAGGCAAATTCGCGGGACAAAATATAGTCTATGGTCATCCATAAAGTCCATTCGAGACATAGGTGAAATAATTTTTGTAATATCTTAAATGGCTCCGAGATTTTCCCCCTCACATCCAATTTAAACATATTACAAAGCTGCTGCACCTCACAAACTTTTCCTCTTTATAACATTAGACCATATGAAGGTATCGAAGACTGCCCGATGGTATATTTAACGTAAAAACTTAATTTTCTAAAGACATTCGCCAAGTCCAATAAATAATTCTAACAATAAGTAATTACATATATTTTATTTCAGTGTAAGTGAAACTAATAATATTGTATACCCAAGTATTGCGTTTTTGCCAGCCGCTCACATTCTCCGAATGAATGATTATACCCTTTAGCTACGCAGAACCTGGAACTGCGGATTTAATTAACCAACAGACGTTGATCGACTGTTGCTAGGCGAATGTATTAGGGACACGGCTAGCTGTATCCGCGAAGGGTGCCAATGGGCAAAACATTAGTAAGCCGTACGCAGTAGTATTAGTATTTTCCACGTTTAGTTTAATGGTATGTATCTATTGAGTTGTCTTCCTTAAAGGTAGATAGTAGGGCAGTTTCAGGTGATAATGTGGACACGCTGGACAAAAGCACCAAATTTTTTTCAGGTACTTGTCAGGTTCATAGCGTTTAGTTTTTGATAGGAACCAACTCCTCCGTCGGCCATCTTTAATTTTATGGCGGCCATTTTGAATTTTAGTTAATTTATCAATACCCTGAGTTCTATTTAACGTAGCATGAGAAACTTAGTGTCTAAATATATATATTTGGGGTCAAGGAATTCAACTAGATAGTTTTTAGAGTCGAGTTCCCAAAGGATATCAAACGGAACCCTGTTCTTGAGCTTCCGCTGTCCATCCGGCTGTCTGCGTATCAGCTATAGCTAAGCTTCGTCGCGGCGACCGCAAAAGTAACGTAAAGGACACGTTAGTCGGCCGCATTCGGCGATTAGCTGCCAAGTCGCCGTAGTAGGCGGACAGACTAATGTAATGTAAAGACAACGTTCATTGGCCTAAGTAGTTTATAATGAATTCGGCGACCGCATTAGGTGAACGAATAAGTGTAATTGCCGCTTTACATTCGTTACCGGCAGTACTAGTGTTGCAGTGATATTATCGCCCAAGGTTCCAGTTTTAGTAGAATCCTCAAAGGAGTGGTGACCACAACGTTACAGGAAAACCACAATGCCGCAATGTGGACCCTGTCTAACTTTACCTATTACGGATTTAAAGCGACGTTTACATTTATGCAATGTTGAAACATTCCAGCCGAAAGGTCACTGGATTCCATTAATAATGGTATTTAGCTATTACTGAGATGCATATCGGTGTAAAATGATTGATTTAATAATCCATTATACGGAGATTTCATTGATAAACGGCATATTCATTGGTGTGTCGTAAAGTTTTACGATATTTAAAATACCGCTATATGTTATAACTTATAATGTTAGGTGAAAGGGCTTCATACGCGCCCTTGGGCTCTAATATCTTTTATAATTACTTATTATAAATTTCATCACGCAGATTCATTGAAAATTATGTTTAGGTAAGAAGATATCTTCAGTACCGGATACAGACAGCGTAGTTAATCGTGATGGATAATAATATAATGAAGATTTTCGTCATAGACATTATGTACCTCTACCTATGAATGTCTACACACAAGATGTAAAGAAAAAAAAACCTGGAATCACTGTTTTATTCTTTGAATTGACGATTATTAGGTACCTACCTACGTACAGATTACATACCGTTAAGGGGCTCCCGTCAAAAATCAACAAAATTTAGTAGTTTTCATTTCGACACTCGTCCTCGGTTTATTGAAGCTAGCTTTCCAGGTGCAGATATGGTAAAGAGTGATTCCTGTTTAACATTTTTGATATTGAATAACTTGAAAAATGTTAATACAGAATTAAGTATCCATTTTTAAAGAAGGGTTTGTAAAAATACAAAACCCGACACCTCATCCTCATTAAAACTTTTATACACCCGTAACTCATACCTTCTCATACATACTGAAATGACCTAATAATTTTGATATGGGTTTTTATATTCTTACATATTAACACAAAAGTTGTGGCCAGAAAACCAGTTTTTGGCCTAAAATTGTTCAACTTTGATGCCAAATATCTCGAAAGCAATGAACTTTGAAGTAAACATGGGATACTATATTGCTTGAAGCCGTTATTGTTAATATAATAAGCTACAAAAATATTAGAAAACTAAGGGATTCAGATCGAAGGTCATTGGCGTATGGGAGCCCCTTAAGAGTCCGCAGTAAGTGTAAGCTCGGCCGAATTTCACCTTCTCATACAAACGTAGTTACGCTCTCATTTTAAAACTACGTGTTGGATTGTGACGAAACTTTGCATATACAATGAAATGAGGTTTATCTATGTCTGTAATTAGTTTACATGGTTCTAGTATATAAAACAAACAAAATACAGCAAACACAAGTTTTGTATGAAAAACTTAAATTCGCTGTATTTTTTTTATCTGAAGCTACATAAACTAATTACAGACATAGATATACCTCATGTCATTGTACATGCAAAGTTTCGTTACAATCCAACAGGTGGTTTAAAAATGAGAGCGTAACTACGTTTGTATGGAGAATCGAGCTTACTGCGGACTCTTAACGAACAAATTAGATGTATACCCTTCGTAAAGAATGTCTTTCTCGAAACATATTCAGATATCTCAGTAAAATCCCATGATAGAGGTGAATAGAAGTACTTAGACATTAATTAAAAAAATAGACGATAATGTACTTCTTAACGAAACAAATTATTTTATTAGATATTTTTGGATGTTGGTTGTATATGGTTAGTTTTCCATTATATTCTTTCTCTCTGTACCTATCATGTCGTTTAATTTTGTATTTTCTCGAAAATGGACTAAAATGTAGTCAAATGCTTTATTCTCCAGCAACGCAAGAGGTTAAAAAATCAATGTTATAACTGTCCAAAGTTTGACGAGGGTATATTCTGTATTTCTCTCCCTTTTCCGAAAGCGGCAACTTCATATGAACCGATTGTCATTTACTATGACGCTTGGGGATCGTGAAGTCACGATCCTTACAAGCAACATTAAAAGGCTTGTAGCTTGGCAATTCTTTGAGATATTTGAATGGGATTTTCGGCATTAGGCATATTTCTTTCTCTTCATTCTTTTGTGATAATACATTTTGAGTCTACACCCCTATTGTCAGCTAATAGCAGTCAGATTAATAGAGCTAAAGCAGTAGTAGTTAACTTAGAATAATCATGTGTATTCCGTGTCGCCCGACTAGTTCCTTATGAATAACATAGAACAGAACCTACAAGAATCACTTGGCACCAGCAAACAGTAATTAAAGTGCAGCAAAGCTGTGTTATAATGGCTGAATCTACTTAGCTTATCTGTTATACGAGCACGTCGTTGTAAACAAATAAGGTGATTATGAATAATAATTACATTTCTAGGCTTGGATAAAGGAGCTCGATAAAAATAAAAGAACGTCTTACTTAGTTAAGAGTGGGCACCAAAGCGTATCTATTTTATTGTGTGTGTAATTTTAACGAACACCGCTTACGATAAGCGGTGTTAAAATCTGAATCTTTGGAAAGTTTGACAAGTTTCCAAGGGATGAGAGCTGTCGACGCCATATTTAGTTTAGCGTTGATTGGTCTGTCTGTAATAAGCAGCTTCGTAAGTTTAGTAGCAGCCAAAGTAGCCAAATTTATTTATTTATTTATTGACAAATACATTTAAGTGACATTACAGTAATAACCAATGCGTCATGAAACCAAAACAACAAATAATACTATTTAGGCGACGAAACGGCGTGGGCCCGTTGCATCGTCGTCTCCGGTGTAGGATTCGGCAGATTGCCCCGGAACCGTCGAAACACTACACCCTTCGGCCAGAAGACAGCACATGCGACGGTCTCCTGCAGCGGCCGCGGCACGCGCACCACAAACAAGCTGAAGTGCACATAGTGGCGCGAACGTAGCTGGAACACCCTCAGCGAGAAGCCGGTCTTCTGACGAACGTACCTACTCCGCCACATCATCAGCCGTGGTGGAGTAATGCAGGCGCGATACATATAGCGCCTTGCTCGGTGCAAATATATCGAAACACATCCTTACTTTTACAGTATATACTATATAATATTTGGCTACTTTGGCTGCTGCTAAGTTACTATATGATGCTGTCACATTGCACATTGGCATAAGTATAGTTGCTTTACTATGTTCCTGTGTTTGTATTCTGATTGTTGGTATTGGTAACACTATAATTTCCAAGTGCGATAGGCATTCTACCTACATTCGAGTCAACGTTTAAGCCAAATAGGGTAAGTGGATTTTAATTGTTATTTCATTAGCAGCAGATAAACATTACGAAAATACTCGGAATGTACAGATCTTTCATCTATGTTGGTTATTAAAAGATTTTTAAATTCATGAAAACTAAATCCAAAATCCAAAACGCATATTCATACAGTCGTGTCTACACTTGAAGCTTACCATCCAGCTGCGTGGAGTATTTTCCAGTGAAGCCTATAATATAAAATAAACCCATTCCTCTACCTCAGTTTATTTGAAGCGGTCTGGAATACAATTTATTTCCTCCATCAAAGCGGACTGATCAGAAAACAAAGTTACGATGTAACGGATTTATTTAATCAGATGGAACACAAGGCTATTTATTGGGTACGGAGCTGGAACTAATCTCACACTCGCTTCACATATCAGCTAATTTGTGCGCAAGTTGCGTAGGCGTCGGTACCTACACATATATATTATATCTGCAGCGGGCATAAAGAAAGTACAACGCAATTACTTACAATGAAACTATCCGCTTACTCGGGCATAGTGTAGGTAGACGAGTACGTTATTTTGAAGTAGGCTGATCTCAGTTTATATCTTAGTAGGCATTAAATGACGGTCTTGCTGGACGCCAGCGGGCAGTGGAGCGGTTCCTAGATTAAACTCCTTTTGTCCCCTCGCTGCCCGTTGACTTTAAGTAAGACAGCGGCTTATAGTCCGGCGACACAGGCTATCCATCTCTTTCTATGCGTTCTAATTAGAAAAATACGGATAGTCTAAGCTCGCAGCGACACACGTCGACACTCGTCCTGTGCCTGATAGCCGTGCTGAACGCCATTGCGGTCACGTGAATCAGTTTCCTCATGGTGAGAGTAAAAAGTGCAAACATAGATCTACCACACAACGCATAATGTTAATAGCCTACTTTTCTCCCGCCGACTGAGCAGCTATGGGAAGTGGGCAATAAGCAATAACGGGGCTGGCCGGTCGCTTCCCCGGTGTGAATTTATCTGGCCATTAGAGGCCAACAATGTTGTTTAGCTGTGCTGTCCGTAATTACTGATGCTGTGGGACCAGTATTTAAACTTTGTGAGTTAGGGTTGGAGTTTTTGGTGTAAGGTTCTTATAATGATGATTGAGTGAATGGTGGGTGATGTGAGATACTTGGTAGTTTTGATTAGATTGTGGTAGAGGAATCTATTGATTTAAACTTTCATGACTTAATCTCATGTAGTCGTAATTCTGTGTGTTCAAAATGATTGGATTTTAGAGGAGGACTTTCGAATTTTGCCTTCTTGTAGGTATAGTATACAGTAAAGAGCCCTTATGCTTATGAAAAAAGGGTCCTCTAGCCCGCCCCCCTTTGCATCCGCTGATGCGACTTTCCCGATCTCGACTTTTTTCGGTTGGGACTGTAGCTAAGCAACAACCTGATCCGTCGACGTAGGAGAAGACCCTTATGAGTAGGTGTGAGTATGTATAAGGTGGTAATTGGGTGAGGGCCTGTAGTTAGCCTGGCTTGTCGGTAGTAACTGAACTAAGTTCCGTTGTGACACAAAAATTAAGCATAGAATTGTATTTTTAATTTTCGTGTCACAACGGAAAACTTGAATAGAAAATGTAATTGAGTAAGTTAAGCGGGCCAAGAGATTGGTCCTCACCCAATTACCGACATGCTACCAACTCAGTAGCCAGTAGGTACATTCCTACATAAGTATACCAATATTATAAATTATTGGTTAATCGCAACGCGCACTTCAAATGTCGTAGCAATAATTGCAGATAAAATCCATTTCGAATAATTTTATTCAAATTTGAAATTCTACTCATAAATATCGTTAAAGAAAGTTATGGTCTGTGACAAGTTTCCGAGATAGCCTATTTCCAATTGGGACGTAAATCCAGATTAGAAAATGCAGTTTTGCGTGGCAATGGCGGAGAAACTGGCGTAGGGAGTTATGGCGACGGGACGAGTTTTTGTCAACTCGGGTTATCGACACATCAACTCGAACGGTTCGAGTTTAGAATGAGTATGAAGGTTGCCATTACATTTGTCGCAGTGAATAATACACTCGTCACAGTGTAACCTAAATAAATAAAGAAAACAGAACACCTCCACCTCACCTCTGTGATATTGAAAAATAAATATTTAAATACATAGAAAACAACCATGACTTAGGGACAAATATTCGTGATCATTACACAAATAAATGCCCTTGCCGGGATTAGAACTCAGGATCTCCGGCTTCGTAAGCAGGGCCACTACCAACTATTAGGCTACAGAGGTAGTCATACATTTTTCTATATAAAAAAAGAACAGGTTTATTGTTGTCTGTATTATTCTAGTTCTTTTGAGCCCTAATACGACGGGTTTATGTTTTGTAGTTTAGTAGCAGTTGCCATGTGTCTCCATCATCAGTTGAGTTCTGAGGTGTCATAATACTGCAGCGGTCGAGTTGTAAATGTTATCGACTCTATTATGAAGAGATGTAATTGCCCATCTCTAAGGGCTCTAAGCAAATCGACTTCTTATTCCTCTACATATTCATCTTTGCATTTACACTTAAAGTGGACTTTACATGAAGCTTTACAAGATTCCTTTCGCAATAGCATCGATGGGCAAGACACGATCTTGAGAAAACAAGCAGTCACGCGCAGTGATGTATTGACAAACTCTGACGTTTACCATTAGAACTGTCAAATAAACTCTATATTCATAAAATACGGGTACCACTTGTTTGTAGTTAATGAATTTTAGCCTGCTGTGCAGAGCCCGCTGTGACTCTATTTGAATTTTAATAAACATCAGCGAATATGTCGATGTGTTTGTATTTATTGTTTCCGTCTTCGGCGAGTTTATTGTATTGCAGCCAGTATTCGACACGCAATTATGTCGGACTTATGTCGGAAGGCAATTGAATTGATAAAATAATGGAAATTTTAAGATGAGTAGTAAAATACATGATTAATACTTATTTACAATTGATTTGTAGGACTTGCAGATATTAGTGCTCGTAATTGATAAAAAATATTTAGAGTTAATGCTTGAATAGTACATTATCGTCGAAGCAAGGGAAGTAGGCAATTGCTGGCTGAGTATTAATTTTAAACGGACGACCTTGGGAGTCCGTTTAATTTAATTCTAAGCCAGCAATTGCCCTTCCAGCTGAGACAAATATAGTGCTTTTCTTAAAAATTTGGAAGAAAACAAAAATGTTCTTTCTGAAAATGATAAGGCATGCATTTCTTCTCGCCGCTTCAAGAAATTGTCGTACGCCTTTTGATATTTGTCTTTTGGCTTTGCAACTTACACTTAACAAATAATCAATAACTGAGCTTGCAGCTTTTTTAAATCTGGAATCATTTACACGTCAATTTTCTACCTTTTCCGTAAAAACAATTAGCCACCGTATGTTAAAACAGAATATTTTTTGCATTGCCGCCTTTTTTTTTATAATAAATTGGAGGTGTATTTTTCTTTCGAAAACCCCATAACTTATTTGAGGCAACTAAAAAGTCACGATAAGTAACAGCTACTGATCTTCCGTTTTGGCTGTTTAGGACCTATGCCTTTTATTTATATTGCGGTTTCAACTTTAAAAAAAGTATGTACCACGACAAATAAGGGAATTTGTATGCAACATTGTAGTCGAGCAAAATCGAGCCGGCAAGGTTTTTTATTTTTTAAATTTTGACTAACCATAAACTATGCACTTCACGTCCTGATTTTTTACCAATAAAGTCAACAAATTGCCGATGATTTTTGAGAAAAACCAATTTATTACAACGTTTAAGTATAACGCCTGATTCACAAATTAGATCATATCCAAAGACAAAAGTTTATTGTAGGTAAATTATATTCCAAACATAGCTTAGATATCTATATATAGTCTTAGTAAGTATTAAACAATATTAGATTTAAGACAAATGACAATTACGCAGTCAGCACATTACTGAAATAAATGAAGTCCGCGATGCACGGAATTGCACTTTAAAATAGAAGCGACTGATAAGAATACTCAAAATTCAAATTTCCCTTTAATACCCAGTTTTATGGAATCGCTATTCTATTCACCTTTACATAAATATCTGGTAATATGTGAACTGGTACGCGAACCGTTAGACCAAGCTGTCCGCTATCACTTAATTTCATTAAAGTCATGTTATCTGTGAAGATATCCTTTCTTTCGGCCGTCTCTCAATGTAATTTAATGTTATCACTTCATACGCCGCCGCTACCCAGCTGTTATTAACAACGATTAACCTCAGACCAGGCTAAGACTGACCTCCGAATACGCGATGTTATTACGAATCCACGTGTCAAGATATAGGTACTAGTTGTGAGAGGTGTGGTGAAGTGAAACAAGCGAATAGTAGGCCCATAAATTGTTGCTGACCTTTCAGCTTTAGTATTTATGGCGTGACTCTAATCGCTTTGAAATATTGATATGAGACACTAAATTTGATGCTAATGAGGCTCGCAATGCCGTGTGAAGTGAAGTTAGCCGCGGAGGTGTGGTCTATACTAGTGATGTTCCGTGTTCGGGAATATTCAATTGCCAAAGCATTCTTAGCGTGACAGCCCTAGCGCTACACGTGCCGTGTGTGAATTAATACAAGTTGTATGATAGACGGAGATGCACAGAGTAGGCATGTTACTTATGCCTAAACGCCGTTTTTGCTAGGAAGTGCAATTTCTGTAATTGTAGGTACCTACTATTACTTATTCTGTGCCAAAGCTTACTTTTGCCAAGCCGCACGACTGGTCGCAGTAATGGCGGCCCGTATCGCTGGCCTCGTTATTCTGTAACTTGTTTTAAGCTCACCTAAACGCTCACCCACATATATCTCTTGACGCCGCCGCCGTGATTCGCAGTAACTATAGAAGCGTACGTAGAGGTGTAGTTTCGTTAGGCGTGACGGGTGGGGTGACCCCGGGTGAGGCGTATGAGCGCGCAAGGAATAACAACCGGGATAAGTTCGCCTTTGTCTGTATTTTTACTAATATCTTGTGTGCAATAAAGTATTTACATGCATAGTTGTACTGATGATTATTTGAGTTGGCCGAATTGCATGACTTACTCCACTCAAAAAGCAACTATACCGCCATAGGTAGAAGATTCCAATTCCTATGACAGTTTTATAAAAGGTCGGCCAAATTAAATAATGTCAACTATAAATCTGAAAAGGAAATGATAGCTCGCTCTCGTATCCTTTTCAGATCGTGGGAACTTTATAGGCAGGGTCTAGTGCCAACTAGGCCAAAATGATCGTACCTAAAATACTAAAATCTCTAGCTTAAAAAAGCATTTAATCGAGAACCTTGTCCTCAATGATATTTAGAGGTGGTTCTGTTCCTATTATAATCTGTAAGAGTCGCCAGTATTCTTGAACTGCCTACAAACGTATTTGGTTATCATTTTCAAACGACATGCTAGAATAACGTGAAGCTTCGTTCACAATGGGATCCGCAATATGTAGGTCGGAAACTAGTCTCTGATGTTAGAATTATGATAGAAAAAATGAAGAAATCTCTTCATTCCCACGTTTTTCATACCTACACAGTCTCTAACCAGAGAATTTGAAAAAGGTCATGGGGACATTTAACATTGCACACGATAACTGACGTACCATTAAAGTTCGGCGGGAGATCTTTCTCGTCATATATTTACATCTGCAAACTTATCCCATGACCTGAGTAGCGCAAATATCGTACTTCAAAGATTTGGAACAACCTACCGCCACCCTTGAGGAAGAAAGTCATTAAATTCAAACGAGTATTGCATGAGAGGCAGAAGCACGATTTTAAAATAGCTTTTAAATAGCATTTAAATTAAATCCACAATAATAACAACAATCACAAAATAATTTTCGAGTCACATTTCGTATATCACACCAAATCACACGCACCACATGCGTGCAAACACAACATTGACCCACACACGCACACATACAAAACTGTAAATAAGTTGTAAGTACCTTTTTAAGTTAGTTTTGTTTGTTACCCGCTTACTCTCTTTCTCGGCAAACATCTTGGACCGGGCGGGGCACATTGAAAATCAGCGCTGGTGGTGCTGGTGGTATATTTATGTGCCGTCAGCAGTTGCTGAATGTGCTCCATTTGCGTTTATATAACGGTTTATTGTTTAACATATTTATTTTGTAGCTTTATGTTTTTTTTCATTAAAAAAAAGTGTTAATTTTTTTTGTTTTAAGGCATTAAATATATTTTTATTTTTCTTTCTTGTCCCATCATCTACAAAGTAAACCGGCAATGTACAGTTTTACGGCCTCGCAGCAAAATAGTCCCATGGAGGAAGTTAAATATGTTTTTTGCGGCGCTCTCCTCAAGTCAGATCGGATTTCTCAATTACCTTTATAAGGCAATTATGTATGAGATGCCATGAATAAATAGAAGGCTGTGTGGTCTAAATAGTATTAGGTACTTCTACAATGTTAAGATAGCTTCTCATCTGTTGCTTTAGTTGTTATGTATGAGATGCCATGAATAAATAGAAGGCTGTGTGGTCTAAATAGTATTAGGCACTTCTACAATGTTAAGATAGCTTCTCATCTGTTGCTTTAGTTGTTATGTATGAGATGCCATGAATAAATAGAAGGCTGTGTGGTCTAAATAGTATTAGGTACTTCTACAATGTTAAGATAGCTTCTCATCTGTTGCTTTAGTTGTTATGTATGAGATGCCATGAATAAATAGAAGGCTGTGTGGTCTAAATAGTATTAGGCACTTCTACAATGTTAAGATAGCTTCTCATCTGTTGCTTTAGTTGTTATGTATGAGATGCCATGAATAAATAGAAGGCTGTGTGGTCTAAATAGTATTAGGCACTTCTACAATGTTAAGATAGCTTCTCATCTGTTGCTTTAGTTGTTATGTATGAGATGCCATGAATAAATAGAAGGCTGTGTGGTCTAAATAGTATTAGGCACTTCTACAATGTTAAGATAGCTTCTCATCTGTTGCTTTAGTTGTTATGATGATTTTATTGACACTGATTGACTATGTATGACGACCTCTTTAGCCTAGTTGGTAGTGACCCTGCCTACGAAGCTAGAGGTCCAAGTTCGAATCTCGGTAAGGGCATTTATTATAATATAATAATATTTGTTTGAGTCATAGAGGTATTCTATGTATTTATTTATCTACATAAATATGTATATCGTCGTCTAGTACCCACAGTAAAAGCTTTTTCTTAGTTTGGAACGAGGTTAATTTGTGTAAAATTGACCGAAAAGATTTACCTTATTAATTTTTATATTTTTTATATATCATCATTCGAAACCACACAATTTCTTTTGAGACAAAGTGTTAAGCAAGTATTTTGTTCCAAGTCACTGGTTTAGGTTAGGTTGTATAAAACAGCCTCATAAGACGCACATGTCCACTGTAAATGTTCTACATACTTAACACCAAATAACAACTCTAAGAAAAACATAATTTATCGAGTTAGTGAATAAATTGTCAAGAATCCGCTACCTTTCTAACAAGTTACTGATTATGGTATAAACATTTGATTAATTCTCGGAAAAGGCAGATGCGAATAACAACTGGAAAGTACCGTGATTAACGAGGCGTCGGGCCGCAAATAAACAAATTGCTGCACTAGCCCGGTCGGGAATGCTGGGATTGTAGTACAATAACAAGAAACCCCCGAGGATCCGAATGTTGACCCGCTAGTTGGTAATGTCATGGAGAGAAGTATTAACGCAGGAGTAATGGGAAATGGGCTGCGAACTCTCGAAGGCGGATGGATGGTCGCGTTTTTGTCGCTTATTAACCAATATGCTTTTCTTTCGCTGTTGCGTACTTGTTAGAACGTGACAGATGTGACAAATTAACGGGTCCTACTTTGCAAAACAGTGATAATACTCTGCTATGACATGACGCGACTGTCATATCGATTGGACACATGAAGTAATTGTGTTTTATTTCAGTCGATGTATGACTATCACGTTATACGACCCGTAACCGTAAAGGTTATACGAGGTCTGCCTTTATATTTCGGGATTTGAATAAGCTAGGGTTGCCATCGGTCAAATGAGGTTTAAAAAGTGTAGTTCAAACATTTTGGCGGCAATATTAAGAAAAAAAAGTATTGAGCGATCGTATTTTGTTTTTAACTGTCATTTGAAAAAATACCGTATCGGCTACCCTCAGACCAAGAAAATATACAGACGGAGCGTTACGAACAGTCTAGTGAAGCCAACCGGTTTTCAACCACGCCCCATAAGTTTAGCACACGCTAAACAAATTAAATCGCACAAAACTATAAATAAATGATCTTGACAGCATCGCGACACATGCTGAAGAGTTTTGTGCAATTTTGTTTGTATATGTGTGCGTGAGCGGGTGCTAAACTTGAAGTAGCTTGGTTTTGTTTGTATGTGGTTTGGCTTCACTTGACTGTTCGTAACGCTCCGTCTGCCTTTTTTTCTTGGTCTGAGCGGCTACCATGGAATTGAATCGCGAACATTTTCGGGCGATTATTTTGGTATCCACCGCGAACAAACTTTTTTGACAGCTTAATAGTCATGCAATATTGTTTGTATGCTGGTCCCACTAATGCCCAAAGACGCCTCAATCTCTCGATAAGTCACGTGACGGTCTTGCAATATTAGTTCACGCAGAGAGTCAATGTTTTCCGGGACAACCACTGATTATGAACGACCTTCGTGGAACTCATCTCCATAAGCGAACTACGGCCACGAACAAACTCTGCAAACCAACGATAAACACATCCGTCACGTCCTTGATGGCGCTTCATCTCCAAAAGTCGAAATAAGTTCATCAATTCACTGTTGTTGACTGAGGCCGCGTCGAAAATTGTAAAAATAATCGCCCGAAAATGTTCGCGATTCAAATCCATGGTAGCTGATACGATATTTTTTCAAATGACAGTAATAACAAAATGCGATCGCGTCAAAACTTTTTTTTCTTAATATTGCCGCCAAAATGTTTGAACTAAACTTTTTAAACCTCATTTGACCGATGGCAACCCTAGCTTATTCAAATCCCGAAATATAAAAGGCAACCCTCGTACTTATCACTAATGTTTTATCGAAAATGCACCAGTGCGTTTCTATCACAATGGGTAAAAAATAAATGTGACTAACAAAACTGCAACAATGATAATAATAAATCACCCTATATACGTCCCACTGCTGGGAACAGGCCTCCTCTCAAGGACGAGAGGGAACGCGCAGTAGTCCCCAAGCTGGCCCAGTGCGGGTTGGGGACTTCACATACACCTACTAAGAATTTCTTCGCAGATGTATGCAGGTTTCCTCACAACAACAACAAATACATGTGCACATAATTTATTGTATGTCCCGTCTTCGAATACTTTAATGGTTGTACCTACAGAGCATCGTTAGCGACATCCTTTACTCCCGACCACGACCCTTGTCGACTGTCTGCAACTTCAACTACCTAGATTACTATAGCTAAAACCTGACCAATTTTATATTAGCCCTACGTAGAACCTTGTCATAATTACATATGAATTCGATCCTATAGTGACGTAAATACGTCGGCTTGTTACGGCAAGGTTCTACGTAGGGCTAATATAAAATTGGTCAGGGTTTAGTCGCATGCACGTTTCCTAGCCTAGCATTCGTAGCGCTGACACCTCATGCAGACGTCCCTCACGCTCAATACTCGCATCCTTACAAGCTGTGACATACTCAATAACTGGAACAAGACAGTTGAGCTGCTTAATTGCAACGACATTCCACCGCGCAAAGACTCTCTGAAAAATTTTCAAGCCCTGCGGGTCTAGCCCATCTTGCACCCGCGATTCAGATCGCGACTCGAAACAAGTCTCTCGCTCCTGTCAAATTTGTCGCTTTCCATAGCCCAACTTGCCACCGCGACATAGTCAGTCAAGGCGAGAACTCAAAGTCGCGGCGCGACTTACCGGTGTTGCCTTTTGAATTCAAAGTATAAAAACCAAGATAGTTTCGTATGACAACACTGAATCGGTATTAGGGTTGCGCTATTCCATTCATTCTTTTAGGGTTAAAAATGTTAAAATGTTGTCTATGGTTCAGTTTTGCTGTCACAACAACGTCAACGTTCTAGGATCTTTCAAATTGTATTATCATTAAACTAAGACAAAATATGTAAGTATAGTGCTTATAATTTAATATTTGCATTGATTTTACAGTCTTGTTTCACTAATTTCATTCTTCCAACAAATTATGTCTCACATCGACGATGTAACATTTCGGTTATACCTACTTACATATTATGACGAAAAGTCAAATCTTTCTTCCCACTTTGTTGTTTCAGATATATTATATTATAATTATATACTATCCCATCTTGAAACATGTACAAGGTAGTGAATTCTTTGTGTTCTTTCTTCCTGCATTTCTGCCATTTCGACCTGAAAACAAAGTAATAAGAAATATTTTTTAATAAAAATTTAATTATATGGGCAAGGAGAAAATGGTGTTAAATCTTAGTAGTCACAGCTCATATTTATTTGAATTTATATAGTTTACGTGGCTCTAGATGTCCAAATTTTATCGTTTTCTTGTTAATCAAGGCCTAACTGCTGTGCAAAAGTGTAGGCAGCTCCCAATTCCGAACAAAATAATAACATATCTTTTTGTTTCAGACGTTGCGGTCTTCCTTGGCAACGTTGTGTCGTGTCGTCGTGACGTCCGACGTCAACGCCCTTGAAAAACTACAATAATAATATTTTAGTTATAATTTCATAATTTTGTGTTTAGTTAAGTGTTTTTCTGTGTTCAAGTGTTGTTTTCTGGTAAGTGGATGCATGCCGCAACCCAGTCCGGTGATGGCACGTTAAATCAAAATTACATTTGTTTACAATGCGGTAGGTCTTTTCAATCCAAAAGGGGCCTTAATATTCATATTTCCAAAAAACATCGTCCTTGTGTTAGTCAGAACGCCCCTGCTCTAAATTTAGACCCAGTTTGTTTACCGGCACCTGTTTCCGACAATCCAAATTCTACCCCATTCCATTTGTATCTTAGTGATCTAAAAAATAATGTGCCTGTCATTAAACGAGGCCCGCGTGGCGCCAGGATCTCCGTCGCAAACCACCTTTCAGCCCTGATTAAAAAATGTGTGGAGAGCAACCAAATTGTAGACTGGCATAATCTGTTCCTTTTTTCCTACACTACTTTGCACACCAAAAAAGATGACGCTATTTCTTTAACTCAAAAAATCAAAAATAACTGCTCGACCAATTCACCTCCACCTTTTGCTTCTCCTAAGATGGGAGCACAATCTAGAACCAAATTAATTGAAGGCAAAATGGGCGACGGGGATCTTAAAGGTGCCGCGCGTCTTCTTTTTACTAACGACGTGTTGTCGCCTGATACTCCTGATACCCTCTCAGCTTTGCATTCTAAACATCCCCCGGCTCCTGCGATCCCGTACTTTTTCGACCCTCCTTCAGCAGACCAGGCCTGCATCGAAATTGAAGGCAAAGACGTCATTGACGCAATAATTTCATTCAAAACCGGTTCAGCGGCCGGCCTGGACGGAATCTCACCCCAACATTTAAAAGATTTAACTTCTTTTTTCTGTGGGTGATGCAGGTGAGCAGCTTATTTGCTCTATTACAAAATTATTAAATTTAATGTTTTCAGGCAAAATCAACGCTGATATTGCCCCTCTTTTATTCGGTGCCAATTTGATCGCCCTCACTAAAAAGGACGGAGGGGTGAGACCCATTGCTGTGGGGTCAACATTAAGACGTTTGGCATCCAAAATTGCGGTGAGACACATCAAATCAAAATTACAGTCAGTTTTCGAACCTGTACAATTAGGTTTTGGCACGAAGGGTGGGTGTGAGGCAGCCGTCTATGCCTTAAGAACCTACCTTTCGCATGATGATTGCGAAATTGTAGTCAAAATTGACGTCAAAAATGCCTTCAATTCAGTAAACAGGGATACCATGCTGACAGAAGTTAAAAACAAAATTCCGGAACTATATCAATACCTTCTCCTTTGCTATGCAGACCCTTCCAAATTAATTTACCGTTCCCATGAACTTTCTTCGGAGGTCGGCTGTCAGCAGGGCGATCCCCTCGGGCCAGCAATTTTTAGGTTGGCTATAAATCCCATTACTCAAAATTTAAAATCAAAATTTAACGTTTGGTATTTAGATGACGGAACCCTGGGAGGCGATGTGGACACTGTAATATCAGACTTATCAGATATTAAAACAAATTTTGAAAATATTGGTTTAGATTTAAATTTTAGCAAATGTGAACTCTTTATTCATAAAACTTCTTACGATTTGGATGATTTAAAATTCAAATTCAATGATCTGACACCCAGTATAAAAATTGTAGACAGAAAGTCACTTTGCCTCCTAGGTTCTCCCATTTTTGAAGAATCTTTTCCTGATTATATTAATAACACAATTTCTAAATTCCAAAGTCATGCAAATTGTTTACTCGAAATCAGTCCTCATTATGCTCTGGTAATTTTAAAGTTTTGCCTTTTTGTCCCCAAATTCACGTATGTACTCCGCTGCTGCCCCTTTTGGAAACATCAAAATTTGCTTTCACCAATAGACGATTTAGTCAAAATTAGTTTAGAAATGATTTTAAATATTCAACTCAATGAATCATCTTGGTTACAAGCATCCCTCCCAATTCGGTTTGGCGGCTTAGGAATACGCAAAATCTCGAGTGTTGCTTCCCCAGCTTTTTTGTCGTCCACCCATAGCACGTCACGTCTCATAGGTAATATCCCAAGGGCTTTGCCCAAAGACTATGAGACTGCGGGCTTGGAGGATGCCAAGAATGCTTTTAAAATTGCTTGCCCGGGTAAAGATTTTCCAGACAACCCAAAATCTCAAAGGAGCTGGGACGATATTTATTGCGATTTAACGTTCAAATCGATTCTGAGCCGCAGTTCAGGTCCAGAACGCGCGAGGCTTTTGGCGGTTGGAGCCAGAGAAGCTGGTCAGTGGCTGCATGCCCATCCTTCACCAACTACCGTTACTTTTCTGGATCCGACCTCTCTTCGTCTGGCGACTGGTCTACGGCTTGGGGTCACAGTATGCACTCCACACATATGCCCTTGTGGCACAGACGTGGACCGACTGGGTCACCACGGACTATGTTGTCAAAAAAGTGCAGGCCGCTTTGCAAGACATGCGACTCTTAATGACATAATCCGCCGGTCTCTTGCCACCATCAATGTGCCTGCTCTTCTTGAGCCGCCTGGCATTGTCAGAGATGATGGCAAAAGACCTGATGGAGTGTCTCTGGTTCCATGGAGTTTGGGACGGATGCTTGTGTGGGACGCTACCTGTGTAGACACACTGGCACCATCCCACCTCCAACGGACTACTTCTAAAGCGGGTGCAGCGGCGGAAAATGCCGAAAATCTGAAACGCATTAAATATAGAGGCCTCGGCAGAGAGTACAACTTACGAGTAGTACCTTTGGGCGTCGAGACCCTCGGTCCATGGGGTCCCAGTGCGCAAAAGTTATTTGCGGAAATCGCGAAACGTCTGGTTGACGTAACTGGTGACCGAAGAGCTGGCGGTTTTCTCGCGCAACGCATCAGCATTGCAATTCAGCGAGGAAATGCCGCCAGCATCCTCGGTACAATGCCTCGAGGGCCTTTTTTAGATTTAACTTAGCTTTAATTTAATTTAGTTAATGTTATAGTTATCATCTTGTATATACTTTAGAAAATAAATATTCTTCAGTAGTTAATTTTAACGAGGCACTTGCAGTCACATAACATACGCACGTTGGGTGCAACTATGATAATTTAGTAAGTCTAGTGCTCAAAATGGACAGATTACCCGCACCGTGTACTAGGTTTCAGTAACGAGCGCCATTCTTATAGATTGTTCAGTCCACGAAGTAAAGCCTCGCTCCTAGGCTATGGGCATGGACAAAACATAAACAATGAGGAGTGGGAAGAAGATTGAACGTGCCTATGAATCAAGCAATAACTTAAGGATTATAGTGAAATGATACTGCTACATTTGGTGATGTGAAATGGAAATTATTAATCCATAGACCACATAGCCACTTGACCGCACGTCGTAAAAAATCTTCTTCAATAAAGTGCTGACATTGGAGTCACTAGCAGACAGGTCAATTCCGCTGCCAGCATCATCTGAAAATATATATAGAATGGAAGTACTTAACGCATAGTTATAACACACCAAAGAAGTGGCGCAGGGTCAGATAAGAATTGGGGTTTAATTTTGTTAAAAACGCACTCGCTGAGAATTATTTATCAATTTTGATAGGTAAGTAAGTAATTAGAACGCAGAGCTGTAGAAAATTGGGTACTTATTTATGAAACAACCTTTGAAGCTGAGATCGAAAAAAAATTGAAGCATAGGAAGAATGATTTACAAATTGTACAATAATACAATTGCTTTCGTTATGTATAAAAGGCTCGAGGGTACTTCTAAAAATATACATTAATATTTAATGCTTACTTACTATTAAATTTCCTTGTGATATTTGCATAAAATCATCAGAAAACGCGGAGTCGCGGGCAAGTCGCGGGCTAGTTGCTTGAAGACTCCATCTCGCCGTTTGACGTGAAGGCGAGAGATGATTTTGTCGCGAAATAGGCAGTTGGGCTACGAATTTCAGTTCAAAGTCGCGAGCCGATGTCAGTGTCTCGCAATGACATTTGACTGCGAGTCTTTGTCTTTTCTCGAGTAAGTTATGCTACCGATGAGCGACAAAGCTCCAAGTCGCGCCGATTTGTCTACTCGCGGTCAAGATGGGCTAGGCCCGCTGTGAGCCGAGGGACAAATGCAGGCCACACACACACACACTCTTTTCCTTGGGAGCTCTGGTGACCGTCTCAACAACACAACACAACACATCTACCGAGAAAGAAGCCCTGTTGTGCTATGGTCTTTTGTAAGGAGGTACTCTCCCAGTTGGTCTTCATAGCTGCGTACATAGTACATAGTGCCATACCTCTCTAAAAACCCCTTCGACTCCTATGCCCTGGTGTGAGCGAGCGTACTAGTGGCTCCTGCTAATGTAAGGCATCGATCATGCCATGAGCCGTGTAATTAGTCCCGAGAGCTTCCCTACTACCGCGATTAAAAACCGATAGCCGCCGGGAACGCCTTGTTCAGAATCTCTACTAGGTACTTAGATTTGACGGGTGGTTTAGCGTGGTTAGAGGCCCTGCCTGTGTACCTACGTATATGTTAGTATTTGGCAAATACCGATCCATGTGCGATAACACTTTTATGTACGATAGCCACCGAACGGACCGACGGTAGCCGACCGCGTTTTAATAGAGTGCAGTAGGCAAAAGGACGGAGCCGGTCAGATGCGATGATAGCCGACCACAGCCGTCCACGTCCGCAAGGAGCCGACCGGCCGCAAGTACATTCAAATACTTATGAAATTTAACGTCTATATTAAAGCTTTAAATTCCTTTGGCAACTTGCAGGCGCGCTCCGGCCCGGCCCGGTCGGCGAGAATTGTACATTAAGAACCCACTTGTTCACAAACTAGAATCTCGCATATGATGCAATTTAACCTCGACTCGCTCTGGGGAGTGCTAGTCAGTCAGTCGGGGCAAGTGCGCCAACGGGGTAAATGCGCCTTTACAGGACCGGTCATTGTGGCACTCTTTGGGGGAGGCCTATGTCTGCCACTGGACGTCTTCTGGCTGATATGATAATATTGATGATCATCTAAAATATCTATATGTTTGATGAAATCTCACTTACCCCTATGTCGATCTTGCCCCGACTGACCTCACTCCTTCTCTCTCATTCCTGAAAGGAGGCCCGCGCCCAGCAGTGGGACGTATAATGGGGTAATGATGACGAAGCTCACTATATCATCAGTTCACAAAGCCTCTATACAGCATATCATGATTGCGTTTATTACGCCATAAAGAGCGCCAAGAATCATTATCTCCTATAAGGCAATTATCTCTTTCTACCAAGTGGTGCAAAAAAGGCGGAAGCGTAAACCTGTATTTCAGTAGCGATGGACATAGACTAAAAACCTTGTGGAACACGGTTGCTAGTATTTACGACCTGTTTCCTTGACAAAGACCTTAATCCCAGCAATTATCCGCTAATCATCACCATCTATCACAATGTCTAAGTCCAGATGCGATAATTATCAGAAAAACAAGATTACACCTATTACGCCAGTTTCCCGCATCACCGCGCCTCAAATCGCTGCGCGTACGTTCGGGAATCGATGAGTTTTTTAAGCGATAACTGTACTTCGGTATCAGAGTAGCCGAGTTCTTCTGTGCTAGCGATTACACTGCTTATTCCCACACTCTTAGAACCTAGAATCGAGTGGGTATTGACGTGGACTTGGGTCTTTTTGTCTCTCTGTTGCATTCCGCCGGTAACAGATTCCGCGCATTGTGCGTTGCGATTAGTCTGCTGTGAGATAAGCGTGAGCTTTTAACACTTGCCGGCCACCCGGGCTGTACCGTTGCCTGCCATAAACATGAGTGTAGTATCCTTATAAGGGGGGACTGTTAACACGTGTGATGGATGTCACATACGCTAAGTCATGTATGTGTCGTATAAAGGACCATTTACAATACACTGACCGAGCCCGGCCGGCAATAGCTCACCCAGAGGCGTCTCTAGCCCATGTAGCGCTCGTGTGGAAACATTACTCTAGCGCCCCCTAGTAAACACGCTGCCCATAGGTCAAGACGCCGCTGAGCTCACAGAGTCTTTGATACATTCGCTCTTACGCCGGCCAGTAAAAGGTTAGACCTGTCATAATTGCGTAGGAAACCGAATGTCAATAAAGAATACGCAAAATTTGTGTATGAGGCGACCACTTTATTTAGTCGGGTTAAATGTTCCGGCTTCGGCCTGGGCATGTGTAAATCATCCTTAAGAAGAGGTACGTTCTGGCGCGCGGTCCATACAAAAACTGGGATATCGAGACGCGGTAGTCCCCTATTTTCTCCGTTAAAAATTAAATCTTGGTTCTAAGAGATAGTAGGTAGACTACCTCTGGGGGCGATTTGGAGGATAAAGATTAGTTAAAAAGTTCAAATACAATACAATACATACATAGGTAAAAATGATAGGTAGTAGGTGTTTGTAAACCAAATCCCAATATCTATCTGACCGATGATGGAAGAAAAATGTCTACAACTTATTAGCACACGTACCACCCACCGGCAACATCAGGTTTACGTTCCTAACGGAATGATAGGATACCTTAAAAGTATTTGTATTTCCCTTTCAACTAAACAATTGTCGACGGAGTGCTTTCCAATGCAAACAGAATAAAAGTGGGCTCCACAAACAAGAGTCGCGTTGGTGAACGTTTGTTTACACGTCTGTCCGCCTAATGACCGTTTTCCGACCAACTTACCACTTCCGATTTAACTTAGCCCTTTCCCGTTACCATAAGGTCGAAAATACGTATCAATTACATGATTTCTTAATGTGATCATCTATATTTGCAGTACCTAGTCGACTGGTGGAGCAAATAGAAAGGTTACGAGTGGGCGCGACCTTTTCGTGTGATTTGGAGCCCTTTGGTTGAGCAATCGATCCTTGAGTCGATGTTATAGTCATCAGCAGATAGTATTCGGAAACGAAAGGCATTAACAACGTTGAAAGTTACCACGTCTTCGCCATTATTCTTTTCAGATTAGATTTCCGAACGAGCGTGGGCTTGTGCTAACAAATGTGAATGGGAGTTATTACAAGAAGTAAAACATTTCGATTGTAGGTTTAGTTGGTTTAAATCATGTTTTGGGTGCTGTGGACCCAAGCTACAACATCTTTAAAGTGGCAAATAATGCCTTCGATTACTGTCATCCATATTATTTGGAAGGAACTTGTGTAGACATTTATTTTATATTTAATTAGCTTCTGCCCGCGACTCCGTCCGCGTAGAACTCGTTTATATCGCAGCTCCATACAAACTTTCACCCCCCATTTCACCCCCTTAGGGGATGATTTCGGGGATAAAAACTATCCTATGTCTCTCTCCATCCCTTCAACTATGTCCATTTAAAAAATCACGTCAATTCGTCGCTCCGTTTTTCCGTGAAAGACGGACAAACAAACAAACACACACACATACTTTCCCATTTATAGTTTAGTTTAGTTTATTTCATTTCATTGCACAATTTTCACATGATATAGTACATTTTAATTATATTACTTATCGTGCAGCGATCGTCGAGGTATGTAATAATAATAAAGCATTAAAATTTATATAATATGGTATAGGTACAATAAAATGTATGTACCTACAATTCAAATTAAATTAATTTTAAATTAAATGTTTTTCCAATACAATTAATACAGTATACAAAATTAAGTCAGATTATTCCTGTGTATAATCAAATCACAATGTCAAGAGAAGTGTATGTCAATAATTTACAATATAAAAAAAAAAAAAAAAAATATAAAATACGATAATATTTGTATGGATTAATCTTTATTGCACATATCTGTTTCAGTAGAGCTAAATTGTTTGATACACTCGTCGGATAAAGTGAGCAGTTTTCGCTGTCAAACTTTTGTATAACATTGACAAGGAATAATAGTTATTTGTGTCACAAGGGAGCAAAATAGTATATTTACGGCGAGGGCGGTGTATTGAATCCTGAGCGTAGTGAGGGATACAAGTGTTTACGCCCGAGACGAAATAGTTATTTGTTATGCAAGGCTGCAAAGTTGTTGTTTGGCGCAAGTGCTTAGTATTGAAAGCCGAGCTAGCGAAGGATTGTAAAATTGAACCATGAGCGAAGCGAATGGTTCAAAAGTACAATCCTGAGCATAGCGAGGCTTTCAAGGCACGAGACGCCAAACAATTTTGCTGCCGAGCGAAACACACAATTTTTCACCTCACCACCGCGAGGAAAATTGTAGGTAAGTAAATGTAATGGAAGTAATTTGGACCTTATACTCATTTTCAATAAATGTTTGTTTACATCTCATCAAGATCTAGCATTTTATAATTATCAAATGTAACATAAATATTTTTGCATCTTTAAATAACCTCACGCTTACCTACACTAAAAAAGTCAAAGTATTGTTGGGTACTCACGGTTTAAACTAAGACTCAAATACGCTTATTTCACTTTTTCCGCTAACTTAGCAGGCATCAAAATTCACATATGTATAGCTTCTGCACTAAAATCTATAAATAACCACAATTATTTTGGTTTTACTATCTGTGGCTTTAGAACAAAACAAAATTAAACTTATATGAGTTTTTTCTTAAATTAACTTTTCAAACGGTGCATTCCAAATTTGGAAGACGCGAAATTTTTAGAAAAATAAAACGACATTTTAAAATTATTTATTCGTATTTTATCCTTATAAGTCAGTCTAAATGTTAATATTTCGTATGTACCCACTTAATTAAGAGAGAATAAGTATTATTAATTTTATTTTATCAAAATAATAACAATTTATTATTGGCATAACACCAACAGTTTCTGAACTCACCTCTCATTCTGTATAGAAAAAAGTTGGGTCTCGCGATCGACCGTCACGTTCCAAATTCAAAAACTCTTTCCACGCTAGCGGATAAAATGGACTTTTGGGCGCAGATTTTGAGCGATAAAGCAAGCCTTTTCGAGCCGGTGAGGTGAAAATGGTTTTATCACTTTACCCGTATACTGTTAGATTTTTTTGAGCGCTTTGTCCTGTCAGAGATTGCACGGAAGTCGGGTGTCCACAAGAACTGCAAGGATATTTGTGTAATTCTGCCGCCTACATACCAAGACCCTATAATTGGCTCTTGACGAGGGGTGACGCCACTGTGTTTACTTAAGAATCCTGCCTATTTACAAAAAGTTTTCCACTAGATTGTGAGGTCGACCCTAGTATGCTCTGAGCGTCTGGAGTGGTTACACGCGGCCAGTCAGGCAACGATACAAACTTGATATAATATCGATTCAGGTGATGATAACAGCTGGTGATCTATGTCGCGATACAGTACAGAATCGCTGCAACAAGTCGCGCCGCGTGTATAACGCTTTGTAGTCCAGGCAATGAACTGACAACTTGTATGAAAAGAATGTCAATTTTGGAAATAATTTATAATAGCTTATTTTTTCTGTGTAACGGATTTATTATCAATTAAATAGTCACCCAGCGACAGAATCCGACAAAATTTCAGACATCAAAAAAAATGATAAATTAACTAGCTACAGAAAAGTCAGAAAAAATATTAACAAATATTTTTATCTTTATTTTGGTTCATTTAAATTTGCTCTTTAATATTCAAGATAAATCGTGCAGAAAACGACAACGCATGATTTATTTAAATCTACTTAATTACTTCCTGGTGGAAAGTTTGCCGGATTCTTGAATAAAGCATCTTAGAATAACATTTTGTAATGAAATCAACAATAAAAACGCTATTATAAATTAATGTTTTTCAAAACCGTATTTTGCCTAGAGTATTGTGTAAGATTGGTCAACTTGTTGAGCTCAATAGATTCTGTGAGTGGACACATAAAAAAAACCTTTTAAGTGAAACGAAAAATGATTTAACCTTTTATATCTTTCACCAATGCATGGAGGAGAACTAAGAGATCGGCTTAAAGCTAAAAAGGTGATAGAACAAATACACAAATTATCAGTTTTATTACAAAATATAAAGGCTACAATCTACTGTGTTCTTAATTCTCTCTCGCCAACATCAACATTCCCTAGCAATTGTGAGGCCTTTTTGTTCAATTAGCGGAACAGGCTTACCAATTATAAACAGTGTTTTATTTTTTGGAGGCCTGATTCCTGAGGGATGTGATAATATGTGGAATGTTAAGTGGTCGTACCAATAACATTCTGCATTCATCAGCGTCTAAGAAACGTGCGTGGACACAGAATTAATTGCCAGATGCGCTGTTGTCAGGTAGAAGTCTGCATTTGTCAACGCAAACTTTCACACTTCATAATATCATTCTATTTATCAGCAATTTATACATGGGACATCATCATACTAGCCGAAAGGAGAAAGAAGAAGTCCTGCACCACCCGCCGCATCCAGCGGATTCCTGCGACCTTTACCAGATCATCAGTCCACCTTGTGGGTAGACGTGCACGCCGCATCTTCCGGTACGTGGTCCGTGGTCGAGAACCTTTCCGACCAACAGGCATCGGATCTACGTGCAAGTGTACCCACCCTCAGCCACTTAAGTTTAGCGATTCGGCGGATAGCCTCATTTCTGATGCGTTCATGCAGAGAAACTCCCAGCCTAGCTCTCGCCAATTCCCTTTGGGTGTTTTAGTCTCTCTCTAATTATATTTTAAAGAGACAGTCAATATCAGTTTCCAACCGTTAGTAAATATGTATGATTATTTGCCGCCATCGTATTATAAAAACGGAAACGCGACGTGGGCGACTTGTGGACATTACCGGCCAGCCAGGAAGTCACGTGTGTAACGATAATGAAGCGGTGCGTTACCTAGATCATCTGTACGTGGGCTTCGACTAATAAAGAATAGGTACCGTACCTTTTTACGGGTTCACGTATAAATAATTAATTAGCGAGTTGATTGCACAGTTTTTCTGAGACAATGGACTGATAATGGACTGACAGCTGCTTGTATCCGCCTATCGCACTAAGGCCTGCAACACACTGGCGCGGACTGCGGTGGCGGACAATAGTAAATTTGACAGCTAAATAGTGACAAGTTTACTATTGTCCGCCGCGGCCAGGCCCCTATTACACCAACTTGACAATTGTCACATGACAACGAAAATTCTCCGCACATTGCTGGTTCCACAAGTAACTTCCACTACCCTAACACACGCACCTAACTTCTAGAACAAGCAATGTAAGGCGAATTGTAAGTGTCAGGTGACAATTGTCAAGTTGGTGAAATAGGGGCCAGGCCGCGCGAGTTTGATGCAGGCTTAAGGCCTCTCACAGACTGGAGTGGCCTGCGGTGGCGGTAAAACGGTCCGCCGCGGTCAGACCGCGCCAGTGTGATGCAGTTGACAGCTAATGACAAGTTTACTTTTGTCCGCCGCGGCCAGAACGCGCCAGTGTGATGCAGTTGACAGCTGATGACAAGTTTACTTTTGTCCGCCGCGGCCAGACCGCGCCAGTGTGATGCAGTTGACAGCTAATGACAAGTTTACTTTTGTCCGCCGCGGCCAGACCGCGCCAGTGTGATGCAGTCGACAGCTAATGACAAGTTTACTTTTGTCCGCCGCGGCCAGACCGCGCCAGTGTGATGCAGTTGACAGCTAATGACAAGTTTACTTTTGTCCGCCGCGGCCAGACCGCGCCAGTGTGATGCAGTTGACAGCTAATGACAAGTTTACTTTTGTCCGCCGCGGCCAGACCGCGCCAGTGTGATGCAGTTGACAGCTAATGACAAGTTTAGGCGCGCTAGTGTGATGTGAGCTTAATGTAGGTCTAAGTTGTCAGGGTTGCGACACTGAATATCGCACACCGTCGGCGTCGTAGGAATTTTTATTGTGTTTATATGTGTGATATGGCCGACCATGATACGGGGTCGTTCGTTGTTCAGTTCGATAATTTAAAAAACGGCGTTGGCTCGATGTCCCTGTACATGTGAATGGTCAAGTCTACCAGCCATTTTTATTATTCCGTGGTGATTGCGATCAACTAATGTTTGTCATTGCAGAGTTTGAAGTCATCCTAGTCAACGGACGTCTATTCGACAGTCTTAAATTACACTTCAGCTCCTTTTATCACCGGCCACGTCTGGTTCGTTTTCAGGTGGCAAATTTATGGAGACATAAGATATAAGTGTATAATTTAAGTGAGAATTACATGCAGTCGCAGCAAGTCCAAGCACGGAAGTCTCCATCAATTTTAAGCGAGTATCGGGCAAATATGAACTTTAGTCCTCTTCAATACAGTTCATGAAACATTACATTCCTTCTGTTGGCATTACAGCTATGAACAAGCCATGAGTCAAACCGATGCACTGAACAAGCAATTATAGCATCTAAAGCTTAGTAATAAAGTACATGGTATTGACAGCTCAAAACGCTGGTATCCGAATAAAAGCCGTAAGTTGGAGGAGATATTAAGGCAGTTATGTTCTTTGAGAAGGGTTGAACATGACAGCTTGGAAGACTGTCAGCAATTGCACTTAGATGGGTGATAACGCTTTATTACCCAGTTAGCGAATAATGCAGTAATGTATTCATTGAAATATTCGCCTATCTGGCTGCTGTAATGACCGCTGCACAGTTGTAATATGTTTAGTATCTTAAGTGATGTAAGCGTTGCGCGTACGCATTTCTTGTGATTTTTATCAACTACCTATTCAGTCACAGTATAGTAGCGTAAGTAGTATGCGATTCGAAGTATTTTACATACGGTATTTGGCTCAGTGTTTTGAAAATCGGTCTGTAATTTCGTGGGATCGTATTGAGAAGGTTTAAAAAAACGACCGCTCACTAGCGGTCACCATATAGCCGAAACTGTATCAAGTCGATCAAATAGTTCCCTCTCATCCATAAGAGCCGGCCTCTGTCCAGCAGTGCGACGTATTATAGGCTGATAATGATAATGATGATGATGAATGGGATATCTGTTACCACGTGGTGGTGAGTAAGGTCGCTGTCGATGCGAAGCCTGAAATCAATAAAAGTTTGAAACGCGCCTCTGATTTCTCTGGACTTACTATCATGCGGGCCGTAGGCGTCATCGTGATATCTAAAATGAAATGGTCGGCTTAGGATGATATGAAGCAATGTTGAAACAGCCCGACGCAGTCAAGAGGACCTAATTATGCCTTTTGCTATTCGTACAGTCAAGTATAAAAATATGGGTGAATCTGCATTCCCTCTTATGTAAGCGGATTAAGGTTTCGGTTCATATCTATGAGAGGATCATTCATACATATTTTTGCACTTGACTGTACTAGTCACTTCATGGATAGCGGTAAAATAATAGAGGGGCGGTACGTTCTTTGAATATTGATAATACACATCACCATTACTAGCGTTTCGACATAATTAATACGTTTTAAGATTGAGGTATTTAGGTAGTTCTTTATTTCTCATGCGCCCCTTTTACACGATAGTTTGAGGATGTTTCCCCATACAAGGTAATGTACTGGCAACATACACTGTGACTGGTCGCGGTATCAGTCATCTCGCATATTTCCACGTCACGCCGTTTGCAGGCCGCACCGTTGGACGTTCCGTTTGTTTACCGACTGCACACACTGGGGACGCCATGCGACTGCTTGTAACATCGCCTTTTGACATAACCAGAGGTATCGAGACAAATATTATAACAGACATTTCAGTCGACATGGCTAATATTCATATTTCTAAGTCATTAGTCATTACGATTGGAATGTTGATTTCATTACAAGCCTGTTTCTCGATTCTATTAGACATTCTTCTATTGACAATTATCAGTTCTGTGGTGAGGCGGCGCAGTGCAGTTCCCCTATTCTGTAACCTGTTTTAAGCTCACCTCAACGCTCACCCAATAATAACCGCAAAATATATCTTGACACCGCGATGCGTAGTAACTAAAGCGTCGGTAGAGGTCTAGTTTCGTGACGGGTGAACGGCGGGGTGAGCCGTATTAGCGCTTAGCCAATAACAGCCCTCTACCGCATGCACGCACGCGACGCGACAATCCAGCGCTAATGTCATCAACTGGTTCAACTCTGCGAAAGAACAAACCATAAATTGCGAGCTCCTTACAAACTACCCAAACACGTGCCTCAAACCCGGTATGCACAATTGCGCATGCTCGAACTGAACGCCTGCCTGGCATCATTTTGACACCCCGCCCCCAACGCAATAGCAATGGCACCCATTCTGTGGGGCCATTTTGCGACACTTATTTCTTAGTGTTTTCGTTCGCTAGTTCAACTATGATTCAACAAAAAACGGTATTCTGAACCGTACGTTTGAACATGACTGGTTTATATCAAGTGACGAAATTAACGTTAGAGAGGAGCTTTTGGGTAGCTCGAGGTTTAAGTACCGTAAAACGGGGTGAGTAGGGCCAAAACTGACATTCAAACCTAGATAACATTTTATTTTTACATATGCAAACTGAATGTTGTATATAATAAGTGTTCTGGACTTTTGTATTTTTGTTTTTTTTTATGATTTTGGGTAGTTTTATTTCATAACTTTAACGATACACACGAAATGCCACCTCATCCCGTAGTCCCTCGTAGTTGGGCTGAGATAGGTTTTCATACAAAGGTGATTTTGGGAGATTGTTGGATCGATTTTTATTTATTATGAATATTACTATAGCTCCATTTTAAGTTGGAATACATTATGTATGTAGCAGTAGCCTTAAAATCCCATCCCACCCTCCTTTCATCCCTTCTCTCCCCATTCATAACCCAACTCTCCTCGCGATCCCTACTCACCCCATTTTACGGTAAAGCGTGGTAATGTGTTGACTTTTTCTACAAAAGTGGCCATATCACGAATACCATTAAAACAAGCCGAGTCGTATACCTACTAGGATTCTGCCGGTGATGGGCAATAAGATAGTGTTATTATGACAATTATAGATAGTGTTGATTTGTATCGAGGCCCTTTATAATGACATTTGCAGTCGAGGTTAATTTTACTGTGCGTCTTACTTACCTCAAAGGAGGAGGTTGATTTAAATTTACGATTGTTGGTATTCTTAATAATCCTGCAATCCTAGTAATTGAATTCGGCGGACAATAATAAACTTGGCCGCCGATGTCAAATTTTCTACTGTCCGCCACCGCAGGCCGCGCCAGTGTGTTGCAGGCCTGGTGAATTGTCAGTGTCAGGTGACAATTGTCAAGCTGGTGAAATAGGGACCTAGCCGTGGTTAGGCATGAAGACAGTAATTGAAAATCACTAAAATAAGGTATATTCTTAGTGAAATTTAAATAAAAATAAAAAAAAATTCTCATATTTTTTTTTTAAGTAAGAGATTATTATTTATTTTGATAAAATAAAACTGAAAAATACGGACGCCCGCCATGATATGTTAAACACCAATCAGAGCGCATGACGTCACGTTTGTATAAAAAAATACCCATAACGGCCATTACCACAGATTACAGAGAAAACTTACGTACTGAACGAATAGTAAGACAGGGATAGAACTATGTTATCTGTTAGATCTTCATACGTCATTGTCCCGCTTTCTCGCTTGCACGGCCGCGTAAGACTTGTAAACTTTTGAATTTATGTTCATTCAATGAGCAATTGAGCGATCTAGGTAGCAAACGTTAAAGGTCTGTTCTGTTTATTATACAAACGTGACGTCACTCCGGACGCCATGACACTGACAAGCGTTTTAGCGCCAATTTGAAATTTAAAAACTAAAATGCATTATTTTTCTACTTAACTGTTATATTCTCTTGAAAAATCTTGTTCGTTGTACATAATAAATGTTTCTAAACATTATAGAACGGTTTTTCAAAATGTGTCATCATGCCTATTGTAAACTTATCATTAGCTGTATTGACCGCCACCGCAGGCCGCTCCAGTCTGTGAGAGGCCACACACACTTCAAATTAAATTTGAAAAAGTATTTCTCCGTCAAAATATGCGCATAGCAGTCACAGTCATTTTTAATTTGCATTTTGAAGCATTTTCGTTGTTGAAGCAAACTGCAGTGGAAATGTTGCATTAACTGTTAATCATCCTCCTGGCGTTTTCCCGGTTATACCCCAAAGGAACCTGTTGAGTCCGGTTAAATGTGGATTAGGCACTAGTTTTACGAAAGTTTTCTCCAACCCAGAGGGAACTAAATCTTGTTGGGATTATAGCGGTATTCTCGCGATTTTTTCCTTTACCGAAAAGCTACTGTTAAATATCAAATAACATTTCGTACATATTTATTTTTTATCCCAGATTTCGATGGTCCGAGCCAGGAGTCATACTCTAAAGTATACATACTTTGAAAGCAGCATACACATTAGCATACAGCGACGATTCTATATTTAGCTAAAATAGCATTCGTAATAAAAATTGCAGCAATAAAACTAGAATATTAATTCATGACAGCTACCTATCGTGTGTGTTCCCTGCAATATGATCTTCCATCAATATGACTATTGACAACCGGTTTGGTCTACTGGGTAGTGACCCCGGTTCGAATCCCGGTAAGAGCAAATATTTGTGTGATGGTGATGAGCATGACATTTGTTTCCTAATCTTGGATGTTTTCTAATATATATTTAAGTATTTACATCTTCTTATTAAATATGTCGTACCAATGGTCCCCCTAATATTTATGAATTATTAATTGACACGGCAATGACGTGGTTAAAGTTATAAACGAATCACCCCTTTGTAGCTCTTGCGAGGTTTTATCACAGAAAATGTAACGGTACAGTAATACGAGTCTGCGGAGAGAGCCTTTCCAGCGATTGTATGTGTACCAGCTGAGTAGCTGCTTACCAGTGTTGGGCAAAAAGTAATTGAATTACAAATTACTAATTGCAATTACAAAATGTAATTGCAATTACAAATTACAATTACATGGAAAATGGATGGAATGGATGGAAAAAGTAATTGAAGCCTCAATTACAAATTGCAATTACAAAATGTAATTTGTAATTTCAATTACCAATTACATTTTGTAATTAAAATTGTTAATTAATTACTTTTTCAATTACAAATTACTTTTTTCTAACACAATGTTCGAGTATATTTTGGACTTGGAAATTTTTCATAAAATTATTTCCTCACATTTTAGTGTTTTTTTAATTCGGTCGTACAAAATGCTTACAAATAATCACAAAATGCCATATAAAGTTTTCCCCAAAATCACTTCTTTCAACGATATACTTCAACTCGATGTGTTAGACGGCGCGGTGCTATCTAGGACAGAAATTTCTAACAATAATTTTATTTTAACGTTTTTCTGTTTTTTTTTAATTGCGTCGTAAAGTATGCCTAAAAAGAATCATATTATGTCATATAAACTTTTTCCCAAAATAGCTCTTTTCAACGATCTACTTAACTTCGATGGATCAAAGGACAGAAATTTCCATCAAAAATGTTTTTGTTAGTTTTCGGTTTTTATTTTTATTCTATTGAAAGCAATGCTTAAAACAATCACAAAATATCATATAAAGTTTTCCCCAAAATCGCTTCTTTCAACAATATACTCGATGTGTTAGACGGCGGTGCTATCTAGGACTGAAATTACCATTAAAAAAATTTTTCTTAGTTTTTGGTTTTTGTTTTTTTCTATCGAAAACAATGCTTAAAAACAAGCACAAAACGTTACATATTTTTTTTCCCAAAATCGCTCTTTTCATCGTTATGCTCAACCACAATGGTCGAACGAATCTATTTAAGGACTTAGATAATTTTGGACGAAACAATATTTTTTTTTTAGTTCACTATAAAAAACGCGCAATAATAAGCACAAACTGTCAAGTAAACTTTTTTCTAACATGTGTCGTTAGAGAGATATCGAAGTTCCAGTTAAAAGTAATTGAGCAAAAAGTAATTGCAATTACAAATTACATGTAATTGCAATTACTAATTACAAGTAATTTCAATTACAAGTAATTTTAATTACATGTAATTTCAATTACATGTAATTGCAATTACTTGTAATTGTATTACATGTAATAATTGGTAATTAATTACAAAAAGTAATTAATTACGCCCAACACTGCTGCTTACCAAATTGTGATAGAAATGATTATAGATCATGCGATGTCAACAGAATACTGACTTTTACTCGCGCGAGTAAGAATTACTGTGATAGTACTCGCTACTCGCCGGCGCGGCGGTGGGACATGTGGCAATCGCACATAATGACGTTTCGTATATACGTTCCGTTTTACGTAGTAAGAACATAATTTCATTAATCGCACACCGTTATACAAAATTCAATTTTACAACATCTTACTAACAGGACGAAAGAAGTAATCCCATTGCAAAATATGATTTGTATCAAGTATGACCTTAACCTGTATTCATTTTTTTTTAAATTTGACTTCCCGGCTATTTTATTATTATAATCATATTATTATTTCCAAAATTTAATGATCAATGCGATAACAAACATAGTAACTAAAATAGTTATCATTTTGGATGTTGAGTTATGTGATACGTTAAGAACCCTATCTCACTGTATGATTGTCTATTGCAAAAAAAATACAGCTAACGTCATCACTTGGGCAGTGGACCTTCTGTACCTTAGGTACTACTATAATTATTCTGTGGTAAGTGTTTCATAGTCTAATATCCATAACACGAGCCTTATTGAGTTTTGCGACTAGATCGATTGGTGTAAGAAGCAACGAGAGATGCCAACTTCATACGAGTACACCCCTAGATCGATTGTGGCAGTTATAGTTTTCAAGCGGCAGATTTGAATTTTTAAAGCAATTTAAGCTAAGTAGGCACCAAGTTTTAAATCCATAATCAAGTGAGCGGCTTATATTTGTTTATAATTGGGAATGTAGACATCTTTGGGTGCAGGCAATCCTAGTATGAGGTTAAACTTCTGCACTATTATATTTCCTATGGCAATAAAACCATGCTTTATGCGACAGTGGTAACCTGCAACCTCCTGTTAAGGTAACGGCGCCTATTACCGTGGTACGCGAGGTAGTTTTCAAATGATTATAAAAAATTATGGGTATGAAAGCTCCTTAACGTCCTAGATTTTTTTTTTTATTGAAGAGTGTTTATTTAACTTTCAGAGTCGTAACTTTTTGAACCAATTTTAGTTTATTATATTTGATAAAATAATTATTGAAACCACGAAAGGAGAATCTTCTATTACCGTGGTAATGGATGGGATGTGATTCTATTACCGCGAAATTAGCTTTTATTACCGAGGGTACAAAAAGCAGCAATTTTCTACCATCGGTAATAGTAACCTGATACACAATTCGGCACCCAATATCGAGGGTTAAAATAATATTCATGACTTTGGTTCCGTACTACATAAAAATAAAGAAAACTTAAAACATACTTAAATCTACAAAATGATGTCCACTGGTTATAAAAATAACTACTACTTGCATACATAGCAGGTAAAGACTACCTTTTATTAAATCACAGTTACATTACATTATACTATGGATTCGGTATTTTGTATTCAAAGATTAAATAAATAAAATACGGGGTATTATAAAAAACCTAATAAGTACAATACTGAGCATACTAACAGGCTAAATGACTCGAAAACAATATTTTGCGTTTTGTGTAAGTAAGTAACACCATTATCTATACTTATGTGTCGTTTCCGGGTTGTTTGAATGTTTTAGGACTTTATTTAATTTACAAATTTTGCTGGGATATGTTATTATCTCCGTTCACCACACATCTTAATAATACGAACCAGAGAAATCAATTTTATCAAATGAAATTGTACGAACGGAACCCTAGATGTGATTTATGTTAAGAGAAAACTAAAATGTCACTCGGTAATAGATACTTGTTTTTAACCTATTACCGACCCAAACAAATATTGAATGGGTCGGTAAAAAATTCCCATAGTTACTATCACCGATTGTTGTGGGATCTTACCATCGGTAATAGACTTAATTTGGAATTTTGTAAAATCAAATTCCGATCCATGAAAACTTTAGGATACAATTGTATTTTCATTACAAATCAAACATAAATATTACAAGCTTGATATAAAACCAAAATCACATAACTGGTAAGTAAATATAGTTAATTATTACAATATTTAAACGACATGACAAAATAAGGGTTTCCATAGAAACTGCGGATTCAGTGCTAAAGTTTTGGTTAAAAATGAAGGGTTTGTTGGATACTTTCCATACCACGGAAATAGTTCTTTAATAGCGTCAATAGATCAAGATTCGAATAGCTGTAAGAGATTTTATAATCGATGGCATATAAAAAAGATAAAGCCCAAAGAACCAAATCGCCGACTTAACTATTACCGTGGTATGCCACAGTATTAGTTTCCCTAACTAAAAATGGCGACTATCACCGCTATATTTTATATTCCATTTTAAATGAATTTCCAGGCCAAAAAATATATAACGAGTACGCAAAAGTTATGCAGAAAACTATAGATAACCATTTAAAATCCATAGCATTTGTTCAATTGTCATAGGTATTGCGTGAAATAATAAATAAGATTCGGGTATACTTACCAGTGACGCCATGCGTTTGTATGACATAACCTCTTCCTACGCCGCCGTCGCAGAAACTGACGGATTGCATGCTTGTTATTTCATTCAAACACATTTGCGTAAACAGGACCGTTAGTCAACTAAATTAGGCTTCATTTGTGTAAAGTATGATTTATTGTAAATCGAACGGTTTGCTTTTAAAATGCGTATTTGAAAATGCCACGGTAATGGCAGCCGAATTTGATACCCCCGGTAATAGGCGCCGTTACCTTATTTACGATTCACTCAATGAAATATTAAACTTGTTCAAACGCAGAAACTGCATAGAATTTGCTAATGGTTCATAAGATTTATTGTTTTCAATTTGCATTATTTATTTGAGTACAACGGTAAAGGTTACTACCGCGGTGTGACCCGATGAAGTCTGCATAGCTGTAATCGCTGACTTCTAAATGGCTTTTCAATATTAATATGATTTATGCACTGATTAGCAAAGACAAAGTACTTATTAAATTGTGGAATGGGTAATATAATATTGTTGATGCTGTATGTTTGATAGGCGAGTTAAACCGTGGATTTATTAGCATTGTGCTTAAAACTTTTTTGAAGTCAACAAAAAACTCATAACTCTAAAATCACGTGAATCGAGCTGCATTGTAGCGGCAAATTCCAGGCAGATTCACTTAGAAAAAAAGTATTAAGAATATTAAGATGAACTGAGAACCTTCTTCCTCCTACTGAAGTTGAATTAAAAATATAGTTTAGACTGACAGGTAGTTATTTTTTAAATTCATCAGTTAAGGAGCCGCTTCGGAGAGGCGCCGCGCGGAGTTTAGGTTTTTAGCGCTACGAACGGCTTAGGTGAGGGCGATTTTTGCCACATATATGTATAGTGGGGCAAAGTGCTCGAACAAATTGACGAAAACGTGGACACGCTGGACAAAAGCAGTAATTTTTTTTCAGGCAGTTGTTAGGTCCATAGCTTTAAGTTTTCGATAGGAACCAACTCCTCCGTCGGCCATCTTTAATTTTATGGCGGCCATTTTGAATTTTAGTTAGGTAATTTAAAGATGGCCGATGGTGGAGTTGGCTTCTATCAAAAACTTAAAGCTATGGACCTAACAAGTACATGAAAAAAAATTGTTAAATATCGGACTCGCTCACAAAATTTCAAGAGAATCTGTTCAGAGACGCGACCTATAGAGGGAACACCCATATAGTATAATTAGATATAATTGCTAATTACTACCCAAGCCTTTTTGTGATCAATCCAAACATAATAAACAGAAATACATGTACAAAACGAGGAAAATATAAGCATGTTGTTGTTTGTTTAGTTCTACGTTATTTAAATATGTTCATCAATGAACATAAGAATAATTTTCTTTTGAACCACTGTGCACTCATTTTGTGTCAGTACACGGTTCGATCGCTATCTGTCAATGCAGCGCCAAGCGACGTGATCTCGCTCCGGAGGCTCGCGGCCGACTGAATGCCGCCGCCGGGAGCGGTCGCACTCGAAGTGCACCGGCCGCTCCATACTAATTTGTATGAAGATTTTGAGCGTAAAAATTTGCCATCTTTGTGATTTTTTTACACGAAATAAGTACGTATTTGTTAAGAAATGAAGATTGCGAGGACTTGTCTATAGTTTTAACTTTATTATTTGATAACATTCATTTAATAATTCTTGATGCTTACGACTCAGTTGTTACAAAACGGGAGTGCGATTTACACGTTTTTAGTGATTTTCTGATTTCTTTGCACACTTGCTCATAAGCATTATCTTAAATTCGAATGTTTCAAGAAGAAGTAACATTCATTGGCTATCTGTGTAATTTTTTTCAAGGTTGTGGAACATGTTTACTACATAATTCTCTTACATTCCCGACACTCGATTACCGTTGCCGACCCTTTACTGGCCAGTGTCAAACAAATGAGCATATACTTCGTTTTTTTGCCAGACAGTTATACGAATACAACAAGTTTTGCCAAATATACATGCATCCGGAATATGTATGTATTTAATGTTAGAAATACACAACGCTAATTACTGTAAATGCCTACTCTACATAAGTTAACCACTAACCCCCTGACACCCGGGGCCGCTGTTAACCGATCATTCAGTAGATGATGGGTTAAATGCACATGATAGCATAATTATATGAAACTGCAACATAGAAGATAGCTGGGACACCTGTCTTCGTGTGCTCTATTCGAGACGCCGTGAGCGTAGCCACACACATGTGTTTAGTTCTTAAACAAGTTGTTTGAACTTTTTTTTTCAGCTGAGAGATAGAAACTGGTAACTATGCAAGAAATCTCAATGGAATAACATATAAGTCGGTAAGCTCAAAATAAATCGAAAGGGTTTCCCGCTTGTTTCCAGTCACAACATTTCATAGGTACTCTGAATGAAAACTTACTAGGACTCAGTTGGTATTACTACTATTTGATTTTTCCAACGTCCAGAAGAAAGCCATCGAGGTCGGCAGTGCTCTTTCGCGGTTGGGTTTTCCCGTCAGGGAAAAATTAGGAAATGAAGAATATCGAATAGGTTAATGATGTTGTGCACAATTGCATTTACGAAGAACCGCTTTTGTGTAAAGCGTGGCGTAGCATAAATCGTTTCTTCAAATAGCGGACGCCATATAATATTTTTTTGTGGTATTTCAGCTATTCTAGCGTCGCGACCTTTTGAGGAGGCATGCCATGCCTACTTAAACGGCCTAGAGCTCTTTAGGTCAAAGGCTACTGCGTTTATTTGCAATTGATCCGAATTTCACCTTCCCATACAAACGGACTTTCATTCTCATCCAACACGTAGTTTTAAAATGAGAGCGTAACTACGTATTGGTCCAGTAAATCAGAAATCATTACTATTTTTCAATCAGTTTCATCGCTCGGGCCATCATTAGGCGGTCCTTATACGGAATAATCGTTATTCGGTTACAAATCCTTAGTCATTAGCTCAGTAATCCGTTGGGTTAACCTGCAGAAACGATAATTTATAGCTCTGCTTCGCATAATGTTGCACAGAATACCTACAGGGCCGGATTTAGGGGCTTAGATATTAAGAAGCGAAGAATAATCATCATATCAGCCGAAAGACATCCACTGCTGGACATAGGCCTCCCCCAAAGAGTGCCACAATGACCGGTTCTGCGCCACCCGCATCCAGCGGACTCCCGCAACCTTTACTTGACCTGTCATTAGTCCACCTTGTGGCCTACCCATGCTGCGCCTTCCGGTACGTGGTCGCCACTCGAGAACCTTTCCGCCCCACCTACATGTATCAGGCTAACTGGCACGATTGCGTTTATGTCGGACGTAAAGCTTGTATCCTTTACTAGCATGTACTTAAGAGAGGGACGGATGCTTTACCTCAGACATGAACGTTTCGTTCGGAGTATTCCGACCTTCCGTCGGTGAATTTTATGCGCATGGTAGCGAATTTGAGTAACAAATATAAAAACGATCTCAACTTAATATTAGTGGAATAGAACCGCTTGGTGGATAACTAACAGTCTTAAGGTGCGTTACACCTGACGAGAAGAGGGACCGGGCCCATGGTAACCTGAAGAGCAGATGTGAGAATGCACATTTGCTCCCGGAGGCGACCGAGGGTCAGTTCTCCTAGCGCATGATTAGGAGGACAGGACCAAAGTAGAGTAATGCTAGGTGAAGATTATCTTACAAGGAACCAAACATATTTATACTGAGGAAATGTATATCACGCCCATCTCATCAAACATAGGTAGCTAAGAAAAATCTCGGCGAAAAGAGATTTGAGTTTAAAAAATGCACTCAAATCGGTTCATATCAGATCTGTCTGGTAGCATCGATGTCACAGACAGGAACACTGACGCAGATAAGCATGCTATAGATTTCTAACACCCCTTTTATTCGTTGGAGGTTAAAAAGGTAAATTTACGGTTAGGGTGTTACCACACCAACGGCCGATTGGTGTTTTAGGTTTGGCTGATAATAGAGACTGTCGATCGAAGTCGGCCATATCGATCTTTTGGTGTCTTATTGCAGTTTATTCTATGAGAAGGACGACGACCGCTTTAGCCTAGTTGGTAGTGACCCTGCCTACGAAGCAAGAGGTCCTGGGTTCGAATCCCGGTAAGGGCATTTATTTGTGTGATGAGCACGAATATTTGTTCCTGAGTCATGGATGTTTTCTATGTATTTAAGTATTTATTTATCTATATAAGTATGTTTATCGTCGTCTAGTACCCATAGTACAAGCTATGCTTAGTTTGGGACTAGGTCGATTTGTGTAAGATTGTCCCCTAATATTTATTTATTTATTTATTTAAGGTTTTTCGTGAGAGTTGTTTCTGTTATTTGTGGGTTGATTGCATCCTAGTGGCAGTGCCAGTCGATTTAAGCATCTCAAATACGGCCCTGAATACGTAGCTCATTTCAATAATTACTAAACTTGGTTTCCACGTCATTATCCCGGCAAGTTGCAAATTAAATGGCATTCTAGCAATGATCTGTACCCACTCGTTCGGTATTGATTAAATTTTATGTAAAATCGCTAACTATAAACATGCTGGTAAGTGCTATGAATTGTGCTGTTTTGACTCGACGTATTTTATAATGATTTGCATTGTTGTTAGAAGGTTGTTCAAGGATTAATTATCAATAAGTATTTTTTCACACCACATGCTCGACAATGCCGAATTATAGGTCATGTAAACCCTACCGAAAGCAAGACATTAAATCCCTTGGTATTAGCCGGGTTATAATGTTGTACTGAATTTCATTATAACCCGCTGGTTAATAATATGATTTCACTTTTCATAATTCTTATTACTATGTGCATAAAGTTTAATTTTGCTAAACACAATTTGTCCTAGGCCATGGCCTACTTGATTTGACAAAATAAATGAAGTTTGCCTCCGTGTGAACCCCGGTCCGGAGGAGCGCGGTGTTCGAAATTCGAATTTCGAATCTAGGACCACGGCTTGTGCTTTCGAATTTGGAACGTCGCGCGCCTTCATTTGTTCACGCGTGACGAACAAATCGAGTTCTTGTAGGTGCCTATAGAAGATTTAATTTCAAAAATAATATTGAAAATGTCGAGTGATGAAAGTGTTTTGACTCCTGAGTTTATCAAATTAGACAACTCAACCTCAATAAACGTACCAAATAAAAACATTACCTTATCTTTCCATAATTGGACTAACGTGTCTAATGTTACTATGTACTTTCAATTTGCTAAATAAACATTATTTATCTACTGAGCCTGTTTTTTTGTCTCGCATAAGGTGTGAAAAGTAGAGTATACACCTCGGGGATAAGACTGTTTTAGTCTTGGGCGGTTGAACCCCTCACTGCACTCAGGACTCAGTCTTAATTCCCTCGCTTCGCTCAGGAATTAACTTATAACTCCCTCGCTACGCTCAGGAGTTAAATTATGAGTCCTTCGTTACGTTCGGGATTCAATTCGCTCCCGTGACATAAAACAGTGCTTTATCCCCTTGGTGTATAATCTACTATTTAAACGAGACGCACCGGCTGTATACGTAGGCTCCCCACAAGGTGGACTTATGACCAGGGCTTCAAATAACGTTAAAAAGTTGGTATCGTTACCACTCTGAGACAGAACTAACGTTAAGTTGTAATTAACGTTAAACTATCTACCGTTACCTATACTACTTTTTACCGGTAATAAAATGGTAACGTTACCTGCTGTGCATTGAACTAACGTTAAGTCAAAGGTATCGTTAAATGTTTTTAACGTTAGTAGGTAACGTTAATAGCAGCCTATTTATATTTTGGTCACTGATAGATGCCATCGTCAGTAATAGAGCGAGTGTCCATTCACATGCATGCGTCGTCGGTCGTCGGCGAGTGAGGAATTAAATCGAGTTATTAAAAATGGGTAAGTGGACTACACCATAATAGCTTATTTATTTGGATTACTTGTTGAATATTTTTCGTTGGGAATTCAGTAGGTAAATAGGCGTGTCCACACCGCGTTTATCAATAGGGCAAAAATGCTTTCTAATGTATGTTTTCGTATGTCAGGCAGTCTCCTCTATAGGTCCCATCTCTCAACAGATTCTCGTGAAAGTTTTTTTGTGAGCGAGTTCGAGTATAGGGCAAAAATGCTTTCGAATATATATGTCTGGCTGTCGGACTGTCGCCTCTACAATGTGTATTGCTTATACTTGATCAAACGAAATGTGCGGATACTAGACAAAAAAATATCAATAAAAAAAAAAAAAATATATGGGCTAACTATTTAAAAAATTAAGGCGTTTTAATTTTTTTCTTCTTGTTTTAAAGCTAGAAAATGCAGCTAATCGACCAACCATAAGATAATAATAATATCAAACATAAACCTACAAAAAGAAAGAATTTAGTAGAAATTTGTGAAAAAGAAGTCTTTTTTTTAAATTAGTGTCTGTAACTTTAAAACTGGCAGTTTGAGGTAGACTTTTTTGCACGTTTTATTAAATTTTACAGTTCAGTCTACAAATTCTCCGAAGCAACAATGGGGCTATCGCTTTTCGTTGTTATGATATTCAAATTATGAGCAAAAATCAACAAGAATCTAAACTGTTTCTTTTTAGTAAAAAAATATGAATTAAAATAACAAATTAAGTATTATTCTTTGGTTGGTCGATTAGCTGCATTTTCTAGCTTTAAAACAAGACTACTTTTGAGAAACTAAACCGTTTAGACGCAAAGATACGAATTAAAAACCAAACTGAAATTTTCATCAGAAAAAAAATTAAAACGCCTTAATTTTTTAAATAGTTAGCCTATATATTTTTTTTTCTCGATATTTTTTTGTCTAGTATCCGCACATTTCGTTTGATCAAGTATAAGCAATACACATTGTATAGGTCGCATCTTAACAGATTGTAGTGAAATTTAGTGTGCGAGTTCAATATTCAACTATAGGGCAAAAATGCTTTCGTATGTCCGGCTGTCCGGCTGTCCCCACTATAGGTAACATCTCTCAAGTCTTAACAGATTCTCATGAAATTTTGTGAGCGAGTTCGATATTTATCTAAAGGGCAAAAATGCTTTCGTATGACTGTATGTCCGGCCGTCCGGCTGTCGCCTCTATAGGTCGCATCTCAACAGATTGCAGTGAAATTTAGTAATCTGTTTCGATATTCAACTATAGTGCAAAAATGCTTTCGTATGTCCGGCTGTCCGGCTGTCCCCACTATAGGTCGCATCTCTCAAGTCTTAACAGATTCTCATAAAATTTTGTGAGCGAGTTCGATATTTATCTATAGGGCAAAAATGCTTTCGTATGTATGTCCGGCTGTCCGGCTGTCGCCTCAATAGGTCGCATCTCAACAGATTGTAGTGAAATTTAGTAATCTGTTTCGATATTCAACTATAGGGCAAAAATGCTTTCGTATGTCCGGCTGTCCGGCTGTCTCCACTATAGGTCGCATCTCTCAAGTCTTAACAGATTCTCATGAAATTTTGTGAGCGAGTTCGATATTTATCTATAGGGAAAAAATGCTATCGTATGTATGTCCGGCTGTCCGGCTGTCACCTCTATAGGTCGCATTACAACAGATTGTAGTGAAATTTTGTGAGCTAGTTCGATATTCAACTATAGGGCAAAAATGCTTTCGTATGTCCGGCTGTCCGGCTGTCCCCACCATAGGTCGCATCTCTCAAGTCTTAACAGATTTTCATGAAATTTTGTGAGCGAGTTCGATATTTAACTATAGGGCAAAATGCTTTCGTATGTATGGCCGGCTGTCCGGCTGTCGCCTCTATAGGTCGCATCTCGACAGATTGTAGTGAAATTTAGTCAGCGAGTTCGATATTTAACTATAGGGCAAAAATGCTTTCGTAAGTCCAGCTGTCCCCACTATGGCACTGGTCCCACCGCCGGCGAGTAAGCGATGAGAACCGCTTACCCGTATTTAGTGCTTTAAAAGCCAAATTTGAAGAAAACGGCTTTGGTAAGCAAAACCTTACGAAAAACCCTCGAAGGGGATACTGGGCGGGCCCCTTTACCGGGATTCGAACCCAGGATCTTCGTAGGCAGGGTCACTTCTAACTAGACCAAAGCGGTTGCCTCGTAACTATACGTAACGGTGTTAGGCAAAGCGAAATTAGGCAAAACATTATAAATATCAACCAGAGGAATACCCCTAGATTCATGTATTAGTAAGGACGTAGCCGGTTTTTATGGTTAGTTATGTATATATGCAATGATGTAATATAAAAAAGAGGTAGATACGTTGTCTGTCCAAAATGTTCACCAAATCTGATAGCTGAGACACGTTTATACGTGTCAATTGATGACGCGACACTGAGGCAAGGTCATACAACTGGCTGAGTTTTAGTGTGCCACTTTTAGAGTGCTTATAACCTATCTACCTCTTTTTTATATTACATCATTGTATGTATGTAAATACTTTATTGTTCACAAAATATATGTATAATTGAGTAAGAACGGTCAGCATCACAAGGGGCTTAACACCTTTGCACCGTGTCGCATTAAATGTCATAGTAAACTGCCATATGAAGTTGTCAAACGAGTGAAAACGACAAGGTACTCAAGTGTTCAGCAACTTATGAGGCCGACTGTACCAAAGTTGTCATTTCTGTTGGAGATACCTAAGTGTCCCAACCCGCTACAGCCTAAGCTATGAATGCTAAAAATCTGTAAATGAAAGCACATATGTATAACGAAATGAAAAGAAAACTATCAAGACTAAGTAATAGGCTTCATTGGTTCACAAGTCACAAGTTATAGCCATGTAACTTGATATAGGTATCCCTACCTACTGTTCTTAAAAAACCTATACACGAGTCAAAAATCGCAACATGGATAAACCATGTGGAAAAATCCGTTAAGAGTACGGAACCCTACATTTGTGCTTGTTCCGAGAAACACTTGGCCGTTTTCTTATAATATCGAAACAGTATGAATTATAGATACCTTTTAGCCCTAGTTAAAAAGTTACAATAATAAAATGCAACCACCAGCACTACTTAGAATAAGGTCCCTATTTTGGACAAAATAAACAATGATTACTAACCTTCAAAAGTTTCTTACATTCGCCCACTAAGCAGGTTGCAGTACGGTCTTCATGTAGTTCGTAATGCCTGTAAACGGCATTCTTTTTACGGCCCATGTTAAACCGTCGTAGCTACCTAACTTTTTAACAGCACACGTTAAATCACAAGACACAAACTTACATCGCACAACGCCCACCCGCACTCAACTAAATAGCAAACAAAATGTACTGTAGGGTATACCTTTACGATAGATACGATATACAACAAGGCGAAGGCTCTTCAAGCTCACGCACGATAGCCAGTGTACGGAGTGGCAACAACGCTAATCAACCAACGCCGCGTGGCGCGTAGTGCGCGCGCGCGCGTCTATCGGTAGCGCGGTGTGGCAACGTAGCATTAACGATTAAAATTGTTACTTAGGTAACGATACTTATAATGTGAATTGGGTAGCGTTAACAAGTTCTTCAATGAAAAGTAAAATTACCGATAAAAGTAACGTTAACTGGTTACCGTTATAATAATGATATGTTAGCAAGTAACGTTAGTTTTTACTACCGGTAATAAGGTATTTTTATGATATTACCGTTAACTAACGTTACTTATAATGGGAATTTGGTATCGTTAACAAGCCCTGCTTATGACCAGCCGTCTATCATGGGACGGCCGCGATATATTCTCGATTTTTCTAGCACTATACCTCTTGTTCTAAGTGTTCTAATAAGAAAGTGATGGATAGTGCGATAAAAATCAAGAGAGCTCGTGGGCCGTCGCGTGATAGCCGTGCTGGTAAAGGTTGCGGGAGTAAGCTGGATGTGGGTGGCGCAGGACTGGTCATTTTGGCACTCTTTGGGGGAGGCAGTGTCCAGCAGTGGACGTCTCTCGGCTGATATGATGATGATGATGATTAAACGAGAGCTAGCCGTGCGAAGTAGAATGTAAGGCTTTCTTTGGAGCCGTTCTTCTTCTTAGGTAGGTAAGTAATTGGATTGGTCGGTTTGTAACTAAAACATCTGTACGTGGTAAAATTTTTGATATTGTTTTCATAGCAAAGTTCATTATGCTTTTGTTTTTTAGTTCGTCTTATTAGTCATATGATGAAACGGATGTCTCACGTGCTAAGATGGCTCAACATATAAGGGGTTACAATTACATATTTGTATGATTTGGCATACAGAAAAGTCAATTGATGAGGTAGGGCACAGCGAAATGTCATCCCGCTCGATTATCAGGCAGTCCAGCTGGAGAAGTACCTCCGCCTTGCAGAAGACCACAGCCATAATAACACTACTACTTACTATGTAGTAGTTTTGTGTTCCTGGTGGTGAGCAAGGTCGCCAGAGCTCCCGGCGAGGATGCGTTGTGTTGCGAGCGAGGGCATTTGTTCCTTCAGCTGTCAACACGGCGAATCCTCAAACATATTAAGGGTCGGCAACGTCCATGTTACTCCTTTGGAGTTGCATGCGTCTATAGGCTGCCGGGCTTAGAGGTTTGCCACAGTCGTTGTATAGAAAAAAATATTGTGGGGACTACTGCCTGGTCCCTATAAGCTGATTTATTATTATTGGCATGCAGGTATGCACCATCCCATGCCTTAAAAATGAAAAATCATTCATGATGATGATGAATTGAAATTGTCATTAATTACTAGCGACCCCCCCGGCTTCGAGCGGATACTAAAACCTTTCTCCATTGAATCACTACCTATTTAAAAAAACCGCATCAAAATCCGTTGCGTAGTTTTAACGATCTAAGCATACCTACATAGGGACAGAAAGCGGGAAGCGACTTTATTTTATACTATGTAGTGATAATAACGTTTAACTAAGTAAGAGCGAACATCTCGTTTTTACACGTCAAATCGTCTTTTTGCATAACACAAAGTATTAAAATAAAATCCTAACTTCGCAAGCAAGTGAAGTCTTTATCCGACTCGTCTACGCCTCGGGGCATGTACTATGGTTCAGCTCGGACCATTATCTACCGATAGCAACAAAATACGAGTAGACTACCAGTCGCAATTACACAGAATGATTCGTCGAACTGCGTATACTTGAGATTATTTGAGTTGGCGGAATTGCTTCAAAGCGGTGCATTTCAAAAGTAACTCTACGGTCCGACGTAGAAGATTGCAGTTCCAGTGACAGTTTTATAAAAAGTCTGTCATATAAAATAATTTCTACCGTACGAGCAATCGCATCTCGAGGTCGGTGCACGTAATCATTGGTTTATGTCTTAACTTATTATCTCCTGGTAATCTATATTTAGTAAATAGGCTACTTTGGCCCATTACGGGCCTGTAGCTACATTCTTTCAACGATACGAGTCGTTAAAAAATTGTAATCCTTGGTTACGGTGTTGTTAGAGCTGTCATTTTATAGAGATATCATTATCAGTTATTACGACGTTACGAAAGGAATGCAATGGCAGCGTCGAGTTACTTGGAACTCTAGTTAGATACTCGCAAACAACCGCTATTCCAAGTATTAAACATTAAACCAGTTAATGCTCACAAACAATAAAAAGTTAAAAACAAGTGAAAAGCGCGCAGCAATCTGCACCACCCTTTCAATCAAAATTTACGCACAATCGGCTTCCACTAAAAAACTCAATAACCCGAAATCGGATCAGCGCAAACACGTCGTATAACCTCGTAAACAATTTAGCCGCTACCTAGAACGTCATTATCTCCGGCCATAAATCTTCCCCGACTCAAATTGTTCTCATTTCACACCAAATAAGTTAGGGAGCTGCGCACGAGGCGGCGCAATTACGCATGGAAATGCGTGTGCGCATCCGGCGCGTAATGATACCGCCTCTGCGAGCTCGGCTTCTCATATTTTGCGGCTGGATCAGGGATGCCGAGGATGCGATTTTTTTTACATCCGCGGATGCGGATATTTGGGAGCACACATCTGCGGACGCGGATGCGGATTTTGGGGTCACTCACTAAAAAACGTACCTAAAAACAAAGTCCATTTTTTAAAAGGCACGCGTGGTCTTGGTCACAGAAACGAAAAGAAGTTGGTTTTTCTAGTGGAGAAAATATTTGAATAATAGCGCGCGGTAAGCGATCTTTCTTGTCGTGAATTGCACTACATCCGCATTCCCAAAAACTCCGCATCGATTTTTGCAGTAGCTGATGCGGATGTCTGCAGCATCCCTGCTATGCATATTTGGGGTACCGCATCGGGGGTCAATCTGAGACAGGTTTCGCATTCCAATGTGTTGTGCACCCGCGCTCATTATGACACGGTTGCTCAACGTGCGCGGAAACAAATGCGCGAAAAACAGGCGAATTCGAAAAGGTGATCAAAAATATGTGAACACGACTTTGTTGTATATTTATGGCCTTAACAACAAAGCCGTGTTTACATATTTTTTACTAAGATCAATTTGAAACTATGGGAACGTTTATGTGTTTTTTACTTTGACTGTAAGTGTATGTAAGTAACATCAAATTGGAATACGAAATGCAGGTAGGTATGTGTCAGACTTGCCCTCCATGACGAAATGGGAAAAAACGAAGTAACAGCGTTAATTGATCCTACATTATGTAGATTCTTACTATAGATGATATTTGAGGTGTTATTTATAAGATTCTCATCTTTTTTTTAACATTCAATTAGAGATTTGCCGAACATGCGCAGGGTTTAACAGAATACGAATATTCGGCCGAATGTTCGGTCCAGCCTTTTCCGAAGCGAATATTCGTCCGAAGTATTCGGTTCAACCGGTTCAATGTATAATGCCTTCACAAAACAGAATCATTCAATGGTAAACATACTTACAATAGGGTTAGTTAAACAACTATAATAATCCGTTTCGAACAATAATATATCACAGGGCATTGTCTATATTCAATTCTTGCAACTGATAACCAAACACCTCTAAAATTATTTGGTAAATATGCGGCATTTGAACCGAATAACGAATATTGAAAAATATACCGAATATGCCGAATTCCGAATAATTACCGAATATTCGGCGCACCTCTAATTCCAATTATTTAATGAATCATCTTTTCGTTACAATTGTTTAAGTTTGGAAATTATCAACGGTAAAAAATACCTGCCTAATAAATATGACTTTCGATTACTCTTATTAAATTGTGTTGGTCAATGAAGTCATGTCACACAATTCATAAAAATATACGGGACGATTCATCATCATCATCATCATCGTGATATCAGCCGACAGACGTCCACTGCTGGACATATGCCTCCCGCAGGAAGATTTAGCTACAAATATTTCAAAAACATTTAAAAGGACGACCATTACAAGCTGATGCAATTCTAAATAACACACCGGCTCAGAACAAGGTGAATTAAACTTCCAGCCAGTAGCATTTTGCTATAAAACCACCAACTAAGCTCACGTCTTTAAAACCAATCCTTAAAGTATAATTTCTGAACCCGAAGGCTTGTAAAACCTACAATTGAGCGTAAAACGACTAAAACAACGCACATTTTAATATCAAACGCGTAATTAGGTACGGTGGCAACCCCACATTAAATTGTAAGGCTGGCATCAAATTGATAAGGCTCATGCATAAAGATGTGCGGTAGTGCGCCCGCGCCGGAACTTTCTTTGTGACGGCGACCGTGCCCGCGGTGGTAAACGTTCGGAAATAGCATCTTGATGACCACGCTTTTAGAGTTCCGTAATATAATTAAATAGTGGCTTTGTGAACTGCAGAAATCGCGAGTATCTTTTCTGAAATATCGTCAAAACATCCATAAAATTTCACGAGAATCGTTTTCTGAGAACTGCCACCTGTAGGAGAAAAAAGGTTCTTCGTTTGTTACGCTCGCTTAGAGATGGGTAGGGGTGGGTAAATACCGGGTAAATACCCGGTATTTACCCAATGCACCCGGTAAATACCCGTATCTACCCAAATTGGTGGGTATAAACTATTTCGAATGGATTTTTTCAAAAAGTGAGATTTTAGGACCGAGTTTTTTTTAATGAAATGTTTAAAGCCTTCTGAACAACTTTTGTTATTGCAAAATATCCATTACGATGCATAGTTTATGAGAAAAAAAATGTTTGTTATTAAAAATAACACGTATTATTTTCCGAAATAAGATCAAGTTAAAACGGGAGCCAATACCAGAATAGTAACTATAAACCTTAACAAAATGTAACAAAAATATTGAAATAGTATTGCCTTCTACTTATTGGACAAGAAATCATCATCTTGCTAGCCCTTTTTCTCATTTACTTGGGGTCGGCCTTCCCTGTTCTTTTTCTCCATTCTGCACGATTGAGTGCAAGGTCGGCGTCTATATTAAGATCTTTCAGGTCTCGCTGAACCGTCGTCAGCCAGGTGGCAGGTGGTCTTCCGCGTCCTAGCTTCGTCGTTGGAATATCGAGCGCTACCTTAACCATGTAGTTTACTGGGCGCCCCTGTACATGACCGTACCACCTCAAACGTTTTTCCGTCAGCTTTTCTGTTATTGGCGCTGCTTTAAAACTACCCCGGATGTATGTACATGTATATGTTTCTTATCTTGTCCATCATGGTGACACCCGTTGACCAGCGTAACATGCGCATCTCAGTGGTGTGGAGCTTGTTCAGGTGGGGTTTATTTGTAGCCCAGTACTCGGATCCGTACAACATCGCTGGTCTTACTACTGTCTTATATATGTATATACATGACCCTTCACCTTTAGAGGCATTTTTCTATCGCATAGGATGCCTGTGAGTTCTTGCCATTTCATCCAGTCTGTCTGAGTTCTATGGACTACATCGCTGTCAATCTTTCCGTCGTTGCTGAGTACGGAGCTTAAACTTTGTAACAGTTGGCAGGCGATCATTACCTATATAGAATTTGTCATTTTATAGGTTATTAGCCGTTTTGTCGAACAGAAAGGACATGTGTTCGGTCTTCTTCCGACTGATTTTTAGGCCGTTTTTCTAGCGCTTCCATCCAGCTATTCAAAGCGCGTTGAAGGTCAGTCTCAGTCTCTGCTATTAAAGCCACATTATCGGCGTATAGAAGGTGCCAGGGTACAGCCCGTTGGCATTTTCGTGTGAGGTAATCCATCGTGACATTAAATAGAAGTGGACTAAGTGTGGAACCCTGATGTATACCGACCTTGAAGCTGTCACTCGCACCTGCTGAGCAAATCACCTGTGTAGAGACGTCTGTGTAGATGACCATAATAAGATCTATATACGACTCTGGGATAAGCTGGGCGCGAAGAGCCTCCCATATAAGGTGGAGTGGTACATGGTCAAACGCCTTCTCAAGGTCGATGAATATCATATGCAGGTTTGTGTTGTTGACTTTGGCTTTCTCAATCAGGATTCTTATAGCCTGAGTAGCGTCAGAGGTGCCCTTTCCATTTACAAACCCTCACTGATTGGGTGTGAGCTTCACGATACCATTAAGTCTGCTGTTGATTATCCTCTCCCATAGTTTAAAGGTATGATCCATAAGCTTTATTGCTCTGTAATTCCCACAGTCACGTACGTCGCCTTTTCCTTTGTAAGACGGTATTAAATGACTTCTTTTCCAAGCATCTGGTATTTTCTGTCCTGCCATAAGTCTGTTAAACAACTCGCTTAGCCAGCCGATGCCAGAGTGCTCTATTATGTTTCCAGATCTATTGGAATCTCGCCTGGACCTTGGGCTTTGTTGTTTTTCATCTTTCTGATCTCTTTGATGATTTCCTCCGTTGTAACTGCTGTTATTGCTTGGTTTAACTTTCGGGGATTCGTAACATTAAGCAAATGGCGGTAGTACTGTGCCCATCTTTTTATTATATCATTGTCTTCTGTTAATAGTTTATTGTTTTTATTTGTGATATATTTGGCTGAAGTTATATCTTTGCTGTTATTATTTCGAGCTTTTGCGACTTGATGGATATTGATTTCTGTAGTGGAAGATTCTAATTCTTTGTAAAAGTTGGCATCGGCTTTGGCTCGTGCGCTTGCCACTTCACGTTTTGCGTTGGATTTCTCTCTGTTGTAGTCTGCTTTATCCGCATCATTACCGGTTTCTTTGTGTTTTCTTAAATGCACTTAGCCTGCACAACATCCTTGACGGATTGTTGCCACCATTTAGTCTCTTTAAAGAAAGAAAGAAAGAAAGAAAGAAAGAAAGAAAGAAAGAAAAACATTTATTTATGACAAACACATATAACAACAGAGAAATACAAAAAATAGGACGAACACTGCTTGTCACAAAAGCAGCAAACAGCGTGAAGGGGGCTCTCTTACTCCTGGTTCTCCCTAAATGTGTTTCTGCGGATTTTCTACAGAATGTTTCTCAATCGTTCCACATATCGTTTTCGGTTTCTACCTTTGAAGTGTCTTTTGTGCCAAAGTACGTTTCTATGTTTTGAACGAGTCTTGATCCCGCGGCGGTTTTCAGGGATTTTAACTTAATTTTAGGTATCTGCTTGTTGCTGCACTGAACAGGTTTGGGCAATTCAACAAACAATAAGATCAGCCCTAACTGGAAACCTGCCGGTAGCGACATCGCGATCGTGCTATCTGCGACGCGCGAATATTACACCGCGTCCGACCCGGCCAATTAATGTTTATCAGTTGCCTGGTTGAGACGGCTATTGTACGTTAAGTGCCACGTGTGGATATTAGATCCATGCTTTAAATATCGATTTTGTTTTGTTTGAGGTAAAAGCTCACGTTATTAAATTTTGTTTGGATTGGCGGTACAAAAATAATATAATATACTTACCTACAACTTTCATTTTTCCATCCTAAAGTTATATATAAACTCACTAAGTAATTAATACACTTCTCTCTGAGCTCGGATGATTGTAGATACAAACATTTAATTTAATTTTTATTTATTTTATTAACAGCATGCATAATGTCCATGAGAACAACGTTTATACATTCCTGCATAACTTGAAAACATTTTCATTATAATATTTGACTTAAAAAACGCATCAAGAGTTTATACCCACCTTTTTGGGAAGAAACGGGTAAATACGGGTAGATTGGGTAAATACCGGGTAAATACCCGGTATTTACCCATGGGTTTTTACCCACTACCCATCTCTACGCTCGCTTGTTCACCATCAACTTCGCTTGCGTAAACTTCCAAGTGCGTTGTATGTTGTATGGGACTGTCCATACTACCATACCCCCAATTTTATCTTCTTGGGAAAGATTAACGGGATAAAGTAGGTATAATATGTTTTAATTTTCCTTACTCGTTGCGTCGTTTAAATCATCTGTTTGCCAAGTTTCCTTATGATACATTTTGTCTTTTTTGCGCGATTGAGTAGCGGACATCAACGCAGGTGAAAAAGAGGTTGTGTAAACGAATAATCGGTACCGGAGTACCGAAAACACACAAAGTTATAATCTTGCGAAGCTACAATGTCACAGGACTTCTTCTTTATAATATTAGTATAGATATAGATTCTTAACTATAATTTTACGGTCACATTGACAGAGACGAGGGCTATAACCTATTCATACTAATAGACGGTAACAGATAGTTCACAACCTCGAGGTCCCAGTTCAACTTGGAGGTCTGACAACTCACGACCTATTTTGACTTCAACTAAACCTCACCTCGACATGCCAAATATGTCAATTTGAATAGGTAATATCTTTCGGTTCAGCGTTCAGCCATGTTTATGGATCTATGATGACTTTAAGTCCAGGCTCGTCTCACACTTGCCCAGCTTTAAAAGAGAGTATCATAATCAAATAATTAAAGCGGAAACGGAATGCGTGTAAAAGATAAGATTTGTCGTAATCTCTCGACTTCTCCATGCAAACGTTCGAAAGTTAATTTAGCGACTTAAACTTAGGGGAAACATTTGAATGTTAATCTGATAAGAGATCTTGACGTTTTTATAAAGACATTCTCAGCGAGTTTCCGAACGTCGTCAACTGCAGGTGCACAAACTACGAACAGCGCACTTTCAATACTATTGAATAACTCATCTGCACCGGAATTCATTCAACTTTCAACCCTATCATAGGTACTTTAAGATCTGGTTTGTTTTGTTCGGTGAGCCATGCTGATTATTTCCGATGGGTATTATTAAGCGACGTACGCGCAACGCGTTTGCAGGAGTACCGAAGCCCGACGCGTGGGGAATAACAAAATGTTGTACACTTTATAATCTATCCATCTTGTCTAATGTTATAAAAGTAGCGGAGTGCGTCTGTACAGTGCTCAATATCAAAAGGTTCTTAAAGCTTAAAGGTTTATTCATCAATGTTATGTATAAATATTATTATTCGTAGATAGGTATTGGTGGGCATGATGATGAAAATTCAAGAGTAACAAACGCCACTCCGAGGTACCGAAATTCGATCTTGAAAATGTAACAAAATCACACCATCAGGACCCAAATTGGATTTGTGATTGACCACGTGCATCCACTGTCATCTTAGGACTCTTTGCCAGTACAGGGTCAATAAAATTCATTACGCGGGACAATTCGGAGGTTAATTTTAATTTCTAAACTTAGGGAAAATAGAGGGAAGAAGAGGCAGAGGAAGGCCGCGACGTGCTTTTATGGACCAGGTCAAGGAGAAGGTCAATGTAATGTCGTACCAGGAGCTCAAAGCAGTGACAGAGCGTAGAGCTGAATGGCGGTTACACCACCGACAAGAGCAGAGCTCTTAAGTTGAAGAAGAAGAAACTTATAGATACGAGCTGTTTGAAACACTATTTGACATAATGAAATAAAGATCAAATAAAAACTTAAACTCGCAAACTACCGAAGCAGATCCACCTCTGCTATCCCAGCTAAGAGTAGTGGGAATCGAACCCGGAACTTCTAGTCGGTTCACATTCACCAGTCAATCATTCGCCCAAGAATCGGCTACACGAGTGTTTTGTTGTTTAGTGTGTGCACAGCCGTAACTTCGATGAATCGATTCGATGTTCAAAGAACCCGCGTAATAGATTCTTCAGAATAGATTCATAGATTCACGCCTTTATTCCCAAAGGAATAGGCAGAGCACATGAAACGTATGTTCCAGTGCCATTTCTAGCATAAATCATAAATATAAAAGATCGACAAAATGTGATATGATGATATCGCAGTGATAGGTTGCCAGCCCATAGCCCACAACACACTTCAACCCTGCTCTCTTAGTCGACTTTTACGACACCCGTGAAATGGTGAAATTCTAACCCGGGGAATTCTTCAGAATAGTGTAAATATTATCTTATGCAATTACATTATATGGAAAAAAAATACTAACAAATTTACCTTGGGTCCGTCGTCAGATACGAGTATCTTCTTCAAGGCCTTGTCTTCCCAGCTGGTCCAAGCAACTGGAGACCCCAGAGCTGGTGCTTACCTCTCGCAACGAATTTCCATTGCGATTCAGAGAGGTAGATAATGCTGCCAGCGTAATGGGGTCCTTGCCGCAGTCCGACCTGCTAGAGGCAGTATTCTTTTTATAACTTAGTAACCTATTCAAAATTGTATTGTTCTTGTTAAATGTTTTTTTTAATTTTCTTGTTTCACATATATACGACGTTTTCAGACCTAAACAGTCAATGAATTACGAACAAACTCGCAGGTAAACACTAGTTAAACAAAGAAACGCGGACAGCAACAGTGGCACCATGCTGTCAGAAAGACAGACATACATAATCAATTAAGTAATGAAACAAAAGTGTTAGATAAGTAGGGCCGATCAGCATGCAGGCTCGCCGCAAAGCATAATAAGCGGCTACGGGGAATTATATAAATACACATTACCTTTAATGTTAAACTATACACATTATAAGTTATAATGTCCACGTGGAATACTAAACTAGGACTAAAGGCTTTTTCATATTTCCTCAATGGGAACAAACGGGGGGTATCTTTCACACAACTTTGTTTTTTCCAGTAATTAAAAAAAAGTGCCCTTATGATGGTCCTATGCACAGTCTATTTCCTGTAAACGTAAACGCGTTTCAATAGTACTATCAGCAAAAACCAAGCCTTTCCATTTATAATCCAATCCGTTTCGCTTGCCCCTGATTTTGTTGATCAATTTTAGAAACTTACTGACTAGAAATTAACTGTCAGACTCGCGAAACTGTACCCAGACAGCGGAAAACTACCTGAAAAAAAAAACGTTTGTTTTAATACAAAAGGTATGTCACCCGGACCATAATTACGAATATTTTGATAACGGGAATCCATCATTTTACCGAAAATAGTTTCATCGGTATCGATTATCGATTCCTATAACACTATTCGCAGAACCTACTCATCGAACTTCGTTAGATCGCTCGAATTTGCTGGAATTGGAACACGAGAATCAACTCATCGAATTTTACTTTATTATTTTATTTGTCCATCGACAAAGTCGTTCATCGAATCGTCTTTACTATAATTTCGGTTTAAGATAAGTTTCAATTCCCAAAAAAGTTATATTTTCGTATACTTAAGGATTAGGTCAGGGCAGCTAGAAAAAAGGGAAGGGGAGAAAAATAACATACAATCGTAACAACGGTATTATTTGTAGGTTAGGTTAGGGTTAGCTTGCGTTCCTTAGAGCGGAAATATAATAGATACCTCGCCAAGCGGGGTGACGTCGACATGCTGGCGGTTAGGTTAAGTTAAAATGTCAAACCAACAATACCAACTTTGAACCGTGTTTCGATACATTAATACTATTAAACTAATTATTCTATGACAGGTTAATTTGAGAAATCGTTACGCTACGATTTGATACAAATTCGAAACGATTAACGATGAAGAGTGGTTTGATTAAATAAAAAACAATGTATTGATGATTATGTGATTAGGAAAATAGAATAGTTTTCGGTGAAAATCGACGTATAAGACATTTCGATGAATTGATAATTTATTCGTCAAAACGGTTCAGTATCTTAAACGTTACGGTGGAACATACGTAAATACAAACATGGATTGCGAAAATAGCAGAGCATGTAATTAAATGGATTACCTATATTGTCGCGGGTCAACTAAGATAAGACTTAATTTTGTATTCAGTTTCTTCCGTAAATGATAACTCTAAAACAACATCCAACATTACTAATTCCTCAAGGCACCTCCAACTCTAATAAACAGTTACAATACTAATGACTATACCGGTAAGTATCGGTTACCGAATGTAACAGAAAATATGGCTGCCATTACACCGCGTCGGCATTACCAATTCGCCACGGCAAGTGTTAATTCCTGCCGATAAACAAGCGGGAAATTATCGCCTTCTGGACGTGGTGAGCGGGTTGAGGACGTCTTCTATGGCAAATTGCATTTGAAAGTGAGGGGCGTTACTTAGGGTAAACCACCAGTAAATTTTGTAATGTGAATGGATAATGAATTGTTTCCCTCTCATACATGAGAGGAGGCCTGTGCCCAGCAGTGGGACGTATATAGGCTGATGATGTGATGTGTGTGAATGAATTGGGATCTTATGCGCTCCGTCTTTGATTAGGAACTTTTGTTAAAAATATTCACTTTTCTAATAAGAGAGAGATGGATAGTGCGAGAAAAACCGATAGAGCTCGCGCGCCGTCTGGTGATAGCCGTGCTGGACGGTTATCATGCTGCGGGAAATTATTGCTCAAAAAATGGCCCTTGTAAGTTCACCTTAAGGGGATGCCTTGATTTGAGTCGTACACGCCCCCTAGACAGAGACACGCTGATGCCTTCCGCCCACGAGAAAAAGAGATGCAACACTCTTCAGGAATCGCGGTTTTGGACAATTTTCGATAAATACCTAACTTAGAGAAGTTATATTAAAATTTCATAAAGTGAGATTGTAGATGAGATAAAATACTATAGTATTAACTTGATTGTGTCCTATAATAATGTATCGTTTGAGTAGGCTGAGTAAAAATAGGAATATACACACCCAACTTTGGATTTTTTTTCTATCGAGGAAATTTTAAGCAATCATGTATCGATAAAATCAGGTGAACAATCATATAGTCAAGAATCATATATCTGAAAATCAGACCTTATTGTTTCTTAATCTATTCAGAATGGCGTTTCAAAGCACGCGATAATTTCCAATGCACCGCCTTAAGGATGACGAAATTGACCCTACGAGTAAAAACAACAACACGAGCCAGCTAGCTCGGACTATGGCGAAAATATAATTGTATGTACTAACAGACACCTGTTCTCATGGAAACAGAGGTGTTCGTAGAACCCGCGTGCGTGAGAAACTTAAGTAATTATTGCCCTCCTTAATGTTTGGATGGTGTTACTATTATTATGGAAACACTTATACAAATTGCTTTTTTTATAGCACGGTAGCAAAGCAACCAAGCTTTATGGCCTGTAGCCCAAGCATTTTATTTTCATTAATATGAAAAAAAAAAATTGGAAATAATTCATAACAGCAGCTTTTTTGTGTGTAACTGATATGTTATCATTTTAGTAATTACGTAGACTCAAAATCCACCAAAATATTAGCCATCAAAAAATCGATATTTAACCAATTCCTGAAAAAGAGGAAAAATATTAATAGATATTTTAATTTTTGTTTTGGTTAATTTACAGGAGCTCTTCAAGAATAATAAATAAATCACACAAAAAACATAATGTGTCATTTATTTTTATATATTTACTTCCCGGTAGAAATTTTGCAGGATTCTTGGATAAGGCACCTTAGAATAGCAATTGAAAATTAAACAAACAAAAAAACGCTGTTATAAATTAATGTTAAAAAAAAACGTAATTTTCCTGGGGTTCGTCTCGTCTTTAGTTTCCGCCCGTGACTTCGTCCGCGTGGACCCGGGATCAAACTATTCTATATTTTCCTTGTTACTAAACATACTTGGACCAAATACATTTTCAATTCGATTGGTAAAGGATAGTGGAACTGCAATGAAACTTCTGTACCTAATCATCATCCTCCTAGAGTGTTTTTCCCGGCCCTAACGATCCGGAGTTCACTTTGACACCTAACCCTAATATTTGGCGTAGGTACTAGTTCTACGAAAGCGACGGCCCTCTGACGTTCTAGCCCGGAAGAAAAACTAGGCCTTATTGGGACTAGACTTTTTCCTCACTATGTTTTTCTTCACCGAAAAGCCAATTAAGAGGGTATCCTAGCAGCATTTTTCCATACAAACGTATTCCCCTATTTCCTTCCTGGTTTATCCCTCTAGAGGACTCGTTTTTTTTTATAAAATCTAGGTCTACTGTATGTATGCCCCTGTCATTTACTTTTTCCCAAAAAATAATTACCAAAACAGATACGAATTTTCGAAAACCTAAAAAATACCCCATTTTTACTGTCATATTTAGATGACTACCAGACAAATATGAAAAGATTTTACGTTAAAATAAAATAATAGAAACATAGATCTGCTCTTCTTCTAAATTTCGACACCAAACATAATTGAATCGGCGCAGGTTTGGCGGAGAAAACAGGGGAATACAAAGCATCGATCTGGTCAAGATTTTGTAGTGAAAATCGGTCTGAGCTGCAGTTGTCCCTATCGCACATTACGGGGAATCGCTTGGGCGCAACGCGACGGCAATAGTTTGTACAAATACCTATTTCTCAATTTTGTCGCAGACCGACTACGCTCTTAAACTTCGCTATTGAGCCAAAACTCTTTACCACGGTAACCGGGGGCTTCATAACAACTGTTGCAATGCACTGGTCATTTCATACTTTGAAGCACCTATAAACTTACCTCTAACTTCGAAAACAAAACGCCAATCAACATAAAGCATTCCATGCATGCACCATACTTGGTCCACAGTAAAGCCCACACGCATAACCCAATCCAATGACGAAACAACCTATCTACTATCGAATTTTAACTACGTATTATCCTTTATAGAACCAGTACAGGTCACAGAGCAAAGAGGTTACGCCAGTTACGAATGTTCTTGATACTATCGTGATTTACTAAGACAATTATGTCCAAAACCTCCATGGTGATTGTGATTTATATGTGCAGTTGTATGATAAAGAACTTCTACGGTTACATAATGGTGCTCCGTACTTACTTGCATGTTTAGAAAACATACAGGGTGGCTAAAGCTGGGATTTAAAAGGCATGCATTAAATGGAACTTCTTCTTACACGGGAAATGTGCAAAGGAAGTTTAAGAATGAATATCCACTATATATGTCCATATCCCTTTTTTCATATATTTGACACCTACTCGTTTAGTCTGCCAAGCTAGCAAGGTGTCAAATGTATGAAAATACATCTTCCCTACATCTAAGCACCTCACGAAAATTAAACTATTAATGAGTCTTTTCTGAATGGACTCAATAAAATTCTCAAAAATGTTATAAGGTGTGTATTGCAACCCTTAATAAAAAAGACCGGTTTGCACTCCGGGAGTGCCGGCACAAGTGAAAACTCAATGACATTGTAACAGTTTTTCGATCAGGTCACGTGTCCGTCTTACGAATATTCAATGTGTCGAATCTTAAGGTCACGTGACATCTTACGGTGACGTGGCCTGTTGCGAGTTTAACATTTTTTCCCCATCACAAAAGTGCACAGCGCCGTTAAAGAAGTTTTCACTTCAAAAATTGTAAAGTAGGGAGTTAGAGCGGTAGACTTTTGGCAGCATCAATTGCATATCTACCGTTCTGTCTGCTCTAATACTATTACCGGTAAATTAGTGTAAATTACTTAGAGTCAGTAAATTACTGTGTAAATTACTGACTCTAAGCTGGCTTTTTATCTATTTAATATCCACATTATGCAGCTGTCATTGACATTGTTTATAGTCAAGAGCCAGCTACCGTTTGCCTGTCACAGTTGACAAATGACGTAAGTCCATTTGAGATAAGAACGTACATACGACTGCTTACAGACAGTACGTTTTGCATCATCAACGAAGGTGTCTACGTGACTTAGATGCAAGTCCAATGGAAATGTTGCCGTTACTAAGCGGTAAATTTAAATTTTAATACATAGTGAGTATTGTAATGTATTGGTGCTTGTAAAAAGGGTATGGGTTGCGGTGTCTTTAAGGTCAGGTCTTCATGTAAGTACTTAAGATATTTTCTTGCGTTCATCCGGGCTTGAATTACAATTAACATATGGAAGATTCTTTAGCTACGGTAGCCTAGTGGTTCAGGCATGTGGCTGTCAAGCGGCAGTCGTGCGTGGGTTCGAATCCCGGTTCGTACCCAATGAGTTTTTCGGAGCTTATGTACGGAATATTTACCGTTAGCTTTTCAGGAAAACATACTGAAGTAACCTGTCTAATCGCAATAAGGTCGAGTTTCTGCTCCGGGATGCAAGGTCAGATGGCAATCGCTTTCGTTAAACTAGTGCCCATGCCAAATCTTAGGTGTCAAAGCGGACCCCGGGCTCCTTTAGGGCACAACCGGGAACAACGCTGGGAGGATAATATGGAAGATTATTTTGGGGCAGCACAATCAGCAGTAATCCTCTACGTAGGCGTAAGCACAATTTAGTTTTTGGTAACTAGTTACCAAGTAACTAGTTGCCAAGTAGCAGGATTATATATCCATTAAAGTTGCGCGTAAATTTAGATGATTCAGTAAAGTGAAAACTATGCCTCGTTCCATATAACATTAGAATTTTTACGGAAAAATTCGTCTATGTTTGTCCCATTATCTAGGATTGAAAAGGGATTCGTTTTACTAGTTTTATTATTGGGGCTATACAATGAAGCGTATCACAAACTTTCTGCAACTTTGTACAGAAATTAAATGTAAAAAAATACAATGAATGGAGAGCCAATGCATTCGTAATCATAGAGAATGGTTCTACAAATAATCGGCGGAAGTATCTTTGCCTTTTAAATACCGGCCGTGTGACCGGCCCTTAAGGCTCTTGTCGGCGGAGTATTTTCCATTAATACATAGTTATTTATATTTATTGAGTGACAGCTTGACGCTCAGGGCCTGCCAGGGGCGTAGGCTCAATCAGTCTGATGTATAACCTTATTCAAGTACAATCGCCGTCAAATTAAACGCATAAAGAGCGCAATAACAACACACACAAAGGGTAACATATACGAAGTTTTAAAAATGAATAGCATTGTAACTTTAACCTCAATGATTTTGTGTTGTGACGTTTTTTGTCAGTGATGTGGACACGCCTTTTCGTGACCTTTGCAAGTCGCATGTTACTTGTTGAAAAATGGGACAAATGTCAATGCCGTACACTATACTTTAATAATACTTATAATTGTGATAAATTGGATTTGCGATAAATTACATGATGGTAGGTATAGGGTACGCTGAAACTGAAAATGAAAATTCGTCTTCGTTTATTCCAAGTGTCATAGCACAGTGTTGCTATTTTTTCCTGGCAGTCTTTATATTATATTTGTAAATTAAGTAAGGAAGACATGATAAAAATAAACTCCTCGAATGTGTTTCCAATACTGTAATTACTTATTCCCTTTTAGGCAATTTTAAGATGAAAATTTGAATCATTAAGAGCAAGCCTAGCTGAGCAACTTTTCAAAACTCGAATTTTTGACGCAATGTTTCTGTCGCGCTGCTGTGGACGGGAGCCCGTGCGATAAGGACAACTGCAGCTCGGATTAAAAATCTCACGCAAAAAACTCAAAAATCGAGGTTCCGCTCTCGACTGTTTCCTCCTCCAAAACGCAACTAATCATTATAAAATTTTGGGAACTGCAAGAAGAAGAAATAATCTACGCCGCTATGTTTTGATTTTTTTGATATTTGTTGTCATATTTGTATACTGCGCCTTTTTGGCAGCCATTTCAATGAAGCCGTTTGTGCGATTTTCAAGGCGCTGTAAGTTTCTTTAAAATAAAAATATCCAAAAAAGCAAAACATAGTGGCATAGATATTGATGATATTGATCTTATTTGAAAAATTTCATTGCTGTATGTTCAAAAACCAGAGAGGAAACAGTCGAGAGCGTTTGTATGGGAAAATCGCAGGTAGGCATACCTCTTAACCATGGAATTTGCGACTCGAAACCACACCCTGTATGACTTTCGGTCAGCTGTTGGCGACTGTACGTTATTGTGAATGTTCATGCCGTTTTATAATAGCTAGGAAATTACTTATGGAACAGAATATAATGTGAGGCAGTAATAGCCATAAAGGCAGCTATCAAAGTGATGAAGCAATGCTGATTCAAATAGGTACCTGACATACCGTTATATGTTCAAGTGTGCGCTGTGTTGCGTGTTGCCTGTTTGACAATATAACTATTAATGCACTAAAATGGCTCCAAAAACTGTGTGTTCTTAAAAACATTTTTTTTTAATTTTTGTGAACTGATTCGATTAAAAATTCAAAAATATTGAACCTCCTCACTTTTTTTTGAGATACGGTTGAGAAATGCGATCTGTAGAGTAGAACAGCTGGAGAACCGGATATACGAAAGAGTTTTGGGCCAAGTAGAGAACTGCGTTCGCTGAGCTCGCTCGTTCAATTACTCACCTAGGGCGGTAAAATAAAGTCTCAGATCGCAGGTAATTAACGCCGGACCGAGCCAAAGGCAAGGGTGAGTACAAAAATTACGTCTCCGTACGGAAAGTGGGATTTTCCGCACGATGATTGTATCCTGAAGCTCCGTTTACTAACTTTTAGTTACCCTGTATAACTTTTAGTTACGCAGGCCTCATCCATCTTTGCTTTATTTGACCAAAGTCTCTTTCTGTTAAGAGCGTAGTCGGTCTGCGACAAAATTGAGAAATAGGTATTTGTACAAACTATTGCCGTCGCGTTGCGCCCAAGCGACCGGCTATCAATGCGTGTGTGAGTAGTCTGTGTTTGTGTGCGTGCGTACCACTCCCGCGCCCCGGCCGCTTTTCGTTCTGCGGGCTTTCAGTTGCATATCGGTAATCGACATCGGTCGGCGTTTGCAGTGTTTGGCATTTACGAGCTACTTACTCGATCAAATTATTGTGTTAGACGTTTTTTATTGTTTACGGACTTGATTCTATGCTTTACTGAACTGACTTGGCTTGTGTATCGGATTTTGAGTAATTATATTTACGACTAAAGAAAAAATGTAAGTACCCACCTATTATTTTAAAATATTTTACCCACTTCAAATAGATAAACGAAATGCAATATACATTTATGTCACACCTGGCCATAAAGTAGCATTTATGTCACACCTGGCCATAAAGTAGCATTTACCGCCCGCTACGCGCGCGGCAAATCTCATTTCCTGGCCAGGGAGAGACATAAAATTTTGTACTAACCACGGGCGATAATAAAGAAAGCCCCAGATCGCGTATTTATCAAATACCTACGATCTGAGGCATTCTTTGTTTCACCGCCCTAGGTAAGTAATGTACTATTATAACATTTATCTAAAATACTATACCTACTTATCGATAAATAACAATTTACAAATGTGGAGCTATAAGTAGCTAAGTAATCATGGTAATTGTTGTTTCAGATAAACCTTCTCTGTGATGGGTAAAAGAAAACAAAATAAAGCGCGTTTGTTCTTGAGCGCTAAAAGAAAAAAACATCATTTACGTGTAAAGCGAAAGATTCATTTTGCTCCGCGCAAGGTTTTATCCAAGTAAGTAAAAAAATTGGCGTATGATACTTTCATTAGGTTGGAATCGACCTTGAATAGCATAGCCGGATTCCACCCACTCCAGATGGTCATTAGATAAATGGTAGCAATGTGAGAGTGGCTATAACAATAGTTACCTAGCCTAGGTGTCTTTGTTCCGCACGTGTTTTATAACCTTGTTTTTGATCTATCATTGACGAGCGAAAGTTTTCTCTTTCGGTACATTTTATATCATAGGTAGACAATTTAGAATCTGTAACAGTTAAAAAATTAGGTAAATTGTAAAAATTGCTCAAATTACCTACATTTTCTCCTCGCTGCGAACAGCAGATATTATTATTAAGATTTTGTAGGCTATTATAGCGTAGGTATTTTCGCTTTTGTATTGGAGTGATGCTGATGTATCTCTTACCTAGTAACTATTTGTGACGTTGCCAGGAAGAAGGGACCTTGTCGGTTTGGAGTTATTGGTAGATCTATAATCTACACACATTTAGCTAACTAACATGTAAAAAAAATAGTACCATGTAAGAGTGACAACAAGGTTCCTTCTTCCTGGCAACGGCACATATAGTAATCTGTGACTGTAACTAAACTGAACTAAAAATTAATGCATTTTCTTTATTGACAGTGATGAAGACAAAGATAATTCTGCTACATCATTGAATGAAACTTCCAAAGAGACTCGAGATGCGTTTGAAGAAAATGTAAGCTCCTCATCGTCGACCACGACACTTGATGACTTGAATTCCGGGTTCAAATCCCGGTATGGGCAAATATTTGTGTGATGAGCAGAAATATTTGTTCCTGAGTCATGGGTGTTTCTATGTATTTATATATGTATATTATATATATCGTCGCCTAGTACCCATAACACAAGCCTTCCAGAGCTTACTGTGGGACTAGGTCGATTTGTGGAAGATTGTCCCATAATATTTATTTATTTGACTAAGGCAAAAAAAAAGAGTAGTGGTAGGGTAGTGGTAGGGATCGAGCAGGGGTAGGGAATCACGCGAACGAAGTCGCGACGGGCAGCTAGTTTAAAATAAAACAAATCAATATAAATCAATGAATAATTGAATATGTGTATTTATTCTGTTGTCATTTCCACCCTTTCTCTTACCGGCATATTTCGTGGTATGCGACCGTCGATTATCTCAGGGAGAAGACATTTGTGGAAAAACTTTTCTAATTTTGGTTCCATATTTTGCCAAAATTCATCGTCTTTTTCGATTTTTTCATATATTAAACCTTTAGGGCTCCACAAAACGAAATAGCAATATCTACGGCGTGTTATTTGCAATTGGCCCTGGACTTGGTAGTAGTAATTGTGATTTCTTTTTAATTTTAACTTGTTGTTGTGGAGTATGCAGCAGTCAATTTTTTTCATCTGTATTCCTTCTGTTGGAGTTATTTCAGAAATTTTATAAGGGCATTTTACTTCGATTAAAGAATCTTCATTTATAAGTCCATCAGGACTTGCAGCCAAAAAGCTTTTATTTTTGTCAATGAACAACCCGCACTTAACTACAGACAGTCCAGTTTCATTTGAAAATTCTTTCACTGCTTCGTCTTCTTTCTCTTTTCCATAATTTGTCGCAGGAGTACCTTTGAATTGCGAATACAGTAAGGATTTTAATAAACCGGCCACTGATGTTTTTTTTCGCAGCTTGCAAACTTTGCCAAAATTTGATGCCGTGATACGCTTGCGCCTCTCTATTGACCACAATTCATTTTCACTTTGGCCAATCGTGCTACGTTCGAGTTCTTCAGCTCTCGTCTTTGATAGTTCTAACTCGGAAACAAATTTATTTTTCTTTTCTTCAAATATTTCTGATGGCATATCGGGCTCTAATTCTAGTTGACCGTAATCTTCGTCAGGTCCAGTAACTTTTCGCCTTTTATTTGATCTATCGTCGATGAACGAAAGCTTTCTCTTTCTGTATATTTCATTGTGTTGCCTTGATCGTCTTTTTCTTTCAATGAATTTCTTTGTGTATGTGCCAGGGCTGCAGCCTTGAATTTTTTTTGACAGGCGTGTATTTATTGCCATGTCACTGTTCCACGATATCGCCGCACTAAAACATCGTGTTTGGTAGGATCCTCTGGCCGTGAAATTAACTCGTTTACCGCCAATAAATTTTGCAATCACATTGTTAAATTGTTCAACTGTGTTATTTGTTACATCTTGTATCAGAATTTCTGCATTTGGCACTAAACTCATCGTGTAAAACTGAATATCTGTCCACAATCCACTGTTTTGAAGAGCAGCAACAAAATTTGTGTCATTTTTGTATTTTTCTGGGTCACAAAAGTAAGCGCTGCAATTACTGTGGTCTCCAAATACATGGTTTGGTGCATTTTTTATATCTTTTTTTAGGTTTCTTATATTTTCATTGTGATTTGTATTTTCTGACTTTCTGTGATTTACTGCTCCAACTACCGCTTTTCTCAAACGTAAAACATTTTCTACTACCTTTTTTCGAAGCTGTACTGGTACAAAGCCTTTGTGGTTATTCGTTTTTTTTTCCTAATGCTTTCAATTTGTTGCAAAAATTTCGCAATAAATGATTCTTACATTCGATTTTTGATATAATAAAATCAGAACCATACGGCTTTTTCAGTAACAACTTTTTCATCACGCTGGAATCACCATCTCCAACGAGTTTGTTGTATTTTATTCCGTGCATTTCCACACTTTTTGCAAAACCTTCTGCGATTATGTCGGCTTCCATAGCATTAGCGCTGTCACGCCAGTTTTTGAAACATTTGTGTTCGGTAATATCTATATTCAGCTTTTGACTTCTTGCACATACACAACAGTATGAGTTTCGAACGCCAAGAAATAGTATCTTTTTAGTCCGCAGTCCAATAATACATCCAGCACCAGACGCTGAGCTAAAACCACTTTTGTATGACCGTTTAGCCCAAGAACAATCTGCCACTACTGTTACTAAAGGATAGCCATCTTTGTCAACTTCGCCATTTAAAATGGCAAGCCTTTTTTCTTCTTGACCTGCTGCGATCATCTCCTCTATGGCACATTCTTCAATCAGTGGTGTCATACCTTGTTCAATCTTTGTATATGTTGATTTATTCATATTTGGTATATTTAGCACACTGCATATTTCGTTTAACTGTGCATATCCATTTCCTGAACAGAGTATTCCTTCTACAGCTGCATCATTTGCATTTATTTTTAAATTGGGGTCTTCACTGTACACAGTTTCAATTTTTTTACACATTTTACACGCAAATACATATTTGCTCATAAAACCTTTTCGTTGCTCTTTTAAAAAAATTAAGTCGGCAAATGTGCAGTCTGTATGTTCATGCTTAATGTTTGAAATTGCAGAAAACAAATACTTTATATCCACGATTCTGCATCCTGTTAATTTATGGTCTTGAACTTCTTCATTATTGTCACCATTATCGTTATCAAAAACTATATCAAAGTCATCAAGTGTCGTGGTCGACGATGAGGAGCTTACATTTTCTTCAAACGCATCTCGAGTCTCTTTGGAAGTTTCATTCAATGATGTAGCAGAATTATCCTTCTTCCTGGCAACTTATCTGTGACTACAACTAAACTGAACTAAAAATTAATGCATTTTCTTTATTGACAGTGATGAAGACAAAAAGAATTCTGCTACATCATTGAATGAAACGTCCAAAGAGACTCGAGATGCGTTTGAAGAAAATGTAAGCTCCTCATCGTCGACCACGACACTTGATGACTTGGATATAGTTTTTGATAACGATAATGGTGACAATAATGAAGAAGTTCAAGACGATAAATTAACAGGACGCAGAATCGTGGATATAAAGTATTTGTTTTCTGCAATTTCAAAAATTAAGCATGAACATACAGACTGCACATTTGCCGACTTAATTTTTTTAAAAGAGCAACGAAAAGGTTTTATGAGCAAATATGTATTTGAGTGTAAAATGTGTAAAAAAATTGAAACTGTGTACAGTGAAGACCCCAATTTAAAAATAAATGCAAATGATGCAGCTGTAGAAGGAATACTCTGTTCAGGAAATGGATATGCACAGTTAAACGAAATATGCAGTGTGCTAAATATGCCAAATATGAATAAATCAACATATACAAAGATTGAACAAGGTATGACACCACTGATTGAAGAATGTGCCATAGAGGAGATGATCGCAGCAGGTCAAGAAGAAAAAAGGTTTGCCATTTTAAATGGCGAAGTTGACAAAGATGGCTATCCTTTAGTAACAGTAGTGGCAGATTGTTCTTGGGCTAAACGGTCATACAAAAGTGGTTTTAGCTCAGCGTCTGGTGCTGGATGTATTATTGGACTGCGGACTAAAAAGATACTGTTTCTTGGCGTTCGAAACTCATACTGTTGTGTATGTGCAAGAAGTCAAAAGCTGAATATAGATATTACCGAACACAAATGTTTCAAAAACTGGCGTGACAGCGCTAATGCTATGGAAGCCGACATAATCGCAGAAGGTTTTGCAAAAAGTGTGGAAATGCACGGAATAAAATATAACAAACTCGTTGGAGATGGTGATTCCAGCGTGATGAAAAAGTTGTTACTGAAAAAGCCGTATGGTTCTGATTTTATTATATCAAAAATCGAATGTAAGAATCATTTATTGCGAAATTTTTGCAACAAATTGAAAGCATTAGGAAAAAAAACGAATAACCACAAAGGCTTTGTACCAGTACAGCTTCGAAAAAAGGTAGTAGAAAATGTTTTACGTTTGAGAAAAGCGGTAGTTGGAGCAGTAAATCACAGAAAGTCAGAAAATACAAATCACAATGAAAATATAAAAAACCTAAAAAAAGATATAAAAAATGCACCAAACCATGTATTTGGAGACCACAGTAATTGCAGCGCTTACTTTTGTGACCCAGAAAAATACAAAAATGACACAAATTTTGTTGCTGCTCTTCAAAACAGTGGATTGTGGACAGATATTCAGTTTTACACGATGAGTTTAGTGTCAAATGCAGAAAGTCTGATACTAGATGTAACAAATAACACAGTTGAACAATTTAACAATGTGATTGCAAAATTTATTGGCGGTAAACGAGTTAATTTCACGGCCAGAGGATCCTACCAAACACGATGTTTTAGTGCGGCGATATCGTGGAACAGTGACATGGCAATACATACACGCCTGTAAAAAAAATTCAAGGCTGCAGCCCTGGCACATACACAAAGAAATTCATTGAAAGAAAAAGACGATCAAGGCAACACAATGAAATATACAGAAAGAGAAAGCTTTCTTTCATCGACGATAGATCAAATAAAAGGCGAAAAGTTACTGGACCTGACGAAGATTACGGTCAACTAGAATTAGAGCCCGATATGCCATCAGAAATATTTGAAGAAAAGAAAAATAAATTTGTTTCCGAGTTAGAACTATCAAAGACGAGAGCTGAAGAACTCGAACGTAGCACGATTGGCCAAAGTGAAAATGAATTGTGGTCAATAGAGAGGCGCAAGCGTATCACGGCATCAAATTTTGGCAAAGTTTGCAAGCTGCGAAAAAAAACATCAGTGGCCGGTTTATTAAAATCCTTACTGTATTCGCAATTCAAAGGTACTCCTGCGACAAATTATGGAAAAGAGAAAGAAGACGAAGCAGTGAAAGAATTTTCAAATGAAACTGGACTGTCTGTAGTTAAGTGCGGGTTGTTCATTGACAAAAATAAAAGCTTTTTGGCTGCAAGTCCTGATGGACTTATAAATGAAGATTCTTTAATCGAAGTAAAATGCCCTTATAAAATTTCTGAAATAACTCCAACAGAAGGAATACAGATGAAAAAAATTGACTGCTGCATACTCCACAACAACAAGTTAAGATTAAAAAGAAATCACAATTACTACTACCAAGTCCAGGGCCAATTGCAAATAACACGCCGTAGATATTGCTATTTCGTTTTGTGGAGCCCTAAAGGTTTAATATATGAAAAAATCGAAAAAGACGATGAATTTTGGCAAAATATGGAACCAAAATTAGAAAAGTTTTTCCACGAATGTCTTCTCTGAGATAATCGACGGTCGCATACCACGAAATATGCCGGTAAGAGAAAGGGTGGAAATGACAACAGAATAAATACACATATTCAATTATTCATTGATTTATATTGATTTGTTTTATTTTAAACTAGCTGCCCGTCGCGACTTCGTTCGCGTGATTCCCTACCCCTGCTCGATCCCTACCACTACCCTACCACTACTCATTTTTTTTGCCTTAGTCAAATAAATAAATAAATAAATATTATGGGACAATCTTACATAAATCGACCTAGTCCCACAGTAAGCTCTGGAAGGCTTGTGTTATGGGTACTAGGCGACGATATATATACTATACATATATAAATACATAGAAACACCCATGACTCAGGAACAAATATTTCTGCTCATCACACAAATATTTGCCCATACCGGGATTTGAACCCGGGACCTCCAGCTTCATAGGCAGGGTCACTACCCACTAGGCTGTCGTGTCGTCAAATATTTTAAAACTATATTATCTGTGACTGTATGAATGAACTGTCAATGTCAAATGTACGCTGCCAAGAAGAAGGGACCTTGTTGTCGGTTTGGAGTTATTGGTAGATCTATAATCTACATACATTTAGCTAACTAACCATGTAAAAAAATAGTACCAGCGACAACAAGGTCCCTTCTTCTTGGCAGCGTCACAAATTGTTTCATTCATTTGAATTAAAGTGACAGCTGACAGCTTGCAGACCTTTTACCTTTTAAATAAAATATAAATAAAATAACCTTTTTTATTACACCTAGAATAAATAAGTGTATATTTGGCGTATGCGTCTTTATAGAATGAGACGATTTAAAAAAAAACCTACATTTCTGTGAAATTTAAAAACAGAAAAAATACGGATACTTATTTTTAATTCTAGTTTCATATAAAAATACAAAAATGCATGATAACACTACTTTTCGCCCCGCGGTTCAAAGCATTTTCCCGTGGGAACGGCATACAGATACCAAACACAAACACACTATACAAATAATATCGATAATTATGGAAATCACTACATTATCGATATAAAAATCGACAGTTGTCACTTCCCTATTTGTATACGCATTAGTCTGATCCCCCCTCACCCTTGATCTTTCCCCGTAATGTGCGATAGGGACAACTGCAGCTCAGACCGATTTTCACTACAAAATCTTGACCAGATCGATGCTTTGTATTCCCCTGTTTTCTCCGCCAAACCTGCGCCGATTCAATTATGTTTGGTGTCGAAATTTAGAGGAAGAACAGATATCTATGTTTCTATTATTTTATTTTAACGTAAAATCTTTTCATATTTGTCTGGTAGTCATCTAAATATGACAGTAAAAATGGGGTATTTTTTAGGTTTTCGAAAATTCGTATCTGTTTTGGTAATTATTTTTTGGGAAAAAGTAAATGACAGGGGCATACATACAGTAGACCTAGATTTTATAAAAAAAAACGAGTCCTCTAGAGGGATAAACCAGGAAGGAAATAGGGGAATACGTTTGTATGGAAAAATGCTGCTAGGATACCCTCTTAAAAGGTATTGAAAAGAGACTTTCGCTTTTAGTTTGTAGCTTCGTGTAACGGGCCCCAGGTATGTATACATGTTGCTGTAGATATAATTTTAATACTATGCAGGGCTTTATGTAGTTAATAGGCCAATCAACTTATTTTTATCGTTAGCTGCCATGGTTACGTCTTAGACTCACTTTTAGAATTGTGATTATCTGGATTTAAATCTATCTTATTTAATTTGTTACCTTCTTAACGTATTAGAAATTCACGTTATAACAGTTTTTTAATGAAACTCTGTCACGTTGTCTCCTTGTTAATGGGACATACCTAATAGTGCCTAGAAATACTGTTTGACCCAAATCTACCTGTCACTAATTGTCATAAGCATCGGAAAGCAATGCTTCATGTACGACCTAGCGACAATTACTTATCCGGGATAGAGAATTATGTAGAAACGGACTTGCGAAAGTTGGCCTTTGCCGCTTTAAGTAATATTGCCGGCAATGGAACCCCCATGTCGACTTATCAGTCATCAGCGGGTCAGCAATAATGGGGTATTAGTGTGGCTGTTTACATAAAGACAGGCTAGCCGATGATAGTGCGATCGTGCTAAGATTATTGCTCTCGGGCTGTAATGACGGGGTATTAGGAAACTCTTGGTTTGATGGTGTTTCCACGACTGTCCTATTGCCCTGTTAATGCCTTTCAAGAATCGAAGTGAGCGAGCATCGCATTGTTTTATTGGTTAAAGGTAAATTAGAAACGATGGTTGGTTTTAATGAAGTCTGTCTGCGAGATTCTGGTGTGAATTTATCTTTTTTATTCTTGATGATCCATGAGCATTAGATTTAGATACATTTTTTTTTATAATACTGATTAAAATTAAGTTGACAGCTTTTTATGCCCATGGATTAGTTACCTGAATGCACTTTGCAACTAGAACTTCAACTCCAGTGTCGTCGCCTTTTAGAAACAACCTGACTATAGATGTGTCCCAAATTATTAAACCTAATTGGATAAGTCTAACCAAAAACCTTAACATAATATTTGACGTTTAAGTTGCAGTGTTCTAAGCGGGTGTATACTTTTCTATTTACAAATGGCGTTTCATTGAAATCATTCTTTCGAATGCATATTCAGTAGGTATACGGCAAGGCCAACAATTTGAGCAAGTAACTTTCAGGCATGGTACAAGTTTTTTTTTAGTTTTCAAGGTGTACATGACCTAGTTGCATAAAGCAAGCATTCAAAACATCGGGCGCTTACGTCACAACATCTGCAACAACGCGTTCTAAGAACCACAAGTCTTTATCTGAAACACGGAAGCCACGTAATGACAGACGAAATGAACCAAGTCGGTTAAATTATCGGCTAGGCCAGACTCAATTCGATCATGTCTTTTACGTAGCAATCCCATTTTAATACGATGTGCGCGCTCGCTTTGCCCGTTGGCTCGGGGAGCGTGGAATTAGCAGGTGAACCAGTTTGGAATGGGCTTGAGATCGGAAGCGATGAATGAAAGTGGACCTCCAGGTGTGCTGTGCCTTGGTAGGCACACGTCAATTGCATTGTCCATTCCCGTCCATAATTTGCGGTCGGTGGCCCTAAATTATTGCGCGGTGACTATTGACAGTTAAGTGTCCGCGTTCCTACACAGTTGAGACCTAAAAATTATGGGACGCGGGTTAGCGACTTCGAGAAGAGACAATAGTAGAATTGCGAGATCAAATGGAATGCCGCGCGTTGAATGTGGCAAATTAAAGGAATGTCATTAAAACACCTTTAACAATGCCAACAAAAAGACATATTTTACAACATAAAAAGATCACTGCGCTTAGAATCTGGTGACAGACTACTATATTCATTGCAACGAAAACAAAAAAAACATAAATCAACAAAATAATTCTATCTGGTAGACATGGACTCATTAAAATCGGTTCAAAATTTTGGCATTGTCTCGGAAGTGAAGTTTTTTGTAGACACGATGATTTCTTTGTGGCCCTTATTTGTCATGCACAAAGTCATATAAATAATAAATAAATATTTGCAAATGATCTTAAGTTATCGGCGTCATTTATAATGGCATATGTTTAACGGATCACCAGAAAAACACTTTTTACTGTCGAAAATAGTAAATGCTCACCAAAATTTAATCTCCATTTTTAACCGACTTCAAAAAAAAGGAGGAGGTTCTCAATTCGGTTGTATTTTTTTTTTTTTTTTCCTTGTTTGTTACCTCAGAACTCCGTCATTGATGAACCGATTCGGAAATATATTTTTTTGTTCGTATGTATATACTTCCAGGTGGGTCCCATTTTTTGGAAATTCAGTTAGATGATGGGATCCATGAGGAATTGAGGGGATTCCTCAATTTTATAAGGCACGCGTGTAGTGATTTTGGTATTTTCTGTTATAACTCGTGTATTTACATCCGGAATCATAAATTTGGTGGCGAGGAATTGATGATGAAGACCACAGATGACTTATCGAATTCCTCAATTATGTACTTAACACTTTCGCAACCAGGCAAAATTCCGAACAATACCCCAGAAACCGACAGAATTGGCGTCGCGGGAGGGTTTATAGCTCGTGCTCGACTCTCGGGTATGCCGGCATCTGAGTAAAGTTTACGAGTGCCCGAGAGTCGGGTACGCGGTGTCCAATGTGTTAAAAGTGCAAAAGTACGTCACAGGTTCTGATAAGATTCCGTTGAAATAGGAACTAATGAAGTGCCATTGGTGATGATCTTGGGGAATCGATGGAAGTCCTCAAATATTATCGGCCCACATACAGCGATTCGGTTTTTTTCTATAGTAATCAACGCATTTGCTATCGGAAATCAGTTCATGTGGTAAATTGTAAAAAATAGGAAATGTGCTCGTGGCTTGGCGGAGTACTAAATTGAAGTCGGTTAAAACTTTGTTTTTAAAGTAAATTATAATGTGCAATAACAACCCAAATTACAACATCTTACTATCCTATTAAAGAAAAGGTTTTCCTATTAAATCACTGCTTAACCAAAAATAGTAAATGATCACCAAAATTAAATCTCCATTTTAATGTACAATAATAACCCAATTTATAACATCTTACTATGCTACTAAAGAAAATGCTATCATAACAAATCATTGCTAACCCACAAATAGTAAAATAATTTCTTAAATTCAACGGAGCCCCGGCTTTCGTTTCTGGGACTCAGTCTCCCGCCCTCCGCCCGGGCTCCCGCCAGAAATTTGCTTCGTCGGCCCTTCATTTCACGTGCGCAGTCAGTGCGCACTCGACCAACGCTCTGCTAGGGAGGTCGCCGGCTCGCTTCGCTCGCCACCTTCCCCCACTCGCTTCACTTCGGCCTCGCGGCCCGTTCAACTCAGGACCTCCTTCGCGAGCTTATGGCTCCGCGGGTTTTTAGATACACTCTAGGGGTAGGACCGACAAGACCAAGTGGAAGTGGGGTGCGCTGATTCGGGTTTTGGTAGCACTTGTAAATTTGGCATCATTATACTTTATTTTGTAATATGCATATATTTTAAGGCAATCATAGTGGGTTATTTAGGTAGAAATATTGTATTAATTTGCTCGCTAAGATTTGGTGATCATTTACTTGGTGTTCGAATTCATATAATGTGCTGTGCAGTCGTTACTAAAACAGGTAGTAATGGTCGAATATATTTTTTTGGTATTCAGTATATTTTTTTGGTAAGAGAGCTTAGGGTATCTAAGCATTTTTTGGTGGTCATTATATTTAATCCCATTTATAATTGTACTAGTATACAATACGTTCCAAATCGTTTTATTCAGATTATAACAGGACTTCAATTAGATTCTCTACGCCGACATACAGACAACGGTACCCAAGATTACTAAGCCCGTAAACATGCTCAATGAAATATAAAGTTAAATCTCGTCTCAACGACTCGTCTCTAAATCGTTTCCTTAAAGGGCTTTACTGTAGCTGTAAAGATGCGCAGACGACAGTCCGCTACGGGACTGTAATAGTCTCTTTACGACATTAAACCTAGATGTCACCGAAACTATCATCGCCTGTGACATTTCAGACCTTCCCCATCATAGCTAAATTTCCTGATACCTTCATAAACACACTATTATGTCCCTTAACTTTACTGCCTTAGGTTTAGAATCGCTTGAATGATGTCGCGAAAAGGTAAAAGTTAGATGGTCTCGCGAACGCCGTACAAGGGTACGCCACACGATACTTCGTGTTGTAAAATACCAATTTACTTTAACAATATGGCGATTTACTTGAAACATTTCATGGCCTTTTAAGGTTTGTACATTTAGGCCAGTGATCCGGTAATGCTTGGAGCTAGTATAAATAAGCTGCTCGTGCGCGGGGTGCTGCAACATTTGTCCTCTAGTCATTTTAGGTCATGCCATCGCAAGTATCGCAACGGGAATCGATTTTGTATTAGAGCACTTGCGCTAGAGCGTTCGTAGAGAAATTCGGCAAAAACGCAAATTCTTGCGAACAGCAATTCACTGCACTTATTATGCTTTACCTACGGTCCTCTTTTTTAAACCCCGACACGCAGACGAGGCTTTTTAAGTTTAATATGTGCACCTGTCTATATGTGTCTGTCTGTGACATCGTAACTCTCAAACAGGTGAACCGATTTGAGTTCGGTTTAGTAACCGAAAGTCTTGTCCGTGGAGATGGTTCTTTTCTTTTTGACGACCTCTGTAGCCTAGTCGGTAGTGACCCTGCCTACGAAGCCGGAGGTCCCGGGTTCGAATCCCGGTAAGGGCATTTATTTGCGTGATCTGCATGAATATTTGTTCCTGAGTCATTTCAAGTCATTATTTAAGTATTTATTTATATATTTCAGTATGTATGTCGTCTAGTACCCATAGTACAAGCTTTGCTTAGTTTGGGACTAGATCGATTTGTATAAGATTGTCCCCAAATATATATTTTTTATTAGTATCGGGGCTGTTTTATAAATTTGTTCACAAAAACATTGTTATTCGTAATACTGCACAATCTGGATTCTTCACAATAAATAAGCTAGGTTTTTTTTCATGATGTCATTTGATGCAGGATGGAGTGTACAATCCCGTTTGTAAAGAATTGCAAATAGGAAACGCTTTTGTGTAAAAATGAGCACTGTGAATATTACGAATGGTGAATTGCTGTTCCAAGGAATTAAGAACAAGAATAAACGCTGTTGTGTAATGCCTAACATAATCCTACACTTACTATCGTGTCGGTGCTTTAATGAAGCATTTTACGTTTTAGTATCACGTGTAGTAAAGCATATTAATACCTATCGTTTCATTTTAGTGCCGATTTTCATCGTTGTATAATCATCTTTATAGTTTTCTCGAATAAGTACGTACTTGTGTAGTACGAGTTTAATAACTCAATAAAAGTAATTAAGAAGTTCATTTTGACGACCACATTGGCCTAGTTGGTGGTCCTGTCTAAGAAGCCGGTGGTCCGGGGTTGGAATTCCGGTAAGGGTTCTTTGTGTGATGATGATAAAAACACCTTTACTTTCGCTAACTGTGTCTTTTGTTTTAGTATTGGACTGCTTATACTACTGCGACTATGCATTCAATATCATACATAACGAGAGGCAAAAGTTAGTTACGGTCAACATAAAAGATATGTAGTTAAGCATAGTTTATGTTTAAGAATCTTTGATATAGGTCGCATATATTGTATTACTTCATGCCTCTATAATTATCAATCTGTATCCTACGCATCTTGTTGGTAAATCTAATGTTTAATGCCCCAAAGTCCTCAGGATCAGGACACAAGCTCGATCTAGTGTGAGGGCTATTGTTTGCTCTAACAAGCTGTTGTATACTTTCTATAGTTAATTTTAATTTAATTACTAAGGTTTCATGTAATGTCAATTTGGAAAATAAATATATTCGTATTCGTATGTACACTTTCGCACCTTAATGCCAAGTATGACGTCGACTGTACCGTAGAAAATAACTCACCCGCTATTTTTACCCGACTACCGAAGAAGAGGAGGGTTATGTTTAGACAAAGGTGTGAAAAAGACCCCCAAAGAGTTGTCTTGTACTCCTTTTTGAGGGGTCGTAGATGTAGATGGTAGGCGGTCTCGTCGCGTCGCGTCGCAGAGTTTGTGCTAGCCCCGCAGTAGTATCAGCAAGATTAGCTCAAGACGAGCTGTGTCGCGATGAAACTAGCCAGCTCCTTAAAATTAAGCACATAGAAAGAGACGGATAGTCTATCCCGCCGCAAATCGGCTTGTGCTAACCGTGCAGTAGCGTACTCGTAGACAGCTCATCAAAGTCCCGATGCCGCATAAACCTGTTCCAACGTCCAAAAGGAACACGTCGGCGTGACACTTGTTGAATCATAAATTAACAAGATTATATAAACAAGGAAGAGCATGCGTCACTGTGAGGTGAAATGCCCATTTGTTAGACATATATCATAGAAACAAAAGCTATGGATTACAATATATTTTGTCAACGATTGACACCTAAGTTTAGTGGGACTGGGGTACGCTAGACACCCTCATGTAAAGCCTATATTTTTCTAAAGTTGTCCTAAGATGCTAGAAAATATATTACAAATATTTCTTACTCTCGCTCAAAATATGAAACTATAGAGAACAAAAATCGTAAAAGGACTAGAGGTACCTAAGTAATCAAAGAACGATCTTATCACTTAAGAGCGTTCTCTTTCTGACAATCTTTGAGATTTTTTTTATAGGGATTTGTAACTCAGTAATACCGAAATGGGTAGGTTAAATACGTTTAGTTGGCGGGTCTATTCGTCAGTTACAGGTGACTTTACCCTGCGTCGTTACAATAATAATCTGAGTCACCCTGCTTGGGACGGTGCCAGGAGTGATCCTACTCGATAGTGATCGTCACCCATTCTTTGTGTGACACGACATAATGTTGTCAGACGAGTGTGACACATTAGGTGCGGGCAGGGTGCCCGTGCCATTTAAGGTATTGGTATGTCGCGTGCGGTCTGGTAAAAAGGTGATTTATGAAGGCCTAATCGCTCTGAAAGTAAGCGACCAAAAATTCAGAAAATATATATCTTTAACTTTGGTATACATACCAAATTTTTAAGTTAACTTTAGTTTTTACTAAGTGATTTGCATTTGTTAACAGTATTTTTATCAGTTCTCTTTATAGTTGTATTTTTTAATGATAATAAACGAAGTTACGTTGACGATACTAATTGATATGTCAAAGAACTTCTGATTTCACTTGGTTGTTCACGGATTTCCACTTGTCTTGACAAACATTTCTTGCTGTATTCAAATATTAAATTTGCTTCCATACAAGTAAATTATAAGTCATATTCATATACTTACGACAGTTCTTTCCGAGAAAAAACAAAATACGTTCACTGAAAAACGATTTTCGCAAGTTGTTCAAGACTTTTAACTCGGGAGACGAGACAACTATCTAAGTACCTACAAAATTTTGGCAGCTTAGTGACTCTTTTTACAAGAACTGTTAAATACATATTACACATAACTTAAATATAAAAACACAATGACAAATACAGCAATTAAAACTTAAGCTAAGCTTAAGCCTAGTCAAATAGTCCCCCTCGAGTTGTCCCTGGCGCAAAGGTACCCATTACACTGGACGCGTAACTCTATTTGTTTCTGCAATCGGGTGAAAAATAGAATACATTATATTGCACATGCTTATTTAAGAGGGAACATTACCTGAGATCAGTATTGCTGTCACGTTGACGTAGGTGAGACCGCCCGTTAGTGCGATAAAGACAACAAGCATCGACTAAAAATCTTAAGTGAAAAGCTCAAAATCGAAGTTTCCTCCTCCAGAACTTAACCAACCGTAACAAGATTTCAAAAACGGAATAAGAAGGAAATATGAATAGGCCGTTTTAAGCATAGTTTGAAGCACCGTACTTCAAAAAATAAGAATACTTATAAAAAAGCAAAACGTAACGACACAGACATAGATGATAATTATTGATATTATTTCAAGAAAACATGAATCTACGGTCAAACTTAGGAGGAAACAGCAGAAAACGTTTGTATGGAAAAAATACCTCCCAACTTTCCTCTTAACTATGCACATTGTGTGCATTGTAAAATCTACAGTGGCATCAACATCCGAACATCCTTATTCCAAATGGCTGCAAAACTACCGCTACGACAAACGAGAATACAAAGCGATTGTAGATATCTACATAACAGCTGTAACAGTAAGTGATTGCAGGCATTTCCACAATGTTGTAAACATTTGAAAACCAACAACCGTTAACAATCAAAATAGCTATCAGTCGTAAATAAAACGGCCGAGACATAGCTTATTCGCGTGTCTCCGCACTATCTGATGCGGCTAGTTCTCTCAACATATCATTCCGATATTCAATATGTACTGCAAACTTACCTTATACAACCCGCCAGTGGCGTACACTCCATATAGGCAAAAAGGCGCTGCCTACCCTATCAATATAATGCTAATACAACACAATACCTACTATAACGAAAATAGTATGGCACGGTAATATTATTAATAAACAATCACAGTTATTATTTATTGAATTATACATTTGAATTTCGCGGTGACCCACGGCCACGCGCACGTGAATGTCGCGAATTGTTAACCTCTGATCCCTTTGCCGCTTGAGGCGTACTTCTGAAAAAGTACGACTTCAACGGTATAAATTACGAACACACGTATACATAACTCACACATCTGTAACCCAAATCCTCAAGTAAACAGTTCTTCATTTCCGACCGTCTGACTTGCGCGATCATTGCGCGTCATGTAGGCTAGATGATATATCATGCCCACAATAAACAAGTAGTGAATTTGCGATCCGATGTCTTCTTTCTCTTTCTTACATCCGAATAGTTCCGACAGCCCCCGCCGTTGCCGAGCGCCACCATATTCGTGATTTTAGGCGACCAAATTTAGAAGTATGCATTCAACAAGCGATCATTTCCCATTCAAATATATCGTAATTTTATCACCTGTTTGTGGTGTTATGGTTTGCGAACTTGGGATGACATGACACGCGCGAAATTGTATTTAGCTTTTTTTAAGTCCCAGAACCGTTTAAAATGATGAATATCTCGGTAAATATCGATCGGAGAGAAAAAGTTTAAAGAGTTAAGTACTACTTTTCAATATCATTTCATCCCACTGCCTACCCTGTCCCAAAACCCTGTGCACGCCACTGCAACCCGCTAGACAATTATATCCGCAAAATTGAAAACAAACGCCCTAATTTTAAGGGTTTGCAGTAACTTTCAAGAGAGCAAAGTTAAGTTTGCGCAAGTTTAAGGCAGGTACAGAAACGTGGGCCCGCGTTGACACATAGCGTATCGTTTGGAGATCTCACGAATACCTTGGCGTATTTTTCGCAATTTGCATTACTGTATCTCTAGCCTATATCCTGTATCTGCCGCTGAATCTTGCGCATGACAATCTAGCCTGATCCTGTTTTCCCTGGATCTAGTTTCGTGATTGAAGTGTAGATATGCGGTTGTTATCTGGGACACGGTTCGAGTGAGGTATATTTAGATGGCATAAGAATAAAAGGATGGCTCACGCACAGTAGCCTCTAGTGAACGTGTTGAACGCTACTCTATCCAGATAAATGTACCCAAGTATACAGTGATGATTAAATGATTTGTAGACGCAATATGTGAAGTTCTTATAAGTCGTAATCTTTACTAAGAGGAAAAGTTTGTATGTTGTACTATGAGTAAAACTCTTTATTAAACAAAATAAACATAGTAGAATAGAATAGAATTCATTTATTGCATAATTATAGGTGTTAATAGTAAGGTTACATGTATTTTAGTAGAATCACTATAATTTGGCGTCAGGCGTACAACATCAGTTTACTTAAATCTAAATTATCTATCTACTAACAATTTTTGCATGAACTTGTAGACAATTAACAACAAGATAAGTTATACTCGAGTTATATGTATGTATGTAAGCACTTTATTGTACACAATAACAGGTTAAGGAATATACATGTCACACAATAGATCAAAGTACAAAGGCGAACTTATCCCTATAAGGGATCTCTTCCAGCTAACCTTTGAGCAATTGAGAGGAAGGTAGGTAGAACGAGATAGGCAAACTTATACCGTGTACAAAAACAGAGACAATGAAAGCAAATCCTAATTAGTATTAATTCTAGACAAATAAAAACATGCCAATACATATATAAATATACAATATAAAATATAATACACACTAACATATGTAACATATATATCGCAAATATACAATAAATAAATAAATACTATATTCAACCAATTCACAAGTCATTGGAAAGCCACAACTTCTTCAAATTCATCTTAAGTGACGCAACAGACTGCGACTGTCTCAGCGACAAAGGCAACTCATTCCACAATTTAACAGCGCGCGCAGTAAAAGATCTGGAGTATGTTCGCGTCTTTCTAGACGGTACAGCAAGAGTAAGGTTAGTACTCGACCGCAAGCGGTGGCCACTGCCGTCTGCCATATAACTAAACCGCTCAGAAAGGTAAGGAGGGGAAGTAGGGCTGAACAGTGTACTGAAAAGTAATGACAGGATATGCACATCCCTGCGCCGGCGAATCGGTAACCATCGAAGCTTAGAGCGGAATTCAGAGATATGATCATACTTGCGTAGACCAAATACATATCTGATACATACATTTTGTAGACGCTCCAGCTTATCAAGTAGCTCCTCGTTGAGGTCCAGAAACGCAATATCGCCATAGTCCAGAAGAGGAAGCAAAAGAGATTGAGTAAGGGTCAACTTGGTACGAAGAGGAAGGAAATTCTGAAGACGTCTTAGGGAGTGAAGGGATCTAAAGATCCTCTGACTCACCTCAGCTATATGGGGTGACTAAGAAAGCGTCTGGTCCATGGTGATACCCAAATTCTTGACAGTAGAGGAAAGAGGAATAGAAATTCCATCAAAAATAATGTCAGGCACCACCACTTCTGAGAGCTTATCTACATAGTAAGGACTACCAATAACAATCGGTTGCGATTTCTTCGCATTAATTTGTAAACCATACTTACACGCCCAGCAGCGTATAGATTCTAGGTTTCGATTGACTTCCGAAATTAATGAGGAGATATCATCCACAGTAGCCGCTGCATAAATCTGTAGGTCATCTGCGTAAAGGTGATATGATGTAGTTAGGGATTCGGTGATACTATTTATAAAAACAGAGAACAATAATGGAGAAAGCACCCCGCCCTGAGGAACGCCAGCGGAGAGTTCGCACCACTCGGACATCTTGTCATCGAACGTAATGCGCTGGCGCCTGCCAAAGAGGTAGCTGCGAAACCAGGATAAGGGAGTTTCATAAATGTTAAGAGAGCGGAGAATACCTAGCAGAATATCAAAATCTATCGTATTAAAAGCACTGCTAAAATCAAGAAGAACAAGGACAGTGAGCTTTATGGACTCGATATTGAGACGAATGTCATCGGTGACGTTAACTAAAGCGGTGACCGTGCTATGCCCGGGGCGGAATCCGGATTGGAAAGGATTAAACAAAGAATTTCTGTTAAGATGAGAAAGGAGACGACGATTAACATAATGTTCAATGATCTTTGACAAAACTGGGAGAATAGAAATAGGGCGGTATTGAGTGAAAGATACAGCATTAGGGATTTTGGGGAGAGGAATTACGTGAGCATACTTCCACGATGCCGGAAAGGCTCCAGTGGACAAGGAGAAATTTATAATATCCGAAAGGGTAGGAACAATAAAATCCGCCACGAGCATAAGCATATCCACACTGAGGCCATCGTCACCGATTGCCTTCGTCTTAATAGATTTGAGAAGGGCAAGCGTCTCCTGCGGTGAAATCAAACCAAATTCAAAGGGAGATAGGTCGGGGTGTGTACTACTGGCAAGAAGTGAAAGAGTGGATTGCTTAATGGATGGGTCAAGAGTAACCGGCGACGTGCTGAAATGTTTGTTAATAGCGTCAATGTCAAGAGTATTGGAAGAACACTGCTGAGTTTTGCCGACCCCAAGAGACTTTAAAAAATTCCACAACTTAGAAGGGGGACACTCCTCTATTGATTTGTGGATGTGTGGATGTCCTCTATTGAGTTATACAATGTTAGTTTTATATTTTTAGTTATAGTATGTTTTAAATAATCTCCGACCCCCTTTCCGATTTTAAGCGGTGTTCATGAATATCTGAATATAATAATAAGGAACGTTTGACAAGTTTCTATGGAATGACCCTGCCGGCGCCATATTTAACGTCGATCGGTCTGTAAGCGTAAAGGCGGGTTGCACCGACTTACGATTACAGACCGATCAACGTTAAATATGGCGCTGACAGCTGTCAGTCCATAGAAACTTGTCAAACGTTCCATTCAGAATTTAACGAACACCGCTTACGATTACAGGCGGTTTGGTGCAACTCACCCTTAGTTGGTACTACCCGCCCTCAATGTCCGTCATTCTAAGTACTTTGATGGCTATTACGATGTATGTTCCCTAAGATATCACACAGTGTAAAAGATAACTTTAAATAGGATTAATTATTTTTGCAACTTTTCAGAATTACGCATTTACACAAGAAACAGATAGATATCATTACTTTAACGCGGTCAGAAGGTCGACCACGTTACAATTCATTTTTCGCGACTTCCACACCCGTCGAGTTAACGCGGCAGAACGAGTGTGCGCAGCACATATTAAATTGGGACACGAAAAGTTATGTCATATTGACTCCTTGCGCTGTCCAGTAATAAACAAAAGCATAAATGCTACCTAGTTTCCAATCCCCATACTAGGGTTGCCATCTCTAAAATTTGGCAACCAGGACAAGACGCGTGAAAACCCCGGATTTTGGAGCCCAGAACCCGGACATTGTCCGGCGCGGCAATTATAACACTCGACCGCCATTGCAGCGCTTACGCAGCTAGTTTATCGTTTCCTTGGTTTGCGTATAATTAATCGTTAGTGACTGCCAGTTACAATTTGTTCCCTGCTAGCTTTAGTTAGATTAGCTGCAAAACGGTAGCGAACTGCGGGCGTAATATGGTTGCTCTTATCGTTGTGGATAAGACATCCGTCGCTCTCGCACTGGCTTACTTGACAGAACCTGTGGTTACAGTTTTTATTTAAAAAATGTTTTGTTCCTTTGCCCCATAGGGGCGAAATGGGGGGCGAAAGATCGTATGGAGCTACGATATAAAAGAGTTCCACGCGGACTAAGTCGTGGGCAGGAGCTAGTCAAGAAATAGATGTACTCGTGAATGGGAAGACCAAGATACTTCGCTGCATTGGAAATAATTTAATATGTTCCTAAGGAATTTCTTTAGTAAAATAACGATAATAATAATAATGGCGTAGGGATGTGACGGCCCCATCGCCCACCAGATTTCTGGTGCAATCAGTCGTACCTGAGTTCTCCTGGGGGTGTCCTGTGGTCAGGCTGAGCCGATCGGGTGGTTGGTTGGACAGGCCCTCCGCCTCTGGCTTGCCTTTATTGGCCGTCCAGAGTGGAGTCGCAAGAGCTGTTGCTCGAGGGTAGATGTGGACACCTAAGTGGCGAGTTGGCTATATGTTTAAAGTCCAGTGACACCTCTCTACCCCCCAGCTCTCTGACCGGTGTTGCCCTTAGGCCATTTTTTAATGTCGCTATTAATAGGGGCCCATCTAGCAGTAAGCGAGTCACCGTCTGCCAGAGATAAAGATTGAAACAGTTTTATTAGGCAGGGTCCGATGTTTCACCCAATAGCCCAGCCACTAGTCCATCATTTCAACCCAATAACCCGTTTTATTTAGATTCCATCAACCATCAATAGTCCCTATACACCCCAGCGGGTGCTGTCTCTGTGTGCGTCCCATGACACGGGCAGGGACAGCATCCGCTCGGTGTACTCCTTGCATTTCATTAAATTGTCAAAAGGGCCTCTACGTGTTGGCTCAGTTGGTACTTTGCAAAGAGAATATAACCACTACGTTTTACTTTTACGTGGTACTTTGTAGGTCTAGGTAGCTCCACGCATGCCTCCCAAAGGTCCGGGACATCATTGTCCCGTGAACGGGAAAGACATACATAAATCAGCCTATATACGCCCCACTGCTGGGCACAGGCCTCCTCTCATTAATGACAGGGAACGTTTAGTGAAATAATATAGCTTGTATCCAGTACAGCTATGTATATTTATTGCATAATTGCACCTATGCGTACCTACATAATTTGTATCGGACGGCTCTGTATTTTTTTAATATTTTATTTTCATTAAAAACCATTCGATCAGTATTTTAACAAGGCCCTTCCAATGGAACAAGTCATGACGTTGACGCGCGTTTCTCTCGATTGGTATGTAGACTTCAATTTAAATATTTATTTATTTAGAATGTTCTCAGAAAGGAATAAAAGTAAAGTGAATAACGAAGTAGGCAATTTAAGGGGGAATACTTACATATATATAACTGTTAAAAGTTGAAGGAACATGTTCTGTCTTTTTCCCACTAAACGATGTAATATTTCTATCCTATACTACCTATGAAATAGGCGTTTTTTCACGGATATTATTTTGTACGTAATTTATTCATTTCTATTGCACTATGTAAAGGTTTTAAATACAAATTTAGGTTTTAATTTTTTATTTAGTGTTTCAAATTAAAGCTTGAAAACTATCCTTTTCATGTGCTGCCGGTTCAAGTGTTTCAATTACGTATAGTTTTTGCGAACTATTTTTAAGTAATTGAGATATGTGAAACGTAGCTTAAAAGTTTTCTATATTCCTACCAAAATTTTGTTTGGTTTGAATTTGTCATTGCTGAATAATCCGCAAAATTCAATGTTCACATCTTTCATAAAATTCGCTATACAATACCTACTATTTCGTAGCTTGCAAGTGGCGTCACAGGTAACTTGTGTTTTGTTTCTTTAATAGGCATGATGACACATTTTGAAAAACTGTTGTATAATGTTTAGAAACATTTATTATAATGTACGTCACGTCTATAAACATGTATACGATTTTCAACGTTATTCCATTGACATACGTCCCTAAACGTGTACATGTTTAGGGACGTGACTGTACAACGAATAAGATTTTTCAAGAGAATATAACAGTTAAGTAGGAAAAAAATGCATTTTAGTTTTTAAATTTCTAATTGGCGCTAAAACGCTTGTCAGTGTCATGGCGTCCCGAGTGACGTCACGTTTGTATAAACAGAACGCAAAACTTTGACGTTTGCTAGCTATAGATCGCTCAATTGCTCATTGAATGAACTTAAATTCAAAAGTTTACAAGTCTTGCGCGGCCGTGCGAGCGAGAAAGCGGGACAATGATGTATGAAGATCTGACAGATAACATGGTTCTATCCCTGTCTTACTATTCGTTCAGTACGTAAGTTTTCTCTGTAATCTGTGGTAATGGCCGTTATGGGTATTTGTTTATACAAACGTGACGTCATTCTCTCTGATTGGTGTTTAGTTTAACATATCATGGCGGGCGTCCGTATTTTTCAGTTTAATTTTATCAAAATAAATAATAATCTCTTACTTAATAAAAAAATATGAGCATTTTTCTAATTCTATGATTAAAATTTCACTAAGAAAATACCATATTTTAGTGATTTTCAATTACTGTCATCATGCCTATTCTGTATGTTTTTACCATAACATATATTTTTTGATGTTCTCTCTTTTGTATAATAAAAACTTAATTACTAGCAAGTATAAAAGGTTAAAAAATTGTATCCCGAGTCTGTGAATCAAACTGAAAAAAATAACGTTTTGTTTTCATACAAAAGCGTAATATGTGCCGAGCACAATTTCGAATCGATCCCCATTTTTCAAAATCGGTTCAGTGTCTTTAAACACGACGCTGCCAATGGAGCACATGTATTGGAATTGTCTTATCTGTGCCCACGGCTGTCAGTGACACTTTTGTTTTATCTGTCTCTTGCGCACCGGTAATGGAGGCGAACAGATTGTTTTGCGCTTAGGTTACACAGAAGTTAAATCAATAAACTATTTTTCGGGGCTTTTTTTAGGGGCTTTCATTAATTAAATTCCTTTAACATGTAGGTACCTAAATACAAACATAAACTAGGTACTAACATCGAATTCTTTCCTTTCGGCTCTGCCTTAGTCGGGCAATAAGTTTATATTGTTTTTAAGGTATTTGTAATATGGGTCTATACTGCCTGATTTAAATAAAAAAATAAAAAGGGCATTAATGTATGTATGTGTAATCAAATGATATTTCAAACATTAGTTTTTTTTTAAACCCAGTGGTATCCGCGAGCTCCACATTACACGTATATTCTCGTTTAGGTACACCTTAATGTCTACAATTGCTTTACCACTGTTAGTAATTGTATTCTTATAATGTGCTCACAAAACCAAAGCAATTGATGGAAGATTGGGTAACGTGCTACCACACAGTCTATCTACATACAGTCTGCAAACTCGGCGTTCGAACGAATTTGAACCGTTTAAAATAATTTCAAGATGGCGGGCACTTTTTGAAAAACGAACCTTGGATTCGTATTCAGAAGCCCCTCGAACCCTCAGATATCGAATTTGAACGAAAAAAACCATGGCCGCCATTTCGAAATTATTTATATTTAAAGAATTGAGTGAGTGAGGGAGAATTTATAAAATAATTTATTTATTTAATCGTATGGCATAGATATGTCGAGTCACTTGAATTATTCAATGCACTAAAAATTATAATCGTATGTCTAGATTCTTCACCCATTGGGCTGCGTTGTCAGTGAGGGTGAACAGATCTTGAGGGTCACCGCTGTATTTTCGGATGGGACAGTCTTTTATGATGTGGTCTACGGTCTGCACGGGGGCCCCGCAGTCACATGCCGGTGAATCTCTCCATCCACATTTGAACAGGTAATCGGCGCATCGTCCGTGTCCAGTTCGCAGCCTGTTCAGCTGACACCACTCTCTTCTTGGGGCAGTCAGTCAGTGAGTCCTTAGGCGGATTAGCCTTCCACTCCTCTTTCCACTGGTCCTTGATTTTAGGTTGGCGAGCAAGAAGGTTCTGGGCGGTCTGGTAAGGAGGGTGCCGGGATTTTAGCCGATGTCGCGGAGGGGAAGAGAACTCTTGAAAGATCGGCAGGTCTGGTCTGCTCGCTATCTTGTTGCACTCTTGCAACAGGGCTTGCTGTCTTCTTAAATGTGGCGGAGGTACGTGGCTTAGGGCTGGTAACCATTGTGTGGGAGTAGATTTTATTGCGCCTGAGATGCACCGCATAGTTTTGCGCAGTTGGACATCTATCTTCTCCGTATGTGTGCTATTCAGCCAGACTGGCGCACAGTATTCTCCAGCAGAGTAAACTAGGCTAAGCCCGGTTGTGCGAAGTACATCTGTCCCAGCTCCCCAGGTCGTACCGGTCAGCTTATGCATGATGTTGTTGCGTGTACCTAATTTCTTGCTTAATTTATTGAGGTGAGGGCCATAAGTAAGCGAGCGGTCCAGCGTGACTCCAAGGTACTTCGGGAGTGGATTGTACCGCAAGAGGTTTCCATCGAAGGTTACTTTTGGCGAGTACGAGGCTAGTTTGTTATTCAGGTGGAATGTCGACACTTCAGTTTTGCTCGCGTTTGGTACCAGGCGCCATTTTTTGAAGTAATTTTCCAACATCTCTAGGTGACTGGTGAGTTGCTTCTCGGATACTTCAAACGTACGGTGTTGGTGGGTGAGAGCAATATCATCCGTGTAAACAAATTTTCTGGACGCTGTCTCGGGCAGATCGTGTGTATATAGGTTAAAGAGCAGTGGGGCTAGTGTTGATCCTTGTGGAAGACCGTTGTTGAGTTTCCTGACGCGACTGCGTTTGTCTCCAAGATGGACAGAAAATTCGCGCTTACTAAGCATTTTGTTTATGAGTGCTGTAGTTTTCCGACATGGGACAGCTTTCATCAATTTGAGGTATAGGCCTTGACGCCACACTGTGTCGTAGGCAGCTGATAAATCGACGAAAACAGCCACAGTTTTCAATTGCTTTTGGAAGCCTGTCTCGATATTGGTGGTAACGGATAGCACTTGATCTGCACAATTGCGGCCGCTCCTAAAACCAGCCTGCTCATTGGGCACAATTTCATCAATGAGAGGGGTAATCCGGTGGGCCAGCACAAATATAAAATAATTGCAGAAGGAAATGGATATCTCTCTAAAAATATTTTGACAACTCTGACTCTTGGGCGGTTACGCTATGGTTGCCTATTGCTTGTAGTTTAATACTGTGGTGCTTTAAGCAAAACAAGTGTTTATTTAACATGAGTTCACTACACAATTCAATTCAATATTTGATCAGGTTTTTGGATCCATATGTGTTAGTTACAATAAATTAAATTAACACACACGCACAGTACACTCGAATAGGCACTAGTTTTACGAAAGTGACAGCCATTTGACCTTCCAATCCAGAGGGAAAACTAAACCTATTTGGGGTTAGACCGGTTTCCGCATGTTTTCCTTTACCGAAAAGCCACAGTTCATTATCGAATGATATTTCGAACATTAGTTTTTTTTTTAAACCCAGTGGTACGACCTCCAGATTGCAAGGATCATACTCGTTTACACCTTAATTTCTACTTACTTTACTACTGTTAGTAATTGTATTCGGATCCCTCGGATTTATCCCGACCTCTGACGGTATAGATTTCTACAACAGTTTTGAGCTGCTCACCGGTAGAACATCATCCTTTGAAGTGCGGTTCTGTTGAAACTTGGTTTATGATAATTTAATCGGCGTACTTGCTTCCTTCTGAAACTAAAATGGAAATCAATGTATCAGCTTTATATATACTTAAGTCTTTCTGGTTTTGGGCGGCAGTAGCTCGTTCGCGAATGCTGCGCACCGTGCGCACGACATTCTACTATTTTGTCGTACCCTTTTGATCTTCGTATAAATACAACATTATTAATATGCTGAATACATTGCGCATACAAGCATATTGTTTGGTTTGTTTTCAGAGATCAATAGAATTGGTAATTGGGCAGAGTGATGAGACTTTTGATCTTTTCGAATAATCTTGGGTTTGATGATGTTTACTACGAGAGTTGTTAGCATGATCTATTTTGTTTTCAGGTGATCAGGCTGTAAATGAACCTTACAATCTTTAAAGGACCAACACATCTGTTCTTGATAGATGCATGCGGTGAATGCCTCTTACGCGTCACGATTGTGTCATGGTTCCTTTGTTGCGTAAAGCGGATTCAGCGTAATAAGGAAGTATTTAAGTACGAAATAGGCCATAATATAAAGAATTGAGATTTTCTTAAAAAGCGGTGCATTTTGCTAGTATGACATCATTTAACTTCAATTTCTCATTCGATTATTAGTACGTCACGCTCACACACATTTGATGCGCTAACGCAAGAAAGAGCGAATTGATCAAGATGATTCGCATACCGTTAAATCACCTTCCGAAATGTTATTTAGCGCCAAAATTCGAAAAGAGGAGGTCTGTTTGGTTAAAAGTACAACATTTGGCAACAAGTTCTGACGGCAACAACTTATTTGTTCTACAATGAACCAATATGCTCTGCAATATGATCGGAGCTTCAGAATTGTCCCATAGCGCACTAATTTGACTGGAGCGACATAACTTGACTCATTGAAACAAATGTAAATAATGAAAGTACACGCGAACATTACATAGTCCTTACCTACCTACTGTCTGAGACGTTAACGGCCCTGTGTTCAAATATTTGTCTAATATTTGTGTATGAGAATAAGGGCCTGTGTAGACTGAGTCTATTATTCGCGCAGTCGCCGCGCGTTTGTGTCAAATTATACTAGTGTAAATTTACTTGTGATATGACACACAAGCGCGTCGCTTAGTAAACGCAGACTGCATAGGCCCTTAGATCTTTTGTTTATTTATTTATGTATATATTGATACATGGAAAACCAACAGCGCAACATATTTATAGACACTAATAGTACAACCATATAGCCAATTACAGGTTATCTAAACTTATAGAAATAAACTAACACAAAGAAATCTAGCCAAACTTAAACTTAGCGTACATTACGCACAGTAGGTAAGCAATCGCGCACTAATAGGAAGCATGGCTATTCAGCGCGGTCGTGCGTTGAACGGGTTCTGGCTTCGATAGCTTTGGGTCCGCCACCACGCGGAATAGGTGACCCAAACCACAGCACGGCGACATGCCTCGACGGGCCACGGCGTACCGAGGCAGTTAGAGAGTCAGGGAGAAAGTGAGACCTCTTCTATTCAGTCGCACTTTCTCTAGGAGTGGAATCCGCAGGACGGAAAGAGAAAACAATATTTTCTGGTTCTCAGGGCTTGATGGTGAGTGAGATGGGTAGATGTTTTCGGCTCGAGGTGCAGGCGATTAATGGAATGAATTTCGGGTTTTTTTTTTTTTTTGAACCTGACTGTTGCTATAATAGGACGGACCCAATATAGCGGTCGAACTGCGTGGTTGGAGGGTGGCCTGGGGAAAATCCAGGGGAAGCCTCCGGCACGACCACTCGGTCACCACGACCACGGACCACGCAAGTCAAATCCGGTGTTATGAATGGCTAGTAAACTATACCTATTCGTTATCTAAAGATGTTGTTATCGGATAGACGATTCGTATGACATAAGTAGACATACGTAGCAGAGAGAGATATTTCCAGGTGGTAACTAGGTATGGGAAAGAAATAGTCAGGATTGACGGGTGTTCCAAACAGTCCCCCCCACGTACGCAAGTACTAACATATGCTAACCAAACTAGTCAATCTATCGAGATAAGTCTAATCAGTCTATCACCTCTCGCAATTGTTCTCACCTCTGTGACGCGTACCTTGCCGTCGGGTCCGGGGTGAACTTTCTCTATGAGCCCGCGGGGCCAAGTTCCTCTCGGCAGGATACTGTCTATTATTAAGACGACGTCGCCGGGTTTCTAGTTCGGTTGATCTGTGGCCCGTTTGCGTAGTAGCAAAACGGGTTTTAAATATCTTCAGTCGTTTTTTCCAAAGCCTGCAGACGAGTTGTTGAACTATTTGCCAAGTGTTTTTTGAGGGCTTTTTATTGCTGAGTGTCTCGCGAAGTTGTATCATGTCTGGCTCCAATAGAATGGCTTCGTTTGATGTTTTTTCATTCGTTCGACATGTGGTGTTGTTTGCTAATCTCATTTTACACTTTTTCTTGTGAATTGCCGGGATATGTCGTGGAAAGTATACGCGTGACGAGTCGAGGTTTGTGTCTACCTTTTCGGCGGAGTTTTGGTCCAAGAAGTCTTTCATTTGTTTATTGTATTCGTCCTTAAGTGCAGAATCGCTATCTAAGCCTTTTTCTAACGAGCATAGCCGTTTTGACGCGAGAGTCCTGTTTTCGGGTAGCGCTTCGTTGTCCGTTTTCCATAACAATCCTGCCTTAATTCGTTCTTGTCCGGGTAATTGTTCGCACGTTCTTTCTAGTATCTGTATGGCTCTGTCCTCGGGGTCGTTTGTTCGCTCGCGCGGTTCGGTACCTAGTGATTTCGTACTAAAATGCTCGCACGTCGAGGTCAGAGTTGGATCTTGGTTATCGTTTATGTGATTGACCGAGTCGTCTGTCCTGCGGGGCTTTTCGTTCAGGCCATGCATAACCCAACCTAGTTGAGTTACAGACGCGCAGGGTTGTTGTTTACCGCCCTCACATATTTGTCTGGATACTATTAAATGTGGTGAGTCCTGTCCTATTAGTAACGTAGGTTGTGCCGATTCGTAGCACAACTCGTCCTGTAAGTGTCTTAAGTGATCGCACTTGCTCACGACGGTCCTTTCTACGCTTTGTGATGCTAAATTCAATCTATCAACCGTGTGCGCCGTGAGATCGTGAGATTCACTGCTGGACGTACCGCGAATGCTAAGTTTGACACGAGAGGAGTCGTGGTCGACGACCTCGTGCCCTCCTACTCCTTCGAAAGAGAGAGTTTCTCGTTTGCCGGGGTTTGTTACTTCGTTAGCCACGTCTTTTTGAATCAATGAAAGCGTCGCGCCTTCGTCCATCAATGCGTACGTAGATACCGAACCTTTAGGACCGCTTAATTCTACCGGAATTATCTTTAAGTACGCTTGTGATTGATTGGTGTAGTTTACCGAGCCAACGTGTTCCCTAACCGCGATAGCGTTCTCTTTCGGATTTAAGTTACTTCTGCCGTGTAGTGCGTTGTGGTCCACAAGTTGTGGTGGGCTGCTTCACAGCCACCCTTGCCGCAGGCTTTGTAGCGACACCTACTCGAGTTAGATCGATGCGTATCGCCTAGACATTTGAAACATAACTTAAATCGTTTCACCGTTTCCCATCGGTCGGTGATGTTTTGTTTAAGAAAAAATCGGCACAATTTATACTATAGAGTGACTGCCGGCGCATATTACGCATTTATTTTGCCGATTATCATCGTTTTTCCTAACAAAATTACTACTCTTTTCCGGTTGTGGTCTAGGTTTTCTATCGCTACCGCTCTTGGTGCGCTTATCGCGAGTCGCGCGTCTATTCGCTGTCGCGATGTAGTGTCGTTCCGAATCAGACTCGCTTTCGGTTTCGTAATTTACGTTCCTATGTCTACGTGACTCGGATGCGCGGAAGTCGCGGCTTGATACGGAGTTATCGTCGTAGAAGTCGCTTTGGTCCCCCGCGTCCTGGGACGACGTAGAGCTTTCTCTTGTCCTAAAATTGCGTTTAGTGTTAATATTATTAACTTGGCGAGATCGCCCGTGTGATTTCTGTTTCGCCTGCTCGTACGCGAACATGGAGTTGAAATTAACGCTTAATTCTTTTAAAAATCGGGACAGAGCGAGTAATTCTGGCACGTTTTCGTGACCAGATTTATACCTATACCATTCGAATTTGACGATGTTATTTAATTTTTCTACTATACGACTGACCAATTCGGGTGCGTATAAGTACTGCGGTTTGTTCAGCGCAGTTATGGACGAGACTACGTTACATACGCGGTTGCTAAATTCCGAAATATTGCGGCCGTCTTCGCTCATTCGCGGCATCTTTTTGACGTTTTGAATTTCCGCTAATATTATTACATCTGGCTTTCCGTAGGATCTATCTAACGCATCTATTACTTCGTACGGGTTGCTACACATGTGTAAGATAGCTCTTATCGAATCGCGTGCATGGCCCTTCACGGCCTTACGAAGGCGACCCATATTTGCTATATCCGAGAAAGCGTTCTCGGTGTCTAAGTATACTTTTTCAAAAGATATCCAATCCGAAGGATTGCCGTCAAAGAAAGGTAAGTCTCCTATGTACTTATTTGACGTTTGCGTCGGTTGGGGCGAAGAGTGACTGTCAGTCCTATTCATACTGATAGCTTGCACTATAGCGTCGCGCAGAGCGCTTATTTCGCTCGCTGACGTGTTCGATTCGCGATTCCTATCGGTCGTATGGGGCTCTCTCCGCGGTGAGATATTACGAGCGGGCTTTTCCCTTTCGGGTAAGGCGTTAGGCGCATTGGGTTGACTATTAAAAGTGGGTGACGGCGTATGCCTAGCCGAACGGTGGCTCTCCGCTAGCACTAACTCGTACCTAGCGGCGGCGTACGACGCTGCGGCCCTAGCCTGATCCAACTGTGACGCACGGAAATCTGCCTCCGCGCGCAACCTAACTAACCTCTCATCTTCGGCCCTAGAATGCTCCTCCATATTAATACCTAACTCGGACGAAATTCGATCGTGCCCTTCCTCAACTGGACCGACTCTGGAAACACTACGCGGAAAAAAATCCTCAAATGCGGCGCCCGCGTTATTTGCGCCTACGGCTTTGTCGCGTGAGGTGCTCGTACCTCCTAAATTCGCGTCGGCGGCTTGGCTGCGTGGGGCGGCCGGACCCCCTAAATTCGCATCGGCGGCTTGGCTGCGTGGGGCGGCCGGACCCCCTAAATTCGCATCTTCTCTTTCGGCCGCAAACGTATTATACCTAGGAACGGCCACTGAATGCGCACCTAGTCCGTTCGCACCTACGGCTTGCACGCGTGAGGGCGCCGTACCTCCTAAACTCGCGTTAACTAAATCGATCGCGCCTATATTTTGACCGTTGACTAATGAAACGGGATTCCCACGCGCGTCTGCACCCGTGTTGCCTAACTCGTTATCTAAACGGAAAACTATGGTCCGTATCGCTTGAACACGCCGGTGTGTTCAACGATGCCGTGTTGGTCGTCTGCTCCGCGGTGTTGGTTCCATGGCTCCAGGTATTTGTTTCTTGCGATGTAGTGGTGCCGTACGACGACGTGTCGCCGGTACCTCTGGATCCTTCGCCGCTGGTGCTTTGCTCCTCTTCTGAGTCCATCTTCTTTTGCTTGCCCGACCTCGTGACTGGCCCTACCCCCTTTCCTGACATTCTACCTACCTAACACTAACGGCCCTAGCTGCTCGCTCGGCGTACTACCGTAGTGATGCCGATTGAGGATAGGAATGTAGGGAAAATGGATGGGTGAAGGTACCGCCTGGCAGAGGAATACTATGCGCTGTTAATGCTCTATGACGTGGGGGATAGTCACGCCCTTCAGCTTGCCAACCTGTGGCTTAACAACACATAGCAACATACCAGCCACGGCCGAGTACTTATAAACGCTCTGAAAAGTGCGCTGCGATACCGACTCGATATACCGCACTAAGACGTGTTTATGCTCTGGTTGACACCGTTAGGCCAGAGCCACGCCACCTGCCAGTATGCATCGAAGATCGACAAAATTCGGCACTTAACAGGATTTAAATTTACTCACACGACGGCTTGTTTCTTCGACTTCGAAGTTTTCACAGCACTAAGTCCCGTTCGGGATTTTTCTTTCTTGAGGTTTCTTTGGCCTTTGGAAGGCTTTTCTTTTTTGAGAATTCTTGCTTCCTTATCCCTTTTGAGGGCTCTTCTTGCTTGAGGCTTCTTTGGCCTTTGGAAGGCTTTTCTTTTTTGAGAATTCTTGCTTCCTTATCCCTGTTGAGAGCTCTTCTAACTTGAGGCTTGAGTTTTCTTATTGCTGGAAACTTCGATGACGGCGACAGTGATTTATTGTGATAGGCACTGTTTTTTCTTTATTCTTTCTTCTTGTTTCGTGTGAGGTTATAACGAGGATTTTCTTTTTTCGAGCTTGGACTTGATTGAGGATATAGTTTGACGACACTGTTTTCTTCCTTGAATTTTTCTTAATTTTTATTCTTTCTTGATTTTCAGCCTTGATATTTGTTGTTTCTTCCCTAACAGCTTCATAAAAGGACGCACTACGTATGAACACTCGTTGCGGCTGCTTCACGACGTTTCCGGAAAGTCAATCTTGCTGCGACCCGTGGATTGAAGAAGCACGACGATAGTCGGATTACGATACTTCTTAAAAAATCAATCTTCTCAGTACGGTGCACGGCGATTGAGAAACTCGATGAATTCGCACGAAATGTTCTTGCTTGAGCTGATTTCTGCTTCAGTGATTCGGCCTCCGAAGGACCATTATTCAGCGCGGTCGTGCGTTGAACGGGTTCTGGCTTCGATAGCTTTGGGTCCGCCACCACGCGGCATAGGTGACCCAAACCACAGCACGGCGACACGCCTCGACGGGCCACGGCGTACCGAGGCAGTTAGAGAGTGAGGGAGAAAGTGAGACCTCTTCTATTCAGTCGCACTTTCTTTAGGAGTGGAATCCGCAGGACGGAAAGAGAAAACAATATTTTCTGGTTCTCAGGGCTGATGGTGAGTGAGATGGCTAGATGTTTTCGGCTCGAGGTGCAGGCGATTAATGGAATGAATTTCGGGAGCCATTTTTTATATATATAGCCAATTCGCTTACCAGGAAGTGATCAACTTTTATTTTCCAAAATAGGTGCATTACATCATTTTCATTATCGATTTAGTGCTTACGTCTTAACACTAATTATATCTAATTATCTCAAAATGCTGTGTTGCATTTTTATAATACAGAATTACGTGAGGAATGATAAGATATAAGTTGTATGTATATAATTCTATTCTATTTCGAGAAATTACTATGTGAATGTCTAATTTAAGAGCTAGTATGAACAATTTAGATTTTAATATTGATACTGAGACTAACAGTGGGCTTACAGACTAAGTTTAACTATGTTAATAGCTATGTATAGTGATGCAGAATTACAATTTAATAAAATCTTTTAGCTACGGTTAATTGTTAGTTATTTATTTACGTGTGAACCTGATTACATAAGTAAGTTTTACGAATTCTAGTACAAATATGAGTATGAACGAATGGTTTACGATATGACGAAATATCTTTCAGACATTTCCAACTTAACTAGGGGTAGGCGCAGTGCCTTTGATACAGAATTACTTGAGAGATTGACGTGAAACTACTACAAAAACAAGGTTAAATAAATCTTCGTTAAAACAATGTGGGTCACTCTGTGTGAAAACTAAATTGTAGTCCGGTTAGGTTTGTGCCGACTTACACTTGCGTGCTATGCAAGCCTAAGCACGACCCGATAAGGGTGGTCAACCCAGAGTCACTATTCGGGTATTATATTTGGGTAGGCTATTTGAATGCGCGTTCCTCGGGAACGCACATGACCTAAAGCGCACATTGTAACATAAGGGGATACAGGTATCTTGTTTTGTGGCCTGATTATAATCTAAAGTCAAATCCGGTGTTATGAATGGCTAGTAAACTATACCTATTCGTTATCTAAAGATGTTGTTATCGGATAGACGATTCGTATGACATAAGTAGACATACGTAGCAGAGAGAGCTATTTCCAGGTGGTAACTAGGTATGGGAAAGAAATAGTCAGGATTGACGGGTGTTCCAAAAAATGGCAATGGCAATATACAAGTACGAGGTAGTTCATAAATTAAGATTATATAGTCTAGTAACCCGAGCCTGAAGTATCCATGAAGAATGTTATCATAAAATATGTCTTTATATAAATTAACTTTTAATTTGTTTATTTACACTCCTGCCTGTTCTGCATAAAAACTATTATTTTTATATTTAGTGGAAACATGCTAATAGGTCGAAAACGGCGAAAACTTCTCATTGGACGAGTGAATTAAACTTAACGAAGTAAATTGGGATAGTCAACATTGCTTCTTGTTATATTTAACAAGTATAATCATACTATATGTACAGTTTTACCACGTATATATTTTAGTATGTATTTCTGTAAGTACCTATTTACTTATTTTTATTAAATAAATTGTCAACACAAGCCTTATTGAGCTTCCTATGGATCGATTTGTGTAAACTGATCTAATATTTATTATGAACCAAGTGAAGAGAGCACTGGCTTGCGAGTGATAAACAAGTGCTTTCGTTCTATCACAATTACTCACAATAAATCGCTGAATTGGAATAGTACATAGACGTAAAATTAGAATAATAAGCATGCCATATCGATCTCGTTAGCTTGCAGAAGCTTCCCTGTTCATTGTTACGCAAATATTTATTATGAATGTAAACCGTGACGACAATACAAAATTGAATGCATCACCACAACCTCTAATATTATAACAGTGCATGAATATTCCACCGGGCCATTGGTATTCAAAACCCGAATAAGCAATATGTCGACTTTGCATTCGAATATAGCTTCCTCAATTTACAATTCAAGGTGCATGCAATCGCACTGGAACAAGCACTATCCGATAATCGCCAGCATCGATACAAAGACGAGATATCGATCTCCATAGCCGAGCGATGTATCGATACGGATGGCCTGACGTTGACAAATTGCATCTTAAGGAACTTTATAGTCGACAAATTGAGCTCATCGTATTTATGGGAGGGCCGGTAGGCTAACGTGATAAGGATTTTTATCGAGCCGATCCCGATCAAAGTTGGATCTCGCCGACGTTGAAATATTGCCCCTTTGGATGCAATTCTGGCCTATAAATTAGCGCCAGCTCTTGTGAATGAAAATGGCGTGAAAATTTAAATAGCGAATTGCGATAGGATTGTGGGATGTTTTTATAGGGTTCTGTACCTTTTGAGGAAAAGGGAACCTTTATAGGATCACTTCGTTGCCTCTCTGTCTGTTAGGAACCTTTTTTTTAAGGAATGTGTGGAGGTATTTAAATGAGTATCAACACAACAACATCTAAATAAATAAATAAATTATGGTTCGAAATCAAAAGATCCCGGTGTTTGTCACATATTTTGATACTCACTACAAAGCAACGGAAATTACTCACTACAAAGCAGGGAAAATTTCTGTCGAACTACAACCGTGATAATATATATTATTTTCTGTGTAGTTTAGTTTTCCGACTGCATAACCAACTTTTGTTTTTCATACTGTTATCTAGCTACTAACCATATCAGTAGAAAAACATCAACTGCTCTACATATTATCTCTATAGATACATATTATGAAGTACAAACTTATATGACCGTGATAAAATGGAATGCACGGTGAACTATGTACCTACTGTACGGTGATAGTGAATGTGAGACAAGCTTGTACGGAACTATCTCAGTGCGAGTAAGACTCACTCTTGTCCAACTTTTTATAGTGACGAGACTTTTATGGCGCAAGCCGGCACTAGTGTTTATAAATCAATGATAAACCTCGTTCTTACTTCATCTCTAGCAAACCATTGAAAGGAAATAATATCAGATTTTATTGACATCTCAGATTATACAGCACGCGATCGTAAACAAGAAGTGCCGCGTGTTTTTGTCGGGGTTCCATGTCACACTATCCTGATTAATAATTTAACATTCGAGCTATAGAAATCTTGACGCCTGTGTACCCTTTATAGGGTATTGCAATAAAAATTGACACTAGCGCTGTCGTGTTACTACGGTTCTATTTTATATTTACACAGAAAAAAACCTGTACGCTTACCATGAGTTTGACAATGACGGCTTACGCTAACGAGTATCGAGTTTTCTATCTGTGCATCCCGCTCGTACCGTCAAAGTGCAATAGAGATGCACCGATAGAAAACTCGATACTCGTTAGCGTAAGCCGTCATTGTCAAACTTATGGTAAGCGTACTGATTCGAGTAAATACTACCGAACCAAGGAATTAGGAAGTTGTTAAATTATCTCAGATGAAGCTTTCTTTTGGTTCCAGAGAGTCATTTTAATTCATAATGATAGATAGGTATCATTAATTAAAGACAATGATCTTCGGACTTCCTAATTTAATTCTTGATTCGAGATTTTTTCTGTGCCGATTTATAGCTATTGATTTGCCTTAGCGATTTTTCACGTCAACTAGATGTTCGTAAGTTCGTAACGCATAGGCACAGATTAAGTAATAGTACTACCGTAGCATAGTTTAGGGCTCCTCCATGAATGGTGATGCCGGAGTAGAGGGGAGGTGTCTTGAAAAACTCACGAATGATCACAATGTGGGAGGGTCTGAACTGAACAACGTGGTTAGATAAAGACAATGACGCCATTAATCAACATATTAACCACTCGTCGCTAGCGCAGCCGCATATCACTACATTCAGTATATAAAATGCTGCTCATTTCAGATACTGGTATAGGTACCGAATTAAAATTGTGAACAGTAAAGGTAGATAAACAGTGACACTTCCCGAGCAACCCAACTTACACAACTTACAGACAAATATTTTTAGACTATTAAATTGTGTAATTCTACTAAGCCCATTATATCCATCCTACCACAGTGACAACCGGGCATAAACACGTAGAGGCTAGTAATATAACAGTCCCTCGGGCACGACCACGCCACGGACATGCACAAAGGTGTTCTTAGAGACCTAGACACATAAAACTGTAACCGCTTATCTGAACGCCATCGCAACAGCTTCGGCTTAGATCTGCGTGAAAAATACTCGGCTCTTTCGTCGTGGCCAGATGATAATCGTTACCATTCAGTTCGGATTCTATTCCAGGGTTGTGCGCTGTGAAGTTTTCTTATGCAGATGGTAGGATGCTTGAGTGTGAGTGGGGTTCATAATTATTACGATTTTCAATTAGATATTAATTTATTTCACGCACCCGTTCCATACTTTTTACGGCGCGCGTGGAAGCGATCATACGAATCAATTTGAAATGTGACTGTGATCATTATAGTGAAGAACAAAGTTTCTGACAAAAATGGAATTTTTGGTACAAGCTCCATGATGACTGTCCTTTTTTGCACTGTTTAACTATGTACTAATTCAGCGGGTCCCAATGAGTACAAACTCGGGCTTATCCTTTGTAACTGTGGAGTTCCTCTGGCTACCTTTCCTTAATATTGCATAGTTATTATTTCAGGGGCCGTAGACAAGGTTACAATCGACAATCGCTAACGCCAATAGAAAACTAATAAAATGTATGGGGATGACAGATGTCAACGAAAAGTGTTTCGTCGGCATCTGTCATTCCCATACATTTTATTATTTTCTATTGGCGTTAGCGATTGTCGATTGTAACCTTGTCTACGGCTCCAGATCAATTAGGTAGCTGAAGATATCATCCACCTGAACTTCCAAAGGAAAACTAGACCATATTGAGATTACAACGGCTCCCTCACGATGTTCCCCTTCACCGAAAAGCCACTGTTAAATAACATACGATCGTACATTTTTGAAATATCCCAGGGGTAATCGGTTAAAGATAAATGATTTCAAATTAGGTTAAAGACTTGACCCGAACAAACGCACAGCAATTGCAAGTTGCATAAATCTGCCGTTCACGAGTTCCCGTGCCACGGGATTGAACTGGCAACCCCTGGTTTGGGCGCACATTAGCGCGGCCATCACACGCGCCGCTATCGGGCATCAAAGGCGCCGCGCGCGCGCCGCAAAGGGATTCCTAGAACCGCAGATCTACCACTAGCAGATGGATCACACGGTTCTGGTGAAGCGTGTTCACCTGTTCTAGGTAGTGATGAATGCCGTTGTTAGTTGAAGGCTATTTCCTTAAACGTTGTACGGTATGGTATGTGTGGTTGTCCTCACGATTGCACTTTTTATAGTCAACATGTATTCAAGATATGTAAGTATACATTTTTCGCCTTTTCACAAAGGAATAAGACAATAAAACATACGTTTGATGTTTACCGTACCTGATAATGCGACTTAACAATGCTTTATAAAAGCTTACGCGGTGGGTGGTTATGGGTTTTCCTTTCCGTATGCTTATGCGTAATCTGATTGCATGATTTAAATGCAGAAATAGTTGTTTGTTCATTAGAATCATATTTAATTCAAGAGTTTAATTGAAACAAAGCGTGGACAAATAGTTACCGGTCTAGTAATCATTAGCCTTCAGGGGTAGTTGCGTAACTTTTCAAACAAGCTAATGACAACGCACTGTCGTTTACCTGTACAATGTCTTTTACCTGTACAAAAATGATAACTAGATCTACCTAATGTTATGCAGTTGACTAGCTTCTTTACAACTCTGTAAATAGGAAAGATTTTACTTTTTTGCCATTAAAAACATCTGCGATACGCTTTTTCCGGTGTAACGCTAGTGCAACATCTGCCTTCAAATGGTCTGTGTTATTCGGATAGGGTGTACACATCTTTAGGCATGCATTAAAAAACTGTTGCGCCCGCGTTGGTTACTTATCATTACCACATTTACGAGTTTCACGTCTATTTAGCGTGTTTACCGAGGCATATTCATTTATTGATGTCCCTTTAACGGATAGTTACGGGCCGTCAAAACCGAATGTCAATGTCAAACGTAAAGGTAAATTTCGTAACAAGACCAACAGGTTAGGCGTGGCTTAAACATCACCTAAATTATAACTTTCAAAAACCTGACGTCATTTAGTGGTTAGGTCTTAATCCAAATTATGGTATCCTATCGCAATCACTAAAGTTCATTTCCCAAGTCTATTGTTTGTCAGTATTTTCATTTTGGCAAATAGTAAATTTTCTCGAAGACCCCAAAGCTTTGGATTATTTTTTTCTACTTATTGCGTGCACCCATTAGGTTAGGTTAGGTTAGGTTAGGAAAAACGATACAGTTTTTAGTAATTATGGGGACCGATTTTTGGCTTTCGCGCGTTTGATAATAAAATAAAAGTAAATACGTTTGTAGTGTCAAAATGGCCGGCACTTACTTTCTATCAATAGAATTGAATACGAATGGTCAATACCACTCCTTTTTACATTTTCTATCGCTATTTAAAAATACCATTTCATATTTTTGTCAGTTTTCGAGTGAAATAGTCGAGCGCTCGAAAGTCAAAAATCGTACCTAAGTACCAGGAAAATTAGCTTTTTTTCAAACATTAATTTCTAACAGCGTTTTTTTTGTTTGTTTAATTTTCAAATATTATTCTAAGCTGCCTTATCCCAGAATCCTACAAAATTTCCATCGGGAATTAAATATATAAAAATAAATAACACATCCATTATGTTTTTTTTGTGATTTATTTATTATTCTTGAAGAGCTCCTGTAAATTAACCAAAACAAAAATTAAAATATCTATTAGGTAATATATATCCTCTTTTTTCAGGAATTGGTTAAATATCGATTTTTTTGATGACTAATATTTTGGTGGATTTTGAGTCTACGTAATTACTAAAATGATAATATATATCATTTACACACAAAAAAACTGCTGTTATGCCAATTTCCAAATTTCCATTTTTTTTCATACTAATGAAAATAAAATGCTTTGGCTATAAACCAGCACTATGTAGGAATAGTTGAAGGCTACAATTAGTCGAGCTAACGAAGACATCACATAGATGATCGTCAATGCACCCTATCTCAAAGCCATACGGTTCAGTATTGGCTAATCTGCGTGGCTGGTATAGCTATGCCAGCAATGCGGAAGTTAATCATATCATAACCGGCAGATATTGCCATATATGTGACTCTGACACTGGAGGACAATCTCACTTGACATTTCGCGTTCCAATAATCTTATTCACCTCCGCCGTTTATTCTGGTCTGTAGCTGCGAAATGGACTCCTTCGACGATAATCGTGCAAAAGTGTTCCTCATTTGTTTATTTCAGCATTTCATATCGAGAAGGCGGCATCGGCGCTGAGGCCGCGGTCTGCGCGTCTATTCTGTTACTTGTTTAGTCTCACCTCAACGCTCACTCACAAATATATCTTAACACCGCAATGCGTAGTAACCAAGCGTAGGTAGAGGTCTAGTTTCATGACGGGTGACCGGCGGGGTGAGCCGCTTTAGCAAGTAGCCCTGGACGCAAGCAGCTTTCATACATCATACATCATACGTTGAACTGGCTCCAATGGTTGAACGCCAGCACACTGCTCCGCTGCCCGCTGGAGTCCAGACCGTGACCTTAATACCTTGCAAGGCGGCGCTTAGTGCTCGGCCATTGAGGAAATGAGCTGGAGTAAACGCAACGAGGTTGTTTGGATCTGTGGACATGGATCTAGATCCATCAGTCGGGAGCCGGAGTTGTGCATAATCTATGGTGCTAATAATCACATCACACATCATCAGCCTATATACGTCCCACTGCTGGGCACAGGCCTCCTCTCATGTATGAGAGGGAACGGGCAGTAGTCCCCACGCTGGCTCAGTGCGGATTGGGAACTTCACATACACCTTTGAATTTCTTCGCAGAAGTATGCAGGTTTCCTCGCGATGTTTTTCCTTCACGGAAAAGCTAACGGTAAATATGAAATCAATAATAATCGGTAATAATGCTAATAATATTAAGAGAAAAAGTCTTTCGAGTTCGAAAGGTACTCGTAAGTTTACAGACTCTTCCTCTTTATTGAACGAAAATTTGAGAACCAAATTTTTAATTGAAAACTTCTTTAGCGGCTCTGTGCATTTTTTGGGATGGGGAAAAATTGTTAAGCTCGCGACAGGTGGTCACGTGATGAGTAGGAGAGTGGGATTTAGTGTTGTCAATTGCGGGAATACAAAAAGCGTAAGTTGCGTTTCAAAACGCGGATTTTTAAATGAAAATGCGGATTTGCGCTTTTATTCAAGTTTTTTTAAAGCAATTCGCAAGTTTTCACTTCTGCCGGCACTCCCGGAGTGCAACCCGGTCTTTTTTTGGTAAGTAATTATTGAGAGGTCGCTCAAGCTCATTCACGAGTTCTACACAGCTACAGTACAGAGCCACTAGTAATAATTCAATTCAATTCAATTCGATATAATATTTGAATAGCTTTCCTACCTACAAAATACTAAAAAGCAACTTAGCTGCCTGTACTTAAGCAACCAATTTACTATAAGATAGAAAGAAATGCATATTAACAAAGTATAGAACCATTAAAGTATAAAGGCACGTTATAAGTTTACAACAAAATAAATATTTGATAGCCACACTATAAAAAATAATAGTTCTATGCTACGCCTATCTATGTCATAAATGAAGATTTATAAGTGGATTGTAGACTTATAAAAGTATAATGCCTTCGATGCCATGTAATTGCACATTAATCTATCCATGGCATAGTTATACAGTTTGCACACATGTGTTTATTGTTTAATGCTATAAAATTGTTAAGGTAATGTGGGGTTCGGGCCATTTCGTATACACATCGACCCAGAGATCCCATTTTTTGGAGGTTTACCCCCCCTCCCCCCCTCCCCCCTCCATTATTTTAAATGCGTACCTACAACGCACAAACCAGATGACGCAGCAGCCGTTACCAATTCACACAATTACACATGAGATATGCAATTTATTCAGTGCCAAGCATTTTGTAGCGTCACGCTTCTGACCGATCAGATGGGAAACTCCGTATGCATAGGATTCGCCCACGATTAGATCACCCACCGAGCCAGGTTTCTGGAACTGAACGTGTTATAGTTGAGTTAAAACCACAGAGGGTCGTGCTCTGTTTTGGGGTAATTGTATCGCGCCTTGATATAGCCCGTGCCTCTGCTGCAATCAACTTCTCCAAGCTGGACTGGTCTTGCCGGGCCACTTGACCAAATAAGGTCATCATTCTCAGGAAGCATGCTCCTACTTGATACAGAGCTCCTTGAGTATCGATACATTAGTGCGGTAAAACCATAAATAAACACTTCGAAATATACAATGTGACGTCCCTGGCTTATGCCACATGTCGCCACTTTCATGCGTCGACAGTCTTCTAAAACAGAATGACAGAGACATGAAAGAAAAGTGATATCGTGAGGCGGTCCCCATCTAAAGACAATTAAAAACGACTGTAATCGCGTTCCAGTTATTCGGAATGCGCTTCGGCTCACCCGTCACGCCTAACGAAATAAGATCTCTGATTACGCTTAGCTAATATGTGAGTGATCGGAGAGGTGAGTTTAAAACAAGTTACAGAATAGCGGGGCTGGTACGTGATGGGTAGATTTCGGCCCATTCTTTCTAAGGGCCTGTGCAGACGGCATTTTTTTCACGCACCGTCGACGTGCGTTCCCCCTACTACCTAGCAGATGAATAAAACGTAGTCTGCATAGACCCTTATAGGTCAGTATTTTTTTTCGATCGTATGTATGTATCTATGTGAGTATGTCTTATTCTTTGGCACGCCCTGCAGCCGAAACCGTTTGACGGATTTCGACATATGAGGTGTCGTTGTATTCCCCGTAATCGTATGAGTGTCATAGGGCATAATAGTTGTCAAAAAGCAGTTGAGTTTTACGAAAAATCTTTTGATTTCACTTGTTATACGATGTCATTCTAAACAGTTTTTAGAGTGGATCAACTACAATTACAGAACAACAGAACACGAAAATGAAAATCAATGTCAGACATAGCTGGCGATCTACTAAATAAACATTGTAAATTAAATGTGTAAGTTCCCAAAACAAAATCTGTGAAGATAAAAGTTTTTCTAAGTGCTTTATAAATAAATAAGAACTGGTGTTAAACCCGTCGCCCTAACCCTTTGTAATATAGATAGGTACTTTAAATAATGGCACCCAAGCGGACGATGCTTACAGCTATTTTGAAATCCCAAACATTGTTACTAATACGAATTCTTTAAGTAGATTTGACAGTTATTTCTGTAAACACGTCACTGTTATTACACAACTCCATTGTAACTTCAAACAATTACCAAAGACTTTATCGCATTGCATTAAGATTTAATTTCCAATAACAAGATACAATAATTTAACAGAATATACTCGTATGTCCTTGTCCACAGATTAAACGTAATTACGACGACGAAAGCGTCACGGACGCATCAAAGTCAAAACTTATTTGTATATCTAAAATAATTCGTAGGTACTATAAACGAAATAAATAGTAACACAAATGACATAATGAAGAACGAACGCATTCCGAAAATATCCGAAAATGTGTGCTGGGAACACGGCGCATATTTCTCTGGGGAAATATGGTGAGTGTTGCCACACCTTGGGTGGGCCATCGGTAATTTATTAGCAGGTTAAATTTCTAATTAAGTCACGCCCATGTTTTTAATATCTTGACGGTCGGTGGCGTAATTCTTTGTTGTAGTGTAGTAATCCTTGCAGTGTACATACGTTTGAGATTCTTGCTGCTAACTTATAGGGAAAAGTCATCATCAGATCAAAGGGGAAATATTGTATAAGTTTTACTTATTTCGATAATTAAGTGCTTTACAAAACAATACTAAAGTTGTTGCGTTTCAAAATGATTATCCTTGAAATCGCAAGGCGATTTATGCTCGGTTTTTCTAATCTTATATGGAGCTTCTGCGCGCAACTCCGTCTGCGTGGAACTCGTTTATATCGTATCGTAGCTCCATACAAACTTTCACCCCTTATGTCCCTCCCCGATAAAACTATCCTAAATATGTCCTTCCACGAGACCCAAACTATCTCTATACCAAATTACATCTAATTCGGGTCAGACAGGCAAACAGCCAGACGTACAGACAGACACACCTAACCAAACCGTCTGTAATGTTGTGTTAAAATTTGATTGTACCAAAAGTCTCACAAGTTTCTATGGAATTAAAGCTGTTAGCTTCCTAATTAACGTTGATTGGTACCTGTCATCTTAAAGTGGCGCAGCCCACCCTTAGCTCATTCCAGAACTGTTACCACGAATGCCCGAAAATAATAGTTCGTCTTCTTGAAAACTTGAAAAAGTAAGTTATGAATACTTGTCTCATCCCATGTTTGACAAATGCATGCCAGACGTGGAAAATTACAAATAAAATAAAAAACAAAATAAACGCATGCCACAGAGGAATGGAACGCAGCATGCTAAACTTAAAAAAATACACAAGATAAGACACACAAAGATTAGAGCAACGATAAAAACAATAAATGCTCTTAATCAAGCTCAAAATTTTAAATGGCGATGGGCCGGACATGTGGAGCGCCTCAAAGACCGCACATGGACGAAAATCGACACTCTATGGAAAGGCCCTCTGGGCAAACGCCTAAAAGGAAGACCATATTCTCGTTGGGATGATGACATCATAAAAATAGCAGGACCAAATTGGCAAGTCAGTGCTCTAGACAGAGTAAAATGGCAAGCTTTGGAAGAGGCCTTCACCTGAGAGGGGTTCCTGTTGCGCAAAATTATTTAATAATAAAATATTTGTTTAAATAAAACAACAATTTCTAAAACTAACATACTTAGTTATATAAGCAAGGAAATTAGAAATAACTTATTGACAAAATCTATTTAACTCTGTAAAAAATAACGGGAAATAAAACGCTTTTTATTTTTATTTTTAATTTATTTATAACTCTTCTTACTCGGATAATGCAAGTGCGGAAGAGATTAAAAAGATTTTCGCAGTAATAGAGCCCAGATTTGGCAAGGATATTAGTATCCTTGCTATTTGTCAAATGAACCGGTCTTATTCCAAATGTCTAGTAGTGTCGTAACTCAGCTAAAAGTAATTGTTTTACTGTCGTGGTTAGCTTTATATTAACTTGATACAAATCTTGACAGGGTATTTTGATGTTGAACAACTGGAAGTCATTGGAGCGAGTATTTCGGAGTTCTGTCTTGGGAATGTTGCTGTTCTCATTTGGAATAATTTTGCACGATAAAATATGCTGCTTGTTCAGCGCATAACTATTCTCTTTGCCCGGGACATCTCACAAATTGAGAATGGATGAATCAATCATTAATTTTACCGAAGTATACAAATATTAAACATGCGATCTGAGTAGCAATGTATTCTTAAGCATGTTCTCGAAACATTCTTGCAACATGAAACTTATCGTTGAAAACTGTTTTATTCAGAGTACGTAAATTGCAGTGACCTAGAGGCAACCGGATGGCTCGCGGTATTTGAGCTTCCGAAGTATTCGCCCTCTACAAGCCGAACTGAGCCGGACTGGGGCGGAAATAGAAAAAGACTTTTTTCGTCGCGAGGCAGCCGATTGAAACAGCGGTTGCCAGAAAGTGTGTACGCTGTTTATATACTCAATGAAATGATGTTTCAATCGAATTCCTACCTGGTGACTATTCCTATTTATTTCACAGTCCTCTCCAATTTCCGCTACAGTCCAAGTTGGCTCAGTTCGGGTCGCACAAGGAGGTTCCACAATCCACAACGCTTCCGGAGGTCAAATACCGCGAGCCATCTGGTTGCATCTCGGACACTGAAACTACGCGTCATTGCCTTAACTTTTTATGTTCTTACAATAAAAATTAAATAATCATCATTAAAAAATATATTTAAATAACTATGTCAATTAGTCATAATGACTACGCATACTTGCTCCCTATAATTCCTATTGACAAATTGACAAACAAGTATAAAACCTAACTCATTTAGTAAGGTGCATTGTAGTTAATAAAACTGAAGATTTAATTTTAATGACAACAGTTATTACCCATTAGTGTCGATGATAGAAATTACAATTATATTATGTCATCAGATGAGTGAGAACTCTCGTTCTCTCATATATAGGGAAGTAGTTGGGGAACTGTGTATCGCGAATGCTTAAGGTTGAGATGATGGATAGACGTAATTCTTCTGTCGTGTATTAAAATGCAGGGTATAATTGTATATATAATTTGTAATTCACAGTGACTTAGTTTTTAACTGTAATGCTGTGTAATTATTTTAAATAAATGAATAAATAAATAAATATTTCGCAACTTTGAGAAGCTAATTAATTAATTGCTAGCAAATCTGAGGCTTTCTTTGACGTTAAAATATTTGCAAATATTATTTGTGCTTATTTTTTTGCAAGCTATAGGGATCTTGTAATAGACGAAGTCTGTCGGACTTACAGATTGCTGGAGCATCGAAGTATCCTAGACCTCATTACGAATGATTTGTTGAAGGCGACCGGTTCGCTGACAATGGAAGTTTGCCTAGTTGTGTCCGCCATATTTGATTTGTGGTTGTCATAATAAATCCGGCAGGGCTTTAATTGATTCGTCTGCCATGTTGTATCTATTTGTAAACGTTGGATTGTTGGAAAACGCATGGTAATTTGATTTTATATAGGACTAGCATCCGCGCGGCTTCGCTCGCGTAATGCAAATAACGGAATATACCCTAAAACCACCCAGAAAGTCCGGTAACGGTGTTTTAAACTCACCTCACCCTTCACCCACAAAAATAAGTTGACGCCGCGATTCGTAGTAACTACGCTAGGTAGTCCTAATACAACGCGACTACGCGATCATCACAACTTCGCGCAAATTCTATTCGAGCGAACGCGCGGTGACCTAATTGACAGTCGCAAGTTCGTGCGAGTCAAATTCGCGCGAGCCAAGTTCATGCGAGTAAGATTCGCGCGAACTTGCGATGATCGCGTAGTCACGTTGTATTAGGACGACCCCTGACTCCGCTTAGTTATCTAGCTCCATCAGGCGTGCCTGGTGTGGTCAGACGTATGAGCGCGTTTCGAATAGCCCTGGAAAGCTGGAACGACAGCTGTCTCAGTCTTGAGTCTGAATTGACTCGGTAGCTTTATTTTGCAGGGGTTATCGGTACTCATGCACCGGCCCGTCAATAAGCCCTTAGAAGCTGGGCGTAAAAGAGTCAGCACTAGTTATGTGCTTTTCCGACGCTGTCAAGTTTACCGGTATTGTAATTGGAACTAAAGGCGGCTAGATTCGAGTGATGAGGGTAGTACCTACCTAATTTTCTTTGCGCTTATAAATTATTTTCTTTCTTTTTTCTTTCTTACAATTTGTGATGGTTTGAGCGAGCTTTTCCACTAAAAGTTTATGTATTTTATTTATTTATACAGGGTGTGGTCTGAAACAGGGGCAAAAAATTAAACGGTAGACTATTGGGCGTGTGAGCACTTATTTCCAGGTAATTTTAATAGAAAATAAAAAAGTTTTTTTTCTTTTTCTTTTTTAGGGTTCCGTAGTCGACTAGGCGGATAATCTCAGTAACCGTTAGCACAAGAAAGCTGAAATTTGGTAATAATAATATGTATATCAATCACGCCGACAAAGTGGTAAAATAAAAAGTGGAAAAACATGTTTTATTAGGATACCTCCCCTATACGTAAAGTGGGGATTTATTGTTGGATAGGTATTTAAAAATGAATAGGGGTTTAGTAAAATCATTTTTTATATTTTCGGAGATAATCGCTCCAGTAGTAAAAAAAAATTTGTCCCCCCCTCTAACTTTTGAACCATAAGTTTAAAATATATGAAAAAAACTTTAAAAGTAGAACTTTATAAAAACTTTCTAGGAAAACTATTTTGAACTTGATAGGTTGAATAGTTTTTGAAAAAAAATACAAAATAATTTTGAACTAAGTTTGTAATTTAACCGTATAAGCAGATGTTTATTGTAACTGTAATTTATACAAAATCACAATGAAATGACGTGCTTTCAAATAAAGTAAAAACGGTGAAAATCGGTTCACGCAATAAAGAATTATCCTATAAAAATCATCTTCCATACTTTAAGCTTGCGCGCAATAGTTTACTTAATTTGCCGATAGATGTCGCTGTACGCGGAACGCTCATATCGTACATGGCGGTGTTAAGATTTTTCCTGATTTAATGGGGTCGGAGCAGGTGCACCCATACATTAGGTCGAAAATTTGTCGTGCTCGAATTGTCTTAGTTGTCCTTGGTCGTTCGTTGTCTAATAATAAAATTGTTCGCTAAGTATTCCTTGTAGGGTTTTAGGGCTCTGTACTAAATTGTCAACTCAATGAAACAAATAAGTAGCCCATTTTTTTAACGCTTAAGTGGGAGTACGGAACCCTACACTCAAACCGATCAATGATTGTGGATTGCGCGGATGCTCGGTAATAAAGCTATTATACAATAAGTCTACTTGCAGCTTATTGAATAGGTATGAAAGCACATATCAATTTTATTTATTAGTGTTCTCGCTCGTATCAAATTAGTGTTTTTGCTCCTTTCGACTTCATTATAGTAATTTAGAGCGATGTAAAGCGATTATACGGATGTCGATTGGATATGTCAGTCATACATAGTCCGCCATTTGTACTTCTTATTTGTGCAATGAAGTTTAAATAAATAAATAAATGAATCATAATAGTACATTACGTAACTAGGGCGGTGAATTCGTAAATGCCCCAGATCGCAGGTGTTTGTGGCCCGAACCGAAGGTGAGGGCCATAATTATGCGCTCTGGGGCTTTACGAATTACCGCCCGTGTTGAGTACAAAATTTTACGTCTTCACTTGGCCACAATGCGAGTTTTCCTGTACGCGCAGCGTGCAGTAAAACTCTCATTATGGCCAGGTGTGACGTAAACGAAATTACGAAACGATTCTGCGACTGGTTCAGTCATTGGGCTTTTTTCATTTTTGTGCACACTGTCACAGCCGTGGGTGTAATGATGAATTAATGTATTCTATAAGGCATTAATTAGCGTATTTTTAGGGTTGTATAAAAAACGGAACCCCTAATAGAATCACTTGCTTGTCCGTCCGTCCGTCCGTCCGTCTGGCAAGACCCTTTTTCTCAGGAACGCGTGGAGCAATCAAACTAAAATGTATATCAAATACTCAAGTACACTGTCCCTTGGAGCTGTGAAAAAATCAAACTTCCAAGGCAACGCAATCAAAAGATACAGCCGTTTATGCCGAAAATTATGCGCAAATTTTCGAAACTCGCAAGGAAATCAAAACCGACAAGGTACTTCCTGTGAAATCAGAATCTTGAAATTTGGTACGAAGCTACGTCTTATACTTAGCACAGATAAATGAAAAATAGCAAAAACCGTAAATTTTTAGTTAAGTACATCATATAATAAAAATATATTTCATTATTTAAAAGTTACTAATACAAGGGGTAGAGTTATTAAATTGAAATTCGTATCAAATACTCAGGTCTATAATACCTTTAATACCTACAGGTTTGTACGGAACCCTCGGTGTGCGAGTCCGATTCGCACATGGCCGGTTTTTTAAATAAAGAGTGAAATTCATACTTCTATACAAATATTATAAATGCGAAAGTAACTCTGTCTGTCTGTTACCTTTTCACGCTTAAAACGTTAATGATGAAAGTTTGTATGGAGGCACGATATAAACGACTTCCACGCAGACGAAGTCACGGGTTAAAACTCGTTCTAAATAAAGCTTACATGGTAGTGGATCTATGGTTGTGACAGTGGGCACAAAGACGAGAATGGCCCCAATACCGGTAAAGCGCAAGTGACAGCACACCCCTAGATACGACACGACGTACACAACATCTGACGAGAGCTATCACAATGCACTCGTTAACCCCGGGTTGAATCGTGCGAAGTCCACTTAACTTACTACTACTTTCTTTTGAAGTGGCGGCGATGGTGCTTAAAGGAGTTGTATTCAGCCGCCCAGTAACGAAACGACTTATGTCTATCATAGTTTAACAACGTAAAGTACCTTTTTTGTTTTTTCGTATTTTAAACGAGCCGACTACTGCTGGTTAGTTCACAAAGTCACGACGTCGCTGTTGATGAACAATTTTATATGTGACCCTAGAGTCGTAGGAAATGTTTAATGTTGGAGGTCTACATTGAGTTGTTCTATTGCTCAATCAATACGAGTAATGCTCAATTAATAATGAGGTAGGAATGACATAGATCAATAAGCGTATCGCTGACATTATTAGTCATTAGGTAATATGTTATAAGGTTAAGTGTAGTACGAGTAACTATACTTATGTAACAATAACATATGCAACAAAAGTTCACCCTACCCGAGGTTTCCATCGATTTTTGACAAGTTTTGAATCGTATCTCCTACTATTGCACTACAGATAGAAGTATAAATCAAACGGTAATCGGTTCTTCAATCTTTTATCTCCATTTTGGTCCACCGGATTTTGAAACAAATGAATACTTAATTTTGTATGATGTTTTTAAACATTGCCTAAAATAACACTTATTTTGTATCTCCATTGACTTGAAAGATTTAACACATACGAAATCTACATATTTGGGTTCGTCTGTGACGTCCCAAAAACTGGTCTAAGGTCTTCATTTTAAACCAATTAAAACAAAAGTTATGGCCAGAAACCGGTTTTTTGGCCTAAAATTGTTTAACTTTGATGCCAAATATCTCGAAAACAATGAACTTTGAAGTAAATATGTCATGCTATATTGCTTAAAGCCGTTGCTGTTAACATAATAAGCTACAAATAACCTAAGAAAACTAAGAGATTCAGATCGAAGGTACGATCCCATACGCCAATTATGGGAGCCCCTTAAAACACATGTCAAATAGATAAACTCAAAATATTTGATCGATTCTGTATAATATCAATTTAAAAACCCTCCACATGGAAAAATATCCAGCCTGAATAAATGCTAAAATGTAATTACGTCTTCAAATTAAAAACATGTAACTTGATATTTTATACCGATGTCGAAAGAAATACGTGCATATAGAATTACGTGCACTCCAAAAATATGACAATAGGAAATACGACATACTTACTTTACAAAAAAGGGGATTATCTTAAAAAAATTAGATATTGATAGAAATTAGACAACTGCACGTATTTGATAATGAACCTATTTTCATAGTAGACAAAATCCTATTTGGGCTAGAATCATTAAGAACAAGAAACGCTAAAAAACTATAGACACAATTTTACATTCTAACCAAATTCACGTTTCGTTTCGTTTGACTTCTGGTCAAATTTAAAAATGGTTATTTGGTGTTGACGATTTTCCATTTGTGAAGTATTTCGTCAAAAATGGTCTAAACTATGTAACTAGATCATGACCCAGAAAACGTGTAAGTACACCTACGTATTTGCGAACTCGAATGTAACCAATAACTACTGAAGACAATAGTTAAATCAAAGTCCGTGTAACCTTCACTATAAAGATCATTTTTGTACAGTTTACAAGGTACATTTCCCTTTTCCCATACTCATGTGGGTTAATTTCGAATCTTAGCGAATACATCTTAATAGCTACGTTTCGAAACCTATTAATTAAACTTACTGCACTCACTCTCGCTGCCTCAATTTAGTCAGTAAAATTCAATTTAATTTTTAGTACCAATCCCATTTCTTGACCAGTGCGTTGAACCCTACACGCACTTGACGAGTTAGTAATCATCATCATATCAGCCGAAAGACGTCCACTGCTGGACATAGGCCCCCAAAGAGTGCCAAAGTGGTTACTTTCTGGACCGTTTGGTCCTGCGCCACCCGCATCCAGAGGACTCCCGCCGCGTCTTCCGGTACGTGGTTGCCACTCGAGAATCTTTCCGCAACGGCCATCGATTCTACGTGCTATATGTGCCCCGCGCCTACTAGTTAGTTATACTGGGCAGTTTTCGCAAATCAACATACGATGTCGCTATTTTGCGTGAAACGGGAGAGTAGCGCTACTCTAACCACCCCAGCTCCTCTAGAAAGTTGGTGAGTGCCTTGATTTTTTTGACTGCGTCCGGTAGAGTGTCTGGAGACCCTTGGTGTTTTTTTCTGTATACTTCTACCTGCTTGCAGTCCAGTAGAATATGTTTAGTCGTTTCTTCCATGCACGCTCTGCTGCTGTGATGCGCTTGACTACCTACCTGCTTTTCCAAGAGAGATCGAATTCACCAATACGATTCTAATACGAGTTTAATACGGCTAAGACTCGTTCCAAATTGCGCCCGGTGAATGTGCCGACTGTACATCCTGGTGTTGAGTAGGTACAGTCACATGCATTAAAAAAACAAAAAAAGCACATGTAACTCATGTAATGTATGTTTATGTATAACTTGTATAGAAGTAAAGTGTACTCGTGGCTATATATTTTTTGCTTACTTACATACTTACTAGAAAAATCTTCTAAACTTTTGTAGGTAGTTACCATAATATGTAATGTATTACAAAAAAATATTCGGTTCTGGCGCTTCGCCGGCCGCTCCCGCGGCACGCTCTCTCCGCTCACTCGACTCGCGTGCTGTAAGGTCGTAGTTCTACCTAACACTCCTCCTCGCTCGCCAAATGATAATTTCACCAAGTAAATGAAACGCGATATGTAAACGTAATTTGCTTGGGAAATGAAACTACTGCAATGCGTTTTTTGGGTAGTAAGCCGAAAAATATTTTGCCTAAACGACAGTACACCTTGTAATATTATTATTCTTCTAATCACGAAGACTGTACCACTATTTAGGTGCATCTTACACCTCCGATCACAATTTAACCGTAAAAACCCACCTACGAGATATCTCTAATGAGATCTTTGGAAATAAAATTTAATAGCAAGTTTCTACTAGGTAGTGTCAGGTTGCGTAAGGACGGGTACTCACAAGTCTTACAACGCAAACCAAGCGCTAGCGATGAACCAGCGTTTGAATCTCTATAGTCACGTGTTGTTGCTAAGTGACTTGAGTTTTAGTTATGTTTGCCAGTCATATATGTTTTCTGAATATTTAGGAAGGCTAGCACGGGTCAGCTATTAACGCGAGTTAACAGATAATATTAATATTATAACGATTCTGATCTCTGTGTAAAATCGATACGCAAACATAATTGCTGTAAACGGGGGACACGAGAGTGGGTCGTAAACTGTTAACATATTAACCATTTTTTTTTTTTTTTTTTATTTAATAAGAAAACAAACAGTCATACATAAATCTTGAGTAAGATAATGAACAGAAAGATAGACCTATAGTTTCCTGAAAATACTAGAATAAAGAATACGTGGCTAATATAGTAAGTGTAATATGACAACATAGTAAACATAAACTATATTATAGTTATAGGTAATTTAAACAAATAAAATAAGAGTTTAAGTGTGCAGTAGCAGGTGTATGATAAAATTGGGAGAAAAACATATCTGTAAACAGAAACTAAATTATTCATTCCGAATACAATTATCCTTAATTCTATTTAAATGCTTTTTTTAGAGAAGCACTTGTACAATTAAATATATCAAAGTTCGCAAGTTTTTCATTATTATTAAATAATTTGCAAACACGCTTAATAAATGTGTTCCCGGCGTATTTAGTTCGATTGCGAGGAATACAGAAAAGATCTTTCTTACGACACTGTCGCTCTCGTCTACGCGGAACCCTAAAACTTATATTTTGCAATAATGTAGGGGCATCTAACTCAGCATGAATAATTTTAAAAAGTAAGACGGAATCTACGGAATCTCGACGGTCACATAATGTTTGCATGTTAAAACGCTTACATGTATCCGTATAATCTGTATACGTTCGCCCAGTCCTAATAAACGCAAGTGACTTAATAAATTTCTTTTGCAATTTTTCAATTCTGTTAATATGAACAGCGTGATACGGCTTCCAGACAGAACATGCAAACTCCAGGTGACTTCGGACAAAGCTATTATAAAGGATTTTATACGTCAAAGGATTTTTAAACGGCTTATTTATAAAATGTTAAAGTAAGGGTATGCATCGTTCGCCGCGAGATCGAGATTTCGTGCATATTTTACGAGACTGAGTCTAGTACAATTTTCATTTGAGATCTCGCGAGATTGCGAGATTGAACATTCCATTAAAAAAACGGCACGAAAAAAGTTTAATCTGACTAACAAATGAAAATTTACTGATATTTTCTCAAAATTTGAATACTTTTAATGATAAGTACACTAAAACCTGATGGTAGAACCTAAATAAATAATATTCAAAAAATTGTCTTTGTATTGTATTTAGTAATAACACGGGTGTTATTATAAACCACTACATGACGTGCATCTATATTTTATTACATAATTTATTTGAATGTACTCAGTAAATTATATAAATTTAATAGTGACAAAAGTGATACCTAGTCGCCACTAGAGAACCTTTCCGCCCCAACGCGGAGGTCACAGGAGTCCGCTGGATGCGGGTGGCGCAGGGCCGGTCATTGTGGCACTCTTTGGGGGAGGCCTATGTTGCTGCTGATATGATGATGATGAAAAGTGATACAAACCATTTCCACAACTCAGGTTTCGTCAATATATCCAAACAGCAAACATCTCTACAAATTATAATGCTCGGGCCACACTAACGACAAATGCCATTAATTATTGCGATAATGGACGTTAACCGTACTACGATTATCGCGATAATTAATGGCATTTCTCGTTAGTGTGGTCCCAGCATAAGTCCAACTCCGTCAGTCTACATCAGACGAGTCAGAAGGTCAGAACCGCATAATTATGTTCCAATCGCATACCTATTGCAATCGGACAAATGTTAATTAGGCACTAAAATACCATTACCATTGAGCCTTGCATTATCCATCTGATCAGATTATAATTGGTAAGCTGGAAATGCCCCCGATTACTGATCAAATTGATACAATGCTCCTGATTAAGGATTCCTAAATTGATTAAAATTGCGGTGTAACCTCGTTCGTACTTCGTTACTCTGCAATTTATACTTAATCAGCTTATTTCATAAGTTCATAACATTCTTACTTAAACGTGCACAATGCATGATCCATTTGTAAGTGTTAGAATAGCACCACCCCTTTCTTCCCGTGGGTGTCGTAAGAGTCGACTAAGGGTACAGGGTTGAGGTGTGTTGTGGGCGATGGGCTAGCAACCTATCACTGCGGTATCACATTTATGCTAACAGTGGCACTGGACACACGTTTCATGTGCTCTACCTACCCCTTTTAGGGATAAAGGCGTGTATGTATGTTGTAAGCCAGAGGGGTGATCATGTGACTTTTCGTACGTAAGTTAGGACTCCTCAACTGTCATGTTCCCACAAAAAGTGTCATTAAAATCTATCTGACGTACGTACAATGCGTTACAGCCCGTTCACACAGGGTCTCCGTTTTACTGTTCCGTTTTATCGTATACGTTTTTTTTCATTGATGGCGTATGGAGTTGTATGAGCTACTTCACATATGACACAGTATTCAGTATATAGTAATTGTATCTAATTGTATCCGTTAAAACGGGTACCGTAAATACGGACACTCTGTGTGAACGGGCTGTTACGTGATCGACTTGCCGGGATAATCTGCAAGAATGAACACTGATATGATTCTGTCATGACGATGGTTAGATGCGAAAGCGAACCCCGCACTCCTATTGGGCAACACACCTACAACCACCTACAACAGGCAAAACCAATAGTGATGTCAAATCGTGGCTGTCATAGATATTTATTTATTTAATCTTTATTGCACAATAGAATATCTTATGGTACAAAAGGCGGACTTAACGCTTTGAAACATTCTCTACCAGTCTACCTTAAGGCAAAGCATATAAAATGTGGGCAGTGCAACTTAATTTAAAACACAAACTCTTTAACATTTTAGATGGGATGAATAATATAGTAGAATACGATACAATATAATATAACAATATATACTTACCTATTAATACATACATACACATACATATGAAAATAGATGAAACTTACAAATCGGATAGATTATTTGTCACATCAACTGTTTCATTTCCATTGATTGATTGTTTAATTACCATTGAGAATAATTAGACATTAATTAGAAGCGCCCATAGCCTAGCGGCGCCTGCAAGTCGGGAACGATAACGCAGGTTAAGCAAAGATGGCATCGGTCAGTCTTTGGATGGGTGACCGCCTGATGTTTGAGTGGTTAATATAAATGAGCCCTTCCGTGCTTTATTGGAAGGCACGCTAAGCGTTGATCCCGGCTGCTGTCTATGATAGTAGTCGTTAAGCCGAGTTAGAGGCCTTCGGGCGGCTTAAGAACTTTTAACAGTCGAGTTGCCCACTCACTTGACAAAGGGGGGCAACTATTGTACGCGTCCACGGGAGCTACCTACCACAACCCTGCACGTGTCCCCTGGGTGATACTAAAGAGTTACAAACTTTAAAAGTCCAAAATAATGTACCTATGCCATACGATTAAATAAATAAACTGTTTAATTGACCAGTCGATGTTACAGTAACGTTATGAGAAGGCTCATCATCCTCATCATTAGCCTATATAAGCCCCAGCGCCGCACATACCTTATCTCATGACTGAGAGAGAATAGGCAGTAGTCCCCTCGCCACGCTGGCATGGTAATATTAATATGGGGACTTCGCATACACCGAAAGGAAACCTGATCTGCGAAGAAATTCAAAGGTGTATCTGAAGTCTCCTTTTCACTTCTTCGGTTCATTATACAACCACGAGCGCAGTTCTTCACAACCGTTCTCCAAACCCCTCTATTTTGGGCTAATTGTATTGCGCCTTGGATATTAATGCCCTTGGGATCGCAGATTGCATCAGGCCACCGTGTAGGTGCTCTGACTCTACTCCTCTTTTCTTTTACGCAACCAACCATTATCAATTTCTCCAATCTGGTCTGGTCTCTGCGGGCCAGGTGGCTAAAGAATGTCATCCTTCTCTGGAACCATGCAGTTGAAAGCTGGGTGTTGACGGGGCCCCTTGAGTGGGGCGTTGTATTGTATCCATGGATACAACGCCCCACTCAAGGGGCCCCGTGATGTCACATAAGTATATCACTGTCAACAGATCATAAAGTTTTCAAGTAATAGGGTAGGTACTTTCACACTATAACCATATCCTCAACCATCCAAAGTCTTAGCTAACGGCAAATATCGGCGAATGTACCGATGTTATTAAAATTATATATCTCCGATATGAACATTATTATTGAGAAGGTAGTAAAATTGGTGCCGTAACCGAAAACCTATGTATATTATTAACATTTTACTATCTGTTGGTCACATTTTCGATTTTACTACTTTTTAACGACCAGTAAAGTTCAATGATCGCAATAGTAAAGGCGATACAGCATGCATATCGTTACCTGCTTATAGTTCTTATTGGCAATTTACATGACAACTTTCGTGTGGCAACATATACACGGAAAAATACTAATAACCAGCCAAAACAGATTACAATGGATGAGGTCTCATGCAATTACGTCACTGTTTAGCTCATTAAATTTAATGATAACCTTCATGTCTTGAAGTTAAGTAGATACATAAGTAAAATTTCGTCAATTTGTCGGGAAATTAAAGTCTTACGTCAATAAACTCTAACATCTACTTGTAAAACATGGGGTAATTGACAGTTTACTACTCTTAATTTTGTATTTACGTTGTAAAAGGGTAAAAGGATTTTTACGTTGGTCTATGATATTAAATCAAATCATTTATTTCGGAAGTGTTTCCATATAAAACTTATTTTTCAAGGAGGTTTAGTTTCATAGATTTATACAACCGTCAGGGTGAAAAGACTTAAAATAATTTAATTCAAACGTAGTGTGAAATCAATTCAACGTACCTAGTTAACTCATTAATTCAGTTTTAATACAGAAAAAAAAGAAAACGTTGGTTGCAACTACGAGTTTAATCGTGTTTGGCATCAAGTAGTGAATTAGAGAAATTGATTCCTGATCACGAATTAAAATGGCCGTGTATTATATATATATATTATATATTTTTGGTAAGTATTAAGAGGATATCTTCCTACACGATTACATTTATTTGGAATTTAATGGAACTGAAAGACTACCGTCGTCTTTACCAAAGTACTTGCAATTCAAATGTAACCTGTGTCATACTGCCTAAAGTTAATTGAACGAGTAAGTAAGTCAGCGAAGCCTACTTTAAAAAAATATTTTGTCTTAAGCCGTCAATAAAATAAAGTTTGATAAAAAAACAGCGTAGGAATTAGTAACTTTAGGTTCGTCTGTTACATAAATCTACAATATATGTATGAGTATACAGTGTGAAACTTTTTGTTTCTATCGCAGTGTTTTAATGCAAATTCATTGCGTTAACTCTATACAAGCGAAAACACCAACCTTATGGTTACCTTATTCGACAAGACTTGATGTGTAGGTACATAGTGTACATTAACGTGACAGTTTAACGTAGCAATTTTTGCCTGTTGTCACATCCACGTGTTTTTTAAACTAAAGATAAACAGTAAGAAGCACATATTTCAGTTCACGACTTAAGGTCATAGCTCATTTGAGCCACCCGGCGCCGGACCCTCACCGCCTCGCTTCGTAAATGTACTAACTACGGAGTTGATGTAGTGAGCGCATGCCCGTACAAATCCATATAAAGAATATTTAACTGCTCGAGGCGAGGCGGCGCGGGTCGAGCGCCTGGTGGCTCTAGTGAGCTAATATGGCCTTTAGGATTCACCCTTTGCAGGTCGATCACGTATAGGTACGTAACATACGTCAGGTGGTAAATGTCATGTTTAATATGGGAAAATGACAGTTGAGTTCTTCTAAGGTGCGTTCAAAAAGTTATGTGATCACCCCTCTGAATATGCTCATTGAAAACACAAAATATACAGGTTTGATGATAGGCAGCAGTTGCTTCGGAAAACTAATTATTATTTTTGTAGAGTCATCCATTCATTCTCCCACACCTCACAATATAAGATATTTCTGTTGATCCCGGGCATAAGTTAAACTCTTCATGTATCGATATGAAGAGTTTTAAGGCCTCCACCCACCGGACGCTTGTGATGCGCGTGTGCCGCGTTCGATGTGTGTTTGAAGTGTAGTTTCAATGCTTTACAACTTGCGCGTGTGCTGCGAAGCAGCTGCGCGGGTGCTGCACGTGTGCCGCGTTCGATGTGTGATTGAAATGTAGTTTCAATGCTTTACAACTTGCGCGTGTGCTGCGCAGCACACGCGCCGCGCAGAACACGCGTCCGGTGGGTGGAGGCCTTACTTATGCCCGGGATCAACAGAAATATCAAAATACCCATGGGCCAGTTGCCATAACCCAAGGAACCCTATAAATTCAATAACCCTAGAACCTACATCAATGTTTAAATTATCTCAAACGGCGTCTCAAAACACTCACATACTAAATCACCCGGTTTTGCATCGTAATTTATTGCTCTAACCGGAAAATTACGACTAAATTGCCGACATGGCCAAATCGACGATTTAGAGCCGTCGATGTGTTTTTGATGCGATGTAAATTAGACACCTATCATGTATAATTCATGGAAGTAACCAGGAGTGGAATCCCTAACGGTAACTTTAATTAAAAACTGTGGTACTAACTCAACGAAAACGTGAAACGGCAACGGGAAATGATTTCTATCTATTATTTATGGCGGGGTAATTTGAAAAGGTTAAGTCGCTTATTATTTCTCTGACAAAGTAAAAGAGTTTATGATGGCGGGCGCTAATAGGGCAAAAAAGATCCAGTTAGGGCCTCTTAAGGCTGCGCGGACGGCGCGGCATTTAGAAGGGACGCAGCATTCTAGATCACGCAGGCGCGCGGGCGATTCCGAAAATGCACAGCGCGCCGACGCTTGCGCATCACAACTAACAACTACTGATTTTATGGACTCTAATTACGCGATAAAACCAAATGGCAGTGAGGAGCGTCGGCATAAAACTCGGGAGTGACAGTGACAGTGAGTCGGTTGTTTTGAAGTTGACGGTCGTTCTTTTTATTTGAGCACCTATCTCATCATCATACATTTAGGAGTCTATACTCGTACTACGCCATGTTATTTATATGCAAAAAACAAATGGCCGTGTCTTAATATTTACTACGGGCAGTACTTTAAAGTCAAAAAAAAGAGTAATGCTTTTTTCGGTGGGGTATACGCCATTCTATCCGTTTCTCTGCCAATGTATTAAGCTCCTGATACAACATCATAATTAAGTATCTTCACTTTGGCTTGATCCATAAACGCACGTGTCGGTCTTCCCTTGCCTTTACTATCTTCCCTTTAATTACGGTTTTCATGTGATTGTCTAGTCGTTTCGGGTGCCCTAACATATTCCTTCTGCTGTTCTTAATTTCTTTGGGAGCCTATTTCATCCTATTGATAACTCGGTACTACACAGTAGTAAATACGGTACGGTACGTGTGGACGACAAGATCAACACACGACGGCAGAGCTACGCATCGCGTCATACGAAGATTATACGTACCGAGCCTGAATTAGAAATTAGTACGGCGCATTTTTACTTTGCAATTAATATGTTAACGTTTATATCTTTATAACGGCTCATCGTATTAGAAAGGTTTATATATTGTTAGAAAGCTAATTAAAAGTTCTATTAAATGTTTAAACTTACACATAAGTAAACTATAGTACACACAGTAGGTTCAGCGCAAAAGATAAATAAGTGTTAAGAAAGGGACCGAATTACGGTTTGCCCGATTTCCATGTTCGATTATTCAAATAAGAAAATATTTACGTACCCTACTGTACTTATAAGATCTGAAGCCATATTAGAACTTTGTAAATCAGCTTAGACTTCCGCCCATTAATATGTATAACATCCAAATAACATCTTGTAATGTAAATTAGTCAAGTCAAAGTGGGCGTAACTTTTATTGTCTCACTCAGTACGTCTTGCTTACCCATTGTCAGGTATAAATAGCAGGTACGGCCCGGAGCAATTTCCGCTTTCGTCCCGGTACCGCCGCATACCGGGTAGAGTCAGTCCGACGCAAGTCGGGCCTAGCTGAGTTTCTTGCTGGACTCTTCTCAGCTAGGCTAGGTTTTAGCGAACCAGCGATAAAACTCCCAGTAGTTCGATACCACTCACACCCCAGATTCGGTTGATACCGTTCAACCAATCTCACTGGAGCGCAAACTCTTAGAGTATTCCAGTGTACAAACTTCCCCGCGTGGTCGTGCCGGAGGCTTCCCCTGGATTTTCCCCAGGCCACCCTCCAACCACGCAGTTCGACCGCTATATTGGGTCCGTCCTATTATAGCAACAGTCAGGTTCAAAAAAAAAAAAAAAAAAAAAAAAAAAAAAAAAAAAAAAAAAAAAAAAAAAAAAAAACCGGAGCAATTCAGAGCACAGTAGGCAGCAGCCGCAAGGGCAAACGTGCGCTGCCGAAGTCTCCTAGGGCCGATTCGCCGGCGAAGAAAGCCCTTCGGACTCCCGCCGTCCAGGCGCCCTCTGCGCAGGCCCCTCAGGCCATTAGTGCCATTCTGGCAACGGACGGCGGGTCTTCGGCCCCCAGCAAGCCAACTCCGGTAGGCAACCCGGACAAGCCGGATTCATGTGTCCTGATCGACACACATAGATACCACACTGCCATGGCCATAGCCAGTCAGCGTGGCATCCGGGTGGTCGGTTCGGAGATTTTGAAACCGTCCTTGGAAGGGATGCGTATCACGGTCCAGGGACCCGAGGACTACCGTGCTCTGACCCGTCTCTTCGACGAGCTGTCGATGGCCTACAACCGGAGGCTGACCGTCGAGGAGAAAGGTTATAGGGCTGTCCTCCGGGGAATCCACAAGGATATCCCGGAGGACGAGGTAGCCGCGGACCTCAAACGCAAGGGGATCGCCGTCAGGGAGGTTCATCGCCTCTACAATAAGCAAGTAGGGAAGTACGATATCGTACTAATAGTCACCGACCCGAACCAGCGCAAAGCCGTCCACTCCCTTAAGGAGGTCCTTAAAATGGCGGTGAGAGTGGAGACTCCCAAAAAGAGGACCCACCTCTCACAGTGCCACAACTGCCAGCGGTTTGGCCACGGCGCCCGTGGCTGCCACTCTCCCCCCCGTTGCGTCAAGTGCGCTGGGGATCACGCGACTCGCGATTGCGAGCGCCCAAAAGGCTGCAAGGACCCGAACGGCATACGGTGCTGCAACTGTTTGGGTCGCAAGCTCCCCCATGGGCATACTGCCAATTATGGGGGATGCCCTTGCCGCCCAAAGAGTCGCGACACCGGGGCAAAGTCGAAGTCCTCGCCTCCCTCTGGGCGCAAGCAAAGCGCGGGCCGGGGTGCTCCCCATAGCACTCCGCAAAACTTCCCCGCCCTTCCGGCCGTAGGGTTAGGAGCCCCTAGGAACCCGCCGCCTTCAGCGGCCGTAGGTCCCCGCCCGGTGCCTTCTGCACCCCAATCCCAGGCGGGCCCCTCTGTATGAGGACCCGCCGCCAGTCAAGCGGGCCGGCCCGCTATGGACCCACTCTATGCGTTTATGCAGTTAGTACAGGTACTCCCACCGGAGGTGGCGAGCGGCCTGTCTACCCACATATTCGCATCAGCTACTCGCTATCTCGCCGCACCAAGCGGCAGCCAGGTTAACGGTGCCTATTAGTATGGATAGTACATCCCAGAAGCTTAAACCTGCTTCGATTACCATTGGCATTTATAATGCCAATGGTCTAAGGGGTATGAAGGACCAGGTGATGAACTTCCTTCGCGATCACTCAGTAGATTTACTTCTGGTCCAAGAGACCTTTTATCGTCCCGGCATTAGAGCCTTTCGCGTCCCTGGATACGTTCAGATTAGAGATGATAGGCAAGATGGTAGGCCATTCGGGGGCACGCTCATTTTCTACAAACGTAACTTACATTGCATAAGTCTCAATCCACCGCCCCTGACTAATATGGAAGTGTCGGTCTGTCGCATCTCGATGGAGGGGCACCCCCCGATATCGATTGCGTCAACCTACCTTTCACCTCAACGAGACTTACTTCTGACTGACCTCAACTCTTTAGCCTCCCTAGGTCCTTTGGTCATCGTGGCCGGGGACCTAAATAGTAAGCATATCAGCTGGGGATGCGTAGCATCCAATCCCAACGGCAATCGGCTTCATCACCTTTTGATCGATAGCCTCCCTTTCGATCTCCTCGCTCCCTTAGAGCCGACTCACTTCCCTCATAACGTAGACCACCGACCTGACATACTCGACATAGCACTACTAAAGAACGTAGCGTTAACTCTGCGTTCTATAGAAGTGCTACACGAACTAGACTCGGATCATAGGCCAGTCCTCTTGAGACTAGGCCCTCACCCCAATAGTACTCCTCGAACCAGGACACTCGTGGACTGGGACAAGGTACAATCAGGTCTCCTACAGACGGACTCCCCCCTGCTTAGAGATATCCCAGACAATATAACTACAACCGAACAGACAGACCAAGCGATCGATTCTTTCACCAACTACCTCAACGCTGTTCGAAGCGAAGCCTCAAGGGAGGTGTCGGCGGAGGACATCCAAAACCGACCTCTACCTACGGAACTGAGAGAGTTGGTGACAAGGAAAAATCGCGCCATACGTACCTATTCAAATCACCCTTCTGCCGAAAATCGGCAAATCCTGAGGGACTTGTCTAACGAGTCCAAACAGAGAATTGCCGAATTTCGGGAGAACTCGTTCAGGGATCTGATGGGGGAGATAACGCCTAGTCACCTGGCTTACTGGAAACTAGCGAGATCTCTCAAATCCGATGCCTGTTGGACCATCCCTCCCTTGGATCGACCGGATCACTCAACCCCCGCGTTCGAGGACAGTGAGAAAGCCGAATGCCTTGCGAGTAGCTTAGAGTCCCAATGTTCGCCCAACCTCCTCAACACCGACGAAGCCCACATTAGTAGGATCGATTCCGAGGTGGACAGGAGATCGCGTCTCCCCGTAACTTCACCCATTTTACCGGTGTCGGTTAAGGATGTCAGTGACCTTGTCAGGCGTCTCCGTATTAGGAAGGCTCCGGGTGCGGATGGTCTATCCAATCGCATCCTGAAACTTCTCCCCGAAACCCTCCTCCTCCTTTTGGTCGGCATCTTCAATGCCGCACTGACCAATGCTCACTTTCCAGCCGCGTGGAAATGTGCAACGGTCATAGGGATAGCGAAGCCCGGCAAACCCCGGACCTCGCCTGCCTCTTACAGGCCGATCAGCTTACTTAGCTCCCTTGGAAAGCTATATGAGCGGATCCTTCTCACGAGAATTCTCAGATTTACGGCTGAGAATAACCTCCTCATCGATGAGCAGTTCGGTTTTAGATCCGGACACTCATGCGTCCAACAGGTGCACCGCGTCACGGAGCACGTGTTGGATGGTTTCTCTCGATTCCAGGGGCTCAAGACCGGTGCGATCTTTCTCGACGTAGCGAAAGCCTTCGACAAGGTCTGGCATAACGGGCTTGTATTCAAGTTATACCAGCTCGGAATGCCGGACAGACTCGTACTCACAATACGAGATTTTCTCAGTGACCGAAGCTTTCGATACCGACTGGAGGGAACGTATTCGGACCCACACCCCATCCGGGCCGGAGTCCCGCAAGGCTCCGTGCTCTCTCCCACTCTCTACTCGTTATTCACAAACGACATTCCCAGGCACCCTAAGGTGCAACTGGGGTTGTTTGCGGATGACACCGCGCTCTTTACGACTCATTGTAAGTACGCTACTATCCGGCGATACCTCCAAGAGGCAATCTCCGACCTAGGTCGTTGGTTTAATCTTTGGCGTATCGAAGTCAACCCGGAGAAAAGCACTGCAATAGTCTTTCATCCGTCGGACTGCATTAGTACAGAAAGGCGGGTGGCTCCGATCCAGATGTTTGACCGACCCATCCCCTGGGTCAACGAGGCCAAATATCTTGGAGTGACCCTCGACAGGAGACTGACTTTCCGTAGCCACATCCGTAGGGTACGCAACCGCGCGTTGTTCGTGCTAGGAAGGCTAGGGCCGATGATCAACAAGTTTAGTAAAATGTCGCTTAGGAATAAGCTGACACTCTACAAGACTTGTGTTCGTCCAATCATGACATATGCAAGTGTAGCATTCGCTCACGTGCCTATGTCATCGCTCAAGCCGCTTCAGGTCATTCAGAATCGTTTCCTCCGAAGGGCGACTGGTGCCCTGTGGTACCAATCGAACCTTAGCCTGCACCACGACATGGAGATTAGCACCATGTATGGTTTCTTTAAGCAGGCTGCCAGACGTTATTTTGATAACGCTCCCCACCATAGGAATCCGTTAGTTAGGAAGGCTGCTGACTACGTCCCCATCCCTCCCCCCTCTGTCGTTACTCGGCGCTCACTGATTAGGGGCCGCACGGTCCGGCGTCCTAGGCACACACTCACGGACCCGGACGACGAAATCACAGCGTCCATCGAAAGATGGAACGCTGCGCTTTCGGCGTCCAACACATCGCGTACACTTCAGCGTTCCCGCCGGCGGGGACGTCCACCGCGAGACAACACAGACACATACAGTCCGCTTTCGTCCCGGTCCCGCCGCATACCGGGTAGAGTCAGTCCGACGCAAGTCGGGCCTAGCTGAGTTTCTTGCTGGACTCTTCTCAGCTAGGCTAGGTTTTAGCGAACCAGCGATAAAACTCCCAGTAGTTCGATACCACTCACACCCCAGATTCGGTTGATACCGTTCAACCAATCTCACTGGAGCGCAAACTCTTAGAGTATTCCAGTGTACAAAATTCCCCGCGTGGTCGTGCCGGAGGCTTCCCCTGGATTTTCCCCAGGCCACCCTCCAACCACGCAGTTCGACCGGTATATTGGGTCCGTCCTATTATAGCAACAGTCAGGTTCAAAAAAAAAAAAAAAAAAGGAGCAATTCAGTGTCAATCGGAGCCTCCTGGAAGTCACAACAAGAAGAAGAAGAAAACTACAAAGTATTAGGAAATTAGGGACTTGCATCAAGTCACTTAGGGCAGTGATAGGGCAGTATAGGGAAAAGTAAATAAAAGTCTATTTTTCGTTATTCCTTCTTTTATTTTGGTAACAGCGTTTACCCCAAAGTGTCTAAGGACACGGGCGAAGCCAAACACACCATTCGGGCGCCGAGTGGTAGTACGCGCTGTCCGTACACATAGGGGCGGAGCTCGTCCGTCGCCGACTTGTGTCACGGAGCGTGGTCGACGCACTGTCCGAGCACATAGGGGCGGAGCTCGTCCGTCGCCGACTTGTGACTCGGAACTAGGTCACTCTTAGGTGACTGTGAGGGGCGAGCATTGCCGCGGCTGGTAGCGCGCGCGCTCACTCGCCCAGCCGACGCCGCCGAGAGCGGACGTCGCTCACAGTACGGGTACGGTAGAAAATATGACTGCTACGTACCGGAAGGCACATGACATGGTAAAGGTCGCGGGAGTCTGCTGGATGCGGGTGGCGCAGGAACTGTCATTGTGGCACTCTTTGGAGGAGTTGTGTCCAGCAGTGGACATCTTTCGGCTGATATGATGATTATGATGTTGAGAAAATATGACGAACCAGCGATGATTGGAGTAAGACCTAGTTAGATTTAGAGGGATGATCTTCAACTGGTAACGGGTAGAGAATGGAAGAAGACAGCTTACGACCGAACTCACCTGGGAACTATGTTAGGGAAGATGCTTAATATTGACCAGTGGACCAACACAGTGTGATAATCACGATGAAATTTAAAAATTTCGTTTACATACGTTACCTACTGCTTGATAAATATTTAATCCACTTATGGATGACTCGTGCTACAACGAGCCGTATCCGCCCGGGCCGTAATCGTGACGAGCTGTCACCGAGCTAATTTGCTTGTCACATTTCGCCACGGGCCGTGTCCGAGCCTGCACCGAGCCGAGCCGCGTCCGCAGCTCAGCCACCGGGCCGGGACATTATGCAAACGTCATGTCACCGAGTTCGCACCGGGCTGGGACGACGTCGAGGCGCGGACGCCGTGCCGCGGCCGGGCCGCTTACGAGCGTTGCGTGTCAATCACGCTTAATAAAACAGTGCTCAACAAGAGCAATCAGGCCAAATATACATATACAGTGATTTACGATATACTAGTTTATTACATCATAAATCAGTGTATATGCTGTAGTAGTAGTCACCACCCAAGCACAACGTTTGCCGTTTCTCTTTAATGTATTTCCAACCATAATGAAGGAAATTGGTAGTCGCTCCGCCACCCATAATCAATTCTAAACTTCCGCCATTAACTTTTATAGATACATTCTTTTAAACTGTTCCCAATTACCTTGTTACATCTCATTGACACTGTTTCCTGCTATATAAACTGTAACTAAATATCATCATTAGTAATGTGATTCTCCCGTAAACTTAATGAGGGTTTTAACCTGGAATGAGCTGTTTTTGAGATAAGTGTGGTTAAAAGAGAAAGCAAAGCACCTTCTTGTTATGGTCGAACTTTTATAGAGCTGAATTTCTAGAAGAACCGCATATATTATCTCCTTTGTTTAATATGGACAAAACACAAATTAAAACGCCATATTAAATACCTATACATATTGGGGGTGATATGATACACATCGACCTACCTAGTCCCAAGCTGAGAAAAGCTTGTACTATGGGTTTTATATGAAGATATTGTGACTAAATCAACAATTCCTTAATACATAGGAAACATACAAGACTCTGGACAAATATTCATGCTCGTTGTAGTGTTCACTTATTTGCACGTTCTATAGGTATACCGGTGTTGCTATTTACATGTTCCTTGGCTCGACAGCACACCACCACTTCCGGCAACGGTCGGACAACTACTGCCCCCCACTCCGGTCATCGTGACGTGACGTATGCGCACGAGATAAGGATAGCAATACACTACACTCGTCACAAAAAATAAGTGCCCTTACGGGGATTCGAACCCGGGACTGCCGGCTTCGTAGCCAGGGCCACAGTGACTACCAACTAGTCTAGGGTGGTAGTCACGCAATGAGAAGGAGTGGATTCGTGGATTGACGTACGTTTGGAGTTCAACACTTTCAACAGGCATTGTTAGTGTCTGTAGACATACAATTTGAGTCGTCATAAAAATATAAGACCTTATTCATAAACGTCCGTCAAACTTAATTGTTACTGGCATTTATATGTTTGTGATAACGAGACGTATTTAGTAGTTTGTTTGAGATAAAATGACGAAAATGCACTTAACAACTTCACTTTGCGTTTACAATCTTTTGTTGCTAAAATATGAAAGGAAAAGATGACAAACACATGTAGAAGTACATGGTAGTACGCGTGAGTAACGTTTCAAACGTGCGTTAGGTTAGGACCATTTAACTGTAAGAAAAAGTGTTCTTTCGATCTACCTGACGGGCGTACACTGCGTTACGTGATCGACATGCAGGTGTAGCTACAGTTTGTTCTATTGTTTATGTGTAATTATTTAAAACCCTACTAGACGATACAAAATAAACAATAGACGTCGGTAATGGCAGGTGTTAAGCACTTTTCGTCATCTATTCTAATCTATAATACGTATATAGTATATTTATGAAACTCAGCGCGCAGATCTGGATGCTTTAGCCCCGTTTTTTTATTAGATGAAAAGTCAGCAGAAATAATAATATGGTTTTAGCGGAAAAATGAAGGAAAACTTCGTAACTTGTCCTGAAATTCACACGTTATCCCACGTTAATCACCTGACCCCGATCACCCAGGGGAACCTAGTGGCAATTAGTTTATACGGGGCCATCCATAAATTACGTCACACGTTAAGGGGGTGGGAGGGGGGGGGGGGGGGGGGTCGAAGAAGTGTAACATTGTGTGACAAGGGGGTGGGAGGGGTCCTAAATTTCGTGACGTCACATTTCAAAATCTATTATAATCTAAGTGTTAAAACACGAACTTTAAACTATGACTTTACGAAAACCTCAAAAACATATACAACTATATCTGTAAGATACCAATTATTTTGTCGATCACTCGTTCTACTAGTGTTACGCGCCCGACTGCCTAGGCACCCTTTAATAAATGTCGCCAAACGCATTGCGCCTAGCGGTGATTTTGTGCGTGATTTCTTTGTTTCTTTTTCATTTGACCACTGACTTTCGCGGATGAAACGACGTTGTTTGTTCTTAGTTCTGCTATTTTGTGATTTTTAACTTACAAAACAAGATTGAAAAAAAAAAACAAAAAAAAAGAGATTGATTTGATGTTAATTTTATTAAAAAATAATTTAAATGGAATTATAACTGATTTCGGAACCGCTGTTTTCATTCAGTAATTTCTAAATGTAAATTTGCAAAATATGTGACGTCACACTAGGGAGAGGGGAGTCTCACAAATGTGACCAGCTATGACAAGGACGGGGGGAGGGGCAAAAAATCATAAAATTCGTGTGACGTAATTTATGGATGACCCCTATTCAACTAGGATAATGATAATGTTCGGTTATGGCACTTCGCCGGACCCTACCGCGTCACGCTCGCATCGCTCGCTCGGCTCGGGCGCGGAAGGGTCGCAGTTCTCCTAACAATCTAACCGTTTTTTCCCCTGGGGGATCAGGCTAGGGAATTCTAGTGGACAACAGCGAAATTCAGGAAACAAATGCCTGATTTAAACAATTCCCGTTTTTCTCATTTGAGCTTAATTTGGTATAGCATCTGAATCTTGCTGCTGCTGTCGCTACACATAAAGCCAAAACAAAGTCTTAATGAAGTAATTAAATCAATTATCGCAACCATCAGCCGAACGGCCGTCCTCACGGACCGGCGGCAATGTGACACCGCCTTCTAGGGTTCCCCGAGCATGAAGAAACACCCATAAACCTGGGTGAGATAAGGGCAAAATTGTCCTGTATTACTTAGTCATGCAGACAAGTTGTATATAACTATTTGTAATCGTAAGTGTGTCTGTAAAAGCCATTTTATGGGAACGAAATTGCCTAATGCGTTCAATGAACAGATCGGATGGCAGTAGGAGTTTTTTCAGAATAATGTTAATGTACGACATAATGACGATCTTTTCCCACTACTTCTGTTAAAGGGTATACTTAGTTGGCATTTTTATATTAAATGGGGAAGAAAAAATCCAACTAGTTCCATCAATACGACTAGTGGGAATGAACTAAATAGTTAGTGGTACCTCTGACGGCTAAATTGACGGAGCTACACTGGTTCTGGCTCCGAAAACTGGTAAGCACAAATAATTGTATGATGAACATGAGTATTTTTTATGTGTTTAAGTATGTTTTGATGTATATATGACATATATAGTCGCCTAGTGCCATAACAAACATAACTGACATAGGTACTTTGTATTTAAATTTGATCGCGGAACTTTCACAATATTTCCTAAAATAACACTTGTCCGAATGTTTTTCGGACACCGTGAGATCCGAAGTAGTGAGAATATTCCAATGTTGCCAGCATGCCCGTTAAAGGCCTCTTTTTTACAAAACAGTCCAGTGTTTCCTTTATGGAGGGAATGCTGAAATTATTTACAGCCAGGTGCAAAGGGCTGGGAATTGGACGTAATGGAGTGTCGAATGCGGTCACCATAAATTGGGAACGGCTGAAAAGGAACTTGAAACGAGGTACTCATAAAAATTAGCGCATATTTATGTGTGTGTATATTGGTTCGAGTGTTGAGAACAATGAAAAGTTTATAGGAACTTATGTACCTACGTTTTATGATATGATTCAAAGGTGCATGTTTCCACGACGCGTACTAGCGTGGAGACTAGATACATCCCAATTCTTCTCATTCACGAGAGGAGTAGGTTTGTCACCACACCAACTGTGGGAGGGACGTTCATGTATTATGATGACGATAATGAATTGGTGACTCATAAAAAGGCTGAATCATTTGAATATAATGGAGGAAGTAGGAGGTAGAAGTAGTTTTAAGAAGGTAGAGCGGTGCAAATTATACGAGTAAGTATGTCTTAAACCATATGGTATCGTCACACCAACCGCACCGACACCGAAAGTAACTAGGAGAGTCTTCCCCAAATAATGGGAACAGGACATGGATAAGAAGATGATAATCACACCAACAGAAAGATGAGATATTGATAATTATTTTTTAATATCAATCTCGCTGCAGCAATCATTTGTTATAAGTTCCTAATAAAACCATAATAAAACCGGCCAAGTGTGAGCTGGACTCGCGCTTATCTCAAAAACAGTAAAAAAAAGTTTGTTGTATGAGAGCCCCCCTTAAATATTTATTTTATTTTGTTTTTATTATTTGTTGTTATAGCGACAACGGAAATACATAATCTGTGAAAATTTCAACTGTCTAGCTATCACGGTTCTTGAGTTACAGCCTGGTGACAGACAGACAGACGGACAGCGAAGTCTTAGTAATAGGGTCCCGTTTTTGCCCTTTGGGTACGGAACCCTAAAAACAAATCAATAATCTCAAAAGTCAATCGATACGTCCTATCAGTAGTCTAAATATGTTAACGAATTTCTGAAAACATATTGTTATATAACAACTGGCCACCAATCTCAAATCACACCATATTCCAAATCGACCACTAACCAAAAAAAGCCAAACTGCCGATCAAAACACGTGCAATTGTTTATGTGTGGAACGAATTTCTCTAAAATCATTTATACTGGCCAATAATCTAAAATCACATGAGTTCCAAATTCAAAATCGAAGCCGCCAATCCATCGTCGCGATCGCGCGTTCTCATACTCATTACTGCAATCGTTTCTCAGCGATTCGCGATCTCATAAATCCTGCGGACGCCGCGGGCGTGCCGTAACCGATTAGTAGGCGCGGCTATCTACCGAGAGAAACAATTTCCAATGCGAAAATAATTTATGACTTCATCGGAGTGCGGGGTCACGGCGGAGAATGCTTTTCGTTTGTTTTGGAACGGCGTCGGCCCGCGAGTGTGGCGCGACAATTTTCAAAGGATAAAATTCATTTCAAATTATTATTTATTAGTGTAATAGTAGGCCCCCAACAAGGTGACCTGGTAAAGGTTGCGGGAGTCCGCTGGATGCGGGTGGCGCAGGACCGGTCACTTTGGCACTCTTTGCGGGAGGCCTATGTCCAGCAGTGGACGTCTTTCGGCTGATATGATGATGATGATGAGTATGATGTATAAAGATTAATTTACTGTACCGTAAAGGTAAATACGAATACATGTCTGTACAAGTGTTAGTTTGTCTATCTTTTTGTTCCCGATGTCAACTTAATTGCGCAAAGGTTAACTGGAAGAGATCCCTTACTTCCAAAGATAAGTTTGTCTTTGCACCGATTATGACTGTATTTTTACCTGTCTTGTGTACAATAAAATATTTACATCATTACATACATATTAAATTGACAAACGGATCACAATTGCTAATAAGATTAAGTCCGATGATAATTGCATATGCAAAAATTGTTTTAGTTTGCATTGGAACGTTTAATCCGTTTTGATTTGTTCACATTGTTATGTTGTCACTGGCTATTTGGAAAACAATAGCATGTTAAGGTAACGGCGCCTATTACCGTGGTACGCGAGGTAGTTTTCAAATGATTATAAAAAATGATGGGTATGAAAGCTCCTTAACGTCCTAGATTATTTTTTTAATTGAAGAGTGTTTATTTAACTTTCAGAGTCGTAACTTTTTGAACCAATTTTAGTTTATTATATTTGATAAAATATATATTGAAACCACGAAAGGAGAATCTTCTATTACCGTGGTAATGGATGGGATGTGATTCTATTACCGCGAAATTAGCTTTTCTTACCGAGGGTACAAAAAGCAGCAATTTTCTACCATCGGTAATAGTAACCTGATACACAATTCGGCACCCAATATCGAGGGTTAAAATAATATTCATGACGTTGGTTCCGTACTATATAAAAAGAAAGAAAACATAAAACATACTTAAATCAACAAAATGATGTCCACTGGTTATAAGAATAACTACTACTTGCAAACATAGCAGGTAAAGACTACCTTTTATTAAATCACAGTTACATTACATTATACTATGGATTCGGTATTTTGTATTCAAAGATTAAATAAATAAAATACGGGGTATTATAAAAAACCTAATAAGTACAATACTGAGCATACTAACAGGCTAAATGACTCGAAAACAATATTTTGCGTTTTGTGTAGGTAAGTAACACCTTTATCTATACTTATGTGTCGTTTCCGGGTTGTTTGAATGTTTTAGGACTTTATTTAATTTACAAATTTTGCTGGGATATGTTATTATCTCCGTTCACCACACATCTTAATAATACGAACCAGAGAAATCAATTTTGTCATGAAATTGTACGAACGGAACCCTAAATGTGATTTATTTTAAGAGAAAACTAAAATGTCACTCGGTAATAGATACTTCTTTTTAACCTATTACCGACCCAAACAAATATTGAATGGGTCGGTAAAATATTCCCATAGTTACTATTACCGATTGTTGTGGGATCTTACCATCGGTAATAGACTTAATTTTGAATTTTGTAAAATCTAATTCCGATCCATAAAAACGTTAGCATACAATTGTATTTTAATTACAAATCAAACATACATATTACAAGCTTGATATAAAACCAAAATCACATAACTGGTAAGTAAATATAGTTAATTATTACAACATTTAAACGACATGACAAAATAAGGGTTTCCATAGAAACTGCAGATTCAGTACTAAAGTTTTGGTTAAAAATTAAGGGTTTGTTGGATACTTTCCATACCACGGAAATAGTTCATTAATAGCGTCAATAGATCAAGATTCGAATAGCTGTAAGAGATTGTATAATCGATGACATATAAAAAAGATAAAGCACAAAGAAGCAAATCGCCGACTTAACTATTACCGTGGTATGCCACGGTATTAGTTTCCCCAACTAGAAATGGCGTCTATCACCGCTGTATTTTATATTCCATTTTAAATGAATTTCCAGGCCAAAAAATATATAACGAGTACGCAAAAGTTGTGCAGAAAGCTATAGATAACCATTTAAAATCCATAGCATTTGTTCAATTGTCATAGGTATATCGTGAAATAATAAATAAGATTCGGGTATACTTACCAGTGACGCCATGCGTTTGTATGACACAACCTCTTCCTACGCCGCCGTCGCAGAAACTGACGGATTGCGTGCTTGTTATTTCATTCACACACATTTGCGTAAACAGGACCGTTAGTCAACTAAATTAGGCTTCATTTGTGTAAAGTATGTTTTATTGTAAATCGAACGGTTTGCTTTTAAAATGCGTATTTGAAAATGCCACGGTAATGGTAGCCGAATTTGATACCCCCGGTAATAGGCGCCGTTACCTTAAATACCCAACGCCTTGCTTAATTAACTTGATTTAACTTAGAAAGGGGTTAGTTGAGGCTGCGATTTTGGAAACATTCTTAAGAATCTTCATACAAACGTAGATTAGTTCTAATTTTAAAACGACATACTTGGAAACATGAAAAAATTAAGAGATTAAGGCGACTTTGTATCAAAACGCTACTCGCTCCATTTTGTTCTATTTTATTATCTACTATTACTAAACTAGAACTAGTTTCGGACCTACATATGGCGGATCCCATTGTGTATAAAAACTTTCATGATATTCCAGCATGTCGTTTTAAAATGAGAACCAAACTACGTTTGTATGCATGGTCCAGCCTCCTGGCGACCTTTGAACGCAAAGCCTGAAGCAGAGACAGTGGTACCGCTTGTGTTAATACGAGTGCTGAAAGATAGATGGCGCTGAAATAAGGAACAGCGAATGAAATAACTTGCTTTATCTACGCACATATCATTAGTGCTCTAAAATGCGTTCAGAAACCGTAGGAAATGACCAGCTTTACTACAACCGATTTTACTATGAGAACTTTCTTGTCTGTGGTAGTAGGTAAAATCTGTACTGTAATGTCATTACAGTACAGATTTTTGATAAATTTGTATCGTTATGAGTTTAAATTTGGAACAGCTGTCAAAACTCAAATGGATCTCTATTCTAGTATCCATAGATAATAAAACAGTTATCGATACGAAACGTCAATTCAGTAAGTTTTTTGATACAAACCGTACGACATTTGATCTCGAGTGATATGAGTATAGGGACTTCATTCGTTTGTATATGATTAAAAAAAAACCATTCGTCATGACGGATGATTGAATTGCCACCATTGCTGTTGTCATTTTATTGTTGGTTTTTTGCTGTTACTTACTACTGCTTATGATATGTGTGTAGATAAAGTAGTGTATGCAACTGTACATAATTAGGCCTTAAAACACTCGTGTGATCCTATTATGAAACTCGCTAACGCTCGTTTCATAAAACCACACTCGTGTTTTAAGGCCTCTCATTATGGATCAGTCGCATAAACTACTATTATAATTAATAACAATAACTAAAGATTTTCATAGTTCGATCATATATTATGTTACTCAACAGTTATTTAGTAATAGGTATCAAAAACCTTTTTTACAGTACATAATATGGTGCTACTTTCCCGCACTAGAGCGGAAAAGAGCACTTTCCGTGCATATGTCGAAACTTCAAAGAGCCATATGTACAGTAAAACGTTGTACGATACACGTGCGAATAGGTAATTTGCAACACGTGTCGATTTAAAACACTCCCGTCGGTCATGTTTTAATTTATCACCACTCGTTGCGAATTTCCTATTTTCGGCACTTGTGTCGTAAATTACTATATCAATGCAACTTTGACTTTCGAAAACTAGCCTGTATAAAGTAAGTTAAACCTTTCATCTTAGTTTTGCTGTGTAGGTAAGTGTAGAATTATTGTACTTGATTGTTTTTTGTGATTAATGAATAAATATTTTTGATTTGATTTAATGATAAACAAAGACCTTAAACAAACGCACAATAGATCTCAGTTAACCGTAAACGTTTAAGGGCGAGTTGCACCAACTTACGATTACAGGCCGATCACTGTTAAATATAGGGTGCCGGCAGCTGTCATCCCATAGAAAACTGTGAATAGTTTCCATACATTCAGATTTTAACGAACACCGCTTACGATTACAGACGGTTTGGTGCAAAAAACCCCAAGTCACTCAAACACTCACGAAAAATGTGCACCTTGCAAGTCTTGCAACGATTTAAAACAATATAAACAGATAAGTACGGTGAAAACAGAATTTTATGAGTAGGTATTACGTTATAGCAAGACCCAGACCCCCTCTCCCCTCCCTCCCCCCGGTCTCCGGTCCCCGGTCCCTCTAGCTCATGTAGCGCCCGGGTGCAATCATTACCGCAGCGCCTTCTAGCACTAACCTCTCCTAGTGCGCGCTAGCTTCCGAGTCGAGGCGAGTGGCGCTCGGCGCCCACTAGGACCGTGCGCCCGGGTGCAACGCACCCCCTGCACTATAGGTAGAGCCGCCCCTGGCCAGACCCAAGTAATAAGGCCCGTGAGTTAAGCAATAATAGCCTCTCGGTCAACTACTTAACCACCTTGACGCGCGCCGTATTAATTGTGTCGATCTGTACATGTATTTTTTTGTATTTTTCTAGAAAATTAACCGATTGAATTGTCAGGACCTCCCGACACTTTACCTTCAAAAATGTAAGTTCTGCGGGTCGATCACGTAACGCGTTGTACGAACATAAGGTACCTACCTAGATCTGTAATTTTTTCACCCAACTGCCCGAAGGAGAGGAGGGTTATGTTTTTCAAGCGCATGTATGTATGTATGTGGCTTATTCTTTGGCACGCCCTGCAGCTTAAACCGTTTGACGGATTTTGACGTATGAGGTGTCGTTGGATTCCTCTTAATCGTGGGAGTGACATAGGCTATAAAAATATTAAAAAGCCTCCTAACCTAAACCTAACGTGCGTTTGAAACGTTACCCTCTGACGACCATGCATTGTAAACATACCCGAGGCACCCTGTGGTCCCCAATTGTTGATCATTTCCTACCTACCTCTTTTCTTATACACCAGATAGCTGTTATTAAAGCAAATTGCCAGCCAACCAATTATTTTATCGTAAATTACGTTAAAAGTATCGTTTGGCAGATACGTGATACTATTACCGGTTGCCGTTCAATATTTACCGAGCATGTCTTGTGCGGTGATCGATCCAATGAAGCTATAAATTATTAGGCATTATAATCTTGGAAATTATTTTTCGAGGCATGCTCTTGAATTTTGCTACCCTGATAAAATCGTCAGGGAGGGAGCGGGCGGCAGCGGTCTCGGTATAAAGTAAAAAGTTATCGCGTATAAAGTTGTGTCACTTTACCTACTTACATAAATCTTAGAAAAATAACGAAAAACCCATTGCAAAACGCTGTTATAGAATTGACAAAATCATTTTTAGAGTTTGAGTGAACATAACTCAGGTGTTCTTTTTGATTAATAGTGTAATATTAAACCAGATAGATATAATTAGTTTGATACCACCTTATCGTGGAGAAATATGCTCAGGCCGGGCCGCTTCGTGGAACATTCGAGTCCATTTTTTGTCGGGCGTGCTTTAACCGTTTTTAAGCATTAAGTTGTAATTACGAACTAGTGATTTTACGTAATGGTTACACGATTAAGTATATACAATTCGCTCGATACAAAATGGAACCGAAAATCCCACAAACCAACCCTACTTCGTCTTAATCAACAAATATACCCCCCCGCCCACAATCTAGGTACGTTTTGGGCCCAATACAGGCACTAACTGTACGTCTATACCCACCATATCCTAATTATAGACTTCCACTGCTTGAGACGTTTCGCAGCCCGACTGTACGTAGACGAAGTTCGTAATGTGACATTTCCGAAGCCCAATTACAAGTTAACTTTTAATCACAACTCGCGATAACACAAAATTACGTGAACGCGGAACTGTAACTTGTATTTTATTTCACAGGAATTTATCTTAAAGTTATCTTGTTGGGTAAGCAGCTCAACATTCGTCGCCCTAAATTAAATATAGGAGAAACAATATAGACAAGCGAAGCGACGAGTTTTGTAACTAATGTCATTTTTTTTTCAATTATTCGCTAAATCTATTTTAAGTCATGTAATATCTGTACTAGCTGTAAATAGATGCTAAAGTACCTAACCCAGCTTGCCTATTTGTAAACTCCTGTAAAATGCTGAGCTGATTTGTATAATTTAGTATAAACACACACTAATAAAAAATCTGAATCTGAACATGGTTTAAATAATGGGGACATTTGATATGAAGTTTTTAATTCCGACAATCGTCTCCCATAGAGGTGAAATATGGATAAACGTGGAATACTATACATTATATTAGTAATCGTTCATTTGCAACCTACATCTAACATTAAGAATAGTTAAAAAAAAATTTGCTTTATTAATCGTATGTTCCGTCACATATACCTAACATATCATTTAGAAATTAAATAAATTAAATGGCCTATGACCAACATTTTCGAGGATATAGACATTGGACCAATTTAACTACTAAAAATAAAAGGTCTAGTTTAACGTACGATCCAACAATCCACTTCCACTTTATAGTCTCTTTTTAACCCATGCATAAAGAGATAAAGAGAAAGAAAGGTAGACGCAGATTATTGGTGCGTACTACGTGCATTAACCGGACCCAAAATAACCTTAAAAATCCCTCTCAGTCCGGGCCTGCGCACGAGTGTTCACTCCTCGAGCCCGCTCCAGGGAGGTCCGCACCTCGAGAATCTCATGCACCATCAATGCACGCCTTATTAATACTTTGTAATGACGCGTTTTAATACGCCGCCGTAATCCGATACGGACTTAGCCGAAAGTGATATCGGAATCGGTTTCAAATTCGGAACGTGGTTTGGTGCGTGTTTTGTTTTAACGCCATCTGGTGTAGTGCGTGAGAATTAAAATTATTCTTATATTTGCGAATGAGAAATAATTATGCTGTAGGTATGTCTTTGTTGGTAAATGTAGGATAAGTATTTATATGTACTTCAACAATAAATGTAGGATTTCTTGTTTTTATTAAAAATGGGATTGCGTTTACCTTTGACGTTTAATTTTGTGTCGGTTTCCATACAAATGCAAATCTGCTTTAGTTATAAAGAACACTGCTATCTGATTTGAAGATTCAATATGCGAGAGGTACTGTCATAGCGATAATTATATCAAGTCTCACGTCTCATAACGAGTTGCATCTCCTTTATTGAGACTGAGGTTGTAGCCACGGCCTAGGCAAGTATTTCATCCGCGATATTTGACAGAAGGAGCCATGTCTCAATTTTGATGTCTCTGTTTCTCAATTTGAAAGGCAGACATGAGAGTGAAGACAATACGAGTATGTCCGCTTCTGAAAAATATCGCAGTTGCTTAACATGGTTTTTGCATTTGTAATTCCTTAATCTATAGCTTCTTCTAACTTCTGTCTATCTAAGTACATATATAATCGTATCTTAATGACTTTCAATCTAAACCAGCTTGGCAAGACTGGCATCCCGCGAGGAGGCTTGGCTTATTTTTTACCAAGCCTTGAAATGTACTGCCTTTGTGACGTCTTAGATTGAAAGTATCATTATAACAAACTCTAGCGCTTAGCACACATATATAACAGATGACGATTATGTGTATGTCTTACGCCATATTTATCAACCATTACTTCTGACGTTAACGCTGTTTCCACCGGCATTGGTCTCGGATGAAAGTGTCATTAGCTGTCATAAACAAAGCTAAGCAACGCTTTGAGAAGTCACTGTAAGGATCGGACACCACTCAATAGAGTTGTGGCGTGTTGAGAGTTGCCCCAGTTGCTGTCTAAGTGTCTAGGCGACAGCCGTCTGTGATGGTAAGGAAACGCCAGTTAACTGAGTCGACTGTGAGAACTGGGCTGTTCACAGCAGTCCACATAAGCTCCCCTATTCTATAACTTGTTTAAAGCTCACCTCAACGCTCACCCACAAATGTATCTTGACACCGTGATGCGTAGTAACTATAAGCGTAGGTAGAGGTCTAGAATCGTGACGGGTGTTAGGCGGGGTGAGCCGCTTTAGCGCGTAACTAATAACAGCCCATCAGGAAGTGGTGTGAGTGTTACATACTACACTTCACATTGGTGGAACTAGTGTTATACTTAAGTTTAGACCTCTGGTTATATACGCATTTTTGTTACGAGTCTCCCCGCTAGCTAGCAAAATGGAATACGAAACTTAATCCTCCTTAGCTATGTTAAATATCCACTTACACCGGGATCGATTAGGTACGCGATATAATTGCAAACAAATTGACAAAATAATTACCCACTACTATAATACTACGGTGCGCTTACTATGTTCCCATGTGACACATCGCCTGCCTACTCTGTAATAACAAACTCGATTCTGTAGACATTCGAAGTGTACGAATAAACAGTTCTCTGACTTGATCTATGGTGAAAAAAATTGAATAAACTATACTTCGATGTTACATGACATTTTAACACTATGTCATCATTTCGTTGCCTTTATTCCGTTTTCTTGAGATCGGAACAGCATGACTTTTTCTTCCATGCTTCTCTGTCTGCCTTCATCTCATCACTCACTTCTTTTCTCTCACACACAGTCCATCCACCTTTTCCTTGGCCTACCTCGTCTCTTACATCCATCCACATTCATACCTCGTTCATTATACGCCGGGAAAGGCGCCGTCGCGCTGCGCCGCTCCTTCGAACTTACCGACTCCCGATGGATAGGACGGGCGATGACAGGCCTCATCGGATGCGACGGTTCCCACGGCCCCGGTCCGGCCTGGCGCGGCAGGGCCTGTGGGAAATCGGGCCGTGGGACCCTGACTTTAAGGTGGGCTCATACCAAGAAAATATACAGACGAAGCGTTACGAACAGTCTAGTAAAGCCAACCGGTTTTCAACCAAGCCCCATAACTTTAGCATACGCTAAACAAATTAAATCGCACAAAACTCGAAATAAATGATCTTGACAATTGTTGCAATTTTGTTTGTATATGTGTGCGTGAGCGTGTGCTAAACTTGATGTAACTTGGTTTTGTTTGTATGTAGTTTGGCTTCACATGACTGTTCGTAACGCTCCGTCTGTCTTTTTTTCTTGGTCTGAGGGTGGGCATTCATTTAAGCGTTGCTCCGCGCCGTTTGTCTCGGCGAAAAATTGATACGTCTAAATGGATCGACCTAATACTTATGGACTACAGCCATTAAGGAATGATATAACAACGCACTAAATGTCACAAAGTTAATGAAAACAAAACAAATTATGACCATTACATTCGATAAGAATAAGGTCTGTGCATTAACAGAAAGTTGATGATATTAATTCAGTATTCCAGAGAATTAAAAAAAAAACCAGAGATGTATACGGTCTCTAAGCGTCAAAACAAAACAATAAAAAAAAGGAATATTAATGTAATATTGTCAGTGATGTACATGGTCAATAACAATAAAACGTGTCAAGATCGGAATGATGTCTCTCGTCAATACGATAATAATAAAATAACACTAGTATTTAAGAAGTTAGGTACTATGCCCTTGCAAGCATGAACAGTCCGGACTCCACAAACAGCACCCGATCACGAGTATGACGCATATCTCAGCTATCTTCTCGAAGTACTAGTAAATAGTAGTGTGCACTCAACTTTATGACATCATCGAGGTCACTCGTCATTAAGTAGCGCCCCTGACATCAAAACTTGGATATGGCTTCTGAAAATACCGTGAAGAAAATTAAAACCCTATCTCTAATTAAGTTAATGAAAGTTAATGCTTGTAAAAATCCAAGGTAGTCTGAAAGTTAATATACTGTTTTATCACCCTGACTGTGGCACAAGATAGATATCGGACCGTACCAAGGAGGGGCCGTGTAGGCAGATACTAATTACAATACCTAGTACGGAGTACACAAAATACCTGTTACACGCACCGAGTAATTACAATGAATTATTGCAACAGAATTATTAAATTACCTGAAATGAGTTCGTAATAAAAAGTAATTAGAAACAGTGAAACGTAACTCGGGCAGCGTTTCAATTATGAAGTTAATAGGTAATTATTTGACATTTAATTGGGATTAAAATGACGTAAGTATGTTATGTAAAATGTCACTTACGTCTTTCTAACTCTAGCATAATGTAATAGCTAGAACGATAACTGATGGTTAAAGTATACCGCTTGGGAATTTTTATTAAATTAAGTCGTCGTATCGTAGATTATTATCATATTAGATATCGATGGAGGGATAGGATATTATCTTTAATGTAATCTCTCCAATCGGCTAGGATTTTTGGGATGTTACGTATAAAAGCTATTCTAATGGAACACCTTCTCTTCTTCACAACACGCCGCCATTCCTCTCTGAGGCCTTAGCATGATAGGTTTTAAAGTCACTTTTTACGTGACATTTCAGTACGCTTACCATGAGTTTGACAATGACGGCTTACGCTAACGAGTATCGAGTTTTCTATCGGTGAATCCCGCTCGTACTGTCAAAGTGCAATAGAGATGCACAGATAGAAAACTCGATACTCGTTAGCGTAAGCCGTCATTGTCAAACTCATGGTAAGCGTACAGTACTTTTCTTCCGTAAAAAGCGACTGTTAAACCTGTCGTGCTAGCTGAGCATGACACACCTAGCTCCGTTTATGTCGGACGTAAAGCTTTCGTCATTCACTAACTTGGTAACTTCGAGAGGTATGAATCCTTTATGTCCGAAAAATAGCGATTAGGTATGTTAGCTAGGTCGGTATACGTCCGTTTGTCACAGCAAGTTTTCCCAAAGATCCCTTGACATAGAAAGTTGAGACTTGTTTTAGATACACTCGCGGTCAATGCATACGGGTCACCCTAAATTAAATAACCGTAATAGGTTTTTTTTATATATTTAACACTAGTTTTATTTACATATTATACTATTATTTATAACACCCAACTGTATTAGCAATATCCGGGATTCTATCATAAAAATATAAATGTCCAAAAATTAAGATTTTTGCTATATCTCTCTCCGTTAACGTTGTTTTTTACATGGGTTTCTGCGAGTCCGATTTAAACCTGGTAACGTTGTTTATAGAAAGTACTTTTTTTGTAGTTAAGATGTAAAATTAAATAAAAATGATCATATTCATTGATTCATATTAATTAAAAGATCTTTTTAGGAAATGTGACGGTATTTTACCGACCGTATTCATTGTCCGCGAGTTTATTAATGGATAAATCGATAGATGCTTGATCTAGAGGAAAACCTAAATTATTCAGAAAAAAGACAAGCATTGTCTATTGGCATAGAGTCACTGCTTGGTCGTCAGAAAGTAATCTACAGGTGTGCCTCTTGTACCGGCAGGTACGTAATGATAAGATTATTGGTGACAGGGCGTTAATGAGTACATTCTCGTCCCTGTGCTAATGGGTCACTTCCTGCGTTTCAATTATCAACTAGGTATGGCAATCGTCGGCAAATATGAAAGGGCGGTGTGACAACAATTATGACACTATGACAGACGTGTTAATTCGTTTCATATTTTTATTAAATGCGTGTAGTTTTTTTCACAAAGGAACGACGAAATATCCAGCCTCGCTATTCTGTAACCTCAACTCACAGTTCATACATATTAGGTATGACGCAACGATTCGGAGTAAAGTAGGTAGAAATCTAATTTTGTTAGGCGTGTCGGGTGAGGCGAGTAGAATTACACCCATTTTAATACCGAATGCAACAGGACGAGTTAAGTTCCCATAAATGGAAATATATTTCGTTTTAGTTGCTACTATTTTTTTCCTAGTTTTGTTGCTTGTATTTTACTGAAAATACTTGGTATATTGATTTAAACTTTCACACATTCTGGGGCCGTAGACAAGGTTACAACTCAGACCAAGAAAATATAAAAACGGAGCTTTACGAACAGTCAGTCTTGTATATGTGTGCGTGAGCGTGTGCTAAACTTGATGTAGCTTGGTTTTGTTTGTATGTGGTTTGGCTTCACTTGACTGTTCGTAATGCTCCGTCTGTCTTTTTTTCTTGGTCTGAGGGTTACAAAAGACAAGCGCTAACGCCAATAGAAAGTAATGAAATGTATGGGAATGACAGATGCCGACGAAACACTTTTCGTTAACATGTGTCATTCCCATACATTTTATTAGTTTTCTATTGGCGTTAGCGCTTGTCGATTGCAACCTTGTCTAGGCCCCCAGGTCTGCACGTGATCAGGGATGTTACAGTCACTTCAAAATCGAGTGACATCAAAGACGCAAAAATAATTTAATTGCACTGCTGCCTATTCCGTAGGATTGTAGTGTTGTGTTCCTGATGGTGAGTAAGGTTCCCAGAGCTACATCCTTAAAGGCCGGCAACGCACTCACAACACCTCTGGTGTTGCAGGTGTCCATGGGCGGCGGTAATCGCTTACCATCAGGTGATCCGTCTGCTCGTTTGCCTCCTATAACATAAAAATAAAAAATTACACGCGATTAAGTTCCTTAGAGTAAAAATAATACCCGCTATCTTCGAGCATCATAGGTAAAACCTCTACCTATCATTCTTGGATGCCATAGATAGTGACAGAGATCTTTCCGTTCGAGAGATCGTTTTATGTATGTCAATAGAGATTTCCGGGAAAAACCTTCGTTTTATTCCACCCGGTATCAAATGTTATCAGCACGGCTATTACAAGACGGCGCGCGAGCTCTCTCGATTTTTCTCGCACTATCTTTCCCTTATTAGAAAACTTAGAAAGATGTAGTGCGAGAAAAATCGACAGAGCTCGCGCGCCGTCTTGTGATAGGCATGCAGTCTTCAAACGTCGATCATGATTCGAGTTTTGATTCTCCATATGTTATGTAGTAACTATAAACGCAGTATTACTCGTACGCTGCCACTATGAGAAACCGTGGGCTCTAATGCCCATCATTAGGGCGCACGCTGATGCAGTGCAGGTTGGAGATATAATCTTACATGCTAGCGGCCGTGTAATAGTACTGGTAATTAGTAAACATCAATCAAACGAGGCTTCGGGCACAACACGTGCTAAACTTGCATTTACATGAGCGTGGAAACTTTCTTTGTCTTTATTATTTCTGTTATTTGAAAGAAAATAGGGAACACAGAGTATTATCCACACTAATATTACAAACAGGAATAAGTAGTCTGTGAGGTTGTTAGCTTTTGATGTTTGTATGTAATGGGTAATCTCCGAAACCATTTAACCGATTTCAAAAATTCTTCTGGGTAAATATGAAAAAAAAAATCCTGCGGGTTTTCCTGCTTTCTTTGAAATACGCGGACAAAGCTACGCAATATACTAGTAGTCGATAAGAAAAACGTACCTGTAAGTAATTTTATTACGGTCATCTGACACCTGAATCGTGAAGATTGTAAATGCATACTGAGAAACAAACATTAAAAAAATCAGCTTTTTCTTAAAACCTATGAACAAATAGTTTTTTTTATTAACCATTAACCCATTACCATCCTGTATAATCAGCATGATTTCACAGGTATTTTTACCTTCATTAAAATGAGAACGAGTAATGCCTGAAACCCGCATGCGAATGAGCCAAAAAACTAGTCACATATTCGCGAAATTGCCTGCATTTTAATCTACACTAACGAACATCGTAAAATAACAAGAAGCTCACTCGGAGCGACTTTGAAATTCCATTAATTTTTTAAACAAGAGCTGCCTTAATCATCTTTATGGCCACGATAGGGTTAATTTAGAGTCCCTTGATTGTTATTGAGTGCCTAATTGAGTTCATTTCGCGATGACCTTAATTCCATCGCAGCACGTGACCACAGAACTAAAAGGGACAGAATGTATATTCACTTGACATAATTTGAGTTGGCCGAATTGTGTTAAAGTAGTGCATGCAAAAGCAACTCTACTCTCCAAGCTAAAAGGTTACAATTCATATGACAGCTTACCAAATTAATAATCTCAACCATACGCATACGCACGCTTTTTCAGAATTATTATAAAACAAACTTAACCTAAGCTAATGGGTTCTTCTACTCGATAAGTATTAAAAAAAGATTACGGGTTACCTCCAAATAGGCTATCGGAGAAGTGAAACTTAATGATTGCGATAGGATACCGAGTGCACGTTGTAAGGTTGAAGTCTGCCCCCTATTCTGTAACTTGTTTTAACATCACCTCAACGCTCATCCACAAATATATCTTGACACCACGATGCATAGTAACTAAGCGTAGGTAGAGGTCTAGTTTCGTAACGGGTGCCCGACGGGGTGAGCGACATTAGCGCGGAGCGAATAAAGCGGCAATTACACTTCGTCGTTCGCCGCATGCTGCATGCGGCGACCGCAAAAGTGTAAAGAACACGTTAGTCGGCCGCATTCGGCGATCGACTGCTGCCAACGCTTAGTAGTAGGCGGACAGACTAATGTAAAGACGACGTTTCTTGGGCTAAGTAGTTTAAAATGAATTCGGCGACCGCATTAGGTGAACGACGCAGTGTAATTGCCGCTTAACAGCTCTGACCCCGTAGCACGGTAGGCCTATCACGCGAAAAGTGACAATATAAGAGTTCGAACGGTGTCAACCAGTCAGACGGACACTCTATCTTGTCACTTATCGTGTGATAAGGCCGACCATGTTACGGGGTCTGGAGTGAACGTTCTGTCTTAACTTAATTCACGTGCCATGGCTACTATGTTGCGTATACGCAACGGCGTAAAGGCAATAAAATTAGTCGCATTAGGGTGTCATAATGACGTTTTTTATACGCATTACCGTTGCACCTTGCAATAAATATAAGGTACGAGACGTCTCGCCCGATTCGGGCACGTTCGCTTTTATTTTATTTAAATACCACATAATGTATGATACGGGGCCTTTTTATTTACATAAATGCTCTGTGATGCAGTGCAGTGGGCACTTGAATATTATTATTAAAGTGGATGGTAATTTCTACGAGACTTCATTTCAGTTTTTTTCTGTTCACAGGTAGAGGTGAACGTCCAAGTGCTTGTCACCTATGTGGCCTATATGACACTTTCAATCTTATGTCAAAGTAATGGAGATCAACTGTGTAGCATTGGGACATTTACCTTACCTATGGGCATTTCTTTTTATGATGTCCCTGTGTTTTGACGTTTTCTATTAATTAAAGTTAGAGACTAGGGTGATTTAAGCAATATTACCACCAAACTTTTTCGAAAATAAGTAAAATCCTTAGGATTTTTTAGAGTAAAGCATGCTATTTAATCGTGGTAGCTAAATCAAGTAGGTACACATAGTAATTGGTGCTAAAATAACACGTATAGGTACATTTAATGTAGGTACAGTCTCTCTCTTCAATCATTCCATCATACCTAAGGAACGTGGTCACTGTTGGATTCGGAGGGCTGCAAAAGCGTCCGTCACCGGCTGACACCGTTCGATAGAACGAGACGACGCTCCCATCTTGTCACTTATCGCGTGATAAGGCCGATCATGATACGGGGTCTGATTTGGCTCCATCAGTCTCGATCCATTGCCCTCACTGAGGCAATTTGCTAGAGGATGTGGCTTCCTTGTCTTACCATCTAGTTGGCGATTTTGTATTGTACGAAGTTGATAATACAGCATTGGTCTTACTTTAACACAATATGCTTAGGGCCCCAGGAATATAGTCGAGTCAGAAATTGCGTGCTCTGTCGTGGCATTTATTCATGCGAGTTGGTTTTATTTATTTATTTATTGATAAATACATTTACGTGACATTACAGTAACAACCAACGCGTCACGAAACCAAAACAACAAATAATACTATTTTCACCTCACCGGCTCGAAAAGGCTTGCTTTATCGCTCAAAATCTGCGCCCAAAAGTCCATTTTATCCTCTAGCGTGGAAAGAGTTTTTGAATTTGGAACGTGACGGTCGATCGCGAGACCCAACTTTTTTCTATACAGAATGAGAGGTGCGTTCAGAAACTGATGGTGTTATGCCAATAATAAATTGTTATTATTTTGATAAAATTAAATTAATAATACTTATTATCTCTTAATTAAGTAGGTACATACGAAATATTAACATTTAGACTGACTTATAAGGATAAAATACGAATAAATAATTTTATAATGTCGTTTTATATTTCTAAAAATTTAGCTTTTTCCAAATTTGGAACGCACCGTTTGAAAAGTTAATTTAAGAAAAAAACTCATATACATTTAATTTTGTTTTGTTCTAAAGCTACAGTAAACCAAAATAATGGTGGTTATTTATAGATTTTAGTGCAGAATATATACATATATGAATTTTGATGCCTGCTAAGTTAGCGGAAAAAGTGAAATAAGCGTATTTGAGTCTTAGTTTAAACCGTGAGTACCCTACAATACTTTGACTTTTTGAATGTAGGTAAGCGTGAGGTTATTTAAAGATGCAAAAATATTTATGTTACATTTGATAATTATAAAATGCTAGATCTTGATGAGATGTAAACAAACCTTTATTGAAAATGAGTATAAGGTCCAAATTACTTCCATTCCATTACATTTACTTACCTACAATTTTCCTCGCGGTGGTGAAGTGAAAAGTTGTGTGTTTCGCTCGGCAGCAAAATTGTTTGGCGTCTCGTGCCTTGAAAGCCTCGCTATGCTCAGGATTGTACTTTTGAACCATTCGCTTCGCTCATGGTTCAATTTTACAATCCTTCGCTAGCCCGGCTTTCAATACTAAGCACTTGCGCCAAACAACAACTTTGCAGCCTTGCATGACAAATAACTATTATTAGGCGACGAAACGGCGTGGCCCCGTTGCATCGTCGTCTCCGGTGTACGATTCGGCAGATTGCCCCGGAACCGTCGAAACACTACACCCTTCGGCCAGAAGTCAGCACATGCGACGGTCTCCTGCAGCGGCCGCGGCACGCGCACCACAAACGAGCTGAAGTGCACATAGAGGCGCGAACGCAGCTGGAACACCCTCAGCGAGAAGCCGATCTTCTGGCGAACGTACTCACGTGCGTACGTGGTTTAACAGACTTTAATTCGGTACTCCGCTTTAAGCTTGCTTATACAATTTCTCCGGGATATCATCGTGACTTGATGACCATGGGACCACCTGGGAAGGATACCCTTTCAAACAAAAAAAGAATTTTTCAAAGGCGTCAAAGTAATAATAAATAAAAGATTCCGTCGAATTGAGAATCTTCACCTTTTTTGAAGTTGGTTAAAAACGTGAATACACTGTCTCTCTCGACGTTAATGAGAACGAATTTATTATACAATTTCGTAAAAGCTAATACATTAGTCTCGTAGCCTAACGGCACTGACGCTTGATCGATTACCCAGGTTAAGCTAACTTCGCTGAGGTCAGGAAAGGATGGGTGACCGTTTTAGCAATCTGAGTCTACTTCTGTCCTTCGAGTTCATTCCTAACCATATTTCAATCTGTTTCGCTCTCGCTTCCACGCGCCACGAGCTAACATGTCGGAAAGAGCGCGCGAAACGTCAACATGCGATTAGAATGTGATGGAGGTGCACCGAAGCACCTTAGCTGGTCATTCTTATGGTGGAGATTTAATGTGGCCGATTTTGTTATAAATCTGCCGTTGGAATTGGAATCTTCTACCTTGGAAGATAGAGTTGCTTTTCGAATGGACTATAATTTGATGCAATTCGGCCAACTCCAATAATCTTAAGCCGCCACCTCATCTCAGTGAACCAGTTTAAGGCTGATCCCTGATTGCGTATAGTTGATATGAAGCTAGGGTTCAAGTCGTAGTAGAGGAGAGTGAGGCGTGTTGAGATAGCTTGTGAAACATAGTTGCTTATGACAGGTAATTTGTCTAATAATCTTCGTCTAATGTAAATGATTTGATACTCGTTTCGTAGGTGACATCTGTCTAGGGTGTGATTTGACTGGAATTAATGACAGTTTGTGAGATGACATGAAAATGATATCCATAATAATCCATACCTACTACTTAACTAATATTATATATGCGAAAGTGAGTCTGTCTGTCTGTGCTCAATCGAGCCCGACTTTGGCACCTAATCTTGGCTATAAGTTTTACGAAAGCAACTGCCGGTCAGATGGCAGTTGCTTTTTCCAACCCCCCCCCCTAGCCCTGTAAAACTAGACCTTATTGAGATTAGACCGGTTTTCCCAAGAAGTTTTCCTTCAAGAAACGCCGCTGTTAAATATTAAATGATATCGCACATAAGTTTTTTGAATAAATCCAGTTTTACAAGCAAATGTTTGAATCCAGGACCTCCCATTGCAAGGCGCTACGGTTCCTGTTCAAATAGTATGGAGGGAGCATATAGAGGTACTTAACTAAATACTCTTATGTTAACTAGCTAATCTTCACATTAGATAGTTCATTTACCTAATATTAATGGTACCTAAATATTTTATTTACATCACATGTATAAATTTTATTTAGCTACATACGACGTCTTAGATCAGTTGTAATTTATATTATTATTTTTAAAAGCAGTTGAATTTAAAACAAAACGGCATGGTTAGAATGCTGATGTTGTTTCTCATTTTCCTCATCCCAATAATCCGGTCAGACGCTTCAAACACCTCCATCGGAGCGCATCGACCAGCAAATCTCGGGGCAGACTTAAAAAAACCTTTGTATTAAAAATTGCAGCCCGGACAATTGGTCTCATAGCGGATCTCCACCTCAGAGCGGGACGGAATCAACTGTCCCCTGGCCACCACTGGGCATCTGAGGAGGACGGCAAGATGTGCAATGTTCATTAAAAAGGGTCAGTGTAGGCTTGGGGGTGTAATGTCCCCTTCGCTCCCGCCGATCCTGTGGTCGTCTTTTTAATTTGTTCTTGAAAATCAGGGTTGTCGCATTTTGCTAATTATTTGGGAAATTTTGTCATTTCCTGCGTTCTACCAAATAGATGGTATGTAAATTTTGCTGGTCGAGTCTCATGGTATATAAGATATGCAGAGTGAGTATTTTGCCGTGTAGTTTTTGTACTTGTATACTTCATATGCTTGATGCGCGTCGTCTTGATGCATTTTGAAGATGCTCGTCGCCTTGATGAGAGACGTCAGGCACGAAAATCTCACCCCATGCTCAACTACAAGCTCAAATACATACAACAGCTCCGGTCCGCTTTACTGTGTTCTATGCGTCCTAGTGTTTAAGAGTAAGCTCTGCTTTGCAAGCCATATCAGACACCGTATCATGGTCGGCCTTATCGCAAGTGACAATACAGAGCGTCCGTCACCGGCTGACACCGTTCGATAGAACGAGACGACGCTCCTATCTTGTCACCTATCGCGTGATAAGGCCGACCATGATACAGGGTCAGGGCTTACTCCTGCAACTAACTAGGCTTGCCGGCCACATATGTACATACATACATATTCAGCCACTTGTAGAACGCCACAGTATCTGGAGTCTGTTGGCAGCCCTGTGATTTCGAGACGTCGCCGGGAGGCGCGGCGTCTTATCAACGAATTAATTCTAGACTAACGAAGACCGGGGGCGCCCCCGCGATTAACACAACCACCCCTCGCGTCGGGGCTTGGGAATATGTAGAACTGGACACGTCTTAAAAATATTATAGTAAAAACACATTTGTTCGTGAACATACGGTAAATTACGTAGCCAGTACGTTCCGTACTGGGGAATGGGTAACAGACCTGACGCTGATCCATTCCGGCTGGGGTCTTCACATAAACCATACTCTGCATACTTCGTGAAATTACAAACAAACAATACAAACAGGAAAGTCATTGTCACGAATTTGACTCTTGTTACTGAAAGTACTACAAAAAAAATACACGGTTTTGTCACGCAATGCATGTAGAGCTTCATAGCCGGCGCTGGTCTCCCGCAGGGTCCATTCGGATTAAACGAATGAAATGAAACAAAAACAATAACATATACCTATCTAAACACAGAAGATAGTAAAAACAGTAGTTACTATTACTAACATACAAACTTAAAACACAAAAGAAATAAAATTAACTATGTGTGAACAGGCTTTTACGCAAACAGTGAACGCAGACAATATACAACCATTTGAACCATTGCTACTACTCAGTGACTTCTGTCTAACTTGTAATTGGGAGAGTGCGATGAAAAATAGAAAAATGAGGGTAGTTTTCCTCGTCTCGCTCCGCATCGCTGATGGCCGCTCCACACGATGGGCCATCCTGACCCATCATACAGGACGCGGCTATGCGGTAGAACGAGACATAAATATGTCTTACTCCCTTTAACGCGTAGTTGCGTCCTGTATGATGGGTCAGGATGGCCCATCGTGTGAAGCGGCCATGAGGATGTGCTGGGTGCGCCAGCGCTGATAGTCGGCTGGCCCCAATGAGGTGGGATTCTGAGATTTGGAGAAAATTTACACAGAACGAAGCAAAAATGTATTGCTGATGCAGCATGTCATGTTTTCTATAATTTTGTAGTAAAGTATGAAATACTAACATCCATATAAAATGTTGCTAAGTAAGTACATCATATTGCTTAGGTTGGAGGTTGATCAATTTTTGAGCTAGACATTTAGGAAAAATAGGTACTAAGATTACATATAAATAAATGTAATGTAATGATACATCGGAAGTAAAATAAACAGTACAATTATAATCGGAATAGTGATCGAAAAAATGTTATAAGAATAAGAATAAGAATCGTTTATTGCAAACTGTGTACATAGATCATAATATTCATACTATAGGTTTCAACAGTTACCCTGCCGGGCATGCAATTTTATTATAATGCTTATAGACTAACAATGTTACTTTTTAAAGATACAAAATTAATAACAAAATACTCAGACAGTATTTAACTGAAATCAAAGAACTCTTTTAAGCTATAGAATGTCTTCTCTATGAGCCAGCTTTTTATTTGTGACTTAAAACATCTTGCGGATTTGACGCATTAATTATACTTTTAGTGTTCTTAATTCCCCCAGGTGAATTAACTCGGGTGCATTAAGTAGACTCCAGGATGTTTTCATTTGAATACTGCTAACATTGATGGTGCTATGTTATGATTAGTTTAATTTGAATGACGAAACAGTCAAAGCTGGTCTTCGAATTGCCATTGTTGTGTGAACGGGACTTAATCATAATAATATTCTTTACTAGCTTCTTTATATCGTAGCTCCTCACAAACTTTCGCTCCCTGAGACCATGATTCCCGGAATAAAAAAATATTATTTACTCGTATGTCAATCCAGGTTACCTATACAATACCGCCATAATGAAGACCTCCGGGTGACAGGCACGAGGGCGTCTGCCACCCATAAGAAACAGGTCCTCGAGGTGGAGAGCGTGCCGGGTGTTCGGGCACGCTCCTTACGGTGTTTTTCTGGGGGTGGGTACTTACCCCTCCCCCCTTGACGGGCCCCACATAGGGACAGCTGCCGGCGGAGTCAAGGAAGTGTGCGCAAGCGTTCCCGTGGCTTAGCCAAAGGGCAGCGCGTAGAACACCGTGGGGTTTTAGACGGTAGTCCGGGCGGTTCCCGGGAGTCCGTCATACCCGTCCTGGTTCCCCAGCCAGACGGGATGCGTAAAAGCATTTCCCCATGAAAAAAAAAGGTTACCTATACAATACACAAGGTACTTGTAGGCATAATAAAATTCATTTTAATCCGTTAAGCCGTTTTTGCGTGATTGAGGTCCTAACTTTAGCATTCATAATATTAGTAGGATTGCACCAAAACAAATAAATGCAGAACAACTTATTACTATCCTTTTTGCGCCTGAAATTAAATCTCGGTCATCGGCTTGGCGCCTCTATGACATTCTAAGGCCTCCATCCCAAGGTCCGAGCGGGTGGCATATTAAGACGAAGTTGGAAGTAAAAAAAGGCGAAAAAGAGTTTTATATTCTCTCTCGAATGGGAAGAAATAGGAGAAATCTTTCTCATTTAGCCACCAGTGCAGACTTGGAAGTTGGAGGAGACGCACTGCTATTTTAACCTGCATTTTTAATTACTTTAAAACAAACGTTGTAGATAATTTTCGCGGGTACACAAAGTATTTCGAGCCGGAAATTTTGGTGCTTAATGACTTGACAATGCAATTGTTACATCTTTCAACAAACCAGGAATGATTCTTAAGAGACTTACTCCAGATTTTACCGGCAGAAAAGTGACGCAGTCAGGTTGTGTTGTGATATGAAATATGCCAACATTGTAAATGGCAGTCAGTTGAAGTGTTCCAGTGGAAATGGGAATGTTCCTAGTGACAGTGATCATGGCTTTAGTGCCGCTCCACCGGGCCGTGAATCGAGCTGAAAGGCTTTGAAATTGATGGTAAATATTGCTTCTAGAAAGCGTTGAGTACAATAAACGGTTTTTATTGTTATAGTCATTGAATTTTGCTTAAGGCGGATGTTACACTGCGCCGCATCTCCGGACGGAGGTGCGGAGCTGCTTATACGAATTTCGCCGGACGGAGGTGCGGTGCAGTGTATCATATCATACGGAATTTATATGCAAACTGAGGTACTTGCATACAACGAGCTCCGTACCTCCGTCCGGAGATGCGGCGCAGTGTGACATCCGCCTTAATGGTGAAATAGGCATGAATGTGGCGACGTTGTAGAATGTCCTTATTCGTAAACGTTAATTAAACCTCTTTTAGCTAAAATGTCGGTGGCCGGTACATTTGCTGAGTGTCACTTTGATGTTTGCGAGAGGCCGGAGGTCGCGCGTGGTTATACTGACCTGGGAAAGGTCGCGGGAGTCCGCTGGATGCGGTTGGCGCAGGGACGGTCATTGGGGAGGCCTACGTCCCGCAGTGAACCTCTGTCGGCTGAAATGATGATGATGATTTGTAGATGCAGGATGGCCTGCAGGCGTAGCATGTTTGACATTTTGTCACTTATCGCTGTTGATAGTCATCCGTCAGGTTCTGATAAGCATGCGAGTGCGAGATTGACGGATCAGTTATCCACAACGATAAGTGACAAATGGCATCCATCTCAAGGGCCTCTGTTTCAGCTAAAATGTCGGTGGCCGGTATTAAGCTGTCTGTCACTTTGATATTTGTAAGAGGCTGTTAAGTTTCACGAATAGGTTGTTTCAGTTTTTACCGACAAAATAATTTTTTTTTCGATTTAGGTATAAGTATTACATACTCCTATACGAATGTCGATAAATCCAGACAACGCCGCAGCAGAACCTTCCAATCAATAACGGTTTCAATGCAAGTTAAACGCAAATTCAGGGATTTTATAAAAGCACTTGAAACAATTAATCCCCGAACCGGGGGTCATGTTCGTTATCCCCAAAATCTGCTAGCGGAAAATTTCATTTCGATACCGGCACGCGGTAGTACCTCGGCAAACAGACTGGACCGGGCTTAATATGCATTAGGGGTTACCCGGATTTTCTCCGGAAAAATGTATGACGGCAACCCGACCGTGACGTATAAGTGGATTATGGGTTGGCTCTCTCGCTTCGGCGAGAGGCGCGCTCTCAGTCGCACGGGCCCTGAAAAACGGGAGCGTTAGTGTGGAGCGGGATTGTTTCGACGTTTTAATTTTGGTTAGGTGTTTTGTGATACATTTTTGAAGTTGATTTACTTCGGTGTTAGATGCTGAGGGGTTTATTAGGCGTTTCATTAAGGTTTGTAACTTTGTAGTATCGACAAAAAAAACACACTTTAAATAGGTTGATCTGTTTGGGAGCTACGATGCCACAGACATATTTTAACCTTTTATTACTAGCTTCGTTGGCGTCGGGGCTTAAAAATAATGTCTATTTGCAACAGAACAAGAAACAACAACAATAAATACACAGTTAAACGTTGCGTTTCCGTGAATAAGCTCTATATGTGTAATTTTTAGGGTTCCGTACCTCAAAAGGAAAAAACCTTATACGATCACTTCATTGTCCGTCTGCCTTTCTGTCAAGACCCTTTATCTTGGGAACGCGGGGAGGGATAGAGTTGAAATTAAACCATATCCTCAGGTCTAGACACACGGCAGTGTGTCCGCCAAGTTCGAGCAAAAAAAAGCGACACACCGGTCGTGGGTTATATTACACGAACCATTTCGGGCCAATTTCGACCACCCTATAACTCAAAACATATTTTATCTACGCATATGAAATTTCGAGTGTCTGTTGACATCCCTTTAATTGTCTAGAATACAAAATTTCATTATTCTACCTATAGCAGTTCTTGAGATATTGACGTCAGAAAATCGCTATTTTTACTATACACTCACTGACTCACTCATCAAAAACCTAGACCACTTCCAATGGTCGTACTGACTTGAAATTTGGCATGGAGATAGGTCTTAAGGTCAAAATAAAGGGAAAAATCTGAAAACGGCCAAGTGTGAGTCAGTTTTAAAAATAGCGAAGGTGTAACTTTGTTCTACTATGAAGTCATAATGAACTAAATTGGTCTATCTTCCAATGGTCGTACCGACCTGAAATTTGGCTCGAAGGTTTGTCTTTAGGTCGAAATAAAGTAAAAATCTGAAAACGGGCAATAGTGAGTCAGTTTCGAAAACAACGAATGTGTAATTTTGTTCTACTATAAGTAGGTATGGAGTGGAAATGAGATAAGACTTATTTTAATTTAGATACATACCAATTTAAGACAATACATGTTTGTCTTAAAGACAAGAACAATAAAACTGTTCCATTTCCAATAAAGGGATCCAGACAGTGCCACGCAAGCGTAGAAAAAAGAATTAGACGCTTAGTATAAAGGGTATTGTATAAAGTACATACCTAAGTGGAATGAAACATTTCCTAAAGCAAAAGTGATAAAAAAAATTATAAAGAACCTACACCTAACAAAAATAAATGAAATCCCATCAAAAACATAAATGTGCATTCCTATAACTATTTATGATTTGAGGTATTTTTATGGAACTTGGTACTTATTCAGATCTCACTTCTTTTATAGGCGAAGCATTCCCATAGTATCGAACTTGGCAGCCTTTCACATTTATGTTTTTGATGGGATTTACAGTCACTTCAAGCTGTGACAAATTTCTAAGTTAAAGTAAAATAGATACGGCTGACGGACTGACGAAAAAACATATATTTCGGAATTCTCAATCATCAAAATTCATTATCAAAATTTATAGGGGTCTTTCCGTTGACTTAACTATGTCGTATACCACAAGTACGGGGAAAAATCTGAAAGATATACATTTGTCATTGAATGAAAAAAAATAGTCTTTATACGGAACTCGGTGGGCGAGTCTAAACTCGCACTGGTCCGGTTTGTTATTGATTTTTCGTGTATCTCAAGCATTTATTCATCACAAACAATTACACTTGTTTGTGACGAATAAATGCTTGAGTTTGGGTTGACCATAAATTTCATAATTTACTTGCCCTTATTCCAGATTCCGCGAAGCATGTTTTTACCTCCATACCTCTCTCACCATTCATCACTCATATCCTGCCTGCACGGCAATCACAGGACAGCTCGCGAGCTAAGTCGCGGCGAGATAGACTATCTGTCTCTTTCTAATTAGAACTCTTAGAAAGAGACGCTTACGTCGCCGCAACACACCTCGCTCGCCTCCTGTGATGGCCGTTCTGTTCAAATAAGCCTTAAGTCATATCCTTGGCCTACCCTTCTTTTACACTCCACTCAGAACAAGAAATACATATCAAACATTTTAATTAATATCTTACATCGTAACCCTGGATACTAACAAAAACGGAACCGCAGGAAGGAACTAGTTAATTTAACATACACTTTTAGCCACATTAATGATGCCGACTGAATTAATAAAATGGCATATCGAATCATGCGTTGTTTTCGCAATGTTCCACAACTTGAACCTTGAAACGAAGATACGAAAGCTTATTTTCATTGGAAACGTGATGATAATGTAAAAATAATGACAAGTTGGAATAATAGCAATTAGGTGGTTGTAGCCGATTGGCATAATTAAAATGGGAACATAAAGCAATGTGACTATAAAGCCGATGTTTATTTATATGACCTATTAATGTTTACGACATGTCCATAAACTGTTTGATTCAAGACGTTTACCGGCGACGATTTTACTTGGATTAAAGCAAATCGCACGCGTCTAAAAATTCGATTTAATTTATTTTCGATAACAAGTTAACATTTTTGTTAGTATGCACTGGCAACAATAGAGCTTAAAATTATGTTAGAACGAAATTAAGTAGATTTAACTTATACTATGCGCCAATATGCAGCCATTTTCAAAATGCTGTTTGGGCTTCTCCTCATCCTAATCAGCAAAGACGCCACCTTTTGCATAATTACTGCAAATCCATCGGTGTGCTACAAACCATTGGCAGCCCAAGCTACACTCTGAAAGCGTTGTTGTATATCTTCAGAGCAGTGTATGCTTTTTGGGTTTAGCGAACCCACAGGCTTTAAAATGATGTGGATTTTAATTTCACTCAGCGATCATCATACCCATCATTTTAACCTCGTAAGTCCTGTGTTTTTTCAATAGCAGTATTCATATCTGTGGGATGTACCATACCAAGTGCAAACCAAGAATAGTGCTTCAGACCGAGATAAAAAAAATACCCGGTACATGGGGAATGAAGAATTTGTACTTGGGCAAGTACATTAGGCAGCTATTCGTGCTATGCAGTTTCATTATCAGGTCTGAACTACTATGCTTAGTTTGTACACTTTGTACAAACAAGTACTTGGGGACTTACGAGGTTAATCGTCATTATCATCACCTGCCTGTCTTCTTGTTCTTGATCGATCCCTGATGACTGAGAGTCGTGACCGCATGCTAGCCCTCCATGCAGTTCGGTTCCTCGTCAAGTGGACTGCATAGGAAAGACTGCATTTTGCAGCCCTCTTAATTGCCTCAGTCCAGCGCATTGGAATCCTTACTCTTGCGCGTTTTCCTTAGAACCTAGTTATTTGTTTCTATAGATCATTAGCTTATGTAATATATGGTCCTATACTAGGCACAGGCCTCGCCTTAAGGATCAGAACCCTCCCAATACTGATACCCATCAGATTCCCCACGCCGGCACAGGGCGCGTTGGGCACTTCACACACACCTTTGAATTGTATAACTGTAAAATTATAACTTACTGACAGTATACCGACAAAAGTAAGGAAATCTCACATCAGTAAGCTCTCGGTAAAGTACAAAATACCGTATAGATACAGATTTCGCCCGAAATGTGGAACTGACCTAACATAGATCTTTACATCCAGTCTCGTACCTTCCAATAAGATTTGTGGAACTTGAGTGCGAACATCGTTTGATAGTTACCAGGATATCTGTCTTTTGTATGCTTGTTAATTAAAACTAGTAGCTCACTGCCCGTAGACCTCGGAAACTTGTCTGTTGTTAAAAAAAAGAAATACAGAAATACAAATAAACGATATACTTAGTTATACTGAACTTGCTCACCAAATTTCACGAGAATCGGCTGAGAAATGCGACCTGTAGAGAAAATAAGCCGGACAGCGGGACACCTGGGCGTCCGGACGTACGAATAAATTTTGGCCCAAGCTGAAACCGAGAGCATCGTTCGCTTTGCTCGCTCGTTCGACGAGTACAATTTTTACACGTGACGATTTTTAGTCGCAAATAAACGCGCGGCTGTATCATTTTAAAGGAGTATTAAAGTGTCCGAAATGGCTTCGTGCGATTTGCATTTTTATCCAAATTATAGGGATGGTAATAAACATGTTTTTAATTATGATGTCACATTTATGACGGCAATTTTAAGGCAGGTGTATTTGAGCATCGGCAACAGTTTTTAATGAAATTATTAGTTTAATATTTTTTTAGCGGCAACCAAGGCCCTTTGTTATACTTTTTTGGAAATGCGGTTTTGTTATTCAGGAATTTTCTAGCAGATTAGAAATTAGTATTAAATTATAATCTCTGTCGTTAAATGTAAAGACTATTTTCACATATTATGTACAAATATAATATTCATCTCGCGTTTATTTCTCTTAGAAAATATGATCGGCAACTCGAAAAAGTGCATCTTTTTATTTATGTACGTAATATTTGAACTGTGATTAGAAGTAATTGTTGTTAGTCAATTTTATTTCACAAGATAAATGTTAATGCCAGATAAATGTGTACAAAAATGCTTTTAAGGATAAAAATCACGAAGATGGACCCATAAAACTGCAATAAAGTTTAATGTATACACAATCATAAAATTCATTTAAGTAATTTTTAAGTGCCAAAAATCACGATCCTAAATGCAATTTGGAAATAATTGATTAATTGTGCAATAAAATGTTTTTAGTTTTTTGGTAATGAAAATTTGCATAGTAATTATGTTGATTAATGTTGATTTCATTTAATGGGTTTCGAGTTTTTAAAAAACTTAGTGTTTCATTCAATAAAGCAACGTAAAAGTAAAAAAATAGGTATACCAGTTTGGCTTTGATGAAGTCCAATAAACTAAATTTAAATTGATTTTAAACAAAGACAGCGTTTGGTCATATGTTTTACGACGAAAAGGCACTACGAGTACATAAATATCTATTTTATATTCTATGGTCATGTATTTATGTAACCTGTGTATCATAAATATATATTTACTCACTAACATACCTAAAAATGAATGAAAACGAGTGCCAAATTTTGAATTTAAGCTCGTCGCATATTGCAACTCATTTAAATTATACTTCGTATTTGTTAAATATTGGAAAAACTTTGCGTTATTAGTCGTGCGATTTATTATAAAACTATTTAAAACTTGCGTCCGCCCGTGGCTTCGTCTGCCTGGATCCGTGATAAAAACTATCCTATATTTTTAATCCAGGCTATAAACTATCTTTATGCAAAATTACATCCAAATCGGTTAAGACGTTTTAGCATGATTGAGTAACAAACATCCAAATATCCAAACTTTCGCATTTGTAATATTAGTAGGATTCCGTACTATGTTTCGTACTTCCTTGATTAAATAATTAATACCTGAATGCCACGTAAGTACATACATTTTAATATTTATCTCTGATACTCAATACTCTTCTTCTTCAACTTAAGAGCTCTGCTCTTGTCGGTGGAGTAACCGCCATTCAGCTCTACGCTCTGCCACTGCTTTGAGCTCCTGGTACGACACTACATTGACCTTCTCCTTGACCTGGTCCATAAAAGCACCTCGCGGCCTTCCTCTGCCTCTTCTTCCCTCTATTTTCCCTTCGATTATAGTTTTTATGTAAATGTCATGTCGTAACAGGTGCCACAACATATTTCCTCTTCTATTTTCAATCGTCCTTAGCAAGGATCTCTTCTCTCCGACTAAATCCAAAACCTCTTCATTCGACTCAATACTACTATCATATATTTTACTATCATATGACAGGCAATATCCCGTGGGTTCTTCTTTTTCGTAGTCGTCTTATTCTTCGTCGTAGAAAAACGAGAACTTGCATGTCGAAAAAAATAAAAAAAAATACATTCGTTTCATTGCGACACCCTCGACGACGGTTCTTGGCAAATAAGTGTTGGTCATATAAATAGAAAGGTAAGATTGATTAGACCTATCACAAAATTATTAATATGCGAACCGTGATTTGTATGTAATAACATCAGACGTCAATTTCAGCCTTAATAACTTTTTAAAACTACAAAGCTTGAGAACTATAAATTACACAGACGTGAGTGATATTTTTTGATAAATCAAGTGACAAATCTCTAATGAATCCTGACGTTTATTATTAATAGTGTTCTGTCAAAATGATGCTATAATTTACTTGACCGTGTCAACGTTCGTATGGATAATGGTTGGTTAGTGTTTAACGTCTTTACGTTCTTTATATATATATCTATGTACGTATACATTTTGATATTCTTATACCTTAGTAAAATGTAATAAATTATGCATGTATGTATGTAAGCACTTTATTGTACACAATAACAGGTTAAGGAATATACAAGTCACACAATAGATCAAAGTACAAAGGCGAACTTATCTCTAGGAGGGATCTCTTCCAGCTAACCTTTGAGCAATTAGAACGAGATAGACAAACTAATATTAAATTATATTATTTATGTTGGGATAGCATAACAATATAGTTTTCACCTCACCGGCTCGAAAAGGCTTGCTTTATCGCTCAAAATCTGCGCCCAAAAGTCCATTATATCCGCTAGCGCGGAAAGAGTTTTTGAATTTGGAACGTGACGGCCAATCGCGAGATCCAACTTTTTTCTATACAGAATGAGAGGTGCGTTCAGAAACTGATGGTGTTATGCCAATAATTAATTGTGTAATAAATTATTTTGATATCATAAAATTATTGTTTCTTAAATAAGTAGGTACATACGAAATATTAATATTTAGAGTGACTTAGGTATAAGGATAAAATACGAATAAAACATTTTAAAATGTAGTTTTATTTCAAATTTGGAACACACCGTTTGAAAAGTTAATTTAAGAAAAAACTCATTTATATACATTCAATTTTGTTTTGTTCTAAGCCACAGACAGTAAAACCAAAACAATGGTGGTTATTTATAGATTTTAGTGCAGAAGATATACATATATGAATTTTGATGCCGGCTAAGTTAGCGGAAAAAGGGAAATAAGCGTATTTGAGCCTTAGTTTAAACCGTGAGTACCCAACAATACTTTGACTTTTTTAGTGTAGGTAAGCGTGAGGTTATTTATAGATGCAAAAATATTTATGTTACTTACATTTAATAATTATAAAATGCTAGATCTTGATGAGATGTAAACAAACCTTTATTGAAAATGAGTATAAGGTCCAAATTACTTCCATTACATTTACTTACCTACACTTTTCCTCGCGGTGGTGAGGTGAAAAATTGAGTGTTTCGCTCGGCAGCAAAATTGTTTGGCGTCTCGTGCCTTGAAAGCCTCGCTATGCTCAGGATTGTACTTTTGAACCATTCGCTTCGCTCATGGTTCAATTTTACAATCCTTCGCTAGCTCGGCTTTCAATACTAAGCACTTGCGCCAAACAACAACTTTGCGGCCTTGCATAACAAATAACTATTGTGCTTATAATTGTGTGGAAATAATATGAATTTCACCCTTTAAAAGACAATTTTCTGCTTTGAGTATAAAGTGATAAAATCGATATCAACTTATCAACCGTCTCATTTCAATTTAAAAACTTACATTGTTACAAAATGTGTAATTTTTATTAATGAGGACACATGTCTCGACTGAACAATTGAAATGCTATATATTAACTACAAAGTAGTAAATATCAACTGACGGAATGTCTTGCTGTTAAAATATGACAGTAATGGGTGCTTTCGCCATACCGTTGACAATTATCGTCGTGGATATATCATATGGGCATTGAAGTGACACGATCATTACTTTATACGACTGAGTTAAATTATGTTTCAATACATTAATGCGGCCACCGTTACTATTCACATAATGGCAATCAAAAATAAAACTGATATATGATATTTTTATAACGACTATCTACACGATTATCTGCCTTAAAACCTCTATAAATTAGTTTTAGTGCTGCAATACTTTAGTGCTTTCGGAGGGAATATTTATTAACGGGATTTATGTGGGTCTCTATTACCCCGTGTAGTGTCAGGTTAGAATTTTACCACCCCATTTCTTCCCATGCGTGTCGTAAAAGGCGACTAAGGGAGCAGGGTTTAAGTGTGTTGTGGGCGATGGGCTAGCAACCAATCACTGCGATATCACATTTTATCGACCTTTTATACCCACATTTATGCTAAAAATGGCGCTGGAACATACGTTTTATGTGCTCTGCCTAACCCTATTGGCAATAAAGGCTTGGATGTATGTGTATGTATATGTATTGCATTTTATTCTAATAAAATAAATGAATGCAATTAGGTAATGATATGATGACTATTCAGTCCTGGTTCATGCACTCGCTGTTGCATTAGCGGAGGTCTTTGTACCGCAATGCACTGATTATTTATTTAATTCACCAAAATATAATAATATAACATAATTATTATTGTTTTAACTATAATCAGATGGTATTGGTATGTTATCTTCAGGTATGATACCATCCAAATATCAACAACATAATACCATCCAAATATCCAATCTCCACCGAGTCACTCGTCTATCAGAGCTCACAAAAGTAGTTTATGTTTATTATTTAATTAGCTACCCAAGCGAATCCGCCGGAAAAAGATAGTCTGTTTGCCAGACGTTTTATATTTACATATTTTATGAGGCGTACTTTAGGTCAAGTTTGCATTATAATCACCATATCAGCCAAAAGACAAGGCCACTGCTTTAAATAGGCCTCCCCCAAAGGGTGTCACAGTGACCGGTCCTGCGCCACCCGCATCAAGCGGACTCCTGTGGCCTTTACCAGGTCAACAGTCCACCTTGTGAGGGGTTTACCCGCTGCGCCTGCCGGGACGTGGCGTAGTCGCCATTCGAGAACCTGTCCGCCCCAACGGCCATTGGTAATAGTTTCCGCAAAAAAGCGCGTTATATCAGAAGTAGGTACACCAATTACACCAATCATTAATTATCCCAAATAAAATTCTCTGAATCTCCCTCTTGTTAATGATAGGACGCCAGTGCCCAGCAGTGGGACGTATATAGGCTGATTTATTTTATTGAAAAAAGCCGCCGCCACACTCGCGCGCTTCTCATATCTCCGGACGGAGACAGAGGCTGTGTGATGTAAGCATATTTTTCTGCCCCGAGTTTGCTTGAAATCAATACCCGGCCGGCCCGTAAATAAGCCCGCCCTTCATTTAATGACGGTCATTGTCAAAGTGTAACTAGGCAACGAGGGTGGAAAAATGGATTTTAAGACAACGTCAGAAAAATATTACAGTTTCCTTTCAGAATGTCGGAATATTGCTGTGTAAATATATGTTGAGAACATTGTCGTACTAAGGTACGAACATAATTAGAATGAGGGTAAGGATGTTCCAAGTTAGGGAATTATTTTCAGAAGTGAGCATTTCTAAAAAAAATTAAAAAAAAACAACAGTATTCGCGTAAACTTCAAACATTCACCCTTGAACTATTTGGAAGCAGTAAAACAGAAATGTCAAACACAAAACTCACCGCCGTCGCTAAATGAAATTTAAATGAAATACCTAGAGAGAAACAGCCAAGTGGAGGCAGAAATTGCGACAAATATTTTCTCTTTCCAAGAACTTAACGCTTTTATTTCCTCTGTACAGTCGGCGAAAGTTGAACATTCCGTCGCTAGGGAACAAATTGTTTGTTTGATAGAATTTTCAGTAGCAATGTTCGCTTGACGCTTTGGTATTAATTTGGACAATTATGTTTATATAATGGACATAGTGTTAATTACTTATAAGACCACCCTCAAAGACGGTATATAATTAAAACCTAAAGAGGATATTCTATAGGTACTGTTTCTATGGCGAAAAAGTGTTATGCAACCTCGGGAATTAAATGTTACGCACCAAAAAATGGCATTTGACGAATATTTACAAAATCAAATCAGCGGTCGTAGCATGATTGGCAATTTATCACTTATTGAGGATATAACATCCGTCACTCTCGCACTCATATACTCGTCAGAACGTGGCCGATGTCTTGTCGACAGCGATAAGTGATAAAATTTCAACCATGCTACGCCCGCAGTTGTTCCATGGGTGACCGAGCTCTGCTCGGGTGAAAACAGAGAAAATAAGGCGAAAACGAATTTTCCCAGATATGAGACTCAGCAAGATTGATTTTTCGCCCCCGTAAAGCCCTACACTCCAAACTTCTTTAAATTAATTAGAGCCGTTTTCGAGCATGTCATTACAAGTATTGCTCGTATAATAGTAGGATAGGATAGAGTATCAAATCTCAAAGACTCTCCATTACTATGAAGTTTGTATAGAAATACTTGAAAATTCGTCACGATTGTCTACGGTCAAATATAGTAAATTTTTCGATCTTAGTATATTTCTGAATCTTTAAAATAGCAAAAATATTTCAAAGTATTTTTTTATAGTGTATGTACCTATTCCCAATGTAAAACGAATATTTTTTTAGTTAAATATCGTACTCTTTGATTACATTTTTTGCGCTGTCGACTGTACAAACTTATTGCTGTGCACTGTACTTTGGAAATCGCGGCCGACAAGGTTAGTTCGGAAAACGATTCAGAATATTAAATTATTGATTTCAAATAGCATTGGAGATGGTGAAATGAAAAACTGTTTAGTTTAACTTTTACTAAAATAAAACGGTTTTCATTTATCGTTCGCCACGGTACCTACTTTGGTACTTAGGGCCTGTTTCACAATCTCCAGTTAAAACATATCCGTCAGATAAATGTTGGCTGTCACTTTTCTTTTATATGACGGGAGAAAAGGATAGCAATAATTTTAACTGGCAGATAACTTTATCTGGCGATTGTGAAACAGGCCCTTAGGGTACAATACTTATTGATTATTCATCTTATCAGTAGGTATTGATGGTTCTGTGTTACCCAGTTTTTAACCTTCCACGCAATCGAGGGAAGTTTAACTTGTACTTATATCGGTATGTATATGTGTGTAACACTAATCAACACGGTTATCACAAGACGGCGCGCAAGCTGTGTCGTGGCGTGATAGACTATCGTCTCTTTCTAAGTGTTCTATTTAGAAAAAGACGGATGGTCTACGCCGAAGTCCGCTTTGACACCTAATCCCAAGATTTGACATAGGCGCTAGTTTTCCGAAAGCGATTGCCATCTGACGTTCCAAAACTAGAACTTATTGGGGTTAGACGGGTTTCCTCACGATGTTTTCCTTCACCGAAAAGCTAATGGTAAATATTCCGTAAGTACATAAGCTCCGAAAAACTCATTGGTTGGAGCCGCTTGACAGCCGCATGCCTGAATCACTAGGCTATACCGTAGCTAATAAACACAGCAGCAACATATTTTACATTACCGTCCCTGTGCATTCGGATGTCCGTGCCCTATAAAGACACAACATTTAGACATTTTATGTGAGCGGGGCGAGTCGTGGCATTAAGCCGACATTTGACCGCATTTTAGAGTCCGGCAACCATGGAAGATAATGAAGTTATAGTATTATAATGTAGAGGGCATATATTTCCATTCTTAATTACACGATACAATAGTACATTGCTACAAGAAATTGGTTGCATTGTAATTAGTTATGAGGCTGGAAAACCCTTTTCACGCCGAGGTATGTATGTCTAGTGCTTTACTCAAAGATGCAATGAAATAAATTAAAAAAACTCCAAGAAATCAAACTTTCATTTTCATGTCTGAACGCCGTGATACTGTGCCACAAATTGTGGAATGGAAAATATAAACCGGCTAAGTGCGAGTCAGACTCGCGCACGGAGGGTTCCGTACCATTGTCTATAAAAACGGCAAAAAAAAACACGTCTGTTGTATGGGAGCCCCTCTTAAATATTAATTTTATTTTGATTTTGGTATTTGTTGTTATAGCAGCAACAGAAATACATCATCTGTGAAAATTTCAACTGTCTAGCTATCGCGGTTCTTGAGATACAGCCTGGTGACAGACAGACGGATGGACAGACAGCGAATTCTTAGTAATAGGGTCCCGTTTTTACGCTTTGGGTACGGAATCCTAAAAATTATAACTATGAGATACTGTAATGTGCGTGACCGGTCGCGATGCTCGGAATTGCATAAATGTATGGAAAACATGCTTACTGTTCACGCTACCCAGTCCGATATCGGAGCATGCTGTAAACAGTGCCGTTGTCGGATCCGTCGACATTACGGATTGATGTGAACAAGCTCTTGGCCTGCAACTTTCAGCTAACATAACGTTTTTACGGTCACACTTCACCTTAAGCCAAGTTAAGTTATTTAAACGCCAATGGCCACGAGCTTGAATAAACTTTGCCAAGACAAAGGGAACAAGGTAGCGTAAAGGTTACTTTGGCTAACTTAAAAGTCAATTACCGAGCGTTTACTGATAAACTTGCTAGTGCAACGTTAATTCTAACTATTCCTTATTTATCTTGTAGATAATTTCAAAGAATGCTGGTTCGTTAAAACGCTATTTTTAAGTTATCTTGAAGTTTTGTAGAAAGTTTAGAATGTTTGGCTTATCTCTAGTCACAATCGTTAATAGTTCAAATACCTCTTGCAGAGTTTTGTCCGACTACGGAAGACCCAAAAGGAAGCGATGTGATTTTCTTGACTATCAATTGTTTACCATATATGAATTGCTTTATACGCTTCAACATACATATTTGATTTACATAATATATATGTTGTATTTCGTGTGACACCTTAGCATTTAAATACTGAACCGATTTTAATAGCTGAGGTATCAATTCAAAATTATCTTCCGGGTGACATAGGTTACTACTAGGCTAACTACCTCTTGAGACAGTTTCTTTCAGTTAGTTTCCGTAATCAAGTTACAGGTTTTTTTGGACTTGTTATTTTAGTTTCTTTTATTTGTTTTTTGTATAAAAAATTTAATAGCTCGTTACATTTACATCACAGTTATTTAAAAAGTTGCGTCAAAAGATAACGATCCAGAGACGCTGTCCCAATATTTGGCACATTCCATCTTAAATAAAAACAATATGAGGTACGTAGGTATTTTAGGTGTTAATTATTGGGCATTAAGGTGTCAATCATTGGAACATTAACTACAATGTTTGACACCTTAATGCCCAATTATTAATGCTCTGGTTTTGACACATTAGTTCGCGCTTAGAAGCGATCGCGAAAACATATTGTAAGGCTGCACATCCACCATGGATGAACTAAAATGTGTTTCCATAAGTGACACTTAGCTGTGGTCTGCAACAACGCTACAGAATATTTTGCTACTCAATTATTGCTCACTTTTTAAAACATAATTTGTATTGCGTGCAGCACTTGAGCAGCAGCAGAGCGACAGAAAACGTTTTTGCTTCATTTAATAGTACATTACTGCAGAGGCCGTGAAGTAAGGGATTGCTGGACGAGCATTGGGGTAGACGGCCGAGTCGTAGACGAGGCCGGATACAACGAGTCCAGCAATCCCTGTGCCGGTCGAGGATTGTATAGTGCTTTTCTCAAACGATGTGAGGAAATATTAAAATTAAAATAAATACCTACAAGGTAATCAATTAAATACTAGTTTGTTGAAATTACAATCGGAACGAAAGTTCTGAAAACAATTGTGTAATTTGTCGCCTTTTTTATTTTTTAAACATGCCAATTCTACAAGCCGTTCAAGCACCATGTTTAACACACATAAGTATAGTACATAGATTTTGGTTTTTTTTTACGTCGCAAGTCTGCTTACAGAGTCTAGTGGTGGTTGGCAGTATGTAATTTTTCCTTTGTCAGTTTAATATTAGTAAGCAAATTTAAAAAGTTAGAGTAGCGGACAATAAAGTTTTTAGTTAGGGTTTTCATACATTACTTCTTGGCCATAAACAAGAAACTTCTTGTCTTCATTTCGTGCCATTAACGCATACATTTCAGAGCATGTTTGAGAAAAATATATATAATAACCATTCAATTATTTTACAAGTTTGTCTTGTTGTTACTTTCCAACGACAAATTAAGATCTTGTCACAATAATGAATCGACCTATTCACATCTGTCGTGTCACTTAAATTGAGAGCGCATTATCGTCGCATGCGCATGGCTATTAGCAATCATGTTAACATTGACGAGAACACTGGCGCGAAACAAAAACGTCCACTTTACTCACTAAATGGTGCACAAAGTGACCTTTTAGTTCACAGTGTTTGGTTATTATGGCGATCCGAAATAGGTAAGCCTAATTGCTATGTTAGTGACATTTCGTGAGCTTCTGTAGCATCTGTTGTTTTGATCATGGTCACTGAGTGTTTGAATGTTGTTATTAAAGTGTAGTCAGCCGTAAACAGTGTTTTTGTGACGTGGACGCAAATTGGCTTTTTGATAAGGAATTCTGTGTTATTCTGGCTATTCCGTCTCATGCTGTATGAGCTTGTATCAGTTGTATCCAGCAGTGGGACGAATGTAGTTTGACGATGTTGAGATTCTGTGTTATTGATTGGGATGATTATTGGAGTAAACAAGTATAAGAGTGCAACAAATGTACAAACTGTTAGCTAGAACCAGACACTATGTAAACTATTAATAAAACTATCATTATAACATTATTGACTGTTGGTCGACGGCCAAGGGTTCTCTGGCTGAATCGTTTTGATTTCTTGCTGGTGGAACTTCTCAAGAAATTTGTATAAGGGCTTCAAATATACTTATTTGAAGCCCTTTAAATTCAATTACTCTCCTAAAAAAGCCTAAGCCTACTGGCTTAGGCTTTTTAAGAGAGTAATTGAATATGGAATTTCACGAAGAGTTGCTAAGATAATGAACGTCTTACTTGAAGAAAATTTTGATACGTTAAAGTTAAAAGTCCTATCCGACGGATTTGTGTGTGAGGTAAATCTCATGTAGTTTTTTCCTATTTATTCGATACGTAAGCATGAAAATACCACCCGTGAATTAACATCTTGCCAAATCTTGGTTGGTTAACAATTATTACCAACATATACAATTGTTTCGAACAAAGACTGATCATCAGTTGCGAAACTCGACGAAAATTAAATTATCACGCGTTAGCGTCGTCGCACATGTATGTTACTTTTAATACAAACGCAACATTGTCTAAGTTCAATTACCCCAAGATAACTCTCTGCTGAGACGTTACAGTTGTGACCAACGAATTAATTTTCCATAAAAGCCTTAAAATCGATAGCATTAACATACAATCGGGTTGCAAATTGATGAAGTCATTATGCAATGCAATGCATAAGTACCTACTAAAATTGGTCTCCAATGTAGCATGGTAATCAGCGACGTATACTGAATGACAGACACAGCCTTTTAGACCTTTACTTTATACAACATCAATCCTTCCAGGGACGACGATTAACACGAAGCTAAAAATTCCGTATCCACCGCGCGCTGATAGTCAACTGTTTCAAAAAAATATTCAATTGAGCAGCAATAGATAACGTGTATACGTTGAGTGCAGCTTTGCTATCGAGTTAGCGCCTAACCAGTTGCATTGTAATTCTAGGTTGGCAAATTCTTTCAAGCCTGCCCGTTGAAAACTAAGTATCTATTAATATGTGTGACGCGTGGATAAGCATTTTGGGTCCTTAACTAGTGTCATAGACAATGGAGGTTTGTAAAAAACGTATTTGAATATTTATTGGTCTTTTTTCTACCAACGACTTAAATAGTTGAAGCCTATATATACTGCGCTATTTTAGATTTACATTCACCTTGGCATTTGCGATTCTGAATTCAAAATGATGCATATTTTAAAATATTCGGATTCAATCTGAAACTTGAATTTATTTTGTGACCAAGTACAAAAAGCATATTTTCACTGCTCATGCTCGTAATGTTTGTCTTTACGTTGTGTGTAGGCTGCATAAAATGGCTTAGTATGTTCTACATAAAATAAATTCTCGCGTTATTTTTACCATTTGGTCATATAGCGACCACAGTATTGAGGACACTTAAAAATTCAAGTGTATCACTATCATTTATGAGTAATAACAAATAGACAGATGGATGGAAATACGGACAGACAGACAGCGGAACCTTAGTAATGGCACGGCACCGGCACCTTAGGAGATTGGTTCTAATTTTAGGTAAAACTGCGTATTGGAATAACGTGAAATGTTTTATACATAGGGGTTCACCGTAACTAGTTTCTTCCTGTAAATTATTATCGCTAAACTTAAGTGGCAGTGGGCGGGGCACATTGCACGTAGAACCGATGACCGTTGGGGCGGTAAGGTTCTCGAGTGGCGACCACGTACTGGAAGGCGCAGAGTGGGTACGCCCTCCACAAGGTGGACTGATCTGGTAAAGGTCGCGGGAGTCCACTGGTTGCGGATGGTGCGGGACCGATCATTGTGGCACTCTTTGGGGGAGGCCTACGTCCAGCAGTGGACGTCTTTCGGCGGATATGGTGATGATGATGATGAAATTAATGTAGCAATATAATTGAAAAAAATTAAGCGATTACCGACTTTGTATGTAAAATGTTCTGCTAGCTCTATTTTTTTCTATTTTAATTACTAGCAACAGAATTTTTTTCCCAACCTAGATATGGTGGATACCATTGTGTAAACAAAGTTTCATGTTATTCTAGCATGTCTTATTTACGAGTAAATGAGTAACAAACTACTTTTGTATGGAGAGTCGAACTGCCTGGCGACCCCTAAAACAATTTAATTACTGATCAAAGCACAAAAACTCCTCTACTAGCGAATGTCTCCCAAAGTTCATCCTGTATAAAAAGTCAGTTATAAACTCAAGTATCTAATCTGAACTTAAACTAAGAATCTATGAAGAAGAAGATCAATACATTGTTAACGTCTCCAAAGCCACCATTCCGCCGACTGCCGTATATTTCCCAGGAGTGGTACTGTCGTGGATATAAAGAAATATCTCTCTGAGTGCGTTTCGTCGCGCTTCGTGCTGTACTACGAACGAGGGGTCTTGGCACTTGAAACTCTTAAAAATAAATGGCTCTATTAAAAATAGTATGTGAAGCACATCAAAAAAATAACTCGGTAACATAAAATACTGATTTGCATAGCTAAATACTAATCGGTTTTGATGTGCAATTGTAAAATTTTTATGTGCAATTACTATGATTTGGTGCGCCGTTAGTATTTACTGTTTTGGAGAGCGATTAAAATTTTCCAAAATTAAATGAACTTTCAACCTATATCAAGAAGGTGGTGGTTTGCAAACTAGTTAGTATTTACTTTTTTGGGGAGCAATTAAAATTTTCCTAAATTAAATCAACTTTTAACCTATATCAAGAAGGTGGTGGTTTGCAAACTCATAGATATACTGGGAAAACTGTGCCCAAGAAGTTAAGATTTCTTTCAAACTATCCACTGTAGCAGCTCTTGCAGCCAAATTATCTACAGTATCGGAAATAGTATACTGTACAACAAGTATCTTAACTATTTTTATTTTTTTTATTTTTCCTTTATTAAGGTATAGTTTGTTATATGACGATCTTCATGTGATAATCTTAGTCGTTTATTTACGTTGCCCATTAATTAATTGTGACTATAATTTGAACCAAATGTAACATATTTTCTTTCTTTTCTTTCCTTCTTACATAACAATTAATTTTTTCTTAAACTATTTATCGAACCGAGCCGTTTCGTCCAGTCATCGATATGATAAAAGTCGCTTCTATGTACCACGTATCATTTATCTTTTTTTCCATACCAACGCTTAGGAAGGGTTAAAACCGACCTTTCAGTGTAATTTGGCCTATGTAAAAAAAAAACTAGAATGATTACGATTTCGTTAAGAAATCAATTAATAGGTTGAGAATTTCGACTTGGTTCTCCTCTCCTATGTATTTTTTTTACGTCACCGTAGCTGGTAGCAGATTAATTTCTATATGTAGCGAAAAGTGTATCGCATACGTAGGTACGTATTTAGGATATGTAAGTGCGTTTGTCCCGTTTATCAGTTGATGAACAGCGCTCCTATAAAAATATCACATGGATATTCGCCTATTCTACGATATAATAGATCAGTTGATATCCAATATTTTTCAAGAAAGTACGAGTAGCAAGTATCATAATTTGTCAAGCCAAGCTCAACTGAAAAAATCCATTTCAGCTGAGCCAAGAGATGCTATAAGTAGGATTTGGCGCTGGGAAATCCAGAGAGAGGGACAGAAAATGTGCCAGAACGAGACGGGGGATATCGAGTAAACGAATGTACATAAGCTTAGGTACATAGATTGAACATTAAATACAAGTGGCCCGCAGATAGCGGGGTTGGCGTGAGATGAAAATGCTTAGGCTGGGAGTGCATTGTTGGTTTAAGCGAGGATAGGAGTGGTGCAATGAACGTTGCCAAAATGTATTAATGCGTATTTCCAGAAACCTTCAACTGCTATAATATTGTTATTGTTCTGTAAGGAATCTCTACTGAAGACTCCATGATTGCTTAGATATGGTTCTTCGTAGTAATTTATGAAGCGTTTTCTGTAGATTTAATGAGAATTTGATGCTGACTTAATGAAAACGTTTGCGGCGGAAATGATGGACCAATCATATCGAGGGTCGGCAATACCCATGTGACTCCTTACGAGTTGCATGTGTCTATAGGCTGCGGTGTCCGCTTACCATCAGGCGGGCCGTACGCTTGTTTGCCACCGTCCTTATGTATATATAAAAAATAGGAATAGGTATTTTCTCAACCATTCTCAATAGTTGACATATACTCTTCTTACTACTACTTATGTTGTCATAATACGCAGGAAAGATATGTCTAAGGTAAAAGTCATATTTTTCGAGACCTCAATGCCTAATAAGTAGTTGACATTTTTAGTTCATCTATTTCGTTATGAATAACGATTGGAAGTTTCAACTATTGCGTCAGTCGCAATCACTGGGACATGTACCTTATTTTATCCGCTGAACTTTCCCAAGTGTCACGCAGTGTAAACACCGCTTAACCCTGAAAAAAAAGCAGGCATTCGTTCATGAATACAAATTCGCTTGGACCGGTTCTTGTTTATACTTATTTATGTCCAGATTGCTAAGTGGATTGAAACTAGCGGCAATTGTGTGGCATTCTATTGATTGGTTCAGCTCCTGATTAAGTTCTCTTTTGTGGAATCTTTTATTTTGAGAAATGCTGAACGATTTGCATATTTTTCTCGCTCAATGCGTTCCTTGTATAGGTAGTAAGTAAACCAATGAGAGCCCATAGCTAAAACTTAATGAGGGACGCACTTAATCATAACAGTGAACCGATTCAGCTCCGCGTACGATCAGACAAGGGAGTTTTTGATCTTTCGCGTTTCAGGGCAAAAGGGAAAGTTCGGCAGGTATCGATGCTTGAAGTTCTGTATGCCGATGACATATGTATGATGGCTAGCAGCTTAGATGCACTCCAGGGCTCTATAGTGTCTTTGAGTGACTCGTGCGATAGATTTGGCTTGGTTATAAGCGTCACCAAAACTCAGGTACTTAAGCAGCCACCGAGAGGTTGCAGTGCTGACGCAGCTCAAATTACTTTGGGCAGCTCAGTGCTAAAGGAAGTGTCTAGCTTCAAGTGCCTGGGCAGCCAAATCCGAAATGATAATCGCCTTGCCTCGGAGATCCCATCACGCATAGCCAAAGCTGCTGCCACCTTTGGAAAATTAAATCACCGTGTTTGGAAGTCGCACGACCTGAATCTCCAAACCAAGCTTTCTGTCTACAAGGCTATGGTGCTCCCAATACTCACATATGCTGCAGAATGCTGGTGCCTGTATAAGGCTGATATCAGAAAGCTTGACATGTTCCACATGCGTTGTTTACGATGCATTCTCCGCATTCGGTGGCAGGATCGTGTGACCAATACGGACGTTCTGCAAAGATCCAACATGCCCGGCATGGAGGCAATACTAATGAAAAGCCAGTTGAGGTGGAGTGGCCACGTTAGTCGCATGACAGACTGCAGACTCCCCAAATCTGTTTTCTATTCCGAGCTTGCGGATGGAAAGCGTAATCGTGGGGGGCAGTTTTTGCGCTACAAGGACGTCTTAAAACGTCATCTCAAGGCCTGCGATATCCCTGCTGAGCGTTGGGAGGAGGTCGCGTCTATGAGACCAGAATGGCGTAATAAAGTCAGAAAAGGTGTAGCTTCCTTTGAAGTAGCTCGACTTGAACACCTGGACCAAAAGCGTCATTTACGAAAGACTCGACCCAAACCATCCTATACATATACCTACAATAACCAGGGCCAACTATATTGCATACAATGTGTCCGAACATTTAAAACTAAGTTCGGCTTTGCGAGCCATATACGTGCTCATCAGAGGAGTTTGTAAGGGTCGCCGTCGTCGGATACGACAAGGAGGACTATATATAGTAAGTAAACCAATGAGAGCCCATAGCTAAAACCCGTTTACATATTTGTCATCATCATCATTATATCAACCGAATGACGTCCACTCCTGCGCAACCCGCATCCAGCGAACTGCCGGGACCTTTACCAGGTCATGAGTCCACCCACGCTGCGTCTTCCGGTACGTAGGTTCCGCCTTGAGAACCTTTCCGCCCCAACGGCCACCGGTTCTACGTGCAATGTGCCCCACTGCCACTTAAGTTTAGAGCGATTCGGAGGGCTATAGTATATATCGGTTACCTTGGTTTTGCTGCGGATAGCATCATTTCTAATGCGATCACGCAGAGAAACGCCCAGCCTCTCCATTGCCTGTTGGGTGACTTTGAGGGTTTCTTATGAGGCCCATAGTAAGTGACCACATTCGGTGCCATACGTCATGACTTAATATAGTTATGAGTGAAAAGTAATGTCAGAGGCACATTCATACTAATATTATAAATGGGAAAGTGTGTGTGTTTGTTTGTTTGTCCGTCCTACACGGCAAACCGGAGCGACGAATTGACGTGTTTTTTTAAGTGGAGATAGTTGAAGTGATGGAGAGTGGCATAGGATAGTTTTTATCCCCGAAATCATCCCCTAAGGGGGTTAAATGGGGGGGTAAAAGTTAGTATGGAGCTGGGATATAAACAAGTTCCACGCGGACGGAGTCGCGGGCAGAATATGTGGCAGGACACGAATACTTGCTGTGTGGGTACCGCCGCCGCAGTCCGCGTCATATAGTTAGTATAGTAGCATTCAGAGTAGGCAAATATTTCGTAACACACCCTTATTCTTACAGTAATAAAGACGTGAACAAGAAATCCTTGGCTGCTACTAACTAATATGACGCCGACTGTACCTACGTGTGTTATATATTTCTGCTGGTCGGTTGCGTAGCGCTTTCTACTTTCGTTAGGTAGACCAAGATGTATTTTTTTAACCACCGACACAAAACAAGGGGTGTTATAAGTTTGACGTGTCTCGTGTCTGTGTGTTTTTGTAACTGTGTGTCTGTGGCATCGTAGCTCCTAAACGAATGAACCGATCTCGATGATGTTTTTTTATTTTGAAAGCAAGCGTGATCGTGATGGTTCTTAGCTATGCTTTAACCAAATCGGTCCAGCCGATTTTGAGACATTAAACCTTGAAATGAAAATGTCGGAGGTTTTTCAACTTTGCTAATTTGTTAATTATTGCATGCATAATTATTACAGTTGACTTCTCCTAATAGACCGGGAGACACTGATTCGATTTTTCCGGTCGTTATACTAAGCATGGCGACCCTTCAGGGTCCAATTACGTAATGACGAAAGGAAAAACGATTGTCATAGCGCTGCTACCGACGGCCGCATCGCATGGGTTACCGCTCGGCCACGACTTTGGTCTTAAGCGACCTGCGACCAGCGTTTTATCTGTTCATTGCGCGGTCGAGATGCGCAACGCACTGTGGTTAGTTGGGATCACGCGCAATGAACAGATAAAACGCTGGTCGCAGGTCGCTTAAGACCAAAGTCGTGGCCGAGCGGTAAGCCGAACGTGTCTGATAGATTACGAAAGTCAAACCATTTATTACACAAAAAATATTTTGTTTTCACATAGGCGATGAAAAAAGAAGTAGGCGTTGCGTAATGCCCGTTCTCCGGTGTGACTTACAGCCCGCCATACCGATGACACCACATTAATTAATATAATACAATTTAACCATTTGTACCAGGCACCATTCCATACTTTTCCGACGGTTCCAAATGGTCACCATACCGCATTATATTGCCAAACGTTTTTTTGCTAGCAGAGGGTTGCGACTAAGTCTGCCAGAGCTCCCGAACTGTATTGAGTGAGAGTGTGTCTTTATTTCTAGCTGTCTATTATACGACCGGGAGTGTGTCTTTATTTCTAGCTGTCTATTATACAACTGGGAGTGTGTCTTTATTTCTAGCTGTCTATTTTACAACCGGGAGTGTGTCTTTATTTCTAGCTGTCTATTATACAACCGGGAGTGTGTCTTTATTTCTAGCTGTCTATTATACAACCGGGAGTGTGTCTTTATTTCTACCTGTCTATTATACAACCGGGAGTGTGTCTTTATTTCTAGCTGTCTATTATACAACCGGGAGTGTGTCTTTATTTCTAGCTGTCTATTATACAACCGGGAGTGTGTCTTTATTTCTAGCTGTCTATTATACAACCGGATGACATTATACGCTGGATGCGGGTGGCGCGGGATCGGTCACTTTGGCACTCTTTGGGGGAGGCCTATGTCCAGCAGTGGACGTCTTTCGGCTGATATCATGATGATGATGATGATTATACAGCGAATCATTAAATTAATAAAGTACCTACTGATACTTTACTGGTTGTTGATGCGGCATCGATTCGGCATAGCTAAATTCTTATTAGAACACTTAGAAAGACAAATCGAGAGTATCTCGCGGCTGTTTCATGATAGACGTGCTAAGGCCATTAAACAATTTGGAAAGTAACCATACCTAAACGGCGCGGCACGTGTATTCAAATGTTACATTTTATTCGAACATTTGCAAAGCTCGTTAGGTCCTTCACAAACTTGACGTAATGAAAGAAGCCCACAACACTTTCTCATTGGAGTTTTCCTTTCGCATTTCTTAAGAGTTCCACAAAGAGTTAGATTTATGAGAAACTTTGGTTTTCTGTGCAAAAGTAAGGTACTAAAGAAATTAATGTTGGTGAACATTTTTATGGGTTTATACGTACTTGGGTCAATTTAAAATGGGTAGTGGCTTTCGGAAGTTTGAAAGATTTAGTCATAACATGTCTTGTCACATATTAGATGTAGCCAATCAGCACGACATAAATATTTGAAACAGCGAGCGAAACGAACGAAGTTCTCCGTTTCAGTTCGGGCCAAAATTCTTTCGTATTCCCTCTCGTCCAATTTTGTGAGCACGTAATAATTATATAGACTATATGTATTATTTCCGATTATGTTTTTTTTTAAAGAGGAGGTTCGCAATTTTAACAGCTCACAGAGCAAGCCACAGTAGTTATAATGATGTTTATTTTTAACCCCCGACGAAAAAAGAGGAGTGTTATAAGTTTAACGTATCTGTCTGTGTATCTGTGTGTCTGTCTGTGGTATCGTAGCTCCCAAACGGATGGACCGATTTGAATGCGGTTTTTTGTGTCATAGGTAATTTTATACCGAGTGTTCTTAGCCAGGTTTCATTAAAATCTGTTTAGCCGTTTGTTGTTTATTTTGAGATATTGGACTTTGAAATGAAAATGTCGGGGGCTTTTTCAACTTTTCTAAGTTGTGTATGCGATAGCTATGTTAAAAGACTAAACTAACAAAGGCTTGTTCAGTTTTCTGAATAAGGGGTACCGCTTAATTGTTTACTCACATTGTAATATACAAGAACCAACAACTTTGTAGCACTAGCAGAAGTTGAACCTAAGAACAAAAGACGGGTGCCCATTAATAAAAAGTTACAAGTCAAAGTTTTGCAATATCGCGATGGTCTGACAGTCTTCATTCATAAAATGCAAAACACTAAGTTGTAGGTTTTTAACTTAGCGCTTGAATGCTTGGGGCCGTGCTCCATACAAATGAGGGTTCACTTATTAAATACAATTTTATTTTGCACAAGCTTCTGCCCGCGACTCCGTCCAAGTGGAACTCGTTTATATCGTTATTCCATATAAACTTTCCTCCCCCCTCAGGGACTAATGTCCGGGATACCTACAAGCTATCCTATGTCCTCCCCCAGAATACAAACTACTTCCATACCAAATCTCATCTCAAGCAACAGCAGACGTAACAGACAGGCACACTTTTGTATTTATTATATTAAGTATGGATTAATTTGACATGCTCAACGCATCGAATCATATACTAAAAGTCGCCAAAACGCATGTGACACTTCAAAGTTCTCAATAGAACTATCCTTTAATGGCTATCGTGTCTTTTCAGGTGAACCGAATGCTTGTTTGCAACAGTTGTGGTTTGAAAAAGGTTTAATAGTTACAGCATTTTAATCATTGAGAAACCGTAGATACTTTGCTTCTTTATCAATTGGAAATATCTCGCTCTCAACATGACATCCTCGCGAGCTCTGGCGAGGGTATGAATATGTTTTTCCTGACCCCGTATCATGGTCGGGCTTATCACACGATAAGTGACAGGATAGAGCGTCCGTCACTGACTGACACCGTTCGACAGAACGAGACGAACGCTCCTATCTTGTCACTTATCGCGTGATAAGGCCGATAAGTGACAGGATAGAGCGTCCGTCACTGACTGACACCGTTCGACAGAACGAGACGAACGCTCCTATCTTGTCACTTATCGCGTGATAAGGCCGATAAGTGACAGGATAGAGCGTCCGTCACTGACTGACACCGTTCGACAGAACGAGACGAACGCTCCTATCTTGTCACTTATCGCGTGATAAGGCCGATAAGTGACAGGATAGAGCGTCCGTCACTGACTGACACCGTTCGACAGAACGAGACGAACGCTCCTATCTTGTCACTTATCGCGTGATAAGGCCGATAAGTGACAGGATAGAGCGTCAGTCACTGACTGACACCGTTCGACAGAACGAGACGAACGCTCCTATCTTGTCAGTTATCGCGTCATAAGGCCGACCATGATACGGGGTCAGGAAAAACATATTAAACTTGACCGAACATGCCAGATGCTGCACAGCATGTCCGCTGGACCGGTCACAGTGGCACTCTTTGGAGGCCTATGTCCAACAGTGGGCGATTTTCGGCTGATATGATGTTAATTATAAACATGCCAGAATAGAGGTTTATTCAATCTTTTGACTGCTATTTGTATGGCTGCCTGTGTCGAAAGCCAGTCTTTAAGCGCTATGTTAGTTACCGCAAAGTATGAAACGGGTGTTATCGTGCAAACCTCTTTCATTGCGCAGCTTTTTCAAGTTTCAAACACAGCTTTTAAAACCTCGGGGAACTTTGGCTTTTGAGAAGCATGTTTTTTATTTAATGCAAATGTTGCCTGCAGACTTTGATATGAATCTGGTTCAAAAGATAAGTTTTGTTTATGGTCATACATTTAGAATGTTATGGATGTTGTAAAAACATGTTGTATTTAATGAGGGTTGTGTAAAACTTAACTGTTTATGCTGATAGACTTAGACTAATTGGGTTAGTCTTATCATTGTAATGATCATGGTTTGATAGACAATCTGTGGAATGTGCATAAGTGACGAGTGAAGTTGATTCTACAATCCATATCCATACTAATATTATAAATGGGAAAGTGTGTGTTTGTTTGTTTTTCCGTCTTTCACGGCAAAACGGAGCGACGAATTGACGTGATTTTATTAAGTGGAGATAGTTGAAGGGATGGAGAGTGACATAGGATAGTTTTTATCCCCGAAATCATCCCCTAAGGGGAAGAAATGGGGAGTTAAAGTTTGTATGGAGCTGCGATATAAACGAGTTCCACGCGGACGGAGTCGCGGGCAGAAGCTAGTTATATTATAAATGCGAAAGTTTAGATGTTGGATGTTAGGATGTTTTGTTACTCAATCACACCTAAACGGCGTAACCGATTTGAATGAAATATTGCACGAAGATAGATTGAAGCCTGAATTAAAACATTTATTTATTTATTTATTTATTTATTGGTACAAAAGAAATTACACAGCATTACAGTAAATACTAATGCACTGCGAAGTTTAGGACAGAAAGTACACATAACAACAATCTTAATAACTAACTGAGGACGGACGGTCATCCATCGCTTCACAAAGGTTTTTGCATTTCTCACAAATTAGCCTCCAACTACTGGCAAAAACATCACAGTCAGAATCCGACTTGAGAAGTGCGTTGATGTAGTGCAAAGCGCGGACCCTTGGTGATTGCCTGTACGCCACAGTGCGCGCTTTAGGTGCTGCAAGTAAGTCGCAATGACGAGCTCTGAAATTAAACTTTGCCTGAGACACAGAAGGGACACGGAGGCGCAACAGCTGAGGGCAGTCTGAATCCCCCCGCAATATCCTGCACGCGCCGGTCACGAGTGCATAATTACGCCTCACTTCCAGGGAGTTAAAACCCAGAGTTCCAAGCAAATATTTTGTGGGTAAAGGAAGGGATAGTACCCAAAGATTTTTTTAAATAAAAATCTAAGGAACGTCTTTTGAATTTTCTCCAGAAGCAAGGCGTAAGTGACCTCATGGGGATATGAGGAACATAGAATATGCTTTTTAATCCCAGATCCCCACAAACGACGTCACGGGCGGAATCTGGTAGACAATATAACTTACTGGATTAGAAGTTAACTATAGGGTTCAATGATAGCTTACGTAAGGATTGTCAAGATCGTAGCAAGTGGAAAAATGTTCTCCGCCTGCCCCTCCGGAAAACAAGCCTAAAATATATCAATCCCAGGGGTCCAGGTGAAAGTAAATATAACTCTTTTTGTAAAATATTATTTATTTACATTGTCATCGTGTTGCTTCGTCCAGCACGTCTTTCATGAGACGGCCGCGACATACTCTCGATTTTTCTCGCACTATACCTTTTGTTCTAAGTGTTTCAATAAGAGAGAGACGGATAGTGCGAGAAATATCAAGAGTTCGCGCGCGGTCGCGTGATAGCCGTGCAGGTCTACTTTCACACCGTCATCCGTCAACTCATTCGCTATTCCAAAACAATTAAAACCACATTCAATCGTTCCTTATCCATCATTTAACACCATCATACAAAACCACCAAAAAGTACCAACACCACATGTATGCCTACCCTATTCGCCTCCACTTAGCAAATTGAAAACTTTAGGTAAGTACCTACAAATAAATCAACAAACCATTTGATTAACATTTTATTACCTCGCTAATTAAAGGCGCTAATAAAAAGAATTTCCAATAACCCCGGTACGGTATTTCCCGTTACATATTTTACCCCCACCTAACTCTTTCCCGTTTTCCCGATACACCCAATAGTGAGCATGTGTGGTGTGGGCGGGGCTCCATTTTATTGCGAATTCTTTCTCAGACGTATATTTTAAAGATTCTAGCATCTCAATCGCTGATATAGTAATGTGGACTTAATTACGTGCCTGTTAAGGACGGTAGTGCCGTGTAAAGGGTTATGTGTGTCATTTGTTACTTAATCGAAATGCTGAGTGGAACTGATGCGTTAATTTTAAATAAACGCATAGCCTGAGATTTAATGTATTTGATCACTGATACTTTAGTTCAGGAAACGTTTCGTAGAAAATATTTATATGTAAAGAAAGATAAAACTAGTCGAGAAGTTAACTATGCAACCCGCTAGAGGGCAGAATAATAATTGCTTTTTGATATTTGTAGAGAAAAATGCATTCGTACACCTTTTACTCCGGGCGGTGTAAAATAATAACTGTTAGCCAAATCAAGATGAATTAAACATTGTAGTTCAGTGTCCGTCAGAGCAGTATGCAATATAACAGTTAATGTTTAGTTTAACCTTGGACATAATAAGGGTGAAGACACCAAATAAAATAATAATTTATGTAGTATTTTCTCGAAATAGTAGATTATACCCCAAGGGGATAAAGCACTGTTTTATGTCACGGGAGCGAATTGAATCCCGAACGTAACGAAGGACTCATAATTTAACTCCTGAGCGTAGCGAGGGAGTTATAAGTTAATTCCTGAGCGAAGCGAGGGAATTAAGACTGAGTCCTGAGTGCAGTGAGGGGTTCAACCGCCCAAGACTAAAACAGTCTTATCCCCGAGGTGTATACTCTACTTTTCACACCTTATGCGAGACAAAAAAACAGGCTCAGTAGATAAATAATGTTTATTTAGCAAATTAAAAGTACATAGTAACATTAGACACGTTAGTCCAATTATGGAAAGATAAGGTAATGTTTTTATTTGGTACGTTTATTGAGGTTGAGTTGTCTAATTTGATAAACTCAGGAGTCAAAACACTTTCATCACTCGACATTTTCAATATTATTTTTGAAATTAAATCTTCTATAGGCACCTACAAGAACTCGATTTGTTCGTCACGCGTGAACAAATGAAGGCGCGCGACGTTCCAAATTCGAAAGCACAAGCCGTGGTCCTAGAACACCGCGCTCCTCCGGACCGGGGTTCACACGGAGGCAAACTTCATTTATTTTGTCAAATCAAGTAGGCCATGGCCTAGGACAAATTGTGTTTAGCAAAATTAAACTTTATGCATATAGTAATAAGAATTATGAAAAGTGAAATCATATTATTAACCAGCGGGTTATAATGAAATTCAGTACAACATTATAACCCGGCTAATGCCAAGGGATTTAATGTCTTGCTTTCGGTAGGGTTTACATGACCTATAATTCGGCATTGTCGAGCATGTGGTGTGAAAAAGGATTTAAAATGCAGCCATATGGATAAAAAAACAACGCAAGCGGTTAAATAATAACGAAGTTATAGGTGTCCAAAGTTTTGTGCGTGTCCCTTTTCCACAAAACATGCATATGAAACGCTAGTCATTTACTATGAATTTCGCAGATTGTGACGTCACAAACTTCGAGTGTTTTCTCTCTAACAAGCAATATTAAAAGGGTTGTAGCTTCGTAATTGTTTGTGATATCTGAATGGGATTTTCGTCGCTAGGCATATTTTTTTGCCTTCTTTCTTTTGGAGTAATAATAATTTTCGAGTCTACACCCGTACGCACGTTAGGACTACTTATCTAACAATTTTCCCATGCATACATATTTAGATCTGCTACGGAACGTTACGCAATCAACGTTCAGCAGAGGTCAAAAGTGTTCTAACTGTGTAACATAACACTTACGACGAAGATACAGTCAAAGAAGTCTCATTTTAATTTATTGCCAACAAAATATTACGTAACTGAAAGCGGGAGCGAAGCAAACGAAGTTTTTTTTTAAAGACAGTGTTGCGATGTGTATCGGTCACAGAGCGACTAGTCATTTTGTGAAAATATGTAGTACATCTTTTGTTATCCGTCGCAAGATTCTTATGTGTAACTTTAATCTTAACGCTTTTGCGTAACTCTACGTACGTAGGTACATTTGAGATTATAAGAGTTGGCCGAATCGCATCAATATTCGATTCAAAATGCAACTCTACCGTCCACCATCATCCTCCTAACGTTATTCCCGGTAATGCCCCTAAAGGATCTGCTAGCTAGCTAAAGGGTTCGCTTTGACACCTAATCCCAAGATTTGGCATAGGCACTACTTTTACGAAAGCGACTGCTATCTGACCTTCCAACCTAGAGGGAAAACCAGACCTTATTGGGATTCGACCGGTTTCCTCACGATGTTTTCCTTAACCGAAAAGCTAACGGTGAATGTTCCGTATCTACATAAGTTCTGAAAAACTCATTGGTACGAGCCAGGATTCGAACCCACGACCGCCACTTGACAGGCTGCCTGAACCACTAGGCTACCGTAGCTCTCAATCAACGCAAGCAACTCTACCGTCTATGGTAAAAAAATCCAAGTCCAATGAGAGTTTTATAAAGAGTCGGCCACATTAAATAATCTCATGTCTCGCTAAGTTCCGAACTTACCCCTCTGGTCAAACTTCAGAATTAAACTCACGTGCTTCTTACAACTGCCGACCACGCAAAGCAGTATGAAAACACTAGTTTGCTAAAGTTTCTCATAGACATCCCAGTCTCATCAACCCTACGTGATTCCACCGCTCCGCTTTTTATCAAAGAAGCGTCGGCTTCGCCCCTTATGAGAAATTCTTTCTTTGACGTCGCTCCATTCAAATTGGTTCCAACTTCAACGAGTGTTAGATTAAAGTCGTAATGTTTACCTCTTTTTGTACTTACAGTTTATTCTTTATAATTGGAATTCAAGATTGTTTATAATTATAATCTATAAAAAACCGGCCAAGTGCTAGTCGGACTCGCGCACGAAGGGTTCCTTACCGTTATCTATAAAAACGGCAAAAAAACACGGTTTTTGTATGGAGCACCCTTAAATCCCTTGTAATGCACGACTTATGATGTTGAATAAATAAATAAATATTTATTTTATTCTGTTTTTTAGTATAATTTGTTGTTACAGCGGCAACAGAAATACATCATCTGTGAAAGTTTCAACTGTCTAACTATATGTATTGGTTCATGAGATACAGCCCGGTGACAGACGGATGGAAGGACGTACGGACAGCAGAGCCTTAGTAATAGGGTCCCGTTTTTACTCTTTGGGTACGGAACCCTAATAATTAAAAACGAGTGACTGGGTGACCCGTAGAAATTGCCAGCTGTGAAAAAAAAACCGAAAATCTGAATTATCAAAAAAACCTATTTACCCTACCACATCTGGTTTGACAACGCTGTCCGACATGTCGGACATAACCTGAAGGTGTCGATCACGTAACGCATTGTACGCGTATGAGGTAGATACAGATGGTTTTTTTATATGTATGAAAGAATTACAGTTGGAATGGTTTCACGAGAATCGGTTGAAAAATGCGACATGGAGAGGAAAACAGTCGGAAAGACATCGGGATATATTCGTATTTTTTTATAATGTACCCAACTGTAATGTAATACTAGCCAACCAGTAGAAGTTATGTAAATAAATGCCTAATTAAATGCATATAATACACTATAAATATGTATACTTATAAACTAATACTATAAAGAGAAAAGTCTGTGATTGTAACCTCCGAAACTACTCATCTAATTTCAAAAACTCTTTTACCAGTACATAGAACGGACGTTTAGGGTGGACACAGCCTGGATGGATGTATTTAGTATGGACACAGCCTGGATGGATGTATTTAATATGGACACGGGCTGGATGGATGTATCCCCGTGGCTCCGTAAAAGTTCTCTGTTCGCAGACGGAGCTATTATACAAGAAACACTAAAGATTTTTCCAAACTCCCAACTATATTTTTCTAATACATATTATAGCTTGTATCACTCCTATGATTATTAGGAATCCAACGACACCTCATATGGCAAAATACATCGAGCCGCTTGGACTGTTACTAAGGTTTTCGATATTAAAGCGAAATATTGTTGTTAAGTTAAGTAATCCTAAACGGTTATTACAACTAAAACTATTTTCACAAAACTTAATAATGATGAATGAAATCTAAAATGCGCTAGCTCAATCTTCCTCCGATTCTAGATTATGCTGATGTGTGCTAAGCTAACTGGACCTTACTATAAGGGCCAGCTTAACAAACTTGAGCGCCTTCAAAATCTGTCTCTTAGATTCATATTTGGTTTGCGCAAGTATGACCACGTTTCCTCCTTTCGTTCTCAGCTCAAGTGGCTTCCAATTCGTCTCCGTCGTGATTCTCACATTCTTGCGTTACTCTATAGTATACTTTTTGTTCCCTCTACTCCTCCATATCTCAAAGAGCGTTTTAATCGTCTCTCTTCCATCAGGTCTTCCCAAAACCATCTTCTCGCCCCAACACCTTCATCTACCAAATTTTATAATAGCTCATTTACCTTTCGGGCTGTTCGTTTGTGGAATGCTCTGCCGTTGCATATAAGATGTGCAAAATCTCTTCCTATTTTCAAAAATCTTTTGAAACAATACTACCTTTGTCTCCCTTAAATTGCCTTTGATGTATTGTATGTATATATATTGTGTGTATGTATGTATGTATGTATGGTTGTATATATGGCTGCGTATTTATTTATTTATTAGATATGTATTTTAAAGTGTCCTGTTTAGTAATATTTGAAAGATTGATGTGTTAAGTATGCTCTTCTCTGTTAAAAAATATAGTTTTAATGTTTCCTGCTATACAAAGGTTGTCTGGAAGAGATCGCTTTAAAGCGATAAGACCGCCTGTTGTTGCCATTAATCAGTAAGCAAATTTTTTGTAACATGTTCTCTCTTGTCGTGGTGCAATACTATTTGTATTTATTATTATTATTATAATGATTTTTAAATACCTATTCAACGATACCCTACATGACGTAGTTCGTCGACTTATTTTTTTTACTTTTTCACAACATGGCGTGTGGTGGCCGCCATTTTGAATTTAGATTACCGTCTTGTCTTCAGTGACACTCGCAAAATTAAACCGAATCGACTAACGTATGATTTATTCACGCGTTTGATCTCTAGCGTGCCACAAAGGAACATACATAGACTGGTAAACACACTACCCGCCTTTGCGTCGCGCAGTTGGGTAAATGATCTCCGTCGCACGAACTTGGAGACATCCGGGCTGTTTACGCAGTGACATCACCGTGTGCTTTCGACATATTTTCTCATCCTATTACTATGCTTATGTCAGGTTCTTATTTGATCTGCACTAATGTTTAATTTGGTCATATTTGCTCGTTGGCTTACTTTGCAAACAAGTGATAGGTGTTCTTTTGGAGGCGTTATTGTTACAGGGACTGACCAATCCGGACACTTGTTTCAATGTTGTTTATGATGTGATACCTATTATTTTAAGTACCTATACCACTTCGGTCGAAAAAAAAACGTGCGATAGGGTAGACTGGGTACAGTTGTGACAATTTTGGTTTGATCGCCACTAATTTTGTTAATTTACTAGTTAGCTGGGAGAAAAGTAACTTGACTCTTAATTTGTACATTTGTCTACGTAAATATACTTAAATAGTTTCTCTAAATACGCTGTATTAGTCATAGCGATCAAATGAAAAAAAAGGAAAGTGTCACAACCGGCCACACCCCAAGGACGGTTGTGACAGTGGTTGAGGTCGGTAGTGACAGGAACAAACATACAAAAAAATGGTTTATAATGACTTTTATTGTTAGAAATATGACCATAACACAACATAATCTTCATAATCTTTCGTATAGAAAGTTCATTAAATTATTTATTATTTAATAATTAATAAAAAAATAAATTAAGAATTTAAAGAAGTCCCGCTTTCACGTCTTCATAAGCATCTTCACATTTACCAGACCAGACATTTATTAGACCGCGTTCTTTCGGTATTCCGCAGGCCTTTTTTTGGGTATCTAAAAGCTAAACAACAAGAAAATATATGTCACAACCGTACCCACAAAATTTGTCACAACCGTATCCGACGCATACTTTCGAAAACAAAAATTCGCCATGACTTTGCCAAATAATCTACGTAAAAAGTAACCACCCGTAATAACCTACTAATGTTCAACTTATAACAAAAAAAATCCGAAGTAATCTATCTGTATACAAATAACAGTGATTTTTAAAATTAAACGAACAAAACAACTTACTTTTGACTGTTGCAATGTGGGCGCCTTTAAATCCGTCGTTATAAGTCAGCTAGGTTCCTACTTAGCTGTAAGAGTACTATTCAATTATCAAAGGCATGGCCCGCGCAGGTCTTTGTATTTCAAAAAGCGCTAGCAGATACACAGGATAAGTCCTATGTCGACCGGGAAAGTCCATTCTTTACACGGGTTACAATTTTTTTGATATAGGATAAGAGGTTTTGCAGATTACCCCCTACTTACAAACATAAAATCACAGACCTTTCGGCATTATAATCATGCTTCAATTTGTACAGTTCTTGCATTTTTGTAATTGATCGAATCTGGCGTTCCATTGCGGAATCCCAATATTTAAAACATATTGTTATGGATTAAGATTGAAAGTGTCAAGCAGTAGGAGGTTTATATTATATTATATTCATTATTCGTAAAGTATTAGTTGGAGAAACCAGATACGTCCACATAGATATGAAGAACCAAACAAGCAACACAAGGTAATATAAAATAAACAGCATTTATTCTCCATCTTGTTCAGCCAATAGCCCGTTAAAAATATTCAATTTAAAGTCACTCCTTTAAAGTCTCAAGTCATCTAAAATTGTCTAATTTGCCGGCGGTACTGCGAGTATTGACCGTTCGTCCAATATTTGCACTGCGCTTAGCTACTAGATTCCGCTTTCCTAGCAAATATTGTAAGTAGGCTTTATACCTTTCATTGTACACCCGCTTTGCCGTCCGACGCTTGAGTGACGAGTGGAACCCAAATTGGGAGTGCCAGTGTCAACACGGCTCCTCTTGTGGGCTTGTTAACTCCGTCATTTAGCCCGCGAGTATGACATTATGGTCTTGTGTTTTAGAACGGAATGGGATTAGTTTGTGCCAAATAATCATGGCTGTCTAAAACTTTCGTATTTTATGGTGGGTCGAGGTTTATGAACGCGAATGGCATAACCTTCCCCGCTATTCTGTAACTTGTTTTATCCCCACCTCACCGAACAGCCACAAATATATCTTGAGTCCTACAACCTTTTTTGAAGAAGGTTTACGAAAAGTAATTCGTTTAATAAATTAAAATTCATAATTCGACGGGCGGACGCATTTGTTTATTTTTGATGTTTTGTTAATATACTTACATGCTTTGTGATCAATAAAAACATGCTTTAACTGCTAAAAAGACGTTAATTCAATAAAAATAAACTAAGTTTAGAGCAGCACAGCTGCCATGATCAAAGATCGAATCAAGAAGGGAAAAAGTAATAGTGTTGCTAGTTACATATAATAAATGCGTTTTGGTGCGTGCGTTAATACATGCAAATTAGCCTACATTTAAACAAATATTTTTCTGTGCTATTAATCCTGTTTATGTATAATAACATTTTTAAATATATTATAATAATTTTTACTAATATTTTTACATTCATGTTCATGTATTGAACACTTTGCTTTACTTAATAGACGTTGAAACATTTGATTCAATCGTTTATTTTAGAATGGCACTTAAATGATTACATGATAAAAGTAATGTACTTATGGACGACAACATCAACACGCGACGGCAGAGCTACGCATCGCGTCATACGAAGATTATACGTAAGAGAAATATGTGATTATTTATAAAGACTTAGATTGTTTAGAGTAAATAAAGAACCCAGTAGTTAGAATCCCCATAATAATTATTTACATAAAACACCCTCTCATAGCATTCATTTGATATTGTAAACATTAAAGTAAAATCCCAGTACAAATTGTATTAGAAAGAGAGAGGAGATGTTGCCTATGCGCGAGCGCAGCACGGACTGGCCGCCATGGAGGGGAGGGGTGTATCGCGCCAACATGACCGTAACGAGAGCCGCGGCCACCGAGCCTGAATTAGAACTTAGTACGGCGCATTTTCACTTTACAATTAATATGTTTACGTTTATACCTTTACAACGGCTCATCGTATCAGAATGATTTATATATTGTTAGAAAGCTTATTAAAAGTTCTATTAAATGTTTAAACTTACAAATAAGTAAACTCAGTAGGTTCAGCGCAAATGATGAATAAGTGTTAAGAAAGGGACCGAATTACGGTTTGCCCGATTTCCATGTACGATTATTCAGATAAGAAAATATTTACGAACCCTACTGTACTTATAAGATCTCAAGCCATATTAGAACTTTGTAAATCAGCTTAGTCTTCCGCCCATTTAAATGTATAACATCCCAATAACATCTTGCAATGTAAATTAGTCAAGTCAAAGTGGGCGTAACCTTTATTGTCTCACTCAGCACGTCTTGCTCACCCACTAGCAGGTATAAATAGCAGGTACGGCCCGGAGCAAATCAGTGTCCGCTCGTCACTCCTGGAAGTAACATCTCTACAAGCAACAACTAGTGTCCGCTCGTCACTCCTGGAAGTAACATCTCTACAAGCAACAACTAGGAAGTAACATCTCTACAAGCAACTAGTACCAGCAAGAAAATCAGCAAGCAAGCATCAGTTCCAGTATCCAGTTCCAGTAATCCAGTTTCATCAACGCCGGCTGCCGCATCGAGCAAGTGGGAGTTTAGTCGATCGGGTCCTTCGACCGGATCAATCTACGAGTCACCGATCACGCCTGGGGCGATAGCGGGCCGTTCCCCTCGTCCAGGACGATGAATCGAGGTCGAGCTCGGGCCGGCGCGACGGGTGCGCACGGCAATCGACTCGGCTACGCGGGCCGCGGGCACCGCAGGAGCAGCACATCGGGCACCGGCATAACTTCGAGTGAAGATAGTACGAGCAACATCACATCAGGCGTCAGGTCCCTCACATTCCACGAGGCTCACGACCGAGCCTCGCCATCTGAGCGGGCACTCACGAGGGACCTGGACCCAGTCGCGGCGGAGAAAATGAAGAAGGAGTTGGAGGAAATGGCGCGTCAATTGGAAGACGCCGAAAAGAAGATAGCCGTCCAGAAGGAGGACTGGCGCAATAAATTAAGCAAGCTCAGGGAAGCTTTACGTACCAAGGAGTACAAAAACCCGGGTAAGGGTTCGGTTATTAATAGACAGACCGCCGGTCGTCTATCATCGGATTTGGGGGGTCCGATCAATCTACGTGTACACACACGCACACCGTTCGAGGCAACGGTACCGCACTACGGGGCACACGCAGCGGCAGCGTGCGCGAGCCCGACTTCGCGGAAGCCCATGGAGGGCATCAACTCCGTCGCGACATCAGCATCAACAGTGGACTGTTTCCACACATCCGTAGAGCAGCCGGGAGACGCCAATGCCGCGGCCGATCTCCCAACATTGAAGCCCAGCGAGAAGAGGATAGCGTGGGCAGAGTGGCGCCGCAGACGCAGCGACCACCGGGATAAGGAAAACGAGGCGCCGAAGGCGCGGAATAAAGCAGAGAGGAAAATATACATAGCTCAACCATCAAGGGAACTAGTTGAAGCAGCCTGCAGGAAGGCCAAAGAAAGAAAACGGGATCAACTAAAACTGAAGATTACCATACCAGTCAAGCAGCCATCTGAAGCAAACTCATTAGAAGTCGTCGAACAATCATCGAAGAAATTTAAACCCGGAGAATGGGAACTTTAACGTAGCGTCAAAATAATAAGTGTTAGAATCAGTGAAAGAAAAGTCAATCAGTGAAAGTGCCTAAGTGATAACACCGTTGCAACCAATAGTGCGAGGCTTCGCCTCACACTAAAGGGGGAGAATTATGGACGACAACATCAACACGCGACGGCAGAGCTACGCATCGCGTCATACGAAGATTATACGTAAGAGAAATATGTGATTATTTATAAAGACTTAGATTGTTTAGAGTAAATAAAGAACCCAGTAGTTAGAATCCCCATAATAATTATTTACATAAAACACCCTCTCATAGCATTCATTTGATATTGTAAACATTAAAGTAAAATCCCAGTACAAATTGTATTAGAAAGAGAGAGGAGATGTTGCCTATGCGCGAGCGCAGCACGGACTGGCCGCCATGGAGGGGAGGGGTGTATCGCGCCAACATGACCGTAACGAGAGCCGCGGCCACCGAGCCTGAATTAGAACTTAGTACGGCGCATTTTCAATTAATATGTTTACGTTTATACCTTTACAACGGCTCATCGTATCAGAATGATTTATATATTGTTAGAAAGCTTATTAAAAGTTCTATTAAATGTTTAAACTTACAAATAAGTAAACTCAGTAGGTTCAGCGCAAATGATGAATAAGTGTTAAGAAAGGGACCGAATTACGGTTTGCCCGATTTCCATGTACGATTATTCAGATAAGAAAATATTTACGAACCCTACTGTACTTATAAGATCTCAAGCCATATTAGAACTTTGTAAATCAGCTTAGTCTTCCGCCCATTTAAATGTATAACATCCCAATAACATCTTGCAATGTAAATTAGTCAAGTCAAAGTGGGCGTAACCTTTATTGTCTCACTCAGCACGTCTTGCTCACCCACTAGCAGGTATAAATAGCAGGTACGGCCCGGAGCAAATCAGTGTCAAACGGAGCCTCCTGGAAGTCACAACAAGAAGAAGAAAAACTACAAAGTAATAGGAAGTTAGGGACTTGAAATCAAGTCACTTAGGGCAGTGATAGGGCAGTTAGGGAAAAGTAAATAAAAAGTCTATTTCTCGTTATTCCTTCTTTTATTTTGGTAACATCGATTACCCAAAGTGTCTGAGGACACGGGCGAAGCCCAAACACACCATTCGGGCGCCGAGTGGTAGTACGCGCTGTCCGTACACATAGGGGCGGAGCTCGTCCGTCGCCGACTTGTGTCACGGAGCGTGGTCGACGCACTGTCCGAGCACATAGGGGCGGAGCTCGTCCGTCGCCGACTTGTGTCTCGGCACTAGGTCATTCTTAGGTGACTGTGAGGGGCGAGCATTGCCGCGGCCGGTAGCGCGCGCGCTCACTCGCCCAGCCGACGCCGCCGAGAGCGGACGTCGCTCACAGTACTATACTACTACTACTAGTAAGGAAAAAAACATAATGGTCATCTCCTAATTCTCTGATTTTGACTTAAAATTCTATATTACCACGCAGCGCAAAATATCAAAGTATAACCACCAAAACTGTTTACACCCATAAAAACAACTTCATAAAAGAACACCACCCATTTTAAAATCCCCATTTGCCACGTCCGTAATTACACCGCCGCGCGACCTACCCCAAAATCGATAGCACAAAAATCTAATTACGTTCGCTATTGATTATGGCGACCTTGTAAAAAATTAAGTCAAAGGCTGACCCAATTCGCCCCCTAAGCGTTCATTGCCAAGTTTACATTGAACACTTTAAATGGAAGACGTGAAAGCTTAATGAGAAGAGGGCGTTTAAGATTTGGAGTCGGTGCGAGAGGGCTTGGTAGTTGATTGTTGCCAACTCGTTGGTTTATGTATTAGTGAGAAATTGAGACCGACTTGACAAAGTTGGTTTACTACTAATAATAATCATTTATTTCGACCAACTACGATCATGCAAGATAAACATACAATTATACAATCATTAAATGAAAAGGTTTACAAATTGAGTATATGCTTGGAAATTTTAAAGGTAAGGATACAAGCAGAAAGTGATGGCTTCACAGTTTTATTAAAATTACGTGAGAAATCTTTGTCCTACTTTTAGTTTACTAAACTAAGATGAAGTTAGTAATGTATAGTTATTTAAAACAGCAACTATCGTGAAGATGCTCTCATCTTTTACCTTTAGTACCTAGTAGACGTACCTATAGATTAACCCGACTAACTCAATCGACCCAAAGGCATTTCCAGGAGTTTTTATCATTAACGTTATAAAAAACAGGTTCAGTCAATTCGTATGCCTTTTCCCTTACAAGCTGTAACTTTCAGTACTTTGTGTTTTCGGTGAACTACGTTTTTTGGCAAGTATCAATGCGACGCGACTCAGCTATAATTAATAAAAAGAATTAAAAAGGAGTTGGAATCAACGGTCGCGTGCCCCAGAGGCCAATGTCCTTTAGACGAGATCGCCCCCTCGCCTCCGTCCCTCTCCAATTAACCGCTTAATCCATCGCTCCGTCTCTCTCTAAACGAGGGATGCTAATATCGTGTTACTTAATATCCCTCAGGGACATTGTTCGGCGATTCTCGAATATTATTTCAGCTCCGAATTTCTCAAACAATTTTTGTTCGAAACCGGATTGTTCAAAAGAACAATCGGAGTAGAATAGAAAGCTCTAACTTTGCGAAAGAATCTCTTTGTCTGGATTTTTTGCTACAACTGATACGTTTTTAATGCGCACGTCGGAATTGAGTTACGGTATGATATACGGCAAACGGGTATCCGATATCAGCCGTGAGTTAGCAATAAAAGTAAAGCATGTCGAAAAATATCGTTAAGTAGCACGCCCGCCCCTTAATATCTTCCACGCGGGCGCCCCAGCCGTATCAGGGAATTTTCATCTGAATATTTTCCTTTCTCATTGTCGTTATCTGAAAAATATGTTTTTCGTACAGTCCGCGCGCGTGCCACCGTCCTATCCACCCCCAAACAACTACTCGAAACTCAAATGTGCCCCGCTAGTCGCAAAGTTCCAATTCTTTCCTCCGCGAAAATGTCACGTTACTCTTGGAGGTAGGAGAAAAAAATACGCCGACAAACGCTTAGAATTCTAGCCCTAAAAGCGTAGACTTAGAGCGGAGAGTAGCTTGCAGGGTTTTAGTGGACGCGACGGGTGGTAGGCGGAATATGGAAACCGGAAGCATGGGGTGGCGGGTGGGGCAAATGGACGGAAGAGAAGCGAAGGCAAATAACTTTGCCCTTCTGTACACATGTATAGGGAAGCGTCGAGGGTGTACAAAAATTCTCGCAGCCGTTTCCAAGTTTCACAATGAAACGTTGAGTATTTTTGTCATTTGTCGTCATAAAATCTCTTGTGAAGAACTCGGGGAACGTTCGCTCTCAAGTTATGAGAGATATGTTGTAAAAGCTTCACGGGAATTAACGTTTTAACTTTCCATTTGGATGTCCAAAGTTGGGAGTTAAGGTATGAGCATTTTCGTTTGCGAGTGAAATGAAGCGTAGCAACAAACGGCGCTGGCAATACTTGCTTCAAATAGGTTCGCATGCAGCCGGGTAATTTGTAAGCGGCGACTCCGACCAATTTGCCTTTAAGCCCGGCTCGGCACTCTCGCAACGCCACTGTATCGCCTATAAAATCTTTACATGCACAATCATTCGATGAGGGAAAAAGGTAAACTTACAAATTAAATCCTTGCGACATTAACGGTTCCTTTGTGGTCGGAATTCTTTGCGAACTCGAAAATCAAAGGTTCGGCTGGCGAAAGTTGGTGCCCTTTGAGCAGGAGCGTTATTATTTTCTCAAGAACCTCTTTTATGTAAAAGAACGCTCGAGATGGCGAGGGTGGTAAAGGGAAAAAATATGACGGAGAGTTGGCGTGTGTCCTTGTCTTGTCTGGGCGTCGGAGTGAGAGGGGAGGCCGAGTCGAGTGGCTGTCGTGTGGAGAGTCTTTCCATACACGGGTACTCGTTACGTTATGGCCGGAGGCGCGTCCTGGCTGCGTGGGAGGCTTTCGACAAGTATTTTATGAAAAATGTAACCGCCTTTGTGACAGTGCTCGCTTTTAAGCAATGCGACTATTGTCGACAATAATGAGATGAAAGTTGCCCCCGGTTTTTTACGATGACGAAACTTGTTTCGTGTAGGTTTAGATGACGTTCCGGGCTTAACAGTGTGTCGTTCCTTAATGTTTTTATCGTGGGCGTATTAGCGGAACAAGTCGTAAAGTTGGAATGTTAAATATTTAGAGTTAGCTGAAGGGCGTTTAGGCGTCGTTAGATTTTCCCCATAAAAAAATAATGCAATATTTAAGCCAAAGGATGTTGTTTCGAGTGGTAGGCAGTATATCGGTAGTTAAAAACAAAAATCTTTACAGGGGTCAATAGTTTAACGGCGTATGTGCATGTTTTAAGCTTTTTTTTACTACTAGTTTTATAAGATAGAAGATGTTGTTTATGTGGATTATGAGTCCATCTAAAATGGTTAGGTACTTTATACTATAGCCAAATTTGTATATGACTTTGGCAATGTTTACACGAAAGACGCGAAACCATACATATCTCTGTACGACTCTGTTATCAAGAATGCTTGTCTCAAACGATAGTTGTCACAGCGTCAGTTACGGCGATACGAGTCTATTTTATATGACACTATCTTCTAACGACAACGCTATTTGAAAACAGTTAGCTACTTTACTACAGAAAACGATTACCCCAGTGTAGAATGGCGATTTTGACAGAATATCAATTCCTGTAGAGGTAGGTATATATCAGTGAAATTCTAAGGCTCATGGACGTCTTTTTGAAAATCATAATAAGTGAATCTGCCATAATTGCCTACCTGCATACAGGTATGCAGGTAGGCACCCAGCCTGCCCACTACGGTCGGTGATTGTTTCTAAAAAGTTGACCTTATATATAAACGATATACTAAAACTAACGTAAGTATTTAAGCTAAGTAAACTAACCAAAGAGTTTCTAACCCTAAGAGATACGGTATATCAATTTGTATCGTAATCTGTAAGCAATGGAATTTAAACTTTCGTGAGACATGTTTAGCAATCAGTGTTTCAAGCGTCACAGCCGTGAAAACACTCACCCTGAAGAAGATCTTTTTTTTTTGTAATTACTTATGAATATTACTGTAAGATGTAAATGCCTAGTTGCTGATAATAAATGAATAAAACAAACCATACACACTTAGGGAGTCCGCAATAAGCTCGGCCGAATTTCACCTTCCCATACGAACGTAGTTACGGTCTCATTTTAAAACTTGTGACGAAACTTTGCATAAACAATGACATGAGGTATATCTATGTCTGTAATTAGTTTATATGGTTCCAGTGTATAAAACAAACACACACAAAAACAAGTTTTGGATGAAAAACTTAAATTCGCTGTATTTTTTTACTATGGTATTGAAGCTACATAAACTAATTACAGACCTGGATATGCCTCATGTCATTGTACATGCAAAGTTTTGCTACAATCCAACTCGTAGTTTTAAAATGAGAGCGTAACTAGTAACTACGCTTGTATGGAGAATCGAGTTTACTGCGGACTCTTAATCCGGTGAAGCGGGTAATATGCAGATAACGCCGGGGGATATTACGAGAACTCCGTTTGACGTATGGAAGCAATAACAGCAATAATAAACTCCGGAAGGACGAATATTTTCCTCTACAGATACTAATTTACTGGAAGAGACATAATTTACAGTCTGTAACAAAAATGCAGTGTGAACCGATCCCGGGCATAACAGGTATCGTGTTCTGATAGGAAAAAAAACTAAGAGATTTTTTGTATCGCGAGTTTTTTTAAACATTTGACAAGAGTTTTGGTCGACTGGAGCGACCTGTTGTGCCCTTAAACGGTTATGCGTTATTTTTGTTACACCTCGTAAATCCTCGTATATCAAAAAATATTTCAGACAAACAAAAGCCAAAATATACTGACATAAGGTAAACGTTATTGCTAAGCGTTACACTAGTGTATGACTCGGGCACTATGTCAAAGCAATGCGCTAAATTCGAAGGATTTTTCTTCATTCGAATTTAAGCCATGTAACATTGACATAACGTGCCTATTTCATATACAAGTGGAACGTTGAGGACTATGACGTAAACGTAAACCTTAAGTGCCGAAAATCGAATAGGTACGAGCTGGGATTCGAGCCCACGACTGCAACTTGACAACCACATGCGAAAAAAAAAGATAAGTGACCATCTCTCTCTCTTCTGCTTAGTTAAGAGCTAAGCTCTTGTTGGTGTAGCTCAAAGTATCTCTCTTTGACATCTCGATACGACCTAACATCAACTCTTTTTTTAGATGCTCTATGTAGTTTATTCTAGGTCTTCCTCTTCCTTGCTTTCCTTCTATCTATCCTTCAATTATATAGGGTACGAACTTGTCATGTCGTATGAGGTGCCCTATCATCTTCCCTCTTCTATTTTCTAAGATTCCCATACTTACCAGGCTTACCCAAGCTTCGTAAGCTACCATAGTTTTAAAAAAAACCGGCCAAGTGCGAGTCGGACTCGCGCACCGAGGGTTCCGTGCAAAAAAATACGGTTTTCGCAATTTTTCCTTTATCTGTGCTATAAGACGTTGCTTCGTACTAAATTTCAAGATTCTAAGTTAACAGGAAGTACTCGTACCTTGTAGGTTTTGATCCCCTTGCGAGTTTCGAAAATTTTCGGAAATTTGCGGCATAAACGACTGTATCTTGTGATTGTATTGGCTTAGAAGTTTGATTTTTTACAGCTCCAAGGGACAGAAGACCTGAGTATTTAGTATTTAGTAGTACCTCCACGCGTTCCTGAGAAAAAGGGTCTTGACAGACGGACGGACGGACGGGCGACAAAGTGATGCTATAAGGGTTCCGTTTTTTCCTTTTGAGGTACGGAATTAGTGCCTAAAATTGCGACATCCAATAATTTACATCTGCGTAGAGCCCTCAGAATACCTATTACTTTCGTCTCCCTCATTACGAGGCAAATCATTACTGGGTGAAATCGTATGGAATTTCAAAGGAGGGATTGTTAACGCCGCCAAATCTAAAGCAACCGCAAATTGTAACCAATAGAGTTCATTTTATAGCAACTGGATAGCAGATTATGATAAAGCGTGATATGTCATTCAGCGTATGGAAAATATGAAAGTATTGAAAATGGAGTCGCTTCAGTTAATATGTTTTTACTACTATTTAGGTGAAAGTAATTAGTGAGTTCCTCATGTTTTGAATGTTTTTTTTTTTGTTTAATTCGTGCAAAATTATTGTTTAATAGTCAAGTTTTCATTTCTGCCGGCACTCCCGGAGTGCAAAACCCGGTCTTTTTTTTTATTCAACTACGGTGGCAAACAAGCGTACGGCCCAACTGATGGTAAGCGGACAGCGCAGCATATAGACGCATGCAACTCCAAAGTAGTAACATGGGCGTTGCCGACCCTTGGTATGGTTGAGGATTCGCCGTGATTTCGTCGCGTCTCTACAAGTACAGGCGCCGGCCCGTATGTGTGTCAACGGACACACACGTTTCCCCTTTGGGTAAGGTCAAATTGTAGTCGCTTCCGCGAAAACTAGTGCCTATGCCAATTTTTTTCACACGCTTTCCACTGGACTTTGTATTGCTGCACATCTAGTTTATTTTAGTTTAGAGGTCGAAAAGTACTTAAAACCAACCAATACCGATATCTATTGTTTAATTGTTATCTTCAAGTAGGTTTGTAAAACAATTACGAAAAATAGAACAATCAGTAGCTCCGCCACTACTCGTGTCACATTTCGCTCAGTATTATGACGTCTCTTTCTTATCCTTTCCTTTCATAATTTAGCAACAAAAGAAGTTGTAAAATCCCACGTTAAGCTCATTTTCATCTTTGACTAAAATAAACTATACCTACATTTATTACAGGTGACACTCATCTTCGGGGTGAATCTCTCGTTTAAGTACAAATCCGTGTATCCCAACACCAGGTTAGTATATTAAAGTAAGTTTCCAAGTTTCAGTATAAAGTTACAAATAAGCTTATACATGTTTCTAATTATATAACTCTCTAATATCCCATTTGCTCCTTTACTTATTATTTAGGGACTTGGTAGGTATGATATTGTCATAAAGGTAGGCCAGGGTGTTTACAAATATTGGAACACATCGCTCCAAGGTAAACTAAATGGAGGAAAGCGGCTAACACAACTGACGCCGCGACGAGACGCGAGACCAAAAAATATATATGTCCCTCGACAACTTGGCAACAATTTGTATTAGCTTTCAAGAAAGAAATCTGATGATATCTAAATATATAAAAGAAGAAGCTGACTGGCTGACTGACTGACTGACTGACTGACTGACTGACTGACTGACTGACTGACTGACTGACTGACTGACTGACTGACTGACTGACTGACTGACTGACTGACTGACTGACTGACTGACATATCAACGCACAGCCCAAACCGCTGGGTCTACGGATTCCAAATTTGGCACGTAGGTTCCTTATAAGGTGTAGGGGAGCACTAAGAAAGGATTTTTCAAAACTCACCCCCTAACGGGGTAAAACGGGGGTCCAAAGTTTGTATGGGGGAAGCACTATTTTTTGAACTACAGACTTAAAACTTTGTAGGAAGATTACTTATTAAGATACAAAAAAAGCACTTTCAGCGTTTTACAAAATTCCACCCCTAAGGGGGTTAAATAGGGGTGCAAAGTTTGTATTCAAAACTACTGAGACTACAAACTTGAAATTTACACCAGACCTTCCTTTTATGACGTAGGCAAGGGATAAGAAAGGATTTTTGGAAATTTTATCCCTAAGGGTGTTAAATAGGGGTGCAAAGTTTGTATGGGTGAAACATTATTTTTTGTACTAGAGACTTGAAACTTTGTAGGGATATTACTTATTAAGATGCAAAAAAGTTCTTTCAGCGTTTTAGAAGATTCCACCCCTAAGGGGATTAAATAGGGGTGCAAATTTTGTATTCAAAGCTACTGGGACTAGGAACTTGAAATTTACACCAGACCTTCCTTTTATGACGTAAGCAAGGGATAAGACGGGATTTTTGGAAATTCTATCCCTAAGGGTGTTAAATAGGGGTGCAAAGTTTGTATGGGAGAAACATTATTTTTTGTACTAGAGACTTGAAACTTTGTAAGAAGATTACTTATTAAGATACAAAAAAGCACTTTCAGCGTTTTAGAAAATTCCACCCCTAAGGGGATTAAATAGGGGTGCAAATTTTGTATTCAAAACTACTGGGACTAGGAACTTGAAAATTACACCAGAACTTCTTTTTATGACGTAGGCAGGGGACAGAACAGGATTTTTGGAAATGCTATCCCTAAGGGGGTGAAATGGGGGTCCAAAGTTTGTATGTGGGAACATTATTTATTGAACTGGAGACTTAAAACTTTGTAGGAGGATTACTTATTGATACCAAAAAGGTACTTTCGGCGTTGTATAAAATTCTACCCCTAAGGGGGTTAAATAAGGGTGCAAAGTTTGAATTAAAAACTACTGTGTCTAGAAACTTGAAATTTACACCAGATTTTCCTTTTATGACATAGGCATGGGATAAGACGGGATTTTTGAAAATTCTGTCCCTAAGAGTGTTAAATAGGGGTGCAAAGTTTGTATAGGAGAAACATTATTTTTTGTACTAGAGACTTGAAACTTTGTAGGAAGATTACTTATTAAGATACAAAAAAAGCTCTTTCAGCGTTTTACAAAATTCCACCCCTAAGGGGGTTAAATAGGGGTGCAAAGTTTGTATTCAAAACTAACTGGGACTACAAACTTGAAATTTACACCAGACCTTCCTTTTATGACGTAGGCAAGGGATAAGAAAGGATTTTTGGAAATTCTATCCCTAAGGGTGTTAAATAGGGGTGCAAAGTTTGTATGGGTGAAACATTATTTTTTGTACTAGAGACTTGAGACTTTGTAGGGATATTACTTATTAAGATGCAAAAAAGTTCTTTCAGCGTTTTAGAAGATTCCACCCCTAAGGGGATTAAATAGGGGTGCAAATTTTGTATTCAAAGCTACTGGGACTAAGAACTTGAAATTTACACCAGACCTTCCTTTTATAACGTAGGCAAGGGATAAGACGGGATTTTTGGAAATTCTATCCCTAAGGGTGTTAAATAGGGGTGCAAAGTTGGTATGGGTGAAACATTATTTTTTGTACTAGAGACTTGAAACTTTGTAGGGATATTACTTATTAAGATACAAAAAAAGTTCTTTCAGCGTTTTAGAAAATTCCACCCCTAAGGGGATTAAATAGGGGTGCAAATTTTGTATTCAAAACTACTGGGACTAGGAACTTGAAAATTACACCAGAACTTCTTTTTATTACGTAGGCAGGGGATAGAACAGGATTTTTGGAAATGCTATCCCTAAGGGGGTGAAATGGGGGTCCAAAGTTTGTATGTGGGAACATTATTTATTGAACTGGAGACTTAAAACTTTGTAGGAGGATTACTTATTGATACCAAAAAAGTGCTTTCGGCGTTGTATAAAATTCTACCCCTAAGGGGGTTAAATAGGGGTGCAAAGTTTGAATTAAAAACTACTGTATCTAGAAACTTGAAATTTACACCAGATTTTCCTTTTATGACATAGGCAAGGGACAAGGCGGGATTTTTGAAAATTCTGTCCCTAAGGGTGTTAAATAGGGGTGCAAAGTTTGTATGGGAGAAACATTATTTTTTGTACTAGAGACTTGAAACTTTGTAGGGATATTACTTATTAAGATACAAAGAAAGTTCTTTCAGCGTTTTAGAAAATTCTAACCCTAAGGGGGTCAAATAGGGGTGCAATGTTTGTATGAGGTAAACATTATTTATTGAACTAGAGACTTGAAACTTTGTAGGAAGATTATTTATTAGGATACAAATAAAAATATCCTTAGCGTTTTTAAAATTCCACCCCTAAGGAGATTTAATAGGTGTGCAAAGTTTGTATTCAAAACTACTGAGACTACAAACTTGATATTTACACCAGAACTTCCTTTTATGACGTAGACAAGGGATAAGACGGGACTTTTGGAAATCCTATCCCAAAGGGGGTTAAAAAGGGGTGCAAAGTTTGTATGGGAGAAACATATTTTTTTGTACTAGAGGCTTGAAACTTTGTAGGAATATTATTACTAAGCTACAAAAAAGTACTTTCAGCGTTTTATAAAATTCTTCCCCTAAGGGGGTTAAATAGGGATGCAATGTTTATGGAGGGGAAACATTATTTATTGAACTAGAGACTTAAGACTTTTTAGGAAGATAACTTATTAGGATACAAAAAAAGTAATTTCAGCGTTTTATAAAATTTCACTGCTAAGAGGGTTAAATGAGGGTCCAAATTTTGTATAAGGGAAACTTATTTTTAGCTACTACGTACTTAAAACTTTGTGGACAGATTACTTATTCATATACAAATAAAGTGCTTTCAGCGTTTTTGAAATAATTACACCTAAAGGGGTTAAAAAGGAGGTCCAAAGTTTGTATGGAGAAAAAAAATTAGTTAGACAATTTTATTCGAGAATTCACAGGATAATTCTTAACGATAAATGAGTAAACAAGTGTTTCCGGTTTTTTGAGAATTCAACCCCTAAAAGGAGACATGTGGTGACAAAATCTGAAAATCAACATCGGCATCTATTGTTTTACATTCCAACGTGGCGTCTAAATATCAATATGGGCGTTGTTATTACGGTTTTTTGGGACGTTAATAACGAAAATCACATAGATGTTGAAATGTAATGTTGTGGACATGAAAATTCATGAAAATATTTGTGCCAAATAGCAAATCAATCGGTCCAGTTTTTTTCGTAGCAAATCGGTTGTAACAGACGGACTGACAGACAGCCACACGTGGTCCTATAAATAAGGGTTCTATTTTTGCTTTTGAGGTATGGAACGAGACCCGCATTATATAGGGTTATAGGTTTTAAAGTTTGTATTTGGTGCCATCTCGATCGTCAGCAATCGGTACCTAGGCGAGTGCGGGCGGTGCGGCGGGACGGGAGGGTAGGAGACATTGGGAAAGTGCCTGCATCCGTAATAAGTACATTCAAGGTGCTGCACGAAGATCTGCTTACTTTTAATAAGTTAAGCATTTTGGCCGCCGTTAAATTAAAACAAATTTTTGGGTATATATGTTAAATACTGGTTCGAAAAGCATGGAAAAAAAATTTTAGGAAACAAGCCTATATAGCAATGTGCAGGCCACAAATTTGACTTGAAATTCGTGGAGATATTTTGGTATTTCAATATTAGTGTTCATGACCATAAAGTAGCTTTTATTCCAGAGGACAGATTCTCATTAATCATGATTGTAAATTTAATAACAGAAATACGTACATACATACATTGACGCCTTTATTCCCAAAAGGGGCAGGCAGAGCACTTGAACTTTATGTTCCAGCGCCGTTTTTAGCATGAATGTGGGTATAAAAGATCGACAAAAAGTGATATTGCTTAGGTTGTTAGCCCATCACCCACAACACACTTCAACCCTGCTCTCTTAATCGACTTTTACGACACACACGGGAAGAAAGAGGGTGGTGAAATTCTAACCCGCCCCCACACGGGCATAAATATAATAGTAAATAAAAATTAATTTACCATAATGGGTTATGACGAAGGGTTATTAGTAGGGGAAGTTAGTAGTAGTAGGTTAGTTGGCGGCGTAGCAATTCAACAATTATTGGAAAATTACTTTTACTACGCGGGCGAAGCCGCGGGCAAAAGCTAGTACTAAATAAGACTCTCAAAATTTTTGTTGTAAGACTTGTACACATGTTTAAAGGTAAATCTAAACGTCAATTTTTGAATGGAAAATCACGCGTTCGAAACATTACGTGATTACCCCACAGGTAGATCTCTCTTCTCTTCTTCGTATTTAAGAGCTAAGCTCTTGTCGGTGTAGCTCAAGGTAGGCCCTCCATCTACTCTGATCCCTGCAACCTCTTCGACGTCTCGAGGTAGATCCAAATGTCACTTTTTTGTTAGGGAAAATGACAGAACGAGTTGTCCTGGAAGGTCGCTGGATGCGGGTGGCGCAGGACCGGTCAATGTGGCACTCTTTGGGGCAGGCCCATGTCCAGCAGTGGTCGTCTTTCGGCTGATATGATGATTATAAGTTGACCGTGCGTTAGAATAGTTACGTAATCCCACCACAGGTTTAAATAGAAAACCCCCGTGAGTTCCATACATGTGTTTACCTCAATATATCCCCTTCCCCAAACTGAGCTGTAAATCTCATCCCAATACGTTCTCCAATAGTAGTTTCGCGGAAAATCGCGATTTTTCCCGTCTACCCCGCCCATACGTGACTTCGGCACCCCACACGCTGCCTTTCACATATTCTTATAAATCACTCCATGTCACCCAACAAACGTAACAACAGCCAACGGATCGCAAACGAAAAACAACCCTATCACTGTACCATACAGTGGATTTTTGATTATTTGAAGAGTACTTTGGCACGTTTTGTGTTGGTTGCCGCGAATGTGGATTTCGTGAGATTGGCTGGCTTGAGCATACCTAAAGGTTTTTACGAGTTTCTTAACGGAGTTTTTGTAGAGTTACTGGAGTTGTTGGAAAAGTGTAACAAGTTGCATAGAACGAACTTTCATTTGACATGGAAATGTCAAACTTTCCAACAAACAGATTTTGTTAGGGTGCCTTGCCACCAGAGATGTAATATGCCATGCTATGCTAAGTTATCACACATTTTAAACGTAGCTCCAGCGACAGCTACGTTTCAATTGTATGAAAACATAGTATGTCAAGCATAGCACATCTCTGGTGGAAAGGCACCCCAAGTCTGTACATATATGGTTTTTTTGACAGTTAACACATTCACAGTCGGATCTGGCGAGCACTCTGCCCGTTGGCGTTTTCAACTACTTAGCGGGAAAACCGCGGCATTAGCTACGAGCACTGAATGTTTTATAGAACTAATTTTGCGATACTCAAATGCGATATGAGATAATTAGGGTTGACCTTACCTTCAAAGCAGACGTCGGTTCCTTTGGATCACATGTTATCATCATCATCATATCCGCCGAAAGACGTCCACTGCTGGACATAGGCCTCCTTCTAAGAGTGCCAAAGAGACCGGTCCTGCGCCACCCGCATCCACCGGACTCCCGCGACCTTTACCAGGTCATCAGTCTACATTGTGGTGGCCCTACCCACGTGGAAACTCGAGAACCTTTCCGCCCCAACGGCCATCGATGAGATATTATGAATACTCTTAATACATACCTACTTAGGTACTTGGCCCTGCTAAATGTGTTCAGCCAATATTTTCCCCGATTGTTACCTAAAACAGAACTTTCTACAGAAGAAGTTAACGTTCAAAATTGTGTAAATTATCGTGGAAACGTCGAACAGAGTAATCAGTAAGGCAACCTGACATATTCGTCAATAAAGTAGTACTCCACTTACGGCTTGAATCATTGCCATATTTGACTTTAATGACTTTAAACACAGAGTTCAAGCTTAACGATCGCCGACTGAACTCACAGTGAAAGTATCCTAGACAGTATTATGACTTCGCATAAAATGGCGATGACGGACGGACTAAACAGGCTTCTTCGTCTGCGGGCTTGTGATGGTTGCCATTTATCAGTAGTTCGTCACGTTCTGACTTCTTAATTAGGTATTAAAAGTTGTGTCAAAAAGTTGTCCCTAGTTAAATAAGCAAGCAAGTAACTTCACGATCTCATGTGATGTCATTAATTATTTACATAAGTTAAAAGTTCATTTAAGATAGGTAAACTGTTTTCATTCATTTGCCACTACAATTCATCTTTAATAATTAGTCATGTTCTGCCAAGTATACGAGTCCACGGATGTCTACAAGTGATAAAATGACAACGAACTTACCACCGCTGACCTTCACTTGAGGACGACACAGATATTTTCAGCATGTGACCCTACATTTTTAATGCGCCTTTTTAGCGTTATTCATACAGCAATCCGATGAATTTGTTCACTACGGTACACTCCAAACGAAGAACCGTAGGCGACCTTTAAACTTTAAACACCTACGGGGCTGACCCACTACACTCTTTCACAGTGCGAGTGAGTCAAGCGACAATACAAATACTAGTTATTGCACACCTCAATAAAAGAACATTGTACAAAAGATAATCAATAAACGAAGAGGAAAACAACATTCTTCACTTGACACCAAGTCCTACTAATATTAGAAATGTGAATGTTTGGATATTTGAATGTTTTTTTTTGTTTTTTATGTGTTTTTAGTTTCTAAGTTTAGTTTTAAGGTTTTGTAAATAATAATTTATGTAGTTTTTTAATTTGTTTTTGTTTTCGTATTCATTGTTTGATATTAATCTATACATATAATAAAACTGAAAATGTTGGGATGTTTGTTACTCAATCACGCTTAAACGACTCAAACGAATTGGATGAAATTTTGGAGGTGGATTGTTTAAAGCCTGGATTAAAATTTTGAATATTTTTTATCCGAGCAGACGAAGTGGCGGGCGGACGCTATTCCAAAAATAAATAATTCAATAAGACGTGGCAAAGATTGAGATTAGCAACTGTCCACAATATAGTACTTTCACAAAGTTAAGATACTGATTGTTACTTTTCCTGTCACATCATCCCGATTGATATGTTACTAGCTGAACAACTCATCTGAATGGGAATCATTAATATCCTCACATAAATGGGTGCCCGAGACGGCGTTTAGTAAGTTGTAAATCTTATTTAAACACGTGTTACGGGTGAGTAATGAATGTAAGTACTTTATTTCTTTTACTCGAGGAAAAATGCGGATGTTTTTGCGAGTTAAGGTACTAGCTAAGAATAAAGTTATTTTATAAAAAACGGCCATGTGCATGTTCCGTACTATTATCTATAAAAACGGCAAAACAATCATGTCTGCTGTATGGAAGCCCCACTCCGACTCGCACTTGGCCGGTTTTTTAGTATTTTTTGTTATAGCGGCAACAGAAGTACATCATCTGTGAAAATTTCAACTGTCTAGCTATCGCGGTTCTCGAGATACAGCCTGGTGACAGACAGACGGCCGGACAGACGGACGGACAGACGGACGGACAGACAGCGAAGTCTTAGTAATAGGGTCCCGTTTTTACCCTTCGGGTAAGGAACCCTAAAAAATAAGTCCCTCCGATCTCGCATCTTTGGCCTCTGGAAAACTGTTACGTCTGGATGCTGGTTCGAACCCTGACTGCGTTTTTCTAAAAACGTATGCGTAATATTAAAAAAAAAAGAATGAACAAAATATCGTTTTTCGGCGGAGGAAATCATCATGAGGAAACCGATCTAACCCCGATAAGGTATAGTTTTCCCTTTAGTGTCGGAAGGTCGCGCGATATAATCCGTGTAAATAGTTTTTCTCAAACATGCTCGGAAACCGTCGCACAATACGTCTTTGTATTAAAAAAAAACCACATGTTTGAGAAAATCACTATATTTACCTTGGCAAAAACCGGGGTTGCCTGACGAGGTGTTGGGAAAGAAGAAACGAGTCTGGCAACCTTTAGGGTCGGAACATCCGAGCATACGAAAGAATTTTCACCTAAGCTGAAACTGAGAGCTTCGTTCACTTCCCTCGTTCGTTCAAAAAACGGAACTATGAGTAACCGACCACCAAATTATAATCCATAGTCTATGTTTGTCGTTTATCATGAAGCAATATGTTAATGCTCCTCTCGTTACTTACAGACTTACTTACCAATACATCAGATATAGGAGCGGCCAAAATGCTCACAAATATCTGAACAGGTCTTTATAATCAAGGCATTAGACGTGTTCAGATATTTGTGAGCACTTTGGCCGGTCCGATATATCTGATGGCGACGAGGAGAACAACACGATCGGAATTCGCAATAAAAGTCACCAAGGACACATGTAAGAAAGGGGGTGTATCAGTAGGCCCGTGAAAACGCCCCAAAACGTCGCGTGGCCTCTTCCATTCGTTGATTTTTAGGACTTTTTCCCGTCTTACGACATGTGTGGATATACTTGTAGATATGGGGCGGGAAAGAGGTATCGTGAGATTGATGTATTCTGTAACCATCCTTATTCGTCGATTTTTAGGAATTTTCCTATCCTGCGTGCTACGTATGTGGAATGGGAGATGTGGGGCGAGAATGCGACGGTTTCGTTATGTAAGATTTTATAGTGTGAATAGAGGATTGTTACACATACTTTAATACATACATAGTGTTATAGGATCACTCTGATTGAGTTGAGCTTGGAAAAAGCGATCCAAAATATGTGATACTAGCACACTCCGCGTGGAACTCGTTTATATCGCAGCTCCGTACAAAGTTTTACCCCCCCCCCCCCATTTCACCCCCTTAGGGGATGATTTCGGGGATAAAAACTATCCTATGTCACTCTCCATCTCCTCAACTGTCTCCACTTAAAAAATCTCGTCAATTCGTCGCTCCGTTTTGCCGTGAAAGACGGAAAAACAAACAAACACACATACACTTTCCCGTTTATGATATTAGTATGGATTGAACTCCAAATTGATATAGTATAGGATATACTTGGCCACTATGATTTAGCAATTATATGTGACACGTACTGGAACTGAACTGGAGCTACGTGATGCTGTAGAAATAAACTTGAGTCAGATATTTTTAAACGCCTTGCTCTGTCATTTATTATTACAGTGGCGGCACGTGAAAATTTTAGACGGGCAACCTGAAACATAATAGTTATTAAAGAGTTTATATAAATACAAGCTTTACTAAAAATAAATTTTAGGTTTGTATGGGCGCTTCGCCATGGCTGGGCCATAACAAAGATCTTTACTGAAATTCCCCTTTTATAACCTGACCTCATGGTTTGCCTTATCATGCGATAAGTGACAAGATCGAGCGTCCGTCTCGTTCTATTGAACGATATCAGCCAGTGACAGACGCTAATTAAATATCTACCTGTTCACGTGTTCTCATTATAATAATTATAGAGCAACTAAAGTTCCCAATTGAAAATGCTAGAAAAAAACGCTTTTTTCCAAGCATTGGCGTTTCTCCAATCGCCACCGTAGGTATACAGGTCTGCCCACTGCACTTTGACCTCCGAACCCACCTCATTAGCGGAATGCATGCAATGGGTGTTGGCACGAAATAATTTATCAAGTCAATACTCCGCAATCTCGCCGAATATCTTAAATGCCAGTGCAATAATAGTTTACAGTATTTTAACTGAATTCATTTTGTCTGAAACTGCAGATGCCGTTAGATAGCTCGAAACAAGTCGAGCGAATTTCGACTATATAGACATGGAGTTACCCGTTTTCAATATATTTTAATATGGAGTTAAATTGAAATAGGTACATTAGCAATCATTTAGATAATATATAACGGTTGTTTTTTTTTGAAATTGGCGTGTGATTGGGGTAAAATAATCAATGGCAAAGGAAACGTAAATGATTCATATTTTCTTTTGTCTGCAGTGGCTCATGGTGGTGGTCATTTAATCGACATTGTATATGTTTAGAGATTTTAAAAGATAGTATCTTGCACATCTTTTACGTTTTTATGATTTCGGGTCATCATCATCATCATCCCGAAGTATCTATACAATTACCGGTCTTGCCCCGCCCTTATCGTCATCATGTTTCAGACTCTCTCGCCGAAGAAAAGAAGATGTAAGTAGTTAAAATGTCTTTTTCATACTACAAGGCTTCACGGTCAGTCATCAAGCCCTATGCGCAGAGCGTGCAGGCAGAAGAAACGGTTAACTTTTCAGAGGAGCGCTAACCCCCTTTTTCTCGCAGAATAATCTGGATGGTGAAAAGTGCCCAGTACAACTAACAAACCATCTTGTCTGTAGTCAACACCTTCGTCGCCACCTTTTTGTCTCACAAAGACTGAATCCATTGCCACAAGAAGAAGAACACAGTGAAGTCACAATACTGACATCTATAGCAACACCGCGTCAACACAGCAATCTCACCAAACATCACCAGCACAATACCCACCCACGATAGCTATCGTTAGCTGAGTTAACACGGCAATAAATAATAATTCTCATTTCTCATACAAATCAGGCAACGACTGGGCGCGGAACGATGCGATAAGCGCCCACACTCCATAGGTGATAATTGAGGTAATGCTGTGTTTCACTCATGGTTCTGGATCATATAGGGCGGCAATACACCAATATAATCTTTATAATTACCTCTATATTTTTATGCATGACTGTATGTGTTCTGAACAATAATAAAAAAAAAAAATAATAATACACGCCTGATTATTCCATAAATGAAATAATTGGTGATCACCACAAGTTCGCCGCTATGGAATTTTTACACGTCACAATCTAACAGCGTTTTTAAAAGAGATCACTTAAATTTTTTTTTAATTATATCATATTTTATTCCCGAAATTATGCTGTTGTCCACTAGAATCCCCTAGCTTGATCCCCCAGGGGAAAACGTGGTTAGGAAGGTTAGGTGAACTGCGACCCTACAGCGCGCGAGCTGAGCGAGCGAAGCGAGCGTGACGCGGTAGCGTCCGGCGAAGCGCCATGACCGAACATTATCATTTTTTCCTATTTGAATATAAAATAATTGCCGCTAGGTTCCCGAAGGTCTGTGCCTCAGCTCGGCCCGAAATTATTTTTCAGTGTCTGTTTATTTATTTAAACTTTATTGCACAAAAGAAAACGTATCGTGCAAAAGGTGGACTTTTAATATCTGTTATATGTATTTCAAAAACATGGAGACCCCGGCGGGTACAGGCCAGGTGGAAATAACTAACTCCTCTTGAAAGATGTCTCTTTCTTTATTTACAAGATTATGATAATTATGTATCTTGCCTCGTTCACCTCTATTTTCACACTGGCGTCTACCGGACTATCAAAACAATTCAAACCACATTCGATTGTTCCTTATACATCATCTAACTGCCGGCATACTCAACCATCAGAAAGTACCAATCCCACATACATAATCCTCTGAAAGATTTAAAACAGACCACACTCATAATATATACCTATCAGTATAATCATGCCTTTGTTCTGCGAAGTGTTAGAAACGAGAGGTATAGTGCCTTGTCTGATTCCGCCGACTCCTTTTATAGAATGACGAATGATCATAGGATGTGCTATGACTTTTGTAAACTGACGTATGGCTTGCATTGTCTATCAAGGTGTTTGATTTAAGGTTATTGCTCGCCTAGCATGATAAGTTTTACGGTCATGTTTCACGTTTAAAACTCATCCTTATATTGCACGCAAAACCGATGGCCGTTAGGACGGAAAGGTTCTCGAGTGGCACCATCGGGTTAGCTGGGCAGGAATACATATTTGTTGGCTCATGTCTGTACTTTAGCTTAGTGTCATCAACTCAAACAATGCTGTCTATAAGATCTTGTTTATGCATAGACAATGCGTGCGAAACTGTAGGGCCATAATGTAAAACACTTCTTAGCAACGCCATAACTATGTTTACGTTACACCTTTTTAAGAAGTGGCAGTTGTCGCCAGCTACGTGTGTGGAAATTCCCACTTCCTGGCTAGAAGAGACATAATACATTTTACTCAACAAGGCAATAATACAACATATAAAAGTCGACATGCCCCCGACATTTTCATTTCAAAGTCCAATATCTCAAAAACGGCTGAACAGATTTTCATGAAACGTAGCTAAAAACACTCGGGACAAAATTATCTATGACACAAAAAAAACCGCATTCATATCGGTCATCCGTTAGGGAGCTACGCTACCACAGACAGATACACAGAGACACAGACACGTTAAACTTATAACACCCCTATTTTGCGTCGGGGGTTAAAAATGGTCTCAAACAGCATACTTATCACCCTTGCCATCATATCGGCTGCTCTTCACTCACGGGGACGGCAAGAACTACTTTTGAGAGCTGTATGCTGTACTTTTGAGAGTGGACCTCTTCCAAAACACCCAGCTGCTAAACCATACTTCATGTTCTCAGGTCAAAAGGACACAGTATGTAGGGCATTCTACGCAGTCAATATAAGTCAATAAAATAGTCAATAAAGTTTATATCTTCTCAAAAAAGGATTAAAAATCAAATGGAGAAAAAAGCTTCGCAAGGTTAAATATTATAATATAAATATTATAATATAATATAATATAATATAATATAAATTCGCATAGTTTTAAGTTTCCAAAGTTTTAAGAGGGGGGTGTGTTCTGTCTGTTTTCCGCAAAACGCACTTTCATATGAAACTATTATCCTGATAGTGACGTCACAATCTGCGAGCGTTTTCTCTTTCTAACAAGCAATATTAAATGGTTGTAGCTTCGTAATTCTTTGGGATATCTGTATAGGATTTAAGTCACTATAATCATATTTTTTAGCCTTCTTTCTTTTGGAGTAGGTAATGATAGTTTTCGAGTCTACACCCGTATTGTACGACCTTTCAACGTCAATTTAAGGCGTCATTAAAACTTAATATACACCATATCACAACTTAATTTAGCCTACTGCAGTGATTTTCAAAGTGTGGGTCGCGGCCCCCAGGGGGGCCGCGGCACATATCCAGGGGGGTCGCGAGGATCAGCTTCTAAAAAATCTCGTGACTACAAGGAATGATATTTCTTTCAAGCATGTTCATTTTAATAAACCAGAAATAATTCTTAGACGTGTGCATTTATACGACGATTTATTACGACTTCATAGTCGTAATTAAATAAATACACACGCTTATGTCATTTGTATTTTTTTAATTAAGTGCGAAGAATGAGCTTGTTTCATTTTAACTAATTTATTAAAACGTGGTTCCTGTTGCGATACGCAGACGATTAAATCATTTTCCAAATTCAATCTATTCCTCTTCTTTGTTTTGATACCGACCATTGAAGAAAATGACAGCTCACACAAATAAGAAGTTCGAATGGTATCAAAATACTGTCCTTAGTATTTTGATACCATTCGAAATTCTTATTCCTTTGATAGATCAGGATATTTAGCCCAAACGCACCGATTGATACGGATACAAACTCGAATTTTAGCATCCTATCAGCTGCAAGTTCTAGATTCTAGAAGAGCTTCTTTCACAGTGTGGTTGAGATCGGCCAGCACCACGGATCTATTCCGAAAGGGATTTAATATCCAACACTTTCCGTCACCCGTCTGTGTTTCATTTGAAAGATAACTCAATAATAGTTTTTTTTAATCTTGCAAACACTCCTTCACGAAATTATCGAAGGAAAATTCTTGAATAATTTGAGACATGCAAGGAAAAGATTCAAACTTCAAATTTTGCTATGTCCATAATTCAGTTTTCGCTATGAATCCATTAGTTTTATCTTTTGCTGCAATCATGTTTTCGTCCCTTCCTTGTAGATTTTTGTTCAATCCATTCAAATGGTCGTAAATATCTGCAAGATATGCTTCTTTCAATAGCCAAGTGTAGTCGAAATAATCCCCAAAATAACAGTCGCACAGCTTAAAAGAGATTTGCTTCATTTTACATTTAAAAAGGGATAGGTTGGGTAACAGTAAAACTACCTTCAGATACCTAAATACAGGTTGCGTTCCAAAACGCATGACTGATTGAATGATAGAAAGGTGCAATACAAATCTGTGAAGTTAATAATTGGGTTTTAAGTTTAATCGTACAAATGGGGTTTTGGGGGGTCGCAAAGGAATTTTGATGGTCATGAAGGGCCGTGACGCCAAAAAGTTTGAAAAACACTGGGCCTACTGTACCAAACCTTCCGAACACCGTGAGAAACAAGTGAAAACACTCCGTGACATGAAAAATTCAATTTCCGACCCTATTGCCATGCAATTAACATATAAATTACATATAGCACGCTCTTGAGTAGGCTCAATGGGTGCTTGGTTCGGGAACCGTGGGCTGTGTCATAAATTTGAATGTGGATTTCAAAATACAATCGGTACAATGTGGCAGACATTGTACAGTTAACTTGAGGTATGCGTTTGAGGCCTTTGAGGTTGGGATTTCAATTGGACGTGTTTGCAGAATATTGTAAACACTTGGTCGTCAAAGATGTGTTTACATTAAATTGCAGTTTGTGTTCTAATTTTGAAAATATTTTGACAACCAATGCCTAGCCCATGTTCCATATAAGTTTAGAGAAATCTCACGCAAAGCCAGAAACAGACTGGCGCGGCGTGCGGTGGTCAATTGTAAATTTGACATTAGCTGTCAAGTTTACTGACCGCCGCCGCAGGCCGCTCTAGTGTGATGCAGGCTTTAATCGCTATCCCATTTCAAGGAAAATCAATTTGAAACGCATCAATATTTGTATTTTTATTATGTTTGAAAAGCATTTAATGATCGGAACAAGTAAATCTAGTAAAATATTTTCCTTTGATATAGTAGAGAAACGAAACTACGGTAGCCTAGTGGTTCAGGCATGCGGTTGTCAAGCGGCGGTCGTGCGTTCGAATCCCGGCTCGTACCAATGCGTTTTTCGGAACTTGTACGGAATATTTACCGTTAGCTTTTCGGTGAAGGGAAACATCGTGAGGAAACCGGCCTAATGCTAATACGGTCTTGTTTTCCCTCTGGGTTGGAAGGTCAGATGGCAGTCGCTTTCGAAAAACAAGTGCCTATGCCAAATCTTGGGATAAGGTGTCAAAGCGGGGTTTTTTAACGCCAGGAGGATGATGAGGGTAGTAGATATAAACGAAAAACCTAGACGAATTTGTTCGTTATAATTTTAATTTTATTTGCAATGAGGTGATGGTAGTAACGCTGCTGACGGTCCCGGAGTTATCTTCCCGGGTTCGAATGCCGGGAAGATAATTTATTGAGTGATGAGCACAAGTGATTGTTCCTAAGTCTCTATGTTCTTGAGTACGCAACCACCGGTTAGCCTAGTGGATATATAGTGACGCTGGTATAGTATTTGTTATTAAAAAAGATTATAATATTCTCGTATTATCCTGTCTGTAAAAGCCTTATACTTAATACCTATTAATCGAAAAGGTTAAACTAAGTAGCCGCTCTACTGCAAAGATAACCGGGAGATAAATACCGGTTTACCGGCTTATCCGAGATCATAGTTTGTTTATTGACAGTTCACAATAGAATAATTAAATTGATTGACAGGCAGGTGTATTGGTTGTAAAGGTTATAAGTTAAAATTAGAATTCGGTTCGATGTGGGAGCTTAAAGTTCAAGTGCCGTCAGAACTTTTGTGACATTCTTGATATGGATAAGAGTAAATTGTGTCAATATTAGAATTGATGCAGCGAACTTTATTGCGAAATTATGAAACTATATCATAATATATCATAATGTTACCTTAGTTGAAACTAAAAGTTCCCGTCTTAGTAATGTTGTTAACTATTTATATTCTGAACACTGCCTGTCATTTTGGTGTTGACAGCGTCTTAAAACACTGCCTGTCATTTTTGCCCGAATACGGCAGAGCTAAAGGAAGAAAATATGATTTTTGCAGTGTTTGTACCTAACCACCGTAGCGTTTAAAATACTGAACCGATTTTGATGAATGAGGTATTGATAGATTCGATATAAAGCTTCGGGTATAAGCTAAAGCTAAGCTCTGTATAAAAAATACAGTTATATTCAGTTGGTTTATTTATTTCTGTCCCGAGTTCGGCTGGTCGATCACATAAGGCATTGTACGCACGTTAGGTAGATCTAAATGTCATAACATTTCATACGTACGTTAGGTACATTTAGACTTAAACGGCAAGTTTTGTACGGGAAAATTACAGTTGAGTTTTTAACGCTCGCTTGAAACTTTACGCAATTAGGTACCCCTCTGCTGAGCATTAAGTTATATTCTAGTGTTAGGTATGGCCCTTTGGGTAAAGTTTTGTCAAAACTGAAAACTGAAGTTATTAAGTATTTGTTTGTTACGAGGGATGTTACGAATATTCGCATTCGCATTCGTATACGCGAATGATTCGCATCAACATTCGGATTCGCATCAGACGATGCGAATGTTTTGCGAATGCGAATATGTGCAAGTCGTGGCGTGTTTCGCCCGCGCCGCGCCGGCCGCTTCACGCCGAGACGCCGACTCGCGCATGCACAAAGCGCGCCGTTTTGACCAATAGAAAGGACTTTTACTTGGGTAGCGACTTGTGATTGCTTTTTATGCTTGTGATTGTTAAATAAAATGGTTAAAAAGTGATTACGTAGGTACGTTGAGTTTTTAGTGGAATTCCTTAATATTCGCATTCGCACATTCGCATCCTAAATATTCGCATTCGCATTCGCGAATGTAATAGAACTGACATTCGTGACATCCCTAGTACGAATAAATAATTTTCATTTCATTTCATTTCAAACTTTATAAGAATAAAATTTCGGAACTAATTGCAGTTACGCTCGCTCAACCACACTCTAATGTTCCTGTTGTCCACTAGAATCCCCTAGCCTGATCCCCAGGGGAAAAACGGTTAGGTTGTTAGGTGAATTGCGGCCCTACAGCGCGTGAGCCGAGCGAGCGAAGCGAGCGTGACACGGTAGCGTCCGGCGAAGCACCATTACCGAAGATTATCATTTTTTCCTAGTTGAATATAAAATGATTGCCGCTAGGTTCCCCTGGGTGTTCGGGGTCAGGTGATACCATTATTTCAAAACTTACGTACCTACCTAAATTGATCGTAGGGTCTAAACTGTTGCATATTATTGGTGTATATTAAAGTATAATAATCAGTGAATTTGCAACCAAGTTCTTAAAAATAAAATACCCTTATTTAGGTACACTTTAATTTCTCTAAGGCTATATTCACACCCCGAACATAAATACCTTCAGCGAACCAAACTTGAACCCATCACAAAATGCAGCGCGCAAACATTCCAAAATTAGGTAGCGTTTTGAGGGCGAGCTGAAATTGGGTACATGCACTATCTCCATCGTCGCCGGATCCGCTGTCGCCTCAAGTACCCGATGAGTACTTTAGAGTACCCGTGAGTATCTAGTGAGTACCTAGTGAGTACTCGTGAACCGGCGAGAGCGGTGAGAGCGATCGGCTAGATTGAATCGTGGAATGGCGTTGGATTTTTGTGAATTAGGTTTTGAATTGTTCGTGAATGTTATAAATTTACATATTTCCCATACTTAGCAATGTCAATTTCACCTAAAAATAATAAGTTGCTGGCTTATACATGTTATGTGAAGGAAAACATGGCACTATACCTACAGATGGATCAAGGAGCATCTTGAAGTGAGGTAGCTTCTATGAGGCTTCTTTAAGGCACAGCGGAATGGCATTACATGCTTGTAATATACATTTTATACGACAGTGGCAAACAAGCGTACGGCCCGCCTGATGGTAAGCGGAAACTGCAGCCTATAGACGCATGCAACTCCAAAGGAGTAACATGGGCGTTGCTGGGTCAGTTGATATGTTTGAGGATTCGTCGTGTTGACAGCTGAAGGAACAAATGCCCTCGCTCTCAACACAACGCATCCTCGGGAGCTCTGGCGGCCTTGCTCAGTGCTCACCTCCACAGACAACACTACCACAGAGCGAGTAGTTGTGTTATTATGGCTGTGGGCTTCTGCAAGGCGGAGGTACATCCCCAGTTGGGCTGCTCCACATTCGAGCGGGCTGACATTCCGCTGTGCTAGTCACCATATATCACATATTTGAAGTAACCCACATGGGTACCTTTAACTTACAGAAAATAGCAGCTAACATGCCACTACTTGCTCTGTTAATTAGGTATGTGGTGTTCCGTTTCTGGTGGTAAGTAAGGTGGCCACCCACAACTAGCTCCCGGTCAATCAACTCTTTAATATATTTTGACCGTTTCAATTGCTATTTTGTATGGGCTGCCATGGCTAAACACTTCGGGTGCGTCCCACGAGATATAACAACAATATATATAATTTCATATTAATAACGTTCACAAGATATAATGAACGTTAGCTATAACAACAATACCAATACTTTTATAAGGAATAACGGTCAATTGCCATAATAATCATGTTACATAACGTTTTTTTCTATAACACTCAAATCGACTAATTTCATTTCGTATAGCATACATAACATATAACGATCATAACATATAATATCTTTTCGTATAACATACATAACGTATAACGATCATAACGCATAGTATATTTCCGTATAAGGATTATAATACAGACAATTAGGTTAGGGTAGCCAGGAAAAGGGGGCACGGGGGGGCGGAGCCTGCCACAAAGGAGGCTCGGGGGGCGAAGCCCCACGCAGTAAAAAACAACAAATACTGTTAACAATGGTATTACCTGCAGGTTAGGTTAGGGTTGCCTTGTGTCCCTTAGAGCGGAAATAGACACCCCGCGAAGCGGTGTGGCGTCGACACGCTGGCGGTTCTGTAAGGTTAGGTTAAAATAATTGGCGTGATATCAAAATAAATTTAATTTCAATCTACAAACGTTTAATGTTTTTTTTTCAAACTCAAATTTGAGGGTATCGCTCTAAGAAATTCACATTTTCAGTATATGCTCATTTTTTATTTAGTATATTATCGATATTGCGCTCCTGTTCTATATACATTATTTTACGCTTAGCAGCCAGTTCACCATTTTTTAATTTTTCTATAACCCCCATAATTTTAATACTCTCCTGTAGAAGCTCCATTGCAAAGTGATAAAAACCAGGTTTCACCTTGTCAATGATCTGATTCAAGCGATGATGCCAAAATAACTGAAGGCGATTATACTATACGAGCATTATATTTTTTGATGGTAGATAAATTTAATAATATATGTTATAAACCTTAGGTGTTATGCATATTATACGCTTTAATCGATATATCAAATGATATTATATCCAAAGTACGTTATACTTTACGAAATTATATATTTTGACATTATACCTTTCGTTCGTTATGTGCAATGAACGTTATACTATACAAACTTATACACAGTGAGCGTATATATTATGACCGTTATATGATAAGTTGTTATACCTCGTATTACTTACCCCAATTATTTCGTTCTTCAATCTGACTTACAATATTTACGTTTGCTTACTGCTTAGTGAAATCGTTCAAAATATATTTAAAAATACAATTACTCTGCAATACTATCCAACATAAACATTTATCTTTCATATCTCGTGACCAATACTCTCAAGTACCATGAAGATGCACATACATGCAGTAGCAAAGATAATTTACGTACACTATCTTAAAATCGACTTTGTTGCACGGTCAATAGAGGTGGTATCATGTTTTCGAGTGATTAAAAAGCTTATTTTTGTTGTGTACTGTACGTCCTTCTGCCAAGTCTTGCGTCACTTATGTTGCTTTTGGCATTGTGCGTCAGTATAAGTGGTTGTAAGTTACAAATGAGTGGTGTTAACGACTCCAATGTGTTCGGAATAAGGTTTTTGAGTAAGTAGGTAGGTACATGTTCCTAATTGTAACTTTATTTTATTGCGTGAAACTCAATCGACATACTTACGAGTACATGTAATAATTATTGAATCTGCTCACAAAATTTCACGAGAGTCGGTTGAGACCTCGTCGGGGGGGGGAGAGAGAGAGACTTGACTCAAATTGAAAAATGATGTTAAAGAACCCATAATATTTTTGAACAGGCTATCCAACGCTACCCCCACACCATGGAATTCAACCATCAGAAATCAAATTTTGATATGCATAATTATTATTAGGTAGGTACGAGTATAGGTAGATTAAGAGTGAGTTTCCACAAGAGCTAACTTTAATTTAAGGCTAGGTAGGTCAGTCACCGTCATTCACCGTCTATCGGGTGACCAGTAGTAGCGGCCAGTCACAGACAACCACCATTTCAGCGAAAGCAGGGGAGGCTAACTCCGTGATTTGGTCGTGCCGCTACAAGTAAATACCTACCGGCCCAAGATAAACAAGCGGTATTATCGCAGCGCATTGTAAGCGATAAAAAGGGATGGCCACGATGGTGGGAAAGTACCTACTTCTACTGAAAGTAAACGAATACTGAATACTGATTTTTTTTCTTATAAAAAGTAAGCTCTTAATTTCGAATCAATTGACACCTCAGTCATCAAAAACGGTTCAGTTGATACTAAACGCTACGGTGGAACTCACGTAAATATTCAAACTTAGACTGCTACATTCATATCCCTTCCTATTCGTTCTACCGTATTGGGATTTGGAACAGAAATTTGTTAAAATGTTCGTTAAGGGTACCAACCCTAAATACTTCCACCGAGCAACATGTCCTAGTCTACTTGCAAATTATATAAAGAACGTAGTGTTCACATTTTTTGATTATTTATGAAACTTGTGACACCATCAAATTTTCCAGAAGCAAACATTTGCGGGAGATAGGTTAAGTTGCTGTGTTAGTTCTGTGTGTTAAAACCTGCCTAAGAAAAATTTATTTTTAGCAAATACGGTTTGATCTAGATTTGCCCTAGTTTAGTTCTACTAGATCTAGTTTTTCAGCAGTTACAAAGTCAATCCTGACAGCTTTCATTTCAGTATCCCTATTTCTTATTTAATTGTATTTTTTTGTGTCGTTATATTTCTCATTTGTACGAGTAAATTGCAAACTTACGAGTCTTATTGGGAGTTACAATGCGATGTTATGATTTGTTATTTATTGTTAATTTGAGTATGTTGTTGTTGGTCTGCCTAGTCTATGAAAAACAATTCATAATACATTGAATTCTGGCAAAAATTCCTCATCCACAATTTTCATAACCATGTGCCTACATAAGGTACAAGTCGAATTTTTTCAATTTTCTTTTAACACGAGTACTCATATTATACGTCCTTTGTTGCCGGCACCTGCATTATACTGAAGCACCACGAATCAAACGAAAATGTACCTTACGGTGACGTACTAGGAACGTCAACATGTGCTTTATAACTTTGTATATTTGTAGGGGTGACAAGGGGTTACGTCCCCTTCGCATTCATCTGTTTTTTTCTGAAACGTCGTAAATGCGTTTAGTATAGTATAGCGCATGAGACTTTTTGTAATAGAATAATAGTATTCTGATGTTTTCTTCAATATTTGTACAATGCCTTAAGTTTTACAGAAATGTGGCCTAGAATATGTCCTTTTGGGGCTAAGGAGGTATTGGCCATTACATTTTTCTGCCGTAGTGTGTACTGTCTCGAGATTTGTAGAGGATTTGTACCGATTTGATGGATGCTTAAGCTTTTATGATTTGCAAGGAAATGAGTATTACGGGACTTTTAGGAAATTATATGGATACATTGTATCCCCGGTTATGGCTGGGGGGTTTGCATTTTATCATTTTTGTAAGATACGCATAGCATAAAAAAATACTACTACAATAAGCATGTCATTTATAAATCTTGTATTAAAAAGCAAGAATAAACCATTTTTTTCATGGTAAACATAATGTTGTCCAAATACCCTAGAAGAATTGAAATGAAATAAAAAAATACAAATTATAAATTAGTGAGTTACTTAAAACTAAAAGTATTTTAAGGCATCTCTATTCATTTCGACTATATATAATAAATAAACATCACGATATAGGTATATTATTATTATCTCTTTATTTAATATTTCTCTTAAGTTGGGTTTTTACAATAATTATAAAAAAGTAAAATATAAAAACAATACATATAAAACATAAAACCATTATAAAAACCTAACCTAGGGTACCGCCGGCAGCGTGGCGGGGCCTAAGCTACCGGTGGTCAGGGCGACAGAGACAGGAACCTCCTGACTATTCGCGCAGTGTCCAGGAGTACCGCCTTCTGTATCTGACCCTTGATCCAGCCATCTAACGAGAGTCTCTTGAGGTGACGGTCGAGACTCTTCGCTATCAAACCGTTCGCCGAAACGACTATCATTTATTCAGGGAGGACACTATTACATTATATTAAGCAGATTGTGTGTTAGTGTTATACAATTATTTATTAATTAGAGTCAGGCAACAAAGGCCCATACCTGACATACTAACAAACATATCAATAGATTTATTTTAAAACAACAAAAAACACACTATTATGTACTGTGTTCGCAATTTCGTGGTGTGAGGTAAATAATATTTATAAAGTTGAGATAAAAATGTTGTATGAAGTGCTTAGTTTGTCTAAACACATGTTATTTCAGAAGAGCCCACTACGTTAACTACATTACAGGTTAGCCACGAAGCAAGAGAAACACATAAAGTTACATATACCCTACACTAATCTTGAAACCATAATTAGATTCCAAAAAAATAACCTCAAAAATTGCTATTAAAAAACCGACACTGGCAAACTTACACTCTTCCAAATGATGGACGTGGCTGAATCTAGCTGTTTTTCATTGCTAATTCGAAATCGAAACAATAACTAGGTTTCATTTTCCGTAAAGATATAATTTTCTTGCACTAAAAACTAACACAAAATAATATAAAGTTTCTCCTAAAATGCATACTAATTACCCATAATAAAACAACGTTCAAGTTTTTATTTTATTTAATATCTGCCCGCGAACAAGACTTCCGCAGCCAGACAAAGAATAAACAAACAGAAAGGACAGACGTTAATAAATTAAGTTCCATAAGCCACGAGTCCCGCTGTATTATGCAAAGCATTTTTTATTCACTTACAAAATTCAAAAGGACAAACATTAAAATCGTCTAGCGTGCAGTCTTTAATGCTGGTTGCATTTTTAAAGAGGTGCAAATGAGAAGGTTCAGTTACAACGCTCGAGCAAAACAAAACGTCCGACCTTCCTTTGTTTTTACCCGCACACCGACCATTCCATCTGACCCCCGGTTCGTCCGACCCCTAAAGAGCTTTTCACGAGCTAATGCCGCAAAAGAGCTCATACTTATCTGGCGCCCGCCGCATAAAGAACAGAGGAACGAAATAACTTAAAAAGAAAAATTAATACGGTGAAAAAGAAAATAGGAATGCGAATGAGAAAATGGTGGGACGCCGCGTTGTAATGCTGGGTAGCTGCTGCGCAAAACTAGCTCTTATCCCCGCGGGAGAAGGACAGATGCTCGAGGGAGCCACTTTAGACAATTGTACAAAGTCTGAAGATATGTACGAGAACGTTGTTTGAAAAAACTCGGGCCGCATGTCCGTGCTAACATAATGGTACTGTAGAGATTGTGATCCTTTATTTATGCATTCAGCTTTTGGCGCATAGTTACGTCATGGGCTTGGAAAACGTATTTATGTGAAAGAAAATACACCTTAACTACAAAAAGATGCTAACCAAGAAAACTTAGCAATAATAAAAAAAAACGAGCTTATTGTTAAAAAGAAAATTGTAATAACAGCTTGTGATCGTAGATTAAGGGTGGGTTGCACCAAACAGTCTGTATTCGTAAGCCGCGTTGTTGTTTAAAATCTGATTGTGTGGAAAATTTTACAGTTATCTTTGAATGGGGTTGGCAACTGTCAAATGTTTGACTAGATGGCGCCAACATAGATCTTTCACTGTCACAAGCCTTTTTCTATGGGATTTGGCTTAAACGGCTTGATTCTAAACAAGAAAATTCCGAAAAAAAACAAGAATTTGACAGTTTTGGTAGGACTGACCGGTTCAACCTATGCTGGCGCCATCTGCAAATACCTTCGCCCGGCCAACCACATTAACAGATAACAGCGCCATATTAAGGCCTGCAACACACTGGCGCGGCCTGCGGTGGCGGACAGTAGAAAATTTGACAGCGGTGGACAAATTTACTATTTTCCGCCGCGGCCAGGTCGCGCCAGTATGTGAGAGGCCTTAATGTGATCCTTTTGTAATCGTAAGTAAGTTCAATCCGCCCTAAAATATTAAAATACCAAAACACTGTTGCCTAGCTACCACTGCACAAAACATTATGCAGATAAGATAACTGACTGTGAGATCCAATGAAGTATACATAATCAAAAACAAAAGAGCTATCGTAACTCTCAAAATTTAGTCCCGCTCACTCGCTAATATGCCTTAGCCAATGCACCCAATTTTTTATAAAAATTAAAATTGCGATAACGAATGACTATTTCAGAATAAGCTACGTTCCTAAGGTTTACATAAGGTTAAGTGGAAGTGTTGGCAGCGGGCGGCCGACGGTGAAAAACACACGTGTGGATATCAACTGTTACAAAATGTGCGTAAATTATATATAGGACGCAATTGACAAAAACTATTTACACTTACGTAAATAAAATCCCATCAAAAACATTCTGTAAAAAACTAGCCAAGTCTCGATGGAGCTGCTTGTTTATATCTAAAAAGTAATTAAATCTAGACAAAGTCGTGCCAAGTCTAAGGTTCCTTACTGCGATTTCTTTATTATTTATAGTTAATGTTGCGTGACTTGGCCGTTGACTTAGCGAAAACTAAACTGATGCACATTCACTCACCGTACAAAAAAACCAACTTCACACCAAAGATCGTGGCCCATGAGCACAAGTGTCTACATATGCCTAGTACAACTTCTAACTGTAATCATCTGGATATTGTAACAGAACATACTTACCTCGGGCTAATTATAGACCGTAACTTCAACTGGGGCCCACATATTCAACGGGTATGTAATAAACTTAGATCTATATTAGCAAAGCTATGTATACTAAAGCACAAAATCCCGTATAATACACTAAAACTCCTTTACATGTCTTTAGCGGATTCCATAATAAACTATGGCCTAGAAAGTTATGGAATATCATACAAAACCTACCTAAATGATATTTATAACCTCCAATTACGTTTACTGAAGACGATCGTACCTACGAAAGTTAAATATAAATATAAAAGTAATTATGGAAACCTATTCAATTACTGCAGAGTGCTAACTGTATATGAATAAATAGACTTAGCCATAGTAACCCAATACTACAACAACATAAAGTACCTAGACAAAAAACGCGACCCTCACGGTTACGCAACTTAGATAACATCCCAACGTTTGAGATCGCAAAAACTAACAATGAATACGGTCGAAGAATATGGAAATGCACTTTACCGCGGATATTGAATAGATTTCCAAATGAACTAATAAGCTCATTAGAAGGTCGAACATGTAAACAAGCTAGAAATATGATAAAAAAACACATGCTTAAATTGAGAGAAGAGATAAACCTATAAGTTATGTAATTGAAATTGTATAACTAATATAATTAATTATAGACCCCTTAACTCAAAAAATCTTTAGAATGTAAGATTAGTAGTTAAGAAATATGTATGCTACTTTTAAAAAAAATAAGTGAAATAAACAGATTAATTTTAATTTTTTTAATTTTTTTTTTACTTGTACCAACTAACGAATAAAGAATGTTCAAATTATATTCTCAACGAACATTCATACTACGTAATCCTCTGTGTACAAATATGTTGAACATTCACCTTTATATTTGTGAGATATTTTGTAGTACCAAGTCTCAGGCATTCTTATTATTCTTTATTTGCTAACTAAATAAAATTTTGTGACTCCTCCCAAAGGTCCGGGACATCATTGTCCTGTGAGCGGGAAAGACATACATAATAATAATAATAATTATTATAAATGCAATAAAGTTGTGTGATTGCCAAGTTGCAGAATTTTATTAGAGACTTGGCTAGTTTTTACAGAATGTTTTTGATGGGATTTCACTTCTTTTTGTAGAAACGTGGGCTTATTGATTTATTTTATTAGATTTTCTTATTTGACACTGTTTTTTTCTTTTTAGGATAGATATATCTCTAAAAGTTTGGCTCTTGTGTTTTCTAATCAGGGTCACCAGGTACTCTAGATCTTCGATTATCCTAGTTTTTATAGTTTTCCCTTTATTTGGCCATTAAACCCTAACTCTGTACCAAATTTCAGCTCTCTGAGTTTATGGGAAGTACTAGTTCTATTTTGATGATCATGCGTGAGTGAGTGTCATAAATGCGAAACTTTGCTTTCGTTTAACTTCGGAAGTAAATGACCTACAGATTTTGGATTTTAAGTATGGGATTATAGCTTACTGGATGACGAAAATTTCTGCGTTCTGGTCTTATCCAGTGGTTCTCAAATAGGAGCCTGAAAATGCTGCGAAATGGTTCCAGTAAAGAATGGTACGACAGTGTTTGCTTCGCGCTCGACTTGGCAGGGGCACTGCCGTGCCCCCAGATAAAATCGGCCAAGTGACACATAACTCGAACAAAAATTTGCCCAAAATCTCGCAATCGCTAATTTGAAAAATCGTTTTAAGAAACCCATAATATTTTTGAACATCCAACAATACCCCACACTATGGGTTTAGCGAGAAAAAAATACGTCCCCACTTTAGGTGTAGGAGGGGCAAAAACTTTTTTTCAAGATTTTATTGTTTGTTTTTGTCGGCGTGATTGATATACCCATGCCCAATTACAGTTTTCTAGTAGTAATGGTTACTAGGCTAAGCCGAAGACGGACGGACGGACAGATGGATGGACGGACGGCCAGATGGACAACTACCTATAAGCATCTATAAGGGTTCCTTCTTGGCTGCGGAACCCTAATAAACAAAAGACGCGTGCTATAGTTCGTTTTTATTAGCATTAGAAAGAAGGCTAAAGCACGAAGCACGAGGTTTTTAATATAAGACACTTTATGCCACACAACTGTCAAAGGATCTCAAACAGCCACTAAAAAAGACTTACGTTATTGTTGTAGACCCTAAAATGATAGAAGTGTTTTCATTAGTAATATCTAATACTTACAACAATATATTTATTTTCAAATATTTATTTTTTGACTCTGTTATTTTGAATTTTGTTATTCGGTTCTGGAAAGGTTGCACAATAAAAAACCTAAAGAAGAAGAGGTTTGAAACGATCGGTTCGTTTTTTTTTCGCTGTCAACATTGTCATAATTGTCAATCGTATCTTACGTTATTTTTCTTATTTTCTGGGTAATCTACAAATCGTTGAAGATTAAGAGTTTATTATACGAGTATTTATTTGTTGATAAATATTAAGATTTTATTTTTCGCTGTGTGTGGTGGCGTGCAGACTGCGATGGACCAACCAGAGGCAGGTCCAAGTGGCTTGCAAAAAAGATCGACTCGTTCTCACCTGACCGTTTTGCCTTCATCACTAGCAAAGATACAGAAACAGAGTCCAATAACAATAAATGAGAAACATACAGTGGTGAACATTACAAGTTGGTGTATGTTTGCATGCAAGGATGAATTTCGAGGTAACATCTAATATTTGTCCCCAGCAGAAAAGGTTGACGACGACTGCTTCTTTGTTTACCGTATTTCTAATTCTAAAAAAAACGGAATATAGCAGCGGTGGCCGCGCTGGTCAGCCTGCCAGCGCGCGTCCACCGCGGAGGTTGGAGTGCGCGTCGCTTACAAGAAGTTTAGATAAGATTTTAGAGTTGTCAATGTAAGTGTCATGTCATGTCCGTCCAAACGAACATGAAAATAAATGGGTACACATGTAACTACGACGTTTTTGCTGTTCCGTGACTACCGCCTACGATTACTGATGCATCTCAACTTCCGTATCGTGTTTTTGAAGTGGACACTTCTTTGTTTGCTAACTGTAGGCCTATAGTTGAGTAGGTAGTACATCACATCCGGAACAACTTTCTCACAACCTTCTTTCTATCTTGCGGGTCTCTTGGGACATCCTATATTTTAAACAAGTGAGGTACGTGGAACGATACATAGTATCTCGAAGTTTGACAACATAATAGGTACCTATTATATCAATAAAATTTAAAACAATCATCTCTTCCGTTGCCTTAGGTTCACGTCCCAAGAATTTGCCCAGCTTAGGAATTGCAATGATCAACAATGGTGGTTAGCCTATAATTACCAACAAACCAAAGACCCGAATAAGGTCTCAGAAAGCTGTACAATATGGCCAGTTTGCTAACCGAGTATTACAAAGTCGCATTATGGGCCCTAAAAGGAATGTGCAATTATCGTGTGGCGAGGTGATCAATTCTATTTCTCGGGTTTAATAATGACTTAAGTTTAGAAGTTTTACTATGGTAGTTAACACGTTTTTAAGGTTAGATTTGTATTCATATGATCTGTGCAGTTTTGGAAAATGTAATAATGTATGGGTTTTTGCTATAGTGCAGGGGGATACATACAGAAGGTGTTGTTTCTAATACTATTCCACTCACTTTCAGCGGGCCTACTTTAGTTATTGTGTTTATTTCAAAACTTACAAACACTATTTCTTACAAAGCCACGAATGTTTTACACGATCATTCACCTTTGTCACATGTTATAAAGTGGCAACCATCTTATGCCGGGGTCCCATGACCTGATTTCTCACATGCCAGAACGCGCCAGGCCAGACCAACAGGCCGTGGGAACCGTCGATTCCGATGAGGCCTGCAATGGCTTATATCATCCGTCGTATCCATCGGGACTTGGAAAGTTCAAAGGCACGCTGCGGCTGGGGTCCCACGGTTTGGTTTCTCATAGGTCGCATCGCGCAAGGCCAGACGCGACGGTTTCCAGCATGGCCTGTCGCTCTGGCCTGGCCCGATCTGACCTGTGGGGGAGGGTGTGCCGTGGGACCCCGGCTTGGGCCCGGACACAGGCATCCACAGGCGTGGCACGATCCGGCCTGGCCTTTGATAACTACGGGCCGTGGGGTCCCGCCATTAGGCCGTACCTAAGATGGTTGCCACATGGTTGCCATTTTCATTATCCGTCAGTCTCGCTTTCGCATACTTGTTAGTACGTGAGTCATAAAAAGGCAAGCATGCAACGCCCGCCGATAAGTGCCTAATAACGAGTCACATCACAAAATTGTTTAAAGTTCAAATTGGAATATTGTGCACTGTATCCTACGAATCCTACTATATATAATAATATAAATGCGAAAGTTTGGATGTTTAGATGTTTGGATGTTTGTTACTCAATCACGCTTAAACGGCTCAACAGATTTGGGTGAAATTTTGCACTAAGATACTTTATAGCCTGGCGTAACACATAGGATAATTTTAATTCTGAATCCACGTAGATGAACTCGCGGGCTGAAGCTAGTATTATAAATGCGTTTGGATGTTTAGATACGACGTTTCGATGTTTGGATGTTTGTTAGTGAATCACGCTTAAGAGGCCGCAGTAAGCTCGGCCGAATTTCACCTTCCCATACAAACGTAGTTACGCTCTCATTTTAAAACCACGTGTTGGATTGTGACGAAACTTTGCATATACAATGACATGAGCCATATCTATGTCTGTAATTAGTTTATACGGTTCCAATTTATAAAACAAACTAAACACAGCAAAAACTAGTTTTGTATGAAAAACTTAAATTCGCAGTATTTGTTTTATTATGGTAGCTGAAGGTACCTACATAAACTAATTACAGACATAGATATACCTCATTTCATTGAACATGCAAAGTTTCGTTACAATCCAACACGAAGTTTTAAAATGAGAGCGTAACTACGTTTGTATGGAGAATCGAGCTTACTGCGGACTCTTAAACGGCTCAACCGATTTGGGTGAAATTTTGCACGAAGATAGTTTATAGCCTGGATTAAAATATACGATAGTTTTTATCCCGGGTCTACGCAGACGGAGGCGCGGGCGGAAGCTAGTCAATTTTGATATATGAAACATTGTTTTTGAGAGATTTATAATTAAATGCGAATCAGTCAGTTTTTGTATGGAGCAGGAGAATCGTCGTTGAACGATTTAGATGAAATTTGGTAGGAGATAGGTTGAGTCCCCGGGAAGCACATTGGATAGTTTTGATCTCGGAAATTATCCCCTAAGGAGGTGAAATGGAGTATCGTTTTCGTGGGCTCAATTTTGTAACCGCGGGCATATATCTGTGTAAAGAATGCCCCTTGAGATCTGAGCCGTATTTTCTTGAACTTTTCATCTGCACCTGGTTTCTTCTGAATCTTTATTTAGCAAGACCTTCGCAAATAAAAAATAATTGTTTTTCTCACATTTTGCGAGCAAAGTTAAATATGTCTTATATTTAGCCTGTTTCTCTAATGCATCAATCCAACGCGTACATCATAGCTGAAGTTTAAATGGCATTCACTAGTCATTGTCAATAATGTCAGTTAAATCCGCCGTCCACCAACAGTCGGTCATGACGTTGCACCGTTACTTAGTTACCTAGTGCACACCTACTGTAATTCTCTCCTACCATCCACAAACACGATTCTCTAATGCAGTTTCCTTCGGTGTAAAAGCAATATGTTGTCGCACGGAAAACAATCGGCCGTCTATGGTAATGTTTAACTTATGCAAACGGTTTTATGCAAATTGAACTAAGAGGGAATGAATGGTTTGTTTTACTAGAAAACTAAATGCCCAAATTGCTGCACGGTGGCCACTTGTGTGGCAAAATGGCTTCTGTGAATTTTGTTATTGAAAATTTAATAATTTTGGCTATTTCACAGGCACATCCTTAGTTTACAGATAGCAGTAACAATTTCGTAGTTATTACACGAAAACACTTGGCGATCAAGTTTACAATGTAGTGCTTAGTGCTTGCATCCGCATGCCATTTTATACTGCGCCATAAAAAGAAGATATTAATTTCGTTCTAACACCGCTAGAAAGAAAATGTATTGATTTATAACGTGACAGAGACAAAGATAGCATTCGGCGTTTTCTCACACTGCTTTGAAAATAGTGATGGATGCTTTATCATGTAGTTTATGACATAATAGACATGATCTATTCCTATAGATCCTATAGATTTATCCCCTACTTATAGCACGGCTAGCAGAAGACTTCTTGTGCTATAACTCCGTCTCGTTCCAAGTGCTCCAATTAGAAAAAGACGCATAAACTATATCGTGAGGAAAGGCGTGCTAGACGTAGCATAAAAGCGATATAAATGCGAATCTCGCTGATATATTTAAATGACTCAGCGAAAGAACGTTAAATATTGCGACAATACAATCCTCATGCACAACTATAACTAGTATATCATCCACAATGGGGTGTTCCTGTGGCGCTATTGTGTAGGTTCGATTCCCGGTTGGTAATGAATGCCTTTGTGCCCACCTGACGGTGCCCAAGATTTCAAAGAAGGGGATAACGAACGATAGGGTTTTGGCGTGCAAGTGTTTATTTCAAGTTGCATTGGGTGCGGCGAAGGTTTTAATTTACCAAGAGCAATAAGGTGAGTAGAACTGTAGACCGTTGTTTGGACGCATTTTTGTAAATCAAATATCTGATTTACAAAAATGCGTCCAAACCCGTGTAGAAGCTATTATAGGTTAGGTTTGTTTTATCACAATCCTGAATAGTTTACTGTTTCTGAAAATAACCCTTTTTGGTTATTATTAACGTTATAGTATTAGAAATCTGCTGCTGCTGTATATTAATTATCATTTACAGACATAGAAGTTTTGGTGGCACGGATAAAATTTAGCTAGGGACTTCCACACGATATTATTTTATCTATAAATTTTACTTTCTTGTGACATGCATGTTATGACTATGCGATAACGTAGGTATATTATAAATATGCAACTTGCATACCTTTTCGTTACATGTCATAAATTTTACCTAAATTGGCCTTTAGTTGCGAGGCAATCTTGGGTTCAGTTTACTTTGCGTGGAAATCGATTGAATATCATTAAAATAAGTTTTTGTGTAAGAAACACGTTAATAATAATAAAAAATACTTCGTTGATTAAGTTGATTTAAAAATTCCTAAAAAGTATATAGGTAACACTGATGGGTAGTAATCAGCATATTTTAGTTAATTTCTATTTTATCCGGTGAACTTAATAGTTAATATGAAATGTCATTTCGAAATAAATATTCAGTTATCGATAAATTTAAGGAAGGAAGTCCCTAGTTAATTGACGTTATTGCCACCAAAACTTCTATGTCTGATTATTTACCAGATTTGAGTGGGTAATAAATATTCTGAAGCCTAATATCTATCCGCAATAACACGAAAGCTTCATCAAATGGATAGCAGACACAACACACAATTCTCAAAAAAACAGAAAATAAAACAGATATTCCCATTTTGAAACAGCTATTGTGTTCGCGTATGAAACCCCTTTTAAGAGTAGGGAGCGCCTAAAACTCGAATGAGCTAAAATAAAACCTGTTCAACCCCGCTCACATCTCTCCGACGGACCAAAGTCAACACTTTGACTAAAAACCCGCTGGTTTTTCTTTGGTCTCGTATCTCAATTAGAGTCAATGACTTTCAATATTACATTCAATGTAGAACGCGCGAAACACGTTGAAATCTGAATATGACATAAAATGCTGGACAATATCAGTCAAGTTTCTTTCAAAGTTTCATCCTGCTTAGTAATTTTCACTTGGTCCTTCCCCGTCTAAAGCCTCATATCAGCCGAATGAGGTCCACTACTGGACAAAGGCCTCCCCCAAACAGTGCCACGATGACCTATCCTGCGCTATCCGCATCCAGCGGACTCCTTTACCGTACCCACGCTGCGCCTGCCGGTACTTGGTCGTGGAACCTGTCCACTATAACGGCCATCGTAATAGGTGCACTTATAAATATCTAAAGCCTCATTTGACCTATGCGATTTATGCGACCAGTCCTGAACGATACTGTAACTGCACTATACATATACTGCGTGCTCTGTGAGTACCTATCTGGCTTAGAAAAATAACGCACTTCAACGCAGCATTGGGTCGCCAATGCGCCAGACTAGTTGCAGGCCTAGGCTGAGGTTACCTCTTACCATCACGCGCGCGGCGTCCTTGTTTACGGATCAACACATCAAAATCAAATCACATCAATCAATCACACATGATCAATCACATTAAAATTATCATGGACGCATATTCGATTAAGGCGGTCATCATTCGATCAATGCGGAGCCGAACAAATTTCGCCGGATGGAGGTTAGTTAGTTACTTATACTCTGGCTCTTTTCCGCAAATCGACATCCAGTGTAGGCACATTTTGCGTGAAAATGGTGGGGTAGCGCTACAATGCCACCCCAGCGCCTCTAGAAAGTTGGTGAGGGCCTTGGTGTTTCTAACTGCATCCCGTAGTGTGTCCCTAGGTGCTTTTTCCTGTATACTTCAGACGGAGGTGGAGGTGCGATGCAGTGTGAAGTACCGTGTGAAATTTACACAAACTGAAGTACTGGCATACAATGATGCAAACCCTCGCTCCGCACACCGCAGCGGGGTGCGGCGGCAGTGCGATGACCGCCAATGGAGTGATTGAGGCGTTTTCTTTAAAGTGACTGTTCTGTGCAAATCTACGTTTACCTGAAGGGTTTAAAAGAGCTCGTATCGTCGCTTGATGCTTGGTCCTTTTGCCTCGAGTGCGTCTGAAGTTGCTACCCGGGTTTAAGGAAGCTGTCTCGCTCTTTTTAGTCTTCTCGTGTGGATCTTGAGTGTTCAAAGGATAGCCAAAATGCACCGATATATAAAGCTAAACCTGAGTACCTTTACTTACTGTAACTTTTCGAACGCACGTGAGGACAACTCAACTTAAATTTTTCCATGCAAAGTCACATTTAGATTTACCTGACGCACGTACAATGCGTTACGTAGTCGACCAGCCGAGTACCTTTACTTACTGTAACTTTTCGAACGCACGTGAGGACAACTCAACTTTAACTTTTCCATACAAAAAGTGACGTTTAGATGCACCAGACCTATGTCCAGTGCGTTACGCAATCGGCCAGCTGGGGTCTATCTGAATACGTTATTGGATTGAAATTAAAACTAATTTTGGCGTATCTCAGTTAGCTTGAAGTTACATATATGCAATTTCGTATAGTTTTTAAACGGGAGAAACTTCTCGGAAATTACAGGAAACTTTAAGAATACAAGAAAGTCCCCATTCCAAATTTGAGAAATTACCATCGGTATCTGTTGAGATGAATATTTTAGTATAGTAACATCAAATAAACACTCTGTATGTTGGTATGACTGTGTGTACGGTCTATATTGTCTTTTGACATATAACTTGTAACGGACGATAAAATAAACTTCTTCTCCGTAAGGCTTTCAACTGAACGACATTGTTTTATTTAAATAATAGGTTATGGGCCATTTTATGCTCGTTAGAATTAGTTGAAAGTCAGTTTTAGGTAGCTAACAGAGTTAATTAGTGTTCGAGGATTGTTATTTGTGTGATTCGTGTTTGTGCAAGAATTAGTATTCCGCTATGACTTCACATTCGTTCCTGACCAACGTACCGAAGTTGAAGGGGCGAGAGAATTACCGAGAATGGGCTTTTGCAGTGGAGAATTTGCTCATCTTGGAAGGTACGGCGGCGTTTCTAAACGTGGAGCCTACCGATGCAAAGATAATCCCAGAAGATGCAAAATCAAAAGCCAAATTAATCCTTACAATCGATCCGTCGCTGTATGTTCACATTAAGGACGCGACTACTACCAAGAATTTATGGACGAAGCTAAAAACCATGTTTGACGATTCAGGATTTGCCCGTAGAATTTCGTTACTGCGAAATTTAATTTCAATTCGACTCGACAACTGTCAATCGATGACGAATTACGTTACGCAAATCATCGAGACGGCGCAGAAATTGTCAGGAACTGGTTTTTCCGTGAACGATGAGTGGATCGGCTGTTTAATGTTAGCTGGTTTGCCTGAAAAATACATGCCCATGTTGATGGCAATAGAACATTCGGGAATCGCCATTACGGCAGATGTCATAAAAACGAAACTCCTAGATTTGACAAGTGATGACTGTGAAGTTAGCAACGCATTCCTGAGTAGAGGGCAGCACGGTCAACGGCAAAATTATAAAGTTGGCAGCTCTGGCAAGAATAAAATGCATCATGGCGGATCATCTCTGTCTATGGGAAACGTCAACAACAACAATGGCGAAAAGAAAATTAAGTGCTACAAATGCAAGCAGTTTGGACATTATAAGAACCAGTGCCAGTCAAATAACGTACAAGCGGAGCAAGTGAAGAAGACACACGCATTCTCAGCTGTGTTTTTAAGTGGACATTTCAGTAAGGAAGAGTTCTACTTAGATAGTGGTGCGAGTCGGCATTTAGTCATTGACAAAAGTACGATGAGAAATACATGTTTTAGCCCAAGTATCAAGGAGATAATAGCAGCAAGTCAAGAAGCTATGCCAGTGTTGTGTTCGGGCGATGTTGACATCATGACTGTGACTCCAGAATGCCGATATGAAGTGACTTTGAAAGACGTGTTATGTGTACCTAACCTCACCACGAATTTGATATCGATCAGTCAATTGATTAAAAACGGCAACAGAGTTGAGTTTAAAGAAAACCACTGCATTGTTTACAACAAATACAATGATTTGGTGGCCGTGGCGAATTTAATCAATGGTGTTTATAGGTTAGATTTGGAACATAAACATTGTTTGTTTACGTCTTCACCTTCAGTCAGTTGCGAAGTATGGCACAGAAGAATGGGCCATTTAAATGTGAAAGACTTGAATGCAATGAGGGATGGTGCAGTTACGGGTGTTACATACAGTGATAAGTCAGTGATCAGCAAGAGTACATGCACTGTATGTTGTGAGGGTAAACAATCCCGTTTACCATTTAATCATACTGGAACAAGGAGTACCAAGGTTTTGGATATTATCCATGGTGATGTCTGTGGACCCATGGAGGCAACATCTATTGGTGGATCAAGGTATTTTCTCATACTTGTTGATGATTATTCCCGAAAGACTTTCGTATATTTCCTCAAAGCGAAAAGTGAAGTTTTTAAATATTTTAAAGAGTTCAAGGCAATGGTTGAGAATCAACAGAACAGTAAAATTAGGATATTTAGAACAGATGGTGGCCTGGAATTTTGTAGTAATGAATTTGAAAGTTTCTTAAAGGCGGCAGGCATAGTGCATCAAAAAACTAATCCCTATACCCCTGAACAGAATGCATCTTCAGAGAGAAACATACGTACAGTGGTTGAACGAGGTCGTTGCTTGTTATTTGATGCAAATATGGACAAAAAATTTTGGGCAGAGGCCACAAATACTGCCGTGTATCTAAAAAATAGGTCAGTTGCATCGGGGCTTAATAACAGGACACCATTTGAGCTTTGGACTACTGAAAAGCCAGATTTAAGCCATGTACGAATATTTGGGAGTCCTGTCATGGTTCACGTTCCAAAAGAAAAACGGCTTAAGTGGGATGTTAAGTCAAGGAAACATATCCTAGTGGGCTTTCCAGAAAATGTGAAAGGATATAGAGTTTATGATCCTATAAAGAGATGCATAACTACTAGTAGGGATGTAGTAATCCAGGAAAATGACAAGATATGTTCAGACGTAAGCGTGTCAGTTTCAGTTGGGGATAATATGTGTCAGAAAAGTTCTGTCTGTGATGTGAAGCAGGAACACACAGAAATTGAGATGGAACCTGAACGCTTGGATCTGAACATGTCTGCTGAATCTGAGTATGATAATGCAGTCTGATCTAGACACTACTTTGCAGCAAGAAGTAGAAGAGGAGCAGCCACAACCAGAGCACCAGCCAGAGGAAGTTCAGCCAAAGCGTGTCAGGAAGCAGCCGGAGCGCTATGGATTTACAAACCTATGCATGTCAGAAAATGCAGAATGTGTTGGTGATCCCCTGAGCGTACAGGAAGCCCTAAACAGTCCTGATAAAGACATGTGGATTAAAGCGACGCAAGATGAGCTGCAAGCATTTGAAGAGAACCAGGCGTGGGTGCCAGTGGATGAACTGCCTTCGGACAAGATCTTAGTGAAGTGTAAGTGGGTGTTTAAAAAAAAAGTCAATAGTGATCAAAGTGTGCGTTATAGGGCGCGATTAGTGGCTAAAGGTTTCACGCAGAGGCCAGGTATAGATTATATGGACACTTTCTCACCTGTTGTGAGACACTCGACGTTAAGATTGTTATTTGCTTTGTCTGTGCAATTGAATTTAAATATTACCCATCTGGATGTCAAGACTGCATTTTTAAATGGTTACCTTAAAGAAGATATTTACATGGTACAACCAGATATTTCTTGTAATAATAAAAAAGAAAAGGTTATTGTAAAACTTAATAAAGCCATATATGGCTTAAAACAGTCATCCAGGTCGTGGTATTGTAACGGCGTAATATTTTAATTTATTGGCATCGTGTAGCACTGCCTCTAAACATCAACACAGCATCTAAAAAGAAGTCTTAAACAGCTTTAATTGTGTTGTAATGAACCTGTGGTCTGTGTTGTCAGCTTAGGGAAAAATCCTATTTTTAAATATAAAAATTGAGTTTTTAATGCAACTTGGTAGCAATCAAGATCTAGATAGGTATATAGAATTTTGTTAGTGAACTTACAAATTCCAAGTTTGAAAATGGGGCTAATTCTGAATTAAAGGAAATTACAAAGAATTAGCAATCCCCAATTTAATTTTCATATAAATTAATAGTAGCAGGTTTCAATTAGGTGAGATAAAAAATTAAAAGACAGTATTCAGGATTGGATAATTTATTCCACTGCAATACCAGAGATAAGGCCTGAGGGCCAGTGGGTTTCCCAAGATGTTCATGGGGCCATTTTTGAATTCGCGGCTGACACAGCAGCATCAGGTTTCTGAAGAAATCTTATTTCTGACCCATTGGTGGTCACCATTTTGGGAGCTGATTCCGTACCGGTGTCCTGAAAGGGAGAAGAACCGTGAGTATTAATTGTGATGGATTGAGTGTAATTCCGCGTGGCGCGAAACACGAGGAATTAGGTAGTAATCTGTTCTCTGGTCTTTTCAGGAGAGGAATTCAGCGAGGAGGGAGTTTCGCGATAGGAGAAACTATGAAAGTTATATAGTTCACTATTGGTAAGATAAACTTACCCATTTTGTGAAGGTTTCATGTCGGCGTGTAGTAGGTACCCACCGTTCACTAATTAATCCAATTTAATTATTTTCAGTGAACGGGAAATTGAGAAAGAAGGAGAAGGATTAAGAAAGTGTTTGTTTGTTGGAAATGCTTCTTGTCTAGCAGCTTCGGCATCGGGTCCCTCTAGCGAGACGGAGGAAGCTACCCAGTTTCAAGGTCCGCCTGCTGTCCGGTCGCCTTCCACAGCAGTAAATTCAGGTGTGTTCGCTCCAGTTCGAAACAGGCGTACCTAAAATAAAGATATAATTGTGTAAATAATTATAGTTAGAAATTTTATCCCTGGTGCCAATCCATTGCCATATTAGTATTTAAGAAGTACAGTGTAATAAAGGTGTAACTTACTCATGGTAGAGATTCCAGTCCTTTGGACCTAGTGTTACACGACCCAGCTCTATCCTTAGCAATCGAAATAGGTCAGGATTCATAGATTGAAAGGTTGACTGGTCTCGCCATGACATGCAAATTGGTGTAAGATATATACAGCTTCCGTTACAGTTACGGTGCCTTTCTGTGAAATAAAGAGTATAATAGCATTTGGCAATTGTTTCTTTCATATCCAAAGCTTTCCCAGGGTTTTAGCTTCATTACTGACCTTATTAGTTTGTTCTTATTTTTTTCTTGACAATTTTCTGCGACAGTGTTTTGAAGGGGCACATAGCCGGGAGAAAGCACTTGTTACAGTGGCGCCCAACGATAAATCTTTCTTTTTTTTGATATATTTTCACCCAGGGAAAGTTTTATGGCACTAGAGGTTTTGTGTAATTTCGTATAGGAATCACCTGTGAACTCACCTTGTGTACATAATTGTGTTCTTTATTTATAAACCCCTACTATTTACCACATTTGTGGCTGGTTTTAGGCAGTATTTCATTGGTATTTAGTAATATTTGATAACACATTGACAAATTTTGGAGGTTATTATAATTTGCTGACACTAGCATTTTGACACATGTACTTAAGCTTTTTTCGTTTTGCGACGTTACGAAATTCCGAATGTCCATTTGACATGTTTCAGGCGGAAAACCTTGTTTAAGCAGCCGTTTGGTTGAAATATTTCTGATTATTTTGAGAATATTAACAAAACTTGAGACAAATCTTTGTCAGCCATCTTGTGTACTAAGCAATATTTACTTTTCAAAATTAACAATTGTAGATTTAGAATTATATTTAAAACTTAGATCCATTCTGCATTAAGGATAGCTTTATACATTTTCAGTGTTGGTTTCTTATGTTGTACAACAAAACTTACGGTGTATTTTGAGATACATTATCATATAGTTATACACTTAGGAACTAGAATAACAACAATCAGTAGCACTATTTAGCTTTATTACAATCAACATTGTTGGTTACACAGACATTTGGTTACTTACATTGTAAGGCAAAGGGATCAAATTTTATCATCAATTAATATTACAAACATGGAACGCCAAATTCAGTTTCATAGTTTGCTCAAAGATGAACTTGTTTATGAGGTACAAATTCGGTCTGAAACACCAGCAACAACTGTTGAAGGTTTGAGGAAGCAGTTGCGAGGTCTTATTGTTGAGGCTCCAAGCGAGGTCATACTGGACACTCCTTTCTCAGCAGAGACCGACCTTAACGTGATTTCGGAGAAGCTTTCAGAGTTATCTTCCTTGGTGGATAGGCACACTAGGCATAAAGATCGATAACCGCGAGTCGAACAAGGGCCTTAGCACACCACTTGTTCTATCGGTTGGGCCGGATAAAACCGGAATTGAGCGCTGAGCATTTGGCTATTAAGGCAGCTTCGCAGTCCAGATTGGAGGCATTGTTGGTTAAGGTAGACAGTTTTAATCCAGGATCAGCAGTGTCTGGCGTTACTCCTGAAGCAATGACAAGCGACTTTAGAGATTTGCAATTACAGTGTTCATCAGACTTAAGTATTTCCAAATGGGGAGTCAAATTCAATGGTAGTACAGACCCGCGCTTATTTTTAGAGCGTGTTGAGGAGCTGAGGGAAGCAAATAACGTTCCAAGTTCAAAGTTATTTAGAGCAGCTCCACATTTGTTTGTCGATCAGGCTCTGATATGGTATCGTGGTATTAAGGAATCTGTGAACAATTGGAATGACTTAAAGCATTTGCTTTTGGATGAGTTTGAGCCTTGTGATTATGACCATAGACTAAAATTGGAAATTCAGTCAAGAACACAAGGTGATAACGAGCCAATTCATTTATATTTTGCAACCATGTCTGGTTTGTTTGGTAGGTTGAGGACGGCTTTATCAGAGGAGGCAAAGTTGGAGATTTTATTGCATAACATTCGCCCAATATTTACCCAACAGTTAGCCTTACTGGAGATTAACACGGTGGCAGAGCTTAAAAGTAATTGCAGGAAGCTAGAAGGGGCATTGCAGAGGGTTAAATTATTTGCAGAACCGCCCAAGGTTACTTCTAGTACACTTTGCAGTGAATACGCCTTCAAAGGGAAATCGTCCTCGGTAAATGCAGTTGCAGTGAACGGGAATGCGGCCTATAATGCGCCTAACCCGAAACCCGACACTTCGAGTTCGCGAAGAACTAACAATTTCTCATCGGCCGGTCGAGGCAATCATTATAGTGCTCCAGGTACGTCAGGGTCCTCGGGCAGCATACCAGTTTGCTACAAATGCGGCGGCACTGCACATAATTTCCGTTTTTGCAAACGTGCAAAGCAGCACATAAAACCAAATAATGGTCCGAATTGTCAAAGTGACGCGACAGATAACGGCAAATCGTGTGCGCAGCAGGGGAGCGTTCAAAAACCAAATACGCAAAATTCAAAAAACTGATTGAGAACCGTAGCGATTTTAGCGATGAAATAAAACGCGATATATTAAATTCGATTGATAAGTTTAATAGTTATTCCTCAATCGCAACGGTTTATTTTGCCCCAAATAAAGAGGATATTCGACCTTACTTAAGGGTTAACGTAAATAATTTTGAGATTTACGGTTTGTTAGATTCGGGAGCCGGAATTTCTATTCTAGGTAACCAATCTCATTTGGATTTCATTAAGTTTGGGTTTAAGTTGAACCAAATGCACACGTCACCGAAGTGTAATGTGGCAAACGGAGTTGAGGTTGAGACAATAGGGTATATCTTTGTCCCCGTTACATTTAATAACATAACACATGTAATTAAGTTTATTGTGATACCCAGCATTGTCTCAAACGTTATTTTAGGAGTGGATTTTTGGCAGTCCTTTCATCTGGAACCGGAAATATTTAAAAATATTGATTATATGGCTTCACCTGAAACTTATTTTAATTGCAATGGGTTAGATGCAAGACAGGTGCACACAATACAATCATACGACCATTTGTCAACGGCCGAAAAGGAACTCGCGGATGCCGCAGTAGCTAAATTTAGGGAAATTTCGTTCGAGGAGAAAGGTCTAGGCCGAACCAGCTTGATAGAACATGTGATTGATACTGGCGACGCTTTACCTATCAAAACGAAACAATACCCCTTGTCAGCCGAGAAACGCGCAGTTTTAAGTTCCGAACTCGACCGTATGTTAGCTTTAGATGTAGTCACACCCTGCGAGAGTCCGTGGAGTAACCCGGCTTTATTAGTGAAAAAGTCTAACGGTGATTGGCGTTTTTGTCTAGACTGTAGGAGGTTAAATTCGGTGACGAAGGGGGATTCGTACTCCATTCCTTACATACCGCAAATTCTGGACAGCTTAAAGGAGGCGAAATACCTGTCGTCGATCGATTTAAGCTCCTCTTTCTGGCAAATACCGTTAGCTGAGAGCTCGCAGGACAAAACTAGTTTTGTAGTAAATGGTCGAGGCTTATACAAATTTAAAGTCATGCCTTTTGGTTTGTGTGGCGCGCCTGCTCGTCAACAGCGTCTCATGGACACGCTGATTGACCATAATTTAACCAGTGACGTAGAAAACGGTTTAGTCTTTTGTTACATAGACGACATCGTAATTTGTTCGTCAGACTACCAGACCCACTTGCTTTTATTGAACCGTGTGTTGGCGAAGTTGAAAATGGCAAATTTAACAATAAATTTTACCAAATCTACGTTCTTCAGGCAGTCGCTGAAATACCTTGGATATGTCGTAGACGAGTATGGCTTGCGTACTGATCCTGATAAGGTGGCTGCCATTTTGAACTTTCCAACACCAACGACTTCGCGTGAGGTAAAGATTTTTCTGGGCACGTGCTCGTGGTATCGTAGGTTTATTCGTGATTTTTCAACGATAGCCGCGCCCTTGAATAAACTCACGTCGAAGGGTAAAAACGCACCAGCCTTCAGGTGGTCTGAGGAAGCAGAGGAAGCGTTTAAATCCTTAAAGAACGCCCTAGTGACGGCCCCTATCTTGGCAGTTCCGGACTTTAGTAAGCCGTTCGCCGTACACTGTGATGCGTCTTCTTATGGGATCGGTGGAATGCTTTCTCAGACTATCGAAGGACGCGAGCATCCAATCGCGTATGTCAGTCGCTCCTTAAATAAAAGCGAGTGCAACTACAGCGCAACGGAGCGTGAGGCGTTGAGCGTATTATTTTCAGTTGAGAAGTTTGAAGCGTATTTAGGGTCACGAAAATTTACAGTAAATACGGACCATGCGTCATTAAAATGGTTTATGAAACTTGAAAACCCGTCAGGTAGGTTAGCTCGTTGGGGTTGCAGACTGTCTCAATTTGATTTTGATATTGAGCACAGGAAGGGATCGCTTAACGTTGTGCCTGATGCACTGTCTAGGCTTATGACGGTTGACGCAGTAAACGTAACTAATGTGGTAAATGATGAGCCGGATGAATGGTATGACAGAATTAAAAGTGGATGCACAACACATCCCGCAAATTTTCCAAATTTTTGCATGAAGGAGGGAAAGTTATTTAGACTTAGCCAGTCTAAGTATAACTTATTAAGAGAGTTTGATTGAAAGGAAGTGGTAAGAAAGGGTGACCGTAAAAGAGTTTTGCAGGAAAACCATTGCGAAGCAACTGCAGCTCATTTTGGTGTTTTTAAAACTCATCGCCGGCTGGCGTTAACATACTTTTGGCCGGGAATGTATAAGGATGTGGTCGAGTATGTAAAGGCTTGCGATACCTGTGCAGCCTATAAACACTCCCAAAAACCGACTGCAGGCCTGATGGGACAGCCAAAGGTATGTCATCGCCCATGGCAGGTAGTTAGCATCGATCTGGTGGGCCCACTTCCGCGCTCTCGAAGAGGTTTTACCTTTTTGTTTGTGGTAACATGTTGCTTTTCGAAATTCACACTGCTATTTCCGCTTCGCCGCGCCACAAGCGCTTTGGTGGCGAAGACTTTTGAAGAACACGTCATTTTAACACATGGTGTGCCTGAAACCGTAATCACTGATAACGGAGTGCAATTTACGGGATCAGAGTTTAAGCAGTTGATAAAACGATACAATATACCTAACCTATTTTACGGACCGCGTTATACCGCCCAAGTAAATTTAGTTGAACGGTACAATAAGACAGTGATGATTTCCGTAGCGTCCTACGTAGAGGACAATCACCGAACATGGGATGAAAAACTGCACCAGATTAGGTTTGCGATAAACAGTGCAGTAAACGAGTCCACAGGGTTTTCTCCATTTTTTTTAGTTCACGCTAGAGAACCAGTCATCAACGGGTCCTTTTATAAGGACACCGATCAAAAGTACACCACAGCTGTTCCTAGGGATGAGTACGCAGGTCAATTTGGAATATTGAAAGACATATTTGAGCAGGTTAGGTTACGTTTATTAAAAGCACATGCAATTAACGCAAAATATTACAATTTAAGACACCGTTCGGCGAAGTTCTCGGTTGGGGACATTGTTTGGAAGCGTACGTATGTACAAAGCGACGCTTCAAAGTTTAGAATGTCAAAACTTGCGCCCAAGTATGAAAAATGCAGGGTTAAAGCGGTTTTGTCTCCTTTAGTTTATGAGCTCGAAAGGATGGATGGTCATCCGATTGGCTCGTGGCATGTTAAAGATTTTAAGTAGGCAGTTGGTGTAGGGTTATAGGTGTGAAGTTGTCCCTGGACGTACGGCCTCGTGTTTGTGAGTGCGTCGCCGTGCCGCCAGGGCCAACAACCACGGACGCCTAGAGTAATGTTATCTCTGGACGTACGGCCCCGAGTTCAATACGAGCCGTCGCCGTGCCGCCAGAGTTAACTAATTATTACTGCCAAATGTGAACATCTTAGTTACGGTTATTAATCGCAAGTAGTGTTAAAAATATTTTGGAATATTTAATCACGAATTTTGGAAGGTACGTGGTGAACAGGAGCTACTGTTTTACTACTCATGTGTGTTTAGATGACGAATGAATGATGTAAATGGGAATTTGACTGCGAAGTATGTTAGGTGCGATCAACCTGTGCTCAATACCAGGATCGGATTAATTAATCTTTAATATGACCTTATTCCCCTTTCATCCATGAGAGGAGGCCTGTGTGCACACTAGTGTCACATTTATAGGCTAGTTTATAAATGCTTGCACTATATCCTGTTACGTAATGTCGGTGACGTGTAGTCTCCTGCTTCGCCTCCTTTGATGAGTACCCAAGTGGTACAAATTCTTTTGCGCACTTGCTTTGTCTACGTGTGGTCAGGTGCCTGACAAGTGCCTAAATGGTGCTTGTTTTTTTTTTTAGCTAACATATTTCTCTTTCGGCTGAGACTTGGAGACAAAGAGTTTTTTTTTCATTCTTTTATACCCTATGCCCTAAATCTGGGACAGGGATATTTTCTCGGATATGGACTTTTGCCCGGGCAAGCGGAGATTGTGTTGAAGACTGCTGAACATAGGCCCTGGCAGTTTGAGTTAGCTTCTGCAGCACAACTTTAGGTTGTGATGCAAAGGCTAAAGGAATGTTTACCGGTATGAAGGCAAATAGGTTAGTTTAGGTTAACTTTCCCACTTATTCGTGGGTTCGATTGGATCCTTTGTGTTTTTTTCTTTTAAATTGTTTTCTTAGTAACCCGACGGGTTGGTTTCTCTTTAGAAAAGAGACTGTGGTAACGTTTTGGGGTAGGTTAGTGATCCCCAGGGGATCAACCTCGGCCTTATGGGCCACATATATATATATATATATATTTTTTTGGTTGTTTGAAGTTTAGGATAAGTAATTGGTCTTACCATTTCTCTAAATATTGGTTGTTATTTTTTTAAGTTGTTGTGGCAGGTGCGGAAAGTCGCTGAGGACAGCGAGCGGTTCACCTGCGTTGAACCTTTTCATCGGGGGGGGATGTATTGTAACGGCGTAATATTTTAATTTATTGGCATCGTGTAGCACTGCCTCTAAACATCAACACAGCATCTAAAAAGAAGTCTTAAACAGCTTTAATTGTGTTGTAATGAACCTGTGGTCTGTGTTGTCAGCTTAGGGAAAAATCCTATTTTTAAATATAAAAATTGAGTTTTTAATGCAACTTGGTAGCAATCAAGATCTAGATAGGTATATAGAATTTTGTTAGTGAACTTACAAATTCCAAGTTTGAAAATGGGGCTAATTCTGAATTAAAGGAAATTACAAAGAATTAGCAATCCCCAATTTAATTTTCATATAAATTAATAGTAGCAGGTTTCAATTAGGTGAGATAAAAAATTAAAAGACAGTATTCAGGATTGGATAATTTATTCCACTGCAATACCAGAGATAAGGCCTGAGGGCCAGTGGGTTTCCCAAGATGTTCATGGGGCCATTTTTGAATTCGCGGCTGACACAGCAGCATCAGGTTTCTGAAGAAATCTTATTTCTGACCCATTGGTGGTCACCATTTTGGGAGCTGATTCCGTACCGGTGTCCTGAAAGGGAGAAGAACCGTGAGTATTAATTGTGATGGATTGAGTGTAATTCCGCGTGGCGCGAAACACGAGGAATTAGGTAGTAATCTGTTCTCTGGTCTTTTCAGGAGAGGAATTCAGCGAGGAGGGAGTTTCGCGATAGGAGGAACTATGAAAGTTATATAGTTCACTATTGGTAAGATAAACTTACCCATTTTGTGAAGGTTTCATGTCGGCGTGTAGTAGGTACCCACCGTTCACTAATTAATCCAATTTAATTATTTTCAGTGAACGGGAAATTGAGAAAGAAGGAGAAGGATTAAGAAAGTGTTTGTTTGTTGGAAATGCTTCTTGTCTAGCAGCTTCGGCATCGGGTCCCTCTAGCGAGACGGAGGAAGCTACCCAGTTTCAAGGTCCGCCTGCTGTCCGGTCGCCTTCCACAGCAGTAAATTCAGGTGTGTTCGCTCCAGTTCGAAACAGGCGTACCTAAAATAAAGATATAATTGTGTAAATAATTATAGTTAGAAATTTTATCCCTGGTGCCAATCCATTGCCATATTAGTATTTAAGAAGTACAGTGTAATAAAGGTGTAACTTACTCATGGTAGAGATTCCAGTCCTTTGGACCTAGTGTTACACGACCCAGCTCTATCCTTAGCAATCGAAATAGGTCAGGATTCATAGATTGAAAGGTTGACTGGTCTCGCCATGACATGCAAATTGGTGTAAGATATATACAGCTTCCGTTACAGTTACGGTGCCTTTCTGTGAAATAAAGAGTATAATAGCATTTGGCAATTGTTTCTTTCATATCCAAAGCTTTCCCAGGGTTTTAGCTTCATTACTGACCTTATTAGTTTGTTCTTATTTTTTTCTTGACAATTTTCTGCGACAGTGTTTTGAAGGGGCACATAGCCGGGAGAAAGCACTTGTTACAGTATGAAAGAGTCGAACAATGTTTGTGTGAATTAGGGTTTAAAAAATGTAAATTAGAACCTTGTCTGTTCACAAAAATGTATAATGATGTGAAAATTATTGTTGCATTGTATGTAGACGATTTCTTTGTCTATTCTAACTGTGAAGCTGAGACTGATAAATTAGTAAGTGTTTTGAGTTCTAAATTCAAGATTAAAAATTTAGGGCAAGTTCAGCAATGTCTAGGTATGCGTGTAAAAATTGATAAAGATAATAATGTTATTACATTAGACCAGGAGCAATACATAGAGCAGTTATTAGAAAGATTTAATATGTTAAATTGTAAAGGTGCTAGTACTCCAATGGAATGTAAATTAAATCTTGAGAAATGAGAGAATTGTGATACAGAAATTCCATATCAACAGCTGATTGGAAGTTTATTATACCTTGCTGTTTTGACACGCCCAGATATTTCGTTTAGTGTCAGTTTCCTTAGTCAATTTAATAAATGTCATACAAATGAACATTGGAACTATGCAAAACGTATTATTAGGTATTTAAAGCAAACAAAAAAATTGTGTTTAAAATATGTGAACAGTAAAGTTGAGCTTGAAGGCTATGTTGATGCTGATTGGGCCAGTAATGTTGTAGATCGTAAGTCCTTTACTGGTTATTGTTTCCTAATGTCAGGATCAGCTGTTTCTTGGGAGAGCAAGAAGCAGAGGACTGTTGCTTTGTCCAGTATGGAATCTGAACTAATGTCTATAACAGAGGCAAGTAAAGAGGCTATGTATTTAAGAGCTTTGCTATGTGAAATCACAGGAGATTTGTGTACTGTACCTTTGTATAACGATAGTCAGAGTGCACAAAAGCTGGTGGCTAATTATTCTTGTCATAGAAAAAGTAAGCATATAGATATCAGATATTATTTTGTTAAAGATGCAGTTAGTGACAAAATAATTAATTTACAGTATGTGCCAACAACTTCTATGCCTGCTGACATACTCACAAAGGCTTTATGCCCTATTAAGCATTATAAATGTATAGAAGCTATGGGAGTGAGTCAGGGGTAGTCAACCTGTATTTGAATAAAAATATTTTTTGTGTTTTTTTTAAAAATGTTATGTTTATTTTCTGGAACTTCGTGGAAACAAGCGAGCGCGACAAATGTAGAGTTTATTGGATCCGTCTCTCTCTTATTAGAACACTTAGAACAAGAGGTACTTCTAGTGCGAGAAAAATCGAAAGTATGTCGCGGCCCATAGGTACGACCATAGACGTGCATGACGTTTTGACGTTTCTTCAAGAAGTAAATTGTTAAATGTCCAGCGCGCACTACTCAAGTAGAATCTCCATACAAACTTTGTTTGGTCCTCATTTTAAAACTTTTTATAACCAATGGGGTCCGACATATATAGGTCGGAAACTAGTGTATGGTGTAAAAACATAATAGATCATCAATATCTTCTGAGCGCTAATCCCGGTTGTGCCTCGAAAATAGTCCGGGCTCCACTCTGACACCAAAACCCCAAGATTTGCAGATCTGACCTTCCAACCCAGATTGAAAACTAGACCTTATTGGGATTAGACAGGTTTCGTCACGATGCTTTCATTCACCGAAAAGCTAACGGTAAATATTCCGTACATACGTTCCGAAAAACTCACTGGTACGAGCCGGGATTCGAACTGACGACAGTCGCTTGACAGCCGCATGCCACTAGGCCACCGTAGCGTATAAAAACAAAATAAATATAATATGGGGAAAATAATAAGCTATAAAAAATTGTGTGAAAGGCGTACTATACTTACCTCATTTTTTTTTCCTTTTTGGTTTTAGCTACAGGAACTAGTAGTATAGAAAGTTTCAAGTCGTAAGTATCATAGCTTGTTTAAAAACCTGCCAAGTGCGAGTCGGACTCGCGCACGAAGGGTTCCGTACCATTATCTATAAAAACAGTTTAAAAAAAGTTTGTTGTATGGGAGCCCCCCTTATTTATTTATTTTATTTTGTTTTTATTATTTGTTGTTTTAGCGGCAACCGAAATATATAATCTGTGAAAATTTCAACTGTCTAGCTGTTACGGTTCTTGAGTTACAGCCTGGTGACAGACAGACAGACGGACAGCGAAGTCTTAGTAATAGGGTCCCGTTTTTACCCTTTGGGTACGGAACCCTAAAATGAGAAACTAACTACAATTGTAGGGAGCGTCCTGACGACCCTTCAAGGTACCTCTTATTCGACGTATCGTTATTGGTTATCCATTCTCAATATTTCATAATAACAATAATAGTATAAGTAAAGCGACTCTTTTTACGCGAAATTTTGACAACTGTCTATGGGCTGACAGCTGCCAGCGCCATTTTTCATCAGCCTATATACGTCCCACTGGCTGGGCACAGGCCTCCTCTCACGTATGAGAGGGAACGGGCAGTAGTCCCCACGCTGGCCCAGTGCGGATTGGGGACTTCACATACACCTTTGAATTTCTGCGCAGATGTATGCAGGTTTCCTCACGATGTTTTTCCTTCACCGAAAAGCTAACGGTAAATATCAAATCATATTCCGTACATAAGTTCCGAGAAACTCATTGGTACGAGCCGGGATTCGAACCCACGACCGCCGTTTGACAGCCGCATGCCTGAACCACTGGGCTACCGTAGCTTTTTAGCGCGTCGCGTAGCGCCATTTTGAACGGCCTGTAATCGTAAGATGGTGCAACCCGCCCAATCTACCTTACATACATATGCAACGTTACGCAATGGACCAGCTGATCCTTACTTTAAATAGATTGCGCAACGACGGTGCACCGTGGGCCCACTACAAGGCGATGGTAAAGATGGCGGGAGTCCGCTGGACGTGGGTAGCGCAGGACAGATCATTGTGGCACTCTTTGGGGGAAGCTGTCCAGCAGTGGATGTCTTTCGGCTGATATGACGACGATGATGATAAGATAGATCCCATGCAGTACGGATAGGCTAAGCTACGTTTCCATGCAAAACTTCAAAGCTTAATCACAGTTTATTTTCCTTTTACGCGTGGCCATTTGAACTTATTTCAAGCGAGGAACATTATGTCTTTACGGAAGCAACTAATTGGAATAAAATAAAACACCGAAAGGTCGCGGAAATCCGATGGATGGCGCAGGACCGTCCGCTTTGGCACTCTTTGGGGGAGTACTATGTCCAGCAGACGTCTTTCGGCGGATATGATGATGATGAAAACACCGAAATGAGACAGTGGTGGCGACCTTTGAAAACGGTCTTTAGTTACTATTTGACACCTAACGGCCCGGCCACGACTTCGAGCGGCGGCGGCAGCGGCAGCGGTTTTTCTAATTCATGGCGTGTTATCCAAACCAACCACAGTGCGTTGCGCGTCTTGACCGCGCAGTGAACAGATAAAACGGTCGCCGCGCCGCAATTCGCGCAATGTCGTGGCCGGGCCGTTAAGGCGCCGTAGGTTCAGCGAAGTCAAGCGAACAGTGTTTTTGAAACAATATAATGCGTCTGTTTATAATAATATGGTTTTAAAAAAATACGAATAGTAATCTTGAGGCTTTTCTTCAGGGAAATCAGTGTTTAGAAACATGATTAAGCAATTTTCGCTCGATAGAAAAATATCACGAACATTGGTCTAAAAGGGTCTGAAATACACTTAAAATATTTGTTACAAATTATGCACAAAAGCTAAAAATATTAAAATGGCTTCTAAAAATCGGCAATATCATGTTTGAGAGAACTGTGTTTACTTTTTTATTTATTTAAACGGCCAAAAAATAAAAATTAAAAAACATGATTTCCGCGCTTCCCAGCACGCACTTCCATCTCGCTCACGCTTATGCTCAGTGAGAGGGAGAGAAGACCATGAACCTACGGCGCCTTACCCCGTACTAACCGTTCTACAATGTATGGAAAACCAATTCAATTGCAATTTTACTCGTAAAACATACATAATTATGTATATAAATAAATACAAAAATAAACTGCAGCAAAAAAACGTAAAATGTTAATTACTTTCAATTTGAATTGGGATACATCAACTGGAAAATAACAGACAATTATAATACATAACTCCAGTGTTTCTCGGTAATCAATTACTACGGAGTACCTAAGTATGGGAAGAGGGGGGACAGTGGATCAGTTTTTGTTTTGAGGCACATAGCCCAGCAGATACACACTTTATGTCCGTTTTCTTGTCCTCATATTAATAAGGGGTTATTGAGGCATAAATAAAATGCACTATAGAAGGCACACAAATGGAACTTTAGGCCACAGAGTGACTTTAAAAAAAATGGGAATTGGTCCACTGTTCCCCATGCTCGGGGAACCTTGAATCAGGGCATTGGGAACTATGGACCATAGGGGGAACACGGGATCATATGTATTAAGTTACATAAAATAACGTCATAAATCAACAAAAGTTATGTTTTATTATAGAAAATATAAATTCAAAAAAGAAAACTTAAAGACAGTACTTTATGTCATCAAAAAAATCTTTATCGTTAATTTTAATATCACTTATTATAATCTGTAATATAGGCACAAATGTCTTCCTACAACATAAAATCACAGGAATCAGGCAGCCATATAGGCAGGTTTTAGTTTCACTAGTTTACAAATAATCATAAAAATATAATATAATCAGTCTAGGCGAGGTAGCCAGTTTCCTAGGTTTACATAGTACCACTGGACCCATATCCACTGCTCCCCAGAAGGAGATGGCCCAGTGTACCCCATAAACCGTTACAGTAAGAATAATTCACCAAAAAAATTAAATATATATTATTACACTCAAAACACCAATCAACACAATTTGCAATCACAAAGTAACAAGATAAAACAAAAACAAATTCAATAACACGCGTGAATTTGCCTACAAACATTTTCAATGAATATGTAAAATAAATTTTTCAACACAATTGCTCGTAACGTACCTCTTATTGTGTCGCTTTTAGGCTCATAATCCTGGATATTAAAAACGCGTGTTTTATAACTTTACAACACTTGTGTGTTATGGTTATATCCCGATTAAGTCACGTTGGCACCTTGCAGCAAGATATATGCATGAACACGGTGCATTCTTGAATTAACCGGGTTGTACAGAATGTACAGCTTTTTTTTTAATTTTCGGCAAATGGATTCTTACTCGACTAAACAAATTAAATCCTTTTTGTTAATTAATTGACTATTTATTTTTGTATATGATATGGAAACGTTTAATTTAGTAAAACTATTCACTTTTCATAACATTTTGCATGAATTAAATACAGATAACATATTAAAATGAAAATATAATTTTATTTTGTATTGGCTGTTTAGAGATTTCTGTGCCCACACTGCGCAAACTTCACGAAAAAAAAACTGTTGCCAATATAGGTTATATTTGGATAGGTTATTTATTTCACAAATATTTGTAAAATTTGTTTATGCGTGTTTTGTTATTATCAAAAATGTTGACTCGTGGTGACTAGAAAAGTGATAAGTAGAATGGACGCCACTGGAAATTCTTGGCGATGTGCAATTGTGAGTAAAAACCTGTTGTCATATTAATGATTTGCTTAATGTAAAGTACATAATTTGGCAGGCCAATAACATTTTCATCTTATGAAAATGATTTTTTCCTCGCAAAATGTGTTGAAAAACGTCGTATGATACGCGTGAGCTTTGATAATTACATCCTCGGCTTCCTTATCACGCTCACCTGCGGTTCGCGTGAACAATTTCGCCTCTGATGTAATTATCAACCTACCTCACTTGTATCACAATGTACTATTACGTACTGTGTTGTTCGACCGGCAGCGATAACGCACTCTCCTTATGCCTGAGCTCGCGGGCGACTGGCGCAGTGTAGGGCCTGTCGAGACGAGTTTACAATTACACGCGTCGGCGTTTGAATGTGTGCGTAAACGATGGCGCTAGATAGTTTTATTCACTGTTCCCCGTGATCCACTGTCCCCCCTCTTCCCCTACTTACTTACTCAAAGAATTTGACCTTTTTAATATAAAAATAACCGGAGTTTGTATGCGTTATAAATATCAGTACTTAAATTAGGACAACAATCAGTTACCGATGGTGCAAGTTAAGAAATGTTTAATTAGGATAAGTTTGTCCCTTGTGTTTTAAAATTGACAGTTAAAACAATTTTAAGAAATTGACTACACTAATTCAATTCTATAAACACTGTAGGTACTTGAACCAAAATTCAGCACATGTTGCGATATCTGATTTTGAATTCTTTCACAGCTTAAGGGCGGGTTGCATCGACTTACGATTACAGATCCATAGAAACTTGTCAAACGTTCCATACATTCAGATTTTAACGAACACCGCTTACGATTACAGACGGTTTGGTGCAACTCACCCTAAGAAGTGGTAAATTAGGATCCGTTGTTGATGACGTAGGTCTATTTTGTGTATGATCTTTACTTGATAGACGTCAATGTTGATACATTGACGTTGGTAAGGTTAAGGAGCGACCACACCGGTGCGTTACACTGCGTATACGCGTTGACGTGTCGTATGCGTCACGTATTCTTCATACATTTTGCTGCGTTTACGCTGCGTTAGCGTATTTTGAGCAGCGGTGTGGTCGCTCCATTATTAGGTAAGCTTTGTTATCCACAACACGTATTACTAAACAGTACTTTGTACTTGCACTTTATTATTGTTGGTTTGATGTCGCTGCAGAATAGAGTGTCCGCAACAACAAATTGGCTATAACTGAAATGACAGATTGCTGCGACAAATTGTACCTACTGTGCTTTAGAATTTCCCATCCTCAGGCCACTTCTATTAGGCGATGCGAAGCCGAGGCGGTGCAGTATCTGCAAGCTGTCAGTGTCAACTGTCAGTCAAGTCAGTACAGAGGGGCTACCGGGAAATGAAAACGAACTTCGTTTGTGTATCGCCGTCTCTGTCGCACGTGCTAGTTGGAGCGATAGAGACGGAGATATTCGAACGAAGTTCGTTTTCACTTCGCGGTAGCCCCTCAGAGTCTTCATTGCTTGCGAATGCGTCGTCTATCCATAAACCAGGCCTTATACGCCTGTGGCTTGGACCGATTCTAGAAACAGAATGAATACTTCTCCTACTAACCACCGGCTTCGACAGAACGAGGAACCACCTCCATAATTATATAATTGATATGGACAGCTGCTCCATAATTGTAAACACAGGAACTATGCAAATACAGAGAGTTTATACTCGTAATTGGTTCTTAGTAAGCGATCGGTGTCAATTAAGTTTTATCTGTGTGTTCTGCTTTTAATAAAGACATGTCTAATTGGTTTATACGGCGCTTGTGTTATTTTGTTTCACATGAACACTCAATTTGTTTTATTTGTAGATTAGAAAATTGGGTTGGAATAGATGGGTAAGTAGCAATGCACTCTGTATTCTCTTTTTAGGGTTCCGTACCTCAAAAAACACTCTCTGTTAACTTCTCTCACTCTCTGTACCTTTTTGGAGGTATCAAGTTGAAATTAATATCGAGTCGTCGTTCAGGTAGGGGAGAGTGGGGGACAGTGGACCACGTTTTTTTAGCGGCACAAAAGATATACCTACCTACACTTTCTGTCCGTATTTTTATTTATATGCAAAAGGGCTATGTGAGTTATAAATAATATAAACATTGATATGAAAATATAAAATTGTGGTAATAATTTACAGTTTTTGGAATGAGTCCGTTACGTTATGAGTTTTTGAGTTTTGAGGTTACAAAGTGGATGTACCACTTTGTAACCTCAAAACTCAAAAACTCATGCAGTACTTTCCGTTGACCAAGACTCATGAAAGGCAAGGTCTTACTCACATTATACAAGGAAAGGAATAAATAAATAAATAAATAAAATAAATAAAGGCACGGTACGGACCCCGCGTCGCGAGTCCGACTCGCACTTGATATTTTTGTAAACATCATCATCATCATATCAGCCGAAAGACGTCCACTGTTGGACATATGCCTCCCCCAAAGAGTGCCAAAGTGACCGATCCCTCGCCACCCGCATCCAGCGGACTCCCGCAACCTTTACCAGGTCATCAGTACCTTGTCGGGGGCCTGCCCACGCTGCGCCTTCCGGTGCGTGGTAGCCACTCGAGAACCTTTCCGCCCCAACGGCCATTGGTTCTACGTGCTATGTGCCCCGCCCACTGCCACTTAAGTTTAGCGATCCGGAGGGCTATATCGCCTTTGTTTGGAATTTTTAAAGGCCTGTATGTTTACATAAATATACATTTTATTTAAGTTTCATGAGATGCAGAAAGACAACGTCGTCAATTTCTGTATACCTAACTCAATCCATTCGTTGGCATTACTGTGTTCAGCAAAACAAATATAGACATGAAATCGATTACCTATCACTGCTAACGGATCAATGTCAACAGAACATTGATTCATAATGCTTGCCGACCGACACAAGGAGAACCAGTGTAAGTCAGACTTCCAATTATACTCCTAGTTGTTAAAAAATTCCATTGGAACGATCACTTAACTTTTCGAACTCTGTACTGTCATTTTCCAGTACAAAAAATGACATTTAGATCTACCTGACGCGCGTAAAATGCGTAACGTAATAGACTAGCTGATCACGATATACGGATGAGAGGTGACGTGAGTATAGACAGGTTGTGAATTGCAACCGGCACGTGTAAGTCGACGTCAAAAGTAAGTCACACTTTTGCACCTTATCCCTTTGTAATAGGGCGAAAAATGTACACTTATTTCTGACGCCGGCAATCCAAACAGAGTGCAATTTAATTGCCTCAGTTTGAGCTAATAACGGAATAGGAAGAATCTTGTTCAACGCAAACAACCAAAAAGAACGGCTAGTCGAGCTTTGTCTCATTTTCCGTGAACGTAAAATTATTAGAAAAGAGAGAGAGAGAGCTACGCTCAGGCTTAATACTTTCCCCTTCTGGTGGGTGCTGGCGGCCAGATCAGATCTCCATTTTTCACTTTCTTCAGGGTGAGAGGAACGTGAGAAGGCACCTTGGGAACCTCAACCTTACCACCGCAGCCATAATAACATCACAAGTTGCGGCGTGTGAGGGACCTATATTTGTCGTTTGGTGACAAGTGTGACAACACAGCGAATTCTGATTTTGGAAGGGTCGGCAATGTGCACTTTACACTGGAGTCGCATCGTCTAACTGACGGCCCAGACGGGCCGCGACCTTATATGATATATAGATTTTATTCAACTTGCATTGAATTAGAGTGAGAATTTACACACCCTAGTTGACTGTACTATAGTCAAAAGGATTCGCAATAAAAATGTAGCTTCTTATTTACCAGAACGGGAAAAGTTTCATTCTAATAGGTATAGTCCACTGGTATGGACAAAGGATAATTGTTATCCCGGAAATCATAAATCTTAATATGATTAAGCCTTATCGATGGAAATATTTTTTTTTTCAAAGTAACCGTAAAAAATAATGTTTTTTTTTATCCCTTAAGAAAGTGCAAAAGTTTGTATGGGCCTACAATATATTATAGGAGTTCCACGCAGGTGGACTCGCGGGCAGAAGCTAGTAAAGATATAATTCAAAAGCTTACCTACTCGATCTGTGTAAGTGAACGATAGCTTTTACATTTGTCTACCTTTTGAACCAACAAACCATTTTCTAAACGCACTTCTAAATTGCACCTCGTGTGCAAATACAACTTTCCAATTAACTATCCTAAAGAGCAAACACATCGTAGCCCAAAACACACTCTATTACCATACCTTTAAATTGAAAAATCGATTGACAGCTGTCGGTGGTAAGCATGTCACAATTGTATCTTCCCACGACGGTCATCCATGTGTGGTGGTATTTTACCATCAACCCTACCACAATTTCAACTTTAATCGTACTTCGTTAGAGTCGAAAGTTCCTTATCACATGTAGGTTAGTTTTCACCATATACATTTTCACGAAGCCCAAGAGATGCTTGGTTCCTAACAAATTGAGAAGGTACTGTAGATGTTTCTCGTTCTTAGGCGTATGATACCTTTTGATTTGGAAGGTCTTTGAGCCTTGTATGGTGGTTAGTAATTAATGGTTAGTATTCTGCACTCGCATTTCATGGTCGGGTGCATGGGAGTCTTGACGGAAACTGTCATTTCTCATTATAAAGAAGTTGCTAAGAGCTTTGTTAGTGGGTAGTAAAAGTGAGGTTTTATAGGGCCCGCAGTTTAGCGGCCCTTCGAGAGGCGGTTTTATGAGCTATGGGCTAGAAACACTCACTTCGCTCGAGGAACATTCCGTCATTGTTAAAGAATAAATTGGCAATTATAGTCACATTGGCAATAGGACCCTGATGACAATATGGATGTATCTATGCTTATCTATATGTATACTAATATAATAAAGTCTGTGAGATTGTACCTTTGAAAGTATGTTTGTAATGGGTATCTCCGAAATCGCTTATCCGATTTCATTAATTCTTTCGCCTACGTGTGATATGGACGTTCTGAATGTTTATTAAGCAGATTTTCCACCGGAGCGCGCATACAATTTTCAATTCTCGCCTCGCCTCGTCTCGTCTCGCCCCTCCGGTGGAAAATCAGCTTTATGCTATATATTATCTCGCGGGTTCCCCTACGCATTTTGCAATACGTGGCCGAAGCCGTGATTTAGCCTAATTGGTAGTGACCTTACGAAGCTAGAGGTCCTGGGTTCGTAATGTTCGAATCCCGGTAAGGGTAGTATTTATGTGATGAGCACGAATATTTGTTCGTAAGTCATGGATGTTTTCTTTATATTTTAGGATTTATTTATCTATATGAGTATGTTTATGTTCGTCTAGTATACATCGTACAAGCTTTGCTTAGTTTGGGACTAGGTCGGTTGTAAGATTGTCCGCTAATATTTCTTTATTGGCAACTTGATGACAAACGTTTGGACCAAAATTGTCATTGTAGTTATTTAAAAGGTCATTCTATACAAAATGAACAATGCCTGAAAAGCGAAAGTAACAAAATCTCATCATTATTGTATCGATTATCCCTAACCACCCTAAAAAATTCAACGCCGGTAACAGACTGCCCAAATCCTTCGATCAATCACTTGAGAAAAAAAACGCATCAATTTTGGTGTAGTTTAAGACCAATAAGTGATATTGAACACTTAAGGGCCCTACACACTATTGTGGACGTAATCCAGGGTTATTGAGTGTGCTCCCCGCCGATACAGAGTGATTGGCAGACTTTGCATTAAATACCTACCTAGTATAAAAATATTGTAATTACAGTAAATATTTGAAGAGAATTGCAACTTTATGTTTAGATGTTAAGATTCAAATTTTGGTGTAAAGATACCGTAGTTATGTTATTTTATTTGTAAATTCAAGGTTTGTCAGCGTTTAATGTATGAGCGTGTGGTGGGCTTAGTTTTCTTTGATCCTTACCGCTTTTAGCTTCCCGACGATGTATGTTAACTTTCTTTACGTCACACCTGGCCATAATGCGAGTTTTACTGCACGCTGCGCGTACGGGAAGACTCGCATTGTGGCCAGGTGAAGACGTAAAATTTTGTACTCAACACGGGCGCGGTAATTCGAAAATTCCCAGAGCGCATATTTATGGCCCTCACCTTCGGTTCGAGCCACAAACACCTGCGATCTGGGGCATTCACGAATTCACCGCCCTAGTTACGTAATGTACTATTATAATATACCTGCTTACGGTACGCCGTCTAGTATGTATGTATGTAAATGTATGTAATAGTACATTGTGATACAAGTGAGGCAGGTTGATAATTACATCAGAGGCGATATTGTTCACGCGAACCGCAGGTGAGCGTGATAAGGAAGCCGAGGATGTAATTATCAAAGCTCATGCGTATCATACGACGTTTTTCAACACATTTTGCGAGGAAAAAAATCATTTTCATAAGATGAAAATGTTATAGGCCTGCCAAATTATTTACTTTACATTAAGCAAATCATTAAGATGACAACAGGTTTTACTCACAATTGCTCATCGCCAAGAATTTCCAGTGGCGTTCATTATATTTATCACTTTTCTAGTCACCACGAGTCAACATTTTTGATAATAACCAAACACGCATAAACAAATTTTACAAATATTTGTGAAATAAATAACCTTTAAAGATATAACCTATATTGGCGCCCAACAGTTGTTTTTTTTGTGAAGTTTGCGCAGTGTGGGCACAGAAATCTCTAAACAGCTAATACAAAATAAAATTATATTTTCGTTTTAAAATGTTATCTGTATTTAATTCATGTAAAATGTTATGAAAAGTGAATAGTTTTACTAAATTAAGCGTTTCCATATCATATACAAAACGAAATAGACAATTAATTAACAAAAAGAATTTAATTTGTTTAGTCGAGTAAGAATCCATTTGCCGAAAATTAAAAAAAAAGCTGTACATTCTGTACAACCCGGTTAATTCAAGAATGCACCGTGTTCATGCATATATCTTGCTGCAAGGTGCCAACGTGACTTAATCGGGATATAACCATAACCTGCGGTTCGCGTGAACAATTTCGCCTCTGACGTAATTATTAACATACCTCACTTGTATCACAATGTACTATTATTGTACATGGAACAGAACACAACAACAATACAATTATAACAGGAGCAGAAGATACATGTACAAAGGCGAGCTTATCCCTGAGAGGGATTTCTTCCAGCGAACCTTTGAGCAAATGAGTGGAAATTTGATGTAGGCAAAACCGAGACACATGTACAAAACTATTAAAAAGATAAACAAAATTAATTGATAATTGATTAATAAACATACTAATAAATATATACCATTAAATAGATAATAAATATTATATACTATACAACGATAAACTTATATATATATCAGTAAAGTAACTAATATAGTCAAGGAGCATTCGACAACCACAATTTCTTCAACTGCCCCTTCAGCGAGGCTACAGACTGACACTGCCTGAGTGTCGGAGGCAACGAGTTCCATAATTTGACCGCGCGTACCGTGAAGGATTTATCGAAGGATCGGGATTTATGAGGAGGTATGGCTAAAGTAAGATTACTACTAGATCGGAGCCGATGATCGCTTCCTTCCGCCATAAACTTGAACCTCTCCGAAAGGTAGAGAGGGGAAGAAGGAATAAACAGGACATTGAAGAGGAGCGATATTGTATGCAAATCCCGAGGACGGCGGATGGGCAACCATTTGAGCTGGGAGCGGAAGGATGACACGTGATCAAATTTACGCAAACCAAAAATATACAAACTTAATACAGACGTTCTGCAAGCTCTCAAGCTTGTCAAGCAGTTCCTCATTGAGGACCAAGTACGCAATGTCCCCGTAGTCCAAAAGTGGGAGTAAAAGGGACCGGGCAAGAATGATCTTAGTTTGGAAAGGGAGGAAATTTTGCAAACGTTTAAGGGAGTGCATCGAAGCAAAAAGTCTCATACTGACCTCTGTAACATTTGCTAACCACGAAAGTGTCTGGTCCATGATGATACCTAAGTTTTTAACGGTGGGAGAGAAAGGAATATGAGAACCATCCAGAAAGAGGTCCGGTATCACCTGGCCAGATATCTTAGAGACGAAGTGAGGGCTGCCAATGACAATCGCCTGCGACTTTCGAGCATTCAACTTCAAACCGAAGGACGACGCCCAATCGTGAATTGAAGCTAAGTCCCGATTTATTTGACCAATAAGCCAATCCAAATTGTCCAGACTCGCCGCCGCGTAAATTTGCAGGTCATCAGCATAGAGATGATAGGAGGAACGCAAGTTTTTAGTAATCCCATCAATAAAAATAGAAAAAAGAAGTGGAGAAAGGACTATCTAGTAATAGGTCAACATTCGCATTTTGTGATAGGTGCTTGCTTAAGTCCATTTAAATATACAAAAAGTAACATCTCAATCTCACCTCCCGGAACCTTTACCAGTACGCTTACCATAAGTTTGCAATGACGGCTTACGCTAACGAGTATCGAGTTTTCTATCGGTGCATCTCTATTGCACTTTGACAGTACGAGCGGGATGCACAGATAGAAAACTCGATACTCGTTAGCGTAAGCCGTCATTGTCAAACTCATGGTAAGCGTACAGGTCATCAGTCCACCTCGTCGGGTCTACCTAAGCTGCGCCTGCAGGTACGTGATCACCACTCGTATACCTTTCCGACCCAACAGCCATAAGTTCTATCTACGTGAAATGTGCAGCATTCTTTGGGGGACCATGTCCAGCAATGGGCCTAATCTCTCGGCTGATATGATGAACCCCTTACCATTGTCTTAATATTTTTATGTAGATATTTTTATTGTTGATTAAAGGTAGATCCTTTATGTTATCTGTGCACGCATACCTTCTTGTTATATAATTAACTGCCCGGCCCGGCTTGGCACGGACTACCCGTTTTCCTGTAGGAATGAAGCATTTTCCCGCGGTAAAAGTAGCCTATGTTCATCAGGGATAATGTCGGCTTCTAATTGTAAAATAATTTTCCTAATCGGTCCAGTAGTTTCGGAGTCTATTCAGGACAAACAAACAGTCAAATCTTTCCTCTTTATAATATTAGTGTAGAAGTGTAGATAAATAATATACCTAGTTAGTTTTAGACGTAGTACATTGACATATATGCCCGAGAGGGAACATGTTGAAACCAATTATATTTTTGACACCAATGTAAACACGCAATACACCAATGTTATGCAATAAATTGCTTATATGAATATGGAAGATTCTTTTACCGTCCTATGTGCCTACATTCCTACAAACTAACAATCTCACAGACTTTGCCTCTTTATGCTATTAGTATGGTAAACAGGTAGGTTTATAACGCAGCTAACTTATTCTACCTGACAATTAGCATTGATAAACAATGTTTAAACTAACTGCCCTAAGCTCTTACATCTATAACCACATATCATACAGCAAACCAGTACATTATCTTCATATCACACATACTTTACTTGCCATCCACTTGCATTAACTGATCACTCCTTCAGTTTTAAACCTCCTCGATTTGAGAAAACCAACCTTATGTGGGTATAGATAGAGGCGTTGACAATGGTATTGGTATTGTGGTAAAATTATTTACGTTATCAGACTACTGGCAAGTTGAAGCATAATTTGCATTAAGCGCAGCGACTATCGTCTTTTAACAATGGAGCTGAATGCAGTACCTTGACTCATCATCCTATTATCCTACTTATATTATTAAATGAGAAAGTTTGGATGTTTGGGTGTGTAGATGTTTGGATGTTTAGAGGTTTGTTACTCAATCACGCTTAAACGGCCAAACCGATTTGGATGAAATTTTGCACGAAAATGGTTTATAGCCTGGATAAAAAAAAAATATCTCGCATAACAGTCTATGACTCTTAATGTAGGTATAAGTCTTGATCAAATATTGTCGTTGGACCTTCCAATTATTATTACAACACAGTATTCATATTTGTTTTAAATAGAGATTCATATGAGTTTCGAATGTGAAGTTGTATCTTTGAAAATATGTCCAGTACTCGTAGGTTCCTACTAATAATTTTAAGGTGCTATTTGTTTTTTTTATTTAAGATTTATGTGCAGAAAATTTGATATTAATATATATGCTAAAATAGTAACACACACATAATTTGATATTAATAAATATCTAATTACCTTCTGTTCGTTTCTTATATTAATTACTTCTTTTTAACTAAGTAGGTATTTATTACGATAACCACACCACAACACAGCAATTTCTCATGTGGTAAACAATAACTACAGTCTACGAGATTTGGGATTGGTCTTTTGACAGCTTCAATATGACGTAAAGAGTGATGTGGCTAGAGTAAATCGATTGTCATAATATCCGATTACGATTGATGGTGGCTAATAAAAGGAATCGATTGATTACTGTGTAATAATTATTTTTTGGTAATCAACTAGAGAGCCTATACACAGTCTTCTGCTAACAAAAGTGTCCTGTAAAGGCGTTACGAATGCAAAGACCTCGAGATTATTTAGAATATGTGTTTGGATCTACATGTAAAATTAATTTGATATATTCCTAAGTAAATTCGTGAATAAGTGAAATCAAAAGAGCCTTTTTAACCCGTCCGAGCAAAAATTGCCATAATAATAATTGTTCAATAAAATCAAGTTGCAAAGTGACATTGACATTTCTTTTTTTGTCAATAATGCGTTAAAGAACGTCGAACGAACGTTTAATATCATGAGACGGCCGCGACATACTCTCGATTCACACAATACCACTTGTTCTAAGTGTTCTAATAAGTGAGAGACGGATAGTGCGAGAAAAATCGAGAGAGCTCGCGCGCCGTCTCGTGATAGACGTGCAGAAATCAATGCCATATCTTCTAACGGAACATTTTGCACATTCAAATATGTCGGTTTCGATCGATTCGTGGATCGATGTGATTTTATTTCGTAGCATCCGTGACAGTAATTAAATAATACATTGGTATTTTCCTATTCACAATTATTTGATTCATTCCGAGTTATTTCTAAATTGACAGACTCCAATCGATTGAAGCAGTGCAACACTAAATTTTAAAAAAATAAGTCGTAGGACGTAATTATTCGCATACCGAGTTTTCAATGCTAATTTCTGCACAAATAAGCAGTAAAAAAATATTACAATATTTTTATAAGAGCTAAAAAGAGCGTGCATGGAGATTGAACTTTATTTCCTAACTCGTAAGCTATTGAAACTTTTTTAAATTTTTTCGATGAGCAGTGCCAATTTACGTTATATGGGTGTCGCGAAGTGTCATAAGACCAGTCCCTAATCTCGTAAACTGTAATGTGGTAAATTCCTGTTATGGAGAATTGCTTTCATGAACTATTGCGATTAGGGAAAAACGCTTATGCATAGGCCATACTATAATAAACTACGTTAAACTATGCGGATTATACTATGTAAGAAAACATGTTTTTAGTAATTTCAAGGTTATGTTTATTACCATGATAGTAAACAGATCGCATTCATCGTGCAAATGTGAGAAATTACTATATATATATTAAATAATAATATGGTTAAGATTTAAGTAAAACTTGTGAATCCAAAAATATGCCTAAAACTATCATAATTTCGATACCATTTACCTCTTCAACCTTCAATATCATCCTTGAACTAAATTGTATACCTACATGCACGTATTACTTAAGGTACTGTCAGGAATTATAAAACTTTTATTGTGTCCACTGTAAGCGTAGATTTATAATCGGAAAAATGTCTACATATTTTACCTCCGATAACACGACTCATAGATTCCCCTCGAATGCTTACAATATAATATGACAAATATATACAACGACCAGGGTGGCTTGTAGGATATACTAATGGTCGAATAGCTAACCGTGGATTAACATAAGTAGAAAACATATTGGAAGGAAATATATTTACTTACAGTGTAAGTTTATGTAAGATAACTGAAATTAAGCCGCGTTCTAACCCCGCCCCCCCTATTCTGTAATTTGTTTTAAGCTCTCCTCAACGCTCATCCACAAATAAATCTTGGCACCGCGATGCGTAGTCACCAAGCGTAGGTAGAGGTCTAGTTTCGCGACGGGTGACCGGCGGGGTGAGCTTAGCGCTAAAGCGTCTCACCCCGCCGGCGACCCGTCACGAAACTACCTACGCTTAGTTACTACGCCTCGCGGTGTTAAGATAATATATTTGTGGGTGAGCGTTCAGGTGAGCTTAAAACAAGTTACAGAATACGGGGGGGAATACTGGTGCATACCACAGGGTCAATATACGTGTGTTCAATGAAACATCTGAATGTATACAATGAAACAGGGGGATAAACAGTGAAAAAGTGCAACTCAACATTTGTTTTCATTTAATCAAGTTTTATATAGTTATTATCATTGTATCATTTTATATCAATTTATTTAATAAAATTGTCTACATCGCTGTGACACACACGGTTAAATTGTATGCTGTTTCATTGTAAACAAAGTAGATAGATAGATAGATAATAACTTTATTCAGCCACAACAAACAAGTATAGTGGTAGAAACATTTAGAAAAAAACATATCAAACAGTTTTATAACCTAAGGCATTCAGAAAAGTAAACTTAGTCGAGGGTTGTCTGTTGTGGTGTAGACTCAGCGTTACTGCTGCGGAGTTCGCAGCGCTGATCTTCCGCCAGAAGCTTTAAAAAAAATCAAGAGTTTTTTTTGATTATCAATGAAAAATTGCATAAATAAGTGACCCATTTATATCAACATACTTCAGCTCCATTGACGCTTTGGGATTTACAGAAGGCAATGAGACACTAAATAATACGAAAAAAATCTAAAATGTGTCAAAAAATCACCATTTTTTTTACTTTTTTGTGGAAAATGTAGTGTTAGTGCTGTCTTTTTCTTTCACTCGTCGCGTCGACAAACAGAGCGTGGAAGAGGGTTTCCTCAGTACGTACTCTAATGAGCTATACAGGCAGGACTATCTAGCTACATAGGGTTTTGGATATATTGACGTGTTTCACTGTGCACCAAAGTTTCAATGTTGGATGACCCTATTATAAACTTTCATACTATTATATTTAATACTTCTTTTAACTACACTCACTCACTAAGAGAGCGATATGGTTTATCTCCCCTCCTCCAGTTAGTGCACTACATTAAGCCAGGTCTAAAAGCCGCTTAAGACCTCACGAACTGCACATTTCTTTGCCCTCGTCAATGTATCAAAAACATGGGTTAATTTATCGATCAAATACTCTTTATACATTTCCGTTCTGCGTACTGTAATGGTCTCGGTAATTTGTTTATGATATTTTACGATCACAGTTATTGTTGATAAATAAAAATGTTTTATGCTTCCTGGCCTAACCAAGCACCTGCTGACAAAGGGTACTAATACATTGTGTGCACAGTGCGTTTATCGTGAAACAACGACATAAAAATAAATAGTTTACTCTATAAAAGTTAACACATTGTAGCATGGGTACTGGGTAGGGTAGAGTGCGATGTCATAAACTTTTTTTATATATACAACTACGGTGGCAAACAAGCGTACGGCCCGCCTAACGGTAATTGGACACCGCAGTCTATATACGCATGCAACTCCAAAGGAGTAACATGGGCGTTGCCGACCCTTGACATGTTTGAGGAGTCGCCGTGTTGACAGCTGAAGAAACAAATTCCCTCGCTCTCAACGCAACGCATCCTTAGGAGCTCTGGCGACCTTGCTCACTTCCAGGAACACAACACTACTACAGAGCAAGTAGTAGTGTTATTATGGCTGTGGTCTTCTGCAAGGTGGAGGTTCTTCCCCAGTTGGGCTGCTCCACATTCGAGCGGGTTGACATTTCGCTGTGCCCTACCTCACCAAAACTTACGTACTTCCACATTTTAAGAAGAAGCCATATTAGGTACTGGTTCAACGCCAATGATGGATTAATCCGTCAAGGAGCCCAGTGCGATAGCGACAGCAACCTTCTCAAAAATTATAGGTATGTTTACCCTGACAAAAACAAGTGAAGTGTATCGCGCGCCTACGCTTTCTCACAATTTGACACTTGAAAAACAAAACTCAATGACAGTGTAACTTAATAAAAACCTATAGAGGCAGGCATACCCCTGAGCTGTGGGTAAAGTGAGACCCAAGCCATAGTGTCTGGTTTCACTAGGTATCCATTATTTGGAGATAACCTTGGGAACCTCCAATCACGAGCCTGCTTCAAATTGAAAAATAAACTTTATCCGAATCACGTAAAGTCGATTCGATATGACAGTATATCCGGTTAGGCTAGATTATACACTATTTAAAAGTTTTCCGGAATATCTTATAAGTCTTTCTCTGTTATTTTAGGTTAAACTTTAGTTATTCGGGATAAGGTCATAATTTAAACTACAATGAACATAAGTTAGGAGTTAGCGGTAGTTACTGAATGTCACTGGCCGTTTTTTATTTTGCCCCTCATTTCACAGTGATGAATCATCGGCGGGAAATGGAACGCGGCTCTATTTCAAATTTAAACTCGGAATAGCATTTTGAATTACGAATGCGTATGGCACAGAGTAATTTCCACAGAAAATTCATCTCATCTCTTGACCAAGCTCTGTATGTTTAAATAGATTACATATAACCTTTTTGGTGATATTGTTGGACATGGATCGTGATGTAACGCAAATATTAGTGTTGTTGCATTATCACACGACTTTGATATATCTATGAGATTCCAGGTTCCAGTTGCTCCATTATGAATGAACCAATTTGCTTGTATTTTACTCATTTAAAAGAAGGTATTCGGGTTCGGGTAAAATCGTTTATTTCGGAACACCTAAGAGCAAATGAGAGAGATATTTAGACCCGAATGCCATTCTAAATGTTAGCGGGCTGTATATTGGTTTTTGAAGCCTCCGCATTACCCTTAAATATTAATTAACTCGACATTATGCAAGTCAGACCTAGATAAAACAGATTTATTAAAACTGAACTATCTGTGATATCTGACTCTACATATATCCGTCTATTTTATGGCACTCCCCCTGGACTGACCGTTTCAAGTGTGACCTGCCTATTTCATTTTTAAATTCTCATTTGCATAGATAGTGAGGTCGCTGGTTGAATGAGCTGATGAACGAATATGGTCATTCCTTCATAATAATAAGTACCCTGTTCATTTTGTTTGATATTATACACCAGTATAATGAAAAACCGAAATCAATTATAAATACCGGAAACACATAGGAAATTTTATTATTCCGAATGTAATTTTCTGCTGGATTCTGATAAAAAAAACCCCGGCCGAAGATGTGCTTGGAAACACCAACATCAGAAGATCCTTCCTGGACAAATTACTACCCAGTCGGCGACTACTAAGTCTTCTCAAGAATAACATAACAAAAAAACTATATTACAAAAAAAGCACGCTTGCTGTAAGTCGTCGGGTAGAGGGTAAGGGTTAGCACCCGAATCAGCCGATCTGATTGAAAAGCGAAAGGCGAAACGAGGTGTCAGGTTGCAACCCTGGACAGTATATGCATAAATTCAGATGCTGTTTTATTTTTTGTTAAAAATGTTTGTGTAAAAATGTAACATGTCACGTTTGCAAATAAAATTAGATTTTATATTGATAATGAAAAAACTGTAAATATTGTTAAGCAAGGCCGACTAGCGGCTTCCTGTTCTTCAAAATGATGATTTAGGATATTTCTTATACAACTTCAATAAGGTATAAATAATGTATCGATTCACACAATTAAATACTTCCTATTAACTATTAATGAAAAAACCTGTAATTTTTTTTTGATTCTTCGAATGTTGTTTTTTTATATTTCTCAAATCGAGGCCGTGACGATCTAAGATGTTAGATTGATCCTTATGCGAATATTATAGAATATAGGTATACTTCAAGTCAATGACGTCTGTACATAAGTACGAGTAGTTATATACCATTTCATATACTTAAGATTAGGAAAATCTTGCGTACTACTAGCACTAGTACAAGATGCTACTGCGTACTAGTACAAGATGAAACATTCGTATTGTTATGTTTGTGAAGCATCGAAATAAGTAAATTTCCATATCCGGGATAACCGACGAAATGTGGATGAATAGGTCCGCTTAAATTCTAAAGTTATTATGGAATGAGGCATAGATGAAGAATATGACGACTATATGGTAATACTTATTAGGTATTTGTATTCGATTAGGTTAACAACACAGCAATCACGAAGCGGACATCCGTGTCTATAAGGTTTAAATTTGCATTTGACGTCATGACACAGTCATTTTTCATGTAATCTCGTGTAAAATGTATATTTTATGAAATAAAGTATTTTGTATATTATGATGCTTCTGATGAAGTAAATTGGAGAAATCACTCAAAAGGCCCTTTTTTCCATAAAAGGACCTACGGATACTTTGCGTTTTTTGCAATTACTTAATACTTGTGCATTTACCATCATTTATGTCACGATGCTGCAAAAAACTGACAACTCTCGTGTAATAGAAATGCGAAAGTCATAAGATCTCGGGAAAAAATATTTTTAGTGCGGTAGGCGTATACGTCATTGTTAACTATGGTCTAATAAAAATGTCCCATTTGGCGGCGTAAGCGCCTGCTACTCTAAGGAACCTTTTTCCCGAGCACGCACATACCTACATGTAGGACCAGTGCAAAGTAATTTTAAGTTTTACTGAAGTAAGAAACATGCGACACTTGGATGTCACAAAAAGATTCGTTACATATTGAGTAGCATACACGATCGCTTCTGCCAATAGTCATTAAGGTTATACAGAAAAATGGTGAATATTATTTACAAGAAATGGCGCTTATAACGTTGTAATGAAGCTCTTCTTTCGATAACTTTTTACATTTTATTTCATCTTTAACAAAAAGAAGACTAAAGTGTGCACAATGTGAAGCTGTTACATTACTGTATGGATAGCCTTATTGCATTAAAAATACAGTTTTATTTTGTGTAAACTGGCTAAGTTGTCTGTATTGACATCGGAAAACATTAATAATCGCCATTTCAAATTACACTTTTTACCACAGTGTAAACACTTCGCAATGCAGTTAAAAAACCGTTATAGTATGAGACCGTATGTTACCTCTATAGCTTACTAGGCAATTGAATGAAAGACTGTCCATAGCATTAAAAGTAGTAGCATTAAATCATTTTAATCGCAGCAACTCCAATGAAATATTTATGATAAAAACATATCAAGCCAAGATATATAAGATGACCAGTGATATGACATATAATGATATGGCGGGTGCCAGAAAAGACTGCAAATTGGCTCATTCACGATGCAGTCCAGTAAATCTTCTGTTGTTTTATGCGCTGTGCAAAAAGTGTGTTAATGCGAGTGTGTTTCGTTTCGGTGAAGTAACGCCGGCCACACGCTATCGAACATACGATCAGTCGTTAAATATGATAAAGGAGAGGAAGTCATAATGGTATAAAAGAAACCTGTAGAATTTTGACTGTTCTCTTGCACAATGTCGTATCTGGTGCAATAGTTTGATGACGATTTAGGCTTTATATCTCTTAGAACATGGGCGTTTTTGTAATCAAATGTTTATCAGAATAAACGTTAAGGAGGTATTGATAAGTCGGTTTGGAGAAGGACTTATTAGGATAGTTAGCAAAAAGGTTATGAATTCTGATGACTAACATTGTGTATTTAGTTTATCATTCCCCTTTATGAGCGGTATATTGTAGCAAGATAAATACTACAGACCAAATTGTAGAAATACTAATAGTACCTGAACGTAGTCGTAGAATCCAACTAAGTTAGAATAAAAATGCCAATATTATCTGGAATTGGGATGACAATTGGGATTAGGTTTTTAGTCCAACTGTGGTTCCTAATCTTTTCAATATTGTTACCCCCTAACTTATTAGGGAAACCGTTTTTACCCCCCAATGAAATATCCTATAATATAATTTCTACTGTGTTTTCATATAATTTACTTAAAATAGACACTTTTACACACTTACAAGAAACTACGGTAGCCCAGTGGTTCAGGCATGCGGCTGTCAAACGGCGGTCGTGGGTTCGAATCCCGGCTCGTACTAATGAGTTTTTCGGAACTTATGTACGGAATATGATTTCATATTTACCGTTAGCTTTTCGGTGAAGGAAAAACATCGTGAGGAAACCTGCATACATCTGCGAAGAAATTCAAAGGTGTATGTGAAGTCCCCAATCCGCACTGGGCCAGCGTGGGGACTACTGCTCATTCCCTCTCATACGTGAGAGGAGGCCTGTGCCCAGCAGTGGGACGTATATAGGCTGATGATGATGATGATGATGAGACACTTTTACCCAGAAATATTAGCTATTTCACCTTCTCAGGGGTTCAGAACCGACAACCTCAGACCAAGCCGACAACATACCAGGTTTTTATTGCAAATTGATTTGTTGGCATGATAGTATTAAGATTTAGCATATACTGTGTAACAGGTTAAATCTGCGCTCAAAGTGTCTCCGGCTCCGATTACGGCATAATCGATAACTCGACTGAGGCTTTCCGAATATGCAGAACACTGTCCACCGTATGTATAGAACTCTAGCTGCCCGCGGGACTTCACCCGCGTATTGCAAGAAACGCAGGCAAACCCACTGGGTAAAACATAGCCTATGTCCATCCAGAAAGTCCATTATATACACAGGAGAAACAATTTTTGAAATCGGATGGGTGGTTTCGGAGTTTGGCCATTAATTACACACTTATAATTATTAATTTACAAAGCGACAATCTTACAGTGGATCTATGAGGAGTGGGTCTCGCAAAAGTACGTTCGAAAGGTGTCGTGAATGGTCATGATTCACGATAGTATTTACATTGATGTTAATAATCATGTCTCAAACAGCCGATTATTTTATGTAGCAACACCGACCAGTAATCATTTTATAACAATATTGACGGGTAGGCGGAGAGTCAGAGTTCCTAACGGCTATAATGCGTACGAACAGTTAAGTGCAGATTTGTAGTGTTAGATTTGGAGGAAAACCAGGGTGAGCTCTTTCCATAATCACTTTCAATGCAGCCTACGATATTGTAACGATTTGGTACATTTACTGTTAATGTGCTTACACAGCTCACACGATGACTGTTTATGATGTGATGTATTTATGTGCGTCCACAGGTCTTATTCTATTTGGGAGGTGTGACGGTATACCATGTATATGAATAAGGTTTCCTACATGTCAGGTACAGGCGATAACACAGTTCTTAGTCGTGGAGTTCTTTAGTGTGAGAGGATTAGTAACCAGTGTAACAACAGGGTCTCAGGTTCGGTAGTTTCAGCCTCAGGCCGTATCGTTATCAGCCAAGGGTGCGCCCGAGTAATTATAACGGGAACAATAGCGTGTGAAATGGTGGAGCATCAGTTGTGTGGTTAAGGGATGTCTGTAAGGGGAGAAGGAGGACATTCTCGGGGACGAAGGTCCCCACAGCTCGTATGGAACTGGTACGCACAAGGCGGCAGCTCATCTGTCAGATATATAAAAGATTCCGCAAGCTGTAAGTGTAGGTTCATAGTTGCATACGTGCTAATACGGATAACTGAGCTAGAGTGCTATAGGTACTCATTCGCGGCCATGAGATCGACCAGAAGTGGCTTCGCGACAAAAGGTGACGTAAGACCTGCAACCATCAACCACAAGATAAAGCCTAGCTAATGAAGCAGAAGTAACATAGACGAGTGAAGCTCAAAGAACGCGTGAAGCGGTAACCGCAGCGGTTTGGTTACCAACATTGAGACGCTAGTCATGACTGCCCTGTGTAACCGGTACCGGTAGCTAATATTGGATTTAATTTAACATGAGGTCGATTATCCACTCACAGTTTGCTTGTGGCAAACACAGTTGCCAATTTCGCGCACCCCTAAACTGATGGTGGCAACTGTGGTTGCCAAGAAAAGTATGGGCTTATTTTTAAAAGAAAAATTACAAGCTATTTAGACAACCTTTTTCAAAATCCGAAATCAAGTGAGCGGTTATATATCAAGTAGTATGATTGAAATCTTATCAATTTCAAACAACTACAATTCAGCCCTCATTTAAATATGCCACATAAGATTAGAAAAATCGTGCACTAATCATCTCGAGATTTAATAATGATCGAAAAAAGTAAAACAAGTACAATATTTATTTCCCATTTTCAGAATAAATGTTTAACAAAAAAGGCTTTCTACAATAGAAAGTATCTACTGACTGCAAACATAATAATATATAATCGAATTAAAGCAAAACAATAATTGCGTTCCGCTACTGTGAAACAAACGTGCATGAAACATTCAAACGAATAGATCAAACAGTTGTGATCATATAATTAACTCTGATAATTAAGATTACACATTCCCTATATGATTATTATTTCCTACGATATTGACGCTCTAACGAATAATCGAATTTAAAAAAACCAATAATTGCGTTCCGCTTCTGTGAAACAAACTTGCATGAAACATTCAAACGAATATATTTATTTATTTATTTATTGATACATGGAAAACCAACAGCGCAACATATTTCTAGATACCATAATAAAACCATATAGCCAATTACAGGTTTTCACTAATAGAAATAAACTAACAAAGAAATCTGAAGCCAAACTTAAACTTAGCGTACATTACGCACAGTAACCAATCGCGCACTACCTAATACGCGGAATATACAAGAATAAGGTAGTTAATGAATTAGGCTACTATAAACTCCAATAACCCGAGCCTACACCTGAGTATCACACATGAAGAAACTTATCAGTTTAGATTGTATTGCCTGTATGCTATCACAGATTATGTCTATATCTAATTGATCTACAACTTTGTTTAAACTCCTGCCTGCTCTGCACAAGAAACTATTCATTCTATATTTAGTGGAAACATGGAATATGCTAATAGGACGAAAACGGAGGAAACATCTTATGGGAGTATTAAAAGAAATCTTAGCAAGTAAATTAGGACAGTCAACATTGCTTCTTATTATATTTAACAAATATAATATATCAGCAATTTCACGACGCTTAGCAAGGGGTATCAAGTGATGCTTTTTACAAAGGGTTAAATAATTAGATGAACTATAATGTGTATGCATTTTATAGCAAAGAAATTTCATGAATTTGTATTGTAATCGCTCAATTCTGTCAATGTAAATTTTATATTGGGGATTCCAAATCTGAGATGCGTGTTCCAACTTGCTTCTCACATAAGCACAATACAAGATTTTCAGCGTCTTAATATTTGTAAAACAAACCGAGCTACGCATTATAAATCCAAGAGTCTTAGAAGCTTTACTTATAATATTATCAACGTGATCATTAAAAATAAGCTTCGAGTCATGAAAAACCCCTAGGTCTCTTATGCTAGTTAGTTGCTGAATACCTTTACCTTTCAATGAATAAGAAGTAGGTATTTTATTTTATTTACGAGAAAAAGTTACGGTAAAACATTTTGAGGGATTTAAATCCAATTTATTCTTAACACAATATCTATCCAGACGGCTTAGATCAGATTGCAGCGCAGTAGAATCTTCAGGTGAAGCAATCTTGGCAAAAATCTTCATATGGTCAGCAAAACTGAGTAACTTAGAAAACCGAAAACAGGTACCTATATCATTCACAAAGACGTTAAAAAGGAGTGGTCCCAACAAAGATCCCTGTGGAACGCCACTTGGTACAGATACCCAGCTTGACATGTAGTTTTTGATCACTACCGACTGGCAGCGATTTTCTATGTAAGACATAAACCACCTCAGAAGATCCCCTATAATACCCATTGAATAAAGTTTATGTATTAAGACATCATGGTCAATCCTATCAAAAGCCTTACTATAGTCTGTGTAGATTACATTCACCTGGTGGCCAGAATCCATTGTCTCAGATACAAAATCGTTCAGTAAAGCAAGATTAGACACTGTAGACCTCCTTTGAACAAAACCATGTTGAGTGCTATCTATAGTATTTTTTAATACTGCCGAAACCTGCAAATGGACTATTTTTTCCAAAACCTTAGCCAAGATACACAATTTGGAAATCGGCCTATAATTTGTTACATCCGTTTTAGGGCCTTTCTTTATAACTGGAGTAATGAAAGCCGATTTCCAAACCAACGGGACAGAACATTCAACAAAAGATCTACGAAATAATAATAATATAGGTTTAGTTAAGGCTTTAGCACAATTAATTAGATAAATAGCTGGCACCTGGTCCGGACCTGCAGACTTACTAGGATCAAGACTAAGTAGTAATTTAGTGATTATAGCAGGATCGGCCGAAACATTGTGAAGGTGACTAATAGTATCGGTACAGTCATCAAGGTTGAAGTAACTCCTCGATGCTCGAGTGGTAGAAGGAGCGGCTTGCGCTAGAAAACTAGTTTTAAAATAATCGGAAAACGCATTACAAATGTCAATTCCCGAGTTTATAGTGACACCATCGTAACGCATACAGCTCGGTATTCCTAAAGAGTTAAAACGAGATTGAACAAAAGACCAGAATTGCTTGGGGTCCTTACTAATGTTGTTCTCAACATTCTCTGTATAATTAAAAAAGCATCGCTTTTCCATGCGCTTAACTCTCTCCCTCTGATACTCAAACGCGATCAAATCACACCTATTACTGTTAACGACGAAGAATAAAAATATTGTAAATACCTATGTAAATATATAAGTAGATTTAAATTAGTCATAAGTTTACCTAGCATGTAATAATAAAGAGTTCTATGACTGGTGTTTTAATAAAGAGATCACTCCTATGGAGTGCCCCCTATGTATGGTCCTAAAATAGTAGGTAAATAAAGTATAAATAGGAAATAGGCCATACATAGGGGAAGAACGCACAGATGTGCATCACGCGGTGTCCTAGCCGTAAATGAGAGCGTCTAGGGCGCCGCACGGGTTATATTTATAACCTCGGTCCGCGGGGGAACAGAGCGTGGCCGCACAAAGGAAAAGAGGCACTAAACCCGCTGTTTTCTCACTTCCCGAGTTAGAAACTAATAAGAAAAGCATGTATTTTCTTATAAGAATAGAGACTAAGCAAAGAAATGTAAATAAACGTATAAAATAAGGGTAAAATAAAGATTACGGGCGAGAGGGGGGTGTACGCGGGGGTCGGGAGGCGAGGCGCATAAATATAGGCGTGTATAAAACGGGGTGCGCCCTAAGCGCCGAATCTCACTGGAGCGCAAACTCTTAGAGTATTCCAGTGTACAAACTTCCCCGCGTGGTCGTGCCGGAGGCTTCCCCTGGATTTTCCCCAGGCCACCCTCCAACCACGCAGTTCGACCGCTATATTGGGTCCGTCCTATTATAGCAACAGTCAGGTTCAAAAAAAAAAAAGCGCCGATTCATTCTGAACGCAGCAGCCGACAAGGAAACAACTCAGCCTAGAAGAAGCCTCCCGACCCAGCAAGCTCCAGCCTCTCCTCCACCAGTTCCAGTTAATGCAGTATTTTATTCCGGTCATCCCAGGATAAACCTATTTAGAAGAAAACAAGATACAGTCCACTTTAGTAAAATCCACAACCCGTAGGCCGATCAACAACAATTACCATATAGTTTGAATTTGCGATGATATTTATGTTTTTCTTTAAGTGTATATGATATGAATCTTTAAGTGTTTATGTCTGTAATATGAAACAGTGTTTATCATAATTAACTCTGATAATTAAGATTACACATTCCCTATACGATTATTATTTCCTACGACATTGACGCTCTGACTGATAATCGAATTAAAATTAAACAATAATTGCGTTCCGCTTACTGTGAAACAAACGTGCATGAAACATTCAAAATTGCAATAAAACAAAAGAACAACGGCCCGGCGCCGGTCCGTGCGTTAAGTTACGTTGAACTGATGACATATTGAGAAAAACCTAGTTATACCGGTGACCACGCAGCGCAACGTCCGCTCGGGTGGCACCGATTAATGGACAAAAACTGTGCGGTGCGCATGCCCGCCGCGCAACACCCGCTAGTTGCGCACCGGTGAGACAATGGCCCGGAATTGACGTTTGACAGGTTGGTTGGCTTCCTTTGACATTGCTGTCTTGTGCGGTTGTTTTTGCTTTGGCTAGTGGAGTTTCTGTTGTAATATATTTATTTGACACTATAACAATAGTCTTTTGGTCGAATAAGCAATTTCTGACAGAGCAATATATTGAGTATAAAATGCCTGTTACGGACAGACGGATGAGTTTATCTAGTTAAACAACAAAAAGTGAGATAATATCCTGTTGTTGTGTGCTTCCAATACAAATTGTGCAGAATGTAGAATGTAAATAATTGCGATTATTTAGAATGAGAATTGCGTCAGAATTTAATGTGAACAAACGCAAAGTGACTTATCAATATCTTATTCATTTTAATATCGTCTACCCGCCAAATTGTGAACCAAGTCATGTGACGCAACATTTTCGAACGTCAACTGAGAGTCTTTTTACTGATTTTTGTGCACGTCGATTGAAATCTGTGTATTAAGATTTCATAGAGAATACTGCAAGGTCACTCTTTTCATCGTTTAATAGTCTGTTACTTCCGAAATAACCGAAATAACTGTTTCGATACGCTCTAGACAAAAATTAGAAAATAGTACTTCGTATTTCAATTATATTTCGAAGCTTCATTCTTCAGATATAACACACATGTAGTCCTTTAATCTACCAGGCAACATTTCGCAAGTTTAAAGTACGCAGTAAAAACCATAGCTCAAACAGTTTTATCCCCACCTTTACCCCTACCCTACTTGGGGACCTCGGCTTGCCACCATTTCTCATTCTTTATTCTTGCGAGGCAACGAACGCACGAACTAAATAGAGTATTATTCTGCTAATATACGGAAATTGCAACAAAGAACTATAAACGAGTTATGACAGTGCGGTGCTGATCTGATTCATCAGGTTCCGAAGATAAATCAGGTAAGTGCAATTAGTTTCAATAAATAGTTCTACATTGTGGTGCCTCTAATAAATGCATTTAATACCGCACGGGCCGTGAGCCCACGCCTTGTAATTCTAAACCTGGGGGGCGACCGAGAGTCGTCACGAAGGTATCTCATGCTTGGGGGTTGTCCGTGAGTCAACACGATAGCAATTTCTAACAATATTAATCGCTAAGAAATGCATTTCATACCGCGCGGGCCGTGAGCCCACGCCTGGTAATTCTAAACCTGGGGGGCGACCGAGAGTCGTCACGAAGGTATCTCATGCTTGGGGGTTGTCCGTGAGTCAACACGATAGCAATTTCTAACAATATTAATCGCTAAGAAATGCATTTCATACCGCGCGGGCCGTGAGCCCACGCCTGGTAATTCTAAACCTGGGGGGCGACCGAGAGTCGTCACGAAGGTATCTCATGCTTGGGGGTTGACCGTGAGTCAACACGATAGCAATTTCTAACAATATTAATCGCAAGCCCATGCCTTGTAACTAAACCTGGGGGGCGACCGAGAGTCGTGAGGAAAGTATCTCAAGCTTGAAGGTTGACCGTGAGTCAACACGATAGCAATTTCTAACAATATTAATCGCTAATAAATGCATTTAATACCGCGCGGGCCGTGAGCCCACGTCTTGTAACTAAACCTGGGAGGCGACCGAGAGTCGTCACGAAGGTATCTCGTGCTTGGCGGTTGACCGTGAGTCAACACGATAGCAATTTCTACAACCATTAATCGAGATTAGTATATCCCGTGTTCGCGATGCGGGGCATTAGATACATATATGCATTAAAATTCCTGACGAGTGGTTTTACAATGCATTTCATATCTACCCTCAATTAGAAAAATCAAAATATTATATTTTAATTTATAAACCACGAACAAGTATATGAGGCAGTGGAAACTTCACTCCCACGTTCAAATGAAGAAAATGCACCTCCCGTGGAGGCCTGTGATGACAAAACGACCCCTGTAATAGATGCCGAGTTACTAACCGCTCTAGGGGACGCCACTGATGATGTCCCAAAATATGGGGAGAAAATTCATCTTAATTTAGCGCAAAGGTGGCTACCTATATTACACAAAGGTATTGATAAAAAGAGTAAAGATAAACTCTTATAAGAGTACCTGTAAATTGCAAATTATTATGGGCGCCGTCCTTAAACGCCGTAATTTCGGCGGCAGTTACAGACATCCAAAGAGGCCGTGACAAGAAAATCGAATCATCTCAACAGCAATTGGGAGTCGGTATAGGTACTAACGATAAAAATCCTATCTAATTGAAGTCGGATTTTAGATAAAACTAGTCATTCCTGGACTAGACGAAGTATTCCTTAAGTCATACAATACGTTGAGAGAGATGATACTCTCTTTGGAAGCAAACTCTCAGAGAAAATTAAAGCTTCCAAATCTACTGAAAAGTAGGCCGACAGCGTCGACCATCATACGGCCGCGAGCAGCCTACAACAAGCCACTTGCGACGCCGCGGCAGTAACGCAGGTACATGCCGGTCGCCTTAAAGCTTTTTATAAGTGTTGGCTTAATGTAACGAATAATCGTACTTTATTTATTAGACTGTATACAGAATGGCTTTCCAATTCCTTTTTAGGACATGTTACGCAATCTGTCAAACCTGTAAATACTTTCACATGCCAAGAGCATGATGAAACGAGCTTAGCTGTACAGAACTTAATTAACCTAGGCATTCAGTGAAAGCATCACTGGATGCCAACAGACTAATGATCAGTTTCTATCAAAGATTTTCTGACTCCTAAATCGAATGGTGGCTATAGATTCATACTGAATCTGAAAGGGCTCAATAAATTTGTAACTAAGTCCCATTTTAAAATGGAAGACTAGAACTGCTTCTAAATTAATCCCTAAAAACGGGTTTATGGATACCATTGACAAGATTCGAGCATAACAATGTTACTTACGAGTTTTGTTCCCTATTAGTCTATGGACTTTCCGTGGCGCCTAGAACCTTCACCAAAATTATGAAAGAAGTCGTAACTTACCTAAAAACAAGGCCTAACTTCTATTATATACCGGGGTGGCATTTTGTGTATTGGAAGGGACCTTAACGAATGTAAACATAATGGGAGGGAGACTCTCCGGTTTCTCGAGTGCCTACGATTTGTGGTAAACTATACCAAAAGCTCGATACAATCCCAAAATTACCAACAATGCTGCAAATTCTTAGGTTTTGTTTACAATTCAATTATCATGTTTATATCCCTTCTTATGCAGGGGATGCGCACTTTTTAAGAGTTCTTACCACTGCATGCCCGACAGCTAGATACAGCTGGTTGTACACGAAGTTGTTAGAAAGATATAAATTCCGAGCTATTCAGGAATACGATGTCTATGATCAAAAGTAAAACTTCCTCGCGAAATTTTACCTGACTTATTTTGGTGGACTAATAATATTATTTGTAACGTCTTGTCATTTTGGAATCACGAAATTCGATGCAGAAATATCTATAGATCCGTCCCGATCAGGATGAGGTACAGTTTGTGACGGAGTGTGTGCAAACGGAGCATGGGAAGAGCAAGAATTAGCATTCCATATTAATTACTTAGAGCTTGCTCGCTCTTAGGATTAAAATGTTTTGCGCGAAATAAATCAAACTGTGCTCTGTTGTTCCGCATCGACAACACTACCGCGATAAGCTATATTAATCGAATGGGAGACATCCAGTTTCCCCACTTAAATAGCTTACCTAGATCTATTTGGCAGTGGGGTGAAGAACGAGACATATGGTTATTCGATTCGTACATTAACACTAAGAATAATGTAGAAGCAGACAGAGAATCCAGAAGGCTAAATCCTGATATTTAATGAAATTTAAGTATTGCAGCCTTTGAAAGAATAAGTAAACACTTTGGTGTGCCCGAAATTGACCTCTTTGCTTCTCGTACCTCTGCCAAATGTGAAATATATATTTCGTGGAAGCCAGACTCGGACGCTCTTACCGTCGTCGCATTCACTATTAGCTGGTATTTATAATAAATATTTTTAAGCGTTTCCACCACTCGCACTCGTACTAAAGTGTTTACATAAGATTATAAATGACAACGCCACAAGAATAGTAGTATTTCCCTAATGGCCATCCCAACCGTGGTTTCCGCTTTTGTTGAGATTAGTAAAAGTATCTAATCTCATGTTAGCGTCAATTTCAAACAACACTTTACAACAGTACAACGTGTGTTAAATACAAGTTGTGCTGGAAATTTAGCATAGATAATATAGATTTTCAATTTCTATAAGGGCTTCATTTCTGCTGTTACTTTATTTCTAACGCACGAATTTAATAAAGGATCGTCGTATGGCTCATTAAATAATCATGGGTCAGCACCCTCGCTCCTACGGGGGAGTAGTATCAGCTCAGATGACCAAAGTAAAGGATTACCGAAAGGTGTTTACAAATTAAAGCCCGTAACTCCTAAATATAGCCATACCTGGGATCCTCAAGTGGTATTAAATCATATAACAACATGGTACCCTAATAGAGAAATTTCATTGGAAAAACTAACAAAGAATCTGGCGATTTTGTTAGCAATATGTCCTGCCTACAGGGTACAAACACTGTCACTTATTAAGTGGAATAATATTAAGTCATGCCCAAATTGTATTAAAGTAATTTTTGATGATATAGTTAAGACTTCAGGTGTAGGTCGTCTACAACCGATTTTGTGCCTTCCATATTTTGAAGATACCTAATAGAAATATTTGCCCGGTGACTGTTATAATGATGTTTTAGGACTGAAAAAGCTCACAACATATTTTGTTGACTTTCAAAAGTCCCCATAAAAATGCATCTGCTCAATCCATTAGCCGGGGTGCATTACGCGAGTGCTTGGCGAAAGCGGTAAAGACATGGCGGCGTTCAGCGCTCACAGCACGCGCCACGCCGCCACGTCAGCTGCACACCGGTCAGGCATTTCTTTAGATGCTATCCGGAAGGCAGCAGGCTGGTCGAGAACATCGAAAACTTTGGCTCGTTTCTACCATCGTCAATTAATCGACGAAGGTCATTGTGCCAGATCAATCTGCCCTTTTGTATAGGTAGAATTATGTGAAGTTACAATTGTACTCTTTGATTAATAATTGGGAGTATCTAAGATTGTTGTCAAAACATAATTATTGCATTTCATGATTATGATGTTTTACAATTACAAAGGGCAGCAAAACTTTCAACTCTAAACATCTACATGTGTGTTATATCTGAAGAATGAAGCTTCGAAATATAATAGAAGATCAAACGAGCTTCGCAAGCGAAGTTCGATCGATATTATATGAGTAAGCTTCATTCGAAGATATAACTTCCCGCCCGCCCCTATACCCCTAGGAAAGTTTTGTCTCTAAAAAGAATGAGAAATGGTGGCAAGCCGAGGTCCCCAAGTAGGGTAGGGGTAAAGGTGGGGATAAAACTGTTTGAGCTATGGTTTTTACTGCGTACTTTAAACTTGCGAAATGTTGCCTGGTAGATTAAAGGACTACATGTGTGTTATATCTTCGAATGAAGCTTACTCATATAATATCGATCGAACTTCGCTTGCGAAGCTCGTTTGATCTTCTATAATATGTGTCTTTGTTTAAGGAGACTCGATCCGATACAAAATCCGATACTAAGGGGTATGAAGGACCAGGTGATGAACTTCCTTCGCGATCACTCAGTAGATTTACTTCTGGTCCAAGAGACCTTTTATCGTCCCGGCATTAGAGCCTTTCGCGTCCCTGGATACGTTCAGATTAGAAATGATAGGCAAGATGGTAGGCCATTCGGGGGCACGCTCATTTTCTACAAACGTAACTTACATTGCATAAGTCTCAATCCACCGCCCCTGACTAATATGGAAGTGTCGGTCTGTCGCATCTCGATGGAGGGGCACCCCCCGATATCGATTGCGTCAACCTACCTTTCACCTCAACGAGACTTACTTCTGACTGACCTCAACTCTTTAGCCTCCCTAGGTCCTTCGGTCATCGTGGCCGGGGACCTAAATAGTAAGCATATCAGCTGGGGATGCGTAGCATCCAATCCCAACGGCAATCGGCTTCATCACCTTTTGATCGATAGCCTCCCTTTCGATCTCCTCGCTCCCTTAGAGCCGACTCACTTCCCTCATAACGTAGACCACCGACCTGACATACTCGACATAGCACTACTAAAGAACGTAGCGTTAACTCTGCGTTCTATAGAAGTGCTACACGAACTAGACTCGGATCATAGGCCAGTCCTCTTGAGACTAGGCCCTCACCCCAATAGTACTCCTCGAACCAGGACACTCGTGGACTGGGACAAGGTACAATCAGGTCTCCTACAGACGGACTCCCCCCTGCTTAGAGATATCCCAGACAATATAACTACAACCGAACAGACAGACCAAGCGATCGATTCTTTCACCAACTACCTCAACGCTGTTCGAAGCGAAGCCTCAAGGGAGGTGTCGGCGGAGGACATCCAAAACCGACCTCTACCTACGGAACTGAGAGAGTTGGTGACAAGGAAAAATCGCGCCATACGTACCTATTCAAATCACCCTTCTGCCGAAAATCGGCAAATCCTGAGGGACTTGTCTAACGAGTCCAAACAGAGAATTGCCGAATTTCGGGAGAACTCGTTCAGGGATCTGATGGGGGAGATAACGCCTAGTCACCTGGCTTACTGGAAACTAGCGAGATCTCTCAAATCCGATGCCTGTTGGACCATCCCTCCCTTGGATCGACCGGATCACTCAACCCCCGCGTTCGAGGACAGTGAGAAAGCCGAATGCCTTGCGAGTAGTTTAGAGTCCCAATGTTCGCCCAACCTCCTCAACACCGACGAAGCCCACATTAGTAGGGTCGATTCCGAGGTGGACAGGAGATCGCGTCTCCCCGTAACTTCACCCATTTTACCGGTGTCGGTTAAGGAAGTCAGTGACCTTGTCAGGCGTCTCCGTATTAGGAAGGCTCCGGGTGCGGATGGTCTATCCAATCGCATCCTGAAACTTCTCCCCGAAACCCTCCTCCTCCTTTTGGTCGGCATCTTCAATGCCGCACTGACCAATGCTCACTTTCCAGCCGCGTGGAAATGTGCAACGGTCATAGGGATAGCGAAGCCCGGCAAACCCCGGACCTCGCCTGCCTCTTACAGGCCGATCAGCTTACTTAGCTCCCTTGGAAAGCTATATGAGCGGATCCTTTTCACGAGAATTCTCAGATTTACGGCTGAGAATAACCTCCTCATCGATGAGCAGTTCGGTTTTAGATCCGGACACTCATGCGTCCAACAGGTGCACCGCGTCACGGAGCACGTGTTGGATGGTTTCTCTCGATTCCAGGAGCTCAAGACCGGTGCGATCTTTCTCGACGTAGCGAAAGCCTTCGACAAGGTCTGGCATAACGGGCTTGTATACAAGTTATACCAGCTCGGAATGCCGGACAGACTCGTACTCACAATACGAGATTTTCTCAGTGACCGAAGCTTTCGATACCGACTGGAGGGAACGTATTCGGACCCACACCCCATCCGGGCCGGAGTCCCGCAAGGCTCCGTGCTCTCTCCCACTCTCTACTCGTTATTCACAAACGACATTCCCAGGCACCCTAAGGTGCAACTGGGGTTGTTTGCGGATGACACCGCGCTCTTTACGACTCATTGTAAGTACGCTACTATCCGGCGATACCTCCAAGAGGCAATCTCCGACCTAGGTCGTTGGTTTAATCTTTGGCGTATCGAAGTCAACCCGGAGAAAAGCACTGCAATAGTCTTTCATCCGTCGGACTGCATTAGTACAGAAAGGCGGGTGGCTCCGATCCAGATGTTTGACCGACCCATCCCCTGGGTCAACGAGGCCAAATATCTTGGAGTGACCCTCGACAGGAGACTGACTTTCCGTAGCCACATCCGTAGGGTACGCAACCGCGCGTTGTTCGTGCTAGGAAGGCTAGGGCCGATGATCAACAAGTTTAGTAAAATGTCACTTAGGAATAAGCTGACACTCTACAAGACTTGTGTTCGTCCAATCATGACATATGCAAGTGTAGCATTCGCTCACGTGCCTATGTCATCGCTCAAGCCGCTTCAGGTCATTCAGAATCGTTTCCTCCGAAGGGCGACTGGTGCCCCGTGGTACCAATCGAACCTCAGCCTGCACCACGACATGGAGATTAGCACCATGTATGGTTTCTTTAAGCAGGCTGCCAGACGTTATTTTGATAACGCTCCCCACCATAGGAATCCGTTAGTTAGGAAGGCTGCTGACTACGTCCCCATCCCTCCCCCCTCTGTCGTTACTCGGCGCTCACTGATTAGGGGCCGCACGGTCCGGCGTCCTAGGCACACACTCACGGACCCGGACGACGAAATCACAGCGTCCATCGAAAGATGGAACGCTGCGCTTTCGGCGTCCAACACATCGCGTACACTTCAGCGTTCCCGCCGGCGGGGACGTCCACCGCGAGACAACACAGACACATACAGTCCGCTTTCGTCCCGGTACCGCCGCATACCGGGTAGAGTCAGTCCGACGCAAGTCGGGCCTAGCTGAGTTTCTTGCTGGACTCTTCTCAGCTAGGCTAGGTTTTAGCGAACCAGCGATAAAACTCCCAGTAGTTCGATACCACTCACACCCCAGATTCGGTTGATACCGTTCAACCAATCTCACTGGAGCGCAAACTCTTAGAGTATTCCAGTGTACAAAATTCCCCGCGTGGTCGTGCCGGAGGCTTCCCCTGGATTTTCCCCAGGCCACCCTCCAACCACGCAGTTCGACCGCTATATTGGGTCCGTCCTATTATAGCAACAGTCAGGTTCAAAAAAAAAAAAAAAAGCGCCGATTCATTCTGAACGCAGCAGCCGACAAGGAAACAACTCAGCCTAGAAGAAGCCTCCCGACCCAGCAAGCTCCAGCCTCTCCTCCACCAGTTCCAGTTAATGCAGTATTTTATTCCGGTCATCCCAGGATAAACCTATTTAGAAGAAAACAAGATACAGTCCACTTTAGTAAAATCCACAACCCGTAGGCCGATCAACAACAATTACAATATAGTTTGAATTTGCGATGACATTTATGTTTTTCTTTAAGTGTATATGATATGAATCTTTAAGTGTTTATGTCTGTAATATGAAACAGTGTTTATCATAATTAACTCTGATAATTAAGATAACACATTCCCTATACGATTATTATTTCCTACGACATTGACGCTTTGACAGATAATCGAATTAAAATTAAACAATAATTGCGTTCCGCTTACTGTGAAACAAACGTGCATGAAACATTCAAAATTGCAATAAAACAAAAGAACAACGGCCCGGCGCCGGTCCGTGAGTTAAGTTACGTTGAACTGATGACATATTGAGAAAAACCTAGTTATACCGGTGACCACGCAGCGCAACGTCCGCTCGGGTGGCACCGATTAATGGACAAAAACTGTGCGGTGCGCATGCCCACTTTAGTAAAATCCACAACCCGTAGGCTGATCAACAACATTTATGGTCCTTCTCGAAGCCGGATCACTGAAACAGGAAGATTGAAGAAATGATGACCAGAAGCAACAGCGGAAAGAAGAATATTGAGCAGGAAGGAGGCTCCTCAGACAGCAACGGCACCACAGCTACACCATCGTCGGGCACCGAAACAACGGTATACACCGAAGCCACTGAGACGTCAGGCGCAACGACGAACACCGAAGACACCGAAGCGGAGACCAACCCTAGCACCAGTAAAGCCGGGGAACCCGTCGAGTCGTCCGGCATTAAGGCCACGCCCGCCGCCAGCACCGCCACGATCGTCGAGCGCCGCTTCACCAAGCTGATGCCGCCGCCAACATTACACGCAAAATCCGTGAAGCCCGCCCGGTCACACCGATCCAAGGCCTCCAGCAAAAGACTCCTCGCGGAGTTGGAGGCCAAGGAGAGGTTAGCCGAGCTGGAACTAAGGAGAGTAAACGCCGAGGCAGAATTAGAGAAAATACGGCGGGAACGCCGCAACGCTGAGTCCTCGCAGGAGGTTTCCGAGGACGAAGAGGAAGATTTGGCGCCAAAACGAGTTGCAGATTGGTTCAAGCGGCAGCCAGAAAAGACAGCGATAGAAATACCTACTCTCGAAGAACCGCGGGAAATCGCCGCGTGCGCTACGAATAAAATGTGCACGCGGCGGGGGCCCCATCAAGACGCTCCAACCCGCCCCGCTCGTGAAGTGGACGTATCGTCGCTGACCGCCGCACTCACTGAAGCAATACAGGCAAGCAAATCCAATAGAAGATCAAACGAGCTTCGCAAGCGAAGTTCGATCGATATTATATGAGTAAGCTTCATTCGAAGATATAACACACATGTAGTCCTTTAATCTACCAGGCAACATTTCGCAAGTTTAAAGTACGCAGTAAAAACCATAGCTCAAACAGTTTTATTCCCACCTTTACCCCTACCCTACTTAGGGACCTCGGCTTGCCACCATTTCTCATTCTTTTTAGAGACAAAATTTTCCTAGGGGTATAGGGGCGGGCGGGAAGTTATATCTTCGAATGAAGCTTACTCATATAATATCGATCGAACTTCGCTTGCGAAGCTCGTTTGATCTTCTATTATATTTCGAAGCTTCATTCTTCAGATATAACACACATGTAGATGTTTAGAGTTGAAAGTTTTGCTGCCCTTTGTAATTGTAAAACATCATAATCATGAAATGCAATAATTATGTTTTGACAACAATCTTAGATACTCCCAATTATTAATCAAAGAGTACAATTGTAACTTCACATAATTCTACCTATACAAAAGGCAGATTGATCTGGCACAATGACCTTCGTCGATTAATTGACGATGGTAGAAACGAGCCAAAGTTTTCGATGTTCTCGACCAGCCTGCTGCCTTCCGGATAGCATCTAAAGAAATGCCTGACCGGTGTGCAGCTGACGTGGCGGCGTGGCGCGTGCTGTGAGCGCTGAACGCCGCCATGTCTTTACCGCTTTCGCCAAGCACTCGCGTAATGCACCCCGGCTAATGGATTGAGCAGATGCATTTTTATGGGGACTTTTGAAAGTCAACAAAATATGTTGTGAGCTTTTTCAGTCCTAAAACATCATTATAACAGTCACCGGGCAAATATTTCTATTAGGTATCTTCAAAATATGGAAGGCACAAAATCGGTTGTAGACGACCTACACCTGAAGTCTTAACTATATCATCAAAAATTACTTTAATACAATTTGGGCATGACTTAATATTATTCCACTTAATAAGTGACAGTGTTTGTACCCTGTAGGCAGGACATATTGCTAACAAAATCGCCAGATTCTTTGTTAGTTTTTCCAATGAAATTTCTCTATTAGGGTACCATGTTGTTATATGATTTAATACCACTTGAGGATCCCAGGTATGGCTATATTTAGGAGTTACGGGCTTTAATTTGTAAACACCTTTCGGTAATCCTTTACTTTGGTCATCTGAGCTGATACTACTCCCCCGTAGGAGCGAGGGTGCTGACCCATGATTATTTAATGAGCCATACGACGATCCTTTATTAAATTCGTGCGTTAGAAATAAAGTAACAGCAGAAATGAAGCCCTTATAGAAATTGAATATCTATATTATCTATGCTAAATTTCCAGCACAACTTGTATTTAACACACGTTGTACTGTTGTAAAGTGTTGTTTGAAATTGACGCTAACATGAGATTAGATACTTTTACTAATCTCAACAAAAGCGGAAACCACGGTTGGGATGGCCATTAGGGAAATACTACTATTCCTGTGGCGTTGTCATTTATAATCTTATGTAAACACTTTAGTACGAGTGCGAGTGGTGGAAACGCTTAAAAATATTTATTATAAATACCAGCTAATAGTGAATGCGACGACGGTAAGAGCGTCCGAGTCTGGCTTCCACGAAATATATATTTCACATTTGGCAGAGGTACGAGAAGCAAAGAGGTCAATTTCGGGCACACCAAAGTGTTTACTTATTCTTTCAAAGGCTGCAATACTTAAATTTCATTAAATATCAGGATTTAGCCTTCCGGATTCTCTGTCTGCTTCTACATTATTCTTAGTGTTAATGTACGAATCGAATAACCATATGTCTCGTTCTTCACCCCACTGCCAAATAGATCTAGGTAAGCTATTTAAGTGGGGAAACTGGATGTCTCCCATTCGATTAATATAGCTTATCGCGGTAGTGTTGTCGATGCGGAACAACAGAGCACAGTTTGATTTATTTCGCGCAAAACATTTTAATCCTAAGAGCGAGCAAGCTCTAAGTAATTAATATGGAATGCTAATTCTTGCTCTTCCCATGCTCCGTTTGCACACACTCCGTCACAAACTGTACCTCATCCTGATCGGGACGGATCTATAGATATTTCTGCATCGAATTTCGTGATTCCAAAATGACAAGACGTTACAAATAATATTATTAGTCCACCAAAATAAGTCAGGTAAAATTTCGCGAGGAAGTTTTACTTTTGATCATAGACATCGTATTCCTGAATAGCTCGGAATTTATATCTTTCTAACAACTTCGTGTACAACCAGCTGTATCTAGCTGTCGGGCATGCAGTGGTAAGAACTCTTAAAAAGTGCGCATACCCTGCTTAAGAAGGGATATAGACATGATAATTGAATTGTAAACAAAACCTAAGAATTTACAGCATTGTTGGTAATTTTGGGATTGTATCGAGCTTTTGGTATAGTTTACCACAAATCGTAGGCACTCGAGAAACCGGAGAGTCTCCCTCCCATTATGTTTACATTCGTTAAGGTCCCTTCCAATACACAAAATGCCAACCCGGTATATAATAGAAGTTAGGCCTTGTTTTTAGGTAAGTTACGACTTCTTTCATAATTTTGGTGAAGGTTCTAGGCGCCACGGAAAGTCCATAGACTAATAGGGAACAAAATTCGTAAGTAATATTGTTATGCTCGAATCTTGTCAATGGTAGCCATAAACCCGTTTTTAGGGATTAATTTAGAAGCAGTTCTAGTCTTCCATTTTAAAATGGGACTTAGTTACAAATTTATTGAGCCCTTTCAGATTCAGTATGAATCTATAGCCACCATTCGATTTAGGAGTCAGAAAATCTTTGATAGAAACTGATCATTAGTCTGTTGGCATCCAGTGATGCTTTCACTGAATGCCTAGGTTAATTAAGTTCTGTACAGCTAAGCTCGTTTCATCATGCTCTTGGCATGTGAAAGTATTTACAGGTTTGACAGATTGCGTAACATGTCCTAAAAAGGAATTGGAAAGCCATTCTGTATACAGTCTAATAAATAAAGTACGATTATTCGTTACATTAAGCCAACACTTATAAAAAGCTTTAAGGCGACCGGCATGTACCTGCGTTACTGCCGCGGCGTCGCAAGTGGCTTGTTGTAGGCTGCTCGCGGCCGTATGATGGTCGACGCTGTCGGCCTACTTTTCAGTAGATTTGGAAGCTTTAATTTTCTCTGAGAGTTTGCTTCCAAAGAGAGTATCATCTCTCTCAACGTATTGTATGACTTAAGGAATACTTCGTCTAGTCCAGGAATGACTAGTTTTATCTAAAATCCGACTTCAATTAGATAGGATTTTTATCGTTAGTACCTATACCGACTCCCAATTGCTGTTGAGATGTTTCGATTTTCTTGTCACGGCCTCTTTGGATGTCTGTAACTGCCGCCGAAATTACGGCGTTTAAGGACGGCGCCCATAATAATTTGCAATTTACAGGTACTCTTATAAGAGTTTATCTTTACTCTTTTTATCAATACCTTTGTGTAATATAGGTAGCCACCTTTGCGCTAAATTGGGATGAATTTTCTCCCCATATTTTGGGACATCATCAGTGGCGTCCCCTAGAGCGGTTAGTAACTCGGCATCTATTACAGGGGTCGTTTTGTCATCACAGGCCTCCACGGGAGGTGCATTTTCTTCATTTGAACGTGGGAGTGAAGTTTCCACTGCCTCATACACTTGTTCGTGGTTTATAAATTAAAATATAATATTTTGATTTTTCTAATTGAGGGTAGATATGAAATGCATTGTAAAACCACTCGTCAGGAATTTTAATGCATATATGTATCTAGTGCCCCGCATCGCGAACACGGGATATACTAATCTCGATTAATGGTTGTAGAAATTGCTATCGTGTTGACTCACGGTCAACCGCCAAGCACGAGATACCTTCGTGACGACTCTCGGTCGCCTCCCAGGTTTAGTTACAAGACGTGGGCTCACGGCCCGCGCGGTATTAAATGCATTTATTAGCGATTAATATTGTTAGAAATTGCTATCGTGTTGACTCACGGTTAACCTTCAAGCATGAGATACTTTCGTCACGACTCTCGGTCGCCCCCCAGGTTTAGTTACAAGGCATGGGCTTGCGATTAATATTGTTAGAAATTGCTATCGTGTTGACTCACGGTCAACCCCCAAGCATGAGATACCTTCGTGACGACTCTCGGTCGCCCCCCAGGTTTAGAATTACCAGGCGTGGGCTCACGGCCCGCGCGGTATGAAATGCATTTCTTAGCGATTAATATTGTTAGAAATTGCTATCGTGTTGACTCACGGACAACCCCCAAGCATGAGATACCTTCGTGACGACTCTCGGTCGCCCCCCAGGTTTAGAATTACAAGGCGTGGGCTCACGGCCCGTGCGGTATTAAATGCATTTATTAGAGGCACCACCATGTAGAACTATTTATTGAAACTAATTGCACTTACCTGATTTATCTTCGGAACCTGATGAATCAGATAGCACCGCACTGTCATAACTCGTTTATAGTTTTTTGTTGCAATTTCCGTATATTAGCAGAATAATACTCTATTTTTTCCTGTGCACTGCGTTTAGGCATGATTAAATATTTTGAATTATTTTTTAATAGAATTAGTTCGTGCGTTCGTTGCCTCGCAAGAATAAAGAATGAGAAATGGTGGCAAGCCGAGGTCCCTAAGTAGGGTAGGGGTAAAGGTGGGGATAAAACTGTTTGAGCTATGGTTTTTACTGCGTACTTTAAACTTGCGAAATGTTGCCTGGTAGATTAAAGGACTACATGTGTGTTATATCTGAAGAATGAAGCTTCGAAATATAATAAAAAGTTCTTATCAGAACTGCCAGTGTTCAGTGGGTTGTGCAACGAGTGGCTGCAGTTCAAAGCCGCGTACATCGAGTCCTCACCTAGTTTCTCATCAAGTGAAAACGTCGCCCGCATAAGAAGAAGTCTGAAAGGTGTCGCCTGGGAGGCCGTGAGCGCCCTCCTCATAAGCCAGCCACATCCCGAAGACGTGATCGCCGCCCTGGAAAGAAGGTACGGACGACCAGACGCATTACTTATGAGTGAAATAGAGAAAATGAAAGGACTGCCGCGGCTAAGCGACAACCCGCGCGATTTGTGCATATTCGCCAGCCGTATCGCCAACACCGTCACCACGATCGAAATATTGAAGAAACCGCAATATCTCTACAACCCGGAGGTATTGCGAACGATCGTGGAGAAACTGACGCCGATATTAAGAAACAAGTGGTACGACTACGCGGTCAACAAAGAGGACACGCCCGAGCTTAAGAAAATCGCCGAGTTCCTGAATAATGAAGCTGACAAGTGCGCGCCTTACGCTCCGCCCGAACAAATGACGGAGAAACTAGACTACAAGACCGCACGAAGGAAGCCCGAGCGCGCCTACGCCGCGACCACAGAACAAGAAAAGAAAAAAGAAGAAAAGTTAGAGTGTTCACTATGCAAACACGCTAACCACCAACTGCCGTCGTGTCCCGCATTCAAGAAACTCGACACGAACGAGCGCTGGGAGGTGGCAAAGAAACACAACATATGTTATCGCTGCCTCGCCAGTACGCACCGCCGCTTCGCCTGCCGTGCGAAGACCTGCGGACACCAAGGGTGCCCCATGAAGCACCATCGCCTGCTGCACCACGAGAGGCCGCCGACCGCCGCCGCCGCACCAGGGGGCGCATCACCTAGTAAACAAGAAGAGGTGGTAGCCTCGGCGGTGAAACAAGTCGCCGGCGCCGCAACAAGGGCAAGCCGCGCCTACCTAAAAATAGCGCCGGTAACGCTCCGCGGCCCGCGAGCGGAAATCGACGCGTTCGCCCTACTCGACGAAGGAAGCACAGTTACGATCATCGACTCTGCTCTCGCTGACACTCTCGGCCTCGACGGACCCACAGAAGCTATGTGGGTACAAGGCGTGAGTGGGAAAGAGACGGCGCATAAGAAGAGCAAGAAAGTTGACCTACATATAAGGAATCGTCACAGCGGCAGCGAGCAGCGCATCTACAACGCGCACACCGTCGACAGCCTTGACTTTACTACTCAGTCAGTGGGCGAAGACGAAATAGAACATTGCGCACACCTAGAAGACATCAAGCACGAGTTGACATATCAAGACGCAACTCCGAAAATACTCATCGGGCAAGATAATTGGGAGCTGATCGTGTCACGAGCAATAAGAAAAGGACGGCGCGATCAACTCGTCGCCTCGCGGACCACGCTAGGCTGGATGCTACATGGGTGCCGCACCTCACACGCGGAACCCATCGCATACTGCTGCGCCCACCTCACGCGCGCCGAGCCGACCGAAGACATAGAACGCCAGATGAAGCAATATTTCGCACTCGAATCACTCTCTATCGAGCCGCGAAAGCCACGTAGCGACCCCGAGGAACAAGCACTGCGACTACTAGAAGAGAAAAGCCGCCGGCTACCCGACGGACGTTTCGAGACGGGACTATTATGGCGCCATGACGACGAAGAGGTACCAAACAACCGAGCATGCGCCCTCAAACGCCTACGCACGCTGGAGAGGAAGTTGGACCGCGACGCGATACTGAAAACGCAATACTACGAGCGCGTCGAACACCTACTCACCTCCGGGTACGCCGAATGCGCGGCCGCGCCGCCTACGAAGAGGACCTGGTACTTACCCCATTTCGCCGTCTGCAACCCCGAGAAACCGAAGATAAGTCCATGATGCTGTGGCTATCTCACACGGCCGCAGCCTCAATGACTATCTACAAAGCTTCCCCACCATAACGGAAGCTCGACAAGTTACGAAGGAAGTCGACCACGTGCACAAGCAAGCCGGGTTCCAGCTACGCGGTTGGGCCACGAACCAGAGGGAGGCGATCGACGACGTCATCGGCGGGAGCAAGCGAGAGGGAGATACTGTCCCCATCGGCGGGAGCGAGACAGAAAAGACGCTCGGCCTGCTATGGGATACGGAAAGAGACAGTATCCGTTTCCGGCTCAATACAAGGAGGGCCCCGCCAGAGGTAATAAGCGACCTCCGTCCTCCCACCAAAAGGGAGGCACTCAGCATCATCATGTCCATCTTCGACCCGCTCGGCCTCATATCGCCGATGACGATGCCAGCAAAGAGAATAATGCAAGACACTTGGCGGTACAAAACTGGCTGGGACGAAGACATACCGGAGGAGCTGCGCGCGCGGTGGAGCGAGTGGCTGGGGCAACTTCGCCACCTGGGAGCACTAAACATACCCAGGTGTTACGACGCGGCACCCGGCGCCCGCTACGAGCTACACACAATGGTGGACGCAAGTGAGGAAGCCTACGCCGCCGCAGTATATTGGCGGATAACGCGAGCCGACGGCAGCATCAAAATCTCCTTAGCCATCGCAAAGAGTCGCGTCACACCGACAAAAATAATCTCCGTGCCGCGACTAGAGCTACAAGCGGCCGTGCTAGGCGTGCGTCTAGCTAAGACCGCCGCTGAGGAGCACGACTTCGAGGTGGCGTCCAAAACATATTGGAGCGACTCCCGGATGGCGCTAGCATGGATCCACGCCGAGCCCCGCACATACAAAACGTTCGTCGCGCACCGACTCGCCGAGATAGAAGAGGAGACAAAGAAAAACGAATGGCGCTGGGTGCCGACGGAACATAACGTCGCCGACGACGCGACCCGCGCGACGCCCGCCGATTTCGACGCGAGCCACAGGTGGTTTACCGGTCCAGCATTCCTGTATTCACCCGAGTCGACGTGGCCCGTGGAAAATAAGGGCGAAATTCCAATAACCGGCGAAGAGCGAGAGAAAAAGTGCGGCGCGACGAGTCACCGGCAAGAATACAAGATTGCCACTATACCTATAGAAATAGAGCGCTTCTCCAAGTGGACACGATTACTGAGGGCGGCGGCACGCGTTCTACAATTCATCGCAGTGTGCAGAAGCAAGTCCCGCGCGCGCGCGCGACCCGACACACAAACGGTCGCAGCCGCGCGCAGAAAACGAACACTCGCGAACGAAAAAGAAGATGAAAGCTGGAACGCACGTCCGCGAAGCGCCGACACGCCCACCAAGACCACAGCCGCGCGCCCCGAGAGACAGTACATAACGCTGGAGGCTAAATACCTACTTATGGCCAAACAGCTGTTAATGCGCGCCTCACAAGAGGAAAGTTACGGAAAAGAAAGAGAACGAGTGACGAGTGACCGCGCGCCAGACAAAGACGACCGACTAGCCAAGCTGAGTATATATATGGACAGTGTCGGCCTGCTACGCATCCGGGGAAGAGTAGCGGAAGCCAGCGACCTACAAGAGGAAACAGTGTGGCCAGCGGTGTTGTGCGGCAAGAGTCAATACACACAGTTATACATCGCGCACGTACACGAGCAGCTCCACCACGGCGGGACCGAAATAGTAGTCAACGAGCTGCGGCAACGAGTGTACATAGCGAAGATAAGACCGACAGTGAAAAAAGTGATAGCGAAGTGCCCAGTGTGCCGACTAAGAAAAGCGAAGCCCGCGGCGCCATCAACGGGCGACCTGCCGGCCGCGCGTCTGGCTCACCATGTCCGGCCCTTTACACACACGGGCTGGGACTACTACGGCCCCCAAGAGGTCACCGTCGGCCGACATCGAGAGAAGAGATGGGTCGCGCTATTTACCTGCATGACGTCACGAGCCGTGCACCTCGAGGTCGTGACGTCACTGAGCGCCGACTCCGCCATCAACGCGCTACGCCGCTTCATCGCCCGCCGCGGATGCCCCACAGAGCTCTGGAGCGACAACGCGACAGCATTCCGAGGCGCCGACCGGGAGCTGACCGAGGCCATCAAGGACGCCGCACATGCGCGCCATATCAACTGGCGATTCCTGCCCCCCTCCGCTCCATTCATGGCGGGGGCGTGGGAGAGAATGGTGCGCACAGTAAAGAACGCGATGAGGTCCACATTGCACGAGAAATGCCCGAGCGACGAGACTCTGCTCACACTATTAGCGGAGGCAGAGGCGACGGTGAACTCCCGACCACTGACCTACGTGCCGGTGACCCCTGATGACCCGCCCGCGCTGACACCGAACATGATCCTGCTCGGCCCCGACTGCTACTCGCCGGCGCCCGGCACCTTCAGCGAGAGCGACGATAACGCCCGCCAGCATTGGAGGCGCGCCCAGCGGCTCGCCGACACCTTCTGGCGGCGCTGGGTCCGCGAGTACACGCCGGTACTCCAACACCGGCGGGAGCCCCACGACACGGGAACCAGCCCGGCCGTCGGTGACATCGTCATCGTGTGCGACTCCAACCTCCCTCGCAATACATGGCCGCGAGGGAGGGTGACGAAGACCTACCCAGGCAAGGACGGCGTGGTACGAGTCGTGGACGTCACCACCAGCAAGGGGCACGTGTTAAGGCGGCCAACGAGGAAGATCGTGGTACTACCAGTGGACTCGCAAAGCGACGGCGGGAGAAATGTTAACGACGAACAATAAAAATATTGTAAATACCTATGTAAATATATAAGTAGATCTAAATTAGTCATAAGTTTACCTAGCATGTAATAATAAAGAGTTCTATGACTGGTGTTTTAATAAAGAGATCACTCCTATGGAGTGCCCCCTATGTATGGTCCTAAAATAGTAGGTAAATAAAGTATAAATAGGAAATAGGCCATACATAGGGGAAGAACGCACAGATGTGCATCACGCGGTGTCCTAGCCGTAAATGAGAGCGGCTAGGGCGCCGCACGGGTTATATTTATAACCTCAGTCCGCGGGGGAACAGAGCGTGGCCGCACAAAGGAAAAGAGGCACTAAACCCGCTGTTTTCTCACTTCCCGAGTTAGAAACTAATAAGAAAAGCATGTATTTATCTTATAAGAATAGAGACTAAGCAAAGAAATGTAAATAAACGTGTAAAATAAGGGTAAAATAAAGATTACGGGCGAGAGGGGGTGTACGCGGGGGTCGGGAGGCGAGGCGCATAAATATACGAGAGACATCATTCCGATCTTGACACGTTTTATTGTTATTGACCATGTACATCACTGACAATATTACATTAATATTCCTTTTTTTTATTGTTTTGTTTTGACGCTTAGAGACCGTATACATCTCTACGAACATTGAATAATTATTGATTGTATTTGGACGCTCAGAGACCTTATACATCTCTGGAATACTGAATTAATATCATTAACTTTCTGTTAATGCACAGACCTTATTCTAATCGAATGTAATGGTCGTATTTTGTTTTGTTTTCATTTACTTTGTGACATTTAGTGTGTTGTTATATCAGTCGTTAATGTGCAAATTTTAAATTATTATTGTGTTAGATTATAATCTTTTATTGTAAGATTATTATTTTTATTGTAAACTACCGTTTGACATGTAAAAGTGCCCTTGTGGCCTATTTGCAGAATAAATAATTTGTATTTGTATTTGTATTTGTATAGGCGTGTATAAAACGGGGTGCGCCCTAAGCGCCGAATCTCACTGGAGCGCAAACTCTTAGAGTATTCCAGTGTACAAACTTCCCCGCGTGGTCGTGCCGGAGGCTTCCCCTGGATTTTCCCCAGGTCACCCTCCAACCACGCAGTTCGACCGCTATATTGGGTCCGTCCTATTATAGCAACAGTCAGGTTCAAAAAAAAAAAAAAAAGCGCCGATTCATTCTGAACGCAGCAGCCGACAAGGAAACAACTCAGCCTAGAAGAAGCCTCCCGACCCAGCAAGCTCCAGCCTCTCCTCCACCAGTTCCAGTTAATGCAGTATTTTATTCCGGTCATCCCAGGATAAACCTATTTAGAAGAAAACAAGATACAGTCCACTTTAGTAAAATCCACAACCCGTAGGCCGATCAACAACAATTACCATATAGTTTGAATTTGCGATGATATTTATGTTTTTCTTTAAGTGTATATGATATGAATCTTTAAGTGTTTATGTCTGTAATATGAAACAGTGTTTATCATAATTAACTCTGATAATTAAGATTACACATTCCCTAAACGATTATTATTTCCTACGACATTGACGCTTTGACGGATAATCGAATTAAAATTAAACAATAATTGCGTTCCGCTTACTGTGAAACAAACGTGCATGAAACATTCAAAATTGCAATAAAACAAAAGAACAACGGCCCGGCGCCGGTCCGTGCGTTAAGTTACGTTGAACTGATGACATATTGAGAAAAACCTAGTTATACCGGTGACCACGCAGCGCAACGTCCGCTCGGGTGGCACCGATTAATGGACAAAAACTGTGCGGTGCGCATGCCCGCCGCGCAACACCCGCTAGTTGCGCACCGGTGAGACAATGGCCCGGAATTGACGTTTGACAGGTTGGTTGGCTTCCTTTGACATTGCTGTCTTGTGCGGTTGTTTTTGCTTTGGCTAGTGGAGTTTCTGTTGTAATATATTTATTTGACACTATAACAATAGTCTTTTAGTCGAATAAGCAATTTCTGACAGAGCAATATATTGAGTATAAAATGCCTGTTACGGACAGACGGATGAGTTTATCTAGTTAAACAACAAAAAGTGAGATAATATCCTGTTGTTGTGTGCTTCCAATACAAATTGTGCAGAATGTAGAATGTAAATAATTGCGATTATTTAGAATGAGAATTGCGTCAGAATTTAATGTGAACAAACGCAAAGTGACTTATCAATATCTTATTCATTTTAATATCGTCTACCCGCCAAATTGTGAACCAAGTCATGTGACGCAACATTTTCGAACGTCAACTGAGAGTCTTTTTACTGATTTTTGTGCTCGTCGATTGAAATCTGTGTATTAAGATTTCATAGAGAATACTGCAAGGTCACTCTTTTCATCGTTGAATAGTCTGTTACTTCCGAAATAACCGAAATAACTGTTTCGATACGCTCTAGACAAAAATTTGAAAATAGTACTTCGTATTTCAATAATATGTGTCTTTGTTTAAGGAGACTCGATCCGATACAAAATTGCCAATCTATGGCGTTTCGGAACGTGGCGGCGTCACGTCAGCTGTCAAAAATCTACTTAAACTTGCTGCCGTATCCAAGGCATAAAAAAAAAGAAAACTACGCTCTGTGATTGGCTGGTATTTAGACAATCACTGCAACATTACGGACGCCGGTGGTGTGATAACTTTTCTTTTCAAAGCTAAACTTAAACAGTTAAAATAGAAACTAAGAAAAGGAGTAGTGACAGTGACGAAACGTCTCAAACTCCTCAAGAAATAAATATAATGGAAGAGGAAGCCACACTTACCTTGCTACCTGAAAAGTTAAAAAGCGTTTACAATAGTAGAACTAGACAATATAGTAGGTACTTACCATAATTAGTTTTCTTATATACTTATGACTTAAATTATTAATTTTAATGAACTCGTACAAAAAGTATTGTTCACAATAGTGTCATAATCAAGCTTTTTAATCTCGTACCTTAACTCCTTTGGCCACTCAGCAAGCTTCGTGGCCTAAACACGGTACTTAACTAAAAAGCTCTCTATTATAACACGATTGTGAAAAATACTATTTTTAGCTACCGCTTATAGCGAAGGAATATTTTGCTCGTAACATATCATTTATTTATTTATTTATTTATTTATTTATTTATTTATTTATATAATCATGTTCTTATGGACTTACAGTTACCCAAAACGTCCAAAAGAGAGTTATTTTACAAGTTTGCTTAGGCGCTAAACTTAAAACTACTTACTACTTAGGTACTACCTAATTGTAACATTTTACAAAAAAGTGAGACTATTTGCGAAACGGATAATTTTAAGTCTAAGTGATGACCAACTATCCGCAAACACATCAGCATCCTGGATTTGTGCAAGGAACTCATTGAGTAATGCAGTGGCTCTGGCAGTAGGTGCTTTGCAGGCTTGCAGTGTGCGAGTTTTGCTCGTAAAAGTGAAAAGGTTCCGTGCCCGCCTTCCTTTGCGACCCACGGCCTTTGTAAAGTTGTCAGGTACAAATAAATTCAACTGGGCCAAGACGGACGGGTTATCTACCTTGTGGCGTAGAAGAAGGCAGTAATGTGTAAGCGTCGACATTTTCCGGCGCACGTGCAGGGTTTCCAGCCCAACCATCCCGGTCACGAATAATGATGGAAAGAGAGTCGGGTAGTACCCGTAGTAACGTTTGTATAGGAAACGAGCGAATTTGCGCTGTACTCTTTCAATAAGCAGCGTGTACTTTTTTTCACGCGGATCCCAGACAATTGAATTATATTCCAGCCTGCTTCTAACATACGCATTGTATAACAATATGGCTACTTTTACATTATTAAACAGTGAAGCTGTTCTAATTATAAACCCTAACATTTTATTAGCTTTTTTGCAGATATTAACGATATGGTCACGCATTTCAAGTCTAGTATCTAAAGTTATACCTAGGTCCTGGATCGTGGAAACGCGACACAATGGAGTTCCTGACAGATGGTAGTTCGCTACAAATGGGTTGTTAGATCTTGAAAATGTAATGGTTTTACATTTCAGTGCATTCAACTCCAATTTATTACTTGCACTCCATTGTGATACATAGTCAATTACCCTTTGAAGTGACCCACAATCCACCGCGTCATTAATTGGCAACATTAGTTATTAAGCAAACAATAGTGACTGCGCCCCTGTAACACCACGACACAGATCATCTACCATAATAAGAAACTGTGTTGGTCCCAAATTACTCCCCTGACTCACTCCTGAGCGTGTGAAATAATCACTGGACCGAAAGGAAGACATCTGCACGTACTGTCTACGATCCCCTAAATAGCTGGCAAAGAAGGATACAAGTTTCGTAGTGAAACCGAGACTACAGAGTTTTTGCAGCAGCACGTCATTGTCCACCAGGTCAAACGCTTTCTTGAAATCGAAGTATATGGCGTCAACTTGGCGGTGTGAATCCATGTACTTCAGAACGTAGTCGAAGAAGCATATGTGGTTAGTGGCAGTAGACCGGCCACTACGGAACCCATGCTGGGCGTCATGCAAATTGTTACCAATTTGCTTAATAAGGCAGGAATTCAGCACTCCTTCAAAAAGTTTGCCGAAAACTGGCAAAATGGCTATGGGCCTATACGTCGCTACATCCACCGAATTCGCCTCTTTAGGGATCGGTGTGACTCGTGACACTTTCCATTTCGCCGGATATATATTTAATTTCAGTGCAAGGTTATAAATGTACAACAGTGGCGCCTCTAATATTGTCAGGCAATCTTTGGCTAAGTATGGAGGAATATTATCAGGGCCGCATGAAGACGATGCTTTGAGCCGTGTGGCAGCTTTGCGTAATTCCGCGAGAGTGATATGTGGAATTTCGACTCTTAGTGACGCGTTGCAGCCACTAGTATTTCTAGCATGCTGCTCGGCTTGTTCTGGATCAAGTTTTGGGATATTGCTGTGGAAAACTGACCCAAAATATTCCGCAAAGGCATCAGCTGCCTCTTGACCCATCACGACTTTGCCTTTATATTTATATTCAGGCTGCTGATTGGACCGGTTTTTTTTAGATCTCACAAAATCCCAAAACTTTGCAGGGTCCCGAACGATACCATGCTCGACACCGTTCAAATACTGACTATAGTCGCGGTCTATTAATCCCTTCACGTGAGTTCTAAAGTATTTGTAAGCTTCGTGATTCATATGTGAACAACATGATTTGTACATTTTCAAATGGCGATATTTTAATTGAATGCAATGTATTAATTCAGGTGTATACCAAGATGGATAGACGTAACGGTTTTTAGATGCAGGTGGCTTTTTCAGAGGAACAGTGAGGTCTATGGCAGCATTCAATTTCTGGTAGAATGCCTTTACCGCGAGGTTAACATCTGTTTCTCTGAATACGTCTGCCCAGTCGATGGCAGCTATTGACCCATACAGTGCGATAAAGTCGGCCTTCCGAAAGTTCCAGGTGGGCGTATTGACCTGCACATCTACGTTTTTTTCACTGAGTCCTGACTTGTCTGCGAACGGAATTAGTATGTTAATCTCAAGGGGCGGGTGGTAGAGGTCTATGGGAACTAATGGCATCACGTCACGCACAATGTTTACCGCATCACTGCTGAGCCCTGTAAGCACAAAATCCAAGACACCTCCGTATGCATTTGGTACATTGTTATATTGTGTCTATTTACAAAAATCTAGAAAACATTCAAATTGATTTTTAACATTATTGCTACAGGAATTCAGGTTGAAATCTCCTACAATGATCACCTGGTAGTCAGGGAACTTACAGATAGCGTTTTCTATGCACGTTAAAACATTAATATATTGGTCATCATTATAACTCGGCGGCAGATATACAACACACGCGAGAATTTTAGTACGGTTCACACTTAAGATGATAAATATAATTTCCATATGAGCAGACAAATTGTCCACATCCGTAACAATCCTCGAAATGTATTTATTCTTAACGGCTAGTAGCACACCTCCCCATCCAGCATCGCCAGCTCGATCCTTACGGAATATATTGTATTCCGGTGGGAATAGTTCGGAATCCAAGACGGAACTGGTCAGGAATGTTTCTGTGGGAGCAATTATGTCAGAATCACACAAAAGTACACTCTTGTAGAACATTGCTGCTTTGCTTCGTAGTCCTCTCACGTTCTGATAGAATATGGATATTTCTTTACTGCGGTGCTTCCTTTTGCGTTTCACTTTTTTGACGAAAAAACTGCCGCCACGGTTTGACGCACACATTCACTGGCCAGGTTTCAGGAGCCATGACTTTGCCGAAAAACTCCGATGGCACGGACAGTTTAAAGGAGGCGTATTGGCCACGGGATTTGAGGCCCTCTACATTGATATGCTCGGATCCGGTGACAGCCTGTAAGTGTGTTTTAACCTGATCAACGGTTGTGCCAAGCTTTAAATAAAACACATGAATGTGCTTAAGCCTCTCGCAGGCTTCAAGTTGCGTTAAGCTAGCATCTGCAGTACCTCGAGTAAAGCGCTTAGATCTGGTTGATGTCTTCTTTATTTCTGTCTTGCTCCTAGAGTCATCCCCTTTCTTACCCAAAACAGCGCCTGTAATTTGTTGTGTAGGCACGGTTGCTTTTGGTGCCGACTCATCCTGGGCTTGACTCGTACTCGCATTGCCGACTGGGGGGAATTTGCCTGCCTTGCCGGATTTATTCGCTTTCCGTCCTTGTTCCTGCTGACGCTGCCCATCAGTAGCCTGACTATATGTCAAAGTCTTTTCACGGTTGCAATCGTCCATTGAAGGTTCCACATGCCGTTTCGCTACGGGTGGATTCGGTAGTACTTTCGACGATCCGATTTCAGGCTTTGTATGAATCGCAGGCAAACCCGGCAATCGGTGATCATTACTAATAAGCCCATTCTCTTCTTTCTGGGCTAAGGCCTCCAGCTTGAAAACCTTTTCCTCCAGTTCTGAGATTCTATCCGAGAGCCTGTTCAAGGTCGGGCTTATTGTTGTTGAAACCTGCTCTACCTTGCCAATAATGGTGGTGAGGCGTTCATTAATGACGTCATGTAGCTCTTCTCTGATTATAGACCGTATATTGTCGAGGTACAAAATGTCTTCATGAAGGGTGTCATTGTGAAGGGTGTCATTGTGAGTACGTCGTCGGCATTGCGTTACATTTTCGGACATTGACCTGTCTGTTTGCACCAATTCGACCGACTCATCAGGTCCAAGCGTAGTTGAAAGGGACGCGCTGAAATTATTCTCTCCTAAATGGAATGAAGAGTCTTGTAACTCCATTCATGCTGTCCGAATGGGTGTGTTAGTGTTGTCAATTTTAGGCTCCTTGCATCTACATATTTGGCATTTCCACGAACTTTTATGCTCCATCGTCATACTGCCAAAAGCCAGTTCGGGCATATTAGCACAAAGCAACTCGTAACTTTTATTGCATAAGCTGCAAATCAAAAAACTGTTGTCCTTAATAGCGCTCAAGCACCCACCACAACTTCTCGGCTGAGGAGACGATATCTTCATGTCTTCATCATGGAATTCCGTAATGTAACGCCTGTTTCAATCAATTAATAGCACTGTGTTTTGACATTGTAAATTATTATATAGTTATTGGCATTTTTCCGTTTATTTCGGTATATCTACTTTGTTATCTGACGATCTATAATATATGTATAATAAACGTCTATTTATTTTTGTATTGTAGTTATAACTCTGTTTTATTTTTATTTAAGTTGACATTAATTATATTCTATTTGAAGATCATGGTCTTTAGAAATCTTCTAATAAGCTAGCTTTATTCATATTTTATCTGTATTCTGTTAATACCTACCAAATAAGATAATTTTATCATAGTATATATAACAATTCTGAATTCCCTTTTTACGTAATAATTTTAAAATATTTCCAGCTAAATCAGACTGGTACCTACCTACGTAAGTACTGACTTGTAATCACACTTTGTAAATTCCTGTAAAAGGCCCCGAAATATTCGGCGCAACATTACGCAACAACACAAAAACTGAGTACTGCCTCCAAAATTGCAGAAACACTAATTTGTTTAAAATAACTCTGACATTTTTGAGGTTTTCATACAAAACACGTTAAGTGCCTTAATTTGAAGAGATTCAACACTTTTTAGCCCGACTACGGCGGAGCCGAAAGCAAGGGTTTTTCTTTTTTTTCTTTTTCAGAAAAAAAGTACGGTATTATTTACTTTTATTTCTATATATCATTTTAGCAGTCTATGCAGTAATTTAATGACGCAATGCTGTTTTATAGTCCGTTTTTTTAGGACTAGAAATACGGTAAACACAGAAGCAGTCGTCATCAACCTTTTCTGCTTGGGACAAATATTAGATGTTACTAAGTCCTTAACAGAACGAGAACTTAACAGGCCTATATTAGTCATTTTTTATTATTCCTCTATGTAATAAATAAAAAAGTGCGTATTTCCGCATCAATTTATTATGTACATAAAACTATGTAAGTACTATTGAATTATTGAAAAACTATGTAAACTATGTTGACCACCATACGTTTCTCATTTGTTGTTAATGGACTCTGTTTCAGTCTCTTTACTTTTGGTGAAGGCAAAACATTCGGGGGAGAACGAGTCGGTCTTTCTTGCAAGCCACTTGAACCTGCCTCTGGTTGGTCCATCGTAGTCCGCAAGCCACCACACACAACGAACAATAAAATGTTAATATTAATTAACAAATAGATACTCGTATATTAATCTCGTAATGTGAATTCAACAATTTGTTGACTGCCAATAAAACAAGAAAAGTAACGTGATACGATTGACAATTTGACAATTTGTCGACAGCGAAAAAAACGAACCGATCCTTCAAACCTCTTCTTCTTTAGGTTTTTTATTATGCAACCTTTCCAGAACTGAATAACGAAATTTAAAATAACATAGTTAAAAAATAAACACTTTTAAAATAAATATATTGTTGCAGGTAAGTATTAATTAGATAAATTGAAAACACTTCCATCATTTTAGGGTCGACAACCATAATGTAAGTCTTTTTTAGTGGCTGTTTGAGGTACTTTGACAGTTGTGTGGCATAAAGTGTATTATGTAAAACACCTCGTCCTTCGTGCTTTATCCTTCTTTCTTATGCTAAAAGAAACGCACTATGCTGCGGCTGGGCAGTTGTTATGGCGATTTTCTGCTTCGATATCACGGATTTTTTTTTTGCCAATGGGTGCGTTCTTTGTAGAGCAAGGATATTTTTCTTCTGCTGACACTTCTTCTGCCTTTTATCTTTCCTTAATTGGAATCGGCTCCGATCAGCTTCCACAAATCGTATTTTTTTACTTTGGTTTTAGTGGCCGAAATATTCAAACTTCTATTTTATCGTGTTTAGAACTTCTAAAGTTTTACCTATTTGCTGTTGGTACTGCTTTATTTCTCACACTTTCATTGCTATGTTGGTACTTAAACCATGAGATCATTTATTTAAATTATTTGTAGATATCATTTAAAGTGCATTATGCATAGTTATCGATCACGGCTTTAACTTAACCTTTGCGGATCAGGTTCTACATTTTAAAAACCGATTAACGAAGTTTACCGACCACTGTAAATTAGGGTTCCGTTTAAAACTGCGTTGTAAATATGAAGTTGTACATGATACGCAATCTGATATCACGGGGTTCACAAAAAAATCCGAAGAGCACTTTCTCCGAAAGCACATTTTTTGCCAAATCATGACCCGCTGAAGGAATTTTAGATTTTTCAGGATAAAACACTAACCTAACCATTATATTTCACTAGCTGACCCCGCAAACTTCCGATGACGAAAACGATGTTTTTATTGTTATTTCGCTATTCGAAGTGAAGACAAATCCAACATATGGTTGAATAACATTAACTTAATATTTATAATGTATAACTTGCAGGTTAGTAAGTATTTGTAGGTTTTTAAATATAATAGCATGAATATAATTTAGCCATATGTTTTTGACACAACTATGTAATCAAAAGTAATTAATGCACTGCCAACAAACTGTCATGCAGTTTGGCAGTATACTATAGTTTGTAAACATAAATGTGTCCTTCATGAATAAATGATTAATAATAATAATAATAATAAGGCAGCTTGTGGCGGGCTGTTAGGGAGTAGCGACCCTACGTACCTGAGTGCTCCTGGGGGTGTCCTGTGGTCAGGCTGAGCCGATCGGGTGGTTGGTTGGACAGGCCCTCTGCCTCTGGCTTGCCTTTATTGGCCGTCCAGAGTGGAGTCGCAAGAGCTGTTGCTCGAGGGTAGATGTGGACACCTAAGTGGCGAGTTGGCTATATGTTTAAAGTCCAGTGCCACCTCTCTACCCCCCAGCTCTCTGACCGGTGTTGCCCTTAGGCCATTTTTTAATGTCGCTATTAATAGGGGCCCATTTAGCAGTTAGCGAGTCACCGTCTGCCAGAGATAAAGATTGAAACAGTTTTATTAGGCAGGCGTCCGATGTTTCACCCAATAGCCCAGCCACTAGTCCATCATTTCAACCCAATAACCCGTTTTATTTAGATTCCATCAACCATCAATAGTCCCTATACACCCCAGCGGGTGCTGTCTCTGTGTGCGTCCCATGACACGGGCAGGGACAGCATCCGCTCGGTGTACTCCTTGCATTTCATTAAATTGTCAAAAGGGCCTCTACGTGTTGGCTCAGTTGGTACTTTGTAGGTACCTAGCTCCACGCACGCCTCCCAAAGGTCCGGGACATCATTGTCCCGTGAACGGGAAAGACATACATAATAATAATATACAAGAATATATATTAAAGAATCCGCTTCCAAATTTTCGCTAAGCAAAAAACGGCGTTAAGATGATGAAATTTAGGACAAATGATGATTTCATACAATTTATTTTTTTAATTTTTCTGTCTTTTTTTTCTGTGTGTGATCTTGAGCTATTGCTTGCTTAGCCAGTATTTGTTGAGACGGGCATTCCCAATTCTAATGAGCATATTTCAACACAATTCGCAACCCGCAGTGTTGACCAGTAGGTAACGAAACGACTGGTAATTTTGCCTGTGTTGCCAATTGCCATTAAAACTTGCGAAATTTTATTTTTTACCTTCGAAAAACGGGTAACAGGTGTTCATCAGCAAATCAGATAAGCGATTCCAATAGATATTCCATGCATGATGAAAGATCCAAAGGAACTCCGAATCCTTAGCAAATCGGATTTTAAGCGCTAATATAATTTACGCGCAGATTATTCCGTCTTAAGCTAGAAGCAAAGGGCAATTTGAGCCGTGTGCATCCATCAAAAATCGATTATTACAAATTGCGGTTTAACAACCGTAGCCTTTGAGGTGTAGGATTTTAAATTGATAATTAACTATTCTCTGGGACTTTTAGATGTTTGTTACACATTCACGCAAAAACTGGTAAATGGTTAAATATGATTTTTGCTATACATTCTAGTGTATGCCTGCATTAACATAAATTTTTATGCCGGAAATAGGGGGATTCCCTACGGGGGCGAAATGGGGGGCGAAAGTAGGTATGGAGCTACGATATAAACGTGCTTCACGCGGAAGTCGCGGGCAAAAGCTAGAGGAAAATACGTAAATGCGAGCATAAGAGCGTGGGTCTTTTAATTAGGCATAAATCCTCACAGCATCCTATGTTCGATAAATAATCAGCTTATTCGCATGAGTAATCATAATCATAATTTTATTTGTCAAAAAGCAGGTGATGATAAACACAGGTGTTACAGGCATTGCCTTATTAGTACTCCGCTTTTTTGCATACAAGACATACACATATTTCAGCGTCTTAAATTAAACAGACTGGAGTAGAAGCAGAGGTTGTAGATATCAACACACAAATACAATAATAGTTACTTAATTCACAATTTTCATTTTCAATAATTACAATGAGGAATATAATGTCTAAGTATTATTATATAACATCAAAATTGAAGAATACAAGATAATTGTTCACAATACGTTAAATTAGTGCATCGTCATTTAAATATTCATGAATAATAGCATTTATTTTTTAGTAATTTTCGTATCGTGTTTGTCCATGTCCATGTTATGTCATTTAGGTACGACATATTTTGAGATACAGCTATGTATATTTATAGTCTCGTAAATAAATTGTGAGTTCCTACTTTCACAAAATTAACTTTATCTTAACCGACTTCACGTCGTTGCTAAATTGTCCACGTAATTTCACTTAAAATCTTTTTACAAGGCGGCATGACATCGCCTTTGTCAACGACATTTCGAGCAATTGAATAATTGACATCGGCAATTGTTTTATGTTCAGTAAAAACCTTATTTCTCCTGTCAATGACGTCTGATAACTTCGCAAAGTTAGGAATGCAGTTGAAAGAATCGCTGCAGTACAAGAAAGAAGCCACATGAAGAAACAAAAGAGTATCTAGTGAAACTGACGATTCCTATGCAAGTAGGCTTTAGATTGATTATTTTAAAGTTGAAATTGGAATTGACCGTTTGATGACGGTGTGGTGTTTTGGGTTCAAAAGGGAATAGTAAAGTCAAGCTGAGGCATCAGTTGAAATATCGTCAGTTGTCCGGTCAAAGTGGTTGATCTTATAATTGGACCGGCACTTCAAATGCACGTGCAACGTGATAATTACTAACTTCATAATGTAATCGTGCACAATTATGCAATAAAAGTCGGGTTCAATTCGGTGGAGTCGTGAGATGTCATAGTCGTAGTTACCTAGAGCGACTACACGTTCGTTGCGTAGAGACACGTAAGGAATTAATTAAAAAAGAATGTTAATTTTGAGGGGTTTTTGCTGCGTAATTGCAACTTCAATTGCGGAAAAAAGAACGGACAAAAACATAACCGGTTTAAATTCTGAAACTCTTCCTTGTTTGGACTCTGTTGAAAAAAAGAACGACCGACAAATAAATGGTCATCGTAAATACTGAATAATGACAAGCTTGTAATTATGGCTTCATCATCATCATCCCTATATCAGCTGAAAGACGTCCACTGCCGGACAAAGGCGTCCCCCAAAGAGTGCCACAATTACCGGTCCTGCACAAACCGCATCTAGCAGAATTATATTTAGGCACCACCCCTAAACGCCTGTCAAGCCGATAGTCTTTACATCAAAATATCTATTACCTGTCATGTAAAATCATTTTTTTTACGCTGAGTTGAAGTGCGCACGTAAGTATCTCACAGTTTTTGAGTATTATATTTTTTTTTTTGTTTTTCTTTTAAACCATCACTTTGGTATTTATTTTATTGTTAATGTAATGATTTATTTTTGTTACTTATGTGTGTTTCGTATACCGTGTTCTCACTGGACAGCCAACGGAAAACCAGCACTGGCTGCGAAGCCAGCATCATGCTGAGTTGGGCCCATGTTGAGACACGGCACAGATGACAGATTCTTTTGTCTTTGTCTTGTAATACTGGGTCTTCTGTAGTGTTGTGTTACGAATAACTGTTTAATCCTGATTCTGAACAATTATTATTGTACACAAAAACACCGACCTCAATTAATTTATCGCAGTACATTTCCTTTCCACTTCAATACAAACTTCAATAGCGCTTTCAAAGTGCTACCGAAAATACGTAAGTAATTCTCTTGGCCCTGTAATGGTTCAGGAGTCCCATTGGTCCCAAAAAGTCCCCTTTGGTAATTCAAAATATGTATTTTGATGAGCATTTTCTATTTATGAATTATTTGCTAACAGTGATATCTTGGGAATATTGCCGTCTATCGAGAACTCAATCTGTTTAAAGAGTCTCGTGGCCATACCATTAATTTTGATTCCAAAGTGGCTTTCACAGACCGAATGTTCCAGTTATAGGATGTGTGCCTGTATATAAAAAATGTATGTTTGCCTATTCTATTTGATGAGTTGAGTCGCAGTGTTTCGCACAGTAATTCTTAATAGTGTCAACTATTATTCACCTATACAACGTGCTTTCGGGGTCATGATGCGAAATGATCAAATGCGGATAAGATATAGTCACATTGAATCACTTTTTCCATGAGGCCAACCACGAAATCGCAAAAATATAAGAACCAATTCAGAGTTAACTGTGAGTTAATTGAGAGTAAATGCATGGAATTATTTGTATGTTTTTTTGGGAGTTATTGGTTGGTTTCATGGGAAATGTTGTTCAGTATAGTATGTCAACTTACTAAAACCATATCTTTAGACCAGTTGATGCTCACGTCGAGTTTAGAGTTTTGCCACATTTTTTCCTAGTATGTGTCTTTCCCGCTCACGGGACAATGATGTCCCGGACCTTTGAGGCGTGCGCGGAGCTAGGTACGTACAAAGTACTAACTGAGCCAACACGTAGAGGCCCTTTTGACAATTTAATGAAATGCAAGGAGTACACCAAGCGGATGCTATCTCTGCCCGTGTTATGGGGTATGTGTTTAATAATATTTTTAATGTTATCATTTTAGAAAAATGATAAATTCTGAACTTTTTCCAAAGTCGGTTAACTCTGAAAGTATCACCTGTGATGTAATGTTTACGTCGTGACAGAAGACCGCAAGTTCATTAATAATACGTTTTGTGTAGGTATTTTACATGAAATTGAATTATTTTTTCAATAGAAGTTCCTTTTTCATACCTGTTTTACGATCTTGTTAATTAAATAAAAGTGGCAGCCAAATTATTCCCAATTCTATCATGTAAACAGAATCAATCCATGGCATTTATGACTTTTGAGTTTCACTGGTGTCACTTTATTGACAATTTTTTTTTCTTAATTATTCCACCAAAAAAGTTTGTTTAGTATGATTACTAGCCAAACTTTTTTGGTGGAATAATTGATGACAAGATTAATCCTCAATGTGACGTTACTATATATAGAAAAGTACTCTGTGATGTGACGTTTCTTTATTGCAAACAATACGTGTAATTCATGATGCCGTTGAATTTTAGTGCTGAAGAGATAGTAGATTTATGGTTCTTATTTACGGGGAATGCAGGAATAATGGTGCGGCATCTCTTCGATTGTACGCTGAGAGATTTCCGCAACGAAGACAGTCAACGGACTCACGTATAAGGTCACGCAGTCTCGTAAGGGCGATTACGAGACTGCGTAACAATGAAAGAGCGGTTCCGGTAAGGACTGGTGGACCTCGTCCCCGTATTGACGTCAGAGCGGAAGAAAGGATCTTAAACCATTTTGCAGAAAATCCTGGCACCAGCACTAGAAAAGCAGGGCGGTTGTATGATATTAGTCATACAGCCGTCCACATAATTTTAAAACGGGACCAACAGCATCCATTTTCTGTGGTCAAGGTACTTGAAACAAGATGATTTTTTACGGCGGGCTGACTATGACTATGCAAACTGGGCTTTAAGAAAAATAGCGGATGATCCTCATTTTATCACAAAAATAATATGGACAGATGGGAGCTTGTTCACAAGAAACGCGATGTGGAATCGGAGGGTTGTCCATCACTGGGCACCAAAAAATCAAAACCCTCATGTCGGCCGCGAACTGGCCCATCAGACTCGTTGGTCTTTAAATGTTTGGGTGGGAATAAAGTGTAACGACATCATTGGACCCGTCTTTATTAACGGGTCGAATAACGGGCGAAAATACCTGGAAGTGCTGGCTGAACCAATCAGTAAGCCGCTATGTGGACAATTTTCCGCTGGCCAAATTCAGATAAACATGGTACCAGCACGACGGAGCACCGCCCCATATTGCTGTTCAAGTAAGGCAAAGGTTGACCCAAGTCTTCGGACGTCAATGGATTGGCCGCTTCGCGGATAATCCATGGCCGACACGTTCGCCGGACCTCACACCTCTAGATAATTTCTTCTGGGGTTGGGTGAAGCAGCTAGTATTTAAAAAGAGTCGAGAACGGAGAAAGAAATGAAGCTGCGGATTGTACAAGCTTTTAACAAAATCAAGCGACGTGCCCGGCAAAATCCAAATTTGATGCGTAGCGTTCACGAAAACAACCGCCGCGCCGTCGCTTGGTTCAAATAACGGCTAACGGCGGACGCCACGCTACGTCGTATTTAAATGTAAGTGTGCACATAGCCTTACTTTGACTGACGTTTCATGTTTTGAACTTGACCGTGACTTGACAAACAGATAACACGTGTTGACCTGTTACAATTGACTTGACGACCGGTTAGCCTAGTGGGTAGTGACGCTGCCTACGAAGCTGAAGGTCCCGGGTTCGAATCCCGGTAAGGGCAAATATTTGTGTGATGAGCATGAATATTTGTTTCTGAGTCATGGATGTTTTCTACGTATTTAAGTATTTCTATCTATTATATATATCGTCGTCTAGTACCCATAACAAAGCCTTATTCAGCTTACTATGGGACTAGCTCGATTTGTGTAAGATTGTCCCCTTATATTTATTTTATTTTTAATTGTAAACAAATAATACAGGATGTTATGGAATCATAAATTCATTTTTGTATTGCAGGTTATTGCAGGTAGAATTTAAAAAAAAAGTGTGGGGTTTTTAATAATTTGTGTACCACAACCTTATTTATCACCTAGATATGCCCGGATTTAGTTTACATACTGTATACATATTAATAGTATTTGGTCATTCCGGGTCACACCCCGAAAACAGCAAGTATTTTTTAAGATTAAATTTATCACCTTTGGCACTCTCTGGAAGAGGCCTATGTCCAGCAATGGACGTCTTTCGGCTGATATGATGATGATGATGAAATTTATCAACTAGACATTGGTGCGTTTATTATCACTGAGCTGCTGTTCGCGGTTGAGCTGTTGATGAGATGGAACCGTTTCGGGGCAATGTTGTCTTCTATTTTGTATTTTGATTTTTATGTACATGTATGTGGTGTTGTCATGAATATGTGTTATTCTTTTTTTTTAGTCTTCCATAATTATAAAAAAAAATTAAACAATTTAATGCACCGCCAAACTGCATAACAGTTTGTTGGCGGTATTATCACTCTCATTTTTTTAAAAAGAAAATATATTTTTTTTATATTAAACTGTTTATTTTCAGAAAAAAGAATAGTGTTTACAGAACTTAGTTAAAGTAATCTTTACATTTTTTGAGATTTTGCTTAACTAAGGAGTGCGATAATATTAAGTGCTTATCTATGTTATGTTAGTCTAGATCTAAACATTTTCAACATTTATATTATATTATATTATTTATTATTAAAGTTATATTTAAGCTATATTAATGTGCCATATTAATGAGTGCCTTCTTAGTGATATTTTTGATACTTTCAGGTTTCCCTTTCATGTCGTCTATAATATGTCTAGGGAAGCCGTTCAGTATATAAGGTAAGTAAGAGGTCCATACCCGCTTGCCATATTCATTGTTGTTCTTTGGTATTTTAAAATAGGTCTCGTTGGGTAAATTTCTAAGGTTGGACGGTCTATTATAACTATCTAGTCTCTCTATATTATCTTCGTATTCTAGTATCATAGCTAGTTTTACCTTATCAAACACATTTAAGACTCTGCAGTACTGAAATAATTTTGTATAGTTGTGGCTATATTTATGCTTAATTTTCAGTGGAACTATAGCTTTTAGGAGTCTTATTTGTATTCTTAGTTTGTTTATTCTTATGTGTTTCATTCCAATCATGAGATCACACATCCCAGAAGACAAGCAAGCCAAGCCCGCCCCTAAAAAGAGTTGTAGGTACATGGTTATAGCACACTTTAGTGTTTATATAGTATATTCTAATCTATCAATGGTTTTAAACAGTCGGCCATTCATACTTAGGTACGTAGATTCAATTTCATTCACTACTCAGAACTATACCTACTAATTGTATATACCGTTATTTGCACGTTTGTTTCTTAAATTGTATTCGGCGACCGGTTTGGTTTATGTAGATATGTTACTCGATTAAAAATCGCAAAGGATTACGATTAAAGCCCGAAATAATCGATTACGATTAAACAGAATGCCTCCTACATGACCAAGTTAATCGATTTGCAATTAAAACGATTTCGATGAATGTCATTCGTATCATGTACTAATTACTGGCAAGTATCAGTATTGGTAATTATGGACCGAATATTATTGCGATAAATAATGAATGAAAGCAGGCCGGTGGTCGGAAATCAAGCGTATTGAATTGTTTGAGTGGCCAAGCTTTTTTAGGACTTATGTTGTAATAGCGACCCAGTTTTCTAAAATTAGGACGGCACCTGCAACTAGAGGGGTACCTAATCACGTAAAGATTCCAACGCGCGTTAGGATAGTCCAACTGTCATTTTTCCATATAAAAAATGACATTTCAGACAGATCTACGGCCATTTTAATTCCGAATAGAAGTTAAAATTGGGTCAATCATTAATGTCTTATCCTTGTTATGCCTCGTTAGCCAAGAGACAACATGATAGTGCTTCTCAGAAACATTGTTACGACATGGACTTCTAACAGGCTGAGGAGATGACTCTTAAAAAATTGGTCGAAAATGACAAGAAAATTCCTCGTCTGGTTGACTAAAACCAGCAAATTCGCAGTTTTAAAAAGTGCCCTAGGAGATGTAACAATTGATACTAGATACAGAAAAAAGTTGATTCATCCCATTACAATAAAATACCTATATTTTAACAGGAAAATAACTCGAAGATGCTGAGACGAATTAGGTTGAACGACATTGCAAAGTTAAAAACTAGCTCAACCTCGTTTCCACCGGAAGAGGTCTGCACTTATCATTGGGCCACAATGAGCTGAACAGAGCGATACTTCACTATTGCCGTCATAATCAGCCGAAAGACGTCTACTGCTGGACCTATGCCTCCCCCAAAAACTGCCAAAGTGACCGTTACTGCGCCACCCGCATCCAGCTCCAGCGAACTCGCGCTATATTTACCAGGTCATCAGTCCACCTTGTAGTCAAATTTGAATATAGATGACGCTGCGCCTTCCGGTACGTAGTCACTATTCGAGAACCTTTCCGCTCCAACGGCCAACGGTTCTGCGTGCAATGTAGCGCCCACTGCGTTTAGCGATTTGGAGAGCTAAATCGGTGTTACTAACCTTAATTCTGCTGCGGATATCTTCATTTCTGAAGTGGTCACGCAGAGCAACTCCCAGCGTAGCCCTCTCATTGCCTTTTGGGTGACTTTGAACCTTCTTATGAGTAATACATTCCTCAATGTTATACGTTATTCAATAGCTAAAAAACTTAATGATACAATTTTACAAGGTATAATTAGTAGCTGTGTGATAGAATACTGAAGAAGTATGAACGTTAGGCCACTAGTATTCAATAGGTACTTAGTCATTTCCGAATATTCGACCTTCGATATCCGCCCCAAAATTGAGTCACATCGAAGCGGTAATTATACTACGAATCGTTTGCCCCATTAATTGACTATCCCCCCACCTTAGTCATAGGAAGGAAACATGTCACGTTCTCCCACTAACCGTCACCCCTTCGGCGAAATGAATTGGACTAATCCATTACTGTGTTGTCGACCCGACTGAACCGACACCAACTATCGAGATATCGCATCTTTTTCAATCCTGACACAGCAAAATCAATCTTGTAGCGTAGTGTTTTAGGTCCACTTTAAAATACAGCACAAGGGAACGGAATTTAACTAAGTAGTCAAAATTGCACTGCGAATGAGCATTAAGAAGTTGCGACAATATAATTAAAGCTTTAAACAGATGAGGAATAAGAATCAAACTTGAATATAGATTGCGCAATTAGCAATTGTTTTGGTATTAGACAGTTGCAAGCTCGTATCAACGCAATACCCATTGGAGGAAATAAAACCCTAAGTGCTTGAGTCTACGTCGGTTTTACCTTGATTATTTGAGTTTGTTACAATGTTTGGGGAACTGTTTATCAATAGCGCTTTGAGAACGATCTTTGATGCTGTTTTAAGTGGTGATTGGCTAATCAGTTTGATTAGGTACTGGTGTGTCATTCTCATTAGGGATGGTGTTTTAACAAAGCTAATAGCAGATGGCAGCTAAATTTATACGGTCTGCCAAGTTGTAGCACAGCGAACCCCATTAATTGGGATTTTAATATGTAACTAACTGTAGTGCGTTATTACAAATTGGCATGTCCAATACTATAATACTTACAAAAGAAGTCATCCCAGGGTAAATATACATTGAAACAGAAGGTAATTGTAATCGTCATCGTGAATTTCCACCTAAAAAGATGATTGGTCCAACCGACAATCGGTAGACTAATGTCTTGCCACAACGTGTAAACGTCCACCAGTAACACTTAATTGTAAACACACACATCACATCACACATCATCAGCCTATATACGTTCCACTGCTGGGCACAGGCCTCCTCTCATGTACGAGAGGGAAATATAATAATAAATAATAGGGGTTAATTGTAAACTGTAACATATAATTTAATTTTCGTATACTTGGAGTAAATATTAGAGAACAATCTTATACAAATCAAATAGTACCTAAGCTCAACAAGGCTTGTCATATTAAGGGTATACTACCGGTACTACCTAATAGACGACCGTTATATTTAATAAATATATAATTATATACATATCATTTAGATGTTTTACAGAAATAAATATTCAAGCTAATCACACAAATATTTGCCCTTAACCGGATGCGAACCCAGGACTACTATAATTCGTAGGCAGATGCCCACCGGGCCCTAATAAGCGGAGTCAGTTTTATGCTGTTGCCATTTTATTATTTATCGCTGTGGATAAGACATAAGACATCCGTCATTCTCGCACTCGCATACTTGTCAGAACGTGACGGATGTGTTATCCACAGCAATAAGTGATAAAATGGTTACCATGCTACGCTACGCCAGCTGCACGTCGATCATGGGACGGCCGCCACATACTCTCGATTTTACTCGCACGATATCTCTTGTGTTGTAATAAAAAAGAGACGGATAATGCGAGAAAAATCGAGAGAGCTTGCGCGTTGTCGCATGATAGCGATGCTGGTCGATTGCGTACTCATAGATTTATACTCACGTCAGGTGGATCGAAAAGTCATATTATGCATTTGAAAATTACAGTTGAGTCCCAACGCACACTCAAAAAGTTACGACCTTCATGAGAGGGATACCAGCTATCAACTGATAAAACGAAATTCCTTAGAATCGTCTTATTGGCAAAGACTAATAGTCGAAAGTATCGGTTTAATGATGCGGGTCCCAAAGGGCAGTTAAGCCAATTCCGGCCCCTATAATAAAGTTTGACCCGTCGACGCCTGCGTCTGCGCCGCTGGTGCGTTCCTCTTGGAGCTAGTGTTTTTTAACTTCACCACGTAGGTAATAAGTTTTTGTTTATTTTAAGGAGATTGACCCGCACTGGGCCAGCGTATGGAATACAACCACCAGAGGTCATCCATCAGAGAAGGCCTAGACCTAGCCTTGGGACATATAATCTGGTGATGATGAAGATGCTGATTAACGATGATGTAAATCACGACTCCAAGAGACAAATCCACTTAGGGGCGAATATAATATTTAATATATGCCAGGCATGTGCGAAGCTGTGTTTTCATGTTTGAAACCTAGTTATCAAGCGTGTAAGGTGTTTTTTTTTTTATCACGTCTCTTGAACACGTTTCCATTTAAGCGTTAACTAACATTGTCAGCTTTCCAAATGATTTCTCATCATAGTCCTCTGGATCCGTTGGTACCGATATTAAGTCTTTCATGTTTTTCTATTACCGATACAGTGGAACTCACAAGTAGCTGAATACCTTTGTACCGTGTCGCTTTAACGTTATATTAAAACTGCCAAACGAAGTTATTAAACGGGGAAATACTCCAGGAAAAAACGATTTTGTAAAACATTTATTTATCATAGCGTTTTTTTTGTATATTTCATTTTAAAACGTTAATTCTAAAGTGCTTCATTCAAGAATTCAACAAACTTTTCACCCTGAAATAAAGCATTCATTGTCTTTTTTGTATGATCTTTCTTGAATATTATAGAGCAATTGTAAATAAACCAAAATTAAGATTAAAATAATTATACATATTTAATCAGGAGACATCAGACATTAAAAAAATATAATCTCCCTGTAGATTATATTTTTTTAATGTCCGCTATTTTGTTGGATTTTGTCTCCAGGTTATTATGTAATTGATAATGTATGCACAAAAAAATAGCTGTTACAAATTTCCAAATTTGTATTTCTTTCCATACCAGTTGTCAGTACAATGACTACAAAGCGACTAGATGTCAAGTTATTCAGCTACTAATAAGTTCGACTGCATAAGCACAGATAGGCAACATTTCAGTTCACAGAATTAGACATACGCCATATATTGTAATCAAGCCTAGCAACAGGGTTAAAGGTTATTAAGGGTCAAGTGGAGCCCAGCAGGACTCGCAGCCTAATCGGCGTAATGGCGACACTGTCGTCACTTGACCCTCGACTCTAAATCCATTTAGGTTATTTGTCGCTGGATAAGTAGCGCCGGGTCAGCGCAAGCGCAACCAACACGGCCTCTCCCCATCCCTCTCACACACTAGTCTTATTCTAAAGGAGCGAGAAAGACAGGACGTTGGAAGTGCCGATGTAGACGTCTGGAGCACTCGCGATATTTTATGCGGTTTATATCGGCTCGGTAATCGTGGGAGTTTATTGGACAATCTCATATTTGTAACACAGGTCAGAAGGGCATATGGACGTATTTTAGGATACTTTAAAACCAATGAAAATACTTTTTTTTATAGGTTATCGTGTCCGCTCGAAGTTAGTTTGACACATACAACTTGGATGCAAGTGCTTCAAGTTAAATTTAATTTCGCGACAAACAAAACCAGCGCGCCTGCTGATCTGTTTATGCTTAGAATTTAATAAAAATAAGTACTATTCGTGACTATAAATTAACAAGGACAGAAATGAAGCGTGACAAAAAACAAAAGTAGGTTAAAACAAATTGCAGGTTGGATGCTAGCTGGGTACTCAAATGCATGTACGAGTTTTAACAAGAAGCTATAAGACATTATTAAGTCACTGTCCTTTTCGTAAAATACGCAAGTAGGTACCTTAAATGTTTTGTTCATGTGTCGTTACCATTCTATCAGCCCAAAGACGTCCACTCCTAGAAAAGGCCTCCCCCAAAGAGTGCCACAAATAATTCATTATTTTGTTAAAAAAACTTCTTAAATTGCGATTTTATTTCCATAAACTACAAAAAAATATGATTGAGGTGGGTTTGGGTGTTACACCTAGTGGTCACGACAGTGGGGCCATGATCCTTACTGTCAAATATTGCAGGTGGATAACCCGGGATCTTTTCTTTTCTGCCTCTAATGACGCTAAAAAATGAAACATTTCGAAAATTATTAGGATAGATGGGTACCTACATTATAGTATATTGTTCATCTAGGGCGGGAAAACAAAGAATGTCTCAAATCACAGAGTATTTGGGACTCAAGCCGAGAGCAAGGGCAAAAATATGCGATCTGAGGCTTTCTTTATAACCGCCCGTTGTAATTATTGTTCCATTAAACAATGGATGGTGTCGGATTTCCTGCACGGTTAGAGGGTGGTAATCGACTTTATGACGTACCTAATAATATTTATTAGCGCCAGCGTGACAGACCCGTTTGTCCATCGGTCTGTCTGATTAGGTACATGTTCAATATAATTTAAACCGCAAACAAAAGCGCATGAAAGGTCCAACTAACCGTTACCACTGTATCATTGAATGACTCAGGGAGTCCCAGTTTTAGAATGATCTATTTGCATTTGAAAAACTCCTCGAAAACCCCTAATGTAACTCAGTTAAGCGTCAAAATTGAGTGGTAGTCAGATTTACAGCAGCATTTCAGTAGATTTTTAGATTAAAACAATTACAGGAAGTGCACACTGCATCTGTGTTCTGTAAAATGTTTAGTTTATACATTTTGTGCTGCACATGTGTCCTTTTGGCGTGGAACAGTTCTGGGTGTTGATAAGTCGGCTCAATTGAGATTGATTAAAACCTCTATTTTTAATGCGTACTAATTAATCTTGCTATTTTCAGATCATTTTAATTGTTCGTGTAATTGTAAAAGCCGTTGCGCTTTTAGGTAGTTATTTTAATTATTATTTCTGCTGATATAAGTTTTATCACGATCGCAAACCGCTCTTTTAAATACGTGATAAGCAATCACGTATTTAAAAGAGTGCGAAACACATTAAACCAATTCGAAATAAGATAATTTACTTTCAAAATAAAGTTTTAACCGACTTCAATCCTCCACTTCGAGTGTCCCTATACATGAAGATTTTTCTCAATTTTCCCAAGTCAGTCAGTTTTCATCAGTTCCTGACTTGATGACCTGGAAAGGATACCCTGACAAACAATAAAGTCGAGGCGTCGTCGAGTGAGGTAATTAATCGGGGAATATATTTTGCATAAGTAGTTCAACACAAAAGATTCTGAAGAATTGAGAAACTCCTCGTTTATTGAAGAAACTGATGAAGTGATGACAGTTAAAAAGTCTCATATTGACATGTATATATCTCTGACATAAGATAACAACCTAGAAAAGAAACGACGCAGTACATGTTTTGCCGTCGAAACTAGACTCAGTTCTAAAGGCCACAAAATTCGCGTTTGAATAAAATAAGTAAAAAAAAAACTAGTATCTAAATAAGAAACTTAACTGTTTAAGTCCAAATGAGCTACAAATAAATCATTAGCAGGATTTTTACACACAAGATAATGGGTGCACTTATATGATAATTCATTAACGTCACAACACGACTTGCCGCGAAATTCATATCTCTCTTGATTTATGTCCAGTTAGAACTAGTTTTGTCTTGCGGTTTTACTTGGAAACTACAGACTCATGTCCCATTATTTGACGATGTCATATGTCTGCCTATACCAAATCTTGGGCTTAGGTGCCATTTCGGACCCGGGCTCTTTTAGAACACAACCGGGAATAACGCTAGCAGGTGGATAATATGTCTGCTGATGACCAGACGAAAGTTACAGTCAGTCATACTTTCTGCGAGCGCTAAAACTTACCCATACTAATTGACTAAATGTGAGGCAACGAGATGGACTTCTTATATTTAAAAAAAAATATAACAACCATTTATTTCATTACCTTCTTTCACGTCCATATCAGCAATTCACTTGTTATTCCATAGAACAGTTAGTACGCTGCCAATTACGCATATATTTTTTTAAACCATATTAAAAAAATAACAAAATGTATTCAACCTGCTCACAAAATTTCACGAGAATGGGTGGAGAAATACTACCTGTAGAGCCCAAACTGCAGCGGAGAATTTCGTTGGACTCACTCACGTGTTCAGTTGGGAATTGGGAAACTTGCGATTTGGTGGTTCTACTTACGTGCAAGTTTCCGGGGACAGAAAGTCGACAAAGGTTGTAGTTAAGTGGTGTGTGAAGCTTACAGCAGTAAAATAAATGAACAAATACTAACTGGACAAACCAACAAAAAGACTCCGTTTATTACTATCGTGTTTGATTAATACCCTTTCACTTTGTCACTATCTACCGCATATCGTGCGTAAGAGACAAATAGACCACTCGAGTTGTCACAACGGTTTCTATTCATGATAGGAATGCGTTTTGAAACATTGTTGCGGGTTCCAAACTGACATTAACTAACTAATAAAAGCAGAAAGTCGTATGTGAGTTTCACCGGAGAATATACATAAGTTATTAAGGGTATGGAGCAGGAAATAACTAGGAACTACCTACCTTAGCGAACAAGGGCGAAAATCTAATTTATGAATATGTTGTTGCTGGGTTAAAATGTGGTTCTGGAATGACTAAAAGTGTTTCTTTGCGTATGAGTGATGGTTAAGACGTTTCACAGGCAATTTATTTCACTGACTTCTTAATATTGTCGCAATGAAAATACAAATGCATTTGTTTATGTTTAGGTTGTTGTTTGGTATTTTGAAGAAGCGGTTAAGGTAAACAGGTGACGCTCAGTCTTGAGGTCACTGGTCTTAATTCTAGCTTGAACCTATACATTATTGGGACTTATGTAGGGAATATCTGTCGTTTGACATGTGCCGTTTTTCATCGGATCGCGCCTGGCCTAGCGTTCGTTTCTTGCATGATCGCTCCGATTTGGCAAAACGAGCAACAGTGATTGCATTGAGTTGTTACTAACTGAACATTCCAGGCAGTTAATTCCGATCCTTACCGACCAATTAGGTTCCAAGTAGTTCACAAGCTAATTTAGGATGCAAGTGATCAAACTAAGAGAAGAATGCAGTGACGTCTTTATTGCACTACCACAAAACATCTAAAACAATATTCTTTCAGAAGAAGTACCGTTGTACCTTCATATTGAGTCGTAAATGTCGAAATTTTGTTTCTATCATTGGGGTGGATTCTAACTTTTTTTCTTTATTCTATTCTAATGTTAAATAAGGGCTAACTGAAGCTAAGGGATCACGCCAAGGACTGAGTAGCTTGGAAAATGTTGGTGAAGACTTGAAGAGCGCCCACAGCCGTCACGTCCGATACGACAAGGAAGAAGAAGAAGCTGAGGGCAGATGTTTATAGTTAAATCAGCACGGTAAATGCGTAACTTTTTGAACTGTAATATTCACCTTTATAAAACCCCGCTCGCTCCTCAGCTCGAAGATCTGCTCTCCGACCTTGCTCATGATATCGACAATCATGCACTTCATTTCAGGTTCTGAGCACGATAAAGATATACATCATGCGAGTGATGATTTGCACAAAGTTTAAGCAGCAGGCAGTTTTATTGAACAGCAATGTATTTAAGAAGGAAAATAAAACGAAAACATACAGATCAAAAGAACAGCGTTAAGTTGGATAAAACTGAAGATAATAAATCCTTTTACGTTAACAGACAAGTTGAAGCTCGCGGGTGAATCTGACATTTATATTTCGCATTCTAATTTGCAGCAGAGGCGGCCGAAGCTGCGAAGGTGGGAAAATATAGTGGTCTCGGCGCCGAATATAATTTCGTGCCTTTTGGCGTCGAGACCCTTGGTCCGTGGGGCCCTGGAGCTCTAAGCCTCTTCAAAGAGATATCGAAAAGGCTTACAGCTATGCCACCGGTGACCGAAGGGCTGGCAGTTATCTCGCACAAAGAATTAGCTTAGCTATTCAGCGAGGTAATGCTGCCAGCATCTTCGGCACAATGCCGCAGAGGCCATTTTTAGATTTAGTTTAGTTTTAATCTGTTTTATTTGAATTTAGTTTTTTATTTATTACTTTAGTGATTTATATTCTTTGTGGATACTTATATAAATAATACGTCTAAAATTTGATATCAATGTCTGTTGCCAGCAGTGGGATGTATATAGTGCTGATGCTATAATGCCGATCAATGATGTAATATAAAAATAATGAAGAAAGGTTTTAAGCGCTCCAAAAGTGGCTCACTCGAGTCAATAGCACGAACTTGCCATAGTTTCGCGTCGACAATGGAAGCGTAGGTATGCTGTCATTGCTGTCAGAATTAGTGGCCATTTTTAAACACGGAATTTCATATAGACAACGTATCTCTGCCACGTTTTTTATTACATCATTTGTGACGATTATGTTTGGTGCACACGTTTAGCGGGGCTAGCACATCTAACGTTTTACAAAGCGAGACAAGGGGACTAGCACAAGTTGATGCCAAGCCCCGTCGCGTCGCGGTGTCAGCAAATTAGGAAGATGTGGATAGTAGAGAGGGTGGTAAACTTTCTCCTTCGTCGCGGTGGTGTCGGTTGTTTTAATCCCACTGCATTCGCTGAGTCGCGCAAGATGATAGCCTTTAAGGCCGCGGACTGCCCCCCTATTCTGTAACTTGTTTTAGGCTCACCTCAACACTCACAAATATGTCTTGACAACACGATGCGTAGTAACCAAGCGTAGATAGAGGTCTAGTTTCGTGACATCAATGTCACGCTCAGACTAAGACACTTACGTTTAGCGGGGCGACGAGCGTCAGTTCATACATTCGAGCGACTACAATGTATGAGCAGCTGCTCGCCGCCCCGCTGCCCGCTGGCATCCAGTCCAGTCCATGTTATCTCGGTGCACGTGTAAAAAACATAATGATATAAAATTAAAATGCTAAACGTAAGTGTCGTAGCCTGAGCGTGACATTGATTCCGGTTTTTGCAAATTGATAAAACGTGTGGTCCCTCAACTGTCGTGGCATTACAACGCATCTCAATATGACTCGTTCAAGACGTAAGTCTTTTAACAATCGCACGGAACGATTAGCAACAATGTTGCAAAATGAATGTCGAGTCGCTTGTAGCGCAAGGGAAAGGCAATCTTGGGATCACCCCACGAAGGTTGCTAACACAATTCTTGAATCCGTTTCAATCCCATCGATGCATAAAGCACTGTACCCATTTGAAGTAGAATCTATACTGGCTTGAGGAACCGTGGTCGATAAGGCATGTTAAATGTGGATTTTCTTAATAAATGGTGTTTTGGTTCCTTGGGCTTCACTACAATGGGCAAGAAATTCTTTCAAAATGCCTCATACGTCCGCTGGTTATCAAGGAATCCTGAGTGTAAATTACGTTAAAAACGCCTTTCTGTCGATCTGATCGGATACTCCGCTTCAATAATCGCCTTTCTGAATTTATGATTCTAAAACTAGCTTGTTTAAAAGGAGATGGAGAGATGAAATTAGGCCTCAAGTATGCAACAAGGGCTAGATCGAAATTCGCCTCATAACTTACCTCCTCTAAAGTTCAACCTATTTACTTTAACCATTTGTCATACACAAAATAAGGAAGAACTTGTTTGTGTCTCGCAGTTTTACTTTCCTTGATAGATAGTTCTGCGTGTCAGTCTAGGTTGTGAGTTAAATTGTATGTAAGGTCGTGTGTATTGTTTTTTTAGTACCTGACTGTTGCTATACTGGGACGGACCCAATACAGCGGTCGAACTGCGTGGTTGGAGGGTGGCCTGGGGAATATCCAGGGGAAGCCTCCGGCACGACCACGCGGGGAAGTTTGTACACTGGAATACTCTAAAAGTTTGCGCTCCAGTGAGATTGGTTGAACGGTATCAACCGAATCTGGGGTGTAAGTGATGTCGAACTACTGGGAGTTTTATCGCTGGTTCGCTAAAACCTAGCCTAGCTGAGAATAGTCCAGCAAGAAACTCGGCTAGGCTCGACTTGCGTCGGACTGACTCTACCCGGTATGCGGCGGTACCGGGACGAAAGCGGACTATATGTGTCTGTGTTGTCGCGATCTCGTGGTGGACGGTGTATATTGTGTAAAATAACCTAATAATTAATGTTTAATGTAACTATTTAACACCTGTTTGTTGTATGGGTCAAAAGATTTTATTTATTCATTAATAATTAGTTTTATTATTGAACTAGCTTTTGCCAGCGATGATTTCAGAGGGATAGGGTATGAAAGAACAGACATCCAAAAGGACTTTCGCCTCCCCCTATCGACTTGTGGAAACGGCTCCCGCATAAAGCTGCTTTTCCACCGGAGGGGCGAGACGAGACGAGGCGAGAAATGAAATCGTATGGGACTTACTACGTGTTTCCGACGCGCGTACCACACAAATAAATGCCCTCACCGGGATTCGAACTCTGGACCTCTTGCTTCGTAAGCAGGGTCACTACCGACTAAGCTAAAGCAGTCGTCGAATTAATGAAAGCGGTTAATGAAATTGCACCTTTAGAATCACAACCATCAGCGCAGAGCCATTCATTACATTAAATACACAACTTGCGGCGTCTATGGCATGTGCATTGCTAGAATACTAACATGTTCATACTCGCATCGTACAACGTAGTTTAAGAATTCTTGTACATATAAGTTATTATGTGTCATACTTGCAGAGATCGCGCACCCACTAATAAAGAAATATATATGTGGTGAATGTACTGTACAGTCTTCATTCAGTACCTACATATCAATTGCTAGTCTCTAGACTTAAGAGATGACTCTTATTGAGATTAGATTAAGGTCGTGATTACTTTGTTTTTTTTTTTTTTTTATCTATAGGCAATTTATGGGAGCGGTCAGAGATTGCACATTCCAATTTTATTTCCTATTACAGGTTTAAGTTTCACGTTCATATATCATAATGATAAATGTCCGAAACTCGATTTAACGGTTTGAATGGCTCTAAATCCAACATATTGTATGGAGGTTTTAAGAACACTTGACAGGCTGTAAATTTAATAATACAGAAAGTTCATTTCATACTACCAGGAATAAGCAACTTTTAACGAAACAAATACTTTTGACTGGGGAGGTATTAAGCCCGAAAGACGTCCACCAAAATTCAAATATACCTCACCCTCCACCTATGCATGCAATATTATTAAGAATCATGTTATGTTTATTATTAAAAGATAATCTTATTTATATAAAAGACAATGACAAGCATTTTACTCAAAGCAACATGCACATTGAATAAAGATAGCTTGGAATCGTGGGTATTTAACATAGCTCCTATATTGTAACTCGGTTCGTTAACTGCGGTGTTGAAAGCAACGGGGTGAGCAGTGCGTCATCATCATCATTTCAGCCGAAAGACGTCCACTGCTGGACATAGGCCTTCCTCAAAGAGTGCCACAATGACCTGTCCCACGCTAACCGCATCCAGCGGGAACCCGTGACCTTACCAGGTCATCAGTCCACCTGGGGTCTACCCACAAGACCATACTAAACTTCCCTAAATTCGAGTAATGGTATACCTACTGTAGAATAAGTTGTAAATTATTGAACCGACAAGGTTCTTAAATATGATGATAATGTTAATGACAACATTTTTATATTAATACGATTATACTAATATAGGTACGGTTAAACTCACGTACGGTGACGGTAATATGGTCACTAAGGGTTTCGAATTCTTAAGGAGTGTCGGGATGATGATGATTTAATACGTGAGTTTAATATCATTATTAATATAACTTTAATGACTCAAAAAAATACAATATCATAAATATATGCTATGGAGTGCACTTTCTGTAATTCTATGCTTCGTCGCGTCTCCAAGAATGCCTCGAATCGACTTATTTTCATACATATTAATCAATCGTTAAATCTTGGCTTTGTTAGCTTGTGCGCTATTTGAACTAATAATTATTCGTTTAAGAATTTACTCATAAATCTTACTCCTTTTTAGTACCGACAGCAAGACAAGACTTTATAGCTAGAAAAAACTTAAACTATATAAATCACTCAAACGTATTTGTAATTTAAATTGCCATTGTTGATTTCTTGTTACTTTTCGACGATAATGTTCGCGAATTTACGTAAGAAAATAATGCCTTTTCGTTCAAGATTTACAGGTTAAGATAATCTTTAATAATCGGCTAAAAATAAGACATTAAAAACATAAAGAAGTCACGCTCGGAAACATTTGGTTTGTAGTAATCCTGACATTTAGATTATAATCAGTTAATGTATTCAAATCCTTATAATTTATTAGCAATTGTAACTATAAACAAAGATTTTAAATGCAATTGTTGAATATTGTAAACTATTTTGAAGTAAAACTTAATGCGATTAATTGAATAATTGCCCAAGAAACTTTTTTAATTCTTTAATGCTTGTTTGTAGGGGAATTTAAATTTATAATATAAATTATTGTTTTAAAGCCGCAGAAATATAAGTGTTACTTAAAGTCCATAACAATAAAACTAGGTAATCCTTGTTTATTACTCGTTTCGAGGCTTCGAATTAAATTGAAACACGGTAAAATATGCCGGGTATATAATTATTATGTATACCCTTGTAGAAATCGTTACACATATACTGTGAGTTGCTTACTATAGCACTTTAAGTACGTATCATGAAATGTATGTCCTTTGTGCCATTATTGTAGATACTCTCCCTTCCTTGTCGTATCCCCACTTTTAATAATTGAATTTAATTTAATATTTAATATTTATTCATTCACACATAAATTAACAGTTTTACACAAAATCACTTATGTGGTACCTATTTTTAGCTAGAAACTTGAAAGTTTGTAGAAAGATTGCCTATATCTTGCAGAGTCATTTTTGCCAAAGATTAAAAGCTCATGGCTGAGGGACGTGACGGCTGTGGGCGCTCTTCACCATCACTCTCCACTGCTCGGTAATTTAGTAAGTAGTAACAGCTATTAAGTCCTCCTATATATATATATTTTTTTATACCAAGTCGGTTTATAACAAGCTTACGGCCCACCTGATGGTAAGTGGTTACCTAGTCCTACTATAAAGGTAATATTATAAATGGGCCAAACAACTTTTTCTTGTTGTGGACACCGATTTTTATTTTCAAAAGAAACATTTATAATTCGTTTTTCTAATGTATTTATCATTTGGAGATACAATCAAAGTTTTGTTTTTCATAGTTAGCAGCAAATTATTTATTTATTTTCAAGTGTTTTTGCCGTTCTGAACGTAGGCATGGTTCAAAATGCGTCCCCTGGGTTACCATGTGTTTATCAAATGAAACTGAATTAAATTGAAAAAATGAAGATTTTAATTTGAAAAGGAACATAAACAATTTGCATCACTTAACATAAGATAACAAAAAACTTTTTAAATTTTTGACAATGATGACAAATTGTGTCTCCTGGGTCACTTATTTAAAAAAAGATATTAAAAGTTTTTTTTATTTAATGTTACCTTAATCCAAATACAATTTCTTCTTGAGAAATAATTTCTAGTATAACCACTTGAGTGCTCGCGATTCAAAAAAGGTGCTGTAAAGTGCTTAAATTTACCGCGCGCCAGCGGCGCCGTGTCGTGTTTTGTTAATAAATCAATTACTTGGCATTCACTGAATTTTTTGATCTGATTCTTTTTACGTTGCAAAGCTAAAGAAACGGGCAATTTTTTCACATACATAAGTAAACAGGTCATTATAATAAAATTTATCAATAACAAAAAATAGCCCTACGTACCTACCGGAACGAATGCCGTTTTTGACGTCCGATTACCGACAATTCCCACCACTTCAAACCACAAATACACTTTAACACAAATACACTCACATATCACACTTCACAACTAAATACATATCAGGCCGATTACCACTTCAGTATTTACTCTTTTGTTTTCATTCCAAATGTAAACAAACCCACGTGCAGGTCTTCACGAGTCATACTAAACGTTACCGGTCAACAACTTTATTAATTTCGTGAAATTGTTCCATAGACTGCGGTTTTGTTTTTTTTTATGTTGCCACATTCAACCTCTACCAAATTAAGTCAACAGAAAAGGGCTCTTCGCACGTTCCAACATAGATATGATTTAAAAACCATTTGAACTCCACCCCGCAACTGGCGTTGCGAGAGCACTTTGCGATTTGACAAGTCGCAACCGTAGTTGCGCCGAGCACTTGAGTGGATAATGAAATCAACCGACTATAAAACTCAAACGTAAACTGCCTTTTTCTGTGAAAAATTTAAAAAAAAGATGGTAATTTCTTTTGGGACAACAGGGTTTACCCAGAGACAAATTTGGTTACTCAAGAGACAATTTTCATTTTTAAATGAGATTTATCCACGTGCGTGGAAAATGAGAAATTTAAATAATAAATATTTTCATCTTCTATGAAAAATAACGAATATGAGGAGGGGGCAAAAAAAAAATTCAACTATTAGGTCAAGTGAGGTATCATTTGAAAGGGCTTGAGTTGCACTTTTCCAAACAGTTTTTCTTTTTTTCTCATCATCATCATCATATCAGCCGAAAGACGTCCACTGCTGGACATAGGCCTCCCCCAAAGAGTGCCAAAGTGACCGGTCCTGCGCCACCCGCATCCAGCGGACTCCTGCAACCTTTACCAGGTCATAAGTTCACCTTGGCCTACCCACGCCGCGCCTTCCGGGACGTGGTCGCCGCTCGAGAATTCCGCCCCAACGGCCATCGGTTCTACGTGCTGTGACCCGCCCATTGCCACTAAAGTTTAGCGATTCGGAGGGCTATATCGGTATCCTTAGTTCTGCTGCGTGCGGATAGCATCATTTCTGATGCGATCACGCAGAGAAACTCCCAACATGACCCTCTCCATTGCCGTATGGGTGACTTTGAGCCTTCTTATGAGGCCCATAGTAAGTGACCACGTTTTAGTGCCATATATCATCACTAGCAACACACACTGGTCAAAGACTCTCGTCTTGGAGACTGCGGAATATTGGACGAAAATATGTACCGTAGTTTCCCGAACGCTGCCCAGCCGAGTGGGATTCGACGATTGACCACTTTCTCGAAGTTGGACCTACCTAACTGGATAGTCTGTGCTAGGTATACATTATCGTCTACAACTTCGAGCGTAGTGTCCGATTGTAATGGAAGTTGGCAGTACATGGGCATTTCACATGATCTTCGTCTTATCCATGTTCATTCTTAGATCAACTCGGAAGCTTTACTGAGGTCATCGAGCATCGTACTTAAGTCCTCTATGGTCTCAGCCAAGACTACTATATCGTCAGCAAACCGAAGGTGAGTGATGTACTCGCCGTTGATGTTGATGCCTAGCCTTCTCCAGTCCAGAGTCTTGAAAACGTCCGGCAGTGCAGCGATGAACAGTTTTGGAGAAATAACATCTCCTTGCCTGACTCCCCGCTGCAGCGGAATAGGTTTCGAGTTCTGGTCCTGGAGTCGCACTGACTTATTGGCGTTCTCGTACACACACGTCAGCACTTCGATATAGCGATAGTCAACTTGGCACCGCTGGAGAAACTGTAGTACAGCCCAGGTTTTAATCAAATTGAAGGCTTTCTCGTAATCCACGAACACTAAACAGAGGGGCAGGGGGGGGGTATACTCCTCGGTCTTCTGTATAACCTAACGGAGCGAGTGAATGTGATCTACGGTAGGTACTAAAGCCTCTTCGGAAACCGGCTTGTTCGGGAGGCTGGAAGTCATCTAGCCTGCGTACGAGACGATCAGTTATGACCCTCGAAAACAGCTTATAGACATGGCTCGGAAGTGAGATGGGTCTGTAGTTCTTCAGCAGGGGGTTGTCACCCTTTTTGAAGAACAGCACCACCGCTCTTCCATTCCATGCCTTTGGAGTTCTCCCTTCCAGTAAGACGGAATCTAACAGCTTCTGAAGGGCCGTAAGGACCGGTTTTCCACCTACCTTCAGAAGGTCGGCTGTTATTCTGTCTTCACCGGGTGCCTTGTTGTTTTTGAGCTGTTTAAGAGCCATTACAATCTCGCACAGGCTGATGTCCGGGATGTCGTCGGTATAGTGCCGGGTTAGTCTAGCTCTAGGGTCTTCCGCCCGACCAACTTCGGGTCTGCGTGTTGATGTGTATAGCTGTCCGTAAAAGCGCTCTATCTCAACCGGAATCTCAGGTTTAGAAGAAACGATTCTACCATCTTGTTTTTAACTTCGCGAGCTGGCTCTGCCCTATAGACAGATCTCTCGAGAATACTTTAGAGACCTTATTGCGCTGAATGGATGGCCTCTTCAATACGATTTGCATTGTATTGGCGCAGATCGCGGGTAAGGGACTTGGAGATCTGTTTATTGAGTTGCCGGTAAAAGGTCGCATCGGCTGAAGACTGTAGAATCATTTCACTCCTTTCCTTCATGAGCTTTTTAGTGGAGCTAGAGAGCCTTTTAGTTCTCTTGGTCCCTTGGGTCTTGAAGAACTTAGACCCAGTGACACGGACAGCTTCCACAAACCCGTCGTTCAATTCGTCCACATCGCTACCTAGGCAATCAAACACATCATTGAACACATGCTTCCCCGTGATCATGATTCCACGTAAAACAAGGTCAAAAATCTAGTTAAGTGAAGTGAAAGTACCTAGTAAAGTTATAACAAAAATATATATTAAGAAAAGTGTCCACACGCAAGCAGATTCCTATGGCAACCATTTTAACGTATTTCAGATACATATATAATAAATTGAATTGAATTAGACCCTGTTTATACGAAATAAATAACAAAAGTTATGTGTTGTTATGTTTTTCTTATGTTGTGGTGCAATAAAGAATATATTATTATTATTATTAAAAGTCTCCCGAGTCACCATCAATGTCTCTTGGGTCACCCGAAAAGTGACTCAGGTGACCGGTCACCCAGGGGACATTAACCGGTTTAATCAAAAATGTAGTCACTTTCCATTAAAATAAGTTAAATCGATTTATTGCCATTGGACATCAGACCTAAATGCCCTTGGAAAAGCCTCATAATAATGTCAAAAGTCAAAATACTTACGAATTATCGTAGGTTAGCCAGCAGATCCACAATAAACGCACGTTTCCTCATTGCGAGCCATGGACGAACTGGCCAAGGATACCGAAACCTACCGTAATGGCGAACACGACCACGTGATTGGCAGATTTGATTCCTATTGGCTGAGCCGGTAAAGGATCGTAACCTTGACACTTCGATGTGTTATTAAATTCAGTAAGCCAGGGGACTTAAATATAATCAGCGCTTTAGGGACATGTAAAGATATTTTTTTCATATGAAATCTATGTAAATCTACGGAATTTTAATGTTTTTATGTTACACAAGATGATTATACCTGTCTAATTCAGGGTTAAAATGATGTAAGTTGGAATGTATTTTTTACACCGTTTGATCAAAACCTAAGCCCAATCACGTTTGGAAAATGCGTATTTTGTATGAGAGATGAAAGTTGTCTACTGGGTCACCAAAATTATATCAGTGTTTTAATATATAGACTTGCATTTCAAGATGTTAATGTGTTGTTTCATACCCTGGGTTTATATAATAAAGGTTATTAATTGTGTATATATTATAATACGATAGTTTTGATTTTTCTTTTCTCAGGGACGCACGATAACAAAAAAAAGTTGATTGACCCAAATGTGAAAGTTTGGATTTTTAGATGTTTGTGTATAATATAAATAGATGTTTCGTACTCCATCACGCTGAAACAGCTTAACCGATTTGGACGAAATTTAGCACGAAGATAGTTTATAGCCTGGATTATAATATAGGATAGTTTTTATCCCGGGTCCACGCAGATGAAGTCGCGGGCGGGAGCTAGTAATTATAAAATATAAAGTCCTTGAAGGGTCGGCAACGCGCGAGCATGTCCCTTGGAGTTGCAAGCGTATCGGCTAAGGTAGCTTACTGTCTGGGCTGTACGCTTATTTGCCACTGACGTGGTATTCTAAAAACGTAGGTGAGTTATACCTGAATACCAGCTTATGTACCCAGTACGTAACACGTTTCAATACTTTCAATATCTAAAAAGGTATAATAGGCTAGTTGGATAATCACGAGTCTCGTAAAACTGTTGAAAAGTACTATCACCATTATCCTAATTAATGAATAATTTAATGGGGCCCATCAATGTCAGTACAAAGCCGCGTTTCTTTTAAATAAAAACCTATTTCAGCTTTAGTTACTATTTCTAGTATATATACACACATAACTTACACTTACAATACAACATTACATCTGGGAACTTCATGGTTTCTCCGGAAGACCAGCGCTGGCTCGTGAGACTATTGAGCATTATGCTGAGGCAGGATCATTTCGCAAAAAACAAATAATTTCGCGTCTATAATTAATTTACATATATGTTATACATACATATGTAATAGATAACGTTTTGTTTATTACGAATGAATCATTTTCATTTCATTTCATGAAAAAACTTGGCGGTCCTCTTGATTCCGTGTTGCGTTAAATCATTGGTACATCCGCTGCTGTGTATCAGTGTCTCAACTACAAGAGAGTCCCATAAAATGTAATTTTCTGGTAGCAGACCCTTTAAGGCACTTGGCATCGTCAAGAAGCATTTTTAAATGATTGCATTGCATAATTGTATTGCATTACATCCTACTAAAGACTCAGATGGTTACCAAAACCAGACACAACATCGAAAGCCCGACGTAACTGCTGACCGTACGGCCTATAATTTAGCTGTCAAACGCACAAGTGATGTATCGTAGACACGTCAACCAGGGCCCATTGTATCAAGTGATTACTCCAATGGCGGCTATTAAAAAGAATTATCTAGTTTTTTCTCTGAGTTACTGCGAACAGATTGATAAGTTTTCGTTACGTCAAATTGGGACGCGCTTCTTCTTCGGGGTTAAAATGCTTCTAAATTGTATGTGAAAGAATTTGAACTAAATGAACCATATTATCATTTTACACCTGACAAGGAGCTGTTATTTGTAATTATTACTTACAAGAATTTGAAATTTTTATGTTGTGTCGTATATTTACCGCCTAGTTACAATAGTGAGCAGTACTTGAGCGTCTTATCATGTATTGAAAATGCAGTATGCGCTTATCCAGACTTATATTTTATGTTATTTGGTGATTTTAATCTTAATTCGTGTTGTAATAATTTAAAAACTGACTTTGACATTTTTTGTAATTTTTGTAAGCTAACGCAGTATAATAGTATTGTAAACGATCATGGTGGCATGTTGGACCTCGTGCTGAGTGACCTGGATGGAAAAAATCTTTCTGTATCCAGTGGCACTAATGAAATGTTGGTTCCAATGGATGCGTACCACCCGCCGCTTACGGTGTTGGCATTGTTACCGCGTGGACCGCTTCCGGTGCTCTCGGCGGCGCCGCGCCCGCGCGCTGCTTCGTACCCCGACTGGGACTGGCGTAAAGCCGACTATGAATCACTCTATTTGGCCCTCTCTGCCATTGATTGGGACGATCTCCTGGCGACCAAGGATGTTGACTGTGCTACTGAAATACTATACGCTAAACTTTATTCCTGCTTCAGCCAGTATGTTCCCCTTAGAAAGCGCTCTAGTATCCATTCCAAGTACGTGTACCCAAAATGGTACTCAGGAGATATTATTAGAAACATTAAACTCAAATACTTCCACTTGAAGAAATTCAAGCGTGATGGGAGCGATTTCAATAGACATATGTTCAAATACTACAGAGCGCATGTAAAAAACCTGATTGATAAAGCGCATAATCAGTACATAAATAATGTTCAAAATTGTATTGTTAACTGCCCGGCAAAGTTCTGGGAGTACGTTAAGGAGAAAAAGAGAGACCGACAACACTGTGATGTATTCTTCCATCTTGATGGGGAGCCATTAAGTGGACAGTGCGCAGCTGATGCCTTCGCTAAGTACTTCAGCTCGGTGTTCCAACAGGTCAAACCGCGTCTAGACCCTGAAGCCGCAGCGCGCGCGGCGCACTCCTTGGGTGACTCTAGGTCGGTGTCCATCCCCTTTGTCTGTGAGATTGACTTTAAGAAGGCGATTCAGAACCTTAAGCCTCGTTTGGCTGGGGGTCCGGATGGCATCCCTGTATTTTTGGCTAAAGATTGTGCCTCTGTCTTAACGACTCCTTTGTTACACGTTTTTAACCTCTCAATTGAGCAGTCTATCTATCCGCTTACGGTGTTGGCATTGTTACCGCGTGGACCGCCTCCGGTGCTCTCGGCGGCGCCGCGCCCGCGCGCTGCTTCGTACCCCGACTGGGACTGGCGTAAAGCCGACTATGAATCACTCTATTTGGCCCTCTCTGCCATTGATTGGGACGATCTCCTGGCGACCAAGGATGTTGACTGTGCTACTGAAATACTATACGCTAAACTTTATTCCTGCTTCAGCCAGTATGTTCCCCTTAGAAAGCGCTCTAGTATCCTTTCCAAGTACGTGTACCCAAAATGGTACTCAGGAGATATTATTAGAAACATTAAACTCAAATACTTCCACTTGAAGAAATTCAAGCGTGATGGGAGCGATTTCAATAGACATATGTTCAAATACTACAGAGCGCATGTAAAAAACCTGATTGATAAAGCGTATAATCAGTACATAAATAATGTTCAAAATTGTATTGTTAACTGCCCGGCAAAGTTCTGGGAGTACGTTAAGGAGAAAAAGAGAGACCGACAACACTGTGATGTATTTTTCCATCTTGATGGGGAGCCATTAAGTGGACAGTGCGCAGCTGATGCCTTCGCTAAGTACTTCAGCTCGGTGTTCCAACAGGTCAAACCGCGTCTAGACCCTGAAGCCGCAGCGCGCGCGGCGCACTCCTTGGGTGACTCTAGGTTGGTGTCCATCCCCTTTGTCTGTGAGATTGACTTTAAGAAGGCGATTCAGAACCTTAAGCCTCGTTCGGCTGGGGGTCCGGATGGCATCCCTGTATTTTTGGCTAAAGATTGTGCCTCTGTCTTAACGACTCCTTTGTTACACGTTTTTAACCTCTCAATTGAGCAGTCTATCTATCCAAATTGTTGGAAAGCATCGAGGGTGACGCCGGTTCCTAAGGGCGGGCCTGATACTGATATCACCTCTTTTAGGCCGATAGCAGTTCTCCCCGTGTTTGGAAAAGTCTTTGAGACGATCGTTAACCGCTGCATCAGCCTGCAGGTAGCAGACCGTTTGCACCCCAGTTAGCACGGCTTCCGAAAATCCCGATCGACCACTACAAACCTCGTTGCCCTCGCTGACTACGTTTGTAAGGAGATGGATGCGGGCCGCCAGGTCGATGCTGCATATTTCGACTTCAGGAAAGCGTTTGACCTGGTTGACAATGACATCTTGCTGGAAAAACTAGCATTAGCAGGCTTCACGCCAAAGCTTCTGAAATTTTTCGCTAGTTACATGTCTGACCGCCAACAGTACGTCAGGGTGGGTGGTTATGAGTCAAACCATTACTTCACGCTATCAGGAGTAAGTCAGGGCAGTACTCTAGGGCCTACGCTGTTTCTCCTGATGATTAACGACCTGCCTGATGTGACTCGCACCGCCGAGAGTTTGCTTTTTGCGGATGACCTGAAGCTGTTCCTCCGAGGTATCGGTAGTACGGCCGATAGTGCAGCGTTACAGGCTGACATTCACGCGGCAGCCGAGTGGAGTAATTTAAATCGATTGCCTTTCAATGTCAATAAATGTAAGGTGATCACTTTTTCACGTAAACGCTCTCCACTCCAAACTGAGTATCATTTAGCTGGCAACACTCTGGAAAGAGTTAGTGAAATTCGTGACCTGGGTTTAATATTAGATGATAAGTTTGACTTCCATAGGCACGTAACTGGCATATGCAAGCAGGCTTGCAGGACCTTGGGATTTGTGATGAGGATTGCAAAACAATTTCATATCGGAGTGGCTAAAATTCTCTTCAGCGCATTCGTAAGGAGCAAGTTGGAATATGGTGCTGTTGTTTGGGATCCGTATGAGAGCAAATACTCTCTCATGATCGAGAAAGTACAACGCAAATTTGCTCGCTGGCTGTACAAGAAAGCCTACGGTTACTACCCGTACCTCTATCCCTCCATCTTTGTCTCGGGCATGGTCGGGCTAGATACGCTGGCACTTAGAAGAAAGCTATTGCTACTAGTCCACTATCTGTCAGTTGTCCATCACCGAGTGGATAGTGCAGAGGTGTTGGCTCGGATCGGGTTGGTCGTTCCGAAGCGGATACCCACGGACGCGGACGGGGCGGTGGCGCCGCGCCGCCGGCCGGGCCTGCTGCAGCGGCCGTCCGCTCGCACGCGCTACGCGAGCCACGCGCCTACCTCCCGTGCCATCACATGGTTGCATCTAATGCTCACTCAGCACGAAGACGCTGACATGTTCGCTGATCGTTTGTCATACTTGTGCAATATTGCTAGGACATTTTTGAACTGGCATTTTATTAATGGAATGACATTAATATAATTACGATTTGTGACCTTTTTTACCTGTGAATGTTTATCTTTTTTCTTTTTTTTTTGTTATTTTAGCGTGTAAGCGATTTGGTGCCCATACTGTAAGCTTGCATTGTATTATTGTGAATAAATAAATTCTGTTTCAAATGACTTCTTTACTGAAGACTATAGGTAATGCCGACTTACTCGAGGATAAATACGGTTTAGTAAAACATTCAGTTATAATAGCGTGTTTTTTGTTGAATGAATAGGTACTACAACTTTCCACGCGGAAGTAATTATGTACTCAGTCATGTATGTACTCACTGCCATTTTTGTATGATTTGGTATATATGTATTTGAATTATGAGACTCTAATGCCGACATACTCAAGAAAAAATACGGTTCAGTTAATCATTCATTAATTAGCGTGTTTTGTTTATTTAATTTTGTAACATAATTCTATGATGCTTTATTCATGGACCCTACGAATTTCCACCCGAAAGTAAGTAATTAAAGATTTCTATGAGGTATTCACTGTATTTTTTCTACGATTTAGCTACGGTAGCCTAATGGTTCAGCCATGCGGCGGTAGTGGGTACGAATCCCGGCTCGGAACAATGAGTTTTTCGGACCTTATGTACGGAATATTTACCGTTAGCTTTTCGGTGAAGGGAAACATCGTGAGGAAACCGGTCTAATCCCAATAAGGTCTTGTTTACCCTCTGGGTTGGAAGGTCAGGTGGCAGTCGCTTTCGTAAGACTAGTGCCTGTGCCAAATCTTGGGATGTCAAAGCGAACCCCAGGCTCCTTTAGGGCACAACCGGGAATAACGATAGGATGATGATGATTTATCTTAAATAATATATAGCGGATTATTAACTAAAATTTAGATTATTAACATTTGTTAACATATTTTACGACTTTTCAGGAGCTTAGAAAGTTTTTTTTTTTAGAAATTTTGTTTGATTTTGTGCCACTTCACCAGCTAATTATAATCACTTCAATGATGACATGTCCGTTCCAAAATAACAGCTACATAGTAAAATTCATTTCTAAATTTGTAATTTTATTCATACAAGTGAAAATAAATTGACACAAATAACTGTGTAAGTAAAGTAATATATGGAAGCGAATACCTTGTTAGCAATAGAAAACAACTGCTTGGTAATAAATAAATCACAGGCCAATTTATTGGTGTCATTCTAGTCATTTGAGTTTCGAAATGGTTAGAAACTGGCTTCAGCATTATTTGTGGCGTCTGTCATGATTGTCAATTGTTTATACAAATAGCATCACGCGATTTACATGTCATTAAATTAACAATCGGTTGTATTCAGAGAATACAGCTATAATTTCTTTATTTTGAAGTTAAGTTTATTAATTGAGGTAAAATTTACTGAGGTACCTTCCTTTATTATGTATAAATTATTCATAAGTAAATATTAAAAATGTAACTTTCTATGATAATAGGCCTTCCAGAAAACTGTCATAAGAGTTGCTGTCTCTAAGCTGGTCCAGTTCAGATTGAGGTCTCCATATGTACGTTTAAATCTATACTTATATTGTAAAGAGAAAAAATCTGTGAATTTGTAGTTTTGTAAATTTGTATGTAATGGGTTATCTCCGAAACCGCTCATCCGATTTAATAACTCTTGCACCAGCGTGTAGTGTGGTCTTTCTGGATTGTTATAAGCTATATCTTATACCGCGGTATTTCGTGCGTTCTTTGCAATACGCGGGTGAAGCCGCTCTGGTAGCTAGGAAGATAAACTCAACCCCGCGAACTTAGAATCGGAAATATACTTTTCACACCTTTCATTCGGAAAAATAAGTTTTGCTCCACAACGAGAGGGACCAAAACGCTACTTTTCTGTTCAAGCTATTTTTTTTAATTTATACATTGGCATTGGAACATTTGTACGCAATGTGCCAATTGAACACAGATGTTAATAAAATGATCGATTGTAATTCCATCGTAGTCGATTCAAAACGAACATATTTCAAGTTTTAACTATAACAATGTTGTATAAAAATTTATAAATATTTCGTAATATTTAAAAATTAGTAATAAAAATTAAGATAATTTAGATATATTTTAACAATAGCTTTTTTTAATTTCCTCATAGTCGGTGTGAAAAATAGTATGTGTCACTCCGTAGTAAAATTATTTTCGTCTCGGGCGTAAACACTTGTATCCCTCACTACGCTCAGGATCCTACGTTAGAACCCCTCGCTACGCTCAGGATTCTATTGTAGGATCCCTCGCTACGTTCAGGATTCAATACACCGCCCTCGCCGTAAATATACTATTTTGCTCCCTTGTGACACAAATAACTATATATAATAATAACGAGCGCCTACACAATCTTGCCAGGTGGTTCAGATTGCCCTGAGCTGGTGGGACAGGCGTATCTGTATATCACTGCCCAGGATACATTTTCGTCCGCGTAACCGGCTACTGCTAGCTCCGCCAGAGGCGCACACCATAGCGCGCAAAAACTCTCCTTTCGTCTGAGCTCTCATCATCAATGATGAACGGCGCCTTAACGCTACATCGAAGCTTATGGAAATCCGCTTTCTTAAGGCGGACCGGCACTATGTTATTAGATTATATAGGTTCTATAATTAACTATCTGGCATGTAATCTCCGTGGCCGTAAGACTACTAATACGATCAATTTAGTGAGTTTAGTACACCCAGCGGCGACTACACGGTATAGGCATTGTATCCAGTATGTTTACGCTTAGCTACTACGAATCGCGGGGTCAAGATATTTTTGTGGCTGAAGGTGAGTTGAGATTAAAACAAGTTACAGAATAACGGGGCAACTGGTCGATTGCGTAAAGCTTTGTAAGTGCTTACATTGGTTAGGTAGATCTCAATTTAATGGCAACTTTAGCATGGGAAAAGGACGATGGATTTCCTCTCCTCTCATCCCATCCTCTGTTTCGGAAAGTTACGTTAATGAAACTTAAGTACGCCTCGTGAGAACCTAAGTTTAAATGTCAGTGCTTGCTTGATAACTAATAAAATCAAAACACTGATCAATTTCTAATTCGTGACTTGAACATAGTTGATGCCTTCCTCTTGGACCAGGAGTTTAAATCATGCGTCATAAATATTTATTTCCATTTTGATACAATTTTGTACGTCGTCTTTTTAATAATCACCATTTGTTTCTGGCATCTATGGCCCTTAGTTATATATATCTTAAGGCGCCGTAGGTTCAGTGAAGTTAAGCGAACAGAGTTTTTGAAACAATTTGATGCGTCTGTTTATAATAATATGGTTTCAAAAAAATACGAATAGTAATCTTGAGGCTTTTCTGCAGAGAGATCAGTGTTTAGAAACATGATTAAGCAATTTTCGCTCGATAGAAAAAAAATCACGAACATATGTCTAAAAGGGTCTAAAATACACTTAAAATATTTGTTACAAATTATGCATAAAAGTTAAAAATATTAAAATGGCTTCTAAAAATCGGCAATATCATTTTTGAGAGAAGTCAGTGTTTGCTTTTTTATTTATTTAAATGGCCAAAAAATTAAAATTAAAAAACATGATTTGCGCGCTTCCGATTACGCACTTCCATCTCGCTCACGCCTATGCTCAGTGAGAGGGAGAGAAGACCATGAACCTACGGCGCCTTAAAGACATAATGATGAACATTACATCAAATTAAAACACTTATTATTATTTAGCGTGGCTCCACTGTCGTCGAGTCCGAATGTAAAGACCACTATGTTAAAATAAAAATAAAACCATTAAGTTCCATTGATCAGTTCAATTTATTTTATCCACACTGTTTTCAACATAATTCATAGCTAAGCAAGCACTCAACTAGTTATACGCTATAATAGTTAGCCCATTAAATCTATATTTAATCGCACCATGGGAAAACTAGAACTAATTTATTGGAGCAACACAAACGACAAGATCAACTGCTTTTTTTTTCAATTAACTACAAATGGTAATGAAACCATTAAAATTCAAACTCTTCATTGCACTCAGGTTTAAAACATTAAGCAAATTAAACACGTCATGATTATGCAACATTAATCAATAAAACACACAGGAACCAGAAAATTAACTGTTAATCACTAAGTAACGGCTCAATTAATAATCTTTACTAAATGTAACTTTAAACTAAAACCTTCGTTACTAAAGTTTAACGAAAACTTAACACGGAAAACTATTAACACGGGAACAATCCTTATTCAAACAAAAACCATCGTTACTAAAGTTGAATAATAACTTAACACGGAAACTATTAACACGGGAACAATCCTTATTCAAACAAAAACCATCGTTACTAAAGTTGAATGATAACTTAACACGGAAAACTATTAACACGGGAACAATTGTTAACCAAAACTACAAACCGTTATTTTTTTAAACTTAAAATCAAGTCAACTACGATCAAGTACAATAATCGTAGCAAATTATGAAACAACTCAAACTTAATAAGCAATAAGGCCTCAAGCTGCCATAATCTGAACATAAGTTATTTTTTTAAGAGCAGATACTTATCTTTTACGGACACCAGAAGCACAACTTTATCCAGACTATCTTTCTGCTACCAAATATTGAACGAGAATGATCACTGCTGGCTTGCAAACCCCCCATTCCGAGCAACCACTCCCTCCAAAGCTAACTTACTTCGGAATGGTGAGTTTGCGATCCACCAATCACGTTACGGGAAAATAGAGGCGCGGTCGTTGCCGATTGGTCCTTTTTGGCGGGAACGTAGGCGTCTACACAGCGTAGACACAGCGCCCTCTTGTGACAGCAACAGGAACGACGTAGCTTGTAGTTTAGGAATGTGATGAAGTTCGGCTTTGTCGGCGCGATCCTCACGCCATCTTCTGGGTAAGGGGGAGACTACCGCTGCCCTTATTTACACTCGTCCATCCTGACGACTTTGCGACTCTGCAAAGAAAAATAAGGGCGGGATTATCTGCTTTAAAAACCATCTAAATGTGATCTGTATTCCTACGACAATTGTTCCAGCATTCTTATATTTTTGTTTCCAATTAAAACCTATGTATAGCCATTATTTTCACCATTGAATCCAATATTTATTTTTATTACTCATTTCATTAATAGCCATAAACTCTTATTAATATCCATGAACGTATAACACCACAATCAATATTGTCCATTAATCTTTTGACCATACAAAGTACATCCATATCCAAATATCTTCATATTAAATAATCCAAAAATCATTATATCCAATAACACCAAATATGTACAATAACAATAAACTCCCATCATTTTTATCACCATATTTATCCCTCTAATAAATCTATTAACTCCTCTGTACTATCTACCTGACTGTCATCCGAGCTACTTTCTCGAGCACCATTCTCTCTCTGGAATCTCTTTATGGAGTCCGATGATACTAAAGCTTCAAATCGCTTGTACCCTTTTACACCTTTAAGTGAAGTGATCACATACCTGTCATTACCAGCAACTTTGGAAATCTTATACGGTCCGCTGAACTTTTCTTTTAGCTTTCTTCTAACGTTTATGTTTCTATCTGCTGCTCCTTTCCAAAGAACCAAATCATTTACCTTGTACTTTGTTGGTGGTTTTCGCTTCGCATTGAAGTGCTTACGCATAACTTCCGCCGTTCTTTTAAGATTACCTGATGCGGTGCGCCGAGTTTGCTCTGCCGTCTGTTCATCGTCGAAGGAGTTTCCTGCTATACCTTGATACCTGCTGCGGCTGGCGCTAAACATTAATCTGAAAGGTGTAAATCCAGTAGACGAGCTCTGTAGATTATTCATACCCCAAGTCACATTAGGAAGCTTTAAGTCCCAGTCTCTTTCGTTATCCACGCTGGAGTTTAAGGCATCTAATAACGTACGATTATACCTTTCAACTTGCCCGTTGGCGCGAGGACATGCTACTGCATTTATGATGTGCTTAATAAAGTTGTCCAAGCAAAATTGTTTGAAACTTTTACTTTTAAAGCATGAACCACTGTCCGATATTATTCGTTTAGGATACCCGAATGAGCAGAACGTATTAGATAAGGCACACAAAACTTCGTGAGCCCTCGTCGTTTTTACTGGAACAGCCCATGTGAATTTAGTAAAAGAATCGACAATCATTAATAAATAACTGTTACCTGCACGGCTCTTACAGAACGGCCCTAAGTGGTCAATGTGCACCGTGTGTAGGGGCTCAGCTATCTTTTCAATTGGATGAAGCTCTCCTTCAGGTCGTCCATACTGACTCCTTTTGTACAAGCAATCTAAACAGGCATTGACATACTTACGAATGAATCTGGTCATACCAGAGAACCAAAAAGTTTCCTTTATAATCCGTTCACACCGTTTTAAACCTGGATGTCCAATACAGTCGTGATATTTTCGTAACACGTTCCACCTCCAATACTTAGGCACGACCAACCTTTCATTTCCACCTGTAATTATTCTATACAACCGCTCCTCCTTCAATTTATAGTTGTTCTTAATGTCAGAATCCGCCTCGCCAGATTCTAATTTTGTTTTGATGACGCGAAGCTTCTCATCTTGATTTTGAAGACAAACGATCCAGTCGAAGATGTCAATCGTATTAATGTCAGTTACCTGCGGAGGCTCGACAGGGCATCTGCTTAGAGCATCTACATGACTGTGAGTTTTACCTGGTCTATGTTCCACCTCCATGTCGTATTCCTGTATGAGCAACCACCATCGTGCTATTCTCGGCGTCAGGTCCTTTTTCTGAAACGTATATCTTACTGCTGAGCAATCTGTTACAACTTTAAAATGATTACCCACCAGATAAATACGGAACCTCCTCAGTGACTCCACGACCGCTAGAGTCTCAAGCTCGTAGGAGTGGTACATGGATTCGTCTTTGCTCGTTTTTCGGCTGAAGTAAGATATAGGCTTTAAATTACCGTCTTGCTGCTGCAGAAGAATGCCAGCTATTCCTTTGCTACTGGCGTCAGTATGAACTTCAATTGCGCCCTCGCGCCGGTAAAGAGAAAGTAGTGGACGAGTTGTCAATACCTTTTTTAGCTGGTCAAAAGCTTCTTGTTGTTCTGGGCCCCATTGCCAGGTAACATTTTTCTGTAACAACCTATAGAGATCGTGTGCAATACCTGCGTAGTTTTTAACAAACTTCCTGAAGTAGCTGGTGAGCCCCAAAAACATTCGCAGCTCATGGATATTACTTGGCTCCTTGTAAGCAGCCACCGCTTCGATTTTTTTACTTCCTGGTCTTATACCATTTTGGCTAATTTCATAGCCCAAATAATCAATTTCCGTTTGTAGGAAAAAACATTTTTCAATATTGAGAGTCAATCCGGCATCTCTTACTATCTGTAGCACCACCCTGAGAAGATCAAGACCCTCTTCTATGGAGTTGGTCGGGAGGAGTACATCATCAATATAAGGCAAGACTTTGTCGTGACGTAGAGATGAAAATATGCGATCCATTAAGCGCTGAAAAACTGCAGGCGAATTTGCAAGTCCAAAAGGCATACGCAGGAACTCGTAATGACCTTCAGGAGTCACGAAACCAGTCTTATGAATCGAATCTTGAGCTACTGGAACCTGATAGAAACCTTGTGACAAGTCGAGACCAGTGAAATATCTCTTGCCACCTAGCTTCTCAATGTGCTCTTCTATGATTGGCAAGGGATATTTATCTTTCACAGTGATGCTATTAAGCTTCCTAAAGTCGACACAAAGACGAAAATCACCGTTCTTTTTACGAACCAAGATTATGGGACTCGCATAATTGGAGGAAGATTCCCTGATTATACCATTTGATAACATATCCTCAATTTTCTCCCTCAATATAGTCTTTTCAGAGTAGGACAACCTATACGGTCGGTAACAGACCGGCTTATCAGAATTCAACTCAATGTTAAGTTCAACTTTATTAGTAACTCCCAGTTCTCGAGTATCCGCCGAAAAGCAATCTGAATACTCATGCAAAATTTGAGTCAGTTGCTTCCGGACTGCTGGATCTTGGACACCACATTGAATCTTACCGACATCGAAATTCAACACCGATTTTGAAGCAAAATTGTTAGTTCCTGGAGCAATATGGTTTATTTTTTCTACTGTAACATATGCACGAACTAGCAACATATCTTTTTGAAGAGTCAAGGCCTTTGTACTATGATTGACAACCAACACCGATTTAACCGGAAAGCAGTACAGGGACGAGGGGATACTATACTGAACATCTTCAAAACAGCATGTACGAGTATCGACAAATAACAAGGTGGAACAATATCGTTACTAAACGTCTCCACAAATTGAGCAGTATGAGGAGGAATAACTATCTCCTTAGAGCATAGTATATTCACCTTTGAAACGTCAGGTTCACCATTTATTGCATTTATGTGAACAATCTCCTCGTCAGCGAATTTGACCTCAACCCTTTCTAAGGTGACTGTAGTTCCAGAAATTACTAACCTGCAATGTTCATCATTAAGAACTGGTTGGCCTATGAAGACATCGGCTTGCTTCAAGGGAACGTTGACCACTAGGGCCTCCGATTTCACTGGTATTCCGTCAATGATAAACTCTACCGACACTTGACCACATGATTTAACTGGACATCCGCTAAACCCACTAACGAAAAGGTCACATGGCTGCAATTCAAGCTTCAATTTCTGAGAACACTCCAATGAAATCAGATTGACTTGGGCACCTGTGTCTAAATATGCTGTTACCTCCAGCCCGTTTAACTGTATTCTCTTAAAATAACATTGATTTACCTTAGTATCAACGACGTTTACAGCCTTCCGGAAACACTGCTCCGTCTTGTGGTTGGTCTTCCCGCATGTCTCGCATTTGATAGCGCTGGGATTCTTCGGGCAGGATCGCACTATGTGTCCAGGTTCTTTGCAGAGGAAGCATGTTACAGATGGTCGGTTCGTTTGTGTTGATGTCTTCTGATCCCCGGCAGCTGCCTCTTTTGAAGAGCTAGGAGCGATGTGATCTCTACCTCGTGTTGTGAGAAACCGTTGATTCGGAAGTCCCCTTTTTTCGTCATTCATACACAAGAACTGAGAGTATAATTCCCCAGGAGTTCTATAATTGCCTGCTCTAGCCGAGGTTTTTAAGTGAAATGGTAATCCTTCAATGATGCATGCCACCGCTTTCTCACCCGTAATTTCACATTTGGTTAACATATTACATTTTGAGTAAAAATAGTGAGTCATTGTTTCGGAAAATATTTTTTTTCTATTAATCATTTCCTTAAGAGCCTCAGCATAGTCCCTATTTTGGGGAAAAGCCTCCAGAATTATCTCCTTCCATTCTTGCCATGACATTTCATAACTACGCAAAGCATTGTGCCACATCTTCGCCAGACCGCACAATCGCGCCTGCATATAGTAACTTTTAACAGTATCAGACCAACCGTGTATTGCTCCCAACTGTTCTATTTTGTTGAGCCACTGCTGCGCTGGTAACTCAGACTTTTCAGGAACAAATTCTGGGATAATATCAGGCTTGACCATTACACCATAATAATTTGGATTGATCCTACCAGGTTCATCCCGCGATGCAGGTAGCTCTCGATCCACAGACTCCCGCGGCCGCCATGGTGCCCAGCGCCTCGGTGTCCGCTCGCGGCTGCGCGTGCAATTACTGCTGCTGCGCCCTCGCCGCTCAGACCGCTTGTTGTCCCACCGAACAGGGCTACGAGACCGACTACGGCTTCGCGAATTCATACCCACTTCTTCTTCTTAAATTGTAAATACCACTATGTTAAAATAAAAATAAAACCATTAAGTTCCATTGATCAGTTCAATTTATTTTATCCACACTGTTTTCAACATAATTCATAGCTAAGCAAGCACTCAACTAGTTATACGCTATAATAGTTAGCCCATTAAATCTATATTTACTCGCACCATGGGAAAACTAGAACTAATTTATTGGAGCAACACAAACGACAAGATCAACTGCTTTTTTTTTCAATTAACTACAAATGGTAATGAAACCATTAAAATTCAAACTCTTCATTGCACTCAGGTTTAAAACATTAAGCAAATTAAACACGTCATGATTATGCAACATTAATCAATAAAACACACAGGAACCAGAAAATTAACTGTTAATCACTAAGTAACGGCTCAATTAATAATCTTTACTAAATGTAACTTTAAACTAAAACCTTCGTTACTAAAGTTTAACGAAAACTTAACACGGAAAACTATTAACACGGGAACAATCCTTATTCAAACAAAAACCATCGTTACTAAAGTTGAATAATAACTTAACACGGAAAACTATTAACACGGGAACAATCCTTATTCAAACAAAAACCATCGTTACTAAAGTTGAATGATAACTTAACACGGAAAACTATTAACACGGGAACAATTGTTAACCAAAACTACAAACCGTTATTTTTTTAAACTTAAAATCAAGTAAACTACGATCAAGTACAATAATCGTAGCAAATTATGAAACAACTCAAACTTAATAAGCAATAAGGCCTCAAGCTGCCATAATCTGAACATAAGTTATTTTTTTAAGAGCAGATACTTATCTTTTACGGACACCAGAAGCACAACTTTATCCAGACTATCTTTCTGCTACCAAATATTGAACGAGAATGATCACTGCTGGCTTGCAAACCCCCCATTCCGAGCAACCACTCCCTCCAAAGCTAACTTACTTCGGAATGGTGAGTTTGCGATCCACCAATCACGTTACGGGAAAATAGAGGCGCGGTCGTTGCCGATTGGTCCTTTTTGGCGGGAACGTAGGCGTCTACACAGCGTAGACACAGCGCCCTCTTGTGACAGCAACAGGAACGACGTAGCTTGTAGTTTAGGAATGTGATGAAGTTCGGCTTTGTCGGCGCGATCCTCACGCCATCTTCTGGGTAAGGGGGAGACTACCGCTGCCCTTATTTACACTAATTCGGTTGCCCCGGCACCGCCGAAACTCTACACCTTTCGGCCAGAAGTCAGCACACGCGATGGTCTCCTGCAGCGGCCGTGGCACACCACAAACTAGCTGAACTGCACGGATTAATGGTGAACGTGAAGATCTGGAAGAAAAAAATCAATAGCAAAATCTTGGACACATTTTTTATAAAGAACTTTAGCAAGATAAATTAATAGTAAAAAAACTGCATATATAGCTGTCTTACTTCGCGAGCCACGGTGTCACCAGGAGATGACGTGTCATTATGTCCTCGATTAAGGCTCGCATCGGTATAATATTAGCCCCTAATGGAGCTATGAGCTGCTGTCACGACTAATATCAGCGGAGGAATCTGAGTGACGAAACCGTGAAGTACGAAGGAGTGGACTAGTTTTGTTTTAGCAGTTGGCTTGCATGAGAAGATCACAAAAAGTAGAACTTAGTAGATTCTTGTAATTAAAAATAACCGATCAAGAATAAAAGCGGTTTCTTTTTCTTTCTCATTCCGTCAGTGCTGAGGATCGTGGCCTCATAAGGTCCGTCTCCAAAGAATGCGGTCATATATAGTAGAAGGCACGAAACCCTAAAAACTAAACTAAACAGCCGACTAAAGTGTTTAACCCATTGCAAGCGGATTATTACTTATTTTCAGAGTTGGAGACCGAAACATGTTAGTTTTTTTTATGTTATAGGAGGCAAACGAGCAGACGGATCACCAGATGGAAAGCGATTACCGCCACCCATTGACACCTGCAACACCAGAGGTGTTGTGAGTGCGTTGCCGGCCTTTAAGGATGGAGCTCTGGGAACCTTACTCACCATCAGGAACACAACACTACAATACCTACGGAATAGGCAGCAGTGATATTATGGCTGTATTGTTGTATAGTGTTAAGTTTCTTCCTCCACAGCTCCTAGCTCGGTGTATCGCCTCGCATCTATTCATTAGGCACACTGAGTGTACAATCACCGATTCCACGCGCCGTAATGCCCACTGCGCAAACGGACGGACAGCCAAGGAATTCAATTATTGTCCTCTGAATGTGTGCATTTCACTTGGCTATAGATGCACGAGTACGTATACTTATGACATAGAACAGCTTCATTCCATACCAGCCAAAAGACTTCTACTGCAACATATGACCCCAAAGAGTGCCACAGTGACCGGTCCAAAATTAGAACATAAAACAGCTTACTCGTGTCGTACCGCCTAACTATGCCTTTGTATTAATTTAATTTGTTGTCTTTATTTTAATGATGCTATGTATGTAAGTTTTGGTAATTTGTAGCATTTGTTCTTTTAGCAAATGAGTAATAATTATCATATTATGTTCCATAGCCCTGACTAGCATGATTGCGTTTATGTCGGACGTAAAGCATTCTCCTTCTCGGACAAATATGAAAGTGCGAGATGGAATGCTTTATGTCGTACATAAAGGCAATCGTACATAAAGATAAGATAAAAGCCTAGCTAATGTTACCCATACATTAGCTAGGCTTTTATATTATCTTATTTACCTTTAAAAACAAATGTATTGTAAAATTACATGTAGGTATTTTGTGTGTCTGTCTGTCTGTTACCTCCTCACGCTTAAACCGCTGAACCGATTTAGATGAAATTTGGTATAGAGATAGTTGTAGTCCCGGAGAAGGACATATGATACTTTTTATCCCTGAAATCATCCTCTAAGAGGGTGAAATGGGGGAGGGGGGCGGGTGAAAGTTTGTATGGTGCTGCAATATAAACGACGGAGTCGCGGGCAGAAGCTATATACTTAGTTTTATAATAGTTTAAGTTTGAAGTATATTCTGTATAAGTTTATTTAAAAGAACCTGTATACTGTATCTATTTTTCTAGCTGATGACGATACAAAACTGGTAAAAAGAATCCTACTTGAATAAATTAATTATTTCTTTCTTTAGGTAACTTATTCTAGGTAACATAACATAAGTACATACACAAGTTAATAGTCTGTTGGTTAGCATGTTTGCATTACACATGGCTTTTATAATTGTAATATTTTTGTGCACACAATAAGACCCACATCAATGGATTCATTTGTTTCAAATAACCAGAAGTATATAATCACAGTAATTTCACCTGAGTAAGTATGCGCCTAAGCCGCTAATGAGCCTGCCTAACATCCAAAAACATCTGAACAAATTCCTAATTCAAATACGGGGTTTCTTTAAACAGTCGAAATCATATATACTATATATTTAGTCGCAGTCAAAGTAGCCAAATATATAAAGAAAGATACATTAATACACATTACATTACATACATACATTATTTACACATTATTTATTATTTATTTTTATTTGATACATTGACCACGGAGTGGAAGCCGCAAAACTCAAAACGGAGATGCGGTAGACCTCGTCGGCGATGGCGTGACAACTTGGACTCCTTTTTAAAAGACTGGCCAGACATTGCTCAAGACCGCGATGATTGGAAAAAGAGGGGGGAGGCCTTTGCTTAGCAGTGAGACATAATGGGCTCGATATAATAATAATAATAATTTGATACATTATTTTGTTATATCGTACAACATCTTTACTCCTATAGAAATAAAGACGCGTTGCGATATAATTGGCATTGTACTTCACAGGACGTTATTCGCCTTAAGACAGTTAAAGGGTAGCCCTGGTCATACGTACATTTCTTCATACAAAGAGTTGAATATCCAATTTTAGAGGTCAACTCTTGACTCTATACTTATATAGGTAGGAAGGTAAGCCATTTTTAATTCTGATGTCAAGTAGTAATGAGTTTGTCGGTTTGTATTGTTTTGGGCGACCTGATGTTTAAGATCCTCTTAAACACGTATCACTTTAAAATGTACACGTAAACATACATGCATTTTTTGGAATAGAAATAGTGTTGAATCGAAAAAAAGCCTAAATTCAGATCTTTTTTACTGACACTTATGAACAATACCTGAAAGTCCAAGCTTTGCATTGTGGAAACACAGATTTTCTCAAAACCTAGGCCACGGAATAGATAATAGTACAAGTACTGAAGCGACACTCCTTTGATCTTTACAAAAGGCGCTTTTTTCTCAACCAAAACATTAAGATTTATGGCCCTCTGACCTCGTCGACGACGACGTCGACGTTCATCGCTACAAGTAAATGCCGGTTCCCCAACGTTGGGGCACCGGCATGTACTTGTAGCGATGAACGTAAATCGCGGAGTGTCCGCCCCTTGCCTAGGCTAACTTTTCGTCCCCGTAAACCGCCGCGTTCTAAACCTCATCAAAATCTTGGAATAAACGTATTAATAAATGTAGGTACAACTCGTTACACTCGAGAGCAAAAATAATGCATATGGAAATTCAATAAAAAGATTAGGTACCCTACAAGTTCATATGTTTTTGATCTTGAATGTATAGTATGGTAAAATGAATGCTGGCAGATTTGCTGGCTTTACTTTACTAGTTTCTAGACCTGAGTGTTGTTTACGATATCTTCTTATGTATTGACTAGTGAGTAGAGGCCGTATTTAATGTTAAATAACTCGTATTTGTTTACAACAAATTTAGTAATTACAATGCAGTATACTAACTCCATAACAATTATAAACGTTGTCTCGACGCTAATATTCTAGTGGGCATGGCTTGCAGATTTAGCTATGTATATACTTTAAGGCTACATTCATATTTGGGGGGGTGAAACGGTATGCGTCTTTTGTTACCGAGAGCTTACTAATGTCGCCCTGATTGCCTTACTGTCAGTAAGACATTTGCGCAGTTTTCTTATATCGTGCGGAAGAGTTGTCGCTGGCACGCAGTACACCAATTGTACCGTAGGTACTTACGTTAACAAAAACACAGTTATTAAAGTGTTGTTTGGGTAAATACTTTTATTTGATATTACCTAGATAAACCTTCCTCCTCCCTCGATCCTTTTGGATACACTTGAACCCAGTGGGATTTTTTGTGCATTTGCCGTCTCCTTTATGCCTACTCCCACCAGAAATACCTTGAATTCCTTTGGTCTTTTAATCGTATACTACAATTAGTGTTTAAAAAATACTCATTCTCTTATCATATCATATCTGAAAATAGTTGACGCACCAGAGTTTAAGTGCCGGAAGACTCAGCGTGGGTTGGCTCCACAAGGTGGACTGGATTACCTGGTGATGGTCGCAAATGTCCGCTGGACGCGGGTGGCGCCGCACCTGTCACTTTAGCATTCTTTGAGGGAGGAGTAAGTCCAGCAGTGGACATCTTTCGATGATGGTGAGTGAGATGGAGTCAGTGTACTGTTTCTACTTGTACCGTGTCTTTGCTATACAAGATAATAAACACGTGGAATATTTTCAATTAAACGGTCCACGAGGATCATAAAACGTAATGTATTGTTGAACTATACATTAATTAACGTAAACAGTATTCTGTTTTTGATGCACTTTGCACACAGATGCACGTCTAATAGAATAAACACTTCATTGAAATGGAGGTGGCATTATGCATAGTAATGCCTTTATTTGAAAATTAAAATACAGGACTGGTGTCGGTGAGCTACATAATTGACGAGCCTATCTTTAAAAAAATACTAAGAATCGACAATAAATCTAATATATAAAATCGGAAAATCGGAACGGGATAAAACACGAAGGAACGAGCGAGATAGCGCCTTAAAAAAAACACGATGTTTGGCGTCACGTTTCTTAAAAACAGCGCAAGTAACACGAGATATAAAATTATGAATCAATTCTCTGGATATTAACTTAGAACAAGAGCATAAAGGGTTCTAGTTCCGTTGCGTATTTATTCTACAATCACGTAATGAAATCTCGATAAAATTGACAATTTGAAGCGTCGCCATCATGGTCTCTCCATTTTACGTAATTTGATTATATCTGAGACTACATTTACACTTTAGTATAATTGTTATACAATTGATTCGGCTAAAAAACATACTGTTTATAAACAATAATGATTAAAACTGAACTTTGAAATTCCGGTTAGAGAATTTTAAATGAAATGGAACGCAGACTGTCATCTGTCATGTCACTGTGACGTGACTGAAAACGTAAATTAGTACTTAATCTGTGTATTGAATTTGCCTCTACTTTAATTAGTTGGACCTGGCGTTTTCTCTCCTGGACCTTGATTTGTATATTTACGACTGTGTTTACGACATCAGTAAGGTAGCAAGAAGGCATAATAATTAACGACAAGCGCCTAAGCCATCTGAGGTTTGCGGACGACATCGTAGGTATTGCTCGCCTCTACTAGCAAAAAAGCTGCAGCTGCGTCGGATGTAAGGTGCAGCAGGTCTTCGGTTGGGATTACTGTGCCCCAGTATGGTTGGGAAGTGCACACGTGGCGAAGGTAGTCACCAAACTGAATGACACGATGCGATGTATCTCGGGAACCATAAAGTCTACCAAAACACACTGGTTACCTACACTGTGCCACATAGCCCCCGACACCTACGAAGGAAGCGTGCCCTACAGAGAGGCCGCTGCAACTACTTCCTGCACAGGTGTGGAAGGCCTCCGCTTTGTGTGGATGCAGTGAAGAGGTCCAAACGATGGAACATATCGTTCAACGTTGCCCCTTGCACTCTTATCCAGGATCCTGAGAGAATGAATCCTGGAGTCACACGGTAAAGACCAAAACCAAAATAAGGACAATGCGCGATGGAAAGGAGTATTTTGAACATAAGGAAAATCCATTAAGTGAAAAGTGAGTGCATATTATGAGCTTAGACGAAAATTACAGACGCCCTGCTCTATATCCCATGCTCTATATTGAGGTTAATTAAAAAAACTTATCATGGCAAGTCCGACTCGGGTGGCAGTTAGGTTAGGTGTCTTCGTGGTATTTTTTTTTATAAAAGGACAGAAAATAACTTCTTTAGAGAAAAGTTTTGGTGTGTTCTATTCGTTACAATGATTTAAAATAGGTGTTATAATGACACCACTTTAGGTAAAAGTTTACCAAGTGCTGAAAATTATGAAACTTTGAGCCTATATACGTCGCACTGCTGGGCACAGGCCTCCTCTCATGGATAAGAGGGAACGGGCAGTAGTCCCCACGCTGGCCCAGTGTGGGTTGGGGACATCAAATACACCTTTGAATTTCTTCGTGGATGTATGCAGGTTTCCTGACGAATGTCCCCAACCCGCACTGGGCCAGCGTGGGGAGTACTGCCCGTTCCCTCTCATCCATGAGAGGAGGCCTGTGTGTATTACTGAGTTTCATGTTGACATTTTAATAAATGTATATGAAAATACCTGCATACTGTTATTATTTCCATATCGGTACGTTGCTAAGCAGGGCTCATGAACATAATACAATTGTGACAAATACATTAATATAATTAAGTCACGCGGGTGGAGCCGCGGGCACGTCTAGTCATATATATAATTGATTGAATCTGCGCACAAAATTCCAGGATCGGTTGAGAAAACCTATGCCGGACATACGAAAGAATGTTGGCCCAAGCTGAAGCAGAGACTTTCGTTCGCTTCGCTCCCCCGTTTAATAACATTGAACAGTGTAGTTTTGAGCGGAATTCGAACCTGCGACATTTTGCTTGCCCAGAGCATTTGCTCTTACCTGAGCTACTAAACACGTAAACACTAACATAGCACGTAGAACCGATGGCCGTTGGAGCGGAAAGGCTCTCGAGTGGCGACCACGTACCGGAATCCGCAGCGTGGGTAGACCCCCCACAAGGTGGACTGATGACCTGTTAAAGGTTGCGCGAGTCCGCTGGATGCGGGTGGCGCGGGATCGGTCACTTTGGCACTCTTTGCGTTGCGGGAGGCCTATGTCCAGCAGTGGACGTCTTTCGGCTGATATGATGAGCTACTAAAATCGTAAGGATTACTTTACACGGCTCCAACGGCTTAACAGCTAACGTCTTGACACGGATGGCACTGTTTTTGGTCTCAAGTGACTCACCGCGAAAAATAGTCTTTAGTTTATGTTTACATTGAGCGAGTTTGAAGTTCATATTAAGCAACTGAAATTTTATTAGACGATTGAATTCGTAGAAACTAAATACGAAAACTAAACACTAAAAAACGATTTTATATCCAAAATGCCCCCTGTAGGTATATATATTGTCCTCCTTATCGATTTCGATGACATATTATGGATTATTATGAGCTCTGGTTTGGCTGGCTAGGTCAAACTTGCTCTTAAATACTTTATTCCACGGGTGACAGTAGATTTGATCAGCCATGGTATACGTACACACATTGGACTCTCTCAAATGATTTAAGGAAAACCGCCTTAGCCTTAGATATAAACTAATCCTCCAACCGTGCTCCAAACCCGGGACCTCAGCTCCGGGCACCAACTAGGCTAAACGGTCGTCGAACCTCAGACTATGCCCTAAGGCTGACGACACGGGACTCGCATTAATCATACGGCCGCGCCTCCGCGGCGACAAGCTCGCGTGACTTGCAATTTATCAACTACCATTACACCGATAGGGTACTGGTACTGAGGCACAGTTCTATAATCAGTACAGTGACTTCCACCCGCGTGATACGTGGCTAATGGTCTGTAGACTGCGTTTTTTTCACGCGCGGTCGACGCGCGGTCCGCTGCTACCTAGCGGATGGTGGTAAGGGGACGCGCGTGGATAGCGCGGGAAAAATAGGCCTTAGAGGTGAGTGAAGGGAAGAAGAGAAGGTGGTCTTGAAGGGGCATTTTTTTTGCAATGTGCTGGCAAAAGTACAGGGGTTTTTTGCTAGCCTGCAAGTATAGGTACCTAAGTGAGCCTGCCACACTTTGGACGGGCAGTAATTGCAAAAAATATAGTCCGTGTAAGACATATTTCAAACACATTCCCAATAAACCCGAGAAAAGGGGAATTCTAAAATGCGCTACACGAATTTTTTTTGAGAAGTTGGCTAGAAACCTATAATTGCAATATCACATCTTAAATTCTAAGTATAATTGCTAGAAGTCAACGAGCTCTGCCGCCTATGTGTATACCGCTTTTGGGAATACGAGTACAGGGTTTATGTACCTAGAATATTTTAGCAAATAACGCGCAAACGATACGCATCTACGAACAATTATTTTGATGTCACTCCCTGATGTCGATTGGTTTTTATACATGATTCCATATCACATAAGACTATTAATGGACAAATTTATCTAGGTACGTTGCTTCGTTTATCAACTGGATACATTTATCAAATTTTATTTCAATCATTAAATCAAAGAACAATACCTACTAGTGTGTTTGGGTTTCAAAATAGGTCCTTTGAAATCGTATGACGGTTGAGGCACCAGTTTTCAAATCTAATATAGAATAGAGTTAAAAATACGTTCGATCTAAATAAATGATTTGTAATTTTTATAGGCCCGGCACAGTTTATGTCACACATAGGCACACGCACTCACATAGACAGACACACATGCATCTTGCTCTCTCTTATCTGTATCACTTAGGTTTAGTAATTGGAACGACAAAACTGCATACCGTAACAAAGGATTTCCTACTTCAGTAATCAGGTTCGTGATTTATATTGTAATGTTGCCCATATACAATAAACTTTTTTCATTTTCATTTAATTAAGGTGAGGAATTTGGGTAAACATTAGCTATTTCTAGTGCATCTTAAATCTGTTCTGGAGAGCGGATTTTTGATTTTTTCGTGGATACGAATCAGACAAAAATCCGGAGTCATATTTTTTTTACCTTATTTTCATAAATCCATAAATCATTTCCTAATTCCAAAAATGTAAATGTTGGACTACAGTGAGATATTGTCTGAAAATTTTAGCATGACACGTTACTATTATAAAATCAAAATACTGCTTGTGAAAATGTACTGCGCTAAGTGGGTATTTGACTATCCAGGCATAATTGGACAATTTGCTCAAACATTTGCGGATAATGAGAGGATAAAGACTTTAATTAAACAAAGATTGACGTACAAATTACATGAACCCATATCTTTTGATTTGACGAAATAGTGTCAATTTAAGTATAATAATCCAGTAACCTTGTCGCCTAAGGGTATGCGCGCACGAGCAACTTTGTCGCCGGCGACAGTACCAACCATAGTATTCATAGAAAGCGTTGTTATGATTAGACCATCATGATGAAACTTCTCGCATTTCACTATATCTATGAATAGGTACAAATCTCTTGGATACATGTTTTTCGACTTTGAAACTTTGAGAAGTTCCACTTTCTGTCAAAATTCCCGAGCACCTTGACACGTGTCACAAGCGTCTGTGTCACGACAAGCGCGCTTAATTAAAAAGCTGAATTTCCTTTCTGTTCACCATTAATCATCCGATAATTACTAGCGCACTCGTAGCGCGGCGACTCAGAGGTGACAAGCCATCTCTGATCATATTTTAACAGCGTGGCCACGACTTAGCAGCGACAGAATGCGGTCCGATCTCTAGCTCCCTCCCACGTATCATCATCATCTCAGCATATCAGCCAAAAGACTAGACATAGGTTCTTAGGTTTTGTAGGTAGAGACGAGCGCCCACAACAAATGTAAATTTAATTACAATCCCATACATTGTCAGGATCGAGACGTTGTAGATTTGTGTACAGGGAAAGTGTACCCATGTTTAATCACCATCACTCGCTTGTCCTTATCCCATTTACTTGGGGTCGGCGCAGCATGTTTTTTTCTTCCATTTATATACATACATATCACCCGTCAACTCATCACACACATCTTTCCTGTTCATATCGTCTCTCACGCAGTCCATCCACCTTTTCCTTGGTCTACCTCTTCTCTTACATCCCTCCACATTCATACTTAATGCCCTTCCAGTAACATGACTATCATCCCTCCGCATAACATGTCCATACCACCGTAAACGATTTGCTCTCAGCTTTTCAGTTATCGGTGCTACTTTCAGGCTTCCTCTTATACACTCATTCCTCATACGATACAATCTCGTCACGCCACACATCCATCTCAAATTGTCATCTCCGCAACATGCAGTCTCGTTTCATCCGTCATCTTTGCGGCCCAACATTCCGCTCCATACATGACGACAGGTCTTGTATATTTAGCCCTTCAGTCGAAGGGGCATTCGGTCGTCGCAGATTGTTCCCGTAACCTGTCGCCATTTCATCCATCCTGCGCTCACGATACGGTCAATATCGCCATTACATTGTATAAGTGACCCGAGGTATCGAAAATCGGAGCGAACCGGCAGCGTTACGTCATCGAGCTCTATGGGCGTAAAATTGGAGAGACCACCGAAATCGCAAAACATGTGTTCAGTTTTTGATCTGCTGATTTTCAAGCCCACATTCTCCAATTTTTGCCGCCACTGCTCTAGTCTGCTCTCGTCTGCTCATGTGTAAAGTATTTTATTAATAAATAAGTCTTTCAGAAAAAAAATACTTCTGACAGTATAACAGTTTGGCAAACAATATACATTAGTAAAAAAAACTAAATTCGCTTACCTACTACGTACCTTCTACACTTTAACGTATTAATAAATATTCTTTGCTGCATCGGTAATATGAGAAAGTGATGGGAATACTTCTGTCACTCCTCACTTGCCCTTTAATTATACAGGTTAAGTTTGTGACGCATCTATTTCCATCTCTCTCGTACGACTCAAATTAACATAGTGTTCCTGATTACGAAAACTGTCGGCGTCTCTCGTCATTTAGTTACGGATAATACAATAACGTCTAATAGTATGAGATACATTGTTAAAACTAATAATTACACGGTTCAACTCACGTATTAAATATCATTACGGGCGACATGTTTCGAACTCTTTGGGAGTTCTTCATGATGACATTTAATACATAAGTTGAACCGCGTAGTAGTATTAGTATTAGTATTATTTCAACATGTCTCACGAAAGTTTAAATTCGAAGATCCTCTGTTTTTTTTAATGTAGCTAGCACTTCAAAAACATTTTTTCTCCAATATGCTCAGAAATGTGTGCCTTACTGTAGCAAAAGTAGTACGTGAACTTCCTCGTTACTGACGACCGCAAATTTAATAAATAGTCATTACTGTACAGTTTTAGCGGCCAGGAAAGTGTATGAAATTCCTTTACTGTATACTTTTTTAGCTTTTAACTAGGTATATGCTTTGACTAAGACAAATCACTACAATCAGCCAAGTGCTCGTACGCTTAAAGACCTTGCAATTTGTCACAAAAACTTGCTATAGTTAGACTGGTTAGTAGTGTATGGCTGACTCTTTCCAACTATAGTTGCTGTGACAAATTACGCCCGTCGCCCGTATGTAGCCTGCTTAAAGTTTTCTTGAGTTTCTTTTTTTTATGGTCGTATTAGACAAAACGCGTACTTTTCAAAGTGATCGAAGTGACGTTTTAAAAAATGTCACAAATTGTTTTAAATTAAGAAATAAAAATATTTATCGAAATAAAACTCACGACGAACTGAATTTCAATTGCATACCCGTTTAATCTTTAATAATTTTAATTGCATAAAACATTTAAAATTGTGACCGAATGTTTAATTTTTTTTTATGTAAGTAAGAATGCCAATTGAAACTAACACTACGAGTCATGCCGTGTACATACTTTAAAAAAATAAGTTGGGCGGGATCTTGATAGGTTATTGACATCCGTCTCTCTCTTACTCGTTACACTTAGAACGAGTATGTCGCGGTCGTCTCATGATAGACGTGCTGCTCCTCGCACTGCGTATCAATCTGCTCTTCGAGCTGGCGCGATGTTGCCCTCTCCGGCCACACACTGCTCTACTCACGCGATTAAAGAGTCGCGTCAAGCACCCAAAACACCGACAAAACAGGGAGCGGGCATGACGAGGAGCAAGATGAGCGGCGCCTGCCAGTGCGTGGTCGCCACTCGAGAACCTTTCCGCCCTAACCGCCATCGGTTCCACGTGCAATGTGCCCCGCCCACTGCCACTTAAGTTTAGTTACTATCGAGAACCTCCTCATAAAATCAGACTAGATTGCATATAAACATCAAAACTCTACCCAAACACCCAATTTAACAGTCCGTATGATCCTTATAAACTAATTAATATGACATTGTCTAATGCTTTTTTAATAACCGCGCCATGGGAGTTGCCTGTTGCAATTATTCTAATGCATACGTGTATAATCTGGCAACTCGATCTTGCGGCTCGTCCACATGAAAATAACCCTTAACCACGAGTATTTGGTTGGTTTTAGGTGCATTAAAACGAGTGTTTTATTACGTTTCCAGTTAATTTATTTCGTTTCCTAATTTGTGGAGTAACGTGGCTCTTTCTGCCTCTTTTTGACGGGCGAGGGCGAAATGGAGCGCATTATACTCTTATCGTGGCATCGCTGCATTAGATAATTGAATTACTTGAAATCTCATAAATTATTTAGTTTATGAAGGTAACCGTGAAATGGCGGATTGAGTAGGTATGTACACCTGTAAGCCTTTGTATGATTATTTGGTTGTTAATGAAATTATGTTTTCGAAGGCGTTTGTTTCGTGATAACAAAAGCGTGTTGTCAGAAATGACGGTATCCAGTTTTGCATCCTTTATTCTAATTCTATTATTAATTCTATTGGCAAAAGTGCTCTCGCCCTCATTTTCGCATAGCCAAACACGTGTATAAAGATTTGGATGGATTGGTTGTGAGTTTCTTTAATAACTCTCATAATATAAAGGTTTGATACCATTGACGGCCTAATAATGCACCGAAATCTGGTAAAAATCTGATGATATCTATGAGGAATTGTAACAAATAAGGGTCCGAAACGCTTGTAACTCGTCAAAGGTCACAAACATCCATAGGCCACGGTGTCCACTTACCATGCTTGTATGCCATCGTCCTATGTTTAGACCATTTTTTAGAAACAGTTTCCCAAGTTTCGTTCCTCACTTAATCAGTAATCTTTCGCCAACCTGGCGCATTCCCGTGTACAGTCAGCATCATATAGTAAGTATAGTAGTTGCCAAATATATCACAACACATCTTCATCATTACCTGAGACATAAGGCTTTGTTACGATATATTTGGTTAGTTTAGCTGCTACTAACTATATATGATGCTGACTGTAGAGTCGAAGCGACGTCAAAGATATGTTCACACTTTTGCACCTTATTCCATTTCAATAAGGCGCAAAATGTTAGTATCTGTTTCACGTCGACTGTACTGCAGTTCGTTGATGGCATATCAAAAGGCGCGATTTTCTGGGTGGGTATCTTGATCGTGCTTCGCGGCGCGTTAAGTGAGCAAACACAATGAAATTATACAAATGATTGGTCAAGAGTGAAACGGACTCACGCTACGAGGGTTCCGAAAGGCTGGACGAAAGGCGGGTTGCACCAGGTTACAATTAGATACTGATCAACGTTAAATATGGCGCCAGCACCTGTCATCTCATGGAAACTGGTCAAACTTTCTATAAATTCAGATTATAACGAACACCTGACGTTGCCGTGCAAACCACCCGAACTGATAACAAGTTTCTGTCAAAAATATCGTTTTTGGTACAAGCTTTTATTGCCAACTGTATACATATTTCTGCATGACGTGATCAACTACCCGTTGAGCCGATGTTAACGAGCCCAAACTCAATGGGGTTACGTCGGATAAGTACTGAACTCCATGGCCATCTGTCTCCATCATTAGCTCGAAGGTAGCATAATATTGAATTGGCATCCATGGATTTAGGTTAGCTGTTTCAAAATTCAGTTTCAAGATTTGTCCATCACTAACAAACGAACAGACCCCGTATTATGGTCATCCTTATCACGCGATATAAGTGACAAGATAGGAGCGTCGTCTCATTCTATCGAACGGTGTCAGCCAGTGACGGACGCTCTATCCTGTCACTTATCGTGTGATAAGGCCGACCGTGATACGAGGTCAGGTCAGTTAAATAAAAGCGTTGGTTGAGCCCCCAAGATTTGCCTCCTTACCATAATCGAACCAAGGGGAGTCAAGCTCCTATTGTTCTTAGATACATAGGCAAATATGACGTTTCTAGTATGAGTACCTATCCTTGGAATCATTTAACATAGAGTACACCTGAATGTCTCTGTATTTAAACCAGCTTAATAGGACTGGCTTCCTACGAAGCAGCTTAACCCATAACGTTTCTAGTATAGCGGGGCCACGCGCGAGGTGCGGAGGGAAATCCCTGACGAAGACTTTATTTAGCGAGATGGCTACAAGAGGGTTGAAGGGAGCAGTTCCTCAGCCAGCCCTTAATCGGAGAGAGACTTGAGAGAGACGATGAAGGCAGCACGTAGTTCTCAAGGTGAGAATGTAGACGGTGAAGCATAGGTTCTGTACCGAATAAGATTCTCGAACATGGTTTGTAATTTTTAACAGCCAAAATTCGTATCTTACGTCGCTAAGGCATTCCCCACCATGATAGATGGACACACATATAGAGTGATAGTGAACTAGGACTCTACTGGGGGCCACAGCACTTGCCCCATGTACCCCGGATCCCATGTACGAGGACGCCCAAAAGGAGCCCGCGGGAGCAAAGCGTGAGGATTTCTCTAGTGCGATCAACCTGAGATCCTAGAGTCCACCGAATAACTTAGCGCAGATGGCGTCTAACGTGGAGTTTTTAGCGGGTAGAAATACCACATACCTGGTTCGCAGGTTATCTCAACGGGGGAAAATAATTTACTACTTAGAAACTTAGAAAAGTTGAACATCCCCCCAATTTTAATTTCAAAGTTCAATATCCTGAAATAAATGAATTGAATTGAATTGAATTGCTCAAAAGCAGCCGAACCGATTTTGTTGAATCGTAGCTAAAAACCAACTCGTTAACGCCAGCTTTTGGAAAAAAAACCGCATCAAAATCGGTCCATTTGTGTCTCTGGTGATAATTCTGAAATGACGAGTTTTTTTTTATCGGAAAGGAACTCTAAATAATCAGACTCTGCAAAAACTAAACATTTAACAGTGATTTATATAAAACTAACAGTTATTCGAGAAATTAAAGTAGCGTGTACACGCCAAAGCGATAAGTTTCGTAAAAGGTGATACATCTTTGGGAATTAAATATTTATGCTTTTGTACCTACGTCACACATATCTATATAGGTATGTACAGTTTTCGCCTGGTTCGCAAGGTTCAACAATGTAAGTATTTGCCGTCCGGTTATATTTACCAGCATCTATTCGAAACCGTAGGGTAATTGCGTATCTTTTCAAACGAGCGTAGGCTATATGTTATAAGTTTGACGTGTATGTGTATATGTGTGTATGTCTCTGGCCAAAGCTACAATTAGCTTCTAAAATAATGGACCGATGAAAGCTGACGTGACGTTATAGCTACGTTTCATCAAAATCAGTTCTGCCACTGTGAAGATATTGAACATCATCTTTCTCCTAGCGTTATTTCCGGTAATGCCCCGGGGTCTGCTTTGACCTATTTGGCATATGCACTAGTTTTACGAAAGCGACTGCCATCTGATCTTCCAACCCAGAGGAAAAATTAGACCTTATTGGGATTAGGCCGGATTCCTCACGATGTTTTCCTTCACCGCAAATCTAACGGTAAATATTCCGTAGGTACATAAGTTCCGAAAAACTCATTGGTACGAGCCGGGATTCGAACCCACGACCGCCGCTTGACAGCCGCATGCCTGAATCACTACTAGGTCGTTATAAATTCACGCACTTGACTGCATATGTTATGCGAACTACTAATTAGCTAAGAAGTTTTCTAATGATTTGATTCCACCAAATTAACGTCAGAATGATTAATTGCTTGTCATAATGCAATTAGCCCGGGCAAAAATGAATTCGAATAATGTGCATTTTTTAAAATATTTTTGTTTAAGTTTAATGTTAGAGTAGGTTTGTTCATTTTGGGTGGGTCCAAACCGTTTGTAATCGTAAGTGGTGTTCGTTAAAGTCAGAATTATGGGAAGTTTGACAGAGCTCTATGGAATGACAGCTGCCGGTGCCATATAAATTTAACGTTGATCGGCCTGTAATCGTAAGTGGTGTTCGTTAAAGTCAGAATTATGGGAAGTTTGACAGAGCTCTATGGAATGACAGCTGCCGGTGCCATATAAATTTAACGTTGATCGGCCTGTAATCGTAAGTGGTGTTCGTTAAAGTCAGAATTATGGGAAGTTTGACAGAGCTCTAAGGGAATGACAGCTGCCGGTGCCATATAAATTTAACGTTGATCGGCCTGTAATCGTAAGTGGTGTTCGTTAAAGTCAGAATTATGTGAAGTTTGCCAGAGCTCTATGGAATGACAGCTGCCGGTGCCACATAAATTTAACGTTGATCGGCCTGTAATCGTAAGTGGTGTTCGTTAAAGTCAGAATTATGGGAAGTTTGACAGAGCTCTATGGAATGACAGCTGCCGGTGCCATATAAATTTAACGTTGATCGGCCTGTAATCGTAAGTCGATGCAACCCGCCCTTAGTAAATTGCATTACATTTGTAATAGTAAGGTTGTTTGGAATAGTTGTTTGTCTCTCTGCTTTTATTTTCTGTGTTCTGTACTGTTTTTTTCTGATACTGTTCTGATAAAGAGTACCTATTCGGAATTTTATTGTTATACATGCAATTAAATTATAACAGAAAAAAAAATAGCAAAAAAGCAAGTTAAGACGTCAGATATTTTAAGCATTTCGTGCTGATATATTAAATGCAAACTGTACCTACATTTTTAAATAATGAATTTTATTGTCACAGTTTTTGTTTGTCAACTGCTCCTTGTTGGGAAACGCGTACGTTTAAAAAAACGTTGAAAATAACTCAATATGTTTCCAAAGTGAAGTTATATTCCTATATCGAAGTTTATGGACAATTAAGTTTGTCCAGTATGGGAAGTAACTCGCAACGGACATAAATATGCGCTAGAGCAGTGACAGGTGACTATAGACCATATAACGACAGTCGTTCACTGTCATTGTGAGCGTAAAATATAGGGCAATTGTATATTTTCATGGTTTCACCTTAGATATGTAGCTTCACGCAGTGTCTCTGTCCAGACTAGGGTTGCCATAAGTGTGGTGACTCAGACCGGGACATTTAAAGAAAAAAAACCGGCCAAGTGCGAGTCAGACTCGCCGCTCGCGCACCGAGGGTTCCGTACAAAAATGTGCGGTTTTCGCAATTTTTCCTTTATCTGTGCTATAAATACCAAATTTCAATATTCTCCTGTAGGTTTTGATTCCATTGCGAGTTTCAAAAATTTGCGGAAATTTGCAGCATAAATGGCTTTATCTTTCGATCGCGTTGGCTTAGAAGTTTGATGACACACTTAGAATGTGTTGACACTGTTGACGTTAATTCGTGAAACGTTCTACGATTAGTCGGTTACTCGTCTTTATTGTAGGTATATTACTGTTTACCAAGTCCAGCCCTCTATTTAATAACTATGATTTTTAAACCAGGACAATTTACTAATTGGCCAGGACGCCAGGACACCATGCTTCGGACCGGGACATGTCCAATTGCCGGGTAGGGTTGCCAATTGACGTATGGCAATTGGCAACCCTAGTCCAGACAGACAGTATGCGTCGCTACAATATAATTAAGTGCAAGTAAGTGTAGTCGGTGCTAGGTACATTATTCCGCGTATGTAGAGGGGTGATTACGTAACTTTTCGAACGTACGTTAAAATAATTCAACTAGTCTATCAAACGTGAGTACAATGCGTAACGCAATCGACCAGCATATGTAAAAATGGCCTTAAGATACTCTAATAGTTATTGAGATACTATACCCTAGCTCATATATTTACTGTGTTTGTAAACATAGATGGGAGAACTACGGTAGCCTAGTGGTTTAGGCATGCAGCTGTCACGCGGCGGCCGTGGGTTCGAATCCCGGCTCGTACCAATGAGTTTTTCGGAGCTTATGTACGGAATCCCGAACTAAGCAAAGCTTGTCCTACGGGTACCTACTATGTAGATGACGATATACATACGTAAATAAATAAATAAATACTTAAATACATAGAAAACATCCATGACACCCAATATTCGTGCTCATCACACAAATAAATGCCCTTACCGAGTTTCGAACCCGGGACCTCGAGTTTTGTACGCAGGGTTACTACCAACTATTTTACTTGTCTTCTATAAAATGAAGAATTAATTGGAGCTCTATAACTAAAAGGCGCTCTTTTAGAGTGAAGCCCCGCGTGCGTAATTTTCGAACTGTGAGTCGCGTATTTTCAGCTCGACCATAGATGGACATTTAGGTTTGCCCATATTTGGGCGGACCGAAATTACAAGGCTCACCAATTACGCTCGTCTGGCCTCACCCTTAATATCTCAATCAGAACACAGTTTAGTACCTACTTAAAATAAGGTAGAAGCTATCTCTTTAACCTATCGATCTGTGTGTGTGCGCGTGTGTTAGCGACGTGTCAAAACGCTTTCTTTCCTTTACTAATGACTTAGCCACCATAATTTAAAATGAAACCAATCGGTAAATACCCAAGTTAACTGTTATTTACTTTCCTATACCACCTTTTTCGTATTATTACAGGAAACGGACCTTTGAAACCACAGCATAACCAGGAAAAAAAGTGTTCCGTCAACACTCCAGCCAGTCTAAATGGAGTTCTAACCGAGTTCACTTAAAGTTGAAATTTATAAAACTGATTCAACGCAGTTTGCACCTTGTCATTGTACAGTTATGGGGTATGAAGAGCCCATCGGTGACAACCGCAAATGACCAGTCACCTCTGACCACTTTTCTGCAATGTAACTGCTTATTTTGAAAAGGTTCTAAGTGACTTCTCTATACCTATAGGTACAGATAATCGAAGGGCGTTCTATTTCTTAGTAATATGTTGTTTATTGCCCTAGGTGAGGAGAGAGCTCAAGCTTGGAAATTTTTGTGACCAGTTTTTATGTGGTCATGCTCAGAAGAGAGTTGTGGCGGTAATAAACAAACGTCAATTTATAAGCCGCCTTGGTTTTGGTGGGAACGACGGAAATATATGAAACCCATTGAAACACTATCGCCCTATCGTAAACCGCTGGTCGATCGCGGAACGCATTGGACGGGGTCCTGTCTCTTGACCAAACAACTTTTAGCCAAATGTATCATTTGCCAAATGTTTCATTTGACCTAATGCATTTTTCGTTGAAACAGTGGTATTTTCGGGTATTGTCAATAGCAGGTCGATCACGTAACACTTTGTAGGTTTTTTTTTAGGTTATAGGAGGCTAACGAGTAGACGGATCACCTGATGGTAAGCGATTACCGCCGCCCATGGACACCTACGTTAGGTAGATCTCAATTTAAATTTTAATATGGAAAAATGACAGTCGGATAACTACTACCTAACGCGCTATCAAAACGTTACGTGGCTATCCCTCAGATGAACAAAAAGTTGTACCTATCAAGTGAGCTGGGCGGAAGGAGTGAAGATATCCACAATAGAATTCAGGAAGGACATTTTCTATACATAGTGTGCCAAAAGTGGGATGTGAACCGATTAAGGGCATAACGAGTATTATTAAATAAAACCTCTTAGTTTTTTCTTATCAGAACACGATACCTGTTATGCCTTTTAGACCCCATTCTTGGTGCACTATGTATTTTATCCCGTGATTCCGCTTGCATTATTTGTTATACGCAGGCGGGGCCGCACACAGTCATATCATCATATCTGACGCCCACTGCTGGACATTAGGGACAGTCATATATAGTAGTATATAAAGACTAATGAATCCGTTTTACCAGCCCAACTAACATCGTCACGTTTTAAGGCAAAAAGGTACTGAAACGTCACATGTTTCAAATAACGATAAAACCTATCATGCTAGGGCCTCAGAAACCTGCTCCTATGTAAAGCAATCAAGTGAGCTGTGTCACGGATGGAGTGAAGATATCCACAATAGAAGCAGTAGCGTGGATAGAATATTCATATTCATATTCATTTATTCATTGTTATGTCATGCCTACATAATAAGGTGATACGTTAAATATAGCTATTTATGTCAAAAGCTTTAGTTAGGGACCGCATTCTATTGCAATAATTTTATGTCAGATCTAAAACTTTTTAAAATCATATGTCTTATTTTTATTGTAGTTTATATAACACTAAATTTTTGTCGTCAAGGAATTCGTTTACTAGATGGTCATTTACTATATTTTATGACTCCGCCTGCATTATTTGTAGGACGCGACCGGTGGCGCGCCGCCAGATAGCAGCATATACAGACTCTATCTAATGAATCTATTCTACCAGCCCACGATAGGATTTATCGTCACGATTTACGGCGAAAATGTACCTACTGAAAAGTCACGTAAAACATAACGATGCAAAGGGATCCCCTCATATTAACGACAAACGTTTCACCGAATTTTTATTTCATCGAACTTTTTTTCTCAGAAACCGTGAACTTTTTGGGTGAAGCTAAGCTTAAGTTTGTTTTATAACAATCCAGCACGGCTATCATGCGACGGCGCGCGAGCTCTACGAATGTTCAAGCACTATCCGTCTCTTTCTTAATAGAACACTTAGAACAAGAGATATAGTGCGAGAAAAATCGAGAGTATGTCGCGGCCGTCGCATGATAGACGTGCTGAAAAGTTTACCGTTTCTAGAAAAATGTTTCCGATGTAATGAAAATTCGGCGAAACATTCGTTCGATTTAAAAGAATCGTAAACCCGAAAAATCATAAAACCTTTCATGCTGGGGCCTCAGAAACCTGCTTCTATGTAAAGCAATCAAGTGAGCCGTCCGGCTGGAGGCATGAAGCCGTAATCCAGTGCACGTATGAAGATATCCACAATAGAATTCTGAGGCAGTAGCGTGGATTGACGGTGAGTGGCGCGCCGTCCTCTATTGTATGGAAATCGGTACACAGGACGCGAGCGGACAGTAGGTTAGCGCGTGTCATTTTCAATTTTATCTATGAACTATAGGTGCCTGCGCTAGTCAGCCGGCATATTATGTTTATCCTGATGGTCCCCCATAGACTGGCGAAAGATTTAATAAATGAGAAGAGTAGTTTCGGACAACTTTTTTAACGTTGGTGATTGCGTTTACGCATCGCGTGCTGTCTGGGGAGGCAGGACTATGACGTATGTATGACAGACTAACCGAAGCTGGACTATCGTCTAAAAGCACCAACGAGATCCGGATGCGCCTTGTACATAAAGGGACCTCCCTTTACAAGGCGCGTCTCAGGATCACACGGTACACTTTGCCAGAGTGTGAAGGGCTGTGTCGACAGGCGCACCACACCTCTCTTGACAACCTCTCTTCTTATGCGGTGCGGATACTCACCAAAGCGTCCATGGTCAGTAAGTATCTGCACGTGCAGTCAGAGTATAATAGCCCTACATGCAAAGTTAAAATAATAATTTTACCCACTCACTTTATTAATACCCGCGCGTATAGCGTACCGCGCGTTAGCGTCTATAGGTATCTAGCATATGTTTGTCGTAAATATGTACTATGTACTTAACTATCACGTTGTCATACAGTACATGATGTATATTAAGGGTCTACCATGCATCCCTAATAATCATTACCTCAACAACCGAACCGTACAAGAAAACCACTCTATAAATTAATTCTCTAATTGAAAATGCAAAAACATGTATGAACTTTCCCGACAAAATACGAAGGAAAGACTTTGTTTACCACATCCATAGGCATAAGCTCTGAATTTAAACACTTTTTATTGATAGGTTACATATGTAGTGTAAAAATATGTGAGTTCATACAACTTACTCATAAATATGTCTCATAACTGTCAACGGCTTAAGGTTTTGGTACTTATTTATGTGAGGATGTTATCGATACATATTTTTGCACTTGACCGTACAAAGGTACCTCTTTCAGTTAATTTATGAGCAAATATTTTATACGAAATCGTATGGCGCTTTAACCAACTTCAAAAAAGGAGGAGGTTCTCAATTCGGTTGTATTTTTTTTAAGGAGTCGTCCAGCGAATTGTCGCTCATTTAACATCACCCAGGGGACATCTGCGGGTTTTGGTAGGTAGATCCTGCGGAGGCGAGCAACAGATGGTCCCCTAGCATCAGAGTCCCCCGAAGCGGATCTATGCTTCAGCTTGGCCCAAATATTTTGTCTGTCCAGAGTTCGGTGTGTGTCCGTCGTCTACAGGTCGCCTGTCTCAACCGATACGCGTGAAACTATGTGAACAGCTTCGTTAATTATAAAGCTTTTTTTGTCAGGTCCCTTTATTGACATATAAAAAAAACGGGCTCGCGCTTTCTACAGCTCACAGAGCCGCTAGTTTTATGATGTTGACCTACTGTGTCTGTCTCTCCGTCGACACACTGTGACGCGAATGCGGAATAGCAGGTCTATACTTAGCTGGGTAAGCCAATAATTAAATAATAAATCACGGCAGAGCTGCAACTTCTATTCGAGGACGTGCCCCGACCCGTGATGTACGGTCACTCTAACGAGTCTGACATTAGTGTTTAAATACAAATTCTTTTAACCGAGTGACTTACTTAAGTTCTGTTTCTAGAACATATGCCTTCGCTATTGCGCTAACGAACGTGCAGGTCTGTAGATGATTATGATGGAGATTGTCATGGGTTTCCGCAAAGTAAAGCCTGATTCGATCAACTACCTTCTTAAGTACTTAATATTTACGTTAAACTGGTAGCTCTGTGAGATGTAGAATTCGCAGGTCAGTCATTATATTTTTTTAGTTTCGAAGAACTTAATCGACAAAAATCTGTATAATTATTAAACCTGTTCAGAAAAAATCACGAGAATCAGTTGAAAAAGCGTCCTGAGGGGCGGGGCTACCGCGAAACGAAAACGAACTTCGTTCGTGTATCTCCCTCTCTATCGCTTGAACTGGCAAGTGCAACAGAGACAGGATACACACACGAAGTTTGTTTCGTTTGGCGGTAGGTAGGCCCTCTTTCTTAGGAGAAAAAACATCTGGGCATCTGGACATCCCGACATACGAAGCAACGTTGGCCGAAGCTGAAACGGGGAACTTCATTAAATAAAGTGAGGTTTTCTTCTATAACACTGCATTGAATATGAAAAAATTTGGGTACCTGAGTAACCCTTACGCCCTGCTCTTAGGGTGGTATTCCATGATCTTTGTCCAATCCCAAGTAACACAGCATAGCAGTATAACGGCCGAGTTACAGCATTTCTGTATCGTTTTCGCATTTTGAGTTAGTTCTATAGTCGCATTATAAACGTTTATACGGCTGTTGTAGTGCTTATTTGGGCACAAATTTTACTGCTTTAGATCCTAATAAGGTTCACAATAGTTGTTTAATCGCATTACACGCGCATTATATAAGCATTATTGTGGTCAAAGAAAGTGTCAATCGCATTAAACAAGCATTATTATGGTCAATGAAGTTGCCAATAACATTACAGAAGCATTAAGCCGGCAATATTATTGATAATGAACATGCTAAATGCATTACAAAAGCATTAGACTAGAATTAGAATGTACCAAAAGAATTATAAATGTTCACAGAACTTAAACAACCCCTACATCAGTGCCAACATTACATCGATCGAATACATTAATTGTCTCGCAATAATATAATATACGGATGCGTGAGTGTTCAAAACTGACAGCAGTGAGTGTTTGCAAAATGTATGATAGTAGGTAAGTGTTTAGTTATTTCATGACTTCAAATATTACTGCGCAATGTAGTTTACTGTAAATGTCTATATATGTTTCATTCAATATTTTCACGCGCCTTCGATATTTTGTGGTTTTGATATAAAATGTTATATAAAGATATCTGTGAAATAACCAAAAAATTTTTTTTGTTCCTAGTATACAACGAAATTTGCATTATTGACCAAATAGTTTTCGTTTGGCAGTATCAAATTAAGTTATATCATTATCATACAGGTATATTACTTGTATAAATAGGTCCTCATGATAATATTTTTTGGTTATAATATTAAACAAAATGGTGTCGGGCTATAGCAGCCCGGTGAGCCTTTAAAAAGGCTAATTAATGCCGCCAGCAGTAGAAATACTCACATGTGAACGATTATTAAGCCAGAGGCCAGAGAGAAGACTTTTGATGAACCACTTTAGTGCCATTGTCTATAAAGTAGTTATTTATGGGTTCACCGGTATACCACTAGACTTGATGTGGACTGAAATAGTGCCATTACTTGATCGCAATTTGGGGGATCCTTGAGCAAAACAATAAAACCCATTTCAGAATTTTTGTACAGTTTGAATCCGTTTGCCTATGAATAAAAAGGCTTTCAGATTACATAAGTATTCTTGCGCATATTATTGCGCGTGTGCTTTTTCCCAATCTTGCGGACACATCGTTTTACGAATACTGTAAAATAAATGAATATACAGCTTTAAGCATTACACGTACTCACGTGTATTTGATTAAAGTGCTGTTAGCTGTAAAACAGAACTCGGTTGATCTTTAAAAATGCAAGCATTACATTGATTCACGTTTATGCTGTTCAGCAGTCCTAGGCTTTTACTTACAACTTAAAAGTGCGTTTACACAGCTAATGGCACTTAAAACAGCTCAAAGCTGTATAACAGATTTACGGTGCATTATAATGGTAAAAGTTTATGCCATTAAGCAGCATTAGGCATTATCCTAATACTTAAAAATGCTATAGTAGACCCTAAGGCATAAAAAACAGCTGAAGGCTGTATAGCGGATTTACGTGGCATTATAATGGTTCATGTTAATGCTATTAAATAGCATTAAGCATTTATTTACTACTTAAAAATGCTATTGTAGATCCAATGGCACTAAAAACAGCTGAAAGCTGTACAACTGCGTTGTGGTATGCTGCAGTAAAACTAAAGGCTTTATAAAAGCATTTTGATATGCCATTATCTAACCGTTATACAGTGTAAAGCACCATAGTAGTTCTCAAATGCCAATATAAAGCGTCAAGATGCTCGGTGAACTTATATAAGAGTTTATACGGACCTTAAGTTCTACATAAGTTTACTATTCGTGTTATAAAATGCTTTCTGTGTTACTTGGGATGTGTATTTCCGTCTCAAATTTTGCTTAAAGAGTAAGTGAGATACAATGGACATTGGACAAATATCTTGGACCAGTGGAATACCACCCTTACACACCGCGTGAACAGGCAAGGAAGAAATAAGCCCAAAATTTGACGCAAGTCAACATTTATGTAATTTATGCCGCTTCTGTAACATACTGTCAAAACTGACATATATAAAGACAAAGATAGATTGCGTCCTTACGCACTGAATGTCACAGTTTAATATATTAGGCACTAAGATGGCAGTAATCACCCGCCGTTTTGACAGCCCGCCATTTTGAAGTGTCATTCATGCGAGATCTATTGATCATTACGATCTATAAAATCTATGTTAAATTGTGACTCTGACGTGGCATTTTGTTTCGTATAAGGCAATTATTTAAATAAGTTTTTATACCACACTCCAACTAAAGTAACAAACTCGTGTTCATTTGATTTTCCATATAAAATGCCGATATGTTTTGCATCATATTCCTTATAAGCCAAAATGAATATGGATCATGTCGGTCAGTGTGGAGCCTTTTAATGTCAGTTCGTGAACTACTTTTTTAAAGTTTTAATAATATATAACGCAGTGTAGTAGGTACATCATTATCTTCGTTCTATCTGTATTTGGTCGATATTAATTTACGAAAATAATGATGTTTCACTACCACTGTTTTCATATCCTTGTTCTCATGGAGTCCTGGAATGTATCCTGGATGGAATGCTCCTCGAGTTTTGTTTTTAGAAAGATTACCATCATCCTAGCATTATTCTCGGATGTGCCCTGAAGGAGCCCGGGGGTTTTGACACCTAATTTCTAGAAAGATTACACCAAGTAAATATTACTTTTCAATTGTGATGTGACTAGTAAAAGTGATATAACCTGGTTAGTGTTACATCGACTTGTTAATTAACCCATTAATGTCATCAATCGATATGACAACCACGTCATGACAAGACTTACTGTACTTGGGTGTATTTTGGTAATAGCGTATTTTGAGACCAGTATATTTTGGGAACAATGTATTTTAGGAGTAGTGTATTTTGGGAATGGCTCGATTGGAGCTTCAGCCGCTATGAAAAAAGGGGATCTTGTTAGTAGTGCATAATCAAGATAAGATCGTTTTGGTTTAAGAGTATTTTGGGACAGGGCTAAATCAGACATAAGGCTTTTTTAAATTTAGGTTTATGAAAAATAAGAGTTTTTGACATTAGTTCGTATTGTGTAATAGAGTAATTTGAGTTTAGGTGCTAATGAACCCAAAGGCAGAGACATCCAGGTTGGGATGTGACCCATTCTGTCACAATGCACATAGATACTTGCCCTTAAATAAACAACACACGATAAAGGCCGGCGCACACCGCCGACCGGTCGCAGCCGAGGCGGCAGCGTTTTACCCGTGAATTATCATAATGCGACTATCAATATTCGATGTTTGCGTCGCCGAGTGAGAGCGCCATTAGCATGCTGATTGCATCCCATCCTGTGTGTTACACTCTTTAATAGGGTGGCTATGACTAGAGTCGGCTCTGGAACATTAGGAAAACGGGAAAAGTTTAAATGTTTCTTCCTCTGAAATACATACATATAATCACGCCTATTTCCCGGAGAGATCACAGATTTCCACTTGCGACGATTTTGACAAACCTTTCTTACTTCATTCACTTTCATTACAGAAGCATACATGCTCGTCGGTTTAGGGTACTCTTGACCAGACTCAAGGGGTCAGGACCTTTCTTCAGAATTTCTCCGATTTGGTCGGAGAAAGTTCGACGAGGTCTTCCCCTTCATACTGTTCTCTACTTTTCCCTCATACACTCTCTTTGTTAATCTTTTTTCATCCATCCTCTTTACATGCCCATACCATCTTAGCATGCGCTTCTCAATTTTCGTCACTACATCTTCAGTAATTCCACATCTCTCTCTTATCACACTATTTCTTATTATATGCCTCAGACTCACCCCACACATACTTCACAACGCTCTCATTTCCCCTGCATTCACTCATTTCCTCTGAAATAATCTTCTAAAGTCTCTGGGACCGTGGGGAGATTTAGATGGCTTGGATTATTACGAAAATATATACGAGGCTGGATTATATCAGGCACAGTGGATCAGCATTGCCATGCAACGTGGCTGACAGCCTTCGGGTTACGTTGGGCTAGGCGGTTTGGGGCATCTTTTAAATTAATCTTCTGACCCCCTATCCTGGTCTTACCATTATCACGCGATAAGTGACTAGACTTCTATCGAACGGTGTCAGCCAGTGAAGGACGCCCTGTCCTGTCACCTATCGTGTGATAAGGCCGACCTGACTGACGGGGTCTGAATACATTTCTGAAACGAGGGCCTTTGGATCTAAAGTAGCTTTTTCTACAGAAGATTCTCCCGCAAAACTTTCTGGTCACGTCACTGCTTGGTCAGGGATTTTATTCAACATATCTAGAGCCAGCCATCGTGATCGTGCCTGATGGTCATTCCATCATTCATCCACCTGTGGATTAAAGTGGTAGAATCTAGCTCAGCCTCAGAAATGTGGAAATACAATCAGAACTTATATTTAGAAGCATAAACACAATCACGGCTACTGTTGGCCTGAATTAATTCTTCATTGTGCTATACTTTAGTACCTAGTTATTTCCCTCCTCTCCCGGCCAATTTTTTTTTGTTCGCCATACTAAATGCTGACCCACATGGGTCGGCGGGAGAGGAGAGGTAACCTGGTGATTGGTCTCAAGGCACCACAAATAGTGGTCACAATCGTCATACACTTTATAAAACGTCGCCGGCGCCTAGTTAAGGGCCCGCGAATGCATAATACTGTCTATCTCTCTTTATTATTCATACAAACAGAGGGCAAAAATATCAGGATGCAATGCGATCCGAGCGTTAGCGAATAAATACATGAATAGGATCTGTGACTAGATTTATTCTTTCGAATTAAAAAAGGCTTTGCAAAGCTATAGACATGAGCATGACCCATGTATGCCTTAAAAATATATTTAGTATCTTTTTGTTAATCGAAGATAATGAATGTCTATCAATCTAGAGCCTAGCTGGCTTGACCTAACATCAAAGTTGGGGTATGTCCTCTTCTGACAAATACCGCGGGAATGGTTTTGGTTAATTAATTAATATAGTCACATTGTCACAGCATGATATGGTTATATTATGTCAATGTTTAAAAAACTTAACACAAACTGTATACCGTGTCTTCCTACTTATACGTTTTATGAGGGGAGTTTGAAAAATAATGGCAGGTTAAGGTTAACTAAAGTGATGTTTAAGTCACGTCTTACCTGTCGGTTTTGTTACTAAATGTATGCGATTGACATTGACCTATGGTTTTGTTTCTATCCATAATATCCTTAACGTAATTCGTGAACCCAATTAGCGTGAATAACAAAAATTAACTCGGTATCAGTTTTGTGACGTAAATTAAGCATGAGTAATGATGTGAAAATGAACTTTTATCGCATTAAATTAACGTGTATATCCATATCATTAAATTAATATTTTTAAGAAAATGAATGGTTAATTGTCGTCACAAAACTGACACTAAGTTAATTTTTGTTTAACAACTCACAGTAATTGGGTACACGAATTATTGAAAATCCTCAACTATACGTTTAAGGAACATACATTAATAAATATAGAAGTAAGTGGAACACATAATTGACAGGTTCTAGGTCTCCTAAGTCTTGTCTAGTCCACATTGTTCTCGGACGGCATTGGAAAGTGTCCACTCACAAAATATTTGTGCTGGATATTTGCGGACGGAGCCGGAAGACGGGTCGCTGGCCTTAAGTCAACGCGGCAGACAAACAGACAGTTTGAGCCGCAAGCCATGAGCGAACAGCGGGTCGGGGAGCAGCATTTTGACATATCAACTGTTTTTTCCCCCATGAAAAATGTCAGTTGATAAGGAATAAGTTGTCAACTCGAGGTATAAAATGGAAGAATTTTTTGTAAAACTTTGTACCTAATTCAATCTACATAAGTTCTAATTTATTCTAGTTTACATTTCTACTTGACAACTAATTCCCGCCATGTACGGATAGTTTTTAACGCGAGTACAAAAAGTTACTCAATCCCCGAAAAGTTTTATAATATATTGTTGACTGTTCTTGCCACGAACGTTAATAAATTTATGAACGCAATAGAAATGACTATAGTGTAAATAATTGGGTCAATTTTTGAACAAGACGTTTTTTCGACATTTGTATGGTTTTTTTTATTTTTTAGAATATTAGATTCGTACCGACAGCGAGAGGTAGGGTTTTTAAAATGAAAAAATATGGTGCATGAGGCACCACTGTGCTTCTAATGGTTAGCTAGATATTGATGCTTTAAAATCACCGTCGTCAGCGCCATACAAATGTCGACAGCGCTATACAAAAGTCGATATAATGCCATACAAATGTCGATTCTGCCATATAAATGTCGATAGCGGCATAAAAATGTCGACGAGTGCCATCAAAATGTCGATTTTGCCATACAATTGTTGAAACAGCTTAAAATATTTATACAATAAAAAAGTCACTATTTCGATATAGTATCTCCGGTTTATGGTTTATGATGGTCGTTATATTATTGTACTATTACTTATTCTGTGATTATATTCCAAAATAATAAAAATCACTTAGATTTTGTTTTGAATCGACATGTGTATGCCACGTTCGACATTTGTATGACCAATAAAGCCGTACAAATGACGCCATACAAATGTCAACATGAATGTTTTTTGGCGATCCTACGTATACTATAAATTGGATTCACTAATTAGTTAAACACGAAACTATTACCCCATATTGCTAACCTTTGTTATGAAAGACACATTTTTATTTCAATCGTATATTAATATATTAACGCCCATACAAATGTCGTGATAGCCGTACCAAAATACATCGTATCAAGAAAACCTGTTTCCTCCTTCGAAAATACCGGCTCTGCGTCCACTCCCGTTGCTGGTTTAAGCCCAACTAACCTGTCTATCGTATCGTAAAGTAAATGTAACGGTGGGATAATAAAAAAACTGATTTTAAGGGTTTTGAGCTTGAGTCCTAATAAATGGGTCTCGCGTGGGACAACTACAAAAATACTTCACTGGTTTTAAATATTCACCCATTAAATTTGCAAGATATAAAAATGAATACGCTAATAAATCTTCTTTATAACAGTACAGGTTGTTTATTTATACGTTGCCGTAGTCTATAGTTATGAATTTTTGTTTGAGCAAAACCGCAAGTGGGACACGCAAAAAAGCGGTAGATTTCGCTGTTTTACGATTTCAAATACATTTTTTTTCAGAATCAATGAATATTTAAGGTATTGTTATATATAATTTAAGTACTTTATAACACAAGGAATACAAATATATATGAATTAATACTCCATGTTAATCTGACTTGAAATTATGGCCGTGGGACAGCAAAAACAGCTCGTTTGAAAATTGACCCAATTACTACTAGTAGTAGTACTATAAGTAGTACTATTTATTGCTATAATTCGAACTAGATCGAAGTTTACAAAGTTAAGTCCTTTTATGTGATCCATATTGCGGATTCATCGCGAAACTTTGACATAATAACATTACATTGCTTTCAGGTTTATATCATTACGTATGCCACGTTTTAGCGCAACCGAATACCGATATATAAGGAAAATTTTGTTGTCAAAATTGATCACGAGACAGCTAGACAAACAGACATATTTATACAGACACATGTGAACCTAATTCAAAATCCATGGCACTCGCACATAACTACCATTTGTACCAAAGACTTTTAGGGTCCCCCCACACTACCGGCGTCTTGTGAACGTCACAAGTCAACAAGACGTCGCTAGTGTGGGGGGCCCTTAATGATGAAGCAATAAAGAAGGAAACTTTTGGGTCACTTTAACACATTTTTGTTTTCGAAGCCTTTAAAGTGTCCCACTGCAGAGCAAATGCGTCCCCTCTCGACTTCCAGCCGTCCTGAGCAATCTCTAGCCAATCGTTACGAAATGCGTCCAGGTCGTCCCGCGATCTCGGCCTGCCACGTCGCCGCCCATCGCGGGACACCCACTACCCAATCTATGGCTATTTTGACCCATCTCTGTGGATGCATGTGCCAAACGTGGCCAGCCCATTCCCATTGCGGTCTTAACTCCAACGGGTTTCCATTCGGGTTTTTGCTACGCTCCGTAACCCATTGGCAAACCTTCAATTTAGTCTTATGTGCCTATGTGAGTGACCATGTTTGTGCACCGTAGGTTAGAAAGGGCAGAATACGTATATCGACGAGTGTTGAGAGAGAGGGAACTTTTCCTTCAGCTGTCGACACGGCGAATCCTCAAACATGTCAAGGGTCGGCAACGCCCATGTTACTCTTTTGGAGTTGCATGCGTCTATAGGCTGCGGTATCCGCTTACCATCAGGTGGACACGCTTGTTTGCCACCGTCGTTGTATATAAAAAAAAATACGATAAACGCTAGTCGCTCGTGACTTGTGGCTGTGTGTGGACAGTACCAACAAGCGGGAGACAACAGTGTTCTCACGCTGTCCTGGGCTGGGGTCCGTGAACGCTGAGCCAGCACTCTTAAGAACGGAGTTTGGGTAACGAAAACTGGATGGCAATAGGTGAAATAGGGTGGTTTCCTCACGTTAAAATTCATAACGTAATGTTGCTATGTGGATAGTAAACCATCTTATTATTGCAATAAAGTAAATTGCAAAATATAAATAAAATCATAAAAAGATAATGGAACTTCAAAGATTAAAAAAAAAAAATATTGTGCAAGAGTAAAATTTAATACTGCCAATAGGATACTTCCACTTATTTTTTAATAAAATGGCGTCGGATTTCAGCCCGGCCGTCCAGCCCGGTGGGTTGACGGCTCGATGGGTTGAAGATATTAAGGAAGATTGTGGGTCATTCCTGGAACAGAAAATACTCGCTCAGGGTCAAGACTGGTGGCGTACTCGAAAAGAGGCCTACGCTCAGGGGTTGGCGATTACAGGCTGAAAATGATGTTCATGATGAGGGATTAAATTCTTCCTAACATATCCAAACACGAAGTTTATGAGGTTTTTTATATAATATATCAGAGGTGGCAAATAAGCATACGGCCCAACTGACGGTAAGCAAATTTAACACCTTGGCCTATCGAGGCTTGTGCTTTAGAGGAGTGCCTTAAGTTGAAGAGCAACATTTTCATCATCAGCTAGCCGATGCCAGGAAATGAAACTTAAGTAGTCTAGATAGTTTTTTTTTTACTGTGGATAATTTAAGTTCTGAGGTGCGAGAAACATCCTTTTTACCGCGAAGGAATCCAGATTCTTAAGTTACTCCAATCAACGGAGAATAAATTAGTCTTCGTTGAGCGTTTGCTCAACGATTTCCATTGCTTCCTAAACTTATCTAGGTATCTTATTTTACACCTATATGTAGCTTCGGTCAGTTTATTATCAGTTCACTAGAATTTATTATTTAGCTTTATTAAAAATTCTTATTTGGTGAACTTTATAAATAATTTATTGAATCAGGCGTTACTTTGCGGAAGTCCATGATATATTCCGTTTGAAATTGCTAAATGGTATATATTATTTAATTCCATTTTATAATGAATATCAGAAAGAGGCACTGTCAATAACCTATGTGCATAACAATGAAAAGCAGTTAACTTATGTTGCATGGATAACTTATGTTGCATGGTTGCTTCTTCCGCTCATCCATGGCAACATAAGTTAGCTGCTTTTCATTGTTATGCACATAGGTTATTGACAGTGCCTCTTTCTGATATTCATTATAAAATGGAATTAAATAATATATACCATTTAGCAATTTCAAACGGAATATATCATGAACTTTATAGGTTTAATAATACGTGAGGTTAGGTAGGACCTCTTTGTCCTCCTCTTAAGTAAGCATATCAGGAGAATCAGGTCTTCCACGTAACTGAACATCAACCAATATACATTTATAAAAACGCTGAGACAAAGAGCAAGACAGATGATGGCACAATTTACGATACGTGTTGGCTAAGTGATCCTCTTGTAGACTTAAACCTGACAGAGCCCCGGACGGATTTCTAGCCAGGCTCGAACCCTTGTTGACTGGACTGGTTGTTTTCAAGTAGAATGCTAGCGAGCATTTAGCAGTAGGTCGAAAAACTCATGCGACTATTTATAAACCTTGTTATTCGCAACGGGAGTCCCGACGGAATGATAATGCCAGTGTGGCCGCCATGAACACAGTATAGGTTCAAGCAGTATTTAGCACACACTCCAATCAGAGGGAAAATAATGGAATTAGTTCAAAACCCAGTTCCTTCCCTCAGTTTCTGCTGATGCATTATGTTGCGCTTCACGGTTATATAGATTCGCTCTGTCTAATTTTTTTCTACTATCCGTCTCTTTCTGAGTCGGACTACTAAAAAAACGCCTCGTGCGCTCTGAGCTCGTACAAAGTAGGTACCTACAGGCTCGACTTAACCTGTATTTTTGTATGTAATGTCCATCATTGCGGTCACCATAATTTGAGATTTTGATCCCTTTGGATGTCCTATAGTCGTGTTTAGGGGTCAAATTTTGACAGACTAAAGTTAGAAACAAAGAATAAAGATTTTCACAATGCAACCATTAAGGTCATCATCAGGGGATAATGAATGTACCTATGGTCATTAATATAAAGACTGTATCATCCTCCTAGCGTTATTCCCGGTAATGCCCCTTAAGGAGCCTGGGGTCCGCTTTGACACCTAATCCCAAGATTTGGCATAGGCACTAGTTTTACGAAAGCGACTGCCATCTGACCTTCCAACCCAGAGGGAAAACTAGACCTTATTGGGACTAGACCGGTTTCCTCAAGATGTTTTCCTTCACCGAAAAGCGAACGGTAAATATTCCGTACATAAGTTCCGAAAAACTCATTGGTACGAGCCGGGATTCGAACCCACGACCGCCGCTTGACAGCCGCATGCCTGAACCACTAGGCTACCGTAGCACTTAATATAAAGACTGTATCGTTTAGTATTAATACAAATTTAATCAGCCGTTTTTTTGGTATCAGGTTTTTTTTTAAAAATTACACGTGTTTAATTAGTGCTTAATTAACACATTTCGTCCTGGGAGCTCGACATAAAGCATATGGCTTACACAAAATTTACTCAATTCTCTTCTTTAAACAATAACGATTTCGGACATATACTACAAGAAAATGTACGATGTGCGAACAAAACGATAAAACCAAAAAAAAAACATACTATGCGAGTCGCAATTACACATGATCCCGAAAGCGAAACATTTGGGCATAGCGTAATCATTTATGTTAGAAAAAAAAGAAGGTTTGGATCTGTGCATGGTGGCATTTTAGAGAATATGGTATGTTACTTACGACGACTCCGACTTTGACATCCAATATGCCTGCTCTAGTGATGACTCAAGGCCATGAATGTCCGTTAGGCTTTGGTTTTTAGATGATTCTTTTAGCTGTCTCCCTCATTTTGCTTGCATCATAAATTGAAGGGAATCCAAAACGTGGAGTGAAAAATCGTATTTATGTAAAAATAAAAATTCACCACATTTATTCCGCAGCTGCTCAATCGAGCAATCATAAGAGGACATTTAGATAACATGTTTAGGCAGCTTACTAACTTTTTGTTTAATCAAATCCTACCAAGGAGTCGGTCAAAGAGTCTCAAATTAAGCTTAATAAGCTTGTCCGAAATGAATTTGCTAGACGATATTGAAAGCATCATAAAGTCCCTAAAATAAAAAATAAAAAGAAAACCTTATATCAGATATGGCTTAAAAATACCCTCAGATCATACCCCTAGAACATAGTACGTACATACATACACGCCTTTATCCCTAAAAGAGGTAGGCAGAGCACATGAAACGTGTGTCCAGTGCCACTGTTAGCATAAATGTGGGTACAAAAAATATTAAAGAAATATAGAAAATACCTAATATACATATCAACATATTAAACCAGGTTTTATCTGTATTTGTACTTAAAGATAGATAGATAGTCTTTAGGTGTTATAGGAAGTAAGTCAGAGACTTCCGTCTGGCATTCCAATCTGATGTTGAAAATAATAATAATAATATATAATGATTATGATGTATATATTGCTATATATGATGTGCTTTTACGCGCGACAATAATGTGTTGAACATGTGTGCGAAATATATTGATATCAAACCGTAAATTACGAAACGACTCTGAGAGCAAAGGCTTTATATTTCTGAAATGAATCATCCTGTGTTAAGTCCAGATGGTGCCGTTGACAACCTCCGTTTGGTACCTATTCAAGATACTGTCGAACTCCAACCGTGACTCAACAGTCGTGTTTGAAAAAACCTATCGGCTATGTAATTATGTTGGAGATTTTCAACTATGTTGGAAGGATCAATTGGCATAAGCGTTTCGCGGTAGGCGATAATTGGCATGGAAACTAAATGCCAATCATTAAAATGCCAGCAAGATTGTCACGCTCGGCCAACACCTGAGGATCCCTGACACCTAAAACTAGCTTAAATCCTGGGTGTCTCAGTTATCTGGTTAGTGAAATATGAAAATTAACGCTTCCCAAACATGGAAAGACCTATGTGCAGGAAAACTTTTATGCCGTTAAGTCAGTTTGCACAAGAATACCGAATTGTATGCAATAATAAGATATACAGCTGTCAGTTGCACTGTTATTTTATACTTCATGTGCTTGTTACCTTAGCAGGTAGGTAATAGTCGGAGTAGGTACTACTTGGGGTATACGACCTTAAACATCTACCTATGTAACCTACCTAACAGATTCAGTCTGATTATCTGAGAGCCACGCTCACAAATCCTTGTCTGTCAGCTAACGCAACAGGAGCGCATACACCACGACGATTTATTATCTCATTTATTAAAATGAGATAATGAACAAAATATGTGAAGCAATTGAGAAGTTAATGTGCCCTATTTGTGCAGCCTAGCTAACATGATCAGCGATCACGAAGGTATATGTTGGAGATATGGAGAGACAAAGTATATCTACGACTACGGCTGCTTTACACGTAATACTTACGCCAACCTTCTCAATTATCAGACCAATTCGATGGCAACTTCTGAAATAATGTTAAGTGCACGAAAAATCTATTCATTTGCACTTAAAGTCGAATTGACTTACAAGGTTAGACCTAATAATAAATGAAACTTTATTGATTTAAACTTTCACGATTCCCAGACATTATTTTTTACTAAACGGGACTTTAATTTATTTATTTACCACTCTGAGGTCTCCCGAAGTTTCGAATGTTTCGCAACATCTATGTTCGCGGGACGACTTAAAAACCATTAATCGATTCTTATCCATCATCTAATGAAACCAGCACCACAAAACAGAACCGTTAAGAACAACAAATCCACGTGAAGTTAAATAAAAAAAAATGAATGCCGGAATTAGACAATTCCCGTTGAAAATCTTGGCCTCCTGACACTTGTCGTTTCAACAGTAACATCAACATGTCAACATGTACTAGAAACCCCTGAATCTCGATTCTGGCCATATGCGCAGTGACAGCCAATGATAGACAACTCAATGACGATGTCTGCTATCTCTGGTCAGTGGCTTTGGATGCCAATCTTGGGGGCTTGGGCCGTGTAAGCACAAAAGTACTTGGGTATAATATGTAAAAGATTCTACTTACAGCGGAATGTTGATAAACAAGAAGGTACAGTCAACATTAAATAGATAGTGGAACCCATAGCTGGGTAAGGGCCAAATTCTTGGCAAGTAGTTACCCTGGTTAGTCGGTAGTTAGCCATACAAACTGAAGTAGTGAAAAAAGTTCCGTTGTGACACAAAAATTTACCATAGAATTGTATGGTTAATTTTCTTGACACAACGGAAAACTTTTGTTGCCGAATACATACCATAAATGAACTAATTAATATTGACGGACAACAACATTCCCTAAAATCGAACTACCCCTCATAAGCCCAATAAGGCTAATACTTTCATGGATACTAGACGCACATAATATATCTAATTGATATAAATAAATAAATATTCGTGGACTCTCAAACTAAGCTAAGCTTGTACTTTAGGTACTGGACGACGATATACATACTTATAGATAAATAAATACTAAAGTAGGTACATAGGCAACGACTCAGAAACAAAATATATCCGTACTCGTCGCGGAAAAAAGTAAAAAATAAATGGCCTTACCGGAATCTGAACCCAGGATCGCTCAATTAATAAATCAAAATAATTATAGTAATATGCAATTAAGTCTCGTTTTGTGAAAGTATGTAGAAATATATATATCATGTAAGTAGGTATAAGTCAATACCTATAGGGTATAATAATACCTATGCAAGACGAAAATAGATAAGATTATTAAATTGAGCAGCATTTATTTCCAAGAAAAAAAAACACTTTCATAGTATAAAAAAGTTCTAAATCTAATGTGTCTAAACCGAACTTGGCTCCCAAATTTCACACATAAAATCACAATAAAATAATGGGACACGCACACTAGCGAAGCAGACCGCGAATTGAACTCAATATCTTTGGATTACTGGTCCTCTACATTAACCATTCCGCTACCGCTGTCTAAAGCTGGCTGTGACCGATCATTTCTACAACCCAAACGAAGCAGGGATGCGCCAAAATCGGTCAATGCATATCAAAGCTAAAGATAGTTGGCGTGGCCCGTTGGAAATTAAAATGGAATGCGACGCGTCAACGCGCCATCCGAATGGTACAATCCTGAATATGAAAAATGAACATTGGGACATCAACGTCACAGTTCATCTATTTGGACGCATGCGCACATCCATGTGTCGCCGAGACAAATGGCATGCTAGTAAATGTCAAAAAAACACACACGACCCCACAAGTGGTTACGTATGAATGTCGTTACTAGAGAACACAACAATTGTGGAAACTTCCAAATAACGTCGAAAATCTGAAGTAATCAAGCAAATATAATCCACCATGCCATTTGGACTGTAGCCGAACATACGGTCCAAAGACATAATCCTCTTTCAGAGGCAGGTGGGTTAGAACAATTAAAGAGCGTGGAACTCGCCAACAAACTGCCTTGCAGTTTGGCGAAGGTTGATAATTTTATACTGTAGCAGAAATTATAGCGACACACGGTTTATTGGCATGAAATAATTAAATAAAATATCACGTCCATCAATTTGTCGCCGCAACAAACGGCGCGGCGCGAGGTTGAATGCCCAGCTTACGTTAACTGTTTTTACCTCTGACATGACAATACTAGTCAAATTGAAGCTTGTAAAAACTGCGCGTGGGCAAGCCGTTACACGTCCCGCCGTTTAGATAGATGATATTTACTGTCCTGTGCTCCTGTCATTGCAGGGACAAACTATTAACGTGCCTCGAGCTAGCAAGTCCACTAACGTTGGGCCATACTCATTTTTGGGTTTATCCTTGTTTTAACGACAAACGTTTCATGGAATGAACGTTTCGCCTAATTTTTAATTAGTTAAAACTACTTTTTTAATGTATACTGTTTAGTATTGTTATAAAAAACCTAACCTAATGACTTTTATACAATTACCTTTTAGATACAACGAGAAAAGAAAAGAAAAAATGGAAATTCGGCGAAACAATGCATTCGCTGAAACGTTTGTCGGTGAAATAAGCTATTTATGTAGTACCTAAAAGAGGCCATTAATCAGCTTGTTATCAGAGTAAAAATCGAATAAAGCGTATAATTACATAGGTACGTGATAATGACATACACTATTATGATAGTGTGCACAAAAATCAGAGTGGCCCATTTACTACATATACGATATGTAAAATCCTAGTAGTAGGTCGTCCTATTTTAAATAAATACAAAAAAATTGTACGATTTGCATGCTAGCTGAGTCAATGTATCAATAAAACTATTCCACATATATAGATTTCAATATTTTATGAGCAACTTTAAGGACACACAATAACACACTGGACATGATTCGAGAATACACTTTTATTAAAATGATATGCAGTAACTGCTTCAAATGCATCATGTAAATAAAGATAACAAGTACCTATACTAAGATACTTAATTTTAGAAAGGAACGCGGATGTTCTATAAGCTGTTAGTTCCACTCAAACATAAGTACGTAAATAAGTACATCATGGAAGACACCTAACCAAATCTTAAAGTGAGAGTGAAGTTAACCAATTAACTCTCATGTTACTAAGTTCTGTTTCTCGATTTGTAACCTCTTTTTCTTAAATTTTTACGTAATGCAAAACCACTCAAGCGTGGTTTCGAGCTACTAAAATTGACTCCATTGCATACGAAGAATGGCCATCTTCTAGCCCGGACCTTAACCCCCTGGATTTTACCATATGACAGGGTACTGAGGAGAAGGTCTATGCTAAATCCCACATGAATCTCGACTCTCTCAAGCAGGCTATTGTCAAGACAGTGGCGGAATTTGACATGGAGGTCGTGCGTGCCGCCATTGATTTATTTATTTATTTATTTAATCTTTATTGCACAAAAGAACACATTACCGTACACAATGCGGACTTAATGCCGTTTAGATTGATGACGGGCCTCGTCGCTTGAAGGCTTGTGTTCATGCCAGAGGCGGTCATTTTGAATAATATGAACAGATGTACATCCTGATAGTCCGTACTTTCTATTAATATAGAGTTAATTCTTGTTTCATGTGTATATTTCATGTAGATCAGGATTATCCCAGTAGCAGAACTTAGTAACCAACTGGGTATAAGTAAAAAAAGTTTTGCGCCATGAGAGGAGGCCTGTGCCCAGCAGTGGGATATAGGCTAGTGGGGTATAGGCTGATTTATTATATATTATTATTATAACCTAGCCCCCCAGCATAACGCACACAGAACGTCAATTTTACCCTGGAACCATTGAAGTGCTTTAGATAAGAGAGTTGTGGCGGCTCTAGCAGAGACAAAAGCACATTTAAAGCAACATTGTTGCTATAAGGTATCTATATGGCCCTTTATATACCCACTGACCTTATAAAGCTGATTGGCTTAGAGCAGGTTCGACTAATTGAGTCAATAAAGATATAGACACCCGTTTTGGTGTTGTATACTAAGGCCTTCAAGACTAGTCATATTATAATTGTTATAGGCGTGTGTGTATGTGTGAGTGTTAACAAGATTTTAATTATACGGCTGTTTTGGGACGTACGTAAGCTATTGTCGAAAATTTTCATGAAGCAGCGTTGAATGTCATCCGTCAATGAGGTGGTTGTAAACAAAACTTTCTCACGCAGGAACGTAACGTCGATATTTCATTGCAATGAATATCGACGTTACGTTCCTTATGCGAAGTATCACCATTACCACGTTTCAGGTGCGGCAAGACGAGATGCTCGTAATGAAATTGCATATGCCTGCAAAGTGATCTTCTTTAGTTTCATGTTCATCATCGAGGACTGCCCCTTAACGCGCTACGCCGTAGGCTTCGGATGACCTGATCGTCCTTATCGAAGAAGCCATCAAGTGGCTGTTTAGCCTTAATAAATCCCTCCTCTCCCGAGCTAAATTTTTTTATTCGCGAATCCATACCAAATTCTGGCCCAAATATGGGTCAGCGGGAGAGGAGCGGTATAATGAAGTGCTTATGTATGTTACATTATGTATATTTGTCATCCTGTTTGCCATACGATTAAATATATATTAAATAAATGGCGTTTAGCCATTTAAATAAAACACTTACAGTTTTTATTTTATTACATTGCATGTTTGAGAAAAGGCACTAACATACCCGACCTAAACTAGAGATTACTTGCCTCGTAATAGTATCGTAAACCTGTTTTCACACCACATGCTCGACAATGCCCAATTATAGGTCATGTAAACCCTACCGAAAGCAAGACATTAAATCCCTTGGTATTAGCCGGGTTATAATGTTGTACTGAATTTCATTATAACCCGCTGGTTAATAATATGATTTCACTTTTCATAATTCTTATTACTATATGCATAAAGTTTAATTTTGCTAAACACAATTTGTCCTAGGCCATGGCCTACTTGATTTGACAAAATAAATGAAGTTTGCCTCCGTGTGAACCCCGGTCCGGAGGAGCGCGGTGTTCGAAATTCGAATTTCGAATCTAGGACCACTGCTTGTGCTTTCGAATTTGGAACGTCGCGCGCCTTCATTTGTTCACGCGTGACGAACAAATCGAGTTCTTGTAGGTGCCTATAGAAGATTTAATTTCAAAAATAATATTGAAAATGTCGAGTGATGAAAGTGTTTTGACTCCTGAGTTTATCAAATTAGACAACTCAACCTCAATAAACGTACCAAATAAAAACATTACCTTATCTTTCCATAATTGGACTAACGTGTCTAATGTTACTATGTACTTTTAATTTGCTAAATAAACATTATTTATCTACTGAGCCTGTTTTTTTGTCTCGCATAAGGTGTGAAAAGTAGAGTATACACCTCGGGGATAAGACTGTTCTAGTCTTGGGCGGTTGAACCCCTCACTGCACTCAGGACTCAGTCTTAATTCCCTCGCTTCGCTCAGGAATTAACTTATAACTCCCTCGCTACGCTCAGGAGTTAAATTATGAGTCCTTCGTTACGTTCGGGATTCAATTCGCTCCCGTGACATAAAACAGTGCTTTATCCCCTTGGTGTATAATCTACTATTATATAACACTCGGCAGGCATAATATAAAATATTAGTATAAAACCCTGGAGAATATACCCAAATAGGTACACACTCAAAACTTTGCAATGCAGGAATTACATACTTCCCGGACGGTAATGGAGTCATTATTGGTCTGATCTTCTTTTGACACGAAATCGCCCGAATATGATTATGGAACTTTAAAATGGTAATGATTTCGACAGAAATGCAGCAAAATTGTAAATATTCGTTGCATTTTCTGATAACTAGAATTCAACACGGGAATTGAACGAAAAATTTATTGCATTTTTGGACTATAATGAATGATGCAAAGTCGAGAGTGAAGAGAGAAGTGCGAGTCGGTAGATCCGTTTGGGAGATACGATGCCACATACAGACACACGTATTCTCCTTTTAAACTCGTTTGCGGGCTTGTGCATGTCCTTATAACGTATACCATTTGGGTGACTTGCAAAATATGTTTACATAATTGAGGGCCTTTATCTAACGTATGCCTTAACTTTCCTTCATTTTGTAACGAAAGTCCCATATAAAAATGTATGGGTAATCGTCGTTACATACTGGAAAAAAGTTAAAGCGCAGAATGGATCAAGGCTCTTAACTATGTAATATTTTTTTTGCAATCCACTTATTAGTCTGTAATATTTAATTAAATAACCGTACTATACTATACTGACAAACAAACACTGTTCAGAAATAATAGATTTTATTTGTTCAGATAAAGTCAGAGGGCTCTTACAAATCTAGCTTTAATGCACATCTCATTTTTATGTAATAAATACAGAACAACAAGAACTTATCGCTCAAGCACGCAGAAATTGGAACATATTACGATACATTTAGTATCTGTTCGAAATCTGAGCCAAAATAAATATATTATAAATATAAAGTAGGGGACAATTTACACAAAAAAACTAGCCATATAGAAAGCTCAATACGGCTTGTGTAATCCGTACTACCTGACGATATATTTAATAATAGATATAAGTACTTAAATACAAAGAAAACATCCAAGATTCAGAAACAAATATTTGCCCTTACCGGGATTCCAAACCAGGACATTTAGCTTCATAGGCAGCGTCACTACCTATTACATACGTCCAAAATCTTCAGCTTAATTATGCGTACCTACAACATTGAGAAACCAGCGTTATAACCTCGAACATACAATTATTACAACTTCAGGGGTCAATTTATAAGAGCGTAGGCGAGCTCAACCTTTATAGTGCCTTCTTCACCTCTCATCAGATGTCATCTATGTTACCTCCCACGTCTTAATATCTCAGATTAATAATATACTGAGTATTCAGACAGATTATCAATATCCAAGTGCCTTATAATGAAAAAGTACTTACGTTGAATAGGTAAAGTAGTAAGGTAAACGTCCGTGTACTTGACGCTGTACTATGGCACGGGCACTCTATGGCAAAGTGACACGGTTTAAATAAATTCGAATAAAGAAAAATCCTCTTAAGGTGGTTTGGGCATGTACAGAGGATGGATGAATGAAGATTAACGAAGAAAGTGTATGTAAAAAGAGTGGAAGGGTACGTTGGAAGGGGAAGACCTAGGCGAACTTATTTGGAGAAATCTTAACAAAAGGCCAAGTCAAAAGTACCCTAAACCAGCGAGCATGTATGAGAAATATTATGAAAGTGAGTGAAGTGAAAGTGGTTTGCCAGGATCGTAGCAAATGGAGATCCGTGATCTCTGCCTACCCCTCTGGGAAAGAGGCGTGATTATATGTATGTATGTAAAAATCCTCTTAAATAAAATTTAACCCATATTAAACCAATATCCGGCTATCTACTAGTACAGCGTCGAACACTCAGACGTTTACCTTGCATAAGCACCTTGTGTGTGTGTGTTTGTGTTTCGTCCCTTTCTTACGAACACGAATGTCAAAGTGTTAGATAAAGACAAACGAATTTTAACGGCATTTTAGCTAAAATAAATGGGCTTCTTGAACGTTTTTGAAGACGGCCAGACTATAAAGCACTTAAACAATTCATATCGTGACAATCAAAACTCACTAGCGAATCTATCGCTACTCTTGAAAACCTCTTATCTCGGCACTGAATCGATACTGGGATAAGAGGTTGGTTTTAAGTAGGCGTTTGTTGCTTGAGTATTGATTGTCAACGATATATTGATATGACCTTTTTATTTTCAACTTCAGTGGGCGGTACTGCCTTATTTGTATGTATGTACAGTGAGCATCAAAAGTACCTACGTAATTGAAGACGTCAAAAGCTCTTATTCCCTTTTAATAAAGACTTTTCACGTCTTCGTTCACGCAAACTTGTGATGTTGCCATGTTGACGTTATGACAGTTATCTTAAAAATATAGCTAAGCTTATGATTTCGTTGTGAAATTTTTTGAAACTTTCGTTTTTAAAAACAATTTTCGTAAATGGTTTTGTATTTAAGTCGAGCAGCGCCGGGGACATTTACTGTCAGATGTAAGTAGTATTAAACTGAATTGACCCTGATAGTAACTGCAATGAGGTGGAAGGTAAAATCAGTGAAATTGTTATTGGTCAATTTTTCCATACAATCGCCGAAAGTGGCAAGGCCTATGTAATAACAAGCGCGGATTAAACAATGACAGGATGTCTGTCAACTTCTTAACGGTATACTACGGTAAGTTTCCATTTAAATGTTTTTCTGCCTTCATTACTTGATTTAAAATCTTTTTTATCGAGCGAGCGAGCGAAGCGAAAGAAGTTCTATGGTTGAGCTTCGGCCAAAAATCGTTTATATAGTAATCTGTCCGGCTGTTCTCTCTACAAGTGGCATTACTCAGACGATTCTCGTGAAATTTTGAGATCAGGTTCGTTAATATTAGCCCAAGCATTTTATTTTCATTATTAGGTATGGAAAAAAAGGAAATTTGGAAATAATTCATAACAGCAGCTTTTTTGAGTGACACTGATATAACTATTATCATTTTAGTAATTATGTAGACTCAAAATCCACCAAAATATTAGGCATCAAAAAAACGATATTTAACCAATTCCTGAAAAAAGAGGAAAAATATTAATAGACATTTTAATTTATGTTTTGGTTAATTTACAGGAGCTCTTCAAGAATTATAAATCAATCGCACAAAAAACATAATGGATGTGTCATTTTTTTTTTATCTACTTCCCGATGGAAATTTTGTAGGATTCTTGGATAAGGCATCTTAGGATAACATTTGAAAATTAAACAAACAAAAAAAACGTTGTTATCAATTAATGTTTCAAAAAAACTTTATTTTCCTGGGGTAAATGGGCGTAGACTCAAAATGTGTCATTACTTCTAAAGAAAGAAGAAAAAAAAATATGTCAAATAACGAAAATCCCAGATTGACCCCTTGTTAGAGAGAGAAAACGCTATCAAATCGTGAAGTCACGATCCTCGAGCGTCATAGTATATCACTATCGTTTCATATGAAGGTGCGTTTTGTGGAAAAGGGACAGAACATACACCCCTCTTTGGACACTTATCTTATAACTTTGTGATTATTTAACCTCTTCCCAAGTTCTTTTCTCCATTTACACTACATTCTTACTCCTTTTTTTATGGGGTCACGTTTTTGGAAGGAGCTACGGCGGTTCAGGCATGCGGCTGTCAAACGGCGGGCGTGGGTTCGAATCCCGGAAGACTACTGGAAGTACTAATGAGTTTTTAGAACATATGTACGGAATGTTTACCGTTAGCTTTTCGGTGATGGAAAACATCGTGAGGAAACCGGTCTAATTCCAATAAGGTACTAGTTTTCCCTCTGGGTTGGAAGGTCACACGGCAGTCGCTTTCGTAAAATTAGTGGCTATGCCAAATCTTCGGATTAGGTGTCAAAGCGGACCCCGGGCTCCTTTAGGGTCACTACCGGGAATAAAGCTAGGAGGATGATGACGTTTTCGTAATTATAAGCTCCTAGAGCCACTAAGAAATGTTAAAAAAACAACCTGTTTTAAAATAGGTTCTACAATACAAAACTAATAATGCGCGTGGTAATCAGATAGTGAAACCTTATATTCCTTCCCTAATCATGATACGTGGGTGGGACAATCTCTAGGCAATCTAAATGTGCTATGGTGTGATTATGGAACTTACACGAAAAACACTAATAGGTACCTTACCTTACTAGCAGTTTACACATGAAAAATATTGCATCCAAGTTTCTTTACATTGCGGGTTACCCAGGTACTTATACTGAATTTTATCTATCGAACCCCGGAGTGTAGTTAAAATTGCAACGCAATTTATTGCATATTTAATTTGCGCTTTACGTACTTATCACATTCGCTCCATATTTGTGGACTTTTCAACGTTCTTGTAAGAAGAATTTTCAATTAAATTCTTATACTTATATGAACGTGCAACACTTTTTCACAAAGCTCACGAAAATGCTGCGTTTTAATATAAAAACAAACGCTCATGTTTTATGCAGCACAAAATGGATATTTAAGTGAAAACTTTTTAATAATTGAAACCGTGTAGAGTTTAACAAAATATTTGTCGGGGCCAGGGGCGTTCAGGTGCGAGCACATAAATCGCGCAGGTAGAAATGCCTACCCCTTTCTAAATTCAGGGGTTGACAACAGTGACATAGGTAACCTACTTAACTACTATACTTACTTAGGTAGTGGTAGGATAACCTCTACTTACTTGTTTTGTAAGGCCTGCTCTTTGCAATACTTTGTACTAAAGTTTTAACAAAGAAAACAACTCAATATTTAAAATTGCTACACGGAGAAATGAAGTTTTTAAAGAAAGTGACCAAAGTGTTGTTGTAGATATGTCATTATATTTATGCTCTTATACGGCTTAAGTGAACCTTTACAATCGATAACATGTTTATAATATTTCCACTTAAACATTTTATGCTATACAGCTTCGTTTATTCTCGATGATTTACAGTGTACGTGTGCGCTTTACGAAGGATACCTTTTTTATACGAGTACATCACTTTAATACAATAGTAACTAAATACTGTAAAGTGCTTCGCTAGAAAGCTGAGACGGTATACATTACTTTTTAACGCGAACGAAAAGGCGTTCAAACGCCAGTTATTAATGATTCCCCAAACGGAAAGGTTCCGCGCCACTGCCTCGTAGTTTTTTCGTCGCCACACGAGTCGCTCACTATTTTCGTGTAGCTTCGTTTTTTTTAACACTAAATTATGGTATAGACGAGCATTCCCGCGTGATTTAAATGAGAGGGCGGCAGATTTCGGTGCGAGATAGCTTTTTTACTAGCGTTGACACAGCGTCCCTTAGTTAGCCTAACACGGAAATCAGCTTAACTCAAACCACAGTGCGGTTTGTTGGCAGACAATGCCCCTAATTAATTTTACAATTTATATACCCATCAGTAGGTATAGTACAATCTATTTTGTCAGTCAAGTTACTTAGGATAATTTTTACAATTTATATATATATATGATTATATCAGTATATATATATATATGATTTCATATTTACCGTTAGCTTTTCGGTGAAGGAAAAACATCGTGAGGAAACCTGCATACATCTGCGAAGAAATTCAAAGGTATATGTGAAGTCCCCAATCCGCACTGGGCCAGCGTGGGGACTACCACCCTGTGCCCAGCAGTGGGACGTGTATAGGCTGATGATGTGATGATGTACATATCAGTATAGTAGTATCTTTTTTATCAGTTCAGTTACTTAGGATAGCTGAATTTCATTGCGAGTAACGTGGCCCAGAGGCTAAAGCCTTGGGGAATGACTCCTTGAGTTTGAACCATGTATGATGGACCATATGATGCATTGTGTAGGGCTTTAAGACTGTTAAATTTCGATTAACGTATTCACTCAAAGATTTGGTAGCGCTCGTACCCGATAATGAGAAACCGTTCGTAGCAGAACGGTCCTACGAGCAAAGCGCCCACCTAGCGGATCACTGGCACTCCAGTGTTATGCCGTAGTACCAGCAAACGTGTATCAGCAGGCGTAGCGTGGGAAGACCCCACAATGTCTGATGACTTGGTTGAGCTCGCGGGATTCCATCGGTTGCGCGTGACACAGGACCAAGTCTTTGGCAGAGGCCTATTTCCAGCAGCGGACGTCTTTCCGCTGACGTGATGAGAGTGTTGATTGCATTGTCGCCTAACTTGAAGAACTTTAAAATATAGGATCTAACTTAAGGTGATTAAATTAGTTGTCCAACCGCAGCGGCAGTGTGTCAGACGTTAGAAACAGGTTATTTTAGACAGAGCTATTGCTCGTTTATTCCGGGGTCAGTGGGTAAGAACGCACGGGACGCATTCTCAAGCAACCTGGCTTCGGTTCCAGATATCACGTGTTTTGAATACATATATACATATGTAAAGAAATGAATACATACTCTTAAGTACCCGCAACGGCGGAAAAATCTTAGAAATATATCCCCTTTATCAATATTCCAGTATCTTTTATTTCAGAAGCTTAGAAACGAAGAAGTCTGAACCTTTAAATTTTTAGTATGACATAACAATCACAATGCCAATCAAGCAATTAGATCAATGTAAAATTATTCTTGAAAATAGGCTTTTCAATTAAAATTGATATAGGTTCAGAAATACTTTCGCAGTGCTTTCGCAGGCCGGGGGGCGGCCGTGCTGGAATGGATTTAGGGCCAATATTCCCACACACCTGGGAGAATGAGATTTTATGACAATTCAAATTTCACCTTTTATGTATAATTTTTAATATACTCGCATGATGCATTGTAAAATGTTGTATTATACACGTGCGGATTGGTAACCCAACTCGTGTCGATCAAAAACTAATAAACTATTGAGCATTTAGTGAGTATGTTTTAATGCAGAACAGTACCTAGTACACTAAACAACGCATATAAGAGCAGAGGCCATCAACAGGCGATCTTATCGCTAAAGAGCGATCTTTCGGAATAAAATCTGTCCTACCTATATTTTAATCTAGGCTATAAATTATCTTCGTGCAAAATGTTATCCACCATATAACAAACATCCGAACATACAAACATCTAAACATCCAAACTTTTGCATTTATAATATTAATGTTAAGTTAATTGGTAACCCTAGCAGACTTCGCCTACGCACAGTAAACATTTCTGATATGACATTCTTTACCACAATGTTGGGAAAGGCTTAGTACAGTCAGAATGAGTTTCCCGAAATACTCAACAAGACGAGACGCCCACTTACCGAAATGTCAACATTTTTGAATCACCTACTTTACCAAAATGTCCAAATTCACAAAATGGCTTCTCGTATAACATGTGTGTACAGTATAAGATGGGCATTTTATTTTTATGAAAATTTCAAATCAAGGAAGTTCCACTTGTAGCGTAATTTTCCTAATTCGGAGAGATCCTACTCTAAAACTACGTTCGGAACCCAAAGTAACAAGCTAAGAGTGTAATTGTTCCACCGATTTTGCGACGAAAAAATGTTGGCCGCGAGGACACTAGCAAAAATCATAAGTTTTCCTGATTTAGTGTTATTAATTATTTGAAAACCGCTTTAGCCTAGTTGGTAGTGACCCTGCTTACGAAGCAAGAGGTCCTGGGTTCGAATCCCGGTAAGGGCATTTATTTGTGTGATGAGCACGAATATTTGTTCCTGAGTCATGGATGTTTTCTATGTATTTAAGTATTTATTTATCTATATAAGTATGTTTATCGTCGTCTAGTACCCATAGTAGGTACAAGCTTTGCTTAGTTTGGGACTAGGTCAATTTGTGTAAGATTGTACCCTAATATTTATTTATTTATTTTATTTGTTTCATTCTCTTTTATTGACTTTCTATATAGTTAAATGCTGAATTCCTCATCGGATACAATGTTTGTGATAAAAATATACTTTACTTGCAGTTTTGCAGTTAACTGTGTACACTATCCACGAGAAAAATCACTTGTTTTATTAAATTATCTAACCTTACATAAGTTTCCTTAAGTTAAACATTATAGAAACTGAACTACTATTTTATTCAGTAATGGTAGCATTCGTGTAATGTATTATGCATGTGTAGTTTCTTCTAACATGTACAATTTGAACTAATTAATAATATTGTTGACGTTTTAAATTAAAGGTAGCCTGACCAGTCCACGGAATGCACCTTTCCTTTTCGATTAAGTAAACATGATACCGGTCCAAATGATTTTTTATCTCCGTTGCTGATTGCGATGTGCTGACTTATCTCTGAACATTTTTACATAACATTGAACGCCAATTTAGACCTAAAACCCATTTGATAAGGGTGAGAATCGTATGTTTTTTGAGTAGAATTTAAGAGGCATTCCATTTAAAGAGGTGAATTAAGTATCGCATACCTCGAAGCTAGCGCCTAGTAAGTTATTTGAAAAGATAGCGTTAGTTACGGACGAGTACATAATGACATCGGATGATTTATATGCGGTTAAGATTACTTAGTTAATTAGGTATAATATATTGATGCGCCATGAATTAATCAATGAAAAAAAACAACTAATTGAGATTCCCTGAGAAAAACTTTGTTTAGGTACAGTAAGAAAAATACAGGCCCCGGGATCACAATCGGTCATCGTAACGTATGGGACGCTTGCAACGACCTAACTTTATCGAGTTAAGTACTCTGACATTTATAACTTGCATAAAAATTCAGACTAGGACGAAGCAAAATGTATAGTTTTTTTTTACATTGCCTAGCAAATATTTAATTAATTATAGTACGACCTACGTATATGCAAAGGATACGAGAGGACCATTCATGGAAGCAATTAAGTAAGTTATTACCAAGAAAAATACATAATGCTCTCAACACACGTGTGCTATTATAACACCCATACATACTGACTAGAGTACACACACATAGATTTACACACTTGACTATCATATGGATAACACGAGAGTAAAATAATTTCATGTTGCCAATACGTGAAAAGTTACGCAATTGGACGATAAGTCTTAGACAAGATTAAAAAGTTGAGTAGGTAGTTTAAACTTTACATTATTACGTTGAAAAGTTCCCCATGAACAAAAAATTTGGTTAATCGGCACTTTTGTACATTAATAAATTACTATACTAAAATTCGACTGCGCCTCTCCCATCACTATAAAATGTCCCTCAGCATTTTAAAAAGTTACGCAACACACCATAAACAAGGTGTCCAACTTTTTAATGCCCATAAAAGCGAGGCCCAGGCGCGCACGTATTCCGCTATTTACGACCATCGATTAGATTGTGGATGTATAGGATTTCGCCTGTTTTCCATATATTTGTCGTTTTCTACGATTAACGGTCCGTTACCCGATTGTTATGTTAATGTGACGTAGGAGTGACATGACAGACAGACTTTGGTATCTTGAGTACAGTTCGGTGGGCATTGTAAACATTGATTCATACATTCATTTGAAGAGCTAGTCGTATGCTTGTCTATGGGATTTTCTAGTTGTGATTGTGATGGGAACGGAAGGCAGCGTTTCACAATGACGATAAGTGGAAACTGTAATCTGTGTGCGCTCGAAAGAAGTCACATGTACATTGCTGACCCTTACTGCTTTAGGGATTCGTTGTGATGACAGGAATAGACAATAGAGGTTCCTCGCGTTCAAGACAAAGAGAAGAAAGAGAGGTTCGTCGCAGGTTTTTACAACCTCATAGTTATTCTTACTCGCGTAAATTAAAGTCGGCGGTGGGACAAGTGCCTTATGGTGGCCATACACTATGCCTATTGTCCAATCAGCATGAAGCTAGATCAAGTAGATATAACTGACCGTGTGTGAATTGGCATGACAGTTATACTTGATGGAACAATCGAACTATATGTTAGAGAAGAAGAAAGAAGAGAAGAAGAAGATCCTATATAAATAATAAAGGGGGAGCTAGGTACTGAAAAGCTTCACCTAGACAAATTAACCATTTACAAAATACTTCCTTAAGAGGCCGCAGTAAGCTCGGCCGAATTTCACCTTCCCATACAAACGTAGTTACGCTCTCATTTTAAAACTACATGTTCGATTGTGACGAAACTTTACATATATGTACAATGACATGAGGTATATCTATGTCTATAATTAGTTTATATGGTTCCAATTTATAAAACAAAGTGAATAGAGCAAAAACTAGTTTTGTATGAAAAACTTAAATTCGCTGTATTTTTTTTATTATGGTATTCGAAGCTACGTAAACTGATTTCAGACATAGATATACCTCATTTCATTGAACATGCAAAGTTTCGTTACAATCCAACACGTAGTTTTAAAATGAGAGCGTAACTACGTTTGTATGGAGAATCGAGCTTACTGCGGACTCTTAACAGGAAAATGTTCAAGGTACTGAAGGGCACAGTTATTTTTCCTTGATCAAGCCAATAGGATCATGCCGATTGAACCGTAACTATATGGCGGGCGCGTTCAATGGAGTCAATATATTTGGCGGTGGTAACCAATGGATGAAGAGGTAAAAATGGCCACCAAATCTAACAGCTATGACATGTTTATACGTTTCCATTGAAGCCGCGAAAATGAGGCAAGTCGGTGAAATTGACTCAGTTTTAGTGTGCCACTTTTGAAGCGCTAATAACCTATCTACCTCTTTTTTATTGCATCATTGGTGGTAACAGTGTCATGTTTATGAATTAGAACAGTCACTAATGATAGTAGTTTTTTAATTATGTTAGTATCTTCAGCCAGTCGTAAGTAAGTATGTAAATGCTCGGGTTTATTAACTAAGAACGCCACGGGCACCAGACTAGACATATGCGATTACTTGTCTAATAAGCTATTTACAGTATCACCATTCGCTTGTCCTTATCCCGTTTACTTGGGCTCGGCGCGTCATGTTTTGTTCTTCCCTCTCTATCACCCGTCAACTCATCACACACTTCTTGTTCCCATTCATATCGTCTGATACGGTCCATCTATCTTTTTCTTGGTCTACCACTTCCCTTAAAGCCCTCCACATTTACACTTAATGGCCCTCTAGTATCTTGATTATCATCCCTCCGCATAACATGTCCATAGATAATTTCCAGTATGGTTTACTTTAAATAGCAAAAAAGTGGTTGGTTCCTTGAGTAAATTTATTCTGATCACGTGTGTGTCCGATTTGGTCATTCAGGGTGAATGGACGTATAACATAATCAATTTAATTGAATAGGTACAAATATCGTTAAAGTCTGTCTAGTCTAGACACATGCTCTATCTAATCTATTCGAATAGTTTCTTAGCAGGTTCACACGACTGGGGATCACAATAATGCTGATCGACCTTGAGCATTCCTTGAAATGAGAATTCTGGTGAAAGCTCTCAAAATAAACAGGCGCGTTTTTAGTGAGCAATCTAGCGCCTGCTTCGTAGGCAGGGACACTACCTACCCTGTCATCATCATCATTTATTTAAGAGCTTGGCTCTTGTCGGTGGAGTAATCCATTACTCCTTTTTTGAGGAAGCATAGTGTGGTGGTTTCCCCCTTGCCTTACACGACACCGCAGTACACGAACCGAGGTTCACCCGCTCCGTGATGTCCAAACAAGAGCCCTTCCAGATTCCTATCTTCGTTCTCCAGTCGGTACTAGTGCTACTGCTGCCTGACACTAACCTACCATGTAAGTATATGATATTTTAAAACATTGTCTAAAAAACACTTGCCTATTTCGTATCTCTATTGACGTGAAAGATCTACTCGTAACATATACGAAAGCTACACATTTGTGTTCGTCTATGACGTCTCTAAAAACGTGTCTGGGGTATTCATTTTAAACGAATTAATACAAAAGTTATGGCCAGAAAACCAGTTTTTTTATGAACTTTGAAATATATGGGATTCTATATTGCTTAAAGCACGCTACACTTCTATATTGCTTAAAGCACACAACAACGGTTGTTAATATAATACGAGTAAGCTACAGAAAACAGGAAAACTAAGGGATTTAGATGGAAGGTCATGAGCCCCTTAAGTAGTTCGAATTTAACCCATATCGCTTTGAACGTCGAGGACTAGGACGCTCACCTTGGTATCAACATCTATACCGACAGGGTCAAGCAAAAAAAGCAACTAAATTGAAGCCGATTGTACAAAAAACATAAACATTACGCGATACGCCTACTCCATCATGTGTTTCCTATGTTTACGTAATTATTTTTATATTGTTGCCCGAAGGTCGATAACGTTGCAAGTATCATAAATCATCAAGAGCTTAATAACTGTGGTGTAATCGAGAATATTGATTTCTGAAGATATACACCTTCGACATAATTTGGTACAGTCAGATACGAAATTGCCTATTTATTATCATGCCTATTTGAATGACTTATGCTCATAGATCAGATTCAAGGTATTAATAGGATCGGTGTCAAGTTTGTTTACATTCGGCCATTTTAAAACAAATCGTGATATCCGCACTAACAGCGAGGCTGATTGGTCCCCACTTCGTCACTGAGGTATCGATGTGGATAAGACATCCGTCACTCTCGCACCTCGCACTCGCATACTAATAGTTAAAACGTGATGAATGTCTTATCGACAGCGATAAGTAATTTAATAGCAACTATCTTAAGCTCGCTGGTTCTTTCAATGCCTTTTATTTTATGTTGCGTTCTAGGATATGTAAAAAGTCGACTAAAAGCTGTTCCACTTTGATCGACGAACGGAACGTGAACGTAACTTTTCTGATGACCTGGCATAGGTCGCGGGAGTCCGCTCTGGATGCAGGTGGCGCAGGGCCAGTCATTGTGGCACTCATCTCACATCTGATCTGCCGAAGTCTGTCAGTACTAAACTAAAAGTAGTTAAGCATTCAGCGAGTTGTCAGGTAATTGTGTTGTTTAACAAGTTACCCGTTGAATTAAAATCACTCACAAATGCTGTAATATTTAGAAATAAGTTACAGGCATTCTTGCTTGAGAAGTGCTAGTACTCGGCAGAGGAATTCTGTAGTAATATAATATATAAATAATAATGGAATGTAAATTAAAAAATTCTAAACTCCTGTAGTATTGTTAAAGGTTGTTCTTGGTGTATCCTGACATTATTCATTGATACAATTATTTTGACCTCGGACACGTTTATAATGAGTGTTATGTCATAATGTTTTAAATTAATTATTATTTATTTACATTTCTTAGATTTAACTACTGTAATGTTTTCATACACAATCTACATATATATTATACTTGAATAAATGAACTTGAACTCTTTCTGGGAGGCCTATGTCCAGCAGTGAACGTCTTTCGACCGATATAATGGTGCTGACACTGATGACCGAACGTGGATCTAATTCCAAACCTACACAAGGTTAGGCAGATCGCATGAAGCTAATTGCCACTTCAAACAATTATTTTATTGTAGGCTTAGGGACCGTGCATCGTATGAGTCTAATAAAACCCTTATAGTAAACAAAGAAAGGACCTTTACACGAGTTTGGATCGCTTTAACGACATTTCACCCATTTCGTTAGATGTTAATTTAACCTTTAATGACCAAAATGATACTTAACAAAACATGTGAGGAATTAATTAACTTAAGAACACTAAGCCATTTGTTGGCTTTTTAAGACGACATTAATACTGTATTGGTCATTAGACAAATGTCTCAAACGTCTGGCGCATATCAATGAGTAGATTTGAAGGCCGCGAAACACCAAATGCATAGTGATAGTGACAATTGACAGCTAAGTGTATTTAATGCATTTTAATGCCTATCAAAGTGGTGTCAGGTATGAATAACTATCTCTCTTGCCAAGGCGTAAGAGTTAACTGTTAGAGTATTAAAGTCGTGATCATCATCATAATCATATCAGCCGAAAAAGACGTCCACTGATAGGCCTCTCATAAAAAGTGCCATAGTGACCGGTTCTGTATCACACACATCGACGTTAACCAGATCGTCAGTCCACCTTGAGGAGGATCCAGGCTGCATCTTTCGGTGCGTGGTTGCCACTCGAGAACCTTTCCGCCCTGACGGCCATTGGTTCCGTATGCAATGTGCGCATAGCTAGAACCCCTAGGATAGCAACCCCCTTTCGTCCCGTATTAGTGAATGTGGGATAGAGTTGAAGTGTGGTGTGATCGATGTTCTAGCAACCCATCACATGTTTTCCGAAAGATGGAGAATTGGAAGTGGCACTGAACTATCGACATTCATAGGTCCATTTCTAAATTGAAGAATATATAAATAACTTTGAAAAGTAAGTTTTATGTTACTGTCTATATCTACACCTTTTAGAATACAGGCGTGAGTTTGTGTTATTAGGTATAACAGTAAACATAGTAAACGAAGTTTTTGTATAATTATACGACGTTGCAATACGCAAAACCTTTTTTTTCACATTTGTATGGAGCAGGTCGCCCCAGCCGGCCAACGCTCCATACAAAGGTAAAAAAAAATCGGCAATTTTGTTTTTCCTATTTTTTTACTTTCTACTCTCGGTTCTGAACAAACGGTTTTCAAGTTTTGCGTTATTTTATTAACACGTATTTTAGTTGAAACTGTGGAGTTTGTGGAGGATAAATAAAACTCATGTGTAATCTAGATTGTAATTAATTGGTAAGTACTTTTGTCTCTGTTCTCCAAATAAATACAGCACAACACCTTCGTGAAAGAGGAATCGAAGGAAGGTTCGTCACTTGCGTCTTTCTTTGAAAGTTGTCAAAGTCCAGAAGCGACGAACCTTTTCATTCCGCGACTGTACAAGAACTTAGGAAATGCGGTTATATTGTCGTCATATAACTGCCATTATGCAACTGGAATTGAAACTCAAAAACTTACGTCTATTCATCAATTCCATTCTGTCATGATCTCATGGGAATATGTCACAAATATGTAATTTGTCGTCACATTTAATTCAGCTGGCGAGATTCAGAGGTCGTTGACGCGACATGTTACCTCATACTGGGAATACGAATATCAAAATGGAGTAAGTATGTGAGGTTTATATTAAGATAAGGCCTTTCTTGATGAGATGAAACATGTGGCGTGCAGTGGGATCAGCTGCGAAACGAGTTGCTACTACACTGATTCTTTGTTCTTGGATTTATCTGTGACTAATAAAGTTAAAAGTTAAGATTCGTTAATTAACAACGCGAGTATACTTTGTACGGGTCAGTTTTAGCTGCTAAAGAATACTGGACGTCAATTTGGTACGACATATCGGTATTGATTTCGCTCTGACTAATTATGTCGTAATAAAATAATTGTCCTGCAAAATACAGCTGTCTCGACGCCCAAAAATAGACGCGCAAAGCAAATAGCTGACAAGCTATTTGCTTTCGGCATCTCGACACAAGGTCCTTTGGGTGGGAGCTCAGCAAAAGGTTGACAGATGCAACTGGCGACAATCGCGCCGGCAGCTTACTGGCACGAAGAATCGCAATCGCAGTTACACTAAACTTTCAGTATCTGTGTTTTTTTATCAATAAATAAATGTGTCCTGTATGTTGATTGTGTAAAATTTCGAACGCCTGTAACGATATTATCAAAACACATCGTTTACCCTGCCGTTGTAAATTATGTTTTTTGTCACAAACATAGTCGAAAATAAATGTAGTTGTTGAAGTACTAAGGCACCCCTGCAGTGCAAAAGGCCCATAAGCTCGCAGCACGTCATCCTATCCTTGACGATACCTTTACCCTTGCTCCACCTTAGTCCAATTGTTAAGTGTGTATACGATATTTAGATAGCCATCTACGATTTTTCCTGTTACATCTCTCTACTACAGTTATTCGAACAATCAAGGACCACACTCTCGCCTTAAACAAGCGTCATGTTAAAACATCGACCCAGCAGTTATACGCCGTTTCAACCCACGTCGCGTGGGACACCGAGGCAATGGGATTGACGTGGGACAACAACAATGTAAACACAGTATTCATGTAGCTTGGAGGTGGTTAACCTGAGGGCCCAATTCGGGCAACCCATTCCTTCCTAAGGTCCCTTCCACATAGCGTGATTTCAGAGGTGGCACAGACTCCTTAAATGAATGCTTCTTGTTCGGCGTGGATCATGACATGACACGTTATGTAGTAAGAAAAAAATGTGTCACGCGTTTCAAATCAAAATGGCGAAACGAAGTTTCAGTTCAAATATCATGGAGGTGGTTAACCTGACCGCCCAATTCGGGCAACCCATTCCTTCCTAAGGTCCCTTCCACATAGCGCGGTTCCAGAGGAAGCAAAGACTCTTTAAATTAATACTTCTTGTACACTTTATGTAGTAAGAAAAAATTGTGTCACGTGGTGGTCACGCGTTTCAAATAATAATGGCGAAACGAAGTTTTATAAATCGTGCAAGCGGTTCTATGATATATTTGTTTTTACAACCCATGGCAGTAATAAACGGAACGGCAGTTCTTCGGATAACACAACCGGGATAACATTGAGATATTTGAGATGCAGAGGATATTTTATTTATTTATTTGAGTCAGGCAACAAGCCCTATGCTCCATATTTACCAATATCTTACAGACTGTATGTTAATACACAACAACATACAAAACTTATAACATAGCACAAAAACACGTTAAGACCGCGACGCTCGGCGCAAGTTCTGGGTGCCCAATAGCCGGCCTCGAAATCGCCGGAAAACTACACCCTTCGGCCAGATCTCCTCCTTCATGAAGGTCGACAGCTTGTCAATTGGTACTCTCACCACAAATGAATTGAAACTCGCCTTGTGGCGGGACTCCAACCTTTCAACCATTCCTTCCTTCCTTCCTTCCTTTTTATACAGCGACGGTGGCAACCCAGCATACGCCCTGCCTGATGTGGCCTATGGACGCCTGCCACTCCAGCAGGATGGCCCACGAGCTATGTCGCGGGGAGATAGGCTATCCGTCTCGCTTAGAAAGAGACGGATAGTCTATGTCGCCGCGAGACGCAAGGGTCGAGCCGTGCAGAAGAATCATTAACAAAATGACGACCCTTCGTTGAATTGGGGATTCATTGAATGAGAGACAAATGACAGTTACTCACTTTCAACGCAGCGCATCCTTGGCAGCTATATTCATCATCATCATCATCATATCAGCCGAAAGACGACCACTGCTGGACATAGGCACCCCCAGCACCCCCTCCCTCCCCCTACCTCGGCAGCTATAGGAGGAACAAATAGGTATACGGGATCTTTTGAATAACGCTAAAACACCGAGCATAATCCATAATCCATGCCTTCAATTCAGTAAACAGGGATACCATGCTGACGGAAGTTAAAAACAAAATTCCGGAACTAAATCAATACCGTCTCCTTTGCTATGCAGACCCTTCAAAATTAATTTACCGTTCCCATGAACTATCTTCGGAGGTCGGCTGTCAGCAGGGAGATCCCCTCGGGCCAGCAATTTTTAGCTTGGCTATAATTCCCATTATTCAAAATTTAATCAAAATTTAACGTTTGGTATTTGGATGACGGAACCCTGGGAGGCGATGTGGACACTGTATTATCAGACTTATCATATATTAAAACAAATTTCGAAAATATTTGTTTAGAATTAAATTTTAGCAAGTGTGAACTCTTTACTCAAAAAACTTCTTACGGTTTCGATGATTTAAAATTGAAATTCAATGATCTGACACCCAGCATAAAAATTGTAAACAGAAAGTCACTTTGCCTCCTAGGTTCTCCCATCTTTGAAGAATCTTTTCCTGATTATATAATAACACAATTTCTAAATTCCAAAGTCATGCAAATTGTTTACGAAATCAGTCCTCATTATGCTCTGGTAATTTTAAAGTTTTGCCTTTTTGTCCCCAAATTCACGTATGTACTCCGCTGCTGCCCCTTTTGGAAATATCAAAATTTGCTTTAGCTTAGAAATGATTTTAAATATTCAGCTCAATGAACCATCTTGGTTACAAGCATCCCTCCCTATTCGGTTTGGCGGCTTAGGAATACGCAAAATCTCGAGTGTTTCTTCCCCAGCCTTTTTGTCGTCCACCCATAGCACGTCACGTCTCATAGGTAATATCCTAAGGGCTTTGCCCACAGACTATGGGGGCTGGGCTGCGGGCTTGGAGGATGCCAAGAATGCTTTTAAAATTGCTTGGCCGGGTAAAGATTTTCCAGAAAACCCTAAATCTCAAAGGGGCTGGGACGATATTTATTGCGATTTAACGTACAAATCGATTCTTAGCCGCAGTTCAGGTCCAGAACGCGCAAGGCTTTTGGCGGTCGGAGCCAGAGAGGCTGGTCACTGGCTGCATGCCCATCCTTCACCAAATACCGGTACCTTTCTGGATCCGTCCTCCCTTCGTCTGGCGACTGGTCTACGGCTTGGGGTCACAGTATGCACTCCACACATATGCCCTTGTGGCACAGACGTGGACCGACTGGGTCACCACGGACTATGTTGTCAAAAAAGTGCAGGCCGCTTTGCAAGACATGCGACTCTTAATGACATAATCCGCCGGTCTCTTGCCAACCTCAATGTGCCTGCTCTTGATGATGCCGGAAATCTGAAACGCATTAAATATAGAGGCCTCGGCAGAGAGTACAACTTTGTACCTTTTGGCGTCGAGACCCTCGGTCCATGGGGTCCCAGTGCGCAAAAGCTATTTGTGGAAATCGCGAAACGTCTGGTTGACGTAACTGGTGACCGAAGAGCTGGCGGCTTTCTCGCGCAACGCATCAGCATTGCAATTCAGCGAGGAAATGCCGCCAGCATCCTCGGTACAATGCCTCGAGGGCGTTTTTTAGATTTAACTTAGCTTTCATTTAATTTAGTTAATGTTATAGTTATCATCTTGTATATACCTACTTTAGAAAATAAGTGTTATTGTAATCCATACTTAATATTAAGTATAAATGCGAAAGTGTGTCAGTCTGTTTGTCTGTCTGTCTGTTACCTCTTCGCGCTTAAACCGCTGAACTGATTTAGGTGAAATTTGGTATAGAGATAGTTTGAGTCCCGGGGAAGGACATAGGATAGTTTTTATCCCCGAAATCATCCCCTAAGGGGGTGAAATGGGGGGTGAAAGTTTGTATGAAGCTCCGATATAAACGAGTTCCACGCGGACGGAGTCGCGGGCAGAAAGCTAGTTAGAACATAATTGTCGAGCGGGATCTCGACAATGAAACAAAGGTTTTTTAATGATCAGTAAAGCGCATACGATCCTCCTTCAGTTGTTCATATGCTACGATATCCGCTTACCATCAGGCGGGTCGTACACCACTTTGCCACCGACCGAAGCTCTGGTATATTTTGACTAGTATAAATGCCATTGCAGCTTGCCAAGTCAATTTATTTCACGAAGTTCAACATAAAAATTAGGTGGTAAAACAAGCCCGGTGGCTGAAGCCCGCAACGTGCGCCGGCGCCGTTTTTACCGCATTAGTTGTCCCGTTACACGCGTGGTTTATCCGCGCGCACTTATGTGCTTGTCGCGCGCGCGCTTTTTGTCGCGCCTGTATAACCCGGTCTCGGTAGTGATGGTCGTTAATCGATTAGATCCATCGATAATAAACTTACACTCAAACTTTTATTGGGGACGACCTGGGTGAAGTTTTCCGACTAAATCAGAGAAATTCTAAAGAAAGCGCAGGTCAAGAAAAGGAATGAAGCAAGAAAGGTTTTTCGTAGCAAATGGAAATTCGTGATCTCTGCCTACCTACAAAGTATCTATGTATATTGAAATCATGTCATGTCATGTTCGTCTTGCCGCTTCTTGGAGGTGGTGATACGCCCGATGCGCAACTACCTACTATATATTATAATATGAAAGAGTACAGCTGAATGTCGTCTTGCTCATATTAAGCAGCTCAACTAGGGAAGAACCTCAGTCTTACACAAGGCCGCAGTCATGATGGCACAATTATTTACTCTGCAGGTTTTAGTGTAGTGCAGGTGTACAACGCGTCACCGGAGCGATTGGCAAGCCATCTACTCGTATAATCTTGAACGACGCGTTAATTAGACAGAAACGCAGTCACAAAATTGGGGAATTTATCGATACCGAGCATCGACACAGTCCGACACTAACGCGCAACTCCATACAGCGACAGCGAGTTTTTGCCGCCGATCGCCAATTACGTGCGGCCACATGAAATTCATTGAATGATTTCGTCGCTTCACCGGGAGTTTACCAGTGACCACCCATCGCTCCGTCACTTACTTGTAAATACGTTACTAACTGCAAATACGCGTTTGAATTGGACTACGCGACGGAATAAATGACTACTACTTAAGTAGAGAAGGTTCTTTGTGTGATAAAACCGATGGTTAACAGGCAATCATGGCATCCCGCTTGGTTTTCATGTTCTTGGCTATGACGACCAGAACCGAGGTCGTTCGGTCGAGTAATTTCATTTTGAATCTTATCCATCGTGATATGTATGCCAAACCCTTATGGCCACGATTAAGAGGCAGTTGCGGCAGCGGTGCACATCACCGCTCCATCGCTGGTCAGGTTACGGCCTCTCGCTCCTATCGTGTCCACCGCAGCCTTTGGAAGTCATGGCTAATCCCTAGATGCTTATTTCTGCCCTGTCAGGGTCTAGCACAGGCTGCTAAGAGGTTTCACGTTTAAGCGGGCTGGCCAATAAAAAAGAACAGCTCCTATTTTTAAATTTTAAATATAGAAGCTGTTCTCTGAAATAGGAATTTCAAGACGCTAAGTCCTTGGCAGAAAAGCTCTGCTCAATGACAGTTGGTGCCCAAGGTAGGGTAAGTTTTTCGAGTTTTTTATACTACCTATACTATACGTATGTTTATCGTCGTCTAGTACCCATAGTACAAGCTTCCCTTAGTTTGGGACTAGGTCGATATGTGTAATATTGTCCGCAAATATCTATTTATTTATTTTATTTATGTATGTTCGCCTCGTAGCCTGCAGATGACGGGAAAAGCCGCGGGCGATACTAAATCATCCACGCAGCTTCTTCGAAGCGTGTGCGCAGTTAGTAACGGTTGGTGCAGAGGTAATATTGCTAAACTATGTACTTTTACCAATACGTTTGGTCATATTTTTAACACTTCTAAATTAATTAATTGTAATCGGCTTTTTGTATGTATGTATCATTTAAATTTTCTTAATACTTTGGACACTTATAACTTCGTGATAATTTAACCTCTTGCGTTGATTTTTTCTCCATTTCACTACATTTTTAATCCTTTTTTTGTGCCATAGATAATTTTATACCGAGTGTTCTTAGTCACGTTTGATGAAAATCTGTTCAGCCGTTTCTGAGATATTGGACTCTGAAATGAAAATGTCGACGGTTCTTAAATTTTCCAAGTTGTAGGTGTGTACAGATTTCCTTACTCACATTCGCGCAAGTCGGGAAGCACCCAATTAAATATAGGCGTGATCTAAAGAGTCTGTACTGACCCGGTTGACAATTGAAAATGACACCCGGAACTGGCCTAAACTTTCTGTGTGGTCGACCCTTAACACTCCATTCTCACACACCGTTACCCCGTTTTATCGTCAACCAAGACCGCAGTTTACGGTAACTTTCTAGCCTATCCTATCTGGTCTGGCCGTATATCACCGCGCCTACAATTGTGAAAGGGAGTCGCAGTTCGCGCCTAGGTGCAAGGGTCGCGCTATTTACGAGCCGGCCGCGGTCGCGGGTCATAAATTGCTTGCGATTATCGTATGTGCGTATGCGCACTCTTGGGTTAAGGCGATGCTGGCTGGCAACAATGGCGTGGCGTTCCGAACCCCACGGGCTTGCCCCATCCCATTGACCACATTATCCTTAGTAGCATTTAGCCGAGTTAGTTTCAGCCTGTGAGTGTAGATGTTAACTAAAGTTAATATAATGTATACTTTATACTACGATCGTGGCAAACACGCATACGGCATGCGGTAGTTATGGACGCACGTTTATAGACGTTGCCGATCCTCTGTTCACTTGAGGATACGATTAGTGTCTTATTTAACAGCTTACGCCCGTGACTTCGTCTGTGTGGTCTCGAGATTAAAATTATGCTTTATTTTAATCCAGGCTACAAACTATCTTTGTGCAAAATTTAATCCACATCGGTTGAACTGTTTAAACGTGATTGATTATAATATTCATCAAGATACAATATACAAGATATTTATTCATAAAAGTCAATGTTTTACAAGACAGTTAAATAGTTACACAGTACGTAGTATTATTAATCAATTATTAATATTGTATGTAACAGTGGCTATGACAATAAACTCACAATTAATCAATTATTCAATTATATCAGGGTATTATTAAAGTCACCTATAGCTTTGCATGTCTGAGTATTAGTTAGGAATTTGTTTGGTACAAATAAAGTTAAAAGGTTATGTAGGTGCTACCTGATACTTAGGGCCAGTGCACGTCTCGACAAATTCATCCATGCTACATATCAGCCGAAAAACGTCCACTGCTGGACGTTGGCCTCCCCCAAAATTGCCACAATGACCGATGATGAGTGTTTATAATATTAGTGGGACGAAATGTGGAAGTAAGTAGACTTTAACAGGTTTTGCCTTTCGTACAGACAAAAGCAGGGTCGATATTTGTCTGACGTGGCGCGACATGAGAATATCGTTTACATTTGTTCACATCCATCAGATGCGCTCTGACGAAACAGTTTCTCTTGTGTCACGTCAGACAACTTAACCCGACTGATGTTTCACTTCTCCTTAACCAGTCGAATGGGCAAGGCTATATGACCTGACCACACTTAAGACAGTTAGTTACTTATTGTGCTTCGCGCCGTTAGTCAGTTGCGAACTAATCGAAGATTTACCGCCGCGTGCGACGACTTACTACACTGAGGGCCCGGGTTCGAAATTTTCAAATCCCATTTGAGAAATTAATTTTAGAATGTAATTGCTTCGTTTCCTAGTAGTAGTAACTTAGACTTGCACGGCTATCACAAGACGGCGCGCGAGCGCTCTCGATTCCTATCTTCTATCTTTAAGTGTTCTGGTAAGAGAGAGACGGATAGTGCGAGAAAAATCGGGAGAGCTCGCGCGTAGTCTTGTGTGTACACACAGCACCAAGCAAAACAAAATAGCAAAAAGTAGGACAGGGTAAAATAATCCTAATTTGGTGCCAGATGCTAAAATGTCGCTAAAAGGCGATTTGCGTGACTTTGAGTCAAAGCATTTTCTGGAGACACAGAGAAAACTACAGTTTGAGAGCCAGGGCTTCAACTTATTCATGTAAAGTCAGCGTCATATAGTTATTAGCAGCAAAGGTGGCCACATATTTCAGTACAAGTCTTTATTACTGTAAGAATAAGGGTGTGTTAAGAAATATTTGGCTACTCTGATGGCTGCTACTATACTAACTATATGACGCGGACTGTGCGTTTTAGTTACAATAATGAGTCATTATTATTATTTATTAAGGTATACTTTGCCGTTTATTATCGTGAAGACCTGAAGTGTAAAATAAATTAATACTTTTAAAACGTAATTTTAATTCACTACAGAATTCTGCAATCAGAAATATAAAACGCCCTTACTACGATATGGCAGAAAAAATGTGACCATAAAATAAACGTCATAATCAATTTAGTTCAATTTTCACAACACGCCAATTCGAATAATCTTTCGAAACAAAAGAAAAGCGCGCCAACTATAATATTTATTCCGAGCTCTATAAGTATCGTGTAGGGTTCAATTCGGAACGATTACGTTTCGCAACTTAAATTAAACTTCGTGAAGGCACGAATTATCGAAACGGACAATCGCGTCGTCTCATCAAATTAATAGATACGTCATCCCTTCACGGTGCCGAATACGGAATTACAAATTCGAAAACCGAAAAAACGTCGTTTTAACGGACCTTTTGATAAAAAAAACACAAGGTGCGGACATGAGGACGGGTATTGGGAGCACCTGCTTTTTTTACACTATTGTACGGATCTCAAATTTATTGAAACAGGTGTATGTATTGGTGGGTTTACTCTAACAGGTATTGAGCTAATTAAAACAAAGTTATGGCTTCGGTTATCACTTGAACGCTACGAGTTACGATTTCTGTCGTCTCGGCTTTTGTCGTATCGTATCTAATCGGAGAACTAATCTACTTTGAAGTAGAATTTTGACATTTATTTTCTTTTGTATTGAATATGGTATGTTGTTACATACTTGGTAGGAACCTCATAAAATATAGCTAGGGTGTGGGGTTTCGGTGTTCCCCATCAACACCTAATATTAAAATTATAACGACATATATACAGGATACATAGATAACATCACGCCTTCATTCCCAATAGGGGTAGGCAGAGCGCATGAAACTTATGTTCCAGTGCCATTTTTAGCACAAATAATTGGTAGACTAAATGAGATATCGCAGTGATAGGTTGATGTAATACATCACAACAAAATTCTGTGCTTTAAAATGGCCACCAAATCTGACAGCATACGTTTCCATTAAAGACGCGAAACTGAGGAAAATTGGTGCAATTGACTCAGTTTTAGTGTGCCACTTTTGCAGAGCTTATTATAATATATCTACCTCTCTTTAGGGTTCCGTACCCAAAGGGTAAAAACGGGACCCTATTACTAAGACTTCGCTATCCGTCTGTCTGTCACCAGGCTGTATCTCAAGAACCGCGATAGCTAGACGGTTGAAAATTTCACAGATGATGTGTTTCTGTTGCCGCTATACACGGTGGAATTTAATCGGTGAACAGGAACCCATTTTTCTAATTCAGTAATCGATGGCGGTCACGTTTATGTAGTACTTAAGTGGAACCAAGTTTTTTTTTATCATAACTAATTTTTAAGTTGAAATTAAATTTTAATTAAAATTTATTGTCACCCTCCTAATGGTTTAGTCTGAAAAGTTTAATACCTCTTTTCAAACTATCAGCCATAGAAACTTAAAACATAAATGAGCAATAAGCTGTCAATTTGTCATTGTCAAATTCATAACAAATTGACGTCTGATCTGTCTAGTTTCCCGCCAAAGCCAGCAAGCACTTGACGTATGTACACTTACGAGTAACTTCCCTTCAATAAAAGTAGGGTGTCCATTTCTTCAGTCAGTGTACATTTTACCGATGTTAATTAAGTGTGATTAATTAGATTTTGAGCTATATTGCACGAGATCTCACGTATTGGTTTCTGTGTAGATTGATAATTAAGATTTTTGGATTCCTGATCACCGATTAAATTCCACCGTGTATATTCTTCATTGGTATACAGGAATAAGATCTTCAAAGTCACGAAAGTATGCGACCGCTCTTTATGTGTTTACAAAATTTTGGCAACTGCCTTAACCGTCTTTGTATTTATATTTTTGATATCATTCCTCAAAGAGAACATCTGAATATTTCGATCTAGACAGTAATTGCTTAATTTAATAACGAGATCTTCTAACCACCCACTCCGTCCGCGTGAAACTCGTTTATACCATAGCTCCATACAAACCTAACGAACCTTCAACCCGTATGATTTCTAGGATGAAAACTATTTTATGCCCTTTCCTGGGACTCAAACCATCTCCATACCACATTTCATCTGAATCGGTTCAGCGGTTTAAGCGTGAAGAAGCAACAAACAGGCGGACAGACAAACTTTCGCGTTTACAATATTAGTGTGGCGATCCCCCGCTTGCCATTAGTTATGCATCTCAAAGTTGCCGGTTAATGTACGGCCCAATAATCAACGTCCACTATATCTCTGTTTCTGTTTAACGCATGCAAAAAGAGAGAGAGATGGACGCGGATTATCGGGCTGTACATTAACCGGCACCGTTATGGAAATAGGTGAGCGAGTAAGTAAAATTATAAAATTAACACAAGATACGGTGTCGTAAAATTCAATGCACATAACTATAAATGATATCTAACTATGAATTAAGTCAGTCGTAAAATAATTGACATCTAGGAGATCAGTGAAATTACGATGTTTAAGGATTTTAACGATTACAACTGTACATATAAATGCCAATTAGAATCGTGCCGAATTAATTCAATAACGTAAAGGTTACAAGAAGAATGAGATGTATATTCGTCAGTTATTATGGTAAAGTCCGCATAGCATAGTTCGAAACAGCCAAAGTAGCCAAATATATCGTAACATATCTTTCACATCACATCATCAGCCTATATACGTCCCACTGCTGGGCACAGGCCTCCTCTCATGTATGTGAGGAGACAAAATAAGAGGAAACACATCCTTACTCTTTCAGTAATATTTGGCTATACCTACTTTGGCCGCTACATCCGCTACTAATTATATGATACTGACTGTCATTGTCCTCCTAGCGTTATTCCTGTTTGTGCCCTGACCCTAAGGGCCTTCGGCCACGGCGACTTTTTGTAGCGATGCTGTCGCGATGCAGTCGCAAATGGTCCAACTTTATGGTGTGGCGATGCTGTCGCGCGATTCAAAAACGCGCGACAGCATCGGTACAAAAAGTCGCCGTGGGCGAAGGCCCTAAAGGAGCTCGGGGTCCGCTTTGACATTGTTCAGCATTACATGATTCAAATGTAAACAATGTACGGTCAAAAATGACACTTTTGGTATTTACTTACAAGATTTTATTGCCTGTAATCTTAAGAGAATTCTCATGACCCCAAAGACGACGGCTTAATGAGTTAATATACATAGTTAGTCGCTAAACTTAAGTGGCAGTGGGCGGGGCACATAGCACGTAGAACCAATGGCTTTTGGGGCGGAAAGGTTCTCGAGTGGCGACCACGTAACGGAAGGCGCGGCGTGAGTAGGCCCTAAACAAGGTAGACTGATGACCTGGTAAAGGTTGCGGGAGTCCGCTGGATCGGTGGCGCAGGACCGGTCACTTTGGCACTCTTTTGGGGAGGCCTATGGCCAGCAGTGGACGTCTTTCGGCTGATACATCATTAATAAGGTTAGTGAGTCACCAGAGCTGTGCTAGGAAGCATCCACCATAAGGAAGAGATACGTCATCGAGGGACAATCTTACATAAATCGAACTACACTATTTACACCCATTGTAAACTCAATTAGGCTTATGTTATGGGTACTAGGCGGCGATATAGGTATTTTAATAATTATACTTAAATACAAATAAAACTTAAGACTCTGAAAGAAATATTCATGGTCATGATACAAATATTTGCCCTTACCTGGAGTCGAACCCATGACCTTCAGCTTCGTATCCAACGTCTCTATCGACTTGGCTAGCCGGTCGTCAAAGACAGAGGCCCTTCTGTACCTAACAGTGGTGCCTATACAAGCCGATTGCCACCGGCTTGCCTAAAATGTATTTTTAGGGAAGACTATAGTTATATACTCTAAACTCTTTCATAACTTTTTTGTTGCGGGTCCTAGAGAAAATTTTCACGCGCTGCCACTGGTACCTAAAGCGGCAATTACACTTCGTCGTTCGCCGCATGCTGCATGCGGCGACCGCAAAAGTGTAAAGAACACGTTAGTCGGCCGCATTCGGCGATCGACAGCTGCCAACGCTTAGTAGTAGGCGGACAGACTAATGTGAAGACGACGTTTAAAAAAAAAAAAAAATTAAAATTATTTTTTTCGTAAAATATACATGTTTTTATAATCTAGGGGATGGTGCCGCCCGGTAAGCAAATGTTGCCTGTGTTGGGAGACACCGCTCTTCCTTAGGTTATTAATTGATACACGAAAAATTATAAGACTACTTAAGGTTACCAAAATAACTTACATAACAAAATCTAACTAACTGTAACTAGAGACAATAATATGAGGTAAAACTATAACTAACTAGGTTTAACAATGAGCAAAGGTTCATACCAGTAGTTGTGTGTGTGTGTGTGTGAGTGTGAGTGTGTGTGTGTGTGTGTATGTATGTGTTAGTGTGTGTGTGTGTGTGTGATGTGATGATGAAATGAGTGTGTGTGTGTCGCTATATATGTTAATTTATCAGCTTTGTATATTTTCTATTTGCTCGTATGTTTTGGATTTAAGCCACTCTGTGATTACGTTTGTTGGCCTAAGTAGTTTAAAATGAAACGACGAAGTGTAATTGCCGCTTTAGTACCTTTTATTATTTATTCTTTGTTATCGCCAAGCTAAGTATTTTTAGAAACCCACGTAAGATGTTCCAGGCTATAACAGTAAAACTGCAAAATAATACAAAACACAATAAAACCTGAATAACAAGGCTTTAACATAACCTTTGAGTTCTAGATCTGCCGTGGGCAGTTATTACGCGTATCAGATAGTGAGGTAGTAAAATAAGTAATTTAAACAGTAAGGGCATATTTTATACGAGTTTATTTTGTGGAACCAGCCTAGTTCTGGTACTTGCATTCACTTACCTGGGTAAGGAATTATTTAAAAAAATAAGTAGTTAATGTTAGTTGAAGGCCATCAATACCATAGTTAAGAAATTATTATTTTATTTGTTTGTTTGTAATACGTCTTTATATAATGATAATAACAAGTACAATGTAAGTACACTAACATATACACTTACACAGGCTATAATAACAGTTTTTGGACCCTTAATTTGCCAGAGTCCATCCGGCTGTACAAACTCGTTGGGGCTTTCCTGCATCACGGAGGCTTGAACTATGGACTTTCGCAATTATTTGACAAATTTAGGAAAGAAACATGGAAAAATATTCGTTTATCTAACTAAGACATTCAAAAAAAAAGGTAAATTTTCAGGAAGCTATATAAGTGTCCAAAAATGCCTTGTGCCGGTTCCTAATAATGAATCCACGGATAGTTTTCCTTACCAGCAGTTACATAATGACAGATTACCCGTAAAAAATGTGTCAAAATGTAACTGTTGGTAAGGAAAACTATCGGTGGATTGATTATTGGGAACCGGCCTTAGTCTAGTTCGATATACGACGTCGGCTGCAAAGCGAAAGCAAACGTGGCCGTTATTTGAAAGCAATTCGAAGTTAGGTAGGTATTATCAACGTTTCAAGGCTTCCATCTCTCTTGCATGTGGCCGAAAAATGCTAGCCATCAAGTCATCGTACATTTACATCGTTCATCGTACATTTACATAGGTAGCGTTCACAATTCTTAGTGGGCATTGTCACAGCTACTGCAACACGGGCCGTTTGATTGATAACAGCCCGTTTTATTTGTGCAGGACGATAACTTAGTTGCAATACGGACAGTTTGTGCAGATTTTATCAGATTATCTTACTTACTTATTTGACGTGTATATTTTTCGACTATGAACACAATCACAGCTCCTGTAAAAATGGTGATGTTACTCTAAGTATCTGTGATTTATTTTTCATGCATCAACTTGCGATGTTTTAATAAAAAAAATATTTTTAATGCGAATGATAATTTCGTAACCAGCTTCAGACTTTAGAGAAGTTTTTTTTATAATGATCCTCAAATTATTTATTCGTCTATGTCTTCGTATATCGTTCTTTCATCTTGTGGCCCCACTAGGTGGACTGGTAAAGAACACGGGAGTCCGCTGGATGTGGGTGGCGCAGGACTGGTCATTGTGGCACTCTTTGGGGGAGGCCTATTTCCAGCAGTGGATGTCTTTCGGCTGATATGATGACAATGATGACTTCTTATAACAATCACAAACAACATCATCACTTTTCCCAACAGTGTCACTATATTCTATTGTTTAACAGTGATAATTTAAACTCCAGACGTCCATTTAAACTCGGTAATCCAAAACCACCCAACAGGTGCTGAAACTCGGCTGCGGGCAATTTTGACACCATCGCCATTGCCACAAATTGCCGCTCCCGCCACAAAAACTAAAGACTTATTACCACACAGGCTATAATGGCGTGCAGTAACCAGGCTCACCTGGTGCTTAAGAATCCTTATAAAAATCTGTCGTGTCATCAGATTTAAATAAAACTTCAAATTCGTTTCCGGAATTTCCGGTTTGATAATTTGAACTCTTGATTCGAAACAAATATGTATGTAATCGGAGATAAAAATTCAGTTGTTTAGAGGGTCACGTAGATATAGGTGTTCATAAGTGAACACGGTGACGTGGTGGAATGGATCCAGATTGGAATTAAAAGAAAAAACGTGTTTTGGGTTTTTATTTTGCGGTGATGTTGTTCAGTACTAGATCCTGGAGTCCTCCGCTTGAAAGCACAGACGATGGCCGCCATATTGTTTTTGGTGTATAAAATAAAGTCACCGATGACGCACTCTTTTTTTAACGTTACGTAAAGTTCATTTACGCATCCGACCCCGTCTGGAAACTAGGGCTATGAATGACGGACTAACTCCCAAGCAACCTATGAGACATCACAACTTTTGAATGTTATATGAATGTATATTGTAATGTACCTATATATCAAAACTAACACATAACTTTAACTGTAATATTTTCTATCAAAATTTATAATAAATTAAATAAATAAATGAACTTTATTCTGCAAGTAGGCCGTAATGGCACTTTCCAAGTCAAAATTCTACCAGCTCTTATATTATCTAAACGAATAAAAATTTAACTTGATTAATACTACTGGCAAAGTGGTCACGATCAAAAAAACGAAATTCGACGTAAAATAATACAAAACACACCCTACATACATACTTAAACTTTTGTAAAAATGCAAAAAAGCCCATTAATTTCGAGACGTAAATAAATTGAATTGTCCCGTAATATAGGTATGATTATATGCTGACGTTAATGATCTATTATAGCCGTCTGAGTTGAGAAGTAGTATAATACAGCGACTTCCTGATAGAGGTTATGACTCTTTAAATGTGTTAAGTTATAGTGTTGGCGCATATGTGTTTCATTAATAGGTCTATTGTGCCCGTTGGTCGACATGTAAAATGTGAGGAATGTGTTCGTCATTTAATTATTTCGTTGACGCCCAAGAATTCTAATATGAAGAACGGCTTTCTATTATATTTATGACGATAGAAACAACAATAATTATTGAAATAAAGACGTTTTGGAGTGTTATAAAGTTATACATGACGCTCAAGGAACCGACGGAGTTACGTCGGTTCCTTGAGAACCATCTACGTCTACTATTTAGGTATAAGAAATAGTAGCTTTGAATGACTAGAAAAAACACAACTCTAAATTAATGTGTGAATGCCATCTTACTTATACGGCACCTCCATTTTACACAAGACCACAGCCATACACTGCATGCTATGTTGTGTTACTTTGAAGACATCTGTAGCCTAGTTGGTAGTCACTACAGAGGTACAGTAGGTACCCTGCCCAAGAAGCTGGAGGTCCCGGGTTCGAATCGAATCCGGCCAAGCAAGGTCACAGAAACTCTAGTATGGAATGACCTTGCTTCCGACACGTATCCACACGGGCCGAATCACGCGTCGGCCGATATCGGCCCGTGTAGCGTCTCCTTTTGGGCATTTGCGAGATGAGAACAAAATATTAATTTGTTCCTGAGTCATGGATATTTTCTATGTATTTAAGTACCTATAAATCTATATAAGTATGCATATCTTCGTCTAGTACCCATTTCTTGCTTTGCTTAGTTTGGGACTAGGTCGATCCGTGTTAAATTGTCCTTTATTTGTTTGTATGTGTGGTGAGTAATGTCACCAGAGCTCCCCAGGTTGTGCTATGTATAAGTGTTTTGTGCTTTGAAACCAATGCATAAATTAACCAGTCATTTTACGCACCGGTATGTCTTTTTTAATTTCTGTACGTTATCAATTTGCAAAGAAAGTTGAAACTTACATTAACCCTAATTATGGCCTGAAAGTATCTACTATTAACCCTTTTTGCGGCCCGGATGATTGTAAAACAAATTAAGAGTTAATAGCAATATCCCATTACTTGATAATACCATGAGCGTGCAAGGTCAGCTACGTTTCTCTCTACACCTTCAGAATAGAATACTCTTTTTTTTGGGCACGGTTAAAGCCAAGGATTCATTAATAGACAAATGTGCAACCGACGAGGTTGTTTGGACGACATGTCAAGCGAAGTCAAGTGACGTCGCTTGACATATCTGGCTACAAAGCCTGACTCATGTCAGCATCGACGACAAGCGAAATCGAGTGACATGTGGACATAACGCAATATGGCACAGTCTCATGTTCTTGGTCTGAGGGTCTTACTGTGACTATTGGTGAAAATGTTGAATTTTAAAGACGTAGACATAGGCGTAAAGCGACACCACCGCCGCGAAAACACTCATCTTAAACAAGAACTTCCGAAGAGTTCGAAACATGTCGCCCACGGTTTTTAATACGTGAGTTGAACCGTGTAATTCTTAGCATTATTTATTTATTTCAACATGACGCGACACTTTAAATTCGTTTAAAAATACCTAGCTAAACTGAAAAGCTATAGTAAAAATTGTACCCCATTTCCTGACATGATTTTGACTTTTCTGGCAACATGCATAACCGCGGTTATTGACATGTCTGGCTGATTAGTTCCATGTCTGGCACGATATGTCAAGTCGCTTAAGTATAGGATAGTATGCCCTTAGTGAATCCCAGGCCTTAAAGAAGTCCTTAGAAGACCTGTTCGCCATTTGCGTTATAATAACCTAATTGTAATATCCTTATACCAGGTAGTCTAATCGTCATGTCCTATTACCCCAGGTAGTCTAATTGTGATGCACTATTACACCAAAGCTATTCACGACACTTACCAACGCAGCAGGGGACCGATTTTTGACTTTCGAGCGCTCGAAAATCAAATAAAAGTACGAGTGGTCAATACAACTCGTTTTAAAATTTTCTATCGCTATTTCAAAATGACATTACAAAATTTTTGTCAGTTTTCGAGTGAAAGAGTCGAGCGCTCGAAAGTCAAAAATCGGTCCCCAGGTGCAACCAGAGGAAGACTGCCTTTTCAGACACGTTGTTGGTCTTTGGTTAAGTTATACTCGGCGGTACTATAGCGGTGAGCGATCATTAGAGACAGTATGAAGCTAGAAGCTATGAAATTCGTTTCTTTCTTTTTACATTTATTTGGTCAACTTAGGCCTCCACCCACCGGACGCGTGTCGTGCGCGGCGCGTGTGCTGCGCGGCACACGCGCAAGTTGTAAAGCATTGAAACTACACTTCAAACACACATCGAACGCGTTTCGAAGGCGGGCCCGCGCGGGCCCGCGCGGCGCTAAAGTTACAACTCGGCAGCGCAGCAGCAGCGCGGCACACGCGCAGCACACGCGTTGCTACACGCCGCCCGCTTCCGGTGTGAATATACCGCTTCAAACTCGCCCGACACACATCGAACGCGGCACACGCGCGGCACACGCGCGGCACACGCGCGGCACACGCGCAGCTGCAGCGCAGCACCCGCGCAGCTGCAGCGCAGCACCCGCGCAGCTGCAGCACAGCCCCCGCGCGGCACACGCGCAGCACCCGCGCGGCAGCGGCGCGGCAGCCGCGCTGCACACGCGTTGCTACACGCCGCCCGCTTCCGGTGTGAATATACCGCTTCAAACGCGCCCGACACGCGCAGCACACGCGCAGCACACGCGCAGCACACGCGCAGCACACGCGCAGCACACGCGCAGCACACGCGTCCGGTGGGTGGAGGCCTTTATTTCAAGAATGTTTTTCCCTCCATGCAGCGCAAAGGAACCTTGAACCCACGATTTTGCCAAGTTAAGGGTAAAAGGGTAAAAGTAGCAAAGAAGAATTGGATGTCAGATTTAAACTGGTTCGCCTCAAGTAAGTAGTTGGTAAGCTTTGTGAATACCAGGTCTAAATGTCGGGTAAAAGCGTCACGTACCGAGTTAACGTTAATTTTGCCGCCTTACGGTAATGAAGTTGGTACAAATACACGGGTATTCAATATTAGACCTTATGCTGTTGTACTTATATTACAGTTTGTAAGTAATCAGTTTAAGGTTGTCTGTAACAGGCGCCTGATTGAGACGTTTAACGGACAATGTAATGCTACTATAATGTATTACTGGCTCCATATTGCATGCTACCTATTGTATTATAGTAACACGATACTTGGCAGCTCTATGGCACGGGAGCACCTGGATGCGGGAGGCACAGGTCTGGTCATCGTGGCACTCTTTGGGAGAGGCTCCAGAAGTGGAGCAACTACTTCTTCTTTCTCGTAGAGTTTTCCCGCTCCTAGTTGTCACCTAAGGCCTGCACTAGTGTGATGGTTAGCGAAATGGCAAGGTGGCTGCGATTTCAGTACAACCAAGGGGCGGACACTCCGCGATTTACGTTCATCGCTGCAAGTACATGCCGGTGCCCCAACATTGGGGAACCGGCATGTACTTGTAGCGATGAACGTCGACGTCGTCGTCAACGACGTCGGAGGGCCATAAATCTTATTGTTTTGGCTGAGAAAAAAGCGCCTTTTGTAATGATCAAAGGAGTGTCCCTTCTCTACCTACTTGTACTATTGTCTATTCTGTGGTATAACTTGGTCGAACAACTGCTGTTGGAACAGCGATTCGATCAATTTCTTTTGTTCAGTATTATGATCTTAATTTTAATTTATATTTAGCTCTGCGCGATCGCGATCGAAGGTAACCGATATAGCCCTCCGAATCGCTAAACTTAAGTGGCAGTGAGCGGGGCACATTGCACGTAGAATTGATGGCCAATGGGGCGGAAAAGTTCTCGAGTGGCGACCGAGACAGACCAAGGTGGACTGGTAGTCACCACTCTTTGGAGGAGGCCTATGTCCAGCAGTGGACGTCTTTCGTCTTGGCCAAAAGTGCAATAGATGGACTCGTCTCCTTCGAACCCTCTCGTCCGTCTATTGCCTACTTTCTAGCCTCTAAAACAATGTATAGGTACATTGAAAATAACTCTAGAAGTAATAGGTACACATCAACCCTGTACAATACAAGCATGTCGAGACATGTCATCAAATTAACTTGAAATTTAGCACGCGAGCATATTACCATAGTCGACTAAACAAAATGTTTTATTTAGATTTATTATGTTTTAGAATTCTGTCACAGTGGGAGGTGTCACGCGAGTCGTCGCATGACTTATTAAAGTGGAACAAACCCGTATGATGCTTTAATAATTAATGAATAAATCATTTATTTTGAGTAACGGACAGTTATTCATGTTCATTACGCTTCACCTTCGCTCACCTTAAGGCTTATTTTCATTAGTCGATAAACTTACAAGCTCCATTACAAATCGATCAGACAACTAAAAGTGTGCGAGAGAATAGTTCCTGAAGATAGCTCCCCACCCACAGCCCTAGGTCTCGCCACCAGTGAAAATTGTTAAGTACCTTCTTGGAATACGAGCCTCATGACATGCGTTTAAAAATCTAAAGAATCTCTCATACCGAATAATCGACCTATGTAAATGCGCCTTTATAGGAACAATGCAAGTCAGACCATTGAATACCTACGCGTTGTTATAATGAATTGTTACAATATGTAAAGCTACCAATAAAAAAACCGCCGGATATAAGTACAAAAAATTATAATTCAAGTGCTCGGCAAGTTAAGGTACTTTAAAAATGTTAAAATATTGCCTATCTACGACAGTAATTAACTTACATCTAAAAACCTTGTAGCTACTCACAATCTACAACATAATTCTAAAACTATCTAAAAATAACGCACCCGTAAAAATCCCATGAAAGTTGTAACTGTCAAATCGTATATCATCCTCCACTAACTAGACTTTACTCTCGAACCCTCGTATCTCGTCAAAGTAGCCAAGACAACACTCAACTTTATGCTGTGTATGCAGAGTGCAAAATAAATTGACACTGAAGGAATCATAAGGGTTGTGAACGATAACTTGTGTGATTATGTTAAAGCGATGCAGTCACATAGAAACGTTATTAATTTACAGTTATTATGGGCCATAAAGTTTTATGTATATTGGCCCACTTATTTCGCTTGTTTTGATTTATGTCACGCAATAATGGGATCTGTAAATATGCGTGTTGAAGAAATTGGGCGTGTGTGCTCGCTGTATTGGGTTTTTTAATGGTGTTGCTATGTTAATTATAAGCCCAGCAGAATGACATGTATCTCATATAAAGGCCTTCACACATCGAACGCGGGTCGTGCACGGCGCGGGGCGGGTGTGGCGCGGGTCGGGTGCGGTTGAAGCGGTATGTTCACACCGCAGGTGAGCGGCGTCTCAATCACACAGTAGCGCGGGTCCGCCGCGGGCCCGCCGCGGGAGCAACGCGTGTCCAGCGCGGCCGAAACGCGGGCCCGCGGAACTGTGTGATAGAAATGTGATAGAGATATTAAATGGTCGCGAGAGAGATATCGATCGCCCGACACGTGCCGCAATTTTAATCCTTCGAGAAAATTTGACATTAATGAATATTTATTGGGCACTATCCTCATATGAATTAGGTACTACTTAAAAGCAGTATTTCACGACCAAACAAAGCAATTAACGGGATTTGCAACGGTTAGTATGTACGAATACAGAAATCGGTCCAGGTGTCCCAGAATTTGACGTCAAGCCGTAAACGGATGATAGACCAAGTCATAACAGTTATCATAAAAATACAAAAAAATCCAACTCATGTTCTTTAAAAATTATGGTCACTTTAAAAATTCACTAAAAAATCCACACCCTGTAATGTGGATTTTTTTGTGAATTTTTAAAGTGACCACCCTGTATAACCAACGACCGCTTTAGCCTAGTTGGTAGTGACCCTGCCTACGAAGCAAGAGGTCCTGGGATCGAATCCCGGTAAGGGCATTCATTTGTGTGATGAACACGAATTTGTACCCGAGTCATGGATGTTTTCTATGTATTTAAGTATTTATTTATCTATATAAGTATGTGTTTATCGTCGTCTAGTACCCATAGTACAAGCTTTGCTTAGTTTGGGACTAGGTCGATTTGTGTAAGATTGTCCCCTAATATTTATTTATGTTATTTATAATGCTGTGACTGCGACGTCATATCACTATGTCGATATGTATGAGTCATTTTGGTGATCGCCAGCGATTGTTCGTATTTGACCCTCTTTTCGTTTTTTACGAGTATGTGCTGTAATTGTAGTGAGTACCGGGCAAACATTTGAGCGACTCAGAAAACTGGTTCGAATGACACCGAGTTTTTTTTGACAAGTAGCCATTCGGAGAAACAATTTTTCGAGTTTTTGCTATCTCTGGGAACCTTCCCAGGCGGGATGCGTACTTGTTTTCCGCGGATAATAAAATGAACTGCCCTCTCTTTCAAATCCGATCAGTAGTTAAGGAGATTACTCCCTCCGGGCATACCGACAGATGCAGGGACCGATTCACTGCCGCGAAGACACACACTATACGTGTCAATTGTATTGTATGTCTGCTCCCTTTGTATCTGTGTGTCTTTTGTGTAGTAAATAAATGTCTTCTTTCTTTCTTTCTTGCATACAAGCTTTCAGAGAAATGTGTAAACATTTAGTGGCAAATATATGAAAAAAAAAAAAAAAACTTATCACTTTCGCTACCAAGAATCGCTAAGCGCTACGCTCGTAGCCGATCCTGAACTTTTCCTCGTATGTAGCGGAAAGCGACTACGGCGTAGGCGCCCGCTGGGCGAGTTCTTGGTTGCGAAAGTGTTATACAGTGGTCGACAACCTTCACTCGCCCGTCTTCAGACCGACATGTACCTACACAAAATGTTTGCCCAAGAACACGTTCAAAGCTTTGCCTTACGCTTCACCGTCCTACAAAGCCGATGCAATTCGGTGTCCAAGTATAGGGCTGTTATTCACGATTGCTACGCGCGGACTAGCGTAAGTAAGACCTCAGTAAATGTGACCCTTAAAGGCAACATATACATGGTGCAACATTTCGTATGCGATTTTCATTTTATTGCGGGGCTGCGGGATTGTTTTGCCGATTTTATTTATAAATAATGTTATGGACACTTTCGTGCGCGAGTCCGACTCGCACTTGGCAGGTTTTTACAAGCTTTTATTTAACTTGCCCTGTTAGTATGTATGTTAGTATGGGTTAAAGCTTGCGAGTTAAAGGACCCACTTCCCAGTGACCGATTGAGCTGAAATTTTGGGTATATGTATAGTTTGGATGACAATTCAATATTATGATACCATCGAGCTGATCTGATGATGGAGACAGGAGGTGGCCATGGGAATTCAGTACTTAACCGACGTAACCCCGTTGAATTTTGGCTCGTTAGAATTGTCTCAATGAGTAATTGATGATGGTATATAGAAAAGTACAGTCGGCAATAAAAGTTTGTACCAAAAATGAAATCTTTGACTGACACTTATCACTTATCAGAAACTTATCAACAGTCTTGGGTATCTTCTTTATTTACAAGTGAGGTATACGTTTCAAATAAGGGGTATAATCTCCGGAACCATTGGCCAACTACCACCACCATCATCACTTATAACCAATGGATCAGGATGAACGTATGTTCATCCATCCACCATCCACACTATAACTATAATAATTATAAATGCGAAAGTGTGTCTGTCTGTCTGTTTGTCTGTTACCTCTTCACGCTTAAACCGCTGAACCGATTGAGGTGAAATTTGGTATAGAGATAGCTTCAATCCCGTGGAAGGACATAGGATAGTTTTTATCCTGGAAATCATCGCCTAAGGGGTGAAATTGGGGGTGAAAGTTTGTATGGAGCTACGATATAAGCAAGTCCCACGCGGACGGAGTCGCGGGCAGAAGCTGGTAGGCTATATTATATCCCGCGAGTGTGCCCGCGTTCCTAGCAATAGCGGGCCGCTGGTAGTAAATATACGGAAACCACCTACGCTCAGTCGATTTAACTACTTTCATGCAAACATTAAAGTTAACGATGTTTTACTAGCGGTATTGGCCGTGCTTAGAAAACTATGGCAAACAGGATATGGCACGAAACTAGCTTAAATAGACAACGACCTTTTAACACAGCTTTTTTGTTTACTTAGGAAATCTTTAGTTGTTTACCTAATTCTTGTGTAAGTATAACGTGTGATGAAAATCAATGAGAGAGAACGAGACCCGAAGCAATGTTAGGTGAGGTTCTCTCTCTCTGCTTATTTATGAGCTAAGTCGACTGTTGTCGGTGTAGCTGAAAGTAGGCCCCAGGCAACCTAGGTATAGGTTCGGTTCGAGGACCAAAAATAAATAATCTCTCGATGAGAGTAGAATACATTCAACGGCCCATTTTATGAAGCTACAGGTTACAATTTTACTACCAATAACGACCGGACTAGTGTGGTTACACTAAACATGTATGTTTAAAGTGTTTAAACTTTTGAAATTTTAACTTTTAATCTCCGACCAAGAAAAAATATCGCGGAGCATGAAGAACCATCTATTGCAAAACTCGAAATAGCTTATTTAATACCTTGCCAGCATTGCGACACGTGCTTGAATTAAGTGCAATTTTGTTTGTATATGTGTGTGTGAGCGTGTGTTAAACTTATTTGGCTTGGTTGGAACCTGACTTCAGTAGGTTGTTCGAAATATTCTATTTTCTTCTTGGTCTAAGCTTTTAATTTCGTGAAATGGGCACCAGTGCGTAAAATATTGAAAATACCTGGAGGAGACTACGCGTATAAAAATTTCTAAGTAGGTAGGTACATCATATGTATTGAGAAGTTAGTTAATATTTGGGGACAACCTCGCCCAAATCAATGTAGGGTAGGTACTTAGTCCTTGTAAAGCTATGGTTACAAGACATTAAGAGACAAAAATATAACAAATGTGCACTAAGTCAATCGTCGAATGACCGGTTCATACCCGATAGTGACATCGATTCCAGAAATAACGAAAGAAAATAAGTAGTTCATAAACGTCAATTCAGCCCGCGAAGTTAAAAACTGAAGATGGTAGAATCGTTTCTTCTAAACATGAGATTCTGGGTGAGTTAGAGCGCTTTAACGGACAGCTATACACGGCAACCCCTAGAGAAAACCCTACAGAAAACCCTAGAGCTAGCTAACCCGACACTATAACGACGACATCCCGGACATCAGCCTGTACGAGATTGTAATGGCTTTTAAGCAGCTCAAAAACAACAAGGCACCCGGTGAAGACGGAATAACAGCCGAACTTCTAAAGGCGGGTGGAAAGCCGGTCCTTACGGCCCTTCAGAAGTTGTTTAATTCCGTCTTACTGGAAGGGAGAACTCTGAAGGCATGGAACGGAGGGGTGGTGGTGCTGTTTTTCAAAAAGGGTGATAACACTCTGCTGAAGAACTACAGACCCATCTCACTTCTGAGCCATGTCTATAAGCTGTTTTCGAGGGTCATTACAAACCGTCTCGTACGCAGGCTAGATGACTTCCAGCCTCCCGAACAAGCCGGTTTCCGAAGAGGCTTTAGTACCGTAGACCACATCCACACGCTTCGTCAGGTTATACAGAAGACCGAGGAGTATAACCTGCCCCTCTGCTTGGCGTTCGTGGACTACGAGAAAGTTGGGGCGGAAAGGTTCTCGAGTGGCGACCGCGTACCGGAAGGCGCGGCGTAGGTAGGCCCCCCCCCACAAGGTGGACTGATGACCTGGTAAAGGTTGCGGGAGTCCACTGGATGCGGCTGGCGCAGGACCGGTCACTTTGGCACTCTTTGGGGGAGGCCTATGTCCAGCAGTGGACTTCTTTCGGCTGATATGATGAAAAACGTCTTCTCTACACTTTTATAATTCAAAACAGAAATATACGAAAGAATGACGTTAATAATTTCAGGGCATATTTACATGCTCATCATTATCTGACTCTCGTATTGTTTATGCAGTGTTCCCATCACCAAGAAAGTGCACCTTCTGTTCCACTGCTATCACTTATTCCGTGCTTCAATTGTAACTTTGTATTTTTCAATTTCGCAGAGCCGTAACTATAGATAATGTCCCAATAAAATACACCCCTCGGTGTTAGAAAGCCAGGCAGTAATAGTAAACAGCCGTTTAATACATAAATCAGTGTTTCACCACGGCTTCTCTCGGCATCTGTCAGAGGTAGCAAACTAGCAATCCCTTATTCAATAACATACATTGTCAGCCTCTCCTGCGTCTACGCATGTAGGCGAAGCGTATACTGAGCTATTTCGAAAAGACAATTCTTTACGTTAAATCAACACACGCCAGTTTTGCCAAAATGGGTAGGCAGAGCAGATGGAATTACAATTTCAGTGTCAGATGTAGATGCAGGTTTTAATACGTAATAAATTGGTGTTCATAGCCCATCGCCCAAAACACTTTTCTACCCTACTACCATTGTCATGGTAAGAAAGGGGGTGGTGCTATTCAAATCTGACACGGGGAAATATGAATTAAAATTAAAATTATTTATAAAATCAGTACGTATAAATAAAATAAAATAAACCCGACTTTATTATGTTTTAATTTTACCTTAGATATATAATTTATTTATGTAGACTTAATTGCACATAATATATAATAACATTGAATTAAGGAGCCTACTGACGTTTGCCCCTCCAGAAAAAACACAAGCGCGTGACCGACCCTTCAGGGATTTGAAGATTCGTTGATTAAAAAAAAAAACTTATGCTGAATACTATATCTTTTGATATGAAAGTAGGTTTCTGTTTAAACAAAAAACTCATAAGGAACCGGTCTAATCCCAAAAAGATCTAGTTTTCCCTATAGTTCGGAAGTTCAGATGGCAGACGCATTCGTAAACAACGCTAGGAGGAAATCAGAAATCAGAAATTTTTATTTGTCAGAATACAGTTATAAAAGGTTTCACAGTATAAAATGTCCTTGTATTCAACATGCAAGCATGTATACAAATACTTGATAAATTACGCTAGAATACAATATTGATAGATGTCACTGAATTAAAAATAATGATAATAATAAGATAATCAGTCAGTAAGATGTCAGTGGATTTTTATAATTTAAATATTCCCTTACACTGTAAAAACATTTATCCATCAACCATTTCGTCAATTTATGTCGAAATATATTCCCCGATAGTGCTTTTAAATCATTTGGTAAATTATTAAAAATAGTTATACTTGTATTAAAAACATTTCTTTTGTATATGTCCTTGTGACTGGGAGGTTTGTACAGAAGGGACATAAGATGTGGTCTTGTTCGTCTCTCTATGACTTCACTCCGTAATTTGAAGTATTCGGGATGTTCTTTGACAAAAACACATATATCCCTTACGTACAAACAAGGCAGTGGCAAAATGTTTAATTTTTTAAATAGAGGGACACAACTATCATTTATCCAGGCATTACTCATCACCCTGATACATTTTTTTTGAATTATAAAGATTCTATCAGACTCTACAGAGTTACCCCACAAAATCAAGCCATAACAGAGAACCGAGGACACATAGCCATGGTAAGCCGTTAGTGCAGCTTCTAAAGAAACCGTCTCTCTTAGTCTTTTGAGGACAAACACAAAACGATTTAACTTATTCGCTATATGTTTAACATGGTCTTTCCAGTTAAGATGTTCATGTATAGTTATTCCAAGAAATTTAATTGAATTTACTTCGTCAACTTGGTCATTATTATAATTAATTCTAATAGGTATTTTATTTGAATTATAAGAGTGGAATTGTAAACACTTTGTTTTATTAATATTTATATGCAAATTATTATGTTCCATCCATAGAATAATGTCATTCAGTCCTCCGTTAATGTCTTTCTCGAACATTTCACTTCTTTTACACTTCACCACCAGAGTTGTGTCATCAGCAAACATAATGCTTTTGTGCGTTGTGGCTTTAGGCAAATCATTGATGTAAACAAGGAAAAGTTAAGGGCCCAGAATACTTCCTTGCGGGACTCCGGTGTTAGTAGGTTTGAATTCGGACCTAAACGACGACATTTACTATACCCATTTAGCTCTGTCATAGGAACTTTCTAGCACACATCATCCTACGTGACCCGAATCCCGTCGATCAAGATCTAGTCCGTCATTAGAGCACTAATTGCCGATGCCAGTTGGGATTTCCGGCCAATCACAGCTTGTGACGTCACCGCCGCTAGGAATGTGGTCACACATGTCAGAACGTAACATATGAGGAAATAATCGAGACAAAGAAGGCATATGGTTGATATTGTTCGTTTTTCCGGCGAGTTAATATGTTATTTATATACAAGCTTTTAGTGGGGCAGAGTGCTTAAAAAAATGTCGTAAATGAGGGTTGGATTTTTATTTTCAGGCGCGTGTTAGGTCCATAGCTTGAAGTTTTTGATAGGAACCAACTCCTCCGTCGCACAGTGTGGTATTTTAATGATCTGGGAGGCCAATATTATTTTTGATATTGGTAGTTACAGTAATATTAAGTTAATATTTCATTTTTAATCTATACGGTAAGAAAATAATGGTGAAATATTAAAAAATAAGGATTTTTCAATAGGTATTAGCTCAAAGTAGGTATAATAATATATGTACAAAGTATATACAAAAGTAACAAAAATCTGTCAGAAATCGTGTCACTTTGATCAGACGAAGACGGCTCTGTCGATATTTCATCAGACACCATTGCATCTTGCCAACCGACATTTTTTTTAAGAAATCATCTTCTTTAATGTGTGCTGTAGCTCATTTCAGACTTAAACCGACTAAAGTTATGCTTGATTTCTAGCAATTCATTTTCGATAAAGTCCAGTCTATTTTTTAAATTTGGTTATTTCTTTCGCTGAATCAACTCGAATAATTCATTTAACATAAGATCGAGTTATTCATTTAACATAAGATGGCCCTAGAAACAATAAAAAATCAAAATTTCCAAATAATAAGAAATTCATAAAATCATACATTTTGACTATATAATGTTTGGATGCCTAATTTTCCATTTTCCGGAGTGTTTCCGTGGAAAATCAAAGCTAAATCGTAAACTAGAATAAATGAGGTATGCGCTACACGTCCTATTTCTGCCGGGACACCTTGGGAACTACAACTAAATGTTTCCGATAAGTCAAAATACAAGCAAAACGAGAACGTTAAAAGGGTGTACTTTTGAATGACTACCATAATCGATATAACATAATCAATCCTATTAAAAACATATACAAACGAAACATTCTTACCTGCCATCATAACATTTAAGGTAACTTATTATATATTCTACCACAAAAACGTACAAAATCACTATTAAAAGTCACCCCGCTTTGATGCGTTGTTTGAGAAAATAAGTGCACTTCAAATACTATACGAGCTATAGCTACACGAGCATAGTTTAGCGATACGGTCGAATATATTGACAGATTATAATGCGTTAATAAGTAGACTTTCTGAACCTACCTCATTATTCTACCCACAATCGGTTTTAAACAATTTACTTTTGGCCGCTCAGATCATTGATATACCATTCTGTGCGTCGGACATTTAATTTTATGGACCTAACAAGTAGGTACCTGAAAATTTGGTTTTGTCCAACTTTTCCACATTATCACCTGAAACTGCCCTACTATTTGATTTAACTTCTATATTTTGAGGCAGTAATCTTCAACCGATGAGCTGAAATTTTGGGTTGAAGTATAGTTTGGATGACAATTCAAGGGTTTTAAGACTTAACAGACAACTTCGTTGAGTTTGGTTAGAATCATCTCACGGTATACAACTATACAGAAAAGTAAAGTTGGCAATAAAAGCTTGTAGTACTCGTACCAAAATAGTACATTTTACAACTAGTGTGAAAAGAATGTCTTTTTACCAGTAGCACCGAGGTATCTTGCCACGAGCTGAAAGCGAGTGGCAAGACTCGGTACGAGTGGTAAAAGACATTTCACACGTGTTGTAAACGACGTTTTTTAATACAATTGCGAAAAATAATAAATTAATATATCATTGCGATAAAATATGCTTGCTTCGAAGTTATTTTTGAACGAACCCATACTTTACAAATGACACTGACAGTGACAACATACTATTGGAATCAGCGCCATCGGGTAAAAAATCTAATATAAAATTACTGCGTTTCGAAAGTATAGTTTGGAACTAAAAAGTAAAAAGCACTAGTTCGAGAAATTGAGCTTCTCGTACGCTACGCAGCCACAAAAAGTACCACTTTTTGAGCAACTGTAATAAAAATGATATTTTTGTCACAAACTTATTTTCCATGCAAATGAGAAAGAAACTGCGCTAACACTCAACTCTGCAGTTTAACTAAGTACCTAGATGTAATATTTAACTCTTATTGTATCGGACTACGATGAATCATTCGTACCAACTATGTGCTTCAAAAGCGTAATGCGATAAAAAAACATATCTCTCCAATAAGTTTTAATTTTAAGTGTCTAATGTAAAGTAATCTCAATGGGATATTTTTTTCACAGAGTGTCTGTGTCGATTTTCTAGCCCCGTTGTTGAACACCAAATGCGGCTGACATAGTCGCATTTAAAGCAGTATATACGTAAATATACCTGTCTACATATTTGATATATGTGTCGAATGGATATTATACCAAAAATTGCTTGCGAAAGCAGGACCATTCGGCGGACGTGAAGTGGACGGCGAGTAGCTTGCCTATCGGTGTTTTATCTGATACATTTTGGAGAATGTGCATAGGAACTGCGCAACTTAATTCCACCATCCCCTTACCATCATCGAACGACCAGGCATGGGGAGCGAATGCATCCTTATGTTGTCAACTTACCATTTATTTGCACTAATAGATTTGCCTCGTCTTTCTTTATTCCTCGTCTGTATTTCCTGAGAACTACGAAACAAGTTTTCAAAACAAGAGTGAATAGGCTATTCTCTTACTGCTCACTGGTTAGGTTCATCTTAGGCTCTGTCATCGCTTACCATCAGGTGAGACTAGGGTCAATCACTGGACAGCTTTTATTAATAATAAAAAGGTAGGTGTAGTAGGTTCCTACTTATTACTTTTTTAACAGATTTGGTTGCATGCTCCTCAAAGCAGTCAAGAGCTCTACCAAAAGCTTCCTCTTCAACCTTTTGCCAATACTGACACTGCTTTTGTCCTGCCTCTAAAAAAAAATAGGGACTGCGGCCATAATAACGCCACAACGTAATGAATAATGAATAATTTCTTAAATAAGTTGGAGGTATATCTCATCCTTTTTAATTACGTAACAGCATAATGTTTTTTGTGTTACCGTTAAATATCGTATCAGCTTCAAATAAAAACGCGACACGTGAATAAAATATGGTGGCTATTAACCGTTCATCTTTAGTGGCTTGCGTCACCGCGTCACCGGGAACAAATTGCGCGCCAAATGAATGCCGATTGAGGTGACACCGCGGCTGTTGTGAGGTACTACAGTAGGCCAGGTATACTGGAATTTATATTATATCGACTTGCATTGGCCCGCGACTTCGTTCGCGATTTTGTTGGACTTTACTAGGGTAAAAAGTATTCTACACGTAATACTCTATTTGTATACTTTTGCGTGATTTAGTACTTAACAAACATGCAAACTTTCGCATTTATAATATTAGTAGGATAGAAATATGGGCGTCATTTTTTGAACCTTTGCATTGTAGCATAGCGATGTTAAATAAAATTATTGATGCTTCTCGGTTATCACCCAGAAAAATAATTGAATACGATTAAATTGCATCGAATCTACCAAAAAATTACACTGTTAAAGTGAAACCTACCATTGTCAGTATGACGTCCCGTCCTGTAAATCAACTCTAAAGAAAACATTCGACCGCTCCAGACAGACGTAAGATACCGAAAATGAAGTGAGGAATAAAAATGACATGGCCGCCACCATTTCATGATACCCTACACTTGTTGTTGTATTTTTTAATGGAAATACATAAGATATATAACAATATACAAACATCCTCGGACGATAATATTTTAAGTAGGTAGGTAGTTAGTGGCATACGAATTTCAATTCTCGCCTTGCCTCGTCTCGTCTCGCCCCTCCGGTGGAAAATCAGCTTGGCTGTTGACACTGACAGGTTACTGATATCGTATCGCCTCTTCATCGACAAACCAGGAAGTCGCCTAAGAGTGATTTAACCGATTATGACCTGAATTATTTCTCTTTCAGTTTCCAATCACAGAATTTCACTGTTTAACACGCGCACATTGATGGCTTCGAGATGATTGCTTACAGTAGTTACACTAACTCAATGAGTCCAAGTTAATGCTACAAATACCCACACACCGCTGCAACTTTGTAAAGAAACCTCGTTTGAGCTGTCAGTCCAATGCACTGCAACTGTGTTTATTGATCAATTCAAATTCCAATTTTATGTTAGTTAAATCCATAAAACTAGAAAGCGGTAGCATTAACGGATTTAACGATTCCTTAAGTCTATTTGTTAATCTGCAACACTTTAGAATGTAAAATTGATTACTATTTCACATCTGACCAGATTAAACAGACAAGGTGTAAAAATATCCGAATGCACGCGTTGAGAATACTCGTAGAGTCGTATTCCGATGTTGGTAATACCTTGGGAATTCAGTACTTAACCGACTTAACTAATCCCGTTGCGTTTGGGCTCGTAAGAAACGTTTTAATGAATAGTTGACGGTATACACAAAATTACAGTTGGCAAAAAGCTTGTACCAAAAAATATTTGTTATACGGAAAATTATAGATTTTTAATAAACGATTGCACGCTATTAGCCTACTGTATGACACACTCTTGCGCATCGGACGGCATCCTTTCTCCTCAAATAGGGGGACTGTCCGTAACAGCGAACACAAGGGAAATAAGTTCAATGCACATTTGAATGCGATTTCAAATCCGATTGCGTGGACAAATTGACAGTGGCGGGCATAGAAAAGCCAAGTATGTCAGGATCGTCCTGCCGGTGCATGCTGACAAGCACAGGCAAGTATGTTATTCCTTATGAGATTAGAAAAATCTTGCGTACGTCGGCATGGGCTTGAAAAAAAAACAATTTTTGGAAAAAAAGGGGGCAATGTTTGAAAAGTAAATAATTATCAAATGCAGTTGTTAGAAAATTGGCGATGGAGGGCACATAATTATAAAGAAACTAGAGATACATGGAGTGAGAATCATGTTTCGATTAAATCAGATAAACAATCATATAGTCAAGAATCATATATCTCAAAATCAGACCTTATTGTTTCTTAATGTAGTCAGAACGGCGTTTCAAAGCACGCGATAATTTCCAATGCACCCCCCTAATTCATGGTTCTTAGAATCATCTTCAGACATAATTTTACAACGACAGCAATAAACTTATTGAATGTGTTTCGATTTAATATTCAATTATTTAAGTTGTATTTTTTCTGAAGCAATCACAATAAGCAGATACATGGGGTCTATAAAATTTTTCGAGCATCCCCAACGTTTTAACTCAAAATAAAAGTAAAATGTTTTCTCCAAAGAGAAAACATTGCATGCTTAAAAATCATTTCAAACACTAGCTTTGTTAAAAGCTATAGTTATATCAATGGACAGATGCTTTACGTTGCCTACTAAATAATTTACTGCAGTGATACAGACAATTTTAAAAATTGACCTATTAGTTCCATTAAAACGATTAATTAAACATTTTCTTAGACATTGGAAACAGCATTTTTGATTATAAAGTATGATTAATTTCGAGTGGCATGAAATCTGATCTTGGGTCGTTGACCTGTTACTTGGTTAATTTGAACATACTAACTGAAGAATTATGGTAATTGGGTAAGTATTTCTTCGGAATGCTATTATGGAAGAGAACGAAAATATTATAGACGTCTTTCGATTTTGAGATTCATCATCATAACCTTATCTAACCAGACGACAAAGACAAATAGTGTTTATTAACATAATACAAATTGTGGACAATCGAATTTAATAGTTCGTGAGACATGTCTGAAATGGGGGCCTGCCGTTTTGCTAAAGTTAGTTTGGTAAAATTTCATTACCCAAATAAATGTTAGCAACCGTTGTTTGGTAATGCAATCTATGGAAAAATGTTAGTATAGGCACATTTTCATTTGGTCTCATCTTCAGTCAGCATAATATTACCACGGAAAATAACGGTCAGACATTTGGTCTTTTGTCAAATAGCCGAAAATCTTTAGAACAACCGAACACTTTTTTACTACCTAATACTTGAATATTATAATTAATGATTAAACGAACTTACCTGTAAGTGAAGTTCTATCATGATTATACGAAGTGTATCGTACGAAGAGATTAGTACCTGAAATATAAACTTAATACACATGTAGTAGCACGTAGGTGCCGCCACTCATAAGCACTGAATTTCAGAGCAAATTTATAACTTTTTTTTTTTTTATATATGTGGGTAGTGCATACTGACATCTCTGCCATTGGTTTTCTTTCGTCATTAAGTTGAGAGTACACCTGATGAAACTGTTGAAATTTATGACTAAGGGTGAAACACAGGGCGGGTGGGGGTACTAATCTCTTCGTACGATACACTTCGTATAATCATGATAGAACTTCACTTACAGGTAAGTTCGTTTAATCATTAATTATACTCGTGTATCGTATTCGAGATTAGTACCTGAAATATAAACTTAATACACATGTAGACTTTGAGAGTAAGTCCAAGAATTTCAACGGTTTTAATTCGAATAACTTGTTTATTATTTACTGATCAATTGTTTACAATCAATTGAAAATCGCAAAAATCACAAATCGTTACAATGTAATTTAGACTAATCGTCTGATATGATAGCTCTAGCCAAAGAAGCTTGGCTACATGGTACAACATTTCTATTATAAAATTTCCAAAATGTGTCGGAGCCACTACTCCAGCCGGCTGTTTTACGGATTAGATCAATGTTCACACCTGATCGATATGCTCTAGACGTTGAGGCGTGTCTAGTACTGTGTGCCGTGAACACAGACACATCCACGCCACTTTCCTCTAGAGTTCTCTTTATCCATCGACTAAGAGTTTGTGTTGACACAGAATTGTGAGGTTTTTTAATACTTATGAACAAAATATCACTTTTGCGTAAAGAGCTAGTTTTATTAATGTAATCGAGTAAAGTTTTCGCTGGACATATTTCAATCTTTTCCGCAAAAAAGGGTAGTACTAAAACTGGCTGTGTTTTACCAGGTCTGGATGTTTTGATAAGATCTGGAATTTTGATTATTAGTTGAGTTTGATAATTTTCTACATTCGTAATCAGAATCTTAGAAAGAGTTTGAACTCTTTGTGCAGTAACTAACGACAGTAATGTTATACATTTTTTGCTAAGGCTTTCTAAATTTAAGCTTTCATTAGGGAATCGATTGGATAAAGTATTCAAGACTAATGAAGGGTCCCATGTAATATTATATTTCGGTAATGTTGGACGTAATCTAAATACTCCTTTAAAAAACCTCACGATTCGCTCATCTTTGGAAATATGTGGTCCAAGGATTAAAGACAGAGCAGCTCTGTAGCAGTTTAAGGTTCCATATTGACAGTCTTTATTAAATGATTCTGTTAGAAACTCTAACACAGCAGTAATAGGCGCGTCGATTAGGTTGATTGCGTTTTGATTATAAAATTGAAACCACTTTTTTAAGCAGACATCATACTGCCTAATCGAATTATCAGCTAAAGAGGCAAGCATTATATTTATCGCGGCCGGGGGTGTATTTCTTCGCAGAAGTGCGTTCCGGACAATATCGCGGCAACCAGGGTAAGGGATTTCTGGACTTGATCCCGACTGGAATGAGAAATTATAACATTTTGATTTGGCCTAAATATTACAACTTTGGAGACAATCAGTTTACAGAATACTGGGTACCAAGGTTGTGTTGGCCACATAGGAACCACGAGGATACCTTTTGCCCTATCATTTATGATTTTCCGGAGTATTTTTAAAATTATTGATACTGGCGGAAAAGCATAAAAAAAGTATTGATTCCAGTTAAGCGTGAAAGCATTTATGGCAAAAGCATCGGGGTCCCTATGCCACGAAGCGTACTTTACGCATTTTTTGTTTATACGGCTAGCAAACAGATCTATATCTGGAGTACCGTACTCTTTAGTTAGCCGTGAGAATGAGTCAGTAGTCAACTCCCATTCAATATCTGGGTGGTTTCGTCTAGATTCAGCGTCTGCAACAACGTTTTCGGCTGATTTGATATAATTAGCAGACACAAAAATCCGTCGTGACTCACACCATTGCCATATATCTTTTGTAACTCTAGTCAAATGCGGGTACTGTATACCACCCATTCTATTAATATAACTTATTGCAGTGGAGTTGTCAATGCGAAGAAGTATCTGACAGTCTCTTGAATTTTTTGCAAAAACTTTGAGTGCCAAAAAAGCTGCAAGTAATTCAAGATAGTTGATGTGGTGCGTACGTTCACTTCCCGATCACGGACCATTCGCTGACTCAGCCCCGCATGCGGCGCCCCACCCAGTCGTTGAGGCGTCAGAAAATATCTCGCGATCAAAAGAGTCGTTTAAGATACGATGCACAGATGTATCAATGCGTTTTATCCACCATTTAACATCGTTTTGCAAATGTTCAGGTATAATCATGAATTTATTGTAATTATCGTCCCCTTGTAAATTAAGAAACTTTGTTCGTTCAAAATCTTTCGTGTATAGCCAGCCATACTCAATAGCAGGGCAAGCTGATATCAAAAGTCCGACGAGTTTAGCGAAATCCCTAATTTTGCAGCGTTTAGTGTGTGAAAATTTGATTAGTTCCGTTTTGATACGCTGGCGTTTCTCCTCTGGTAATCTGATTTCAAATTTATGGGAATCCACGATAAACCCTAAAAACTTGCAAGACGTTGTCGGATGAAGGTTACTTTTATCATAGTTGATTATAAAGCCAAGTCCAGTGAGTAACTTTATAGTAGTGTCAACATTTTTCATACATTCTCCAAAAGAATATCCTATTAAACATAGATCATCCAAATATATGGTTGATATGTAACCCGCTAATCTTAATAATTTGACGACGGGTTTCATTAACTTGGTGAAAACATACGGCGCCGTATTTAACCCCATCGGTAATACGTTAAATTCATATATATTTCCATTGAAAATGAACCGTAGGTATTTTCTAGACTCAGGGTGAATATTTATTAAAAAATATGCATCCTTGAGATCAAGATTTGCCATAAAGCAATCATCTGATATTAGCCGGATAATAGTCCGTAGATCCTCCAATTAAAAATGATCTGTTTTAATTAACTTGTTTAGATTCTTTAAATTTAAAATAAATCTCTTTTTACCATTCGGTTTGGGTATCAAAAATATACTTGATATAAATTGATCAGTACATGGTTCACACTCAGTTATTGCACCCATAAGAAGTAGATCATTTATAGCCTCACAAAAATATTCTTTTTCAGCACGAGAATATTTAGGTGGTGAAGGTATGTGCTGTTGGAAAACAGGACCTGAAAAGTTTAGCTTATATCCTTCAATCCATGATAAAAGAGTGCGATCGCTTGTAATAAGTGACCATTGTCTTTTATACCATGTCAGGCGGCCGGCGTAGCGTACCTGACTTAGCGGCGGTAATTGTGCTTCGATGTCGGTGGAGGACGATGCGACGGCCTCGATGAGCTCTCTTGCCTGACGCGTGCTGAGGCAGGCTGTCGGTTGTTCGGTGGGGCCGGTGGCCTGCGAGCCGCGCCCCTCGTCTTCCAGTTTAAAGAGTTCTTCGATGTCGAAGGTTGTTGTTGCGTTGTCTTCTTAAGATTTTTATTCTGGTCAATTTTAATTTCAGCGCCTGACTTCGAAACGGCTTTAGCGGCTTTCAATCTTTCACCTAAGTTGTCACCAAACAAGTATTTATCTATCTTTGTCGGTATCAACTGGTCAGTTATGTCCTTCTTAAGTGACGAAGTAGCAAAGTATCTCCGCTTAATCGAATCTCCGTGTTGCAAATCGCAAAGGATTCGCATTGCATCCATTAAACTTTTCAACAGTGAGTTATTTCTTGTTTGTAACTGGTTTGAAATAACCTCACTAAGACATGAGATGGCCGACGCCAGTTGTTTTTGCCTTGTCTCCATTGCTTTGTCTCGTCTCACACTCATTTCAGGCAAGGCGGCCTTAATTTCAAGGTTTAGTTCAGGCGCTGCGATCGCTGTACAATTGGCTGGAACTAAGTACTTCGACGTAATTTCCTTTCGTGTGTCCTTGGTGAGACCATTGACTAAAATATGCTGCAAGCGATTAGCCAGTTCCAGATGAATATCTTTTCCACATACGGCTGTAGCAGAGGGATCTTCCCCTAAAATCTCCAAAACCTCTCTATCTAATGTATCGGCCACCTCTTGGTCTACGTTAGGTTCAGCAATCACATCATTTACCGTCGACGTCTTTACTACTGTCGGTTCGTCAGCTGACTCTGCCTCGAGCGGCGGGGGTACCGCGAGTGACGTGGTATTTTCATCCTTATGTACCTCTTGGGTTCCAAGGACTTCATCATAATAATCGTCTACCGGTGTCTCCTGGTCTTCATAATTTTCCTCGCCTGAAAGAGGTAATATGTTGTATTGTACTTCCGTCCGTAGCCCTCGGGTACAATTACCCGGTTATTTATGAATCACGAGGTCAATGTATGATCGGGGCATATCTAGCACCGTAGCATATGTATACCCCTTTGTAATAACCGTTAAATATCTATCATATAATATAAATAATCCGGCTTATGAACGATTCCCACATAAATCGAACGTGCCGCTTGTAAAATAATTCGGTGTAAGTTTAGTTCCCGCATGAGCTAAACGTACCGATTTTTACTTTGTAAATAGTAAAAACTTACACCTTACACGTACAAAGGCAATTTTTTACGGATTATGTGCTGCAATTCCCACACGAATTGCCCGTACCGTTAATTTTATACCTCGTATTGTACGTTTATTGTTTGAATAAATTTATGTTACCTATAAAAATTGTTAAATCACATACCGATATGGTGTTCCGAGGAGTACGAAGGAGATAAATCCGACGATGGCGGACGAGTTTCTCGTCTGCGTGCGCGTAACAATTTTCGCTCCAGTCGTTTCATTTTTCTACGTATTTCGTCGTAATCATCTTTGGCATGTTTTCTTTTCGGCATATTTACACTTTCACGCACCAAAACAATGACTATACGCACTTTAAATCAATTAACAATCAAATATTGTTCACTACGATATCCGAGTGGCGAAGCACTTAACGTGAATGACGAAAGAAAACCAATGGCAGAGATGTCAGTATGCACTACCCACATATATATAAAAAAAAAAAAAAGTTATAAATTTGCTCTGAAATTCAGTGCTTATGAGTGGCGGCACCTACGTGCTACTACATGTGTATTAAGTTTATATTTCAGGTACTAATCTCGAGTACGATACACGAGTATAAGTACAATTTGCAAAGTACGAGTATTTTGTTATGCGCATTGAGGAATCGTGCTTGGTGCTTGCTTGAAAACTGATGATACAAATCCTTTGCCTTATTATATTTGGCGTAAAATATGTTTTTCAAACTGAAACACTTGACTAAGTATACGAAATTTGGTCAAAGTACCAGTTGGTAATCGAGTCATTGTTTAAACGTTCACTTGGCAAAGATTAGGCTTATGTTATATTTTTTTATTTGTGAAGAGTTTATTTGCCACATAATAATTTGGCAAATGAAATTATGCGTAAAACTGTTTGTGAAGTGATACTTTTTAACCGACTTCATTATTTTTTTATTTGGGAAAACAATGATAACCCGTCTAATATACTGTTATAAATAAGAAAATTTAACACTGGATACTTTTAGTTTTTTTTAGTTCAGGTCACAAGACGGCGACACTATCTATGTCTACTCTGTGGTTGTAATGGTGTTCTTGCTATACTGTGTGCAGCGATAATAAATTCATATTGTCAAGAAAACATAGTTTATTTGAAGCCTAATCAGTAATCCAATTTATACTGCTAATAAATCTACGGATAAACTAATATGTATTATATTAAACGTCACAACAGGCGACATGTTTCGAACTCGTCGGGAAGCTTCAAGCGGCATTGCCGCGAAAACACTCATCCTGAAGAAGAACTCCCAATAAATTGTGGACACGCACAGCGCACTCATATTAATATTTGGCACAAAATGGTCACAACGAGCGGTGTGGCCATTTGGTGAAACACGACTAAGCTACACATAATTTTTCAATCCAAATTAACTCGTTATGACTTTCATGAATTTCATAGTATTAATTGAGAAATCTATTGCTTTGGGTGGGCGCCCCAATAGCTTAGTTGGGCCCGCTCTGGCCACGTCTATCATGGGACGGTCGCGACATATTCTCGATTTTTCTCGCGCTATACCCCTTGTTCTAAGTGTTCTAATAAGAGAGAGATGGATAGTGCGAGGAAAATCACTTATCACTGTGGTTAAGAGTGTTAAGACGTCCGTCACGGGAGTGCGAGAGTGACGGATGTCTTATCCACAACGATAACTGATAAAATGGCAACCGTGCTACGCCTTCAGGGCGCGGATTCTTTCGCTACGCTTTTTGTTTGTTTGTTTATATTCTACTACAATGAAAATGTCGGCGGATATGGGACATACTTATGAGTAAACTTGCTCATAAATATGTATGCACCCGTATTTTACACTTGACTGTACTGACTTAATTTGTCTTTATTTTTACCTGTGGCTTCTTTACAATAAAGTATTTACATATACTATATGTGTTAATAGATGAAACAATGTCACTGCACCCCTGGTGTAATAATCGAGGTCGGTGTTCAAAGAGGCCAATGATTCTAAAACATATATACAGTAACTTGCCCCGAATCCACACAGATGACTCATTATGACTCACTGTATCTTAAAAAATCCGTCACTATAATGTAATTCCTATGACATTGACATAGGGTTCATTTAAAGTTGCATTTGTTATGTAAAGTCCGTTGTAGTGTACCCGAATAAATTTAATTTATTCTAATTGTTAGGATTTAGGCTAATGCGATTAATTAATTATTTGATGTTTGACTTTTTTTATTGAAGTAGCAATCCGTTTTAATAGAATGTAAAGTCGACCTACATAGTACATATATATATGTGTCATATGCATATGCCGCAGATTGTTATTGTGTTTTTATTAGTAGAGTAAAGTAAACGTCAAGTTGTATCACGCCTTCAAAGAAAAGGCGTAAAAAAGAGAAACTTGATGATAATTCCACAAGAGCCTAGCTCTTAACTTCATGATGATGAGTTGAATACACTAGTTTCCTATTTCACCAAACGGACAATTGTCGCCTGACAGTCCGTACTTTTGTTTTACAAGTAAATGTAGTTATTTGCTTGCAGAGTCAGCAATAAATGGAGGATTGTCACTGTCAGATAACAATTGTCATGGTGGTGATAAGGGATTGCAATCCGGTATCCGGGATCCGAAAGGATCCGGCCGGATTGGTATTACGCTACTACGTATATTAACAATTAAACATTTTGTCAAGTTTTTATGGCAAATAATTCTGGACTGGTTTGCTTGAAAAATACTAATAAAACAATCATTCAAAATGTAAAAAAACTACTACTTTTGAAAGTTTAGTTCACTAAAATCACACAACAACTCGTTTGTCTATTTGAGATTTGAGATCAAATCATCCTTTGAGATTTAAGATCCTCTATTTAAGCTCAACAATAGATTCAACAATACATAGTTCAACTCAGCGAAGTGGTGATATAGGGTCTGGTTCTCCACGTTGCATTTTTGTTATTTTATGCATTTCAATTGAAGGGTAATATTTTTAAATATACCTACCTATTGGTTCAAGCCGGATTCGAATCGGCGATGTTCGCTCGCTGTGGCCAAACTTTTACCGTATTGTCCTAGATTGTCCCCAGTCTACCGGAACTAGAAGAAGAAGATTGAAATCGACAAACCAAATTTAAAAATTGTAGGTTCATTCCCGCCGGTAATGATATCTTGCAATACAACAATCACATCATCAGCCTATATACGTCCCACTGCTGGGCACAGGCCTCCTCTCATGTATGAGAGGGAATGGGCAGTAGTCCCCACGCTGGCCCAGTGCGGATTGGGGACTTCACATACACCTTTGAATTTCTTCGCAGATGTATGCAGGTTTCCTCACGATGTTTTTCCTTCACCGAAAAGCTAACGGTAAATATGAAATCATATTCCGTACATAAGTTCCGAAAAACTCATTGGTACGAGCCGGGATTCGAACCCACGACCGCCGTTTGACAGCTGCATGCCTGAACCACTGGGCTACCGTAGCTCAGTCAATACAACAATTACTTCTAATAATATATTATGAAATAATTTATTATGATTACTTCACTGACCGAAGTTACTGCTCACTTTTGACCTCTGCCAACATCAAGGGAAACCATTAAAATTATAGCATACTCAACTAATTCACAAAACTTTAGAAGCTTCTTGCGATGTAAGTGATAAGGACTATTTTGTACAAGCATATCGTTGATGTCTTCGTAATCTCGGTTTTATGTCCGCTGAGGTGCAGCCCTCTGAATGGCCGGATCATCGAGTTATTTATGTACAGAGTCAGAAACATGTATAGATTGTAAGGTTCTACTTATTGATTAGAGATAAGGTCGAAAGGGCCGGACTGGACAAGGTATTATTTTTAACCCCCGACGCAAAGAGGTGTTACTCGTGTAAGTTTAACGTGTCTGTCTGTGTATCTGTCTGTTGAGATCGCAGCTCCCAAAGGGATGGACCGATTTGGATGTGGGTTTTTTTGTGACAGATAATTTTATCTCGAGTGTTCTTAGCCATGTTTTATGAAAATCTGTGTAGCTGTTTTTGAGATATAGGACTTTGAAATGACAATGTCGGGGGTTTTTCGACTTTTTTAAGTTTTAGTTATTAAATAACATTTGAGCATCACAAAACCACTAGATTGAAGAGAGTAGAAGGCATGCCAATGATCTAGGGAGCGTAGCATGCGGTTAGTGAAACAGACCGACCGAGTCCGAAACTCCACTCTGCCCTCAAAAACCCGCATTGTTGATGTTAGAGCTCAGACCTTCGCTCTCTTTCCAGCTATACAGGGTGACATTTTAATCAGTATCCAAATTCTCCCCCGGCCCCGCCCCGCTCCGCGCGGTACTGAATGCCCAGTAACCACGCAGTACGGATAATTCTTTTGGGATACACAAAATATAATTATAAAAATACCTACCAGTTTTTTTTTAATGGAGTCTATTAGTGATACCAAACGCCTAAAAATTTGGACACTGATTAAAATGTCACCCTGTATATCCCACATGGTAGTGGGGTTATCTTTCCTTGTCTACTTCCTCGACATCGATCTCGGATGACATGCGCTCTCTCATGTCTCTTAGCACTACATCTGTCTATCTTGTTCTAGGTCTGTCCCGGGATCTTCAACCAGAGATGGAAACTATAGTGCCAAGTTACCAACGTGGTTTTGTGGCCTCCTGTTCAGGCCGTAGTGTCCATACCATCGCAGCCGGCTTTCTTGGATATTATCGGCGATGCCAAGGACGCCCAGGCTTAATTGTACGTGGTTGCGGATTTTATTGAGCCAGTACGCTTACCATGAGTTTGACAATGACGGCTTACGCTAACGAGTATCGAGTTTTCTATCTGTGCATCCCGCTCGTACTGTCAAAGTGCAATAGAGATGCACAGATAGAAAACTCGATACTCGTTAGCGTAAGCCGTCATTGTCAAACTCATGGTAAGCGTACTGGTAACGCCGCATATTTACCGTAACATCTTCATTTCGGCAACTTGGGTGGTGTACACGTGCTTTTGGGTTAACGCTCACGTTTGGTTGCCATACATGAGAACGTTACAGCCCAGACCGCCAAGTCGAAATAGGGATGGGCTGGCCACGATATTTTTACTGTCTGTAAGTGAGCCAATCTTGAAATTGCATTATTCATCTCATTCCCTTGGCATTTTTTCTTTGTAGAAATTTTTACTAAGTTAAAATAATATCCAATTAAATATTTAATAATAAACATATTTATCGAATAGGCATCACTTTGGGTCAATTAGGTACGGAAATATACTAATTCAAAGTTTAACTGCCAGGGAATGAGAAAAAATGACAGGGGAATGATAAAAAGTACAAGGGAATGAAAAAAATGACCAGGGGAATGATAACAATTACAAGGGAATGATATAACTGACAAGGGAGTGATAATCTTTGGTAGTTTATTGAATCGATTGTTGAATAAATCAGTCGATCATTATGTTTTGCGTTATATGATAAAATATTATAATTTCCAAAAAAACTTCAGAATACTATCATTAGTATCATGATTACCCTGTTCAGAAAATCGGGGGAATGAGAGCGAGGGGAATAAGAAAAAGTATGTTTCTTGTCGGTTATGCCGAAACTGTTGTTAATATAAGAGTCAATTTTAAATCAACACATGCACTCATTCATGTGTTATTCTTTACACTAAACATTGTATGCCAATTGTAGGAAACAGATTTTATATGAAAGTACAGGGTAATGATAGTAATAGTGAACCAAAGTCAAGTCTTCATTGCTCAGAGCTCCAGCGACGAGACGCGTCCTCTCTCCGCGGCGTTGGTAGCGCTACTGACGAGGGTGAGGCACGACAGAGATTACGCGTCACAAGACGTTGCAGTAGGGATGTGCGCGTTGTTTAGTCAGGCATCAGGGGAATGATAGCTTAGCTATGGACAAATCTTTAATACGTATTCCTATAAAAACTACGATAAATAGGGGAACCATATTTTTATTTTTAAATCACTAACTTATATTCTAACGATTTAACTCGATACAATATTTGATTTCAATCCATAACTAGTTCTTTTCAGAGTAGATTGTTCACAAAATGGCTGATGGACGCGCCAGGGGAATGATGTTTTAGGTGTTTGACATTTTTTTATGGCTAATTCTACTTACCTTACACAAAAAGTAAATCGTGCCCCAATTAGATTAAGTGTTGAACTACACAAAAAAAATGTGTAAGGTCAATTATTTTATTTTCTCGGGTACTTTTTCCCTGTGGACGCCGAAAATTGACCCTCTCAAGAATGACCCAAGTATCTTATTTATTATAGAGGTACACCTACGAATAAGTCATTTCATTTGACCTGCAGGTCTATCACGTGACGCATTGTACGCGCGTCAGGTAGATTAGATCTAACTAAACGTCACTTTTAGAATGGAAAAATGAGAGTTGAGTTGTCCTAACGTATTTTCCGAACGTTACGTGACTACCCTCTGAGGGGTGTGATTATGGAATTTTTCGAACGTAAGTTAGGACAGCTCAACTGTCATTTTCCGATACAAAAAACATTTGCATGACCTGACGTGCGTACAACAAGTTTTAATAAGGAGGTTTTACACTATAATTACCTATATCTATCTTGTATCTGTTGAATAAATATGTCAGTCTATTACCTAAGTAGTAATGCCATTGTTGGTGGGCGTTGCGAGAACGCTAATGTGTAAATATCCCCGCCGCGGGATCCATCACCGTGTAATGTAGGTACGCGCGTGTTACACGGGTTTACACGCCATGGATGTGGCAATTACGTGTAATGGGGATTAAATGTAGGTACAAAGGATTAAAATAATTTCGATGTGAGATTTCGCCACTTTACCCTATCGAACTCCATTTCCCGCCAGTTCCCGATATAAAAATTCACAGGTGTGATCGGAGGTCCGTCGGGTCATCGCCTTAAGTTCAATTTTAATATTTTATAATCCGGTACGTGGTCACTCGAGAACCTTTCCGCCCCAACGGCCACGGTTCTACGTGCAATGTGCCCCGCCCCGCCCCGCCCACTGCCACTTAAGTTTAGCGAGGCGCAGCGTGGGTAGGCCGGCCGGCAAGGTGGAATGATGACCTGGTAAAGTTCGCGGGAGTCGGCTGGTTGCGGGTGGCGCAGGACCGGTCATTGTCCTCTTCTGGGGAGGCCTATGTCCAGCAGTGATGATGAATATGATGATAAGCTTCGTTATGTATACGAATAATATGAAGAGAACGTTGAAGTCTGTGGGGCGGTAGAAAGAGAATAGAATTTACCTTCGGATCATAGGTTTCAGGTTAACGGCTGTATAAAAAGCCGTGTAGCACCTATAAGGTCAGGATTGTTTCATAGAAAACCCTAAATAGCCTACATTTTTTGTGGAAACTGACTTTGATGATCATGTGTGCGCGAGAGAGCGCAGGAACTGCACAACTTAATTCCACCTTCCCCGTTGCATCACCGAACGACCGCATGGGGAGCGAATGCATATTTCTTTTTCACTTCTCATCATGCTCAGAAAGTGCGTCATATTAGACTTAGCCGACGACCGCTTTAGCCTAGTTGGTAGTGACCCTGCCTACGAAGCAAGAGGTCCTGGGTTCGAATCCCGGTAAGGACAAAAATTTGTGTGATGAGCACGAATATTTGTTTCTGAGTCATGGATATTTTCTATGTATTCAAGTATTTATATCTATTATATTTATCGTCGTCTAGTACCCATAACACAAGCCATACTGAGCTTACTATGGGACTAGGTCGATATGTGTAAGATTGTTCCCTTATATTTTATACTTATATTTTAGCAAGCGGGGCTAAAGTAGTACATTTAACCCCTAGGGAAAATATGTATACATATTTATGATTTATAAAACATTTAATTTGACCAATCACAACAGTTCAATATTACATCCACCAATCACAACTCTTTAAAAAAACATTAATATTTGCTATCGACCAACCAGAATACATCTAGACATTAAAATCGAACAATCAGGAAACAGAATTCAATTCAAACATTAGGTATTTTTATTCCCTAATTAACAATAATTAAAAAAATAAACCCCTCTGACCGATTATAGCTCCGTCCAAACGTTCAAGCGTGGCTGACTGCATACATGAGGTTAGCTGGAAGAGATCCCTTATAGGGATAAGTTCGCCTTTGTACTTTGATCTATTGTGTGACATGTATATTCCTTGACCTGTTATTGTGTACAATAAAGTGCTTACATACATACATACATACATACATACATGACATAAGCTATGAAGATTGAGCGGGATAGACTGCTGTCTATCTCGCCTTATCGTATGCCCCGCGTATGCTGTCCGCCGCGCTCGGCCGCTTAGACGCGGCTATTAGACGGTCAGGGGCGTTTATTCGTGGTGTGAATATTTTGTATCTGTGTCAGAGCACTTTATTAAAAAGAATGGCGCCAAATCGAACAATCTTTTCGCCTTGGTATAATTGTTGATTGTGGATGGATAATCTTTGTTCCAATTTTATCGCAGTCGAAGTGAAAAGTAGAGTGTATAACTCTGGTCTAAAAGCCATACTACCCCTCGAACTACTTCCCCTTACTTCGTTCGGGAAAATAACCATCTCGTGGTAATATGGCTTACTTTAGACCCTTGTTATACAATCTACTATTGTTGACAACTTGCCATTTATTCGCACGAAGCCATTTGCCTCGTCTTTCTTAATGCGAACTGTTAAGGAATGGAATTCGCTCCCTTCATCTGTATTTCCTGAGAACTACGATCTAAGTAGGTGCCTTCAAAACAAGAGTGAATAGGCTATTAGCGAGTCAGTGAGCTTCATCTTAGGCTCTGTCCTCGCTTAGCATTAGGTGAGACTAGGGTAAATCACTTGGTCTTTTATATAAAAATAATAATTATGTTAATTTTGCATTAAGCAGTAACGCTGCTAACGAAATTATATATATTAAATTAAAGGAAAAAATTAAAAACTTAATGCTCCGAGCCGGATTCGAACCGGCGACCACAGGCGTTCATGGCCCGTCGCTACTAACCAACTGAGCTATCGGAACAATCTGTCACGGCCACCAAATCCCTCGATCAGTTCCTTCTTACCATTCAGGACCATTACATTTAAAAAAATATATTTTAATTAAAACTTTATAACAATTTATTGTTTACGGCAAACACAGGTTTTTACTGGGTTACTCACAGTTTTCTAATGTTCCCTAAACATCCAGCTAGAATAACTCCATGTAACTTGTAATAGTGAAGGGTAAGCAGCGACCCGCGATAGAGTCATTTCCTGATTGTGATGTCGCAACACAATGTCACAGCTCGCGGGCCTATCTCACGACGGCGTATGGACCGTTTATAACGAATATGGGCTTTGCCACGCGCGGCATATATGTCATGCCTCGGTCACACGTACCGAGCAAACGGCCGAGGCAGTACCTACTCGGCCTAGTAGACAGAAAGGGAGCCGAGCTACTGTCTCGCCGCTTTTACGCCGAGTAGCACTGTCTCGCCCATTTGCTTCGGTCGCCTTAGAATTAGGCGAAAAATGTATACATATATCTGACTCAACTGAACGAGTCGGTAGATTATATTCTTCTGAAGGCGTATGTCACGTCTTGGGCGAAATGTTCAATTTTGAAGATTGAAAGGCCCTAGAGCTTATTTACGTCTTGACCTGGCCACAATGCGAGTTTTCACGTACGCTCAGCGTGCAGTAAAACTCTCATTATGGCCAGGCGTGACGTAAATAAGCTTATTTAAAGCTAAGCACAAATATCAGTCATAGATACACCCCAGGCCAAAAGTATGGAAACAAGCTTACATGGCCATACAAATCCGAGATTTTCAAACACAAAAAGCTAAATTAAGTAAAAAATATTATCGAACATTTTTACTATTTCTGTTACAATGGTAACAGAAATACAGCCTCTGTAAAAATGTTAACTGTTTAGCTATGACAAGACAACAACAGGGTGTAGCTTAATGACGTTACATTTCATTTAATTCGTGTCAGATTTCCATTGATGCTGTCGTTCATTTGTGCGCCTACTGAATTAACATAAAACCTTGTGACCGCCAGTAAAACCGATAAACATAGTTTAACACCTAATTTGTCTGGTTAATAATGGGAATAGGGAATTACTGCAGGTACATTGTCTCTACAGTCGAGTACGAACGAATGTATCCATATTTTGACCATATTAGAACGAAATTCTAACTTTTTAAACGACGTTGCTCTATTGCTAGATCGGCTGTTGAAAGGCTGGGACTCATCTGGAAGAGTAACAAAACTACAAAAGTTCGACAAATGAAATATCACGTCTGAATCATAAGGCAATAACAGATTGCATAGATTATTTTGACCTCTTCGTCCGTAACTACTGCTGCTAATCTGTATGGTCGAGGGATGAAAAGGTTTGCCACTTTCAGACTTTATTTCAATGATGTTAAGGTCTAAAAGTGACGGACCTTTTCATTCCGCGATTGCATTTAAAATAGGTATATGATGACATTCCGTCTTTGACCTAAAAATAGTGACCGCATTTGTTCACGCTGACCGAACCCATCCAAATACACAAAATACTAATTTATCTATGAAAGAATAAAAGAGCTCCGATAATGTTAAAGTTAGTCAAATTAACAATGGGTGGAAATCATTGTATCGCAGGCGTCACGGGCCATGGCGGCCGAATATTTGGGCCACTATTTTGATTCTAGAAATTCCATTTCTATTTCGTATTTACCGTTTTAACGTCGCTTTCGCTGTAATGCGACTTATTCCGTTATCTTCAATTTCGTACGTGTATTTTTTTTCTAAGGCAAGGATTTTATAACAACCTTTATATTACTCAAAATGTCAGAAAAAAAGCCTAACTTACTTATTCACATTCAGCCCGACCAACTCATGCCACTTGATTTGGGTTGGAGCTGGGAGACTAATCCCATCTCTTTCTTCAGATTAAACTGTATAAAGCGGGCAAAATACATAAAAAATACGTTCTTATTACAATGTCAGTGCGTCACGCTCACACTCAAGGCTAATACTTTAAAGCAAGAGCGTAATAGAAGAGTCACGCATAAATAAATAAATAAATAAATAAATAAATAGAAGGGGACAATCTTACACAAATCGACCTAGTCCCATAGTAAGCTCAGTAAGGCTCGTGTTATGGGTACTAGACGACGATATATATAATAGATATAAATACTTAAATACATAGAAAATATCCATGACTCAGAAACAAATATTCATGCTCATCACATAAATGTTTGCCCTTACCGGGATTCGAACCCAGGACCTCTTGCTTCGTAGGCAGAGTCACTACCAACTAGGCTAAAGCGGTCGTCACGCATGCTTTTGATACGTCAAAAACGCTCTCCAAATTGGGCGCTTGGTGATAGTTTCATACAAAATAAATGGTCCATTGTTATTCTATTTATTGGATGGTTTGCGGTATTTATAGAGCGATACAATCTCTATAGCGTACGTTAATGGCAGTGGAAATAACTACCGTTATTACCGTGATGACATCGGATTCGATCTTAATCAGCTTTCACGGGGGGAATAGTGCAATTTACGAGTTTAGCGAATTTTGCTTTGTAATTATATTGATTAGGGCGGGTGGTTCAGCTTACGGACACAGGATCGACACAAGCAAAGCCAAGGAATAAAATATAGAGTATGTCAGATATGTCCATTCCGGAGATACGTTATAAATAGTGGTAAATATTTTTCAAATCGGATGAATAGTTCTGGAGATAAGCCCTTACACACAAAGTCACACTGGCACAAGGCTACACATTCACAAAGTTTATCGAAAAGCGAACGAAGTTTTTGTTTCAGCTTGGGCCGAAAATCGTTTGCACGGCGTCCGGTGTCCCGCTGTCCGGCTGTTCTCCTCTACAGGTCGCATTTCTCAACTGGTTACAATGCCACAGACACACATACAGACACGTCAAACTTATAACACCCCTGTTTATGCGTCGGGGGTTAAATGCTTGTAAAAGCAGCCCTACAGTATCGCACAAATACTGCAATAAGATACGTATAAAAAAAAATCATTAAGCACTATTTGCAAATTTTTAATTAACCACGTGGCATAGTACATATTCATTAATAGTTGACGAATTGCATAACCGTAAGCGGAAGCGGTTAATGTGTGGGTGACGGCTAATAGAAAGAGGTAAACAATAATTTCGTTAATAGCGTTAGGCGAGACAATAGGTTTTTGTTTGGCGCGGCTCTGTGTCCATGGCTTGGGTGAAGTCGGGATTGGCTTGTTGTTAGGTACAGTTTTAGTAATTCACTACTTTAATAGTCTAAAGTTTAGACTAATAAATTCATTAAACACGCTTTTATAAACGCACGTAAAAACCAAAAATAAATTATGGATCGTTCAAGTTGTCTCTATTTCTGGGCTGAAGTGTAAACTATGTGCTTTTAATTATAATATTTGATTGTAAAAGCGTGGGGCGCCTAAGAAGGAGGAGGCCTATATTCAGCAGTGGATGTCTTTCGCCTGATATGCTGATGATGATAATCCGGAGGTTATGGGTCTAAATCCCGGCGCGAAACAACGAGTTTTTCAAAAACACGTACCTATATAATGATAATTTGTTCATTTGATTAAACAGTGGCTATCGGCGAAGGAAAACGTCGGGAGGAAACTGGCGGCGGCAGTCACTTTCGTAAAACAAGTGCATACGCCAAATCTAGGGATTCGGTGCTAAAGCGTACTGTGAGGTGCTTTAGGATACTACCGGGAAAATAGCTAGGAGAACAACCATAAATTAAGAATTTATGACAGTCAAACATATACGATGGGTGGGTACGTACTTACCAAAACTATTGGTGATCGAAATGAATTTGGGTTTATACTTATTTATTATTTCACATTACGGCTCACATTAGCTTAAAAATCACAATTCAACAACCGCTGCCTTTCGGAACGTTCTATCCGTTTCCCAAAACACCCGTTCCCAAAACATCCGTTCCAAAATATCAGTTTCTTGAAATGAACGTGGGCCAAAAGATCCCTTTCTCATCGCATCAGTATGTCAAAACACCCGTTCTCATAGCATCTGTATGCCAAAAGATCCGTCTCTCATTACACCCGTATTCCCAAAAGACCCGTTTCTCATCGCATCAGTATGTCAAAACCCCCTTGAAACTCTGCTATATTTAACACAGAATACCTAAAGAGGGATCATTTTCTACATAAATTAAAAACCATTAGTATTGTAACCAAGAACTTTACTTATATACCGTACAATATGTATGTATGCAGTGCAGTTCTTAGAACATAACGCTCGGTATAAACAAAAAAATAAAACCACTAGTTATTTATAAAAGTGTGGTGACGGGTACGGATGTTTTGGGAACGGGTGTTTTGGGAAACGGACAGAATGTTCCGAAAAGAATCGCTGGCATTGCTGTCGCTTTTAAAGTCACTGTCACTACCACTCTTCCTGTCACCCGCACTGTCACTTATGTCACTGATGCTGTTTCTAGTATCTCGTTTTGGCATTTTCACATACTTTCTTTTCGCAGCATCTAAGAAGAAGTTCCTTTTCATAAGTCGATTTCGTCGACAACAATGCAGACTTGCCCTAACGACTTCTGTCTTGCCTGGATTTAGTGTAATCGAGGCGCTGCACTCTTCTCGATTTCAACATCGAAAATAGGAATTCCCTGATAAATTATCTTTCACAAAATTATAGCGGTAACCATCGCATATAACAGCAGGTCGGTTTTTGTTGTTAGAGATAAATATGATTTGTTTAGTAGTCATTTTAATTGCATTCAATCGAATAACTACGCGGATATGACAAAATTAAGGTGATGTGACATTTATTTTCACCACGATGAACTGACTCATTTTTCTTGACATAAGTCTTATTGTAAGTTGCCAGTTATGAAAAAGGCAAATAGTATTGAATATTCTGACTACCACCCGTGTTACTATGGTTAGCTGAGAAAGTACTTTCCTCGTGAGTCATTTTTAGGGTTTCGTAGTCAGCAAGGTGTACATATCGACATTATTAATATCTCACCGTGCGAGAGGCTATTATTGATTAACTCGCGCGCCTTATTACTTGGTTTTTTTAATAGATACCCAGATTACGTACCTACGTAATCTGGGTATCTATTATTTTTCTCTTTAAACCCATGGTGTGGGGTATCGTTAGATAGCTTGTTCAAAAATATATGGGTTACTACGGGTTACTAGGTACAAACCATTTTTCACCTTAGTGATTCGTTGGCGTGATATTGGGCTTCAAAGCACTATTTTTTGTTCGAGATAACTAAAATTGGAAACTGATTGTCATGGTAACCATATAATACCTCTCTCACCTAAGCATTTTATATTACCACGTCGGGAGCAAACAAGCGTTACACATTTCTGATGCCAAGTAACCTAGGATGCAAAAATCTCGATAGCGTTTAGTTAAGTTTTCATGTGATAACCGATTTCATTGTAGGTCAGGACAGATCCCAGAAACATCCTGCATGGACACCCTCGGAGGCGAAACCTTTTTGAATGACAATGCGCTCAGTGGACCGCCCACGGTACATCCGGCATTTTGTCGCCGTTTCATTTCACCGGGAGTCGAACTTGAAGGTCAGTTTGCATCCATCGCTTCCGACCTCAATCACATTTCAAATGGTTTTGCTCTTCCACGCGCGGCACATTAACGTGTTAGAACAGAGCGAGCTTACTAGGGGTATTACTGGACCGCAAAAAGTTAGGGAACAGAGGTTACAGTTTAACGATACAATTACGTCATAAGTGGGTAATAGTGTGTATGAACTGACAGCTATTCAGCTATTGCATTCCCAAATCAATTGCGGTTGAATAAAAGGGCGCAGGGTATTGTCATCCCGCTCATCAGCTCCAGGGAACAGCCCAAGTTAAGTACCTCCTTACTGAAACCCGGAGCCATAGTAAGTGCCAGAGAGACTGGGCAGAATTCCCGAGGTGAAAAACGTTCACTGCTGGACAAAGACCTTCACCAAAGACTGCCACAATGACCGGTCCGCATCCAGCAAACTCCCGCGACCTTTACCAGGTCATCAGACCACCTTTTGGGAAAGAGCGAGGTGTACCTATTTTGTCTCTGTCGACACGAATCGGGAATAGGTTGCGGTGTAAAAAGAGAAAGGAACATTTAAATGTGATTAGGATGTGATAGTGATGAATGGAGGTTTTGAGTGGGCGAATAATTTCGCCAACCCCGATCTAAAGGACGTAAGACCATAGCATGGTGGAGGACGCTACCGTCATCTTTAAAAGTGTGGTTGAATACCGACCTCGTTTTAAAAGAGCGTAAGTGAGTTCTGTGTTATGGTTTTTACGTCGTTTAATATGTTTTAATTACGCTATTTGTTACTTGTAATGAATCTGATTAGCATAGTGATATGAAGATGTAGGGGGCTGTACGCGCATTGACATGCTCATACATTTTAGGGTTCAGTCAGATGTAGTTAGCAAGGCAAGGGACACAAGGGACGTCGTAGTTCATTTGTTTTATTCTGTCACATCATCATACAGATAGCAACACCTTTTTGCGTGAGGCTGTGTGAGTGCCATAGAACACCTCCACTAGAAGCCTAATGTTTCTCAGTTTGTTCGCGACTCGAGTCACCAAGCGTTGGTGTTGTTGCGCTTATTTAATCCGCGGTCGCCCGCCTTTCCGTTCAGTTGCGTCCATGTTAACGACCTGTGCGGAGTGTGCATGACTCTCACAAAAAAAAACAAAATAATAGGATTTTCGCGGCTAATTATGGGCTTTTGTAGTGTGAGGTGGTGCGGAAAGTCGTCAGACTTCTAATTACAAAAAAGATGGAATTTCATTCCACAGTTGAGTCAAATTCAATATTTCATTGAAAATATTTATAGCCAGCGGAGGCCATTTTATACTGGCCGGTGCGAATACTGAGGTACAGACACACTATGTCTGTCACTTTTCATCACTTTGAAAATGCAATATGCTATTCCTTTCTTACGAAAACACGTCACGACTAGTGATGTCCCGATGATGCTATGATGGTCAACCGACAAACCACGTGCTTTCGTTCGTACCGATTTGAAGAAAAGTAACAAAAATACAGATTTCTCGTTTATTTTGGTTTGAGTAGTTATTCTGTAGATTAGAACTTAAATTTAGTTTTATTTATTGTTCGTTATTTAAAGTAAATAGTGTAATATATAATAAGTATTAGTAGTACTAGTAGTAGTAGTTACTTTACTGTTTTAGTAACTTTTTAGAATGCTCTTGGTGAACAGTTGCGTCTAGGTTTCAGGATGGGCCTGATGATAAACTTTGGGAAAGTGCGAGGGTACTCGTAGTTGGTTTGAGATAGATATAGGTTGTGCGGGCTTTTTAGAATCCTCTCGGGGAGCAGTTGGGTCCAGTGCCACAAGATGGGCCTGATGATGAACTTCGAGAAAGTGCGAGGGAACTCGGAGTTGGTTTGAGATAGATATAGGTTGTGCGGGCTTTTTAGAATCGTCTCGGTGAGCAGTTGGACCCAGTGCCACAAGATGAGCCTGATGATGAACTTCGAGAAAGTGCGAGGGAACTCGGAGTTGGTGTGAGATAGATATACGTTGTGCGGGCTTCTTAGAATCCTCTCAGTGAGCAGTTAGGTCCAATGTCACAAGATGGGCCAGATGATGAACTTCGAGAAAGTGCGAGGGAACTCGGAGTTGGTGTGAGATAGATATACGTTGTGCGGGCTTCTTAGAATCCTCTCAGTGAGCAGTTGTGTCCAGTGTCACAAGGTGGGCCTGATGATGAACTTCGAGAAAGTGCGAGGGAACTCGGAGTTGGTGTGAGTTAGATATACATTGTGCGGGCTTCTAAGAATCCTCTCAGTGAGCAGTTGGGCCCAGTGTCACAAGATGGGCCTGATGATGAACTTCGTGAAAGTGCGAGGGAACTCGGAGTTGGTGTGAGATAGATATACGTTGTGCGGGCTTCTTAGAATCCTCTCAGTGAGCAGTTGTGTCCAGTGTCACAAGATGGGCCTGATGATGAACTTCGAGAAAGTGCGAGGGAACTCTGAGTTTGTGTGAGTTAGATATACGTAGTGCGGGCTTCTAAGAATCCTCTCAGTGAGCAGTTGGGCCCAGTGTCACAAGATGGGCCTGATGATGAACTTCGAGAAAGTGCGAGGGAACTCGGAGTTGGTGTGAGGTGTGAGATAGATATACGTTGTGCGGGCTTCTAAGAATCCTCTCAGTGAGCAGTTGGACCCAGTGTCACAAAATGGGCCTGATGATGAATTTCGAGAAAGTGCGAGGGAACTCGGAGTTGGTGTGAGATAGATATACGTTGTGCGGGCTTCTTAGAATCCTCTCAGTGAGCAGTTGTGTCCAGTGTCACAAGATGGGCCTGATGATGAACTTCGAGAAAGTGCGAGGGAACTTCGAGTCGAGTTGGTGTGAGTTAGATATACGTTGTGCGGGCTTCTAAAAATCCTCTCAGTGAGCAGTTGGGCCCAGTGTCACAAAATGGGCTTGATGATGAATTTCGAGAAAGTGCGAGGGAACTCGGAGTTGGTGTGAGATAGATATACGTTCTGCGGGTTTCTTAGAATCCTCTCAGTGAGCAGTTGGGTCCAGTGCCACAAAATGGGCCTGATGATGAACTTCGAGAAAGTGCGAGGGAACTCGGAGTTGGTGTGAGATACGTTACCATCCTAAATAGCCGAATGCCTTTTTCGTGTTTTGTTTGTTTTATTTTAAAATGAGAACAATAAATACAACTTTTAAAGGAATAATGAGACTTTACTTATTATTAAACTGCTCCGAAACTTTCCATAAAAAATACTGAAGTATTTGTAGTTTAATCTTTAGAACCAAAATACTAAATGGTCAGTATTTTTTAGCACACTTTTAAGTATAGACAGTTTAATTGCCATTTTAATATGTACAGTAAGTACCTACCATGATTTATCAGCAAAAAATTACGGTACCAGTTAGGATTCCTAACTTACTGTGTATTAAAATAGTAACAAAACTATCTATACTTTACCTTAACTTAAAGATAAAAGTATAGTAAGTAGTTACTTACTTTGCTTTAAAATGTACCTAAAAAATTAGGATGCTTGTACGTGAACATGTCACATCACTACGCATTCCGCGCGCGAGCGCATCGCCCAATCGCAACGCTGTTAGCACCCGCCCTTCCCCTCACCTCTTCCTCATGCTTTGGTGACTCGCGTCGGGAACAAAATTACAAACATTAGGCTTCTAGTGGAGGTGTGAGCATAGGGAAGTTACATGTAGGTCTGTTTTGTGCAGTGACATGGCATTCAGCGGTACACACGCACCGGCAGTTACAACAGTATTTTCACAAAATCGAACTATCTTGACCAGTTAAATATAAGTTTGTATTTCGTCCACCTAAAAAACAAGAAAATCCTGAACTGACTACAAAATTCTGATAAACTTCAAGTAAATTTATCAGAATCTTGTAAACTCATTTCTACTTTGCATACAAATGCAAAATGACATGATATCTCTTCCCAATCTACCCATATCCACGAATTTTGAACCGCAACAGTCCAAAACTGAGGGGTGATCACGGGATATTTCCAACGCGCGTTAGATATAGTCCTATACTATAATTTTTCAATATATATATTGACATTTGGATCTCCCTAACGTATACGTACAATGCGTTACGTGATCGACCTGCTGGTGTTCACAAAATCTAGTGCAGTACGTATTACGTACGTATTGTACGTGCGTCTGGTAGATCTGAATCTCACTTTTTGTATGGGAAAATGACTGTTGAATTTGGAATTGTCCTAACGTACGTTTGAAATTTTACGTGCGTTACCATCCGTCTGATCTCGGGCGAACCAGTATGTCTTTTTAACCAAGTCGATCAGCAAACACCGTAGTCTACGGGGACTTTAGTCTCCTGAATCTGGAGTGCTGATAAATCACAGGCGCGTAGCCAACCCTGTATTAATAAGAGCAGTGGTTTTGACTCGAGGGCCTCGAACCACTGGTGGCTCGTAGGGGTTCTTATTCGCGAGCACTCGCGATGCCGGCGCGCTTGGCACATCGCGAGTGCGAGTCGTGACGAATACCTAAGGACCACGTATTGTTTCGAAACATATCGAGCGATATTCTACCAATGACGTGATTTACCCTTAGGTACCTACCATTATATTTCAATATTCTCTTAATATCCGCATGACTTACGATAGATACTCCATCCACATTAAAAATTTCAAGAGCTTTATTACCACGTGTTAAGATTCAAATTGTGTTCTATAAACTATTTGATTAACATTTTCTGAATGGGTCAGTTTAAAAACTATAAACCTCGGCCCACCGGCGGTTAAGTGCCTTAGGCGATTTGGCCGAGAATGACTTTCGGATGTATTTTTATTACTTGTCATACATATGCATGGAGTGTAATGTAATACATATGAAATAATATTTAGTTAACAGTTTCGTTTGTACAGAGTATAGTGTAGAAACAGAGCTTGACTATTAGATACCAGTATTTACTATCAGTACTATCACTGAAATATTGTGATTTATTTTAATGTTCAATTCATTTGGAACCATATCAGTGTCAAAGAACGCATGCGTCTCCTACTCTATGTAGCACATAGACGCTTGCAACTACACTACTATGTATGTATGTATGTACCTACGACTCCGCTTCAAGTGTGCCTGTTAAATTTTAAGAGTTCCCTCCGTCCATCAGATCCTGACCTGATGACCCTAGAAACAAAAACAACATTTGTTCATATCGGTTTACGCATCTTCGATTAATCGGGGAGCATACAGTCATGTATAATAATAAAAGATCCCGAAGAATTGAGAACCTCCTCTCTTTTTAAAGTCGGTTAAAAATACCCTCTTTTTATGTCAAACACAAATATAGGGGACCCTAAAAACTATTCTAAATTCCCATCCCGCAACAATTTGGACATTGAGTGATGAGCCTGTTCTCATACATTTTAGATTCAGACCAAGTTTCTATTAGAAAAACATATTTCGCACTTGCCTGAGATGAATAATACATACCTAGTGCCCATGCCTAGCAACTGACGATAGAATAACAATGTTTAACTGCCAAGCGACGGGTCATTTTAGTGTCATTATCGCCCGTGGACAGAGAGAGGTATTCCTAGTCGTTTCCTCGCTGCTGAGTGTTTTGCACTTCCTCCAAACGATCCTATTTTGCGCCATACGCAGGCAAGCCTGAGCGCTGGTTCCTGCTGAAGCTTTTACAGTATCATCATCATCATATCAACTGGAAAACGTCCACTGCTGGACATAGGCCTCTCCCAAAGAGTGCCAATGTGACCGGTCCTGCGCCACCCGCATCCAGCGGACTCGAGCAACCTTAACCAGGTCACAGGGGTTTTACAGTATCACATCACACATCATCAGCCTATATACGTCCCACTGCTGGGCACAGGCCTCCTCTCATGTATGAGAGGGAACGGGAACGGGGTTTTACAGTATATATCCACCGAATAGGCACTATTCCTATACCTCTCTGCTATCCACGTGGACGGCCAGTATCAATTTTCCTGGACTATCCTCCTGTTTAGCTACGTGCCCGAAAAATCTAAGTACGCGTTGAGTATCTACATGTGGTGGAGAGTCGAGTTCAAATCTTCAGAGAGAGGTAGAGGTTATATAGTAGATCCCGGTATCCTCTGCTAAGTATTATAATAAGAATAATAATACACCAATTTTTTTCAGGCATTTAAGGCCCACAGCAACAAATACCTTAAAACCTAGCTTCATCAAGTCCGGTGTAGAATCCCTTAGTAAATTCTTTCCGGACGCTATACAGCTAAGTTAAGTACATACCACAAATAATTCTTTACTAATTACATTTTGTATCAATCCACTGCATCTCCTGGTCAGCTAGCTTTTGCTTACTGCTGCTTTTCCTTGCTGTTTCAAATTATGGAACCCAGAATATAAGCATGTTACGAGGTTAAACGATATTCGGCCAGAAGTCTCGCCGAGAAGTCTTGTCCAGTAATTGCGCGAGAACCGAGAAGGCATCAACGCATGCGACCTTCTCATTCGCATTCTCGATCGTTATCCAGAATGGACGTCACTGACGTGGCACAAACCACTCGACTTGTAATAGCTTGGCGACTACAGACGGTAGATGGTATTTATTTTAACTAGAAATGTATATAGGTACCTACACGACAACACACAATCAATGCCACGGTCGCACTGAGACCGAACAAGAATGTGATACCGTTCTCGTTTCTCGCCCGAGAAACCCTTTGAAAATACCGACACCGACCGGAGAACAGGCGAGCGCGAGAACGAGACGGCGAGAAACCGATCACATTCACGATTCTCGGGTGTTCTCGGGGGTTCTTGGCGTGAGCCTGTATGCACTATCGGAGCAGATGGAGAGACGTAGTGAGAGAAAAACTGTCTTCCAACCGAGCGGTTAGAACCCTCAGGAAAGTGAGGAAACAACTCCAGGCGGAGAATGCTTTTCGGTTTTTCCCATTTGATAGAAGATGTTTTCTATAATACCTATGGTGTGACAATGCGGCCAGTGCTGACCGCAAAATACATTCCTTCCTTAAAATATTATAATAAACACCGACGTTAATTAAGTATTCGGTAGGTAGAGGAAATGTAAAAGGAAAAATCGGAGACAAATTATTGAAAGGACATTAAACTCACGCATTTGTCGGACTTTTGGTGTCAGTTATTAATATATTACCCTCATGATTGTTTTTGAGTTATATTTGAATGACTATAAAGACAAGTTAAAGATAAACTTGCAAAACAGATACCCGATCGTCGGGGTATGAACTGGAGTCCGTATGTGGTAGGTACTTACCTAGTTAGGAAGGAGGTATACTAAATACAGTATCTCTAGAGCACAGTCTCACACATATTTATTAAGTGTACTTTCAACATATTTTACTTGTAAGTACAATACTTAAGTTTGGGAACACACGAAAATTCCGAAATGTCATTTGTCCGAAACCATCATTAGATTATTGGTAGTTTTTCGTAGCAGAGTAATTATATTGTATTCAATTGTATTTATTATATTTGTATTATATGATATTTATGTAATATTAAATTATAATATCGATGTATTTTAGTACATTTATTGAAAGAAAGAAAGAAAGAAAGAAAACATTTATTCGTGGACAAAACTGGGTATAAAAACAAAACACAGTAAACCTAAAAGGCCAGTCCACGAAAAAGCCCCGACTCAGCATGGTGCTAACCTAGAAGGCCAGCGCTGGTCTTCCGTCGGAACCTTTACTCGAGTTACCTCCTGGAAGGCAACACAAAACAAATACTTAACTTGTTGTTATTGGAATTATCCGTATTTATAACATATCAGTAATTATTCACCTTACTTTATTTCTGTGTTGTTCTCATACCCCCGCACCAGCTATGCTTATTTTCTGTTTGGCCTAAAGGTTGAATGCTAGAGAATGCCTTATGGCATAAAGTTCACCTTTTGCACTTGTATCTTGTTACTGTGCAGTTTAAATAAATGAATTGTACCGAAATTTCGAAATTCCGAAAGCCATTTACTGCTTATCGAAAATTTGGACGCAGATTAATACGAGTAAATGAAATACATAAGTAGGTTAGGTTAGTATATCCTGAAAGAACAACAATGTATCAGCGGAAAATGGTATTCGGAATTATGAAATTCGGAAAAAAAAATGCTTTCGGACAAATCACTCTTCGGAGTTATGTATGTAGTGTACCTAAGTTAAGTTTAAATATCTTTACAACTGTAAACGTTTTAAATGTCTCCTGAGCTTTTCATAAAAATATTTTCGCGTCGTCAGTCAGGTGAAAGGACGTAATGTTATAGAAAAACTATGGCACTTACGTTGTTTAGTTTCGAGTAACTATATCACTGCGCCGAGCGCCCACGCACGAAAGCATACTAAGTAACGATAGAGTTAGAATATCAAACGGCAATGACTTACTTTTTAGGGTTCCTTCTGAACGAATACCTGACATTTATCAAACGTGAGAGCGATACATACAGCGATTCGTGGCAGCGATACAAAAGGAATACAGTTGCGATACAGGATTGATGTAGATAAATATCTATGGCTAGCTAGTATCATGCGTTGGCTCGTGCGTAGTGTTCGTAAGAACCGCGTTTGTATCGCTCCGAAAAGTCGCATTATACAGTTGCCATCAGATATATCGGAGCGGCCAAAGTGCTCACAAGTATCTGAACACGTCTGTATTGTCGAGGCAGGGTTCTATATTTTATTTTTATAATCAATGGTATTATTTGTAGGTTAGGATAGGGTTAGCTTGTGTCCCTTAGAGCGGAAATAGGCACCCCGCGAAGCGGGCTGACGTCGACACGCTGGCGGTTAGGTTTAGGTTAGATTAAAATAATTAACGTGTGTTTGTTAACACGGCAAAGCGCCGGATCCGACTCTTTTAGTATGATACTATACTTTTAAAAAATCTGCGCAATGTATATCTTACAAAACATTATACTACTAATACTTATATCCAATATACATTATATTATTAACCATTAAACGTTGCTTCGAAAATGTATTATACTATTTGATCATTATTCGCCATAAAATTTTAGTGACTGTTGTTATACCAAAAGTTTATTACGTCCCTTGAGTGATTAGGTGTATCCAATGAAATTATAATGTTGTTATATCCGGTGAAAATACAGTTGTTATACCAATCATAAGTTCATAACACACCCACAAGCAAGTGGAAAAATTATTTAATAGTAGCTTCCGCCCGCGAATTCGCCTGCGTGGACTCGGGATGAAAAGTATTCTAAATATATTTTAATCTAGGCTATAAACTATCTTCGTGCGCTATTTCATCCAAATCGGTCGGGCTGTTTAAAAGCGTGATTGAGTAACACACATCCAAACTTTCGCATTGATCATAATGGTAGGATTTTTAATGGCGAGCTACGTTATGGTTAATTATTTACTTTCATGCCATAATTGCAAGTAAAAAAACCCTTCTTTAACATTTTCACGGAACCCAAATCACTCGGGGCATGCACTGTACATTTTATTAAATATTTATGGGCTATTGTAGTCTCTCGGGCGTTTGCTTACGGCCTATTATTTCGGGGACGCGCGGTGAATCCCAAAATGTCACTGCGCAGGTTCGTTGACCACTATATTTGCACCTTCATAAATTAAATATTAGCCAATCTCATAAAGAAGTTTTTATATGTTTTTTTTTTATTTCGGGCTGGACAAAATAAACGACATATTTATTGGTTAAATAATTTATATTACTTACAATTTCACGAGAATCGGTTGAGAAATGCGATCTGTAGAGAAGAACTCCTGCCCCTCTATTCTGTAACTTGTTTAAAGCTCACCTCAACGCTAACCCACAAATATATCTTGACACCGCGATGCGTACTAACTAAGCGTGGGTAGAGGTCTAGGTTCGTGACGGGTGACCGGCGGGGTGGGCCGCATTAGCGCTTAGCTTACTGATGATTTATTTGCAGTAATATAATCACGCTCATGGTCGTAATGTCATCATCATCATCATTTTCAGCCCGTAATCGCCCACTGCTGAGCATAGGCCTCTCTTCTAGTATGCCACCCGTCCCTGTCCTGAGCTAATCTTATCCAGAAGTGGCCCGCTACCTTCTTAATATCGTCCACCCATCAAGCTGGTGGACGGCCAACGCTCCTTTTACCTATAAGTGGCCACCAATCTGACACCTTTTTGATTGACCTACCATCATTCTGCCTCAGCTCCACTTGAGTTTGGTAATGGTATCTCCAACGTCGCGCACCTCAGTGCGACGTCGGATCTCACCATTCCTCACTCGGTCTTGTAGTTTAATACCGAGCATGGCGCGCTCCATGGCTCTCTGCGCTACTCGTATTTTGTGCAGAGCCTCAATTGTTAAGCCCGGGTTATATTAGAGCCACGCCGCGTGTCGCAACGCCTGGGATTGCCAATCTGTTACATACATTTAGTATGAACCTGGTTACATTAGCTCAGTCCCGCATGTCGCCACGTTCAATACAAAGTGAGGGTTGCGACACGCGGCGTGGCTCTAATATAACGGGCTTTAGCGTCTATGTTTCGGCCCCGTAAGTCATGGTCAAAGAGGCGAGTCTTCAGGCATTGTGAAACTTCGGCCGCCCAAACCAGCTGCATTCTCCCGGAGATATGTTTATGTTGATGCTCTTTTTCCAAGGATAGAATATCTCCAAGATATACATATTGGTCAACCGACTCCAGCTTATCCTTTCCTCCTACCATTATGGTTGAATTCGAGCTACCGGTGACGTTCGCCATAATTTTAGTCTTGGACATCCAGGGTTTCGGCAATCAAACCAATATCGTCAGCGAACCTCAAGTGCGTCGAAAAGACACCATTGATGTTAATACCAGCTCTGTCCCATAAGCGTTTTTATGTCATCTTCTAAAACGGCCGTAAAAAACTTGGGTGAAATGGTATCACCTTGTCTTACGTACCCCTCTGGACAGATAGTGGGTCAATCAGTTTGTGGAGCCTAACTTGCATGGTTGCCGAGCTGTACAGCTCCCGAAGCACATCTACGTAGCGAGCTTGATTGAGCAGCGATGAAGAGAGTCAAACACGGCCCATAATGTGCCATAGTGTACCTATGTATAATTTAAGGCATGCTTTTCCACAAACTTCACTACAATATCAAAGACTTCTGCTCTTCCTTATATTGGTATAGATTAGCGGATCGTCTACGGCTCCTAACTCACATCCAATTGCCACATAAGTGACTTTGTCATAAACTACTCTCGCCTCAAACTTGGTTCTCAGGCACATACAAACGACACGTGTCAGAAGAATGCGAGGTGCGATGCCATAAAATCGGGTTTTACATACAACGGTGTCGCTCCGGAATAAGCATACGAATGGCTGGTTAACTTAAGTTATAAATTTTCATTACAGTTAGAGATTTCTAGCGCGTGCTACATAGCTGGTGCGGCCAGCAAGCATTTGTTTTATGGCTGTCACTTGAAATTTGGCCTCGTTTACTCGTTTTGTCAACTCAATATGCTGTTCTTCGTGCGTTGGACAACTTGCGACATTTGATTAAAAATCGTGTCGTCAAAATAAAATGTATGGTTTCAGTTTTTCACCCTACTTATTTGAATGTCAACAAAGCATGTGTTCTGGGTACTAGACGATGATGTATTTAATTAACATTAAGTACAAACTCATTGAAAATATCCAAGACTCAGGTCAGGAAAAGTTCCATGTATGTGTTCGACTCCGCGTACAGGGTCAAGTTGTATAGAAGTGCTGCTTAATTTCAAATTCAAACATTTATTCGTGACAGCAAATTAATTAATACAAACACACGCGTACATATGGAAAGGCAAAAAAATATGTCACGAAAAGAACCCGGCACAGGATGACGCTAACTTTAACCAGGTTTAGCCAGCGCTGGTATTCCGCGCCGAGTCCATTTGGTGTTTGGTGAAGGAACGGAAGGCAATGCAACAAGAAATTTACAACTATAGACATATAGTGCCAGATATTAACAACATATATGGGAAAAACTAAAAGAGGAGCGACAAGCTGACTATTAAATAATTCTCGACCATTAAAAGAGAAAAACAGTAAGTTAGTTTAATGAATTAAGTGCAGACGTAACAACTTGTTGGCATGCAACAAGTTGCAGTTTGCATTTCTATAAAACGTGTCACTGTGGCGTGCGACGTTACCATAGACTCAGAAACCAAGACAAGTTCGTCAGCCCACAAGGCATTGTGTCACCGATTTTAACTACCATGTTGGTGTGAGCGGCCCGTTTCTATACTGTGGACGGTCTCCCTAACAAATTGTATGGCCCGTTTGTATGGAGGCTGGAGGTGATCTTTGTCTACAAACTTGAAATGTCTATTGCACGCTTTAGAAGCTTTATTGTTTGCGAAAAACAAATAATTTTTGTTGTTTAAACAAACTTGGTGAGATAATAATAATATGACCGGGTACCGCAACAGTAAAAGGTTGTCAATTAGGTAAATTTTATGTATGACAATATTAGCCTTAAGGATGATTCACACTGTAGGTACACCGTTCTGTGCCCGTTCCGAGCCCGTGCCGACTTTGCACAATGGCAACATTTGTGTGACGTAGGCAAGATACAACGTCGGGAATGACTTAGGCTACCATATATACATTTTCCTGAATGAAACACATCATTCTAAAAACAATGCTACTAACACAAATCAGTCATTCTCGTCGCCCAAATATCGGGGATGGGGTCTTACCGGCCTCAATACCGGCAAATATTAAGTAGAGAGAAAAAGTTCCGTTCTGTGCCCGTTCTGATCCTGTGCCGACTTTGCACAATGTCAACATGTGTGTGACGTAGGCAAGATACATCGTCGGGAATGAATTAGGGTACCATGGGGTCTTACCGGCCTCAATACAGGCAAAGATTAAGTAGAGAGAAAAAGTTCCGTTCTGTGCCAGTTCTGAGCCTGTGCCGACTTTGCACAATGTCAACATGTGTGTGACGTAGGTAAGATACATCGTCCGGAATGACTTAGGCTACCATATATACATTTTCTTGAATGAAACACATCATTAATACAAATCAGTCATTCACTTCGCCCAAATATCGAGGATGGGGTCTCACACGGCCTCAATACCGGCAAAGATTAAGTAGAGAGAAAAGTTTGTGATAGGTAGTCTCAAAGCGCGATAGGTGACATTATTGCCACATAAATACCTACGTCAATGTTTCTATGCACTGACGGCTATTCCAATCGTATTCTAATCGCGAGTTGTTAATATAATTTGACCTTATATTCAAAAAAATTGGCAATTTAAATATTATATTTATTGAAACACGTTTATGAATAACATTAGAATTTTATGCATTGAATGTGCCCACACATTATTAGAGCTATAGCCGTTATTGACCTGAAAAATTGTTAATTTAACCAAAACTAACGATTGACCCGACTTTTGATGCTACTTATTGAAATACTAAATTAGTCGGGTATCAAATGACTGAATAAATTACAATTATCGTGACATATAGTGTCAATAAATGGAGTTTTGTCAATATTTTAGCCGAATTCACGTCGTCGGGCGTTCACCTTCGTCAGTCATTAGTTCAGTTTTAGTTTAGAACTAGTTGATTATGTTAATAAATTAATATTTTATTCATGTCAGCTCGATCAGCTCTAAAAATATCTATCAAACTTTTAGCTTTATTCAACCGACATACGTTCGGAAACATACCTACGTATATTTATAGACGTGACTGTCGACATTTTTTTTCATATAATAAGGAAATCGCAATAGGTACTTTTCTATCTTGTCAGTAACAATACAGCGCAAAGTCGCCATTTTCATTTGTGCATGTTGAATAGTAATTGAACGATAACGAATTAATATTTCAAATTTAACTAATTAGGAATCATGTTGTTCGAATCAAATTAATGAATGAATGATTGATGAATGATGTTTTTATTTGTATTAGTCATACATTGTCAATAACATATAACAATGTATTTAAATAAACATTTAATATACTGAAAATGTTCTAAGAATACAGTTTATATAACATGATACAATTAATATTTATTACTGAGTGTTCATCTTGACATATTTATTCACCTAAGGAACTCCTCCTAAGAGTAGTAAGCCTTCTCAACCATGAATTGTACTTATAGTCCCGTTAACTTGTTTGGAAAAAAATGCCAATTTTGGAAATAATTTATAATAGGTCTTTTCTCTGTAACGGATATATTATGTCAATTAAATAGTTACCTAGAGACAAAATCCATAAAAATATATATATATATATATATAACTTGGCCAGCTTCTGAATAGTCAAAACAAATACTAATATCTGTATTTATCTTTAAATTTGGTGAATTTACATTTGCTCTATCATATTCAAGATAACACCTAGCTACAAAAAAAGGCACTGCATGCTTCATTTAAATCTATGAAACTACTTCCGGTTAGAAAGTTTGTTGAATTCGTGAATAAAGCATCTTGTAATAATCCTTTTAATTTTTTCTTGGAGTATTATACGCTTACTTAAGGCCTCTCACAGACTGGCGCGGCCCGGCCTCGGCGGACAATAGTAAACTTGTCCGCCGCTGTCAAATTTACCTACTATTGTCCGCCACCGCAGGCCGCGCCAGTGTGTTGTAGGCCTTATCTTGGCATTGATAGATTTTTTAACGCATTATTTCAAGCAACGGGCAAACCACCAAACCTAGAGCACCATTCAAACTGTGAAATGTGACTAGGTCGAATAATCTAGTCTCCTATCCCCTATACATTCCTAAGGCCTGCAACACACTGGAGCGGCCTGCGGTGGCGGACAATAGTTTTGTCAGCTAATGTCAAGTATACTCTGGTCCGCCGCGCCAGTGAGATGTGGGCCTAAAGTACACTTAAAAAAAGTTCTCTATGGAACACTGGCCGTAACACTGGCCACTAACAAAATACTCAGTACAACAGGTAATTTTGGCCATCGGAACATTTTTGAAATTGGAACAGAACTCGGGGGGCTATTCTCAAAACAGCCGGATCCAGTTCGACTTCGGTACGGCCAGGAGTGTTCGCAATATTGGGCTTGAGCAGTCCATTCGACAGCCAAAGGGACGCCTCCGGCGGTCGTACTGCCATGCATGTCTTTATTAGGTGAGCTATTCTGCAATAGTTGTCGATAAAATCTTTACCAACTTTAAATATGAGGTGAGTTTGACATATGTCCAGCAGTGGATGTCTTTTGGCTGCTACGATGGTGATTTTGAAGTTTTAAATGTTGTCAATTTTGTATTTTACACTTTTCTATCGCTCATGTACGTCATCATACCTAAAACCTATCGGTGCTGCGGTAACCACTACATAGTATAAAACAAAGTCACTTCCCGCTGTCTGTCCCTATGTATGCTTAGATCTTTAAAACTACGCAACGGATTTGCGGTTTTTTAATAGATAGTGTGATTTAAGAGGAAGGTTTATATGTATGATATAGTATCCGTGCGAAGCCGGGGCGGTTCGCTAGTATTATATAAAAATAAACGTAGACCAGGTAACTACAGTCTACACTAATCTACACTATATATTTATAAATAATAATATTATAAAGAGGAAAGATTTGATCCATTGCTTGTTTGTTTGTTTGTATTGAATAGGCTCCGAAACTACTGGACCGATTCGAAAACATATTTTAACATTAGAAGCCGACATTATCCCTGATGTACTTACATAGGCTACTTGCTAACTGTTACCACGGGAAAATGCTTCCTACCTACGGGAAAACGGGTAATCCGTGCGAAACCAGGCTGGGCAGCTAGTTCAAAATATTTAGGAATTGTACGAACAATAAAAGCTTAGAAAAATACGACTTATAATTTGTTTTTGCTTTGTTTTATACTACGACGGTGGCAAACCATCATACGGACTGGCTGATGTTAAGCACACACCATCGCCTATGGACGCTTGCGACACCAGAAGAAACACAAGCGCGCTGCCGATCCTTTATTGTTATTTTTACAAACGAAACTAAATCTGAAGTAAATGTCTAAAACTTTTGATACACTACTAATGTGATTTGAAAGCAAGAAATATTCTCAACATTCTAAAAAAATCCTTATAATTTTCTTGGACATCTTAATTCTTTTTCCTAATCAGGAACTTAGTCGCTTTTTTACCCCATTAAGGCTTCCCGACGTTTCTAATGTGTCACATCCTTCGTCGCGGGACGAACTGGCTTAAGCGGCTATGTTGATACCCGATGAAGAGGATGAGAATAAGAAAAATAATGTTAATGAGTGACAATTGTGAAAGTTTAAATCGACATCATTGTGTATCCAAAATTTACAGAATACCTCCCTCATTGTGTTAAGTGCGTGTGCCGTATCACGAACTCGGCTTGTTCGTCAAACTTCGTGACGCGTCGTCATTACTCGGGTACACTCGTGTCACTTCGTTCCCAAAGGACTTAAGCGCCATGGAATAGGGTTGTCACTCAAATTTTATCACCATACGATATCGTGGGGAATTGTCATCCCTATGACAAGTGTCATCTCCGTACAATTTATAACCTTAAGGCCTCTCACAGACTGGCGCGGCCTGGCCGCATGTCTGCCGCTGTCAAATTTACTATTGACCGCCACCGCAGGGCGCGCCAGTGTGTTCCAGGCTTAAAACTTAAAATTGTACTGAGATGACAGATGTCATAGGGTAGGGATCAAGATTTCTCAAAGACATTTTTGTCATAAAGCCAACTGATGAAGCATTATGAAAAAAAAGAACCAATTTTGGCTCTTTCCATTCAAGACGGCGGTTAGCGCTGTGACTGTGACCCCTCGAGGTCGAAAACTTACACTTTGCATGACTAGCCTATACTTAAGCAACGCAAATCAAAACATTTTCTACACCACCTTTTGTAGGGCTGAAATACCTGCTGAATGACCAAGCATAGTTGGCTCTGTGCGCGGAAGACTCGCAAATCCTTCTTTTAAGATCTTTTTTCGTAAATTTACAGGGTCGGTGTCGTCAAATACGCGTTCACGAGTATCGGTTGAGAAATGCGCCCTGTGGAGGAGAACAGCCGGCCGTCCAGACATACGAAAGCATTTTTGTCCAAGCTGACAGCTAATGCGTTCGCTTCGCTCGCCAGTTCAATTAAGTACCTACTTTAAAAGAAAGATGGCAAAAACTAGGTATTCCTGATGAAAATCCGATTAACACATTCCAAAAAGTACCGACGTAAAACGGTTTTAATGTTGTTTGTTAGAGAGAGAAAGCTCGCGCGGCATATGACAATCGTTTCATATGAAGATGCGTTTTGCAGAAAAGGGACAAAATATACCCCTCGTAAAGCATGGGACACTTATAACTTTGTGATTATTTCTTATAATGTGTTACTTTTTTCCCCATTTGATTAAATAAAAAATAAAAACAAGAAAACTCCAAATTATTGATTATTTCATTTGGTGTCAACAACCCTATTACTTACCACTTACGACGTTCTACAATTACTTGTAGCGACGTGTCGTGAGCCCCCGTTTCGGTAATACATTGTAGAATTCACAAGGTATAGTACACTTTATTAAGAAGAGTATAGGGTTCACAATTGGTTGTGGCTGCTGTCGAAATGTCAGTTGATGCATATCTCAATATCTGCAATGATAGATCGCATGTTTTGCAATGTTTAGCATTCTAGTTTGGCAGTGACATTAATGCTGTTTAAAGTAAAGTGGGATCTTATCTATACTTCTCTTTTTTTTAATACAACAGTCATCATCATCATTATCATATCACCCGAAAGACGTCCACTGCTGGGCATATGCCTCCCCCAAAGAGTGCCAAAGTGATCCATCCATCCACCGGTCTGCCGCGACCTTTATCAAGTCACAACAATAACAATACTTTTACTCAAACACCTTTCAATAAAAACAAAGGGTATATAATAATAATAAGTGTACCTATACAAATTAAAATTTGAAATGATGTAGCAGAATTCAGAATGGCACACTAAACCGTTTCTTTAGTAAGCTACTCTATTCTCAAGTTAAAAATAATAATAATAATAATAATAAATATCTTTATTGCCACAAACTTAACCTAGACATTACATAGAGCTTAAAACTAAAAACTAATTAAACATAAAGAAGGAGGAATACTTATCATACATTTGAAATTGGTTAGGGTCCCAATCTCAGCATATGCTGGGTTAAGTTAATACCCAGCGCTGGTTTTCAGACCGGTCCCTGGGAAGAGGGCCGGTCGCAGCGTATATCGCGTACAGTTCTTGTTTAGTATAACACAAGTAGTTAAGAGTCTGTATGTATGACAGTAAGTACGGTAAGAAAGTATGAAGATTTAATAATAAAGATTTTTTTTAAAAAGTTAATAAAGTAGAAAATAAAATAAAATCTAATGGTAAATTTATGACAACATGATTTTTGTGACAGGTGTGTGTGCGTGTGTGTGTGTATGTGTGTGAATGTGTGTGTGTGTGTGTGTGTGTGTGTGTGTGTGTGTGTGTGTGTGTGTGTGTGTGTGTGTGTGTGTGTGTGTGTGTGTGTGTGTGTGTGTGTGTGTGTGTGTGTGTGTGTGTGTGTGTGTGTGTGTGTGTGTGTGTGTGTGTGTGTGTGTGTGTGTGTGTGTGTGTGTGTGTGTGTGTGTGTGTGTGTGTGTGTGTGTGTGTGTGTGTGTGTGTGTGTGTGTGTGTGTGTGTGTGTGTGTGTGTGTGTGTGTGTGTGTGTGTGTGTGTGTGTGTGTGTGTGTGTGTGTGTGTGTGTGTGTGTGTGTGTGTGTGTGTGTGTGTGTGTGTGTGTGTGTGTGTGTGTGTGTGTGTGTGTGTGTGTGTGTGTGTGTGTGTGTGTGTGTGTGTGTGTGTGTGTGTGTGTGTGTGTGTGTGTGTGTGTGTGTGTGTGTGTGTGTGTGTGTGTGTGTGTGTGTGTGTGTGTGTGTGTGTGTGTGTGTGTGTGTGTGTGTGTGTGTGTGTGTGTGTGTGTGTGTGTGTGTGTGTGTGTGTGTGTGTGTGTGTGTGTGTGTGTGTGTGTGTGTGTGTGTGTGTGTGTGTGTGTGTGTGTGTGTGTGTGTGTGTGTGTGTGTGTGTGTGTGTGTGTGTGTGTGTGTGTGTGTGTGTGTGTGTGTGTGTGTGTGTGTGTGTGTGTGTGTGTGTGTGTGTGTGTGTGTGTGTGTGTGTGTGTGTGTGTGTGTGTGTGTGTGTGTGTGTGTGTGTGTGTGTGTGTGTGTGTGTGTGTGTGTGTGTGTGTGTGTGTGTGTGTGTGTGTGTGTGTGTGTGTGTGTGTGTGTGTGTGTGTGTGTGTGTGTGTGTGTGTGTGTGTGTGTGTGTGTGTGTGTGTGTGTGTGTGTGTGTGTGTGTGTGTGTGTGTGTGTGTGTGTGTGTGTGTGTGTGTGTGTGTGTGTGTGTGTGTGTGTGTGTGTGTGTGTGTGTGTGTGTGTGTGTGTGTGTGTGTGTGTGTGTGTGTGTGTGTGTGAAGTTCCAAATATTGAATTTAGCCAATTAGAAGATCTCATTCTTACTGGCCAGTTTGAATCAGCTAAAAGATCGAACGTTCACAGATAAAGAAATCGAAGTAGTTCCAATAATATATTCACTATGACGTCTGAATATGGAAATCGGAATTCTTTTATTTCAAGCTAAAAATAAGAACTACCAAAATTGTCGTAGGTGGAATAAAATTTGTTTCAAAATACTGTAAAGGTATATTTTAAATGTCTTCTAATTAATTATTAATGGTTATTTGTAAGATTCAGTGGAGAAGAATAATGGTTATGACTGATATCGAGTAAATCTGTGTCGTTTAATTCATGCATATCTAAAACGTTCCTCTCTAATCAATGATCCAATGATAATATTCCATACAAAAATTTATTTAACATTCGCAGGCTAACGCCGTGAAATTTTAAGAAACTTTTGAAACAAACTTTCATGGCTTGCCATTAGCGTGAAATTCCCCCGTTTCTAGAATAAACGTGTATAAACTAGAATAATTTAAGAGATTCGTTTGGGGCGTGAAATGTTGGGTTAACTAATTATAATTACGCTGTTAGCCTGCAAACGTATGTATGGAAAGCGAACCATCTCAATGAAAAAGTATACAAGCGATAAAGCGAAGTTATCAGAGTGCTCAATAATTCTAATAAGGGCAATGGATACAATACCACGTTATCGTGAGACGGCCGTGACAAACCCTCGATTTTTCTCCCGCCATACCTCTTTTTCTAAGTGTTCTAATAAGATAGAGACGGATAGTGCGAGAAAAATCGAGAGAGCTCGCGCGCCGTCGCGTGATAGCCGTGCAGAATAAGTTTATTTCAAGTAGTAAGAAAGAAAGAACACCCACATAATTATTTAATTATCTACTCCTAATACAAATGGTCGTTCTGCTGACCTCTGACTCTGATCTGACCTTTGAAGAGTTGCCTTCGGTTTTCATCATCAGACCAACTTGATGGTACCAAATATAATCATCTATGTTATCATCTGTTTGTTATATTATTGCAAAGTTTTGATTCGACAAGACATGGCATTCATGTAAATCGACGTGCATTATTATTACATCATATAGTTACAGATTAAATTAAGGTCTGTAAAAAGTATCACCCTCCACTGCGATAGGTATCATATTTTGTCGATCTTGAACACAAGTTTCATGTGCTCTGCCTATCTTATCAAAAAAGTATCTGCTTATACAGACACTCCAATAAGATAACAAAAATAAAACATGGAAATTAAAATCCGTCAAGCAACATTTAATATCATCTGCTTTCATAATAGTTTTACGTCTAAAACCCTTAATTCTAAAAATATTAGTCCAGCCACCGTGTCGTCTGATCTAAAAAACTATTAAAAAATATCAACGGAGCAAAAAACAGCATCTATTTTAGAGTACATAAAACTTTTATTACAGCACTTGCATTCAACAAAAAAAAACAAAATGGCCGATGTCACCAAATTAGTTGAATATGACCAGTGCCTCATGACCTCCCACATTAGTACAACAACGTAAGGTTCTTTCAGGATACCGGGAGCAAGGAAGCTCAAAACAAAATGGTTGACGCGCCATTTAATTAAAATTTATGTCCTCTTTGAAGATGCCACTTAATTTCTAACAAAATTAAAGTACTCAATAACGTTTAGTTTTTCTCAGAGTTGACTTGGAGATATTTTTGTGTTTAAAACTACTAACCTTTTATGTGCAGTTTTAGTTTCTGGGAATGGGAAAATTGGAAATGTTCGGATAGTTGTGTTGATTCTTATTAGTAATTTAGGCATAGAAGTTTTACCTGCGCCAGTTTTGTTCTCAAAATCATGCTACGTACCTATATTGTTATAAATATAACGTATTAAATGTTTTGATGTTTGTCACTCAGTCGCGCAGAAACTTAAATTGTTTTTTTTTTTTTTGGCACACTTTGTCACATAATATTTCATCCCCCGAGGAAATGGGATTGGAGGATTGTATTGTGGGACTAGGAGTTTATGCGAAGGAAGTCGGAGCGACTGCCACCTACCCATCCAACCAAGCCTAATTCCAACCACGTCTGCTTTATCTAGACCTTCGCTTCGTAATGTGAGTAGAAAAATTGGCGCCAGAAAACCAAGCCAACTGAAAGGTTAAACTGAGCGTTTCTGAAAAAAAAATAACTACAACTTAAAAAAAGTTGAAAAACCCCCGATATTTTCATTTCAAAGTCCAATATCTCAAAAACGGCTTAACTGATTTTGATGAACTATGGCTAAGAACACTCGGGGTAAAATTATCTATGACACAAAAAAACCGCATTCAAATCGGTCCATCCGTTTGGCAGCTTCGATACCACAGACAGATACACAGATACGTACACAGGCAGATACGTTATAGTACATTGTTTAACGAGGGGCGTAAGTGGAATATTGCTAACAAGAGTCTATCAGAAGCCCGACGCCGAAGGCGGAGGGCTTTTGATGACTCGAGTTTGCAATATTCTTACGCCCGTGTTATACACAATGTTTTTCATCACATTTGCGAGGAAACAAATAAATTTTAGATGAAATTAATACAAATCGTAATAAAAACTGCAACATGTCAGTCGTCCATTTTGTTGAATTTGACGAGAGGCGCGTATGGCAAAGACCCTTCGGTATACAGCCACAGTTTGAAAACATTTAAAATTATTTGTTATAAATACTAAACATTAAATTGCAGTTTAATTTAATATAAAGATATGTTTTATACGTATTAAAAGTTGGTTGTAGCAAACCTTTGAAGATATGAAATACACCTTGGCTGATTGGAAACATCCTCCGTCCGAAGTGAAGTATGAGTGGGTTCAATATTTTAAAACTAAACTTAACACCCCGTGGGAGGTAAAACGGCTATAACTGCTCTGTACGCTCGCAAGTAATAACGCCATTGACGAGCAAGTGTGATGAAAAACTTATAACACCCCTCTTTTTTGGTCGGTGTTAAAAACACTATTATTTTTCGTAAAATTATCTAGGAGTTTTATGTTATTTCCACTGAGAATATCTCGAGCCTAATAGGACGAAAAATTATACAAAAATAATTTTCTATTTTTTTTTGTTTTTTTTTTCTGGTAGATGTCGGCTCCCTAAGGCGTTGTGTGAAGGAACTGATTGAAGGATTTCGTGCCCTCACCGGATTGTTCCGATAGCTCAGTTGGTTAGTAGCGGCGGGCCATGAATGCCTGTGTGGTCGCCGGTTCGACTCCGGCTCGGAGCATTAAATTTTTCAATTTTTCCTTTGATTTAAAATTTATATTTTCCTTATTGTAATTCTCATTTACTTGGTATGGTATGGTGGTAACAAGTGACACAAGTCACGACACAAGAAAAATGTATGGAAATATCGGGACACTTCTGTTTCCTATTGGTAGAAGATCGTGGTTCTGAGTAGAAATAACATAAGTTGCAGAAAATGTAGTAAAAAATGTAGTGGCAATTTTTTCAAGAAATGCTCAACTAGTAACCATTCAAAGCGGCCACAAGCGATTCATTGAAATGCTAGCGGTAAAATATCAGATCGTAAATGTGTGAAAGCGCGATACCTCCAAAAACGTTATAAATACCAAACCATTTATTGTCGCTGAAAGGTCCAAGTCCGGATGTATCCGTCACCGTTAAATTAGACCGTTTACCACTGAACCCTGGCCACAATTAGGGATCTTGTGGACTGAAATACGACGCACACGTCACTGTGGATAGTGTCCGTAAACAGTTTAATGGCTTAGCAGAAACTTGTCACCCGCCGGGTCTGCACCGACCGCACACTTTCAACCAGCCCCGCTATTTTGTAACTTGTTTCAACCTCACCTCACCGTTTACGCACAAATAAAGAAAGAAAGAAAAAAAACATTTATTCGTGACAAGAAAATTAAATATAGCAAGGAAGAGATACACATAAAAAATAAGAATTATTTAAATAAATAACAAGGCAATAAATAACTAACTAAACTATTAATGTCACGAAAAGGTCCCGCTTCAGCATAATGCCAACTCAAAGAGCCGGCGCTGATCTTCCGTCGGAACCTTAATTATTAACCTTTACTATTATCTTGACGCGACGATTCGTAGTAAGTCTGCGCGGTTAGCAGAAGACGGCGCGCAAGCACTATCGAGCACTCTCGTACCATCTGTATCTTTTTAAATTTTCTAATAAGAGAGAGACGGATTGTGCGAGAGCCTGTTTCAATCAAGGGATACTAAAATACATTCAAGGGGAAAAAATATATTGTCGAAAGTCGTCCTCCAAAGAGTGCCAAAATGATCGATCCTGCGCCACCCGCATCCAGCGGACCTCTGCGACCTAGATAAACCACTGTTCTCTATTTCTTTTTGATGGATATTCTGTGCAGTTTATTATAATTTTATAGATTTTTAAATAAATACCTACGATTTTCTTCTATTTCACGTAACAACAAAACGGGTAAGTAGTGTTAAGCTCTGGTTTCCTAGGATAGCGGTGCCGTCAAATGCCGGCGAGATAGACTGTCCATCTCTTTCTAAGTGTTCTAATTAGAAAGATACGAATATTCTCGCCGGCATATGATGGCACCGGTATCCTAGAAAACCAGAGCTTTAGCGGCATTTCCGAACGCGCCTAATAAAATTAATATGGGCATATTGGCAACACTGGGAGCAACATGACTACTCGCGCGTCTACCATAATGTCTAAGGGTCGATGGCTTGTAATTTATTAATGTGAAATATAACCAGTGCTTTTATTGTTAAAAGTAGGAGCTGGTAGGTGGGTGTAGACCCGAGCACATGGCTAGTTTTTGAGAAAGGTCATTGAACTTTGCTCCCGATAGGGCCATTATACGACTATAATTTATGGACCTCGATGTAGACGGTAGACGACCATATGATTTTATGTCCTAGAGCAGTGGTTCCCAACCATTTGTCGTTCGTCACCCACAAATGTTCTGGGCCTGCATTCTGTGAAACCTTTCAATATGTAGGTAAACTAAGTAATTATATTTAGGTACCTTAGTTACATTTGAATGATAGTGGAAAAGGAACTGTAATCAATAGTAAATAGAATAAATTCGAATTATCTTTGTAATCGTTAGTTCACAGATATTTTATCTAAGTGTGCCTATAATTCTTTCGTACAAATATGTTTTTATTCATATAAACAGCCTGGATGCCCTGACAGTTGCGTCATGATTTTCATGACATTATTAAATTAAATATAATTAAATAAACGTTTATTTCAGGCCATGGCCCATGTCGTTGTTAGTAAGTACCTACAGACTTAAATTAATTTATGTTAGTAGAAGGTACATTCAAATTATTAATAAATTACCAAATTAACGATGAGAAAGGACCGGCGCATCATTAAAAATTAAATAATAATAATATATATATACATATGTGAAACAGGGCAAACATTTATCATAATCATAATCATTTATTTCGGATACTAGTCCATATTTGTTAGTAGCGTACAATTCTCAAAAACTTAATTCTAGTGTTAGTAATTACATATAATTCATAGTATTCATTTAAAATATAATATAATATTCGTATTTACAAATGTCAAAACTATTATGAATAACATACTTTATTATTTATTTATTAATATTTATTATTTGCCCGTGCCGGCTCATGCAGCTTACTCCATCGCCTCATGAGTGGGCAGTCTATTCTGCAGGATAATGCGCTTAGGAGACTGTTAGCACTACCTTGCAATCTGTGCAATGGATGTCGCTCTTTTACGCATAATCGCATAAAAGTCGTCCATACGGGCATCGGCAAACATCCCTGACGCACTGCAGTATCGAGGTAGCCCTATCAGCATCCTAAACGCATTATTATATTGCACCCGTAAGGCATTGTATGCTCGCTGCGTAAAGCCGGTCCACAGGCCGCAAGTATAAAAAGACTGGCAAAACGACTTAAAAAGCGTGATCTTTACGTCATTGCTGCACTTTACAAACCTGCGCACCAGCATATTGCAGCGAACCGTCAATGCCCTACGCTCCCGCTCTATGTCAGTGTCGTCACTGAGATCCTCGGTGAGCCAGTGACCCAGGTATTTAAACCGCTGTACTCTCTGCAGGGCGGCACCATTTAACACAACAGGAGGAGCTTCCTCTAGTTTCCTGTTGCCTGCCCTGAAGACGAGTAACTCACTTTTGGCTGTATTATACCTGAGCGCATGTCTCTCCGCATAACACTCACAAATTCTGATGAGCCTCCTGAGCGCACTGATAGAGGGAGCCAACAGCACCATATCGTCAGCATAACTAACGTTGTTGAGGCAAGTACCGCCTATGCGACAACCGACCTTGGTGCTAGTGAGTTCCTCCATCAGCCCGTCCATGTACACATTAAATAAGGTCGGAGAGGTTACCCCCCCCTGCCTCACTCCGCACTCCAGCATGTATTTATCCAAGTGTACGCCTGCCCATCGCACAGAACTCTGGGGATTTGATTACTGTACCAGTATTCAAATACCGCGACTAACTCTGGCGGGAGACTGGTCTCGGACGACACCTTGCTCCACAAGATATCATACGAGACCAGGTCAAACGCTTTGGATAGATCTAGAAAACAGGCGTACACTGGACTATCCTGATTCGCATAGTATTGAACAGTACTTTTTAGGCAAAAGATAGCAGATTCCGTCGACACTCCAGGCTGGAACCCGAACTGAGCGTCTTTAGCCTTATAGTGTTTTCGAAGCAGCCCATCGAGAAGTCTGTCCAGTACCTTGGCAGTGATTGTCGCCAGCGAAATCGGTCTATAGTTTTCCAGGTCAGACACATCCCCCGTTTTATTTTTTACTATTGGCACAACAGTGGTTTTCATTAGTGCACTCGGTAGGTATGAGTGACTCACACACAAATTAAATAATAACGCTAGAACTCGCGGAAGATGTGTCCCGGCATGTTGCAGGTGCTCAATACTCCATCCATCGTGTCCCGGTGACTTCCCGGTCTTCATCGTTTTAATGACAGAGGCTACGTCACGTGCCGAGAAACGCACCGACACACTTGTTGGAGTCGCACTGAGCACCGGCACACACCGATTTAGCGACGACTTCATCTCGAAGCGCTGTTTAAACAAGTTCGCAATGTCAGTGGGGTCACATTTTCCTGCTATGCTCACAGGCAGACTTGACTTCGGATTAAGTTTGCTTGTTTGTTTCCAAAACTCGCTAAAGTTTTTTGCTGAGTGATGTGCCGTAATAATATCCATTTTAATCTTTTGTTGATTATTTTGGCACCACTTCAGCTTAGCTTTAAAAACCTTACGCGACTCTGACATTTGCTCATACACGGGCCCGCCAGGAGGCCTATTAAATGCTATCCACTGTTGAAAGTACACCCTCGCTAGACTATGAGCTTCTCTGACATACTTGTTCCACCCAGTTACATATTTATGACAGCGCCTCGTACCTATTTTTTTAGTGAATATAGCTGCCTCACTTAGCGAATTAATTACATTATTATAAAGATTATCTATAATTTGTCTATGATCTAAATTAGTACATAAATTATCACAGCAACTTATAAGCATTTCAGGGAAATCCACATTTTTCAAATTATTATTACAAAGTTCAGAATATTTAATTATTTGTTCAGGTGTTCGTTGTCCCCAAATGAAGACAATAGAAATTAAATTAAACATAATTTCTAGCGGAAAGTGATCCGACCAGAAAACATCCTGGTGCACCATCACGCCTATGACACCCTGCCTCGCAGACTCTGTTACTAAGCAATGATCTAGCCATCGCCGGCAATCAACATGTGCATCGCTTACAAAAGTGTACGTCTCTGAGCTAGCTCCTAATATTTCCACATCCACACATCGCAGACATTGCTCAGAACAAAAGCTCAAAAGCTCATTGGCAAAAAGTCCACCTGGATGAGCATTATAGTCTCCTAAGACAATGGCTGACTCGATGTCATGGCTGCTTATTACGGCACTTATTTCGCTTAGGCATTCTGTAAACTCCGTTAAGTTTTCCACTGAGTTCGTTGGCATGTATACAGAGAAAATCAATAGATTGCGCTCACCTAGGCTAATTTTTATCGCTGTCAGCCTTACACTTACACACGTTATCACTGATACTATAGGAAAAGCACTTTTACGCCAAAGCAATGCTACTCCCCCGTAAGGCCTCCCCCGCAGCACCTCCACCGAAGTATCAACCGCAGACTTGCCAGTGTAGCCAAAATCTTGGCTTATTGTTCCCAGCAGCGCAATATCATGCGGCAACAGCCAATGTTCTTGCAAAGCGACAATATCAGCTTTTCTACATAATGTGCGCACGCAATCAATCGATCTCATTATAGATTTGCAATTAAAACTAATGAACGACGCTGAATTTTCATTATGAGCATGAATATTTGTTTCTGAGTCATGGATATTTTCTATGTATTTAAGTATTTATATCTATTATATATATCGTCGTCTAGTACCCATAACACAAGCCTTACTGAGCTTACTATGGGACTAGGTCGATTTGTGTAAGATTGTCTCCTTACATTTATAATTTCTTATTATTATTATTATATGTACTGTACTGAGTGGCATCCATTATGTATGATAGTTGATATTTCTGTCGAGAAAAACGTTAAAGATATATTTAAAAGTGCAAATGTGTAACATTATACTTGACGTCAGCTGTACTTGCGTGCTGTTGCTTTGTGTCATTTTTGTCTTTCCTTCTAAATAACGAATAGGAAAAAATATGAGAACGAAATGAATATTGTTATGATTGTAATTTCTTCTTATTTAAGAGCTAAGCTCTTGTCGGTGTAGCTCAAAGTAGGCCCTCGATCTACTCCGATCCCACGCAAGAGGTTGCGACATCTCGATACGACCTAACATCAACTCTTTTTTGAGCTGATCTATGTAGTTTATTCTAGATCTTACTCTTCCTCGCCTTCCCTCTATCTTTCCTTCACTTATATTGAGATTGTAGTTACTAAATGGTCCTACTATAATATTCTAAATTGTGAAATTTTAGGTGTTCAGATGTTTGTTGCTCTCTCACTTTTAACGGCTCAACCGATTTGGTTGAAATTTTGCACGAATATAGTTAATGGCCCGGACCAAAATATGGAATAGTTTTCATCCCAACTTTGAAAATGTAAGCAAGCATCAAGAGGCTACGCGACCCCTGCCCCCCGATTCTGTAACGTGTTTCAAGCTCACTTCAACGCTCACCCACATATATATCTTGACTTCGCGATTCTTGCTAACCAAGCGTAGGTAGAGGTCTAGTTTCGTGCCGGGTGACCGGCGGGGTGAGCCGCTTTAGCGCGTAGCGAATAACAGCCCAGGGGTCGTGAGTCGTGACCCACAGTTTGAAAAACACTGTCATGCCTACTAATCCCATCCCGAAAAAGTAAATAAATATACACACCTAGTTTTCCTTATTGCTATTCCCAACACCCGGTTTAGGCAGAACGGTGTTGAAGGCCATAAAACGGTGACATTCACACGGCCGACTGTCACGTTCCGTGTTAGTTTAACTGTATCTACTTAGTTTACTTTGGAACGGTTAGGACTTCTAGTAGTTTATAAACAGAAAATAAAACTTTGGAATTTAAACTTTTAGAGACATTCCTAGAATACTACACGTTAGAAACGTGTCGCTTGCCGTGACATTTAGTACGTGAATGTAACCGGGGCTCGAGTAGTTTAGAAATAAACTTTATCTCCGCGCTGGCACAGCGCGGCTAACTGTACAGCTATTTCGCCACTGCAAAGCAAGTTTCCGTAGTGTAGCGGTTATCACGTGTGCTTCACACGCACAAGGCCCCCGGTTCGATCCCGGGCGGAAACAATGTCCCTTTTTGCTTTTTTTATTTTATTTATCGCTGAAATTACTTCTACCTTGGTTATTTTTTTCTAAAATATGTTTTTTTTAAAGTGTTTTGAAAAAAAAAAGAATTGCACCTGCTAGGAAAAGTTCACGAGAATCTGTTGCGAAATGCGACCTGTAGAGGAGAACAGCCTGTCATTTGGACATCCGGACATACGAAAGAATATTGGCTCAAGCTGAACCGCAGAACTTCGTTCGCTTCGCACGGTCGTTAATTCATTCATTAGTTGTAATTGTAAAAGTATACACAGAATACCACAAATGGGGTGTGAATCGATCAAGAAAAAATTTTTTTTTTCGCTAGCCTGTTGGAGTGTCCCACTGCTGGGCAATGGCCTCCCCCCTGGATTTCCACTCGTCCCTGTCGGCCGCAATCCTTGGCCAATCACTTGAAACTGCGTCCAAGTCATCTCGCCATCTCCGCCTTGGCCTACCTCGCCGCCTGTGTCTGTCTTGTGGCAACCACCTAAGAAAAAAAAATTACCTATGTGACTTTTTTTTTCATTTGTATAGAGTGTTGGCCGACTAGGGCGACCTGCTCCATACAAACGTAAAAAAAATCGCATCAAAAAAAAGTTATTTTAGTTTTTTCTTATCAGAACACGACACCTGTTATGCCCTTGATCGCTTCACACCCCATTTTTGGGGCACCCTGTGTGAATTCTAAGTACCTACTCATTTTGTTGACTCGTATTGATAAGATAAGCTAATCCAAATGTTTAACTACTTAGGTACTATCATTTAGTATTGTGCGTTGACTTGTTTCAAGGTCGTATTAATTGTAATTTAATTTTAACTCTTATTTTGAATAAACAGTACCTACTACCTCCCTACTTTTAAGTACCTACCTAATAAGAATAGTTTTAATCATATGAGTAGGTCTAATTACATAGTATCTAAGTGCAACACAATTTATTTTTCTGATAGTGTTATATACTGTGTCATATTCTAGAGCCTGTCTCTAATTTGACGTAAAACAGTAGAACTAAAGTAAAATAAAAAAATACAAACAAAACACAAATGGTTAATTAATGTTACGAACAACTTTCACTGCTCCTTGTTTTTTATCCTTCATTCCAACGCGACTTACCCATATTCAATATTTAACGAGCCCACTAAAAAATAGTGCACACGTGTTCCAAGCCCGCATGACCTTTTCAAAACAAAAAACTCCAATAAAAATCATTTGCATAAAGAATAGAGGAATCTTGGCGGGGCGCCCAAACAATTAAACCATTGTTCTACTCTTTATGTTTTAAAACAAAAGGGTCTAGTGTGCACGCCGCTTTAGAATTCTGGCCTAGTTGAAAAAGGTAGTAACCTAGTGTATAATTATGGCAAGCTGAGTTTTTTTGGAATTGAAAGTTATTTAGCTTCACTCATGCGGGTTGTTCTTAACATTGGTAATATTAGTTCTTTTTTGGCCTGGTTTTAGATTCATGTAGTCTATTAATGAAATTATTTTACCGGTATCATTAAATTTATTATTATTATGTGCACATCTATACTTACTTATTTTATAAATAGAAATGTTTGTTTGTACTAGAACAAATCATGTGTGTTCAAATATTCTTTTAAAAAGATGTTTCATAATATACAGGCATGGTGACCAATCTTAGTAAATAAGTTTTAAGAGTACAGGAAATAACATATTCTTAATGCGGAAAGTCATCAGCATAATTATACACCTTTTTTTTTGATTGTGAGGAAAATCCTTTATCTCATACCTCTGCGCCACGGGGATAGCGCAGAGGTTATGTCGGACTCGCAACCACTAAAAACCCCCGATGGTCCTCCTCGACGCATTTCGGACGGCTCTGGGATCTCCTACGGAACGCACCAGTGCCGCCCTAGCGTCATGGCTCTGTGGGTCCCACCTAGCTTTTTTTTACGATTGCAGCCCCCAACTCAACCGTGTACCACCCCAAGGACCCCTTTTAGTCGCCTTGTACGACAGGCAGGAGATAGGTACCGTAGCTGTATTCTAATGCCCAGGCTACAGGGCGCAATCATTATACACCTAGTCATGGTAAAATTACTTTGCATTTTCCTTAAAAGCAGTTGGTATGTCGCATCAAATACCGAAGCAGGAAATAATGTTTTCTTTCTTTTTTCTTTCTTTCTTTAAAATAAAAGTGGCTGTCCAACCACAGCTTGTTTGGTTCATCATACAGTTTGAATTTGTGTAGGTGTAAAATAACAATTTTGTTTAAAATATAGGTTTGTTTAGCATCATTTCAACGATTGCTGTATCTAAACTGATTCTGTTGATCCGGGGGCGTGTCATTTCCAGAAACTGTTAGTCAGAGCAGAGATTACAAAAATTACGTCGATTTCGGCTTAGTCGTTATCCCGTGGTTCAATTCCAAGTAGAGATTATATAGTGGTTAGTCCTCGAAAACATTATAAATACGAACCATAATAACAAAATAAGTAATAGGCTATAATTTATTTGGATACTAGGTACTATTCTTTTTTGCTTATTAAAGGATCGCCCAGATAGCGGATCAGCTTGCAGCAAACTTGATTTCTCTTTGATTATAAATTGCTACGTCAAATATAACATGGCAAGTTTGTGAAAATCTTGCTGCAACTTGTAAATTTAAATATAAAGTATCAAGTTTGTGGTAATGTTGCTGCGAACTTGATTTCTCTTTGATTATACATTGCTACGTCAAATATAACATGGCAAGTTTGTGACAATCTTGCTGCAACTTGTAAATTTAAATATAAAGTATCAAGTTTGTGGTAATGTTGCTGCAAACTTGTAAGTTATTTAGATTTTCAAAGATGATCTTTCTCATTTGTTTTTAAGTTGCTGCAAACTTGTTTTTGCTAGAGGATCTAGCGGATCAGCTTGCAGCAAAGCTGATTTTCCTTTAATTATAAATTGCTACGTCAAATATAACAAGGCAAGTTTGTAACAATCTTGCTGCAACTTGTAAATTTAAGGATAAAGTTTCAAGTTTGTGGTAATGTTGCTGCAAACTTGTAAGTTATTTAAATTTTCAAAGATGATCTTTCAAATTTGTTTTTAAGTTGCTGCAAACTTGTTTTTGCTAGCGAATCTAGCGGATCAGCTTGCAGCAAACTTGATTTCTCTTTGATTATACATTGCTACGTCAAATATAACAAGGCAAGTTTGTGACAATCTTGCTGCAACTTGTAAAGTTAAGGATAAACTTTCAAGGTTGTGGTAAAGTTGCTGCAAACTTGTAAGTTATTTAAATTTTCAAAGATAACCTTTCAAATTTGTTTTTATGTTGCTGCAAACTTGTTTTTGCTAGCGAATCTCGTCATGACATGACACAAGCGCTCTTGCCGCCTTCACTTCCATTGTTGCCAGTGCAGATCTCCGATCAGATTATGGATAATTCAAATTTATTCCGGATTGTCAACGGATCGTAGCTGTTTTTATTTTTCTATGCTTTATTGTATGACCGAAAAATCTGTAACTTTTTTCTACCATATTTACATGCATAGAAAAATAAAACAAACACTTAATAATTGCATCCATACTCCTTTACATAAAAATAAGTTTTTTCTTCACACAAGCAGCAATTTTTATGAAAATATTTATACGTTACTTGTGTTTTCTTTGGAATGTAAGTAATTAACCTGCACTGTTTAACGCAATACGTTTAACGTAATATCGTAAGTTTATTATATATTACTTAAACAGTAGTATTTATTACACTACAGTTGTAGCAAAAACCCCTATTAAGTACAACCATTTAAGGCAGCAATTATTATACAATCGTGATAAAAAAACCGTAACGAAATGTGATTAAACTTGATGTCTTTAAAATAGCGATTTCAATTTTATTCCCATGCATGCGCTTATAGATTATCGAATCGCCAACTAAGAAGTATCACTTCAAAAACCAGAAGCTATTTGTGCTTACTCAGTATTGCAGATTTTAATTTTCAGCGTCTTTTTTTAGGATTTTAGTTCAGGAGCTGGCAACACTGACCCGACCGTTAACTGTCAGTTCTGTCAACACTTTCCCGCTGAATCAAGGCAAGGTATCGTCTAGCGTCAGGGTTTATGTACAAAAATAAAGAAATTGACAAAACGAAGTTCTGTAGTTACAGGGGGTAAAAAGGAGCGTCAGTTATTGAATAAAGTTGTGTTGTGTACGTGAAATTAAGAAGTGAATAAGACGTGAGTGTCCGTGTCCGTCGTCTTGGTGGACGCGCTGTGAAATTGAGGTTAGTTTTATTTCAATATTTTCTATTAAAGTTTCATTATCATTTTCAATAAAGTATGAATTCCGTACGTTACTAATTTCCTGAAGCTTGTAAATATATTGTCAGTGATGTGGGTATGCATGCAGGTATTTATTTTACTTACTTTTTGACCAGAAAATATTGCATTATTTTATTGTTGGCTACCAATTCGAGTTCTGGTACAGGTATACATTTGTGTGTTTACTTGTTCCTGACTCATGGATGTTCTATGTAGGTATAGTTATCCATCCATATCCTGACAACTGTTAATCATTATACAATGATTAACAGTATGAATACTTATCTACTATGAATACTTGGATATCTTAAGTATATGTATACACATATAGTTAAGATATCCAAGTATTCATAGTAGATACTTTTAACATGTTACTTGTTCCCCATGAAAAGTGCAAAATTCACTCCTCAAGTTCACTTGAATATTTTGATGCATCCTTTTTTATACATGGACTCTACCAGGGTAAGTCGGTTTTGGTATCTGGGTAATTCTCATAGGGTCCAGACACTGTCAGTTTTTTGTACCTATCTTACTCACATTTCATAGACTAGAATAAGATGTAGATGTAATGGGTAGAGAAATAAGGTCATTATTACTATTAGTGTCGGAACCATATTAAATTGAGTTAAATACAAAAACTCACAACCATGTTCTAAAGTTAACGCTCCTAATACTTTGTTTATAAACCTAATAATGGTATATGGTAATATGAATCTATAGCTGCATTACACACACACACACATACACACACACACACACAGCTAATATGTAAATGGTTATCAGATTATTTAGCCTCTTTAATCTGTTAACTTGCAATACATGTTTGTGACAACTCAAAAAACAATGATCATGATCCATCTACTCGGATATTAAAACGGAGGTACCAGGGGGTGTGTGAAGGCTTTTATCACTCAAATATAGCATGAGCAAAAGAGGTGGAGATAGATGAATTTAGAAAATCGTAATATACGATAGACCCCAGGTTGATTAATTTAGTGAAAATGTCATAATAATTTTATTTATTTGTTTCAGAGCAGAACAACTAAACCATAATAAGTAATAAGCGTATGCTGAAAACATGGATATTGGCTTAGAATTGTTCTACTACATATCATCCTGTGGGTGTCATAAAAGGAACTATCCGGAGATCGGGCAGCAGCGTCCTATGTCTCAATCCTCCTGCCTAATTTTATAGTTACTTACGAAAATAAATGTTGTCATTCATGTACAGGTGTATTATTTACTGCGAAACGCACATAGGGTATGGCTATGTCTATTTTAGTACTGAAAGTTAGTGATTAGTCACATTTCTTTGCATGAGTTATATTATAACAGTTACTTTTGTCTGGTTTCACTGTAATGTGGCCATAACTCAGGAACTAGAATTGACATAGTTGTACTTAATGAATGAATGAATGAATGAAAGTATTTATTTCGGATATTGTACATCCATATTATGTTAGTAATAACTTATATTAGGTGTGTTAGTGGAAAGCATAATTATAATTACTACAGACATGCAAGGACATCCAATGCGCGAGGATAGGGCTGTCCATCCTCTCAGCGATCACCTTCAGGAGGGTGTTGGTGCTGCCCCGCACGCGCTCTCCGAGGGACGCCACCCGCTTGCGCATCACGGCTTGGAAACCGTCGGTTCTCCACGCGGCGAACATTCCTGACGCGCTGCAGCGCCAGGGCAGCCCCAGCAACCCCCTGAAGGCGTTATTGTACTGGACGCGCAGAGCACTGTAGGCTTTTTTGGTGTAGGCACTCCACAGGTTGCACGTGTATAGGGACTGACAATACGTTTTGAACAACACGTTACGTTACGTTACGTTTTACGTTTTCAATTAATTCCCCGTTTTCTCAGGTTCTCCCTCGTGGTCTTACCTGGAGGACACAATAGTAGGACCATGAGAAAACTGGGATTATATCCCCGATTAACAAATAAGCTGCAACTTTGCGTATACTTTGTAAAAACAAACTTCATGCAAGTTTGTTGGGGCAACATTGCGTATATGTTGTGAAAACAGACTTCATGCAAGTTTGTGATGTCAGCATTGTATATAAATTGTATAAACAAACATTGACCAAGTTTGTTGGGGCAACATTGCATAAACTTTGTCATTTCAGTATTGTTGAAACAAACTCCATGCAAGGTTGTTCCTGGGAAACTAGAAAGCTTGATTCAAACTTGTGTCAAGTGTATACACTTGCCATGGCAAACTTGTCACAAACCTTCACTTTTGATACAGCAAACTTGTAGCAAGTCCGATCCAAGTTTAAATTGCTATCTGGGCGGGCTCACATTTAATTTAAATTATGATGAATAACATTTTCAAAATTATATAATTTCGTTAATTTACACTTAAAACTATCATAGAGTCTATTAAAAGGTCTATTGGTGGTTGTAGTGACAAAGTTTGGTATAAATTCTATTCAAATGAGTAACGTACTGTACATGTAAGTAGGTACTGTTTTTTTTCTCACAAGCAAATCAATTTAACTAATTAAAACCTTAGTCATCGGAAACCTGATAAACAACACGCGTGTACATAACTACGTTAACTCATAGTTTAAATAATTAACCCATTGTTTTATGTTGTATAAAATAATAATTTACAGCCTCGTTAAGTAACAGTTATTTTTGTGTACTAATTGGTGTCTTATTCCGAGTACTGTTGAGGAAACAGATACATAATAAACATTTTATAGATGAGGATGATGATAAAATATTTTTACACGTGCTAATGACGTGGTTTAAAAGGCTGGTTTAAATTAATTCAATTAGGTACCTACCGTTGTATCGGTATACAATGTTTAGAAGTAGCTACATAGTAGTTTCTGAGAGGTAGAGCACAGTGTGATGTTATCTAGCTCATCCTTTCTGGACTTATGACATCCAGTCACGATTACCTCAACATGCCGACCATAAAGGACGAAATTATAAAGCACACGAGACGTTACGTCGAGCGCCTCGCAGGCCACCCAAATCCTTTGGCTATATAAGCTTACCAGATAGTCATGTCTGGTAAGCGACAAGCACCCAGCCTAAAACGAAAGCACATTGTGTAGGGCTGCATAGTGGTTGAGCGAGACGATGGTCTCCTAAACCCAATCTTACAAAGACACTCGCCAAAACTGGTAATAGTCGTTACCGACTGATGGCAGTTCTTTATGGGAAAAAAAACTAGGTGGGGAAGTACCTCCTTAGTGAAAGGCCGCGGCCATAACGGCTTTTTGCTCTGATGTAGGTAACGAGTAAGATCGCTAGAGCTCCCGTCGATTCGCTGAGTAGAGACAAAAGAACCTGCGTTTGTCTCTATTTTGAGGATCACTTGTTACTCTGAAGCCGCAAACACACATAGGCTACAGTGTCTGCTTAGAGTCAGACAGGTCGTACGTTACTTGCGACGCCGGCATACCGTTAACACTAGAAAAACACACGTTTTTCTTCAGATAGGGTCAATGTTAATTCTAACAATTTTAATCATAGGTACTTCTATACCAGCTCTATAATGGTCAAATAAATCTGCGAAAACTTTATTCCAATTGTCAACACGTTAACTGACCATCCTAGTATATTTATATAGAACCTTATTACACATAAAGTGCACGGATGGTCGGTTAGATGTATTTTCGATAGTACAAAACAAAACTAGATATGATGACTTTCATATGACTTTGCGTGCCAATTCGACAATTTGCCCCATAGATTGGGATATGTCATATGTGATGTGACCCGAACTGACAGCAAACAGCTTTTAGGTGGATGTCACACTGCGCCGCATCTCCGGACGGAGGTGCGGAGCTCGTTGTATGCAAGTACCTCAGTTTCTATATAAATTCCGTATGATAGTCACACTGCACCGCACCTCCGTCCGGAGATGCGGCGCAGTGTGACATCCGCTTTACACGCTCCTTCAACGTTAACACACTGTTGACAGTCATTAGATCCGTGTGTAAACAAGCCCATATTCGAACAATATATCTACACAAGACATGTGTGAGACGCCCTAATCACATTCCAACTGGATTCCAATGTGTTTCACACGCGTTCTGAAACGTTTGCACGTGGAATGCGAAATGTATTTTCCAAATTGACCCTAAGCGCAAGGCATGCGTAAACGCATGAGTCACCCCTCCTACGGCATTTGTAAATCATTCAATTTGAATTTTAATGCATGTGCATCCTTAATCCAGGTTCTTCTTGTTCTTATTTGAAGATGTCTGCGGTCGAACTTATTGCTTCATTATTAATCATGTCATTGCATATATTATGGTCAATATTATGTAGTCCTCATTTATACTAGTATAAAATATGTAAGTGATTTACCTATTGGCATTATAATTCCTGAGTACTACATGTACTACGTACAGAAAACAATAAGTAGTTAAAAAACAGAATATTATATTTTTTATACCTAGTTTGTTTTGTATTTTACTACTTTCACTAGATATATTAAATTCGGCATTACGATGAATTTTATTAAATGCGCAACGTCTCTGATTAAACACAAAATATAAAACTGTTTAAAACTAAAAAAAGTTGCAAAAAAACTGTACCCCAAACTGCACCCTTTTAATACTATTTCTCGAATACACTCATTTGCATACCGCTCAGTTAAAAACACCCCGTATACTTTTTTTTCGTAACGTTTTTCTGCCACGGGAAAAAAACGTTATAGGGTATTTTTTTGGAATCGCCAAAAAAAGTAATTGTCATTGTATTTTTTTATTTTCCAGTTTTGTTTCAAGCACATCTGCCATTTTTTTCATAGGTATATTTATTGGTTTGAGATTATTGTTATATAGGTCATTGTAAGCGATAATTTGCATGCTTTCGCGAATAACTATTGTTAAACAATTACGTTTACCATCTGCTCGTTAAAGTTCATGGAAAGATGTGGGTACGATACAATAAAATTCTTTACTATAATCTTTTAAAGTTATAGGCAGAAAGTGGTTCTAAAGCCGATATAAGCGAAGCGAATATTTAATACTTTTTTAATAGAAGACGAATGTGGTAGTAAGAACATCTTTAAATCAAAAATTAAGAAGTTGCTAATAGGTACTTACACGCATGACTGAATAAATAGGTTGGGTAAATATTATACACATACACTGTGTTGATATGATATAATTATAATTATGCATTAACCCCAGTAGATAATTGTAATGTTGTATTAACCTCATTAATATAAGTCATTCATGTACTGTAGATCAAGGTACTAATGTTGAAAATGAGTGCCTCATTTCGCCGTTAAACGTAAGTTTGGCGAAATTAATTTAAGCTTAAATGTACCATAGTTTTTTTTTTGAGAAAATATATATATATATATATATATATATAAAATTTTATTAAAGGCTTCGCACACCAAGGCATGCATCACCTCTAGAATAAGTACCTACTGCACATTTGTTCACAAAAATCGTCCCAACTGTCACTGTAAGCCCATATATTGTTTAAATTGACATCAAGATTAGTAACAACCATGTATATCTAAGTAATATTTTTATACTTCACTGTAAACTAATTCTTATAAGAAAACCGCTGTCAATAAGAAGCCACTGGCAAAGGGCTGAATTGCAAAGGCGGAGTGTTAGGCCAGTCAATTTTAGTTCAATATTGGCTTAATTATCAGTATTATTACACAGACTGCACGCAAAGACATGGCATATTATAAGGCCTTTGTCTATCCCGAAGATCTATATACCGGTAGAACTGTTACTCGCGTCCGCAGGAGCTACCTAGGTACCAGCTACCTATAGCTACCTCATCCCTGCACGTGTCCCCTGGGTAGTGCTAAAGAGTGACAATCTTTTTCTCGTTCGTTGATGCCATACGATTAAATAAATATTACAGTGAAATCAATTTTAAAATCGGATCCATAGATTACCCACACATCACCCACATTATTATCGTCGTATCGTACTACATTAAAAAAAAACCTATATCATACCTAGCCTAATTGGATAAAAGTACGAGTCCATAATAATAACATGTATATATATCCTACTCATCACCGAAATATGTATAATCGCCCCGAAAGTTACTAAAATTGTGCCCCCCCCCCCCCCTCTCATTTTAGAACCGTGTATTTTAAAAATATGAAAAAAATCATGGTCATAGGGCTTATTAAATTCTTTCAGCGAAAATTGTTTTGAACAAGATCGGTTCAATTCAAAGGTTTTCGAGATGTTTCTAAAAAACTGCCTTCTTTAAAGAAAAGGATGTAAGTGACATAAGATTTCAGTAATGATACGACCTTTTTAATGGGCACGGAACCCTTCGGTGTGCGTGGTCCGACACGCACTTGGCCGCCTTTTTTTCTTTTCTATAGAACGCTGGGTGGGACTCCGGGAGCGATTAAGTTATGAAGATCATTCGTCGCGGCCACAACACAAAAACCATCAAACCTAATAATTAGACGTCGAGCAATGCCCTTTACTTGTAATTTTCTATTTAAATATATTATATAAATCGCCCTACTAATAGAGTGCACTATAAAATACCTATTACTCAATGGCTGGCTTGGGTGTACTATAAAATACCTATTACTTAACGGCTGGCTCGTCATTGGGACATCAAAAGCAGCTGTCATTTGTTATTTAATGACACGTTATTTTCCTTGACGTACAATTATAAAGTGGTTAGTACTAATGTTATATTGTATCTACGATTGTGAGTTGTACAAATAAAATAGATAACTTATAAAAGTGTTGACGACGTTAGCCTAGTTGGTACTTGGTACTGGTGAAAAATAACGAATGTAGGTAAATAAGTGGTAAAAAAAGAACAAACATTATGTCTAGCCGGATGAGGCGCATACGGGAAAACTCGCATTGTGGCCAGTTGAAGACGTAAAATTTTGTGCTCAAGCAACACGGGCGGTTATTCGTAAAGCCCCAGAGCGCATTTTTATGGCCCTCACCTTCGGTTCGGGCCACAAACACCTGCGATCCTCAGATCGCCTCAGCATTCACGAATTCACCGCCCTAGTTATGTAATGTACTGTTATGTAATTTTTAGTTTTATTGCACTTGAAAAAAACTACATCTGTTGTTGTTTTTTGGATCCTACTAATATTATAAACAAGCTTCCGCCCGCGACTTCGACTGCGTGGACCCGGGATAAAAAATCTTCGCGAAAAAAATCATTTCGTTTAAGCGTGATTGAGTAACAAACATCCAGACATCTAAACATGCATATTTTGCATTTTTAATAATAGTAAGATGCGAATGTTTGGATGTGTGTTACTTAATCACGCTTAAACGGCTAAACCGATTTGGATGAAATTTTGGACGAAGATAGTTTAGAAATATCATGGATTAAAATATAAGACCCCCCAAATATATTGCCCCGTGTGGTGTCGGGTTAGAATAGCACCACCCCCTTTCTTCCTGTGGGAGTCGTAAGAGTCGACTAAGGGAACAAGGTTGAAGTGTGTTGTGGGCGATGGGCTAGCAACCTGTCACTGCGCTGCGATGTCACATTTTGTCGATGTTTTGTACCCACATTTATGCTAAAAGTGGTACTGGAACACAAGTTTCATGTGCCCTGCCTACCCCTTTTAGGAATAAAGGCATGAATTGTATGTATGTATATATGTAAAATATAAGACAGTTTTTATCCCGGGTCCACGCAGACGAAGTCACGGGCGGAATCTAGTTTAAAATAATCTCACAAAACTGTTTGATGTAGAGGACAAGTCACATTGACAGGTAGTACCTACATAAATTATTTTTAATTTCGTGAAACCCCGATCCCTCGGAAACGTAACAAACAATATTCAAATCTCGAATCCAATAAAGAAATGCTTCTCGAATTTGAATATTTTAGCTTCCGTGGTCGAAGATGACGATTTGCATAGTTTTTTATAATATATGCTATAAACCGTGGGAAAGGAAAGGGTTTGGCACACATTATACGATATTTGCATGTCTTTGGTACATTTATTTACTCACCATTCGCTTTGGAATTTTAAAATACGGGTAGCTTGAGGTTTTCAGTTTAACTTAAACTTAAAACACACAATTTTGAAAAATTGTTTTCGTTGTAGATCCTTGTGTAAGAGAAAGGTACTTTTTTAACTTCACCCTCCACAAAGAAAATTGTTAGTTTCAATGTTTCAATTTCCCGTCGTGCATCTATACATAGCTTTTGATTTTTTTTTTACGACCGACTGCATACTTTTTAAGAACTTTTCTGATTAATTTCCCCTCTCATTCTATCTAGACTCGTGACCCTGCAAATGTCATGTTGATGTCACAAATTGCTAATTATATTACGTGATAAAGTTCAATTAGAAATATGATAGCCTATCATAATTATTACAATTATATGCATTAGTAGTACTACTATGTATTAATTAGTCACGCATATCATTCTTTTACGTTTTTAAGCACTTAAGAAACTAGATAGTACCAGTAGCAAAAGAAAATTGAATTAATTCGAATTGTGATCGATTTACGAATCGCACGCATCGCGCAACTAAGTTTCTCACATCGACTCGACACAATACACACGCATTTAGAAAATCGATTGATTATTCGAATATTTATGTTAATTCGTAACTTGAATCGAGTACTCGTATGCAAATGGGTCGATTCTTATTTTTAATGCATTCAGACAAGTTGTCGGGTCCGATATTGAAATCGTGCGAAATGAGACTGCCAGTGTTATGGTAATGTACGGTAGGTGACGCGAGTTTAAAGGTATTGTCCCACGGCGCTTCCGTATTTTCTTTGACAGTGATAGATCATTGAAACTTTAAATCAATTTAAGTTTAATACTCAGAGCAAATATGTCACAGATGATGAACAGATTCTATCTCTCTTAGACTAGCACTATTACGAAATACGGCAATTGAAACGATTGGCGAGACTATAAATAGAATTAAATTAGTTATTTAAGGTACCTACACATCTCAATACACATTAATGGCACATCGTGGTTTTCTAAGGAGTGTATAATTTCTTAAAGGGTCCGCAATGCGCATGTTACACCCCTGGAGTTACAAGCGTCCATAGGCTAGGGCTACTTACCATCAGATGGGCCTTAAGCTTGTTTGCCATCGACGGGGTACCTAGGTATATAAAAAGATGCCCGTTTTTATCAAGCAGCAGGACTACTATATCTGACGACAGGTTCACAAGGTTATACTTACCTATATTTATATATTAAATTTAAGGAAAATTTTAAAAATTCAATATTTCGAGCCGGATTCGAAGCGATTACAGGCATTCCTGGGGCGTCACTAACCAACTGAGCTATTAGAACAATCCGTCTCGGACACGGGTTTAATTTTTAATGTAAGTATATTTCTTCTTAAGGTACCTAAGGTTTTCTTTAGCCGCGTTACTGCTTAAAATCCAATTGTTTGTAGCCTACTGTTATCTAAGGCCAAAACGCATGCATCTGTAATGGTCACATAAAGTTCGCCCGTAAAGGAACCGAAAATCCCGCAAATAGGCCTAGGCGTATTTCGCTTGAACAAAAAACAACAATTATTATTTCATTATTATGATTACTATACGTCCATCAATCTAAAATCCAACGAAATTAGAACCGCAAAAAACGATTCCGAATTCAAACGAACGTCAATCGAGAATTCAATTTGATTGGACGGTTCCCGAGGGACGTACGTCTCTAAAATGGGGGAAATCAGGGGAAAATAAAAATTTTATCGCATCACATGTGACGTGACCAGCGGTGGGTGAGCCGCGATGGGGAGGACTTAGTAGGTATGTTGGTACATAGCATGTCAAATCTGGAATCGAGTTGAGGTATCTTATAAACTTACTATGTAAGATATTATTATCTTTCTGTAAGGTATGAATGTTTCTGTAGAGTGTCCACAGAATGTTTGAATCTTAGAGCCGAGTTTTTTTTTTAAATTCGCGTACGAAGCGCGAGAGTTCAAAGTGTCGTAGGTATTTTAAATGTTAATATTGAATGGAAATGAGATTTAATTGTTAGTCTTTCTGAGATTAAGTCGCTTCTTTTAAAATAAATCATTTTTTCGCAAGAAAGTAATAGATGGAAATATTAAAGCATTATTATTTCGCTTTGCTAACTTTAACATTTACACTAAACCATATGATCGCGGGAGTACTCTGGATGCGGGTGGCGCAGGACCGGTCATTGTGGCACTCTTTGGGGGAGGCCTATGTCCAGCATTGGACGTCTTTCGGCTGATATGATTGTGATGGATATATGATATTATTTTATGCTATCAAACTTTTTCGTTCTCGTCGTCGTCAAGCTGTGTTGTGTGCGTGACTCCTCAATGTACCTCTCAAGGCACGCTTTCAGATGATCAAGCTCTCTCGTGGGAAGCCAGTCCTCTCAAGCTGATCCAAATTAGAAATGTACCCTATAAGTAATGATTCCAAGGACAATACATACAAGTCAGTATGCTCACAGCTTTACATACTTGGTCCAGAGACCAATTTACCCTGGCGCGTCGGGCGCGGGGCAACCAATCGCGGGTCCCTCAGCGTAGGGCGTTCGGCAAATGCCGATATTGGGTGATCGTGTGGGGTTATGTGTGATATATTTTACCTACGTTCGCCAAATAAATACTTGCGATAATACTGGTTCTAGTGAAACCGCGTAACTTTGTACCGATTTACTATTTTTTGTTGGTCGTTGCCCGTCTCCTGGGTCACTTTATAAAACTATGATTTCATTTGGTTTTTTAAATTCACTATAAACTCTTGTTTTTTCTTCGCATAATATGAGTCCAATTTACAGTATGACGGAATAAATACAAGAAAAAGTTGATGGACCTTTTAATCATTGTCTTTTTGGTTCAGACAAACGGTTCAGTTCAGTTTTCAAAAAAGAGTGCAATTTTTAAAGACTTCGGAGCTTTTTGTCAATTATCAATTCAGAAAAAAAATGCCAAAATTTTACTCTAAACATTTACTTTCACTATCATACATAAAAAAACGGAAAATTGTGACGTCTGATTTTTCTCGTGTATGTGGACCGGTCACTTTGGCACTCTTTGGGGGAGGCCTATGTCCAGCAGTGGACGTTTTTCAGTTGATATGATGATTTAACCCGTTAAAAAATGTACACTTAGCCCACCAAATCACATTGCATGGACGACCTATATACACAACATAATGTATGTTTTATATATTTCTATATAAGTATTTTATTAATTATTATTTGTTTTTACTATATCACTTAGTTATTCACACCTGTATGAAGTAACATCAGACCCGCATACTTCAGAAAACTATCTTGGCTCGTCCATGTAATTACTTACGCCATTATAAAACCTATCGCTCCAGTAATAAGGACTATAATTGCATCACTTCTACATTCTACCGTCCCACGCCTCTCGTTAGCATTCAAAATTAATGCATTTCGAGACCATTCGAAGTGACACCATCTCAAGTGACATATACTTTGAGTTGGCCGAATTGCATCAAAATAGTCCATTCAAAAAGCAACTCTACCTTCCTAGGTAGAAGATTTAAATTCCAAAAACAGTTTTATAAAATGCCGGCCTCAAATAATAATCTCAACCATACGTTAAACACGTATCGTGGACACCATGGGAAACGCTAACGGTGTGCACATACCTTTATATTTAACGAACTGTAGTGTCATACACAGGAGTTTTTTTTTAAAGTGAAAACTTCTTTAGCGGTGCTGTGCAGTTTTGTGATTGGAAAAATATATTATGCCGCGTTTATACGCTTGCGATGGCTTGGCGCGTGAGCAGGACGCAGCTATGCGTTAGAGGGAGAGGGCTATAATTCGATCTCATTCGTTTACATAGCTGCGTCCTGCTCACGCGCCAAGCCATCGCAAGCGTATAAACGCGGCATTAAACTCTCAACAGGTCACGTGACCGTAAGACTCGACAGATTGAAAATTCGTAAGACGTACACGTGACCTGATCGTAAAACTGTTACAATGTCATTGAGCTTTCACTTCTGCCGGCACTCCCGGAGTGCAACCCGGTCTCTTTTTTTTATTTTACAACGGTGGGCTATTTTTAATAACAAAGGAACGGTGTGTACATGCCTAATATACATATATATGTATCAAACCGCGGTGTAAAGTTGGTCAAACACATTAAGCATAAGTAAAACTTTTTTTAACGGCAACCTACAAGCGTACGGCCTGCCTAATAGTAAGACATCGTAGCCTATAGGCGCTTCCTCAACAGTAGTCACAAATGCTTTGATAAGTTGAATTGATAAATCGGTCCTATAATTACGTAAGTATCCTCATCGTCGTCATATCAGCCGAAAGACGTCCACTGCTGGACATAGGCCTCCCCCAAAGAGTGTCAATGTATACTTGTCTACTAAAATATATTTTATTCGATACTAAAATTGAACTTATTAATTAATAATTAAGGAATTTGATCCTTCAGCTGTCAAAACGGCGAAACCTCCGACATATATGTATCAAGGGTCGTCAACGCCCATGTTATTCCTTTGGAGTTGCATGCGTCTATAGGCTGCGTTGTCCGCTTACCATCAGGCGGACCGAACGCTTGTTTGCCACCGACGTTGTATGAAAAAAAACCTACGTAGCTTTTATTGAGAAGTCCGTCCGCGCGTCCCACCATCCAACCCACTACGCCCGATCAAGCAGCGACAGGGTTAAGTACTCATTCACCAGTCATAAAATACTGTTTGTTAGTGTGATAGCTCTGCCGAGCTCATGCACATAATAAGTATCATTATCATCTATAATAATACGACAGAGACATTTTTAAATTTTAATCTTCACCGTCCACCGCTTTGTTTCTAACCGGAACTTTAAAAAAAAGAAAGCAGCCGCCATTAGATCACCTAGGGTTGCACCCCTAACCCTTCCGATTCATTATGAATACGTGCCAGCATTCACCGGTTTTTCTATTATTTTATAGAGCGCAATGCGGCGATTGAGAGGTTTTGATACTTGGCAAGAGAACGTATAAAAAAATGGTAACCTAATTTAAAAAGAGGTTCGTTAAGTTGATACTAATTATTTTAGGTATTTGTGATTTAAATTGACGAGAAAATTTAACAAATGTGTTGCATGAAATATTTTTTGTACATAAATTACTTACATATACATTTCCGCTAATTAATAGCCGCTATGAAAGTTAGTTACTTCAACCAAAAATGTTGGTTACATAAAACATTTTCACAAAAAGCTACAATATTTTTGATAAAATAATCGTGTGAAAAAAATACTATTTAGTATAGTAGTTCCAACGCAAGTTGCACTTAATTTGGATGGGAACTCATAAAATTAGTATGTATGTACGTCCATTAAACGTTCATATCTAAAGACTTTAATTGAACATAATTATTGGTCTCAAATCTGGTCGCTAACTGCTTTTTACGGTGTTTTAATTATCACACTCGTAAAATAAAACCGTTTAATTACGTGCCTTTTATTACACACAGCCTCTTTAATACATAATAATGCCGTTTTATTTAGACAAACCATAATATTAAGGTATCCGAATCGAACAAATGTCACCTTTAGTATATAGAACTTAAGAACTTTGGCAGTGGCGTTCTTTCTTTAGTTTATAAAAGCATATTTAATAATTGATTTGATGACAGTCTGGTTAAGGGTTCACTGTTGATAGTTTCCGGCAAGATTACTCTTAAGAGTCCCCAGCAAGATTGACTCAAGTCGACTCTCGATATTAAAACGGTATACTGGAATGACATCAATGTTTTTATTCCTACAAAATGGGATCCGCCATATCTAAGTCGGAAACTAGTTTGTATGGAGAGTCAAGCATCCTGGCGACCCCTAACTTACGATAATTCATGTAACTGATAATAAGAGTTAAAATTACAATAGTTTTTTAGTTTTTGGGGACAATCTTAAACAAAACGACTATTATGCTAAGGTATGTATATACTATGGGTACTGCGTGGTATGGAGTTGTAAACGTTTATAGGCTATGGTGTCTGCTTATCAGGCAGGCCGTAGGCTTGCTTGCAACCGTCGTGTTATTAAAAATAGCTTTGTTTGTTAGTGAAGTCAATTGTGTTTTATTTAACAAATACTAGTAAGTAGTAAATGTTAACAAGTATCAACTACTTTCGGTCGCGCTACTTTGTGCAGCATGACGTATCATCCTGTATGTTAATTCTGCGTTTAGTTCCATAATAATAATTCCCAATACGAACCCTTTGTTTTAACCGCTCAAAGCGTTTTGTTCGAAACAATGCAAAGGGAATTCGTTTGACGATTTTTGAATTTTTAATTACACGTTTTAATTTTTAGAGCGGTGTTAGGTTGGGTAAAACGACCGTTAGATTTGAGACGATTCTCTTTAAATTCACTAGAGGATAAAAAGTGTATATGCAGTCAGGAGTAGAAGTAGCTACGCGTTCCAAGAGGTCAAAAAGATCTACACACTTCTTTATTATGAGGTAATAAAGACCTGTGTAGGTTATATTCTGCTTCTAACTGACGCGCTCCAGGCCAAATTGGGTCGGTTCGGGTTGCACAGGGCGTTCCACAACTTCGGGAGCTCAAATACCACGAGCCATCCGGTTGCCTCTTGGATACTGCACGGATACTGCAACTACACGTCATTGCTCTGAATAAGTCTCTGTCACTCTGGTCCGAATTGTTATGATTGTGATAGAAATTGTTGTGTTGTTGTTATAGATTCAAATTAGGCCTTAAATCACACCAATGATGCTGCCTATTTACCATTGACCGCCACCGCAGGCCGCGTTAAGCCTTTCACAAACTGGCGTGGCCTAACCGCGGCGGTTATTAGTAAACTTGTCATTAGCAGTCAATAAAATTTTACTACGGACCGCCACCACAGGCCGCGCCATCGCCAGTATGTTGCAGTCCTTAGGATGTTTCAAGTCTTATAGATTTTCTTAAAGACAAATGGAATTACAGAAGTACCTACTCATAATTCTTCCTACTATATTGCTTGTAGGTAAGTAGGTTTTTGATGAATTCCGCTAGTGACAGATAAATGATATTATTTAAGTATTATTTTCCTTACCTTATGACGACAGTTTGTGAAATACTTGGAATAATGAATGCGGTTAGTGTTAAAATTAAAGGAAATCATACTATGAACTACTTATACAAGAAAACAACGCCTTTAACTATGTTAGAATATAGTTCAAAATGCTGTGATACAAAAATAAAGCTAATGATCACGCCATTGCAGGCAACTGGGCGTCGAATAGAAAATGTTAGTCTGACTTCTTGCTGAAATCAGTTTATGTTTATCCGTCATATTAGCAATAATAAACTTCTGGTAATGACAATGTCACATTGAAAGCTTAAAATCTAAATTTATGTAAACAATAAAAATGTAAAAACAATTTTGCAATGATTAGAGTTTTCCAATCAACATAAATATGATATGGACGAAATAATGCCTTTGCCAGCCATAAACTAATTTGAGTTTTGGTTCGATTCACTTATAGAAGAATAAAATATAACATGGACGTAAGCTACGTGAAGAACGGTCATGAAAAGGATATCACACAATGTCCTGAATGCGGTCATGTACTCTCAGGACGTGCTAAGTCCAAACGTATTGCAAGCTACAGCTGCCCTCGTCTCTTTTCCACCGTGCTAAGAAAAAAACCTGTGGCCCGTACAAAATACACTCCTAAGGACAGAGATGAGCCAGTATCTTGCAGAGATCACATATTATGCGATCTCTGCAAACGCCGAGTAACAAAATGCGTGGAGGGCTTCAATCTCAGACCTGTGTTTACAGGAAGGGAAACACCTCGCAGACAAGCTGTCATATCGTCATACAAGAACCTGATACGTGATCATTTCTACGAAGTAGCAACTTCAAACGAATGCCTATCGGAGACGGAGTCGGAACGCTTTGTGAGAAGCACGGAGTATTCTTTAAAGAAGATCGAAGATGACCTCAAACAAAAACTATTGAAGGAGTTCTTTAAACCCAAGAGTCACCCCCGGCATCATTATACAAACCCGCCGCTCCCTAGAACTAGCCCGCACAAACTGCGTATGATCTTTTTAAACGAAGTTACAGACTTTAACGAATTGAAACGAGGATCTAGTGATTCCGGTCCAGCATTTTCCGTGGAGTATACTAAGACTACTTCATCTGCTCACACCATAGTGAGTCAATCATGTTGTGATGTTCCGGACAACAATTTTTTAAATATTCTACCCAAAATTGACAATCATGCCAGTGGAACACCTAACCCAACTTTGGTGAAAAGCTCAACCTTTACGAAGTCAAACAGAAAATTAGTAAGCAAACAAAATTCAAACGCTCATCAGTCAAATATGGAAACTCAGTATAGTGTAATAGCATCGCGTAAAAAGAAGAAGAAGTGGTGGAAGCATCCGTTAATGACAGAAGAGCGAGTCTTAAAAAACATGACGTATGAGACAAACATGCATGTGCAGACGGCTTTGCCCAGAACGCAAAGAAAACCCCACTTAAATTATACCAAAGCAACACGGGCCACTAAACACACCTTAAAAGAAACAGGCATGACTACAGAATCGGAAAGATTGCAAACAATCTTAGAAGCCCCTCTACAACCACGGCAACCACACGAAGTTGTCGGGCAGCAAGTAAAGTGCATAAACCCATCTTGTTTCCTCGTAAATGGATGCCTGCTAATAACCCGCGAAAACACAGGCACTCAATACGACGTAAATCCTGAACGTGAAGCTACTGTGACAGAAGCTCCCTGCAAAACCCAACCAACGACAACCAACCCTAGAGTTATATGTGAAAAAGGTTGCCAGTATCAGTCGGAGCAGAAACTGAACCTCACCCCGCAATATCACGCAAAGAAACTGGCATCCAAGCAACAGCCAATGATCGTTCAATGTCATTGCCAACGACAGGCCAACAAGTTCATACAAAGCGCTTGCAACCACAATCCTCCCTGTGAACTGGTCCCCAGTTGCTTTAAGGTGAAGTATGAGCGTGATTTTGTATTTGGCTGCATTTAGAAGTGCCATTATGTGTTGCGTCAAGTCGAAGTGTGAAGAGCTGATTGTATCTGTTCCAATCAATTTATAAGTAGAGTAACTGGTAAGTAGTTCCTGCGTCACTGTCTTTGTGTTTTAAGAGACCACTAGATCTAGTGCCTGGTGACCGGATAAAGAGGTCATCTCATAGAAAACTGTCAATATTCGCATACTAACAGATTTTAATGAACCTAACTTACGATTACCTTTGCTATAGAACTATGTAGATTTTGTGTGAAAATGCAAATATAGTCTTATAATTTACTTCCACAAAGTTTTACCCGACTTCAAGTCAGTACCAGGAATCGGCCCAGGCGTCGTCAATTAATCGGGGTTATTAAATAAAACATTCCGATGAATTGAGAATCTCCTCCTTTTTGAATCCAGATACAGGGTGAATTCCGGTTGGAATCAGCCCAACGCGATTCCGCGACCGAATTCGGTCAGCATGTATATGGCGGTCCTTTAGCTGATAGTTTTTTCTCATGAAAAAATTCTCACTCGTGAAAATGTTCATATTCACTGTGCCTTTTTCTTTTTCAGATTACCTTGGCCTCCATTAACTCAGGAAAATGGTCTCCATAAACAATGGAGAATCAAAAACTCGATGCTAATCATGCCGCCTTATGGTACCTGTTAAGGAAGGATATAATGGTACCTATACCTGGAATCATTTTAAAACGAGTTTGGTGATTTGTCTACTTAAGGTATCTGTCTATGTTCGTTTTCCCTAAGTAAGTATTGATCGACTTCTATAACAATATTTCTCTGTTAAACATCTTGTCAACCGAATTCGTCTACTCGGAAGTGTGTTATCAATCTGAAGACAACTCAAACGCAATAATATTACCGACGCATAAAAGCTTGCTTGAAACTTGAGCCGAGCTTGAATAAATTATGTTTTTTTGAAATATGTATCTATTTTTACACATCCAAACATTGAGGGCACCCTTATTGTAAGGTCTAGTTTTCCCGTTGGGTTGGGCGGTCAAATGGCAGTCGTTTTCATTACAACTAGTGTCCATGCCAAATCTCGCGATAAGGTGCCACTGCGGCCTTTGGGTTCCTTCAGCTCGTTTGTGGTGCGCGTGCCGCGGCCGCTGCAGGAGACCCATCGCGTGTGCTGATTTCTGGCCGAAGGCGGTTTTAGTTTTCTGTTTCTGTTTCGGCGGTTCCGACGCCCTGCAGCCTAAACCGTTTGACGGATTTTGACATATGAGGTGTCGTTGGATTCCTCTTAATCGTGGAAGTGCCATAGGATATATTTTTTTTTAAAAGCAGTTGGGTTATTTGAAAAATCTTTTGAATTCACTTATTATAACAGTGGCAAACAAACGGTCTGCCTGATGGTAAGTGTACATCGTAGACTGTGGACGTTTGACTCGTTGCCGATCCTTTATTGGTTTGAAGATTCCTTGTTTGGACAGGTTGAGACAAACTGTACTTTTCTCTCAATATTGGGCTTCGGGGGAGTACTGGCGACATTACTCGCCACCAAGCCTAGTAGCATGATACGTTTTATCGTTATGTTTTACGTGACGTATCATCAGAACATTTGGTCGTTAAATGTGTCGATAAAACATATTGTACTAGTTGAGCAAACAGAGTAAATTACTGCTTTACGGGAACGATTGATTAAAATCTGCACCAGGAAAATGGAAAGCATGGATCAGTCAGTTTGTATTCTTTATAGTAGCCTTTTTCACCAAGATTGTTCCATCCTAATTCAAGTCTTACTTAATAAGTGAACAATCAGATTTAAAAAAATTACACGTTAACTGAAGTTTATTCGTAATGAAAGGAGTTGAAAATATACTCCTCCTAGCTAGAGAGCCATTGTGAAATTGACTGCGACTCGCTGTGCTGTGACAAGCTTTTTTACAGTTTCCTGTATATGAAAGTCACTCAATCTATACAGCATCTCCGAAAGCTATCGAAACCTTGCCCACGACCAGGAACACAACTCCTCAACTAATCTACAGAGTATCCATCCACCAATGTGCGAAGCTGTTTTTAACCCCCGACGCAAAAAGAGGGGTGTTATGAATTTAACGTGTCTGTGTATCTGTCTGTGGTAGCGTAGCTCCCTAACGGATGGACCGATTTGAATGCGGTTTTTTGTGTCGTTGATAATTTTATTTCGAGTGTTTTGAGCCATGTTTCATGAAAAAATGTTTAGTCGTTTTTGAGATATTGGACTGAAATGAAAATGTGGGGGGTTTTTCAACTTTTCTAAGTTGTAGTTATTTCATATATTGCCCAGGCACGAATGCATGTAACACCCTCGACCTCGTCATCACTTACCATCAGGTGTGATAGTGGTTTTATTTAATCGTGTGGCATTAATTATTTTGGCCTTGAAAGTTTGTCACTCTTTAGTACCACCCAGGGGACACGTGCAGGGTTGTGGTAGGTAGCTCCTGCGGACGCGAGTAACAGTTGTCCCCCCTTTGTCAAGTGAGTGGGCAACTCGACTGTTAGAAGTCTTAAACCGCCCGAAGGCCTCTAACTCGGCTTAACGACTACTGTCATAGACAGCAACCGGGATCAACTGCTTAGCGTGCCTTCCAAAGCGCGGAAGCGCTCATTTATATTAACCACTTAAACATCAGGCGGTCACCCATCCAAAGACTGACCGCTGCCATCTTTGCTTAACCTGCGTTATCGTTTCCGACTCGCAGGCGCCGCTGGGCTATGAGCGCTTCAGGTGAGATAGTAGTCAAATGCCTATTCGTAAAAATTAAGCTGTCAAGCATGCGTGGTGTCAAAATATATGAAAACCTATCTTCGGTCAAAGCCGAATTTTCAACCTAAGTTAGTGTAGTATTCTACCGCCATCTGTACACTAATTTGTAAATAATATCCAAAAATCATGTATCTATTTATCAGTTTCGCCATAACGCGTCTCCCTGCCTACATGAATCACCTACTTAACAGTCCACAGAATTACCAGTATGCGTAAAAAAACGGAGTGGCCCTATAAACATATCAGACTTATAGCTGGTGTAAGAATTTCCTAATCCCAACCGAGGAATTTTATTATTTGGAACCATCTAGTAATAATTTTAAAAGTAGAAAACCAGTTGGTAGCTCTGACTTTAAAAAAATATAACTCGCTGTCGCCCCAATCGAATGCCAACTTTAACTTGCTGACTCACGGTTGATTATCCGTTGACGATGGTTGGACGATTCCGTCGTTTCGAATTGTATAGGGTTGTGGTCAAAAACTAATGAGTGAGTTCGTTGATCGGAACCAGTTTTGGTTTCCATGAGGTTTTAGGAATCCGTGGCCGCGAGATAAAACTATTATACGTTGTAAGTTACCACGATGTGATAAAAACTTATGGAGCCACATTTCCACAGTGAGAAGATTACTTGTATTAGGGTAAATAACTGTTATTCTAGTTGAATGGTTTGACCATAAAAAGTTGTGGTTATTATATAGATCTTTTTAAGATTTTTTTATTGTTGTTTCAAATTACGTACAATGGAGGTCCAATGGATCCATTAAACTTTGAAATTTTAAATTAAAATTTAATATTTCTTAAATCGTCAAGAAAACAGATTTTGACTGAAAGTTGGAAACTTTATTTAGAACATAAAAAAATACCTACTCATATTATGATTTAAACTAAATAAAGTAAACCACAAATAAACTTCAGCGGATTGAGGTTTCTGTACATATTTATGAAAGGATTACATTGATACATATCATACATACGTATATGTGTAATAATGTGATTTTGAATAAACTCAACAAACTATTACGCTCAACATAGCAATTTTTTTAACACATTTTTGTGGTCTTGAAGAAAACATTAACGCTAATATTTGATCTCGCTTTCGATGACTAAAAATTCAATACATATTTAAGCGTTACAAAATTTCATGTAGTGTAAGTATACTATTTTATTGGAACAATGTGTAAAAACAAGAAAAACATAATATACCTTAAAGTAAAATACTAAACACTAAATTAGAAACTGGGATTAAAATAATTATAAATAAAAAAATTGGCCCTTATCACATTGTGAGGACCCAGCAGCCCTGCTGCTGCCACGTTGTATGGCAATGCTAAGTCGCTGTGTCAGATATGATCCAGCTTTCTGGTCACGCTACACCTCTACCAGGGTTGGAACACTCCTTTAATAGTTCATGGGCGCTTCCCCCACGGTCCCATAGTCTCAACCCCATACGGCGCAAAAAGGCAGCCACTACTGATGGCTGTGTACTTGCGCCGCTTGAGAAGTTCGGCCGAATTTGCCGCAGAGCCAACCTTTAAGGCGATGCCGTGGAGATGACACAGCGCTACAGTATCGGAACATGTCGCGGCAATCTTCCGTGCCACGAGGGTCATGCCGTCGGCTCTCTTTCCGTCATCACGGGAAAGGCCGGTTGGTTCTAAAATAGCCGGCGTTCTCGCACTGGCTGTGATTTAAAACTGTGATTTTATGGAGTTGAAATCCACTACAAACATGTTTTTGTTATATTGATAATCTTATTGCGTGGTGGTTAGAATGATACTTAGAGCATTAACGCTCTAAGGTGATATGAGTCCAATTTAGCGTACTTATTTTTTCTAAAAAACTCTGTCACTGCTGTCTTCTGGCTTACAGGGACAGAATAACAATAAAAAAGTTGATTGACCCCGGCGATATCAATGACTCGGGAGCAAAATACTTCCTGCACATCAGACAAACAAATATCAAACTTACAAAGCTTAATATATAAAGAATATTTGGGCATATTCATTAATTTATGTTCCTAAAAACGGATAGTTACGGATTTTAAGATATTGTAACAAAACTGACAGTCAATGTCAATCGCATACATTTCATAACAAAACCGTGAGGTTAGACGTGACTAAAGGTACACATGCTGTGCATGCTCAATTATTTTATATGCAAATAGCATGCCATTTTTCTAGCAACTTTACATTTACACATGCTATATGCTCGAAAGTAGCATGTTTTCGTGCTACTAAAGAGCATGTCTAACAGTACCTTAAGCATCACTTGAGTTAATCTTTGACGACCGGTTAGCCTAGTGGGTAGTGACGCTGCCTACGAAGCTGAAGGTCCTGGGTTCGAATCCCGGTAAGGACAAATATTTGTGTGATGAGCATGAATATTTGTTTCTGAGTCTTGGATGTTTTCTATGTATTTAAGTATTTATATCTATTAAATATATCATCGTCTAGTACCCGTAACACAATCCTTATTGAGCTTACTATGGGGCTAGTTCGATTTGTGTAAGATTGTCCCCTAATATTTATTTATTATTATTTATTTATTTATTTATTAATCTTAAATTGCCGGTTTTTTGAACTCCCCTTTTATAAAATTCAGTATAGAGTACTGGCAATACTAAGCAACCTCCAAACGTGAAAAATATGCATCACAGTCAAAATGTCAATTTAAGTCAATCCACGATCTTATAAAAATGCCGAATTTATCGAGGCCCTGTGGACGTACGTAATTCATATCTGTGGACCCATCGCAAGAGTCGTGTGCTCATTTATAACAATCTGATTAAATTCCTGAGCAGGTCAGTCAGACTTGGCGCTTGGTTTTGGAGATAAATGTGCATTGACAGATCGACTAACAAAAGTCGGATGAAATCGACGGATAAATCAGACGATTCTGGGGGACAATCTATCATTTGATACCATGTCTGAACCGGTGTAATCCCAAAAGATCTAGTTTTCCCTCTGGGTAGGAAGGTCTAATTTACTTTAAACAGGGTGTCCACTTTCTGGAAAGTCAGGGAAAAGTCAGGGAAGCTCATGGTGGTCAGGGAAAGTCAGGGAAAGTCAGGCAAGCTTTAGCCAGGTCAGGGAAAATATTCCAGGAGGAAAAAAAAACAACACCCAACATATACTCAGTAAATATTTTAAGTCTGAAGCAAATGTATTATGTACTTCCATGAAAAAAAAGTGGTTTTAATGTTTCTCTAAACAATCAGTACTTACGCGTTACGTTTAATGTACGTATATAACACTTTTTACCCGCTTAATATTACTAGCTTCTGCCCACGTCTTCGTACGTGCATAAATTATGGTTTACATGGTATTCTTACGTTTAATCATACTACATACTGAAAATAAAGATTTCATTTCCATAGATTGTGCGTCCAACAGTTCAAATTCGAATCTAAATAAACACCCTCATAAACTTGGTCGTCAATAATGTTATGTAGATACCCAAAGTGTCCTTTTAAAGAGCGCTCCCTATGCGAGCCCCAGGTCCAGAGACCCTAGGGCGAGCCCGACGGACACTCACTATCCTAAGGTGTCTTGAGACCTGAGGCCAAAGTGCCGAGTGGTGAGGCAAGAGAGGCCGAAGGACGAGCTTTTCATTGGAATTAAAGGCCTAAAGCAATCCTTCAGAGAGCGGTCTCAATGCGAGCTCGAGAGCCTAAGGCCCGATCCCCCACGGATACTCGTTATCTCCGAGTAATTTGCAAGCGAAACCTGAGGACCGAAGTTCTGGAGGTAAAGGGGGATTCAAGCTGAACCGAAGGCTGAGTTTTTCGTAGGAGTGACAGCCCCTAAGCATACTTTTAGAGAGCGGTCGCTATGTGAGCTCGGGGGCTGAAGGCCCGTGGGTGAGCCCCCACGGACACTTACTATCCCCAGGTGTCTTCGTATCCGGAGTATCCCGCGCACTTGGAGGATAAACGCCACTTATATTATACTATCCCCAGGTGGCAGGGAGGGTATCAACCAGTTTTAGTTAATATGTGGTGTTTAGCTGCCTACCACTATTTTACATCCCGGGTTTTTTCACATCTTATCTATATTTTGCTAAAAGTTTGAATGGGGTTCTTTTTTCTTTCTAGTCAAGTATATGCTTGTAAATTTTCAAGTCTTTAACGCATAAATTTAAGAACTTCCCATACAAAGTTCAATCCCATTTTTTAACCCCTTTGTACCATTATCTTAATATTTTTTATACCCTATAGGTTGGCCGGGAACTTTCTCGACAGATTAATAAAGTTTGCGTCAAAATCTGTTCAGTCGTTTTCACGTGATGTGCGTACAAATAAACAGACAAACGGACAAAAATTCTAAAAACTTTTTGATCGTGTTATGTTATCGATTCTAAGTATCCCCAGCAAACTATTTTTCGAATATCTTCCATGTACAGACTTCCGACCGTCTTCAGCTTTATTATACATGTATGTATAGATAGATAGATATGTTGGCCGGGAACTTTCTCGACGGATTAGTACAGTTTGCATCAAAATAATCATATTCATAAGCTAACATGATTCTGTTAACAACCGTTTGTTTCATAAATAAATTAAAAAAAAAAAAAATCAGTTCAGCCGTTTTCACGCGATGCGCGTACAAATAAACAGACAAAAATTCTAAAAAATTTTGGATCGTGTTCTGTTATCGATTCTAAGTATCCCCAGCAAACTTTTTTTCGAATATCTTCCATGTAAGTACAGACTTTCTACCGTCTTCAGCTTTATTATATGTATATGTCGCAGTGAAATGACCAAAACAGAGATTTGAACACCCTAAGGGATATGATCAAATCACGCAGGATGTTAAAATGGCGAATCCCTTTTATCATTTACGTAATACAAATCAGTCATTTGATCAAATCTCTGAATCTGTTTAGTGAAATGACGAAATCGGACAAAAAAGGCAACTCGTTTTTTCATTTCACTAGATTTGTTTAGTGATTTGATAAATCCCTGAAACGCGTCAGTGAATTGACGAAACTAACTCGCAGATATTGGCTCCTAAATCATTAGTCATTTAAACGGTTCTGGGACTTAGACTCGGATGGGGGATAGGTTAGAAGATGGTGGCGGGAGCACGTCTTCGTGGTTATTTTTTTAATAAAAGAGCGGAAAAATCTTTATCGCGTTAGTTTCGTCAACTCACTGACGCGTTTCAGGGATTTTATCAAATCACTAAACAAATCTAGTGAAATGAAAAAACGAGTTGCCTTTTTTGTCCGATTTCGTCATTTCACTAAACAGATTCAGAGATTTTATCAAATGACTGATTTGTATTACGTAAATGATAAAAGGGATTCGCCATTTTAACATCCTGCGTGATTTGATCATATCCCTTAGGGTGTTCAAATCTCTGTTTTGGTCATTTCACTGCGACATATACATATAATAAAGCTGAAGACGGTAGAAAGTCTGGGATGGGAGTTTTTTGGGATGGGGAAAAATTGTTAAACCCGCCACAGGTGTAGGAGCGTAGGAGGTCATGTGACGAGTAGGAGCGTAGGATTTAGTGTTGCCAATTGCCGGAATACAAAATGCTGTTGTGAGTTGCGCTTCAAAACGCGGATTTTTAAATGAAAATGCGGATTTGCGGAATACGTTTAGGGGGATGGAGCGGGGGAGGGTGTTTTATTTCGCAAAATTAAATTTGTTCAAGTTTTTTTTTAGCAATTCGTAAGTTTTTACTTCTGCCGGCACTCCCGGAGTGCATCCCGGTATTTTTTTGAATAGTTAACTAATGAGGTATGGACCTAATCGAATGCGGTCGCCTACAATTTGTAGGCGACCGCATTCGATTAGGTAATGTACATATTTTTGCACTTGACTGTGATGAAATGGCTAAAAATAGACAAATATCAGCTCTACAAACTGCCTCGTGGCATAGTAATATGCACAACTGAGAAAAACATATTAATATTCAAATGTCCTTGCGAGCAACCGGATAGCCTCGCATAGTTGAAACAAGTTAGAGGGCATAAATGGTTAACATTATTTAATGTGGCAGACTTTTCATAAAAATGTCATTAGAATTGGAATCTTCTATCTTCGACGTTAGAGTTGCTTTTTGAATGGACTCCTTCAATGCATTACGGCCAACACAAATAATTTCAAGTGGTCTTACGAACGTGAAACACATCTGAAATAGAAATGGAGTTAATATCCCTTTGACTTTTATCTGTAAGTACCTGAGATAAAATTTTGTGTTCGTATGAAACTAAAGATACTTTGATTTAACCTTGCACTTTTTTGTACCTTGTATTTCACAATACACTTCAATATATTTTAATAATACAGATTTCACCATTTCGAGGGGCGCGTGAAAAATATAACTAGATTACGGTATACTTTGACAGTAAACTGATGTTCACACAAATAATTCAAGTAATCAAGTAAAAAAAAACATACTTAAGGACTGCTATTATCTCATTATTTTTAATTCAATGCGCACATCACAACTTCTGAAACCGCACACTTTGTAGAATATTATTACGTATTTATTAGGTATATCCAATTTTAGGATGTTTATATCACTAATTTCAAGTCAACAGAAGTTAGAAAACCCTTTAAGTTGCATATTAGAGTGACAGTGCCGTTAAAAACCGCTTAAACCTCTGTAAGAGGGGCATAGAGGTGTCTTATAACTCTAGGCAATATCATGTTTGAGGGAAATCAGTGTTTACTTTTTTATTTATCTAAACGGCCAAAAAATTAAAATTAAAAAAAAATGATTTCCGCGCTTCCATCTCGCTCACGCTTATGCTCAGTGAGAGGGAGAGAAGACCATGAACCTACGGCGCCTTAAGGGAATCCCTTGATTCGAGCCGACCACGCCCCCTTGACAGAGACGCGCTTCTGCCTTCCACGAACGAGAAAAAGAGACACTCTTCTGGAGTGGCTGTTCTGGACACATTTCGATAAATGCCTAACTTAGTGAAGCTTATATATTTCATTAAGTGAGATTTTAGATGAGATATAATACTATAGTTAGGCTTAGGACTTTTGGATGCTCGCTGTGGTTCTAGAATCTAGGGAGTCGCCATATGTTAACATTTGAAATAGGGGCATAGAGGTGTCTTATAACTCTTATTCTTATTTTAGCTGTTACGATCGCTCTTCAGGCGCTATTATAACTCCTTTAGTTCTTACTACCGCTATTCAAGCGCCATTATATTTCTTTTTGTGCTCTCTAACTCTGTTGTAGCGCCGTTGTATCGCTGAAGCTCATATTAAAGCGACTGTAGCAATATATATGACGCTTAAGCCTGCATAACCTGGGCCCTTTTTAGCGATATAGAAGTTCTATATCGCTACTGTAGCACTTGCTTGTGCAGGCTTAGCCGTTACAAATAGCCCTTATACCGCTCTTATAGCGCTTATAATAACTCTTGTGTGCTACTTGGGATCTGACCTTCCAACCCAGAGGGAAAACAAGACCTTATTGGGATTAGACCAGTTTCCTCAAGATGTTTCCCTTCACCGATAAGCTAACGGAAAATATTCCGTCCTTAAGTTCCGAAAAACTCATTGGTATTGGTGCGAGCCGGGATTCGAACTCACGGCCGCCACTTTACTATGCGGAACCACTGAACCACTAGGCTACTGTAACTTCGCAACCCGTAAAGCCTCCAAAATTGTAAAACTGTTGTTGTGTTTTTATTAGTTAAAAAATTATCAGGTACTTAAATGTACGAAGCAAGTGAAGCTGACACTTTTTAAAGCGTATTGTACCTCATTCTACTCGTGCAGCCTATGGGTGAAGCATACGAGTCGCGTGTATAATGCGTTGCGTGTCCAGTACAATAACATCTTCAGGATGCTGTTGAAGTTGCCTCGACACTGCAGTGCGTCAGGCATGTTCGCCGAGGCGCACACAGATGGCTTCCACGCCATTAGACGCAAGAGGGTTGCCTCATTGTTGAGACGAGTGAGAGGCAGTGGCAACAGTATTCTGAGGATGTGGGCTGGACGCATGGACTGCCCTATACTGAGGCACTGGGTTGGTATTGTGACGGGACGGGTAAAATAGTGTACCGCTCGCTACAATGCAACCTGCCCAAGTCTTTTAATTTTAATTTTATTGTTTTGTTCATTACTAACATGTGTAGTCTTAAGTTTCGATAGGTTTAAGTCTTATTAACACACATATGGATTCTTTAGTAGTCTGAAATAAATGATTTTTATTTTATTTATTTAAATAGAAAAATCACACAATCCCATTAAAACGGCGATTAATACCAAAATCAATAATTCGTACACCAAGCTTTAACATTTCGTAGCGGGCCCCAGGTTAAGGCGCCGTAGGTTCATGGTCTTCTCTCCCTCTCACTGAGCATAAGCTTGAGCGAGATGGAAGTGCGTGCTCAAAAGCGCGGATATCATGTATTTTAATATAATTTTTTTGCCGTTTGAATAAATAAAAAAGAAATCTTTGATTTCTCTCAAACATGATGTTGCCGATTTTTAGAAGCCATTTTAATATTCTTAGCTTTTGTGCATAATTTGTTACAAATATTCTAAGTGTATTTTAGACCCTTTTAAATATAAATATTAAATATTAGGGGACAATCTTACACAAATCAACCTAGTCCCAAACTAAGCAAAGCTTGTACTATGGGTACTAGACGACGATAAACATACTTATATAGATAAATAAATACTTAAATACATAGAAAACATCCATGACTCAGGAACAAATATTCGTGCTCATCACACAAATACAAGCCCTTACCGGGATTCGAACCCAGGACCTCATGCTTCGTAGGCAGGGTCGCTACCAACTAGGCTAAAGCGGTCGTCATTGTTCGTGATTTTTAGACCTATGTTCGTGTTTTTTTTTTACTTAAAGCAAAAATCATGTTTCGATTCACTGATTTCCCTGAAGAAAAGCCTCAAAATTACTATTCGTATTTTTTGAAACCATATTATTATAGACAGACGCATTATATTGTTTCAAAAACTCTGTTCGCTTCACTTCGTTGAACCTACGGCGCCTTAAATATTGCTAACTTCTCATTTCCGTTTTTCGTGATGAATATGCTAAAAAACTTATTTTGTTATCTACCCGCCGTTGGATGTCTCACTCAGCTGATAAAATTAATACCGCATTATGATGTTGTGGTGAAAGGCAAACAGTAGGCCAGCTTTGACAATTCACCCCACCTACAACCTCAACTCAACTACACGCCATTAGTATAAGTTGTTCCAAAATATGTGACCACTTTTATTAGCACACCGCGTTTGTCACCAATCACGTGTAAATCGACATAGACCTGCTGTGTCGGTAGAGCCAGCGAACCAAAGAACCATAGAACCAAGCGAGCCCCTTACAAATTTCTACCCTAACACGTGCTTGAAACCCGGTATGTTCGAACTAAACGGCTGCCTGGCATCGTTTCGACACCCCGCCCCCAACCCCGCATAATGGCAATGGTACCCATTCTGTGGGACCGTTTTGCGGCGCTATTTAGACTTCTATGTTTTTTTCGTTCTCTGGGTATACTGTTAGCACTACCACGAAAATCGAATAAGGATGATTCTATGTCTCTGTCGCTGCGGGAATATCTGAACTTGATATTTAATTTTCGTGGTAATAGCTGTGATTCGTTCGAGTTATCGGATCGTTTATATTTACCCGCCTAGTTACAGAACGTTAACGTCTGTGAAACACTACCGTTAAATCTTAAATGTAACGAATATAATGGCGTAACAATGACAGTACCAAATTATCGTATTGTCATCTATATTGTTCCTACTCGTAAAGTTTCAAATCGAAATGACCGAAGGACAGCTGATGCATGAGAAGAAACACATACATGCATATTTCAAAGCCATGATTTTTACAAGGTTCATGTACAGAAATGAAACAACGCAGGTTTTTGCTCTTATAAATAACTAGTCGCTCTGTGAGCTGTGAAAATCGCGATTCTGTTTTTTTATATATTTAAAAATGTCCAATAACTGAATCGACAAGACAATTATACTTATATACTTTATTACCGAAACTGCTCACAAAAATTTACGAGTATCGATTGAGAAATGCGACATGTGGAGGACAGCCGGACAGCGGGACAGCGGGACATCGGACATACGATTTCGGTCCAAGCTGAAGCATAAAACTTCGTTCGCTACGCTCGCTCAATAAATATCCCTGAATATTTGAATCTGTCGCTACAAATATCTTATTGAACCACTAATCTTTGTCAAGCAACTTAATTCAACTGTAACTCGTCTAGCTTCGCTGGCCTACTGTATACCTCTCTCCACTGCACCCCAAAACAGTTTACATACATTAGTTTCCAAATGTATAGTTTAGCACTGACGTTAATGGAGTATGTTTAGCGGGCAACATTCGACTTTTAGAAAGTTGTTATATGCTTAATCGATTCATGTTTATTTGTAGATTCCCTTTAATTATTTGTAATTAAAAATATATTTTGTTAATGGTGGTGGTTGACGTTATTAGGAACCGGTTAGTGTGGGTGGTGAGTACAGGTCGACACATGTAAAATGAACCCTGGCGGCCATACATTTTATATGGCCGCCAGGGCTCTTTTTGCGCGTGTCGACCTGTACCTATAAATGTTTTTTTTTTGTATCGGGGGTGGAGAAAATATAGCACCCTCCTCTTTCTAAGTCGTCAAATACTTACGTATTTCGTAGGCAGAGCCAAACGGGCAGCTAGTTTCAAAAGAAAAGAGGTTCTCAATTGAGTTGCATGTTTTTAGGGTTCCGTACCTCAAAAAGAGCCAACGCAATCAAAAGATACAGTATATGCCGCAAATTTCCGCAAATTTTCGAAACTCACAAGGGAATCAAAACCTACAGGGTACTTCCCGTGAACTCAGAATCTTGAAATTTGGTACGAAGCAACGTCTTACAGCACAGATAAAGGAAAAATTGCAAAAACCGTAAATTTTTATACGGAACATTCGGTGCGCGATTCCGACTCGCACTTGGCCGGTTTTTTTTAATGATTATTTTTTTGAATGCTTGTTACATCAGAACTCTGTCATATATCAACCGATTCGTACTAATTTCAATAATCCAGTTGGATGATGGAATCAATGAGGAATTGATGAAACTCCTCAACACGCACACATGCACGCATGTAGTAATTTGGGTATTTTTTATTATAAGGGTGAGTTGCACCAAACCGTCTGTAATCGTAAGCGGTGTTCGTTAAAATCTGAATGTATGGGACGTTTGACAAGTTTCTATGGACTGACAGCTGTCAGCGCCATATTTAACTTTGATCGGTCTGTAATCGTAGGTCAGTGCAACCTGCCCTAACTCTTGTATTTACAAACGGTAATTACAAATGTGTTGAAGTGGAACTGATCATAAAGACCACAGATGTCTCCTGGAACTCCCCACAGATTCTGATATGATTTCGTTGAAATGGTAACTAATGTAGAGCCAAAGGTCAAAGCTCAGAATCACCTTTCTTGATGAATCGACGGAAATCCTCAAATGGTTTCGGTCCACATACAGCGATTTGGTTTTTTTCTGTAATATAATAATCAATGATCTTTCGGTAAAGTGGAAAGGAAATGTGGAAATGATCACATGATTGGCCGAGTACTGAATCGAAGTCGGATAAAATTTTGTTTTTAAACAGGGTGTCCACTGCAAAGCCTGAAAATATTTCCCTGACTTTTCCCTGACTTTCCCTGACCATTTTTTCAAATTTCCCTGACCAGATTAGTCAAAATATTTCAAGTGATTAACATTTCACGCCATCTCAAAGTACGCACGTCACCCTCCAAAGAGAAAATAAACCTTTTTTCATAAACTTAACTACGATGGTGACAAACAAGCGCACGGTCTGTCAGGTTCTGTGTCACCGCAGCCTTTTAGACGTTTGCAAGGCCAGCGGAAGCATAATTCATCTGACAGCCAGACCTACTCGGTTGCATTGGCATTGTTAGCACTAACGCCTTAGGTAGGTATTGGTGGCACGGAAAGAGAACAACAGTTAAACGCTATATAAAAAAAAGATATATAGATATAACACCCAACATATACTCATAGATGCAGCCTCCTCTTCACCTGACCTCAGTAAATATTTTAAGTCTGAAGCAAATGTGTTATGCACTAAAATGAATTTTTTTGGTTTTAATGTTTCTCTGAACAATGAAGTAGTTACGCACATATCTTGCCCGTAACGTAACATACTCATAAGAGAGTTTAATGTACGTAATTAATAGGTAACACTTTTTACATTAGCTTAGCTTTATTTATTATTAAAATTCATCGGGTGTCCAAATAATTAAAATGGGCGAGAAACTAGTAAGGTATGTGCTTCCAAATCATACACTTCAAATTCATTGCTTCAACAAACTAACAATTGCGAATCGTTTAACCCGTTTTGTTTTTTTTCAGCAAATAAATAAATAAATCAATTAACTAAGTGTATGATTTTGAAGCATCTTACTAGTTCCTCGCCCATTTTAATTATTTGGACACCCGATGTATTTTAATCTATATGTTGCAGGGAAATGGTCAAAACAGAGATTTGATCAAATCTCTAAGGGATATGATCAAATCACGCTGGATGTTAAAATGGCCAATCCGTTTTATCATTTACCTAATACAAATCAGTAATTAGATCAAATCTCTGAATCTGTTTAGTGAAATGACGAAATTGGACAAAAAAGGCAACTCGTTTTTTCATTTCACTAGACTTGTTTAGTGATTTGATAAAATCCCTGAAACGCGTCAGTGAGTTGACGAAACTAACGCGATAAAGATTTTTCCGCTCTTTTATTAAAAAAATAACCGCGAAGACGTGCTCCCGCCACCATCTTCTAACCTATCCCCCATCCGAGTCTAAGTCCCAGAACCGTTTAAATGACTAATGATTTAGGAGCCAATATCTGCGAGTTGATATGTGCGTAACTACTTCATTGTTCAGAGAAACATTAAAACCAAAAAAAATCATTTTAGTGCATAACACATTTGCTTCAGACTTAAAATATTTACTGAGGTCAGGTGAAGAGGAGGCTGCATCTATGAGTATATGTTGGGTGTTATATCTATATATCTTTTTTTTATATAGCGTTTAACTGTTGTTCTCTTTCCGTGCCACCAATACCTACCTAAGGCGTTAGTGCTAACAATGCCAATGCAACCGAGTAGGTCTGGCTGTCAGATGAATTATGCTTCCGCTGGCCTTGCAAACGTCTAAAAGGCTGCGGTGACACAGAACCTGACAGACCGTGCGCTTGTTTGTCACCATCGTAGTTAAGTTTATGAAAAAAGGTTTATTTTCTCTTTGGAGGGTGACGTGCGTACTTTGAGATGGCGTGAAATGTTAATCACTTGAAATATTTTGACTAATCTGGTCAGGGAAATTTGAAAAAATGGTCAGGGAAAGTCAGGGAAAAGTCAGGGAAATATTTTCAGGCTTTGCAGTGGACACCCTGTTTAAAAACAAAATTTTATCCGACTTCGATTCAGTACTCGGCCAATCATGTGATCATTTCCACATTTCCTTTCCACTTTACCGAAAGATCATTGATTATTATATTACAGAAAAAAACCAAATCGCTGTATGTGGACCGAAACCATTTGAGGATTTCCGTCGATTCATCAAGAAAGGTGATTCTGAGCTTTGACCTTTGGCTCTACATTAGTTACCATTTCAACGAAATCATATCAGAATCTGTGGGGAGTTCCAGGAGACATCTGTGGTCTTTATGATCAGTTCCACTTCAACACATTTGTAATTACCGTTTGTAAATACAAGAGTTAGGGCAGGTTGCACTGACCTACGATTACAGACCGATCAAAGTTAAATATGGCGCTGACAGCTGTCAGTCCATAGAAACTTGTCAAACGTCCCATACATTCAGATTTTAACGAACACCGCTTACGATTACAGACGGTTTGGTGCAACTCACCCTTATAATAAAAAATACCCAAATTACTACATGCGTGCATGTGTGCGTGTTGAGGAGTTTCATCAATTCCTCATTGATTCCATCATCCAACTGGATTATTGAAATTAGTACGAATCGGTTGATATATGACAGAGTTCTGATGTAACAAGCATTCAAAAAAATAATCATTAAAAAAAACCGGCCAAGTGCGAGTCGGAATCGCGCACCGAATGTTCCGTATAAAAATTTACGGTTTTTGCAATTTTTCCTTTATCTGTGCTGTAAGACGTTGCTTCGTACCAAATTTCAAGATTCTGAGTTCACGGGAAGTACCCTGTAGGTTTTGATTCCCTTGTGAGTTTCGAAAATTTGCGGAAATTTGCGGCATATACTGTATCTTTTGATTGCGTTGGCTCTTTTTGAGGTACGGAACCCTAAAAACATGCAACTCAATTGAGAACCTCTTTTCTTTTGAAACTAGCTGCCCGTTTGGCTCTGCCTACGAAATACGTAAGTATTTGACGACTTAGAAAGAGGAGGGTGCTATATTTTCTCCACCCCCGATACAAAAAAAAAACATTTATAGGTACAGGTCGACACACGCAAAAAGAGCCCTGGCGGCCATATAAAATGTATGGCCGCCAGGGTTCATTTTACATGTGTCGACCTGTACTCACCACCCACACTAACCGGTTCCTAATAACGTCAACCACCACCATTAACAAAATATATTTTTAATTACAAATAATTAAAGGGAATCTACAAATAAACATGAATCGATTAAGCATATAACAACTTTCTAAAAGTCGAATGTTGCCCGCTAAACATACTCCATTAACGTCAGTGCTAAACTATACATTTGGAAACAAATGTATGTAAACTGTTTTGGGGTGCAGTGGAGAGAGGTATACAGTAGGCCAGCGAAGCTAGACGAGTTACAGTTGAATTAAGTTGCTTGACAAAGATTAGTGGTTCAATAAGATATTTGTAGCGACAGATTCAAATATTCAGGGATATTTATTGAGCGAGCGTAGCGAACGAAGTTTTATGCTTCAGCTTGGACCGAAATCGTATGTCCGATGTCCCGCTGTCCCGCTGTCCGGCTGTCCTCCACATGTCGCATTTCTCAATCGATACTCGTAAATTTTTGTGAGCAGTTTCGGTAATAAAGTATATAAGTATAATTGTCTTGTCGATTCAGTTATTGGACATTTTTAAATATATAAAAAAACAGAATCGCGATTTTCACAGCTCACAGAGCGACTAGTTATTTATAAGAGCAAAAACCTGCGTTGTTTCATTTCTGTACATGAACCTTGTAAAAATCATGGCTTTGAAATATGCATGTATGTGTTTCTTCTCATGCATCAGCTGTCCTTCGGTCATTTCGATTTGAAACTTTACGAGTAGGAACAATATAGATGACAATACGATAATTTGGTACTGTCATTGTTACGCCATTATATTCGTTACATTTAAGATTTAACGGTAGTGTTTCACAGACGTTAACGTTCTGTAACTAGGCGGGTAAATATAAACGATCCGATAACTCGAACGAATCACAGCTATTACCACGAAAATTAAATATCAAGTTCAGATATTCCCGCAGCGACAGAGACATAGAATCATCCTTATTCGATTTTCGTGGTAGTGCTAACAGTATACCCAGAGAACGAAAAAAACATAGAAGTCTAAATAGCGCCGCAAAACGGTCCCACAGAATGGGTACCATTGCCATTATGCGGGGTTGGGGGCGGGGTGTCGAAACGATGCCAGGCAGCCGTTTAGTTCGAACATACCGGGTTTCAAGCACGTGTTAGGGTAGAAATTTGTAAGGGGCTCGCTTGGTTCTATGGTTCTTTGGTTCGCTGGCTCTACCGACACAGCAGGTCTATGTCGATTTACACGTGATTGGTGACAAACGCGGTGTGCTAATAAAAGTGGTCACATATTTTGGAACAACTTATACTAATGGCGTGTAGTTGAGTTGAGGTTGTAGGTGGGGTGAATTGTCAAAGCTGGCCTACTGTTTGCCTTTCACCACAACATCATAATGCGGTATTAATTTTATCAGCTGAGTGAGACATCCAACGGCGGGTAGATAACAAAATAAGTTTTTTAGCATATTCATCACGAAAAACGGAAATGAGAAGTTAGCAATATTTAAGGCGCCGTAGGTTCAACGAAGTGAAGCGAACAGAGTTTTTGAAACAATATAATGCGTCTGTCTATAATAATATGGTTTCAAAAAATACGAATAGTAATTTTGAGGCTTTTCTTCAGGGAAATCAGTGAATCGAAACATGATTTTTGCTTTAAGTAAAAAAAAAACACGAACATAGGTCTAAAAATCACGAACAATGACGACCGCTTTAGCCTAGTTGGTAGCGACCCTGCCTACGAAGCATGAGGTCCTGGGTTCGAATCCCGGTAAGGGCTTGTATTTGTGTGATGAGCACGAATATTTGTTCCTGAGTCATGGATGTTTTCTATGTATTTAAGTATTTATTTATCTATATAAGTATGTTTATCGTCGTCTAGTACCCATAGTACAAGCTTTGCTTAGTTTGGGACTAGGTTGATTTGTGTAAGATTGTCCCCTAATATTTAATATTTATATTTAAAAGGGTCTAAAATACACTTAGAATATTTGTAACAAATTATGCACAAAAGCTAAGAATATTAAAATGGCTTCTAAAAATCGGCAACATCATGTTTGAGAGAAATCGAAGATTTCTTTTTTATTTATTCAAACGGCAAAAAAATTATATTAAAATACATGATATCCGCGCTTTTGAGCACGCACTTCCATCTCGCTCAAGCTTATGCTCAGTGAGAGGGAGAGAAGACCATGAACCTACGGCGCCTTAACCTGGGGCCCGCTACGAAATGTTAAAGCTTGGTGTACGAATTATTGATTTTGGTATTAATCGCCGTTTTAATGGGGTTGTGTGATTTTTCTATTTAAATAAATAAAATAAAAATCATTTATTTCAGACTACTAAAGAATCCATATGTGTGTTAATAAGACTTAAACCTATCGAAACTTAAGACTACACATGTTAGTAATGAACAAAACAATAAAATTAAAATTAAAAGACTTGGGCAGGTTGCATTGTAGCGAGCGGTACACTATTTTACCCGTCCCGTCACAATACCAACCCAGTGCCTCAGTATAGGGCAGTCCATGCGTCCAGCCCACATCCTCAGAATACTGTTGCCACTGCCTCTCACTCGTCTCAACAATGAGGCAACCCTCTTGCGTCTAATGGCGTGGAAGCCATCTGTGTGCGCCTCGGCGAACATGCCTGACGCACTGCAGTGTCGAGGCAACTTCAACAGCATCCTGAAGATGTTATTGTACTGGACACGCAACGCATTATACACGCGACTCGTATGCTTCACCCATAGGCTGCACGAGTAGAATGAGGTACAATACGCTTTAAAAAGTGTCAGCTTCACTTGCTTCGTACATTTAAGTACCTGATAATTTTTTAACTAATAAAAACACAACAACAGTTTTACAATTTTGGAGGCTTTACGGGTTGCGAAGTTACAGTAGCCTAGTGGTTCAGTGGTTCCGCATAGTAAAGTGGCGGCCGTGAGTTCGAATCCCGGCTCGCACCAATACCAATGAGTTTTTCGGAACTTAAGGACGGAATATTTTCCGTTAGCTTATCGGTGAAGGGAAACATCTTGAGGAAACTGGTCTAATCCCAATAAGGTCTTGTTTTCCCTCTGGGTTGGAAGGTCAGATCCCAAGTAGCACACAAGAGTTATTATAAGCGCTATAAGAGCGGTATAAGGGCTATTTGTAACGGCTAAGCCTGCACAAGCAAGTGCTACAGTAGCGATATAGAACTTCTATATCGCTAAAAAGGGCCCAGGTTATGCAGGCTTAAGCGTCATATATATTGCTACAGTCGCTTTAATATGAGCTTCAGCGATACAACGGCGCTACAACAGAGTTAGAGAGCACAAAAAGAAATATAATGGCGCTTGAATAGCGGTAGTAAGAACTAAAGGAGTTATAATAGCGCCTGAAGAGCGATCGTAACAGCTAAAATAAGAATAAGAGTTATAAGACACCTCTATGCCCCTATTTCAAATGTTAACATATGGCGACTCCCTAGATTCTAGAACCACAGCGAGCATCCAAAAGTCCTAAGCCTAACTATAGTATTATATCTCATCTAAAATCTCACTTAATGAAATATATAAGCTTCACTAAGTTAGGCATTTATCGAAATGTGTCCAGAACAGCCACTCCAGAAGAGTGTCTCTTTTTCTCGTTCGTGGAAGGCAGAAGCGCGTCTCTGTCAAGGGGGCGTGGTCGACTCGAATCAAGGGATTCCCTTAAGGCGCCGTAGGTTCATGGTCTTCTCTCCCTCTCACTGAGCATAAGCGTGAGCGAGATGGAAGCGCGGAAATCATTTTTTTTTAATTTTAATTTTTTGGCCGTTTAGATAAATAAAAAAGTAAACACTGATTTCCCTCAAACATGATATTGCCTAGAGTTATAAGACACCTCTATGCCCCTCTTACAGAGGTTTAAGCGGTTTTTAACGGCACTGTCACTCTAATATGCAACTTAAAGGGTTTTCTAACTTCTGTTGACTTGAAATTAGTGATATAAACATCCTAAAATTGGATATACCTAATAAATACGTAATAATATTCTACAAAGTGTGCGGTTTCAGAAGTTGTGATGTGCGCATTGAATTAAAAATAATGAGATAATAGCAGTCCTTAAGTATGTTTTTTTTTACTTGATTACTTGAATTATTTGTGTGAACATCAGTTTACTGTCAAAGTATACCGTAATCTAGTTATATTTTTCACGCGCCCCTCGAAATGGTGAAATCTGTATTATTAAAATATATTGAAGTGTATTGTGAAATACAAGGTACAAAAAAGTGCAAGGTTAAATCAAAGTATCTTTAGTTTCATACGAACACAAAATTTTATCTCAGGTACTTACAGATAAAAGTCAAAGGGATATTAACTCCATTTCTATTTCAGATGTGTTTCACGTTCGTAAGACCACTTGAAATTATTTGTGTTGGCCGTAATGCATTGAAGGAGTCCATTCAAAAAGCAACTCTAACGTCGAAGATAGAAGATTCCAATTCTAATGACATTTTTATGAAAAGTCTGCCACATTAAATAATGTTAACCATTTATGCCCTCTAACTTGTTTCAACTATGCGAGGCTATCCGGTTGCTCGCAAGGACATTTGAATATTAATATGTTTTTCTCAGTTGTGCATATTACTATGCCACGAGGCAGTTTGTAGAGCTGATATTTGTCTATTTTTAGCCATTTCATCACAGTCAAGTGCAAAAATATGTACATTACCTAATCGAATGCGGTCGCCTACAAATTGTAGGCGACCGCATTCGATTAGGTCCATACCTCATTAGTTAACTATTCAAAAAAATACCGGGATGCACTCCGGGAGTGCCGGCAGAAGTAAAAACTTACGAATTGCTAAAAAAAAACTTGAACAAATTTAATTTTGCGAAATAAAACACCCTCCCCCGCTCCATCCCCCTAAACGTATTCCGCAAATCCGCATTTTCATTTAAAAATCCGCGTTTTGAAGCGCAACTCACAACAGCATTTTGTATTCCGGCAATTGGCAACACTAAATCCTACGCTCCTACTCGTCACATGACCTCCTACGCTCCTACACCTGTGGCGGGTTTAACAATTTTTCCCCATCCCAAAAAGTGCACAGCGCCGCTAAAGAAGTTTTCACTTCAAAAACGGTGGACTGATGACATCAATATATCATATATATAAGTTTCTTTCTAAAATTTCATTTTTGGTACAAGCTTTTAGCGCCGACTGTACTTTTCTGTACACCATCATCAACTACTCATTGAGACGATTCTAACGAGCCCAAACTCAACGGGGTTACGTCGGTTAAGTACTGAATTCCCATGGCCACCTTCTGTCTCCATCATCAGATCAGCTCGATGGTACCATTATATTGAATTGTCATCCAAACTATACTTATACCTAAAATTTCAGCTCAATCGGTCACCGGGAAGTGGATCAAATTTAACTCGCAAGATTTGTCCCATACTAACATAACTACATACATACCTACTAACAGGGCAAGTTAAATAAAAGGTTGTAATAACCGGCCAAGTGCGAGTCGGGCCACGCGCAGTGTATGGTTCCATAGTTGCCTGGCTGTCTTAGTGAAATTGCGCTGCGGTTGCGTCAGCCGAATATGTACGAAAATTGGCCTTTCCATGTACACATTAAGTTGGTCGACTATTACTCGGTAACTACTTATGCCTACTTGTGCGTGATAGTTTTCCTTTTAAATTCATTGTATGTACTACTACCACACAAAAATTAGGGCTTTAAAGCAAACGGACCTTTGATTTGAAAAATGGTTATAGGAAACCCATAATATTTTTGAACAAACTATCCAACGATGACGCACACTATAGGTTTAACGAGAAACAAAAATTACTTACATCTCCAAAGGATGTTACTTAACGTAAAAACATTTTTTATTTCAAATTTTATTCTCCTTTTTTGTCGGCGCGATTGATTTATATATTACGATTTACGCATGTCGAATCACAGTTTTCTAGTAGTAAGAGTTAGGTACTGAGCTAAGCCGAACAGACGGACAGACGGACACAAGGACGGACATGTCAAAACTATGAGGGTTCCTTGCCGACAACGACAGTTGGATTGTCCTACCGCGCGTTCGGAATAACTAATTACGGCTCTGGTTACGCGGTAAATCCTTTCGGCCACTTAAGGGGGTGAATTGGAAATTATCGCGTGCTTTGAAACGCCGTTCTGACTACATTAAGGAACAATAAGGTCTGATTTTCGGATACGTATATGATTCTTGACTATATGATTGTTTATCTGATTTAATCGATACATGATTGCTTAAAATTACCTCGATAGAAAAAAAACAAAGTTGGGTCTTTATTTTTCTTTTTTTACTCAGCCTACGCAAACAATACATTATTTTACGACAGAATCAAGTTAATAATATAGTTAGATTAGGACTTTTGGGTGCTCGCCATGGTTCTAGAATCCAGGGAGTCGCCATTATGTTAAAATATTTTTTTTGAAGTCAAAGTGAAAAATAGAACATTATATTAGATGTCATGATACCGAACCTGTAATAACCAGATGGGGCACTTGGTTAACTGCAGATTTCTATTACAGAACGTATTTTGAAGAAATAAAGAACATAGTTGCAAACTTTAAGTCGAAAGATGATATCTATTGAATATGCTACAGAGGTTTTTTCAAACATCAATCTCAGAAGTGATCTTGATTTTATAAAACGCCTACGAAATAATACCAAAAAATTAAAACTCGATTAGAGTGTACCAATATTTCTCTCGCTGACTCTTACAAGTTGTTGACGAAGCACGTATTGTTTTACAATGGTGTGCTACCGATACTGCTCTAGATAAACTAGAAAAAGTGTTAGATCGGAATCCCAACTACGATACTATACGGAATTTTAGCGCTACGCACCACAAATGTGACGAATCGGAAAAGTTTCTGGAGAATACAACTTTAACTTCAGTGGACGTGGAAAGGTCGTTCTCAACACACAAAAGTATTTGTGATAATTCCTGAACTCGTTTAACCCCGGAAAATATAGAAAAAATAATAATGTTCCATTCTTACCTACCACCATTTTAACGATGAACACGAAATAGCAATAGATGTGGATTATGTTATGATACACTGATTCCGAAAGCCAGTACCTCATCAGAGATTCAGTAGTGCCGAATAATACATATTAGATATTATTATATTTTATTATTTATTTTATTTAGATATTAGATATTTTATATTATATTACATTAACACTTGTATGTATTTAATTAATTAATTATACTAAAACACGACTATTAACAAAACAAACTACTTTAAGTAACAATAACAAAAATCTCTTCCTCAAAGTAGTTTGTTTTGTTAATAGTCGTGTTTTAGTATAATTAATTAATTAAATACATACTCATACATGAGAGGAGGCCTGTGCCCAGCAGTGGGACGTATATAGGCTGATGATGTATGTGTAAGTGTTAATATTATAACTACTTTGATTTTGACTTGTTTCAAATGTTAACATATGGCGACTCCCTAGATTCTAGAACCACAGCGAGCATCCAAAAGTCCTAAGCCTAACTATAGTATTATATCTCATCTAAAATCTCACTTAATGAAATATATAAGCTTCACTAAGTTAGGCATTTATCGAAATGTGTCCAGAACAGCCACTCCAGAAGAGTGTCTCTTTTTCTCGTTCGTGGAAGGCAGAAGCGCGTCTCTGTCAAGGGGGCGTGGTCGACTCGAATCAAGGGATTCCCTTAAGGCGCCGTAGGTTCATGTGCTTCTCTCCCTCTCACTGAGCATAAGCGTGAGCGAGATGGAAGCGCGGAAATCTTTTTTTTTAATTTTAATTTTTTGGCCGTTTAGATAAATAAAAAAGTAAACACTGATTTCCCTCAAACATGATATTGCCGATTTTTAGAAGCCATTTTAATATTTTTAGCTTTTGTGCATAAATTTTTAGACTTATTTTAAGTGTATTTTAGACCCTTTTAGCCCTATGTTCGTGATTTTTTTCTATCGAGCGAAAAATGCTTAATCATGTTTCTAAACACTGATTTCCCTGCAGAAAAGCCTCAAGATTACTATTCGTATTTTTTTTAAACCATATTATTATAAACAGACGCATTATATTGTTTCAAAAACACTGTTCGCTTAACTTCGCTGAACCTACGGCGCCTTAAACCTTTTTACGCGGTTCGCACCTCGGCCGGAGAAGGTCAAGAAATATGCCGTCACTCTCGTCGCAGTCACGTCAAGCCCGAATATTGTAATACCAAAACGCGAAAATAATATTATATTATATTAATAATATAATATAATAATTCGCTGGATGCGGGTGGCCCAGTAGGTCGCTTTTGCATTCTTTGGGGGAGACCTATGCCTAAAAAGCCTGCCTGGTCGACGTCTTTCGGCTGATATGGTGATGATGATATTAATAACGGTGTCAATAATTCGAATACTAACAGTTCGCTGCCTTAAATACGAACCATCCTCTGAACCAGATATTTTATCAAGTTTTTCCGCCATACTTAGTAGGCCTCTCACAGGCGCGGCCTGGCCGCGGCGGACAATAGTAAACTTGTCCGCCGCTGTCAAATTTTCTATTTTCCGCCACCGCGGGCCGCGCCAGTGTGTTGCAGGCCTTAGACGAAGAGGACGAATCGAAAAACAAAATTAAACAATACTGAAATGACTGTTATCATTATCAGCCAGTGATCGTAACTTTTGTTGTATTTTTGGTGCAGCGTAATAGTGTTGTTAACGGTTAATATTAACGTTATTTAACGCTTAATAACCATTAGGATTGAAATTCTTTATGCAATCGGTTAACAACACTACGCTGCACCAAAAATGCTACAAAAGTTACGATTACTGGCATCACCCGCAAATACACTTCAGTGCAAATAGTGTGGCTTTCTCTAAGATGTGCAACTAACTTTATCAGTGTTAATTATAGCATGAATTCAAATTAATATAGCGAATAAAGACGTAAATAGCATCAGACATACAACTTAATCACTAAGAACGGCCTTATATTATGTAACCGATAAGACACATAATAAATTACACATAAAGTATGTACTGGGTACAGATTTACGATAATTACAAGTGCATGGACTTTACTAACCGTGTCGTTCCAAAAGGGCGTAAGAGCGGTGGGCTTTCATATGTAGATACGACGTTTCAAAATTAAGTGGTGTTGTTTGTGTCTTTCTAATTATGTTTGATTGATCGGTCATTATTAATGTAATTCGTGATTCGAAAGTTGTTCAGATACGAATGTAACACATTTGAATAGATAACATGGGGTTAATAATGAACTGGCTATGACGACGGTGACCTATTATTTGTGTCTAATTAACTAGTTACATTTATTCCTTCTCATTAGGTATATCAATTACATGAGAACTTTAAACTGGCAGCTAGTTAGAAATATAGTCGTCCATAGCGAAAGATCTTTAAAAATATAAATAAACTATATGTAAATACTAATATTCTAAATGCGAAAGTTTGGATGATCGGATGTTTTAGATTTGTGGATGTTTTTTACTCAATCACGCTTAAACGGCTCAACCGATTTAGATGAAATTTTTTACGATGATAGTTTATTTAGATTTTAATAGGATATTTTTGATCCCAGGTCCACGCAGACGAAGTCGCGGGCGGAAGCTATTAGTATACTATAAATATTAATGGACAATCTTTACTCAAATCGAACTAGTCCCATAGTAAGCTCAATAAGACTTGTTTAAGGGTACTAGACGACGATATATTTAATAGATATAAATACTTAAATTACATAGAAACCATCCAAGACTCAGAAATAAACATTCATACTCCTCACACAAATATTTGTCTTTACCGAGATGCGAACCCAGGACCTTCAGCTCATATGCAGCGTCACTATATACACACTAGACTAACAGGTCGTCATTGCTTCGCATTTTTTTTTAATGTTTACCCATCGGATTTAAGAACCAAAAAAAATTATGGATCAATATCAAGTTCTGATTTAACTAATTCTACAATTTTTAATGTTAACTATTTACACCTGAACTTGCATGATTTGATGTATTCTATTATGGGGTTAGCAAATGCGGTTCCTTGTGAGGATCAAATGTCTAATGCCGGGGTTCCACGGTCTGATTCCTCACAGGTCAGATCCAGGCTAGACCGACAGGCCATACGAACCGTCGCGTCTGGCCTGGCGCAATCTGACTGTGGGAGGGTGGGTCGTGGGACCCCGGCTTTTGCACGGGCACAGGCATCTGCAGGCGTGGCACGATCCGGCCAGCACGGCTATCACGCGACGGCGCGCGAGCTCTCGATTTTTCTCGCACTATCCGTCTCTTATCATTTAGAACAAGAGGCAATAGTGCGAGGCAAATCAAGAGTATGTCGCGGCCGTACCATGATAGACGTGCTGGCCTGTGAGAACACGGGCCGTGGGACCCCGCCATAATCCAACTTACCCAACTAATGCTTTGTAACCTGCAGAACGCGCAAACCTTTTTTTTTATTATTTCGAAAAAGAGTGTCGACAAAAAAAACTAAATAATCAACAAACCTGCTCACAATATTTCACGAGAATCGGCTGAGAAATGAGACCTGTGGAGAAAAGCCGGACAACGGGACAGACACCGGACACCGCACATACGAACGATTTTCGGTCCAAGCTGAAGCATAGAACTTCGTCGCTTCGCTCGTTCGTTTGACTTCAAAATCGACTGATTTTGAAAGAAATCTGAATTAAAGTTAGACATTCCTACGGAGCGTTACAATCGCCCCAATCAAATCCCATGGTTTCTGAAAAACGATCGCTGTATTAAGTGGAAACACAAGGGTCGTTTTTCCATAGAATAGTAGTCTCCTGTTTTCCCCCTGGATAATGGCAGTAGAGCACTTTTTTTTCATAACTATGGCTAGTATTGACATGTTCCTATGTTATACTTTTTTCATAAATTTATTCTTAAATTGAATTTATTAACCTTCAAAAACCTACAAAAATGCCAGATTTGCTGTTGTGTTCAAACATCCAGAAAACAATTTTGACTAGATTTAGAAAAGAAGGACAACAACATAGGAACACTGCTATAGCCATTCTTTGGTTTTTAATAAAAAAAATAGTTAAATAGGTCAAGTTTTGGAGAAGAAATCAGGGAACTACGAAACGTTGATTTTATGTACTTTTAAAAGGTATTTTCGGCCCCAACTGCAGTTGTCTCTATCGCACTCTGCGGGGGGAGGCTTGAGGTTGGCGCGACAGCAATACATTTTAAAAATATATATTTCTCAATTATCTCGCCCTTGTTTCTTCATAAGGAAAAGCACGGCAAGTATCATCTCATATTAAGAATTGATTGAATTTTTTTTCTTTCAAATAATGTATGCTCCAAAAAAAGTTAAGGCTATCTTTATCCAATGTCTATTTGCATCTCACATTTTGCTTAAAGAGTGAGTGAGACGCAATGCATATTGGACAGAGATCTTGGACAAGTGGAATAACACCCTAATATATATATTCTGCAGTGACTGCATATTATACTGCACTGTCACGTAATAAAATGAGATGATAAGGTAAATGACGGTAAGCGTTGAAGACGGCGTTTTTAATGAACTTTATTAACATTTTACAAAGTTAATTAAAAGTATGTCGGTTCCCTCAAAGCATTCCGTTGAACATGAGTACTTTACTACTGATTTTTATACTAATCGAAAGTAAAGCCAATGGAATATATAAACGACCATAACACCTTTAACAATTAGTATGAAGCGTTTCGGCCGCGGAAGTCAATCTTTGAGTCTCATTTTTGGGTTGTTCTTTAATTCTAGTTACTCCCATACACACATTTGTTTCTCTTCAAAAACTGGTTCGAATGCGAAAAAATATCTTAGGTCACACCCCTGTGTTTCACACCGGGATTGAAGATAACAACTAAACAAATTGTGGCGGTAACGGTTGTTGTAAAAAAGAAATTATACCTGGCTGTTACTGAATCAGATATACAGTTTTCATAGCTAAATCATTAATTCAATATTTAAAAAAGTATGTAGAGTATACTCCTGAAAAACACAAAAATATGAAAGGCAAGTAAATAGGCAACACAATACAACATAATAATATATTTCCTAGTCTTGTTTCTTCTAGAACTATCTCCTTTCTTCTCTCTTGTATTTTCTTTCTTCTAGAACGCAGACATTGTAGAACATTGGCAAACCCAAGAGCACGGTATGAAGTTCCTACAGCCCAATTTACGTAGGAACTCTATACCTCGCTAGTGGCAATCACCAGTTGGCGAAATAATCTTCTTTCTTCTTTTTTCATGCTTCATTTCTTCTCTTGCCTTCTTGCTTCTGATCTTATCTTCATTTATGTTTCAGTTTTTGAGCGTTGTTGTTTCTTACTTGTATTTATTTTAATTCGCTGCTTTTCTGAAATAGGTTTATAGTAGGTATGAAAAACCAGTCATTATGTCATGACTCCTAATGAAAATAATTAGATGTTAGAGAAACCATCCAACAATGTCTTATTTTGGGTAAATGAAAAACGTGTAAAAAAAAGGTGCAGCAGTTGTTAGAGATACAAAATTACACAGGAACATAATAAGTGAATCTCTCAAAACTATATAATTTACTAACAACAATTATCCCGAAATCCCTAAAACGACCTTCCAACCGGTTATTACCGAAAAACGAAATTACCATTTGAATAAGCCTCTTTAATTACAGCTGTTTCCTATCTGCACAATGCTATCCTCTCCCGAAAACCAAAGCAAGCGTCTAACTTTAAATATATCGTAAGAGTGCCGCATAAGGTCTACTTTGGTAGAGTACAATTTAGTAAGATAAGACATTGCACAAGTTACATCTCATAACCCTTCCATATGCTAATCGTGTGAGTTTCAACAAACTCAACTCGAAGTTTGTTGTCCCTTTTAGCCATTTGTATAATATGGAAAGGGATATAGGATTCGACGGTAAGAAGATTGGATTTCAAAATTCGAACAGTCAGATTGTGAATTTAAATATGGAACAGAGTTTGAAAATATTTAAATGTGGCCAGTGACTTCTGTGTAACATCTGGTTCCGTGGGAAAGAAATGACAATCGCTTTTCAAGCAAACATAGAATGGTCTTTCATTTCCCTTCTATTCCCAATAATAACAACTTTGTAAACGTATTGACTGTGAGATTTTACTAATTTTATTATGTAATACATTTCTTAATTGGTTACAAAACCGTGAAGTATCTACTAGTCTTCATGCAAAGAAATAATATATGTGGTAGTCGTTAGGCACATTTATATACAAGTCATCAAGCTCCTGCCATGTAAACTGTCCACATAGCGATGTTATTGAAGAAATTACTAAACCATTATTGAGATAAAACGGTGTTAAACTTTCATATAAATAAAAACCATCTGCCCTCAAAGCAAGAGAGAAACTCTAATGAAAGGCCAATTTGAAAACATTACATACTACGACTACAACTTTATCTATGCAGTTGCGAAATACTTAACTATCTTAACCTTGTACTAAACTATATCTTTTGTTTTATACAGCCACTTTTCGAACTGCAACAGTATATTTGTATGTAGCGACGCGAACACCCCTTAGCTTAAGGCAATGTACACACATGTTCTTTAAAGTTCAATTTTAATGAGCCGTAACACAAGCTCAACTGGCTACAAACTGACGTGTCTACACCCTTCCTTATAATTAGTTTGACAACAGGCGGTTAGGACCAACTTAGTTGGATCTTTGGCATTTTGATGCAACTAAAACCGGATATTTTCAAAATATCGTATCTGGCTTTGAGTTTGGAAATTGAACTTTGTCCCGTTCAGATTATAGCTGATAAATACAAATGCAGTGATATGGGCATCGAAGACTACGCATTCCATATTCAAAAATAATCGTTCGGAATTCTCAAATATTTACTTTAACATCTACGGAATAAAAAAATAATTTAATGATATTTGATGGCATTTTCAGTAAAATTGTAGGGTCATTCAAAACTGGTTCCTAAAATTAGATGATATCTTAGTACCGACTTATTTATTAGGGCGATAAAAAAATGCGTTAATAAGGCTGGCACCACTACGTTTTTTATCGCGTTAATGTTGCCCGTTGCTTTGTGCGGTCCGTGCCGTGATTACGTAGTTAGTAATTAGTAATTAGCGAATTAAGTTCAAATGTGCAGTTTATAAAGTTAATTGTACAAACGAGGCGCTTTGAAGTCATTGTGTGAAGTTTTCTCGTGTTTTATTTGTTTCATTACGGTATTTTGCTTGAACTGAGACTATAAGAAGTTCATTAGTTTTACTCATTTAACATTTGTTACACCTATAAGAGGTATCAGAGAAACATTATAGTAGGTAGGTAATCACATTGAAAAAAAAACAAGGTTTATGAGTTTCCAATTGAAGTAGGTACACTTCAAACCTTAAGTCGAATAGGAGACGCGGCAGCCCTCGTCGGCAATGGCTGTATGAGTTAGACTCCTTTTTAAAGGACTGGTCAGATCAAGTTTAAAACTCGAAATAGAAGAAAAGGGGGGAGGCTTTTGACCAGCTGAGGTACACAGGCTGTTGATGGGGCTACCGCGCTACTTTTTTGTTAGTGAAGGGGTTCTAGATTCTAGATTACATCACATTGAACTTTGTCTCCAAAGAGCCTCTACGTGTTGGATCTATACGCACGCTTTCCATTAGATAATCGTCATCATCAACCTATGCAGAAATGTGTTGAGTGAGATCACTGGCGCATGTAAATGAGGTATGAATCATCTTCATAATGCTGTCTCTGTTGCACTAGTGCACATTCAAATATGTAAGAGCAACAAACGCGATCTCAATCCAATCTCAACACATCAGAATGGCCCCGTCTTGTATTTTTCCCTGTCTACACATTTTGGTGCAAATCCCTCATTCCCCGGCTTACAGTTGAAATTAGTTGCAAATCTCGAGCTTACCCCGTCGTATGGGGATAGATAAATAAGGAATCTGTTTTGACGTGCCGCTTGCATTTGTTTTCGTTTACAATTTTTCAGGTAGTCTGTGGAAATCTTGCATTTACCTCGTTCCATATAGAATTAGAATTTTAACACTTTCACTAGAAATAATCGCTGCGTGCTACGATCGTAGCCGCTCCTCCTCCATTAACGGAGAAATACATCTACGTCTCTTCGCTTATCTAGGAATTCATAGGGAATTATTATAGATTTAAATGTGAGTGGTTGCCCATACTATAACTTAGATTCAGCCATTTTAACATGGTTGCACAAAAATCCATATACGGCAAGACCCAGCGAGGCATAATATTGGCAAAGCTAACGCAACGCTTGAAAAAGGTAATTAGCCCCATGTGATGTTCATCAACTTTCACAGGTAACAATAGCTTGTACGCACGGAACGCACATCGCGTGTCTTCTGGCAGTAGACAAGACCAATGACCATCGACAGCTTGAACATTCGCCGTTACCACCCCTTAATTGTAATATCGTACCTCATCTGTTTTAGAATTCCAACCAGCCAGTATTCTAAGTATCGATTAAAAAATTGTATAAATGGATATAAAACGCTTTTGAGAATAACCCACGCGCCAATTTCGAGCGTCGGTATTTGAAGCATTCCAAATTTGAAATTGATTTTAACGTCCATAATCTCATTAATCACATTAGCCTTTTTATTTAAATCTGTTATTTAGTGTTAGGATGAGAATCTAACCAGCCAGTATTTTAAGTATCTATGTGATTTGTTTTCATATGGATACTTCTTCTTACTAAAATCAGTGATTAGTTGATCACTGCTGAGCCAATTAATAAGGTAATTCACTCATTAACTTTAAACCATAAATGAAATACATTATCTCTATGACATTAAAACATCAATTGATTGGTACAAATATGATGGGAATTTATTAAATTAATTCATATGTCTTAGAAAAAAGTAGACGGAAGGCAGGTAAGGTAAGGTCTAAACATTGGATGCTAATTATTATGATGAAGGAAGCATGCATTCAGTCACGCGTGTGAATGGAATCAGGCAATCGCATTTGGAACTTCTATAATTTTTGCTGTAAGTATGGACAGTGCTATATACAATGTTCTTTATGTATTGCTTAGGCTACACCGAGATAGGTGTTGAAACATGTTAGACATACATAGGTGCCATGTAATATCCCTATTTTAAAACAACAGCCTACAATGGCACCCTTTCCATCACTGACGCGCGTCGAATTCGCGTTCTACGTCAGTCATCTATAGCTAGCCCTGGTTACGACTACTTAATCCCAAACACACCTCAATCTCGCAACTGTGCCCAACAAATAAATAATTCACTATACGTAACTAACAAGAACTAAATAGAATAGATATCGCGCTAACTCGTTGCGACTACACGGCATTCCAAGCGAGCTAAAACCCTTAAAAGGACTAAATGCTGCAACTTAATTTCTTATGAGCCATTTGAGAAGTAGACGCTGCCAAAAGTCCATGCATGCGCGCCTTTATGGAGCGTTTTCCCGTTCTGTATTCAAATTTTATAGGCGCAATTAAAAAAAAGCAAGGGCAGGGTTAACACTAGCGTAATTATGTGCGAAGTTGCAGTTTTAAGTCGCTTTGTTTCCATTTTATTTTGAGTTACGACGCCCGGCTGCTATTTGTCGGATCGCTAAATTCAAACAGTCGTTTTAGGTTATTTCAGGGCGTTTAATGGCTACATTTTAATGCGCATTTTGTACGTTATGTTACGTTTATGGAGGCTAATAAAAATGTAAAAGTAACTTATGACTGTTTACAAAGTTGCTTGCAATAGCTTAATTTGTGAGTCGGTTTTCGTTCGATAGGTTGGGCCGCGAATTTCTGTGAGTACCTATGGCGGGAGGGATCCACTCGACAACGGAAATACACCATTATCGTTCCCTCCGCCACACATAAGTAAGCACGCACACACTACTGTGCACATATCGCATTGGGGCATCACATACCTAGGGTGCCGGCCCTACAGATTACCCCCGGGGGTAATTTTTACCCCATCATCGATGCGTCGCCACCCACTCCACTCATCATTCGATATTTGAATTACTTATAAGCAATTTCGTAATTCGAATTTGGGAATTTAATTTTATTCTGCGGTCCTGGAATACTGGCCAGAAGCTTTTCAAAATTCGAACGTTAACTTTTTTATTCAACGCATGTTTCCAGCTTGGGACTGCTATTGGCGGTTGATTACATCTACGGCTTTATTTGATTTTGAGCTTTTATTTCAGGGGGAGTTGCGTGTCGCGATAATTCCTGCGGTAGCCATTTCGTATGTTCGGGATTTGAGGCAATTTAAATAATTGTACTGGTGGGAATTATAACAAACGCGTCGACAAACTATTGGTTTTTGTTACTTATGGCTTGAATGTACCACCCAGAATACGTTAGTTAAATTCGCACGTAAAATAAATATGTATTTTTTACAAGCTGCCATAAAAGAACCTATAAAAACATTTAAACGAGTTGTAAAGTTTTGAAAAGGCACTTAAATACCTATTATACAACCGCACTTTTGTAGAATCTTCGCACTCCATACTCGCGTCCCACGCGATTTCATAACTAGCAAAGTGCTAAAATACTCGTAAAACTAGCGACAGACATAATGTAACTACATCCATCTTTTTCGCACGTGCCAAATCGATACACGATAAAATAGTCCAACTATCTATACACACATGCACAGATGGGCTCGCATCTCGCTAATTTGTTTTGACATTTTGCAAACGAACAACCACTTTTTTCCCGCCTACAAGTTGCGTAACGATCGAACTTCGAAAGGGGATTCCAAATTCAAAAACTTAACTTTCGTATTCTATGAGCCATAGAGTATGAAATCGGTTAACCGGTTTAAATTTGGAACTCATTTTATTTTATTGTTGGCAATCGCGCATTTCGCATATCTTTTTTTATTCAGCCAGACCCTTTTTTGCCCTTTGTTGTTTGGAATAGAATGTTAGAGGGATATCCCCTGAACGCGTGCCGTATGAGATAGGTCGGCGCGGCTCTCACATAATAAACTCATTTTGCGGCAAATCAATAGTTAACCTTTACAAAAAACTGTATTTACTCTTCACACAACCCTAAGCGGCGGGTTTATGGCCTAAATAAATAGGTAATTCAAGTAGTACGAGCATTATCATTTCATCAAGCAGAAAAAGTGAGCTCTTTTTTGGGCAATATTCTCTTAAATGCATATCGCGTTGATAAAAAAAACTGTTGCCGCTTTCCTAAGACTAATGCCGTATAAATTAATCGTGCAGCCATACACGCTTTTCATTATCATTAATGCGTACTAACATGGCATTGGAATCCGTGCGTAATTATTTACTCCAATTGAAAGTCGACTAATTATTTCAAAATACGTAACACCGGGGTCGCGACAATGCACAAAGACTATTGTGAAGACAATGGCATGAGTCATGAGCTCATGACGGACGGAAAGACAATGGGATCTCTTCTAGGGCCCGAGTAAGGTCGCCACATGCAAAGCGGATATTAGTGAAATCTCTCAACACACTTCAATCCCGATCAAATTGTTAAAAAAACAAATGCATTCGGATAAAAAACCGCAAAAGGAACGCTCGAAAAAAAACAAAAGCAAATCAATTGTGTGTCATGAGCCCCCATCAATCAAAGAATGCAACATTGAAACGAATCCTTTTTTGTTCCAAGTTCAAAAACCCGTGACCTTGCCTCGGTCAACTTGCGGCGGTTTGTCCTAGTCGAATTATTGTTATTGCTATTCTATTTTTTTAATATAAAACTAGCGTCAAGCCTTCACTCAATGCAATAAGAGCTAGATTCCCGTAGCTGCCTAATCATATTACATTTAGCACTGTAATGTGATTGGTACTTTTTGCTATGTGTACCAATTATATAGTTTGGTAGGACCTAGATATATAGCACATGTATTACACATTTTGAAACCGTTCTAATAGTTCTTTATTCTAAATTTTAAATTAGCGACGCTTGTAAATTTGAATTTAGAACACAGCTTGTAAGTATCAATCAAGAAACTAAATGCGTAAGATATGACAATAATATCAAAAGTGCAATTAAAAAAACTGTATTCGCGTCCAACGCCCGTGTCACATTGAGCGACAAACGTACGTAAGTACAACGGCCTTTTCGCAATTTTCTTTATGGAACGTGAGTCATCTGTTTTTGCGATGATCCGAGTTTTTGCGGCGTGCAACGACCGTTTGACCCGCTCTTTGTCAGGCCACGTCCTCTACGGTTTTTGTGGCATGTTAACGTTCTTGAAAACGAAAATTACTTGATTGGACAATGTGTGTTTATTTTTCGGGCGTTTTTGTCATATTTTGGGGTTCTGTATCGAAATATAGTATCAACCGTGTGTTCATTTTTATAGGTTTATTTATTTATTTACATTTGGAGAACCAACAGCCTACTGGGCGAATATTCAGCGGTTTTAAGGCGTTTTTTTCGTCATTGTCGGAGACAGGAAATACTATGAAAAGGCACAAGTATCAGAGTCCACTTTTGATGAAGATGTTAGCCAATACCAGTACTGAATCTTTTTTAGTTATAGGTTCTGCGGTACGTTTTAACTCTGATGAAATAATCTTGAGACGACAATGACGTTAAAACCGAGCGGTTCAAACGCTCGAAGAATTGCCCTACTCCACATTGATTTGTATAGACAAAACACAAAAAGCCAATTACAGGTTCACACTGATAGGTTTATGTTAGTGAGTAAAATAACGCTAGCATCTAGGAGTCTTTGTTAAATGGGAACTAACTACTTTATATGAAAAAAAAAAACCTTTAGTATCTAGGTGTATTTGGTAAACAGGAACTTCTTTTAGTACCTATAGTTTGTGCGTTGTTCGACGTAAAAACATGCTCTTACACTTATGTTAACCTGTCTTATGTTACAAGACGTCACGAAGTTTTGTATATAATGACAGGGTTACAGTAAACCAAAACCGTTTTTTATAACACAACGGAGGCAAACAAGCATGTAGCCTGAGATGCTTAGGTACGTCTCGCTAATAAGATATATAGTATACAAGCTTCCGCCCGCGACTTCGTCTCCGTGGACCTGGCATAAACACTATCCTATATTTTAATCCAGGTTAAAAACTATCCACATGCCAAATTTAATCTCAATCCGTTCAGCTTTTTGCGTGATTGAGTAACAAACATCCAAACATCTAAACTTACGCATTTATAATATTAGTAGGATACCCTTTATTAGTTTGGGGATCCACTATGTTGACAGCATGCACGTCTTTCTCCAAAAACATGAGTAAAATCACAGGCAAAATATATCTACCTATTATAGGTATTTATTTCTATAATAGGAATAAATAACGAATTCGATAAAGTGTTTTGAATCGTCCTAAAGCGATGATCGATACGATATATATGTAACCACAGGCAGATAGGCCGTTGCGTTTTCCAATCGCGCGATACGGTAAAAAACGCGCAAATTAATGTGGCTGGCGCTGGCCACATGTGGTATCCTCGGCCAGCATAATGCACGTTTAATTTCAAAATAAGCGCATGTTGTAAATTTAATATATTTTTTGTTGTTAACACTACAGTGTAAAATTGTAATGTACGCGTGACACGAATTTACAAATGCTGAACAATGACAAAGATTTTGCAAAATACATGTTTAAACCAACAGTTTAAATTTCGAACAAAGGAAAAATAAAACCGTCATTGTAGAAGAAAATGAATAAACCGCACTGGCCGGTAAGAAATCAAATTTTGATTTTGGAACGCAACTGGCGACTATTCGAAATGCTTTCGAAACCGGTCTCGATAAACAACTCGGGTAAGTTAATTTACAATTTAATTAATTAACATTTTTAAATGGACGTTGTACGGAAATTTCGAAGTGAAATGTTACTTTAATATCGTAGATACACTAATAGCTGAGGCAATTGAAAAGTGATTATGAGAAATAACTTCACCTGCATTAGAAGAAACATTGCGTCAGTCGATAAGTGTCAATAACAGGTTTACTAGATAATATTGTCCGTCTGAAAACGATACAAAAAAGTATTTTACGTGACACTTGGCCATAATGCGAGTTTTACTACACGCTGCGCGTACGGGAAAACTAGCATTTTGGTCAGGTGAAGACGTACAATTTTGTACTCAACACGGGCGGTAATTCGTAAAGCCCCAGAGCGCATATTTATGGCCCTCACCTTAGGTTCGGGCCACAAACTCCTGCGATCTGGGGCATTTGTCGTGGTTTAAAAATGGCAATAGAACAAAATATTGCTCGTGCTGTTAGGGATACTAAATATACTAAAACATGCTTTTTCCGCAACATCATCCTTATACGTTATAGAATCTATGATTCATAGAGAGTACAGACTCAACATCAAATGAATAAGGACTATATTTGTTTGGCAAATGATGTCAACGTTTGAAGGTTGTAAACAAATTAAGTCCATTTACACAATTTGATGGATACAGTTTAAGTTGTAAACTATTTTGTTGATAGTATATTATATTTTTATTATAAACGACCTTGGTTAAATTAGTACTGGTATAAATGCGTCAGTAACCGCATTTTAACGCTCAAACTGCTAAACCAATTTCGAAGAAATTTGGGTAGTTTGTGTCTTGGAGAAGGATAGGATTATTTTATTTGTATCCCCAAAATCATACTAACATAATGAAACCGGTATGGAAGGCTGTATGCGACTAATTAATTTTATTCGAATGAAGCAGCAAGCAAAAGTCTATTGTATTTATATTTTTCACATGGCTTTCGAACGTATAATTTTAAGCGTTTACGAAAAAAATACATCCATAAATTGTATTTAAACTAACTCAACATTGTCGGTAATTTCGTCAGATTCGAAACGAATATGGAACGAAACCGGTTCGAAAATTGCTGTACGACGCGAGATGTTAAAAGTTACAAATTGGCACTCGAATTTAAACTCGTAATTTGGGCTCGGATTCTGCTAAAGGCGCGTCCTCATTTGAGCGAGCATCGGATTGATCTATACTAACGAGCAAAGCGAACGATGTTCTCCGTTTCTGCTTGGGCCAAAATCCTTTCGTATGCCCGGCTCTTCTGTACAAGCCGCATTTCTCACCAATTCCCGTGAAATTTTGTGAGCAGGTTCAATAATGAAATTAAATTGTTTTTTTTTTCTTTTTTTAAATGACAGATTTCTTATTTCTACAGCTCATAGAGCCTAGTTCTTGGATTCAGATCGTATTTTCTAGACTTTTCAAATGCCGCATGGTCTCAGGTCTTAAACTCGGTTATACGAGAAGCTTTGTTAAGGGGCTCCTATAATTGGCGTATGGGATCGTACCTTCGATCTGAATCTCTTAGTTTTCTTAGGTTTTTTGTAGCTTATTATAATAACAACTACGGCTTTAAGCAATATAGTATCCCATAGTTACTTCAAAGTTCATTGTTTTCGAGATATTTGGCATCAAAGTTGAACAATTTTAGGCCAAAAAACCGGTTTCTGGCCATAACTTTTGTGTTAATTGGTTTAAAATGAAAACCCTGGACCAGTTTTTAGGGACGTCACAGACGAACCCAAATATGTAGATTTCGTATGTGTTAGATCTTTCACGGCAATAGAGATACAAAATAAGTGTTATTTTAGACAATGTTTAAAAAGATCATACAAAATAAAGTATTCATTTGTTTCAAAATCCGGTGGACCAAAATGGAGATAAAAGATTGAAGAACCGATAACCGTTTGATTTATATTTCTATCTGTAGTGCACAAGTAGGAGATACCATTCAAACATGTCAAAAATCGATGGAAACCTCGGGTAGCCCCTTAAGGATCTAGCTGCTATTCTGTGCGCGCGCATTCGCCTCACCTCACCCGTGAAGTCTTGAGAAACTAGACCTCTGATTACGCGTAGTTACAGACCTGAATATACCTCATGTCATTGTACATGCAAAATGTCGTTACAATCCAACACGTAGTTTTAAAATGAGAGCGTAACTGCGTTTGTATGGAGAATCGAGCTTACTGCGGACTCTTAAACAAGTTACAGAAGAGCAGGGCAGCAACGTGTTTACGCCTCCGGAACTATAAACAAAGTGAACACTCCCACGGTTCGTTTTTTCGTATAATAGTTGTATGCAAAAAAAAACTGGCCCTTTTTCCCTACACCGGTCTTGTAGCAGGTGCCGTTGGTAGAGTTTATGCAACATGTGTGAATTCAAATCAATTAAACTATTTCACCTGAATGTCTCATATAGTTAAAGCATTGTACTAGGTTTAGGTTTGCCCGTCAACTTGTTGCACATGCTCGTTCTGAAAAAAGTTTCTAGATCTATTTTAGATTTTTTAGTACCACTCTATGAAAGTTACCGTTCATAGTATATATAATATTAAACTAATTCGAATTTAGTTGAGAGAGTAGTAAAAATAGCAGCAAACGATGGAGTTTGTTTTGGATACATAAGGTAAACAAACATCTCAGTATTTGACACCGACCCAACCCAACCCTTGATGACACGACTTTCATTCTCAATTTACAATAGAGGTAATAAACATCGGTGTCAACGCTAGGCATTGAGAAGCCAAAATCTGCTTTTTTTTTTAACTGATTTTTATTTATATTGTTCGTAAAGCACTGTTACGCTCTCAGCACCATGACAACTATAAACTGCTCATTAAACCATGCATTGGGTACAAGTGATCACCATTTTACGACTTGCTCGCAGTGAATGGGAATAAATCTAACTTTACACTTTAACGACTGGTAAATTCATTTCACTCACTAAATATAAATCTTGAAGCCATTAAAACACGATCGACTAATGATTAATTCATCTCAATTTATTACATTACTTGCAAGTAATAAAATCACGTTGCATTGCATAAAGCGGTCCGGAGCTCGAATTCACATGCATTTGTTTGAAGCTTTATGCTAAGTGCACGGTAGAAGAAACCGTATAGCTTCCTATTTAAAGCACAATTTGGATTAAATGAGACAGCTAGCCGTAACGAAAATACAGTTTAATTCGTATCATTGAGTGACTGAGCTCCCTAGGATGTTGGTGTTACTCTCTAGACAGCCCTTCTTTGGCTTACTCCACCGTGACACACCACCTCATCACCACATAGGCCTCCCCCAAAGAGTGCCACAATGACGGGTCCTGCGCCACCCGCATACAGCGGACTACCGCAACCACCAGCTCATCAGTCCACCTCGTGGGTCTACCCACGCTGCGCCTTCCGTTACGTGGTCGCTACTAACCTTTCCACCCCAACGGCCATTGGTACTACGTGCAATGTAGACACCACTTAGTAGCAGTTTTAATACTAATAACTACACTACATCAGAGATGAGTGTTTTCGCGGCGGTGTCGCTTGAATCACTGCCCGCGCCCGTTCTGAACGCCGTGCGGCGCGTTACGCACGCACCGACAGGGCGGGGAGACACACATCCTGAAGAAGAACTTCCGAAGAGTTCGAAACATGTCGCCCGTAGTGACATTTGATACGTGAGTTTGCACGGTTCACCGTGCAATTATTAGTATTATTTCAACACGTCTCACGAAAGTTTTTAAATTCGAGCAGCAGTATTCTTAATAATAGTAATTATGGCTGCGGTCTTCTGTAGGAATAACTACAACTTAGAAAAGTTGAAAAACCCCCGACATTTTCATTTCAAAGTCCAATATCTCAAAAACCGCTCAACAGATTTTCGTGATACATGGCTAAGAACACTCGGGATAAAATTATCTATGACACAGAAAAAACCCCATTCAAATCGGTCCATACGTTAGGGAGCTACTCAACCACAGACAGAGACACAGAAACACAACTACACAGACAGACACGTTAAACTTATAACACCCCTCTTTTTGCGTCGGGGGTTAAAAACTACCCCTGGTTTGCTCCGAATATGAGCGAGACGCCGCCTATGTCTGCCTTCTCTTTTTAAGGCATGTGGATAAGCCATTTTGGAATGGAATGTAAGCTGCCGTGATTCCAAGCAATAAATGCACATTGAAAGTTGCGTTACACAAGACGCTTGACGGCCAGGAATTTCAGCCGCTGATCGTACTATTTTGATTTACTGCTGATTATCTAGTAATTATGATTAATTGATGCGGATGAAAGTTTCCCTTTCATTCGTTAAGTAAGGGTTATATGTTATATGTAAAGCATCCAAAAGAAGATATTGAGAGTATACAGTCAGTCTGCATTCATAGGCCTAGAGTAATATCAGTTAAAAACCTGCCTACGATTACTACTACTATATTATTACTACTATACTCTATGATTAAGTGATCGTCCTAATACATCGCAAGTTCACGCGAATCTTACTTGCGCGAACGCGCTATCAAACATAATGGACTCGAATAGGTGTCCTAATTGAAAATCGCGCGAACGTGCGATGTCAAAGGACAGTACTGATTCGAGTCCAATATGGTTGAAGCGCGTTCGCGCAAGTAAAATTCGCGCGATTTTGCGATGATCGCGTATTCGCGTTGTCTTAGGACGATCCCTATGAATGTAGCTAAAATTAAAAACATCTTTGAAAACATTTTTAAGCAGTCAAGCTTGCTTAAAGGCCTTTAGACAACTCGGCCAACCACTGTTAATGTCTTATTTAAATTAAATATTAACTTCCTACAAATTATGTAAGGTCTAACTTAAACTAAGGTTGTAGGTAGATAACCTATGTGAACCTGCATTTCTCTAGCATCTATTATTACCGCCCGTGTTGAGTACAAAATTTTACGTCTTCACCTGGCCACAATGCGAGTTTTCCCGTACGCGCAGCGTGCAGTAAAACTCGCATTATAGCCAGGTGTGACGTAATAGTTATTTACGATACAAGTGCCGAAAATAGGAAATTCGAATCGAATGACCTATTCGCACGTGTATCGTACAACGTTTTACTGTACATATGGCTCTTTAAAGTTTCGACATATGCACGGTAAGTGCTCTTTTCCGCGGTGCGGGTGCCACTAGTGCGGGAAAGTAGCACCATATGTACTGTAAAAATAATAAACCTCAATATCTCACCCAAAAACTCGCCCCGTGAGCATATGGCTATGTTTGAACATCTTTTATAATCCATTACCCTAACCCTTCTCAACCGTAATCAACGTTTATCCTGTCCCCAATTTAAAAAGTAAAATAAATAGGTTATAACCTATTTCAAAGGGACGAAAAAAGGTTAAAAAAACTCTGAAGACGATACCTGCACTTAACTTTAGCCGGCCGGTTGCATTAGGACCGGGACACATGAGGGTGGGTTTAATTATAAATTCACTTGAGATTGAATATGTTGTTTCTAGACCCTTTTCCATATACCTAACTATAAAATTTTAACGGTCAAATTCGTTTTCATTTCTCCGTTTATCTAGGATATCAAATGGATTGTACGAGTTTTTCTTATTACGATTATTAAGTGCTTTTCAAACAACACAATTTTTTTATGCGTTTTAAATGGTTTTCCTAAACTTCGCATTGCGATTAACGCACGATTTCGCTAATAGGGTATGGGATTCAGTACGTGACAATTGATTTAGTGTGTCAGTTTTTCAGTCAGTTATGGGTCGGGATATGGCATTTGACATTAATTCTGCTTGTTTTTATCAAGTGCTAAAACTAAAAACTACTTAATGGGACATTTCATAAACACGTCATGATAAATACACATTGCAATTTAATAGATTGTATCGTTAAAATTATGGGAAAAACATTTTGCGGTTGCAATAAAATTAAAGTTTTAAAGTTGTTTCAGACGAAAAACAGTAGGTAATTAGCACCGAAATGCATTTGGTTAATTATCACGATTTTAATCATTAATCGGTACACGATAAGTTGCATCGATACATTGCAATCGACAATTTTATTATCAAGCGCTAATGCCAGATTAAAAATTAATTAACGATCAATGAATCATTTCTGCACAGAAATACTTCGGAACGAGTATTTATTTTAAAACAATAATTTGCAAAATTTGTAACTTCTCAGCTATGGAACATGTTTTACTCAACTTTAAAGTAATTTTTCCTTTTTTTATGATTCAAAGTGTTCTGAAATGCCCAGTCTGTTATCTTAAGTAAGTAAGTAAATAGTATGTATCAAAACAAACTTGACGTAAGTACCTAATGTTTCATTTATTCCGCCCAATAATCATAAATATCCAACATTTTCAAAAGATCCAAGTTCCAACCGAGCACATGCTACTCTACTCTTATAAATCGTTCAAACACGCTAAGTGTCCCTCAAACTTTACCCCACTCGCATCTCGACGATTTCAAAAGAACGTATTATTTACATTTTTTACCTTAAAAAGTGGTACAAAAAAAGGGTAAAGAATGAACGAGCGCTCACCAAATGTCCCTCCAACAGGTTGCGTTCCAAATACGATCTGTAAAGAAGAAAAAAAACGTTAATCGTACGAATTTGAATTCAGAACGTTTAATTAAAACTTAAATTGTTATCATTCCACTGCGTCTTTTATTATTTCAGCGTTCGATTCGATAAGACAAATGTTGTTCTTTTTTCGATTTTTACAACCGTTCTTTTTGTAACGGTGTTTGTAGGTGCAAAATGGATCATTAAACTCTATAAGGGATAATTTGAACTTCATAATTTTTATGTCCTCTCCTTTTTGAGATTATAACGGTCATTATTCGAATCGAATTTTAAATACGGTATCGATATAAAAGTTAAGTGGACTTTGGAGGTTAATTTTAACCAAAGAAGCAATTGGACCACCAAAATCGTAGGCCATTTCAGATGCCGTAATTTTAGACACGCACGTCGGTTTTAATTACCACATGGCCATTTCGAGTGATTTATTACTTTTTGATTTTGTTTTATTTTGTTTGATGAGTAATAAAATCAAACTGTGTCGCGAAAAGCGATGGCTTGAATGTAAAGTAACTCTACCGGTATAATGAAAAAATAAGCCATGTATCAAGGAGGGTAACTTATCGTGCGAACAGAAAATACTATGTTCACATCGTAGTGGAATTTCAACTATAACAAGCATAACAATGCATTTTAATTAATCTAGATAAAGTGTAGATTGCCATGGCAAACTATTCAAATTTGCTTCAAAGAAACTGCCTACAATAAGTTAGTACTGTAAAATAAAGACTAAAATCATTCAGCCACATTAGTCTCGATATTAAAACTAAAACCAATCTCAACACATTATTAGACTCTATGACTCGGTAAAAAGGTTTCTATTCATTTAGCAATCTTAGCGGAACTGGCAAGATAGCGTGCCATCAAACAATATTACAGGCCTGATCACGTCTCAATTAACAGCCGGTTAGTGCAGAGTTTAAAACAATATTCAATAATAACGTTGCATTGGTCACAGTGGCTTAACTTACCGTATAATGACTCTAGGAATTAGCTAATTCAAAACTTTCATTTAAATAACGTAAAAAGCATCAATAGACAGCAACTGTCCATCCTGTCCGAATCCGTAATCAAAGGATACGCGCTAGTTATGCGTAAATTGTGCAGCTATTAACAATATATATATAAACAATGCACAAAACCCAAAATGTTAATAAAAATATTAGAATATTCCGTGACTTTCATTTTACAAAACGTTTTAGGTATAGTAATGTTAATGTCCCAAAGACACTAAATGCAAATACCTTATATGTCTCAAATTTTTGTCAATAATCCGCTTTTTAAGGCACCGTAGGTTCATGGTCTTCTCTCCCTCTCACTGAGCTTAAGCGTGAGCGAGATGGAAGTGTGTGCTCGGAAGCGCGGAAATCATGTTTTTTAATTATTATTTTTGGCGTTTAAATAAATAAAAAAGTAAACACTGATTTCTCTCAAACATGATATTGCCGATTTTTAGAAGCCATTTTAATATTTTTAGCTTTTGTGCATAAATTGTTAGACTTATTTTAAGTGTATTTTAGACCCTTTTAGACCTATGTTCGTGATTTTTTTCTATAGAGCGAAAATTGCTTTATCATGTTTCTAAACACTGATTTCCCTGCAGAAAAGCCTCAAGATTACTATTCCTATTTTTTTAAACCATATTATTATAAACAGACGCATTATATTGTTTCAAAAACTCTGTTCGCTCAACTTCGCTGAACCTACGGGGCCTTAATACAACGGCGGTGCAAATGAGCATGCGGGCTGCTGATGGTATGTCAAAATAGCTTCATTGTTCATGTAGCTTATTCTGACATGTGTTCTTGTCGAACAACGCATTATGATGTTTTTTTTCTCTGCATTCACATTTAGTTGACTAATTTTTAGTAGGATAAGAACTATCATTGTAATAAGCTTTTCAAAAAATTACTGACTGTTGAGTTTGTTTCGGCGTTTCTTCTTAACAGTGGTCTTCTTTTCTCAGAAACGCTGGTAGAATTTTGACTTGTAAAAGTGCCATTACGGCCTAGTTGCAGAATAAAATTTATCTATTTCATTTATGCAGATACCGGCGACTGTAGAGTCGCAAGCACGCCAATCCTTTATTGAGTCGACGGTTCGTTCCAATACGAGTACACAAAGCGACTGCAATCCTTCTATTTAAGTCAGTTTAAGCCGATATATGTGCTGCATCAAAGGCAACATACTGAGTTAAAATATATATTTTCGCTATACAATTACAAAAATCCATTAACGCCTCAGAGGTGTTATACGACGTAAAAATCGTTATTTAAAATCTAGATTTCGCTTGAATTAAATACCGTTACAGTTGCAAGTGTTACAAGGCTTGTACAATTGTACACTGTAGGTAGGATATATCCCCAATCTTTTCGCTGATAAAAGAAAGTTTTCGGTGTTTTTAGTATAAATTTTTTAGACCCAATTGACTGAAAATTAGTTTTGAAACAAACAAGCTATGATAATCGGATGGTATGGAGTAAAATGACTAGTACTTACACGTTTTACCTTATATGTATTAGGCCATATTTTCGAGTCAATAATACGAATTTGGTGATTTGATACTAAAATAGATACGCCTATGTCATAAAGTGAATGACTTTTTTTAATTAATTAATTATACAATCCAAACGGTTAAATAATAATAAAGTTTTATATTCAGGCATTTAACACTCATACCCAATAACACATCAGTATCACATACATTGCAAATAAAGTAACAATAAAAAGAAAAGAAAAAAATATTATTATTAAAATTGTAATGTTCTAAAACTACTATATCTTTCTTGTTCTTCTAAACTTAAAAACTCAATCAAAGTTATTAATCAGAGTTGGTAAAACTTTATTGAAATATCATCGACTTTAATCAATCATACATATGCATGTCAAATGTGAAGCACATATGATTACTACATCTTAGGTAGATGTGGCATGATTTGCAAACTCGCCCGTGGGCCAAATGAATTTTGCTTTATCGTAATCGGTACTGTTTTTGCTGCACAAGAAAACAGTCATTACACGATTCAGGAAATTTACTAATAATGCGAACGATCGCAAGCCAAAGTTCACATTCCCGCACGGGAACATTAAACAATATAAATTAATTACGCTTAGTTACCAAGTGATCAAACCGTTCTCGGAACTCTCGTTATTGTACACAGATGTGGCAAATTATGTACATATTATTACAATTAAAGCTAGTAGTTTATGAACAATATATTTAACACACGTGTTCTTTCATTATTATTCCATTGATGAAACGCCTCATATAAGTCAGTACGTGTATATTCGTATTATAAAATAGCTGCGTTCGTTTTAGTGAATTTTCTCATTGTATGGTTTATTATGATATTTGAAACCCAAGTCTAAATAACCAACGATATTTTATGTAGTCGGTTGAAGCCTTTAGTTTTTTTTAACATATTTTTTGTTTCTTACTGGACACAGTCTTTCGTATATCTAGACGTCCGGCTGTTCTCCTCCACAGGTCTTACGTGATGTAATTAAACTGAGGACTGTGGACCAAATTCGCGGGAAAAACTAAAGTAATTATATTTTGTTATGAAACAAGATTCATCCAGGATTGCAGAAAGCATCCGTCCGAAAAAACACTCTTATGTACCATGTCAAAAAACTGGTTTAAAAATTCCTTAAACAACCGTTAAAATTTGGACGGTCGGCGCGGCAAAGGTGTTTTTTCGTACAAAAAACTTGTACTGATGCGTTCAAATGCGGCATATCGCACGACGGCATCGGTCTAAGTTCTTATGTTTTCAGTTACGGTACTGCGAGAGATAACTGGTTTGTGAGAGGGTATTTTGAAATTACAGTTATTGTACTTTAAGTAAGTTCTGCTGTAGATGCGAAAATGAAACGCATGCTGGAAACTGGAAATATCTACCTCGAGCAGTGCGCCTAGATGATTTATCAGCCTTATAACCAACAATAAAGTTACCTGAGATATTATATTATATAAAATGCAATTGTTATTAGATAATGCTGGACTGAGGTCTTTGCTGAGATTTAGCAGTGTTTACTCCTTCAAGGGTTCTTCAGTAGTGTGAAAGTTGAAAAGGTCAATAATGTGCATATGATATACCTACATATCTGCTTCGAAAGTTGTTCTAACAGGGCAACCTTATGAGTACTGGCCAGTTGCCTTTGCGCAAAACCATTAAAAATTTGAAAAAGGAAATCCAATATGGCGTCGCCTCTATCAGCGGGGGAGCGATTTGTCCACGTCGCTCGCCACGCCTGCGCTATGATAGATCGAAGGGTTGCTGGCTGGTTGTGGCGTGACGCCATATACCCAACACCAACGCTCATAAACTCACTACATAATTAAGCAGTTCATTCCAAATTATACTTTATTACAAAAGAGAAAGGTTGTATTGAGAAACATGTTAATAAACTAGATGCGATCTTGCGAAATTTAGTAATACCTAATCAATTATTTATTTTATTTCCTCGGCCGGCGAAATGAAGTGCTTACGTCTGTACCGATGACAGGTGATAAAATTGGGTCAAATAAAAAAGTGAATAATTTAAATTTCGAATTTAATTGTAGCTCCAAGCGGTGTTCGAGTTTCGTAATAATAATAACCAACTTATAAACGTTCTCGGACGTGGCAATCGATCACCAATTAAATTGATTATTGAGTGGATTGTTAATTAAAACTTTGGTTTTTAATTGATCTGTTTTGAAGTCTGGTTCAGCCCGACCGTTGATCCTCCGCTTCGTTTTATTTAAAACTAGAAACGTTGTATCTTCGTTTGTAACTATATATCCTTTCATTCAAGTACCTCAAATTCGAGATAACTGATGACAAACTAGTAATAAACGGAACGAAAAAGTTTACAAGAATGTATGTCTGTTATAGTGTTTCACGCAAGACAGACTTTGACTTTAAACCTGTCAGTTTATGTATCAAATAAGTCAAATAACATAAAATTTACAAGTTGTCATATATGCACCGTGTGGTGTCATGTCATAGACTAGCACCACCCCTTTCATCCGATAGGTGTAAGATTCGAATATGAAAAGTGTGTTGAGGGCAATGGCCTAGCAGCCTACCACTTCAATATTACATTTTCTTATTCGCTAAAGCTACTAAAAGTAGCACTTAAAACTTAGTTGCTTTGCTTAACCTTCCTGAAAATGTAGGCGTGGTTTATTCTAGATGTGATAAAACTCAGCAGTAGGTACCTATACGGTTTATGGCTCCTCTACATGATGGCCCATCCTGCTGGGCCACTAAGATGGGCCAGTGTGCAGAGAGGGGAGTGGTATCGGATGGCTTATGGCGCGGCGGAATGGCGATGGGATGGCCGCGGTATCGGTTTTTCGGCCGCACGTCAAAGGGAATGGGCCAAACTATTCGATCACAACTGAATGTCGCCATCGTGTAGTGGCGTTCAACCATCGCATGGCCATATCGCTGGGCCATAGGATGGGCCATCATGAAGAGGAGCCATTATTAGTTATTTAAACTGATTTTACTCAACTCTAGCTCATCGCGACCACCCAAACGTAAAATGCCGTAACAAACGTTATAAAAAGAAAATAAAGACGTACTCCTAAATATGTCAAACCGCCGTACCCCATCATATCATACGTGTGGTCTGTTTTTACTCTAATTATCAACTATAAAGTTTTATTGAGGAAGCGGACGCTGGCACGGTCGGGATTGTGACAAAACATGGGCTACATACAGCCAAGAAATGTAACGTCAAAGATATATACATTGTTCGCCTTATTACACACGAAGGTGCTGAAGTGAGATAGTAGATTGTTTATCAAGGGAGCAAAATTATATATTTACGGCGACGGCGGTACCTATATTGAATCTAAATCTAAGGCGGAAATAGGTAATTTTGCTACCGAGTGACTGTTTTTCACACATCCTATAAGGAAAATGGAAAACCCCTCATTTGAGGACATGACTCTTATTATACAAGAGGACTAAATGCCACTAATTAATATTTATTTATTCAATTATCACTCAAATTTCCTTACTTTAATTCACTATCATGTTGTTTTTATGTAGTCAATCCATCGAGCTGGAAAACCGACGCTTATTTGGACTGTAAAAGCGGTGACGCCCAACTACTTTACCCCGCTGGGTAAAGTAGTTGGGCGTAAAGTATCACGCTGTATCGCTATACAGCGTGATACAAGTGACTGTATCGCAACGGTATCCATAGATCATATGTCATAATATACACCTGTACGTCTAGCACAACTTGCTGACGTTAGTATTAACAGACGATCGAACGGTCCGGCGGACCGAGAGGGACACAGATATATGAAATAATCACAGCGATATATGACTATCTGATTCTTTCAGATAGCTGTGTCCCTCTCGGTCCGCCGGACCGTTCGATCGTCTATTAATGCTTGCACTCGCACCGTGCAAATTAGAACGAGGACGGTAGATCCTTCTCGACTCGCGTCGCGGCGCGGCGTCAGTTGTGCTAGCACAACAGCAGGGGGGCTAGCACAACTGACGCCGCGCCGCGACGCGAGTCGAGAAAGATCTACCCTCCTCTTTCTAATTTGCACGGTGCGAGCGAGACAGGAGATGCTCAGTCGCGCTCGAAGCGATTGAGCAGCAAGTTGTGCTAGACATACAGTATAGATATTGTATCGCGTTCGCAGCGCTTCAAAAAGAAGTGGCCAACCAGCCATCAAAGTGTTAGTTTTGGTCGACCTACTGTCACTATTTCACCTCAAGTTTCATTATCCTTGCGTATTTATGATACAGCCTAAGTATAAATACACTATGAAGTGGGCTATAGTGCCCTAGCGCCGAAAGGAAGTAAAAAATAAAGCTAACTACACATGCATCCGTTGTAGACAAAGTATGTAACTCTTTGTTGCTGGTCTATAAAGCTGGCACACACAGATGGCCGGCCACAGCTGTTCTATTTTCATGCAAATGTCATTGTACATTACATACGTGTGTACTAGCCCAGCGGGGTACGAAATTCAAAAATCTTTTACAAAGTTTGATTATTTTATGTCCATGGAGCTTATACAAATTAGCGCTGTTAATTTTAAAACATGTTGTTTGGTTAATTTAACGTAATTTGCTTGAGCCCGTGTTATTTAAATTAAAGGTCGCCAGGGTGCTCGACTCTCCATACAAACGGTTTATGATTTTCAAAACGAATAAAAAACGACATGCTGAAACAACATAAAACATTGTATAGACAGTGGGATCCCCCATTATGTAGTTCGGAAACTAGTTTACAGTACATATGGTGGTACTTTCCCGCACTAGTGCGGAAAAGAGCACTTTCCGTGCATATGACGAAACTTTAAAGAGCCATATGTACAGTAAAACGTTGTACGATACACGTGCGAATAGGTAATTCGCAACTCGTGTCGATTTAAAACACTCCCTTCGGTCGTGTTTTAATTTATCACCACTCTACTAATAGGGTCCCGTTTTTACCCTTTAGGTACGGAACTCTAAAAGCATGTAATTCCAGTGTGCCGTTTTATAATGAGCACCAAACTAAGTTTGTATGTATTGTAGGTTTGTAATAAACATTTGTAGGCACTTTTAACTGTCACAACTCACCTGTGGTACGAAAAAGAAACTTGTTTTGATGAAAATACGCTTAGGCTATCTGTGACGTTCAGCAGAGAAACGTGACCTTCTGCATAGAAAATTGTGTGACCCATTTCTCTGCCGCTAACTGTACCTACGGTTTCTGCTGGTGCGCACTGCAGATTATTTCTTGATATATTGTTGTACCTGACAATTGCTACGTGTAATTGTAAGGGTAGGTTGTGAATATAATGATTACATCCGGCCCTGACTTCGTAAGAAAGAGACAAATGGGTTAGTCTGTTTAGTTTTTGCGGTGATCCCCTTACTTTATATGTCTATGAATGTAAATAATTGTAGTGTTAGTATGTTTAAGTCATTAAGTATTTACATGGTTTTACTATTGTTTCTATAAATATGCTGCGCTGTAGGTTTTTAATGTATTAATAATAAATAAATGAATAAAATAAATGAATTATTTAATTATACATGTATTATATATTATTGGCTCTTCACGTCTATTTCTTGTTTCATAGGAACCTTTATAAGTGGTGGAACGTAATTATATTTTGTATACTAAATATTTATGTCCATTTAATAGCACAAGTATTAAGATTGTGTTTTGGGCTCCTAATAATGTGTATGGTAAAGTTCTATGGAACCAAATGTACTTAAGTAAATTTATACAAAGTATTTTGGTTAAGTATTGTACCTAGACTTTGCACCTTCACTATTTTGAGTATTTACGAGTATAATAAACTTTTTTTCCTTATCCGGATGGTGTAGACAATTTAGTACACATCACGTAAAAAACGTATTCAAAATCATTAATAACCTACAACATTTACACATTTCCCAGTAAACTCAACCGGCCCAAGAAAAAGTACGTAAGGAATTACAGAAATTGCCCTAACGAAGCCGTAAGTGCAAAATCGACGAAACCGCAGTAATTGCATAATGACACAAGAATTGAATGCGGAGAACACCGATAATTTGTCGACCGACACGTCGGCCGACAAGTCTGACGGGCGAAGTCGTATCTTACGTACACGGAAAATTATAGAAAAATGTGCATAGGTATTATGCATTATTCGCTAGATGGCGCCTGTTAAGTTAAAAACAAATGCTTGATCGCGTACGTTCTCTTGTAGCGTGATAAAACAGGCTCCTGGAGCAATTCTTAGGACTGGCGTATTAACTTTGAAAGTCACTGTTAAAGGCCTCAAATGCCTTTACTTTTTGTCTCACTAAAAAGTATTTGTGGTATTCAATTAAATACAGGATAAGATATACAATTGTGAATTCAAAGACTAAATCAAATATTTTTAAATGACGTCCTGTCTTTACAAAGCTTTCCCGGAACCCTTAAATAGTTGACTGGTTAGTTAGGGCTATCTGGTTTACAGTAATGTCACTCAACAGCAAAAATGGCGGTTAATCTAGACTAAGGAAAAAAATACAAATAGTGTTTTAAAGTACATAGTTATGTACAAAACCACATTGAAGATAACAGTGCCAACATGTTTTGATGACTGTAATTAAATCAGCCTTGAGGTAAACTCGGCCTATAGACACTGGACAGGAAAACTCAGTTCGTTGACTCAAAGGCTACAATAACAGTAATATAAATTACAAAACCAAAAAAAGATAACCGTCTTAAAGGAATTAGAAATCGATTCTTTTTTACGGAAACAGATGACGTATCAATTGAACTCGAAATGAATAAGAAAACCCGCTGCGTTTTATAATTAAACTCATTCCCGGCTCCGTTTAAAGGTGCAATAAAAACAAATAAAAAGCCGAACAGAAATTGCGTTTGCGGTCATTGTGGCAGCGACATTAAAATTATACCGATTTGCGATAAGTCGTCTAAATTATATAATTTTACGACGACGACGACTTTTTCTGGTTCAACTGCCGACACTGGTCCGAACGGAAACGTAGGTAATTTGAAACATTAGCCTAAGTGCATTTAAATAAAGCATTACAATTTCTCACCCGGCCGGTTTGAAATATTAAATTTGGAATCTATGCAACTGACCAGCTACAAGTTCCAACGTTCTTTTTAAATCTTTTTAAGGGCATTTTAATTGATTCCGTCCATTTACAACCGGCCAGTAATGACGCAACTGGCCGTTTAAACTCGAACGTTCTTAATCCAAATTTACGGTTCCAATTTCGAATTCCGAACCGTGAATTAGAATATTTTAAGGATCACTCTCTCACATAAATTATTTATTCTCGCGTAGTATGGGAACGCTAAACAAAAGGATAAATCTTAATAAATGATCACGTACAGTAGGGGCGCAAGACATTTGAATCTCATAACCCTTTGAACGCAACACCTGGCCGGTTCGGAGTCAAAAATTTCGTTTTATCGCATTAGCATAATATTTATAATATTGACAATGGGATGGTTTATTCAAAGTAAGTTAGGATCTGTGTCGGTGTTTAATGTACGGTAGCCGTATTGTTGTGGAGATGGGGTCTCAACAATGGCAAGAGAGATAGTGGTTTGTAAGACGCTTGTTAAGGGGATCAAGTAGTTACATCGGCTGTTTCTTAAAATAAATCATAACTTTAACTACGTCGTTCAAAAAGCCAAATAAAATAATTCTGAATTTAAATATAAAACGTAGGGTAATATTTGAGTTTTGAGTACCTACAAATAAGACGCACTAAAAATCTTTTTCTGACAATTCAAGATTTCTGTGCGTGTTGGGATAAGAAACCTATTCTAGTGTTCATATTTATTGCAAAGATACACATTTATGCATAATTAATGATCATAAAATATGATTCTATTCATGTCCTAACTATACTTAATCTATTTTAAAATCTTCCATGAAATCAAACCCTGATGAATTAGATCACACGTGCAAAACACCCTAAAATCGAATCCGACGCATCCGAAAACCTATTAACCATCCAAAGTATCCGTTGCACTTTCGAATTTCAAAAAAACACAATAGACCTTTGTCTAGAAACCGTCAAATGATACGCATTAGTTTTTTGCTTTATGAATACGTTTAAAACAGGAAGGATGTGAAAGTGGGGTCTTGAAGACACCATACGGCAGGGAAGGGGTTAAGGGATGAATTATGGTCGCTTTTTATTGTGGCTTATAATTTCGTAGTTTGTCTTTACCGCAGCGCGGGAACTATTTGGTGCGGCAATTTATTATGATAAATAATAATATATATTAGACGCCACATGTCCTATGCAATGGTCGGTTTGTTTGTCCAGACAAACCCAGGTTTGCGGTTGTTTACTGTCCAATGTTGTTCATTATAACAGCTATGTCAAGGTCAGTGTCCAACTTCTTTAGATTTTTTTTAAGATTTTTTTTTGTTTGGAAACCTCTGAGACATTGATTTATCTTTCAATAAAGTCGCGGCATGGTAAAAAAATAATATGTTGTATACTTTTTTGACGATACAATACCATACAAATATTCTTTTTAAGTAGCTCAACAAAAATCATACGTATCATGTTTTTTTCTAGAGTTTTCTTTGACTTTCATCCAAAGGTCGCATTTCACGTGCTTTCCATCAATCCCAGATAAGATTAACTTTCTCCAATCTATAACATCCACTTGTACTTGGATGACAAGGATTACGAAAGACGAAGAAAAAACAAAAGATATCGTAGCGTAATATGGCTGTGAAAAACGTAATTTTGTTTCTAAGACGAAATTAAATTAATTTTTTGACAAAAGTTTTATAACACAATATAAAGTTAATAACGCTCACGTACTATAAAACTTAAAACTATATGTCCAATTCGCATATACATACGTTTTTACATTCAATTATATAATGAGTATATTTGTAGTCCAACCAACTATAACATCTGTCTGGTAGCAGTTGTTAAACAAATGATTTTACCGGTTAAATCCGGCTTGATCCAGTTAAAAAGTTAACCACTTTTTGTGTTATGACTTATGGTACAAACTAAACAAAAGCACTAGAACATAGCTGGATTCAGTAATATTTGGTAAAAACGGAACATTATTTCTTAACCCCCGACGCAAAGAGAGGGGTGTTATAAGTTTAACGTGTCTGTGTATCTGTGTCTGTGGTAACGTAGCGCCCAAACGGATGGACCGATCTTAATGCTGTTTTTTTTGTGTCATAGATAATTTTATCTCGAGTGTTCTTAGCTATGCTTTATCAAAATCTGTTCAGACGTTTTGAGATATTGAACTTTGAAATGGAAATGTCGGGGGATTTTCAACTTTTCTAAGTTGCAGTTATTATCGGTATAATCTGGTACAAAATGTCAGCCCCGTTAGGTAATACGGTATGGGCACAAGCCTAAACCGCGACCGTACAGGGTTGGGTACTATGGGCCTTCTTTGACTAACATAATCTACAGAGAACACGTAGCTTCGAAAAGGCCCGAAAACATACAAAAATGCCGCGAGAGAGATTCGAACGCAGTTCGCTAGCGTGTAGCACGACAGCAACGCCGCAGACCGCTGGGCTACGCTCGATAATCGCAACTGGACGAAAATTGGCAACGTATATGGCTTGTATAATTTAGTGAATTTTGACTTGACTCTATTAACCACGCAAGTCACAGATAATATAAAATGTAGCAATTTATATAGGTAATACACATTTGTATAATTGATTTGAGTTAGGCAATTAAACTAGGTGCTGATACAATATATAAGCATTATTAATAAAATAGATTATTAAATGTTACGGAAGAATATCACACACATAGATCTCGCCCTAGAACATTAGATAAACTAAACAAGTAATTACTAAAAGTATTTGTATTAGGTATGTTTTATTTCAATAAATAGTTTAATAATATTTGGAAATGTTTTTGTTTTACATTTATAAACACTTAGGAAATGAAATAACGAAACATGTTTTTTTATACTGAAATATATCTCTTTGATAAGTTAGATAGCATATGTCAATCCTTTCAAAAGTTTGTACCTATTGTAACTTTGTCAACTAAATTAAAAAAAAATGCAATACAATCCGACGCATCTTTTTAAAACCGGATCTTAGTGAGTTCGGAAATTACAGTTAAGTACTTAAATCAATTAAAACATGGAGCAAAGTTGCAACACTTTACCAAGTATTTACGGCACGGCTACGGTAGTTACTTCGTTCCTTAATTCAGTAAGTGCGTATCGTGCTCCCTTTCAATAGGTCATTCATCAACATAAATGTCTGGTTATTTACTAAATGCCGAACATGTACGAACATAAATCTGGGTACTTACATCTTGCTCTGCTCAAATTCTTTGGTCTGTAACAATGAAATACGAATATGAATACTTATATTGTTTTCAAAAGATACGGAAAAAAATATATAAAAAATTTTTTTGCCAAATTTGGTCGGTCCACCTTGTCTACTCACGCTGCGAAGGCCCGGTCATAGTGGCACGCTTTGGGGGCGGCCTATGTCAAGAAATTAACGACTTTCGGCTGGTATGATGATGAAATTGTGTATTTTTTGTATAAAAAAAGTTAACCTACAACATACACGTGTACTGATAATAAGCTTTACAAGTGCTAACATGTTACGTATTTGCCTGTAGAAATAAATTTAAATGAGTTAGGTATACTATGTATAACATAGATAAGAGACATGAAACATGCCACATGATTAAAACGAACTTAAAATATTATCCTACATTTTTATTTAATTCAATAGTCCAGTTCAATTCTTAGTTCACATAATTCCTCATTATTTTTTTGACACTGGACACTAAGCTTACTTTCAGACATGTCAAATTATCTTAACGGCGTTATCAAAGACTTAGCTTTTCAACGCTAACGCGAGGTGACGTGCCGAACAAGGGAACATTGTTTCAAATTGGAAATATCAGGTTGCTAAACTGAACTTCGTGGAAAGGAACGCAATATTGCGTAGGAATAGCGTAAAATGATACTGCATTTAATTTTGAATCCTTAGAGTTGGCTAGAACGCTCTGAATTTAGAATTAAATTTAAAAAAAAACCTTGATATTTGTAATTTGTTTTCAAGTATAATTGAAAATGGAATATATTTCTACGGTTTATAAGTTTTCCGAACTAGGCTTGAGAAGTAATTTTGATTTCAATTTTTATAGGGCTGCCTAAAAATAATTCATTGTTTTTTTGTAAAAAAACAGTTTCGATCAAAATCATAAGAAAGTACTTATATGAATTATTTTACTTTCCTATACAAAGCTATAACTTCTTCATTTTTCATAAATGTCAATAAAAGAGAGCAATAGCGATCATTCTTTTACTAAAAAATATAAATGTTAAGACCCTAAAATAATGAAAAAACTCTTATAAAAACTTACTACTCGATACAAACCTCAAAAAAAGTTCTTTTTAAACTGTCAGAATTGAATAAACGCACGCCCTTGCAAAAACGTCTTCAAAATTGAATTACATCGTAAGTAGCATTTGGAGCAATCCTGCATTGTCGGCGCGGTCTATTCGCCATTGTGCGGTGGACGTAAATGAATTGCCGTGCTTTACGGCCTTATGTTTTGACAGCTAACAAAATTGACGTAGCGATTACTTTTTGTATAGTTATTGAGATGTTTGCTGTAGAAAGTGTCCCATTTTTTTTTCTTATAATACCTTTGTTGCCGTTTTTTTTTCGTAAAAGTTAATCTATAGTAACTAAGTGGTTCTGTTATATGTAGAACCCGCCAGCATGTAATTTTTTTATTTCGTTAAACGAAGTCAACAAATAAATGTTATGTAATTATTGAACCTGATGTGACCTGTAGAGAACAGCAAGACAGACGCAACATAGCAAAAGATTTTTTGTCAAAGCTGAAACGGAGAACTTCGGTCGCTGCGCTCGCTCGTTCAATTAGTGCAACCTTGTCGTAAAAATACTAAAAGGTAAAAAAACCCGAATTCATTTATAAGTGTCATGGTTGCCATTCACAGCCACAGACAATGTTTTATTTCAACATCGCATCTTTGTTTAATTAACTGTCAAAAGTGACGTCTAACCTTTTTGGATATAAATTGTTTGATTCTGATAATTGAATAAAGTTTTGAGGTCAATCAGCCTAGTTGCTGATTTGACTCTGACCGGAAACAACATGGAGTAACAATGGCTTATAATTACCATCAATGGACGGCAAATTGTGTGTTTTTTTTGAGTTTTTCGCAGATGATAGTAAGTACAAACATTGCTTGTGAAAAAGGATTCACACCAGCACAATAATATTACCGCAATAAGGGCTGGCGCTCACTGACGGCGTGGCATGGTATGGCCACGCCGTCAGTGAGCGCCGGCCGTAATTAATGTTTATAATTTTATTAGCGTTAATTAGAGCCCTTTTATCTTTACTTTACAATTAGTTATTGTGCGTCACATATCACATCAACGAATGTCTTCATTGTTAAAGATAATTATAAAAAAAACAATAAATATAGTAATTGTATCAATAAACAAATAAATAAAAATTGCATGATGTCGAATGTAATAAAAAAGTACTACAAGCTCAAACAATTACTGATACTAATTACTTATTAGTTTTATTAACAATGATTTATACCCAATTAATATATTATCTTTAACGTCTACTGTAACATGTGTCATAAGTAGTAAAAATATATACATGTACATATTTGTAAGGTTTATAGTTAAGAAACTTATTTAATCATTGAGCTAAACTAAATTTTATATATTTGTATATCACGCACCCACACCTCAACTTTTTCTGCCACTCATTAGGCAAAGTGATATCACTTGAATATGACACTCATCGCGAATGTCACTTTATCACGCCTTTGTCAGTGACCACTTGACAGTCGACACTTTCGAGTAGCTCCGCTTTATGCTCGATATCGGTCAGTGACACTGTCATGTTAATACGGCTTTATTGTAGATATTTGACAGGCTTGACAGTAAGATATGTGCAATTTGTCATTTTTTTTACGCATTTTATAAAACAACTAGCTTCTCGCGCGGGTTCGCGCGCGTATTGAAAATAACGTAGACAAACTCGCGGGATAAAATTTAGCCTACCACCATTCAGAAAGTCTACTAGTCTGTATAATTTGTGAAAAAAATTGAACTGTTTATTTCTTGAAAAAAATATGTTACATTCCCAGCGACAAGGCTTATCAATCTTATTATTATAAGATTTTAAATTGCCTAATCGAAATTTAAAATTAGACTTAGTATTTTCTGTTATGCCACATAACTGGTAAATTAAATAAATAAATATTTTTATTGGATTGCGTTCTCAATTCCATTGGTGATACCTACTTATACCAGTTTATAAAGGCAATCATATTTAATATGTGAATTAAGTAAGCGATAATAACCAGTTGGGTCTAGTGTTCCATAAAAGATCAGACACGCTGGATCTAGATGGATGATAGATCAAATAGGTACGTCATTCTAGCCTTTTCCGTTCCTTCAATTGAGATCTACTATTTAACCCATTCACCGCCAGAGAAAAAAGGCACCCCACGCCACGCAAGTCTTGTGGTTTTTGAACTTCAGTGGCAGCGAACGGGTTAACCCCAGGCCAGGTTACTGACGTAGTTACTAATTTGCAAAGAATGTCGTTTAACCTTTCTGCCTTGAACCTAGACCCAATTGTGTTTCTTATGGTCTTGTTCCCCTATTACAGTCTAGTTGGCATAATAAATCAGTCGTCAAGTTTGGTCTAGGATTGTCCCTAGACATCAACAGTACAAACCACGTCTAGTCTTAAAAAATAAAAATAAACCTAAAACGACAAAAAATCTTTATTGTGCTCACACAATTTCACGAGAATCGGTTGAGAAATGCGACCTTAACAGCCAGACAGACGTAGGGAGAATTTTTGAAGAAACTGAAAAGGAGATTTTCATTCGCTTCGCTCGCTTGATCAATCATTCAATTGTCTGCGGAATCTGTCACAAATGTCATTTACATTTTTTTTAAACCACGTCTGTGGCAACGCTAGCGGCCCACCTGATGGTAAGTGGTTACCGTAGCCTGTGGGCGCTTGCAACTCCAGGGGTGTCAAGTACATGCGCGTTGCCGACCCTTTAAGAATGTATACAGTCCTTAGTACGAGTAGAAGTAGTTTGTGATCATACGTTGCGGGTGAGGAAGCGTGCACTAATCACATTGATATCAACTTGGCATGCGAAATATTTGTGCCAAATTGACCTCCGGGTCCAGGCAACAAACAGCTAACCAGCGTTCTATTCTCAGCAATGACTGAGCATGACTCAAAGCCACAATGTAACAAACATGTTTTCTATTTCCTTGTTTGGCCAATGTTGGGTCAATGTTCATAAGTTAATACGTCTGTAACATGGGATGTTTGGTCAAATGTTTGGCCAGCAACAGTGTTTGGTAAACAGGATAACTTTGTTGGTAAAGTAAAGAATGCAAAGATTTACTGAGAGAATTATTTATCGCAAAATCCAAACCTGCATTTTATAACCTATAATTGAAAAAAAAATTAACGATATGCACGACAAATACGAAAAAGGGCCTACGAGAATTCAACCATTTTAAAAAACTGAACTTTACTGGAACAAAACAAATGAAGCTTATTAACTTAATAAAATAAGTGGTTGCAATTTCTGTTCGGTAACCATCTTAATATGGCAAAATTATGACTTATTTTATTACATTGTTTACTTCAGCTACTGGCATAAGTATAATAGTCTTTATTAAACACACAGTCTCACCTCTTAGTATAAAGTTACAATAAAAGTTTTACTGCGTTTTTTATTTAAATTACGGCAAGGTGCTATGAGTCGGTGGGGCGAAGTGTACCTCGTTATTGATAATACTATAATATACATAGCTTAATAGCAAAGCGTGCAGTTTACACTTTTCTGTAGCGTAATGGATAATTTACTCGCGTGCAATAAATGTGTAAAAACTCGTATTATATTTATAAGTATTTCAGATAAATAAGTTTCTAAAAAAGTTAAGAGGTCTGACCACTGTCACCTTATTACTTAGTGTCGGTTTATGATACAAGGTGGGTTTTAACTTTTAATGTTTTTCTAAAGGTAAACTTATATCCTTATCAATATTTTAAATGCGAAAGTGTGTCTGTCTGTCTGACTACCTGTCTGCGATTTACATTAAATTTGGTATAGAGACAGTTTGACTCTCGGGGAAGGACATAGGATAGATTTATCCCGGAAATCATCCCCTAAGGGGGTGAAATTGGGGGTGTAAGTTTGTATGGAGCTACGTTATAAACGAGTTCCACGTAGACGGAGTCGCGGGCAGAAGCTAGTAAGGTATAAATAAATAATATATAGTTCTAAAGGGTTTCGTAATTTAAAACCTTCAAAAACTTCCATGACATTATGTAAAGGGATCACTAGTAACTTTCAATCGTTAATGTCACAACAAAAACGATAGTATTATAAAATATAATACAAAAGACACTGAATCGTATATTTAAGTAATAAAACATGATCAGAATCGATTACCACTAAGTAGGTACAGTTCAAATTACTGCTCGGTAGCCGTAATGACTAGAGTATTATACAGTATTATAGAGTATTATAAGGCTACGTCGGTAATATACCGTAATACTTAGTCGCGAACCGATATTTTGTGGTCATTTCAGTCGTGATGTGATCAACCGATGATAATCGTGATAACTATTAATGGCTCGTTAAAACACATACGTTTATAAATTCATGTGTGTAGATCTATTATTAGTTGAACAATGCAATATTATAAATTCCTAAAAAAAAACTAACGAGGCACAAATGACCTTGGGTATGGCTCTAATATTATTCGAACGTAATAAGTTTTGTATAGAGATAGCTGTCAATTCGTATACAATTTGACTTATGTAAGTATATGGCAAAGCTGCCAACCCCATGGTCATTCTAAATGCGGCTGGACTATTCTACTAAAATTATTAATGCGAAAATTTAGATGTTTGTTACTAAATCATACAAAAACGGCTGAACGGATTGAGATGAATAGTAAACAAATGAAGTATAGCCTGGCTTATACATATAGAATATTTTTCATCCCAGTACAAGTCCAACAAAAGGAAGTCGACGCAAACAAATTCACGGGCAAAAGCTAGGGGATTATATATGGCTATAATGGTACGCACTTGTAATATGGACTTAAGTAAATAGGTACCTATAAATAAAAAAAAGTTTTTATGTAGGTCCACCACAGTTTTAGTATATATGTGTGTTCCTAATTTTGCCTAACAGTGTTGATTTAATGTAAAAAAAAGTTTTCTTTATATTGATTAATATTTATTACCCTTCGTTTTAAAAGCATTTGATAAAAAGTTGCAAGGCAACGAAATTTAATTCGATTATGATTCCAGTATTGTCATTGTATGCACTGATACTGTACATAATTATGCGCTAATTGTTTTAATAATTAGATAAAAAACTGTTTCAATGAACGGTGATGAACACAACATAAGAAGTGGAAGAAACGCTCGTTAACTTACAATACAATCCAACACAACACAATACAGCCTTTATACGCCACGGCAAAGAAACATAGGAATGTTCCTCTGATTTAAATAAATGTACAGAGCTGCATTAATGACATCATTCAATGAAAGGCCAAGATTTGTCTCTCACAAATGAGGTGTTACCCGCTAAAATAATTGCATGTAGGCGTGCCAAGCATTAAATCTAGTCAGTAAAAACTAGTCACGTTGTCCGTCCTGCTTCAAATACCGGGGGCAGAAAGAGACGAGGATTACGATGCTCAGTGCAACTATCTTTTGTCTGTATGCGTTTTGAGTGCGGTTAATATTGTAAGCCCGTTCTGAAATAGGTTTCAAGGCCGGTGATTGGCGCGAATTAGCGCTTGGAAATGGAACGTGGATTCAAATTTGGAATTTGAACGATTTTCGAATTCGAGTATTTTAATGTTTTCTTGGAACTGACGTGTTTTTTTCGATTAAAACTTGTTAAATTCCATTTAATTTTCAAGTAGTCTTCACCGTCATATATTTATATATGTATTTTAAATGAGAAATATAAAAATAAAATGGTTTTTTTTTACAATAATAAGTATTTATTTTCTAAAGCATATACAAGATGATAACTATAGCATTAACTAAATTAAATTAAAGCTAAGTTAAATCTAAAAAAGGCCCTCGAGGCATTGTACCGAGGATGCTGGCGGCATTTCCTCGCTGAATTGCAATGCTGATGCGTTGCGCGAGAAAACCACCAGCTCTTCGGTCACCAGTTACGTCAACCAGACGTTACGCGATTTCCGCAAAATAACTTTTGCACACTGGGACCCCATGGACCGAGGGTCTCGACGCCAAAAGGTACAAAGTTGTACTCTCTGCCGAGGCCTCTATATTTACAATTAGTTACCTAAACAAATTTTGGAGTGGATACTGTAGTACCTACTGTATAATGTTTATAACTATGCATTTATTGTATTTACGATTGTATTTATGGGCAATGACATCACAGTTGTAATACATCACCAACATTGCACATTAATTTCCTTCCGTCCGGAGTCAATTATTGATCTAATTGGTAGGTGGGTACTATTAATAATCCTCAAACCGTTAATTTCGCACTGCATTGCCAACTACGAGCAATAGTATCAAACATGGCTTTACTTTTAATTAAAATAGTAAATAAGTTTGTTTAGTTATAACGATTGAAAATTAAGTAAGTAGTCAAAGTACTAATGAGTACTGTTCAGAGTAAGTATTCGTTAAGATATTATTTTTGAATTTTTCTTGCAACATGCTGTGAACAATACCTTAGGCTGGGAAATATTAATATAATAAATATATGACGTTGATTTAATTCAAATGTTTTATAGAATAAAAACAAAAGATTTATGCAATAATCAAGAAAATACTAATTATACAATTACAATATAAATGAGGCACCGATTTATCAGTAAAACTTTTAAAAAAAACTACAGTTAATAGTCATCAATTACTCCTGAACCCAATATGAGGATTTTGAAAACGGATTATATTGGGGACAGTATATGCATTCACTGTACTTATTGATTACCGGGACACATACAAAATTACCAGTTCGGGTATTTAATCCCGTGGCTGTTCAGTGTTGGCAGTGCAACTTGCTTTTGTCATTTACCGATGAAAAAATGTTCATTTAAATGCCTGTGCGCACCGTCGGGTACATTACGTGGAGTAAAGTTGTCCGCTGGGCAAATTAACGAGGCGGACGAAATTAAAGGTGATTTATAGGGATGCCTGTAGCGAGCCAGCGACAACTCTTAGAGAGTTTCGCCATTTTTGCGGGTTTTTAAGTTTTTGCTACTTTCGATGATGCTGTATAAAGGGTGTAATGAGAACAGGTTTTTTTTCTGCCTTGAAGGTACTACCTATTGCTTTTATAGTAGTTCGTGTGATTTCTATCATAATAACTCCTAGTAAAGAATTTTCGTTTTTCTTTTAACGCAACTTTTTTTTAGGTATGCTTTCAGTAGCGTTTACATGTTGTACATGCTGTACATACTTGTAGTACAATGATTTACATTGAAATCATAATAAAAGTAACATTACTGTGCTTTAAAGTGCTTATTTATATTCTAACGGTTTTCTCCGCATATTAACAACCCAGTTAAGGCAACAAAAGCATTATGACCATTATAGGTTAGGAAACGATCCCTTTACGGAACACGTATTCAGAAAAAGTTAACTTTACGCATTCTTCATCGACCAATAATTAGTAAAAGGAACTTAATTAAAGCACCACATTATTTAGCAGGTAATTGAAATAATCAATCATAAAAACAGATAGCATCAATCAAGCCAGTTCCAATGATTGCTTTCTTTTGCATTAAATTCTAAAGTGTTCGGTTTTAAAACTTAGACCCAGAGGGGACAGAAGAGGTTATAAATTATAATTAGAGAATCGAATCCGGGACTTGGTCGCTTGAGGCGACGTAAATTAATAACGACCAGCTGATTTATATCTTCATAACGATATCTTGCGAGATTGATTCGATGCAAGCACGTACAATTACAAGACACAAGATGGATTGCCTAATTACCCACGGCGTGATTGCTTGTCGATGTGGACTTGTTATAGTTTGCGGCTAGGTTCTGCAAATTTTATATTAGGTCTCACGTTTTTGGGTATGTGAGATATAGACCGCATAACTACATACACCGTTGTGTATGACGTTATTCGTATATGTACCCTAAACGAGCACGAACGAGCGGTTCCGACGGAAGACCAGCGCTGGCCTCCTAGGTTAGCACCATGCTGAGTCGGGGCCTTTTCGTGGACCCTGCTACTTTTAAGTTACTGTGTTTTGTTTTTTATACCCATTGTTTTGTCCACGAATAAATGTTTTCTTTCTTTCAATATTTGTATATATATATATTTGAAATCACGTTCTCAAAAACGGCTCTAAAGATTTAAATTTTTAGAATGTAGGGTTTTACGGGGGCGAAAAATTTATCTAGCTTAATAGTTGGTCTCATGTCTGGGGCAAATGGTTTTCTCTGGATAAGACAATATATATAGTTAACAAAAATGATTTTTTTAGGTTATTTTGTTGTACCTATATCACAATATAGGTACAACAAAATAAACTTAAGAGAATTTCTAGTTTTCTTAACTATAGCCTCCTTGAGATCCAGGGTATGCTTTAGTGGTTTTGAATTAGGAAATTTATGACATTCAGTAAAAGTACAAAGTCAATTTAGAAATTGGTTATAAATTTAGTACGAGGGGTTTAGGAGGACAGATACTGTCTCATGTTATGAATATACTAGCCGTCCGCGTGGAACTCGTTTATACAGTATTTTATTTATTTCGCATTTATAAAAATGCGAAAATATCTGTCTGTCTGTTGCCTCTTCACCAGCCGCTTCATCCAGCTAGACGTAGCCCAAGTATTAGTGAAAATACGGATAAAATTCTAAAGAATATAAAGAAAAATATTTCATAAGTTCAATTCACCTGAGAACATTTCATGGGTCAGTTTCGAAGTAAGTAGTCGATAACCCCCTCCCCTCCAGACAGACCGGAGGCCAGCATTACCGATTACTGAATAGCTGTTTTCGTGCACCCAAACTTAAGATAACGTGTGGGCGCTATTGCATATCTCTGTGCACTCCTCTGTATCTGTATGTAATGCTACTACGTTGGAATTTAAAGTAGACTACGTTTTTAACTGTTGTTGACTGACACTGACAACTTAGTAATGAAACGGAAGAGGGAATTCATCTAAATTGTACATAAAACAGATATCCAGAAGGTACAAAAAAAACACATAATTAATGTCCCAAGGCGAACTTATTCCTTTGAGGGATATATTCCAGCTAACCTGTATGTAAATGAGTTGAGAGAAATAACGTTTTAATTATTAATGTTTTTTATTTATTACTTTGTTTTTAGTATGCAATAAATAAATAAGTGAACGTTCATGCCCAGCGATTTTCCAAGTTTGTTTAACATATAATGCTATAATCGAAATAATTGCATGTGATTGGTGCTTGAAGCGAACCCAAAAGAACTGATTGGTAGAAACTTGGACCTTAATCTAATTCATTGTAAAATAATAAACATTATATTTTAAGATGGTTAAAATCATTCTCAAGATAGGTTTATATACTGTTCGTACAAAACTTAAGTAGATAATTCAGTCGTAAGTAGTCTTTAGAAAATAATTTGCTCTTTTAAGGTAGTCAAAAACCTAAACGCTAATGCTGCCTGTTAAATACATATAATTTAATTTGTACAGGAAAACATTGGTAGTTTCATATGGACAACAGGAAACATAGGTACGTTAAATAGGAAAGACACAGAAACGCAAAAAAATAGCTCCATTGAAGTAACTATTAACTAACCTAGATTCCTTCGTAATGTTACAGTAGAATTGCACATTTAATCTTTCGAACGTATAAATAGCAGTTTGGTATACCAGCGATTAAGTATTGTTGATGACGGTTAATCACAGGTTGGACCAACCGACTGCCGACGTATTTCTCTATAAAGGTATATAGAGAAATACGTCGGTAGCATATATAGTACGTTCCCAAGGCGGTTGCCTAGCTAATGCGTTCTCTAATAAATTATAAGTATAGTATATTTATTTTATTACACTTAAAAAGTTATGTCGGGCTTAAGCCTAAGGGCTTCGACGAGTCCGCAATGGCAATGAAAAGTTTTATAACCATTATAAAGAATTTTGGGAGTAAAAACGTCAAAATTGATATAAATTTCAACGTTACTTACTTTGATTCACTTGTAAATAAACGGGTCCTATTAATTACTACAATTACTAAGAAAATATGTAAAAAAAATCTTATTTAAAAAAAATATACAAACACGTAGTATAAAAGATTAGATAGGTCTGCATCTTGCAACTTTCTGTGTTTTTTTCGAACATCTTTATTATCAATTTATTTCGTACCTAAAAGATACATACACTGTTAATTTATAGTTACGTCAGCCATTAATATTAACTGCATAAATAATGTCTCACTGAATAATTACATGACATATATAATTGATGATATATTGAAAATTAGCCCGAGTGTACTACTTAGCAACAGCGCTGATAATAATAAGTAACTGCAAAAACACTGTGAAGTGTCTAACGAAGTGCTTGCTGTGTGATTTGCATTTTATTATTTTGTTTTGTGTGTTTTTGTAGTGGCGGATATCTACCTAGTTTATCTCAGTAAACGTGTGTGATATCAAAACTTCACTATCCCTACTCTACTTGATTTATAAAAAAATAAGTATACGAAATAGTGACTCAAAAAAAACTATTTAATTAACGAACCTGCTCACAAAATGTCACGAGAATCGGTTGAGAAATGCGACCTGTAGGGGAGAACAGCGGGCAGACAAACAATTTTCCGTCCAAGCTGAAGCATAGCACTTCGTTCTTTTTCATTTTATAACAGACTTGTTAAACTTACAAAAATGACCTGCTAATATATAAAACAAAAATACATACTAAGTTAGAAGTTAATGTAACGCGTAGGTATTCTACAATTTTTGCGGATACGATATGAGTTTTCGATTTTATCGACTTAATAGCAAGCCAAAAATGTCACGCCATCTTTAGGCTAAAATAAGTTAAAGGTGACGATTACAGAGGGCGTTCAGATTACGACAGCCGAATTGACAGATATGATATATCGAAGTTCTATTTTTATTTCTTTATCAGCTTTGCTGGCGATATAGCGGTCACGGATAGAAACACCTTAGCCTAGCTTTAGTTTATGGTGCATTGCTGATCCCGAAGAGCATCTCATTGAATTGATACTGTCCACAATCAACAATTGCAGTATTACCGATCTGATTCGTCAAGTCTTACATAGTAAGTAGTTATTTTCTTGAGTATTTAATTACATAACTAGTCTTTATGAATCTATACATATGTTGGCTTTATTATACATTTACTGGATTAAAATCTTGTGATCATTATTTTTCTGAAATTATTTCAGAAAAATAATGATCACAAGATTTTACACAGAACATGAAGGTACTTAATTATAATATCCCTACATTATAAATGTTGCAATTGATGTTGCTATATGCATTATACAAAAGCACTGTTTTAAAAAGGATATTAAATTCATCAAACATTATCTTTGATAAAAATATTCCCGTTGGAAAGAGCTGCCCAAGAAATTAATTGTCAACGCTACTATTTCATCTCATTTAAAAAACTTTTTTCTTTCACTAAGTACAATTTTCAAAGTGAATCCAAATACGTAATTTAACACTTAAGTAACTTCATAAACCTATAATTATGAACTCAAGTCCCCATCTTTATGGTTCTGTCATAAAATTGATAATTATTGCTCTTGCTGAACGTAATTTGTATACTTTTAACTTCTGTATTTTTTATTTTAATAAAATATGCAAATACTGTTTTAAGGCTCTTAAAAAGTTCTTATGTTCTTCGTATAACCATGTTTGCCTATTCAAAAAAATATTACCAAACACCTAGGTTTTAATTCTGTTTTTGTTCAACAGAGTGCTATATTTTTATTAAAATGCCAGCGATAAGGACTCGGGCAAGATAAATATCATGGCAACAAGATAAAACGCACTGGTTTTAGTTACGCTGTTGCTAAGCCTGCCTTACAATTTTATGTGTTGGTTTTTGTTGTACATAACAATTGTAATAATGTAAAAATTAAAAAAGGTACATATAGTTCTATCTACACTCAAGTGTATTCTAAGTTGTATTTTTGCTAATAATAAGACTAGTAAACGCCTAACTGAACGGAATGTCATACCTTAATGAACCGACTCGAATCGCGTACAAATCGTGCTCTATGAATGAACGCTAAATAAACCTTTTTGTATAAAAATATAACGCTTTTTGTGAAGCGTTTTAAAAGTTCGTACAAAAACCGATGCGTGCGGCACCGATTAAAGAGATAGTCTTTTTTACTGTGTTCTTTTTTCAAATCCGTGGCGTGACTTTAATAGCTGTGGTCTTCTATTTATAATTTGTTATTTTTTTGGTATTATACGGGTATTGTAAGGCGATTATAGGTTCATTTATAAACTAAACGTGTTTGCATACTTTTTAATTCTTACAAAAACTAATAGTGTACTTATAGTGCTTATAGTGTTCATCATGTAGCCGTCGGAAACAGTGACTCTACCAATGACTAGTGTGTAAAGCAAATGAAATTGAACACTCACCATTTAAAGTGATGAATGAGGTGCGGTGCAGTGGTGAACTTCATTTTTTTAAATTAATTTTCATTTAAATTTAATTCCTCGGCGCTATTCGCGCCTTTTCTTCTTTGACATTCCGACACTGTAGCACTGCTCCTCACTTTTAGACGAAAAACATCATCACATTTTTTAGAGCCCCCAAAAAAATCTAATCACTAACTAGACACTAGCCTGAGCTTCCAATAAGTTTAAGTCCGATCGCTTCTTATAAGTTGGGTCGAACGCGCTAAGTCCGATGTTGCGTGTGGTTAAAAAAACAATAGACGATACGTGTTGGCTCGGCGCGCGCCGCGTGGCTGGTGCGACGTCGCGCCAGCTCGGAGCCAACGGATTGTGTAAACGCCGCGCTCGCGTCGGCGGGGCGGGGGAGGGGCACGCACACACACACCCTGCAATATACCTCGCATCCATTACTAACGTTCCTATTTTGAATACGCGACGCGCCAATCTAGCTCCTATGCGGTAGGTTTACGTGACTAGCGGACCGCGACCGACATCGCGTCGTACACTAGAGCGGGTGGGTGTTACGCGTGCGAGCGAGAAGGGGCATGATCGGTAGTTGAGCCGCGTAACGCATGTGTGTCCTCTTGAATCGCTTGCGAGATAGTGGCGTAGTGTTGGCTACAAGTAAGACTGGAAGAGAAGTGCCGCGTCTTAAAATTTTAATAAAGCACGTTTTGTACTTTTTCGTTTCGGCCTACTGATACGACATGTGGCGCAGCAACTGATGTTTTTTTGCTTCGAAATTATTAATTGATAGGTACGCGTTCGTGGACCACTGGACATTACCTACTGGGTTTAATTTACTCGACGCTCACGTCACGTATCTCAATCAATATATGTATTTAAAATTTCCGTTTTGACAGGGAAAATATCTGAACGAGCCTAAGGCGCCGGTGGTACAGAACGTACCTACCTTTAGCGTTAATAAAGCTAAAATGGGCAACTTTAACATTTTGCGAATGTAGATTTATGATACTATAAAAGTTTCACACCCATCATTCTAATGACTCGGCAGTCGAACGGGCGCGAGAATATCTTAAGCACACAGTGACTCATATTTAATTGTTAAACCAAGAATGGCCTTCGCAACAGCACGATTAACAATTGAAACACAAAAACAAATGCGAAATTGTACATCAACCCTCACTCCGCGTATGATCTTGAAATTATTTTAGAGAATCAATAAAGCAGTTTACACAGTTGGCTGAGAAGCATGTACACCCACTTCGTACCCACGCGCTTCACAATTTAAATTTCGAATTCAAATTCGGACAGTTCATTAGGGTCATTTCTATGACTAGCCAACTTTTATGTTTATTCGACCAGTTTTTTCTCTTACCAATTTTGATTTGAAGTGTGTCGTGTCTGCGGTGGGAAAAATATAGTTTGAATGTGCCTTCTAGTCCGTTTTCAGTACTCTTGCCTGTATCGTAAAGTTAATTAGTAGACGCAAACGCGTTTTTTTGGAAAGTTGTGTGTGCCGTTCGAGATGACTTTGTTTACACTGGACAGAAACAAACCTGAATTATTGACACGTATCATGGCCTGAGGCTGTTTGGCTCGTTTTTTTAATGGATTTTGTGGTAACGAGCCGTACAATTTATTGACGTTTTTGGGTTTTGAAGCAATTTTGGCCAATTAACATGACATATATTCGGATACAAAACATGCTGATGCAGTTACTGAATTTAAAACATGCAGTCGTTCGGGTTTTTGTTACAGGGTCAAAATTGATTTGTAAGTATTAATTATATATTCATTTTATATATCTGTAACTATGTGGGAAAAGGAATCAAAAGAGATTAGGCACAGGCTTTATTTATCGACTTAAACGAAATGAAAGCTGTGCATGGCGAGATGGACTCACACCGAAAGCTACCTACTTCTTGAAGATTTTTACAGCACATTCAGAGAAATTTTTAACCAGTAGGTAGACAAGATATAATAACCCTGTTATAGCATTAGGACCTAAACTTGTCCCTCTGGGGCGTAAAGTGTACAAAACTGACACCGAAAAAACATCATCTCGTAATAATATAAAATAAAATGGCCCCTTTGAAATATCGAAGATCGAAATTCCAACTTAATTGTACGGTTATGCAACGAAACATGTCAGAAAAAATATTTCAAATAAAAAAGACCAATTAACTTGAATGCATTTAGGACAAAACTTCAATCAGTAGTTTATAAAATTACAATTAAATTAGCCATTTTATCTCGCCGATACCTAATCGACAGGAAACTGCAATCTGATTTCGTGTCAAAATTAAGTATAATTGATTTCGGGTTGTCGTCGTGAGCATGTCACACATTGTTAATTATCATTAAAATGGCCGCTATTTTGTTGATATGAACTTCAAATGTCAAATGTATGGCCACAAGTCATGTTTTACAAATAAACATTGCTAGTGGGTAACTAGTTATTAAGGTTTCCAGATTTTTATTGCTCATAGAAATTGTAAGTTTAACTTATCTTCCGTGTGTTCTTACGCCTGCTATTTCATCTCTCTTTTAAAAAGCAATTTATTACCCACCTATAGTTCCTGGCTAACTTTATATCTAGATACAACCATTCAATACCTAGGATAATCTTTATCTCGGAGCTCTTAGCCAAATCTTGTAGGAGACAGTGGGGGACAACTGTCACTCGCGTCCGCAGGAGCTACCCACCCCAACCCTTCACGTGTCCCCTGGGTGGTACTAAAGAGTGGAAAATTTTAAAGGCCAAAATAATATATGCCATACGATTAAATAAAAAAATAAATAAAGTAGGAGACAGTTTCTAATACGATTCCAATTCGCTCCCATGCCATTTAAGTCAACTTTTTTGCTAAAATTAGTAATAAAAAACTGACAAGTTTTGTGCATTTTATGACCTCTTAACGAAACAAATTATTTTATCAAATATTTTAATCGATATTATTGAATGTGTAACTAGTATGAGCCCATGACAGGACTCGAACCTATGCCATCTGTATATGAGGTTGGATCTACGGAGAAGCAGCATGGCTATTTGATTTAAAAATCTGCCTCTTGTATTAGAATTATTGTTTGTAAATGCGTTATACAAAACCAGTAAGTACTTACGTGTTTGCATTAAATTCCTTAAGGTTCACAAACGCGATAGCCTATCTGTCACCTGATATGCGCCTATCTACTTAAGTATCTGTTTTTACGAAGAGACTTGACATTCGTTTCGTTTGAGATAAGTTTTAATTTTAAATGTTATTTTATATCACATTCCCTTTTTAGGTTAATTGTACACGTTCTTTACCGTTGTTAGTGTTCCAAGTTTTTGCGACGGCAGTTTCTGGTTAGTGTTTTTCGTTTCGTTGATATTTTTTTGTGAAGTGCAATGCATCTTTTAAGATTTTTTCGAGGCATGAGTTGATATGAGTGCTTTTTTCCGTTTTAATGGCAATATGTAAGTATACTGACAACTGAGAGGATTAAAATCAAGTTTTTTTATGATTACGAGTCTAACAATAAAACCTAACCTAACTTTTTACTGAATTTAGAAATCCACATGGAATGCAATTAAATGTCTCACCGTCTATTTTTGCTCCAAGCACACCCATAACCTATTCCATTTAACAAATTTATTATTTACAAAAGTGATCAGAAGTTTCAGTAGGTAATGTCCCGCAGTCATAAAATGCTTGTTTAGATTGCTATCACCACGAAAGTACGATCAACAATTTTAGCGCCAAAAGTTACTACGATATCGGATCACTCGAAAAAAAAAAAATTACGCCCGCGCGGATTTTTTCAAACACTCACACACTGAAAAACATTCTGTTTTCAAACGACACTTGTTTCGCACTGTTATTAAGTAGTAATTAGCACGCCGGTGGCGACCGCTCGCGGCGCCCCACGACACTGCAACTCCAGCCAACGTCTCTTTCCCCCTTTACTTCCGCACACCACTCGGCTAAGGGCGCATGCTCCCGTCATTTTTTAAACCGCGCCCATGTTCTAGCACGCGCACCTTTTAGTGAAAATAACTTTTTTCGGGCATTTTTTCGCTACATCCCTCTCTAACGGTCACATTCGCCAACTCGCCATCCCCCTCCGTCTAACGGTCATTCTTTTACGCTGCTCTAACGTAGCGGTGTCGCGTGTTACTCACTCTTTCTAGTGACGCCGCGACGCCGCCGGTGACGCCAATTATTTTGCCATACTCTGCCGGTAAAACGCATCTAAAAATACAATTTTTCTATTAACAACCTTACCACTATGATATAGAGTCCTAATAGAAAAACTTCTAACGCAGTTGCGACTTTATGGTCTAACGCGAAACTAGTAAAGTTCCGGCCATTTTTGCGATAAAAAAAGCGTTCGCATGCACGTAACCACGCCTTTGTATACACATATTGCTGTCTATTTTACTCCTTTTTTATTTTCTATTTGCGGTCTCGCTCCGTCACGCACACACATGTAACATGGAGTGAATGCTTCGGGACGCTAGGCGCCGCGCGCCATCTAACGGTGAGTAGCGGATCTTCTACGGGGTGCAGTGAAAGGGGTTCGTGTAGGAAACTTTCTCCTAGGGTGGCAGCACAGGAAAAAGGGGTCACAACTTTCGTATAAGTTCCGCTATATTCCGCTAGATAGCGGTGTTAAGAAATTCTAAACAGACGTTACACAGGTTCCTACGCATAAATTGTTTTGCAATAATAAATTTAATGGCATATTAATACGGTAGAGATTCAATTACGGACCGGCTCACGCTGTTGTTGGATAAATATTTCATGTCAATTTACAATTTAATTAAAATAGATTTTGCTGTGAATTAGCATTTTATTTGCGCATTTTGCCGGTCCGCTCAGCAGGGGGGGCGGATTAAGCGAGTGCCACTGAAGAAAAATGGCGACAGAGGAAATTTAATGAGGCAAGTCAATAAAAACGTTTGTTTTAGTAAAGACCGGTGCCCATGGCAGGGACACGAGTTATAGAGCGGGTGCCTAGACGCGACTTAGGTACAATAACTTGAGGCCTAAGAGTTGTTTTGCCATTAAGGCGGTTGTAATAGTTAGAACTGGAGCGCAATTATAAAAGGATATGCGTATTCTGTAGTTTCATTTTGTACGATTATTTATTTGTATATTAAGTACATAATGACGGTGTTGGGTTTATCAATTAATGGATATCATAATGATAAAATAGGAAAAGGCAGGCAAAAGAATTGGATGTGACCTACAACACATATTGACACCTAGGTAGGGCCAGTTTTTCGGATGTCCGGCTGTCCAGCTGTCCTCATATACAGGTCGGATTTCTTAACCCATCATCGGGGAATTTTGTTAGCAGGTTCTGTAATTAACTTTAGGGTCGATTCAGTTTTCTAGCCACTAGTTATATTTCGATATACTATAAAGTGATTTAGTACTGTATGACTTTAAAAAAACTTAGTCAAACACCCTATGGTTGGCCTTATCACGTGATAAGTGACTAGATAGAGCGTCCGTCACTGGCTGACACCGTTCGATAGAACGAGACTGACGCTCTATCTTGACACTTACAGCGAAATGATACGGGACCTAATTTCAACAAGAAATGCTCTAATATGACAGTAAAATTAATCATTACGAGCGCCTTCAGCTCCCAAACCGTATCATAACAGCAGCACGGCCATCAGAGGACGGTCCGGATTGACTATCATCCGTCTCTTTCTTACTAGTCTACTACTATGTCGCCGCGACACAGCTCGCGGGCTCCTGTGATAACCGTACATGTCAATCACGTAACGCATTGTACGTATGTCAGGTAGATCTAAATGTCACTTAGTGTACATAGTAAAATGACGAGTGGTCCTAACGTGCGTTCGAAAAGTTACGTGATCACCCCACAAACCCCCTCGCGTGTGGTTAAAGCCTTATACACGTGTTGTATATGTTCAAGTATGAAGCGAAGTGGCAATTAAATACATTAACAAAAGCGTAAGCGCAGGCCCACGATACGTGTTCCATTTGAAAGGGCATTTTTCTCACTAATCTGTACCGGTGGCTTGTAAGGAATAATTGCTACATTCAACCTTATATTTTAACATGTTTGTTTTATTAACGTAGAACGTGGTTGCCTAGCTTGTGATCAATTCTCACATTAATCAATTTGTGGAATTTATCTTTTAATTTCGCAATGTTGCTAAATGGAGGCGTTAGTAGGTTTTTTTCAATAAAAGTTGGCGGCGAACAAGCTTACGGCCCACCTGTTGGTAAGTGGGTACCGTAGCCTATTGATGATTGCTTGCTTGTTAATGGCTCAAAGAACAGAACTGAACGTCTGTCAATATAGACCAGAGGGGTGATGACGTAACTTTTCAAACGCAAGTTGGAGAAACTCAACTGTATTTTTTTCATGAAAAAGTGACATTTAAATCTGCCTCACGCATCTGCCACGTGATCGAGCAGCAGTGAGATGATCACAACTTAGGACAACTCGACTGTCATTTTCGCATACAAAAAATGACATTTAAGTCTACCTGACGCGCGTATAAAGCGTTGCGTCTAGCATATATGGCCCCTAGGTATATCACAAAACTTGCAATAACATTTTACAAATGACATACAAAATAAACACGTGATATGATTAATATTGGTTTTTTCGCCTCCCTAAGGCGTTGTATGAAGGAACTGATTGAAGGATTTGGTGCCCGAACCAGATTGTTCCGATAACTCAGTTGGTTAGTAGCGACGGGCCATGAATGCCTGTGGTCGCCGGTTCGAATCCGGTTCAGAGCATTAAATTTTTCAATTTTTCCCTTCATTTAAAAAAAACGTGATATGATACTCGTATTATGCATACAATTAAAAAATAGATACATTGTCATTTGTGGGATAGGGTTCCATTCCAGCTTAGACAGGATTGGCTTGCCTCTAGGCGGTTGACTGGGCTGGGCCCTTAGTAGGCTAATGTGACCTCGAGAGAGATAGGCTTTTTTAATTTTTAGATTAGCAAAGCGATGTAGATTTTTAGATTAGAACGATATGACAAATAAACATAATATATAACGCTACCTACTATCTCACCGACTATTCTTAATAATATTCGGTCATAAAGGGATTTAAGTATACGTCACTTCTGTGGAAATTGCCAAACTTAAAAGATAACTAACCAAAAATAAGGCTGTATCGCAAAAAGCCATATTTTTGGTTGGAATCTTAATCTACATAAACATTGCACGGCGTCTACGCTTATTTATTTTTATGCAATTAAACAGTTTTTTGTATTCACGGAAGCTCTTCAATATTGACAACGGGAAAGATGACTTTAGGTACTTAATCTGTATGACCTCGATATCTTTTCGTATCATCATCCTCCTAGCGTTATTCCCGGTTGTGGCCCTAAAGGAGCCCGGGGTCCGCTTTGACACCTAACCTCAAGATTTGGCAAAACGTAAGCGATTGCCAGCTGACCTTCCAACCCACAGGGAAAACTAGACCTTATTGGGATTAGACCGGTTTCCTCACGATGTTTCCGATCACCGAAAAGCTAACAGTAAATATTCCGTACACAAGTTCCGAAAAAGTTATTGGTACGAGCCGGGATTCGAACCGACGACCGCTCTAGGCTAACGTAACCTGGGGGCCTAGACAAGGTTACAATCGACAAGCGCTAACGCCAATAGAAAACTAATTAAATGTATGGGAATGACAGTTGTTAACGAAAAGTGTTTCGTCGGCATCTGTCATTCCCATACATTTTATTACTTTCTATTGGCGTTAGCGCTTGTCGATTGTAACCTTGTCTACGGCCCATGTCATTTCAAATGATGATGAAAATACGCTTGACACGTATGACAGTAGGCCAGCCTAGTATATGTCGTAGATTGACGGTTCAGATTGTTAAATTCGTCAATAAACCATTTGCAATGTCATCATCACGCGCTGGTCACGAAGCAAACAGGCATAGAGTAGCTTGACACTGTCAGTAAAGATTAACTGAAAGAGATTCCTTTTAAATTTAAGTTCACCTTTGTATCTCGTATGGCATGTATATAATACTACCTTCTGCCCTCGACTTCGTCCTCGTGGAACTCGTTTATCATATATCGTAGCTCCATACGAACTTTCTCCACCCATTTCACCCTCTTAAGGGATGATTTTCGAGACAAAAAGTATCTCATGTCCTTCCCCGGGACTCAAACTTTCTCTATACTTTCATCTAAATCGGTTGGGCGGTTTAAGCGTGAAGAAGTATAGACAGAGCGAGACAGACGGCCAGACACACTTTCGCATTTCGAATTTTAATATGCATCAACCTGTTACTGTGCACACCAAAGTGCTTACATACATAAATTGATATTTATAATTTTTCAGAGCACTTTTAAAACATACGAACGATTTTACTAGCGATGAATACGATGATGATGATGATGATGTATTGCTGTCGTCCCTCATTAGCGTCCCTATATGGGTAGCAGAAGAGTCCTTCATTTTTTGAGTTCCATAAAATCATTGATGATTAAAAAAGTGAGAGAAGAAAGGGGGAAAACCTTTGCCCAGCAATGCGACACTAACAGGCTTAGAAATGAATACATCCATACGTACGAATAGCTTTAAAGCATGCAATGTATGATGTATGTCTACATACATTAATGCCTGAATCACACTCGAGTGGCTTGCGGTGGCGGTCAATAGTAAACTTGAAATAACTGACCAATATAATATTGACCGCCACCGCACGCCGTGCCAGTCTGCGTAAGGCCCAAATCAATCACATTGATACAATCATCGGCCATTTTTATTGACGATTGAATGAAGACTGACAGTTTACGGGGTATTTAACAGCTCCATAGTGACAATAACCGAGTAATTAACACTGCCATATAATTGAGGTCGGTTTCATTGACGAAAATAGCTGCATTAGCTCCGGTTATTCACTTTCATAATTAACTGAACGTCGACTAACCGACGGGTGAAACACATAAAGATCTACACTTCTCTTTGGAAGTCACTTCACTACACGCAGATACAAGGAGAGTAGACATATGACATACAATAAAATTGTCAGGTATTGTGTGTGTCTTCGCTGTAGTGAAATCGGTCGCTGTATCAGCATTATGACGAGGTGTCAGACACCTAACTATATACAGCGCTGGTTTTCAGACAGCACCGTACGTGACCCGTAGGTAACGTTCCGTAGAACGCAACGCAAAAACGGTAAAACATCTGTACAATGTGGTGATTGTTTTGTTCCTGACTGCCAATACTAATTATCATGAAATAATAAGATAATTATAAATTTTTAAATGAAAGGAAAAATTGAAAAATTTTTTAATGCTCCGAGCCGGATTCGAACCGGCGACCACAGGCATATAACGCCTTAGGGAGGCGTATGTAGCGACACGACGTTCTGGTAGATGTCTGGTAGGAACTGATTGAAGGATTTGGTGCCCGAACCAGATTGTTCCGATAGCTCAGTTGGTAGTAGCGACGGGCCATGAATGCCTGTGGTCGCCGGTTCGAATCCGGCTCGGAGCATTAAATTTTTCAATTTTTCAATTTTTCCTTTCATTTAAAAATTTATAATTTTCTTTAGCAGCGTTACTGCTTAAAAAACAAATATTAATAATAAGATAGTTAAGAATATGTTACTCGCAACTGGGGTAGTTGCCTTTCCATATTTTTCTATCATATCCAATCGTGAAATAAAACTTACATTTCTATGACACTATCAGTTGGGATTTTGAAAAATAGATTTGCGTGTGACATATTTCTTTATTCGCTTTGCTACCTCGTACGATAATGTCTTGAAAACGGTTTAATCAGGTTCGGTGTCCATAAGATAAATTTATGTAACCATTCCATAAAGCACTGCTGTATGGTGCATATAAATAAGCATGTCTAGTATATATTTTAAATTAGTATCATTAATATAACCACTAACCCTATTGTTAAGTACCTATTTACTAACAAACATGATCCGAGTTTATTGGTAAATAAATGAATTGAATTAAAATTGAAAATTTCCATTGAATATATGTTGATCCTCGTAAATTAAGCTCTAATTCTAGCCTTGAGCGTTATCCATTAGATTTCATTATAGATAATTAAGGTCAATTAGATACTAAGTTAATAATAATATGTGAGGATATAAAGCGCCGCCCACATGCGCGTGCGCATAGAGTTGGGAAACTACGTCTAGATTATCTAATCGCGATTGTGATATATATAATATATTAATTCATTAAGTACTTTTGATGTTTAGTGGTGTCTTGAGTTTCGTACGACATTAGCGAACCGAGGAAAGTATAGATCCATCCAACCTTACAAAATCCGCAGCCATAATAATGAAAATAACGTGATATATCTTTTTCCGATCTTCTATCTTCCGCCCTGACAAGGTGGACAGATGACCTGGTAAATGTCGTGGGAGTCCGCTGGGTCATGAGTGTGCGTGGTGCAGGACCGGTCACTTTGCAGCAGTGTTGATGATGTTGGCTATCTCTGTCTGTACGCATGTATCATATCGCTAGAGCTCCTGAGGATGGGTTGGGAGTAAAGGACCTCCCCGACAAAATGTCACGCCGTCGACACAGTGAATGGGGATTCACTGTGTCGACGGCGTGACATTTTGTCGGCATGATGACAGTAATTGAAAATCACTAAAATATGGTATTTTCTTAGTGAAATTTTTATCATAGAATTAGAAAATTGCTCATATTTTTTTATTAAGTAAGTGATTATTATGTATTTTGATAAAATTAAACTGAAAAATACGGACGCCCGCCATGATATGTTAAACGCCAATCAGAGCGAATCGTACTGAACGAATAGTAAGACAGGGATAGAACCATGTTATCTGTCAGATATTCATACGTCATTGTCCTGCTGTCTCGCTCGCACGGCCGCGCAAGACTTGTAAACTTTTTAATTTATGTTCATTCAATGAGAAATTGAGCGATCTAGGTAGCAAATATCAATGGTCTGCGTTCTGTTTATACAAACGTGACGTCACTCGGGACGCCATGAAGCTGACAAGCGTTTTAGCGCCAATTTGAAATTTAAGAACTAAGATTCATTTTTTTCCTACTTAACTGTTATATTCTCTTGAAAAATCTTATTCGTTGTACATAATAAATGTTTCTCAATATTATAGAACGGTTTTTCAAAATGTGTCATCATGCCTATTCAATATTATTTACTTTAAAAGCGAACTTTTAACCAACTTTCATTCAGTAGCCTGCCAAGCCACATGCATTAACATTTCCATATTTCCTTTCCACTTGACCACATGAACTACTTCTCCGAGAAAAAAAGCTTTGATTATTTCAAAAACACCCAAACGGCTTTATGTGGGCCGCTATTATCATTGACGATTTCCGTTGATTCTTCAAGGATCTAAAAATCACCTTTGGCACTTCATAAGGTGCTATTTGAGGTGCCACAAAGCTGTCTCAGAATGCCTTTCGAGGCAGAGAGCCCGCTAAATGGAGCACTTAAACTTGCATTGATATTGACATCTTTTCAATTATCTTGTATTACACGACATAGTGTTTCCAATTGACAATATTTCAAAATATGTAATGACGCCTAAATCGAAAACCATTTCGGTAATTATGTTATCTGAACGTATTAAAGTAGTTTTCTGTGTTTTTTTCTGTGTTAAGAAAATCGCGAAAACGTATAAAAGTGGTTTTCACCGTGTGTGACGTCAGTATTATGGCTGCCATATGAAAGGTGTCTAAACTGCCATACAGAGTCGTAGTATTGACGTCATAATTTACTTACAACCTTCTGGAATTCGCTACTTTTCAATTTGATAGTTTTGGATGAAAGTTACAATTAAGGGAGAAATAAACAAACACGTGTCGCTTAAAAAACATTTTCTAGCGAACTCAATCATAAAATGGCCTACATGAAAATATGAAATGTTGTCAATTTAGGAAGCATGTCGTTTAAAGGACCGACAACTGACGTCTTCGTACTTCAAGCATTCTCTTCCCTACCTTGATTGCTAAATGATTTATTTGATTTCAATTCTAATAGCCCACTGATTGCAGCAAGTCCTTGATAAGTCCCACGTACCGTTGATAATCGCCGCGAACAACGCTCAAAGACGCCGCTCAGATATTCAGAACGCCGGCAGCTCGTATCAAACCAGTTTTATCTGACCTCTGACCACAACTGTTGCTGTTTTTTTTTTATTACGACGGTGGCAAACAACGACTCCAGAATCACAAGCGCGCCCACCCTTCACTGGTTCGAGGATTCGTTGTGTTGATGCTGATGCTAAATGCTCACGAGAACATAGCACAAGAGCACACAGTACCTCGTGAGCTCTGGTGACCTTACATACAAGCAGAAACAACATCACATACGACAAACAATAGATTTGGTTGCGGATTTATGTAAAGGAGGAGGGTACCCCAGATGGTTTGCTCCATAGAGCGAGATGACGTTCCGGTGCTCCCTAACTCTCTGGATCAAGCTATCATCCTCCTAGCGTTATTGCCGTTTGGTCTCTAGAACCCGGGGTCCGCTTTAACATCTAATCCCAAGATTTGACATAGGCACCAGCTTTTACGAAACCGACTGCCATCTGTTCTTCCACCCAGAAAGAAAACTAGACCTCTTTGGGATTTGACCGCTTTCCTCACGATGTTCTCCTTCACCGAAAAACTCACGTACGAGCCGGGATTCGAACCCACGACCGCTTCTGGACAGCCGCATGCCTGAACCACTAGGCTACCGTAGCTCAAGTGATACAAGACGTAAATGCTGAGTAAATACAGGCTGTGAATCGTATAGAACCATTTGTTCACGTAATTAGTATCTTGCGAAATCAAAAGGTCGTATCTTCATACGAGTGTTTTGGTGAGTTGTGACTTTTTGAAATAGAAGACGGGACTAATAGTGGGCTGAGACAGGAATGCACTTTGTCCGTCCGTTTATACAAAGTTGCGAAATGTATGTGTTATACGGACATTTTCTAGAACCTAATTAAGCATTTATAGATGCAAATGAAATCTAAAACTCATAAATACTAATGGCTCAGTGGGCGGCTGTAAAAACCGCGAGACCATCTAAAAATAAAATTTTTTTTGCCAAGACCGAAATTGACATAAAAATTATATTCAATTATTGAACCAACTCGCAAAAATTCACCAGAATCCTTTGAGAAATGCGAGTTGTAGAGGAGAACACTCGGCCATCGGGACATACGAAATAAATTTTGGCCAAGCTCGAACGGAGAAATACCTTCGCTTTGCTCGCTCGTTAATTTGAAATGGTATATAGCTTTTTAGGATTGATGGTTGCATTAAGCGGTGTTGAGTGTCCAGTGAACGACGCACTGTGAAGCTCAGCGTATCAGAGAAGCTTTTATGAACAGTATGAATTATTATGACATGCACTTAGCAAGTATAAGGTTGGTTGTTCCAAACAAAGATGTCAAAGATACTTAAACTAGGACAAATCGTCTTCTTAGTGCAAAGTGAAGGGTTCATTATGTACGATTCCCACCGAACGGGCCGGGCCGAGTCGCCTGCTGGTGCCGCGTTGCAACAGGTGCGCGAGTTTTAATAGAGTGCAGTAGGCAAAAGCCAGACGGAGCCGGTCACATGTGTCGACAGCCGACCACAGCCGTACACGTCCGCGAGGAGCCGACCGGCCGCAAGTACATTCAAATATGATATATAATGTCGATAGTCTTCAAATTCCTTTGGCACCTTGCAAAAAACGCGCAGGCGCGCTTCGGCCCAGCCCGGTCGGTGAGAATCGCTCATAAAAAAAAAGATTCTAGTGGTTATGTAAGCTGTAGAATTCGGGAATCTGACTTGAAGTAAGTAAGAAATGATTTTAATATCCAAAAACTGATTCTATAAAAAAAACTATGTAACGGTCACAAAATTTCACGAGAATCGATTGTGAAATGCGAAATGTACAGGAAAACAGCACGTCAGCCGGGCAAACGAAATAATTTGCTGCAGCAGAAGACTTCGTTCAATTGGTTGCACTGTTATTTTTTAAAGATATACGTTAAACTCAACAACATCACTTTACCCACTAATATTCACCTACTTTCAGTGACTCAGAGGTTTTGACGTTGAAAGTGTACAATCATCCACGTATGCGGTAGATTACCGCCAGGATGCGACTCTGAATCATTCCCTACGTCCTGAGTCCAAATAAAAATTCCTGTCAGTAATATTAACATTAGGTATACCTATACGGACGCGACGCCTGCCCATTAACGTGGCCTTAGGGATCAAGTTTGATCGATATCTTCTTCTGTCCATTAACGTGGGCATAGGCGTCAAGTTTGATTGGATCTATATCGTCTTTGGTCCATTAACGTGTAGGTATCAAGTTTTTATATTTCTTCTCCTTATGGCTCACCATGACGCTCCACTCTCCATACAGAGGTAATTTAGTTCTTAAGCATTAAGTTGGTTGGATCTATATCATCTTGTATCCATCAATGTGGCCTTAAGCATCACGTTTGATTGGATCTATATCTTCTTCTGTCCATTAACGTGGGCATAGGCATCAAGTTTGATTGGATCTATATCGCCTTTTGTCCATTAACATGGCCTTAGGCATCAAGTTTCTATATCTTCTTCTCCTTATGGCTCACCACGACGCTCCACTCTCCATACAAACGTAATTTAGTTCTAGTTTTAAAACTACATGCTAGAATGGAATAGCATGAAGATTCCCCATATCGAGATCGGAAACTAGTTTTTGTTGCTAACAGGTATTAAAATAGAAACTACCTAATTGAGCTAGCAGAACGTTTTTCAAACATTACAAAGTTTCTAACCACATCATTTATTTATGATATTTTAATTTATAGAATATATGGCGGATCCCATCGTGTAAAAAAAGTTTTTTTCACCTCACCGGCTCGAAAAGGCTTGCTTTATCGCTCAAAATCTGCGCCCAAAAGTCCATTTTATCCGCTAGCGTGGAAAGAGTTTTTGAATTTGGAACGTGACGGTCAATCTCGAGATCCAACTTTTTTCTATACAGAATGAGAGGTGCGTTCAGAAACTGATGGTGTTATGCCAATAATCAATTGTTATTATTTTGATAAAATAAAATTAATAATACTTATTCTTTCTTAATTAAGTAGGTACATACGAAATATTAATATTTAGACTGATTTATAAGGATAAAATACGAATAAATCATTTTAAAATGTAGTTTTATGTTTCAAAAAATTTCGATTCTTCCAAATTTGGAACGCACCGTTAACTCAACCTACATTTAATTTTGTTTTGTTCTAAAGCCACAGACAGTAAAACCAAAATAATGGTGGTTATTTATAGATTTTAGTGCAGAAGAAAAGCATAAGCGAATTTGAGTCTTAGTTTACCCGTGAGTACCCAACAATACTTTGACTTTTTTAGTGTAGGTAAGCGTGGGGTTTATTTAAAGATGCAAAAATATATATGTTACATTTAATAATTATAAAATGCTAGATCTTGATGAGATGTAAACAAACCTTTATTAAAAATGAGTATAAGGCCCAAATTACTTCCATTACCTACATTTACCTACTTACAATTTTCTTCGCGGTGGTGAGGTGAAAAGTTGTGTGTTGCGCTTGGCAGCAAAATTGTTTGGCGTCTCGTGCCTTGAAAGCCTCGCTATGCTCAGGATTGTACTTTTGAACCATTCGCTTCGCTCATGGTTCAATTTTACAATCCTTCGCTAGCTCGGCTTTCAATACAAGCACTTGCGCCAAACAACAACTTTGCAGCCTTGCATAACAAATAACTATTCTTACTTCTGTGGGCCATTTTAAAATGAGAACCAAGCTACGTTTGGCGACCGCATAGCGACTCTTAAGATTGGACGAGAAAGAGGCTCTAAAAGAGCTTTCTGTATGTGTGTACTATTTGCTAACTAGGTACCTAAATCAAAAATGCGATTGTTTGGCGGAAAGAGGCATCATTGCCGTTTCAAATCAGCCTTATGTACAACTATAGAAGTACGTTACCTAGAGAAGGCGCAAGGCATTAGGAATTCAAGGTACTTCACAGTCATAAACTTTAATTAAACATTAAAACAGTAGAAAACATAATTGATCATGACCAGTTTAATTGGTTGAAACGTGATTATTGCCCGTGCCACACGAACTGACAAATTGTCTTCAATCTGTTGGTAATAATGGTTTCAGTGTATAAGGGAGTAAAGACAGTAGGCAGCCTTTGTATAGCAGTTTTTGCAAGATTTTAGTTAACTTGCGCTATTTATATGGAAGTTTACTAAATATGTACGTTGTCCTTCAAAATAAATGTGTCAACACATTTTTCAACCGGTTGTTTAGATAGAGCTAAAATTTAGAGAATAATTATTGTAAATGTGCTATTCCCAGTCAACTTGAATAAAGCCCCTTTATCACAAGTCTAACTTTTGACTACACATGACTGAAGTGATAAAAATAATTAAAAACTGCACCTATGCCATTAGTATCTTTTTGGATAAGTTAAAGGCCCTGCAAATTAGATTCATGAAATTAATGGTCGATAATAAGACTAAACAAAGATGTAAGAATAGTACCTATGAAAATCTCTTCTTAGAATGTAAAATATTACCAGTTCACGAAAAAGTAGTGTTACTACTAGCCTTAGATCAATTTTGTAACGATGAATTTAAAAAACCTATTGCCAATCAAAGGCTAATAAGAAATAGAAACAGTGACAGGTTAGCTCTGCCTAGTTTTACAAATTATTACGGACAAAGAAGTAGAAAATACCTAATTCCCTTAATATACAACGATTTACCGTCAGAATTAAAAAACACATGTACAACAAAACAATCATTTAGAAAGAAAGTAAGCAACATATTATTAGATAAATTAAAAAATGTAATACAACCACTAAAAATATAAATGTAAAACATGAAATTTAAAGCTGCCCTATTTCTTTCAAAATATTATATACCCTACTATATCCTGAAGACTCAAATTTCAAGTACAAATTCACGAGAGAATCGGACAGCTCAATATTCCAACCTAAGTATGTTTATTGTTCAGTATTGAAGTAAGAGATAACGATGAACCATACCTAGATAAGTAAGAGTACCTGATCGACCATATGTAGACTTCATTACATTGAAATGAAGTCTGCCAATGGCCGGTCAGTGATTTCATTTCATTTTTTTTTTCATTTTATTAATTAAGTTTTGGTATATTCAAACAGCTTACTAAACAATTTGTACAAATTGGAGCATCGTCTGCCAACAAACCACTATATGGTTTGGCAGAAGTATTGGATATAAGAAACACTGTAAGCTCTTAACTGAATAAACAATTTTTCAATTTCAATTTCAATCTTGTAACAACTCTTTCCTCAGCATTTCCTCAAAAGGTAAACCTAAATTAAAGCATAGGTACTTTTAGTTTTCCTTTTCTGTTGTACCTATTTCTTAATAATTTTATGCAAACTATTTGATTATGAAGGTTTTGTGCTACTTAAATTTTCTTAATTTAAAAGAATCCCGATAACATTGTATTAGAAATTACTTAAAAAAATGTTAACAAAAGAGGAATAAGTTGGACTTAATTGTGATGTTAATTACGTACAAGCTTTTCTGTTTTCCTACTGTATTTCTTTCCTTAACAAAGTAGTAGCAATCTCGAGAAATAGATGTCGTTACTGAGATAGAGTATGTTACGTGACCTGACGAGAGTGACGAGAGCAATCACTTCTGTAGGCGTAATGCAAACAACGAAATTGCCTTATTAAAGATATGAAGTTGTTTTTTAGTTGTGTTTTTAGTTGTTGTACCCTTCTGGTGTCGGGTTAGAATTTCACCACCCCCCTTTCTTCCCGTGGGTGTCGTAAAAGTCGATTAAGGGACCAGGGTTGAATTGTGTTGTGGGCGATGGGCTAGCAACCCATCACTGCAATATCACATTTTGTGATAAATGAACAAAAATCCTCAACTTTCGACTTTAACCCGTATTGCTTCGATATAAAGTGCCTATTTGATACACTAGTCGAGGAGTAGGACGCTAAATCTCATAAGAAAGATATATACGCTAATCGGAAGATTTTTAGTCGACATTTGACTTAGATTGTTGTTGATTCAGTATTTAACAGACGCTTTTCGGTGAAAGAAAACAATGTGAGGAAACCGGGCTAATCCAATTAAGGTCTAGTCTTCCAGAGGGAAGACCCAGAGAGGTCAGGTCAGATGGCAGTCCCTTTCGTAAAACTAGTACCTAAGTCAATTCTTGCGATTAGGTGCCAAAGCGGGGGCTCGTTTGAGCACTAAACGAAAAAACATTAGGAAGATGTGTCTTGTTGGTCTTCTCAAATGTTTCTTTATAAAATTGATCAAAGTTATCATTTTCATTTCGGTTTTATTGATCTACCATGGATCATTGTAGCGGACTATACTTCAGCTTACTTTTGACACGCCGTCTGGTTCCAATTTGAGATAGCGGCCCTTCACCGGCCGTGGCAATTTCGCGATAGATCTTTTGTTGGATCGATAGATTTGCGCGGAGGCATTCCGGCTGCGATCTTGATTGTGGTGTACAGTTAGCAAAAGATTTGTAGTGCTACTTATTTTAGGGAACGTAAGTTAATTAGTACCATAAGTAAAACAGGAGAAGTATCTGAGGTTGTTGCGTTTGTTTACCCATTACCCCGTTCAGTAAAATACCTTCAGGACAGATAGGTATAGGCATCATTTTAAACCCAGAAAAATGTGCTCAAACGATTGTGACAATACTTCCTTAGATACTTTGGTTGTGTAAACTCAGTTCAACGCCTAACTTCCTCAGATCCTTTTCCATTCCAGCCTTAGAGCATTAAACCAACCGGAGTGGCCATTGACAGGCGTTCCCCACTGCCAAAAGTATATGACCAGTGGTTATACACATTGCATGGACTGACGTTTATCTGACGTAGCTATTTTCACGTTACGCATACATTTGACGTTCCCCTCCCCCGCAAAAATCGCCAGACTTTTTATGTATAGAAAATGACTCATGGCCACTCCGGTTGGTTTAATGCTCTAAGATTCCAGCAGGTCAATGGCGTTACGCAATCAGGTAGATATAATTAGATTTTTTTCATTTAAATGCCACTTTTAATGTGGGAGTATTACAGTTCAGTTGTCCTAACGCGCGTTCGAAAAGTTACGTGATCATTCCTCAGATAATATTAGAATTGTGATAGTCACGGACAAGTATGCCTACGGATCTTCCTTTATCCAGGATATCAATGGAAAATATTGTACTAGTTCTACTTAAACGTGATTATACCAAAGTTTTTGGGTTTCAAAATCAGTTTCCTCGAAATCGCATTCCGATTAACGCACGATCTATCTAATCTTATAAGGAATTCATTGTGTATGGTGGATGGGTTAGTTATGTAGGTATTTAATTCCTCCGCCGTTCGTTAGATCATAGATTGGATGGATCGTGGCGTGCGCAGGCGATGTCATAGCTTGGTTCTGATCATCCCGATTATGAATGGGAAAGAAGGGGTAACATGTTTCTTTTACCAACTTACTGATTCCGGTTCTAAAAACCGCCAGGCTTCCCTTTCACTTCATTCGATTAGTTAACAACTAACACATTCATGTTAGCAACTAATATTAAAAACCGCATCTTCGTGGACCGTTTAAGGTTCTCAAGTCAGAACAACGCGGTAATAACCCTCCTCTCCGTCGGCAGTCGGGTAAAATGAACAGTAACCACGCATGAATCGAAAGAGGCACAAAATGCTACTGTCATGATCAAATTACGTGGATTAAGGACAGGTAAATAAGTTCGTAAAATGTCTAATTAAAATATGACAGGGGGATTTTTTTCTGTCTTTAGTTTCTGTCTGATGAAATAAAAATATTTACTATGTTAGTTTGTTTGTCTGTCCGTACTTCTGCAGCCGCATGCCTTTCCGGATTATATCGCCGAGCAAATCGCAGAAACTATGTTGCCAGAACAAAATGTATCTTTACTCTAAGGCCACTGAAATGCCGAAGTTAAAAAATGGGACAATACTATATTACTTTTACACGCTGAGATTTTCTTTCGAAATTCGAAATTCTTCAAGTCATCATCCTCCTAGCGTTATTCCTGGTTGTGCCCCTCAGGCGCCCGAGGTCCGCTTTGACACCTAATCCCAAGATTTGCCATAGGCACTAGTACGAAAGCGACTGCCATCTGACCTTCCAACTCAGAGGGAAAACTAGATCTTATTGGGATTAGACTGGTTTCCTCGCGATGATTTCCTTCACAGAAAAGCTAAAGGTATATATTCCGTACATAAGTTCCGAAAAACCCTTGACAGGCGCATGCCTGAACCACTTCAACCACTTAATTATTCTCGTTTAAAATAATGTTTGGTATACGTACTAGAAGAAATTCTAAGGTGTATGAGAAGTCCCTAACCAGCATGTGCCAACTGTGCCTATAGAAACGGGATGTGTATAGTCTAATGATGATGATGATTATAGGCATCTGAAAAGCAAACGACTTATTGGATCTTAAATAACTAGTGCCTGGGCGACCAAGCTCTGCTCGGGTAAAAATAGAGAAGATACAAAGAAACTGAGTTCTCCCAGACATGAATGGCATGTAATGGGGATCAGACTGTACAATACACTGGACGACGAAATAAAAAAAGCTTCTAGCGATGCAATATTTGTCCGCAAGCTAAAGGCCATTCTATTGGAAATGGCTTGCTATACTATTGACGAGTTTTTCGATGGCCACAAGACATTGGCTCAGTTGCGCACCTAATTACTATGCCCTTTTATTATTAATTATTATGTAATTGACATGTATCTAATGTGAAACTTTTTTCTTAAAATTATTTAATGACTTGTAAATGACATATTTACCAATAAAATACAATACAATACAATTAAACCTAGCTAGATCTCCCTAAACCCCCATATTTCAAATTTCATCGAAATTGTTAGAGCCGTTTCCGAGAACGTGATTACAAATGTACTTACGAATATTGCTCGTTTAATAGCATAGGATAGGATATGCTTATCACATACATACTTCAAAACATTTATGTACTCATAGACATATTCTGAGAACATTAAAATCTATTTCGATTGTTGTTTTGCTCCAATGATTTTCTTGTGATACATAAAAAATGTGAATTCTCTTTAGACCATTTTGGTGGCATACAAGCATACGGCCTGGCTGATAGAAAAGCGGACATCGGAACCTATGAACGGTTTCAGCTCTAGTGGAATCATAAACTGGCAATAGAACACTGGCAATCACAATAATGTCTGGATCTAATTACGATTGACAAAAACTATCCTCTCTATTTCTCGCTTATTCTGTGGCCGCACTACTCAACTGCTTCTCGTGAACATCAATTCGCCTATGCGGTAACATATCTCAGCTGACCGCAACAATTTCAGGTGGGGCCATAAAACGCCCGTTCGGGAGGCTTGTTACTGCGAGCTACGAGAGCCGTTTTTATGACTTCATGGACCCTTACTAGGCCGGTGAATATTTATTTATTACCTAGTTGTTGCCCGCGTGACTCCATTCGCGTAACTATAGCCTATGACCAATCTGAAAGTCTATTCTATATTCTGCTCATACGGTCAGAGTCATATAAAGCTTCAAACTTACATTTCACAGACACTACCTTTATAAATTTCGATCATAGTGTATTAATTAATGATTATTAGCCACGAGCGGGATTTGAACCCATAACCTTTGGAATCCGTCCATCGCTCTGCCATTTGACACACACACACACATTGCTACTAACGATTCTCAATGTAACTTGAGACGTTGGTGCCGTTTCAGAAGTTGTAATAACTTCGCGGTAGATGTAGCTACGAGCCTCCCTCATGTGTTAATACAATAGTGGAAAGGATTGAAAGATTCGTCGCCATTGGCGGACCCACGCTAGCTGAATAGGCAGAGCGATGGACGGATTCTAAAGGTTGTGGGTTCAAACTCCACTCGTTTCGAATAATTTTAAAATTTTCCACTAAGATCGAAATTTGGAATTTCGTTTGCGGACGTTTCTGCTTAATAAACAGATACTACCTTTATAGTATCCCTATTGTATAAATCCTATAAATCTCCCGGGCACGATGGGCTCAGCATTGAGCATCTCAAGTACGCGGGTGTGCATCTTCCTAGGGTCTTAAGTATGTTTTATAATTTGTGTTTAAGTCAAAGTTATTTGCCTGACGAACTAATGCATACCATAGTGGTACCAATTATAAAAAATAAAACCGGGGATGCCTCAGACTTGTCCAACTATAGGCCAATATCGCTTGCTACTGTAGTAGCAAAGGTTTTGGATAGTTTGCTAGATGATATATTAGGAAAAAACATAAAACTACACGACGCTCAATTAGGTTTTAGACCGGGTTTATCTACAGAAAGCGCAATCCTATGTCTCAAGCAAACTGTCCAATACTCCACGTCTCGTGAAACGCCGGTATTTGCCTGTTTTTTGGACTTGTCCAAGGCCTTCGACATGGTGTCATATGACTTGTTGTGGCGAAAACTGCAGAACTCATCCGTGCCGCATGACGTAACTTCTTTGTTTAAATATTGGTACGGCAGCCAGAGAAACTGTGTAAGATGGACGGGTGCATTCTCGGATGCATACGTCATGCAATGTGGAGTTAGACAGGGGGGATTAAGCTCACCAAAGTTATTTAATATTTATATGAATGGCTTGATCGAGGAGCTCAGCAGCGCACATGTCGGATGCCATATAGAAGATTTATGTATTAATAATCTAAGTTATGCTGAATGACATGGTGCTGCTGTGCCCCTCGATGGGAGGAGTCATAAAAATGATAAAGATTTGTGAACGATACGCTGAGACCCATGGAATAGGTATAATGCATCTAAAAGTGAGCTCTTGCAATTTAAAGCAGGCAACAAATCCTATCAGATGCAAACTGTTACTCTGTGTGGGACTCCTTTGAAGAGAGCTGACAAATTCAAATACCTAGGTCACTGGGTCACGGAAACAATGACTGATGATGTGGACATCGAGCGGGAGCGCCGGGCGCTATGCGTCAGATTCATTTCAGATTCATTAATTTCAGATTCGCACGTGCTAGTAGAGAGGTGAAATTAACTATATTCAAAGCCTTTTGTCAAACCTTCTACACGTGCGGTCTGTGGACTAGCTTTACCAAGCTGAGATGCACTCAGGATGCTGTCTGGGCTTCCGCGGTATTGTAGTGCTTCGGCTATGTTCGCTGATGCTCAGACTGCTTTTATGCTATCATGAGAAAACGAAGTACCTCACTTCTCAACCGCAGCCGCGGAAGCTCAAACAACATCTTGAGCACGTTAGCCCAGCGCTGGGATTCGCCGCTGGTGTGGCGGCATGCGCAGCTGCACGCGCCTGTCGCCGCTCCAACGCGCCGCTTATAGTTATTAAATTTAATTTGTATCATTTTATAAATACTAAGCATAAGTTATTAGTATAATTTCTAACAAAATATGGATCAAGTTGTCCGAAATAAATATTTTGATTTGATTTGATTTGATAGTCCATAATCTCGCTCCCAAAAGACATGCGCATACGTCTCATGGATCAGAAGATTATCGCACCTAAAATTGGCTCTCGCTCAACACAACTCTTTCAGCCGTGTGCCATGCATTTTATCGTGCTGTCACGAGACGGACTTAGTACCGACTATTATTATTTGAATAGATTTAAGAAACAAATAGTCGTTTACAATGCACGCAATTGTTTCTTATTTATTTCTACGACTGCTCATCTTTTTTCCAACACTATTTCACCAGTATTTCACTATAAAATGAAACTTCAGAGTGTACTGACTATCTTCTTTGTAGTAGAGTAGAGCCGAGCGGGCAGCAAGCAAAATATAATTTGAATAAAATTAAACGCGGATATGGAAATGTAGATTAATTATCACTACAAAGCTTAGGCTTGAATAACTTAAGCCTAATTTGGTAAAACCGGTAGCCAGGCAATTAGTACAACAATGAATAGCCCGTGTTAATAAATATTGTTGTCGCACAAGGCCGTGCGTTGAAGACAGCAATAGACCACTATTAGACAATAATTTAGGTTACTTCTCAAAAGGATTACAGCGGCAGCGGTCGGGAAGTACGATATTACCCGACTTCAGATTTTTGCATTGATTGGACTGATTATGTTGACAGCAATCCTCAAGCGCTCATCTTCAAGAGCTCTGGTGACCGTACTCACCATCGGTGGGATTGGGTTTTTCAACACAGGCACTTTTCAAAGTGACCCTAAAATTATACCACTGCTACTTGCCAATACTGTTCATTGAGTCAAACACAGAACTATCTTCTATAACACTTGCACAATTAGTTTTTTCTCTTTTCCATACTTGTTTGGAGTTATATTCCACTTTGTACCTCATACATATGACGTGGTTTTTTTTCTCGACAACTCTGTTATAGCTCTTTTAAACACTTCTGAGTTTGAGTCTTATTTAGTTTTTAATTCATCACTATTCTCATCATCCCCGGTTATTTATTGTTTATTTATTTACCAAGCAGAGTATGTAAACTTAATAATTAACAGGGTCCCACAAACTACATGTTACATACAGCTATGCCTTAGGGGTTTTAAAAGGCTTTTAAAGTCGCTTTTTATTATTTCACGGCTGATATTTTTTTAGCGCTCTTTCTACATAATAATATGTAGTTTTTAATCTTCGGTATGCACAGTTAACCGGACGCCATCGCCCTAGTAACATATTCATTATCGACTGATTTTAACAAGGTACTCTCAGAGCTGTGTTCTAGACTGCTATGGTTTGTTTAAGACCAGCAGGAAGTATATCTTGAAGGAGCCCGAAGTCTGCTTTGGCACCTAGTCTGAAGATTAGCGTATTTATTTATATTTCTAAGTAACAGTTACCAAACACCCAAGCTCACAAGCGATATCGAACCGTTGAGTCTAAGGAGAGATTTCGCCTCCTTGTGCGTGTTCTATCGCTTGTATAACGGGTTGTGCTCCGAAGAACTGTTCGACATGATGCCTACGGCTGCTTTTTACCACCGCACCGCTCGCCGTCGGCAGGGCATTCATCCTCACACCCTGGAACCTAAATGGTCGCGTACCGTACACGGTTTCAGAGAAATTTTCTCCCTCGAACGCTCCGGTTGTGGAATGAGCTCCCTACCGAGGTTTTCCCGAGGGACTACAGTATGGGGTTCTTCAAAAAAGGAGTGTATCAATTCTTAAAGGGTCGGCAACGCGCATGTTACACCCCTGGAGTTGCAAGCGTCCATAGGCTACGGTAACCACTTACCATCAGGTGGGCCGTAAGCTTTTTTGCCACCGACGTGGTATAAAAAAATTACATTGTAATGTAGATAGGTGCCTATATAATCCACAATAGTTATATTATAGATGTGTTTTGATTTAGTGCTTTACGGAACTAATTTGTGAAGATACCAACTCCATCCAACACGATGCTTAATTAAACATTGAAAGCAGAGTACTTACTTATGCTACTATCACATAAATAACATAGTTTAGGCTATCTAGCTGCAATGAGGTTTTATCTTAAAATATTGAAAGCATTCCGTCCGACGTACAATCAGCCATCGAGCCTGTTATGGGCAGAGTTGCTGAATGACACAAATAGCTTCTTTGAGGGTAAACGGTGCTTTCCATATAAACGTTGGTTCTGACTTTATTGCTTAATAGCTACAAACAATTTCTAACAAACTTAAACTATTCAGTAATTCAATTCGCCTTTGATATAATGTAACTTGTTATGTGCAAGGTTAAAATATATAAGCTACTTATTCACATTCTATATTATCAAACAGCTTTTAACTATACGCAAGATTTGACTACTAGTATTTCCAATATCGATTCAAACGTTGAAATTGGCTCCATGTTTCTGTGGCCAGGTCAGATCGGCTTAGAGGTCGGTTGACAGCATTGGTAGAAATCAGATTGGCTCCGGTAGTAACTGTGTTCGGGCGCACCCAGACGTGCTAGGAAACAACCCACGTTTAAAGGTACGTATATAAAATACTATAACACTCGCACGGCTCCGTCCGCGTATTACAAAGAGCGAGGGAAGTTAGTGGGATAAAATATAGCTTAAATATGTACATACCGATAGTTCATTCTCTATGTTAGTGAAGGATTTTTTGTAAACGGATGAGTACTTCTGGAGATTAGCCTCTAACAAAATTCCAAAGCTTCTAATTGATATTTTTTACCTTTTTTTCCCTTAATTATTTAAGTAGTATAATGACGACTGCTTTAGCCTAGTTCGTAGTGACCCTGCCTACGAAGGTAAGGGATTTATTTATGTGATGAACACGAATATTTTTTCCTGAGTCATGTATGTTTTCTGTGTATTTAAGCATTTATTAATGTATATAAGTATGTTTATCGTCGTTTAGTGCTCGTAGTACAAGCTTTGCTTAGTTTTGGACTAAGTCGATTTGTGTATGATTTTGATTGTCCCCTTAAATTTATTTACTGATATGATATAATAGTTTTTAAAATAGAGTTATGATAGTTTTAAAATCAGAATGAAAATGTTATTTGTTTTGTTAATCGTTCGAACCACTCGGATTACTTACCATAGAGTAGAACATCTGAAGGTGATGTGGTACAAAATATCCAGACACGTGCAACCCGGTATGCGCATGATCGAACTGAACGGGTGCCTGGCATCGTTTTTACACCCCGCGTAATGGCAATGGCACCCATTATGTCGGGCCATTATGTGGCGCTACTTAGACTTGTATGTATTTTTCGTTCGCTGTCCGAATTATACAACGTGTTTTTTTTACCGTCTTCGAGCCGAAGCCCACTGAAAGTATCAAAAAGGTGAAAAAAAAATTTTTAGTTAAGTTTTTAGTAATAAAAGGTAAAAAATTCTCTATGGCGCATGGAGCGAAGTTCATTCATACGGTTAGAATTCGTACCTATCTACATAAGATGGCGGCTAGCGGACACTGCGGTCACTCAGCTGGATGATTAAAATTAATATTAGTACAAAAAAACAATATTTTATGAATTTAAAAAAAAGCTTTAAAAAAAAACTAAAAAAATTTTTTTTTTAATTCTTTGTAATGTATACATTAACTGGGCTTCGGCTCTAAGACGGTTAAAAAAACACCGTGTATATATAGTTAAAAACTGGAGTTACCTATAAATAGAGGATGACAGTGATTAAAAGGATTCAGATAGAACCTTTATTATATTCCAATCAAGAAATGTCTCCTGCGTTCGTCCAGCTGTCTAATTTAGACCGGTCAGTGAAGGTGTCAAGACATTTTCGTTTAGCCGCTATATGATTTTGCACGCCGTGCATGTATGTTTCATATAATTTAATTTCAACATGCAGATAGGTTCTCGAGTGGCGACCACGTACCTACCTATCGGAAGCTGTACCGGACCCCTATTTCACCAACTTGACAATTGTCACTTAACAACGGCATTACTCCGTTAATTGCTGGTTCAACAAGTAACCTAGCGATGTTGATCACATTGTCGCCTTAATAAGACCTGTCAATGAATCGTTAAAAGACTAATAAATTCTTGTCTTGCCACATTTATTGATGATTCTAATTACCATAATAATTGCAATTAAATACTTACTGCGATCTGAGACATTCATTGTTTTACCGACTCAGGTGAGTAATCCCTACTTCCTTAATAAATGCCAAAACTCTGTCAGTCTGATACCTTTTCACGCTTAAACCGCTGAATGGATTGAGATGAAAGGTATTGAATCCAGGGGAAGGACATAGGCTTGTTTTTATCCCGGAAATCATCTATTAATGGATTGAAAAACGAGTTCGGTAGTTACCATGCGGATGAAGTCGCGGGCAAAAGTCGGTGCGTGGGTGCGGGGGTAGTACGATAACGGGGTGCGAGCGACGTGTGGGAGGCGAAGCGTGGCACCCGCACGCCGCGCCGCCCGCGCCCGGTTAACGTAACGTCCTACCCCCGCACCCCCGCGCCGCGCAGGTGAGATCTGTGTTAATGGGTATACCTATAAATGCTTCGTGTTTATCTTACAATGTAAAGTACAACATCAATCTCACTTAGTATTCAATGGCTGCTGATCTTTGTGTTCTAGATGTGGCTTCATTTGCATTCAGAATAATTATTCTAAATACCGATGATATGTCATTGCATTGCCGCATTATTATGCTGAAGGTAGTAGTGGAAAAACATTACATTATAGTTAAGCAATGAAGCGTAATTTCTGTTTCCGAGAGGCAACCGGATGGCTCGCGGTATTTGAGCTCCCGAGGCGTTGTGAAACCGCCCTGGGGACCGATTTTTGACTTTGAAGCGCTCGACTCTTTCCCTCGAAAACAGTCAAAAATAATGAAATGCTATTTTGAAATAGCGATAGAAAATTTAAATACGCGTGGTATTGACCACTTGTATTCAATTCTATTGGTAGATTGTAAGGGCCGAGCGATTTTCGAGCGCTCGAAAGTCAAAAATCGGTCAGGGGTGCAACCGCGATTCGATAGCGATGAGGTACTAACAACCATGTAAGTACATGGTTGGCCATGACCAGCCATGAAATCAAAGTCCGAACGAAATTATTTTAAGTGCAGTGTGACCCTTAAGTCATAAAGTTTGAAGACCCCTGGCCTAGTTGATATTTTCTGACACTGCTTTCGAAGCTTATTTATTTATTGAGCTAGTGATATTGCTGATAGCCAATCCCAAGGTATCAGAAAACTTTACTATGTATCTAGTAGATATTTTCTGAGCACAAAGTTATCGCACCTAACGGCACAGCTAGGCTAGAGTAAAAATAATCTGAAAATTCCCTTTCACTAATAGACATTTCAATTTGTGAGAGAAAATCTTTATTGCAACAATTATATACTTTAAGTGTTAATTAAATATTTCTCCCCAACTTTCTAAAGCATTTAAATTTATATTTTCTTCACATATTGCTATATTTACGGATCGTTTTACGAATGATTTTGTCATTTTCCAAAACATATGAGTAACTATTTGTATACTCTAATTGATGTCATGTATGTATAGGTACCAATATAATTTGGTTACGATAAACTGGTCAATCCCTGGTAACGACCGGAGTACAGGAAATGATGCAATGTTGAATTGAAATTGTTTACCACTCATGTATATTAGGCATACATAGATTATCTATAGTACAGTTACTACGCTGTGAGTTAAAGTTAAATATGAGTATTAAAATTGTTCTTCCTTTTGACATAATGAAGATTCTCAACCCCATCTGGTAATGTCTTTACGTATAGCTAATGAATATCGGTAACGGAGGGTGTCGACCGTCTTCAGAACTTGTCCTTATTTGTTTGTCTCAACCTACGTAGGTTGGCATACATACGTGCATACGTACCTAGTTCATTTTGAGAAGTTAAAAGCCTGCTTCTTAGTTTACCTATTGAACGATGTCAGAGCCCCCTTAGCCTAGACATCAGCCGAATCGCAAAATAATAAAATCATCACCGTTGACAATATTGGGCCATCTGGATGAAGATGGCAGCCTGATGATAAATTACACTCATGTCTTATCGCATTTCGTGTATCAGAAAGCAAAACTCATATTCTACTTAAATTAATAAATAATGAGTAAACACGGACAAAACCACAGGAACAGGACAGCTCAGTATGAGACTGAATGAGTCCGTCAGAATGCGCGGATTATCGGCCCCAGCGAAAGATGCGATTCACGCGGGTATGGCCTGGAAATTGCAAGTAATGGCTGGGTATTGTGTACAGTCGAACTTAGCACAAATACTTAGGGCCTGTTTCAGTTAAAACATATCCGTCAGATACATGTTGGCTGTCACTTTTCTTTTATATGACGGGAGAAAAGGATAGCAATAATTTTAACTGGCAGATAACTTTATCCGGCGATTGTGAAACAGGCCCTTATAGTTCTATACTATGGTGGTAGCACATAAGCATACGATCTGCCCGATGGTAAACAGATACCTTATGCATATTTATGGCATCTGACTCCAGATATGATCAAGATTCAAGAGACTATTTCTTGTTTTGATAATTCGTTGCGTCGACAGGTAAAGACAAAATGTAGGTCGCTCTCAATACAGCGTATACTCTCTGGCAACTGCATATATTTATTGTTTTTTATAATTTTTTTTTTAGAGTTACACAGAAAAAATAACATTTAAAATTACGCCAAACTACATATACAACGAAAAAAACATAGAATGCGAACTCCTTACAAATTTCTACCCAAACACGCGCCGAAAAAAAGGTATGCGCATGTTCAAACGGAACGGCTGCCTGGCATCGTCTTGACACTCCACCCCCATCCCCGCAGAATGGCAATGGCACCCATTCTGTGGATCCATTTTGCGGCGCCACATACTTATAGACTTCTATCGTTTTTTCCACTGAGAACATCGCATATGTACAGAGCAAGTAGTGGCGTTATTTTGCCTGCCGTCTCTATTTTCCCAGTTCGGCTATTCAAAAAAAAAAATGTTCAAGTGCGAGTCTGACTCGCGTACCGAGGGTTCCGTACAAACTAACAATTAACTCAAGGTAAAGTAAATGTCCCAATATTTGTTAAATTACTTATTTTAACCCAACACAATAGAATTCAATTTCAAACAACGAGTAACTTTTACACCAAGACAATTGAATCGCGATCTTTTTTGACCTGCTATTGAAAATAAATATACGCGTCCCAATCCCAACCCCATTAATTCTAGCAAAATCTTAACAGCGCGAATGGGGTCAGCGCCATCTATCGGCCCCATTTGGTACTAACGTGCCAGGGCAATCAGCTTAGTATGTATGTTGGTCTTTTAGCGATTATTGTTTATCACGTGAACCGATCTGTATTATTTTTGTTTTGTTAGGAAGAGAGTATTTCTATTATAGTCTTATAGGTATTTCTAAACGAAAAAATACTTATAAAGTTGATTAAATTGCAAACTTAACTAGGAAATGATTTTTGTAAATAAAACAAAAAATATGCTAGACAGAAAAAAAAGTACTTTTCCAGTAATATTTATGTTTATCTTAATCACAAGTAATTATTTCAAATTTTTCGCTTTGATAACTTCGGAGATAAGGTATTTTTTTTTACATTTTCCTTTATAAATCGAAATTTTACCAATGTAGAAAAAAAAGAAAAACTGCTTCGAAAAGTACTTAAGCCCTTTCAAATGATACCCCACTTGATCTAACAGTTGAATATTTTTTTTGCCCCCTCCTCAAATTCGTAATTTTTCATAGTAAATTTAAATGTTTATTTAAAGTTTTCATTTTCCATGCACGCGGATAACTCTCATTTATAACCATTCCAAATTTCAAATTGATAGCTTAAGTAGTTTGTGAGATATTTCATTTTGTGACAGACAGATAGACGGACGGAGTCGCACCATAAGGGTTCCTTTTTTACAATTTTTGGTACGGAACCCTAATTAGCTAAATTACATGCCGTTGTGCCCTGCCTCCCTTTTGCTTGTGTTTGAAAGTCCAACATAATTGGCAGCATCATAGCCTAGCGGCGCCTGCGAGTCGGAAACGATAAAGCAGTTTAAGCAAAGATGGCAGCGGTCAATCTTTGGATGGGTAGCCGCCTGATGTTTGAGTGGTTAATATAAATGAGCGCTCGCGTGCTTTAAAGGCACGCTAAGCAGTTGATCCCGGCTGCTGTCTATGACAGTAGTCGTTAAGCTGACTTAGCGGCCTTCCGGCGGTTTAAGAACTTCTAACAGTCGAGTTGCCCACTCACTTGACAAAGGGGGGACTGTTACTCCGCGTTCGCAGGTGTTACCTACCACAACCCTGCTTGTGTACCCTGGGTGGTACTAAAGATAGACAAACTTTAAAGGCCAAAAAATGTATACCAAATAATTAAACAAACATATTAGGTACTACTTGAACGATAGGTAAATTGTAGGTATTTAGAATATACTACACAGCTTCCTATGCCAAGTGGTCTACACGAAAACAGTCGTGCCAACGGAAGATGCGATCGCATAAATTTTAGTGAGTAACTTTTGTATAGACTCGCACTAATCACTGTGTAAACTGGCCCTAACACAGACAACTTGTTTTTAAACCATATATAAAAAAGTTGAACGTTGTTGTTTTATGGTGATGACTGTACCAAATAAGAGCAACTGGCAAAAAGGCATGAATGCAAAATGGGCAAGGATTACTGGCAGTTTAATGCATCAAGAATTAATAAATGGCCATTTAAAAGTACATGCACTTCATGATGATATGCGCAATCAATTGTTACGTCCAATGTATGTAACTCAACGCTTTATACAAATTATACGAAAAGATAAGTAGGCGTGTGTAGATATAGAATCGTGATTTATTTTAAATTGTATGTATAGTTCGTTCGTGAAGTAGAGAATGACGAAAAGTACTTAAACTACCGACATGTATTGTTTCATAGATATATCTTTAAGTAGGGTTTTATAATAACTACGCAAACTAGCAACTCTGGCAGGTCGATCACGTTACGTTAGGTAGATCTAAATGACAGTTTTTATATGGAAAAATTACAGATGGATCTAGACCTAACGCGTGTTCAATACGTTACGTGAACGACTCAGTGCACGACACACGGTGTACCACAATTTGGTCAGCTTCATGACGTGGTAGAAAATACTTTATGACGTTAAATAATACATCATATTATATGAAATAATATCAAAAAAAGAGGAGTAATTTAATGTTCTACGATGGGCAAACCACAGCCGTCTTCACATCCAAATCCAAATCTTTCTATTCTCCTTCTCGTTCCTCTAATTCTCATAGAGACCGCTCTGATGATTGATATCTGTATTTTTACTTTGATCCAGCTTATTATTTGTGAGTATGGTTTGGACCATTTTTCACAAAGCGTTAGAGATGTTTTCTTTATAAAGGATTCATATTCCATTCCGACAATGCCATCACAGGAGACCACAAGGGGAGTGAATGAGGCTCTAAGATCTTCTGCAGCCAAGTCGTGTTTGCGGTGTTTTTCACGAGCGTGTATTTGGGCGATTGTGGGCCGGCTTCATGACGTGTCTTTTTTATTTTCCCTTCCATATTTAGCAACAAAGAGGAGTAGAATCTATCGTAAAGTGAATTCTCATCGTGTTAACTGGAACAAACCATAATAGGGAAGATGATACTGTATTTGCCAAATGTTGGGATTAGGTGCCAAGGGGATCCCGGGCTCCTACCGGGAAAAGCTCTATGAGGTCTAAGGATCATCTTGATGAGGTATGTTGATTGATAGTCAAATCAACAACTTTTTAGTAAACGTCAAAAACACCCTGTAAGTATGAAATTTGTAGGGACATAGGGAACAAGTGACGTCATGATTTTCTATGGCCACAACAATATACTGAATTGATGAAGAGCTCAATTCATAGGTAAACTCGGCAATCATCACAATTTTGCAATGCCATTTATATTTTGAAATCTTTTATGGTAAATCCTTTTTCTGATGTTTCATCACGGTTTTCTTCGGTTACGGTCCCAGATGAGATGACAAATATCGCGTTAGACTTTTATAAAGTACATTTGCACTTTGCACAAACTTGATGTTTTAAGCCATATTGTTGTGGCCGCCAATAAATACATTGAATGTCAGAGCAGTACTCGATGCATTTATAGCGAAGCAATTAGCACTAAAATTATCACAAATAGGCATTAAATTACAACCTGTTACTTTGCTTCTGACGTCAAATCAGCTGCAAAATACTTCACATAGACCATAAATCAATTAACTCTAGCAGCGTCACATCAAGCTTCACCAAAATCTTTCAAAATGAACCTTGTTCCGGAAGCTTTAAAGTTTACTTTTGAATGAAGAGTGAAGTTAGATAGGAGATTGCGGAGGGTGGTTGGAAATGTCACCAACGGAAAGTGAATGCCACTTAATAGCAGTAGTCAACGTCAAAGTTTACAAAGTCGTTAAGTGGACGTCAGTAATTGTCAGTGGAACGTGGAACGATAACCAATTAACGAATGGCTAGCATGATGAATTAAAAAAATAGAGAGTCAAGCCTCGTTTACGACATGCAGAACAAAAAAGAAGTTTTCACAATATCGAAAACAGCGTCGAAATTGTGCAGCTTATATACATACAATCAAATACACGAATCATTTGCTGTTGTAAAAAAGAAAACACGCAATAATTGCAATGCATGCGCGCCTCGGCAAAAATTGTCAATGCGCTGCAGTAACGCGGCAGTCCAAACAGCGCTCTAAACGCGTTATTGTACTGCACACACAGAGCATTGTATGCCCGCTGCGTAAAACTGGACAAAAAATAAACATGCTAACAAAATTTCTCGAAAATCTATTGGGAAATGCGACCTGTTAGACGCGAACAGCGGAAAGCGTGATATGCGGACATCTATCTGGACATACGCGATTTTCTGCACAAGCTGAAGCATAAAACTTCGCTTCGCTCCCTTGTTCAAAATCTACGACATTGTAATTATTATGCAGTTCGTTAAGCGTCCATGCTAGCGCGGCAATCAGTGACACACGGTGTATAAGGCATTCATTATCACCGACGTGTTTACGCGCTTACACGTGGCGTGCTAGGGATGTGACTAGTAAACATATTATAAATTAACGCATTATTTACATTACTAAAGGCACATATTCACACCGTAATATGTATTCTATGGAGTTCATACAAGACTAAGATGATATGTTGAATCCCCTGGAACTCCTAGTAATTCTCGTATTATGAATGCGAAAGTTCTGATGTTAAATGTTTAGATGTTTGTAATGCAAACACGCTTAAACGGCTCACCCGATTTTGCATGTGCACGAAGACATTCTATAGCCTGGAAATATAAGATACTTTTTTATCCCTTGTCCACGCAGGAGAAGTCGCGGGCGGAAGCTAGTATTCCAATATTATAAAGGGAAAAAGTCAGTGATATTGTATTGTAAGTTTGTGTTTATATGGGGTAATCTCCGAAACTACTCATTTGATTTCAACAACTCAATCACCAAGTAAGTAGTGGGTCGTGACCCTGTCTACGAAGTTGACGGGCCTATGTTCAAATCCCGGTCAATAATATGGCTGTTCCATGTGCCGAACCGGGGGGGGGGGTTTGTTATTGTATGTCATTCAAAAGTAATTTTGGAGCATCGAAAAAGGAATCTTCATCCTCATAGCGTTTTGCCTTACACGTAGGCACTAGTTCTAAATACGAATGCGGCTGCCATCTTGCCGCCCAACCCAATTAAGCAACATTTTAAAATAAGTTTCATATTTATCCCATCACTGAGTGTGACGCGGCAGCAACATTGTGCTGCGCGTGCGACGTCCAAGATTTATGAGGTTATAGCGTGACAGGATTGTCGCCTTAGGGTTCTGCACGCCATTTGCTGTGCAGTAGGAAAAGTAAAAAAAACCAGTATCAAGACTGGTAGCCAATAACAACATTCATCTGTTTTTTTCTAAAGGGTCGAACATATGAAGCATGATACTAATGGTTTAATTTAATTGATGCTCTTTTACCTTAATGATGGTTGAATAATGTTACAGTCAAGTGCAATAATATGGTTGCAAAGAACTAACTCAAAATATGCCTAATGTATCGGTGAATTAAGGTTGGGACTATTTAAGATTTTAAGTAAACGCGCCTTGCTTAACTATTACTGTTGTATAATTTTATCTTATGTTATTCATCGCAATTCAACACTTTAGGTTAATTATATAGTTTAGACTTCACTGTGGAAAATGTACCTATAATTAAGCTGAGAGACTATTATTATGAATGAATGGGCATTATGTTCCAAAGATATCTTAACAGATCAGTTATAATTACCACCACCACCGTACCACCGACTACGGAGTGGTGACCACGTACCGGAAGGCGTGGACTGCTGACCTGGTAAAGGTCACGGGAGTCCGCTAGATGCGTGTGGCGCAGGAGCGGTCATTGTGGCACTCTTTAGGGGAGGCCTATGTCCAGCAGTGGATGTCTTTCGGTTGGTATGATGATGACGATTAGTTGCTTAGTATAATACCGACACAATCAAGTAGTACTTCATAATAAGTACAGGTTCGCGCTTGACCAACGTCTGATACGTGGCGTGACTGTGACAATGTTTCCGCGGAATTGTGCGCGGTTTCTAAAAACTTTGATCGGCCAGACAATCGCAGTCTAGACCGTTGCTAATGATCGGCAATTTTCCAGTTCTTGGCCTGTAGGGCTGGGCTCTTTGCAGAGGACGAAAACAGACTTGTAAACTGCGTCTTTCCGGGAAAAATCTTACATCGCGCTAAAATCTAATTGAACGAGCGAGCGAAGCGAAGGAAGGGACAAAACATGTTGTGTCACGGATGTCACGCTGTCCCGCTGTCTAGCTGTCCGGCTGTCCGGCTGTTCTCCTCTGTAGGTCGCATTTCTCAACCGATTCTCGTGAAATTTTGTGAGCAGAGCTACAACCACGAACTTCGAATGTCGAAGTTCGGATATCTCTATAGCACTTACTATACTCGGGTGACAGGGATGCAAGTACACGAACTTCGAGTTTCGATTTTCATGGTAGCCGCCGGTTCGTTAACTATATAGAATTTATTGTCGAATCCGTTCTGGAAACGAAAAACACTCTAGAATCAAGCCTCCCCCCAAACCAAAACCATTCACAATGCTTTTATAAAGGAAGTGAAGAAGAGGGTGATTATTTAAAAATACTTACAAAACTAGCTGAATGTCGCTTCGACACGTAATATGCTTAAATATTTGGGATTCTTTTTTCCATACTTTCTCCGGTCTTTTTGCATTTACCCCAAGAAGGTGACTTAAAATAAAATCAAAAAATCAAGAAGATGCAGCATCAACATATTAAAAAAATATCCTATCATTCACGTTTTAAAATATTAATAATCAAATCAGTCCTGGTTCATAGTAACAAAACAACAGTAGGTACCTAGTTATTTTCAGCCATTTGATGAAAATCGGCTAAAGAATTTTTCGCCGAAAGCTGAGGTCGAACGTCTAAGTACCTTTAAGTAACTTCTCTTGTGATTGAGTATAATGCTTATTGAGTTTTGTTTTATATTTCTTAATCCTTGGCTAGGGTAATTTGTAGAGCCATACTTTATTCACTATGAATAATGCAAGTCTAGGTAAATAATTGTAATGTAAAGTGTAAACTATAAATACATTAAGGAAAATTTTGTTTCTTAGCATTTAAGTTCTTCCAGTACATCTTCAACAGAACCGCAAACATGGCAATTTGGGGATGGTTCTTTTTTCATCAAAAAAGCAAATTTTTTTGACGGGATATGCCCGGAACGCAATCTTAAACCTATCTTAATTAACTGTCTACTTAAATTACTGTTAGTAAACCACGGTATATGAGGAGGTTCCGATTGCATGGTCTTGTACCACACGCCCTTTTCTTTGGAACGTTCATCAAAGTGTTCTTTCCAGGCAGAATGTATTTTTCTTTTATATTTGTGTAGTTTCTCCGTAAAGTCTGGAAAGATATACACATCCGCGCCTTTAGTGCATGCGTCTTTTGCTAGGCCATCGGCACATATTTTGTCAGAATGTGCACGGAATGAAAGGGATAGACAAACATTACTAACTACACTGAAGGTAAATAAATTAGATATAGGTGCTTTTCAGAGCATCTTAACTGTACCGACCTCAGAAGAGGCTAAAAAGATATTTTTATATGTTATAGATTTTTTCAAACGGTACCAGACTATCCCATAAGTAGACATGTAAGAATACTAGTATAAGGTACAATGGGGCTGGCATAATCATGTAACATGTAACTGATTTAAGTCCCTAAACAATAAATAGAAAAAAAAAAAAAAAAAATCTTCCAGTGTTAAGGTGCTCTTTCACTGGTAACGAAAGCGAGGTGCTAATTAAAATTTCTTATAATGGGTGATATTTACTGTCCCGCCATAGCCGATGGAAAATCATTACAAAAGATTAATAATAACTATCAAACCATTAAGTACTCGTACCTGTCTAAACACTAAGCATGCCTAATACATACTACAGCATACCTAATATGGAAAACGCATTGATTATTATTCCTGAACATTAATTAAACTTACGTTAACAGTAAAATAACCGTTTCAGGTTAATAAAACAAAGAAGAGAAACTGAAACAAAAACCCGTTGTACATGAAATAAAAAAGATGGCGCTGCTACCAACCCTTACGCTTTTCAGCATTCTAATCCTTACGGAAAAACGTGGAACTAACGGCGCAATGCTAAGTTCTCCATAGACAGTGGCGCCCCTGGTGCATGTATTTGAAAGTACAACTTGGATTACTTACCACACTGCTCTACTAGATGGCGCGAGCAGTCGTCGTACATGATCCCTCTGTAACAAAAACGGAAAGTGAATAAGTAATTAGTTTTCATGTGTTGAATACTAAAATAAAACTAACATGATTACAGTACAATGACATTTTAACAGTTAGTAATAATAAGATTAAGATATAGTAAATTCTCTTATGTTTCATATGTAGGTATCGAAAATTATTAGACTGTTTACATTTTGATTATTGTGAAAAACCTAACTTACGAAGAAAGAAAGGTGACTAAATAGCATTGTAATAAACCAGGTATATCCTAAACTTCAATTACCTCTGTTTTTCAAGTTTATACTGAAGTTCATTTGTTTTTAAAATGGGTTTTTTTTTGTACTTTTAATAATCATTAAAAATATATCTTAACGTAACATATCGTTATGTAGAGAGTATTCCTAAAACTACTAAGGTCTCCCGCTGTGTCTGCGTCTAATTAAAATGGACTTGTACGTTTATGACTCAATAAGATATCGACAAGTTGCCCGAAAAATAAAAATAACGGTATCGTTATACATTATAACCGTTAATCAAATAAGAATGTAGCCAACTGTCTTATATGATTGATTCAACTTTGTGAATATATATGTATGAAAACTTTTAATTGTATAATTACTTAGTATACTTACCTAGTATTATTTATTGTATTTTAACATCATGTTATTAAATAACAAAATGATTTAGCGTCTGATTGCGTTTCCACACTAAACGATAGTCAGTTCAACCTTGTTTTAATTTACAAAATTATATTAATAACATAAAACGGGTGTCAAAACGCGGTGTAACTTAGCCACTTTGTTCAAACTTCAAATCTGGCTCATTTTGAATTAAACGGATCTTTTAAGTTATATGTAAAAAGATTTCTTATCAAATATATAAACAAAACCAATCATCATCGTCCTAGCGTTCTCCTGGTTATGCCCTAAACGGGCCCGGGGTCCGCTTTGACACCTAATCCCAAGATTTGGCATGGCGAAAGCGACTGCCATCTGTTATTCTAACCCAAAGGGAAAATTAGACCACATTGGGATTACACTAGTTTTCTCGCGATGTTATAGGCACTTCACCAAAAAGCTAACGGTAAATAAACAAAACCTAGTGGGTAGTGACGCTGCCTACGAAGCTGAAGGTCCTGGGTTCGAATCCCGGTAAGGGCAAATATTTGTGTGATGATGATGAGCATGAATATTTGTTTCTGAGTCATGGATGGTTTCTATGTATTTAAGTATTTATATCTATTATATATATCGTCGTCTAGTACCCGTGACCCAAGCCTTACTGAGCTTACTATGGGGCTAGCTCGATTTGTGTAAGATTGTACCTTAATAATTATTTATTTATTTATTTAAAACCAATATACTCACCTTATTAATTAGGTAACCAAACTTAACAACCACCATCGTTACATTTACCACTGCTTTTAAAGCCACCATTTTTTACCTCTAATTAAGCTATTCACATCTACCCCATAATTAGAAAAAAAAACCGGAAAAGCCAACTGGACATAATTCCAATAAACTACTTCCGTTAGACTTATAAGAAGCAGCTGTCACCTAGGGGGTGGACCCCTCCCTCGGGGGGCGGGCCCAACGGTGGGGCGCGTGGGGTCATTCGTGGCCCGAACTCCAATTATTACCCTCATGGCAAATTATGGGGTAGCGCATTTTTTAAAGTGGCTTGGTCATTTTTGTGATGTGGTAGCGTGTGAGTGAGGTTTTGTGTATTATTAGAGTTTTGGAGTTATTTTTGTGATTTTTATGTTCTGCTTTTGAATTCCTTGTTAATGAAGCAGTACTTTCACGTTGTATAATTAAATAAATACATCTTGTTCAATCATGTTGTGTAACACTTGAACAAATTAATGTCAATTGGGCATAAGTACTACAGTGGCGGGATTTGGCTATTAGAATAAGTTTTGCAGTTGGGATATACCTATTTTGGCAACACTCGAACGTTAGTGTTAACTATTTGTTTGGACAATGTTCTGAAATGGTTCATAGCGATTATATATTGGCACTTTTCGCCTGAACATATAGAATTTGTAACGTACTCGTAATTTGAAATTAATAAAGTGGTAGAGGCGTCGAATATATAAACATATTTTGCACCTTACTCCGTTGTAATAAGTGCTACGGTAGCCTAGTGGTTCAGGCATGCGGCTGTCAAGCGGCGGTCGTGGGTTTGAATCCCGGCTCGACCAATGAGTTTTTCGGAACTTATGTACGGAATATTTACTTACCGTTAGCTTTTCGGTGAAGGAAAACATAGTGAGGAAACCGGTCTAATCCCAATAAGGTCTAGTTTTCCCTCTGGGTTGGAAGGTCAGATGGCAGTCGCTTTCGTAAAAACTAGTGCCTATGCCAAATCTTGGGATTAGGTGTCAAAGCGGACCCCGGGCTCCTTTAGGGGCATTACTAGGAATAACGCTAGGAGGATGATGACTCCGTTGTAATAAGTCGAAAATTATATTTGTACATATCATTGACTAGACTTGTACTTATACTACACTTTAATTATCTAAGTATGACGTGGACGCCACAATAATAAAGTCGTTATTAAGTAATTAAAGTTAATAGTCAATAATATATATAATCAACGGCAAGTAATTAAAACTTAGTCATTAATTTCCTTACGACTTATGGTAATCGTCAGCTTACATATTTGAGCCTAAAATCATTATTATATCTGTCGCTATCGCTAATAGGTTATTTATTGGTTTTTAATCGAGGTTATTTGAGCGTTGAACAAAACTTTATTTGGACATTTGTAGGTCCGGTTGAGCAAAGTTCACAACTTATATTTTGTTTATAAATTAATATATATATTTTTTGCAAAATCATCTTAGTTTTTTTTAAACGTGCTAAAACTATATTTTTCAAAATTGCATGTTAAGTATATCATTTATGGAAATTTTCATTCATCAATTAAACATGTCTTACTCTCTAAGTATCACTGATCAGATTTATTAAAACTACAATATTAGGAGAACTTCACGTTTTAGATGATTTAGTTTTCTTCTGTACCTACCCTACTAAAAGTAAATTAATTAAAACTCAAATATAAACTAACAAACATACAAACACACTCGGTTCCAAGATGGCGGACGCGTACAAATCGCCGCCCCGCCCGTTCGCTGTCGCGCCCACGACCGTGTCCATGTGCGAGCGCACGAATAAACAATCGCTTTGAATAATCGCATTGTAATTTATAAAACGCCGTTATGTTACCACTTAATGTTTTTAGTAAGTAATTGTATTGTAATTGTTTATACATAGTTATTGTTTTGACGGTCAGCTATTCTAAAGCTTCTTCCTTATCTATACTAATATTATAAAATGGAGATGTCCTGTCAGATTGTGGCTTTGCAAAATGTAAGTTTGTATGTTTTGGGTGATCTCTAGAACCGCTAATCCGATTTCAAAAATTCTTTCATCTGCATTTAGAATGGACTTTTCGGGTGGTCATTGGCTATATTTTTTGTTTGGCCTATAACTGCGTGTTTGGTTTGCCTGTGTTCATTGAAATACGCGGGCAAAGCCGTGCGGGCAGTTAGTACATGTAAGAATGTAATAATTTGCCTGTGTAACTTGTAGAACATTCTCGAAAAGTTTAGAATACTCTCAGGTGTAGGTATACCTAAAATATGAAGTTTCACAAGGAATTCTTTGGTAATTTCCTACCCATTTAAACAACCCCAGTAATCGGTAATTTAAGAAAAAATACCAGTGACTTGGTTTGGGTTTCGCGACTTTGTGGATCTCTCGTCTCTATTAAATTTCGACATTTAGATCGTACTGTGGGGTCAGAAATAAAACGCAGTGGAAATGGTAGAGAATTTTCAATTACTTACAGCATATCTCGGATATAAGGGGCGTCTCAATAATACTAACATTTATCTATACACCGTGGACGTGAATAACCCGAAAGATTTTAACCACGCATTCCTGAGGTCATTAGGAGTAAGAAATATTATATGAATCCCAACAAAAATTCAGCAAAAAAAATTTTTTTTTTTTGCTTGTTTTGTCGGTTTTTGTAAATAAAACTTGGATAACTATCGCTTTTCTATGGAAATTATCCCTTTTAATAAAACGGTAACGATTATTTTTTCAAAAAAGGTTAAATTTAGTGAGTGGTAGCTGGCACTTTGATATCTGTCAATAGCGACGCAAAACTGGCCAACATCGGTAGCAACGTCGCAATCAAAAGAGCTAAATGCACGTTAGTAAACAAAATAAAAAGTTTACATGAAAATTAATAATATCTTCAAAACTAAGGCGGCAGTGACTGGGGTTCACATAAATTTTTTGCTCCTAATGACCTAAGGAATGCGTGGTTAAAATCTTTCGGGTTATTCACGACCACGGTGTATATTATTAATATTATGGCACACATTATAATATTAATTAAACAGATTTTAGTTTCCGACCTAGATATGGCGGATCCCATTGTGTATGAAAAGTTTCATGTTATTCCATTATGCCGTTTTAAAATGAGAACCAAACTACGTTTATATGGAGAATCAACTCTTAATCTAGAGACACACCTAGAAAAACGAAAGCAAACCCAACTATGACTACTTACCTTCCCCATTAGACATTCGCAAACACATCCCAAACCCTTATAAGCCAATAAATCACTCGAGAAATCAAAAGGCGTATTGATCAGCGTCGATTGTGATGTATCGATTGTTCGATGAATTTGCATCGCAATGCATCGATTTGCATATTGGGTTACGATTTTGTATTTTGCATGACAAAATGTGCCATTCAATTTGCTTGCAGATTTTTACCTGGAAGAACAGGGTGTGCCTAAATGGTTTGCGGTACAATTTTTCTTTGCGTAGGCGAAAGGGTGGGATATGACTTTCGCAGTCTATTTTTATGTTTATGACTGTTCCACCGTGGCGTTTAAGGTACTGAACCGATTTTGATGAGTACGGTATCGATCGACTCAATATAACATATTCTTCGTGTGACTTTAATTTTTTTTATTTTTATTTTATTTTACCTTTGAGATTTTTATGTAACATTTGTAACCAATTAAACGGGTCAAATCTTTTGTGCACGAGTGAGATAATAAAAATGCTTCGTGTGACTTAGGCTAGTTTTTGACCCCCGACGAAAAAAGAGGGGTGTTATAAGTTTAACGTGTCTGTCTGTGTATCTGTTTATCTGTATCTGTATCTGTCTGTGGTAGCGTAGCTCCCTAACGGATGGACCAATTTGAATGCGGTTTTTTTGTGTCATAGATAATTTTATGAAGCCACGTTTTATGAAAATCTCTACAGCCGTATTTGAGATATTGGACTTTGAAATGAAAATGTCGGGGGTTTTTCCACTTTTCTAAGTTGTTCTTTGCTTTAACCGAATGGAAGGGAAATGATTTTAGTAGTCTATGTTTGTGTTTATGTCTGTTCCACCGTAGCGTTTAAGGTACTGAACCGATTTTGATGAATAAGGTATCAATCGATTTGAAATTACCTATGCTTCGTGTGACATAGACCAGTTTTTGTTTGATAAACACCGTGTTTTATCAGTTTGTTTTTCCGTAGCCGCACTATGCTTGCTCTTTAAAACGAAGCTGTTGTGAGCAAACGCAATTTGAAAGAGATAGAAAATAATGCGTAATAAATAAATATTTTTTATTCGTTTTCGATGGCGAAAAAGCTTTAACTATTTCAAATATTTCGTAATTTTTTATCAAACCAGATTCTGCATGAAAATTAAAAAATATTAACTGTTTATTTTGTTACAACGGTGAAATAAATGTGAAATAAAGAAATATGGCATCCACATTACATTATATTTTGAATTGGTCGGATTTCTTTGATTATGTACTAGACAAAGTACTTATAAAAAAATACAAACATCTAATATTACTTACAGGTTTTTTAAATTAAGACTGACAGATAAAAGTCTGTAAAAACCCAATTTAATACATATTATATAGATTACCCGTTAATAAAAGGGTTTTTTTCTAAATCACACTGTACATCAAATCCTTCATACACTTTTTAGGGCTATACAAAAAGTTAACGATATGCAAATCATTATTGTACATCCCTGAACAATGCCTAACATGACGATTACTACTTAAAAATAGTGCAAACGGTTTTGCACCTTATTAGCACGAGATAAAGGTGATTATTTTATGCCATATGAGGTTAAGCGTTCTAGGGATAGGAGTACAGCTTTTCATGGTACGCATCTGTCCCATATTTTTGACAAGGAATAAATTAAGTTTTCAATCATAACTTAAACTAGGTTTTTTTTTTCGCACCTATTACGTTGAGCTGAACTCCAGTAGGTAGGTACCATACAAATGTATGCAGTAATTATACCGAATTAATTGATTAATAGGGGCGTTGAAACTAAATAAGATACCAGTAATGTTGAATTTTCCCGAAAAGTTTAATATTATTGTCAAATGTTAAATAATCACAAAGTTATAGCTAAGTGTCCAAACCTTTATTAAACCCGGTATATTCTGTCTCCTTTCCGCAAAACGCAGCTCCATATAAAGCGACGACAAAACTGGGTGTCACCTCTGGCAAATTTTGTTCTCTCCATATTTTCACCCGAGCAGAGCTCGGTCGCCCAGGGAATTATTATAATATGAACTAAAACTATTAATATTAAATTTAAAAGACGATTGTATAAGATTTCCGCTAAGAGTCTTAAAACAAGTATAATTTGGAAGTCTAATGGCAAATATTGTCCTTCTTTTTCCATCGGCGATATTTGATTTGGCTAAATCTAAAGTACCTCTGCATAAAAGAGTTATGTACAATATACAATGCATATTGGAAGAAGGGTAAGGTATTCAGCCGGACTCAATCAATCTTGAGTGCCTTAGTCTGGATCTAGATAACTTATGATCGATGTTGACACGATGACATGTGCGGTGAATACATTTACTAAGCCAGATTGTTTTGCGACGTTGCTTGAGTTTAGGTATCATTCCGTTACAGATCAGCTTCAAAATAAAATATTTTTACTTTTTTTGGGCATTCTTAAGGGGCTCCCATACGCCAATGACCTTCGATCTGAATCCCTTAGTTTTCTTATGTTTTTTTAGCTTACTATATTAACAACAACGGCTTTAAGCAATATAGTATCCCATATTTACTTCAAAGTTCATCGTTTTCGAGATATTTGGCATCAAAGTTGAACCATTTTAGGCCAAAAAAACCGTTTTCTGGCCATAACTTTTGTGTTAATTGGTTTATAATGAAAACCTTAGACCAGTTTTTAGAAACGTCACAGACGAACCCAAATATGTAGATTTCGTATATGTTAGATCTTTCACGTCAATAGAGATACGAAATTAGTGTTTTTTAGACAATCTTTAAAAAAATCATACAACATTAAGTATTCATTTGTTTCAAAATCCGGTAGACCAAAATGGAGATAAAAGATTTACAAACCGATAACCGTTTGATTCATATTTCTATCTGTAGTGCAAAAGAAGGAGATACGATTCAAAACTTGTCAAAAATCGATGGAAACCTCGGGTAGCCCCTTAACACTTTCGCTGCCGCCCTTCCATTTTTGTAGATAAAAAGTATCACCCAACATTTTAAACAACTGTTTACTTTAAGTTAATGTTTATAATTCATAATGTATGTTGAATTATTTTTTAATCGAAAAAGGCATACGTATGCTTGAACTTTACTCAGCTAGGTACTTTCATAACGAGGCTTGACCGTGTTCAATTATTTTGCTATTTACCTGTAACATATTGAAACTCGCCAAACACCAGGAAAACACATAACAAGTAAAGCTTAAAACTTACTTCAAGTGAGTAAAACTTGACTTGTTAAGGTGACCCATACATTTGAAGAGTCTATTTCAGGTTTTCTTCCGTAGGGTATCACTTTTTATGATAAAAAGTAGGTAATAAAAAATTCCAAACATTCAACAGTACAGTTCCCGTCAAACAACTTGAGCAAATGACCTTGCCTGCGCACAGGCGAATTGTACGTGCGAGCTGCCCCCCCACTTCGTCCCGCATGTTCAAGAAGTTTGACGGGAACTATACATTAAGTAACTAGGGCGGCGAATTCGTGAATGCCCCAGATCGCAGGTTTTTGTGGCCCGAACCGAAGGTGAGGGCCATAAATATGCGCTCTGGGGCTTTACGAATTACCGCCCGTGTTAAGTACAAAATTTTACTTCTTCATCTGGCCATAATGAGAGTTTTCCCGTACGCGCTGCGTGCAGTAAAACTCGCATTATGGCCAGGTGTGGCGTAAAACGATTTTCAATATTAGTAGTGAAGTTCCAGCGCCCGCAATCGGCCAATTTTAATCTTACGTAAAAACAAAAGAGGTGAACAATAGATGTATTACAGGCTTTAAGGCTTGTGTCTATTAGGCTTTAAGGTGTTGAGCATTGGGAGATTTACCTTAGATATAAGCTTCGTTATCAAATTTGCGGCTATTTTTATCGTCAAAATCAAATATTAACGACAGACCTTACAAGTAGCACTGTATGTTCTTATTGTACCAACATACCAAATTAAGAGTTAGCGATTGTCAAACATAAAAAAATATTGAACTAAATTCTTAAACATCATTCTTAATTTAATTACACCGAATACCCGTGACTCAACAGAGGTATTCATCAATCGCCTCGATTCAATCGACCCTTTCGCCTAACGAATGCAATACAAACGAAATAACTGACGCAAACTCCTTTCCGATCGCACGTATTCATTTGAAACTCAACATACACTCTTAGATATAGAGTTGGAATTACAATGAAGTGTAACAGCGTTACGAGATGTGTTGAGGGTTAATGCGAAACCCATATGCAAATATAAATCATGTTATCACAAAGGCATTGTGACTCAGGTGTGTCATAGGGGCAAAAAATTCTTCACATCATTGTCGTCAAGAATACTCTATTTAATATTCGTGTGAACTGTGAAGTAATGTTTGCAACAAATGACGTCAAGCAACGTACTTTAATGGAATGGAATGTGTAATTTACGTTGCAGTCAAGAAAATATATGTTGATTAATGGAACTGTGAGAAATTTTATCTAGTTTTTTATTACAATGAGGGTTTATTACTTAGTCCAATTTTAACTTATGTCTAGTTTTTGATTTGATAGGTATACATCGCGATGTTCTCGAGTTATGCAATACAATTCCTCTAAGAGCTGACGTTTGATATCTAACATGTAATACCTAACCCAAAAGTCAAAATTTAAAACAGTCAAGTTGGCAACACACGCCGTTTACATTCAGTTTAAATTGAACACAATATTTATTCCAATTCAATAAACTGAATAATTGTTAATTACTATGGACCGCTAAACCTTATAAAATAATTTGAATATGGAGTACATGCACTCATTAAAGTAATTTCATATTTCCATTCTATAAAAGGAAATTTAAATGGGCAGCTTGGGACAGCTATAAATCTCAACATACCTAATCCATGATTTTGCGCAGTTTTATAGACCTATAAAACCATTCATAGCTTTGAGATTCGTGTTTTGAAATGGATCTCGTAGTGAAGCAAATGGGAATACAGATATTTAGATATTTAATGCGGTTTATATCCTTATTTTACGAGGGATTATTGCATGGTAGTTTGTTTACCCTACTTGTTTTTACTTGTACCATATTTAAATGACTATGCTATAAAATAAATCAATTGTAGGTACACGTTCCAGCAACTTGGCTGTGTACCTACTTGCACGCTTGTTAACCGTGAAGGTTTTAAAACAAATAAATTTTCCCTTAATTCGTATATGATCAGTAGGTAAATTTTCCTCTTCTCCTGCTTATTTAATAGCTAAGCTCTTATCGGTGTAGCTCAAGTAGGCCTTCCATCTACTCCCATCCCAGGCAACCTCTTTGATATCTCGATACGACCTAACATCCACTCTTTTTTTTGAGCTGATCAATGTAGTTTATTCTAGGTCTTCCCCTTCCTCGTTTCCCCTCTATTTTTCCCTTCAATTATATTGAGTATGAACTTGTCATGTCGTATGAGGTGCCCTATTATCTTCCCTCTTCAATGTCCCTATAAGGGCAAAATTTCATAGTTTTGTGACCTTTTTTATTTCATCGTCATTATAAATTTTGAACGTTTTTGTGGCTGACAAACCTCCATAGTTGTATTTATTATATTTCTGCTTTCAATGCCATACGATTAAATGACGTGTTACAATAATTGCATGTAAGTTGGTACCTATCTTACTTTTTCACCAAATACTAAAAAACTGATGAAATACAAGATCAACAAAATGCCAATATTAAAACACGCACTTCACCCAATTATAATCTTAAAATGTAATACAACCGCGCATCTCACGTTTCACGGTGAACCCCTATCTTTTTTAAGATACCCTTAAATCATCCCTTTTGTAAAAACTACCCCGATTCACTTTCTACGCAGGTGTGGTTACTTCCTGCAGCGGCGAAAGGGTTAGACAGACAAAAAGCTTCTTTAGAAATCACAGGTGGGTATGGGTTAACTGACAATCTTTAAAATGGACAAGGGTGAGACGGGTTTGAGAAGTTCAGGTAGCAGAACTGTAATATAAATGGTTGTATCTTCTTTTACCGACAGTTGTTCCATAGAATGTAGTATGTTTCGCAGAATTATCATTTCATAAAAAAAAAAATTGAATCATTAAAATTTTCAGAAGTGTTATAAAACAAACCTAACCTCTACGGAATGACCTATGTTAACGGTTTGAGTAACAGAAATTCTATGAAACGAAAATTCGGCGAAAGCATGCATTCGATGAAACGTTTGTTGGTTTAAAACCAAATAAGGCAATTTTTGTAATTTTGAAATGTATTCCAACATAAAAATCCTACCAATATCGTAAATACCATAGGCCACTGGTGGCAGATGGATTCTGTATACGGTCGGTATTATGCACGATGTGTCAAAAAATGTATAGGCGCGCAGTAAACAATCCTGAGTTATAGAATAGAATAGAATAGAATAGAAAAACTTTATTCAACATCACACAACAAATAACATGAGAACCTTAGAAATCTTAGAATGAAGACTTAACATATAAATTTAAATATAATTTTACAGTTATCATTAAGCGATGTTGAAAAGGGGCTTGCCTCAGCATAATGTTACAGTAGTAAGGCCACTGCAACGCTGGTTTTCAGGCAGACCCTAGTAACTATATTAATCCATTTTACATTGCTCGCTGTTTGTCGGGAACGAAATATCTCAGTTTTTGTGTACGCGTGTGTGTGAGTGTGTGCGTATGTGTATAAGTGTGTGTGTGTTAGAGTTGACGGAATACGGAGTGTGTGATATTGTGTTTTAGGAATAAAATTGCAGTAGTAGGTAATAATATCTATGTTTGGATATGCACTGTAAACATTTTTTGGCCAATGAAATAATTAAAAGCTAATATTATTATTATTAAATTACTTTAATTTGCTAGGTACTCTAATGTTAATTCATATATGAATTTAAATCTTAGGGTCATTACATATATGAAGGCATAGCTCGACTGCCAGGAGGAAGTGCTTGCTGTATTTGCATAAGGTATCGTTTCAGATGTAATTTGAAATTGCCGATGGTATTACATTTCTTGAGTGGCGGAGGTATATTGTTCCAGCAATTAGTGGCAGTGTATTTAAAACTTCCTCGGAAAGCGGCGGTATGGTGACGTGGAGGTAGCAACTCATGACAGACTGATCTGATGCCGTGTGAGGAGTACCTGTTTGTGCGCCAGGAGAACTTTTTATGTAAATATTCTGGCTCGGCCGTTTTCACCACGCCAAACAACAAGGAAGACAGATGAAGTTCTCTTCGGTATGTCATTTTGAGTATCCCCGCCGAGTTCAGATAAGGCGTCACGTGTGATCTCGGGGGGATACCAAAACAGTAGCGCGCACATGCGTTTTGCACCCTTTGCACTATTCGGTCCGTACAAGCCAGTAACCGTGGGCCATATACCACATCTCCATAATCAAACCTTGAAAGCACCAGGGAATCGCATAACTTAACACGTAAATCTACACTAAGGAAATCACGAATACGGTAAAGTACCTTGAGCCTGTAAAATGAAGATTTGGCGACATTCGCTATATGACCCTCGAAACGCAATGACTCGTCCATTGTAATGCCTAAATTGCGCGCCTCATGCACTCGCTCTACTTCGTCACCCGATATGATAACAGCTGGTTTATGAATATGTATCTGTCTTTTAGAGCCAAATGTCATAAATTTAGATTTACTGGGATTTAGCACCAAACAGTTAGAGTCGGACCAAGCTGCAATACTTTCCAGATCGTCGTTTAGTTTAGCAACAGCCCCATCGGTATCAGCTGGATTAAATGATATGTAAATTTGTATATCGTCAGCATATAGGTGGAACTTACAATTTTTTATAACGTCTCTGACATCCGCTGTGTATAATATGAATAGAAGCGGACCCAGTATTGAGCCTTGTGGCACTCCTCTGGATACAGACAATGATTTTGACTTTTCATATAGACCATAGTTGTTCTTAAGTTTAACGATTTGACTACGGCTATTAAGATAGCTGGAAAACCACGATATTGCTCTAAACTCGAAGCCATAGTATTTCATTTTGGAAAGTAATAAGTTTGTATTAATAGCATCAAAAGCACGTGAGAAATCGAGAAGTGCCATTATTGTACCACGACCCATATCCTGCGCTGACAAAATGTTGTCCACCACATCCAGGAGTGCTGTTGTCGTGCTATGAGACTTACGAAAACCAGATTGCAAAGTAGGAAGAACTTTATTACTTTCAAGAAATGTCGACAGCTGTATGTATACTACCCGTTCTAATATTTTAGACATACAAGGAAGAATGCTTATTGGCCGTAAATCTTTCACATCAGTAATATTACTCTTTTTAGGAAGAGGTGTTACCAATGCCACCTTCCAAGCATCAGGAAATATCGAAGATGAGATGGATTTATTAATAATGGCAGTAATTGCGGCTAATGAATGGGGAAGGGTGAGAAGAAGCATATCCAGTGAGATACCATCGTCGCCTAAAGCGGCAGATTTAAGAGATTTAATAATTTTAAGTACAACGCTATCGTCCACTGTAGTTAATTGAAATAATGAAGTATGAAAGTGATTATGTTCAAAGTGGTCGAGATACGATGGAGTAGCCACTGGGTTTCCTGCAACATTTAGAAAATGTGAGTTGATAAGGTCGGGGTCGCATAAATGTGCAGGTATTTCCGAATCGTGTGAGTTCCGGGTTATTCTGACAGTGCGTTTAAGGTTGTTCCAGAGAGCTCTTGAGTTGTTAACGTTACGATTAATATGTTGGTTGAAATATGCACGTGTTTCGTTAAATAATGCTTTATTAACGCAGCCCTTCAGCTCGCTGTAGTACTTCTTATGCTCGTCTAAACCAGTTGACTTAAACCTATTATGTGCCTGATCACGCAAACGCATCATTTTTTTTATTGTGTGCGTTATCCAGGGATAGCTTGTCTCTCTAATAATAACTTGCTTCTGAGGTGCATATAAGTCGAACAGAGACAGGACTATGCGATTAAAAGTATCAACCATGTCATTTACATTCGATAATAAGCATATATCTTCCCACTGGATACTTTCAAGGGTTCGATTGAAGATGTCAAAGTTAATGTCTTTTAGTGGACGTAGAATAAATTTTTGCGGCGCAGATTTAGGTTGTTTAATATTTAATTCACAAGATAGGAATGCATGGTGACTGAGAGTGGGTACATAGTCTACTTGGGTATTAAGAATGGCAGCGTTACTACAAATCAGGTCTATTAATGTACTGCTATGATTAGTGAAATGGGTGGGCGTATTAACATATTGTCTTAAGTCGAAGTAGGTCAGTAATTGGTTAAATTTTACGGAGTTACTATCATTCATCAATAAATTAATATTGAAATCTCCCATTAAAACGATATAGTCGAAACCAGAGAAAGAGGATATTGCATCGGTCATTGTATCTATAAAAGTATCGACATCTAACCATGGCGGCCGGTAGGCTGTTCCAATTAATAATGTTAAACCATTGATAGATATCCTAAGCCACATTTGTTCCACACTCGAGTCGGGGGGGTGGGGGCAGCGGCGCACGGTAAGGCCATTTTTCACGTAGAAGCCGACTCCGCCACCGCGCGCGCGGACGCTGCGCGGCCGCGGGATGTGGCGCAGACGATAGTTCGGCACCACCGGCGCCCTTCCCTCCTCCCCTTCTCGCAGCCAGGTTTCGTTTATGGCCATAATGTCGACATTGCACCGCTCAACAGCAATTATAAATTCATTATGACTAGTGTCTAGAGAGCCCGCATTGAGTAGACCTAATTTCAAGTTTTTAATCTTATGCATGTCTGTTCCAAATAAATAGGTATGTTATGGTGTTGCCAAAGAAGAGGGGCCGTATAGTACATAAACATAATAGTAAGAACTCCCTGATAGGCCAATTAGATTTAATTTTTAAATATAGTACATATATTATCACAGTGTTACTTAAATTGTAAATAAGTGTGTGGTTGCATAAAATTATTATAAATTGAATTAAGTGTTTTACAGAGACAGTGTAGTTGAGTGAGTTTAATGGGTGTTTTTTGATGGTATCATAACAAAAGAGTACTAGTTTCGATATTGAACTAAACAACAACAAAAACGGCACAATTGCATGTTTTAGATCATAGTAAAATGATTTAAGTACATGTTTTTTATCTGACATCAAATCAAAGAATAATACTATGCCTACAATGATTACAAACCAACCCAGTGTAATTGTGTTCAACTTCACGATCAAATGGAGATATTCCCAAAAATTTTGCTTAGGTCTTCTTCAGAACGGATCCTATACGACGGGGTGTTCGGCTGGCGCCTGGCATAAATTCGGCCGTCTCGGGTCCAAATATACTTCCAATTGAGGCGTGAGCCTTCGTGGCGAGCTTTATAAAACAGTTGACGGTTGATGCGTGTAAGCCGTTCGTTAATGTAGAATCTTCGAGGTGGGCCGGGCAGGCTGAATCCGGTGGTGTCCGCACTTCGAGAGCGCCTCGCTGCGCGCAGCAGCTCATCGCGCAGCGCGCGCCGCGCGAGCCGCAGCACCAGCGCCCGCGACCGTCCGCCGTCGCCGCTGTCGCCGTCGCCCGCCGCGCGCCGCATACCGACGCGCTCCGCGCTTACGATATCTCGCGGATCCACCTCCACACTCAGCTTCTGTCCCACCAAAATCGCCAAGTGGATTGGATTTTCGTTGCTAGTCTCAATAAGACCGGTTATTTCCACCTCCGTGGACAAAAGCTCCTGGTCCCTGTCATTAAGCTCGTGTTTGAGGCGGTCCACCGTGTCCATTAAGTCTTTAATCTCGCTCGACGACGCGCTGGATGGCTTCTGCTCCTCCAACACCAAGACCCTCTGTTCTAAACTGTTGATGCGCCCATCCAGACCCTGGACTACATTTGACAGTTTTTCAAAGTTTAGGCCGATATTGGTTAGCTCCTGGCGCATCGCTGCGAACTCTGATCGAAACAGCTGCATTTCGCGAACAAGGCTGCTTTCAATTTCACCCGGCAGTGGGAGTTTTGTTTCGGTGGTCAACGATGGCAGCACCGTCGCCGGTTCCGACGCCACTTTGGATGACTGCAGCTGCTGTGTATTTTTTTTTCGCGTCGTAACATTATCAACCGGCTGATTACGGAGTGGGGTACTGGAGTTATCACCGCCTTTCTTTGTTGCCGCTTTGCACTCAGGGCAGATCCAGCTTGACTTTTCTGATGTTGACAGTTCGTTTACATTGATACACAGGCCGTGGAAGACCCTTTGGCATGCCTGTGACTTACAAATCATCGCGGTTTTGATGTTTGTAATCTCTTTTTTGCAACCACAGCATATTTTATTTTTGTCCGACGGCGACATTGTTGTTTTCTGTGAATATCTCGTACCACTAGATTTATTTGTCACTTCGTTCAACAATTGACGAGCACTAATAGTAAAGGCGAGCGATAACGCACAGCTGTTCGTGGCGTTATCGTGGTACGGAGGCGCACAATTATATCTACCGCGCACTGCAATTAAATGTTCGAACACTTTTTATTCACTAAATATTTGCTGGTCGCTAATAAAATTTACCTTAAGGCCACTATTGATTATATTTTATACACTAGCACTAATACTGGCAAATAGCAATATTTCGGAATTAAAATACAGAGAGCCGACGTTAACGACAACAGCGCAGGGTTGCCATATGTTAGTTATGAGTATTGACTGATGACAGCTTGCTGATAGCTCACCTACTCCGCTAGTACGGACCGCCAATGAAAGAAGTGGCCTAACGTATTCAACGAAAAACATGTTCTAAAAAAAACAACGGGTTTTTTTATAGCAAAGGACCCCTAAAAATCACAGGTGACTAGGGTTTTTTGCCCGGCTAGAGAAAGTGAAGCGCTTTTTGCAACGGCCAACATTTGAGGGTTAACCCGCGAGACTATTGGTTTAATTTGTGCTCTTTTTAACGTATATTTAACTTTTTCGGCAAACACAGCTGTTGTTGAGGTGAGATTTTTTATTTTATTGTTGGAGAAGTATGTTTTTTTTGTGTTATGGAAGTGGTAAAAAGAAAGTCAATAATTGGTAATCTCCAAAATTTGTACATGCAAGAAAATCTGCAGCGGATAAGTTCGCCTTTGTACCTTAAAGCTAATAGGTACATCATGTTTATGTTTTAACTTGGTTTGTGTACAATAAAGTGTTTACATACATACATACATAATCCACTCGGCACAGTCCTAATCTCAAAATTTTACTTTTATTAATTTAGTTGTGATAGTAACGTTCAGGTCTCATATTAATCATATATTTTATACTTCAGATTATTTGACTTGGCATAATTGCACCAGCGTAGTCCATTCAAAGAACAAGTCTACGGTCCAAGGTATAAGATTCAAATTCCAATGACAGGGTATAAAAAAATGAGCCTTGTGGTTTCTTTGATTGATATAAAAATAATGAGTAGGTACCATATTTATTATATTGATCCTACATTTTTTATTAAAGTTCAACAGCTTAATTTATTACATAGATCCACCCTATTCATTTATAAATGTTGAGTATTGATTATATATTCAATATGCATGTCCACACCATATGTACGCCCTTCATTCTAAGTCGTTACTTGTATATAAATAGCAATTTACACTTTGATCGGTTACATTAACTTTAACTGTATTAATTACGCATTATATTCAAAGTTCTATTAACAATTACGATACTAAACAGTTTATAATTAGATCCGTGCACCTTTACACCACCATAAAATGCAACTTCTAACATAATTTGACCCCTAGATAGATAACCACTATCAGTAACAAGAGGTCAGGTTTAAACTGGTTAAGTTAAGTGATACGCTTGGTAATTTAATTGGTTGTTACCAAGTGCCTAGTTGCATTGTAACAACTATTTTTGTTGTTCTAAAGAATCCTGTTTAATTGTTATTGTAGATCGATAAGTGCATCCTAACGCCATCTAGTAGTGATCTCGCGCGTTATTTCTCATTGTTAGCAGCCTACGTCGATAATTTAATACTCCCACACATTAAGCAGGACATACGTCACATGTGACGTTAGTTCAAATTTTGAACACCACATGGGCGAGGAGAGTGCGCTGGTGTCTCTCTTGGACCGCAGCTCCCAAAGCGAACGGTCGCACCCACACTCAAATTTAGCTAAAGCTCGCAGCGAAGCTTCTAGAAAGATGGCGAAGATCGTCAAGTTTAATAAATCTAAATAATGAGTTTTAAGGCTCACATGCCACCTTAATTTTAATAATACTTGTTTAAAGTAATGGCATTGTAACAGTTAATTATTGAGTGAAGAAAATCCCTAAAATGTGAGTATTAACGTTATTCGCTTTTGTTCGTATTTAGCTGTTTGTCAAAACCTAATCTCGGAAACACGTTTAACCTAGGTGTAATTTTGTTATTAGGGGTCCTTAGTTTACGGTACATCCGGCGCTTACACTAAATTCCCTGGTCTTCGGTGGTGCAAGACAGTTGCACATGTCCAGAGCTTACGTGGCATGGATGATTTGAGCTTCTCACCTTGAAGCCCCCAAGGACATCGGCTTCCTTACTGCAGCTGAAGAATCGGTGGTATAGTGTTTGTGTAAAACTGTTTGGACAAGGTTAGTGTACCTAAGGTGTATCCATTTCTTATAACATTTAACGTGTGTTAATTTAATAAATTATTTGTTACAATGCTTATGTGTGTTTCTTTTGAATAGTAACCGGTAGCAAGGCGCCCTGAGGTTATTTTAATATTTAATTAGAGTCTTATGCCAACCGATCTGGGTGGCTGGTGGTAACCCCAAAATAAGAGGTTACAAAGTGTCTCCCAACGTTTGGCCTTTAGCTACTGGTCTATTTCAAATGAAATACATTTAATTTAAACTGTGAAACATTAATCTTCATTGTTAAAATAGTTAACTTTTGCTTCGTATGTATAAAGAGGGTAGATGTAAGTGGAACTTTGAACAAAGAACTCGTGGACCGCTAACGGTATTTTTCTAGAAAGCACGTGTTCGTATGTACCTTTGATGCAATTTAAGATTAATTTGTTTAGTTTTTACGCTTAATTAGCTTAAAATAACGCTCAGTGAAATTTATTGTGCTTAAACTTAAACTTAAAAAATAAATTTCCAAAATGTCGATCCAAAAATATGTAGACTGTATGCATAAGGATGAAATCATTTATGAACTTGATTTACTTGATATATCCACAGATGTTAACGCCACCACGGATGCAGTAAGGAAGCAGATTCGCCAAGTCTTCAAAATAATGCGCCGTGGAAGCATCAAGTGTGGGCAGCTCAAATCACCCGTGACCACCACAGAAATTGAGATATGCACCCCGAAGGTTGAACTTCTAGAAAACCAGCTGCGCTCGGGTAACGTTGATGATGCTAACCTTGTTCGCAAAATTACTCGTCGTGCCAATTATTTGATTGATAGACTTTCTCGTATTTCTGAGCCTAGTGCTCAACTCACAGACCTGCGTAGTCGTTTGGTTAGGATTTTGAGTGAGATAGACAATGGACAAGGTGACTCAAATAGTGAATACGAGGAATCCCAGGCACCACCATCTGTGGAAAAGGAAGAGAGTAAAGTGTTTTTCATTAAAGACAAACCTGTCAACTTGAACTCCTTAAACTTAAAATTCGATGGAACCACATGTGTTCGCGTCTTTATTGAGCGTCTAGAAGAGCTCAGACAAGCGCGCAATATTTCAGAAGAGCACATACTCTCAGCTTTTTCAGACTTGCTGGAAAGTTCTGCTTTGCATTGGTTTAGATCCAACAAAAGCAGTATTTTCACATATAAACAGTTACTTAAAAACTTGAAAGATGACTTCGATATCCCGGACTTGGATTATAAACTGCTAGGCGAGATAAGACAACGTACCCAAGCAAAAAATGAAACCATTGTTGTGTATTTATCCACGATGCAAGGTATGTTTTCGCGTCTCACCTATTCATTATCAGAAAGGGAGCAGTTAGAGATCTTAATGCACAATATTAGACCAGAATACATGAAGGAATTAGCGCTTCATGATATAAATACAATTGATAGACTTAAATTCTATTGTAAACAACTTGAACTGGCGCGCTCACGCGCTGACCATTTTATTGAACCCGCTTTCAATAACTTTAAAATTACCTCTGATTTACACCACAAATCTACATCTAAATCGGTAGGTAAACAAGTCTCGGCATTAAATGAGCCTAGCTCTTCAAGGCAGATGGATAGGATGGTTAGCACGGATAGGAGGAATATGAAATGCTTTAGGTGTAATGCAGACACTCATTTTACTAACCAGTGTAAGTCGAGGGAGTTAGTATGTTTTAAATGTGGCATGAAAGGGGTCAAGCGATCCAATTGTACGAACTGTAATGGTTCAAAAAACTAGAGACCCCAGAACTATCCCGGTCATCTCAGTTAAATAAGTCTCCTTCTGTGAATAAGGGGGTAGTTCTGTTTAAAAAAAATATTAATGACATTCGGCCCCATTTAAAAATTAAAGTACTAGACTTGGAGGCGTTCGGACTGCTTGATACTGGTGCATCTTGCTGTATCCTTGGCCGAAATGCTCACTTAATCTTTCTCAGTCACGGCTTTAAACTTAATGAATATTGTAGCCAGACTTGCGTAACGTCAGCGGATGGTACATCTTTGCGCTGCTTAGGTTATATTAATTTGCCAATAGAATTTAATAATACTCTTAAGGTATTAACTTTTCGAGTTGTGCCCCAAATAACTACACCTGTCATTTTCGGTGTTGATTTCTGGCAACAATTTAATCTAGACAGTGGACTTGCTTCCAGTACTTGTTCGGAGTTGCCTAAAAATGTGTCATCCGTAGGATGCATTCAACCAGTTAATATTCCTAGTGGAGGTATAGAAGACTATGAGGCTTTGTCAGCTGATGAAAAAGCAGTTATCAATGACGTAATTCAACAGTATGACTTAATTAATACGTCAAAGGTAGGTTTAGGTAGAACGAACGCGGCGAGTCATACTATAAATACCGGGGATAGTAAACCTATTAAACAAAGATATTATCCACTTTCACCAGTTAAACAACAGGCACTCGAGAAAGAATTAGACAGAATGTTAAGCTTAGGGGTAGTTTCACCGTCTCAATCTGCATGGAACTCACCGGTTGTTATGGTACAGAAACCTAATGGAGACCTAAGATTATGCTTAGATTCTAGAAAATTAAACTCAGTCTCCAAACCGGATGCGTATCCGCTTCCTTACATTAGCAATATTCTAGACCAGCTCCGCGACGCTAAATACCTATCATCGATTGATTTATCGGCTGCGTATTGGCAGATACCGTTTGATAGTTTAGAATCGGCAGAAAAAAGTGCTTTCACCGTTAATAAAAGGGGTCTATTTCACTTTAACGTAATGTGTTTTGGATTGGTAGGAGCTTCCGCTAGCATGCAAAGATTAATGGACAGATTATTTGGTGCAGAATTTGATAATAAAGTATTTTGTTTCCAAGACGACATTATTATAATTTCAAGCACATTCGACGAACATGTTAGACTTCTGCGCAAGGTGTACGACAAGTTGAAAGGTGCAAACTTAACAATTAACAAAGAAAAATCGGTATTTTGCCGTAAAGAACTTAAATACCTAGGCTACCTAGTAGACAAGCACGGACTTAGGACAGACCCTGGTAAGGTCGAAACTATTCTTAATTATCCGACCCCCACAACTGCTAAAGAAGTTAAAAGATTTTTAGGTATGTGTGGTTGGTATAGGAAATTTGTACGTGATTTCTCAACAATTAGCAAACCGTTGTGTAAATTAACTAGTAAGAAAGTTAATTTCATATGGACTCAAGAGACGGAGGATGCCTTTAACCTTTTAAAAACCGCCTTAGTCTCGGCACCTATTCTTAAATGTCCCGATTTTGACCGGCAGTTCACTCTTCATTGCGACGCGTCATCGGTGGCAGTAGGTGCAGTCTTGACTCAAATGTATGACGGTGTTGAACATCCAATCGCGTATTGTAGCCGTACACTAAATAAGTGTGAAATTAATTATTCTACCTCGGAACGCGAATTAATTGCGATTATTCATGCCCTTGAACAATTTCGAGCGTATGTTGAAGGTCAAAGGTGTAAGATCGTCACCGATCATGCGTCCCTACTATGGTTTTATAAACTTAACAACCCTTCAGGACGGTTAGCCCGTTGGAGTATGAGATTGAGTCAATTTGATTTTGAAATTGAGCACCGTAAAGGTAAGAGTAATGTCATACCCGATGCTCTTAGTCGCATACAATTAAACGCCATATCTGCAATAACCACTAATGACCCTTGGTACATGAAAATTTACGATTCTTGCACTTCCAACCCCCGCCGTTACCCTAACTACATGATTAAAGACGGAAAATTGTTTAGGTACTCCCGTAACAAATATCAATTAACAAGCGAGTTCGATTGGAAACTGGTAGTACCCTTAGAAGATCGTCTAGGTATATTGCAAAAGTGTCACGATGAACTTACCAGTGCCCACTTAGGTATATTTAAAACGCACAAGCGAATTAGTCTTCACTACTTTTGGCCGAACATGTATAACGACGTCACTAAATATATAAAGCAGTGTGAAATATGTAAACAATACAAACCGGTTAACGTAGCCAGACCCGGCCTAATGGGCAATCCCAAGGAAGTCACTAAGCCGTGGGCATCGATATGTTGCGATTTATTAGGACCGTTTCCAGCTTCGAGAAATAGGAATGTATACTTAATAGTCTGTACCGACTACTTTAGCAAGTACGTCGTGTTGCATCCTATACGGATTACAACAGGCGCAGCGGTAGCTAAATTTATTGAAGAAAAAATATTCCTAATTAACGGAGTCTGTAAGTCTATTTACATTGATAATGGTGCACAGTTTATAAGTGGTCAATTTAAGCAACTTATGCACAAATATAATGTTCCAAACATATATTATAATCCACGTTACCATCCCCAAGTAAATGCTGCGGAAAGGGCGATTAAAAATGTAGTTAATGGTATAGCTTGCTATGTAGGCTCCGAACACAAAAAATGGGACGAAAACATTATAAAATTACAATGTGCACTTAATTCGTCCGTAAATGAAACTACAAAATATAGCCCCTTTTTCCTTGTACACGGTCGTGAATTCATAGTAGATGGAATGTTACATAACTTAAATTCGGATCAGCCAGTGCAAAGATCTCAAGTGACCATTAGTGATCCACAAACATACAGCAACAAGATACTTGAACTTAATACTATATTTAAGAAAGTGCAGAAGCACATAAAAAGTGCTCACGATAGGAACGTGAGGTACTATAACTTAAGAAAACGAAACGTTGAATTTAAAGTTGGACAGATAGTGTACAAACGCACTCACTATTTATCTAATGCTTCGAAAAAATTTACTTCGAAGTTAGCCCCGAAATTTCAGAAATGTGTAATTACAGCGAAGTTATCACCTTTAGTATATACCTTAACTAGTATGGATGGAAAACTATTAGGTAACTTCCACATAAAAGACATTCTTAAACTGGATGAGTAATGGAGATTCGCGTATGTTTATAGATGAAGTACGAAAGAAGAATGCATGTATGTTGTTAGTATATTTTTTCAAAATTGTGCACAAGTGTTCTTTCTGGTATAAATAAGCTATGTATGAGAGGAGATGCATGCAAGGATGAGTACCTATAACCTCAACCTATTTAAACTTGCACACCTGGGCGCGTTACTTAGATAACAGACTTGTTTACAACGACATTCGGATTAACTCATTAAGGAATAAACGACCTTAGGCAATGATGAGTAGATTCATTTTGGTATCGCATTAGTTGTTCGAGTACCTATGTGAACTTGAACTTGAAGCCACCCATAGGAAGTTATGTGGTTATTTCTTAATTAATTAAATACTTAATTTCTTAATAAAACTACTTACTGAAATGTTTTTATTAGTAGAGGCCACTACTAAATAAACTCTTAACTTACACATAAAAACTTAATACCTAAGTACTTAATGCTTGATATTTATCGAATGAATACCTACCAGTAGTTAGTATCATTTAAAAACTTTGTCATGCCTGATAGTGCAGGCTTAATACGCACTTTACATGAAGATATCTTATAAGTTATCACGCATGCATACGGCCCGCCGGTAGGTGAGCGGTCACCGTAGCCTATGCACATCTGCAGTTAGTATTAGTCAATAGTCAAACCCGAGTTAGTAAATAGTTGTAGTCTTTTGTAGTTTTCTTTGTCATCGTAATAAATAGATTCTACTTACGTAACAGATGACCGTTCATCTGATTCGACCCTGGTGTAAGTTTTTTTTTGTAATCACAATAAGTATATATTAGTAAAATATTCTGTATAGTACCTATGTAGTACTTACTTATATTTAGGTAAACAAAACGTTGCATTCATGATCATGTCATGAACGATTAGTTGATAGGTATATAGTAAATTCGTAGTTTTACATAAGCACTAACCAATCTAGGTTACTCCAAGTAGTTATCCAGTTATTATACAATGATACCTACTACTTATTGTCAGTGACATTATCATCTTTTCCAGGATTACAATTACCTACTTAAAACTTAATATTAATTGAAATCGGAATGGTGATGCCTGGGATTATCTATTGTCACTGTTTGAATCCTTTTTATAGATTTTAGGTTTGTTTTGAAGTGTCTTCTGTTTGCACTTAGAAGTGTATTCTCAAATTTATTGTTGTTAATTTTTTTTGGTCATTAGGTTTGAAAAAGTATCTTCGGTATGAAGAACTTTTTAATCCAAGGAAAGGAAATGTGTAACAACTATTTTTGTTGTTCTAAAGAATCCTGTTTAATTGTTATTGTAGATCGATAAGTGCATCCTAACGCCATCTAGTAGTGATCTCGCGCGTTATTTCTCATTGTTAGCAGCCTACGTCGATAATTTAATACTCCCACACATTAAGCAGGACATACGTCACATGTGACGTTAGTTCAAATTTTGAACACCACATGGGCGAGGAGAGTGCGCTGGTGTCTCTCTTGGACCGCAGCTCCCAAAGCGAACGGTCGCACCCACACTCAAATTTAGCTAAAGCTCGCAGCGAAGCTTCTAGAAAGATGGCGAAGATCGTCAAGTTTAATAAATCTAAATAATGAGTTTTAAGGCTCACATGCCACCTTAATTTTAATAATACTTGTTTAAAGTAATGGCATTGTAACAGTTAATTATTGAGTGAAGAAAATCCCTAAAATGTGAGTATTAACGTTATTCGCTTTTGTTCGTATTTAGCTGTTTGTCAAAACCTAATCTCGGAAACACGTTTAACCTAGGTGTAATTTTGTTATTAGGGGTCCTTAGTTTACGGTACATCCGGCGCTTACACTAAATTCCCTGGTCTTCGGTGGTGCAAGACAGTTGCACATGTCCAGAGCTTACGTGGCATGGATGATTTGAGCTTCTCACCTTGAAGCCCCCAAGGACATCGGCTTCCTTACTGCAGCTGAAGAATCGGTGGTATAGTGTTTGTGTAAAACTGTTTGGACAAGGTTAGTGTACCTAAGGTGTATCCATTTCTTATAACATTTAACGTGTGTTAATTTAATAAATTATTTGTTACAATGCTTATGTGTGTTTCTTTTGAATAGTAACCGGTAGCAAGGCGCCCTGAGGTTATTTTAATATTTAATTAGAGTCTTATGCCAACCGATCTGGGTGGCTGGTGGTAACCCCAAAATAAGAGGTTACAGCATAAGACCTTTCATTAACGTAAGGTTGACAATGTCGCAATAAACCATGTGAACACATTATTCATGGCTACTACTGTACGGCAATAACTAGTTTACCTTTAATGATGAAAAAAGACAGTTAAACAAAAGTAATTATAATTACGTAACCAGGCATTACTTGATGGCAACTTTGACCCACAAATCCATACTAATATTATAAATGCGAAAGTGTATGTGTGTGTTTGTTTGTCCGTCTTTCACGGCGAAACGGAGCCACGAATTGACGTGATTTTTTAAGTGGAGATAGTTGAAGGGATGGAGGGTGACATAGGATAGTTTTTATCCCCGAAATCATTACCTAAGGGGGTGAAATGGGGGGGTAAAAGTTTGTATGGAGCTGCAATATAAACGAGTTCCACGCGGACGGAGTCGCGGGCAGAAGCTAGTACTTGATATAGACTAAGGGTAGGTTGCACCAAACATAAGCGGAGTTCGTTAAAATCTCTACGTATGGAAAGTTTGACAAGTTTCTATGGTATGACAGTAACGTTGATCGGTCTATCGTAAGTTAGTGAAACCAGCCTTTAAGATTAAAGGCTCAGTTAAGTTAAACGTGGAAACTGTATGGATTTACAAGCTTCCGCCCGCGACTTTGTCTGCGTGAACCCGGGATAAAAACTATGCTTTGTTTTATTCCAGACTGTAAACTATTTTCGTGAAAAAATTCATCCAAATCGGTTGAGCCGTTTAAGCGTGATTGAGTAACAAACATCTAAACATCCAAACTTTCGCATTTGTAATATTAGTAGGAATCTTTGAGAAAAGTCTGTTCTTACCAGTTCAAATATCTTCTATGCAACTTTTTTTTGTGATGTTCTGGTTATAACCAAATCGTATATATTGAACTAACGTCATAACAAAAAAAACGTAACGTTTTATGACATTTTGAATTTGATCGCCGCAAATTGCAAATTACGGTTGCAAAGATACTCATGTCACGCGCCCATCATGTTTTTCAATATTAGGTAGTGGCAAAAAAGCGCAAAAGGGTATTAAATGCGGTCTTAAGCTGGCGCCATTAGTGGTCAAACGTGTAAGTTAAATAAAATAAAACAATGTATGAGGTCGTTGACGTTTTTTAACCCCCGACGCGGACGAGGGGTTAACATGTGTAACTGTGTTTCTGAGTATCTGAGCAACAGACAGACATACGCTTGCATGAAAATGGATCACTTTTTATTTTGAAAACTGGATATTTAAGAATACTGTAAATAATAATAATAATAATAATATCAAAACTTGTTTATCAGGCATTAAACACTCATATCAACATTCAACATATCAAATACATTGCAAATAAAGTAAAAATAAAATATATTAATTAAAATTATTGAAAGTTTAAAATAGTAAGAGTACTGGGGCTGGTGGAGGGGGGGAAACTTATATGCAATTACTAGCTTCTGCCCGCGACTCCGTCCGCGTGGGAACTCGTTTATATCGCAACTCCATACAAAATAATACCCCTCCATTTCACCCCCTTATGGGATGATTTCGGGGATAAAAACTATCCTATGTCACTCTTCATCCCTTCAACTATCTCCTCTTAAAAATCACGTCGATTCGTCGCTCCGTTTTGCCGTGAAAGACGGACAAACAAACACACACACTTTTCCATTTATAATATTAGTATAGAAGTATGGATTGATCCTGCTGATAACCCTCGATCTGAAGAGGAAAACAGCCGGTCAGCGAGGCATCGGACACTGGGCACACGAACGATACATAGTATACATACATACATTCACGCCTTTATTCCCAAAAGGGGTAGGCAGAGCACATGAAATGCATGTTCCAGCGCCACTTTTAGCATAAATGTGGGTAAAATTAAAAGATTGACTAAATGTGATATAGCAGTGATAGGTTGCTAGCCCATCGCCCACAACACACTTCAACCCTGGTCCCTTAGTCGACTTTTACGACACCCACGGGAAGAACGGGGTTGGTGAAATTCTAACCCGACACCACACGGGTAACACACACGAACGATATTATATATTAATATGACTGTGCTTACTCATATATATAAAATGTGTTTTTTTGTGTCAAATTCTTTAGATTTAGATTTCTTTGTTCACAATATACAATCACAATATAAATTAAAGCTAACTATATGAATTTATATTATGATCGTCAAATAGAATAAGAATTGTAATACAATATCAAGTTACATTTGGTTCAAATTATAGTCACAATTAATTAATAGGCAAAAGTAACTAAATGACTAAGATAATATCACATAAAGATCGTCAGATAACAAACTAAACCTTACCAATGAAAAAATTGAAAATACAAAAAAAGATATAGTTTATAATGTCAAAAACAGTGCAATTATTAAGGTTATATTATCATATACCCCGTGTGGTGTCGGGTTAGAATTTCACCACCCCCTTTCTTCCCGTGGGTGTCGTAAAAGTCGACTAAGGGACCAGGGTTGAAGTGTGTTGTGGGCGATGGGCTAGCAACCTATCACTGCAATATCACATTTAGTCAATCTTTTATTTTTACCCACATTTATGCTAAAAGTGGCGCTGGAACATACGTTTCATGTGCTCTGCCTACCCCTTTTGGGAATAAAGGCGTGAATGTATGTATGTATGTATGTATGTATATTATCATATCGTTTATCATTATATAATTAGGTAAGCACAGTGGCGGAGCACCCATACAAGCCAATTCCCACTGACTTGCAAGCCTATAGTTATTGGTGCCTACTCGAAACTCTTTCATAACTTTATTCCGGGTTGCCTATCGCAATTGTTCACGCGCCGCCACGGCTATGGCATAAGATTGAAATTCACCTGTCTCCCGTTGGTTCTTTCTTTATACCAGTAAATTAATATAATAGCCGACTTTTAATTAAAAATAAGTGCATAAAATTGACACAACACAGCCCCGGCGATACCTCATCGTGAAATATCGCGGCTAAACGTTTTAATATTCAAAGTGTTATTATAACGTAACCTTACTTGGTAGGGACATGGTTAAGTTTATAACTGGTAGAGTCATCAATCTATACACATGAATATATTATATACAGTGTATACATAACCTCTCGCCAGTATCCCCAGAAAACTCAGACAGAGCTCATGAAATTTGATTTTGCGTGCCGCTTCTAGTAATTGTAGGTTAAAAGTTAAAATTTGCTGAAGGCAATAGTGATGTTGCGGTGATGGGCAGATAAGTAGTTTATACTCATAGTATTTAAGTCGCTAGTATTCGGATTCCAGCCAGAGTTATACTAATATCATAAAGAGGAAAAGTCTGTGATATTGTAGCTTTGTAAGTTTTAATGTTTATATAATAAACTCCAGAACCGCTCGCTCGTACGATTACGAAAAAAAACACCTGCGTGTAAAATGGATTTTCTTAGTAGGTTTAAGGTTACCTATATCATCCAGCGGGTTTGCCTGCGTTCTTTGCAATGCACAGGGTGGCACAGCGCGCGGGCAGCTATTTTTAACCCCCGACGCAAAAAAGGGGTGTTTTAAGTTTAACGTGTCTGTCTGTGTATCTGTCTGTGTTAGCGTAGCTCCCTATCGGATGGACCGATTTGAATGCGGTTTTTTTGTGTCATAGAAAATTTTATCCCAAGTGTTCTTAGCCATGTTTCATGAAAATCTGTTTAGCCGTTTTTGAGATATTGGACTTTGCAATGAAAATGTCGGGGGTTTTTCAACTTTTCTAAGTTGTAATTATGTCGTGTATCGTGTCGACGACCGATTTAGCCTAGTTGGTAGTGACCCTGCCTACTAAGCAAGAAGATGGGTTCGAATCCCGGTAAGGGCATATATTTGTGTGATGAGCACGAACATTTGTTCCTGAGTCGTGGGTGTTTTCTGTGTAGGTATTTAAGTATTTATTTATCTATATAAGTATGTTAATCGTCTTCTAATACCCATATTACAAGCTTTGCTTAGTTTGGGTAGTCCCAACCTAGTGGTCGATTTGTGTAAGATTGCCCCCTAATATTTATTTTATTTATTTATATAATGCGCAACGTTTCGTAGGAATCTATAAATTCTGAACACTGCCCTCTACCACTTTAAGCTACCAGGCTAAATAAATATAATTAATAGATGCTGCTAACATCGTAAAGGTAAAAGCATTAACCTGCTAGCTGCCGTAGGGTAGCAGTGCCAATTACGGACCGAGTCATATCGAGTTATACCGGGAGCTAACAGTAATAGTTATTTACGATACAAGTGCCGAAAATAGGAAAATCGCAACGAGTGGTGATAAATTAAAACACGACCAAAGGGAGTGTTTTATATCGACACCAGTTGCGAATTACCTGTTCGCACGTGTATCGTACAACGTTTTACTGTAGATACATATGGCTCTTTAAAGTTTCGACATATGCACGCAAAGTGCTCTTTTCCGCACTTGTGCGAAGTAGCACCATATGTACTGTAAAACGTGTTTTATTGCTAAAGGCTATTTTTCTTATAAGTCGTATTCGAAGCAAGCAAAGCCGGGGAATAAATAAAGCATATGGCAATTTCGAAGTAGGTAAGCCGAGTCGAACCTGCATTAATTGTCTTTGACGTAAAACAGTTTGATATTTTGTGCGACATATGAGTGCCGGTCATTGTGCTCTTTGGGGGAGGCCTTTGTCCAGCAGTGGACGTTTTTCGTCTGATGATGATGATGATGATGAGTGATAATCAGTCCGCGCAGCTCATATTACAAAAATCGTAGGTTAACCCGCGGTTTAAAGCCTAATACCCATTTAAAATATCCATTCTATACACAGGTGAAAAATATAATGTATAAATTGATCATTTATTCGATGTATTCTTTTACCATCTACATGCAATATTCATCGCCATAGTTTTCAGCCTGTAATTACCCACAGGAATGACTCGCGGTGATTTTTTATGTTATCAACCCACACAAACATTCAAACTTACACGGCTATAATATAATCTCACACTTCTCCCCTTTTCATTATATTAGTATATAATATAGATAATGGTTGGTTTCCCGCATCCAACTCCCGCAACTGTGTCGTGTGCGGCCGTTTTTGTCCTTGCCCGTATAATGTATAATTATACCTTCCATTGTTGGCTCATTGTCGGATTCCCGGCCAGTGCAGTAATGAACTAAAGGCATCCAGTTATTCATTACGGCCTGCAAGTTTGTCAAAGTCCTTTTGAGAATTTTGCGGGCTGATCTGAAAAATGCTGGCGTGGTTTTGTTCTCACATAATGATCTAGATTAAAATAATTGATTGTTTTTTTTTATACAGCCATAGTAAGGTACAATGTGCATATTTTTAGTATCTACCTACTACCTATGGACAGACATACACACAGGACAGACAGTCTTGCTTTAGTAGTAGGGACCCGGTGTCACAATGTTCGTGATGAATGATGAAATACTGGTATATCATGTGATATTTTGTGTACCTATCGTGTTTTCAATAAGACATTATTTAAATTAGATAATTTCAAACGTTATTCTTTAGCTACTGTAAAAATTAACATTATATGAATTTGAAATAACTCAGCAATCATTAGCTATGATGTGTACCTAATCGACATCAAAAATAAGTAGGTTCTGATATTTTGTTTAAATGCGAAATTGGTTTAAAACAGCTGTAGTTACTTTAACTTCTTTATTATAAACCAGCTGCCCACGCGACTTCGCCTGCGTATTTCAATTATGTCCGGCATCCCTGACCCCTGACCCCTGGGATAAAATATAGCCTACGTCCATCCAGAAAGTATATTCTATACATAGGTGAAATATTTTTTAAATCGGATAATTGGTTCCAGATAACACCTTCTTCTGATAACCCCTCCTCCTTGTAACCCCTTACGTATAACCTTACCTTACAAAGAAACAGTTACAATCACGCGGGCCGCGCGGCTTCATCCTCGTAGGTATTGAATGGGAGAGGGCACCATCCTGGCCCTATACGCTGACGATGCCGCCTACTTCACCTCGTCCATTAAGTTAGAGCACGCGGCGTCAAAAATACAAAGGTCCCTCAACCTCCTACCGGAATGGCTAGGGAAGTGGAGGTTGACAGTAAACGTGGGTAAAACACAAGCCGTCGCAATCACCACAAAGCAAAAACCACCACAGAAGCTGTCTCTAATGGGCCAGGAAGTGGCCTGGGACAACAAAGTAAAATATCTAGGAGTCACGATAGACCGACTCCTAACAATGAAAACCCACGTTACCCAGGCCATAAACCAGGCAAGAGCAGCCAGGATCGTACTGAGGCCTGTGCTGGAGGCGAAAAGCATCCCACTTAGGAACCGCATTAACCTATATAAGACCAAGGTTAACATACGCATCGCCGGCATGGTACGCGCTGCTGAGCCAAAAACAGAAGGACAAGCTGCAGATACAACAGAATATTGCCCTCAGGCAAATAGCGCGAGCACCTTTCTAAGTCAGGAACAGTGTCCTAGCCAGGGATCTAAAAATAGAAAGTATAGAGGAGATCACCAGAAAACTGGCAAGGAATCTGTTCGAAAAGGCAGAGGGGGGGGGGGGTCAGTTTACCAACACCTACGTGAGCTTGCTCCCTATCACTATAGGCCCCCAGACAAGAAAGGCCTCCCGAGGGACTTACGGGACCAGAGCCAAATATAATATAAGACAACAATAAACAAACAACATCAAGAAGAAACAAAGGAAACAAACCAACCGCAACCCAGACGTTCCTGCATAGCCGAAGATCCTGGACAGAAACAAGAGATATCCAGCAGCACAGCAAAAAGCAGTGCAACCACTACCCCGCGGCCGTCTTAACGGCCGAAGAATTGCCGCCGAATGAGGCCACGCCTCAAACGGCAGATTCCTCACGAAGAAAAGAACGAACGCAGGCAAACGCGCGTGGTAAAATATACCCTAGTACCTAGTACCTATAACGATCCAGAAGGCGTAGCACGGTTGCCATTTTATCACTTATCGATGTGGATAAGAGATCCGTCACTCTTGCACTCGCATACTTTTCAGAACGTGACGGATGTCTTATCCACAGCGATAAGTGATAAAACGGTAACCGTGCTACGCCTTCAGAAAGTCCAATCTACACAACGGTGAAATATTTTTTTAAATCAGATATGCGGTTCCGGAGATTAACGATTATATACGAGGCTACAATCAAACAGACTTTTGCTCTATGTAATTTTAAAATATAGATACCTAGATATTGTAATAAATAATACTCGTAATGTGAAGGCATTTGTTCACTGAGGTTAGAATCAACAAGACAGTTAACTTCTAGGAAGCTAGGTTATTGCTATACCTTCCTGACTTCACCTGTAATTATAATGTAGTTGGCAAAGTGTTTACTGTTCGCGGCTAGCTTAGCAATTACTTAACCCCTTCGACGCTAGAGCATAAGGACGAACTTTAGGTATATCTGGAATTGTCCACGTTTTCACTGTCAATATAATCAGTTACTTATAAAATAATTAGATTACGGCAGTTATAGAATAGAGTTACTTGTAATTTCATTAAATGTTCTGGCAATAAATATTAAATTCAAAATCAGAAAGTATAGATAAACCTACAAAGACTAATTCATCGTGTTTATTTTATTGATAACGTGCATACGGCTCAACATTTTTATCAAACTACGACCTATTGGAAGTGACCTCATATACAATAACTATCTTTAAAAGCCAGTAATAAATGCAGTTTCTTCTCAATATCTAATTAGTTTGTGCCCTAATAGAGTCGTTACGGCAGATGTTTATCGAATTTATCGATATACAGACAACTGACAGCTAAAAGACAACGTGTAAACTGACAACACTTGTAGCTGTCACTTTGGCTGTCAATTGCACTGTTGCGTTTAACTTTCATGAATCTTAGAGCAGGGGTAGTAACAGCGAATGTGGCCCGCGAGATCCTTGCTTGCGGCCTTCCTGACTGTTTTGTAAAAATATGTTGACTGACTGTTTTGTAAATGTTATTAAAAGGAATGTCCTGATAAAGACACAAATAATTAAGAAGTGCGGTCCGCGTCATTTTTGATAGGTTTTATGTGACCCTTGGTTGCTAAAAGGTTGCCGACCCCTGCTTTAGAGTTAAGTATAGATATCTACATATAAGCTATAGGTGCACATAGCGACGTAGCGACAGGAGGCCCTTATACTTGACAGATATATTGGCTTACATTATTTTTATTAAGGCATTGGCAGATCCGGTTACAATAAAATTACGACCTCAGGGGAATAGTGTGCATAATTAAAGGTCATCCTCGTCTGCAAAGGATTTTATACCATTCTAAATTGCAAAAATCTGGCCAAGTGCGTGTTGGGCCGTGTAGGGCGTACGCGCATTGTAGGGTTTCGTGGTTGTCTGTATTTTTTGTTACATCGACACGCGCCAAGTAAATGGTACGGTTGCTTCGGCCGAATTAATACGAAAGTTGACCTTTTCAAGTGTATTTGGTTGGTTGGAAGTTATATTATATACTGTACTACTGTCACGATTTTTTTCGCATTTTCTGCAGTCAGCTAGGGGTGGGGATACTTGATAGGAACAAAAATTTGGGACTGAGTCTGGGATAGACCACTCAGTTGAAAAAAAAAACATTATATTTTTGAACAAGCTATCCAACGACAACGAAGACCATGGAATTTACACCCGAATTAGAAATTAGGCCCTGCAAGATAACCTGCGTAATTTTACGGACACGCGATAGGACATTTCGACTTTCATTTTAATAAAGTTGACCATGTCCTAACGCTCGTTCGAACAGTTAGCAATTAGCATGCTGAAATTATGATTTGTAAGTTAAGGAACCTTAGGAAATAGTGATTTAACTATGCCTTACTTTTCATTTCGTTCAGTTATAAGCAAAGTGAATAACAATGTGCGCATCTATCCCCGAGTTAGATTTAATTTTCAGTGTCACTTTTTTTTTATTCACGTCAATGGCAAACAAGCTTACGGCCCTTAACCTTAACCTGATGGTAAGTGGAAGCCTATGGACGCTTGCAACTCCAGTGGTGTTACATGCGCGTTGCCAACCCTTTTAGAATGTAGACACTCCTTTTTAGAAAAACCTACCTCCATCCTACCATCCATCCATCCATCCATCTTCTCCTCCATCTATACTGTAGTACTTACCTCTCTGTACTTCAACCGATTTCAGGTAAAAAAATGGAGAATATGCGATATCGCAGTGATAGGTTGCTAGCCTACAAACTTCCTCAACAATGAGCCAATAGATAAGTTAAAATGTAGAATGCCGTCTTATTCTGAAATAGTACATTACGTACCTAGGGCGGTGAATTCGTAAATGGCCAGATCGCAGGTGTTTGTGGCCCGAACCTAAGGTGAGGGCCATAAATATGCGCTCTGGGGCTTTACGAATTACAGCCCGTGGTAAGCACACAATAGGCATGATGACAGTAATTGAAAATCACTAAAATATGGTATTTTCTTAGTGCATTTTTAATCATAGAATTCGAAAATGGCACATATTTTTTTATTAAGTAAGGGATTATTATTTATTTTGATAAAATTAAACTGAAAAATACGGACGCCCGCCATGATATGTTAAACACCAATCAGAGCGCATGACGTCACGTGTGTATAAACAAATACCCATAGCGGCCAATTCCACAGATTACAGAGAAAACTTACGTACTGAACGAATAGTAAGACAGGGATAGAACCATGTTTTCTGTCAGATCTTCATACGTCATTGTCCCGCTTTCTCGCTCGCACGGCCGCGCAAGACTTGTAAACTTTTTAATTTATGTTCATTCAATGAGCAATTGAGCGATCTAGGTAGCAAACGTCAAAGGTCTGCGTTCTTTTTATACATACGTGACGTCACTCGGGACGCCATGACACTGACAAGCGTTTTAGCGCTAATTTGAAATTTAAAAACTAAAATGCATTTTTTTCCTACTTTACTGTTATATTCTCTTGAAAAATCTTATTCGCTGTACATAATTAATGTTTCTAAACATTATAGAACAGTTTTTCAAAATGTGTCATCATGCCTATTTTACGTCTTCACCTGGCCACAATGCGAGTTTTACCATACGCAATATCTTTACAATCTTCAACTATTTAGCCTAGCAACGCCCATTAGGAAATGAACGCCTAAAAACTGCACTTCGATAAGCAAAACGACAGTTACCACAAAATATGTTAAGACAGAAGGACTACACGCCCCCGTGTAAGTACTTAAGGAAAGTTGGAATGTTTTGCAGAAGCTCTTTCAGTTCCATGAATTGGCATCAACTATGAAACTCGTTTCGAATAGGGAAGATGCTATATTTTCAATTTAGCTTTCATTTGAAAGAATCGCATGTAGAATACACCACGAAGGTATTAAAAAAATAAAAAACTATGTCAAAAATTCCTGTTACAAACTGACAATTTAAACTTTCGCGCCTAAACGGATCTACAGTTCCTGTGACGTTACTCATGTGTGTCACTCGCCATAATAGTTTGTCCGTGGCATGGTTCGTCCCTAGATGTCATAGAGTTGGCAAAGTTTTGACTTTTGACAGGAGTGACTTCAAATCGTAATTATTGTTTGAAATTAGCGTAAACTAGAGTAAACACGCTGCAGTAGCTATTATTTTATGTTTTTAACATTTTGGTCACAAAATAATGGTAAATTATAGCTAAATCTAGCATATTGTAACCTGAAATCTCGCGATTACGTGAAATAGCCTTACTGTACGCTATTTGTTTTATGTAGAACAGTGGCACTAGCCAGATCGTAAACTAGTTGGCACATTAGTAGCAGTAGAATGTAGTGCAGGAGCCAGTCTTAGAATAATGACAGATGATGTAATGACAAATGTCACAGAAATAATATAATGCATAGTAGTGCCAATGTGAAATATTCGTAGCTTAGTAGAATTCTTACCACCCTATTCATAAAACTTAAAATGCCTTTGATAATGAAAATGTGTTTTATGTGTTTCTTACGAACACACAAATGTCAAAGTGACAGATAAAGACAAACGTAGGGCTTTTTCGCTAAAATAGGTTTGTTGAACATTTCTGTATATAGATATGTATAAGTGCGTTGTGGGCAGACCGAGGCAACTTCCGCATTTATCAGGGCGGAATTTCGTACTTTATTGAGAACTTTCTGTTACCCACTTTGTTAGTCACCGAGATTTTCTTACTTGTCAGTATACTATCAATATGATATTTGCGCTTTTTTTAGCCTAGTGGTTCAGGCATGCGGCGGTCAAGCGACGGTCGTGGGTTCGAAACCCGGCTCGTACCAATGAGTTTGTCGGAACTTATGTACGGAATATTTACCGTTAGCTTTTCGGTGAAGGAAAACATCGTGAGGAAACCGGCCTTACCCCAATAAGGTCTAGTTTTCCCTATGGGTTGGAAGGTCAGATGGCAGTCGCTTTCGTAAAACTAGTGCCTATGCCAAGTCTTGGGATTAGGTGTCAAAGCGGACCCTGGGCTCCTTCAGGGGCGTTACCGGAAATAACGCTAGGAGGAGGAATGTAATTTTTAGGCACAGTGTCCGGAAAACGGAGAAGAGAAATGTCGAGTCCATATAATTCGGTCTATTAAGCCTGAAATCTCTTGTCCTAAAACTAGGCCGATAAGCGATAAATCTTATGAGTCTATGGGATGACAGCTGCCAGCGCCATATTTAACATTAACCGAAACTGTTAATGTGGTCGATACAACCCGCTCTTATTTTGTCTCAATTCATTCTAGGATTTTAAGGCCTTTTTCTTAATATCCTGTGCACCTCTATCGCCTCTCATTTTGATTTATTTCGAGAGCTTTTCCTAAGGAACATATTATTAAAATTATCAATAAGAAAACAAGATTAGAAAGGAGATTGTGTAACAGAAATCAAAGCAATAGGTTAAGTTACAATACTTGCAATAAATTTAGTAATTTAACGCTTATGGCCATTGAACTGAATAGATAGAATTTATTATAAAACTTTTTTGGATGATAAATTACTTAAAAAATATATGATAAGAAACGATGTAGAAAACAAACCTCCAGCTCCTCGACTACATCTGAAACTTACGATCTTGGCGCCGACACAATATCTATGAAAGGTTAAATCACAGCTAAATGGATATTTGGAAACGATTGTTGTAAAGTCTCGGTAGACGGTGCGTAAATATATACTTTATAGGCTTTTAGTGAAATTACTGGCGCTGTTGGGTATCGTAAACTATTTGAAAGTGATTTGAGAAACAAGAAACAATCAGACTAAGATAAGAACGGGAAGGGAAAAGAGGTGACTAACGCTGCTGTTGTCTGACAAATAGGTTTTGCCCGCGACTTCGTCCGCGTAGATACAGTTCTTTACTCGCCTAAGATGTTTTAATCCCCGACGCGGGGTGTTATATATTTAACGTGTCTGTCTGTGGTATCGTAGCTCCTAAATGTATGAACCGAATTTCGTTTAGTTTTTTTGTGTCATAGAAAATTTTATCCCAAGTGTTCTATGCCATGTTTCATGAAAATCTGTTTAGCCGATATTGGACTTTCGGGGGTTTTAAGATATTGGACTTTGAAATGAAAATGTCGGGTTTTTCAACTTTTCTAAATTGTAATTATTGCTATAGATTTTTCACTTAGCACTACGGGACTGGGACGGTTGGCGCCATTCGATCACTTCTTATTTTTCATCGTTTTCACTCTAAACAGTGATCGTGGTAATCATTTCAGGTCTTGGTAGCAAGCTCACAAGATTTGTTAGATGGGTTCCGCGAACGCGTTGTTTCAATGTAGCGTTTTCCCGAGTCGCATTTTTCCGCGATCGATCAATTTCTTTGTCGCTTCTTTACTCGTAGCTTTATTCAGCGTCTCATTGTTCCGCAATCGCCTTATTTTCGTGTAGATATTTATCGTTTTTCCGCTATTTTATAAAAAAATCGGAGTCGGTTTTGCCCCTAAGTTAGTTCAAAAGGGTGGGCATCAAATTAACTTTTCTCTGAGATCAACCAATGCCAAGATAGTGGTGTATCGTAGGCTGTAGGGAACAGGGGCTTAGTAGCGAAACTGACTCGGATCACGGATAGGTTAGAAGACGGAAGCGGGAGCCTTGCTCCCACTTTCGTCTTCGAGGTTATTTTTTTTATAAAAGAGCGGAAAAAACCAACAATATATAAGGCGATTGCGGAACAATGAGACGCTGAATAAAGCTACGAGTAAAAAAGCGACAAGGAAATTGATCGATCGCGGAAAAATGTGACTCGAGAAAACGCTACATTGAAACAACGCGTTCGCGGAACCCATCTAACAAATCCTTCACAGATACACGCCGCCTGACAGTCGCCTTACTTATGCTCTCATGTAGTCATGCTCTCTCTTCAGTCGTTCACTCTTGAGAAAGTGATCGTGGTTTCATGATAAAGCAGCCCTCGCGATTCTCCTCCACTTCTTACGGTCTTCAGCATCAAGGGAACACTGAACTATGGCCTTGATGGTCGTCTCACAAGCCCTTGCCGCATATGGTTGGTTCGGGCGCCGTCCGCAAAAACGGACGGGTGGCTGGGGTGAGCGTAACGCCCGTCGGGTTCGGTGGGATCGTCTGCTTCGTCCGTCGGCGAGGTCAAGCCCTGCCGCAAGGGACGCCTTTAGGAGAGGCCCAGCGAGCGAGCTGCGAGCCGACGGCGCTGCAGGAACATCCATAGTCAGGTCCGGTGGTGAATCTTTAGGGAGCTAGCCATCCTGGTATATAATATGATGGGGGTGGGGTTTACTCCTGCCTGCTGAGTGCCGAGCAAGCTCTGTAGGATTGACATGCACTGCGCTATCACCCTCTCCCTAATGCCATCTTGGCCTGCCGGTAGGGAGTGTGGTGCGGTGACTGGACTATGGTGAAGTGTCGCAGCTTTTATTGAATCCGTCCAACCCGTAGGAGAACCACGTGATCGCTTTCCCTCTACCCGTCCCTGGACAACGAGTAAGTGAGATAGGGCACAGCGAAAAGTCATCCCGCTCGAATGTGGAGCACCCCAACCGGGGAAGTACCTCCGCCTTGCAGAAGACCACAGCCATAATAACACTACTACTTGCTCTGTAGTAGTGCTGTGTTCCTGGAGGTGAGCAAGGTCGCCGGAGCTCCCGAGGATGAGTTGTGTTGAGAGCGAGGGAACTTGTTTCTTCAGCTGTCGACACGGCGAATCCTCAAACATATCAACGGCAAAGCCCACGTTACCCCTTTGGAGTTGCATGCGTCTATGAGCTGCGGTGTCCGCTTACCATCAGGCGGGCCGTACGCTGTATATATAAAAAAATCGAGTTATGTGCCCGAAGTATTTGAGAATTCATATTTGCAGTCGACGATAGATTGATGCATCTACTGTAGCTTTGATCTGGTCTGTCCATTGCATTGGTGACCAGCCTCGCAGTCTGGTGGTCTCGACCTTTCCTTGGACCGGATATTATCACTTATCGTTGTGGATAAGACATCTTTCACGCTCACACTCGCATTGTCAGAACGTGACGGACGTCTTATTCACAGCTATATATAAGTGATAAATAATTAAGCAATAGAAACCGGCTGCTTTTTTTACAAATATTAGAGCTGATTAAGAGGAGTACAACGGCTCCTCATATGTCGAAATCCGTCAAACTGTTTAGGCTGCAGGGCGTGCCAAAAAATAAGACATACACACACATACATACATACATACATACATACGCTCGAACATAACCCGCCTCTCTTTAGGCAGTCGGATAAAAAGAGAGTCAGTCTATATCGTACTCGGACTTGTGCTAGCCCTGTTACATTTTACTACGTGTATATAAATATACATAAGAAATCTTTACTGAGCCCCATGTTTACCGGATTTGGGGACATCCCCTGTTTCCAATATCAGGTAAACACCCAATCTATATTTATACACCCTAGGGGATTTTCCACCGGATCGGATATCCCGTCCAGACGATCCGAGATACCGGTCCAATGCCCAATCTAAACGTCTGTATTCCTAAACAGTATGGTTGAAATTATTTATTGTGGCCGACTTCTTATAAAACTGATATTGGAATTGGAATCTTCTGTCTTTGACAGTAGAGTTGCTTTTTGAATGTACTACTTCGATGCAATTCGGCCAACTCAAATATTCTCTAGTACACTCTCTTGCTTTAATCTGGAATTTATATAGCCAATGTAACCTGACCTGGCGGTTCGAAACAACTTGTCGTTGTCGGAGGTCTATCTGACACTGGCTTAGGAGAGTTGTCCATGGTAACTTTTATAACAATGTTTAGAACAAGGTGCTCAATTGTTTTGAGATGACCAGGCATTTTGAATTGATGAACACTTTGGAGTTTTGGGAGGAATTGGTTGTTTTATAGTTTTAGCCAGATTAGGATGAGTAGGGTGACTAGGCGGCGGATGTAACGTGATGGACACCGGGTATTTATGATCTTTTATCTGTTCACATGGAAGTATATACGTTGTCTCTCAACGCAAACCATTTTCAGCCAGTTTCAGGTAGCCTGTGTAAATTCAGTGACAACCCAATATCATCGTAAAATAAGGACACAGCATACTCACGGTTTCAATTTAGTAAATACGCAATCAATTATAATTAGTATGTTGGATTCCACAACTTCTTTTGTTGCTAAATATAAAAGGAAAAGCTGACGAGGAGTCTTGCACGTTTACTGGAGTAGCTACTGTTAGTTCGGAGGTTAAATGCGTAATTGTTAGACAAACTTACTTGAAAATAGATGTTGGTAATGGTTTGTTTTAGGTAAGTTAGTAGGTAAGTACTTTTCATCTGAATTGGGAATACAAAAACTTCAAAACTGCCATGTGTCGAACTGATTTTACTTGCCATTCCCGAATGTTTACGAAACTATATGGCCTAGTGAGTGAATGTTCCAGAATGTAGCCATAAGTTTGTTTAGAGCGAGCGTGTTTTGTTTGTAACAACGAGCTAGCAAGTTAGAGTGAGTTTGTTTCTGAGGGTGAATTTCACTTTCACTTTAAGCGACCACCCTTAAGGGGGTGCATTGAAAATTATCACGTGCTTTGAAACGCCGTTCTGACTAGATTAAGAAACAATAAGGTCTGATTTTCAGATATATGATTCTTGTTTATCTGATTTAATTGATACATAATTGCCTAACTTGTCCTCGATCGAATAAAAAACAAAGTTGGCTCTTTAGTTTCCTTTTTACTCAGCCGACTCAAACAATATATTTTACGTCACACCTGGCCATAATGCGAGTTTTACTGCACGCTGCGCGTACAGTAAACTCGCATTGTAGCCGAGTGAAGACGTAAAATTTTGTACTCCACACGGGTGGTAATTCGTAAAGCCCCAGAGCGCATATTTATGGCCCTCACCTTCGGTTCGGGCCACAAACACCTGCGATCTGGGGCATTCACGAATTCACCGCCCTAGTTACGTAATGTACTATACAGTACATATGGTGCGTACACACTAGTGCGGAAAAGTGCACTTTTCGTTCATATTTCAAAACTTTAAAGAGCCATATAATGTACAGTAAAACGTTGTACGATACACGTACGTACGAATAAGTAATTCGCAACTCGTGTTGATTTAAAACACTCCCTTCGGACGTGTTTTAATTTTAACACCACTCGCTGCGATTTTCCTATTTTCGGCACTTGTATCATAAATAACTATATTTTACAGTACATATGGTTCTACTTTCCCGCACTAGTGCGGAAAAGAGCACTTTCCGTGCATATGTCAAAACTTTAAAGAGCCATATGTACAGTAAAACGTTGTACGATACACGTGCGAATAAGTAATTCGCAACTCGTGTTGATTTAAAACACTCCCTTCGGTCGTGTTTTAATTTATCACCACTCGCTGCGATTTTCCTATTTTCCGCACTTGTATCGTAAATAACTATTACGACACAATCAACATATGACGAAATAAGCCATTCCCCTGTCAAGTCTGTCAATCATGTGTCTCTGTCAAGGGGGTCGTGGTTGACTCACCCAAGGCATCCCCGTTACGTAGTTTTTGCCCGACTACGGCGAGTCGAAAGAAAGGGATACGTTTTAGCAGTCTATGTTTGTATTAAGTGTTGTTGTGTTTTCCACCGTAGCATTTAAGATACTAAACCGATTTTGGTGAATGATATATCAATCGATTCGGAATTATGATGATGACCTTTCGTATAAAAAGTTTTTTTTTCAGTTGGTTTTCAGTACTTATTGGGGACTTTTTAGAAATTTTTATTCCTTTATTTCTTTTTCTTTCTCTATTTTTTTTTGTTTCGAAGGTAAGATGGTGACAAACATGCAGAATTATCTATCCTGTGTTTACGGTCTGCCTAGCGAAACATGAACAACAGTCTACGGACGCTTATTGATTTATGCTGAAAGCAAGATGATATTGTCTCGAGTGCGATGGTGACCCTTAATGTACACAAACTATAGAAAACTGCTTTATTTTTTTATAATATATGTCAGTCTAAGTAGCGTCTTGAACGTCTTCACGTTAACTCTGAATTTGCAAATCTTTGAATAACTAAATGAAGTCATTTAATATTCAACCAAAATCTCCAGTCCCGTAAACAACTAGATGCATCAATTATATTTGAATCGAGATACAATAATCCCCTGCCATTTACAAATTCGTCATTCATCAAGATTACCACGAATTCTGACTTACAATAATAAGACTAATTTCAAAATGGAAAGCGGACTGAATAATCTAAAAATAGTCTGAATAAATCATATGATATATGAGGTACTGTCGCCTGCGTCTACACATAATGGCAATCTCGAATACCTTGAATTTCACAATGCACAAACCAGAAGATAACCAATACAAACCTGACCTCTGCTTACGCATAGTTGACACGACATTGACTGTCAAGTTATGGTGGACGATGAGGTTGCGAATTGTATCAGCACAAACCACGAACACTTATTAACATATCACACGGTATTCGAGTCGCGGCTAAATGTGGCTAAACACGGCAGCGGCGTGTTGTGCGTTTGCATGAGACGGTTTACTGGAAGACAGTTAATCAAGCTAGTTTACTGGCTGCCAGTAATCGAGGCTGTTTTCCAATAAAGTCACAGGAGCTTCTAAGCAAGCGCTTGATGGCGGGGAATACAACAATGACTGTGAGCGACGTCCGCTCTCGGCGGCGTCGGCTGGGCGAGTGAGCGCGCGCGCTACCGGCCGCGGCAATGCTCGCCCCTCACAGTCACCTAAGAATGACCTAGTGCCGAGACACAAGTCGGCGACGGACGAGCTCCGCCCCTATGTGCTCGGACAGTGCGTCGACCACGCTCCGTGACACAAGTCGGCGACGGACGAGCTCCGCCCCTATGTGTACGGACAGCGCGTACTACCACTCGGCGCCCGAATGGTGTGTTTGGGCTTCGCCCGTGTCCTCAGACACTTTGGGTAATCGATGTTACCAAAATAAAAGAAGGAATAACGAGAAATAGACTTTTTATTTACTTTTCCCTAACTGCCCTATCACTGCCCTAAGTGACTTGATTTCAAGTCCCTAACTTCCTATTACTTTGTAGTTTTTCTTCTTCTTGTTGTGACTTCCAGGAGGCTCCGTTTGACACTGATTTGCTCCGGGCCGTACCTGCTATTTATACCTGCTAGTGGGTGAGCAAGACGTGCTGAATGAGACAATAGAGGTTACGCCCACTTTGACTTGACTAATTTACATTGCAAGATGTTATTGGGATGTTATACATTTAAATGGGTGGAAGACTAAGCTGATTTACAAAGTTCTAATATGGCTTGAGATCTTATAAGTACAGTAGGGTTCGTAAATATTTTCTTATCTGAATAATCGTACATGGAAATCGGGCAAACCGTAATTCGGTCCCTTTCTTAACACTTATTCATTATTTGCGCTGAACCTACTGAGTTTACTTATTTGTAAGTTTAAACATTTAATAGAACTTCTAATAAGCTTTCTAACAATATATAAATCATTCTAATACGATGAGCCGTTGTAAAGTTATAAACGTAAACATATTAATTACAAAGTGAAAATGCGCCGTACTAAGTTCTAATTCAGGCTCGGTGGCCGCGGCTCTCGTTACGGTCATGTTGGCGCGATACACCCCTCCCCTCCATGGCGGCCAGTCCGCGCTGCGCTCGCGCATAGGCAACATCTCCTCTCTCTTTCTAATACAATTTGTACTGGGATTTTACTTTAATGTTTACAATATCAAATGAATGCTATGAGAGGGTGTTTTATGTAAATAATTACTATGGGGATTCTAACTACTGGGTTTTTTTTATTCAATCTAAGTCTTTATAAATAATCACATATTCTCTTACGTATAATCTTCGTATGACGCGATGCGTAGCTCTGCCGTCGCGTGTTGATGTTGTCGTCCATAATTCTCCCCCTTTAGTGTGAGGCGAAGCCTCGCACTATTGGTTGCAACGGTGTTATCACTTAGGCACTTTCACTGATTAACTTTTCTTTCACTGATTCTAACACTTATTATTTTGACGCTACGTTAAAGTTCCCATCCTCTGGGTTTAAATTTCTTCGATGATTGTTCGACGACTTCTAATGAGTTTGCTTCAGATGGCTGCTTGACTGGTATGGTAATCTTCAGTTTTAGTTGATCCCGTTTTCTTTCTTTGGCCTTCCTGCAGGCTGCTTCAACTAGTTCCCTTGATGGTTGAGCTATGTATATTTTCCTCTCTGCTTTATTCCGCGCCTTCGGCGCCTCGTTTTCCTTATCCCGGTGGTCGCTGCGTCTGCGGCGCCACTCTGCCCACGCTATCCTCTTCTCGCTGGGCTTCAATGTTGGGAGATCGGCCGCGGCATTGGCGTCTCCCGGCTGCTCTACGGATGTGTGGAAACAGTCCACTGTTGATGCTGATGTCGCGACGGAGTTGATGCCCTCCATGGGCTTCCGCGAAGTCGGGCTCGCGCACGCTGCCGCTGCGTGTGCCCCGTAGTGCGGTACCGTTGCCTCGAACGGTGTGCGTGTGTGTACACGTAGATTGATCGGACCCCCCAAATCCGATGATAGACGACCGGCGGCCTGTCTATTAATAACCGAACCCTTACCCGGGTTTTTGTACTCCTTGGTACGTAAAGCTTCCCTGAGCTTGCTTAATTTATTGCGCCAGTCCTCCTTCTGGACGGCTATCTTCTTTTCGGCGTCTTCCAATTGACGCGCCATTTCCTCCAACTCCTTCTTCATTTTCTCCGCCGCGACTGGGTCCAGGTCCCTCGTGAGTGCCCGCTCAGATGGCGAGGCTCGGTCGTGAGCCTCGTGGAATGTGAGGGACCTGACGCCTGATGTGATGTTGCTCGTACTATCTTCACTCGAAGTTATGCCGGTGCCCGATGTGCTGCTCCTGCGGTGCCCGCGGCCCGCGTAGCCGAGTCGATTGCCGTGCGCACCCGTCGCGCCGGCCCGAGCTCGACCTCGATTCATCGTCCTGGACGAGGGGAACGGCCCGCTATCGCCCCAGGCGTGATCGGTGACTCGTAGATTGATCCGGTCGAAGGACCCGATCGACTAAACTCCCACTTGCTCGATGCGGCAGCCGGCGTTGATGAAACTGGATTACTGGAACTGGATACTGGAACTGATGCTTGCTTGCTGATTTTCTTGCTGGTACTAGTTGCTTGTAGAGATGTTACTTCCTAGTTGTTGCTTGTAGAGATGTTACTTCCAGGAGTGACGAGCGGACACTGATTTGCTCCGGGCCGTACCTGCTATTTATACCTGCTAGTGGGTGAGCAAGACGTGCTGAATGAGACAATAGAGGTTACGCCCACTTTGACTTGACTAATTTACATTGCAAGATGTTATTGGGATGTTATACATTTAAATGGGTGGAAGACTAAGCTGATTTACAAAGTTCTAATATGGCTTGAGATCTTATAAGTACAGTAGGGTTCGTAAATATTTTCTTATCTGAATAATCGTACATGGAAATCGGGCAAACCGTAATTCGGTCCCTTTCTTAACACTTATTCATTATTTGCGCTGAACCTACTGAGTTTACTTATTTGTAAGTTTAAACATTTAATAGAACTTCTAATAAGCTTTCTAACAATATATAAATCATTCTAATACGATGAGCCGTTGTAAAGTTATAAACGTAAACATATTAATTACAAAGTGAAAATGCGCCGTACTAAGTTCTAATTCAGGCTCGGTGGCCGCGGCTCTCGTTACGGTCATGTTGGCGCGATACACCCCTCCCCTCCATGGCGGCCAGTCCGCGCTGCGCTCGCGCATAGGCAACATCTCCTCTCTCTTTCTAATACAATTTGTACTGGGATTTTACTTTAATGTTTACAATATCAAATGAATGCTATGAGAGGGTGTTTTATGTAAATAATTACTATGGGGATTCTAACTACTGGGTTTTTTTTATTTACTCTAAACAATCTAAGTCTTTATAAATAATCACATATTCTCTTACGTATAATCTTCGTATGACGCGATGCGTAGCTCTGCCGTCGCGTGTTGATGTTGTCGTCCATAATGACCTTCATAAAATCTGACATCCTTGAAGTTGAAAACGAAAGTGTTCGGTTATCATCAAGCTGGCCATATACTTAATCGCCACTAGGATACTATGAATTATATAATCGTTACTTTGTTGTATAAAGTATGATAACTAAACGAGCTCCTTTCTCGCAGTAGATACTTGAATGGTCATGCAAAAAATGTAAAGGTATATAGTTGACTTTTTCTTCTTTGGTGTTTTCTTTTAATTATGTATCATTAACAAACAAGTGTTGTCTTCTTAAGACTCCTCCGATATTTGTCATGGGGTGCTTTTTACAAGCTTTTATTTTGTAATAAGTAGTATGACAACTGTCAAAAGAACAATACTTTTAATTAAATTTCGCAATAGTGCACCTCGCATAATTCTATCCAGGCTTTAGTTCCTAAATCCTTGAATAAATCTATCTCTAAATAATATATCCCAAAGAAGTGCCAGAAAACAAAGGAGACCATAAAAAGACTGTTTACTAAATCCCGCTACTTACTATAAAATGCCCAAGTAAACCAATAAATGTGGCGGACGACCGCTTTAGCCTAGTTGGTAGTGACACTGCCTACAAAGGAAGAGGTCCCGGGTTCGAATCCCGGTAAGGGCATTCTGTGATGAGCACGAATATTTGTTCCTGAGTCATGGATGTTTTCTATGTATTTAAGTATTTATTTATCTCTATAAGTATGTATATCGTCGTCTAGTACCCATAGCTTTGCTTAGTTTGGGACTGGTCGATTTGTGTAAGATTGTCCCCAAAAAAAAGAAATAATAATAATAATATTCCGAGTCTCCAAGAGTTTCTCCATTTAAAATAAGATTAAATTTGTTTTATATTTTGTTATGCCTATACGAAACCCTACTTGAACATCAAGTAGCGAGTACTTGCCCATGCATCCAAGCGAGGCTTAGAAACCAAATACTTAAACGCCAAGAGCATTAAGTCGACTTCCGTGCTTGGCAGCCGTAAAGCAACTCGTATGTAGCAAGTTGCCAACTTAAGAATGCGGACGGGAAACACTGAAAGTACCATCCTCACATACTAAATTATATTATGTTGAGTGACATTACTGCCATGTCAACAGCATCTGTTAGTTTGTCACCGCGAAGAAACAAAGTTAGAAGAGGTAGCGGATAAATACGGAATCAACCTTGTCACATGCAAATTAGCGGTTATTTTGCAATGACATCAACACAGGTAACTGTAAAGGTAAGTTTGCGAGTACGTAAAAACATTTGATCGTCATAAGGTATGTGATGTTATGTAGTAACGCAACAATGTAGCATATGCTTATTGTAATTTTATGGAAAATGGAAAGGCAATGAATTCGTAAGTTTATTGGGTACAAATGTGAAAAAAGTTCCCAGTTCAACGATATGGGCTTTTAACACGTGAGTTGGACACATTTGCATTCCACGAAATGGGCGTAAAAGAAGTAAATTAATTTAGCATTAAAATGAGACTATATAGTGATGAAAGTCTATATTCTCTACTAAGACTCCAGTAACTTGAATGAATACTTGATGGTTTACCCGTCCAGTGTAATACCAAGATTTGGCATAGATACTACTTTAACGAAATCGACTGCTATCTGACCTTCCTACCCAGAGGGAAAACTAAACCTTATTGGGATTAGATCGGTTTCCTTCACCGAAATGCGACGGTTAAAATATCGAATGATATTTCGTACATACATAAATAAAATAAAAATATATAAATATTAGGGGACAATCTTACACAATTCGCACTAGCCCCATAGTAAGCTCAATAAGGCTTGTGTTATGGGTACTAGACGATGATATATTTAATAGATATAAATACTCAAATACATAGAAAACATCCAAGACTCTGAAACAAATATTCATGCTCATCACACAAATATTTGTCCTTACCGGGATTCGAACCCAGGACCTTCAGTTTCGTAGGCAGCGTCACTACCCACTAGGCTAACCGGTCGTCAAACATACAACATAAGTAATAATAATAATATATAACATAAGTTTTCAAAAAAAATCCCTGTCGTACGACGGTACTAGCCGGGGTCTGAACTTTGAACCCACGATATACGAAGGTAGGTATACCGTAGGACTGGTAGTCTGTTATTTTAAAGAAATAAAGAAAAAAAAAATATTTAGTGTGATGTCATGTGATGGCAATGGATGCCACTCAATGCCACTAGCAAAACATGCTAAAGACGCTGGTTTTCAGGGTTTCTGATTAAGTTTCTGACTGGACTTCAGAATACAATCTACTTCTCTTGCAAATTCTTTGTCAGCATTTTACATCTAAATATCCCGTAGTTTTCGCATCGCAAGCCTCTATGATTATACGCCAGCATTCGTAGGTTCATAATATAAAACGGAATTTAAAAAAATACGTAGAGATATGTCTCCCGTTTTATTATATTCAATCCGCACATGACTTGAGCCAATAAAACTACGTGCCTACAATATTCCAAGGCTCGGTGCGCGTGTGTGCGGTGTAGGGTTGGTAATCGTGTTCTGAACACGTTTTAATTTTTTTTTTGGGCAATGTTCACTAAGAGTAGTCGAACTAGTATAAATGGCTAGTATTGAAAGGCACATCAAAAACTTTACAACCTAAAAATTACTGTTTTGCACAGGCAAAATACTAATCGTTCATCAAAATTAGGTTTTGATGTGCAATTGTTAAATTTTGACGTGCAAGTCAGTAATTTTTGCTGAGGAGTCGGTATTTTTTTGGCGAATAGCAAAGCTTGTAGGTACTGTGAGTACTATATAGATGACGATATTCATATAAAAGAGGAACAAATATTAGTTTTTCACATCAAAATCAGCCTTCCCGAGGTTAGAACCAAACTGATATTTTGCAACCACTGGTGATTGCTTCTAAAGGATCCTCTGATAATGTTGGGTAACTGGAACGTACCGAAAGAAAAAAAAAAGTTAATAGACTTCCACAACAAGGCTTCATGTTTTTGACATAGTGATGTTTTCTTTATGTGTAAATTCAAATAATCTTTCGTTTAAAAATACATGTCACGTCCACACAATAAACACATTCTTTATTGCTCACTTAAATAAGACACTAAAGGAAGTTAGAAATAAAATTAAATATAATCAGTGGTACTAAGCCAAAAATACACATTCACACCGTCTGAAATTATAATGCTATATTATTTCAGGAAATACAAATCATGCTGTCTCTCTCTGAAGCGAATAAATGAAATGAAAATAATAAATAACAGTATTTGAACGAAACGAGACTTAATCCCATATCCTCCTGGTGTTTATTCCCGGTTTCTGCCCTAATGGAGTCCAGGATTTTGCCCCTTTGAGATTAAATGGCGTATTTTTAAACTTTTTTATTTACCTTATTGAGGTTGACGGATGTTTCAGATGTGTCACAAGTCACAACATCCTTGATCGCAAACGAACTAAAAATAATGTGTGATTATCGTGTGAGTTTAACACAATATAATAATTTAAAAACAACATGAAAGTATAACTATGGCCTGTTCTGTATTTTTGACAATGTCAAATTTCAAAGGCACTAACAATATGCTTTGTCAATAAATAAGTTTTCCACCTTCAACCAAAACTCAAGCGTGCCAACCCTATGTACCCAGGGGTACTATCGCGAATCACACACATTGAACAAAACAAGATTGTCCTTCGTATAGGTGTGCGTGATCTAAGCCTTTCACTGTGCATGTGTGCGTGATTTCTTTACGGCTGATCTGTGGTTGCGCGTGTGTGTGTGTGCTTAGCACACAGCAACTTTTCTGTTAAGGGAAGACGAGTTGTGGAGACATTTTGTTTATGGCAAAAGAAGGCGTGACGTAGACGTCCTACGTAGATGACCTAGAGGTCATGAGGTACCTGATAATACTAGTGGTTCTGAGAACTGTACACCTCGAGTTTTTTTTTAATGTTTTTCTTTAACTCCATATGCTGAACGAGCAAAAATTTATTGTATAGAACCTTTACATTTTTTTTTGATGACAAAGCTACCTCCAAACAATTAATTATTATCATATATTTGTTGGAGAAATGGTTGACCGGAGCGGGTAATTGGGCTTCTTCTGGGATATCGGGCATGGCGACGGACTTCCTATCACGTTTGCAAATAAAAATCAGACGAAATATACCACTTATGCTTTATTCGCATTCACATAGTTAAAAGATAGTTAATAGTAACACTAAACTAAATATCGAATCGGATTCACACAACTATTAACGGTAAGCTATTTATTTGCCATAGACCTTAACATTGTACTAGGGTACCTAGGTATGCACTACATCGGAAACCGACAAGTCTCTTGGCGAGAACGTCTAATTCGTACAAGCGCTCAATACAGAATGTCCCGCAATGGCGGTTTATTCCCGCCAGCTAGATACCGATTCCCGCCAAGAGCCATGTCCAAGCGAGGGACAAAGTTGTTTAACCAATCAGCGTCAAGATATTAGCCCAACGCTTGGGTTTCCAGTGTACCAACATAAAATAACAATCGACAGCCAATCAGAATAAAGAACCACCGGACATTAGTCTACAGGTTGGCCAACTTAACTCTAAACATAACATTGCCATTTAAATCACAATTTAATTGAAACAAGTAGGGTGTTACCAGCAAATAAAATCGAATGAATTACGTTAACTGTCAAATGGAGTCACTACCAGTTGACAGCGATCAAACAACAACCGATTGTTTACATAAGATTACCCACTTTAAAATTATAAACATCGTTGCTAACTGTTGGCGCCGCTATCACAATTCGACATATTTAAAAATGGTGGCGCAGGACCGGTCAATGTGGCACTCTTTGGGGGAAGCACATGTATGATATGGTGTTGATGATGATGATTATGATGTAGGGGGCACTCTCCGGAACGACACATCCGATTAAAAAAACACCAGTATCCACAAATGGACCTTCGAAAAGAATGTGGCTTTGCTTACGTAATAAAAGAGTCACGCGGCCAGCTTTTTTTATAAAACTTAACAACGAACAGGAACACTTATATATTCAAAGTCTACACAAAACTGTACACAAACACATTTCCGCGGCTTCCCAGTTTGAGAAGTTAACTTACGCGACTCGAGAAGGCCAAGTTTGCTCCGACTTCCCATACTTGTGTAACTGTACTTTCCGAGCTGAATTTATGAGTTATGTTTGGAGGTATGGGTTCATGTTTAAAATTTTAAATGTATGTTAGAACTATACGTAGGTAGGTACAGTTAGCTGCAAAAATTAGTAAGCTGCGCACTTATCAATAAATAAATATTAGTTGCCATACTTACACAAATATATCTAGCCCAATAGTAAGCTCAACGTGGCTTTTGTGTTATGGGTACTAGACGAAGATGTACATATTTAATACATATAAAAACTTAAATACGCAGAAATCATCCAAGGACCAAAAACAAATATTTCTTGCACACAAATGTTACTATACCGGGTTTTGAACCCAGGACCTTCTGCTACACAGCTACAGTTACCTGCAAAAATAAGTCTGGGCTTTGCATTTAGGATATTTTTAGATATATCTGGATCTATTGGACACAATAGCACCTGATTATACGTACTATAAGACCTTAAATTGGATCATATTTATGCGAAACTCTTTGAAACATTCGTTAAAACTCGGAGAGGGTCGAATTCTTATTTTCTTCGAGGAAACATAAAATTGTTCTAGAACTTTAGAAACCGTTCAAAAATAGACTGCCAGACTTCCGCGAATACATATATTTTCCATAACATAAACTACCATTAACGATCAACGTTAAATATGGCATTGGAAAGTGGCGTTAGAACATACGTTTTATGTGCTCTGCCTACCCCTTTTGGGAATAAAGGCGTGAATGTATGTATGTATGTATGTTAAATATGGCCCCGGCAGCTGTCATTTTATAGAAACATGTCAAACTTTCCATACTATTCAGATTTTAACGAGCACCGCTTACGATTAGAGACGTTTTGATGCCACCCTTAAGTAATAACATTTTGTATGTCATTGACAAGTGACGCTGACCTAACACCTTAAGCTTTTAACAGTTAAGTAATTTATGTTTTGAGTAATTAAAATTTAAGTTTTGAAATTAATTTAATATTCTGATACCATTTGCACAAATCGAACTACGGGAGGGTATATTATATTTAATATACTTTAAATACATAGGGAACATCCAAGACTCTCAAACAAATATTCCACTTCGTCAACTCATGACTGGCACTTGAACCCACGATCGAAAGTTTGCAGCCGGTCTTCAGAATTGTATAATACACGTAAAATCCCAATATCATCGCCTTAACACTATACACCGTGCACACGCACACACACACACTCCTATTCAATCTTCCTTCGTTCTATTTTGCAGGGACATTTGATTTTTTTCCTCTCCCACCCACCCGACACACGTATGACCGTCCCGTTCTCTAACGGGCTTAGAGCGGTGATATATTGTATTGGTCGGATTTTTCCTTGGAAATGGAATTTTCACCTGACAGGGATGTTAGATCAGACCACAATTTCCGCCATTAATGTTATGAAATTCGATAAACCCATGCTTATTTGTAAGTTTGCGGGGCGAGATTAACAGTTATATCTACACATACTATATTTTAAAGCTACTCATAAAGCTGAAACCTTACAGACCTTTCCTGAGCGAGCTAAGAGAACGAAGTTGTATGTTTCAGCTGTGATCATCAAACAAAAGTGTGCTCACCCCAGGATTCGAACCCAGAATCTCTAGCTAGGAAGCTAGACTAAAGGCTAGGTTCATAGTCACTGCCAAAGCTGCAAAGCCAACGTGGTCGACTACTAATGCCTTTAAGATGTTAGACTGTACCGATTTGAGGTTCATGTAAAGACAACACGTTGTCATCATAGTTAGACGAACATGTTGACGATTTAAACAACCTCACGTACAGGTGAGGGACAACACCTCTCGTCACTATACAATATGGGATCGCCACGGGTTACTATTGAATTCCATAATTCAATTTGCCATAACCATCATTATTGCTCTAAGTAAATTGTCTCAGAAACTGTTACAGTGGTGTGTCAGAAATTTTACAAGATTGTTATAAAACAAACCTAACCTAAGCTAAGCTTCATGGCTATGTGCTACGTTAAATATAGCTAGATCAATTTAAGCAGAGAAAATCACTTTTATGGCAAATGATGATTGTCGCAAACAATGCACCCGATTCTACAGTGGCCTCTAAACTTCCTAATTTTATTTAGGTATCGCTGAAACACTTTGCTATTCTATGAGCAGCTGTCATAATCAAATAACAGGGCTAATTTGAATCAGACGTTTCTTATTTTAGGCGGTCTAGTCAACTCAGCTTAGCTGCCAAAATGCTATTTTAAATATTTATGTCGTTTTTAATCTGCCGCCTAAATTAGGTATGTCAAAAAATTTGTTTTAGGCTATTTAAGCCATGTGCACGTAGAATCGAGTCCACTATTAGCGCTGTGGCAAATTAAATTATGGATCTTGAATGTAACCGGATCGGCACTTACGTCCACATTTGCGCGCGAATTAAGAGACCAAGTACATAGTATATTATCATCGGCTGCCTCTTGACGTCTTGAGAAAGACGAAACTCTCCACAAATCCACGTATCCGACACATCGAAATTGGTGGTACATTTGGAATTTTTATTATGTACTATTTCTATTCTCCCCGGTAACCCTTCCTCGCGACCCCCGCCCCCGTCCCATCTCGTTTCGTTGTGAAGGATTTACCAAGTAGCACGTGTAATGTACGTGTATGGGTGAGGTGTTATTCTGTTTTGATGATTTGATGCGCGTTTTGAGGAGTTTTAGATGCACGCTGTATACTGAAACATGGATTATTTTGGAAAGTAATCTTGGGTTACAACATTATTTACTTATCTATTCTCTATAGTCTATACTAATCTCCTTGAACTGTAGAACTGTCACAAATACATTCCAAAAATTGAGTCGACAAAAAAGTCTTTATAAATATTGAACCTGCAGGTCGCATTGAAAGCGCGTTAGGTAGATCTAAACGTCAAATTATATATGAAAAAATGACAGTTAATCTGTCCTAACGTGCGCGTTAGAAACGTTACGTGATTACCCCTCTGCTCACTTCACGGGAATCGGATGAATAATGCGACTTAAAAAGGACAGCCGGACACCGGTACAGCGGGGTCATCGGACATCCGGACATACGACCGGCCCAAGCTGAAGCATAGAAATTGGTTGGCTTTGCTCGCTCCTTCAACAAAGAAAAAGTTCAATGTAATACGTGAGTGGAGCCGCGGGAAGGTAGTAGTGTTATAAAGAAGTACTCGTACAGTTTGTAAGTTTGCTGTAAGCTTTTGGTTTGGTTTGGGTGTAGCTGTAGGTATGTAAAGGATAATCTCCCGAACTACTCATCAGAATTAAAATTTCTTTAACCAGTATGTAGAATAAACCTTCGGAGTAGACTTAGGTCATTTTTTATTTTTAGGATTGAAAACTTAAACCACGTTGAACCAACATTATATTGTAAGAACACACATTCCGAATCCGTAACATATTCTCTTTTCCTCTTGTTTAACCAACGCATTAAAACCCTTGTCCCGGAATACGTATCCTTGCGAACACAAGATAATCCGCCCTTAATGTGGTATACATTGTAGTTGGAGGTCGCTCTTTGTTCACAAGGGTCTGAAAAATTGAAACGAGAAACCCTTGCTTTTCTCCCGATAAGTGATAACGTTCGGTGAGTCGTAAAAAGTATTGACAGAGGAACGTTTTTTTAATAATTCTACAATGGCAAACAAGAATACAGCTTGCCTGCGTAATGGTATCCTAAGCTTATGGACGCTAGAGGCTCTGAGAGTCAAGCACGTTGACTATCCTTTATTCCATTGAGGATTCGTTGTCATGACGGTTAGAGACAAATGCAGAACCCTTACTCTTGACACTTTTCCCTGCCAGGAAGATGCCTAACTAGGCACTTTCCGCTACTTAGCGAGAAAACGAGCCAGGAATACCAGGAATCGGGTAATAGTGAAAGTATGGATGTATGTATGTAAGCACTTTATTGTACACATTAACAGGTTAAAGAATTAAATGTCACTCAATAGATCAAAGTACTATAAGGGGTGCCGTACTGATGGTAAAGACTTATTTGAAATATAATTAGTTATAGGATAACTTGATAGACGAAAGCCTTGGGGCCAATCCTTGACATCTTCGGTTCCTATTCTATTTATAGACATCCAGACAGCTTGATTTGAACTCCGAACGTCTGCGCAGTGCTGTCCAGCCAGCACTGTAGAGGTTACGTAGACAACCTCTACAGTACAAAGGCGAATTTATCCCTATAAGGGATCTCTTCTAGCTAACACTTGCTAACACCAACGACCGCTTTAGCCTAGTTGGTAGTGACCCTGCCTACGAAGCAAGAGGTCCTGGGTTCGAATCCCGGTAAGGGCATTTATTTGTGTGATGAGCATGAAGGTTCCTGAGTCATGGATGTTTTCTATGTATTTAAGTATTTATTTATCTATATACGTATGTATATCGTCGTCTAGTACCCATAGTACAAGCTTTGCTTAGTTTGGGACTAGGTCGATTTGTGTAAGATTGTCCCCAAATATTATTATTATTATTATAAACGAATGATTTGTTAACACAGTGCATCATCCTAGATGTTTTAACAGACTTCTAATAGCTTGGCAAGCATTAATATTGTGGAATGATGTCTTGAATTGACTGGATTGGTAGACTCATGTTCTGTTAATGTTCGCGGGAGTCCGCTGGACGCGGGTAGCGCAGGAGCAGTCATTGTGGCACTCTTTGGGGGACAATCTTTATCTTATTATCAACGGTCCGTATATCTACCTGTCAATCAGAAATTGATGTCTATAGAGACGGGTTGTCTTTACATTTGTAATGCGTATCATACAAAATCGTCGAACATCAAAGTTTATAGCCATTTTGCCATCGGTACGCGGTACGTTAAACGTGTTTAATGTCGGCATCAAATTGTTTACAATAGTTCTTCGAAATCCTTATCAAAAACCCATAAATTCCTATCGACATTAACGTTCAACCAATATTGCACCCTACAGGACCGTGTGAGGGTTTATTTTCGAATGGCAGTTAATACACGTTTCAAATCATAAAACTCAAGGTAGTAAGGTTATGATCCTTCCGGCAGGAATCAGAGGAACGCCACAATATCGATTGTGGGTAGCATAACAATTTGCCCGTGTCGCGAATAGGTGGGGTTAGAAAAGGAGCGGAGGAGTCTGGTAAAAACTTCATTACCGTCCGGTTATTGGGAATTGTATGTATTAGTTACTAAAACTGCTTATCATTCTTTTTGTTCGTTTTCGAACAAGGGAGCAAAGCGAACGCAGTTTAATAGCCGAAAAAAGTTTGCCTGTCCGGTGTCCGGTGTCTGCCCAGCTGTTCTTCTCTACAGATCACATTACGAAACCGATTCTCGGGAATTTTTGAGAGCAGGTCAATAAATATACTAATGCCTATTTTTAGTAATTAATTTATTCCGAATTAAAAAAAAGACCGGGTTGCACTCCGGGAGTGCCGGCAGAAGTGAAAACTTGAATAATTTTAATTTTGCAAATTAAATTATTCCTCCCCCCTTCCGTCCCGCTGCGTGCCAATATATCTAATAACAACCTTATTAGTACGCTATCTAGTTCAAATTAACTCGGCAAAATTGATGAAGTTGACGATGAAATAAAATACCAATTTGTTTTTGCCATTGCCAAATATTTTTAAAAGCTTTATCTCTAAGAACGTCCAATGCGAACTATTCGAATTTACTTAAGTCAGCAAAATTGATGAAGGAGACGATGAAATAAAATACCAGTTTATTTTTGCCTTTGCCAAATATTTTTCAACGCTTTATCTCTTTAGAAATAACGTCCAAATTGGAACTATTTGAATTTCTCAATAGCAAAACGGTAAAGGACGCGTGGACAAAATTACAAATTTATTTGCAGAATATGCAATTGCAAAAAGTGTTTAACGGCTTTATACTCTTACGAATAGTGTTCAGTTTTGAATGAAGTCGAATCGACTAACAGCAAAATAGAAAAGTTTGATAAAACAAAATGGAATCTGCTTTTACGGAAAATATGTTACGACCTTATACTGTTAACAATAAAGTACAAATTAGAACTATGTGCCCCTAGTCAAACCCCTGTTTCCCAAACCCCCCCCCCCCCCCCCCCCCCCCCCCCCCCGCCCCCAAGCTTGGTCCCAAATATCTCTCTCAATTCTACGGTCACTTGACCTCTTGAGATCTGTCGCGAGTTTAACAATTTTTGCCCATCCCAAAAGTGCTCAGCGCCGCTAAAGAAGTTTTCACTTCAAAACATATGAAGGCTCGCCAGTTCTACAATTCGCAGAACCACTGCAGGTAGGTTCGGTATAGTCAATACATAATTGCTTGCAGGCTCGTCTCGTGGGGTCGCCATATTGTTTCAAGTCAACTCCACCGCCTTCCTTTTCCAATAATGGTTTGTCACGATATTACCTTTTATTACCGTTTATTGACATTTGCCGATCAACCAATAATACCTAACGGATAACTGCATTTCACAAAATACCCTATCGCTTTCAGAAATCCATGGCTTTTAAGTCATTTTGCATACAGAGCGCTGTTTTAACGACAGTTTTTTTGTTTTATAAAGGTCTTAAGTTGTTAAGGAAATGTTGATGCTTAATTTGTTTTTAAGCGATATTGTAAATCCAAATATTGTCGTGTTTTAGAGAAATTAAGGACGATTTAGACCCGGTAATGTCATTATCTTACACAAATGAACTAATTTCTTATGGCAATCATTGTAAATTGACGAGTTTGGATAATTTTATTGCATTGTCTTTACCAACGCAATGTTTGTAGAACTTTGTTTTGAACATTAGGGCTTATAATCGCTACTTTTTAACCAATATCCAAAAAGGAGATGATTATTAATGTAACGGTATAATTACAAAATATTTTTTTAAATGTTGTGATCTGTCTATGTTTTCCCCTTTAAAATTGGGGATCGGTGGTGAAGGAACAGGATTCATTTATATTTAACGGCCGCTTCATTGAAAAGCATCTATATCAAGCCAACGATGACATTGATATTTATTAATGTCTCAGATTAATAAAATTAACTGTTTAAATACGGCGTCTATGCAAAAACGTTCATTTTGAGCCGCGGTAGTCCCCCATTTTCTCTGTCTAAACCTACGCGTAAATACATTTTGTAACATTCTAATATATCCAAACTAGCTTCTGCCCGCAACTCCGTCCGCGTGGAACTTGTTTATATCGCAGCTCCGTACAAACTTTTACCCCCCTCCCCCCCCCCATTTCATGATTGATGATTTCGGGGATAAAAACTATCCTATGTCAATCTGCATCCCTTCAACTATTTCCACTTAAAAAATCACGTCAATGTGTCGCTCCGATTTGCCGTGAAAGACGGACAAACAAACAAACGCACACATACACTTTCCCATTTATAATATTAGTATGGGTGGTATATTGTTAATATTAACAATTTTTTTCACACCTACAATTCAGAAAAGATTCCTTGTTGCTATCAAATGAGGGACTAAATTTATTATTTTCCTTAAGATTCCACTTTAGAATGCCTTGCTACGCTCAGGATTATATTATAATATCTTTCGCTTTACTTTGGAGTTAATATATATTCCTTATTTTGACTTTATCAATAATAGTTTTGTAATAGGTATATAAAAAAAGGCTAAAGTTGTCTGAAAATAAAGATATTTTTTTTTTTTTTATATGTCCATAAGTAATAATGTATTGTAATTGTGAAACATTCAATTAATATTCATTATTATAAGATTGCTTTTAAAACTATACAGGTAGCCCGGACTAACGTGAGTAAAACTAATAGACCGATATAGGTAAACGTTTTCACTAATGTACCTAGCTTTCTTTGATACATTATGAAAATATATTAAAGCTATTTGACATTAAAAAGTTATTTGGTAATCATTAAATAAATTCGTGTAAATATGCTTCAAGTCAACTAAGATTGTTTATTTATTTTATGATATAAAAAATCAACATCTATACCGCCTTCGCCGTAAATATATTATTTTGCTCCCTTGAGACACAATCTACTATAGTACGCTCCAGTTTATTTTATTTAACATTATAATCTCTAGACTAGTATATTTAAAGCGTTTCTTAAGGGTTCTGGTTCAGTAGCAAATAACAAGTAAAAAATTACTTCCTAACTCAAAAGATGTCTTAATTGTCTCCAGAATAGCACCCCGACTCAACAAGTGAGCGTTTGTCTCTTAATTCACCCCCTCGGGCTCATTACGGCCTTGACCTAGTCAACCGGCGGCAATTTGAGGATAAAGCATTTAAGATTGAGTTGGTAATGTGACAATGTTTATGTACTCGGTTGAACTCACGTGTTAAATGAATCATCGGGAGTTATTCTTCAGGATGAGTGTTTTCGCTGGTGCATCGCCTTGCTAGTAATAATAATAATGTATGTTTCATTCGAAAGAACACTAGTTGTAAGAGAGAGGAAAATAATGAAATTTACATGGTAGCATCAAAAACAGCACTGAATTTTGCGGAGTTCAGTGTTGTCTTTGATGCTTCATTGTGAATGTTTTTCATTACCTTCCTGAAAATATGTTAATACCATTGATGGGCATTTTCAATAATTCGTGCACCCAATTACCGTGAATTGTTAAATAAAAATTAACTCGGTGTCAGTTTTGGAACGGCAATTAAGCATTCAGTTTGTATGAAAACTAACTTTTTCTGCCTATACACGTTAATTAAATGTGAAAAAAGTTCATTTTCACATGATTCGTATGCTTAATTTTCGTTACAAAACTGACACCGAGTTAATTTTTGTTTAACAACTCACGCTAATTGGGTGCACGAATTATTGAAAATGCTCTGATACCGCTCTTTGCCAGCGTTGTTTTGTGTTTTGGCTTTGTGCCTACAAAGAGAAGACAAAGTCGTTGTAGAAAAAAAAACCAACAGTTTTACCACGTAATTGCATGCAGTGAGTGGGTTCAGCTTTTTTCAAGTAAACTCTTAGTAGACTAGGATTTTCAAGTTTCAATCTGCCTTATTCCTGTATAATGTGTGAGATGCGTATATTGTCTGTTATAGGCGTATTTAGAGAGAAGCTCAAGAAAGGGAGGGGAAATAAACGGCCGGAGGCGTTCGCTCCATATTTAAGCCAGACTGAAAGTAATGACGGTGACGAAGTTATACTGGAGTGAAACAGTTCTTTTTAATGCGGTATCTCTAATAATATTATAAAGAAGAAGTGTCTGTGAGATTTTAGATAACTTACAAATTTCTGGATGGCTATAGGATATTCATCCCACGGGTTTGCTTGCGTTCTTTACAATACGCGGGCGAAGCCGCACGGTGCGTTAACGCATAGGTAAACTTTATAAAACGTTCTTCAAGTTTAAATGTACCCATTAATGGGTAACACAACAGAAATACCTACGTAAACATAGTAAAGCAATTGTTTTACTGCGTGTCTTTAGAAAGCAATCAAACCAAAGTAAACAATCAGTCTTAAAAAAAACTATTAAAATATTGAGAAAGATCTGAGAGGTATGTATGTATGTATCTATGTCTTATTCTTTGGCACGCCCTACAGCCTAAACCGTTTGACGGATTTCGAAATATGAGGTGTCATTGGATTCCTCACAATCGTGTTTATGATTCCTTATACGGCTTAGGCACCAATTGTTTCAGGAGTAAGAAGCTAATCATCAATCAACCTACCAGCAGAACTTATGTGGTAATAGTGGCAGCATAAATAAAGAAAAGCATGTGTCCTTGTTCATAAATCTTAACAAATCTCTGTAAAATATAACGTGGACTGAACACGTTATTTCTTTTTCACTAACATAAAAGCTAAAGTAACGGATAAGGTTGTAAACACGATTTATAACAAAAATTTAAAAAATGAGATCGGCAGGAGTTTATATTATAAGGCCACCATAGTTTTATCCATCCGCCTTCGAACTTAGACGCACCATAGTAGACTAGCGGCCTAATGCAATTTGGATGAACTGAGAATTAGAACAACGGCCAACAAATCTCCCCAACAAATCCCCAACTATGTCGAGTCCAGAAACCTCAACTAGTTCGACCCACATCCAATTCACTCCCACTTTCACCGTTGTCACTTTCCAATCAAACTTCCCGCATGACACCATCCCGGCATAATTAAACCTCATGAATGGGAGCGAGAGGGACAGCGTGTGCGATAAGGACGGAATTGTCTGGTGCCGTAATCAGTTACGGTGGAAATTATGTCGCGGGGTGAATTAGCAAGGTCGAGCGGCTGATGTCGATTGTTTTCATAATAGGGGTTGGTTGGGATTTGATTTTGGAACGGATAGAATTCAATTCGTTATAATATATGTGTCACGAGGTCGGATGTTTTGGATGTCAGCAGAGTGAGTGTTAAGGCAAAAACATTGGATTGATGATAACAAAATTTTACTTACGCTGTTTTAGTTTCTATAAGCTGTCTCATGCAAATATTATGAGACGCCTGGGGGCCGACTTTTTTCGAGGGCTCGAAAATTAAAAACGATGGTAATGTCAAAATTGTAGGCACTTACATTCTATCTAAAGAATGAATACGAGTGGTCCATGCCTTTGGTTTTTTTTATTTTCTATCGCTATTTCAAAATGTGTTATTTTGAAATAGCGATAGAAAATAGTTTATTGTGTAAATTCATAGTTTTTGAAAGTTTTCGAATGAAAGCGAGTCGAGCGCTCGAAAGTCGAAATTCACCCCCCGGATCGAGAATGTACTACATTGAAAGCAATTAGGTACAATAGACGTTTAAAATTTAGTTGGCAGACCGAACTTTGCTCAGTGTCTTCGGTAAAAAGCGCTCACCTTGCTTCAACGTTCTCTGACACGAATTGTCCCGGAAATAAGACGTAGCTATATCGATCTTTGGCCCCCGTTAACCCCTGTATTGCAAATCCCGTTGACATCGTTAGAACATCGTTTTAGATGTACATTATTCACTGCTGTGTAGAGAGTTAAAGATTCTAACTGAAAGATAAAATCTAGTCACTAATAATCTAGATTTGTTGACGCTGTCAATGTATCACCTAAATATCTGTCTTCAACCAAGCTCAACCTATGATGCAAGCTTGGATGGCAAAGCAGAAACACTAGACGAATCAGAGATATTCTAATGATTGTTTCACGAATGCGTAACAAAGGCTCACAAAATAACGAGGTATCTTCGAAAGGGGTTACGAGAAATCTATAACTTGCAGAAGTTTTCCTAACCCAGCAATTTCCGAACAGAAATAAACCTTTTTCTGTTCCCGATAAAGATTGTAATAGAAAAAAGGCGAGCTAGTTGAAGTCGTCGATATTCTCATAAAGGCATAATAAACCAATAAAAAAACAAGTAAAGAGAAATTATACGGTTCGAAAAGAAAGCAAACTTACGGCAAATTACAAGTGGAAACAAACGACAAAAGGAAAAATCGAACGACGCGAAAATTTAAATAAGGAATCATTTCTTTTTTCGTGAGACGTTTTTCCGCTGTCAATCATTTGTCGGGGACACGAATCGTTATTTTCTTTGTTGATAGATGGGATTTTTTAGACACTGGCTGGATGGGATGGTTGCGTGGCGTGCGTAGATTCGTATTTTATATCAGAACATCGAATAGGGTGTCCTGGTTGATTCTACTAATATGTAATATATGTATTATGTTTGTTATTCAAATTTTGAATAATGCTATATATAACGTGGATTATTTTCCCGTTAACGAAGCGACAAAATAAGTAGTGCAATGGGAGTTCAGAAGAACGAAGACGCGAGAAGACTTAAAAATCCTTTTATTATTTAGTAAGTATGTCTCAAGGAAGACATATTATTTAGTATGTCTCAAGGAAGACATATTGTTTAGTATGTCTCAAGGAAGGCATAATAATAATAAGTACGGAATCATAACGACTTTCTCGTTCAGTGACACAACACGTGGTGGCTTTCGCGACAAGTAATGGCTATTAATATTCCACTAGCCTGCCCAATTTGTTCATTAAAATCGTTCACTTGTGAAAGATCATATTTAAATGTAAATGCCTGCATTGCGGATATTTTTTCATTCGGATTTCATTGCGGATAATCATTCTTATTTCTAGAATAAATACATATCTAAAGCATGACAGTGAGTATAACTAAGTATTTATATTTTTACTGATTAGAGATTTTACGGCTAAATTAGCCATCAATTATTCAATATCTGAATCAAATACGTATTCGTTACGGTTTTGAAAGACTTGTTGGAGAAAAAGGCACACTTACAAAATAGTTTTCCGTTAAATCGGAAATATGGTACAAAAAGATGACAACAATATAAGATGTCGAATTGCACTATTCACCATACTATAGCATGCAACGATTTCTATCTGAAAAAAAAACGAAGCACTCATAGTAAGACGCCATTTTGAAAACAAATACTCCTCAAATTGGATTGCAGAGGTGAGCCTTAAGGATCCCAGTAAATTCGAATGCGGCTCATACCTAAATCAAAACGTCTGATACATAAGCAATACTTTATCCATTATTGGTCTCATGCAGATTGGTTGCCGAATCGTATGGTAATGCGTGTTTTTTCTATCTACCCGCAATATGCGACGTTTCTGACTGTAGCTGTTTTTAAGCATGTCTTGTTGGAAATAGATATGCGCGTACAATTGTTATAAAGAAGAACTTGTACATGTCGGTATGTTATGATAATAAAAATAATAACAAAATGGCACGCCATGGTATTGCAGTTGTTACAAAAAAAATATAGTGTCACATGGACCCTGACAGGAATCTAAATCTAACACTCTTATGTAGGTATAAAGTACATAACTACCTACATAAAATAGGTTGGGAACTGAAAGTTAACTTTTTTTATTCGGAGAAAAATATATAAGCGAATTGAACTCGAAAATAAGCATCATATCAACAAAAAGAACAGACACGAGATAAAGTTTTAAATGTGTCAAATGTGTTTAAACAAATTTAGATTTGAACTGGTACAGTCGAGGACAAAGAGATGTATACACTTTTGTAGGCGACCGCATTCGATTAGGTCCAAAAGTGTATACATCTCTTTGTCCTCGACTGTAAATTCCGTCCATAGGAATACTGTAAGGCTACTGCGGTTAATTTTGTTGATAGATGAGTATCTATCATTCAAGTAATATCAGAAATTGACATAAATACGTAAATGTCGAAAGTTTTCAAAGGAGTTCGGTACCTACAGCGATTATGTTTTGCTTTGCGATAACATTTTACCCTTTGAATAAACGAATATATTCAAGGAAAATGGAATGCGTTGAAACCCGACCCATGAATAAGTATTGATCACTGATGCTTTACATGATACGTGATACCAAAAAGCCCATAAGACCCCGACATCAATACCTACCATCGATCATGTAACTCATAACGAATTCAGCCTTCGTACCATCGCATAACATGCTTACAAAACGTCGCTTCAAATGCTTCGTCTCGCCGCATAGTTACCAACACGATCAAAATCCAAAATGGCGTAAGCGTCCTTGAAATTATAGGCTATAGTCTGTTTCGACTCTCAATACATCTACAACGTTTCCCAAGAGGCGGATACGTCGTTAAAATAGTGACACATGAGCCATTTCAAATTTGGAACGCATAGATCCTAAGTAAAGACTCGAACCACGTTAGGCTTCTAATAGTACGCACCGCTGACGGTAGATGGCGACGTCACGTAGCGTCGCGTGGGCAGAATTCGAAATTCAAAATCCAAAGGCGTTTTAAAACCTGCAGCTCTTTAGCAAATATAACGGGATTGTGACCGGAATAAGACGATTGTTCATTGTAGGTGTTTTTGCTGTTTGAACAGGTTGTAAAGGTTGGTGGAAGGGAAAAATGTGGTGTGGAAATATTGCGGTTTCTGGTCTAGGTTTCCCCCTATTGTGCTGCTGGGCGAAGTCAAGTCACTATTCTTTACATCGGTTCTTTTGGGCAATGGAGATGGCTATGCTGAAAGTTTCTTACCTTTTTTTCTAATTAATTGCAATGAAATTAATTTAAAAAAAAACATATTATCTTTTGTCACACTTATTCTAAAAGCAAGTTCCTCCTCAGACATTTTAAAGTTACTAAAATTGTTACTTATAAATCCCTGAAGCCTGAGGATGAAGTGTGTTTTAAAAAAAAATCATATGATTAAAATATCTAAAATTAATAGCACTCTTCAAATGTGTTTATTAACTAAGTAACAACATAAATCATGACATCTAATATAACGTTTTAGTTTTACACTTTGACTTCGAACATACATATTTTATCATACGACGACTCCATTGATTCTAGAACCACGGTATGCTACAAAAAGTCCTAGGGCTAGATTCGTATCTGGCATCCGCAACAGAACCTAGGCAACCGGTAAGTAGTAGTCCTCCGAAACGCTAAACAGTGGGCACATCGTACGTAGAACGATGGCCGTTCAGTTCGGGAATGTGTTACGATCGTTGCTGGGGAGGTCGGCTCCACGCACGTGCTAATATGCCCGAAGACACATTTATTGGTATCAAATTGGACTGTGAACCTTGAGTCTCTGATCAACCGCTGATCTGTCATGTCAAACGGACATACAATTCATCGAAGTTGTGATGTATAAGGATACAATTCGGTTTGGATAAGATTTCCAAATGTAGGGGTAGGTACAACATACAAGACTTGTAATGTATGTTAGTACGATAAACTGCTACGCCCGATTTATGACTGCTTATTACTTATTGCTGCTTATAAGATAATTTGTATGGAGCGTTGGCCGACTGGGGCGACCTGCTCCATACAAATGTAAAAAAAACGCGTCAAGAAAAATCTTTTAGTTTTTTCTTATCAGAACACGACACATGTTACCTATGCCTTTTATCGGTTCACACCCAATTTTTGGTACACCCTGTATATTTACACGCGGATGAAGTCGTAGGCAAAAGCTAGCTGTATATATACTCTGTTCCAAAAGTGAGTACATTGATTTATAAGAAAAGTACATTCATATCAGCCATACGCATTTATAACAATCTTCCTGTAGAAATAAAAAGCCTGGAAGGAAATAGCTTTAAGAGGCGTTTAAAAAACTTTCTCATAGATAAGGTTTTCTACAACCTAAATGAATATTATAGTTATAGTTATGTATAATGTAGACTTTTTTATAAATTGTTCCTAGGTTAAGATTTATAAAATTGTATGCCCGAAAAGGGAAAAAACTGTTGGAACTCTAAACATGCAACTGTTTACCTTTGTATGCCTACACGGTTTTTGTACAATAATTTTTTTCTATTTCTATTTCTATTTCTATATATCCTGCTTATTAAACTAGCACCCTATTTACCGCCATTCCATGCAATCGCCTTTATGACCGTTCTCAGGTCCGTCCATTCATAAATTCCTCCACTAGTAAATCATTCACGGCTACGCTCGTAGAACACACCGTAGCTCGTAGCAGCTTAATCTCCATGTGTAGCTAAAATCGTCCGTAGCCCTCTGACGCTACGACTTAGCATTAAATTTGCGTACGGGGCCGTAGACAAGGTTACAATCGACAAGCGCTAACGCCAATAGAAAATAATAAAATGTATGGGAATGACATTTGGAACACACTGACTGCGCCTTACTTCACCCATCGCGCCTAACGACACTAGACCTTTGCTCACGCTTAGTTACTATGAAGGGCAGAGTTAAGATATATTTGTGGAAGAACGGTGAGGGAAGATTAAAACAAGTTACATAATGACGGGGCAGCTAGCTTCTCCCAAGCTAACTAATCAAGAATGGAATTAAACTACGATAGTTATGATCGAAAGTTTATAATCATACCAAAGCATACACATGTACGCAATGATAACACTCATAATGCTGTCATTACGCGCTCCCAAAGCGGTAACAACATAACAACATCCAATCCGAATCCCCTTTTCATCACCGTACGTAACACGAAAAATCATAACACGCGCGACTTCGCGATACATTCTTCATATCCGTATTCCAAATGAAAAATGCGCAAAGAGTTGACTGCCTCAAACGAGTCTTCCTACCCACCCCAGGGGGGGGAACTACAAATCCACTAGAGGGAGAACGCAAGCGAAAGCCACGGGCAAGAAAAAGACGCAACGCTAAACCCGAAAAGATGGATGGCACACACAATGTCACTGCTCTACGAAATTGTATATTTTATATTCGGTATAAAAAACAACATACGATATTAAAAAGCCTCACGTTTTCCACGGAAAGTAGTTATTTTGTTGTGGAATTTAATCTTGCGGGAGTATTAAAGTAAAGGATTATTGGAATGTTGGGTTTGTGGGCGAGTCGCATTTTTGATGCTGGGCTGGGCTGATCTAATGACGTGTGGGATTTGCCTTTGAGTTGATGTTATAGATAGTTCAAGACGTTTTTGCGCGCATATATAACTATATCCTATCCATACTAATATACCTATAACTTTTTGGCTTTAATATTAGACTAATACATGTAATAATTATACTAATACAATGTTTTACAAATGCCAAAGTGTGTTTCTCTGTCGGCTATCTCTTCACGCTTAAACCATTGAACCGATTTGGGTGAAATTTGGTAGTTATCCCGGAAATGATTTCCAAAGGTATAAAAACAATACAGTTCTGCCGATACTCTTAACAACAAAATAAGTCGAAATGTAATGCATAGTCGCTTGCTTGATTTTTATTTACAAATCAATTTGTATACGACTATAAGCTATTGACTAATATAACATGATCCCAGGCTCGCCGCCCTATGCTTAATGGGAGATGAACGAACTTTTAGTCTACACTAATATTATAAACTGAGATTATAAAGAGGAATGATTTGATGATGAAAACTTGTTTGTTTGTTTGTATGGAATAGGCTCCGAAACTACTGGACCGATTTGAAAAAATCTGTTACCATTAGAAGTCGCCATTATCCCCGATGAACATATGCAACTTTTTACAGCGGGAAAATGCTTCATTCAATAAATTCTAGAAATTCACTTTGAAATGGAAAACTTAACAGATTAGGTACCTGTAAGAATGCTAATGAGAGTGTCACCGAATGTTTGTTATGTTGACGCGGCAAAACAGGCAATAGTTCGAGTATGAAATGGATGTATTTCACACTCGAATTTGAATCTCTTGTTTTTCATTTCGAATACAATTGTATACTTTTGACCATCGACTTTTAACTAAGTAAACTGCGATTTAATTCCAAAGGACAAGCTTAAAAATATTTTGCAAGTAAATGCTCTCAACATTACTATCTGTCCCTAATATCACCAAACGTCAAACGACTATCTCCCACAGCGTATCATCCGCCATTTTGGCGGAAATAGCTCTATAACGTTTGGCTTATCTGTGGTGTTGAGGTGTGTGATAATGCGTTGGGTGAGTATGGCTAAAGATGGCTCGGGTTAGGTACCTAAATATAAATCCGCGGATTTATTTATTTGAAGATCCGAAATTCAAGTAAGTACGTACTTGGGTGCTCTTTACGACATGGACCTAAAGAGTAGGCTGGGGAAATGCATACAAAATCATACCTAGATTAACGCCTTTATTCCCAGAAGGGGTAGGCAGAGCATGAATCCTATGTCCCAGTGCCACTGTTAGCATAAATGTGTATTTAAAAGATGGACAAAATATGAAATGTACAAAATAATAGTGACATATGCGGCTACGGTAGCCTATCGGTTCAGGCATGCGGCTGTCAAGCGGCGGTCGTGGGTTCGAATCCCGGCTCGTACCAATGATTATTATGTACGGAATATTTACCGTTAGCTTTTCGGTGAAGGAAAACATCGCGAGGAAACCGGTCGAATCCCAATAAGGTCTAGTTTTCGATCTGGGTTGGAAGGTCAGATGGCAGTCGCTTTCGTAAAACTAGTGCTTATGCCAAATCTTGGGATTAGGTGTCAAAGCGGACCCTGGGCTCCATTAGGGGCACAAAAGGGAATAACGCTAAGAGTATGGAATAGTGACATATTTTCGACAACTTTTGTGACACTTGTTCAAAACAATTACACGGGTTAACTCACGCATTCAATGGCACTACGGTCGACATGTTTCAAACTCATCGGGAGTTCTTCTTCAGGATGAGAGTTTATGCGGCCCGTAGTGACATTTAATAGTTACGTGAATTAATTGGCTAGTATTATTTTAACATATTACTTTTATTTCTTTCTTTCTAGTTATATTAGACGCACTGACTATATTTGTTCTGGTTTGCCATAGGGCATTACGTCCGGCATTTGTATTTTTTTTTGTATGACTACTAAAATCGTGAATTGGGGATGGATGGTTTGTAGTTTCTCAATGAAAAAATAATAAAATAAATATCTCTATAAGTAAGGAAACTGCAAAGCATCTTACACTCTTCGACCATGAAACCGTTTGTTTCAAGTGACGTATGGCTTTGGTTTATGTCTCTGAGACATTAAGAAATTTCATATATATTTAAAATACCGGTAATTCGACTCGTATCGGCATCGAGCTTACTTCAAGGCGAACCGTTTGCTCATTTGCGACATAATCATGATTATGGAAATAAAAAATGCCTTAGACGTTCAAATTCTATATCCCAATATCTTTGTCTCTCCTTTCGTCATTTTAGCAAGAGCATTCTAATTATTACAAAATCCAAACAAAATTTCAGTTTCATAATAACTGGCCAAGTGCGAGTCAAACACCCGCACTTCCGTACCATTATCTATAAAACAGGAAAAAAATGTTTGTTGTAAGCCCCCCTTAAATATTTATTTTATTTTGTTTTTATTATTTGTTGTAATAGCGGCAACAGAAATACATAATCTGTGAAAATTTCAACTGTCTAGCTATCACGGTTCTTGAGTTACAGCCTGGTGACAGACAGACAGACGGACAGTGAAGCACTTTGGGCACGGAACCCTAAAAATGCCTATGACGTTCAATCACTATATACCAATATCTTTTCGTCACTTTAGCAAGAATTATTACACAATACGAACAAAATTACATTGTTTTAAAAAAATATTATCTTAGACTGGACTATTATTCTAAATAATGTAAATTCCGAACATAGACTACACACTTAACATTGTTTCAAAACAAATTTATTTTCTTGCCGCTGTGGGAAGTATATAGGGTTGCTTTTTTATATTATCTTGATCTAGAGACTAGATCATTCTAATTATTGTGAACTCCGGACACAGACATTAGTTTTATAAAAAAAATACATTGCTCCAAAATATGACGCAACACAAAACCCGCACGAACGTGCAACCGCCAAGTCCGCGAATCGTTTGATAGACTTAGTTTCTTTGTTAGGCAAATTACAGGCAGATGCACCAATCCCTTGCACCGGCAACACGGCACGCGGCTAATTGGAGTTATTTGCATCATAATGCAGTTTCGTATGTATGGGGTTTTATTGAAAATATTTTAGATCGTTAAAATTGGGGTTATAGTTTGAGTCAATAAGTTTTTAGAGAGTTTTAAGAGAATTCCTTCGGTTCTCACAATGCAAATACTCTTTATGATGACAAAATTATTGAACTGTGGAATACCTACTAATAAATCTAGACCACTATTTATCGCGAAATATTGAGTGTCCCAGTTCACAAAACAATATGTATTCATTATTAGGAGGGGGGGGGGATAAATAAATATTAGGGAACAAGGGAACAATCTTACACAAATCGACCTAGATAAATAAATACTTAAATACATAGAAAACATCCATGACTCAGGAACAAATATTCGTGCTCATCACACAAATAAATGCCCTTACCGGGATTCGAACCCAGGACCTCTTGCTTCGTAAGCAGGGTCACTACCAACTAGGTTAAAGCGGTCGTCGTATTGTTCTTGGTCTTTTATTTTTTTGTAATATTTATCTTGTAATGAACGTGAATAAAGCAAGAAAGGTTAAGATCGTAACTAGTGGAAATCCGTAATCTCTGCCTACCCCTCCGGGAAACAGGCACGATTATATGAATTTATGTATGTTATCTTGTACCTAAAGGAAAGAAATAATGAGTATGTATTTAAATTTCCTAACTCATTTATTTTTTGTACCCTATATTGCGTTCTTTTTTAATTTCTCAATCTTGAAGCAGTACTTATTCAGTATCGAAGTATCTGTCATAAAAGTTTGTTACCAAGCCAAGTCTGGAAAATATCTCACAACTAACTGTACCTACTTATATTAACATACCAACTCATTCTTACTATACATTCCTTTATATCCATAAACAACTTGCGATATTTTTAACAGAGGCGCGAAACATAAATCCTTTGCCGCCTGTCAACCGCACGCCTAGTGGGTAGCCAAATGTTATGAGGAAATGATTTCCCGAGGAAATGTTTAGCACCCCTGCTCCAAGGTGAAGAAAGGATTTTAGGAATAATGTGAACTTTACTAACGCAGTTGCAAGAATGAGAGTAAAGTAATGAAGACTTTAGTGGGTTCTTATAAGAAGACATCAAAAAAGATTTTCATTATTGTAAATCTATTTGATATTTCATATTAGTAGAATCCTTGAAAGAATAAAATGTTTACCAATGTTTGAAGCAAATGTACATTTTGTAGAAACACGTCTAACTAATGAAGTAAAGGTTATAAATATACTAAAATATGAAATGGTTGCACAAATATATATTATAAAGAAAACAAACCTACATAAACCTGACTAGGTATCTAGGTGTATATACCGAGCAAAACTTGAACCTAGAAATAATATCTTATCTGTACAATGAAAACCGTTGGAATAATTCTACCATTCTTATAATCACGAAGAACCATCCATTACCGTATACTTTACACATTATTTTAGGGCCAAGTTAGAATAGACTGTAGAGTCTCATTTAGCTTCACATTAACATATTAACAAAGAACCTACGTCTTAAAATCATGCGGTAATCGACATGATATTTAAAGGAAAACAATATTTGAACGCAAAAGCATTAGTAGTGTTATGTTTGCTTAGTGATTGAAATAAGTTAAACAATTAAATATGATATTCTGATTAACGATGAAACGTATATAATGTGTCCATTAAAATTCGAATATTATATGGAATGAGCTAAAGTCACTCAATTTTAACCTAAAGCCGTTACCTAGGTACGAACTGGCATATAAGAAACAGTTCCAATTTCAAACCTCCATAAAGCCGTTTAAAAATTAACCGACGCGTCTGCATCATTATCACCACGTTCCGTATTCAAATGAAAACGGAAACGCCACATTTTCTACACCGCATCGCGAGAAAATATGCCCTGGCAACGCTCCACGCGCGAGCGAGATAGACAGATAGTTTGGCGCATAAAATAATGATCAATCAGAGAGGGATGACAAGGCGTTTATTGGTGCCGCTGTTTGGCCTTTGACGCGGTTTTCTTGGCTCGCGGTCGGATTTTTATTGCAAATGCATTTTTGTGGCCAAGTTTGTGATGCTCATTTTAATAATGCTAGTGTTGAATTTGAAGTGGATTTTGTTTAGTGATGTTATACCTAAAGTCTGAATCTTTCCCAAAATAAATGGGAAGCAAATTATTTGTATCTACCTACTAAGGACAAGCTCATAGAGTAATACAAACCCTATTTCGAATAGATAAGCTGTTACTGTTCATGAGTAATGATGACTGTAATGATTATGTATAGGCATGGTTGAGATTATGTAATGTGGCTGACTTTTTATAAAACTGTCACTGGATTTAGAATCTTCTATTTTGCAGGGTAGAGTTGCTTTTTAATTGGACTTCTTTGATGAAATTCAGCCAAGTCAAGTTAAGAAGTATAAGTTGGCTTATTGAACATAGAACACGTCATGCACGACCATTATACAGCATGATCAAAATCATCTTCCCATACGATTCGCATAAAAATTAAAATGATCTTTGAAAGAGACATAACGTCTGATACCTTTTTTTCGTCACAGTCTCATTCTTACAATTATTTAGTCTGCGGTATTTTTTTTTAAACAGATCTCATAAATGCTTAGACGTGGAACTCGTGAAACTACGGAAAGAAACGTAACTGTATATGTACATCACTATCTCAAAGAAGGCGTACTAGATCAATACTCGCTTTATACGCCACATGTGTCATACGACGTTGGGAGGTGTGGAGTTGCCTTTTTTTTGTATTGACGTAACAAAGACGGGAACACTATTACAAGATTCCCACGTTTTCTGCACACGTCTCTATAGAGTTTATTTATTTATTCACACAATACAAGAAAAAGTAAAATGGCGGACTTAATGCCAACCAGGCATTCTCTACCAATCAACCATTAGTTAACCCCTCTTATGCTTAGGCATGGATCCGTGCCAAGCATTTGAAGCGACAGTTTTCGATTTGTAGGTCATATTTTGGTAAGCAATTTTTGATATCCGCATACGAGGGGTTAAGTGCGTGGAGAAAAGGTGCGGGAAAGGACCAGCATGCATTCTGTTTTTTTTTCAAACTTTTGTTCATGAACGTTTTTTTGTCCGTCCACATTTTTTTGTTTTATAATGTTTATTTATGTGAAAGATAAGATATTTTTATCAAAATTTATAATAGGTCATGGGTCAGGTTTCTATTTAAAGATTTGTCTGTGATATAACCCTGCAATTAACTGGTTAACTAACCAGCCGATGTCACTGCCACGTTATGACAAGTTTATACTACTGCTACATCTCCCAAAGCCGTCTATAATCACCCATCATAACTGTGCCTAAATAAAAAGTTCAAAATGGCGGCTCCACGCCACTTTGCTCCTGTGATAGATAATGTGTTACGGCACATATGTGTTTCGGCGCCATTGTACCTACTACAGATGTAACACATATGAGTACTGGGTCCACGTATCGCTGGATATCCGTGGCACACACGCATAAACTCACGCCTGTATTCCCGAAAGGGGTAGGTAGTTGAAGCCAGCTTAAACCAAATATTTTTAGAATTAGGAAATTAAATCTCGCAAATTTTCAAGTTTCAAGAGTTTCGAGGGGGGGGGGGGGCTTGTAAATTTTTTTTACTTATGCGCTCAAAATGCAAGATTCATTGTCTCTTTGTAGTATTACCAGGTAAAACTAAAATCTATTAAAATATTTACAGTCTTGGCAGTTTAGTTTTATCAAGTTGGCCAGGATGGTTTTTTAACATACGACTTTGATTAAGTCACCTGTTATGTAACAGCAATGGATGCCAAAAAAACTGTGTATTTATTACAGATCATAAACGTTCACTTTTATTTCGTTAACGTATAATTAAACACGTTGTTAAAAATGTTAATGTGTGTTGTATCTTATATTGGCGGTCCTAATAAATAAACAAATAAATAAAAAGTAGTAAAACAATATTTTAAAACCGACTTCTTACAATGTATCAGCAAAACTGGTAAAAAAAAGCGTTATCAAAATTGCGACCAGCAGGTTCACTACCCCTGGCAATCCCGGGGTAGCAAACCTGCTGCTAACTTTCAGGATTACCAGTACGTATCAATTTCAATTCTGTGAAAATGTATCCCGTTTCATTGCTTCGAAGTATCCGCCATTTTGTTTTCTGAATGTTCATTCCCACCTACTGAAACTAGAACACCTTTAACTCGCAAACTCGGGAAGCTCTCCGCAAGTATTGTAAAGACGATAATATACGCATGAGCCGAAGTTGCCATGTCGGTCCATTTGCGTTTATTAAGGCTGTGGCCTGGTGCTAGCGGCAGCGTATTAACGCAAATAGAAAATTATAACCGGCCAAATGCGAGTCAGACTCGCGCACGGAGGGTTCCGTGCCATTATCTATAAAAACGGCAAAAAAAACACATTTGTTGTATAGGAGCTCCCCTTAAATATTTTTTTTTTTTTTTTTTTAGTATATGTTGTTATAGTGGCAACAGAAATCCATCATCTGTGAAGATTTCAACTTTCTAGCAATCGCGGTTCGTGAGATACAGCATAGTGACAGACAGACGGACGGACAGACAGACAGACAGACAACGAAGTCTAAGTAATAGAGTTCCGTTTTTACCGTTTGGGTACGGAACCCTAAAAATGGTTAATATTTATGTTTTTGCGTATAAAATACCTCTTTCGCTGTTGGCAGTGGTTTTAAATTGGTTATTTGGACAGGACTATGTCGTATTGTAGGTTATTATTATTTATTAACATATTAAAAGCTAAAATTAGACATGAATAGTTACATACTGCTCCACAAAACTAAATCCACCAGTTTTAATGTGAGTCAAAATTACAGTCTCATTTCCCTATAATATTAGTAGCGTCTATGTAAGCACTTTATTGTACGTGTACGCTTGTTTCCCACCGCAGTGATACAAAAATATTAACACATTCACTGCCATGAACCCGCCTAGCGGGCGCCTTCGCCGTAGGCGCTTTCAGCTACATACTACACGGAAAACCACGGAATCAGCTAAGAGCGTAGCAATTCTTGGCGGCGAGTGTTTTGTAACGCTACGTCACGCCAATAACAAGAAAAAACCTTTTGTAGGGGAAATCACCTACAAAGAGCCACCTAGGGGGGCACTAAAGTGTTACAATCATTCGTAGTGCACGACATACCCTTACAGATGGGCGTTGCCAAGGCTCATCATCATCATCATCATCTTATCAGCCAAAAGAAGTCCACTGCTGGACATAGGCCCCCTCAAAAAGTGCCAATGATCGGTCCCGCGCCGCGCCACCCGCATCGAGCGGACTCGCACCAAGTATCATAAAATGACAACTATAGGTACAGTCACCAGCAATAAGATCTGCCACAACATAGCACGCATAAATATCTGACACGACTCTATGTGTAATGCCATAAGGACGTGTCAGATATTTTTGCCGGCTTTGTTTCGGCAGATATTGATGCCGGTGACTGTACAGTCACGAGCTTTAATTTGGGACCCATCTAAGGTTGAATATCGTGTAGCAAACTTGCGCTATTTAGAGCTAGTATTTTAACGCAATGTCAATGTCATAATGTTTACCATCGACAACTTTACGTTTCTAGGGGCAACCGTGCAATTACGTCAACTGGAGCGAGGGCAAACGATCATTTACGATGTTTTCCGATTAACTGTTACTTGGGTAAGGGGGTTTTTGTTCCTGTCTTCTATCTGTTTTCTTCACTGACACTGACACGACATATGTTCGTAATTAGAAAACCGTAGTGATAGCGTTTTGCAAAGAGGTTGTTATTTCAAGGGTCGATTCGATAAGACATTATATGTCATAACTAATGTCTTAACTTGACATTCAACACTATCAAAGTAAAGTTTCGACCTTATTGCATTATGAATGTTCTAACAACATTTAATGGAAATGGGTCCCAAATTAAAGCTCGTGACTGTACATACATTCCCTAGCCTTATCTCCACCCGCCGACAAAAGTCCATAACTTAAATAACATACGTTTTACGCAGCAAATATATTGTTGGTAAAACTTCTGTGTCGGAGTGGCTTCGGAACTTCACTGTCGTAAGTTTGGTATCTGAATGTCGTTTTCGCTATAACGGCTGAGGCTTTGAATTTCGAATTTGTTACTTATCGTGTTTTGGTAACTCTTTTGTCGAGCTTATTGATTTCGCGATGTTTTACTTTTCAAATAATGCACAATATTTGACACGGCAAAATATTGCAACTAATTTCTTATGATTTTGAGGAACCTACAGTATAATATTTTTATAATACTAGTTGCCTGCGTGGCTCCACTCGCGACTTAGAAACAACGAAGGCGGGATAAAATATACCCCATATTCATTCCGAAGATCTATTCCATTTTAAGTCTGTTCATAAGATTACAAACAAACATACAAACATTCAAATATACCAGTTAACATTGATATTATAAAAGAAAGCGTTAGTCAAACAGAGCTTGATAAAAGTCAAACACGGAAACCATGAACCCACAAACTAGAAGCCCTAATAAAAAATGTAGAACACTTTAACACTGGCATCCAATAAATTATAAAGACACAATGACAACGGTAGCATCCCTTTCACGAGTGCCACTCAACGGATTACGTTCGATATCGTGTTCCATATTCAAAAATCAGTTACAATTGATTGGTTAATATAAATAGGACTTTATTGGCTGAACGCGATTCTAATGGCTGTTATTCGAATTTAGAACACCGAACGTTTTTTGTTGCTTTAAAAACTTGCGCGCCCTTGAGTCGGCAAAAGTGAAAATGTCGCTGGCTGGAAACATAAAAAACATGTAGATCTTTGCAAGAAAAGAGGTATAAAAGAAACTCCTCAGGGAAAGTGCATTAAAAATAAGCGGGTGTAAAAAAGACGGAGCTATGTCTTGGTACTTTCGTCCCGCTCTGGAGCTTCTAAGAAAATGGTTTTATGAATGAAAATTACTTTTTTCTCACGCCATTTACTCAGTTCAGGGGCGTTAGTTTTGTTTTTCGCTCCTCCGAGATAGGTGAAAGTTGTTTCGGCTTAAGTTTAAAAAGTAGGACATTTTTATTTCAACCTTGGTGCGGTGTAAAACCTGGCAAGGAGTTTTATTTGGTTTATGTGTTATAGTATGTACCTAGTGTACCTACTTTACTGTGTCAAATAGTAGCACATATAAGACTTTATTATTAAAACATGATGGATTATACCGAAACCTAAATATTCAATATGGATAAATTATGCCTTGATATTTTTTGAATAATCCATAAACGTTCGTCAAAGCTATTTTAACTAAAATGCCGTTCAAATTCGTATGTCTCTATCAGTAACTCTGACATTTGTTTTTGAGCGAACGAAACAAAACGCATTTTAATTAACAGACGCTTATGAAATTTTATGAATAAGAAGGTGTATTTTTAGTAATAATAAAAATTAAGATTATCAGACGTATACGAACTAACATACCTTTATTCACAAAATCTTATTTAGAGTGATAAAAAGAACCCGTGACAACGCTCGATAGACCCCTCTATCAGTATAATAAAAAGGAGACACGTCAATAGATAATAATTGCCTGTATAAGGGACCCTTAGCTTCCTTTAAGACCATTATACGGCTGTTTACAACAAAAAGTTGCCATTACACATCTATTATAACACGTCCTGTGGGTAGACTTCCGTAGTTTGATGTAAAAAAGCGTCGTAATCCTTCGTTGACTTGTGAAGGTTTAAAATGTTATTTTTTTTAGCATACGTATAGAATAGAGGATAAAATTAGTACAGAATATTCTTGAAATTCGAATATTTTCGTGAGACGCGTTTAAATAGTATACTTAAACGGTTAAATTTGCGTCCATATCTATAAGAAGAACTCTAGAATAGTTCGAAGCATATTATGTCACCCGTAGTGAGATTAAAATACGTGAGTTTACCGTGCAATAATTAGTATCCATCTCTAAATTATAAAAAAACGAGGTACTTAGATATTTCTGGTCGCCATTTTCATATCTTGTAAAAAAATCCTTCTATTGTTTTTACGGCCACAAAGTGGTAATTACCCCCCGCTACGCATGCGGAAGTCAGACATCCTAACAAAGAGGCATAAAATGTAAAACTAAATACGCGCGGTATTGAAGAAAGCTCAGATCACATGTTGATTGCCCTCGACCAACACCTGCCATATAAGACATCCTTGCTTACCGTAGTGGATAATGTGTACTAAGTATTATAAACTAGAGATTATTCCACTTGGCCGCGTTGCATCAAAGTAGTAATTTCAAAAAGCAACTCTACTGTCCATGGCAGAAGATTCAAATTCCAATGACAGCTTTATAAAAAGTCGGCCGCAGTGAATAATCTCAACCACACCCACTCTTAGCGGTTGTCATTAAAACCGTCAACCTGGCAGTTGGGTGTTTTTCTGTTGACAACTCTCATCGGCGTCTTTTATGTTAATTGTATCGATAAATACTACTAATTCGTAGTACCTAAACGTTACTACGCAGCATATCTCATAATTAGCACCATTTACGAAATGTCTTAGTTCTAAGACGAAAAAAAAAACTTTTCTTAATGTTAATAGTTGTTAACTTTAACAAAAATTTTTTTTAACTACGTCTTAATAACCACAGTGTGCCGGGAGGGTTCCAAATAATTTTGAAAGCGTGTTCCTCAGCCCATAAGGAGTGAAAAATGTCGTATAAAGTGAGCCGAGTTCGCAAATATGTGTGATGAGTACCTATGTAACTAATTGAAGTCACAACTGATTCTTGCTAATAAGCCTTATAAGGCTTCAGTGAGATTAAAACAACAAATGTACTAGTATTAGTTTTGAATAAATAAAAGTTAAAAAAAAGTCAGCGGAACACAGCTTCTTTCAGACGACTTTTTTACTTCTTAGGGCTTATAGACGCATTTTAGATTATTTAATCCTCCAAGAGCACTGTGTTCTTTTAACATTGTTTGATAATTACGAGTAACTAATATAGCGGCACTAGTTAACATAATCATAAAACCATAGTAATAAACATATTTTACAATTTTATTCTACAATATTTTGAGTTTTTAATGTAGTTGCTTTCGAGTTAACGCACTCTCTCCCCAACGCACCTTTTACTGCCATCGCATAAAATATTACCGTCACATTTATGCCGAATAATAAGCATACATTTATCTATCATGCATTGTAGAAAGGGTTTAATAGCCTATAAATCAGCATTTTAAACAAAGCATAGTCAAATACCCTACAATAGGCAGATCTTTTGTGCGCACGAGTTTTTTGTGCGTGAAATGTTTGTTTTGTTTGGCGTGTAGTGGTTTTTTTTTTACTGATATTGCATATAATAGGCTGGTGTGTGAAGTGCGGGTTTACGCAAATATTTAGAAAGTTGTTTGTTTGCGTGTTCCCTTTTTTGAAGCGCTGTTAAATTTGGTCGCTATTTTTTATGATATAAAATAATACCTATAAAATAAATAAATACTTTTTCAAGTACCTAGTATTAATAGTGAAAATCTTAGGCATTGATTAATGCTAAAAACTGGCCAAGCTCTGTCTTAAGCTCTCACAAAAATATATGCAAATATAAATGATAATAAATTTAGAAATAAGTACCTTGATATTTATGAAATATTACTAAGTAGTATATGTAAATAAAAACCATTTACTTTAATGATAGCTTTATTGATTTAGTAAATAAATCACATGCAAATCTTTCAAAATAAACAAATTTTGTATACTTTTACAATCGTCTATCTTGTATCATTGTTCATAACTTTTACTGTGAAGATTGATTAAGACTGATACACAGTATTGTATCTATTGTAAGACAAGTGTCTTACAATAATATTTATCTAAAAAAACAACAACAAAACATGATAAACCGGGGTCAAAACGTGAATAGGATAAAACGACCTATTCAAGAACACCGGAAGGGTTTGAGCAACCATCGACAAAAGATGCGACTTCCGGTTGATCGGTTGCATTATGGTTAGAATATTAATAATAGATAATAAGAAATATGATCGTATCTTTTTTTTGAACACACAGTGAACAACGTATGGGAACTTTATTAATCTTTAGTAGTTATCGCGACTGTTTTATTATTAATTTATTCATTCGACTGCTTTGCATAAAATGTGTCATGCTGCGGTTAGACGATATTACATATTAGATATTTATCTAAGTACATATCGTATTTCTTTAATCATTATCTCTATCTAATACTAATTTTATGCATGTTCATTTACAAGCTTAAAAAACGGCAAAATTATACATTACCTACTTATAAAACTCACACACAAATATTCATAGAAATAAGGTTAAAAACCCTGTGCTTGATTCTGTGGCCCTTTCAATCTTAATTCATTGCAAAAAAGGTAAGAAGCAGACGAAGCTATTAATAATTTATATTGTATTCTATTCTATTTTATTCATAATTAAGATGTTATACATTGGAACGCTTACCTACATAATAATCAGAATTGGTCGTGTATTGGTATAAAAAATGTTTTATCGCGAAATTAATTAAGTATCAGGCAATCGCCACAAGTTAACGTTACCAACATCGCGAACCTAACAGCACACAATGGACAAGCCTGCCAACCTACATGGTGCAAACCTACGTAATCCTTATTAATTCAACCAATTCATCAACGTTCGGCAACGTTAGCAACAATAGCACCCCTTCAAATATAAATAATAAACTAAAAATTATATGCAAATTCACGAGCCATAAGTTCCTATAGAAATAACCCTTTCACAGGGAGGGGACAGAAAGGTATAATAATTTATTCAGGCTGGAAGATAGTGAGATCACAGGACATTTTTGAACGCATTTTAAAAAGTTTAACAACGGTGTGCAGACGTGTTCGATTCTAAATTTAAATTTGATTTCTAATTTGAATTTAGAACGTGTGGCGGTGTGTGTGTGACGTAACCGTGATGTTACGAAGTGAGTTCTTTGTTGTACAGTTTTGTTAATTACGTTAAATCAGAACGTAAACTTGACGGTTGAGGTTATCAGTAAGTAACCATATTGTTTAAGTAGGTATTCACACAAACATCTGAGGAAAGTTATAGGAATACTTTAATTGTAAGTTAAATACAGTCTCTGTACAATTTATACTTCGCGGCAGTATTTTTATTGTGACACCATGGATTTACAAGAGTCTACGGGCTACGGAGACCGCTTACCATCAGGCAGGACACACTAGTTTACCACCGACGTGGTATTAAAAAAACTACCCAAGTGCGAGTCGGACTCGCGCACGGAGGGTTCCGAACCATTATCTATAAAAACGGCAAAAAAACACGTTTGTAGTATGGATCCCCCCTTAAATATTAATTTTATTTTGTTTTTAGTATTTGTTGCTATAGCGGCAACAGAAATACATCATCTGTGAAAATTTCAACTGTCTAGCTATCGCGGTTCTTGAGATACAGCCTGGTGACAGACAGACGGACGGACAGACGGAAAGACAGCGAAGTCTTAGTAATAGGGTCCCGTTTTTACCCTTTGGGTACGGAACCCTAAAAATTTGCAGAGTTTTTTGATTTATACGAGTAGGAATTAACTTTAATGCCTACAGAACACATTAAGAGATATTTATGGCAGATATTCGCGAAATTGTGCCCATAATGTAGTTGGAAATAGCTATCTAAAGACAATTATAATAAAGGGCCACTCAACTATTTTTTGTTATCGTTGGCCTGTTACTGTCTCCTGGGGTGACCAGGAACTTCTTTAAAACTATGATTTTACTTCTTTAAAACTATGATTTTTTTTAGTGTTTGATCCCAGTAAATACATGTTTTGTCGTATAGGTAAACCCATTCCATGTGGGGCATCTCCTGAGCAAGCTGGAAGTGCAATAATATACTTATAATATTCTTCTTAGAAATTCTGTTACTAATATAACAACAAGAAAAAATTTACCAAATACAAACTCTCTATAATAAGCTAAATGCGAATTATTGGTACACAAACATTGTAGTGTTTTGTTTTTCCCCTTTTTCCGCAAATCATAAACAGTCCTAAAACAATAACCAACTCGCGAGACACACATTAGACCACTCCATAAATTGGAACAAACAATATCTTAATGGAAGTAACACGATATTTGTCAATACATTTCTCTTATATACGAGAAATATGTTCCAACTAACAGTCAATATAATGCTGAACACACAAGATTTACCGACAAGCCAACTTTAACCTTAAGCGAACACGCATAGAATTGTTTCTGTGTTGATGTTAATTTGGTTTTATGTCGTGTTTCGCGGGAGGAATGTTTGCACGTTTGATCGATTGACATCGGGGGTGGGTATTTTACTTTGTTAGAACAATGACACATGTGCTGTAAGAAGCGTCGTTACATGTGTCGTTTTACTTCTAAACGGATTTGTGTAATATAACCCCCGAATTCACTAACAATGTGTAGTTCGTTTTACATGATTACTAATATTTCGTCTGAAGTTTTGGCTCGTTTGGTTCTGCGCTATATATATGTATTATTTTTTATCCGTCTATATGTGTTAAGTCTACTAGGCTGATGTTTCCTAATTTTCCATTTTTAAGTTCGTGTCATAAAACTAAACAATAACAATTGTTAGTGGTTTAATAATAACGATATTACTGTTATTATAACTATCATAGAATTTCATATGATAGTTATAATAACAGTAATATCGTTATTATTAAACCACTAACAATATATTTGATTCCCTATCCACTCTATCGCTTAAATGTTAAATTCAAAGCAAGATTACCATTTAACAGCAAATACCAATAACTTTAGAACTATTATCGTTTTCGAACATTCTAATGCCCCAATAATAAAATGTCAAACCTTAGTCTATCAAATTAATTGGCCATTTAAACTTAATGATACTTGTAACAATTCGTTATAACAACAATAAACTAACCCAAACCTAAAATGAAAAAAAGACCCAATTTTAAAATATCCGAAATGGCCTCATAAAACAAAAGAGGGTCTAGCGCGATAACAATAAGTTCCAAATTTAAAATGTGACGCTTCCAATTTTAAATTCCCGTAACCTGTCCGAGGCGTCCGGTAATCGTCAGTAGCGATCATAGCCGATTACACATGTTTTTAGTAGCCACCTACAAACAAGAAAATAAAATTTTATGACGCTTCAGTGAAAATACTGTTAAATAAATAACTGCACGCTCGGGCCTCGTTTGGTCATGCTGTAAATTGAGTGCATGGAAAAATATGAACGGAGCTGTTTTTAATAATTAACCACAAGTCTTGCTAAACTGGGAGCGAGGATCAGTATTTTTTTTATTTTATTACTTCATTTCATTGCGTATACGAGCTTTGCAAAGAGATTCACTTGCGGTCTTTGTTTTAGTGAATCAAGACTAATTCAATAATTTGTCCGTTGCGCAAGTTTTAATGTTTTCATCTGCAATCAATTCCATATATAACGCATAATCGCTTAAGTTTTAAATGTATTAAAGGTTACGATCTACGGTCATAGATATGACTGTAATTGACTCTTGATCTCAAAGGATATAAAACGACTATTAATGGGGCTTACTTATATTTTTACGCATCCAATTTGTACTTGTTATGTTTTTCGGTTATTTCACCATTTTAAAGACAGAGTTCTAGATGTAGGTCTCTGAATTACTATTCTAACGCATCTCTCTTCCCTACACATTCATACACAATTCATTTTGTACTTGATTTCTGAATAAAAGTGCAATACAGACCTACGTCCGAGTTGCCTAGTTGGTAGTGACTCTGCCGACGAAGCCGCAGGTCCCGGGTTCGAATCCTGTTAAGGGCATTTATTTGTGTGATGAGTACGAATATTTTTTTCCTGAGTCACGAATGTTTTCTATATATTTAAGTATTTATTTATCTATATATAGGTAAGTATGTATATCGTCGTCTAATATCCATAGTACAAGCTATGCTTGGGTTGGGATTTGTGTAAGACTGTCCCCAAATATTTATTTTTATTTTTGGTATTTTCCTCATTCAATTTGAATCAATTCATTTTGTGAATACAATTATCGTTTCATGAACGGCAGTTATTGTATAAAAAAGGTTTATTTTAGTTATACTGTTTTGATTGTTCAATAATTGATGCATTTATATCGTAAAAAAACTACTGAAATTTTATTACTGTCTTCATTTAAGTATAGCATGTCCTTAAGCAGTCTCATAATGGTCTTGTATCTGACCCATATTCGAATTGGTCTGAAACCAGTAGCTCCATAATTATACTCTTTTTCCAATCTACCGAAGCAAAAAATTATTATCGAAAAATTGATCGAAATTTATGACTTTATCAGGAATTACAGTGTAAATTAGTGGTTTCTCTGTTCAGCAACTTGTTCAGATTTTAATCTTTGCCGTGAAGACTAGTTTATGATGAATAAGCACATGTTTTTCTAGAAATAATAAATATGTGCGGTTTTAAATTCTCCTTAAGTTATTCTAAGATAGTCATCTACCCTATTAGAGTTTTTTATACTGCCGCAATGAATAATTGTTTTATAAGTCTTATAAGACTTATCTGAAGAGATCAGCAGCCTTAAATAATGCATTCAGGGACAAAAGAGTAAATATAAAAGCAACTTTTTAAACCATAAATATGTGAACTAGCGATACATATATTATAGAAGCTTAATTAAGTCACAAACAGTTTGAATTAAAATGTTATATAACGGAAAGTAGAACAATTATTTACGGTTCGATATAATTCAAACATTTCATGTGTTAAGTATACTTAAGTACTTACTTATACTTAACACATGAAAAGTATGCTTAGTTTCCTATTTAGTTTAACAATAAACGCAATATAAGGGAACATTTTAATCGCTTACCAAAAATTACCGACTGCGTGCCAAAAATGACTTGCATATCAAAAGTTTACAATTACGTACACACTTAAATTGATTTTGACAAACGATTATTGACGACGATTATTTTTTTAACTTTTTGGGTTTTTTTTTATGCTGAAATACTATTCTACATATAACCGTTTATTTTAATTTGTCAGCTTCAAAACTAGTTTACTTCTTGAAACTACAAAACCTACAAACACTTTTTACAAAAAACGCCTAACCCGCGAAGCAGCAAAAAATTGACAGTTTAAAAATTCTCCCGAGCCCAAGGTTTACAAAGGATAGGGCTATCGATTTTGTCCTCAGTCCTACGTACATAATGTACATGTGTGGGGAGGGTAAGGTAGAGGGTGGCACGATAAACTATCCTGTCTATACCTATAACTTATATAAATTATATGTCATTCACCCCATATCAATCGTAATGTATGGAGATTCGATATTGTATGGTGAAGTTGGATGCATTTTACGGGTTTTTGGGAAGACGTTGAATGATGGGTGTTAAATTAGGTTTAGGCGTTTGAGCGTTTGCTATGAAGTATGATGTTACCGACGATTTTTTCTGTAATATAATGGTAGTATTAGCTTTAAAATATCTGGCATTGTCTTTCGCTTTGTTATAAGACGGAACAAAACAATATCGTGAACTTCCTAAGCAGATTATAATTCAGAAATAGAATAATTACCTACCTACAAAAGCGAAAATTTCGATTAAAATGTTTACTCGTTATCGTCATTTTAACCGTAAGACTCGTGATACTGTAGCTGTCTTATCAGAAAGATTCTAGAAGATTAGGAGGGTTGTGCAAGAGGTTCCCATTATTCTTTGCACCGCAGTTGAGAGTTAGTGGCCGGTTCCTCAATCCTATATTATTAAACGAGCAATATTTGTATCATCATCATCATATTAGCCGAAAGACGTCCACTGCTGGATGGTCTCCACAGAGTGCCACAATGACCAGTCCTGCGCCACCCGCATCCAGCGGACTCCCACGACCTCCTCCATTTTTTTTTCTATTTTCACCCGAGCAGAGCTCGGTCGCCCAGACACTGTCTAGTAAGAAGGTCTATCAGCACAATTGGCTCTATCCTACTCTAAATATACCCTCCTCTTTCAAATGTGTGAAGTGCGAGTGAAACAGGAGTCGCTGCGTCCAGCGCTACGCAATATGGCAGCAAATTGTGCTAGAACCCCAAAAGTCTCCTCTTTGGTCAAATATATTTTTAATTAAAGTTTAATTTACAAGTACTTAGTCTATTTTGTCGTAATTTATTAACCCATGTTCGTAATAAAAACTTAGTCTTTTGATATTGGAAACTATAATCTTATTAGATATGAAATTCCTATCGGAAAAATTCCTTTCAAAAAATACATATTCAAAAATTAACGTTTTTCCGCATATAAAAAGAATCATCAAATAAGGTGTATACTGTGATATGCATAATCAAAAGAAGGGTTAAAGGAGAAAAACGGTTTTATTTCATGAAAAATCATGAGTCATTGCGGTGACCGGTGACAATATTATACTCATTCAATGTCAGTAACAATAAAATATCATTGCACCTACACAATAATAACGTTTAAAATATGTTAGGTATTCTAACAGTCATGCCGCATGACACATATCTGAGTCACTGCCGGTGACTTGTCATTGGCGTGTCAGAGTGATGAGTCCGCGATTATACGCGGTGTATAATTGTTGCAAATTGTGAGTTATCGCGCTTTGTCCGCCGGTGGCAAAGTGTTGAGTCTTTGGTGAGAAATATATACGCAAAAAAGTTATTATACAGGGCGGAAAAATCGAATGCCACATGGATGGCAACTACCTTAAATATTGTAAATAGCACATTTTGTGTAAGGGAGACTTTCCTTTGTTTTGAAAAACAATAAATACTGCATTTAAGGATTTATGAAAAATCGCTTGCCTCAGTCGGGACTCGAACCGGTCAAATGTGACAAAAAATAATGTGCTATATTTTATGATGCAGATTGAAAGAGTTACTGATAAGGTTCATTTTTCTCTAAATAACAAATACAATCAGAATAACGGAAAGCCATGAAAATTATAAACGAAAAATTAAAACACTCTAAATAAAACAATATTCATTTAATAACCTTACTAAAACCTTGCTAACTAAAGTAGTTGTTCAAAATGAGCCCCGTTTCGGCGTCTGCATAAATTTAATCTTTTGAGGACTTGACTTTTTGTAGCTCGTTGCAGTGAATTGTGGTGAATATTAGTAATAGCTGCATGGACTTATTATTATTTTTTGTCACATTTGACCGGTTCGAGTCCCGACAGAGGCAAGCGATTTTTCATAAATCCTTAAATGCATTATTAATTGTTTTTAAAAACAAAGGAAAGTCTCCCTTACACAAAATGTGCTATTTACAATATTTAAGGTAGTTGCCATCCATGTGGCATTCGATCTTTCCACCCTGTATATACCTAGTTATTTTTTGTTTCAGATAAAGATCTAGTGTTAGTTATAGAGACTTTATTTTGCTTTATATGACGAATACTTCAGGTTTTTTTATATATTGACACAAGATGTATATTATGAGCGAAACGGAAATATATTATATCTAATTTTGCTTGTATGAATAAAAATATTTCTTAACAATTCCACTAATAAATATTTTCTAAGAATATCCCGAAGACAGTCTTTAAGTCCTACTTGTACTTTATGAAAAGATAATTTAAAATTAATGAAGAGATTGAAAAACTTATTAAATAATTCCGTTAAATAGTAAAATCACCGTTCACAACTCGGCGAAGAAGTTATGCAACTGTAAAAAAGTAAACGCTCTTAACTTCCGTTTCAACTACTCAAACCAATTTTATACTCGTCGAAACTCGATGAACGACCCCTAAAAACAGGAAAGTACTCTAGTATCACAAACCCTATCAAAAACGTCAACTTCTTTATTCTAACAATAAATCTTACCTTTACGGCGCTCCGTAGTAAAGTTTTCAAGCTACGTTTTACGCGACGCGAATCTACTTTTATTTTTAACACAGAAAAAAAGAAAAATGTCTATAGTCTTCTTCCCCGACGCACTGGCATAATAGAAAAGAAAAATCAAATTGCAAATTCAAATTTGGAAACCGGAGACGCGTCCCGAAGGAAATTCGAGAAAAATCGTCGTCTCTATGCGGCTGACGGCAAGCGAATGTCCCGCTCAAACTCCGCTACAATTTTCTCAGCGAAAACCGAATCGACTGCGCTGGGTAAGTATAGGGAAGGGTGGTTTTTCCTTCGAATTTCATAAGTATCTACCTTTCTTTATATCTAAGCGCAAGAACTACGCTCACCCCTTGAGAATACCTCGTGAGACTCGATCGCGCGTCAACCCAGCTTTACGACCAACCGTCGCCGCCCAAACGTTCCAAATTCAAACCGTTGAGAAAAGTAATACGATTCAAATTTGGAAAGCGTCCCTTTTTCGTTGCGTCTTTTTAAAAAGTTTATCATTCTAGTAAGGCAACGGTAACATAGATAAAATGTATTGGGTGGTGAGTAGAAATATATTTATGTATGTAGATTCGTGTGTTCGAGAGCAAGATATGGTGTGGGCTTCGTTTTATGTATGATTGTGGAGCTTTACTTTATACGTAGACGGCGGCGTGTGGTTAAATGTGAATTTTGATATCTGTATGAGAATATCTCGCAATTTGTCACAAAATTAAATTGTTTCGAGTCTTTTGAAGGACTTCTTTCCTTTGTCTGTTATTTGTTATGAGAGAAAACATTTTGGGTGCTGCTTTTAGGCGTATCAAGTAGAAGGGTTCAATAGAGTTAATGGGTGGAAAGTTTATAGCGTGTTAATTTTTACGCCTAAAACTGAAGCGTTCATGTGAAAACGTGCACGGTGAAGTAAACTTCACGGGTTAATGAAAACGCGATAGAGTTCAAAGTGACACCTCGTGTGAGCGAGCAAATTAAAGCTGCAGCCACTTTTAAAATTGGAACACTTCTTAAATGCGAAATGATTCGAAGCAACAAGTTTCATTCACGGGCAACAGAGAAGGCAATCCAATTAGAAAGGGAAAGAGAGGAATTTAAAAAGTGAACGCCCGGGAAGTTAGGCGGGAAAGCTCCGGTGCTAATAACCTGTTGCTTCCGCGACTAAATTAAATATGAGAACCGGGACGCGCACGAACATCGACTATCGACGTTCGAATTTCAACATTAAAACCGTTAAATAAACGACGCCTGGTAAAAACAACCAGCATTCAAAGTATCCACATGTTATGCCAACTCAGACTTACTTCATTACAAAGAACCCTCGATACCGTATTGTACCGACTTATTCTTATTGATATATGATAAATTTGCATGGAACGAGTCAATTCCATAAATTGCATACATATATCACTCCACTATTCATAACCCGCCTTCGCCCACCCTTCTAAAATTTCTAGCTATCGTGAAATATCGATAAAGCGAAACGCTGATGCGGCATAGGTACACCCCTACACGCTCCCTGACATTGAGCGAGAAAGGGACAGCGTTATACGGCATGAATATGTGTGAGCGCGAGGAAACACAAGACCACGACGAGATAAGTGTTCTAATTTATACACAAATTGCGAACGTCGTCACGAGAAGCACGTGCTAAATAACCGTTCCATATTCAAATCGCTACAACTACCCTCACTTTTAAACTGAATTTTGAGCTTTAATTACATTACATAAAGTGTTCTTTCGTTTAACCGCTGTCAAGAAGTAATATTATCTTGCAATTTTCCATTTTTGAAAACGAAACGTTGTACTCGACAGTTGTTCATAAGAATTAAGGCCTTAAAGTGAAGGTGTAAGGACGATGTTTGTGTGGCGGGAAAGTTTGCAAATTAATACATCAGATTTTAAAAGAAAGCCTGTGCATACTAACTAGGGCTGTCAAGGTTAAATTGGTGTAGGTATTATATTAGCAGTCGGTTAGTAGGTTAACTGTTTCTTGGGGTGAGTTTTACTCAATTCGCGGTCGTTACGCGTTTACCGTTCATTTGGGGGTGTGTTTGGTAATTAAAGGAGGGTTTGTTTTGAAGGGATGATTAAGTTATTACAGTTGATTGACTTGAAACAGGATAGTGATTAGTTTATGGCATTTTGATGCGGGATTTTGAAGGTGTCGCATTATACGTCTATGAAAGGGATGGAGCATAAACTTGGATAGTTTTCTATGAAGTGATATATGATCACCGAAATACCAAATCATTCTTAGATAGATAGAGACAGAAACAGCAACCCATTTTCGCATTTTCCGTCGGCAACGCGATACTAACACAAAGTTGCTCATAAGTTGGTCAACATAGATTAGGTTAACGTCTTTCCTGAGGACAAGGTCAAAGTTAAGACTTCACCTGTCAGGAACCCGCCAAACGGACGCCTACGCCGTAGTCGCTTTCCACTACATGTGGGGAAAATCACGGGATCGTAGCGATTCTTGTCAGTGAACGACTCTTAATCCGCGACTCGAATTATTTTATTTTGTACAATAAAAACATTTTATATATGTGCACGCCCCTGAACTATTGACTGAAGGAAAGATGAATTTTGGCACAAAAATATCTAAAAAAATGTAAAAAGTAACTTAAACACATACGTATTCTATGCGAGGGAGGGATGATACCTATCAAGATTTATAATTTCTAGCCTACAAACACTGGTTTTGACAGACAGTGGTATTTCTATACGCGAGTATCATAAGTATTATTTATTTATTGATTCTATGGCGCTATAGTTTATACCAGTATAATATAATGGCGAAACGCAACACGTACGTATAGTGAATTTTTGGCACATGTAATACTGCGCGGGGGTGTCACCCTTCTGGTTTACCTTCCTCATATCAGGGGTATACGTGCTTTTATTCCTGAATATATAACACGTGTGAGCTTCGTACGATATTCGATGCTGGGTTTTAATACATTCTTAGGATTCTATACACGTAAAAAAACAAAAGAATCGTTTTATTTTATTTTACCAGGAGACAACTTTTCTAATGAAGTTGTATTTTCTTTAACGACTGTCCAGTGATTGACCCTAGTCTCATCTGATGGTAAGCGACGACAGAGCCTAAGATGAAGCTCACTGGTTCAGTAATAACCTATTCACCCTTGTTTTGAAGGCTAGATCGTAGTTCTCAGGAAATACAGATGACCAGCTTCCATTCATGCATCTTGTCTTCGAGTTTAATATTAAATTGGGCTGACTTATTATCGCGTCGGCAAAAAAAAAGCTACGGCCGCCTAGTGGTTCAGGCATACGGCTGTCAAGCGGCGGTCGTGGGTTCGAATCCCGGTTCATACCAATGAGTTTTTCGAAACTCAAGTACGGAATGTCATTTGGATATTAACCGTTAGCTTTACGGTGAAGGAAAAACATGAGGAAACCTGCATACATTTTCGAAGAAATTCATAATGTGTATGTGTAGTCCCCAATCTGCACTGGGCCAGCGTGGGGTAGTCCCCAAGCTGCCCTTTCCCTCTCTTCCGTGAGAGGAGGCCTGTGCCCAGCAGTGGGACGGTTATAGGCTGATTTATTAAACGCATCGGCAACGTGTGTGCTCATGACTAAGAACTGCGTTTCGGTTCGAAACTTGTCGAGCGCATTATGACCTTAAAAGGGGAGTTTTGCTATACAAAGTTTCGACAAATATTAATGAAGTAATAAGTTGGCAATGTTCGGAAGTCGTGCCTGCCTACTCCAATCGAAAACAGGCGCGTATTTGTATGTACATTTATGTATGTATGTATGTATGTAACGTTCTCAAGGGTAGTAGGAATGTTTTACAAGTGATGTGGTAAAGCGCATACTGCTTCTGACTGCTCAAGCCAAAACGATAAAACTATCAATCATTGTAGCATAAAGTTACTTTATGTACCAGTTGTATAATGGCAACGCTGCACCCATTCTATTATCACATTGGACGACCGCTTTAGCCTAGGTAGTGACCCTGCCTACGAAGCAAGACGTCCTGGGTTTGAATCCCGGTAAGGGCATTTATTTGTGTGATGAGCAGTCATGGATGTTTTCTACGTATTTAAGTATTACAAGCCATAGTACAAGCTTTGCTTAGTTTGGAACTAGGTCGATTTGTATAAGACTGGACAATCTTATACAAATATTTTATATTATGTAAGATTGCTTATATTTAATTATTTATTTAATGCCAGGATTCCTACGCCTACGGGGGGCTAAACTGTAGGCGCTTTCCACTACAGACGGAGATGCTACGAATCAATATGCGCTACGCGCTACGCTCGTAGCTGATCCAGTGTTTATCCCCGTATGTAGCAGAAAGGGACTAAGGCGTGGTGCTCTTGGCAGTTAAATTGTCAATCTCTAAACCTTTCAAAAAAGAGTTCAAAAAAGTGAAGTCTCGTCTAACCTGTCGGTTTTGCTACTAAATGTATCCGATTGACACTGACTGTCGGTTTTGTTACGATCTGTATATATCCGTTTTAGTGACATAAAGGTATAAATATGCCCTTACACAAAAAAAAAAACGTAATAAAATATTAGCGCTTTCACAAAAACAGAAGTTAACGAATTGCAAATAGCGGTATATTTTCGGTGTATTCCATTCAATAATAAATTTTAATACGTTCTGAAAGTCCAAATCGAACGGCCACTCCACCTGCCCAAATGAGCTGTAATTCAAACTCCAATACAGCACAGAGTAAATAATATTTCCTTCACATGCGGCCCCATATTGTCGTCTAACAAGCGACCCTCCTGAGCCGGGGAGCGCGGGCGACATGCATAAGCTAGTAGTTGCAAAATCTATGTTTTTTTCTAATATAGTTACTTAAGTGGGCGCCACATATCACGTAGAACCTATGGCCGTTGGGGCGGAAAGGTTCTCGAGTGGCGACCACGTACCGGAAGGCGCGGCGTGAAAGGTAGCCCCCCCCCCCCCACAATGTGGACTGACGACCTTGTACGACCTTGTAAAGGTCGCGGGAGTCCGCTGGATGCGGGTGGCGCAGGACCGGTCACTTTGGCTTTATTTGGGGGAGGCCTACGTCCAGCAGTAGACGTCTTTCGGCTGATATGATGATGATGATGATGAATATAGTTACTGAATAGTCTTCTCCAAGTGTTTTCCCGGTCATGCCCAGAAGGAGCCTCGGGTTCGCTGTGACATCACTTCTTGATAGTTACTGAATATCATAGGAAACATAAAGATTGGTAGCAACAATACAACATTGTTCTATTCTTAATGCGCAAGAATAAAAATGATCCATAAGATTTAGTTTCAGATTCCGATACACGCAAGCTTACGGCGCGCCTGATTGTAAGCGGTCACCTTAGTCAACTGACACCTGCAACTCCAGGGGTATCACATGCGTGTTGCCAACCCATAAAGAATGTATGTATACATACAGTGTAGACACTCCTTTCTTGAAGAACCCCATACCGTAATCCCTCGAGAATGCAGCGCATTCCACAGCATTCGAGGTAGAAAATTTATCTGAAACCGTGCCCGTGCGTACGCGATATTTCTTTAGGTTGTAAGGCGGCATCAAACACTCTGTAACAAACACATTTCATAAAAAGTATTAATCCCGTAAAGAGGAAAAGTACGTGACCTTTGTAAGTTTATAAGTTTTGTAATGGATAATCTCCGCAAACTTTCCAAAGAGTCACTTTTCAAAAGAATCATCATACCGAAAAGTCAATCCGAATAACCGAAATGCTCGGAAACTATCAATCTCTTTCAAAAACATGGACCCAAAAAAGGATTTTTGATGTTTCAAAGAAGCGCTGTTTAATTGTTTGGCTGATATCTACTACTGATACTCATAATCAGTCAAGCAATTAGCCTAGGTTTAAAAAAGTTGATCCGTATTCTAAAAGCTATACAAGTTTGCAAACAAAGAAGTATCTCAGGAGGAACTGGTCGGCAGGAAAATACTTTTTTGAAGGGCAAAATATTTATTTGTGTCACAAGGGAGCAAAATAGTATATTTACGGCGAGGGCGGTGTATTGAATCCTGAACGTAGCGAGGGATCCTACAATAGAATCCTGAGCGTAGCGAGGGATACAAGTGTTTACGCCCGAGACGAAAATAATTTTGCTACCGAGTGACACATACTATTTTTCACACCGACCATGAGGAAATTTAAAAAAAGCTATTGTTAAAATATATCTAAATTATCTAAATTTTTATTACTAACTTTTAAATATTACGAAATATTTATAAATTTTTATACAACGTTGTTAGAGTTAAAACTTGAAATATGTTCGTTTTGATTCGACTACGATGAAATTACAATCGATTATTTTATTAACATCTGTGTTCAATTGGCACATTGCGTACAAATGCTCCAATGCCAATGTATAAATTAAAAAAGTAGCTTTAACAGAAAAGTAGCGTTTTGGTCCCTCTCGTCGTGGAGCAAAACTTACTTTTCCGAATGAAAGATGTGAAAAAGTATTTTCCTGCCGACCATTTCCTCCTGAGCCGTGCCCGAACGAAATATGCGAGAAAGGCTGGATAACAAGCACGCGTGGGGTTAACCCGCCATCTTGGTACCATTCACTATCGGGCGTAGTTGGCAAAGGAATTGGAAAGAAATAAAATCCACTTTGATGTCTGGACGGTGCCCGATGGTCGCGTATTTTGATGAATAGAACGTTAATAAGGACAGTTTTGTGGGGGCTAAATGGACGTTAATGGTTGACTTGTGCTAGAGCAAGAAAAAATGAGTTTGTTTTTGAATTTTTGCGAATGTATTCATGAACTTGACTGTACTAGTATGCGGTATGCTAACAAATGAAATTAGCTTTTTTTATACTTACCCCGATGTGTGCAAAATAGGTATAAAGGATACTGCAGCCTATAGACGCTTTCGACTCTACTATATGAGTGACAATCGCGTTGCAGAGGCTTTACATTTATAGTTCAGGTTCAGTTAGATACATGACAAAATCTTAAATGACGTAATCAACCCAACAATATTTTTGCCTTTTTATATAAAACGCTAAATATTTTAGATTTATTGTATATACTCACTCGTATATATACGATTACAAAACGGTTTTAAGAAACGTAGAAAATGCAGTTTAATATGGAATGTAGTCAATTAGCCGCCTTTAACACTCTTTTCTGTCCTTGTCCCTCTATACAAACATTGGTTCCACTCAGAACAAGGTAGAACCTAGCCAATTAAGAATGTACCAGATAATGCATTAAAAAAAGATAAGCGCGTCTAACCCTCGCTACCTACCTCGCTCTTCGTATTAAGCAAGTACCAACAAGCAACTACTTTTTGGCGAACAGCGTGTCTAAATAGTCGTAATAGTTAGTGTTCTGTTGACATAAATCAAACTATTTTTAAAATAAACCTTCTTAATGATAGTCCTTGCGGTTAGGGTTGCCAGAAATAAAATACAGTCGTTACGTAAGGGGAAATTCTCGTCAAAAATTACCCTTACAGCCGATAAACCCGCGATTGCCAAGGAAAGTAATTTGTTCTTCGATTTAACACAGTGCTTGCTTTGGGCATCGCCAGAAAGAGTGGAATCGACTCCCGACTTGAACAAATGTGTTGTTTTCGCGCTAGGGATGGGACACGCTCGATGAAGGTTGTCGATATTTTGGGGAAATAGATATTTGGAAGTTAAATGCCTCCGTCATTTTAGCGTTATTCGATCCAAGTCACAGTCTAATGAGACTTGGTGTATGCGTTTTTAATGAGTGAATGACTAAGAAATGTTTAATACTCAGCATTTCAATATAGTCAGAACAAAACGGCCTCTTTTCGAACATAATTACTCAATCAAACGTAGGCGCAATATGCCGGTTACGCAACCAGGTTCAGCAATATGGCGACCACCTAGCAAGGCAAAGTTTAATCAACTAAAGATAGACATACAACTATGCAGAGCCTAAACAAACAGTCAGCGTATGCAATTTTTGTAGTAGCTATGGTCGCAAACCAGCGCAATAACCCTTATTTTACTTTAATTTAGATACCCAATCCCCCGTTAAACCTGGAAAAAATTACACTTCTAGTTAACCCCTCATATACCACATCGTCACTAACGGATTGACCATCTCTTACTTCATAGAAAGTCCAATGCATAAAGCATTCATTTAATGAAAACTCCTAACACATCATTAGTGCTTATCTTGCCGCAAAAAGGTGCATTATGGCGATTTCCTCTTTTTGCAAAAATTTGCATTGCGCTCCTTTATCATGGTAATGAGCTGACATGATAATTGCGCGCGCGCATTACGCGTGGAACAACGCAAGAAATGCGTATAATATTCTAATTGGCACGGTTAATTGTAGCGGTAGTTTTTTATATTGAAATACGAGTGAGTGACGACTGGTTAGCCTAGTGGGTAGTGACGCTGCCTACGAAGCTGAAGGTCCTGGGTTCGAATCCCGGTAAGGGCAAATGTTTGTGGGATGAGCATAAATATTTGTTTCTGAGTCATGGATGTTTTCTACGTATTTAAGTATTTGTATCTATTATATATATCGTCGTCTAGTACCCATAACACAAGCCTTATTGTGCTTACTATGGGTCTAGCTCGATTTGTGTAAGATTGTCCCCTTATAAAAAAATATACATACATACATACATACATTCACGCCTTTATCCCTAAAAGGGGTAGGCAGAGCAAAAAAATATATATGTATATATATACTTTTAATTGACGCGCATGTCACAACAGTTGTGGAAATAAAAATGTACGTTTGCTTAACTGACCGTTCAATAATTAAAAGGAAAAATAGCGGCATAAAAGACTTTGAGGAAGTATTTAAAGCTATATAGCCTATATGGGCTAATACACCGAGTATAGTTTATTCTAAACGCAGGTGTTTTTTTTTACTAAGAATTGAAGTCAGACATCAGGTAAACGGTTCTAGAGATTACCCAAAATATACAAAATTTTAACCTTACAAAGCTACAATGTCACAGTTTTTTACTCTTAAAAATAGTAGTATAAGTAGGTAGATAAAAATTGGCGCTGCCTTATTAACCTAACTACTGTCAATCAATTAAGAAGAAATTAAGAAGTCGATTCTTCGTCACATCACACACATCATCAGCCTATATACGTCCCACTGCTGGGCACAGGCCTCCTCTCATGTATGAGAGGGAACAAGCAGTAGTCCCCACGCTGGCTGCGGATTGGGGACGTCACATTAAATCTTCAATTCTTCGTGTTATTATAATATTCAGCCCTGTTTTCTGTTTCTATACATTATATCTGTAAAACCAACTGGGCAAGGAACAAAATCGTGCAGTTTCAGGGCATTTTGGAATGCCCCATAATATATATTTACATCTATAGATCCTTTCTGTAAACCCACATTGCGCAAAGGACTTAGCCATTAAATTACAGGACACTCTTTTGGAATATTCATCATACTTTTTGTACCTCTGTCTGTACGGAAGGCAGTTGTTGAATTGCAGGGCATTGTTTTACAACGTCCCTTTTTCAATCCATGGATATTTTTTCTGTTACTTATTATCGTTATTATGTAATAGCTCCTGTCCTTTTTAGAAGAAACTATTAATACACATGGTTTCTGCACATCGTATTTTCATCGCTTATAACGATATTTTTTCCAACAACATCTTTAAAAATCTATCGATATTTTTCTCTTCGCCAACCCCCTCTCTGCGCAATGGAACTCAGCCGTTGAATTTCAGGGCACTATAAATGCGCACAGTTTTGCCGCTGACGTGCCTCCATCAATTACGCACTCTTGGAGTTCCCATTTGTTCTTATTTATGACCCCACGGTTCCACTACTTTATACCGTACGAAGTAGCTTACCAGGGATTCGCATGGTGTGTGATGCTTTATTTACTTTCGAATGTAGTTTCTGAAATAAAGTTGTATGTAGGTGTATACCTGCGGAAGACTAGCGCTGGCTGCAAAGCTAGCAACATGCTGAGCTGGGTTCATTTCGTGGCAAAGAAAAATGTTTTTTTTTCTTTTATTATCTGTGTTGTGTTTGTCACGAATAAATGTTTTGATTTGATTTGATTTATACAGTAGACTCGGGCGCTTTGAACAGTAAAATACAATTTTACACGAACCCCTTAAATCTCGCAAACGTTGTTATTAGTACATTAAGTAACTAGGGCGGTGAATTCGTGAATGCCCCAGATGTTTGTGGCCCGAACCGTAGGTGAGGGCCATAAATATGCGCTCTGGGGCTTGACGAATTACCGCCCGTGTTGAGTACAAAATTTTACGTCTTCACCTGGCCACAATGCGAGTTTTCCCGTACGCGCAACGTGCAATAAAACTCGCATTATGTCCAGGTGTGACGTATAATCTTATATTTATATAAAAAGGTTAAAGGAAACTAATGTGTGAAAATTTATTTATACTTTTGAGCTGAATAGATATATAAAAACTATTTATCTTTTTATGAACAAAATCAATAAAATGGTATTAAGTTATATAATGCAAACTTAACCTGACTCGGCAATAAAGTACAAGCAGCTTATAAGTATAGTACCTATACATATATACATATATAATGAAGAACCTTTCAGCAGTTAAAATATAAGATCATATTCGACGCTAAACATAATTATGATTGGTCGACTATTTTGTAGGGCCAAGCTATTGGAACGGACGAACTGTCAAAAAACTATTTACTAGGTGTGGTGCACATCGACAGTTGGTGTGCAGTTGCAATAGTAATAGGTTGCAGTTAAAACACAGTCCGCCTCTCCCAGCTCTAATATAATCGGTATTGTACCCACTAAAAAGATAAAATAAGACATCTCACTATTATTTTCTGTATTTCAACACCAAGGAACGCCTAATTTAACGTCTCTATTGAAATTGGAAGCCGAAACAATATCTCAGAACAACGACAATGAAGCCACTTATTGTAATATTCCACATTTTCAAACAACATTAAATTGGCTTACGCTTCGAAATTCTCAGAATACCGACAGCCAGTGACATGGAAAAATGAATATTATTAAAATACACGCACACGAACACAATTCTCGCAAATGTATGCTTATTCGAATGAAAGTCACATTCATAGGTAAAAATTCAGCATAGAGATTCTAACGTTACCCTTTCTTTATCAAATACCAACACTAGCACGGCCATAACAAGGTTTCCTCGTGTACGTTCACGAAATATCTGCACACATGCACAATTTCTTTGCTTTAATACCACAATGCAAACTCAACTCTACGTCTATATAACAACGGTTGAATCTGTCAAATTCGGTGGTAGAATAACTTTTCGTATTGCAAATGAAAAAGAACCCTATTTTAATAATGTAGAATGCAATTTACAGTAGCGTGTCACCGCCGCTTTTCTTCGCAGCATTCCGTTTTTGAATAAAATTGTACTTTTCGCGATTTATGACAGTCAACTTTAGCTGCAAGTATTTAGAATGCAAATTCCAATGTCGCGTGCATGAATTCAGAATATCGCGTGGGTGAATTCACGAAGCAACAATAGTGTCCAAAAGGGGTACGAGTTTTCGGTCTACTGCGCATCAGTTTGCGCAGAATAAAGATGGCGGCAACGCTTTGGACGCTCGCCACGCGCCATTTTGATAGTATTTCCATTGTAAATCTATTTAGGAAATTCTCACGTGAGTATTGAACTAGGTGAGAAGAAGAAAAGATGATTTGAAGATACTTTTTAAAGAGGTACAAATAAGTTTGTTTCTAGGGATCTTGTTCTAGACTGTGTATCGTGACTGGAGTGTTAATTGGTATATAACATTTGTACATTAAACAATTAAACAGGAAACATTATTTGTGAAACACAGATACAAATAGTTATTGTTTAGGTACTTTTTAATTAGTGATCGTTATTATCACAGTTATAGTGCATTTTATTACTTTTAAACGTTTTAACTATTCACATGTCTCACAATGAGTATAATTCTACTTCTTAATTTTGTTTTTTTTTTGTTCCAGGTAGAAAAGTTAAAGGAAGAATGTAGTTTTAAGTTTGGCTAATCTAATAAAAAGATTACTAGTGAATAAATAGTAGAAGAAAATGTACTAAGTAATATAATATATGTTTTTATGGATTTCAATTTTGTACAAAGCTGTTGTTAAGCAATTAAGTCTTTTTATTGCACCAATTCCGAGATATTCTGATGACAGAGTTGAATTTTGGCAAAAACTTAATACATTTTTTTAATCAATTTTTAAGTTTGTATTTCGTTAAGTAGACCTTAATAAATATACGGGGTATCCCAAAAGTCAACGTCAAGGCTCAAACCGGTGATAGCCCAAGTTCTAACGTTTATAGTAAAAAAAGTTTTTTTTAAGTCATATCACCCGTTTCCGGATTGACGCTGACTTTAGGGACACGTTTTATAAGGCATAAGCGTTTGTTGATTCGTTTTTATCATCCGCGCAACATTTGATCCAAAGAAAGGATTGACTCGTTAATAATAACAAACCCGAACCAAGTAACCGCATAAAGCAATAGCAGTTACGGCATAAATTATTAAATTACAACTCTTATTGTACTCAAATTTGAATAAATTATGAGCAATTGTTATTCAAATAGTTCCCAAGAATGACAAAGAAGGCAAGGGTGACATTTGAGATAAAAGAACGATTCTTTGCAGGTAGAAAAGGGTTGCGACAAAAGATGCAATTTTGTTTATGCAGTATTTGGGTCAGACGGTGTCAAGTAGATAGATTGGTTGGCAAATAAATCAGGTACGACGTGGGAATGTAGTGGTCTTTTATGATTTTTGTGACTACGTTATTGTTTATTTAAGCATTACTGTGATGTTAATTAAGTAATAAGTGAATATAACACGTCAGAAATTTGTTATCTACGGCAAAATGCTGTGTCTTGGACGCATATTGATTTATTTTAAAGTTATTTTTTCTTTATTAGTAGTTATACAAAGTATAGTATGTAGGTGTTATCTCCAGAACTACGTATTCGATTTAATAAACATTTCACGTGCAGGTTATTATGTAAAATGAAGATACGTCAGATATAATTTATTTATTATTATTTTATAACAGTGAGATGATCCTTTTTTCGCCAGCACTTTGTGGCAATGGAACGCAAAAAAAAAACTTGTTTTAAAACTTACTTTTACATCTCCGTTTTCATCCCAATGCTAAAGTCTTAATACAGATTAAAGAGAGTGACGCCGGCCGCGACATACTCTCGATTTTTCTCGCATTTATACCTCTTGTTCTAAGTGTTCTAATAAAAGAGACGAATAGTGCGAGAAAAATCGAGAGAGCTCGCGCGCCGTCTCGTGATAGCCGTGCTGTTATTATGGGACTTTTATTTTGTTTAGTTGCTTTTAATTACACATTCCATTTAATAAGTGCTGAATAATGCGTGTATGTCATGTAGGTATACGACAAAATTCGGGAAATATAAATTATGCTGCAACATATTACTACAGTTTATAAGCGCAAATGTCACACACCTTAGTACATGCGTCCTTATAAAAAGTCTAAGAAAAATATTCTAAATACCGACTATACATAAAACAACCCCTCACTTTCAATCTTAAGCCTTTTTTTCACTTCCTGATCGTCACACATCTGTGCGACACGCGGCTTTAAAAAAAAACTCTAATTATGCATAGAGCGTTGTCGGTCTTTGACGCGGAAAAATAAAAAAGTAGTAAAAGGTCGTAGCTGGTAAAGGGTTAACTTTTTGCCTCACAATCGAGAGCGAACATTATATTATGCAAATGTGGTATTAGCATACAAGTTTTTGTTGAGAAAAAATCACGCACATCTGTCGTTGGACTTCCGAGTTTTTGTCATAGATAAAAGGCGTCTGTTTATGCCTATTTTTATTTTGCATTATTATTAGAAGGGTTTTATTACTAATAATGTCATTTGATGACCTGAGATTCCTGCAAAGGTTGAATTAAAACAGTTTCTGACTAGTTTATTTATTTTGTGAATAATTATGATTACGACATTTTGCATATTTTTACGTCCGCATTAAAAAAAAATACTAACCTCTGTTAAATTATTTTTGTCCCTTGTTGGGAAACAATAATGTTTATGTGACGGATAACGACACCAATTTCAGCGGCATTATGCATTAATTGGGGTTACTGAACGATTGTGAATAATGACGTCAATGTATACTTTGCTGGCCTTATTTTGGTTTGACATAAAAAAAGTAAGGTTCTACGATGGTTACATCCAGTAATAATATAATAATCGGAATCGTAATAAAAACCCAATCACAGTTATGTATTTTAGTTATAAGACCCCAACATGTCAATCAATTGTTCAAAAATACATATTAAAATAAAGTTAATACTTCAGTAATTATACATCGCAATAAATGTCTTCGTAGATTCTTATCCGTATCTACCGCCATGGCGGTGCGTAGACAACTAGATGGACAGATAAAAATGACGTATCATTATAGGTAATTATTCAGTCCGTAAAAGAATTACGGGCGGAAGTAGATACGATACGCACTCAACGGATTAAAGCCAGCACATCCTAAAACCAACTCTATCATGGTCAGCATAAGGTTGGGTTTAAAAAAGGGCTGTTTGTACTTGCGGCTTTATTGTTTTCTTTTTATCTAACACTTTTAATAGTATCATGGCAGGTTTTTAGTTTCCTGTACATGTTTTATTGTGATTATTAGACTAACTAACGGTTGGAAGGGCCTAGGGCCTTAACGACCTGATGTTAACGGCCCACAAGTGTTAAATAGACCTGTGGTTATTTTATTCGATGTAATTGATCGTTTATTGTGTTGTAATTTGTTTGCGTTTTAATTGTGAATAGTAAAACAAAATGGCCGCTGTAAATAAATGTAATAAAAATATACTACCGATTTATGATTCTTATTGTCTATGATTGTGATCAAATTTTATAATTCTTGGTGGAAATAAATATTATTGTTGTGAATGTTGTTTCTTTTACATACGTGCTCGCCTGCGTTCCCACAAGGGGTAGGCAGAGGGCATACAATTTAAACTTCAGTGGCATTTCTAGTACTTGAGGGTTTAAAAACGGAAAATGTGAATGCCAAAACGTGACACAGTGTGTTTCACTTGGATACTTGTTTTATATTATTTTGTTCACCTCGTCTCACAAGCAACGGGTCATGAGACGGCCGCGACATACGCTCGATTTTTCTCGCACTATCCGTCTCCCTCTTATTAGAACATTTAGAACAAGAGGTAGCAGTCTCATGATAGACGGGGTGATTGGCAGAAATAAGATACGTAATTGTTGAATCTGTGGCTTCCCTTCTGCTAGCGTCTGAATGCACCACACTCAAACACAAACAAAATGGCTTACAAGGTTTAAAGTTACAGTAGGTACCTTGAGCCAGCAGTCAAAGCGACGGCAGCCTAGTGGTTGGAGCAGGCGGCCGTCAAAGGCGGTCGGGGGTTCGAATCCCGGCTCATACAGTCAGCGTCATATAGTTGGTAGCATCCAAAGTAGTCAAATAGTTCGGTAGGCACACGTGTTTATTACTGTAAGCACCTGTAAGAGTGAGGATGTATTACGATACGACTCTGCTACTGTACGATGCTGATCTGACTTTACCTGATCAATGATATCCGGAACTTAATAATAATAAAAAAATATTACACGAATCGATCTAGGCCCGCGGTAAGCTCAATAAGGCTTGTGTTATGGGTAGGTACTAGACGACGATATATTTAATAGATATAAATACTTGAATACATAGAAAACACACAAGATTCAGAAACAAAATATTCATGCAAAATATTCAATGATTCGAACCCAGGCTTTCAGCATCATAGACAGCGTCACTGCCCACTATGTTTTTTGAAGCATTTTCATTGAATCATACCGGCCCCTATTTTACTAACTAGACGATTGCCACCTGACAATAACAGCTCGCTATTGGGGTGATTCTTGAGTTGGTCAATTTTCAGCGTCCAGAGGGAAAAAGTACCCGAAAAAATAAAATAATTAACCTGACACATTTTTTTTAGTAGTTCAACACTTAATCTAACTGGGGCAGGATTATTTTTTGTTTTAAGGTAAGTAGAATCTGCCATAAAAAAATGAAAAGAACTAGTTATGGATTGAAATCAAATATTGTATCGAGGTAAATCGCTAGAATATAAGTTAATGATTTAAGAAAAAAAATATGGTTCCCCTATTTATCACAGTTTTTATAGGAATCTATATCAAAGGTTTGTCCAGAGCTAACCTGTGATTCCCCTGATGTCTGACTAAACAACATGCACATCCCTACTGCAATGTCTTGTGACTCGCAATCACGGCAGAGATCACGGCCTCACCCTTGTCAGTTAGCGCTAGCAACGCCGCGGAGAGAGGACGCGTCGGTCGCTGGAGCTCTGAGCAACGAAGGTAGATTTCTAATTCCCCTGACTTTGGTTCACTATGACTATGATTACTCTGTATTTTCATATAAAATCTATTTCCTGCAATTGGCATACAATGTTAAGTGTAGAGAATAACACATGAATGAATGCGTGTTTTGATTTAATAGTTACTCTTATATTAATAATAGTTTCGGCATAATCGACAAAAAACATACTTTTTCTTATTCCCCTGGCTCTGATTCCCTCGGTTTCTGATTCCCCTGATTCTTATCCCCCGGTGTTTTGAACGGGGTAATGATAGATTTCTGAAGTTTTCTTGAAAATAAATATTTTATCATATAAATTCGTCTTGCTTTACGATGGTGCATCTCGAGTTTCGGAACGGGTGTAAAATACCAAAGATTATCATTCCCTTGTCAATTTCATGATTCCCTTGTAGTTTTTATGATTCCCCCTGTCATTTCTCTGATTCCCTTGTACTTTTTATGATTCCCCTGATATTTTTTCTCATTCCCCTGACAGCTGAACTTTGAATTGGTATATTTTCGAACCTAATTGACCCAAAGTGATGCCCATTCCATAAATATGTTTATTATTAAATATTTAATTGGATTTTATTGTAACTTAGTAAAAAAATCTTAATATAAAAAACGCCACGGGAATGAGATGAATAATGCATTTCTCAAGAATGACCCTATTATCAGTTGTACCTATTTTATGGACACCGATGGCAGTTGGGGCGGAAAGGTTCTCGAAGGTAGACCCCCCCCACAAGGTGGACTGATGACGTGCGTATCTCCGTGGACGTCTTTCGGCTTATATGATGATGATGAATTAATCAATACTACCGCTAAGAAAAAGAAAGCGTTTACGAGCAGCTCTCTTATGGACGGCGCGCTGTGAAGCGGCGCGATACACTATCCATCTCTTTCTTATTAGAACGTTAAGATGGAGACGGATAGTCCATGTCACCGTGACACACCTTACACTAAACCAGTGTAAACAAGACCTCTGATTACGCTTAGTTACTATGAACCTCGGCGTCAAGATATACTAGGGGTGACGGGTCCAGCTGAAAACAAGTCCAGTATAGTATAGCAGAGCGCACAACTAGCGAGTTGTCTCCTATAATTACTTAAGTCTCGAATATTATGTGGGTGAGTCTTAGAGGAATAATCCTATAGAGAAGTTAAACGAGAGCCGACATGATTGGCCATGACTTCAAGCGAGAGCATGAGCGAGATACGTGCGAGGGAGAGATCAGAATGCAGCATCTCGCGACCCTGGCTTATCGCAAAACCTGTCCAAATCATTACTCAATCGTTTGCTTGCCGCAAACTCATGTCTAATAGTATGTTGCAATCAAAAAAGCGATAACAAAGACAACAAAGGACGCAGCTCTCTCTATCTCGCTAATAAAGATTTGTATACGACCGTCTCACTCGGTAGTATTAAATATTACCGTGGCGAGTGTGGTCAGTCTGAATTGTAAGTATACCAAATGTGTTTCGCGCGCTCGCTTCGATCTAAAGAGTTAAAAAGAGCGAGCGAACATTGAAATGCAATTTTGCTGAGAAAGAGATGAACCGATTTGAGGACAATATTATATTCAAAAGACTGATGAAGGTAAGATATACAAGTATATAGGATTACCCGCATACACTATGATTGCTTAGCCACTACATCACTACCTATCCTTGAGTACTGTCGCCACCGAAACTGGTTTCGACTTAAGATAAAAAACCTAACCTAACCTAATGGAATCTGCACAGTAACCCTTTAGCTTTACCTAAAAAGTTAACAGTTTCTGATTTAAAAAAAGTTCGATGAATTGAAAATTCGGTGAAATGTTTGTCGGTACAGTGAGGGGGCTAGTAAGCACCAGTAAAGACAAATTGTCTGTTGGCCTTACTATAAGCAGTAGTATATAGTACTGCAGTCTATACCTACCCATACAACACATCCAAAAGGGTGGGAAAAGCGCTTGTGATAGCTCTGGAGCCGTATTTATGACGGAAATGTAGCGTATGGAGCTACTGTATTGTATTTTTGCGCAGTGGCGAAGCATTCAACCTGAGTAAACTGGAGTAGAATTCACAGTTCAATTCCTTGATGAGATGTAAATATAATAAGTCATTTGAGCAGAAAACTACTTTAAGTACGCAAGTCGATGAAAATCGAGTTCTATTGACTTTGCACCGCTAAATCTAGGGATAATTTTATGGTAAGTATTTAAATATTAACAAATATTATTTTATATTATTTTAACAAAACAGGCAATTCACCTTTTTTACGTACAGTTCATTAATATAGTCATCTATAGTTAATTAAAGTGTAATAAGAATTTTAGAATTCTATCAGAAATTCTATACACAGTTAGAACATAATATTAAACGGTTGTAGATTAACGTCTGTGAATCAGCTACTCTTATTAGAATGAGGCATTCTTATTAATTTAACTAATATGGTATTTTGTTTTTCTACCCAGGCAAGAATAAACTTTAAGTACAACACATTCTGTATTTTTTATAGTAACTGGTTATATACCAGCATTCGTTTCTAGTTTCTATAAATTAATTAATTTAGCATGTTGAACAATTTCTTATCGTGGTGGACGTAAAAGTATCGAAGTTTTGTAATAAAGTTATTTTCAACTTTCTATCATTGATGAAAGAATGAAACATACTTATAACAGGTTATTTTGTATTCTGATACTGACCAGTGATATCCGAAACAACAAATAGCCGGCAGACTTGTGCGCGCGACAGTACCGCAGCGACGTTTTATGCAAATCCGCGAGGGCGCCGCGCCGTGCGATTGAACATGCATGACGCCGGGCCCTTGTTATCTTGCAACTTGTTACAAGGCACAAAACTTGCAAAAAATGACATGCAGATTTTGAATAGTGAATCAATTACGTACATAGTGCTAATCACGGAAAAGCCCACGGTAGGTACTCCTATATGAAGAAAACAAGGCTCTGAGAGTGATGAAACTTGTTTGTATACGAAAGCATGAAATCATAAATAAAATACAAGATGAAATGGACAACTTCATTCGCTTAGCTCGCCTTTTCAAAAAGTTGTACCGTCTCTTGGGCCGAAATTCTTTCGTATGTCCTACTATCCTGCTTTATTGGTCGCATTTTAAACCGATTTTCGTGAAATGTTGTGAGCAAGTTTCGTCGTGACTTCTACAGTTCACAGAGCCACTAGACATAAAATGGTCTGCTAGTCTAGTAGGTACCCAAGCTGTAAGGGACCCCTCTGTGGAATAGACAATCTACAAGAATTACAACATCTACATGCAAGAAGATAAAATACCTCACACCCCCAGAGGGCCCTATAATACAACTGGTTGTTAGTTACAACTACCTAAAAGGAACAATAATTTTCCAAAATGCAATGTATTGGAAAATCTATTACTTTAACGGTACTTGTTGTTGGGTAATACAATCGTTTTCAAATAAACTTCTCGTGGGAAGACGAGATCTTAATTTAAAACCACCTTAATTTCAATGGGGAAGACACGTACAACACAAAATCAAATTAGTTTCGAAAGTCATTGGCAAAAGGCAGGACTCGAACGGACCTTGTGAAAAAAAACTCATCCATTGCATTTTTATTAATCCTAGGTACGTGTAGCGACATCTACCCTTTATTTTGAACACTTAATTTTTCGGTTTCAACGATGCAGAGCCATCTATGAGGGGGATATGGAATCCTTATTTAAGTTTCAGCTCGTCACAAACACACGATAAATGTAATAACTAATTACTTACTAGTTTTCAGTTGTATTTTTGTAATCAAAGTAATCTATTTTAGTTTCTTAAACCAAAAACTTTATAAATAATCTTATTAGATTCTTATTGCGCGGATTAGACTCCTAGCGCCACCTATTATCGAGTAGACTAACTAATCTTCTCATGTGGGTAAAGCAGTGCACCGAATGCTTCGGGACACATTTCGGCAGAAAAAAGTTGAAGTTTTGTTTCATTGCGAGTTCTGTAGAGTTTTCAAAGAGAGAACGGAACTGTCGAATTTTACATTAGGTCTCTTTTGCAACTTTTAAAATCCATTGTGTTGTTTGAAGCACTCCAGAAGAAGGTAGCTTTTAAAGGTAGCTGTTACGGCTTTTCGAACAATTGTTTGTTTTTTTGTAAAAGGTAAAACGGAATTATTTTATTAACTGATACTTATGAATTGTTTGCGATGAGATTTAAAATAAATCACTTTTAATAGAAACTATGCGAATTAGCGAGGTTCTAGGTTTTTTTTGGTACTTATACGTATACAATACTGTATACATAGGTACGATCTAAAAATAAAAGAAAATATATTTATGATTATCACTAACTATTATTGATTCTGAATCTGGAATTGAGGTACCTATTTAAAATTCTAGTCTTAAGAATCTTAAGATATTCCGTGATATTGGTCATAAAGTGAAATCATCAATTAGATACTGTTCAAATATGAATGAAATAGATTTTCTTGAACGGTTTGAAAACTACAAATTATTGTAGCACATATTTATTTTTAGTGAATTCGATTAGAAGCATTTTCTTTTCAAGATTACAACTTTTTTTTGAGTTCCACTTTATGTACGATTTTTGGGATGTTTGTGCGAAGCAGTAGGTATTTCCTTATGATAAATTTTCCCCCGTTGTGGGACACTTAAGGCTATTAACAATAATGAATAAAATAAAATTAAAAAATAGTAGCATTTTTAATCTGTAGTGAAGTAGGTATCTACAATAAGTATAAAATAGAAATACAATAAGTCATAAGATAGCATAATTGGAATGGCCCACAAGATTTTAAATAAACTACCACAGACTATTGTTGGAACTGTTGAAAATGATGTTGATATGAAACTATTAAAATAATTGCAATGCCTTTAATGATGTTTATGAACACAAAACTTACCAGATAAGTACGTCAAATCTTACCTTCCGAAGCGTTTGTGTAGCGAAGCAAAAAACAAATCGCAACCGCCCTTGAATTGGAAAACTCGTCCTAATGATAATAACGTATTGGGAAAGATCAGACAGCCACCCCTGGGGTGGTTTTACCGGTCTTATTTTGGATCAACTGTTTATACAACAGCTATAGTATGGAGGGGGCCGTTGGTGACATGGGTGTTAGGTATTATACCTAAGAAATTTCTTTCTAAATAAATGTAGGAAAGTTTCATGTTATTCCAGTTTATTTACTACGTTAATATTCCCTATTTCGTTAGCATTTCCAGCTACTACGTTTGTGTGGAGAGTTGCTTTGAGTCGAGCGTGCTGGTGACTCCTAATTCCATTGTAAATAAAATAGGCTACACACTACCTATGTCTGAATGGATTCTAGGCCAAATGACTAGTAGAGGGACCAAGAAGATGGCCTACCGCCGTCAAGAAGGCCGAGGAATACCTTTTTTTTAAATGAGAGATACAGTTTGTAGTCCACACGGCCTAAGATAAACTCACTCTTTGGAGACGGATCATAAGTGATCGCGATCTCCAGCGACGAACGGAACGAGGAAGAATAGAAATGGATTGAAAAAAAAACGTAACGTTATTGGTGACTTCTAGAACTTACCTACTTCTTCATCGTCACACTCTTCGCAGAGTGCTCGTGGTCACATCAGGGGAAGCAAGCCTCAAAAACCATCACCATTCCTCTCATACTTTATCTTCTCTTGTACAGTCGGCATTATAAACATGTACATACTTTTGGTGGTTCTAGGAACTTATCCGTAAGCGATAAGGTCCTAGAACCACCAAAAGTTTATACATGTTTATCATGCTGACTGTACATTCCCGGAGACCATTAAGTTTTTTGTAAAACGAATGTTTTTAATGGCGCCTTGGTAATTGTATTGTATTGTATTGTAAGTAAAGTTTTGACTCGGGAGGTCTAACGAATTATTCATTTATTTAAACTTTACTGCACAAAATACACTAATGTACAAATGGCGAGCTTAATGCCAAATGGAATTCTCTTCCAGCTAAGCATTGGGCAGGGATTTATAAAAGGTGCAAAGATAACAGTATGACCATTAGTGACCTGTCGCGCGCTCTTGAGTGCTTTCTTTTCAACATAAACCGTCAAAAACAAAAGTATGATTCGATTTAATCCTCTCAATAATATGCACCGAAACCTTAATCTCTGACGGAAGAGCGATGGAACATACTTCTGAGCTGCTGTACATACAGAATTGACCTGGTAAAGGTCGCGGGAGTCCGCTGGATGCGGGTGGCGCAGGACCGGTCATAACATCGTGGTACTCTTTGGATGCCTATGTCCAGCAGTGACAGTGACGTCTTTCGGCCGATATAATGATGATGATGACATACAGAACTCGCCTATTACGCGTGAAAGGAACCGAGAGCGTCATTACAACGTTACTGGCCCAGGTAACACTAAGTTTCAGGTTATTAATTCAAGTAGGCATGTTTAAAGTATCGTTATTACTCAGACCAGGCACGGTGTATATATGATTAGAGCAGGCACGAAACGCGTTACAAGGAAATTCATAAACTGTAGCAAATAACAGGTTGTATAATAAAGGACGATGTACAGGATCCGTTAACTTTGTGCTTGTTGAATAGACGCCTTGACGAAGCTGTTGCAAATTTCGATCATAAATAATAGAGTTTATGGACATGATGATTAAAATTGTGATATGATCAATATTTGCGGGCATGTTGGTTCATTGCTTGTTAGCACGAATCATAAAAGTATTGAACAATTAATACTGGATAAAAATTCATATTTTATGGCACATAAATCTATAGTTAAAAATTTATGTACATGTAATATCGAAAGGCCTCTGTTCGCGACTTCGTCCGTGTATAGTAGGTAGTTTATGTTGTATCTCCATGCAAATATTCGCCCCTTTAGGGGAAAATTTCCGGGTACAAAAAATATCATATGTTCCAAAAATTTGGAATTTTTCGTGAAGTAATGTGTAGATAATATTGGCTATGACCACAGGCAAGACGGGAACCTACATCTCTGTATGACCCAAATAATTACCTATAGGTAGCTTCGACTGTAAAAATATTCCGCATTCATAAATTGTAATCTGTAATACTAACACCTTATGGACTCCAAACGTCTGAAATAAATGATTTTTATTTTTATTATTATGTCTTTCCCGTTCACGGGACAATGATGTTCCGGACCTTTGGGAGGCGTGCGTGGAGCTAGGTACCTACAAAGTACCAACCGAGCCAACACGTAGAGGCCCTTTTGACAATTTAATGAAATGCAAGGAGTACACCGAGCGGATGCTGTCCCGAGACAGCACCCGCTGGGGTGTATAGGAACTATTGATGGTTGATGGAATCTAAATAAAACTGACGGAAATGATGGACTAGTGGCTGGGCTATTGGGTGAAACATCGGACGCCTGCCTAATAAAACTGTTTCAATCTTTATCTCTGGCAGACGGTGACTCGCTAACTGCTAGATGGGCCCCTATTAATAGCGACACTATTATTATTATTTTTTTTTTTATTTTTTTTTATAAAAATTTTATGCTCCGAGCCGGATTCGAACCGGCGACCACAGGCATTCATGGCCCGTCGCTACTACCAACTGAGCTATCGGAACAATCTGGTTCGGGCACCAAATCCTTCAATCAGTTCCTTCAAAAAAAAAAAAATTTTTCAATTTTTCCTTTCATTTAAAAATTTATAATTTTCTTTAGCAGCGTTACTGCTTAAAAACGAATATTAATTCCACATTCATGGTTATTTTATTTGATGTCATTCACGAGCCCCTATTTTACAAACTTGACAATTGTCACTTCACGACGACAATTCTCCGTACATTGCTGGATCCACCAGGCCCCCATTTCACCAACTTGACAATTGTCACCTGACACTGACAAATCGCCATGCAGTGCTTATTCTAGAAGTTAAGGTGGTCGCTAGGTTACTTGGTTCCACAAGCTAAGCTCCGTAAGCTAGAGACCAACCTTAACTTCTAGAACAAGCAATGCATGGCGAATTGTCAGTGTCAGGTGATAATTGTCAATTTGTGGAAATAGGGGCCAGGAACTTTATTATACCATCATTATAATCAATGGCCTGTAATGTGAGTCTATTACAGAGTATACAAGCAGTGTCAAGCAGAGAGCCAACGTCTTTCATGGCTGTGTAAGCCAATGTGAGAGCGGCATACACGACCGTAAGCCTGGTGTAATGTTCATAATATACATGACGCAATATTGCATAAATTGCGGCGTGGGTAGGACACCCACAAGGTGGACTGATGACCTGGTAAAGGTTGCGGGTGTCCGTTGGATGCGGGTGGCGTAGAACCGGTCACTTTGGCACTCTTTGGGAGAGGCCTATGTTCAGCAGTGAACGTCTTTCGGCTGATATGAGTTTAAGTTAAGTCGTTTCGAGATGTCGAAGAGGTTGCCTGGGATCAGAGTAAATGGAATGCCTACTTTGAGCTAAACCGACAAGAGATTAGCTCTTAAATAAGCAGCAGAAGAAAGGCTCTATGAGCTGTAGAACTCACAAGCATATAGCTTTAATAAAACGAATGAATTTAAAAAAAAACTGACTGCGCCAAAAATGAACTCAAAAGATAGAAAACAAAAATTCGCGGAAATTTTGGAATTTTTTATAGCCTACGTCACTGCTGCAATTGAGACGAATTAAATGATACCTCATATGTCGAAATCCGTCACACGATTTTGGCTGCAGGGCGTAAGCATAAGACAGTCACATAGATACATACATACATACGCTCGATAAACATAACCCTCCTCTCCTTTGGCAGTCGGGTAAAAAAAGGTCAATACTGATACATCAAAAAGAAATATGGGTAGATAATTATCAAACCTACTCTCAAAATTTCACCAGAGACAGACAGCCGGGCATACAAAATATTTTTTATACAAGTTGAAACGGATCGCTTCGCTTCATTCGCTCCTTCATCTAAGTAACATGTATTTGAGTGCATAGTATTTACAATTTTACAGTGTCATTAAAAAAGGAAAAAGTGAGTAAAAGTTAGTAGTTATAAAATGTTTTCACTATCATCCTTTTTCTGGCGGATACTGTGTAATATGCAATGCATAGTCTAATATGCAACTCTGTTATTATGACAACTCGCGACGTGTTTAGTTGTCTACAACATAACCCCCCAAAGAGTGCCGAAGTGATCGTGAAGACTAACCTCATCCAGCGAGACTCCAGGGAGACTCCCTTTCACAATGCTTCTGCAGACCTCCGCCGCGGTCTAGGAGTTCCAGAGATTACTCGTCACAACAAACCTACAACTTTTTTATACCTATTAATAAGAAGCGGGGACTACTCGCGCCGGGGAGCACGCTCCACTCTCGATATAAACCTTTGGGTCTCATTTTAAGGCGCCGTAGGTTCAGCGAAGTAAAGCAAACAGAGTTTTTGAAACAATATACTCGTAATGCGTCTGATATATTGATATGGTTTCAAAAAAATACGAATAGTAATCTTGAGGTTTTTTTGCAGGCAGATCAGTGAATCGAAACATGATTAAGCAATTTTCGAGCAGGGTCACTACCAACTAGGCTACAGAGGTCGACAAAGGTCTGTATGTATCCCATTGTGTAGATCTATACAAAGTTTCATTTTATAGCATCTCGTTTTAAAATGAGAACGTAACTAGGTTTGTATGCAGAGTGGAGCGTCCTGGCGAACCTTAAATACGTACCTTATTTAATAAGGATCGTAGTATCCTGTAAGCATAATAAAACTGCATTATAATAAACAAAACCTTTTTATTGGTTCAGAAACTGTAATAAAATATTCACATGACCGATAATTTCAATAATTACTCTTTATGCATACAGGTGTCCCATTATCGGGTATTCGTTTCCAACAATTTAACTTAAACTTTAAATTACACGGAATAAACAATTTAATTCAAAACAACGTCGTTTGCGACATTTAATAACTAACAATTTGTGTGTGTACGTTAAGTTGTTTAAGGAGGTAATGTGGGTTCGCTCGCAACATTGTTGTATCTGTAACAAATAATAACACATATTAATATAATTGCAAGACACGTGTTTGCAATTTTTTAGTGTCTGGGAGTTGGTGACTTTCTTGGAGTTGCAGGAATAAATGCCAAAGCCAATAAGACTATGTTTCCATAAATGTATCGAACAACTTTAACAAAGTTATGTAACACCGTGTAAACCATTAATAGGTACTGTCCTAGGTTAAAAAAGATTGTTCTATTTAGTCCGTCACTTAAATTATGAAAAAAATATTGGACCCATATTTTTTTTCGTCAATCAAACAATATAAATTACGAAGATATAGCCCGTTAAAGTTCCGCGTGACGTCACATCATGGTACAAACAGCAATAAATAAGGTAAACGTCCTAATATGGGTCGCCAGGACACTGCATGGACTCTCCATACAAACGTAGTTTTGTTCTCATTCCAAAAAGACATGTTAGAACAACATGAAACATTGTAATTGTCACCGTAATATTATAAATGCCGTTAGATTACACTATAACTCGCGAGATTATAAACTATCGAAAGATTGCGATCCGTAACGTACTAATTACAGTTTAAAGCATTGATTTTCGGCAAATTATAATCCGTCGACATGAAACCGTCAAATTGTAAATGAAGGCTCATATTGTTAGTTTTCCGCTCTTTTATAAAAAAAATAACCTCGAAGACGAAAGCGGGAGCAAAGCTCCCGCTTCCGTCTTCTAACCTATCCGTGATCCGAGTCGGTTTTGCCACATGGCCCCTGTTCCCTACTGCCTACGATACACCATCAGATAGCCATTTGACAATTTGACGGTTTCTACTCGACAGATTATAATCTTAGGGAAAATAATGCGTTAATTTATAAATAGTTTTGGAAGTTCACAATTTTTCGACAGTTTATAATATCGCCAGTGAGATTATGAACCGACGGTGTTCACAATGTTATGTACACAATGGGAACCGCCATACCTAGTTCGAAATCTAGATTCGGTTACTAGAAAAAAACCAGAAAAAAAATTGAGCGACTCTACATGCAAAATCTCTAATCCTTTATTTCTCTCTCTAGGTTACAGTTCTATTATAATTTATAGGAACAGAAATTAGTTACCGACCTAGATATGGCGGGTCCCATTGTGTTTCCAAAGCGGCATGTTATTCCAGCATGCCGTTCCAAAATAAGAAACAAACTAGGTTTGAGTACGTAGAGTCGGCTTGAGAAGGTAGAGTCGAATTGAGTCTATCGTTCCGGGAACTCTTAATAACGCCTTTCTGATTACATTAAGAAACAATATGGTCTGATTTTCAGATATATGACTCTTGACTTGAGTATATGATTGTTTATCTGATTGAATCGATACATGATTGCCTAAAATTTCCTGGGAAGAGAAAAAATCCAAAATTGGGTCTTTATTTTCCTTTTTTTACTCAACTTACTCCAACAATAATTATTTTACGACTCAATCAAGTTAATATTATAGTATTTTATCTCATCTAAACTTTCATAATGAAATATAAATAAACCTTCAGTTAGAACCAAAAAAGCAATTCCCGAAGAGTGTTGCATCTCTTTTTGTCGTGCGCGAAAAGCCCAAGTGGTCGACTCGAATCAAGGCATCCCCCTAATCTAATAGTTGCCACGTATTATTCACCTCTGTTAAATAATTAATTCATATAAATATTTATTTACGAAACATAGGCTTCGTCAATTCAGATAGAAAGTGCAGCTTTGGGCTATGTCAAACATTGGCAGTTTGACCTCATTATGGTTACTTACTATTTTGCATGGCTTGTCATGGAAACCCTGATTTACAAAAGTGGTAGGCAACATTAGTGAACTGCGGTATAATGTATACTGGTAACTGCAGGCGATCGTAATTCTACGAAAGTCAGTTGCATGCTATCTGTAAAAGTACCAATAAAGTAACCCTCCCTTTTGTTTTGTGAATTTATTAAAGTTTGATGAAATAATTAACTTTAATAACATCTCACCTCGCTTTATTTGACAAGACCTAGATTTCTCCGGGACCCTATGATCAGAACCCAATTTTGTGTAAGGTTGCCCCCTAATATTTATTTCACTCTATGATTTACAAATAAAAGAAAAAGCTGCTCAGTTCGGGAATCGGTTTCAGTTTTTTATCATTTTTTTCATAGAGCAACCACTAAAAACTGTACTTTTTGTCGAAATTACAGAAATAATCCAAGAAACTTAATTGGTTTTGATAATTGAAGTAACGAATCATTTATTTATTCGATAATTTACGAAACCGAAAATAACCAGAAAACCGTAACCTGCTCGTTATTTAAAATTACGATACCCGATTATGAAATTTTGTCACAATAATCGGCTATAACCGGTTTCAGTTAGAACCAGTTAGCATTCCATCAGCCATTTAGCAGACATCAATGCTGGTGACACTTGTACGGGCACTAATGCTTCTAAATTTCGTCGTCAACTGTCAATCACTCGCTCCGCGTATATGCCGGGAATGGCACCGTTTCCTCCCGAGGGGTGCCCCACGGTTTAATGTGGGGTGGCATGCCTCCATATTTTTTGTTTCATCGATTTTTTAATATTGCTGTTTGCGTGCTTATTTATCGAGGAATGTGTGTTATGTGATGTATTGCTGGTAATATTGATATACTTAATGAGCAAATGAGTAACAAGCTGAACTAGAAGAAATTCCGGTAAGGACAAGTATTATGTGTTATAAACTTGAGTATTTTTGTATAATTAGGGTTCCGTACCTCAAAAGGAAAAAACGGAACCATTATAGGATCACTTTGTTGTCCGTCTGTCTGTCTGTCTGTCTGTCTGTCTGTCAAGACCCTTTTTCTCAGGAACGAGTGGAGGTATCAAGCTGAAATTTATATAAAATACTCAAGACTATTGTCCCTTGAAGCTGTGAAAAAATCAAACTTAAAAGCCAACGCAATCAAAAGATACAATCGTTTATGCTGCAAATTTTTGAGTTTTTCGACACTCGCAAAACCTACGGGGTACTTCCCGCGAACTCAGAAACTTGAAATTTGGCATGAAGCAACGTCATATATCACAGACAAAGGAAAAATTACGAAATGTAGACATTTTTAGTAAAATCATACAAAAAATGCTTTTTTAAATTTTAAACTTAACACCTTTTTCCTCGTTAACGTGTGGAGGTATTGAATTGAAATTCATGTCAAATACTCAGAGCTATAGGACCTTTCAGATGTAGCAAAACCAAACTTTTATGTCAACGCAATCAAAAGAAATTGCAATTTAAGTCGCATATTTTGAAACTGAGTACTCACAACAAACTCAAAACCTAAAGGGTACTTCCCGTTAACTCAGAAACTTGAAACTTGGCACGAAGAAACTTCATATAGTACAGACAAAGGAAAAATTACGAAAAGAAGACATTTGTATTAAAATCATACAAATATCATTTTTTGAAATTTTAAACTTACTACCTTTTTCCTCGTAAATGCGTAGAGGTATTAAATTGAAATTCATGTCAGATACTCAGGGCTATAGGACCTTTCAGATGTAGCAAAACTAAACTTTTATGTCAACGCAATCAAAAGAAATTGCAATTTAAGTCGCATATTTTGAAACTGAGTACTCACAACAAACTCAAAACCTAAAGGGTACTTCCCGTTAACTCAGAAACTTGAAACTTGGCACGAAGAAACTTCTTATAGCACAGACAAAGGAAAAATTACGAAAAGAAGACATTTGTATTAAAATCATACAAATATCATTTTTTGAAATTTTAAACTTACTACCTTTTTCCTCGTAAATGCGTAGATGTATTAAATTGAAATTCATGTCAAATACTCAGGGCTATAGGACCTTTCAGATGTAGCAAAACCAAACTTGTGTGTCAACGCAATCAAAAGAAATAGAAATTAAGTCGTATAGTTTGAAACGGAGTACCCGCAAGAAACTCAAAACCTAAAGGGTACTTCCCGTTTACACAGAAACTTGAAACTAGGCACGAAGAAACTCCATATAGCACAGACAAAGGAAAAATTACGAAAAGTAGACGTTTTTAGTAAAATCATACAAAAAACATTTTTTGAAATTTTAAACTAACTACGTTTTTCCTCGTAAACACGTCTAGAGGTATTAAATTGAAATTCATATCAAATACTCATGTCTATAATACCTTTCAGCTGTAGCAAAACGAAAGTTTTACAAGTCCACGCAATCATAAGAAATAGCAATATAAGTCGCATAATTTAAAACTGAAAAAGGTGTATGTGAAGTCTCCAACCCGCACTGGGCCAGCGTAGGTATACGTAAGGGTATCAAAACCTATAGGTACTTTCCCGTGAACTCAGTTTTATATCAACGCAATAAAAAGAAACAGCAATATAAGTAATCCGCTTATTTTGGCGTTCGCAACTACTCGCAAGGAATAAATCAAGGCCTAAAGGATGATTACTAAATTGATAAAGTGACCCTGTTTAAATTTATGCTCCCTCAGCTTTCCACATTGTAATGTTACGGATTCCATTTTCATTTATCATTTAGTAATAAACATACAACAACTTTTGCTTGTTATAGATTTGTAGTACGGAACCCTCGGTGCGCGAGTCTGACTCGTACTTGGCCAGTTTTTTTTTCTATCAATTCAACTTTTCTAAAATCATTTTTTTAATACCTACAGTTCTGTTTTCTGTTTTCCATTCTTCCCTGATATTTAGTGATAGGGACATCGACATAAGACGCATTCAATATGAACATGTAATAAATAAAAAATCGTTTTTAATTTTATAATTGTATGTATGATAGTCTTTAAGGTATTTATAACTATGGGCCTTAGATGCTTGAAATAAATGATTTAATTTTTGTTATGTATTTACTACAAAATGAGTACAAAATAGTACATTACTGCAGAGGCCGTGAAGTAAGGGATTGCTGGACGAGCTTTGGGATACAACGAGTCCAGCAATCCCTTTTCCGGCCGAGGATTGTATAGTGCTTTTCTCAAACGATGTGAGGAAATATTAAAATAAATACCTACAAGGTAATCAATTAAATACTAGTTTGTTGAAATTACAATCAGAACGAAAGTTCAGAAAACAATTGTGTAACTTGCCGCCTTTTTTATTTTTTAAACATGCCTTTTAAACAAGCCATAGTACCATAGATTTTGTTTTTTTTATGTCGCAAGTCTGCTTACAGAGTCTAGTGGTGGTTGGCAGTATGTAATTTTTCCTTTGTCAGTTTAATATTACTAAGCAAATTTAAAAAGTTAGAGTAGCGGACAATAATGTTTTTAGTTAGGGTTTTCATACAACATTAAGGCCAAGAAGTAATGTAGGGAGCCATAAACAAGAAACTTCTTTTCTTAATTTCGTGATATTAACGCATACATTTCAGAGCATGTTTGAGAAAAGATTATTATTATTATAAATATTGTCTGCTCGTGTAAAATCCCGTCTAGTATTTTATGATATAAGTAGGTAAATCCTATTTAGGTTAGCTATGCCTAGTGTACCTAAGTTGGATCTACTTACCTAATTTTCCGTTCTTGTTTCCCTTTTATATATATTTCCCATTCATTCCATTTTCTCTTCTTTCCCCCTACTTCTTTTATCTGTACCTCTACTGTCTTTCTACGAACGTCTACGCTCATCCCTAATAGATCCATCTTTGAATAACCACAAACCAATACCTAGAGACATAAAAAGCCTCTTATCTGCAGACAATGCGTGCACACGAGGGGCCGTCCCATTAATAACCGGCTTAGGGGGTAGGCAGAAAGAATAAATTGGGAAGAAACCACCGGGGGTAAGATTTATCGCGTACTTAGCATAAGTTGGTAAGATGCGTTTTTCATTAATTTCCTATTGGCTGTCGGCGGAAAATATAGGGACAGTAAATACTGGCTCGTTTTTCTTCCAACGATTTAGACCAAGAAATTTCTGGCACGTTCTATCATGTGTTCTTGGTATTTGATCAACCGTGAGTATAGGAGGTTGTTGCACAGACTGTTTAGTCGTCTAATGGTGGATTTAGACTTAACAAACCAAGCATTCTGGAAAAGTAATGTTGCTGAATATTCGATGAAACAATTTTGGGATTTTTGTTCCCGAAGAAACAATTTTGGGATTTTTGTTCCCGAAAGGGAACATCACATTTTGTAAGGATAATGTTCTAAAAATACTGTTTTTTTTCCACAACTATTGAATTTTTCGGAGGTGCACTTGATGTATTTCATTTCATTACATCCTATAGTCGCCCACCATGGCCTATTGTGTAGTTGATATCTGCATTGTTATCCGTCTGAAACCGCATTGACATTTTTAGCGCACAACGCCTCATTAAATTATATGCACCTATTTTCATATAGGTACTCCCTATTACCCCAATCATTGATTTGGCTTCAGCAGCCCCAAGAAATTGTAAATAAATAAACCAATGGTCTTAACCGATCGAAGCGTTTGACCAAAAATCTACTCTAAGCGGTAGTGTATTAAACTGAATTTGCAACTGCTGCTATATGTAGTTGCTATCTACGGATATTGAGGTATGCTAAATGAAATATGTACTTTAAGATCAAGTACATTGAACTGAATTTGCAACTGCTGGGCGTGGTAGTTGTTACCTATTAAGATTGTGGTATAGAAATGGTAAATCAATCCACGTTTAATCAAATCGTAATACCCCACGAGCTCAGCGATGATTAGCATTAATCAAATCGAGCTGAAGATGGAAGTATAGAGCTGCCACAACCTTTTGCGATATGAAGAGAAACCCCAATTAATGGGATGATAGATGACGGCCGACAGAGTGATGGCCAAAGTTAGGCCATAGGTGAGAAGGCATACCAACAGCTTGTTGGTCCGTTGATATTTAGCAGTCGGCGGAAAAAAAAATATATGGGACTACCTAGAACAGAACACAGCAAAGAAAGTAGATGAAGTGGCCTTTATCTTGCTCAATCTACCTGTATTAACTTGTAGAGTAGTTAGTACTTAGGTAGTAGTTCTTAGATTAAGGACATGCAGTGTGGAATGTCATCACAGAAATCCCGGTATTGCCCTAAACGAGCCCAGGGTCCGCTTTGACACCTAATCCCAAGATTTGGCGTAGGCACTAGTTTCACGAAAGCGACTGTCATCTAACCTTCCAACCCAGAGGGAAATCTAGACCTTATTGGAATTAGACCGATGATCGTGAGGAGGGTGTTTTCCCTTCACCGTAAATATTCCGTACATAAGTTCCGAAAAAGTCATAAGTACGAGCCGGGTTTTGAACCCACGACCGCCGCTTGACAGCCGCATACCTGAACCCCTCTAGGCTACTGTAGCCCTTCCACGTTAAATGACTACAATTTCCACTCAAAGTCTATTTCGCAATGACCATCAACAAAATTTACGCTAAACATTTAACACGGTAGGCGTAAACCTTAACATTGAAGTACTGTCTAAGTGCCGGATAAGGCATAAAACGTCCCCTGCGCAAAAAAAGTGTTACTGAATGAAAAAAGTTGGCACTAATAGGTAAAGGACCGGGTTTGTCGTATTTAGTATAAACACAATAAAAAAAGTTTTGCAGCACCCGTGCGAAGCCGGGGCGGGCAGCTAGTTGAATTTTATTAATTTGCGTTGTACCAGCTCCATGTCCTTCCTCTTAGAGACAAGCGTCCGAGCTAATTGATAATTACCCGGAATTACTCGAAGTCCCGGAGTCCCGCGGGACTCGGGCCGACTCCGGGATTACCGCTCTATTTAGCAAATTATTGGCCGGGAAAGGTGACGGCGACGCAAAGCAGGGTTACGTTTTTTTTTTATTTGTTGTTAAAAACATGATTAGCTGTAATTTTATATAGATAGTTGATGCAGCTCTGCAAATAATATTTATTTTAAATATTTTTTTGGTCATTTTCAAATCATCATCATTATTATTAGCCCACTGCTAAGCATTAGCCTCTCCTAGAGCCTAAATCATTATCATCCTCCTAGCGGGTCCGCTTTGACTTGCCTAAATAAGTAAATATCGATTAAATATTGTTTGAAGCCGTACCTATATGTAGATACCTTCAGACATTAACCCTCTAAGTATTACCTGTCTTTTTGTGATACTTAATTAATTTAGTTTCCTTTGAGGGTACCGAGTTCCATAAATATAATAATAATATGTTCCATTAATAATATGTGACATGTAATATTGCTATAATATTATGAGTAAATGAGTATGAGTGTACTTAACAAGTCAAAACAGAATTTTACGCAGCAGACAAAAAAAACCGTTTTTATTGTAAGTCAACACTTTCCACCTCCCAGATCTGCCCCACCATATTCTCCAATTAATCTCGCGAGAACGCCACCTTTTTTTTCAGCAAATGAAATGAATGCGAGTCTAATCGTACACGCATCCCCAAGCTACCCCACCCGACCCGTAGCGACATATCTGCAAAATACATATTTTATTAAAACATCCTCTACTCTTATTTCGGACTCACGTTGTTAAAAACTCTAGAGTAACGACAAAAAACAAAGCATACTCGAGAAAGGGAGAAGGGGGATGCGTTCATCTCATATAAAATTTATTTCAAATAACAACCAATTTCACCCCGGCTCACCCCGCTACGTTATTAGGAAAATATTTAATACAATTCTGTTTGTGGCAATGCGCACGCGATTATAGCCCTTATGTGGACGGAGGAGCGTGGTTTTTGGGAGATCGGGGGCAGATAGCAAAAATATTTCCAACTGACTACTCATCCACATTGCGCTTTATTGAAATGAAATAAAAGGAGAAAAAGGAAATTCCGAAATTGGTCTAAAGGTGACTTGTTACAAGCTGGGACAAATAAATGGTGACGGTAATATTGTGTTCATTTCATTACTGTACGTGTAGAAACAATAATGGAAATAAATATAAAAGGGCAATATTACACACCTCCAACTAGGCCCATAATAAGTACATTCAATAAGGTTTGATTTATGGATCCTAAACAGCGACGATACGCTTAGTAGATATAAATACTAATTAGTAATTACTCACCTAGGTGTATAAAAAACATCCAAAACTTAGCTCTTATCGGGATATCCTTTTTTTGTATAATAATTATGTATTTTACACTCAACCTGATAAATGGCATTTAAAATAATGTTTTTGCTTCTCCAAATGTCTACTCTATTATTTAAAAAACTCAGTATTTATAAAGCTTAAAGTAAAATAAAAATAGTATCACAATTTAATACGACAAAATACAAAGGATGCTTTAACTTATACTTAAAAGTATATGATATAACGGAATAAAAATATTAGCTTAACGTACAAAAACAAGTCCATATGAATTTAAATTTAGAGCAACCGTTGCCTTCTTTTGTTTATAGCCCGATATTTTTTTGTCCTCAAGTGTAAGAAATCGGCAACACGGATTGGCCCGAGGCTGAATTTTAATAAGATGTCACTGCCATAATAAGGGGGCGAAATTTTATTATAACCGAAAAAACTTAATTTAAAAAAATACACGACTAATTGGGCCTAAATGTGCAATCAACGATTCTGATTCATTGTGTTGAATTTGGTGGTTTTTTATTGACATGGAGTGTTTTTAATTAAGAGCATTTGAAAAAAAAAAGAATTTTCGTTAGTTGAGGCTTATTTGCATAAGTTAGGTTAGGTAAGGTTAGGATGAATGATGATTTGTATGCAAAGTTTAAAATTATACTGTAATGTTATTATGTAACTATAGCAATATATTTAATCATTTATCATTTCAAAATCCAAATAAATATCCTTGACGACGAAAAATTCAGTTACGAGTATTTATATTTTTCATTAACTATTTATTCCGCAAAAACTACCTATGTAAATATATGAGCAAATTAACAAAATGTACAATGCCTTGAAACGCCTTTCTTAGAGTTAATTTAGTTAATGTTAGTTATCATCTTGCATATAAGTGAAGAAACAATTTCTTTTTTAACAAAATGAAACATTAAAATTATCAGATGTAAAAAAATAAATGAAAAAAAAATTTTTTTTCTTTGTTTTAAACCTTACAATATAAAATTCAAAGATTCGAAGCTTGATTGACATTACTTCACAGTAAAGGAAAAACACTTAACAAAATACAGCATAAGGAAATAATAGCCTGAGGGCTCTTCTAATTTGACAGTTAGGTATCTTAATGGGTGGTTTAATGACGTCATTTCTTTTTTTGTGGGGGCGCTAATTGTGGCTGTTTTGTGCTGCTGTCTTTAATTGCTATCATTATAATTATAACACCTTTTCGGATGATTATTATTAATTGTACTGCTTTTATAAATTAGCGATCATTATATTGTTATTAAATAGTTATAATTATAATTAAAGCCAATTCATGTCAAGCTTTAATTATTTTGTTAAAATAACCCTCCTTTCCTTCGGGCAGTCGGGTATTAATAAAAGCTAAAGGGTAAAAAGACTGAAAATACCGGGAATTATTAATTACATTCCTGATATGAGCATCGTAAAAGGCTTAAATTAGGGTTATTAGCTAGAAAATCAACGACAATTTTACAAGTTTCTTATTGCAGATATATTAATTTATTATATTTTTCATAACTAAAATTCAAGCAAGGAGTAGGTTGAATCTTTAAAACGGTACATTTATTTATACCTTTTTAAATCAACACTATCCACACGTGTTCCAAATCAACACAAATTATCAATACTAGTCAACGGCAGGTTGTCATATTGTCGTATTACAAATTTGTCAATTTTTCTCGTAATTTCGTGTTTTTAATGTTATTAAAATCGTCAACTACCGGTATTTGACTAATCGTCAATACAGCTTCTTTTAATATTACTTATATTACTTTTATGTAACTTGGTTGTGAATATAAAAATATCCTTATTGTTACTTTTTATTAATTTAAAAATCTTATAATGGCAAACATAAGGGTAATATCGATACTGTCCGAGTATTTTAGTAATATTCATCTGTTTATAATGAAAAAACAATTTATTTTCACTGTTTTCAAATATCCTATTCTCACCGCGTACACGAGACAAACGTCAAAGGCCGCCATCTTGATTTCCCGCGTTTTTCTCGGTCCTCCGAGGAGGGGCCGCGGCCGCCATCGCCCTCCGTACATGCGGGCTTATGTGCTGCGCCTATGCGCGAACTTGTATGGGTTCTGTAGGTTTTTTTTTTAATTTTTATTGCTTTGTTTTTAATTATTATTATTGATATGGCTTCTAATTAAATTGAATAGATACCTGTATAATGTGTGACAAGTGGTGTGGGGTGGGTTATTATTAAAAGGAACTGAATTTCTCTGACTACATCGACCGTTTGAGCATTATAAAGCACCATCGTGACACCCAATAGACTTAACCAGACTTCTAAAATCAGAACTCCAAACCGCGTAATAGGTATTAATATTTTTTTCTACTCCTGTACTTTTATCTGTCATTTACATAGCCCCGAACACTAATATAAAGACATACAAAATAAGTCTGCAGAAAAGTCTATACTCTATTCCCCATAACAGTACGGCACAACCGTGCTGTTTTGTCGCCAAAACGATACGCTTAGCAGCCATACGCTTCTAAACCTGGGTAGTGCTACAATTGTGCCACGGCCTACCAGACACGATCGAGTAGGCCGCGACGCGACTAATCTAAAGGGCCATGCCGAAACATAAAATACATTAGGTACTACCAACTTAACAAACCACTGAATGTATTTACTTCAAATAAATTATTGTACTAAAGCCATTGCTGCCAACTTAAGAAAAACCTTGGTCTTAATATGACAGTACTGGCAAGTTGAATTAAGAACAAAACAGACCATAAACAAGAGGTGTCAATGTGTCATGTTTCCAATTTCCCACCAAAGTTCCAGTTCAAAATTAAAAGACGAAATATGTCAAATATGATAACTATTCGTTATTAATAACTTCTTAAGATTTGATTCGTGTTTGTGAAGTGAAGAAAAATTTGTACGTTCCTTTTAAAATGGACGAAGAAGAAAATAACTGCACCGCTGATGAAATTGCGTGAGTAGTAATAGAACTAACGGAAAACTTACTGCCTGAAAGTCAAATTATGCTATTTATTTAAAATAGTCGTAGAAAAAATATTGTATGCAACGGTGTATAACTTGGTCTTAAAACGCTCGTGGCGTCTTTAATTGCGATGCTCGCCAAGGCTCGCATCGCAACTCACGACACTCGCGTTTTAAGACCCTACTTATACAACAGTTGCATAAAATACTAGAATAATCAAATATCAATAAATGCACGAATCTAAGATGATATTTTTATCGCAGGTCACACTAGTAGTTTTACACTAAGTATTATCTACATTAAAACGCACTCGTACCTAGTACAGTTTAACAATGAAATACTTAGTCAAGTTGGTAGGTAAAAACATTTATGAATGCCGACTGAAGTGCGGTTATTTATGGACATTTATTTACTGCTAATGATTTATAGAGATTGATATCCTATTGCATTATTTCGCATATTTCAACCCATCTCAAATATTTTTACTGTCAATCATTACACTCCGCCCGGTTATTCCGGGTTGTGCCCTGAAAGAGCCCGGGGTCCGCTTTGGCACCTAATCCAAAGATTTGGCATAGGCACTAGTTTTACGAAAGCGACTGCCATCTGACCTTCCAACCCAGCGTCTCAAAACTAGACCTTAATGGGATTAAACCGGTATATGTTTAATCTTCTTCTTTGTCAGTATAAATTGCGTCCACTGCTGGACATATGCCTCTTCCATGTACTTCCAAACTGATCTGGCCCGTATCAAGGTCGGCTTTAACACGCGATAAGTGACAAGATAGAGAGTTAGTCTCGTTCTATCGGACGGCGTCAGCCAGTGACGGACGCTCTTGCTTGTCACTTATCGCGTGATAAGGCCGACCATGATTTCTCCATATATAAAGTGACATGTAGCCTGACCAGTTCAGCTCAGCCCTGCTGTCTTTAATATCCTACGACTAAATCCTTTAAAAAGTAATTTGGAGTCATGGCTACTCACAAAAACCTTTTATACTTTTAATGGAATTATGGAATTGCCACTGACTATGTAATAATTTGTTTAATTTATTTTATTTTACTCAGAATAACTGACTAAAATACTGTGTATATTTCGAATGAAATAAGCACCTAAACTCTGTAATGTGAAATTTGTATGTGTATTGTACAAATTGTATTTGACGTGTATCAGTATGCTACCAATAAAGATTATCTTATCTTGCCTTATCTTATCTTGTCTTATCTTATATTATCTTATCTTATAGCGGTCCCCCACCCTACAGTCCCCTGCCCGAGGTCTCCAAGACAGCACTCGCCACCTCCACCGGTCGTCCCTGCTACATATATGGCCGGCCCATAGATTTAATATACCTAAATGCATTAAAAAATCGACTGTTTGGTTTAGATCCCCAAAATAAAAATAAATAATTCATCTCCCACGGAACCCGAAAGAGCAGCCTCTGAAGATTAGCCGGCACAAGTCTGCGATTGCTGAACAAACAAAGCGTCTTTTGAACCAGTTCACTGGGCCTACAAAAATATCCAATAATGCCGACGAGATTAGCTGCTTATTGGTTCTATTTATTTCAAGTCGAACATCCTTTACAATTATATTTATAATCCTTCTTAACATTATTAATGCGAAAGTTTGGATGTTTAGATGCGTGGATGTTTGTTACTCAAGCACGCTGAAACGGCTGAACCTATGTGAAATTTTTGCACTAAGATAGTTTTTAGCCTGAAATAAAACATTGGATAGCTTTTATCCCCGACCCAAGCAAACGAAGTCGCGGGCAGAAGCTAGTAATTGGTACTCGTATGTAGCTTTCGTTTCAAATTTAAGGAAATAAATGCAGGTATAGGTGAAATACTTAAGTAAACACACATCTTTTGCTCTGTAGAGTACATAAAATACATGATAACTTTGTTTTGTGCGTTAATATTTCAGATACAGTTTTGGAGAAAATGGTGCCTGGATGAAAAACTTACCGGGCTCGTCATGCATGGATTTGTCGACTGTACGAATAGACATTTAGGTATAATGTTACAAATATTTTTGTTTGTATTAACGTCTATTTGAACAGAGAGGTAATCAGCTAATCACATTATGTTCCGAACGCATCCAACTGTCATTCTTCCATATACAATTTGGCATTTACCTAATAGCCCATGCATTTTATTTTCATTGGTATGGCAAAAAATGAAAAATTGGAAATAATTCATAACAGCAGCTTTTTTGTGTGTAACTGATATATTATCATTTTAGTAATTACGTAGATTCAAAATCCACCAAAATTAGTCATCAAAAAAACGATATTTAACCAATTCCTGAAAAAAGAGGAAAAATATTAATAGATATTTTAATTTTTGTTTTGGTTAATTTACAGGAGCTCTTCATGAATAATAAATAAATCACACAAAAAACATAGTGGATGTGTCATTTATTTTTATATATTTACTTCCCGATGGAAATTTTGTAGGATTCTTGGATAAGGCATCTTAGTATTCTAAGATGCATGCATTTGAAAATTAAAAAAAAAAACGCTGCTGTAAAATGCGTTAGGTACGTGATCGACCAACAGGTCACCACTAAATACAGAGTTTTTGCCGTTATATACATTTAAATTTAAAATTATGCAAGATAGAGATTTTATTACACCGCCCCATTTCGTTCCAAAAGCTAGGCTTGTGTTTTTGTTTGGTATTTACATGACATACAAGTTCGATCAGAACACACATAAGTTACGAATAGTTTTCAGTGGAAATAAGATTTATTCCTAATACATGCAAATTGCATATGTAATTTCTTTATACAAGTCACCGACAATTTCATTGGATGACCGTCTAAAGAAAGTAAATCCTTATAATTGCCTTATTTAAGTCTTAAGTTAGTTCTTGTGGTCGACTTGGCGACGGAATTTTAATATTGTGTTGTATATTGAAAACTTGCGTTGTGAACCATAATTATATACCATACAGGTTGATTAGGTGCGTAACGCATTGTACGCGCGTCACTTAATCTGGGTATGGGAAAATGACAGTCGAGTCGGCGTAACGTGCGTTCGAAAATATACGTGATCTCCACTCTGATACATCTATTGAGAAGTTTAGCCCTGTTTAATGACGGGCAGCGGTTACGATGGACATGCAAACTGAAGTAAACGTAGGGCCTTAGTAAAAAAAAAAAAAAAATTACGGTCTACTTACCTAGGTTCACTTATTGCTTAGTCGCACATTCAATCCTTTGTGTTGTGTACAAAGATTATGTTTAGTCCATCAACCTACTAAAAATAAAATTATAAAGACTTAAACTTGAACTTTAATAAGTTTAATACCCTAGTAATTATGAGTAAGAATTGGGTTAAATCACAACTTAACACTTCGCCTGCCCGTCACACGGCGGGTTAACTCTTCAACTGCCGGTGATGCGTTTTGTTCGGGATAATGAATTCCAGTTTTTTCACCTCGTCCTCTGGGTAGGACAAATTGCAGTGGGGTGACCATGATTTCGTTTTCGACCATTGAATATTTGAGTCTCAGAAGGTGTACCTTCTTAACAACCGAGAATTCCATCAGAGCGATAGTCACGAAACTTTCTTAACGCACGTTAAGACAACGTACCTAACTGTCATTTATGCATACAAAAGTGACATTTTGTTCTACCTGATGCGCTTACAATGCGACGTGATTAACCTGCTGGTATTTTATAGCTTTGAAACAAAAGAAGCTCGTGTGTTCTAAATTGATTGACTTTAATTATGCTTAGTATATAAATATGTATTTATACATGCACCTAAATTTCTGATTTTATGAAAACTAATTACCTGTCAATTACAAAAAGGATAAGGTATATTTTGATGAGTGTTAGTCGGTAATTACAGATGCAGCAACTACCTAAAACTTAAAAATTACAATAAAAGTGGAACTACCTACTTATTTTTTGTTATAAATAATTACATTTCAACTTATTAAAAAAATATGTCTTTGCCAAAATCATAGACAATCCTTCGTGATTTTTAAGTACAGTCACCCTACGGATGAATCTTATAAATATTCCGGTTATTTAATACAGGGTGCGTCTTCGCGTTTTTCTAAATTATAGGTTGATCGGAAAATATGAATTTGTGATGAAAATGTACACCGATATTTTGTTACATTGAGGTAAGTACTATGTATTTTTTATGAACAGTGTGGACAGTTATTATTACGTTGTCGATACAATATAAAGATTATACTAAAGTGGAAAAAAATCATAATTCAAAAACAAACTATATTTTTAATTTATTTCAGTTATTTTGGCCTAAGCTTAAACTTCGTTCGCTTCACTATCTCTTACAATTATTTCACATGGATTTCACAAAATTACGAAGATAGATTTTTTACGGCGGTCGTATACCCACTTTAAGTATTTTTCCTCATGCGAGCCGGTTGAACTTTTTGGACCCGTTTACATTTTGCATAAAATTGGTGGGAAATTGTTTCGTCGGTTTTACGTAAGACATTGTCAGATCAATTTTTAGACGCGGAAGTGATCTTAACTACTCTCAGCGTATCCATTAAGATGTGTTTAGCATAAATTATCATGTAAAACAGGGTACGTTTCCGCCACTTGGCCTTTGTATTATCTCACCATCACCATTAAGGTTGCGCGTTCAAAATATCTTATGTGTTTTGAGTATATTACGCAACGTGTGAAAAAAAATTGTAATGTTTACATATTTTTCAGAAAAAATATAAATAGTAATACTTAAGTACAAACCGTTTTTTAAAAATGATTATTCAGTTTGTGTATCACCGGGACCATGGCTGAAATGAAACCCACATCGAAATGTCGGAAATAAAGATATAATGAATATAACATTAATGACCTGCTGTAAAAGTGTACGTACTAAGTATAACTTGACTAATGTTTAATTATCTCGTGTTGGTGTAATCATAGGATGAGAAGAAAAAAAAATAACATGTTTTAAAGGTGTTCTCATAACCCAAATAACTTCTGTGTATTCTGGTATTTATTTAGTGCAATTAAAACTCACCTGTTGATTTCTAAAATACTCCAATTTTAAAATATGGTATGTAGTATCTACTCGAAGATAGTATGATACGTCACATAGACATTTTCGAACGCGCACAATGTTGGTTCTCGACCTGCCAAAGGGTGAGACAACTCATTTGAATACCGAAAACTGGTAAGTGATAGTCCTGCGATCGCAGTTCTAAATTCAAATTGATAAAAAATATGTTGAGAACGAATTAGAAAGGGTTCCGTGTATTTTGGTTACGGAATAATTACATGGTGCTATCACTTTGAGCAGAAAAACCCGAGATGATGTGCTGACAATTATGTCACGCTTAAATCGCTATCGTAATTGGACACTAAAATTATCATTGGATGAGAAGATTATAAGGTAAAATTTTGTTACGAGTAAAGATTAATAGCATTTGTCAATCCTATAGAAAACAAATGCGGTTTGTACGTGTGTGTATAAGAAGTGAATAATATAGTACTTACCTAATCGCAAAAGCTGTCGAGAATACACTAACGCTAACCAGCTTCCCAGAGATCCCTACAATCCGCGCCATTCATAGACAGTGTTCGCTTTGTTTTTTTTTCGCTCAACTTTGTTAGTTCAGAAAGTAGGACATGCATCTCATTATGCCCTTTCATTTTTTTCAGTTTAAACCGGTAACTCCATGAATAATACTTAATCATTAGTCTTTTTGAATTTGGAACGCACCTGGTTATTTTTTTTAAAACACTCGTTCATTAAATGTTTAGACTAGCGATTTGAATATTATTGTTCCGTTTTGACCGTGGAGTCAAAAGTTTTGAGGCGTTTTTTTGTAATTTACAAAAAATGCACAATGTGGAAGTACGGCTGCGAAACTGGGACAGTTTTTTTCGATGACATTTGGGCGATATTTCACGACAATGTTATGTTATTTTTATTTATGGTTGTTGAGAATATTTTAATGCAAATTCGTAGATATGTAGATATGTTATTTATAGTAATTTGATTCATATTCATTCTGTAAAAAAGTTTAAGGAGCTGATTCACCATTTGTATGTAAACGTTAAAATTAAAAGCACTCATTTGGTCAGGAAAGCCAGTCCGAAACGTATATTTTTTTGTTGAAACACAATGGATTGCGATACGTTCAATAAATAGTGAAAACCATGTCTTTTAATGAGGTGGAATGAACGGCGCTTGCTAATGAACTTTTTGTTCCGTACTTAATTTAATTAAGACTTGTGCTCAGCAAATTATATGCTTTTTGTTAACATTGCAGTGTATCTTGACAAAATTTTATTTGTTTTAAATTATTTTGTTCTTATTTAGGATACATGTTTCCAATACCTGGTCATGGTATGATGTAATTACCGTATTAATTACTGCAGACACTTGGATTTTTTTCACATCTTACTTTACTTTTCTAGTTAAGTGATAACCTCATAGGTATTTTCTTTACATTCCTAGTTAAGGGATAACCACATATGCAAGGCAAGGTTCGCATTTCATTGATATTGTACGTTATGCCATAATTTAAGTAGGTACCTACTCACGCTATTTTTTAAACATCTTTATTTACGTTCTATTGTTACTATATTCTACATTTGACATATACCTGCTTACATTATTTTATATGTTTACTATACAGGTATTTGATTTTATTATAGAATAGAATAGAATAGAATAGAATAATATACTCGCTCGCGTTATACTAGCTTAGTGCCTTGATGCATTAAGTTCGCATTTTATGCTTTTTTTTGTGCAATAACGTTATATGTGTAATAAATCAATAAATAAATAAGTCAACGTTTATATATATTATTTTTAATGTAAAAGTCCAAAATGTATAAATATAGTCCTGTGCCATTAATAAGCGAACTGTTTCCTCAAGCTGGGTAGCTTAGCGAACTCTAGCGTAGAAAAAAGATTGAACTGAATTCTCCCTAAACGACCTTTACTACTTACTACTTTCCATCGTGACTTCGTATTTGTAATAAAAGTTTGATTTGGTATTTAATACATAAATAATCGAAAGATCATCTAAAATTGTATATATATTTCCAAAGTTAATAAACAAACTGTTAATTTACATGATGTATATTATATTTAATTACAACTAAGAAAAATAATTTGTATTTTTTCATTTTAGATTTGTATTCTTTTCAATAAATTATAAGGATGTTTATATAACGTGTTGGTCATGTGTTTTTATACTTGTTGTAAATATTTATCTTTTTGAAAATAAAGTATGTCAGTCTCTATTTGTATGGCGACAGGCACCACGTAGTGATACGAAAGCTAATGTAACAACTTGTACATAAATTGGACATATAAAATATTTGATTATTGAAACTTAAAAAAAAAACAAATTATTCCAACAATGTGTAGTAACAAATAAATATTTTACTTTTCTGTGTCGTCCTGTCCATGTAACATTAAAAGTATTTTCTGACCATACCTATGAAATGAATAGTATAAAAGCATCTATTACTATTTGTCTATAAAAATACTGCCTCTTATTTACTAATATTTTATGCTATATTTTACTATATTTTATGCCGCGGGTTTTCCTGCCTTCTTTGCAATAGGTACACGGGCGAAGTCGCGCGGGGAACCAGTATTTGTGTAAAATTATGTCAACAGTTAATTTATATGGAACAGTTCCGTAGAAACCTAAAAACATACTATTTGTAAGGAGAAATGGCAAGAATTAGCAATGAATAGTTATGTAGTCAAAGATGGGTGGTCGGTAGTCAGTAATACTTTGACCATGTAGGGAACTGCCGCTGTATCTTACAAGTAATTCTGTGCCTATATTAACCTTATATGTAGTACCTAATGTACTTACATTTTTATGAAAAAAATAATTTGATATCACCATCAACCTAAATCCAGGTACCTACAAGTACATAGTTTTATTGGAGTTAGGATATTTTAATTATAAAGTTAACCTTTTTTGTGTTTATTTGTAAAATATTTATAATTGAATCTGTAAGTAGGTATATTATGACATTTTAACTTGACAATCACACACACACACATATATACATACATACATACATCGTATATCACATTTTGTCGATCTTTTATACCCACATTTATGCTAAAATTGGTACTGGAACATAAGTTTAATATGCTCTGCCTACCCCTTTTAGGGATAAAGGCGTGATTGTATTTATGTATGTTTAACTTGAAGCTGGAAATCTTCATTTTAATAAAATAAATAAAAGTAAATGGTAATTGATTAGTGCAAACAATTTTGCACTTATCAATCTAGTGCCACCGTATGTAGGCTTAATAAAGCGTGTTTTAGCTTGGGTTACAAGACCTCGATGTACTTTTATACAACTAATATTATAAATGCGAAAGTTTGGATTTTAAGATGTTTGGATGTTTGGATGTTGAGATGTTTGGATGTTTAGATGTTAGAATGTTTGTTACTCAATTACGCTTAAACGCCTCAAGCTATGTAAGTGGAATTTTGTACAAAGATAGTCGCGGTCGTAGCCTGGATTAAAATATAGAATCATTTTGTCGTGGTTGATTATTATATTATATTCATTAAATTAATATTACAGGGTAAATCAATGGTTTATGTAACACCAAAGGAACAGTACATTCTTTTTAAATTAATTATTCTCTATTTGTCCTGCAGCCTGACTTCCACACTCTTGCCTAATAGCAAACCCTTATCCGTCTAGCAGGCTAAAGTACAGTGTCGTGTTAATGTAAATGTAACTTTTTGCGCACACGACGATCGTAATGTAACGGAGCTTGAGCTGTTATTCCTTACACGCTCGTGCGCCTCTTAGCACCCGTCACGTCTAACGAAACTAGACCTCCACCTTCGCTTAGCATTGAGGTGAGCTTAAAACAAGTTACAGAATATTCGGGCACCATGCACGCTAGCTGTCATTACCTAAAAATAATCGGTAGGTATTTATTGCAGAAATGTATTTTCCAAGTTAGCTTCAAACTTCATAATTTTAGTTTATAGATTTCTTTAAAAAGTGAAAAGCATAGTTTTAAAGCCGTGTTAATATTCTAACGTACTCATAATGTGATTGTCGTTTAGTTTTCTGCAACTGCGGAATGATTATGGTAGTCAGATTTTTGTGAATGATTGTTTGACACGTAAAGGCGCCCTCACGTGGTCTTTTTGCGGAATAAATGTATGATTTTGATTTCTTGATTTAAAAAAAAAACTAAAATTATCAGTAAAATCTAAGGGATGGATACGGATGAAGCAGCTGCTAGTGTATGGAAAATGAAGTTCTTACTGTTAAGTAAGTAATTTAATAAGAACAGATTTATAAGGTATACAGAGTATGGTATATATAGAACAAGAATTGTTTACTTAGCTGTGCTATACCCATTTCATAACCTAGTAAGTAACAATGTTAAGATTAAGAAGGTATACCTCGCCACTGTGTGCCACTAAAATTTATTTCTAGGCAAGCTATAGGTATAGGTACCCAAAGTTTTTCATAACTTTTTTGATCCGGGTTAGCCATTGAAAATTTTGAAAGTACTTATAGAGTGTACAGAAAGAAAGAAACCTAACAGTAACATTAAAAGTAATCTGTTTTGAGGTTGTATTAGTTAAATTATTGTAAGTATTATTGGGCCAATTCCCTGTATTTATAACATACAACGGTAATATCTAGTACAATGATCAGAATATTTTTTCAACATATTTCATATTTAAATAATATTTCGACACTACATATGGACTATCACGTGTAATGGAAATTGGTCTTTAATTTTAACTTCTTTCATTTTTCTATTTTCTTGAGTACTTTCCATTAATTATTAAACTGAATTTTATTACTGTCTAAATATCGCTTGCCAAGAATTAAATTAGAATTAAATACAATTAACTTTTATATGAATCACATTTCCCCGTAATAAAGTACAAAACAATACTACCGTAATTTATTTCGCAAGAAACATAAACTAGTTGACCATAAATAGTATTAACTTGACTATAAAATAAAGCACCACAAACTTATTCGTACCAGCGGCTGGAAAAGAAACTGAATGTGTCCAGTATTGACTTTGTGTTTATGTTAAGACAGTAGCGACACTGGCGGATTAAAATAAATATGTTTCGCCATAAATTGGCTTGACACCAAACACCAGTAGCCTAATAAATTTCCCATACATCTGCTGCTAATTGTCTAAGTTCAAGGTGTGCAAATTGCAAGGAATAATCCATAAAAAATGCCTTTTCTTTTTAATGGCTGGCGTCTTTAAAAACCTGTCACAGCCCTCGCGAAAGGTGTGAAATTTGCAAATTTAAAAAAACCGACCATAACCGTATCGAATAAAAAGCTGTTTTAGTGTGTGGAGTTAAGCTACGGAGTCGTGTGTAGTTTAAACTGTGAGTTAATGCACTATTGAAAGTTGAGTGATCTTTATGCAAAACGGTTAACCCATTTCTTGACTAGCCCTATAATTAAGGTGATTTGCATATTATTTGATGAATAAATATTTATAAGGAAGTGTAATTTAAGAAGTTTCTTTATGAAACTATTCCTAAAAATGTTCGTTACATTGTGTTATGCTAATGTCTTGCATATTTGAATTTTTAAATTGTCATCTGGTTTTATGCAAATGTGTTTTAAATTATTTTTTGTTAATTTCAAGTTACGGTTTCGTGCGAAGATGTTTTGCGAATTATTTCTCACGATCTTTTCATTTATTTAAATTTGCGAAGAACTAGTTTATGGTGTAATGGTGATTTTGTAAACCTGTTTTATTAGGGGGATGATTGATTCTCACATGTAATTTAAAGATCTATTTACGTATATCTCGAACTTTTATAGGTGTTAACCATTATCATAGTTCTAAATTAATAAGTACATAAAAAAGTTCAGAGGAGGTGGAGAGGTGAATAAATAATTTAATCATATACGATTGATTCCCGTTTATTCAACATTATAATAAAGTATAATTCAAGAATTGCTAACATCATTAAGTTGCACTTTAGAAAATCATAGCTGACGCCAATAAAAAAAAAATAGAATCAATTTATCTCTAATAACCAACTATTTTACCAAGTCACTTTATTCCAAATCATTACCTATACCGATGTTTTCAGAAAAGGTTGATATAAAAAGATCAGATAAATAAATAAAAATTAAATGCGACACCTAACGCCCCTCGTAATTTGATTCTGTATCGAACGGTAATCGAATCGTAGAATGCCACTTGACTCTATCGATTGACTGTGACTAGCCCCTTACCCGCTATTGTGTGTTTTGGGCCTACAATAGCCTTACAATGGCGATACAATAGTCATACAATGGTTGTACACAGGTAATTGAAATGCTATTCGATTAGGTGTGGGTTTGTTATTTTGACAGCTTTAGATGTTTGATGGGTGTGCGATTTATGTAATTGACAGAGTATGCGATTTTTTTACATATTAGTTTACTCATAGCTAATTACTTAAGACAATTTAATTACACGTAAAATAGGTATAGAGCAAATTTTAAATATGAATTGTAATTAAGACACTGTTGCCTATGAAGGTTATCTTTTTCTGCTAGCATGTCTACTTTTCAGGCTAGATTTCTAAAATAGTTTAAATTTCTACAAAATTAATCAATATGTTATTAAAAGCTGCTTAGATAATGTACCCTTACATATATGCAAGTCAATCACGTTACGCATTGTTCTAACGTACGTCAGGTAGATCTAAATGTCACTTTTTGTATGGCAAAATGACAATTGAGTGACCTAACCTAAGATCTAACGTGCATTCGAAAAATTCTCAAAAACAACATGAAAATTTGAGTTATTTTGTAATTTAAAAATTTATTTATTAATTTAAAAAAAATAAGTAATATAAGACGCGGAAGATATATACGCATTCTTACACACTGCTCTTTCCTCCTTCCTCTCCCGGGCTAAATTTTTTTTGTTCACAAATCCATACTAAAAGCTGTCCCATTTGGGTCAGCGGGAGAGGAGTGATCCGCAGCCGTAGTTTTCTTCAAGAAAAAAAAAAATGTGCTCACACTGATATGTACTTACGCTCAGCAGCCTACACACAGTACCTACTGCAAATAGTGTAAAAAAATACTGTTAACGTCATTAATTTAATAAGCGGCCTTTAAGCCTGGCTAAATGCAGTGCACTCTAATCAGTCAGTGTGAGTCAGTGCACTGCATTTAGCCAGATCTAAAGACCGCTTTAATACTAAAATATGGCATGTCTGACAAATGAAACTAAAATTTTATTAAAAATACTTTGAAGTGTTGTTATCAATTTTATTAATGGACACACCATACCTTTAATATTAGACGGAGTAACTAAAATTGGAGGTTCTATCATTACATATATAGATTTTTTTGTCGATTCTATTTTTCGGTATTATAAAATAAATATATATTGAAAAAAAAAGACATGGCTTGCAAAGTTCTATACCTCATAAAGCCGCTAGTTAATTACGTTTTATACTTTCAGCCCTTAACATATAAGTTCGAATAAAAAACAGCCACTGTATAATATGGAAACAAACCTGCTCGTTAAAAAGTAATTTAATAAATTATATCGACTATAAACAAAAGCTGCGCGACTTGAATGACTCGTGCGCAGGTGCCTCGATATGTCACTTATACAAATCGCACAATGATGGATTATACAATAATATAGTATAAATAAACAGGTTAATACTCAAGTCACTTAGTGTCCTGTTTGTATTCTGTGTAAATTATACTTTTTTATTTAAGATTAATGTCGGATGAAGGCATTGGCAATCCGTCACTTTGATCATGTAATAATCGTATTTTATATCCGTTTTGGTATATGTTTTTTTGCAAATACACACTTACGATTTGTATGGGATATGGGGATTTTCAACTGACTGATGTGAATCTTTTTATATTTGTGACAGCTAACAATGAAGTATTCTTCTAAAATACAGAGAACATAATATGGGTACGTAAATAACTTTTTTTGAAAGTGACTACACTTACAAAGGCGGGTAAAATAAATACCTACGATAAATACTAATACGATATGAAAAATATTGCAATATACCCACTAAAATACCTACATAATATTCAAATATTATTTCGTTTCTAAGTACGTTTTTAATTATTGCCATGAAATTAAAAGAATTGAAGGCCAGTGCGCAACAGTGGGATGTAGAAAGTTCTCCAGTGAATGAACGAATTCAATGTTTTTTTATTTATTTTTTATTTATTTATTAGATAAAATTTGCACCTTAACAGCTATAGCCAAAACGGCACAAATTGGATTGCTAAATGACAAACAGAAAATACAATAAAAACAATACAGATTATAATAACAATTATCACACATTATTCCATAGTACTTACAGGCATCTCACTTTCTATCACTTTCTTGCATTCAATCATCAGTTTTCCACACGAACTCACAAACAAATCAGATGGCACAAATTATTATTATTATTTATTTAATTATTTATTTAATCAAAGCAGATTGGAGACGAAATGCTGCTTTGCTTGAAAAATTAAAAGATCTAGATATTTCTAGCATAACCGGCTATATTTTTCTCGATTAGAAGCATTCGCTGTAACGGTTTGTAACATGTATATCAACTCAGGCGCAACAGTTACCACATATATAGCTGATGATTTTATTTATTTCCAACAAGACAGACAGCAATATTAACAATAAGTATAAAAGCAAAGAACATCACAATCACATTCACAATACTGAATGGAATTATATTTATTGTAGTGATTATACTATTATTATCAGTATCACAAAAAAAAATACATTGCAATTGCCTTTTCAAACCCTTTTTTAGCGGTTAATTTATATAGAAAAGAACAATATATTAATTTATATATACTCATGTATATATAAATTAATATATTGTTGTGTTCAATAATTACCAGTACCATATATTTATTTTCACTAAGGGACACAAATGTTTAGCTGCCATGTCGTAGGAAGTTAAATGGTTGGTAGAGAAAAGACAAAGAAGATAGCTTCTTATATATAGATTAATTATGATGGTGGATTTTTTGCTTTTAATGAATTAGCATGCATAAACGAAAACATTTTCCCTTAAATTAAAGTGTTATTTTAGTTTTAGAGCGTTAACACCTTCTGATTTTAACGGATAAATATTATTGGCGTTTATTGCATATTTAAAAAATATAAAATAACTTTTTTTAAGTATTTACCGTTGACTGTCTTTCTGCCCATTCACGCTCGAACCTCTAAACCGATTTGTAAGAAATTTTGTATAGAGATACTTTTGGGATACTTTGAGAACAGGATAATTTTCATCCCGGAAATGGTATGGAGGTATGCCATAAATGCGTTCCACGTGGACGAAGTTGCAGACAGAAGTTATACACTTAGTTCCAGAATTATTTGAAAATGTTTAATGATTTAACGTAAAAAAAATTGCACTTCCCAAACCCTGAAAAACCCGATTCTTGATGTTTTAAGAAATAACTTCATGGATTTTTTATAATTTGATTCACTATGAAATTTTTCATACATTCTGTCCTCTCCTAAAAATTTATGAAAAGTTGGGGATTTTTTTTCTTTATCAGGTGAACAGTGCTCGGCGATCTCTGAGCAGGAAAAACGTAAAAGTTGCACATTTTAGTGAAAAAGCCGAGTCAGTTTTACTTATTTCAATCATAAAGTGTTTTTCAAACATAATCATTGCTTTTCAAATGGTTTTCCTTGAAATCGCATGACGATTAACGCAATATTTTTCTAATCTTATCTGGCATTTTACATTATATTATATACTTGTATTTAAAAATACATTTATTAAAAAGCAAGCCAAAAATAATAACATCAAAAATATTGTTGCTATTATTTCATGTCTAGGTACGATCATAATATCTCCCTTCTTTCTTCCGTCTCCATTCCTTATTCATCAGTATCATACATTAATTGGACAATCATTTCTACAAAACCTTCCAAGCATGCTGCACACAGAATTATCAACTTTGACCACCCAATTATGCCCACAATGAGTCAAAGAGAGCATTGTTATCAAAATTGGAAAACGCAAATATCTCGTAGGTACCTAAAAGAATGGCGAGGGTGAGTTTTTTTTCCAATCCTTAGTAACACCCCTCCATATGAAACATTACCCCACAATAGTAACCCCACATCTGCGTTCATAAACAGATTTTTTTCTTTACGAGCGAACGGGACGGCGAATCCCCTGTCGAAAACTGCGCTTGGTCGCACGGGTGGGACAGAGATGGATGTAAAGAATAAGTTTCGAGGATAAAGAAAGCTCAGGTATGGATAAGGGTGTAGGGAAAAAAAGGGATACGATGGTTCCACCCTCAGGGGTGGGTAGCGACGTAGTTCCCTGAGTTTCTACTAGATGGCGGGGGCGCGGTTATTCAATTGCGAGTTTGGGTAACGGTGATGGATTGTATGGCAAGTTTATGGAATTATGGCGGTTTGGAGTATTGGGGGTAGCGTCTCTAGCATTTTGGCTGTTTAAAACAGATGCGTGAGTTTAGTATTTTTGGTAGGTTATGAAAAATATGGGAATTTAAAAGTTTGTTTTTATAGTTGTATTCTGGTATTAGAGAGATAGGACCGCAATAATCTAGTATGTTAAGGAAAAGTGACTTTGTTTTGTAAACTATTTATGTATTTCTGAATATTTGTACTTCTAAAATGTATCTCTCAATAAGAAAAGTATGTTGCTTACTGTACACATTCTAATTAGTTTTATCCGATAAGACAACTATGTAATATTGCAAGTTAACTCTAATATGACTTCACCACTAACACTAACTTGTTAAATAGTAGAAGAATTCATAACTTCCAGGATAAAGTTATAAAAACTCATAAAAACACTTGGTATCCGACACCGAAACTCCTACTTACTAAAACTTTTCTACCGCCCGTTGTGTTGCATCTGGAATCTTTTAATTAGTACATCTCCACACTTCAGACATAAAGTAGTCTGTTTCAATCCTGTATCATCCGAAATTGAGTCCTGTTTCCACGTCCATAAGGTTTTTCTGCTTAAACTTTAAAGTACAATTTTTATTTTGCCTTTATTTTTGGAATTTGGACTTAATTTGTATCAAGATAAGGTGTACCTGATGGTAATAGCGTGGCTCTTCGGTAGTGCTAATGAGACGAGCCCTTGACGTTGAGCTTAACGACAAAATCACATAGATATAATTATATGAAAACGTTTTTTGAAAATGGAAGGGTTTTTTATTTTTGCCATTCATCCAGTAGCAGATCAAGATAAGAAGCTCTCATTTGATTTTTATTGTTATATTATTTACAATCGACGAACAATGAAAACTAGTTGCTCTTTGAGCTATGAAGTCGCGAGAAATTTTCTTAGAAAAAAACGTGAACTCTCAAAAGAAATCTATATTATTATACAAACTGCTTACAAAATTTCACGATCGGTCGGGAATGCGACATTATATGTAGAGGATAACTTCAGCGGGACAGTGGGACATCTGGACATAGGTATGAACGAATAAGGACAAATCCAACTGGATGCATAAGACTTCGTTCGCTTCACTCGCTAATTCAAAACTATTCCGTTCCAATTCTAATCGAATTCATTGCCTTAGCTAGGAATTCTAATTGTTTAAGTACAATTCTTGCCAGCTAATGAGTCTTTCAAATAAGTTTCCTTATAAATTAGAACAGAATAAAATAGATCTGAAAGTTTAATATATTTTGAGCGAAGTTTAATAAATTTTTAATTACACACTTTGGGCGGTAGGAAATCGCTAAGGTGAGTCTTGCTCATAGGCGTTTTCCCCTACATACAGTTTTTCCCATGTTATCAGCTACGAGCGTAACGCTACCAAATACTTTTTAAAGTAAATGTGGTTTTGGACGGTCAGAAAGAACAACACAGCACATAACACTCACAAACACACCACACACACACACACACAATTGACAACAGGAAGAGAGGTGAATAAAAACATCGTGAAGAAATCTGTCTAATCCCAATAAGGTCTGGTTTAGTTATGAGTTGGAAGGTCTGATGGCAGTCGCTTTCGCAAAACTAGTGCCTATGCCAAATCTTGGGATTGTGGACCCCTGGCTTTAGGGCACAACCGGGAATAACGCTAGGAGCATGTTGTGTACAAGTATATCGTATTTTGTGATAAAACCGCAAAGGGTTCCCACGGAACCCTATTGCTAAGTAATTGCATGGTGTAATTTGGGATGTCTGAGTACTTTTGCCGGCGTCAATGTGTACTGACTTTTTTGTTTTTGATACAAGTCGGTGTAGGCGTTGTTATTCAGCTCGGTTTCTATTCTACAATGGGGTAGTTGTCCCATTCCAAAATGCATACCAAAGTGTCTCTATATGGATAGTGAAGTTTTTTTTTTCAACTATCCATTGCAGCATTGAACATAAGCCAATAGAGTAACTATTTAATATTATATAATTACTAGCTTCCGTGAACCCGGCATAAAAACTATTCTTTATTTTAATGCAGGTTATAAACTATCTTCGTGCAAAAATTAATGCAAATCAGTTGAGCCGTTTAAGTGGGACTGAGTAAGAAACATCCAAACTTTCGCATTTAACTATAATATTACTATGACTAGTACTCTTATAACATTACAAGTAATGCTGCCTTTGTGAATTCATTCAGAGAACATGAAAACATATCAAAAATAGATATAAAAAAGGATAATAAGATGCCAAAAAAGAATCTTAATCATAAAAAAAAAATCTTGTTCCGAATCTTTGAAGTTTCGAAGCAATGTTTTATTTACCGCTCAATAATTAATTTAACTTCTCCACTCAACCCTTAACTAAAGCATAATCTTGAAATTTTAGTTTAGACGTAAGTTCTTGGCGGATCCGGAAGGCATTGAAAGTTGAATGGGATTCGAAGTCTGAACCTTCGAATTTGTAGCCAAAGCTAAGGTCATTGACATGAGCAATCATTTATTAGTATATTACGTTGTATAATGTTCATTTCGTTGGTAACGTAAATCCATTTCACAATTTCTTTTTTTAACATTCATGTGGATGCCGAATCTATAGTGTTTTTGAAAATAAGCTTTTCTTTCACTATGATATTGCTTACTCATATTTTGCTACTTTTGCCATTTAAGTAATATTTAATAGAATGCGTGCATATTGTTAATCTATATTTCAATTCTAATTGGAAATATTTGAATTCTAGCTTATTAGGATTTTTTTTTCATTTTTTTAACTATGTCGATTGTCCAATTGCAAGTAACGGCACAGAAAATAACTAAATCTAAAGTAAAAACGTCCGCATCGGCTTTCGAAACATGTAGCACACTAATTTGAGTCAGTTCACTAACCCCCTTATCCATAAAACTTAAAATGTCTCTGCTAAATAAAATGAGGCCCTCTTTACGGTTTTTTTTTCTTTACCCTTTCTTACGAACACAAATTTGAAAGTGACTTTCAATGCATAACTTTTTCTAACTACGCAATGTTTTGCAATATTTTAGACGTCACTCGAACAATTCTATTTAGACGAAGTTCCAATAAGAAAATGATATATTTTTGAAAGGATTTATCTCGGAAACAATTGGGTCTACAGAGACAATTCTTGTCTCGTATTGTAGCAAATTTGAAAAACTTGTATTTTAGGGTAAACATTCATTGTGTTTTCGATTATGGACCAAGTTGCTTTCGGTGCTCGAGGTCAAACTGGGATTATTCATTGGGCCAACATCACATACAAGTCGCAAAAATATTAGAACTACCGGATTTGACGCAAGCTCTGAATGTATAGTTACGGGGTTATGTGGTCTATTGAGTTAAAAGTTTTCGAGCAAATCAAATATTTTTTGATTGCATGGGATCATAAAAAAGCTACGGTAACTAGCCTAGCGGTTTAGACATGCGGCTGTCAAACGGCGGTCGTGGGTTCGAATCCCGGCTCGTACTAATGTGTTTTTCGGAACTTATGTACGCAATATCATTTAACATTTACCGTTAGCTTTTTGGTGAAGGAAAAACCTCGTGAGGAAACCTGCATACATCCACGAAGAAATTCAAAGGTGTATGTGAAGTCCCCAACCCTCACTGGGCCAGCATGGGGACTGCCCGTTCCCTCTCATTCATGGGAGGAGGCCTGTGCCCAGCAGTGGGACGTATATAGGCTGATTTATTATTATTATTATATTTTATGAAATCACAGATTGATACGTTTATGTGGATTAAGAGTTCACCCAAAAATAAGGATTAATAGACCTTAACTTTTGCTATGCCCGAGTACCTAAAACATCTAAACTCGAACCATATTCATGTTTATCACACAAATGCCCTTCACCTTTTCAACCAATCCTAAACCGTACGTCAAACAACGTTATATTTGCTAACCTCATAAAAATAAACTTATAATTTCCCTTTGACTCGTCAGCAGTCGGCTAAAAGACCGTACTATAGATATGGGCGCGCTTTATTCATTAGGCTGCGATCAAATTCAGACGGACACACTTGCTCTTATTGGATCCGACGGACGAAAGACTTCGATACGTTTCCTTTTTTAATTTTCTTACCCACACAATTATGTATCATGTGAACTGAATGGATCAAGCACCGCCGTTTATATTTGCTAACCTCATAAAACCTCTTTTTCTACGAATCATCCTAAGTCGGCTAAAAGACCGCACTATAGATCGGAACGCGCGTTTTTCATTAGGCTGCGATCACATTAGGCGGCGGACAGACGGGCGGATTATTGGATCCGACGGACGAAAGACTTCGATCCGTTGCCTTTTTTACTTTTCTTACCCACCCCATAGACATAGTGTACTTGGTTCAAACAGTATCCTAGTTCTGTCATCCCTTATATTTTCCTCCTTATACACTATACTAATTGAAAGATAGAGCGAAGCAAAAGAATTTCTTTGCTTCAGCTTGGGCCGAAAATCGTTCACAATTATGTCAGTCTGTCAAGCTGTCCGGCTGTTCTCCTCTACAGGTCGCATTTCTCAAATGATTCACGTGTAATTTTGTGAGCAAGTTCGTTCACTATGTAGAATTTTATTGCGGACTTTACCAAAATTATTTTTTTTTTTTTTTTAAAGTCCGGTCTGGTGAAATCAGGCCGTTGACACCCCGACTTTAGTCGGTAAGGTATACTTAAATATGGGCCTTTGTTGCCTGAGTAAAATGAATAAATAAATGAAATAAATAAGAAAATATCACATCATCTCCGTCTGGGAATCCATAATTGTGGGATTGATAATCGAATTTCAATTTCTTAGCTTAGCTTAGGGTAGCTTTAGGGAACACAGGAGTGTATGTGTGTATGTTTATAATAGAATTATTTGAGTAGCCGGATTCGCATTTTAAGCCAGTCCATTCTAAAACCAAAGACAAATTTATAAAAAGTCAACCACCTGAAATGATCTCAACCATAAAGGGGTCCTGGGTCTCCGCTGCATGCGGGTGGCACAGGACCGAATTGTGGCACTCTTTGGGGGAAGCATTATGTCCAGCAGCGGACGTCTTTCGGCTCATATGATGATGATGATGACAAAAGCTAGGAACAAACTCCCGTTTGACGTCGCGAAATTCCCAAGGTTTTATAACTTACTGTTCTGAAACTGTATACTGCGGGACCGTCTGGAAACCTTTTCCTCTTATTTATTGCTTATACGAAACGAATTGGATATTTGTAGAAGGTTGAGATACGCAAATGGAATATTAGGGTTTTATTGTGAGCTCCGAGTGATTCCAGATATTCCAGTCTGACTTACTTACTTGATTTTTTCAGAGTAGAAAAAAGGATAACATGATTATTACTATAAATTGTGTGGACTAAAATAAATGTAAAAACATAAAAAAACTATTATTCAAAGGTTTTTTTTTATTATTTACAAAGTGCCATATTACTACGATCTCAAAAACTAACACATACGAGTATGTATAATAAACTTATTATTAACTACTATTGTTATGCATGGAATTTTATTTAATAAAGCTCCCCCTTCACATTAAACATAGCTAAAAACCATTTTTACAGTGCAGACTTTCAATACAAAAACCACATTAAGATCGGTTTATCCGCGAGGGAGCTACGATGCCACATAAAAGCTGACTCGATAAAGATGGTTCTTAGTACTTCTTAGCTACGATTCAACAGAATCAGCGCAGCCAGTTTTGAGATATTGAACTTCGAAATGAAAATGGCGGGGGTTTTTCAACTTTCCTAAGTTGTTAATTATTGTACGTGATAATTTTTAATCGGTAGTACTTACAGTTAATATCTTAGTCACGATGGCTGGTCCTCAATTCGATGTTACTAACTTATCTAGGAATCCTTTTAATTATATCGTTCTGATAAACAGCTCGGTATGCTTGGATAAGCGAAACAGATTGAAATGCGATTCAGATTGGGAGCAATAAACAAAAAAATACTGCGTATTGTAGATGAACTCGCTTTCCAATTGATTCAAGTTTCTTTCGACCCCAAAACCTAATTGTGAAAACTTACCCCCATTCATACAAGAGCAAAAGACAATGAACTTTTACGTCTTCGATTAAGAAATCGCTTTTCACTCTCAGCTGGTATCGCCATCTCTTTCCGTCTCGGTGAAATACGCTAGGGTAGTTTTTCGTCTCTCTCGTGCATAAAGTGACGTCATAACAAGGTCGTCTCCTCTCATTAAATAAACAAGGAATGAAGTGCGTTTGTTCAGCAGGGCCAGTTATGATACAGGATTTTAAAATGAATAACTTTTAGGCTATTTCTGGGTATTTTATGTCAAATGTAAAATAATTTAGGTAAGAAGAGATATTGATTTTATTATACGTGAAAGAAAATTGCTGTAAATGAAAGCTCTGTCATGCATATGACTTCTACTAAATGTACTTAATGTTATATGTTGGTTATAATTTTTAGGATGTAGATGTAATTGAGTATTTCTTCTAATGTATAGATAATACGAATGCCAAAGTATCATCCATCAAGAACATTATCGTTTTGTTATAATTATGATACTTGTTCAAACCAGTGAAATCACTATGCTAAACATCCCTGTGCTCGACACTGAGTCAATAATTTCAATCATAATTCATAAAAAAAGACGTGAAAATAGTGACGTTTAAATAAACGTTTCGTAAAATGCACTATGAAACTAATACTTCTCTGAAATTTTCAGACATCTTTGATATGCTGTTATTTCAATGTTTTTTTAGGGTAGGTACCGTACCGAAAAGGTAAAAATGGGACCCTATTATATTGCACGCGGGACCCCCCCCCCCCCCCCCCCCCTGCCGGCTAAATGGCTACTACTAGAGACGTGAAAAAATTTGTGGCAGTAGTACATATAATGAATTTAAAAGGAAAACTATCACAGTTAAGAAGACATAACTAGTTAACGAGTAGTAGACATAACTAGTTAACTGGTAAGAAATGCACTTAATTTCGGGTGCATATATATTGTCATTGGAATTTGAACCTTTTACCGTGGACGGTAGAGTTGCTTTTTCACGGCACGTTATCTTCAATAGAAAAAACCTTGTCGTTCAGGTGGTCGCTAACCGGAGGTGGTCGCGTAACCGGCGAAACGACCCTATACATTGGTGTGTTATAAAAACAATCATATTTACGATTATTTACGAGGGTAAGCTATAATAAAAACCCCAAAAGCCCCTTTTAAGTCCGCATTCTGTGACACACGGGCAACTACGGAACCCTACCCTGCGCGTGGCCCGACACGCACTTGGCCGCTTTTTCCTCTATATTTTTGTAACTGACACAAAGGGCAACAATGAACCATTAAGCCCGCAGCCGTAGACCCGCCGGGCTGACGCTCGTTTTAATTCGGATCCCGACCCTTCTTCATTATCTTATTACTTAGCCAACTCTGTGTACTGCGATCGATATGGTTTGATACTCGAAGTATTATTTAAAGACTTCTGTTAACAACATTAACTTAATTTTTGTATGGTATGCATTCTTTCAGTATAGTCAGCAACAGAGGAAGCCATATATCCACCGGAAATAAGCACTCAATCAGCAAATTTTACTCTGTGTGAGTAGACACCTTTTTTGAAGCAACACTAGATTACTTTCCTAGATGTGATGCCTTGCCTTCTATTCTATTTTATTCCATAGAAAAATAAAACATAAAGATTGGCAAAAATTCATTTTTTTTAATTTATTCGTATTGCACGGGGTACATTTCGTTCTAAATGTATGTACTGAGAGATTTAAGCGAATTGGTACACACTGTACACAGCGAGGTTTGCGTCCGTTCTATCTCATTTATTTCACCAACGGCGGCGCGTGCGCGAATACGCACGTTAAAGAATAGACAGACACACTAGTGTACGCTCATTCCAAATTTTTGAGAAATCATCTTATAATACGTTAAGCCTAAGCAGAGACTAATTAAAGCAAGTATCAAGACCGTTCGCTCCACTTATTCTCAAGACGGTGTTCTAAGCGTTAATGGCGTCGCCTTGACCACGCGCAACCCCCGTCGAGTTCTGCTGCCCTGGTACTTTTGCAACTGGGTCAGCAAACGATACCTAACTTTTGAAGGTCAACGAACTTTCCGTTTCAAACTATCTGCTTTGTTTACGTGATTTCTCACTTGTTTTATAGTTTGTCTTAATTACAGGATGACAATACCGTATATAATATGTAAGTATACATGTAATATACACCATCACAAATACGTATGCACTTTACGACCTTATCTCTAAGCACTTAAGGTCCTTAAATTACATATAATGTATGCATGTTTATGATGCTGACTGTACCAGTTGTTCAACGTCGACTGCGAATTTATTCGTCAAAACACGCATACGGCTTACAAGACAAAAATGGCCCATCACTCTGAACACAGCACCTCGGGAGCTCTGTCGGCCTTACTGACCACCAGGAACACAACACCAGGCCTGGCGTTATTCATAGCTGTGATTTTCTGTCAGGTGGACCTGAGTTGGGTAGTCCAAATAAGAGCGAGACGACATGCTGCTGTGCCCTCCCTCTCCCAAAGTGATACACATGTAATTTAACCAATATAATACGCTTATTGTTACCTATGCCATACAACAACAACAACAACAGACTGAAAATATTAAGACAGTATTAGTATGTATTATTAATTCGACGACCGATTAACCTAGTGGGTAGTGACCGCGCTACAAAGCTGAAGGTCCTGGGTTCGAATTCTGGTAAGGGCAAATATTTGTTTCCGAGTTTTTGAGTTTTTTTTTTCTTTTGACTGTATTTTTATATTTTTATTGTTGTCATTACTATGCGCTGTTTGTAGCAGTCTCTCTGCGTCACCTTAGCTTGGGGCAGGCTGAAAGTCAGAGCTGAAGCCACGCCGCGATGGCGAGGTGAGAGGTCCGATCGCTATTACACTTATACAGTGACACTCATGTATGTATGTATGTAAGCACTTTATTGTACACAATAACAGGTCAAGGAATATACATGTCACACAATAGATCAAAGTACAAAGGCGAACTTATCCCTATAAGGGATCTCTTCCAGCTAACCTTTGAGCAATTGAGAGGAAGGTAGGTAGAACGAGATAGGCAAACTTATACCGTGTACAAAAACAGAGAAAATAAAGCAAATCCTAATTAGTATTAATTCTAGACAAATAAAAACATGCCAATACATATATAAATATACAATATAAAATATAATACACACTAACATATGTTACATATATATCGCAAATATACAATAAATAAATAAATACTATATTCAACCAATTCACAAGTCATTGGAAAGCCACAACTTCTTCAAATTCATCTTAAGTGACGCAACAGACTGCGACTGTCTCAGCGACAAAGGCAACTCATTCCACAATTTAACAGCGCGCGCAGTAAAAGATCTGGAGTATGTTCGCGTCTTTCTAGACGGTACAGCAAGAGTAAGGTTAGTACTCGACCGCAAGCGGTGGCCACTGCCGTCTGCCATATAACTAAACCGCTCAGAAAGGTAAGGAGGGGAAGTAGGGCTGAACAGTGTATTGAAAAGTAATGACAGGATATGCACATCCCTGCGCCGGCGAATCGGTAACCATCGAAGCTTAGAGCGGAATTCAGAGATATGATCATACTTGCGTAGACCAAATACATATCTGATACATACATTTTGTAGACGCTCCAGCTTATCAAGTAGCTCCTCGTCGCACGGCTGACATTGTGTTAAGATGCCGCAAAGAGTGGTGTCCGCCTTACAGAAGACCACAGCCATAATATCACTGCTGCTTATTCCGTAGGTATTGTAGTGTTGTGTTCCTGATGGTGAGTAAGGTTCCCGGAGCTCCATCCAAGGCCGGCAACGCACTCACAACACGTCTGGTGTTGCAGGTGTCCATGGGCGGCGGTAATCGCTTACCATCAGGTGATCCGTCTGCTCGTTTGCCTCCTATAACATAAAAAAAGGTGATGTGGCTTCCCCCGGGACGTCCCTTTGGGTGAAAGTGAAAAAAAAGATGTGGCGTGAACGTGACGTCCCTAACTCAATGAAAGAGCACGTATCATGCGGTGGAAAGGGATGCCATGATTTAAGTTTCCTAGCTGTCTAGCTTTGGTTTTGTTAGACAGTCGTACAGTCACCTGGGGCCGTAGACAAGGTTACAATTGACAAGCGCTAACGCCAATAGAAAATAATAAAATGTATGGGAATGACAGATGCCGACGAAACACTTTTCGTTAACATCTGTCTAAGATTGGCGTTAGCGCTTGTCGATTGTAACCTTGTCTAGGCCCCCTGTATTCTTAATCCGTCATGAAACATTCTCACGCGTCGGGCGTTTTAACGGCCGTAGAATAGAGTTTGTCTGTGATAGCCAAGAAGTAATATCATTATTCGTCTGTCTGTGTGTTTGTGTGTCGTGGTCTTATAAAAATAGGCTTGAAAGAGCCGAAGACTAAGGAATAGGGGTGTAGGCTCAAAATGTATTAATACTTCAAAAGAAAGAACGTTTTCAAAAAATGTGACGAAAGTACCATTCAAATATATCAAAAAATTACAAAGCTTTTTAGTTTTGCTTGTTAGAGAGAGGAAATTCTAGCAGGTCGTGACGTCACAATCCTCGACAATGACAATCGTTTCATATGAAGGTGCGTTTTGCGAAAAAGAGACAGAACATACCCCCTCCTTCAATTTTGGACACTTGTAACTTTGCAATTATTTAACCTCTTCTACATTCTAAATCAATGTTCATGAAAATACATCATTATTCATTATTTTAGTGTATACACCTCTATTACATATTTATATCATTTACGCACTGACAAGTAATTATGTTATTTAACATTTCTCTAAATCTATTTACTAACCAATTACTGGATCTGGAGAAAAACAGTGAATCGTCTGAGCCGTCGGCAACTTCAAAGCCGCTTTGATATGCCGACGGCGGCACTTTGGACACTGTATTGGTTCACTTATATCGTTATTTTTAACCGACTTCAAAAAAAAGGAGGAGGTTCTCAATTCAGTTGTATTTTTTTTTTTTTTTTTTTCAATGTTTGTTACCTCAGAACTCCGTCATTGATGAACCGATTCGGAAAATTTTTTTTTTGTTCGTATGTATATACTTCCAGGTGGGTCCCATTTTTTTCAAAATTCAGTTAGATGATGGAATCCATGAGGAATTGAGGAGACTCCTCAATTTTATAAGGCACGCGTGTAGTGATTTTGGTATTTTCTGTTATAACTCGTGTATTTACATCCGGAATCATAAATTTGGTGGCGAGGAATTGATGATGAAGACCACAGATGACTTATCGAATTCCTCAATTATGTACTTAAAAGTGCAAAAGTACGTCACAGGTTCTGATAAGATTCCGTTGAAATAGGAACTAATGAAGTGCCATTGGTGATGATCTTGGGGAATCGATGGAAGTCCTCAAATATTATCGGCCCACATACAGCGATTCGGTTTTTTTCTATAGTTATCAACGCATTTGCTATCGGAAATCAGTTCATGTGGTAAATTGTAACAAATAGGAAATGTGCTCGTGGCTTGGCGGAGTACTAAATTGAAGTCGGTTAAAACTTTGTTTTTAAAGTAAATTATTATTAAATAAAAATATATCACATATTATATAACATGTACCTACTATATCATACTTCCACTTAGATACCTTACAATTTTTTTAATAAGTCATTTGTTTGAATTCATGGACTCGACAACCTTACGATAAATAATATCAGAATACGGTAGTTGACAACAGTAATGACATTACTGTCGAGGCCGGGAAAATAGGCATTGCCGGCTAAGTAGACATTGACGGACGGGCATAGCGATACGAAGTAGGCAATCCTTTTCCGCGCCGAGGTATTGTACTTTTCTGCTGCACATGAAAGCATATAGAATAATATCAAACTCAAAGTTTTTAAAATTGTATGCCCCGATGCCAGGAATTGATACCGAAACTTCGCTCTTCGCTCTGTAGGCCAGCAATTTTAGTATAAAACGCCATTACTTTCGATACTTCGATGCCTATTATAGAGCACACGACGTCAAAATTTTATAACATGACTGAGAAAAAGTAATTTCGGTATTATTAGATTATTTAGGTATCAATAAACAAGCAAACTCACGCTTCAAATATCAAAGAACCAACAACTCCCGTTAGTACCGTAGTGTTAGCTAGTGCTGACATCAGAGACAACATACCATTTGCAGATTAGAATTTATTCGGATAACACATCATTACACATACATTCACACAATGAACCTTAAGAACTGACAAATAGGGATGTGCTACCGAAAGGGTCTCCAGTGAGGTATGCGGGACAGCATACTGCGATAAAACAAAATTAAAATAAATAGAAATAAGTTTATGAATAAAATTATGATTAAAGTAATTTAAATCTCTAGAATTAGTATCGGCAAGCAGCAATTTTAATTTTAAAGGCTGTGCAGGAAAGAAAATAATTGTTTTGATTGAACCTAAAACGTTGAATGAAGATTGTCTATATTTAATATGAACGATATTCTCTCAAAAGCGTTATGCTTTGTTCTGTTCTGACTTCAAATTAACTTCAAGAAACGAAATAACTTCTTTGCGCCCCTATGTTTCGTGTATTTTCATTTATTCATATTTTACATGTAATAAGGATAGAATACTCCGGCAACATCTGCTTTGGGAAAAAATATGGGTGTTTTAAGGGGGAGCGGTAACGTTGGCAAAATTATTCAAACCATGGGCAGTTCATATATTGCTTCAGCAAAATTAATAATAATTTAATCTCGATAGTTCGGGCACATTAAATAAACCCAATACCATACAATACAAATATTGGAATGTCTGGATGAGGTGTAAGCTTTATTGAAGAGCTAAATATTGGATTTGACGCTTTTAAAGGAACGTACTGAAGATTTTATTACTGGATTTGACTTTATGTATTGGATTGGAACAACTGAAGACTTATTTTTTGGATTTGACACATATGTTGATAATACTGATGACTTAATATCTAGATTTGTTCATATGAATTGGAAATAACTGAAGACATATTTATTGGACTGGACACTTCTGATTTGAAACTACTGAAGACGTTATTACTGGATTCGATAAAATGAAATTATACTTACTGAAGACAAGGCAGTATGGCCCATGATCTTAGCCTGTCCGAATGGACGAATAAAAAAAATACAATACAAATATTATTTATTGTTCACCAGACATAGTAAAAATAAAATAGAAAAATAGAGGTAAATTAAACATAAACAATGGTAGACAACAGGCGGTCTTATCAATAAAAAGCGATCTCTTCCAGACAACCTTTGGGTAGTAGAGACTATGCAAGAAATTATAAGATTTGAGTAGGTATAGCGATATAGTAGGTAAAACAGAATATAAGAACAACTTAACTATAAAAAAGACTATACACTTACATAAATACATACATATATATATATATATATATATATATATATATATATATATATAAACCTACATACACATACAATAACTAAAAGTCATAGAAACAGTATCACTTACAGCCGAAAACAAACAGCACACACCAAGTAGGAAAGACCAGTTACGGAAGAGAAAAATAGTAATCCTTAAGTCTAGTTTTAAAAATGGGAAGAGACTTAACTCAATACATTTTTTTTTGTTTGTTTTTTTAATTTTGTTTGTGTACCACACTTACCCGTAAATTTTCCCAAGTCCAGAATTATAAGCCATCCACTGCAAAAATTGTTTATGGCATGAAAATAAACCCTGGAGTAAAACCTGATGCGCAGGATGTATAACAACGTCACTGAATGCCACGAATATGGGGATTTTTCTTTAAAGGCTTTTATCCAAAAAAAAAGAACGAATAAATGATAGTTATCTTTTATTTCAGGTCTTCCTCGACCCACATAACAATGTTAGTTGGGTCAATCAGCTCATTCTTGTTGTTATTCTTCCAGAACAGTGACAGTGTTTCTTAGAAAAATGTTATAAATTGGACCCTTATCGTGCTAAGGCGATGCCCCACTGTGGAATGGGTTAACCAATATAACAATAGCATGTGTTTAGTTGATATAACCCCCATTAAATCATAGTTTTAGAATGACCATGGCAACAAGCAGCAAAAAATTGTCGATTGGCCCAGTTATATTTTACATTAATTATCAGGTTAATGAATGAATGAAAAATGTATTCAAAGGAAAATTTCTTCGCAGCAAGCTTACCCTTAATACAACATCCCGTCGCAACCCCCGGATTAAAGGGGGATGCACTCACTGTATCTTCGGAACAAAACGACGCATTATCTTCGCAGAAGCGATGCCCGAGCACGTAGGTCCATAGCTTTATCTGCTCTATGTATAGTTATAGATCTTATGTCCAGGGCTTAAGAGTCAAAATAGTATAAGTATTTTTTGAAATTGAATGTAGATGTGATGAGAACATAAATTAAGTATGAGTTGTATTCTTGATGTGAATTGACGCTGGATTGAAAGGACTCGACGATATTTTCATAACATCCACGATACGGTTTTTGACTATGAAGATAGTTTATTTTACTGTAATGTGCATCCCATACTACGTTACGTTTGGAACGCTGATAGATTGCTAAGAATGAGTATGGCGAAATTATAGTAAAAAATTACAGAGTATATTTGAATCAGCAACTTTTATGACGTCACAAACGCTCGGTTAGTATGAACAGCTAGATCGACAGTATTGGATAAGGGAACCTTCGTCCATTTAGAAGTCATCCCACAGTTACGTCGCTACTTTTCACAACATTAATGATATTGACCAATAAATAAATATTAGCGGACCATCTTACACAAATCAAACTAGCTCCATTGGTAAGCTCGATATGGTTTGTGTAATAGATACTAGACGACGATCATCATCATAATTTTGAGCCCTTAATCGCCCACTGCTGAGCATAGGCCTCTCTTCGAGTATGCCACCCGTCCCTATCCTGAGCTAATCTTATCCAGAACTGACCCGCTATCTTCCTAATATCGTCCACCCATCGAACTGGTGGACAGCCGACGCTCCTTTTACCTAGAAGTGGCCACCAATCTGACACCTTTTTGGTCCACCTACCATCATTCTGCCTGGCAAGGTGTCCTGCCCAACTCCACACTTGAGTTTGGTAATGGTATCGCCAACATCGCGCACATTAGTGGGACGACGATATACTTAATAGGTTATGTTTACTTAAATATGTACTCAAGTACATGGAAAACGTCCAAGGCTCAGAAACAAATATTCATACTCATCACACAAATCGACGGTCCCAATTAAAAGAGTCGGGTCTGCTAAATTGAGATTTTTGCTTTTCACCGGCTTAGGTCGTAAAAAACTCAAAACTTTAAAACCATATATCCGAGATTTGCGTTTTTCTCAATACTTTTCGTAAACACCAAGATAAAAAGGTCGGATCTTAGAACAGATGACATTTAAAAACATCGGTTGTGACAGTTCCGACATTTTTACAAGACACACAGTGAGTACAAAGTGTCGGATATGACACATCCTACTGTATTACACGGAAAATTATAGCGTATTTTATGTAATTTACAGCCTGTTAAGTTACCTATCAAGTAAATTTTCTCTATATTATATTGTTACATAAGAGTTTCCGTGCAACAATGTCAGTTCTGCCATTTACGACATTGGAGTACATATTAATGTATACAATTTCCAGACAAAAATGTCGTATGTGGCACTTCTGACACAAGATGCGTAAGTTGTTCCGGTAAAAAAAGTAGGTGATTTTTGTATTTTTTTGGAAAAATGGCTAAAAAAGTACATGTATGCTCAACGGTTAGTAATAAACAACCTACTAATAAGCAAACATTCGAAGTTTGATAACGATATTCCATTAATAAACAATTTCTCCCATACAATTTTTTTTTTTCAAAAACTTCGACGGCTTCTCCTGAAAAGTAGCTGTTTTGCAGATCCGACTCTTGTAATTGGGACCGTCGAAATATCTGGTCTTTCCCATTCCAGCCCCAGCATCGCAGGCATGGCATCACATCCTACGCTAAACCGGTCGTCAACAATAAAATCGCTACTTGTCACAACTTTACAGGGGCCGTAGACAAGGTTACAATCGACAAGCGCTAACGCCAATAGAAAAGAATAAAATGTATGGGAATAACAGATGCCGACGAAACACTTTTCGTTAACATCTGTCATTCCCATAGAGTTTATTCTTTTCTATTGGCGTTAGCGCTTGTCGATTGTAACCTTGTCTAGCCCCCCTGATATGGTCAATATCTGACAACTTTCATAGTTTCTTCGTGCATATTTCGTTGTCATAGCAACGCCTACAATAGGGGAGTAATCTTGAGAAAGCTCCCGGGGTACACCCCCGTTGTTCAGAGCTATAAATTGTCCAAATGTGAATCATAAATTTCATCACCAAACTCCCACTAATGTAGCGTTATGCGAGGATCTTGCATTTTAATAAATGTAGTGTTTTAGGGTGTGCATAGCCCTTGGTTTATTTGTACTTGGGTTTAGTCTTTAGTAGGTTTCATCTGCTCGATAAATAATTTCCTTATAGGTAAAACGTTTAAGTGAAGCCCTTCTAGTACAACAAATTTCTGTCTAACACACACAACTAATAACTCTAAATTCCGAAACATGTCACCCCTACATGCTCACTTTTGACGAGAAACTCGTTTTAGAGTTTTATAGGCTAGAATGTATTGAATAAATCTAAGATTATGAGCTATCCCAAGTAACACAGAAAGCATTTTATCACACGATTAGTAAACTTATGTAGAACTTAAGGTTCGTATAAACTCTTATATAAGTTCACCGAGCATCTTGACGCTTTATATTGGCATTTGAAAACCATTATGATGCTTTACACTGTATAACGGTTAGATAATGGCATATCAAAATGCTTTTATAAACCCTTTAGTTTTAGTGCAGCAAACCACAACGCAATTGTACAGCTTTCAGCTGTTTTTAGTGCCATTGGATCTACAATAGCATTTTTAAGTAGTAAATAAATGCTTAATGCTGTTTAATAGCATGAACGTGAACCATTATAATGCCACGTAAATCCGATATACAGCTTTCAGCTGTTTTTTATGCCTTAGGGCCTACTATAGCATTTTTAAGTAATAAGATAATGCCTAAAGCTGCTTAATAGCATATTTTCTTTCCATTATAATGCATCCATATAATGAATCCATATATAACTACTTTATAGTCAATGGCACTACAGTGGTTCATAAAAAGTCTTCTCTCTGGCCTCTGGCTTAATAAGTGTTCACGTGTGAGTATTTCTACTGCTGGTGGCATTAATTAGCGTTTTTGAAGGCTCACCGGGCTGCTATAGCCCAACACCATTTTGTTAAAATTTTATAACCAAAAATATAATCATGCGGCCCTATTTATAAAAGAAATAGAGACCTTTATAATAATGATATAACTTAATTTAATACTCCCCAATAAATACTATTATGTTAATAATGCAAAATTCGTTCTATAACAGGAATAAAAATTTGTTTTGTTTATTTCTCACATATTTTTATAGAATATTTTATATCAAAACCACAAAATATAGAAGGCGCGTGAAAATATTGAATGAAACATATATAGACATTTACAGTAAACTACATTGCGCAGTAATATTTGAAGGCATGAAATAACAAAAAAGTCAAACACTTAGGTACCTACTAAATTATAAAATTTGCAAACACTTCACTCAGTTTGAAACACTTACGCATCCGTACATTATAATGCGAGATAATTAGCATTTGTACCGGATTTGTATGTATGGATGTGATCGAAGCGAAAGAAGTATGTAAGGACCGTAGTATTTGGTGTTCCTTAGTCTCTGCCTACCCCAATGGGATACGGGCGTGAGTATATGTATGTATGTATGTACCGGCAAAGTATTAGAGCGATGTTTTTTGTTATGTTTTAGTTCTAACTGTGAACGTTTATAATTCTTTTGGTACATTTTTATGCTAGTCTAATGCTTTTTTAATGCAATTAACATTTTCATTGTCAATAATATTGCCCGTTTAATGCTTCTGTAATGCGTTTGGCAACTTTATAGATCATAATATTGCTTCTTTAATGCGATTGATACTTTTTTTGACCACAATAATGCTTATATAATGCGCCTGTAATGCAATTAAACAACTATTGTGAACCTTTTTAGGATATACAGCAGTAAAATTTGTGCCCAAATAAGCATTACAATAGCCGTATAAACGTTTATAATGCTACTATAGAACTAACTCAAAATGCGAAAACGATACAGAAATTCTGTAAGTCGGCTGTTATACTGCTTTGATGTGTTACTTGGGATGTCTTTATTGAAATTAATCTTCTTCTTCTTTCTCGTGTGAAGGGATCAAAAAAAAACTTAGACTAAATTTTGTTTTGCCAATATTTTGCTCTCTCTCTCTCTCGCTCGAGGTGTAGCTTTCATAAGGTCTTCCTGAGTGCACGGAGCCGGACACACACACTGCGTCATGTGCTGAGTCGTCTGAACGGTGCCACATTCGCAGAGTACGTTGCTATTTCCTGGTCTGATTCCCCATTTCTGGAGGTTATCTTTAGAGCGACCAACTCCCGTCCTCAATCTGTTTAGAGCCTTCCACGTGATCCAATTTTCATTTGCTCCTGGGGGCAGGCTTTCTGCAGGTGCGATATGTGGTGAAGCTTCGTTGAGTCGCGACGTATTGAAATTAATAAGGGACATACATGCCTACTGAGAGTAATAAAATAATCATTAACAAAAAGAGTATTTCGTATTTCTATTGATGTCCCGTTTTTCGGCTCAGATGAAAAATATGCTATCTCTATGCTCTCTCATTACCGCCCGTGGTGAGTACAATATTTTAGGTCGCCTGGCCAGGGGTGGAATTTTTCGGCCGCGTAGCCATTTCAAACTTATCTTCTGAAGAGAACTATATCATAGGTACTCATAATAATACAAGAAATTATATAAGCAACACAAACAATCTTCCCGGCAATATTCTTGGATTGGAGAATTGTCGACGAGACAACAGTGTGTATGTTATACTACCAAACTTATTTACCAAATATTATGTCAAAAGTACTAAGCAGGCCTTCTAGAGTTGAAATGCAGATATGTGTAGGAGTCATACGGACAAAGAAGTTTGAGAATCGTTATCTCTATTCAATTTATGTTTATACAGATTTTTTTAACAGCCGATTTTTGACAGCCGTCATCCTGCAACAATAAACGTCACTGATGACAAAATATAATGACACAAATTGTACTGGGATAAAATCTGTCTAATATTGGATGTAAGGGCATTATCTGTCATTTTGCAATTTCAATAAACATACCGACAGCACTAAGAGTAAGGCATGATGGTTATCCGACCCCGGCCGGCCATATCACGCGATAAGTGACAAGATCGAGCGTCCGTCACTGGCTAACACCGTTCGATAGAACGAGACTGACGCTCACCTGACGCTCTATATCTTGTCATTTATCGCGTGATAAGGCCGACCATGATACGGGGCCTGACTGACTCTGAAAGATAACATTACGGCATCACTATACCAAGTTCCATATAAGGTTAGAAAAACCGGACAAGTGGGAGTCGGACTCGCCCTCCGAGGTTGCTAAAAAATAATATTATGTGGAATGGGGTACACAAATAAATAAAAACACATTAACGTACCAAAAATAACAAACAGACCTTTCTTTAGACGCCACGGGGTACCGGAAGTGCGGGACCGGAAGCGGCGGCCATTTCCCCGGAACTCCAGCCCCGTTAGAACATGTCGCATAAATCTCTCTAAAGGAGATACATAGATAATTTATTCGTTTTATCCGCCATAAAGTATTATAGAAACTGTTTTGAGAAAAACATTGAAGGCGGATTTCTTATAACCACGGCGGTGGTAAATAAGCATATGTGCCTATTGCTAAGCATACACCGTAGTATGTCTCCACAGCGCTGGACTGTACTCACCCGTCACGCCTAACCAAGTAATCCTCTGATTAGATACTTACGCTTATTAACTACGAAAAGCGGAGTCAAGATATATTTGTGGGTAAGCGTTGATGTGAGCTTAAAACAAGATACAGAATAGCGGCCTGCTTGTTTGATTGCAGTTGGCGTAAAATGGCTGCCATTTTATCACTTATCATGCTGTTGATAAGTACGTGATTAGCATAACTGCAACTGCGTGCAACTGCCAGTGCGTGGTGCAGAACTGCACGGCTATCATGAGACAGCCCTATTTTCCTCGCACTATACGTCTCTCTCTTATTAGAACAAGTTCGGATTTGCAAGCCATATTAGAGCTCACGTTGGTAATTAGCTAGGGTCGCCGTTGCCGATTTCAGCATGGATAGCTATATATATAGAACAAGAGGTGAAGTGCGAGCAAAAGGAGAGTATGTCGCGGCTGTCTCATGATAGACGTGCTGACAAGTATGCGTGTGCGAGAGGGACGGATGTCTATCAACAGTGATAAGTGATAATATGGTATCATCCTAGGTGCGCAGGATTCGTTGTCGGCAGCTGGACAAATGAAGGTGCCTCCTTCTCAATTCAGTATATCCTCGAGAGTTCAGAGTAGCCTTGCTCACCACCAGGAACACACCATTCCTACAGAGAAAAGGATAGTGTTATGAAATGAAATGAAAATAGATTCAATCCAGAACAAGTCCATATAGCAAGTACATCAGAATAAGCGAAATAAATGAAATACGAATTATACGAAATTAAATGAATCAGCATTAAAACATTATGATGGCTGCGAATTTCTGAGAGATAGAATCCTACTAATTATAATAAATTATTATTAATGCGGAATTTTGGTTGTTTGGATGTTAGTTAAAATGTTTAGATGTTTGTTACTCAATCACGCTTAAAAGGCTCAACCGATTTAGATGATATTTTGCACGAAGATAGTTGATAGCCTGGCCTAAAATATGGAATATATTAGTATAACATAAACATAACGATTTAGCGATAAAAGTGGTAGAATATGGATATGGACTAATCTTCAAACTATTTTTGGTAAGGCAAATCATAGCCGCTAAGTTACTTTAAATCCATGACTTTAAATCGTTGTGGTGATTTGATGAAACTAATTTACAAGGTTGTCTATAGTCATGATAGCAAAAGTAGATGATCATTTTAGTACCTTGTGAATTTCACTACTTTGACGCATCCCAACTGTCGCTTTGTCGCGTTAAGTGCGACAAAGTAGTAAACTGATTATCTATATTTGCTGTTGACTGTGACTCATTCTGCCTGTAATTAAACTATTTTCATTGTAACTCACAAAGCTCAATTAGGTGCGAGTTAACACTATCGTCACATTACCAAACGAGTGCAATCCAATTTGCCAAACTAACAAAAAACAAACAAATTGCAAATTGCCGGCGGCGACAAACGGGCCGGTGATTTGTACAAATTGTACAGACAATTGTACAAATTTTACAACTCCACGTTTAGCGTAATCAGCTACAGACTAATCACTAATTGCAAGACGGTGCAATCTTTAAGTAAATTGAGACAAAAAAGGAATGCTGGGGCGTTTGCGGTGGTGAAGCGAGAAATAATGGACCTGGCATTATACAATGAATGGTAAAGAAATTCGCACACTGTCATTTTCACCTTAAGGGGCTACCCGAGGTTTCCATCGATTTTTTACAAGTTTTGAATCGTATCTCCTACTTTTGCACTACAGATAGAAGTATAAATCAAACGGTTATCGGTTCTTCAATCTTTTATCTCCATTTTGGTCTACCGGATTTTGAAACAAATGAATACTTAATTTTGTATGATCTTTTTAAACATTGTCTAAAATAACACTTATTTTGTATCTCTATTGATGTGAAAGATCTAACACATAAGAAATCTACATATTTGGGTTCGTCTGTGACGTCCCTAAAAACTGGTCTAGGGTTTTCATTTTAAACCAATTAACACAAAAGTTATGACCAGTATCCGGTTTTTTGGCCGAACATTGTTCAACTTTGATGCCAAATATCTCGAAAACAATGAACTTTGAAGTGAATATTATGGGATACTATATTGCTTAAAGCCGTTGTTGTTAACATAATAAGCTACAAAAAACCTAAGAAAACTAAGAAATTCAGATCGAAGGTACGATCCCAGACGCCAACTAGGGGAGCCCCTTAATAATAGAAGTTATAAGCATGTATGTAAATACACAATAGACACAGGTAAAAATACATGTATAATTTTAAATACAAGCATAACAAATAATATCGCTACAGACATAATAAAGTTTATCCTTATTGATAATACTTCCTAGGCATATGCTGGAAGAAGAATGTCTTCTTTCAATATATATTAGTGTATCATATCTTTGTATCTAAGTAATAAAATGTAATTATATATATATATATATATATATATATATATATATATAAGCAGTATTCTATTTTAAAAAGTCTGTACTACGCTCTTAACGTTGATCATTTACTCTGCAACAATATTAAGTGTCTCTGTTTGGCCTTATGGGTTGTCTGGTAGAGAATGTAATTTGGCATTAAGTCCGCCATTTTTACATTATTATGGTTGTGTGCAATTAAGTTTGAATAAATAAATGAAGAAGAAGTTTTAAACCTAGTTAAAGTGCAAGAGAGACAATGATTAACTGCCATTCAGCACAAATGTACAGTCAACAACTGAAAAATTAAAGTTCCATCCAAAATATGACAATGTCTGAGATCTCTTTAAGCAAAATTATCATGCCAGAGAAATGCCTAAATTAAATGATTTTCTAATAGGGTCATTGCAAAACTATGTACTTCCAATGGGAATTACGTACAGTCCAAAGATAAAACCAATCTGATATAGGTCACCCAATGTAATTTTAATATGAGTTTAAATTAAACACACACACATATTCGTAATATGAACGTAAATACCTATTCAATTTAACATAAAATTCAATTTGGGGTGCAGGTCGGGAATCCTACTATCTGGTTCTAATAAAGACAAGAACAGGAAATAGGTACACTGTATTTTTTTAAATGTTTGTGGTACATTTTTTGTTAAGGATAATGATTCTAAACTTTCGAGTACGTTTTTTTTACGCTTTTACTTGCCCTTTTTTATTAAAGCCGCATCCAATCTTAGAAGCTCGAAACAAAAGTAAAATTGTTAAAACTCCCCGGACAAATGGAATTATCAGGGGAAGACCGAGTTACCACCTGTTGGTGGTAATTAATTCAGTTTCCGAACGACTTTCTTTTTAATTTCTCACTTTTATCTGCGGAAGGCGAGGAGCCACTTGGCTCGTTTTGAATTTATGAATTACCCCTGTTGAGAATCTTGAAGAAGTCTTCGACTTGAAGATTTTTCTATTTCTTCTTTAAATAATAGAAAACAGGTACTATTGACAATTAGTACAACGAGTGGATTATGTATTTAGTTAATCTTTTTTGCACAGAAGTACAACTTATCGTACGAAAGGTGGACTTAATGCCATGAGCATCCTTAGGGCCGGCGCTCACTGACGGCGTGGCATGGTATGGCACGGCAGGTTGTGCTGCGGTATCCCGCGGTGTTCCGTTTCATGCCGTGGCATCCCGTGGCATGCCAGTGCGTCTTCTCCCTCCCTAGCCCGGTGCGCGGAGGTGCGGGAGGGAGAAGACGCACTGGCATGCCACGGGATGCCACGGCATGAAACGGAACACCGCGGGATACCGCAGCACAACCTGCCGTGCCATACCATGCCACGCCGTCAGTGAGCGCCGGCTCTTAACTAGTCAAACTTAAACATAGCAGACATGGCGATTATGGATTCCAGTGTCATTATGGCTTAGTGAATTCGCAAGTTAGCAGTTTTTTATAGTTTTTTTAATTTTTTCAAATATCATTGTAGGTAGGCTCTCAACCACATTAAAAACCGTCTTTTACCAAGCTACCAACTTGACATTCAAATTATTATATTTTATACCAACGACTATACGAAACTTGATAATATATAAGTACTACCCCCTAAAACCATTGATATAGAATCTTTCAAAATATAAATCATTGTAACGTTAAATGTTTATTAATTGACGGTTAGCAAAGATTTAACACCGATAAATTGGATACCAATTATGTTTTAAAATCTTAACCTTAATGTAACAAAGCCCCAACTAGTGTCGATTAATAAGAAAAATCAATCTTGCGCCGACTGAAATAAGATTTAAATTACTTTGACACATGTTGTGTTCGTTGGAATCTTTAATTCTTAAGTTAAGAAATTATAAATTAAGGTATCTTGACACCTGAATAGGGAATAATTAAAGTATTGTTTATATATTATCACTAGCTGAGCGCGCGACTTTGCATACCAAACAAACACGAAGGATAAAATAATTATAACCTTTAACAACCCAAAAAGTTCATTCTGCACGCAATTAGAAAAAAAACTGATAAACTGTTCCGGAGATTACCCAAAACATACAAACTTAGAGTCTCACACACTTTTCCTGTTTAGATTATTAGTATTAAATGTAGATATCATGTATCGATTATCAAATCGAAACTATACGAGTAAGTAGAGAGAGTTAATATAAGTTCAGTGTCTGCAGATTTCATAGACGTATGTGTTCAACTTTATATTTTTAATGCATGATTTTATAGAAATAGCTTTGAGGGCGAAATTGGATAGAATTTTGCCCCATGTTTAGCGCTATTTTCATTATATTTATAAGATTAATTGTATCATTTATCGATAGATTAAAAATAAAGGCATCTGACTTTATTTTGTGATGTTTTGCCCGCGTTACTCTATATCGTAGCTAATTTACTTTATACGTGATATTCCTAGTGTTGTAAAACTCTGACAACCTAAATATTATAAAATAAGCATTCGGGGCGGAAAGGTTCTCGAGTGACAACCACCAGAGCTATAACCACGAACTTCGAATGTCGAAGTTTGGATTTCTCTATCTCTATCGCACTTAGGTACTATAGGTAGTCGAGTGTCAGGGATGCAGTTACACAAACTTCGAGTTTCGATTTTCGTGGTAGTGCCGCAAACGCAGCGTGGCTAGACCGCTCAAGTTACTGATGCCCTGGTAAAGGTCGCGGGAGTCCGCTGGATGCGGGTGGCGCAGGACCGGTCATTTTGGCACTCTTTGGGGGGACCTATGTCCAGTGGACGTCTTTCAGCTGATATGATGATGACGAACATTCGCGTAAAGAATGTTTTAATTTTCCTATTTTGTTACGTTAAAAGGTTAAACAGTGATACAGGCTAGCAGCGCTGCTTCAACTTTTTAAAAGGACGTTGATGTTTTTTTTTCTAAGAAAAAAAGTACACTTATCATCCGGGATTCTTTAGCCAGGGATATTTATTCTTGGTTGCAGAATGCAATGCCGAAATATCGACCTCTGCGCACACCAAATATCACACCTTTAGCCCACTTGACGAATTCTTAAAAATTAAAAAAGCAGGTGCACTCGAGCAACACAAATTTACCATCTGCGACGTTTAAAAGTCCTATTTCGTTGGGGCATGGTCTATTGTCGCTTGGCGAGAATGTTTCATATGTTGGTAATGCCCTCACGTGCACTTTTGTAGCTGAGATTAAGAAGGTCGTAACAGTAAACACGTTCTGTGTACAGTTCGTACATTTTATCATTTGATTTTGCTTCTGATTAGCTTGGGGCGTTATTGTTTTTTAGCCTTGCCGAAAGTGTATGAATTATAAGTATTGTTACGTGATCGGTCGATATAATGGTCTTGAAGAAAGTTCTCGGTATAATTCATTGCCGTTTGTATTTAATTTTAGTGCAGCTTTTATTCACATAAAAATATGCTGGACTGACCATCAGTCACTGTCACTATTATTCAACATCCGTATTGTGAGACTTTTTGAACGAGCGTTTGACCTGTCATTATGACCTTTGAAGATGACAGTAGATACGTTCAGAAACTGCGTTTTCTCTTGGTGTTTTTAACGAACTCTTGTTGCGTACAAACATTTGCTCTGAACAAATGTTCGCTCAAACACAACTTCATTCAATCGTAGAACACTTTGCATTTTCACTACCTACAGAACAACTTAGCGATCACCATGGACTATGTATTTGGCTAACGCAGCATTTGTGATTTAAATAAAAAAATATCTTGGACTTTTATTAAACAATCTGCAAAAAAATCTGTATTGGTATTGGGTGACATAATTACCTGACGCCGAAAAGAAGCGGTTGAATATTCGATCTTGTTTTTGACTTACTCTTAGTGAAGTACATTTCATGTCGGCTATGTATTCAAAACCATCGTTTTTTTATGCAACATCTTTATAATCTTTGAATTTTTATTCCACTACATGTTTGCTTAGAATTCAAGAAAAGACCGGAGACCGGCCGAGCACATGAAATGCCGAGCTAATGCTCAGAGGAACTGTCCGTTCACCTGTGATGTCGTTTTCACTTGAATAAGCAAGCGACAAATCGCTCCACGAGTCCCACGGATCATCCTTGACAGCAAACACGTTCGCTCGCTCATTTGTTTTCATTTACCACGAGAACGAACGAATGCTCGCTCAAAACTGTTCAGAGGCTCTAGTATAAGTTTTACCGAAACAAAACGTTACGATCGCGTTCGCGTTTAGCTGTCAAATCCCATACAAATAGAGGGTAAAACACAAACGCGATCGTAAAGTTTTGTTTCGGTAAAACTTATACTAGAGCCTCTGAACACAAGTGAAAACGCAGCTTCAGGACTAAATCACAATGCACGGCTTGCGGTCGTTTTGACACTTTACTTTTGACCGCCACCGCACGCCGCGCCAATCTGTGATAGACTTGACATTGACACGTCTTACGCGCGTTTAAAGTTACTGAGGAAATTGATCGAAAATATAAATAGTACATACATTGTCATATAAATTTTACTGCTAAACAACCAAACAAAGCATTTCACCACCTGAATATGTTTGTCTTTCACATTTTTATTCGATATATATAATTGGAACCTTAATGTAGCCCCTTTTGAATCCTAAGTCTTATTTCTAAGGTTGTAAAGTCTAGTTTATAATTTATTTTTAAAAGCTGTTACCGGCCAGTAATGCCATTAAATTGCGAAAAAATCATCTGGCGGTACCATAGAGGTCCAATTACTTTTGAATCCACGATGTTTTACTTCAGAACAAAACATTTCACGTAGGCATGTGACATTTGACTTGCCATTAAGTTGTCACAATTGTCACATTAGGACGTCAAAGTAAATTGTCGCTGCCATTATGAGCAATTTGAAGTATAGTTTTTTAATTGTTAGGCATCGTGAAAGGGTATGTTTTATGATATTAAAAAGTGTTTGGTCTCGAGTTAATAATATTGAATACAGGTAGACCATATTTTTTACGTATTATCTTGGGTCGGTAACTTTTTATAATTTTTGTTATAGTCACGGTACATTAAACCAACCATTGTCAAAAACAAATGTATGTGAAATTGAACTCAACTAAATAACTTCTTAACCATCAGTATAGTGACAAAGTGTCGGAACAATAATTGCCAATTTTGTGATGAGAATCAGACATTTCGGCATTAAATACATGAATGACACGTTTTCATTATATGTTACCAATCGTTTACTTGATAATATTTCAATGAGAATGCCCAGTGTTAGGTTACGGTCCTACTGAAAAGCTAGTGCAACGGTTTGGTGAGGTTTTTTTATTCCTGTAAGTTGTTAATGTTGCTCCAGATAGTCCACTCCTGAACAAAGGTCTCTTCAACTACACGCGACTGAGCTCAATCCTAGTTTAATCTCATTCAGCTCTTTGCAGCCACCCTGCGTACAGTCTACGTCAAAAGTAACTGCGCAAACGAAGAGATCAAAAATCTTTAGTAAAAGGAAATACGAGCTTTTGACGTCTTCATGATTGAAGTGATCCGCACCACCTTGTCTGAGGGCATCCTACACTATATACGTTCGCCGATTTTTGGATGTAACAATTTTTTTTCTTCTCTGTCACACGTAACGAATTTCTACCAAAGCAACACGTCAAAAATAATCTCCCAGCCGATCCCCGATAACCCGATAGGGATCGCGAGCAATTCCCAACGTTTCTGGTAAAAACACGATTACTGGAGCACCCATTAATTACATAGTTTTTTCGTTAAATATTTATAAGGACTTGGCATGCTAATTTATGCGGAGTGAAAGCGATAATTCGATGTTCACGCCCTTGCCTTGTAAGGGATTAAGGATCTGTAGGCAGATGAAGAAGCTACGGTAGCCTAGTGGTTCAGGCATGCCTGTCAAGCGGCGGTCGTGGGTTTGAATCTCGGCTCGTACCAACGAGTTTTTGGGACTTATGTACAGAATTTTTACCGTTAGCTTTTCGGTGAAGGAAAACTTCGGCAGGAAACCGGTCTAATCGACAATAACGTTGCCCGGGCTCCGCCCCATAACACGACGATTCCCTTTTCAAGACCTACTTAGTAAGCTGGCGTTTTTGTAAACGGATGAGGAATTATTTCTTCTATGATTTTCCAAGAAAGAACTTACTTTTAGGATTTGATATGGGGCAGCCGAATACTCAGTAGTCGGTAGTCTTTAATGCACTCCCGTTTGTATGATATTAGAGTTCAATTCCAGTAAGACCTAGTTCATCCTGTGGGTCAAAAGGAGAGAAGCAGATCCTGGGCTTGTTTAGAAAGCATATAATGCTAGGATGAGCAGGGCAGATGCTGTTGGCAGGGTACGGCATCAACGAAAGACCATCGTTTTACGGGCTCTTGTGAGACGAGTGAGGACAATATGTCGTGGAAATCATGTTTACCATCATCACAGGGTGGACATGACCTGGTAAAGGTTGCGCGAGTCCGCTGGATGCGGGTGGCGCAGGACCGATCACTTTGGCACTCTTTGGGGGAGGCCTGGACGGTCCTGGAGGGTCCAGCAGTGGACGTCTTTCGGCTGATATGATGGAAACCAAAATAAGGTTTCTCTCTCCTTCTCTATTAGAGTTGTGTCGCGTATGTCCATGTTTGACATTGGCTAACAGAACCCTTACAACGCTAAATTTTAACGCGCTCTATAATTTTAGTCGAAAAAAGGCCAAGCTTGTCCAAACTGACATAATAATATTCTCATTTAGTACCTGTTTTAGAGGAATTTCTATCAGGGTAAAATAGCCCTTTTTTAACTACCTTTAATCCCTAAGCTATTAAGTCGAGAATTGCTTAAATTTCCGAAAAGGGGCCCCTGACCAAAGTTAATGAATATGACGTAATTTGGGGTTAAATTTAACTACCCTACGTTAACAGTTTGTTAAACGATGATTTCGAGATAAGGTTAATGGTTAAGGACTTTTTTGTCGTAAATTGAAATGAGGACCTTTGGAAATGTAGCAGCATGTGTTATGGTAAGGTATGGTAATGGTAGACCAAATTAAATATGTAGGTATTTATTTTTAAGTATTTGGTATGGTTTTTAGATAACAGGGACAATTATAAACTTACAAAATGTGATGTGACCGTGTCCTAGTCGTTCATAAAATTTGAAGGGCAGTTTCAGGTGATAATGTGGACAAGCTGGACAAAAGCACCAATTTTTTTTAGGTACTTGTTAGGTCCATAGTTTGAAGTTTTTGATAGGAACCAACTCCTCCTCCGTCAGCCATCTTTAATTTTATGGCGTTCATTTTTAATTATACGGTTATCATTAATATCTCGTGTTCTAAATAACGTAGAATCATAAACAGTGTCTAAATATACATATTTGGGGTCAAGGAATTCAACAATAAATGAAAATAATGCTGTTGTTACAGTATCAATAAATTACAAGTATACACATCAGACTTTTTCCATTTTACCGTATTATGCATACTTAATATAGGTATGTATTTAACGGATAACTATGACCGCACACCTTTTCTATTTATTATGGTTTTTAAAATAGGCACCATTTGTCCATAGACCGGAAAAATCCAGTAAAATGACCCCATCCGCGATAAAATCGTGGCTATGAATTGTATGTATGAATAAAAACAATGTATAAACTGCCTCTGCTTAAAGCGATGGTATCGTTAGAATATCGTGCAGTGTATCTACCGACTGAAATATCACGATCTGATTAAGTTTTCTAATTTACGACTCGTAAAAGTCGAGTTTGGAATAGACCACCACTCATGTTGAGCACAGAGAAAATGGGGAAGTGTTAGGGAATATTAGATTTCTGATGTTTAATAATAAACAATAGTAACTTAAGGCGAGTTGCGTAGACTAGACTTTACTAACCGGTAGTCGTTAAATACATAAATTTGCACTGGCACCTGTCATCTCATAGGGAACTATGAAAATATAACATATAAACAGATTTTGAAGGCTTAGTGAATTTAGAGAAATGAATATTGCAACCGCATTTAAAAACGAAACACCAAAATAAAAACAAACAAGAAAAACAAGTTTAGTAAGTAATTTTTTATTGTTTAGCTTTTGGTCAAGGGTTTTTGGTGTCCGTGGTTATGTTTACGTTACACACATTCTCCATTAGTTTTTACACCGTGACTTATAGATGCTTCGAGAGGAGTCATGAGCTCGTTGCGGACACTTTACCGATTTGATGATTCATACTTGATAACCGATTTAATCTACGACAAATGCAGCTCCCTGACCGCTCGGCCACGACTTTGGTCTTAAGCGCCAAAACCAGCGTTTTATCTGTTCATTGCGCGTGATCCCAACTAACCACAGTGCGTTGCGCATCTCGACCGCGCAATGAACAGATAAAACGCTGGTCGCAGGTCGCTTAAGACCAAAGTCGTTGCCGAGCGGTGACTCTTTACACGGCGCACCTTGTGGAGCACTGCCCCCTCTCATTCACCACCAGGAACATATCTGCACGTAGTTGCCGACAGAGCAATAAAATTATGGTTGCGGTATTCCGTGAGGAGGTAGGTACTTCTCCAGTTGAATGACATTCTACTGCGACCTACCACATCATTTTGTTCTATTTAATAAAATCTTCGTCTTTTTTTCAGTGTTCCCACCATTTCGCGTCTCAATGTGACCACAAAACTATTTAAAACTCCCCATAAACCCGACCGCGTTTACGAGTTTCGACAAAGGTGCAATTAGCGTGCGATAAAGATCGCATTCACGACAAACGGCATGCGACCGCTGATACTGATACAACAGCATGGGCTACTGATTTGTGGAGCACTTTATTCGTGTTGTGAGAGACATTGATTAAATCAATCTAGATAATTTTAAAATTATTAACAAACAATTGTTTTTTTTATTCAATTCCTGTTTGGCGTTTCTGTAAACTGGCGACCACGTACTGGAAGGTGCGGCGTGGGTAGTCCCCACAAGGTGGACTGATGACCTGGTAAAGGTCGCGGGAGTCCACTGGATGCGGGTGGTGCAGGACTGCACTCTGGACACTGCTTACATAGGCTCCCACAAAGAGTGCCAAAGTGACCGATTCTGCGCCACCCGCGTCCAGCGGACTCCCGCGACCTTTATCAGGCCATCAGTCACCCACGCTGTGTGTCCTGGTACCTACATTGTGCAAACTACCCACATACTAAGGGTAGTTGTAAATGTCAGATGGGCTCTTAAAGACTCTCCGAGACTGGCGTGGACTGCGGTGGCGGTCAGTAGTAGACAATTATGACAAGTTTACTATTGACCGCCGCGCCAGTGTCAGATCTGCTCCTTGAGTAAAAATATGTTGACCCACAGAATAAAGCAGACCTTATTGGAATTAGCTTTCTGCTTCACAAATCTGTCATAAAAACATTTTCGGCTGCCCCATGTCAAAACCTGGTATAGGTAAGGGATGTTGGTTGGAAAATCGTTTATTAAATTATTCTGGTCTGACTAGTAAGTCCCCGCCCAGTTACATAGACACCCGTTTAAAAATCTTTTTCTCAAACATGCTCTGAAATGTATGCGTTAATATCACGAAATGAAGACAAGAAGTTTCTTGTTTATGGCTCCCTACATTACTTCTTGGCCTCAGGCCAAGAAGTAATGTATGAAAACCCTAACTAAAAACATTATTGTCCGCTACTCTAACTTTTTAAATTTGCTTATTAATATTAAACTGACAAAGGAAAAATTACATACTGCCAACCACCACTAGACTCTGTAAGCAGACTTGTGACATTAAAAAAAATCTATGGTACTATACTTATGTGACGACCGGTTAGCCTAGTGGGTAGTGACGCTGCCTACGAAGCTGAAGGTCCTGGGTTCGAATCCCGGTAAGGACAAATGTTTGTGTGATGAACATGAATATTTGTTTCTGAGTCATGGATGTTTTCTATGTATTTAAGTATTTATTTCTATTATATATATCGTCGTCGTCTAGTACCCATAACACAAGCCTTACTGAGCTTAATGGGACTAGCTCGATTTGTGTAAGATTGTCCCCTTATATTTATTTATTATTATTTAAAAAAAAAAAAAAAAAAATTATTATGTTCGGTTAAACATTGTGCTTGAACGGCTTGTTGAAATGTCATGTTTAAAAAATAAAAAAGGCGGCAAATCACACAATTGTTTTCTGAACTTTCGTTCCGCTTGTAATTTCAACAAACTAGTATTTAATTGATTACCTTGTAGGTATTTATTTTTATTTATTTATTTATTTATACTTAAGGAGTACCAACAGCTACAAAAAACATGGCATAAGTCTTACATAGCAATACAAAGCCAATTACAGGAACTCACAGATAGAAGTGGCATAGATTTTTTTTTAATATTTCCTCACATCGTTTGAGAAAAGCACTATACAATCCTCGGCCGGAACAGGGATTGCTGGACTCGTTGTATCCGGCCTCGTCTACGACTCGGCCGTCTACCCCAAAGCTCGTCCAGCAATCCCTTACTTCACGGCCTCTGCAGTAATGTACTATAATTAAATAAATAATAAACGGTTTATATAACGGTGTTAAAAAATTAAAAGAGACTTTGTGAAACTGGTGACCGAAGAGCTGGCGGCTTTCTCGCGCAGCGGATCGCATTGCAATTCAGCGAGGAAATGCCGCCAGCACCCTCGGCCTCGAGGGCCTTTTTTAGATTTAACTTATTTTTAATTGAATTTAGTTGATGTCAGTTATCTTCTTGTATATATAGGTACTTTAGAAAATAAAAGATTTTTTTCGGTTGTAAAGTTAGTTAAGTCTATACCGTATTTCCTGACCCCATGTCGTAAGTTCTTAGAGTCGTGGCCAGTCGATAAAATATATATTATTATTTGACTTCGACTAATCGCGTCCTCGGATCTAAATGGAGCAATAAAATTATGACTTTATTATTTCATTTAGTTTACTAGGTGGATTTACTTTGTAGAAAGGACTTTGGACGCTTCGGTTAGTAGATATGATACAATTAGACGATTTTACAAATTGGGTAACATATTTTTTACATGTGCTTTAAAGTTTTTGATATCTCTTATACTTATTTACGGAATAGCCCTTGGTTTGTTAAGGTTCCTTGCAGCGTTATTACCATTTTTTGCTTTATTTACGTAATGAAATCCTAACATACTATGCCATTACAATATCGACATACTGATCATATAATAATCATTTATTTCAGGCAACTAAAGCACATAGATACAAATACCTTATAGACGAGCATACATCAATAAAATTATAAAATCAAAACACTAATTATTATTTAGGCGACAAAACAGTGTTGCTCCGTTGCGTCGTCAAGTCCGGTGTAGAATAAGTTGCCCCGAAACCGAAACGATAAAACGCTGAGTATTCTAAACGAGGAATATGACCGAGTTTAGAATAGCTGAAGCGTTTTTTCTTCTCTGGAAATCTTGGATTTGTGTTGTGTCTTCATATTATTTTCTGATGACCTGGAATAAAAAGAGTCAAATGTAAGATATTGCACTTTTAACATACTTGAAAAAACTATTTAATATTTCAAAAGAACTGGTATGTACATTAACTAAGCACATTGGAATATTTCTTTGTGATTGTTATTTAGTTACGATAGTTACATTATAACTATCCAAGTTTGATACGAAATTGTGAAATAATGTAGATAGTCTCACTCATATTTGGCCCCATTGGGGGAAGTACCTCTACCTTACAGACTATCGCAACCATAGTAACACAACTTGCTCTGTCGGTAAGTGGTGTTGTCTTGCTCGTGTTGAGCCAGTGTAAGGCCTGAGTGCACGTGCAGCGTCCATATAAAACAAATGCAACCTTAGCGAAGCGTGCACTCAGGCGACGTACTGTACGCCAGCGGGGCGACGAGCGGCGGTTCATGCATTCGAGAGACTTCAATGTATGGGCAGTGCTACCTAGCTGCACCGCGGGAACTCAGAATTATACCTGCACTTTGCGCGCCGCCAGCGGCTAAGAAAGGGCGTAAAAATCGTCGTTGCTATAGGGACTTATGACTTTTTGGAATGTCTGGAATGCAATAAAACACGTAATCAGTCACTAATTTCAATTTTGTAGTTTATGACTGTCGTCGGGATATCATCATCATCATCATTTATTTAAGAGCTTGGCTCTCGTCGGTGGAGTAATCCATTACTCCTTTTTTGAGGAAGCATAGTGTGGTGGTTTCCCCCTTGCCTTCCACACCGTAGTACACGAACCGAGGTTCACCCGCTCCGTGATGTCCAAACAAGAGCCCTTCCAGATTCCTATCTTCGTTATCCAGTCGATACTAGTGCTACTGCTGCCTGACACTAGAGGATTGCTTTATTAATAGCGGCAACTACACGCCATGTCACAGAATCGTCGTCGGATATTGTAGCTTTTTATAGAGTAGCCCCTTCTACAAGCCTACCCACTACGTCCTGATAACCCTGCCGCTGTGTGGTCGGGGACTGCTTATTCAGTATATTAGCAGCTAACCATCATATCTGATGGCCATTCCACTATCCGCCGCCTGTGGACCCCGGTAGTAGCCGGCGTCGGGATATACATATTTAAATTAAGTTACTTAGCTTCGCAAAAGGCTTCGTTTTGTAATGGTAGGTAGGTAAGTATCATATAAGTCGTTGACTTCTACGGATACCATGGACTGTAACGCAAACGAACCCATCCATTCCGGAACGCGACGCTTGAGTTTTCGACTATATCCACAATATACCAAGACTGCATTCTCACATACTTTGGACACCTCTCACGACGTTTTTCCGATAGGCTAGGAGATTATTGTGATGGAAATATTTGAGGGCTAGAGGGCAGACCACCGGCTAGATGGAGCACACAAATCCCTGGACCTGAAGATCTGCACGAGCCCATAGATATAGTTAAAATTGGTGATAGGAGCATAATCTGGTCATCATGGTGACACGACCCTCAGTATTTAGGGAATGATGATTATATAAATATTGTGAAACTAAGTTATTGACCCAACTAACAATGTTACTTTTCTATTTCTGTTCTATTCCCCACGTTACGCATCGTATAAAAGCAGTAACTAACACCTATAAAGTGCGTCGGCCATTAACAGAGTTTTTGTCAGTCAGTCAGTTAATTTGCATGTTATCTCCGATCTGAATGGTTAATTGTGAGCCGATGGTTAACCGTTGGAACTTAACAGAACACGCGAGCCCGTGGGGCTTGTTTCCACTACATCGTTATAATGTAAGAATGGGAGTTATGTCAGTTTTCTAAAGTATAATAAACATGATAAATTAGAATTTACTAAATTAAAACTAAGTTAAATCTATAAAAGGCCCTCGAAGGATTGTATTGCATTTACTCGCTAAATTGCAATGCGATGTATCTGATGGCCTCTGTACCTACGCTCTTACAAAATTCACGGGTAAGAGAAATGCACTCCTATTTTCTACGCTGAAAACTATCGTCCAAGTTCGGTAGTGTGAATCCCCTCTGTCGTTACTCGGCGCTCACTGATTAGGGGCCGCACGGTCCGGCGTCCTAGGCACACACTCACGGACCCGGACGACGAAATCACAGCGTCCATCGAAAGATGGAACGCTGCGCTTTCGGCGTCCAACTCATCGCGTACACTTCAGCGTTCCCGCCGGCGGGGACGTCCACCGCAAGACAACACAGACACATACAGTCCGCTTTCGTCCCGGTACCGCCGCATACCGGGTAGAGTCAGTCCGACGCAAGTCGGGCCTAGCTGCGTTTCTTGCTGGACTCTTCTCAGCTAGGCTAGGTTTTTAGAGAACCAGCGATAAAACTCCCAGTAGTTCGATACCACTCACACCCCAGATTCGGTTGATACCGTTCAACCAATCTCACTGGAGCGCAAACTCTTAGAGTATTCCAGTGTACAAACTTCCCCGCGTGGTCGTGCCGGAGGCTTCCCCTGGATTTTCCCCAGGCCACCCTCCAACCACGCAGTTCGACCGCTATATTGGGTCCGTCCTATTATAGCAACAGTCAGGTTCAAAAAAAAAAAAAAAAAAAAAAAAAAAAAAAAAAAAAAAAAAAAAAAAAAAAAGGTAGTGTGAACGAAAAGTTTATGAACATCTTGGAGTTCATTTTACTTTGTAAAATTTTTCAGTGCACACATGCGAAGTAGAATAAAAAAATTACATTTATGTCTGTGAAAACTATCTACATTAAAGGCCTCCACCCACCGGACGCGTGTGCCGCGCGTGTCGGGCGCATATGAAGCGGTATATTCACACCGGAAGCGGGCGGCGTACAGCAACGCGTGTGCAGCGCGGCTGCTGCGCGTGTGCCGCGCGGGTGCTGCGCGTGAGCTGCGCGTGTGCCGCGCACGCTCACGCGCAGCTCACGCGACCCGCACGATACTAACTTAATAACAACCTACCAAAAACGAATAAATAATTTCTCAATTTGGACCCTTCGGCAAGGTAGGTACATATCACGCAGGCAAGGCAGCATTCCCGTCATATACTAGTCAACGAAAATGTTAAGGTGATTTTACACCCCATAGTCAGTGTCAGAACTAACACAGACAGAATAATGTTACCCGTTCCATGGCGGGGCATCTCGTTAGCATGATAGTATTCTAATTTATAGTATTTTTCCAACTCGGTCACTGTTGTCTCTTGCCTAACCTGCACGTCTATCATGAGACGGCCGCGACATACTCTCGATTTTTCTCGCACTATAACTCTTGTTCTAAGTGTTCTCTCTAATAAAAGAGAGAGAGATAGTGGGGGTAAAAACTAGAGAGCTCGCGCGCCGCGTGATAGCCGTGCTGGACGGAATAACAACACGAAAAAGTTGTTTGAATCAAATATGCTCGTATGGAAGTTATAATATAAGGTGCTTCTAAATTAGATGCCTATATTTTAAGAGGTTCTAACTTACATCAAAATAATTTACTTTAAATAGGAATAAAGTTATATGAAATGTTTGTTTTCATTTTCTGAACAAAATAATGAAATTAAAATTCATCCTAATCATAATTTATCCTGTGCTTTTAGCCGCCAAGGAGGTTATCTTATCACTTTCTGTCAAGTGAGCGTCATGTTTGTCATCAATGACATTGAATGATTGGCGCGAAAAATGTTAGAAGGTAAAACTAGCTTTTCATAATTTTCTATAAGTCCAATCTTAACATCTCATGGATGTTATTACGTGGCACAGTTGTTTTGCCTAATTTCCTCCAAAAACTAACATAAACTTTAAATTCGTTTTATACTTTAGTCTTATTAAGGATCAGTACTATCAGCTCTTAGAGTATTTGCATCTAATTTGGAAAAACCTTATATAATGATGTTTCTTCGAGGTTATTAAGTAAAAAACATACGTAAAAACCGTTAATTTAAACTATGTTATCCACATTTTAAAATAATACATAAACTAGTCAAATAACTATAATAAGAACTTCATTTGAAACCGTTTTACGATTTTTTATTGTATGTTATGTGCAGTTATGTCCTGTGTCACAAAACTTTAATAGGTCGTTATTTTTTATGATTACTTTTATGACAACGATGTCATATTTAACGAGAATCCTGATTAGTTACTATTATGAAGGTTTAATTATAGTTTATCTTAATTAAACTACGCATAAAATGCGTGTATTAATTTATTCTCAATTAGAGTAAACGTTGTAATTATGAGTGATAATATAGATCTAATCATTTTTAAATGTGCAGTTAAACCCTCATTGTGATGTCAATTTTTTTCTTTAATTTTTTACATGCTTTTAACGGATCTTTTTTATTTATTAATACTTATTGAATAAAAAATATCTGAAACCAACGTGTAATTGCAAAATTATGCAAGTTACTATATTATAAATGTTTGTTAGTTGACTCAATCACACTTAAACGGTTTAACCGATTTTAATAAAAAAAATATCACGAACATAGTTTTTAACCTGGATTGAAATATACGATAGTTTTTAATCCCGGGTCCACAGCCCGGGCAGATGAAGATGTAATAACAATTATTATATAATTGTTTCCATTGCATTTTTAATACCTAATTGAACATTTTATTTACCGATAAAACCTTAATAACAACTTTCAAACCAAAGAAAAATTTTTTTCACAAAAATCTAAGAGAAGTAAGTTGTTCGCCATGATTAATTTTACAGCATCTAATTTCTTTTTGCATATACATCCAAACAAACTTTACCTACGCGCGTTAAAATTTAAGTTGAGTATGGCAGCTACTATAAAAATGCGTGATAAAAATACATCGCAATGACGTCACAGTTGTACAAACGTCCCTAATTTGATATTTACATAACGCCGAACTCTAGCAAAACCGCCGTAAAACGCTTCCACACACTTCCCAAAATCAATTTAACTCCAAAAAAACGTATCATATTTTCCAGCCACCCCACGCTCCGCACGATAAGGGGAAAGAGACGCAACACGAAACGGGGAGGGCGAAAAGAGAGGGCACACAAACAAAATTGGGCACAGGAAAAAACATGGTTGCAAAAAAATCCTAGGGGTTCTTTCTGGAGTGGCATATTAGTGCGCCCTGCTTGAATTTGGAAAATGAGTAATAAATAACTCGCGTTATGAAACGGCCATATTAAGAATATTTATGTTGATAAACTGTTGACGAAATGATGATTGCGTTGGGAAATTAGACTGAAATATTTCGCGGTTGATTTCTGCTTAATATTGGTTAGTATTAAAACCAGAGTGGCACGAGCTATTGCTAGCGAAACTATAGTCACGTGAAGACGAAGAAAATGAAGACTAGGCATACAAATCTAAAGCCCACATTGTATTAATTCAGAAATAAAAACTTTTACAGAACAATATCCGCAACGCAGGCTTCGTCAAGTGTGTACAGAAACACATATATCTAGGCACTCACACAACAATGATAGAATCCGCAACAGGCTTCGTCAACAATAAGTTCTAGTCTAAAATTAACAAACAGGACCTCCCCTGATCTTGGTGGCGCGAAAGTTACCATGATATGATGGCGGCGTTGCCACGCTGAAAGCCAACGGGGTCTGTTGAGCCAAGAACGATCCGGACCGAGGAACCAAAGAGGAATATTTTTAAAATAATACGACATACCTAAATATGTCACAGAAAACGAAAAATTACTTGACCTAAGCGCTATCTGGAATAATACAAAAAACATCTTGAATTCGGATGATTCTTTCGAACCAAGAGAGAAGACATGAATTTGTAGGTTCAAGAATATTCTCGAATCAAGTTGTTTTCTGTGTTCTCTGTGCGCATACGCTACTTCTTGAATCAGCGCAAAACCGTGTGTTTAAGCGTGACGTGATGGTAAACAGATGGGATTTAGATATTAAATGGAATTTAAATTATTAGTAGTAACATCGAAAAACAATAAAAACATGTGTATATTACAAGATACAATGTCAAGAGAATGATTGAACGTAACAACATCACCATCACCTATACCATATTATCAAATGATCATTATTATGCATAGATGTATCGTATAATTATTTCAGCCTTTGACTCAGAGGAACATTTAATGTATCGCCTGTCGCGTGAACTGGCAATTTCCTTTGAGCAGAAGTAGCACAATAAAATGCACCATTACTTGAATGAAAATCCTTATCATAACACAATTGCAAAACAACTAGCTCTTCAACGTATAGCTGTCACTCGTACTGCACTTAACTGCACTTAATTGCACATAAAGATGGTGCCTAACTTGCCCCAGTAACATGAAAGATTGCTGATGTACAAAAAATGCAGCAACTTGAACTTGAACTACCAGTCAAAATAATTAGTGTTATGATGGGTTGCTTTGCATCTACCCGTCTGGTGTCATATTTAACGTTGATCGGTCTGTAAACGTAGCTTGTTGAAACCCGCCCTTAGTGAATGCCCGACTGCCAAATGACGATTCTGTCCAGGGATCTGCGAAAATGTGTTCATATATTTGAGACCTCACATGTTATGCTAGCTGGGTAGAACATAATTAGGTGTCTAATATGAAAATTAACTTTTTTATCAAAAATCGATTGAGCTTATTTTCAAGGAAGCAAATGGATAAATTAAAAACTCTAGCAAAACATTTAATATTGCAATTCAGGTTAAGAATACCTACATACTTGTTTTTCTATACAAAGCCGTTACGAAGTCTTAAATAGTATGTTAAACAAAATAAGCGTATAGAACAAAGCAAGCTTGAAATTCACAAATGATGTATCAATGGCAGTAATTTAAGAGGGTGCCTCCCCGCTAAATACCCAATCGTAATTAAAGGATTTGCCCCAATAGCCTAGTTTAGGGGCCAACGGGCCAACATTGCCAAATTAGGTAAAGGTTGGTGTAATATTTTAACTGACGGTATCAGTTGTTACTTTACGGATTCCATGATCAGTTTATAGAAATATATTCATTTGCTAGTCCGCAAAAGAACGTGCAGGTCTATTAGTGACAATGAGATATATGTATTTACTTGGGTATTTGCATGCATTCAATGTTTTCAATATTTTAAAGCACATTGTGTCCGATGCAACTTAGTCAAAAAAATTGGGTTAATCGATTATTTATTGTTGTCATTCTGTCCTGTTAGCCAGGAGACAATATGACAGAGCTATCCAGAACAAATGTTACTGCAATATAGACTTCTAGCATGCTTACAGGATATACCTTAAAAAGGGGGTTCAAAACAAATGACATCCATAATTTTATTTGCCATATTAAGTGTAACGTTTGCCAAAGTCATCATTTGCCCTCATAAAGATTTCTCAAAAACTGAAGGTAAACTTTCAGAATTGTTACAAAAACTAAGTAACCTAAGCGCTCTATACAACATTATTTAGCGAAAGATTATTGCGGGCCTACGCCAAATCATGGGATTAGGTGTCAAAGCAGGCCCCGGGGCACAACCGTGAATAAAGCTAGGATGATGATATGTTAGTATTTTTATTTGTTTTGTTGTTTCTGTTGTTTACCAGTGATTTAGTTTCGACTGGTATGCTGTGTAACTATTTGTAAATAAATAAATGTCCTTCCCGGCGTCTCAAACGTTCTCTAAACAAATGTCATCTATTCGGGTTTACTTTTTAAGGTATAGTACGAATACACGCAATAAATTATTCCATCAGTTTAAAACACCGACAATAATGATGGCGAAAACTTAATGACGTGTTTAATTGATGCGCAATCGGATGATAATTCAATTGGACTCCATTTATACGATTCATCAATTAGTGTTAATAAATTAAGCTGTACGTTAATTGACGCGGCGAGGCTCCATTTATACAGGCTAAATACAGCCAGCCAGTAGGTTGAATAAATTTAGAACCTTGCCAAATTAAGTAAAGAAAATAACAGACAAAATTGCTATAGTAAATTGCATCAGACCTACCGATTACGAGACTCAGCATCACATGATGACCAGCACGTCTATCATGGGATGGCCACTCTTAATTTTTCTCGCACTATACCTCTTGTTCTAAGTGTTGTAATAAGAGAGAGACGGATAGTGCGAGAAAAATCGAGAGAGCTCGCGCGTCGTCCCGTGATAGCCGTGCTGATGATTTAACCCCACCGTATTTATTGAAATGTAAAAGCTAGAACTATTATTTATTATTACATGTTATTATTATTCGTTAAACAGAACATATGGTTTTCAGAATTATGAAATTCAAAAAAAAACTTTCGGACAAATACTTTACGAAATTAAGTATTTTACCCCATTCTTTTGTCGTAGTCATAGACAGACATACTTTATTGGTAACAACACATACAAGTCAAAAAATATTCATATTTATCTACAACACAAGACAATAATTAACATAATCCGATTATTTGTAACTTTTACTAAGCCTTGTTCAGTGATCGTCAAGGCACTAAAGATTTTTATACCAAATTCAAATGGCTTTAAAAATCGGTCAGCAACGTAACTGTTTACTTTCAGACGGGCCGTACGCTTGTGTGCCACCGATGTCGTATAAAAATGGTAAAAACAACGAAAAATACAGATAGACCAGACATTATCCTGTCGTTCATTATTCAGTCATTTTTAACAATCTTCCCTCACAATGACAGCTTTCATACAATATTTAATGATGACACGACGCAAACAAGGCGGCCTCGAAACCCTCTTTAAACTCGCCTTTATTGCATTAGTCTGAAAGTTCAAAATAAATTGAGCTTACGTATATCATAATTTAGTTTAAACCTGCATTTTTAGTCTGATTGCCCTACACAATGTAAGAGGGCCTTTTTTGCTTATTAAATTTCCCATTGAGGCTTTCAAAGGAATCGGAGACAAGGATTATCTTACGATTCCTCATAGACAGGCTACCCCATGTTGTAAGAATGTATGTGTTGTAAGGACATATTCAATAAATTTAAGTAGTGGCTCTGTCGGTTGCAGAGCCATGCGAGGGTTCATTATTGCGAAGAATTTTTTTTTCAAGTACCTAATGGAAAAAAATGTACTTAATGAACAAACCTGTTCACAATTTTTCACGATAATCGGTTTAGAATTGTGACATGTAGATGGGAACAGCCCAAGCTCAAGCAGAACTTCGGTCGCTTCGCTCGCTCATTTAATTACTAAAATACAAACTTACAAAATCAGACTGAATCCGAGGAACCTTCGGCAACTATAGATTTTAGCAAAAAGCAGATTGCTTTGCTTGTTTTTGAATTAGGCAAAAAATAGTTTATGCGACTGATCCATAATGAGAGGCCTTAAAATACGCATAATAGGATCACACGAGTGTTTTAAGGCCTAATTATGTACAGTTGCATAGACTACTTTATCATACACACATATAATAAGTAGTTAAGTAACAGCAAAAAACCAACAAAGAAATGACAACAGCAATGGCGGCAATTAGTCATTAAGAATGGTTTTTTTATATTTTTATATATTATTTTTTTATATATCCATGGATACTAGAATAGAGACTCGCTTGAGTTTTGACAGCTATTCCAAATTTAAACTCATAACGATACAAAAATTTGTACTGTAATGACATTACAGTACAGATTTTACCTACTACCACAGACAAGAAAGTTCTCATAGTAAAATCGGTTGTAATAATGCTGGTCATTTCCTACGGTTTCTGAACGCATTTTAGAGTACTAATGATTTATGTGCGTAGATAGAGTTTTTTTTTTTTAACTGAGTCGAGTTACATAGCTCAGAGAGAGTGATGTATAAAGATAATTTGTCCTTACGTTAGTTCACAATAATTGAACGACTTAAAATCGTTCATGACTATCCTTATGTAGGAACATACAAGGTACAATCCATTCCTAGTTGACGATCGCTTTAGCCTAGTTGGAAGTGACACTGCCTACGAAGCAAGAGGTCCTGGGTTCGAATCCCGGTAAGGGCATTTATTTGTGTGATGAGCACGAATATTTGTTCTTGCGTCATGAATGTTTTCTATGTAATATTTCATATTTCATACGTTTATCGTCATCTAGTACTCATAGTACCTACAAGCTTTGCTTAGTTTTTGACTAGGTCGATTTGTGTAAGTTTGTCCCCCAATATTTATTAATTTATTTATTTACTGCGCCTGTGACACTTGGAGTAGCTAGCGTCCATAGGCTATGGTGACCTCATACCACCAGGCGGGCCGTACGCCTATTTTGCCACGGACGTGGTATAAAAAAATAATTCAGGACTTTCAAAGTCTTCAAATAAAACTATTTATAAGTACTACTCGTACACAACTACTTACTCGCAAATAAATCGAATAAGAAACGTTTTCTTTTTAAACTTGTAAAGGCGTACATACACGACATATAAAGCTATCAGCGCTACGACACGCTTTATCCACATAAGACTTTAAACTCCCATAAAATACCTCCACAACGAAGGAAAAAGTAATGCGAAGGAATCAGTACCAACTACTATCACAAAATTGATCCAGTAAACTACACGCCATTATGTCACTTATACTATTGCATATACGGAATAAAATCGTGTGCGTGTAAAAATACAAAATTGGATTTTCCGCTTACTCAAATTCGAGTTCTAACTCGCCGCGATTTAGGTTGTTTTTTGTTCGTGTCGTGCTGTTTCGTGTTATACCCTCACATAAGTTAAGGCCCTAGTAATACGGATGACGACGCGAACTTAGTGGAAAGAAAGGGGAGAAGGGAAGTGGAATAACGAGGGGGGAGTGTGGGGGAGGGGGGACACCCCCTGTTTCGGGTTTTCAATAGATGTTTGAGAGTTTCACGCGATGGAAAAGGTAGACAGGTGTAAATATTACGGGTAGACGGGGTTTGGTAAGATTTTTTACTTTTTTCGTTGACAGTTTGAGGTAGTATTCGGAGGCAGAAGTGGTGAACATTTTATCTTCAAGCTCCTAGCTAGGTTTTACAGAAGGAGTAATCGACTTGGCAGCGGCACTACCGTACCTACTTATAGTATATGTCATAGTAGGAACAGAAGATTTTTTGTCGCAAGTGACATAAAACTGGAAAGAAGTTTGACATGAAAGTAACTTTTTTCTTATTCTTATTGTGCTCATTTCCAGATCGCTAGGGCGATTAATTGAGCGAGCGAGCAAAGCTAACAAAATTCTGCGTTTCAGCACGACAAAAAAACGTATGTCTGGCAACTGTCCGGCTGTTCTCTCCGGGTCGCTCAACCGATTTTCGAATTCGGGGAGCATATTTTACAATTAGGTAATTCCGTACTTTTTGCTGACTAATTTTTTTGTTTTTGTCTTAGGATAAAATATGGATATAGGCAATATTTTATCACGCGGGTTTGCATGCGCTCTTTTCAATACGCAGGCAAAGCCGTGCGGGATAGCTAGTTTTTTATATTTTATAATTCCAGTTTTAAATACAAACCAGTATTCATAATAATTGCTGTGCTTTACTAGTCTTTATTTAAACACCGTCCTGCGATACTTTGAAATAAACGTCATACTTTTTTCCATTACGACAATATTTTTTTTATCCGTCAAAACAAAACAGCAAGTAATATGATGTGATTAGAAACGTGTACATTTATATTTTTTCATCATCCACAGAACTCCATATTTTTCAAAACCACCCTCGCACTTCTTATGGAAAGTTGTAACGAACCAATTCATGAGATGAAGCGTTTTTGACACAAAATACCTAATATTAGTGGCTATGTGAGCTGGAGCTGTAATTAGAGAGTCTTTAAATGAAACATACTAAGTTCTTATTGCATGATTCAAATCCAATTTTTTACTTATAAAATTACACTTTTCCACCTAACGGTAATTAGCTTAGGTAGGCTTGAGGTGCACGACAAACCACGGCAAATTTTTGAAAGATTCACTTTATTTTAAATAACCAGCGAAATCAAATCAGATTTTTTGTGCAAAATTTTAAATCTCACAGAATCGCTCACACGTTTATGTCCTACCCGACAAAACACGACCAAGAGTTAAAAGAATCGCCTCTATTTTAAATAGCCAGCGAAATCATATCCTCTATTTTTCATCAAAATTTTCCATTTCTCAACACAATCGGTCACACGCTCATGGCGTGCACGGCAAAAGCACGGCCAAGTTCGTTTTTCTCCCCGCTTCTTGGCAGTTTTTGATGCATCGTAATATTTTCGCGTCAGCCACATGCGCTGCGCGAGACGTCACTTGATATATTGGTTTGCTTAATACGTGTTCCTATCATAATAGGGAAATGTGTTCTTGAAAGGAAATTTGTGTTTAGAAATTTCGCTGTGTAGGTAAACATATATTAGGGTTTGTCAATCAGACAAACGCTTGGGATTTCCAATTGGACTAAAAGGTTTTTTTATACGACAGCCGTTTTTCTTTAATGTAACCTTTAGTTACGATTTGTGCACTTATGGTTTCGGTAAAATATGCAGTTTTTCTTGGGCAAAGGTGGTTGTAGAAAAAAAAAGTAAGACTAAGAATAAAAAATACACCGCATTTCAGTACTTCGACGCAGACTTTTGTTAGACTAAAAACCCTTCCTAAAGGCACAAAAGAGCACCAAAAAAACGCATTTCAGTCCCAAAGCCAACGACCTCTCGTTTTTCCAAAACGTCTGCAAAACTGGAAAGAAAGACAAAGCCGCGAAAGTAAAAACGGCTACACAACACCTTATTACAGCAAGGTCGTAAGTGTTAACAAGCTCCAAAGAATTATGCGACGTTTTCGAAGTGAGCGACAACGGGGGGGTGTCGCCCTCACGATGGCTATCTCATATGTATGGAAATAGGCCCTAATCCCACGAGGGAGCGCCCAAAATGGCGGGCGTTGCGAAAAATAGCATTTTTTGGCGTGACGTGTGGATTTTATTTATTTAGCGAAAGTACGGAATAAGAAATAGGTTTGACATATAGAGCCGTATTTTTGTACATTGTTGTAAAGGCCAGAAAGTAGGCAATAGATGGACGAATGAACAAGGTCTGAGCCAAAGGAGTTCCGGCCACTTTTCCAATCCAATTGGACTACAAAATGTTTGCCGTCCAGAAATACTAGTGAATTCTCTATGATGTTCAAATATGATGAGCAACAATATTTCTTTATGAGATTTTAAGTTGAATGTATTTCATATGCTATTCCGTATCTATAGAAATAGTAGTATTCAAATCAAATCTTGTTTAACTTATAATAATTAAAGCTTTTGCTGATTTAATTTATAGAAATAAGTTATAATAACCAATATACATCTTCAATAAGGTATTATAATACTTTTTTTTTAATAAAACGTCGGCAAACAAGCATACGGTCATCCTGATTCACCGTAGCCTATGGAAGCATACGATTCAAGTAGGACAAACTCCTTGCCGACCCTATATTGATTTGAGCATTCGTTGTTTGATAGATAGACACGAATGCAGGTCCCTCTCCATTAACACATAACTTTTTTCCGGAGTTTTAGTTACCTTACTCACCGCCAGAAACACAACACATTCTACAGTTACTTTAATAAAGTCTGAGCACAAACAAAAGAATGAGTAGCTAGTGCTTCTCTTCCTAGTGGTTGAGAGTCCAAACCTCCTAAAACCTGTCTCTTTTAACACTTTCACTGCCAGGTACCCGCTTAGCGGGCGTCTACGCCGTAGTCGCTTTACGCTACATTCGAGGAAAACCACGAGATCTGCTACGAGCGTAGCGCGTAGCGATTTTTGGCAGTGAATGTGTAGGAAAGAAACACCACATTCAAAAAGAAAAGTAGGTAACTTGATGTTAAATAAGTAAGTGAAGATTCTGTTGAACATTTAAACCGATTTTTTCCGTGTTGGAAAGGTAGCAACGACATTTTTTCTACGTTAAAAGGATACTGGGTAAAATTAGCTATTCAAAGAGCCGTCTTAAAACCATGTACGTAAAAAAATAAGCCGAAACCACAAAGCTACGGAAAATCAAACCTACTTTGACTTCATCCTTCAGTGAACACATCTTAGCGTATAAACATGGCATTTACAATCGAAACGCAGTAACAAACTAAACACGGATATTCGAAATCAAACTTAAGGAGCCTGTATTAAGGCTTAAGATCTATTCTTCTTTTTATTTGTTATTACGTTTTAAGAAATGAAAAGAAATATTTTATATATCCTCAGGTACACTTCGCTTGGAATTTATTTTTCTGCGAGATATTGCGTCTCGGATTTGTGGGCACACACACTCCCCCTTTGGGGTCTATTATCAAATAAAAATAGGAAAAGTTTTGCATAAACTTACGTCCGTTCACTTCTTTTGGAGTTTAAATATAGAAAGGTTTGCTATTTTTAGCTCATATGCGGAGGTTTGGATCTCGAAGGCTTAACGTATGCTTTAGCATTAAGTTTACAAAATGTTGTAAACATACTATACTGTTGTATACTCACTGAGAAATCTACAAATGTGAAATAAGGTATCATAAACTATTTAGAAACTGAATTAAATAACAAAATCTAAAACAATTTTAATTACTACTCGGTTTGTCTGGTTAAAACTATGTTCCATGATTTTGACGATTGACCACACCATCATATGATACCTACTGCTGTTACGGGTGCATTCAGCTATAACTGTTATTTCAAATATTCCAAATAAAAGCAAAGACAAATGCTGCAGGTCATTATTTATTACAAACTTTGCCGTATTCACTACCAAGCACACATCAATTTCGAATTTGGAACAAAGTGGTAAGTGATTTTCGAAGTCAGCATTATTTACGATATTTCTTCACGGCAGATTTTTGCTGTATCATTGGCTAGATAACACTACCCTTGGGTTCTTGGCTAAGCCATCATTCATGGATATTAATAGATGTTTTACGCATCGGTATTGTTGCTATGCGATGATATCATATGGAAATTATGGAATTGTTGGATTTTGGTATGAAATCTCGTAGAATAAATATACAAATATAGAATAGGTATATCAACTACTGTATCTACAGTATTTGATATTCATTTTAACAGCGATCATCATCATCCTCCCAGCGTTATTCCCGGTTGTGCCCTTAACGAGCCCGGGGTCCGATTTGCCACGTACGAAAATGACTGCCATCTGACCTTCCAAGCCAAAAAACTAGATCTTATTGGGATTAGACCGGTTTCCTCACGCTGTTTTCCTTCTCTGAAAAGCTAACGGTAAATATTCAGTATATAAGTTCCGAAAAACTCTTTGGGTCGAGCTGGGATTCGAAATCACGGCCGCCGCTTGACAACTAGGCTGCCGTAGCGTTACAATACAAATATATATAAGAATAATATAGGCACATAATTAAATATATTACAATTGAAGTACCAAAACTTGTGTCCGTTGTAACACTACACACCAAACAACACCGCCCCAGCCTCACGTAATACATCAACGAGTAATCTTCTTACATCTTCTCAATTTCGCCCCCTCCCTCGGGATTACCCCCAAACGGGAGATTTTTCTCCTTTATTATGCCCGCCTTATTTATGTTTGTATGTTTGAAACGGTTTATTCACTAGGACGACAATGCGGAACGTTAATGTTCTGTTTAAGAGATGTTGCATCAACACTTTATGCTGCCTACTTATTTTACTATAATTATAAAGAGTTAAAATACTAACTGAATATAACTGTATTTTTAACGGAATAGATAGCCTACGTTACCAAGAGTGTTTTGACTACATTTTCATCAAAATCTGTTTAGTATTTTAAACGCTACGGTTATACGTTAGTAATACAAACATACAGTACTAAAGTTACATCTCTTCTTTTTGGCTCTGCCGTAGTCCAGCAAAAAACTGTAAATATCATCAGTAATATTTTTTTTGATTTTTAACTAAAATAGCTGCGATATGGAATTGACAATTGCAGAGAAAAGCGCAAAACAATTATATCTTTTTAGACCACACCTCTCTAGACGTTATCTCAAAATTGGCTCAACAATTTCGATGAAATTTACGATGCAGGTGTTAATGGGTCATCAAACTAATTAGATCTAGCCTCGGACTAGGTTCCTTGGGAAATCCGTAATGAATTAATCGGACCAAAGGCTGCATAGAAACTGTTTGTATATGTATGAAATTTATACGAGTACACTTAGTTTAAAAAATATGGAGCGTAATAATGGTTGGTATAAGTAGTTAGAAAAGAATACTAATATACTAAACTTATAGTTTTATCTAAGAGTAAGTATCGTAAGGAGGTAATGTTGTTACCAGATACACAGTCCCTGGCTCTGAAAGTAGGTCTAATTTAGGTGTATTAATGCGAGCAAATCCGGTAACTAGTTTTGATACAAATCGAGCAAAGTCCAAGTCTTACGTACTTAATCATCATAGTCGACGAAAGCTGAAGCCTATATAAATGTCTAAAAGTCCACGACTTTATAAACACACAAAGTAGAAAAGTAGTAGTAGTATAGAAACACTTTTATAACTCGATATTTACCTAAAGAGCCTTTAATCAACTCCCAAAATTCGCAACACAAAGTAACTTTCGCAAACTTCAAACCCATAGGTACCTACTTTAGTGACAATCTAATTGCTATAATGCGGAAAAAACAACATTTTCCGCACGCCACCAAAAAAACATAATTTACTTACATCCAACCAGCCAAGACATTACCATGGGTCTAACAAGACACAATGGCTTCGCGAAATAACGTTTCTCCCTAGATTTGGACGTGGCCAGTGTAACCTGACCTTCCCTGCCCCCGGATCCTTATAAAAACTAGAAGAAACCGGGTTTTAGAAGAACAAAGGCAAAGGTCAACTTACGCGGGCCAATGTAGCCACCCACCCCGCGTCAGTCGGCCAGTGATTGATGACGTAGGCGGGGCAAATCCAATCATTATCCGTGATGCATGGCCGTTGGTACATCACTAGTCCTGATTTCGCTGCAAATTCGAATTTGGAAGATTAGATTTTGACGGGAATTTTAAATTTCGATCACTGGCTAGTTTTTAATGATGCAATTATAAATAGATTGGTTAGTTTAGCGTCGCATACTACGTATACATTTACAATTTTATTAACCAAAATAATAAAAATATTATTGATTTATCAATACGACATTTTATGTTTTGAACAATAAAATACCTATATATATAAAATGAGAATGTTCAGTGCCTGATATCAATGAAGAGAAAATTTATTTGACAATCGAATGCAAAAGCTATTTCCTTCAAGGAATTCTTACATTATAAAGAAGGAATGGTGAAAAGAAATTGCTATTAGATTTCGGGGTGGAGATTCAAGATATTTTCAGACCTGCTTTTGCGAGGTTCTTTGTGAAATTGAAAATGTGTATAAGACGTATATATTTAGATGATTTATTCACTGACTGAGTGCCTGGTTTACAACCAATCATTTAGAAATAATTCAAAATGAATAGATATAAATTATATTTTTGGTTGTGTGCTATACCGTGCGTGTAACCGGGTCGTTATCGCCGTGCACTTTTCACCGAATGGTCGCAACGGAAGACCAGCGCTGGCTACGCTAGCAACAATGCTGAGTTGCGGCCGTTTCGTGACACTAATAATATTGATGTTTTATTTGATTTTTTTTTGTTTGTTTAGTTATGTATATGTGTCACGAATAAACTATTTCTATTTCTATTTCTAAACTATTTCTATACCTAATGTCTGTACCTAAAGCACATTATGAAGTAAAAGCGACTATCGATCAGTTAGAATGATCTTTGCTGAATCCAATAAGCAGACGTCAAACATAATATCACTCTAGACAGTTTCGTTCGTAATATGTACAATGATTTTCATTTACAATTTAGTTGTAATAATTCATATTATCATTGATCGTTTCCTACTTATAGTTAATGAATTCAATTTAAATTAACTTTTGCCTCTTATACTGACACCACTATGTTTTAATGTAAATCTTAAAAAATATCCGGGTCCTATTTACTAATGGGTCTATCTGGGGACGTATATGTATAGGCATAAAAGCAGATGATGTTGATGACACGCTAATTACTCATTAATAAAAAAAAAGAAAATAACTTTTAAGTAACTATAAAGGGTTTGTACACTTACCCCCTCATTACTTAAACATCACAAAACTTAACTACCACTCTAATTATCACATGTTCCGCTCTCCACAAAATTCAATGTCAGACTGAATCCAAAGGCAAAAAAATCGCAACACACTCGCATTCTGAAACCGGAATACATTATTTAACCCTTGAATAATTAAAAATATGCGTGAGCTCAAATAATCGCGAACAATTAACCCTTCGCATGCAAATCGCGAGACGTGTCGGTGAAAAAATCACGACCGGTTCCCTCCAGGTGCTTTATTATTTTAAATTCGGAACGGAACGTTATGAAAATAGCCGTTGCCGTACTGGCCTGATATACCTCATTAGATCTTCATTTGTTTTTTATCAAAGCAATATTCTAATGTGCAATCATAGATTTCTCAAAGTTTTTTTTTCTTTTTTTAAGACAAGAAAGACTGGCAGGAAGTCCATGCCGATACAAAAGACAGGATCCTGCGTACACCTGCTTGCGAGGGGACATAATTTGAATTTGAATGCGCTCAAGGAAGGGTTGAGTTGAGACGTCGCGATTGTGCAATAGCGTTTACGATAGAGTCATAAACAAATGAAGATCATTGATTAAAAAATACAAATAAAAAAATCTTGGTATCCTTGAGACACATGCCGTACGTACTTAATATATTATTTAATTGTGTGAGTAAGGGCCGATTTTTCAATTCCCAGATAAAACTATCTGTCAGATAAATGTAAGCTCTGTCCTTTTCTTTCATATGACTTAATAAAAAGATGGTGATAATTTGAACTGACGGATAACTTTATCTAGAGGTTGAAAAATCGGCCCTAAGTAACATTAGATTGATGCTTTCTCACACATAAAATTATTAAGAGTAGGTAGGTTTACATTTTAATGACTCGTTACTTTCCTATGCTTAACTGATTTTTACACATTTCAAATGTTAAGAGCAAATAAAAGATATTCCTACTTTTCTAGTACATTTCCAAACATGCACGAATTTGTAGGTAAAACTAAAACTGCAGTAAAAAATTATGAAGATATAAAATTTTACGATCCTCCAAGTCTATGATTTGCATACAACTAGCAATGTTGACACAGCTTTCCTAAACACCCAACCCCATCGATTACGTACAAAGACAAATTTCTCACAACCAACCTGCGACCGTTCTCACGGACTTCCATGAATACATTAACGTATCTATTAACATTTTTTTCTAATCTTATTGATACTGGCCGGAATTTGAATAAGAAGGGTTATTCTTCCGAGTGTCAAAACTGCTCTTCCGTATTCGAAATTTATAAAATTTGAATATCGAATTTGAATACGAAGACGCGTAAGATCTATTTTGCATGCCAGTGTTATGTTCAAAGAAGGGTTTTTAAGAATATTTTAACTTTTCGCGCATTGACAAAGGAGTTTTTGTGTGTGTTTTTATTGATTCTCGCTGTTGATGCGTATGTAGCTTTAGTTGTATGGGTAATGAGATCAAATGTTTTCGTTAGGTTGTCATATTTGGAGCTTTATGGTCCTGTAATGTATTCTGGGTTTTGTTGGAGGTGATATATGTTTGCGTAGACCTTTCCCACGACCGTTATTTTATGCAATTATAAAAGACGGCTGTTTAAAAGGGATTTGGGTAAAATGGGCGAAGAAGATCCCGTGTTTTATAAGCATTTTCAGTATGCCCTTTATTAAAACGAGCGAAAACGGATGTTACTTCGGAAAAATAATGAGTTCATTCTTCATCTTTCTATTTTATTCGCACATTTGAAAAAAACAGTACAATGTGTGATTTTCTTTTTTACTATCAACGAGTAGGTGACTTTATTGCCCCGCCTTATTTATGTTTATATGTTTGAAACGGTTTGTTCACTAGGACGACAATGCGGATCGTTAATGTTCTGTTTAAGAGATGTTGCATGACCACTTTATGCTGCCTACTTATTTTACTATAATTATAAAGAGTACTATAATTAAAAAAGCTACGGTAGCCCAGTGGTTCAGGCATGCGGCTGTCAAGCGGCGGTCGTGGGTTCGAATCCCGGCTCGTACCAATGAGTTTTTCGGAACTTATGTACGGAATATGATTTCATATTTTTACCGTTAGCTTTTCAGTGAAGGAAAAACATCGTGAGGAAACCTGCATACATCTGCGAAGAAATTCAAAGGTGTATGTGAAGTCCCCAATCCGCACTGGGCCAGCGTGGGGACTACTGCCCGTTCCCTCTCATACATGAGAGGAGGCCTGTGCCCAGCAGTGGGACGTATATTATAGGCTGATGATGTGAGGTGATATACTGATGTTGTTAATTATAATACATACCTACTCTGATTTCACAAGCCAAGATGTTCAACAAATCTCAGTATTCTGGCTATGAGGATGACTAACACATCAATTTAAAATAACCTTTGCAATATTGATTCTTCGCATTGGAGCTATTAATCTTCCAATCAAAACAAAACTAAAAAAGATTCATTAATATTCAAAAATTATTATCAAACATTCCAAGTAGCTGATAATATTCTACAAAACACAAGATTAATTGTTGTATTAGAATAACAATGGCCGCTATTTTTATGATCGCAAAACGTTTAAAAGATAAAATAAATAATTGTTATTTCATGCAGTTTGCAGATAATAAAATTGGTCATTGAATAAAATTAATATTTTATAGTTATGGCAATTGATTGTTTGTTTATTGCGATCGGGTGGTATAAAAGAGACAAGCAACTGATAGAGTAACAATAAAGTTTCGGAACAAAACGAAGTACCTACTGAATCAAACATTACTATTTTTTTTTTTTCTCTTTATTAATTAAAAGGGTTTGATCAAAGCTGAACATGCCACCCTTATTGTGACTTCATGACAAATTAACTGTTGCTTATTATCTACGCTTAATACCTAGGTTAACTATCTCAATTAACTTTCTCGCCTTCCTTGATTGTGGGAATGCTAGGATAGTGTTAATGACGCCTAAATGGTATAGGTCACAATTGTACTTAACTGTGAAATCTCGTCTCTCAATTTCGTTCCGGACACATTCTACCATGATATGGTACACATCTTCTTTCACTCCACATTCTGCACAATTTGGTGTCTGAGTCTTGCCCATAATAAAACCAAAACTGTTCAAGGGGATGTGTCCGGATCGCAGTCTTAGAGACGTTACAACATCCGATCTATCCATGCCAATCCCTACAAACCAACAAACAATCCCTACAAACATTACTATATAACATTAACTGTAGGCATTTAAAATTAAGGTATTCTGAGCACAAAATTGTAACAAATATTATGTTGCAAGACTATTCCTTCTCTAGGTATTTGTTGATAGACCAGCATTTATTAGCGGAATAACAAGGAATATTGTTCTCGTAACATACCTACTTCCGCAAGGTAGCGCCTAATTGAATCAATTTGATAATTATTGCTTTTTGACGTTCTTTCATCGGATAAAATCTTCTTGTTTTGTAAAGTTTATTATCGAGCATTTATTAAATTCAATGTTTATACAAGTAAATTTAGCAATGATGAAATCATTGCTATAGGTTTAGTTAAATTAATAATTATGTACATATAATTAAATCTTTCGGGTTACTCGGGCCCACGGTGTATAGGTAAATGATTCTCCCATGTTTAGAATTCGTCTTGTACCTACACAAGTCTTATTGAGCTTACTCGTAGAACTAGGTCGATTTGTGTTAGATTGTCCCCTAATATTAATTTATTTAGAATTGAGTCGCATTCGCAACTTAATGCATAAACATATTCTAATGCTTACACAACATGCACAGTTCTTTTGTAACACAGGGCTCCGTGAGCTGTATAAAACGCGGGCTGTATTTTTAAAACGAAGTAATACTATAAAGTTGATATAGTGACTCGTTAAAAAAATCTATATAATCAACGGACCTGCTCACAAAGTTCCCGAGTCTCATTTGAGAGATGAGACCTGTAGACAACAGCGGGACAGGACAGGATTATTGGCACAAAGTGAAGCATAGAACTTCGTTCGTTTCGCTCCCTCGTTCGATAAAGTCAAATAATATACGCATCTAGTCATAGAAGCATGGCTCCGTCGCGACAATATTTCCACCGTTACTTGCGAGCCATTACCCGCGTTACCGCGCGTTATCCCGCCAGAGATAAAGGCTGTCGCTAAAGACGTTTAAAGATATCGGAGTAAGCTATATCTACTACTAAAACGGGGAAGTGTTTGTTTCATGCGTCTAAATACTTTTTGATTAGGAATGCAATGTGGAGTAAAAAATAGATTTTGTATTATCATTATCACCGTCAGGAGAAAGTGAAGTTGTACTTAATAGATAGTCATTTGTAACTAAGATTTTTGGGAGTCTCAAAACTAGTGGCTATAAGAGGTATAGAACTCACGAGCACGTTTAAAAAAATACTTTCCAGAAAAAGAATCAAGAAAAGAATATATATATAATATAAAAATATATATACATATTATTACCTATGAGCCTACGCACAGAAGTTTACGAGAATCGTTTGAGAAATGCGACCCGTAGAGGCGAACAACCGGACAGCCGTACAGCGGCAACACACGAAAGAATTTTGCCCCAAAATGAATCGTAGAACTTCGTTCCCTTAACTCGCTTGTTTAATAAGAAAGTATGACACAGAAAGTAACAGGAAAATTACACCTTTAAAGGAAATGAATACCAAAAATTACAGACGTATAAAAAGTGCCACAAACACATCGCAACCGTGTAAATCTCGACGGCCGACGACTAACAAAAACGGAATCAAAGTAATGCCAACATAATAAGCACACATTGAAAAATACATCCGACTTCCATACCGTGACATCCGCAAAGCATTTGCATATATTAAAAGACAAAAGGGCAACCGTCATAATTTTTTAAATTTAATTTTTTACAGTTACAAGTACCGGTTTGTCTATTGTCGCGCGTATAAAATATTTAAATTTAGAACAAAATCGCCGGGTTTAAACAAAAGAACGCACCTTTTCGAACGTTCGAAACTCTATCATTCATTGAAATATCAACTTTACAGGTTGACTTTAGGTTGTAAAATTGCTTGAATGATTTGAAAGTACTCGTAAAATTAGTAATAACAGCATGCAAATTAGATTGGAAAGAATACGCAGATCGTCACATACACACGTCATTTAATTTAATACACCGGTGTGATTTAAAAAAGTTTTTGTATCTTTTATGTTACAATGAGTGTTGTTACGAAGAAAATAAAATAACGACACAAATATCGATTAGTAGGGTAACTCAAACATGATTACAGATAATATTAGTGTATAAGTACATTCTTACTCTTTTACGAGGGCCTCTCTGAATATAATTAGTGCCTTTTGACCAACATAACGCAGAAGGCCTTGAACAAACCGCAAAAATAACTAATTAAAAGTATTACAACGTACTTTATAAACCCCGGAAATAAATTCCGTTATTATTTAGACAAAACAAAAGGATTACTTTTGGATCTCAAAAGTAATCCTCTTTTCTCCAAATTATTTTCGAGAAAAAAAAATATCTGTGCTAATAAATAAAAATTATGTAAAAAAGCTTCGTTCGCTTCGCTCTCTCGTTCAATAAGTGAGACTTGAAATTAATTTTAGTTCATACTACATTTAACTTTAGTTTTAACAGAGTGAACCAAGCTACAGCGGTTACGCTGTACATCAAGCTATGTATTTGTTTATAAAAAAACTTAATGTGCCATTACCAACTCGACCTAATTACCATAAACAATATCCCATTCTCTAAGGTGCGAACACACCGGTCCGGAACGGATCGCGCGCAAACATGGAGTGTTGGAAGTGTTGGAACCAATCGGTCATAATAAGATGCTAATCTGGTGACACCTTTAAATTTGCATATGCGTAATGTTGGGGTTAAATCGGCATGTTTTTAGTTCGACAGAGGCGAACGAGCGTACAGCACCGTAGTATATGGATGCTTGCAAGTGTTGCAACTGCAAAGGAGTCATAAACATAGCTGACCCTTAGTGTTGGTATTCCAATTTCATTTGAGCGATCGAAGCGAACTTTTTCCATTTCAGCTTGAGCAAACATTTAGGTGAAAGATCACCTAAGTGTGTACTGGATACATGTTAAAAGGTATGAGGTAAAATAGTAACGATATTATAACTAGCTAACCTAACCTAACCTAATCTAAAAATTACCAAGCACTCAAATTTCAAAAAGTTAGCGCGGTCTCTGGTGTTAGTAAATTTGACAGCTAATGTCAAGATTACTGTCCTAGACTGGACCTAAGAAGGGTTTGCATCAATATGCCAAAAAACTGCATTAATACCAGTCAAAACATTAAAAAGGAATACCATTCAAATGCCGCACTAAAATCGCGTTCCAAATTCAAAACAGCCAAACCCAAGGATGCAATGGAAGGATGAAAGAAAAACTCAATCGAACCATAAACAAGCAAAGCAACATCAACACACACACCTGAACGGAGCATGTGCTGAAAAATCAATACACGGCCGGCGTGTCGCGAACGCGTGATTCCGACGAAAAACTACTAGGGTGGCTCCAGCCGGCCCCTTTCTTTACCCCACCGGGGGAGCGAGGCAAAAAGAAGCCGGTTTTTTCGCTCTCGCATGTTTTTGTTGACTCGCATCGATGACAAGCTAATTTGAACTTTATTACAGGATCGTAAGATTTAGAATCGGGTGGCGAAAAAATCGATATGTGAATGATTGTCTTGAGAATGATGTAAGCGAATTTGAATTTTAAAAATGTGGGTTTTGGTTGAGTTTTGGTTGGCAGGTTTATTGTCAAAAATGCCTCGGTAAACATGGTATATGGGAGTTTTCCGGGCTTCTACGAAATTAGGGCCCGTTTGCATGGATGCGTAATGATTTCTTATGATTTTGATGTCACGGAGGCCGTTATGACTTGGAGTTTTCGGCGCGCGTTCGGAATTTAAAAATAATTCTAGTTGACAGTCATTCGAAATATGAAACTGGGGTTCTGGCGGTTTTATTTTTCTATTGATATTTCGTTGCCAGTCAGGATTATATATTTTACAGTACATATGGTGCCACTTTCTCGCAACAGTGCGGAAAAAAGCACTTTCCGTGCATATGTCAAAACTTTAAAGAGCAATATGTACAGTAAAACGTTGTACTATACACGTGCGAATAGGTAATTCCCAAGCCGTGTCGATTTGAAACACTCCCTTCGGTCGTGTTTTAATTTATCACCACTCGTTGCGAATTTCCTATTTTAAGTTACATACATTCGTTTTTAAAGTCGGATCTTATGTACAGCATGAAATTATACTGGTAAGATTTAAGTATTGTAATATTATGTAGGTACTGAATTTACAGTTGGTAAAGTTAGTTTCTGGGAATGTACTTCTCTTATTTTGAGTTCCCTAATGTTGAATGGTTGTTAGAACTCCAGAAAGTTCGATATTAAAAAGCTGAGAGACTTGCTAATAATTAAATATATCCCATATATTTAGATATAAAAAAATACACTTAGAGAAATCTCGTGTTTGGTTGAAATATGCTGTAGGTATAACAAGAGAGTATGATTGAACATTTCAGTTGAAAAATTGGGTGCATTCGACATCATCATCATCATCATATCAGCCCAAAGACGTCCACTGCTGGACATAGGCCTCCCCCAAAGAGTACCAAAGTGACCGGTCGGGCATTCGACATATCTACTCTTAAATATGTCTCAAATGGCTCTTATGTCGGCCGATTAAGGTTTCGCTACATAATTAAGAGGAAAGAATGCTACCCAGCAGCGTGCGACTGACAATAGGTACTTTTTCGATGAAATTTCCATGTCGGTAGAAAACGGGTTCCACTAACTAAATATTAACAAATCACTTTGAAAAAAAAAACACTTCGATTTAGATGTCGATCGCTTCAGCATAATATATTCTAGGATTAGGTATATGTTAAAAAAAAGTGAGGTTGTCTACAGGTTTGAATTTATGCAAAATTTGAAAAAAAGAAAACCTACAATCCTAGTCTTTCACTGTGTCAATAACGTACTAAAAAATCAATAAGGTTGGAAAATATTTAGAACTGGAAAAACATTTTCTCTTTTTACATATGGACGAGTACTTACGTACTATTCCAAACGTATGCTTCCCTCTTAAGAGAGGATTAAATCTATACATTTTATTTCACTTGATTGTCGACTGCCATCAGATAAATCGGAAGTGCTCATAAATATCTGAACACTGTATTGTCGAGACATTGGAGACTTGTTCAGATGTTTGTGAACACTTCGGCCGCTCCGATTAATCTGATGGCGACTGTACAAGGAAGTCTGGCTGGAGGTATGAAATATCATTTGTCTTTTGTTTTTTAACTGCCGCTTTTCGGTGAAGGAAAACATCATGAGGAAACTTGTCTAATCTCAACAAATCTCTTTTCCCTCTGGGTTGGAAGGTAAGATGGCAGTCATATGAAAATCGTATTTTCTCAGAAATACCTAGCTAATTCAGACCAAAATCATTTCGGCCATTTTCGAGAATCTTTTCACCAACAAGCAAATAAATGGGTAACTCCATTCGCAGCGCCTTGAACTTTAATTCGTCAATGTTTACCTGCCATCGTCTTCATACGAATACCAAAAACAAAAGACGACTCTTGTAGCGTAGGGATGGATTAATCCATACTTCCATTGTATCCATACCTATTACTAATAATATTAATGAGAAAGTGTGTCCTGTCTGTCGGTTAACTCTTCACGGTTAAACCGCTGAACCGATTTAGATGATATTTGGTATAGGGATACTTTGAGTCCCCGGGAAGGACACAGAATAGTTTTTGTCCCGAAAATCATCCCTTAAGGAAGTGAATTGGGAGATGAAAATTTGTATTGAGCTACGATATATAAACGAGTTCCACGCGGACGGAGTCGTGGGCAGAAGCTTAAGTAAAATGTAGGCTCTTCTGGCTGCCAATATCTTTTCATAAATTTCATGCAACATACAATGTTGTAGGATACATACCTAATTGCTAAATACGCTTTTCCGCCGTTTATCTCTATTCACCAAGTCTCCACCCCGCATTCCTGTGCGTGCATGACCCTCGACCTATACTTTCTATAAAAACACACAAGTTAGCAAATCTTATGAAATTACGTTATAGCTGTCCAGGGAATGCTATGATAACTTTTATCCCAATTAATTATGTACCTTCCTCTCATTAAAATAAAGTCCTAATTACAAGCAACGCGTTCAAAACTGTAACTCTAGATTACGACTTTATTAATAATACATTAAGGTCCATAATTCAGTGTTTTGACAATATTAAAATCATCAGCTTAACGGTTGTAACTGCTGAATTTGGAACCTTATTGCAAAGCATTAAGGTCTACTAAGTGGTCACTTATTCTGTGTACTGGGCAGTTGAATGTGCGTGAAGACCCATAGATTCACCAAGCACCTAATAAGCCTTATCTTTTATCGTCTATCTTATCTTTTGCAGTTAATAGACAGATAATTCCTGGGTGCAGAGTTCAAGGAAAAGTATTAACGGCTAACGTTTGTCACTAATAGAGTTCTAAGTACAAACACAAAATATGTTCCTTTAGCATAATTTGTCCTTTCACTCGGTACTGAAACCTTAATTCACCGGCATAAGAACCATGGCAAATAATTTTACGTCACTCTGGGCGGTAAGTGAGATTTACCACCCACTGGCGCAGCCGCAAATCTCACTTCACACCCAGGAGAAAACGTTAAATTGTGTACGCACCACGGGCGGTAATTCGTAATGCCCCAGATCGCACATTAATGGCCTCAACTTAGGCTCGGGCCGCAAACACCTGCGATCTGGGGCATTCACGAATTTACCGCCCTAGTTACGTAATGTACTATTAAGCGAGTTCTATGCACCCATATTTTTCTACTCGACTGTACCATGTGATTTCTGTACCTAAATATTATGTTGGCAGTAAGTTTACCAACTGGTAATTTTAACCTCATAAAAAGTCTCTAAAAGTCATTCATTCTCCTAGCGTTATTCCCGTGTAGTGCCCCTAAAGGAGCCCGGGGTCCGCTTTGACACCTAATCCCAAGATTTGGCATAGGCACTAGTTTTACGAAAGCGACTGCCATCTGACCTTCCAACCCAGCGGGAAAACTAGACCTTATTGGGATTAGCCCGGTTTCCTCACGATGTTTTCCTTCACCGAAAAGCTAACAGTATATATTCCGCACATAAGTTCCGAAAAAACTCATTGGTACGAGCCGGGATTCGAACCCACGACCGCCGCTTGACAGCCGCATGCCTGAACCACTAGGCTACCGTAGCTACTAATACTGAATTGACTATAAAATCGAAATTATCCTTAGACCTTCTCCCGGAAATACACGATAATCAGTTGGGAAATGCTACCTATGGTGGAGAACAGCCGGCGGACATCCGGGCATCCGAACATACAAAAGAATTTTGGCCCAAGCTAAAGAGGAGAGCTTCGTTCGCTTCGGTCGCTCGTTCAACCACATTTCATACGTCAAACCGGTCAAACGTTCCGAAGTCATAGACAAAACTCTTTTTCACAAGTTTTATGAACTACTTGGTACATGTTTTCCACACAAATACGTGACACGTGACTTTAGCCGTTATAATTAGTCTAACTAGAAGCTTATTCCTTTGATAAGAACCTGTCTATGGTTTTGCCGTAAAAAAGACAAACGACAATAATGCAAACGCATACCGACATTGCGTAACAAGTGCGTTTTAATTACCGAGTTCATATCGAATCGCGCAGATAGTTGTGCAAAGGGCTTAATTACATGCACGCATTAGGGCTAGAGTTACGGCGCATTTTTATCGCGGTCTTTGTGCCCGGCCAGGACCGTGGCGAGATCGCAATCTGCGCGTTGTACAGACAGCAAACGTTCCGAGTTCAAATGTTTAGAGTTAAGCGGGTTGTACAAACCGTTAAGTACACGGTCTTTGAAACAAAATTCGCCTTTCCTGCGGTCAATATAGTTAATATATAAATAGTTTTTATAGATATAGAGGTGAAAAATTCTATGGATTTAAACGAGTTCCACGCGGACGGAGCGAGCAAAAGCTATTAATATATGAAAGGACCACCTGTTTACTCGTATGCGGATTAAAATCCAATTTAAAAAAAACATAATTATTAAAAAAAAAAGAAGTCGCATTAAATTTTACATCACGTCACGCATTTTTTTATACAACGACGGTGGCAAACAGGCGTAGGGCCGGCCTGATGGTAAGCGGACACCGCAGCCTATAGACGCATGCAACTCCAAAGGAGTAACATGAGCGTTGCCGAACCTTGATACGTTTGAGGATTCGGCGTGTTGACAGCTGAAGGAACAAATTCTCTCGCTCTCAACACAACGCATCCTCGGGAGCTCTGACGACCATGCTTACCTCCAGGAACACAACACTACTACAGACCAAGTAGTAGTGTTATTATGGCTGTGGTCTTCTGCAAGGCGGAGATATGTTTAACGTGCCTACGTCAGACATCACTATGGGAAAATTACAGTTGAGTTATGCGTGCGTTAGAAAAGTTATGCGTGATCACCCCTTGGCTGTTATTCTTTACTCGCTTATGCATCTCACCTCACCCGTTACGCTTAACGAAGCCACCTCTACTACCTTAATTTATTCTTTGTGAATCGCGGCGTAAGATATATTTGTGGGTAAGCGTTAGGGTGAACTTTACGATTAACAAGTATTTCACGACACAGCATTGAGTCCTATCATTTACCTAGCTACCTACATGTTCAACGTCAACCAGCAATGTCATTCTTGATTCTCATATTTGTCTTTCGTTGAGCCACTTGAGCCTCTAGAAAACAAAAGACTGTTTTGTTTTGCAGCCCTTACTAGGTCCAAGCACCTACATAGATAATCTGGGCATGCCGTAATTGAATGATCATTAGGCGCGCACAGATAGCTCCTGAATGTAAATGCGCTCAGTTTCACATCACCCTGGGTCACTGTGTGGAACATACTTAACTGGCTCGTAGTACCAACGCCACTATGCAACTGGCTACTTTTAATTTTTGAAGTGAAAACTTCTTTAGCGGCGCTGTGCACTTTTGTGATGGGGAAAAAATGTTAAACTCGCAACAGGTCACGTCACCGTAAGATTCGACAGATGAAAATACGTAAGACGGACACGTGACCAGAGGCTCTAGTATAGATTTTACCGAAACAAAACTTTACGATCGCGTTTGCGTTTTACCCTCAATTTGTATGGGATTTGACAGCTGAACGCGAACGCGTTCGTAACGTTCTGTTTCGGTAAAACTTATACTAGAGCCTCTGATCGACAAACTGCTACAATGTCATTGAGTTTTCACTGCTGCCGGCACTCCCGGGGTGCAACCCGGTCTTTTTTTCACAGTAGCATATGAACCAGTTTTCCGAGTGGATCAAATCTTTGTATTCTACATTTAGAGCACGTAAAATGACGAAAAGGTGGATCAAACGCGGAGTTTTTCTGGCTACTACTAAAACGGTTCATACGAATTGACATAATGTACACTTCACAGCGTTATCTTCGTATAATCCTTGTATGTAAGATCACGTAAATTGCTGTTTTGGTACATATTAATCGTGTTATCATTGTTATATAAAGTTTAGGATTATTTTGCTATCTATAAATTAGCCCTGGATCTGGGCAATAACAAAATACTTACAGATTTTAATGAAACTCAAGTCTCAAATCTTTTGATGATTTTAATTATATTTTGTAATTTACTTTAGATGGTTTTCTATCAATATAGCAACACTACGTTATACATTTTTAACATTAGGAAAGTATCAAATTGATTTGATACGGCACGACTTGTTCAATACCATCATGGAAGGAAATATAGAAGGGAGTACAAGTAGGGTAGATTATCTCCGACTCTAATCACTTCATTAAAAAAATTGCTGAGAAACCTTATATTTATTGAAAGGCGAAAAATAGCGAGGAACGCAGGCAAACCCGTGCGATTTAAATATAGCCTATAATCATTCGGTGAGTCAGATAGTTATTTGAGGTAGGTCCAGCTGCAGGGGTGTCACATGCACGTTGCCGACCCAATATCATTAAAAAAATTAAAAAATATCGTTGTCCTCCCTCTATTTAAAAGCTCAACTTAATTAATGTCTCAAAGCGATTAAAATACGCCTCAGCCATACTTAGGGCATTGTTAAATTCCTTTCTTATCTAAAAATAATGAATTGAAAGCCTATGTGAGAAGGTATTTAAAAAGTGTTTGCCATTCGAGACTGCCATGGTTTGCTGTACAATTAAGATGGCCTGAATATTTGTTGTTGTAATGAAAGCATCCAAGCAATTGCGCATACGCAGATGGTGTTACAAGTTGTAGAAGATAGCGTTTTAGGGTTCCGTACCCAAAGGGTAAAGACGGGACCCTATTACTTAGCCTACGCTGTCTGTCTGTTTGTCCGTCACCAGGCTGTATATCATGAACCGTGATAGGTAGGCAGGTGAAAATTTCACAAATGATGAATTTCTGTTGCCGCTATTACAAAAAAATATAAGAAAATCGGCCAAGTGCGGAGTGGGACTCCCATACAACAGACATGATTTCTTTGCTGTTTTTATAGATTATGGTACGGAACCGTTCGTGCGCGAGTCCGACTCGCACTTGGCCAGTTTTTTTTATAAATCGAACGGAGTAGCATACTACTTGCCTAAATGCGTATTGCGGAAAACTATAGTGTGGATTCGTTTTCTAAGCCGAAACAACTTATCTTTGTGGCTAGTAAACAAAGCGATTTTATTTCATTGTTAAGTGGTAAACAAAGCAATTTTATTTCACTGTTAAGTGGTAAATAAAGCGATTGTCTTTCATTGTTAAGTGGTAAACAAAGCGATTGTCATTTATTGATAAGGCGACCTAAGGAAAGGAGGCACACATAAAAATATTACGTTGCAAATGTTGACCCTTTTTTATTTAGAAACAGACTACTTCAGCAAAAAAGTCGCTATTCGGGTATTTTTTTTACTAAACATGGCATTCTCATTTCGAAACATTTGTGGCACGTGGCTATTGTGGCTAAACAAGTACTATAAACCGATGGGTCTTAAGGTAAGATCCGGTCTAGAAAAAGAATCTGCAATAATACCAATTTTCCGACACTCGCTTATGGCTCGCGCCGCAAGCGAAGTGGCGACACTAGATGGTATCCGCTGCGATCGTAAGATAAGACTAAAGTGCTAAAATCCTCTATCCATAAACTACTTTGGAGATATATAATACAGGTTTCATTGAAAAATGTATAAGTACGCGTGAAACTTTTTAGTGTGCATACTTTATTGTCTTTAGCTGGGAAAAAACGCTTTTTGCTAAAATCAGTAAACGCGTATGGTATTTAACATCCTTTTTTACTCAACGGGACTTTATATTTACACCCGTATCATATAAAAATAATGTGAGACAATCGTGCAAGTGGAAATCGATCAACTAAAATCTGTGGTGTTCTTTTCTACCAAAGCTCAATTAGAAAAGTATACCACATATAGTATCAAAGAAAAGCTCGGTGAAAATCTATTTTCCCTACCACTGCTCTTACAAATACTAACATTATCGAACGAGCGAGCCAGGCGAACGAAGTTCTATGCTTCAGCTTGAGCCGAAAATCGTTTGTCTGCCCAGTTGTTTTCCTCTACCGATTCTCGTTTAAGTTTGAGAGCATCTAGTGTTTTTTGTCGCATCACTTTTTGAAATCAAAAAAAAAAATTGTTTTAAAGATATAAATATATAAGTCTGTGGTAGTAGATAGCACAGATTTAGCTGACAACTGCCGCCGCGTTTTATCGCTTTGTGCAGTTGTAATTGGTCGAGCGATGGATGACCGGCCCACAGGCACACGAGACATTGGTAACACACTGGAAAAACGGGCATTTAAAAAAAATACCCAACCAGCATGAGTCTTCAAACAAAAATTAACTCAGTTTCAGTTTTGCGACGATCATTAAATGTTCAGTTAGTATAATAATTCACTTTTCCTTATTAATTGTCCCCTAATATTTATTTATTTATTTATTTATTTTATTCAAATTACTGGTCAACAGTTCCTGAAAGGTGGTCGCCGAAAGGATGGACAGTCCTATCCTTACTCAATGAATGACAAAATGTTCATTAGAATGCACATTCACGCATTCTCATGAACATTTTGTATTTGACTAACCTAGGTAGTTAATTTCTTAGAACATAATTTTGTAACTTGTTTATACGGATACCCGATGTCGGAAGTAAATAATTTTCATTCATATAATATGTGGACAATATAACCAATGATAATATAAATATTGTTTTAACCATTACTGCGTTTACATGTGCCAGGTCACAAGCCGTGGCGACCTCCTGCCGAACATAATTTATAGGAATTATGTGTTTATTAACCCCCGTGAAACCTATGTAATTATGCTTAGTAATTAACGGTGATAATTAAAATTAAAACATGAACACGATGCGTGTATTAAACTCTGTGAGCTGTAGAATAGGCAACTGTCTTTATTCGATCTTTTTTTTACATACATACATACATACATACATTCACGCCTTTATTCCCAAAAGGGGTAGGCAGAGCACATGAAACGTATGTTCCAGCGCCACTTTTAGCATAAATGTGGGTAAAAGATCGGATAAATGTGATATTGCAGTGATAGGTTGCTAGCCCATCGCCCACAACACACTTCAACCCTGGTCCCTTAGTCGACTTTTACGACACCCACGGGAAGAAAGGGGGTGGTGAAACTCTAACCTGACACCACACGGGGGATCTTTTTTTTAATTTTCAAAAACCGAATCGTTTAAAAAGGTTTTTTAACTATCGAACCTACTCACAAAATTTCACGAGACTTGGTCGAGAGATGTGACCTGTAGAGACATCCGGACATACGAAAGTAGTTTAGCCCAATTCTGTTCACTACGCTCGTTCCATTAAAAGCGCCGTAAACAATATCATCCTCCTAGCGTTTTACTAGTTGTATTAAAAAGGCCGCGGTTTGGCGTAGGCACTTTTAACGAAAGCGGCTGACTGACCTTCCAACCCAGAGGAAAACCTAGACCTTGTTGAGGTTAGACTGGTTCTGTTGTTTTAAAAGTGACATGAAGAAAATTACGAGAAAAATACCTGGGAGAGCAAGTGTTGCTCGGCGTTGTGATAAAACCCAGATTAACGAGTTTATCCGGATATTAAATAAATATAGATCGAATCCGGATATTAATTATGTATTTGCTTAAGGGACAATACAATACAATACAAAATACTCTTTATTGCACACCTCACTCAAATAAAGCAGTTATAAAGAGAAAGAATACAATAACATGTAGGTAGAGGTAGACAACAGGCGGTCTTACCGCTGAAGAGCGATCTTTTCCAGACAACCTTTGGGTATTGGAGAAAGAGATAAAACTAGATTATGTAGTAGGTGGTGCAGAGATTATATTTAGCCAAAAATCAAAATACCCGAGGTTTCCATCGATTTTTGACAAGTTTTGAATCGTATCTCCTACTTTTGCACTACAGATAGAAGTATAAATCAAACGGTTATCGGTTCTTCAATCTTTTATCTCATTGACGTGAAAGATCTAACACATACGAAATCTACATATTTGGGTTCGTCTGTGACGTTCCTAAAAACTGGTCCAGGGTTTTCATTTTAAACCAATTAAAAACACAAAAGTTATGGCCAGAAACCGGTTTTTTGGCCTAATATTGTTCAACTTTGATGCCAAATATCTCGAAAACAATGAACTTTGAAGTAAATATGGGGTAATATTTGCTTAAAGCCGTTGTTGTTAACATAATAAGCTACAAAAAACCTAAGAAAACTAAGAGATTCAGATCGAAGGTACGATCCCAGACGCCAATTATGGGAGCCCCTTAACCTGTTATTGTGTACAATAAAGAGCTGACATACATACACATACACACAAATAAAGATGCAAATATTCCTTGTTTAATTGTAGAGGATACAGTAAAGTATTCTATTAGGCCCGTATTAGGGACCTATTTCAGCAAAGTACAATGAGCTCACGGTTTAGGATACTTTGAAAATACTGCACGCGCCTTTACTCATCTACCGGAAGGGTATACGTAGTTTTTCCGACATGAGCATTAGGGCAATTCGACTGTAATTTTTTCATACAAAAAGTGATTTTTCCGTCAACCTACAACGCACGTACCTACAATGCTACGCGTAATCGACCATTATTGCAACAGTCAATACGTTACGTTAAACTGCGCCATGTATTCGTGTTTTTTAAAACGTCAAACATGTTTTGTCAATCAAAACAATACCGTATTTGTTTGCCGAAGCTGACGTATAACATGTTAGATTTAAAAACATCAAAAACATTGGCGCAGCGGACGCTACTTTAGTTTCAAATGTTGCTAACTATTCGAAAAATCACTGAATGTATGGTTGCTGTAACGGTATGGCAGTTATCGTGTCGGTTTTAATTGTGTAAATTGTGACGTTAAATAAAAATATTTCCTTGTAACCTCTTTTTTTTAATGTAAAAAAATATTCCAGTTCAACTCAAATATCACGCTACGACGAACACGAAATAACTGTCCATACTAAAATGCGGCAAGCAAAAATAGAAAAAACTACATACCTATTTATAGTTGTTCCTCGCTCGATCCACTCGTGCGCAACTACACAGTATGAAAAAACACCCCGTGCAAAAAGCGGCAAAAAAGGGGTGGGGTCTCGGAAACGCGCAAAAAATCGTACCATAAGCGATTTAGTGGGTCAGAAAGAGATAGGTATGTTTATTAAACTTGGTGTTTATTATTTTATAAAGGTTAGGGCACACTGGAGCAGAAAGTGTTGCGATATGATGCTCTTATTAGACGTTTGTTGTTTTTTTGTGATGAATATGCCGTTGATATGGTAATTAATTTGAAGAAAACGCAGTAGAATTTTGATTGACTTAAGAATAGGAATAAATTAACAGCAAAGTTCACAAGACTCCAAATTGTAAAATGTTGCACACACCATAGGAAGGAAAAAAGTACTTAATGGAGTTTCTATATCCTGTACTATCGAAAGGGAGTTAGTTATTGTATACAAAATCACAAGAATTCCTAATTTCAAAATGGTTCTACACATTTAAGGAGTTCTTCAATTTTAAGGCGTAGGTACAACTATAATTGTTTTCTATTGTGTTATATGGTATTATATTTTGTAAGTATTCAAAATTAAAAAAAAATAGATTGCTGTCTTACAGAATTATACAATTTTTGTAACATATACTAACATAATGCAATAAATGATTATGATACCTATAGGTTATGAGTACTTCTGATGTCTATTCAAATCCATAATAGAGTCGTGCTATAGCGTTTTTACATACACTACACTGATTTGGTTCTCTTTTATAAAAAAAAATAAGCGATTTAAGACTTTGTATCAATAACGATCTAATCGCTTTATTTTTTTCTATTTTAACAAGCGACAGAAATACCTTTCCGACCTAGATATGGCCTATTCTCATCGTGTACCAAAGTTTCATGTTTCTAGCATGTTTTAAAATGAGAACTAAGCTACGTTTGTATGAAGAGTCGAGCGTTATGGCGACCCATAAATCTATAGTTATGCAGAGTTTATACTACATTAACTAAGGGAATAAAACGATCCAGGGTTGAGTCGTTAAATTGCAACTAACGTGTTCCTATTAGACTTAATGTCTTATATGATACCGACCAAAGCTTTAGTAGACTTTTTTCAGCAGCTCTGAACACTGGTATATTGATTTATTTCTACTAATAAGTTCACTTCATCCTCATCACTATCATATCAGCCTAAAAGACATCCACTGCTGGACATAGGCCTCCCCCGAAGAGTGCCAAAGTCCTGCGCCACCGTTCACGTATTATCATAAAAATACCCATATTATTTGAAATCTTGCTGAGTATTAACGGAACAAAGCAGCGGGATAAAATTTAGCCTATATATATTCGAAAGGTCCATTCTATGGTACTAGTGAAATAATTGAAAAGATGGGAAGTTCCGGAGATTGCCCCCTACATCTAAACATACATGCTTGAAAAGCATCACATACTTCACCTCTGTGTTATATTAGTATAAAATATTAAAGTTTACTTCTTACTCACCATCATTAATATTTCTATAAAACGTATGTCAAATATATATATATATCTTTGCTGGACTCTTATCACTCTAAATGAGAGAAAGTACAGATATTTTTGTTTTAATTTTTATACCTAGATATTAATATTAATAATAATAATAAATATTGGGGGACAATCTTACACAAATCGACCTAGTCCCAAACTAAGCAAAGCTTGTACTATGGGTAGGTACTAGACGACGATAAACATACTTATATAGATAAATAAATACTTAAATACATAGAAAACATCCATGACTCAGGAACAAATATTCGTGCTCATTACACAAATATAAATGCCCTTACCGGAATTCGAACCCAGGACATCTTGCTTCGTAGGCAGTGTCAGTACCAACTAGGCTAAAGCGGTCGTCATATTAATTTCTCCTTAACATGGTTTTATAGTGCCTTTCGTCCTTTCGTCGTGTCCTAATAATATCGTTATATCATTAGAACTTGCATATTTATGTTTGCCTTGGTTGTACTCAATTATCATCGTAAGGAAACCTAGTTACAACTAAATAAATAAAATGAGTAATAAAACTATATAAGGTCCGGACCACACGCAAACACATATTCTATTTCTGTTTTCTTTCTACCAATTTAAATTCCGATAACACATTTTCAAATACAGCCAAATAAGACTATAATTGAATCTTATTCGCATCTATATCTTATTAGGACGGCCAAAGTGCGTATATTCTCATAAAAGAGGAGAGAAATGAGTTCGAATGCGTAAAAGCCTACCAAATAAGACGCGAGAGGCAATTTAGATGGAAAATGAGACACTTTGCTTTAAAAGTCACGTACGGGCGCGAAATGGGATTTTAAGTTGATGTAATGATACTGGTGGCGCTATCTAGTTTAGATTACAGGAATATATCATATAATGTGAACCAAGGAATGTAATCAGTAGAGAAGAAACATAAAGTAAAGGATAGATTAAATCACAAAGTCACTGAAATATTTTACAGTCATTAATGTATTACAACAACGGAAACGAAACAAATAACAATATTCGATTCTTATTATAGCACTAGCGCCATCTAGCGTCCAGTAGCAAAACTAAGCACTGCTTTATCCTCCGAGTCGTCTCATTGTATTAACACTAGGGGTGAATTCTGCATGTGTGCGTGCACTAGCATCGCTCCCGCTCGAAATTCAAAATGGGCACTTGAAGTTTGCAGGAGATTTTAAAGGGCCTTTTGTTTCAAAGAGGTGGAATTCGCTTTTTATTTTTGCTTCTTTACTGGTTTGTTATGAATTAAATATTTTAATGGCGTCGGTTTTGCTGTAGGGTTAATTTGGAAAATATGGGAAGGTAAAAATTCGTGCTCGTTTACGTATCTATTTACTTATAACGTGTACAAAATGTATTTGGATAATTCCTTACATGGGGTAAGGTTTAATATTTCGTCATTGGCTTTCAATGTTTAATAAAAACTATATGTTACATATTTCATAATAAAGATAAGCCTATGCTTAGCAGTGGACACTGGACGACGACGAAAATTCTGAATAGAATTCACACTCCACCGTGTGTTGTGTTCCCTTATCATAATTGTTAAAGTGACGGATAAAAAAAAACTAATTACAGACCTGGATATACCTCATGTCATTGTAAATGCAACGTTTCGTTACAATCCAATATGTAGTTTTCAAATGAGAGCGTAACTACGTTTGTATGGAGAATCGAGCTTACTGCGGACCCATAAATGGCTACCATTTTAGACTACTAGACTTAGACCAGAGGGACTATTTTGTTAAAGAATTAAAAACACATTGTCAATTGTCATATTTGTCATAACTTTACTGTCTTGATTAATGTGTTCGAATCGATATGACCTACATAAAGGCGAGTTAAATCTGTTAAATCTCGCAGTCTTACAGATCCAAGATGTATGTATTAGAATGTATGAAAGTGAAATATACCAACTTAATATTACAAGTTACTTTGTGAGCTAGAGCTCGCAAACCTGCCTTTTTTTCAAACATCTTTATTTTATAAACAAAATCGCCAAAATAATCCTTTGTAATTTATGAACCGGCTCGCTTGAGAAATGCGACTTTTAGAGAACAGTCAGACAGCGGGACATCTATAGTCACCCGAACATACGAAATAATTTTGGTCCAAGCTAATACGGAGACCTTCGTTCGCTTCGCTCGCTCTATCAATAAATGTTTGTAGCTCGTTCGTACCTCCAGAAACAGCTTGAAAAATTACAATGTAAGGCACACAGATATTTTTAACTAACTAGTGCAGTGCGGACCAAGTGAGTGAAGTGTGTATCTTCTACAATAACAATTTTAAGATTGTGGTAATTTACCTAACTAAAATAAAACCATAGAATACATTTTGGGGTTCCGTGGCTCAAAAGCCAAAAAACAAGTCATTAAAGGGTCACTTTGTAGTATGTCCGTCCGTCTGTCAAGACCCTTTTTGGGACGGACGCGTGGAAATATCAAGTTGGAATTAATATCATATCTGGTACTTATGCAGTCCCTTACAGCTATGATGAAATCAAACATCTAAGTTAACATAATCAAAAGATATGGCCGTTTAACCTCGTAAGGGCCAAGCTATTTCTAGGACGAATGTAACAACGGCCCAGTGTCCTGAAAACAGGTCATAAATGAATAGTTAAATAACTATTTAGAAATTTCCAATCCCTAAACAGAGTTCAAATTTTATTAAAAGTTAATGAGTTTGGCTGTTAAACCTGAAAATATTTTGTTCTAAAATCAGGCCGGTAGACTTTACGAGGTTAAGCCGTGTATAATTATTATCATGGTAATAATCCAACATTCGTACCAGGCGATGTCTCAAGCGAACGATAGTGTTATCTCCTACCTATGCCTACACGTTCCAAGTAACCCGATCCACGCTTATTAGCTGCCAACTTAATTTCCAACGCTTCAACGTCCCTGATCCCTTTTGCTTTTCTTATTCACAAATACCGGTACACCGACCAATATCTATTGAAAGCTTAAAGCTCTTTGATGAAGCTCGTGAATTAATCGCTTCGAAGCCCCCATAATGGCCACTTAGCACACAAAAGCTAAGGACGAGATAAAAGATGGTACTAAAAATATCTATTGATAGGTTGGATATATTGACGAAGCCTGCGTTGTGGTAAGCTTTGTATCATTTTAATAAATAACAATGAATTAAATTTTATATGTATAACTTATATATTAGGGGTTTGCAGAAATCGAACTAGCCCGCCAAATAGTAAGCTTAATAAGGCTTGTGTTATGACTATATTTACTAGACGACGATACATTTCATTATCCTTCTAGCGTTATTTCCGGTTGTCCTAAAGACCTCCACCCACCGGACGCGTGTCGTGCGGGGCGCGTGACGTGCGCGGCGCGCGTCGGGCGCGGTTGAATCGGTATATTCACACCGCAAGCGGGCGGCGTATAGCAACGCGGGCGTCAGCGACGCGTTAAAAATGCGTGTGCTGCGCGTCTGCCACGCGTGTGCCGCGCGTCATATCTCTCTCACTACCGACACATTTAATATGTATCTCACTATCTCTATCACGCTCGGCGATGCGTTAGCAACGCGTATAAAGATAGCGAGATACATATTAAAGGTGTTGGTAGTGAGAGAGATATGACGCGCCGGCCCGCGCTGCTGCCGCGCGCGTGTGCTGCGCGGGTGCTGCGCGTGTGCCACGCGGCTGCCGCGCGGGCCCGCGCGTCATATCTCTCTCACTACCAACACATTTAATATGTATCTTACTATCTTTATCATACTCAGCAGCGCGGGCCCGCGCGGGCCCGCGTTCGAACCGCGTTCGATGTGTGTTTGAAGTGTAGTTTCAATGCTTTACCACTTGCGTGGGTGCCGCGCAGCACACGCGCCGCGCACGACACGCGTTCGGTGGGTGGTGGCCTTAAAGGAGCCCGGGTTCCGCTTTGACACCTAATCCCAAGATTTGGCATAGGCACTAGTTTAGCGAAAGCGACTGCTAACAGACCGTCCAACTCAGAGTGAAAACTAGACCTTATTGGGATTAGACCGGTTTTCTCACGGTGTTTTCCTTCACCAAATAGCTCATGGTAAATATTCCGTACTTAAGACGAGACGACGAAAGATTTAATGGATATAATTACTTCAATATACATAGAAAACATTCAAGACTCAAAAACAAATATTTGCCCCTACCGAGATTCGAACCTCGAGCTTCGTAAGTCATATTCCTGTTTAACCAGGTGCGTACGCGGCATCCGCTTGAAAGCAAACTTGCGTGTTGGGAGTGAATTCCAGAGAAGACTTGCCTGAATGGCGAAGGAATTAGGCATGAATCTAGTGTAGTGGGAAGGTATTGATAATTTGAGAACGCGAGGTACGTAGCTCACAGCCTGGTCGAGGGGTATCAAAAACAAAGCTTTTGAGATGGGTGTCTATCATTTTACCGAAACGCATTACGTCGATTTATATTTCGCCGAAAACTATTCCACGAATTTCATTTCGTTGTATTTCTTGTTCACATAATCATCAATTCATAGTTTTTTATTTCATCGAACAACTTTTCATCGTTAATCGTTTCGAATTTGTCTCAAATCGTAGCGTAACGATTCATCGAATTTACTTTTCATAGAATAGTCAGATGTGTATAGTATTAATTTATCGAAACACGGTTCAATGTTGGTACTTTCCTTATATTTTTGTTGCCACGATCAATATTTCATTTTTCTACCAAGCTGTTTACCTATAGGTCATTTCGTCGAAGTATATAATACCTAATGGATAAAATGGGTCCACATTGACTTATATACGCTTCGTATACGATGTAGACGTAATATTAAGCCTAAGTAAGTAATATTAAAAAAACGGTTCTGGCGCTTCGCCGGCCGCTGCCGCGGCACGCTCGCTGCGCTCGCTCGGCTCGCGCGCTATATGATCACAGTTCACCTAACACTCCTCCTCGCTTCGCTCGTCGTCGTACCTACACTGGCCTGCCTTAAAGTAGAATAGGAAGGTAATCAGATATCCAGAGGGAGAGGTGGGTAGGCTTAGAGATCTATGTATACGTCCAAAGTCTCGGTGAAATGTTCCTACTCAGTTCGTTGAAAGGTAAATATTATCAAGTGACCAACACAGATGAAACGATTTTCTATGTAATAAGAATTTTGGGAACTGAAACTTATGTTAAAACAAAATTATAGTAACGGCGATTCGATGACCGACTATGTCGATGAACAAATAAAATATTGAAGTGAAATTCGATGAGTTCTTTTTTGTGTAAATGGTATTTCGAGCAAATGTATGAGCGATCTAAAGAAGTTCGATGAATGATTCCTGTGTGATGATGAAATTCTGCGAATAGTGTTATGGGAAACGATAATCGATGAAACTATTTTCGGTAAAACGATGGTTTCCCTTTTGAGATAGGTATCCTAGAGCAGAAGGCTCGAACATGATTGAAAAAAGAGTACCAAGGGTTGTTCTCGATGACCAGAATAGTTAACCAGATGACCAGATGTAGTTGCAAGGCTGCAGTGATTTGTGTGCTTCATCTAGCGCAGTGGTTCTTAACCAGAGGTCCGAGGACCACTGGTCGTCCCTGCAAGCATCCGAAGTGGTGCGCGAGGCCATCGATCAATAATACTAAATAAGTGCCAACGAGTCGACGCAACGACCCCTATACAGTAAGTGGTCCATGGCAAAACAAAGGTACAATCTTTTTTTTTTTTTTTTTTTTGAACCTGACTGTTGCTATAATAGGACGGACCCAATATAGCGGTCGAACTGCGTGGTTGGAGGGTGGCCTGGGGAAAATCCAGGGGAAGCCTCCGGCACGACCACGCGGTACAATCAAATGGTCCCTCGTCACTAAATGGTTAAGAAACACTGATCTAGTGGGTGGTCTGCCCCGAGACCTCTGGCCCTCCACTCATCTCCTTTTTTTTCGCACTATCCGTCTCTCTCTTATTAGAACACTTAGAACAAGAGGCATAGTGCGAGAAAAATCGAGAGTATGTGGTGGTCGTCCCATGATAGAAGTGCATCGGTCTTATTTACGGAGGCTGAAAACTAAGTGTATGCCATTATTGAGGAGACGGTCCAATAATTGAGGTATTGTTGAGTGCCATTGGTCACACATCACCATAATCCACCAACAACATATCAATAATATTATGTAGATAACCCCCGTGAGAATAAGACATATTAAAATATAATGAAAACGCGTCACTCACGTATTTTAAAGTAAACTAATCAGGATAGAGTTTTTGTTGCTAAACGCGCCGGCAACGTGTTTGCTCATGAATAGGAACCGCGTGTCGGTACGAAACATGTCGAGCGATTCTCAATATAAAATACGTGAGTGACCCGTTTTCAATCAATTTGAATAATATTATGGTCATAACTTAGTTTAATGCCAGCAGGAATAACTATTATGGTCACAATTATTACATATTTTCTTTACATGTTTTACAATTATTCGCATTTCTTTTCGATCAGCATATTAAATATGCCCCATTACATTGCCTATACTCTATATCTTAAAGATGTTACGTTGGTGAGTAACTAGCTTTGTAAAGTTCGTAATAAGGGAATAATCGGGAGTAATCTTCGGAACTACTTAGGGTGGTTCTAATGGTGGCGGTGGTAAGTTCTCTGTAATCGTGAGCGTTGTTCCTTAAAATCTGAATGATCTGAATCTTTAACTTAGATCGAAGCCATTATTAAAAAGAAGATTCTTCTTCTTTAAAAAAATTAAGAACGTTGTTCATTCTGTAATCGTAAGGTCACTCACTATTATTCGATTATAATATTTTACTAGTATTTAAAGTAGACCTTCAAGATATACGTGTAATACGTGGGCGGGGCCGCGGGGGCAACTAGTATTAAAATAAAGTAGGTAATTCATAAAATTGACTATTGGTTTACTAAAACGTAATTCACTGTTACTAAATCACGAGTCTAACAATGTTTAGAACAACACAAAAAATAATGTCAAGCAAAAATAAGGGCACTTTTTTTTCTTTTTTTTCTCAAAAAAAAACGTCTCCCTGGCTGGTAAATCAGATCTCAAGCGATGCATGAAAAATGACTCCACGCTACTTGTAATTAAAAAAAGTACATTGACAATAGGAAACCAAATTTATATTCAAATGTAGCAAAAAAATCCCCTTTAGTTTTGCGACACTACAATGAAACAAAGAGCGAAATTTGACGACCGCCTTTGACAACGTGATTTAAAGCCGTTTGAACCGTGTAACTAAATTAAAAATAAAATGCACGAAACAAAAGATGGCTTAAAACGGGTTAAGTGAGAAGCTACCTTGTCCAATTGGAATTCCGTGATGTTTAGGTAATCCGTGTCACGTTAATTGATTAAGTTGCTTCATACTGTTTATGAAAATAAAATACATTTTCGTCAAAAGAAAAATATGATTATTTTTATTGCAGCGGGAAAATTATATTGTAAATAATAGGTATTTCTAGTTGTGGCGGGACGAGCTTGATATATTTTGCACGGACTGGCGAAAACTATCACAGGAATAAGAAGAATGGCGAAACAAAAAGTGGAGGCTTTTGCCCAGCAGAGGGACACAAAGGCAAATATTTTTTTGTTACTGTGCATTGCCATTGCACAGCCGTATCAGATACTTACATAAAAATTCAGAACTTGTGTGTTGTGTGTGGATACAAACAAAATAAATAATAAAATAGCGTCCACAGGTTTTCGCGTTTTATCTGATACGGCCAGAGCAAGTATTGAATTTCAGTTCAAATATACTTCTGAATTCATATCGACCTGCATTTTCACTATCATTAACGTAGCCCTGCCTTGTTTTTAGCCGACAGCCGAAGGAGGGGTTATTTATATCTTGTTTTCTTGTATTTTACAAGTTAGGTCCCACAACGTACTACCCCACAATGCCACAAACCGTCTAAAATGGCGCCTCATATCAGCTGCGACCATTGGCAATAGGCAGATTAACGATAGAGACCAGCCAAGTACAACAGGAATGTGAACGCGACCACTCTGACAGGAGTGTACGTCTGAAAAGAAAATTTTGGAAGTCTCTTAAGAAAAAGATTTTAGAAGTCTCTTAAGAAGAAGATTTTAGTAGCCTCTTAAGAAGATTATAGAAGTCTCTTAAGAAGATTTTAGAAGTCCCTTAAAGAAGGTTTTAGAAGTCTCTTAAGAAGAAGATTTTAGGAGTTTCATAAGAAGAATATTTTAGAAGTATTTTAAGAAAATGTTAGAAGTAGCATAAGAAGAAGATTTTAGAGGTCTCTTAAGATGAAGATTTTAGAAGTCTATTAAGAATAAGATTTTAGAAGTCTAAAGAAGATTTTAGAAGAATCTTAAGAAGAAGATTTTAGAAGTTTCATAAAAATAATATTTTAGAAGTCTCTTAAGAAAATGTTAGAAGTCTCTTAAGAAGAATATTTTAGAAGTCTCTAAAGAAGAAGATTTTTGAAGTCTATTAAGAACAAGATTTTTGAAGTATAAAGGATATTTTAGAAGTATCTTAAGAAGAAGATTTTAGAAGTCGTTTAAGAAGATTTTAGAATTCTCTTAAGAAGTATATTTCAGAAGTCTCTTAAGAAGAAGATTTTAGAAGTCTCTTAAGGGTCGCCAGAACGCTCTACTCTCCATACAAAATTAGTTTGGTTATCATTTTAAAACGACATGCTAGAATAACATGAAACTCTGTATTCACAAAGGGTTATCCACCATATCTAGGTTGGAAACTAGTTTTTGTGGCTTATTATTGCAGTAACTACGTACGTTTGCATGTTGAGCCAACTTGAGTCGACCATGCGGACTCTCAATTAGTATTGAACCATTGCATTAATAAAAACTTTAAACTGTAAAATTAAACTAAACCCGCGGAACTCTACAACGTCACCGGACTTTAATTTAATTCTGATTACTTTTTTATACCGTCTCGCCACGGGGTTAGGCTAGTTGCCATGAATAAAACGGTTTTTTACTAACGGCAGTTGACACGCTGCAAAGGACGTGTCGTATACATAAGATAATTAGAATTCATGTTGTCAATTTGCACCTTTACGAGTACTATAGTCAGGTGTACATAACATAAAACAAAAGTTACATCTTGCACTTAATACCATTAAACAAGGTTAACGTCCCGAATATTGGCACCTAGCTTGTCACTTATATTGCCACAAATTAAAATTGAAGGTGCCAACTTTTGGGAAACTGTCCAGCGCTAGACCATTTAACGTAGAGTCTTGCGTTCAACTCACCATTAATTTCCTTCGATCGATAATCAGATTAATATGAATAAATAATTTATTTAAAATATTACTGACGTCCACTGCTCGACATATTGTCCCCAAAGAGTGTCACAGTGACCAGTCCTGCGCCAACCGCATCCAGCGCAGCGGACTCCTGCGACCGTTACCAGTAATTATTGCGTACTAACATCACAAAAAGTAATTTGTGAATTAGTACGTGTGTATGTTACAACGTACTGTCACTAATGTTTTAAGCTACTGTACTAGTATTTAAGCTGATGATCTTCTTATAAAAATACATAATTCTACATCAAGTCGCAATAGGAAATAGCCCAAGTCATAACAGTTATTAAAAAATGGAAAAAAGCAAGTAATCTTTAGTAAAACCGTTTTCTTCGATACTACACAATTAAAGGAGTGTGAAATGCATTTATATGCAGCCCACACTCGTTTAATGCAACACAGAGTTTGCTTTTTTTAACTGCATTCCTGTTTAAAATATTATTTTACATTTGTAATAAAACATTCATAATAATTATTATGTTGGTACTTACGCCACGCTACTCAGAAACGAAACGTAGAGTAAACTGAGTAAAATACTTAATTAAAATAATACCTTAGTTGTAAAACAATCGATTATACAGTTTCTTGATACAAAAAGTACATCAATATTAATATTTCTATAATATTATTATTGTTCTGAACGGAGTACTTCAAGCTAGGAGTGTACAGGTTTTTTTTCCTTAATTCAAAGTAGGTATATTGTATTCCTATAACAATTAAATAGTTGAACATAAACGTAATTACGCTATAATATACCTAACAATTATTATATACCGTAACCTTTTACTAAGTTTTTAAATATTAATATTTAAGTATGAAGAATAATACATTAAACTAACAATATTCGTCATTATCTACGGTATTTTAATGTGTTATTTTACTTAAATAATAATTGGCAACGGTGTAAATTCTTCTAATTGGCCTTTTTCTTAGTAAACAATGGCATTTATTATTGCAAGCTTTTGTGTAAGTGCAATGCAGTGCAGTGTATTATTATGATAATTTAGATCAAATCTTGGAAGTCAACTTTGACCAATTTCCTCAAGTCTAATCGAGTTGTGTACACTATGTACGACTATGTATGTTTGTTTGTACATGGCCATACGTGATATGGTTTTTTTTGGCTGTTTTTTGATGTGTGTTCTTTTTTTAGGGTTCCGTAGCCAAATGGCAAAAATCGGAACCCTTATAGATTCGTCATGTCTGTCTGTCTGTCTGTCCGTCAGTATGTCACAGGCATTTTACTCGAAAACCATAAGGTGTATTTGAATAAAAAATTGAGGATAGGGTGTATTTTGTTAACCGCTACATAGTTTTGCAATGAAATTACTAAAAAAGATTTTTTTTAGGGGTGCACTCCATACATAAAACCGAAAGTCAAAAATTATTTTTTCATTGCAAGCCCACGTGTGGTACATCAATCGACAGGCCTTTCAAAATAAATATAAGGTTTTAAGGCAATTTTTTGGATTAAGTGAATAGAGTCGGAGATAATCGCCCCGAAAGTCACTAAAATTGTGTCCCCCCCCCCTCTAATTTTTGAACCGTGTACTTTAAAATTATGAAAAAAATCATGCTAATAGGGCTTATAAAATTCTTTTAGCGATATTTGTTTTGAACAAGATCGGTTCAAAGGTTTTCGAGATATTTATAAAAAACTGCCTTCCTTAAAGAAAAGAACGTAAGTGCCATAAGTTTTCAGTAACGATATGACCTTTTTCATGTCAGACCCACCATACCCCTAGCAATACCCCTGGGGGTAGGGTGGGACTGAACCATACCACCGTAGTGCTGTGCACTATATTATGCTTTATAATATTTATCCCAAATGTCCTGTTACCGTTATCAGTATCACGCAGTTTATAGTTGAAAAAGTTAGACTACCGTTATCTGTAGTAACCATTGATTTAGTATATAGAACTAGATGCACAATGTCAAGCAAATATGCCAAGAAATGTGCCCCAGAGCCCCAGAATGACAGCTCTAGTACATTTCAGTAGTTGCTAATAGCGTTAATTTATAACCTGCATCAAGGTATTTCATAAAAAAAGCACTCAGTGTTTTAGACCTTAAGCACCATATTAGCAAAGCAACATCAAAATATTAAATACTTTTTAGTTTATTGAGACATACAATGTGAATTGACTGCTCACGTCAAAACTTTAGTTAGCGTTTAGCGAATGAATGGAGTCGCGTTATAAATTTTATTTAATTCAACAGAAAGCACAAATAAATCTGGTTTCTTTATTTTGCAAGTGGGGAATAAACAGTTTCAAATATTTGTACAAATATTATACACAAAACAATTGATGAGATTTCCGTAAGTACATATAGTACAGCTGACAGAGTCCATAAAAAGAAGTCATTTTAGTTTCCTTGAAATAGATTCAGTTTGTTAAATAATTGTATTTTCGACCTGCCTTTACTTTGAATACTTTCTTTTTTGCGATGTAATGTAAGCGTACAGTCAAGTAGAGATCAGCTGTCGATTTTACTAAAACGATCCTATGGGTTTTGAACATCACTCTCATGATCATCCGACATCTATAAAACGAGTATTACGAGATATAAGGTCAAAAATGAATGATGATGAAAATTGGCAACAATTTGCGCATTTCCAAATGATGTGTTGGGATTGTATTATAGAATTTTATTATAGTTCATTAATGCTATTAATTACCTTTTGCCAGAAGGCAGAAGATAAAGCTAAGTATATTGGAAGTAATTGAAATTAAAATATGTAATGGAAATAAATGGGCTTAGGTACGTTCATGAGAGGTGTGGCAGTTTTAGTAAACCTGTTCTTCCATTTTTTGTCGTATAACCTATAATATATCCGAATCATTAAAATGAACCGAACAAACGACACGCGAGTCGTTTGGTTTTAAAAAAAACATCTCGACTGTCGCGTGCTATGACTGCAGCCCATTTTGCACGTCGCTGAGGATTTTTTGGAAATCTTAAAATGAAAACCATAATTATGTAGGTAACGACATCATAAAAAAAGTATCTAAGTATACCGACTCCTTAGATTTATGTTCCACGACTTTGTCATTTGAACTAACAAAAATAATTATTTAAAACATGTTCAAAACTATTAAATTACAATGAGTTTACACAAATTTCGTTATGTTATGAAAATAAATTATTTAAAGAAATAAATCCCATCTTATTTCAAGTTTTTTTGTTGGTATTTATGCAGTTATTGACTGAACATTTCGACATAACTGACAACCAACAAGTCTCACGGTTGAAACCAGACTAAAACACAAAATAGATAATAGTACATGTACAGAAAGGACACTCCTTTGATCTTTACGAAAGGCGATTTTTTCTCAGTCGAAACATTAAGATTTATGGCTCTCTGACGTCCCCAACGTTGGGGCACCGGCATGTACTTGTAGCGATGAACGTAAATCGCGGAGTGTCCCGCGCCTGACTAAACGCAAAAGAACCGGCCGATGCGATTGGCGGGTGTTAGGTGTACTACGACCCTACAGCGCACGATCCGAGCGAGCGTAGCGAGCGTGCCGCGGCAGCGGCCGGCGAAGCGCCAGAACCGACTACGGATATTTTTTTCGAATAAAGTTAGGTCTGAAGCTTCGCCGGCCGCAGCCGCGGCACGCTCGATTCGCTCGCTCGGCTCGCGCGCTGTAGGGTCGCAGAGTCGCAGTACACCTAACACTCCTCCTCGCTTCACTCGTCGTCGTATCTATACCGGCCTGCCTTATAGTATAGGTTGGTTATGAACGTGGACGTATGGCAGTTACGATACAGGTATGAAGATAAGATAATACCCCGCGTGCCAAGGGAAAACTACTAAGGCCACTGTAGTGTCACAGGAAATTCTTTTTTACCCATGACACTACTGGCAGTGCCAAGCAGTAGTGCCTATGGTAAAAAATGGCCAGAACGGCCTTCGTTTTTTTCAGTTTAATGAATTTAAAAATGTTGTACCTATTTCTTTTTCTATTTTTCCATCAAATCCCAGCACTACTAACGGTGGTATGGTTCAGTCATGGTTCAGTCCACCCTACCCCCAGGGGTATGGCTAGGGGGTATGGTGGATCTGACATGACCTTTTTAATAGGGACGGAACCCTGGTTGTGCGTTGTCCGACACGCACTTGGCCGCTTTTTTTATTTTGACCTCGGTTCGTTTGCAGCAGCCTGAAGGGCTGTAGCTAAGGGTCTTGGCTGGCCTGTGGGTGGACTCCACTATTTATTTATTTATTTATTTATTTAATCTTTATTGCACAAAAGAATATCTTATGGTACAAAAGGCGGACTTAATGCTATAAAGCATTCTCTACCAGTCAACCTTAAGGCAAAGCAGATAAAATGTGGGCAGTGCAACTTAACTATGGGGCTACCCGACTGCCGAAATTGTTTGCTCATATTTGGTGGGATTTATATATTCGCCACTCGAGAAACCTGCCGCCCCAACGGCCTTCAGTGTTACGTGCCATGTCCACTACACTTGAGTTTACCGATTCATAGGGCTATATCGATTACCTGGTAGGTCGCGGGAGTCCACTGGTTGTGAGTGGCGCAGGACGCAGGAGCGGTCACTTTGGCACTCTTTGGGGGAGGCCTGTGTCCAGCAGTGGACGTCACTCGGCTGATATGGTAACAATGATACTGATGATTGCCTACAATATCCATGTTTGTGCAAATAGTCATGGCAACTCCTTAATTACACAAGATAAACGCTCAACTATAATTGATTTTTTAAACATCATCCGGCCGTCATCCCGGTACAATAAACGTCAATAATCCCATATGATGACATAAATTGTACCAGGATGACAGCTATCAAAAATTGGATCTAAGGGCATTTTCCATGAAATGGTAATTTTCTAATATTTTTGCCTGTAATGTTTTTTTCTGTTATAAATCAGTATTGTTAGTGGACATTTACATTAATGAATAGTACTTACGTACATAATGTTGTTACAGTGTCCAATCATAAAGAGTTCGCTGACCCGAGCAGCTGTCAAACGCACGCTGGTCGGCCATTAGAAAACCGCGCCGATCGAAATGGCGGCGACACGCGACTCGAGGGGGGGTCGGTGTGTTCACTGTGTCACGGGAATAGGGTTAGTCCGAGAAGAGTTACCAAGGAAAATGCCCCGATTTGGTGTTGGCATAACCCGGGACCATCATCTTCGTCGTTCCACTCTTGACAGAGTGGTCGTGGTCATCAATTCAGGTGTTGGTAGCAAGCTTCACAACACGCCGCGATTCCTCTCTGACAGTCGCCTCCCTCAATGTAAGACCTGAGTGGACGCTCCGCTCAGAGCGGGGCGTGTAGCGTCCATATAAAACAAAAGCAATTTATATGAACGCTCGACGCCCCGCTCTGAGCGTTGCGTCCACTCAGGCCTTACACACGATGCATCACTGCAGCTTTAATCTGGTCTGTCCATCTCATTGGTGACCTGCCTCGCGGGCTGGTGCCCTCGACCTTTCCCTGGATCACGAGTCGCTCGATAGCTACGTCTCCTCGACGACATACGGGCCCGAAAAACGTTAGGATGCGAGACTGCACTATGGATGATAGACGCTGCTTGATGCCGAGTTCCTTCATCTCTTCTCTCTTCGTATATATCATATCATATCGTTTATTGATATTGATCGTACATCGTCATACACAATACACGTGTTAGTAATATAATGTGTACGTATGTGTTCGATGTAGGAACCTTATGTCGTATTTTGAAGGTCCGGCCCCTAAAACTACCGCCGCGTACTGGTAACCTACTGGTTGGAGACTGCTCAAAAACTAGCTATACTGATTCGCAGCTGACCACCATTAGCTTGAGGGCCTGACTATTCACCAACTGTTGGTGGCTTGCAGCTCAAATTGGCGAACAGTTAAACATTGTGTGCTTAGTGGTGATGGTGACACCAAATTAAAAGAAAGAGGAAAGGTCAAAAATAAGTATTCTGCTACTTACTCGTATATTGCTGGCTGAAATAGTGTTTTTCTTTGCTATTGTCAGAGGTGTTCTTTATTATTTATTGTTATCTTATAAAGCCGTATCGTCTTACAAGAGGCAGTGGACACGCGCACGGATAAAAAAACATCTAACATTCCTAGTAAAAACCTACTTAGTGCTTAACGGTAGTTATAGTCTTAGTAGGGAAACTAGACCCGTGTGCGAACCTAGAATTATCATAGCAATTAATACTTAAATAATAGTTTTAGGTTTTATTTTAATATTTATGTTTAACATTTGAGTGACCTTCATTGAACTTAAACTTTCGTGAAACTTAATTAACACGATACGAACTTAAACTTTCGTGAAACTTGTTTAACATAAAACGGGCGACATGTTTCGAACTCTTTGGTAGTTCTTCTTCAGGACGAGTGCTTTCGCGATAACAACTCCAGCTCAAGACTGATTATATTATGCTTTAACTTCCTATTCATTAAATAAGCAGATATAGCTTCGACTGAAAGCTTTAAGTGTGTTCATAAAAGATCAATAAGGCCACGCTTGGACCAATTAATATTCAATAATTACATTTTACTTCACATTTAGCATAATTACATAGTTCAAACTGTTTAATTAGTACCTAGCCATTTTCAAGCGACGCAAAGCGAAGCGACTACGCGCACGTGTTTTACTTTTTCTACTGGGGTCTATTAATCAACAACGAGCGACAGTGTATACATACGACGGATTGACGACCGCTTTAGCCTAGTTGGTAGTGACCCTGCCTGCGAAGCTAGAGGTCCTGGGTTCGAATCCCGGTAAGGGCATTTATTTGTCTGATGATCACGAATATTTGTTCCTGAGTCATGGATGTTTTCTATGTATTTAAGTATGTATTTACCTATATAAGTATGTTTATCGTCGTCTAGCACCCATAGTACAAGCTTTGCTTAGTTTGGGGCTAGGTCGATTTGTGTAAGATTGTCCGCAAATATTTATTTATTTTTTATTTTATATTTATGATGTATTTCTAGAAATATGTAGTGTAAGTTGCATAGGACCCTTAGGACGGAAAGGTTCCTATGCACCTAAATTAAGGACTGGTCTTGAAACCTGTTTAATTTGGGTGGGTTTATGTCTATTTGCCACAATCTCATACTAACTCAGTTGAGGCAAATAAAAATAAAAACCGGCCAAATGCGTGCCGGGCCACGCGCAGTGTAGGGTTCCATAGTTGCCTGTCTGTCTTAGTTACATCGACATAGTCAATATCTCGCAAATGAATCACTGATTTGTAAAATGGTTTTAAGAAACCCATAATATTTTTAAACGAGCTTTCCAACGATACCCACACTATGAGTTCAACGAGAAAAAAATTACATCCCCGCTTCAGTGTACCTAAAAAAATTTTTTCTTCAAGATTTTATTGTACTGTTTTGTCGGCGTGATTGATTTATATACCCATGCCGAATTACAGTTTTCTAGTAGTAATGGTTACTGAGCTAAGCCGAAGACGGACGGACGGACGGACATGGCGAAACTATAAGGGTTCCTTTTTGACTACGGAACTCTTATAGTTTCGCCGCGTTTTATAATTACATTTCACTCCAAAGATCTATGAGAAAGTTATTTTTCCTAGTTGCTAGATCGATTCAGTGTCATCCATGACGATATATTGCATGTGTATGTTTGGGTCATTAGTCCCCCGCACTTGTGTAGTGAGGGTTCGGGACTTCAGAGAGTCAATCACTGAAATTCTTTTTTTTTTAAACGTTTGAGTTTTTTCGCAGATACGTACATGCAGGTTTCCTACCGATATTTCATTTCACCAAAAAGATTTTTATTTACGAGTAAGTTACTTAATGTTTTTATTGCTTGCATTGGACTTCGATTTACCACTTCTACTTAATCCCTAGCTCTACATTACGATAGTAATCTAGTGTAATACTGAACATGCGTATACGTCGGTTGCCATGCAATTAAACTATTGTTCCGCAAACAATGCCTGGGACCGAGTAGAGTTGCATCGGAATCGGGACAGCCTTTCGAAATAGATACTATCTAACCGTTCACTAAGCGCATCTGTGTTAATTTTATAGAGCTTAATTAAAAATTGTGGAATGATAATAATAAAGTTTGCTGGTTGACGTAGAAATGTAATGATTTATTTGTGCATGTGGGAATTGGGTTACAATTTGCGGTTTTGCGGATTGATGGTGTAGGTAGAATATAGTGAAAAAAACCCTATTCACAAAATAACCATTGTTGCCCTCACACGAGGGATGAAAGTTGTACTTTCCTTGCCTGAGTGACTTAAATTTTCTTCACAAAAGGTGTGAAAAGCAGTATGTGCCACTCGGTGGCAAAATATTTTCCATCTTGGACGTAAACACTTGAATCCCTCTTTACGTTCAAGACCTTAGAATACTTATGTATAATTCTATTGTAGAATCTTTCGCTTTATTTAGGACTCAATATACTGCCCTCGCCATAAATATATAATTTTGCTCCCCTGAGATACAATCTACAGTTTCCATAGACCAACGAGTTCAATCTAATGTCAATTTGATAAAGACCTTGACAGGGAGTGACGTGTTTCTGTAATTTTCCGTACGATCATAACAAAATCAAGGAATGATTTTGTTATGGTCGTACGGAAAATTTTCGTTGCAAGCTATTTATGACGTAACATACCTACGTACATATGGTTTGTCCTTGTATGGATTCATAGTCATCATATCAGCCGAAAGACGTCCACTGCTGGACATAGGCCTCCCCCAAAGAGTCCCAAAGTGCCATTAATTACGTGAGGCGTTTGTAGAAATTTTCTGTGGTGTGTTTGTAAGATTTAGGTCATCCCCCCTCCCCCAACCCCAATCACACGTGATGTTTTTCTAAATGTGTGTTTCTAATGTAAATGTGTTGATTTATTAAAAAAGATAGATAAATATTTATATTTGTATAGCTACTTGCTTAATGTTTTTCCTTGGCTAGTTAAGATTGCTGTGAAAGTGAACTCGATATTTTTGTGCAATTTTATTTTGTTTCTTGCGAAAAAAAGACGTGATATTTGCCTGCCCAAAGTAAGAATAGATGAGAATGATTGTCGGAATAAATACATAAAAAATATATTGTTATATGCGTTGACTTGAGAACCTCCTCCGTTTTTTTCGTCGGTTAAAAAAATAACATCATCATCATTAATCATATTGGCCGAAAGATGTCGTCTGCTGGACATAGGCCTCCCTCATAGAGTGCCAAAGCGTCCGGTCCTGCGCTACCCGCATCCAGCGGACTGTCGCGACTTTGTTATAGGATAAAATATAAAAAGAAGGAAATATAAAATTCTACGAAGAAAACTTCCGTGAGCTTTCAGATATATCAAAATAAAATATAAAATATTTTTTCCGGATTGGTAAAAGGAGAATGTAATTTGAAACTTTATAATTATAACTCAATTCCTAATAGGCTTAAAGTAACGACTTTTTGCAACCCAGTGAACCATGATCTATCAGCCATATGCCCTGCGGGTCAATTCGACTGAATCTATAAAACACGAATCAATTTTATATTCGTCGCTTGCGCCTGCTTACACGCGCTTTCCTTGGATAAGGGTTTCCCCATAATCATCGACGCGGAATCGGCGTTAGCCGAACAAAAAACTCCTTATGTGCACGCAATAAGAGCGAAAATCGATCGGCTCCGCCCACGCGAAGCGACGTCCATCGAGGGGATTACGAACAAAACACGAGGAATGTGGTATTATCTTATCTTATCTTATCTTATCAAGATGAGGGACCTTACGGATGCACTTTGACCCAGTGGGATCTTTTGTGCATTTGCCCTCTCCTTTATGCCTACTCCCAAGCTCGCTCCATAATTTCCACATAGCGGATGATGCAGCTCAGCGGAAGTACCTTGAATTCCTTTGGTTGCGGATAGCCGTTACCAAAGTAATTCATTCTGTCTGGCAAGGGCATGACATTCACACAGTAAGTGTTCCATAGTCTCATCCTCCTCGCCACACATTCTACAGTCTAAACTGTCCGATAGTCCCATCTTGGCCAAGAGATCCTTGACCCCGAAGTGTCCAAGACGAATGTGGTACAAACCACTCGGCGAAAGCCGATTCCGCGTCGATAGGTGTGGGGAGACCCTAATTTTCCGCCAGTGCTGTGCGAAGTAGGTAGCTATTTTGCTAAGATGGTTGCTATTTTATCACGTATCTTCGTGGATAAGACATCTGTCACTCTCGCACTCGTATACTTATTAGAACGTGACGGATATCTTATCCACAGTAATAAAATGGCACCCATCTTAGGTCCACTCTGACGTCATGTCAGGACATGTCAGATAAGTATGAATCCGACTTTAGAGGCGTTTATGTAGAGGTATCAGCGTTTCATCAGCGTAGGCCGCGCTCTCTCGCTCGATAAATTCGATTAATTACATAACATACCAGTAACTTAATTATTTACAGAGGCGGCGCATGTATCGTGTGTATCGTATAGCTGGTATCATGTTCTGAGGTGGCCGACTGGAGTGACCTGCTCCATACAAATGTTTTTTTTTAAATCTCCTTGCTCCTCAAATGCCCTTGATATGATATTTAACATCCGATTTTTGGTACAATCTGTATACAACATACCAGTAATTTATGTACATACGAGTATGGTACCAGTAATTTAATTATTTATATAACATACCAGTAATTAAATCCCCCGTGCGGTGTCGGGTTAGAATTTCACCACCCCCTTTCTTCCCGTGGGTGTCGTAAAAGTCGACTAAGGGACCAGGGTTGAAGTTTGTTGTGGGCGATTGGCTAGCAACCTATCACTGCAATATGACATTTTGTCCATTTTTTATACCCACATTTATGCTAAAAGTGGCGCTGGAACATACGTTTCACGTGCTCTGCCTACCCCTTTTGGGAATAAAGGCATGAATGTATGTATGTATGTATGTAATTTAATTATTGTTGTAATATACCAGTAATTTGTCCACTTAGTTTATATCTGTATTGTTCTCATATCCCGCACCAACCATGATTATTTTCTGTTTCGCCGAAAGGTGGATATGTAGAGCCTCATGGCATTAAACTCGTCTATTGTATCTGTAACTTGTTACCGTGCAATAAAGATTAAATAAATAAAATGGTACACCGCTTTAAAGTCCAGTTTTCCGAGTGAAAAGTTACGCAACAATCGCTTCGGCAAAAATTGTGATTCTTCCGGAGTCGCAAGCGTTCATAGGCTGCGGTGTCTGCTTACTATCAGGTAGACCACATTCCTGTTAGCCAACTTGGTATAAAAAGTATGTATGGCCAGTTAATTTTCTAGTGGACAATTTTTATGAGCACTGGCGTAATGCAACTGCGTTTGTTTCGAAAATTTTCGATGGGCACTCCGGAAAAAAAGTTATAAATTAGTTAAATATTTATAAATTCTAGGCAAGCCCGTGGGAATAGGCTTGTATGGCCGCTCCGCCACTGGTAGGATTCTTTACCTTTATTTTTGATGTTCGACACGGGTTGCACAGGTCATGGACTGTCGTCCCAGCAAGTTGGCAACGGAGATAGGGTGCACAATTTTTCTTTCCCCTTCAAAAGTCGATAAAAATGTGGAGGGTAGACCCGAAGAGTCCACTTCCCGCCTTTTTTCCTAATGGTCAAGACACGTCACACAACACTCACAGTATAATATAAATATGTGTATAAAGCACGAGGGTTTAAAGTGGTGTATCGTGTGTCGTGACGTTTCCGTGACCGACGGTGCTGGCTGAAAATCAGCGCTGCAGGTGTCTGACACCTTAGCATAATGCTGAGCCAGTGTCCGGTTCACTACCACAGAGACACACTTGTTTCATGTTTCATCTTTTTTAATATGCATGTCCTGTGTTAATAAATGTATCTTTCTTTCTTTTCTCCTTTCTTTATATGGTTGGTACTTACTTTGTACATATAAAGTAGTATTTTACACTAGGCATTTTGTAAACTATAGTTTCTCACTAACTCATGCCATTTAGATCTATATTTAGATACCCCTACTAGGTATACTAACGTATTTCTAATAGATAATTTATAAAGCGGTTCTATCGTTAGCAGATAGTAATCACCCAGTATATTAACTCACATCTGCCTAATGGCGAAAGACGTCATTTTTCAAACGAACTTATGACTCCAATGTGCCATGTAACAATAAACCCAATTCAAACACACATAAAGTCTAATTTAGTAAAAATTGTACGCAGAATAAGGCTATTGTTTGAATATAGTAAAAAGTTCAAAGCGTTCTAACGCTTGTAAGTAATCGATCTAATTAAAATACACGATAGTATCTAGAATATTTATGAAATGTCAACGTGAAGTCCCGGGTTCGATTCTCGATCGATACGTATTAGTAAACCGATATGGGGTTTGCAGCCTAGGGCTTGTCTTTACATGCTAATTAACTTTGTAGGTATCATATGTAGGGTATTATTTGCATATGTTTTACATAGCTTATTGCTGAATGATGCTTGTAATTGGCTTGCCTTTTTATTAGTTTTTATAATGTATATTGATGCCAGGCCAGCGTGGGGACTACTGCCCCGCTCTCTCTCATCCATGATGAGAGTCCTTCCTTGCCAAGCAGTGTGACGCATAGGCTGATTTATTATTAATGTTCATCAAGAGCCGGGCTCTTGTCGGTGGAATAATCGCCACTCTTTGCTCTGTGCCACTGTTTTGAGCTCTTGATACGACATTACACTAACTTTCTCTTTAACTTGGTCCATAAACGCACGTCCTTGTCTTCCCCTGCCTCTCCTTCCTTCTATCTTTCCTTTATTTTTTCTTTATTATTAATGTTAATACCTACATTACTCGACTGCCGAAGGACCATTGTTGCAATATAAAGTTAGGTGCATCAATATTATAGGCCTATGCAGAGAGTAGGTACGAGACTATACCATTTGGCGTCGAGACCTTCGGTCCGTGGCGCCCCAGTGCGCAAAAGTTATCTGCGGAAATCGTGAAACGTCTGGTTGACGTAACTGGTGATCGAAGAGCTGGCGGCTTTTTCGCGCAACGCATCATATTGCAATTCAGCGAGGAAATGCCGCCAGCTTCCGCGGTACAATGCCTCGCCTTTTTAGGGTTCCTTATCCGTAGCATGGCAAATAACGGAACCCTTATGAATTCGTCATGTCTGTCTGTCTGTCCGTCCGTATGTCACAGGAATTTTACTCGAAAACTATAAGGTGTATTTGAATAAAATTTTGAGTATAGGTGTATTTTGTTAACCGCTACATAGTTTTGTAATTAAATTACTAAAAAAAATTTTTAGAGGTGCACTACTCCATACATTAAACTGAAATTCAAAAATAAATTTTCATTGCAAGCCCACGTGTGGCTCATTAATCGATAGGCCTTTCAAAATAAATATAAGGTTTCTCAGCATTTTTTTGATTAAGTGAATAGAGTCGGAGATAATCGCCCGAAAGTCACTAAAATTGTGTTCTCCCCCCCTCTCATTTTTGAACCGTGTATTTTTAATATGAAAAAATCATGGACATAGTGCTTATTAAATTCTTTCAGCGAATTGTTTTGAACAAGACCGGTTCAAAGGTTTTCGAGATATTTTTAAAAAACTGCCTTCTTTAAACAAAAGGACGTAAGTGCCATAAGATTTTAGTAACGATACGACCTTTTTAATAGGCACGAAACCCTTATTGTGCGTGGTCCGACACGCACTTGTTTTATTTAACTTTGTTTTCATTTAATTTAGTTAATGTTTGTTGGCGTCGCGGTAGACCTCGTCGAAGATGGCGAGACGAGCTCGAGATCTTTGACCAAAACTGGTGGGAGACTGCCCAGACCCCTTATCACGCGATAAGTGACAAGATAGAGCGTCTGTCTCTTTATATTGAACGGTATCAGCCAGTGACGGACGCTTGTCGTGTGATAAGGCCGTCCATGCTACGGGGTCAGGATAGGGATACGTGGAAGAAAAAGAGAGAGCCTTTTCGCCAGCAGTGGGACATTTAATGACTAACCTCCTTATTCATAACACTCAAAATGCCTCTGCTAAATAAAATGTGCTTTGTCTCTTTCTTACGAACACAAATGCCAAAGTGACGGATAAAGACAAACGAACTTTGACGCCATTTTTGTAACAGGCTTGCAAAACGTTTATGAATATGGTAGTATTTTTAAGGTAGTAATTTCCTGTAATGTTACATATGTATCTCAATCAATTGAATTGAATTTAATAATACCTGCTTGACTTGGCTTAACGTTGTTTAATCTAATAGTCTGAATCAGAGTAATATCAATTTACCTACAGTTAAATACTGACCACGAAATATCTTGAAAAAATTTTTTTTTACGTAATGTTAAGTACAGTTTTTTAAAACTATTTTAGGACTTCAATCATTCCTTTTTCATGTTATTCAGCGCAATACAATATTCTGACTAATTCATTTGAAAGACCACCTGGTAGTTTACAAGTACAATTAATAACAATTATATAATTTTCTAGACATTTTCTAGGGCATTTAAGCTCTTAAAGCCTAATCATATGGTCACGTCGTCGGTTGCTATTTTTTAAAAGCTTACTTGGAATTGTGTTTGTAGCTTGGGTTCAGTGTCTATTGCATATTTTACATTTAAATGAATACTTATTATCCACATAGTTAGCTCAATTAGACTTGTGTTATGGATACTAGGCTACCTGTTTTTTTTAGAGATTGATATAAATATTTAAATGCATAGGGCAATATTTAACTTTATCGGGATTTAAACCCAGGACCGTCGGCTTCATATATTTGTATAATAAATACTAAAACATTATGTAGTTTTTTTTTCTCAAGTAAAACCAAGAAGATAATTTACATTAACCCAATATAAATCTAAAAAAGGCCATTAGTACCTACTTTTATAATGGTTTTTAAGCGTCTTGTTTTTGCAAAAGACTAGCTTACTGCCATAGGACAATTAGCAATCCATTTGAACTATGCTTTTTATTGTATTCCTAAATCGTATATGTTTATACACCGTGACGAAAATAAATAGAAATGATTTGAAATTCACTAAAGCCCATGGAACCATAAAAGTGTAAAAATAATAACCGTGTGACACATACTGATCGCGCTATTACCCGCAGATTACGCGGCTAATGCAATAAATCGCGCAAATTGACAATTTGATTGCCGCTGCCGGTGGCAGTGATGTAGCTGTTTTATTTACGCTGTGCTAATTGGGTTACATTTTGAAATTGATGATAATGAGTTTTTTAAAAGCTTGAAGGTGACGGAACTAGGGTTTTTCGGTGTTTCCTGTTATTTACGTTAGCTGTACAATAACTGGACACTGACTCAAAGTTACCATTTTCATAGGTAAGGCAAGTGTAAAAATATGTAAATAATTAATTTGAATACAAATACAAATAATTTATAGTATGAAAGTGATAATGGTTTTGTCGTTCGTCACAGTTAGCCGTTGTACTATCGCCCAAGGATACGGGTTCACATTTTCTGAACGAAATCGTCTGCAGGCACAATTTTATGTATTCACGCCTTCTTTCATGACAACCAATTAGGCTCGTCCAATAATACATAGGCCTTTTTTTGTTTGACCTGACCAGACCCAACCATCCCAACATCTGTTGACCATCGACGTCAGTCTATTAGTTGAGTTGCATCACTTGCATCTGAAGCGGCTTCGTGAAACAACAGTGCTAAGTGCTAACTGCCTATACCCATTTTAATGTTCATCTCCTGGCATATTCAACTGCACTCGTCCACAATGCACGCAATAGTCATTTTTCACAAAATGCGTGAGCATTACCCACAGCCATAATGCTTCACCTTCTAATATTAAATATAAATCGTCCCTCACCAGCACCGAGTTGGGATCTATTACAACGACCATGTTTATTGAGAACAAAACTTATTTATTTTATCGCAAAAACTGGCAGGAAAGCCAACCCTAAAACATTTTTTTAAGCCGACTCGCTATTATTTAATGGTGTATTTGCTTCGCATCTAAATAACAATTTTTAGTAGACAACTTCAAAGGCGACTTTATCGCAAAAATGGCAGAAAAGCCGATCCAGATGCGTTCTTTTACAACCTAACCCTAAAACATTTTACTAAACTATTAAACCTAAGCAAAAAAACGATAGTTGCGTAGATGCGAATGTTTAAATAATTGTTCTCTTCCGACTTTGGCATGTTTTTTCTTTGGAATGTGCACAACAAAAGCTACTTTATAGTTAAGGCTAATGCCTGTTCAAATATTCTGGACTAAACTGAAGCTCGACTGTATTGAAATATTGTCGGTAACACTCCAGTCATTTTGCTAATCGATGATAACAAGTCCAGATCACACGGTCGCTGTGGCCGAAACCGTTCATGACAGCATCGTCATTGTCGGTAATATTAAAGTTGTTTACAAGTGTCCTTTTGCCCAAAGGTGTCGACGCCATACGGGGGCCAACATATTTTGACCTTCCTGTTCCTACAGTTGGTCTAGTCCAGGGGTCCAAAATATTAGGGTCCGCTCATTAGACTATTATAACAAAGGGCTGTTTGTTCCTTGAACGAAAAAATATAAACACTCGAACACTTGAATATAAAACCATTGCAGACTCTCATACACATACGCAATTTGCTTGACGAAAGAGGCAGGCAAGGCAGTGTGAGGTGTTTTATTATGAAATTAGTAGTTAATTAAGGTAGTGACTTTTTAATTTTATAATGGTGATATTTATGGACGTTGAGCGTGTATTAGATAGATATGACTATATTTTTATGTTAAATAGTGGGCTCATTTGGCCGTGGGACCTGACACATGTGGTTGTGAGGCGAAATTGTTATTGTGGGGCGAACATTATTGAACAAGGACATTTAGGACATTTTATGGTTGACTTAACTTTCGGACATAATATTTCAATTATGGTGAACCAATCCTATTTCTGGTGCAGTGTTTGCCACACGTGCATATATGACCACTACCTACCAGAGGAGTGCGCCATGTGTGTGTGCAATGAAGAAATAAATTAGGTGAGTAGTTAAATTATTTGTTAGTAGTAGTAATTGAGTAATTCACAATATTTAATTGATTACAATAAACACAACCGTGGGTCTTACACGGGCCCTTATGCGTTTTTCGTTGGCCTGTCAAGCGTCGAAAAAGGGCTGAACTGCGTTTACCTGCTGGGGTCCTAAAGGACATGACCAGATGTTGCATTTCAAACAGATGACCGATACCGATACACATTTTATCAGCTCGTTAAATATTAAATATGGAACATCCCTGTTTGCAATCCATGTTTTATTTAAAGATTTGTAAGTAATTAAATTACCTACCATGATCATGAGGGCTATAAAGTAGGGTGGTCCTTAAAAATCGAAATGTTGAAATTTCATTAAGGCACCATCTTATATTGTTCTGATGTATGAAAAACTAAAATATTTTATTTATTTTTGGATAAGATTTAGGGGTCACGACCGAATTTTAAACTTTTTAAGGCTTCCATTTCTTCATACAAAGTTTTTTTGTTTTTTTTTTTTAATTTCTACATTGTTTGAGCTACATTTGATAACAAGGAATAAACATTTCAGAAAATACGAAATTCGTTCACTTAATTTTCGACGCTTATTTTAAATCAAATTTAAAGTCGCCAAATCATCACCATAGTCCGTTTTAAGCATATTAGCACAATAAAATTCATTTTTGAATTAATGACTGATCTGACGACCCAAGGTTTCCAAGGTTGGTTCGGTTTCCTATCATCAAACGTAGCTCAAAAATGTAGCAAGAAATTAAAAATGAATAAAAGAACTTAGTATGCAGAAATGAAAACCACAAAATGTAAAAAAAAGCAGTCGCGCCCCTTAAATCTTATCGAAAAATAAAAATAAAAAACATGTATTATTTTTTACGTATTAGAACAATATAAGAGGGTGCCTAATTGAAATTTCAAATTTTCGGTTGTTAAGACCACCCTACTATAAAGGACTCAAAACGTCGGAATTGAATATTACAATAATGATACTAGGTATCCGTGATACAATCAATTTATCATACTAGTGTTCCGCGTGCATGACACCAAAGCCTATACTAAAACTTAAACCTATATTGAAAGTTGGTTCAGCGCACGAATGCACTTAGGGGAGCTAGGATTTAGGGTGGTCGAATGAAGTGAAATGAAACAAACATCAAAATGTTATTAAATAATGAAATCCATGGAAATACCAACAAGCTTGGTTAAGAAACTAAAACTGGCAAGCTGGTCACCGCATGTTTGGTATAATAGCGATCTATACCATTTTGAACCATATTCTTAGGGTACAAAAGTTGATAATTATTACATGGTTACACGCAGTGCTAAAGAAAGGCCTTTCCAGGAATTTTCGAGTCATTCTAATTTGTACCGTATTGTTAAAACAGTATAAATTAAAATGAATTCACAAGAGTTACTGGTCAAACAATCACTGGCCGTTTCTATTGGTGGATGATAGTAAATAGCAAACGCTTTGGAGTGCATTCGAAAATAGCCCTAGAGGTGTGAACCCGTACCCTTGGGCGATAGTACATTGCGTACTATATTTTACGATTCTATTAGCTTGTCAATGAAATGTATTGATCAAAAAAAAATGAAAATTACACATTGAATGTCAATGTTAAGGAATTCTCTCTAATACGTTCCGAAACCTTAATTCACCGACTTAGGAGCAATGGGACACATTTTTTTTTATACCTTTGTAAATGACCGACTGTTGAGTTTGTTTCGGCGTTTCTTCTTAACAACGGCTGGTCTTCTTTTTCAGAAACGCTGGTAGAATTTGAATTGTAAAAGTGCCAATGTTACAGCTTATTTGCAGAATAAAATCATTTTATTTATTTATTTGGTAGAAACGGTTTTGAGCCTATAATGCGCCTTTACAAAATGGCAATAGTACAGATACGTATTTTTTTGCGGTTGGAATGCAAATTAAAATCAACCACCAAAAGAATTCCGTTTAAACTGCTGCAGGCATTTCATATAATAAGGAATAGTAGAAGTTTCTAACCGGCATATAGAGAACCAAACACTACCTGATAAATACAAATTAAAGTACCAACACAGATATTAGAATTAGAATCAGATTATGGAATAAGGATCAACAATAGATATCTACAAATAATTACTATCCCACGCGAAATTTCTGAAATAAATATATATCTTTATGACGCCGGGAAAAAACATGTTTTAAATATTATCTCAATAAATCCCTCTCCTAATTTAATTTTAGATCTTAAAATAACCCTTCTTAAAATAATATTAAAACGTGCATAAATTTAACGGAATCATATTCAACACGCAAAAACAAACGACGGCAAAATTCAAATTTGGAATAAAAAACAATTCGGATGTCAAAATTCAAATTTAGAATAACAGTCACTGTGAGAAACGGCAGTGACAAACAATTTCTTTAAAAAGAAACCTGTATTGTCTCTGATTTTAATTTAGATTCATTTGCATGGGTTTGCGAATCATTTTAAATTAAGAAGGGAGTACGTGTAATAGGGTTGGCAGTGGACTTGCATCGTTAAGGTTGAGTGAGGGGTTTTCTAATGAAATGTGTGAATAAATTATGGGAAGGACAATGTCTTGGAGCGGGGAAGGCTGTAATTAAAATGCGGGATGAAATAGGGTTGTCGATTAAGTTTTATGTAGTTTTTTCTGTTTCACGCTTTTTTGGATTCTGTTTGTGGCTGTTGTCGCATTTTCTCTGAACGTATTACATTTTAGATTTTGTTTTTATTAACAAATGTTTCATAAACTAATAATAAGTATATTATTTTGTAATAAATTTAATGATAGACGTGGTATTTTTAGAGAAACGCTGGAAGACTGAGTTTAAATTACAATATAAAATAACAGATATAGGTATAAAAATGTTAATTTTTAAGTAGGTAGGTAATAGGTCATATTCAATCAAAATGAAACTTTCAAAATCTGAAGTCGAAGCAACAATTAACCTTTTGCATAAGGTACTTAACAAAGATATCAGTCGTGTTCGAAATAATTAATCCTTCTAGTAACTATGACATAAAACTAAAATACACTGACAACCCTGAATTTTAATAGTAACACTCAAACTTACATCTTACTTAACCCTTCCACAGGCAAACCTGTTCGGTCCATAACAATCTATTTTTTGTTTTAAACCGACCTTACCGGGGGCCCCTTAATTGTGTCAACCGAACCTCTCAACAATAGAACAGATGCCAACCGGAACTAAATTTTGCAACGTAACAATTTAAAAAAAAACCTGCTTTGTCTATTGTCTTAATAATAGAAGGTGCCAGTATGCATATGAGATTAAAATTACGTTTTTTAGTGGGAACGCAACTGAAAAGGGGTCAGCATTGCCATTCGGACGTTGTGATTCATTGTTCGTTATTTGAATGCAGTTTACTTTTATTTTATTACTTGTCTATTGCAGCAGATGTTAGTTATCTGCGCTAGTTTATCTGCGATTTATAGTCTATGGTATAATTTGAAATTTGCTAGAATAGCTCGTAAATTTTATTTTCTTGCTTTTCGATAGAAAACTACAATGTTTGTGCTTTCATATTCAATACAATGTTTTTAAGTGCTTTTATATTTCTTTATAGTGGTGCGCTAAACCTGCCCTGGGTATAATAAAGATTTCAAAATAGGTTATGGCAACATTTATGATATCACAAGTACGTAAACTTGGGGGAAATGGCTAAGCCCCACGCATGTTCCGTATATATGAATCAGTCGTAAGATAGCCTAGAGATATGTTTACCTACTTGGCCGGCAATCCCTATTTTCCCGGCGTCTCGTCTGCAGTAATGTATCTTGTTGTTTAGTTGTAAAAGAAAACATCGTGAGGAAACCGGTCTTAACTCAACAAGGGTTAGTTTTCCGTATGGAAAGGTTGAAGTATGTATGTATGTTAATACTTTATTGTACACAAGACACAGGTAAAAATACAGACAAAAAAGTTTAATCGGTACAAAGGCGAACTTATCCCTGTAAGGGACCTCTTCCAGTTAACATTTGAGCAATTGAGTTGAGATCAGGAACAAAAATATAGACAAACTAACACGTGTACAGACGTATGTAATATATATATAAACTACATAATAAAACAAATAGTATACACATACTATAACTATATATAATGATATACATATATATATACAAATAAACATATTCACACAATATACAAACAGTATCCTATTAAATCACAAGTCGTTGGAGAGCCACAACTTTTTCAACTTTTCTTTGAGTGATGCCACAGACTGGGACTGTCTAAAGGACATCGGCAGGCCATTCCACAACTTCACAGCGCGCACCGTGAAAGACTAAAGGCCTCCACCCACCGGACGCGTGTCGTGCGCAGCGCGTTTGCTGCGCGGCACACGCGCAAGTTGTAAAGCATTGATACTACACTTCAAACACACATCGAACGCGTTTCGAAGGCGGGCCCGCGGCGCTAAAGTTACAACTCGGCAGCGCGCGGGGGCCGGTAGCGGCGCAGCTGCAGCGCAGCAGCCGCGCGGCACACGCGCAGCACACGCGCAGCTCACGCGTGGCACACGCGCAGCACCCGCGCAGCAGCAGCGCAGCACCCGCGCGGCACACGCGCAGCACCCGCGCAGCTCACGCGTGGCACACGCGCAGCACCCGCCCCGCGCAGCTGCAGCGCAGCACCCGCGCGGCACACGCGCAGCACCAGCGCAGCTGCAGCGCAGCACCCGCGCGACACACGCGTTGCTACACGCCGCCCGCTTCCGGTGTGAATATACCGCTTCAAACGCGCCCGACACGCGCAGCACACGCGTCCGGTGGGTGGAGGCCTTTTGTAATCGCTCAAGTTTTCCAAGCAGTTCCTCTTTGAGATCTAAAAGTGCAATGTCACCTAAGTCTAAAAGAGGAAGTAAAAGAGATTGGGCAAGGGTCACCTTAGTGTGGAAAGGGAGAAAATTCTGCAAACGCCTTAGGGAGTGGACGGAGGCAAACATCTTTTGACTTACCTCAGCAACATGGGGAGACCAAGAGAGTATCTGATCGATGGTGATACCCAGAAGTCTGTATGAGAGTCTGGTTTGGAAGACGAGTGCCTGCGCCAAATTTTGGGTTAAGGTGCCCAAGGTACCACTGACACTTTAAGGGTATAACCGGGAAAAAGGCTAATAGGAAGATGATACAATAAATAAATATTTGCGGACAACCTTATACCAATCGATCTAGTACCCAACTAAGCAAAGCTTGTACTATTGATACTAGACGAAGAAAAACATACCATTATAGAAAAATCATTGTGGCACTCTTTAGGGGAGGCCTACGTCCAGCAGTGGACGTCTTTCGGCTGATATGATGATGATAGATAAGTAGAAAGCATCCATGACTGAGATCTCATCACAGAAATAAATGCCCTGACCGGGATTCGAACCCAGGACCTCTTGCTGTCACGACCAACCAGGCTAAAGCGGTCGTCAAAATTAAAGAAAAAAAGGATGAAAGTACATCTAGATGAAGGTCATTAAAATGGTTGATCACACACACACATCCAGAAGTGCCTGGGCGACCGAGCTCTAATCGGGTAAAAATAGAGAATATAGGATGAAAACGAATTTTCCGCTACATGAAACCTAGGTCGATCGATATTGATATTCATATTTATTTAAGATCTCATAATATTACACTGCATTATTAATAACATTAATGCAAATCTATAAGCATGAATGAACGAATATTATTTGTTTCAGATATTACAATCCATAATTTGTTAGTAGGTAGGTACTTCAATTGAATCTCTATAGCATTTGTTAGAAAACATTGAAATAATAAATAAAAGGAATACAGAGAGAATAGATAATACTATGATTGAGTTAGTATTTTTAATCACAAACCAAGATCTGCCGCTCGGATTATTTGCCATAGGTACATATATACTGAATTAGTTACATAGTAACCCCTAATACATAATTTAATACAGTAAAAAGCGGGGGTGTATGATTTTAAAAATGAGGGTGACGGGTACTGGTGGGGAAAATCGTTCGATCCGTTTTCGAGGGTACTCTAATATCGAATTATGACTAGCTATTAAAAAACACACAGATTGGTAGGTAAATAAAAAATACTGTGCCAGCGTATTGCAAAGAACACAGGTAAACGCGTGATAAAATTTCCAGAAAGTTCGGTCTATACACAGGTGAAAGAATTTTTGAAATCAGATGAGCGGTTCGTGAGATCCCTTACATATACAGACCAAACTTACGAACTCATAGACTTTTCCTCCTTATTGAACGAGTGAGCGGAGCGAAGAAGTTCGCTGTTGCGGCTAGGGCCCAAATTCGTTCGTATATCTCGTTATCCGGCAAGTCTCTATCTAGATCGCATTTCTCAATGAATACTCGTGAAGTTTTGTGATCGGGTTCAATACATTTTTTTTTGACGATTTAGTTTTCGTTTTTTTTTTTAATGACTCGCCACTGGCTCACAGAGCTACTAGTATTTCTTTGTTACAATTTTGTCACAAGGGCAACCCTGGGTTAGGTAATATAAAAATTTATGGAAACCTTATAAATACTTAATCCATATTTCTTATTGAAATCCTAAAGCGCATTCCATTTTCAAAGTTCTAGAATTCCACAGACCAAGGCACTCGTTAAAAAAACAAAGCTGGAAATGAGAGCTCGCTAATGAGAAATAAGATTTAAAAAGACGGGTTTAAACCTTTATCGCAATCGCCTTCGACCGGGCGAATTAAAAGAAAAAAAAATATGCTGCATTATAGCAACAATAGTTACATTGATGCAATTTTGTGTGAAGACAGGTCAGGTTAGCCAAGTTTTAATTTCGGAGGAGATTCAAAAAAAAATTAACGATAAAACGATGCATAAAATTACACTATTATCGTCCATGTTTATGTAATATTTTGAACATTGGGGGGAAAATAACACTTTTTATACGCGAGCTATGTTCGACTACCTGATGATTCGTTGTGAGAATCAGTAAGTGGATTGTTATATACATAGTTAAATTTAACATTAATACAATACAAATATGATAAACTTGCTGCCTAGGATTGCAAAGAACGCGGGCAAACCCGCAGGATAAAATTTACCCAAAGCAAGGGGCGGACACTCCGCGATTTACGTTCATCGCTACAAGTAAGTACATGCCGGTGCCCCAACGTTGGGGAACCGGCATGTACTTGTAGCGATGAACGTCGACGTCGTCGTCGACGACGTCAGAGGGCCATAAATCTTAATGTTTTGGCTGAGAAAAAAGCGCCTTTTGTAAAGATCAAAGGAGTGTCCCTTCTGTACTTGTACTATTATCTATTCTGTGCCCAAAGTCCATTCAGAAAGTCCATTTTATACACAGATGAAAGAATCAGTTCCGGAGATTGAGGTAGAAGCCCTTACATACAAACTTGTAATGTTCCAATCTCACAGACTTTTCCGCTTCATTATATTAGTCTACTAAGATAATAAAATGTAATACTTAGTAACCTAGCCGGTAGGTAATTGGTACTAAAAACGAGGAAATGTCTTTAACTGGAAGGTTTTCAAATTACTACCTATAATATTTATGTAGAAGAACCTTTTTAGTCACGATTTACTCAACTTTTTTATTTATTACTGCAATGTGCTGCTTACACATTGTTTGCGAGTAGCTTTTGTATGGACTCAAAGTATTAACTAATCAGTGCGTAAAGAGGCCCTAATACCAATAAGAAAAATTTCTTTCACATCTTTCAAAAAATAAATTACGTTGCCAACGAACTGTGTTGCTATAGTTAATATTGATTTTCTCCACCATATTGGTGCACAAGGGAGACAATGCAGGGGTACCACCCTCATCTTTTTAACAAGCCCATGTGCAAAATGGGGTTTTTTGGGGCATTTTAATATGATTAAGCGGGTTATGTATTAATAAATGCAAGTTTTTATTTATTTTACGTTTGTACTGCAGTAGCAAATTTTGGGTTTAAAATGGCCTCTTTTCTAGATCTTGATGACATAGCATTTGATGTAGTATTACAAGAAATTGAGACAGAGTATTAACCTATGTGGCTCCGGGAGTTGTAGAACTCAAGAGGCTGTTTTTTTCGCAAAATTATTTTATATATTGTTGAATCTGCTCACAAAATTTCACGAGAATCGGTTCAGAAATGCAACCTCTAGAGAAACATTTTTTGCTCTCAATTTGAGAACGGAGAACTTCGTTCGCTTCGCTGTCGTTCAATGAAATGTCAAATGATATTTTTTTCATGTGTCAGCTCATGTAAGAACCTTAGCGGTCCAAAGATTATTCTCATCTCATATTTATTTTACATCAATAATTATTTTGCGACGAATTTTTGTTGTTCGTGATTTCCTTTACAAAAGGAAATGTAGGTAAAGGGGCTTTAGCGCTCAAAATTTTTTGTCAGTCGAAGCTATTCTCCTTAAATAAGGCGTTATAGATATTATTTATGTTACTTCAATAAATATTCTGCGACGAATTTTTCGTTATTCCTGATTTTCTATATAAGAGAAAATGTAGGTAAATTTTGGCCTAATCTTCAAGTATAATATCGCCCGGCTGCGTTGGGCAGAATTCGAACCCCGAGAATTATTGTTTGAGATTGTTTTTAATGGCTTTTCTTTGTGAAGAAACTTCTGGAAGCCCTTAACATTCTGAGGTGATAGCAGGGGTGCGTAAGGAAAATATAAGTAATTTTTTCGTTAAAGTATTCTGTAGTAGTTAAAGTATGATTTGTATAATTGATGAATTTCACAGAAATGTGCTTCCTTAACGAGTCCTGATGGCGTTTTTATTTGTTTCGATGTTTCCATTGTGTTCTAAAAAGAAAAAAAATACATCGTCTCGTTCTAAGGAAATGCACTAACTTTGGCGCTGTATACGGCGCGCGGGCGTCCCTGCCTTTTAAAAAAAGTACCTATAGTTTCGATCTGTCTTGTCCCTATATTACGAATACAAATGCCGAAGTGACAGATAAAGACAAACGAACTTTAAGCGCGTTTTAGATAAAAAGATTGATGAACGTTCACGAACAAGGCTTAAGATGTTTTATAAGAATTACCTATACCTACCTACTTAGATGCGTTATATACTTATGTATATAATTCAGATAGGGAACCGTCAAGTATTATATTGCGTTCGATTCTGGGGCACCGTAATGAAAAGCAACGAGGAGTCCTGCCGTTTTCGGTTTTAGTAGTAACGACAGAAAAAAACCAGCAATGAATTACTCAAATTAAAATTTTCAGTAACCTGACATTAAAATTAAGTAACTGATCCACCAAGCGTTCTCTAGAACATGAATATCCAAAAGAAAGGTATTGCCTTATCCATTTGCCACATTGCCACACCAAACATAGGTACTATAATGATGACATTATTGTTTTGATGAAATATAATGCTTGAGTATTCAAAGGTTTATATTAAGTCCCCAACCCGCATTAGGCCAGAGTGGGTACTACTACCCGTTCCCTCTAATCCATAAGGCCTGTGCCCAGCACTGGGACGTATTTGGGATGATTCGTTGTTGGTCGTGTGGTCCCATTGTTCCTAAGAATAGCAAATAAAGCGCGACATAATTCTACAGTATCCTTTTACTTTATTTTTTTCTATCGGCCTTGAATTGGCTGCTATTTATGGCTAAGCCGTTTAAAAAGTACCATTTAAATTTTAAGGTCGTCACAATAATCGAAACTTTGTTTTTGCTGCCACTACCGAATTTGATCAGCAAAAAATATTTGACTTGACACCCACGCCGAAAAGAGCATTTCTTTGCCCCGCTATTGCAATTATGGAAATCAAACAGACCCCCCCTGTCTTTGCGTTTTATTTAAATTCGCTTGAAGAAATAATTACTTACGTATTTGAGACAACCGTGCGCCATTTGGCATCAAAAGTCTTTCCGTTCCGTTGTCGAATTTAAATTGTTATTTAACTTGCTACACCCTACTCTGCTCCTTATATAAGATGAGAAAAATCCGTCGTTAATAGTCGTGCGTGTTCAAGAAAAACTAGGTATGGTGAAACGTAAATTATTGTTTGGTTATGTTTGAAAAAGCACCACGAAAGTACGCCAAACTAGTACAATATTTCCTTTTGATGAAAATCAGACAAAACTGTCCGTTAAAAATCGAATGTTATTTGGAATTAAGTGTATTTATCAATAGGAATGAGTTTATCACTATGTAATAAGGTGCAAGAGTGTAATTAATAATTAAACTATAAACGTTGACTGTTCATTGGTACTACTATCTTCCTACCGGGGATTCAAGGATTACCAAATGTGTTATTTGATAAAATAAAAATATTTTAAAAGGCCTGGTAGTTATTGGCTCCAGCAGGGAGCAAGTTGGACCATAGTTGATTGATATGGACCATATCCCAAATATCAACTCGATTAAAAACCGAGTTTATGTACATATATCAAAATTACACTACATTTAAAATATGGTATTGCTAAATCTCTATGACGGTACTATCCTTGGTATATGAAACTGATAAAAATGATACGCTCTGTGGCGACTGTAGTGTGGATAGCATTCATGTAACCTCATTTTGCTTTTTAATACATAAACAGCATAACTGTACCTACAACGCACCCTATTACATAATATACTTAGACACGCCAACGAAAAATCCACCCGCCTCAGCGATCTCCATACCCCAATATCTTTAGGGGATCCGAGTACCTACGCGCTCCTCACTTCAAAAGAAGAGGGTGAAAACTTCTCGCGATCAGAATTTTTATTTAAGTTTTCAACGAAAAATTTTCCACCCCCGAATTCAATTTTTTCCCCGAAAATTAATTAGAGAACACGGCTCTGTTGATTATGGGTCCTTTAATTTCGACGAAGATTAGTAAGTAAATATAGGGGTGGGTTTTTTGAAACGGGGGGATAATTTGGCGTTTCTAAGATGCGTTCTGATAATTAGTTTCGTTATGCTGATGTTAATAACTTTTTTTACGAGGGCGGGAAATTGCATTTTGCCGCTAGCTTTGTCGATTTGGATGTTTAATTAGAATTTGTTTTTAGTTGGTACAAATGGTTTTCGGTCACTTACTTGACTTAAAAAAGATCCAAAGAAGGTAAGCATTAAGTAAGTAACTATAATCGAAGTTAAACTAGTGGCTCGTCTGTGAGCTGTGTAGCTTAACGAGTTGGTACAGTGTTTTTTTTTTAATTTTCACAAACTCTCTACAAAAAATATACATAAGTATATATATATTCATCGAACCTGCTCACAGTAAATCACAAGAATCGGTTGAAAATGTGACCTGTAGAAGAGGACAGCCGGACAAACAAGCTGAAACGGATAAAGTTGTATTTTCTACCTTTATACGAATATCAAACTTGACTTACAGCATCATTAATATCAATTATTTTGAGCGATTAAAAAGGGTAAAGAATCGTGAGCAAGCAAACATTCTCCCACGTTTTTACGGTATTAATTACTCAAATTTCCAAAAAAACTTGCACTAAAAAACTACCAACGCAAACAATTATTTCAAAATCCATCTACCGTACCAAGTTAAGTGGCAAACAAGAAAAAACACGACCCCAAAGATTAAAACAGTCTCACAATTTAAAATTCAGTTCACACATCGGCTCAACTTCAAGTCCACAAAAAGAGATTAAAAAAACAATGACAAAAAAATATGCAAAAATATTTTTTGACACGTTCCTTCACACCCGGTAGCTTTGGGGTAGTGTACAAAAAATGGCGTTTAGCCGTTTTGAGCGTTATAGCTGGGGCAAAAGGTTTGTTTTTGTAGTAATTGTTTTTTTTTACCTGGAATCAATATGATCAATACCCTAATCGAATTTCTATGAAGCTGCTTCTGGGCACGCGACAGTTTTTTTCTATTATAAAGATTAATATGTGTATTGTATTATACCTGTGACCGGGTACAGGTAGATCATTAATTTGGTATATATTATTATCCTATTAAGAGTCGCCAAGACGCTCGGCTCTCCATACAAACGTAGTTGGATTCAAATTTTAAAACGACAGGCTAAAATAACATGAAACTTCGTATACACAATGGGATCCGGATATCTAGGTCGAAAACTTTCTATAATATTACGTTTTGATTGGCACTTTCAGCTATTTAGGTAATAGAAGTCCAGTCAAACTAACAACTTAAAAAAATGGTAGTAGAATTATAGTTGAAACGCAATAATACTTATCAACGTCATAGGTTTAATCCGATAACTACGAGTACTTTCACGCAAAAGCTACCGAATCGATTTTCATAAAACTTTTAGAATTATGTTATCCTCAAAGACTTTAATTTATGCGCATGAAATATGGTGAATAGAGATATTATTGATACATTAAAATTATCATCCATCATATTCTACGTTTTGAAGCTCTGAAATGCAATAAAAACAAATATCGAACGGGAAAACTATTTTTTCAAGTGCCTATATCATTTGATTTATCACAAGAGCAAAAGCACATACGTCCAAAAACAATAATAATCGGGGTGAATTCCCTTGTTAAATCATACGTCCTTGTGGAACCGGTCTTTGTCCATTGTGTTGACCAGATCGACAAATGGGGACGAAATCCCGTTTGCTGGGTTGTGTGAGTGAGTTCATACACGCACACGCTTCACATAATGGTGTATTCATTGGGAATAGTCTCTAAAGCTACTTCCACTACAGCATCGCTAACCAAACTGGGGCATAATAAATATATAATATAGTCATTATATGTTTTTGACAAACAAATTAATAGCGCCGAAAAAGATTAACCTATTTTGATGTAGTTGTTTTGTTTGATAGCCGGCTTTAGTGCGATGATATTTAGATATATTTCATCAAAATTGGTCTAGCTAGCCTAGGGTGGTGAATTTTAAACGGTACACCTAAAGGCCGAAACGCATTGACAGCGGTTGCAGAGCGTTTAGGCCTTAAATGTAGGTATCACGTCACACAGGTTTGAAAACTATATTTGTTTCATTTTCTCATACATTGATTATATAGAATTACTCTACTAATAGCCAATCCGCAAACAATACTTAATAACTAAATATGTTAAAAAGAACTTCGTATCTGAGCATAGAAGTTTATTTAAATCGTCGTTATCGGTCGTCTCTTTTGATGGTGTAGTATACATTTTTAAATTTAAACTATTTGAAAAAAAATGTTTACAAAACTTTTTTAATTCAATTGATTAGGGGAAATATTTTAGAATATTTTTGAAAAAAAATGTTTGCAAAACTTTTTTTATTTAATTTATTAGGGGAAATATTTTAGAATATTTAAGACAATTTATTAGACTAAATATTGCATTCAGTTTACAGTTACTCTGCAATTATCAAGGGCACCCTTTACATTCTCGTATCACGTCAAAGTAGCAAAAGAACTACCATAAGTGTAACATGCCTGAGTTGACATCCTCATTGTTTGACAAAATCGCTTATATATCAAAATAAATAAATATTAGTGGACAACCTAACACAAATCGAACTAACCCCCTGGTAAGCTCAATACGGCTTGTGCTTACAACTTACTAGACACCGATATATTTAATAGATGTAGATACACAAATACATAGAAAACATTCCATACAGCCCCAAACAATTATTCATGCTCATCACAAAATGATTTGCTATTACCGGGATTCCAACCCAGCTAGTCTAGTCTAGCCAACTAGTCGTCAAAATCTTTGACCGATAAATAATCAAATACGCAAGTCGCCCGATATTCTCAAAATTGGACCTGTTTTATTCAACTGATACCAACCACGTTATACGCAAGCACTGTCTACAAGTCCTTAAACCCATTAGTCCTGTACCAGTAGTGCACGTCCCGTCCTTGGCCGACCGGTTCAACCGCTACTTAGCGGGACATGTGAACTTGAACTTGCTTTTGCACGATTGTGGGTTATGCAGTTTTGGTACGAGTGCGTTTGGTGATTTAGATTTATTTATTTCATGATGAAAGTTACAATGTAAATGTGAACAGGTTAAAATTATAATAAAGAGAGGCGAGCCAAGACTGGTTGTGAATAGCATAATAGGATTTAAGATCCCTGTCAGTACTGCGTGACGTCACTGGTATTACTACTCACGCTACGTGGTTTTATTATAAGTTAGTTCGCGTGATTTAGTTTACTGAGTTCAATAAATAAAATAGAAATCCTTTTCACGATCGTCAAAAATAGGATATAAATATATGATGTTTTATTTAATGGAGAACCAACAGCTATAAAACTTACTAATAACATGAATATTAAAAAAAAACAATTAAAGGATCTCACAGATAGCGCTAGAATATGAGAAAACTTAAACAAAGTGTGACCCTAATCATACACAATTACAGAACGAAACCGAATAAGAATATAATAAAATTAATAATGACAATTACATATAAATTACAATAGAGAAAGTGGAAAGAAACGAAATATTATCAACAATTAATTAACTAAGATTGAAATGAATGGGTCATGGACCAACACCTACATAGTGATTGGTATTTTATAATTATAGTGGCTTTCTGAACTGTAAAACCTGCACGCTGAATGAACAAAAAAACATATAATAGTTTAAACTGCTCACAATATTTCAAGATAATCGGTTCACAACTAAATAACTAAAAAGCATATTTTATCATAACGCCAATCCAAAAAATGACTCTTGTCTTTAAAATAATAACAGACGAAGTTGCAAGCATAAATAAGCTCTTTAACAAGATTCAAAATCATTTCGCCAGAAAAAAAACTGAAACCCCGACCCCAAAACGTCTCAAGCCGGGGACGTTTTTCCACGGGCAATTACAAACAAGCATTTTTAATTTAAGAAGCATTATCTCCTAACCTCGCCAACGTTCATTTCACTCAGGGGAGCCATAATTCACTCGCTTTCCTTTCTTGCCAACAATTATTCTTCCTCTTAACTGCCTTTTTAAGAGATGTTTTTTATTAGAACTAGTTTGTATTTTTAATGTGTTCGTTGCGTCCGTGAATATAAGTTTTATTAAACATTAATTTTCTTATTCCTCTCTATGTTTATTTATTTATTATGTACAAATTTTTAAATTCAATTTTCCTATTAATAAAAGAGTACAATATGGGTTACTAATAAATTATTAACTTTTAAATAAAACTTGTATTTACGAACGCCAAAAAACACCAGGTAATTTTAGGAGTCATTACAGCACAATATGCATCAGTAATTATTACTACTTTTCTTTGGCCATAGTTTTTTTCTTTGGGTTCCGTTGCTAAAATGGCAATGGCTGTTGGTCCATCTATCCTTCTGTCTGTCTTTGTTAGCTGCTACATAAGTAGTTGTGTAATCAAAATAAAAAATAAGGAAACAGTTTAGGAGGGCACTCCGTACATCTCACTTCAAGTAAAAAAAACACTGGCGCAGGTCACCAAGTCACCGTGTGAATCGATAGGTCTTTAAAAATTAAAAGGTCTGTCAGCAGTTTTTTCCAAGTCAATATATTTGGAAATGAAAAAGTCGAAAAAGTCACAACTTTGGAACTGTGAAATTAAAAAATATGGATAGTAATTATAAGTACATACATTATTTTATACACACAACTTAAAAGAATCTGTAACAAGCTTTTAGTGTTTACAAAATAATTACACTTATGATATAAATATAATATTAAGTAAAATATTCAGTATTATTTTAGCAGTCTAGTATCCATAAACCAGGTCCGTAAATATATTTAAATATTGGTAAAGGTCGCGGGAGTCCGCTGGATGCGGGTGGTGAAGTTATTCCACTCTTTGGAGGAGGCTTATGTCCAGCAGTGGACGTGTTTCGGCTGATAAGATGATGATGATAAAGATGACTATGCCGATGATATATAGTCATGTATACGGTATAATTATCATAAATTAAATTAATGACTTCCTATGAATCGATTACTATTAATTTTTCCTCCGTACAAAGTTTACTGGTGTTTAGTGAAGTTTACATTCTGATCCGGATTTTCATAAAATTTCCATACAAAACTCGTTGTGCCCATAAACTGTCATCAAGCAACCTTGTATATTGTAATAAACAAAGTATTATTACAATTTCCCAAAGTGCTATAAAAGGGAGGCGTGGCCTCTTAATAGCGTTTGCGTGTTGAGCTTATTACCAACTTATATTTACAGTTGTAACATGCGTTACTTTCAAGTAACTACGAAAATTCTGTACTAGAATCGCGTTTTTTAATGGCATAATTATCTTTGTATTATAAACGTTCCTTTGTTTTACGATTGGTTACCAAGTTCGTCATGGTAACGTAACTTGGCTGCCCATTTAAGAATTCTTAATGCATAAATACGAGTATACTAAGGTTTTTAATTATACCATCTTACCTCTACTCTACACTAAAGGTGGTATTGTGTGTAGAATGTATGAATGGACTAGGTTTTATGTTAGGTATTTATTGACGCATAAATTGCATAATGGAATAAAATTGTCGATAAACAATGGAGAGTTTCATTAGACATTTCATATCGAGTACACAGATTCAAATGATCCCAAGTTAACTCAAAAAAGATTATCTTATGGGTACTAGACTATTTCAATACATAGAAAATATCCAAGACTGACAAACAACTATTCTTGGACAAGACACAAATATTTGCCCTTACCGGGATTCTAACCCAGGACTAGGAGTGATTCAGGACCCTCAGCTTCGCATTACTACTTCATCATCGTCATCATCATATCAGCCGAAAGACGTCCACTGCTGGTCATAGGCCTCCCCGAAACAATGCCACAAGAACCGGTTCTGCGCCACCCGCATCCAGCGGACTCCCGCGACCTTTACCAGGTCATCAGTCCACCTTGGGGGAGCCCTACCCACGCTGCACCTCCACCTGTATGGGTGGAGCAGCCTAACTGCTGAAGTGTAGGTTCCACTTGATCAGTAGATATATATGGTGTTGAGTTCCTGGTAGGGAAACTTCGTCAGAGCGCTCGAGGATGCTGCGATGAGAGACCTGCATTTGTCTCTGCCTGTGAGAAATCCTCAAATCATTATGCAACGCGCTTGTGACTCGTGTAGAGCTAGCATCCATGGGCTATGGTGTCTGTACCAAGCAGGCTTTACGGCAGGAAGGCAGGCAGGGCTTATGGCTTACCAAAGGCCCTGTGTGCGAGTGATGAGAATAGGCGCTTATGAGCCCAGCGCAAATCTTCCGTCAGCACTTTTAAATCTAATTGATCCAACGACCCGTGCAGCGCGAATCTATATGCTCGATCAACAGTATATTGTTTTTTTTATATCAATAGGTCCTTTATATTTAAATATGAAAAAAATATGGAAAAATGACATGCTGCACCGACCCCCAAGGGCCCCAAGTAAATTAGATAACGGCAAGGAAATGATACTGACCAAATGCCCTGTGTGCTAAATATACCAATAAAATATGACCCCTCAAAGACACTTAAAGACATACAAGCCATATAAAAAAGTACATAAGTAACCTAAAGTCTAAACACCCACAAAAAACGAGGGCTGCCACCCTCACAAATCAACATAAATAAGTACATAAAGATATAGCATTAAGTCGTCACTGATTACGGGCAAAAAATGTGGGGGACACACCCTCGCGTTTTTTTTTGCACCCCACTTTTTATAGCGCGTCAGTCTCATTGGTGATCGATTCTTGTTACTGTGATGGATATGATTGTGTTGAGAATATGGGGTCCGAGGGTGTTCACGTAACTTTTCGAATGCACGTTAGGATTAGAACAAATCAACTTTAATTATGCCATGCAAACAGTGAGATTTAAATCTACCTGACGCGCGTACAATGATTTACGTAATCGACCTGCTGATTGAGATGGAACTGTGACTCACCACGGACGATCTCCGCTGATTTTCATTTGTTTATGTTAGCGTCTATGGGGCATGATGGCCGCTGGCAAGATGACGTGGAGGCCATTGTTAGCTCCATCTGGACTAGGGTCGCTGCGGACCGCACCCGATGGCAACTGATGGAGGAGGCCTACATCCAAAGATGGGTACCTAAGTCCAACGCGACAAGATAACTTACCTAATAAAAACAATTAAATTAGATATAAGTAGCATATCGCTAAACTTAAGTGGCAGTAAGCGGGACACATTGCACGTAGAAGCGATGGCCGTTGTGGCGGAAAGGTTCTCGAGTGGCGACCACGTACCGGAAGGGGCAGCGTTGGTATGCCCTCCACAAGGTGGACTGATGACCTGGTAAAGGTCGTGGGAGTCCGCTGGATGCGGGTGGCGCAGGACCGGTCATTGTGGCACTCTTTGGGGGAGGCCTATGTCCAGCAGTGGACGTCTTTTGGCTGATATGATGATGATGATGAAGTAACTAAATATATGCATGTACCTGAAAACCAACCACTTACTTAATTTCACGATTTTGGTATCATAGAACAATTATTATTAAAATCGACGACTTTTAGATTAGTAATAAATTTTATGTTATTAGGTAATTATTTATTTCTATAATTATTATTTTTTTGACGACCGCTTTAGCCTAGTTGGTAGTGACCCTGCCTACGAAGCAAGAGGTCCTGGGTTCGAATCCCGGTAAGGGCAAACATTTATGTGATGAGCATGAATATTTGTTTCTGAGTCATGGATATTTTCTATGTATTTAAGTATTCATATCAATTATATATATCGTCGTCTAGTACCCATAACACAAGCCTTACTGAGCTTACTATGGGACTAGGTCGATTTTTGTAAGATTGTCCCCTTATATTTTTTTTTTTTTATATTTTTACAAATGGAATGATGAGTTTATATTTTGCTTTTAATAAATGGCTTAAAATTATTATTTATGTTAGCGTTGCACCGAAGACTCGCCTACCTGTACCTACATAAATTAATCAAACTGGCAGTAGCAAACATAAGAATGTAAAGCAAACTTTCTCCAATAAAATCTACCTAGCTGTTACCACTTATACGCCCAGCCAATATTAACATCTACTCTACATAGTTGGCATTAAAATCTTAATGAAACTCCACTTTGAAAACACATCCAATTAAGGGTCGACTCGATGAAGTACAAGCAAGGGGGTGGCGAATAAAAATGGGGTGCTGTGCCCACCATGTTTCTTCCCCCGATCGCGTTTTGTTTTTGCATACGCCGTGATTGATAAAGAATAATAATTATGTTCGTCGAATAACCAGTGGGCGAAGCATGGTTGCCATTTTATCACGCTGTGGACTCGTCACGTTCTGATAAGTGCACGAGTGCGAGAGTGACGGATATCTTGTCTTGTGGACGTTGCATGGAAGATATTTAAGACAAAATGATTAACTAGATATCTACAAGATCAAGCATTATTAATAATATCATATGTCAGTAGGTATAGTGCATAAGATAATTATAATAATAGGATGTAAAATAAAGTCATTATGAAATGTAGAAATAAAGTCAATAAGAAATGTAATGAACAATACAAATTCATTAAAATAAATTAGTAATAAAATTATTTTATATTTCTTTTCTTAATTTTTGTACTACTATACTTGTACTACTATACTTCGAACTACAGCCACGGTTTGACACTTAAAAAATCCTCGAAGCTAGAATGTGTACTCGAGAAGCAAATTTTTCAGAATTCCGAAGGAGCTGATGTGGGCAACTCCGGCAGCTTGTTGTATATCGGCCCCATCACGCGTGTCAACACAACAATTCAGATTAATAAAAGGTCGGCAACATGCTAGTGATGCTTCTGGTGTCACAAGCATCCATAGGCAACGGTGTCCGCTTACCATCAGGCAGGCCATATACTTGGTCGCCACCGACATACAAAAAATATTTTTAATCCAATTATCAGATGATGATGATCGTGTAAAAAGGTATCAAGAGATTTATTATTACCAATACCTGTCACTGACAGTTAAGAACTTAAAATAATAATAATAAGCCGAGAACCTAAAATACAAACTGAAAGAGAAATCAGCATTCATGGAGTTGTGACGTCACAGGACCCGCTTTGTGGGTTCGTCAAGATTTGAGCAAGTTCCAATGCTCGGCTGTATTCTGTTTGAACGTGCGAGTTTAAGTCGTGGGACAGTACTTGTACAAGTTAGTAAATTAATTTTCTAAATATAACAAAAGCATCGTAAATGGTTGGGTTTATATTGGATTTATACTATCAATAAATAAGCATTCTTACGAAGATTTCGCGACTTTGGCAGTGGGATCTTAAGAGGATTCTCTGAAAAATGTATAATGGTGTGTAGGGATAAATTCGCTATTGAACTACATATCTTATTTGGTTAATGATATGCTATGTTTATTAGTTACGATAGAGGGTGTTCTATATAAAACTCTTAAAACTAACATCAACCAATTTTTATACGGTTTAATAACTAACTACTCATTAGACTTTAATACAATTAAAGTTCCTACTACTAGATGTTCAGTCCTCAAATGTTCATTGTTCACCTCATCTTTTTAGCTACACTTTTTCTCAACTACTTTTGTTTTATAACAATTTGGACCCTTATAAACTCTAATTAAAGCTCTAAGAACAAGAAGAACCTATTGTGAATATTATGGAGTCACTTTTCTATATGCAGATTTTTTGAAAAAAGTTGGAAAAATGCAGCGATAGACAGCTTTCAGTCTCAAAATTGTCGCGACGTTGGCTTTAGTTACCAGCCTTTCCCGGAAATTAAAAAAAAACCGTCAACCACACATTGCCAGGCTTGAGTTCCTTAATTATTCCTTTATTCCTTATTTATGAAGGTACTAAACCTGACATTATTTGGCTGACATTATTTTTGTATTTCGTTCAACACAAAAAGATGAGAAGCAATTATATGGAGCTATATTTATATTGGTACAGAGGTTTCAAATGAGGTGGAATGAAATAGGTTTTTGAGACCATTTAAATAATAAAGGTGTTCCTTTACTGCATTTTGTATTGTGTTACACGTAAAGTAAACGAGCGAGGAATACGAGTGACACTGCTTATTATAATATTTATTACTTTTTGTCGATAAGATCTGTAAAACCAGGCTCGTTTTAAAACAATCAATATACCTGCACCGTGCTCATTAACATAAAGAGTCTCATTTACATTTTTATTTCCAGTATTATAGCTGTTTTTTCTGTGCTGCTGCTGTTTACTAATGTATATTTGTTACCCTGTCCGAGTTTTTAAAATTTTATTTAAAGACTACAATAACTTGGTTAATATTTGACTCGTGTAAAGACCTGCGATATTACTCTCAATAGGTATTATCTTAGTCGCACGTCTTTACAGGGTTATTGGTATAAAGGGGTCATTGAGGAGCTTGGTAGTATTTTTTATAGCTCACTATATAATTGCCTATAACACATAAAAAAATAAAAAGTACCTACCTCGATATTAATGTTGTACCCTGTGTAAATGGTTATTTACTTTCTTTGTTTCAACGAGTCTACTGTATCAGCGTTTGTCCTTCTATTATTTTTGCATTATGACCCTTACAAATGTTACGTTTAAATACCTGCTTTGTAAAATGTTCTAGTGATATTTAAATCAAATTAATGTGAGTACGGTATGGGTCGGTTGTTTCAAACCGTCAGTAATTACAGATTTTGTTCGTTAAGTTAAAATCCTTTATATGTGTTGTTTGGCAGTTCTCTAAGCGATGACTTCTGCTGGCGCCATATTCAACGGTAACCAGCGTCAAATGTGATCGATGCAACCAGCCCTAACTCGTGCCAGTAACTCACTTCACTCGCTAATTCAAACGCAGCATGACGCGTTAAGGTAGGGGCGCGTTTAACCCCCTCCCGAGGGGCGGCGACAGGGGACACACCCCTGTGGCTCGCCGTCTGGTGAGAGTGCTGGGGAATTGCGGAGTATGAAATCCATACTAAATATTATAAATGCGAAAGTGTATGTGTTTGTTTGTTTGTCCGTCTTTCACGGCAAAACGGAGCGACGAATTGACGTTATTATTTAAAAGGAGATAGTTGAAGGGATGGACAGCGACATAGGATAGTTTTTATCCCCGAAATCATCCCCAAAGGGGGTGAAATGGGGGGAAAAAGTTTGTATGGAGCTGCGATATAAACGAGTTCCACGCGGAGTCGCGGGCAGAAGCTAGTAGATTATAAAGACTTGTCAACATATATTTGTTAAAAGTAGTTCTGATTGTGTTTAGGTACCTATAATTGAAATTACATATAAGTTCGGATCATATTTGTAGACGATATGTCTGATTGTGATTATAATTGGTATTTTAGTTCGAATTGTGAGCGATGATTGTTAGATATATTTAATTATTAGACATCATTATTGCAATAGCCTATTTTACCTAACGTGTGTGATAGTGTTACTGTGATTATTACTGTTTCCATGTGTAATTTGATTAATATTGTTTATTCACTAATAATTATTGATATTACGTTAAATAAAAACGGTTAGTTGTTGAAAACACCATTTTATTAATAAATTAAAGTTAAAATAAAACGCGATTGTACATAGTGTTAACCATGACATGATATGACCAAACGAAGATACGAATTATCGGATAATATCATTTTTTTAATCTACGCATGACGCGTGGATCGACGCCTGCGATGCAAAAAGCACATCAATCGATATTCCATCGTTATTGCTCTTTAAATAAATAGAGGCTCCTGCATAGGTACTTTAAAAAAACTGAAAAAGTTTTTCTGTCAAGTTACTATTTCATTCTTGAATCTGCTCATATAACACGACAATCAGTTGAGAAATACGACCATTCGCTTCGCTCGCTCGTTCGCCTAGATGCACTTTACAGTGCAATCAATTCTTTGATTACTTATACAAATCATCTACTTATATAACTTGTTTTTGTTTATGTTTTAAAAATCCCCCTGTAATTGGCTTTCTAGTTGATATTCATGTTAGTTCTCCTTGAAATAAATAAATAAAAAAACCGGCCAAGTGCGAGTCGGACTCGCGCCCCTTCGTTCCGTACCATTATCTATAAAAACAATAAAAAAAAGTTTGTTGTGTAGGAGCCCCCCGAAATAAATATTTATTATTTTATTTTGTTGTCTGTCTAGCTATGACGGTTCTTGAGAACCCTCAAACTATTTGTGCGAAAAACCCCATACCTCGCGTCCTCACCACACCGCGAGCCCTCCTTGCCGGGCCTCCCCCGCAGTTCTTTCTCTTATTGCCGCTCTTTTTTCGGCCGCCATTTTTTCGGCGCAGGCGCGCAGCGGGCTCCAAGAACATCGATCTAACTTAGTAAATAGGGGTGCTTGCGGTAGGTTATTTTGAACTGTAGGTTAGGATTTTTTGATGTGATTTTCTGACTGAGGGCATTTGATAATATTTTTTTTGAGTCGGTGGCGTACTATCATAATACACAGTCTACTATCATGCCAAATCTTGGGATTAGTTGTTAAAGCGGACCCCGGGCTCCTTTCGGGAACAACCAGGAATAACGCTGGGAGGATGGTGGCGAACAAGCAGAGAGCCTAGCTGATAGTAAACACCGCAGCCGATGGACACTCGTGACTGCAGAGGAGTTATTAATTTGAGGATTCGTTTTGTCGACCGTTAGACACAAAATGTAGTATGTAGGTCGCATCCTCTTCAGTTCTGCCGAATTTGGTACCTAAGTACTACCTAGTACTTACCAGCAGGAATAGGTACAACCACAGAATAATTAATAGTACTTATAGGCACAGAAGGTTCACTGCCTAAGTGATGAGCTGTAATATTTTTGCAATAGTCTATCATAGAATGAGATAGGGTTGTTAAGGTACCACATAACTGAACATCCCAATTGATAACTGTTTTAGTATAGGAACTGTATTGTTTGTTATCGTAATGATCATGGAAATAATAATTATGATATGATGTAGGTACAATAGCCGAGAAGTCAGGATTAAGTAAAAAAAAAACCGGCCAAGTGCGAGTCAGACTCGCGCACCCAGGGTTCCGTACTACAAACCTATAACAAGCAAAAGTTGTAGTATGTTTATTACTAAATGAGAAATGAAAATGGAATCCGTAACATTACAATGGGGAGCATAAATTTAAACAGGGTCACTTTATCAATTTAGTAATCATCCTTTAGGCCTTGATTTCCTTGCGAGTATTAGTTGCGAACGCCAAAATAAGCGGATTACTTATATTGCTCTTTCTTTTTATTGCGTTGATATAAAACTGAGTTCACGGGAAAGTACCTTTAGGTTTTGATACCCTTACATATACCTACGCTGGCCCAGTGCGGGTTGGAGACTTCACATACACCTTTTTCAGTTTTAAATAATGCGACTTATATTGCTATTTCTTATGATTGCGTGGACTTATAAAACTTTCGTTTTGCTACAGCTGACAGGTATTATAGACATGAGTATTTGATATGAATTTCAATTTAATACCTCTGGGTCTGGACGCGTTAACGAGGAAAAACGTAGTAGGTAAGTTTAAAATTTCAAAAAATGTTTTTTGTATGATTTTACTATAAACGTCTACTTTTCGTAATTTTTCCTTTGTCTGTGCTATATGGAGTTTCTTCGTGCCAAGTTTCAAGTTTCTGTGTAAACGGGAAGTACCCTTTAGGTTTTGAGTTTGTTGTGAGTACTCAGTTTCAAAATATGCGACTTAAATTGCAATTTCTTTTGATTGCATTGTTATAAGTTTGGTTTTGCTACATCTGAAAGGTCCTATAGCTCTGAGTATTTGACATGAATTTCAATTCAATACCTCCACAAGTTTACGAGGAAAAAGGTGTTAAGTTTAAAATTTAAAAAAACATTTTTTTGTATGATTTTACTAAAAATGTCTACATTTCGTAATATTTCCTTTGTCTATGCTATATGACGTTGCTTCATGCCAAATTTCAAGTTTCTGAGTTCACGGGAAGTACCCCGTAGGTTTTGCGAGTGTCGAAAAACTCAAAAATTTGCAGCATAAACGATTGTATCTTTTGATTGCGTTGGCTTTTAAGTTTGATTTTTTCACAGCTTCAAGGAACAATAAACTTGAGTATTTGATATAAATTTCAGCTTGATACCTCCCACTCGTTCCTGAGAAAAATGGTCTTGACAGACAGACAGACAGACAGACGGACAACAAAGTGATCCTATAAGGGTTCCGTTTTTTCCTTCTGAGGTACGGAACCCTAAAAAGACCGGGTTGCACTCCGGGAGTGCCGGCAGAAGTGAAAACTTGAATACCGTTGTGTATTTTTGATATTCTGGAATGGTTAGGAAATAATTTTGCACGAATTGTTTTAATTATCAGTATTAACCCGGTGAGATCTCACAGTACTCCACAGGAGGTTACCATGGACAAACTTCGTTTCGCGCCAAATTGACAGTGGGATAGGCCTGGTACAACTGAACGACACACACGCTACAGAGGAAGGAGCGGTATTATTACAGCTGCGGTCTTTTGTAAGACGTTCCTACAACGTAGAACTGACGAGCCCATCTTTAAAAAAAACTTTTTAATTTCGAATAACTGATTCTATATTGAAATTGTTGCTTTTTAAAGGTCTAACACGAGAGTTTAAAGTGTTATAAGTAACTGAATCTACATAATTATCCGACCTCATTAGAAAGTTGCTGTAGCACTAGTTTTATGAAAGCGACTGCCATCTGACCTTCCGACCCAGAGGGGAAACTAGACCTTATTGCGATTAGGCCGGTTTCCTCACGATGTTATCCTTCACCGAAAAGCTGACGGCAAATATTCTGTTGGTACATAAGTTCCGAAAACCTCATTGGTACGAGCCGGGATTCGAACCCACGACTGCCGCTGGACTATGTAGTATGTGTAAACGATTCAACTGTGCCTGTAATTCCCATGACCGTTGAAAATTGCAATATCCGACTAAAACAACGAAGACATAAAGTTACCTAAAACTACCTATAGAAGGGTTAGTCGACAGAGTCACAGACATTTGCAAATGGGGTAAGTCCGGGGTAGTTGGACATAGTTTTTTTGGAACACTGTAAAAAGCAAAACTTTCTTGTAATGAAATAACTTTTCAACTTCAAACAATCAACATTGGATTCTTAAAACACACAAGTAAATTAATGTTTAATGATCGCCTTGGGAAAATGTTATAAAAAATCGCATTTCTTCCAAGGTCCGGGTGAGACGATCATAACTTGACAGGAAAAATTGCCATAACGTTTAAATAAAAAAAAAACCAGGAACGTGTTGGTACGAATGAATTGTCCATATACTTACCCACTGTCTTTCAAAATCAGAATGTTCGAATTCGAAGTGGACTTTGGCCTCTTCTGTCAAAAAGGTATACTCATTGGAAGGAATACCGAGCCAGAACTTCGATTTAGCATTTTAACGCTCCGTAGATTGAGAGCTGAGCTCATGAGCTGTCTGAGCTGTTACTATCTTTCTGATATTTCTAACAAATTGTGTTTTTTGTTTTATTTATTATTAATTTTATATACTATTTTATTCATTCGAATCCATTATAGATTCTAGTTCTACGTTTGAACATAACCGGCCCTCCCGGAAGTGACGCCGACGCCGGTTTCCGCCCGCCATCACTGCACGCCCATTGGTCGAGTGATGAGTGACATTTTTGCCACTTTCCGGTTTAGAAAATTGTTTTTGACTTTCTAAGCCTTAATGGACTTAAAAGGGAAGTATAGCAACAGCTCGCGACTGACAATAGGTACTTTTTATATAAACTTTCCATTTCGGTAGAAAACGTTGCCCACTTACTAAATCTTAACAAATCACTTTGATTTTGATGTCGATCGCTTAAGCATAATGATATCTAAGTATAGATCTCACTTTAAAAATAATTAGGTGCCCATAAATTTTAATATTGGGATCGGTCACTTTGGCACTCTTTGGGGGAGGCCTATGTCCAGCAGTGGACGTCTTTCGGCTGATATGATGATGATGATGATGATGAAATTTTAATTTATTGCAAATTTTGAATAAAGCCAAACCTACCCCTTCTAGCCCTTCCTTTCGTCAAAAACGAAAATTTTAGAAGTGGAAAAACGTTTTCTCTTTTTCATGCAATTCTTTCTATTTTTTTCTATTTTGATTTTTTGCAACAGAAACTAGCTTTCGAGCTAGATATGATGGATCCCAGCGTGTATACAGAGTTATTCTAGCATCTCTTTTTAAAAGAAAAACCAATAATAAATACATTTTATGCTGCAAGTACCTACATAGCATGTAGAACCGATGGCCGTTGGGGCGGAAAGTTTCTCGAGTGGCGACCACGTACCGGAAGGCGCAGCGTGGGTAGGCCCCCGACAAGGTGGACTGATGACCTGGTAAAGGTTTCGGGAGTCCGCTGGATGCGGGTGGCGCGGGATCGGTCGCTTTGGCACTCTTTGGGGAAGGCCTATGTACAGCAGTGGCGTCTTTCGGCTGATATGATGATGATGATGATGATGATGCAAGTAGGCCGTAATGACTCTTGTACAAGTCCAAACTATGGTTGTATCTGTTAAAATTGTCTTTAAATAACAAAATAATTGTCTGTGGTGAGTCGGCGGTAGGCGGGAAAAACATAAAAATAAATGTCACTCTGTTTGCTGATACGTTGAAGTTTTAATAGGTTATGTAGCCCAGCACTACTTTTGTTAGTTTTTTCGGTGTTAATAGTAGAATATAGTCATTAAAATGTCGGGAAATTATTCAGTAAACGTGCCCAAGTTAAAAGGTCGTGAGAATTATGACGACTGGGCGTTTGCAGTGGAAAACTTTCTCATCCTGGAAGGCGTCGACTTATCTAGTCAGCAAGTACTAAATGAAGCGAGCGACAGGAAAGCCAGAGCGAAGATGATATTGACCGTGGACCCATCCCTTTATGTACACATCAAAGGAGAAGCGACAGTACGGAGCACTCGGAATAAGCTAAAGTCATTGTTCGACGACTCCGGTTATACGCGCAAGATTAGCCTATTGAGAAATCTCATTTCTATCCGCCTAGAGACGTGTGAGTCCATGATCGTTTACGTGACACAGCTAGTGGAAACGGCACAGAAATTAAAAGGTACTGGTTTCGAGATAAGTGACGAGTGGATCGGTTCTTTGCTGTTGGCGGGTCTTCCAGAGAAGTTTAGCCCGATGATTATGGCCATTGAGCACTCGGGAATGAGTTTGAGTGCAGATGCTATAAAGACCAAGTTATTGGACATGAGTGCAGATTTTGAGGTTAAATCTGAAAGTGCTTTTATTGCTAAGAATTCGCAGAGGCAAAATGGCGGTAGCAATAAATATTTTCAGAGAAATCGTGGCAGTGGTAACGAAACGCAAACTCAGCCAACTGTCAGTGGAAGTGTCAAATCGTCAAAAATAATTCGTTGTTACCGATGCAACACAGAACACCTCCTGCAAGCACGTTGGGCATTTTAAAAATCAGTGTCCTGAAGAGCGAAAAGGGAAAAAGAATGCATTCAATGCAGTATTTTTCAACAGAAAATTTAATCAAGACGATTTTTAAATCGATTCAGGGTCAAGTACTCATTTAATCTCGGATCCAAACTTGTTGTCAAACGTGAAACATTACGAACCGTAAACTAAACAAATAATTGTGGCAAATCAACAAACCGTGGACGTTGTGTGTTCTGGAGACCTACAGATTACTACTGTAGTTGGAAATAAACAGTATGAAGTAGTTGTAAATAATGTTTTGTGCATACCTAACCTCACCACGAACTTACTATCCGTGAGCAGAATAATAGCGAGCGGAAACCGAGTATTATTCAATAAGCAAGGATGTTTCGTTTACAACTCGGACAATGATTGCATTGGAGAAGCAAAGTTAGAAAATGAGGTGTACAGATTAAACATTGTGAAGTCTCAACAACTGATAGTGGCGTCAGTGACACCTTCGAGTCAAACATGGCACAGGCGATTAGGACACATAAATGTGGGAGTTAGGTATATTTTGATGATTTAGAACGTTTAAAACGAACATTTCTGCTGTGGAAATTAACCAGCAGAACACCTGCCTCCCATGACGTCACTTGTTGTTCCACTTTGCAACCAGTATAAAACCCCGACCCCAGCTCGACGCCGGTCACTTGACTTCGAGCTGTGGACGAGTACGGTTCTCTCTGATTTGTAACCGTCAGGTAAACTGTATTTAATTCAATAAATATTATTTTATTTGCTTATTGAGTAATTTAAATAAAATTATTTTAGGCTATTGGTTATTGTGCTTATTGCTGTGCCTATTTTTAATAATTACTACTATAAAAATGCTGAAATACTTTTTATTTATCAAATAAATGGTATGCTAATTACACTTATGTTTATTTTCTCATCTCCACTCCCACATCAGAAGTGGGTGATAGGGATTTTTATCAAGCGTTATTTGTAGTATAACATATAATCGTCAGTTTCAGGTCGTATCACAGTGGGTTAATCAAATACGTATGTCACACGACGAACACAGGCGCAGGGTCCCCGGGTGGGATCCTGAAGCGTCGGATTGTAATGCTGTCCGCAGTGTACCAGTTTCGCCGCCCCTCGAGCAGCGCTTCATGCCACCGCGACCTCATGGCAACACAGAGGCTTCGGTTCCGGCTTCGAATCCGGCTCCGGTAGCAGTTCCGGCTCCGGCAGAAACTCCGGCTCCGGCTCCGGGCTCCAGTGGTACACAAAGTATTCCAACGAATCCAAACCCGGATGGGCCGAGTGTCACTAACGGTAACTACGTTCCTTTTGATTTTGTGAAGACCATGATGCAAGAAATGATGTCAACATTTGTGCAAACTACATCTAACGCTTTGCCCATGCGTCCGGTTACACCAATACCGCGGCCTAGAAATTTGGAGCATATTTATTTGCCTGCATTTGATCCTGACGATCGCACTGACACTGTCCAGGTGTGGTGTCGACACGTGGAGGAATTAAAAGTTGAATATCAGTTAAACGAGCGAGAGGTCCTTAATTTAGCTCGAAAAAACCTTAAAGGACGCGCGGCCGATTGGGCTCGACGCAATTATACAACCATTACCAATTGGAATGAATTGAAAGATAACCTTATACAAACATTCGCAGATGAAACGAGATATTACGACGATTTGATTACCTTCATGGAGTATACGAGCGACAAGGCGTGCAGTCTGGCCGAGTATGCCACCCGCAAGTGGGAGTTGGCAAAGAAAGCGGTAGGCATCGTGGTGACAGAGCAGCATCTCGTTGATGCCGTTATATCAGGTATGTCAGACTTTCGTATTCGATCTGATCTTTTGCGACTTACGCCCAAAACCTTGCCTCAATTAATACAAAGCCTCAATGCTTATAAGCGTAAACGACCGATGTTTGATGCTGATCACAATATACCTACAAAAAAGACAAAGTTTAACTCTAGTGATATTAAACTGAGACGTTGTCAAAAATGTTTTAAATTAGGGCACTTGCAAAGGGACTGTCGGACAGTATTAGGAAATAATAATAGCCATGCCTCCCTAAATCCGACTGCTAGTTCAACAACGCCTCAAACTCAAAAAAGTGAACTGCCAACAAGAGAATCCCCTCGCACACTGCCAACTTGTGGTTTTTGTCACAAACCGGGCCATAAATACGAAAATTGTTTTAAACGACAAAACAAGACTCCTAAACCGGAAAAGTCGGTTAGGGCTCTCATGGTCGGCAGTAATCGGTCTATAATGGCCAAGATCGATGACAGAGATTTTGTATGCCTAGTAGACAGTGGCGCTGAATGTTCACTCATGCGAGAAAGCGTTGGGAATTCTATTGCTGGCAAAGTATCTTTTGAAACTACCTTATTACGAGGTGTTGGAGAAAATACATTTTGTTCGTCCCGAAAAAAGACCTGTTTAACTTGTATTGATGGCTTAAATCTAGAGCTCGAATTCGTGCTAGTACCGGACCGTTACATTCAATATGACGTACTGCTGGGCGAGAATTTCTTTGACGTTCCTGGTATGCAGGTTACTTTTTCTAAATCAGAAACAAAGATTTCCAGAACTAAATACGATATAAATTTTATAGAAAAGGTAGACTTGGAAAAAGACATAAAGACTAGTGTTGATGCTAAAACAAAAGATCAACTTCTTACAATGTTAAAAAAAAACTCTGATCTGTTTACTTCTGGAAATGCACAGGTTAATTACTGGTGCTTCAGGTTAATACTGGAGAATTAACTATCCGACTTAAAAACCCCGACAAGACGGTGCAAAGGCGCCCATATCGCCTTGCTTCCATTGAGCGAGAAAACGTAAAGAACATAATTCAAGATTTAAAGGACAATGGCATTGTCAGGTATAGTAATTCTCCATTTGCAAGCCCAATGTTGCTGGTCCGCAAAAAAGATGGCAGTGATCGCCTCTGCGTGGACTTTAGAGAGCTAAATAGATACAGTCAGAGATCATTTTCCTCTCCCTTTGATCGACGACCACATTAGTAAACTTGTGAATGCCAAATATTTTACAGTCTTGGACATGGCTGCAGGGTTCCAGCAAATTCCCATAGCCCCAGACTCAGTTGAAAAAACTGCTTTCGTCACACCTGACGGGCAGTATGAGTTCCTACGTATGCCCTTTGGGTTGTGTAATGCTCCTTCAGTTTTTCAACGAGCCATCAATGCAGCCCTGAAACCATTTGTGGATGTCTTTGTTTTGATCTATATTGACGACATCATAATCTTCTCCAACACCATCGATGAGGGTCTAGAAAACTTAGATAAAGTCCTTGCAGCACTTAAAATTGCAGGCTTTTTACTAAATGTCAAAAAAATGCAAGTTTCTTGAAACCGAAATTGACTATTTGGGCAGAGTTATATCCAATGGTTCCGTGAAACCTAGTTCAGGCAAAATTCGAGCCCTTATTGATTCGCCTACCCCAACGACAGTAAAACAGGTACGACAGTTTTGCGGATTGGCAGGGTATTTTAGGAAATTTATTCCTAACTTTTCGCAGATAATGAGCCCTCTGTATAATCTAACGAAAAACGATACCAAGTGGAACTGGACATCTGAGCATGACGCCGTTAGACGGAAAATTATAGATTATCTGTCTTCAGCACCAACTTTGGCATTGTTCGATCCATCTAAACCTATAGAGCTCCACCCTGATGCCAGTTCCGCCGGGTTTGGTGCAGTGCTTTTTCAAAAACATGACTCTCAACTGAAAGTCGTAGAATACTTCAGTATGCGCACCACCGACCCTGAGACGAGATATCACTCGTACGAGCTTGAAACTTTGGCTGTCGTCAAAGCTATAAAACATTTCAGGCACTATCTTTTTGGTAAAGGTTTCAAGCTCGTGACGGATTGTAATTCACTCAAGGCATCCCGTAATAAGAAGGAGTTGCTGCCTCGTGTACATCGATGGTGGGCATACTTGCAATCTTTCGATTTTGAAATCGAGTACCGTAAAGGTGAACGCATACCTCACGCGGATTTTTTGAGCCGAAATCCCGTCATTAATGACATAAACAGTGTGTTTAGTTATAATGACTGGTTGGAGGTTGAACAGAAAAATGATTTGGAAACCAAAACTATTATCGAATCTATTCAAAATGATACTATTGACAGAACTATAGCGTCCAGTTATAAAATTCAGGATGGTCTACTTTACCGGATCTATACCACAAAAGAGAATAAAGCTAAAAAATCTTTATTCGTTCCAAAGAGCTACAGATGGTATTTAATTCAAATCTATCACGACGCCTTAAAACATTTGGGTTGGGAAAAAACCTGGGAAAAAATTCGAGAACTGTTTTGGTTTCCAAATATGTCCCGAAACGTTCGAAAATACGTTGAAAACTGCCTTGTCTGTAAAATCAATAAAGGTCAATCAGGGTCCCGCCAAATCGCCTTACATCCGATTGACAAAGCTCCAATTCCCTTTCACACAATACATATGGATACTACCGGCAAATTAAGTGGTACTCAACTCAAAAAACAATATGCGGTCGTATTTATAGATGCATTTACAAAATATTGCTTTCTGAAACCTGTATCAAACCTTACAGCAGCAGCTACAGTAAATTGCTTGAAAGATCTGGTTTTCACTTTTGGACCCCCTAAAAGAATAATTTGTGATCAAGCAGCATCATACACCGGCAAAGCGCTACGAGACTTTTGTGCTCATTGGACTATAGAGTTGCATTTTATCGCTAGTGGTGTAAGTCGTGCGAATGGTCAGGTCGAGCGCCTAATGAAAGTCCTGACAAACTGTTTCACGGTTGTTGAGAATACCACAAGGAGAAGCTGGAAGGATGCTGTTGGCGAAGTTCAGCTAGCTATTAATTCTACTTTTAATAAAAGTACAGGCCAAACTCCATTCCAGCTACTCATTGGTTGTAACCGTTCTCCTCCTGCTATCTCTGCCATCACGGATGATATTGAACGCTTAGACTTGAATGCCTGTCGTCTCGCAACTAAACAACGTCTTGACGAACAAGCTCTGCGACAGAAAGTGCAATTTGACAAAAATAAGGCAAAAATCATCCCTTTCAAACAGGGTGATGTTGTCCTAGTAAAACAAAAACCTAGGACCATCACTAAGCTCGATAGTAAATATAAAGGTCCATGTGTAATAACAGAGGTTCATGAGAATGAACGATATACTGTGAGAGTACATAGCACTGGAAATGATTTGTATGTCGCTCACGACAATTTAAGACTTGTGTCACCTGACATGGGTTGCGAACTCACTGATTCTATTAATGAATAAATAATGTATTTTCATCTCTGTCGCCTTATTCTCCAGTATATGTCCTTGATTTCTGGCCAGATCATCAGATATATGCTGAGGAATAAGTACCTAGTACCTGTTGATATCATATATTTTTGGTGTTTTGTTTTGCCATGCCTGAATGGCCTTTTACCGAGGCAAATTACGTACATATAGCCGTGCCAGTAATGGCTCTTACCGAGGCAAGTGTTACGTCTTCTATTTTTACCCAAGCATAGAGCCGTGCCATTGTTGGCTTTTACCGAGGCAAATGATTAACAATTAGCCGTGCCATATGAATGGCTTTTACCGAGGCTCCTATTGTAATTATGTTTAATTTTAAATATGTTTATTGTATGATGATTAATGTAACGATGCATATTTTAAGTCAATTAAGAGTTATTTTTTTTCTTTTCGCGAGCCTGTTGCACTGGCTGCTCGTCAGAATGGCCGTGTGGGAGTTAGGTATAATTTGATGATTTAGAACGTTTAAAACGAACATTTCTGCTGTGGAAATTAACCAGCAGAACACCTGCCTCCCATGACGTCACTTGTTGTTCCACTTTGCAACCAGTATAAAACCCCGACCCCAGCTCGACGCCGGTCACTTGACTTCGAGCTGTGGACGAGTACGGTTCTCTCTGATTTGTAACCGTCAGGTAAACTGTATTTAATTCAATAAATATTATTTTATTTGCTTATTGAGTAATTTAAATAAAATTATTTTAGGCTATTGGTTATTGTGCTTATTGCTGTGCCTATTTTTAATAATTACTACTATAAAAATGCTGAAATACTTTTTATTTATCAAATAAATGGTATGCTAATTACACTTATGTTTATTTTCTCATCTCCACTCCCACATAAATTCAACAGATCTTTCCAAGATGATGAATGGAGCAGTTGAGGGGTTGTCATATCCAGATAAAAGTGGCAATTTAGATAAAATAAAAATCATACGGTATGCTGCGAGGGAAAGCAAAGCAGACTGCCATTCCCTCTGAGTGCAAGCAGAAGTAAGGATGTCCTAGAATTGGTGCACAGTGATTTGTGTGGGCCAATGGAGAATATGTCACTTGGGAATGCAAGATATTACCTGATTTTTGTCGATGACTATAGCCGGATGTGTTTTGTCTACTTTCTTCAATCAAAACATCAGACATTCAAGTACTTCAAGGAGTTCCAGAAGATGGTAGAGAACCAGCAGTCAAAAAGGATTAAATTGCTGAGGTCGGATTCCGGAGGGGAATATTGTTCTATTGAAATGGAGAACTACCTGAAAGAATGTGGTATAGTACATCAGAGGACAACTGCATACACGCCAGAATCTAATAGATTATCGGAGAGATTTAATAGATCCATAGTAGAGAAAGCACGCTGTCTCCTATTCGATGCTCATCTAGAAAAAAGGTTTTGGGCAGAAGCAGTAAACACTGCAGTATATGTGAAGAATAGGTCACCGGCAGCAGGTCTCAGTGGAAATACCACTCCCTATGAGATGTGGACTGGCAGAAAGCCGAATGTTGGCCATTTACGGATCTTCGGCAGTCCAGTGATGGTGCATGTCCCAAAACAAAAGCGTAGAAAATGGGACAAGAAAGCAACCAAGATGTTACTGGTCGGATATTCAGATGTAACTAAAGGTTATCGCTTGTTTAATCCAGCATCTCAGGATATTGTTGTTGCTAGAGATGTCGTATTTATGGAAAATGCTGAAGAAAATGTAGCAACAATGATGACAGAGGATAAACAGCAACCAGAAAGTGTAACGGTAACAGGCCAGCAAACATCAGAGAACAATCAGTCAAGTGGCAGCAGCCCAGATCAAAGTGCTGAAGAACAAGTTTACAATGAGAACGATGAAACATATGTTCCCAGCGAAACAACAAGTGAGGATGGCAGCTTCTATGAAACAGATAATGCAGAAGAGGCAACACCAGGGGCACAGGAACCACAGGAGCCACAGGAGTTACCTAAGCGTGTTCGACATCTGCCAGATTACTATGGTTTTTCAGGCATGGGAGTAGAAGATGTGACAGCTGAGCATATGTCACTCGCAGAGGCTGTCAGTGGACCAGAAAGAGTTCAGTGGCATATTGCAATGATGGAGGAACTACAATCTTTCGAAGACAATGACACTTGGGAGCTAGTAGACAGGCCGAAGGATGGGACAGTTGTGAAAAATAAGTGGTTGTTTAAAAAAAAGTTCAATAGTGAAGGTGAAGTGCGTTACAGGGCAAGGCTCGTAGCTAAAGGTTTTACGCAGAAGAAGGGCATAGACTTTACGGAGACCTTCTCACCAGTACTAAGGTATTCTCCTCTAAGATTATTGTTTTCTTAGAGTGTGCAACTAGATTTAAACATGAACCACTTAGATGTACCTACTGCATTCCTGAACGGTTTTCTAGAAGAAAATGTTTACATGGAAATACCAGAGCACTCTGAATTTGTTAACAGTAACAATAAAGTACTAAAATTAAAAAGAGCTATTTATGGTCTAAAGCAGTCGGCCAGGGCCCGGTATACCCGTGTAGAAGAATGTCTGTTAGAACTGGGTTACCAAAAATCCAAAAATGAACCATGTCTTTTTATAAAAAATGAGAATAATGTTAGAGTGTACATTGCATTATTTGTAGATGATTTTTTTGTGTTTTATAATTGTAGAAGCACTTATGAGCTGTTAAAGACTGCATTAGTAAACAAATTTAAAATAAAAGATCTAGGTCAGATTAAACAGTGTCTAGGGATGAGAGTGAACATTCAAAAAGACTGCATTACTGTAGACCAGGAGCAATTTGTTGAGAAAATTTTGAAGAGATTTGATATGTCAGATTGTCATGGCTCTGATACTCCAATGGAAGTCAATTTAAAGTTAGAAAAGGGACTTAGTAACAGTGATAAGAAGTATCCCTATCAACAGTTACTAGGTAGCCTCATGTACCTGTCTGTTCTTACAAGGGCCGATATTGCATATAGTGTGAGTTATCTCAGCCAATACAACAATAGTCATAATGGATCACATTGGAAACATTTAAAAAGACTGTTAAAACTTTTACTTACAGAAAACTAAAAGTTATGGTTTAGTTTATAAAAAGGACAACTGTAGCTTGCATGCATTTGTAGATGCCGATTGGGCATCATGTACAGTAGACAGGAGATCCTACACCGGGTACTGCTTCATAATGTCAGGGAGTGTGATATCTTTTGAATCAAGAAAGCAAAGAACAATTGCCCTTTCAAGCTGTGAATCGGAGTACATGGCTTTAAGCGAAGCTTGTAAAGAGGCAATATATTTGCAGAATTTACTTAGTGACATCATGAAGCCAAGTGACAGTACACCAATATGCTTGTATAGTGATAGTCAAAGTTCCATAAAATTAGCAGCTAATCCACTGTACCACAAGCGTACAAAGCATATTGATGTACGGCATCATTTTGTAAGAGATTGTGTATACCACAACAAAGTCAAGTTAGAGTATGTATCAACTTCTAACATGCCAGCTGATATACTGACAAAGAGTCTCGGAGCAGAAAAACATTATAAGTTTTTAAAATCTATGGGCATTTTGGAAGTTTAAATTTATTTAGAATCATAGTAAGTACATATAACTTTTTTTAGTTATTGTATTATTTTGTTAGGAGAGGATGTTAAAATTGTCTTTAAATAACAAAATAATTGTCTGTGGTGAGTCGGCGGTAGGCGGGAAAAACATAAAAATAAATGTCACTCTGCTGATACGTTGAAGTTTTAATAGTATCGAGAGACGATGGTGGCAAACAAGCATACAACCAGCCTGATGACAACACATCGTAACCTTAATTTTAGGTATAATTTATTGTCAAAACTGTGTACATTAGATCTCATGTCATACATTCTTAAGTTGGTATCCAAAGGTTATCTCGAAGAGATCACTCATTCGCGATAAGACTGCGTGTTGTTGACTTCTACTCGTAATCATATTTTACATATTGTATTCTGTATTTATCAATATAGGTACATATGTACAATCGGAAGTCGATAAACTAGAAGTCCCTATGGCAGCTCAAAAGTGCTACTAGAATTCCGGGCTCTGAGTTCATAACTTAGAATATAAATTTCGTTTATGAACAGTGTCTTACGCACTAGGCACAGCCTATATCGTGGAAGTCAGATCAAATACGAGAGTTACAAATATCATGCGGCATTTAATTTTTTTTTAAAAAGCCAGCAAAAACATTCAATTTGATTCAGTCATTCGACCCTGGCCTGATGATCACACCACCGGGGAATTACACCCTTTTAAACAAAGAAGAATTTTCCAAATAGGTCCAGGCTGGAAGGCCCAGTAATCGGGGAATATACATATAAAATAAAAGATTCCGACGAATCGAGAACCTTCTTTTTTGATGACGGTTAACAAAATGACGCCATAGTAAAAACGCGTGTAAATCGGGTGAGCTCCAAAGGGGTAAGCTAACGGGTAACTTAGTTATCTACCGTAACCCAATAATGCTAGTTTGCTAGCTGGTCTAGCACTAATCACGTTGCAAGTTGCAACAAATATTCTTTATTGCTCACCAGACATAGTAGACAGTAGAAAAATAGTGCTAAATTAATCATAAACAATGGCAGACAACAGGCGGTCTTATCGCTAAGGAGCGATCTCTTCCAGACAACCTTTGGGTGGTGGAGACAATGCAAGAAAAGATATGATTTGAGTAGGTGAAAACTGAAAAAAAATAATATAAACAACTTAACTATAAGAAATACACAAACATAAATACATATTTATATTAACCTACATACACATACATCAATAACTAAAAGTCATATAGAAACAGTATCACTTACAGTGCCAACCTTGTGTTATTAAATTTGCAGTGAAAGTTACGTTTATCTACATACATATGTCCATGCCTTAATTCCCAATAGCCGAAGGCAGAGGTGAATAAAAGATCGATGAACTGTGATATCACCGCGATATGTTGCTAGCCCGTCGCCCACAACACTCTTTAACCCTGCTCCTGCTGCTGCAGGAAGAATGGTGGGGGTGGTGATATTCTACCCCGACACCACACGGGGCGGAGTCCATACGGTTGTTTACTTAGCATCACTAATATGATTTTCTTTTATCGGGATCACAGCAAACATAATAAAATTTGTTTTTTTTTTTAATAAATTAATATAATAACACAACCTTACGTTTATAATAAAGTAGATGATACTATATTTATCAACTAAAAAAATACCAATCATTATCCTCCTAGCGTTATTCCCGGTTGTACCTAAAGCAGCTAGGGGTCCGCTTTGACAACTAATCCCAAGATTTGGCTTAAGCACTAGTTTTTTAGATATTTTATTCCATACATAAGTTCCGAAAAACTTTTGACCAATATTGATTGTAGCTATGTATATAAGTAAGGAGGTAGTACAGATTGTCCCCAAATGTAAAAAAATATGAAGCACCCAAAGGGCTACGGAGTTTCTCTGCGTGATCGCATCAGAAATGAGACTATCCGCAGCAGAACCAAGGTAACCGATGTAGCCCTCCGAATCGCTAAACTTAAGTGGCAGTGGGCGGGGATGGTCGTTGGGGCCAAAGGTTCTAGAGTGGCGACCACGTACCGGAAGTCCACAAGGTGGACTGATGACCTGGTAAAGGTTGCGGGAGTCCGCTGGATGCGGGTGGCGTAGGATCGGTCACTTTGGCACTCTTTGGGGGAGGCCTTTGTCCAGCAGTGGACGTCTTTCAGCTGATATGATGACGATGATTATCATACCAGCCGAAACACGTGGACAAACCCCCCCCCCCCCCCCCGGAGGGATCGGTCCTGCTTCACCCGCATCCAGCGTTATCCACAAGTACAAATAATTGATTTGCTTTCTACCCTTTTAAGAACCTTACACACGAACCGTTAGCTTTGTCCCCCAATACCCTTTTACAAGGCCGAAAGTTCTTAACTTATTATTTTGTAAAGGTTCAAAGGGCCCAGTCGCTTTAGAGAATATATTGTGAGAATCTTTTGAAGTAAATACTTTTTAGTTGTTTAACCAAGTGGTGATAATAGGGTTCTAGAAATGACAGTGGAAAGTTCTATAATTCGGGGCGATACAGGGCTGTGAGGGTGCTTAAAGTACCTATCTAAAAACGGTGGTCAAATATTTTCTAAAAGGTATAGTTAAGAGTTCGCAACATGCTCGATTCTCCATACAAACGTAGTTACGCTCTCATTTTATAACTACGTTTTAGATTGTAACCAAATTTTGCATGTAAGTACAATGACATGAAGTATATCCAGATCAATAGTTTAATGTAGCTACAGATACCAAATTAAAACAAGAAGCGAATTTAAGTTTTTCATACAAAACTTGTTTTGCTGTATTTCGTTTGTTTTATAAACGTGATTACCCTACGTCTACGAACCTTAAACGGTAAAAAAAGAATTTAAAAAATAACCCTAACTTTTTTGTTGAATTACAATTTAAAGAGTTTCTTTAAAAAATAACGTTAACTGATTCTGATTGATATGAATGAATATAAGACCTCCAATACATGCCTTAATCAAAAACCAACTAAATGCCTCCTCCATGTTCCCCAAAGACGGCAAGTACACAAACATGGTGAAAACAGTTATTTAACTGCGTTTGTACGCTTAACACAACATGAGTACTATGAACATGAGTACTATGAAGCATAGTAATGCTTAACCGCTCACTTGTCGGAGCGTACCATCATTGAATATAATGACGTGTTTAATGACTACTTCGAAGCACGTAAGAAGAAGTAGAAGAGGAATAGTAATATGTTATTTAAGTAAATTTTGTAAAACAAAACATACAGCGGTGCTTCATACCTGTGAGCGAGAGGCCCGAGTGCGGCCTCTCGCTCACACGTATGGTGCACCACTGCCGAGATGCTCAAGATATATTTGTGGTTGAACGTTGATGTAAGCTTAACCTCCTTATCCCCAGGTCCTCACTTGAGGACATACAATTTTAAAAAATCAGCAGTCGTCAGAACTTTTCCAAACGAAACTGTCAACCTGAAAAATAAACACCGAGTCACAAATGGCCAATCAGCGATCAGTTTTGCGAGGGGAAACCACCATGTTTAATTTTCTAATGTTCCGACGTCAAGAGATGTACTTATCAGTTTTGGCACATATCGATGGTTTGTGCTCCAAGGAGGTTAAAACAAGTTCCAAATAGCGGGGCAGGCTTTTGGAAGAGGCATAGTGGCGAGTACGACTTTAGCGTGCTGAATTTAGCTGAATTCTTCTTCAGTTGATCAACTGCCATCTATAAATATTCTGTGGCACAGCCCTACGCATGACCTTTGGTACATAGGGGTTTAGGTTTAGGTATGGAGCCGCGCATTTAGGCCCGGCCACATGGACGTCGAAAAAGAAACAAGCGCGTTGTACACAGGGAGGCGATGGTGGAGAACGAACGGTTTTGATACTTGAATATTGAAGACCATATTACTTATCTTGTATTACACATTATTAATATTGTCATCACCAGTTTGGAAAAAGGGAAAGAAAGCATTTATTAGTGACAATTAAAAACATTACATTGTGGACACATACAGATCTTAATATTTGTCACGGAATGGCCACAACTCAGCGTAATGCTGGCAGAGCCAGCGCTGCGGGCGTAGTACGGTTGCCATTTTATCACTTGTCGCTGTGGATAAGACATCCGTCACGTTCTGACAAGTAGATATGCCAGTGCGAGAGTGACGGTCTTCTGGTCTTCCGTTGTGGCCGTTTGAAATTTAGAAGGCTTGTGTTATTGGTATGTATTTAATATACTTAAATAGATAAAAAAGATTCAAGATTCGGACTCGTCGCGCAAATATTTGCCCCTACAGGGATTCAAACCCAGGATCTTCAGCTCCGTATCCAGCGTCGCTACGTGGTCGCTACCCACTAGGATAACCAGTCGTCGTATATTGTTGGCAGAGAATATGATAAATAAAATCCTAGTATCAACACCACTCCGTCCCCCCGCACCCTTAATAAGGAAGTCGAGTGCGGGTATCTTCCGAGCGCGAGTCGAATTTTCCTTTTTGGTCTCTTACCTGACTAGACGCAGAGAGATGCTTTGAGAGGTAAATACAGGGATGTTTTGATTTCCTTATACATGAGTAAGTCATAGTCATTACTGTGAGGATTGTGCGTGTAGGTTTTATGTGTTGGCGGGCAATTGAGACTGGCACATTAACAAACCAATAAATATTGTCTGTCAGCTATCAACCGGCCCTTTCATTCATCACAATTACTTACATAAACTTACATACTATGGGCATTATCCATTTCCTGGACATTGAGGGCGCTTTCGATAACACACCCATCAGAACACTGGTGGGGGGGCTCCGGTCAAAGGGAGTGGACCCTACAACGGTGCGCTGGGTGCAAAGCATGCTCTCAAACAGAGTGGCCAAGCTAGAATTGCTCAACACCACTCGTGACGTATCCACTGCCAGAGGCTGCCCACAGGGGGGGGGGTACTCTCCCCTCTGCTATGGACCCTTGCAGTGGATGAATTGCTGCATAAGATGGCGGAACTACGCATCGACACCCAGGGGTACGCAGACGACCTTGTGGTGACGGTGCGGGGAAACTGCCAATCTACACTATCGCACCAAATGCAGAAAGCCCTAGACACAATTAACATGTGGTGCAGGGAGAATGAATTATCCGTTAATGCTGACAAGACGGTTGTTGTGCCGTTCACAAACAAGAGGAAACTCGACAGCCTGAGACCTTTGTCTATGAACGGCAAAACAATTCCGCTATCCTCCGAAGTCAAGTATCTGGGCGTTATACTCGACCAGAAACTGACTTGGAATCCGCACGTTAACGGCATTTTGCAGAAGGCTAAAGTAGCCCTCTCAATCTGCTGTCGTTTAGCGGGTAACAGATGGGGTCTAAAACCCAGAATTGCCCTGTGGCTATACACGTCCATTGTGAGGCCGATGGTGTCTTATGCCTCTGTGGCCTGGTATAGGAAAACGACACAGAAAACTACAATAGCAAAGCTCAGCAGTCTGCAGCGGACGGCTTGCATAATCGTTACTGGAGCCATGTCAACCTCTCCAACAGCTGCCCTTGAGGCGTTGCTGAACCTTCCGCCCCTGAATCTCCATTTGGAAAAGGAGGCGAAGTCCAGCATGCTCAGAATAGCGACAGCAAAAAGAGGGGACTGGCTATCCTCAGCCTTGAGAACACTCAAGGAGTCAGTCTACGATATTCCTGTTCTGGGGATGCCTCTAGACACAATGCCCCCAAAACTCTGTACACAGACAAACTATTCAGTGGAACTCCTCAAGAGAGAGGACTGGTTAAACGGCCTCATAGATTGGAAACCAGGCAGCCTAAAGTGGTACACTGATGGCTCCAAATCCGGATCGGAGGTAGGATGCGGAATATATGGAGAAGCACCCAGGACAGCGATCAGCGTAAACCTGGGCAAGTACACTTCCATATTCCAGGCAGAGGTATACGCCATCTTAGAATGTGCGACAGCCAATCTGGAAAACACCTACCTCAATAATACTATTTATATCCATTCGGATAGCCAGGCGGCTCTCTTGGCCCTAACCTCTAACGTCATAACGTCGAGGCTGGTCAAGAACTGCCGGGATCTATTGAATGACCTGGGCGCAAAAAACAAAGTCATATTACGTTGGGTCCCAGGGCACGCCGGTATAGAGGGAAACGAGAAGGCCGACGAGCTTGCACGAGCGGGGACGAAGGGGACGCTCTGCGGACCAGAGCCGTTCTGTGGCATCCCCAAAAGCCTGACCAAGCTCACTCTAAAGACCTACTGTTTCTACAAGAGCATTCAAGCCTGGCGAACTATACCAGGGCTGAAACATTCCAAGGCGCTTATTAGAGCCTATAGCAAAAAGGCGTCTTCTGATGCCTTAGCGCTAAGCAGGAACCGTCTACGCATGTTGGTAAGGATGCTTACAGGGCACTGTCGCCTAAATAAGCACATGCAAGCGATAGGACTGTGTGACACAAGGCTGTGCAGACTCTGCCTGGATGCGGAGGAGACGCCTACACACATCCTAACCGAGTGCCCCTGCCTCATGCGCAGTCGCAACTCCTTTCTGGGAAAACACATCATGTGCCCGGAGGAGATCAAATTTCTTGAGTTCAATAGTATCCTGCAATTCTTCGAGTTTGCAGGACTTGACCAAGAATTGTAGTATGTGGCGATCACAATAGATCAGCAATGGTCGCAGTGATATAAGGGCTCTAACGGTCCGGAAGCCGCTACAAGAAATAATAATAATAAATAATAATGGGCATTATATAAAGGCTCAAAGTCACCCAAAGGAAGAGGGCTAGGCTGAGAGTTTCTCTGCGGGATCGCATCAGAAATGAGGCCGCAGCAGTACAAATATAACTGTTATAGGACTCCGATTCGCTAAACTTAAGTGGCAGTGGGTATATTGCACGTAGAACCGATGGCCTTTTCGCGAAAAGGTTCTCGATTTTCTCAAGTGGCGACCACATACCGCAAGGCGCAGTATCATCATCATCATAAGAGCTAGGCTCTTGTCGGTGGAGTAATCGCCACTCTGTTTTTCTCTCAGCCACTGTTTTGAGCTCTTTCTACGACATTACATTAACTTTCTCTTTAGCTTGGTCCATAAACGCACGTCTCGGTCTTTCCCTGCCTCTCCTTCCTTCTATCTTTCCTTCAATTATAGTTTTTATGTAATTGTTATGTCGTATCTGGTGCCCCAACATATTTCCCCTTCTGTTTTCAATCGTTTTTAGTAGACATCTTCTTTCTCCTATCAAAAGAACCTCTTCGTTGGTTCTTATTTCTGTCTAACTAATACCTTCCATCCTTCTCCATGCCCACATTTCAAATGCGTTCAGTGTCTCTCTATCACGCTCGGTTAGAGTCCGCGTCTCGCTTCCGTACAGAGCTCTGCTCCAGATTGTAGGTCTTAATAAATCGTTTTCTGATATTCTGAGGTATTGTTTATTCTTCTTCTTTCTGTGCCTGTTCCCATTATTTGGGGTCGGCCCTCCTCGTTCTCATGCGCCAGGTTGGTCGATCCTGGGTTGTCCGCGTGTTCAACTGGGCTTGTTTCAAGACCTTTGACATGGTGGACCACCACGTAGCAAGCGGGCGACCTCTGCCTCTCTTGTTGTCCGGTAGTGCGAGGGCTTTCTTCACGACATGGTCTTCGTCGCGTCTCATAACATAATATGCGCGGCCATTTCGAGGTATTGTTTATGAATAATGAAATGAAATTAAAAGTCCTACACTGTTCGTATGTAAGTATACGTATAGTATTGTGGCGGCCACACACCTGTCTAGGTATGGTCACAGATTATATAATAGTTCTACGTTTGGTAATCGACGTGTAGGAATGATGTGAACGTCATGTGAAAAAATATTGATATTTTAGTTGTTACATAATAATATTTTCAGTTTACTCATTTAAATAAAGAAGATAATGAAGACGGGGCGTGGTTGACATTGTATCACTTCTCGCTGTCGATAAGAAATCCGTCTCATTCTGACATGTATGCTGTGCGAGAGTGACGGATGTCTTATCGACACTGATAAAATGGAAAACATTTTATGCCCGCTGCATATTTAATTATTAGCTGTGTTTAATTATTGTCCGCCTGAAGGAACTACTATATAAGTACTACCATAGTGTACAACACAGAACACACAATAGATGCGACCAGCGTCCATAGGCTACAGTGTCCAATTTCTATGTAGCCTTATACCTAAATAAAAATAAAAACATTCGAGCAGCGTCGGAGCGGTCGGTCGGTTGGTGAGGTAGAGCACCAACCCAATTTCATAAGGAAACCGCAAATCGATGTACAGTTTAGCCATTAGGCACACGCATACTAGGGGTCAAAACAATTTTTTTGACTAGCAGTTCCTAAAAAAAATTCCCTTAGGGGGGGAGTGCCGGAACATTTATCTTTTGGTATGGAAAAAAAAATTTTTTTTCAGAAACCTACCGTGTGTAGTATCATATGAAAGGGCTTTTTAAGGCGATTCTAAAAATATACTACATCATTACATTTTAGCCATATTTTTTAATTAAAACAAAAATAATTTTAGAAACATACCAAGTTTGGGCTCCTCCAGACACGATATGGCTGATTTTTTTTAAATTCAATATACCACAAATGATACGTGATATCCTCATATCTAACCTCAAAAAACCAGTATTGAAAAGAATTGCATTAAGTTTTTTTTTTTTAATTTTTCAATATTACCAAGTGACACAGTTCTACTTCAATACCTATTTTACGTGACTTTTGGAACTGTACTGCAGATGCGGTACATATTAATCATAAAATGATACGTAGTATCCATATATCCAACGGGAAATACCTCTTTAACCCTTTAACTGCGCTTTTTCATCAGTTGGTATAGTTTGGTTAGTTTTTGTCACAAAATATCAAGGTTGGACTGTTGTTTCAGATACGATATACCCAACTAATTAGGTTAGATATCAAGATATAACGTATCACAAATGATCCGTTGTATCTTGATATCTAGCGCCAAGAAAGTAATTTTGAAAATAGTTTCATTTAGTCTTTTGATTTTTTTTATGTATATAATTTTTCAATATCTACTTTCTACTCGAATTGTATTGAACTGTGGTGTTTTGTTTATTATTGGTGTTACCTAAGTGATAATAACGATCAAAAACGATAAATTATTTATACAGTTAGATATAAAGATATGATGGATAATTTGTGATACATTATATCTTGATATCTAACCTAATTAGTTGGGTATATCGTATCTGCAGGAGTCCAACCTTGATATTTTGTGACAAAAACTAAATAAACTATACCAACTGATGAAAAGGCGCAGTTAAAGGGTTAAAGAGGTATTTCCCGTTGGATATATGGATACTACGTATCATTTTATGATTAATATTTACCGCATCTGCAGTACAGTTCCATAAGTCACGTAAAATAGGTATTGAAGTAGAACTGTGTCACTTGGTAATATTGAATAATAAAAAATAAATACTTAATGCAATTATTTTCAAAATTGCTTTTTTTAAGGTTAGATATGAGGATATCACGTTTCATTTGTGGTATATTAAATTTTTAAAAAATCAGCCATATCGTGTCGGGAGGAGCCCAAACTGGGTATGTTTCGAAAATTATTTTTGTTTTAATTAAAAAAATATGGCTAAAATGTAATGATGTGGTATATTTTTAGAACCGCCTCAAAAAGCCCTTTCATATGATACTACACACGATAGGTTTCTGAAAAAAAAATATTTTTTCCATACAAAAAGAAAAATGTTCCGGCACTCCCCTGCGGGTCAAAAAAATTGTTTTGCCCTCTGGTATGTGTGTGCCAAACGGCTAAATTATACATCGATTTGCGGTTTTTTTAAGCGTAGGGCTACCACTACAGCGAAATGTCACCCCGCTCGAATGTGGAGCAGCCTAACTGGGGAAGTACCTCCGCCTTGCAGAAGACCACAGCCATAATAACACTACTACTTGCTCTGTAGTAGTGTTGTGTTCCTGGAGGTGAGCAAGGTCGCCAGCGCTCCCGAGGACGCGTTTTGTTGAGAGCGAGGGCATTTGTTCCTTCAGGTGTCAACTCGGTGAATCCTCAATCGTATCGGTCGGCAACGCCCATGTCACTCCTGGCGGTGTCCGCTTACCGTCAGGCGGGCCGTACGCCTGTTTGCCACCGTCGTAAAAAAAGGAGAGGCATTTCATATTATCTTGTGCCTCACAAGGTTTTACATACTTAGAAGCACTTGAAGACCTCCTTTGTTTATAAAAGATCGTCTGATGCCAAGGCGGTGAGCACACACGTGATCAAGCGCTAATGGCACGCATATCTTAAGTCTTTTCCTTTGAGCGCCTTTGAGCACTCGCCGTTCATTTGTGCCCTGTTCCGCTTTCTACCCACACAGTGTTATAAAAATATATTAATTAACAATCTTACACACATTTCGTTGGGACGGATAGGTTGAAGTGGCGACTACGTATTGGAAGACGCACCGTGGGTATACCTCGACACATTTGAAAACGGAGCGGTTTTCAAATGTGCCGAGGTATACCCACGCTGTGCCATTTAAAATATAAGGCCGCCTGAGCTCAATTTACGTGGATTGACTTAGACCCACGAGGTGAACTGATGACCTGGTAAAGGTCGCGGGAGTCCGCTGGATGCGGGTGGCGCAGCACCGGTCATTGTGACACTTGGGTAGGCAAATGTCGAACAGTTGATGTCGATGATTATATGCAAATTGAACTAAACCCAAGTATTTAAGCTAAATATGGCTTGGTGTCACGGGTACAAGACGACAATATAGATATAAATAAATAATAATAAATAAATCAAAGATTTAAAAACAAATACTCATGCTCATCGTCACGTTAAGGCGCCGTAGGTTCAGCGAAGTTAAGCAAACAGAGTTTTTGAAACAACATAATGCGTCTGTTTATGGTAATAATATGGTTTCAAAAAAATACGAATAGTCATTTTGAGGCTTTTCTGCAGGGAAATCAGTGTTTAGAAACATGATTAAGCAATTTTCGTTCTATAGAAAAAAATCACGAACATAGGTCTAAAAGGGTCTAAAATACACTTAAAATATTTGTTACAAATTATGCACAAAAGGTAAAAATATTAAAATGGCTTCTAAAAATCGGCAATATCATGTTTGAGAAAACTTGGTGTTTACTTTTTTATTTATTTAAACGGCCAAAAAATTAAAATTAAAAAACATGATTTCCGCGCTTCCGAGCACGCACTTCCATCTCGCTCACGCTTATGCTCAGTGAGAGGGAGAGAAGACCATGAACCTACGGCGCCTTAAAGGCAGAAGAAGAACAAGGAAATTCAACACCGCGCCATTACTTATCCTGGTAAGGCCTAGCAAATTGGCATTGAAATTGGAATCGCGTCGTGTCGAAAACAGAGTTGACTTTCGCTTGTTTTAAAAAGTGCCCGATGCAAAACAAATTCAACTTTATTCCAGTTGAATATAATTTAAATTTCTTCGACGGAATAAGTCCTCACTCACTCACAGGACTACATAAACATTATAAAAAAGTGCGCTACTACCTCTCAAAGTTACGAATCATTGCTTGAATCGTCTTATAAAGACGTAGAGGCCACTGACTCGTAATTGTACCTAAACCTTCTTTGAGCTGCATTCATTATTTTGTCCCGAATAAATACTTTTTTTAACCAAGGGTCGATTTGGGAATCGCCCATTACGGAGCTCAGCTGAGGTTTTATTAAGTGCTGCATGGACTTGAAAAACGCCAGACTAAAAGGAAATTGCAGTCTTGTGTCCTCTTTATTTGCGCTTGACTAACAGTCTATGGGATTATTCCGTTATTAATTAAAAACTTATACTTATTTCGCTTTTCTAGGTATGCTTTAAGTTCTAAAATTTACGAAAAATAATATAGACAGTCAGCAATAAAACTTAAGTTTATAATAATAATAATAAGAGACATTTATAATTACATAATTACATATACAAAAAAACCATATCATCATCCTATCAGTAATAAATGTAAACATATTTGTGAGAGGATTAATCGATAGGTACATATTTTTGCACTTGAAAAGGTAACATATATCATTTACAGAGTGTCTTTCAGCGTAACTATGGATCACCAACCTGACCCAAGTATATTTTTACATAGTAGGTAGCCCCAACGGACCTTTGTAACGGAACAAAGCTTATGAAATAACAACATTTTTAATTTTCATTTACATTTTATATGGATCTCGGGAATATTCCCAAGATAATATACCGGGGTACGCTACAAAACTATTTTGGCGTAGTGGCTCTGTGACCTGTAGAACTAAGAAGCCAGTCTTTTTTCAAAATAATTCTAAGAAATTATGTTTTCAGAGATAAACGACTTTTTGCCAAGATCAACATTCAGACAAATGCAGTTCGGAATTGACATTTCGTGATAGCGTTAACCATTGGTAATAGTAACCATGGTAACCGTCGTTATCCAATGAAAAACGTTCCACATCCAACTCACCCCCGTTCCAAACCTAATAATACTCTAATCCGTACACAAGGGGTCATACACGGTCAGCAAAATAATAGACATATTTAAATAAGGGCCAGGTGTCCATTAGATTCAGATACCCGGCAAAAAACCACAATAGAATTGGTGAATACCCTTTTTGTTTGTACAATTTCTTTGCTGACCCTATGCTATCAGAACTATTCTATTTCACCCTATTTACAGTGAGCGGAACCTTATTGTGTACATGGCAAGGTTGAAAATTGTGCAAAAGAGTTTTAATAACGGTAAAATTATGTTGGTGATTTTTTCATGTCTAGTGCAAGTCCTTTTGGTGTTTCTTTAGAAAATTGTGATTACATGCAAATGTGTGTTGAGATCAGGTAGGCAGCTGCGTTGATACAATATGCATTGTTTGAATGACCTTTACCTACTAGAGATTAGGAGAGAGATAGCGAGAAAATGTTTAAAAAAATGTGTTGTGAATAGGCAATGCAATATCCGAGATTTCAGACCCAGCCGAGATCTCGCAAGACAAACATTAAATAACTAGGTATCAACACGTAAACCAAAAATAAAAATGCGCATCTTCAAGAAACCTAATAAAATTATTATGGAGTAAATAATTAAAGAAAATAATTATACTTAAGTACATAAAAAATCTCCTTATCCATTGTTAAAATTGTTGAAATTATCTATACTAATATTATAAGAGAACAAAGTCTGTGAGATTGAAGCTTTGCAAGTTTGCGTGTTTCAAAAAAATCTTTGAATGCGTATAGATTGGGGTTTCCGGGTGGTACGCTATATTTTATCCCACGGGTTAGCCTACTTTCTTTGAATTATGCGGGAGAAGCAGCGCGGGAAGCTTGTCGTCTAATAAATCAATTGTTAGCTTTAGCCTTGGTTAACATTTACTTTTCCTCCATTTCAACAAGCATGCAACGAAGAAAACAGTAACACTTGTACCATAATAGTACATTACGTAACTAGGGCGGTGAATTCGTAAATGCCCAAGATCGCAGGTGTTTGTGGCCCGAACCGAAGGTAAGGGCCATAAATATGCGCTCTGGGGCTTTACGAATTACCGCCCGTGTTGCGTACAAAATTTTACGTCTTCACCTGGCCACAATGCGAGTTTTCCCGTACGCGCAGCGTGCAGTAAAACTCGCATTATGGCCAGGTGTGACGCAAAAGGAATTACGATACAAACTTACAAATATTATAGGAAAAACGGGCCGGGAGTAAAGTAAATAAATAAAAACGAAAAACGATTATAATACAACTTAATACAAGAGTACAACTTTTTAGTAGCAGGGCAGTGCTTATTATTACTCTTTAATTAAGTAGTGTTATAATAATAAATAAATAATAATAAATAAATATAAGGGGACAATCTTACACAAACCGACCTAGTCCCATAGTAAGCTCAATAAGGCTTGTGTTATGGGTACTAGACGACGATATATATAATAGATATAAATACTTAAATACTTGTTATAATGGGTCTCTTACGATAGACTGCGATTGAACGAATGAAAAGAATGTAATAATTAGTAGAAATTCAGTTGTATATATGACAACACTACACTTCTTTTTGCTATGGCATAAATATATGTTGCGAGATTAGCATGTTAGCTAAGTAACGTAAAAATGGGCACAATCGTAAAGTTATACGTCCGAACGTAAATATATGGCCGATTAGTGTGCTAGCCGGGCTGGTTATGATATTAAAATTTTTCAGTTAGATGAAATTTTTGTTATGCTGTGCTTTATATAGAAAGTTCAATCCCGCGCGTTCTCGAACGGAAATTTAACGAGACTCAGTTTTTTTCTTCAAACCAGATTTGTATTCAGTAACAGCGTGTCCCGTTTCATTTGTCTTAAATAAGAAGCCATCAATCACGTCGAGAAAACACCCAAATCATCTGAGTGAGTTGGAATAAATCGCTATAGCTCATTAAACATGCATAAAACATCGATCAATTATATGGTGCACCGTAAAACCACCACCGTAAAATTATCTAGGTACGCATTGGTGCAAATGCAAACGTCATAAAAACTTAGTTTTATAATAAGTGTGTATAGATTCCATCTCAATAAATGTAAGCGAATTAAATAAAATTAAGTATTTTACTTTCTAGTGAAATAATAATAATAATTCTGAATTAATCATTTCCTTTAAACTTATCCCAACAACTACTACTTTTTACGCTAGAAATATTAAACGCCATCTGTATTCTTATTAGAATACTATAAACTTCCACGGCGATGCATAATGATACGCCATCTAGCGATTCTAAATGAAACTGAATGATTATTGGTGAGGTCGCCGGTAACTATTCCATTTAGTACTGTTGCTGAGTACCAGATGGCAGCACGTACTAGAAATTGTCGTCACAACGTGAATGTATTGTTTACCTATTTAAGCTATTTTCTCTCCAATATGCTGAAACGCCTTACGGTGGAAAGAATACAGGAGTACCTAGCTATGGCGAGAATATTTATATTAAGTAGGTATTTCATTTTCCTTTCGCGAAAACTAGATTGCATTATTACCTATTACGCGGCAAGTAAATATCGTCGACCGTAGGTTTGATTGAGGTACCTACTTACTACTACTACCTACATAAGGGACAAAATGCGAATTTTTAAGAGAGCCCGTTAAAGTTTTTTTTTGTGCTAATACGAACATAATAATTTTTATTTATAACCTGTTTTGGGTTTGATTTTACAGAAATTCTTAAACTTATGTGCTGTTTCTGCGTATAATAGTATTTTTTAATGAATACCTAGTTTTTTTAGAAAAGAGTTGTTGAACTTCAACGTAGGCATTTCGTGAATGACGTCCAACGCCATGAAGTAAAGTTTAATTACCTACCTTAACCTTTGTTCCGCGAAGCTTACTACATTTTCTTCGGTTTATTACACTTTCTCAGTTACTTGAATCATTATTATGGCTTTGATTTGCTATGATGGGTAATTTTTTTTCAAATATATTTTTTTAAATATAACTCGGAACTAAACTGTTAAGTTAGCTCCGTTTGTCCATTACCTTTATTGAACGTCGGTTGACGATATTGTTTAAAAAATGTTCATAAGTCGCCGTGAGCTAAAGGTAATATCGACCTACTTTTACGGGATTGTAGTGTTAATTATAGGATATCGAAAAAAAAGATAAACGTAAAAGTCGTTTTCCTTTTTATTATTGGTCAATAATAGAATATCAATAAATGTCTTACGAACTAATTTTTTATATAACCTTATAATAAGTTCATACTAAATAATTTATACAAGAAAATGGTGATACCCCATCGTTAGATGGTTACCTGAGTGTTAGGTGTTAGGAACACTTTTAAATTAGAAGTAAACCTTGGGAAAAGAGGTAGTTTTCTAATAGGTTCTAATAGTGATTATCACTGAACACATTTCACTGATGACCTGGTAAAGGTTGCGGGAGTCCGCTGGATGCGGGAGGCGCAGGACCGGTCACTTTGGAAATCTTTGGGGGAGGCCTATGTCCAGCAGTGGACGTCTTTCGGCTGATATGATGATGATGATGATGATGACATTTTACTGAACCGATCATATGGTTACCATGTCGTGAGAAAAGAGCGTGCGTCTCGTGGAAAGATCAACATCACATCACACTATATAGTCAGTACAGCTTCGTTATTGAGCGACGCCAGCTGGGTTATAATTACATTCTCTTCTTTTTTTAAACCAGACTTACCTAGCCCATACGGGTGCCTGTTAAACGTACTCAAATAGAATATACCAGTTTTCTTTTTATTAATCTTCATATCCATCGTATTTATAACCCTAGGTTTCCTATCATAGCACTCATGCCGTCTCGCATCCTGTATCGTATTGCATTTAATGCCTATGAACATACGAGGATTCATCAAAGCGGAGAGCCAAAGGAAATAGGAGCGAACGTGGCTGCACACGACATCGCAAGGCACGAACCAGATTTCCGCCGGCTGATATTCCCCACCGTTGACGTAGAAGGTGACATGGCCGAGAGGAGTGGCTATGCCATGACCATCCATGTTCGTGACCACACTAAGGACGAAGTCAGCGTCGGATGGGTCTAGTCTATCAGCGGGTCCTACAGTCCTGAAGCAGGGTCCAGCTGGATCTAAAGCGATGAGCATGGAGATGTTTTTGCCGGTGATTTCGCGGTAGTTCTTGGCGACGAGACCCATGGTCTGTCCGCCGAAACCCCAGCCAACCAGTTCCAGTTGTTTCGGGTCGAGACCGAGTGCTGTTAGGTTTGACAGCATCTCGCCGGCGTGCTTGCTGACTGGGTGCATGAGTTGTGCGGCAACAGGGCTGCAATTAATTACATTTCATTAGCTAATTTACAATCTGAAAGTTTCATGAACCAGTCACGGGATCGTTTATCGCAAGCATTTGTCTTTCTTATGCCGCTTGACAGTAACGAACTTTTTATCTTGTCGTTTTCTCATCGCATGATAAATTTGGCAATATGCTTTTTGATTTGACTAAGTATGTTGTTTTTTGAATATGTTATAATAATCAATAATACTCAACTACAGTAAAGTCACACAAAATACGTAAAAAAATACTCTTCTTGAGGCACATTAAGATAAACGTAAATTGAATTACCTACGTCCGCCGATAATAAAGAATTAAGGTTAAAATGAACTATTATATAATTGACTTCAAAAAAACGCAAGCCTAGTTAATTGGTTGGCAATGAGAAAATAGTTACAAGAATGAAAGATGGCGGACAAAAAACATTTTTTTAATGTATATATGAGGGATATACAATACTGCGTTCCAAAACTCAGACAGCTGACGTAGCCCACACAGCCGCAAAACTCAAATGGGACTGGACCGGACACGTCTGCCGCATGCCAGAAGCGTTGTGGGCTACAATTACCACCAAGTGGGTCCCACAGAACCGAATACGGCGTCTCGGTCGACCACGTAGGAGATGGCGAGACGAGCTTGACGTCTTTGACCAAGACAGGTGGGAGTCTGCCCAGGACAGGGATGCGTGGAAGAAAAAGGGAAGCCTTTGCCCAGCAGTGGGACACTTGAGGCTCTTAATAATAATAATAATATATGACGGTATAATTGAAATTATTATATACTCGTATCGCCTATCATCAGAAATTAGAACTCTTGGATAGAGTTAATGAAAGCCATAAAAATTAAGGATTACTAAGTATCGCTTAAGCGCGCTAAGTATAGTAAAACGCCATACTAAGAAAGCCATACTTACAAAGGAAAATTCTTCCAATGGATATCCATGTAATGCAACAGTAGCGCGTTATATCCCAGGTGGTTATAGAGTTTCGCCATCGTCTCTCCCAGAGGGTGAGAAGTGACATCCATGTATGACCCGATATAGATGAACGTCTTTTTCTTCTTGAAATCTATATCTGGATGATCCAAAATGTCTGTCACGTTGTAGTAGTTGTATGGCGTGACAGTACCATCCTTGCCCATGACAGATAAGTAAAGTTTCTTAAGACTCCTTGGTGTTACCTTTGTTGGTTCTGTGTACATGGAACCTGAGGAAGAATTGGTCGGTAAGTTCTGGAAGTTTAAGGGAAACTTAAAACTATTTTTTAGTTTCTAAGAGAGCGATATTTTTTCTGTATTAAATGCATTTTTTTTATGGAAGTGCGCAGAGATAAACGATGAATTGGATTTTTTATTAGTACGCTAGCTGCCCGGCCCGGCTTCGCACGGATTACCTGTTTTCCCGTAGGAATGAAGCATTTTCCCGCGGTAAAAAGTAGGTAGCCTATATCACTCAGGACGAATGTAGCTTTCCAATGATGAAAGACCTTTTGAAATCGGCACAGTAGTTTTTGAGTTTATTCATTACAAACATACACACACACAAAAATACAAATATTTCCTCTTTATAATAGCAGATATAGAGTATGTCAGAAGATTAACGAATTACGTTTATGTAAAAACACTGAAAGGGCAAGTTGGAAGGGGAAGACCTAGGCGAACTTTCTCGGATCAAATTGGAGAAATCTTAACAAAAGGCCAGGTCAAAAGTACCCTACACCGACGAGCATGTATGAGAAATATTATGAAAGTGACTGAAGCGAAAGTGGTTTGCCAGGACCGTAGCAAATGGAGATCCGTGATCTCTGCCTACCCCTCTGCGAAAGAGGCGTGATTATATGTATGTATGTATATAGAGTATAGATAGGTAAATTGCAAGCTTGCGGTTAAGCAGCTCTGCTATTTGATGCAATTACATAAGTAGGTACGTAAAAAGCAGAATACTCACAATATTTAACGAATGCATTTGGATTAGGTGCGCCTCCTTTCTCTCCAATATACTCTACCGCTGTCACAAAATCCAATGAGAACACTACAAAACAAGTAACTATCGCCAATTTCCTCAATTCCATTCTAATGTTTTATCGACATGTATTAAAAACTAAAACTAATCTAAAAACATTTGTCTTTGCACACTTTTGATTAGTAAAGTTTCTGAATCAGATACCTATACTAAATTAAATAATCTCTATGAAATTTATTTGGTTTTAAAAGAAACTCGATACTGTTATTATCAGTTTAACGTGCACAAAAGCATACCTTCGAGTCAAAACGTATGCTTAATTTGCCATTCTTTTATAACGATGACGAATTCAGAGGACAAATTGAAAAGTCTTATACCTGCCATCCTTTTAGTGAGGGGATAGGAAGTTTCGATAATTGGATGGTTTTTACAATATTGAAAGCTCAACGTTTTTTTAGGCAAAATGCTGTTAGAGTAGGTTCATATTAGGTAAATATGTTAAAATAAATAAGATAATCTTAAAAAATAAATCCGGCTCGAAGCATACAATTTTTAAATTTTTCCTTTAATTTCAAATTTATAATTTCGTTAGGAGTGTTACTGCTTAGTACAAAATTAATCTTAATAAATGTTGCGATCAAAAAGATAATTGAAATATATACTTAATGCGTTATAGCATAACCCATACGTAATAAATAAGCGTGTTTAAACTTCAGATACACACGTTTGGTACAAATCATCTATACGATTGAAGGTAGGTACTAGTGTAACGTGAAAAATACCAACGGTCGAAGTTTGATGATCGTGTCATTCAATCATTAGCGATCATAATCTTGGCTACTTCCGAAGGACACACAAATTACAAACACTGCGAAGTATTCAAATCTTTGTAAGATTGATCGTCTAGTACCCATAGTACAAGCTTTGCTTAGTTTGGGACTAGGTCGATTTGTGTCAAATAGTCCCCAAAAAATATGTAATATGTAAAATGTACATTGTTTTTTTACTTAGTAAGTAAGTGTTGTATTCCTGATGGTGAGTAAGGTTCCCAGAGCTCCGCCCTTAAGGGCCGGCAACGCACTCACAACACCTCTGGTGTTGTAGGTGTCCATGGGCGGCGGTAATCGCTTACCATCAGGTGATCCGTCTGCTCGGTTGCCTCCTGTAACTGAAAAAAAAAGTACCTATCGATATTTTTTTCATTCCTAATACCTTCATCCCCGCACTAGCCTTGCCCGCTGAAACAGAACGTTTCTTTGTGTCATTTGTTTAATTAGGGATGTCAAGCGCCCTTATATTAAAACATTTATAAATAGGTACTTAACAACGTTCATTTAATACAGATAATATTATATGAATAGCTATTATATGCAGTGCAATATAATTTATTATGTGCAGTCTAAAGAATGCTTTAAATGATCTGCACACAATATAAAATATTATAGTGTCAGGAGATTTGAGACCTCCGCTGCTTAATGGGTATATGAAGGTCATGCCAAATGAAACTTAGTAAAAAATGCGTGTCTCATTCTCATATATATTATCTTCATTTTAAGATAATATAAGTAGTATTACCCCCTCTCCCGCCGACCCCGATCGGGGTCAGCATTTATTATGGACTTGCGAACAAAAAAATTTGCCCGAGAGAGGAAGGATAATGGAACGATCATTGATCGAACCGATTTTTTTAAAGCCCAAACTGCACTCGTTTTGTAAAATTATAGAATAATATGATATAAGCATAACCCTAGAATATTATCATTTTCTTTACTTTCAAAATATATCTATTTTTCATAATATTATTCAATAAAATAAAACGGAGAAGTTTTTTTTTTAAACACATACTGACCTCAAAACGTCTTGTTTGTCATTTTACCGGTTAGCTAGGTACATTTACATGTTACCTTTAGGAAGGTCAACTACCTACCGTTTTTCTTAAGATAAAGCCAGGTAGGTATTTTATAATCTGTCATACTATGATTTTGTTTTAAAACTTCTTTTCACAAAATATATTTTGTAATTTTATTTAATAATACGTGTCATTATGTTACAATGTAGCCTAACGACGACTGCATGTTATTGTTGACATTATTAAAAGAAAGAAATCATTTATGGCTTCTGCGATTGAAAGATCTTTTTGAAAACCATATTTGAACTAATTTTCAGTGATCAAGCTGTATGAGATTAAAATTTCACACCTATCTGACCACTAAATTAAATAAAAAATGTTTTATTGCCACAACTAATTACAAAATCAATTAAATTTTCTCCACACAAAAGAAAAAATAATGTCTAAATATAAAGCTTACTTTGACCGACACTATTCCAGACCGATAGCCAATAGGCGTCCACTGGCCATCAATGTATAAACAGACAAAGAGCATATTTCTAAAAACTAGATAGATATTACATCTAGGCAATGAGTACCAGTCTCAGCCTTAGCCCTTAGGAACCACCCAGCTGATTTTCATGATCCCATTTACATACCTTACACGGTGAGACTAATATTCGACCGTTTTGTTTTAATTTTGAATCGACACCTGTGCTTAATCTACTTACACTGTGTATCTCCGAAAAACTAACGGTATAACCAAACAGCTGATTGGCTTCACGACGACATTGACAGAGTGTCTAGTGTTGCCATACCAAATTATTACTAAGCTGCGTTCAGTAATTGAGGAGGATTACGTTTAAGTAGACAGCTAGTTACAAGTTTGTTTCGGCGACGTCCACCAGAGGACACTACCATCGGCTATTACTGCAAACTACTGTTAGCCATCGGAAGATGTCGTCTCCTCAGCCGAGAAGTTGTGGTGGGTGCTTGAGCGCTATTAAGGACAACAGTTTTTTGATTTGCAGCTTATGCAATAAAAGTTACGAGTTGCTTTGTGCTAATATGCCCGAACTGGCTTTTGGCAGTATGACGATGGAGCATAAAAGTTCGTGGAAATGCCATATATGTAGATGCAAGGAGCCTAAAATTGGCAACACTAACACACCCATTCGGACAGCACGAATGGAGTTACAAGACTCTTCATTCCATTTAGGAGAGGATAATTTCAGCGCGTCCCTTTCAACTACGCTTGGACCTGATGAGTCGGTCGAATTGGTGCAAACAGACAGGTCAATGTCCGAAAATGTAACGCAACGCCGACGACGTACTCACAATGACACCCTTCACAATGACACCCTTCACAATGACACCCTTCACAATAACACCCTTCATGAAGACATTTTGTACCTCGACAATATACGGTCTATAATCAGAGAAGAGCTACATGACGTCATTAATGAACGCCTCACCACCATTATTGGCAAGGTAGTGGCAGAGCAGGTTTCAACAACAATAAGCCCGACCTTGAACAGGCTCTCGGATAGAATCTCAGAACTGGAGGAAAAGGTTTTCAAGCTGGAGGCCTTAGCCCAGAAAGAAGAGAATGGGCTTATTAGTAATGATCACCGAATGCCGGGTTTGCCTGCGATTCATACAAAGCCTGAAATCGGATCGTCTAAAGTACTACCGAATCCACCCGTAGCGAAACGGCATGTGGAACCTTCAATGGACGATTGCAACCGTGAAAAGACTTTGACATATAGTCAGGCTACTGATGGGCAGCGTCAGCAGGAACAAGGACGGAAAGCGAATAAATCCGGCAAGGCAGGCAAATTCCCCCCAGTCGGCAATGCGAGTACGAGTCAAGCCCAGGATGAGTCGGCACCAAAAGCAACCGTGCCTACACAACAAATTACAGGCGCTGTTTTGGGTAAGAAAGGAGATGACTCTAGGAGCAAGACAGAGATAAAGAAGACATCAACCAGATCTAAGCGCTTTACTCGAGGTACTGCAGATGCTAGCTTAACGCAACTTGAAGCCTGCGAGAGGCTTAAGCACATTCATGTGTTTTATTTAAAGCTTGGCACAACCGTTGATCAGGTTAAAACACACTTACAGGCCGTCACCGGATCCGAGCATATCAATGTAGAGGGCCTCAAATCCCGTGGCCAATACGCCTCCTTTAAACTGTCCGTGCCATCGGAGTTTTTCGGAAAAGTCATGGCTCCTGAAACCTGGCCAGTGAATGTGTGCGTCAAACCGTGGCGGCAGTTTTTTCGTCAAAAAAGTGAAACGCAAAAGGAAGCACCGCAGTAAAGAAATATCCATATTCTATCAGAACGTGAGAGGAATACGAAGCAAAGCAGCAATGTTCTACAAGAGTGTACTTTTGTGTGATTCTGACATAATTGCTCTCACAGAAACATTCCTGACCAGTTCCGTCTTGGATTCCGAACTATTCCCACCGGAATACAATATATTCCGTAAGGATCGAGCTGGCGATGCTGGATGGGGAGGTGTGCTACTAGCCGTTAAGAATAAATACATTTCGAGGATTGTTACGGATGTGGACAATTTGTCTGCTCATATGGAAATTATATTTATCATCTTAAGTGTGAACCGTACTAAAATTCTCGCGTGTGTTGTATATCTGCCGCCGAGTTATAATGATGACCAATATATTAATGTTTTAACGTGCATAGAAAACGCTATCTGTAAGTTCCCTGACTACCAAGTGATCATTGTAGGAGATTTCAAACTGAATTCCTGTAGCAATAATGTTAAAAATCAATTTGAATGTTTTCTAGATTTTTGTAAATTGACACAATATAACAATGTACCAAATGCATACGGAGGTGTCTTGGATTTTGTGCTTACAGGGCTCAGCAGTGATGCGGTAAACATTGTGCGTGACGTGATGCCATTAGTTCCCATAGACCTCTACCACCCGCCTCTTGAGATTAACATACTAATTCCGTTCGCAGATAAGTCAGGACTCAGTGAAAAAAACGTAGATGTGCAGGTCAATACGCCCACCTGGAACTTTCGGAAGGCCGACTTTATCGCACTGTATGGGTCAATAGCTGCCATCGACTGGGCAGACGTATTCAGAGAAACAGATGTTAACCTCGCGGTAGAGGCATTCTACCAGAAATTGAATGCTGCCATAGACCTCACTGTTCCTCTGAAAAAGCCACCTGCATCTAAAAACCGTTACGTCTATCCATCTTGGTATACACCTGAATTAATACATTGCATTCAATTAAAATATCGCCATTTGAAAATGTACAAATCATGTCGTTCACATATGAATCACGAAGCTTACAAATACTTTAGAACTCACGTGAAGGGATTAATAGACCGCGACTATAGTCAGTATTTGAACGGTGTCGAGCATGGTATCGTTCGGGACCCTGCAAAGTTTTGGGATTTTGTGAGATCTAAAAAAAACCGGTCCAATCAGCAGCCTGAATATAAATATAAAGGCAAAGTCGTGATGGGTCAAGAGGCAGCTGATGCCTTTGCGGAATATTTTGGGTCAGTTTTCCACAGCAATATCCCAAAACTTGATCCAGAACAAGCCGAGCAGCATGCTAGAAATACTAGTGGCTGCAACGCGACACTAAGAATCGAAATTCCACATATCACTCTCGCGGAATTACGCAAAGCTGCCACACGACTCAAAGCATCGTCTTCATGCGGCCCTGATAATATTCCTCCATACTTAGCCAAAGATTGCCTGACAATATTAGAGGCGCCACTGTTGTACATTTATAACCTTGCACTGAAATTAAATATATATCCGGCGAAATGGAAAGTGTCACGAGTCACACCGATCCCTAAAGAGGCGAATTCGGTGGATGTAGCGACGTATAGGCCCATAGCCATTTTGCCAGTTTTCGGCAAACTTTTTGAAGAAGTGCTGAATTCCTGCCTTATTAAGCAAATTGGTAACAATTTGCATGACGCCCAGCATGGGTTCCGTAGTGGCCGGTCTACTGCCACTAACCACATATGCTTCTTCGACTACGTTCTGAAGTACATGGATTCACACCGCCAAGTTGACGCCATATACTTCGATTTCAAGAAAGCGTTTGACCTGGTGGACAATGACGTGCTGCTGCAAAAACTCTGTAGTCTCGGTTTCACTACGAAACTTGTATCCTTCTTTGCCAGCTATTTAGGGGATCGTAGACAGTACGTGCAGATGTCTTCCTTTCGGTCCAGTGATTATTTCACACGCTCAGGAGTGAGTCAGGGGAGTAATTTGGGACCAACACAGTTTCTTATTATGGTAGATGATCTGTGTCGTGGTGTTACAGGGGCGCAGTCACTATTGTTTGCTGATGACCTTAAATTAATGTTGCCAATTAATGACGCGGTGGATTGTGGGTCACTTCAAAGGGTAATTGACTATGTATCACAATGGAGTGCAAGTAATAAATTGGAGTTGAATGCACTGAAATGTAAAACCATTACATTTTCAAGATCTAACAACCCATTCGTAGCGAACTACCATCTGTCAGGAACTCCATTGTGTCGCGTTTCCACGATCCAGGACCTAGGTATTACTTTAGATACTAGACTTGAAATGCGTGACCATATCGTTAATATCTGCAAAAAAGCTAATAAAATGTTAGGGTTTATAATTAGAACAGCTTCACTGTTTAATAATGTAAAAGTAGCCATATTGTTATACAATGCGTATGTTAGAAGCAGGCTGGAATATAATTCAATTGTCTGGGATCCGCGTGAAAAAAAGTATACGCTGCTTATTGAAAGAGTACAGCGCAAATTCGCTCGTTTCCTATACAAACGTTACTACGGGTACTACCCGTCTCTCTTTCCATAATTATTCGTGACCGGGATGGTTGGGCTGGAAACCCTGCACGTGCGCCGGAAAATGTCGACGCTTACACATTACTGCCTTCTTCTACGCCACAAGGTAGATAACCCGTCCGTCTTGGCCCAGTTGAATTTATTTGTACCTGACAACTTTACAAAGGCCGTGGGTCGCAAAGGAAGGCGGGCACGGAACCTTTTCAATTTTACGAGCAAAACTCGCACACTGCAAGCCTGCAACGCACCTACTGCCAGAGCCACTGCATTACTCAATGAGTTCCTTGCACAAATCCAGGATGCTGATGTGTTTGCGGATAGTTGGACATCACTTAGACTTAAAATTATCCGTTTCGCAAATAGTCTCACTTTTTTGTAAAATGTTACAATTAGGTAGTACCTAAGTAGTAAGTAGTTTTAAGTTTAGCGCCTAAGCAAACTTGTAAAATAACTCTCTTTTGGACGTTTTGGGTAACTGTAAGTCCATAAGAACATGATTATATAAATAAATAAATAAATAAATAAATACCTATAAAATAAATAAATAAACTAAACTAAAAACAGGCCGGCCGTGTTTTCATTTTATTTTGGTTTCCACTCGCGCGCAAGTGTCTCTCTCTCTCTGTGTGTTGCAAATACAAAAATATATAATAAAAAAAGATGATATAAATAAAATACTTTATTTATTTCCGTTAAATAGTTCCATTTTTTCGTTGCTACATACTCAAGTATAAACCCCTCCTGAAAAATTTCCTCTTATGTTTAGGAATCATCACTAAGTTTTGCCTGTGACTTATAACTAGTTTATCCCGCTGATCTTGTGTCCACTTTAGTTTCTCATATGTATGGTAGGAGGCTTTTGGAATTCCATAACTAATTATACATACTTTGGACTATTAAGGTGGGGTGTTATGTGAGCACGTCTGTGTATGATGTAGCAGAAGCGTGTACAAGCATTCTGTACTAGTTGTACCGCTTTTGTCGTTCTTCCTAATAACCAAGGACCATAAACAATGTAGGTATAGTTAATTGAAATAATGCCAGAGATTCAACAAGGACTTCTATAACTTTTTCAGACAGGTATTTCGTGAAACCGTACAGAGTTTTGAGACGATAGAACGCATTCCGTATCTTAATATTACCGTGCTGCTCAAAGTCAGTTCTCCATCCATGATTAGGCCTAGAATTTTTGCGTATGGTTTAGTGGCACAGGGTCCAAACCGACCTTGACTTCGGGTTTTTCGCTAATAATCTTGTGCCGGTAGATGCCAGTTAGCCACTGAAGGTAGATGAAAATTAATTAGCAGGTTTCATTCATAAATTAAAGCTAAAGAAGGCCACGTGCGTTTTGAACCACGCGCAGTGTAGGGTTCCGTAGTTGCCTGTCTGTCTTGGTTACATGTACACACTCGCGCCAACCAAGCGTTGTGGTTGCTTCGCCCGAATTTGTACGAGAGTTGGCCTGTTCAAGTACATTTATTAGTATGAATTGAAAAATGGTTTTGCAAGGCCCATTTTTTTTCCGAACAAACTATCCCTCGATACCCCACACAATAAGTTTACAGAGAAAAAAAATACCCTTTAATTTTATCCAAAAGTTGGCATGATTGATTAGTACACCCATGCCCATTTACAGCTCTCTAGTGAGCTAAGCCGCAGGCAGACGGGCATGGCGAAAGTATGAGGGTTCCTTGTTGTCTACGGAACCCTAAAAACGTGGTTGGGGACTCTTAGAACAGGCATTTATTTAGTCATAAGGTAAACCGGCTTTCCGACATTTTGTCGAAAAGCTGCACTTTGTGATGAACGTTGGCCACTTTGCACAGTGATTATAGGCAAGCACCAAAAGAAGTTTTTTTTATTTTCGAGGCAACCAAATCTTCAACCCTTCACGAGAGTAACACTTTGATAAAAATCGGCTATCGGGCCACGCGCAGTGTAGGGTTCCGTAGTTGCCTGTTTTTCTTAGTTAGGTACATCAACACGCGTGCGCCAACTAAATGGTTGCGTCGGCCGAATTTGTACGAAAGTTGGCCTTCCTAAGTAAATTTTAAGTTGGTCGACTGCTATTACTCGGTAACTAGTTATGCCTACTTAGCCGTGATAGTTTTCCTTTTTCACCATGCCACGATTTTTTTCACATTTCCAGTAGCAGCCATTTAGCCGGCAGGGGGGAACACATGAACAAAACTCCAAAAAAATGAGATTTACAGCCCAATATCTCGCAAACAAAACACTAATTTGAAAAATAGTGCGACAGAGTCCATAATATTTTTGACCAAGCTATCCAACGATACCCCACACTATGATGAAAAAAAATCATCCCCACTCTAGGTATAGGGGAGGTACCCAAAAAAAATTTTTTTTTTAAATTTGTTCTTCTGTTTCGTCGGAACGATTCAGAATGACAAACGGACGGACGGACGGACGGACGGCCAGATGGACATGGCGAAACTATAAGGGTTCTGGTTCTTATCGTCTCACCTGTGCGCGTCATCTTAAAAAAATATAATTATAATACAAATACTCTTTATTGCACACCTCACACAAACAAAGCAGTTATAAAGAGAAAAAATACAATAACATGTAGGTAGAAAAATCTGTAATTATGAAAACTAAAAAAGTGCTAGTATTTTTTTGTAATTTAATTGATTAAATTATTTAATTGATTAAAATAATTAATTTTATTAATTAATTAAAGAGTTAGGTAATAAATAAAATTAGAGCCATGTATATTATCATTTAGTTTATTAGTTAAAAAAAACACAATACAACAACATAAGAAACAAACATAATGACATGTAAACAAGTGTTCGGTAGTTCATGTTAACAAAAAAAATATATGTGGTTTTGTTTGAAATTTTAATCTTGTTATTATGGATGTGAGTAAAACTCTGGTCGACTCTAAAATAAACACTTATTTTGGTTTCTACTATTATTCTACGAAGTGGCTTCCTTACAAAGTGAAGGGTTTTTTTATAACTGCTAGGACTATTTGGTTGGTGTTACATAAATTCCATAATTTATTTATTTATTTATTAGGAGAACCAAGAGTTATATTCATACAATAAACATTGACAGTGGATACAAAGAGCCAACTATAGGAACTCGCTACTAACCGAAAGACCAACAATGATATCTCCCTATCATGTCAGTATTTCCAGACCTAGCTCTGTTAGTGGGGCAGAGTGCTCCAACAAAATGTCGTATAAATGTGGACACGCTGGACAAAAACACCAATTTATTTTCAGGCACTTATTAGGTCCGTAGCTTTAAGTTTTTGATAGGAACCAACTCCTCCGTCGGCCATTTTTTTATGCCAGCCATTTTTAAATATAGTTGATTATTCATATTTCGAATTCTAATAGGCACTTAGAATCACAAACTTGGTGTCTAAATATACATATTTGGGGTCAGGGAATTAAACTACATAATTATTTTACCGATATAACACTGCATATACATGTAAATATCTTTTCACATGTCATGCTCTAAAAGTGCGTCATATTAGACTTGACAAGCGGGGCTAAAGCAGTACATTTAGCCCCTAGGGAAAATATGTATACATATTTATGATTTATAAAACATTTTCATTTGACCAATCACAACAGTTCAATGTTACATCCACCAATCACAACTCTTTAAAAAAATATTAGTATTTGCTATCTACTAACCAGAATACAGCTAGACATTAAAATCGACCAATCAGGAAACCGAAATCAATTCATACATTAGGTGTTTTTTATTCCCTAATTCACAATAATTAAAAAATAAATCTTGTAAAAATAAACAACTCTGACCGACTATAGCTCCGTCCAAACGTTCAAGCGTGGTTGACTGCATACATGACATAAGCTATGAATAGTGAGCGGGATATACTGCTGTCTATCTCGCCTTATCATATGCCCCGCGTATGGTGTCCACCGCGCTCGGCCGTTTAGACGCCGCTATTAGGCGGTCAGAGGCGTTTATTCGTGGTGTGAATATTTTGTATCTGTGTCAAAGCAGTTTATTAAAACCATGGGGCCGAATTGAACAATCTTTCCGCCTTTGTATAATTGTTTATTGTGGATGGATAATCTTTGTTTTTACTATTTTCTCGCAGTCGAAGTGAAAAGTAGAGTGTATAATTCTGGTCTAAAAGCCATTTTACCCCTCGAACTATTTTCCCTCACTTCGTTCGGGAAAATATCCATCTCGTGGTAATATGGCTTACTTTAGACCCTTGTCATATAATCTACTATTGTTCTTAGACTTGGTTTAAGTTATGTTAAAATAACAATTATTAACGTTATTATATTTTTATTCAAGAAAGTTCAAGTGTCTACATATTACGGTTATAGAGATATACCGATTGTTATGGGCGGGCAATAAAATTACGTTTCATGTATGAGAGCGCTTTTTTAATTTTTAATTTAATTTAACTTTAATGATTGCATTTTAAAGCAGCAATAGAAAAAAACTTCTGTGAAAATGTTAACAGACTATAGCTATTGCTGATACGCAGACAGCCGGATGGACAACGGAAGCTTAGGAACAGGGTTCCGTTTGATATCCTTTGGGAACTCGACTCTAATAACTATCTAGTTGAATTCCTTGACCCCAAATACGTATATTTTGACACCAAGTTTGTGATTCTACGTTATTTAGAGCTCGAGATATTAATGATATACATATAATTCAAAATTCCTGCCATAAAATTAAAGATGGCCGACGCAGGAATTGGTTCCTCCTCAAAAACTTTAAGCTATGGACCTTACATGTACCTGAAAACATTTGGTGCTTTGGTCCAGCGTCATCACCTGAAACAACTGCCCTACGTCATATGTCATGTATGTAATGTCTTCTCTAAGTCAACTAAAACTGTGGTAACTCTTGAATTGTGTTCCCGTTTTTCGATATTTTCATTTATGCCAAAAGTGGCACTGAAATATAAGTTTCATGTGCTCTGGGAGGAAGGGAAAGGCTATTGGGAATGAAGGCGTGAATCTATGAATGAATGAAACTCTTAAACATATCCCAGTTATGGAAAAAAAGCGTAATTTATAGGTACATGTGGTATAGGACATGTACCAGGATATTTCGTTACCTATAAGTATTCGAATTATTGTAATAGGGACCACGTTATATAAAATAAAATGGTTTTTATTTTCATTAGCAGACGTTACCATTTAATACAAAATTAATATTACACAATGACATTTACGAATCATTATTCACGGCACTCTGGTATTTTCAACATGTAAACTATTTCAATCAAAACAATATACCTTTACAATCCATCTACTCTCATTACATCAGCAGAATTAAGTAATGAAAACGTGTTCAAAGTAGGATTGCCCTCTTTCCTCAAACCTGCCTTCCCTAATGCGTACGGATATCTATAAAATGTAGCCAGATAATAAATACCCGGCTTACTTCTATCAACCTTCAAATCCATAGTGTTCGTTTCCATAGGTTTCCTATCATAGCATTCTTGTTGCCTCGCCTGTTGTATCGTGTCACATTTCATGCCTATATATTTGCCAGGGTAACTTAATGCTATGAACCAATAGATGACGGACCTGAAGTGGCTGCATTCGAGTTCACAGGGCAGGAACCAGAGATCGATGAATTGGTATTCTCCACCGTTGACGTAAAACGTGACGTGGCCAACGGGAGTAGCTATTCCTAGACCGTCCATGTTGGTAGCGACGCTGAGAACGAAATCTGCATCGGACGGGTCTAGTCTCTGGTCAGGCCCTAAGGTTCTGAAGCAGGGACCTGCAGGGTCCAAGCCAACGAGCATGGAGATGTTCCGGCCGGTGATTTCGCGGTAGTTCTTGGCGACGAAGCTCATGGTCTGCCCGCCGAGGCCGTAGCCAACTAGTTCCAGTTTCTTCGGATCCAGGCCGAGCGAGGTTAGGTTAGCCAGCATTTCGGCTGCGTGCTTGCCGATGGGACGCATCAACCGTGCAGCAGTTGGGCTAAAATATACCAATTTCATTACCTACATTATAAAATCACAACTAAGATAGCTGAACGGTTAGGGTCAAGTTAAGTGCATTACTATTTTTGCTTATATTACAATACACGTAAGGGAAAAACTATTATTTCGTGTAACTACGTGGACACAATGGTTCTGAAGTATTCAGTACTAACACATTTAACGCAATATTCTGGGAAATGTCATGTTAATTATTAAATGTTATGCACTTTGCCTATCCTTGTAAGCTGAGCAATACTTATATGTAATTCCATCTAGTGAATAGTTTGTCTTTAAGTTATTAATCTTTTTGTGCACACACTGTTAGAATTGTAGTCCAGATCTAGACACTAAGCTTTAAATGTACTGAATGAATGACTGTAATTTGTTGTGTGAGCCTAATAAATAAATAAATAAATAACTGCAACAAAATAATTGAACTCGATTAAATATTCTTGAAGTAGTGAAGGGATCGTGCTACTATTCCAAGGTTTATCATCAAATTGTCGACACTCACTTCGTCGAATTTCACTTCAAAGTCAACGTTTCATGTACTTTCATTTCGTCGACAATTCAGTTCTTGGGATGGTCATTACATTTAATTTTAAATCGTGTATTTTTACTTGTCGGATGATTCATTATATAGATGAATTACGTCATGGAAAACGTTTTGTGAGTTATTATTTCAAGTATTTTTAATTAACATATGAATTTTTACAAGGATTATTATTTAAAATTAAAATAGGTGGCGTACACAGTTATCCATGGCAATTATTTTAACCTACCCTAAACCTTACCAAACCGCCAGCGTGTCGACGTCACCCCACTTCGCGGGATGCCTATTTTCGCTCTGAGGGACACAAGTAAACCTTAACTAACCTACTAATAATACAATTGTTACGGTCGTTTGTTTTTTTACTGCGGGGGGCTTCGCCCCCGAGCCCCCGTTTTCTGAATACCCTTGTCTAGTTAAACCCCTGCAATCAGTTGTTGTTTGTTTTTGTAATGTAATAAAATTTCGAACAAATGAAATTCGTTGTTTTGTTATTCTGCCATTTAAAATTTATATAGAAATAATCATTTGCCAAATAATCATTTAATCAATAATCATTTGCCCTGGACAGTTATTCCATGTAATGATAAAAATTGTAATGATCCGGTCATGAAATAAAATTACACCAAACAATAATTCGTGGACTAAATTTTACTTGAAACTTGCGATGAAATAAAATTCGATGAAAAGTTTGTCGACAAAACAAGAGACACCCCTATTTCAAACGTATTTGGGTTATACACGGATTTAAGTTCAAGACCTTTTCTGTGGACATGGTCAAAGTTAAGGGAAAGACAAATTTTAGGTTGGACTCTTAATCCGTATAAGCGGCGTCTCCTCTAGTATATTATTACTGACAGCACCTTTCATCATCATCATCATATCAGCCGAAAGACGTCCACTGCTGGACATATGCCTCCCCAAAAGAGTACCAACGTGACCGGTCCTTATGCGATAAAAACATTATAGCCAAAGCACTTTATTTTCATTAGTATGGAAAAAAATTGAAATTTGGAAATAATTCATAACAGCAGCTTCTTTGTGTGTAACTGATATATTACCATTTTAGTAATTACGTAGACTCAAAATCCACCAAAATATTAGTCATCAAAAAAATCGATATTTAACCAATTCCTGAAAAAAGAGGAAAAATATTAACAAATATTTTATTTTTTGTTTTGGTTAATTTACAGGAGCTCTTCAAGAATAATAAATAAATCACACAAATAACATAATGGATGTCATTTATTTTTATATAATTACTTCCCGATGGAAATTTTGGTGGATTCTTGGATAAGGCATCTTAGAATAACATTTGAAAATTAAACAAACAAAAAAACGCTGTAATAAATTAATGTTTGAAATAAACGTTATTTTCCTGGGGTATTATTAATGTGTCCCCACCCCACCACCAACTATCGGCAACAGGAAAGGCGAATTTCGTTTTAAACAGTATCGTCTGCGCTTCAAGCTCATACTTACGTAAAGAAATTCCTCCAATGTGCCTCCATAAAATGTAAAAGAAGAACATTGTATCCCAGTTTCTTATACTGTCCGCCGATAGCCTCTCCAATAGTTATAGAGTTGACGTCCAAGTATGAGCCGACCCACACAAAAGTTTTCTTCTTCAAGTCTATGTCTGGATGCTTCACAAGATTCTTCACATTGTAGTAGTTATATGGCGTCACGTATCCGTTTTGGTCCTTGACAGACAAGAATAGTTTCTTCAGGCTTGCGGGTGTGACCTTTGTCGGCTTCCAAATCATAGAACCTGGGAAAATAAACAATTTGAAAATCGGTCTTCTTATTCGTTTTACTGGTGTCAGAGTGCTCGTGGCTGTGTGTAGCTTTACCATCTAACATAACGTCATTTCTTTCTCAAATCTGTGACCCTATTAAATTGAAAAAAAAAAGACTGAGTCGTATGACCAATACCTTTTCCAGCGTAACTTTTCAAATAAGCGTTAGTGCAAATAAATTGCATTTAGATCAATTTAATGTTCGAACAAAACGTTACGCAATCGCCCAGCTGGGTCGCCATATTCCTTGGGGTCTGTAGTCAAGTGAGCCCGATGACCCCTTTAGTCACGGTTTTATGATAAACGTGGAGGCCTATCATTCTTCTTGCCTATCTTCATCTCAAATACCGGTATCGTAAGAAAGCAAATGCTTTTTGCTCATTAGAATCCCTGCGGAAAATACAATCTATACTTACAGAATTTAACGTAACCATTTGGATTTTGATATCCCACAACAGATGGAGAATAATCTACTGCTTTAACAGCAACCAAAAATACCGCTGAACATGCAATAAATAATGAACTGAAAATGCCCATTATTATAATTTGTATTCGACTACAATTTATTTTTACTAATCGTTTATTTTATATAAATTTTCATTTATCGTAAAAGTATTTATTTATTCAAACTTTATTGCACAAAAGAAAACTTATCGTACAAAAGGCGGACTTAATGCCAAAAGTATGTGTTTTTTTTAATATTTGTTACATAGTTAAAGAGAAACACAAAAGTGTACAATACTGTCAAGTTAAGATACGCATTAGGTTAAGTTCATTTATATATTTTTATAATTTTTAAGTGACAAGAACTAGTGACGAGATGAAAAAATATCGACAAAAGCTTGATCGTAGAATTTTAATCCTCGATTAGCCATTTCGTGATGACCACTGTAGCCTAGTCGATAGTGACCCTGCCTACCAGCGGAAGGTCCCGGGCTCGAATCCCGGTAAGGGCATTTATTTGTGTGATGAGCACGAATACTTGTCCCCGAGTCATGGATGTATTCTATGTATTTCCGTATTTATTTATCTATATAAGTATGTATATCGTCGTCTAGTACCCATAGTACAAGCTTGCTTAGATTGGGACTAGGTTGATTTGTGTTAGATTGCCCCCAAATATATATTTATTTTATTTACTTAGGATCCAAGATTGCTATAAAATAAACCTTACATAACAAATAAATAACGGTAACGGGTTAATGATGATGCTGATGATGGCATAACTAAACAATGAGTTTTGTTAGGATGTCGGAGCTGACCAAAATCAAAATGAAGGTGTGATTGCACTGCATGCTTGCATTTTATCATGGGACGTAGGTGTATTGGGAGTGGGCTTACGGACTATTATTACTAACTTTATTGTCCAATCTAACCGGCTGGTAATATTTGTCAATTTCTTTGTAGGTGTGCGCGGGCTGGGTTTCTATTGACAATTTAATGGAATTTAGAGTTCTTTATAAAGTAATCGTTTTGACACGTCGGTTATTATGTCTCTGCAAAAGAAGAAGAGAGAGATCCACATAGTTTACAGTTATTCATATCGATATCTGTCTCTTGAATATTGTTTTCCCGCACTAGCTCAGTAACTAAAATCCTGTATTTATTTTTTGTATTTTTTTATTTAAACCTTGTTTTAAATTCAACTGTTAACCTTGAGCAAATCCAAAGCGGCAAAGTCATGGATGCTAGGTAATTCGTTATTTTAACAACTATTTAACATAAAATAATATTATTTAATTCATTCAAACTTTAAAATAAACACATGCATAATTGAAAATAGTAATGACGTTCAAATAAAATTACTGAAAAGTTTGGTAACTAAGCAGGTAAATTACAAGCATACCCCGTATGCTGTCGGGTTAGAATAGCACTAACCCATTTCCTCCTGTGGGTGTCGTAAGAGTCTACTGGGGAAAGGGGTTGAAGTGTGTTGTGGATTCAGATTCAGATGATTTATTTGCTGTTCGTACAAGTACATGCAAATACAATTAATACAATTTTAGGTACAATTAATAATACAATTATAGTTACAATAATACATTTTAAAATTAATTACTTATTCTAGGTGCACATTAATAAAAGGACACATTACATTGGATTTTATTGGTTAAAAATATTTAATAGATGTCATTTGTGATGTCAAGGGCATTGGCGAAAAATTCTTTAATTGTATAAAATGGTCTATTAATGAAATATTCTTTTATCTTTCTGTCAAAAGTTCTCATGTCTGTACATTGTTTGATATCCTGACTTATTTTATTAAAAATTTTAATGGCCATATTGTTAAAGCTGTTATTGAAATGGACAAAGTGAGGTGTAGTTAGAGTTGACTATTATTCCTAAGATTAAAATTATGCATTTCTCCAGCTGTCGGATAGAGATTTTTATTTAAATAGACATATATACATATGTGATACAAGTACATTGAGATAATGGTGAGGATTTTGTGATCTATAAACAAGTTTCGATGGGTGTCAGGTATGCCTTTGCATCCAGAAATAAGTCGAATAGCCTTTTTCTGTAGGAGTAAAACAGAATTTATGTTTGTACCGTTGCCCCAAACTTCAACACAATACCTGATGATACTCTCGAAATAGGAGAAGTAAACAGTTTTTAATATATTGGTGTCTGCTATTTTTGAAAGACTTTTCAATGAATAACACGCACTAGCCAATTTTTTACACACGGTGTCTATATGACTATGCCACCTCAGATAGGGGTCAAGTTGTACTCCCAAGAATCGGATACAATCAGATTTTTCTATAGGCACATCACAAATAAAATCAGCGCTCCTAGAACTACGGCGAAAAATTATGTAAAAACTTTTTTCACAGTTAATCCTAAGACCATTGTATGAAAACCAGTTGTCGAGTTCATTCCAACATTTTTTTATAATTAGATTAAATTCTAGGACAGTAGGTGCACTTAGGATGATGCTGGTATCATCCGCGTAGAGATACGGTGTACCCTGTGTTAAATAATCAGGCAGATCGTTTATAAAAATAAGAAACAGCAATGGGCCAAGGACTGAACCCTGAGGTACCCCGTATTTTATCGTACCCTCCTCGGAACGAGTGGCTCGATCAGGATCACTACAAGCTATTTCTACGTATTGAGTGCGACCTGTTAGATACGATTCAAAAAGTGTGAGGGCTATGCCGCGAATACCGTAGTATTCAAGTTTGTTTAGGAGTATTCTGTGGCTGACACAGTCAAATGCTTTAGTCAGGTCACAAAACACTCCCCCGCACTTGTGACCGTTATTCAGATTACGCATAACTTCGGTGACCAAGTTTATTACAGCTTTTGATGTATTTTTCCCTTTTCTGAAACCGTACTGATGTGAAGTGAACAGATTATTCTTTTCAAAGTGACTTTCTAATCTAGTAGCTAAGCATTTCTCAAATATTTTAGAAATAATGGATAAGAGAGATATCGGTCTGTAGTTATTCAGTTCACTACGGTTTCCTTTTTTAAATATTGCGATTACTTTTGCTTTTTTCAGTAGATTGGGAAATACGCCTTCTTCTAAACAACTGTTAAATACTATGCATAGCGGCGTACATATTAAATTCATATTTTCTTTTATAAATTTTGTGTTCAAGTTATCAGGTCCACAAGAGTTACTATTTTTCAGGTTTTTCGTTATTCTAATTATTTCTGCGCCAGTTATGGGATTCAGAAATATTGAACTGTAGTTTTTTTTCTTTAGTGTCTGCATAATTATCAAGTGTTGCCTATCATGTGAGTTACATGTTATCTTTCCTACATTTAAAAAGTAACTGTTAAAAGCCTTTGCTATGGTATTTACATCTTCTGTCTTACCAGTTTCAAGTTTCAAGGTTAATTTGGGTTGTGGTCTGACACATTTTCCTGTATTGTCCTTAACTAAATTCCAAATAGTTTTGACCTTATTCTTTGCTTTAGATATGGTTCGATGCATATGTATTTTTTTAGCATGAACTAAGACCGCTTTAAATGTGTTCTTATATTGTTTAAAGTGCTTAATGAAATTTTCATTATTCACATTTCGCGATTGTATCAGCATTTGACGTTTGACTTTGCTGGATTTTTTAATGCCCTTCGAGAGCCATCCGTTACTTTTATTTCGAGACTGGACTTTTTTAAGTGGAAAATGTCTATCAATTAGTGGAAATAGTATGGTGTAAAACTGATTTAATTTACCATCACAATCTTTATTAGCAAATATCGATTGCCAGTCAATACATTTAAGACTCTCCTGGAATTTATTTGTGGCTTTTTTGCTGTAGACACGTTTCTTCATAACTTTCTGTAAATCGTGTTTCCTATTGCATGAAGCTGGTAGTTCAAGTAATTGCACATCATGATCTGAGAAACTACATGGTATTACAGAGGCAGCCATATAATCATTAAAATCTGTTAATATGTTGTCTAATACTGTTGAGGTATTTGCTGTTACTCGGGTAAAATCTGTTATTGTAGGCTTAATGTTGTGCTCTAATAGGCTTTGTAAAAACAATTTTGTCTTACTATCATTGTCCGCTGCAAGATTGACGTTAAAATCTCCAGCAATAATAATGTTATGTGACTTAAAGTCGGTTAGAAGATGGCACAGTCGGTTAAGAAAAAGATCAAAACTAGAGCTCGGAGAGCGGTAGACTACTAGCAGGTAAAAAACTGTATTTTTATCTAGCTCCAAACAGATCTTACACACTTCAAAAATGCTTTCTATATAGTATTTGGAGACGTCAATTACTCTAAAATTGCTTGAGTAGTCATTACTTACAAAAATAATCGTGCCTCCGCCTTTAACAGAAACTCTTGAAGTTTGCGTTGCAACCGAGTATCCTGGCAAATTTATGCATGTATATTCGGTTGGTTCAAGCCATGTTTCAGTGAGCATTACTACTTTAGGTCTAGATTTAAGTTCGCATTCAATAAAAGCTTCCAAATTTAATAGTTTATTTCGGAGTCTATTTATATTTAGGTGCATAATGCCTAGATTCTCGGTTCCAAAATTACTTTCTGTAGGAATGTTATTTATAAAAAATTAGAACTATTGTAATATTTTTCGTTGATTAGCTTCAATGATACAGTTAATGATGTAGCTATTTTAAATTTACCCTTTATCCGTAAGTTGTAACCATTGTACGCAAAATCATTCTCATTTAAGTTTTCGTCGATATTTCGCATATTTTGACAATGTTTGCATAAGCCCAGCATTGACTTTATTAGCAAATATATTGAACCCTTTATAATTGTGATTAATGCTCATTGGAATTGTACACACAATAATGTTACAATAGGAGAGTTTCTTAACGGCGTCTTCCACCAACTGTACCGTTTCTGCTGGAGTGAAGGCATTGTAATCACTGCCGCCGCACATTATGACGACACAATCTTTGTTGGTGAACTGCGCAGTCTTTTCATCGTGGGCGATGGGCTACCAACCTATCAGTGCAATATCACATTTCGTCGACTTTTAACAGCCACATTTATGCTATAAGTGGAACTGGAACATACGTCCATGTCCTCTGACTACCCCTTTTGGGAATGAGTACAGTTAATACCTCCAATATCTACACAGACAGCCTCTTAAAATATCTTTACAGAGACTTCATTGTTACTGACATAATACACATGTGTAGATATTTTTGAAGGGTTGTCTGTATAGATATTGGAGAACTCGACTGTACAAACTATTCTAGAGATGCACGTATAATAATTATTAAAGAGGTTCAGGCTACATCAACGATCATATCTATAGTTGGCCAAGTCACAGAATATTATTAGCTATAATTTCCACTTATAGAAAATGAAGCAGTGATAGTAATAATAATTCACCTTAGGGGCATTAAGTTGACTTAAAACATCTTGCTGAATTGACAGGTGAATTAATTATACGTTTGGTGTTTTTAATTCCCTCATGTGAATTAACTCGGTTGCATTTAGTTAACGCCAGGTTTTTAACAGTAATATTTAACAAGAGTAACGTCACTGATTTCCTTTCTAATTAAGTCTTAGGACAGTATTTCTAGAGTAGTTTTTACCAATTATTCGTCAATTAAACCATACCTAGCTACTTCGATTTGTGTAAGATTGCCCCATAATATTTATTTATTTATTTTTATATTTTTTATACTTTTTAAATTTTCCTGCTTAGTACATTTTTCTTAGTAGGTAGGTCTGATTAGGCTAGATACGTTGTAAAAGAACTTCATTGCTATTTCTGATTGTTAAATTCCTGTTATACGTATTTAACTTTACAATAAATGTGTGCTAACATATATATTTATAGATGTATTTCTGTATCTATTGGTTAAGTTAAAAGATGTGTTATTACGCTCTTTTACGCTGTTTACAATTATTGCTAAAAAAATCCTGCTACCCTAAGGTTGTCTGGAAGAGATCGCAAATCCACTCGCAAAAATATTTTCCTACCATGGCCCATGGTAGTGTATTAACACTATGAAATTTTCATCTATTAGCGGATCAGGGGTCTGAAATGAGTCATAAAAAATGAGTATTTTTTTAATAATTAACAATAGAGCATTTATTCTTACGAATTTTGTTCACATATTCAAAGTAATCAACAGTAGAGCATTTATTTGTATAAATCTTGTTAGAATATTCAAAATAATTTTTACCGAATGCATACTTGACTGTTTTGATACTGTTTCATTGGAATCATTGGATAATTTTAAATATATTTCTATACACTAATTCATATAGCAATCGCGATATAATGCGATTGTTTTTAAATACTATTTTAGTACAGAGTCCATAGAAGAAGTTACAATCACAACACGACATAGTTCCAACCAAACTGTGGAAAGCTTGCACTATGATGATTACTTACTAATAAATTGTAAGAAAAACCTAGGTTACTTAATATATAAAAAAAAAAATACTAATACAAGCCGCTAATGCGATTATTAACTAATCAACATGCAATATATCAGAAGCAGCAACTGATGTGGAATGTTTCGCCTTCATTACATTAGGGTCTTTTAATCCTTTTTCCCCTAAAGCAAACGGCCACCTGTTAGACGTGCGTATATAGTAAATCCCAGTTTTGCTCCTGTCCATTAAAAGGTCCATAGTGTTCGTGATCATTGGCTCCACATTGTAGCAATCCCAATCCCTCGCTTGCTGCACAGTATCACACCGTACACCTACGAAAGCGCCTGGATGCAGCAATGCCGACCACCAGACGAAATATGACCTCGCATGACTACACACGGAATCGCAGGGAAACCACGCATAGTGACCCTCTTGGAATGCACCCCCGTTGACGAAGAACGTGACATGGGAGAAAGGGAAGGATATGCTTGATATGTCCATCGTTGTAATGGCGCTAGCGACAAAATCTGCGTCAGATTTGTCTAATCTCTGGTCTGGTCCGAGATGTCTGAAGCAAGGTCCGGCAGGGTCGAGGGCGATAAGCGTGGAGATGTTCTGACCGGTCATCTGACGGTAGTTCTTGGCGATGAAGCTCATGATGTGGGCGCCCAGGCTCATGCCAGTCAGTTCTAGCTTTTTGGGGTCAAGACCGCGGCGTGTTAACTGGACTAGCATTTCTGCTACATGTTTACCAACAGCACGTGAGAAGCGTGCGGCGCTGAAAAAAAAGCTTCACATATAATTTAGCTAAGTTGGAATTCTGGGTTCGAATCCCGGCTCGTACCAATGAGTTTTTCGGAACTTATGTACGGAATATTTACCGTTATCTTTTCGGTGAAGGAAAACATAGTGAGGAAACCGGTCTAATCCCAATAAGGTTTAGTTTTCCCTCTAGGTTATTACGAGTAGGTCAGATGGCAGTCACTTTCGTTAAACTAGTGCCTATGCCTAAATCTTGGGATTAGGTGTCAAAACAGACCCCAGTCTCCTTTAAAGCACTATCTGGTATAACGCTCTAGGAGGATGATACAGAATGATACTAATCCTTATTTTTGGAAATTCTGCACATAGTCGAAGACTTATAAGAGGTTTTTACTTGAAAAGATTAGGAATTAAATTTTAGTGTGCCTGATTCATTTACCGAAAAACTTGGACTGATGATAAGGACTAGCAGTCATATAAAGCTCTTTATCGTAATTCTTAATTTAAAACCCTTAAGAATACGATGACATTGTACACAGAGAGTCTTGGGTGAGGGGTCGATGTCACATACTCACCGGGGATAGAATGTAGCAGTGAAGTGTAATGTATCCAAAGAAAGCACATTGTATCCTAGTGCCTTATACGCAAACCCCATACTGCGTCCACTGTTCCACGCGGTCGCATCCAAATAACCACCAATATAAATCCACGTTTTCTTTTTGAAGTCAAAATCGGGATTCTTTGCTAATTGATCCATGCCATAGTAGTTATATGCTCCTGAGAACCAAGCACTGTCGCCTAAGACTGATACGAAGAGTTTTTTTAGCGTATGTGGCTTGATTACGGCTGGCTTCCATGAGCCTGGACCTAAAGACATGAACAAATTTGAAATTATGTATCTTTTTATAAAAATGCGTACTGTCCTTTCTGGCTCTTTTCTTCAGTAGCTAACCCTGACCTGAACGGACCATCGCGACAGTCAGCTAAAATAATGTAGGTAGGGAAGATTGTAGAAAAATGCACATCGGTGCTAGATTTTGAGCAGGAGATATTTTTGTAAAAAGACCACAACACAGACCACTTACCAGAATACCCAAGTTTTCATATACTTTAAAATGGTAAGGTAGGTGTAGGATACACAGATAGTTGAATATGAATTTGAACTGCGTAATAAATAATAATAACTAAAGCTTTAATAATTAAAGCCAGATAAATAAGCTATTCTTGGTAAGCTATAAAACTTACCTAGTTGAGTGGTAGTACAAAATACAATGGCTGCGATTTACTAAATTTCACAAGAAATACAAAATAACGCCTACATAACACCTTTAAACTTCTGTCTATAGGTATTACTAAAAAGTCTGTTTGATTTTAGGATATTCTAGATGTCACGTGATGTCTAGCTGTGAAATGAGAAATGAAAGTCTTATTTGGACATAAGATATTTGATTCCTTTCCAACAACTGGTTGCGAAACACCACTGTCATCTACGGTAGTTGTGGTTCAGGAATATAATTTCTTTTTGGGCAACTAGCTGCGTAACAAGATTATTTCTTATTTTTCAACAACTGGTTGCGAAACTTAGTTGCCAAAACGGGCGGAGGGTTATTTCTACATTTTTGTGAATATTTCGTAACTTTTCACAAATAAATGGTCTATTAACTATTATTAAGAACCATTATCTATATAATTAATATCGCATTTTGTCAATCTTTTTTATAACCACATTTATGCTAAAAGTGGCGCTGGAACATACGTTTCATGTGCTCTGCCTGCCCCTTTTAGGGATAAAGGCGTGAATGTATGTATGTATGTATGTATTATCTATATTTAAATGGAAAAAAAAGAAAAAAACACTTATTTTATTCAAAAACTAATAGCCTCGGTAGTATTTTTTTGGAATAGCCCATTTACCTTGCCTTCGCACCACACTCCAGTAGACAACCTATTTAAAGTTTGGAAAGTAAAATCTGGATTGTACCTAAATGACAAGCCTAGTCCTGCTTTTCTTTTGTTTATGGATTGCTAAATAATATCGGTGGTTAACTAAGAAATGAAATGAAAGGGCTTGTTGTCATTAGTATTCGTGTTATCGTTCAGATGTTCTGCATTTATGGGTTGTAAAGTTACTAATAAAACATAACTTTTATTAAGGCGCCGCCGCCTTAGGTTCATGGTGTTCTCTCCCTCTCACTGAGCATAAGCGTGAGCGATATGGAAGTGCGTGCTCGGAGGCGCGGTTATCATGTTTCTTAATTTAAATTTTTTGGCCGTTTAAATAAATAAAAAAGTAATCACTGAGTTCTCTCAACAATGATATTGCCGATTTTTAGAAGCAATTTTAATATTTTTAGCTTTTGTGCATAATTTGTTGCGAATACTTTATGTGTATAACAGGAAAAAAAGTTCATGTGGCAGTAGGACCACGTGGCCGGAGGGGTATTTTAGACCTATGTTCGTGATTTTTTTCTATCAAGCGAAAATTGCTTAATCATGTTTCGAATCACTGATCTTGCTGCAGAAAAGCCTCAAGATTGCTATTAGTATTTTTTTGAAACCATATTATTATAAACAGACGCATTATATTGTTTCAAAAACTCTGTTTGCTTAGCCTTATACCATGTAATTTCGCTCATAAGGGGCTTCGTAACAACAACAGCTACAAAGGCTTTTATTACACCCATGGGCGTTTCAAACTGGAGATTTTGTGGTTCAGCAAGGTAATTTTGTAAATTCGGCTATAAATATTTCTTTATGTACAATCTCCAATGCCACATGTTTGACTAGGTTTATTATTTATATATTTTTATATTGTCCATAAAAAGCTTTCCTTATTCTAAACTAGGACTTCCGGTAAATGTTACGACATAGGTGGAAAAATAAGAGACATTATTGTCACTCATTTATTGAGAATGTTTATTACACAAAAACTATATTTGGTGAGGTAGGGCACAGCGAAATGTCATGCCGCTGGAATTTAGAGCAGCCTAATTGGGGAAGTACCTCCGCCTCGCAGAAGACCATCCATAAGAACACTACTACTGCTCTCTAGTAGTGGTGTGTTCCTGGAGGTGAGCAAGGTCGCCAGAGCTCCCGAGGATGCGTTATGTTGAGAGCGAGGGAACTTGTTCCTTTAGCTGTTAACATGGCGAATCCTCAAAAATATCAATGGTCGGCAACGCCCATGTTACTCCTTTGGAGTTGCATGCGTCAATAGGCTGCGGTGTCCGATTACCATCAGGCGGGCCGTATGTTTGCACACCATTGTATAAAAAAACTACAACATAAAATACAAACAATAAACTTACAACTGTAATTTATTAATACAGAATATAAGTATAAGATATGGTACAACAACAATAAAACTACAAAAATGACTAAAACAAACTTTACCTATGGGGTATGGGGTAAATATAGTGTAAATACACTATATTTACATATATCCCCAAAATCAATACCACTTGGTAGGGTGCATTACCTAGCTGAATGAACTTAACCTAAACAAAGAAATAAACTTAAATATATGTATAATAATAACTGGCCCAAATCGCTGCGCATCTTCCCTATTTATATAATTTAGCTTATAAAAATTATTTAAATCCAACATGTGACAAGTAACATTGCAATTGTGGACGGTAAACACACATTGAATTGAGTTTATTGACAAAAACAACAAAAAAAAAACACATGCAACCAAAGAAAACACTAATAACCTACGTAGCCTAAACTCGGTGAAAAAGTGCCCAAAAACACTTGCCACGGTACCACATTGGATGTCTTTATTTTGGGTACCGCGAAATACATTCTAAGCAAAATCATGGCGACCTGGGCACTAATATTTTCGAGACGCGTCTCCATAGCATCTGGAATGGCTTCTGGAAACATTGGAGAACCTAGAAGGTAAAACGTGCCGCGTGTTTTTTTTAGAATTTTAACATAACATCTTACCATTATTAACATTAATAAAATTCATGGGAGATGAAATAAAAAGATGATATGACGACTACTTGGTGCAATGGTTGGGAACTGTATTTTTATACAGTACTAGTATTAGCCTGAAACTTCGCGTGAATTTCCGTATTCACTGCCATTCCCAACTGTGCCTTTAGAGGATGATTATGGGGATAAAAAATATTCTGAGTTTTAATCCTTTTCCATTCAATAGTTTAATCTCAAATCTCAATCCGTAGGAAGTAGGTTTAATTAGATGTACTTATTTATACCTTTGAACACATGATGGTTATTGACCACAGAAAGCAATAACTATGCGGTTCCATACAAATATATAAACCAAAGAGATCAATTGCTGCATCTGCTATCTAAACTAAGGGCTTCACCAAACCTTGCTTCCCTAAAGCAAATGGCCACTTATTAGACGTCCGTAGATAATAAATGCCGGGTTTGTTCCTCTCAGTAAAAAGGTCCATCGTATTAGTCACCATCGGCTTCAAATCGTAGCAGTCACCATCCCTGGCTTGCTGCACTGTGTCACATCGCATACCAATGAACGTCCCTGGATATACCACAGCCGCCCACCAAATAAAGTAGGACCTGACATGACTGCATACAGTATCACATGGTAACCAATCGAAATGTCCTTCTTGGAAAGCCCCTCCGTTGACATAAAATGTCACGTGAGCTAAATGAAATGATATGCTGGATATGTCCATAGTAGTGACAACGCTGACAACGAAATCTGCGTCTGATCTATCCAATCTCTTATCTGATTCGAGATGCCGGAAGCACGCTCCTGCGCCGTCCAGAGCTGTGATCAAGGATATATTCTGGCCCGTCATCTGTCGGTAGTTTTTGGCTATGAAACTCATAGTTTGTGCACCCAGGCTCATTCCAGTGAGTTCTAGTTTTTTAGGGTCAAGACCGTGGTTTGTTAACTTTACTAACATTTCGGCAACATGTTTTCCAACAGGGCGCATCAAGCGGGCAGCACTGCAAAAAATACGTTTTTCTTAAATATAAATACGAATTTGCTAGCTTCATTCATCAAACGAAAAGAAAACTCTCACAGTTCATAAAGAAAAATGTTGATTTTTGCTCGTTGTACTTTATTCTTCAATAAAAAACCCCATGTCAAGCAACATTGTTCAACATTAAGAAACAAGACAGATAAATAAGCATTAACATATATTTTTAGGCCCTGCCGTCTTTTTTTATCTCTGTATGAATTCAATTCTCAATTAGCCTGAAAAATTATCCAATAAAGTAGTTGCTTCGGCATTCCATATGGGGCCATGAAACTGGACTCCAATGAGAGAATAAAAATAATAATATATATCCTTATTGCATATACTAACTGGGGATAGTAAGTAGCTGTGAACTCTAGTGTGTCTAGAGAAAGCACATTATATCCTCTAGCTTTATAAACATAGCCGATATACCGCCCCGAGTTCCACGCATTTGAATCCAAGTATCCACCAATATAAATCCAGGTCTTCTTCTTGAAGTCTAAATCTGGATTCTTTGCCAACTGGTCCATACCGTAGTAGTTGTACGATCCTGAAAAGGAACGGCCTTTGCCTAAGATTGATATAAAGAGTTTCTTGAGAGTTTTTGGCCTTATGACCGCGGGTTTCCATGACCCAGGACCTAAAAATAAAAATATAAAAAAGATTGCAGAATTATTGCAAAAATATATCAAAAATGTGATGTATTCTGGACTGAAGCGTTTAGCCATACATACGAGTAGGTAACGAAATAAAACATTATCTAAAAATCTAAGTCATTCCACTTAGTTAGTTATTTTATGTCAATAATACTTACAATCTGGAAATAAGCCTTCGGGGTACCCTTCGTCAATTCTAGAATATTCTACCGCAGTTACAGAAATAAACAAAAGCATAGCATAACACGTGACTTTTCGCATTTCCAAGAGAGCCATGGTTTGGTGCTGCTGGCTATTTCGCCTTTTAATGTGGATATTTTTGTGTTTAATAACTTAGAGCAGTTACGAAAGTTGCAAAACTGAACATTACGTTTGTTGTTTATTTTTTTTTTTACTATTTTTGTACACTTCATATGGTAGGTCCTTTATATTTGACCTATATAATAATGAGTTAACAGTTGTTTTCCAACCATCTTATACCTTATAACATGTGTTGGGTTTTTATAATGTTTTTTTTTTAATTTTACAACGAAAATTGTGTAACTAATAACCGAAAAGGTATTTAACTAAAAAATAAAATGTTGACATTGGACCTTCGGTTGTCTTAGCTGGATATTTGACTTGAGCTGTCTTCAGGAGTTTAAGAACCTGTATTGAAAGTCACCTTTCCTAAGCAATTAATATTGTTTTGAATTTTAATTGTTAGGTATAATATTAATGCTGAGAGCTGTCGTAAATGATAAAAGTGAAGATAAAAAATAAAAGTGTTTAAAATTGTGTTTAATAGCGATCGGTATGGTTTGATTGCAAAACCAGGCCTGACAAATATTCAATGAAAAAAAGGAAAAAAATCAGAAAATTAACCCATCGAGTGTTCGATCGATTCACGCTGTTTCAATCTTAATACAAACTACTCAAATATCCAACTACAATATCTAATATAATTTGGGTTGCTTATTCATGTTCATAATTATAACAGTGTCGCTAACTCGCTATATGTATATAATGTACAATTATATAAGACTATTGGCTGTCAATAGAATCATCATGTATGTATGTAAGCACTTTATTGTACACAATAACAGGTTAAGGAATATACATGTCACACAATAGATCAAAGTACAAAGGCGAACTTATCCCTATAAGGGATCTCTTCCAGCTAACCTTTGAGCAATTGAGAGGAAGGTAGGTAGAACGAGATAGGCAAACTTATACCGTGTACAAAAACAGAGAAAATAAAGCAAATCCTAATTAGTATTAATTCTAGACAAATAAAAACATGCCAATACATATATAAATATACAATATAAAATATAATACACACTAACATATGTTACATATATATCGCAAATATACAATAAATAAATAAATACTATATTCAACCAATTCACAAGTCATTGGAAAGCCACAACTTCTTCAAATTCATCTTAAGTGACGCAACAGACTGCGACTGTCTCAGCGACAAAGGCAACTCATTCCACAATTTAACAGCGCGCGCAGTAAAAGATCTGGAGTATGTTCGCGTCTTTCTAGACGGTACAGCAAGAGTAAGGTTAGTACTCGACCGCAAGCGGTGGCCACTGCCGTCTGCCATATAACTAAACCGCTCAGAAAGGTAAGGAGGGGAAGTATAGGGCTGAACAGTGTATTGAAAAGTAATGACAGGATATGCACATCCCTGCGCCGGCGAATCGGTAACCATCGAAGCTTAGAGCGGAATTCAGAGATATGATCATACTTGCGTAGACCAAATACATATCTGATACATACATTTTGTAGACGCTCCAGCTTATCAAGTAGCTCCTCGTTGAGGTCCAGAAACGCAATATCGCCATAGTCCAGAAGAGGAAGCAAAAGAGATTGAGTAAGGGTCAACTTGGTACGAAGAGGAAGGAAATTCTGGAGACGTCTTAGGGAGTGAAGGGATCTAAAGATCCTCTGACTCACCTCAGCTATATGGGGTATATATATACATCATCATCATATCAGCCGAAAGACGTCCACTACTGGACATAGGCCTGCCCCAAAGTGTGCCACAATAAACGGTCCGGCACCCAGTAGACTTCCGCAATTATTTATTTCATGATATAAGAACTTTTTTAACAGTCTTCAAGGGATATTAATATAAAATTAAAAAAAATATGAACACAAAGTCAACACAGGTAAAAGGCTAATCGCTTTTACGAAAATCTAAATTAAATAATAAGATTGTTTCGTACGAACATTACATCGATTCGCGTTTTTAATGCCGTCGTCTCTTGTATAACGATTAACGAGTGACATTTACTACTTGAGTGCGTGTTTATCGTACACCAAATTAACAATGTTGGAAATGGACAACTTGTTAAAAGAGTTTTAAAGTTCTCCGATTTTTCTGGTAACTTTTATTACAACAGTCATATTCATGACTTTCCTCGTAGAAAATGATTCTAAATTGTTTGCGACGTACAGTTGTAGTTACTAATTACTATGTAGTTTGAAAAAATGTTGTTCGCGTAGTTACAGTTAAGCGTTTTCTTTACACTTGTAGGTAAATAAAATAACGTGCAATGACGTGAGTCTTTGCATTTATATTTTTTGGTGTGATTTTTATAAATATTTGGCATTAGGTAGGTCCTAGTGCTTGACAACTGGTCCAATACATGACAGCTGCAAAGTTTATTATTAAGTAACGATAGGTGGGCTACTAGGATTTAGGGTGTTGCATAATAAAACATTGACCGTAATACATAGGTACGTGTTTTTCAGTTATAATTCTACTCATGCGTTTTCTAAAGTCTTTAATGTCCGCATATTAGACTTTAAGATTATCCTCCATAATACCTTTTCAAGAACCTCCTGAGTATGTATAAAACTTGTGTTTTTTCAAGCCTCGTTTTCCCAAAGCAAATGGCCACCTATTGGACGTACGCAGATAAAAGATCCCGGTTTTACTCCTATCAATAACTAGATCCATTGTGTTCGTTACCATTGGCTTCAAATCGTAGCAGTCGCCATCCCTGGCTTGCTGCACTGTGTCACATTGCACACCAATGAACGTCCCTGGATATACCACAGCCGCCCACCAAATAAAGTAGGACCTGACATGACTGCATATAGTATCACAAGGGAACCAATCGAAATAGCCCTCTTGGAAAGCCCCTCCGTTGACATAAAATGTTACATGAGCTAAGTGAAATGAGATGCTTGATATGTCCATGGTAGTTAGAACGCTGACAACGAAATCTGCGTCTGATCTATCCAATCTCTTATCTGGTTCGAGATGCCGGAAGCACGCTCCTGCGCCGTCCAGAGCTGTGATCAAGGATATATTCTGGCCCGTCATCTGTCGGTAGTTCTTGGCTATGAAACTCATAGTCTGTGCACCCAGGCTCATTCCAGTGAGTTCTAATTTTTTAGGGTCAAGACCGTGGTTTGTTAACTTTACTAACATTTCGGCTGCATGTCTGCCAACAGGGCGCGTCAAGCGGGCAGCGCTGAAAAATTAGGAATGTTATTCGGTTTATCATTATTTTCCTAAATGATCATTGTATGAAAAAACGATTCACAATCTATTCATTTCACAACCTTATATTCCATGCTATAAATAACTATTGTACAAAATATATTATTTTAACTAGTGTTAAACTAAAAATATTAATTGTTAAATTGGCATTTTAAAAATAAACATCTTCTTAATAAATATTTTGTAAAATAGGTCATTTTACAAAACGCCGATTGATAAATGATTGTCTCCAAGAAACAACCCTAAAGTAAATTCATAAAAAAATATAGTAGTATTAAAACAATCGGCTCGCCTTCGCCAGGCGCTACCGCGGCACGCTCGCTCGGGTCGCTTGCTGTAGGGTCGCAGTTTTTCCTAACATGATTTATTAAAGAAGGTATTTGCCAAAACAATGCATTGTATTAAAAGTTATTTTACCATACGTTACTTTGCCAATTATCACGAAAAATAAATTAGTAATTTGTCAAATAATGATTTATAATAATAGTGTTTAGGTATTCAAGTAAATAATTTGTTTAATGAACTATTTGTAAAAAAATATTTTAAGAAACAACTATTTTTCTTATTGTTACTTTGTCAGACGATGTTTTTAAAATTAATATTTTTATCAATCAATCAATCAATCAATCAAATCGTTTATTTGCTAGAATACAGGTAGGTACAAGTGAGGTCTTATATTCTAAATTGATCCATGTATTCAGCCTGCGCGCAGGCATGCAACCATTTTAAAGTGCACGCACGTTACAAACAAATAAAATTAAAATAAATTCTAAACTCAAATTAAATTTCCATTATTCTTAAAAAATATTAAATTCAGTAATATAGCACCATGTCAAAAAGTATAAATAAGTACAAAACAAACAGGCATGTCAAACTTATAACAAAAGACTAACTTACGGAAGGCGGGTTTAAGTAGCTTTTTACGCTATAAAAGCACTTGTCCAGGAGCCAGGTGGACAGCCTGTGTTTAAAACCATTACCCCGTAGTAACTTTATTTCATCTGGTAAGTTGTTAAACAGTTCTATACACATGTTGAACACATTTTTGCTGTATATCGCCTTGCGAGCCGGAGGTTTATACAACTGGTTCATGACTTTTAAAACGGTATCTATGAAATTTTCGGATAACATTTTAATGAATTAACGATTTCTGAGAAAAAATAATGATATGAAAATTCGTCAGAACTATGCATTTGGTGACATGTTTGTTTGTAAAATAAGGAATACTCGTTAAAATGTACTCGGTAAAAGTAATTAATAATGTTGAGATTATTTATGTTTTAAAGGACGAATGCCTTCAAAAGTCCGGGACCCCATGGTCCCATGATATGGGAAAAAGAATAATAATAATAATCGTTTATTGCCCCATCGAGTTATTTGTTGGCATCATGTGCATGACACCAATACGAAGGAAAAAAACCTAAAAAGTCTTAATTCTTCATACAAATACTTACTGAGGATAGTAAGTCGCTGTGAACTCTATTGTATCTAGAGAAAGCACATTATATCCTCTAGCCTTATAGTCGAAGCCCATATTTCGACCGCTGTTAAACGCATTCGCTTCCAAGTATCCACCAATATAAACCCAGGTCTTTTTCTTGAAGTCTATATCTGGATTCTTAGCCAACTGGTCCATACCGTAGTAGTTGTATACTCCTGAAAAGCGGTCTTCGCCTAAGACTGAGAAGAACAGTTTCTTGAGAGTTTTTGGTCTAATTACGGCAGGTTTCCATGACCCAGGACCTGAGGATAAAATCATGAAAATATCTGCATATATTGCGCGTTCTAAATGAATTTGTTCAACAGTTTTGTTGTAGAGAATTATGCTAAAAAATGCCTTACGAATATGTAAATCCATTTTTTTAAACTAGCTGCTTATGCGTATTCCACTGCGTATTGCAAAGAATGAAGGTAAACCCGCGGGATAAAATATAGCCTATAACAATACCAGTATTCCATACTACACGCAGGTGAAAGAATTTTCGAAATCGGATAAGCTGGCATACAAAAGTAAAACATACAATAAAATAAGCTACAACCTCACAGATATTTCCTCTTTTTAACCGACTTCAAAAAAAAGGAGGAGGTTCTCAATTCGGTTGTATTTTTTGTAATGTTTTTTTTTTCAATGTTTGTTACGTCAGAACTCCGTCATTGATGAGCCGATTCGAAATATATTTTTGTTTGCATGTATATGCTTCCAGGTGGGTCCCATTTTTTTCAAAATTCAGTTAGATGATGGGATCCATGAGGAATTGAGGGAACTCCTCAATTTTATTAGGCACACGTGAAGTAATTTTGGTATTTTCTATTATAACTCGTGTATTTACATCCGGAAATCATAAATTTGGTGACGAGGAATTGATGATGAAGACCAAAGATGACTTATCGCATTCCTCAATTATGTACTTAAAAAGTTCAAAAGTACGTCACAGGTTCTGATAAGATTCCGTTGAAATAGGAACTAATGAAGTGCCATTGGTGATGATCTTGGGGAATCGACGGAAGTCCTCAAATATTATCGGCGCACATACAGCGATTCGGTTTTTTTCTAAAGTAATCAACGCATTTGCTATCGGAAATCAGTTCATGTGGTAAATTGTAAATAAAACGTGAAATCTTCTCGTGGCTTGGCGGATACTCTATTGAAGTCGGTTAAAACTTTGTTTTTAAAGCAAATTATTAATATTAGTATAGTAAATATAGTAGACAATGGTCTATATATTTACGACCAATATCAAAACGATTTCACTTAGATTTATTACAATAAAACTTACAATCTGGAATTAATCCAACGGGGTAGCCCTCGTCAATTCTAGAATATTCCACTGCGGCGGCAAAAATAAACAAAAGCAAAGCGTAACACGTCATCACTTTTAGCATTTTCAACTTAGCCATGGTTTGGTGCTACCTGTCTTATTTTTCATCAGACTGACGTATAATAACTGACAATGCCGATACCTCTGCTTTAGTTGCTAATAACACTTAGTTATAACCTGCATCAAGACATATGCTTCATACAAAAGAGAACTTTGTTTTCACAGCCTTAAGTGTATCTATGTAAATTAACATGAACACATTTAAAATGTATTATTTTATTACATTTTATCATAATGACTGAATGGAGTAGCATTGTAAAATAATAATTTGCTTACGACGTGTTGATATTGGTTTATTTATACTTAAAATGTTGTAGTCAGTTAACTATTGTACCTTAAAACTATAAAGATGGATTAAAATGAAGATTTGGAAATGAATGAATTAGACGTACGTTCATGCATTTATAATTTGTCTACTTAATCCGTTTTTAAGCGTGAATATAAGATGGTCAGACGACACTGCACTGTCCTTTGGTTTGAACAGTTCGTGTTGCTCATAACTTTTCTGCTTTTTATGACCTACGGGCATCGCTATCACAGGACGGCCTGCGAGCGTCAGTATCACGATTAGGTAGACTATCCGTCTCTTTCTATTAGACCATTTAGAAAGAGACGAATAATCTATGTCGCCGTGACACATCTCGCAGGCCATCCAGCACGGCTATCGCAAGACGGCGCGCGAGCTCTCTCGTTTTTTCTCGAACTTAGACAGAAAGGTATAGTGCGGGAAAAATGAAGAGAGCTCGCTCACCGTCTTGTGATATAGCCGTGCTCTGCACACTATGACTGAGACTTCGACCCCATAAAAATAAAGTTTGTAATACCGACTCCTTAGATTTTGTTTCGTAAGAATTTCACTTTTGCCCTAACAAACGTAATTATTCAGAACCGCGCACAATAAGTTTACATAAATTTGGTTTTAAATAATAATATTATCAATAGAAATTACAAAGGAATATACCCCATTTTTTCATTATTCTTCTTATTACACGTTTTCACTGAACATGTGTTCATTTTTGGAAACTGTCAAGTCTCACGGTCGAAACTAATTCATCTGCTTTGTCTCACTGTTGACTGGTAGAGAATGCTTTATAGCATTAATTCCGTCTTTTGTACTAATTCTTTTGTGCAATAAACATTAAATAAATAAATATACCTAAACGCGAAAGGGCTACCTACCCGAGTTGTTCGAGCATTTCTTTTGGGACGAAAATTTAATTTTTCGTCTTACTGAACACCCAGTTTCTTTCCATTCTTAGGAGTCCCCAGATGCTCCACTCTCCATACAAACGTAATTTAGTTCTCATTTCAAAACTTTGTATAAGTACACAATAGGATCCACCATATCTACGTCAGAAACTAGTTACTTTTACAACAAATATAATACAAAAAAACAGAGAGACGGAATAAGTTTTTCATAGTAAACTTCTTGAATGTTACGCCCTATATGTGGCTCAGTTTGTTAAAATACTTAAAGCATTTATGAAAATTACGCAACTGTTTGAAGCAGCGAAACTGTCGTTTGGTTTTTAATGTATCTTTTGGGGCTGTCTTGTTTTTACGTTGCAAAGGATTTATTTCATAGTGTTTGACCTTTGTTAATTACATGAAATTTACATATTATGTCGATAAGTACTTGGTTAATATGTAGTAGTAGTAGTACGTATAAAATGATGTTTTTACGACAAGCCTGAATTGTTATACAGAAAAAAAACTAGGAAAATAATTAAGTAGAGAGCTGATATTTTTTTGGATACCTACTTTATATTGGTCACAGCAACATTTGTGCAAAATGTGATATTTGCTCGTTTCATAATTTTTGTGTTTTTTTATGGTTAAATGAATGCCGTAAGGTTGCAGGAGGCAGTAGAGGGTTAAATATTAGTATCAAGTATTTTCTCTTGACGGGGCATCAACTGGTAATAGTTTCGAACTCAAAGCTTTGCGGGCAAGGGCTTGGGAAGTTTATATACAAAAAAGAGAAATTTTGTAAAGACCGGATACACTTTCCATAGTTAACTTTGGTACGATTTAAAAAAGTACATTATTAAAAGTAGGGTAACGAATGTGATGGCGTAAGAAAGAATTTTGTACATTACCATTTAAATAAAGTGCCGCTATAGTTTAATACGAATTAATCGAAATTACAGAGTTTTTTTGAAGACGCGTCGTGTCTTCCTGTGTAATTGCAGGCAAGTCCGTCTGGTAATTATTTGACGGACAATAGGTCACTATACGTTCGAAAACAAGTTCACCCAAAGAATGATTCACGACATTGAAATGTCAACACAAAAAGATTAACTCACCTAAATAGAGATTAAATTCGAAGTTGATGTAATTTTTCTTATTTAAGGCAAGACCGGCATATATGTCACTGAGATGAGGTTGTAAAGACATTTTATTTAAAATTGTAATTAACTAATGACAATTATGGTACATCATAAATACTAAATAAAAAATAATGAAACAAAAAAATTAAAACTAATTACAAAAAAAATAGACCGTCCAAAAGTTCTGCCTGCGGCATGGACCCCATGACGCTGGCGGCATTTCCCCTTTGGACCGCAAGGGCGATCCTTTGTGAAAGGTACGCGCCAGCTCTGGGGTCCCCTGAGGCGTGGACCAGCCGCGACGACAGGGTCCTCATGAAGGCCTTCATGTCGGCTGACCAGGGTCCCATCGTTTCAACTGCAAGCGCCGCAAACTCGTAGTTCTGAACTAGAGAAGAGTATTTGCGGCGCTTAAGTAATTGGGCCTGATCAGCCGCAGCGCCGGCCTGAGACCGTGTTGCCTGTATGTGGGACAGTGCGAACGTATCGACGCATGTTGCGTCCCACACCAGGGCCCTACCGAGTTTCCACGGTACCAAAGTTACTCCGTCCGGGCGCTTGCCATCGTCTCTCGTCATACCAGGAGGCTCTAGTGACGAAGGTATGGAGGCAGTGGCGAGCGCCCGACGCAGCAGGTCGTTTATAGTACCATGGCGGAACATGCGGCCGGCGCTTCTGTTACATGATAGGCCATGTCTACCCAGCCGGTCCACACCTTTGCCGCAGACACAAGTATGGGGAACACATATGTTGGATCCCAACCTTAAACAGATAGCTATTCTTAGCGTACCTGGGTCAAGAACTGTGCCTATGTTGCGTGAGGGAAGGGCATTAAGCCAGTGGCCTGACTCATGTGAGGAGACAGCCAAGAGCCGGGCACGTTCTGAGTCGTTTGGACTATTTTCGACTAAAGAACCGTGAATGGATTTGAGCCGAGGAGTGTCCCATACTTTCTGGATGTGTTTCATAACAGGGACGTCCGCTTCCGGGCACAAGGCGCACCAGGCTCTCTCGGCTTCCGCCAAGTTCGCGATCTCTACGACCGGTATCTGTTCAATGTTTAAAATAATACCGACGAGGGACAACGAACTGTACGCAGAAGACAGGAAAGCTGGTAGTGCCACATCGGAAGTGGCGCGAACACCCAGACCACCGAGTCTTACAGGTAGAACTGCTTGGGACCATGAAATCGAATCGAAAGTAACGTTTAGAATTTTGGATAAAGTTGTTTGAAGAGTATTATCGATTGACAAAAGTATAGAGGGGTATTTCCAGATCGGACAGCATCGGAGTAAATGCATGAATTTAGGTGTAAAGAGACAAAAACGGATAATAAAAAGTGCCATATGGGGGTTTATATCAAAAAGTAAGTCAGATGTACAGTTAAACAAGTCTAACTTGCAATTAATAACTGAACTGATCGCTTCATCAAAAATTGGAGACCCTAAAAGTGTGAGTGATGAAGTGGAATGAACGGAGATGTTGGGTAATATCGCATTAAAGTTAGTCAGTATTTCAATTTTTCTATCCGGGGGAAGGCGGTCAGGCAGAAAAATTTCACACTTCGTGAAATTAAGGGAAAGCCCTATTTCTGCAAATTTGTCCATTATCAATAGCAAGTCCTGCAAGACTGTTTCAGCGTCCCCACCGAGGGAACCGTCGTCTAGATACCAAAGATTAAATTTTGAATTTAGATTGTTTATGATTGGATGGATAGCCAAACTGAATATAGCAGGACCGAGCGGGTCTCCCTGCTGGCAACCAGTGTTTGAATCGATAATTTTGTCACCAAAAAGTAATTTTGATGGCGCCCCATAACATTGCCATAGATAACTATAGGCATCGGGGAGATGTTTTTTGACTTCTGCTAAAAGGGCACCACGATCAACCGAATTGAAAGCGTTTCTCACGTCGACTTTTACAAATACTTCATAGTCCGTGCGACTCAGAAACGTGCGCGCAGCGTGTACTGCAGCCTCACAGCCGCCCTTGACGCCAAAACCCAACTGTCGAGGCTTGAAAACTTTGGTGAGACTCTGATTGAATTTCCTACAGCAGAGTTTTGAAGACAGACGTCTAAAAGTGCAACCGACGGCGATCGGCCGAATGCCACCATCCTTTTTAGCTAAGGCTACTAGATTGGCACCGTAGAGGATCGGGATGATTTCCACGTTTACACGACCAGTTAGCATAAGGTTGATCAAAGAGGTTAACTCTTGAAGTAACGCCGAACCTGTATCCCCAGAAGGTGAGGTGGTCAAATCCTTCAGGTGTTGCGGGGACAAACCATCTAACCCTCCCGCAGAGCCATTGGGGAAAGACATTAAAGCTGAAAGTACAGCGTCTTCTGAAACGGTTACACACTCGCCATCAGTGGAAGGAGGTTCTGGAAACTGAGTGATACCTAAGAGAACTGGATGTTTTTCCCTGAGCGCGGCGAAGGTTTCGGCGGAATGAGTAGCCAAGACATCATTAGAAAAAAGAAGGCGAGCAGCTCCACTCACATTACCCTCTGAGATTTTGTTTTCTATTGCATTTATTTTAGAAAAAATACGAGGGTTGAAATTTGAATTGATTACATCATTTTGTATCTTGTCAGGTGACACGAAAATCGAAGATGTATTGTCTTTTATCTGTTTCGTCAAAGAGTCTTTCTTGGACTTGTTTGCGTGTAGGACTGAGTAAGAGAATGTGAGCAGGCGCTGCCACGCTTGGACAGAATTCTCCTTGACGACTTTGGCGACACATTCCGCAAGACTGCTGGCTACAGCTCTGCGCGCACCGCGAGGTATTCTCTTGATTATAGGCACATTTCTCTTTAAAGTTCCCAATTTCTCTGCAAAGGAAGTCGAACTGTTAAAGTTATCAACTCTGACAGTTGAGGGCACAGGCTGTGAAGCGCTAGACACAGGCGGATCAATCGCTGCACGTATACCATGTTTGCGAGCGGTATGAATAGCTAGACCCCGGTTTCCCTTGTACAGTTTTTTATCTACGCAGAGACGACACTTCAAAAGTTCGACTGTTGCAAAACAGGGCTGCGAACTCATAATATATAAGGAAAACAATGCAGGCTTAAAAATACTTACAGACTATATAGTAAATAACTTCACAAAAACACCAAACACAATCAGTCCACTAATAAAAAAGGAAAAGACATGATTTTAAACAATATTTACAATAAAATGAAAAGATCAAAAAACTGACAACTAGCGACTGTCACTCAAGTTGAGGTGCCGCGCCGCGCCGCCCGGGGCGCATGCGAAACCGCTTTGCTTGTGCCGTGGAGTCTCATACGATTCAGCCGGACGGGCGGTCGCCACGCCAGCCACCGCATCCGCAGCCAACCGCCTGACCCATAATGATTCCAAGACTTCCTAAGTGTGCCGGCGATTTCGCTTCAAGACGGGCAGTCAACAGTCAACAGTTGAAGTCAAGGTTCAAGTTAATGTCGCTGGGGTCCTCGTGTAGGCCTGCAGAGGCCCGCGGCATGCCACGTGGAACTGCTCTCCCTCGCGGATCCAACTTCGACACCAATATCACACTCGCGCCTCGCGCGGACAAATATAACTCTGAACGCCAGATTAGGTTTCACTAAACAGATTCCACTTAATTTTTTTATTATTTTAATTAACAAATAGATCCTGCTCCTGCATTAACTAAACTGATCGCACTACTTAAATGATCGAAATAAGGAAAATTAGTGAAATATTTCCCTTTAATATCCTGTTTGCTAATTGTATTTTCAGGATATTAATTCCTCTGATCTCATAAATATTCTCGCTGACAAAAATATATTTATAAAAGAAACAGTACGTCAAAATGCGAAAGTAAAGTAAAGTATTTTTGGAATATAATTAAAACATATACGTATAATTTATCCAGTGTTATAATTATGAACTTCTATCTATACTACTCAAAAGAAAATAGGGGCCACTAAGTATTTTGATTGCTCGTGAAAAATATAGTAAACAGTAATGTATATTTATTAAAATAACATCCAACAAGGCTTTTGTTTTAACTTATTCTAATAACCATTTAATTGTGTAGTCAATTGTTTCACTTATTTCAATTAACACGAAATTAGTCCATTGTCAACAGCAAAAACTAAACAGAAACTCTTTGCAAAACAAAACAAAAACTGACACAAGCTGTTTTTTTTAATGGTTTAGTAACGGGTGTGTCCTCCTCTCCTGTTTTCACACTCCTGGAGCCTTGAATGCATACTCTCGATTAAGTTTCTGATGTTTTCATCAGGTATCTCTTCCTACGCACGTTTCAGAGCATCCATAAGCTGTTGCTGGTTGTGAACCTATTGCTCATGCTCCCTAACCCTTCGTTTTAATTGGTCCCACATATGCTCTATTGGATTTAAATCCGGACTATACGCTGGCCATGGTAGGACACGAATATGGGAGTCATCTAGTACAGTCTGAGTGGCCCGAGCTGGGTGTGGGCGGGCATTGTCATGCATTAACCAGAACCCTGGCCCCACTCTCTGTGAGAATGGAATCACATGAGGCCTGATGACTTCATCGATGTACCGTTGTGCAGTTACTGTGCCTTGATTTAAGAAAACCAGCTCAGTTTTGCCTTGTAAGCTAATCCCAGCTCAAACCATTACACTAGGACATCCAAAGCGGTCAATTTCTCACCTTGTCGTCTCCATACTCTAATCCGCCGATCATCACGACAAAGCTTCACTTTACACTCATCTGTGAAGAGCACCATACCCCATTGATTCATGCTCCAATCTGAATGTTCGCGGCAAAAACTTAAACGATTTCCACGTTGAACCCTAGATAAAGGAATTCGTACTACTCGGCGTCTGGACCTTTGCTGGTCTTCATGCAGTCGATTACGTATCGTTTGGTCACTAACACGAGTCCCCGTTGTCAACCGTAGGCGATTTTACGTAAACTACACGAACGACGTAAATTACACGTGCCGTCACAGAGCGCTCTCGACGGGCACTCAATCGGATGTAGCGATCCTCTTGTGCCGTAGTCGCTCGCACCCTGCCCGATCCAGGCCTTCTTGCAACACTGCCAGTCTCTTGGAACCGATCCCACACATTTTGGATGGCTCGGCGAGAGAAACCCAACGAAAGAGCTACAGACCGCTGTGAATGACCTTCAGCAATCAATGTAACGGCTCTGGTGGCAGTAATGGTATCCATATGCCTTCGTTGACGTGGCATTATTAACAAAAGATGTTAAAAGAAGCAAAAGATGGACAGAAATTAGTTGTTTAACAGAATAAAATTGTGATTCCATCTGAAAGGAATTTGACCTGAAACTCGTTTTTTTTATTTGCTTCAATTTCTGGCCAGCTGTAAGACTTACAGGGGCCCGTTCCCTCTCATATGTACATGAGAGGAGGCCTGTGCCCAGCAGTGGGACGTATATAGGCTGATGATGTGATGTGTTATGTGTGATGTGTAAGACTTAAACACCAGCATTAAAGAGGTTGGAGACTGAAGGAGGCCGGACATCATTAATTAGTCACTTATTAATTAGTTTACATCTAAAAATTTACTCAAAAACAGAAATATGTAAGTGGCCCTTATTTTCTTTTGAGTAGTATATATTTCTATACATACTTATGATAAAACCGCAGAGGGTCGAAAGTCTGTACAGTGAGAAGATATCGTCGAAAAAACTAATTGAGGGCTCTTAGTATCGCCAACAGAATTCACTTCAACAGTTTTTAAATGGATTAAATGCAACCTTCACTATGCCACGTTAATCTTCTGTGGTGTAATAGTTTATGAAAATCATTAAAATTAAGGCACGAAGGGGGTAAAAAGAGGGGTAGAACTTTGTATGGGAACTCTTTGAATTCATGAAGTCTGCTAGTAATTACGAAAGTTTTGAAAATTGGTACGAATAAATTTGATTACAAAATAAAAATAACTCCATTCGAAGTTTGTGCAAAATATAGATAAATCGTGAAAAAACACTGGCTGACGAATAGTACCAGGCGGCTTAAGACTAATAACCAAAACTGGTTTACTTATACCTCAACCGATACTTACTATTCACATGAGACCTACTTAAATTATGTTGGAAAATCTGTCGCTGACGACGTCGCTGTTGATATTTGTAAACCAACAGGGTTGATCTCTGCCTTCCTATATTTGCTAAGAATTTAGAGGTCATCTAAAGTTGTTTGAAAGGTTAAGTTGAATACGAGTACTTATTCTGTCGAATTAGCATTTCACCAACGTCAAGACATATGGGTAGGCTATACAATTTGGACACAACGGCATTCCGCGGTGAACTTAATAAAGATTATTGGGATGGGCATAAGGAGCGCTATCTAAAAGCATATTTTGAACCTTTTATTCCAGAAAAAGTAGTTTAAGTTTTGCAGTCATAAGGCAGCTTACCAACAATGTAGCAACGGTAAGGTTAGGTTACTTCGCTTACTTTAATAGTATAATTACTTATGGTCATATTTATCGGGATCAGCTGCAGATATTAGAGCAATTTATAACCTGAGGTCGTGTAAGTCATTAGATAATTATTCTAGGAAATTGATGATGTTCAGCTCATGGCAAGTTTCTTCTCCAACGTCTACATTAATGTGATTTGTGAAGTTGAGTTGTGTCTAATTTGAAAAAACATACATTACTTATAAAAATTATAGTTGTTTTTTTTTATACTCTGGTAGGTAAATAAAACAGCGACCAATGACGTGACGTTTCTGTTTTTACAATTGTTTATTTATGATGTTTTTAATTCGAACTTTACTTTAGTGCTTGTTTTTCATTAACGATGAGAATCACAGAAGTTGCGTATTTTTACATGTCCGAAAGTACTTATTCGAAAATCTGTAATTGCGTGTTATAGATATCATCTAGGTTCAGAGATCTTGGGTGTGTTTTCCTACTTAGCTTTTTATGGACCTTCTGAGTATGTGTAAAACTTATGTTTCTTCAAGCCTCTTTTTCCCAAAGCAAATGGCCACCTATTGGACGTGCGCAGATAATAAATCCCGGGTTTACTCCTGTCAATAAGGAGATCCATTGTGTTCGTCACCATCGGCTTCAAATCGTAGCAGTCACCATCCCTGGCTTGCTGCACTGTGTCACATCGCACACCTATGAACGTCCCTGGATATATCACCCCCGACCACCAAAGCACAAACGACTTGACATGACTACACAAATAATCGCAGGGTAACCACAAAAAGTGCCCTTCTTGATATGCTCCTCCGTTGACATAGAATGTCACGTGGGAGATAGGCGGAGCTATACCAGCTATATCCATATTTGTAATCACGCCGACAACGAAATCGGCATCTGACTTGTCTAATCTCTGATCTGGTTCTAGAGCTCTGAAGCAAGGTCCGGCAGGGTCTAGTGCAGTGAGCGAGGAAATATTCTTCCCGGTCATCTGTCGGTAGTTCTTGGCCGTGAAGCCCATGGTGTGAGCGCCGAGGCTGATACCAACTATTTCAAGTTTCTTAGGGTCGAGACCGTGGCTACTTAACTGGACTAGCATTTCGGCAACATGCCTACCAACAGTGCGCGATAAACGTGCCGCGCTGAAATCAAGACATTAAATAAGTATACAAATGTTAGAAAAAGGTTTATGGCTTAATACCTTTTAAGTGTTGTACCACATTGACAAAAGCTAACGTGGGTAATTCAGAGTTCAGGATCTTAGAAAACCTAAAATTGGTTACTACTAATCGCCTATTGGTCAATAAGTTATCTTATGTCTTATGTTATATGATATCAGATTATGAGGTTTCAAAACCGTTACAATAGCCATCTTTCCTATGGACGTACTGAGACCAGATCCTATAAATATATTGCTGAATGACTCATCTAAAGTCTATTACCACTTTAGATTCATTCACATACTTACAGAGGATAGAACATAGCAGTAAACTCCAGCATGTCAAGAGAGAGTACATTATATCCTTTAGCTTTGTACCCTGTACCCAAGTTGTTTCCAGTGTTCCATGTATTTGAGCTTAAGTATCCGCCGATAAACAAATACGTTTTGTTGTTGAAGTTTATGTCAGCATTTTTGGCTAAATCATCCATATGGTAGTAATCATATGACCCAGAGAACTTTCTATTTTCACCATACACTGATATGAAGAGTTTCTTTAGAGTTTTTGGCTTAATAACTGCTGGTTTCGTTGATCCTGGACCTAAGGACAAGCAATGGTTTTAAATATAAAATTTTATTATTGTCTTAAGTGTACCTTGAGCATAAGGAAATTGTCGGTAATGTCAGTAATGACACTATTAACCACCAAGGACCTCGTAACGGTAGACGCAGCGTTGGTTGAACCCCCGACAAGGTGGTGTAATATAGTGATTGGCCGATTTAAACAGTCACTTTAACTATTTACTGCAACATAGACGCATGTTACTTATATCAGCCCAACCTAAAGTGTATAAATAGGTAGGTATTATATTAACAAAGCGCTCTTCACCTTCTTACTCATTGGCTGTGTGCCACTCCTCCCCCATATCTGTACTTTATTTAGTACAGTGGACGGCTTGGTAAAGATCGCCTTTGTCCAGCGGTAGACGTCTTTCCGTTGATACAATAACAGTATTATATTTTAAGCAATTCTATTCTAATTAAACGGCCAATTTATATTATGAGGATGCTACTTACAGTCGGTAGAGAATCCTTGAGAATGACCCTCATCTTTCCTAGAATATTCTACTGCTACTGCTACAGTAATACAAAAAAATGCGGCAAAGTATATCACTCTTAACATTTTACGGCCCTGACGCTAAAATGGTTTTGTTTCGATGTTTACCGATCAAATTTTTCTTTTTAAAGTTTTGCCATGCTTACAATTATTGTCGTTCGACTATCACAATTTCACGTTTATTTCTCGCCTGCCGTTGAGCTCAGTTAGACAATTCATTATTTGATTTTAACAGCAATAACACTTCTAAAGGATGATTCACGCTGCAACGGGCCGCGTCCGCGCCGTGCCGTAAACATACCGGGCCGTCACCGATCTTGTTTGCGTCTTGGTGTGCTAGATACGTTTCGCAACCCTGCCGTTTCCGAGTCCGCACTGGAACGTAATTATTAATTATTAATTTATATAAGTTTAATCTTTTATCGAATCGTCAATTTTGGCTTTCGTGAGGGGAAAAGCACGGAAGACGCAGTTTTAGAGTTGACAAGTCTCATCAGTAAACAATTAGAGGAAAAAAAGAAGACGCTCTGTATTTTTCTAGACCTAAAGAAAGCGTTCGACACCGTCTCTGTTCCCATCCTTATTCGCAAACTTGAAATCATGGGGGTACGTGGACAATTTTTATGTCTTATAAAAGTTATCTGTCAAATAGAACGCAAAGAGTGAAATTAAATGACGATATTTTCAGTACGGACGAACCCTCTACCCAATTCGGAATCCCGCAGGGTAGCGTGTTGGGACCAACTCTCTTCCTGACATATATCAACGACCTTACGGATACTCATCTTTCAAATGGCCACATAATTTCGTACGCCTATGACACTGCCCTTGTGTTTCATGGAGAGAGTTGGGATGAGGTGTACGCCAGTGCTGAAGCGGGTCTAGCAAGAGTTATAAAATGGCTACAAACTATTATTATTGTTGGTTTATGGGCCTTTGTTTGCCGCTTCGACCAGCAGGTGATCTATTGTGGCTACAAACTAACTTATTAACTTTAAACTTAAATAAAACTAATTACATTACATTTTCGATCTTAAATAACTTTCAACCGTCTAAAAATCTGACGTTAACTGCTCACACATGCTGTAATCAATCTTCTACCGACTGTGGTTGCACCATCCTTAATCACGTATCTTCTACCAGATATCTGGGTATACATATAGATCAAGTGCATTCTTGGAATAAACAAATTGAAATTACTGGAAAACGAATAAGAAAACTGATGTGGCTGTTTAAATATCTTAGACACATCACAGACAAGGATCCCCTAGTATATATTTACAAAACCCTCGTACAGTCCATAGTTCTCTATTGTTTGCCTGTATGTGGCGGCACTTAGGCAAAAATATAAGATACAGCACCGCTGACGTTTACAAGGATGCCGACGTCCTCTCAGTGAGAAAGTTATACTAAATTGTATTTTAAAAATTCACAAATGTATTAAACCAGATCCTCGTATATTAAAAAAACGCAAACCTTATTTAGTAGTCAATCAATCGAACACAGTTAGAACTTCTTTTGCAAAACGACAATACAATGCACTATCCACTCATATATACAATAAAATTAACAGAACAACAAATATATACAATAAAACGTTCGCTGAATGTAAAAGGCTAACTACAACATACTTACAAAGCATAAATTACCATGAGGCAGAATTAATCACGCATTGACACACTAGTTTCAAGTTACAGTTACATTTCAAATAATAAAGTAGTAGTACACAATTAAGCTTAGTAAACTAATATAGTTCTATAGTTAATCACTAACTTCTTTAAACTTTGTCATACTTTTTTTAACAAAATATTATTATGACTCGTATCTTATAACCTTGTATGAAAGAGCGAATACCTCCTAACACAAGTGTCATACTTAAAAGGAGGGTTCGACACATTTGATGTAATAACCTAAGTTACAAATAAAATAATTTTGAATTTTGAAATTATATTCTAAATTAAGTACAGTCGAGGACAAAGAGATGTATACACTTTTGGACCTAATCGAAATACCTAATACAATTTGTAGGCGACCGCATTCGATTAGGTCCAAAAGTGTATACATCTCTTTGTCCTCGACTGTACATATCATTTTACAATGTCACGGATCTTTCTAAACCTGCATGGTTTTTTGTAAGACATTCGTAATTTGATGTGTATTGAAAGGGGTCCCTTTGTTTCCCATAAACTTACTGTTCCGAATTTCGATAGTCAGAAATTGATATCCATATAATTTATAGACATAAACATCAGTAGTCATAATCTTTGTTAAGTATAACGTTTTGTAGTTCTAACATTAATGGTCCATAATATTAAGTATTAAAATCACAAAAGTCAGAAATTGATGTCCATAACGATCAAAGGTCTATCGATAATTATTCATAAATATTCTAAGGCATATATTTCAACGTGGCGTGCTAATGATTGCTATTCATATCGTTTTAATGCCTAAAGTGAATTACGTCTAAGACACCAAATCTATAACATCCAAAGTCACTCAACAAGGGAAGTGAAACTTAAGGTGCAATCATGGCTCAAGTCACTTCCTTATGAGGACATAGAGAAGATTCTGAAAATACTCAAATAAAACATACACACATACACACACAAACACTTTGCTTACACACACACATACACACGCAAATTCTATTATATATTTAAACTGTTTATTTTTAATATACTATCGAATTTGATTTTAATTTGAATCCATTTAATATTAATGTAAATATGTGCGGTCTCCTGCGATACAGGCAAAGCCTAGTGCAGGCACTAGTACTTACAATAACGTGTACACTACTTTTGCTCAATAAATGTCTTATGTCTTATGTCTTATATAGATAATTACTCAGAAACATTTCTAGACATACATTTGAAAGGGGTACTAGGTACTACTGCGCCAATATATATTGCCAATTCATCATCGTCCTAAGCTACCCGACCTCGCTGTGCGCTTTAAGGCGCCGTAGGTTCAGCGAAAAATATCGTCTCAGGGGGTGCGGCCCCCGCGCGCGCGGGGATGCTCCGCCCGCACGTCTCCCGCCGTCGCGCATAGTGGAAACACACAGTACAGAGTAAACAGTACCGCAACGAAGCGGCTAATTCATATTCTAGTTTAGACGCGCACTACCGCGGTTTTTAGAACTAAAGCAAAAATTGTAGTAACTTCACAGACCGGAAAGTAAATGGGTTGCCAGTTGCCAACCATGTGTGTAGTAAAAAATAAAGTAGGTATATAAAATAAAATAAATAAATATTTGGGGGGACAATCTTACACAAATCGATCTAGTCCCAAACTAAGCAAAGCTTGTACTATGGGTACTAGACGACGACATACATACTTGAATAGATAAATAAATACATAAATACATAGAAAACATCCATGACTCAGGAACAAATATTCATGCTCATCAGCTCATCACACAAATAAATGCCCTTACCGGGATTCAAACCCGGGACCTCAAGCCTGTAGGTATAATAAAATAGCGATGGGCGCTGACGGTATTACACCCGGTAAATTCGCCAAACTAACCAAACGAACCGGTGGGTTTAAAAAAGGAGAGAAAAAAGAGAGAAGTCGAGTAGAGTGGTGAGGAAAGGGTTAAGTGAAGAGGAGAGGAGAGGAGTAGAGTGGAGTTGAGAAAAAAGGACGAACTTCAACTGGGATACTCACAATTTATTGGAAAGTAAAGTTTTATAAGTACTTTGCTAGGGTACACACAATGAATTTTAGCGAAGAACATTTAGTATAAATAAATAAAAACTTGTTTGTCATACCTTCTTCATCGGTAATGTGTATGTGTGTGAGAAAGAGTGTGTGTGTGTGTAAGTGTCTACTATTTAAATAAATAAATAAATAAATAAATGTAAGGGGACAATCTTACACAAACCGACCTAGTCCCATATTAAGCTCAATAAGGCTTGTGTTATGGGTACTAGACGACGATGTATATAATAGATATAAATACTTAAATACATAGAAAACATCCATGACTCAGAAACAAATATTGATGCTCATCACACAAATATTTGTCCTTACCGGGATTCGAACCCAGGACCTTCAGCTTCGTAGGCAGCGTCACTACCCACTAGGCTAACCGGTCGTATTTTGTTTAATAAAATAAATTATTTTTATGTCGATCGATTAGGAGACGCTCCTCTAATTGGCATTCCTCGCGCTTGCCGCGAGTCAACTAATTCTGGCAATAAATGACCAATATAAAATTCCACAAGTTTTTTCTCCATTTTTTCACTCCAAAACGCATCATCTCGCTTAATATAAATTACTTCCATGGGTTGATTTTCCCCTTCGTCTTCAATGTAACTTGAAACGTTGGTGCCGTTTCAGAAGTTGTAATAACTTCGCGGTAGATGTCGCTACGAGCCTCCCTAAGGTGTAAATACAATAGTGGAAGGGATTGAAAGATTCTTCACCATTAGCGGACCCACGGTAGCTCAATTGGGAGAGCGATGGACGGATTCCAGAGGTTGTGGGTTCAAATCCCGCTCGTGGCGAATAATTTTTCAATTTTCCACTATGATTGAAATTTTGAATTTCGATAGCGGACGTTTCCGCTTCATAAACATTTAAGATTTCGTTACACACTATCTCTCTTTTCCTCTCTCGCCATATAAGATAGACAAATACCATCTCTCTCTCTCTTCGTCTCCCTCGATCAAACCATCCCCTGAACCCACTAAAATATACAGTGTTGTCACATGTTCAGCAAATCCGGTTTTTCAAGATATCGAGATCACAACGCCATCTACCGGGTCCAACTGTTTGTTTTTCAAACCATCCAAGGACCCACTTAAATACCTAAACACATAGTTACATAAAAATCGGTCCAACCATTCGTCATTTCAATTGTGATCACGACGCCATCTATCGCGCCTATGGTCTTTATAAACCATCCATGGACCCACTCAAATATGTAAACAAAGTTTCATCCAAATCGGACAAGCCGTTCCTCCCCATGTAGCACTCCATTATTCTCCTCTCTTTCCCACACCAGTCCTCTCCAATCTACTCCCCTTCACTCCATTTTCCCCGCCCCTCTCCTCTTCGCTTAACTAATTCCTCTCATCTCCACTCCTCTCTACTTCACTCCACTCCTCTCCTCTCTGTTGAGAGTGTGACTGTCACACGAGTTTCGGTTGCGCCATGCTCACGTACTGAGGGCTACCGCGAAACGACAACGAACTTCGTTCGTGTATCTCCGTCTCTGTCGCACTTGCTAGTTCGAGCGACAGAGAGGGAGATACTTGAACGAAGTTCGTTTTCGCTTCGCGGTAGTCCCTCTGATTAGACTAAAATAATTATTACGTACTCATTCGATGGGAACACGGTTTTGTTATTTTCTTTGTTGCGGTCCAACAACCTAAAAAAATTTTGAAGAGAATGATTACATTCAGAAATGAATAATTTGATATGATATTTACAGTGCCTACTTATTTAACAAGAAAAAACACTATTCATATAATATCTTCGGTAAGTATATAGCGAACTTCCCACTTCAGATACATAATATAACTTACGCGCGTCACACAGCCACTAAGTAAGTAGGCACCTACACTACTGCATTTATTATTTATCTGTGATTGCAGTTACCGTTTCGCATTTGTTCTTCGGGCAATCGCCCTGCAATTCATAACATGACTCCTTCTCCTTTTTTTAGTTTTATTCTTTTTATTCCCCATTATAGGGAGAACGCAGGGTATATTTTTTGCAAGAAATGCACTTGGCGGTACGGATTCGGGAGCACGAGTCGCGCGACACAGGTCCGTCCCCGAACGCAGCTCGCTGAGCACTGAGCGGGCGGCGGCCGGTAGTCGGGCACGAGTAGGTTCACGGTTATCGATGTTTTCGAATTATTATTTTTGATTGGAATTATAAAAAAAAATGTATTCACTGATTACCATCTAAAATACAAATACGCAATTTTTGATGCAAGTTTCATGTAAGTAGCAAGTTTAAAAAAAATGTAATATCGTTTTAAAGAGTGTAAATAGAGGTATGTTGGCGATTTTTTTTTATCGAGCGAAAATTGCTTAATCATGTTTCTAAACACTGATCTCCCTGCAGAAAAGCCTCGAGATTAGTAAACGTATTTTTTCTTAACCAAATTATTATAAACAGACGCATTATATTGTTTCAAAAACTCTGTTCGCTTGACTTCGCTGAACCCACGGCGCCTTAAAGCTCGCGGCAGAAGTCGCCAAGGCGCGCGAGCTTACTGACGACATCGTTGGACAACTCATGGACGTAGTCTCGCATGCACGGAACTTACTTATTTCGATAGCGCACGCAAGACTACATGAATGATAAAACCTTTGTCTGAATATTTTTTTAAGAGCTCGTCACCTGTTAATGTAAACCAACTAAGTGCAAGGTTCTATATTTCTAGGTATATAAAAGGTGCGTGTTGCATGGCGGTTGGCGGTACTTGCTACTAAACTTTTTAACTTTCTTGTTGCGTTTTGTTCGCAAGGTTATAGTACCCTACATGGTAATTATGTATATTTTTAATGCATGCTTTTCTTTGTTACTTATGTTTATTGTTTGTTTTGTTGTTGGCGTTTGTGTCGCCGCTTATGAGGTAAGTTAGGCCCCCACCGAAAATCAGGGCCTCAGCTTGCCGAGCATTGCCGTGGCTTTATGCTGAGTGGAGAATCCTGTTTAACATGATCCGGTCCCGTTTGTTCAAGTATTTACCAGTGCTTGTTCTTTTTTCTTTTTTTCTTGTTAAATTTAGTTTGGCCGCTAGCCGTAGCGTAGCAGCGTATCGTATAAGAATACAGTATCGTTCTGTCATTTCTTCGTGATCGCTCGTCCGTACTGAGGTGCGTTCCGTTCAAAACTGTCGCCCGCTGAGAACGCTCACCGAAATGTAGCTTGCACTGCAGGTGTGCTTGTTTTATAATTATATAAAGATAAAGAAAACACGACCACGACGTTAGTGAGACCTGGAATTATTTAGAAACAGAGAAAAATATCCACGTGACTTGAAGTTTCAATATGCAAGCGGAATTACAAAACAATTACTCGCACTGTTTATGAATATATAATTTTACTAAACAAAAGCAATGATTCCACTATTTCCACAAAATAGACATATGTTGCTGCGTAAACTTTCTGCTCGGAGCGTATTCTTAACCATATAAGTGGTTTGATAATTGTTGATAAGCCGCCTCGAACTCTGCCTTGGCCCGGCCCGGCTCGGACACGGCCCGGCCGAGTAATCCGCCGCTGTAGTGTTAACCATCTTTAAATTAACAAAACCTTTTGTTTGATATTTAAAATGAGAATAAAGACATTTAACCTTGTAAATGATATTTTAACTTTCAAATAGGGATGACGACTAAGATTTTTTTATGATGTCATTCGAACCAGTTTTTGGAAAGGAACAAATGTTTGTATGGGAGTAACTACAATTAAAGAACATATATACCCAAAAAAATTAGACAAAGATTTACCTCGCTGGCGGTAGCGAAAAACGCTCCATACTAATAGACAGCTAATTGTGACGTCACAATATTGTTAGTACAAAGTATCGTAGTATGGAAAATCAGGTAAATTGTTGTTTCGGTCGCGAACTACTGCGTTTATGTACATAGTTGTTGTACAATTTTGTTTCTGTAAAAGCGCAAGGATTCTATTGGTAACTTTAAATTTACTCTTGGACAATAAAAAAAAATGCATATTTTTTCTTAACTTTCAAGGTTCATATCTTTTTACGATTTTAATCATATTTTATAATGTATACTTTATTACGATAATTCGATGGTTTACTATACATTTAGCATCACTACGTTATCAATTTGAACATGAGTCGTCATGCCTATTGTCGTAAGTATTTTATTTAATTAGTTTTGGATCAAATCAAAAGCATGAAAAAAGTGTTGATGATTGTAGGTGTCATTCGTATTCTGGTACTATTAATATAACCCAATGGTTCCATTCTCATTTAATTTGGGCAGGTATCAGGCAACAAAGGCCCACATTTACAAAAAAATCGATGAAGCTGTTTTGGAGATAAACGGAAGCTTTGGTTTGGGAACAAAGAAACACAACTGCTTTTCACCATAAATGCGTATAACCTTCTCCATTCCATCGTGGCAACTAATTATAGATTTACATACTTATCAATATACGAAACTTAACACGTTATGATGGCGACGCGTGACGTATTTTCTAGAAAAGTCAAATAGCCGGTCACGAAACCGGTGAAATGTTTCGGACACAAAACGTACTTACTAAAGGTAAAGAAAGCCTGAAGGGTGGTTTTTTTTCCTGAAATAAGTAAGTATATCCTTGCTACTGTAAAAAATCTCCTTCTGTAAACTATTCTTATACAAGCCGTCGAGTTCAAACAATCTTCACCCTAAAAAAATGTTTACTTTTTTAAGGATTTAATATAGTTTTGCCTTCGTTTCTAGTAAGTATATCTTGAAACGAAGGTTAATTATTGTGTAACATCAGCTAATCGGACGCGTGTTTTAAGACCGGCAAGTACTTAAATAAAACAGCTACCAATAAAAGGCCTGTTTTTATATTTATTCTATTTTTTTTATCTTTGATCTCAATACAGGTCAACAAAGTGAGTGATATTTGATGTTAAGGTGTCACACATTGGAACATTATTAACGTTAATACATGTTTTTCAATTACAATTCGAATCATAGAATTCACTTACTGTCTTATTTCCTGACATTACAAAATTTGTTAGGAAATAAGTCAGCAACTAGGTTCAGAGATCCATTGTTAATTTGAGTTGTCTCCCACTGAACTAGTTAAGGCGCCTCCTGAGTATGTGTAAAACTTATGTTTCTTCAAGCCTCGTTTTCCCAAAGCAAATGGCCACCTATTGGACGTGCGCAGATAATAAATCCCGTGTTTACTCCTGTCAATAACTAGATCCATTGTGTTTGTCACCATCGGCTTCAAATCGTAGCAATCACCATCCCTGGCTTGCTGCACTGTGTCACATCGCACACCAATGAACTTCCCTGGATATATCAATCCCGACCACCAGAGCAAAAATGACCTGACATGACTGCACACGTAATCACAGGGAAACCACAAAAAGTGCCCTTCTTGATATGCTCCTCCGTTGACATAGAATGTCACGTGGGAGATATGCGGAGCTATACCAGCTATATCCATATTCGTTATCATGCCGACAACGAAATCGGCGTCTGACTTGTCTAATCTCTGATCTGGTCCAAGACCTCTGAAGCATGGTCCCGCGGGGTCTAGCGCAGTGAGCGAGGAAATATTCTTCCCGGTCATCTGTCGGTAGTTCTTGGCCGTGAAGCCCATTGTGTGAGCGCCGAGGCTCATACCAACTATTTCCAGCTTTTTAGGATCTAGGCCATGGCCTGTTAACTGGACTAGCATTTCCGCTACATGCCTACCAACACTGCGTGATAAACGTGCCGCGCTGAAATCAAGATATTTATTATTAATAGGATTAGGTTAGAATAAGGTTTAGGGTAATATTTATTAACAAACCACATTCGCAGAAGATTAAAGTACGTGGATTTTTGCATAAAAAGCTAGAGATTAAGGGTGACAGGGTGGTTGCACGTTGGTGCAGAATAACTAGAACCCGGCGTTTCTATGGTCAATTAGTCACGTCATGTGCTCAAACATATCACTGAATTATGTAGGAGGATAAGAGATTGTGAGTCTTGCTAAAATTATGGTTACATAAACTTAAAAAAGGTGCATTTGTTGTATGAATGATAAACAATACCACTTTAGATTTGTCATCGAAGTCGTGAACACCGTTAGTTTATAATCTTACTCGCAATATTATACACTGACAAAAAATAGTAATCTGCCAAAACCGCAACACCAATTTGATCCTAGCTTAGTTCACAATATGACGATTAGACATTGTTATAACGAAGAATACTGCGTTAAATAGTGAATAGTTTTGACTGGTCACAATTTTTCGACAGTTTATTATATCGCGAGACATAATCATTCGCATACTCACAGAGGATAGAACATAGCAGTAAACTCTAGCATGTCTAGGGAGAGTACATTATATCCTTTAACCTTGTACCCTGTACCCAAGTAATTTCCACTGCTCCATGCGTTTGAGTCTAAATACCCGCCGATGAACATAAACGTTCTGTTCTTGAAGTTTATGTCAGGATTCTTGGCCAAGTCATCCATGTGGTAATAGTTGTACGATCCCGAAAACTTTCGATCTTCACCATACACAGATATGAATAGTTTCTTTAGAGTTTTCGGCTTAATGACTGCTGGTCGCGTTGTTCTAAGACCTGAGGACAAGTTTAACAGATTTAGCGGTTTATTTTTGGATAGGGAATATTTTTTACAATGTCGTTTAATGTGTAGTACGATCATAAATAAAATGTATAAGTACCTACATGTTGAGCTTTGTATCACAAGCAAAGTTAATACTTCCTGGCTGTTTTTGTTTACTCTACACAGTAAATAATTTTTAAATTGACGTGCCTAATCGATCACTCATAGATTGACGTTTGTATTAGCATAACTGTTATGCAATGCGGCGCAGGAGCGGCCAAAGTGCTCAGAAATATCTGAACACTTCGCTAATGCCTCGACAATAGAGACGTGTCAGATATTTGTGAGCACTTTGGCCGCTTCGATTTATCTGATGGCGACTGTACAAAACGTGTTTTCTACTGTGTTACTTATTGTAATTGTGCATGCTCATATTCAGAGCAATGACGCGTAGTTCAGTGTCTAAGAGGCAACCCGATGGCTCGCGACCCATGCGAATGCGAATGCAACCCGAACGCAGACGAAGGTTCCACAAAGCTTCGGGAGCTCAAATACCGCGAGCCATCCAGTTGCCTCTCAGATACTGAAACTACTCGTCATTGCTTTGACTATAACGCTAAGTTCCTACGCTCGGAGCTTTTTTATAAACGTAGGTAGGTACCTACTTATTATAAATAAATAAATAAATACATATTAGGGGACATTCTTACACAAATCGACCTAGTCCCAAACTAAGCAAAGCTTGTACTATGGGTACTAGACGACGATAAACATACTTATATAGATAAATAAATACTTAAATACATAGAAAACATCCATGACTCAGGAACAAATATTCGTGGTCATCACACAAATAAATGCCCTTACCGGGATTCGAACCCAGGACCTCTTGCTTCGTAGGCAGGGTCACTACCAACTAGGCTAAAGCGGTCGTCGAATTATTACGAAACTCTTGAATTTTAATACGAAATAACTGCACAAAAAAACATTCCGAACTATTTAATACTTATACTCATTTTGAACAAGGACACCGATATTTACGTAATGGTTGCCAGTGACCCTTGCATTTAATCAGTAAACATGTTTAAACCATATACCTACGCATAAAACTATATAACCATTTTAAACTATATAAACGCGGGATTTAACTATATAATTATCAAGACGGCTAACAACAGTGTTATATAGCTACATACACATTTGACTTGTTCACCTGTAGGTACGCAGGTTTTATGTTATTAGGAACAATATACCTACCACTTTTAACTGTATGTAAAACGGTTTGCATGATAATTTTAATGATTACCGTAAAACCGTATAACTTTGCCCGCTTTTTGGAAATTTTTGTATTTTTCACTAGTTTATTGTGTCATTTTATAAAACTTATTAGTAACATATACAATTTTGTGGGCCCTTTTTTACATACGTCCGGACTCTAGTTCAAAAACAAGCGTCTTTATTAGGGAAAATCGCAATCTAAGTGCCGGGCCAAAAAAATTAAAAAATTACGTCATTGCCCATTTTGTGGAAGTGTTTCTTGCTCTGGCATTTTCAAACTTATGCTTAGTGTAGTTAAGGACTATAATGCAGAAGAGTTATATTTTAGTTTCATCTGATAATATTTCCCTAAAGCACAATAGCTCTCACAACATTGAACTGGGCAAAGTCACAAACAGAAATCCTGCACTCTCCATACTAAAATCTCATAGTGCTAGGGTTGTCAGTTTTGATTTTACCCGACTACGCAAAGTTAATAGGTAGAGTTATGAGTTTAGCACAGTTTTTTCTCGTTACTGTAAACAATTTAAATTCTTGTACTGTAACAATTATTGTCATTAAGAAGATAAACGTAAAAAAATGTCAATTAGCTTTAGAATCACTTTTTTCGCAGTTATCATTAAAAAATTAATAACAAACGACAATTTCATAGGTAAGCACCTAATAATTACTCGTGCAGTTAAGATAGACCCTACTCGGGTCGAAGCGGTCCGTACGATCAACCTGTCATACGAACATATGTAAAAACCAACTTGTTTAAAATAACTTTTGGGTGACAACCCTAAGGGTCCAATTTGGCCGGGCAAAGTCATATTCAGTAGCCGAAAATCTGCTTATGACATTGCCCATCGCCATAATTACAAAACTAATAAACATTCAGAGATAAGCTCCCACCCATGACGTTATTTAACTATATAATAATCACAGTCAAAAACACATACCTGTACGAGTTTCCGTTACCGAGATACAACTAAAGTTTTCGAGTACTATTTGGCCCGCAAAAAAACACGTCTGTACTCAAAGCTTGCTCACGCGCAACTGACGACAGGTACGGACCGGTCAGCCGGCTAATGTTGTCCGCTTCATAGTTGGCTTTCAATCACAGATTATAAAAAAGTGTACATCTTCAGCTAGTGTTGGGATATTACGGTTTTTGTGAAATGTGACGGGGTGGGCAAAGCTATATCCGAACGGCAAAGTCCTAAGGTTTGACGGTATGTAATTTTCTCATTTAGTGAAAAGTACTTTTAAGAATATAGTTCTCATCGTCATCATCTTATCAGCCGAAAGACATCCACTGTTGGACACAGACCTCCCCCAAAGAGTGCCACATTGCCCGGCACTGCGCCATGCGCATCCAGCGGTCTCCCGCGACCTTTACCAGGTCGCCAGTCCACCTTGCAGGGAATCTACATCTACCCACACTGCGCCTTAACCAGTCCAGTTAGGTAGGTCTAACTTTGAGAAAGAGGTCCATCGTAGGATCTGAGCTATAACCACGAACTACGAAAACCGAAGTTCGGGTATCTCCGTCTCTATCGCACTTACTATACTTGAGTGACAAGGATGCATGTATACGAATTTCGAGTTTCGATTTTCGTGTTAGCGCCGCTGACTCGGCTGGGCAGCGTTGGGGAAGCTACGGCACATCTTTTCGCCCAATACTCCGCCGTGTTTCAAGACTTTTTGACCAGTGTGAGTTGCCAGTGATGAGTAATAGCATGAAAACTTGGCCGCTTATTATGGGCCTCATATACTCGTATGGCATCCAGCGTGGCTAGCCCAACTGATGCTGCACCAGACGAAAAGTCTACGCTTCTCTTTCTAATTTCCACAGTGAGAGTGAGACAGGAACCTCTTGAGTCGCTTGCGACGAGAGTTGGCAGTAGTTTGTTTTGTCTATGTTTACCTTTTTTTGGTTTTTTATTTACTAGGTACTTGTTATAAAGCTTGGAGAGGGTGATGGAGGGCTATAGGTAGGTACTGCGAGTTTCTCGACGTGATCGCAACGGAAATGAGGCTATCCGCAGCAGAACCAAGGGTGACCTATATAGCCCTCCGCATAAACTATTAAAAAGAAAAAATACTTACAGCTTGTCCACATTCCTTGGGAGTGACCTTCATCTTTTCTAGAATACTCCACCGCTGCAGAAACGCACAAAAAGGTAGCAAAATATAACACTTTTAACATTCTCTAGCCCCTCTGATCCGATGTTTTTTTTTGTATTATGATTAAAGACACAGAGGAGTGTTTTATGTTTGCCTTTTTCTTTGCGTTTTTGACTAGTTGACAATTACCGTTTTGCGATCACATTTAGATATTTGATATTTCTCGTCTGCCGTGTTACTCGTATAAGATGTGTGGGCTCACTTATGTACTTTGATAATAACATATGCTAATATCACTTCTTAATTAACAAAACCTTTTGTTTAATATTTAATATAAGAATATAAAAATGTAACCTTCAAAGAGGGGCAATTTCACTTTTAACTTTAAAAATCATTGATAAATCACCTCCTTATTATTATTATCCTCATAAAATGTTTGGCTTATGTGTTAGGTGTTTATAATTATTACCATTTATATTAAAAGTAAAACTCAAAATTCTATATAAAACTAACATCCCAAAAATGGGACGTGAACCGGTCAAGGGCATACCAAGTATCGTGTTCTGATTAGATAAAACTAAACGATTTTTTTGGACGCGTTTTTTTACATTTCTGTGGAGCTTTGGCCGACTGCGGTGACCTGCCCATAAAAATGTTAAAAAAATCGTCATAAAAATATTTTTTTTTCTTATTTGCACGTCTATCATGGGACGGCCGCGAGATATTCTCGATTTTTCTCGCACTATGCCTCTTGTTCTAAGTGTTCTAATAAGAGAGAGACGGATAGTGCGAGAAAAATCGAGAGAGCTCGCGCGCCGTCGCGTGACAGCCGTGAAGAACACGATACCCGGTTATGCCCTAGATCGGTTCATACCCCAATTTTGGTAAACTCTGTATAGGGTGTCGCCGCCAGCAGGGAGGTGCCTCATCTACACTTATCAGGGCGACAGAGGGAAGAATCTCCTACCTTTTCGCGCCGTGTCCAACAGATCGATCACTTAAGGCGCCGTAGGTTCATGGTCTTTACTCCCTCTCACAGAGCATAAGCGTGAGCGAGATGGAAGTGCGTGCTCGGAAGCGCTGATGTCATGTTTTTTAATTTAATTTTTATAGTATAATACTAGTTTATCCTCCAACTTTTCGCTTTTAAGATTTTTCACTTAGCAGTTTCATAACAAATAGTACTTTTATTCTTTTTATGATCTAGTCCAGTCAATGAACTGACAACTTGTATGGAAAAAAAATCTGTAATTGCTTTCTGTGTAGCGGATATATTATCAATTAAATACTACAAGACATGACAAGACTAAGCCTAGTCTGTGCTTAAGTTAGTTAATTAGTATTTTATTATTATTATAAGTATTTACTAGATTTAAGTTGCAGTGGGCAGGGCACATAGCACGTAGAACCGATGGCCGTTGGGGCGGAAAGGTTCTCGAGTGGTGACCACGTACCGGAAGGTGCAGCGTGGGTAGGCCCCTACAAGGTGGACTGATGACCTGGTAAAGGTTGCGGGAGTCCGCTGGATGCGGGTGGCGCGAGACCGGTCACTTTGGCACTCTTTGGGGAGGCCTATGTGCAGCTGTGGACGTCTTTTGGCTGATATGATGATGATGATGAATATATTTAGATTAAACTTGATACCTACGCGTTCTCGAGAAAGCAAGTTCTCCCTTTCATATTCCGTCTAAAGACAAATTAAATTATTTATTTACTTATTTAATACAAACATAATATTAAAATAACAAAGGAAAAACCTACATACTAAAACCCAACTAGAAAGAGAAATTGTTAAAGTAGGTATGTACTTATTGTTATTTTTAAATTATTAAATAGTTACCCAGTGACAGAACCCGAAAAAAATCAGGCATCAAAAAAATATATAGATATTTTATTCTTTATTTTGGTTCATTTACATTTGCACAATAGAATTCAAGATAAATCATACAAAAAAAGATAATGCTTCATTTGAATCTACATAATTACTCCCGGGTGGAAAGTCTGTCGGATTCTTGAATAACACATCTTGGATTTTTTTAAAATAAAATCAACAAAAAAATCGCTATTACGAAAAAAATATTTTTAGAACCAAAATGTGTATTTTTCCTGGAGTACTTATTCATTCAATTGTAACAGCGAGCCCGTAGCATTAGCGTTCGGTCTGCCTCAGTTATGAAAGTTTGCGACTTCAGATGAATCCCACGTGCGTTGCCGACTCTTAATTAATTTGAGGGTTCGTAGCGTCCAGATCAGATAACGTGTAGAGAAATATAGATCCCTCACTCTCAACACAATGCACCTGCGGGAGCTCTGGATATTTGTTTTATTTAATCCAGCATTTACTTTCTAACAAGGACGGACATGTACAGTCAGCAGCAGAAGTTGGTAAGCAGGTCTAGTGCTCAAAATTATCTACACACGAACTCTAATGTCAAGGGAATCAGGATCTGTGTAGATAATTTTGCTAAGCTACTTCTGATGCTGATGACGAAGCTGTACACGAAAAGACATTACTTCATTTGACAAGAATTCAGTAAACAGATTCTGTGCAGCAAGTAAACAATCAAATCATAGCAAGTCAACACCTCACGTGTCGGTAATAGGGTCAGATACAGAAGGCGGTACTCCTGGATACTGCGCGGATAGTCATGAACTCATGAGGCACCTCTCTCTGTAGCCCTGACCACCGGTGGTTTAGGCTTTCGCTGCCGGCGGCACCCCAGGTTAAATATATGTGAAGGAACTGATTGAAATATTTAGTGGCCGAAACAGATTGTTCCGATAGCTCGAATGGTTATTAGCGACGGGCCTTGAATGCCTGTGGTCACCGGGTCGCTTCTACTTTCCTTCTATATTTTTTTCTACTTTTCCTGTAGGTAATTTAATATTTATAATTCGTTACCAGCGTTACTCCTTATTAAAAATATAATTTAGATTTTTGTGTTTTATTTTTAATGCAGGTTGTAATAATAGACATGATGACACATTTAGAAAAACCGTTCTATAATGTTTAGAAACATTTATTATGTACAACGAATAAGATTTTTCTAGAGAAAATTACAGTTAAGTAGGAATTAAATGCATTTTAGTTTTTAAATTTCAGAATGGCGCTAAAACGCTTGTCAGTGTCATGGCGTCCCGAGTGACGTCACGTTTGTATAAACAGAACGCAGACCTTTGACTTTGACGTTTGCTACCTAGATGCTCGATTTTTATTTATTTATTTATTTATTTAGCTTACTTAAACTATACATTTTCACATAATATAGGTAAACATATTAGGTAAATAACCAGATGTTTTATTTTACGGTATAAAGTATACATAAGTTAAAGCAAGCCACCTTCCGTACTAGTTGGTATTGCTCATTGAATGAACATGAATTCAAAAGTTTAGTCTTGCGCGGTCGTGCGAGCGACAAAGCGGAGACAATGAAGTATGAAGACCTGTCAGATAGCATAGTTCTATCCCTGTCTTACTAGTCGTTCAGTACGTAAGTGAGAAGAGATCGGATGTATAGAAAACGCTCAATTTATTATGCCCTATCTGCCTTTCTCTGTAATCTGTGGTAATAGCCGTTATGGGTATTTGTTTATACAAGTGTGACGTCATGCGCTCTAATTGGTGTTTAACACATCATGGCAGGCGTCAAATATTTTTCCGTTTATTTTTATCAAAATAAATAGTAATCTCTTAATTAATAAAAAATATGAGCATTTTTCGAATTCTATGATTAAAATTTCACTAAGAAAATACCATATTTTAGTGATTTTCAATTACTGTCATCAGGCCCATTATAAACACCTAACTAAAGCACTAAGCGTAGATATATCTAGATATATCAGCCACATCCACTTTTCTTGATTTTGAATTGACAGATATGTTCACCCTCGGCTTCCTCAAGCCCCTCTGTCCCAAAGCAAATGGCCACCTATTTGATGTACGTAGATAATAAATCCCTTTTTTGGTTTTATCTGTGTAAAGGTCCATCGTATTCGTTAACAGAGGTTTTCCATCGTAACAGTCACCATCTTTAGCCTGCTGAACGGTTAGACAACGAATACCTATAAAGGCACCAGGGTTCAACAGAGCCGACCACCAGAGAAAATAAGCCCTGATATGGCTGCATGATGCGTCGCATGGTAACCATGAATAATGACCATTCTGGAATTCGCCACCATTCACATAAAACGTTACATGCCCGATTAGAATGTCTATGCCGGAACCGTCCATATTTGTAATGATTCCAACAACGAAATCAGCGTCTGATGTATCCAGTCTCTGATCGGGCCCAAGAGTCCTGAAGCAAGGGCCCGCAGGATCCATAGCGGTGATTGAGGAGATGTTTTGCCCGGTCATTTTCCGGTAGTTTTTGGCTATGAAACCCATTGTGTGCCCGCCCAGGCTGATGCCAACGAGATCCAAGTTTGTTGGCTCTAGACCATAAGGTCTTAGATGAAGCAACATTTCAGCCACGTGTTTACCTATGGGACGCATGTAGCGTACGGCACTGAAACAAATAATATAATTAGTGGATAAAGTACGTATTTAAAATAAGTATTACAAAATCGCTATTGTTGTATCTGGTAACATGTTGCCGTTAGATATTCAAAAAATAAATGGAGATATTTTCTTTGCGCATTGTCGTTTGTATTTCTAGGTTTATAGTGCTGTGGTGCTTGTAAATAGTTTTATTATTTATTTCAAGTGCCTCTTATTATATACTTACTGCGGATAATAAGTGGCAGTGAACACCAATGTCTCCAGAATTAGCGCGTTGTATCCATTTCTTTTGTAAACTTGGCCCAAATATCTTCCGGTGTTCCACGTATTGGAGTCCAAGTATCCGCCGACGTATATAACGGTCTTCTTCCTGAAGTCTACATCTGGATTATTAGCTAAATCATCCATGTGATAGTAATCGTATGACCCTGTAAGGTTTCCATGGTTTCCGACGACGGAGATAAGGAGTTTCTTTAAGCTTTTTGGCTTTATTGTCGCACGTTTTGATGATCCGGGGCCTTGGAAGGAAATTATGTTTCGTTAATATATTTCATTCATTCATCAATACGTTTCCAATCTATGTCGAAACCAATTGATACTCTGAACGTTTAACTTTTTAGAAAGCAGCTAAAAGTTAATTCTGACTTTATATAGAACTCATTAGGTAAAGTTTGCTTTACAACAATCCCGAAAAGTCTAATGTTTCTGAAAAACACGGTTTTCGATGAAATGAAGATTCTGCAATGAACATTTCAATGAATCGTTTGTCGGTAAGACAAAGGTAAACCTCGCAAGGGGCATTCACATTCGCAAATCGTGCATTAAACCTGATGTACGGCTTATTTTTAATCAGATCTCAGGTTTGAAAAAAGTGTGATCATTCGATAGGTAGTGATACAATTTTTGGACGATGACTAAGATGCTAGCCTGAGAGAACTAATAAATGACGAGCAAAATAGCGGCACGGCCGTACCATCCTTTACTCGAAGCAGTTCAGTCCATTTTCGACTTCTTCTTGGATAAAACTAGAAGCCTGAATTTTCAGTAACCAAGCAAGAATTGTGTAAGGACGGTATATTTAAAATTTCTTAAAATTTGAACCCGAATTATACACACTGACTGACTGACCGATCATCAAAACTAAGACCCTTCTAGCAGACATAGAAGCTCAAATTGAAAAAAGGAATTCTAGGGTATTAAATCAAGGAAAAATTTAAATATTTTGCAATTTACCAACTGCATTAAATAAATCTGCGACTTGGCAAACACACAATACTACATAGCTTTACGTATGCAAAAATTCACAAATGCAGTAAAGTTGTGTGATCGCCAAGTTGGAGAATTTTATTCAGCTAGCAAATAAAGATTAATAAGAATTCTTGAGACTGGGCTCTACGAAATATCTCACAACTTTTCACGGTGGAAGAGTTTCGAGACGTGGACTCTTTTTACAGGGAATGTTTTTTTATGGGATACTTATAACTTACAATCAGGAATAAGTCCTTCGGGTACACCTTCCGCTAATCTCGAATATTCCACAGCTGCCACAAAAGTTAGCCAGAACATGATAATCTGAACCACTTTAAACATCGTAAATCTTAAAATATGTATGTACTTCTCTTAATTTATTTTTTTCGCAGCGTGAACAAAAAAGGGTTGTTAAAATTATATTTTTGTACAGATCTATAGGTTCTTCGAATCTGTTACTAATACGATGGTATTTTAATTAGTTAAAATAAGTATCGGGATAATTAAGATTGTAGGTATGTACTTACTCAATTTATTGCTTACAACTGTTATTTATAAGTATTGCCCATTTACTTTTACTGTAGGTAGGTACAAATATTTTTGTTTGACATTTTGATTAAAGACCTCTCATAAGTAGATATTACGCTGTCATAACAAAAGCTACCTAATTGATTTCAGTTGTTTGTTTATAGAAATAAGTTTTGTGTTAATTATGTATAGTTGACAGTTTAAAGACACCTGTCAAGGATGTTAACGTCCTAGTTTTTTTTAAACTTAAACGTTTTTTTTTAATTTTTATATTTATAAGGTATCGAACTTACCTACTTAATATTTCCAGCATTGATTTTAAATTGGCGATATCTCTTACTGGTGGCGCTATGAGCTGTAGAACTGGCGAGCCTGTTATTGTTTTTGTTTTAATGAAAAATAAAACATAATCGACAAAAAATCTATACATACGATTAACCTGCTCATATTCACAGAGAATCGGCTGAGGAATGCAACCTCTACAGGAGAACAGCCCAAAATGTCAACAATCGAATTTAAGATCGTCACGCGTGTAGTAAGGAATGCAACCTCTACAGGAGAACAGCCCAAAATGTCAACAATCGAATTTAAGATCGTCACGCGTGTAGTATATAGGTACCTAATATTATGTTGATGCCAGGCAGCCGTTTAGTTTGAACATGCGAATACCGGGTTTAGGCACGTATTTGGGTAGAAATTTGTAAGAGCAGAAGAATGCGAGCTTTCTATTATTTTCGTTCGCTGGTTTCAGAGTAGTGATGTGCCGGGGAATATTCCCGGGAACGGGAATATTCCCGTATGGGATTTTCCCGGGAATATTCCCCAAACAGGGGAATATTGAAATACAAATTAGGAAATTTTAACATACATACATACAATCACGCCTTTATCCCTAAAAGGGGTAGGCAGAGCACATGAAAATTCAATTTGTAATAAAAGCAATTAAAATGAATAATGCCCCGACAAATGAAGTGCCATCCGCCAAAAACTTCATTATTGCACTAATTCTGCCTTTTTATCTCAATAACCATTAAAATGTGAATATTTTCATATTTTGTATTCGTGCACATTTTATTGTATTTTTTTTCGTTAACTTTGTATCGTTTTTGTTACTTTCAGAAGTACTTTTGTAAAGTTTGTTTTTTCGGCTCGGCGAATATTCCCAATAACTGGGAATATTCCCATTGTTCCTGGGAATATTCCCATTGTTCCCGGGAATATTCCCATTGTTCCCGGGAATATTCCCATTGTTCCGGGGAATATTCCCAGGAACATTGGGAATTTACTTTTGCGGATAAATTACACTGGTTAATGTATTATTTTATGTATTATTGATTACTGCGCACGGTGGATCTTGCATATTTACGCGGGATAATGTTAAGTGTCTGGAGAACACCGAGCTAGTTCAATTGTCGACTGAAAGATATTGTGAAATATCGGCAATAGATCAACTTGACTTTGACATATCGATAGTTTGCATCTATCGAACCAACTTAATTAGCAATAACGATTTTCTGATAGAATTGGAACGGTTGCTCAATAGAATAAGCGAAGGCCATCTTAATTGTTTAATTCTGGGTGACGTTAATATTAACTGCTTAGGCGAGCCAAACGCGGATATAAACAGATGGTCCGATTTACTAGCTACCCATGGCATGGTGAATAAGGTCGACTTTCCCACTCGCGTCACTGCCACCACGTCAACCTGCCTCGACCATTTATACTCGAATTTGCTGATAGATTTCGTTAACGTTGAACCTGTCATTACTAATTTGAGTGACCACCTCGCGGTTATGGGAGTGCTGCGACTACGAGAAAATCGCTCAAAAAACGTGACCCATAAGTTCTCCAGAAGGTTCACTAAATCAAATCAACAACATTTTTCTGCCGCTATTGAAAGCGTCGATTGGAGTTTGACTTTTGCAAAAACCAGCGACGCCAGTAACTTAGCAACGGCACTCATAAACATTATTGCAAGTAAATTTGATATCTGTTTCCCACTAAGGAAGATTTTGGTCAGAGATTACCCAACTTGGATTAACAATGACATTAAATTATTTAAATCGTTATTATTTGACACGGTATAATTAGGAAAGCGACATACGGGTGATGAAAATATTAATAACTTTATAACTGACATCAAATTGCAATATGAAATACTAATTAGGAATAAAAAATCTAAGTACTATAGTGACATGATCAATACCGGCAACAATAAATCTAAAATGCTTTGGAATGTCGTCAACATGGAAAGGGGAAAAAACAACTGCCCACGATTGGATGTCACAGACGTGATTATAAACACCGATGGGTCTCAGTTCACAAGCAAGAAGGCCGCTGTCAATGCGCTAAACACCAGGTTCCTCAGCGCCGCGGCGGCGTGCGGCGCCCCGCGCGCCGACGGCGCCCGCGCCATACGCCAGTTGCGCGCCGCGTTGCCAGCCACGGATCGATCCCTTAGGCTCCGACCATTCAGCGCGGATGAGGTGTATCGTTTGATAACCTCACTCATCCCTCCTAAAGCCTCAATGGACATCTACGGGATAAATATGAAGCTCCTGAGGGCTGCTCCAACCCCCTTAGCCTACGCCATGGCAGAGCTATTCAATCGCTGTATAAGGGAGGGCACCTACCCTAAACCTCTTAAAATCAGCAAAATAGCTCCAATCTTTAAAGGTAAGGGCAAAAGGGGGGATATGGATGCATACAGACCCGTTGCTATTATCCCCGCGATGGCAAAGGTCTTTGAAAACGGTCTCAGCCGCCGCTTGACGAGCTTTCTGGAGTCGACGAGCACTTTCTCAGATAGACAACACGCCTATCGTGCGGGCCGCTCCACAACCACACTGTCTCGTGATATGGTCCGACGCGTGGTCGACGCCAGGGAGCGGAAGCAGCAGGTTGCTGTACTGTGCTGCGACCTGTCCAAGGCCTTTGATGTCGCAGACCACGCAGTCCTTACCAGCAAGCTAAGGCACTATGGGATCGATGGTCCGACACTTTCCTTGTTCGAGAGTCTTCTGCAGCAAAGATCTCAAATTGTGATCGGAGACAGCGGAAAGGCTAAGTCGGACCCACTACAAACCAGCATGGGCGTAGCCCAGGGTTCGTCGGTATCTAATATACTATTCTCCCTGTTGCTGAACGATCTGCCACATGCAATACAGGCTGCAGAGATCCTCATGTATGCCGATGATGTTGCTGCAATCGTCACAGCACAATCCGTGGACACGATCGAAGACAAATTAAACGAAACCGCGGCGGAGCTGGCACAGTGGTTTGATGCCAATGATCTAGCGTTAAACCTTAAGAAGACCCACTACCTAGTCTTTAACCTATCGGGCCGAAGCGCGAGACCGCTTGCTGTTTCTGTAAATGGGACCGCTCTAGACCAGGTAAGTACCACCGGATTCTTAGGGTTCGAAATAGATACCTGTTTAAAGTGGGACCACCATATTAACAGACTCAGCGGAAGAATCAGCAGCGCGTGTTTTGCTTTGGGAAGGGTAACTAAGCTGCTGTCAGATGAAGTCGCGCGCTCGTGCTATTTTGCCACAGTGCACTCGCTGATCCAGTACGGTGCGGAGCTATGGGGACGCTGTGCAGAGTGGGTAAGAATCTTCCGTCTCCAAAAGCGCGCGGTAAGAATAATCGCCTGAGTACCGCACAACACTCCTGCTAGACCCCACTTTAAAAAACTGGGAATACTGACCTTACCAGCTATAGTCATTCTACAGGTGGCTTTATATGTGCGGCTAAATCTAACAGCGTACAAAACATATAGCATGGTACACAACTACAATACGCGTAACGCCCATAAGCTCGTTGGCGTTAGCCGCAAGTTGACCAAGTCGGCCAAGCTCACCCATGTCATGGGGCCTGCCGTCTACAACAACCTACCTGACAGCATCACCAGCGCCCAAACCTTGGCCATTTTTAAATGTCGCCTCAAACGCTGGCTTGTTGAGCACCCGTTCTATGATTACAACGAATTCTTAGATTTCCACAAAAAGGAAGTCATAATATAATCTATATTTTAGAACTTATTATTAATTACTATTATTAATGCCACGACCTGTGTTATGTTATATTGATGTGTATATTGTTATTATTATTATTTTTACGACATACGTAAATATGTTCAACAATTATAACGTGTAAATTGGCTTTACGAATAAAATACTTATGACTTATGACTTATTGGTAAAAAAATCAAGGGCCCAAGTTATCATAGAATCCCTGATAGCAAGATGTATAAACAAACACAATTTCAATATTCCCGTATGTTCCCTTGTATGGGAATATTACCGGGAATATTCCCGGGAATATTCCGGCCTGGGGAATATTCCTGGGAATGGCACATCACTATTTCAGACGGTTATTTCTGCCTGTTAGATAACTATGTAACGGTTTAATACTGAAGAGCCGAGTATTGTGGTACACAGGATCTATCTATAATACAAATCATGAGTGTCTGCCTAATCACGCTTCGGATGAATATACTATCGGCTGCATTAATGCATGGACACCTTACGGTCTAGTTTCGCTTGCACCGTTTGACATCTACAGCTGATATGATTGCATGCGTTGCGCACAAAACAAACTAGATGGCGCTGCTGGCCAAAAATATTGATATATAGACGAATATAACTTAATTCACTGATAATAATTGACTCCTGTAATCACCAAAAAATTTTCTTGCGATGCGAGTACAATTATTGACAAGTTTAGCAAGGTTTAATCTACTGTAACCGTATTTGAGTGTGACTGAACTGTCATCCTACCTACTCGTTTATCAAAGGTATATATTTCACAGTTGAAATATGTATACCCGTGATAAACCACTGAGCAGTGTCAACAACAAGATTGGATGGGCTTGTGGATTAGCCTATTAAGTGCAAATGACACGGTTGTTCGCGCGGATTACTTCATTTTTTTTCTAATCTATACTGTAGCGACATCTTGCGACCCGTGTTGATCGTATTTTATTATCTACGCACATATTATACCTATGAATCCGTTCCTTTCCCTCGCATGACGCGCTGCGTGTGTCAAAATAGTACAACTAGAACATGCTCTCATTAACGAAATGAGCTTATAGTAAAGCACGGGACTGTTGAAAAAGCACTCACTTGGCTTCCTTCCGCGTCGAGATGTTGCGCCCGCGAACGCGCACTCTCCGACTCTTAATATACAATATTTAATATAATAATAGATAAATTGTGCTAATTATTAAGGAACTTTATATTGTATTTGTGAACTCTATCTCCGCGATATAATCGTATTCAGCAGTGTATTTTGGACATTTTGTGGCATACGTGAATAGCGCCGCCGCGATTGAAGAAGCTGTGATTTATAACCCTGGCCAGGGTACTCCGAAGAAGCTGAACCATTCAACTGAAGAACTTATCTGAAGGTACCCTTTTCGTTTATCATGCGAATCTCCTTGTTTTTATCCTGTGTTCCTAATTGTGTGTGCATAGGTGATAAACTATTATTATAAATCACAGTAAAAATGCAATGGCTTCGATATTGGCAATCTCATGCTTCGATCATCTACCTAAGGTAGATACGCAAGGTCCTTCGAACTCATATTAGTTTTAAATTTTACGTCTTCGACACCAGTCGAGCGTAACCAACGGTGCTGACTGCCTTTTTAATGTTTTTATGATTTCTGTTTTTTACACTATTTTGCACAGCCAAAAGTAGATTTTTTAATATAAATAACAGTAATTAAATACAATTAAATAACACAAAGAACTTTTCATTTTAAAATTATATTTATTCAGTAGTAGTATTAGTGAATTAGCCACTTTTTAACATGTTATCGAGGTTATAGCTTAAGTTTCATTTCCGAAAATCGGAAAAAGATTGAAGCTTTACCTCAATAAAAATAATACCTATTGTCAATTTTATTAATAATTTCAGACCGGGTTATGATAACATATATATCAGGCGAACGCATTCTGGTGTTTATTGGCATTTTCTATTTAAGTGAGATTTGAAATAAGTAATTAACCCGCCATTTATAATAATAAAAAAATACGAAACAATCTTACAGTTCACTAAGGCTTTCATTATTGATACTAGTATTTTATAGATTATAATGGTAGGCTTCTACGGTTATCTATCTCACTCGATCTCGTTAATTAGCAAAATGATTATATTCTATTATGATAATTTTCCTTAACGTAACACATCTATTACTAATAGTGTCTACAGGGATAAAAAAGCACGATGAAAACAATATTCTACTCATATTTTACTTTTGTCATTTGTTTATATATAGGTCTGTCTTTCTTCAAACCCTACATGTTCACAGTTAGATATACCACCAGATTCCGCGTTAGGCACTACGTGATCACTGAACGTGAACTTATATGTCCTTATGAATAGATTTAAACACTTCTCACTTCTCATCACTAAACATGACAAAAATCCAGTTGTCCAGTGTCCAAATTGCGACAATTTGCTGTTTTATGTGCTTCTCTGTAAGTATGGGTTTAACAGCATGCCCATGATAATTATAAACCCTTCTCGTTATGGAGACACGACGAACTCCACACTTGTGCAATAAATCGAAGTAATGACTTGTCGATTCAAAATCATTTTCTTTATAGTCCATTGTCAATGGCTGGTGGCCGTTCTTTGTCGGTGTAGCAGAGACGTTTCCTTTTGCTCAACCTTTTTTAGCTGTAACGATATTATTTGAAAATAAATCATCAGAAAAATGTATGATAGTTCAGTAGTAGTTACTAAATAATTATATCACAAACGTGTAAAATAACTACTTACGTTTAGATCAGTTTCTGTAGCTTGTAGCTTCGTTACATATCGCAAATATTTGCGACCTTTTAACTAGATCAATATTACGTCGAAAACTAGTTTTATTATTCATGTTATCCAGAAAAAAATATGAATAACAAAGCTGAGTAGTCCTACGAACGAACACGTAACATCTTTGTGATAAAAACGAATAAGTATGGTAGTTTTGATTCATTCGTCTACCCTCATCGATTATTATATTAATCGTAGTAGTAATGGATTAATATCTGAGCAGCAAATTAAACTTTTGATAAATTTCAACTGCCTAGTCAATTGAACCGATGGTCGAGTGGCCAACAAGGCAAGTAACTAGGTCGACACCTAGCTTGAGAGTCGTGGGTTCAAATCCCGCACCCAACCAAAAATATGTTGGGAAAGATGTGTTTTTGGAATTGTTTGGATATTCACATCGGAAACATCGCAAGAAAAATAAATGCACAAAGGTAGCACATAAATAGAATACACATTCCAAATTGCGTCATAATACCGCCATTATCGATCGATAATGCGTTGGCAAGATTACTTGGCAAAATAATATAGGAAAAATAATAACCCAAGAAAATAATTATAATTATATCCAAGACGAAGAATAACTTTTTGTTTCCATTTTTGTTAACAACGCCATCTAGTGAAACCTTGCTGATCCTCTGTGGTTTACATTTACATCTATAATTATATTACACGTCGTGCACATAGATGGCGTTAGCAAGCGCGTCAAAGGAAACAGTTTGTCAGTTGACCATGCACTTATGCTGCCTAGTGTACATAGATAACTAAGTTAGTTTCAAAAATGCTTACCTTTGCAAGCTACATATGTTCAAAGTAGACATAGTCACAACATAAAATTATTGTAGTTAATTGTTTTATTTATCCAGTCTTTAACATAATTTACAAGCTATAATAACACAGTCACAAGTGGTTTTCCATTGTTCAAAACCTAAGGTAAGCGTCCCAACTTTAGACACCTTAATTATGTCAAGTATACAGATAGTTGTCAGTGGTTTTTTACTATATTAGACTTGTAAATTATCAATCCCAGACCTCGAAGTCACGTACGTTCCCGCTTTGGTTTTCTTTAAACTTCTTTTCCCCAAAGCATACGGATATCTATTACTCGTCCTTAGAAAATAAAAACCTGGTTTACTTCTATCAGTGTACAAGTCCAATGTGTTTGTTACCATTGGCTTGATATGGTAGCAGTCGCCATCCCTTACTTGCTGCATAGTATCACAACGCACGCCAATAAAAGAACCAGGGTTGTACAAAGCTGATAACCAAAGTAGATATCCTCTGATATGACTGCAGATGAGATCACATGGTATCCAAGGGATGTCACTCGGTTGATATTCTCCGCCGTTGGCATAGAACATGACATGTCCGACAGGAACTTCTATGCCAAGGCCGTCCATGTTTGTGACAATCGCTCGGACCAAGTCGGCGTCAGACGGGTCTAGTCTCTGGTCCGGTCCGAGATTCCTGAAGCAGGGTCCGGCGGGGTCGAGGGCAGTGAGCGAGGATATGTTGTGGCCAGTCATCTGGCGATAGTTTTTGGCGATGAAGCTCATGGTGTGAGCGCCCAGGCTGAGGCCGACCAGATCTAGTTTCTTAGGGTCTAGACCATGGGCTGTTAGTTTGACCAGCATTTCGGCTACATGCTTACCGATTGGGCGCATTAAGCGCGTAGCTCTGAAAAAGTGTGACAATAGCTGATAAAAAAAAGTGTGAAAATAGTAAATGAGGACGTACAATCGCGAATGTTATTGTTTCCATCTCGATTCTAAAGCAGTGACTTACTTGAACTCGTATATTTCTATAGCCATTATAGGAGTCTACTTATGGATGTCAAGGGAAACACCGAAATGTCACTATATATTATTTATTTACCATGGCGTCTACATTCGCCTATGGGTAAGGGACTACTGGCGAGCCCGCCTGCCTAACTAACATATATAGGTAACCTATATGTTAGCTATGCATAAATGTGTCGCTACAGTAGCCCCCCCCTTACAAAAACTATTTTTTTAATGCACTTATAAAAAATAAAAAATCTTAACACAAACACACTTGTTTCACTATACGTAACCGGTCGCGGCCGCGTGCACTGGCTGCGCAGCGAGCCCACGCGCCACGGTGCTTGGCTGTGTTGCCGCCTGATTCTTAATCCATCCCTTCAACCTCCTATTACAGGATCTCCACAAAGTATACAATATTACGATGGAAATGAGCACTACTAGTGCTATAATTAGAACGCCGTAGTTGGCAATTCGACTTTCAAACTCCGTATGCCTCGCGCCGATACTGGCCTCAATCTCGTCTTGCTTATTTTTGCTCTGTCCAAAACCCATGATGAAAACTTGTCGTAGCGAGCAGTCGAATGGCCAAAAAAAAGCTCACAAACTAACTTTATAATCCCCGTTTCAGGGCAAGCTAAGCAATAAAAATTAAACATAACAATTTGCACGCCATACCTACAGTATAAGTGCAAGGTGGTCACCTAATTTCAACATGAAAAAAAAAATACTTAAATAATCAACTAATGTTATTAATGCTCATGTCTGAATAAAAACATTGTTACTGCTGATACCGCATTGGCTTCCTAACCGTACGGCCTTTACGTGTGGTCCAAGTAATATGCGCCGGGTCGGTAACAACCGCTGTGGGCGCATTGCGCTTATCACTAGTACAGGGTGGCTCAGCAGTAACCTTGTTGTTATTAGATTCCTTAGCACAATAACTCTTATTCGGTTCGACTAAACGAGACATTTCCTCGTTTAGTGAATATGCCGGTTTTAATCGATCGATAGAAATCAGTGATTGTCTCTCGGGTAACTGTATCTTGAACTGCTTGTCCCCTCTCTTAATGACCTCGAACGGGCCTTGGTAGGGGGGTTGCAAGGGTTTCCTAACCGCGTCGACTCGCACAAATACTTTATTACATGTTTTAAGGTCCGGATGCACAAATATCGTTCGAGAATCGCGCTGCGCTAATGGCTTGGGCCTTATGTTGCTTATGGCATTCCTTAATTCTGTGACGTAATTAACCGCGTCGAAACTCAGGCTAGTTTTCGCGTCATAGAAATCTCCCGGCATACGCAATGATCTGCCGAACGTCAACTCTGCTGCGCTTACTCCGGTATCACTACGTGGAACCGCACGTAAGCCCAGCATGACGGTCGGCAGTTCCTGAACCCACGCCGGTGAAGTAAGCCTCGCCTTAAGGGCTGCCTTGAGGCTGCGGTGCCATCGTTCCAGGATTCCGTCACTCTGGGGATGATATGCCGTCGTTCTCAACTTGGTTATGCCCAGGTACTTCATTAACTCTGAAACAATACCACTCTCGAACTGCCTGCCCTGATCGCTGGTGAGTTTAGTAGGACAACCATGACGCGAAATCCAGCCTTCGTAAATCACCTTGGCTATCGTTTCGGCTGATATGTCACGTACCGGAAAAGCCTCTGGCCAGCCCGTGACCCGATCTATAAATGTGACTAAATACCTATGACCATCCGCTGACGTAGGTAAGGGCCCTACAATGTCCACGTGTAAATGTTCGAATCTGCCTATACATGGAAAGCGACCCAATTCCGAATGATTGTGTCTTTGAACCTTCGCACGTTGACATTGTATACACGTTTTAGCCCACAGCCCTACATCGCGATTCATATAAGGCCAATAGAAACTTTTTCTTACCATCATACGTGTAGCACGGATACCCGGATGACTTAAATCATGCATAGTATCGAATGCTATTCTCCGAAAACCTAATGGTAAATAAGGTCTATTTCTGCCTGTTGACACGTCACAATAAATCTCGCCATTGGCACTAGGTAATTGAACACTCCTGAGACGCGACGCGCTATTGTTATCCCGCAACGCCTGTGCTAACTCAGCGTCTGTGGCCTGAGCTCGAGCCACTTCGCTGAAATCAATAGTCGTGGGTGTTGATATTGTCTCTACTCGGGACAATGCATCGGCAACCACATTTTGACTACCCGACACGTGTTGTATATCAGTGGTGAATTCGCTTATAAACAACAATTGCCGGGTTCGTCTTGGAGTTTCTTTGTCACTACCTAATTTACTAAAAGCGTAAATCAGTGGTTTATGGTCGGTGAACACCGTTAGCGGCCGACCCTCAAACAAATTTCTGAAATGTAAGATTGCTAAATAGATAGCTAACAACTCTCGGTCATAAGCGCTATATTTGCGTTGCGTGTCGGTGAGGCGCTTAGAAAAATAACCTAAGGGCTTCCAATTACCTTTGACCCACTGTTGTAATGCGCCACCGACACATGAGTCCGACGCGTCTACCATAAGAGCCATTTTCGCGCCTTCAACCGGGTACGCTAACAACGCCGCGCTCAGCAAACTAGACTTACACTGCGAGAACGCCTCGTCAGCTTCCTTCGTCCACTGTATGGCGGTTTTATCTTTCCTCTTGGAATTTTCTAAGTACCTATTTAATATGGCCTGATGTTTAATTGCGTGTTTTAAATGTGCCCGATAAAAATTTACCATGCCAAGGAAACGCCTAAGCTGTTCTACTGACTGTGGCTTGGGGAAATCCGTTATGGCTTTCACTTTTTCCGGTAAAGGCCTAATACCATCCTTAGTAACCTCATACCCCAAAAATTCTACTCTCGGGCGTCCGAAACTGCATTTGGCGATGTTAATTGTTAAGCCGAATTCATCTAACCTACTAAATAGTTTCTCTAGATGTGCTCGGTGCTGCATCTCATCGACACTGGCTATTATTACGTCATCCAAATAACAAAAAACAAAATCGAGTTCCCTCACCACATTGTGGTTCATGAAACGTTGAAAAGTCTGGGCTGCGTTTCGAAGCCCGAAGGTCATTCTCGGAAAATCGAAGAGACCGAAAGGCGTAATAATAGCCGTTTTCTCTATGTCCTCTTCCGCTACCGGTATAAAGTGATAGGCCCTATTCACATCTATTCTACTAAATATTTTCTTACCTGCAAGAATATACGTGAAATCCTGTAAGCGCGGAATCGGATAGCGATCGGGCTTGGTGCATGCGTTTAATTGCCTATAGTCGCCGCAAGGCCGTAAACTACCATCCTTTTTTGGCACCACGTGCAGCGGGCTTGCCCACGCGCTTTTTGACGGCCTACAAATGCCTAATTGAATCATGAAGTCAAATTCGTCCTTCACTTTTTTATACCTGTCCGGTGGTAGCGGTCTTGCACGCGCATGCACCGGGGGGCCCTGGGTCTCGATGTGATGAAACACCGTATGCTTGGGAGCCTCCTTGAAACTAATCGGTTTAGTAATTTCCGGGTACTGTTTCAATAGGTCGCAGAAAGGGTGATTCCCGCTAACCGTATTCACCGAATCATTGCCGCAGTTAACTATAGTCGCGATGACGTCATTTCGTGTGACCGTGTCAACAAGCTTTTTTGAGCCGAGATTAACGCTCAGGCTGTAAAAACTTAAGAAATCCGCCCCCAAAATAGGTTGGCTAACGTCGGCAATCACGAATGTCCATCGAAAGACACGTTTTAACTTAAAATCTAACAACAAGGTCTTAATTCCATAAGTTTTGATGGGCGTTCCATTCGCCGCAAATAACTTATAATCTAATTCCACCTTACAACTATTACTCACGATTTTGCACCGCGGTAACACCGAAATATTGGCTCCGGTGTCTGCCAAAAAACGTAAGCCCGTGTTAAAGTCTGTCACCACAAGGCGGTGGTTGGTGGAGCCGATACAGTAACCCGCCTCTGACTGTATCGCTGCTAGTTTTCCCCTTTCCAGCCGCAGGGCTTGATGCACTTAGAAGCCTTCTGTCCAAAACGGAAATGGTAGTAGCAGAGCCAATCTGGATCTTGGCGGCTCTTCTTCTGCTGTGTCTGACCTCGCGGTTGGGTCTGCCGAGCACTGTTGTTACGCTGTCCGCCCGATGTTCCACCCCGCTCCAGCCGCTCGAGCCGCGTGCTGATCTTCGCTATCTCCGACAAAACTCTGTCCTCCGCCGCTGGTTGGTGGTTCACCGACACTTCTGCTATGCTACCTGAAGACCCTGTCGCCTCTGCAATTCTGTCCGCTAGGCTAGCCAACTTCTTGAGGTCCGTTAACTCACTTCCTGCTACTACGGCCTTCACCGCCTGGGGCATCAAATCGACCCATAGCATGCGTATAGTTGAATCTGGGAACTTTGCTCCGCCGAGGTCTAGCATTTGTCTCATGAGCTGAGAGGGCTTTTGATCCCCGAGCTCCATCTCATGCAATAGCCTCCTGTGCCTTTTTTCTTCGGTTTCTTGAAAAACTGTCAATAACCGCTCTTTTAAGGCCTCGTATTTACCCGTGTCGGGAGGCGTCAGTAAGATGTCACTAGCTGCCTGGATTGTAGCTCTCCCCAGCTTGGTAACCACTATGTTAAATCTTTGCACGTCTCCCAGATGTTGTGGTGCTAGGATGGCTTCCAACTGTGCATACCACAGCTTGGGCTGATCAGCCCAGAAATCCGGAATTCTAGCTGACAGTGACACCGCTGCCAATTCCCCTACACCGCTTACGGAATCACTCTTCGAAGGTTGCGCTGGAGGCTGTGCCGGAGGCTGTGCCGGTGGCTGTGCCGGGGGCTGTGCCCCCGGAGGCGCTTGTCCATACATTTCTCAGCGTTAGTATGACGCTGTATGCCTATGATGCTCTTCCTGCGTGGCACCCCACAGGAAGGAGTAGTCCCTTTTCACCAAAAAAAATTGTTCACTTGGCAAAATGTTCACATGTAATGTTCACTTGTAATGTTCACAGGGGTCACCAGATATAGGAGTCTACTTATGGATGTCAAGGGAAACACCGAAATGTCACTATATATTATTTATTTACCATGGCGTCTACATTCGCCTATGGGTAAGGGACTACTGGCGAGCCCGCCTGCCTAACTAACATATATAGGTAACCTATATGTTAGCTATGCATAAATGTGTCGCTACACCATTATTAAATCTAGTGGAATGACGTCGAAGGTGATATTATAAATAACAGACATTTTTTTATGAACTAATCGATTTTGTCAATGTCACCTCTCAATTATTAAATGGTGAACCATGCAGCGATATTAAATTTGAAGTCTCAGGCTTTTTCTCTTATAATTATGCTAGAGCCCAATCTATTATTATTATCTGAACAATCATCTTGAGCATACTTACTGAGGATATAGCCTCGCTGAAAACTCGAATGTGTCCAACAACAGGACATTATATCCTAAATCCTTATAGATTTTGCCCATAGATCTGGCGAATGGCCAGTAAGTGGAATCCATCCATCCGCCACAATACAGGAACGTCTTCTTGTTAAAGTCTAAGTCTGGGATTTTAGCTAACTTCCCCACGTGGTAATAGTCGTAAGCTCTTGTGAGTTTGTGATCTTTCTCCATTACTGTTATGAAGAGTTTCTTCAGGGTTTTCGGTTTAATGTCGGCGGGTTTATCCGAATTTGGACCTGGAAAGGACAATGTGGATTTTTAAACTGAGGAGGAGAGGCAAAATTAAAGTAGTTTTGAGTGTCATATAGTTAAGTCAGAAGGATATTACTCGTGTTTGTATATGCCCTCTATAATTTTGTTAGCTAAGACCTACATAGGCAGATCTTGAGACCATCAGATTTAGAGTGCCGGAAGGTTAGAATCCTAAATACTCGAGATAAGTTTTTCATTTCAAAGATATATTCTTGTTTACGCTTGTTTGTACTTAGTAGGTACATGATTAATAAAGATATTCTAGTTTATGTAGATCAGAGGATAGACGGCTTAAATTAACTGGACTAGATAGATCCGATCTTGAAACATCAACTTTTACAGAATATTACTAGGAATAAACGCTAAAAGAAGCACAATAAACTACATTAGATAATAGCCTTTTCAGTGAAATGAATGGCACCACCGACAGCGACCAGCGGCCATATCATTTATTTCCCTTTTTTTCGGAAACTGACTGATTTGTTTCAACATTGTTCTTTAAGGTAAGCATTGATGTCTTGAAATATTTAGTTCGCTGTTAACTATTTCTTCCATTGTTTGTTAACCAATAAAGGTAGTCAGGATCAAGGTTAGTTATGCCGGATCCATTCAATGACAAAACCCAATCCCATGCTTCGAAATATCCTATTGTTGGTGATGCCCCATTTAACCGTTAAAAACCCAAAATTAGTATCCAAATAATGTGTTAAAAGTACCTATTTAGATCTATAAAACAAACCCACACTCCGGAAGAAGTCCAACTGGGTGCCCTTCTTCTTCTCTAGAATATTCCACTGCAGCCACAGATATGACGAAAAACACTACAATATATGCCTTTAACATCTCGTAAATTGAACCCATTTTCACTTTACTCCTACTTCATAATTTTCAAGAAACTCTAATGCACAAATATTTTCCTCTTCACATTAAAACTGGAAACTTGATTAATTTATAGGTCCGTTTTGACAGAATCGGCAACAATGTAAACGTCCCAGTTCTATAGATTAACATTTAATTGACTTAGTCCGTGACTTGCTCGAGATAAGTATGAAATATTTAATCTGACCGATTTAGCACTGTTTTTATCCAGTCGGAAACGTGCGAAAAACTGCAACGACAAGGAACTACTCAGCAAACGTTTGACAAGCACCGTCCTTTTTAAGGAACTTAGTCCAGCATGCCCCAAAAAGCCCTACCTTAGTCAAAAATACTGGCAGTTAAGACCTTATTTCGCAGAACGGAAGACATTCATCATTATTTGCTTATTGTGATTCATGCGCCGATTTTGGTTATCTGTCAGGGTTGTCAATGCCAGTGCCTTAAACATTTGTTGGTGGTAAACAGTGGAGGTGTTAGTTGAGTATTTTAAAATCAACATTAGTGCTCTTGGACTTCGATTTTCCCACTTTCACCACGTTGTGGCATCATCACGCCACAATTTGTCGAATACAGCACAATAACAGATACACAAACGAAAATCAATATCCTAGGGACAATGTTTGGGTACAATCTGACACATATCGACCTAGCATACGGTTTATTTTATTTGTGTTATGAGCGCGAATATTTGTTCCTGGGTCATGGATGTTTTCTATGTATTTATTTATTTATCTATATAAATACGTTTATCGTCGTCAAGTACCAACCCGTAGTACAAGCTTTGCTTAGTTTGGAACTGTCGAGTTGTGTAAAATTTTCCGCAATTCTTGATTTATTTAAAATAGGCCAGTAAGTTTTGCGAACGTAGCTGCTCGAAAAAGGACGCACAAGTTGTTTGATTTCTACCTTTGTCTCTCCTTCTGATAGCCGTAACTCTGTGATAAATGTACTGTGGTCACGCGAAAAATGACACATGTAACTTAAAGCTAGGCAATGTACAGGACCCCGTTAGGGCGTACCAAACGTTACAATTAATTATTACAGTACAAAACATACTTAAAATATACAACAGAGATATATATATACATTTAATAGGTACATAGAATACACACAAGAGTCATAATTGCTACAGATAAATTATAAGTAAGTTACTGCGAATTGAGATGAAAACAGTAACATTCGCGATTGTACGGACCTCATTTCTTTCTTTTTTTTATCAATTATTGTCACACTTTTTCAGAGCTACGCGCTTAATGCGCCAAATCGGTAACCTAACAGCCCACGGTCTAGACCCTAAGAAACTAGAGCTCGTCGGCCTCAGCCTGGGCGTTCACACCATGAGCTTCATCGCCAAAATCTATCGCCAGATGATCGGCCACAACATATCCTCGCTCACCGCCCTTGACCCTGCCGGACCCTGCTTCAGGAATCTCGGACCGGACCAGAGCTAGACCCGTCTGATGCCGACTTGGTCCGAGCGATTGTTACAAACATGGACGGTCTTGGCATAGAAGTTTCTGTCGGACATGTCATGTTCTACGCTAACGGCAGAGAATATCAACCGGCTGATATCCCTTTAGAATAAGAACATAAAATCAACGTCTCGTAGTCCCCTGGTTTCTTCTCCAACACTTGACCTATTTAACTATTTTTTTTGATGAAAAATTAAAGAAAGGCTTTGTCCGTGTTCCTATGTTTTCCTTTTTTTAAATAATCTAGTCATAATTGTTTTATGGATGTTTGAACACAGCGGAAAATCTGGCATTTTTTAGGTTCTCGAAGGTTTATATCTCTTATATGAATAAATTTATGATAAAAAGGAAAACATAGGAACAATACAATACAATACTCTTTACGTCACACCTGGCCATAATGCGAGTTTTACTGAACGCGAAAACTCGCATTGTGGCCAGCTGAAGACGTAAAATTGTGTACGCAACACGGGCGGTAATTCGTAAAGCCCCAGAGCGCATATTTATGGCCCTCACCTTCGGTTCGGGCCACAAATACCTGCGATCTGCGGCATTCACGAATTCACCGCCCGCCCTAGTTACGTAATGTACTATTATTGCACACCTTAAAACATGAATCAATACACATAACTTATAAAAAAAATAGATGTTGACAACAGGCGGTCTAGGACGGTAGGAACATGTCAACAGTAGCTATAGATTTATGTAGTTAAAAGAAAATATTGCTCTACTGCCATTATCCAGGGAGAAAACAGGGGACTACGTTTCTATGGAAAAACGGCCGTTGTGTTTCCTCTTAAGCATCGATGCGAATATCTTAATTGATGAATCGGAAGAATTAACTATCCAAAAACAAGTATCCGAAAACGCTCTCGTTCATTAATGCATGCAGCATTTATTTTTACTGAATCTAACAGCATACTTACCTAATAAATTAGACATCAAATAGTTCTTGAAAAATTTGAGTGCGCCTGCACCAGTGAAATAGCAACTGTGCACTTCAAGAACTTTATTCCTGTAGGCGTTTTAATGAGTGTAGTGAAAAATAAATGTGTATCAATCCTTTTTTCACCTTATTAAGTTTGTATTATTTAACATTTTTCTATATTTTTTACTTTAAAAGGTTCATTTTGCAAGGATCGCAAAGCATTTTTTTGTCTTAACATCTGGTAAAACTACCAAAGAAAATAGCGTGTGGTTACTAAATATACAAAATGCTAAGCGTCATAATCATAACGCATGTCTCAGCGTTACGCGGATGTCACACTGCGCCGCATCTCTGGACGGAGGTGCGGTACCTATACAAATTTCGCCGGACGGTGCAATGTGTCGTATCATACGGAATTTATATAAAAACATGCATACAACGAGCTCCGTCCGGAGATGCGGCGGGCTTAGTAAATATGGCACGGATTTCGCTCACCTAGGACACCGCGTAAGGAGCGGTTTAGGATTGCCCAGCGAGGCTAGCACAACTGACGCCTTACCGCGACGCGAGACGAGACAGATCTACTGAGCAGCAAGTTGTTATAGCCGCCCAGTGTTGACTATAGCGACTGTCAAGTTTGTCCGCTATCACTCTCAGCACGCCTATCATGAGACGGCCGCAACACACTCTCGATTCTCGATGTTACTCGCACTATCCATCTCTCTCTTATGAGAAAACTTAGAACAAGATGTATGGCCGTGCCGTCTCATGATAGCCGTGCAGGATGCTGTTCGTACTGTCGCGCACTCTACGGCAGGTCGCGGCGGGTTGCGGCGCGTTGCGGCGGGTCGCGGCGGGTTGTGGCGGGACGCGGCAGGTTGCGGCGCGTCGTGGCAGCACGCCTCCTCACTGTGGCGTGAAAACCGTCAACCGTCTCCTTGGGCGTCCACGAACATGCCTGCGGCAGACGCAACAGCACATTTCTTCAAATAGTTAGCTAGGCACACAGGCTGCAAGTATACAGAACGCTCTAAAAAGTGTAACCTTAACCTGCGCTATACAACCTCTGAACGTGTGTGCTGTCATATTTGCCCTTCTCGCCAGCCATTAGGTGACCGAGATACATAGAACATGTAACTTGTTTAAGAACCGTGCCGTCGTCGTCTTCGTCCCCGACTTTAACACCATAAGCTCGCTTTTAAGGGCGTTATATCTAAAGCGTGCTACACAATACGCAGATAAGCAGATAAGGTAAGATATCTGTATGTCTTTCAATATGGCTTCCTAATATGATTCAATGAGCTAACGCAAGCCATACTAAAAGATAAGCACCGCAAATACATATATCTAACCGTATCTGCAGTGTGTAGCACGCTTTATGCCGTGTTTACTTGCGGTATTTCTCACAAGTATTTTACAATATCTCGAGGCCCGCCCCGGCGAGGGTTTTAGCAGCACCATGTCGTCCGCATAGCTTATATTATTAAAGCATACACCGCCAATATGACAGCCGACATAAATGCTGCGATGTTCCTCGATGAGACGTTCTTCCGCCCTGTCTCACTCCGCACTCCAACCTGTACTCCTCCGACACTTCCATGCCCCATCTGACGACGTTAACTTGACACATGTACCAACTCCGCATGCATAAGATCCATTGATTCTTCCAATTTACTCCACAATAGCTCGTAGTTCACCAGGTCGAAGGCTGTCGAGAGGTCCAGGAAGCATGCATATAGGCGTCTTCCTCTGTGTGTAGTATTCAACGGGGCGCATGAGGCTAACGAGGTCTATCTATCTAGCTGAGCCTCAAGCACCGAGTCGAAAACCTTATGCCTGTTACACACGACAACGATTTATCGTAGCGATTTGACTGCGCAGTCCGTTTGTGCAGTTTTATCGATCGTGTGTATGACAAATCGTAACGATAATCTGAAACGATTTGTCATACACACGTTCGATAAAACTGCACAAACGGACTGCACAGTCAAATCGCTGCGATAAATCGTTGTCGTGTGCAGCAGGCAATAGCCACAACCGTTGCCAATGATATTATTGTCCCATAGTTGGCAAATTTCGTTATATCATCCGCCTTATTTTTTAACCCCCGACGCAAAAAGAGGGGTGTTATAAGTTTACCGTGCCTGTCTGTGTATCTGTGTATCTGTCTGTGGTAGCGTAGCTCCCTAACGGATGGACCGATTAGAATGCGGTTGTATTTGTGTCTTAGATAATTTAATCCCGAGTGTTCTTAGACATGTTTCACGAAAATCTGTTGAGCCGTTTTTGAGATATTGGAGTTTGAAATGAAAATTTCGGGGGTTTTTCAACTAAGTTGTTACAATACCACCGTGCGAATCATATCGGGCGTCAGGTACAGTCACCGGCATCAATATCTGCCGAAACAAAGCCAGCAAAAATATCTGACACGTCCTTATGGCATTAGACATAGAGTCGTGTCAGATATTTATGCGTTCTATGTTGTGGCAGATCTTATTGCGGGTGACTGTACAGATGCCGTCAAACTTCTTGAACACTTGACCTTGCCTGCGCAAAGGCGAATTGTACCGGCGAGCTGCCCCCCCCACTTCGTCCCGCATGTTCGAGAAGTTTGACGGCATCTATACGCGTGGCTACAAAGTGAGATATACATGGCAAGAACCCGGCCAGATGGCGACCCCCGGGTCATTGTACATATTATTTTGCTGTAATTTGTTATTTTATTTTACAACCGCGAAGTATTTAATCTTCCTTGCTGTTTGTTTACATCGGTGACATTCGATGACTTCTGACGTCTGTTGTCAAAGACAATCAAAGGGTCTCTCCTTGCCAGTAAAATATATTAATTTCATTAAAAATTCAAAAAGAAAAAACTTGTCAGGCACACCTGGTAGCTCACCTACATCCTACATATATAGACTGCAGGTTGCTTTTCCAACATTCGTTTGAAACAAGATAATACTACCTACTAAATATATGTAAGCTTCTTGGTCAATTGATTATTTGAATTTTAGAAATAAAAATATATAAACTTCTTTGTTGAACTTATCTACCATACTGGCAGTTTAGAAAAAAAGGTATAAGAGAAAAAAAAGGTAATCGCATCTTTGACGATTTCTTCCAGCAATGTCAAATGGACTGATCGTAAAATTTTGTGTATCGTAAAAAATATGAAATTCAGTGAAATTATAGTTTCGTTCGTCTGAGTTTTGTACATTTTTGGTGTCATATATTTAACGTCGACTTTTACAGTCAACGTAAGCGCATATATAATTTGTTTGGAAGAAAATGTGTTCCTAGTTGTATCAGCGTCTTGTCTTTTTGCTTGGAAGTCGGCCCAGATCCCTTGTGTTAAGGATTGGCGAGGGCTATTTGGTTGTCGTCGAAGTCATCTTGTTTCTTGAGTTATATTTTATTCTGTATGCGCTCATGTAATAATGCACGCATATCATAATCGATTGGAATGATATTTTATTTACAAAAAGGAGGCTTCCATAAAAAAATTGGCGTAGACAGATTCAGTTATCTTGTTGATATAAAGTCCTGCGTCGTAATTGTCTGATTGTAATTTAGAAAAGACCTTTATCTCGTTGCAAAAATATTCATTAAAATTTATTTATCATGTTTGTGGTCAGCTATGAGGATGATACAATTATTTCCAACCTCGTATTCGTAGTCGATTTGTCGATTTTTTTGGGTTTGTATATCAGATTTGTCCATGTAATAATGTCTGCCAAGGTCGGCACAGCACAAATGCGCGTTAAATTAAATATCCGTCACTTTCTAAGTGTTTAAATTAGAAAGAGATGGGTTGGAGTATAGCAAATGGGGCGCAAGACTTAAATTCGAGATATAAGAAGTGATCAAATCGATTAATTGTATACCAAATTTTTATCTACTTGCAACAAATACTTGTTTACTTTAAATTATTGCCAGGAAGTTTATTTCCGAATGCACTTTCTGCATGGACGTATAATAGAATAAATAGACACACAATGCCGAACAAAAATGCCAGGAAATGTGCCCCAAAATGACAACTCTAGCTACGATTCCGTAGTTGCTAACAGCGTTTACTTATAACCTGCAATGCCTATTATTATTATGCCTATTATTATTGCCTGGATGCCTTGATTTGAGTCGTACACGCCCCCTAGAGACACGCTGATGCCTTCCGCCCATAAGAAAAAGAGATGCAACACTGCGGGAATCGCTGATTTGGACAAATTTCGATAAATACCTAACTTAGTGAAGTTTTATTAAAATTTCATAAAGTGATATTTTAGATGAGATAAAATATTATAGTATTAACTTGATTGTGTCGTAAAATAATGTATCGTTTGAGTAGGCAGTCTAAAAAAGGAAAATAAAGACCCAACTTTGTTTTAGTTAGGAAATTTTAAACAAACATGTATCGATAAAATCAGATGAACAATCATATAGTCAAGAATCGTATATCTGAAAATCAGACCTTATTGTTTCTTAATCTATTCAGGACGGCGTTTCAAAGCACGCGATAGTTTCCATGCACCGCCTTAATAATATATACATGTTTCATATAAAAAATAACTTAGTTTTTTAGGCATTAAGCACCAGATTAGCAAATAAGAATCAAACTGATTAAAAACTTTAGTTTATTGACAATGTTACCATAACGTGACTTGACTGTTCACGTCTGAACTAAATGGCGAATGAATAGTCGCATTACAACATTATTTGAATAAAATATTTATTTATTTGTACACAACGACCAGAAACATAACTTTTTGTTTATTTCTCTTTAAAAGCAGGAAATACCTAAACAATTTCAAAATCCGACCATACTAATATTATAAATGCGAAAGCGTATCGGTCTGTCTGTCTAATACCTGTGATGAAATTTGGTAAAGACATGGTTTGTACTGGGGAAAGGCAAAGGATAGTTTTATCCCGGAAACCATTCTCTAAGAGGGTGATATAATAGGGGGTTGGAAAATTGCATTGAGCCAGTTATTTATAAATATACACAAAACATTGTTCGGTGGGCACTGCAGCTGACAAAGTCCATCCAAAGTTCCCCGCACCCCTAGTGAAAACTGAAAAGGAATGAACTAAGTAGATAATTTTAGCGTGGTGTTTATAATAATTATGACTTACAATCAGAAAATCAACTTATCTTTCGTTGCAAATTTATACCAAGAAAACATGTAATCTTGAGAAATAAACATACGGCAAAATCGTCACGACTTACTCGTGGATGTCTCCTCTCTCGTGCTATAACTGCGGTCTACAGTCGCCCTCAAATATATCGTAGCGGGCGAGGTACTCAAATAATTCGGAGCAGCATTACTTTTCAATTAATTCCTTTTACTAGTTATGGTCAATAACATCAGAACATGCAATTTGTCATAAATATAAGAGCAGCGACTTTTGAATAAATTCGGAACGTATAACGAGGTAAACATCAGTATCAGAAATATGACATAATCAGAAAGCACATAACGTCAAAGGCATCTGGGTCAATTTTTGAACAAGACGTTTTTTCGACATTTGTATGGTTTTTTTTATTTTTTGTAATATTAGATTCGTACCGACAGCGAGAGGTAGGGTTTTTAAAAAGAAAAAATATGGTGCATGAGGCACCACTGTGCTTCTAATGGTTAGCTAGATATTGATGCTTTAAAATCACCGTGCCATACCAATGTCGTCAGCGCCATACAAATGTCGACAGCGCTATACAAAAGTCGATATAATGCCATACAAATGTCGATTCTGCCATATAAATGTCGATAGCGCCATAAAAATGTCGACGAGTGCCATCAAAATGACGATTTTGCCATACAATTGTTGAAACAGCTTAACATATTTGTACAATAAAAAAACTCACTATTTCGATATAGTATCTCCGGTTTATGGTTTACGATTATGATGGTCGTTATATTGTACTATTACTTATTCTGTGATTATATTCCAAAATATTAAAAATCACTTAGATTTTGTTTTGAATCGACATGTGTATGCCACGTTCGACATTTGTATGGCCAAAAAAGCCGTACAAATGTCGCCATACAAATGTCAACATGAATGTTTTTTGGCGATCCTTCGTACACTATTAATTGAATTCACTAATTAGTTAAACACGAAACTCTTACCCCATATTGCTAACCTTTGTTATGAAAGACACATTTTTATTTCAATCGTATATTAATAAATTAACGCCCATACAAATGTCGTGATAGCCGTACCAAAATACATCGTATCAAGAAAACCTGTTTCCTCCTTCGAAATTACCAGCTCTGCGTCCACTCCCGTTGCTGGTTTAAGCCCAACTAACCTGTCTATCGTATCGTAAAGTAAATGTAACGGTGGGATAATAAAAAAACAGATTTTAAGGGTTTTGAGCTTCAGTCCTAATAAATGGGTCGCGCGTGGGACAACTACAAAAATACTTCACTGGTTTTAATTATTCACGCATTAAATTTGCAAGATATATTAATGAATACGCTAATAAATTTTCTTTATAACAGTACAAGTTGTTTATTTATACGTTGCCGTAGTCTAAAGTTATGAATTTTTGTTTGAGCAAAACCGCAAGTGGGACACGCAAAAAAGCGGTAAATTTCGCTGTTTTACGATTTGAAATCCTTTTTTTCTCAGAATCAATGAATGTTTAAGGTATTTTTATATATATTTTAAGTACTTTATAACACACGGAATACAAATATATATGAATCAATACTCCATGTTAATCAGACTTGAAATTATGGCCGTGGGACAGCAAAAACATCTCGTTTGAAAATTGACCCATCTACGCAGTCAGGATGATCATAAAGATCGAAACATTTTATGGAACATATACCTTAAATTACACAGTTTAAATTCGTCACTATATTCACTACTTAGTGTCAACCTGTCAGATTGATAACTATTCTATTTCTATTGAGAGGTATTAATTTAAGTATTATGAGTGAGGTGATTAAGTATTACGTGTAATGAAACAGAAAATACTTTTTATTTTAAGACTCAAACACTAACTTTCTTCGGTCAGTGCAAACTTAAGTACTTCGTACAACTTCCTTCGGCGTTTAATACGTCCTGCAACCGTCTTCGCATGGAACCAACCAGGTTTTCACATACGTTTCGCCCTCGAAAAGACTCCCAAACGTTGATGGCGTGGCGTCTTAACGCATCTTTTGTGCGACACTGGTTTCCGTCCCACTCTTGAACCATTTTACCAATAGATTCTCTATGGGATTGAGATCGGGGCTCGTAGCAGGCATTTTTATGCGAGTCAGCACATCTCTATGGTCATGAATCCATATTTGTACCAAGCGAGCATTATGCATCGAGCTGTTATCTTGCATGAAAGTTATGTGCTCATTTGGGTAAAATACGTTGGCAGTTGGCAGAAACGACTCTTCAAGTATTTCTTTGTAATGCATCGCTTTCATAAGACCTGTAATTTCTACCAGCTCCCCTTAGACATCCAGCCCCAAAACCCAATCGTAATACGCCCACTGTGGCGATTTGGCACTACATTTGGTCTCTATAAACTCATTCTGCCATTATCCGATGAACAGAACACCTTTTCGTCCATAAAAATCACTTTATGAAAATTGTGATTTAAATAAGTGCTGCAACCTCTCACTTTTGTGTCTGCCAGTTAGTGCCGGCTTCTATGCTGGCACTCTATTTTGTAAATAAAAATAAATATTAGGGGACAATCTTACACAAATCGACCTAGTCCCAAACTTAACAAAGCTTATACTACAGGGTGATTTCGGGGTCGTGATTCCAACCATTTTTTTCTGACTCAGTAATTGATTGCGTTGCTACCTGTATTTATTTTAATTGAAACACAGATGATTCGTTATTTACGTATTTTTATTTAAAAATTATTATTGACTCAAAATGCGTGGTCACCCTACTTTTAATATTACACCTTTTTAGAAAACAAACTCTCTGATAGAAGTCCATGCACTTGACATAAGTTTTCTTGAGAAATAGTAGGGTGACCATGATCTATCGCAGTTTTTTTTTGCTGACTAAAATAAGTCGCTGGTGTACTGTTAGTCCTAACCTATCGTGATCCTTAGGAGAAAGCAAGTTAAATGCTTCTTTCTTGCTCCACGACCCCGTAATCACCCTGTGTATGGGTACTAGACGACGATAAATATACTTATATACTTAGATAAATCAATACATAAATACATAGAAAACATCCATGACTCAGGAACAAATAAATCTTCGTGATCATCACGCAAATAAATGCCCTGACCAGGATTCGAACCCTCTGTAAACCACCCTCTTTTAGTCTCCTTCGTATGGTACTGCTCGATACTTGGTATTCATTTGCAGAGTCGTATTTGTGAATCTTTCTTCGTGAGCTTTATTTGTGATCCCGTAAGCTTCGGTCAGACTGCAAGCTTCGCTCAGATATTACTTTAAATTTATGGCTCTGCTAATCCCATCACGGTCATATAAGCAGTACTTAGCAGTTCTGGGAGTTCGTTGTTATTGTTTTTATTGTGCCGTGCGTAGAGGGGACCTATTAACATTGTGTTTTTAACAATTAAAGTACATGTGGTTAGTTTGACACGCTACTGCTGGCCTGGATGATGTAAGTAAATTGTTTTCTTGTATGCATTACTCTGGTGAAAATAATTAGACATTAAACTGATACCTATTTTACGTGCAAATTATGATCTAGTATGATTTTACATTACTACATATTCAATTTGTATTCTAGCTAGCTAGCGATAAAAGGTATCACGTCTGAAAAGATTATTTTTACTTTTATTGCACCAGTTAAACAAAAACAGTATTATATATTATGTTACACGTATTTATTCAGGCATGATCATAATCAAAACAATCCTATTGATTATCCACAAATTCAGCGATACGAAAACTATTAAGAAAAATTCAAAATTAATCAGTGAAAATATTCTTACTTATTCGTTTTTCCTTTGGCAGGTTGACTTCGTTTACTCATGTTGAGCAAGAAATGCTATAACTGGAGAATAATAGTGACTTTACCGAATATGAAACTTCTAATAAAGAAAAAAACTTTGTGACTTGAAATTTGATACCTAATAGTACAATTTTAGTAATGTTAATTTGTATTATGGTCTTAAATGGACTACTTTATTGAAATCGAATTTTATAATTGATATTACATGACTTCAAATCGAAAATTTTGTTCCATTTTCTCAAATATTCATATTATTCGAAATATTCGAATAATGAAATTTTTATTATTCATATTATTCGAATACTAAAAACTGACGAATAATGCAAACCCTATTTAGAGGGGGGGGGGGGGGCATATTTTTTTTACTTCTGCAGCGATTATATCCGAAAATATTGACATTAAAAAAAAATGATTCTCGCAAACCCCTATTCATTTTTAAATACCTATCCAACAATGTATCACACGTTAGTGATGAAATGAAAAAAAAACACTCGCCACGTTACGTACAGGGGAGGTAACCTAAGTTTTTTTTTTCACTTTTTATTTTACCACTTCGTCGGCGTGATTGATATACATATTAGTACCAAATTTCAGCTTTCTAGTGCTAACGGTTACTGAGATTATCCGCGGACGGACGGACAGACAAAGCCAAACTATAAGGGTCCCTAGTTGACTAAGGAACCCTAAAAAAGGAAAAAAAAATCATTGAATGGTACTTGTGAGAAATGTTTCGTTCAAGTAAATGGAAGTTGAAAGAATATTATTCGAACTAAAAATACAAGAACTAAATATTATATGAAACATTTTCTGCGAAATAAAATTCTATGAAATTTCTGTGTATAAAACAAGGGAGAAACTGTTGTTACAGCGGCAACAGAAATACATCATCTGTGAAAATTTCAACCGTCTAACTATCACGGTTCATGATATACTGCCTAGGGACAGACAGACAGACGGACGGAGAGTGGAATCTTAGTAATAGGGTCCCGTTTTACCCTTTGGGTACGGAACTCTAATTAAAATGAAAAATCACCGATTGTTTTGAGAGGGTTTTATTCAATTCAAAATCATATTCCTCGCTTATATTTCATAATTCTCTTTAAGCCTTTCATCCCTATACCATACGGGGTCACACCAGACGTAGGCAGATAATAAATTCCCGGCTTAGTCCTATCTACACCCATATCCATAGTATTTGTAACCATTGGCGACCTATTGAAGCAGTCGCCACGCCGAGCATGCTCAACAGAATCACATTTGACGCCTACAAAAATTCCGGGATTGTACAATGCCGCTATCCAAAGGTACAAAGACCACATATGGCTGCACATCACTCCACATGGAAGCCAGGGTATATGCCCAGGTTGGTATTCCCCTCCGTTTACGTAGAACGTGGCAGTCCCCACTGGGAGGCTCATGCCGAAACCTTCTGAATTCGTTGTGACACTGAGGACGAAATCGGCGTCTGAAGGATCCAGTCTGTCCTTGGGGCCTAGATGCCTGTAGCAGGGTCCAGCAGGGTCCATCCCGATGAGGAGGGAGATGTTTTTGCCGGTGGCTGCTTGGTAGCCCTTGCCTATGAAGCCCATGGTCTCGCCGCCTAGACTGAGACCGACGACTGTCAGGTTTTTTGGGTTTAGACCCTGCTTTGTGAGGACAGCTAACATTTCGCCCACGTGTTTTCCTACTCCGCGCATTACTCGTGCCGCTCTGAAACAGATAGTTAATACTATTTAGTGAACGAGCCAAGGAAATATTCTATGACCATCCATACATCCATACTTTTTTTCCACACGCTTTTGCCCGCGGCTTCGCTCGCGTTAAATTCGGGGTAACACGGTTCCCGTTTTCTGATTTAGAACACAGAAGAGAACTCGGAACAGAATATTATTTTAATACGCTACTGTAGACGATATTATATGTCTTTCCATTTGGGGATCGAATGTAAAGATTCTGGGCATAGGACACACGCGAACATGCTACACACAATTGTCCATGGGAGAAGCACGGGTTTTCTAAGTTCACCCCACCACCTTTAATGTCTATTCTTGCCTTTGTTAGTGGTCATAGCGAAACTAAGCTTAACGGGAAATTGTAGCCTTTAAACTGGAACGGGAGATCTGTGGAAATTATTGGGATTCGTAGGATCATAACATTTTCACCCTTTCCTACGCCGGTAAAGATAGTGGCGCTAATGATATTGCGGCCAAGTTGTGTGACACGAATTCTCGTCCCATTACATAATCTCGGGGCATCCAAATTTCGCATAAGCATGAGTGGGACGCCTAGTTTTAATTGAAGCTTGTGTGAGGGTACACCTGACAGCTCAAGCGAATTCAGAAACTCTACGGGATATGATGTGCTCTATTCTGTATCCGTAACTGTGTCTACTGATTAATACTCTGTTCTATCTCCTGGTACTTAACTCAATACGTCTGAATTTATTTTGTTGGCAACATCATTTTTGGTGCTAAAATTGCTCTATTACATAAATATTGATTTTCGTGTATATTGTTTTGTAAATCTGGGTAAACACTTGCACCTATTTCTGGATTACTGTGTACTAACTGACAAAAATCTCCCGTCAGTGTCACACAGCCCTCGGCATCAGTTTCTAACCGACCATCTCCTATTTTCAATAGTGTTTCGGCATAGTTGCCAGCATTTGTGTCATCATATAGTTGCACTCTCATATTTGTAGTCAAACTGAACTTTCATACGGTGACCCATAGAGTGAACGACTTGAGACATGCTTTAATTTCGTCTGCAGATGTCCCCCTCTGAATGACTGGTCAAGTTTGGCGGAAATCACCAGCCAATAAAACCACCATCCCTCCCATAACATCGGTACTGTTGCGCAAGTCCTGGAGCGTTCGATTTAGTGCTTCTACCGCTTTTTTGTGCGCCATAGTACTTTCAGCCCACACTAAGAGTTTGCACTGACGTAGCATAGCACCCCGTGCGCTATTTTTACTAAAATTACAGACTGTTTTAATTAAATTACCTTATTAGTCGTTTGTATCATAGAACCTGTACTAATTTTGCGGAGAGTCTCACACAAATTTCCATCCCCTATTTTTGGGGCTGGGGGAAGATTTCCAAGATAAAAGAAGGCAGGTATTTTTCGTTGGTTAACAGAGAGACTGTGTACCATTTTTTAGCTTCCTACCTTGAAAACTGCGAAAAGTCTCATATAAAATTTCACCCCCTTTTTAAAGAGTTGGGGGCAGATTTCAAAAAAAAATGATGCACGATTTTTTTTAATTAACAAATTGCGGAAAGCTCCATTTTAGGGAAGTGGGGGGTTAGAAAGAGATAAAAAGTACCCTATGTCACTCTCCATCCCTTCAACTATTTACACTTAAAAAATTACTTCAATTTGTCGCTCCGTTTTGCCGTAAAAGACGGACAAACAAACAAACACATAAACTTTCACATTTATAATATTAGTATGGATGTGGATTGTTCTTTTTGATTACATTCAACATTTTAGCATATCATCTGTGAGAAACAAATCAATTTGATTTCGACTCAATTGTAGCTACCGACTATATATATTAGTGAGTAGATGTTGATTTTTAAACTGTATTCTTTTTTATGTCTCTGAGATTAAAAAACACTTAGGCGAGAAACAATTAACAAAACAAACACCATGAAACTGAATCTTAAAGCCTAGAATGGCATGCCTGCGTTTGCATTTGTATCACTGTTTTTGGACCATAATTTTACCTCTGATTTCATCCCTTTAACGGATGATTTCGAGGTAAAAACTATCCTTTATTTTAAACCAGGCTATAAACTATACACTGTATTCGTGCAAAATTTCGTTTAAGCGCGATTGAGTAACAAACATCCAAACATCCAAATATCCAAACATCTAAATTTTCGCATTTATTATATTAGTAGGATAATATAATAAATGCGAAAGTGTGTCTGTCTGTCGGTCTGTCTGTAACCTCTTCACACTTAAACCGCTGAACGGATTGAGATGAATTTTGGTATGGAAATAATTTAAATCCCGGGAAGGGGCATAGGATAGGTTTTATCCCGGAAAACAACCCCTAAGCAGGTGAAATGGGGGTTGAAAGTTTGTATGAAGCTACGATATCGATTTCCACGCGAATGGAGACGCGGGCAGAAGCTAGAAGATTACATATGCCATTGATTGATTGTCTAGAAGGGATTGCTTTTTAGCGATAGCGTGAGCTCATGTCTACATTGTTAATGTTTCATTTTAATTTTGGTTCCGATAGTATACCTACAATTTATCTCATGATATCACAGCATAAGGCATTACGACCATGAGAAAAATTGGATGCATAGCAGAATGTGCAAGTCGCAAAATGTGCACTTATGCAAATCGCAGAAGGTGCAGGTCGCAATATTTGCAAATCGCAGAAGGTGCAGGTCGCAATATGTGCAAATCGTTAAATGTGCAGGTCGCAATATGTGCAAATCGTTAAATGTGCAGGTCGCAATATGAGCAAATCATTAAATGTGCAGCTCGCAATACGTGCAAATCGTTAAATGTGCAGCTCGCAATATGTGCAAATCGTTAAACGTGCTGGTCACAATATGTGCAAATCATTAACGTGCTGGTTACAATATGAGCAAATCGTTAAATGTGCACTTACTTATACTATACTCGTACACGCATTAGAAATAAAAATAAACCCAAACAATATTAAAGATTTATTACCATAAAAGAACATTACAATTAGTTAAACTTAACATACTTACTTGGAGTCTAAGCCAAGACAACAATCGTTTACAGAAAACGAAAAGAAACACTATTGATATCTCTATCACTCTCCCGTATAGTGAGCTAATTCGATTTCAACAAGCGATTGTCATCATGGTTATGGCCGCATAACTTCTACGCTTTTAAAACAAAATAAAGTAATACCTATTATTAAAAAATTACTCAAGTTTCATATCAATTTTGTATGCTACCGACTACATGCATACGGTGCTTTATTTATGTTTTTAATATTTATTTATAAAGGCACTTTTCAAAAAAATTACTTTCTTCAGGAACTCTGAAGATGTGATTCGGTTGTTTTCTAATTCGTTCAATAACGTTTCATATTTCTTATCGAAAACCTTGTACAGCAGTCTCCTGTTTGTTCTTAAATATCGTTTTATTGTCTGTTTAATCTTGGAACTTACGTGAATACAGTTACATATAGTTGGACTGCGCGTTATTTTAACGTTTAATCGATGATGCCATCCTTCAATAACATTTGTAGTTCTGTGTTTTGAACGAGCACAACTTAAAATTGAAGGTTTATATTTTGGATACCAATTTTTTTTGAAAATATTCTGTAAAATGGTTGAATTCGTCCGGTAAAGTATTTACGATGTCGCACCAGGTTGACCAGGTATTGCCAATGAATTCATCGGGCAGCATTGGTAAATTACTAATTTGACGTACCAACTGTCTTTGTTTACTTGACTGAGTGAGACCAAAAGATTCCGCATTGTCCCAAACTGCTTTCTTAAAATGTTGGTAGCAAATATGTATGGTTGCTGCAGGATATACTTTTGACACAGCATTAATTGGATCCTTTTCTGCATCGTAAATGTATTCTTGCACATTCAAGTGTATTATGTCTCTTAACAGTTTGAACAAACGAACATATGTGCTTTGCTTCTTGTTAGGCAAAAGGGCAAAGATTAAGGACAGAACATTTGTCGAGTTACCATCGGAATACAAATCCATATGGATTGTGTATAACTGACTAAATGATCTGGGATTAAGCTTTAAAAGTGCCGTCACCTAGGCAGGCGTCGAATGCAGAATGCTTGATGATCTTCTTGGCGCCAGTTGAACAAAAAATTAAAAAAAAATCATCCTGCCTATCTTCAGACACCAAAAATTGTTTCGCTAAGCCGTCAGGTATAACGACATCTTTTAGTTTTTTTTAAAGTAGCGGCTTTTGAATTCAAAAATCGTTTTCTGGCTCCGTGCAAACCGTCTCGTATTGCTACAAAAGGTGGTAACTGGCCACTGTATTTATCATCCTGAAACAATAAATCTTCCATGTTGAGTTCGTAAATTTGTTGAACAGGACCCATATCATTACAAACATCCTCTTGAGTTTTTTTTAACATCATGTAAATGTCGTTCTCAATCTTATTAGATTTACAAGTGTGCAATATTTCGTTCATCAGATTGTTGGTGGTTACAGAAGCACAACAATCACTTCTTTTAAGGCATGTCCACAAATAGCTACCACTTGGATTTTTATTTTTTAAATTAAAACTCGCACTCGCACATTCTGCTATGCATCCGTGTCTGAAATTCTAAAGCCATCCGACGGACGGATATAGAATTTCTATATCCGTCTGATTCTAATGAAGAAGGCAGAGAATTTTGTGTCGATCTTAGATCGATACAATATGGCGTACGTCAAGGGGCTTCAGTAGTTGACCGAGAAACTCGCACGCCTTATTACTTGAGTCTTGCTATAATCAATTAACGTTCCGAACGCGCGTAATTTAACTGTAATTTTTCCATATAAAAAGTGGCATTTAAATTTACTTGAAGCGCGTAAAATGCGTTACTTGATCGAACTGCTGGTGTAATCATAATATTTATGTTCAAACACTTACTCAGGATAAAACCGCACAGTAAACTCGAAGGTATCCAAAATCAGCGCGTTATACCCCATCTCTTTGTAAAGATGAGCTATATATCTTCCAGGTCCTCCCATTGTGATTTCCCCATAACCTCCGACATACAACATAGTTTTCTTGTTCTTGAAGTCTATTATAGGATTCTTGATCAAGTTGTGGATATGGTAGTAGTTGAAGGTGGTGTACCAAGCGAAGATGATCTCGCCGGGGCCTACTACGGAGATGCGGAGTCTTTCTAAGCTTCTTCGGCTTATGGTAACTGGTTTCCAGGAACCGGGGCCTGAAAATAAACTAGTTATAACGTTTTGGTGAGGCAAGGCACAGCGAAACGTCATCACGCTTGAATTTCCTATGCGTGTTGGGAACGTAATTATGATACATTATAGTAAATCTTATACTTACCAGCGTGCTGTTGCGCGTCCAACAACACTGCGACATTTACATGGTATACTACGGGTACGAGTATATCCTACTAATATTATAAGTGCGAAAGTATGGATGGTTAGATGTTTGGATGTTTAGATTTTTGTTACTCAATCACGCTTAATCGGCACAATCGAATTGGATGAAATTTTGCAGGAAGATAGTTTAAAACCTAGATTAAAATATAGGATCCCAGGTCAACGCATACTATGTCGCGAGCGGAAGTATATGCGGGCGTCACTGCTCGTATTGGCCTGACAAGTCACGCAAGGACGTCATGGACTGTCCTTAAATCATATTTTATAGATGCTAAAGGTCGTGATGATAATGATATTGATGATGGTGATGATGATACTTACAGTCTGAAAGCAATCCTTGCTGGTAACCCTCTGCAGTTTTATTATGAGGCACAGCTGTCACGGAAGTTACCGAAAGCACGGCGAGATATATTATTACATTTATGACAAGTCTATAATAGTTCTCATAGTCTAGTTTCATTTTGGTTTTGTCTATATTTTAACACAGTTATAACCAAATCGTTGTACTTTATTCTTTTATGATGATAGATAATGCTATGTAACTCGAAAGAAATACGTGAATGTGAGGTTACGTCGATATGGAATTACGCGTATGTCCACTCCAATAATCTGGTAATATTAATGCTAAGTCATAATCGTCATAATATATGAATTTATAATATAATTGTATGTGTATTTTGTTTTACTGTAATTTCATTCTAATATGATAAGTTTTAGAAAAATATTTGTTTAGTAATACTGTTCCATTAATTATTTAAAGTTTTGTCTTTTGAACAAAACAGCCGCAAACTAGCATTATAATAAAATTTGGTGGCTTCGCATTTTTAATATATATAAAATAACTAAATAAAAAACTGAGAATGCGTGACGTTGTCTGTGTTTTAAAGAATAAACATTTACTATTTTTCGGTAATTGGCAATTACGTACATTTGCATAATTAATCATATTTTAATCAAGAATAATATATTTGAAAATCATTCTTTATTGTTTCCTAATCTAGTATAAACAGCGTTTCAAAGAGTGCGATATTTACCAATTCACGTTAATTAAAGAGTATTGGAGTATTTTAATGCATTTCTTATCTTAAAAGGGGCTCGAATTAAAAAGGAGCTTGAAATATTGTTATAGTATTTTATGCAACTGCTGTATAAGTAGTGGTTTAAAACTCGAGTGGCGTGAGTTGCAATGCTAGCCTTCGCAATTAAAGACGACATGAGTGTTTTTAGACTATAACTATAACTTTTCGGACAAAGGACGAAAACTAAAGTTTTCGGTTTTATTTCATAACAATAACGATCAACTAATTCTTGTATGAAAAACGCAACACAACGTTTATTTACTTTTTAAGAACGTGCAGTAAAAAATAATTGAATTTCGCTAGACATTACACAAAAGCGTTTCTTAATGTTCGCAATAAAATGTACCTACACAAACGCAATTCTTTACATAAGCAATTCACACACAGTCCTCATTTCTACTACTAGTGAAATGTAAGTTAAAAAAATTAGAGGAATTAAGGACTTCACTGTCCTAAGAATGCGTTTCTACACAATTCCGTTTAAGGGGCTACCCTAGGTTTTCATTGATTTTTGACAAGTTTTGAATCGTATCTCCTTTTGCACTACAGATAGAAGTATAAATCAAACGGTTATTGGTTCTCCAATTTTTTATCTCCATTTTGGTCTACCGGATTTTGAAACAAGTGAATACTCAATTTTGTATGATTTTTTTAAACATTGTCTAAAAAACACTTATTTCGTATCTCTATTGACGTGACACATCTAACATAACTATACGAAACCTACATATTTGGGTTCGTATGTGACGTCTCTAAATACTGGTCCAGGGTTTTCATTTCAAACCAATTAATACAAAAGTTATGGCCAGTAAACCTGTTTTTTGGACTAAAACTGTTCAACTTTGATGCCAAATATCTCGAAAACAATGAGCTTTGAAGTAAAAATGGGATATTATATTGCTTAAAGCTGTTGTTGTTAATACAATAAGCTACAAAAACATAAGAAAATTAAGGGATTCAGATCGAAGGTCATTGGCGTATGGGAGCCCCTTAAGAAGAATTTCAAATTGGATAAATACGTACCATAATTCATATCACTCATTTACCTAATTATAATTTTGAAGAAATCCAATCAGTGCATTGCACCTTCTCGTATAAAAAACCATAGACGATTGCATCACTGTCAAACTCGCCACCTTATTGCCATTATACCAAAAAACTTCAGGGGTTGGGAATGTCAAAATCATATAGGTAGTATGTTGACCACTTTAATGTTCATGAAGTAGTTTCAGTTTCTCGCCTATTGCAATTATAAGGCTAGGATTTAATGTCCTACTAAGTATTCATATGGATTAAAAATAAAAAACTTAGCACGTTAATATACCCAAAGATTTGTCATGCGTCAGGTAACAAATTTAATATTAAGTTTAAATAAGATGTGAAATCCTTTAGAAGGTTGTAAAAAAACTACGATTTAGTAATGTTTAATTGTATAATTTAAAATGCGGCTACAACAGCTTAAATAGATAACATTAAGTAAGGTAATAAGTCTCACAGAGAAGATTTTCAAAATGACATTATACAGGTTGTATCAAGAATACCTGTCTACCGATCAAGGGCATGTTTGGTAGCGTATTGTTGTGGATGTGTAAAGTTTTGCGAGATGGTGGATAGCAGGCAATCCAGTGTTCCAATATAATTTATAATTTCTTTTAATGTACCTATGTTTACCAGTGATTTGGTTAAGTTACAACTGTAATGCTGTGTAAATAAATATTACAATAATAAATTGCAATTCCAAAAATGCCCTTGCTCGGTACACACCCTATTTTTAATACATCCTGTATGTCATTCATAATATTCAAATCATATTAAGTTTTCAATTTGCACGGCACTCGGTCTTTTTCCTCCGAATAATATTTCTGCAAAATTGTTTATTACATAAATAATTATACATTTTAAGATACCTAACTAAAGATCCATAGTTTGTTGGGTACATGTCTTTCAAAAAATACAAAATAAAACGTATACATCCGAATACGTTACTTTAAACGAATACCATTTCTCTCACTGAATCAGTATCGCCGTGGAGCAACATGCTACTGGCAAACATCGCAAACTATAGATTAGTTAATTAACAATGACCACAGTGACATCGCTTCATTCATAATCTACCCTTATTTTTCACCCACTGCTCTAACCCTTTCGTCCCTATACCATACGGCATCCTTCCAGAAGTAGGCAGATAATAAATACCCGGTTTTCTTCTATCCACTGCCATGTCCATAGTATTAGTCACCAACGGTCTCCTATCATAACAGTTCCCATTTCTGGCATCATCCACAGAATTACACTGAACACCAACAAAAATTCCCGGATTGTACAAAGCCGATATCCAAAGGAACATTGACCACATATGGCTGCACATTACACCGCATGGAAGCCATGGAATATGACCAGGTTGGTATTCTCCCCCATTGACGTAAAACGTGGCAGTTCCTGCTGGGATAGCGATCCCAAAACCGTCCATATTTGTAGTGACGACCATGACAAAATCGGCATCTGAAGGATCAAGTCTGTCCTTAGGTCCTAGATGCCTGTAGCAGGGTCCAGCAGGGTCTAGGCCGATGAGTAACGAGATATTTTTGCCAGTGATTTCTTGGTAACTCTTAGCTATGAAGCCCATGGTCTCGCCACCGAGGCTGAGACCGAGTATCGTCAGGTTTTTTGGGTTAAGGCCCTGCTTAGTTAGTGTTGCCAACATTTCAGCCGTGTGCTTTCCTACTGCCCGCATTACTCGTGCCGCTCTGAAACAATTATAATATTTTTTTCTCCAATATACTCGGAAATGTTCGCCTTACTGTAGCAAAAATAGTACGTGAAGTTCCTCGTTACTGACAAACGCAGATTTAAAAAGTTAAAAGTCATTACTGCACAGTTTTAGCGGCCAGGAAAGTGTATGAAATTCCTCTACTGTATACTTTTTTACCTTTTAACTAAGACAAATCACTACAAACAGCCAAGTGCTCGTATGTTTAAAGACCTTGCAATTTGTCACAACAACTTGCTATAGTTACACTGGTTAGTAGTGTATGGCTGTCTCTTTCGAACGATTGCAAGTTGCTGTGACAAATCACGCCCGTTTGTAGCCTGCTTTAAGTTTTATTTTTTTTAATGGATATAGACAAAACGCGTACTTTTGAAAGTGATCGAAGTGACGTTATTAAATATTTCTCAAATCGTTTTCAATGAAGAAATAAAAATATTCATCGAAATAAAACTCACAACGAACTGAAATGCATTTGACTTCAACTGATTGCAATCCCGTTTAATCTTTAATAATTTTAATTCCATAAAACATTTAAAATTGTAACCGATTCTAATAATTTATAATTTGTATGTATGCCAATTGAAACTGGCACTATGAGTCGTGCCGTATACTTTCTTTAAAAAAATAAGTTGGCCGGGAACTTGATAGGTTATTTACATACTCGCTATTTTAAGATTATTGAAAATATTATTTGATTTCCTCACATTTTTGGAGAAAAGCACTATATCTGCCTTGGCGGGAACGGCAATTCGTGGATTCGTCTCTATTGTCGGATTCAGCTTTGCTTCATCCGACAAAATCAACTTATCCACGAATTGCTACTTCCCGGCCGCTGCAATAATGTACTATTATTGAGAAATTGAGCAACAGGAAAAGAATATCTACTATAATTTTATTCTCTTGACAGTGGAGGCGGTCTCAAGTCGAACGTAGGTAGTTCGGTACTTATTGTAAAACATCATACTCGATTAATATAAAAACTAAATGGCCGGAAGCTTATTTTATATCAAAACCTCACTTACTCAGGATAAAACCGCAGTGTGAACTCAAAGGTATCTAACACCAGCGCGTTATACCCCATCTCCTTGTAAAGATGAGCTAAATATCTCCCTGGGCCAGTGATAGTGATATCCCCGTATCCTCCGACGTACATAAACGTCTTCTTGTTCTTGAAGTCGATCATAGGGTTCTTGACCAATTTGTGGATATGATAGTAGTTGTATGTGGTGTATCCAGCGAACACCTCGCCTGGTCCCATAACAGAGATCCAGAGTCTTTGGAGGCTTCTTCTGGTGACGGTGACAGGTTTCCAGGAACCGGGACCTGGAAATAGAAACGATTTTGTTGCTCAATTCTTGGTGAACCATTATAATATGATAAATACAGTTATTATCTATTATGGTACATTTTTAGGGTTCCGTAGTCAACAGTTCGTCTGCCTGTAAGCGGCTTAGCACAGTAACCCTGACTATCGGAAAGCTGTAATTCGGCCTAGGTATATAAATCAATCACGCCGACCAAACGCCGGAACCCGACACTGCGCGAGGCCCGACGCCGATTTTTTAACAATATGGGTTTTACGAATAGAAATGACTTGGTTGTTGTGTAAAATTAGTTGGTCCGTTAGTTTGGTGAATACGACAAAAGATATTATTAAAAATTGAGATTCAAAAAATGATTTTTTTTATTTTGCATCTAAAAGTGTCCCAGAATGACAAAAATCTGCTTTTTGGGCATCTCTGCTAGGTTAATGATTCTTTTGGACTTCTACATCAACATTAGCACCGGTTGAAAAAACTGGTTTTTTTTTTAAGATAAGAATAAGAATGAAACAAAATTGCTAAAAAAGACTTCTTGGACGATGAAACGATGATCTTTGGTTTTTATAGGTTATGTTGTTAGTCGTATCAAAGCAATAGCGATAATACATATAAGTAGTTTATAAAAGGGTTTATCGATCTGAAAGGAAAACGATGGCGCTGACCAATGTACCATACGATTCCTTTCCTCCGTTATAGTAAGAAGCAGGCCCTTAATACAAACACATTTTCCTTCAAATGGTTTTCAATATTCGTTTATCATAAAATTCACTTCAGCACAAAATAGCTTTTAAGTGAAGAGACGTCAAAAAAGGAAAAAAACTCCTGTGCCAAGTGCATCGTCTTGAGTTTAGGTTACAATAATAAAAAAAAACGAATTCTTTGATTTTTAACTGTCTTTCGTATTTCCAGTCATCAAATGGAATGAAAATACAGCATAGGTGTCGTAAAAGCGTTTTCAAGAAAAAAGGTTTTTTTTATTGTACATATGGAACCCAAAAAAATATAAGAAGTTTATTTGAAAAAAAAAGTTGAGTCATAACCTTTTTATAACACTTTTTTGAGTCGTACATGTTACTATAGAGCTCAATTCTAAAAGACTGTTTATTGGAACTTTTACAATTTTCATATATTGACTTTAATATCTTGTTCGGTGTCTTTTAAAAGTATTTTAATTCTTACAATCATGGCTCCTTTCAATGAAGTTATTGGTACCAAACAACATTTACTTAGCCTACAAATAAAAAATATTTATTTTGAACAATCGAAAAGAATAAATGCAAATTAAATTACACATCTTCTTCGGACAGTTTTGCAAAAAGAAACTACTTAATACTTCTAGAAAATCTCATAATATTCTTAAATTATCATAAGTGAGGTCTTTCTCAAGCATGTATTCTTTGTATTTGCATATTAGACAAATGTTAGGTGAAAATATATGAATGTACTTATCATTCAATACCACTCATGGATAAACCATTTTACATTTATCGCAAAACCACAATAATATAATTGTATTAAAGGAATAGGTACATAATGCTAACAAAAACCTCATGGGTATTTCTAAAATAAGGATATTATATATTTTATTACAGAATAAATGAAGTCGTTATTTTTATGTTTGTATTTTTTGTCCAGTCCATTTTTCTATTCACATGAAATAATGTATGTATAAGTTTAAGCTACCCAATTTACAAGTTAGGTCATCATAATCATCATCATATCAGCCGAAAGACGTCCAATACTGGTGACACTCTTTGGGAGAGGCCTATTTCCAGCAGTGGACAAGTAAGGTTTCATGTTATAATTAGGAAATACAAATCAGCAATCCAATTAATGCTACATTTACCTTGTCCACAGAAAACATAAAAGACTAAAACGCTAGATAAAATAAAAATTGCTGACTTTAATTTCATTGTTTCCTGTAAAGGTTACCTGCTTTAGATGTTGTTTAAACTTAAATCATACTTACAGTCCGAAATCATTCCGTGGGAGTAACCCTCTGCGGTTTTGTTAAATGGAACCGCTGCCACAGAAGTCACAAAAAGCACTAGAAAGTACGAATTCATCACTAATATCCAACGAAGCCCCATTTTTTTTGTTTATGTTTCCACTAATTTAGTAATAAATAAAAGTAAATCTTTTTTATAACGATAGTTTATATCAAACTTAGAGTATTTGATTTGGCTTGTACATATTTTCTTTAATTATTATTTAAAACGTTCGTTTAGCTTCGGACATACTGCTATAAAATTACCTATTCTATGATATTAACGAGTTTCGTTGTTTAAATATATGTTACGTAAATGTATAATTCAACGGAAAGGAAGGTGACGCAAATATATATTTATTTTTTATAAATATTTTTAAACATTTTCCTAAAAAAAATACAAATTGTATTTAAATAATTACGCACACTGTTCAATTATGCATACAATGAGTCTACGGCCAAAGTTCGAAAAAAAAACAATCAATACCTAAAGTTAAGGAAGTCCCATAATTTGTCCAGTATAGTGAATATTTTTTTTGTTATACTCCTGAGCCCTTTTTGTGGTTATCAATTACGAACTTGATGACATTCATTAAAAATTCGAAGTTAATTTTGAAATTTGTACAAAACGTACGTTACGTCTTAAGCCAAAGTTCTATCTTTGCTAATAATTATCAAAACAATCTATCTAAAGCTAGTTATATCCAAATTGAAATTTGAGTGAAATGAAATGTAATATAACATGCGAAAACAAATAGAGCAAAAACTTTTTTTTTACAACGAGTGGGAAGGTGTTATTTGTCATTTCATTTTATTTGTTATGTAACTACCAAAGTACGGTCGCGTTCTTTAATCAAGGACCCTTTTCGCAGTAATCCTATACAATTTGACAGGATTGTCAACCTTAAAAAGTTCCCAATTATAGTTCGTGATGGTACCTACATACTTTGCTCTATAATCTGGGGGCACGGTCATACCTTCCTTTTCTCGAAGCAGTTCAGGCTATACTATAGTACTTGATATACGGTACATATCAAATCAAATCAAAATTTGATATACGGTCCTATTTTCTAGATGTTTATACAATGCCTGTTTGGTTACCGAAAATTCAGGCTTCTAGTTACATCCACAACAAATTTATTGAGGGGTCAAAAATGGCCTGAACTGCTTCGAGAAAAGGAAGGTATGACCGTGCCCCCAGATTATAGAGCAAAGTATGCAGGTGTAAGTATTTCATTCAATTTGAACCAGTGTTTTAAGAATTATAACTAGTAAATTTTTTTTAATGACTGACTGACTCACTGACCGATCATCAAAAGTCTAAGACACTTCTAGCAGACACAGAAGCATCACATTTTGAATACAATTAGTGTTTAGTGTATAAATCAAGCGAAAACTAAAATTCTTGGCAATAGCGGTCCTATTTTCTAGATACCTACACCAACTGCATAAATAAGCCCATTTAAATATAGGATTACAAAGTTACATTTGCAGTGGATGGGTCAAACAATGAAAAAGCAAGAATGGGACTGCATTCATAATTTGTATGTGTTGATAACACAATAACCTACAAAAAGGAGTGAGATCTCATAAAAACCATCCCATGTTAAAAGAGGCCATGTCTCGAAACTCTTCCACCGTAAAAAGTTGTGAGATATTTTGTAGTACCAAACCTCAGGCATTCATATTATTCTTTATTTTCTAGCTAAATAAAATTCTGCAACTTGGCAATCACACAACTTTACTGCAATTATGCATTATTGCATACCTAAAACTATGTAGTATTATGTGATTGCAAAGTCACAAAATTTTATTTAGCTAGCAAATAATAAGTAATAAGAATGCCTGAGACTTGTTACTATGAAATGTTTTTATGGGATTGTTTAATCATCATATAGTGAATTCATCATTATCATTTCATTATTTATTTATCGTATGGCACATCAGTATTTCATTAATCATGTTGAATCTAATTTGACATTGTGTGTTGTATGTATTATGCACTTACCTAAGTGCATAATACATACCGACTCTGAAAATTATTAATACTGTAGGTACTTATTGATGATAATCATCATGGTCATCTGATAGAGAATGCTCTGTGCATTAAGTCTGCCTTTTGTAAATAAACATTTCATAGAATATATTGAGCATCTATCAGGTTTAAGCAGGGCACTCGTTAAAAATTTGGTACCAAATCTTGGAAAAAAATTGGTACCGAAGCTTGGAAACTATAGCCAAACGAATCTTAAATCTCTTCTTCTTCGATCTTTGTTACTGACAGATTTCAAATACTGATGTCAAGTCAAGTTAAAGAAGTCATCAAAAAAATCATTTCAGGTATAAAATAAATAAATTAAAAATAGTTACACACTGTATACTTTTACTAGCACCATTTTTCATACCTATCCACAATTGACAACATTTCAAAATATGTAATGATGCCTAAATCGAAAGCCATTTCGGTAATTATCTCATCTGAACGTAATAAAGTGGTTTTTCCATATTTATTCTTACTCCTTTCGGAGAAAATCACCAAAATCTGTAAAACGCGGTATACCTAACCCGTGCGTGACGTCATTCCTACGTCTGTTAGTGAAAGATGTGAACAGATGCCATAGAGAGACATAATAATGACGTCATATTTTACTTACGACCTATTGGAATTCGCTACTTTTAATTTTGATATTTTTGAATGAAAATTAACATTTAGGGATAAATAAAAAAACACTTATACCTTAAAATTTCATTTTATGGACCACTTAAAAAAATGAAATGTTGTCAATTCATCTGGATAACAAAGGCGTTTAGGGATTAAGGTGTGACATAGTTAGTGTACTACTACAAGAACGTAGTAAATGTGTGCTAAAGAGTAGGTTCATTTATATTTAGCAGTGTTAACATCTTTTATTTTTTTACCATATATCATACCCCTCCCAACGTATTTTATTATCAATACAGAGGGGTAACGCCGCTTCATGATACGCTAACACTGTCGCATACAGGCGCTTGTGACAGTTGCGACACCAGAATAATCAGCGCGCTGCCAACCCTTTATTGTTCTGAAGATTCGTTGCGTTGACAGCTAGAAAGAAATGCAGGGCAGGTCCCACCCCTCTCAACACAGCGCATCCTGGAGTGCTCTGGTGACCTTTCATTGCTTCTGGCGATCTTATTTTGTACGTAAGTAGAAATACTTAAATAGTGGTCACGTAATAAATATCAAAATGTTGGAGTGAAGACATTTTTACCCCTCTTCCGTAAACCTCTTTTTCCCAAAGCATACGGATATCTATTACTGGTTGCCAGATAATAAATACCTGGCTTACTCCTGTCCATGTATAAATCTAAGGTGTTTGTTACTAATGGTTTTTTATCGAAGCAGTCGCCAGCCTTCGCTTGCGCCACAGATTCGCAACGTACAGCTATAAAGCGGTGAGGATTAAGTAAAGCCGATATCCAAACGAAATACGATCTCATATGACTACACATGATATCACAAGGCATGAACGAAATTTCCCCAGGCTGGTATTCTCCTCCGTTGACATAGAACGACGCATGCCCGACTGGAACGGCGATGCCGAAACCTTCGCTGTTCGTAATAATGGCGATGACAAAATCCGCATCAGAAGGGTCGAGTCTCTGATCTGGTCCAAGTTTCCTGAAGCAAGGGCCGCCTGCGTCAAGGGCGACGATGGTGGAGACGTTGTGGCCGGTGATTCTGCGGTAATTCTTGGCGATGAAGCTGACTGTTTGCCCGCCAAGGCTTATGCCGCATATTGTCAGGTTTTTTGGGTCGAGACCGAGCTTAGTTAGAGTCGCTAGCATCTCGGCTGCGTGTTTGCCTACTGGTCGCATCAGGCGTGAGGCGCTGAAACAGTTTATAATAATGAAGAGGTATTATAGTTAGTTATATTATTGAGGAATAACAGGATGATGAAGGGGGGGGGGGGGGGGGGTATAATCGACAAAAACGATAGCGTAATTTATGGACAAGCATAGTTGCTGGGAGGGCATTCATGCACAAGTGAAAAAATATTTAATGATTATATTATTCGGTTACATTTAATTAACATTAACAAAACCTTACATTCACTCGCAAAGCCTTTCAGATTCTGCACTAGAACCCTTTACTCAATAGCACAGGTATTAACTGTTCGACAACTATATATAGAGAGAGTTTGCCTGAGTCAACACAAAGTAGTGTTTATTCATGCAAACAATCGAACAGCAAATACCTCAAAACGTCTAGGTGGACGTAGAAAACACCAAGTATTTGACACAGTAGTACACAACACAGCATTTTATCGAAGACAATTTAATTTCTTAGCACCTTTTCTATACAATAAAATAAATCGTAACTTGGATATTTGCAATTGTAATAAATATACTGTACTAAAACTGTTTCGCAAATGGATTAGTAGCCCAGACTATAGGTCAACCAAAAAATTACTAGAAATAATGAAATAAAACACAGTTGGTAATAAAAGCTAAACAAACCTACATTTGGTTACCAAACTCAGCAAAAATTGCAAAATACTTTTATGTCATCCATAACATAACTTCATTTGACTCTCACACACTCACACTCACGCGCGCCCACACACATACACACACACACACACACACACACACACACTCACACACACACACACACACACACACACACACACACACACACACACACACACACACACACACACACACACACACACACACACACATACACACGCGCACACACGCACACGCGCACACACGCACACGCGCACACACGCACACACGCACACACGCACACGCACACGCACACGCACACGCACACGTGGGGTATATGTATACCTAATATTTTGTTGCGTAGATTTTCATTTCTTTTGAATCTTCTAGAATAATACGTAAGCAAAGTTGCAAAATAAGTAAGTAACAATCTTTGTCGGCGGAATGCAAGAACAGCGGCGGAATACCCTCCGGTTTCCTATGGGACAGGTTTACCTATTACAAGAACAATATTTCTTTGCTATTCCGCTAAAAAACGTGCTGGTCTATAAGTAAAGATAAGATGCAATTATTTGCGTAAACACATGCAAAAAATTACAGCAAACCACCACCAATAATGACAAAAACCTCCAACCCTACCTACCTAGGCTAGGTTTACCTAGTTTAGGGAACTGGAACTCATCAAGCCTAACCTGCAAGCGACCTTACTATAAGCTACCACTGTAATGATTATATTTAGGCTACAACTTTGGTACAAATAAATATTTTTTCATTTTTCATTTTTCATTCAGGGCTATCTTCGTACGCGTCTGAATTTACAAAATATAATGTTTCGGTAAATACATTAGGAAAAGTTATGCAGTCAACAAGTGCAGGTGGAAAACAATGGGCGTAGTTTTTGGTCAGTTTATATATAATAATAAACTATTTAAATCATACAATTGAAGTTTACAACATGTAGCCAATTTAGGTGTCAAAACCATAAATATGTTCAGGCAGGCGAGGAAATGGAACTTTTCTAATAGCTTCTAATACTTACTCAGTAAAGGTCGTCGTCGTAAAGTATAGCGTATCCAAAAGCAGCACATTATAGTTCATCTGCTTATACAGAAGTCCCAGTAATCGTCCCACACCCCAAGTAGACGAGTCGAAGTAACCGCCCACATATAGGAAGGTTTTGTTCCTGATGTCGAAGTCGGGGTGTCTGACTATTTCCTTGGTTCGGTAGTAGTTGTACATGGGCCATTGGGCGGACAACACGTCGCCGTGGCTTAGGACTGCCAGGTACAGATGCTTTAGGCTTTCTGGCTTTATTCTGGATGGTAGCGTGGAGCCGGGACCTAGAGAGACGTCTTTTTTAAATAAAAGAAGTACTATTTTGTGAACTGCAGTCTTCGAGTTGCTCGAAGACTGCAGTACGTTCGGCTGTATTGCCTTTGAGAAACTCAGTGGTATAGTTTGTTGTACTTAAAATAACGAAAATGCACAGAAAAAAATTAAGCTATGAACACTTTAATAATAGGTAGTAAGTTTGCTAAAAGCTTTTATGGATTTCCAATGTCCAAGGAAATAGAACTAAGCAGGAGCTAACAGGTTTAGTACCTTAAACTATTATTATTTTTTGCACAATTGTAAAATATAGTTGTTATAGTTAGTCTCTCTCTTTTACCTTTTGATTTGCATTACCTACTGTAACATCCTAGATTCCTAGTTTGGATGAGTACCAATGAACCACATTTAAAATGTCTAAACTTACAGTCTGATAGTAATCCCTGGGTGAATCCTTCATCTGTTATATTGTGTTCCACTGCTCCAGAAATGAAGAAAAGCACTGTAAATATAACTAACGAAAAATTGTTCAGCTTAGCCATTCTTTTGTTTTTTATTTTCTTCTAAATTCGAAATTTTATCGCGTTCGAAAGACGGTGTTCTATTTTCAATTGTTTAACGGTGACTTGAACAGGTTTATAATCAGTTCACTCCTTGGATTAACATTATAATCTATGCGTATTTTTAATTGAGTAGCAAGATATGGTTGTACAAAACGCTCTTAACACTGTTGTGACTGACTATGAAATAATACGTTGAAGATCTTTCTTTTATATGAATATTCATCTTGTTGTTTTAAGATACTTGAAAATAAAAGAAAAAGTAATAGGTAAGATGTTTTCGCCGTTTCAATAGGTAGATATTACATATTCGTGGAATTGCAAATAAGGATGATGACCTTTCTATTTTTCTTTTTGCACTTTATTTAAATTTCCTTCGCGGGTTTGAAAATACGTGTTTTGTCCACAATAACATTCGGTTGTGAGAACTCATTTGACGTGAGTTTACCTTCATAATCTCCTACTTTCAAAGACCTACTGAGTGATTTCGGGGTCATGATGAAAGACAATTAGTGAAGAAGATAGTTGTACTAAGCGACCGTTCCTTTAAGATCAACCACAAAATTGAAACAACAAAGCAGCCATTTTTTACTTTGACTCTAAATAAACACACAGTTAACACTTTAAATCTCCAAATTTTATTATCTCATTATTATAAAAAAACACAATAACAACTAATAAGAACTTAAGCTACTAGCTTAAGCCTAGTCAAAAAGTCCCCCATGAGTTGTCCCTGGCGCAAAGGTACCCATCACACTGGCCGCGTTACCACGTTGAATGGCGATGGACAACCTCTGCACCAGGTACGAACCCGCGCGGGCGTCAGACCCCCTCTCCGTAATTCGTCGTCCCACCTCCCTAACAAAATCAATAGCCTCCGACCCCCAGCACCCAGTAGTCTCAAACGCAAGGGGTACAAAAAAATAATTACCGCCCAGGGCCGCATACTTAATACGTTTCCTGGCCGCTGCAAAATCTGCAGCGGCACCGGCTGTTCGCACAGTTCGGCTGAGATGCGAGGCGGCAAAAGTACTGACGCACGTGGCGTCCCACAGCAAACACTTTCCCCTATGCCACGGCACCAACGTTAAGCCATCCGGCCTCTTGCCATCGGCGCGGCAAAGGCCCGGAGGCTCCAGAACACAGGGGATGTTGGCAGATATTAAAGCCCTCCTAACGATGTCGTTGAGAGCGTGGTGACGCGGAAATCTTCCCGAACAACGACCGAAACTCAACGCGTGATGGCCACTCGCTTCCACCATGGAGCCGCAGATGCATTCATGAGGCACACAAACATCGCAGCCCAGGCGGAGTGCCACTGCCACCCGCAATGAGTCGTTGTCCAGGAGTGTTCCCAAATAAGGAGCAGGCAACGCCTGCAACCACGCTCCCGCCTCGACTCTTGACACAGACTTTAGCCTGGCCAAATCCACCCCCGTGGCTACACCGATAAGCCGTGCAAGCGCGTCCCTGGCCCCCACATCATCCCACAACCGCTGTACATGTGGAGCCTCGGGCAGCGGTGCAGTTGGGTAACGAGCCGTCCACCTTGCCATTGCATCTTGCACAAACGGAATGGTAGCCCTGTCTCCATTAGAATTTAATATTTTAGAGACCAGACCACCAACTCCGTGCGCCGAGGCTAGGAAGGCTGGCAAGCCCACATCCCCCGCACACCGCAAGCCGAGGCCCCCGTGACGTATCGGCAACGACGCCTGGATCCATTGCCCATCCGACAGAGACACATTCAAAATAGTCTCCGTCGTATCCCTCAACGCGACGTCAAATGACGACACATCACCCGGACACAACCACGTTGGAGTGGTTCTCAAAAGGTATGTGATCTTGGGAACCGCGAAACACATGCGAAGAAGAGTCAGGGCAACATGGGCATTAATATATTTTAAGCGTTCTTGGGCGAGCAAAAGGAGACGCTTCCTGGTCTCTATTGCGCTAGAAATGGCCTCTTCAAAAATCGGAGAACCCAAAAGGGTAAACGTTCCGTGTGAAAGCTCCTTGAGTCCAGGAAGCAAAGACCTTAAAGAAGATAAAGAAGAAGAAGAGGCAGGTCCGCAGCAGTAAACTTCACATTTCCCTGCATTCACCTCCAGTCCCATCTCTCTAAGGCGGGGGACAAGAACTTGCACTTTAAATTGCTTAATTTTTGATTGGTTGGTCTCATGGGAATCAATTTTCAGTTTTGCTTTACTTTTTGTCATTCCTAATCCTGACCCCAGGATATGTTTATGTTGAGTCTGGACTCTAGTCATTTTATTTGGGTATAGTTAAGAAAAAGGTAATTGTTCAAATAGCTCGGCTACTTATCAGATACTTACTTACTAAATTTTATTGGCTTTTGTTTCAGAATTTCGCAAATAAGATGGACATCCGAAGGAAATATTATATTAAATACAATTTATATCATTTTGTTAAACATAGGTTACAACTGTTGCAAGTATTTTTTGTATACAACGCTGTTGGTTCTCCGAATATAGCTATATTATGTAATTACCGTCACTTTCACATCAAAAGCAAAAGAATATATTGTGTAGTTTATTATTATTTTTTAAAAAGATTAATTTCCTTTCAACCAATTCCAAAAATATGGCGTGGATTTTTCACGCTTCTCCAGACCTTTCTTCCCAAGAGCAAACGGGTATCTATTATACGTTGCCAGATAATAAATACCTGGTTTGCTTCTATCAACATTTAAATCCATGGTATTCGTAACCAGTGGCTTTTCAAAGCAATCTCCAACTTTCGCCTGAGCTACGGAATCACACTGTACGGCTATAAATTCACCAGGATTTTTCAGAGCTGCTATCCAAAGGAAATATGCCCTCAAATGGCTGCAGAGGACATCGCACGGCAGCCAAGAAATTTCTCCCGGTTGCCATTCTCCTCCGTTAACGTAAAACGACGCATGTCCCACAGGAATGCCTATGCCGAAACCTTCGCTATTCGTGATGATGGCAAGGACAAAGTCAGCGTCAGACTTATGTATTCTTAGCTCGGGCCCGAGGTTCCTGAAGCACGGGCCTACGGCGTCAATGGCGATAAGCATGGAGACGTTCTGGCCGGTGATACTGCGGTAGTTCTTGGCAACGAAGCTCATGGTTTCCCCTCCAAGGCTGAGACCGGCAATTTCTAGAGTTTTTGGGTCGAGTCCAAGAGTTACCAGCATTTCAGCACCGTACTTGCCAACTTCGCGCATTATTCGTGAGGCACTGGGAATCAAAATGGGAAAACACAGAAACGTTAGTTTTTGCCAATGGTAAAATATCAACGTATTTAAGAAATGTCTAATTCACCAGTATTGCATGTTCAGAATGGCCATAAGTTATATTTTAACCCGCGTCTTCGTGTGGGCTATTTGTTATACATGGGCGAGCGATGTTACCCCTTCTTTACCTCTGTCAACTGTAATTTTTTCGGTGCCTTGTGACTGATAAAGACTGAATTTTATCGGCATTTGAGCTAGTATAGGTTTTATAACGGGCAGGCGAAGTGAAGACTGCCCTCAATGGCCCCCTACACGAGAGCACGACGAAACCAGCCGTGATGGATTAATAGCGGTGTCTGGTCACGCAAGCCACCAGCAATATAACGACCACAACTGCTCTGTCAAACGTTTTGACGAAATGCGACTTTGGCATATCGCTTGTTGGACCAAACGAGCCTTTGACAAAAAGCGTATTTTGACTAATCACTTGGTTGACCAGAGGCGGATAACCCGAAACAAGAAGAAGAAGGTTTGATGAACCTTTATGTATATTTTGGCTGACAATACATTCATTTAATTCATTCATTCATTTCATATATTTAATAAGAATTATTATTCTTTAGTGCTCCAGAAAAAACAGAGATTTTTTAAGTGAAAACTTATTTAGCGGCGCTGTGCACTTTTGTGATGGAAAAAATGTTAAACTCGCAACAGGTTACGTGACCATAAGATGTCACGTGACCGTAAGATTCGCCATATTGAAAACTCGTAAGACGTACACGTGACCTGATCAAAAAACTGTTACAATGTCATTGAGTTTTCACTTCTTCCGGCACTCCCGGAGTGCAAACCGGTCTTTTTTTTACTAGACGAGCACATCTATCATGCGACGGCCGCGACATAGTCTCGATTTTTCTCGCACTATGTATCTTTATCTAAGTGTTTTAATAAGAAAGAGACGGATAGTGCAAGAAAGATCGAGAGACCTAGCTCGCCGTCGCATGATAGCCGTGCAGGTAAAATAATTAATAGTAACAAGATGCGGTCTTATCTTTTAAACGATTATTATTCAACAACCATTTAGCAGGATTTTTAACAAGAATTGTAAACAGGCAATACAGTAAAAAAGCGTATTAACAGATTTGAATTTAAGGAAATCAATAAATACTTTTATAATGTGTCCCCATCGGCACACAAACCTCTCCAAGGTTTTGTCTAGATGGGTATAGTAATGATAAAACATTGTTTTGTCTTAATCAATAAAAAATAAAAATAAAACATATATACACATACATACATATAAGATGTACATGCATACAAGCAATGCTACATTAATTACAGCGATAAGTAATTGCTGCAACAGATTTTAGAACTCACTCAGGAAAATTCGTCGTCGTGAAATAAACTGTGTCCAGAAGTATCACATTATATCCCAGCTGCTTATAAATATTTCCTAACCGCAGGCCAAGCCCCCAGGTTGTCGAGTCCCAGTAGCCACCGATGTAGAGAAAAGTTTTCTTTGTCACATCGAAGTCGGGGTGGCTGGATATCTCTTTCACGCGGTAATAGTGGTACATGGTCCAGTTACCGACGCGGCCATCTCCCACCAGGACCATGTAGAGATTCTTCAGGCTTTCTGGCTTGATTTTGGCAGGCTTCCAAGAGTCCTGACCTAAAAATCCATATTAATACCAATATAAATATAAACGCAAATGGAGCTACGATATTTATTATTTTTTTATCAGAGACTTCCACGCGGAGTCGCGGGTTAAGCTAAGTATCTTTATAAATATTTATAAATCGGTAATATGTTCGTTGAATTATTAAATAATATTATATAAGTCCTGGTATACGTCGCGGGAGTTCGCTGGATGCGGGTGGCACAGGACCGGTCATTGTGGCACTCTTTGGGGGGCTATGTCTAGCAGTGGACGTCTTTCGGCTGATATGATGATAATGATGATTATCTACGGTACCATAACTTATTAATTAAAGGAACGTAATGATATAAAAAAGATTGATAAGGGTGTAAAGTTTGTGTGTGTAGGTTTACAGGCAATTTTGGCCAGGCTAGGCTAGGCTCTGGTCCCGGCCTGTTGTGTAAGTAGTAGTAACCTTAGCTAGTGTCTCAAACCAGGTTCCGTCGCACACAGGGTCTGGGAACACCAGCTACCCAATAGGTCCACGGGATTGAAGCGCCCCGAAATTGTCCCGGTGCGCCCTCCCTGGCCTGGCCTGTAAAGCGGGTGTCGTGAGGGTCAATGCGTATGCGAACCTTTGACCCTCCTTGAAAGCGAAATGGCTGGACAACCGTTGGGGGTTTGGGTTTTCGGCCCTGGAGTCCCACCTCTGACCGGGCGGACGGTGCAAGCTTATTTTACTATAGATGAATGTTAAGATAAACTTACAGTCTGAAAATAATCCCAAAGGGTAAGCCTCGTTCGTCCTGTTGTATTCGACCGCCGCTACAGAAACGACGGAAATAACTTTAAACAACGCAATCAAAGAGAGTTGATGCCATTTCATTTTTCCTTTGTTTTTTTTATTCGTTTCGATTTTCTAAAATAGAACAGTTTAGATCCACGTTCATTTGTTTTGTTCTCTACACGTCTGCTATGTTGACTTGTATTGGTGGATTCAGGTTAGCGAGAATAAGCTAGTAGTGCAATTAGACATGTGTGAATGTCGGTGAGCTGTGCTCTTTATATAGGCTGTTCTTTTATATGTTTCTTTAGTGGGGGTGGGGGGGGGGGGTTCAAGTAGTCGTTATAAAAGTTAAAAAACCACCGATATTTTCATTGCAATATTTCACTCAAAAACCCCATATCTCAAAAACGGCGAAACAGATTTTTATGAAACATGGCTAAGAATACTACAGATAAAATTAGCTATGACACCAAAAAATCGCATTCAAATTGGTCCATCCGCAGATGGATCAACCTTTTTACGATCTTACGATCGGTGACTACTTAGGATTAAGAAGTATCTGTCATCCATCAGCTCGATGGATTGAGAACATCGGAAAAATCGTGGGTCACTCCTGCAGGTCGACCGGGTCGGAACGACGGAAATCACGTTCAACAACGCTATCAACGACAGTTGACAGTACATTTCATATTAGCTTTGTTTTTTATTCGTTTCTGATTTCAAAAATAGAACAGCATGTCAATCACCTAACGCATTAGAGTGGATTGCCAAAATATTGTACCTACGTAGTTCCTCAACCCTTAATTTGACAAAAAATTGTGATGGTCCATAGTTAAAGCCTCGGTGACGCAGGACAGCCCCAACGATTCTGTTCAGGAAAAAACACAAAGACGGCCAAAGAGTTTGTATAGCCAGATGAACAATGTCAAATTAAGGGTTAATCTAATCTATGCTTTCACTTTAATCCATTGTGTAACGAAAGTTAACCATATAAAATGTACGGGTAATTTCCGTTACATAATGGAAAAAAGTTAAAGCGTAGACTAGATTAAGGCTAAAAAAAGAATTAAATGAGTTCAAATATTAGGACATTATACTCCTAATAATTAAACATAATTATGTAGGGATTGTAACCAAGAGGTATCCCTTTTCAACTACATATAAATTAATTTTGTATATTTTTCTAATGCACACTGTACGGCTGACATGAAATAGTAAAACTCATGGTAGTGTATCGTTTAAGTGTCTCTTTCGTTACATTTCAGCATAACAAATGACCCGCAGCGCTTACATAATACATCAGTGTTATGTATCAACATGCAATCCCTACATAATTATGTTTGATTATTAGGAGTACATGTCCCAATATTTGGAACTCATTTACATTACTAATCAGTACTTTACTAAAATGGTCCAAATAATAGTAGCTCGATTAATAAACTCGGAATGAATGGTACCTGAGTGAAGTTGTGTGTTATTTACCTTTTAAATTGATTTTTATGCAATTTACAAAGTAGGTACATACATACACGTATGAGGGTCAATTTCCCAAGCAATAAATTTTGATGGCAAGACTGAAAACGCAGGTGCAGAAAGCTTAAATAATAAAGTACTATTTTTTTGGGAAACATCTCCCAGTTGGCAATCTCGGGCAATAGCTAAAATTCAAATAATTATTCAGTTAATAATTTTAAAAAGATTATGAAGGACTAAATTCTCATCAAGGTGGGCTGTCCGGAACCCAGTTTTGTTTGGAAAATGCCCCCTAGGTTGAAAACTATGTGTGACTATAAAAATCTTTTACCTCCATTTGAATACCATATAAATAGGGAACAAAAAATATGACTCGTTATACATCTCATTTTGTACCCGCCCCTTTCATTATGTACAAACATGTGTCCGGAGAAACTTTCTCATTACCGCGGACAAGGTTTGTCAACGATTTATTTGCTAAGCTTGAATCGGTAAGCCCCCCTCGCCTCATGCGCCCTTCGAGAATCAGTTACGTTGCGGAAGTCGGCGAGTAAGCACGTGTGTAAGTGGTGATGCGACGGCCTGCTACACGAAAATATATATCATTGCCGCGGTACGGGGACAAAAAGAATATCGTTCCGGAGTTTGCTAAATCTTTATTGTTTTTTATTTGTTGTGATTGAAATTAATATATGACATGTATTCGATAATCGTGATATCACGATCAAAAGTCGTATTGGTTTAATCATAAGCGGTTTAATATGTTTTCAAATAGTTTTTTTATCCAATGTTTCTCATTCCGCCGTTTTCATTCCGGTGTTTCCGGTGTAGTAAAATGGCTTTAATACCCCCTGGAATGAAAATTGCACCGGAATGATTTAAAATGTAGCTTCACTTCATTAAATAAACAAATTATTTATTTTATTATAATTTATACTTATTTGATATAAGTGTATATAACTACTATCTGTGTTTTTATTTTAAATAGACGTTCCACTATATTGATTTTGGTCAACTTACTTGATTGTTTACGCTTGAAGAAAATAAAAATATTTAATTTTATCTATTCAATTTTCTTTACTTCTTCTCAAAGTTAGCTGAATTAGTCTCATCTATGATGAGTGAAAAATAGAGGCAAAGAAATATAAGAAGATTTAAAAAAATGACATATGTAATTAAAGTGTCTCAAACCAACTATACCCTGTCCACGATAACGAGCTAGTACTAGAAATCTTAGACAGGACGTAATTGGTCAGCGATAAGGGCGATGCATGCGCATTGGGCGGGTTTACATGGCGGTCAAAATTCAGTCAACAACTGTCTCTTGTACGGTGCGGACGTGTTACAAGTGCGCTCTCTCTCTCTCTTGTTTCGGGTGTTTACTTAATCTGTGACTCGGCTTGTTTACTGGGGTACCTTCTGCTTACTTTGGGACTCGGCTTGTTACTCCAGGAAGCTATTTCTAAAGTAAATCATACATCCAGATTTACTTTTTGTAGATACGTATTTAGTTAAATAAATATGTTTATTATACATGAACTATTCTTGATTTCCATATTATTTTAATAATTATGCCTTCAATAAACAACCAATACCGTTGGTCCTATAATATGTTAAAAACTTACCAGACTAACCAGAGTAATAAGGAATACCTAAAAAATACAAAAATAAATATTCCGAGCGACGGCATGTAAACCGAGCCTGACAGTGAGGTGCCATTGTTCACGCCCACTGCCCATTTTTATCCTTTTCATCTGCATACAAAAGTGCGAATGAGAGGACGCTATACTAGCTCGTTATCGTGGACAGGGTATAGCACACTAGCGTTAAAATAACCCTTATATCATTCTTATATCGGTTCCAGTCAAGTGTTAAGGTGTTAAGAATGCCTGTAAGAAAGGTGTTAGGGCCTGCTCTAACACCTATATAACCACGAAAGAGGCCCACGTCTTACAGGTTAAGGTGTTAGAAAGCCATTAGAGCAGTGTTATCTGACACCCATAGTGTTAACCAACGCTCTACAAACACCGTAGTAACGCTTAAGGTGTTGTTAGCTGAGAGTGTTGTAACACTCTTGCGCTTACCCAGTTTCAAGTGAGCATCTATCTAACTCTTTTCTTTCCTATAAAATTATGAGACAAATATAGTCTACCGACAAAATGGCGAAGATTATTAATATATGTGACGGGAGTCGTACTAATTGAACGTGTATTAAATTGGATGTGTATGTGAAATTAACTGAAAACAATCTGCCTTTGTGATTTTACGGTAAGTGTATACCATCATGGTATACATAGGTAGTGATGTGCTGTTACCGTAAATTACGGTAAGAAAGAGAATTTTGGGGTAACGTTCTCGGTAACGTTCTGCGTAACGGTAATTATCGAGAAAGTAGTCTAAGTCCTAAATTTTTTCATTTTTTTAACGTTATCCCATTTCAATTAGGGATTAATCTACACAAAAGAAATCACAACGATCGGAATAGAGGAACTAGTAAATTACCATAATTACCGTAAATTACTGCCGTAAATTACCAAAAATATTCTCCGGAAACGTTCTCAGGTAATATTTATTACCTACGGTTTTTTTTCTATTCGTTTTAATACAGTGCAAACCATTAAATTCAATTTATAATAAATACAGATATTTTTTTCATTAAATATTTGGTTATATAGAATAGAATAGAATAGAAAAAGTTTATTCAACAACACACAATTCATACATAAGAATCTTAGATTGAAGACTTAACATATAAATTTAAATAAAATGTAGATATTACTATATTTAGATTGAATAAATCATTTACCTGTTTGCAAAATAGCGTATTAGCTAAAAATTTACACGAAATGTAATAAATATCCTTAAAACAAACGTGTATTCAGTATCAACCTAACATTATCCAAACAAAATATACTCGCGGAGAACTTTAACGAGAAGTTACGGTAACTTACCGTAAATTTCAACGGCGAGAATTACCGTAAGTGATTTTTTGGCGGCACAGAATTTTACCGAGAAGTTACGGTAATTTACCGTAAATTTCAACGGCGAGAATTACCCCAAGTGGGTAATTTCTCGACGGCACACCACTAATACCATGTTTCCCATCTCAATTTTAACGCGCCCAGGATTTATTAAAGATTTCTAATTAAACTTATGAAGAATAAAATAGATACCAAAAGTTTTTATAATTTTCTATTCTTGTTTCTTGGCCAGTGGCATGTTAAATTAAGTGGCATCCATAGAATGCCAAGAGTAACATAAATTAAGTCTTAAACCTCTATTATAAGACTAAAACCTTTTTAGCAGCGTTCAATGAAGCTCTAGTAACACTTTAGAAGTTAATTATTTTTCTTAACTTCTCTATAACACTATTAGTTCCAACTGAGATAAATATAACTCACTTATAAAAATAACTCACTTATAAAAATTAAGGTTATAACAAAACCCTTGGCTGACACCAAAATGTTAGTTGGGAACTCTTCTTAAGGTGAAAGTACGTTAAAAGAAGAGAAGAAAGTAAGTAGTTAAGTTTCATCGGACTCTTAAGAGGGCGTTCACGTGCTCACTAGCGCCACTGATAAATAATTGTGATTATTTAAATTTAACGATAGATATTTAAAAAAGGAGGCCGCCACGCACTGTTTTTTGTATTTAAGTACCTTGTGAATACATCAAACTAGTTTGTACGTTGCTGGATTCGTTGATCTATGAACTCAAAAGAAAAACGGCCGTTTTAACTTTGGACGCATAGATTGACGAATCCAGTAACATGAAAACTAGTTTGATGTATTCACAAGGTACTTAAATACAAAATACAGTGCGTAGCGGCCTCCTTTTTTAAATATCTATAGTTAAATTTAAATAATCACAATTATTTACCAGTGGCGCTAGTGTGCACGTGAAAGCAGCCTTAAGACCTAGATGTACGTTTATTTTTTAATAAGGACTGCGAGTTTCATATGGCTACGATTAAAAGTTCAATTGTAATATAGATAAATATGCCATCATTTAAATATACCTAGAAATTAATAACATACTTATAGTTATAGATTTGGGTCGGTTTCCGTGGTGGTACCATTTACCGGACTAAGAAACGTGATTTGCACATAATACCGAATCGGCGTGCCGTTTCACCGGACTAGGGAAGAAATGTATGGGATTTGGGCGCTGCGTGGTGCTCAAACTTTAGTTGGTAAACAGTTGATTGAGATTATTTTTCTGAGACTTCAAAAATCTTAGCGGGGTGTAAAACTTGGAAATAAAATTTTAGTTCAGATAACACATAAGTTACAAATTTTTACAATAATAAGGTATACTAATATTTTTAATTTGCCATTGTGAGCTGTAGACATTTAACAAAAAATTACGAAAACTCATTTAATATGTAATAAACATGGATTATTATTTATTAATAAATCAGCGCATTCGTCTACTTTTTTTATATATACTTGGTGTTTCTGATGGTTATTATATACCTAAGTAGAATAAAATTATAACGATAAAAATACTTTTTTCCATCATAAATATTTAGTTTAGGGGTAAGGCTGCAATACGTTAACATAATAGTACATTACGTAACTAGGGCGGTGAATTCGTAAATGCCCCAGATCGCAGGTGTTTGTGGCCCGAACCGAAGGTGAGGGCCATAAATATGCGCTCTGGGGCTTTACGAATTACCGCCCGTGTTGCGTACAAAATTTTACGTCTTCACCTGGCCACAATGTGAATTTTCCCGTACGCGCAGCGTGCAGTAAAACTCGCATTATGGCCAGGTGTGACGTAAATAAATATACGTGACGTTACCATAAAACGTAACAAAAGTTATAATAAAGCTTAGATCATGCTGGTAAATATTCTCATTAGATAACTTGTAATAATCTCTGTTATTTTTGGTGTAATAAGGATATTATAATTATTAGATAACTGAAATAGAAAAAAATGCAAGTTATAAAATAAAATCAAGTTTTTATCGACTAAAAGTCTAAACAAACAAAAAAATATTATCACGTAACCTCGAATAGAGAAGTTAATTTCGAGTTGTCATAATTTTCGATTAAATTCGAGTTGAATTTTAACAATGGCTTATTCATTAAAAAAAATATAAATATAAATAAATTCTGTTTTCATGTTTATTTACAATTATAGTATTTTTTATTTATCAGCATTATAAATTTTAAACGTCGAAATTGGCCTAAATTCGGGGTTTTTCAACTTTTGAAAAACCCCCGACATTTTGATTTAAAAGTTCAACACTTATCTCACAACTGGCAGAACCGATTTTGTTGAAACGTACGTTCGTTAAGAATCATCTCAATCACGTCAGCTTTCGGACAAAACCGCATTAAAATCGATCCATTCATTTAGAAGCTACAATGCCACAGGCAGACACAGATGCACAGACACAAAGACAGAGATGTCAAACTTCTAATTGTGTCAGGCTTTAAATATTGAAAGTTTGAATTTATTTTAAAAATATAGTAAATTTATAAGAAAAATTATAACTGAATATATAATAATAAGCATCAAATTAACAATGATTAATCATATTGTTATTGTACTAAATATGTTGATTCAAAATAAAATAAAAAAACCGTACATGTATATTTAGTATCGTACAAGTTTATTCCAGCCCCGTAGCTTATTTTTACGTCAAAAAGTCTTAAAAATGATTAATTTCAAACACAGTTTTACAGAAATCAATCTGAATTATCAATGTTCGGTAAATGCTCATAAAATTCCCTATACTTTTAGTTATCTGAAAAGCGAAATAGTTTATATAAATAGTTTAAATTCAACCTATAAATAAATAATTTAAAAAGCATACAGTTTCCCTGATTCCGGACGCTGTTCGTAGAAACCTTCAAGTCAAAACGAGGGTTGACCCATCACCAAATCCACATTTTAGTTAAATTCTTCAAATACGACTGCACTAAATGAACTTGTTTGCTCAAATAACTAAAACTAATTAAATAATGACTCCGCAAAACCCAATTTTCATTCATAAATTTGCTTCTTAAAGGTTTTATGACCTGAAGAAATTCACTCAATTTCTTAACGATTTTCGTAAGGAGTCCCCCATACAAAACGGCGGTCGACCGGCTCGATCAATTATCGTGGCTCGAATGAGGTTCAAAAATGCCGTTTCTGCCGCGTAGTGGAAGGCATAGGTATGTAGCTAGCGAGGGAAAAGATCACAACGTAATATTGGTCGTAACTACTCGACTTATAGCTTAAAATAGGGAAAATCCGGCGATACGGTAGATCCGGTGAGGGGTACTTTTACCTTAGTTAATTTTCTATACAAAATGTTTTTTCCTCGAATACTAATCCTAGAAATAGCTTCAATCTGAAGAATGTTTCAAATGTGACCTTTGTAATGAAAAAGGGTTTAAATTCAATTTAACATTTAAAGCAATAATTGTTGTGCTAAGAGTTTTAATATTCCATAAAGAATAAAAAAAATGATTAAAAAGTGCTGGTTTATTTAACCCATAAATATTTTAGTATAAAAAAGTTAACACAGACTATACTTGTTAAATACTAGGTGAAGCAGTAAAAATAAATAATTTATTAATTTTAAAACCATTTTTTTTTAATTCTGGTGTACGGTTACGGCGTACGTTCATTCTGGTGTGTATTTATCATGCCGGTGTACATTTATCATTCCGTTGTTAGTTAAATTTTTCACTCTCTATTATCTCAAAAACTAATTAAGATATCAAATGCCCTTTTAGAGGATTTGCATAATACTGTCTGAACTATCAGTTGACATTTAAAAATCCACGAAAGAAACCGAAACAAAGGATAACACCAGAATGATGCAAAAAACGTGTACTGTTGAAAATGTTGAAATTGACCCATGAACTCAGATTGCATCCGAAATCGGCCACTGGGCAAGTTCTAGGCTACGAGTATAAATAAGTAACACTATGGTTTTGCTGAAGTTAGTCTTTATTTATTAAAGTTCTCTACGGCAATTTCACGTTTTGGCTCATTTCACTATCAAAATTATATTAATTAAACCCAGATCATATCTTCTTTATTCTCGTCTCCTATGAATTTCTGGATTCTATTAGCTTTTTGCAATGCCATTTTTGCTAAATAATAAGGATATAAGTTTGCTGTGGGCAAGTAATAAATTCCAGGCTCGTTTTTATCTGTGAACCTATCTAGTGTGTTGGTTACTAGTGGTGCCTTGTTATAGCAATCTCCATGCCTCGCTTGCTCCACAGTGTCACATTGTACGCCTATAAATGAACCTGGATTTAGCAAAGCTGATACCCAAATCTGGAAGGACCTGATGTGGCTACACATAAGTCCGCATGGGAACCACCAAACATCTCCTGGCTGCAGTTCGCCGCCGTTGACGTAGAATGTTACATGTGCGTATGGAATTGCCATGTCAAAACCACCCATGTTGGTAGTGATGCCAACAACGAAGTCAGCGTCTGACCTGTCTATTCTCTGATCAGGTCCCAGGTTTCTGAAGCAAGGTCCACATGGATCTAAAGCTGTGAGCCTGGAGATATTTTTTCCAGTAATTGCTCGGTAGTTTTTCGCTAGGAAGCTCATGCTTTGTCCGCCCATGCTCACTCCGGCTAGTTCGAGATCTTTGGGATCCAGACCTTGTGCTGTCAGGATGGCCACCATTTCGGCCATGTGTTTGCCGACAGGACGCAACCTACGTGCGGCACTGGAAGAGAACAATAAGTGAATTTGCAGTGCGAGATTCTATTAGCGGGACCAGTTTGTTCTACTTTTTGCCAATAACCTAACCGGGGAGTTTGGGGTTTGAGGGGGGAGTTGGGGGACTAAGTGTGATTTTATTGACACGTGTAAATTAGCAATATCACATTTTGGCGATCTTTTATACCCAGATTTATGCTAAAAGTGGCGCTGGAACATAGGTACAGTCGAGTAAAAAGATATGTATACGCCCGAAAGTTACAAAATTATGTACCTATCCATTTTAATTTGTAGCCATATTTGGTTAATATCATATATGCCCAAATAAAATATAATATATGACAGTACCGAGTTTACGCCCAATGTTCCAAATTTATGTATACACTACTACTATTGATGCAGATTTATATAACTGCAAATACTGTTACAATTTTATGTATCACGTCAATCAAATTTATAAGATGACGAAGGCATAGTTTATAATAGCAAATTGTTAGAAGATCTAACTGAATTAAAATAACTAAACGCTTTTTGAGATAGCGGGGATTTGCAGGGTTAAAAAGGGCACTAAACAGAAGCGAAATAATGTGAGAGTTACGGCGGTAACGGATAGGGAGCCACTTGAGTTTGGAACGGAAACTAGAATCATGGTCATAGTTGCGTAAGTCGTAACCCAAATATGAACCGAATGCAGACATTTTGGAAACGCTCAAGCTAATTAAGTTGCTCATCACAAAGGTCGAGATAGGATTAATCAGCATAATAAAGAATAGGAAGAAGTAACGTTTGAGCAAGCGCAATTTTAGTTGCAGTAAAATTACGAAACTGCCTGAGAGACCCCTCGGCACCAAATACCTCCCTGCTTACTTTACTCACTTGACCACCCAAGATAAGGAGCGATCCATAATAATCCCGAGATTTTTTACTTGCATCGAGTAATCAATCTGAATCCCATCAAAAAGTATTGGAGGAAGATTTACAAAATCAACTTTAGAAATCAGATTGTTGCTGCCAATAACAATGACTTGGGATATCGTACTTGATCTGAAGACATAATTTATATTTATGTACTTACATAGGTAATAGCGCCGCTGTAAAGTTTATTATATCAAACATGAGTACATTATAGCCCATCTCTCTATATATGTAGCACAAACTCCTTCCCGTGGGAAAAATAACATTGTCCAAATATCCAGGGACGAATATAAATGTCTTTTTGTTCTTGAAGTCAATATCAGGATGTTCGGACACTTTTCCTACACCGTTGTAGGTGTACGTCGTAAATTTGGCGTTGACGAGGTTTCCTGGGCCTAAAACCGATAGGGTCATTTTCTTTAGGTGTTTTGGCTTAACGGCCGCTGGTTTCCTGGATCCAGGACCTGTTCACAAAGGAAGATTTATCATCATTAGCATCAAAATAAGGCATTTGTTGGAGAAAGGCTTCTCTTAAGCTTTCCCACATCTGCCGATTTTGGGCGACCTTTTTTCGTTTTGTTTTTTAGAGTGCGTGTTCATGTGGCACCAAACAAAAACTTTTCTGCTTCAACATTTAGTTCTACGAGCTACTAAACTTTGACGAACTTAGGCGGCTTTTTGACGGTGTCCGACCATCTTGTAAGTGGCATCGAACGCGGTTTCTACTCGTATTTATTTAGCCTTTAATGATCTGCTGTCCTCATCATGCCATAATAATGTTTCCGAAGAAGCTGAGGGCTCGTTCATGGCATATTGTATAGTGCCGGTTGATATTGAAGAGTAATAATGACCCACAAAAACATTTCATGTTAAATGTAGCCAAGACGAGACCATGTAGCTCGCACTGTCAAAAAGTAATCAGATCTCTTGTAGAGCCAAGTTTCCAACCCTACGTGCCCAGCTCTAAATCTATAAGCCCTAATTTTACACTAAAGTTGCGACGAAATACTACAGCAGTAGCTCGTAGCGAGTAGTTCGTAGCGCGTAGCAGCGTTTTCCCGCTATTAATCTCGTAGGCGTGCAAACCGTGGACTAAACTGGAGAGTCGGCCGCACGAACCCTTTGCAATTCGTCATATGGGCTTGAACTTAAAAATCTATTCAATATTTTAAACTCTCCATGCGGCCGACTCGAAACCGAACCTTAAGAAATTGATGATCATCAGCGAGTCAGTGACGAAATCGGGGTATTTTAGATATCAATAAAATCTAAAGTATAAGAGCTATGCAATTGAAACTTTATAGTTTGAATAAGTCAACTATTAACACCATATCCCGAAAATTTTGTTTATCTGGTATAATCCGAACCCAAGTTAAAAAGGTTCAAAAAATACGACGAAGCGCTTCGAGAAAAGGTAGGTAGTGCCCTTGCGCTTCGCCTGGCTCGTCTTGGCGGGGGCACTCCCGTGCCCCCAGATAATGAATTTTCTTAGTCTTATACTCTAGGAAAGCTATGAAGGTAAAGGGTTAGGACGCTCTTACCCCCACAATGCAAGGCAACCAGAGAGAGTAATAGGTTACTTTTACTCCACTACATGACAATAGTACTTTATTTATAAAAACGAGTAGATAGGGAAAGTTATTAGCTAATTATAGGGAAAACTAAATAATATTGATGAGAATGTCATGACAACCAGCTATTTGTAAATGATCTCAGCTTATATTGTACAATTCCTATTTTTGGTAATAAGTTTAGTTTAGGTAACATTGTGTATAACACTTAATAAATGAGCATCTAACGATGACCAGCTGCTGTGTCGAGTAAAGTCATTGAAAGGATTACGTATTGAGGAGTTCGATTGCAACAAATGGACAAGAAATAAACCTTGCAAGAAAGAGGTTTTAAAATTGCACTAAATAGAATAATAAGTATTTAATAAGAAAATGAAAAGACTAACGGCCGTATTCAAAAACGTTCTACAAGTATATGCTTTCAACATGAAAATCGACCAAAATATGTACCTAATTAATGTATAAAAAATTTGGTAAGTACTTACAATCAGGTAACAATCCTAAAGGCGTACCCGTATCATATTTTTTTGACGCCACATTATGTTCTATAGCTGTTCCACATATAAACAAAAACACTAGAAAAATCAGCGTTAGTGCGCCGAACGGCCCCATTTTAATTCTTCGTTCTATTTTCAAACTAACTTTTTTAACAGCTGACTATTCAGCAATACTCTGGATTTATGTCGATTTTATAAAGGTAAGTAGGTATTATTGTGATCAGTTCAAGAATCATAAAAACGATTATAAAAACGGGGCCACGAGTTCAACATTGTATAGTAATACTTACATTTATGATGTATTTAAGTACCTACAAAACTCAATTTCCCTTGCGTACGCGTGCGTACTTTATTTTCAACTTTTACCGCGTCACTGTGGTAAACCTAATATTGACCAAGTGAAAAGTGGTAAAAGTCCGAAATGAACGAAGTTTACATAGCATTTCGGACTTTTAACAACCCACATTGGTAAATCTTAGGTTTTACCAGTAAATCCTAGGATTTACCGTACTTCGGGCTTTTAGAGTAACATGTATTTATATATCTTTAAATGAGACCCAAGTCTTCCCATGGAAAGTCTGTATTTCTAATTAATGAGTGGATCTTCCACTATTTGCCCCTGGCAATATTTACGTTTTTATTAATAGCTTTCTTCAAATTGTTAATCCCACCTGCATATAAATATTTCCTAACCCTAAAGCACCCACGAAGTCGAGTCCCATTAGCCACCGATGCAGACAAAAGTTTTCTTTCTCACATCGAAGTCGGGGTGGCAGGCTATCTCTTTCACGCGGTAACAGTAGTACACGGTCCAGTTACCGACGCGGCCATTACCCACTAGGACCATGTAGAGATTCTTCAGGCTTTCAGGCTTGATTTTGGCAGGCTTCCAAGAGTCCTGACCTTAATATATTCATGTAAATAATTATAAATCGGTACTCTTGATGACATTTGTAATATGTTCGTTGAATAATTCAACAACATAATACAATACTCTATTACTCTCCTCTTAATTGCACACCTCACAGAGATAGAGTGGTTACAAAAGAAAACACAGAGAAACAGGGATACATGGGTGAAAACAGGCGGACTTATCGCTAAAGAGATCGAGCTCTTCCAGACAACATTTGGGTAGTAGAGAAATGAATAGTAAACCTAAGTAGTAGGTGGTGTTAGAAACGAATGCGTTGGTATCTACGCTACGCAAATATAATGTATTAATTCAAGGAACGTAATTATAAAATAACTGCAAATTAGAATAATTAAAAACCCCCGAAATTTTCATTTCAAAGTCTAATATCTTCAAATCGGCTGAACAGTTTTTCATGAACCATGGCACTCGGGATAAAATTATCTATGACACAAAAAAAACTCAACGAAAATCGGTTCATCCGTTTGGGAGCTATGATACCACAGACAGATACACAAGCAGACACGTGAAACGTATAACACCCCTCTCTTTGCGTCGGGGGTTAAAAAAGAGATATAAAGGGGCAAAGTTTGTGTGTCTAGGTTTTAGAGGGCGAAATTTTGTTTGTTTGGTGTAATCTCCGGAACTACTCGTCCAATTTCGAAAATTCTTTCACTGTTAAATATAATGGGAATTTGGGATAGACAAAGTCGGACTGATGACCTGGCAAAAGTCGCGGGAGTCCGCTGGATGCAGGTGGCATAGGGCCGGTCACTTTGACACTATTTAGGGGAGGCCTATGCCCAGCAGTGGACGTCTTTCGGCTGATATGATGATGATGATGATGATCTAGGCCTTGTTTTATTGTACGGCTCTGCCTGAGTTCTCTTTAATTAACGGGCATGGCCGCATTTATAAATAAGGAGCCTCTTTAATATCATTTAGTTTGATTTCGTTGAATTCATGACATATTTATTAGACAATTTGGTTTTGTGTGTTGCGTGCAATAAAAGCGCCGAATAATAATAATACAAATACCTAGTTAATTTCACAAAAAAGGACAAATCTTATAGATTCTAACGGTTTCTTTATTAATTTTATTGTTATACATGTTACATAAAAATAGCTTAGCCCCTGGACATATTATAAAAGAAATACAATATTCATTAGAATATAGTTATAACATATGTAATAATTTATTTATATTTATGGGGTCCGGATATAACAAATGACCCAGACGGAACCACGGGATAAAATATGCCTGGCTGTGTCCATCCTGACCGTTCATACTATAACCTATTGAAAGATTTTTTCTATTCAGATGATGAGTTCCGGAAATTGCCCCTTTTATACAAATACATTCATCTTAGGTTATGGCTTTACCAAAATCATAAATCTAACCTCATTAAGAAGACTTTACACTAATAAATTATTCATGGCGTTCGTTGTTAATATATCTGTAGAAAGAGTGGAGAGTGATCTAATTGTAAGAAAGGATCAGAATATGATTGAAATGTGATTGTCTAAAAGTAAAATATTTCGAGAATTTTCCATTAATTAAGAAACCGGTTCTGTTGTGTAACATGCAGCAAGTCCACTCGGTCAATATCACCGGCTAAGGCCATTGATTATTATTTATTTTAATCAAGAATGAATCTCATAAGAATAATCTGATTAACATTTTATACTAACATTTATCTAAAGTAGGCTTGAATTTTGCCATCTGCCAATTATGTGCATTGACATTCAATCAATCAAAGACCGTGAAATCCCGATTAAGCTAGGCAAAGACCCAGCAATCAATAAAAATAAATAGAAAGTGATAAGTGGTGACAAGTTATAAAGCGTTAAGTGTCAATCTCTAAGGGATATTATCAAATCACGCAGGAGTTTAAAATGGTGAATCCATTGTATCATTTACCTAGAAAAATCTGTCAATTGATCAAATCCCTGAATCTGTTGAGTGAACTGACCAAATCTGCTAAAAAAGGCAAAACGTTTTTTCATTTTACTAGGTACATTTGTTTAGTGATCTAATGAAATCCCTGAAACACATCAGTAAGTCGACGAAACGAACTCGCCAAGTCAACGAAGATTTATCATTTCACTAGACACGTTGAGTGAAATGATAGAAATCTCAACTCTAGTACTGATCAAGTCGCTCGTGCGGTCGTCTCACCTCCCTCCTGCATCTTCCCGCTCCCGCTGACGCCCTTGCGTGTGAGGCACCAGGTTCGGCTCAAACGCACGTATGCGCAGTGCAATAGCGGCAAAGTAAATAAACATTATGTCACGAATTTTACTCGCGTTTTAATTTTAATGTTTACGTTTTTATAGAAAATGGCTTCGGACATAGCAGAAAATTAATGTCGGACATAGGAGAAAATCAATGTCCGTCCCAGTTTGTGAGTAAAGAACAGTGTAATGAAACTATTACTATAAAACTATTATTTAACGAGAGACAAGCCGAAGAAAAACCCCAATGGAATGGACTCCTGAAAGGATAGAAAAGAAGCTTGAAGGTTGAAGAGGCCCCGGTATTAAAGGCACCACGGGCAATTAAACAGTATTGTTATGAAAATAAATTAAGAAAAGTACGCATGGTTTAGGCATGGCAGTCAAGCAGCGATCCTGGGTTCGAATCCAGGCTCGTATCAATGAGTTTTTCGGAACTGAGACGTAGGTGAAGGAAAACATCGTGAAGGAACCAATCTAATCCCAATAAAGTCTTGATTTCCCTCTTGGTTGGCAAAAACTAGTGCTTATGCAAAATCTCGAGATTAGTTGTCAAAGAGGACCACGGGCACGTTTAGGTCACAACCGGGAATAACGCTTGGAGGATGATTTAAATGGAAATAAATACGATCTCATGGAGGTCTGTTACCGTTGTGAAAGTGGTTGCTATGGATGAATTTTATGGCATCCTTAAACAAGCTCATCACTTCATCAGTTTCCAATTGGCGCTAAAACGCTTGTCAGTGTCATGGCGTTCCGAGTGACGTCACGTTTGTATAAACAGAATGCAGCCCTTTGATGTTTGCTACCTAGATCGCTCAATTGCTCATTGAATGAACATAAATTAAAAAGTTTACAAGTCTTGCGCGGCCTTGCGAGCGAGAAAGCGGGACAATGACGTATGAAGATCTGACAGATAACATGGTTCTATCCCTGTCTTACTATTCGTTCAGTACGTAAGTTTTCTCTGTAATCTGTGGTAATGGCCGTTATGGGTATTTGTTTATACAAACGTGACGTCATGCGCTCTGATTGGTTTTTAACATATCATGGCGGGCGTCCGTATTTTTCAGTTTAATTTAATCAAAATAAATAATAATCTCTTACTTAGTAAAAAAATATGAGCATTTTTCGAATTCTATGATTAAAATTTCACTAAGAAAATACTATATTTTAGTGATTTTCAATTACTGTCATCATGCCATTCATGCCTATTCGAAAATGATCCTTCTATCCCTATAATCTAAGCCTCTTTTTTATTAAGCCTTTTTAGTAATACTACTAATTACACGGTTCAAACCCACGTATTGAATGTCACTCCGGGCGACATGTTTCGACCTCATTGGGAGTTCTTCCTCAGGATGAGTGTTTTTGCGGCAGTGTCGCTCGTATCACCATTTTCTTCCAATATACACTGTATATCAAAAGCTTATTCCAGGTCTACAAAAGCTATATATGTGTTTAGTCCTAGGTCCATTCTCTGAAATCAGAACTTTTTTTTCTTTCAGGTACAGTCTGAGGGCGGTTCCCTCTATTTGGCATAACTTTGATTGCTTGAAACGTTTTACGCATAACGGTTTTCGCCGAGAATAATGTGTCAGAAACCTTCCTTAATAGAATTTCTAAAATTCCGAAAACGTGTTTGGCCGAATTTAATTTTGCGAAGCCCCCCGGAGTAAAAAAAATAAATAATCATAACCTAAACTAATAATCAGCTGGAGTAAAATGTTTAGTGTCATGAGAGAGATGGGTATACCGGGTCATCTTATTTTCCTTGTGCAGAACCTATATCTGGACGGCAAGTCTCTGGTTAGAATTGAGGATTCCGTGTCGGGACATTTTCGGCCTACTCGTGGGGTCAGACAAGGATGTATCCTCTCGCCGCAACTGTTCAATCTCGTAGGCGAACATATAATGAGAAGAGTTTTGGAAGATGGACACGGAGTGGAGGCATAAGAATCGGGGGACACCTTATCAATAATCTACGCTTTGCAGATGATACCACCATTATAGGCGCTAATGAAGCGGAACTAGCCATCCTTCTGCAAAGAGTTCAAATGGTGAGTGTGGATTATGGCCTTCAGATCAATCGAGCCAAAACCAAACTGATGTTTGTAGATCGAGCAGGCTTGCTACAACGAACGGGAGAACTAACCGACTTGGACACGGTGCATAAATTCGTCTACCTTGGGTCTCTAATAACCACGGATGGTGACTGTGAGAATGAGGTGGTTAGAAGATCTCAGATAGCAAAGTCAGCGGTGAAGCGGTTAGAGAAGATCTGGAGGAACAGGGGAGTCAGCAAGAGGACCAAAGTCAAGCTGATGAGAACCTTGATCTTCTCTATTTTCCTGTATGCTTCGGAAACTTGGACCCTGAAAGCGCGGATTCGGAGCAGAATAGATGCATTCGAGATGTGGTGCTGGCGGAAAATGCTAGGTATAGCTTGGACTGCGCGCCGCACCAATGCGTCAATTCTTTCCGAACTGCAAGTGAAGTCCCGCCTATTCACTATATGCATGCAACGACTCCTCCAGTATTTCGGACACGTGGCCCGACGAGAACCTGGTAGCCTGGAAAAACTCATCGTTGTGGGGCACGTGGAAGGGAAAAGGAGCCGTGGAAGATCACCAACCCGTTGGACCGACGCAGTAAAGGAAATCTGCAAAGGAAACTTGCAGACGTCTATCCGGATGGCCGAAAACCGATTGGCCTGGAGAGCATTGGTGCGCAAAATAACGACCTCGTGTAGTCACGACCCTCAGTCATGAGGAAGCGACGAAGAAGAGAAACTAATAATAACAATGGTATTATTATTGGTTAGGTTAGGGTTCACTTGTGTCCCTTGGAGCGGAAATAGGCACCCCACGACACGCTGGTGGTTAGGTTAGATGAAAATAATCTGCAATAGATATTTCTGCGAGAATAGTGTTCGACAAAATAAAAGCTCATACATTATATGCGTGAACATGATTCGGAGCATCAAAATTATGCACAAATAATATTACGACTATCGAAATTCGGCGTAATCGAACTGTTCGAATCTCGATTCTGCCAAAACAGTTTATGCGGAAAGTAAATTATACCTACATAGATTATGCCAAATAGAATTCTTACCTACTAAAAAAGTTATGCCAAAACAGGGGGAACCAGTCTGAGGGTTCTTAGAAAAATGGTGCGCATAGTGTATCTAGCCTGCGAGCAGAGCTATTACCACAAAAATCGAATCTCGAAGTTCGTATTATACCTATCACTGTTTCTATCACACTTATGGTTTATGGTACTCGAGCGACAGAGACAGAGATATACGAACTCCGAGACTTTGGTGGTAGCGCCGCAGGCGTGCAAATGTTAGCTCGGTCCTCCGAGGAAGCCACCTCACTTCTTATCAACGTTGTTTCTTCTTACCTTGATAAAAAAGTGTGTCGGTGTCTTCCTTGATCTGGCAAAAGCCTTTGACACTGTGTCCTTTCCAATCTTGCTACGGAAACTACAGACGCTAGGCATACGTGGTGTACCGCTGTCCTGGTTTCAGAGCTATCTATCTGGGAGGAGTCAACTGGTTAGAGTGGGTCCTTTTAGCAGTACTAAAGAGCAAATTAAATTTGGCGTACTGCAAGGAAGTATACTGGGACCCACTCTTTTCATTGTTTACATGAATGATATCCTAAACCTGAAAATTCCACATTCAGAAATAATTTCCTACGCTGACGAAACGGTAATTCTGTTCAGTGATACTAGCTACTAGCTGGGAAAAAAATAGTTGCAGCTACAGAAAAAGGCATGAAAATGGCTTCCGACTGGTTTCGTGCCAACCTTTTGACCCTTAATAATAATAAAACTAAATTTCGTTCCCGTTATCAAAATTCATTCGTGTAAAGACTTCCCTGCTATCTCATGTAACTGCGACTCCATCCAGCGCACTGAGGTTATTAAGTACCTGGGTCTATTTGTCGACGAACAAATAAATTTCAAGCACCACATAAACAGACTCTCCGCAAGGATAAGGAAAGCTATTTTTATTTTCAAAAAGCTTCGACAGTCTGCTGATAACTCTCTGTTATTATTAGTCTACACTGCGCTGTGTCAGTCAGTGATCAGTTATTGCATCACAGCATGGGGCAGCGCAGCCAAGACCACCATACTGGAAATCGAAAAAGTGCAACGTTCGGTGCTGAAAGTCATGTTAAAGAAGCCCTTTTCGATACCCAACTGCGACCTTGTATGCCGAAACACATGTTTTAACAGTACGTCAACTTTATATCCTTAAAATTTCCTTACTTAAACACAAAACTCTAAATCACTGACTTGCTATGACACACTACTTAAAAAACGCGCCTTTAGGTTACTGGTTCCTAGAGTTCCTTCCAGCTTTGGTAAACGTTTTGGTGATTACATTAGGGTAGCAATCTATAACACCTTACTGAAACATACCTAACCTTTTTTTTTTACCCAGGGGAAATCCGTTATGGATCCCACCCGGTTCGGGAGAAACCAGGTGGGTATGTCCGACTCCCACGGAATAAAACCCCTGGGGTGTTCCTTCGCTCGCCATTGGACGGGGTTCCGGGAACGCGGTTGCACACCGTTACCCCGTCAGCGATGCCCTCGCGGGCCCGACTCTAGGGGCCGAGGCACTAATGCCCCGGGCCCACTCCACTGAAGACTTCACGGAACACTCGCGAAGTCTTCCAGCTCAGGACCTCTTAATGCGAGTGATAGCTTCCCTATCCATCACCCGCAGGTCCTCATCATGGTGGCAGCATACGGCCAGCATAGGCCGCACGCTGCCTGCCAGGTCTTCGGCGACGTTGTGGGGGCGCGTTTGCGTCGCCTTCGCGCTCGCGCTCGCCATATCCTTTCGCGACATCACCGCGTCGCTGAACTTGACCACTGCCGTCCAAAACTCCTCACTGCTGGCTATTTTGGCGACCAACGCCGGCAGCGACAGGTCACTCCCAACAGCCGCGGACAGGTTAGCTCGGGGTTCCGCCCATGCAGGGCACTCCGAGCGCGTGTGTTCGGCCGTGTCCGCAGCCCTTCCTCCACAATGGTGACATGCCGCTGTTGGCTCCCTGCCGACCACCATACATAGGTACCTGCCAAAGCAGCCATGCCCAGCCAGGAGCTGCGCGAGATGGAAGGTTGGGGCACCGTGTTTCCGTTCGACCCACTCTTTCAGAACGGGCTGAACCGCCGCCGCTAGTTCCCGACTTGCACCCGGGACTGCAAGTCTCTCCGACCACTTGTCGAAGAGAACATCACGTGCCTCCTCCCGCCACTGCTGGACTTCTCGTGGATGGGGCCAATTTTCCACCTCCCTTGCTGCCAAAACCCGCTAGTATACCTCGGAAAGAACCTCGGCATTGAGGTCCCACGGCGGGCATCCAGCAAGGAGGCAAGCTCCGGCGTGTGAGACTGTGCGGTATGCTCGAGCCACCCTAAGCACGATGACTTTCTGCGGGCAACGCAAAAAGGCGACGTTTCGGGGGCCCAAAGCATCCGCCCATATTGGCGCCCCATAGAGCGCCATAGACCGCACTACTCCAATGTATAGGCGTCGGCACGCCCCTCCTTGCCCACCCAGATTGGGCAAGATCTGCCCCAGAGCTGCGGCCGCAGCCACCAACCTCGGAGCCAAGCACCGGAAATGCTCCTCGAACTTCCACCTGCCGTCGAGGACGAGTCCCAGGTACCTCATCGTCGACCCGACGGCAATAGAAGTCCCTCCAACTATGATGGGCAGATCCCGCGACGGCGCGTTGCGAGGTCCATGAAAGGCCAGGGCCTCCGATTTATGGAGGGCCACCTCCAGACCCAGCGCCCGGATTCGGTGAACCACATGCGCCACTTCAGCAGTGGCAAGGTATGCCACCTCCCGATATGTGCTAATATGAGGGTGTCATCAGCGTAGCAGGTTACGCTGACCCCCCGTAATGTGGCCTCGCCTAGCACCCAGTCGTAAGTCGTAACCGATGTTCCACAGGAGCGGCCCTAGAACCGAACCCTGTCGAACACCGCACGACATGGCTCTGTACCCCCACCCGTCCTTTGTCGGGTATGCAACTCTCTCCGCGAAGTAATCGGCAACCACCGCTTGCAGGGACGCAGGAACGCCGTGGTACCGTAAAGCCGCCTTACAGTTTCCCAGGGCAGGGTGTTAAAGGCATTTGAAAAGTCTAAGCCATCACCACCCCGCCCTGAGATACTCCCTCTTCCGCGATGGCTCTTAAGCAAGCAATCGCACCCAACGTCGAGCGGCCAGGACGAAAACCATATTGCCACTCGCTCAGACCCCGCTCCATGGTTTTGACGAAACGGTTCGCGATCACGCGCTCAAATAGCTTACACGTGTCATCGAGGAGCACGATGGGACGGTAAGCCGAAGGCTGGTCAGGCGGGCGCCCTTCCTTTTGCAGCAACACAAGTTTGCCCGTTTTCCACCTCCGTGGGAACTTCCCTTGCGCCAGACACGCACTAAATAAAGCGCATACATCGCCACCCATTTCTTTCAGGGCCACGCCACGGTCAACGCGCGCCCCGGTATGCCGTCTAGCCCTCTAGCCCCGGTATGCTGGTCTTCTTGGATTGGAGTCTCAAGAGAGCAGCGCCGAATTCCGCGTCGGTTACCGGAGGCACCTCCAACTCCGCCTCTGGTGGTTCATTGGCGGACATGGTCTGCGGCACAAACTGATCTCTCTCTGGGAACAGAGTCCCCACAAGCTGACCCAGGAGATCCGGCTGGAGACTGCTGGTCAGTGGGAAGCCCATGGCCGGAGTTTCTGCCTCACGGCGCGATACGGCCTGCCCCACGGATCTCGTTCAAGCGTCCCCAGCCATTCTTCCCAGGCAGCCTCCTTGGCTTGTGCAATGGCCGTCTGGAGGGCCTTACAGGCGGACCTGTATGCCTCATACAACATATCCTCCTGGACCAGATCACGAATCCGCCTTCTCCGGCTTCGGGTGTATCGCCGCCGAGCGGCCACGCAAGCGCGCCGCAGCTGCCGGAGCTCTGGGCGCCACCAGTATGCTCTGCGCCTTGGCGGAAATGGTTTCATTTTAGGCATAGCGGCATCGCACACCCGAGTTATGGCGGCAACAAGCCGGTCGGCCTCATGGTCAACCTGGTCCACTAACCTGGACCCCCAGGACTCGACTATGGGTAAGTAATACGAGGTATAACAACTTATCATATAAGGGTCATAATATATACGCTCACTCTATATAACTTTGTTTAGTATAACGTTCATTGCACATAACGAACGAAAGATATAATGTCAAAACATATAATCTCGTAAAGTATAACGTACTTTAGAAATAATATCAATTGATATATCGATTAAAGCGTATAATATTCATAACACCTAAGGTTTATAACATATATTGTTCAATTTATCTAACATCAAAATGCATAAAGATCGTATAGTATAATTGGCTTCAGTCATTTTAATAGCAATGCCGTATGAAGAAAATATGTGAATTTCTTAGAGCGATAGCCTCAACTTGAGTTTGAAAAAAAAAACAATACCGTTTGTAAGATTGAATTTAATTTATTTTGAGATCAAACACGTCAATTATTTTAACCTAACCTTACCCAATCGCCAGCGTGTCGACGCCACCCCGCTTCGCGGGGTGTCTATTTCCGCTCTAAGGGACACAAGGCAACCCTAACCTAACCTACAAGTAATACCATTTATAAGAGTATTAGTTGTTTTTTACTGCGGGGGGCTTCGCCCCCCGAGCCCCCTTTGATGTAGGCTCCGCCCCCCCTTTTCCTGGCTGCCCTGGGTAAGTAATACGAGGTATAACAACTTATCATATAAGGGTCATAATATATACGCTCACTCTATATAACTTTGTTTAGTATAACGTTCATTGCACATAACGAACGAAAGATATAATGTCAAAACATATAATCTCGTAAAGTATAACGTACTTTAGAAATAATATCAATTGATATATCGATTAAAGCGTATAATATTCATAACACCTAAGGTTTATAACATATATTGTTCAATTTATCTAACATCAAAATGTATAAAGATCGTATAGTATAATTGGCTTCAGTCATTTTAATAGCAATGCCGTATGAAGAAAATATGTGAATTTCTTAGAGCGATAGCCTCAACTTGAGTTTGAAAAAAAAACAATACCGTTTGTAAGATTGAAATTAAATTTATTTTGAGATCAAACACGTCAATTATTTTAACCTAACCTTACCCAATCGCCAGCGTGTCGACGCCATCCCGCTTCGCGGGGTGTCTATTTCCGCTCTAAGGGACACAAGGCAACCCTAACCTAACCTACAAGTAATACCATTTATAAGAGTATTAGTTGTTTTTTACTGTGGGGGGCTTCGCCCCCCGAGCCCCCTTTGATGTGGGCTCCGCCCCCCCTTTTCCTGGCTGCCCTAGCTTAATTTTCCGTATTATAATCCTTATACGAAAATATATATTCGTATGATCTGTATACGTTATGTTTGTTATACGAAAAGATATTATATGGTATGATCGTTATACGTTATGTATGTTATACTAAATGAAATTAGTCAATTTGAATCTTATAGAAAAAAATGATATATAATATGATTATTATGGCAACTGACCGTTATTCCTTATAAAAGTATTGGTATTGTTGTTATAGCTAACGTTCATTATATCTTGTGAACGTTATTAATATGAAATTATATATTTTTTTGTTATATCTCGTGGGACGCACCCGGCTGCCCTAGCTTAATTTTCCGTATTATAATCCTTATACGAAAATATATATTCGTATGATCTGTATACGTTATGTTCGTTATACGAAAAGATATTATATGGTATGATCGTTATACGTTATGTATGTTATACTAAATGAAATTAGTCAATTTGAATCTTATAGAAAAAAATGATTTATAATATGATTATTATGGCAACTGACCGTTATTCCTTATAAAAGTATTGGTATTGTTGTTATAGCTAACGTTCATTATATCTTGTGAACGTTATTAATATGAAATTATATATTTTGTTGTTATATCTCGTGGGACGGCACCCCTCGACTATGGCCGCCTCCTTGGCCAGCTGCCTGTCAAGGCGACTCAGGACCCACCGCGGGCCATCCGCAACAAAGGACCGGTTTCCTTCCTGCGCAGTCAGAGGGGCATTGGCGACGTCGAATCGGATATACCGGTGGTCCGATAGTCTCCTCGTCCACCTCCACCCTCCAATCCTGAACACGGCGGCCCAGGGCGTGGGACGCAAACGTGATGTCTACGATCGATTCACCCTGTCGCCGCACGTACGTGCTCTCCGATCCCCTGTTGATAATCGTCAACCCCAGGGACACCGCCCACTCAAGCAGCACTTCTCCCCGCGCATCAGTTGCTGGAGATCCCCACGCTGTTGATTTGGCGTTGAAATCGCCAGCAACAAGCACGGGGGTGGGGAGTACCCGTCCAATCAGAGCCCCGATTTCCACGAGCAGTTGCTCAAAGTCGGCGAGGCTCCAATTGGGCGAAAAATATACCCCAACAATGGTCATTCCGTCTAAGACCGCCAGAACATAGCCGGGTCATTGTCAGCCAATAAATCAAAAATCGTCTTTTCAGTGGGCAATAGTTAAGGGCTTATGTTTATATATAATATGTTTTTATCGCATAGAATTATAGAAGAGGCGATGTCGGTTATGCGGATTCAGAGTTCAACCAAAAATTAGGCTTTAAAGCCCTTAACTTTGGCAATGTCCACCGAAAAGACGCGAACCTAAATCTGACAATGACCCAGCCCCAACCCCTCACCGCCCCTTCTAAAATCGGGGAGCCGGCACTTGCAGGGGCTATAAGCGCCACTGACTCGTCACTGTCGGCGACCCAGCCATCCCGAGTGGGATCTATTGATCCAGACAGTGTCACTCTGCCATTGTCTGGATCAATAGATCCCGAGCTCTGGTCGAGTGGTTGATATTCTCCTGCAAAATCTTGAGTGCCATTATTGCACGACGTCCTGATGGACGTCGTGCAATAATGGCACTCAAGATCCGCCTCTGGAGCCCGTTGCAAAGACTGAGAGGGGGCAGAGCCACCATCCCCTGTCTTCTTACCAACAGCCCTCTTTCCCTCCTGCCCTCCGACGCAGCCTTTGGCACCAAGCGAATATGCCGCAGGCTTGCCAGCAGCCGCGCAGATGGCGCAATTCGCTCCAGAAGCGGTGCACTCACGCGCCTTGTGGCCCGGTTTCCCACAGCGATAGCATAGGCCGCTGCGGTCCACATCACATGCACAATTGACCCCAACGTGGCCCTGTCTCCAGACATCTGTAGCAGCGCAGTGGCCTGGCCTCGAGCAACTCAACTCGTCCCGAAACCCAGCCCACCTTTATGCGGCCAGCCTCTACCACTTTCTGTAATAAAACGAGTACGTCCGCAGTTAACGCCATTTAATCTCGAACAAACATATACCCACATACAATAATTAACCATGTCTAGGTGTACCCTACATTACACTCCTCTACGCTAAACTTAGTCATTAACACTCTAACATTGTTTAAATCTTATAGTTAGGTTTGTTTATCCTGCACTGTCGAACAGGCCGAGCTCGAGGGGGGGTAGATGCATGAGGGGAGGCAAACTGCCACTCCGGTGAAGCCGGAGATGCGATGACAACCCTGGCTGGCTCCGTCGTGTCACGCGACGGGTCGTCAGCGGCCGCCGACGACTCCGCCCGGCCTCGCACCGGTGTCACCGGTGTCTTAACAGATGCTGAACGATCCGCTTTAGAATCTGTGCTAGATCCTTGGCCGTGGTAGTAACTGCGAGAGACAGACTGACATTCAATTTGAAAAAGTAAATGTCATTGAGGTTGGGTTCATAGTGAAGAACCTACAATCAAAACCATCAAGTGGATACGATGAAATACCTATCGGACTTATTAAGGACAATATTGATGTACTGGCTGAACCACTGGCCTACCTTTTTAATGAATGTTTTGAATCTAGCGTCTTTCCAGATCAGCTCAAAATTGCCAAAGTCCTTCCTGTACCGTGAAACATGCCTACTTTGCCACCAGGCAAAACTTTGCCCAAAAAGATACTTTTAAACAAATCTGGCAATGAACGAAAACACAACATATTTATGGCAAGCTTACTATTTTTAGTAGAAACTAGATTACATTTATGACTTTACTTTGAGTCGTACATGTCTTTAACTTCAGCCAGGAGCTTGCAGCAAATTGTGGAATGTGACGTGTATGGATTTGTATGGCAAAGTTGAAAACACCTAGGTAACATTACCCATCTGTACTGAGTAAAACTTTTCCATATTAAGACCGAAATGTTAAAATGGAACGCCATGTTTGCCCAAAAATTTTAACTGAGTCTTGTCTCAACATCGTAAGAGCTATAGTTGCGTCAATAATTCGACATGGTCAATGTTGGCAAAAGTCCATATAACTTTACCCGCGATCAAAATCGATAAAAATTTGGAACACGTGTTGATTAAAAAAATATTTCTCCTCATGAACATATGCATATGACTACGAAATATTCGTTAAGCAAAAAAAAATCATCCAACCATATAAAAAATATGAGATATTCGTGTTTTTCCGAAAAAAGTGGGCAAAGTAGGCATGTTTCACGGTACACAAAAAGGGCTCCAAATCGGACCCAAAAAATTACAGGCCAATATCTCTCCTGCCGACGCTGTCAAAAATTCTGGAGAGACTAATTAAAGATAGACTGACTAGGCATCTTTATCTGCACGGGATAATAAATCCCAGACAGTACGGCTACCAAAGGAGCAAGGGAACAAACGAAGCGATCTCGAGACTTATGAACGACGTACTCAATCAGTTAAACAACAAAAAGAAAGTCGCTGGTTTGTTCCTAGATCTCAGTTCAGCGTTTGACAAGGTCGATCATAGCATTCTACTCGCAAAGTTGGAACACTACGGCGTCAGAGGCAAATCCTTGTTACTTATTCAGTCATATTTAACAAATAGGAAGCAGTTTGTACAAATTAAAACCACGGCAAACTATGATGAAAAGATTCATAACTCCAAGATGGCCAGTCTAACTAGAGGAGTTCCGCAAGGATCCATACTGGGCCCCATATTCTTTATTATTTTCACAAACGATCTACCAGCTTACATGGAGGCTGCGATTACAAATACACATTTGGTTCTCTTTGCAGACGACACCAACGCCATTATATCTGCAGACAGCACACCGTTACTTAACGACAGAGTTAACGAGGCCCTCATAAGTTTTCACAAGTGGTTTAGTGTCAATAATTTGCAACTAAACTGCAGTAAAACTAATGTTATACTTTTTAAATCTACTGCCAAAAATAAAGACGTGTTACAAGTTTTTTCTAACGGTACAGCGATATATCAAGTAGAAACAGTGAAATTTTTAGTTCATATCGATTGTAACCTAAATTGGAAGAACGAAGTACAATCTATAGCTAACTCTGTAAGTTGCGCTTGCTATGCGATCAGAAGTCTAAGAGAGGAGATAATACTGCCCCAACTCAGAATGGTATACCACGCATTAGTTGAATCCAAACTACGGTATAGCATTAAGTTTTGGGGAAACAGCTATAAATACAATATACACACAGCTTTCGTCGCACAAAAACGGGCGATTCGAGCCATCGCTAGAATCCCACAGACAACGTCCTGTAAAAACTACTTTGTGGAATATGAGATTCTCACTGTTCCCAGTCTATATATTCTCGTTGTTCCGGTAGACCTTATAAAGTCCATCTTTGAAATAGAAACCACAGAAGACAGGGAACGTCGGTTAGCCACACGGAGAAAAGACTTGCCTCAGAAAATTGTACCAAAAATGAAAATTGTTAAGAACTCTGCTGGTTATCAGGCGATAGGACTCTTCAATAGATTACCCGTTAAATTAAAGGAAATCTTAAATGTTAATGTTTTTAAAACTAAGTTGAAGGCATTTTTACTAAAAGGGTGTTTTTATACAATAGAGGAATTTAAGGAAAGGAATTATGGTAACTCTACTAATCTAATGTAAAACTATTATGATTCTAAATTTTGACATGTTTATTGATTATTATATTAATAATATTTACTTCTAGTTATTAAATTGTTTTGTTCCGACTGTTATAAAATTATTAATATTGTTTGTGAGTTACTCATTTAAGTTAAGTTATGCATGATATGTTTATCTAATTTTTCATCTATAAATTTGTAATTAATTGTAATGTACCTACCTATTCGACACAATGTATATTGTTAAGAATTAAATAAATGAAAAAATGAAATATTATTAACTGACCGTTTACGTAATTGATCGATATGCCTGTGTACAGTATCACCATCATCGCCTAACACTTTATAATCACTTGGCCCTAAGACGTCCACTACTCGACCCGGGAACCATTTTTCCCCCTTTAAGTATTTCCTATACCAGACTTGGTCATGTGCGCCTACACTTCTACTCGCTCCTCCCGCCGCTTCTTGCTGCCGCTGCTGCGCGCGCCGCACTCGCCCCTCCCTATCCGGCTTGATGGTATCTAACCGAGTGCGTAACCGTCTACCTAAAAGGAGCATGGCGGGGGATTCTCCTGTTGTGGCATGTTCTATGTTACGGTGATATATCAAGAAAGCCCATAACGCGCGATCCACGTTCCGCTTTTCCTGCAAGGCCTTTTTTATCACCCTTTTTAAGGTCCTTACTGCATTTTCCGCTAACCCGTTCGATGCTGGGTGATACGGTGCCGTAAATATATGTTCGATACCACAGTACTTGGTAAAATTCTCGAGTTCATTTGAAGAAAACTGTGATCCGTTATCGCTAACTATCTGTTTAGGTAGTCCCCACCTGCTAAACAATTCACACAATCTATCTATTAACGCCCCCGCTGATGTACTGCTAACGTTAAATACCTCTATCCATTTAGACATTGCATCTACTACGACTAAATAAGTTTTGCCTGCAATAGGGCCCATATAGTCTAAGTGTATGCGTGACCAGGGTCGGTGCGGCCAGGGCCACAGGCGCGGCGCCTGCCGCGGCGGCGCATCCGCCTGCGCTGCGCACGCGGCGCACGCGCGGCACTCGCGCTCCACGGCCTCGTCGACCCCCGGCCACCATACATAACTGCGAGCGAGCGCCTTTGACTTTGCGATTCCCATATGGGGTTCGTGAATCATTATTAATATTTTGTCCTTACACTTCTCCGGTACTACAAGCCTGGGACCCCACATGACACAGCCCAGTTCCTCGTATAACTCATTCCTCCTATTGAAGAATGGTTGTAAATTCGAAATCTCGCACAACGCGGGCCAGCCATCCCTAATGTAACTTAAAATTTTCGATAGCAATGGGTCCCGCACGGTTTCCCGTTTTATTTCGTTGTAATCTAACAACAGCGCTTGTTGTACAAAGTGCCAGGTAGGTTTGTTCCGGTGCCGAGACCTTACCCTTAGCGTTATAATTGACCGGCAACCGCGAAAACCCATCGGCCCCGTTATTATCCGTGCGCACGTACTCTATGTCGAACGAATAGGCCGATAAAATAATGGCCCATCGTTGCATGCGACTAGCTACCATAGTCGGTATACCGGTATTAGGTCCAAAGATTGACACCAAAGGTTTATGGTCGGTACGCAAAACGAAATGTCGGCCGTACAAATATTGGTGAAACTTATTCATGCAGAATATGATAGCTAGTGCCTCGCGATGTATTTGTGAATAGTTCCGCTCCGCGTCATTGAGTGTGCGCGATATATAGGCTATCGGCCGCTCGCGGCCATCCGCGCCGGCCTGAGTCAGCACGCCAGCCACGCCGCGAGAGGACGCGTCACACGTCACAAACAGCTGTTTCTTGGGGTCATAATGTGCAAGTACCTCTGCGCTGGATAATATTTTTTTTATCTCCGTGAACGATCGTTCACAATCTGGCGACCAATACCACTGTTTATCTTTTTTTAACAGTTCGTACAAGGGAACTAACCTGTCGCTCATCTTTGTAATGAATTTCCCATAAAAATGTATAATCCCTAAGAACGAACGGAGCTCAGTGACGTTACATGGTCTAGGTACCCGAACTATGGCCTCAACCTTGGCGGGGTCAGTTTTTATACCTTCCTTACTTATAATATAACCTAAATAATGTACTTCTTCAACTAAAAACACACATTTACTACTTTTTAATTTTAACCCCGACTTATGAAGCCGGCTAAACACTGTCTCCAGAGCCGCCAAATGCTCCTGTTTGTTTTTGCCCCCAATGATGACGTCGTCCAAAAATATCTCTACGTTGGGGATACCTTTCAGCAAGTTACACATTATCCGCTGAAATATTCCTGGGCTTGAGGATAGCCCATATACCAATCGATTATACATATATAAACCCCGATGCGTATTAATGACAGTGTATTTTTTTGAATCGTCCAATTCAATCTGGTTATAAGCTTGCGATAGATCAATTTTTGAAAAGTAAGTAGCACCACTAAGGTTTACCATTAAGTCATCAATCTTAGGCAAGGGATATTGATCAATTAGCAGAACCGGATTTAGTGTAGCCTTATAATCCGCACATATTCTCAAGGAACCGTCAGCTTTGTTTACCGGTACCAGCGGCGAGGCCCAGTCGGAGCAGTCGACGGGCTCCACGACACCGGCGCGCAGCATGGCGTCCAGCTCCGCGTCCACGCGCTCGCGCAGCGCGTACGGGAGCGGGCGCGCGCGGTGGAACACCGGCGCCGCCCCCTCGCGCACGCGCAGGGTAGCCAACCCACCATTGTACCGCCCGAGCTCGCCACTGAACAACCCCTTATATCTGCAAAGCAAATCATTTATTTCGTCAGACATTTTCAATCGTTCTCTTGCTACAGTATTTACAGTATGACAATTGCTAAAAGTAGGAATTGTGATGTTCAATTCCGTCAACCACTGTCTACCTAGCAGCGAAGTAGTACCACCGTCGATAATAAACAGCTCCAAATACTTATTTGAGTCACCATAACTAACTCTCGGTTTAATAACGCCCAATGGCTTGACCTTTGAACCGTCGTAAAACCTTAACGATAACTCGCTAGTTTGGAGTGGACAATGACTTAAATATTTCCGATATGTTTCACTATTTATACATGATACCGCCGTACCGGTTTCTATTTCCATATGTATAACGTGATTATCTATAAGGATCGGTATACTCACCGCCCCGTATTCGTTCAAGCATAAATGATGAAAGTCCACCTCCGTGGATCTCTCGTCCGGTTCCGAGTCCTCCGCGGCTTGTGCTTGCCCATAATGCAGCCTCCCTGGAGCACCCCCGCCGCGACTATTTCCTCCGCGACCTGCGCATACCCGCCGCAGATGTCCCTGCGATGGCACCAACTGCAGACATAATCGCGGAACCGACAATTAGCGTAGTCGTGATCCGTTCCTCCACAACCTGTACAGCTGCGGCGATCTCCTCCGGCCCTTGGTCCATGGGCGGCGCCGCCGCCCCGGCTGTCAGTGCGCGAGCCTGCCGGGCCTCCCCGGCCCAACCCGCCGCTATTCCTGCCGCGCCAGCTGGTCGTACTTCGCGAATCCCCCGCCTGGTGCCGGTGAGCACCTCCTGGCCCCAGAGAATGTACCGTCGCCGATACCGACGACTGCCCACCGTTCGCCCCGGTGCCCGACGATGGTTCAACTGCTGCCGCGTCCCGCTCCGCAGCCTCTAAGGAGCTCGCGATCTTGACGGCATTGGAATATGCCAGCGTATCGTCCTCCGCGAATAACCGTTGTCGGATGACGTCACTTCGCAACCCACATACAAATTGGTCACGAAGGTTTTCATTTAGCGTGGCCCCAAATTTACAATTCCTTGCAAGCTTCTTCAATTCCGCGACATAAGTAGCAACATTTTCTCCGTTGTTCTGTCGTCTCTGTCTAAAACGGTATCTTTCGGCTAATACCGATGGCGCTGGTTGTAGATGATGACGTAACAAGTCCACGGCTTCTTCGTACCCAAGCTCCGACGGTTTTTTTGGACTTGCAAGGTTTGCCAGCAGTTCGTATGCTTCGTCCCCCATTACCGCAATCAAAGTAGGCAGTTTCAAATCGTCTGTTACTGCGTTCACCAAAAAAAACATCTCTAATCTGTCTACATATGACGACCACGCCCCGCCCGTCATATCAAACTCGCTCAGTTTCCCGACGGACATTGTTTATTCTCACAATTTATTACCGCGTGAACACTAGCACTTAGCAACACAAAAGTACACGATATTACTTTGCGATTTACTTAAATCCCATCTCGTTAGCCACTGTAATAAAACGAGTACGTCCGCAGTTAACGCCATTTAATCTCGAACAAACATATACCCACATACAATAATTAACCATGTCTAGGTGTACCCTACATTACACTTTCTTAGCCACTATTACTGGGCAGCTGAGCCGCATCGATCCCGAGCCTCTCTGGCCACGGGAGATTACGCCCGGTCTTATGGCCTCGGCGGCACAGCCCCCTTCTGCACATACAGCCGCTACGACTTCCTCTGCTCTTGACAAGTCATCCAGGCCCGTGACTCGGATCTCCGCACACTTCACCGGTCGGTGAACGTTAACTACGTCAGCGCTGAGGGCCTGCCGGAGCTTTTCAGCAAGCGCATCTGCTGCTTTCTCCGGGTTTTCCGTGCCGGGAGGGATCTCCAGCATGCGGGCTCCAGTCGCCGTCGTAACGGAGCGTACTGAAATTAAACCCACCTCCTCGAGCTTGATGCGGCTCCTGGCTTCAGCCAGCACTGTCTCATATTTGAGCCCTTTTTCGACGGCATCTGGCTTCAAAGTGAGCGTAATCGCCGCTGTGCGTGTGTGTGTGTGGTTTTTTCTTGCGTTTGGGCGGGGCTTTCTTTGAAGCGGCACCCACCTTAGGTGTTCCGCCCGCTATCTTGGCCGCCTTCTTAGCGTTCTTGCTAATCTTGGTGCTCCAGGTCTCTTGAGCGCTAGTGGACTCCACGGGCTGCGAGGGCGCCGATCGCTGCAATGCAGCCTCCTTGGCAGCCAAGGTCTTTTTCTTGGCCCGCTTCTGCTTTGCTCTGGGCTCCGTGTTGTGCACCCCTTTGTTGCTGGGAGCTGCAGCAGAAGATGCACCTGCCAATGACTCAAGGGGATTTGACGGACCCGCCGAAACTACTGAGATAGCAGGCCCAGCCACAGCAATCTGTGCATTTCTCCGGTCAGCCGCCAGCGGCGGCCGAACTCGTGGCTCAGGCAGGAGACGGCATTCAATGCCCTCCAGCCGGGCGTTCAACATCATGCTGAACTGCTGCTGGTTTGATCGCGACACCTCATCAATGAGGCATCGGATGTCAGGCTCGGCCACCTCAGCAGGTTGTTTGCGGAGTTGAGCCACTTCCTTGCGCAATTCAGTTAGCTGCCTGGAAAGCTGAATATTGGCCGCCTGCAAGCGGGCCACCTCCTCCGTCACAGTAAGGGCCCTTAGTTCTGCAACGGCCCCCGTGGCACTCTCTGCCGCCGACTTTAACGCCCGCACGAACGTTCCCTTCAGGTTGCCAGACCTTTCGGCGCCGAACGACAACGTCAAGTGCTTCCTGCTCTATGGCGTTCAAGTCTGCCGATGTCTTTGCCAATTCCTCCACCATTTCGGGACGTCTATTTTTCAGACGGGCTGTCCTCTCCTCGGAGGCCTCATTTGTTGCAGCAGTGTAGGCCGCAAGCTCCTCTTCCGCGTCTAAGCGCTGACTTTCTGCCCTTCTGGCCTTCAGTTCCGCCTGAGGTTTCCCCAGGCCGACATATTTGCCTGTAGTGTCACCTCTGCCTACCTCTCATCTCTTCGGAGATGGCTTCAACCACTCTTGTACTGAGAGCCAAGTCAGCGCAGCATCATCGCCACCACTCGCCAGCGAGCCTATGTCGCTTCCAGAGGGGTACACTACATAAATACGAAAAACTAAATTCCGATAGTCGAAATCACGAATTTCATAATACCGATTTTCATAATTCCGAATGTTTTAAAACTCCTTATATAAGTATTCCGATTCTTCATAAATCCGATTTTCATAAATCCGAAATTTAAAAAGGTCTAACGGTTACAACTCCGATTATCAAAATTACGAATTTCCATACCCCGAATAATAAGAAGTCCGACGGAATAATAATCCGAAATATCAAAAATCCGAATTCCGATTATTAAAATACCGATTTTCAAAAATCCGAATATCATTACACCGACCAATTATAAACCCGAGTAAACAGAAATCCAAAAAATCAGAATAACGTAGGTATTCCTGTTACTAACACACACGAATTAAGTCCTAAGATCCGCATTTAAACGCATGGAGTGGAGAAACTGAATAGCAAATCACATGAATACACAATTAATCGACATCGACACTTATGGAACAAGTTAACTATTTATAAGAAGATGGGTAGATGGAAAACGAATTACAAGCATTTCCTATACAGAATATTGTGAGCAAATTGTGTACAACACATTATCCTCGTAAATAAATAATAAAAAGAAGATTAAGAATAAGAAGATTATAAAAAAATAGAATGTTGGGCGTATAAAGGCAGACTTAATGCAATAATGCGAGTTCGGCCTTAGGATTATATATACTACGGAGCCAGGGACACACGCCAATTATTTTAACCTAACCTAACCGCCAGCGGGTCAACGGTGTAGTTTCAAAAATCCGAGTTTCATAATTCCTAAGACATAAAATTCCGATTATTGAAAACACGAAGTTCATTATCCCGAATATCAGATTTCCGAATTAGTAATGAAATTTCGGAAATTTGATAATCGGAGTACTGTTTTTCGGGCCATTGACACTTCGCGCTTTTGATTGTTCGGAGTTAAAAAAATCGGAAAAACAAACTATCGACATTATGAAATTCGGTAAAATGAAATTCGTGTTTTTTAGTAGTCGTAATTATAAGTCTTAGGAATTATGAAATTCGGAGTTTTGAAAATCGGAATTACCAAATTCGGAATTAAATATTTCGGATTATTTGGGTGTTCCTCTTCCAGAGCCTGAGCTCTCACCAAAGCGAGAGCGCTTCTCTGGCTTACGCCAGTATTTCCCTCGTGATCCGGATCCTGCGGACCCCTTCGATGTCACCGTCTTCATACTAGTGACAGAGGAGTCTGACTCCGAAAGCCGAGTCAACCTCACATACGGATTCATATCCAGATGGACGCCATGGTCTGCGGTATTGGCGCGCGCCATCGGGGCGCTCGCCTCCTCCGCTGTTGAACGGCACTCCTGCCCACCTTCACCCCCAAAGAATATTCCCCCAAGTTTTTATTTTCTGTATTCATTTATTAATTCCATGAGTGGGACTGAACTAAACCTACACCCCCGGGTGAAGCCCATTCCGCGGGTGTGGCTATGTACTGTAGAGGTAACCTGGTGTCTACAGGTTTTTACGACTTCGCTGTCGGATTTTATAGACTTGTCTATCGCGGGCCGGCCAATGAAGGCAAGCCCTAACCTAACTTAACCTAACGAGCTGCACTATAAATGAAGCTAAAACCCTTATTTTTAAATTTCTTCATTCATTAAACTATGCTGAGACTGAAGCTACCTTTGATATATAAGTTAGTTTTTGAGTATAAACTTTTCAACTTGTAATAATTTTTCTTACTCCACCGAATGTAATAAATATTTAAGGTAACTAATTCTGATGTTTAAAAATGAACTGGTTCTCCACGATACAGGCGTAGCCTAGTATGGGTAACTATGTAACAGAATGTGTTTAATTAAATGACTTTTTACTTTACCTTACTTTTACTTTACTTTTCTTTCATATGACTCAAGAAAAGATGGTGATAATTTTAACTGACGGATAACTTTATCTAGAGATTGAAAAATCGACCCTTAATGTCACAACTACACATTATAAAAAAAAAATGGCAAATGTTATGAATAATGCAACTATAATCAAAATGATAGAATAATTTGAATATTTTCACATTAATAATAATTAATTTAATTAGGAGGGTCATGCAATAAACATAGATTCTCCCGTCAATAGGTTGCTCTAATGCTAATATAGCTTCTCTAGTGTCCTTATTTTAGGCAATGTAACTGTTTTTGTGGAAATGAAATCTTTTGATATCTCGCCGGTATTATATTTACATCTCGCAAGATAACTCGAAAAGTTGATTCAATGTCATTATTAGCAGGCTTGATTAGTTCCAACAACCTTAACGTTAACCTTCGCAATTTTTTGTAGCATATTTATGATAAGTAATTTAATCTGACTAAAACTCGTTCCTTTTGATAACTCGTTAATTTGTACAACTATTATAAAAGCATTCGGGTCAAGCACGCACTTTATTTTCTAGTTCCAAACGGACAGTTTGTAAAATACTTAAATAATTTTATATTTTGGCAGTGTATATGTTTAATATTAAATGGTTTTTTCCCTTACGAGGTAAAAGTACAATATTCCCTACCCGTACTCTTGACTCTACATGCCGCTAAATTACGCAAGCCTTTGGGTAAAAGTACGCGTGCTGCGTAACCTTAGGCATTCAAATGACATGATAGGGTATTATCAATAAAATTCGGTTCCCCTCCGTTAGCCCTAATAATTTCATACCTAATTTTACTAGCCCTAATTTCATTAACCCTAAAATCACAAACCCGAATTTTCATTGTTCCTAATTATTCATTAGCCCTAATTTCAGTATCCCGAATTTTCATAATATCTAATTTCTCATGACCGAATTCTCACTAAGACTAATTTTATTTGACCGATTTCTTCCTAGGCCTAATATTGCAATGCCTAATAATGACTACACCTTATTATCAATGCCTCTAAAATCACTAACACGAATCTTCATTTTGTCTAAGTATTTTAGCCCTAATGTCATTATCCCGAATTGTCAGTAATACTAATTTTATTTCACTGTTTTTTTTTTATAATGTCGGTTCTGGCGCTTCGCCGGCCGCTTCCGCGGCACGCTCGCTTCGCTCGCTCGGCTCGCGCGCAGTAGAGTCACAGTTCTACCTAACACTCCTCCTCGATTCGCTCGTCGTCGTACCTACACTGACCTGCCTTAGGAAGAATAGGTGGGTAATCCGATGTCTATCTAGCTCACTCTTTTTAGACAGAGAAGTATCATGCGAGAAAAAATGAGAGAGCTCGTGCGCCGTCTTGTGATAGCCGTATAGCAAGTCGACGCCACCCCGCTGCGCGGGGTGTCTATTTCTGATCTGAGGGACACAAGTGAACCCTAACCTAACCGACCTAAGATAGAGTTCGCTTATGACATGCCATTTTCGTCCGCCCTGATAATGCACGATCCAATAATCCACGTCCACAAAAACTGGACACGGATTATCGGGCCGTACATTATTTGGCCGTGCATTATTGGCTCCCATTTTGACGAGATTAGGAAGTCTATCATGGGACGGCCGCGACATACGCAGCGGTAAAAAGTAGCCTGTTCATCAGGGATGCATTAATTAGTACTAGTCAAACATTAGAGCAAAAGTTAATAGGTCAAGTGATAGTTAGGTGTGACGAAATTAGGTGTAGTTATCATTAAACATAGTGATCATTAGGCACATTAATCATTAGGCTTAGTAGTCATTAGGAAAAATGATTATTAGTTTCCAATATATTAGCACACTTGATGTTTCGTATTAGGAATGATTATGAGGTTTGAAATTAGGCGCAGCAAAGAATTATGCCATACAAAATTAGTTATCCGAATATTAGGGCTAATTAAAATTATATCGAACGTTGTTAGGTGTAATGAAATTAGCACTAACGATATTAGTTTAAGTGGGGGTGACCCTAAAATTCAGATTTAAAGGATAATCATCAAAAACAACTGATGTTTTTGTATTCTCCAAGAACTACTACTACCTATGAACTAGTGCCTATGCCAAATATTGGGATTAGGTGTCAAAGCGGACCCCGGGCTTCTTTAGGGCACAACCGGGAATAACGCTTGGAGGATGCTGATAACAATTTTAAAATATTTTATTTTAAACGGGGGTATAGGTACGCAACGCTGGTAATATTACGCGTGCGTACTTTTCCCCCTCATCTCGCACTCTAACCCCTAAAAACGATAAATGAAACATCGGTCATAAGTTACGTATTAATCATTATTACAGAAATGTTTAATCTTATGTAAATACTAAAATACCAAAACTGTATAAAAGCCAACTTGCTACTTACTACTAAGATATCCATCCAGTTAGCTGGGCTGTCTGTCCTAGGTATATGTAATCGTCTACAACTTCGAACGTAAAATTTCCAATTGAAATAGGAGTTGGTACTACATGGACCGTGACATGAATTCTGAGAAAGCTTAAATTTATTTTGAAAGACCGATATGAAGTGTTCCCAAAAATTTCGTTTTTTGTCATTTGATTACAGAGCTATTTAGCGGCTAACAAAATATACATGTGTTTTAAATTTCATACAAACACAGTTTATAGTTTTCAAGTAAAATGCCTATGACTAACGGACAGGCGGACATGACAAAACTAAACCGTACCATTTTCGCTATTTTCGCTACCTAACGCCAAAAACGTGACGACAACTAACTTGGTGACATAATGCTATGGTAACATGTCTCACGAAAGTTTAAATTACGTAGATAACTTGATGACCGTGTAAAATTCAAATTTATCAGTAGAATATTCTTTCCCCACTCCTGGGGCCAGTTAAACTCGTAGACCAGTTTTTATAATCGTCTTTTACGATTCTTGGTCTGATCACACAAACCCAAAGCATAGCTGAGTAGTCAGCCGTTAAAAAAGTTAGTTTGAAAATAGAACGAAAAACAAAAAATGGGGTCCGGCGCACTAACACTGATTTTTCTAGTTTTTTTGTTGAGTTGTGTAACAGCATTTGAGCAGAATCTGGTGTCAAAAATATATGATTCTGGTGCGCCTTCCGGATTGTTACCTGATTGTAAGTATCATTTTTTTAACATAATAAGTACATTTTATTTTTGCTTTTCATGTTGTACTTTAAGTACAAAGTTAATTGCATAATCGTTTACCATAGATAAAAAGCTCTCACATACTTTCTGTTTTTTTACCCGACATCCGAAGGAGAGGAGGGTTATGTATAGTATTTTTAAATTTTATTTTGACGACCTGTTAGCCTAGTGGGCAGTGGCGCTGCCTGGGTTTGAATCCCGGTAAGAGCAAGTATTTGTGTGATGAGCATGAATATTTGTTTCTGAGTCTTGGATGTTTTCTATGTATTTAAGTATTTAAATAGTTGTCTAGTGCCCAATAACACCAGCCTTTTTAAGCTTACTATGGAGTTGGTTCAATTTGTGTAAGATTGTCCCCTAATATTTATTTATTTATGTATTTCGGTAATCTATGTTTATTCAGATTATTCGGGTATCCACAACACAATGAGGTGCTCCAATATTGTGTGCTTTGGGTTAAATGTACCATGTGGGTCTGTCTCTATTGTTTCCCGTAAAATTTAAGATCTGATTTTTCAGCCATAACGTTTTTGAAAGTCATCATTGTCATGAAATTTAGCAATATAAATTGGAGTTCCGAGTTTTGCAGGTCATTATTACTGTTAGCCATAACATTCAATGTGCCGGTGGTATGCAGTTACCTAATATTGAGGGCAATAATCTAGTTTATAATTAATAATAATTGTTGTCAGGTCTTTTTTCCCAAATCATAATGATTTAATTAATTAGACATATCATTCAATGTCATAGTGGTGTCACACTTCAAAATGTTAAAGCCTATAATTACGTACACTCCACAAACGCACACTTGAAACTTTTTTCTCTAAAATAAAAAATATCCGAAATATTTGACCTGAATAATAATAACAATAGTAAAGCCTTTTATTGCCAGTTTTATACAATTACATTATTTTCCTTATTTAACTATTCAATTTACTGGGTAGCCCATTTTTGGGCGAGGGCCTCCTTCAATTTATGCCATTCTTTTCTTTCTCTGGCTAGTCTGCACCAGGTTGGCCCTGCGACCTGAACTTTGTTGTCGCTCCATCTTCGTCGTGGGCGCCGCTCTTCACGTGGGCACCAGTGGAGCACTCTCTCGGTCCAGCGACCATCCTGTGTACGTGCCACATGTCCAGCCCATCTCCATTTTGTTCTGCAAGCGACCTCAGCAATGTCCTTTAGAGCGGTTCTTTTTCTGATGTCGCTGCACCGCACTTTATCTTTGAGTTTTCGGCCCAACATGCTTATATCTATCGACCTCTGGAAGACTGAGTTTATGCATCACCTCTTTTGTCAACGCCCAGCTCTGGCATCCATAGAGTACCCAGGGAAGTATTGTGTTCTCAAACCATTTCTTTTTTAGTTTTATTGGTATCTTTGACTTAAATACGTGTTTGAGAGCCCATTACTTATTCCAACCCTTTTTAATACGGTACTGGAATTTGTCATTAAAAGGGCTTGAAAGCTTAAGGTCTGCCCAAGGTATACTTACCTGTTAACTTACTCAAGAGTGTGCTCATTAATCTTGACGGGTGTCTTTGTACTATTCGTCATGACACAGGTCTTACTTGCGTTCATATTTAGACCACATCTCTTGCTCTCCGAGTTAAAACTTTTCAACATTATCTCCAGGTCCTCGTGTCTCTCGCTAAGGATGACAATATCATCTGCGAATCTTAGATGAGATAGGCGTTCTCCATTTATGTTTAAGCCCTTACCAGTCCAGCCAAGCTACCTGAAAATGTCCTCGAGCAATGCAATGAAAAGGTTTGGCGAATTGGGGTCTCCTTGTCTGACGCCTCTTTTAATGTTGAAAGGTTCTCCGTTTATGTTTAAGCTCTTACCAGTCCAGCCAAGCTTCCTGAAAATGTCCTCGAGCAATGCAGTGAAAAGGTTGGGCGAAATGGGGTCTTCTTGTCTGACGCCTCTTTAAATATTGAAAGGGCTACCTCTTCTCTCCAGTCTGACCGCTGCCTTAGCAGAATTGTATATCAGTTCTAAGACACTTATATACTTGCAGTGCACTCGCTGCGTTGCCTATGCATTCCATAATGCCTGATGTGATATGGAGTCAAATGCCTTGGAGTAGACTATATAGGCTATGTATAGATCTTTTTTGAACTCCATATATTTCTTGATGACAGAGTCAGAAAGAGAGAGAGTTTTCTTGAGTCAGTGTAAAAATGTGGTCTACTGTTGAGAAACCAGTCCTAAATCCAGCTTGTTCTCTGGGCTGATTGACTTCAATAGTTGGAGAGATTCTTTCTAGAATGATTCTTGTGAACAACTTATAGTTTGCCGATAGTAGGCTGATCGGCCTGTAGTTTGTTATGTTCAAAGGGTTTCCCTTTTATATAGTAATGTGATTATAGCTAACTTCCATTCTTCCGGTCTAGATGTAGCTAATATGTTGTTAAATATAGCGGTTAGGTTCTTGTACAGTCAAGTGCAAAAATATGTATCGAGAATAAAGTTTCAACAACAAATGTTGAACATCCCTTATTATTTGCATATCCATAAATTGTGTCATTTATGTTTCTCTGGGATGTCTTCAATAATATGCTCGCATAAAAATAATCAGTATAATGGTACCTCCCAACTCTTCATAATCAAGTATCAGTTTATACTTTCAATAACATGGATTGCATCAAATTATTATTATACATATAAACATAAAACATTTCATAAAAATATATGAACAGTCATTTCAAAAATATGGTCATACGAAAGGTTTCAGTATAATTAGTGGGTATGTAGCCTTCTTTTAACTGGATCAAGTATGTAAGTAAAGGTACTGGCTAGAACTCTTTGATTGACGTTGCATGAAAGCAGTACAGACTTGTCATTGTATACATCTGTCTCACGTTTAAGACTTTATCATATGTACCAAGTCATTTTAAACATATATTACGGTTAGAGATTGAAAAAACTGGGCAAGCGTGCAGCGCAAGATCATTGTGGGGTTCCGTATCGACTACAATAAAGTAAATGAACTTCACCATTATGCAAGGATTTAATTTTAGCTGCGGCATTTAAATATTGCTTGCATTATGAAATGTACGCTGTTAGAATATAAAGAATAGGGCGACTGACTATAATACACACTCTGAAACAGTTTTCCTTAAAATGCTTTTTTTTCTACATTGGCAAATTTTAACCCCTTTAACTCTGAAGTTTATGACGCAGTTGCAAGTTGATTTCGCAGCCCTTCAAAATTTCACTTAGCTTTCGCATTAAAATGCAAAAATATGATTCGAAAGAATCCTGTCATAAATCAGTTATGAAGTTATTACCTATTTCACTGGAATAAGAGCATTGGACCATATGTGATAGTCCATATTGAAGGACATTAGGGTCGGTAGGGGTTTACGCTTTTTAGGTATTACATAACTCCAATACATATCAAAAATAAACAATGGTCGTAAGCGCTCGCCGCCCTTTCAATATGGACTCTATTATTATTATTTAGTAATTTTTATGTACAGTCAGCGTCATATAGTACGTAGCAGTCTAGATCATAATAATTCATAATTCATTTATTATTAAAAACGTATTTTACGAAATAATGGCTTAATACTAAAATATGGAACACACTTGAAAACTGACCTTTATTTTAAATGATATAAGATTAAATCTCGGTCCTATGATACAATGGATGAGGTGAGAAACTAAATAACATGACGAAACATATTAACACCTCTGTATGTACCTATGTTTTACGAATTAAATGATTTGATTGATTGATTGAAACACGTGTGACATTGACATAAGATTCAATTTAGCTTGAAGACTGATTACAAGTTATGACACTTTTGGATGACGAATTATTTGGATACTGTAAGTAACTACTTTTACTATATGACTGTATAGTTAGCAGCAGTCAAAGTATCCAAATAATTCGTATCGTTTGTATGACGCTGACGGTACAGTCAAGTGTAAATATGGGCGCATACAACTTACTCATAAATATGTCCCATAACAGTACACAAGTGGTTTAAGGAACAACATAAGCGGATTAAGGTTGTGGTACTTATTTATGAGAGTATGTTATCGATACATTTTTTTCACTTGACTGTACCTACCTATATTTTGCACATGACAGTATGCGGGTAAATTACAAAATAAAGGAAATGTTTTTCTTTAAAATATTTATTGCTGCTTAAATTACTTTTTGTTACAATAACAATATACTGTAAGGGTAATGGCAAGTATCTAGTAACGTGTGTAACCACCTTCATTGTCAATCACAGACTGCAAACGGTTTCTCATGGAACGCACCATATTTCCGCAAACATCACTACCAATAAAACTGTCCCAGATGTTTTGAACGTGTGTTTTTAAATTATGTTTGGTTCTAACTTCCGACGGATCCCACGCCTGTACCATCAAACCCCATAGATTCTCTATGGGGTTCAAGTCGGGAGATTTTGGTGGTAATTTTATCAAGTTTAAGCCAGCTTGATCTTCTATCCATGATTGTACCACAATCGAATTGTGGACAGAACTATTGTCTTGGATGAATGTTATTGGGCCACTACCGAATACCACCGCAGCTGTTGGAACAAGCACGTTTTTTAGAATATCTTTATAATCTACACCTTTCATTCTACCAGACACTTCCACCAGTTCCCCAGGTCCGCTAGCTGACATCCAGCCCCAGTACCCAACTGATATTCGTCCACTTCTGCGATTAGGAATAATGTTTCTTTGGTCATACCGTGTACCCTTTTCTCTCCATAAATAGAGGCGGCCATCTTTTGCAGAGGTAAACACTTTCTCATCCATGAAAATTACGTTTTCAAAATCGTAATTCAAATATTTGTTAGCGAAATTGAAACGCAATCTTTTGTGCCTGTCGGTCAGTATTGGTTTCTTGGCCGGAATGCGACATTTGATGCCAGCGGCATGTAATCGACGGCGGACAGTGTGGGTCGACACACCATAGCGAATGGCATACGTCGAAGTGGCGATATTGGACATCTTCTATTAGGAGATGATCTTGTGCAGTAGTCGTTTTCCTCGGTCTGCCAGTGGAAACATGGTTCACTATTCTTCCTTCCCCTTCCCACCTCTGTACCCACAACTTCGCCGTCTTCCATGAAATACCTAACTCGTCTGATATGTCCAGAATTGAAGCACCTTCTTCTCTCAACGCAATGATACGGTGTTTAGTATGATCGACTATACGTGACATTTTATTATCATAACAGGTTTAATAGACGATTTTAATAAACCCAACATAAAATTAAATTGCAATCAGGAATATGGTTTCCCTATTTTATTTAACAATAAGCAAAACTGTCATGAGGAAACAACGTTTTCTCGTAATTTCTGACTGAAATTATTTTTAGTTGTTGACAGATGCCAAATAAATACTTGTAACTAAATAGTAGTGATTACTTTTCATAGAACACCTTATTGCTGACTTAGTTGTCCATGTCATTTTGCAAAGTTTAGGAAGATATATTAATGATGAGATATATTATAGCCTTTTTATTTATTGTTTTCACTAGTACATATTTTTGATAATGATTTGTAAAAACGTAGCATTGCACCGTTGTGTAAATATCAATAATTGAGTTATTATTTGAATGCATATTTTTAAATCATCAAACTAAGACATAATAATGATGACAAAGTATAACATATATTTCATGATCACTTTACTAAGGTCGTACTTTTGCAGTACTTTTGTATATACTTATTTATACACTTGACTGTATTGCTTTCAGGATATCGTTTGTTATGGAGGTCATCTCCAGGGCTTTTGTTACTCTTAAGTAATTTGATTGCGTGAAGAACTTCGATTCCAAGATATTCGGGACGTCTTCACTCTCGTCGTGATTTATGTAATATGTATTTTCAGTTTCACTGTCCGCGTTATATAATTGTTCGTAAAAACTCGTTGCAATGCTCACAATTGTTTCTCTTTTTGTAGTTTTGCTACCTTGTGCATTATTAAGGCTTACAACCCATGATTTCGAGCAATAGGGAATATGCATATGATTCAGAAATGGACATAAAAATCATGAGTAATCTTTATTGCTTTATAAATATACTCACGTGATTATTTTTACAAATGATCATAATTCTATTAACAAATTAAATTATTTAAAAGTAGTATTTTTCAAATTCCCTCGCAAATTTCCAAAACGCAACGCTATCGGCGGAGCGAATCGTGACGTCACCGTGCACTCGGTGTCTACTGCCAACAGGTCGTTTGTATGAAAAGTTATTCGCAATGTTTAACCGTTGTTTATGTGATAAATAATCAGTGTTTTTTGGGAATTATTAACCGAAAGGAGTGACTCCTTGTGAAAAAAGACTCGCCACAATGACTGGAAGCGGTTTTGTCAAGGCACAGTCGGATAATCTGCCTAAAATTGATGTGTTCATGATGACTAAGTACGTACCTCGTAGGTGTCTTTCTTGAATAAGCGGAATAATAACTAGTACATATGTATATGATATAATCTAAGATATGTAGGTATTAGGAATGTTACATGTTGAGAACATCTTTATGAACATAACCAACTAGGTTGTTTTCGTCAAGGCTTATAAATAAAACAAATTTGTGTAGCACGCTCAGTAAAAAGGATTAAATTCTTTCAACTTCGATCAACAGTGCAGACAAAGAAACAAGCTAAAGCTATGTTGATCAACAAAAATCATAATATTTGTAACATTAATAACTTAAAAATATTGGAAACAGAATAGTAGTATGAATAGGTATGTTATTAAATTTTTAGGTTAGGTTATTGTTTATTCGCGAGTCCTAATAACAAGATTTTAGGTACAAACATATTTAATACTCACTTCCAAATGATCCTCACAACAATATAAACTACTCAAGCACGATACATAATCTCTCATCATCGCCTTACACCCCTTTTTCCTTATTTATATTTGCATCTTTGGGCATAGGAAAATATATCATTTCAGGTGCAGTTTTAATGTTATTTTCACACATAGGGGCAATACAATATTTATAATAAGCTTTTGTGTGTTCTTCCGTTACAATAAGTTGATCTTACAAGCTTTAATAACACACTTTTATTAAAACTGTGAATCAAACACTTCGTTGTTATTTTACGTCACACCTGGCCATAATGCGAGTTTTACTGCACGCTGCGCGAACGGGAAAACTCGCATTGTGGCCAGATGAAGACGTAAAATTTTGTACGCAACACGGGCGGTAATTCGTAAAGCCCCAGAGCGCATATTTATGGCCCTCACCTTCGGTTCGGGCCACAAACACCTGCGATCTGGGGCATTTACGAATACACCGCCCTAGTTACGTAATGTACTATTATTATAAGTGCACGGTGACGTCACAAAATGAGCGCGCCAAAATGGCGGCATTTTAATCGTCCGAAAATGATAGTAGTTTTAATTTTTTTTAGCTTAATTAATAATATTGTGAAAGTGTTATATTTTTTCCGGTTACATAATTACTTATAGAATAGTTAAAAAAATACATGAATATTCTATTGAGGCATTTTTCAACCCTTTTTACAAAACTCTTTCGTCCTTTCTCTTCCTCCATTATTTTCATTCTATGTTTTTCAATATTTTCTTTAATTTTACTATTTTATTTTATATTTTTGTAGAGACGAGTAAGCCTTTTCTTTTCCTCTTTTGGCATGTTCTTCTTTTCCTTAAGTTGTGTTCTTTCTTTTATAAGATTAGCAACCTCTGGAGTGACCGCAATATCTCTGGTCTGCTTTGAAGAGTTGTTCGGCGGTAGGTAATTTGTTACAACAATTCTTTATTCTCTTAATGACTTCTGTACCTTTACGACTTCTGGGCAGAATCTGTGTGAAGATGGTTTGTTTCTTCGATAAATATATTTTTTAGGGATTATTTTTCTATTTGCAGGAAATTTGATGTTTTGTGTTGATATCGAGTTCTTGACTTTTTAATTTTATGAGAAGTGTTTATGACTTTTTGTTTACTATTATGAAGTCTATTTCATTCCGTGTTATACCATCTGGTGAGCACCAAGTCCATTTACGTTTCGGTTTTTTCTTAGGATATTTTTTTCATTTTATTCGTTCTGGCGCTTCACCGGCCTTTACCGCGGCACGCTCGCTTCGCTCGCTCGGCTAGCGTGCTTAGGGTCGCGATTCACCTAATGTACGATTCTCACCGAACGGGATGGGCCGGAGCGCATTCTATTGCATGCAAAGGAATTTGAACCATATAAACAGTAATTACATTTCATATTTGAATGCACCGTGCATCTACTGCTTGGCGGCAGCGACCGACGCGGTCGGTGGGGATTGTAATCAAATATGAATTGCATCTGCTGTATAGACGGTTCAAATTCCTTTCCATGTGAATGCGCTCCGGCCCGGCCCGTTCGGTGAGAATAGTACATTACACTCCTCCTCGCTTCGCTCGTCGTCGTACCTACGCCAACCTGCTTTCGAGGTCCAATATCTTGGCCATTTTTAATTTCAGAGAAAAAAGTATCTTCCAAAACATGATTACAACAGTTATAAAAATATAAAAAGTACTTGCCATAATGACCCCCAGTAGTACCTAGTACCCCTTTCAAATGTGTGTCTGGAAATGTTTCTAAGTAATTATTCTAAAGGTCGTCGAAAAAGTTACGCAAATACCCCTCAGAAACATCGCCTTCTGTATAATGACCCTTGACGCGTCTAGCAGGCACCTAAGACTCTCTCGTGTAATAAATATAAAGTATTAGCATTTATATGGTAATTCTATTGGACCAAAACTCGTCCCTTTTGATTACTTGTTGATTTATACGTTACTCATCACGTAGGAGAAGTCCTGGGAAACCGAACCTGACCCATGCTAAAACACATACCTATAAATGATAAATGAAAATGTATGGTTTTGTATCTCGTAACTGCACCAACCCCATTCTAAATAGGTATATTTAAAGTATGTACAAGATGATAAATTTACTAACATTAACTACATTAAATTAAAACAAAATTTTATCAAAAAAATCCCTCGTGGCACTGTACCGAGGGTGCTGGCGGCATTTCCTCGCTGAATTGCAATGCTGATTCGTTGCGTGAGAATGCAGCCAGCTCTTCGGTCACCAGTTTTGTCAACCAGACGTTGCGCGATTTCCGCAAATAACTTTTGCGCACTGGGACCCCACGGACTCAAGGTCTCGACTCCAAAGATTACAAAGTTCTAATGTCTGCCGAGGCCTCGATATTTACTCCTTTTCAGATTTTCAGTGTCTTACGCCACTGTATCTGCTTTAGTTGTATGTTGGAGGTGGGACAGTGCTAGTTGAATAAATAGGTAGCGTCCCACACCAGCATCACACCACCCACCCAAAAACACACCATCAGATATTTCGATATCATCTCTGACTATGCTACTTGGCTCAAGAAGAGCAGGCACAAAAGGTACATTGAAGGTGGAAAGAGACCAGTGGTTTCAATAATATATTTTTCAACACAATTGCTCGTAACGTACCTCTTATTGTGTCGCTTTTAGGCTCATAATCCTGGATATTAAAAACGCGTGTCTTATAACATTACAACTAGGGTTTGCATTATTCGTCCGTTTTAAGTATTCGAATAATATGGATAGTAAAATTTTCATTATTCGAATTTTCGAATAATACGAATATTTGGGAAAATAAAACAAAATTTCGATTTGAAGTCATGTAATATCAATTATAAAGTTAGATTTCAAAAAAGTTGTCCATTTAAGACCATTATACAAATTAACATTACTGAAATTGTACTATTCGGTATCAAATTTCAATAGTCCCAAAGTTTTTTTCTTTATTAGAAGCTTTATATTCGGTGAAGTCACTATTGTCCTCCATTTGAAGCCTTTCTTGCTCAACATGAGTAAACGAACTCGATCTGCTAAAGAAAAAACGAATTAGTAAGAATATTTTTCACTGATTAATTTTGATTTTTTCTTAATAATTTTCGTATGGCTGAATTTGTGAATAATCTATAGAATTATTTTGATCATGATATTCATGATCATTCCTGAATAAATACGTGTAATATAATATATGTAATACTGTTTTTATTTAACTGATGTGATGCAATAAAAGTATAAATAAAGTTTTCAGACGTGATACCTTTTATCGCATGTTACTGCCCTAGCTAGCTAGAATACAAATTGAATATGTAGTAATGTAAAATCATACTAGATCATAATTTGCACGTAAAATAGGTATCAGTTTAATGTCTAATTATTTTCACCACAGTACTTAATGCATACAAGAAAACAATTTACTTACATCACCCAGGCCAGCAGTAGCGTGTCAAACTAAACACATGGAAGGGCTCGCTAGAGAACGGCGGTCTAAAACTAAATGTCGCAAAAACCGAATACATGGCCTGCGGAAGTATGGATCCCGAAATCCCGATCCTATTATCTTATCTTATCTTATCTTATCTTATCTAGATGAGGGCCCTTTCGGATGCACTTCGACCCAGTGGGATCTTTTGTGCATTTGCCCTCTCCTTATGTCTACTCCCAACTTCGCTCCATCATTTCCACATAGCGGATGATGCAGCTCAGCGGAAGTACCTTGAATTCCTTTGGTTGCGGATAACCGTTACCGAAGTAATTCATTCTTTGTCTGGCCAGGGCATGACATTCACACAATAAGTGTTCCATAGTCTCATCCTCCTCGCCACACATTCTACAGTCTAAACTGTCCGATAGTCCCATCTTGGCCAAGAGATCCTTGACCCCGAAGTGACCTGTGAACACCCCAGATATGATTCTGAGCTGCTTCCTACTGGATTTCCAGAGTTTGTTAGTCCAGCCCGAGTCCACTCCTTCTATGAAGAGCTTAGAGTGCCTTAAGCCCGCCTCATTCCTCCACTCGTGTTGGTGTTTGGTTTTGGCGTGGGCTTTAAAGGCCGAAGTTATGGTTCCCTGCGAGAGTCCCACACATGGTTCTGGACCTACAAAGTGATTTGTAGACCCCCCTCTTGCAAGCTCATCCGCTCTTTCGTTGCCGATGAAGCCCTCGTGCCCTGGTATCCAAACTAGTTGCACCTTATTATGCTTTCCAAGCTTGTTCAGTGCCTGGACGCCGTTATAGACTAGTCTAGATTCCACTTTCGGCGTCGTAAGTGCTTTAAGGGCCGCTTGACTGTCACTGAGTATATAGATGGTCTGCCCTCTGGTTTGCCTGTCTATATTCTCCTGTGCACAGGCAATTATAGCGTATGTCTCCGCCTGGAAGACGGTTGCCAAACTACCCATGCTTACACTACTACTGTAGTCATTCGCATAAATGCCTGCTCCCGTACCGGATCCCATTTTTGATCCGTCCGTGTACCATATACTGTCTTCGATACCAGACCTAGGCGGTTCTAGACCTTCGGCCCATTCAGCCCTGGATGGAACTTTTGTTGTATAGTTCCTATGGAATACAAACTTGGGTAGCATTTTGTCACTTCCCATGCTTGTTATTCTGTCTAAGAAACCATCAGTCTCCATGTTTGTGTGTTTAGTCTTTGGTTTGTTGTCGCTCCACAGTCCAAGAGTTCTTAATCTGTAGAGCGATTTCCGCGCCTCTGACTTAATCACCAAGTGAAGTGGCGGTAGGTCCAGTAGGACTTCTAGCGCCGCTGTAGGCGTGGTACGAAACGCCCCTGTTATAGCCATGCAAGCCGATCTCTGCACCTTCATCAGAGCCTCTCTGCATGTGCTCATTAAAGTCCTTGGCCACCATACCAGGCTGCCGTACAATAATATGGGCCTCACCATCATAGTGTAGATCCACTTAAGTACCTTTGGGTTCAATCCCCATGTTTTGCCATACGCTGATCTACACATTCCAAATACCCTCAGTGCCTTTGTGATGGTAAGATCTGTATGCTTCTTCCAATTCAGTTCCTTATCCAGTGTAACACCTAGATATTTCACATCATCGGACAGTTCTAGTACCCTCCCGTACAGTTTTAACTGCTGTACGCCTGGAAGGGTCCTTTTCCTAGTAAAGGGTATTACCACAGTTTTGCCTGGATTAATGGATAGTTGGTGCAGGTCGCACCATTTCTCCACTATCCGCAGTGCCTTGTTCATGATTTCTGATACCGTGCCTGGGAACTTCCCATTAACCAGTATCACTAGATCATCAGCATATCCCACCGTGTGGATGGGACCCTTATTGAGTTCTACCAGGAGTGAGTTCACCACCAGACTCCAGAGAGTTGGTGAGAGTACCCCCCCCTGTGGACATCCCTTTGTGGCCGTGGCCATTATCTCATCCCCTAAGAGAGATGACTTTATTAGTCTGCCATTTAGCATATTGCCTATCCATTTACATAGGGTGGGCTCTACACCATGTTTTGCAGCTGCTTCGCTGATAGCTTTATACGTGGTACGATCGAACGCTCCCTCCACGTCCAAGAAAGCTGCCAGACATAGTTCCTTATTCTCTATAGCCTGTTCAGCCCTGGTTGTTACCAGGTGAAGTGCGGTTTCCGTTGACTTCCCTGGCTGGTATGCACATTGTAGTTCGTGCAGCGGATGTCTCCTTAATGGGCCATCCCTTATGTGTCTATCTACCAATTTCTCCAGTGTTTTGAGGAAAAACGACGATAAACTTATCGGCCTATACGATTTGGCTTCACTGTAATCCGCCTTACCCGGTTTGGGCAGATAGGTTACTTTTACCATCCTCCACACCCGTGGCACGTGTGCGAAGGCCAAGCACGCCCTGTACAATCTGCTAAGATGCGGGATTAGTACATTAGCGCCTTCTTGTAGTAGAATGGGGTAGATGCCATCTGGCCCCGGGGCTTTGTAAGGTTGAAATGTTGAAAGTGCCCACTTTATCTTGTTATGATCTACTACCTTTTTGGACGTGTCCCAATTGTGTCTCGTTGTACTTGTGGTCTGTTCCAACGCACTAATTGCACCTTCGTCTGTTACGCTGTCGTGTATTACTGAGCCTGGGAAGTGCGTGTTACACATTACCTTAAGGGTTTCCAGCCCCGTTTTCGTCATTCTACCGTCATTGTCCCTAATGGATGTGAGCGGGGCCGACTTTGTGGTCGCTAGTGCCTTTGTTAGTCTCATTCCTTCTGGTATTGACTCAATTTGATCGCAGTGATTCCTCCACGCTCTCCTTTTGGCTTCCCTCACAGCCTTGCTGAGTTCTGTGAGTTTTTGTGCATAGTACCCAAAGTCATTAGATGCCTTTGCGTCATTGAATATTGCCCTAGTTTCCCTCCTGAGTTTAACTATCTCTGGGGTCCACCATGGTAACTTTTTAGCCAGGGTTTTCTTCTCCGGGCAGTTATTAGTGAAGGCCGTGTATACGGCTTGTACTATTTTGTCCGCTTCGAATTCTATGTCTATAATAGAGTTGAGCTTGCCTTTTGGGTCTCCTAGGTCCACCTTTAGATCCCTTCTAAACGCCGACCAGTCCGTGTGCCTAGGATTCCGTTTTCGTACCGTGTTTATTTCTATTTTAGTTCGGTACCTAAAGCAGATGTATCTGTGGTCCGAAAGGGATATGTCGTCAGATACGTGCCATGAGTTGATTTTGTTACTAGTATTATTAGTAGCCAACGTTAAATCAATAACCTCCCCCCGCCTAGAGTTGACGAAGGTAGGTTCATTGCCTTTATTTAGTATTTGTAAAGAAGAGCTTACCAGGAAGTCCAGTACCTTCTCTCCTCTCCTGTTGACATCTGAGCTGCCCCAGATGACATGGTGAGCGTTTGCGTCGCAGCCGATTATCAGGTTGGTGTTCGCCCGGCTGCCGTATGCAACAAGATCCCGCAGTTGTTGTGTGATGGGATCCGTCGCCTCGTAGGGGAGGTAGGCTGATGATAGGATGAGCTCCTTACCCTCCCCCTTTTTTTGGATCATCACCGTGGTGAGATCCCTGCAACAGAAAGCATGTAAAGGCATAGCATTGATGGCATTTTTGACATATATACATGTCCTCATGTTATTGTTGTTATCTGGACACAGGTGAACAATTGTTCCCCCCGTTCCACCTAAACCTCTTATTTCACTTTTATATATATATGGTTCTTGAATAAGAGCAATATCGAACTTGTCGCATTTTAGCTGCCTTGCCAGAAGGGCAGTGGCAGCCTTATTGTGTTGTAGATTAATTTGTACACACCTTAAACCCGCCATTGGCGCTATTATAGTTTTGGCTTGCTGAGGTCAGCAGCCACTTCCTGGACAGTCTCGTCGCAGGACATGGGAGACATGGAGGCCTCCAGGTACAGCTCTGCCATTCCCTGCAGATCCTCCGAGCCAATCCCCGATAGCGGTGATGACTCTCATGCGGGATTCAGTAGGTCTGTCACTGGAGCCCGCCATGTCCCCGGCCTCCGATTTCAACTGCCCCTCCTCCTTGACTGTCTCAGCCTCCTCAGCCTTTTCGCCAATAGCAATTGGCACCTTGCCATCTGGAGGTGTGCCCTCCTCGGCCTCCCCAGGCGGCGGACCCCCCGCGCCCTCCCCCGGCGTCGGTCCCCCCGCGCCCGTCCCCGCACAGGCGCCATCCTCAGCCCCCTCAAGCGCCCTCTCCTCCGCGTCCTCTAGGAGCTTGAAGGAGCTCAGGTCGACCCCCGTGTGTAGGTGGTAGCCCGCTGCCTTGATAACGTCGGCCGACACCCGGTCCATCAGTATGATGCGCCTGGTGTTCGCGTCCGACGTCAAGGTGTCTACCACCTTCCACTCCTCCGTGTGTAGCGCAGGATTGTACCTCTGCAGCACACGGAGAAGCAGCTTCACGTCATGGCCGCCAACTATCTTCGTTTTCCATGCCATTTTGACAGGTTTCGGAAGATCCTTGGCGTCCATGACCCTTAGGCGCAGGCCCTCAATCTCCTCACTTCCGATTGCTGACCTGAGCCATGCGACGGACTCTCTCCCTTGGCAATTAACGATCCTATTAAGATAGGTAACGAATTTGACACGAAAAATGGCAAATTTATGTACCTAGGATCAGTACTGCATTAGTCCGGGACCATTGATCATGACAACCGAGCCCGAAACAGCGCGGCGTGGTGGCGAGAGGTCACAGGAGTCATCTGCGATCGCAGAATACCACTTCGACTCAAAGGGCTAGTGTACAAGTGCGTCATACGACCAGTCCTGTTATATGGCAGTGAGACGTGGCCAGTTCTTGGAAGGGATATTCAGGAGCTTCGCGTTACTGAAATGAAGATGTTGCGGTGGATGTGCGGCGTTACGCGTGCGGATCGCATTCGTAACGAGTACATCGATGGCAGCCTCGGTTTTCGTGACGTTGCGGATAAGCTCCAGGAATGTCGCCTTCGTTGGTTCGGTCACGTCTCTCGCAGGCCGTCGGACTACGTAGGGAACAAATGCCATGGCCTAGTTCTCGATGGCCCTCGACCCCGCGGCAGACCGATGACTGGATGTCGTGAAGGCCGACATGAGCGAAAACGGGCTCACAAAAGAAGAAGTGGAGGAAAGCGAGTAGGAAAGCGGACCCTGGCAAAGGCCGGGATAACGCTAGGTAGAAAAAGAAGATAAACATAAAGTAATACTAATTGTTTAGCAGATAGAAAAAGGGTCCCGGGATTCTCGCATATGCATTTAAATTGTAACACGTCGAGTTGCCGACTTTCCCAGTATCATTACGAGTACTTCCAGATAAGGAGAAAATTTTAAGTTTTGGGTCTTTCATATTTCATATCAATTCCTTATAAATCTAGTGTAACATTCACCTGCAAAAACATATTCCTACGGTTTTATTAAGTGTAACAGTAATTATATATTTTTTTATAGAATACATAATATTCGAATAATTCGAATAGTTCGTGTTGTATTATTCGAATAATATTTATGACGAATATTCGAATAATATGAATATTCGAATATTCGAATTGCAAACCCTTATATCCCGATTAAGTCACGTTGGCACCTTACAGCAAGATATATGCATGAACACGGTGCATTCTTAAATTAACCGGGTTGTACAGAATGTACAGCTTTTTTTAAATTTTCGGCAAATGGATTCTTACTCGACTAAACAAATTAAATCCTTTTTGTTAATTAATTGACTATTTCTTTTTGTATATGATATGGAAACGTTTAATTTAGTAAAACTATTCACTTTTCATAACATTTTACATGAATTAAATACAGATAACATTTTAAAACGAAAATATGATGTTATTTGGTATTGGCTGTTTAGAGATTTCTATGCCCACACTGCGCAAACTTCACGAAAAAAAAAACTGTTACGCGCCATTGTAGGTTATTTATTTCACAAATATTTGTATAATTTGTTTATGCGTGCTTGGTTATTATCAAAAATGTTGTCTCGTGGTGACTAGAAAAGTGATAAATAGAATGGACGCCACTGGAAGTTCTTGGCGAAGTGCAATTGTGAGTAAAAACCTGTTGTCATCTTAATGATTTGCTTAATGTAAAGTAAATAATTTGGCAGGCCTATAACATTTTTATCGTATGAAAATGATTTTTTCCTCGCAAAATATGTTGTTAAACGTCGTATGATACGCGTGAGCTTAGATAATATTACATCCTCCGTTTCCTTATCACGCGAACCGCAGGTGAGCGTGAACAATTTCGCCTCTGATGTAATTATCAACATACCTCACTTGTATCACAATGTACTATTAGAAATTCTTCTTCTTATAGAACGAACCTCAGACGGCACCGTGGATGTAGGCTATATTGTATAGCTGGGGTCAGAGCGAAGCCGCGTGGCCAACTAGTATTTTATGATTCACATTTTATTACCAAGCGTCAATATCAATGTTGCTAAATTTAGGATATCTAGTTATGATAATTTTATGATTTCCTACGCATAAAGCGACGTTAAGTTATAAAAATTTACACGCGAAAACTTACCAATGATGTAATAAATCCTTCCCGCGAATACTTTTCATCTTACTATTAAAAAGTTATAATTTATTCCACAACAATAAATGCTAATTTGAAACGTGTTCCATTATTACTTACGTAGGTACTCAATATCAACCGGCATAAATAGCAAGCGTGATCGATGCTCTGTGTGGTAAAGCGATACGTATAAACCTAGAATACATTATGCTGAATCAAACGAATTCAAAATCAAAGAGATTAGTTAAGGTTTAGGCAGTGGAAACCATTTTCTGTAGGTAGTGGAAAAAGTTTAGTAACTCGTAGAACTAACTGTTGAAGCAGAAACGTAATTTGGCAATGATTATACACTAAAGCAGTCTTCCTTCGTTGGTCCCTGATAGACCACATAAAATAACTAATAAATCGGTACATTTGTACAAATAAATAATGCATTTTTCTTTGCCAACATTAGTAAAAATCGCAAGGAAGATTATAAAAGTTAAACAAAAGCACAACTATTAATCAATTTCGTCAAATTTATATTTGTTTGTGGTCCCTCAGTTCACACACTATGAAGTAATAAAATAATTAAAATATCCTAAAATATAAACACTACGGAAAGTTTTGTCGTACTGAGGTTTAGTTAAAAAGTTTTACTACATATATATATATGTTTTTTTGTACGTGGATTGATGGCGTATAATATAAGATAAATTAAATTGCTTTTTAATATATCCTTAGCAGAGTGTTTATTAGGGTGTCCACACAATGAAAAGCATTTAAGTAGTATTAGTGAATAATTTATAAATTCTACTTTTTAAATTTGCTTACTTAAATGGCCCAAGGAAAAACTGCATACAGCCAACTACATTTTAGATTCTGTAAGCAAAATTACGAAATTAAAAACAAACTAAGTATATGGTATCAGATTTGGTGCGGTAAAACATGTAGCTCGTATATTTGCCTCGCGTATTATGTTTAAAAAATAAAAGGCGGTAAATTTACTTGAATTGATGTGTTTGGTTTGTTATTGCTGTGTAATAGGCAAATTAGTATTGTGTTGAAATGGATTTCTTATTTATACTCCTGATTTCCGCGTTGTTTATCTGGCAAGTACCTCTGGTTTGTTAGTAAATCACTAAAAGGCACTTTTTATATATCAAAAATATGCACTCGAGTCATGAAGCTACAGAAGCTACATGTTTTACCGCACCAAATCAGCCCGGCTAGCATACTAATCGGCCATATTATTTACGTTCGGACGTATAACTTTACGATTGTGCCCATTTTTACATTACTTAAATTACGTAAAATATATATATAGCAAAAAGAAGTGTAGCGTTGCCAATATATACAACTTTATTTCTACCAATTATTACATTCTTTTCATACATTCAATCGCAGTCCATGGTTAGAGACCCAATACAATACTACTTAATTAAAGAATAAATATAAGCACTGCCCTGCTACTAAAAAGTTGTACTCTTGTATTAAGTTGCATTATAATCGTTTTTCGTTTTTATTTATTTACTTTACTCCCGCCCCGTTTTTCCTATAATATTTGTAAGTTTGTATCTTAATTCATTTTATGGTACAAGTGTTACTGTTTTTTTCGTGCATGCTTGTTGAAATTGAGGAAAAGTAAATGTTAACCAAGGCTAAAGCTAACAATTGATTTATTAGACGACAAGCTGCCCGCGCTTCTCCCGCATAATTCAAAGAAAGTAGGCAAACCCGTGGGATAAAATATAGCCTACCACCACCCAGAAACCCCAATCTATACGCATTCAAAGATTTTTTGAAACACGCAAACTTGCAAAGCTTCAATCTCACAGAATTTGTCCTCTTATAATATTAGGATAGATAATTTCAACAATTTCAACAATGGTTAAGGAGAATTTGTCACTTAAGTATAATTATTTTCGTTAAATATTTACTCCATAATAATTTTATTAGGTTTCTTGAAGATGCGCATATTATATATGCCTTTAAATGAAAGCAAATTACCACGGGTCGTGTTAATATGCGATATCGAAATCCAAATGTCAAGCAAAAAGTCGTAGAAAAGTAATCCATCCAAACAGCAAACGAACTATTAAGTTTTGAAACTGAAACCGTGTGTTGTGACAGAAATTTTACAGATATCCTGCGGTCAATTGTATTGTTTTCATAGTGTTAAAATTTATCAGGGGTCTCGAGTGACCTACGTAAAATTTCGTCTGTCAACGGTTCATATCGTCACGTTTTATGTACGAAAGTCAAGAGCATGTTAGAATGTGATGTAAAAAAAGTACTTTTATGTGCAAGACATATAAATGGTCACGTTTTACGTAGATGACGGTATACCATGTTAGCTCATGACGGTACAATTTTATACGTCGGTTGTGGGCATAAAACATGTGCATAAAAGACGTCATTTTGTTAGTATGCTAGGGCCGCTGATACCATATACTACTTTTTGTAATTTTGCTTACAGAATCTAAAATGTAGTTGGTTGTATGCAGTTTTTCCTTGGTTTAAGTAAGCAAATTTAAAAAGTAGTATTTAAAAATGATTCACGTTATTAAATGCTTTTCATTGTGTGGACACCCTGATAAACACTGCTAAGGAAATATTAAAAAGCAATTTATCTTATATTATACGCCATCAATCCACGTACAAAATATATATATATGTAGTCAAACTTTTTAACTAAACCTCAGTACAACTTACAAACCTTTCCATATTGTTTATATTTTAGGATATTTTAATTATTTTATTAATTCATAGTGTGTGAACTGAGGGACCACAAACAAATATAAATTTGACGAAATTTATTAATAGTTGTGCTTTTGTTCAACTTTTATAATCTTCCTTGCGATTTTTACTAATGTTTGCAAAGAAAAATGCATTATTTAGTTGTACAAATGTACCGATTTATTAGTTATTTTATGTGGTCTCTCAGGGACCAACGAAGGAAGACTGCTTTAGTGTATAATCATTGCCAAATTACGTTTCGGTCATTACGAATACGTTTAAAGATGTTTTTACTAAATCTGTAACATCAAAATAAGCCAGCATATTAAATACTTGCCCAGAAGTGGAAGGTTCAGTGTGTGAACTGAGGGACCACACCTTTGGCTGTATAACTTTTTAGTGAATTCTTTACGAATTCCAGGTTTTTTTTTACAAAGTAATTCGCTACTACTACTAAATTTTCCACTTACTAAAATTTATTTTTTGTATTAAAAACCAAGTGGTGTCCCTCAGTCCACACGCACACAACATCCGAGCAATGTCAGAAAGGCGTACTTTGGCTACTTCCATTCCGTTCTGATATACGGAATTGATGTATGGGGTGACACTGCTGGTCGTGAGAGATCTTTCAGGCTGCAGAAGCTCGCAACCCGTGTGGTTTCCGGAGTACGGTGGGATCTCCCGGCCTAAGAACTGTTCATCAGCAACTAAATCCTAACGCTACCCTGCCTTTATATCTTGGAGATAGCTAAACTAGTAAGGTCTAACTTAGATATCGGTAGTTCCGAAATACGACAACAAGCGGTTCTATGAACTCCGGCTGTCCAGCACGCGACTCGCTAAACCAAAATGTGCCTTTCAGTCGAGCGGCCTGAGGGTCTTTAATAAAATCCCAGAACGAAAAAAAAGCAACGACCTACAACTCATTTATTTCTTAACTCAGAGCCTACCTACCAAGGCTCTGTTCCCTAATACTCGTTGAGCGAATTCTTCTCGCACGATGACATATAAAATTGTAAATTATGTACGTAATAAACAGACATAAATCTAAATAAAAAAATGAATCGTATATCTAAATGTATAAATTTATCATGTATAAACAACAACAATCTCAATAGTAAATAATAATTTGCGACTATATCGGGCAAAAAGTAACAGTACACAAAACAGCTAAAAAGGTTTGCGGCCACATGCGGCGTAGTATAGTTGAACGAACTCAAAATTAATGTACCGCCTCAAGATTTAAGGAGCTTTCAAATGATACCACACATGTTCCATACAATCAAAAATAATTGCTTACTCCTCAAAACTGCCGCTAAATTGTGATTTACTTCTTGTTGACTTTATTTATATTATGAGGTCATTAATTCCTATATCTATACCCAATTTCAGCTTCCTATGTCATACTGTCTTCGAGAAAACTGGCTGTCTCACACAGACTCCGAGTGATCGCATAAGTGTTCTGTTGGACTAATTTTGGTACCGAACATTAAAAAGATCACCCGAAATCCGCATAAGTGGGAAACGATGAGAGAGGCCTTTCCCCAACTCCTTTTGATGCTGATGATGATAAATTTTACCTTGTTAACAGGTCCAGGATCCGAGAAACCAGCAGCTATTAAGCCAAAACACCTAAAGAAAATGACCATATCAGTCTTAGGCCCAGGAGACCCTGTCAACGCCAAATTTACGACGTACACCTACTACGGGGTAGGAAAAGTGTCCGAACATCCTGATATTGACTTCAAGAACAAAAAGACGTTCATATTCATCCCTGGATATTTGGACAACGTTATTTTTCCCACGGGAAGGAGTTTGTGCTACATATATAGAGAGATGGGCTATAATGTACTCATGTTTGATACAATAAACTTTTCAGCGGAGATTTTACCCATGTAAGTACATAACTCAAGTACGATATCTAATTTGGGGGCTAATACTGATTGGCCTTTACCACAGAATAGATAATAGTACAAGTACCTTTACTGGGATTCATAATTGCTTCCATAAAGGCAAATCCTACAAATTGTCAAGTAGAAATACATCAAGAAAAACCTATCCGTATTTGTCTGAGGCATTACTGATTTATTTCGTCTGTTTAGAACATTTTGTAAATGTTAATTCGTCGAAGTAATTTCCGCTTGAATATCGGTACTGGTCACCCGAACGTTAGTTTAATATATAAATTACAACCTACTTGAAAAATCAGTTTCATAAATCAACCTAAAACCCTTGTGTCCAATTATTAAATTAGGAGTAATAGTAAAAGAACTGTCAAGTAGATGACCGAGTTTATTGACGTCGTAGGACGTAGGACACCTATAAAATTTTCCCGCCAAAGCGCTGATTGCTGAACTGACGATTTAACTTAAAGAAATGAAGGGTTAATCATACATTCCGTAGGTATTAGTGTTAGTTAACATTATCATTAAGTTTAAAAAAATAAAAAATTGTTTTGGCTGGTTTTAATACTTTTCGACTCTTGATCATGGATTGAAAATACAGGCTGTTACAAAAATGCCCCTCACGCCGAAAGGGGTTTAAAAAGTCTATTAGCCATATTTGAAAACCGTTGTCCACAAAACAAAATAAATAAAACATAAAATAATCATCATTGCAACACCACCCTGAAAACGTAAAATTATAGAGCAGACTACCTGTCCAGAAAGTAATTTTCATTTCTACCTAATTTCCTCTGAGAGATGATTTTTCTCAATTTATGACGAATTGGTAAATATAAGTCTTTTAACTGTGAAATGTTATATGTTGAAGATTTATTGAGAGGACTTGTAATAACAAAATATTTTATGTTCTGTTTTTTTTTAAGATCTTAAAGGCGGTTTCATTTCCTTTTATTGAGATTGCAAACGTTTGTAGAATAAAACGGTTTCATTCTTTTTAAACTAGGTACACATGATAAACAGTTAGTCTTCTTTTCAAAAAGTCTATGAACATTCCGTTTGATTAACGTGATAGGTTATTAAGGTAGGCACTTTTTTTTCATGGGACATTATTAAACACGTGGTAAACCATTTCTTTTAGAAAGCTACGTGTCTATAAAATCACACTTAGTCAAATAACCCGCCGCGAATTCTCCTGCTAGGTTATTGGTATTAGAGCTAGAATAAACTGGTCCCGCCACTAGAATCTTGCACTGAAAATTCACTGATTGTGTCTTCCAGAGCCGCACGCAGGATGCGTCCCGTCGGCAAACACATGGCCGAAATGGTGGCCAACCTGACAGCGCAAGGTCTGGACCCCAAAGATCTCGAACTAGCCGGAGTGAGCATGGGCGGACAAAGCATGAGCTTCCTAGCGAAAAACTACCGAGCAATTACTGGAAAAAATGTCTCCAGGATCATAGTTTTAGATCCAAGTGGACCTTGCTTCAGAAACCTGGGACCCGATCAGAGAATAGACAGGTCAGACGCTGACTTCGTTGTTGGCATCACTACCAACATGGATGGTTTTGGCATTGCAATTCCTTACGCACATGTAACATTCTACGTCAACGGCGGCGAACTGCAGCCAGGAGATGTTTGGTGGTTCCCATGCGGACTTATGTGTAGCCACATCAGGTCCTTCCAAATTTGGGTATCAGCTTTGCTAAATCCAGGTTCATTTATAGGCGTACAATGTGACACTGTGGAGCAAGCGAGGCATGGAGATTGCTATAACAAGACACCACTAGTAACCAACACACTAGATAGGTTCACAGATGAAAACAAGCCTGGAATTTATTACTTGCCCACAGCAAACTTATATCCTTATTATTTAGGGAAGAGAGGTTTGAAAAAAGCCAATAGAATACTGGAATTCATAGGAGACTTGAATAAAGAAGATATGATCTGGATGTAGTTTGTAGTTTTTAGTCGTCGTAGAAAAGCCAATTTAATAAATAAAGACTGGCAAACACCATGTTGTTTATTTATTTTTACCAGCCGAACACCGCCATATTGAAATTGTCTTTCACTATGGCGGTTTGTTTACATAGTTAGCAAATTCTATAGACAGCGACCGTAGTAGTTTTTTTGCTTGGCTTGTTTTTTTTCGCGTTGTTGATAACGATCTATGAGAACAGGGATATGTCTTGTTTTGGTTGGGTACCACTAGTTTGTGCATGACTAGCTGCCCACGCGGCTTCGCCCGTGCATTGCAAAGAACGCAGTCGAAAACGCGTGATATACCTAGCGTGCAACCATCCAGAAAGTTTGTTCTACACGCATGTGAAAAAAAATTAAACTGGATAAGTGGTTCCGGATATTAGAAAAAAAGAAAGAAAAATTTTTATTAGCGTAAAGATTTTAGTACATAGAAGCAAAATAACTACATACAATTTAACGCAAAACAATACAAACTTACAAATGTACAGAGCTACAATCTCACAGACTTTTCCTGTGTTAATATACTCAGCCGAACTATACTCAAATACTTTCATTTAATATTTGATTTTTATTAGCTTAGCATATATAAGGCACAGCATAATGGCCTCCAAGTTACTTATACAGTCCACGTCAAAATATGCTTACACTTTTCCACAACAAATAATAGTAAATACAATGTACCTACATCGCACTGTTTGTCATCACACAATAAAATTGCGAGAATACTGGTAGGTAGAGGATGGTAAAGTCACCATTATGGCATTTAATGGCTATATAAAGAGTTAAGGTCCAGGTCATAGGTTTATAATGGCTAGCTTAGGGCTAGCCATAAACCTATGACCTTAGCCTTAACCCTTTATATAGCCATTAAATGCTACTTTGTATTACAATTTACGAAGTCTTGACATCTCAATTTCTCGAATAAAATTAGTTCTGCGCGGTCCGAATAACCGCCCAGCAGTCAATGGCGGGATTTCGAGTTAGATAATTTTGCCCGCGAAGAATAAGAATAAGAATTGTTTATTGCCATGTGTTCAGAATTACATAAGTAAATAAGATAAAATTACAAAGAAGAAAAAGAAAGAAACTAATAATATTTTATAATTCAATGAAACAAACAAACAAAGAAGTCCGAGGTGCCCGGCGCTGGGCCAGGCCCGGTCAGGCCGGTCCCAGACTACACCGAAGATATTATATATCCTCAATTCTCTTTCCTATTTTCTACCATTTTGATTTAAATCCGCAATATCAAATTTCTTAAATGTAGAGGAACTCTATATTTCCAATAATAACAATTGCCTATACCAAGTTGCAATTGTATTGTATTATAACAATTGCCTTTATGCACAAACTTATCAATTACTTATGCAACTTGATACCTCCAGGCGTTCCCGAGATAAAGGTCTTGACAGACAGACAGACGGACAACAAGGTGATCGTAAAAGGGTTTCGTTTTTTCCTTTTGAGACACGGGACCCTAAAAATAATAAAAAAACTAATTAGATAAGGCCTCTTGGCAGGGTGCCCATCACGCAGGCAGCATTCCCGCGCAGAACTACGTTTTCGATTCTTTGCCCGAGATATCTGTATTTTGCGACCTGGATTCGTTATAAATAATAAATAAATATAAGGGGACAATCTTACACAAGTCGACCTAGTCCCATAGTAAGCTCAGTAAGGCTTGTGTTATGGGTACTAAATAGACGACGATATATATAAAATAAAATAAATTATACGTTATAAATGAAATAAATGAATTTTATTCTGCATGTAGGCCGTAATGGCACTTTTACAAGTCAAAATTCTACCAGCGTTACTGAAAAAGAATACCACCGTTAAGAAGAAGCGCCGAAACAAACTCAACAGTCAGTCATTTTTTGCCAAAACAAGCTTATTACAATGATAGTCCGCCCGCACGTTTGGTAGTTGCTGGGAGGTAGGATGCCGCCAGTGTGTCTGTACAGCTGGCGCTTCCCACCAGCGCACAGCGCGTCTTCCAGGTTTATCAACGACATTCCGTCAGGACGCTTGCCATCGCTCCGCACAATCTGGGGCTCCAGAGCAGCGGGAACGTTGGCACCGACGAGCATCCGTTTCAGAAGTCTTTGAGAGCGGCGTGACGGGACAGGCGGCCCCCGCGACGAGCAGGAGAGGCCATGGTGGCCGAGTTGATCCACTGGAGCCCCACAATGAACACAGTTGTGACCTGTGTAGATTCCAGCTCCCAGCCGGAGACCGACAGCTATGCGTACATTATGTTCACCATCATCATCATCATATCAGCCGAAAGACGTCCACTGCTGGAAATAGGCCTCCCCCAAAGAGTGCCAAAGTGACCAATCCCGCGCCACCCGCATCCAGCGGACTCCCGCAACCTTTACCAGGTCATCAGTCCACCTTGTCGGGGGCCTACCCACGCTGCGCCTTCCGGTACATTATGTTATTGTGGTGTTTTAGAAGAGGTAGGGCACAGCGAAATGCAATTCGAAATTGGAGCAGCCCAACTGCGGAAGTACCTCCAACTTGCAGAAGACCACAGCCATAATAATACTACTACTTGCTTTGTAATAGTGTTCTGTTCCTGGAGGTGAGCAAGGTCGCCGGAGCTCCCGAGGATGCGTTGTGTTGAGAGCGAGGGAACTTGTTCCTTCAGGTGTCAACAGGGCGAATCCTCAAACATATCAAGGGTTGGCAACGCCCATGTTACTCCTTTGGAGTTGCATGCGTCTATAGGCTGCGGTGTCCGCTTACCATCAGGCGGGCCGTACGCTTGTTTGTCACCGTCGTTGTATATAAAAAAGACCGGGTTGCACTCCGGGAGTGCCGGCAGAAGTGAAAACTTGAATAATTTTAATTTTGCAAAAAAAAACCCTTCCTCCCCCTTCCCTCCCCGTGGGTGCCAATATATCTATTAACAACCTTATTAGTAATACGCTATAGTTCAACTTAACTCAGCAAAATTGATGAAGGAGACGATGAAATAAAATACCAATTTGTTTTTGCCATTGCCAAATATTTTTCAAAGCTTTATCTCTTTAGGAATAACGACCAAATTCGAACTATTCGAATTTGCTTGCTATTAAGCTATTAAACGGTAAAGGACGCGTGGACAAAATTACAAATTTATTTGCAGAATATGCAATTGCAAAAAGTGTTTAAGGGCTTTATAATACTCCTACGAATAGTGTTCAGTTTTGAATGAAGTCGAATCGGCTAACAGCAAAATATAAAAGTTTTGATAAAACAAAATGGAAGTTGCATTTACGGAAAATGTGTTACGACCTTATACTGTTAACAATAAAGTACAAATTAGAACTATGTGCCCCTAGTCAATGTGGTTGGGATTAGATATTTGGACTCAGTCCAGCCAGCCAGGCGTTTGTGGCCTCCTTCAAACGTGCAATCTCGCTGTTAATAACCACTGGTGCTATTAGTTCTACCTGCAGGATCGAGAGGGCTGTGAATATTGAAGACATGAATGCCGGAAAAACCACACTTGTAATTTTGCGGGTTCCCAAGCCGCTGTTCTTTATTGGTAAAGCGGCTTGGGTTCCTTGGGTCCATGCCTGATCTCTCAAGTGAATGTTCAAGATGTTTTCAGTTTGGGATTTTATTAGACTGTCAATAGGTGTGATTCAATGGGGGAATTTTCAAATGGGGCAATAGCGAACCAGGGGCCGTAGACAAGGTTACAATCGACAAGCGCTAACGCCAATAGAAAACGAATAAAATGTATGGGAATGACAGATGTCAACGAAAAGTGTTTCGTCGGCATCTGTCATTTCCATGCATTTTACTATTTTCTATTGGCGTTAGCGCTTGTCGATTGTAACCTTGTCTACGGCCCCAATTTTAAAATAAACAAAATGAGTGGCAACTAATTTTGACATGGTGTTCCGAATACTTACTGAATTTTGTTGTTGATTTATTTAAGAGAAGAGGAATGGCTTACTCGAAGATGGGGAATCTGAGGAGATGCCTTCTGTCCTCTCGATCTGTCCTTCGATTCTGTTTTTATGTTAAGAGCAACGTTGGTAAAATTATGAGAGTTTTGGAAACTGACCTATTAAATTAGGAAAATAATAGTTAAATCAAAAATGTCCCCAAGGTTGGATCTCTGCGGAAGGGTTCCCATAAGATTGGCTCTCCCTTTCGATAGCCTTGCCGATTCCTTGGGCAAGGAGCGAGCCCGCAAAAAAACCATCACCATACAACATACGTGTAGCACAATTTGCTGACAAGTCGCTCCGCGCGCGACTGAGCGTCTCCTGTCGCACTTGCACCGTGCAATTAGATAGAGGCGGGTAGATCTTTCTAGACACGCGTCGCGGCGCGGCGTCAGTTGTGCTAGCCTTCCAGAACAAGAGCGTGATGTGAAGTTGTGGAATGGTTTGCTGTTGTCCTTTAGACAGTCCAGTGGGGCATTACTAAAATAAATGTTGAACAAGTTGTACGCATAATATCCAACAAGCATGTTTTTTTATACTAACTACTCTATTTAATTACACCTTACTTTAGAACTGTGCGAAGCCTAGAACAAACTGCAGTGACCACCAATTTAAATTATTATCAATGTGCATGGCTAAATACTTATACGTCTGCGTATTCTAACGGTTCACAGTTACAATTTTTATTTGAATGGTTGTGTAAAAAGTCGTACCCGTGACCGATGACACGAAAGTCTTTATGGTTAACTGGAAGAGATCCCTTACAGTGATATGGTCGCCTTTGTACCGATTTATCCTATTTTGTCTGTGTTTCACCAGTGTCTTGTGTACAATATAGTATTTACATACATACATACAGACCAATAGGGTCTCCAGATACTTTCACTACGTTTTTTTATAGTTTGCCAAATAATTGGTTAGCGCCTGGGCCACAACTGTAGCACATAATAAAAACAAATAAGACAACAAAAATTGGGCCCTCTTGGCATGGTTCCTCTGATGCTGGCAGCGCTTCCTCGCTGAATCGCAGGGCTAATGCGTTGGGCGAGGAAAATGATCTTTGGTCCCATGTAGAATCTATAAATTTAAGGGTCCTTAAATAGTTGATAGGGGCCGGGACCCCACGGGACAAGAATCGCGACACCAAACGGAATATTCCGTTCACCAAACACCAATATTCGTTGTCGGTGCCGCGGAGGTGGGACGGAGCCAAAGTGTACACAATTAGTGTCCCAGACTAGTGCATTACTCAAAGTCCACGAGATCAGGATCAGGAGCATCCTCCCCGGCCTCTTGCCACTTGTCTCTGGCTATGCCAGAAGGCTCCGAGATGATCCGCCCAATGAGTCCCATCTGGCACAGTGGCCAACGATTTTCTGGGAAGATGGCCCGTGATGTCCCAGTGGGTCAATTCGACACTAATGTTATCTATTTCACCCATAGCGTATCAGCTTCGTTTAGTAAAGCCAACTGCCTCAAAATTACTTCTCCGCTCCTTTTCAACCCTCTCTTACCTAAACCGTACGGGTATCTGTGAAACGTTTGCAGGTAGTAAATACCCGGTTTACTCCTATCCACATTTAAATCAAGGGTATTCGTCACCATTGGTTTTCCATCGAAGCAGTTAGCTTCTCTTGCCTGCTGTACAGAATTGCATTGTATGCCTATAAAAAGGCCAGGGTTCAATAATGCTGACAGCCAGAGAAAATACGATCTAACGTGGCTGCATAGGCTACCGCAAGGTAGGAACCAAATCTCCCCAGGTTGATACTCCCCGCCGTTGACGTAGAAGTTGACATGGCCCGCAGGTGTAGCTAGACCATACCCGTCTATATTTGTAGCCACTATAACGACGAAATCAGCGTCTGAGGCGTCCAATCTCTGATCTGGGCCAAGATTTCTGAAGCAGGGTCCGGTTGGGTCGAGAGCGGTCACAGTGGAAATGTTCTTGCCGGTGATTTCACGATAGCTCTTTGCTATGAAGCTCATTGTCTGTCCACCCAGGCTGATGCCGACCAGTTCCAGTTTTGTTGGATCAAGACCGAGGGCAGTCAGATTGGCCAGCATTTCAGCTACATGTTTCCCAACTGGACGTAAGAGGCGTACAGCACTGAGAAAAAAAACATGGAGTTAGGAAATTTCAACCAGGTTATAATCGGTCGCTGACAAGTGGCAACTCTGAGAAAATCAACTCTATATGAGATCTCAGTTAACCAGCTGTGTTTTCATGTAGCTACCTACGCTACCAAGTCAAATAAACACATATTCGCAAATCTGCTCGTTATTCACCCATAATCTGACGACATTCTTAAATACTCATTTATTCTCCACTCACCCACCATCTTAACGCGAACAAGAGTCTTCAAAAACGTTTCATAAATAATTCATATTAAAACCACGTTTAGCAGACTAACGAGTAACAAATTAGTTGTTTCATAAAATATTATATTAAAATCAATTTATCAGTTACTTGAAATGACATCATATTATAAATTGTTATTTGACAAATTACTCATTTATTATTCGTGACAAAGTAACGTATGGTAAAAAAACATTTCATAAAATGCATTGTTTGGTAAATACCTTATTTAATAAATCATTTACCGCGTTAATAATATTTTATTATAACAATTATTTTATATATAACTCTACACAAGTATCCGCGTAGTAAATCTTCTTTTCAGTTTTGGAATGTCCTGATATAACAGGCTGATTACCTATCCATTCTACTCTAAGGCAGGTTGGTTTAGGTACGACGACGAGCGAAGGGAGCGTGCCGTGGTAGCGGCCGACCATTTTTTTTATAATGCTTTACTTTTTATGAATATACGAGTACTACAGGAATGTTTCTTGGTTACATACCGCGATATGACAGATAAACAATCATCGGCGTTTTGTAAAATGACTTATTTTATAAAAGATTTAATTGTTAAATGATCATTTTAAAAATGACAATATAACATTCATATGTGCAACTTTTGCAAAATGAATATTTGACAAATAATTATTAACACTAGTATGAGCAGTTTGAGAAATGATAGGTTCGTGAAATAAATAGTTTGTGAATCGTCGTTTATAAAATGATAATTTATGAAATTATGTTTATGAAATGATGATAAACCGCGAACAATGTATAGAATAATAATAGTTATGTTGTAAATATTCATCTATAGTCTCACAGTTGTTAAGATATTTCTATTTTGCTGTGTAACTAGTTTAAATAAATAAAAAAAAAAAAACAAGGTGTAAAATTTAACTTCATTAGCTACTTACACAGGATAATCTCTAGCAGAAATCGCGAGATAATCCAATATGAGCACGTTATATCCGAGTTCCCTATAAAGCTGGCCAAAGGTTCTTCCTATAGGAAACGCAATTGAATCTGGGTATCCACCGACGTACAAAAACGTCTTCTTTTTGAAGTCTATGTCCGGGTGCTTGGCTAAATCCCCGATGTTGTAGTAATTATACTTCCTCCACTTGGCTTGCAGCACGAAGCCTGGACCCAAGACTGCAATGTACAGTTTCTTCAAAGACTCCGGTTTTATGTTGGCAGGCTTCCATGATCCTGGACCTGAAATTGAAAGATTAATATATAGCTTGAACAACAACACCTGAACCTTGAATCTTGCATTATCTCCCAGTTACATTAGTCGTATCGATTTGTCATGCAAGTTTATCCAAGAAGTTACCGAAGCACTTTAAGTATTTTCTATTTTCATTGTTTTTTTTTATTGATTATATTTTAATTACCCGGGACCCGGGATTTAGGGACCCGGGTATGTCCTAAAACTACGACCAAGACCACCGGGGGATGGGAAGCAGCATCCCTGGAGTGCGGTGGAAATACTGCGATCGCCAACCCGCATGCCAAGCGTGGCGATTATGGCATATACCCCCTAATGTTAAGTACAAAAAGACCACGGCCCCGAGGTTCCGGCGACCCCCGGTACCCTGGTTGTGGTAGCGGCCAGGGCACCAGCGGGGTCAGGGGTGCGAAGAATCTCCGGCGAAGATCCGGCTACCACCACCGACGACCCCTGGCCCTGGCAACTTATAACACGCGCACACTGCGGACCGACGAAAGGATAGCGGAACTGGAGGAAGGATTGAGCAAGTTGCGCTGGGATGTCATAGGGTTATCTGAAGTCCGAAGAGAGGGAGAGGACACGATAACCCTCAAATCCGGCAACTTGCTCTATTTCCGGGAGGGCGACCAACAGTCCCAGGGAGGTGTCGGGTTCCTCGTCCACAAGTCCCTCGTAAATAAAGTGGTGAAGATCGAGGTGGAGGCTATGTATGAAGATATATCGAAGGCCATGCATAGTTCCAAAACCTACTTCACCGTTGTTATGGGGGACTTCAACGCAAAACTGGGCAAGAAAGATGGTGAAGAGCTGAGAGTGGGGCAATTTGGAGTTGGAAGTCGGAACCACCGGGGCCAACTACTGGCTGGCTTCTTGGAGAAGGAAGGACTCTACATGATGAATTCCTTCTTCAAGAAACGCGAGCACAGAAAGTGGACCTGGATGAGTCCCGACGGTGCAACTAAAAACGAGATTGACTTCATCATGTCGACGAGGAAGCATATATTCAACGATGTCTCTGTGATCAATACGGTCAAAACCGGGAGCGATCACCGTCTGGTAAGAGGCACATTGAATATATGCGTCAAGCAAGAGCGCTCTCGATTGATGAAGTCTACGCTCCGTCCAGCATCAATTCAAATTCAAAACCCCGAGAGCTTCCAGCTGGAACTCCAAAACCGTTTTGATTGCCTAGGCGGCGATGTGGACGAATTGAACGACGGGTTTGTGGAAGCTGTCCGTGTCACTGGGTCTAAGTTCTTCAAGGCCCAAGGCACTAACGGAACTAAAAGGCTATCTAGCTCCACTAAGAAGCTCATGAAGGAAAGGAGTGAAATGATTCTACAGTCTTCAGCCGACGCGACCTTATACCGGCAGCTCAATAAACAGATCTCCAAGTCCCTTACCCGCGATCTGCGCCAATTCAATACAAATCGTATTGAAGAGGCCATACAGCGTAATAAGGGCTCTAAAGTATCCTCGAGAGATCTGTCTATAGGGCAGAGCCAGCTCGCGAAGTTAAAAACTGAAGATGGTAGAATCGTTTCCTCTAAACCTGAGATTCTGGGTGAGAGCGCTTTTACGGACAGCTATACACATCAACGCGCAGACCCGAAGTTAGTCAGGCGGAAGACCCTAGAGCTAGACTAACCCGACACTATACCGACGACATCCCGGACATCAGCCTGTACGAGATTGTAATGGCTCTTAAACAGCTCAAGAACAACAGAGCACCCGGTGAAGACGGAATAACAGCCGAACTTCTGAAGGCGGGTGGAAAACCGGTCCTTACGGCCCTTCAGAAGTTGTTCGGTTCCGTCTTACTGGAAGGGAGAACTCCAAAGGCATGGAATAGAGGTGTGGTGGTGCTGTTCTTCAAAAAGGGTGACAACACTCTGCTGAAGAACTACAGACCCATCTCACTTCTGAGCCATGTCTATAAGCTGTTTTCGAGGGTCATTACAAACCGTCACGTACGCAGGCTAGATGACTTCCAGCCTCCCGAACAAGCCGGTTTCCGAAGAGGCTTTAGTACCGTAGACCACATCCACACGCTTCGTCAGGTTATACAGAAGACCGAGGAGTATAACCTGCCTCTCTGCTTAGCGTTCGTGGACTACGAAAAAGCCTTCGATTCGATTGAAACCTGGGCTGTACTACAGTCTCTCCAGCGGTGCCAAGTTGACTATCGCTATATCGAAGTGCTGAAGTGTTTGTACGAGAGCGCCACTATGTCAGTCCGACTCCAGGACCAGAACTCGAAACCTATTCCGCTGCAGCGGGGAGTCAGGCAAGGAGATGTTATTTCTCCAAAACTGTTCACCGCTGCACTGGAGGACGTTTTCAAGACTCTGGACTGGAGAAGGCTAGGCATCAGCATCAACGGCGAGTACATCACTCACCTTCGGTTTGCTGACGATATAGTAGTCTTGGCTGAGACCATGGAGGACTTAAGTACGATGCTCGATGACCTCAGTAAAGCATCCGAGCGAGTTGGTCTAAGAATGAACATGGATAAGACGAAGATCATGTCAAATGCCCATGTAGTACCAACTCCCATTACAATCGGACACTTTACGCTCGAAGTTGTAGACGATTATGTATACCTAGGACAGACGATCCAGTTAGGTAGGTCCAACTTCGAGAAAGAGGTCAATCGTCCAATCCGACTCGGCTGGGCAGCGTTCGGGAAGCTACGGCAAATCTTTTCGTCCAATATTCCGCAGTGTCTCAAGACGAAAGTCTTTGACCAGTGTGTGTTGCCAGTGATGACATATGGCACTGAAACGTGGTCGCTTACTATGGGCCTCATAAGAAGGCTCAAAGTCACCCAAAGGGCAATGGAGAGGGCCATGTTGGGAGTTTCTCTGCGTGACCGCATCAGAAATGAGGCTATCCGCAGCAGAACCAAGGTAACCGATATAGCCCTCCGGATCGCTAAACTTAAGTGCCAGTGGGCGGGGCACATAGCACGTAGAACCGATGGCCGTTGGGGCGGAAAGGTTCTCGAGTGGCGACCACGTACCGGAAGGCGCAGCGTGGTAGGTGGGACTGATGACCTGGTAAAGGTTGCGGGAGTCCGCTGGATGCGGGTGGCGCGGGATCGGTCACTTTGGCACTCTTTGGGGGAGGCCTATGTCCAGCAGTGGACGTCTTTCGGCTGATATGATGATGATGATGATGATTTTATTTAACTTAATATTAATGCTATTTAAATGTGTAAAAACATGGATGAAAATCTGAAATAAATGTAGAATAGAATAGAATAGAATAGAAAACATTTATTCATGACAACAACACATACATGCACATAAAAAAAAAAAGAACATTGCCACGAAACGGTTCCATCTCAGCGTTGTGCTGGCCTGGTGACCAGCGCTGGTCTTCCGATGGAACCATCCGGTGATTCCACGGCGTAACACACATTTTAAAGTCGCACAAAATAATAATAATAGTAATTTAAAAGAAGATAAATGTCTATTTAATTTTAAGGAAACCTCAAGATCGAATGGCCTAGAGAGCAGTGGATGATTAATATGAAAACAACAATTTGTTACACAAATTGAACTTATAATGGAGCCAGAGGGAAGGAAACTAGTGCGCGGTCCATACAAAAACTTGAATTTGAAGCTGATAAATAGACCTCTATTTCCTCCGACAAATCTTAGTCTATCCATATCATTATTAACAGGGATAAGTTCGCCTTAGTACCGCTTTAACTATTTTTGTCTGTATTTTTACCTGTGTCTTGTGTACAATATAGTATTTACATACACACATAATTATTGTAACATAGATCAAGTAAGAGTTCCACTATGTCCATGTTAATTTATTTTTTATTAGTTAATGAACTAGAGCCACATGTAAAACGCTAAAAACGCACTAACTTTATCGTCCCGTCCGTCGCTTACAGACGTCAATGTACTTAAAGTTTAAAAACAAAACTAAGAGACATAATACAACGCTTTGGTAATCTATGTTAGAAAAAATATTCGCATAGTTCCATTGACTTACTATTACTACGTATAGACTGGCAACCCAGAACATTTTCCTGACGTCTTCCAATCAGGCCGCCCTCTTTGAAAATCTAAGAGTATGTAAACCTGCAGTAGATGCGACAATTTTCTGAGTTCTTATTCAGTTATGGCTTATGGCCGTGATTTAATACACTTATATATAAAAAAAAAACTACTTATTGATTTATTTATTCTGTATATATTGTAGTTCCCGAGGATGCACAGTGTTGATGCAATTTGTTTCAGCAATTTGTGTCGGATTTGATGACAAAGTCCCATTTATCGGCTATGCGGATCCTCAGATAAAATCGATATCTGAGGATCCGCTACTACTCAGATATCGATTTTGAAAGCGATTGGAAATTAATGTGGATGGTGGCTTGGTGGCTAATGTTTATTAGGTAAGTAGGTACCTATTCTCCTAAATTGCTAATGGGTTCATATTCGGAGACCATTCTCGCGACGCGTATATTATTTATAGTATAATCTAAAACGGTTCAGTGAGTTAAGTGTGAAGAGGTAACATACAGACACACTTTTGCATTTATAATATTCGTATGGATAGTCAGTTATGGCAGTAGTTAAGGCGGAAATTGAGACAAGTTTTTGTATGCAATACCGCCAGCCTGTATTTCCTCTTAATTATATAAATCAATCAATATCAAATATTAATAATGATATATACAAGATGATACTAACATCAACTAAATTAAATACAAAAGGCCCTCGAGGCATTGTGCCGGGGATGCTGGCGGCATTTCCTAGCTGAATTGCAATGATGATGCGTTGCGTGAGAAAGCATAATACAAATGGATCTAGCCCCATAGGCCTGTGTTAAGGTTGTACCATTATCTATTCTGTGGTTACAATAAATAAATACAAGTCGACGATTTTCATGCTCGTATTACAAATAAAGGTACCAGGACTTGAATCCAGGTCGGTTAGCCACGCAGGCAGGAATAGTACCTACCCTTCAGGCTAAATCGGACGTCCTATATATGTATACGGATCCATACTAATATTATAAATGCGAAAGTGTGTCTGTCTGTCTGTCTGTTACCTCTTCACGCTTAAACCACTGAACAGATTTGGATGAAATTTGATATAGAGATAGTTTGAGTCATGGGGAAGGACATAAGATAGTTTCTATCCCGGAGATCATATCCTAAGGGGGTGAAATAGGGGGTAAAAGTTTTTATGGAGCTACGATAATAACCGAGTTCGACGCGGACGGAATTGCGGGCAGAAGCTAGTGTATGACTTTCTACTGTTACCACTTCTCTTCCTGGAAGAGCGATGTCTCCTGACACAAGCATAATATAATGCTTAAAAGGAGGCTCCAAACTTTGCCTTTGTAACACTACATATTATGTTTAAACCAAATAAACTATTTTCATTTTCAGTTTTTCATGACTCATAGTGTAGTTACTTACAATCCGATAGAAATCCAACAGGGTAGCCCTCTGCCGCTTTCGAACGTTCCACCAATTTCACAGAACCAAACAAACACAAACATAAAAACGTCACTATCATCATATTATCGAATTGCATATTCAATTTTCGAACACGCTACGATTGAACTTTAAAATCTCTAAACAGACCACAATGTGTTTTGCCTGCAAAAGAAATGCTTTGACTGAAAAAGAGTCCTGTGTAGCGTGTGGCCTACATGCAAAATAAACATTACATATCTACATAGTTGTGTGTTATTGTGTATAGAAGATTTTTCTTAAGTAACGTGCCAAACGTACGGCTGGCGTCACTCTGTGTTGGCCAGTTGTTTCGACCTTTTATATTAAATTGAATGTGTCGTTCTCTAACCTTGTAGCTCTGCCTTTATATTGAATTTATAACCCGCAATATAATGTAGTATCATCAAACCATCGACGTCCGCCGTTGATGGGTTGACCAGCGGACATCGAATGCGTAAAGAAATAAAAACAATTCTTTATTTGTTCCTTTGGCTATCATCCCGGCGAATCCTCAAACATATCAAGGGTCCGCAACGCCCATGTTACTCCTTCTGAGTTGCATGCGTCTATAGGCTGCGGTGTCCGCTTACCATCAGGCGGGCCGTAGGTACGCTAGTTTGCCACCGTCGTCGTATAAAAAAACGAACATGCAAAGAGTTTTTTTTTAGTTCCCTTCGAATGAAATGTTGTCTGGCAATGACGGTTAGTAAATAAATAAATTCGTCAACTAGTTCTCTTGCGATGGAAAAGTAGTCGGCTGTTGCCTTGAAGTTTTGAACGCAGTAACCCTTTACTTTACTAGACACAAATGTTTGTCAGTAACTTCCCCCCGGGCGATAACTTGTGAGAACCTTTAGAAAGTTGTATAAGGGAATCCCGTGGACATGAGATGCGCCTCCTTTGGTGGGTAAGTGGGTTGACTAGCGTCAGCCTCCCAAACAAGAAAAAAACCACCATCATAAACCAATGTCTTGACGAAAAAAAATCGTCAGCCGACTATATGGCGGTGGAAACTCCGTCAGCTACGCTGATCACACGGGCTGGTACACATTTGGTAGATACATATTTTTCCATATCAGCCTGCAGAGGCTCATCCCACTGACGTGGGTGTGTTGCGTTTGGGCAAGCTTTAATTCATGCATTCATGGCCTCGGGATTCGGGATTACCTCATAATAATAATTTAAATTATTTATTTATAATACAGCGGGAGCGTGATGGGTGTCTATGGTGTATGAAAGTTTGTACGGAACCCTCGGTGCGCGAGTCAGTCACTTGATTGCGGGTTTGTTTATAGATATCAGGAGCGAACCTTGAACCTACGCGTGTTGTTACCTACTAATCATAATCATAATCATCATTTATTGCACCATGGTAAAAATACAAGTTGTTACAGTATATAAAAGCATCTCATGGTCATGTACCGTAGTGGGAGAAGCAATAAAAAAGAACAATATATTACATAGATACTGCTCATTTTAGTAAACTCAAAATTTATTAATACTCAAAAAGAAATAAGGCAAACAAATATGCCAAGTGACGAGAATCCCATTCAGATGTCTCAAAGAACCCTCAAAAAACGTATATTTCTACACTGGAATGTGAATTAAAATTATAGGGTATTTTCCGTTGAACTACAACTATGAAAGGCAAGCAATAGCTTCTTACTATAAGGACCGGCAAACATCTGAAACTATACATGTGCAATTAAGTAACCTCGATGGGCGATTCTGACTCGCACTTGTCGTGTTTTCGTTTTGTCCAAAAGCTGCTGACGTTATCGAGACTATGGTTCCTAGCTACGTTTCAACAAAATCGAATAATTGACGTAACTATAGCTTTTATGATTTTGAGACAGAACTCGGTTCAAAATTATGGGTAAACATGTTCCATTTGACCAACTGAAAAGTTTTACCCAGTACAGATAGGCAATGTTACCTGGGTCACAGAATAGATAATAGTACAAGTACAGAAGGGACATTCCTTTGATGTTTGCACAAGGCGCTTTTTTCTCAGCCAAAACATTAAGATTTATGGCCCTCTGACGTCGTCGACGACGACGTCGACGTTCATCGCTACAAGTACATGCCGGTTCCCCAACGTTGGGGCACCGGCATGTACTTGTAGCGATCAACGTAAATCGCGGAGTGTCCGGCCCTTGCCTGGGTATTTTTTTTCAAACTTTGCCGTACAAATCCATACACCTCACATTTCAAAATTTGCTGCAAGCTCCTGGCTAATGTTAGAGATATGTATGACTCAAAGTAAAGTCATAAATATAATCTCATCATCATCATCATCATATCAGCCGAAAAACGTCCACTGCTGGACATAGGCCTCCCCCAAAGAGTGCCAAAGTGACCGGTCCTGCGCCACCCGCATCCAGCGGACTCCCGCAACCTTTATCAGGTCATCAGTCCACCTTGTGGGGAAAATATAATCTAGTTTCTATTAAAAATAGTAAGGTTGCCATAAATATAGTGGGCAGTAAGGTGGGTAGTGGTGAAGTGGGCGTTAATTAACAGATTTGATTACAATACAGTAAATGTAACCAGTAATAATAATAATAATGAATTCAGTTAAAATTTGCTTTTAGGGCAAAGTTCCTCCTAGTGGCAAAGTAGGCATTTTCTACGGTATATTGAAAATGCCAGCAATCTTAAGTCATACAGACCCAAAGACGAAAGTTATGGTATGGTATGCAATTTGCATTGTAAATAACATCACTAAACGAAGTCAATCTTATGATACACACAAAAAATGTTGAAAAACCAAGCCAAGTTCTTGTTACCACCAAAAACTACCTAGGAATTGGGACTAGACTGCAAATACTCAAACCAGTTTGTACAGTTTTTTCAAACATGCAATAGAATATTGACGTTACATGTTTTTTTTACTAGGCTGCGATGTATTGTGTCACGTTTCAGGTGCGGCGGGACGAGCATAATGAAACATAATACAAATTTTAAGTCGAGGGCCTGCAAAGTAATCTTCTTGTTTTGTTTCATCTTCAATTAGATACGACATCATGTCATTCAGCCATTTAAAAAACGTAATGTTTTTTTTTCATTGCATGTTTCAGAAAAGCTACTTACCTCGGCCGGAACTAGGTATTGCCTGTCTGGCTATGCTCACAGCCGTCTATATATCACACTCGGCAGGCAATCCCTTATTTCCGGGCCGTTGCAGTAATGTACTATTATAGCACACCTGACACAGATTAAGCTGATATAAAAGAAAACAAAGAAATACAGAGAAGCAGTGTAGGTAGCACCACAGACGGTTTTATTTCTAAAGAGCGATCTCTTCTAGCCAACCCTAGGGTAGTGGAGAAATGAATTGCAAAACTATGTAGTAGGTGGTGCAGCCCCTCTTTTTTGATCCGCCCGTTTTTTTCTCACCTTCCTTTAATCCTACTATCTTACTTATATTATAAAAGCGAAAGTTTGGATGTTTGAATGTGTAGATGTGTGTTACTCAATCACGCTTAAACGCTTCAACCGATTTGGATGAAATTTTGGATGAGTTTATAGCCCGGATTAAAATATAGGATAGTTCTTATCCCGGATCCTCGCAAACGAAGTCGCGGGCGGAAGCTGGTTTTATTATATTATTTTATTCATGATGGGTTGATTGGATGCATTTTAGTGCTCTGTGATTCTGCTACTGCATTCGTTTCAGTTTTAATTTATTTTGGAAATGTTATTATTTATTTCAGATGCAATGTAGGTACATCGTCGGGGGCTACAGACGAAGGTGGTTTATCTTTCCATTATATTCTTTTTCTCCGTATCATATCGTTCAAAGTATGATTGAGGTAACTTCCTCGTTGGTTTCGTTAAGAAAGTGCAATCCATACTAATATTATAAATGAGAAAGTGTATGTGTGTGTTTGTTTGTTTGTTTGTCCGTCTTTCACGGCAAAACGGAGCGACGAATTGACGTGATTTTTTTAAGTGGAGATAGTTGAAGGGAAGGAGAGTGACATAGGATAGTTTTTATCCCCAAAATGGAAGGGTAAAAGATTGTATGGAGCTGGGATATAAACGAGTTCCACCCGGACGAAGTCGCGGGCAGAAGCTAGTGTACCTATATATTGTTTACTGCATAAATAACTATGAACTGTGGGCCGTGAACGAGAATAACGTACTGCTGATGTAAGTATCGCCATTTTCTTTTACCAAACTTGCCTGACACACTTCCGTACACCGATGCAGTCGTGTAGCGGTCAATGACGTCCTTGCGAAAGGTTATAGAATATTAATGACTGAAGTTACCGGTTACTACGAATGTCCTAAATAGGTAGGCAGACAAAGTCGAAGGTTATTTCTTTATTTTTCATATTAAATTCTTTCATAAGCAATATAATCGAATTTATTTACAATTATTTTTTATTATTAGTATAGATAAGTAATGTACTTTGTTACATACAAATTACATTACTTACCGTTAAGAAAAAAACGATGATTCGGGACGATGACGAGACTATTCAGTTAAAGTCAAAGTCGAAACATTTTCATAAATATACATACAGAACACTTTTAGAAGGTCAAAGTTCATTTAAAATTAGGTACAAGTTACATAACTCACAAACATAAATGACGTTTTCATAATGTCAAACATACATATATCAGTAAGATAAAATTGTATAAAGGTGCGACCACACTGCTGCTTAAAATACGGCGTGCGACTGCGTTTCCGTACCGGCACCGTTTTTTAAGCAGCAGTGTTTGGAGCATGCGTCAAAAACGGTACGCATACGATGCGCCACTGCGATTCCGTACCGTCACCGTTTTGTAAGCATTGGCGTGGGCGTACCTTAACTCGTATATATATAAATATGTTTTGATGGTTGTTACTCAATCACGCTTCAGTGGCTCAACCGATTTGGATGAAATTCGCACAAATATAATTTATAGCCTGGTTTAAAATATAGATTCAGGTAAATGTATTACTAGAATTAGGATAAAACAAGTGTCAAGATTATATAAAACAAATTGAAAATGAGAGTATGTCAGTACACCAGCACTCGGGCATGAAAGACAGAAAAAATATTAAAAAGGTTGGTTGCACTCCGTGAGTGCCGGCAGAAGTGAAAACTCAGACACACCTTAAAAGCTGAATATTACTAGTTATAGGAGTATTACATGCAATGCAATACTAGCCAACTGTCGTTATCTTCATAAAGAGAAATGCCGAATTTCTCTACGTGATCCCTTACTACTGCTATAAGTAGTAGTAATAACCTTTAAATGGTGAAAATATACTACAAGTAAGCCGACAATCTGAAACACATTAAATAAAGAGGCCTCGGCAGAGAGTACAACTTAGTAACATTTGGCGTCGAGACCCTCGGTCCGTGGGGTCCCAGTGCGCAAAAGCTAATTGCTAAAAACGCGAAACGTCTGGTTGACATAACTGGTGACCGAAGAGCTGGCGGCTTTCTCGCGCAACCCATCAGCAATGCAATTCAACGAGGAAATGCCGCCAGCATCCTCGGTACAGTGCCTCGAAGGCCTTTTTTAGATTAAAAGAACTTGGTTCTAATTTAATGTAGTGTCTGGGACATAAGGCTATTTAAATGAAAATAAGTGTTTACCATTTTTATAGTTTTTACTGGCTTTGGAATTACAAATATGTCTGTATTATTATGTATGCGACGCGTGTGCTTGATTGATACAATGCAAAAAAGCGGCCAAGTGCGTGTTGAGCCACGCGCAGGGTAGGGTTCCGTAGTTGCCCGTCTGTCACAGAATGCGGACTTAAAAGGGGCTTTTGGTGTTTTTATTATAGCTTACCCTCGTAAATAATCGTAAATATGATTATTTTTATAACACACCAATGTATAGGGTCGTTTCGCCGGTTACGCGACCACCTTCGGTTAGCGACCACCTGAAGGACAAGGTTTTTTCTATTGATGATAACGTGCCGTGAAAAAGCAACTCTATCGTTCACGGTAAAAGGTTCAAATTCCGATGACAATGTATATGCACCCGAAATTAAGTGCATTTCTTACCCGTTAACTAGTTATGTCTACTACTCGTTAACTAGTTATGTCTACTTAACTGTGATAATTTTCCTTTTAAATTCATTATTTGTACTACTGCCTCGATTTTTTTCACGTTCCCATTTAACCGGCAGGGGGGGGACGGGACACGACATGACTTGAACAAAAATTAGGGCTTTAAAGCCCATTATCTCGCAAACGCATAACTGAGTTGAAAAATAGTTTTAAAAACCCATAATGTTTTTGAACAAGCTATCCAACGATACCCTACACTATAGGTTTATGATTGGTGATTTTATTCTACTGTTTTTGTCTGAAGACGGACAGACAGACAGACGGACGGACATGGCGAAACTATAAGGGTTCCTTGTTGACTACGGAACCCTAAAAAGATAGTAGCCCAAGTGGATTTATTTATACATTTCGGCGATGTTGTGCGCATGCGCGGGATGCTGTCATCTAATTGGGCGCGATGCACGCGCGCGCGCTGAAAGCCTGTCTTTCAGGACTCCCTTGAATCCGTGGGCAGAGGGCAAATCTGATTGAGAGCCCTTTTAATGAAACCTCTGACAGTGTTTAATATACTTTACAAAATAAATAATTTAAATTCACGACATATACATATACTGATTTAATCAAAATTAACTTGAGTAATTCTATTTATTCCGTATTACCAGAACATTAGGGTACATATGAATACCCGAATTCCGATATTGCGATATTGGTCCTTTCCTTTGCAGTATCGATATTGAAATATCGGAAAAATCATGTCGGGATTCCGGTATTTCGGGATCCCGGGATCTCGGTTTACATACCCAGATTGCTATATGACATCCGGCTTTTCGTAAGTTTATAGGTACAATTCTTCCTTCACGCTGCGTTTAGTCGCTCCAACGACAACCTTGAGCTGGCACATGAACAGGGCAGCTTGCGGCCTGGAATGCTCTTACAGCATCAACATTTGATCACTCCAGCGACAACCTTGAGCTGGAAAATGAACTGAGCACTTGCGGCACGGAATGCTCTTACGCCATCAACAGAAACTGTAACACGACTGTACTAAAACTTCCATCCTTAAACGTGGAATCCTATCAAACGAAGTCATCTCTTCAGCTTTTCAAACATGAATGAATCATCCATAGTTTGTTTTGGTCGTTCTGACAGACTAGGCCTAGAATCTTCAAAAATTCAAATTCAAATATTAAATAAGTTTTTAAATATTAAAACTCAAATTTCATCCTTAAAAACTTCTAACCAGGCAGAATCAGAGCAGGTAAAGCCATATGCAAAGTTGTATATAAAGGAAGATATACACCCTCGAAAACGACGAGAACGCCCTCTATGGGCAACCCTTGAAACCATAGCAACTGCTAACATACTATGCTCTGTTGACAGCCAAACACACCCCTCATGCAGCGTCGAAACTACACTAACGATACGCTAGAGGGCGCGTTCTGGAGCATGGTGCGTTCTGGAGCATTTATTAATGCTACAGATCTTACCTTACGGTCACGTGACCGGTCTCCAGTTTAACAATTTTACCCCATCCAGCGCCGCTAAAGAAGTTTTCACTTCAAAAAGTATTTAAAGTATTCAAAAAGTATAAAATCGTGTATCGTGTAGTAGGCTAGCTAAATGGCTTTTTATAAACGACTTAAGGCGCCGTAGGTTCAGCGAAGTCAAGCGAACAGAGTTTTTGAAACAATATTAATGCTCTGTTTATAATAATATGGTTTCAAAAAAATACGAATAGTAATCTTGAGGCTTTTCTGCAGGAAGATCAGTGTTTCGAAACATGATTAGGCAATTTTCGCTCGATAGAAAAAAAATCACGAACATAGGTCTAAAAGGGTCTAAAATACACTTAAAATTTTCGTAACAAATTATGCACAAAAACTAAAAATATTAAAATGGCTTCTAAAAATAAGCTATCATGTTTGAGAAAACTCAGTGATTACTTTTTCATTAATTTAACGGCCAAAAAATTAAAATTTAAAAACATTATATCCGCGCTTCCAAGCACGCAATTCCATCTCGCTCACGCTTATGCTCAGTGAGAGGGAGAGAAGACCTTGAACCTACGGCGCCTTGGCAAACCTTGTACATTTTTGGGAAAGGTATTAAAACGCAGACAATTTACTGCCCATAAAAAACGTACCGACTTTTTGCAGAGGTTAACCAGGCACGGCAAGTTTATCTTTATTATTAATATTAAAGGAGACAGTCACTATTTCGTTTATCATAAATAAATATTCAAAAATGTATTGTTAAGTTTATATATAATGTTTATATAATGTATTGTTTGAATAAAATATAAGTAGGGTATTATAGAGACAGATATGCGAATAATATTATTGATTTGCATGCATTTTCTCTAAATGAAATGCAGGATTCTAACTGATAAATAGCGTGAATCACTCTTCTTTGTAATACAAAAAAAGCTAGATATCAGCGGCTATACCCCAAAGCATACTACCATTGGTCATTGATTGCTTGCATGCTGATGCCGTAAAGGTAAGAAAAGTAAACAAGCCTAGCTGTCTCAGCTTTATACTTATATAGGTACTTTTGACTGCATATGGTGCCAAACTAAGCCTTAAAATTAAACTTAACGAAGATATATGTGATCCCATTGCAGTTTATCCAGTGTAATGCCGAGAAAAACAGTGCTATGAGCAAATTCTATGAACTCACCATTAACTTTAACTTTAGAAAGACTGAATTTAATACATTTTGTTTTCTTACTGTTATAAGTACATTGTTAGCGGTAAACCATCCTGCAACTGAGTCTAGTGCTACATTCACTTTATCCAATTTGGTTTCCTTTCTGCCAAGTTTAAATATACTTATTAATTATGTGTCATCAGCAAATATCACAATAACGTCTTTGTTCTGCACGGCAGTCAGCACAAGCTGCCCCCAAATCGTTAATATAGGCCAAGAAAAGAAACCGACCAAGTATCGAGCCTTGTGGGAAGCCTCCCCTATAGATATATTAGACTCCTTTATTGTATGCCATTTATTTTCACGTGTTGGGTTGTTAAGATAGGTTACATTTTATAAGATCTAGTGCACGATGAAACATCACCGGAGTAACGTAGTGGCAAAGCTTTAGGATAAGAGTGTCATTGTACAAAGGGTTTGACAGATCGCCAAAAACGCCGATTGTATCCACTTTTCCCAAGCATCTAAAATGGTTCATAGTAGTCCAACACCAGCTTCGTTTGTTGATCGGTCATTAGTGGATCCAAACTGGTTTGCATGTGAAAGATTATTCAAGTTAAAGTATGATAAAATTTAATTTTGTGTTAATCAGTAACGTGTGTGTCTGTGTGTGTGTCTGTGTCGTAGCTCACTAACGGACGGACCTACAACTTAGAAAAGTTGAAAAACCCCCGACATTTTCATTTCTAATACCAATATCTCAAAAACGGCTGAACTGATTTTGATGAAACATAGCTAAGAACACTCGGGATAAAATTATCTGTGACATACAAAAACCGCATTCAAATCAATCCATCCGTTTGGGAGCTACGATGCCACAGATAGACACAGATACACAGACAGACACGTTAAACTTATAACACCCCTCTTTTTTCGTCGAGGGTTAAAAAGTTACTAACCTGTTGCTGCTTAAAAAAGGTTGAAAATACATAATTCAATACACGTGACGTGTTGTATTAGACTTAGGTTAACGTCATCATAATCATTAAACGAGTTTCCGAGCGAAGACAAGGTCAAAGTAGAGGTAGAATTAGTTTTATATTCAGATCCTAAAGTGTTATGTAACATGTGGTGATAAAGTATCGTGACCGCCTACCCAACTAACATTTTGGTGTCAGCTAAGAGTTTTATTATAAACTTAACCTTTATAAGTGAGTTATATTTATCTCAGTTGGAACTAATAGTGTTATAGAGGAGTTAAGAAAAAAAATAACTCTAAGCGTTACTAGAGCTTTATTGAACGCTGCTAAAAAGGTTTTAGAGTTATAAGAGTGTTACTCAAAGCAATTTTACTTAAGATGTTAAACCTTTAACCTGTTTGTAACGCTGAAACCTTTACAAGAGTGCTCGCTGACGCTCATTCACTCTTATTGCTTTTTAGTTGTTGCAGTGGAGTGTCTTATAAAGCTTTAGGTGTTATATCTGCTATAAGGTGCAGGCAGAGACTTAATAACAGAGTTGGTTCAGAGTGTTGTAACACAAGATACTAGAAGTGTTGAACAACACCGTTATTAAAAAATTCTTGTGATGCAATTGGAATATTTTGCGATTTAACCAAAGCATTCGACTGTGTCGATCATAGAACGCTTATTTTGAAACTAAAGCATTATGGTCTGTCTGAAAATGCGCTAAGTCTTATGTCTTCATATCTCAGTAATAGAACGCAAACAGTGGTTGTAAACGGGACGCAGTCTAATGGAGCAACAGTTACTTTAGGGGTGCCTCAGGGTTCTATCCTAGGTCCATTTTTATTTTTAGTTTATATAAATGACTTACCGTATATAATTCCTAATCTTTGTGACATAGTACTATTTGCTGACGATACATCATTAGTGTTTAAGGTTGATCGGAAATCATCTGACTACAGTGGAGTAAATAACACATTGGTCAAAGTACTTGACTGGTTTACAACTAACAATCTACTACTTAATGCTAAGAAAACTAAATGTGTAAGGTTTGCTTTGCCTAATGTTAGACCAGTAGAAACTAAAATATTTTTAAATAATGAATGTCTAGAAATGGTTGATAAGGCTTTATTCCTTGGTATAACATTGGACAGAAGCCTACAATGGAGTCCCCATATAGCAGTCCTAGCACGTAAGTTAAGTTCAGCAGCATATGCTATTAGGAAAATTAGGCAATTGACCAATGTTGAAACAGCTCGCTTAGTTTATTATAGTTATTTTCACAGTGTGATGACATATGGGATTCTGGTTTGGGGTAAAGCAGCTGATATACAGACTGTCTTTGTATTACAAAAAAGGGCTATTCGCTCAATATATTTATTGAGTTCACGAGAATCCTTAAGAGACCGTTTTAAGGAAATTAATATTATGACTGTAGCATCTCTATATATATATGAGAATATTATTTATGTAATTAAAAACATCGATTCTTTTACAAAAAATTCGGATATTCATAAGCTCAATACTAGGAACAAAAATAAAATTGCAATTAAAAAGTTTCGTATCCGTAAAGTACAGAGGTCATTCTTGGGTCAATGTATCCATTTCTTCAACAAGTTACCTGACGAAGTTTTAACATTACCCCTCCCAGCTCTTAAAAAATATTTAAAAAAGACATTGATGTCAAAAGCTTATTATAGAGTTGAAGACTATATGACTGACAGAAATGCATGGCCCAGACCGGAATCAAAATAGCCCTAATCTGTCTTGTTGTTTGACTTTTGTTTAATTTTAAGGTATTTGACTGGTTCTGCTGCGGAACTACGCTGGTGACTAAGATTATTTTGTTAAAAATTGCTTACTGTTAAGTTTGTTCCTGTGTTTCCTCTTGACAATGGTCTTATATTTGGAAACGCTAGTAGAGTCAGACCTGTAAAAGTGCCATTGCGGCCCACTTGCAAAATAAAGTTCATTTATTCATTTATTCATTTATTCATTTATTCATTTATAAAGGCAAAGCCTTCACAATATTCTTGACTACAGGTGTTGTAACTCAATAAGCGTTAAAGATGACGTTACCTGACGCCTAAAGCTTTAATGTAAGTTCGCCATTGTTTTGGTGAACTCTAACCTACAAATTGATTAGGTTATTCAATATTTGACATCAAAATAATTCACTATGTATGTTACTCAAGAATATAAAATAATAAAAACTTTAGGTGTCTATTTTATTCTTCATAAAATGTATTAGAAATCTTTAATTAATCCTAGGCGCGTTAAAATTCAGATGAGAAACATGGTATAGGTACACTTACCGTAAAATCACAAGGGCAGATTGTTTTCACTTAATTTCACATACACATCCAATTTAATACACTTTCAATAAGTACGACTCCTGTCACATATATTAATAATCTTCGCCATTTTGTCGGTAGACTATATTTTTCTCATAATTTTATAGTAAAGAAAAGAGTAAGATATATGCTCACTTGAAACTGGGTAAGCGCAAGAGTGTTACAACACTCTCAGCTAACACCTTTGCTCTAACACCTTTCTTACAGGCATTCTTAACACCTTAACAGTGGCTGGAACCGATATAAGAATGATATAAGGGTTATTTTAACGCTAGTGTGCTAGTTGGGTATTGACGAGTGCCGAACCCACTATACCATCATATCAAGGTCATGTATAGTCATGCATTGTCTGGTTCACTTGTTTCATGTTTTATGTGTTTTTCTGTTTTTTTTTTTAATATTGATTAAGTGTGTCCTGTGTATTTGTGAATAAATGTTTCTTTATTTCTTTCTTTATACATGCCTGTAAAACGGAACAGTAGCCTGATTTAGTTTTAAATCACCATTACAATATAAATTAAAGCTAGCTTAATCTTTATTAATTTATATTATGTTCGTCAAATAGTAAGAATTGTAATAAAATGACAAGTCACACCTGGTTCAAATTATAATCACAATTAAAAAATACTTAGGCAAAAGTAAAGTAACTCTGATTACAATCTATCCATAATTCCATACTAATATTATAAATGGGAAAGTGTATGTGTGCGTTTGTTTGTCCGTCTTTCACGGCAAAACGAAGCGACGAAATGACGTGATTTTTTAGGTGGAGATAGTTGAAGGGAAGAGTGACATAGGCAATTTTTTGCTTTATGTCTAACTCCCCACTTTCCTAAAATGGGGGGTAGAAGTTTGTATGAAGAAGCTGCGATATATAAACGAGTTCCACGCGGACGGAGTCGCGGGCAGAAGCTAGTACCTAATAAACGAAAACAATGAAAATGAAAATGCATACAAGATAACGGCATAATTATGTAGAAATAAGTAGCTTGCACATAGTGAATGCATATTTTTTAAAGTACTAGTATGTCATAAGGATAATTCCAATAAATATAATATGATATACATTATTATTATAATTGAATATTACATAAACATCTCATACTACAAATTAATATAATAAATACAAAATAATATAATATAATACACGAACGACGTACGAAAAAAACAAAAAAGGAGAGGAGTTATAACGTCGTCTTTTTTTAGTATGGGAAAAAAATGTTCTGAATCCTATCATGTGTATCTAATAATGTGGGTATCTTATGAAAGGGCTTACTAAGCCAATTCTAAAAGTATATCAATTTCTGTGTTGTTCTTATACCCCGCACCAGATATGCTTACTTTCTGTTTGGCCTAAAGGGTAATTGGTGTAGAATGCCTTGTGGCATTAAGTTCGCTTTTTTTACTTGTACCTTGTTACGGTGCAATAAAGTTTAAATAAATAAATTGAATCATATGGCCTAAAGATCAATCGTTCCGATTTTCATGCTTTTTACACCATTTGCAGGTTTTTACTGAATTTCGGGGTGTACCGATAAGACTATACTCACATTTACATAAATTATGTACCTACGCAGATTCAATCAGCCACAAGTCGATGACATTAACCCAAACATTGACAGGTGCAAATGTTAACTGTCTAACCTCTCACGTCTGTTTCTACGAGTACAAGGTTTGTTTTGTGTCAATTAGGTTAATTAGTGGTTTTGTCAGCAATTTTCATTCAGATTTGACTATTTTTAGTAAATAACTGCGGTGAGGTAAGAATGGCGTGTTTTGTGTATGTCGAAAGGGGTACTACTGAATCCCCTGATAGGGGTAAAGCGAAAAGTTAGGGAAGAAAACGTCAACTGAAGTGCAAATCGAGCTTCAAGTTAATAAATCCAGCCCTCCAAATGACGAACGGCCCACCACACATACGCACGGCCAGAATATGAAAACAATTCAGACAAAGTATTCTGAACCTGATTTAGGTCTGGTTGTAGTGCATGGGGCCTGGGAAGATACCACCGATCTGCCAAAAATGCTTTAAAAATGGCACAACTTTATAACAAAATAGCAGGTATTAAAGAAATAAAAAGCATTGGCTAAAACAAAATGAACATTTACTTTACGTCTGCTAATGAACCCAACTCATCCTTATCTAACCCTGTTATCTTCTGACCCATGCAGAAATGGCAGCCCTACCAATATCAGGTATCTCGAATAATTAGCCATAATAGTTATATACAGGGCTTGGAACCGGTACCGAAAATACCGGTAACATACCGGTATTTATGGGTTTTCTTCATTTCGGTTCCAGAGAACCGGTACAGGAAAAATACAGGTATTAGCACCGAAAAATACCGGTTCTTTATAAAGGTTCCTACTCGTGCATGCGACGTTGCCGTTTCGTGCGAGTGCGCGGCGCGGCGCGGCGTACGGCGGCGTTGCCAGCTGAGCCGGCGGCCGGTGGCGCGCGAGAAGTTATTCAGTTCCGCAATTATTACTAAACTCATGTTCGATAAGTTAAGACGCGTGGCATGACACGTGGCGAAGATGGGGCGAAAAAAAGTAAATCACGTTTACCAGTACTTTGAGTTAAGTGTAAGTGAAAGTGACACAACGTCAAAGTGTTTGGTCTGTGATAAAGTTATAAAGGTGAATTCATTGTTATTAGTACGCATCGTATCGCAAAAAGTCGTCTCCTTCACGATTTTCGTGGACATCTCTTCTATATACCTAAAACTGGTATGGATGTGTTCCTTGTTGTCTCCAGGGTACGAAACTCCCGGTTTTAGTTAAGGGAGAGGGGGACGGACATAGCTGTGACGTCACAAATATGGCCGCCTACGGTCAACGAATTTTGTTCAAATCTCGGGTTCTATTTTACTGATTGCTTCGTGTGAGGTGTCATTTGAAAGCTTATTAAACGTACTATAATTGATTTTTAGAACGCTATGACGTACAATCAACAGTTTTTTAATTATTAGAAAAAATATTTTTTTTACCCCGCGCGTTTGAACGAGTACTGATAAAACATGCTTGTAACTCAATAAATAATAACTTTAGCGTAATAAAAGTTACTATAAAAAAGATAGATAATTTTATAAGCTTTCCAAAAAATATAGATTTTGTTGGTGTACACTAATAAATAACCAAGTAATAATAAATTTTGTGAATTACGCACCAATTAACTATCACCACGCTCGTCTCTGCTAGCGATCGCTGGCGTCACATCGCGCCTTTAGAAATTCTTTTTTTGTTTTCTGAGTAATTATACGACTCAGACGGTCATGATACGCACCTAAAGCAGTAAAATAAAGGCCACCTCAGGAACCTTGTAGCACGAGCCGAAGGCGAGGCGAGTGCACTGAAGCGTACTTTTTCACCCCCCACACACAATTTTACGTCTTCTTTTGGCTGACAAGTGAGATTGTTATTACCAATTTACGCCCGGTTGATGTAAAATTAGTCTAGTTCCTAGTATTAAGTTGAAAACAATTAATAAATCAATGAACGCAAGCAGCTTTATTAGACAACTGGCTTCCGCCCGCGACTTGGTCTGCGTGGACCCGGGATAAACTGATCACCTAACTGACCTATATTTTAATCCAGGCTATAAACTATCTTCGTACAAAATTACATCCAAATCAGTTGAGCCTTTTAAGCGTGGTTGAGTAACAAACATCTAAACATCTAACATCCAAACTTTCGCGAGATTTGTAACTGAAACGTTGCACGCACCGAGTGTGCGTCCGCTTGGTGAGTGTTTGAGTCTTTTATGTGATAGAGTAAGGGGAGTGTGTGGCTGCGTTGGCTTGCCGTACGGGTCTTTGGCCCTCAGGTTCGCTTGTAAAACACTCGGCGGGTATGGTGTCCAAGAGCGCGCCCTGAAGGGACGCTACAGACCTTCGTCCCTATACGGAGAGCTCGGCCTGCCGCCTCGCTTACCATGCCTTCGGGTCTTCGGCCCTCAAGTTGTCCGCGCAGGCTCGCGTGGAAAGCGCGCTCTGAAGGGACGCTTCAGACCTGCTGCCCTACGGAGCCCAGCCCAGGAGTAAAGTATCTGAGAGCGCGCGCACTCTGGAGGGTCGCTTCCGGCCTTTGGCCTTCTGACTCACGCAGAGAGCGCGCTCTGAAGGGACGGTTCGGGCCTTGCTCTTAAATTCGCTGGTAAGACACTTAAGAGTAACAAAGTGTCCGCGTGGGCCCGCCTTTCAGGCCTTTGGCCATCTGGCTTGCGTGGAGAGCCCGCTCTGAAGGAACGCTTCGGGCCTTCGACCCCACACAGAGCTCGGCCTGCCGCCTCGCGTGTCATGCTGCTTTTCCGGACCTTCGGCTCTCAGGTTTGCTTGTAGGACACATAGGAGTACTAAAGAGTACACGTGGACCCGCCCTTTGGGCCTTTGGCCCTATGGCCTGCGTCGAGAGCCCACTCTGAAGGAACGATTCGGGCTTTCGGTCCTACGCAGAGCCTGGCCTGCCGCCTTGCGTGCCATACTGCTCTCCTTCGGGCCTTCGGCCCTCAGGTTTGCTTGTAGGTCACTTAGCAGTAGTAAAGTGTCCATGTGGGCCCGCCTTTTGGGCCTCTGGCCCTCTGGCTTGCGTGGACCGTAGCGTAGGTACGCTTCGGTCCTTCGGCCCTCAGGTTTGTTTGTAATGCATTTAGGAGTAGTATAATGTCTGCGTGAGCTCGCCCTTCGGGGTCTTTGGCCTTAGTACTCGCGTGAAGAGCACGCTCTTGAGGGATGTTCCGGGCCTTTGGCCCCGCGAGCCACACCGCTCGCCTTCGGGCCGTGTTGGTCTGTTCGAACTTGTTGCCTGCGAAACTGCTACTGCTTGCAGCTGATGAATTATGGGGCTCCATAGTTCGCAACACATATCAGTCGACAAGCTATATATAAAAATATCTATACGCATCTCCAGAGAAAAAATATGTTTACATATAGCTGTTGCTAGAAAGCTGATGCCTTCCGCTCACGAGAAAAAGAGATGTAACACTTTTCGGGAATCGCTGTTGTGGACTCAATAAATATCTAAGTTGGTGAAGTTTTATTAAAATTTCATAAAGTGATATTTCAGATGAGATAAAATACTATAGTAATAACTTGATTGCGTCGAAAAATAATGCATCGTTTGAGTAGGCTGAATAAAAAAAGTAAAATACAGACCAAACTTTGGTTTTTTTTTCTATCGACGAAATTTTAAGCAATCGTGCATCGATAAAAGCCGATGAACAATCATATGGTCAAGAATCATTTATCTGAAAACCTCTTAAACTTGTTTCTTAATCTAGTCAGAACGGCGTTTCAAAGCACGCGATAATTTCTAATGCACCGTCTTAAGCACCACTTGGATGCCCTAGGGCAACAACAACAACAGCAACACCAATAGAAACAACAGTACCTTTCATTTGGGAACACCAAAATTGAACTCTCATAGTATTTCAATCATACGCATCGTGCCGGTTCCCGCGGACTTGCATTACGGAATTGGCCATAAATGACAGGTTTATTATTTAACGACAACAAATTGCATATTATTGGAAAGCTAATAGAATGTTTGATATTTTTTATAATGAAATTTATCACGCTAAAGTACCTCTTTCTCGAATTATGATGGTAAGAAAGCAGTACGTCTAAGGTAAAAAAATCTATTTTTTTAATTATTTTCCAAACGGTTGAATGTACGTTACAGATCTCAAAGAATGAATTATAAAACATTTAATATGCATTCAAATGACACCTCACATGAACCGATCAGAAAAATAGAACCCGAGATTTGAACAAAAATCGATGACCGTCGGCCGCCATCTTTATGACGTCACAGCTATGTCTATCTCCCTCTCCCTTAACTAAAACCGGTAGATTCGTACTCTGGAGACAACAAGGAAAACATCCATACCAGTTTTAGGTATATAGAAGACGTGTCCACGACTTTTATCAATTTTGGCCAATTTCCGCCATACTATATGTATTTATTTAAAAGTTTCTCTAAGCTGATACAAGATTATATCTACAAAATTAATGAAATAAGTATTACCCTGCTGTTGTTGTCCACGGCTTAGCTCATAGACTACGTATTGGTACTAGAAAACTGGTTCACTGCTACCTAATTCTAACACTTCACATACACCACAAACCACAAATCAGATTTATTAACCATTATTACGACTTATCAAAAATCAGATCGTCCCAACTACCGACCCCTGACAAGAATACGTCTGCATCCAGAAGCGTCTAAGAGAAGAATGTAATCCATGCGTCCAATCCAACGCTTGCTTGCGCGCCCAACCGCAACGCAATTCACGATTTGAGTAGATAACTTATTGTGTTCTCTTTCTCTCTCATTCGATCCACTCGCACTTTCGAGTACCGGTATTTTCACTAATAAATACCGGTAAATTTCATCAATTAACCGGTACTCAAGGTACCGGTATCATGCGGAATACCAGTTCCAGCAGTACCGGTACTTTTGGTTGGTACCGGTACCTCGGTACCGGTACCATGACAAATACCGGTTCCTGGTTGAAGGTCATGGTACCGGTTCCCGAAAATACCGGTATTTCAAGCCCTGGTTATATATGGTATTTGTAATATGGGCCGTGTTGCCTGATTTAAATACATAAATAAAATAAATATACCATTAAACTGAATCCGGTCCAGTCATCAAAATGTTTAAAAAAAATAGAAATTTACAATAAAAATATGGTAGCCAGCCAACTGTTGTGCTGACTTTACTTGGCCCTACCCTGCCTGGAAAATCAACTGTTTAAACATGTCAATAGTGTCAATACCTGTATCCTCTTATAGGCTTCCCATTATACAATATCACAGATGCTGCTGATTTGGTAATATTAAGTCATACATCATAAAAAGTCATCATAAGTAGTCATAAAAAGCTACGGTAGCCCAGTGGTTCAGGCATGCGGCTGTCAAACGGCGGTCGTGGGTTGGAATCCCGGCTCGTACCAATGAGTTTTAGGGAACTTATGTACGGAATATGATTTCATATTTACCGTTAGCTTTTCGGTGAAGGAAAAACATCGTGAGGAAACCTGCATACATCTGCGAAGAAATTCAAAGGTGTATGTGAAGTCCCCAATCCGCACTGGGCCAGCGTGGGGACTACTGCCCGTTCCCTCTCATACACGAGAGGAGGCTTGTGCCCAGCAGTGGGACGTATATAGGCTGATGATATGGATCAATATCGTTCGAACCCTAGGTGTGCCCGATGTGCATAGCATCATGGAGCCTCTGAATGCTACTTACCTGGCACTGGAGTATCATGTCTATCCTGCTCTGGTCCGCGTGCTGCAGCCAACCCGAAGTGCCCTGAGTTCTCCAGGCAGAAGTCCATCAAACTAGTGATGTCTAAGGTTCCGCCCCATTCGTACTTCATAATATGCCGATATGTCAAATACCATTTTTGCCAGCCAGACCGCCTTATTTGTGTTATTTATTTTTTCCTTCACCTCCCTCAAGTCCCCCAACCCCCCAAGCCAAGTCAGCCCAAAACCTTTCGATATTATGACAACATTAGCCCCACATTCCCAGCAACGAGTCTTCGTGACTTGATATATTTTGCACCCTACCCTTCGTTTGCACCCCACGGGGAAGGGTGGACTTGGTTACACTTATATAGGCGAAAAGACAGCTGTCCTCAATTATTATATTACCAAATATACAACTAAAAGTGAAAAAAATCACGCAGTAAATAGATACTTTTGACAACATCAATTCTACCAAATCTCTCGCTAGTAGGCTTTTTAACGTAGGTCTCAGAGTGTTCAATAACAGATAATGTGGTGCATTAGAAGCAAGCGAAACACAGGGATTTCTATTTATGGTACCGATGCACAGACCACAATCCGATGGCTCGATGTAAATATATATTGCAACCGAAGAGTAAAACCTAAAAAACCGGCCAAGTGCGTGTCGGGGCCACGCGCAGTGTAGGGTTCGGTAGTGGCCTGTCGGTCTTAGTTACATCGACGCCGACGTGTGGTGCGGTTGCGTCGGCTGAATTTGTACGAAAATTGGCCTTTCGAAGTACACATTATTATAATATTAGCAATACCAGTTATTCCTTACATGCTAAACTAATGTATGTAATAGCAACAGCAGCGCGGGCCCGCGCGTCATGTCTCTCTCACTACCAACACATTTAATATGTATCTCACTATTCACTTCACACGTGACGCGCACGTCACGCGGCCGCGCTGCCGAGTTGTACCTTTAGCGCCGCGGGCCCGCGTTCGAACCGCGTTCGATGTGTGTTTGAAGTGTAGTTTCAATGCTTTACAACTTGCGCGGTTGCCGCGCAGCACACGCGCCGCGCACGACACGCGTTCGGTGGGTACACTGGCCGCTACCATAACCAGGATACCGGGGGTCGCCGGAAGCTCGGAGCCGTAGCTTGGTTGTGTTCTGCATGAGGGGTGTAGGTATGCCATAATCGTCACACTTGGCATGCGGGATGGCGATCGCAGTGTTTCCACCAAACTCCAGGGATGCCGCTGATGCTCCGGTGGTCTTGGTCGTAGATTTAGGACCTACCCGGGTCCACCCAGGTAGAAAATGCATGTATTTAAAATATAAATAATAATATTTCATAAAAACATGGAGTATTTTCGAATTAAGACATGACTATTTACACATATAATAAATTTTCGTTCTGACCTTACGAGACATATTTTATTATTTCTATGATTATGACATGTTATTACTTATTTTTACTTACTACTTATTGCGGCGCGAACAAGGCGCGCCTGCACTCAGAATAACCACGGCCAGTGACATCGCTGCCATTAAAATTACCACCAAGTGACTATCTCGTACGTACCTAACGTCTTATGTGTCTCTGTGCTTAAGCACTATTACTGTCATTACAAGTTTTAATTTTAGCTTTGTATATATCCTCAATGTGTTATTTAAAGTAATTAACGCAAAACGCATGTGAATGTTTTTCAAACCAGCCAAACAATGGCTATTAATCCCAATAACTCATTCATATAATCAAGCCGCACCCTCTCACACACACAAACACACCACAACTATACATCTATACACCCAACATATACCTACTTATATCACACCCACAGACTTCTTAATTAAAAATATTATATACTACTACTACTGTCGTCCATATATTCTCAGCACCCAATTTAGTACCTATAACACGAATCAACTTTTCTGCTCCAGTTCTTCTCAGCTATAGCATTCAATAGTCAAAGCAAATTGAATAACTTACATGAAGATATCTACAAACACGGGCTCCCAACTGCTACAAACTAAATACACCTTCTGATTATTCGCGGCCTAATCAGTTCGATAACTTTACAGTATTATCAGTTAACATACGTAGCCTTAATTGTAACTTAGATAAATTTCTAGTATTCGTCTCGTGTTTCGATATAACAGTCGACGTATTAGTACTTACCGAATGTTGGACCAGTGATCAACGCGTTCCCCCGAACGTCACAAATTACAATCTGTTCTACACTAAAATCCACTTAAATAACCCCGAGTTAATGAAGGCAACTGCCTATTATTAGAAATCAACAAATATTACACTTTAGTTTGTTCCTATCGCCCGCCATGCTACAGTAATCCTAAAACTTACTTGGATTCCCTCGACTCTATTCTGCGAAGTATACACACCCCAAGTGTATTGCTCGTGGGTGACATAAACATAAATATTCTACCTGGTCAGATTACGAACCATGGAGCCAATTACCTTACATTAATGCTGTATTATGGTCTGTTGCAGGGAGTGGACAAACCAACTGCTGGTCCTAACTCTTGCATTGACCATTTTATGGTGAAATGTAACAAGACCTGGACCACGCACATCTTTGACCACCTTACTGACCATTACCCTATCTTGTTAACTGTTTCCGATGATTCAAGTCCAAAACCGAAGAAAAATTACCATAAAATCAAACATAACTATAATGATATCCGAGAAACCCTAGCCTTGGAAAATTGGACCCAGTATTATAAACTGTGCGATGCTAATGTAGCTGCTGAAATCCTGGTCAGTACAATAAAATCGGCTATTGACTTAAATACGACTACTCAAATTATGCCTAAAAAGAGGAAGCCTTTAAAACCATGGATTACTGAGGGGGTGGTTAGATCGATACGAAAAAGGAATAAATTACAACGTAGGTCTAAACGAATGACTAACGACATACAGCTAAGAAATGAATACTGTAGACATAGGAATATATGCAATAAGTTAATAAAGTCATTAAAAAAAGAATATTATCAATCACAACTACAAATATACAATGGAGACATAAAAAATACCTGGAAAATTATTAAAGATGTATGTAATATGAACACAAATAAAAACAATGCCGAAGTTCTATTAGGATTAGGCGAAAATAAGACGGACTCCCTGAACCTAGGTTCAGGGAGTCCGTATTTACTAGTAAATAGATACTTCACATCAATCGGAAAAACCCTAGCTGACAACACGCTTGCTAATCTTAACACCACTGACATCCAACTAGCTTCTAAAAGTTCCATTTTATCTAGCACAAACACCCGTTCCTTCTTTCTTTACCCTACCGATAACACAGAAATATCCTCTATAATATTATCTCTAAAATCCGGTAGTGCTCCAGGGGAGGATTGCGTCTCGTCTGACATGCTAAAATTGTGCAGACTGTCCTTAATGGATCCAATAACTCACTTATGTAATCTGTGTTTCTCCTCGGGAATTTTTACAAACATATTCAAACGAGTTAAAATCACGCCAGTCTTTAAAAACGGCAGTAAAATTATTCATAGCAACTACAGACCCATTGCACTTATATCTGTCTTGTCAAAAATAGTCGAAAAATTAGCTAATAAACGTCTCAAAGGCTTTTTGGAGGCACACACCATTTTAGGCAGTAACCAATACTATACTATACTATACTATAATATAACCAATACCAATACCAATTTAATCCGTACAAAAATCTCAACTGAAGATGCAGTTCTTAAACTTACTAAAATTATTACGGGACATCTAGATGCTGGGAGGAAATGTTTAGGAGTGTTTCTTGACCTTCAAAAAGCCTTTGACATGGTTTCAATACCAATTCTGTTGGCTCGTTTGCAGAATGTTGGGATGAAAGGCATTGCGCTGGATTTCTTCACAAACTACTTAACTGGAAGAGTACAGTGTACTTGCATCAACAGTACAAATAGCGAATGGCTTCCAGTGGAGTATGGTGTCCAATTCAATTCAATTCAATTCAATTGTTTATTAATAAAATATAAAATTTTACATGTCAATTGCTTATACAATATTAGGTACTTAACTTATGTGTTCTCTAGTTACATTAAGGTTACGTTAGAGATTTGGGAGGCGAGGCTGAGTTAGCGAACCAGTTACGTTTTGGTGTTGTACCAATTTACGAGTAGGTACTACAGGTACATATTAGCTGTCGAAAAAGGCATCGACTGAGTAGTAGGCATTCGATAACAATTTCGTTTTAAGTTTTTTGTTGAATAATCCATCACTAGTAGCTTGTTTTATTTCTATCGGGATCTTGTTATATACTTTAGGTCCTACCGTGTGCATACACTTCTTAGATTTGGCAAGTCGCGACTTTGGTGGATAAAGCTCATCGGACCTTCTGCAATTTGCACCTCGTGTGCTACTACGAGTCGGAAACTGTTTTAAATTACGTCTTACGTATTTTGCCACTTCAAAAATGTATAAACACGGTAAGGTAAGAATTCCGGTTTTCTTGAACAGTTCCTGCGATGGGTGGTCCCATGGGACCCCTGATATGGAGCGGATCGCACGTTTTTGAAGTCTGAATGGTCTTAATCGGTCAGCAGCGTCACCCCATAAGTCAATCCCGTATGCAAGAATAGAGTGAAAGTAGCCGTAGTAGGCTTTCTTGACGTTACTGAGATTGAGACTGGGGCGCAGCCTGCTGAGTGCGAAGCAAGCGGATGATAGGCGGTCGCACAGCTGATCTATATGTGGACTCCATGTGAGCCCGGAGTCTATTATCAGGCCTAGGTATTTCACCTGATCGACTTGAGGTACAGGTTGGTCGTTACAGGTGACAAATAAGTCATGGTCCCTTTTACCTCGCAAGCAGAATCGGACTATGTTTGTTTTTTCAACATTCAATATCATACCGTTAGCCGAAAACCACGTTGCTACTTGTTCCATTACTTTGGACAGTTTAGTTTTTAGAAGAATGTGGTTTTCCGCTGCTACGATAACACAACCGTCATCCGCAAACATCACGATCTCCGCGTCGTCGGTGGCGGTTGTGAAATCGTTCATTAATATTGAAAAAAGGTTATTCCCGATCACGGAACCTTGAGGAACGGCAGTATCCCCTAAATCCAAAAGTTCAGATGTCGCTCCGCGTACGGAAGTTAGCTGTTTTCGGGACACCAAGAAAGAAGCTATCGTTTCCAAGAAGCTGCCGGTGACACCATAGTGATCTAACTTTGAAAGGATGAGAGGATGACTGACCAGCTCGAAGGCGCGCGACAGGTCACAGAATATGGCTGCCACCTGTCGCCCGGCGTCGAGGTGGCCGGACACCCTTGTCACAACATCGCGCGCCGCGTCGATCGTTGATCTACCGGGTTGGTAGGCATATTGCTGCATGTTCAGCATGTTATTAGAATAGAAGTGAGACATTAGTTTGTCACTTAATAGGCGCTCAAAGACTTTTGAAAAAAGTGGTATCAACGATATAGGTCGATAGTTCTTTAAGATGTTTAGGTCCCCTTTACCTTTGTAGATTGGTTGAACTTTTATATTTTTTAAGCTACTGGGGTAGGTACCCGTATCAATACATCTATTGATTAAGTCACAAAATATGTTTATAAGGAAAGTAGGTCGGTAGGTGTCGAGTAAGCGGGTCGACATTCCGTTAATATCTTTCGAATCTTTACGTTTGATTAATTTTACTATTTTAATTACATACTGGAGGAGAAATGGTTCATTTTCAATGTGCTTATTGTGTTTGTTTATGTACTTACTAAGATAATGAAGTGCAGCGGGGATGTCTGGGCGAGCGCAGGTGTTCTTGTTCGCGTTGACATAAAACCGGTTCAGCGCGGCAGCGGCGGTCGCCGCCCGGTGCTCGGCGCTACTCCCAGCTGATTCACTTATCAATAGTTCTAGCGAGTCGTGTTTGTTATTGTTGCTACTTGTTTCAGACTTAATTATGCACCAGGATGTCCTACAGATGTTATCGCTGCTTGAAATTAGATTGTTGAAATATTGCTTGCGAGCAGCGTAAAGTTCCTCAAAGTACCTGTTTTCAAGATCCAACATTATATCCGTATACAATTGGTTTTGTAACGCTTTATTCTGCAGCGTTGTTTTTACGTGTCGCAGACGGTTACGTAACTGGATAACTGGTTCGCTTACCCATGCCTTGTTTTCATTTTTTATAGGATACTTTTTAAGTGGAAAATTAATGTCATAAAAATGTATGATTATGTTAATAACAATATCAAATAATTGGTCAGGGCTTGCTTTTTTATCTAGAGCAGAGGTCCAGTCATAGTTGTATAAACAATAATTGAAATTGTATTTGTTCATATCAGAAAATAATCTTTTCCAAATAACAATGTTAAGTTGTAACACTTTTAGTGTAGTAATAGTGATTAATACGCATTTGTGGTCAGATATAAACATTTCGTACGGTTCAACACATAGTACTTCGTTTTTTGAGATATTGGTATAGGCAGTACACTGGCAAGTACAGTCAGTACAGGCAGTACAGTCCCTCAAGGCAGTACACTGGCCCCAACTCTTTTCCTGGTATATGTGAACGATCTTTGTAGAAACAGCATAGCTGGTTGTGAAACTCTTATGTTCGCAGACGACACAGTTTTGCTGTTCCAGGAAAGGACCTGGGATGGAGTACGCCTAGTAGCCGAAAATGGTCTTAGATTAGTCACCGCATGGTTGGAGGATTCGCTACTCTCTCTTAACGTTTCTAAAACAAATTACATTTGCTTCAGTAAGACTGCGGCGACTAAACCTGGAGGTGACTTTGAGGTAGCAATCCATACATATCCGTGCAACAGGAACAGGGTTGTTGATTGTAACTGTGTCTTATTGACGCGCGTCGGCCATCTTAAATATCTGGGTGTTCTGATTGATGCAAATTTAAATTGGAACGAACACATTACCGTTGTTTCATCGAGAATTCGGAAGCTCATTTATGCCTTCAGAAATCTAAGAGAGGTGGCAACCAAACCTCTTTTAATGCAAACTTATAAAGCGCTTGGAGAGTGCATTATCAATACTGTATTATATCCTGGGGGGGGGCTGCTAAGACACATTTAATAGAACTAGAACGAGCCCAACGAGCACTTTTGAAAGTTACTCTAAGTCTACCATTTCGTTATCCCACTCTCGACTTGTACCGCATATCTATGGTTCCATCGGTTCGCAAGTTGTACATCATGCAATGCCTAAAAAGATATCACCGTAAAGTAATTCCCTCATTACCTGAATCAAATAAACGTATTGATCGTTGTCCTATTCCCATATGCAAATCCATATTTGCGCGACGAAACATCACTTACACTGCCCCTTTGATATATAATAAAATTAAACTAGATTATAAAACTATCAAAACCTTCTCTAACCATTCCTTTAAAAAGACAGTATGGGCCTGGTTGAAGTGATATGAGTTACAAACACATGCACACACACGAACTCACCCACACGCGCACGCACACTCACACACTTGCGCACGCGCACTAGTGTACACACGCATAGATATTTTGAATGATACCACTTACTCTTATTAGATTCATAAATTGTTACAAATCGGATAATGTAAGTGTGAGACCTAGTTACTTAATTATCATTCATAAGTCTGGATGTTCTTTTTCCAACCTCTGACCATGTAATTGCGCACTCGCTGGGGGCTGCAACACAGTGAAAACTAACGCAGTCGCCAGAGCTCCAAACTGTATCATGTATTTTATATTTTTTGATCAATAAAGACTTTTTATTATTATTATTATGTATGTTTTTTTTCCATATCTCAGGACCATGGGGTACTGGACTTTTGGAAGGCATGCGTGGGGCCGAAGCCAACAGCGCAGAGGCCCTTTAAAACAAATATAATATAAAGCGAGGGATACACATGGCGGATACCATCTCCGAGCGCACAACATGATACACCCAGTGATGGTCCCCGCCAGGTGCAAAGACTATTGCAGTGCAACACTGTGCATTATTATTATTATTATTTGCTCCTGTTTTTCTGTATGAAATTTTTTAATTATTGTTTCAACTCTTATTTTTTATTTCCATTGTATTATTACCTATTATTATTTTTTGATTTAATTTAATTGACTACATTGTGTTTGCATGCATTTAATTATGTTTTACAGAAAATAAAAGATTTGATTGACTGATTGATTAATTGAGTACTGTAAAAACTATTATTTTGTTAGAACTTGTTGTTTTTTTTATTTTTTACAACAACATTTTCAAAATTACCCCATTATAACTCATGTTATGTCATGCTCAATAATGCGAACGTGAATATAATCAGACAATTATTTAACTTGTTATATTTAATTTATTATAATTAGTTACACGACACGGTGTGATTTCAAAAGTCCTCAAGAGACCAATAATAAGAATCCCAAGTGCAGTAATCCCAGAAATTTCTTGGAAACCCACGTATTTCTATAGCTAGCGACCGGAGCTAACGGAAGCCGGAGGGCTGATAACCATGGCGTCTTGGCAAGAGTTGCCAGACTATGAATTGCTTTTAGTTTAGTAGATATTTATCTGTGATTTTAATTTTTTTTTCGAGGATACCCCACCAATTTATTTTACCATTCATACGCTGGAACAACATTACCCTCCTTCTGAGAACGTCGGGTAAAAAAATACCTTTAATTTATTATTTTAAAATATTATTAATTTATTATGCGCATTTTAAAGCGCGTTTCCTAAAGCGTTTAACAAAATTTCCCATCCCATACCTATAAGAAAATAAGAAACATTTGGAGTTCATGGCAACCTTTTGAGGTGGCTTACACCTTATCTCCGCAACAGAACGCAAGCAGTGGCGGTCAAAGGTCATATATCAAGTTTTGTACCTATCTCACCTAGGGTACCTCAGGGCTCCCACCTTGGTCCGTTGTTATTTAACGACGTCATTGAATGTTTTCAGCATTCTGAAGTCTTATTATATGCAGACGATATGAAAATATTCAGCGTTATCAAATCACTGAATAACTGCCTCAATCTACAACAGGACCTCAACAGACTAAAATACCTACTGTCAAAATAATGAACTTTGCCTTAACACTGATACATATTGTTCTATTACATTCTATCTCATAACCCGCGATCTGCGCCAATTCAATACAAATCGTATTGAAGGGGCCATCAAGCGTAACAAGGGCTCTAAAGTGTTCTCGAGAGATCTGTCTATAGGGCAGAGCCAGCTCGCGAAATTAAAAACTGAAGATGGTAGAATCGTTTCTTCTAAAACCGAGATTCTGGGTGAGATAGAGCGCTTTTACGCATATGCTATACACGTCAACACGCAGACCCGAAGTTGGTCGGGGGGAAGACCCTAGAGCTAGACAAACCCGGCCCTATACCGACGACATCTTGGACATCAGCCTGTACGAGATTGTGATGGCTCTAAACCAGCTCAAGAACAACAAGGCACCAGATGAAGACGGAATAACAGCGGAACCCCTGAAGGCGGGTGGAAACTCGGTCCTTACGGCCCTTCAGAAGTTGTACGATTCCGTCTTACTGGAGGGGAGATCACCAAAGGCATGGAACGGAGGGGTGGTGGTGCTGTTCTTCAAAAAGGGTCACAACACCCTGCTGAAGAAATACAGACACATCTCACTTCTGAGCCATGTCTATAAGCTGTTTTCGAGGGTCATTACAAATAGTCTCGTACGCAGGCTAGATGGCTTCGAGCCCCCCGTACACGCCGGTTTCCGAAGAGGCTTTAGTACCGTAGACCACATCCACACGCTCCGTCAGGTGCGGCAAGCCTCAATAACCTGCTCCTTTGCCTAGCATTCGTGGACTACGAGAAAGCCTTCGATTCGATCGAAACCTGGGCCGTACTACAGTCTCTCCAGCGGTGGCTGACTATCGCCATATTGAAGTGCTGAAGTGTTTGTGTACGAGAACGCCACTATGTCAGTTCGACTCCAGGACCAGGACTGGAAACCTCTTCCGCTGCAGCGGGGAGTCAGGCAAAGAGATATTATTTCTCCAAAATTGTTCACCGCTGCACTGGAGGACGTTTTCAAAACTCTGGACTGGAGTAGGCTAGGCATCAACAAAATCAACATCAACGGCGAGTACATCACTCACCTTTGCTGACGATATAGTAGTCTTGGCCGAGACCATGGAAGACTTAAGTACGATGCTCGATCACCTCAGTAAAGCTTCCGAGCGAGTTGGTCTAAGAATGAACATGGATAAGACGAAGATCATGTCAAACGCCCATGTAGTACCATACAATAGGACACTTTACGCTCGAAGTTGTAGACAATTATGTATACCTAGGACAGACTATCTAGTAAGGTAGGTCCAATTTCGAGAAAGAGGTCAATCGTCGAATGCGACTCGGCTGGGCAGCGTTCGGGAAGCTACGGCACATCCGTCAAACAGAGTCTTTGACCAGTATGTGTTGCCAGTGATAACATATAAGGCTTGATGGCACTGAAACGTGGTCGCTTACTATGCGCCTCATACGTAAGCTCAAAGTCACCCAAAGGGCTATGGAGAGGGCTAATATGTTGGTAGTTTCTCTGCGTGATCGCATCAAAAATGAGGCTACCGCAGCAGAACCAAGGTAACCGATATAGCCCTCCGGATCGCTAAACTTAAGTGGCAGTGGGCGGGGCACATAGCACGTAGAACCGATGGAAAACTAATAAAATGTATGGGAATGACAGATTTCAACGAGAAGTGTTTCATCGGCAACTATCATTCCCATACATTTTATTATTTTCTATTGCCGTTAGCGCTTGTCGATTGTAACCTTGTCTACGGCCCCTGGTAAAGGTTGCTGGAGTCCGCTGGATGCGGGTGGCGCAGGACCGGTCACTTTGGCACTCTTTGGGGGAGGCCTATGTCCAGCAGTGGACGTATTTTGGCTGATAAGATGACTATAGTATAGTTCAACTTTTAATATAGGCATTATAATACAAGATAGTCTTGTCTGAGCAATCATAATGATTAGTAACTTATAAGTGGAGACTGTTTTGGCTTTTGTATTGTATCCGCAGTGGGTGAAGGGGCCGTCACACACATACCTACGCGTTTTATTTATAAGTCATGTGACGATACCTACGAATACATTAGGCTTAAACGTATATAATATGAGAACGAAAACCATAGAACTGATTTTGCAGTAATCGCTTCCACAAAGCACGTGACGTGCCAGCAAAAACTAAACAAATACTACTTAATTGTATTAACTGAATAACTATTGCTAGTTAAATAACAATTGGGAAGAAATCATTCAAACGTGCTACTGAAAAATATACAAGAAAAATCTAATCAATTTATATAAATCAAATTATTTATGTTTGAAATTAAAAAAAGTTATTGCCTAAGGTAAAATGAGTATCGTGATATATGCAGCGGTGTTGTTGTTAATTTCTGCGGAAGCTGTAGAATATTCGCAAGAAAATGAGGGCTACGCACAAGGATTCTTGCCGATCTGTAAGTATTTGCCCCAGTTCAATATAAAGGCCTCAGCAGATAGTACAACTTTGTACCTTTTGGCGTCGAGACCCTCGGTCCATTGGGGCATAAATTATTCACGGAAATTGTGAAACGTCTGATTGATGCAACTGTTGACCGAAGAGCTTGCGGTTTTCTTGCGCAACACATCAGCATTGCAATTCAGCGAGGAAATGACGCCATGATCGGTAAAAATGCCTCCAACTATATATAGTCGGCCTGAACTAGGGATTGCCTGCCTCGTTTATTTCCCTTCCTTCCCGCCCATTGTAGTATTGTACTATTATTGTATAGTATTTCATAAAGAAAGCAAAGTCTACTACTGCGTCTGTCTGATTACTTGCATTAATCTAGGAAACTGCTTATCCACGTTTGTCGTGATTGTTATTTATTAACGTTGTCTATGAAGCGGAAGGTCGTGGGTTCGAATCCCGGTAAGGACAAATATTTGTGTGATAAGCATGATCTTTTAAATAATATAGACGTCTAGTAATCATTCCCATTTTTTTAACTAGACTTAAGAGGAATGCCTACCTGCGATTTTCCCATACAAACGCTCTCGACTGTTTCCTCTCTGGTTTTTGAACATAGAGCAATGAATTTTTCAAATAAGATCAATATCATCAATATCTATGCCGCTATGTTTTGCTTTTTTGGATATTTTTATTTTAAAGAAACTTACAGCGCCTTGAAAATCGCAAAAACGGCTTAATTGAATTGGCTGCCAAAAAAGGCGCAGTATACAAATATGACGAAATTTGACGACCGCTTTAGCCTAGTTGGTAGTGACCCTGCCTACGAAGCAAGAGGTCCTGGGTTCGAATCCCGGTAAGGGCATTTATTTGTGTGATGAGCACGAATATTTGTTCCTGAGTCATGGATGTTTTCTATGTATTTAAGTATTGATTTATCTATATAAGTATGTATATCGTCGTCTAGTACCCATAGTACAAGCTTTGCTTAGTTTGGGTCTAGGTCGATTTGTGTAAGATTGCCCCCTAATATTTATTTATTTTTATTTATTTTATTTTTATATTAAAAAAAAAAACAAAACATAGCGGCGTAGACTATTTCTTCTTCTTGCAGTTCCCAAAATTTTATAATGATTGGTTGCGTTTTGGAGGAAACAGTAGAGAGCGAAACCTCGATTTTTGAGTTTCGTGCGTGAGATTTTTAGTCCGAGCTGCAGTTGTCCTTATCGCACGAATTGGAGCTCCCACCCACAGCAGCGCGACAGAAACACTGCGTCAAAAATTTGAGATTTGAAAAGTTGCTCAGCTAGGCATTGCTCTTAAGGATTACTATTTTTTTCTCTATATTACCCGTATATAATATAAACGTCTAGTACCATTCCCATTTTTTAAACTAGACTTAAGGATTACTACTTTTCTCTTCCGTAACTAGTCCTTCCTATTTGGTGTGTGCTGTTTGTTTTCGACTGTAAGTTATACTGTTTTTGTATTACATTTAGTTATTGTTTGGCTCGCCTGCGTTTCCCTTATTTATCTTAATGATATTCGTGTTCTCGTAATAACGTGTTTTTTTTCTGACAGTAATGTAACATATAATTTTCTTAGTTCTATTTGAATTTTGACGTTTAAACTAAATTATGAATAGAAAAGTAAAACTTGCTAATGAGGTTTCATATGCGTGACAACACGTTGTACAGTATACCGCCCACCAAGTACGTATAACGGACTTTCACACCGCCCACCGTGAGCATACAACGTAACATAACATAGTATAATTATCAACTTAATATGAAACAACTAAAGTTTCAGGCAACTAAACTCTCCAAGACTTACATATTTTCAATACTCATGTACTCTACCTACACACCATAATATAAAAACAATAAAATAAATAAATCGCTAATCAGTTACAGGTAGTACACATAACTTGTTGGTGGGTCTTTTGATACAATTATTCCTTTTTTTTTAAGTGACTACTCGGGTAATTCCGTCTTTGCCAGGGTGTTTCTCTAGCACTTTACCGAGCAACCAACGACTAGGCGGCAAATCATGGATGGATGTTGTTTATCTTCTTTTACTAGCACAATATCGCCAATTGATGGTTCAGGATTTTGATCTGTCCACTTGTAACGTTGCAAGAACTTATTTAAATATTCCTGTGACCATCTCTTCCAAAACTCTTTCACCATTCTTTGTGTTAGTTGCCATGTACGTAGAGAATTTATACGCCTATCCAAATATTATATTGATCGGGTAATGTGATCAATGGTTCGCCGACCAAAAAATGTCCCGGTGTTAACACATTAGTATTTGTAGGATCCATATCTATTCGAGGTAGAGGTCTTGAATTCAGACAAGACTCTATCATTTCTTCAAAGGTTAAGGTTGTATCCCCAATGACTCTTCGTAAATGGTGCTTGACCGACTTGACACCTGCCTCCCATAAACCCCCGAAATTTGGTGCATGTGCAGGGATAAAGTGCCACGTTGTACCATTAGTAACTAACTGATCTGCAATCTCCTTGAGGATTCTTGACCTTTCAGATCCGAACAAGTTTTTGAATTTCTTTGCCGCCCCAACAAAGTTAGTGCCATTATCTGACCAGATCTCTTGGCAATACCCTCTTCGCGCTACCATTCGCCTAAAAGCTTGAGTTTATCGGTCCTGCGTAGTCAACACCCGAAAACTTAAAGGGCCGAGTGGTAGTCACTCGAGCTGAAGGTAGCTGTCCCATTAGCTGCGTTTGAGTTGTCGCCTTATACCGCACACAGGTAACGCACTCGCGTATGTGTTTCCGAATCAACTCTTTAACTCCAAAGATCCCGTACCTGGAGTTGAGGTAGTTGTGCATCAACTGGTTTCCTCCGTGACAAGTCTTCACGTGGACATCCGCAACTACCAAATCCGTCAGCTTTGATTTCTTAGGTTAGTTCATATTTGCGTTTTCCAATCGACCACTAATTCTCATAATGCCGAAATTGTCTAGGAATGGATTCAATGATTTTATGGCCGATTTTTTAGGTAAATTCATCTCATAATTTTCCTAAGCATATTCTTGTCCAAAACATTCTCGCTGACATTGACGTATACATGTGTATTCCCGTTAAATGATTAGTGTTGTTTCTGTCAGCAGCTGGTTTCTTCATGTTTAGAAATCGTCGACAGTAAGCCACAACTCTTACCAACCGAGTAAGCTTAGAATACTTTTCCCATAATGAGGTGTCCAGAGTAATGTGATGCACCTTTGCTACTTCTAAGTCGGTATTGTTCTCTTTTAGTTTTGTGTCCTGTATGTTTTTCTCTTTTAGAAATTTTGGCCCGTTTAGCCAAATACCTGTCTTTAATAATTCCGAAGGTCTCACCCCCTCGAAGCGCAATCCGCAGGATTGTGCTTAGACACTATATGGCTCCATTGGTTGGAGTCTAACGTGGTTAGTACTTCTCAAACCCAGTTCGCAACGAATGTTTGCCATCTGCTTGGATCTTCGTCTTTCAATGGCAACCGCAAAACACATCTGCCCTCATCATTCCTTTTGGTAGTGGCAGCGAAGAGCGCCTCACACTGCTCCTCTTCCGGTTCGAAGGACCAATGTTTGGCTCGCCTGCGTTTCCCTAGCCTCGCTTGAGTTTCCCTTATTTATCTTAATGTAATTCGTGTTCTCGTAATAACGTGTTTATTTTCTGACGGTAATGTGACATATAATTTTCTTAGTTCTATTTGAATTTTGACGTTTAAACTAATTTATGAATAGAAAAGTAAAACTTGCTAATGAGGTTTCATATGCGTGACAACACGTTGTACAGTTACTGATGTATGTGTATGTAGGTTTATATATATACGTATTTATGTAAGTAGTCTTTCTTATAGTTAAGTTGTTTATATTCTGTTTTTCTGTTTCCACCTAGTCAAATAATATCTTTTCTTGCATCGTCTCCTCCTCCCAAAGGTTCGTTTTTTAGCGATAAGAACGCCTGTTATCTACCAATGTTTATGTTTAATTTACACTATTTTTTATTGTATTTGTTACACACTAGATCCAAGTACAAAAGAAAAATTTTCTAGGTAATCTTTGACAGATAATATTTAAATATACATATGTATAATAGACGACTATCTCAATATAAAATGTATATGTCAAAGAACTTGATTATATAATTATGTTGTAACGACTCGCTTCGGACTTATCATGAAATCCAGTACCGTGAAACTTCCCAACGATAAGTAATCCAGATAAAAACTACAGTCCAAAGTAGACTGACTTTCAGGAAAAACTAAGGACTTTTTAGTTATTTGCTTTACTTTTTTTCCGTTTTGTAGTGGCACTGTGTCTCAGAGTTTAGCCACAGCAATAGTCACACGCAATCGTGTAATATCTAGTTCAATTGAACCATAGTTAGGCATTCTCAATTTGTGTACCCAATTAGCGTAAGTTGTTAAAGAAAAATTTACCCTATGTGACGACAGTTAAGGACTTATTCAGTTTGTATAAACTTGTATATACCTAACTTTTTCTTTTCAATTTATAAATGACTAGCAGCCGCAGAAGCCCGCGACTTCGTCCACGTGGAGCTCGTTTAATATCTTAGCTCCTTACAAACTTTCGCCCCTTTAGATGAAGATTCCCGGAATAAAAAGTATTCCGTATATACTCGTAGGTATGTTAATCCAGGTTATACACTATATTGTACACCAGAAAATTCAATTTAATCCGTTCAGCCGTTTTTTGCATTATTGACTTCCAAACGTAAGCATTCATAATATTAGTGGGATTTGCGAAATTTCCAGGGCCACGACTCGCTTGACACGCTCACACGGGTATTTGACCAAAAAAGTCGGACATCAATATTTTATTACATTTTTGAGTTCGCAGATGATTGTATAGTTAGGGAAAAATAATGAAGAAAAAAAATAGGGTATATTTTAAAGGTACTTTAAATTCTCTATTTATTGTTTATAGTTCAACAATTTTCAATAAAACAAATGTTTTTTACAAAAATATTTATTTTAATAACAAAAAAATTGAGTATTCTGATAGACTGGTATCTTCTTTCCTCAAATAGCCTCTGCACCGTTGTCAGTTAGGCAGGTTAGGTAAATTTGTATGGTAACAGCATTTCCTTGGCTGTGTTGTAGAGAATGATTGCAGTTTTTTGACGGACGGACGGACGGACTGACATGGCGAAACTATAGGGGTTCCTTGTTGACTACGGAACCCTAAAAAGATTCTTTCGACACGTCCGTGGAACACGCGTGAACTCGGTGGCATTTAAAAAACGCGACGGTATCATTACAATGATATCTGCCTGAAACCCAAGCTGGCAAGAATGGTCGTCTGCTACCGGCCTAAAGGCAGATTCTTCGTCGTTGGGTAGATTTTGTTAAGTACATAAGTGTTTGTGTTTTTGTTGTTAGATACCATAGTATGCGTTTTGGTATGTAATTACTCTTTCCTGTACTATTTATAATTTTTCTTTTATTTGCAATACCTACATCGTTATATTTTGGGATCAGTGGCCGCCAAAGTTAAAACATTAACACCGCTATCAATCTTCACTTATAATAATTTTGTGTTTTTATATTTAAACTTATGTATCAATTCATCTTTCATTGTTGAAACATTAAAAAGTTATAAAAGGTTATTTCAGTTTTGTTGAAGCATTTTTGAATTCGGTGGCGACATTTCATGTATTTCGATACGATTGACTATGTCAATTTGACTTGTGATTATTGATTGTATTGTATTTTGAGCTAAATAAAACAGTAAATCAATTAATTACAGTTTATTTGCCAAGAACGCGGTGTTATAAAACAAGAGACGGTTATGCACCGGTGTTGCCATCCTCAACACAGTGACAGGTTATCACACTCTCCACCCCCTTAACCTAAATCGCTTATATAATATTAATTGCATCAGATTAGTTCTAAAAGCTTTTTACTTATTTTCTGAACACATACAGAATACATACATAATGGAAATTCAACAAGTACATAGTTAGAGTTTATGCAATTGGTTAGCATGACGCTTCCATTTTGCTCCTTCCACTTCGACCAAGAAAGTAGAGCCAGGGATCAAAACTTTAACTATGTGACCTTTTGACCATTTCTTCCCCCTTCTAAAGTCTTTAACATTCACCAAGTCCCCCTCATTTAACACTAATACTCTGGCACCCTTAGCATACTTTAATTGTTTTTCTTGGGACTCTACAAGATTTTGATATATGGGTGCAGGTCTCAAAAGTGAAAATCTATTTCGCAGTTCTCTACCCATCATCAAACGAGCTGGAGTTACTCCGCTACTTTTGTGTGTGGTAGTGCGATAATCAAACAAAAATATGCCTAAGGCATAGATATGTGATTTACCACTGTCAATGATTTTTTTCATATGCGATTTAAATGTCTCGACAAATTTTTCAGCTGCCCCATTTGTGGCAGGATAATGAGGAGAAGTAAAACTATGTTTAACACCTGTTACTCTACAGAATTCTTTGAATTCGTGGCTTGTAAAAGCTGTGCCATTGTCTGTTACTAAGTGTAAATTGAACCCATATTAAATCTAGACCCACCCAAAAATCTGACGATGTTACGCTCATTCTTGGGCAAGATCAATTATTATGGTAGATTTTTAAAAGATTTAGCGACTACGCTTTACCCACTTTATGAATGTACACGGAATGGAAACTTGTCCTTTTCTCCAAGATATCAGTCCCAAAACGTTCACTTAGTGACATTTGAAAACTAACCTAACACGGAAGTTTTATGCACACACAAAAGTTTTGTCTTTAAACCAACACTTTTTAGTTTTTTTACTGTCCGCACGCGTATTTCGTTATTTTCTCGTCGCCATTATTGTATTTTGAGCTAAATAAAACAGTAAATTAATTAATTACGGTTTATTTGCCAAGAACGCGGTGTTATAAAACAAGAGACGGTTGTGCACCGGTGTTGCCATCCTCAACACAGTGACAGGTTATCACAGATTGTATTGAAAATATTGTATTGTATTGATTTCGGTGTATGGAAAAACTCGAATATCTCATGAATTACAAGGTTCATCTGAAGGCCTTATTTTTTTATAAGTGGCCTGGTTATAAATATTGAGATACTTAACATATCAAAATACTAAAACAAATCTTTCATCGAAGTCACACAAAACGGCTCGACTCGGAGGATGACCCCATAATTTATTTTTTTAATTTTTGGCCAAGCAAACAAATTAAACGAATAAAGAAATGATTAGGAATTCTTACAGCTTATAAGTCCTAACAGTAATGAATTGAGTAATCCGATAAAACAAAAAATCTTATTCCAGGTCATGGTTTCAAAAAACCTGCTGAAATTAAACCAGAACATTTGAAGAAATTAAAAATCTCAGTGTTGGGCAAAGGCCCGATGCGGCAGGCCAAATGGACATCGTACAACTACGACAACGTTAAAAGCCTTGCCGAGGACCCTGGAGTAGACTTCAACCAAAAGACGATTGTATATGCCCCTGGGTATTTGGAATCAACTGCGTTACCCGTAGGAAGATTCATCATGGTGATCTACAAAAAATTGGGTTATAACGTGCTAATTTTGGAGTACGTGGAATTCACTTCAAACGTATTTCCAGTGTAAGTAAAAGTATACAAAATGTTAACATACATTAATTACATAAATTAAATTAAAACTAAGTTAAGTCTTAAAACCGGCCAAGTGCGTGTCGGGCCACGAACAGTGTAGGGTTCCGTAGTTGCCTGTCTGTCTTAGTTAGATGGACGTGGGGTGCGATTGCGTCGGCCGAATTTGTACGAAAATTGGCCTTTCTAAGTAGTGATAAATACAAAATAATAATCACTCACAATAACCATGAACGAAATTTTATTTGATGTCTTCCGAAACACTTTATAAGAAAAATACCGACATTGGAACGGTGGTCAAAAGGCCGATCAACACCCGGCGGCTAAAATGTTCAAACCTTAAAAACAAGTTTTAAACTTAGAATCGTATACCGTAACCAACCAGATCTTTGACTGACCAGTCATAAAAATTAAACACTGGCAACGCACCAGGATAGATATAAGTCGTAGTTGAGTGGATCCTATATACGTGGGGTATATGAGAGCTGAATGGAATGGGAATGAATGATTGGAATGATACCTAGGAAGCCGATAAAACTTAGCGACGGTGGCGTTCAATGTGCCTTTCTAAATTTTGAGGTAGATTACTGTAGTCGGATGAAATTATCCTAACCACAATTTGAGCTACTTAGTCCAAAACTTACATTGACGGACTGTTTGTAATTAGCGTTAAGTACGCAAAAATCTGGTCAATGATCCGACATCACAAGGAGTATGTATGGAAATACTAAGCGCCACGCTGGCTTACACCCTACCAATCCTATAAACCTATGCAACCACTTAGCTAGGAAAAAATGTTGTTTTGAAGAGCCGATGCGTAGTCCACTCGATGCGGGTCTCCAACAACCACGTTCTACTTCCACGGCTTCTGGAACTGTCGAACTATATGCTGCACACGGTTGAACTTTCGCGCCAACGGCTGCGGCAGCAGCGTTTCATACACCGTGGTAAGGCCCTTATGCCACGTAACCTGGAGCTATAAATTAAAAGAAAGAAGTTAGTAACTACCACTACAGAGACAAAATACTATGTAAATTTGAGGCTTAATCAAATCCGGCTTACCCAGCATGTTACTCGGACATCTGGCTATTAAGATCAATGGAATCAAGTTTACACTATCTCTCCGTAAACACAGAAAGCGATTTGGACGCTTCGGAGATTTCTTTTATTAAGGCTGGAAGCAATTAATAAAACTGTCGGCGCTCAACGCTGATGCCAGTCTGAATCACATGGTGCTCGACTCCGATGCACTTTCAAAGACAGGAGAACTGTTTTAAATGGTGCTCGACACCAATGCACTTTCAAAGACAGGAGAACTGTTTCAAATTAATCTTCTCTGTACGAATCTAACGCCGGTACATTGGCTCCCCAAAAAAACTGTCTTTTCTAGTCACACTCGAACAACCTTCTATCAGCGCCTCTCGAATCACCTTTCTTCCCAGAATTATTGTTCTCGTATCCTATTCCAGAAGACGGTCTAGAACAATTCAACTCAAAATTTAAATCACTTTCTGAACTTTACTCTTTATAAAGAAATCTTACAACCGGCCTATAACAGTGTAGAACCAAAACACACTGATGGCTTGCCCATAAGGCAAACTACATATCTACCTACTGAAAACCCATAAAACCACTACAATCGCTTACAGACAACTCTCCGTTAACTGCCAACAACCACCCGCATTACGAGCAACGTTACAACTACACGATAGCCACGCCAGGGTGTGAAAAAAATAAGCAGATATTTATTAAACGCGGCGAACATAACGTTCTGGAGCATTTTAATGCTACAATAGACATTAAGTTGTTCGACTATTAGGTCCTCGCTAATAATTTTCACACCCCCAGTAGTAGCCCCCCCCCCCCTCCCCGGGCGACCTGACTCGTACAAAAATTAAGGCTGTAGCCCCATACACTCATGAGCATGAGTCCAACAGCATGAGTTTAACTGAAAAAAAAATAAAAAATACAGCCGAAAGCCTGAGAACCTCCTCCTTTTTTTTGAAGTCGGTTAAAAAAAATACAACTCCACTTTAGGTGTAAGGGGAGGTAGCCTACAATTTTTTTTAAACTATTTTACTGTACTGTTTTGTCGGCATGATTGACCATTGATTATATCTGCGCCTTCCGGTACGTGGTCGCCACTCGAGAACCTCCGCTCCAACGGCCATCGGTTCTACGTGCAATGTGCCCCGCCCACTGCCACTTAAGTTAAGCAATTCGGAGGGCTATATCGGTTATGGTTTATGAGGGTAGACTAAGGAAAATATACATTTTCTCCGTTAAAGTATGTTCACCTTACGTCCTATTATCGTTTCAGAGTCGTCCGCTTGGCACGTCCTATTGGCAAGCATGTAGCCGAAATGCTAGCCAGCCTGACAACCGTCGGTCTTGACCCGAAAAAGTTGGAGCTAGTCGGTCTCAGTCTCGGCGGGGTGACCATGCCTTTCATAGCCAAGAACTTCCGTCGAATCACCGGCAGAAACATATCCGCTATCACTGCTCTCGACCCTGCCGGACCATGCCTCAGACATGCTGGACCAGAAGACAGACTTGATCCATCTGATGCCGACTTTGTTCTAAGCATCGCAACCAACACAGCGGGTTATGGCACAGCCATTCCGGTTGGACATGTGACGATCTTTGTCAACGGAGGAGAATTCCAAACAGGACGTTTCTCGTCTATTATATGTGATGATCTGTGCAGTCACGTACAAGCATTATGGATATGGAGGTCGGCGTTGCAACATCCCGGTTCGTTCATAGCGCTGCAATGCGATTCTATGCAACAAGCGAGAGACCATGAGTGTCATGAAAGAACGCCAATGGTAACAAACACTCTGGATCTGTATACGGATAGAAGTAAGCCAGGTATTTATTACCTGGCTACGCGTCATTTATATCCGTTTTATTTGGGAAAGGAGGGTTTAAAAAGGAGTGGCCGTAAAATTTTGACCCGTATCAGTGAACTAAATGCTGTTGATGTTCTGCAGGTTTAAGTTATAAATAATTATCACTGATAGTTATGATTGGTGGACGTTAAATAGATCCCACCAAAAACATAAATGTAAAAAAGGAGAGCCAACTTCAATACAAAAATTATGCTTGGCTGTGGGCTTCGCCGCAAAAAGAATGGAGATCCAAATGAGTGCCAAGTTCTATGCAAAATTCAAATATGTATTTATAAGAACAAAATAACATTATGAACAAGTATTAAACTCTATTTCTTTGCTTTATTGGATACCTATAACAATTGCTGTTTTTAAAAATGTGAGATCTTAAAGTAGGTTAGATTTGACTTGGCCAGTTTTCATTACATCAGTCACATATATATATATATATATACATATATATGTATATGTATATATATATATATATATATATATATATATATATATATGTATATATATATGTATAGATATGTTGAATAACTTTATAAAATGAATGATATACCTAATGAAAACTGGCCAAGTCAAATCTAACCTACTTTAAGATCTCACATTTTTAAATAACAGCAATTGTTATAAATACATATTTGGATTTTGCATAGAACTTGGCACTCATTTGGATCTCCATTCTTTTTGAGGCGAAGCCCACAGCCAAGCATAATTTTTGTATTGAACTTGGCTCTCCTTAACATTTATGTTTTTGGTGGCATATCATTAATTTTTGTAAAGAAAACTTATTTTTTGAATTGTTGTCTCGTTCCCCGTATGGTGGTTTTTTTTGAGCTAGAGATTTGAAACTTTGTAGAAAGATTACTAATTACAACACAAAAAAAGAAATTTCTGCGTTTAAGAAAAATCCACCCTTAAAAGGGTTAAATATGGGTGCAAAGTTTGTATGGAGGGAACTTTATTTTATGAGCTAGAAACTTGAAATTTTGTGGAAAGATTACTTATTAGAATACAAAAAAAACGGAAGGCAGCGTTTTAGAAAACTCTACCTCGAAGGGGGTTAAATAGGGGTGTTAAGTTTGTAAGAGGGAAACTTTTCCTTTTGAGCTAGAAACTTGAAACTTTGTAGAAAGATTACTTTATTTAATATAATATAAAATAGGATTAAGGTTACGAGAAATTGAAAGAGCATTCAAAGCTCAAAAAAATGCATAAGGGCATTAAGTGGTATTTCAGCTAGAGAGTCATGTAAGCCTGTTTTTAAAAGGCTCAATATCCTATCCTAAATAGATTTGTATGCCTACTTTTATAAGGTATTGACATTATATGGATATTATTTACCATTAGTTTATAAGTAATATCAGCGTTTAAGAAAATTCTATCCCAATGGGGATAATTTAATTTATTAAAAAGGTTGAAGGTTTTGTACGGGGAACACTGGATTTTTTAAAGAGATGTACTCTTCATTAGCCTGTCTCCATTTCTCGATTTCCAGTGCTGAGTTTAAGATTGTTTTAACAGCCGTACGATATTCAACTTTTTTTAAATCTCACTCATAATAACTAAGATCCCCATTTTCTAGCTCCAAATTCATGCGTCGCTCTATATCTTGCAGAGTCATTTTTGCCTAAGATTAAAATTAGATTAAAGCATCAGGTAACTGACGGAATAAGTATTAAGCATTCTGCAAACAATTCCCGTAATTTGATTGGAAAATCTGTTAAAAATTCTTCAACAATCGCATATCAGTGTCTGCCACTGTTTGAAATGTAATATGTCTAGACCATTTTTACTAAGAATAAAATTCAATTACCTATTTTATATCTTTGTCATCATTAAAAATTTACGCGGACGAAGTTGCGGGCGGCCGCTAGTAGTATATAAGAATGTTGTTATGGTTGGCATTCCTTACAGTTGTTCTTAGAAAGTAAGTAAAATGACAAAAACCCTGATCATAGGCACTTTAGGTACCGACTTAGTCTGGGATGAAATTAAATTCCTAAAAAACCGGCCAAGAGCGTGTCGGGCCACGCTCAGTGTAGGGTTCCGTAGTTTTCCGTCCGTCACAGTAAGTGTCCCCACTTAAGCGTTAAACAAGAAATGCTTAGCACAACATATTTTCGACCTAATGTAAATGTATGGGCGCACCTGCTCCGACCCCATTAAATCAGGAAAAATCTCAACACCGCCATGTACGATATGAGCGTTCCGCGTACTGTGACATCTATCGGCAAATTGAGTAAACTATTGCGCGCGAGCTTAAAGTATGGAAGATGATTTTTATGGGATAATTCTTTATTGCGTGAACCGATTTTCACCGTTTTTACTATATTTGAAAGCACATCATTCCATTGTGATTTTGTAGAAATAACAAGTACAATAAACACCTGCTTTGTGATTTTTTCAAAAACTATTCAACCTATCAAGTTCAAAATAATTTTCCTAGAAAGTTTTTATAAAGTTCTACTTTTGAGATTTTTTTCATATTTTTAAAACTTATGGTTCAAAAGTTAGAGGGGGGGGGGGGCACATATTTTTTAACTTCTGGAGCGAACATTATCAAAAAATGCTTTTACTAAATCCCTTTCATTTTTAAATACCTATCCAACAATATATCACACGTTAGGGTTGAAATGAGAAAAAAATCACTCCCCACTTTACGTATAGGGGAGGTACCCTAATAAAAAAAAAACTTTGTATTTTACCACTTTGTCGGCGTGAATGATATACATATTAGTGCCAAATTTCAGCTTTCTAGTGCTAACGGTTACTGAGATTATCCGCGGACGGACGGACAGACATGCGAAACTATGAGGGTTCCTAGTCGACTACGGAACCCTAAAAAGAAATCAAGTGGTTACCTATGGTGCACTATTTGTCGTAGTACGGTTTATCATCAAATTGTCGATACTCACTTCGTTGAATTTCACTTCAAAGTCAATGTTTCATGTATTTTCATTTCGTCGACAATTCAGTTCGTGGAATGGTCATTATACAAGTAATTTTAAATCGTGTATTTTTATTTGTCGGATGTTTCATTATATAGATGAATTATGTCATGGAAAACGGTTTGTGATTTATTATTTCAAGTATTTTTAATTAATACAAATTATTACAAGGATTATTATTTAAAATTAAAATAGTTGACATACACAGTTCAGTATCTATGGCAATTACGAGTATTTTAACCTAACCTAAACCTTACCAAACCGCCGGCGTGTCGACGTCACCCCGCTTCGCGGGGTGCCCATTTCCGCTCTGAGTGACACAAGTGAACCCTAACCTAACCTACTTATAATACAATTGTTACGGTTGTTTCTTTTTTTACTGCGGGGGGCTTCACCCCCCGGTCCCCCTTTTTCTGCCTGCCCTTATCTAGTTAAACCGCTGTAATCAGTTGTTGTTTGTTTTTGGATTGTTGTAATAAAATTTCGAACAAGTGAAATTCGTTGTTTTGTTATTCTGCCATGTAAAATGTATACAAAATGAATCATTTGCCAAATAATATTCCCTGTACAGTTATTCCATGAAATGATAAAAATTGTAATGATCTGCATGAAATAAAATTACACCAAACAATAATTCGTGAACTAAATGTTACTTGAAACGTTTTCGATGAAATAAAATTCGATGAATAGTTTGTCGACAAAACAAGGGACACCCGTTTTCGAACCTTCCGAAGAAACGGAACGTGAACCTTCCGACAGCCTAGAGTTTCAAATTCCCGTTACACTAAATAAAACATAACTGTCCCTCGTGTTCCGCGTCTTTCCCGAATGCGACGTCAATCATACACTGTACTCGACACTGCAGTGCGTCAGGCATGTTCGCCGAGGCTGACAGATGGCTTCCACGCCATTAGATGCAAGAGGGTTGCCTCATTGCTGAGACGAGTGAGAGGCAGTGTCAACAGTATCCTGAGCATGTGGGCTGGACGCCTGGACTGCCCTATACTGGGGCACTGGGTTGGTATTGTGACGGGGCGGGAAAAATAGTGTACGTTTTTCCCCCGATCGCTACAATGCTACCTGCCCAAGTCTTTTAATTTTATTGTTTTGTTTTGTTCATTACTAACATGTGTAGTCTTAAGTTTCGATAGGTTTAAGTCTTATTAACACACATCTATTACTAGGAATTACTGAGATTATAAGTTTTTACAAACACAATTACAATTAAAAAGATTATGTGAATATTGGCAATGTTGTGCACTGGATATGTAAATGAAAAAATGAAAAATAATTTATTTGTTTTCTGCACTAATTTTAAACATGTCCTGGTGTCCCTTTTTAAGTAAAAGAAATACCTGTGCTAAGGGGCACCGCTCTTCCATACGCAGGTATCGAGTAGTGCGGTAGTGATAAAGTTACAAAGGTAAGTTATTAGTTAATATTAATGAATACTTTCAATTTTAGATCTAAATAATTTCTAGGAATACACAATTTATATGAAAGTTAGAATTTAAAACAATTGAAGGAGTCAGTATTGAAGATGGGTATATATATTTTTGAAGTACAAGTGTGTGTGTGTGTGTGTGTGTGTGTGTGTGTGTGTGTGTGTGTGTGTGTGTGTGTGTGTGTGTGTGTGTGTGGTGTGTGTGTGTGTGTGTGGTGTGTGTGTGTGTGTGTGTGTGTGTGTGTGTGTGTGTGTGTGTGTGTGTGTGTGTGTGTGTGTGTGTGTGTGTGTGTGTGTGTGTGTGTGTGTGTGTGTGTGTGTTTGTCGGATGATTTTTGAACCATCCCGTGACAGGCGTCTAGCCCAACTAGCACACTAGCGTTAAAATAACCCTTATATCGGTTCCAGCCAAGTGATAAGGTGTTAAGAATGCCTATAAGAAACGTGTTAGAGCATGCTCTAACACCTATATAACCACGAAAGAGGCCCACGCAAGGTGTTACAAAGCCTTTAGAGCAGTAATATCTGACACCCATAGTGACAACCAACGCTCTAGAAACACCGTAGTAACGCTTAAGGTGTTAGCTGAGAGTGTTGTAACACTCTTGCGCTTACCTAGTTTCAAGTGAGCATATATCTTATTCTTTTCTTTACTATAAAATTATGAGACAAATATAGTCTACCGACAAAATGGCGAACATAATTAATATATGTGACCGGAGTCGTACTAATTTAAAGTGTATTAAATTAGATGTGTATGTGAAATTAAGTGAAAACAATCTGCCCTTGTGATTTTACGGTAAGTGTATACCATGTTTCACATCTCAATTTTAACGCGCCCAGAATTTATTAAAGATTTCTTATAAAACTAATGAAGAATTAAATACGCACCACACCACCACACAAACCCAAAGCACCTAAAGTTTTTATCATTTACTATTCTTGTTTCTTGGCCAGTGGCATGTTAAATTAAGTGGCATCCATAGAATGGCAAGAGTAACATAAATAGTGAAGTATTTTGATTTCAAATATTGAATAACCTAATCAATTTGTAGGTTAGAAGTTCACCAAAACAATGGCGAACTTACATTAAAGCTTTAGGCGTCAGTTAACTCATCTATAACGCTTATTGAGTTACAACACCTGTAGTCGAAAATAATGGACAAAATACCCGATGAAATCAAACTGGAACCAAATTATAAAAAATTCCACAAAAAATTGAAAACGTTTCTCACTCATAAATGTTATTACTCAGTGGAGGAGTTCCTAAATGATGAAGCCCTGTCGCATCATAATAGTAGGTAACTTAATAAAAAATTGTAAGTAAATTGAATAAATTGAATTTGAGTAAACTATATAACTTATACTTAACTCTTGACATTAAAAAATATTAGAATTAGAATTAAGTACATAAAATTAAATTTGCTTTGTCAAACTATTATTTAATCATTATATACATGTATTAATACTCTTCACATAATAAGAAGCATGACCCGGAATATAGAATTAAGTTACTTATAAGACCATTTGTGTGCCCTAACAGGGTGTCATGGAAGCCTTTGTATAATAATGTAAACATCTCATGTACATGACTTTACAAATAAACATTCTATTCTATTCTATTCTATTCTAATATTGTGCAGGCTTTGCCTGGCTCCTGGCTCCTGTTCTACACTTCCAGTATCTTGTGTTACAACACTCTTGACCAACTCTGTTATAAAGTCTCTGCCTACACCTTACGGCAGATATAACACCCTAAGCTTTATAAGACACTCCACTGCAACAACTAAAAAGCAATAAGAAGCGTCAGCCAGCACTCTTGTAAAGGTTTAAGCGCTACAAACAGGTTAAAGCTTTAACATCTTAAGTATAATTGCTTTGAGTAACACTCTTATAACTCTAAAACCTTTTTAGCAGCGTTCAATAAAGCTCTAGTAACACTTTAGGAGTTATTATTTTTTTCTTAACTCCTCTATAAGACTATTAGTTCCAACTGAGATAAATATAACTCACTTATAAAGGTTCAGGTTATAATAAAACCCTTAGCTGACACCAAAATGTTAGTTGGGAGGTCGCGCAAATACAGCAAGCCAAGTTATTCTAATATGATGTTTCGTGCTGTGTTTACAAATTCATTTTTGTGGGCCGCCCATGGGCCGCACTATATCTATGCTCAGATGCTGCAGTTGTTGGTGAGGAGATGAACCAGAATAATTTGTGTTGCGGACATAAACGAATGTTTTAATAAATAATATAATTGGAGGAAGCTCCTTGAGGAAGCGATAAATTAAACCAACTGTCACATAACTTTCACCGCATTTACTATTGCAAGAAAAACGGAAGCTAATTAATTATTTGACAAACCATCTAACCGTCATCGATAGCCCGTGCGATCCATTTTACAAGTACGTAGTCTCTCACATACGTCGTCCACCTTTTCCATGGCATACCTTGTACTTTGAACGACCAATTCTGGTTTTAAGGTTAGTTGGTAACTTACTTAGGAACACTATTACAGGTACACTTTAACAGGTATTAATTCTTTAACACTTCCTCTTGGTTGAGCCACTCAAGTTGCCTAACGACCTCATTGTGATTCCTCTTCAAACCTCTCTCGCCCACACCATAAGGATATCTGTTAAACGTAGGCAAATAGTAAATACCAGGTTTACCCCTGTCAGTAAACATGTCCATCGTATTGGTCACCCGTGGACTCCTTTCGTAGCAGTCCCCATCTCTGGCCTGCTGTACAGAATCACACTGCAAGGCTACAAATATCCCCGGATTCATCAAAGCCGAGAGCCAGAACAGATACGACTTCGCGTGACTGCAAATGACTAGACAGGGCAAATTCCAAGCATCGCCCGGTTGGTACTCTCCACCGTTTACAAAGATCGCCACTTGGCCAACTGGAGTTGCTATTCCAAAACCGTCCATATTCGTAGTGATCTGAAGTACGAAATCGCCGTCTGAAGGATCCAATCTCATCTCAGGTCCCAGATGCCTGAAGCAGGGTCCTCCTGGGTCCATTGCGGTAAGCGACGAGACGTTGTAACCGGTGATTCGCCGATAGTTTTTGGCTGTAAGTCCCATGGCATGTCCGCCGAGGCTAATGCCAACTAGCTCCAATCGTTTTGGGTCTAAGCCGAGGTTGGTTAGGTTAGCCAGCATTTCGGCTGCGTGCTTGGCGACTGCGCGTATTAGGCGTGCGGCTCTAAAACAAAAGAATTCAATTTAAGCAAGAAGTCTCAGACAGGTCTTGGAGAAGATAAGAATTTTGATAATTTACTTTACAATATTTTTGACACTGCTGCAACAAGCACCTGTCCAGGATATAAGTTCAAATTTTTTGTTTATGTAAAACTTAGGTATAGCCGATAAAATAAAAGATCATGGGATGACCGATGCATTGCACGCTTTGCTCCGTCAGTTTTAATCGAAAAACATGTAAATTCTACACCATTATGTAAAATAATTAGACAGTTATATACTTCGATGAGTGTGCAGTGAGTTAGTGAAAAAATAATTTAAATCGGACCACGGATACGTACGTAATTAGCATTAATATTGTAAAAACCAGTTAATACCCACAAAGCAAAGCCCTGACCTGGGTCAACATTGTGCTTCTTATCGCCCGCTGCTACGCACACATGCACGTATACTGACGGCTATTGCTTAGCGCCCGCGCAGCTTACACGCACACACACTGGAGACACCTGTGCGCCCGCGATAGAGCGCATTAGCACCGAAACGCCTACAGTTAAAGACTGCGCAAGGTATCGTCGCCACTATGAATTGCCTAGCATGTAACAAAAAAATAGAAAGGGGAGAGTCTCTTCACTGTACCAAATGTAAAGAATGTTTTCACTATAAATGCCTAAATATGACATCGGCCATCTACAGAGAAAAATATAATGAATTTAATAAGCACTGGCAGTGTCCTACGTGCGAAAATATTACCCGTCGTTGCAGAAACGATGAAACGCCGGCCTCCCCGGCAGGATTTAACAGACATTTTACTCAACAGTTAAATGAGACAAATATGTCCTGTGACGAAATTGATGAATCGAGCTTAAAAACATATTTGGAAACAAATAAAACTCCGGCACTAAGCCCTAACACAAATATAGGACCTCCATCGCAACCAGCCGGTCTGTCCAGTGAGCTCGTGATGGAGCTACGCCTGCTGCGGAAGGAGATGGGTGCTGTTAGAGCTGAGATGAAAGAGTTTAAAAACATCGTCGCTGGTCTCACCGATGCTATCAACAATTGCAACCGGAGAATTGATACTCTCACAACTCGGGTCGAGGCCATAGAGCGCGTACAACATAATGGCACTCCCCAATTTTCATTCGAGCAGACGATAGCTGAACTTAAAGCAGAGCTCAATGATCGCGACCAAGACATGCTGTCCAATGATATTGAAATCGCTGGCCTACCTGAAGAAACGGCAGAACGCTCCGTGCACCTGGTGCTTAATGTGGCAAAAAAGTTGGGAGTGACGTTGGAGGAACATGACATAGTGAGTGCAGAGCGGGCGGGTGGGGTGCGCCGCGCCGAGCAGGGCGCTCCGGAAGCACGTCCACGACCCATCGCCGTGCGACTGGCGCGCCGCGTGCATCGTGACCAGCTCCTCGCGGCGGCGCGCGTCCGCCGCGGTGTCGACTCTGCAGACCTATGCCTCAATTCTAGCCCGCGACGTTTCTACGTAAACGAGACACTAACCCGCTTCAATAGGCAACTCTTTTATAAGGCACGCGAAGAGTCATCCCGGCAAAAATGGAAATATGTATGGACCCGAGATGGGAAAATATTCGTGCGTAAAGAAAATGGAGAATCGCGCGCCCGTCTACGCACCGAGGAAGATTTTAAAAATGTTTTTGGACTGCCGTGATGTTAGCTCTTATAATTAAGTGCAAATACGTACATGTCCCCAGATATATAAATATGTTTAAGCTCTATATATATTGCTACTCATTATATATATTTTATGCTAATACAATCTACAATAATTACACAATATTTAGTTTAACCTATTCTTTATCACTTTACACGAACACACCTAAAACATTATTAACACTTTCTGTATGCTATGACGAGCGGCATGTGACCATATTATGCAAAGATTTAGCAAATAGTAAAATAATTTTAGAATCATTTTCCTACATAATAAAATTTGTTAAAAATAAAAAGTTATCGGTTGGACTATTAAACGCGGGATCTCTCGGAACGCGACATGAGGAGTTTGTGGTAGCAATGTCGAGATATAACGTTGACATAATGGCAATTAATGAAACGTGGCTACGACAAGGAGAAGAGGCACGCGCGCCCGCCCCGCCCGGGTACCGTCTGCGTCACGTGCCCCGCCCCGCAGGCGTCCGCGCCCGCGGTGGCGGAGTTGGTTTTTACATAAAACGCGGCATAAATGCCCGCCTAATCACAAGTCCTTCCGACCCGCAGCTTGAGCAAATGTGGCTAAGTCTAAATATAAACGGCGAAAGGATGGCTGTTGGTACAGCTTACCGTCCTCCGTGGTTTAACGTCGACAGTTTTTTTGATTCGCTTACTGAAACCGTTTGTTCGCTCGGAAATTATGACCATATCTTACTTCTTGGGGACTTTAATATAAATTTATTAAATACCAATCAGTCGAACACAAAAAAATTGTTGGATTTCTTAGACTGTATGAATTTAACCCAGCATGTTACCAAACCCACTCACTACACAGACCACAGTGAAACCCTAATTGATGTCGTATGTGCTAATACACGAATATCCAAATTAGCCGTTAATTATCTACCTAATCTAAGTAGTCATTCATTTATAACTTGCGAGCTAAACATTAAAAAGCACAAGCAGAAACCGAAATGCTTCGTTTACAGACCTCTAAAAGACATAGATCAAGATATTTTAAACGAACATATCAACTGCACTCCGTGGGAGGAAATTGTGGTTGGGACTGTTAACGATATGGTCAATCTATTTACCACTTGTTTATTGTTACTATTTGATGTGCATGCTCCTACAAAAAATCCAATGTCAAGGACCACTCCTACCCATGGATAACGCCAACTGTAAAGAAAATGATGAAACTACGCGATGACGCGCACGCAAGATGTAAACAGACAGGTATTGACACGCATAAACAATACTACAGGGACCTTAAAGGCATTGTTAATGACGCAATGTACAGTGAAAAGTGTGCTTTTTTTAATCAACAAATAAATTACATACACAATTCTCGTAAACTATGGCAAAACATTAAAAAATATGTTATGGATCTTAAGAAAAATGACATAGATCTGCCTACCCATTTATGTAACCCCGACAAAATTAATGAACATTTTTTAAATTTACCCATTAACAACCAAATTGAGATATCCCTTCTAACGAAATACGAGCATAATAGATATTGTAATAGTATTTTCAAACTGCAGCCTGTAAATGAAATAACTGTGTCTAAAATTATAAAGTCAATTTCAACCAATGCGCAAGGTAATGACGGTCTAAGCTTAAATATGATTCTACTCACATTACCTAGAACCTTAAATGTAATTACTAAAATAGTCAATAAATCTATTGAGACTGGGGTTTTTCCAGAGCAGTGGAAAAAGGCTGTGATCAAACCTATTCCGAAAATTCCACACCCCAGTGGTTTTAAGGATCTCCGTCCAATAAGTATCTTGCCTTTTTTGTCAAAAATCCTTGAGCGTGTATTTGCAGACCAGATGACAGAGTACCTGGAAACAAATAATGTACTTCCTTCGAAGCAATCCGGTTTCAGGAAAGGTCACAGCACTTCCACGGCTCTGATGGACGTAGTGGATGACATTTTAGCTGCCCAAGATTGTGGAAAAGGAACGTTGCTAGTTCTACTTGACTTTTCCCGTGCCTTTGACACCATTGACTCTTCCCTACTCCTTTCTAAATTATCTTACAATGGTTTCGATAGTTTAACATTAAAGTGGTTTAGCAGTTATCTTACAGGTCGTTCGCAATATGTGAAGATCTGTAACCAAGACGGCTTGGAAATGCTTTCTTCTCAGTTACCTGTTGTGAGAGGAGTCCCACAGGGCTCCATTTTGGGACCAATTCTCTTTATCTTGTATACCGCAGACATTATAAAAAATATACATCACTGCGATTATCACATATATGCTGATGATATACAGCTGTATATATCTTTCAACCCCAGTTCCACCGATAGCGCTGTAAATTATCTAAATACTGATTTAAATAATATATCGAACTGGTGTAGTAAAAATAACCTCATGATTAACCCCGACAAATCTAAATTCATGATCCTAGGTACCCAAAAACAAATTCAAAAAATTGAAGCATACAGCATGGAAGTATCCATAGAAGAAGACCACCTAGAAAGGGTATATGAAGCACGTAACCTAGGGCTTGTCATGGATGGAACGTTGCGCTTCGAGGGCCATGTACTTGAGCTGATGCGAAACTGTTTTTATAGGCTCAAAGTATTATACCGGATTCGCGACTGCCTTACTGTAAACATGCACATAAACTTGTGTGAAGCCCTCATCCTCTCAAAACTAAATTACACAGATACAGTTTTTGGCGAGTGTTTGCTGATGAGGACTAGGAAAATAATACAAAGAATACAAAATGCTTGTATACGATTCTGTTTTCCTGTTCCACGTCGAGCCCGCATTACGCCTTACCTAAATCAGCATCATATGATGAACATGGACGCACGGCGATGTTTGCACTTTGCTTCATTACTTTTCGGAATAATAAAAACTAAAAAACCCTCCTACTTATATAAAAAACTAGCATTTTCTCAACGCCACGTTAGACAAGCACCACGACTTATATGCCCCTTTTTACACCGTACGTCTGCCTTTCGTGGCAGCTTTCGTTTCGCTGCAACAAAGTGTTGGAACGATCTGCCACCTCCAATAAGAAATTCTAGTAGCGTAGCATCGTTTAAACATTCCCTAAAGCAACATTTAATTAAAAAACAAAAGAATAGGCAGCCATGCCATATCAGGGGCCAAAAATGTCAATAAAAAATAATGATAATCTTTAATAATCTTTAATTTAAATTTACGCACCACGGTTCAAACGCCCGCACAAACACACACACACGACACGCACGCACGCACGCACGCACGCACGCACGCACGCACGCACGCACGCGCGCGCACACACACACACACACACACACACACACACACACACACACACACACACACACACACACACACACACACACACACACACACACACACACACACACACACACATATATATATATATATATATATATATATATATACGCGCACATATACGCGCACTTATACACTCCCTAATGTTTTATGTTGTGTCTTAGTTGAATTATATATAAAATTGTATTTGTAGATAAAATCAACTTCAACTATGTGACAATTACCCAGGCGCCACTGAAAATCAGCGCTGCGAAATATAACCTAACGGCTTATTTTGTGGCACAAAGCTGAGTAGCGACCTTTTTAGCATGTTTTGATTATGCCTGTTATTTCTTGTCATTTATTTCTTATACTTATGCTAAATAAACATATTTTCTTTCTTTCTTTCTTTCATTTGATCGGGGTTGGCGAGACTGAGAGAGATACAAATCAAATGGGAAGCTGTGGGTCAGGACATTATAATAATGGTAACATAAATATTTACAAAGATGGAGATATCTCACAAGCAAAATTGCGAGATTTCTGTATATAGAACAAGATAACCCGTAACGGCAACTACGAGTGAAGAATACGTTACTCCAAACGAAGGCAAAAAAATATGCCTAGTGTTAGCGGCATTTCCGAACGCGCCTAATTAATATGGGCGTGTTGGCAACACTGGGAGTATCATGGCTGCTCGCGCGTCTACGATAATGTCGAAGGGTCGATGGCTTGTAATTGATTAAGGAAATATAATTGTAATCTAAGGAACCAGTGCTTTTATTGTTAACAGTTCAGAAGCGAGATCTTAATTATTCATGCCCATAAAGTGTTTGGCCTGACACATCAAGTTTCGTAAGAAATCGTAACATTTTGACAAACCGATACAATGACGCGACGCTGCGTATGTTTGCTTTGTAATGCATTGCATCGATAAAAGCACTGAGTTTAAAGTAAATCGACTAGTAATTGAGTGTATCAAGAGCATGGTGATAATTACCTACTGAGACTTGTGACATAAAAGGTCACTGTTGTTTGGAGAAAGTCGTAAGTTCAGGGAAATTCGGCTTCAGAAATGGTGGCTGACTGGTAATATAAAAAGCATTAAATTCAGGTATGTTTTATTGCTATGGAAAAGTTAAAGTGATTTTGATGTTATTCTTCGAACGTAAAGTATTGGAATACTAACAATGAAACTGGGACTTGGTCTTTATATGAATGGACTTCATTGTTCACAGGAAGCGTAGGTACGCTTTGCTCGGTTGCCTTCTAATCTCGAAAAGAAAACGTGAAAAAGTGATGTATTGTTTGTCTGTGTGTTATGTTAAACATAGGTATTAATAAGTACAGTAGTATGTCATTCTGCTTATTTTGGAATGAAAGATGGTATGAAGTATGTAATGTTGGGTAATTGTACTGTATCAAAATTATATTGTGTGTTATAGTATGATTACAGGTACAGTTCTGATGTGATGTTGATTTATTCTGTGATGAGAAGTCATGCATCACGGGGTGACAATGCTATGAGCATGTCTCACACAAGTGGAAAGGAAACGATGGAATGGACCTACCTGATAAGAGGATTGGTCAGTATAACTTAGACTAGATGGACACAGAAATAAGTATGGGTGAGACACAAAAAAATGGAATAAAAGGTTATAGTTCATTTGTCTGGATTGAAAATGACTGTAAGTTGGACTAATATTTGTCAGTGTCAATATTGTCTTAACTCTTGGAAGGTGGAAATAAAAACCGCAGTCCAAGTTACATGTATTGTGAGAAAATACAAAGACTTGATGTTGAAAAAATTTGAATAAAAGGTTAGTTCATTTGTCTGGATTGAAAATGACTGTAAGTTGGACTAATATTTGTCAGTGTCAATATTGTCTTAACTCTTGGAAGGTGGAAATAAAAACCGCAGTCCAAGTTACATGTATTGTGAGAAAATACAAAGACTTGATGTTGTCCATGTATATTAGTGGACAACTTGTAGACCTAACGGATCATTTATGGGTAACCGGGGTGTGATTAGATTGACTTGGATTGATTTGCACTTATGTGTATTGATGGACTAATGTGTATATGTATCGTGGAGTATGGTAGCAATAATTTCTTGCTTGCACATAGTATGTGTATGCTGACTCTGTCATAACATGATTGTATTGATAGTAGCATTTAAATTGCATTATTACAGATAAGTAGTGGACTTGACTGCTATGCTATTTTGAATACTCCCGGAGAGTCCTATTGGATTGAGATCCTAAAAGAATCGGCCTATTCTAAATGATATGATCATGGGGCGTAGGGATATTATCCTGTTTGATTGATAGTGACATGTTGGAATGAAATAAAAATGATTGAGTATTGCCACTGGATTCTGGTGGTGCAGGACCGGTCATGTGGCACTCTTTGGAGGAGGCCTATGTCCAGCAGTGGACGTCTTTCGGCTGATGATGATGATGATGATGATTGAGTATTGGAATATGTACTACGGTTAGTGGTCGGCAATGCGCATGTGGCACCGTTGGCCTTAAAAGCGTCCATTGGTTATGGTGTCCGTTCACATTGCGATGAACCATACAAGTTGTTTGATAGATTACTAATTGGAACAACTTCCATTTCGAAGAGCAGATGTCAAAGTCAGTGAATATGGTATATGACAGTTGTGTAACAATATGGTCCTAATACATAATTATAGACATATGCGGGTATGTCGGTGGTTGGCAAGTCATTGCCTGTGAGCAACCCAGTTGACAACACTGCTGCAGCAGCATGTTGACACTGCTGGTATGTTGGAAACAGTGTGGCGAGCAATGTTACAGTTGGCAGTGATAATGACGCATCATGCGTGAAATGGTCGACCATGTTCAAATGAAACTTAATTTATAGCCAACGTAGGAAACTGTAAGTCACTGGGAGTATGAAAACTGCTACTGATGAGCTTGGGTCACGAAGTCATTACTCTTTAGAGGGTGATGAGCTGATGGCTGATGGGTGACATGGTTGATCGTTATACGGGTGAGTTGCTTTCGGGACGTTTTTGCATTTGTAGCTGTGACTTCTGTAGCCAGCCTCGCACACACATACGTGTGTCTGTGGTACGTGTGTCCCTCCCAATTAATGCTGCAGGTGCGGGAGCGATGATGATGACATAAACACGACGACATGGGATGGTGGTGTATTTATATATTTGATCGCGACTTCAATAGACAGTGATCACCAAGACTTCATTGGACGGTGATATTTTATATTTATTTGATCACTTTGTTGAAAGACGGTGATGTTACATAATATATTGCCCTAAACACGACGTCATGTTATAGTGTATGTTATCTGTTATCTATCTGATCACGAATATCACGTCATTAGACGGTGATGTATTATATTGATCTCAACAACACATACAGCGAACGTCAACGGGTGGTGTTGTATATATTATCTTAATTTAATCGTGTTGTATGTTGTTTGATCACGACGCCACAGTGCGGTGATGTTTGTTGTTCGGTCACGACGCCACAGAGCGGTGATGTATGTTGTTTGGTCACGACGCCACAGTGCGGTGATGCTTGCTCTTCGGTCACGACGCCACAGAGCGGTGATGTATGTTGTTTGATCACGACGCCACAGTGCGGTGATGCTTGTTGTATGGTCACGACGCCACAGTGCGGTGATGTATGTTGTTTTATCACTACGCCACAGTGCGGTGATGCTTGTTTTATGGTCACGACGCCACAGAGCGGTGATGTATGTTGTTTGATCACGACGCCACAGTGCGGTGATGCTTGCTCTTCGGTCACGACGCCACAGAGCGGTGATGCTTGTTGTATGGTCACGACGCCACAGAGCGGTGATGTATGTTGTTTGGTTACCACGCCACAGTGCGGTGATGCTTGATGTATGTGGTCACGACGTCATGCGACGGTGATGTATTGTATATGGTCACGACCACATGCTACGGTGATGTATTGTATGTGGTCACGACGTCATACGACGGTGATGTATTGTATGTGGTCACGACGTCATACTACGATGATGTACTGTATGTGGTCACGACGTCATACGACGGTGACGGATAGAAGTAACACGACCCCGGTATAAAGCGTCAGCAGCGGCTGCCTCCCCTGCGTCACTCGATGCCCTTATGTCTGCAGTGTGTCAAGCGGTGTTGCACCTGTAACTCTGCTATTATAGCGACGCGTTCCAAGTCTGAGGGAAATGAGCATCGAACTGTGGCAAGTGTGTAAAGGTATCGACAGCAGAGGTAAAGTAAACTTGTTGTTTAAACTCTAGGAGCGAATGAGTGGTGTCAGCGGTTGTCGAGGGAGCCTAATCTCCTGCCGTGGACGACGGTGCTTCCCTCATGTGGCTATCATGTAAGGCTGCTGTCGTCCTACAATGGCGTTGCCCGAGATGATGTGAGGTTGACATCGACGGAAGGGTAAAGAAATAATAAGGGTAACGTCACATTACAATATTTCTCATCGAGATGAGTGACATCGACACAGGTGACGAATTTGTACACTTAGTGATAATGATTACTAGCTTATATAGAGTCAACATGACAGTTGAGTATGTACTTATTTCGGATTAAAGGCAAGCTCAAGTCTCTTTGTTGCCTGGATACATATATGTAAAACTACAATTTCGCTAAATTAGTGAGAAAGAAGAAAATAACTTTGTATGTGTGTCAAGGAGGGCCATGGCCAAAGTAAATAGTTCTTTATGAATTGTCATTAGTGTTCAAAACACAAACAGAAGAAAAGCTATACTATGTTTTATGAGGAACTTTTAGCCTCAGCCTTAAAGTTTGTTACAGAGATTGAGACATACAGCGTATTGCTTTGGTTGTCATGGGCTCCACTGGGGAGCTTATGAAAGCGAGAACTTCTCTGCTCTTCTCGTTTCTTCTGCTCTCTGGGCCTTGGCGGGTCAGCGCGCGTGATTATGCTGACTAGACGGATTGAATACGTTGAAAAGGCAGATGTTTCAACACTGAAATCGATTGTGAGTTCGTTCCATGTCTCATTAGGAAATTTGTAAGATTTATGTTTAGTTAGATACTTCATTTGGTGGTCAAAGGAGATCTAAATTTAGAAATGCAATGACCAACGTTTTCTGATCAACTTGAGAAATTATAAATAATCCATCAGTTGAGATGCTATTGCGACATGTTTAAGTTAAATTAAGTATTCAGTGGTTGTCAGTATTTTGAGGACATATGGTCTTCTTGTAACTTGTCTATGACACCTACTAATCATTAGACAAATAGTATTCCGTGGGCACTTTCCTGTTTTGTTCGCATCGTTAAAGTAAACATCTTGAATGGATTAGTGTACGAGTCTACATCTGGATCATGCATATAAGGTGTATTAGTTTCATTCACAGAATGAGCGAACAATTGAAGACTACCGCCTTTAACGGGAGCGAAGCTTGAGGCAGAGCGTGGCGTTGGACTTCAATGAAGTACGAGCGGAGGTGACCTTCGTGGACGAAGGTTTTGTCAGGCTGGCCGAACTGTTAGCGGCATTTCCGAACGCGCCTAATTAATATGGGCGTGTTGGCAACACTGGGAGTATCATGGCTGCTCGCGCGTCTACGATAATGTCGAAGGGTCGATGGCTTGTAATTGATTAAGGAAATATAATTGTAATCTAAGGAACCAGTGCTTTTATTGTTAACACTAGTGACGAAAATCCTATTCAGATTGCTCAAAGAATGACGAAGCTACAACCCTTTTAATATTGCTTGCACGAGCGGAACCGTTCTCTTCGCGGCGTCAAGTGGCGTCGAACGCTTGTACGTCGGTATCGGTATCCACCCTAGACGAAATGTGGCTCCACTCGTGCTCGGTTCGTGCTCGGCTCGCCTAGCGTAAAGGCAGCTTTAGAGAGAGAAAACGCTAACAGTTACGTTTCAAACTGCGAAACTGACGCAGAGCACGTCGCGCGTGCGGCAGGCCGCGTCGATGGCGGCGCCGAACACGATGGGGCACAGCACGTTGCCGTCTATCAGTAACGCGTAAGCATTGCCTTCAGAGAACTTTGTAAACGGCATTCTTTTTTTACGTTGGGGAAATGCCTTTACGCATCACGCCCCACGGGGAGGGGGGGCAGGGCGGGTATATGGATGCATAGCAGAATGTGCAAATCGCAAAATGTGCAAGCTGCGTAAAATCGCAAAATGTATAGATCTCATATTGAGCAGATCGCAAACTGTGCAGATCTCATATTGAGCAGATCGCAAAATGTGCAGATCTCATATTCAGCAGATCGCAAAATGTGCAGATCTCATATTGAGCAGATCGCAAAATGTGCAGATCTCATATTGAGCAGATTGCAAAATGTGGAAGCAGATGTTACATTGAGCAGGTCGCAAAATGTGTAGATTTTTAAATAGGGGAAGAGGGGGGACAGTGGATCAGTTTTTGTTTTGAGGCACATAGCCCAGTAGATACACACTTTATGTCAGTTTTCTTGTCCTCATATTAATAAGGGGTTATTAGGGCATAAATAAAATACACTATAGAAGGCACACAAATGGAACTTTAGGCCACAGAGTCACTTTTTAAAAAAATGGGAATTGGTTCACTGTTCCCCATGCTCGGGGAACCTTGAATCAGGGCATTGGGAACTATGGACCATAGGGGGAACACGAGATCATATGTATTAAGTTATATTAAATAACGTCCTAAATCAACAAAAGTTATGTTTTATTATAGAAAAAATAAATTCAAAAAAGAAAACTTAAAGACAATACTTTATGTGACCAAAAAAAAAAGTTATCGTTAATTTTAATATCACTTATTATAATTTGTAATATAGGCACAAATGTCTTCCTACAACATAAAATCACAGCAATCAGGCAGCCATATAGGCAGGTTTTAGTTTCACTAGTTTACAAATAATCATAAAAATATAATATAATCAGTCAAGGCGAGGTAGCCAGTTTCCTAGTTTTACATAGTACCACTGGACCCATATCCACTGCTCCCCACAAGGAGATGGCCCAGTGTACCCCATAAACCGTTACAGTAAGAATAATTCACCAAAAAAATTAAATATATATTATTACACTCAAAACACCAATCAACACAATTTGCAATCACAAAGTAACAAGATAAAACAAAAACACATTCAATAACACGCGTGAATTTGCCTACAAACATTTTCAATGAATATGTAAAATAAATTTTACGTACTGTGTTGTTCGACCGGCAGCGATAACGCACCCTCCTTGTGCCTGAGCTCGCGGGCGACTGGCGCAGTGTAGGGCCTGTCGAGACGAGTTTACAAACACGCGTCGGCGTTTGAATGTGTGCGTAATTGATGGCGCTAGATAGTTTTATTCACTGTTCCCCGTGATCCACTGTCCCCCCTCTTCCCCTAGAGCAAATTCAGCCCACTGTAAATACCATTATATTGTCTAACGCTGACTGTACCTACTTGAAATTTTATAGTATCCCCTTGAAAGATAACGGACTATTACGGACTTATTGTAAAACCTTTTCATTGTACTTTGGCATCCTTCCTTCTTGCTAGTTATGATACGTCTTTTCTGACAAATAAAAGATTCTTCAGAAAAATAAACTTTTATCGTGTCAATTGTGGACATGCGTTAAAAGAAGTGATTGTTGTGCTTCTGTAACCACCAGCAATCTGATGAACGAAATATTGCGTAAAAGTGTGCACACTTGTAAATCTAATGAAATTGAGAACGACATTTACATGACGATAAAAAAAACACAAGAGGATGTTTGTAATGATATGGGTCATGTTCAAAAAATTTATGAACGCAACATTGAAGATTTATTGTTTCAGGATGATAAATACAGTGGCCAGATACCACCTTTTGTAGCAATACAAGGCAGTTTGCACAGAGCCAGAAAATGGTTTTTGAATTCAAAAGCCGCTACTTTAAAAAAACTAAAAGATGTCGTTATACCCGACGGCTTAGCGAAAAAATTTTTGGTGTCTGAAGATGGGCAGGATGATTTTTTTTTTATTTGTTGTTCACCTGACGCCAAGAAGATCATCAAGCATTCTGCATTCGACGCCTGCCTAGGTGACGGCACTTTTAAAGCTTGTCCCAGATCATTTAGTCAGTTATACACAATCCATATGGATTTGTATTCCGATGGTAACTCGACAAATGTTATACCCTTAATCTTTGCCCTCTTGCCTAACAAGAAGCAAAGCACATATGTTCGTTTGTTCAAACTGTTAAGCGAGAAAATACACTTGAATGTGCAAGAATACATTTGCGATGTAGTAAAGGATCCAATTAATGCAAACATAATTATTTGCTACCAACATTTTAAGAAAGCAGTTTGGGACAATGCGACAGTTGGTACGTCGAATTAGTAATTTGCCAATTCTGCCCGATGAATTCATTGGCAATACCTGGTGCGACATCGTAAATACTTTACCGGACGAATTCAACCATTTTACAGAATATTTTCAAAAAAATTGGTATCCAAAATATAAACCTTCAATTTTAAGTTGTGCTCGTTCAAAACACAGAACTACAAATGTAATTGAAGGATGGCATCATCGATTAAACGTTAAAATAACGCAAAGACTAACTATATGTAACTTTATAAATAAACTTAGAAGAGAGAGTATTCACGTAAGTTCCAAGATTAAACAGACAATAAAACGATATTTAAGAACAAACAGGAGACTGCGGTACAGGGTTTTCGATAAGAAATATGAAACGTTATTGGACAAATTAGAAAACAACCGAATCACATCTTCAGAGTTCTCGAAGAAAGTCATTTTTTTGAAAAGTGCCTATTATAAATAAATATTAAAAACATAAATAAAGCACCGTTTGCATGTAGTCGGTAGCATACAAAATTGATATGACTCTTGAGTTATTTTTTAATAATAGGTATTACTTTATTTTGTTTTAAAGGCGTAGAAGTTATGCGGCCATAACGCCCATAACTATGATGACAATCGCTTGTTGAAATCGAACAAGTTACGGGAGAGTGATAGAGAAATCAATAGTGTTTAGTTTCGGTTTCTGTAAACGATTGTTATCTTGGCTTAGTCTCCAAGTAAGTATGTTAAGTTTAACTAATTGTAATGTTCTTTTATGCTAATAAATCTTTAATATTGTTTGGGTTTATTTTTATTTCTAAAGATTATTGTGACCTTTGGTTTTATGAGCAAGCATCAAAAGACTTCAGTCCTTCGGCCTCCGGGTTACACGTGGAAATGTGTAGGTACGCGTGTCCTTAACACTGGTGGTACTAACAACCCGAACTACACAAAGCCGCCTAGAAACTTTTCCTCCACAAAACGGTTAAGTTCAACCCATTGGATTACCTCTACTCGCCGTGGATCAGACCTGCGTGTACGAGTATAGTATAAATAAGTGCACATTTAACTATTTGCTCATATTGCGACCAGCACATTTAACGATTTGCACATATTGCGAGCTGCACATTTAACGATTTGCTCATATTGCGACCTGCACATTTAACGATTTGCACATATTGCGACCTGTACCTTCTGCTATTTGCATAAGTGCACATTTTGCGACTTGCACATTCTGCTATGCATCCCCCTTGATCTTTACAATAGGCGCTATTTCCTCAGCCAAAACATTAACATTTACGGCCCTCTGACGTCGTCGACGACGACGTCGACGTTCATCGCTACAAGTACATGCCGGTGCCCCAACGTTGGGGACCGTAGCGATGAACGTAAATCGCGGAGTGTCCGCCCCTTGCTACCGTCCAAAAACCCTAACGAGTTCCAACTCCGTCTTAACCGATTCGTTGCGTTTTCCATTTTCGAAAGCTTTTGACTGTGGCGGCGAACAATAATTTCATGACATGACACGACAGACGTGCCTTACGCCATAGAATATGATGACAGGCCTATCGTGTCATTAGTCATGTGTAAGAAATTATGTACTTTTTTGTTTTTTTTACTGATTTAGACTTGATTGAGTTCAGTTGACATCAAACCAATGAAGTGAACTGACTAAACCGTGGTATTTAATTTTTAATAGCGTTTAAACTACGTTTTTTACTAGAAATGGATGGTGACTTTATAGATGTTGTCAACATTTTCTACAAAGTATATTTTTATTATATTGTTTCAATTTACGTTATTTTTAACCTAGTTGCTTGAGAATTACATAGATTTTGAACACGATTTCACAAAGAGTTTTAAGAATTTCGAAGTCCAGGTGCACAAGCCACAGTCGTCACAAATGAAATGCTCAACAAAAGTGCATAAAATCCGAGGAAATTAACTATTTATCATGAATCGTAAAACATTTGCAAGTAACTACCACAAACATTGCATGAAAATAATTATGGTTCTCTTTTTACTTTATTTCAGTAACTTAGTGACACCTGACTTAGGTCCTTAAATACTGCGCAGTTATATATGTTATGTTAATATGTTAGTCTTTAAGGTATTTGTAATATGGGCCTTGTTGCCTGATTGAAATAAATAACTAAATAAAATAAATCATTTGTTTTTTTTTATACAACGTGTCCCAAAATTCAATGATAAGCGCCACCAGAGGATATAAAATGAATAAAATATTTTTTTTTATTTCAGACCTTATTTGATCCATAGGTACATTGTACATTTTTGTTAGTATCTTACAAACTAAGTTAGATATAAATAAGAAAAAGAAATAAACACTATATAATTAAATAAGGCACGTATAAAGTAGAGTAAAATGTGAAATGTGTGCTATTGAGAAAGCGAAGAAGTTGGTCCTGTCTATTTCGCTCTCCCAATACCTCAACCCAAGACTTGGTAATAGGGCAGACCAACCTCTCGGCCACCACCCTGAGCACACTTACCACCATATATGTATATCACGACCACAATATATCTGGTCATGAATAGTTGAGAAAAAATATATATATATCTCAATCATTTCTGAAATTACAAAAAAAAAAATTCGAAAATCGACACCCCGAAATGTTATTCTTAATGACCATGTCTACAATTTTTCAAATATTTTTGTTTTTTTCTGTATCGGCAACGTTAGTACCACTGCTATCCAGAATATATGTAGTTTTTGCACAAAAAAATATCAAAATGATTTTTACCCATATTTTTTTTTCGGTTCACTTTCACTCGTCATGGTGTAAAATAAAGTAGGGACACTACTATAGCAAGTGTTTTCAAAAGGTGACGCAACTGACCAAGATTCCAAAATGATATAATACTCGACGAAAACTAGCTACCAAAAAAAACTAACTAATTTATAAACAAGAACCGACATTTTTAAATGTTGGAAGCAGCTCAATCACTTTTTATGTGCCGAAAACGGAACCCTCGACAACAAGATCTCGTGAAAGTTATCAGAATATTCCTGTAGAATGTCTTGCAACTTGAACATTACTCGGCCCAGCACATTACCATGATTTTTCTCGCACTATATCTCTTGTTCTATGTGTTCTAATAAGAGAGAGACGGGTAGTGCGAGAAAAATCGAGAGAGCTCGCGCGCCGTCGCATGATAGCCGTGCTGGTCGAACTGTGGAATATTCGGTCCCAATTTCTGTAGAATCGTATTTTATGTAATCGTATTCATTCGTAGTTTCTCTAGTTTGGAACTTACCCTTAATTTCACAAAAACTAACGAAGGTTCACGCCCCGATGACGCAGGACAGTCCAAACGATTCTGGTCAGGAAAAAAACACGGACGAAAAATTGTACAGCCGGCTGAACACTGCCAAATTAAGGGTTCGACGAAGTTGACTCAATATAAAACAGAACAGAAATCTCCATATCGCTTGCTTTAAAACTTACCTAGGATAATGGTTCAAAGTGAAATAGAAGTAATCCACTATTAGTGCGTTATAACCCAGCTCTTTATACAGGGTCATCATCGTCCTGCCAGTTGGTAACACAATAGTATCCAAATATCCAGGAAAGAATACGACCGTTTTCCTTGTAAAGTCCACGTCGGGGTGGTTGGCCAATTTGGCGATATCGTAGTAGTTAAATGTGGTATAATTAGCCTGTAGTACGTTTCCTGGGCCAAGGACTGAGATGGTCAGTTTTTTCAGACTCTTCGGCTTGATGGCAGCTGGTTTCAGGAAACCAGGACCTGGATAAAATATATGGATTTTTAGAATAAAAGAATAAAAGCGGCCAAGTGCGTGTAGGACCACGCACAACGAAGGGTTCCGTGCCTATTAAAAAGGTTGTATCGTTACTGAAATCTTATGGCACTTACGTCCTTTTCTTTAAGGAAGGCAGTTTTTTTTAATATCTCGAAAACTTTTGAACCGATCTTGTTCGAAACAATTTTCGCTGTAAGAATTTATTAAGCCCTGTCCATGATTTTTTATCATATTTTTAAAATACACGGTTCAAAAATTAGATGGGGGGGGACACAATTTTAGTGAATTTCGGAGCAATTTTCTCCAACTCTATTCACTTAATCAAAAAAATGCTGAGAAAGCTTAAATGTATTTCCAAAGGCCTATCGATTGACGTGCCACACGTGGGCTTGAAATGATAAAATATGTTAACTTTCAGTTATATGTTATGGAGTGCACAATGCCTGTGACATACGGACGGACAGACAGACAGACATGACGAATCCATAAGGGTTCCGTTTTTTGCCATTTGGCTACGGAACCCTAAAAAGCCCGAAATTGGTGGGGCGCAGTGGAATGTCATCACGACTCAGCTTTGCGAGTAAGTACTAGTACTTGGTATTGTTATTGTGGTGTTTCGTTTTCCAGTTATTATAAGATTAGTCGAAAACAGTCGAGTGTCTTACAAATCTTACAACACATAGTTACATTTTATTTGTCAATTTATGTAAGTAGATTTCGGTTGGTCGCTTTAACTAGACTGAGCCCTAACGTCACACCCCTACTTCAGACTCACTCCATGAGTGGACAACTACAATATATAATTAAGAAAAATACTTACAATCTCCCAAATACCCCACTGGCACACCTTGATCCAATTTATTAAATTCTATTGCCGACGCTGACACAAGCAAACACATAGTAAAACATATTAATTCCCGCATTGTAATACTTCAAATAGGTAATTGTAAATTGTTGAGATAATTTTGAAATTAGACAAATGCTTGAATAAACACAAGTACTCGTACTGGCTTGAACCACCACAGAAGTATCTAAAAATATATCAGTTCCAAATCTTTTATACCCACAGGTAGACCTTCTTTATTTTTAGTTTTTATGATAAATAAGGTTTAAAGCTAGGGTTGTACCAAATAAAATCTTGTAGGGCACACACTCAAATAACCCGTACCCGTAACTACCGCAGTACCGATACCCGACGATGATGTATTTAAACGATATAAATAGAAAAATCATAGAAGACATAAATGCCAATACAGGAGTGGCAGATTAGTTGTTTGGTAATTAATAAGTACAAACTAAACTAAGAGGTTAAGAACTAAATTATTTATTATGAATTAATTATCTAAATGTTGAACAAACTAATACTAGACACATTGCTTAATAGTTTAGTAAACCTCCGAGCTGAATAGTAGATTGTTATCCAAGGGTTGAAAGTGACCCACTTCCCTAGAGATATTTCTGTCGCTCGAACGAAGTGAGAGCGCCAATAGTTCGAGGGTGAAATGGGTAATTTCACCCGAGTTAAACACTCTACTTTTCATTTCGACTGCGATTATATAGTAATTTTCAGTTAAAATACATAATACACTGCCAACTGTATAAAAGTTTAAAAAAGTTTACTTGAGCATTTCTCAAAAAGAATGCCACTATTATTAATTGTACTTCTAAGAATTTTATGATAACTATTTCCACTCAGAATCAGGAGCTCTTTCGACCCTGGTAGGACAAAACACTCCCAAAGATATTTTTCCTATTATGTTATCATTATTTACCTTTTACTTTGTATGGTGGTAACACAATAGGAAAGTTTTAAAATGTATGAGCATTTTGGGACACTCTTTATAAATCTCCTATTGGGTGGAAAGACATCGTGATTTTGAGTAGAAATAACATAAAAGTTACAGAAAATCTCCAAAAAAAATTACCTAAGTAGTGGATTTTTTTTCGAGAAACGCTCACCTTAATAGGTTTAATTTTATTTTTTGCTTTTTTATAATTCTATAAATAAATTTCTAGAGATATGTATTATGAACATGAAATAAATAAAATTTTAGATACTAGCTTCTGCCCGCGACTCCGTCCTCGTGGAAGTCGTTTAATATCGCAGCTCCATACAAACTTTTACCCCCCCCCCCCCCCATTTCACCCTCTTAGGGTATGATTTCGGGGATAAAAACTATCCTATGTCACTCTCCATCCCTTCAACTATCTCCACTTAAAAATCACGCCAATTTGTCGCTCTGTCGTCGGACAAACAAACACACATACTTTCCCATTTACAATATTATAGTATGGGTATGTGTACCTTAATAAATTAATTACACATATATCCAACCTCCAGCCTTCTCGCTCTGGCCACTTGCCTCGGCCTACTAGATTATGATCGAGTAGGTCGCGACGCGACTGACCTAAAGGGCCAAGCCAATACGTCAAGAAAGGAAAGTGCATTATGGGCAGCCGAAATTTTCAGCAATGATTTTGTATGTTGATTTTCTGTAATTGCTATTAAAAAAATAGACCAACTGTAAAATGATGTTAAATATTGACTTGTACATTGTAAAACCCGTATAACTGAGTTTAGATAAACGTAAAGCTTTTCCTTTAAAAATATGACGTAACTCAATTATCTTCGACTCCGTGGCTAATCTTAACAATTTTAATTGGACTAGCTCGATTTGTGTAAGATTGTCCCCTTATATTTATTTATTTATTTATTTTATTTTAAAAAATAACTTTCCACCCTAGGGTAGAAAACGCCATTTTCCACCCACAACTCCAGAACAGGAAGAGTCGATAAATCACTTTTACTTGAAAAAACTTCTGTAACTTTACATTATTTACATAAATTATCTCCATATGCATTGAGATAGTGAGAGAGGGCCAGGGGCGAGACGAGGGTTTGGGATTGTTTAGAAATTGCCCGACTGTAATCAATGACGGCTCGATTGTAAGGAAAGCAGCATCATCTTGTTATCTTAAACCCATGTGTATCGATTAAAAAAAAAGTCATCCTCAATATGTTGTCCAAAATGTATTCATTCTTTAAGGGGGCGTTTCGGAGCAGCGCCGCACGAAGTTTAGGTTTTTAGCGCTACTCACACAACGATAGAAGCTCGCGCACCGCACACGCACACAGTCATGCACGTATACACAGTGGGGCGTCGGACTTTGACTCGCCAACAAAATTGTAACTTTGGATTTTGTTACCAAATATAAAAATTGTTATGTCAAATATAGGTATTTCATCTTAATACCTACCAACGTTCGCCCGAACCGAGCGCGCAGCCTATCTAACTATGTGGACAGTTGTTTTGTTCGACCGAACGGCTTATAGTTAAAGCAATGACGCGTAATTCAATGTTGGAGAGGCAACCAGGTGGCTAGCGGTATTTGAGCTCCCGAAGTGTTGTGGAACCACCCTGTGCAACCCGAATTGAGCCAACTGTGACTGGTTCGGAAATAGGAGAAGGGTTGTAAAAAAAATGTTGCGTGGCAACCGATTGAAACGCGGTAGCCTGAAAGTGTGTACGCTGTCTATATAGTGGAATTTTTATGCCATCCCTCCTAGTGTGACCGGACTCCGGAGCCGAGTAAACGAGCGAAGAAAAAAAAATAAAAAATTGGCAGGCAACCGCTTGAATACAAACGCGAAATTCGACAAAATGGGAATACGCCAAGAATACGCGCAATAAAAGGTTTTGCAATCAATTGCCATGGACAATTTTTGCTTGGGAGGGACGGTTGCCTCTCCGAGATTGAATTACGCGTCATTGCTCTGAATATTAGGCGAGGGCGATTTTTGTCATATGTATGTAGGAGGGTCGGGCGGACGGAACTGGTGGAGATTCATTATTTTCCCCACTCTCGTTCGTTAACCATGATATTTCACGAAATTAAAGTCGATCTACACTCTTTAGGTTTAATCAGTTTGATTAGAATTACAAATAGCACGAAATAATCATAAACCACTCGGATGAAAACAGATTACTAATTCTGTAACACGGAACGTGAGGAGATTCATTATTTTCCCCACTCTCGTTAACCATGATATGTCACGAAATAGAAGTCGATCTACACTCTTTAGGTTTAATCAGATTGATAAGAATTACAAATAGCGCGAAATAATCATAAACCACTCGGATGAAAACAGATTACTAATTCTGTAACACGGAACGTGAGGAGATTCATTATTTCCCCCACTCTCGTTAACCATGATATTTCACTAAATAGAAGTCGATCTACACTCCTTAGGTTTAATCAGATTGATTAGAATTACAAATAGCGCGAAATAATCATAAACCACTCGGATGAAAACAGATTACTAATTCTGTAACACGGAACGTGATGAAGTCGGCGGAAGGTTGGGAGCACAACCACACTACAGCTCGCGTCTCATTCCAAAGTGAGTTGCTTGTCAACGTGTTTCCCACTCCACCCCCATGTGACAGCTGTCAGATTATATGATTATAATGTAAGTATGAGGAAAAAATTGTTCGTTTCCGGAACATCGCCGGCCGCTGCCGCTGCACTCTCGCTACGCTCGCTCGGCTTACACCCTGTAGGTTCGCGGTTCTTCCTAACACTCCTCCTCGCTTCGCTCGTCGTTGTACCTACACTGACCTGCCTCAGAATCCAACAAAAAATATTATGCTAACTATACGTTACTAATAATAGTAATTATCATAATTCCAAAGCAAAGTTTATATTTTCCCAAATGACATTTGACGGTTGGTTTTTTGCCTAAGCAAATCATTTACTTCATAATTATTTGCCACATAAAAGTTTGTTGTAGTACTTATTGCATTATAAAAATGTTGCCAAATAAGCATAGTGCGAAGTAAAGTTATGCCAACGATTGATTTACCAAATGAAAATTCTGCGAAAATTTGGTTGCGAAGTGAAATTTAAAGAAACATATTTCGTCGAAAAGGCAGTAAACCATTTTGGCCCTATAGTTAAATATCGAACTCACTAACAAAATTTCACAAGAATCTGTTGAGAGATGCGACCTATAGAGGTGACAGCCGGACAGCCGGACATACGAAATAGTTTTTGCACTTTAGTTAAATATCGGACTCGCTTACAAAATTTCACGAGAATCTGTTGAGAGATGCGACCTATAGAGTATAATTAGATGTCAATTACATCTAATTATACTCTGTAGGTGCTAATTACTACCCAATCCTTTTTTATGATCAAACCGAGGAAGCATGTTGTTAAGTTCTACGTGATTTAAATATGTTAATCAATGAACATAAGAATAATTTTCGTTTGAACCACTGTGTAGTCATTTTGTGTAAGTACACGGTTCGATCGCAATCTGTCAATGCGGCGCCAAGCGACGTGGTCTCGCTCCGGAGGCTCGCGGCCGACTGAACGCGGCCGCCGCGAGCGGTCGCACTTGTAGTGAGCCGGCCGCTCCATACTAATTCGTATGAAGAATTTGAGCGTAAAAATTGGGCATCTTTGTGATACTTTTACACGAAATAAGTACATATTTGTTAAGAAATGAAGATTGCAAGGATTTAACTATAGTTTTAACTTTATTATTTGATACAATTCATTTAATAATTCTTGATACTTACGACTCAGTTGTTACAATTCGGGAGTGCGTTTTACACGTTTTTAGTGTTTTTCTGATTTTTTTTTACACTTACCTATAAGCATTATCTTAAATTCGAATGATTCAAGTGGAAGTAACATTCATTGGCTAGCTGTGTAATATTTTTCAAGGTTGTGGAACATCGTTTACTATATAATTCTCTTACATTCCCGACCCTCGATTGCCCCCTGCCGACCCTTAAGCAATTTAATTCTTAATAGATGTAGGCCCGCGAGAAGAAAAAAATATGGTTGTTTTTTTAATGACGCTCTCTAAAATTACATCCCAAAAGTTAGGTTTTTGGCTGTGCAATAGGATTTTATGCACCAAAGGTCCTGCCCGCGACTCCGCTCGCGTGGAACTTGTATTATATCATGGCTCCATACAAACTTTCACTCTCCATTTCGCCTCCTCAGGGGATGATTTCCGGGATAAAACTATCTTACGACCTTTCCCGGGATTCAAACTACTATACCCATACATACCCATACGAAATTTCATCCAAATCGGAGTGGTTTAAGCGTGAAAGGTAACAAACAGACAGACATACTTTTTAGTATGGATTATCGAATTCTGAAGATCCAATTAATGACTGATGGTTATTAAAATAACCGTAGCAAGAGAAAGGCTATATGAGTAGATTCTATTTGCTAAATATCAATACGTCATTTAAATGCTCATAATTTTCCTGACTCACGTTTTAAATCGGCAGCACAATCCGCAATGTTCAAAATACCAAAACACAAAATATATATTTCTCTTCTTCCACCGAATCAGACAATCGTTTCCTAATGGATAGAAATAATATTAAATAACATCAGGTTTTAGGGCCCGTAGGCATAACTTTCCAAAATTCAGTTTTTTAAAGAATCCAACGATAAACAAAATGAATATGTGCACAGTAAAATTAACTTTTAATCATTAAGAACTACCAAAAAATATCAACGCAAAAAGTGTAGTAAAATATATAGCGTTGGATGGTTTGATTATTTTGTGTTCTGGCAACCCTATAAGACGACCCTACTAAGATTCTACAAAGGTCGATTAAGTATCACATATCGGTTATTAGCACCAAACTACAAAAAAAGGTAATTCCTTACCAGAAACGTTCAAGGTTCAAACAAAAAATATTTAGAGTTTGTGTGGATTTTTTTCATATTAAAATGCTTATTTATATTTTGGTCCTATATAGTTACTTATTGTATTTAATTTTCCCAATGAACTTGACACACGATAACTACCTGCATACTAATGTAAGTTCAAAATACTTTGAACAATCAGTCATGTCCGGTCAGACTCCGGTCAGTCACCACGTGACATCATATGAGCGGTCTGGATACAGTCAAAGAATTTGTAAATGCGTGACCAAACGATATGGTATGTAACACAATGATTACACGTGTTGATAAATACAGACGATTTAGTAGCAAAAAGTGTGTTTTAAACATTTAAGGCAAACATGAACAACAAAAGAAACTATGTGTGAGAACACAATTTGTACATGGAGGTAAAGAAAATTTTAAATTATTTCTAGCTGCCCGGCCCGGCTTCGCACGGTTATGTAGGATTCCCATCGACAGTCGGGCGGGAGCGCATTCTATTACATGTATGAGAATTTGAACCGTATACACAGTAGTTTAATTTCATATTTGAATGAATCGTGCATCCGCTGCGAGGCTGCAGCTACCGACGCCGGTGGTGAGAGTTCTAATCAAATATGAATGGTATCTGCTGTACAGATGGTTCAAATTCCTTTGCATTTAACAGAATGCGCTCCGGCCCAACTCTGTCGATGGGAATCATACATTAGTTTTCCGTTTTTCCGTAGGAATGAAGCATTTTCCCGCGGCAAAAAGAGCCTATGTTCATCAGGGATAATGTCGGCTTCTGATGATAAAATAATTTTTCAAATCGATCCAGTACTTTCGGAGCCTATATTATAATATTAGTGTAGATGTAGATTTAAGTAATTATCAAATTCAACAAATACCTACAATTAAAAAATAAGTCTATCTGAAGTATTAAAATGCGGGAAATAATATGTTTGTATATGTGTTTGCTTGTGTCAGCGTCGGCAATAGAATTTAATAAATTGGATCAAGGTGTGCCAGTGGGGTATTACGGACATTGTAAGTATTTTTCTGAATTCTATGTTGTAGTTGTCCACTCATGGAGTGAGTCTGAAGAGGGGAGGGCTCAATCTGGTTAAACTGACAAGTAACCTTAATCTAACAAAATAATAAAATTTAACTTGTGTTAACATAAGACTTGTAAGAGGCTAGACTATTTTTAACCCCGGACAAATAATGCAAAAAATCTAGACAAATATTATGACGAGGAAAGATTTGATTGTTTGTTTGTATTGAACAGGCTCCGAACCGAACCTACTAGACGGATTTGAATATTATTTTACCATTAGAAGCCGACATTATCCCTGATGAAAAAAGGCTACTTTTTACCGCGGGAAAATGCTTCATTCCTACGGGACAACGGGTAATCCGTGCGAAGCCGGGCCGGGCAGCTAGTCATATAAAAACAGAAAAACGATACACCAGAATCACAATACCAAATACTAGTACTCACAAAGCAAGTATTGGCAGGCGCGGGACACTCCGCGATATACGTTCATCGCTACAAGTACCTACATGCCGGTGCCCCAACGTTGGGGAACCGGCATGTACCTACTTGTAGCGATGAACGTCGACGACGTCAGAGGGCCATAAATGTTTTGGCTGCTCCAAGTATAAGCGTGATGATGATGACATTCTACTGTGCCCTACATCTCGTCATTTTTCTTGCATTCTAAAAATCCATTTATCTTTTTCCGCGTCCTGGGTCCCTAAAATCAACCGTCATCAAGCGGTAGTGTGGAAGAACTGACCATTACAGTCCTGGGCCCAGGAAACAAATTGACCAACCACCCTGACGTGGACTTCACAGGGAAAACGTTAGTCTTATTTCCTGGACATTTGGTTGCTATTGTGTTAAGTTAGCAACTGGCAGAACGATGATGACCCTATTACAAGGAGCAGGGATAGAATGCACTTATATCCCAGCTCTTACTTCCATTTCACAAAGAATAATTTTCCTTGGTGAGCTTCACCTTCCCATACGAACGGAGTTTCGTTCTCATTTCGTGACGAAACTTTGCGTACCTATACAATAAAATGATATGAGGTATATCTATGTCTGTAATTAGTTTATATGGTTCCAGTTCATAAAACAAACGAAATGCAGCAAAATTTTTTTTAATGAAAAACTTAAACGCTGTATTTATTTCTATGGTATCTGAAGCTACATAAACTAATTACAGAGCTGTGGATTTACCTCATGCCATTGTACATGCAAAGTTTCGTTACAATCCCATACGTAGTTTTAAAATGAAAGCTTAACTACGTTTGTATGGAGAATCGAGCTTACTGCGGTCTCTTAAGCACTATTTCCACCAAACGGCCCGTAACGGATCGGAACGGAAAGAATTTTATTCTCTTTATCTTTAAACGATACTGAATCATATACGTACTGTTTTTAAGTCAACATTACCAACACACAACAGCTTGCACTGAGAAAAATGGATTAAAGACGACGTAATGAAATATTATGCAAACAGTAGAAAATACTCTGCTTGCCACTAATAAAACAGTGCGCAACACTTTAAATAGTGACATGCATCTAAATGTATTCTGCTGGATAATGAACTTATTGTGCAAGAAACCTCACCAAAACATAAGGTTCAAATGCATTATCTTTTATCGTGCAAGTAGCATACAATATTATGCACACAGCACCAAAAATACATAACGTCGAATAATATTCAGTGATCAATGCACGATAAATTAGTGACGTCACAAATGCACCATAAAATATCGTTATTTGCGTAGAAAGTTATGGTTCAAAGAATTGCACTATGGTGTTTTGTGCAATACATGTATATATTTCAGACTATGCAGCAAGTTTGAAAGTGCAAAGCCGTAATTAAATAGTGCGTATACACATAAAAGTTTTGCAAGCAGAGGCCTTGGAGGGTGGATTGGATGGACAGTGTGCAGTTCGAATCTTGACCTTGCGTGATGTGCGTGTTTATTCAGAGTCGAACTAAGGATTTAATGGGATGGGAGACCTCCTTAGAAAATGGGATTTGATGAAGAAGTCGTCGAACACTTTGCCAGTAAGTACCTAGTTATTTATTATTTAAAATGGTTAATCGTAAAATGTAGATTGGAGAACCTAAGTTTATAATTGTGTAATTTCATAAATTTTATTTGGTATTTCAGGCGTGTACCAGCTATACCGACCTTTCGTCGCTATTGCGGTTTGCTCTAGGCAGGGAGGAGCAGGACTTCCTTGACTTAGATAATCAAGGAGTGACACCCGCTGACTGAGCCCCAGAGTCACAACTAACTACAAGTGCGGGACAGCCCGCTAGCTGCCGCTGCTGGAGGAATCGTTCAACACACCAGCCGATTGCAGCACTCCTAAACCCAAAAACACCGGAAGAATCAGGTATGGTTTACTTCTCTGTCCCATAGAATGTGTGGTTTGATGCAACTAAATTAATAAATTTAATATATTTCAGGTCGTAACACTCTGTAAGGCAACGGCTTAGGAGGGCTATACTAAAAGCCTGCCAGAGGGAAAGCCAGACCGGGCCTAACGCGCAAGGCAAACGCCGACTGACAAATATGTTAAGCTGCCTGAAAACCATGATCTCCTGCAGATGAGCCAGGATATAGCGCAGCCAACTTGGCTGACCTGATGATGTACTTCGGGTTCGGAGAACATCGCACGGAACGTCAGCCGCACGTATGGTTATCCTACTATTTGACGGAAATCGAAACGTTTCAAACGTATAACCGTCCTTAATTATGAGAATTTATTCAGAAAACTGAATTTTAATGAAATGGTTTTTTTTTAGATGATGACGATTCTAGATAGCAGGTGCGATAACATGCAACTCAGCAATATTATCGCACCTGCGATAATATTGCTGAGTTGCATGTTCAAGATTTTGCCGGCTGCAAGCAAGAAGGGGTTTCTGGAAGCCGACCCGAAGTGCTGTTTTTTTATTAGCCTGTTATAGTGTCTGTTTTTAGTTATATTTGTAGTTATGTTTACGAAAAATAAATGTTAGTATAATTAGAAAAAATGTTTTTAATTAGAAATAGAAATGAGTAAAAGGATGATGCCAAGGTAGAAAAGCACTAAAACATATAGTGCACTCGCAAGTAAAAACATGGTTCTATCATGGGCAGGCACGAAATATTACGGGGCACGTCTTGATAGGCACCAACTAGTAAAATGCAAACGCACATAATAGTATAATGATACGAAACTATAAGTTATCGCCATGCATTATAGTATAAAGTGCCTCCAAAATAAGCATTTTAAAGCAGTGCACTATAAGTTTTCTTGCTTAAGGCAATACCTTATGATTCCTTGAACGATTTTTTATAATGCGAGCTGCGAATGAGCTTGTGACGTCATTGAATTGATGACGTCACGGTGGAATCATATTTTTAGTGCACAGCCGGCAGCGTAACTTTATGTGCGTGCACGATTGGTCAAAAATGTCTGCATTCACATAAGTTTATAGTGCCCCTTTTTTCTCAGTGTGACCGCGGGCGTCTTCTGCGACACGTGATCGTAACCACATCGTAACCAAAAGTATGCTGTGACACGCGATCGGCTCCGTTCGCTTCCGATCGGCCCCGTTCGCTTGTCTTAATGTGCGATCTGAACCGTTCTGGTTGGTTCTGGCTTCACCCAAACACAGTGTTACATAAGCAAAATTCGTCTCTCCTGTGGTCAATTATTAAGAGCTCACGTGCATATAAATAAGGTTTTTATCGAATAGTAATATAGAAGAGGAGACGCTGTTTATGCGGATTAAGAGTCCAAACAAAAATTAGGCTTCGTAGCCCTTAACTTTTATAATATCCACAGGAAAGACGCGAACCCAAATTTGAGTATGACCCAGACAGCAAAAGCGACTTTGTTTTATACTATTTAGTGATGACGAAGTGACAGTGATAGAAATGTCGCCAAACAATACCTATTGCTTGCGCACGTTTTTTAAATCTTTTTTTTTGTTCTTAAAATAATTTTCACCATGACCGGTCGAAAGGTTTTTAAGGTATTGCTGAAAAATAAACGAAGTTTCTTAAGAAAATAAGACCATTTAAAGTAGGATACTGAATTTAAATGAGGGTTCATTAGTAGCAGGTAGGGAACCCTCCATTCTGTGTGATTTCTTTTTTTTACGGTCGTGAGTTCAAATGTTCCTCGAACGAGCGCACTGGTTCCTTTTTGGTATTTTCAACGTCACGGACTCTTATCCGTCTGGGATGAAATTGTGGTATTTATAAATAAATGAATCTAGGCTTACCCCTATTGGTGCTCCGGTCGTGTAGGTACAAAAGTCTTTGATAAAAGATAGTCTTTTCCTTCTTAAGCAAAATCCGAACAAATTGCGCCGGTCGCAAATCACCGCAACATTTCTCTCCAAAGTTCGACAAAGTAACTGTCCTTATATACTTTGAGAACACCTTTCGTATAGCTAGCTAGTGTTGGTAGCGACGACCGCAGTGACCGCATTACATTAGTTGGTAGGGACCCTGCCTACGAAGCAAGAGGTCCTGGGTTCAAATCCCAGTAAGGGCATTTATTTCTGTGATGAGCACGAATATTTGTTCCTGAGTCATGGAGTTACGGAGTCTATGTTATTAAGTATTTATTTATCTACTAGCTGTTGCCCGGGACTTCGTCCGCGTAGAACTTGTAACTGTCTTAGAAAAATGATTGCTATTAAATTATTGTGGGCGGAATCTTAATTATTGGCGACCCAAACCAAGTTCTACTATCTTAAGGGAGATAAGGACTATAACATCTTGCGAGATAAAAACTATCCTAAATCCTTCCAAGCCTTTCAAATTATCTGTAAGAAACATTTCATCTAAATCCTATCTAAGCGTAAAAGGATTTTTGAAATCTTACACTTCAATTGAAAACTCCTTTTGTAAAAATATAATATCTTAAGAATCATCAACAAACGTTTCTGCTTAAATTGTATATTTATGCATAATGTATTAAGGAAAGCTACATTACTGGAAATTTTTGCCTAATTCCGTCCAATAGTTTTTTACTCACGTTAGTTCGGGCTACCTGTATTTTTTTTAAACGCTGCAATTACTTTTTTGTATTTTAATAAGTAATCTTTCTACAAAGTTTGAAATCTCTAGCTAAATAAAATAAGATTCCCTCATACAAACAAACCTTGCACCCCCTTTTGACCCCCGTAGGGGTAGAATTTTCATAAGCGCTGAAAGTACTTTATTTGTATTTTAATAAGTCATCTTTCTACAAAGTACGTATCAGCTACGGTAGCCTAGTGGTTCAGGCATGCGGCTGTCAAGCGGCGGTCGTGGGTTCGAACCCCGGCTCGTACCAATGAGTTTTTCGGAACTTACGTACGGAATATTAACGTTAGCTTTTCGGTGAAGGAAAACATCGTGAGGACACCGGTCTAATCCCAATAAGGTCTAGTTTTCCCTCTGGGTTGGAAGGTCAGATGGCAGTCGCTTTCGTAAAACTAGTACCTATGCCAAATCTTGGGATTAGGTGTCAAAGCGGACCCCGGGCTCCTTTAGGGGCACTACACGGGAATAACGCTAGGAGGATGATGATCTTTCTACAAAGTGTTAATACTCTCTCCCCCCCCCCCCTAATAACATCTTCTCGGTACTAATCCTATTTCACCCCATTAGGGGGCAAGTTTAAAAATATATAATTCTGGATAGATTTGCCTAAGTTTTGACTTGAGGCGTGACGGTATATCATGTATATGTATAAGGTTTTTCTGCAGGCCACCCACGTACATGCGATAACACAGTTCTTAGTTGTGGATTTTTTTAGTGTGAGAGGATTAGCAACATGTGTAACAACATGTCTTAGGTTCTGTAGTCTCAGCCTCAGACCATATATTCATCAATCAACGGTGCAACTGGGTAATAACAACTGGAAAATATTGCCTTTTAGCGACATGACTACTTAATGCATGGGAGGGACGCCCTTCAAAATATCTCTCGTAAGAAATATAAACAACAAAACACCATCGCACACGAAAACAATGCTGAATCAACTGCATGAGTCGTTGTACCCATAACTCGGCAGTACGATACGACCTCGACGACTTGAGAAGGACGACCTAATTCGATTTAGTTGCCTCGTGCAATTCGTCAGCACGCGCGACAAAGGCGACTCTCTGAAGAAACTAGTTTGGTTCATTTTAAAACAGCATAATGGCATCATTAAACTTTTTATATACAATGGGATCCGCTTTATCTAGGTCGAAAGCTAGTTTCTGTTGTTATTAATTATAATAGAAATACCGAGTGTACCAAAAATGGGGTGTATACCGATCAAGGACATAACAGGTATCGTGTTCTGATACTTACTTCTGATAAAAAAATAGGGATTGTTTTTGACGCGTTCTTTTTACATTTGTATGGAGCAGGTCACCCCAGTCGGCCAACGCTCTCAGTGTAACGGTTCTAAATACACGGATTTGACATACGATGAATACATAAATAGAAATGTAATAGACTTAACATGGACTTTGTATGAAAAACGTTCAAAGTCACCCAAAGGGCTATGGAGAGGGCTATGTTGGGAGTTTCTCTGCGTGATCGCATCAGAAATGAGGCTATCCGCAGCAGAACCAAGGTAACCGATATAGCCCTCCGGATCGCTAAACTTAAGTGGCAGTGGGCGGGGCACATAGCACGTAGAACCGATGGCCGTTGGGGCGGAAAGGTTCTCGAGTGGCGACCACGTACCGGAAGGCGCGGCGTGGGTAGGCCCGCCACAAGGTGGACTGATGACCTGGTAAAGGTTGCTGGAGTCCGCTGGATGCGGGAGCGCAGGACCGGTCACTTTGGCACTCTTTGGGGGAGACCTATGTCCAACAGTGGAAGTCTTTCAGCTGATATGATGATGATCATGAAAAACGTTCTACTCGCTCTATTTTTTCTATTTCTAGCAACGGAAAGTGGTTTTGGAAATGACGGATGCCATTGTGTATTCAGTTTCAAGTTATTCTTTTATTTGTTTTAAAATGAGAATCAAACTACGTTTGTATGGGGAGTAGGACCGTCCTAACGACCATTAAGTGTTGCAATAATACGAGTGTCTGTGTGAGCTTTTTTATAATGAGGCAAGATCTACGCCTCATAAAAAAAATCGACAAAATAATCCATATATTTTTATTATCGAACCTGCTCAAAGTTCACGAGAATCATACCAAACCATTTTTGCTCAAGCTGAAATGGAAAGACTTCGTTCGCTTCGCTCACTCGTTTGATAAGGTTATATATAGGCAAGTATTCGTAAAAAAATAACTTTGTATTTAAATAAAAAATATTTGGTGGTAGACTGTGATTATTATTTTGCTAACATTTTATTTCGTACTAATTGTACAATTATTAATTCTGTGGTCTAGCGACCCGCTCGACCTTCCTATTGAATCAATACTATCGATTTAAAAAAAGCCGCATAAAGATCTGTTGCGTAATTTTAAAGATCTAAGCATACAGTATAGGGACAGACAGCGGGAAGCGACTTTGTTTTATACTATGTAGTGAAGTATGTAGTTTGTAGGGAAATAGGTACAGTATCTTTACGTATAGGTACTTACTTGAGAGTTTGAGTTGGCCGAATTGCATCAAAGTAGTCCATTAAAAAATCGACTCTACCTACTAAGGTTCCGGTTCCAATTTCAAGACAGTTTTATAAAAAGTAGACCAAATTAAATCAACCACATAACAAAAATAGCAAAATAATGATAAAACTTGTTATTCGATACGATAATTATTTTATCGTGAGATTTGTTTATTTTAATGTCAGAATAATTTAAGTATTATTATTATTTAATAATTCATTCATATACCTAAACAATTACAAACCACAGTACAATAAATGTGCCCAACTGAAGTGACCAGTTTGTTGACTCTCTATTTATTTTTCGTCTTGCTTTAACGTTGTTTACAATAATCTTTTTAGCTTATTTAGAAATAATTGAGTATGTATGACTCTTTATTTATTTCTTTATCTTATATTAAGGTGTGTTTACAATAATATATATTTTATCGTTTATTTAGAACACGACAGTTGCAGAGACAGTACTGTACAGTCGACTACAAACAGATCAATATGGCGACAATTACAAAAATATGTGTAGGTACATGACTTTTTTGCCTTAACAGTAAGGTCTTGTAAACAAATTTACGTCACACCCGGCCATAATGCGAGTTTTACTGCACGCTGCGCGTACGGTAAAACTCGCATTGTGGCCAGGTGAAGACGTAAAGTTGTGTAGGTACTAACACGGGCTAGGTACGTAATGTACTATTTTGTAACTTTGACCGTATCAATATCATTGTAGTCGATTTTACGTACACGTAGAGTGTACAAATAGAGATAGGTATTTAGAGATTTGTACACTACCATCTCGCTCGGTCGTGGTATTAAGTATTATTACCATAGCCCAGAAAAACAATCAGAATACATTATCCAATAAACAAACATTCCATGTAAAAATAGGCCAAGTCTCAAAACTCTTCCACCATAAAAAGTTGCGGGATATTACGTAAAGCCAAGTCAGGCACTCTTATTAATCTTTATTTGCTTGCTGAAACTGACAGATTTGTGAACCATAGCACAGAATAGATAATAGTACAAATACAGAAGGGACACTCCTTGGATCGCGTTATACATGCATTCACAATGTTCAGCTATCTAAAAATCTACCTTGCGGCGTACAAAAGGTTTCTTAAAAACTAACATCGTGGTCATTTTTTACATTAAGATTTCTTCTACTTATTATATTATTTAAATATTAATTTACAGAGTAATATACGTATTTATTATTTTATTATTTAAGGCTCCCCCCACCAATAAGTAGTGGTTAACAATATATAAATACATATTTTTATTTTTAAGAAGATGTAAATATTAGGGCTGTCCGCTGGATGCGGGTGGCGCAAGACCTTGGCACTACACCTTACAGGGATAAGTTCGCCTTTGTACTGATTAAATTTTTTTTGTCTGTATTTTTACCTGTCTTGTGTACAATAAAGTATTTACATACATAGGTACATACACTCTCTGGGGGAGGCCTATGTCCAGCAGTGGACGTCTTTCCGCTGATATGATGATGATGAAATATTGGGGCTGAGTGCCACAACCACTTATAAGTGGTTACCTTTATTATTACCTATTTCTGTATAAGTATATTTAACACATTCACTGCCGCCAAGAATCGCTACGAGCTACGCTCGTAGCTGATCCCGTGGTTTTCCTCGTATGTAGTGGAAAGCGACTACGGCGTAGGCGCTCGCGCAGCGGGTTCCTGGCAGTCAAACTGTTAAATATATTGAATTATACATTATTTCAATCTTAGAAACAAACGACGGTAGATACAAAACAATCTAACGTGGCTAATCGGTCGAGTGTGAATAGTAAATAATAGTATTTACAGTACATATGGTGCTACTTTCCCGCACTAGTGCGGAACAGAGCACTTTTCGTGCGTATGTCGAAACTTTAAAGAGCCATATGTACAGTAAAACGTTGTACGATACACGTGCGAATAGGTAATTCGCAACTCGTGTCGACAAACACTCCCTTCGGTCGTGTTTTAATTTATCACCACTCGTTGCAAATTTCCTATTTTCGGCACTTGTATCGTAAATAACTATTTTTATACTCGTCGACTTTAATGTTTGAGTTAAGACTTCGAACACCAAACTAAAATCACATACTTTTTATTATGGAAATCCCAACCCAACATTTTACAACTGTGTAGACAACTCAAATAAATTCGACCAATCACGTGGCGCCTTTACTGAACTAAAATGTATTTGACCAATAGGACACCGTCATGAGCAAGTCAAAATTAAAAGACATCAACGCACAAAAAAGAAAATACCGTTGGCTGCACTACGTTTCAACAGGGCTTAGATTTTCAATAGATACCAAGTTTGTTTAATTAGTTCAGTTGACTCGTAGAAAAAGTATTGTAATAGTTATATAAGTAATTAAGTCTTGTACCTTAATTAGGTCACTCGGCAAGCTTCGTGGCCTAAACGTGGTACTCAACTGAAAAAGCATACATTGAAAAACGATTGCATAAAATACTATAGATATTTTGTTTACGTACAAATGTCATGTGAACGCATTTCTTAACATTTGGTTGCATTAAATTAGCGCGACGTCTCCAAGACAGTCGATTGTTCGAACATGAGTCGACACTTGCAGCGCCTACACTTTATTTCATAGCAATGCGCCACACACGCCGTCTGCTGCTCAGACACATATTATGAAAAATACCTATCAAAATTTGGATGTCACTTTGTCTTTTATTCGGCACTCATCATGTACCCTTTGTCACGGAAATACACATATTTTTGGAATCAAGGCGTTTTCGTTAAGAGCCCACATCTAACTAAACAGCGCGCGAACTTTAGATCATCTGCATACATGACAACTTCAGAGTAACGAGAGCATTCGGAGATGTCGTCAACGAATGAATTGATGAAGGACGGGTCCCAGATGCGAACCCTGTGGCACGGCGGATGATATAGGAATGAGGATTAGTAGCCATTTAGCATTACATAGAACTGCCTCCCCAATACCAGCTTCTCCCTCTGGATCGCATCCAACGACGAGCAACTCGAATTGTCGACTTGACTCCTTGGCGCTGCGTAGAGATGTGGCCTCGCTCTGCATTTTCTATCGCATGTATAGCGGGGAGTGCTCCGACGAATTGTTCGGACTAATCACTACCGCTTCTTTTCGCCATCGTCCAACGCGACAACATTACCATCCTCACCACTTAGAATTTAGATGGTTGGCAGTCCTCAAGTCCCGTGCGCTTCTCCAGAAAATGCCTGCCTTGCACAGCTAATCTGTGGAATGGATTGTCGCCTGCGGTATTTCCGGACCGATACGACCTTCAAACCTTCAAGAAAAGAGCGTACCCCCATCTTAAAGGCCGGCAACGCACTCACACACAACACCTTTGGTGTTGCAGGTGTCCATGGGCGGCGGTAATCGCTTACCATCAGGTGATCCGTCTGCTCGTTTGCCTCCTATAACATAAAAAAAAATCAGAACTGCCTTCCTGTTAAATAGGAGCGTAGCCATTTGAGTACAGAAGTGGTACTCAAATGGCTACGCTCTGTCTGGGGTCTGTATGCAGATATTTTGTGCATACGAATTGAGTGGCAGACTCTTTCACATCTTTTTGTTTGCCGGTCGACAGCATCCGTTACGTATTCTGTAAAGGTTACTAAGTTCGTGCAGTATGTTTTAAGTAAATAATAACGCAGTGTTTACTTAAATTCAATAACACTTCAAGGGTGAGTAACTAACCAACTGTAATCGTTAGCGGTGTTCGATAAAATCTGAAATCTGAATGTATGAAAAGTTTCACATGTTTCCATAGAATGACACAGCTGCATTCGACATATTTAACGTCTGATCGGTCTGTAATCGTAATATTGGTACAAGATAAGGTCTCGAATAGCATTTGGTGTTCTGTTTAAGATTTAGGGGCCATTACTAGAACATGTTTTGACATGTGTCTCATGTCTGACGGTTCCTCAGTCCGGTTGGCAACCCCAGCCATGTAAACAAGTTTGCGAGTGAGTTCTCTATATTTAAAATAAAATAAAATAGTGTAAACGAAGTTTTGAAAGTGTTGAGTGTTTTTAAGCAGTTCGGCAAACGTACGTACTTGTTGGAAAGTCATCAGATGTGAAAGACACTGCACTCCACTATAGGCTTGGATTACTCACAACACTTCACGGCACACGTATTTATCACCGTTTTACTTTCAAATCGTATTTAGATCCCGTTATCTTCTTAGAAAATACATATTAGACGGTTGCATGCACAGTAAAACCACTGAGAATGACATCTGAGCACTTGTACCAACATAAGAACTGGAAATAGTATTACCAGCAGAAAGTTGCGTTCAGAGACCAAATAATCTAAGTATCATAATCGATTGCGATCGATCGATTTATAAAACATCGGAGTACTGAAAAATGGCGCTTAAATGTATAAAATGTCAATAAATGGTCCAAAGCAAAGAATATCTCAGGTGCAATAAATGTAAAAAGGTTTTCCACATAGAATGCACTAATAGATCCAAATTGTTTAATTTAATGACTCCGGAAAGGAAGAAATTATGGTTATGTTCTTCATGCTGCCGTCCAGCTTCTCATGCAACTGACGGAGCAATAAAACCACAAATCATCGCCAAAAATACAGACTCACCGAAAATGAAAATGGATGACTGTATAATAAGCAAGGAAAACCCTGGTAAAAATACTGATATTGACATAGCCAGCAGCTCGACCACAAAAAAAAGTGATCACTTAGATACGTCACCGGCATCAGCATCTATTTCCCAGTCTTCACCTAAATGTAAAGAATCTACAATCACAGAACAGTCGGCTACGTGTCCGTTATCTGCGGAAACTACTACTAGCAGTGACAATGTCACGTTCAGGAAAAAGAAAATACAAGTTAACGTCTCAACCAGCAACTCTTTCGACTCTCTCGATTCGGAAATGGAAGACCATACGGACGAAATGTTACAAGATGACTTGCGTATTAGCCGTACAGGCTTGAACAGAAGCTGCCCGGAGCTTAACACAAAAAATTGTTTTGACTGTGAAACTCTGCGACTTCAACTTTCAGCACTTCAAGAAAAACACACGTCTGCTGAAAATGAAATAGAATCGTTGTCCGCTGAAAATTACATGCTAAGGAAAGAACTTCAGAAACATGAACTTAAGATTAACGATTAACCAACTTAAAACAATTTGCGCATCAACTGAGACAACGCCTACTACTAGAAATACTAGCGTAAAAAAAAACACGGCGAACAAGCAATTAAAGACTGCGAACCAAAAAAGCCTTGACTTCTCCCAAAATGAAGTTAATGCGGAGCCTCAGCAGCTTCAATCCAATAAACTAGACGCCAAAAACTCGAATGCAGCGTCACCTGATAGTTTTAAGCAAGCAACGCCTAAAGGAGAATCGACAAAGCTGCCTAACAAATTAAGCTCATTATCCACAGGCGGCGACCAGCCAGTTTCAAAACCGACGTCAATTGAATCTTCAGGTGCAATCTTAAATCCGTCCTCAATGCATAAACTGCTAATTTTAAGTAGTAATAATAAAAATAGTATAGTGAAAACTATTACCAGTAATGACTACTTTAAAGATTTCTCTTACTGTCATCATATCACGCCTAGAGCTGGCATAAAGGATTTAATTAAGGACCTCCCGGAAAGGCTTGATTGTATGACTAAACGGGATTATTGCGTAGTTATGATTGGAGAGGACGACTTTCATGACTCAGTCGATCCAAATGATTTAGTGCAACACTTACAGAATATTGTTAAATGTATCACATCTACAAATATTATCTTAGTCTGCCCGACGTACATATGCGGCAAACCTTTTTATAATGCTAGAGTTGAAAGATTCAATTATTTAATACTAGAATATCTATACAAATATAATACAAGCTTCTTTGTCTATGAGCCCAACCTAAATCTGACCTTTGATATGTTTTTCAAGAAGTCTGGGCGGGTTAATAATATTGGAATGAAAAATATTATTGAAAACTTGCAATATAATGTACACTGGGTTTCACACAAAGGAACTACTGAGTTGCACTCAGGGAAAAACAAGGATGAAAAATGTTTTCGTGACTAAATGTAATAACAGCAATAACACGGTAACCATTCTCCATCAAAACGTGTGCGGTTTATCGAATAAAAAAAACGACATGGAAATTTATCTGAATGAAAGAGATAATATTGCACATTTTGTTTGTATAAGTGAACATTTTTTAAATAAAAACTCTGTACCTTCTGTTAATCTAGAAAATTATATATTGTCTTCCCATAATACAAGGATGTCAAAAAAAAGGGGTGGGACTCTTATAATGAGTTTAACAAATAGAGATACTGAAAAAATTGCTGTTTGTAATAAGTTGTATACAGAGGAAGGCTTTGAAATCTGCGGTGTAAGAGATGTAGCTACTAATATTTATATTTATTGCTGTTATAGGAGTCCAAAGGATATAAATATTGAGGTATTTATGAAACAATGTGAATTACTACTGGAGCACGCTTTCAACAAAAGGGCCATCATATGTGGCGATTTTAATATCGACATGATAAAAGATAATAAAAAACGTAATGATTTTCTGGACTTGTTAAATTGTTATAATTTTAGACACCTAATTAAAGACGTCACTTTTAAAAGAAATGATTCGCAATCATGTATTGATAACTTTATTACGAATATGCCGGAGGATCTAGTCGCAAAAATAGAGGTGGATCATAATGGATTAGCAGATGGTCATGCAGCTATTTTCTGTGAAATCAATGCAGGGGATTAAAATACGTCACAAAATAAAAATCGCTCTTTGTCAACGGAAATACGTTACTTCTCTGAAAATAGTGTACAGACCTTTAGAAAAATGTTACTTAGTTTAAACTGGCACGATATGAGTACAAAAAACTTTTTGGAAAAAATCATCAACATTTTTGATCAAAGTTTTAGAAAAAAAAAAGAAAAAACATAAGTTAAAAAATAGATTACAAATCAAATGGATTTCGAAGGGTATAAAGGTAGCTAGTAAAATGAAGAGAGTCCTATGTAATATTAATAAGTTTCGCTGTCATGCTTCTGTTTTAGAATATCGAGCGAACTATTTGAATATTTATAGAAAAGTTATCGGGCATGCTAAAAAGTTAGCAGTGCAAAGCGAAATCTCTAAAGCTAAAGAATCATCTAATGCAATCTGGAAAGTGGTAAACAAAAACCGGGGTAAATTTCAATGTCGTAAACAGGAAAATATAATTCTTAAATCACATAGCAAAATGGTGCAAAACCCCTTAGAAATCGCGAACATATTTGCAGCTCAGTTTGATCATGGTACTATTCCGAGCACGGCAAAGTGGTCTTCCGTAGATAATTGTCTAAAACAGTGGTCTAAAAAGCGTTACAAAGAGATATCATGGAAACCAATCTCTTCTTATGAAATATCAAGGATTATCCAGTCTATGGAAAATAAAAATTCATATGGATACGATGAAATGCCCATTACTATAATTAAGAGATGCGTAGATATACTCCCGGAGCCGCTTGCTGACTTTTTTAATAAATGTTACAAGTCTGGTATATTCCCAGATGAGCTAAAAGTAGCTAGAGTTTTGCCTGTTTATAAAAAAGGTGTAAAAACTGACCCTAGGAACTACCGGTCAATATCACTCCTACCGGTATTGTCAAAATTTATTGAAAAACTCATTAAATCTCGCCTTCTAACTCATTTGAATGAATATTCCATTATCAACCCAAAGCAGTATGGCTTCCAAAAAAATATAGGAACCATTAATGCGATAGACTCACTCATTGATGATGTTGTGTCCCAAATCCACAACAGAAAAAGAGTTGCGGGCCTATTTCTCGACCTTAGCTCGGCCTTTGACACTGTAGACCATGATATTCTCTTGAATAAACTACATTTTTATGGTTTTAGGGGTCATACTTATCAGCTGTTGCAAAATTACCTAAGTAACCGAAAACAATTTGTAGAGATAAAAGATATTGACAAAAATATGGAGATACTCACTAAATCTGAACTTGTTACTGTTAAAAGAGGGGTGCCCCAGGGATCGATTTTGGGGCCTATCTTGTTTATCATATTCACGAATGACTTGTGTAATTATATCTGTAACATCGTACCCGAATGCCACTTAACCCTATTTGCAGATGACACCAGCGCAATAGTCTCTGCAAACAGTATACATGAGCTTGGGGAGAGGACAAAACATGCGCTTATGGCATTTTTATATTGGTTTGACATTAATAACCTGAAATTGAACACTGCAAAAACGCAAATCATGTTATTTAAGAACAACTCCAAAAAGACTGACACTCTTAACGTAATTATGAATGGAGCAAAAATAGACGTGGTCGAATGTGTAAAATTCCTTGGGGTGCGCATTGATTCAGCACTAAACTGGAAGCAGGAGCTCGAGTCGATTCAAAATGCTATTCATTCTGCCTGTTACGCTCTGAGGAGCCTTAGGGATGATCTGACAGTGGGACAGCTCAGGACAGTTTACTACGCACTTGTTGAATCTAGGTTGCGGTACAGCATTATGTTCTGGGGAACTAGCTACTTGTATAATATAAACAAAGCACTGGTTGCACAGAAAAGAGCGATACGATCCTTCTTACGTCTGCCTCAGAGGGCGTCCTGTAGAGAACACTTTAAAAATTTGCGCATTTTGACAGTCCCTAGCTTATACGTACTCGTCTTACTCACGGTGTTTGTGAAAAATATATCAAAATATGAGACGAGTGAGGAACAAAAGTTGCGCTTACTTACGCGCACCAAAAACTTGAGGCCTAATTTCTGTCCCAAGAACAAGATAGAGCAGCATTGCACTAGGAACCAGGCAGTAAAAATGTTTAATATGCTTCCCATTAACTTGAAAATGATTACAAACGATCTCGCGTTCAGTAAGAAATTGAAGGCATATTTGTTGAGGGGGTGTTTTTATAGTATTGAAGAAATATTTGCACAAGATTAAAGAAAAAAATAAAATAAAATCTAGTTTTATATAGCTGTCAAAATTATGTACGTGATCCTAGTTCTAGTATTAATTCTTAGTGTTAGTATTAAGTGGATGTACAAATTTCAAACACAATTGTTATTGTTCATGAATAAATGTATCTCTCTCTCTCTCTCTCCTCTAAATATATAAATTTATAGGTACTCAATGGCCCTTCCCAACGAATCTACTACCTACACAATATCGGTGGACTTCTCGTGGGAGGCGCGTCTAATGCGACGCTGACTTTATACGCGCTCGCTATGTGCGCTTCGCTATGCCCTGAGCGCCGATATGACATCAAATGTGATTGAGACTTTTGTAATGAACGAAATAATTCATGAACATGTATTTTTAAATTATTTTGTACTCGCATTAGCATAAAGTTATTGTGTTTCAAGTTCTTTGGAAAAATAACAGATAGAATTATATGTACGCTACTAAATTCGTGCGAAATAAAAAAAATGAAAAATAATTTTCTTTTGTTATTTTAACCTCGGCTGTGATGTTATGGATCCCCTTTTTTGTGGTTTGGTGCTACATTAAAAGATACATGATAGAGATAGAGTTGCTTTTCATAGAGAGTAGGTACATAAGTACCAATAACCTAACCTATCCAATTCATACTTATTTCACTACACTATGCGTTGATGATTTTTTGTTCGTCTATTTTACTGTGAATATTAATTTTCATTCTGCTCTACTATAGCAAATAAAAATAAACTTCTTCACCCCCTAAAACTCTTCTGTTATTATCTTTCTTTCACATACAAGACAAGCATTTTTTTTTTACTGACGGTCCTGGGTCCAAATACCGGCAAGGAATAGTACATTACTGCAGAGACCTGTAAGTGAGCAATCCTGGACAAGTATGAATTTGTGGCCCTTATGGTCGAAGCACATAAAACAATTTGTATGATATAATTTTATTTAATATTACAAGTACCTACTTATACGTATTTAGTATAAAAAACAACCTTAAATTAAATTAAAATGCAAAATTTATACTTAATAAAAAACAAAACAATATAATTAAAACAAATATACTCCGTCCGCAAGTTCTGTCTGCGGCATAAAAGAAAGAAGTGAATTATAATTATTGTAGTGTATTGCTATCCTTATCTCGTGCGCATACGTCACGCCACGATGACCGGAGTGGGGGGGCAGTAGTTGTCCGACCGTTGCCGGGAGTGGTGGTGTGCTGTCGAGCCAAGGAACGTGTAAATAGCAACACCGGTATACCTATAGAATGTGCAAATAAGTGAACACTACAATTATCCATACTAGATTTTCCGCCATTTTAAATCGTGCAACATAGACACATCAACCTTAATGGTATAACCTTTTTTTAAATTAAAAATTAATAGGAAGAAATAAAATAAAATAAAATTCATTTATTTCCACCATCACAAGGCTCATACAAAAACGTAAAAACTTACAAAAACAAATTGACAGGTTTACTATTAATAAAGAAAATAATATTTAAAGGTCCAAGTCGCTGCCAAAAAAACTGATCTACATTTAAATATTATGATATATATACCTACTTACTTCCTAGACATATCACTGCGAGTAGTTCTAGTAATTGTCCAGGATGAGTCACTTTCGGATACCTGCGTCTTCACACCTTTAGTTATAAGTTATAATATAAGTACATACTTACTCTAAACTCTTTCATAACTTTTTTGTAAAACCCGAGTTGCCCATCAAACATTTTCACGGGCACTATTGTTGCATATTTAATATTTCAATATCTTACTATTATAAATTCGAAAGTGTAGATGTTTGGATATTTGGATGTTTAGATGTTTGTTACGTGTTATAGGATCGTTTTTGTCCCGGGTACACGCAGACGAAGTTGAGAGCGGAAGCTATAGTATTCAATAAGTATATCGAAGTCCCATGACCCCAGTCTAAAATAGCTCTATATGGGGCTGATTCGATTGGTGTAAGATTGTCTCTTGTTTATCGATTTATAATTTCGTACAACCCTAGCTTTAACACTTAATTTAACATTAAACACTAAAATGAAAGATGTTCTACCAGTCAATATAAAAGATTTGGAACTGTAATATATTTTAAGATACTTCAAGTGTTTGTTCACGCCAGTACTTGTGTTTATTTAAGTACCTAATTTAAAATACCTACACGAATCATAATAAAAAATAAAGATTTTTTAAGTAGGTATCAAAATGAGAGACATAACATGTTTTACTACGTGTTTGCTAGTGTCTGCCTGGGCGATAGAATTTGATAAATCGGACCAAGGTGTACCAAAGGGGTACTTGGGAGATTGTGAGTATATCTTTAATTTTTTTTTGTTGTATATGACAACAGCGAAAACAATTGTTTTTTTTTCATTAGCAACGGATAAAGTTTACGAATATACTCGGAAACTATCAATCTTTTATTTCAGTTTGTTATTTTAAGATTTTTTAATGCATAAAAACTAACAATGAGGACGTTGTTTGGTTTTTTTGACGGTTCATAATAAGAAGCTGATTTGACTTTTGTCAAATACCTTGTTCTGGGATATACACCTATTTTTAGTGGGTGTGAGGGAAGGATGTATCTACACTAATATTATAAAGAGGAAAGATTTGATTGTTTGTCTGTTTGTATTCAATAGGCTCCGAAACTACCAGACCGATTTGAAAAATTATTTTACCAATAGAAGCCGACATTATCCCTGATGAACATAACAGGCTACTTTTTCCGGCGGGAAAATGCTTCATTCCTACGGGAAAACGGGTAATCCGTGAGAAGCCGGGCCGGGCTGCTAGTAATTGTAGGTATATACGTGACGTTAGAGCTTTATTTCGTTATTATTATTATTATTTGTCTGTCAGAAGCTACGTTAGCCTTGTGTTTCAAACATGCGGCTGTCAAGCGGCGGTAGTTATTCGAATAATCCCGGCTCGTACCAATGAGTTTTCGGAACTTATTTGCGGAATATTCACGGTCAACTTTTCGGTGAAATAAAACAACGCGAGGAAACGTGTCTGTTCCCAATAAGGTCTTGTTTTTCTTCTGGGTTGGAAAGTCAGATGGCAGGTTGCAGTTTCGTAAAACTAGTGGCAAATCTTGAGATTAGGTGTCAAAGCGGATCCCAAGCTACTTAGGGGTACAACCGGGAATAACGCGAGGAGGATGATGATTGTCCTTACAGTCGTTTTGGTGAACTTATTCATAACGAAGGCCTTAAGAGACTATCTCGCTAGATGACTGGGTAAATGGTCAGATACTGAAGGCAGTACTCCTGGACAATGCGCGGATAGTCAAGAGGTTCCTTTGTTTGTCGCCCTGACTGTAGCTTAGGCCCCGTCCCGCTAGATTCCCTAGGTTAGGCTTTTATTATGATTTTTTTATGTTTCGTATGTTATAATTAACTTTTATACAATTATTGTAAAATCCTAATGCAGGTTCCATCAACATGGCGCGTACTCTTGAGATCTGGCCACCTTACTCACCACCATTATACAACAACAAATACCCGTACAGCTAGTAGAGGTATAGTGGTGTTATAAGGGCTGCGGTCTTCTAAGGTGGAGGCTCCCACTTCCCCAGCTGGGCTGCACCAAATATTAGCAGGATCCCCTACCTCTCTTCCTTTTTAGGGTTCCTTAGCCAAATGTCAAAAGACGGAACCCTTATGGATTCGTCATGTCTGTCTGTCTGTCTGTCCGTCCGTATGTCACAGGCATTTTACTCGAAAACTATAAGGTGTATTTGAATAAAATTTTGAAGATGGGTGTATTTGGTTAACCGCTACATAGTATTGCAATTAAATTACTAAAAAAATGTTTTTTAGGGGTGCACTCCATACATAAAACTGAAAGTCAATTTGCAATCCTACGTGTGGCCTTTCGATATCGAAATCGATAGGCCGAATCGATAGGCCTTTCAAAATAAATATAAGGTTTCTGAGCAATTTTTTTGATTAAGTGAATAGAGTTAGAGATAATTGCCCCGAAAGTCACTAAAAGTGTGTGTCCCCCTCTAATTTTTGAACCGTGTATTTTAAAAATATGAAAAATATCATGGACATAGGGCTTATTAAATTCTTTCAGCGAAAATTTTTTTGAACAAGATCGTTTGAAAGGTTTTCGAGATATTTCTAAACAAAAATGCCTTCTCTATCGAAAAGGAAGTAAGTGCAATGAGATTTCAGTAACGAATCGACCTTTTTAATAGGAACGGAACCCTTGTTGTGCGTGGTACAACACACACTTGGCCGCTTTTTCTTTTATTCCAAAAAAATATTTATCTTTATCCAGGTCCTGGTTCCCTAAAACCAGCCGTCATCAAGCCGGAAAGTCTGAAGAAACTGACGATATCAGTCTTGGGCCCAGGAAACGTGCTACAGGCCAATTACACCACATTCAACTACTACGAAATGGACAAAATGGCCAACCACCCCGACGTGGACTTCACTAGGAAAACGTCCATTCTATTTCCAGGGTATCTGGATACTATTGTGTTACCAACTGGTAGGACGATGATGACCCTGTATAAAGAGCTGGGATATAATGCACTCATAATGGATTACTTCTATTTCACAATGAATCATTTTCCTAGGTAAGTTTTAAACCGCAGCATATGCAGGGCTGAGAGTTGATGAGAAGCTATCCCGGTTTTTTTTTGTTTTTCACTCCTGTCAATGTTAAGCATGTCTTGCAAACCATGATCAAATGCATCCGTCATCGCGCTATCTTTTATTCGATCTACTTTTCGTTTTAATTGAATAAAAACACTTGTAGTGGTGTAGTGACTTGACTCAGTTCTGGTTGAACAGGGCCGTTTCACAACGCTTCGGGAGCTTAAATATCGCGAACGGTTGCCTCTCGGACACTGAAACTACAAGTCATTTCTTTAACTATAATACTTTTAGCTTCTTAAAATATTACAAAGTAAATTATCAAATTATACTCATTACAGTTTTCTATTGGTAACGCCAATAGAAAACTAATAAAATGTATGGGAACGACAGATGTCAACGAAAAGTGTTTCGTCGACATCTGTCATTCCCATACATTTTATTATTTTCTATTGGCGTTAGCGCTTGTCGATTGTAACCTTGTCTACGGCCCCTGATCTTTTACACCTCCTGACATTTTTAGTTCAATCGAATTCTTTAATTTTAGAGCCGCTCGCCTAATACGTCCAGTTGCGGAACACGCAGCCAAAATGCTAGCTGACCTAACCAACCTCGGCTTAGACCCAAAACGATTGGAGCTAGTTGGCTTCAGCCTCGGGGGACAAGCCATGGGTCTCACAGCCAAAACCTATCGACAAATCACCGGTTACAATGTCTCTTCGCTCACCGCAATCGACCCAACTGGACCCTGCTTCAGGCACCTAGGACCTGACATGAGATTGAATCCATCTGACGGCGATTTTGTACTTCAGATCACTACGAATATGGATGGTTTTGGGATAGCAACTCCAGTTGGCCAAGTGGCGATCTTTGTAAACGGCGGGGAGTTCCAACCGGGCGATGCTTGGAACTTGCCATGTTTAGTCCTTTGCAGTCACGGGAAGTCATTTATGTATTGGCTCTCGGCTTTGATGAATCCGGGGATATTTGTAGCTTTGCAGTGTGATTCTGTACAGCAGGCCAGAGATGGGGACTGCTACGAAAGGAGTCCACGGGTGACCAATACGATGGACATGTTTACTGAAAGGGGTAAACCTGGTATTTACTATTTGCCTACGTTTTACAGATATCCTTATGGTTTGGGCAAGAGAGGCTTGAAGAGGAATCACAATGAGATCGTTAGGCATCTTGAGTGGCTTAACCGAGAGGAAGTTTTAACAGTGTAACCTGTTATGTACCTAAATTAATTTCAAAATACCCTTTAAAAACCAGAATTGGTGGTCCATCGTGGAGCAATGTATGATACAAGGTACGCCATGGAAATGATGGATGGACTATGTAAGAGACTACGTACTCGTAAAATGGATGAAAGTGAGTTACTGGGTGACTAGTCATCTGCTTCAGAGAGGTATGGAAAAAACATGTTGCTCCGAAAACCCAATAGGATGAAGCAAGCGAAACGTGACGAATAAAGTAAAGAGGATTTATTTATTTATTTATCGTATGGCAAATCAGTATTTAGAACCGTGATGCATTATGCATTTATAGTTAGCTATCTGTAGCCGGCGATGGCGACCCTATCCTATCTAGCTGCGGGCGTGAGCCCAGGGTCCGATTTTTGACTTTCGAACGCTCGACTCTTTCACTCGAAAACGGTCAGAAACGATGAAATGCTATTTTTGAAATACGAGCGATAAAAAATTGAAAATCGAGAGGTAATGACCACTCGTATTCAATTCTATCGGTAGAAAATTTCGACACGTCAGGTTGTACCTATTTAATAATGGATTGACTATTAATTTAATATATATATTAAATAAAATAAATTGATTCGATGCTAAGGATTGGCTGGTGTACGATTTTATTTAATTTCTTGCCGAATTTTGTGGTTGAAAACAAAGATTGTTAGTCTATTGGCGGGAAAATAAGCGTTTCCTTTACTTTTACTCACTACTTAATTTGTTTTTTTTTTCTGTTATGAAACGCATAATACATTTAAAATGAATCATTTACTATATTATAGATACACAACTTCCAATAAAGTACTATTTTCTATAGTACGTATGCTGAAAATTTAAATATTTAAAATCGGTAATTATCTATTTTTTGCCTACAACGAAACGCAAAAGTATTGACAGCCAACACCCAGCCAATCACTAGCCTTCGAGTGATGATTTCAAAAATAGCTATTATTGGGTTCATGCGAAAATAATAGTGACTAATTTTCGTGTGCGAAACCCCGCTCGCTTTTGAATTCGAGCGCTCGAGAGCGCTGATATGGCTTGCGAAGCAAGCACAGTACAGCTGACCAGAGCTTGTTGTACGTATAGTTGAAGTTATGTTTTGGGCGAGAGTTGGAGTCTGACACACGTGTGGGTAGGTAATTCCCACCTCGTGTCATCATTATAAGTCATCATCATTATAAGTCTAAATCATCATCATTATAAATAGCTATTCATATACGTTCTTAATGCTTCAGGTATTCTGTGCATTGCCTAGGTATTGTACAAAAGCCGGTTAATAGATATTCGGTGACATACAGTGTACTTATATGTACCTATGACGTCAACTGTGCTGTACAACCACTATTGTTGTCATGTTAAATACTAATAGGTAATATGTTAGCAGCATTTGTTATAAACAAAGTGATTTACAATCTTTTATTTAATCTTCGTAACGTACCTACATGCTAAAGGTGTTTTACCTGTACCTGTAATTACCTGTATGTTATGAATTGAAAAATGTTTTATTAAAAGGCTTATTATTTTAAGATTAAGAAACCTACACTTTCTTATCAACGTTAAAAAAGACTGACTAAACTAAGCCTTTAAGAAAATACATTTTTCAATAATATTGTAACTATATTTTTTTCGTCTAGGTTGCTCACAAAATTAACAATGATATGTGAATCAAGTATAACGGGGTTTTTTTTTTTAATGAACGAAACAAAGAAATACAATAATAATCGTAAAAAATGCATAAGAAAATATGCAATGCTATAAGAACTTTAAACTGTGGATAAATTTTAAACAAATGAAATGTAAAAAAGGCACCTACACACTGACAAATATTTATTTAAGAAGGCTAGTTAAAAAGACATGATTATAGGTACTAAAAAACAACTTCAATAACATATTACTTATCCTAAACTTATCATAAAATATAGACTTAAAATAGGCAAAATTTGACTACTTACTTAAATATAAATTTATATTGCGAGTGAGTTTAGGACGCATACGAGATTTAACAGTGCTGTGCAGTGGATAATTTAATTAACCAGTCAAGAACCTTGTTATAACGTCTTTTGGTTACTTATCCAATTAATGTAGGTATTCAACCGATAGGGATTTATCACTATGGCAAGGTATCCACGACACAGACTGTGCAATTATGACAGGCGGTTGACAATATATAACAATTCATTTAGCTAACGTTAGTTAAATTACTATCAAAGATAATAATTTGAACATCATTCGCTAAACTCGTAGAACGTCGACAGCATTTAGTTCACTGATATGGTTCAATATTGTAGCACCGCTCCTTTTTAAACCCTTCTCTCCTGAATAAAACGGATATGCATTGCTCGTAGCCAGGTAATAAATACCCGGCTTGCTTCTATCCATATACTGATCCACGGTGTTTGTTATCATTGGCGTTCTTTCAAAACACTTATGGTCTCTCGCTTGTTGCATAGAATCGCATTGTAACGCTATGAACGAACCAGGGTGTACCAACGCCGACATCCATATCCACAATGCTTGCATGTGACTGCACAGATCATCGCATAGAACAGATGTGAAAATTCCTGGTTGGAACTCCCCTCCGTTGACGTAGATCGTCACATGTCCAACCGGAACGGCGGTGCCATAACCCGCTGAGTTTGTTGCGATGCTTAGAACAAAGTCTGCATCAGATGGATCTAATCGGTCTTCTGGTCCAACATATCTGAGGCAAGGTCCTGTAGAGTCGAGAGCCGTGATAAGGGATATGTTTCTGCCGGTGATTTGACGGAAGTTCTTGGCTATGAATGGCATTACCACCCCGCCAAGTCTGAGTCCGACAAGCTCCAACTTTTTCGGGTCAAGACCGACGGTCGTCAGGCTGGCTAGCATTTCGGCTGCATGCTTGCCAATAGGACGCGCCAAGCGTACGACGCTGAAACAATAATGGTGACGTAAGGTAAACGTAACAGACTAAACTGCTTTGGTAAGGGCTTGGAACGTCAGAATGTATTTCGTATATCGGTTTTAATCATTTTAATGAAAGTGCTATAATCGCGAAATAATTCAATATTAGATAATAGTGACGGCTCTAAGAATGATGAAACGTCTTCACAAACTATTGGCGTTCCAGCCTCTGCTAGGCAATTATAATATAAATAACTAGCGGCCCACCCCGGCTTCACACGGCTGCAATGCTGACCGCTGCCGCTATGTCCCTGCATTTTAAATCTGTAATACTTATGTTCGAAATATTCATTTAAATTACATGCTGTAAAGAGTTGAATAACTCTATCTATTAAAAAACCGCATCAAAATCCGTTGCGTACCTTTAAAGATTTAAACATACATAGGGACAAGACAAACAACAGGAAGCGACTTTGTTTTATACAATGTAGTGGTAGTGAAGTGATATTAAATACTCACACTGGAAATATGTTTGTAGTGAATTCCACGTACTCCAAAATTAGCACGTTATAACCCAAACTCTTGTAAAGCAACATCATAATTCTTCCCACGGGTACCGCAGTTGATTCCAAATACCCAGGGGCATATACGATCGTCTTCCGATTGAAGTCTACTTCAGGATCCTTGGCAAGGTATTTTATGTTGTGATAGTGGTACGCTGTCCATTTGGCCGTTAACAGCGATCCCTTGCCCAACACGGAGATTTTAATTTTATTCAGATGTTCTGGTTTGATTTCGGCAGGTCTTCTGGAACCAGGGCCTGGAAAAAGATTGGTTAAGTTAATGGATAGAACCTGCGAAGCCATTGCACAACATTTGGAACGAGCGTTAAAGAAGCAGCTGTAGATTTTTCCGTTTATTAAAAAAGTATTTATAGGTGCACCACCCGCATGCCGGGACCTTTACCGGGTCCTCAGTCCACCACGCGGGGGGATGTCTATAGGCTGTTTTCAAGAATCATTACGAATCGTCTCGCACGCAGCCTAGACTTCCAGCCTCTCGAACATGCCGGTTTCCTAAGAAGCTTTAGTACCGTAGACCACCTCCATACATTCCGTCAGGTTATGCAGACGACTGAGGAGCACCTATAACCTGCTCCTCTGCTTAGCGTTCGTGGTTCTCTAACAATCTTTCCAGCCAGGCCAAGTAGACTACTGCTATAAGTGTCTCTACGAGAACGTCACTATGTCAGTCCGAATGCAGGATCAGAACTTGAAATCTATTCTGATGCAGCAGTCGGGCAGTGAGATGTTATTTCTCCAAATCTGTTGGCCGGTGCACTGGAGGATGTTTTCAAGTCTCTGGACTAGGCATGAACATCAACGGCGAGTACCTACGTCACTTAAATTCGGTAACATATTGTACTTTCAAAATTAACTTTAACAATAAAAAATAATTCGGTTTAGAAATGGAATGTGATGGGATGTTCATGTTGGTTAAATAAAGGCAATACTTTTATTTCCATTCCAAAAGCGGCTACATAACACTTAGTGTTAATGCTGATTATTTCATGCTGATTATATTCGTATTCATTCTTACATATTTAGTTGTAAACAGGAAACGAAATACCTTCATAAGAAACAAAACAAAGGTTCTGGACATACTTACCAAGATAGATCTGCTACGTAGTACAAAAGAAAAGTGAAACAAAATCATTACAGACTAGTACCTACCCTAGCGGCCGATGGAAAAAGAAGTAGATGAAGACAGAGTAAGAGATGGGAAGATGAGTTAATACTCACAGCGGGTCCTCACTGGAGAAGAGTCGCTAGAGACAGAAAACAGGTAAATACTTACAGATGGGTATTAATCCTTGTGCATAACCTTCATTTTTTTCCGAATAATCGACAGCCTCCGCAAAAATTAACAGGACCGCGGCATATATCACTTTCATCATTTTCTTCTTGTAGGAAATCGATTTTACTTCGACATATATATTTTATTAAGTTAAAAAAATATAAACAATTATATTAACTTTTTCTTAGATTAATTTTCTGTGCTTCATTTAAATATTCATTCCATAAGTGAACTTATAACGATACATCTGTGATATTACTAATGCGTTTTTACTACCAATTGTTTTTTTCACGTCAAGTGTCTTGAAGAATCTAGCTAGCTCCACAATGTTTTATGATTTACGTTCTCATATATATAGCTGGATTCTTTTGCATACTATATTTTGAGACAGCGACCTTGTGTATACCTATGTTTGTTATAAAAAGTGTATGGATGTGTCGACCTCATCGCCAGTGCAATCAGTTACTCAGACAAGTTGTGGCGGGATGGTGAAGAGCTACCCTATAGGAGGTGTCCTACCGGATGGTAGGGAGTTGGGAGGCGGCCGTTCGAGTTGGTATTTAGAGTGGAATAGTGGTAACCATTGCACATTTAGCCACTAAGCGGGTTGCAAAGTCAAAAAATACCTACTGAAGCAGTAAATAAATCGAATCATTTATTTATTGTACTTTTCTTTTTTGCATAGTGTAGGTGTTTGTATCTATACATCATACAAAGTATTAAGTTCAAATTAGGTAGTGTATATGTATGCTACCCTGTTAGGGCATTACAATATCATCTCAATAGGTATGAACGGGTAGGTACGTGGTAGGTACCTATATTGCACATATTCCATTTTTTTCAGATTTTGACAGGTTCATGTTTGAATTTTAAAATCTTAAAATAAAAATGATTACTAAAAAGGTTATATTGTAAAAGCTATATTGGACAATATTTTAGGTCCAAAATTGTTAAATTAAGAAACGCCAAAGGGAATGAGATGAAAAATCTGAATAATAATCTAAATGAGGTGAAGAATGACCCAAAAATGCCCTCGAAGCATTGTAAGCAAAATAAGTGTGCATAAATCTTACAAATATGTCCCATAACTCGTATGTCAGCGGATTAAGGTTCTGGTACTTATTTATGAGAGGATGTTATCGATACATATTTTTGCACTTGACTGTACCTAGGATGCTAGCGGCATTTCCTCGCACCTGTTCCATGGTTCAATTAGATACACACATTACATTACAATAATATTACTTAGTATTAGTACCTAGCTATAAACTGGTTTACACTGTAACAAGTTAGTTTACTGAGCAGCGTGTTCCATTTATTTGTGAACACTGTGTCACTGGCTGAGTTTTTAATATATCTGAATGATATATTATAATGGACTGAGTTATTATTTATTAATTTTCTTATTTTCTATTGCCGCGGTTTGGGCGGAGGTTACCAAATTCGGAATAAGTTTAATTCTAAGTCTTCCAGCTTCTTATTATTTAAGTCAGCTTCTGGGGAGATCATGTTTTTATTAGGTTTTATTCGGAGTGAGTCTGTTTCTGAACATTTCTAATACTATATTCAGCAAATTCTTATTTAATCTTTTTCTAGGTAGGTCAGATTTTCAGTAGGTCCGGGAGTTTTTTCGTATTAGGTCAGATTGGAACAAAGACAGATTCAAACAAGAAATGTTTATTTTTAAAACAAAATCTGAGTAGGTAAGTATATTTCTTTACTACGGCTGAATCTAACTATAGGGAATTCTTAATAAGGATAAGTCTTAATTAGTCATTTTCTAAGTTATAAGCCTTCTGCGAAGGTCAAGTATAGTTAGCTAGAAAATAAGATAAGACCTGATATCAATAGTATTTATAATGACTTAATCGTAAGTATTCTGGCCACTTGTAAACAAATCTATGATAAAACAATATTTATCTAGCTCTGTCAATGTCAAACTTAGTTCCTACGTAATTTGCAATGGAGAAGGTAATAAAATTTATAAGCACAGCTAAATCAAAACCATGTCTTCAAAGTGAAAATGCTACTTGTTTATGGAGTTTGAAAAACACACCCTGGATCACGACCCCAATATCAACCGAGTATATAACGATCACACACACGTGTCTCTTACGACGTTTTTCAACACACTGACTAGAAAAAAAATCAATTAGAATTGTTTAGAATTTGTGGGAATACTTACAGAAGTACTTACACATAAAGTACGACACCCTCTTAACTCTTTTATAGTTACGTTGACAAACAACCATTCTTAATTAATAAAAAATCTCTACCCAACTAAATTAAAACGCCTCGTCTGTATGTATAAATATGGGGAATCCATCATTTTACCGAAAATAGTTTCATCGATTATCGTTTCCCATAACACTATTCGCAGAATTTCATCATCACACAGGAATCATTCATCGAACTTCGTTAGATCGCTCATACATTTGCTCGAAAAACTATTTACACAAAAATTAATTCATCAAATTTCACTTCAATATTTTATTTGTTCATCGACATAGTCGTTCATCGAAACGCCGTTACTATAATTTTGTTTTAACATAAGTTTCAGTTCCCAAAATAATTATTACATAGAAAATCGTTTCATCTGTGTTTGTCACTTGATAATATTTACCTTTCAACGAACTGAGTAGGTACATTTCACCGAGACTTTGGACGTATACATAGAGCTCTAAGCCTACCCACCTCTCCCTCTGGATATCGGATTACCTTCCTAGTCTACTTTAAGGCAGGTCAGTGTAGGTACGACGACGAGCGAAGCGAGGTGGAGTGTTAGATGAACTGTGATCCTATAGCGCGCGAGCCGAGCGAGCGCAGCGAGCGTGCCGCAGCAGCGGCCGGCGAAGCGCCAGAACCGTTTTATTAATAATAATAATAATAAATACTTTATTGCACCACAACAAGAGACAAACAAGTTACAAAAAATAATATTACTAATATTACTTATATATTATTAATATGACTTACTTAGGCTTAATATTACCATTAGGTATTATATGTTATCTTTTTATCTACATTTTATCCATTAGGTATTATATACTTAGACGAAATGACCTATAAGTAAACAGCTTGGTAGAAAATAGTATTTTATGCAACTGTTGTATAAGTAGGGTCTTAAAACGCGAGTGTCGTGAGTTGCGATGCGAGCCTTGGCGAGCATCGCAATTAAAGACGCCACGAGCGTTTTAAGACCAAGTTATACACCGTTGTTGCATACAATATTTTTTCTACTTTTTTTTAAAATAAATAGCATAATTTGACTTTTCAGGCAGTAAGTTTTCCGTTAGTTCTATTACTACTCACACGTTCTATTACTTTCATCAGCGGTGCAGTTATTTTCTTCTTCGTCCATTTTAAAAGGAACGTACACATTTTTCTTTACTTCACAAACACGAATCAAATCTTAAGAAGTTATTAATAACGAATAGTTATCATATTTGACATATTTCGTCTTTTAATTTTGAACTGGAACTTTGGTGGGAAATTGGAAACATGACACATTGACACCTCTTGTTTATGGTCTGTTTTGTTCTTAATTCAACTTGCCAGTACTGTCATATTAAGACCAAGGTTTTTCTTAAGTTGGCAGCAATGCCTTTAGTACAATAATTTATTTGAAGTAAATACATTCAGTGGTTTGTTAAGTTGGTAGTACCTAATGTATTTTATGTTTCGGCATGGCCCTCTAGATTAGTCGCGTCGCGGCCTACTCGATCGTGTCTAGTAAGCCGTGGCACAATGTAGCACTACGCAGGTTTAGAAGCGTATGGCTGCTAAGCGTATCGTTTTGGCGACAAAACAGCACGGTTGTGCCGTACTGTTATGGGGAATAGAGTATAGACTTTTCTGCAGACTTATTTTGTATGTCTTTATATTAGTGTTCGGGACTATGTAAATGACAGATAAAAGTACAGGAGTAGAAAAATGAAATAATGATCGTGGCAACAAAAATATATGGAACGTACCAACACTACCAACATTGCACCGTGTTTCGATAAATTAATACTATACACAACTGACTATTCAATGAAAAGTAAATTCGATGAATCGTTACGATACGATTTGAGACAAATTCGAAACGATTAACGATGAAAAGTTGTTCGATGAAATAAAAAACTAAGAATTGATGATTATGTGAACAAGAAATACAACGAAATGAAATTCGTGGAATAGTTTTCGGAGAAATGTAAATCGACGTAATGCGTTTCGATAAAATGATAGACACCCATAAATATGTTATATGTACTATGTCCTTTTTGACAAAATAAAATAAAACCCTTTATCAGGTTATTTTATTTTATTACGGTATTCTAGGTTGTGATACGGTAAACCTAGGATTATTTCCTAAATCGATGCCATGAGAAACTTGTTATCAGCAATTGTGACGAAAATACTATTATTTAATTTTTCGTTAAAATATGCTACAATTATTGTGGTTGACTGTGTATCCGCATGACGTAACATGAAATTGACTTGCACTAGAAGTGTCACTTACGAGAGTTTAACATAATCAAAATCTAACTAAAATAGAAATAGCCTATGAATGAATTAAACGTATGCAGTATCTGACCTCATCAGAAAAGGCTTTATTAATGAATTGGACGCAGCCATAATTTGTTTTCGTTTATAATTGAACTTACTTAAAATCTGACTTTCTCAGAATTCATTCGTTAGCGAATTTGACATAACCAGTATTCAACTTATTACTATCACGACCTCATAAGAGTTGGACACTTTCGGAACGTGACTAAATAAGAATCTGGATGAGTCAGAATTAAACCTATTCCGAATTTGGTAACCTCCGCCCAAACCTTTTGTGTATATGTGTGCGTATGCTAAACTCGAAGTAGCTTGGTTTTGTTTGTATGTGGTTTGGCTTCACTTGACTATTCGTAACGCTCCGTCTGTCTTTTTATCTTGGTCTGTGGTGTTGATAAGCAGGTTAGTAAGTATCCTATTAATTATGTCGTCTTTTACGTCAGTAGATATTTGGTGTAGAAGTATGTTAAAGATTTAAGTGGACTTTATGTAAGGAAATAGTCCTTGCGATGGAGGGCAAAGTTAACAATTTCTATTTTTTGAGGAATGGGCAGTTTTCTGGTGTTTGTAAGTCAATACCAAGAATGAGACACGTTTCTTTTGCATGACCAAGTGGTCGTGCGCATCGGTGCTCACACCCCATAGCGTCAGCATTATTTCAAGATATGCATCGATGAGATGACTATCCAGTGAGGTACGTCCTTTGAGAAAGAGGTCAATCGTCGAATCGGGCAGCGTTCGGGAAGCTTGGGCTCATCTTTTCGTCCAATATCCCTCAGTGTCTCAAGACGAGAGTCTTTGAGCAGTGTGTGCTGCCAGTGATAACATATGGCACTAATAACGTCGCTATGTGCCTCATAAGGCTCAAAAGCACCCAAAGGGCAATGGAAAGGGCTATGCTGGAAGTTTCTCTGTGTGATCGCATCAGAAATGAGGCTACCCTCAGCAGAACCAAGGTAACCTGTATAGCCCTCCGGATCGATAAACTTAAGTGGGAATGGGCGCAGCACATTGCACGTAGAACCGATAATGGTCGCTGGGGCGGAAAGATTCTCGAGTGGCGACCAGGTTTCGTTACGATATAGCGCCATCTCTCTTATTAATCTAAAACTACGTAAAGTGGTTCGATTATTGGTCCTAGAAGGCTGTTAGTCTTTCAAGAGATTTATTTTTATTTTTTTATTTATCGGTATTCAGGATAACAACAGCCGTAAATATACAGTTTACATAATGTTTCCTTACAAAATAAGAGGCCAATAATAGTTATCCGTTAATTACATCAATAATATACAACAATAGAATACACGCCACTCACGCCGGTCGTAGCAAGGTTGCCATTTAATCACATCGCTGTTGAAAAGACATCCGTCACGTTCTGACGAGTATGCGACTGCAAAAGACATCCGTCACGTTCTGACGAGTATGCGACTGCAAAAGTGACAGATGTCTTATCCACGACACTTAGCTCGCTGGGGTCGAATCTCGGCAAGGGCAATTGTTTGTGTAATGAGCATGAATTGTACACGTTGACTGGTTTGTTAAAGAACATCGACTCTTTAACAAACCAGTCGAAGTGTACACCAACTTTTCTTTTCCACTCTTCCATAACTAACGTAGAAGTATATCATGCTACGCGATTTTAATGTCGATTTCTACTGGCCTAAGACGAGAGATTTCTCATTGGCACTTGCCTCTTCGACAGACTTATTTTTTCAGTAATATTGCATCCTCCGAAGCTTGTAGCAGTATGTAGTTCCTCTTTATAATGAAAATGAAAATAATACTCGGCGTTCCTAAATCATCACTTAAAATTATCGTACATCGGAATCGGTAGTGTAAACAAAAGATCTTAAGAATTAAAATGAACATGAAGAAACTTAACTTTGTAACGTGTTTCGCTCTGAACGAGGTTAAACTATTATGATGTTGTCTATGCTGGTTGCATTACTGTTCGTACAAAAAAAACTCATAAAACGGATGCAAAACGCATGCATTCGTTTCTGTTTCTGAGTCCCACCCCGCTCCCATATCACTCCCTACTTGAACGCCGCTGGTCTGCTGAACATGCCTGCACCCAGACGGCTTCTCCTCGCCACTCTTCTCTTTCAGTACAGTCATTATATGTTTTTAGACAAACAAATGAATATAGTTTTCAAACCTGTGTGGCGTGATACATCTAGGTGTAGTGTTTAAAATTCCCCCCCCCCCCCCCCCCCCCCCCCCCTCCACCTGACGCTTGACCCCCTCTCACCTTGAAATGTGTCCCCGTTGGTGGTTTTGTGACCAGGGACCGGAACCGGTTACCATTAAAGGGTTTTGGATCGGGTATTTGATAGAATTGTTTTTCAAAACCCTATCAATTCGGTAAGCATATCGATCGACTTACCGAAACGATAGTGTAACCAAATTGATAGAGTTAATTCAGGTAAGCGCTTACCAACATTAAAATCCCTTCATAAGGTTACCCTATCAAGTGTTTTTCGGATACAATCAAGCAATTTTAATCTGTGCACGCTTCATATAAAGCTTATTCTTGCATCTTAGGGTCTATTATTAGGTAATCCACGCGCAAACGAATCATCACGAAATAAATATCGAACATGTTCACAAAATTTCACTAGAATCTGTTGAGATATGTGGCATAAGTTTCCATTATACGAGATATTGATACGAGTATACTGTATAGGTAACGCTGACGTTATGTACGTGAATAATCCACGAAGAAAGAACTGACTCTCTTGACTGTTCACTGACAATACTGACAACCAACCGTCAAATCAAGACGTGAAAAGGTAAGACTATTTAATGGTAACCGGTAAACATTCACCCTATTCGACTTGGTAACCGCTTTGGAAACGGTTACCCTATTCAAAACGGTATCCATAACGATAGGCTAACACAATTGATAGGGAAACCATATCGTTTGGGTAATCATTTGATAGGGTTACCCTGTAATCAAATGAAAGGGTTTTCCGGTCCCTGTATTGTGATAGTAGATATCAAAAATGTGTCAAAGACAAAATTAAAAATTATTAAATTTGAAACAAAAAGGTTCTATGTATTTTTTTATAGGTTGGACTGTATTCAGGCTGTAGGTATTTATATAACCGTAAAATAAAATAATAACCATATTCCTTTGACGAAGCGTATTTTCAAAACGGCTAGACCGATTTTGATGAAATGTATATAAAAAATTACCGCACTAAAGCTGTCTTTAGTCATCATCATCATCATCATATCAGACGAAAGACGTCCACTGCTGGACATAGGCATCCCCCAAAGAGTGCCAAAAGGATCGGTCCTGCGTCAGCCGCACCCAGCGGACTCCCGCAACCTTTACCAGGTCATCAGTCCACCTTGTGGGGGGTCTACCCACGCCGCGCCTTCCGGTACGTGGTCGCCACTTGAGAACCTTTCCGCCTCAACGGCCATCGGTTCTACGTGCTATGTGCCTCGCCCACTGCCACTTAAATTTGGCGATTCGGAGGCCTTTGCAACTTTTACACATTGTAGTACAGCGCAGGCCAATTTTAATACAGCTACATCTTTTTCCGCAGCCCTGTTTACAAGCACATGATATAATCTTAAGTATCGAAGTGGGAGCTGGCTCCAGTAAATATGGGGTTCAGAAAAGCGTCAGTTTTTGTGCCAATCAATATCGCAAGCGATCTAGATGACTTCCAGCCTCCCGACCAATCCGGTTTCCGAAGAGGCTTTAGTACCGTAGACCACATCCACACGCTTCGTCAGGCTATACAGAAGACCGAGGAGTATAACCTGCTTCTCTGCTCAGAAGAGAGAGAACGCCTCCGATTCGATTGAAACCTGGGCTGTAGGTACTACAGTTTCTCCAGCGGTGCCAAGTTGATTATCGCTATATGGATGTGCTGAAGTGTTTGTACGAGAACGCCACTATATCAGTCCGACTCCAGTACCAGAACTCGAAACCTATTCCGCTGCAGCGGGGAGTCAGGCAAGGAGATGTTATTTCACCGCTGCACTGGAGGACGTTTTCAAGACTCTGGACTGGAGAAGCTTAGGCATCAACATCAACAGCGAGTACATCACTTACCTTCGGTTGCTGACGATATACCTAGTAGTCCTGGCTGAGACCATGGAGGACTTAAGTGCGATGCTCGATGACGTCAGTAAAGCTTCCGAGCGAGTTGGACTAAGAATGAACATGGATAAGATGAAGATCACGTCAAATGCCCGTGTATTACCAACTCCCATTACAATCGGACACTTTACGCTAGAAGTTGTAGACAAATATATGAGAGTCGAATAGCGATAGTCTGTCCAACGTATACAACCTAGGACAGACTATCCAGTTAGGTAGGTCCAATCTCGAGAAAGAGGTCAAGCGTCGAATCCGACTCGGCAGCGTTCGGGAAGCTACGGCACATCTTTTCGTCCAATATTCCGCAGTGTCTCAAGTCTTTGTCCAGTGTGTGTTGCCAGTGATGATATATGGCACTGAAACGTGGTCGCTTACTATGGGCCTCATAAAAAAGCTCAAAGTCACCCAAAGTGCAATGGAGAGGGCGATGTTGGGAGTTTCTCTGCGTGATCGCATCAGAAATGAGACTATCCGCAGCAGAACCAAGGTAACCGATACAGCCCTCCGAATCGCTAAACTTAAGTGGCAGTGGGCGGGGCACATAGCACGGAGAACCGATGGCCATTGGGGCGGATAGGTTCTCGAGTGGCGACCACGTACCGGAAGGTGCGGCGTGGGTAGGCCCCCCACAAGGTGGACTGATGACCTGTTTTAACCTTTTTGTACAGGGCAATTTAACATTTTTTTACAGGGCATCCTAGTTTCCTTACTACTAAATATAAGCATATATATGTCTGAATAATAAGTTTTAAATAAATTATTCTTATTCTTTATATCATTCAAAAAACCCGACTGTGTTCTAAAAAGGGTTAACCTTTTGATGAGACCGCATGATATGTAATTTTCACGCCACTTTTAGCAATTCTAACTACTGTTGGGTTAAAATAGCACCACCCCCTTTCCTCTCGTGGTCGTGGGTGTCGTAAAGGCATCCACCCACCGGACGCGTGTCGTGCGCGGCGCGTGACATGCTTCGGCGCGCGTCGGGCGCGGTTGAATCGGTATATTCACACCGCAAACGGGCGGCGTATAGCAACGCGGGGATACGCCGTCAGCGACGCGTTAACAACGCGTGTGGCGCGCGTCTGCCGCGCGTGTGCAGCGCGTGTGCAGCGCGGCTGCGGCGCAGCAGCAGCGCGGGCCCGCGCGTCATATCTCTCTCACTATCGACACATTTAATATGGTTCTTACTATCTCTATCACACTTGGCGACGCGTTAACAACGCGTGTGCCGCGCGGCTGCGGCGCAGCAGCAGCGCGGCCCCGCGCGTCATATCTCTCTCACTACCAACACATTTAATATGTATCTCACTATCTCTATCACGCTTCGCGACGCGCACGATACGCGGCCGCGCTGCCGAGTCGTAACTTTCGCGCCGCGGGCCCGCGCCGGGCCCGCGTTCCAACCGCGTTCGATGTGTGTTTGAAGTGTAGTTTCAATGCTTTACAACCTGCGCGGGTGTCGCGCAGCACACACACAAAGGAACAGGTTGAAGTGTGTTATGGGCGTTGGGCTAGCAACCTCTCACTGCGATTGCAGCACATTTATGCTAACAGTGGCACTGGTCACAAGTTTCATGTTCTCTGCCTACCCCTTTTAGGGATGGAGGCGTGTATGTATGTATGAATGTTCTAGCAATTGCAGGTATATTATATTATAATTGTTCGCATTAGCAATTGCAGGTATATCATATTATATTATATATGTACTAGCAATTGCAGGTATATCATAATATAGTATTATTACAATGGGGGAAACGTGGTATTGCAGTGACAGGTTGCTAATCCATTGTTCACGACACACTTCAACTCTAACCCATGCCCTTATATGACACAGAAATAGAGGTTTATTATAATGTCTAGTATTTTTGTTATTTGAAGCGCAAAACATCCACATCATTAAGAGAAGCAATATAATTTAAATATGGTGCATTAGTCCTGTTCAACCCCGCCTTTCCTAAATAATACGGGTAATCTGGACTCGTAGCCAGATAATAAATACCTGGTTTACTTCTGTCCGTAAACCGATCCAATGTGTTCGTCACCCTTGGATTTCTGTCGAAACATTTATGGTCTCTCGCCTGTTGTACGGAATCACATTGCATGGCTATGAAGGTACCAGGATGTTCCAATGCCGATACCCATATGAAAAATGCTTGCATGTGACTGCAGAGGTTGTCACATAGAACTGATGGTAAGATACCTGACTGGTACTCTCCTCCGTTTACATAGACAGTGATGTGGCCGACAGGGGTGGCTATGCCATAACCCGCGGTGTTCGCTGCGATGCTCAGCACAAAGTCGGCATCGGACGGATCTAATCTCTGGTCAGGCCCTAAATGTCTGAAGCAGGGGCCTGTAGGGTCAATAGCGGTGATTACGGATATATTTCTGCCGGTGATTTGACGGAAGTTCTTGGCTATGAAGGTCATGGCCACGCCGCCAAGACTGAGGCCAACTAGCTCCAACTTTTTCGGGTTCAGACCGACCGTAGTCAAGTTGGCAAGCAATTCGGCGGCGTGTTTGCCGACGGGACGCATCAGGCGTGCGACTCTGAAAGGATAATAATGACAATTAGGTATGCATAGTGTAGAGGAGATTGTGTGAATTGGGTGAATTGCGTTTTTGTTTTTGAACGGACTATACTTTACCGTTTAAAAAAACCGTGCACCGTCCAAGGTAGACGCTTCCAAATGACAGTTAAAAAAACCTCGGCCACTTTAATAGTAGTCTTAACCATACACTTATTATACCACCGGCAATATTGCTTCGTACTGTTAGAGGGCCCACACTGAAAGGCCCAACGGAAAAACAAGTTGTGCAGACCTTACCTATGATAGCAGAGGGTAGATATTTTGAAATTGCTTTATCCCACGACAGGTCCAGTAAAATTTTGCTACGCTAAGCTACGGTAGCCTAGTGGTTCAGGCATGCGACTGCTAAGCGGCGGTCGCGGGTTCGAATCCCGGCTCGTACCAATGAGTTTTTCGGAACTTATGTACGGAATATTTACCGTTAGCTTTACGGTGAAGGAAAACATCGCGAGGAAACCGGTCTAATCCCAATAAGGTCTAGTTTTCCCTCTGGGTTGGAAGGTCAGATGGCAGTCGCTTTCGTAAAACTATGCCTGCCAAATTTTGGGATTAGGTGTCAAGTGGACACCGGGCTCCTTTAGGGGCATTACCAGGAATAACGCTAGGAGGATGATGAGGTCCAGTAAAATTTTGATCCCCAGATTTAACATAAAATAACATTTAATATTTATTTAAAATAACAAACTTTGATTGTTATTGTTTGTCTCCAAAAATACTTACACGGGAAATATATTCGTTGTGAATGTTATATACTCTAAAAGTAGCACGTTATAACCCAATCTCTTGTAAAACATCATCATGCCTCTTCCTACTGGAAACACAACTGTTTCCATATACCCAGGACAATAAACGATTGTCCTTCGTCTGAAGTCCATGTCAGGGTCCTTGGCAAGGTATTTTATGGTGCGGTAGTTGTATGAAGTCCATTTGGCATGCATGATTGAGCCTTTGCCCAACACTGAGATTTTTATTTTGGCCAAATTTTCCGGTTTGATTTCTGCAGGCTTCCATGATCCAGGACCTGAAGGCAGATAGCTGCATTAAAATAATTCAATATACTCGTAGCAGCGCAATAAATAAATAAATATTAGGGGACAATCTTAAACAGATCGACGTAGTCTTAAAACTAAGTTTAAAGCTTGTACTATTAGATCTAGACGACGATAAGCATCCATGACTGGAGAACAAATGCTCGTGCTCATCACACAAGTAAATGCCCTTACCGGGATTAGAAACCAGGACTTCTTGCTTCGTAGGCGGGATCACTACCAACTAGGCTAAAGCGGTCGTCGGAATAGGAACAGAACAATGGCAGCAGTCCCAACCGTTTCCTAGAAACGATAACTGGCAGATTTGATTTCCAGAAGTACCACGAATGGCTCTGAGGCACAAACTGACAGCTTTGCGGCGATAATGCGCATGAGGTGCGCTTGACTGATGCGTCGCCTGCGCAGCAGCCCCAACAGCATTCTGAACGTGTTACGGAGCGCAAAACTGGCCCCATGCTCACCCGCTGGCAGAGACTGCATGCAGTCATTGTTAAGTCTTTGTGACCTAGTAATAGTAACACTAGTAATAAGATTTTATTGTTTACTAAACATGTATGGCCTTAGTCTGAAATAAATGTTTTTAACATTGAAAATGCTATTTAACGCTTCAGCCCCCAATTTCAGCGAAAGTGAGAAATCGCCCTGGTCACGTGAGTGTTAGGGCTACGGAGATGATTGAGAAGTCAAAAGATGCCCCTTAGCAAGGACTACAAAATGTAAAAAAAGACTTTATAAAAATATAGCTTTTTGTAAAATGGCAAAAATGACAAAAAACGACGCATTTTTTTGAGGTCTTTTGGTACAAAATCGACAATATCTTGTAAACCAAAAGCGATATCGAAAAAATGAAAAAAGGCCTCAGGGTATAAAAAACCTTTGAATCTCTTACGGTCTAGGCAAGAATAAAACTCGCATTATGGCAAGGTGTTACGTAAATGATATTTTTGTTGATTTCCCGGCGACATTTATATACGTTTGTTGAATGTCTAAATTTGACTCTTAGGAGGAATTGAATGTCCAGATATTCTTTTTAATCTAATTCTTAAATATCGTTATGTTATCAAATATTGGCACATTTTTTTCTCTCTACATGGTGAATGACTTGTCGATGAAATAGATGCGTGCAGTCGTAGTGAAGAGACAAGTATTCTTATTATTCTCTTCTCGTATTGCTTAAGAGGGCGTTCACGTGCTCACTAGCGCCACTGATAAATAATTGTGATTATTTAAATTTAACGATAGATATTTAAAAAAGGAGGCCGCCACGCACTGTTTTTTGTATTTAAGTACCTTGTGAATACATCAAACTAGTTTGTACGTTGCTGGATTCGTTGATCTATGAACTCAAAAGAAAAACGGCCGTTTTAACTTTGGACGCATAGATTGACGAATCCAGTAACATGAAAACTAGTTTGATGTATTCACAATGTACTTAAATACAAAATACAGTGCGTAGCGGCCTCCTTTTTTAAATATCTATAGTTAAATTTAAATAATCACAATTATTTACCAGTGGCGCTTGTGTGCACGTGAAAGCAGCCTTAATTCGGATAAACATCGAATAGAAACTAATTGGGTTTTGTAAATTAAAAAAAGGCTTCTTCATTTATCCTTTTTGCTTATTTTATAGCCGGCTTCAAAATGAAAAAAAATATCCCATTGGCAGTAGTAATCAATATGAATACTGAAGAAGTAGTAAATTTTGCTTTATATTATTAAAGCGTAATAAATGTCTGTAAGACTAATGGTTCTCTTACACTCAAAAAAATCAAGATAAGAATGGACAGCTAAAGAATTGAGACAAAGCTCTTGGAATACTTATACGGGAAAAGGCATAAAATCATGTAAAAAGTAAAGTTACTTTTTCACTTGCAGGCTAGGTTCATCTAAACAATAGTAAGTACATTACTGCAGAGGCCGGAAAGTAAGGGGTTGCTGGCCGAGTAGGTACATATATACCAGCCAGATAGTTATGAGGCTGGCAACCCCTTTTCACGCCGAGGCATGTACAGTGTTTTTCTGAAACATTCAATGAAATAAATTAAAAAAAAACTCGAAGAAATCAAACTTTAATATTTATAACTGAACGCCGTGATTCTGTGCTACAAATTTTGGAATAGAAATTAAAAAGGACCCTCTTGCAGGCCTAGGCCTCCAATTTTGTATGAAATGCCATTACGGATCTCTCGTCTCGCTGCGCCCGAAACGTGACACTTCGAAGCCCATTATGAAGAACACAACGTTATTATTTCATTGATGTTTGAGAAAAAGTATAGATTAGTTGGTTGTGGGTCTAATACTAACATATAGGTATGAATCCTTGTGCGTAGCCTTCGTTTGTTTCAGAATATTCTACCGCTCCCGCAGAATTACAAAAGATCACTCTTAAGCATATCACTTTTATTAGTATGCCGTAAAATCCTTTCGTCTTCATTTTTGCGTTATCGATGGTACGAGTTTCTTTAAAGTATATGAACTGCTGTGGTACTCGCGTTTGTTTAATATTTTATTTAATTAGGCAAATATATTCATAAACACATGCCGATCGTGTCGTGACCGTGAATGACAGGTTAAGACAAATCAACACATCAACATTGATATTTTATAGGTACCATTGGTGTCACATAAAGTACCTAAAAAGACGCGCAATGCCGAACAAAAATGTCAAGAAACGTTTCCCAAAATTACAGCTCCAGTTATATTGCAGTAGTTTCTAATAGCGTTTACCTGCATCAAGGTATAAGTGTACAAACTAAACATTACGAACCAGTGCAGCTGAAAAGGGAATAAGAACCATGTAGAAGGAGTATGTAGGTAGACCATTCATCTCTAGGATAGAGTCAATGACACCTTTAACACAACAGTAGATTTATTCTGCGACTCCCACAGGGCGAAGTCCACTGATTCACACGTACTAACACTGACGACTCAGATTTAGTTTAACTCAGACAAGTGACTGAGTCCGCGCCTGCTAGTCACTGACACAAGTACACTTTACTGTTACTTCGCACTAAACTACTTCACTATTCACTTGTTTCCAATGTTCTTCTTCTTCCCGTTCTTATCCGATATTACTTACTTACTATCTCACTCTGAGAAACTCCCTTTCCAGACTCTCACTAAATACTCTCACTAAAACTCTCCTGTACCGCGCTTTCCGGAGATTCGTCAAATTAATTTCGGTCTTCATTTCGTTACTCATTTGTTTTGAGTAGCATGATCTTTTCCAGATAAACGTGCTTCATCCCCGTTTCTAGAGTATTCGAATAAAAATTTCCGTAAGATCGAATATTCTATTCGCTTACTTTTTCTAGAACATTTCATGCTACTCGGCGTTTTTAAAATATACTCACTATGAATTTAAAACATGTCGGTCGCTGGTCTCGAACCCGGGTACATCGGCTCTTAGGCTGCAGTCCGAACCACTGCCAACTTTGTCACTATGATAACAAGACCGTTATTTTACCTCGCCGTGGTAACAATATTAAACTTGAAAATTAACATCATGACTTTTCGTCGTCGACGTCTCCTATCTCTTGCTATAAGTGCGGCCTGCACATCGCTGAGGATTTCTTGGGAATCTTAAATTGAAAACAATCATTAAACTACTATTGTAGAATAGTAGTTTAATGATGAATCAATAAAAAAGAAATAATATTGACTCCTTAAGTTTTTGTTCCGTGATAGTCTGTCATATGTACTAACAAAATTAATTATTCAAAAGTTAAAATGTAAAGGTACATATCCGTTTTAATTTTTCGTAATTACGTATAACATTGGCTTGTACCAAAAAGTTTTCTTATTATCGTCATCATCATCAAATCAGCCGAATAAAATCCACTGCTGGACATAGGCGGAGTCCAAAGGGTGCCATAACGACCGGTCCTGCGCCACCAGCATCCAGCGGACTCCCGCGACCTTTACCAGGTCATCAGTCCAACGGGGCTACCCACGCTTCACCTTCTGGTACGTGGTCAGCACTCGAAAACCTTTCCGCCCCAAGGGCCATCGGTTCTACGTGCAATGTGCCTCGCCCACTGCCACTTAAGTTAAGCGATTTGGAGGGCTATATCGGTTACCTTGGTTCTGCTGCATCACGCAGAGAAACTCCCAACATAGCCCTCTCCATGGTCCTTTGGGTGACTTTTTGAGCTTTCTTATGAAGCCCACATAGTAAGCCACCACGTTTTGGTGCCATACGTCATCACTGGCAACACACACCCTTCAAGGACTCTCGTCTTGAGACACTGCGGTATATTGGACGAAAAGATGTGCCGTAGCCACAAAACAGATAGGTACAGAAATCAATCTACATTTAAGTGCGCTCGAGCAACGCACACATAGACACTGCTCACGTACACGATATCTCGGACCGGTTCGGACCACTGCGAGCGCGAGTGCCTTGAGACGCGCTTGAGACGCGTCTGTGAACTTTTTTGTGCAATAATGGAGCAACACAAAAAAGGTATTATAACCGTTCCACATTAAACGGTGCATTGACGTTTATTAAGCTAATTTGTAATATAACAATGACACTATTAATTAAATAATTTAGTCATTATTAATTTATATTTCCATTCTTCCCGTTTCATTATCAACAATAAATCAAAGAACTGGACACGAGTGCCAGTCCACGATAGTTGTTGGTGCATAAGCCATAGTTGACAACCCTAGAGTGACCGCCGAGCGTAGGTACGAAACGTGAGGTACATACATGTGATTGTCTTCGGTACCTATCTATTTTGGGCCGTAGCTTCCAAAACGCTGCCCAGCCGAGTCGGATTGGACGATTGACCTCTTTCTCAAAGTTGGACCTACGTAACTGGACAATGGGTACAGATCGACACACGTAAAAAGAGCTCTGGCGGCCAGCATACATTTAATATGGCGCGCAGAGCTCTATTTACGTGTGTCGACCTGTATATTATATAATCGGTGTGTCCGATTGAAATGGAAGTTGGTACTACATTGACATTTAACATTATCTTCGTCCTATCCATGTTCAGCCTTCGAACAACTCGCTTGGAGGCTTTGCTGAAGTCACCGAACACAGCCCTCAAATCCAAGCCTACTCAGCCAAGACTACCACGAATATAATATCATCAGGAAACCAAAGACGAGCAATGTACTCGCCACAGGTACTCGCCGTTGATGTTGATGCCTAATAGCCTTCCCCTTGCCTGACAGCCAAGCGGAATAGGTTTCAAGCTCCGATCCTGGAGTCGGACTGACAAAGTGTTCTATATAGTCACGAACGCTAAGCAGCAAGTTATACTCCGCAGTCTTCTGTATAACAAGACAGAGCGTATGAATATGGTCTACGGTACTAAATCCTCTTCGGAAACCGGCTTGTTCAGGAGGCTGAGTCATCAAGCCTGTGCGCGAGACGATTCGTAATGAGTCTTGAAACAGCTTAAGTATAGACATGGCTCAGAAGTGAGATGGGTCAGTAATTCTTCAGCCCGTTTTTGTACCACCGCACCTCTATTCCAAGCCTTAAGCGTTCTCCCTTCCAGTAGGTAGGCATCGAACAACTTCTGAAGGGCCGTAAGGATCGGTTTTCCACCCGGCTTCGGGAATTCAGCTGTATGTTTTTAATTTTGCGAGCTGGCTCTGCCTAATAGGCAGATATCTTGAGAACAGTTTAGAGCCCTTACGTATTTCGCTCGGTGACATTTTCAATACGGTTTATATTGAATGGGCGCAGATCGCGTGTACAGGACTAACGGGCCGGCCACGGCATTGCGCGAATTGCGGCGAGGCAAGCGTTTTATCTGTTCATTGCGCAGTCGTGACGTGCAACACACTGTGGTTAGCTGGGATCACACGCAATGGATTAGAAAAACCGCTGCCGCTACCGCCGCCGCTCGAAGTCGTGGCCGGGCCGTTATAGATACTCTGTTAATATCGCATCGGCTGAATATTGCAGAATGATTCATTCCTTTCCTTCACGAGCTTCTGAGTGAAGCTCGAGAACCTTTTAGTTTTATTGGCCCGCTGGGGCTTGAAGATCTTAAACTCAGTGGCATGGACCGCTTCCACAATCCCGTCCTTGAGTTCGTTCACATCACAACTTAGGCAATCGAAACGGTTTTGGAATTAGGCTTTCGGGGGTTTGGATTTAGGTGGACGCTGGACGGAGCGTAGACTACATTAGCCCAGAGCACACTCGCTTGACACATATATATTCAATATGCCTCTTACCAGGCGGTTATCACTTCCAGTTTTAAACGAATGGATATCACGAAGACATTAAATAAATGCTGCTTCATCGACATGATGAAGCCAATCTCGTTTCTATTTACACCATCTGGACTCATCGAGTTCCATTTTGTATGTTCTTTAACAAGAAATTCATCATGTAGAATCCTTCTTTCTCCGAGAAACCAACCAGTATTACCTTTGTTAACACTAGTGTAAAAGAAATTAAAAAAAAAAAAAAAAATCATTTATTTCAGACGTTTGGAGTCCATAAGGTGTTAGTGTTACAGATTTATTTAAATAATAATGTTAGTACCTAAGCTTAAATGTTGAGTGGTCCAGTGCCTGATGAGGGCACTGTCCCATCTCTGCGCCACAACGGCCAGGAGACTGTGGCGGCTGGCGCGCACCCTGCGCAGCGTCGCGGCACAGCGTTTGCGGAGCGTCGCATGGAAACCGTCTACGTGCGCGTCCGCAAACATGCCGGACGCACTGCAGTGTCGCGGCAGCCGCAACAGTATCCTGAACGCGTCGTTGTATTGTACACGCATGGCGTTCATGGCGCGCTGCGTGTACCTCGTCCACAGGCTGCAGGTGTACAGCGATGTACAGTACGCCTGAAAGAGTGTTATTTTAACTTGTGCTGTACACCTGCTAAACCTGCGGGCAATCATGTTGGCCCTGACAGCCAGAGCCCTGCGCTCTCGTTCAATATCCGAATCGTCTTGAAAGTTATCGGTGACCAAGTGTCCGAGATATTTAAAAGAATAAACCCTTCTCAGTTCCTGTCCGTCCAAATGAATGGGCGGGACATGTGACGGGCACTTGGTCCCCGCCTTGAAAATCATAAACTCGCTCTTCTTCACATTATATTGCAAGTTATGTTTTGAGGCATAGGACTCACACTTCTCAATTAGTACTCTTATACCACCGATCGATGGGCTCAGCAGTACCATGTCGTCAGCATAGCTTATGTTATTAAAACAAACCCTATCTATGTGACAGCCGACACGTGTACTGCTAAGCTCACCGATCAGATCATTCATGTACAAATTGAACAGTTTGGGTGAGGTCAGCCCCCCCTGCCTCACCCCACATTCCAAACCGTACTCGTCTGACACCTCATCACCCCAGCGGACACTATTTCGTTGGCCAGCATACCAACACCTAAATATGCGTGTTAGTTCTCTAGGAAATTGCACTTCGTCAAGCTTTCTCCATAAAAGATCGTAATTTACAAGATCGAAGGCTTTAGAAAGGTCTAAGAAACACGCATATATAGGTGTTTTTCTACGAGTATAATATTCGACGGCCTGCTTTAAACAAACAATAGCACTTTCTGTAGATAAGCCCGCGCGGAATCCAAACTGCGCGTCATGTAACTTTAGGTACTTATCAAGTTGTATGTTAAGTAAGCCATCGAATACTCTCGCTACAATTGTTGCCAAGGAAATAGGCCTATAGTTGGCTTTGTTTGATACATCACCAGTTTTATTCTTGACAATAGGGACTACAATGGTTTTTGTCATGAGCAAAGGTAGATGCGAATGAGATATACACAAATTATAGAACATCGCTAACACTCGATGTAAGTGGGGACCAGCAAACTGCAAATGCTCAATACTTAAATGGTCATGACCAGGGGACTTTCCGCGTTTCATATCCTTGATTATTTTGCTGACATCACTAGCGCTAAATCGGGTCTGCTGAGCACCCCCCGGTATGCCAGCATCGAGCACCTGCTGCCGACCAGCCCCGTCGACGCCGGTGGAAGAAGGCTTCACATTAAAATGTTCGACAAACATATTAGCAACACATTTGGGATCCGAAATACCATTCACGCTAACAGACAGTCCAGGTCTAGTCTCCAACTTTTTTGTGACTTTCCAGAAGTTACGAAAATCATTATTTTTATGATGTTTACTAAGTAGGTCCATTTTAATTTGCTCTTGATGTTGTTGAACCCACCTGAGTTTTGATTTAAATATTTTCCGACTACTACACATGGCGTTGAAAATTGACCCACCTGTGGGTTTACCGTACAGAACCCAGTCATGGAATCTAGCCCTGGCTTCCCTGTGAGCGTCGCTTACATGTTTGTTCCACCCAATAACCCTCTTTCTTGCACAACCACGGTTGCCTGCGACAGCCTTGCTGTATAAAGAAGCCTCACACAGCGTAGTTATTATCTTGAGGTATAGGTTGTCAATTATTACGCAGTGGTCAGAGTTATTTATACAGCATCCGTCACAACAGGCCTTAAATTCCGATGGATAATCCACAGATTTTAACAATTCATTACATTTGTTAGTATACATTTCAATTTGCTGAGCTGTTCTTTCTCCCCAGACTATATGTTTCACATTAGATTGATTATTTATATTTTTGTTAAATACTAGCTTTGGTTTAACCAGGTCCAAATTACATTTAATGAAAAGGGGGGGAAATTATATAGGTAGCGTTCGGCAGAAATTACCGCTCCTATATATATCCGCCTGACTTCATTCTAAAAATTCTAACCGTCCATGGGTAGGTAATAGGTTAAATCTATCAATTTCGGATTAATCAATTATGTAGGATTAATGTCTGGTAAAAAAAATGTAATTCGTCAAACAAAAAAACGAATCATACCACTCCATTTTTTTATTTGAGCCATTGTAAATATTGAACGATCAGCTATTTATGTATACCAAAAATATTTAAATAATTCTAATTCAATAAAGATTAGAAATACAATTTTTAACTATTTACCTTTGCAAAGGTGGTGTTTGGTATCAATTTCGGATAATAAATAAATAAATATAAGGGGACAATCTTACACAAATCGAGCTAGTCCCATAGTAAGCTCAATAAGGCTTGGATAAATACCTTCGTAACGTTAAATTAATTTCTGGAATAAAAAAATTAACTCTTTAAAGGAATAATAAAAAACTTTTCTTTTCTGCAACTTATGGTCGTAACATTTATAAAGTAAAAAGTAAAAAAAATAAAGATATTTATTTACCAAAAATTAATTTGTACATACGTTTAACAGGTTTCATCGAGGACTCCCACACTAGGCTAAGCCTGTATCGTGGGATTCAGAGACATTTATGGTTACCATAAACATAGCGGCTTAAGAACAAGTGCGCTTGCATTTTTTTTTACTTTAAAATATTAAACTAATGATTGACAATTAAAAGCTGCGCAACTACATGACAGTTACAAATAAATGTAGAAACAGGTATTCATTAAAAACAATATTTCATTGCCTGTAAGTGATTGTAAATGATTTGGTGATGAGTGTGTGTTTAAAAAAAACTGTTCATTGCACTTAAAAATACTTAATTCTACGTTACATCTATAGTTGCAATCTTTTACATTTAAGATTATATATACTATGATGATATGAAGGGGAAGCCCCCCATAAGATAAGATAAAACTATGTTATGGTGTGAGTGTGGGACATGTGGATGTACGAGTAGGAGTGATTGTAGACAATGGAAAAATTTGGCCGGGCGAGAAGCCACTTTTTGGAGAGCTACTACTAGAGCTACTTTGGAAACGAAGCTTCGACCACGATTTTAGGAAAGAATATCCTCAGATTCCTTGTAGGTCAATGGTTATTTATTTTTATTTCCACACTTCCAACTATCTTTACAGGTACTAAGCCTAAGACAATAGTGCAACTATTGGTACATTCATGTTACCTATTTATATCTACGTTTTATAACATATGAACAATGCCGACTTTATAAATTGATTCAGAGAACACTAAAACAGGTCTACTTATGTTAGTTGAGGGTGCACAAGGCGCGGGTCCACGGCACCATACTATGTATTATAGAAAATTCTATTTGGCGTTCCTAAAACATCACTTAAAATTATCGAACATCGTAATGAGTAGTGAATGACCTTTACAATTAAAATGAACATGAAGAAACTTGAATTGTAACGTGTTTCGCTCTAAACATTGAATTTCTAAATACTAAAAGATCCATCGCACCAAATGAAATATTTCTAATTTACACATTGGGCATGATTAGATCTCCAATTGATTAAAGTGAATATGCATAGTATGTATAATGTTAGTTTATATAATGATTATTATTATTAAATAAAAACATTTGTAGATATAGTTAATAAATACGGCTGTGCTCTTAAAAGGGGTAAGCAGACCGCATGAAATTTAATTTTCACGCCATTTCTATCAATTGCACTTCAACTCTTACACAGAAAGATAAGTTTATTGTAAGGACTAGTATTTTTGTTATTTAAAGCGCAAAACATCCACATCATTAAGAGACGTAATATAATTTAAATATGGTGCATTACGCCTGTTCAACCCCGCCTTTCCTAAATAATACGGGTAATCTGGACTCGTGGCCAGATAATAAATACCTGGTTTACTTCTGTCCGTAAACCGATCCAATGTGATCGTCACCCTTGGATCTCTGTCGAAACATTTATGGTCTCTCGCCTGTTGCACGGAATCACATTGCATGGCTATGAAGGAACCAGGATGCTCCAATGCCGATATCCATATTAACAATGCTTGCATATGGCTGCAGACATTATCACATAGAACTGATGGGAATATACCTGGCTGGTACTCTCCCCCGTTTACATACACAGTGACGTGGCCGACAGGGGTGGCTATGCCATAACCCGCGGTGTTCGCTGCGATGCTAAGCACAAAGTCAGCATCGGACGGGTCTAATCTCTGGTCAGGCCCTAAATGTCTGAAGCAGGGGCCTGTAGGGTCAATAGCGGTGATCACGGATATGTTTCTGCCGGTGATTTGACGGAAGTTCTTGGCTATGAAGGTCATGGCCACGCCGCCAAGACTGAGGCCAACTAGCTCCAACTTTTTCGGGTTCAGACCGACCGTAGTCAAGTTGGCAAGCAATTCGGCGGCGTGTTTGCCGACGGGACGCATCATGCGTGCGACTCTGAAAGGATAATAATGACAATTAGGTATGTATAGATTGTATAGTGTAGATTGTGTGAATTGGTTAAATTGCGTTTTTGTTTTTTGAACGGGCCTACTTTGCCGTTTAAAAAAACCGTGCACCGTCCAAGGTAGACGCTTCCAATTGCAACGACAGACAATTACACGAATTGTATCACAGGCAATATTACTCCGTACTTTTATCGTTTGCCTTGATGGCTCACTGTTTGTCTCTAAAAATCATCATCAATGGCCTTTATATCTATGAAAAGATGATTTAAACAGCGTCCATATTAGAGGACCGGCACTTGCGTACGTGGCTTGTAAGGCCGATACGGGAGCGACAGCCACGACTGCATAATTGGCAAGTAAATGTACTGCCCGGAGATGAAAGAGGAAGAGTAGCGCGTAGGTATCTTAATTCGCGCCTAAAGGATAAGAGATCGAACCAAGCTTTATCGGGATCCACCACTCCATTGTGTAGGGTCTCCCTCCATTGGTCTCGATCTTGAGAATGTTCTTCCCAAGTTGTGGGGTCGACCCTAAAGGACACCATGTCCCGTTTAGCACTGTCCTTAAACCGCAACATAGGTCGCCAGACCGGTCGTTTAACGTACGCTATTTCACTCAGGAGAGATTTTCGTGGCAAACGAGAAGGCTCCATCCTATGCACGTGCCCAAGCCAACGTAAGCGTCTCTCTTTCAGAACGGCAGCAATGCTAGGTAAACGCGCGATACTTAATAAAAAAATATACACAAAAACTAATAGTCTAAAAATACTTACACGGGAAATATGTTCGTTGTGAATGTTATGTACTCTAAAAGAAGCACGTTATAACCCAATCTCTTGTAAAACATCATCATGACTCTTCCAACTGGTAACGCAATGGATTCCATATACCCAGGACAATACACGATAGTCCTTCGTCTGAAGTCCATCTCAGGGTCCTTGGCAAGGTATTTTATGGTGCGGTGGTTGTATGAAGTCCATTTGGCCTGCAAGAGTGAGCCTTTGCCCAACACTGAGATTTTTATTTTGTCCAAATTTTCTGGTTTGATGTCCGCAGGCTTCCATGATCCAGGACCTGAAGGAAGAAAGCGGAATTAATAATACTGCAGAGGCCGTAAAGTAAGGGATTGCTGGACGAGCTTGGGGTAGACGGCCGAGTCAAAGACGAGGCCGGATACAACGAGTCCAGCAATCCCTGATCCGGCCAAGGATTGTATAGTGCTTTTCTCAAACGAGGTGAGGAAATAAATACAAGGTAGTAAATTAAATAACAGTTTGTTGAAATTACAATCGAAACGAAAGATCAGAAAACAATTGTGTAATTAGCCGCCTATTTTATTTTTTAAACATGCCATTAGTACAAGTCGTTCGAGCACCATGTTAAACCGCACATAAGTGTCATAAGTATAGTAACATAGATTTAGTTTTTGCAAATATGCTCACAGAGTCTAGTGGTAGTTGGCAGTATGTAATTTTTCCTTTGTCAGTTTACATTTCTTCTTGGCGTAACGCCAAGAAGAAATGTAGGGAGCCTTAAACAAGGAACTTCATGTCCTCATGAAGTGATATTAACGCATACATTTCCGAGCATAATTGAGAAAAATAATTTAATATAGCAGCGCAATAAATAAATAATTATTAGGGGACAATCTGACACAGGTCGACGTAGTCCTAAAACTAAGTAAAGCTTGTACTATGGGAACAATAAACATACTTATATAAATAAATAAATACTAAAATTTGTAGAAAGCATATGCCCTTACCGGGATGTTTATATCTACTAACATACTTATCATAAGTACCTAATCAATGTCACTAACACATCAGGGCCTACCTTAAATTAAGATATTCTTTTCTAATAGGCCGTTTGGTCATAAACCCATGGCAAATTAACAGAGCGGGATGATGACGGATAAAATAGATGCAAATAGTCGAAGTAAAGAGTATTCTCGTGCCTATGGCTAAATTCGGATAAACATCCAATAAAAATGGATTGGATTTTGTGAAGTTATGGTTGATTAATATAGAAATCATGAACAGTTTGACGACCGCTTTAGCCTAGTTGGTAATGACCCTGCCTACGAAGCAAGAGGTCCTGGGTTCGAATCCCGGTAAGGGCAAACATTTATGTGATGAGCATGAATATTTGTTTCTGAGCCATGGATATTTTCTATGTATTTAAGTATTTATATCCATTATATATATCGTCGTCTAGTACCCATAACACAAGCCTTACTGAGCTTACTATGGGACTAGGTCGATAGATTGTCTCCTTATATTTATTTATTATTTATTTATTTAGTGTGGCGTTCTTTCTATCGGCGGAAGACTACATTACCTTAAACAAAACTTTCTTGCTCTTACCTTTTTATTAGGCGCTAATTTAAGATGTATGTCTTTGCAAGTACAGTCAGCGTCATATAGCTAGTAGCAGCCAAGGTATCCAAATATTTCGGTACATGTCTTTGTTACTGTAAGAATAAGGCTGTGTTACGAAATATGTGGCTACTCTACTGGCTGCTAATAACTATATGACGCTGACTGTACAATTAATTTGCGAATTCCTTTCAAAAGCTTCTACATTGATCTGATTGATCCTGTTTGCCCATTTAATAGCCGGCTTTAAAATGAAATGAAAAATATCCCATAGGCATAAAAGTACTAATCAATATACATAAATAATGAAAATCTAGTCAATTTTTAAATTTTCTGTAAGACTCGGTTCTCTCACACTCTCAAAAAAAACCAAGGCAAGAATAGATTACTGAAGAATTGAGACAAAGCCTTTGGAATATCTATTTGTGTATCAAGACATAAACTCATGTAAAAAGTAAGGGCTAGGTTTACCTAAACAAAAGTATGGATTAGGTGGTTGCAGGTGTAATCTACTCGTAAATGTATAAAAGAAGAAACTGACTGACTGACTGACATCAACGCACAGCCCAAACTACTGGATCTAGAGATTCCAAATCTGGCACGTAGGTTCCTTATAAGGTGTAGGGGAGCACTAAGAAAGGATGTTTCAAAATTCACTCTCTAAGGGTGTAAAATTGGGGTCCAAAATTTGTATGGAGGAAGCATTATTTTTGAACTAGAGACTTGAATCTTTGTAGGAAGATTATTCATTAAGATACAAAAAAAGCGCTTTCAGCGTTTTACAAAATTCCACCCCTAATGGGGTTGAATAGGGGTGCAAAGTTTGTATTCAAAACTACGGGGACTAAGAAACTTGTAATTTACACCAGAACTTCCTTTTATGACGTAGGCAAGGGATAAGACGGGATTTTTGGAAATTCTATCCCTAAGGGTGTTAAATAGGGGTGCAAAGTTTGTATGGGAGAAACATTATTTTTTGTACTAGAGACTTCAAACTTTGTAGGGATATTACTTATTAAAATACAAAAAAAAGGTTTTTCAGCTTTTTAGAAAATTCTACCCCTAAGGGGGTCAAATAGGGGTGCAATGTTTGTAAGGGGGAAACATTATTTATTGAACTAGCGACTTGAATCTTTGTAGGAAGATACTTATTAGGATACAAAAAAAAACATCTTCAGCGTTTTATAAAATTCCACACTGAAGGGGATTAAATAGGGGTGCAAATTTTGTATTTAAAACTACTGGGTCTGGAAACTTGAAATTTACTCCAGAACTTCCTTTTATGACTTAGGCAGGGAATAGAACAGGATTTTTGGAAATGCTATCCCTAAGGGGGTGAAATGGGGTCTAAAGTTTGTATGGGGGAAACATTATTTATTGAACTAGAGACTTGAAACTTTGTAGGAATATTACTTATTAAGTTACAAAGAAAGCACTTTCAGCGTTTTATAAAATTCTACCCCTAAGGGGGTTAAATAGGGATTTAATGTTTGTATGGTCTAAACATTATTTATTGAACTAGAGACTTGAAACTTTGTAGGAAGATTACTTATTAGGATACAAAAAAGTAATTTCAACGTTTTATCAAATTCCACCCCTAAGGGGGTTAAATACGGGTCCAAAGTTTGTATGAGGGATACTTTTATTTTAGCTACGTTGTTAAAACTTTGTGGGCAGATTACTTATTCATTTACAAATAAAGTACTTTCAGCGTTTTGGAAATCATTACACCTAAAGGGGTTAAAAAGCAGGTCCAAAGTTTGAATGGGGAAAATAGATTAGTTACACAATTTTATTCGAAACTTCACAGGATAATTTCTAACGATAAATTAGTACCTAAACAAGTGTTTTCGGTTTTTTGAGAATTCAACCAAGGTGACAAAATATGAAAATCAACATCGGCATCTATTGTTTCTATGGTTTATCGGGTCGCTGATTACGAAAACAACAACGATTTTACATTCCAACCTGGCGTCTAAATATCAATATGGGCGTTGTAATTATGGTTTTTTGGGACGTTAATTACGAAAATCGCATAGATTTTGGAATGTAATATTGTGGACATGAAAATTCATGAAAGTATTTGTGCCAAATTGCAACTCAATCGGTCCAGTAAATTCGTAGCAAATTGTAACAGACGGACTGACAGACAGCCACACGTGATCCTATAAATAAGGGTTCTATTTTTGCTTTTGAGGTATTTGAGGACCCGCGGTATAGGTTTTAAAGTTTGTATTTGGTGCCATCTCGATTCTCAATCGTCATCAAGCGGTACCTAGGCGAGTGCGGGCGGCGCGTCGGGACGGGAGGGTAGGAGACATTGGGAAACTGCCTGCATCCGTAATTTAAGTACATTCAAGGTGTTGCACGAAGATCTGCTTACTTTTTAAAGTTAAGCATTTTGGCTGCCGCAAAATTAAATAAATTTGTTGGGTATTTATGTTCTTTAAAATTGTAGTTGCTCCCATACAAACTGTTGTTCCCCTCCAAATACTGGTTCGAATGGCATCGAAAAAAATCTTAGGAAACAGGCCTATACCAATGTCCAAGCCACAAATTTGACTTGAAATTCGTGGCGATATTTTGGTATTTCAATATTATCACGAACATAAACTAGCTTTTATTCCAGAGGACAGATGCTCATTAATCATGATTGTAAATTTAATAACAAAAATACGTACATACATACATTCACGCCTTTATTCCCAAAAGGGGTAGGCAGAGCACATGAACTTTATGTTCCAGCGCCACTTTTAGCATAAATGTGGGTATAAAAGATCGACAAAATGTGATATTGCATAGGTTGTTAGCCCATCACCCACAACACACTTCAACCCTGCCCCCTTCGTCAACTTTTACAACACCCACGGGAAGAAAGGGGGTGGTGACCAGACACCACACGGGCATAAAAATAATAGTAAATAAAAAATAATAGTAAATAAAATATAATTTACCATAATGGGTTCGAACGAAGGGTTATTCATAAGGGAAGTTAGTAGTAGTAGGCCTTTGCCGGCGTAGCAATTCAACAATTATTGGAAAATTACACTTACTACACGGGCGAAGCCGCGGGCAAAAGCTAGTACTTACATATAGGCATGAATCCTTGTGCGTAGCCTTCGTTTCTTTCAGAATATTCTACCGCTCCCGCAGAATTACAAAATATCACTATTAAGCATATCACTATAGTTAGTATGCCGTAAAATCCCTTCGTCTTCATTTTAACGCTATCGTTGGAAATACTTTTTCTATAGTGTGTGAACTGCTGAGGTTTCCGCGTATATGTTTATTTTTTATTCTAGTAGGCAAATATATTCATAAATACATGACGATCGTCTCGCGACCGTGACTGACAAGTTCAGACAAATCATCACATCAACATAGTTTTTTTATAGGTACCATTGACGTCACATAAAGTAAATAGACTCGCAATATTGAACAAAAACATTAAGAAACCTTGCCCAAAATGAGAGCTCCAGCGTGGCTCCAGCTATATTACGAGTAGGGGAGACCGGGGCAATGGTACCACTTTAGAAATAATGACTTATAACTCAGAGTCTAAAGCTACGACGTAAAAATCGCTTAGGATACAACATTCACGTCTCATTGTCTATCAGAATCTAGAAAAATATTTTCTTTTAATCGCACCAGAATGGTGTAAATTGCGTTTTTGTTCATGAAGTCCATGTGTTACAATTGACCCCCAGTACAGGTCAATTGGAACAGATAATCAGAAGTAAATAAAACCCAAAATAATGTTTTAATCAATCAGTAATTATTGTTATTTCTTAAGATTAATCAGTCTGTTACGTTACATCAGTCTCAATTATAGAGACTCGTATTTACACTAGACAAAGGTAGCATTGCAGTTGAACTAAACGTAATATGATATTTTCCATGTTTTTGAAACATATTACCACTTACTATACAAAAAATACTTAGGGGTGCTCACAGCACACACCTTTCAAGCAATAACAACATCTCAATGCAACAAAATAACGAATTACTTAACAATTAATAATCCCATACAGTTACAATTGACCCCTGGTACAATTCCCCATCACCAAACCCCAACCCCATCCTTCACCACAAATAAATTTTAAATAATACCACTGAAACGGATGGCATTGCGTGTATTATACATCCCAAAGTATCGTATGAATCATCGGGATGAATCATAGGTATATCATAAAACATCTACCTGAGATGTAATTGTCTTATTTTAGCAGTCGTGTAAAAACTTTGGGTCAATAGTAGCACGGGGTCAATTGTAACGTTACAATTAACCCCGAGTGTTGTGGTACAATTGTGATTTTTTACTCGCACTCACTAACCTTCACAAATCTCGATTTCTATATCTAACTGACTCCCACACTGTGACACATTAAAAACGTTAATAACTAGAGAATCACAATTCAGTACAACGTTCACACTATGACTATTAAATTATAAACACTAGTACAAAACGTAAATCGTAAATACGTACTTTGGTCAGTCAAAAATGCAAATCGTCGCATGGGCTATAATGCTTTTCGCACGGCAGCGAGTCGCCGACTAGTGAGCAGGTAGAGACACGCTCAAGGCACACTGGTGTATACACACACACATGCATATTTAGATGTGGTCGCAGAGTTATAGGCGATGGTACTATTGACCCCGGTCTACCCTACCGTAGTTGCTAATAGCGTTTACAGCCTGCATCAAGATATAAGTTTCGTAAGGCTTGTACACGAAAAAAAGTAGCCACAGTTGTGTACTTCAGGTTTTCAATGTGCAATTATTATTTTTTAGAATTTAATTTTAAAGAGGGACGTCCTTACGTTTTGAGTGGCGTTATATATATTTATTTCAGCTGCTATCCATTTCTGGACTCACTTTTGAAATTTCTGGATTTTAGTCTTAGGTTTTGTAATTTCCACGTTAGCGTCATAGAGGTTTTTTTTTCTTTACTCAAATAGAATATCGATGCTATTCCGCGAGTATTTATCTGTCTAGACTATCTTGATTACCATATGCAGGTCATAAATGGTTTTAAATCATGCCAGAAGTACACACATTTCTATGCAATCATTTTAGCTTTAAACCTTAACCGGCAGTATGTAGGATTTCACAATTTTTGAGGAAAAATATATGGATTTTAGATTCTTTCACATAAAAAAGAGTTGGCAACCTAATTGCGGTTTGAACAACCTAGACTGGATGACAGTGGAGACTTAGTTTTCGGTGGCTACTTTTTTTCGTGAACAAGCCTTACAAAAGATAACTTGATTTTTTAGGCTAAGGGCCATATTTACCAATTAACATCAACAGATTAAATAAATGAAGTAAATGTTTTTTTTTTTTTTTTTTATTAAACATGTTTTGGTTTAATGAGTTTTTTCCACGAATGTGAATAGTGTGTGTGTAACGTGAGCTACTCATGAGCGCTTACGTCAAAAGTACCTTATTGCCAAGGCATGGAGTCACATTAAAAAATAGTTTAATAACATTGTAATTTATTTAAACAGAAATACCAAAAACACTTTCGGCCACACGAAAATCGTTTGTCCGGTGTCCCGCTGTCTGTCTGTTCTTCTCTAAAGGTTGCATTTTTCAACCAATTGTCGTGAAATTTTGTGTGCAGGTTCATTAATTAATTAAGAAAGAAGATATTTATTCACTACACAAAAGACACACAGAGACAAAGGGAGTAGACATACTTTACAATTTACACATAGTGAGTGTGTCTTCGCTGAATATGAATCGGTCGCTGTCTTCAGCATGATGCCGAGGTGTCAGACAGACATCTACAGCGCTGATTTTCAGACAGCACCATACCTACTTGATCCACGGAACGCAACACAACATACGTCAGATAAAAACGTATGTACACATGGTAAATAAATAGGTAATTAACACTAGCATGATGGGACGAGAAACACAATTTATAAAACCCGAAACGCTTGGGATGTTTAAAAAAATTTATAAAATAAAGTGCTGGATGAAAAAAATGAAATGAAATGATCGTTTATTCTCTTTTTTTCTTACATACTTAAAGATACAAATCGGTCCAACCACAATGCGGTTTGTTGACACTGACAGACACTGCTCCTAATTAATTTCAGAAGCATTGAGCATTGTCTGTCAACAAACCGCATTGTGGTTTGAGTATTTAAGGGCTATTTATCTTGTTGACGCTCCACAAAAAACCCAACCCTATAACCCTATAGGGTTGGGATTTTTGGAGCGTCAACAAATAGCCCTTAAGCTGGTGCCTAAAGGTATACTTGCTAGACGCTCCTTGGATAGGTGGAGGGAGATCATTCCAACACTTGGACGCCGCGAACCTAAAGCTACCTCGAAACGCCGCGATCCGATGCTTTGGCATTACACGTACGCGCACTCTTGGGCCATACAAGTCTACTCTGCAAAAATGCTGGGACCAAAGAGAAGAGTGGCGAGGTGAAGCCGTCTGGGTGCAGGCATGTTCAGCAGACCAGCGGTGTTCAAGTAGGGAGTGATATGGGAGCGGGGTGGAACCCGGAAATAGAAACGAATGCATGCGTTTTGCACTCGTTGTATAAGCTTTTATGTACGACCTGTAATGCAGCCAGCATAGACAACATCACAATAGTTTAATCTTGACAATATCAGCGGTTCACAAAGGTAAACACGCAAATCAACACTTAAGTGATCGCGAACATTGTAAAGAACTTTCAGGCGGTTGAAGCAGTTACTCACAACTTTTAGTACGTGGTTCTCAAAGCGCAGCTTCCCCTTCATGAGGAAGCCAAGGTTAGTTGCTTCTACAACCCTCACAGAGCCCATAGGCTGTATACCGGGTGGAAAGGCACGACGATCCTTTCCACAAAGGGGGGTTAGTATAAGTGATGGAGAATCGATTCGTAATGTTAAGATTTTTGTTACGAACAATTAGTAAAAATATTAAAAATTAATTGATGTTCTTCTGAGTGATAATCCTGCTATTACTACGTGCTCATAATTGTATAAACGTATTGATAAAGGTCACTGACCCTTATGTTATTGTTCAAATGTTACTGAACCTAATGAGGATTGTCACTTACAGTATTTTGCATGAAAAGTTAACTGCCTATAACTTCGAAACGCTTACGAATATGAGCCTAGTTTCTTTAGAGGAAATACAGTACTAAGTCTAAACAATCCCCCTTTTGCGGAAAGGATCGTCGTGCCATTCCACCCGGTATATTTTTATGTAAAAAAAAACATTGATCTGTTCATTTCAATATTTTAACACAATATTTGTTTTATGACTTTATTTGTATATCATAGATTTGTCACTTTTATTGTTGTTAGTTAATTAAGATTTTTATTCTCAGCACTCGGTATGGCTTCTTTGAGACATTTGGCTTTATGCAGTTCATCCCCTGTACTATCTATTACATTGTCTATTATTTTTGTAGGGACACTGTACTGCACACTGTAGCTGTGTTAAGTGTCCGTAGGTTCTGTGGTCTGCTATACCTATTCTGCTTTCCTAAGTATTGCCTATACTCTTGAATCACGGCCATTCTTACTTTGTCATTTACATTACGGATTCTACAATATTGGAATAGGTTACCATACTTGCTTTTGTGATTATATTTAAATTTTAGTAATACAATAGTTTTTATCAGCCTTAATATTGAAATTGAATATACGCTGTAGATATGTTTTGTATGGTTTTTCATAACTAGCCTAATTATGTATTAACTAGTACCTAGTTTTTATATCTTTACTAGTGTACATACTAAGCATTGTTCAGTGGGTATTAAGAACCAGTGCCGCTGAAAAGGAAATATGAACTATGTAGAAGAAGTTATGTACGTAGACCATTTTAGTGTGGTATTTGACGTTTGTATAGTTTTGTTGCTACACATAATAGTACATTACGTAACTAGGCGGTGAATTCGTGAATGCCCCAGATCGCAGGTGTTTGTGGCCCGAACCGAAGGTGAGGGCCATAAATATGCGCTCTGGGGCTTTACGAATTACCGCCCGTGCTTAGTACAAAATTTTACTTCTTCACCTGGCCACAATGCGAGTTTTCCCGTACGCGCAGCGCAGCAGCAGTAAAATGCAGTGCAGTAAAATTCGCATTATGGCCAGGTGTGACATAAAAAAATTAACATACATTCATAGAATCATTTTTTTAGCCTATATATTATGGTGTCCCACTGCTGGACAAAGGCCTCCAAAGACGAGTGACGGAAAAGAATCAATTGATCATTAGTTAAACATTCATTGAACAAGATTTATATTACCCTTCAAAATTAACATACGACGAAGTCGTCATGACTCTTCGTCGTCGCGTTGCTACAACTGCGGCCTGCACTGCACATCGCTGAGGATTTCTTGGGAATCTTCAATTGAAAACAATATTTTAAGTACAATATCGTAAGTACGACTTGATAAAAAAAAAAGAATTTAATATTGACTCCTTAGGTTTTTGTTCCGTGATTATCTTTCATATGTCATGTACTAACGAAAATTATTGATTTAAAATCATGGTTTTGGTGACAGGGGTTTATTTAAAATGTAAAGATACTATATAGAATCTCACAAAAATCCATGATAAGAATGGATTACTGCAGAATTGAGACAGAGCCCTTGGAATACCTTTACCTATACCTTTTACCTTGTTTATACCTTTGTGTATCTAAAGGAAAAGGCATAAAATCATGTAAATGGTAAGGTAAATTTTTAACTTGCAGGCTAGGTTTACCTGAACAAACTTCGTTTCTTTCAGAATATTCTACCGCTCCCGCAGAATTAGAAAACATCACTATTAAGCATATCACTATAGTTAGTATGCCGCATACTACCTATAGTGATATGCTTAATAGTGATGTTTTCTAATTCTCTGTAAAGTCCCTTCGTTTTCATTTTTACGCTATCGTTGGAAATACTTTTTCTATAGTGCGTGAACTGCTGAGGTTCTCGCCTTTATACTCGTATTATTTATCCGGTATCCCACTGTCCGGCTGTTCTCCTTATCTTTTCGTCTATTCGTGGTCCCAAGCCAGACGAAGGGAGGTCGGATCTAGGAAGGTACCGGTTTTTGGAGAAGGGCCAGTGACCATCATCTCTGGCACCGACCACCAAAAGTATTGCGCGATCTGGATCTAATCTGCGGCTCAGAATCGTTTTGTACCCCTTATTAGTCATGCTATTTGGTATTTTTTGGAACTACTATAAATACGTACTAATACTTGTATATACGTATTTATAAAGGTCACTGACCCTTGTGTTATTGTTAAAATGTTACTGAACCTAATGAGGGTTGTCACTAGCAGTATTTTTTATTAAAAGCTAACTGCCTATAACTTCAAAACGCTTATGAATATGAGCCTAGTTTCTTCATAGGAAATACAGTACTGAATCTAAACAATCCCCCTTTTGCGGAAAGGATCGTCGTGTCTTTCCACCCGGTATAAAGAAAAGATGATTTAATATGCTAAAAGTAAGAATGTGTGTGCGTGCGCGTGTTTGTGTGTGTGTGTGTTTGTGTGTGTGTGTTTGTGTGTGTTTGTGTATGTGTGTGTGAGATTGAGTGAGTGTGTGCGCGCGCGTATGTGTGTGCACTGGTATACATGAAATACTTATGTCATAATGAACTAAACTTCAATAAAGTGGTGAATTTTAACCCTTTGTAGTACAATGGAATATTATTTCCCACTTCGTCTCATCATCATCATATCAGCAAAAAGACGTGCACTGCTGAACATAGGCCTCCCCCGCTTCGTCCGTTATCGTAAGCATTACAATTGTTTTGTCGCCGACAACCTTCACACAAACGTTATCTGACACGACACGTCAATGTAAATGTCAAAGGTAGTAGTCAAACAAACGTAAAAAACGGCGTTTCCTAAATTATTTATTATGTTGTAAATAAAAATCTGGTATTCTCTTTTTTAGCCTTCTGGGCACACTACCGCCTGGCAGCGACCTGGGGATTTTTTTTACCTCTAGTCTTAGTTTTATTAGTTTTTTCTTTCTTGTAGCTTATCATTAATCGTAGTAAAATATGTTTTACGTTCAATATTTTAGTTCCTGCATAGTAGTTATATAAATAAAGAGTTTTTTTTATTTAGCAAAAAAATACTGAAGTCATTGTTTTGTCCAACTAAAAGTATTTTTTTCTTTATTTTTTTTCCTGGTGGATTTACCATTAATGCTATGCCATCCCCGTAAAACAGTCATAAAAGTCATCTGAAGCTGTGTCCAAGTGGGAAAATAATTCCTGTTGTTCATTCAAAAACTTGAAAAAAATACGTGGCGTACTTTTCGTGTGTATGTTGTAATAAAAATTGAAAAAAATATGAAGTATTTTTTTGTGTAAAACAGAGGTCCTTGATTTGTAATAGTCTAATAATACGAGCTTTTGCCCGCGACTTTGTCCGCGTGGATCTCATTATTCGCCTTAAAGCAGAAACGCTATTAAAGTATTTCGGTCATTTTCACCCATTTAAGGGAATATTTTTGGGATAATAGCGATTCTATGTCCTTCGTAAAGTTACAAACTATATCCATGCCAATTTGTATGATGTTAACTCAAATGATGTAATTAATTTAAGTTAGCGAGAAATAAATAAAAATAATATGTAAATTGGTTTAGTGATTTATACGTGCAAAGGTAACAGACAGACAGATAGACAGGCGAATATAGAGTTACATTCGCATTTACTGGATTTTGAATTGAATGCTGGATTCGCTACATTACTGGATTTCCAATCATCGTTTCATTCCATATTATACTTACTACGCCTCTACGTCACTTGATAAATATATGTCTCCCAAATGACATGCTTCTATCCAATCTTCTATCTATCACTAGCCGGTTAGGCTGTGCGTTGTCTGTCAGTGGTTAACTAACGGTTCAAGATTACGCTGTTGCAATATTTTATTATATAATTATGTTTTAGATCATATAATTGAATGCGAATAAAACAGCGGTATTATAATTACTTTTACATTTAATAAAATGATCCTACTATAGTTAACGTTTTCGATATTTATTTATATAATCAACCTTTTGTTTGTTATGAAATCATCTGTTTTATTATAATCACCGTTTTTAAAAATAGGAATAAACATAGAAACACATCAAAATACTTAATCCATACTAATATTATAAATCGGAAAGCATATGTGTGTTTTTGTTTGTCCGTCTTTCACGGCAAAACGGAGCGACGAATTGACGTGATTTTTTAATTGGAGATAGGTGCAGGGGTATGACGAAGTCCGGTACCCGCTCGCCGCGCGCGTCCCGACATGGTCACGCGGGTGCAGGGGGGTATGACGAAGCCCGGCGCCCGCCCGCCGCGCGCGTCCCGTCATGGTCGCGTGGGTGCAGGGGTATGATGAAGCCCGGCGCCCGCTCGCCGCGCGCGTCCCGTCATGGTCGCACGGGTGCAGGGGTATGACGAAGCCCGGCGCCCGCTCGCCGCGCGCGTCCCTTCATGTATATAACTGTATCTTGGACATTTCATTAAAAGTTTAAAATGGTTTCAAATTTAGGTTAGTATGACCTGATGGAATAACGTTTTTGTTTCTTTTAAATTCTACAGTTGTCTATGATGGATAGTGTTGTGACTAAAGTCGGTGATATTGTAAAGCCGCAACACACTACCCAACTCATGCTCTGTAGGGGAGACCGGGGACAATTGAAACAATTTGACTTTAACCACCTGTAACTGTTATATTTTTATGAGTAGAAAGATGAACGCCCAAAATATTTCAAGGTCGGTTACCTGGTTCCTAAATAAAATGTATTTGGTTGGTCTATAATCCACAGTTTTTTAACAATAATGTAATAAAGCGAATAGGGCAGAATGGTTCAATTGACCTCACATGACTGTCAATTGAAACACTATGTGAGGTCAATTGAAACACTCTAATATCTTCGGCACAATGAAAGTACTTATATCTTTTTTAATCTTTTTCATTACTACCACGGCATATAATGAGCTCATCAAAAGTTCGCAAGCATAACAGTTCTCAATTTATGAGCAACTGAACATGTCGATAAAAAAACGAGTGTAAAAAAAAAGTATATGACTTTAGTTTTCTTTGTTACTGCTACCTTGTACATTTTGATTAACCAAAGCACTTTTAATGCAATTATAAGATATAACGATATAGAATTGCAGAAAACATGCATAATCATGTTTCATACAAAAGTGCTTGTTTCAACTATAACAATGTTTCAATCATAACCATTCCTTGTATGTAAGTACCTTCCCTGTGACAAAGAGTGTTGCAAACTTCGGGATGTAAAATTAAATTATAGACGCAATTAATAATCAGTTTCAATTGTTTTACTAAACAAAATATTTGCGATATGCCAAAATATATTTAAAAAAATGTGTGATGTGAATGTGTGATTCTTTCTGATATAGGTATATTTTATATACGGGTCAAACTGAGAACCTCCTTTTTAAACGTCGGTTAAAAACAAATGTTCATAAAATCACGTGTAAAAAAAACAATGAAAACCATTTCCATGATCTATGAATACCTAAGGTCAAAAACTACACAAATAATAGTGAACATTAACATAAACTCCGTATATTGTCAAATCGGTTACTTTTGGGGACGATTAAAACGCGAGGACGATTGAAACGTTTCAATCGTCCACAAGCAAGTTGTTTCTTCCGTCCCCAAACGACGTTTTTAACTTCAAGTTCAAATATTACATATAAAAAAGACTCCAACGCTGATCAAAAGCCATTAGAAACATTCCTTTATTCCTAACTATAATACCAAAATAATTTGATCTGTCAAAATACAAAAGGAACAAAGTTATAAACAAATATAGGACAGTACAAATACTCAGTTTTTACCGCGAAAAACTGATTTGGCTCGTTTCTCTTTTTTTTTTCGTCATGATTGACTCCCATCGCGCACCGTCGCTCGACCGCTACTGGCCAAGGATTCAAACGTGGCAGAATGCGTGTTCTGAGTGTTGCTTCAGGCGCGTATTATAGTTTTCGAGAAATTTGACTTGTTTCAATCATGACGTGTCTCTATTGTCCCCAGTCTCCCCTAGGTACCTGCCATTACGGTTGTTACTAAGCGGTAGTTTTATCAGTGCGTAAAGAATCGTAGTGTTTTATCAGTTGGTATAGTGATAAAAAATACCCAGTTGGTTTTTACTTTCGATATTTTAATATTCGATACGTTTTGACATAAAAGAGTCACAGTAAGAGTCTTCCCCATCACTAGTAAATTCATCATTCAGAGACAATTTCAATATGGCGGTTTGTTTACATACCTAGTTAGCAAGGTCCATTGACGGAGACTTTATCGTAGACTGTTAAAAACATATCCCTCCTTTGCGGCTCTGCCTTAGTCGGGCAAAAAAACTTTAGTGATTCTAACAACAGGAATGGTAGCTAGCTCAAGAAAATCTGAGTTTCATAAATAGTCCTGGAAGATGTTACTGCGACATATAAGATACAAAGTCAACCATTCAGAGTGTAGTAAAGAGCGCAAATAAAACGTTGGGATTTGTAATGCGTACAGCGCCGCAGTTTACTAGCACGGCCGTAGCAGTCGTACTATATAATGCCTACGTGCGGAGCAAACTGGAATACAGCTCTCTGATATGGGATCCGGTCGAAGAAAATTACAGACTCTTGCTCGAAAGAGCACAGCGGAAATTTGCCCGATATACTTTCCTATATCCATCGCTTTTTGTAGAAGGGATGGTCGGGCTCGAAACACTTAATTTTAGGCGTAAGTCCCATCTCGCCTTACACAGTCTCCTGCTGAGGGGACAAATTGACAACCCTGTAGGGCTGGAAGGCATCCGACTGTTCGTTCCCGAGCAGTATTCGCGGGCAGGGCGCCGCCCCCGTCCGCTGTTCGCGGCGCCGCTGGCGGCGGGCGAGCCGGGCCGCCGCACGCGCCGCGCCGGCAACGCGCCCGCGGCCCGTGCGCCGGCTCTACTCAATCAACTCGTGTTGACTCAGGATGCCGACGTGTTTGCCGATAGCTGGCAAACCCTGCTCACTAAAATAAGTGCCCTAAGTAATATGTATTATTAGTATAGGTAGCAACGTGTCTAGATTAGTTATAATTATATACCTATGTAAGTTTTTCGTGATGTATTCATTTAACTTTAATAAACACAGTTTTAAATTAAGTCCTAACATTGTAGGCGCCTTGGTACTTTACTGCAAGCCTATAAATGTAATGTGCAAGCAATAAATAAATAAATAAATATGAAAACTGTTTTTGATCATTTATTACTAAAAGTACATTATAAATAAATAAATAAATAAATATAAGGGGACATTCTTACACAAATCGATCTAGTTCCATAGTAAGCTCAGTAAGGCTTGTGTTATGGGTACTAGACGACGAAATATATAATAGATATAAATGTTTAAATACATAGAAAACATCCATGACTCAGAAACAAATATTCATGCTCATCACATAAATATTTGTCCTTACCGGGATTCGAACCCAGGACCTTCAGCTTCGTAGGCAGCGTCACTACCCACTTGGCTAACCGGTCGTCATTGTTTTCTAATTATCTAACTTATTGCTTACTACTTATTATATCTATACATCTATAATAATTAACGATATCTAGATTGTAAGAAGATATAAACGTGGTTTCAAAACGGCGGCGCGATTAAATTGAATTGGTGAGTTAAATTATCCAAGAGTCTCAAAATTGTATCAAATTATCTATACTTATTTTACAAAAATAATGCAAAACCGTTAAGGGCATATCAGGTATCGTGTTCTGATAATAAAAACCAAGGGACAGCTCTTTTTGACGCGATTATTTGTTGACAAATTCAATTCGCAGTATCATATGAGTAATTCCTTTTTTTTGCTATTGGCGCCATGCAGTTTTGAATAATTTACCTGTATTTTATATTGTTAAAGTTTTACATGGCAGCCCTATTAAGCTAACAAGAAATCGGCCCCATTGAGGGAGCCGATCTGGTTCAAAACAACCTCATTACGCCTCTTCACACCTCTCTTACCTAAATAATACGGATACTTATGTATTGTACTCAAGTAATAAATACCCGGCTTACTCCTATCCGTATACAAATCCATAGTATTCGTTACTAAAGGTTTTCTGTCGAAACAGTCGAAATCCCTCGCTTGTTGTATGGAGTCACATTGCATACCCACGAAACCGCCAGGGTGAAGCAATGCGGATAGCCAAAGGAAGTAGGACCTGACGTGACTGCATAAGGTATCGCATGGCATCCACCAAACATCACCTGGCTGGAACTCCCCTCCGTTGACGTAGAAGGTTACTTGTCCGACAGGAGTAGCAATTCCCATTTCATCCATATTCGTGGCAATGCTGAGAACGAAGTCAGCATCAGACGGGTCTAGTCTTTGATCTGGGCCTAGGTGGCGGAAGCAGCGACCTGCGGGGTCGAGAGCGGTTAGGGATGAAATGTTTCGGCCTGTGATTTCGCGGTAGTTCTTGGCTATGAAGCTGATAACTTGGCCGCCGAGGCTGACGCCGACTAATTCCAGCTTTTTCGGGTCCAAACCGAGCGCTGTCAAGTTTGATAGAATTTCGGCAGCGTGTTTGCCAACGGGACGCATCAGGCGAGCGACACTGAAACAGAAATAAGTTCTCGCATTTAAACTTACGTGAGACATGTTGAAATAATGCTAAGTATTACACGGTTCAACTCACGTATTAAATGTCACTACGGGCGACATGTTTCGAACTCTTCGGGAGTTCTTCTTCAGGATGAGTATTTTCGCGGCGATGATTCAAGCGACACCGCTGCCGCGAAAACACTCATCCTGCCCCAGGCCAATTTGCATACAAATTCGGCCGACGCAACCGCACCGCACATCGATGTAACAAAGACAGACAGGCAACTACGGAACCCTACACTGCGCGTGGCCCGACACACTTGGCCGGTTTTTTTGCAGTTATCGAGAGGGTACTTGATAAGCCCGAACAAAACAGATGTATCTGTGTCATTTACAAGTTGTTATGGCCTCATTCTGTCTCGATCATCAGCGCAGTGTAGTGCAGCCATAATATTGCGTTATTATTTATTATTATTACGGAACTTACCTACATAAGTTCTCCTATAACAGCTCAATATGCCAGTAAAAGGATGAATAATGTTTTGCAAAGTTTGAATGACGACGTGCTTAGGGCACACGTTTAATCACATAATATTATACGAGCAGTACGAGTTCAGTGAAAGCCTGTACAAAAGGGCATTTGATAAATTCTCAATTCAGGTACATCGACAAACAAGCAAATATTATGTCAAAATTCGAAAAAGCGTTTTAGTGATATGTCGTACATTTTCGATCGTAAAATCTGAATACCTAACGTGTTTAGTTTATTTACATGGTGGTGTTATGACCTTATGACAAAAAACATATGTAACTTGAGTTGACGTAGTATTAACGTAGCAGTAGCTTATGATGCCAGTTTGATGAAAAATGCTATAAACTATTAACAAATGGCCGTATAACTTTCAAATTAAAAAGAAAAAAAATATTTTAAGGGGATAATAGAAAAATACATTGCTCCGTCATTTTAATAATTCAATTTAATTCCAAAATTTTATTCATTCCGGCGACCATCTGGCATACGCGACCAATAACTAACTCTCAACCAATTGAGCTCTTCGGAGCCGTTGCTCTATATATCGACCAATTCCCTCTTATGACCCTAATTACGCCTATTTATACCTACGCTTCTTAATAAGGTTCTGTCAAAAATGTCATTTTTCGAAGGTAAAAGATTTTATTGCCAACTGTACTTTTCTGTATACCGTCATAAAAGTGCATAAACAGGATACTAATATCGAAAACAGAGCTTTTATGGACCATGTCTGAATAAATCATTAAAAAAAACTCGTTTTTTTTCAAAAAACTCTCGTGCCCCGAAAAAAGTCTCGTCGTAGATAAAGGATTGAAAAACCGAGTAAGCGTTTGTGCCATAAATATATTTATAGTTATGACGGAGGAATATCAACTCGAAACTCGTCAAAACTAGTCAGAAAGCGCGTGGAGCCAGTATTTTAACATTTGCAGGCTAACAGGGATGATTTAAGAAACTTATGTAACAAACTTTCATAAATTGGCACGAAATTCCCCCTTTCCTAGAATAAACTTGTATGAACTAGAATTTTTTGAGAAAAAAAGTTTACCCGAAATATCACGCCCCAAACGAATATCTCAAATTATTTGAGATTCGAGCGCGCACGTCTGACCGCAGTGGGATGCAAGGATTCCGGCCACTGGCTGAGCGCCTACCCCTCGCCTAGCACCGGCACCTTCCTGGAAGCGGACACCCTCCGAATAGCGGTCAGCTTGCGCCTCGGGGTCCCAATATGTGCACCGCACAAATGTCCCTGTGGCAGTGACGTCGACCAGCTTGGGCACCACGGTCTGTCATGTACTAAAAGCGCCGGCCGCTTCTCTCGCCACGCCGCCTTAAATGATATTATCCGCCGGTCTCTTGCTACCGTGAACGTACCGGCGATCCTCGAACCAACCGGTATTGCCCGACACGACGGCAAGAGACCGGACGGAATGACCCTCATACCGTGGAAGATGGGCCGGGTCCTGGTGTGGGACGCAACCTGCGTTGACACACTGGCCCAATCCCATCTCCACGGGACAACCCAAAAAGCCGGGGCGGCGGCAGAGGCGGCGGCAGAGGCGGCGGAGGCGCTAAAAAGGCGTAAATACAGCGGTCTCGACGCCAGATACCACTTCATTCCTTTTGGCGTCGAGACCCTCGGTCCGTGGGGTCCAGGGGCAACTGACCTTTTCAAAAACATCGCGAATAGGTTAGTCGACGCCACTGGGGACAAAAGAGCTGGCAGCTTCCTCGCTCAACGCGTCAGCATCGCGATACAGCGAGGCCAGTGCCAGCGTCCTCGGCACAATGCCACGGGGACCCTTTTTAGATATATTTTAGTTTTTATTTTAGTTTAGTGGTTTAGTTTTTAATTAATTTTTAAGGCTTTTATATTAAGTTTAGATAGTAATTGTTTAATGTTATTTTAAGTCTCTTTTCAATAAACTTATATTTGTTTAAAAAAAAAAAGAGGATAATTAACATTAACTAAATTAGATGAAAACTAAGTTTTAGTATCTAAAGAAGGTCCTCTAGGTATTGTACGGAGGATGCTGGCGGCATTACCTTGCAGAATTGCAATGCTGATGTGTTGCGCGAAAAAACCGCCAGCACTTCGGTTACCAGAGGTTAGGAGAGGAGGTTGGTCGAGGTTTTAATGCATATTAGTTTTACATCTTTACTTTTTTTAACTCTATTGCCTTTCCGGTTGTGTTCTGTTCTTGGTTTGTAGTCTTGTCAATATATATTTTTGAGATAAGTATGAATATTCATATGACATTTGGAAATCGAAAAAATCTTGGCCAGCTTAACTCACTCAATTTCTATAAAAGTTTTCCGTTGTGTCAGGAAAATTAACCATACAATTCTATGGTTAAAATTTTTGTCACATCGGAACTTTATTCACTTCAGTTTGTATGCCTGACTACCGACTAACCAGGCAAACTATTGGCCAAGAATTTGGTGCTAACCCTACGTTAGTAATACCTTCAATACTCACATCGGAAACTCTGCATTCGTAAAAGCCTCATAGTCCAGCATGAGGACATTGTACCCCAGCTCCTTGTACAGCTGTACCAAAGACCTCCTCACGGGAACCATAGACAAATCCAAATATCCAGGCACATAGACAACCGTCTTCTTATTGAAGTCCATGTCGGGGTGCTCGGCTAATTTCTGCGCGCTGTGGTAACTGTAGGTTGTTTGATTGATACTCAGTCCCATGCTTGGCCCGTAGATCGATATTTTTAACTTCTTTAGACTTTTTGGTGTGATTTCAGCTGGCTTCCACGAACCCGGACCTGAGGGTGAATTTGTTGGTTAAAATTTACTAGGGTAGTATTTTATCAATAATTTTATTTTATTCCCGCGAAAAACAAATAGAATTTAACTTCAACTTAAAGAAACAAAAATGTGGGTGGTTTATTGAATTTTGACATCAATTTACTAAGATTGACTAAATAAAACTGGCATTTCTATTGTTTTATAGGATATAACATAAATAACAAGTGAAATCAAAAGATTTTACTTAAAGCCACCTGCTTTAAAAAAAAACACGAGAAAAAAAACGCTCGAAAAACATAACCCTCTTCTCCTTCGGACGACGGGGAAAAAGATAATGTTCTAAAAAAAATGGTTGTCTGTAAAGTCAGTTTACGGACGATATTATTATTTCATTAGAAAAATTGGATACTTTTATAAATTTCATTATTACTTACGTCATCGTTATTATATACGTCACAAAAAAACATAAAAACGACACCAATATTGATATTTAGATATTTCAACCCCATCGAACCAGAGGATATGGTATTTCACGTCCGCCACGTTGGATTTTGAAACAGTTGTTTTATTTCGTAATCAACGACCCGTAAAACCATAGAAACGATACCCATGTTGATTTTCAGACTTTGTCACCATATTTTCCCCGTTTTAGGGATTGCATTCTCAAAAAACATGAAACACGTATTAAGTTAATACTATTAACTCATTTATCGTTAGGAATACTCCTGTGATGTTTCGAATAAAATAGTCGATCTATTCTTGTTTACCTATACAAACTTTGGACCCTTAGAGGGAGAATTTAGAAAAATCCGTTCTTAGTGCACCCTTAGACCTTATAAGGAAGCTAAATGCTAAATTTGGAATCCCTAGAACCAGCGGTTTGGGCTGTACGTTGATAGTTCGGAACAGGACAATGACGTCACACTTTTTCGTGCGTGCAGCCGACGTTCATTGATTTATAAGATGTTATCACGTAATTCCTCAAACATTACGACCGTATAGCAGTTTGATTGCAGTAAGAACATATTAAATAAACAACTTACAGTCGGGCATTATTCCTCTATGGTACCCCTGTCCTGATTGTGAATATTGCACCGCTTCTACCCCAACGAAAGCCAAAAACGCAGCAAAATACATCACTTTCATCATCTTGCTAAATGATTTACTGAAAATTTAAACTAATCCAATATTATTGAGAAGATCTACTACTATGTCGTCTTGTAGTTGCTAGTCTTTTGTTTAACAAAATGCGTCCTTATCCATTTGACAATTGACGATCGCTAACACACTATGACAAGTACGCATAATTTAATAAGCTCCGTTCTTTTATATGTGTGTTTTTTTTGTTTTGTTAGAAGTATACAGTGTAAAGGTTAGACAGCTGTTTGCAGCTATGTATATATTTTAACGCATACTTTGTATATGAATAATATTATACAGTTAGACCTTCGGAGATTTTTTTACGATAGAATTGTCTACTTACTTGACGTCAAACTTGAACCAGAATAGGTCTATTTGGCCCTCTAGGTTAGGTCAGATGGAAGTTACTTCCGTAAATGCAAGGGAAGTAATGGTGATGTGGGTCTACGTCAACTCAACTGGTCAGAGGCCATATGCGGGACATATGCACGTTTCCATGACGACAACCTTCACAAAATTCACAAATAAATATATTGATGGCAAACAAGCTTCAAGCATCAGTCAGGGTATGGTAATGAAGTAATGGTTACACACGCTACCGCAGTAGTAGAGTAGAGGTTAGCCATGCTTTCAAGTCTAGGTGACTCACATGCGCGTTGTCGACCCTTTAAATCTGTACACCCCTTTCTTGAAGAACCCCATTGTGCATGTTGTTCCGTGAGCGACCATTTAGACTCCAAGGTGTGAAAACGGACGCCCTGTCGGTCGACGAGAGGTGCGGTGGCAGAAAGTAGCAGTGGGCATAATTTCAAACAGTTTTTCGGAGCAAAGACCGGTTTTTTTTATTTTATAAAACACTGTGCTGTAATTGACCCTAGTCTCACCTGATGATAAGCTACGATAGATCCTTATATTAAACTCACCGGTTCAGTAATAGCTTATTCACTTTTGTTTCGAAGGCACCTAGATCGTTGATCACGGCAATTTAATTAGAAAACTACGAGTAAGTCATTATGGGATTAAAAACGGAGCTCTTGACCTAGTATCATCATACCTAACGAACAGAATACAGCGAATAGTCATTAATGGAACTCAATCAGCGGGGTCAAAAGTTGCTATTGAAGTACCCCAAGGATCAGTCTTGGGTCCCTTCTTGTTTTTAGTTTATATCAATAACTTACCTAATGCTTGTGCAAGATAGACATAATATTGTGTTATTTGCAGATCTTACTAAGACGAAACGCTGGCACTGCAAGCTTGTTTTTGTTTTTAGTGTTGTAGTCTTGGATATCGCTGTTGAGTTTGGAGTCATGGAGATTTTTCTGCACGTACATAATGTTCTCAAGGATGTACTGAGATGCTACATGAGAGTGAGAAATTTGCCTCCTTGAATTTTTCGCTTAATGAGTCACGGGCTCCTAGTTCATAAATAAAACGCACTGCTCGTTTCTGTAGCACAAAGACAGTCTGGATGTACGCCGCTTTCCCCCACAACAGGATTCCATAGGACATAACACTGTGGAAGTAACTGTAGTACACCAATTTCGCTGTCTCAAAGGTTATCAGCTGTCTGATTCTTTTCTTCCAATTTTAGAACATCGCCCTTTAACTTGATATAAGCTTGGTTTATCAGCTTAAAATTGGGTAGCGTAAATTTGATGCACTTAGTCTCCTGATGAATCTCTTTCAGATAAAAATATCACTATGAGAAAAAAGCAAACAATACTGAATGACAAACATACAGGCCCTACGAAACCGGCTGAAAATACAAAACCCGGCCCAAATATTATTAATAAGGATGTACCAATGACACCTTTAAATACACGGGAAAATAGCATGCTAACTTCACCCCTGCTTAGTGAAAATGATACATCCGGCGAGACTACGCAAAATGAATTGGACAATGCAACCTTAAAAAATAACGAGTTAAAAAGGCAAATAAAAAAACTCCAAGTTTCGAGTTAGGAAAGTCAGTAAATCCTTTTTTGGTCAATGCATTCATTTCTATAATAAACTACCAAAGGAAGCACTAAAGTTACCCTTTCCTAGGTTAAAAACATATTTAAAGACTTTTCTACTGAAAAAGGCATACTATACCGTTGAAGAGTTTTTAAATGATAAAGATGACTGGCCTCTTATAGGACTACGTAAAGACCATGATAACAATTGAAACAGACATACATTGACATTTAATTACTTAGAATTAGGTGACATGTTAATTATTTTAATTTATGTGTGTTTGTATAGTAGAATGGTAATATTCGGTGATAAAACGGATAGATAAAATGTAATCTTTGACGATGCAAAAGTGATTATGAAATCCTACTTGAATAAATGTTTTTTTATCTTTTATCTTTTACTCAAAATGGAAAAAAAACACATTGTAATCGTTATGTTTTTTTTTATGTGATAGGAGGCAAACGAGCAGAAGGATGACCTGATGGTAAGCGATTACCGCCGCCCATGGAAACCTGCAACACCAGAGGTCTTGTGAGTGCGTTGCCGGCCTTTAAGATGGGTGTACGCTCTTTTCTTGAAGGTTTGAAGATCGTATCGGTCCGGAAATAACGCAGGCGACAATCCATTCCACAGATTAGCTGTGCGAGGCAGGAAGTTTCTGGAGAAGCGCACAGTTGAGGACTGCCAACCATCTAAGTGGTGAGGATGGTAATGTTGTCGCGTTGGACGATGGCGAAAAGAGGCGGTAGGGATTAATCCGAACAATTCCTCGGAGCACTCCCCGTTATACTTGCGATAGAAAATGCAGAGCGAGGCCACATCTCTACGCAGCGCCAAGGAGTCAAGCCGATCTGAAATATGCTGGCAGTCGACAATTCGAGTTGCTCGCCTTTGGATGCGATCCAGAGGAAGAAGCTGGTATTGGGGTGCCCCTGCCCATAGATGAGAACAGTATTCCATGTGTGGGCGGACCTGCGACTTATAAAGCTGCAGGCGGTGGGCCGGTGTGAAATACTGTCTCGATCTGTTGCGCGCCGAGCTTTTTTGAGGCTAATTTGGCCTTACCCTCTAAATGCCCGTGGAACTGGACTTCACTCGAAATGTCGACGCCAAGGATTCCGATACTGGCTGCGGCAGACAGGGGAGTGCTCTCAAAACAAGGTGACACGACAAACTTTAACTTTTTCGCGGTAAACGCGCAAACCTGTGTCTTGGTAGGGTTAAAACGGACTAAGTTAAGTCGACCCCATTCAGAGATTTCACTTAGGGAAGTCTCAATTTCAGACACAAGCTTGTTCCGGCTCTCGATGACGATTTTCCGAGAGATGTTGGTACGGCCGGTGTAAGAGGCATCACCTGTACTATCATCAGCGGAAATCATTGTTATGCTACAATGAATTCCGCTGATTTGCAGCATGTCATTGATATGCATGATGAATAGCGTGGGTGATAGCACACAGCCTTGAGGGACACCAGCATTCACAGACATGGAGTCGGAGCATTTACCGTCAACTACGACCTTAATGCTTCTGTCTGCTCGAAAGCTACTGACCCATACACATAATCTCTCGGGAAGCCCGTAGGATGGTAGCTTCGAAAGAAGTGCTTTGTGCCAAACCCGATCAAAGGCCTTCGCTATATCCAAACTAACAGCCAATGCTTCACCTTAGTCTCGATCGCCTGTGCTCAACGATGTGTCAGGTAGACTAGAAGATCACCAGCCGAGCGGCGAACGGGTAGTTTGCGAACAGCTGTCCGATTACCTGGAGAAAAACAGCATACTCCCGGAACTGCAGTCAGGTTTCCGCAAGGATCGGTCGACAGCTACTGCGTTGCTCGACGTAGTCGATAACATCCTGCAGGCTCGCGATGCTGGTAAAACTCCCTTTTTAGTTCTTTTAGATTTCTCCAGGGCCTTCGACTGCATTAGCGTACCCCTACAATTATCCAAGATGTCTTATTACGGGTTTGATGTCACTGCTACCTGTTACAAAATGGTTCAGTAGCTATTTGTCTGGTCGTGCGCAGGCAGTTGCGTTGCGTAGGGTGGATGGTAGTGCTCTGCGGTCCTCTGTTTGTCCTGTGACAAGAGGAGTGCCGCAGGGCTGGATACTCGGGCCTCTGCTCTTTATACTGTATAGCGCTGACATCACTAACAGTATAGAGAGCTGTAAGTATCACCTGTACGCGGACGACGTGCAACTTTACTTTTCTAGCTCGCCGTCAGACACATCTGCTGCTATAGACATCATAAATGCTGACCTTGACCGTATTTCCTCTTGGTCGGACAAGAACTGTTTAGTTGTTAATGCTAGCAAGTCGAAATATGTGATTTTTGGGTCAAAACATCCAATCCGTAATACCCTTAATAACCTTGAAGCTCTAACTTCCGGGAATGTCGCCGTCATGGGCGAACCAATAGAACGGGTGGTAGAAGCAACCAACCTCTGTCTTCTTATGGACGGGAATTTGCGCTTTGAGAACCACATACTTAATGTTGTGAGTAACTGCTTTTATCGCCTTAAAGTTCTATATAATATACGAGATTACCTTAGTGTCGATTTGCTTGTTGACCTATGTGAATCACTTATATTATCTAGGTTAAACTATTGTGATGTCGTGTATGATGGGTGCATTACTGGTCGTTCCAAGAGGCTCATACAACGAGTGCAGAACGCATGTGCTCGTTTTTGTTTCAGAGTCCCTCCCCGATCCCACATCACTCCATACTTGAACGCCGCTAACTTGCTTAACATGCCTGCACGCCGGCGCCTGCACTTGGCCACTCTGCTGTGCGGGGTGGTAAAACACGAAACCTTTTTCATAAACTGGTATGGTCCAAAAGTGCGCGCAGGTTTAAGGCAATGGCCATTAAGCCATTATACCTATGCACCGAACCGCTGCGTTCAGAGGTAGTTTCAAGTATGCGGCGTCTAAGTGCTGGAATGATATCCCTCCTCCTATCCAAGGAGCGCTTAGCAGATACACCTTTAAGCGTATGCTTAAAGGCTATTTGTTGATGCTCCAGAAATCCTAATCTTAATCCCCAGCACTGTGACAGCAATTAATATGCCAATTGTTTATTTTTATCTAGTTTTTGTTTTTAATGTGTATTGTAAATATTAATATTCTATTGCAACTGCGTCTAGGTAGTGTGTACTTGTAATATCTCACTTTGTATTTATGTTTATTACTTTTTCACCTGTCCCAACAATGTAGGTAGTTTATTTATTATTTTTGTATGACGTTTCCGTGAGTCACCGACGGTGCTGGCTGAAAATCAGCGCTGCAGGTGTCTGACACCTCAGCATAATGCTGAGCCAGTGTCCGGTTCACTGCCGCAGAGACACACTTGTTTCATGTTTTATGTATTTTTTTTGTTTATTCTATTGTTAAATATGTGTGTCCTGTGTGTTTGTGAATAAATGTATCTTTATTTTCTTCTTTCTTTCTTTCTATAGCGTTTACCGATATACATAATGAAACTGATACAAACACAGCATTTAATGCATTTCACGAACTTGTTATCTTATTTTATAATTTATGTTTCCCCTGGATCAGAATGATAAGGAAAAACAAGCCCATCATGAATAGGTGGTTGACCAAAGGTATTAAGGTTTGCTGTGCAAATAAAAGAAAATAACGTAGAATAGTAACTAAGCATTCCGAAAATAAAGATACTTTAAAACAATATAAAACTTATACACGAGTGTTAAAATTATGTCTCCATAAATCTAGACAGATATCTAACTATCGCTTTATTCGGAATGCTAAAAATGTATGTAAAGCCTCTTGGCAACTAATAAAAAATAACTGTGCTCTTAATGTCAATAATAATAATGACGAGCTAATAGAAGCACATAAAATAAATCCCATAAGTTTAGCAGATAAGTTAAATGACTTCTTTATAGAATTGACAAATAATAAAAAAAACTCTGACAACAGCAGTATGCCATAATATTCAGCAAAACATAGATAGCTTATTTCTTTCTTCAGTAAGCTCAGCAGACATCCAGAAAGCGATAAAACTTTTGAACAAGACAAATTCCACGGGATATGATGGCATATGCACTAAGGTCATAAAATCAAGTAATAACGCTTTAGCTCTCCCTTTGGCCCATATAATGAATATATCATTCCTACAAGGCGTATTCCCGGAACGATTGAAATACTCCGTAATAAAGCCGCTACATAAGAAAGGTCCAAAGACAGACCTGAATATTTACAAGGCAGTTACCCTCATTCCTGTTATATCAAAGATTTTTGAGAAAGTAATGTATGGTAAGATCATGAACTTTGTAACGAAAAACAATATTTTAGTTGACAATCAATTTTAATTTAGGAAAAATAGCTGAACAGCTCTGGCATGTTACCATTTAGTGAAACAAGTCATAGAAAGCCTGGACGAACAAATCCCCATAGTAGCCGTATTCCTTGATATGAGCAATGCCTTGCAGGCATTCGATTTTGTAGATCATGCGATATTGTTGAGTAAATTATATAGGTATGGCGTAAGAGGCCCAGCGTGGGATTGGATTGCTAGTTATCTTAAAAACCGAAAGCAATGTGTAGAAATCACCCAAATCCCGGTGATCCCGACGGAGTGCCCGTCTCTTTATAAAACTGGCAATGGACTTTGAATATTCTACCATGGGCGGTAGACTTGCTTTTAGATTTTACTTTGAATCAATTGCAATTCGGCCTGCTCAAATAATTTTGGCTGAAATGATGACGATGATGATGACACGCTGCTGAGCTGTTGGCGTCGATGATCAGCGTCAAACTAAACCCCACCCACCAAAGGGCAGCTGGATCTGGAGCGCAGTAAATATCACAACCTTGCCTCCTTATGCGTGGTCAACCGCTTATATTTAACCCAAACGTTATAGTTCAAACTACAGAGTCTCGAACACCGACCGACGGAGAGTAGCTTGCCTATCGGTGTTTTATCGGATACCTACTCGTACATTTTGGAGACGAACGAGAAAAAACTGCACAACTTAATATCACCTTCCCCGTTCCATCACCGAACGACCAGGCATAAATATTGTGTTATTTGCAGGCACGTCTCTCATCTTCAAAGTGGACAGAAAAGATAATAACTTCGACACGATTAACGATGCCTTGTCCAATTTTGTCAATTGGTTTACAGCGAATAACCTTCTTTTAAATGCAAAGGAGACTAAGTGCATCAAATTTACGCTACCCAATTTTAAGCTGATAAACCAAGCTTATATCAAGTTAAAAGGCGATGTTCTAAAATTGGAAGAAAAGAATCAGACAGCTGAACCTTTGAGACAGCGAAATTGGTGTACTACAGTTACTTCCACAGTGTTATGTCCTATGGAATCCTGTTGTGGGGGAAAGCGGCGTACATCCAGACTATCTTTGTGCTACAGAAACGAGCAGTGCGTTTTATTTATGAACTAGGAGCCCGTGACTCATTAAGCGAAAAATTCAAGGAGGCAAATTTCTCACTCTCATGTAGCATCTCAGTACATCCTTGAGAACATTATGTAGGGGAGGACGGGGCGACAATTAACAAAATTTATATTTTCGTCTGTAACTTCAAAATGACTTAAAATTCTCACATTTTTTTTTTAAATGATGCTTAAACTATTCAGCTATCGTTTAATTGGTATAAATTTGACAAGAAGTAGATACTTTTTTCAACAGAACAGTTTTTCTGAGAAAAGTCAGAAATTAATACTTACCCCGTGAACGGGGCTAGAATTAACGTGTCTGAGGTAAGTATTAACAAAAGGGGCGAGAATTAACATCTTCGTTTTTCTTATTATTATTAAAGAAAACAATACCTAATCTATTTATTTATTTTTCATTTATTTACTAAGGCTAGAAAACTCGAAAGAATTTGTTAAACAACAATGTCTAATCATACCAAATTGTAAGAAACAAAAAAACTCAAAACAATACCTGGTTTCACAGAAACAAAATATGGAATTATGTTAAAACCACTATTAATTATTAACAACTTTCAGTGTCAAACTTACTTAACAGTCTTGAAACTAACATATTAGTCAATATATCTAGCAAGAACGAGATATATGTTTCATTAACATACGAATAATCAGTTACAAACAATATCACAAAGAATTTCCTTACAGGCAGTCTGTATTTAAAGATATTTTATCTTCTTAAATATTTAAACATAACAGTCTTGATAATTAAAGATAGAATACCTATATGTTTACTCTAACACAGCCTCGTTAAAGCGTATTTTTATATAAAATCAACGTATTACCCGCATATGGGGTAAGAATTAACTGGTTAACAGTTACCCCTGTACTGGTTAACAGTTATCTGTTTTGTTAATATTTGCCCAATGGGTACTTTTTCGATGAAAAAAATCACAACGAAGAAATAGTTTACATTAGCGTTACTAAAGTCATGTAGTATAATAAACAATAAAATAAGCTTCCCGGAAAAAAAAATAGCCCAGATAAATCAAACATTAGAGGCGTAAATCAAAAAATTGTAATTAAAGTGAAAAAAGTTCGTTACCTGCCAAAAACGGTGGCACATGTTACAGCTCGCTCCCACGGCGTCCTGGGTGGATCTGACGAGTCTCAACCTGTGCAGGACTGTCGCGGGGATGGATTCAAGCGATCACTAGTGATGTGCAGATTACCGTTTTTTAGATATTCGCTTGTTAATACTTACCTCTGTTAATTGAAGCCCCGCCTTCCCCTACGTGCAGAAAAATCTCCATGACTCCAAACTCAACAGCTTATAAATATTGTGTTTCTATTCATAAAAGTCACTTCATCAAACGTTTATGTGTACAATATATTTTTTTAAGAATTAAAATATGATGATTTCTCTGAAAACAACTCGATTTAGAAACATAAATTTCGGACAAGCCGCCCTTAAGAAAACACGAATAGAGCTCTCTCTTTGAACTGTTTACTTGGCCAGGGTTGCCAGAACCTCCGTTTGTCCTTATCTGTCGCTTTGACATTTGTGTTCGCGAGAAAGGGACAAAGCACATTTTATGTAGCAGGCGCATTTTAAGTTTGATGATTTTGTTTGTGTCCCTTGTGTACTTGGACTATTATCTATTCTGTGGAACAGGGTTCCGTTTGATTTCCTTTGGGAATTTGACTCTAAAAAATATCTAGTTGAATTCCTAGACCCCAAATATGTATATTTAGACACCAAGTTTGCGATTGTAAGTGTCTTAGAACTCAAGATATTTATAATTAAGGTAACGGCGCCCATTACCGTGGTACGCTAGGTAGTTTTCAAATGATTATAAAAAATGATGGGTATGAAAGCTCCTTAATGTCCTAGATTATTTTTTTTATTGAAGAGTGTTTATTTAACTTTCAGAGTCGTAACTTTTTGAACCAATTTTAGTTTATTATATTTGTTAAATTAATTATTGAAACCACGAAAGGAGAATCTTCAATTACCGTGGTAATGGATGGGATGTGATTCTATTACCGCGAAATTAGCTTTTATTACCGAGGGTACAAAAAGCAGCAATTTTCTACCATCGGTAATAGTAACCTGATACACAATTCGGCACCCAATATCGAGGGTTAAAATAATATTAATGACTTTGGTTCCGTACTATATAAAAATAAAGAAAACATAAAACATACTTCAATCAACAAAATGATGTCCACTGGTTATAAGAATAACTACTACTTGCATACATAGCAGGTAAAGACTACCTTTTTATTAAATCACAGTTACATTACATTATAGTATGGATTTGGTATTTTGTATTCAAAGATTAAATAAATAAAATACGGGGTATTATAAAAAACCTAATAAGTACAATACTGAGCATACTAACAGGCTAAATGACTCGAAAACAATATTTTGCGTTTTGTGTAGGTAACACCTTTATCTATACTTATGTGTCGTTTTCGGGTTGTTTGAATGTTTTAGGACTTTATTAATTTACAAATTTTGCTGGGATATGTTATTATCTTCGTTCACCACACATCTTAATAATACGAACCAGAGAAATCAATTTTATCAAATGAAATTGTACGAACGGAACCCTAGATGTGATTTATTTTAAGAGATAACTAAAATGTCACTCGGTAATAGATACTTCTTTTTAACCTATTACCGACCCAAACAAATATTGAATGGGTCGGTAAAAAATTCCCATAGTTACTATTACCGATTGTTGTGAGATCTTACCATCGGTAATAGACTTAGTTTGGAATTTTGTAAAATCTAATTCCGATCCATAAAAACTTTAGGATACAATTGTATTTTCGTTACAAATCAAACATACATATTACAAGCTTGATATAAAACCAAAATCACAGAACTGGTAAGTAAATATAGTTAATTTTTACAATATTTAAACGACATGACAAAATAAGGGTTTCCATAGAAACTGCAGATTCAGTACTAAAGTTTTGGTTAAAAATTAAGGGTTTGTTAGATACTTTCCATACCACGGAAATAGTTCTTTAATAGCGTCAATAGATCAAGATTCGGATAGCTGTAAGAGATTTTATAATCGATGACATAAAAAAAAGATAAAACATAGAGAAGCAAATCGCCGATTTAACTATTACCGTGATACGCCACGGTATTAGTTTCCCCAACTAAAAATGGCGTCTATCACCGCTGTATTTTATATTCCATTTTAAATGAATTTCCAGGCCAAAAATTATATAACGAGTACGCAAAAGTTGTGCAGAAAACTATAGATAACCATTTAAAATCCATAGCATTTGTTCAATTGTCATAGATATTGCGTGAAACAATAAATAAGATTCGGGTATACTTACCAGTGACGCCATGCGTTTGTATGACACCGCCTCTTCCTACGCCGCCGTCGCAGAAACTGACGGATTGCGTGCTTGTTATTTCATTCACACATATTTGCGTAAACAGGACCGTTAGTCAACTAAATTAGGCTTCATTTGTGTAAAGTATGTTTTATTGTAAATCGAACGGTTTGCTTTTAAAATGCGTATTTGAAAATGCCACGGTAATGGTAGCCGAATTTGATACCCCCGGTAATAGGCGCCGTTACCTTAACTATCATTAAAGTTGGCCGCCATACAATAAATATGGTCGGGGGAGGAGTTAGAAGTTCCTATCAAAAACTTAAAGCTATATGGTCCTAACAAGTGTCTTACTTTTGTCCAGCGTGTCCACATTTAGGACAATTTGTTCGAGCACTGTGCCCCACTAAAAGTACAAACGTTCAGTAGCAACATTTTGGTCGCAAAATAATGGTAAATTTACGAGTACATAATAGCTGCATCTTCCCTATTCTGTAGGAAATTGTGTGCATATTGTACAAAATAGAGCTATCCCGTTCACATACTTTTATCGAATTCTGAGGAACAGTAAAAGTTAACAAGAAAATAAACGGTCAAATGATCAATAATAATTATTTACTAAAGTATGTACAAGATGATAACTAGGTAACATTAACGAAATTAAATTAATAGTAAGGTAATAATTTAATATAAAGTAATAATAAATATAAGAATATATCCACAATGACATAGATTCAACACAGCTGCTAGAATGTATATTTCCGAAATATATTTTTCACTTCTCATACTCAAAAGTGCGTAGTATTAGTTGGCTTAGCAAGTGGGGCTAAAGGAATACATTTTAGCCTCTAGGAAAAATATGTACACATATTTATGATTTATAAAACATTTTAATTTGACCAATCAAAAAAGTGCGCCGAACCACATCCACCAATCACGACTCTTTAAAAAAACATTTGTATTTGCTATAAACTAACCAGAATACAGCTAATTAAAATCGACGAATCAAGAATCGGAATTCATTCAGGTGGCATTTTTCATTGGGTGTTTTTAAAACCCTAATTCACAATCATTAAGAAAATAAACGCCTCTCACCGTCTATAGCTGTCTCCAAACGTTCAAGCCTCAAAACTAGTAAGTGTCAAAACAGTTTATTTAAAAAAGATGGCGCCATTTGAACAATCTTTTCGCAGTGTTATTTACTATTGATTGTGGATGGGTAATCTTTGTTTTTTGAAATACTACTTTCTCGCAGTCGACGTGGATAAGTAGAGTGTATAACTCTGGTATATTGGTCTAAAGCCATATTACCCCTCTAAAATAATTAGAGGGGTAATATGGCTTGTATTAGACCAACACACAATCTACTAAAACGTCATAAGAGTACCATGCCTGGTAAAGGTCGCGGGAGTCCGGTGGATGCGGGTGGCGTCAGGACCGATCATTGTGGCACTCTTTGGAGGAGGTATATGTCCAGCAGTGGGCGTTTTTTACCCGTTATGATGATGATGATGATGCCAAATAAAGAAAGCCCCAGATCGTATGTTTATTGCCCTTGTTTTCGGCTTGGGCGTTAAATAACTGCCCTCTGAAACATTCCTTGTTTCACCGCCCTAGGCAAGTTACGTAGGTACTATTACGTCACACCATAGGTAGACCGTTTAACTCAGTCTTCACCTGCCCCGTATCATGTTCGGAATTATCACGCGATAAGTGACAAGATAGAGCGTCCGTCACGGGCTGTCACCGTTCGATAGAACTTATTGCGTGATACGGCCGACCATGATACGCACGTCGCGCGGGTGCAGGGGTGCGTGCGGTGTGCGGGCCTTTGCCTCCCGAATATATCCTATATTGGTGATTATCCAATCCAGGTGTATGAAAAAAAATGCACCAATAACATTACTAGCCGCTTTCACGCATCAGAGTCCTATTGGTGGATTATTTTCCTCGCACACCGAACCGCTACCTGGCACAGCTCTGGTAAAAAATTAGACCATCATAAAGAGGCGCTGTGACCCCCTGTGTATCATGGTCGGCATTATCACACGATAAGTGACCACATAGAGCGTCCGTCACAGGCTGTCACCGTTTGATAGAACGAGATGGCGCTCCTATCTTGTCACAACTTATCGCGTGATAAGGCCGACCATGATACGGCGTCAGGGATCCACACAGTCAAACGGGACGCTAATTAATAGTATTCTATACATTTTGGTAATTACTATCTATTGTAATATTTGATTAGGTACCTATTATAAGATAAAGCATAATAACAACAATTAACTTTTAAAACAAAGTTTTAACAGACTTCAATTAAACTCTCCGTCAAGTCATATAAAGTAACATTTCCACATTACCCCATGTACTGCTTTTAGAGAGCAAATGCGTTGATTAGTACAAAAAAAAAACCCAAATTGCTGTGTGGGAGCCGATAATATGTGAATTGTTCCGCAATTCTGCACAATCTGTATTCTACACAATAGTATTTCACCACATTTGTCATATTTTTAAGGGGGTCCTTAAATAGTTGGGACACCACGAGCGAATGAATGTCGATACCGAATAGAATAATAATATTAGTAGGTACCTATACGTATATTCGCTGTCAACACCTTACTGAGCCTTGTAGGTTTTGCCGCACCAGGATAATTGTCAGTTCCGTGGTAGAGGAGAGAAGTCAAAGTGTCTACACGATTAGCATTCCAGGCCTTATCTAGCATCTACAGGATCAGGCACATCTCGTAAGGCCTCTTGTAATTGTCTGTCAGTATGCCGAAGGCTCTAAGGGAGAGGGCGAATTGACTGTTGCTAGAGACCGGTGGATGATGTTATCCACAGGTTGGTGTGTCAGGAAAAGTGGTGAAAAGTTTTCTGTCAAGATGGCCCGTGATGTCTTAGTGGCTCAACTATCAAAGCAATCTATTTCACCCATAATATCTCATTAGCATTTAGTGAAGCTATCTGCCTCATAATAGTTTCTCCGCTCCTTTTCAACCCTCTCTTGCCCAAACCGTACGGGTATCTGTGAAAGGTATGTAGATAATAAATACCTGGCTTACTCCTATCAGTGGATAAACCCACCGTATTTGTCACCATTGGTTTTCTATCGTAGCAGTTTGCATCTCTAGCCTGTTGTACAGAATCGCATTGCATGCCTATAAAGATGCCAGGGTTCAATAATGCTGACAGCCAGATGAAGTACGATCTAACGTGGCTGCATATGGTATCGCAAGGTAACCACCAAATATCAGCCGGTTGGTACTCCCCGCCGTTGACGTAGAAGTTGACATGGCCCGCAGGTGTAGCTAGACCATACCCGTCCATATTTGTAGCCACTATAACGACCAAATCAGCGTCTGAGGCGTCCAATCTTTGGTCTGGGCCAAGATGTCTGAAGCAGGGTCCGGTTGGGTCGAGAGCGGTCAGAGAGGAAATGTTCTTGCCGGTGATTTCGCGATAGTTCTTTGCTATGAAGCTCATTGTCTCCCCACCCAGGCTTAAGCCTACAAGTTCCAGTTTTTTTGGATCAAGACCGAGGGTAGTCAGATTGGCCAGCATTTCCGCGACATGTTTACCAATTGGACGCATGACGCGAACAGCACTGAAAACAAAAACATTTGGAGTTAATATTTGTAACATTAGAATTATTTTCCAATTAGGTTATCGCTGGTTTGCTGAAGGAGCAACTGACAGCTCGGACTGAGAGAAAGGACACGTGAGATGAAGGAATAATAACAGAGTTCATCGTTAATCCGGCATGAGTGAGTCTCTCCAGCTACTGGTGGCAACTAAGTTAAGCAGGTCAGACTTACGCGGGCCATAGACGGACTGCTTAGAGCAGTCGAAACCAGCTGCTCGAGAGCAGTCGTCATATTAAATGAGGCCTAACGTCATACTTAGAGCAGTTGTCTAAGTATGACGAGTCTCGACTACTCTAAGCAGTCCGACTATGGCGGGGCTTAGGATGAATATGCACTAAGAGATGTACGATATGTTTTCATGTGCGGTGTCAAATACCGGGTGGAAAGGCACGACGATCCTTCCCGCAAAGGGGGGTTAGTTTAAGTGATGGAAAATCGATTCGTAATGTTTAGATTTTTTTTACGATCAATTATTAAAAATAATAAAATTAATTAATGTCCTTCTGTAACAACCCTACTATTACTATACGTACTAATTATCGTTTATACGTATTGATAAAGGTCACTGACCCTTGTGTAATTGTTAAAATGTTACTGACCCTAATGAGGGTGGTCACTTGCAGTATTTTGCATTAAAAGTTAACTGCCTATAACTTCAAAACGGTTATGAATATGAACCTAGTTTCTTTAGAGGAAATACTGTACTCAGTCTAAACAATCCCCCTTTTGCGGAAGGGATCGTCGTGCCTTTCCACCCGGTATATGAAAACTGATCTTTGCACATCTTTGTCAGACCACCATAATCATATCAGCCGAAAGACATCCACTGCAGAACATAGGCCTCTTCCAAAGGTCCTCTTTGCCGGATATTCACCCTTAATCGAACAACATTCAACATCTAATTGGTTTATACAGATTGAGTAAAATAAAAGTCATCTTTACGGTGGACAGTAGTTAACAGCTTCCGTGCCAATACAAATGTTTTGATTGCATCAAATCATGGAATTGGATTAAGAGTCCAATTAAAAATTGGGCTTTATAGCCCTTAACTTTTGCAATGTCCAGTATGACCCAATTCCACGGATAATCGAAACGTGAAAAAGGTGAAAAATTCAACTGAATTAACAACTTACACTGGAAAATCCCTAGCAGTAAACTCGACATAATCCAGAATGAGCACATTATACCCAAGCTCCCTATAAATCTGGCCCAAGGTCCTTCCGATAGGCAACCAGGTTGCATCGAGGTATCCACCGACGTACATAAACGTCTTCTTCTTGAAGTCTATGTCCGGGTGCTTGGCTAAATCCCTGATGTTGTAGTAATTGTACGGCGTCCATTTGGCTTGCAGCACGAAGCCTGGACCCATGACTGAGATGTACAGTTTCTTCAAAGACTCCGGTTTTATGGCGGCAGGCTTCCATGATCCTGGACCTGAGGTGAAAGAAATAATATAGGGCTTGTGAAAGCTGGCTCTTACATAGACCGTATCTTGCAAGTCGATTACACTCCACTCTTCTTAGTCGTGTCGGTTTGCCATGCAAGTTTCTCCAAGAATGTGCCTTTGACTTAGGGCTTAAATTAATAAGCATACAAAGTTCAAAAAACTGTATCCCGTGACGTCACCAGACGCTGATTGTTGGAACGTTCCGTTTCACATTACTTCAAATTGTAATTATTGTTTGAAAATAGCATAAACTAAAGTAAAAACTTTTCAGTAGCTTTATTTTATGTTTTTTCAACATTTTGGTCACAAAATAATGATAAACATTATAGCTGCATCTTCCCTATTGCAAAAATGAACTGCTATTTATATCACTCCCTTTCTCTGCCGTAGTCGAGAAAAAATAATAAATCATTCTAGTTTCAGTTTTAATTTTATTTCATCATCATATCGGCCGAAAGACGTCAATTCCTGGACATAGGCCTCCCCCAAAGGGCGCCAAAGTGGCTGGTCCTGCGCCACCCGCTTAATAACCCTTAACTTAATTTAACTATGTTATATCATAAAAATATACATCATCCTCCTAGCGCTATTCCCGGTTGCACCCTTAACGAGCCCGTCGTCCGCTTTAACACCTAATCCCAAGATTTGGTATAGGCACTAGCTTTACGAAAGCGACGGCCATCTGATCTTCTGACCCAGAGGGAAAACTAATTCGAACCCACGACCGCCGCTTGACAGCCGTTTGCCTAAACCACTAAGCTGCCGTCGCTTCATCAAAAGAAAAATTCTCCTTAACCTTTTGACAGCCAGGGTGCAAAACAAAACGCTGCCTACCTGACGCCATATCACTGGCGTCAGGTAGGTAGCGTTTTGTTTAATGTTACTGGCGAGATTGCTGGCGAGTATGAATATTATCGTCGTGCGTGGCCGTCGTGGCGTCAATGGCACGACTTTTAGCTGTCGGCCACAGCCGCTGTCAAAAGGTTAAACAAGGACAGATATAATTGAAATACGCAGTTCTAATTTAATTTTTTTTTCGGTTGTTTAGAGCGTATCGAAACAGTTAGACTATTTAATGATGAAAATAGTGACGTTGACGTTGCAGTATTCTCTATGAAATCTTAATACACAGATTTTAATCGACGAGTACAAAAATGTGACATTTAGATCTACCTAACGTGCTTACAAATGCGTTTCGTGATCGACCAGATGATGTCGACTGAACATGGTGCATAGTTCCGCAGGTCAACGTTCATATAACAGGAAGCGAAAAATACTTACTTAAGTAAAAATTATTCATTGTCTTGAAAATCATTGCCATGTGATTGTCATGACGAATGCGTGACGTAAACGAGTTCACGGTTGATTTGCAATGGTGAGCAAAGTCTTTTGTGCATATATGTATGATTATTTTCTAAAGTATTCACAAGTATATATACAAGATGATAATTAACATCTATTTTTGTCTAATCTTCCATATAAACTGCAAAATTTTTTTTTATGTATCAGGCACGTCAAAATGTGGGCACCAGTTTAAATATTGGTTGGTTCTAGTAATGTCGCTTTTGAGACATCTGCGTGTAAGAGATTCGTTTCAAGAACATATTCAAACCCATACTTATATCCATGCTAATATTATAAACACGAAAGTATACCTTCTGTCTGTCTGTTGCCGTTTGCTATCCGTAGCAGAACTAAGGTAACCGATACAGCCCTCCGAATCGCTAAATTGAAGAACAGAATAAATAATAGCACTACGCACAGAAGGTTGTCTGTTAAAATAATCACTGTTTAGATATTCCGAACGAGCCGAAACGTGGCCATCCCTTTTTATCGCATGCAACGCGCTCTTTCGGAGGCCACGCCTTTCTCTCCAGGGACCCCATAGGCATCAGGGTCAGGATCCCGGAGAAATCGAGGGGATCTCTTCAAATTCTATAGGCACACATTAAGCAATTTGGGTAATGATTTGAAGTCGGATAACTTCCGTTACTTTCATATACCTAAGTAAATAAAGACCGGGTTGCACTCCGGGAGTGCCGCTAGAAATGAAAACTTGAATATTAATCAGAATCAGAATCAGAATTTCTTCTGATTCTGATTCTGATTCTGATTCTGATTGAATATTAACATTGTGCATTTTTAATATTTTGAAATGGTTAGGGAATAGTTTTGGACGTCCTGTGTACGCATCATGCGTAAGGTGAGATCTCACCTTACGGTCACGTGACCTGTGGCGAGTTAAAAAAAAATCCCCATCCCAAAATGTGCACAGCGCCGCTAAATAAGTTTTCACTTCAAAAAAAAAAGGATGTGTGGAAAAATAAGGTAATGGAAATACAAAACAGGACATATATTCTGTGTTATTCTGTGTGGGAGTAGCCGTAAATCTCGAAATAGTAAAGCAAAAAGAAGGCGTACAACTTTTTCACAGAACGAGACTTGAACACAAGTTCATCAGCTTCGCATGCAGGCTTCATTACTATACTCCCATAGGCTCCCAACCGCTGCAACAATCATCTGTCATAGATGATGTGGTCAATGATGATTACTATCCAGGTTATGAGCTATCTTCGTGCAAAATTTCATCTAAATCGGTAGAGCCGTTTAAGCGTGGTTGAGTAACAAACATCTAAACATCCAAACATCTAAACATCCAAACTTTCGCATTTATTAATTACGATGTTCTGCCCGCGACTCCGTCCGCGTGGAACTCGCTTATATCATAGCTCCATACAAACTTTCACCACCCATTTCACCCCTTAAGGGATGATTTCCGGGATAAAATATATCCTTATGTCCTGCCCCAGGACTGAAACTATCTCTATACCTTCATAAAAATCGGTCCAGCGGTTTAAGCGTGAAGAGGTAACAGACAAACATACACACTTTCGCATTTATAATATTAGTATGGATGGATGGATATGGATAGTAGGGTGTATATACAGTATACTCACAATCCGAAAGAAATCCTGTAGGGTAACCCTCTGCCGCCTTTGAATGCTCCACCGATTTCACAGAACCGAACAGACACAGACATAAAAACATCACTTTCATCATTTCTTCGAATTGCATATTCGAAAGAAATCGTTCCATTTTCAAACACGTTACGATTTCTATAGACTATGTTTTTTGCCAATGTAAAATAGCCCTTGAGACCTTACTAGCAAAACAAATATTTTGTTTTTGAGACTTTTTAAATGTAAATACTTGACAAACGTACGCCCGCCGTCAATCCATGTGTCAACACCTACTGACGAGTTTCGACCCTTTATATGTACCTAGTCTAACGCAGTTTGCGTCTTGTTTCTAACCTTGTAGCTTTGCCTCTAATATTCTTGGGGGCGCATGTTTAAAGGTGAGAATCTGTGCCACTGAAGACCGCCGACAGCTTATCTATCTGAGTTCTTTTGGATTCAATTTGGAATAACAGAGGTGATCACAACTTCCTGAGAGGTTAGCCGTGAGGTGGCAGTTGCAGTGAGAATTGAGATGGCGGCTATCATGAAAAGGCTCGCGAGCTCTCTCGATTTTTCTCGCACTATCCTTATCTCTCTTATTAGAACACTTAAGCTGCAAACGCACAGAGAGCGGTGGCGGGGCGTCGCGGCGCGGTGCGGAGGCGGTGCCGGTTGTAATGTTCGAGCTAATACGAAAGGGTCCGCACAGAAAACCGCGCCTGTCAGTGCGTTTCGGGCTTTAGTACAAGAGGTCTGTTGCGGCCGTCTCATGATGGGCGTGATGGCGTCACTAAAGATAATATTGTACTTACATAGATATACTGTAAATCCTTCCTCTCCCGGGCTAAATTTTTTTGTTCACAAATCCATACTGAATGCTGACTTATTATAAAGTTTTTTTGTTGAGTCACTTTTTCAAAAATAAAAGAATATAACATTTCTGGGAAAAGGCAGCCTAGCGTGTTCCACTGCTTAAAACAGTTGTTTGTTACTTTCGGTAGCTGGAGATAGAGAGATGAGGAAGAGGATTGGGGTTGTCAACTTGTCATGTCGCTACAACCTGTACTCGCGGATCATACTTTTTAACAACGCTTGGGTACCTACTCTACGACATAGCTAGAGTACCTAACCTACACTAAGGCCTCCACCCACCGGACGCGTGTGCTGCGCTGCCGCGGCAAGTTGTAAAGCATTGAAACTACACTTCAAACACACATTGAACGCGGCACACGCGCAGCACCCGCGCAGCTGCAGCGCAGCACACGCGCAAGTTGTAAAGCATTGAAACTACACTTCAAACACACATCGAACGCGGCACACGCGCAGCACCCGCGCAGCTGCAGCGCAGCACACGCGTCCGGTGGGTAGAGTCCTTTAAACATGGACAATGTGTTATATTGTAGTGATATGTTGCTGCGTTGAATTTGTCGTGGGTTTTCGAATGAAAAGTTAGCACAGGTCTTTTGAAACTTGGATATACGGTACAGGTAGTGGTCCTAACTATATATTAAAAAATTGTAATGTTTGATATGACTGGCCTAGAATGTCTTCAATCTTAATAATCAGAATGTCGCTATATTAAGACGTGCCGAACCAGCAAGTTAACCTCAGCTAAAACCACATAAAAATTTAATAACTGAAAATTGCAGCAATTTACTGTATTCCGCTAATCATAAGAAAGATCTTCGTTGACATTAAGCGACTTGCTGTATTACAATGTGGTTAAAACTCATCATCCTCCTAGCGTTATTCTCAGTTGAGCGCTTTGACACCTAAACCTAAGATTTGGCATAGGCACTAGTTTTACGAAAGCGACTGCCATCTGACCTTCAAACCCAGAGAGAAAACTAGTCCATAATGAAATTAGACTGGTTTTCTCACGAAGTTTTCCTTCACGGACAAGCTAACGGCAAATATTCCGTACATAAGTACCGAAAAACTCATTGGTACGAGTCGGGATTCGAACCAACAACCGCCGCTTGACAGCCGCATGTCTGAACCACTAGCCTGTAAAAGGAGCAAACAATTTAAAGCCCGTCACAGACGTAGGTATAATATATATTAACATACCAAAATATATACTTATAGCAAGGCATCTTACGGCTAATTACGATATATTTTGCGTACTATTTGACAGAGTCCACACACGCACCTATAAATATATATTATAGCTAGGCATCTTACGATATATTTTGATATATTTTACGTACCAGTTGACAGAGTCCACACACGCAGATATAATACATATTTCGGTATCTTACGGTATATTAATATATATTATAGCTATGTCTGTGACAGGCTTTAACCCTTAAACAGGCCTGACGATTTTTTTACTTTTAAATCCTGATTTTGGTAGATTATAGCGTCAATAAAAAACTAATTTCTTGTTTTTTTAGTGTCATGATTTCCTAAAAAAAAACCCTGTGGCCATTATACGCCATGTGCCCGTTACCAGTAGTCCCACGTGGTCCGTATGTGGCCACTGCCCTGCTGGCTATACATTGAAGTTTTAAGGGTTAGTCATAATGTTTACATGTAATTATCGGCAAAATAAGACCACAATAAAAGTAAGAATAAATGATATTTATTATTATATTTAAGCACCATTTAGCAAAAGGAGCTTCAAAAAGAGGCCTGTGCTCAGCAGTGGGACGTATATAGGCTGCAGATGATGATGATATATTATATTCACTCATGTCACGGAATGCAGTTTCAGTGTGTCCTTGATGATCAAATGGTACAAGCAGCCCTTAAGGCGCCGTAGGTTCATGGTCTTCTCTCCCTCTCACAGAGCATAAGCGTGAGCGAGATGGAAGTGCGTGCTCGGAAGCGCGGAAATCATGTTTTTTAATTTAAATTTTTTGGCCGTTTAAATAAATAAAAAAGTAAACACTGATTTCCCTCAAACATGCTATTGCCGATTTTTAGAAGCCATTTTAATATTTTTAGCTTTTGTTCGTAATGTGTAACAAATATTTTAAGTGTATTTTAGACCCTTTTAGACCTATGTTCGTGATTTTTTTCTATCGATCGAAAAATGCTTAATCATGTTTCTAAACACTGATTTCCCTGCAGAAAAGCCTCAAGATTACTATTCGTATTTTTTTAAACCATATTATTATAAAAAGACGCATTATATTGTTTCAAAAACACTGTTCGCTTAACTTCGCTGAACCTACGGAGCCTTAACTTACCAACGGTGACGACGCGACGCCGCGGAAGACCACCACATGGTTGACGACGGCCCAGACCCCGTATCATGGTCGGCCTTGTCACGCGATAAGTGACTAGATAGGAGCGTCGTCTCGTTCTTTCTAACGGTGTCAGTCAGTGACGGGCGCTCTAACCTGTGACTGTGTGATAAGGCCAGATGGGTCAGAAGGACCTGAAAGAGACGGATATTGACGCTGCAACAGAAGATCGAGAAAAACGGAAGAGACAGACAAGGAGACTCGACCCCAGATAATGGGAAAAGGTGAAGAAAAAGAGGAGGTCCCGGTGTCACAAAAATATTGGATTCGGGAAAAAAGATATGGATCGTAGCGATCCCTATAAGTAATGAATCTCACGAATAATCACAATATCGTGACACGTCAGTCATTTAAATATCTAGGCAGAACACAGGGCACTTATGTCATAGTAATAACTGATTATAGTATCTTTGTTCACCACACATAACAGGCTCAGACCAAGAAAAAAAGACAGGCGGAGCGTTACGAACAGTCAAGTGAAGCTAAACCACATACAAACAAAACCAAGCTACATCAAGTTTAGCACACGCTCACGCACACATATACAAACAAAATTGCACAAAACTCTTCAGCGCGTGTCGCAATGCTGTCAAGATTATTTATTTCGAGTTTTGTGCGATTTAATTTGTTTAGCGTGTGCTAAACTTATGGGGCTTGGTTGAAAACCGGTTGGCTTCACTAGACTGTTCGTAACGCTCCGTCTGTATATTTTCTTGGTCTGAGATAACAAGTAGGTACGTCCTGCATATTTTTTTAGGTTGTTATCAAATTTTCAAGATATTTTGTTATTTAAAATGTAAAATAATATCGATAGCATTCCAATAAAGGAATCCACGCATGCAAAAGCAAATAAATAACGTAAAAACATTTACAAAAAACGTTTATTTTCGTCTTCCGGGGATTTTAGACTAAGTACCGCGGCGCCCGCCATATGGAATAGTGGGGGACTGTCCACATATTTTGGACCCACCAAAGTGTTTTTATTGTTCCCACCTAGTGCCGTAGTAACGAGAATTAAAGAATGAACATTGAATAAGCAATCTTTGCCAGCATCTATCTTCTGACGATTCCTAACGCAACACATGCCCATTTTTTAGGGTTCCGTAGTCGACTAGGAACTCTTATAGTTTCGCCATATCTGTCCGTCCGTCCGCGGATAATCTTAGTAACCGTTAGCACTAGAAAGCTGAAATTTGGTACTTATATGTATATCAATCACGCCAACAAAGTGGTAAAATAAAAAGTGTTTTTTTTTATTAGGGTACCTCCCCTATACGTAAAGTGGGGAGTGTTTTTTTTTCATTTCAACCCTAACGTGTGATATATTGTTGGACAGATATTTAAAAATGAATAGGGGTTTAGCATAATAATTTTTTGATAATGTCAATATTTTTGGAGATAATCGCTCCAGAAGTAAAAAAAATGTGTGCCCCCTCTAACTTTTGAACTATACGTTTTAAAAATATGAAAAAAAATCTCAAATGTAGAACTTTATAGAAAAATTATTTTGAACTTGATAGGTTGAATAGTTTTCGAAAAAAATTACAAATTATTTTCTGAAATAAGTTTGTAATTTAACCGTAAGGTGTTTATTGTACCTGTAATTTCTGCAAAATCAAAACGAAATGACGTGCTTTCAAATAAAGTAAAAACGGTGAAAAACGGTGAAAATCGGTTCACGCAATAAAGATTTATCCCATAAAAATCATCTTCCATACTTTAAGCTCGCGCGCTGTAGTTTACTTAATTTGCAGATAGATGTCTCTGTACGCGGAACGCTCATATGTTACATGGCGGTGTTAAGATTTTTCCTGATTTAATGTGGTCTGAGCAGGTGCGCCCATACATTAGGGTCGTTAGTTGTCTAATAATAAAATTGTTTGCTAAGTATTGCTTGTATTGTTCGCTAAGTATTGCTTGTATTGTTCGCTAAGTATTGCTTGCTTTACGCTTAAGTGGGGACACTTACTGTGACGGACGGAAAACTACGGAACCCTACACTGAGCGTGGCCCGACACGCTCTTAGCCGGTTTGTATGATTAAAGTACTTTGTTGCATTCAATTGCATATTTCATTGTATGGAAGGTGGGTCAACACGGGTAATAATAACGTGGAAAATACGCCATTAAGTACACCTTATTATCGCTGGATCGACCTAGACGCTGTTTATAGTACATATATAATAGCCAAATAATAGTTTTCTAGTTTGCGCGTGCGATCTCGCCAGCTATTATATCAACCTACCAAGGTTTCCGATAAAGGTTAAGAATAGTATATTTTGTAAATTAAATATAAATAACGTGTTTTACAACAGACTTAAAAAAAAGGTTTATTTTAAATGTATAATTGAGTGACGAGTCAAAACCTTATGTAGGAATTATCATTTGGTATGTAACAGTTGGCTTTTCAGCGAAGGAAAACATATTGCGGAAACCTGTCTTATCCCAATATAAGGTTGTTCAATGAGGTTCCATCTGGGTTGGAAGGTCAGATGGCAGTCGCTTTCGTAAAACTAGTGCCTATGCCAAATCTTGGGAAAAGGTGCACCGGGCTCCTAGACTAGGATTAGGACACGACCGGGAATAACACTAGGAGGATGAAAATGCACAATTAACGCACGATTTTTCTAATCTTATATGGAATACGAATATAGAGGCACGACCTTCACCCATCCGTTTGATGGATGAAAGCATTTTATATCAAAATTAGAAAATCTAGGCATAACTATTGGGTTGCGAGGTATACACAGGTAACTCGAAACTAGTAATTTACACTCATCTGTTTCGTAAATAATATATTCGTTCATTCAATGCTCTAGGAATATTCTCGTAGTTTTCGGAAGTAGCGAACGAAAAATCAAAGAATTTGGAAGATCATCATTTTTCACGTTAGTGCCGCGTGTATAATACAAGACTTTTCTTCTATGAAATAATATTGGGAAAAAAACGTAACTTACAGTTCTCTAAGTCTTGGTCTTGCATCCGTCAGTTATATTCACCTGCCCTTAGTGTTTCTATTGCAGGTTTAAGCTACAAAGCTCAGTGTCATGCTGCAAGACCTAAGTAGAACAACCTTTGAGGTGGGAAAAGATAAATAATTCAAAGACCAAGCTCATGACTAACAATATAAAAAATCAGCCAAGTGCGAGTCGGACTCGCGCACATAGGGTTCCGTACCATTATCCGTTGAATGAAAGGTAAATTGCGGTTTAAGATTTATGACGTATTAAAAAAAACCACCTACTAGATCTTCAAAAAAAATTGAGTTTCAGTTCTAAGTATATTCTTATAGTTTCGGAAAAAAGTGGCTGTGACATACGGACGGACAGACAAACAGACATGACGAATCCACAAGGGTTCCGTTTTCTGCCATTTCCTACGGAACCCTAAAAGGAGCATAAAATTGGATGTCGGAAGAATGGAATATGTCCATGAGTACCCATCATCATCATCAGTCGTTCCCTCGATATTCGTGACATCATGTCCTCTTCTTGTTGACCAGACTTCTCCAAAGGCTCCTATCTTCCGCTTTGTGTATGGCCTCGTGCAGATGTAGTTACAAGAGTGCAGTGATTTGTGTGGTCTGCCTCGAGGCCTCTGGCCCTCAACTTGTCCTGACATAATAGTCCTCTCCAGTTTTTCCGAAGAACGTCGTGAGCACCTATACTTGGGTCAAATAGTCTCTTCCAAGAGCCACAAGACAAAGTCTTCAAACGCACCGATAACACCTCGAGGAGCTATTATTGGTCTACGTATGTACTCCTTCATAGTCCAATAATATGGTATATGAAGGAGTACATGAAGGAAAACTTCCGATATCATTAAAACGCAAACTCACGGACATTGAGTATTCTTCCAATCCTTACTTACAGAGCACAAACTTTATCTTTGTTAAAAGTTCTGAAATCTGCCTTCAAGGTTGGCCAGAGCCAGGTTAGCCATAGAACGCGGTATTTCGGGAGTGAAATTAACGGGTCGCATTAAAAATACAATAAATGCTTTCCAAAACTCGGATCTTAGCTGACGTAGCTCATACAGCCGCAAAACTTAAATGGGACGTCTGCCGCATGCCAGAAGCGTTATGAGCGACCTTTCCCACGAAGTGGGTCTCACAGAACCGACTAGGTACGGCGTCGCGGTAGACCACGTAGGAAATGGCAAGACGAGCTTGACGTCTTTGACCAAGGCTGGTGGGACGAGGACAGGGATATGTGCAAGAAGAAGAGGGTGGCAGTGCCCAGCAGTGGGACACATAAGACTCTTACAAAAAAAAGGTTTAATGAAGTTAAATCGGTCGTCAATACCAAAACTTTCAACTAGCTGCCAGGGCGGTGCATAGATAGTCATGGGATAACAATTGGCGATCACAGACTGAGAATGAGGTTTCGAATCCCGGTAAGGGCACATATTTGTGTGATGAGCATGAATATTTGTTTCTGAGACTTGGATGTTATTTATGTATTTTTTTATGCTCGTTTTGCGAGCCTCATTGACATAATACATGCAGCAGGATGAAAGAAGGTTATGCATACAACTTGAGTTGGTTTTGTCGCTGTAGAAACGAGGACACGTCCGTTTCCGCTGTTTTGTTTTACTACAAAAACGGGGCTGTGGGCGTCGACTCAATGATTTAATTTGACTAGGCTCCCAGAGTAACAGCACTCTCATTCTTAGCTCCTAACAAACAATGTGTCTTCTATTAAGAGGTTCACGTTGTGGCTAATATATTTTAAGACGTCATACATACTCGTAAGCTAATAAACTAATAAGTCATTGAAACAGGCAGTCAGTACTAATCCATCATATCAGATGATATATAAATTTATTAATGTTCGCGGCAGGCTAAAAAAAATCCTGGCCAGAAACAAAAAAGCAAAAAATATCTAGGTCACGTCATATTATAACGCACAATTTGAGTTTCGCACAATCTGGATGTTGAACGTGAGGTCATGAGCGGAGGGCATTGGCACTTGGCAGTGAGGACGAATATGCTGGGCCACAGGCTTATTTCGGTCGGCGTCGGTCGTGCACGATGGGTTGACGACGTAAAAAAGACCGCGGGTCATTTCTGGATGAGACTAGCACGGGACCGGGATAAGTGGCGAACTCGAAGAGAGGCTTAGGAAGGGTTGCACCGACTTACGATTACAGACCGATCAACGTTAAATATGGCGCTGACAGCTGCCAGTCCATAGAAACTTGTCAAACATTCCATACATTCACATTATAACGAACACCGCTTACGATTACAGACGGTTTGGTGCAACTCACCCACTCAGCAGTGGGCGATTACAGGCTGAAAATGATGATGATGAAGAAGGCTTATAGCCAATAATTCAGCTCGACCAGCCAGTGGGTAAAGCATTTAAAAAGAGCGTATAATGCCCTGCGTGTTCAATATAACAGTGCATTCAGGATGTTCTTGGGATTGCCTAGGCAGTACCTATAGCGCCTCGCGTATGTTCGCCGAGGTCCGCACGGATGGTTTTCAAGCGATCATACGCAAGAAAATCGTGTCTATGCTGGGCCGACTCAGGGGAATTACCAACAGCATTCTGGGTGTCATTGCAGATGCAGACCGGTATGACTGCCCATTGACGGAAAACGTCGCAAGGGAAGACCCTTCACAAGATGGGAAGACGACATCGTGAGAACTGCTGGTTCCTCCTGGACGCGAATAAAACAAGACAGAGAAAGGTGGAATCTCTTGGAGGAGGCCTATACCCGCTTAGGGGTTCATTCGGAATAAATATAGTTCTATGATAAAAAAAAGTAAAATAATAATTATTATACGATACAAGAAACTATACTAACAAGCAATAAAAACAAATATATCATAATTATACTAACTTTAGAGATTTCTTTTTTGTATACAATACACACAAATTTAATAGATTTTTTAACTTTTTAAACTCACTAATTTGAAATGAAATAAAGGCTTTTTTATTTTTATTTTATTTTATTATGACTGCCCATTGTCGAACTATTTATTGGTGTGCAAATAGAGTTGTAAATGTTGTAATAATTAAATGTAGGTATAACTAGAATATAATACATACCTAGCTTTAGTAAAATACTAATGTTATACATTATTATTATTGTACTATTGAGTAAACGAATATATTATTTACTTAACAGTTCCGTGTAAATTACTAGTTTCGAATTACCAGTTTATACTTGCCAACCCGATAGTTAGGCCCGGATTGGCCGGATTTTTCATATAGTACTAAAAATATAATAATTACTTATATAGTACAATTTCCACGAGGTTGGTAAGTCGTTTTTCACGAATGAGAGTCTAATAGAAGCTCGAGTTTGTAAAAAATCGTACCAGCCGTGTCGCACACCATGTTCTTCATCACATTTGCGAGAAAAATATTTGAAACAAAATGGATACTAATAGAAATAAAAATTCTAAATTTCAATCATACACTTTGTTAAAACTGACGTGAGGCAAATTTTACATTACCCAATTACCTGTATTTTTTTTAAAATTATTGGATAAATTTAATAAGCGACCACAGGCATACATGGCCCGTCGCTACTAACCAGCTGAGCTATCGGAACAATCCGATTCAGCCACCAAATCCTTCAATCTGTACGCTTACCATGAGTTTGACAATGACGGCTTACGCTAACGAGTATCGAGTTTACTATCTGTGCATCCCGCTCGTACTGTCAAAGTGCAATAGAGATGCACAGATAGAAAACTCGATACTCGTTAGCGTAAGCCGTCATTGTCAAACTCATGGTAAGCGTACAGTTCCTTCCTACAACGCCTCGGGGAGGCGTGTAGCGACATCTACCAGAAGACTTAGGCTTGACACCAACGTCTCAAATTATATTGAGAAATCGTCAGTAACGATGCGCCACTCCATACCAAATTAATTTTGTATTTAAGCAGTAACGCTGCTAACGAAATTATAAATTAGGTATGTTAGATTTCTTTTGTTCAATTTTTCCTTTATTTTAAGAATTTATACGTGCGGGACAGTACCAGCAGCCTCCTGAATACCATTGTTGACAGACTAGATTGTCCGATGGTGGGACGGTGGAACGCCATGCTTGGCTTCAAATTGTATGGCATTTTAAGATTTTATTTTATTTTATTTGTAATTTAAATTTTATTCCTATTTTTTTTAATGTACCTAATGTGTGTAATGTTTATAGTGTTTATTTTGTGTGATATGGACTTAAGGGTTCGAAATAAATGAGTAAATAAATAAAATAAATTAATACAAAATTAAAATTCCTAAATAAAGTTAAAGTGTAAAATAATGTATATACATTCTTACGCTTCCTTAATCCTTGCCTTTAGGTTCATGGTCATATTAGATAGGTATAACAAAATAATTTAAGACTTCCATTATCATATTTTTCCATATGTTAAAATTCTGACATCTGAACACAAGTAGATACCTACTGACGAAGAAGTTGTAAATCTGTAGAGCAGGATTCCTCAAAGTGTAGTCCATGGACCCCTTAGGGTCCTAGATATGATTGCTTGGGGTCCACGGCCAGTTCGTTTATTTATAACGTGGGTAGGTACGTCGGTATATTAGACACATGAAACAAGATTTTTTTTCAACGTTTCCTTCGTCAGGGGTCCGCGGTATTTTTTAAATTCTGAAAGTGGTCCATGCGTAACAAAAGTTAAAGAACCACTGCTGTAGAGAATGACATCTAAAATAATTCAAAAATATGCCGAATATTTACTGAATATTCGGCGCGTATCTAATACCTTTTGAGTACCTACCTATGGACCCCACAAAGTATTGCCCTTTCTTCAGTTCTGCAGACCCCGTATCATGGTCGGCCTTATCACACGATAAGTGACAGGATAGAGCGTCCGTCACTGGCTGACACCGTTCGATAGAACGAGACGACGCTCCTATCTTATCACTTATCGCGTGATAAGGCCGACCTTGATACGGGGTCAGGTTTTTGTATGGTGGAATCGAAATGGAGGTGGCCTGCTCTAAATTATTAGGAGCGAGATGACATTCTGATTTGAAAAGTTGTCTCGTTCTTGTAATTTTGACATAAATGCAAAATTTGAATCTCCATCTGCAGGACCTTGGGGTACTGACGCCAAAAACTTTACACGGGATTTGGGTCGGGGGCTTAGGGATCTGGGATCCTCGTTCCGGATCGATCCTGGCTCAACATACTGCTAGCCGCCAGTATCATGGGAACTTTGAGACTATCAACGATCCGGGGCGGGTTTTTTGGGGTTCCGTAGTCAACAAGAAACCCTTATAGTTCCGCATGTCCGTCTGTCTGTCCGTCTGCGGTTTAGCGCAGTAACCCTTCCTGCTAGAAAACTGTAACTCTGCGTGGCTATCTATCACGCCGACAAAATAGTAGAATACAATTTTGAAAAACAAACTACCAATCTAAATCAACTATCACATCACACGTCACACTGATATTATAAATGTCAAAATTCTTTGAGGTTGTCAGAGAGACCTAATAAGTAGCATCTGAAGGAAATTGTATTTATACGACATAAACTTCAATAGCGCGATGCAGAACATCACCAACTCCCATGTTGGCGTCTAAACCGTATGAAACGTATCAAAAAGTTTAATGGAGTTAGTTAAGGTGACCCGCAGACCAAATTGTCGTGTATACGCAACAGCGCCATCTTTTGTTGCCATTTGCCAAGTGGACGCCGCGTGGCGGCGATGACAAACAGTACAATTTTGGTAGCAAATTCTAGCAAATATTACTGAACCGAATTTGATTGCACTTTCAGATATTGTAGTTTAGACCTCAGAATAGGACATACCGCGGCCTTTTTTTAGATATAAATTCTTCAGAGGGTGATATGAGGTTTGAAGAATTGTATGGGATTTAATTTATTTTTTAAGATAGAAACTTGAAACTTGCAAAAAGGTTATTTAATAAAACAAGAAACAAACTGATTCAGCGTTATTGAAAATTCATCTTCTAAAGGGAATAAAACTTGCTTGAAAGTTTGTACGAAGAGTTAAGAACTCCATAAAATATGGCGCTACCGGTCTTATCCGATACTTTTAAACAAACAATATTTGTAGATAATAAACCTATATTTATGTATATAATTGTAATCATGTACTGATGAAATTTGCACTTATAGGGGTTTACGGGGCCGAGAAACCGATCTAGCTTGGTCTTATTTTAAATTTTAACCCCCGACGCAAAGAGAGGGGTGTTATAACGTGTTTGTCTGTGTATCTGTGTATCTGTCTGTGGTATCGTAGCTCCCAAACGGATGAACTGATTTGAATGCGGTTTTTTTTGTGTCATAGATAATTTTATCCTGAGTGTTTTTAGCTATGTTTCATGAAAATCTGTTAAGCCGTTTTTGAGATATTGTCCTTTGAAATGATTATGTCGGCGGTTTCTTAACGTTTTTAAATTGTAGTTTAAAGAAAATCGTTTATTTCCGTATTGCTCCCAAAAGGCTGGCCTTACTCTTTGATGACGACCAAATCTTTTTTGTTGATGGTTGCGAGTTCAAATCAAACCCCAACGATGAGAAGGTTTTTAGTTTTCTTTTTAAATAAACTGATGTTTGTTTCGTTATTTTTTTTGTTGGTAAACGATCAGTTATTGGTTTTTTGTTTCATTTTATATAGAAATCGATTTCGTAGTACCTATGAAAGACGAGAATAACTCGGTCCCTGGTAAAAGCAAAGCCGGTTGTGGATTTGAATGCATTCATGCAGGTTTATCGTTTTTAATTTATACTGCTTTTAGTCCAACACGACCCCTACCTGGGCCAAACTATGTACAATATGGACTGCTAAAATATAGAACCCCGGGGGGACCCGGGATAAAGCTATCCTATATTTTAATCCAGGCTAAAAACGTCGTGCAAATTTTCATCCAAATCAATTGAGCTGGTGAAAGTTCAATGGCACATAGTTCATTCTTCATTTCACCCATCATCTATTACAACCATACTCATCATTCCTTCTGTATCCCTCGCGGGGACTGTTTCTGGTAAAATCAAAGTGATTAAAAAAAATCGGTTGAGCCGTTTAAGCATCATTGAGTAACAATCCAAACATCTAAACATATCAACATCTAAAACATCTAAACATCTATACATCTAAACATCAAAAAAAAACATCTCAACATCCAAACATCCAAACTTTCGCATTTATAATATTAGCAGGATGAAAATCGTGAATTAAACTTATTCATTAAACTTAAAATGCCTCCTAGAGTCTGTCAAGCGAGTCGTGTCCCTGGAATTAATGAAAATCCTGCTAATATTAGAATGCTAAAGTTTGGACCTCAATCACGCAAAAACGGCTAAACGGATTAAAATGAAGTTTAGTACACATAGTGTATAACCTGGATTGTAAATAATACATTTTATTTCGTTTAAGGGGGCGACATAGGGGGCGAAAGTCTCTAAGGGGCTAAGATATTAAACGAGTTCCACGCAGACGAAGTCGTGGGCAGAGGCTAGTGTACAGTCAAGTGCAAAAATATGTATCGATTCATCTTGTCATAAATATGTACCAAAACCTTAATCCGCCGACATAAAAGCTATGGGACATATTTATGAATAAGTTGTATGCACCCATATTTTTACACTTGACTGTATAATATAAAATAAGGTACAGTCACCAGCAATAAGATCTTCCACAACATAGCACGCATAAATATCTGACACGACTCTATGTCTAATGCCATAAGGACGTGCCAGATATTTTTGCCGGCTTTGTTTCGGCAGATATTGATGCCGGTGACTGTACCTAGCTAGAGTTTGTTCCGTTTTAAAATCGAACGAATCAAAACAAAAGCCACACTGTTCCAATTTCAAATGGTATTTAGTAATTCAATTGAAAATGAGGCGGCCTTTTAATAGGCATTTCGGCGGGTAGAGACTTATAAAATGGCACCCAGTCAGTTTTATCAGTTTTTATTTTAATGATGTTAAAACCTTCATTTTGTTGTTCAGTATTTTTATTAGCTCATTTATATCACGTCACGTTCAAAGTTGTATGGAATGTTTCACGGGATCGATATCGTGAAAGGATAATAAATAACATTATATGTAACTAGTTTAGTTTAGACCACTTTAGAGCATAAAACCTTTGAGTAAAGCACATAATTAAATGAAGGAAAATAGAAAAATAACCCTTATAGCGACACGTGTATAGAATTGCCTGTGTAATCGCAGGTTAGGTCAAGTCTCGTCAGGTCATGCTGTCGATGTGGTTGTCACAAACAAGGACGATGTAAAGGCTATAAACAGTTGAGGAAGTGATCAATGAGTTCAATTTTTATATCCAAGAAATTGCATACAAAGACTACCTATAGGTATTGTGGGGTGCGATAGACCATCGAACTCAGTAGGTGTACCTACGTACCCGCAATGTAATCAAACTTGCATGCAATTTTTCCGAGTGTAATTTGCGCTTTAGAACAGCAAGCGGGTTCAGTAAGCGATCATTACCAACCCGAGTATCCTAAATGATATCAGGCTGCTGTGTGGCATTGTTTTACCGCACTTTGACCAGAAAAACATCCGTGACGTTGACAGATTCAAACCGATGTTACATAGGCATCGATTTGACCCCGTCAACGTCGGGCCTGAGACCTCGAGAATAATTTAAGAAAATATTTTCTATTATTGATAGGTCATCCTGAAGTCAAATGGCAAACGTAAAAACTACGTCAATGACTACTAAGGTACGCATTGACGTAGTTTTTGCGCTTGTCATGTGACGTAGGATGACCAAGAATTAATGGTAGACTTTGGATGCTATACATATTTTCTCTGTTCACATCAAAGAGACGTATCTATACCACACAAATACAGATCCCTGCTATTGGATTGGAGGCAGATGCCTTGAACGTACCATCATCATCATCATCATATCAGCCGAAATACGTCCACTGCTGGACATAGGCCTCCCCCAAAGAGTGCCACGATGACCGGTCATGCGCCACCCGCATCCAGCGTTCTTGATCGTATACTGATCTTAAATAGATGACCTGAACTGCACCTACCGGTACGTGGTCGCCACTCGACAAACTTCCGTCACAACACAAAGGCCATCGGTTCAACTTGCAATGTGATTGCAACTTAAGTTGAGCGATTCGGAGGTCTATATCGGTTACCAATAATTATCATTTAACATGGTTTAAGTAGTTATTCTGTACCATAGCTGACAAACTAAGACCTCGAACCGACTCGTCCATCTATTACACTTTCTAGCCTCTACAACAATGTAGGTACTATTCTCGATCCAAAATGTAACTCCTATACAAGATGTTTTTAAATCGGATAAGGGGTTCGAGATTACCTACAAACAAACTTACGAAGGTCTCACAGAATTTTCCTTTTCATAATATTTTAGTACGTAGTAATAATTTCATATTGGTAATTAACTATTCATCCGTAAATACATTATAACTATAAATACACAACTGAACTTCGACTGCTGTGTCAATAGCAACAAAAAGAGTTGGTATTTTTGAACTATTCAACCATAAATGCATATAACTAAAAACACACAATTGAACTTTGACTGCTGTGCAGAAATAGCACTTATTTTAAATTATTTATTTAGCACCGGTAGTTTGTACCTACACGTGAAACATCATAGTCACCTTTGCCAAGGGGCGGACACTCCGCGATTTACGTTCATCGCTACAAGTACAGCAGACAGCATAAGTGCATGGTCATTCCAGAAACAGTATCGCTTGTCGCCGAATCCTACGCCATCTGACGTGTAATATAGTTATGGATGTTAATTTAAACCTCAGAGGATTAGCTAGATTTCACTAGATGGCGTTGTAAGCAATTTTTTGGCAAAAAAATAATTTACGTTTTTCTTGTCTGTGAAAACTGTATGACTGATTATTTTTACATTATATTTATCAAATCAAACTCCACCGCGTTGCTAATTTTTTGTTTGTCACTACTCACTTTTTGTGGATTTATTATCTTTTTCTTATGTTTGTGTTCTGCGCCACGAGGAAATATCCAAACATTGAATAAATTACAAAAACACTGATTCCCACCATAACTTGGCTGGGCGCAGATTTGAACTCGAAACCTTCGAGTAATGAATGGTATCTTAGGATGTCTTAAACCTGTCTAGTTACCATTGGGCCATTATGACAGTCGTAAAGTTGGTTGAAATTCGTCATCAGTTTCATTTTGTATGCAAATATTCGTCGCATCACAACTACGAATTATTGAGGAGGGTAGACTGTATTGTAATATATAACTACCATCCAATTTCTTATTGCATTTACTTATTGTTCGTAGGTCGGCCATTTACGATTCTATTTCCTTCTATACAAACGTAACAATGAGTACTCGATTGATCTAGTTAAAAGATCACAATTCATTGGTAAAATATAATGTAAACGTAAGTAGTGTTTATATATGTTTTATAATAATACATATATTTAGGTATACCTTATAGTGCATACTTGTATCTTACATTTTTCTTATTGTGTATTTACGAATACAGTTGTTACAGCGAACAACGGTTATTTGATGGGCACGAGAGGAGCGATGGTCTCATTGATACCGCGCATTATGAAGCTGTGAAGATGACCTGCATTCCAAACAAGCGAATGCCCAGTTCGTGGTCTCTAACAGAAGCCCAGAAAACAAGGTTGTCATTTGGCCTATGATATTTAACTGTCTAAGTGAAGAGTGAAAAAGTGAAGTTTATTAAATCCAGTCAACACGGCCATTTAAGTTTATGGTGTAATAAATCCAGTCAACACGGCCATTCAAGTTAATGGTGTAAAATTTAATACGCGTCGTGATAATGGTCGCGTAGTTTACCTACTAAAGAAAAAGTGAAGATGCTTTTGGCCAAACAGTGCGGATTACGTTAAGATTTATATATATATTTTATAAACCGGGTTATCCTAAATAAATTAAATATATATATATATTGTTGCAGTAGGTAGGTAATTATGCCGTTTGCATTTTTTTTTGTATTCCTTTACTATTTAAAATGTGATATTATTGAACTTCTCAAACAAGTCTAAGTAACGGTGAAAGCCCAAATAAAATTATTATGATTATTTTCAAATCAATAACGCAATAATTCATGGTTTGAACGCTCACATATGGTATACATAGTTATATTCGCGTTCTGCTGATTTGAATGTTAGATAACCCGGTTGTAAGTGTATATTGTCAATATTATATTTATTGGGGTGAAGCTTCAATCTTTTTCCAATTACGGAAATGAAACTTAAGCTATTACCTCAATAAAAATGTAACAAAGTTGCTAGGTGACTATTACTAGGTAGTATTATAAAATTGCTTTAACATGCTTTAACAGAACTGTAGTGAAGAAAATAAACATATTTCAACATAAAAAGCTGTTTTGATTAAGTATTTAATTTATGAATATTCCATTTTCTTTATGACTAATATTTGTATATAAAGAACTTTCATATGTAGAAATACAAAAAATATACAAAAATTGAAAAACATAAACCGATAGCTTGGATTCGAACCTCGATCGTTTTGGGCCGCTGAGCCATGACCACATTTCTTGATCCATTGAGCTATCTCAACATTCTAGATACCTGTGGAAATATACCATTCAGATACCCGTGGTATCGCACTTAAATACAGCTATTATAAATTAGCATTTAGTAGCCTTGTTAATGATTATAATAATAGGAGAACATTTCTGGTGATAACAGGGGTCCATTTATACGTATTTAATGTGCCTAATAATAGCATGCTTATTTTCCGCGGTATGTCGCGGTAACGCCATCTAGTTTAATTATTGCGCACCACGGGCAACTATGTGAGCAGCAGACGTCAAACGATGCAAGCGAAACTGGGCCGTAAGGTGTCCATGCATTATTGCAGCCGATAGTACATGCCGGTGCCCCAACGTTGAGGAACCGGCATGTACTTGTAGCGATGAACGTCGACGTCGTTGTCGACGGGCCATAAATCTTAATGTTTTGGCTGAGAAAAAAGCGCCTTTTGTAAAGATCAAACTTCTGTACTTGTACTATTATCTATTCTGTGCCTTTGCTTACATATACCTACAGTTTTTCAAATTGTCAACTGGGCTTCATCGCCATCGTCATATCATGAAAATGTCAATAAATGTCGAATAAAAAAATGCATTCAATTCCTGATGCAGGAAAAAAATATTCCACTAAAAACATTACATGTGACGTGATTGCCAAGACTCCGTACGTCATATAGCTTTCAGCGCGAAAAAGATACCGGATCGCAATTAGCGCCAAGCTTCCTACTCCACACGGCTTAACTCTACCATCAACCACGCTCTACGAATTGTATGTCTTGGCTAAATAGTACAGCTTTTTTTGGGCACATCCCGGTCGCCATAGACTCCCTTTACCTGTGTCTTGTGTACAATAAAGTATTTACATACATACATACATACTCCCGCGCATGCATACGGTATGAATTTATGATGCAATATTAATTAGCGAGACGGGTCTATACTTTTTAGCCAAGATATACAATTTACTATTCACAATCTATCTCTAAACTACCACACACCTCTAGTATACATTGACTCCCAGACCCGCAACAACTATACCGAATAGAAGGTCAGACTCAGATTAACAGATTAACCGGTCGTCAGATTTGACGACCGGTTAGCCTAGTGGGTAGTGACGCTGCCTACGAAGCTGAAGGTCCTGGGTTCGAATCCCGGTAAGGGCAAATGTTTGTGTGATGAGCATGAATATTTGTTTCTGAGTCATGGATGTTTTCTACGTATTTAAGTATTTCTATCTATTATATATATCATCGTCTAGTACCCATAACACAAGCCTTATTGAGCTTACTATGGGACTGGCTCGATTTGTGTAAGATTGTCCCCTTATATTAAAAAAATAAAAAAAAAAAAAAAAAAAAAAAAAAAACGACTTTAACTGGATCGTGGGTACTAAGGGAACTTTAAGTACCCTTAAGGTTTTGATGATCAACGTGAGTGAGTGAACGGAACATGACAGATGATGCCAATAGTCGCATTAAACGTATAAAGATTCAATTACGTAGCTCTGTCTGAAAATCGGCAATGTAGGTGTCTGTCTGACACCTCGGCATAATGCTGAGACAGCGACCGATTCACTGCCGCGAAGACACACACAAATCGTGTCAATTATGTCTACTCCCTTTGTCTCTGTGTGTCTTTTGTGTAGTGAATAAATGTCTTCTTTCTTTATTTCTATATGCCGAAAATTTTGTTTATCTGGTATAATCCAAATCCAACTTATGAGGGTTCAAAAAACGACGAACCGCTTCGAGAAAAGGTGGGCCAAGGGCACTGCGCTATCATCATCAATAATCATCATCATATCAGCCGAAAGACGTCCACTGCTGGACATAGGCTTCCCCCAAAGAATGCCAAAATGACCGGTCCTGCGCCACCCGCATCCAGCGGAATAATAGGTACTTGTTATATTTCTTTGGCAAAACTGACACCACGACTTAAATCTATCGTAAGTTACAATTAGGTTCCAAGGAAGATACACACTGTACCTATATATCTCAAACAGAGGAAATAAAAATTGTCGCAACATTATATCATTACATAAACAGCTTGCATACTTTCAGGTAGCCGGTGTTGCAATCTCGAGCTCAGTTCAAGTTGCACAGAGTGGTTACACAACACATCGGGAGCTCAAATACCGCATGCCATCCGGTTGCCTCTTGCCTCTGCAACTACGCGTTATTGCTCTGAATATATACCTACTTACATACAAGGAACTATATTAAACGAAATAGATCAACTTTTTTTCATGTTTACACATACAGAAGACTCAGGTTCAAACCTAACATTTAGTTATATTAAATCACCTGCAAACGCCACACACCAACTGCGAATATTTTTATTGAAACGCCTGAAGAAAACATACACCAACTCGTACGAACGGAACATTATTGCCTCTGCAGATAGGCTGCAGAATAAGTGCTAATCATTTAGGTAGGTACCAAGACTTTTCGAGACATAACATCAAACCAAATTAATAAAACTTTAAAATATGATTTTAGTGCTTTAATATTCGGAACAAAATATATTAAAATTCTGCGTAGACATAATCCTGTATAAATAACCTGTGTATTTAATTGATAAGATATTTAACACTTTCTGACAACTTCTAAAGCTTCGTCCGCTGCGCCAATGTTTTCGATGTTTTTAAACATACATGTTATCCGTCAGTTTTTGCCTACAAAAAGGGTAAAGTTTTGATTGGCAAAAAAATTTTGACGTTTAAACATGACGTAGCGGACGTGGCTCTAATAAAAAGGCCTGTAACACACCGGCGCGGGCTGCGGTGGCGGTCAATAATAAATTTGACAACTAATGACAAGTTTAAGCCCACGAGGACTCTCACAGACTGGAGCGGCCTGCGGTGGCGGTCAATAGTAAAATTGACAGTCAATGAGAAGTTCACTATCAAATGGTCCCGCCACGGCCAGGCCGCGCCAGTGTTGTGGGCTTAACATGACTGACATTTATTTCAGTCATTTATCTAAGTGAAGTGGCCAGTCAAGAGGTTCCATAACACAATCAAAGAGGTATTAATCACTGACTAATGAATTATTTATTAACAGCATGTTTTATGTAGTGTCCCCATAATATCTCCAAAAACTTACTTACATTTTTAAATGTCTAATGTGTAAAACTTACTTACATTTTTAAATGTCTTACACTTAAGTTTACTCCAAGAAAAGATTAGGTACAATCAGCTCTAAAAGTATTGGTACCTACATTATTAGCACCTTACATAATATTAGCTTCACAGTTTTAACAGGCGTGTTTTTTATAAAATAAGCGTAGTTAGAGTGATTTCTTAGATGGAGTCCCAGCTAATCTCCGAAAGAGAGAAGTATCAAAATACTGTTACATCCTTGACATCGTAGTCAGTTTTGGCATTTTAGGGGAAAAACAAAACTGGTGAGAATTAAAGGCATAATATAATTATATAGGTACGCGACGAAAGACAGGAGAAACGACATTGTATCTCGTTGAAAGTCGGAATATTGGTATTCTAGTAACTTACCCATGGTAAGTTTTTGACTACGTAGATCTATTCACGTAAAATGGTTTCCTAATATTGTTGGAGTCACAATATGTTTTTATTATTTGGCCATGCCATAGATATTAAATAACTTCAAATGCGCCTTGGTTTTACTTCAAGCATATCTTAGCTTCGCTTAACGACGCTTCTGAGACTATTGTTTTCATATATTTTTGAAAGGACAGTCAGCAAAAAAGCGTATACCAAAAATTCACCTTACGGAAGAAACACAAGGTTAAATATTACTTCGGAAACTACATTATCTAACTTCTTCTATCTGGCGGCGCACTGCATGCGGCTGAAAAATGGCCACTAAGTACAGGTCTCAGCCCTCAATAACATTTTATGGCATTCGGCGTCGAGACAGAAGTCCATGCGCTCGAAAACTTTATAACGAGCTTTGTAAAAGGCTTGGTTTGACACCACATGTGACCAAAAAGCTTTTGCTGCCTGCATCTTTGGTACGATACCACGAGGGCACTTTTTGGATATATTTAGTTTAAAGTTTTATTTACCTAGGTTTCATTTTTACTCAGGTATTTGTATTTTAAATCGATTTATATTAGTTCACATAGTACATGTATATTTTAATGATACTTAATATTTGTAATACTGAACACATAAATTCTATTTTTGCTCTCAAGGAGGTAAATATTTACGAAGTTTACGAGTACATTTATTTCCTAATAACAAACGTCATAGGCAAAGGTTTATGATTCTAGTTATTCACGTGTTTGCGTCAGCGTTATTATTGCAAATTGCATGAAAGTAACCCATTCAATAATTTAATTTAATAACAAACTTTCACCCGACTTCAATTCAAGCTACATGAATATTTTTACATTTCCTTTCCACTTTACCACATGAACATTGATTATTACAGACAAAACCAAATCGCTGTATGTGGGCCGATAACATTTGAGGAGTTCCGTCAATTCATCAAGAAAGACGATTCTGAGACCTTTAGCACTTCATTCGTTGCTATTTCAATGGATTCATACCAGAATCTGTGACGTACTTTTATAGATTTAAGTAAATCATTGGGGAGTTCCAGGAGACATCTGTGTCTTTATCATCAGTTCCACTTCACCACATTTGTGACTTCCGGGTGTAAATACACGAGTTAAAATACACATGCATGCATGCCTAATATAATAAAAATAATAACCGGGTGGATGGTTGGACAGGCCCCCTGCCTCTGGCTTGCCTTTACTGGCCGTCCACAGTGGAGTCGCAAGAGCTGTTGCTCGAGGGTAGATGTGGACACCTAAGTGGCGAGTTAGCTATATGTTTAAAATCCAGTGCCACCTCTTTACTTTACCCCCCAGCTCTCTGACCGGTGTTGCCCTTAGGCCATTTTTAAATGTCGCTATTAATAGGGGCCCATCTAGTAGTTAGCGAGTCACCGTCTGCCAGAGATAAAAAGTGAAACAGTTTTATTAGGCAGGCGTCCGATGTTTCATCCAATAGCCCAGTCACTTGTCCATCATTTTAACCCAATAACCTGTTTCATTTAGATTTCATCAACCATCAATAGGCCCTATACACCCCAGCGGGTGCTGTCTCTGTGTGCGTGCCATGACACGGGCAGGGACAGCATCTGCTCGGCGTACTTCTTGCTTTTCATTAAATTGTCAAAAGGGCCTCTACGTGTTGGCTCAGTTGGAACTTTGTAGGTACCTAGCTCCACGCACGCCTCCCAAAGGTCCGGGACATCATTGTGCCGTAAGCGGGAAAGACATACATAATCATCATCATCATATCAGCCGAAAGACGTCCACTGCTGGACATAGGCCTCCCCTAAAGAGTGCCAATTGTGACCGGTCCTGCGCCACCCGCATCCAGTGGACTCCCGCAACCTTTACCAGGTCATCAGTCCATCTTGTGGGAAACATACATAATAATAATAATAAATCATTTATTCAGTCACATAGTGGTTTACAATTTTATTTTGATGGTGCCTCTTTTTAATTATACAATACCTATATATTTTAGGAGTTCTCTCAATTCCTCATGGATACCATCCCCCAATCTGGAAGCTTATATAGCTATACTTACAAACATAACATATTTTTGACGACCGGTTAGCCTAGTGGGTAGTGACGCTGCCTACGAAGCTGAAGGTCCTGGGTTCGAATCCCGGTAAGGACAAATATTTGTGTGATGAGCATGAATATTTGTTTCTGAGTCATGGATGTTTTCTATGTATTTAAGTATTTATAACTATTATATATATCGTCGTCTAGTACCCATAACACAAGCCTTATTGAGCTTACTATGGGACTAGGTCGGTTTGTGTAAGATTGTCCCCTTATATTTATTATTATTATTTATATTTATTATAACATATATCACCCTGAGCATGTTCGAATAGATCGATACCTCATTCATCAAAATCGGTTTAAGTAATATCTTAAACACACGTGAATACAGACAAACACTGCTAAAAACATATCCCTTGCGGCTCTGCCGTAAAGTCAAAGTCAAAGTCTAGTTATTTATTCTTCAATTCAGGCATAGGTATGCACTAATTATATGATGAATGTCGATGCACTACCACTAATTCGGAAAGAAAACCTCTGCCTCGAGTAGAATTAATCGGTGTAAAAACCTCGGCGTGTTAATTTTTTTCAAAATAGTAGGTCAAAGAAAGTATCTACCCTATCTATGATGGAATCGTTTATATTCGTTTATTGCTCACCATGGTACATTTTACAAATAAGTAAAAGTATGTCATGGACCCTGAACAGGGTATTGCAAAAATGGTTCCTAAAAACTAATTCTTAATTCTAACACAAGTCAAATTGTCATATGAACAAAGTATCTACTAATTACAATTACATAACAACTACAAGTGGTTATTTTCTTAGAGGTTTATTACTTAAAAGTTACAGGTAAATAATCGTTAAGCTACTTTATCCTCCATGAACTCTTGGACAGAATAGTATGACTTGTTCAAAAGAAGTGTTTTTAGTTTGTTTATAAATAAATTGTTGCTCTCTATGTTCTAGATGTGGTTGGGTAATTTGTTATATATTTTTATTGATCGGTAATATGGTCCCTTTTTATAAATATCTAGTATGGGTTCTGGGGCGACTAGTTGGTTTGTGCGTCTTGAACTTTTGTTAAATTCGTATATGTGAATATTGTTTCTTACGAAGGTAGCTATTTCAAGAATATATTTATCTTACTATCCACCACCACCACCATCTGGGTAAGTAATACGAGGTATAGCAACTTATCATATAACGGTCATAATATGTACGCTCACTGTGTATCAGTTTGTTTAGTATAACGTTCATTGCACATAACGAACGAAAGGTATAATGTCAAAATATATAATATCGTAAAGTATAAAGAAAGAAAACATTTATTCGTGGACAAAACAATGGGTATAAAAAACAAAACACAGTAACTTAAAAGTAGCAGGGTCCACGAAAAGGCCCCGACTCAGCATGGTGCTAACCTAGAAGGCCAGCGCTGGTCTTCCGTCGGAACCTTTACATGAATTACCTCCTGGAAGGCAACACAAAACAAATACCTACGCTAAACATATTTTAAACGGAATATATTCGTGGTTATAGCTGAGAGTGGCACGGCAGATTGCAGCGTGTGAACGCGTCGCAAACTGTGTGTCAGTGTCACTGTCACTGTCAACTTGACAGACCGAACGCAACTTTTGTTTCGGATAGTGAATATATATACGTAAATACAGAAACAGAAAACAAGTTAAAAATACATTTGTGGTACAGGAAGAAAACTAAAAACGAATACAGTATGGTGCAATATTAAATATAATATAACGTACTTTAGATATAAAATCAATTGATATATCGGTTAAAGCGTATAATATTCATAACATACATACATACATTCACGCCTTTATTCCCAAAAGGGGTAGGCAGAGCACATGAAACGTATGTTCCAGCGCCACTTTTAGCATAAATGTGGGTATACAATATCGACATAATGTGATGTTGCAGTGATAGGTTGCTAGCCCATCGCCCACAACACACTTCAACCCTGGTCCCTTAGTCGACTTTTACGACACCCACGGGAAGAAAGAGGGTGATGAAATTCTAACCCGACACCACACGGGTCTATATCAATATTCATAACACCTAAGGTTAATAACATATATTATTCAATTTATCTAACATCAAAAAGTATGTAATGCTCGTATAGTATAATCGCCTACAGTTATTTTAATAGCAATGCCGTATGAAGGAAACGTTGTATTGTCCTGTAAGTATTAATCATTATTAAAGCAACGTTGTGGGTATAAACGTAATTTGATTTAGTGGTCATCCAAGTCGGTAGACACAATTGATTTGTACTGTTCTATGTGTTGTGTTTTGTATTTTAACCTAACTTAACCGCCAGTGTATCGACGTGTCTATTTCCGCTCTAAGGGACACAAGGCAACCCTAACCTAACCTACCTAAGTAATACCATATTTAAGAGTATTTGTTGCTTTTTACTGCGGGGCCTTCGCCCCCGAGCTCCCTTTGTGGAGGGCTCCGCCCCCCGTCCCCCCTTTTTCTGGCTGCCCTAACCTAATTTTCTGTATTATAATCCTTATACGAAAATATACTATGCGTTTTGATCGTTATACGTTATGTATGTTATACGAAATGAAATTAGTCAAATTGAGTGATATAGAAAAAAAACGTTGTATAATATTATTATTATGGCAATTGACCGTTATTCATTATAAAAGTATGGGGTTTGTTGTTATAGCTAACGTTCATTATATATTGTGAACGTCATTAATATTAAATTATATATATATTGTTGTTATACCTCGTGGGACGTACTCCCACCACCTAGCGTTATTCCCGGCTGTGCCCGTAAAGGAGCCCGGGGTCCGCATTGGCACCTAATCCCGTGATTTGGCATAGGCACGGTTTTACGAAAGCGACTGCCATCTGACCTCCAAGATAAAGGGAAACTAGACCTTATTGGGATTAGAGCGGTTTCCTCGCGACGTTTTCCTTCACCGAAAAACCAACGGTAAATATTCCGTACATACATAGGCTCCGAAAAACTCATTGGTACGAGCCGGGATTCGAACCCACGACCGCCGCTTGACAGCCGCATGCCTGAACGACTAGGCTACAGTAGCTTTTAATCGTTTATAAGAATAAAAATAAGAATTTATTTATTTAGCACACAACACGGAAAAAAGAAAATACAATAAAAAAGGTAACCTAATATAATGTGCTAAACTGAAGCCTCACTCAGCATGTTGTCACGGGCGCCGTGACGCTGGTTTTCAGTGAGAGCCCCAAAAATAAATAGAAGTAGAACTAAAATAAACAAAACTAAACAATTTCATAATTTTTAGGCATGGACCTATGTCTGAAAATTACGAAAGTGAACTTAAAACTAGCGGGTGCCATCAGAATCGTCGACTGTGATTTATTTGCAGGCAACAACAACAAGAACCATGCAATCGTCTCAGTATATGTACATAACAAAATTTCATTGTACATATCTACCAACAGATTAAATTTATTATTTTATAAGCAGCAAGTATTCAATGACCAATTTGTACATTAAAAAGATGTATCCGAAGTTTACTTTAAAGCTATGAATGGATTTTAAGGCGAGGAGAGGAGGAGGAATGATGTTCCAGCACTTGGTTGCTGCGTAACGGAAGCTGCCTCGAAATGCTGTCGTCTGCGGCTTTGGACAAACAAGCTGAAGGAATCTCATTGACCTCACTCCCTTATCTTATAATATGCTTGAGAAATACGTGTCAGTTCTACGACAGATTTGAATTCAGAGTCAGTAAGTTCGGGTATGTGTTTTGAATTTCATTGTAGAATTTTCGCTTTTACTGGTAGGTAAGGAGTTGGTTTGACTCTCCCTGTGCTCTGGTAACCGTAGTCGGGCAAAAAAGGCGACTTGTCGGTGTGGAGGCTGTACAATATCAACAAGCTGTCGCTGTCAATGGGGGGCGCTTTGTTTCACCTATTTTTTTGAGTCCTATTATTGGAAGTCCGAAAATGTTCGTCATAAAATTTTACGCCATAATAATCGTTAGTACTAATAATTCTTGATCCTAACGATCGTAAGTCATAACCATTCGAAGTCATAATGACAGTAATCATAAGTTTCACAGGTCCTAATTTTTATTTTCCTATTTTTTTTCGTCATAACACTCACTTGCCCGTTTTATTTCTATTCATAATGACACTAGTCATACATTTTTTAATCCTAAATTTGTTTTTCATAATATTTCTCATCATAAATGTTACTTGGCGTTATCGAAGTAAATAAACGTGTGGTTTTTTATCGCTAGGTACAAGACGAGGTCACAAGACTCTAGCTAGACATCTCTACATTGACACATCGACTCTACATTGACTCTACATCGACTCTACATCGACTCTACATATCGACTCTACATCGACTCTACATCGACTCTACATATTGACTCTACGTCGACTCTACATTAACTCTACATCGACTCTACATATAGACTACTCTACATAGACTCTACATTGACTCTACATATTCGCTCTACATCGACTCGGACACACACAGACTCTAGCCGCCTGTCTGTGCGGACGTAGCCTAAGGCAGGTCCGTGTAGGTACGACGACGAGCGAAGCGAGGAGGAGTGTTAGTTGTACTGCGACCCTACGCGCGCAAGCCGAGCGAGCGAAGCGAGCGTGCCGCGGTAGCGGCCGGCGAAACGCCAGAACCGATTTTTTTTTTTCAATTTACTTAGCGAAAGCGTTTATTCATTAGGGAAAACAAAATTAGGAGTTAATGTATGTTCTTGGTTATGATATTAGGACTAACAAAATTATGATGTATGTCCGTTATGAAGAAAAATGTTATGATTAACAAAATTATGACTTAAAGCAAGTTCTTAGTAATGAAATTAGGAAGAAAAATTTTAGGACAACTGATCATTATGACTTCCAATGATAGTGACAGAAATTTAGGAACAAAAAAGTTAGGACGAAAAAAATTAGAACTAGCGATGATTATGACTACAATACGTTAGTACAAAAAAAATTAGGATCACGAATTTTATGGCAGCCAATATGGACCCCTGTCAATGTCAACTGTCAGTAGAGTCAGTATCCATTTTTTGCTTCGAACCTTGTCCTAGCCCTAGTGATAGTGGGATCTTAGTTTACTAGTATGGAAAATATATCATAGAAAAAAATCCTATAAAAACAAGCTTTTATTTGCTAACTGTACTTTTCTGTATACCGTCGTCAACTTATCATTGAGACAATTCTAACGAGCCCAAACTCAACGGGGTTACGTCTGTTAAGTCCTGAATTCCCATGGCCGCCTTCCGTCTCCATTATCAGATCAGCTCGATGGTACCATAACATTGAATTGTCATCCTAACAATACTTAGTCACATCTTAAAAATCCTAAAATTTTTTATCAGAAATGCACAACGTTAAAATTGAAGTTTTCACTTCTGCCGGCGCCGCGGCGCTCCCGGAGTGCAACCCGGTCTTTTTTTTTTTTTATACAACGACAATGGCAAACATTTCGCTGTGCCCTACCTCAGCTATACCATTCATCCCGAGCGACCCCGTGATTTGTTTTGTAACAGCTAGTCCCATACTTGAGATTATTTGAGCTGGCCGTATTGCGTCAAAGTAGTCCAAACAAAAAGCAACTCTATCCTCCATGGTAGAAGATTCCAAATCCAGTGTCATTTTTATAAAAAGTCGGCCACGTTAAATGAGCTCAACCATACCTGTTTGCCTCGTTTGAGCCATGGGTAAGCATTGCGGATACCAGCATACAATACCCAATGATAATCATTCTCAACGACAACATATTCACTTATACAACGTGTCTCCACTCTACTTACCCCAAGTAAATGGTATGGTGTCCGAAAGGTTCTCGAGTGGAGACCACGTTCACGTGCAGAAGACGCAGCGTGACGTGGGTACATAGATCCCCCACAAGGTGGACTGATGACCTGGTAAAAGTCGCGGGAGTCCGCTTGATGCGGGTGGCGCGGGACCGGTCACTTTGGCACTCTTTGGGAGAGACCTATGTCCAGCATAGGACGTCTTGGGGCTGATATTATGATGATGATATAAATGGCAAGCGAATAATATTAATTGAAATAAAATGTCATTAAGTAGTAATTAAATATATTACGTATGACATATTGTTAGATTCAATTCAATGAGGGAGTGACATAGACATAAAAATTATGTCCTATAAGTTAAAAACTTCTTGTACCTCGTTCTTTCGTAGATTTTATCTTAAAATGCGGAGTTGCAGCTAACTGGTTATTGTTCATTATTATTGTCAAGGGGTACTTATCTAAATATATAAAAGAAGAAGTCCTGATCTACCATCAACGCACAGCCGAAACTACTAGGACTAGAAACTTGAATTTTTCACCAGGACTTCCTTTTATGACGTAGGCAACGGATAAGACGGGGTTTCTGGAAATTCCATCCCTAAGGGGGTTAAATGGGGGTGCAAAGTTTGTATGGGGAAATAATTATTTTTTTAAACTAGAGACTTGAAACTTTGTAGAAAGATTACTTTTTAAGATACGAAAAAAGTAATTTCAGCGTTTTAGAAAATTCAACCCTTAAAAGGGTTAAATATGGGTGCAAAATTTGTATGGAGGGAACTTTATTTTTTGAGCTAGAAAATTGAAACTTTGTAAACAGATTACTTATTAAGATACAAAAAAATTAATTTCAGCATTTTAGAAAATTCCACCCCTAAGGAGGTTAAATAGGGGTACAATGTTTGTATGGGGGAATCATTAATTTTTGAACTATAAACTCGAAACTTTGTAGAAAGGTTACTCATTAAGATTTCTGCATTTAAGAAAATTCCACCCCATCTTAAGGGGGTTAAATAGGGGTGCAGTATTTCTATGGGGGAAACATTATTTTTTATACTAGAGTTTTGTATGTTTAGGTTATTTTTATAACGTGGGCTAGGGACAAGAAGGGATTTTTGGAAATACCTCCCCTAAGGGGGCCGAATAGGGGTGCATAGTTTCTATGGGGGAATCTTTTTTTTGTGCTAGAGACTTGAAACTTTGTAGAAAGATTACTAATTAGAATACAAAAAAAGCTATTTCTGCGTTTAAGAAAATTTCACCCTTAAGAGGCTTAAATATGGGTGCAAAGAATGTATGGAGGGAACTTTATTTTTTGAGCTAGAAACTTGAAACTTTGTAGAAAAATTACTTATTAAAACACAAAAAAAGTAATTTCTGCGTTTTAGAAAATACCACCCCTAAGGGCGTTAAATGATGGTGCAATATTTGTATAGGGGAAACATTATTTTGAAAACTATAGTCTTAAAACTTTGTAGAAAGATTACTTATAAAGATACAAAAAAATAATTTCAGTGTTTTAGAAAATTCTGCCCCTAAGGGGGTTAAATGGGCATGCAATGTTTGTATGGTGGAAACATTATTTATTGAACTAGAGACTTGAAACTCTGTAGAATGATTACTTATTAAAATTCAAAAAAAGGAATTTCTGCATTTAAGAAAATTCTACCCTTAAGAGGGTTAAATAGGGGTGCAAAGAGGGATTTTTATTTTTTGAGCTAGAAAGTTGAAACTTTGTAGAAAGATTACTTATTAGAATACAAAAAAACAGCAGGCAGCGTTTTAGAAAATTCTACCTCGAAGGGGGTTAAATAGGGGTGCAAAGTTTGTACGAGGGAAACTTTTCCTTTTGAGCTAGAAACTTGAAACTTTGTAGAAAGATTACTTATCAAGGTTACGAGAAACTGAATGAGCATTCAAAGCTCAAAAAAATGCATAAGGGCGTTAAGTGGTATTTCAGCTAGAGAGTAATGTAAGCCTGTTTTTAAAAGGCTCAACATCCTCCCCTTACCATGCATGTACATTATAATAAATAGATTTGCATGCCTACTTTTATAAGGTATGGACATTATTTGGACATTATTTACCATTTACTATACCATATTTATACGTACATAATTGTAAGCAAATAAACAAATTTCATTTCATTTCATAAGATACAAAAATGTAATTTCATCGTTTTAGAAAATTCTACCCCTAAGGGGGTGAAATGGGGGTGCAATATTTGGATGGGGGAAACATTATTTTTTGAACTAGAGACTTGAAACTTTGTAAAAAGTTAACTTATTAAAATACAAAAAAGTGATTTCAGCGTTTAAGAAAATTCTATCCCAATGGGGGTTAAAAAAGGTTGAAGATTTTGTACGGGGAACACTGTTTTTTTTAAAGAGATGTACTCTTCATTAACCTGTTTCCATTTCTCGATTTACAGTGCTGAGTTTAAGACTGTTTTAACAGGCTTACGATATTTAACTTTTTTTTAAATCTCAGTCATAATACGAAGATCCCCATTTTCTAGCTCCAAATCCATGCGTCGCTCTATATCTTGCAGGGTCATTTTTGCCAAAAATTAAAATTAGATTAAAGCATCAGGTAACTGACGGAATAAGTATTAAGCATTCTGCAAACAATTCCCGTAATCTGATTGGAAAATCTTTAAAAATCCTTTAACAATCGCATATCAGTGTCTGCCACTGTTTGAAATGTAATATGTCTAGACCATATTAACTAAGAATAAAATTCACTTATCTATTTTATATCTTTGTCATCATCAAAAATCTACGCGGACGAATTCGCGGGCGGCCGCTAGTGTTTAATACAGCTCTCGTGACAGTTTACTGTTTGTATAAAGAAATACAAATTAGGGTACAACCTCACCCCACAGTGAGCTCTATAAGTTAATATAAATACTTAAATACATAGAAACCATTCAAGACCCTGAAATGAATACTCAAACTTGTCACACTCATCACGGAAATATTTGCCCTTACCGGCGTTCGAACCCAAGACCGTCAGCTTTCTTGGCAGGGTCACTACCCACTCGACTAAACGTTGCAAATATTTATTCCAAACCTCGGTCACAGATGGTAGGTATCTGTTCCTATAGCCCTAGCTAACACCCACGCTTCTAAATATGCGAGGTCAAGCATAAATATATATTGAATACAGCCTGAGGGGTAGTTGTGTAATTTATCAAAACGAGTTTTAGGACAATTCAAGTGTCATTTTTCTATACAAAAAATACGTTTGTTTGACGACCTCTGTAGCCTAGTTGGTAGTGACCCTGCCTACGAAGCCGGAGGTCCCGGGTTCAAATCTTGGTAAGGGCAATTTATTCGTGTGATGAGCATAAATATTTGTTCCTGAGTCATGGATGTTTTCTATGTATTTAAGTATTTATTTATCCTGTATGTATATCGTCCTCTAGTATCCATACTACAAGCTTTGCTTAGTTTGCGAGAAGGTCGATTTGGGTAAGAATGTCCCCAATTGTTTATTAATTTATATAACTACCTAACGTAAGTACAAAAAGTTACGCAATTGACTAGCTAGTATCAAACATTCTAAGGGATCGTGATAATACAACGCAAATACGCTTGCGATTGTCAATTAGGAAACGTATTCGAGGCCAATCAAGGCGCGGAAACTCCGCGATTTAAGGCCTCCACCCACCGGACGCGTGTGCCGCGCGTGTGCCGCGCGTGTGACGCGCGTGTGCCGCGCGTGTGCCGCGCGTGTGCCGCGCGTGTGCCGCGCGTGTGCCGCGCGTGTACCGCGCGTGTGCGGCGCGTGTACCGCGCGTGTCGGGCGCGTATGAAGCGGTATATTCACACCGGAAGCGGGCGGCGTATAGCAACGCGTGTGCAGCGCGGCTCCTGCGCGTGTGCCGCGCGTGTGCTGCGCGTGTGCCGCGCGGGCCCGCGCGGGCCCGCGCGTCATATCTCTCTCACTACCAACACATTTAATATGTATCTTACTATCTCCATCATGCTGCCGCGCGTGTGACGCGCGTGTGCAGCGCGGCTGCTGTGCGGGTGCTGCGCGTGTGCTGCGCGTGTGCCACGCGGGCCCGCGCGGGCCCGCGCAGCTCGCGCGACGCACACGACACGCGGCCGCGCTGCCGAGTTGTATCTTTAACGCCGTGCGGGCCCGCGCGGGCCCGCCTTCGAAACGCGTTCGATGTGTGTTTGAATTGTAGTTTCAATGCTTTACAACTTGCGCGTGTGCCGCGCAGCACACGCGCCGCGCACGACACGCGTCCGGTGGGTGGAGGCCTTACGTTCATCGCTACAAGTACACGCCGGTGCCCCAACGTTGGGGAACCGGCATGTACTTGTAGCGATGAACGTCGACGTCGTCGTCGACGACGTCAGAGGGCCATAAATCTTAATGTTTTGGCTGAGAAAAAAGCGCCTTTTGTATAGATCAACGGAGTGTCCCTTCTGTACTTGTACTATTATCTATTCTGTGGTCCAATATATTTGAACGCGTAAAATTCTCGAAAATGATCGCGCAGTCGCGTTTTATTAGGACGATCCCTGATGTTCTTATTTTCTGTTCAGAAATCCTGAACAGATTGCTAGTTTTCCGATTTCCACGATTTCAAATTAAGCACCAACTGTGTTTTTTTTTAAATACCGAACCTCTAACTAACTTTACCTCTGTTTAATGCAATCTAACCATCATCTGACCTTATTACTCTTAGGACATTCACCGCAAACCAGCAAAAAACCGCACAACAATGAGAAACAAGAAAAGCCAATATTACGCATTCCTGAATGTATTTCGTACTCCATTTTGTCTTTCAATATCCTATACACCTACGAAACCTTTGCACCACATAAGGGATAAGTTACCGAAGTCTTTTTCCATTTTATTTCCTATTTGCCCCACCACGCGGCTAGAAAATGGCCGACGCGACTCAGTGTTGCGCGCGATTTCCGACGCGAGCGCACGCCGCGATACAGCGTTCGAATTTTAAAACGATCGAAACAAGTGAACAGTGAATTTTGAAGTTTTCCGGCCAGTGCTATAGTGAATGTCGGTGATACCTTCCTATAATAGTTTTTTTTTCTGCCTTTCGTAGGTTTCTAAGGACGTAAAGAGGATTGTATCCCGGTTTGTGCAAGTGCTATTGTTTGCTTTGTTGACGCAAACCAGCTGTCAAAACATCCAATACTGTCAAGGTAAGCCCGTTTGGTTTCAGAATCTGTCATTCTATTAAATACACTATAATTGTATGTTATTTATTGATGCAATCATCTCCATAATTACGTGGACATTTGTTTTTAGACGAGGCACTATTTTAATTCGTACTCTAGTTCAGTTGCGAATTTCACTGTTGCATTCGATGTTAGAAAGGTTTATTTCGTTCGCATATGCTAGGTTACATTAAGGCGTGCACTAACATATAATATGACACAAGTCTGTGGTTGAGGTACATTGGAAAAAAAGACTCGAGCTTAGGTCATCGAGGATATTTTTGGACCGAACTCGTTTTACGTTAATAAGACTTTAACGAGCGACTGAGTTTTGAAATAACACTTTTTATATGAAACATGCAACGATTAGTTTCGTTACCAAAAACATTTTATGTTATTCATATTTAATACGTTTATAATGTACATACTAACAGGTGAATAAGTTTTCGTAGATCATTTGATTACTTATTCGATGTTTAAATATTGGGGGACAATCTTACACAAATCGACCTAGTCTCAAACTAAGCAAAGCTAGTACTATGGGTACTAGACGACGATAAACATACTCATATAGATAAATACATACTTAAATACATAAAACGCATCCATGACTCGGGAACAAATATTCGTGCTCATCACGCAAATAAATGCCCTTACCGGGATTCGAACCCGGTACCTCCTGCTCTACGGCTCCCGCGTCACTACCAACTAGGCTACCTACGGAGGTCGTCAAATTACTATTACAATGATTTGTAAATGGAATATATTATATACCTACTTAACACATAAATTAAATTTAAAAGTATCATAATGCGAGGTAATTCAGTACCTCCATTGATGGTGAGTATTATTATTATTACTTAGCTATTTCAAACAGGGAGATACTTATGCACTGTTATTCTAACATTAGTATTGTTTTGTATGAGTTACTGTCTTAAACAGTAAACAAAGAATTACTGTTTAATGAATTATGATTCAATTCGTGTTTAAATATGGCATTTAAATAACAAATAGGTTAAGGTAAATTCTTTACAAACTTCAAACACTTGATACGTAGTGTAAATGCAACAATGATTTCATTGATTGTATCAAGTCTAATCGAGATTGAATCATCTTTGTTGTACGGTTGAGGATTATTTAACGTGGCCGTCTTTTTATAAAACTGTCTTTGTAATTGAAATCTTGTGCCAAGCACGGTAGAGTTGTTTTTTGAATGTACTACTTTGATGCAATCCGGCCAACTTAAATAATCTCAAGTAACAACGAGTTAATAAATGAACCCTGAAGGTTTTCGTGAATGCTAAATGCGTGTGTTGAGGATTAAATAATTGATTCAATGATACGCCAGTAGCTAGCAGGAAGAGTGGTTAATACCTACCTCTTAACCTTTCGAATCCCATGACATCCAGGCGAGCCCGCGGGTTTTAGGACATTATACTTAAACTAGCTTCCGCCCGTGACTTCGTCTGCCTATCCGGGATAAAAAATAGGTACTTAATACACGCTATAAACTATCTTCGTGCAACATTTCATCCAAATTGGTTGAGCCGTTTAAGCCTGATTGAGTTAGCAAAAATCCAAATATTATTAGAATGAATAAGAAGTACTTATTTAAGGATTGTATCCAGTCGATCAGCCACGTAAAGTATTGTTCGCGCGTCAAGGAGATCTAAATGACAAATTTTATATGGAAAAATGACAGTGTAACCTGTCCTAACGCGTCGGAAACATTACATGGTTACCCCTCTGTACTACGTCCAAATAGGAGTAGTAAAGAGTACAGTTGCGCCACCCCCGTGCCAGCCAGGTGCCGTGGCAAGGTGGTAAAACTGTCGTTTGCGTCAGGACCGTTAGCTGGGAGAAAAATACACCATTATCGGTTCGTTATCTGACACTTGTACAATAATATTATTTACAGTAGAGTTAAATATACCTGAGTAACATAGACGTTTATTTACGTAAATTGTCATGATTTGTTTTTTATGATAGGTGATACATATTTTTCTTTCTGTTCTTTAACTTCATTTGAAATACACACAAATACGATGATAGGTACTTACAATACGGGTGCACAAAATCGATAAAGTTAGGCCCTATTTCCGAAAAAAATCTTTTATTTCGTGTTTTCTCACAGTTTTTTTTTTTTTATTTTGAGCCTTTGGTGAATGCTACAACAACACTCTACTTACTCTTTATAGTTTAAATCAGAGTAATCAAAAGTATTATAAATAAATGCGACCCTAATGACTTAGTTCCCGAGGCAACTAGACTGGAAAGTAATTTAAATCGTCTCAAATAAGTAATTACTTGTACGCAAATCACGACTCGGTCGAGTAAGTTCGCTTAAAAATGTGATATAAATTACCCCAATTTTGGTAGAGCGAATAAATTATTCGTTTACTCATTACTTTAACCACACCGCTGCATGTTACACCGACGTCTAAATAAACATAAATAATAAGACATTGTACAACAAGTGCATAAAACAAGCCATTTCGTACGCGAGAATTTAGAAGAACAAAATGCTCGAAAAAATATATATATATATATATCGCGCATGCCTTTATTTTGTAGATAATTTTATTCAGTAATTTTCTTCTGGTCTATATAATTTTAAAGGTTATAATAGTACATTACTACACAGGCCGGGAAGTAAGGGGTTGCCGGCCGAGTACCTACATATTAATATAAACTACCGACTACAGAGCTATGTGTGCAATTATTAGGCATACAGAGACCTACGGTATTAGCCTGGTGGTTCAGGGCGTTCAGGCAAGCGGCTGTCAAGCGGCGGTCGTGGGTTTTAAGCCCGGCTCTTACCAATGAGTTTTTCAGAACTTATGTACCTACGGAATATTTGCCGTTAGCTTTTAGCTTTTCGGTGAAGGAAAACATCGTGAGGAAACCGGTCTAATCCCCATAAGGTCTAGTTTTCCCTCTGGGTTGGAAGTTCAGATGGCAGTCGCTTCCGTGAAACTAGTGGCTATGCCATCTTGGGATTAGGTGTCAAAGCGGACCCCGGGCTCCTTTAGGGGCACAGCCGGGAATAACGCTAGGAGGATGTTGATTAAAAAAAAGACTTGCATACTATTCGATTTTCAAAATGTGCACCAATATTAAAATAAACAATTCTCCACTAATTGACATTGAGAATGGGGGAAAATATTTACTGCAACAAAACTTTAGAAAGTATTATCATCATCATCATATAAACCTAAAGACGGCTTATGTCCAGCAGTGGACATAAGCCTCCTTACAAAGTATATGTAGATAGATACGAAGTGCTGTAGTAATATTTTTTCTGACATATTTAACCATGCCGATTACTTGGAGGGGCGTCAATTGAACGAAATAGCGAAGCGAATGAAGTTTACTGCATCAGCTTGGCCCTAAATTAGTTTTCCAGTATATGCAGGTCGCATTTCTCAACTGTTTCCCGTAAAATTTTGTGAACAGGCTCCTTAATTATAATATTTTACTGTCGGTCCAGTTTTTCACAACGAAAAAAAACATTTAGAAACAAGATAAGACTCACGATTACTCACAGACCCACTAGTTTTAAGATTTTTTTACTCTAACACTTTCTATTGCTTACTGGCGTGTCGTTGAATCAAATATCTTAATCCCCAACACACGTATTTAGTATTTTCAAACTCAGGGTCGATTAGGTACCTATAACAACTAACTGTTTACTAGTAATGACGATTAAAACTCCATTGAACTTGAGACCGAAGAACAAATGAGCAATCATAGTTACATCATTGCACTTCGAATTGTTAAGAGTCCCCGGCACGGTTGTCTCAAGGCGAATCTCCGATCTCTCCATACAAACTTATTTCCGACCTATGGCGGATCCCATTGTGTATACCAAGTTTAATGTTATTCTAGTATGCCGTTTTAAAATGAGAACTAAACTAAGTATAGAGAGTCGAGCGTCCTGTCGACACTTAATAGCATAATAATGTTAACCTTTTCTTTTTTTAATTAATTGGGAAGAACAGCTTACCGGCAGCTTCGCTTCGCGACCGACAATAGGCTTTTTGATGAAATTTCCATTTCGGAAGAAAATGGTTTCCGCTAACTAAATCTTAACAAATCAGTTTGATTTTGGTGTCGATCGCTTCAGCATAATGTATTCTAGGTCTTTATAGGTTTAGTTTTAACAATAAAAATGAATTTGAGGTGCCTATAAGATTGAATTTATTCCAAATTTTGAAAAAAGCAAACCTGTAAACATAGTCTTTCATTGTGTCAATAGCGTACAAAAAAATCATTGAGATTGAAAAATATTTACAAGCGGAAACATATTTTCTCCTTTTGCATTGACGAGCACGAGCATATTTTTTGGAAATTAATTGCATAACCCTTTTTGTATCACTAAGCCGTCCTATATAAAAATAAAACTAGTTGCCTGCGCGGCTCCGCCTGAGAACCTAGGTAGACCAAGTCACGGGATAAAAGATTGTAGTCATATAAATAATAAAGTAACCTATGTCCTAGCTTTACACATGCCAAATGTCAACACAATTGTTTCAGTAGTTTAGTCGTGAAAAGGTAACAACCGAACATACAGTCAATGTGTCCCCTTAACGTATTACGTTAAAGGAAGCCTGCGCGATTACCTGGTTAAGAAGAAATCACTTTTATTTCACCATCGCCATACGCGTGCTCTTGCGCAATACTTTCGCCATTACGTCGGAGCCGGTTTGAGATGACCAATTTGCGAAACTGACTGATTAAAAAAGCTGTTGGCCTGACACGACAAATGGTGCATTACATATGAAACTTCGAGTTTGTAACATGTTTGGATTAAAATAGAAATAAAGAAAGAAAGTTGCATTTAGTCGCTAACATTAACCATCCGTCCGGATTTCGTGCGTTGCCTTCACTGGCAATAGACGCCCTGTTGCCGATATCAGAGCGTCAGTAAGCGCGCGGTAAAGTACAAAATACCGCATACCGATTCCGTCCCGCCAAGTCAGGAAGTAATGATGTCCCGTATTCAAGGGGATATATTGATTAACCCCTTATGCAAAAAGAGGGGTGTTACGAGTTTGACGTGTCTGTGTATCTGTGTCTGTCTGTGGAACCGAAGCTCCAAACAAAAACACCGATTTTAATGCGGTTTAGCTACGTCTCAACCAAATCGGTTCAGCCAGTTTTGAACTATAAAAACTTTGATATTAAAATATCGAGGGCTTTACAACTTTTCTGTTTTTATTATGGTCGGTGTATAACAATATTCGGCGAAATGAAACATTCGATCGAGAGTTCTGAACTAAGTCAAACAAGAATAAACTTTCTCAAATACAACACGAATAAAACAGCACTCTTAATAAATCGTATAAATTCAACACTATAAATAACTACTATAATTTACAGCTATCCTGGTCTTCTTTTTTTTAGCCGAGTAAATTGACGCCTTAAGAGGCCGATCTGTATGTTTTCCATCCAGGCCTATATATGTCTTAATAGGAGTTTAAATAAGGATAACTATCGTCTAAGGTAGTTAATTAGCTGTTTAGTATCAATTACTGGTGGGATAGAAGTCACTACCGGAGTTTTTATTTAAGATCTGGTTAAGACAGTCTCTTCGGTAATACGGTGTAATAATACTGAAAAGTATTACAGGTGTATATTACGATCAATCTGTAGGTACAAAGTGTACCTACCTACTGACGAAAAAAACGTTACAATATGAAGACGAATGAATTTAAATGAAGTTGTGTTTATATTTTAACGTCTTTTTTCCGCTAGCCACAAAAGCACGTAAAACTATAGAACTGTAACAAATGTTACTTTAAGTAACTATTGTAAGGAAATGTGGCATTTTTCTTCTAATTGCGGACTACATGCCAACATTAAAAATAAATAACTTGCTTAATTATCTTACTCGTACATAAACAGTCTCATATAAACTGACTGTTAGATTTATTTACTAACCTGTATTTTCTATTCACATCTGTATTGAACCTAATATTTTTTTAAATTGTTTGGATTATGTAATTCCAACATTATTGACAACCCATATAAAGGCGACCTTATTTTTTAAATTTATTGACAATACACGTTCATGTACCCGTCAATATTTCCTAAATCGTATGATAATTTAAATGTGATTTTGATTTTGTTTAAAAACCGACGATCGCAGAAAAAAAATTGACTTTGTGTAGTTTTAAGTGCAGCTATATGTTGTGAAATAAATGAATCTATTTAGTCACTGTGTAGGTATACCCGTAAAAAAAGAAAAATAAAGAACTTAGTTACTGGCCTCTAATAAAACCTTAAGCCTAATTTACACGATTAATGCCGGTTCCCAATAATCAATCCACGGATAGTTTTCCTTACCAGCAGTTACATTTTGACAGATTTCCCGTAGAAAATGTGTCGAAACGTAACTGTTGGTAAGGAAAACTATCGGTGGATTGATTATTGGGAACCGGCCTATGGCAAACCAGATCAATATTTTCCAATGATCTTTGGCTATAATTTATTCATGAATTAGTGACATTTACCAGAAGGCCAACATGACACTTGGCTTCCTAACTACCTACACGCTACATTGTCCGTCAAAAGAATGTATACAATTTAGAATCTTATCACCAAGCAATAAGGTACTATGGGTGCAAATATTTATAATGCTGGGTACACACCATCAATCACTCACTGCTGAATTGACATTGAAAAAGCGATTAAATGTTAAGTAATGATTTCGTGCGATACTTGGTCAATTTTTAGAAGTTTGACAGCTGTTTTTAGACGCTAAATATATATTTCGATAACCTATAATAAAGAGCTCCAATTTTGTTATGTTTTTCTACTATAAATTATTAGTATTGCCCAATTGGGAACTTTCCTGGGTAAAAAATAAAACAAAAAAAAGAAAAAGTTCCGCGTGACGTCACATTATGATAAAAAGTGTAGGTAGATAAGTACCATAATGTGACGTCTCACGTGCTATATGTTCATATTCTTTTGTTAGATTGTAAAAAAAAGTACGTGACCTATCTTTCTCCTAGCGTTATTACCGGTTGTGCCCCTAAAGGAACCCGGGGACCGCTTTGACACGTAATGCCAAGATTTGGCATAAGCATTAGTTTTACAAAAGCGAGTGCCATCTGACCTTCCAACCCCGATGGAAAACTAAAACTTATTGGCATTAGACCGGTTTCCTCACGATGTGTCCAATATTTGTTGATAATTTAACTGGCAACCGTTCTATCTTTTTCAAGATCTCACGGTTCGTATTTTCTTAGATAGTTTGCGCCTGAACGAAAAAGTTAATCCGTTTTTTTTCTCCTGAATGGCTAACATAAAAACCCGATATATTCACAAATTTAAATTAAAGGAAAATGCATGCGTGGTCGTCGCCTCGTCGGTTAGAATCCGGCTCTGAGCATTACATTTTTATTTTTTTCCTTTAATTTAAATTTATAATTTCGTTAGCAGCATACTGCTGAATACAAAATTGATCTTTCGCAAACTTTCACGTTTAACATACCAGTAGGATTTCACACACAAAAGGCGGCACGGAGAACCATTCCTTCAAAATATAAGCTAGCTTCGATTACCGAAGTCAGATAAAGCACGTCCTCTGCGCATGCGCCAGAAAGTTCTACGACACGTTTTCAAACGTTACCTTGCTTCTAAGCATTTTGATAAAAGAGCCACTTTACTATACAAATTGGGGCTAAACCCGACACACTGCCTCCGGCTGACAGCAAAAGTAGGTTAGCAGGGTCGCGTCGTGTGCGGTGGGCCTTATCACCCGTGACGTGACTAAAAATATAATAATTATATTTTTCGTCATGACGGGATGACGCTTGGTAATGCTTGGGTGGGCTTGTAATAGTAGTAATTTTAAATTGTTTGTGACTATTCGGTGATTCGTTACGCGTTTTGTTTCGTGGCTTTGGTTTTTTTTATTAAGTAAGTCCAAGTACAGTTGTAGTCAGTACTATTTTATACTTCTACTTTTGATAAAAAAAATATAGATTTCATGCAGATCGTAAATAAATAAACTGCTATAAATTAAAAGCTATAGGTATATTGAAATTAAGCTGCTTTCAATTAAATTACATTATTGAATAACTTATCGTTTTAGTGTTAGGTCAACATTGAGCATGATTGAATATTTTAAGCGTTAAAAACATTATGTATTCTTTATAATGTCAAAGATTACAAAAATATCCAGTTTATTTGGCATTTCTAATCCACTTAAGCGTTTATTTGTGCTTGTTAATTAATATTGCATAATAATTTGTTATAAAAGTTACGGAGATGCACAGATGTAGGTGTTTTTTACTTTCTAAACTATCCAGTCAGCCGTAATAAAAACGAATGGATAAAGTTTGAAGCGTGCCCTTAATAGTTTAAGAAAATGAGATCCATGTTAATAAATCTCTTGCTTTTCTCCTTCTTGCTTGCTTCTTCTTGATCGCTTAATCAAAAACAAGATCCTGCAGTGTACCTATAGCTTTATTGTCCCGGAGAGAAAGGTATAGGTTAGTGCTCTACAGTAAATTCTTGGCCCGTTGAACATCTCTAGGAATGTCTTGTTTTACGCCCTTGTCCAGCAATCTACTGCTACATCATGCTACTAACCCGAAAACATTAATTTTTATTCCTTGAAACTAAAGGTATATTCTTAAGAAGGCCTTTAGTTTTAGTGTTCATATTTTTTTATTACTTACGAATGTATCATCAGATACGTGTTACACCAGTTTAAGCTTCTTCTGTGTCCATTACATAATACATCTTACCGGTTTCTTATTGGCACAATAAAAGCGTCATAAGCTGGACAGAACTTTGTCGAAGTAACGTAATACTGGTATGACGGTTTGAATGTGGTTAGCAGGTTAAAGTGACAAGGTAGTAAATATTTTGACCGCGTTGTACCAAAGTTAAAGTTATCAGCCGACATCGCGTGACTTTTAAATGTTAACAACTACTAAATATTAAGTTGCTTTGTGTTGGTAGACTAAAGTTATTTTTATCTCGTGATAAAAGTAATAAAAATGGATTAAGTGTCTTAGTGAACTTGAAAATATGAGGAATATGCGGTACATTCCGTGTTCTTCAAGTTTAACACTACATAAATTTAGTAAACTAGAAAAGATTATAGACCAATCGATATAAGCTTAAATCATCACTCTCTAAAACATCCACACTTTTTTTACTGGCCAAAATTCTGGCCAAGTTTCACTAGCGGAAAATATTGCGGAATTTACGAGGAAATAACAGAAATAAAGGCAACACTCGCTCTAACTTTAAAGAAGGTAAGGGTGTATATGTAAACTGCACGCATTCAAATGTTTAGGAATATAATTATAGAGAAACTACACAATAACCCAACACGGTGGATCTTCACTAGATCGCATTCAGCGACCTCGGGGGTAATCACGTAACGTTTAAACGCGCGTTTGTGACAACTTAAATGTAATTTTTTGGGTTCTGTACCTCGAAAGGAAGAAACGGAACCCTTATAGGATCACTTTGTTGTCCGTCCGTCCGTCTGTCATGATCCTTTTTCTCAGGAACGCGTGGAAGTATTAAGCTAAAATGTATACCAAATACTCAGAACTACTGTTCCTTAAAGCTGTGAAAAAATCAAACTTCTAAGCCAACGCAATCAAAAGATAGAGCCGTTTATGCCGCGAATCAAAACCTACAGGGTACTTCCCGTGAACTCAGAATCTTGAAATTTGGTATGAAGCAACGTCTTATAGCACAGATAAAGGAAAAATTGCGAAAATCGTACATTTTTGCACGGAACCCTCGGTGCGCGAGTCCGACTCGCACTTGGCCGGTTTTTTTTTTCATAATAAAATTTTACCTCACCTATTAAAACTGTTAAAAGCACATTTGCAAGCATCTCCAAATATCCCTCCCTGTGTACAGTCGCCATCAGATATATCGGAGCGGCCAAAGTGATCACAAATATCTGAACTCGTCTCCGACCGTTTTGACCGCTCCGATATATATCCAGGTCTGTAATTAGTTTATGTAGCTTCAGATACCATAGTAAACAATATACAGCGAATTTAAGTTTTTCATACACAACTTGTTTTGCTGTAGGTATTTCGTTTGTTTTATAAACTGGAACCATATAAACTAATTATAAACATAGATATATGTACTTCACAATCCAACACTTAGTTTTAAAATGAGAAAGAAACTCCGTTTGTGCGGTTAAATTTGGCCGAGCTTACTGCGGACTTTCAATACAGATCAGATCCCAAGTAAAGATATTAAAGATTATATAGCCGTAATAAAATCACAAAAACTGTGACTGCATTTGAACAAAAACCCAAACGAAATAAAAAACGAAAGTACGATATAACGCCGAGATAAGTTGCATAAGCGGCCGACATAATGTCTGGGAAACAATAAAAATACCAGCATTGTGCTACGATAATATACAGATTACATCGAATAAGCGTAAAGACATTTACATACATTAACTAGGTATTTAGCACGCATGATAAATCGGCAAAATTCTTGGTCAAAATGTAAGTTAGTGTAAGAGTACTTAAACGCTTTATTTTTTGCATAATATCTGTAACCAATGGTATATCTTATAGACCTTTGTTTTTTATTGTGAAAATTTGTTTCTCATCAGTAAAAAACTGGTATTATGTGTACACCCCTTTAGAACCTTTGTTCTAAAGGGAACCTATTCTACACCTTATTCAAAGCAATTTTATTGAAAGTACCTAACTAGGCCGCATAGTAATTGACTGCATGTAATAATAATAATAAAGCCGTTTATTCCTTAAATATACATATAGTTACATTTCATTTGCTTTTATTTATTTCTATTTAAGGACCCTCTAATGGGTGTAGGCCTCCTCCAACCTTTTCCATAGTGCTCTGTTTTGTGCTTTTTTAATCCAGCTTTGTCCCGCTACTGGGACAATATCATCTTTCCACCTGGTTTGTGGTCTCCCTCTGTTTCTCGTACCATGAGGTCCTTGCCATTCTGTCACCACTTTGGTCCATCTCTGGTCTTCTAATCTGGCTAGGTGGCCTGCCCATTTCCATTTTAAGGATCTTGAGTGGTCGAGTGCATCTATGACTTTAGTTATTTTCCTTATTTCTGAGCATCTCTTTTTGTCTCTAAGTTTTATGTTGAGTATACTTCTCTCTATACTTCTTTGACACACCTGGATATCATTCTTCGTCTTAGCGTTGTAGATCCATGTTTGGCATCCGTAGGTAAGGCTGGGTAGTATACAAGTGTTGAGTACCTTGCGTTTCAATCTCATTGGTAGTTTTGATTTTAGGATTTCTTTATGACTCCAGTATTTTTTCCAAGTAATACCAACTCGTCTGTTTATTTCTTCATAATGTCTAGTTTTTCTGAATGTTATTTGTTTTCCTAAGTATATATATTCTTCCACATACTCTAGGTCGCTTTGGTTGACATGGATTGGAAATTGTGCTCCATTGCTCATGACTTTAGTTTTTGATGTATTCAGTTCTAAACCAATTTCTTTGCTGACATTGTAGAGTTCGCTGATCATTTCTTGTAGTTGTTTTGGGTTTTCAGACATAACTATGATATCGTCTGCAAACCTCAAGTGGCTTAGATGCTTTCCATCTATAAATATTCCCTTTTTTGACCAATCCAGTTTTTCGAATATGTGTTGAAGTACAGATATGAATAATTTGGGTGATAAAGGGTCGCCTTGCTTTACTCCTCTTCTTATTTTTATAGCAGGTCCTATTTTATCTAATTTCACTCTGCTTGTACTTTTTTCGTATATATTTTTTAGTATGTCTATGTATGTTTGGTGAACTTGCTGGTGTTGCAGGGCTTCCCATATGCTGTTGTGGCTAATTGAATCAAATGCTTTCATGTAGTCTATGAAACACAAGTACAAAAATTTTCTTTTTTCTACGTATTTTTCGACTATTTGATCTAGTGCTTGGATGTGGTCCATCGTTGAGAACCCTTTTCGAAATCCTGCTTGTTCAATTGGCTGTTTGTCTTCTATTGTAGGTGCTATTCTTTTTTCTATGGCTGACGAGAATACTTTATACAGGGTTGGTAGCAGGCTTATTGGACGATAGTTCCCTACATCTGTGGGATCTCCTTTTTTATATAACAATATAATGTTTGATTCTGTCCATGTACTGGGCACTGTCTTGTTTTGTATAATTTTGTTAAATAAAGACGTCAGGGGGTGGATAAGTACTTTTTTCCCGTGTTTTATTACGTTGTTGGTTATATTGTCTGGTCCAGGGCTCTTATCGCTTTTCAATTGTTGGATTGTCTTCTCTATTTCGAAACATGTAAAGGCCGGGATTTGTGATTGAGATGTATTAAAAGAGACACTTGGTTTGTTTTTGTCCAGTGGGTAGGTATTGTGTTGGCCCTGATCTTCTGTATTCTCGTACAGCGTTTTGTAGAAGTCTGTGGCTATGTCTATTATGTCTAATCTTGACTGTATTGGTTTGTCTATATTTGTTTGTTTCAGGTTTTTTATCCATTTTTTTCCAGTATCTAGCCTTTTGTTGGCTCTTTTCAGACTCCCAGAGCTTATTAGGTTTTCTTCTATGACTTTAATCCTATAATCTGTATAGTCTCTTCTTATTTGTTTGTTAATTTTTTTGTATAAGTTACTTAGTTCTCTCTTTTCATCACTTTTTAATGGTTTTTTATTTAGGAGTATTTGGCGCCTTCTCAGGAGTTCATCTGTTTCTTCTTTGATGATCCTTTCATCTTTTGGGGTTTTTGGATAATTTGCTGGGTTGAGACAGCTTGTAATCAGGTTTGTTATTTTTCCGTAGTAGGTTTCAATGTCATCTGTTTCCTGCAGGTTCAAATGTTTTTCTTCTTTGGATAGCCTTTCCGAAAAGACTTAAAGTTCAGTTTCGTTTTCTATTTTTGTAAGCGTTTTCCCATAGTTTGCTCTACTTTTTTTGTTTTCGTTTAATATCATTGTTCCTCGTATGAGTCTATGATCTGATGGAAAAGTTAGGTTTAATATTTCTATGTTTGAAAAACGTCTGGGCATATTTGTGAGTATATAATCAATTTGGTTTTTGGTTTCTCTGTTAGGTGATAACCATGTCCACATGTTCTTCTGTTTTTTCTTGAAAATTGTGTTTAATATTGTTAGGTTGTTTTCTAATGCATATTTTACTAATGTTTCTCCACGGTGGTTACGGCTTCCATAGCAGTGGTTTCCCATCACAAGTTCTTCGCCTGGGTTACGCTGCCCAATTTTTGCATTGATGTCGCCCATCAGTATAATGTTTTTTCCTAGTGTTTTTACTGTTTCCCTCAGTTTCATATAAAAGTTTTCTATGTCCTCGTTGGAAGCTTGTGTTGTAGGAGCGTGAACTTGGATGATGTTTATTTCTTCTTTGTTAAATTTTAGAGTTAAGATACATATTCTTTCTGAAATCCCATAGTATTTTTCTATGTAGTTTTTTAATTTCTTTTTTATAAGGAAACCGACGCCATATTGTCCTGATTAAATCAGGACAATTGACTGCATGTACATGCACTTTAATAAGATGCTAATATTAGTCCACCCAGTATTGTACATAGGAATTGTAAGTTATGAAAATCAAATGTATTATTTGATTTTGTTAATCTGAAAAAATAACTAATGCATTTACAACAGCAAAAAGGAAACATAAATGTAAAAATATGCGATTAATCTTTATTAACTAGCTCTTGCAGTAATTTACTCATAGTACATTATGTAACTAGGGCGGTGAATTCGTGAATCCCCAGGTCGCAGGTGTTTGTGGCCCGAACCGAAGGTGAGGGCCTATAAATATGCGCTCTGGGGCTTTAAGAACTACCGCCCGGGTTGCGTACAAAATTTTACGTCTTCACTTGGCCACAATGCGAGTTTTCCCGTACGCGCAGTAAAACTCGCATTATGGCCAGGTGTGACGTAAAAATACATTTTAAAAGCTGCATCGATTCATGTTTACCTACATTCAATACTATTAAACGAGCAATATTATATCTATGGAAAATTAGTTTTTCCTTATTTTCACCCGAGCAGAGCTTGGACGCCCAGGGACTACATATTTATATTTATAAGTGCAAATATCTGTTTGTACAGTCAAGTACAAAAATATGTATCGATTTAATCCTCACATAAATATGTACCGAAACCTAAATAAGCTGACGTAAGAGCGATGAGACATATTTATGAGTAAGTTGATGCCCATATCACCACATATGTTTACACTTAACTGTCACAGCAGTTACAACAGAAGTCTTCTCAACCACAGTCGAGACCATTTCGTCTTCGCGTCATGGTGCGTACACGGCAAGCCAACGAACGGCTATGTATCTCACTCTAACAAGTAGCTGTCACTTAAATGCTTCGCGTTCGTTGGTCGTTCGTTTGCTCAGTGTGTACCCACCATTATAACGGTTTCATCCAACGAAGCCTATAAGTGTTGGAAGTGTTTAGGCACTATTTCTGAAGCGACTGCCGTCTGACCTTTATTCAACCTCTTGAATAGGTAAGCACTTAAAAAGTTCCAAACCCCAACAAAGTATACTCGTAGTTTCCCTTAGGAAACTTGACCTGGTCAGGATTAGGAGCTTTGTGAACCGACTACTTACTTGCTTGTGGCAAGTTCTTGTCAAGTTAAGTATGGGGGGACTTTCATTTATTATAAGACGCGATTTAGTCTAACACTTTTAGGGTTTCGTACCCAAAGGGTAAAAACGGGACCCTAATACTAAGACTTCGCTGTCCGTCTGTCTGTAACCAGGCTGTATCTCAAGAACCGCGATAGACAGTTGAAATTTTCACAGATGATGTATTTCTATTGCCGCTATAACAACAAATACTAAAAAGAAAATAAAATAAATATTTAAGGGGGGCTCCCATACAACAAACGTTTTTTATAGATAATGGTAGGGAACCCTTCGTGCGCGAGTCCGACTCGCACTTGGCCGTTTTTTAATCCGATGTCAAGTGAACGGAAGCAAATTGTAGACTTTCATGAGCACCAACCGCGGTCAGGTAGTCTGCCATATTTGTATTTAGCGACATCGAACCCCATTCCCGAACAATGCATTAAGGCGGGATAACTCTGTGCAGTGTGCAGCCGCTATCAACGGATCGTGCTCCAATTTATGACTACCGTCTTCCACCTAGATCTACTATCGTTATGTGTTTCTTATTATTTATTACCTATTAGGCATTATTGTATATATTTCTTGCAGTATTTATTCCTAGTATTGATTGAAACTTTCACGATTAACACTGTTTATTTTTACTAAACGGGGCTGTGTTTGGCAATTTACATAATACAATATATATTGCCTAGGTCAATTTACAGATATTATGATCGTCAAATAAAAATAAAACCTTGAAATAATATGCATTAAAAAATTACAAATTATATATGTCAATACAGAAATTTAACTATTGCCGTCTAGACGTATCTTTGTCAATTGCCCTAGATTTCCGACTCAGAATGCAGAATAAAAAACCTTGTTACTGCATGTCTTCTAAGGAAACAAGTTGTTACATATTAAGGTTAACCCATAACCGCATCAAAGCAGACTTACACTAATGAGAGTTAAACACATAACTAAGTAACCTTTGCAGGGAAGCAGTTAAGTTCCCACGCTATTAAGAGGTGTTACTATACAGAATGACTGAAGACTGAAACACATTGGCGCGGCCTGCGGTGGCGGTCAACTGTAAATTTGACAGCTATTGTCACTATTGACCGCCACCGCAGACTGCGCCTGTGATTCAGGCCTCAGGCTTATTAGTATTAAGGATAGAAGGTCAACGGCCTTAGTTTTGACATTAGTTGTTAAATTAGCTATCCAATCATTTCATAACACGCTGTAGACTATTTGAAAAAATGAAAATTTAAATTGTTGTACCTAACAAAGTACCTATTAGTCGTAATTATCACAGTGTATAATTTGCCATAAGATAAATAAAAAAATAACAAAAGGTTTCGTAATCTTCATTTTAAAAAAACGTTTGGCAAACTAACGATTAACAATTTAGTTGTTTTATAAAATATTGTTTTACAAATAGTTCATTTTACGAGTAAACTGCAGCGGCCGGTGAAGCGTCAGAACCGTTTTTTTATTTACCATACCTTTTTATGAATTTACTACAGGAATATTTCTTGGCTATTCCGTTAGATACCGTGATATGACAAACATTCATTTTTTATAAAACAATCTTTTGTAGAGGGTAATTTCGTAAAATTACTTTTTTTGACGATTTATTTAGAAAATTATCATTTTTTCAAATATAAATCATCATTCGCTTGTCCTTATCCCATTTACTTGGGGTCGGCGCAGCATGTTTTTTTCTTCCATACCTCTCTGTCGCCCGTCAACTCATCACACACATCTTTCCTGTTCATATCGTCTCTCACGCAGTCCATCCACCTTTTCCTTGGCCTACCTCTTCTCTTACATCCCTCCACATTCATACTTAATGCCCTTCTAGTAACATGACTATCATCCCTCCGCATAACATGTCCATACCACCGTAAACGATTTGCTCTCAGCTTTTCAGTTATCGGTGCTACTTTCAGGCTTCCTCTTATATACTCATTCCTTACACGATCCAATCTCGTCACGCCACACATCCATCTCAACATTCTCATCTCCGCAACATGCAATCTCGTTTCATCCGTCATCTTTGCGGCCCAACATTCCGCTCCATACATGACGACAGGTCTTATAATGGTCTTGTATATTTTGCCCTTCAGTCGAAGGGGCATTCGGTCGTCGCAGATTGTTCCCGTAACCTGTCGCCATTTCATCCATCCTGCGCTGATTTGGTTTCTAACGTCACGGTCAATATCGCCATTAAATTGTATAAGTGACCCGAGGTATCGAAAATCGGAGCAGGCCGGCAGCGTTACGCCATTGAGCTCTATGGGCGTAAAATTGGAGAGACCGCCGAAATCGCAAAACATGTGTTCAGTTTTTGATCTGCTGATTTTCAAGCCCACATTCTCCAATTTTTGCCGCCACTGCTCTAGTCTGCTCTCAACCCCGAGTCCATCTTCACCAACGAGGACAATATCATCAGCGAAGAGCATACACCAGGGCGCCTCCTCCTGGATGCCCGAGGACAGAGCGTCCATTATAAGCAGGAAGAGGTAAGGGCTTAAAGCCGAGCCCTGGTGTAAGCCCACCGCGACGCTGAACCTGTCGGTGATGCCAGCTGCCGACCGGACGCGAGTACAACACCTGTCATACATAGACCGAATCAGCCTTACATACTTCCCTGGCACACATTTCTCTTTCAAGGCCCACCACAAAACCTCACGAGGAACTCGGTCATAAGCCTTCTCAAGGTCAACTAACACCATATGTAGGTTTTTTTGCGCATGTCTGTATTTCTCGCATAGTTGCCGAAGAGCGAATATGGCGTCTCTTGTACCCCTGCCCGGCATAAATCCGAATTGGTTTTGTTTTATTTCACTCTCATCTCTCATTCGTCTCTCTATCACTTTCTCCCACACTTTCATACTATGTGGCATAAGCTTTATTCCTCTATAGTTGTTACATTCTTTTTCAAATATAAATATAATATAAAATATTTTTTATAGTGTAACATTTGCTAAATGAGTATTTGTCAAATAATTAACTATTTATAGTATGAGCATTTTGAGGAATGACAGCTTTGTGAATCATTGGTTATAAAATGATAATTTATGAAATTCTATTTATGGATTTATGATAAACCGTCAAATTAACACCATATTAAGAGCGTAATGACGTAAGTGAGGAAGGATGGTCTGCAGATGAAAGGTAGATGTATATAGAGAACTCCTACAAGACTTCCCACTAAATGATAACACCCCAGTAGTAGCCTAAATACTCTTATAATATTCACTTCTATTAGGTACCTAAATTTGAATGCATTTTTTAATCAAAAATGACAATGTGATTGTCGTGTTGGCATGGCCCGAATGGTTACGAGAAAAAGTTATGCGTGGTCATACATAGAATATATATATATATATATATATATATATAAACGCGTTGACTTGAGAACCTCCTCCGTTTTTTCGTCGGTTAAAAAGGATGGGCCTTGCCTTTTTTGGCTTGAGTTTAATTATTTTGGCACCTACTGTATATAATAATTGAATTACCAATTGTTCTAAGCAATTAGGTTAAGATTATGTTTTTAACTCACGATTCGAAAGTGCTTGTTACTAGTCATACATGAATAAAGATTATTTTGAGTTTGAGTTTATATGCATCTTATCGATGCGTTCCTCGCAGATACTACAGAAGTGGGCCAGTAGCAAATGCATCTAAGCATCGTTACACGGGATTCAACCCGTTCTTAATGCATTCGTTGTCTGTATTAGGACTGGTCTTATGACCTACACGCAGCGAGTTAAATCTTAAACGGGTTATTTTATTTGCAAACTTGCTCCGTGAGGAGGTTTTTGCTTTCGGCCCTAAATAGCGGAGAGTATTGAGATCGTCAGTGTGTGAGCTTTTTACGTCTTGCCAGTTTTATAATGTGCAATTATTGTTCCCTTGACTGAGCAAGATACGGTTTTTTTGGGAATAAATCGGCGCGTATCCCTAATAACTTAATATAGAAGCAGTATATTGTAAAGTAAAGAATGTTTAGACCATTTTCGACAGATTTTTACGGAATTTATATAGATTGCTCTTTGTTTATTTTTTACCGTAATGCTATAAAGCAGTAATGTATACCTAAGTGCCTTCGGTGGCTTATTTGCAGTAAGTATCAATATTTGAAAATCATATGCTTACGGAACACATTGTTAGGGTGTTAGGCATAAAGTAGGTCTCAGATATACTTTTTTAAAAGCTCACCTTGGAGTTAAAGCGGTGATTTGAACACCAATCTTGGGATAACACGGGAAAAAAAACCTAATCAAGTTGCTTAGTTGTTTGACAAAGGCTAAGTATAAATGGGTTTAGTCTACCTTTTGCATAAATAGCTTCTATGTCAGGCCAATAACTTGAAAGTGGGTAGCCCCAATCGAGAAACAGAATGCGTCTAGAAGTATGCTGATAACGTTTAAAAATATTTGTTTATATGACTTAAAGTTATAACAGTTGACCCAGTTTTATCAAAGTAATCCGTTCAAAAAGCAACTATACCGTCCAAGCTGGAAGTTTCAAAATCCTATGACACTTTTGTCAAGTGGACATCTTCAATAACTCCAAGAAGGCTTGTTGCAAAACTACTAAAAAGACAGATGCATGTTCAATTTTAAAAGTCAACACTTATCTAAGTATTCCAGATTTTAACAAATGTCATCCCACGCTCGTTTAAAACCATCGAACGTCCAAAATGGTTTTCCAAACATTGACACACGTAAAAACTAGAACAGTCAATACAAACAAACCTTTGAGATGTGGGCAAACAGCGCCCACAGCATTCGGCCTTGCGGGCAGATGGTGTCAGTAGGCAATATGTATTGACTACATACCTCTTTGTCACTTGAAAAATGTTTCTCACTTAATATTTGACGACCGCTTTTCGGTGAAGGAAAAACATCGTGAGGAAACCTGCATACATCCGCGAAGAAATTCAAAGGTGTATTTGAAGTCCCCAATCCGTACTGGGCCAGCGTGGGGACTACTGCCCATTCCCTCTCATACATGAGAGGAGGCCTGTGCACAGCAGTGGGACGTATATAGGCTGATGATGTGTGATGTGATTTGATTTGACGACCGCTTTAGCCTATTTGGTAGTGACCATGCCCACGAACAGGGTAAGTAGCACGTAGAACCAATGGCCGTTGGGGCGTGAAGGTTCTCGAGTGGCGACCACACACCGGAAGGCGTGGCGTGGGTAGGCCCCCTACTAGGTTCACTGATGACCTGGTAAAGGTCGCGGGAGACCGCTGGATGCAGGTGGCGTGGAACCGGTCACATTGGCACTCTTTGGGGATGGCTTATGTCCAGCAGTGGACGTGTTTCGGCTGATAAGATGATGATGATGATGCTCACGAAGCAACGCTGGAATCCCGGTAAGGGCATTTATTTGTGTGATGAGCATGAAAATTTGTTCCTACGACTCATGGATGTTTTCTATGTATTTAAAAATGTATTTATCTATGTAAGTACATTTATCATAGTCTAGTAGGTACCCATAGTACAAGCTTTGCTTAGTTTGGGACTAAAATTTGACGTTTAGATCTACCTACTTACGTACAATGCGTTAAGTGATCGACTTGTAGAGCTACTTGACGAATTCGACAATACGTTACATAATTGACCGGCTGATTCCCTTAAGGAGCGACCATACCGCTGTTCAAAATACGCTAACGCACCGTAAACGCAGCAAAATGTATGAAGAATACGTGACACATACGACACGTCAACGCGTATACGCAGCGTAACGCACCGGTGTGGTCGCTACTTTACTTGTCAGTAGTATTTTACTGCGCGGACGCGGCGCGGTACGCATACACTGCCGCATTCCTACCGCCCCGCTACCGCGGCGACTCTTTTCTTTGTAACCCCTGAGCCACTGAGGGGAGTTATAAATCAATCATTTAATGAGTAATGTAAAAATATGGGTTGTTATCTGAAATAAATCCCTGTCAGGGATGAGTTCGCATTTGTACATGCGTGTTATCTGTTCTTTTCATAATTGTCCTGTTTTTGTGTTCTACAACCAATGTAGAATAAAGAATGTACACACGTACATAAATCTTTTTTTATTAAATTTTTGTATGTGTTATTTCTTGTATGTGCTGTGGCATCGTATCTCCCAAACCGGTGAACATTATTAATTTTGTAAATATAATAGGCTCTTTTAAACATTTTTCTAGGCTAAACATCAAACACGCTCAACATAAAAGTTCTAGTACCTAGCAATAAAATAATGTAACAAGTTGTAAACATAGTAATATATGTCTAGGTTTATGAATGGTCAGACCTTGGCATGGTTAGCATAGTGTCCATCGATCAAAATGATTCACTAACATAATGAAGCTGGAAATAGTGGTTTTAGTTCAGTTGAAGCATACGACGTATAGTACAATGCATGTGGTACAGTCAGTTATGCAGCTAACGCACATATAGATCTTGATGTAGTGACCTGTACCTAATATTTACTTGAGGCTATCACAGGACGATCTGCCAGCTATCGCGGCGAGCTCTTTCTAATTAGAACGCTCAGAAAGAGACGGATAGTGTAGTGACGCGTGTGCTGTCCAGACAGCAACCTATTAGCATATTAGGCATGAAGATAATGCGATATCAGACGACATTTGAAGCTCTATGTAAACACACACGACAAAAGCCTTTTGGCGTCGAGCCAGCCACATTGTTTTCTGACGTCTGTCTTGCATACAGACCACCTCATGTCGATATATCTACGAAAGTTTAACTGTGGAGTCAAGATTACACGCAGGCTTCTTACAGTCCTATCGTTCTATGACTGCATGCGAAAAAGGCAATGGAAATTGAACAACGAACTGCTCGGATACTAACTATTTTTCATTTGCTCTAAATTCAAACGATACAAAACAAATGAAACTACAGTTAAAAATTGATACTACTAGAGAGGAGCAGGTTCGCAATTCATCTGAATGTTTTATTATGTGTGTAGGTATGTTCCTCTTTTACTCAAAGACACCTGTACTAATTTTGAAAATATTTTTTTGTTTGAAAGGGTATAATTCCCAAGTGGTCCCTTGGTCGCACGTCAGGACCTGATGTTGGTATCCTGAAGAAACCAGGAAACTCTTCAAATAAGGCGAAATACTAAATTGAAGTCGGTTAAAACATTGTTTTTGAGGTAAATTTCTTCTGATCCTATACGATCCTGGCACTCACGAGGCTATGGTGGTTTTGTTTCCAAATCAACAAGGTTAGTGCCAACATACAGTGCACATTTAGGTCGAAACCAATTGTATTTCTAAAAACAAAGGGCGATTAACCGCCCACACTAAGAATGCGTTCACATTGCACGGATTTTCAGGATTTCAAGTACCGGTTTCGTAATGGTTTATTATCAAATTGTAAGAATAATGCCTTTGTTTAACTAGCATTGGCGGGGGCATTCACGTGCCCCCTGAAAACTGATTTATTTATTTATTTATTTATTTATTTATTTATTTATTTATTTCATTCTGTTAAAGATTACCAAGAGTGATGACATTGATTACCAGTTATAACTACATACAGATCCTACTTCCTACTAATATTATAAATGCGAAATTTTTGATGTTTGTGACTCAATCACGCTTAAACGGCCCAACCGATTATGGTGATATCTTGCACGAAGATAGGTTACAGCCTGGATTAGAATACCGGATAGTTTTTTATCCCGAAACCACGCCGATGAAGTAGTTACTAAGACGCTGTCGCTGTCTGTCCGTCTGTCAGTCACCAGGCTATATCTCAAGAACCGCGATAGCTAGACAGTTGAAGTTTTCACAAATTAATTATGTATTTCTGTTGCCGCTATAACAAATACAAAAATAAAATAATAGTACATTACGTAACTAGGGCGGTGAATTCGTGAATGCCGCAGATCGCAGGTGTTTGTGGCCCGAACCTAAGGTGAGGGCCATAAATATGCGCTCTGGGGCTTTACGAATTACCGCCCGTGTTGCGTACAAAATTTTAAGTCTTTACCTGGCAACAATGCAAGTTTTCCCGTAACTGCATTGTGGCCAGGTGTGACGTAAAAGAAATATTTAAAGACGGCTCCAATGCAACAAACGTTTTTTTTTGCTGTTTTTATAGGAACGCGTTCTTTTTAAATACATATAATCTTATGCCGTTGCCTATCTGAATAACTTATATTATACGAGTATTTTCATTAATAATTACCCACTGTTTTACATATATACTACGCGCCAGAAGAGTCTTGACAATAGCCACCCCTGTCGAGGCTTTAATTCCGAAGTCATATGCTCTCATTTTGGTGATGTGTAATACGATGTCGTAATTCGTTCAATATCGTTTTTTTTATGTTCGAGACTTGGTTAACTAACTATGACATCAGGATGAATATCATCATCATCATCCGTGTCAGTGTCCACTGCTAGACTGACACTGTTATGGCAGACCAGTCAGCTCGGTAGTCAGCTATTCCCCTCCAATCCCCTGCCCGCTGACTTGCGAATGACATTGTCCCACCCACCTAGCTATACTTTATACTGTTTGAGTTGGCCGAATTGTTTCAAAGTAGTCCATTTAAAAAGCAACTCTACCATCCATGGTATAGAATTCCAAATTCAATGACAGTTTTATAAAAAGTGCGTCTCATTAAATAATCTCAATTGAGAGATCGCTACTTCTAAAACTACTGGCACGTAAATGAAAATATGAAAAATATTTATATACGAGTATATCAAAGTTGTAGCCTGAAAATAATAATAGCAGTGGTAGCTTATTAGTAAAGTGACTTGCAGATTAGGCTTAAGAATGAGTTCCAGTTCCCTAAACTAGGTAAACCTGTTTTATAGGAAACCGGAGCGTATTCCGCCGCTGTTCTGCGATCCGCCGTCAAAGATGTTTGTTACTTATTTTGCTAGATAATTACTCGAAACGAATTGTACGAATGGTACGAATTAGATTTCTAGAAGATAATAAATTGTTTCGTATTATTCTGTAAGATTCAAAACAAAAAGAAAATTTACGCAAGAAAAATTATTAGTATGAATATAAATCTACCCCACGTCTTAATTCAGTTTAACTTGTACTTTACAAGGTGTGTGTTAGTGTGTGTCTGTGTGAGAGAGTTTATTTGTGTGAGTGTGTGTGTGAGTCAAATGAAGTTACGATAGAAGTATTTTGCAAGTTTTGGTTAATTTGGTAAGTCAGTAAGTAATTTCAGACGAATACTAATGTAACTCGGCCTTTCTACGTCGCCTGCGCCTGCGCAGTTTACGAGATTCCACCCAGTTTTATGGAATGTAATGGCCGTTAAATATTATTTTTGGATTTACGTTGTATCGTTTATGCGTTACCCGTGATTTTCCGAAATCCAAGAATGTACGTGGGCAAGTTGCTTTGTTTAGTAAACGAGTATTAAACAGATGTTTTCGTGTTCTGTTTACCGTGATTTACGATTGTTTTGATGAGTAATTGTTTCAGAAAATAAGTTCATAATTATTTTAGATACTTATTCATTTTGCTCATACGTGGATCAGAGGGGTAATGAAGTAACGTTTTGAACGCACGTTAGGACAGTCCAACTGTCAGATTTCCATATAAAAATTTACATTTAGATCTCCCTAACGTTCGTAGAATGCGTTATAATAATAATAATAAATACTCTTTATTGCACCACAACAAGAGAGACAAACAGGTTACAAAAAAATTGCTTAATAAATAATGGACACAACAGGCGGTCTTATCGCTTTACAGCGATCTCTTCCAGACAACCTTTGTACAGCAGGAAACATTTAAACTAGAATTTTTAACAGGTAGTGCAGGAATTCATCATGAAGAGTAAACTAACACATCAATCTTTCAAATATTTCTAAACAGGACACTTGAAAAAAAAAATACATACCTAATAAATTAATAAATACACAGACATATATACAACCATACATACATACATACATACATACAATACATAAAAGGCAACTTAAGGGAGAGACAGGTAATATTGTTTCAACAGATTTTTGAAAATAGGAAGAGGTTTTGCACACCTTATATGCAACGGCAAAGCATTCCACAACCGAACAGCCCGAAAGGTAAATGAGCCATTATAAAATTTGGTAGATGAAAGTGGTGGGGCAAGAAGATGGTTTTGGGAAGATCTGATGGAAGTGAGACGATTAAAACGCTCTTTGAGATATGGAGGAGTAGAGGGAATAAAAAGTATACTGTAGAGTAACGCAAGAATGTTAGAATCACGACGGAGACGAATTGGAAGCCACTTGAGCTGAGAACGAAAGGAGGAAACGTGGTCATACTTGCGCAAACCAAATATGAACCTAAGAGACACATTTTGAAGGCGCTCAAGTTTGTTAAGCTGGTCCTCAGTAAGGTCCAGATAGCACACATCAGCATAATCTAGAATGGGAAGAAGAAGAGATTGAGCTAGCGCAATTTTAGTGGCGAGTGGCAAAAAGTTACGAAGTCGACGAAGAGAACCGATCGAAGCAAACATCCGCCTGCTGACCTGCTGCTGCTGCGTTATGTGATCGATCTGCAGGTTCCTTTATTTATTTATGTAATTAATCATTATTGCAGAACAGAACATATTATGCAAAAATGGACTAAATGCTGCATTCTCTACCAGTCAATCCAGTCATCCCTTATGAGCTTGATCGGGTGAAAAACCTAAACAAAACCACACTTTTATCAATATCATTATTATTTATTTTATTTTATTTATTAATGGGCTACCCGAGGTTTTCATCGATTTTTGACAAGTTTTGAATCGTATCTCCTACTTTTGCACTACAGATAGAAGTATAAGTCAAACGGTTATCGGTTCTTCAATCTTTTATCTCCGTTTTGGTCTACCGGATTTTGAAACAAATGAATACTTAATTGTGTATGATTGTTTTAAACATTGTCTAAAAAAACACTTATTTCGTATCTCTATTGACGTGAAGGATCTAACATATACAAAATCTACATATTTGGGTTCGTCTGTGACGTCTCTAAAAACTGGTCTAGGGTTTTCATTTTAAACCAATTAACACAAAATTTATGGCCAGAAAACCAGTTTTTAGGCCTAAAATTGTTCAACTTTGATGACAAATATCTCGAAAATAATGAGCTTTGAAGTAAATATGGGATACTATATTGCTTAAAGCCGTTGCCGTTAATATAATAAGCTACTAAAAACCTAAGAAAACTAAGGGATTCCGATCGAAGGTCATTGGCATATGGGAGCCCCTTAAGAGAAAATAATACAACAAAAACAAGTACAGTGTCCCGCAAAACCGTTTGCACAGTTTGACTGTGGGATCGAGCAGACTCTACTCTCTTCTATCTAAACTTAATCTAATTAGTATGCAAGTACAAGAACCGCCTAAAATCTGATGGCAGAGGAGGCAAAGGGGGTGGGGAATACGGATAACAAGTTTTTTTTTTTTACCGATATAACTCCAAAAAATATTGCCTGGCTAAATTACAATCATCAAACGAAAAACTCATTACGAAGACTTGTTTGCTTACTCACACAGTAAAAAACCTATTCATGGACTCAGAGTTGTTTCAAGTTAATCACTTTCATGAGCCAAATATAGTTAATTATCTAGATGGAAGCGAAACGAATCTTAACTAAGGCCGGAATAGTTATAAGACTTCTTTTTTCTGTTTCAGCCTCGTACTGCCCTGAAGTAAAGCGTCAAAAATGTATACTAGTCCGTACGGTACTACGTCCTTATTCTATTGAAACAGTATGTACGCCTACGCACACAATTAAGCGAGTGATGTCATGCAACGAGCAAGCCTTATAAGGCTCGATCAGCTTGACAAGTGTCTTTGTAAGGTGTACACTTAAAACGGTGGCGGAACACCTGATCCGGAATCGTTTAGTTGACGGCCCCTGCTAAATGTAGTTGTTTTTAATACTATGACACTGGCAAACAATCATCAACCACCCACAGCTTATGGACACTTTGACGCCACAGGAGTCACAAGCACTTGATCCGTTATTGATTTGAGCATTGGTTGTAATAACATCTACAGAATAATGGAAGTCCCACACTCCCAACACAGTGCACGAGTGCACCCTCGAGAGCTCTGGCGACTTTACTCACCAATATGAACACAACATCAGAACTACAGAGCTGATAAAATGTCGACCATGCTACGCCCACTGTTAATGTGTGCAGCCTATATCGCAGCTATATCACGTTACCTATATAGGTAGATAAAATATATTTTTTTACTCTCAAACTCATTGAAAATTACCAGAGTATCCCTCTGAAGCATTCCAAGAGTGAGATTGACGCACGACCAGCGTGCGTGTGGCAGTTGTTTTTGTATTTTTTCTACATTATTATAATATTCAACTCGTTTTCAATATTTTTCGGTAGTTTACACTGACACTATAATGATGTGTAATGTAACACGCAAACGCTCATAATTTCCCATCGCCATCGCAACTGTCAAAAAAACAATGGTAATTATTTTATTTCGGGTGTTATTTTAGATCTTTACGTCGCTCCGGGCTATAAAGAGACATAACCGTGCGAAAAAACCCACTTCCTGACCAGGAAAAGACGTAAAATGTTGTAATTATGCTGCACGGTAATACGTAACGCATTAAATCACAAATTCATCGCAGAAATACTGGGCTATAAAGTCTCATTTACATTGGTGTGCCAATTAAGGATTTGCCCTAATGAAGAGTTGTGTCAAAACAATAAAATGCATAAATGGAAACATATTTTTGACGACTCTACATCATTTTTGAACCTGCGATGGAACATAATACATACCTCAAAACTACACTGCATTATCGATACTTAAAATTACAGCCAAGTTGTAAAAGATTTTAAAAGTAACTGTACCTATAACAGGCACCGTTCTCGACATACCGCTAATACAATATTGTCACGCGACTTAATGCGAGCATGTTAAGACGTAGTCGTAGCGGGTTCGATCTCGGCGATAGCTTAAATTGTGGCGCTTACCGTAACTATGGCGCGGCTGAGGCGCAAGTTACAGGCTGAAAGCGGGATACATATTTTCAGACATATTTTTACCTGCCCGCATCCTACCTATCATGGTATGGTATTTATGCACCATTCCCAACACACAATGCGTGAGAGCGCCAGGGCCCCTTTATACTTGATTTTATTTCAGTTGACTATATGCATCAAATTAGTCCATTCAAAAAGCAACTCTATAGTAGGTATAGAAGATTCTAATTCCCATGTGAGTTTTATAAATAGTCAGCCACATTAAAGAAACTCAGCCACATGTTTGCTTTTGATTTACAATTGTGCATTTTTGCACTACCCACATGAGCCGAGATGTTTTACTGAGTATACCGGAATAATCACTAGACATATTTGTACTCTTTTACAAAGGAATAAGCTGCTCAAGTCAATAAATTTAATTGACGTTGGTCATACAACATAATAATTACAAGATAAGGAAGGATATTTTTTGTCTTGGCAAAATGAAGTATAAAGCAGGACAGTTTTTGAAGGCTGGTTTTCTTGCAATGCATACTTATTAGGCAAATAACTATGGAGACGAGGGTCAAACTCCAAGCGTTCATAGATACTTTGATCTTACCGTTTCCGTCTCGTAAAACATTTTTCCGAATCAATTCTCTCGTGTCTTACGCCCTACGTAACGGAATCATTTCACGGTGTGCCAGGTGACGATGACGCGCCGGTGACATGCAAAATCATCGTCAACTGCGCCCGCGCAGTCCGCCGCAATGTTGATGCGAGACCGCACGATGATTTACTGTACCTACTCATTTTATCAAAAAATAGTGCAACGGTTTTCGAATATGTTGTGTGTGATGTGTTGTTTTAACCCCTTTCTTGAAATTGTAAATAAATGATCATTATTTGTTACATTTGTATGCGATTTCATTCGAACCCGAATATTATATAATATGTGCCCGATTACTCTCAGAGCTAACGAACTTTACCTAAGTCTGAATAAATATGATACCATCTTAAATGGAAATATTTTCGGCGGATGTTATACATAAAATACCGAATCTGTTTATTTAAAGATAATATATCGTTTCCTTCGAGTTTTTAATTAGATTCAGTTTTGTATACTCAGCATTAACGAGTGTCTATAACTGTTTGCACACTCATAAAATTCAAAACGTAATTTCATATCTTATGTCTGGGGTTTAGAATTCAAAATCGTGTACACGTATTAAAGACAAGTCTTGGCGATAAAGATCAGAACCTAGATAATAAATCACATGAAATGGGGAATAAAAACTCTCTTTTACAGTTTATGTCGACACGTGATATTTTACACGCTTGCAATTTTTAGTTTAAAAGAGAAAAGTCATAAGCGGGTTTGATGGTAAATGGTTTTCAGGGGTGTTATAAGTTTGACAGTGTATAAATGGTCCGTTTGAAGCATCGTAGCTCCCGAACTATGTAATTAAAGTCTGTCGAGGTGGTTCTTATCTACGTTGGTTGTGTCGGGGATGTGTATTTTTTATGTAATTTTTATAATTACATAAAAAATTCAAAACTATGAATTTTCATAACATTATGGCAAAGTGATAAAAAAAATGCCTTTGAACGAAAATGAGAATCCGGACATTTTAGAGCGTTGAATGACTACAATCCTCAAATGCAAAAGATAATTATTTTTATCATTTAAATATACTGTGAGCTTAGTCTCTTGTTATTATCTTAATGTATTGCAGAAGGACTATACTTTACATATTACATACCTGTTAATATGCTCAATGCGCAAAAATGGTAATAAGTTCAAAAAACTCATTACGTATTCTTATCACATTAAAGCACGGTTAGTGTCGTAAAAAATGACATGCAAACTGATTATTCAGTATGAGGAAAACTTGGATTTTTATGCGCGCGAGCAATAATCGTGGAAAGGCGGGTTCACACTGGAATAATGATGAGGTCCAAGACATTTTATTCAACTTTTAAAATGGTTATTGTCTGTTGTCAGTATGTAAAGGTACATATAGTATTTAGATTTGTATCGTATGTCACTATGTAATAATTATGTAAGCGTAAAACAATCCTGTCCATATTTAACTAACTTATGCAACTGAAAAAATTAGTCATTACCAATGAACAAAACTCTCGAAAAAACTCGTAAAACGTCACGTTTCAACTTTTTTTTCATGGTGCTTGACTTTTAAAAAAATGCGATAAGCTACGGTAGCCTAGTGGTTCAAGTATGCGGCTGTCAAGCGGCGGTCATGGGTTCGAATCCTGGCTCGTACCAATGAGTTTTCCGGAACCTGTGTACGGAATATTTACTGTTAGCTTTTCGGTGAAGGAAAACATCGTGAGGAAACCGGTCTAATCCCAATAAGGACTAGTTTTCCCTCTGGGTTTGAAGGTCAGATTGCAGTCGCTTTCGTAAAACTAGTGCCTATGCTAAATCTTGGGATTAGGTTTCAAAGCGCACCCCGGGATTCCTTAAGGGCATAACCGGGAACAACGCTAGGAGAATGATGACTTTAAAAAAAATCGTGTCTTCGCTTCTTCCTTTCCCTATAGACTTCATGTGATAGGTACTTTTGATACTTATCGATTACTGACTTTTTTTAAGTTGCTGATTTGACTAGTAGTCGGTGTATGACTTAAAAAAATCGTGACGTCACTTCTTCCTATTTCCTTATAGACTTCATACTTTACTTCAGGCGTTTTTTTAACGTTGCAAAGTTGTCTATCAGTCAACATAGCCACTTAACGCACGTGCTCAGTATCGAGTTTTCTATCTGTGCATCCCGCTCGTACTGTCGAAGTGCAATAGAGATGCACAGATAGAAAACTCGATACTCGTTAGCGTAAGCCGTCATTGTAAAACTCATGGTAAGCGTACTGCTGGTCGATCACGTAACGCATTATGCGCGCGTCAGGTAGATCGAAATGTCACTTTTGAATACGAGTAGGTAAATGACAGTTAAGTTGTCCTAACGCGCGTTCGAATTGTTCCGTGTTCGATCCTCTTCTCTAAAGGTTCGTAGCCCACTACAGACAGCAGCAGGCAACTTGTCGCAGTGACACGCAACTTGTCGCAGCGACCCGACTGGTATTTTTCTATGAAATACCTTTCATAGCCTGTGACACGTCGCCGTCACAGAAATACATAGAAACCAGTAGCGTCGCGGCAACAAGAAGCTTCCTGCTTTACTGTTATTCTTTATGCGCTTATCCGTCTCACCTCACCCGTCACACCTAACGAAACTTGACCTCTACCTACTCTTAGTTCCTACGAATCAGGGCATCAAGATATATTTGGTATATACTTATTTAAGATTCACTAACAATTGTTGACATAGATACATTGAAAACGTACAAGTTAATACATGTAAGGAGTGGTATCACAATTACTTACAGGTAAACACGGCATGCAAAACAAATATAAGTAAACAACTATAAAAATACCTAATCTTTAACTTATTTCCTAATTACTTACTTAGTTACGTTTTACGAAATATTTTAGGAGAGATGTTATAAATTTATATAGTGGGTCATAGTGCATATCCGACTTGTCACAGCAACCATTAGCAATTTTACATAACCTGCATATTGGCGAGTTAGTGCTTGACACTGATCTTCTAAGCGGGGCGCAAAGAGGGGTGATAGCATTACGGGAGAAACGAGATGGAGCACGAAAGTTCAAAAATGTTAGCAGTTGTGGACAATCTACTTTGTGGTTCACTAACTTGTACAAAAAAGTTGCATCTAAGAGCGTCCGTCAGTCTTCTAGGGAATCCATCTTGATATTGCAGTTTTCTTTGATAAGATATTGATCTTTTAGCTATGACACGTGCTTGAAAAGCAAAGTGACGATACACACTATAGCAAAAGGCTGCGAAATCCACGATGATACCTGGTTCCAAGATCTAGCCCAAAAACGCGCTAAGAGGCATAATCGTCAAGAAATTGCCGATGATACGGTCCCTCAATTTGCGTGCCCCAAATGTGGACGCAAATGTCGATCCTGGATTGGCCTATATAGTCACGACAGGCGTTGTCCCTCGCGTACAGACGCTGCTTAAATCATCTGTCAAGATGTATAAAGTGGGTGACAGACGTACGAGCTTTAAAATCGCGAGTTTAAAAGTCGCGAACTTACACGGCTCGACGTCAGCGACAGACGTACGAGCTTTAGTCGCGAACTTACTCGGCTCGGCGTCAGTGACACACGATCCTCACCCTAACTGCACTAAACAAAATGGGGGCTCGCGGCTCGCGGTAGTGACAGACAGGCGGACTACGAGCAAAATTCAAACCTGTTGGATCGTCGAAAAACTGGCTCGGCGGTTTTAAAGTACGCGTACTTACGATGACACACAGGCGAGTAAAGTCGTCGAGCCGTAAGTACGCGAACTTACTCGCCCGTCTGTCACCCACTTAAGGCCTTATGATGATGAGGTGAACTGGAAACAAGTTACAGAGTAACTGGGCAGTTGTCTTTAGTCGGTTACGAACTGATACTTTAAGGAATTGCCTGCCTTTTGGAAATACTGACGCCTGTTCATGTATGTAAAACTCCCTTTATGTGTAGGTTATTTTTAACCCGATACTTAAAGACAAAATTGATGACAGGATGATGACCGGCACATTAAATTGGAATGCCCTGTAGGAAGTCGTTTTATTGTTTCTTTGACCTTTATGAAGATGTAATCAGTTTAGAAATTAGTTGATTATTGGGTACACAGTTTCCTTATTTTGCAATTGAATAGATTAATTGGGGTATACAATCTACTAGCGTAGCTACTAGGTATATTTTAGCAGACACATTAGCCATGCGACCGTACCGGCTGTTTTATCTATAAATAATTTGTTTTTATCCAACTGCCGAAGGAGAGGAGGATTATGTTTCGGATGTATATTTATGAATGTGTGCATATAATAAAATGAAAGTAAATATATTATTAATGACATAGTTACAGGTCATAAGTACAGGCGATAATATTAATCATAACTATAATTTTATTAGGTGTAGGTATGTATTTATGTACGTCTTATTCTTAATTTCCTAAACAAACGAATAAAGGTGAGCGTTTGACCGTTATTATGAAACTTAAAAGTAAAAAAACGGAGTAATCATTATCATCATCATCCTGGTAGTCCTCATAGTGCACTAAACGAATTGGTACATCCAAAAATCAATATGTAGAGAAATCATATTACATTAAAAGTTTTTTAATGCCTTCATTGACACATTCACTGCCAAGAATCACTACGCGCTATACTCGTATCCGACCCCATGGTTTTTCTCGTATGTAGCGGAAAGGGACTACGGCTTAGTAGCGTTTGAAAGTGGTAACTTCGCAAACTAAATGCCAACTGTTTAATATATAAAATAATTCCGAGTGCATTGCGTGATCTAATTGAAAATACAGCGGGATAAAAATCTGTTCATCCGTTATAACCACTCGTGCTGTTAGCCGTTTAATTAGTAAACAAATGTGCGAGACACGCATGGGCGCTTGCGCATGATATGCGCAAGCGCCCATGCGTCCAGCGCCGCGCGTTACCGCGTTTTTGGTATCAGCGAGGATTTTTGTACGTCCGTAGATATAATTACTCTACATCGTTTAGCCGTAAGTCATTTGAGACCATTACTTATTTTTTATATCATCTGTTAATCTGCGATCAGTCACAACAACTATGAGCAGATGAGTTGAAAGAGGTTGGCCTAGCTTCCCCTAGTCAGGCAGCGCATTGGCCCTCTGGAGCATCTTCATTGGGTTTGGCTTTAGAAGCATCTATGATAGAGGGTTTGGATGAGTTACTAGTCGGTCCCTGACGTTAGCCGTGTAGCGTTTTGCCTCTTAGATTATGGTAGCGGTCAGGTAGATCAAAATGTATTTTTTTTTTGAAAAATGGCAGTTGAGAAGTCCTAACCCTCGTACGAAAAGTTACGTGTTTAATCCTCAGGATCGCCATTCGAGGAACGTTATTAAACCACTAGAACGTTAAGAATTCCCCATCGGCAAACATGGGCATTGTAACTGTAACATGCATTTCTGTGCTTTTTCTCTGAATCAATAAATAAAAAAATACTCTTATAAATGAGTACGTCCTGCTCTTATATTATAGAGATTCAATTTCGAGTCCATTTCAGCGGAGCGATACGAATGATTTTCAGAAACTCTCATGTAAGGAAGTTGCCAAAGATAAAGTCGATTACAAAAAAATGTAGGGATATACATTTTTACACATTTTAATCATGGGTCGTCGAGATATGAGTAAGTTCTTCAAGGCTTTGTCTTCCCAGCTGGTCCAAGCAACTGGAGACCCCAGAGCTGGCGCTTACCTCTCGCAACGAATTTGCTTTGCGATTCAGAGAGGTAATGCTGTCAGCGTAATGGGGTACATGCCGCCGTCTGCCCTCCTAGAGGCGGTGTTCAATTTATAACTTATTTTTTTATTCTTTCGTTTATAGTTATAACTTTTATCCCCATTTAATTTCTATTGATCTTATTATATTTATTTTAATCATAAGGTCAAAAATAAAATGGTTACCTTTATGCAGTTGAACACCTAAATACCTGTTTATAGTTATGGTAACTGTTCAGTCGTTGTAGTCGTATGAAATAACATCTAATCTCAGTTTTACAGTTCAAGTTTAACTTTGAGTCATCGGACTACTTGCTAACTGGGCCGGGTTAAATGTTCTAAACCACATTAGCACGTTTTATTTTGCGTAAAATAGACTCAACTTAATATAAGTAAGTCAACGCACGTGAGAAGAGCTCTGGCGGCCTTACATTTAATGTGGCGCGCAGAGCTCTTTTTAAGTGCGTCCACTTGTCCACTTGTAGGTATAGGTTCATAGTTGATAGTTGCAATTTATGATGAACACTTACAAAATGATCCGATCGAATATCGAACCTATGATATTAAAGCGAAGGTTCAAAATGAAATGTCTGCAAGTTTTGGTTCATTTCAAATGACTTCAACTTTATGCAGAGTACAGTCGACTACGAAGACAACGATGCGGCCAAAGTGACGAAAATATGTATACACGACCTTAATGTTAAGACAGTAAAGTCGTGTATTGTATACTTTAGCCTATTTGTAACTTTAGCCGCAACGATCTTTTTGTAGTCGACTGTACTTTGTTTTATAAGCACTGAAACTGTATGAGTATGGTAAAATGCCGTAATTCCGTTATAAGTAATTATTATTACCGCTAAAGCGACTTAATTGTTTGCTAAAACAATGAACCAATTTAATTTATATGCAGATTGTTTTAATAAGGAAGTTTGTAAAGATTTATTATTTATGGAGATTTCGCGGAATCATTTTGCTAAGCGGATTATCTTGTTGTTAATTCAAAGTCCCGTTGGATGAGGGTGGTGCCGGGCCGGTAATTGTGGTACTCTTTGGGGGGTCCATGTCCAGCAATGTACATCTTTCTGGTGATATGATGATGATGATAAAATTCAGAGTAGGTAACGTTTATAAATTTATCATTATTATTAATACATTTTTATCCATTATTTATTGAATGACAATTAAGTTAATTATATGTAGGTATAGTTAGTAACTTTTCGAAGATGTACTATATTGTCTCTTGTACTGTATTGTCACTCGTATTCAGTATAATAATAAATGAAACTTATAAAAGTTGAAAAATCCCCGATATTTTTATTCTAATGTTCAATATGTCAAAACGGGCTAACAACCGTCTCGATCACGTCAGCTTTCGGACAAAAAGGAACCGCATTAAGTGAGGTTAACTAGTTTAGGAGCTACAATGCTACATACAGATACACAATCACACAACGTCTCACCTATAACACTCTTATTTCTTAGGGGATCGGACGTGACCAATCATACAAAGAAGTTCTAAACCGTTTAACATATAAATAACTGGATATAACGAGTATTAACTAGTCCACAGTTAGTTACCAGCTTCTTGTTAATTGATTCGACGTAATAATGGTGGTGAATAAAACAAGAAGATATATTATATTAGGTAATTTTTTTATATTTATAATTAGTAACTGGTAATCGTATATGTACCGTATTTATGCTCACTGCGTCACAGTACAAAAGAAAAAGAAAGGAAGGTAACAGTTATTTTTTTCTTCAAGGTTTTAACTTTGGGACGTTTACCTTATGTTTGCATACAATATGTATATTCTATAGTAGATAAGGAGGATATAATATAGGAATATATGCAAGTATCTAATGAATAAACCTCCAATAATGTATCCACATGAACCATATGGGCCATTTGGCTACTAAACGACGCAACGGCACTCTTCGCACTTTTTAATAAAACCAACTTCATCCCGGAAAACGCAAATGCAAGTAGCTCCCTCTGTAGCAACGCAAGTACATTTTTCATCATCACATTTGCAATTGCAAGGATCACATTTGCAGTTATCGCATTTCACAAGTAGTCCCTTGTCATCCTGACAGATGCAAACGCAAGCTTTTCCCTCAGTCGGGATGCAGATACAACCGTCTTTGTCGCAAGCTTCTCCGGTTTTGCAGCAAGTTCCACTAACGCATTTGCAGTCGTCGCATTTCTTGATTTTGCCGCTGCCATCACGGCATACACAGATGCAGTTGGCCCCTCCGGTGGTAATACAAGTGCATTTAGAATCATCGCATTTGCAGTTACACGAGCCACACTTGCAGTCATTGCATTTCATAAGGTTCCCCTTGTCATCTTTACAGATGCAAACGCAAGACTTACCCTCAGTAGGGATGCAGATACAGCCGTCTTTGTCACATTTCTTCTCAGCTTCACCAGTGCACTTGCAATCATCACACTTCTTGATCTCTCCACTTTCATCGCGGCATACACAGATGCAGTTGGCCCCTCCAGTGGTAATACAAGTGCATTTAGAATCATCGCATTTGCAGTTGCAAGAGCCACACTTGCAGTCTTTGCATTTCACAAGGTTCCCTTTGTCATCCTGGCAGATGCAAGCGCAAGACTTTCCCTCAGTAGGGATGCAGATACAGCCGTCTTTGTCACATTTCTTCTCAGCTTCACCAGTGCACTTGCAATCATCACACTTCTTGATCTCTCCACTTTCATCGCGGCATACACAGATGCAGTTGGCCCCTCCAGTGGTAATACAAGTGCATTTAGAATCATCGCATTTGCAGTTGCAAGAGCCACACTTGCAGTCATTGCATTTCACAAGGTTCCCCTTGTCATCTTTACAGATGCAAACGCAAGACTTACCCTCAGTAGGGATGCAGATACAGCCGTCTTTGTCACATTTCTTCTCAGCTTCACCAGTGCACTTGCAATCATCACACTTCTTGATCTCTCCACTTTCATCGCGGCATACACAGATGCAGTTGGCCCCTCCAGTGGTAATACAAGTGCATTTAGAATCATCGCATTTGCAGTTGCAAGAGCCACACTTGCAGTCATTGCATTTCACAAGGTTCCCCTTGTCATCTTTACAGATGCAAACGCAAGACTTACCCTCAGTAGGGATGCAGATACAGCCGTCTTTGTCACATTTCTTCTCAGCTTCACCAGTGCACTTGCAATCATCACACTTCTTGATCTCTCCACTTTCATCGCGGCATACACAGATGCAGTTGGCCCCTCCAGTGGTAATACAAGTGCATTTAGAATCATCGCATTTGCAGTTGCAAGAGCCACACTTGCAGTCATTGCATTTCACAAGGTTCCCCTTGTCATCTTTACAGATGCAAACGCAAGACTTACCCTCAGTAGGGATGCAGATACAGCCGTCTTTGTCACATTTCTTCTCAGCTTCACCAGTGCACTTGCAATCATCACACTTCTTGATCTCTCCACTTTCATCGCGGCATACACAGATGCAGTTGGCCCCTCCAGTGGTAATACAAGTGCATTTAGAATCATCGCATTTGCAGTTGCAAGAGCCACACTTGCAGTCATTGCATTTCACAAGGTTCCCCTTGTCATCTTGACAGATGCAAACGCAAGACTTACCTTCAGTAGGGATGCAGATACAGCCGTCTTTGTCGCATTTCTTCTCGGCAGCTTCTCCGGATTTGCCGCAAGTTCCAACGCATTTACAATCGTCGCATTTCTTGATTTTGCCGCTTTCGTCACGGCAAACGCAGATGCAACTGGAACCTTCAGTAGTAATACAAGTGCACTTGGAATCATCGCATTTGCAGTTGCAAGGATCACATTTGCAGTCATCGCATTTCTTAAGTTGTCCTTTATCATCCTGGCAGATGCAAACGCAGGATTTCCCTCCAGTTGCAACACATATGCATCCGTCTTTGTCACACCCCCCGCAAGATTCTCCTGGCTCAGCAGTTCCCTTGCAGTCCTTGCACTGCACAATTTTTCCCGTTTTATCACGGCAGACGCAGATAGAGGTGGCTCCGCCGGTAGTGAAACAAATGCAGTTCGAGTCGTCGCATTGGCAGTTGCACGTATTGCACTGACAATCGTTGCATTTGACGATCTTTCCCCCTTCTTCTTGGAGACAGATGCAAGGTTTACCCGCTGTTGGGATACAGAAGCAATTTGGTTTATTGCACTCCATATTGCAGAGGAGTTTTTTTGGGGCTTGACAGCAGGGCATGTCGAGAATAGTTCGCTTATCTGTAAAGAAAGTGGTATGTATGTTAATACAACTCGTTTTCAAATGAAGTCGATACTGTACTGACTGTGGACAAGTGGAATCGCAACCTAGTAGAAAGTTACTTAACATTCATTTTAACTTAGTATGGCGATAAGTTACTGTCACAAATGTTTTACCGTATGAACAATACCTAACAATAATGTTTAAAGTTAATGCTATAGACTTACTTACGTACGGATTGTTGAAAAAGTTTTATATTTGCATTTGAAAGACAAAGCTATTTAAGTACATTTTAAAACTAAACTGTAACTTTAGTAATTAAACCAGTTTGTAATTAAATCGTTACTGTCATTTGTTTAAAAATGCATAATATCTCACGATTAAGACAAATCATTAAAGAAATTACATTACAGAGTAAACAGGATATCAAATAAAAATAACTTATCAAAACAAATATCAGTTAAACGCTCCTCTAACAAAAACAATTACTAGCTAATCTCACCTTATCGCTGTTATCACCGCTTGCGCCGGGCAATTGACTCGTAATGGAACTAATGCGTCTACGCAGAGTATTTATGCGAGTACCCGGTCGGGTGCAACAGTACCGACTGTGCCGTGCGCAGAGTGGTGCGCAATAAGTCCAGAAACATACCTACGGAGGGTTCGTGTGCAAAGGAGAATGTTCTGGACTTAGTCGCAATGTGGAATGATGGTTCTAGAAGTGTAGTACGTACTCGGTATCAAGGAAAGTGTACGTGTGTAGGAAATTGTGTGAATATTTTGGAAATGTATATAGGCTGTTTAGGTAGCTACATGGATGTTGTATTGGTGCCTGTGACAATCTGAGAATCTTTTAAAGCAACAATGTTTTGGACGACCGGTTAGCCTAGTGGGTGGCACTGCCTACGAAGCTGAAGGTCCTAGTGTTCGAATCCCGGCAAGAGCAAATATTTGAGTGATGAGCATGATATTATGTTTCTGAGTCTTGGATGTTTTCTATGTATTTAATTATTTATATCTATTTAAATATCGTCATCTAGTACCCATAACACAAGCCTTATTGAGCTTACTATGTGTAAGATTGTCCCCTAATATTTATTTTTATTTATTTGTGTTAAGTTGGTTTTGCCGCGCATTTTAAATAACAATACATTGCATAGGAAATTATGGAATTCGGTCATTTGTCAGCTCGGCGTTTAATTCTGATGACGTCATACGTTTTTGCACACAAACGCACAATGCGTGTGACGTCATCTGTTCACACGGCACAACGTTGTGAGTTGGCATGACGTCATCTGCTGTTGTTGCCGCCATTTGTTTACACAGCGAAACGCCGAATGCTTGGTGATGTGTGCGACATGTCTCGATGTCCAGATGTCAGGCCGCTGGATGCGCAGAACCGATCACTTTGACACTCTTCGGGGGAGGCCTATGTCCAGCAGTGGATATCATTCTGCTAATATTATGATGATGATGATAGAGACAAACGAATTTAAACGCCATATTAGTAGGGTCCTTTGCAAATGAATCTTTCTTCGTAACTTACAACTTTTTACAAAAATTACTTTCTTCAGAATTTGAACACTTGTATATTTTTAGTTCATATAATTCTGTGGCCACCAATAAAGACGTGTCAAATAGGACCAGTTTCCCAATACCTTTACTTAAAATCTGAAGTAAGTCCAAACAGCATCGCCCAAAGTGCAGGAAAGAGTGGGCGATGCCACTCGCCTTGGAATTGGAACTGACCGGCGAACGTATGCTAAAGTTAGTCTAGTCAACTAAGTATTCTGGGGTCGTAACCGACTAAAGACAACTGCCCCGCTGTTCTGTATCTTGTTTCAACTTCACCTCAACGCTCTCAACGAATATATTTTGACGCCGTGAATTGTAGTAACAAAGCTTAGGCTGGTTTTAGTGTCACGCGGACCGAACGCGGACCGTCCGCGCGGATCACGTACGATGTTTTAAGCTTAAGGGAGCGTTTAAGAGTAATGCGGACGGGTCCGCGCGGTCGCGCCATACATATCGGTCCTGCGGAGCTGTCCGCGCGGACGGTCCGCGTGACACTAAAACCAGCCTTAGGTAGAAGGTCTAGTTTCGTTAGGTGTGACGGTTAGGTAACAGACGTCATCAAGCATCGTAGTCGTTACGAGACTGAAACTGAAATGGAGTTGCGTGAATCCTCCAGTACGCTTACCATGAGTTTGACAATGACCGCTTACGCTAACGAGTATCGAGTTTTCTATCTATGCATCTCTATTGCACTTTGACAGTACGAGCGGGATGCACAGATAGAAAACTCGATACTCGTTAGCGTAAGCCGTCATTGTCAAACTCATGGTAAGCGTACAGAACAAAGAATCTCACTTCGACCGTAGCGCCGCGAGTGGCAGTCGTGGCTCGTGGCGCATACTGTTAGGGTGCAATCAGTAAGATTGTTCAACAAGATGCCTACTCTGAGTTAAAACTAATTAGAAACTCCACTTTAATTAAAAACAGGCTGAAAACATATTTATTAGGAAAATAAATGCTGTTATAACATCAATGATTTTTGACAACTTTTTGTATTTTTGACATTTTCGTGATATCGTATTTTATTGCTATTTTTATTATTGGACATACTGTTTTGGAATATCTTATTGTATTTAATTTAATTTAATTGTTTGACTATTCTATGTTCCTAATTATGATTTATTTATTATTATGTTATATTCAATTTTAAACACAATGAAAATTGTTTATGAATTAAATAAACTGAAACTAGGTGAGGTGAGGTGAGACGCATGAGCGCCTAAAGAATAACAGTCCAGCAGCAAGCTTCATGTAGCCGCGGCCCTACTGGTTTCTATGCATTTCTATGACGGCGACGTGTCACTAGCTATGAAAGGTATTTCATAAACACATAGAAACCATTCGTGTTGCTGCGACAAGTTGCGTGTCACTGCGACAAGTTGCCTGCTGCTGCTGTCTGTAGTGGGCTACGAACCTGTACCTTTAGAGCAGAGAATTGATCACGTAACTTCTCGAACGCACGTTAGGACAACTGAGCTGTCAATTTCCCGTAAAAAAAGTGACATTTAGGTATACCTGACGTACCGTACGTACAATGCGTCAACGTGAACGATTTTCCTTTCCACGAGAGACATTTTACGTCATACCCGCGCGTTAGGACAGTTTAACTGTCATTTTTTCATATACTTTTTGATATTTTGATGTACCTAACGAATGTATACAATGCGTTATGTGATCGACCAGCTGGCCATTAACCAACACGGGTGGTAACAAAGAAAGCCTCCGATCTTCGTATATCGTCGTGAAATACCTGCTATCTGATGCAGCTTTTGTTTTAGTACGCCTATCACGCGACGGCGCGCGAGATCATCTCTCTCTTATTAGAACACTTAGAACAAGAGGTACCTATAGTGCGAGAAAAATCGAGAGTATATGTCGCGGCTGTCTCATGATAGACGTGCAGGTGAGCAATGTAGGTATTCCTATATTAATTGTTGGTAGGCACTTCAAAATATAGTATCCATTACAAACAAATTTGTTTGGACTTTGCAGACTGACTTCAGTTATAAACCTCGCAAGTTGGAATATGTAAGATAGTTTTTCCTAAATTGACCATATCGGGAAAAAGAGTATTCTATAGAGAGTAACATATTGCGAATTATCAAGGATGCAGTACCGACTGTGAGTAACAATCAGTCACTAAAATGTCAAGGAGTATTCCATTATTATGATCGGCATATCAATATTTATTTCCGTGCTCTGGCGTAAAACCACTTTTGAACATGTATATGAACCAGAGGGGATGTAACTTTTCGAACGAGCGTTGAGACAACTCAATGGTCATTTTCCCATACCAAAAGTGACATTTAGATCTGCCTAACGCGCGTACGCGTACAATGCGTTACTCAATCGACTAGCTGGTACGAATGGACGATATACGATACATAAATACAACTTTTAAAATAATTGATCTTTTAACTTTAAACAGTTTTATCTAAACAACAAGTAAACGATACGATTTCTTTCCCAACATCAGATAATGTTTGAATCCAATTCAGCTCAGAATTAGAACAATGGAATGGCCGAGAGAAATTGGACATTCGGTGAAAGCGAGCTAATATATTTGCATGTTTAAGTGTTTAGATCCTTCAATACACTGACTCATACAGTCTTGAAAGTAGCAGCACGGAACAATAGTAGGTACCTAATTGTACTAGAGATTATTTAAGTTGGTGAGTTAGGGCACAGCGAAATGTCATCCCGCTCGAATGTGGAGCAGCCCAACTGGGGAAGTACCTCCGCCTTGCAGAAGACTACTAATAGTTGCTGTGTAGTAGTGTTGTGTTCCGTTCCTGGAGGTGAGCAAGGTCGCCAGAGCTCCTGAGGATGCGTTGTGTTCAGAGCGAGGGCATTTGTTCCTTCAGCTGTCAACACGGCGAATCCTCAAACATATCAAGGGTCGGCAACGCCCATGTTATTCCTTTGGAGTTGCATGCGTCTATAGGCTGCGTCCGCTTACCATCAGGCGGGCCGTACGCTTGTTTGCCACCGTCGTTGTATAGAAAAAGTGCAATTGGCGGACTTAATGCCGTAAGCATTCTCTGCCAGTCCCAAAGGTTGACTGGTAGAGAATGCTTACGGCATTAAGTCAAAGCAGACAATGGCTTTGCCTCACACACGTCGCCCGCGCTCCGTTATCGTCATACTTTGATTTTAATTAAATTTCAGTTCACTCGATCTAATTTCATACAACTAGGAAACACTGCATTGGACATATTAATTAAATCCCCGATTCATTAAACCATCAGCCTCTTCCAGGAAGACTTGCGTATGCAATGCGACACTCTACTTCCTGATTAAGCCTACAGCCTTCAATTAACTAGTGTTGTAGCTCTGAGCAGTCTGAACTTACCTCAATATCGACACGTTGAGGTAGGAATCTCTTCTTATTTTCTCCAATGATGTAATATAAAAAAGAGGTAGATAGGTTAAATGCGCTCCTAAAGCGGCACACTAAAACTGAGTCAATTGCACCAACTTGCGATGCAGCGTATGCTGTGAGATTTGGTGGCCAATTTAAACACTTAATTTCGTATAGTCAACATATCTAGCCTAATTTTTACGCGACTGCCGAAGGAGAGGAGGGTTATGTTTTTTTAATATTAGGTACATCATTGTTATTCTCCTTCAAGATGAAATGACCTGGTAAAGGTCGCGGAAGTTCGCTGGAAGTGGCACTCTTTGGGGAGGCCGATATCCAGCAGTGGACGTCCTTCAGCGGATAATATGATGTTTTTCAGGTTACAAATGACTTTTTAATATGGACTCAGGATATTACTTCGAAGAGTGGTTTTTAGCAATAACTTATTAAAAACGTGTATATGTACAAGTGTGCAATATACCTCATAGTAACGTTTAGTTAAATTAATCATAATTATTACTTACTTACATGATTATTACATTATCTGGATAAAATCCGCCACTAGTAACCCGCTGATATATTAGATCGTAAATGAGCAATTCAAATAAAAATATACTACGGAAAAATATTGCTGAAATAACATTTATGTATTGTCAGGGCTGTCACCATTGGTTTAAATTACGATTAATTTAACTTGTTGAGAAATGACTACGTAACACTCAATATATAATCTATACCTACTTGAGATTATTTGAGTTGACCGAACAACATCAAAGTAGTTCATTCAAAAAGCAACTCTAGAGTCCAAGGTGGAAGATTCCAATTCCAAAGATAGTTTTATAAAAAGTCGGCATCATTAAATCAATAATCTCAACCTTGTATGTCCAGGCGAGGGTATCTAGTAGATATGGTTGGGATTGTTTAATGTGACCGAGTTTTAATAGCACTATCATTGGATTTGGAATATTTTGCCTGGGACGGTAGAGTTGCTTTTTGAATAGACAATTTTGATGTTGTTCGGTCAACTAAAATAATATCAATATCTACTCGATGATTCGGTGTGGTGGGTGTTGTTACTTGATGTTTAACCAAGTGTTTTTAACCTACAGTAGCTACGTGACTACTATTATTAATGAGCTATTATTGATATATATATTACTCTAGTGAAACGTCGCCGATAGTTTATTTTACTTCTTGTGTTGTTTCAAGTTGTTGTTTTTGCGAAATCCTAGCCTAAATCTCTCTTAAACACGCATAGTGACATGATATTACCATAAGTTGTTAAAGTGAGTTCAGCAACCTGACAGTGTACGAGATTTGGGACTGGTCTTTTGACAGTTCCAATATGATGTAAAGAGTGATGTGGCTAGAGTAAATCGATTGTCGCAATATCCGATTACGATTGATGATGGCTAATAAAAGTAATCGATTGATTACTGTGTAATAATTGTTTTAAGGAAATCAAATAGAGAGCTTATACTGTGTCGTCTGCTAACACAAGTGTCCTGTAAGTAAAGAGAGAGACTGATATAGTGCGAGAAAAATTTAGAGAGCTCGCGCGCCGTGCAGAAATCGATGCCATATTTTCAAACGCAACATTTTGCACAGTCAAATATATGTCGGTTTCGATCGATGTGTTTGTGATTGTGATTTTATTTCGTATTATCGTGACAGTAATTAAATAATACATTGTTATTCCTATTCACAATTATTTGTTTCATATCGATTTATTTCTAAATTGATGTATCACTAAATTTAAACAAAAGTCATAGGACGTAATGGTGTGCATACCTACCGAGTTTTCAATGCTAATTTCTATACAAATAAGCCGTACAAAAATATTACAATCATTTTACAAAAGGTAAAAAGAGCGTGCATGGAGATTGAACTTTGTTTCGTAACTCGGAAGCTATTGAAACTTTTTTTATTATTTCGATGAGCAGTGCCAATTTACGTTATATTATATGGGTGTCGCGATGTGTCAAAAGACCAGCACGGCTATCACGCGACGGCGCGCGATCTCTCTCGATTTTTCTCGCACTGTCCGTCTCTTTTTTATTATAACACTTAGAACAAGAGGTATAGTGCGAGAAAAATCGAGAGTATGTCGCGGCCGTCCCATGATAGACGTGCAGTTCCAAATCTCGAACACTGTAGCTGTGTTGAGTGTTGTTGCGCTGTTGCGTACCTGAATTTCGCTCATCAGGGTGTGCACTTAATAGGCTGAACGCTTCCTCAAAATGAGGTAGCGAGGTCAAAATTAAACCTTTCCCTTCTCTAAATAATCTTAATGTTTGAGATTATGACATTTATCCAGAACGAGTTAGGTCTTGTTGCCTGTTTGCGAAACTGTTTAATCTAATACCTACATCGTTGCACTGTTGGTGTGTTAACAATACTGCTAGTCCCGAGCACGGTCGACTGAAGTCGACTCTGCATACAAACCACACTTGGCTCTCATTTTAAAACGGCATGCTCGATTGAAGTGAAACTTCGCATTACTCAACCGATTCATGTGAAGTTTTTTTAGCAGGTTCCATAATTATATAGGTAGTTTTTTTTTGTTGATACTTACTTAGGATTTTTTTTTCAAAGCCTACTCTCGTGTTCTACAACTTGTTATAAAAATACCTACTCTACTTATTCATAAGACATTTATATGTTTGTATATTTTCGTCCTGGAAACTTTGAAAGCCATTGGATAATTTGGATGTGGTGAAAACTTACCTATCTTTCTCGTATAGATTTTTTTATACTTCGGAACTAAACAATCGAGCAAAATAGTAACCACCATGTAAGCAAAAAAAATGACCAGGTTGCACATAATTTTAATTTTGCAAAGTCTATTTTTGTAATCCGGCAATTGGCAACACTAAATCCTACAGTCACGTGTCCTCCTACACCTGTCGCGAGTTTAACAATTTTCCCCCATCCCAAAAAGTGCACAGCACCGCTTTAGAAGTTTTCACTTCAAAAAAATATTTAGAAAATCAATTTAAAAATAAGTTCACACTATTAAATTTACTGGGAATTCATAGTCATACATCACTCATCAGGATACGCAACACATCTATTATTTATAATCCCTGGTCAACAATTTATTTGCTATAAATCGTGGACCAAAAACGTCCTTGCTGCCATCCAAAATTAATCAAATCAAGTCTCTATGCTCTAATGTTAAGGTTGATTTTCCCACTCGAGGTTTATTCAAATAGGTCGTTCCATATTCAAAAATGTCACAGTTTTAAGAAATGAGATAATAACTCTTGTTTTATCAGGTCTGCCATTAGTGGCGATAAAGTAAATAGTCTGTCAAGTTTCGCTGTAACTTATTGAGTGTTTTGCATTAACTATTTTTTTAATCGCACCTAGATCTTACGTTCGTACTTTTCTGTGGTAATAAATTGCGCTAAGTTATTATGTGTTTTTGTAAAATAACGATGATGAATGTGGATGGAGATGCAGATGCTGGAGGTGTCCTTTGATTAATATAAGATAAATAATATATCAGGATACCTCTTGTTATGAGCTCATGACGTTATTTTAAATTGACAAATTAATAATATATCGCATAATGATTTAATATAAGATTAATGTGACCGTTTTCTGTTGTTTACCAGGGCATTATTAACTATAGATAAAACCAAACATATGTTATCATAAGATCGCAACTTTTCAATTTAGTACTCAATAATGCTCTAATTATAGTAATTTATAAATGAAGCGACACTTACGTAGTTTATTAATAGAATAGAATAGAATAGAAATTTATTCAGATAACTCATAATTATACATACATTCACATAGTGCACCCTAAGAACTAACAAATAGGGATGTGCTACCGAATAGGTCTCCACTCAGCAATGCAGTTGACATGGCATTGCCAACGGCGCTGGTTTTCTGTGGATCAAGTGAGGTGCGCGGGACAGCATAATGCGCGACTCGCATTAAAGGCGGTATAAATACATAAAAAAAACTAAATAATATTCAATACATATACTTAAGTTTATACTTAAATAAAATTGTGGTTAAATTAATTTGAATCTCTAGAGTTAGTTAGAGTGAGTGTTGGTAAGCAGCAATTATTATTATTACTTTAAAGCTATGCAGGAAATGTTCAATAAAGCTAAAATTACTTGCGTCAAACAAAAATAACTGACACCGTCATAAGCCCTCAGCAACACTGTATGCTCCTGGCGCTTCCGCGATGTGGCCCTCTCTGGCCGCACGCTCTACTCACGCGATTAATAATCGATAAACAAATTCGAATCACGACAAAGTCGATAACAATAAACAAAACACAAACATTAACATGCTAACCGTCCACAGCCTCGACACAGATTCGGAGCCTTCGTGCGCCATATTGGGCCGGTGACGTGTTCATTCATGATATTCCAAATTTGAATCTGCCTCCGTGCAATCTCCAATCAACTCTGTCGCGTAGGCGGAAGGTCCAATATTGATTGTGGAGATTTCACTTTCGATTTTTGAATGCATTATGTTGTGATTATGTTTTACGAAGATCTTATGGACGTATCAATTAATTATGCAAGGTTGCGTCAGTTATGGGCTTCGCTTTAAACATATTCGAATATGGAAATTGATAATTACATAATGCGTCGTTTTTCACATCTTGAAGTCATGTCGACCAACTTTTACTAGATGTGGTTGCCATTCTCAACTATACTTACAGTAAAATTATAATGAAGTTTTTCTTTTTATTGCAGGTATGTGCGCTGCAGAGGTTTTACTATAAGTAATTGACTTCATGGCGCCAGCCAAAACGGTATAGTAAGCTATTTTACGTCACACCTGGCCATAATACGAGTTTTACTGCACGTTGCGCGTACGGGAAAACTCGCATTGTGGCCACGTGAAGACGTAAAATTTTGTACTCAACACGGGCGGTAATTCGTAAAGCCCCAGAGCGCACCTTCAGTTCGGGCCACAAACACCTGCGATCTGGGGCTTTCACGAATTCACCGCCCTAGTTACGTAATATACTATTATATACTTAGGTACCATCGCGAAACTGTCACTTGACTTCAAAAGTCTTACAAACGAGTGCGTAATTAGCAATTCATTGTGTACCTATTTAGGTAGACCTCTTAAAATTGAGTTAAGTATCTAGAACAGATTACACTTACTAGAGAAAACTTTCCAATTATAATAATTATTGAAATACCTACCCCTGAAACACAATTCAATTTAGACAATTTAATACGTACAGAACAAACATTAACTTTACTAGCTGGAATCAATGCCCTAACTAGTTGCCCCCCAAAAGGCCCGAAAGGTCGTTGGTAATGAATCGTCTCGGGCCGCCGGGTCGCCGGGTCGCGTCGTGAGGGCGCGATGACGCGATTGCACGCTTCCCATCCTGTCACTGAGCAGAAAAAGTGCAATTTAGTGCACCGTTCCGTTGTAGCTTTCGATTGTTTCGCCACCAGTGGCGTGGCGTGCAGAGAAGTCGATTCGCCTGTACTGGCTGTTACACCGAATTCTATATGAATCTGTATAAATAAATAAATTTAATAAATATTAGGGAACAATTTTTAAATTAAAGGAATAATTGAAATTGTAATGAAATCGAACAAGCCCCATAGTAAGGTCAATAAGGCATGTGTTATGGGTATGTAGGTACTAGACGACGCTAAACATTTAATCACAAGCAAACATCCAAACCATACCGGGATTCGAACCCAGGACCTTCAACTTCGTAGGCAGCGTCAGTACCCACTAGACTAATCGGTTGCAAATAATTCCATTGACCAACAAACATTTAAGTAAATCAACAATTTGTTGTCGTTCTTCCCTCCCGCTAGACAGGATATATATGGCTGCCTATTGGCAGACAGAACACATATTTGTCTTCTTTTCTATGGATGGTTGAACACATCAAGAAACCACCAGTTTTTATGGATTTTAACCAATCACAACTTTAAAAAGGAGACGTAATCATGACGAATTGGCCAATAGTAACAGAAAAAAAATGCCTACGCTATAAACACAATTATAATATTAGTGAGCATCAGGAGTCGAATCGACATCGGTCAAATCTTGTGAAGTTGTAATACGACGGTCCGTAATTAAAAATTCAAACTTCAATTGCCTTTGACTGGTGACACCGACATCGCTACGTTTCACAAAAGTCCATAACGGTTGACATGTTGCGAGGGAATAAAACAAATCGAATACCCAGTTAGAAACCTTTGAGGGTGGGAACTTTAATGTTAAAGGTCTGTAGGACACCATACTGGGACCATGTTGTACGATGATCGGAAGTGACTTATTAGTCAACAACAAAGCGGGTTTCATCATATCAGCCGAAAGACGTCCACTGCTGGACATAGGCCTCCCCCGAAGAGTGCCAAAGTGACCGGTCCTGCGCCACCCGCATCCAGCGGACTCCCGCAACCTTTACCAGGTCATCAGTCCACCTTGATCGGTTACCTTGGTTCTGCTGCGGATAGCCTGATTTCTGAAAGCGGGTTTATATTGTACCAAATTGCGGTGAAAATGAACTTGCATCCTTAAGCGACTAGACAGCAACTGGAGAGGATAGATGTTACTTATGTTGGAAATATGAGAGGCAAGATGGTGGGTCACCTGATACGACACAACAACTTTTACGAATTTCAATTCTCGCCTCGCCTCGTCTCGTCTCGCCCCTGCGGTGGAAAATCAGAAAAAAAAAGACAACATTTTGTGGAGGCATGTTTATTTCCCCGAGCCTTATGCAAGGGTTTTAGGTATATGTTTCCCTAAAGACCACGCTTTCCCGTTAACAGTTAAGCCTTAGTTTCATCTTCCGCGCTACAATGTTGTCGTTAAATGTAAACAATCGTTTACATCCATCCATTAGTATATCGATGTCGACACGTTGTCGTTAACGGCGCTGGCGCAAGTAACGAGAGCATTTTCCTGAGAATGCGTACGGCGTCGCTTGTGAAAGTGTGATCCAATCGTTTCAATATGCACTTAGTGGTACAGTCGGTGACAAATGTGCTTCAAGATAGATTTATGTGTTGTGCGGATTGAGGACGCAAACTCCTTATAGACGCCAAGAGATAATTTAATGCAATTAAAAATAATACGACAGAAGTTATTTTCTTACGCATCTTGAAATGTGCAACACCTATACTACAACCTACATTATATAAACATTGTAAGTTAAGGTAAATTATAAGCTGTAGAATGATTTATGTCAGACAACCGCCGAGTACAAACATATTGCAATAAAATAGAATCGACTTGATTAGGTTTGCAACAAGTTTGCAAAACAATAAGTAATTAAATGAACCTTTTATTTTATTTAGGTAACATTTATAGAGGCAAACATTCACACAAGGGCACGTCGATAACTTAACACGTTCGCAACCAAGAACCCGCCTGGTAGGCACTCGTAATGTTTGCTCAGATGCCGGCTCAGCCCGCTAGGCGGGCACTAGTATATGAACCTACACGCGTAGCGAGTTCTGTCGGTTTCCGGTGTATTTTTCCATTTTTTGTCTGCTTGTAAAGTGTTAATGTGTATTAGCTGTCTACGAGTATCTATAGAAATCCTTACTAATATGATAAAAAGTTTTTTTTTTGAACCACCTTAACCTAGGCCACGCTTGGTAACACAAAACCCGTGTTATGCTATCTGTAAGCCGATACGGTATCGCCGGTTATGAAATCGAAAGTAACGCGCGCAGATCGATCCCGCGTACAGTCGGAGAAAAAAGTGAACCAACGTATAAGATGACTTGTTCCTGAATCATGACTAACGGGCCCAATGGCCGATAGTTGCCATTTTATTAATTAGTACCTTTGCGACCGAGCTCTGCTCGGGTGCAAATATAGAAAATACGAAGGTAACAATTTTTCCCAGACATGAGACCTAGCTAGATTGATTTTTCGCCCCCTTGGACCCCTTTACTGCTAACTTCAATCAAACTCAATTGCTCAAAGGTTAACTGGAAGAGATCCCTTACAGGGATAAGTTCGCCTTTGTACTGATTAAACTTTTTCTCTGTATTTTACCTGTGTCTTGTGTACAATAAAGTATTTACATACATACATACTTCATAGAAATCGTTCGAGCCGTTTGTCAGAATCCGCCGACTATTTTATCCACAGCGATAAATGATACTCGCATCTAGATACATTTTACATTTTTAAACCATGTACGGCACAAGAGTTTCGATTAAATAATTTGCACTCAACTCGAATTATACGTTTGAGAGCTATGATGTCACAGACAGACATATACTAGTACAGAGTACACGTTAACCGTTGAACGCATAACACCCATCATTTGCGACGGAGGTTAAAACATTCACTGCCAAGAATCGCTACCCGCTTCGCTCGTGGCCGATCCAATGGTGTAAAACCACTATGTAGCGGAGCTAGTAGCGGAGCAGTAACCAACCGTATGTAGCGGAAAGCGCTAGGCGCGTTCCTGTCAGTGAAAGTGTTAAAGTTGCATTTACCGCTTTACGAAAATTTGGACGCAGATTGTTACATGAATAGGTTATGTTAGGTTAGTATTATATCCTGAAAGATCAAAAAAAAATCAGCGGAACATGGTTTTCGGTATTATGAAAAGCGGAAAAATATGATTTCGAAGAAATGACTCTTTGGAGTTATGTGGTGTAACCGACAAATATGGCAACCTGGGAAACGAGACGAGAATAGTTATTTGTTATGCAAGGCTGCAAAGTTGTTGTTTGGCGCAAGTGCTTAGTATTGAAAGCCGAGCTAGCGAAGGATTGTAAAATTGAACCATGAGCGAAGCGAATGGTTCAAAAGTAGAATCCTGAGCATAGCGAGGCTTTAAAGGCACGAGACGCCAAACAATTTTGCTGCCGAGCGAAACACACAATTTTTCACCTCACCACCGCGAGGAAAATTGTAGGTAAGTAAATGTAATAGAAGTAATTTGGACCTTATACTCATTTTCAATAAAGGTTTGTTTACATCTCATCAAGATCTAGCATTTTATAATTATTAAAATGTAACATAAATATTTTTGCATCTTTAAATAACCTCACGCTTACCTACACAAAAAACGTCAAAGTATTGTTGGGTAATCACGGTTTAAACTAAGACTCAAATACGCTTATTTGACTTTTTCCGCTAACTTAGCAGGCATCAAAATTCCTATATGTATATCTTCTGCACTAAAATCTATAAATAACCACCATTATTTTGGTTTTACTGTTTGTGGCTTTAGAACAAAACAAAATTAAATGTAGGTATATCAGTTTTTTCTTAAATTAACTTTTCTAACGATGCGATCCAAATTTGGAAAACGCGAAATTTTTAGAAAAATAAAAAGACATTTAAATATGATTTATTCGTATTTTATCCTTATAAGTCAGTCTAAATGTTAATATTTCGTATGTACCTACCTACTTAATTAAGAGAGAATAAGTATTATTAACTTTATTTTATCAAAATAATAACAATTTATTATTGGCATAACACCATCAGTTTCTGAACGCACTTCTCATTCTGTATAGAAAAAAGTTGAGTCTCGCGATCGACCGTCACGTTCCAAATTCAAAAACTCTTTCCACGCTAGCGGATAAAATGGACTTTTGGGCGCAGATTTTGAGCGATAAAGCAAGCCTTTTCGAGCCGGTGAGGTGAAAAATCAATTTCTCCTCTTTCTAATACGCACATTCCGACCTAAATATAAATGTTGTTTGCGCGACTGTACCTTCCAGTTTATAGAATTCCTTCACCGGTTGCCAAACCATTACTTTGCATGGCACTCAACAATACTCCACATTCGGAACAATCACCTAATCGCTCCTATTACCTTGTTCGGTCTACTTTATGTCCTAGTGTTACGTAATCTGCATAATTATTATTACACTAATAGAGATTGTTTACGTGTAAAATAACCTAAAACGGGTAGATTTTGCATAGAAATCCAATACTTAGCTAACGATTGTTCTCATGTAGATACATACTCGTATATAGTATAAATCATAATTTAATTCAAATTTTATTGAAATCAATTAATTGCATCAAGCGGAAAATGGAGGGTTCCAGGCCAATTAAGTACATGTTACTTTAATTACTTTGGTTGCGTAATTGATATAGTGCTTTAGTAACCTCTTTTCTCATTGGCTGATTCTTCGATTGCTTTACTAGATTTGTTCTAGAAAGCGTTAATACCATCTGATGGCTAGCGCGAGATCCTTTCAAAATCTTGAATTTTGAGCCGCCGTAGATCCTTATTTTCTGTACCTATAACCATTGTTATGTATACCATTTATATAACGTAGATTAAATAAGAGTTCCACTATGTTCTTATGTTCTGATTTCTTTGATAACCGATTTCGTTAACAAGCTAGAGTCGCTTATAAATCGCCAAATATACACTAACTTTACCATCGCCTACAGACAGGTTAAATGTGCAAAAAGTGTAAAAAACGAAACTTAGAGACATAGTACAATTCTTCGTAAATCTAAATTAGAAAACTTACTTACATAGGTCTAAATTTGACGGAGAATATAGGGATCAAAATGTATGGGACGTGCGCCAGCCCGCATTTCCCCTTAATAAGGCCATGCCGATACCGCCATCTGTAATACAACAAAATATTTTGAACTAATTTATTATTAAATACAGATAACATTTTAAAACGAAAAAATTTTGAACATTCAACATCGTCAACATCTTAATTACGATTTGAGCTCACATGACTTCGCCCCAGGTCGATATATTCCGTTTATAAACAACGCCGGGAGCCCAAGAATAACTTAAATTTATGAACAACATCAGTCTGCTTATGTTAGTTATGTTGGTTGTTGTGCTTGTAATTAGCGGGCTATTTCGTGATTAATAACGCTTGTTAAGATAAATGTGGGGTTAATTATCGGCTTAAATCACCGTCAGGAATGTGATGAGTTGATAACGTGTGAAATGACGTTATGTTAAGGAAGTTATGACTGCCATTAAAATTCGCGGCTTTGTAAGAAACTTATTTATTGCTTTTTTTAGATTTTAAAGGCGTAACAGTCTATAATAGACTTAAAGGTCTGAAAATGCTGCTGTATGTACTTACGCTGATCACTCAAGATCTGTCAAACGAAACACCATTTTTTTAAAAAGTGGCGGATACAAAATTATCCGGCGTAAAAATCTGAAAAAAAAAACTAATTCTTCAATATTTCATTACTAACCAAACGCTTTAATTGGTAATAGATTAGTAGAACATTGAATTCAAATAATTTATTTCAGGCTTGCATCTATAAGTGTAAGTAATACCTATACAATAGAATACGAATCTATAGTTAGTGACAAAATGTTGACTTACTTAACCAAGTGTTGTGTGGAAATACTATGTCAAAATGAATACATTATGAAAAGAGGCTAGTTCAGCTTAAAACATGCTCCCGATACAAATTCATTTTCGGAGATGTCTGGATAAGGACCTTATCTTTTTCTCTTACATTACGTACTATTTATATAATGCGAATATATACTAGTACATTTCGATGCTAGTGCGGAAAGTATGTCATTACGTTTATTAAGAACTAGCTTTTGCCCGCGGCTTCGCCCGCGTAGTAAAAGTAATTTTCCAATAATTGTTGAATTGCTACGCCGCCTACTAACCTACTACTGCTAACTTCCCCTACTAATAACCCTTCGTCATAACCCATTATGGTAAATTAATTTTTATTTACTATTATATTTATGCCCGTGTGGTGGCAGGTTAGAATTTCACCACCCTCTTTCTTCCCGTGTGTGTCGTAAAAGTCGATTAAGAGAGCAGGGTTGAAGTGTGTTGTGGGTGATGGGCTAACAACCTAAGCAATATCACTTTTTGTCGATCTTTTATACCCACATTTATGCTAAAAGTGGCTCTGGAACATAAAGTTCATGTGCTCTGCCTGCCCCTTTTGGGAATAAAGGCGTCAATGTATGCATGTATGTACGTATTTCTGTTATTAAATTTACAATCATGATTAAGGAGAATCTGTCCTCTGGAATAAAAGCTACTTTATGTTCATGAACATTAATGTTGAAATACCAAAATATCTCCACGAATGTTAAGTCAAATTTGTGGCCTGGACATTGCTATAGGCTTGTTTCCTAAGATTTTTTTTGTATGCTTTTCGAACCAGTATTTAAAATAAATACCCAAAAATTTGTTTTAATTTAACGGCGGCCAAAATGCTTAACATATTAAAAGTAAGCAGATCTTCGTGCAGCACCTTGAATGTATTTATTACGGATGCAGGCACTTTCCCAATGTCTCCTACCCTCCCGTCCCGCCGCGCCGCCCGCACTCGCCTAGGTACCGATTGACGATCGAGATGGCACCGAATACAAACTTTAAAACATATAACCCTATATAATGCGGGTCTCGTTCCATACCTCAAAAGCAAAAATAGAACCCTTATTTATAGGATCACGTGTGGCTGTCTGTCAGTCCGTCTGTTACAACCGATTTGCTACGAAAAAAACTGGACCGATTGAATTGCAATTTGGCACAAATATTTTCATGAATTTTCATGTCCACAACATTACATTTCAAATGCTATGTGATTTTCGTTATTAACGTCCCAAAAAACCGTTATAACAACGCCCATATTGATATTTAGACGCCACGTTGGAATGTAAAATCGTTGTTGTTTTCCTAATCAGCGACCCGATAAACCATAGAAACAATAGATGCCGATGTTGATTTTCAGATTTTGTCACCACATGTCTCCTTTTAGGGGTTGAATTCTCAAAAAACCGGAAACACTTGTTTACTCATTTATCGTTAGGAATTATCCTGTGAATTCTCGAATAAAATTGTCTAACTAATATTTTTTCTCCATACAAACTTTGGACCTCCTTTTTAATCCCTTTAGGTGTAATTGATTTCAAAAACGCTGAAAGCACTTTATTTGTAAATGAATAAGTAATCTGTCCACAAAGTTTTAAGTACGTAGTAGCTAAAAATAAGTTTCCCTTATACAAAATTTGGACCCTCATTTAACCCTCTTAGCGGTGGAATTTTATAGAACGCTGAAATTACTTTTTTTGTATCCTAATAAGTTATCTTCCTACAAAGTCTCAAGTCTCTAGTTCAATAAATAATGTTTCCCCTCCACAAACATTGCATCCCTATTTAACCCCCTTAGGGGTAGAATTTTTTAAAACGCTGAAAGAACTTTTTTTGTATCTTTATAAGTAATATCCCTACAAAGTTTCAAGTCTTTAGTACAAAAAATCATATTTCTCCCATACAAACTTTGCACCCCTTTTTAACCCCCTTTGGGATAGGATTTCCAAAAGTCCCGTCTTATTCCTTGCCTACGTCATAAAAGGAAGTTCTGGTGTAAATTTCTTGTTTGTAGTCCCAGTTGTTTTGAATACAAACTTTGCACCCTTAGGGGTGGAATTTTAAAAACGCTAAGGATATTTATATTTGTATCCTAATAAGTAATCTTCGTACAAAGTTTCAAGTCTCTAGTTCAATAAATAATGTTTACCTCATACAAACATTGCACCCCCAATTGACCCCCTTAGGGGTAGAATTTTCTAAAACGCTGAAAGGACTTTTTTTGTATCTTTATAAGTAATATCCCTACAAAGTTTCAAGTCTCTAATACAAAAAATAATGTTTCTCCCATACAAACTTTGCACCCCTATTTAACACCCATAGGGACAGAATTTCCAAAAATCTTGTCTTATCCCTTGCCTATGTCATAAAAGGAAAATCTGGTGTAAATTTCAAGTTTCTAGATACAGTAGTTTTTAATTCAAATTTTGCACCCCTATTTAACCCCCTTAGGGGTAGAATTTTATAAAACGCCGAAAGTACCTTTTTGGTATCAATAAGTAATCCTCCTACACAGTTTTAAGTCTCCAGTTCAATAAATAATGTTCCCCCATACAAACTTTGGCCCCCATTTCACCCCCTTAGGGATAGAATTTCCAAAAATCCTGTTCTATCCCCTACCTACGTCATAAAAAGAAGTTCTGGTGTAAATTTCAAGTTTGTAGTCCCAGTAGTTTTGAATACACACTTTGCACCCCTATTTAACCCCCTTAGGGGTGGAATTTTGTAAAACGCTTAAAGAACTTTTTTTGTATCTTAATAAGTAATATCCCTACAAAGTTTCAAGTCTCTAGTAAAAAAAATTATGTTTCACCCATACAAACTTTGCACCCCTATTTAACACCCTTAGGGATAGAATTTCCAAAAATCCCGTCTTATCCCTTGCCTACGTCATAAAAGGAAGGTCTGGTGTAAATTTCAAGTTTGTAGTCCCAGTAGTTTTGAATACAAACTTTGCACCCCTATTTAACCCCCTTAGGGGTGGAATTTTGTAAAACGCTGAAAGTGCTTTTTTTGTATTCTAATAAGTAATCTTCCTGCAAAGTTTCAAGTCTCTAGTTCAATAAATAATGTATCCTCCATACAAACTTTGGACCCCCATTTCACCCCTTTAGAGGGTGAATTTTGAAAAATCCTTTCTTAGTGCTCCCCTACACCTTATAAGGAACCTACGTGCCAAATTTGGAATCTCTAGACCCAGCGGTTTGGGCTGTGCGTTGATATGTCAGTCAGTCAGTCAGTCAGTCAGTCAGTCAGTCAGTCAGTCAGTCAGTCCGTCAGTCAGTCAGTTTCTTCTTTTATATATTTAGATGACATTTCCGCACGTGTATCGAACGACGTTTTTTAATACAGTTAGTTGGGAAAAAGTTAGAAAAACAACAAGTGAAGATTCGAAACTTTTATATTATTAATTCTGAAACATCATTGTATACAGTTGAAAAATAATGACGTTGTTAAAAATAGTTATTTACGATACAAGTGCCGAAAATAGGAAATTCGCAACGAGTGGTGATAAATTAAAACACGACCGAAGGGAGTGTTTTAAATCGACACGAGTTGCGAATTACCTATTCGCACGTGTATCGTACAACGTTTTACTGTACATATAGCTCTTTAAAGTTTTGATATATGCACGGAAAGTGCTCTTTTCCGCACTAGTGCGGAAAAGTAGCACCATATTATGTACTGTAAATTTTTTTTTAAAACGGTTCTATCTTATTAATTTTTTATTGACATTTTAATTAACGGTAGGTACAATTTCTACAATTAATTGAGTGGGAAAAATAAAAAGTACTAGTTCGCGAAAACCAACTTTCCGCACGCTAAACAGCTACGTAAAGTAACACTTTTTGAGCAACTGTATTAAAAAGTAATATGTATATCACCAGTAACTTGAGATGCTGTCAGTACCTTACTTACCAGTACGTACATGGGCAGTGAAAGTGATCAAAACATTGTTGTGGTAATGACTACCATTTGAAGAGACCGGAAGGGACACTGGTGGACTAACGAACCGGAAATTTGCATAATTATGTCAACACTCTCACTGTCTTGCCGTCATCTTTATTTAGAGTATAGGCTGAAGTAAGATTAGCAATGCAGAAGTTGTACAATACTGTAACAAAAGTAGGGGTATATTTTACGAAAATTAACACAGAACTTAAAAGTATTAAAACATTATCTTTAAGACAGACTTCCATTTAGGAAATTCCCTAAATGCTATGTGATCCAATTTTTTTGGTTTTTTTTTGTTGAAAGATTGCCCAGAGTTTTGATATAGAAATAACAAATACAAAATTACTTATAATTTATAAGTAAGTATTATGCTATCTGAGACTTTTTTATTACCGTCCGTGGTGAATACAAATGTATACACAGTATATAGTCTAGTGGCAGTAATTGCCGCTTTAGGCCGACAGGCAAACACTGTCCGCTGCGTAAAGGAAACTCATTAATTTCATAGACATTACGCGGCAGCTGTTGTGAATCGACCTGTACATCTATTCCCCATTCCGCTATTTACGCTACACGTGCGAAAAAGCCCACTTCGTGGCGCTATTTACGTCACACCGGGCTGGCTGACGTATATACATATTATGTCCTGCGATTTAACAATCGATAAGGTAAATGGCCTTATATTTGATTAACTTAATGCCCCTCATCTAAATCATCATAAAAGCCGTAAACGTCCACTTCTGCACATGGAGGCCCTTTGCCCAAAGAGTGCCATAATGACCGGACTCCTGCGGCCTTTACCTGGCCATCAGTCTACCTTGAGGGAGGTCGGAGGGCTCTACCCACGCTGAGCCCTCTAGTACGTAGTCGCTACTCGAGAACCTTTTCGCTCCAACGGCCATCGCGGTTGTACGTGCACTGCCCACTGTCAACTTAACCATTCGGAGGGCTTCATGAGTTATTAGTTATGCCTATCTATTTTGTGGTTCTGCTGCGGATAGGCTCATGTCAGATGCCCTTACCTTACATAAATTCTCCCAATTACAGTACTGTGCAAAATCTCATAAATACTTGTCACCTTCCCATCATCGTTAATTATGACTAATTGTGAAGGTTAAAACCACGCTAATGAAATCGTTAAGGCGTCGTGATTGATTCGGATCCAACAGGTCAAGGTTTAAAGCCATTAGTTGTTTCCTGACTTGACTGGCTGTCAGTAAATCAGGGCATGGATTCCATCCGTGTTATTTGACGAGAGGACATCCCTAGGATATCGCTTTTTTTTGTTGCGATAATAGGTGTTTAGTTGCTTGTCCCTATAGTGACACCATCCTACTTTTAACCTAAGGAAACTACCCAATTGAACTGTCATTCAAAGTCAGAATGATATCAAAAAAAGGTATATGGTAGATATAAAGGATCACCGTAGTGATAAAGAAGAGGAAAATAGGACATGACGTCACGGTCGTCAGCATTGAGGGAACTGAATTAAATGAATGAAATGTTTTTTTACAATGATAGTTCTTAACCTACTTAAAATAAGTCAAACTGAATATGAACACAACGAAAAAAAATCATCACAATGCGTTGTTCTACAAGAACACATGTCCGAATAAGCCATATAAATGATTACGCTATTTTGGGCTCTGGTTTGGGTCATGTATTTCTGTCAGTGAGTTATAGTTCTCAACCCTGTAATAAGCCTTAGACATCGATGATTTTTTCAAGTAATTTTTAAGAGCTGGAAAGGGTACAGCCGAAATTGTGATTAGGTAATTTATTATAAAAATGGATCGAATGATGATGGTGATTAAGGGATCTCAAAAGTTGTGACGTCACATTTCCCGCTCAACCAGTATTGCCAATGGTTTCGTAGCCTTGTGACCTTAGTTTTCCGCTTTGTAAACGAAAGCGGCTACGAACAGTGCGGCCGCCTAGCGGTTCCGGCACTGACAATGCTACTTGTAGTTACTCCTACACAGAAATTCGATCTGCATGAAAACTGTTTTGAATAGCATCGAAAAAAATAAGAAACTGGCCTAATTGTGCAGTTTAATTTCAAATAGTACAACGTCTTTGTCAATTGAATAAAAAAACTCATATTAATAATTTGCTTTCATACAGACATTTTATTTATACACACTTAAGTTTATGTTTCATCTACGTAATGGCTTGTGTTCAACAAACCCATTCACAGTTTCATACAATACGTTCGCTGTAGTTACGTCAACACAAACAAATTACATGCATTTTTCAATGTAACTGCCTTATTGTATCACAATTACTATTTGTATCGCTTACACTTGACACCGACATTATTGAATTGGAAACAAGGCCGCTGATCATCTGGGTATATTATCTGGGAGGTTCTACAGTATTATAAACTTGTGATTTACTGGCATCATTCTCCTAGCGTTATTCCCGGTTGTGTCCTAAAGGAGCCCGCGGTCCCCTTTGACATCTAATCCCAAGATTTGGCATAGGCACTAGTTTTACGAAAACGACTGCCATCTGACCTTCCAACTCAGAGGGAAAACTAGACTTTACTAGGATAAAACCCGTTTCTTCACGACAGTAAATATTACGTACATAAGTTCCGAAAAACTGATTGGTACGTACGAGCCGGGATTCGAACCCAGGACCGCCGCTTGACAGCCGCATGCCTGAAACACTAGGCTACCGACACCGTAGCTTTTTTTAATCTTGTGATTTACTGACCTAATTTTTTCTGGTTCAAAATGAACGTGAAACGAAACGAAATACGAGTATATCATTATTGTAGGGAATTTCACTCCTGGGCTGTTATTCGCTAAGCGCTAAAGCGGCCCACCCCGCCGGTCACCCGTCATAAAACTAGACTTCTGCCTACGGTTAGTTACTACGCATCGCGGTGTCAAGATATATTTGTGGGTGAGCGTTGAGGTGAGCTTAAAATAAGTTACAGAATGGGGGGGCTGGGCTGTTATTCGCTACGCGTTAATGCGGCTCAGCCCGCCGGTCACCCGTCACGAAACTACCTACTACGTCAAGGTGTATTTGTGGGTGAACGGTGAGGTTTGAATATAAAACAGGTTACAGAATAGCGGGGCTGGGGGCTAGCCGACACCGTGGTTTTTACACTGCACCTGCAAACTTCTTGTCTAATACATTCGAAAGCGACAAATGCATTTTGTTTGAAAGTAACAAGCAATAAGACAATACAAGTTACGTAATTGCTCCGTATTGACAGTAAGTGTGACTAAAGGATGATGTACATTAGATCGTTTCGTACCCGTTCCGTATTCGTAACCGTGCCGTGCCGTGGCCGACGCCGGAACACATAATTCATTGGGTCTTAAAAATAATAATCATGCCAACTAAATAAAGTGTTCGCCGCAGTCACATATTTCGCCGCTTAATTTAATTATTGACATTGCAATTGTGGAATGACCATTCCCAGGTTTTCCCGTGAGACTATAGTATGGGGTTCTTCAAGAAAGGCGTGTATAATTTTTTTTACATTTTCGCAACCAAGAACCCGCCTAGCGGGCGCCTACGCCGTAGTCAATTTCCGCTACATACGAGTAAATCCACAGGGTAGACCGATTTCTATCCGACGGACCGTACGCGTTTTTGCCACCGACGGATTAAAACATTGTCTCCTATGCAAGTTTAACGGGTGTCGTTTCCTGGCACACGGATTCGGATCGGATACGGAACGTGTACAGTTATTCTTAAGTATAAGTAAACAATAACCTGCATAACTAAACTGACGTAACGTAACGCAAGACAATGCGTGAAAACGTGTGACAATGTATGTACTTATACGCGAGTTTGAAGAACGCGGAACGTTACGGCGTTTACTTCCTTTGTGAGTTACGTTATTAAACGGCTCGGTATTTTTTGACCAATTTCAAAAAAGGTGAACTTAGAATGATTCTTAAATGGATATGCTCGTAGAAGGCTTACTACAGGATACTACAATATCACATTTTCTCTGACTTTAATTAAACCTACAATTCCAAACACGCATAAATTAAATTTGTACCCCTTTCGGAAAAACAGGCCTGCATTCACGTGTATGTTTTTCTCCTTAAAATAAATAAATGTTTATTGATTCTGTATTGTTTAGTAAATTATCTTCTCACATATGAAAGGTTGCTAAAATCTACTATTTACGCGAAGAGTTATGATTGTGATCTCTATGGCTATCCGTGAAGCTTATTTCTCCATGCAGAACCATTTTCCTTTCTGAGTGTAGGTACTCACGAAGACACAGCAAACATGTACTAAATGGACACTTAATTACTTAACTCACTTATCTATCTCATTACGCTACTTAGTTCTTAGCTGCTGAAACCATATATAGCGAAAAGCGTCCGTAGCACTCTGACGAATGTGTCGTGGTTGGCGCTGGATGGGTAAACAATGCATGGTGCTTAAAAAAAACAATTCATTAACAAAAACAATAAACAAAAAGATACTTTCAAAACAACGCTTTCGCTTGTATTTGCCTTACTTAACCAAAAAGACTCCTTTCGTACCTTATTGAAACACGCGTTGTTGTGTAGTGTTTCGGTGTTGCAAGATTGAACAATATTACGTTACGTGTTCTCTTGTTTAGAATGACGCGAGTATGTCTTTTACAAATGATACGGTGTGACGTATGTTCGTGTGTCACCTGTTTTGTTCTCGTTGAGTAAGCAATCGGTGCCGTTTCATTCAGAGTAGTGTGTACCTACCTAATTTATAAGTAGATGAAAATAGAACATGGTGTTCAACTAGTGCCATACAAAGTTTTAACGCTGTTGTCCATTAGAATCCCCTAGCCTGATCCCCAGGAGAAAGAAACGGTTAGGTTGTTAGGTGACCTGCGACCCTACAGCGCGCGAGCCGAGCGAGCGAAGCGAGCGTGACGCGGCAGCGTCCGGCGAAGTGCCATAAACGAACATTATGATTTTTTCCTACTTGAATATAAAATAATTGCCGCTAGGTTCCCCTGTGATCGGGGTCAGGTGATTAACGTGGATAACGCGGTTTTAACCAACTTCTAATCAGTATCTACCCAAATCACCTAAAGTGTGATCCTATATGATCAGGTCCTGACTTAAATACTATGGGACCACCTGGAAAGGATACCTTTCATATAAAAAAAGAATATTCCAAATCGCTCCAGGCGTCTTCGCGTAATCGGGGAACATACAAAAAGTTATTCCAACGAATTGAGAAAATCCTGAAGGAATTAAGAAATGGTTGTTGTCATATTTCAATATGAGTTAAAATGTTTTTAGTATATCCTTCTTCAATTTACATAGTATACGAATGTCGAGATGACAGAAAGATAAATGGATTTGGTGAACATGTCAGATCATTCCACATAATTTTAAGGTTTTAGTGTTTTTGTTGATTTGATCATAGAATATACATACTTATACTTAGTTTATTAGTTAATTACATGTGTCGTATACTGGTATAAGTCAACGCTACATAATACGCTAATACATTGTCAATCAACCTGACAGGTACCGGGTAAATAACAAAAATCATTATTGTTCAAACTTTACGTCATATCCGCCAAAAGTCCTCTGACAGGTACCATAACGAAAATATGGCTAAATCAAAATGTAAAGATTCCAAGACCCGCTCACAAAAGCTAATTAGGTATACTATGTTGTCTCGCATACAGGAATAAGATTATCTAAATAAACAATCCATCACACTTTTTACACTTTTAATCCTCGGCTACCCGGTAATTACAGGTTTTTTCTTTTCGGCCAGTCCGTCCGTTCTTAAAAAAGTGAATTCAACAAGCACGACCTTTGTAAAACCTTGTCATTTCTGCGTATCACCCACACTGGTGCGAATCGTTGCGACACGTGTGTGGGTTCCGTTGATGCGATTGTGTTTTGTTTGTATCCTTGTGACTAAGTATGGATTATGGATGTTGGTTTTCCTGACATGTATGTATGGGGTTGAGGTTAAGCTGATTGCGAAATAAAAAGGTAATAGTAACGATAAAATTAAGAGTTTTTTTGTTAAAATTGTACATGTAGCCAAGTGGTTATACAAAAACCGTCTGAAAAAAAATATTTATAGACTTCCTTGATATAAGATTATAGAAAATATATTTGAACTTTGTAAAAGTTAAAATTTACTGGCACATCTATTTTCTTCTCAACATTTAAAGCCACATCTAGAAGGCCCTGCTGTGTAGCTATGTATCTTAATATAGAACGAGAAAACTAGGTAAGTCAACTCCCTATCTCGCTCTATCTCATAGTAATCACGGCGGTCTGCAAGGCGGACATCATCAACATTTTTCAAAATGTCTCAATTAACTTTAACAAGGAATCCTCTATGTTACTTAAACTTTATTTTGTGTTACTGGTTCGACGAGCGAGCGAACGAACTTCTCCGTTCCAGCTTGGGCCACATTTCTTTCGTATGTCCGGATGTCCGGCCGTTCTTCTGTACAGGTCGCATTATTCAACAGATTCTCGTGAAATTTTATGACCAGAGGGGTAAGCACGTAACGTTTTGCGCGTTAGCACAATTCAATTGTCATTTTTAACCCCCGACGCAAAGAGAGGGGTGTTAAATAAGTTAAACATGTCTGCCTGTGTATCTGTCTGTGGTATCGTAGCTCCCAAAAGGATGGACGGATTTGAATAAGGTTTTATTTTTATCATAGATAATTTTATTCCGAGTGTTCTTAGCCATGTTTCATGAAAATCTGATCAGCCGTTTTTGAGATATTGGACTTTGAAATGAAAAGTTTCTCAACGTTTATAAGTTGTAATTATTACGTATAATAATTGTAATTCAGATACAAGTAACGTACGTACAATGCGTTGCGTGATCGATCAGCAGGTTCGATTATTAAATAGTTTGCTTCGTCAATTCAGTTTCTGTTATTTTTTTTAGAATTGTGTATCTAGGTTCGCTATTTCTATATCTCAAGAGTCACTAGTATTATCTCTTCGTGGTTCAACAGAAGCGGGCCCCTAACTCCTAGCAAGGCGCGGCATCCTAATGGGCGGGGAAGTCACGTTAATATTTTTACCTACGTTTTTACACGCGGAGATATTTTAATGTCGCACATCTGTACGCATCTCCGCGAATTACCAGCCATTCAGATTCTGGCTTTTTCCATGCACTAATTGCTTAGATGTTTCCTGGATTATAATGATGATATTTGTAAGGATATTAAAAAGCTTTCGCTTGACTAGCTACATTCCAGTGCGTAACTGTGATCATCATCATCGTCATCATATCAGCCGAGATACGTCCACTGCTGGTCATAGGCCTTCCCCAAAGAGTGCCACAAGGTTCTCGAGTGGCGACCACGTACCGGAGCCGCAGCGTGGGTAGCCCCCCCCCCCACAAGGTGGACTAATGACCTGGGAAACTGCGTAACTGTTCAAGTATTTATTTATCAGGCAGTCTCCTGTCCCGATTGAACAAACCTATGTCAGGCGTCAGTCCTGCCCCACTATTTGACCGTTCGGCTAAACTCGGCTCTCGCACACCTCCGAGAAAGTACCTGCGTCAGCCTATTGCAGCCCACTGCTGGGCGTAGGCCTCCCCCAGGGTACGCAACCAGACCAGCTCTCCCGTTTGCGGTCCTGTCTGCGGCACGATTGATTGATTAAGGACACATAGTAACTGAAGGTTAGGAGGAGGAAAGGTTATCGGGAAGAGATCCCATACAGGGATTAGTTCGCCTTTGTACCGCTTTAACCTATTTTATCCGTATTTTTACCTGTGTCTTGTGTACAATGAAGTATTCACATACATACATAAATGAACCTCCAAGACAATTTAAAGTCTATTTTTTTTCTGGAATGAGTTGCAGTACCTACGTATTTACTAGCTCAAAACTTAGAAGTTTGACAGTTCTTTGACGTTTACTGGCCAGTAAAGTTTGATCTAACGCAACGGCCTAAAAAATAAGAAGCACTGTACAAGCTATGTTTTCCATACACTACATACATTCAAGATTAAACATTTCACCGCTGTATAGTATAACGGTGAATACTAATGCAAACAAATCATATCATGAAATCTAATTTCTTCGTCGAGTTTTGACAGTTAACTAAGAACTTATTACGTTCCAGTCAGGACTAACAACTTGGCTGTTTAACGTGAGATTGCACAGAGTAACGTTCACGTCAAAGATATGTATACATTCCATGCCGTATTACAAAGGAATAAGGTATACACTTGTATACATATTTTTGACGTAGACTATACAAAATTGCATGATAGTAAACATGAGCACTCAATTTATATGGCATTTTAACTATGGCTTATAATTAAATTTCTCCAATTTATTACCGTTCTGCGCTTAATTGTTATCAATAAAGAGAAAATATTAGTTGTAAAGTTGTAATTCTAATGTTTATTGTAAATATAATGTAGGCTAAAGTCAAATAACGAGCTAATATTCTTCTGTAATCGATTACTTTTAACAGTCCTCCGTGTGATCAATATGATGCGACAAAAAAAAACCGTGGAAGTACTGTTATGAAGCCTGACTCATGAACTGTATGAATATTTATTTTTGCAAAATAAAATCGATGATTGACCTAAAGAATAAATGTAACCGCTATATTACTTCGCTTATCCGTTATCATTTATATAATTATTTCTGGTGTGATTTTGCTAAAAAAAACTTATTTTTTATTGCGACGTGCCGTAGGTTTAAGCAAAAGTTCTCATTTCATAGAAAACAGTTTAACTTCGTGACTGCACTCAACATGTAATAACAGTTTTGGTAAAAAACGTTTATCATGAAAGATTCATTACAATTTGTGCCTTATACGTGTTCCGACAAAGCCTCTTCTTCTTCTATATATCATACTTGAAGTAGAAATTGATTTTTTATTCAATCAAAGCATTGAATAAGGATCACAAAAAATGCTATCTCTCAATTTACTTTCGCTGTTTCATATACCTAGTAAGCGATAATAGAATTGACGAAATGAATTTCTTATGGCCTGCCCACGCTGCGCCTTCCGGTACGTGGTCACCGCTCGAGAACCTTTCCGCCCCAACGGCCATCGGTTCTACGTGCTATGCCCACTGCCACTTAAGTTTAGCGCCCACTGCCACTTAAGTTTAGCGATCCGGAGGGCTATATCGGTTACCTTGGTTCTGCTGCGGATAGCCTGATTTCTGAAAGCAGATAGATCTTTTTAATTTGTATTCATTCAATAGGGTTTAAGAAAGAAAGAAAGAAAGAAGACATTTATTCACTACACAAAAGACACAGAGACAAAAAAAATACAGTACAATTGACACATAATGTGTGTGTCTTCGCGGCAGTGAATCGGCCGCTGTCTCAGCATTATGCCGAGGTGTCAGACAGACATCTACAGCGCTGATTTTCAGGCAGCACCGTACGTGACCCACGGAACGCAACACAACATACTGCCGATACAAACGTATATACCTACATATAATAAATAAATAATTAATGCAATAAATTTGTTAAATATGTAACGCAAAAATAAAACGCGAAAGGGATGTGCTGGATGGGTTAGGGTTGGGATCTTTGAAGCGTCAACAAATAGCCCTTAAGCTCGTTTAGTTTCGTTCCATACTTAATATGTATCTAGGACTTCTAGGAGTATACGAGATGGTGTCAAACATTGATGCCTATACTATTTACTAAATTATTATTTTATCTTCTTTTTATCTACGAGTAACCAATGATCTGCATGAGTGAGACGAAAAGCGTTACCTCTAAGTCGTTTTATCCCTACCCATTCACACTTTATCGTAGTCGCTATAAGACTGAAACGTGTCATTTATGAGTACGTTACGAGACCCAGGTCTTATTTATTCGAAACTTTGCTAACGAGACACTTTTTAGCTGAAAAAGAACCATTAAACACACACAATAGCGAAGAAAGCGATTTGCAACGAAATTGAAAGTACTGACGACGTATGAAAAAGTACAATACCTACGTTCAAAACTTTACTTTCGGTTTATCATTTGCATGCTCACTTTCATTTTAGTTCTCTTATTTGCGTACTTTTATTGCTTTTTAATGTGAACCATATTTTTATGGCCAGTATTAGGTACATACTTTGACTGACAATCATTTTCTCGTGAGATCTCTCACAAGCCTAGTTAAGGCCTGAATCACACTGGCGCGGCCTGCGGTGGCGTTCCATAGTAAATTTGACAGCTAATGCCAAGTTTAGTATTGATCGTCGCGGCCAGGCCGCGCCAGTCTGTGAGTGGCTTTTAAATCCTGACTCGCAATGGCGTGGCGGACTATTGACCGTTTGATAAACTAGCCTACATGGGCAACAAATTAACTATCGATTATACAATGTTAAAATACCAAGGTGTACAACTATTATTGTAATTATTAATTCATTTAAAAGTAATTAAAACTTGAGGAAAGAACTATATGTGGTTTAACTTTAATAAAATATTTTATAACGGGACAATATTTGCAAAGTTCTACAATAGCATTTTGCATTTTAGATAATGATTTACTGACAATACGAGTACCGAGACACATGACATGACATTAATCCGGTGAGAGTAAAGCAGGTGATTTGGGCTCACATGTCGAAATTTCATGTAATAATTGTAGAATATACCTGTACATCGGTTAAAAGGTAGTCATTATTAGGTACATAAACTAGCTGATTCTCGCTAGGGCAAACTACTGATTAGGTAGGTATAGGTACATAATGGCAGCGAAGGTGAGCGCAGCGTCAGTTGACTCGACCTTCCGCGATAACAGCGTTAATAATTCTATGCTATAAGAGCTACGCACGACAACATTACACTTGTATGTTAACATGAACACGGCCACTAAACTAAAGGTATTTATTACGCATGTAAAATAAATTCCAATGTTCACGGATGACGTATGAAGTATATTCAAATGAATGAAGGCTGGTAGAGACAATGTGATCGTAATCGACGGACCTGTTCATAAGAGGCACGTGACGCGAATGACAAGGGCTGGGGTCGGTGCCGGGTGGATGCGGACGCCCGATCGCACCCGGCTTCGACCGGTCTCTTTTTCGCGGCTACAACTCGTCTCTGCCTTATATAAGTCTGCCTTGCAAAGTTGTCTCCTGTAAAAGTTTTAATTTATAGGCCGCCGCTTTCGTTCCTTTTACAAAGCGAAATGCGATAACTTTATCTTAACGGAAGCACTAATGAGTAATGAGACTTTTTTGGAAACATGTTCGGATTGGCCTTTGCCACAGTCCGATAGGAGCAATAGCATACATTAATCCCCTTTCGGAACGTTCTGTCCGTTTCCCAAAACATCCGTTCCCGTCACCACATTTTCCCAATTAATCCGTTTCCCGATATAAGTATTTCCCAAAATGTTCTTCTCCCAAAATATACCTTTGTCTTGATATCCGTTTCCCAAAACACCCGTTCCCAAATCATCCGTTCCCGTAACCATCTTTGCCTAAATAATCCGGATCCCGATTAATATTTTACCCAAAAGTCATGCTGATGCCGACTATATTGTTAAAATAATCTTGAAAGTTATTTAATTGTATGGCATATAAGAAAAGATCTTGGTTCCAATACTGATGGTTTTTAATTTATGCAGAAAATTATCCCTCTTTAGGTATACTGTGTTAAATATAGCAGAACATATGGGTTTCTAGGGTGTTTTGACATACTGATGCGATGAGAAACGGGTCTTTTGGGAATACGGGTGTCATAAGACTCATAAGAGGCGGATCTTTTGGCATACAGATGCTATGAGAACGGGTGTTTTTAACCCCCGACGCAAAAAGAGGGGTGTTATAAGTTTAACGTGTCTGTGTGTCTGTGTATCTATGTACCGTAGCTCCCTAACGGATGGACCGATTTGAATGCGGTTTTTTGGCATGCGATGAGAAACGGATCTTTTGGCCTACGTTAATTTCAAGAAACTGATATTTTGGAACGGATGTTTTGAGAACGGGTGTTTTGGGAAACGGACAGAACGTTCCGAAAGGGATTAATCCTCACGATAATTGCGGACAGGACAGACAGAAACGCAGAACTTCGTTGGTTTCACTCGCTTGTTTAATAACACCAACACAGAAATACATAATGTTTCTTCCGTCGTTCACCCACACAATTGTCCTCCATTACATAATCAATGCCAGGCTTATTAGCGGAGAGCCGATAAAAATGGCGCTAATCATATTACACTACGGAAATAGGCACACACACACACACACACTAAGATATACAGGGTGTTGCCACTGCCCGTAAGTTCCTGAAATGTACAACTATAACTTGTCCCCACAAGGTGGACTGATGACCTGGTAAAGGTTGCGTTGCGGGAGTCCGCTGGATGCGGGTAACGCAGGACCGGTCACTTTGGCACTCTTCGGAGGCGGCCTATGTGTCTTTCAGCTGATATGATGATTATGATGATGACAACTCGATGAGTCGAGAGTTAGGAATACTTTGGGAGATTTAACAGTGATATATTTTTATTTCCCTGTCACATCCACTGGTTAATGAACTATCTAGTTTATGTTATGTTAGTTACAAAACCCTGATAAAATAATTAGTGGCCAATTATTTTTACATGAAGGGTTCAGTAACAATATTTTGGGCAAAAACATCGTATCTGGGAAGAAATGTGTGGGGGAGTCCCTAACCCGCACTGAGCCAGCGTGGGGACTACTGCCAATTTCATCTCATCCATAAGAGGAGGCCTGCGCCTAGCAGTTGGACGTACCTACGCTGATGGCTGATGATGATGGATGAAGGGTTCAGCTCTGTTTCTGTAATCCTGTAGTATTTTAGTCGCCGAAAACAGACGGACTAGGCGAACAATCATTAAAGAGAAAACGATGACAAGGTGTCAGCATTGAGAGTAACGACGCATGGAGAAGAAGTATTTTAGTCTAGAGCCAAGCTAAAAGCTAAAATAAAGTATTTTTGGAAAATAAATCCAAACACCTGGTATAAGTACGCTTATACATAACATAAGACACACACATACAGACAGTGACTCGGACGCAGGAAATGCCACTGTTATGTCAATACAATGTTTAGACAGTTTATTGACAGCCAGATATCATTGGACGTCGATAATCAGAAACATGATTTTGTTTGACATGATGTTCTCGCACGAATGAGACATTTAGCTTCATTCATTGTGCTGACCTGTTTTAGATTTACACTGTTTTTTTTCATCATCATCGTATCAGCCAAAAGACGTCCAGTCCACAGCTGGACATAGGCCTCCCCCAAAGAGTGCCAAAGTGACCGGTCCTGCGCCACACGCATCCAGCGGACTCCCGCAACCTTTACCAGGTCATCAGTCCACCCTGTCGGGGGCCTACCCACGCCGCGCCTTCCGGTACGTGGTCCGGGTTAGCACGTAGAAGCGATGGCCGTTGGGGTGGAAAGGTTCTCGAGTGTTTTTTTTTACCACCAGTAAATAAGGTACGGTAGCTTAGTGGTTCCCCCCACAGCGTTGGAGCGCCACATTGGAAAAATCTCCAAATGAGTATGAGAGCAAAAAAAAGCCTAGTGGTTCAGGCATGTGGCGGTCGTGGATTCGAATCCCGGCTCGTACCAATGAGTTTCTTGGAACTTATTACGGAATATTAACCGTCAGCTTTTCGGTGAAGGAAACCATCATGAGGAAACCGGCCTAATCCCAATAAGGTCTAGTTTTCCCTCTGGGTTGGAAGGTCAGATGGCAGTCGCTTTAGTACAACTAGTGCCTATGCCAAATCTTGGGATTAGGTGTCAAAGCGGACCCCGGGCTAGCTCCTATAAGGCACAACCGGGAATAACAATAGGAGGATGATGACTAGGCGACTGATGCTTGGAACCCAGGGGTGTCATATGCGTGGTATAGGTCCTAGGATATTGCAGCTGTTTGCTAGTGAAAAATCCGGGAATGTAGACTTATAATAGGGTAAAGGGTATAATAAGCGGAAGGACTGCGGTGACGCAACCAGCGGACCGCAGTCGGCTCCGTTACCGTAATGAATCTGATCCGAGGAAATATTGTTGTGGTTCTAGCATAGATCAAGTAGCCTATTGTTGGACAAGCCTTATTAGTGCACTGTCGCTTCATATATAAACAATACAATACTCTACAAATATTATTTAGTGCACCAAAACCCTTAAAAGGGAGTCGTAAATAGAAAAATAAGTTTGTCACAAAATATTTTTTGGTACAAGTTTTTATTGCCGACTGCTTTCCTTTATACCCAACTACTAATTGAGACGATTCTAACGAGCCCAGACTCAACGGAGTTACGTCGGTTAAGTACTGAGTTCCCATGGTCACCTTCATTCATGAAGTTGATCTTAATGAAGAAGGAGTTCTGGCCGAAGGGTGTTCTTTTCCGGTGATTTTGAGGATCTATTTGACACCCAGAAAATGCGCCACGCATCGCCGTCTTAGCGTATTGTGCTGCTTATAAGTTTTGTATATTGATATGTATGTTAGTCTGTAAGGTACTTGTAAACATAAACATCATCATCATATTTAAGTCTATGTACCGTCCCACTATTACTTAGGGTTTCGAACCTAATTCTTTGCCAACTATTACTTTTAAATATCAAACTCTCATTTACCTTATCTATTGAGCGTATAAAACAATTTAAAAGTCATATCGCTATACTAAATCGAATCCCTTCCATTTATGGGCAAAACATTCAATTACACACAAGTAAAATCATATTCAACATTCGAAACCTTAATTGGGTAAACTTCAATATGTCGTAACCAGATACCGTATTCCGTTTCGGTATTTTACGATATCGGGTTTTAACGAGCCCCCGGCAGTTCTTACGGTAGAGTTAGAACGTGATATGTTGACCGTGCGTAATTTGTATGATTTTAACTGTTTTTCTAGCTATGCTTACAGTTTGTTGTGTCGGAAACATCTCAAAATGGTAGACGTATATATGATAATAATCAATATTGGTGTGGATAAATAAAGGCTATGATTTTATGTTTATACTGAGAACTAACTGCCCGGCCCGGCTTCGCATGGATTACCCGTTTTCCCGTAGGAATTAAGCATTTTCCTACGGTAAAAAGTAGCCTACGTTTATCAGGTATAATGACGGCTACTAATCGTAAAATAATTTTTCAAATCGTTCCAGTAATTTCGGAGCCTATTCAATACAAACAAACAATCAAATCTTTCCTCTTTATACTATTAGTGTAGATGATTTCTTCAAATAGGCCGTTGCTACTAACAGTTACATCTTTTTTTTTTCATTCTTACTGTCTTATCAAAATCATAATTTGCCAATGATCTTCGTGAATGTTTCATTTGTCCGAGCTCAATATTTGTTCTAAAGCAACCTTCCGTATAAAATAAATCTAACCTAATCGGACCCATTAGTCTAGACACCGTTTCAAAATAGTATATATCTTGCAGATGCTATATTCAAACGGTGTCAGAAAATGAAGTTTTACAAACATTCCGTTAATTTTTCGAACGGAGCACACCTTCACACATAAATTTTGCCTTAATCTTAATTATAAAACCAAAGAATGCAAGAATTCGTATTATATTTTTAACATGTCACGGTACACGAATTACGTCAAACATTATGTTCCCACGTAAATTAAGATAACGGTAGAAAGAGCAATATTTTTAAGATAAACGGTCCGATTTCTTATCTTTAAGTCTCGGGTCAGTGGCAGTTCGTTTTTGCATTAGTTTGAGATGCGGCTAATGCTGCGATTCAACCTGAATCGGTGTTTTTTCGGTGTTTAGAACGTTTTCCTTGTACTCGTAATATACCGTTTTTACATGATGTCACAAACGGTACCATTGTTGGTGTAATTTTATAATACACTAGCATATGCACGCGACTCCGTCCGCGTGGAACTCATCTATATCGTAAGTCCTGATAAAAAACACCTCCAATTTTACCCCCTTAGGGGATGATTTCCGGGATTATGTCCTTCCCCTGGACTCAAACTATCTTTAAACGAAATTTCATCTAAAATCGGTTCAGCGGTTTAAGCGTGACGAGATAAGAGACAGACAGACAGGCACTTTTAAATTTATAATATTAGTATGCTTTGGTCTGTTTGTGGGTGGACCAGAGATATAGTACATAAATTTAGATCGGCGGAGATTTTAATTCCGTACAAATTAACAAGTATCAGGTACTACATACTTGTGCAAAAGAAATAAACAAGTTAAAATAGCACTAAAATCCCAGCATCTCCATCAGATATCGGGATTCCTTCATTAACTGGATATATCTATTCTATCTATCATTCCGCGACGCATGCGCCGTCACTGACATCACTTCACGTTGCATCTAAATGACACTAGCTGATGATCTCATTGCGTTTTTGCACGATTCTAACCCAGCCCTACGAACGAACCGCCTTAACTGCGGCAACGCCCAACCAAATCTGAACTGTAACAATTCGGGAACACAGTTGAATTTTGTCTGGCGCCATGTCCATCAAAAAACGTGGTAATTGTGATTTCCTCGGAAGCGGACCAGCGTAACTTGTAACTGGTAGACGAAGATGCGCTTTAAATCAGTTCTAATAAAGTAAATTTTGGATTGCGATAAACTCCCTTGAAAAACGTGGTTAGCGTATTTTCTGTTGTTTTCGTGGGAATCGTGTGCCACCTGCGTGTATTTTCTTCTACCTGTACCATGGGCGACAGAGCTACAGTCCTAGTGAAATGCAAATCGTGACGTATTGTCTATGTAATAGAGTCTTTATTAGGAGTATGACTACTCTGTGTCTCCCATTGTACATTAGCTTACCGCAAACGCACATGTAACTCTCGCTGTAATGTTTATTATTCGATACGCTAGATTGGCATTTACTTGGACATTTGCGATTTGCCTAATGAACATTAAGTCCCGTATTTTGGCTATTTTTGTTACATCACGATGAATTTGAATAAAACATTCAGCCTCACAACGACCATTCTATCTATGTCTTATGAGGCGGCCGCGACATACTCTCGATTTTTCTAGCACTTATAGCTCTTGATCTAAGTGTTCTAATAAGAGAGAGACGGATAGTGCGAGAAAAATCGAGAGTACTCGCGCACCGCTTCGTGATAGCCGTGCAGCAATACATCGGTTACGTCACGTTAGTGCCTTTTTCCAATTAGTCGGTAGGTACAACAGTAAAAACAATAGCTACCACTTGGTCTAGTTGGTAGTGACCCTGTCTGTGAAGCCGGCAGATGACTTGACTAGAGTTTCTGCTCTAGCTGTCAATTACTTCTAGTAGAGCTGTACAAATTTTGTTTTGTTAGGTAGTGGACCTTCTGTGCGTAAGTACTAATATTATTTCTATGCTTGTGATATTGAAGTTCTCCACAGCACACATGGTAGCAGCCGTGGTGTTTAGAGTAGAAATACCACCCTCCCCCAGAATGCAGGCAAAACCTAGTCAGCTATTTTATTTAATCTTTATTGCACAAACGATTAAGGTATACCTAGTACGAAAGACAGACTTAATGTCATAAAGCGTTATCTACCTGTCAATCTTAATCCTACAGTTGTCTCCACCAGTCAACCATAACTTGGCAGTGTACTTATCTTTGCACACATTTTTCGGACACCTTTTTGCTTTTTTATGGACTTTTTATGCTTTTTCCAGTGCATCTACGTTTTTTTTATCAATCAATCAATATCATTTATTTGCAGAATACAATAGGTATATAATACAGATGTCAATAAGATTTCACAGTACAGTGTATTCAGCCTATTTGCCGGCATGCAAACGTCTTTAATTTCATTACATAAGTAAGAAGTGTCTTTGTCTTAATATTATGTCATTTAGTATACAGTTGTATAAGTATTTCGATACACATGTTATAATATAAATATTTCTATATAGATGTACTTCTTGCATGATGGTCTATATAACTTGTTCATCAGTTAAATACACTTGTTTGTCTTTGCCTGGTATTGAGTCTAATTTTGAAATATTATGAATTTGACGTGGCAAATACTCACATTTCTCTCATATACAGGGTGACATTTCAATCAATGTCCAAATTTTTTGGAGGCATTTGGTATCACTATTAGACTCCATTTTTGAAAAAAAAACTGGTAGGTATTTTTTTAATTATGAATTATCTATCCCAAAAGAATTATCCGTACAGCGTGGTTACTGGGCATTCAGTACCGCGTGGAGCGGCGCGGGGTCGAGGGAGGGGAGGCGTGCCGTGCGCAAACCTTCCGCTCCGCTCAAGTATAAGATTCTTCAGCAATATAAAAAAATACGTTATTTTTTGTTTCATATCATTCAGTACAAAAAAAATAAGTAATTGCTGCTTAAAGTTATCCCAAAAAACCTTACCGCGCGGGCACCTCAGCGGGTAGTATAAGGTTTGCGCACGGCACGCAATTACAATTTTTTTTTTGTACTGAATGATATGAAACAAAAAAAACGCATTTTTTAATTTTGCTGAAGTATCTTATACTTGAATTTGGACAGTGATTAAAATGTCACCTTGTATAGGAACGATAAAGGCAACACGTGCAACTTTAAAAAAAAAGTGGAATACAGCTATCATCAATCTTTGCGTTAGCGTTTATGAAGCTTAGGGTTAAAACAAAGCTGATACATTGACAGTTTGAATCTCTTCCTCATTCCAGCAGAGACGCAGCAGCCGTGTCCCCTGAAACACGGTTCTAATGGGACGATGGTTGTTATAAACGCGCTGACGTATCGCGTCCGTCATCGCGGTCGACTGTACACGGGACGCTTACAGCATCCAAGTTATAAGAAAACTGTGAAAGTCATAAGAGGCTTAGGGCCCTATGTGCACAAATGCTTCTTTCCTTAAGTTTTTATTTGACTCACCGTCGTTTAGTATCTATAAAACAAGTCTTACAGAGCGGGCTCTAGTTTACTATGGGTTTTATTTATATTGATTTGAAGTCAATGGAAAAATCGGCGCATACTAAGTTATACTTAATGTCCTTAAGCTTAAATCCTTTAAATGCAGTATCGGTGTAGCTAACATCCGCCACGTTCCGACTAGTTTGCGTATACTAGTAAACTATACGAACTATCTATTGCGACTAAAGTAAACGCGACTCACTGCAAACTCATACTAATGCTACGGTACGTAAATAAATATACTATAACGAAGGAACACACATCCGCTGTATTGATACATTACTCAACGAGGGCGGTGGAGCAAAGAATTCCCCAAATCTCAATTATTTGGCAACCGAATCGAATGCATGGACGATAAGTTTGCTTTCTTTACTGTCGCCCGGAGTACAAATCCCGCTCAAATCCGCGCACGGCGATAATTAAAACTTTATGACCGAGTGCAATGTAAAATTGACGCAGGCTGCATTCCCATTCGCATGCCTTCTAGAAAGATTTCCAGCTCAATTTAATGTTCTATAACTTAGACCACCTTATGAGACCAGTCCCCTATTAAAATATGTTCTCGGTTTCTGTTATCGGACACTTAATCATTGGTACCGATGTGAATTCCGCAAACTCCCGCGTGACAGGCGGACGGACGCGTATCTTGGTATCGGACAATGTTGCTTATTTGCATCGCTGCTGTTCGGACATGGGACTGATGACTTGGGATGACGCGCTATTAATTTACACAACTAAGATTTAATATTAGGCACTTGGTTGGTTCTTAGCCGACTTCGGCCGAAGGAGTGTTATATGTTTGTAAGGAATGGCGGAATATCATCTCGCTAATATTTGTAACAGCCCAACTGTCTTGTTTTATCAATTTCTAAACAAACCGCGGCCAGGTCAGGACTTGCGTAATATTTCGAACGAGCGTAACAACTACTCAACCATCATTATGGTGTGTCCGCCGGATGCGGGTGGCGCAGGACCGGTCACTTTGGCACTCTTTGGGGGAGTCCGTAGACGTCTTTTGGCTGATAATAAGATGATGATGATGATGAGCGTACGTACGAAACCTAACGTAAGTGACCAGCTGAAATCGGTTCATCTCGTATTTCAGATTCGCGAGGGTACCTAAGACCCAATACGCACTGTCGACTAGTCGCCGGCGACTTGGTCTCTCGGCGACCAAAACATAGGCGGGTGACCGGCGACTATTTGCGTAAACGCCCTTATAAATATAAACTGTAGAAAGTCACGGTCGCCGTCGACAGTGCGTATTGGGTCTAAGCGCCTTTAAGGCCTCCACCCACCGGACGCGTGTGCTGCGCGGCGCGTGTGCTGCGCAGCACACGCGCAAGTTGTAAAGCAATGAAACTACACTTCAAACACACATCAAACGCGGCATACTCGCAGCACCCGCGCAGCTGCAGCGCAGCACACGCGCAAGTTGTAAAGCATTGAAACACACATCGAACGCGGCACACGCGCAGCACCCGCGCAGCTGCAGCGCAGCACCCGCGCAGCTGCAGCGCAGCACACGCGCAAGTTGTAAAGCATTGAAACTACACTTCAAACACACATCGAACGCGGCACACGCGCAGCACCCGCGCAGCTGCAGCGCAGCACACGCGCAGCACACGCGCAGCACACGCGTCCGGTGGGTGGAGGCCTTTACACGTACCTACACTGAAATTGAATTACATCGGATGCAGCAAGCAAAAATATTATATAGGTATCTCAACTTAGTTTACCATCGAAACTTTTTCGAAGTTCTTAAGCTTTTGTTCAGCCTTTTTCGTAAAGTAAACCTTCGTACATTATCCGAACGCTGGCTTCTTTTTACCATAAACTAGAGTAATGGCCGACTTGCTCGAATAATAAAGTGCAGCGGAATAACAATACAGCGCCATTACCTGGACAGATTGAAATAGAAGGGGCTGTACCTGTTGTTAGTCTAGATTCGATATCCAGACTCATTGCTGCGGGCTGCGCAGAGTAGAGCAGCCTAGCTACTGTACTGAGAACCACATCAAGTAATAATATTAATAATTACACGGTTCAACTCAAGTATTAAGTGTCACTACGGGCGACATGTTTCGAACTCTTCGGGAGTTCAGGATGAGTGTTTTCGCGGCGGTGGTGTGTTTAAATTCACCCAATCCATTCAAGTAACTTGCATAATGTCATGTAACTTGTAATGCAAGCGGAGTGCGGACGCTAAAGTCTGTAATATTAAATGGAGATTATTATTATTTTATCAAATACGTTTATAAAATTTGTTTAACGAAGGGCCTATCCGAAGATTTTGATGATTCGAGTTTGCAATATTCTTACGGCCGTACACAATGTTTTTCATTATATTTGCGAGGAAAGAATAACTGCAAAAGACAGAAAAATCTATGTTTCATACAACCCCCAATCAAAATTTACGAAATTGGGGGGGAGGCCCTTGCCCAGCAGTGGGACACAGTAGGCTCTTAATAATAATAAAAATAATGAGGAGGTTCCTGTCTCTGTCGCCCTGACCACCGGCAGCTTAGGCCCCGCCTCGCTGCCGGCGGTACCCTAGGTTAGGCTTTTATAATGGTTTTATGTTTTATATGTATAGTTTTATATTTTACTTTTTATATCATTATTGTAAAAACCTAGCCTGCGAAAGAGAATAAATACAGAGATAATAATGACTACCGTCCGTAACTGCAGTGACTGCGCTGTTCCTATCTAAGTTACAGGGCTAGTGTAGGTCATATCTCTAGGCAGTGGTCGTTACGCCGGCGGTACACATCGGATGCATGAATAAAGGTGTTTACGCCTACACATTCTTAACCTCAGCCTCCGGTACGGTCGGCGAAACGGCCCGTTTAGGGCCCGGTTGCGATGAGGGTTATAAAGGTGTTCAAGTTAATGGAAGCCGGTGATGTTTAAATTGTGTGGCCGGAGCGCATCTGAGCGCATTTTACAAGTTGCCTAAGGAATTTGATGCTTTAATACAGACGTTACATTTTACGGACTTGCCGCCGGTCGGCTCCTCGCGGACGTGGACGGCTGGGCTCGGCCGGGCGCGGGACACTCCGCGATTTACGTTCATCGCTACAAGTACATGCCGGTGCCCCAACGTTGGGGAACCGGCATGTACTTGTAGCGATGAACGTCGACGTCGTCGTCGACGACGTCAGAGGGTCATAAATCTTAATGTTTTGGCTGAGAAAAAAGCGCCTTTTGTAGAGATCAAAGGAGTGTCCCTTTTGTACTTGTACTATTATCTATTCTGTGGCTCGCCTGTCGTCGCGTCTGACCGGCTCCGTCCGGCTTTTGCTAACTGCACTCTATTAAAACGCGGTCGGCTGCCGTCGGGTGCTCGCGCATCCGCTACGATGTGGCACCACGCGACCCGATCTGGCCCGTTCGGTGGGAATCGTACATTGAATATCAATACAAACAAACAATCAAATCTTTCCTCTTTATAATATTAGTGTAGACTAGCTGCCTGCGCAGCTTCGCCCGTTTATTGCAAAGATCGTAGGCAAATCCGCAGGATGAAATATAGCCAATAACCATCAAGAAAGACCGTTCTACACGCAGGTGAAAGATTATTTTAAATCGGTTAAGCGGTTCCGGAGATTACCCAAAACATACCAACCTACAAAGCAACAATCTCATAGACTTTTCTTCTTTATAATATTAGTAGGTACCTATACAGATTAGAGAACCCAAATTGCATTCGAAGCGTGTAGTTTTTATTCCGCTGCAATATTTATTGTGACGGTAACAATTTTTTGTGACAGTAAAATTTGAGGTGACACATGACATATTCAAATACTTTAAAATGTATATCCTGACTACAATATTTTTGACAAAACCTTCTTTTGTTTCAGATAGCTACCGCCGAAACATCGACCACCTAACCTTTTTAAGGTAAATAAGAATACATTGTAAAAATTATACTCTTGATTGTCATGAAGAATTACAAATACAAAGAATTGCACTGTGTGAAGTATATTGCATAGGGTAAACGTCCCAGAACCTCACACTGAGATAGCTGGCACCTTCAATCTTAAGTCATAGTAATAAAGGTGACAAAGCCGACATTTATTGGAATTAAGCTGTAATACATTGGGATGTTGCATCATATCAGCCGAAAGAACGTCCACTGCTGGCCATAGGACTCCCTCAAAGAGTGCCACAATGACCTGTTCTGCGCCACCCGCATCCAGCGGACTCCCGCGACCTTTACCAGGTCATCAGTCCACCTTGTAAGAGCCCTACCCACGATGCTTCCGTTACGTGGTCGCCACTCGAGAACCTTTCCGCCCCAACGGCCATTGGTTCTATGTGCAATGTGCCCCGCCCACTGCCACTTAAGTTTAGCGAATCGCTTGGGATGTTTACCCTTATTCTATAATCTGAGATATTAGGGATAGTTTTAGATATGATACACACCTATCCATTCCAGGAATCTGAAAACAGATTTTCAAGATTTAAAAGCAGCACTCGAGATTGTAAAATTATGAACATTTTGTCACATGTACTGATCTTGAGATATTATCAAGTTTATTATACAAACTTAATAACCAACAGTTTTCCTCTTAGCTAAGAATCTAAAGTGCTCTGAACTAAAAGGGCGTATGTCTCAAGCATTTTCTACTAAGATAGTATCTTTTGTATGAAGGATGCAAGGATCTCCATTCTTCAACCAAGGACGCCCGGCTTTACACTATCGTAAATGATGCTTAGATAACTTAAGTGCATATAAATTGCTTCTCTATTACTTAGTAGTTACAGCTTACAATCGTAATAATCCTACTTAGATAACGCGCAGGTAAAGAAATGACAACTTTACGATGTCGCAATAAGATCGTTTATTGCGTGAGGCTGTTAGTTGTGAACTGAAATGAATGTTTTAGAATAGGACCTTAAAACGTATATTTAATAGTTATTATTATCATAATAATGACAATCACTACATCATACTATGTTAATGTAATGGGCCCAGAATTATCTGAACAATTTTGCATCTACGTACATAAGTATCTCGATAATATGGTATTAAATATGCTTTATTTGACTAAAGGGGACATTATCCTCAGTGTGATGTCTCTGTCATTCTGATTTTGAAAGACAAAGACATGGGTATCGCTCAGCACGGCTGTCGCGGGACGGAAAAACCAACAGTTTTTTTTATATAAGTATACGCGTTAATAAAATAACGCAAAACCTGAAAACAGTTTGTTCAGAATCGAGTGAAAAAAATATATTTTAGACGCGATTTATTTTTTACAATAAAAAGCTACGGTAGCCCAGTGGTTCAGGCATGCGGCTGTCAAACGGCGGTCGTGGGTTCGAGTCCCGGCTCGTACCAATGAGTTTTTCGGAACTTATGTACGGAATGTGATTTCATATTTACCGTTAGCTTTTCGGTGAAGGAAAAACATCGTGAGGAAACCTGCATACATATGCGAAGAAATTCAAAGGTGTATGTGAAGTCCCCAATCCGCACTGGGCCAGCGTGGGGACTACTGCCCGTTCCCTCTCATACATGAGAGGAGGCCTGTGCCCAGCAGTGGGACGTATATAGGCTGATGATGATGATGATGATGATTATTTTTTACATTTATATGAAGCAGACCGACCCAGTCGCCCAACGCTCCATACAAAGGTAAAAAAAAATCGTCAAAAAAATCCTGTTTTTTTCACACTTTACTGTCGATTCTGAACAAACTGTTTTCAGGTTTTGCATTATTTTATAGCCTGTTTCACGATTACTAGGAATCCAACGATACCTCACATCTCGAAACCCATCAAGCCCTTTAGACTGTGTAGCTCGTAGCTCGTGGATTGTCTTGTTCATATATATACATTATGCTCCAAAGAAAACACATCCTTCTGAGACAATCGTGTAAGAAATACAAAATCGTGGAAGATGCCCACGAAAAGGTGTCAACTATTAACTCATTAGAAGTTATTTTAAAATATTTTGAATAACCCTTTCTCCGCTATTCTCTAAAAAAAACTATTCCCTATATCAAGATCTCAAGATTAAGACTCACATACCGCCGGGCACATTCTTCGCATATTCTACGATGACTATCGACGCTCAATACAAGAGGCAAACCACAAAACGCTCCAATACCAGACCAGTGCAACTTTGAGCTCCTGCCACGCAGAGTCCTTAGTAATCTAAGGGTCTGGGTTAAACTGGTGGTGGAACGATTACGGGCACAACATCTCAAAATGATCCTGTAAAAGTAATGTTTCACGTTGAGCTCCTGCCACGCATACTTGTTAGTGATCTAGGGGTCTATTTTAAACTGGTGAACAGGCGACTGGTGAATGTATACAGCAGCAAAAGATAAAAGATAAGGAAAGCACACGCGCGGCCGGCTGAGTGACGTTTCAATTAAAATTAATTTATTTTGTAAAAAAGTATGCGTCTCGATACTGATCGTCGGCGGGGCTTTAAGCGTTAAGGAAGGGTAACACTGTCATTACAACTTTATTCTATTTCACGTCTCGTCGACGACTTATCGTATTGTGTGTCGTCTGAAATAACGAAGTTCGTTTGACAAAACAGGTGCATATCAACCCGAGTCGTTGGATTTAGTGATGTCTCCCGGGCATGAAAAGTACAGTAACATTAATAATGACTTATTTATCTGTACTTTGTCTCTCTCATAAGTACCTATTTATCTGTCAGTCTGACATTTTTGTTAGTTGGAAAGGGCCTACCACATTTTTATTAATGCATGGACAGTAAAATCAGTAAACGCCCATAGGAGTAATTCTATTGTCATAGTGTTTCTATAAATAGTGTCCGGAATGGGTGGCCGTCTAGTTGCATAACAACTATTGTCATAATATCGATTGTCATACAACATTACGCATAAAGTTGATGCTCATAATTCTTTTTTGGCATTAATTATACTATGGCATAATTGTACCCTGTCATAATTATACGGAGTCATAATTTGTTGAACCATAATGTAGAATATCATACATTTATTTAGTCATAATTTTGATAATTATAATTATTTTTAGTAATAATTGTAAATGTCACATATTTATCAAGCCATAATATTGATGATAATAAAATTTGAGATTTGATCAAAAAACAAAACAAAGGGTGGCCGTCAAATTAACTTTTCTCTGAGATCAACCAATGCTACTGCTGGTGTATAAAGTTAAAGTTTTCACGTAGGCAGTAGGGAACAGGGACTTAGTGGCAAAACCGACTCGGATCGTGGATAGGTTAGAAGACGAAAGCGGGAGCTTTTCTCCCGCTTTCGTTTTCGAGGTTATTTATTTAATGAAAAAAGCGGAAAAACTTTTTATTACATAAAACTTGTTCTTTTATACTGATCGCCCTTTGCTACTGTGACCCATCATAAAAGACAACTTTGTAACTTACTTGCTTCTGATTCGAGATCTTCAATTACTAATAAGAAAAACAGGCTAATGCGTTTTGCAGTTTATGCGTTTATACAGTATGGTTAAATTGTTTTATGAGCAACCAATTTATGTCCATTATAAAGTATGCTTAAATAATTTTATGCGCATCAAATTTATGCACATTACACAATATGTTCTTAAACATTATGACTAAAAACGTTATGCGCATAAATGTATGACTATTTACAGTTATGCGTAATGATGAGTATGACGAATCCACGTATGCCTACCAAAATAATGACTAAACTTTATGCAACCCGACCCCTACCCGTCCGGAATGGGTGCCTGTCGTATCGCATAATGTTGAGTGGCATTCTACTAATTTAGCTTTTGCGCATACACATTTAAAAGTTCTAAAGTATGTTTATCCTAATATTGATTACTCGAACATCGAATTACCTAAAAAGTAAAAGTCTTAATTTGCATAACATTTTTAGAACATTAAATATTAGTAACATCAAAGTTATGCTTATGCACATCAATCATTCTAAAAAAAGAACTTCGACACAATAAACATTCGGACGATAAATATTTAGGACAATCGATATTAGGAACAACAATTTCGGCAAATAAAAAATATGCACAACGATGTTTATGCCATACGTTATTCGGCATGTTGGTATGCGACAAAATAGTAGGACTAACAATTTTATGCCACCCGATATAGACCCGTCTGGAATAGTGTCCATCAAGTTTTAACAAAGGTTTGTTGATTTTTCTGAATAATGGGATAAAGTTTATTACTAGTACCTTCTAGTATGATTATTATGATTATATAGACGCTATTCTTATTTAGATATTCTGGCCATCTCAATTTCATGGCATATTCAATATTAAAACGCCACAGGGAATAAATTGACCGTCTCCGTCGTACTTAACAGCTTACAAGATGTATCTTTTGTTATGCTAGTGTTGTTACACATTCTCTTTTACTCCTAATTAACTATAAAATAGAGCCTTACAAAGAGAAGCGACGCTTCAATGTCATAATTAAAAAATGCTTTAACTCCCACAACCAGAACGTTATAAATTCAACTCTATGACAATTCTATTGAGTTTAAAATAGAATGGAAACATTTCACTTTTTTTGGTAGTGATGTGTTCTTTCATCGAACGCATGTTGGTTTATAGAGTTAATGAAGATTTTAATTCTTCAAAGGCTTTTGTGTAAGTTTTTAGTAGTAGAAAAGTTTTTAAAATGATTGGTTCTTTTGATCAGTGAAAAGGTTTTATGTCTTAATAGCTATAAACGTGGAACTATGGAAGGTCTTTGTGTAGGTTTAAGGTAACAATGTGAGAGTGACTATGTATGGTACAGTCGGCCACAAACTCGCTGGTAATTTAATATTTCGACGCAGTAAGTTTACAATGACAAAACAGACCTTGCCTACAGCCTTTTATAATTGAATTGTTGGAAACCCGCATTTGAATAGAACTAAACGTGATTTCATGAGTAGTTTATAATTATAACCTGAATAGCATAGTTATGCTATTCAGGTTATAAATCCGAATCGCATGAAGTCGAAAAACTTTTCGAACGGACTTCATGCGATTCGGCCATCTCAAATTTTCTCACGTTATACCTACGGAGAAAGCAGTGGCGTTGTTATGTTTGCGGTAGGTATTATGTAAGTATATACAGAGGACGGTCATCACTCATCAATGTGGAGACAATACCCTGAGCACTACGTATTGAAACTAGTTTTAAATACACCACTAACCGAGTTTTCTGACCTTTCGCGGTCACCTTGACAGATCAATTAACACATAACCTGCTTATTACGAAGGCGGTTATTAGATGCTTCTCCTGCTATGCTAATAACGGTTCCCACGCGTGTCCTTGCTTTGATGTAGAGGTTTTAGGGGAAGCGGATGCGAGCGCGGGGGCGGTAAATTAAAATACCCGTTCTACCTACGTTTACGCCGCGTGAGTAGATTCCCCACAAGTTGGACTGATAACCTGGTAAAGGTCGCGGGAGTCGGCTGGATGCGGGTGGCGCGGGACCGGTCATTGTAGCACTCTTTGGGGGAGGCCTATGTCCAGCAGTGGACGTCTTTCTGATATGATGACTCATTACACACCTCAATATATAAAACGAAAACCGAACTTAAACTTAAAAGGAAAGGTAAATAACAGACAAACTGTAATATCCGTGCAATGACTGAACTTGGTAATCTATAGGAATCAGGATATTTAGTTCTGAAAGATTTTTTTAGCGAGGGAAGGTGGTTTTCTCTAGCATATACTTACCCTATAGATGTAAGTAGAGAGTTAGATCATCTGCTGAAAGCATCTCGTGACGACAAGGTCGAGTCATCAGCTCAACTACTCATAAAGTCATAAAGATCTTTTTCACATCTGATAGAATAGAATAGAAATGTGTCACGTTACATAAAATATAAAATAGGTAAGTATACAAGGCATTGCAAAAACAGTCTTAGGGGCCTTAGGGCGAAGCACCAAATTACGATTACAGACCGATTAACGTTAAGGGGCTATCCCAGGTTTTCATCGATTTTTAACAAGTTTTGAAGCGTATCTCCTACTTTTGCACTACAGCACGGCTGTCACGCGACGGCGCTCGAGCTCTCGATTTATCTCACACTATCCGTCTCTTTCTTATTAGAACACTTAGATCAAGAGGTATAAGTGCTAGAAAAATCGAGAGTATGTCGCGGCCGTCCCATGATAGATGTGCAGATAGAATTAAAAGTCAAACCTATCGCTATCGGTTCTTGAATCTTTTACGAGTACGACCCACCTATCTCCATTTTTGTCTACCGGATTTTGAAAGAAGTCAATAACTATCTATTGACGTGAAAGATCTAAGATATACGACATCTACATATTTAGGTTCGTCTATGACGTATCTAAAATCGTGTCTAGGGTTTTCGTTTTAAACTAATTAACACAGAAGTTATGGCCAGAAAACCTGTTTTTTGGCTTAAAATTGTTCGACTTTGATGGCAAATATCTCGAACACAATGCTTTGAAGTAAATGTGGGATACTATATTGCTTATAGCCGCTGTTTTTAATATAATAAGCTACAAAAAACATTAGAAAACTAAGGGATTCAGATCGAAGGTTATTGGGGTATGGAAGCCCCTTAAATATGGCGCCGTCAGAAACTTGTCAAACTTTCCATACATTCACATGTTATCGAACAGCGCTTACGATTAGAAATGGTTTGGTGCAACCCGCGCTCAGTTTTACTCAACGAATCACTAGCTCGCCGCCACGTTATCCACGCTAATCACCTGACCTCGATCACCCAGGGGAATTAGCAGCAATTATATTCAACTAGGAAAAATACATACATTCACGCCTTTATTCCCAAAAGGGGTAGGCAGAGCACATGAAACGTATGTTCCAGCGCCACTTTTAGCACAAATGTGGGTATAAAACGACAAAATGTGATATTGCAGTGATAGGTTGCTAGCCTATCGCCCACAACACACTTCAACCCTGGTCCCTTAGTCGACTTTTACGACACCCACGGGAAGAAAGGGGGTGGTGAAATTCTAACCCGACACCACACGGGTAAAAAATGATAATGTTCGGTTATGGCGCTTCGCCGGACGCTACCGCGTCACGCTCGCTTTGCTCGCTCGGCTCGCACGCTGTAGGGTCGCAGTTCACCTACAACCTAACCATTTTTCCCCCTGGGGGATCCGGCTAGGGGATTAACGTGGACATCAGCCTCGCCGCTTATCGCCGCAGTCCCACCCTCATACGACTGATGCCTCTTAGCACCTCTAAACCCCCTTAATTAACCGATATGCAACGAATAGCGATTATAAATCGGTATAATGAGCTAACTGTATGTAAATGTGGTCGTGAGCCGCGGGCGTGGGTAACACGTGGCAGCGATATAACGGTTAGGGTTTAATTCTTATAATGGAGGAAACGCTGCTAATGAAGGGACTGCACGGTGTATTGAGACAGGCATGTGCTATTTGGTCACGCGTAGCCACCAGTGGGGTACCCACGTAACCTTTCAAACGCGCGATAGGATAGTTTAACTGTAATTTTTCCATACAAAATATGACATTATTTAGTACCAAACGTAGGTGATCGATCTGCAGGACTAAATAAACTAATGGTTCTGTGAGCAGTAGACGCGAAAACCTGACTTTTCTAAAAAGCATTTAAAATTTTTCTTCACAAAAATAAACTATATAACTCAGGAAACTGGTCACAAAATGTCCCCAGAATTGGTTGAGAAATGCGACCTTTAGAGAAGTACGCTGGAGACACCGGACATACGAAAGATTTTCGGCCCACGCTGAAGCATAGAACTTCGTACGCTTCGCTCGCTCGTTCTCACAGATATAGATATACACTAGATCACGCAAATGCATCTACTTTGCGTGTCCGAACTCGGCCTCCGAGTTGGCCGGCCGACTGACATTCCGCGCGCGTCTGTTGTGGTAGCCGGTTGTGCGTCAATATTAAGAAAATGCCTTATTGCAAAATCGATTTTGCGCGGACAACGGGGAATTCACATCACTAATTCGCCCTTGTGACGTCACAGAAGGGAGAAAAATTGACACGGTTGGTTTTCATATAGATTAAGGTGTTTAAGTAATCTAGTGTACCTATATCTATATCTGTGCCACAGAAGCTCCTGTGTCTAACTGACGATGTTTAACGATATAAATTCAAGCCAATACAACCGCTCGCACGTGCTCTTTTGTTCCTATCGCGATCGGCTGGTCGATCACGTAACGCATTGTACGCACGTTAGGTAGATCTAAATGTCAAATTTTATATGGAAAAATGACAGTTGGATTGTCCTAACGCGCGTTCGGAACGGTACGTGATTACCCCTCAGCCCCCCTATTCTGTAACTCGTTTTAAGCTCACCTCAACGCTCACCCACAAATATATCTTGACACCACGATGCGTAGTAACTAAGCGTCGGTAGAGGCAGGCGCGGGACTCCGCGATTTACGTTCATCGCTACAAGTACATGCCGGTGCCCCAACGTTGGGGAACCGGCATGTACTTGTAGCGATGAACGTCGACGTCGTCGTCGACGATGTCAGAGGGCCATAAATCTTAATGTATTGGCTGAGAAAAAAGCGCCTTTTGTAAAGATCAAAGGAGTGTCCCTTCTGTACTTGTAATTATCTATTCTGTGGTAGAGGTCTAGTTTCGTGACGGGTGACCGGCGAGGTGAGCCGTATTAGCGCGTAGCGAATAACAGCCCTGGTGTACCGACACCTCGGAGGTGCAGCGTGACAGTTAAGTCGAAACGGCTAGAGGGACAGGTCACAGGCCTATTATTAGTAACGAGGCGTCGATAAAACTCGATTTTCCAATAGAAAGGGAAGGCGATGATGATGATACTAGCTTGACGGCGTTGCTAATCTAATAAGTTCGTTGCTAGGATGCCGAAAATCGTGCGAAGTTGAGAGACAGAAAGCCAGAAAAGGGATTCCGGGCTACGAAGCATCAGTTCAAATTCAATTTCCTGATATAAAGTTTACATTACCAAAACAAACACGACGAACTTTGAAAACTCCTTACACTTACCTTTTCTATATGAATGACTGACTTCTGCCCGCGACTCCGTCCGCGTGGAACTCGTTTATATCGCAGCTCCATACAAACGTTCACCCCCCAATACACCCCCTTAGGGGATGATTTCGGGGATAAAAACTATCCTATCTCCTTCCCCGGGACTCAAACTATCTCTATACCAAATGTCACCTAAATCGGTTCAGCGGTTTAAGCGTGAAGAGGTAACAGACAGACAGACAGACACACTTTCGCATTTATAATATTATGGTCTACGAGATTTGGGACTGGTCTTTTGACCGTTCCAATATGACTTAAAGAGTGATGTAGCTAGAGTAAATAGATTGTCATAATATCCGATTACGATTGATGGTTGCTAATAAAAGGAATCGATTGATTACTGTGTAATAATTATTTTTAGGAAATCAAATAAAGAGCCTATAGTTACACAGACGTCTGCTAACAAAAGTGTCCCGTAAAGGCGTTACGAATGCAAAGACCTCTAGATTCTTTAGAATACGTGTTTGGATCTACATGCAAAATTAATTCCTAAGTAAATTCATGAACAATGTGAATCGGTGTGATTTTAATTCGTATTATCGTGACAGTAATTAAATAATACACTGTTATTTTCCTATTCACATTTATTTGATTCATACCGATTTGTTTCTAAGTTGACAGACTCCAAAATGAATAAAAAAGTCGTAGGACTTAATTGTTCGCATACCGAGTTTTCAATGCTAATTTCCGCACAAATAAACCGTAAAAAAATATAACGATCATTTTATAAGTGCTAAAAATGTGCATGGAGGTTGAACTTTGTTTCGGAACTCGTAAGCTATTGAAACTTTTATTTATTATTTCGATGAGCAGTACAAATTTACGTTATATGGGTGTCGCGATGTGTCAAAAGACCAGTCCTAAATCTCGTAGACCGTAGTATGGATTACAGACCACATAATGAACAGAATATGGACGCGGATTGACCACAGGAAAATAAATAAATAAATTAAATAAATTTTAGGGGACAATCTTACACAAATCGACCTAGTCCCAAACTAAGCAAAGCTTGTACTATGGGTACTAGACGACGATGAACATACTTATATAGATAAATAAATACTTAAATACATAGAAAACATCCATGACTCAGGAACAAATATTCGTGCTCATCACACAAATAAATGCCCTTACCGGGATTCGAACCCAGGACCACTTGCTTCGTAGGCAGGGTCACTACCAACTAGGCTAAAGCGGTCGTCAAATGTGACGTCAATTGTTCTTACTTCCCTACGCCTAGCAGTTTTGACGTTTTATAAAAAATATGCTAATTTGACAAACAGTCGCATCATTAAAGCCAATTTTTCAAATCAACAAACAACTGTATAAAACACGTTTATTGAGTAAATCTTCAAAACGTGTATCAACAATACTACAATTTGTTTCGGCTGTTAACCTAAATTAAGCTCCACCATTTGAGAATATCCTACATTCCTACGTCAAGCTCTTTGTAACAATTTGACACGGACCAGCGATCGACGCTGACCTTTGACATTGATTGACAAGATAAGAGTCAAATTAACAATTATGTCGTGTTGTGTTACATGGCTCGATGCACAAAGAAAAGTTGTTTTTAGATGTTTTGGGAAGTGTGTCCAATGCATTTCAAGTTGATGTGTGCTGTCAAACTAACGGTGCATGAGTGAACACACTTTTTAAAAAAGCTTTCGGCCCACCTGTAGTAACTGGTTATCGTAGCCTATGGACGCTTGCAACTCCAGGGGTGTTACATGCGCGTCGCCGACCCTTTAAGAATTTATTACACTCCTTTTCTGGTTCCCTATACTGTAGTCCCTCGGGAAAACCTCGGAAGGGGAGCTCATTAAACACTACCTTTTTAGGGTTCCGTACCCAAAGGGTAAAAACGGGACCCTATTATTAAGACTTCGCTGTCAGTCCGTCCGTCTGTCTGTCACCAGACTGTATCTCAAGAACCGCGATAGCGTTGTATAGTTGAAATTTTCACAAATTATGTATTTCTGTTGCCGCTATAACAACATATACTATTTAAGGGGGCAACAAATACTAAATAAATATTGAAGGGAGGCTCCCATATAACCAACGTGATTTTTTGCCGTTTTTATAGATAATGGTACGGAACCCTTCGTGCGCGAGTCCGACTCGCACTTGGCTGGTTTTTATTATAAACATACGTCCTGCTGGTTTTCGTAGATGAAATAAGAAAGGGACGAAGAGATCCTTCATTTTCAGCCTAATTGGAAAGCATTCTTACTGATTGATATTTTTTTGGTAAGAATTCAGGGTGGTCCACTGGTCCATTGCATAGAAAACCATTTTATTATTTGTCACAACGGAACAGTTATATTGCAGCTATTTATAACATGTAAATTGCGTTAATTAATATTGTCAACTTTAAAATATTTGTCGAAACCGCCGCTAGCGTTTACGGGACCAGGGAGTGCTAAGACACAGGAGATAGCGTTTTAGTTTATTACTGTGGCAGTGTAAAAGCGTTTTCATTCACCTTTTGGCACATATATACTTCCTGGAGAAATGTTTCACGTTGGTATACATACCTACTGTTGTATCTACTGCAGGTGCTACGGAAAGTTATAATAATTTGTGTCATGGAAATATCAGTTTCAGTTTCAAGATGGCACTACATTTTTGTTGTTAAGACCGAAAAACTAGGAAAACTTCAGTTAAGTTGTCCTGACCCTAGTTCGAAAAGTGACGCAATGACCCCTTCTATACAAAAAAAATGGTATTAATTAGTTAGTGTACAGCGTGAAATCGTGATTCTCATGGCAGCTGTCATCTCCGTACAATTTATAACCTTCAAAAGATTTTTTTTATACAACGAAGGCCCCAAACAAGTGTACGGTACGGCTCGCCTGATGGTAAGCGGACTCCGCCGCCTATAGACGCATGCAACTCCAAAGGAGTGGGCGTTGCGGTCCCCTGATATGTTTGAGGATTCGCCGTGTTGACAGCTGAAGGAACAAATGCCCTCACTCTCAACACAACGCATCTTCGCACTTAATATTCACAAATAACAGCCGTTCGCGATATGCATAGCACCGAACGTCGCCTATCGTTCACCGCTCACGCTCCCGCTGCCGCCTGTAACCCGCACCGCGGCGCCAGTGGGTTCTCACGTCGCGTCGGCACGCCGCGTTTTCACGGTTCGCAGTTAATGAATGTAATGAATTAGTGGTTCCGTGACGACGCGGATTGTAGCCGGCATCTTTTACATTCGTTTTTTATGCGGTTTTTATTTATGTTGTGTACAACCATGTTACGCCTGAGCTATGTGTATTAGCTAGGGTTGACAGGATGCTCGACTCTCCATACAACCATAGTAAACTTTTTTGGACAGTGGGATGCGCCATATCTAGATCGGAAATTATACTTGCTTCTGTTGCTAGAAATTTAAATAGAACAAAAATAGCACGTTATCCACTTTAATCACCTGATCTCGATCACCCAGGGGAATTAGCGGAAACTATTTTATATTCAACTAGGAAAAAATTGTAATGTTCGGTTCGTCGACTAGTACCCATAACATAAACCTTATTAAGGTGTTTACTATGGGACTTGTTCGATTTGTGTACGACTGTCCCTTTCAGTATATTTACATACATTTTTGAATTCTTACAAATGTCATCATGTTTTCCTTGACCCAATACCTGGTGCTATCATACCCTCAAACCCTGAACTACCTCATCAGGCTGAGTATAGCTAGACAGTAAGTAGGCAATTGAAGTTAGTTACTATGGGTTTATTAAAGTTACATTGCGCATATTATTACCAACTCTATCCTCGAACTAAATAAATACTAAGTACACTCATTAGGTTATAAGCTAGGCAATCACTGTAAAACGCTCACTGACCACAAATAGACCTTATCTCGTTGCACTAAGGTCCACGTATAGTCAGTTAAATGTCGTATGGTACAGCAAAGCGCAGTGCTCCAGTATTTATCGATTACTATGTTTTCCATCTGCACACGCAACGCAGCGGTACTTACTCCAATGAGACGTATTGCTCGCTGACCGGGATTTTGTGGTAACATGGACTTATTAAAATTGACCCGTGTTGTTGTATGTCGGGTACGGGGAAGTTACGGACACGATTTTTTTTTTCACATGCGGGTGTTTCGAGGCTCTAGTCTGCGGATGCAGTAAACGAATGCAGATTTTGAGGTCAAACACCCAAAAATGCATCGTCTCAAGACGAGTTTCTTTGACCATCGTGTGTTGCCAGTGATGAGATATGGCACTGAAACGTTTGTCGCTTACTATGGGCCTCACTGGAAGTCACCCAAAGGGCAATGATGAGGGCTATGTTGGGAGTTTATCTGCGTGATCGCATCAGAAATGAGACTAACCGCAGCTGAACTAAGGTAACCGATTTAGCCCTCCGAATTGCTAAATTTAAGTGGCAGTGAGCTGGGCACATTGTCCGTAGAACCGATACCGTAGAACCGTTGTCCGGAGGCCGTTGGGGCGGAAAGGTTCTCGAGTGGCGACCTGGACCTGGGTAGACCCCCCACAATGAGGACTGAGGATCTGGTAAAGGTCACTGGAGTCCGCTGGATGCGGGTTGCGTTTTTACTACAGAATTCCTATAGTGCTTCATTTCATTGAAAATATAATGCTTATCGAAACTGGAATGCCATTTCATTGGTTTGACGACCGGTTAGCCTAGTGGGTAGTGACGCTGCCTACGAAGCTGAAGGTCCTGGGTTCGAATCCCGGTAAGGGCAAATGTTTGTGTGATGAGCATGAATATTTGTTTCTGACTCATGGATGTTTTCTACGTATTTAAGTATTTCTATCTATTATATATATCATCGTCTAGTACCCATAACACAAGCCTTATTGAGCTTACTATGGGACTGGCTCGATTTGTGTAAGATTGTCCCCTTATATTTATTCATTATTATATTTATTATTATATTTATTGGTATATTTTAAGTCGTTTAGGTCTCGATGGATCTAAAATTGTTGTATCACTAACTACTACTTCACTTAAGCGGGATATCTAACGCTAAAGACCATCTGACATGACAAATAATTGGTTAGGAAAACGTGTTCGATTTTTTAAAAACCGCATCAGGTCCTGGAATGTGACTTGAATCACAGAGTGACAGTTATTATAGAATGCATGTCCAAAAGGGGAGGTCCTGTCCCCATAGATCGTCGATAAACAACATAAACCATACGTTTAAGTTTCTACACATTACATACATCTCGCTGTCAAGTTAGCGACTGTCATTCGAGTTGTGGTCGCAAAATGGCTCATAGATCAATCGTGCGGTAGAGCCAATATAGTTTCACCATCTTTATGTGTTACAGCAAGATTGTAAGCTTTCCAGACCATTGTAACTACGCTTCAACTTTGTAACTTGTGTGTCATAACTAGTCTATACTACCATTATAAAAAGGAAAACTCTTTGAGATTGTAGCCTTTATAAGTTTGTGTGTAACGGGTAATCTCCGAAACCACTTATCCGATTTCAAAACTTATTTCACCTGTGTATAGAATGGACTTTCCGGATCTTCCTGGGTTCTTTGCAATGCGCGGGCAAAACCGCGCGGGTAGCTAGTAAGTAATAAATAAATAAATAAATAATCTTACACAAAATCGCCCAAGTCGCAAACTAAGCAAAGCTTGCGTGGTGACTAGACGACGACATACATAGGTAGGTACTAAACTTGTATATAGATAAATACATACATAAATGTAGGTACCATGACTCAGAAGCAAAATACTCGTGCTCATCACAAAAACCAATCATGCCTTTACCGGGATTCAACCCAAGGGCAGGGTCACTACAAAATATAAAATCAATAGTATTTGATAATACTCGTAGTAGTAAATAATAATCGATTATTCGTACAAAATGCAGCAAGTCTACATCCAACTTAAAGCAAACCACGAACCAACACGCGCTGAAGCACATATATTGATTTTCATGTACCAACCTACTAATTTAACCGATTACAATTTCTAAGCAAAAACCACTTATTAATTTTCAACAGCGTACCTATTCACTTCATTGCGCACGCAAAAACATACAACAATTTTCGCGAAATAAAAGAGCATCATTTGGAAATCACTACCTATACTTACATAATAAGCTTCCCTACAATTTCATTTCGCTGAATAGATCCTCCATAGTTATAAAGTTGACATCCAGTTTATTGTATTCAATGAATCATCATTTTGCGGTAATTTCAGCTTTTACTATGAGATTTATAAGTACCTAAATACATTCAATAGAATATAAAGAACTAAGTAACCAGGAAAATAATGTAAATAATCTCAATTGCTATACACATCAGTATCGGGCGCCCATACAACCCGATACCGACTACCGGCTTGCCTAAAAAATTTTTTTTAGTAATACTCTAAAGTCTCTAAACTGTTACTTTTTTTTGTGGCGGGTTGCCCTAGAATATTTTCACGCGCGTCCAATGATCCATATTTTAACACGTTTAAACGTTGTCAATCGAGAAATTCTGGTTCAGTATATTAGGAGTTAGTGGTCTAACATTAGGTATAGAGCATAGATTAGTACTAGTTCCTAGGAACACCGGTCATCGACCCACGGAGTAAAGGGCTTCCGATACACCTGCAGAACAACGAAACTCAAACGGAGCGAATCGCGGGTTCGCTTCCCGGTCGGACGCCGCCCGTTTCGTCGCTCCATTCGACGGAGAATAGAATTCGGTAGTATAAAAAAAGTTCTTCATTGTTCAATTTAGTCATATTACATGTTCCTTTGACAATAAAGTGCCATCTATATTGAATAAGAAAAAAAATAAAAAATACAATCATTTGTAAACTTACGACCATTTAGAAATCGTCCCTAATATTGACATCGATAAAGAGGGACTTTTTGCTTGAGAATGACTGACACCTTTTTAACACCCAACCCAACGCAAATGAAACGATGTATCACTGTCTGTGGCATCATACTCCTAAAAGAATTGACCGATAGAAATGCGGTTTTTTGTCTAATTAGCTGACGTGACCGATATGGTCCTTAGCTACGTTTCAACAAAATCGGTTCCACCGGTTTTGAGACATTGAACTTTGAAATTGAAATGTCGGGGGTTTTCTCTCTTTACTAAGTTGTGTTTTACAAATCTACCTATTAAAGCAAATAGTGAAGTCTGTGCCGAATCGGCGCTGGCGCAGCGAGAGAGCACCTCGCCGAGATAACGGTCTGCGATGATAAACTGCCCGCAGCATTGGAATTGGGTCGGAACCGAAGCACACGATAATTACTGGATTAAAAGGATTGCGAGATTATCGAGAGAAATATTTTCAACAACAGACAGCCTTACAATCTTGCTAGAACCTGTATTAGGGGGCTGTGTGGGGTAGAGTTTTGCGTTCGCGTGTTTCCCGAGGGCATAGAGCCAAATTTTCGGTTTTACCAAATCTGCGTAAACGGCGTCTATTCAAAGCGGTAGACTATTCAAAATCAAAGTATTCAATCTGCGAATAGGCCACACGGGGAGTTTTACAAGTCAATATGTATATCTAATGTTGATTCTAAAGAATACCTACAGCATCCATAAGATAACAATCAATGTTTTCTATAGCCCAAACACTATATTTTCATTAGTATGGAAAAAAATTGAAATTTGGAAATAATTCATAACAGCAGCTTTTTTGTGTGTAACTGATATATTATCATTTTTGTAATTACGTAGACTCAAAATCCACCAAAATATTAGTCATCAAAAAATCGATATTTAACCAATTCCTGAAAAAAGAGGAAGAATATTAATAGATATTTTAATGGGATCCCCTTGGATCGCATAATGGTTTTTAGACTAATGCAGTTACGCATAATTGGTTTGGCATAATTATTTGTGGCATAATAGTACTTTCGCATAGTAATATTTTGGCCTACTGTTTTTCTGGCATACTACGCTATTAGCATAATTTTAGCTAGACTAATTTGTATGGGCCGAATATAGGCTAATAATTATTTGGTATATCTGCCATTAGCCGTAATTTAGGTACTCTTAGGTCATATTAGGTAGGTACATTAGGTTAGGTTAGGTTAGTGTTATAACCAGAAATCCTAAATATATATACACACTATACTAACCTTCTCTCGTAGGGCATCAGGCTCGTGATTGTGTTTATTTATATTTTTGGATGTAATTTCATGATTTTGTCCATCATTTGTATATGACTTTTAATAGAATAATAGCGTTATGCATTTTGATATGATGTCAATTGATTATTATGGCTAGTTATGCTTATGTTTTTTGTTATTAGTCTTAATGACGGTTATGCTGTCTGTATTTATGCTTTTTAAAATATACGGAATGAGACTTATGCACATTTTATTTTCGGCGTAAAGTAATTATGCGTAGCCATATTAGTATTAATGATTTTATGCCATCCAAGAGTAAGCTCTTCAAGAATAATAAATAAATCACACAAAAAACATAATGGATGTGTCATTTATTATTTTATATTTACTTCCCGATGCAAATTTTGGTGCATTCTTGGATAAGGCATCTTAGAATAACATTTGAAAATTAAACAAACAAAAAAAACGCTGTTATAAATTAATGTTTGGTAAAAACGTAATTTTCCTGGGGTATTTGACCCCTGGAAAGTCGGCTTTTGTTATTTTTCGGTCTGTATAGGCCGTTAGTGGTACTTACCTACTACCTAATGGCTTTGATGTACTGCGGGCTACCACAGTGGTAGGTACATTTTGTGCCAGAGAGTCGGTACGTCATATATGTACTGATAGTCCAGTCGCGATATTTAACAGCAGACCTGTCCCCAGTTTCATGCGTCTTTCAAAATCGGAATGGCAGAGACATCAGAGGGATATCGCCTATCAAATATCGCAGGTGGAATACCGGCCATGGTCTACTTTCAACACCCTTTATTTTTCAGCATCAGGCTATAAGTATACGCTTAATTTCAATGCTGGGCACTAATCCTACTAATATTATAAATGCGAAAGTTTGGACGTTTGTTACTCATTCGCGCTTAGAAGGCATAACCGATTTGGATAATATTCTGCACAAAGATAGTTTATAGCCTGGATTAAAATATAGATTAGTTTTTATCCCGGATCCACCCAGACGAAGTTAAAGCAGGCGCAAGCTAGTTATTATAAAAAGTATTAACATAAGTAAAATAACGTACCTAGTACCTACAAAGTCTACAAACCATGGTTTCTATAAATCTACAATACGTACTTACTGCTTTAAACTAACAATATTAAACATAACAGTATTAGAACAAACTACCGCAACCAGAAACATGTGCCATAAGATAAATAACAGGTATAGTCGCATAAATCGTTTGTCGGTTAGCAAAAACAAGTATAGTTGTCTATGGAATGATACGTAATGACAGCCTATTGCACGGATCATTCTTTGAACGGCTTCATCTAGTTTATGCCCGTGGTTAGATAAGTGACTCTCAACAAAGACTGAATTCAGTACACTTTTAGCTTATTTAAAAGACTATTTCAATACTTACAATCCTGGAGCTTCTAGAGTTAAGTAAGTAGTAGTAGTAAACATTTTCATCTAATATTATATAACAAGAATATGTAAAAAAAACATTTAGGTTTAATTACTTTAATTCAGTCCAGAAAATGTTTCTAATAAAATACAAACTTTATCGCATTTTCGCTGCAACTTTCCATTCAGCAAGCTTCAATTAAGTGCTCGTACCTATAAAATACTTAAAACGTAGTAAAATGGCCCATAGATAAACCTCAAACTTTTCAATTAATAAAGCCGGTAGCACATTAACAGCAATTAACCGAAAGCCGTCGACGTGCGGGCTACCAACATCGCGGAACGAACACGGGCCCAATTAAGGCAGGCACACACGGCCGATGGCTCATTCGGCCGCCACCCAGGATGCAAGTGGCAACATCGTTCATTAGAAAGGATTAGAATTAGATTTTTTACGGGCTACTAAGGAAGTTCTATTCTTAATTGGTTTTGGGAACGTTTAAGTTGGATTTCTTTTCGTAATTTTTAAGCTGCAGTTGTTGAGATCAGTTCCTTTGTTTATTTTCATAAAATTAATAGGACATTTCTATTTTTTTAAACGAATTTGTAATATAAGGTGTCTAGTAACTTTTTGTATACCTATACAGATATATACTACATTATATGAACAATTTTGAATAAGTAATATTTTAGATACTACGATTGACTAATAATTCAAAAACTTATATTCTGCCAGTTTTATTGAACTTCCAAACGGATTTTCTATTCTAGCTTTTATGTAGCCACATTGTATTTTCCTTCTTTTAATACTTCTCTATTTAGTTCATAAATTAGTTTCAGATCAATAGCGCCTTTCTTAAATCGGTGGAGATATTTAACTGTCAATAACAAATAATCTTCGCATGTAGGTATTTCTTTTGTTTGCTTTTATTGTTATTGGTCGATAGTTTTCCGTCGTAACTCGTAGACGCTGCATTGTTATTGAGTGACTGTCATATGCGAGGCTGCTCCCGAGTCGACAAACAATGACCACCTATGACGAATGCAGCAAATGCAAAAAGTGATGTGATGGTGACAATGGTGACATACTCAGGAGGCCAGAGGCCGCTATTCTCTCTCTATTCTATATATCTATCTCTGTTCTATTCTCGTACCGCTATTGAAATTGAACAATATATTAAGGCTCTGGAGTGGGCAAGTGACCTTGAGGCTCTGGAGTTGATAGAATACATGTGCGCGCCATCTGTGTGTTATCTCATGAATTATGACCACCAGCGCGTTATCGCTTGCCTACAATTTACATACATACATACATACATACATTCACGCCTTTATTCCCAAAAGGGGTAGGCAGAGCACATGAAACGTATGTTCCAGCGCCACTTTTAGCATAAATGTGGGTATAAAAGATCGACAAAATGTGATATTGCAGTGATAAGTTGCTAGCCCATCGCCCACTTGTAGGCACCACACGGGGTGCCTACAATTTCCATATGTGTAATGGCCGCTCCACCCACACGATGGTCCATCCTGACCCATCATACAGGACGCCACTATGCGTTAAAGGGAGAAAGACATATTTATATCTCGTTCTACCGCATAGCCGCGTCCTGTATGATGGGTCAGGATGGCCCATCGTGTGCAGCGGCCATAAGATCGGGGCACGCGGGGTAGATCGAATATTAAAAAAAAAACAACCTTCTTTTGCAATCAACTAAGACGACCTTCCTCGTATGGTCGAACATTATTCAAAGAAGGCATTCGTCCGTAGCCAACTCGCTTACATCATATAAAATAGCCTCTTTTTGCAAACTCGCCACCTCCATAGTTAATAACTTGAAGAAGTTAAATGGCACATAGTTCATTCTTCATTTCACCCATCATTCATTTCATACACGTAATAACTTATTCCATTAGAAATAATTTACCATACAGTATTCGCGGAATCAGTCGCGGGGACTGCTTACTGTAGTAAAATCAAAAAGAAAAGAAAAAAAACTTGTTTACATCTTACCCCCAAACAAACTTTCGTCCCAATTGCCTCCTTATAGGGGATGATTTCTGGGGGTAAAAACTATCCCATGTCCTTTCCTAGGATACAAACTATTACAGAATCATTTATTCCTTTAGAAATCATTTACCATACAGTAATCGCGGATTCAGTCACCTGTATCCTTCAAAAGGACTGGTTTCTGGTAATATTAAAGAGAAAAAAAAACTGGTTTTCATCGTACCCCCAAACCAACTTTCGTCCCCATTGCTTCCTTATAAGGGATGATTTCTGGGGGTAAAAACGATAGTTTTTAATCCCGGGAATAGTTTGTATCCTAGGAAAGGACATGGGATACCATGTCCTTTCCTAGGATACAAACTATTACAGAATCACTAATTCCTTTAGAAATCATTTACCATACAGTAATCGCGGATTCAGTCGCCTGTATCCTTCACAAGGACTGCTTTCTGGTAAAATTAAAGAGAAAAAAAAACTTGTTTTCATCGTACCCCCAAACCAACTTTCGTCCCCATTGCCTCCTTATATGGGATAATTTCTGGGGGTAAGAACTATCCCATGTTCTTTCCTAGGATACAAACTCATCATCATCATATCAGCCAAAAGACGTCCACTGCTGGACATAGGCCTCCCCCAAAGTGACCGATCGGGGGCCTACCCACGCTGCGCCTTCCGGTACGTGGTCGCCACTCGAGAACCTTTCCGCCCCAACGGCCATCGGTTCTACGTGCTATGTGCCCCGCCCCCGCCCACTGCCACTTAAGTTTAGCGATCCGGCGACAAACTACCTATTAGAAAAGGTAACAGACACACATTCGGAGTTACTTTCGTATTTGTAATATTAGTATGTAACAGTGGACAGTCATGTCGTCATGTCGGTAGTGTATGATCGCAAAAAGGAATATAGACTGATGCAAATACCAGATAAATGAGATCCCGTTACGCACAGCGTTCTAATAATCTCGCCGCGACTGTCGCCCGGTAGGGTTGAGACGTGTCCGGTACGCTTACCATGAGTTTGACAATGACGGCTTACGCTAAAGAGTATCGAGTTTTCTATCTGTGCATCTCTATTGCACTTTGTCAGTACGAGCGGGATGCACAGATAGAAAACTTGATACTCGTTAGCGTAAGCCGTCATTGTCAAACTCATGGTAAGCGTACTGTTGCCGCGTTATACGCGTATACATACATACAAATCAATGTTATTCGTGAGACATGTTGAAATAATACTAATAATTACACGGTTCAACTCACGTATTAAATGTCCCTACGGGCGAGTTCTTCTTCAGGATGAGTGTTTTCGCGGCGGTGTCGCTTGAATCACTGCCCGCGCCCGTTCCGAACGCCGTGCGGCGCGTGACGGGCTTGTCACAACACACTGTTCACTTCAATTCAGGAGTAATAGCACGCATGCTCTATAAAACAATGTTGACACGTAAAAGGATTTCAACGGATTTTATCGGGTAATATATGACTGGGGAATCATTTTTCTCAGTCGGCAAGCTTTTCCACAACTTCCACGAGCGCTCGAAAGGGTTCGAAAAATCGGGACAAAATCGGTTTAAATGGCTTTGTTTTATGGTTAATATTCACGAAATCCGAATATATTTTAACATAGGATTGTGCTCACTGGCTTTGTCAGAAATCTGGCACTCGCATACTTGTTAAAGCGAAATGCATGTGTTTTTTCAGCCATGAATGACTAATCCCAATAAGGTCTTTTCCATTTGGGTTGGAAGGTGGCTGTCGCTTCCGTAAAATTAGTGCCCATGCCAAATCTTGAGATTATATGTTGAAGCGGACCCCGGGCTCCTTTACCGGGAATAACGCTAGGAAGAACGCAAACATGATAGACCTCTCTCTCTCGGTACCTGACTCACGCTGACTGGAGTCCTTTTTGAGGCAACATTAAGCCCTTTTCTAGATAGGCACTTGTTTTATTCTTGTTGTTGATCGCCAACCTCCTATGCAATAGTGACCATAACGCTCACGGCATTACCCCGCTGGATGGCTATGGACAGCCTCTGCACCAGAATCTAATATCTTGTTGTTGCTCTCATCCTCCTAGCATTATTCCCGGTAATGCCCCTAAAGGAGCCCGGGGTCCGCTTTGACACCTTATCCCAAGATTTGACATAGGCACTAGTTTTACGAAAGCGACTGCCATCTGACCTTCCAACCCAGAGGGAAAACTAGACCTTATTGGGATAAGACCGATTTCCTCACGATTTTTTCCTGCGATCACGATGTTTTTGTTGTTGCTCTAAAATAAATATATTCTATTCTATCAGCCCTAACCCTCGTGATAATATTCCATGTCGATGTTAACTCCTGATCGCAATGCGGCCAACAGCACAACACACTATTTATGGATTCATAACTATTATTCGCTTCAGTAAAGAGCCCGAGTCAAGGCGGAATGTATGCGATGCTATCTCATCTAATTTAACTAATTAAGTGTGTATACACTTAATTAGTTATACTGACGAGTAGTCGTATGACTACTCGTCAGTTGTTCCCGCTACTTCTATTTTGTGTTCCATTATGGACAACTTAGAATTTTGCCCCAGTAGTTCCATCAAATATCTACCACTTTTTTTTGTAAGAGCAAATTCGTTCTTTCTAATTAAAATAGCTAATAATAGACTACATCTAAGGTAACTACTACAGGAAATACACAAAAACACATTATTCAACTAAGGTTTTTAGGTAAATTATATTCCTATTTGTAAGCTTCTTAGTCAAATTAAGTCTAACAATGCCTATTTATATTTTTCAGGTAAGTTCGAGGATCCTGGTTTCATAATAGGTACCCCCAGACACCCCCAGATCAACAATAGTAAGCTATTAACCATTTCTACCGTTTTACCCCTGTCACACAATGGTACATGAATTCTACTGTAAATTACTTTGCCCTGAATCCTTTCATTGATAGACACTAAATCGCCGTATAGGTTACTATTTTGGTCCATAAACTTTATTCGATCAAATTAAACTAGACCTATTTTCTTGCTAGCAAAAAGTTATTTTAATACTTTAAGTATGTTAAAATAAAAAGCAATATTACACTTTCTACACCTTCGGTCAAATTTTTGTATTGTAATGCCTTTTTATGAAACTGAAATTATTTTTAAGTGGCCTGGTATATTATTTTTTAATAACAATTCTTATTGTTAAATATGTACGGCAAAAAACATTTTGATCTAACTTAAATTTCTGTCAATAATGTGGACAAATGAGAGCTAACCAACTAAGTACAATCAAGTGTAATAATATGTATCGATTTAATATTCTTATAAATATGTACCAATAACTTAATGTGCTGACATGAGAGTGTGCACCCATATTTTTACACTTGACCGTACCTAACAATATTGTACCATTCCTTAACTCGCGGCCATTATAAGGTAGGTACTTACTTAACATTTCGACCATGAGTCCAGTCCTGAGATAACATCTCAATCTGCCACCAACACCTGTATCGCTAAATGTCAGCCTGACTGCCAATTACAGCTAGTGTCAAATAAAGGTTAACGTACTACTGATTTTGTGATACCAGCCACACTTAAAATTTAATGGACTTAATAAGTGGAGATAACCAACAGATCTTATACATATTATATAAAGAGCATGAATAAAACTATTTACAATAACAAGAATAGAAGAACCTAAAGCTAACTTAAAAATTTAAAGTATATCTAAAAAGGGCCCCCGTGGCATCGTACCAAAGATGCTGGCAGCATTGCCTCTCTGAATAGCAATACTAATCCGCTGTTCGATGTATCGTGCAATCTTATAATAAATTGGACCACATTAATCCATACCATAATAGAAAAACATTTTAACCAAATAAAAACAATCAGCTCTGCTTCATTTTTTTTGCTGTATGCGTTTGGTCTTTTTTTACAATACATAAAGTTGACCAGAGTATATGTTGTCTATGTCTAAGTATGTCAAAGTATTGTTACTGTCTTCTTCTCTATTTAAATCTTGTTTTCTGAAGTGAAAACTTCTTTAGCGGCGCGGTGCACTTTTTGGGATGGGGAAAATTGTTAAACTCGCCACAGGTCACGTGACCGTAAGATTCCTAAAAGCAATTCGTGCAAAATATTCCCTAACCATTCCAAAATATCAAAAAATCACAACGTTAATATTCAAGTTTTCACTTCTGCCGGCACTGCCGGAGTGCAACCCGGTCTTTTTTTTCTTGTTTGGCCTTCCTTGTTACGAGACAACCTTTTCGTGCGGATTTTTGACTTCTTGCATACTTGGTAAAATAATAATGTTAAAGCACAACCTTTGTCCGCAGAATTGAAGGCAGTAAATTACTTCCTAGTCTTCCTACAATGAAACGAACGTTAGAAAGTCAATTCTTCTTGAAAGTGTCATTCGAATTATCTCCGCTCAACTTACTTCCCGTCAGTAAAGTGTACTCGTCAGTCAAAGGTCTCTGAAGATCAAGATACCTTATTATTGATAGCTGTAACATTAACATACTTTACATATCCGTTTACAAGGATAGTGAAAGGGTCGCCCTATCCATACAAAGTCGTGGTGCGGCTTTTGACTTTTCCATCGCCCACAATACTTGTATCTTATCTTGTCTGTTACCTGTTACTCTTGTCTGTGGCTACCTATGTTTTAATTTCTTCAAAATATTTCTTAAGACTGAATCGCCCAAAAAAACTATATAATTATCTAACCTGCTCACGAAATTTCACGACAATCGCTTGAGAAATTCGATCCGTAGAGGAGGACATCTGGGCAGCCGGACATACGAAAGAATTTTGGCCCAAGCTAAAGCAGATAACTTAGTTGGCTTTGCTCCCCCTAAATCATACCTAATCATCGTAGTCACTGTCTAATGACAGCAGGACCTCAGCAGCCATTCACACAGCGAATATCGCTCTGATCATATATATCTATGCTCTGATCTGGTTGCTACTACAAAATTCTCCCATACTACACTTGACCGAGAAGGTAAAATACTTACTTCTCAAATCTGATTAGCTACGATTTTCCCGAATACCAAAAAGTTCCCACGGGAAACCGAACCTGCCAAGGGAAACGCTACTGCTCACCGTCTGCAGAACTAATCATTTGTTTTGACACAAGCGTTTGAGCACAATTCGATGCACGCCATGTCTGACCTTGACACGGCCGTTCCAAACATTTACATGCAGCTATAAAAACAAAACAAACGGCTTGGTCGTAATAGCCTCGGGTTAAAGTCGGGATTCATGTAGCGGGTAAGTTCGTCGCACGCATTAACAATTTGGGCGTCATTATTGAAATTTAGAATTGGAATGTGTCGTTTCATGATGTGACGTTAAATGTTAGGCATAGACAACTTAGGAAATAATAGGAACTTATACCACATGGTTTAAAAACTTTTAAATAGTTGGATAAGAGTGGCAACTTGGCTGAATAAAAATGATCGCAAATGTCCGATTATAAAGCCTTGTTGTTTAACTATAAAAGTAATTTAGTAATCTGTTTGTTAGATACACATGTAAGTAAGTAAAAATATGTTTCCGAAGACTATTACTTGTAGAACATCAATGCTGTAATAACCGTGTAATTGTCTAATACTCGATGAGAACCAGCTATGTATGTACAAATACAACGAACGATGAACTTGTAGAACGATTACTATGATAACCTGAATAAACATTTTCATTCGTTAAACCGTGGAACGTTAACTTAATACGTAAATAGTTGTATTTCATGTTTAATTGATTTGAACTTCGAATTAGAAACAGGAATCATTCCTGCTACATTCGAAATATTCGGATCGATCTTAAATTACCAGTAAGTTTAATTGTTCCACTAAACAAACATCTCTCTCGTTTCCAAAAACAGACACCTCTTTACAACAATGAGATAAAGAGTTAAAAAGTGACTTTGCGACTCTGTGTGTATGTAACGTGTAATAATATCTTTGCAATGGTGACGTTGCATCCGCTTCTAAACACACAAACCGAACTCGATAAATTTTTTGTGTCTATTTAATTTACGCTTCATTGTCTATGGTTGCAAAAACTCAAGCGAATAGTTGCTTAACAGCAATTCCGGCAGCACCTAATCTTGTAGAGGTATCTATTATAGCTATTATAATGACAATCGGGCAAAGTTCACTGTTGTGCGTATTATTTAATATAGATGGATAGTTGTTAGATTGGTTTTCGCGAATTAGGGCATTTTGAATAAAAGTGTTTCTATTTCTTGTCGGAATAGGGAAGATAGCTGTAATATTTACCATTATTATGTGACCAAATTGTTGAAAAAAGATGAAATATTACTGAAACGTTTTTACTTTAGTTTATACTAATTATAAACAATAATTACGATTTGAAATAATGTGAAACGAAACGTGTTTTAATTCAACTCAGCGTCTGTTGCAACTATGACGTCTAGGGACGAACCACGGACAAACAAATACGGCGAGTGACACACATGAGTGACGTCACTGAAACTGTAGATCCGTTTAGGCGCGAAAGTTTAAATTGACAGGAGTTTTTGACTATAAATTATAGTATGTTTTATTTTTAAACTCTTTCGTGGTCTCTACATGCGATTCTTTCAAATGAAAGCATAAGTGAAAATATTGCATTTTCCCTATTTGGTAATTTTGGGTTTTTCAACTATGAATCGGATACTCTTGACAGTTATATTTTAGGTAAGGAAACCATGAGTTATCAGTTTTACAGCGGGCCGAAGACGTTGCCATATTATCACTTATCTTTGTGGATAAGACATGCGGTCACTCTAGCACTCGCATGACGTCAAGGATATCTTTTCTACAGCGCTAAATGATAAAATGGTAAACATGCTCATTCATAAACCCACAGTCATTTCTTACCTATGACAGCAAAACAAAAAATGCCACCTGGGGCGGAAAAACAAAAGTATAGCCGAAGATGCTTTCTCTATTGCCACCAGTGTGAGTAGAGTAGAACAATTTACATTTCCCCTTGGTCAGACTTGGACTTTCCGCACGCGTAGCCGGTAATTGAGTTTATCTACGCACATATAGTGCTCTAAAATGCGTTCAGAAACCGTAGGAAATGACCAGCATTACTACAACCGATTTTACTATAAGAACTTTCTTGTCTGTGGTAGTAGGTAAAATCTGTACTGTAATGTTATTACAGTTATTACAGTACAGATTTTTGTAACGTTATGAGTTTAAATTTGGAACAGCTGTCAAAACTCAAGTGGGTCTCTATTCTAGTATCCATAGATATTAAAACAGTTATCGATATGAAACGTCAATTCAGTACGTTTTTTATTACAAACCGGACGACATTTGATCTCGAGTGATATGAGTATAGGAACTTCATTCGTTTGTCTATGATTAAAAAAAACCGACGGATGATCGAATTGCCGCCATTGCTGTTGTCATTTTATTGTTGGTTTTTTGCTGTTACTTACTACTACTTATGATATGTGTGTAGATAAAGTAGTGTATGCAAGTGTACATAATTTAGGCCTTAAAACACTCGTGTGATCCTATCATGAAACTCGCTGACGCTCGTTTCATAAAACCACACTCGTGTTTTAATGCCTCTCATTATGGATCAGTCGCATAAACTACTATTATGGTCAGGTGTTACGTAAAAAAATTCAGACACTTGACGGGACACTTAAAGGATTTCCGTAACAAAAAATCAATTTATTTATTTATTAAACTAAAAATATATACAGCACTACAGAACAGACCTAGAGAAAATATAACTACAACTTTACTTAGAAAAGTGGAAAACCCCCTACATTTTCATTTCAAAGTCCAATATCTCAAAAACGGCTGAACAGATTTTCACGAAACATGGCTTAGAACACTCGGGATAAAATTATCTATGTCACAAAAAAAACCGCATGCAAATCGGTCCATCCGTTTGGGAGCTGCGATACCACAGACAGATACACAGATACACAGACAGACATGTTAAACTTATAACACCTCTCTCTTTGCGTTGGGGGTTAAAAAGGATTCAGTATTCCAAAATTAAGGGCCCCATGTCCACCGGCCACTGCCGCTGCCGCCTCTAAGTCGCGAGCGCTCTAATGCACCTTAAACTTTACCTGCCCTTGCGCAAGCAGCGCCCAGCCCAGTCCCACTGCGGGGCACGCCCGGGTCAGTGCCGGAATGTGACGCTGACCATTTATATTGGGGTATTAACTTAATATAGGCTATTTAGTGGTGCCAGCTGCCATTGTTAACGTAAATAACCTAATTTAATTTAGCTTTTTTACGATGGTGACATACAAGCATACGGCACGCCCGGTGGTAAGCTGACACCGTCGCCTTTGGACGCTTCCGACCCCAAAAGAATCACAAACGCCCTGCCGACCTTTTCTTGATTTGAGGATTCGTTGTGATGACAACTAGAAACCAAAGAGTGCCGAATTGGCCGGTTCCGCGCCACCCGCATCCAGCGGACTCCCGGGACCTTTACAATATCATTAGTTTGTGGGGGTCTACCCACGCCGCGGCGCGCCTTCCGGTACATGGTCGCCAGAGAGTGAACCTTTCCGCCCCAATAGCCATCTTTGATCTCTTTATCTCGTTCTTCCTAAATGGGAGAGACGAGTAATTTCCCAATGTTCCTATTGCCGCGTCCTTCTAAACTAAATTAAAGGTGTAGTGTAGTCCCGACCACAAAACCATATTTTGCCACCAGGGCGAGATATTTGAGATCATAGTAAGTATAATAACTCAATTATGGAACGGAATGAACTGCATTCAACTCTATAGGCTACAGTGAATGAAATCGTGTAATCATAATCATGATACAATGATTGTCCAATCGCGGGCGTGTGAGTTGTAACACTGTGATGAAACGTACTAAGTAGGTAGCTGACAGTAATGCAGTTTGGGTTTGACAAACGAAGTACAAAACATCGACAAAAAAATGTGTACGTACTGGAACAAGTCACGTCATGATTTTCTGTTTTCAAACAGCGTCTTTTATTTGACCGTTATGTATTTAAAAATCTTAAAAATAACAGAGATCTGTGAAGCTTATAATTATATAAAATAAAAAAATACCTTTCAGAATATACACATTCTCCGCCTGGGTTCTAAGTCATAGGCGGGTGGAGCCACGTGGACAAGTCTTTAAATACAATGTACGTCACTTCTTAGACTTGTGAATCGATAACGACGCCGATCCATCATTCGTCCGCTAATGCGTTGTGAACGTCAGATCAATGTCGATCGATAGCGGGATCGATCCAATGACGAATCTGAGATTCGATATGTTTCTAGAACGGGAGCAAAGTAAAGTAACTATAGATACCGTTTTGTCCATTTTATGTTACAAACTACACAAAATTATAAGTACTCAAAAGTTGCATACGGCTTCTACTATACACTTCTTCCTTCGTGATCGCTAACCGAAGTTGTTCGAGTAACCGGCGTAATGACCCTAGTCCGTTTTATTAGTGTTCCGTTCTAGAATAGAACATAATCGTATATTGCATGATATCACATTACAAACATGGATGGAATTACAAATAAGTAGGTACACATGTGCCAACCTGCAAGGGCACAGCAATTTCAGAGGGTTAACTAATTATTTATTAGTGAGTTCATACAAAGGCATTAAATAAGCAACAACTTAAAAAATGTTGAAAACCCCCCGACATTTTCATTTCACAAACGGCGACAGATTTTCGTGAAAATGGCTAAGAACACTTGGGATAAAATTATCTATGACAAAAAGAAACTGCATTCAAATAGGTTCAATACCACAGACAGATACACAGATACACAGATAGACACTTTAAACTTATAACACCCCTCTTTTTGCGTCGGGGGTTAAAACAAACGGTGACATTTCTCGAATCCGGCAATCGACTAGTTTCTAAAATTGGTCCTACGGAACACTTATCTATATAGAACTGCAATAGCATTTTTACTTCTCATGCTCAAAAAGTGCCTCTTTATGCTGTGTGTAGGCGACTTTTATGCCCTAGTGCCTAAAGACCAAGGCAATCGGTCCAACAGCCACACGAGCAACTTTAACTTCATAGAATAAACTTTTTATTTTTATTTTTTTATATTTCGTTAGTATTCTAAGACCAAGGCAAGGATACCAGCAGCCAAAGTACACAATAAAACTTCATGAAATAAACTTATAGTTTTCATTTCTTCGCAATCGAAGTGAAAAGTAGTGTACAATTCGTCCATAGAACCCATTTTACACTCGATTTTAAACATCTCGCGTAAAATGGTGCGTTTTATGCACTTGTTGTACAATCTACTATTTATCAATGAACGAAAAACTTTTATTTTATATCACATTACTATAAATTGATATTTCTAGTTTATTACGTGCCAGTTACTTTTTACAACCCAGCAACCTATACTCAAAGTCAAGTTTTTAATGATTATTTAAATATTTTTATTCCTAATCCACGAATGTATTGTTTTGAAAAGAAGTGTTCCAAACCACAGAAAGATTAAACCTAATTTGTTACTCCCATTACGACCTCCTATTTCGGCGCCCTTTTATATTTAAGCCCCACCGCACGATAATCGCCGGATTCTGAGTGTTACATTTCTTTCAAATTATGATCCAGTCACGCTTTCGGCCATGTTTTTAAGTTTAAAACTATTAAACCTCAACACGCTACTGACCTTCTTATATTTAAATTAGACTTTTCAACGAATGGTAACGCCGTATTGTAAGTTACAATAACTGTCTCAGTTAATTGATAGTTTAGTTCCTTATTTTAATTGCTTATTTTCATGGTTTACCTTAATGAAGTCAGTTAAAGACCCCCGGAGTTTTCTAAACGACAAAATTAAATGCGGTTTGTTGTGTTGTTATTTTTGTACGACAGTCGTGATGTTAGTAGGTAATAACAGTATTTCCTTGTATGTTAAATGCTCAAGAAACTTCTTAGCATGCTACTCTGTTAACCTGTCTTAGTCTTACTTTGTATTTTTAATCGTAGCTAATTAATAATTATTAACTTGAAACGAAGGAAAGTTGTGGTTGTGACTATACTCGTTATGACCACCACTAACTGACATGTCAATTTGTAAGAAATACTATGGAAAAACATTGTAGCTATACTCATGGTCAGTGCCTGAAATCATGGTGGCTTGGCAGTCATAGTGACTTCTCAATCAGCGACTTCGTAATATCGATTTACACCTACTTAATAAAATTTCAACATCTGTACGAATATATTTTCATGTGTTAGTGATTCTTTAAGATTGGCTTGTGCGAAAGCGGACTCCGGGCTTCTTTAGCAGGCAAACGTGAAAAACGTTAGGAAAATGGTGAATTATTCCTCAATTAGGTATTTGTAGTTACATAGCATATGGTCAGATGACCTCAAAAGGAATGGTGCAGGAGTGTGGCTGCGGGACGCAAGGGATCGCAAAGGCGTGGAAAGCTTCGGAAGAGGCCTTTGTCGGAAGACAAGTTGAGTTTGTCGATGGAGATAAGTAAAGTTTTAAGTAGAATACATTTTTGAAAACTGTAAACCTCAGCAATAAAGGTAATTTTTATTTTATATTTACATAGCACAATAATTTACCCAATATCTATTTTGAAATTACTTACGTGAATCGCAATTGATACCTACGTATTAGGGTTACAATTCGATTAATGACAAGCTACTATGCCGGCTCAAGAATGCCACGAAAATTCTGGTCTCTGCTCACGATTGTCTTCTTCTTCTTCCTTGTAGTATCTTCATAGCTGAGGGACGTGGCGGTTGTGGGCGCTCTTCGCCAACACTCTCCAAGCTGCTCGGTCCTGGGCTTGATGCATGCTGGCCTGTGGCTCTAGCCACAGATGTTACCGTGTCCGCCCAACGCATAGGCATCCGTCCTCTGCTCCTCTTCCCTGCCATGCGGCCAGTGATAATCAGCTTTTCCAGGCTGTGCGGTCCACGTTGACACAGGACACGTTGGGTAAAGATGGTGGAAAGCCTCGTTTTGCCGAGCTCATGGTTGTACTGGGTAATAAATTAGCTTTCCACTGACATTGTTTTACTTTAATGTTTAATTACTAAATTACTGTAGTCGACGTATTGTTATTCGAATATCGATAAAGATCGAAAAAAAACGAAGTTTGTCCAGACAAGCTTGTTAAAAAAATATTTTTTTCTTATTTTAATAACACTCCTGCTGATATGAGCTTTAATAAAAAATAACTCAATCACGGAGGAATAATTGAGTCTTTTATAAAAGTTTATTACTTGGAGATTAAGTATCAGCCGCCTTCCAGTTTAATTTAAATAAATTAGATTGTATCACCCCTTGATCCCGATATCGACGTGATCGGTCCATTTCGACAAACAAGATTAATGTGTTTACAAATTGGTTACCGTATGGTACGTTGGTTACGCTGTTAAGTATGTCGTTATTAATATAAGTAATACGTTTCGTGTACAATAAGATGTTAGCGCGTGTAAGGAACCTTTAACTAGTCATTAGGGAAAGCATTGGACTATTAATCCATTAATCCAACCCTGAAAACCAGCGCCTTTAGTATATTGCTGCTGGCATATGCTGAGGGCATCATTTTATGCATTTCCATAGTAAGTAGTTAAATAACTACTATGGAAACACTGCACACAGTGAAGTATGAACAAAGAAAATGTGATTTTATAGTGATAAAACCCTATGTTTTATACTCAGCTCTTCAACACAAACGGGAATAAAGGGAGTAGAAATTCTAACAAACCGATAATATTTTGCAATAGGTATGCAACTGCAGAACATTTTCTTTTTAATTAAAGTTTTTCAATCACAAACTTCAATTGAACTAGCACCAAAACACAAAATAATATATGATTTACTCTATTTATAATAAAAGTTCGATGACCTCTTTCAAAGGCGGTACAAAAATTATATCAACCGATCTCATTATTCATATGAAAGTTGCTTCATCAATGCGCATTGATGCCATAACTTCCAAGTTCATGCACTGTACTACTACCGTTCACATTTAAAAAGGTTTTAAAACCTGTCAGTTACATGCAGATATACGGCCTTTTTCGTCTGCAAACTAGACAGATATATGTATATTACCTGTCGCGGGCGCCATGATTGACCACCGCGATGACGGGACGCGTCAGAACTACCAACACTTTCGTAAAAGCATCATTGACGAAGACCTTAAACCCTTAACACAAGGGATATAATCCATTGACTGCTTTTTTAGGAAGTCCCAAACGCACCGCCGTAATGATACGTAATGTTATTTTAAAACTATGTGTAATCATTATCAGTGGTGTTATTTTTTGTTCGATGTTTTGACGAAGGCTTTCTTTTGTGTGCTCAATCTAATTTGAATTTAAATTTGAATGTAGCTTGTAGTTGCAATATGTGTTGGTTTTGGCTACTGTAAAATATATTCCTTAAAATTGCATTAAGTAATAACTAGTATTCTGTGATATATTGACTTGAACCAATAAAATTTGCTTATCGAAATTTGATTATGTACTATCACGGTTTTCATGTGAAGGTAAATAAACAGCCTAACGTAATGAAATGGGATAAATTAAATTAGAATTATAATTCAATGAACTGAACTCGATGACGCCAAAAAAGACTTTACTTGACACCAAAAAAATACCCAATGAAAACAATGAAGAAGCCATTTGACTCTCGCGCAAGTTTCCAATTTAAATAATACTTATAAGCAAATCAAAATACCTAAACGAGAGAATTTGCCGTCATAAAAATTCCGATTAATTCCATTTTCGAATTATCTTATCTGTATTGAAAACCGTTTTTAGATTGCCAGCACCTTTCTTATATGGTTAACATACAGGCTTATACTTCCAAATTTGAACTTAACGTAGTTTGAATAAAGCTGATTTTAGTATGCCTTGGTTGTGTAAGATGCTGTATTTCGGATGTGTAATGCAAATTGTCTTGCTTACAATCGAATTGCACGGAGTCTTAAAATATTTGTACATAAAATGTAACAATGCAAACGGTTTCAAAGGGAATTTTATGGCTACTAAAATATATTCACGGTGGTAATTTTAATACGAGCCATTAGAAACAAAAGCATAGCTGCTTTGATCGTGTAAAACAATTGGACCGCGTCGCTATAAACACAAAATGGTAGAATAGAAGTACCTACCTAAACTATTTTCGATAAATAATAACTTTATATTAAGTTAGGTACACATTTTTCAACTGTAATATTCTATACATTTGTAATTATCATGTAATATTTACCAGATGTAATATATCCCAAAGCTAACTTTTTTATTTAAGTATTCTCATTATTTCCCGCCATTTGCAGTCTTTGAGCTGATTACTGTTAAATTAAATATTTTGGTTGTTTTTCACGATTAGTAACTAAGCGTGTCCATTGCTGTAGTAGTCCCAAAAGTAGTTGAGGGTAAGGGACATATGTATATCTTTTAAGAGTCCTCACCAGCACGTCTATCATGAGACAATACTCTCGATTTTTCTCGCACTATAACTCTTATCCTAAGTATTCTAATAAGAGAGAGGATAGTGCGAGAAAAATCGAGAGAGCTCGCGCGCCGTCGCGTGATAGCCGTCCACACAAATTATGGCAATCCTATTGTGTATATGAAGTTTCATGTTACTTTAGCTTGTCGTTTTAATACAAGAAATAAACTACGTTTGTATGGAGAGTTTCCTGAAGACCCTTCAGCTTCATTGCCGTATGGACGGTCGGTGGTGGGTGGGTCTCTAAGGCTGGGTTGCACAAAGCAGCCAGTAACCGGTAGCGGTGTTCAAATCTGAACGCATGGAAAGTTTGACAAGTTTTTATGGAATGACAGCTGCGGGCGCCATATTTAACGATGATTGGTACTTAATCGTAAGCGGTGCAATGCTACTCGCCCTAGGTTAACTTGTGTTAGGATTTAAGTAAAGTTTCGAAACGCGCAAACGCGCTACGCCGCGTTACGCGGTGTCGATACTATTCGTATGTTCTACGGCTAAAGGGAATCTCAGTTAGAACACAAAATTATCTCATGCATTTCTCGAAAGTTCTCAACAGATGCCACAAATGTCTTCCACGGTTCCAGAACAACAACAACTCTACAATGAGTTAATACATGTCTGTCAGTAGATAATATTCAAATTAATTATCATTGAGACAATCATTAGCAGCGAATAACTGCAATCATTGCGCGTTACGACACGTTATTTGGCGCGCGTTGATATCAATCATGGCTTGTTACCAATGATTGCAATGATCATGATAGCTCACGTTAACTAGCTTTTTTAGCAAAAGATTGCGTTTTGTAATGCTTTGGTTTTCGTAAATATGTTGTATAGATATTTAGATTTTATGCCAGGACTACTATTCGTGTTGTGGTAAATTTATATGATTGGCCTTCGGGATGGCCATATGTTATCCCATGTCTCCGGCTGGGATCTCTTTAAACTTTGTCAATAAAGTATATCTTATCTTTTCTTATTTTATCTTTTTTAGCTTTAGCGGCCGCGCGGGCATCTAGGCTTGTGATCTAAAATTTATTTAAGTTGTCATTCGAACCAGTTTTTGGAGAAGAACAAATGTTTGTATGGGAGCAACTACAATTAAAAAACGTAAATACCCAAGATCGTATAATACGGACCTCTTCGTACTACTTAATTGAAGTAAAAGTATGACGTCGCTATGAAAGTACTAATATCGTTGTATGGAAAATCAGCAAATTGCTGGTTCCATCGCAAAATACTGCGTTTAGGTCCAAAGTCGTCGTACAAATTTGGTTCTATTATAAAAGCGTAAGGATTCTATTAGTAGCTTTACTCTTGGACAATTAAAAAAATGCATTTTTTTCTAATGTTCCCATATCTTTTATGATATTAATTATATTTTGTAATTTACACTTTAGTAAAATAATTTACAAAATACAAAATTGTTTATTTGACGTTTTCACACGTAATAAAAAATTGATGGTTTACTATCCATTTAGCACTACGTTATCAATTTTAACATGACGCAATTACCTATTACACTGGATGATGTTGATGATAATGCATACTTGAACTGTGTAAACAAATCACTAAGTAGTCCTCGGCTAATAATCATCATCAGCCTATATACGTCCCACTGCTGGGCACAGGCCTCCTCTCATGTATGAGAGGGAACGGGCAGTAGTCCTCACGCTGGCCCAATGCGGAATACTTAACTCTAAATAACTTATTACTCAACATTATATGTATACTTCTAAATGATATAACACTCGCTTCTAATGTAAGTAATGATATTAACGATCTATACATATATAATAGTCGTAGTGCATTGTAGATGAAATTGTCAACAGACACTGAGCCAATTACTGCAGTGAAGAAATCGAATCGTTAAATAACTGGGACACGGCTATGGCAATGTTAAACAAATTTAATTTGCAAATTGAGCAATCTATTGTATTTTGTAAGATAGCTGCCCGGGCGGCTTCGCACGCGTATTGCAAAGAACCAGGCAAGCCCGCGGGACAAACTATAGCTTATAATCGTCCTGAAAGTCCATTCTACACGCAGGTGAAAGAATTTTTGGTATCGGATAAGTGGTTCCGGCGATCACCCATTACGATCACTATCACTATCCCTAGGGATAGCCTGTCACTATCACTTCACTATCACTTCACTAGCACTATCACTATCACAATTTTTTTGCAAAATTTATATTAACTATTCAAGTTTTCACTTCTGCCGGAGTGCAGTTTTTATTTTAAGAAATAGTGATTCAAGGGGAAGGTTTATATGTATATTATACACAATCCAGTAGAGAAACACTGATCGTTTTAGAGGTTTCTAATGTAATGTCGTAAGTAAACACTTTTTTGCGCTTTCATTGCAACGATGAAGATATGAGATAGACACAATAATGTACTACAGTATTGTACACCTTAAAAAGGTCTACAAAAAGTCCGCGTGACGTGGACACGTGTCGTGATGACGTGGCGGTGGTGATGATGATGATGAATTTATTTCATTTATATACCTATTCCATACAAAAAATGATGATATAGTACAAAACACACCTAAATGTTCTAATCCTACGGCTTTTACACCTAACAATAGGGATGTCAGACACAAGATATAAAATAAACAATAATGCCGTATTTTCTCGAAAAATTATTAAAAATGTAGTCAAACGAAGGGTCCACGGAAAAAACATGTCTAGTAAATTTTTGCGAAAAATGAGATTTTAATCTCAATATGTAGAGCTCTCAACGAACTATTACCTACACCTTCTGCTATAATTGTAAAGATATATAACCACTTTTTTGCACTTGAAAGGCATCTAATCGCGAAGATAGTATGGTTAATTGAATCATTCTAAACTTAAAAACCGCAATATCTCGAAATGTTGTCAAAGTGACTAGACATTTTCTTTCCGTGGACCCTTCAAATGGAGAAAAACGCAAAGCAAAAGGTTAAATAACCACAAAGTTGAATATAACTCTCCTAAGTTTTAAGAGGGGGTATGTGCTTTTTCCGCAAAACGTACCTTCATATGAAACGATTGGTATTTTCTATTACGCTCGCAGATTGTGACGTCACTAACTGCGCGCCTTTTCTCTTTATAACAAGGAATTATATTGCATTAAAACATTCGTAATTTTTTAGACAGATATTTTGGTAGACAGGAGTTATAATAATTTTCGAGCCTACACCCGTATTAGTAAGTGTCAGCAAGTTAACATTACAGTAAACTTAAGCAAACAAAAGACCAGTTCAGCTCGCAGTTAATGGAACACATTTCCAAAACATCGCATTGCAAACAAACATGGAAACGCAACGATAAACCCTTTTGTTTGTTCTTTGTCGCGATGAGAGCAAAGTTGTGTTCACTTTGTTCAAAACAATTTTAAGGCCAGCGGTAAATGTCAAACTTGTTCGGTTTGTACCATTTCGCTTTTAGGTAGGACATTAAGCATTAAAGTTAAATGTGTAATGGATATGTAATAATTACCATTACTTACCTAGGTTCTTGACAAAAAATATGCGATCCGAGGCTTTTCTTATCTCGAGGAAGAAGTCACTGGCCAGAATGTAGGGATAGACAAGAAAACTTGAGAAGTGCAATTAAGAGGGCACCGAGCTTCTGGCGCAAATTGATTTTAGGTATTCTATGCGCTCCGTTGATAATACGCTGATATTTCGATTTGCAATCTGACGTTTATAACACATAGATAATCTATTTCGTGGCGGCCTCATATGGCACATCCATGTTTTACATCTAGCACAACTTGCTGACAAGTCGCTTCTCGCGCGAACGCCTCCTGTCTCTCTCGCACCGTGCAAATTAGAAAGAGGAGGGTACATCTTTTTCGACTGGCGTCGTCGCGGTGTCTATTATGCTAACTCTACTGTTCAGCATGGCAGGCCGCCGAATGCAAGATATCTGTTTACGCGCTCTAGATGCTGGCTTGCATTTCTGGACGATGGGGCTTTACATCCTTACAATAAATGGAGACAATATAAATGGAGTAACTAAACTTAAACTTACAAAACGTTTATTATACTACAATTTATATCCGTTTATCAATAATTTAATAACTTAATTTGTGCTTATTAAAACCGACCTTCAAGCAAGACGGTAAATTATCTTAAATCTTAATACCAATTCATTTCGGAAATGTCAAATATTACAATACACACACTGAATTGAATTATTATGAAACGGGTTTAGGGTAAAATAGCCAGTATCGATACCCTTGTACACAGTCGTACTAAGTAATTAATTTTTTTTGGTCACTGTAATTGTAATTTTATGATTTGAGCACCCTATTATACTAATCAAGTACACCACTTTATTCCCCGCAGTTAGTACGAGATAATCCTTCTTTAAATATGTGTTTTTGACATACTAATAGTTTAGAAAAAACTTTTTAACAAAAAAATTAAACCGCCGAAAAAAACTGAAAAGCAAAATAGTATATTATACACCAAGGGGATAAAGCACTGTTTTATGTCACGGGAGCGAATTGAATCCCGAACGTAACGAAGGAATTTAACTCCTGAGCGTAGCGAGGGAGTTATAAGTTAATTCCTGAGCGAAGCGAGGGAATTAAGACTGAGTCCTGAGTGCAGTGAGGGGTTCAACCGCCCAAGACTAAAACAGTCTTATCCCCGAGGTGTATACTCTACTTTTCACACCTTATGCGAGACAAAAAATCAGGCTCAGTAGATAAATAATGTTTATTTAGCAAATTAAAAGTACATAGTAACATTAGACACGTTAGTCCAATTATGGAAAGATAAGGTAATGTTTTTATTTGGTACGTTTATTGAGGTTGAGTTGTCTAATTTGATAAACTCAGGAGTCAAAACACTTTCATCACTCGACATTTTCAATATTATTTTTGAAATTAAATCTTCTATAGGCACCTACAAGAACTCGATTTGTTCGTCACGCGTGAACAAATGAAGGCGCGCGACGTTCCAAATTCGAAAGCACAAGCCGTGGTCCTAGATTCGAAATTCGAATTTCGAACACCGCGCTCCTCCGGACCGGGGTTCACACGGGAGGCAAACTTCATTTATTTTGTCAAATCAAGTAGGCCATGGCCTAGGACAAATTGTGTTTAGCAAAATTAAACTTTATGCATATAGTAATAAGAATTATGAAAAGTGAAATCATATTATTAACCAGCGGGTTATAATGAAATTCAGTACAACATTATAACCCGGCTAATACCAAGGGATTTAATGTCTTGCTTTCGGTAGGGTTTACATGACCTATAATTCGGCATTGTCGAGCATGTGGTGTGAAAAATAATAAACCTTTCTTATTTAGTTTATTTAATAATTAAGTTCTTAAATGAATCTAAGTGTTCTTACTAAATTACTAGTTACTTACATGCAATATTTGTGATTACTCTCTGCATATGTGGTCATACAGTTCAATCAGTACCTAAGTGAACAATCAATCATCCCCTGTTTTCCTACCCTTTGGGTTGGAATTTTTATTTAAAAATTATGTGGGACCAACTTCGAGGTATACCCTTTCTACTAAAAAAAGATTTATCAAAATCGGACTACTCTCTAAAAAGTTATGCGTGGTCATACATAAATATATATATATATATATATATATGTATATATATATATATACGCGTTGACTTGAAAACCTCCTCCGTTTTTTTCGTCGGTTAAAAATATTATGCTATTGTGTGAAATGAATGACGATCCTTCGGGCGATAGAATATTATAATATTTTGTATTTACAGTTGACTCTTTAAGTTTTTATTATTAAAATTGACGAACATGGTAAAAATTCTTGTAATCTTGACGTGTATTTATATTCTAGTTTTTATCGTGTAATAAATAAATCTTATCTTATCTATTGCGAAATTGCGTTACTTTTAAAAGTACATAGTTCGGGATATTTTTCATAAATCATTATGTCATATAATATCAATATACTTCCTTAAGGCGCCGTAGGTTCATGGTCTTCTCTCCCTCTCACTGAGCATAAGCGTGAGCGAGATGGAAGGGCGTGCTCGGAAGCGCGGAAATCATGTTTTTTAATTTTAATTTTTTGGCCGTTTAAATAAATAAAAAAGTAAACACTGATTTCCCTCAAACATGATATTGCCGATTTTTAGAAGCCATCTTAATATTTTTAGCTTTTGTTCGTAATTTATAATAAATATTTTAAGTGTATTTTAGACCCTTTTAGACCTATGTTCGTGATTTTTTTCTATCGAGCGAAAAATGCTAAATCATGTTTCTAAACACTGATTTCCCTGCAGAAAAGCCTCAAGATTACTATTCGTATTTTTTAAACGATATTATTATCAACAGACGCATTATATTGTTTCAAAAACACTACTCGCTTAACTTCGCTGAACCTACGGCGCCTTAACGACCTCCTTTTAAAAGTTACGCAAATACGAAGCCTAAATATAAAAATGTACTTTACCCTAATTCAAGGCAACATTTATCACAAAATTTACAACCTCATACCTACTATAGTCATACTCATAACAAAGGCTTGTCGATCGGCTCGATTACACGCAAGAATCGATTACGCATTCACAATCGACTGCAACCTGCTAAGCGAATTGTAATAGCTAATGACTTGTTTATTATCTGCTGATCTTATATCTGGGTCAGTGGAACCGAGCTCCTTTGTTTTAGTTCTGTCAGATTTAATATTCTGGGCGCATTTATTATGCTAATATTATAAAGAGAAAAGGTGGACTGATGACCTGGTTCACCTGGTAAAGATCGCGACTCGCGGGAGACAGCTGTATGCGGGTGGCGCAGGACCGGTCACTTTGGCACTCTTTGGGGGAGGCCTATGCCCAGCAGAGGACGTCTTTCGGCTGATATGAAGATGATGATTATAAAGAGGTTATTTGGATTCTATAAAAGTAAGTTTATAAGTATACTTTTGTTTTCATCATCATATCAGCCGAAAGACGTCCACTGCTGGACATATGTAAGCCTCCCCCAAAGACTGCCAAAGTGACCGATCCCGCGCCACCCGCATCCAGCGGACTCCCGCAACCTTTACCAGGTCATCAGTCCACCTTGTCGGGGGCCTACCCACGCTGCGCCTTGCGGTACGTGGTACTTTTGTTTTATGCAGATAAATTAGCGGATCCGATTATACATATATACATAGTTCAGAGTCGAGCGTCCGTTAAGGTGCGACCATTAAGGTGTCAAGCATTGCGACGTTTACCTTATCCACTGCATATAAACAAACAACAAATTGGTTAAACACTAAGTAGCCGAAGAAACCTAATGTGACTTTTCTTATCTTTCATGTATATTATCTTTGACCTTTCAGCGCAAATAAGCGCATAAAAGCAGCCAATTACAGTCTTTTAAACACGGCCGGTGCTCAATAGTGAGGCTGTTAGTATTGTGCTGGCTTTACACGGGTTGCGTGCGATTACTTGCCTGTTTAGTAGCTTGACGAACACATCATAAAATAGTGAATGAAATAGCTAATGGAGTACAATAATACTAGTGGCTCTGTGAGCTATACAACTGGCGAGCCTGAATTTCGAAGCGAACGACTCTCGTAGCGACGCGTGACTGGACAAAAAAACCTATATAATTAACAAAACTACTCACAAATTTTCACGAGAATAGGTTGAGAAATGCGACCTGTAAAGGAGAGCAGCGGGACAGCGACCCAGCGTAACAGCATGACAGCGTGACACACACCGGACACCGGACATAGGGGCTGTCTGTGTATTACGTCATATCAAACAAGGGGGAGGATTTTACCATTCTAGATCATGGTAGTCATTTTATTAGGCGGGGAGGGTCCATTCAAGGAATTAACAGGATAATGATAGGGGGTCAAAAAATCGACAAAAAATTATGACGCACGCACGCAGTATTGGCACCTAAGATTAAGTAGTGAAAACAGAGTCTATTTTGTTTCTTTTGAACTGTTTTCTAGAGATTCGCAATTTTTTATACAGGTAACACAGACTTCGTCTCAGTTATTCATGGTTATGTATTTGTGATGTTTATTTGAATTTACATTTATTTAACTGAACGAAAGAAGTTCTCTGCATCACCTTGGGTCAAAAAAGTTGATATGTCCGGTTGTCGCATTTCTCAGCCGAAATTATATATAAAAAGTTTTTTTTTAATCAGACTCGTGAGTCTACAGCTCACAGAGCCACTAGCAATATTTGTTAGAAATACTAACTATGTATACTGCGGTTATTTATTGTTCACAACACTTTTGCTAACCACCGCATGCAAGCACTAAGCCTACTCCGACAGGCTACTAAACCGACGTAAACGGGTCGTTATTGGAAGTACCCGCGTTATTGGCCGCGCATGCGCGGATAATTGCGATTCTATTAGCGGTCGCCGGTCGCTAACAAGTGGAGAGTGGATTTGCATGCGTGCGACCGCGGGGCCCGTTCGTCAGCGGGGTAGAAACGCTACTCTCGTGTAAACGCTACTCTCGTGTAAACTGTCGTTATATGTATTTTATTGTGTAGTAAGTCTTAATACTTAAGAGGCTGACAAGACCTAATTTTGTTGAAATTGATGTTACTAGCACATCAAATCATCATATTTCAAAGATAATTGGACGAAATCGGCTTTTTAAATTATGTTCTTAGTTATGAAATGAAAAAAGCCACGCGACTTTAGATCTCAAGATCGTGGATTCGCACCCTGGCTCGTACCACTATGTTTTATAAAAAATGTACGAAATATCATTTGATATTTAACAGACACGTTTCGGTAAAGGAAAACATCATGAGGAAACCGGCCTAATCCTAATAAGGTCTAGTTTTCTCTCTGGGCTGGAAGTAGAAGGCAGATGGAGGTCGCTTTAGTAGAACTAGTGCCTATGCCAAATCTTGGGAAAAACGCTAGGAGAATGTTTTTAGGATGTCATGGCATGATTTTCCCGCCCGCATTAGGCCAGACACAATTCTGCACATGACTTGTTTACCGTTCGATTCTGCCAACACTGTATAACCATTATAATTATCTGTCAAATTATATGTTTGTTTTACTATCACATAAGATGGCGGGTAAATGGTACTATGTAGTGGCAAAGTAAGCACGTTTTACGGTTTTTTAATGGTAACTGGTAGCTGATGAAGTAAAGATAGCTTGCGTGGGGTTAATTCGACGCATACCTATATGATTACAATTTATTTTATAGGTACGTTTGTTTGGGAGTCGTCGTGTAGGAAGGCACCCAACGGTGGGAATTGACGATCTGAGGGGTAATTGCGGAGTTTTTGTAACTAAAGCCACAGAATAGATAATAGTACAAGTACAGAAGGGACTTTCCTTTGATCTTTACAAAAGGCGCTTTTTTCTCAGCCAAAACATTAAGATTTATGGCCCTCTGACGTCGACGTCGCTACAAGTAGGTACATGCCGGTTCCCCAACGTTGGGGCACCGGCATGTACTTGTAGCGATGAACGTAAATCGCGGAGTGTCAGCGCCTTGCTATAGCGTTATGACAACTTAACTGTTACTATCCCATAAAAAAAATACATTTTCACCTCACCGGCTCGAAAAGGCTTGCTTCATCGCTCAAAATCTGCGCCCAAAAGTCCATTTTATCCGCTAGCGTGAAAAGAGTTTTTGAATTTGGAACGTGACGTCAATCGCGAGACCCAACTTTTTTCTATACAGAATGAGAGGTGCGTTCAGAAACTGATGGTGTTATGCCAATAATTAATTGTTATTATTTTGATAAAATAAAATTGTAGGTACATACGAAATTTTAAAATATTTAGACTGACTTATAAGGATAAAATACGAATAAATAATTTTAAAATGTCTTTTTATTTTTCGAAAATTTCGCTTTTTTCAAATTTGGAACGCACCGTTCGAAAAGTTAATTTAAGAAAAAACTCATACACATTTAATTTTGTTTTGTTCTAAAGCCACAGACAGTAAAAACATTGGTGGTTATTGATAGATTTTAGTGCAGAAGATATATATATATGAATTTTGATGTCTGCTAAGTTAACGGAAAAAGTGAAGTGTTTGAGCCTTAGTTTAAACCGTGAGTACCGAGAGAACAATACTTTGACTTTTTTAGTGTAGGTAAGCGTGAGGTTATTTAAAGATGCAAAAAAAAACCTTTATTGCACCACGTCAAGAGAGAAACATGTTACAAAAAATTTGCTTAATAAATAATGGTAACAACAGGCGGTCTTATAGCTTTAAAGCGATAAGACCGCCACACACACACAGACAGATAAGCGATTTATGTTACTTACATTTAATAATTATAAAATGCTAGATCTTGATGAGGTGTAATTGAAAATGAGTATAAGGTCCAAATTACTTCCATTACATTTACTTACCTACAATTTTCCTCGCGGTGGTGAGGTGAAAAATTGTGTGTTTCGCTCGGCAGCAATATGTTTGGCGTCTCGTGCCTTGAAAGCCTCGCTATGCTCAGGATTGTACTTGTGAACCATTCGCTTCGCTCATGGTTCAATTTTACAATCTTTCGCTAGCTCGGCTTTCAATACAAGCACTTGCGCCAAATAACAACTTTGCAGCCTTGCATAAAAAATAACTATTAGATCTACCTAACGTTACGTACGTTAGGCAATCGACCGGCAGGCCAGCGTTAGGCCGGTCGATTTGTGAATCCTTGAGGGAGTTGTTTTTCTTGCTGAACTGTATTTGTTTACCATGGTGCAATAAACGTTTGATTGATTGATGATTATGATGATGCACGTAGTAGCAAGACTAGCGAGCGCCTGAAAAACATACAATCGAAGTTTAATGTCTCCGAGAGAAGTTCAGGATCAGAACTTGGGACTGCTAGCTTCCGTAGAAGGACGCGCCAAATGCAACCAACCACTCGTTCCCAATTACCTCGTGTTTTAAAACTAAATGAACTTGAGTCACACTGGCTCTGACACGGCACCAAAGAACTTCCATGTATTGCAGGAACTAACAGAACCTCCATTCAATGAACAGGTGTATAAGGTGGGTGGATAAGTGATCCGGATATTACCCCCAACATACTTACAAAGCTACAAAGTCACAAACTTTACATCTATATTGTATTAGCAGGGAAAAAGCGTAATTTGTCGAGGATACTTGCTACTGCGATCTGGAAACAAGTATATTTGTAGAACAACGAGTTTGTAAAACCTGACCCCGCTTCGATTATCAATCATTTTCGCTTATTTAGGTACTAACAAAGAGGCCAAAGCCTCATGCCCGCTCCATTCCAATCGAACAGTTCCCATTATTGTTCGAACTGAGAAAACCCTGATGTGTCAGTCAAGTTTTTGTCGGTGCAATCGACTCGACCTCGTTCGGTTTCATTAAGAAAGTCCGAGTCGATCATCGATTGCCCATTATCGAGAAACAATCGAAGGATCGAATCGTGGCATCTCTAATTCGGAAAACGAAAGTGCAAGAGATCGTGGAATAATTGAGGAACGATTTTGAATTTCGCGTGCCGTTTATCTTTTTCGAATCTTGATTTCTGGTTTCTAAGTGGCCAGTCGGATAATTTCGTTATTAATAAAATTCTGTTCACAAGACAAATGAACGTCTTTGCTATTGCAATAGGCATGATGACATATTTTGAAAAACTGTTCTATAATGTTTAGAAACATTTATTATGTACAGTCACGTCTATAAACATGTACCTACACGTTTAGGGACGTATGTCAATGGAATAACGTTGTAAATCGTATACATGTTTATAGACGTGACTGTACGACGAATAAGATTTTTCAAGAGAATATAACAGTGAAGCTGAAGTAGGAAAAAAATGCATAATAGTTTTTAAATTTCAAATTGGCGCCAAAACGCTTGTCAGTGTCATGGCGTCCCGAGTGACGTCACGTTTGTATAAACAGAACGCAGACCTTTGACGTTTGCTACCTAGATCGCTCAATTGCTCATTGAATGAACATAAATTAAAAAGTTTACAAGTCTTGCGCGGCCGTGCGAGCGAGAAAGCGGGATAATGACGTATGAAGATCTGACAGGTAACATAATGGTTCTATCCCTGTTTTACTATTCGTTCAGTACGTAAGTTTTCTCTGTAATCTGTTGTAATGGCCGTTATGGGTATTTGTTTATACAAGTAAACGTGACATCATGCGCTCTGATTGGTATTTAACATATCATGGCGGGCGTCCGTATTTTTTAGTTTAATTTTATCAAAATAAATAATAAACTCTTACTTAATAAAACAAAGAGCATTTTTCGAATTCTATGATTAAAATTTCACCAAGAAAATACCATATTTTAGTGATTTTCAATTACTGTCATCATGCCTATTCGATCGTCTAACCGCCAACCGTATCAGTAGCAAACATCCTGAAAATACACTCGTCCTTTTTCTGTGGGGTGATGTAACTAGAATATTGTAAAAAATATAATACTTTTTTCTATTCTAAATACTGTCTCCTCAAGCCCTCATAAATATGTATATTATACTCGTATATACCTCATTAACCGTTATTTAACGATCGCTTTCACAGTTATATGTGCCTAGTTTATACGCGATGATCCCGGGTCAAAGGGGGTCAATATGCGTATGAGACAAGTACACGCTCTTAACTGGTATCTATATGTTATATCTTAGGAAAGTTCAGCCTCTGGCCTACTAAGGAAAGTAACATCGACTTAGAGAAATGGGGAATATCATACGTTAGTGCAAAATATAACAAGCCATTATCGTTTACTGCAGTTTTGTTCTCTTTCATGAGTATAAGATTTTTTTTATAATTTTTAATCACATAGAATGGTTCCGTTAATAATTAACCATGCAGATGTGTTAATATGTAATGAATAGGTTATAATCTTAGGCGTAAGATAACCTACAAACGAACGGTTCATACAATTTAAAACTTACTAATCTATGCGGTGACATACGAGTATGTACAGTCGACATCAAAAGTAACTGGTCAAACGAAAACGTCAAAAGTCTTTATTAAAAGGGAATAAGAGCTTTTTAAGACGTCAATTGCGCAGCTACTTTGATGCTGACTGTACCTGCAGCATTTGAGTGATTTCAAAAAGACACTGTTGAACCTCGCACAATCTTCCTTTATCAACCCTAGTATGTAAATAGCACGAATACGAACGCTTCTAGGGCCAATAGTACAATAATATCGGCGCTTCTACTCTCCTTATATCTGCAGTAGATATAATGTAGACAGTATTATCATTAGAAATTGGACAGGTTCATTTGCATTGTAGGAGCTGGTTAAGGGTCACTTCAGAGCGTGCATATAATCTTATCCAGCTAAATCAGTGTGTCATCTACATACAAGGGCCTTAGGGAACAATGTAAAGGCAATAAGTCAAAGGGTCTATTCATATTTAATGGATTTTTTTCTCGGCGTTGCGAAGTAGATTCAGACTTTTTAAAAGGCCCTTTGGTAAGGTAAACGTCCCAGTGATTGACACTGGCCCTATACACTTTCTATCTTAAGGCGCCGTAGGTTCATGGTCTTCTCTCCCTCTCACTGAGCATAAGGGTGAGCGAGATGGAAGTGCGTGCTCGGAAGCGCGGAAATCATGTTTTTTAATTTTATTTTTTTTGCCGTTTAAATAGTTAAAAAAGTAAACACTGATTTCTCTCAAACATGATATTGCCGATTTTTAGAAGCCATTTTAATATTTTTAGCTTTTGTGCATAATTTGTAAGGAATATTTTAAGTGTATTTTAGACCCTTTTAGACCTATGTTCGTGATTTTTTTCTATCGAGCGAAAATTGCTTAATCATGTTGCACTGATTTCCCTGCAGAAAAGCCTCGAGATTACTATTCGTATTTTTTTAAAACCATATTATTATAAACAGACGCATTATATTGTTTCAAAAACGTTCGCTTAACTTCGCTGAACCTACGGCGCCTTAATTTATAACAATAGAATCGACTGTTGAGCATTAACACTTTCACTACCAGGAATGTACACTGATTCTTGGCAGTGGAGTGAATGTGTTGAGATGTCAATGATTCGGACATCTACCGTATCTAATTGATTTAATTCTGAGTGCCGCAAGACTTCGTTGAAAAAATTACACTAATTCCTTGTGCACATAATTTTGTGTGGACCGCAATTTGTATTGCCGATTGCTATTCCTCGTGGGGACAGATTAAATAATAAATTATTTTTAATTAGCACGCGCATTGTCCGGGGTGCGGACTACTTAGAAAAGAAATACTCAGTACTTAGTTCATGCGGACTACTCGGAATAGCTCAAGTAATGTAACAAACACAACATGACAATATTGTCCTGATAATAAATATTGCGTGTGAACGCCCGATCATATTCCATAGTCATTGTGATCAAAATTCCCATCGTATGGGATTATTATACAAATATCCTTCCTGGTTCACGCAGCTGACGCTAGGACGCAATCCTCAGTACAGTCAGCCAAAGTGTCTATCTCTCTTTAACCTTAATTTACAAATAATAAAGTCGTAAAGTGGTAGAACACTCTTGTCACTTACTGTACGTAGGTACGTATCTTAGACTGTATTCTCAATTATTAACTATTCTATTATTAATTAAAATTACCAAACATTATATGTACCTAGGTATTTATCGTGTCGTATCAAAAAATCAAAGGGCTGGCGCACGACAGAGAGAAATGGAAAATACTCCACCGACAAGAGGATAACTCTTAAATTAATGATGATGAGGTATTTATAAATTATGTGCTTTTACTGGAAATTAGTAAGTTTTTATTTTGCAACTCCTTAACCTTAATTTTTTTCTAGTCATCTTTAATATTTGAATTAAAATGTCACAAGAAAAGAAAATGTAAAATAAATCCTTTTATTGTCTCACTACTTGCGCAGTCGGTACTTATTACGCTAAGATACAAAACAACAACTACTTGAACAAAATATTTTGTTATTTAAAATATCCGGGATTCACGAATAAGCAAATCATTACACACTTTCGCTATAATTTTGTTTTTTTTTGCCATATAAGGTCACCGATCTCATCATGATTGACCTCACCATAAAATCCATCATGATCACCTACTTTCTGTCGAACGAAATGAAAATCTAAATTGAGTTCAATTTACTTATAATTCAAAGGAATTGAACAATACTCGTGTAATCAGAATCAGTAGGCCACCGCTTCCGCACATATACAAAAGGTAATAAATGTGAAAAAATAATCTACTACTTATCCATTTCAGACTGTTTGGTTACTGTCACAGCTGTTCAGTTGTACATGTATACATTCTGTACAATTACAGCCTGTCTCAGAATGGTGCGGCCTGGCCGCGGCGGTCAATAGTAAACTTGTCATTAGCGGTCATATTTACTATTAACCGCCACCGCAGGCCGTGCCAATGTGATTCAGGCTTATATGGTCATCTTTAACGTTTCCTTTGAGGTTATAAATTATGATTTTAGACAATGACAGGTGTTACCGTACTCCCGCAATCTGTGCCCCGTAGAGATGGGTAAATCCGGACTTGAAGATTTAAATGATTCGAATCCGCAAGCGGATCCGATCCCTTATCGTTTCCTTTCAAATCTTATCGAATCCGAGGATTTGATAACTCTGACTCGGCACCAGAGCCGAATGCCGCGGAACGGAGCGAGCCGATCGCAGCGGCTATGGATGGACCTTGGCTATTGCCATACGGCTCGATTCGGCTCAACACCGAGAACTTCGTGAATTATCGAACTACCTGGCGATTGCATGACGAATCTCTTGTACTTCAGCAAATAATTTTATGATTTCATTAACTATTTTTTATTTAATTTGTTATAATGGAAAAATAAAGCACTTCACATTTGTAAAAGAAGATAAAAAAAATCGGATATTCCGATCCAATCCGAGTAGGTAGTCTCAAAAGATTCGAAAAACCGTTAATATCACTGAATTTGTATTAAAACCAACGAGTCCGGAGTGATTTTGTTTGAGGGATTCAAAGGAGTCGAAGAGCCGATAAGCGGAGTCGGTACCGATAGCGGAGTCGGATTTAGTGATTCGGATCACTCCGCGGAGCCGAGATTACCCATCTCTAGTGCCCCGTTTCTGGACGCTACAATTTTTCAATTCTAAACTGGCAACCTTAGTAAATCGCCATTCATAAAGCCCGCAACACACTGGCTCGGCCTGCCTCAATTGTAAATTTGTCATATTTACTATTGACCGCCACCGCAGGCCGCGCCAGTGTGATTATATTTGGCAGCTAACGAGTTTACTATTGACCGCCGCGGCCAGATCGCGCCAGTCTGTGAGAGCCTTGTGAGCGATATGATAGGTTTCCTCGTTTCATCTATACTGGAAGTGTCAAAAAAAGTGTTGCCACCACGTTTTTTAATAAGGCACCGATTTCTTGTGACTCGAATGGCTGACGAGATTATTATAAGTTTTTGGTTCATATGACTTTTTAGAATGATGAGATTTCGTTACCGCAAAACTCCATCGAGCCAAGGCCAGCTAAGCCTTTGCCTGCTGACCTAAAAACAATCAAATTGATCAGAACAAATGATTCTATAACTGTAACACACAGGTTTGAATTTTCATCGGTATCTGTGAAAAACTCGTTATACTTACTAGATTTTCATTGAAATATTGTATTCAAAAAATATTGTAAGAGAATACGAAGAACGATATCTTTCGCCAATAGGCATACTTTATCTTATAATTAGACACATTACAAGAGCCATTTGACCGGAGCTGCCTAAGATTGTAACTTACAGCTTCGTGGAATATAATTTAAACTTTACTCTGTCAAAGTTTTGGACATAAAAAGACAATACGGACAGTTCTACGTACTAGGGCACGTCCCATTTGTAAGACACAATACTATTATAAACTCGTCAATTCAACAAAAGTATCGTTTCCGTTTTTATGAAACGCAAAGCTGCCTAAACCGAATGAATTGCCCCATATTACCAGCCTACGCCCAATTACTTTACTTACTCAATCTTACGCTAATCAACCCAATTTAACGTCAACTTCTTGTTTCAGATTCATTGCAAACTGTTCCACTAAACAAAAAGCCGCCAGCGAAACCACAGACAAAAAACACAGATTAAAAACCATGACGGAGTAGCTGCCACAGATAAGATGATACCAACATAGCGGTGAAACAAGATGGCGCATAAAGTGAAGAATAACCATTACGTGGCGACCCACCGGTCAGGGGTGGATTCGCCGTCGTCGGGCGCTTATTTGCACCGAGGTTCGTCGAGGGACGAGAATGACAGCCATAGGGCTCCGTCGGAGAGGACGTTGTCGGAATATACGGTGAGTCGATACAAATTCTGGCTCGGAACAGCCCAACATTACCGACATGACACTACTACATGCTCGGTGTTGCGTTCCTGGTAGTGGGTAAGGTCGCCAGAGCTGCTGCACGTCTATCATGGGCCGGCCGCGACATATTCTCGACTCTTCTCGCACTATACCTCTCGTTCTAAGGATATAGTGCGAGAGTAAACGAGAGAGCTCGCGCGCCGTCACGTGATAGCCGTAAAATACAAATACAAATTATTTATTCTGCAAATAGGCCACAAGGGCACTTTTACATGTCAAACGGTAATTTACAATAAAATTAATAATCTTACAATAAAAGAATAATAATCTAACACAATAATAATTTAAAATTTGCACATTAACGACTGATATACTCGTCTAAATGTCACAAAGTAAATGAAAACAAAACAAAATACGACCATTACATTCGATTAGAATAAGGTGTGTCCGTGCTGAGGATGCTTACTTTTAAGAGTGTGGGAGCTGCTTTTGTCTCTCTACACGTATTGCGGCAAAACATGATGCCTATGAAATCTGTCATCGCCGTAAAGCCCGACCAGGAAAATAAAAGCTCCGCCATATTGCTTAAAACTATTGGAACTAATTTCTTCAACTGGCAACAGTAACTTTGAAGACGTCATTAATGCCATCTGTCAATTGCTGTCAAAGTTAGGTGTCGTTGATACGTATTGTATTGCATTAAAATTGCCGAAAACTATTAAATGTGACTTAAGAAAAGTGATTTACATTATGACGAAGTATTTGTCGGAGAGAAAGTCTCAAGGATTGGACTCTATTCCTCTAAATAACGTCACCGACCTTGTTGTCAATATGACTAGTAGGTACATCATATAGTAGTTATTTAGGGTTGCCATAATTATTGCTAATTTAGCGCCCCCAGAGCAAGATTTTTTATTTTTCTGGTCGGGCTTTAATATATAACCTTAAAACGTAAAATTGTAGGTCTTCACCTTTTTGGTCTACCTCTGCCCCGGTGCATGTCCGTCTTGCGATTCCATTCCGTCCTGGAAAATAAAATTCTATAATTGCGGTAAGTAACCTTTTTAACCGAATTCAAAAACTTAAAAAAGGAGGTTCTCAGTTTGACCTGTATGTTTTGTTAGTCTATTATTCGTTGTAATTGTATCAACCTAATGTACGCGTATAGTACAGTTTACTCTTGTTTTACTAGATCAACAATGGTCCTTTGATAGTTTTTTTTACGAATTATTTCAAGCAACGGTCAAACCACCAAACCTAGAGCACCATTCAAACTGTGAAATGTGACTAGGTCGAATAATCTAGTCTCATATACCCTAATACATTCCGGCTTCGCTATTCAGGCGGTTATAAAGAGGGTAAGCAGTACTCGTTAGAACAACAACGGCGAACGCTGAATTAAATGCTTCGCCATCAAAAAGTCGTTTGGCCGGCGCGGGTCGCGCTGATACGGTGAACATGCGCTTGCGCCGATTAAACCAACGAATTTACTGGATGCTCCAAGTCATGAGCTTTAGCGCTTTCCTAGTTCCTATTGAACTGAACGCGACACCGTGAGAATGAATTAAATATAGACACTAATATTAATTGGAAAGACCATATTCAGAAAATAAGCTCAAAACTATCCAGATTCACATATGCCTTGTAAGAATTAAAAAAGAATAGATTTAAAAATTCCATATCCGCCTATTATGCCTACGCCCACTCTATATTCCGATATGGCATACTGCTTTGGGGCAACAGTACAAATTCGAATAGCCTGTTCATATTACAAAAAAATGCATCAGAATCCTAGTTAATATAAAAAGGACACACAGTTGCAGGCCATATTTTAAAAAACTCGGCATTCTAACACTTACTTCTTTATACATCCTAGAAACCCGTACCTTTGTTAAAACACATAATGTTTTTTTCTCACAAGCTAAAGACCGTCATGTAAAACCACTAAATCTCCGCCACAATATCAACCTAGCCTTACCTACATCCAGCTTAAAAATATACCACTCCGGGCCACATATGATGTGTATAAAAATATTTAATAAAATAAATACCACAAGCAATCAAATCCATGGAACCAATTAACCTATTCAAAAAATCATTGAAGAAAATTTTAGTACAAAATAGTTTTTACACACTACAAGATTTTTTTGATGAAGTGTCCGTGAAGAGATGTTAAATTCTGTTTCACGCATTATTATTCCAATTTCTGTAAACACATATTAATATAGTTTTTGTTTGACTTTAATGTCAATGAGCTTTAAGCGAAGATCCTAATTGTCTGCCAAATTAATTAGTACCTAATAATAAATCTAGTTCAAGGTAGAACTAGTAGTATTCAGGTTAGTACCTGCAACCTAGATGTAACCTAGTCATAAGCTTCTTTGCTGTGCCCTTACAGGGTCCATTTTATTACTTGTAATATTATGTGTGCAATAAATATTTTGAATTTGAATGAGTGAATCACACATAAGGCCTGGATCACACTGGTGCGACACCTGCAGTGACAGTTAATGACAAATTTACTATGGACCAGATGCAGTCTGTGAGAGGCTTAACCCCCTGTATGCGGAAATTGCTTATCATAATATAACCTTGAGATTTAAAACTGTAGGTTCAAATGCTTGGCACGGATTAACGTGTCTAAGCATACGAGGGGTTAAGCCTGAAACACAGTGACGTGGCCTGCGATGGCGGTCAGTAGTAAACTTGAAAGTTAACGTCAGTGTTAATATCTTAAAGTCTATCTCTTAAGTGTTAAAGTCTGGGAAAATTGATGTGGACTGCGAAGATTGGAATTGCAAAATCCAAAGGAACTATTTGAACTGTGACTGTGTCGAACTTAATATTCTTTGCATAAAGAATATTAAGTTCGACACAGTCCATTTGCGTCTATTTCTGTAACAAATCGCTCATCGCTCATGATTCAATCCGCTCTCAAGTGCAAACGTTCAATATTAGCATTGCAATGCTCATAAAACACCAGTGCGTATAAATTAATGCCATCTGTTTTGGGACGTAAGCATTCCGAGCGCCGCAGTTGGCCGGAGTTATGGGTTTTCCTGTTGTGTTCCACCAATTGATTGAACGATAACTCCTACAGGAACTTTCAATATTTTGAATATGAATTTATGATTCGCGCAACGGTTTTAATCCCGGCGTGTACACTTTGATTGAATGTGATTGCTATCGTACATCGTATCGCATTTAATATACTATTGCCTTTACAGTCGAATATGATGACATGGATGACATGCGTAACCTAGATTATTGACTTATTATATTTTAGTGCATTAAAGAAGCTCATTAACACCAAACGTGTGTTAGTTATTATGACAATACTCCTGACATTTCCCATCGTATCCTGCATACTCTGACATACAACTGACATACATATTGACATCTTGACAGGTCATACAGAACCGTACATTTGGTCCTTCGAACTTAGTAGTGTTCAGTGTTCAGTGTGATTTGCGTTTCAGCTTGGTTGGCCTCCCACAAGCGGGTCTCACCAGCTAAGTTGAGCATACGCGACTTCGCACCGAAAGTTCGTGGATACTAGTTACCGTGACAAGCATTTGGATTGACATTCTGCTATCATTGACAGTGACATTCTATTGTGCAATTTGGTGACATTTTTATATTTGACACGTACGTACGTAAAAGGAGACATCATGGATGATTACGATCGTATTTTGCAACGGCAGAGGGAGATCGTCGAAGCTATTCAACGCGTTGAAGCTAATTTCAAGAAGGATTCCGATTCAAGGAAAACTGACGAGTATTTGCGGACACGGCTTCAAGCTTTGGAGACGTTATGGGAAGAATTCGAGAAGAACAACATGAAGCTTCTTGGCGCACCTGACCAGACTGGAGAGTATTTTGTGGAAAAGGTGTTTCAACAAATGCAGATACTTACTGACAAGGTTCGTACGATCCTATCAAACTATCGCTTTGGGGAACTGTCCACCCCTAAAGCGAAAGAGGCTGAGCAGCAACAAACCAGCAAACTTAACGAGTTTTTTAACGAACAAAAAGCCAATTTCAGAGTCTTTCAGAGGCTATTGAATTATATTGACGTTGACAAGATAACCGAGAAATGGGAATTAGAAGATGAACTTCGCAACTTGCAAACTCGCTGGGAACACATTGACACCTTGCATTCGAAAATTGACAATCTGCTTCTGGGCTCAGATAAAGATTACGAGGAGAGATATTCTGTATATGAGAAGAAATATCGATTGACAAAGAAAGCTCTGAACCAGAAATTATCTGCAACAACTCATCTGTACAAATCTACTCCGCAAATGGAACTTCCAAACTTTTACGGGGATTACTCACAATGGCCTACATTCCTCGATTTGTACAGGTCTGCAATTCATGACAACCCCCTTCTGTCTAAAGCGCAAAAAATGCAGCATTTGAAGGGAAAATTAAGAGGAGAAGCACTGCGCCTCGTTCAGCATTTGTCGGTTACCGCTGAGAATTACCTTACCGCATGGGATCTGTTGTACCATCGCTACAACAACCACCATCTACTGTTCTCTCGGCAGATAGAAATATTTTTAAATCAACCTACAATTTACAAGCAATCGTCGCATGACATTAAGAAACTGCATGACACTACCATGGAGTGCGTACATGCCATACATAATCTTGGCATCGATACGACTACCTGGGATCCACTACTTGTTCATCTTTTGACTAAGAAATTGGATCCATTGACATTGAGCGACTACAAGGAGTCTCGCAAAGAACCGCGGGACTTGCCTAGACTGGAAGATTTTACTGCATTCTTAGAGACAAAATTCATCGCACTGGAGCCTGTAAGCAAGAGAGAACGAGAGCCCGCAGGGTCATCTGCATCCAAAAAACTGACATTTAGACCGAAGGATACGGCTTCCTACGCACCACAAAGGACATCGTACAACAAACCAAGTTCATTCAACTACAAAAGCAATGTACTTTGTGTATTGTGCAATGTAAATCATGCAATTTACCAATGCAAGAAATTTGAATCTATGTCACCGGACGTCAAATTGAAAACGGTGGCAAAATACGGAATGTGCAAAAACTGTCTTTATGTACATGAACGCAATGTGTGTAATTCTACAAAGACGTGCAAAATTTGCCATGGAAAACATAACACACTGTTGCACGACTCGGTAAATGAACTCGAAGCGCAGGGATCGAGGCCGGCGTTCGTGCCTAAACAACAACCGCGTCAGCAGTACAATTGGGAACCGTCATCAAATCACGTTGCTAATTGCAATGGCGAAATTTTATTGACAACTGTACTAGCACGTGTACGAGCAAATGACAACACGTATGTGACACTTCGCTGTTTATTAGATCAAGGATCACAAATTTCCTTGATTACTGAAAACGCTGCCCAGCGGCTGGGGTTGCCCCGGCGCCCGCTGAAGGGATCTGTAACTGGCATCGGCGAAAGCATCACCAAGATCAAAGGGAAAGTTCAACTAGAATGCAAATCGATTCATAATGACCACACGTTCACTACTCATGCTCTAGTTATGCCAAAACTAATCAACAGGTTACCCAGCTACTCGTTTGACAAACCAAACTTTGCACACATTCAGCATCTTCAACTCGCCGACCCAGATTTCAACGTTTCGAAACCTATTGACATTTTACTTGACGCGAAGGTTTATTCTGACATTATAATGAGTGGTCTCGTCAGAGGAACAGCTCAGCAACCAATTGCCCAGCAGACTCAACTTGGTTGGATAATATCGGGGTGCGTTAACCAGTCGCTCAACTGTAACGTCGTTATCAATAACGTCCAAGATATCGCCAACTACTGGGAGATGGAGGAAATCAGCGAGGAGCCTACTGCAACACAAGAGGAGCAATTTTGCGAGCAACTGTACACCGCTACTACGCGACGGTTGCCTGACGAGAGATACGAGGTGCGCCTACCTATGAAAGAAGGATTCGAAGCAAAATTAGGTCAGTCGAAATCTAAGGCACTGGCTCAATTTAATCACCTCGAGCAACGCTTGACAAAATACATCAAATTACGTGACAGTTACCAAAAATTTATGGAGGAATACCAGGAGTTAGGTCACATGGAAGAGTGCCGAACAAATAAAGATCCTTCATGCTTTTTGCCTCACCATAGTATCCAAAAATCTGATTCGACCACCACCAAGTTAAGAGTCGTCTTCAATGCATCTTCCCGCAACTCCTCAGGATACAGCCTGAACGACCTGATGGAATGTGGACCCAAACTGCAACAAGACATTCAGGACCTCTTACTGAGATGGAGGACCTATGAGATAGTTTACACTGCCGACTGTGACAAAATGTACAGATGTATCCTTATTCAAGAAGATCAACAACACTTGCAAAAGATCGTGTGGCGAAGTCACCCACAAGACTTCCTGAAGGAATACACGCTCTGTACCCTGACATACGGAATGAAAGCAGCGCCGTTTCTTGCATTACGGACAATGGCTCAACTAGCCGTTGACGAAGCTGACAAATATCCTTTAGGCGCAAAGGTCCTGCAAAAGGATTTCTATGTTGACGACATGCTAAGTGGATGCAATACCATTGAACAGGCACGAGAAACGCAGCATCAACTAATTGGCATGCTCCGAGGCGCGGGGATGAACTTAAGAAAGTGGGCCAGCAACAAGCCACAATTATTATCTGATTTATCACCAAACCAAATAAATCAATGCATTGTTGACATCAAAAACATGACACCTACAAAGGCGCTCGGATTGCAATGGAATCCTATAACTGACACTTTCATGTTTCTACACGCTGACAAACAACGAAAAACGAGTAAAATGACAAAACGGATATTATTATCTGAAATATCCAAAATCTTTGACCCCCTCGGATGGATATCGCCTGTCACTATCCGAGCTAAACTATTGTTTCAAAAAGTTTTCCTCACTGGAATCGAATGGGACCAGGAAGTGCCGCCTGACACCAAACAAGAATGGATTAAGATTCGGGACGACTTGCATAACATTGACAAACTAAATATACCCCGATGGATTGGAGACACCACTAAGACGATGACGGTTCACGGATTCTGCGATGCATCCGAGAAGGTATATGCGTGCGTCATATATCTTACATCAATAAATGACAAGGGTGACGTCATCACAAGAATGATTGCCGCAAAGACCAAACTTTCACCTAAAAAGAAAACCTTGACATTGCCTCGACTGGAGTTGTCCAGCGCAGTACTACTGTCAAAACTAATGTCAAAGGTAATTAAAGCTTTGCCGCACAATAATATACCCGTTTACGGCTGGACGGACTCATTAATCGTTTTGGGCTGGCTACAAGGAAACCCGACGCGCTGGAAGACATTCGTGGCGAACCGTATATCACAAATTATTGACATTATGCCGTCCAAATGTTGGAGGCATGTAAGCTCGCAAAATAACGCCGCTGATTGTGCAACACGCGGCTTATCTACCAGTCAATTGATATCCCACTCGTTATGGTGGGACGGTCCTGGCTTTATAAAACATGACATTCCTGACAACATTGACAAGATCAAGCTACCCCAATGCGAGGTGAAACTGAACCCAAATCCAAAGACATGTGCCGTTCTTATCACATCATCAGTCATCGAAGATTTGCTAGGAAAATACAGCTCATTATCTCGCATAGTACGAATCACATGTTATGTATCACGTTTCATAACAAACCTGCGCCACCGCAGTGCGACGTATGCGCAGACGGCAAGACGCCAACTTGACATTTTAGGCATTGTGCAATGTACGCCAATGACCACAAATTACTTGACAACAAATTAAATTGACAATGCATATAAGGTTATTTCGAAAGCAGTGCAAGGGCAAGAATTTGCAAAAGATATTCATGACATTCAGCAGAAAGGTACGGTGAACGCGAAGAGTACCCTGCTTAACTTACGCCCTTATTTAGACAAAAGAGGAGTATTGAGAGTCGGTGGACGACTTCAACATGCACACCTGACAGAAGACGCTAAACATCCCATCCTTTTACCCAAGCATTCCAGATTGACGGAGTTAAGCATCAACCAAGCTCACCTGCAGACGCTACATGGCACTGCCGCCCTGACCTTAGTTGCCCTTCGACAAAGATTTTGGGTGCTAAGTGGAACACGCATGGTTAAGAAATACGTCGGCCAATGCGTAAAATGCTTCCGGTACAATACGAACACAAGTAAACAATTGATGGGAGATTTGCCAGAACCACGAGTGACCCCTTCCCGCCCCTTTACACACACGGGGATTGATTTCACGGGACAAGTAGAGCTGAAAGCCAATAAGGGAAGAGGTATAAAAACAACCCGTGGATTGCAGTCTTCGTATGCTTCGCTACTAAGGCCATTCACCTCGAACTTGCGTCGGACCTGAGCACGCCAACATTTCTCGCTGCATTCAAGAGGATGGGTGCCAGGAGAGGAGTACTCCTACACGTTTACAGTGATAACGGATCGAATTTCATTGGAGCCTCACGGGTCCTGAAGCAGGAAAAGGCGGAAATCCTGCAAGTTATGAACAAAGATTTTTTGGAAGACGTCGCTGAGATGAGCGTAACTTGGCACTTCAGTGCTCCTTCCTGGCCTAGTGGAGGAGGTATATGGGAGGCTGCGGTTAAAAGCACCAAGCATCATCTGAAGCGCGTTTTGGGAGATCAAAAACTGACCTACGAAGAGTTTACTACTCTCTTGACACAAATAGAAGCATGCTTAAACTCTAGACCGCTATATGCATTAACAGACAGCTCAGAAACGGATTACCTGTCACCCGGACATTTTTTGGTTGGAGGTCCAATGTTATCGTTACCTACAAATGGCAATGAGACAACGTGCGGGATAACAAGATGGCAATTGACAGAAAAGATGCTTCAAAGTTTCTGGAAGAGGTGGTCATCGGAATACTTGCATCATCTGCAGCTAAGACACAAGTGGCAACAACCAACAAAAAACCTGGAAAAGGATGACATCGTTCTCATCAAAGAGGACAACTTACCTCCTGCAAAATGGGCAATGGGACGTGTGACAGAAACACATCCCGGCAAAGATGGTTATATCCGAGTTGTGACATTAAGAACGAAAGGAAAACATATTCAACGACCGGTAATCAAATTAGCCCCATTACCTACACAAAAGCCGGAACAAAGCAACTCAATTGATATCCACGCGAAACCAGACACCGAGTCTCAGAAGGTACATAGACGCGCACGAAGAAATAAACAAAGTTTTATGACATCAATGTTGCTCTTGCTTCTGACATGTGCGTTACCAGCGGCGACCCAGATACTGCAAATTGACAAGATTGACAATAACAACACACTATATTTTGACAAAGTTTCGGACATTTCGATCATACAGGACGAATGGAAGATGGTTGCATTTTACAATATGCCGACTTAGTGGGATAGCATATGTGCAATAGAAAACTATACTGAACTCATAAAGAGAAGATGCAACGATGACTACACATGTGCCCCAGTTATTGCACAATTCGAAAACGAGTTAAATGAACTTCGCCACTACAATACCTTGCTGACAAGGCAGCATAATGTTAACCGACAGCACAGAGGTCTAATCAACGGAGTTGGCTATTTAGCTAACACATTATTTGGCGTATTGGATGACAGATTTGCCGAAAAATATGACAGAGACATCGAAACTATTGCAAAACGAGAAGACCACATATTCAACTTATACAAAAATCAAACCTCCATATTAGAAGCACATAACAACATTCTGAAACGAAATGAATTCATTTTGAAAAGTCAATTTACATCGATTGCCAGAACCCTCCATAACCTGACAGAAGACATCAACCAAGCACAAACAACAAGTTTACGCATATTAAACTCATTCTCGTTACTATCATCCATGGTAGCCGCAAATGTCATCATTTCTAATCTCAGAAGAATTCAGGATACCCTACTTGACACCATAACTGACATTTATCACGGACGACTCAATGTGCACTTATTACCTCCAGAACAAATACAACAACAATTAGAATTGATATCGGGACACCTACAGGGTGATCTCACCGTACCTGTTGACAATATTGGAGATTTATACGGACTACTACACATTCAAGCCAGAGTGACGCGAAAATCTTTAATAATGGAAATACGTTTACCACTGCTAAACCGTAATCAGTTCGAGTTAGACGAGATTATCAGCATACCACGCAAAAATGGAAACAACACGTTCTATACATCAACTGGCACCAAATACATAGCTATCAATGTGAAGAAAGATACCGTAATTCCAATGACAGAAACTGACATACTAGCGTGCATCTCTCACAAAAATAATCACCGGTTATGCCCATTAAATCATCCGGTATATACAATGAAAGTCGGCGAATCTATCTGTGACATGCACTTAATGATAAACGACGATAATAAGCCTTATTGCCAAGCGGCAGTAAAGAAATGCGCTAACAGATGGATCAAGTTGCTTGCAACGAACACCCGATACGAGTGATATGTCCTAACGGCGTCACTACACAACAATTGATCGGCACTGGCCCGGTCGTAATCCCTTCAGGATGTTCTGTGAGAGGAAAGTCGTTTGCCATACACTCGCAACATGACTACAAGAGTCAAATATATATACAGAACTCATACTTGGAAACTCCAAAAATATCTCCTATCAATGACGTAATTAAAACGTCGTTGCCTGAAGAGATCAAGCTGTTGACAGAAGATCATAACTCTGAATTTCTGGACATAAGTCAGAAAATAAAGGCTATGAAAGAACAAAACTTGGAACAACTTCCTAGAAATGACAACACCCATTACATCGTGATCTACGTCATACTGGGAGCTATTTCATTAGCCATTACGACATTTATTATTTGCAAATTGAAACGTCGTTGCCAGTTGAAACGTGGTCAACCCGACACACCACTGCAAGAGGTATTATCAGCGGTTGCTCCAGCCGGCCCTGGAAAAATGAATACTGTACAGCAGCGAACAACCACACCCAATACAGACATCCCAATGACGCCTCAACCGCAAAGGAGAGTTAGTTTTAAAGAATTAGGTTTAGAACAGTATTTTTGACAATACATTTTAACATTCTATTATTAGTTAAGACATAATGTTGTGTTTAGCTAATTGCACTCTATTTATCTAGGTATTTTCGTTACTATGTATTTTGCCTTTTGTGTTTTTTCTTTGTACGTGGCAGTATGTACGAGCTAGCTATCGTACATCGTATCGCATTTAATATACTATTGCCTTTACAGTCGAATATGATGACATGGATGACATGCGTAACCTAGATTATTGACTTATTATATTTTAGTGCATTAAAGAAGCTCATTAACACCAAACGTGTGTTAGTTATTATGACAATACTCCTGACATTTCCCATCGTATCCTGCATACTCTGACATACAACTGACATACATATTGACATCTTGACAGTACGGTCATACAGAACCGTACAAGTTCGCAGTTCAGATGATATTTTTTCAGCAATTTGTATGTGAGTTTCTGAGTTCTGATTCTAGTTGTATTCTCAAAATGCTGCTATGTCAATTTAACGGCTGAGATTTTCTGCTCCAGCAATTTATTAATTAACTAAGATTTCCTTCAAATAATATGGATATGAGTTTTTGGTTTACGTTATAGCAAGTCTCAGAGTTATAATCTTTGTATTGTTCAATTGTTTTGCTGAGATAGCCACCAGTGGTTTCCGGATGAAACCTTTTTAGGGTTCCGTAGTCAACAAGGAACCCTTATAGTTTCGCCATGTGCGTCTGTCCGTCCGCAACTACGGAGCCCTACACTGCGCGTGTCCCGACACGCTCTTGGCCGATTTTTAACTTTGAAAACGAGTTTCTGATTCTGCCTATGGTGTCGTGGTTTATGATCCTTGTTTTATGTCAACCAATTGATTGGCTGCGATTGCCTCCTATGGAGTTTGGATTTCAGAAGTAATGATTTTATAATTTGAATGTGAATTTCAAATGTCTTATACAGTCTCAGAGTTATGATCCCTTTTGCCAGTTAACTTTCGAGGTCAAGCAATAACTGTTCCACACTATGATTCCTCCAATGGAGTTTAGGTACATTTCGCATGAAATATTTTTTTAAATATATGTTTCTGATTCCCGCAACAGTCTCAGAGTTATGATCCCTGGTTTGTGTTAACCATTTTATCCGCTGAGATTCTCGGACAAATACCTTTTCATAATAGGCTTGTATGTGAGTGATTCGCATTTCGCGATATATTCAGAGCTAAAATTGCTGTTGTAATAATCTTCAGTGGAGACGAATTGATGACACAAATTGCCTCCAATGAAGTTCAGATTTCGAACGAAAACTTCAATATTTTGAGTTGAATGTGATTTGTGTTTCCCGTTACAATGTCAAAGTTACGAGCTGGTTGCGGGTATCCGTGCCACATCCACAATTGCTTGTCCGATGTTCGAATGAAAACCCTTCAATAATTTAAATATGAGTCTCATTCCTAATACCATCTCAGAGTTATGTACATCCCTGATGCCCACCTTAATTGATGGACTGAAATACGTCCTTCGATGTCCGGAATTTGGTCCTTTTAATAATTTGAATAACTGTTCGATTCCTGCTACATACCGTGTCAGATATTACCCAATAAGGCCGGCTCCAATAATCAATCCACCGATAGTTTTCCTTACCAACAGTTACATTTTGACACATTTTCTACGGGTAATATGTCAAAATGTTACTGCTGGTAAGGAAAACTAACCGTAGATTGATTATTGGGAACCGGCATTTTAATACTACTGTTACGTCATAATCATAAATAGTGGAGACTTTAGTACCTATTTGTTCTTTGACAATCGTCCATAATACGAAATAAGAAAATTAATTAAAACAAACTGTACTAAAAGTATAAACGTTAATCTCGGTCCTAATCGTCTATACCTATTGGACCGCAGGTGGTCGTAACCATTTAATATTTTCAATGCGATTAGCCATTTACTAAGAAAAATCGTGTGCCAAATCAATTATTGGCATCCATTCAATGTGTTTGATATGGGTATCATGTCAAATGAATGGCTCAGGACGTGTTTTGAACCTCGATGAGCATTCTGCTTCGTAACACAGGCCGTATTGTATTTCGTCAATGGCGTTTGATTTAAGTCGCGTAAAGAGTAATTTATATTGATAACCTCATTTTTCAAAATTTCAGACAATGGACGAACGGACGCGGTCCCCATCCGGCGAGCACCGGGAGCACCGGAACGGCCGACGGCCGCACACGAACGGCTCGCCCCGCGCCGACTCCGACGTGTACGTCACTAGCGGCGCCTACAGACCACCCTCACAGATCAGGTACGTCACTAGCGCCTACAGACCACCCTCATAGATCAGGTACCTACGTCACTAGCGCCTAAAGACCACCCTCACAGATCAGGTACGTCACTAGCGCCTACAGACCACCCTCACAGATCAGGTACGCCACTAGCGCCTACAGACCACCCTCACAGATTAGGTACGTCACTAGATGACTCATAGTAACTATGGTACAAAGATCGAAGCACAAAGAACAATTGAAACGCGCATACCGAGAATCCAGCTCGGTTTCGTAGTACTACATTAGTAATACATTAGCGTAATTATTAAATTACACGTTTAAACTTTCCGGAGTTCTTCTTCATAAATGTTTTCGCGGCAGTGTCCCCTTGACTTCGTACCATCCTAATCTTTATGAGACTGATTTTTCTGTAAGAAGTTGCCACCATCACTCTCTACTAAGTGCCTCTTAACGAAACAAAATATTTTATTAAATATTCTTTGTTTCGAATTACGCGGACTACCACGATCATATTTCAAACGATTTAATACTGAGAACGAAATACAAATGATATAAGTTTCTGTCAAAAATTTCATTTTTGTTACAAGCTTTTATTGCCGACTGTACTTTTCTGTATACCATCATCACCTACTCATTGAGACGATTCCAACAAACCCAAACTCAACGGGGTTACGTCGGTTAAGTACTGAATTCCCATGGCCACCTTCTGTCTCCATCATCAGATCAGCTCGAGTTACTATAATATTGCATTGTCACCAAACTTACATAAGTATTCCAAATTTCAGCTCAATCGGATAACGGCAAGCGACTGAAAAATTGGTTGCAAATTTTGACGGACAACTTATATACTTACAAAAATAAACCGTCGTCGTCTTCAGGACAAGACCAGGACTCGAACCTGCCCACCTGTATTGCCGGTACAGTACTCTTCCAACTGAGCTACTCAGACGACTGATAACTGCACATCTTTGCCTTGCATTTGCTGTCGCTGCCACTAGCGACCCCTCTGTATTTTCTTGAAAGGCTCACAGCCTTATGGCCACTCTAATGGGTAAATTCATCGGTCATAGAGCATTTAAACCAACTTGAGCGCATGTAGATTTCCATCCTGCTTTCGTAAATGTTGTATTTCAGTCTGATTGTCTCGGCAACCAAAGCAAACGACAGCGAAACCGAAGTAGTAATGTGGCTCGTTAGACGGGACCAACAGTTGCAGTTATCCGCGACCTACTACTGTATCGGCCCTGACAAAAGATCATCTAAGTACTTACTTTCGCTAGTTATCGCTAATCTAATTCACTAAAGAGATTGGAATTTGTTTAGACTGTGCCATTGCATATCTTTCAAACGACCGGTAGGAATATTAACTGTCATTTAATATTTAAACCTGAAATAAATATGTCTAGGTAAATATTTATTGAAGGCATGTCTATATTTATCCGCGATATTGGTCAGAAGTGGACATAATCCTCACTTTTTTTGAATACTACGACGGTTTGGCTGATGGTAAGCAGACACCGTAGCCTGTGGACGCTTGAGATTCTAGTAGAATCACAAGCACGTTGCCGACCCTTTATAGATTACAGGAGTTTGCGTGGTTGTGTTGATAGCCAGAGACATTTCAACTTTGATATCTCTAAGCTTTGTAAAATCTGTACTGTCTTATATCCACGGATACTTATGATTCGACTTTGACACAAAAACGTTGCGAGAACTAGGTAACAAGCATAAAGCATTCCTTCACTAAATGGAAACATCTTAAACCCACAATGCTGGGAACTGTTGGCTCGCAGTTCCTGTAAATCGGCGCCGGAGTTGATTTACGCCTGTATGTCACATCAGTAACTGTGAAACCGTTTAACGATGAACGCCACGTCAATGTTGGTTTATTTTGCGATTATTAGGTTTCAACTCATCTGAATTATTTATACCTACTGTACAAGGTTTACGTTGTTTACTTTGTGTATCTATAGTCTGGACCTTTTGTAAAGTGCAGCCTGACATTACTGAAAACGTATAAACCGAGACAATGTAGAAAACTCTAGTTAAATCCTATCCTACTAACGAATTAATATTATAAATGCGAAAGTTCAGATGTTTAGATGTTTGTTACTCAATCACGCTTAAACGGTTCAACCGATTTGGATGAAATTCTGCTTAGCACTGTATCTTTATAAACACTGAAAACATGTATTGAACTCTGTGGATACATACATATTCAGCTGTTTTGATTGCCAGCCTAAAGAATAATAGTTTATATAGGTATGTTATTAATTCCCATAGGAAACTTCTTAAAGGAACTTCGATCATTTTTAAATTCTCGTTTTGCGGAAAGTTTCCCGATGTTTAGATAACGTAAATGGGCGTTGAAGTGTTGTAAGGAATTCCGTTTGGAAAATTGTAACCGACAAATGCGAGTAAATAGAAATCATAGCCCGTATTAATGACGCCATCGTCTCTCGTATCTAGGTCGGAGCCTATCATAACAGCCATCTCCGAGTAACCTATTAATTTCAGGCACCGTTATCATCGCCACCCCGATCCGATCCGCGGATCGAGGAGGTAGAATTACAGCGGCAGGAGACACCGGCGTGTGGAACGCGGCGTTTTAGTTTTTTTAAGAGTCCACAGTAAGCTCGATTCTCCATACAAACGTAGTTACGCTCTCATTTTAAAACTACGTGTTGGATTGTAACGAAACTTTGCATGTTCAATGAAATGAGGTATATCTATGTCTGAAGTTAGTTTACGTAGCTTCAGATACCATAATAAAAAAGATACAGGGAATTTAAGTTTTTCATACAAAACTAGTTTTTGCTGTATTTACTTTGTTTTATAAATTGGAACCATATAAACTAATTACAGACATAGTTTACCTCATGTCATTGTATATGCAAAGTTTCGTCACAATCCAACACGTAGTTTTAAAATGAGAGCGTAACTACGTTTGTATGGGAAGGTGAAATTCGGCCGAGCTTACTGCGGCCTCTTAAGGCGCCGTAGGTTCATGGTCTTCTCTCCCTCGCACTGAGCATAAGCGTGAGCGAGATGGAAGTGCGTACTCGGAAGCGCGGATATCATATTTTTTAATTTTAATTATTTGGCCGTTTAAATTAATAAAACTGTAATCACAGATTTCTCTCAAACATGATATTGCCGATTTTAGAAGCCATTTTAATATTCTTAGCTTTTGTGCATAATTTGTTACGAATATTCTAAGTGTATTTTAGACCCTTTTAGACCTATGTTCGTGATTTTTTTCTATCGAGCGAAAATTTCTTAATCATGTTTCGATTCACTGGTCTCCCTGAAGAAAATCCTCAAGATTCGTATTTTTTTGAAACCATATAAACAGACGCATTCTATTGTTTCAAAAACTCTGTTCGCTTCACTTCGCTGAACCTACGGCGCCTTAAGACGTCAAATAAATTGTATGGAAAAGCAGCTACAATTCTATAGAACTTGACGCTGTAAGTGGCGTGCGGTGTTAACCGAAGACCATGAACTAACTATAGTAAAAGAAATCTGATGTCGTGTTTTCTGATGCAAAGCTACAGTAGTCTAGTGGTACAGGCATGACTGTCAAGCGGCGGTGGAGGGTTCGAATCCCAGCTCGTACCAATGAGTTCTTCCGAACTTATGTACGGAATATTTACCGTTAGATTTTCGATGAAGGGAAACATCGTGAGGAAACAGGTCTAATCCCACTAAGGTCTTGTTTTCCAGAGGGAGGGGTTGGAAGGTCAGATGGCAGTCGCTTTCGTACAACTAGTACCAATGCTAAATCTTGGGAGTTGATGTCAAAGCGGACCCCGGGCTCTTTTAGGGCACAACCGGGAATAACGCTAGGAGGATGATGATGATGCCGCGTTTTCTGATAAAGTAGAGTAAGTTTAAAGTTCCCGTGTAACTTTCGAACTTGAAACATCCGTATTGAATGTAAAGGTCATGTTTCTCAACGCCCGAATCTAATATGCGATACAAACAAAGCCTAGTGCAGACCGGCTCTTGTAATATGTGAAGACTATTTGCTAAATAAATGACTTTATGCTCCCGAAATTCCCTGAGACCAATGTATACCCGAGAAGTACCCGCTTCAGAACTATACTTTATAGACATGGACATAGACATATTTTATTGGTAATAACACATTGCAAGTCAAATAAAAGGACAGAACAATAATAACGAATTGCTAATTTCCATTTCAATAAGTATTAGAAGTTTACGGATTTAACTTAACAAGCCATTATGAATTTATGAGTTTCTCGAAACTTTCGTTTGAAATATAATTTGCAATTAAGTACTATTAACATTCCGATGAAAAAACCAGCGGTACACACGCTCGTCTACGCCGTTCCTAACAAACAAAACCTTTGCATAAACGCAGCAGATTGGCGGTAAATTGCCGGCGCTCGCGCCGGTCGCCGCACAGGCGCGTGAATCATGCGCCGCAGAGGAAAAAGGGAGTAACAGTCTGTGGAGCACGTATATGGTTACTGGTGGTTACTGCTATGTTCTTTGGAGGTAGAAGCATTGAGTTCGGCGCGTAGATGATTGGTAATAGCGAGTGGATCAAGTTTAGGATGTCACTGACAGTATTAAATCAAATAAAGATCGATGGAGTTTATTGTTATGATGCATACATATAGGTAAGTAGGTAGATAAGGTAATTCGGTTGTATTCAGTAACTGTTATAATACTGCGTCTCCCTAGGCTTAGGAGAGACCGAACTGTCCATGTTTAGCTTCACAAATTCTAATCTGTGAGGGTCATTGTACTTACACCAATGCCCCACTAAATATTAGGCTTCAGGATTTCCTATGCTTACGCTATGGCATGGCATCCATGCAAAGTTGAAGACATAAAGCATGAAAACTATACACAAATAACAATTCTTCAATTTCGATCGGGATTTGGACTAAAACTTTTTTGTGTTAACTTTTCGCACTAAATTCCCTGCGTTACCTGAAACTCCTGAAAGCCAGGGGACCCCAACCCAATTTTGTGTTTTAGCATACACGTCTCGTGCCTGTTTTACATATCCTTCTTCTCTTTTTGTTGTTATTTATACACTACCTATTTACTACGATTATTCTATATACTCTGTCAGCTATTTTGCCCTTGCTTTAGTAATTGCCTTAAAATATTCTAACTTGAGTCTCAGATTGATTTATAGGTACTTCTTCTATGTAGGTAGGTCTCTTACGGTATACAAGCGTAACTATTGGTCTAGAGACCCGATTCACAGTTGGATAACAATCGATTCGATCCAACCATCGATGTTGAACCTATCGGTGGCAATCGAGCGCAGCCCAGATGTGGGGTGACAGGTTCGATTTATGGTGGAAAAGTATCGCTAATGTGCTATTGAGATGCTTGCATGATAATCAGACATGAGAACAGTTCATTATAAGCTACGGCCGGGGACACACAAGAGGCACCTTTTGTATCGTGTCGGTTTAACATCAATAACATCATGTTTTAACAGTTATCAAACGGGCGAAAGTGACAAGGTTCCCACTAGTACGCCACTGACATTGCGGCGCTTGAAAATTTTCGACGGGCAACACGGAACAAAAAAAAATGGGAATCGGCTTGTGAGGGCGCTCCGCCAATGCACGCTCGCGTAGGATTCGGTTTGTTTCAATTCCCCATTCAAAAAAGTACCTAGCACATAGCCAACCCTAGCGTAGCATTATACGTGCCAAGTTTCTTAAGGCGCCGTAGGTTCATGGTCTTTTATCCCTCTCACTGAGCATAAGCGTGAGCGAGATGGAAGTGCGTGCTCGGAAGCGCGGAAATCATGTTTTTTAATTTTTTTTTTTTTTGCCGTTTAAATAAATAAAAAAGTAAACACTGATTTCTCTCAAACATGATATTGCCGATTTTTAGAAGCCATTTTAATATTTTTAGCTTTTGTGCATAATTTGTAAGAAATATTTTAAGTGTATTTTAGACCCTTTTAGACATATGTTCGTGATTTTTTTCTATCGAGCGAAAATTGCTTAATCATGTTTCTAAACACTGATTTCTATGCAGAAACGCCTCAAGATTACTATTCGTATTTTTTTTAACCATATTATTATAAACAGACGCATTATATTGTTTCAAAAACTCTGTTCGCTTAACTTCGCTGAACCTACGGCGCCTTAACAAATGGCTTCTGTACTTTAGTTTAAAAAGGTAACAAAGGCAATGTTGCCCGCAACTTTCAGACTGACAAACCCGCACCTGATGTCTGACCCGTCACTGCATTTTTTTCAAAAGATAGTATCTAAATGAATAGACTACAGCCAGGAACAGAGATCACAACAGGAATCAGGAACGAATAAACTTTACGTTACAGTAATTTGCGACTAAAACCAAGACAATGCATAAAGGATGCTAGGCCAGAATAAAATCAATACACGCGAAAAGAAAATGCAACTAGACTGACATAAAATTAAAGGCAACACGGGCAATGTTCCCGGCGATGTTGCTGGTAACAATATTCCTGGGAATGAGAATATTGGCAACGGTACGCACAAAAGCATCTCACTGGGCCGAAGACAACCGCAACCGAGGGATATAGGTATATAAAAAGCTTGTGGTTCAATCAGAGGGCCGCTCACATGGCTCTTGACCGAGTTTGAGGGACATTGTGATTATTCACGATCCTCAGACATACTTAAGCCCTAATTTAATATCATCAGGCCTGATATAACCAGGTTCGATATATATATATATATACCTAGTCCACATTGTCGCATGACTTTAATTTTCTCTGATAATCACTTACGAGTACATATGGCTCGCAAAGCCGAACTGGTTTCAAATTGACGTTTCGTAAAGGAACCAAGTCATCCTCCTTGCGTTTTGATTTTGACGTAATAGACACTTTACAACCCAGAGAAAACTAGATCTTGTTGCGATTAGACATGTTTCCTCACGATGTTTCCCTTCACCGAAAAGCCAAATATCAAATGCAATTTCATACATAAGTTTTTTTTTAATCCAGAGGTTCGAGCCGGGGTTCTAACCCAAGACCTCCAGTTGGAAAGTCCCGCTTGCCGCTCGGATACAGTGAGCGTAAAAGAGCCTTCTATTAGTGGAAGTAAATACAGTGCAATCCTACTAGTGACTGCAAATTTAGCCGAGACCGCTCAATGTTTACGCTGATCCATCGATACACAATACACCGCTATGCCGCTACGTTTGCCTGAAATTATAACTCGAATAGTTGATACATGATGCGAACTGATGCTAGCGCATTCCGAACGTACATTAAGATGCAAGGTTAAGCTTGAGTGAAAAAGGTAGTAAGTGGCCAAGAACTGTATAGTTCTAAGACGTTTTGTTTTCGATGGAAGTGTGGGAATGAACGCCGACCCAATTAATGGCGAATGCAGATGAGTTATTGGCTTCGAGCCACGTGAATTGGAGATACAAGCAAGCTCACAGCTAACAGTTTAAATTCGAATAGTATCAGGTTGGGAATTTCCCGTTTTTAGTAGTGTATATTTATCATAGGGGTGGATATAATTATAGGTTGAAGGCATTAGTTAAATTTACAAATCAACGATTGTTGACGCAACTGTACAAAAAAGGGACATGTATAATTTATTTCTTCCTCTATAATTTCAATTAAGTGAGTGTTCTTCTGGATTGTTCTAGAACAGTAGGTACGCGGAGCCTTTTCTCCAAAGAACCATTTCGTAGATTTAATTCATATTCTCAGTTCAATGTATTGTTTTATCATTTTAGAGCCTTTTCTTCTATTTGTATGTTCTTCAGTTACACTGAAGACTGTTTCAGTAAACCTACTGGATTTTTGTTTTTCAATTCCCACCCGTCACTAGGTCTCCTTAAAACATTTTGGACACAAAACCTCAAAATCCAAAACCAAAACCGTGTCATGTCACACTTATTCCGATTACCCACCATGACAGTCACAGCCTCAATCCTGAATGGAGACGTCACGACAAGATCAGCGTAACGAGTAATTTGTGACTAAATTACACATCCTGCCCAAGAAGGTCGTATCGCCGCAGCATGTAAAAAGACCTCCAGGCGCTATATAAAATGTATTACCGCAGGAGTTCTTTTTAAGATACCGTGCGCTCCTTATAACCCGAACAAGTGAAAATGACAACTGGTACGAACTAAACGCTGGTCTACTTAACTTGAACGGGTAATGTTAGTACTAAGATAGGCTTTTTAGTTACCCGGGCGGCGCGGCGGTTCAAAGGAATTTCGTGTCACTTCGAAATATGAATTCCGAATTCTTCTATCCTTTTCGCTCTACCAGTGGTTAGAAGGGTGGAGGAGGTGGGATGACTATTTCGGATTTAGATGTCGCTGCCCGTGTGACCAAACTGGGGAAAATTTAAGTAAGAACTGGTAATCTAATGAAATGTAATTAATAATCCGGCTTCAATTTCTTTAAAATAATAACCACTTTCTTAATTTGCGCAAATTATACGTCAACCTTTATCGAAGTTACTTAACTTTAAGTAATCGAACTTGTAAAGGTAAATGTAAACAAGTCGAGTACTCGTACAAGTGACTCGGACAAGCCCGTATCACGACGCGTCAAGGACGAGGTAGAAAGTAAACTAGATCCGTCACGGTGGGCGTAACAAATGTTCATTTTTGGTAATTCGCTTTTTTTTACATTATACGTTTTTTGGTACTTTTTCTTGAGAGCCCTACTTACCTTAATTTTAGGTTTTTGTTGCGGACGCTCTCACGTACGTAGTGTACGTTTTTGGACATTAAGCTTTTTTATAAGTAGTTAGTTATTTGAAGATGTGCCGAACAATAATATTAGGACTCTTATTATTTACCAGTGGCGGGGCGCTCATAAAAAATGATTCGAAAGCCGTGCCTAATTTAAGTTTAATATAGAAATAGCAATACTATACTTGCTTTGCAAGTAGGCGTGTAGTGTTATGCTTCTGGTGATGAATAAGGTATGGAAATAAAATAAGGAATGAGGAATAGGTCCCAAAGTGGGCGGTGCTCATTACACGTTGAACCAATGGCCGTGGGGGCGGAAAGGTTCTCGAGTGGCGACCACGTACCGGGAAGGCGCAGCGTATGGGTCGCGGGAGTCCGCTGGATGCGGGTGCCGCAGGACCGGTACTGCTTGGGGGAGGCCTATGCCTAATGTGTGGACGTCTTTCGACTGATATTATGATGATGATGATGATTTAGTCTCTAGCTATCAGCACAACGAATCATCAAATCAAGGCATTAAGTCTCAGTGCGCTTTTGACTCCTTTGAAATCGCAAGTGTCCAAATGCTACGGTGTCTGTATACCGTTACTCAGCTTATTTTCCCGGCAAAGTATTTAAAAAACACGTACCCTTCTCCACTTTACGACTAAATCACTTAAATAAGCAGATACAAATAGCCCCCATTACTTATATTAACCACTCCATTGCGCTGCCATACAAAACGATTTCTAAAATCAATTCCCCGCTTCATACAAAGCAGTTAAATAGGTATTTTGATTGTTGTGAGCTCACGTCTTTAACTAGTTCTGTTTTTTGTCGAAGGAACTTTTTATGTTGTTTTATACATAGTAAATCTCGTTTTTCATCTGTGTCGGGACTAAATCTTTATTAACGGCTGTCAACTTGATGTTCTAATATGGGAACTCACGGTGAAGTCGACTGGACGTTGTGGGCGCGTCTGTTTTGTTCATTTCCATGTCTTCTTCTTATTTAAGAGCTTGTCGGTGTAGCTCAAAGTAGGCCCTCCATCTACTCCGATCCCACGCAACCTCTTTGACATCTCGATACGACCTAACATCGACTCTCTTTTTGAGCTGCTCTATGCAGTTTATACTAGGTCTTCCTCTTCCTCGGGTCCCCTCTATCTTTCCTCTTATTAATACCAATATGAGGTAAGTATATAAGTAATAGGTACCTGTTAATTTTGTAACGCGCAGAATAATCATGACCTGCCTAGATTGCCTGGCAACTAGATATAAAAATTAAAGGAGCCACAAATAGTACATTACTACAGAGGCCGGGCAGTAAGGGGTTGCCGGCCATACATACATGCATACATACATAAAGACGGCCGAGCGCAGCGAGGTCAGATAGTTACGAGGCTGACAACCCCTTTTCACGCCGAGGTATGTATAGTGCTTTTCTCAAACATGCAATGGAATAAATAAAAAAACTCCAAGAAATCAAACTTTAATTTTCATGGCTGAACGCCGTGAATGCTGTGATCCTGTGCCACAAATTGTTGAATGGAAATTAAAAAAGACCATCTTGCAGGCCTAGGCCTCTAATTTTGTGTGCCATTACGTATCTCTCGTCTCGCTCCGCCCGAAACGTGACACTTCGAAGCCTATTCCTATTATGAAGAACACAACGTCAATATTTCATTGCATGTTTAAGAAATGAATATTTACAGTGTCTATGTTTATATTTAGCCTGTCTGTCTCATTACGTTGTTGTCCAAAAAATACAAATCAATACGGGCATGAATTCTAACATAAAAAGAAAAAAATCTGAAATTCTAAATAAATCACGCGATTAGTTATCCTCTGCTTTCCGCTTGAAAATGTGAGACCAGGTTAAATAAAATATCCCACGTAGTCGTACATGTTATGAAGAAAAGTAAACTCACTTTACACGCTTCGTTCGAGTCGGTAAATGGTAACGCTGCCGCTGTTGACCAAAAGCTCAACATCAGGGCTTTAAGCTTTTTACTAACAAGCTTTGACATTTATTTGGGAGTAAATATTTGTCCAGCCTACTTGTATGCCCGTCTCGTTATATCCTTTTTAACCTTTTTCATTTGATTGGTCACGATTAGAATTGAAAGGGGATAAAAACTTCAATCGTGAGATTTATTTTTTGATTAATATGGATGACCCTTACTTATTTATTGAGTTAAGTGAGTTCTTTATTGAAGGCGCTACCGGTATAATAAAATAGGAAAGCCAGTTTTGTCGTAGGCAGGGATTAAATAGCTTTGTACCTACTTTGGTGAAGTCTTTTGTATCATCGTGTGATAAATATTGGATTAATTGAAAAACAGTTGAAGTTTCAAGAATTCATATCATCGCGTGACTTGGACTGGATTCGCGTGGTGCAGGGACGGTCATTGTGCCAATCTTTGGGGGAGACCTATGTCCAGCAGTGGACGTTATCGGCTGATATGATGGTGATGTATGACTTGGGCTTGTCTTGTGGCAGTCAAGTTTTCCATTCATTTCCATTATGACGACTGCTTTACCCTAGTTGGTAGTGACCCTGCCTACGAAGCAAGAGATCCTAGGTTCGAATCCCGGTAAGGGCAAAAATTTGTGTGATGAGCATGAATATTTGTTTCTGTGTCATGGATGGTTTCAATGTATTTAAGTATTTATATCTATTATATAAATCGTCTAGTACCCATAACACAAGCCGTACTGAGCTTACTATGGGACTAGGTCGATTTGTGTAAGATTGTCCCCTTATATTTAATTATTTATTATTATTCATTCGACAAAGGATAGGAAGGTCCGCTTTCCTCCTTAGTTTTGGTTGAATTTGTTTATTATGATCCGCTACCCAAAGTTGTCTGGATGAGATCACTTTTTAACGGCTTTTTGTATTTTTGTTGAGTTTGAGGTGTAAGTACGATCTCGGGATCAAACCGACGGCTAATTTAAGATGTCACGGGGAAAACGCATAATGGGACACAACAAATGAAATGATGGCATTAGACAACAGACGCAACCGTCAGAATAGGGGAGATGCAGGTATAATAATTACCATTATTTTGTGACCAAAATGTTGAAAAAATATAAAATAATAGCTACTGAAACGATTTTACATAAGTTCAGCGTCGACGTCACTTCTGTCAAAAGTCAAAACTTATATAAGAACTTATAGGCAAAGACATCTAGGGACGAACCACGGACAAACAATTATAGCGAGTGACACACGACTGACGACGTCACTGGAACTGTAGATCCGTTTAGGCGCGAAAGTTTAAATTGTCAGTTTGTAACAGGGATTTTGGACTAAGTATTAATCATAATATGTTAATCTTTGTATACTTTCGTGGTTCTATTCTACATGCGATTCTTTCAAATGAAAGCAAAATTGAAAATACTTATTGCATCTTCCCTATTCGTCTTCTACCACGACGGTGGCAAAGAACCGCATGCCTCGCACGGCATCAATGGCCAGCGAACGCCAAGGCCTACGGACGCTTGATTCATGCTGGAACTTATGTCCCGTACCTGTGCACTAGGATAATAATAATTATCTATATTTTTCTACATTTTTACGAGCATTTATATGGACTCGCACTTGCACTGAACACTAATCAAAGTGTAAACAGGCCTAAAGCGATTAACTGTAATAAGCAATGAACGCGATACAGTCGAGTCGATACGGGTGAGTTCGACAGAGGATGAAACGTCGCGCGACAATCGCTCGTTTGTGTCTCTGTGAAACGTCGCCATGTGCAGGAAGGACACTTACAGAAAGTCAGTGGTAGCAGTGTATGTCTCACGAGTTGGGAATGATTACAATCGTGTCGCCACCACGACACGGCCTTGGCGGGGAATTTGTCGTGACCGAGACATCTGCATTGAGGCTTAGTGCTGACAAATGATCGTACGCGCACGCTAAATCACGGTTGACATCATGGCGGCGAGTCAACGGCGGATAAAGTCTAACCGTTAAAATTAGGATAACCATTAAAGTTATCTTAGGCCCTGTTTATGAAAAGGCGACTCAAGCGACGGCACGACCAGCGTTGCCAGATGGGTAACAGATGAGTTCTCGCACTATACCTCTCTTTCTAAGTGTTCTAATGCGAGAAAAATCAAGAGAGCTTGCGCGCCGTCTTGTGATAGCCGTACAGCTGCATAAAGCACAGTTTGTCAATAAATGTTGTACTACGTACTCAAACTTGAATTTGCGTAGGTACTATTTTTAAGAGCTGCGCGCAACGGAACGTAAAACCCATTTGGCAACACTGGGCACGACACGTAGCTCAGGATTTTTACATTTTAAAGGGGGAATCCTTGGCAACTAGCTGCCAAACTTATAATGGCTTCAATAAGATCCTAAAACTCCAAACTCCTCCATTTGCATCATCCGAGTCCTCAAAGCATCCGAGTCCTTACCTCAGCGGGGTCAAGTCCTCTATGGACGACAACATCAACACGCGACGGCAGAGCTACGCATCGCGTCATACGGAGATTATACGTAAGAGAAATATGTGATTATTTATAAAGACTTAGATTGTTTAGAGTAAATAAAGAACCCAGTAGTTAGAATCCCCATAGTAATTATTTACATAAAACACCCTCTCATAGCATTCATTTGATATTGTAAACATTAAAGTTAAATCCCAGTACAAATTGTATTAGAAAGAGAGAGGAGATGTTGCCTATGCGCGAGCGCAGCGCAGACTGGCCGCCATGGAGGGGAGGGGTGTATCGCGCCAACATGACCGTAACGAGAGCCGCGGCCACCGAGCCTGAATTAGAATTTAGTACGGCGCATTTTCACTTTGCAATTAATATGTTTACGTTTATACCTTTACAACGGCTCATCGTATCAGAATGGTTTATATATTGTTAGAAAGCTAATTAAAAGTTCTATTAAATGTTTAAACTTACAAATAAGTAAACTCAGTAGGTTCAGCGCAAATGATAAATAAGAGTTACAAAAGGGACCGAATTGCGGTTTGCCCGATTTCCATGTACGATTATTCAAATAAGAAAATATTTACGAACCCTACTGTACTTATAAGATCTTAAGGCATATTAGAACTTTGTAAATCAGCTTAGACTTCCGCCCATTAATATGTATAACATCCCAATAACATCTTGCAATGTAAATTAATCAAATCAAAGTGGGCGTAACCTTTATTGTCTCACTCAGCACGTCTTGCTCGCCCACTAGCAGGTATAAATAGCAGGTACGGCCCGGAGCAAATCAGTGTCCGCTCGTCACTCCTGGAAGTAACATCTCTACAAGCAACAACTAGTGTCCGCTCGTCACTCCTGGAAGCAACATCTCCAAGCAGCAACTAGTACCAGCAAGAAAATCAGCAAGCAAGCATCAGTTCCAGTATCCAGTTCCAGTAATCCAGTTTCATCAACGCCGGCTGCCGCATCGAGCAAGTGGGAGTTTAGTCGATCAGGTCCTTCGACCGGATCAATCTACGAGTCACCGATCACGCCTGTGGCGATAGCGGGCCGTTCCCCTCGTCCAGGACGATGAATCGAGGTCGAGCTCGGGCCGGCGCGACGGCTGCGCACGGCAATCGACTCGGCTACGCGGGCCGCGGGCACCGCAGGAGCAGCACATCGGGCACCGGCATAACTTCGAGTGAAGATAGTACGAGCAACATCACATCAGGCGTCAGGTCCCTCACATTCCGCGAGGCTCAGGACCGAGCCTCGCCATCTAAGCGGGCACTCACGAGGGACCTGGACCCAGTCGCGGCGGAGAAAATGAAGAAGGAGTTGGAGGAAATGGCGCGTCAATTGGAAGACGCCGAAAAGAAGATAGCCGTCCAGAAGGAGGACTGGCGCAACAAATTAAGCAAGCTCAGGGAAGCTTTATGTACCAAGGAGTACAAAAACCCGGGTAAGGGTTCGGTTATTAATAGACAGACCGCCGGTCGTCTATCATCGGATTTGAGGGGTCCGATCAATCTACGTGTACACACACGCACACCGTTCGAGGCAACGGTACCGCACTACGGGGCACACGCAGCGGCAGCGTGCGCGAGCCCGACTTCGCGGAAGCCCATGGAGGGCATCAACTCCGTCGCGACATCAGCATCAACAGTGGACTGTTTCCACACATCCATAGAGCAGCCGGGAGACGCCAATGCCGCGGCCGATCTCCCAACATTGAAGCCCAGCGAGAAGAGGATAGCGTGGGCAGAGTGGCGCCGCAGACGCAGCGACCACCGGGATAAGGAAAACGAGGCGCCGAAGGTGCGGAATAAAGCAGAGAAGAAAATATACATAGCTCAACCATCAAGGGAACTAGTTGAAGCAGCCTGCAGGAAGGCCAAAGAAAGAAAACGGGATCAACTAAAACTGAAGATTACCATACCAGTCAAGCAGCCATCTGAAGCAAACTCATTAGAAGTCGTCGAACAATCATCGAAGAAATTTAAACCCGGAGAATGGGAACTTTAACGTAGCATCAAAATAATAAGTATTAGAATCAGTGAAAGTGACTAAGTGATAACACCGTTGCAACCAATAGTGCGACGCTTCGCCTCACACTAAAGGGGGAGAATTATGGACGACAACATCAACACGCGACGGCAGAGCTACGCATCGCGTCATACGGAGATTATACGTAAGAGAAATATGTGATTATTTATAAAGACTTAGATTGTTTAGAGTAAATAAAGAACCCAGTAGTTAGAATCCCCATAGTAATTATTTACATAAAACACCCTCTCATAGCATTCATTTGATATTGTAAACATTAAAGTAAAATCCCAGTACAAATTGTATTAGAAAGAGAGAGGAGATGTTGCCTATGCGCGAGCGCAGCGCGGACTGGCCGCCATGGAGGGGAGGGGTGTATCGCGCCAACATGACCGTAACGAGAGCCGCGGCCACCGAGCCTGAATTAGAACTTAGTACGGCGCATTTTCACTTTGTATTTAATATGTTTACGTTTATAACTTTACAACGGCTCATCGTATTAGAATGATTTATATATTGTTAGAAAGCTTATTAAAAGTTCTATTAAGTGTTTAAACTTACAAATAAGTAAACTCAGTAGGTTCAGCGCAAATAATGAATAAGTGTTAAGAAAGGGACCGAATTACGGTTTGCCCGATTTCCATGTACGATTATTCAGATAAGAAAATATTTACGAACCCTACTGTACTTATAAGATCTCAAGCCATATTAGAACTTTGTAAATCAGCTTAGTCTTCCACCCATTTAAATGTATAACATCCCAATAACATCTTGCAATGTAAATTAGTCAAGTCAAAGTGGGCGTAACCTCTATTGTCTCATTCAGCACGTCTTGCTCACCCGCTAGCAGGTATAAATAGCAGGTACGGCCCGGAGCAAATCAGTGTCAATCGGAGCCTCCTGGAAGTCACAACAAGAAGAAGAAGAAAACTACAAAGTAATAGGAAGTTAGGGACTTGTAATCAAGTCACTTAGGGCAGTGATAGGGCAGTTAGGGAAAAGTAAATAAAAAGTCTATTTCTCGTTATTCCTTCTTTTATTTTGGTAACATCGTTTACCCAAAGTGTCTGAGGACACGGGCGAAGCCCAAACACACCATTCGGGCGCCGAGTGGTAGTACGCGCTGTCCGTACACATAGGGGCGGAGCTCGTCCGTCACCGACTTGTGTCACGGAGCGTGGTCGACGCACTGTCCGAGCACATAGGGGCGGAGCTCGTCCGTCGCCGACTTGTGTCTCGGCACTAGGTCACTCTTAGGTGACTGTGAGGGGCGAGCATTGCCGCGGCCGGTAGCGCGCGCGCTCACTCGCCCGGCCGACGCCGCCGAGAGCGGACGTCGCTCACATCCTCCATTCCGCTGGCGTCCGGTAATATAAGACTTCACAAGTTCACACTCCTGACGGAGATTGATGGAATTAAACTTGATGAACTTTGGATGGAGAAAGTATGGAGGGTACCTTAAGTTCTGGCATGATCAAAATGATCGCTTTAATCCTTTAGGTACGCGTAAGGGTGGTATTCCACTTGACCAAGATCTATGTCGCATAATCATTGCGTCTCAGGTTTTTGTTTAATAATTATTATGTGACATATTTAGTTCTTAAACAAGTATTTAGAATAAGGATTGCTTGCAGCGGTACTTAATGATAATAATAATAAATCAGCCTATATACGTGCCACTGCTTGGCACAGACCTCATCTCATGGATGGGAACGGGCAGTAGTCCCTACGCTGGCCCAGTGCGGGTTGGGGTGGCAGCGGTAGTAGAAGAGCGCTACCGAATATTAAATTGATTAATCCTATCCTCATCTGCACTACTGCAGCATGCCTTCCTGTTGTCCTGTATTTAAAATGGCATGTCTGTTTGTTACAGTCGACAGTCGCGCGCGCCGCGCAGCGTATATTCATACCGCAGCGCAGTGGCGCCCTCTGTCGCGTCCACGCACCGCTCCAAAGTCTCTCGGAAGGTAAACTTTTTTAAATATTTAATTTTCTAATGGCATAATCAACGCCTTTATTCATACACGTATGCGGAGTATGTATGAGACATTTTTCATTCGGGCGGCCCGGTTTTGAAGAAAATAGTAAATAAACATTGAAATAAAAAAAAGTGTGGATTATTTGTGAAATATGACTCGTTAGCGGTTTAGGTATGAATATATTGAATTCATGTTTTTAATTGCAGACCCATACGACAAAAAAATAAAGTCATAGAACAGTTTAATGATGATTTTAAGACTAATCTTTACAATTATTTTCTATCGAGCCAATTTCGTCCAAATATGTATCGAGCCCCTCCACGGTCTTTGAAATATGGTGAATATCAACATATATTTTTTGATGTGCTAGAACAAACAGTTTTTCTTAAAAAACTGCTTAAATAACATCAATTTCAACAAAATTAGGTCTTGTCAGCCTCTTAAGGCATAGTTTTCAGGTTTGTACCTACTAGAAGGAAAATATATACAAATAAATCATTTGGGGAAGTTAAAATGCCCAACTAGCTTTTGCGGTGAAAAATACCATACAGAATTGTTGTATATGGTATTTTTAACCGTAAGTTGAGTTTTAAACTGCAAGAACATACCCCACAAAATGACTCCCTATTCCAGGCGGGCGTGAAAGTAGACGCGATGGCGGCCCCCAACCCGTTCTGTCCGAACGTGAAGGGCATGTGCTGCCTCATGCTGCTGCTGAACCTGGGGCTGATCCTCGTCACGCTGGGCTTCGTCATCGTGCTCCAGTTCTTCGAGCCTCTCTTTGTTTGGTAAGGATCTCATGAAGCCTAGTGATTTATTCGTTTATATCAGACATACATACAAACGTCGTCCATTTCACCCCCTTAGGTGATGATTTCCGGGATAAAAACTACTTGTGTCATTCACGGGATACAAACCACCTTCACCTAAAATTTTATCTTAATTGGTTCTGTGGTTTAATAGTGAAAAGGCTGACATATACGTACCTATAGTTACTTTCGCATTTATAATATGCATATATATGGAAGTATGGATTTGCCCATGACTTCGTTCCATCCCCAATTTCATCACTTTGGGGATGATCTTTGGGATAAAAAGTATCCTATATCATCCAGGTAATAAACTGACTTCACTTGTTGGCAATGTGCAATCTGATGGATAGCAAACCAAGCACAGCAACATAATAACTGCGCATGCACGCGTACGTTTTCCAGCAACAATTTTTATGAAAGGGTCTTAAAACCACAGATCACACGGCATTATTTGACAACCTAACCCAAGTAGCACACTGGGTGGGGAATAGCTCGTATATCGTATCTAATTCACCACATACTTGTTGGTATAGATACCTACATATTTAGAAAAAAACGTAAGTACAAATTTTGTGTAGGTGTTTTGGAATGGTGTTGACTAACCCTAAACTTGGCAAAACATTTAAAAATCGTGCGTTCAAGCCTCTATTGTATTGTAAAGAGCGCGAAAAATCGTTCCACATAAAAATGCAAAAAAGTGACTAAAAATGTTTGCATTTAAAGATACAAATATAGGGTCTACAAGGATAACATTATTCGATAAATAGCGCTACCCAAATAAACACCTATGCCGTTACCAGTAAAATCTTACAATATTCCTAAGTACATACAAAAATTCCGTCTTAGATTTAACTGGCACTGCCGGCAAAAACATCTTTGTAATATCACACAATCCTCAACCGCATGCTTTGTCCGTTGCATCTTTGTTTCGAGAGGACATTAAAAAACAATTTGGTCTAAAAAATAGGCCAGACATAACTGTGACAGTAATTTGTGACAAATTCGGTTTTTGGATTGACTAAACGATTTTCCGTGACAGTTATCTAAAATCATTAATCATAGTCACTTAGTTATCTAAAAGAAATTACTCGGTTTTTTTGAAGCCATATTCGTGTTTTCTTTACCAATTATGCATTTAAAATAACGTTAATTTGCTAATAGGTAGGTACATACATACTTCCTCCCAACAACGTTACAAATAGGTTCTAAAAATACAATCTTTTTGGGTTCCGTATTCTAAAAATGTGATTAAGTACCTACCTAATATCGTAGCATTTTTCGCCGTTGCGAAGAAGGAAATATAAAAAACGATGCGCATGAAGCAGAAATTAAACCTTTTCCTATCTATCTGCTAAGCCTAAACTTACAGATAAATGTTACTATTCCATAGCTGAATTTATGGAAGATACAAGTTTATAATGTGTTTGCAGTCTTTTTTTATAATATCAATAGCTACCTATCGATATTAGTTATAAAAATTATGTACGTAGTATAAGTTATCTGATTGTTGCTACACCCTTCCAGGGTCCATGTATCTTAGTTTTAAGTACTTGGTTGCAAATAAATCTTATCTTATCTTAAGATTAGTGCTGGCAATACGCCATCTTGTGATGCTGGTTGCTAATAATTTTATTTTTCGTTTTTTCTTACGTAACGAAATAGTGATTGCAAGCAAAATACCTGTAAAGTGATTGATACTAGGAGTATATCGCTGTTTTTCATAATGTTATAAATTTTATAAGTATATCTCTAGTTACAAAAAAGTATTATAATCAGCAATTTCGTAGCTTTTGAGAACAATATAGCAAATTCAATCCTCGTGTTATTTGAATATCATAACATAACATGATATAGGTAGGTACCTAAATGCCGTGATAAGACTAGCACGACTGATTTTAAGGTTACGTTTACGCACAGACATCAGCGACGGAAAGGACGTGTTACCGCGAACCGCGAATCATTAGATGACTTAATGCTAACGTTACTTGACATCACTCTTAATGATGGTTTTAGTATGCAAATATGTCCAAAGGTCATGGTCAGTTGAAATAACGCTATGGCTAATTAAATTTACAGTTTAAGTTTTTACACCACTACCTTTAAGCACGCAAGCACGGCTTTGCCTGATAGTAAGCAGACACCGTAGCATGTTGACACTAACGATTCCAGAACAGCCACAAACGCGTTGCCGTCCCTTTATTGTTTTGAGGATTCGCTTCGTCGACGGCTAATTAATGCAGTCCTCAATCTCATCACATTATATCCTTGAGACCTAGGATTATATAATCTGTTACCTAGGGAGGTCTGGCGACCTAGGTCACCACCAGGAACACAACGCTGCTACCTTCAGAGCCAGTAGTGGTGTTATTTTGGCTCCGGTCTTTTCTAAGATGGAGGTACTTCTCTAGTTGAGCTGCTCCGAATATCAACGCGAAAACACTCTGCTGTGTCCTAACACTTTTTTTTTCTTGGGCCTGGTTCTCGCATAGCAGCCTGAGTGGCTTTGGCTACAGGTCATGACTGGCTTGTGGGTAGTCTCCACTATGGGGCTACCCGACTGCCGAATAGGTCCTAACACTCTGCCGCATACATTTTTATACATGCACGAGGCAGACCCTTTTCCTAGGCCTTAATATGTCTTTTTCTGTTTCAGGATATTGGGGATAGTCTTCCTAATATTCGGTTTCATCACGCTGGTTGGCAGCCTCATCTACTGCGTGGTGCTATGCCGCGAGAACCCGTACCCTCGGTACCCAGACGATTTCTACTGGACCCACCACTGGTCCAAAACCATAGGGCCGTCGGAGATACACTACAATGCCAGTGAAAAGCAATACAGACAAAACGGACACAGTGATAGATATAATAAGTATAACGGGAAGTATTCGGACAGAGAAAGCACTAAAGGGTACTCTGACAGGGAGAGCAAATTAAGCAGGTACTGAACGCAGCTTAGAAATATTGAGATCTATTTTCTGAACGCATCGTTCTAAGTTTGAATTTAACGCGGGAAACTTTGGTGGGAAAGTTCCCGCTTGTCTATGCGGTCCATTTTTAACTTAGTGAAAATTTAATGGAATTCTAATGGAGCGTCAGTAAGGAAACCAATGTATGGCCCGCTTTGTAGTTTTATAAGATTTTTATTTGGCGCGAATATTGACTTATGTGCTGTCATTACAACTATATCTCTTGGTCCTTATAGCATTAGTGCTATTTGGATATAGTCAAGTGATTTTAAACGATGATTTGTAAAAAAAGTGCATTTCATATATTAATATAATAACTTTGTATGTGTACACTGTATCTACTTAATCATTATGATTCATTATGATGTATGATGTGTAACACTCTTTAGGCATATATGCGCCTTTTCTGATCAATAAATTAAAATTATCAGCTGCGTACTATATAATTAATTATAACGTACTTATAATTGTAAATAATATTACATTAATAAGGTATTAATTTAACAATCTTTAAAGCAAATGCCATATTACTTATTATGAATAAAACTTACCTGTTATATTGAATTATACAAATAATTAATTATGAATGTTATTAAGTAAAACACTGTGGAATCGTTTTATTATATAGAAATATTTACAAATTGAAAGTAAACCAGTAATATATTATTTAATACACCTGTATCTGAATATGTGATTTGAACTAAAATTAAATTTATGTATAATTAATAAAATGTTCGACTTTCATTTCCCTAAATGTACCTTCATTACATTTCCATGTAATACCAACTTTACACGTCTATAAAAAAGTTATACCACTCAGTTTTCTTTATCAATACAGTCAGCCAAGAACTTGGTCTACCACGTTTGAACCTTAATGTTATACAAATTATAGAAACGAAAAGTGGTAGACCAATTTCTTGGCTATGTACAACATGTGTTGACAACAAGACTATTATAAAATAAATAAATACCTACATATTTGCGGATAATCTTACACAAATCGACCTGGAAGATTTCATTACAGGGACAGGTAAAGCTTGTAAAAATACAAAAATATTTTGTCAGAAGTGGGATTCGAACCCACGCCCTCAGAGAGGACCAGAACGCCCAGTACCCGCTTAGCGGGCAAGTTGCCTTGAGTCTGGCGCCTTAGACCGCTCGGCCATCCTGACATAGCGTGTGCGCACGAAATTCAGCATTGTGTTCAGATAAAAAAAATCACGTGCTGCGCGGTCAATTTTTATCAACGCGAGAGTGTATTTATAATTAGCTACTATCTGCAATGATGTTATAGTCATCAATCATCATTTGGCACTCGAAATAGCAGTAATTGTCAATCAATTATTACAATATAGCCACTCAGTGATTTATTGAAAATAATACCTCATCTAGTATCCTTATCTATAAGAGGTCGATGTTAGGAACTTATTAGAGTAAAACTTCACGACCTATAATAGTTAATTAGCCATTAGGAAGTCACTGAAAAGTTAAACCGGAACTACATTACGAAATTAGTGGCGTGACACTAATTTTACCAAAAGATCGTGCAGGGCACGAAATTGATTTGCATTCATGAAATGAATGCATGCATTACGAAAATATTAAATTACTCGTGAGACTGTTGGTAAAACTATAGCTTGGCAATTGTGTTCGTGAGACTCCCATGGTCCGCGCGGGGGGCAGGGGACGTTGAAGTGTTACTCGCCGCTACACACTATGATTTACGTAACGAATACCTATGTCTTTGGATATTTATAATTTAATAATTTGTTTATAAGAATAAGTGTTTTTGTTTATATATATATCACAACTACACAATATAGTCCTCCTCATCGATTTCAATGACGGCGACCCTAGCAATTACGGATTTGCCCTATTGTGAGCTCTGATATGTCTGGCTAGGCAAAACTTATTCTTACTCAATTACTTATCCCTAAGTGAGTCTCTCTATTTCAATCTATATATCGCCCGAATAGCCCGTTTCTGCAGAACAAAAATCGAATGAATGTCCGAGGCACTGCCCCACAAAATACCATATGACATAATGCTATGGAAGTAGCTAAAATATACTAATCGAACTGTTTTCACGTCTGTTAATTGACGGATCTTACTAACTGCAAATGCTGCAGAACTCAGTCTATTCGAGAGATTAGCAATATGGGGACCCCATTGAAGCTTAGAATCTAACGTTAAACCAAGAAAAACTGTGCTATCAACTAGTTCCAATTCCTCATCTTTCACAAAGACACTCCCTTGCTCGTGTTCAACGTGATTCGTGACAAATTTAATACATTTAGTCTTCTTCTCATTTAACAGTAAATTATTATTATTAAACCAATTTACTACTTTAGAAATAGCATTGTTTACGTCATTGCAAGCTTTTTGCTGTCTTATAAGTTTGAAAATAAGTGAGGTGTCATCAGCAAATAATACTATATCATGGTGGGTCTTTACGAGATATGGCAAGTCATTTATGTAGATAAGGAACAGGAAAGGCCCCAATATTGATCCCTGCGGTACACCCATCGAGACCAATGACCCCGGTGATCGCTGTCCATTCACTTCGACCCTTTGTATTCTACCATGTAAGTATGACTTTAGTAAATTCAGTGCTGATCCTCTGACTCCATAGTAGTCGAGTTTCCTGATCAATGTTTCATGACAAACGCAGTCGAAGGCCTTGGATAAATCACAGAAGATACCTAAAGCATCTTGTGATTCCTCCCAGGCATCGAAAATGTGTTTAATCAGCTCGACACCAGCGTCGGTTGTCGAGCGACCCCGGGTAAATCCAAATTGCATGTTATGCATCAAATTGTTTATATTAAAATGCTTTATTAATTGCGACAAAACTAATTTTTCAAATATTTTGCTCAATGTTGGGAGCACAGATATTGGTCTGAAGTTAGTGGGGTCAGTAGTGCTACCCGATTTGAATCACGGAGTGATTCTACTATGTTTCATTAGATCAGGAAACTCGCCGCAATCGACACTGTTGTTAAATATAACTGCCAAATCAGGCGCTATGATTTCTATAATGGATTTGAGTGCATGAACAGAAACTCCCCAGAGGTGACTAGTTTTTTTGACATTAATCGATTTAAACGCCTTTACTACATCTGAGAAACTAACGTGTTCAAAATGGAGGTTTGTATTACATTCTGGGGCGTTTTCTTTCAACAATGTTTCAACAATTTAAATTTAAATACTTAGTTGTGGAGACTGGTATCTCAGTAAAGAAATATTCAAATTCAGTAGCTACTTCCAAACTAGAATCTACAATTCTGCCATCAATTTTTATTTTAAGATCAGTCGGTGTGTTTTTCGATCTACCAGTCTCCATGTTAATTACTTTCCAGGTTGTTTTAATAATGTCAGAGCTATTTTTTATTTTCTGAGAAAAATTTTTACTAAACTCTTTTACAGGGGGAACCATTAGGAATAAATGATTAGTTGATTTATGTAAGTAATTTATATCTTTGACGGCCGTTTAGCCGAGTGGGTAGCACTACACTGCCTACGAAGCTGGACGTCCCGTGTTCGGATTCTGGTAAGAGAGCGTTTGTGTGTAGAGCACGAATATTTGGTCATGAGACATGGATGTTTTCTACGTATTTATGTACCTATGTATTAATCTGTACAAGTATATTTATCGCCGCCATTGAAGTTCGCCCTTAAGTTTTTTTTAATGGCTATATACATTATATACAATTTGTTTGGCTTGACGTACTTTGCCTATCGGCGGACTCATCGTTGCGTAGCAATCTCGTGTGCGTTTTTTTAAGAGCGGCCGTTCTTATGTACACATGTTGCCGCCAACTGCACCGGCGCTCGGTGGCCGACTGACGCTCCCGACTGCCAGCCCCGCCCCCCGCACACTTCATACCACCCCGGCTCTCCTTCGTCCCGTCGCCCGCAAACCATGGGAGTGTCACGAACGAATTTGCCAAGCTATAGTGTCACGAACTTTAATTTCACACCCCTATACTGGCCGAAATTATTCGTGATACAAAGCAGCAAAATGTGGATCTATCCATGATTCTGAGCAACTTTAAAAAATGTATAGACACGTGTTCTTTTTTGGCATAACACAAAGTTGGTAGTTTTACTATGAATCATGGATAAATTCACATTATGCTATTTTGTGTCACGAATTTATTTTTAATTATGAGGATAAGGATTAAAGTTAGCAATAAAACCAAACAAACCTTAAAATTGTTCTTTTATTTACATGTCAATGGAAATTAACAAACCATGAAATGAATATCGAAATATAGAAAAATAATCAAATTGTATCCAAGATAAACACATAACATTAGTCAGATGAGGCCATTCAATGACAAAAAAATTATTAAATGATAAGAAAACTCATTGTTACATAGCTATAACATCATGTAGAATTATGTAATATTAATTGACAAACATGAAAATAATACATTCTAAAAATAATAAGGTAATAAATGGAATGAGAGCTTTCAAGACACAGATTGAACTAAAATTAAACTCTTCTTATCAAAACTTAATAAGTAGAAAGAGCTCTTAATTTGAGATTAATAGACACAATAAATTAATAAGAAACACTTACACCATAGATACGGATAAGCTTGAAAAACTAAAACAGGAAGAAAAAATGAGATAATTTCCAAAGAATTATATACAAATTCCACCTCATTCTGGCAATCGTAGACCACGCCGAATAAATGTCTACTTAGTTAAAATTACTTTATGTAGCCTCCTTATCTTGGGGGCTTAACACCGCTTAAGGTTTATTTTACTATAAAATTATTTTATATACTTAAGAGTCATTGACTCTAGTCCGTCGATACAATCTCCGTGCGTCCACGAGAGCCTTATCCTAATAGGTCGGCTGTATAAAAATAAATGTAAAAATGATCGCGCTGAAATTTATATACTTATTTATTTAAATTAAAAAAATTAAAAAATATTAAATAAATAAATGTAAAAATGTTCGCGTTGAAATATAACATATTTCATTTTCGAGAAGGTGCGACAGAAGAGAGAGGTGAGAGGTGTGTATGTACAGAATACTGGATCTGAAATAGAACAAGATTGTTATGATAAAATATTGAATACATTATGTAACTTTTCGTGCATCTTTACGAATATCATGGTCATTCGCAGAATATAAAGACTTTGGCTTCCGCGCATTAAAGCTCGTAAGGTAATCAGATCCCGTATCATGGTGGGCCTTATCACGCGATAAGTGAAAAGATAGGAGCGTCGTCTCTTTCTATCGAACGGTGTCAGCCAGTGACGGACGCTCTTTGTCACTTATCGTGTGATAAGGCCGACCGGCCATGATACGGGGTCTGAACTAAATAAGCTGCTTTAATACCAATTGGCCAACGTGCAGCACGGTTGCCATTTTAGCAGTTAACGTTGGGGAAAAGACATCCGACAGCCAGAACGTGACTCGTGAAATTTTGTAAATGATAATATTGCAACCACGCTACGCTCGCAGGCAAAGTTTCGAAGATTCTTGTCATTCAGCAGACCATAGATGGCCCATGGATAGAGTACTAACTCTATTAGTTACTGGTCTAATCGCGTTCGGATCCGTCGCTAAACACTGGATGCACTGGTGGATCTGCACTGCACTTTAGAAGCTGCAAATTTGGATATACGCTACTGGTAGGCGGGTCCAAACAACATATTAAAAAATCACAACTAGCCGTTAATTTGCTTTTTTAGCGATTCTTTTTGGTTAAATAACGGTACTATAGTAGAGTCGCGGAAGCATCAGAGGGGTTCGACGGGACGCGATTTCAGGCTAACTTCAGAAACGTAAACTTATGTGGGGGGTGGTATTCCACTAGTCCAATTTCTTTGTCCAATTTTTTTAGATTAGATTAGATTAGATTAGATTTCTTTATTTCATAATATAAAAATACAATACAAATTACCTTTGGTCAATTTACACGACTAAAATTTTTTTAGGATGTCATTCGAACCAGTTTTTGGAGAGGAACATATATGTTTGTATGGGAGCAACAACAATTAAAGAGCATTAACACCCAAAAAAATGAGACAAAGATTGACCTCGCTAGCGGCAGTGCAAAACGCTTCATACTGATAGACAGTTAATTATGACGTCACAATAATGTTTGTTAGTACAAAGTACATGTATTGTTGTATCAGGTAAATTGTTGTTTCGGTCGCGAAATACTGCGTTTAAGTACATAGTTGTCGTACAATTTTGTTTCTATAAAAGCGTAAGGATTCTATTGGTACCTTTCAGTTTACTCTTGGATAATTAAAAAAATGCATATTTTTTCTAAACTTTCAAGGTTCATATCTTTTTACAATTTTAATTATATTTTATAATTTATACTTTATTACGACAATTTGATGGTTTACTATCCATTAAGCATCACTACGTTATCAATTTGAACACGAGTCATCATGGCTATTCGCCGCGCGAACTGCTCCTCCCAATTCGTCCCGCGATGCGCAAGTTATTTGCCGGCTACTGTATGTGCCTGGTAAAGGTTGCGGGATTCCGCTGGATGCGGGTGGCGAGGGATCGGTCACTTTGGCACTCTTTGGGGGAGGCCTATGTCCAGCAGTGGACGTCTTTCGGCTGATATGGTAATGATGATGACCAGAGCCCGGATTTTTCACGGCAAAACAAAACACTATCGTAATCTAGCCAGTGATAGAAACATTATTTTGTCGATATCGAGTATTATTAGGTAAGTAGGTATAAAAATAACATGCTAATATATTTTTACATAATTGACAATTTACAGCGTGCAAAACAAACTATTTATATTTTTTAATAAAAAACAAAAGTGTTTATTTTCTTCCGAAAACGCCATAAGGTATTAGAGCCAACTAAAAAGTCGCGATAATGACTATACCAACTCATTGAAAATTATAGACAATAAAGTCAATAATAGTCACTTATTACTTCATAAGACTTTAAATGTCATTTCATTACGTATAAAACATACATTGCGTCTAGATGTTATTTATTTCTTATAACGCTTTGAAATTGGCGTGTTTGATATACGTATAATGCCTTAATATTAAAGTTATCAATAAAAATAAAAATGAGTAATGTGCAAGATCGGATCAAAACGTGGATAGAGAATCACCTTGAATTCGTCTATAATACCTTCACGTATTAAAAAAAATTAAATATTCATTTTATTTGGTTTTTTCTTCCACTACACAATTATCGATATCGATAAAATAATGTTTCTCCCACTGGCTAGATTCCGATAGTGTTTTATTTTGCCGTGAAAAATCCGGGCTCTGATGATAGTATGTCGTAGAGCACTAACTTCAGTAGTGTGTTCTAATCGCTGTCGGATCCGTCGCTGAAGGTGTACTTGGTGTTGGCCGTGGCTCGCGCGCGCGCCGCGGGCCGCGGGCTGCCGCGCGAGCCCGAGGACGAGGAGCTGCTGCGGGCCTTCTTCATCTTCTTCTTCGGGTTCACCTTCTTCTTATCCTGGAACGGTAATGAGTCATAATGAGTTTAGGATCTCTATTTAAAGGCATCCAACGAGGCTCTCCACCATCTGTACCCAACGTGTCCTCAGCTTCTTTGGCCATCAGGTCAGGTCCGGACCGCAAAGCCTGGGACAGCTAATTATTACTGGCCGCATGGCAGGGAAGAGGAGCAGAAGACAGATGCCTATGCGTTGGGCGGACACGGCAACATCTGTGGCTAGAGCCACAGGCCAGTATGCAAGTGTGTAAGTCCAGCAGCCGCGGCATACCAAAGGTTTAAGGGCAATAAACCCAAATTTTTGGTTCAACTCTAAACGGCGTCGCCACTTTAATGTGTTTTTATCGCATAGAATTATATCTATGCGATAAAAACATATTATATATAAACGTAACCCCTAAACTACCGTAACCCCACAGAAGGACGATTTATGTTATTTTGGCTGACACTGACTCATACGTTAAGGTGCAACATCACTGACGAATTCCATACAATTTTCGTTCGGACTAGACGTCTAATCTATCGATGTCAGGAACTTGAAATTGTAATATTTAGATAATATATGACCCTCTTCTCCCGCAGTTTGAATAAATACACGTACAAACCAGTAATATTCAAAATATAGCCATTTGAAATTCATAAAATTTTACTCCGAGCCTTGTATGTGTGCGTGAGTTAGACACTGTCCGTGTAAATGACATGGCCGCGTCACATGACAGCACGTGGCCCAAAACCTTCACTAGATGTCTTTGATATCAAATCAAAATTAGTTAGACAGCGGGGTCAATAGTAGTAATTATATTCACCAGACGGCGACACCATCGTACAATCCCGTTTTTTTCTGGTGAAAGAGACGGCATTCATTTTATATTGCTACGCTACTCATTTTGGGAATGACGTAAGAGCTATGTCATTTGTTTATTGATAGAACGAATTTCTAAGAACAATGTATGAAGTTCAATGGTTTGCCTTTATTCGTGATTATTTATTAGATTGCCATGAACAATAACCTAAAGTCCACGCAACGATAATTATGCATACATTTTGCGTCTTATTAGAAAGGAGTAAGATACAATATGGAAAAGTAATCTGTGCCACCGGCCGTATACATATGTATATCCCTTCAGCTGTGGCGAAAAAACATGGCCGCTTACGCACGTCTGTGGCACCCTCTGAGGGGCGCTCCACTAACAAGGTTTGTGGAGTGAAGTGATTTGGTAAAATTAAATTTTCTTTAGTTTTTTACATAATCACAGCCAGGATTTTGGATGAACCTCAATATTTATTAAATTATCTAACTGCAACGATATATCATCGTTAGATTAAAGTCGTATTAAGGCTATCTACCTGACCTCGTCACCACCTCACCGAAATTTAAGACGCATTTTGGTTATTTTAAATATAATCCATTAGTTTTTTGGGGTGTTAAATGAGCTTAATTTGAAGAAATTTGTGTTATACTTATTCGAAAAACATAAAATGGCAGGCTCGTGAGTATTTTTTTTACACTAGACCATTTCAAATATTCTACCAAAATAATGCCTACACTCAAAAGTTGCTCGTGTAGGCTTCGATTTACATGCTTATATCTGAAGTGTTTTATACTGTATGTAATCAAATTCATGCCTGAACAATAAATATGGGTCATCAACTAGGTGTAACCGTAGCTTTTTTTATTGTAAGTGCAGCAGGTTTTATCTGAGAGTAAAATGAAAAAAGTATGTCTACTTTCATACAAAATAACCTCTTCCAAACGAGTGCAATTATCACAGCAACTATATGTTTTGAACCAAACAAATTAGGTTTCTTAAAATTCCCATTAAGTATACTTTTAGTTAAAACTATAATATAACCATCAGTTAAACAAAAATCACATCAAAACATGATTTGAAAACGGTATAAATCAAGGTCATGATTAGTATAGAGTGCGGATCGTAGTGACGTCACGAGGTATCATGTGGGCATCCCTCGGAGGGAAATTCCCGGTCGGTTAGGTCCCCCTCTGAGGGGTTTGTTGTGATCGTTACCAACTTCAATCGATTTATTTACTTTCGGGCCATTGATAATCCATTGAAGTTCATTTTAAACAAATGTATGATAACTAACGGTAATTTTAATAGCTAATAGTATTAAATTATTAGAAAAGCACTAAAAAACGTGTTGCTACATTTTGACCATGAGTAGGTATGTCATGTTAGTCACGGTTTTATTACAGTTAACCCGTTGAAATAACACTTGTTTCTATGTAATTCTAAAGATTACTTACATGTCTACAAAAACTGTCCTTCTGGCACTACAATTCAGCACTAAACCCACTAATTTTCACTCGCGAACACCGACCGTGTCAAACGTGCCACTGACTATTTTAGATAGATAGATAGATAGATAAAACGTTTATTTGTTTGCTACAATCACACAGAAACAGAAACAACATCGTTTGTAGTAGTTGTAGTTGTCAACATATTTTAGACTAACGACTAAATTGATTTTTTCCTCCATTGGCCATTGAAGTTTTCGCTTGCTAGCTGTCTCACTAAATTGGCTGTACGTTTCAATGGATTAAAGCGAGATCGATACACGAATGCCGGTTTTATTTCTAAGAAAGTAAGCAAGGCCATTGCGCCCCTCCGAGGGCCGCTCCACCGACCTGCAGGAAAAAATATGAAGCCCACAGAGGGATGAACACAGCTGAAGGGATATAGGATTTGATCAAATGAATTTGCAACTTGGATTGATTAGTTTCGATTGAGTGAATGTTAATTAATGTAGCATTAAATATAACAGACAAATAAATGTTTTCTTTCTTTCTTTCTTTCAATTGTGCATTTGGAGTGAACTTGTTAAATTTAAAACGTTCGCTTTAGTCGACTACACAGTTGACAGTAAAATAACTAACTACTGCAACCTATATATGAATCGACTGTTCAAGTGGTCAACTACCGGAGATTAGATTACCGGACATGTCAATTAACTAATGCCTGTTCCCAATAATCAGTCCACGGATAGTTTTCCTTACAAGCATTTTGACAGATTATTAAAATGTGTCAAATGTCGGTAAGGAAAACTATCAGTGGATTGATAATTGGGAACCGGCCCAAGTCACAAGTAGTCTTCTTTATAAAATGTTGTGAGGGTAGAATTATATACTCGTAGGCATTCTTCGGTGCAGGGTCTGATGTCAGTTACGACCGGTGGCTAGGCAGATACGAGACCGGTATTCCATTAATTGGGTACGGCACTGTTATATTGTAAGGTTTAGCCGCGCAGCGACAACACAACGGTGCCCCCGCCACCAGTTAGAAATATTGGTTACACAATTCCAATGCCATTTTGTATTGTATGCTGGGCCTTAAGAGAAGCCGAGATTAAAATAAAGGATAGTTTTTATCCCGGGTCCATGGAGGCGGAAACTGGTTTTTAATAAAAAATATAATAACTTCATGCAATTGTAAAAAAAGGAACGCATAATCAAGTTAAGTATTTACATTTATTTGAATAATTTTATTTGTAATGTCTGTGCTCCATTCTTTTTCTACCGAAGAATAATCACTTTTACGCTCTAATGATGATAGTGGTAGGAGCATAATTTGAAATGTTCGAAGGTAAAATAGGCTTCCGCTAAAACGGACAACTTTTATGAATGAACGTAGAACACCGTGCTCGTAAATAGGGAATTTAGGTAATAGTAAATACCTCGTCTTTTTTACTGGTGAGTTTGTTATTTTTTTCACAAAAACGTAGTTTTTCAGGTTGTTAACCCATTATAAAAACGTTAGTTGACATAAAACTTTCTTAAACTTTTGGTTTTTTAAATAAATGTAAAAAAGAAATGTTATTCATTTACTCTTACTACAACAGGTTCAGGGAGGGAAGGTGTATTTGGGTTTCACATGCCGTATCACATACGCGCTGATTCTATTGTATAGACAGTTTCCAAATACACCATCGCTCCCTGAACAGATAAAAGCAATGTTCGCAAACAGCTCAATACTTTTTTTAAGTACGAAGGTTGGTTTTGCTTTTGGAGATGAGTTTTTTTATTTTACTGTCGAGGCATAAGAGACGTGTTCAGATATTTGTGAGCACTCAAATATATCTGATGGCGACTGTACTTTTAGACGAACAAACTAAAAAAGCTGCAAAACTTCCAATAATGTAAATTCAAGTAATGCAGACGAAGTAGACGAACCAAAATTTGCGAATACGTAAAATAACAAATTATTATCCTATCTTATCCTATTATACTATTAAAAGAGGAATACACACGATGATTCTTAATTCGTGATCAAGACAAGTTACATATTACAAGCGGCAGTCTCTTTCTATCATAAGGTATTGAAAAGAGACTTCCGCTTGTAATTCGTTACTTGTAGCTTCGTGAAACGAGCCCCAGGAGTCAATTTTTCTAATTCTGTAATTGATACCAAACACGATTAACTCGAAGTTACCTAATAAATATAAATAAATAAATAAATAAATATAAGTTGACAATCTTACACAAATCGACCTAGTCCCATAGTAAGCTCAGTAAGGCTTGTGTTATGGGTACTAGACGACGATATATATAATAGATATAAATACTTAAATACATAGAAAATATCCATGACTCAGAAACAAATATTCATGCTCATCACATAAATGTTTGCCCTTACCGGGATTCGAACCCAGGACCTCTTGCTTCGTAGGCAGGGTCACTACCAACTACAACGTTCTTTCTTTTTCTGAATAAACCTGAACAAGGAATCACTTTATAATTCAAAATCATCGTCACCCTAACGGTATTTTGCAAAAATTTGACGTATGTGTGTTTGACGTATCTACTTAACTTCAAGAAATGTAGGGTGACCAAACATTCAGTGGATATTAGTGTTTAGATTATCATTTAATTGAAGTAACTAAACAGTGATTTAATTGCATGAGACCTCATCCATTGAAATCCGTTTTGGCTGTTTATCAATATTTTTCGACTCCTGATCACGGATTAAGAATCATCGTGTATATACATTTTCGATAGGTATTAATATTGAAGTCCCGAAATTCCGGTATTGTGGTCCAATATCACATTTCAGTACCGGTATTGAGAATCATCCGATATTTAATGCCTTATACATATGTACATATATTATATCTTTTTCGTTTTTGAGGATTATAATAATGACTTAATGAAAATTGGCATAGTAATAGATCAGCCTATATTACGTTCGACTGCTGGGCACAGACCTCCTCTCATGGACGAGAAGAAAAGCTTAAGAAAAAAAAACGGTATTATAAGTATACCGGTTTGGAAAAGGCATTATAAAAGTGTAAGTAAATACAGTAAAAAAACCGGTAACGATATGTATATCTACACGGTTCCGGTTCCGGTACCGTTATGTTGGCGGCGCGGCTAACTTTTACAATATAACGCTATCGTAATGGAATACCGGTCCCATACCGGTATACCGTAACCGAAATGAGTACATGCTCGTGAATCTGCCTTTAAAAAATATATTTTCGGACAATTATTAAAAACTGAATCGATAACAAATATCCATTATACTTAATTGAACGAGCGAGTGAGGCGAACGAAGTTTTTCATTTAAGCTTGGGCAAATATTCTTTCGTATGTCCGGCTGTCCAGACTTCTCCTCTACATGTTCTCAACCGGTTCTCGTGAAATCTTGTGAGCTCGAAACTACCAGAGACGCGGAAATTTGCTCTAGGAGTCACCAGACCGATTTTAGAACAAATATAAACTGCATTTAATAAATTAACGGTCAAATCTCTCTAAAAACCAGAGTAACTTTTTTGCATATAAAATTTACTAAGCCTAAGTATATCGCCATGAACTCCCACGGCCCTATTTAATAAACATTACAATCCTACAATTTTGTAAAGGTGACATAGGTATTTGTAAAGATTTACTAAGAAAATCTTTACAAATATGTCATTTTTATACAAAATTGTAGGATTCTAATGTTTATTAAATAGGGCCCTGAAAGTTCATTCATCCATCACCACAGAAATATTTTTCGAAATCGAATCGTACCGGTAGCCTAGCGGTTCAGGCATGCGACTGTCAAACGACGGCGATGGTCGTGGGTTCGACAGATAAGTTTCATCTCATATTTACCTAAAAAGATATTCAATAATTTTGTAAGGAAATGTCCATCTCTGAACATTAGTACTGATGAATCTTTCATATAACTGTGAAAGCATCAAGCACACGATACATAAACGCGTCTTCAAACCAAAAAAGTAGAATTCTAATTTTGAATTTTGACAATCATCGAAAACAGTACCATATTGTCAAATGGTATATTTCTCTCTTTCCGACGCGCTCTCGGACGGGACTCGAGAGACTGGCCACTAACAGTTTTGATATACCTAAGAAGGATATTTAGCCTTTCTAATAATTAGTCCTGCAAGTCAATATGGATATAACAGATCAAAGTAATATACTAAGTATCTTACTTTACTTACCTTATTCCGTATAATATTAGATTTTCTAGGGAACTATCTTCGTTTATGATCCTTTTAAAATACTGTACTAGTGTTACTTATTTCGATTATTTAATGTGTCTCAAATTAAACAATTACGTTGTTGTCAATCAAAATGGTTTTCATTCAAATAACATGAAGATTTATGCACGATTCGTCTAATGTCAATGGAATTGGGTTTAATAGATAAAGGTTGGGCTTTGATTTGTCAATTGTAAACCTATGGATAGTCATGACTTTCCAATTAAATCAAAGGCGTAACATCTTTGTAAAGGATATGCCTATCCAAAATAGTATATATGTAGTAGGTATGTAACATGTAAGAATATGTCCGCCAAAAATATAGGGGATATTTGTGGATAATCTAGATACATACATATAATCACGCCTCTTTCCCAGAGGGGTAGGCAGAGATCACGGATCTCCATTTGCTACGATCCTGGCAAACCACTTTCGCTTCACTCACTTTCATAATATTTCTCATACATGCTCGTCGGTTTAGGGTACTTTTGACCTGGCCTTTTGTTAAGATTTCTCCAATTTGATCGGAGAGATACAAACATGCTTATCAAAAAAAATTAAACATATTGAAAAAAAAATTTTACACGTTACAAGTCAATCTAATTCGTTGAGACGGTCATATTCGTTACAAAATCCAAAAAGAAAAACAAAAAAGAAGTACTTTCGTCGGGATTTGAACCCGGTTCAATGATGGCGTTACAGACAGATTTAAGCAAAAGAGAGATTTACTGCGCTACCGTATGACATTAGGTGACGAGTGAAAAAGTCAGGTGGGTTCATATTGCATTCTAGAGTGCCAGCCACAAGAACATTTAGTTTCATTTCCTAATAGAGGCGCTACTATATATTTAGTTTTGCGCCCTCTAGTTTGATTTATGAAAAAGGTTTGACAATGACTGACTTTGAAGTGACATTTAGTTACGTTAGTCTGCGTAAATTCACGAAAAAGCACTTTTATGCATATTTTCGGACTACATTTTAAAAAGAAGCACTGATTAGTGCAGATTGATTGCGATTCATACGTAGCACGCTCTTCGGCTTCCGCAGTTTGAAACACATGTTGGTACTGGTCACGGTTTTGCGTAAAATGATGAGCAACAATCGAAATTATATATCGCGACATCTGTTAGCAACAGCTCGACAGGAACCAGTGATGTTTAACCTTAAGGTGGAACGACAGCGTGAACTTTTTATCCAATGTTATAAAGTGGATATTATGATTGTAACAAAAACGTGTGCTGTGTGGACTTAAACTATAAATTACTAGTTTCCTCTTAGAGTTCACCATGGCAACAAAAAAGTTGATTGGCCCGTAACTACTGTTTACTCAATAGGTATAAACGGTGTACATCAAAGATATAGATATACATTAGATAACTTAAACACCTCAATCTGTATGAAAACCGACCGTCACTTTTTTCTACCTACTGTGATGTCACACCGGCGAATTAGTGATTTGAATTCCCCGTTTTCCGCGCAAATTCGATTCTGCAATAAGGCATTTTCTTAATATTCACGGACGGAAAGTCTGACCGAATTCGGACACGCGAAGTACATGCATTTGCGTGATTTATGTATAGGTGATAAGTGGTCTCTCACCTTTTTACTGTCAAATATGCTATCGTCCTCATCGCTATCGAGGCTGAGCACTTTGGCCGGCCGCTTCTTCGGCTTGTCAGCCTTCTCAGCCTTCTCCTTCTTCTTCTGCGGCTTCTTCTTGGGCGGCGAGGCGGCGCGCTCCTCGTCGCTGGAGAGCACGGTGGGCGGCGACGGAGAAGACTTGTGGTTCAGCGAGCTCTTGAACGACTCGTCCTTCTTGGATTCCTCGATGAGCGAGTCGAATAGGCAGTCTGAAAAACAATTATAGAGTAAGTTGGAGGACTAAGCTTCTCAAGATGGGTCAGTTTGGGCTCCCAAATAAAAGGGCGAGTTTGCTTTACGCATAATAAATTTAAAAAACCGGCCAAATGCGAGTCGGACTTGCGCACGAAGAGTTCCGTACCATTCGGTATCTATAAAAACTGTACAAAAAACGTTTGTTGTATAGGAGCAACCTAAATATTTATTTTATTTTGTTTTTCGTATTTGTTGTTATTGCGGCAACAGAAATAAATACATAATTTGTGAAAATTTCAACTGTCTAAGTATCGCGGTTCTTGAGACACAGCCTAAAAAAAACGATTGTTGTGTTGGAGCCTCCTTAATTATGTATTTTATTTTGTTTTTTAGTATTTGTTGTTATAGCGGCAACAGAAATACATCATCTGTCAAAATTTCAACTGTCTAGCTACCGCGGTTCTTGAGATACAGCCTGGTGACAGACAGACGGACGGACAGACAGCGAAGTTTGTGTAAAAAAGGGTCCCGTTTTTACCCCTTGGGTACGGAACCCTAAAAAAACGAGATACAGTCAGTATCATATAATTAGTAGCAGATTACATACATAAATACATTCACGCCTTTATTCCCAAAAGGGGTAGGCAGAGCACATGAAACGTATGTTCCAGCGCCACTTTTAGCATAAATGTGGGTATAAAATATCAACAAAATGGAAAAGAAAGGCAAGAAAGGGGGTGGTGTAATTCTAACCCGACACCACACGGGTAATAATTTTAAAATGGCGGAAAATTCAGTTCACTCATGTTTTTTACTAAAATTTTCGAGAAAAGCACTATACATGCCACAACCACAAGTCTTATTCTTATTCCTGAGGAACTCTCTGGAACATAAACTGAAGGTTCACTTACAGGAGTCCATCTCGTCGGACATCTTTCTAGGCTTGGGCCTCTCGGTTGAGGTTCCAAAGACTGTTTTTCCTAAGTGACTCGTATGGAAGTCTACACTTACCGGCGTCCATCTCCACAGGCTTCTTGGCTGGCTTGGCTTTGGTCTTCTTCACGTTGAAGTTGTCATCGTCGCTGAGCGAGATGGCGCTAGCGGGCGCCTCCACGTCCGAGTCTATTTTGTTGTCCAACAATTCCGGCTCAGAGTCTGATGACGACTTGTCAGAGTCCTTGTACTTCTGAACCTGTGGAAAGGGTGAGATTTGGGTTCGGCATTAACAATACTAAAGGTGAATGGTTTGGCATTATCAATACTAAAGGTGAGCCCTTTAGAGGATGCACCATGTTAAGAGTAATGAACCTGCATTTGTTTCTAGCTGTAATCACAACGATACATAAAGAATCAGCAATGCGCTTGTGATTCTAATGGAGTATCGAGCGTCCATAGGTTACGGTGTCTGCTTACCATCGGGCAGATGCGTATGCTTGTTTGCCACCGTTACATAGTAGTCATACAATTTTGTTTGTATAACAGCGTAAGGATTCTATTAGTACCTACCTTTAAATTTACTCTTGGACAATACAAAAAAATACATATATTTCTAAACTTTCAAGGTTCATATCTTTATACGATTTTAATTATAATTTATACTTTACTAGCTTCTGCCCGCGACTCCGTCCGCGTGGAACTCGTTTATATCGCAGCTCCATACAAACTTCCCCCCCCCCCCCCCCACATTTCACCCCCTTAGGGGATCATTTCGGGGATAAAAACTATCCTATGTCCATCTCCATCCCTTCAACTATCTCCAGATAAAAAAATCACGCCAATTCGTCGCTCCGTTTTGCCGTGAAAGACGGACAAACAAACATACAGATACACTTTCCGATTTATAATATTAGTATAGTATGGATTACGAGAACTCTTTTTTTTAAATAATAGGGGACAATCTTACACAAATCGACCTAGTGCAAACTAATCAAAGCTTATACTATGGGTACTAGATGACGATAAACATACTTATATAGATAAATAAATACTTAAATACATAGAAACCATCCATGACTCGGTAACAAATATTCGTACTCATCACACAAATAAATGTCCTTACCGGGATTCGAACCCAGGACCTCTTGCTTCGTAGGCAGGGTCACTACCAACTAGGCTAAAGCGGTCGTCATTTCAATTTGATGGTTTACTATCCATAAAGCATCACTACGTTATCAATTGATGCCTATCCGATAGTTAGCCATACATTAGAGTAGGAAGGCAGTAATGTGAACCTTGGTGGCAGCCCTGCGCGCGTTAGTCCTCTCGCGCGGGACGGGCGCCGCCACGTCCGCGTCGGAGCCCGACGGCTCCTCGCTGTCGCTGCCATCGAAGGTCATCTTCTTCTGCAACACACATATTGTCAAAGCGGGCTCTTCACTAAAGTAAACAATTAACACAAATGTTACTTCAGCAATCTTCGTCCACGCCGACGAGTGCTGACAAGTACCCAATCTAATCGAACGTATGACCATTTCAATAAAGACCTTGTTGCGCTATACGTAAGGTACAATATGCAATGTCAGGTGAACTCGTGCTTTCCCGCTCATGGCGCCAAACAAAATGGCGGGCGCCGGAGCTGCCGGCGTTGCGCGCAAAATTCTGGCCAATGGGCGTTGAAAATTTTAGCGCTGCCTTATGATTGGTTAAAATGTTTTGCGCAGATACTTGTATTCGGGGTACTACTCTACCTCTTGGTAATAACAACTCGAAAACCCGTTGTCTCAAGAGTAAAGGGGAGCCTGCCGTAACTAGGTACAGACAGCACCATATTTTTAGTAGCAGCCAAATAAGTCAAACATTTCGGTACACGTGTTTATTACTGTAAGATTAAGGATGTGTCACGAGTCACGATATATTTGGGTACTCTAGCTGCTACTAACTATTCAATGCTGACTTTACACGGCTTTTAAATGAGAATCATCATCACATCACATCATTAGCCTATATACGTCCCACTGCTGGGCACAGGCCTCCTCTCATGTATGAGAGGGAACGGGCAGTAGTCCCCACGCTGGCCTAGTGCGGATTGGGAACTTCACATACACCTTTGAATTTCTTCACAGATGTATGCAGGTTTCCTCACGATGTTTTTCCTTCACCGAAAAGCTAACGGCAAATATGAAATCATATTCCGTACAAAGTTCCGAAAAACTCATTGGTACGAGCCGGGATTCGAACCCACGACCGCCGTTTGACAGCCGCATGCCTGAACCACTGGGCTACCGTAGCTTTTTCCTTTTTTTCTTTTTCTTTTTTTTAATGAGAATACCTAGGATAATATACGATTCTCACCGGGCCGGCCCAGAGCGCACCTGAGTGCATATTACCAGTCTCTAAAGGAGTTTCAGGCTTTAATACAGACGTTACATTTCATATTTGAATGGATTTGCGGCCGGACGGCTACGCTCGGCCACCGTCGCATCTGACCGGCTCCGTTAGGCTTTTGCCGCATGTACTCTAAAACGCGGTCGACTACCGCCGGGTTCTTGCGACGCTACCCGACCCGCTTGGTAGGAATCGTACATAAGTCACGATCCTCAACATTTGAGGGACAGACTGAGGTAAGATCACTTTATAAGCACCATGACACTTCACTACTAACCAAGTGCTATTGACCACAATCAGTGTACTGACCTTCTTAGGTTCTCTCTTGAACATGAGCTTCGTCTGTTTGAGCCCATTCTTCTCCGGTTTATCAGGCTTCTCAGCCTTCTCGGCCTTCTCAGGCTTCTCCTTCTTCACCCTGGACTTGGGTTTCTTCTCGCCGCTCGAAGGACTGATGCCGGCTGGGTCCTCCTGGGAAAGGTGGAAGAGTTTTTAACATGTCGGAAGTGTTTCTACACAGTAAAGGATTTTTTATAGTAAAAATTAACACATAATTAGGTAGTACTGTGACATTAAGTAAATTGTTTGATTGGCATAGCGTTTTCTTTCGTTTTTTATTTATACTATATTGTTACTCTTTTAAGAATTATTATTGTAAAAAAATATAGAATGTGATATAACTATGCATTAGATTGACATTAGTCACTTATTTGATTGATACAAAGACATACTTGACATGATATAAACTCCTTATTTCTATTAATTTTCTTTTTTATTCTTTATTGTTACTTTTTGTTACTGTATTTGTTTATATTTATTTTGGAATTGTTATTTGCATTTTTTGATATTTTTATTTCAAATGCAATGTTACTGAACAAATAACTATGAACTATAAACTTATGTCTGGACGTGGAAGCAGGAAAACGTATGTAACTGTTATATCATATACATGTCACTAATATAAAATGTCAGTAAAGTAATACCCCGGTTTACGCGACCTCGCTTTACACGGATTCGCTACACGCGCATTTCAAATTTTCGCGTTTTACGCGCTCGCCCGGATTGGACAAATTCAAAAACAGCAAGGCGGGGTGGCGTGAAGTATTTAGGCAAATCACTGCGATTTATTTCAAAGTTAGTTTATTTACGTCAGTGAGTTGTGACATTCGCATAACGCGATATTCTCCAACGCACATCCCTGCACGGCTATCATGCGACGCCGCGCGAGCTCTCTCGATTTTTGTCGCACTATCCATCTCTTTCTTATTAGAACACTTAGAACAAGAGATATAGTGCGAGAAAAATCGAGAGTATATCGCGACCGTCGCATGATAGCCGTGCTGGTTTAAACCGGGGTTTTACTGCATACTATAATGAGATTCATTTATTTATTTATTCCCTAATTAACACTAACTAACAAACAGGCTATGCATGCTAATTAAAGAGGGGGATATTATACAATAATGAGATTAATAAGGATCGTCTCACCGGATCATACTCCTTCTTGATCTCCTTGCGGGTCTTGGCCTTCTCGGCCGCCTGGATCCTCTTGATGAGGTCCTCGGAGATCTTGGGCTCCACGCGCCGCCCGTTGCTCGCCGGCGCGATGTCCAGCATCGACTTGCGGCTCTTGTTCTTGTTGGCCTAACACATACACATCAAATAAGGTCATACTGCTCATATATACATCAGGAATGTTGCAGTCGCATCCACATCCGCGGAAGTTACGCAAGAATCGACAATTCACGACAAGAAAGAACTCATACCGCGCGAGTTTCAGTTATTTTCGCCATTAGGAAAACAAACTTATTTTCTTTTCTGTGACCAAGATCAGACGCGCCTTTTATTTGTTCGCTATTATTGTGATTTAGTCTCAACGTTTTTGATGATTGCGTGATATCATAAAATGGACGTTGTTTTTACGGTTTTTAGTGAGTGACGCCAAAATCCGCATCCCCGGATGTGTGCCCCCAAATATCCACATTCGCCTCCGCATCCGCGGATGTCAAAAGATCACATCCGTAGCATCCCTGATATAAATACACAGAAATATCCGGCAGGCCATGAACTATTTGGGCTCAGCCGGTATCTCGGGACCAAGCAGTACTTACGCTATACAAATGAAATAATCTTTGGACCAATGCGTTACTTTTTTAATGTACTACTTCGATGCCATTCGGCCACCTTAACACATTGATGGACAGTAGACGCCTATAGGCGTAATTCTATTGTTATTTATATTGTGTCTGGATTAGTGTCCATAAAAATGTTAAACAATCTCAAGTATACATTACGAATAAGACAGTCACATACATACATACGCTAGATAAACATAACCCTCCTCTCCTTCGGCAGTAGGGTAATAAACGAAACTGACGAAAATACTCGGAAAAGTAGCGTTAACATATTATAAAGATTTTAAAATCTAAGAAAAACTTAAAACAAAGATCAACAAATGGACTTATTTGTTGACCCTTGAAACTCGTGACGTCACTCGTTCCTATTCCCCAAAAACCTTCAATAGAACAGTGTCTTATATAGATATGTCAGTATCTTTTCCGACAGAACAGCACAAATAATACACTTAATCACGTCTATATCACGTACCTTCATCCTGTCCATCTGGTATGTATTGCAAGACAAAGAGAAAACAATAACACATTATTTTTATCATCATGATAAGTTCAATTAGGGCCTAACTAAGTGTCCCAAATCAAAATGCGACCCCTATACATATACTCCGCTTAAGTATCCGCGTCCATGTCTCACATTAACACATTCACTGCCAGGAACCCGCCTAGCGGGGCGCCTAAAGCCGGGTTCCCACGGCCCGTTGTTTCACAGATCTGACCGCGCCTTTACAGGCCGACAGATCGTGGGAATGGTCGCATCCGATGTGGCCAGTGGTCGTCTGTCGTCACCCGTTCCATCCGCCGGGAGTCGGTAAGTTCAAAGGCGCGGCGCGGCGTGGCGCGACGGTGCCTGTGGCGTCCTGGGTCCCACAGCCTGCATTCTCACAGGTGAGATCGCGCTATGGCAGACGCGACGGTTCCCATGGCCGGCTGGTCTGGCCTGGCGCGATCTGACCTGTGGGAGGGCGGGCCGTGGGACTCCGGCTTGGGCACAGGCACAGGCATCCACAGGCGTGGCATGATCCGGCCTGGCCTGTGATAACACGGGCCGTGGGAACCCGGCTTAAGCCGTAGTCACTCTTGCTACATACGAGGAAAACCCCGGGATCGTCTACGAGCGTAGCGCGTAGCGATTCTTGGTAGTGAATGTGTTAACTGCAGCGAACGAAACCAAATAAATGCAAACTCCATACAAACTTCTACCCAAACACGTGCCTAAACCCCGGTATGCGCATGTGCGAACTAAACGGCTGCCTGGCATCGTTTTGACACCCCGCCCCCAACCCCGCGTAATGGCAATGGCAATCATTCTGTGGGGCCATTTTGAGGCGCTACTTACCATGATTTTTACGTTCGCTGGTAACTGTAATAAATATTTTTTTTACTCGCACATTAAAACAAGTCTTTTAGTGAAATGCGTTCACTTTAAGATAGGTTACAGTAGTACCACAAATACATACAAGTTACATCGGCAATCTTCGGCCACGCCGACGAGTGCTGACAAGTGCCGAATTAAATCGAACGTATGACCATTTGAATAAAAACCTTGTTGCACTAATCGTAAGGTACAATATGCAATGACAGGTGCCCGGTGCAGGTTCCCGCTCATGGCGCCAGACAAAATGGCGGACGCGTCCGAATGACGGCGTCGCGCGCAAAATTTCGCCGCGCAAACGCGCTGCCTTATGATTGCTTAAATTTTTTTCAAAAAATACTTTCTGCGCAGGCACATGTAACTTATATTTGTGGTACTACTCTACTCATAAGTTTGATTGACTAAAGCGTGGATTGTAGAGGGTAGGTAAATTACCAGAGCTTTAGCGGTCTTCTTGTTGGTGGTGGCTTCTTCTTGCCTCTCCTTCTCCTCCACATCCTCCAGCTTGATGAGGAACGTGTCCAGGTCCTCGCGCCAGAGCATCGCCGGGGTCTTTTTCCTTTATACATAACATATCATGAGTATGAGTTGTTGGGGCTGAGCTACAGGCTACCAACGGGGAACGGCCATCAGATATGGTGGTTAGCTGCGAATATACCGAATAAGCAGTCCCCGATCAAGCAGTGACTGGGTTACCAGGGCGTAGTGGGACGGACTTCTCAATAAAAGATACATAGGCCTTATGACCACCTTGCGGCATGGCGAGTAAACGCCGCCAAACGCGTAAGCATTCCCCCGGTATAGAGCAACAGCTGCATCAGTATTGGCAGAAGGCCGAGGAAGTGGGTTCCGGTAGGACTTTTGAGCAAATAGGAGTGGGCGTATATATCCAGCCATTACACTGCGATGTGGAAGGCCAGTGGGGAAATCACCACATTAATATTCCCTATTAATTATGGTGTAATAAGTGGCGATGTTGGCGACTGGCTGTGGTGCCAATCTTTTATATATAGAATTGTAACCTTTTTGTTTGTATTGTGTTTCTATTTGTTTTCCTTGACGTGTGCGTCAGTTGTCGATCTGCCTTTGCCACGTCAATGTAATTTAGCTGGTTTTGTGTGTAAATATCTCAATAAATACCAGTTTTTAAGTGCTACCGTTGTTTCCATCATCTCACCCATACATTTATACAGTCCACTCTCATCCGCTAGTTATCATTTTGGTCCATTCTCGCCGTAATTACAACAGTTGTCAAAATTTTTCACGTACTTAAGTCATCGTAGATTCGTTTCGTATTTTGAAAACGAGCATACAACAGATGGGCACCGTTCCCCATGGCGAGGCACAACTTGGCCTCGCTTTCGAACGCCCTAATGCTCGTGCTAGCACGCACAACAAGGCAGATGTCAATGCGCCACCTAAAAGTGTTCACAGTAAACAACCGTGCAGCGAGCGCACTCACTCATCGCGTTCCTCGGCAGCCGTCCGTGCACAGAAGCTAGCTCTTGAAGCAGATGCGATGCGGCGTCAAGTGGAGCGCGAGCGCGAACTCGCTCGCCAACAGGCGGATCGCGAACGTCAACAGGCTGAGCGCGAGTTTGAACTCGCTCGCCAACAGGCGGTATTCGCACGTCAACAGGCGGAGCGCGAGTGCGAACTCGTACGTCAAATGGCGGTGGCGGAGCGCGAGCGTGAGCTACACCAAGCGGAACGCAAGCGCGAACGCGACCTCGCCCGCCTCGAGACTGAGGCGGAGGAGGTGGAATTACAAGCGAAACTCGCCGCCCTGGATGCCTCAGATAAGTCCACCAAATCTCGTAGTTCATGTTTTTCTAATCGTGATTCCGAAAAGCGTACCACAATGTGGGTCTCAGAACAAAACGCAAACATGACAACGGCAACTCTTACAAACACGCCTGGTGAGGCACCGACTGTCACCCTGGGTAACCCTCAGGGACTTCTTTCACAGCCGGCCGTCCCCGCCAACACGGTGTCGTTTCGTTTGTCCGATGTCAACCATGCGAACCTTTCAGATCCCACATATGCCGCTATTCGAAAAAACTACAACAGAGTGGTACGAAAACAATCACCGTCTGAACGCCCGGCGCCAGATCCTATAATGCAATTGACTCACGCAATTAACGCTCTTTCCAACAGGCCAAAGAAACCCGAACTTATCACATTCTCGGGTGATGTCGGTCAGTGGATGGCTTTTAAGAGTAGCTACGATAAAACTAAATCCAACTTTTCCCCGCTAGAGAACCTAGACCGTCTTAACAACGCTGTGCGTGGCCCAGCGTACCAGTCCGTCGCGTCACTCCTGTGGGCCTCCGGCGATCCCGAAGAAGTCATTAGAGCCTTGCAGCAGACGTACGCAAGGCCGGAACTGCTGGTGGCCCGCGAGGTCGCCGAGCTGCGCAACAGTGCTAAGATAAGTTCTCCTGATGATTTAAATTGCTTAGCTAACAAACTACGGAATTTTGTAACCACTCTCAAGCTTCTCAATCAACATGAGTACTTGTTTTCCCCCGAGCTCTTCCGGTGCGTTTTGTTTAAATTGAGCGAACACACAAGAGGCCGTTTCACGGATTTTGCGTCTCTGTGTGTACTCGAGGAAAAAATTATTACAAAATTAGAGTTACTGTCACGCTTCCTATTGACCGAGGCTGATAAACAGCTCAAATACAATTTCGTTCCTGACAGTACTGTTAAGGCACCGGCTCCGACACATTTCTATAAATTTCAACATCGTAAGGAAACTGTACACGCTACAGTATCTAATGATAAAACCCCTGAGCGTTGTACATATTGTAAGCAAGGGCCTCACAACATAAAAACCTGCAAAAGCTTTTTAGTTCTGAACCTCGACGATAGATGGCGTTGGGTCCGAGAGACTAAAGTGTGTTACCGTTGTCTTAAGCCTAATCCTCACACGTGGAACAACTGCCGTGCGAAACGTTGCGGAGTTGATGGATGTTCGAGACGTCACAATGCACTTCTCCATGGTACAGCCGGTGTTAACGCTAGCGCGGCACCCAGCGGCCAGTTCAATAATACTCAAGTGGATTCTGCCAACTCTACCAGCCCCGACCAGATGAATGACGCCGACCGCAAACCTGAGCCTGTCGTAAAAATCACAAATACGTCTGATTGTTTAATTAACACGACAGGGTCCTTGCTGTCAGCATATCGTCCCCGCGGTCTGCTGAAAGTGGTGCCAATCGTCCTCGAGGGTCCTGACGGCTGCTTCGAGACGTCAGCACTGCTCGACGAGGGCAGTACGGCGACGCTCATTGATGGGGAAGTAGCAGCACGCATCGGCGCGAAGCCCACATGTCAAGAGCGTCTTCGCATCGAAGGTGTTGGCGGTATGAGCAAAGAAGTGGACGTAAGTTACGTTGACTTTCACATTCGCGGACGTAACCAATCTGATCGATACCTGGTGGAGCACGCCCGGGCGATCAAACCATTAGGCCTCCGCGCAGTTCCCTGATTCTATAAATCTCACTGACTACAGTCATCTGTCAGACTTATCCGATGAGTTGTCATACATGGACGCTTCCCCTACTGTTCTCATCGGTGCGCCCGACTGGCACTTATCTTTGAGTCGTGCAGTACGGTGTGGGAAAAAGAACGAACCCGTCGCTTCCAAAACTTTGTTGGGCTGGGTGCTTCATGGTGCACTTTCCGTCTCATCCAAGCCACTCGAGTTTGTAAATCACATTTCGGACGATTTAGATGATCTTATCAAAAGTCAATACGACATTGACGCCTTGGGCATAACAAAAAATGCTCTTCGCCCAAATGACGATGATAAGCGAGCCGTAGAAATTATTGAATCGTCGGCTCGTCAGTTAAACACTGGCCATTTTGAAGTTGGTCTCCCATGGAGGAAGGATTTACCGAAGATCATACCTGATAGTTACCCGCAGGCACTTTCGAGGTTCAAAGCCCTCGAACGACAAATGTCAAATGACCCAAAGTTCGCCGCAGCTTTTCAAGAGTTCATAAATGGCGTCATCAGTAAAAGCTACGCCGAAGAGTGTGACATAAATACCTACCATAAGCGAAATCCACCAAATATTTCGTGCGTAACTGCAAATGGTTCTATACTGTGGTATTTACCTATTTTTGGCGTTCTACACCCACAAAAAAAGAAGCTAAGGGCAGTTCATGACGCTGCAGCGGCAACGAAAGGCGTAAGCCTCAACAGCCTCCTGCTGCAAGGCCCTGACATACTGTCATCCCTTCTCGACATTTTATTCCGCTTTCGAGAAGGCAAAGTGGCCTTAAATGGGGACATCAAAGAGATGTTCCCTCAAATCAAAATTTCTCCCGGGGATCGGGACGCCCAACGCTTTCTCTGGCGCGACAATGATGGCAACGTAAAGGAGTACCGTATGTCTTCAATGATTTTTGGTGCAGTTTCGAGCCCATTTGTCGCACTCTACATTAAAAACAAAAATGCGAAAATGCTGGCAAACGAGTACCCCGCTGCTTGTGAGGCAATTATTAACGACCACTATATGGACGACTATCTCGGCAGCTACTCCAGCGTTGCCGAAGCGGCACAAACAGCCGCCGACGTAGTCACGGTCCACAAGGCAGGTGGTTTTGAAATGCGCGCGTGGACGTCAAACCATCCAGAGGCTCTCTCCCTCATCCCCAAGGAACTTCGAAGCGATGCGACGTCTGACGTCTACCTGCCACCAAGTAATGAGGTTGGCGTTTTGGGTGTAAAATGGAACCCACGGCAAGATTCGTTAGGTTTTCGTACTATATCCCAGATACCGACTGACACTTTAACCAAACGCAGCTTATTATCAAACGTCATGAAAGTATATGACCCTCTCGGCTTGTTAATGCCAGTCGTTATCTGGGGTCGCATCTTAATTCAAAGATTATGGCGCGCAGGCATCAGTTGGGATGCGCAGCTTCCTGAGGTCTACGTGAGAGAATGCGAGGACTGGTTTACGCAGTTGCAAGTTGCAGCCAATGTAAAAATTCCACGCTGGTACATGAACAGGTCGGACGTTTCGGACATCCAGCTGCACTTAGTAGCCGACGGCGGCGAGCAGGCCTACGCTTGTGTTGCATATTGGCGTTTCAGCTACAGCGACGGCACTGTATCCACGACTCTCATCGGAAGCAAGGCACGCGTCTCGCCTCTCAAACCGGTCTCGATTCCTCGTTTGGAATTACAAGCCGCGCTCATTGCATCCCGTTTTGCGCAAACAATTTTACAAGCTCATCGCTTTCAGCTCTCCGAAACCATCTTTTGGACCGACTCTACTACGGTCCTCAAGTGGATTCGGAGCGACGCTCGCGCGTTTAAACCGTTCGTTGCACATAGGCTAGGAGAGATATTGGAAACCACCAATCCGTCTAATTGGAGGTGGATTCCAACCTCTCTCAACGTTGCCGACGACGCAACTAAACCAAAGAAAATTAACTTGATCGCGTCCCATCGGTGGTTTACCGGTCCGCAGTTTCTTCTGGAACCGCCACGCACTTGGCCTACCGAGTGCGTTGCTGACGTGGAAGAGAGTCCACCAGACCCCGAGTTGAAATCTGACCTGGTGGTTCTGCTCCTCGACACCTTGCCATCGAGTTCAGTACCCAACCCGACGCGTTTTAGCTCTTGGCTGCGTCTACTTCGCGCCACTGCCCGCGTTCTCCAGGGCGCACGACTATTCCGGCTTAAACTGTCTCGGCCTATAGCTCCAAATTCTAAACTGTACCTAGACAGCACCACATCTCCCTACCAACTGCACGCTGAAGACATAATAGAAGCCGAGAAGATGGTGTTGCTACAAGCTCAGGCAGACAGTTTCCCGGAGGAACTAACAGCTTTACGTTATTCAAAGCCAGTGCCCAGGAACAGCAGGATCGCAAAACTCGCACCGATTCTCGGCCAAGATGGCTTATTGAGACTGGACACACGCATAAGTTCTGCTCCAGGAGTAAGCGAGTACGTGAAGTCTCCAGTTATCCTCGACGGTCGCAACCATGATGTACGACTACTCATCCTCTACGAGCACACCAGAGCGTCGCATCAATTCAACGAACTGGTGCTGAATGAACTCCGACAAAAGTACTGGATACTTAGAGCACGTAACAGTATTCGCAGTGTAGCGCACGCCTGTATACACTGCCGAAGGTGGAAAAATCAGCCTGCTCAACCTCAGACTGGCAACCTACCGCCCGAAAGACTCGACCACCATAAAAGGCCCTTTACTCATGTTGGACTAGACTATTTCGGCCCCATAATGGTAACGATATACCGCCGCCAACAGAAGAGATACGTTGCATTATACACATGCTTAGTGACGAGAGCGCTTCATCTTGAAATAGTCACTTCATTGTCGTCCGATTCTGCCATAATGAGCCTGAGGCGTTTCATCGCTCGCCGAGGATCACCTACGACCATCTTTTCAGACAACGGCACAAACTTTGTCGGGGCTTCCCGCGAGCTACGCTCTCTTCATGACGATTCCATTAAAGAATACGCCACAAATCAGAAAATTAAATGGCGCTTCATCCCACCTGCGTCTCCATTTATGGGCGGCGCATGGGAAAGGCTCGTGCGGACAGTTAAGACAGCCCTTAGATCCTGCCTCATAAATGAACCTCTTAAAGAAGACGTCCTGGCAACGCTACTACTTGAAGCAGAAGCCATAGTCAATTCACGGCCATTGAGCTACATATCATCTTCAACTGATTCACCGGAGGCCATAACTCCCTTTCATTTTATTCTGGGCACATCATCCGTAGTACCATGGACGTCGACATTGACAGACGCAGACCTAGTCCGAAGATGCGACTGGCGCAGAATGCTACGGCTCGCCGATCACTTTTGGGCGCGATGGCTACGCGAGTACCTGCCGACGCTTCGACCAAGAGGAGCCACCACCGACAACGCGGCTAATCTCAGCGAGGGTGATGTGGTGCTGATCGCTGACCCTAGCCTCCCTCGCGGCCTATGGCCCCTAGGAAGAATAGCGAAGGTCTATTTAGGACCCGACGGAGCGGTCCGTGTAGCGGACGTTCGTACAAGGGGCGGTCTGCTGCGCCGACCGGCCCGTAAACTTGTTTTAATGGAATCCGCACCTCAGTCAGTCACCACTAGTAGTTAGTGTTCCACTGGGGATCCGGTATGTTGGCGACTGGCTGTGGTGCCAATCTTTTATATATAGAATTGTAACCTTTTTGTTTGTATTGTGTTTCTATTTGTTTTCCTTGACGTGTGCGTCAGTTGTCGATCTGCCTTTGCCACGTCAATGTAATTTAGCTGGTTTTGTGTGTAAATATCTCAATAAATACCAGTTTTTAAGTGCTACCGTTGTTTCCATCATCTCACCCATACATTTATACAGTCCACTCTCATCCGCTAGTTATCAGGCGATAAGAGCCCGGCTCTTAAGTTTATGATGATTATGAGTATAATACAACAGAACTGGCCAACTCTAATGTTATAGAGATACAGGTCTACACTGGCAAAACTATGGAACAAAAATGTTGCTTTTTACACTTGTAAACAGCTTCGTGAAATGGGCTTCTGGCTTTCATCAACAGTAGTAGGTAGTTCTTTAGTATTAGTTTTACCTACGCCCCTTGTCCCAGTGTAATCCAGGAACCGACTAGTATTCTTTTCATACAAAAACTAAGGTGTTTATTTTATTTCTATGTATTCTAATTTCGTATGTAAAAGTATTCACACTCCAAGTTACTGCTCAAAGTAACATTCTGAATTTCTTGAGATGCTTGTTTATGTACATGTAAGTTTTGAAACACACTGTTATAGAATAAATGATGATGATAATAACTCATCTAATATTTCGACGTTGTCCACGTTAATCCTCTAGCCTGATCCCCAGGGGAAAAAACGGCTGAGTTGTTGGGTGAACTGCGACGCTACAGCGCGCGAGCCGACCGAGCGAAGCGAGCGTGACGCGGCAGCGTCCGGCGAAACGCCATAACCGAACTTCATCATTTTTTCCTAGTTAAATATAAAATAATTGCTGCTAATTCCCCTGGATGATCGATGTCAGCTGATTAACGTGGATAACGTGAATATTTGTATGAATAGTGGTATAAGTCCCTGGTGTAACAAGCCTGCTTACTTGAGAATATCGAGTTCGGTGAGTTTCTGGTCGCGCTGCTTGAGCAGCTCGTCTTTCTTCTCCTTGGTGAGCATCCACATGGACATGCCCAGCAGGTAGTTGAACTTCTTCACCTCCTTAAGCGCTTGGAACGCTTTCTCTGAAATTTACACACACATATTTTTTTATATAACGACGGTGGCAAACAAGCGTACGGCCCGCCTGATGGTAAGCGGATACCGCAGCCTATAGACGCATGGAACTCCAAAGGAGTAACATGGGCGTTGCCGACCCTTGATATGTTTGAGGATTCGCCGTGTTGACAGCTGAAGGAACAAGTTCCCTCGCTCTCAACACAACGCATCCTCGGGAGCACTGGCGACCTTGCTCACCTCCAGGAACACAACACTACTACAGAGCAAGTAGTAGTGTTATTATGGCTGTGGTCTTCTGCAACGCGGAGGTTCCACAGTTGGACTGCTCCAAATTCGACCGGGATGACATTTCGCTGTGCCCCATTGGTATCATCAATGACATTATATTCATATATTCAAAACTGGGTTTTGAGTAAACAAGAAATGTTCTTTCCATATTTGATTGCACATTTCAATTGTAAGTAAAATGCTCGATTTCTAAACGATAATTTTAACGTCCTTGTCACGCGGTACTGCCGTTTAATGAACATTTAAATATAGTGGTAATATTTTTTTGGCATTCGCTGGCATAGGCGCATTGTTTTCGCAGATCAAATGAAAAACTATACTAGTACGGGCTATGGCGGAGCTGAGGCGTTTCATAACTGTTTAACTCAAACCCAATAGGTTACGAAACGGTTTTGTGACGGCCCGGTGTCCTTTATAGGGACATTAACACGTTCGCAACCAACTCACTCCGGCTGAGCCCGCTAGGCCGGCAGTAGTATGAACTTACACGCCTAGCAAACTCTGTCGGTTTCTGGTGAATTGTTCAATTTTTAGTCCGGTTGCGAAGTGTTAATACATGTAAATGGGTAGCGATGTATCGACATACCCGGGTCGACGGGTTTCCCCTTCTCGGGCTGCGGCTCGGGCTCCTCCTCGGACTCGGGCTCCTCCTCCACCACCTCGAGCCCCTGCATCTTGGACGCGCGCTTCTTCCACTCCGCGATCGGGTCCGGCGCGTATCCTGGAAACGGACACGGGTTTATAGTACTGCCATATAATACGGACGTAGACCCTAAATATAGCTACAACTTAGAAAAGTAGAAAAACCCCCAACATTTTCATTTCAATGTCCAATATCTCAAAAACGGCTGAACAGATTTTTATGAAACATGGCTAAGAACACTCGGGATAAAATTAAGTATCTATTTATGACACAAAAAACCGCATTCAAATCGGTCCATCCGTTAGGGAGCTACGCTACCACAGACAGATACACACGAGCCGAAAATACACAGATACACACGTTAAACTTACAATAACACCCCTATTTTTGCGTCGGGGGTTAAAAATATGCCTAGTGACTAAAACCCCATTCAGATATCTCAAAGAATTACGAAGCTACAACCATTTTAATATTGCTTGTTAGAGAGAGAAAACGCAAACAGTATGTGACGTCACGTTACGGGATGCAGCCGGGGGGCCGCGTAGACGTGGCGCGGCAAGTTGCCGTCTATTAGTGACGTCACAATCTTCAAGCGTGATCGTTTCATATGAAGTTGCGTTTTGCGAAAACGGGACAGAACATACCCCCCCTTCTTAAAACTTTGGATACTAATAACTTCGTGATAAATTAACCTCTAGCGTTGATTTTTTCTCCATTTGACTACATTTTTGACAAAATATGACATTATTGATTATTTTATTTAAAATGAATACTTAAGTTGTGGCACATAAATCATTACCCGTCCAAATTGAGTAGGTTGATTATGGCAAGTAATCAGCCATTTTAAGACCAGTTCTTAATTTAGCTGCATAGGAGCTTTTCCGTCCATCGTTGTGGCAACACGTATAGCCTGTCCTGAGTATGATCCATGATCCTGATCAATAAATTATTGATAGATTGAATGACATGACCCGCAGGTCCTGGCCGACGTACCTCGTTTGATCAGTTCCTCGACCATCACCTTCCGCTTCTTGTTCTCGACCACCAGCCCCTTGTCGCACTTCTCCAGGATGAACCTTGCCTGGTTGGACAGCTTATCCGCCTCGGCCTGCAGCTGCCCCTCCAGCCAGTCCTTGCGCCGCAAGTAGTACTTCATGCGGAGCGAGTAGAACTCGCGGAGGACTTCTTCCACTTTGTCGTACCTGTGGGTTAAATGATGTTAGTTCCACCGTCGTCTAACCCGTCAAGTGTCCTGTAGACTAACGTTAGTCTACAGCAATTTTGTACTTGTGTACCTACTGATTATACTTTTAGTGTTAAATTTTGAATACAATTTTGGCTGCGGTTGTGAGGTAGGCCACAGCGAAATATCATCTTGCTCGAGTTTGGAGCAGCCCAACTCGGGAAGTACCTCCGCCTTGCGAAGACCACAGCCATAATAACTCTACCACTTGCTCTGTAGTAGTGTTGTGTTCCTGGAGGTGAACAAGGTGGCCAGAGCTTCCGAGGATGCGTTGTGTTGAGAGCGAGGGAATTTGTTCCTTCAGCTGTCAACACGGCGAATCCTTAACCATATCAAGGATCCGCAATGCCCATGTTACTCCTTTGGAGTTGCAGTGCGTCTATAGGCTGCGGTGTCCGCTTACCATCAGGCGGGTCGTACGCTTGTTTGCCACCGTCGTTGTATAAAAAAAAGTCAATATCCTGATAAATAATAGTTGGGAGGCAACATAATTTGGCACTCGTATAGTATTTAGGTCGTAACTTAAAGTGTTGGTTATCTGAAGAAAGCTTGGATAATTTAAAAACAGTTCACTTCTACAAAATAAGCTAAAAACGTAGTCTTTTTCGACACAAAGACGTCTAAGCCAATATTTTAGCTACCCTAATCACAAATCATCGGCCGCGCCACTATGTGCTTCTCTTTTATGAGATTTTCTCGATATATTCCTGGCCTGCACTACCTGTTTACAAATCTTCTTCAAAATTTCCTGCTACGCAAAGGTTTTCTGGAAGAGATCGCTTTAAAGCGATAAGACCGCCTGTTGTTGTGCATAATGGTTTCCGATCGTTTTTTCTAGGAAACGATCGTATTTGTCATGCTACTTTAATCAGCCCCAGCACTTTTTGTACCGAGACTGACTGAAATAGTAAGACACGTTCGTACGTTTCCGTGAAAAAACGATGGTAAACCATTATGCACTACATCTGTAACATGTTTTTCTTATGTTGTGGTGCATGCACCACATAATAAAAGAATATTATTATTACTATGTGCCAACAATAGTGGTGGTGCCAGCTGCGTTCGGGTATTTTCACTTTACACCTCGGAGTTGTCTGGGGGCAGAGTTTAGCCGTGGCAAGAGGCAAAGGCCTGCGACTGCGATAAAAACGTGACTCACTTCTTCAGGCAGTTGTTGTGGTCGAACGCGTTCATACAGGTCATGGATATAGTGGTCTGCAGCTTGAACACCTTGTGGATGCCCTCGGCTTCCACTTCGGGCAGCTTGCCCGGCAGCAGGGTCACCACGAAGCGCACCGTCGTGTCGGTGTTGTATTCCTGCCAACAGATAGGATTACTTTTAGAGATCTTTACTAGAATTGCATCATTCTATTATTTTATAAAATCGGAATTAAGAGTCCGCAGTAAGCTCGATTTTTAAAAAGCCGTCCCCATACTTGCTTATCTTTTCCGGGATTTGGCTAGGTGTAGGTATAAAAGCACCCGAATTACCGATCCCTGCTTTCTTTAGTGCAAAAGTAGGAGATAAGATTCAAAACTTGCCAAAAATCGATGAAAACCTCGGGTTAAGTCATGTAATGTGATTACTTGAGAATCAAAATAAAACACTCATAAATGTATCTAAAGGCTGTAGCTACTAACCCTGTACTCGGATATAACTGGTTTCACTTTATCCGTCCCCAGCATGGGTTCCAGAACATTCTCCTTGTAGTTCTGCGTCCACATCCCGACCGGAAGCTCCGTAATCTCGATCTTGTCGCCCGGCAAGATGGCCGCCTCGCCGGAAATGACGTATTTGTCGCCGAAACTCTCGACGTGGCCTTTGAAGTTCTTGTACCATGGATGCATGGTTTTTGGTTCCTCTCCGTCGAGCATAAGACTGAAAATAAGAAATTATAAATATTATTGAATAAATCTGATATGTTACAACCTACATTTTTTTTAAAATATTAATAACGACATACCAACTCGTGTTTCATGTTTCATGTCAATTTGTTTATTTTTTATTTGTTTTTGTTTACATTAGTCTTTGTTTTTGTTGGCATTGCTTATCTCATAACATAACCTCCATAAATATAATATAACATACATACATACAGGTCAAACTGAGAATCTCTTTTTTTTTAAACGGGTTAAAATAACTACTCTAGGGTCATTCCAGCGAAACTGACACCCTAGCCATAAAAAATAAATAACTTAATTCATACTTAAATCTATGTCTACAGAATAGAACATTATACCTTGTTTTATTAATCAATGAGTTTTTTCCTTTTTATATAATTTTGTTGCATTTTATTCGTTTCTGAATTCAACCCTAGCGCCAGTTATCTAGGGTAGCTTATTTTTACTCTAAGTTGGCAGGACTATTTTGCGTCTTTTCTGAACATTACGGAAAAAGTTATACGTATAAAAGAAAATATATTTAACGCAGTTTAAACTAGTGGTAAGTAATTATAAATAAATTTCCATGGTTAGGATTTATTGGGCTTCTACAAAATGGTTAACTCATGTCCCACCCGTCACAGTAAAACGATGTTTTTTCTTGTTTAACCTAAAAATATTTATCCTCTTGTTGTAATGCTTTGTGGAAGTAACAATTAAGTTAAGGGCGATTATTTTAGCTAAAAAACACGTTGCATTTGTAAATAAAAATCGCTTTTAACGCTTTTCAAAGTATGTCCCACCCGTCACAGTGACTGGTGAGCAAAATGGGTTATCTGATAAAACTGACTTAGTGAGTATAAAATCGTTGTTTTAACTTTATTTAAACGAATCTAAAGCAAATTGTATGTGTTATATTGCTTAATTCGGTGGTGGTATTCTTTTTTAGAACACAATGAATACTACGGAAAGGAAACGCAAGTCGCGGCAAAAACTAAAAGGAAACCCAACAAAATGGCAAGAGTTTTTAGCAATTTTAGATTACTGCGAGGAATAAGTCGAAAGAGTATAAATACCTCGCAGTTTCGCAAACTGCCGGTGACCGTGACAATGAATTAAAGCGCATTTTTAAAATGTGTTGATAAAACCAGTACAACATTTCGAATGAATGAGGAAGATGTCTCTTTCATTAAAATTTGACAAATTTTAGACATTATACCTCAACCGCTGATAAAAATATGCGGTAATAGACTGTATTATAAATTTTCTGACCCTGTAAACTTTGAAGAGAAAAAATTTTTTTTGGCATATTGCTTTAAGAAAACTACTGAAATGATTACTTGTAACATTAAATAATTCATTCAAGAGCTGATTTAAAGTAAATACAATAGAACTATGTTTATATTTTGCATAGATTTGTATGCCCAAATGTTACTCGTCCCACCCGTCACAAAGTACTGTCCCACCCGTCACAAGCATTGAGAAGCAAAATTATTTTTGTTTTACGAGTTATTTGCGTAAATTATACTAATACCTAATCTGTACAATATCAGGAACTATATAAAAATAGGTTGTTTAACAAAAGTTTTATAGTTTCTTACGAATTGCGAATGGTGTAAGTCAACTCGGAGAGGAGAGGCACTTTGAAGTCCCACCCGTCACACTTCTTATACCATCAATTTCTCATAATAATAATGACATTTTCATACTTTTTTCGATGGTACAGAATGCAATGACTATCCAAGTATGTGATAACATCATATTCAATACGTAAATCGTTGCCGTTTGGCAGAAATAAAGCAAAGTGTATGCAAAAACGAGTATAAATGTCCCACCCGTCACAATGGAATGACCCTCTACTAAGTTTCATCAATGCAAATATTTTTATTTTAAATAGATGTTCCGGTAGATTACATTAAACAATTAATTAAAAAATAGTCAATAAATACAATATAATCAATTCAATCAATTATCTCAAATCACCTACAATCGTACTGGTTAGATGTGATTTCTGCTACCCTAAGATTGTCTGGAAGAGATAGATCTCTAGCGATAAGATCGCCTGTTGTCTGCCTCTACTTGTGTTACTTTCTTCTGTATACTGTTCTTTTATTGAGGTGTGCAATTAAGTTTATTGTTGTATTTCTGGCCTGGAAGGTTGGTAGATACTATATACTACTGAATATAATTATTTCTAGTTCATATCTTGCTGGCTATATTATTACATCCTTAATCCTTTATTTTTTCAAAAACATAAGTCATGTCGTTATTCAGAAATAACCACCAGCCTTATTTGAGTAAAATTTAGTTTGTCATGTCACTTTCAGATTTTTGATTGTAGGAAAGGAACAAGAAGAGCTTTGTTAAGTTTTGTTTTATCATGTTAAGCTGTCTTACTGTATATTCTGGACGATGTCCCTCGGGTTGTACTGCGGTATCTTAGTGGACCAGCCAGTGCCAATACCCTCGGCGCCGTTCACCAGCAGCGTCGGTATAATGGGGATGTAGTACATTGGCTCGATCTTCTGGTTGTCTTCAAACTCGTGCTGTGGAAGAACAGGAGCTATTAAAAAGTTAGGCACTATTTCCACCTAACGGTCCGCATCGGATCGGATCGGAAAGAATACGAACGGATGCGGCGACAACCGATCGTGTCCGGTAGCATGTCGACGCATACGATCAAGCAGTAACAGCCGTTCGCGGCCGACAGGATGTCGACGCACGGGTTACCTTTGTTTAACCAAAAAAATTTTGACAAATTATCACTTCCCAAAACATTTTTCGTAGAATTTCATTTGCCAAATAATCGTTTGCCAAATTAACACTCGACAAATAATTCTTACGCAAACCTTATGTTTGGCATATTCATGTTTAGGCAATATCTCGTTTACCAACTGGTACTTTGACCAAATTTCATTCAGTCAAATATATTAGTTGGCATAATATGTTTTAACCAAAACAAAATTAGGCAAATGATGTGTATCGTCAATATTTAGTTGACCATCCAGTCGGTTAATCAGCAGGTGAACTCTTCAATGACAAATCATTTGCATCTTTATTTCAATGGTGTATAAGATACACAATAACATAACAACTTCTTTTGTTATGTGTGTAGGGAAAATTAATTTTTGTAGAAATCGCAATTCTAACCTAACCGCCAGCGTGTCGACGTCACCCCGCTTCGCGGGGTGCCTATTTCCGCTCTAAGGGACACAAGCTAACCCTAACCTAACCTACCAAATAATACCATTGTTACGATTGTTTGTTTTTTTTACTGCTAGGAGGCTTCGCCCCCCGAGCCCCCCCTTTTTGGCTGCACTAACCTAATTTTACGCCTTTGCCTACCGACCTACTTAACCGTGCATGTTTTTATTAAAGGGACCGAGCCGTTTTATTAATAGTATTTTGGTAAAATGTCATAACCCAAACAATTGTGATTTTTGTCTTTTTATAGTTTGCCATAACATTAACTTGACGAAATGTTTATTGTCTAATATTTTTTTTGCCTTATTAAAGCATTTGCTAAAAGACCACATGCCATAATGTAATTTTTCGTAATAATATTTTGCTGAATGAAAATTTGACGTAATGAAAATATTCGTATTAAAATTGTGCCAAAGTTTGCATTGGCAAACAAAACAGTTGCTAAAATTTGTTTGGGAAATGAAATTTGACCAAAATAAATTTGGTTAAACAACAGGATCCCGTCGACGCACACGTACGGCACCGTACGGTTGCTTGCGAACGTATCCGCACCCAGTCAAATATCCTTTTGTGGCATTTGGTCCCGTTCGCAAATCGTCCCGTTCGGCAATTCGTCCCGTTCGCAATTCGTCCCGTTGACAAATCGTCCCGTTAGCAGATCGTCCCGCACACGCACCTCGTCCCGTTCGCGACTGGTCCCGTTCGCAATTCGTCCCGTTAGCAAATCGTCCCGGAAACGCATCTCGTCCCTTTCGCCAGTGGTCCCGTTCGCAATTCGTCCCGTTAGCAAATCGTCCCGGAAACGCATCTCGCCCCTTTCGCGACTGGTCCTGATCCCGATGTCTCTATTCATCAGTTTGCGGTCAAAACAACAGCGACAACCACATCGAAGTTGTGGTGCAAATTTTTGAGATTGTCACGAACAGCGACACAGACTGACAGACAACCGTAGTGTATGTACGCTTTTTTAGCCTTTTTGTTGCGTTTGTTGATTCATGTACTTACAACCTTTATATTTAGTTCACTGGCCACTTCAATGTGAAGAGGTTTTAAATATGTTCTCAGAATGATTATGATAAATAGAATAGACAGACAGTGTCATTATTTTTTCGGTTCACGTACAAAACTGTGCAACTGCTGACAAAGTGGTCATGACAGATCGCTGTTGCTCATGTGTTGCCCGCAAAGTAATGAGTAGAGACATCGGGATCGGGACGAATTGCGAACGGGACCAGTCGCGAAAGGGGTGAGATGCGTTTCCGGGACGATTTGCTAACGGGACCACTGGCGAAAGGGACGAGATGCGTTTCCGGGACGATTTGCTAACGGGACGAATTGCGAACGGGACCAGTCGCGAACGGGACGAGGTGCGTGTGCGAGACGATCTGCTAACGGGACGATTTGCCAACGGGACCAATTGCGAGCGGGACGAATTGCCGAACGGGACGATTTGCGAACGGAACCACATGCGACAAAAGGTCAAATATGTAGTTTCGTTCGGCATCGACAGCCGAAAGGTTCCGAACGCACACGACGACAAGAGAATGGGGCCGATCGCGTGTCGCGACATACTTTCGGCTATTAAGATGTTAGAGGGTAATAAATTCAAATCGAAATTGAAATCTTTTCTCATTGATAATGTATTTTATAGTTTTAACCTTTCGTATGCCGAAGGGGCTCGCACACCTGTACCCGTCGTATGCCGTGTCTCTTATCCGTACTAAAGCTATAAAATGCCGGAGGAGCTCGCAAATTTGTACCTGTCGTATGCCGTGTCCCGTATCCGTATTTATACCAGTAGTGTGCCGTGTCCTGTATCCGTCACGAAAATAGTTCTAACACGTTTTTGTAATTTTCAGTTTAAATATCCTAAAAATGTAGAGAGAGTGAGCGGTAGGCAAGCGTGCAGTGCAGACGTGTTACTTAGCGATCCAACTTTTATAAATTTGACAGTATGCGAATCTGTACCTAACAGCTACTGTTATAGATTACAAATTTGAGTAGCGCGATGTGTAAGCAAACAATTATATTTTCTAAATCAAATAAAAACTCAGTGTCATTTAAAAGTGAACCTAAAGCTAATCGGCAGTGATCTCAAGTGAACCTAACGTGCGTGTGCAGACAACGTCCACCGCGGCCGAGCAAGTTTGTAGCCACGGATCTACAATGAACGTACTACGCTCACCTAATGGAGGCGGCATCTTGCCCGGACTTAGTGGATCACAACCAAATTTGTCAACATCTTCCGAGTATGAAATCTATCAGACAACCTTTCGTAATAAACGCAAAGCTTGCGATAATGATGAACATATTGTGCTCGAACTGTCGGATCTTAAGAAACAAATGGGTGAAATGATGACCCTCCTCAGATCAAGCAGCAATGCTCAAACCGAAAGCATAAATAAACTGATTTACAGCGTAAGCACAATCAAAACGCAGGTTGATAACATTTGTAGCAACATGGAACTTATGGCTGCTGAACAGGATAAATTAAAATCAGATATAGAAAACCTAGTGGACTCCCAGAATACTCTAGAAACGAAGATTAGGCTTTTGGAAAAAGACATCAGTGTGATTAAATCCTCTAACGACCAAGTACCTGCGGCACCTGTGTCTTTCAACGCCTTAGTGACGGAATGTCAGGAGCGCACCACCCGTGCGAAAAATATTATAATAGCTGGCATCGTGGAACCAAAGTCTGGAGAATTAACTGAGAGGACTGACTTCGATAAACAGGAGGTTCAAAAAATTACAACAATTATCAACGCTGACTGTCCCGAACCGGAACAAATCATCCGTCTGGGGAAATATCAACAGGATAAAGCCCGTCCTATTAAAGTGTGCTATACATCGGAAAAAACAGTAACATTGATTCTAAGAAACAAGAACAAAGTTAAAGTCCCAAATATCAAAATATACTCGGACCAAACGCTTTACCAGAGGGAGACACTGAACCAACTATGGCAAGATCTTGAAAAACGAACAGCTGATGGAGAAACAAACTTATGCATCAAATATGTGAGAGGCGAGCCAAAAATAATAGAATCAGCTCCAAAAAAGCTAGACAACGATCACAGCAACCACAAAGGGCCAGGGCCCGGGCGCAAGAGGATCTTGATAAATCGTACGAATGGCTCCAATACAACCTTTTAACGAACAACGCATCAAAACCATCCTATAGAATATTTAAAGCTAAGAAATAAATCACATGTGATTATACACCACTTACAATAAAAAGTAAATAAATATATACTTCATGTATACCTAAAACTAGAGCAGTATAATATTAACATACACGTACCGTAATATTGTCCTCGTACATAAATTTTAATCATGCCTTGAGCTCAAATAACATAATATACCGCAACCACTTAACTTAATCTTACATCAATGTATGACCGGAGTCGTTATCTGTGCTGCCGCGCTGAGCCAAATGGACGCATGGTAGTAAGGGTCACCTAAAGACTTACGCCCTTCTGGCCTAGAGCGGTGGTACGGCCGGCCGGCCAGCTAATAAAGTAGGTACGACGATGAACATAGCAACTAAACCCAACTTATACTTACCCTCTTTTGTGTAACTCTTATGTGTATAATAAGTAAAATATTCTAACTAGTACCTAAGTATGTTTAACTAAAATACTGTACGCTTACTTACTTAATTAGTTAATTAGTAATATGTAAATATTCTCATGTAAGTGAATTTATTGTAATTCTTATGAGAATAAAGATTCTTTAAACCTAAAAATAAGGTTGGAAATGGCATTTTAACGAATCGGAATGAATGAATGATACCATTGCAAACTTTCACTTATTCATAAGTTCACTCATTCGGTCGTTACAAGCATTTGAATTCGCGCATCGTAACCGCTGGTTGAGGAACAAGTGGCCTGTAGAAAGTCGTGAAAAAATGTGAGAAAAACACAGTAAAGATAAAACAATTTATTATTTTATTGTAGTTTTTTTGAAGCTATACAAATACATCAAATTCTGTAATACCAGCTAGTTTTCAAATATTTTACAAACAAAACTTCTGTTGGCTAAGAACCGTTTCGCGAGTGTAACTTATTTGCTGTTTCCTAAGAGTTTGAGTAATACTTTCTTCGAGTAACGTATATCATTTTGAAGATAATTTTATTGAGATTACTGTTACTCTCACGTTTGTTCAGTAAATCGAAATATATTAGTAAAAATTAATAATTTATCGAAGTTCATCCAAAATACATACACACAAATGCAAATCAAAATGGCGGGCAACTCTGTACGTACACAACGTCATCCGCACGAGGCCAATGACGGCCGGCTATGCGTGCCCGGATTCGGCACGCGGCAGATAGCGAAGTGAACCATTCACGCACACATGTACACAATCATCAGTTTATGAACGATTTGAAAACACACTTTTCTTTATTATTATTTATAAATGATTTGTATGTGGTGGAAAAAGTGTGATGCACTTTTAGAAAGCTGGTTTATTCTAGTTTATAATAATATCATTTATGTAGGGCATAGACTATCTAGAAGTTTGATAAATTAGTATAGAACGTGGGCCCACTCAAGACGACTTATTTTCAGTTTTTGAGTCACAGAATTAATTTTACTTAACTTATATACATTTTTGTGTGTTTAGTATAAAAAGGGATACACAATTTATTAAAAAAATATCTTATATAAATTCTACACCGCATAATTAAACAACAGAAGTGTCGAAAACTTCGTCTAGAACAAGTTCAAAATGGCGAACTTGTATGTATGTATGTATGTATGTAAGCACTTTATTGTACACAATAACAGGTTAAGGAATATACATGTCACACAATAGATCAAAGTACAAAGGCGAACTTATCCCTATAAGGGATCTCTTCCAGCTAACCTTTGAGCAATTGAGAGGAAGGTAGGTAGAACGAGATAGGCAAACTTATACCGTGTACAAAAACAGAGAAAATAAAGCAAATCCTAATTAGTATTAATTCTAGACAAATAAAAACATGCCAATACATATATAAATATACAATATAAAATATAATACACACTAACATATGTTACATATATATCGCAAATATACAATAAATAAATAAATACTATATTCAACCAATTCACAAGTCATTGGAAAGCCACAACTTCTTCAAATTCATCTTAAGTGACGCAACAGACTGCGACTGTCTCAGCGACAAAGGCAACTCATTCCACAATTTAACAGCGCGCGCAGTAAAAGATCTGGAGTATGTTCGCGTCTTTCTAGACGGTACAGCAAGAGTAAGGTTAGTACTCGACCGCAAGCGGTGGCCACTGCCGTCTGCCATATAACTAAACCGCTCAGAAAGGTAAGGAGGGGAAGTAGGGCTGAACAGTGTATTGAAAAGTAATGACAGGATATGCACATCCCTGCGCCGGCGAATCGGTAACCATCGAAGCTTAGAGCGGAATTCAGAGATATGATCATACTTGCGTAGACCAAATACATATCTGATACATACATTTTGTAGACGCTCCAGCTTATCAAGTAGTTCCTCGTTGAGGTCCAGAAACGCAATATCGCCATAGTCCAGAAGAGGAAGCAAAAGAGATTGAGTAAGGGTCAACTTGGTACGAAGAGGAAGGAAATTCTGGAGACGTCTTAGGGAGTGAAGGGATCTAAAGATCCTCTGACTCACCTCAGCTATATGGGGTGACCAAGAAAGCGTCTGGTCCATGGTGATACCCAAATTCCTGACAGTAGAGGAAAGAGGAATAGAAATTCCATCAAAAATAATGTCAGGCACCACCACCTTTGAGAGCTTATCTACATAGTAAGGACTACCAATAACAATCGCTTGCGATTTCTTCGCATTAATTTGTAAACCATACTTACACGCCCAGCAGCGTATAGATTCTAGGTTTCGATTGACTTCCGAAATTAATGCGGAGACATCATCCACAGTAGCCGCTGCATAAATCTGTAGGTCATCTGCGTAAAGGTGATATGATGTAGTTAGGGATTCGGTGATACTATTTATAAAAACAGAGAACAATAATGGAGAAAGCGCCCCGCCCTGTGGAACGCCAGCGGAGAGTTCGCACCACTCGGACATCTTGTCATCGAACGTAACGCGCTGGCGCCTGCCAAAGAGGTAGCTGCGAAACCAGGATAAGGGAGTTTCATAAATGTTAAGAGAGCGGAGAATACCTAGCAGAATATCAAAATCTACCGTATTAAAAGCACTGCTAAAATCAAGAAGAACAAGGACAGTGAGCTTTTTGGACTCGATATTGAGACGAATGTCATCGGTGACGTTAACTAAAGCGGTGACCGTGCTATGCCCGGGGCGGAATCCGGATTGGAAAGGATTAAACAAAGAATTTCTGTTAAGATGAGAAAGGAGACGACGATTAACATAATGTTCAATGATCTTTGACAAAACTGGGAGAATAGAAATAGGGCGGTATTGAGTGAAAGATACAGCATTAGGGATTTTGGGGAGAGGAATTACGTGAGCATACTTCCACGATGCCGGAAAGGTTCCAGTGGACAAGGAGAAATTTATAATATCCGAAAGGGTAGGAACAATAAAATCCGCCACGAGCATAAGCATATCCACACTGAGGCCATCGTCACCGATTGCCTTCGTCTTAATAGATTTGAGAAGGGCAAGCGTCTCCTGCGGTGAAATCAAACCAAATTCAAAGGGAGATAGGTCTGGGTGTGTAATATTGGCAAGAAGTGAAAGAGTGGATTGCTTAATGGATGGGTCAAGAGTAACCGGCGACGTGCTGAAATGTTTGTTAATAGCGTCAATGTCAAGAGTATTGGAAGAACATTGCTGAGTTTTGCCGACCCCAAGAGACTTTAAAAATTTCCACAACTTAGAAGGGGGACACTCCTCTATTGATTTGTGGATATGGAGGCGTTTTGCTTCCCTACAGACTTTGTTGCAGCAGTTACGTATGGAAATATACCTCTGGCGATTTTCGTCCGAAGGAACCAGCCGGAACTTAATACGAGCTCGATCGCGCTTGGCCATGTACTGTTTGATCTCCGGCGTGAGCCACGGTGCAGGAAAGTGTTTAACTCGCGTTGGTTTCAAAGGAGCATGCTTATCAAAAATCGCAAGCAATATGGCATTGAAAGCCCCTACTTTCATGTTAACATCGTCATGACGACCTACACTGCTCCAATCAGCATGTGAAACATCATCCCAGAGCGCTTCCAGATTTACATCGCGGAGATTTCTACGCATGATTATCTTCTGTCTCTTCTTCGGGGGACGAATGTTAAAAGAGGCGTAAATTAAATCATGATTGGAGAAACCTGCAGCATTGAATTGCCCGTGGAGGGATACCAGATTTGGAGAAGTAGTAAGAATGAGATCTAAAAGAGAAGGAGGGCCGTTATGAGGAAAATGCGTAGCATCAAGTGGCAACACGCTTAGATTTATAGAAGTTGCAAGAGAACGGAGCTTAGCGGAGCGATGGTCATTTTTAAGGAGACAGGTGTTAAAGTCACCCATAATAATGCTGTGATCAAACTGAGGGCTAATATTGACTAAAACATTTTCGAGGGAATCAAAATAATTAATTTGAGATGAAGGGCTATAAAAAACGCCAAGAAGAACTTTGGAGTGATGTAAAGTCACGTCTAAGAAAAGATACTCGGAAGAGTTCGAGTAGACTGATGGCGACTGAGCAACTACTTGATAAGCGAAATTACTTTTTATATATATGGCAACACCGCCGCCCCGCACAGTTCCCGAACCGCCATCGCTAGGGCCAATCCTGTCATTACGAATCAGAATATACCCAGGCAAGGGATATAAAGTTGAAGGAAGAGAGGGCTTTAGCCATGACTCGGAGATAAGAATTGCATGTATATTGTTATTGGAGCTGAACGATGCAAGCAATTCAGTGTAATGAGCCGGCACACTCTGCGCATTTATATGAACGACATTGAAGTTTTTAGTAGAAGTTTTAAAAGTACAGTGCAAGCGTTCACTAAGATCAGGCATATCTGATGCGTCACTCAAGGAATCGTAAAAACTTGAAGAAGAGAGTGAAAAAAACTCGCTGTCCAAACTAGCATTAAACACGTCCGACATTGTAAATACGGTTGAATACAAATATATAGATATATATATACAGAAATATAAATAATTAACAAAAGAACCTAAGCTACTAGCTAAATCAACAAACTACTAATTACACTAAAGAGCAATCTGCCTCAATCGCTCGCCAGCTAAAATAAGAGTTACATCAACAAATGGCAAAAAAAAACAAAAGTAACGCAAAGAAAACTGAAATTACGGACACACCATCAGTATAAACATATGCACCTAGAAAAATACACCAATATAATTTTACTGCGCAATAACGAAACGCACAAAACGTCAAACAAATCTTAACCTACTAGTGACATTGACAAGAATGACAAGTGATGCACGACATTTCGAACAAATATTTTGAGGTGTACCGCGTACAAAAAAATAAAATAAAAATGATCTAGATTGGAATTTGGAATAAGAACAGCACATAAGAGGATACTAAGTATGGGCACCACGCCGTGCCGCTACGCTAGCGCCAACTCGGGAAGGGTTTTTGGGTCGACGCGGCTGCGTAGGAGGCACTCCAGCACCTGGCACCCTCGGAGCACCCGCTGACCCCGCACTTGCCCCCGCCGCAGGACCGTCCTCCTCCGTAGCCGCAGGCGCAGGCAACGACCGCAGTTCTTCCATCGACGTTATTTTCCGTCGCACTCCATCGCTGCACTGTACCACAATACGCCCGTCGCTTGTCCAGCTGTCTCTGACGCCATACAGCCTGCGAGCCTCCACGAACACAGCATGCCGGGTAGAAGTGAGGAACTCAGAGAGAGTTCTACCAGAGCCCTTGAGCAGTTTCTTCGAGGTCCAAACTGCGTTCCGAGCCCTGTGACAGCTGAACTTAAGTAGCACAGCCCGTGGTTTTGAAGGCATAGGGGTCTTACCAAGGCGGTAGCAGGCCATCATGGAATGCGCCGAGACCCCATCCACTTTGAGGTCCTGCTTGATGATGTCCATCGCTGTGTCTGTGATGTCTTCACCTGTAACCTCCGGAACACCATGCAGCAGCAGAATTCCAGCTCGAGAACGGGTTTCCATCTCCTCCAAAGTCTTCAAAACGAAGCCCATTTGTTCCTGGAGTGTCTCGACGGCCTTCCACAGCAGAGTTTTGAAGGTGCCGTAGCCACCCGCCAACAAATCCCCTCCCTGGTTGGCCACGGAACTCTCAAAAGCGGCCATTTGGGAAGTAAACATAGCCTTCATGTCGTCCATGCTCTTTTGCAGCTGTGCTAGGTGGTCCATTGTGTGCAGAAAGGCGTGTCCACTAAAAGTGACCTTTGAACTTGTGTTGTTATGCCAAAAAAAAGTGATGAAATAGGTGGATATTAGCAGAGGGCAGCAATGAGGCAGTAAGTATCACATGGAAGTGGTTACTACATTCAGAAAATGTAAAATACTCAATACTTGTATGTTCGATTCTCACTTTTCATCTTGAAAATTCTGAACTAATTTCTTCTAAATTGTATAGTTTCTTGTATTTAGTATTTGCTTTGATGTTTCTAAAGGTAGGGAAATAAAACAAAAACTGGATTCGCGAAACCATTTTTTTGTTAGGTCGTAATTTCTTACGATGGGGACATTTCACATAAAATCTTGGAATCAAGAACCTGTAAATAAATTATAAAAGAGGTATTAGCAACAATGTGTAGCGCAAAATATAGTTTAGTTAACGGACTTTCGATAAAACCACACTTGTAATACGTATTTAAGAACATAACTTATTATTTCTTTAAAAACTGAGCCTCTCCGATCGCCATTATCATTGACGAAAAGTGCCGGCAGACTAGGGGTACAAATGTGAGAGGTGGCTTGGCATTTTATAGTGTACGACCGGATCCGGGACACGGCATACGACGGGTACAAGTGTGTGAGCCACTACGGCATACTACCGGTATAAGTACGGATACGGGACACGGCATACGAAAGGTTAACTAATTTTTTGAGTACCAGCAGCGCATGAATTAGAATAGCCATATATTCAGTCAGTGCAAACTAGCACTATCACTACTAGCTCTTAATTTTAAGATTGAACATTGTACGCTCGAAATGAGCAACTGTTGTTACTTTCTATATATTTTTAACACCTGTATGTACACAGGTTACAATGAATAAATACTTTACTTTACTTTACAGTACATATGGTGCTACTTTCGGAAAAGAGCACTTTTCGTGCATATGTCGAAACTTTAAAGAGCCATATGTACAGTAAAACGTTGTACGATACACGTGCGAATAGGTAATTCGCAACTCGTGTCGATTTAACACCTCTCGTTGCGAATTTCCTATTTTCGGCACTTGTATCGTAAATAACTATTACGTTACAATCACATGTCGCGGAAGACGCCCGCGGTCAATCTGTTGTGTGCAGCTTGGTAATGTAGACTTAAAAACAGTACATATGATTCAGTATCGTTTTAAGACTATACAATTCTCTCCGATCCGATCCGTAGCGGGCCGTTTGGTGGAAATAGTGCTTTAGTGTATTTGACGATTCCGGTTCTTCTATATGCTAGGCATCCTAAGGCTGAGCTTTTCGGAGGAATTAATTGCATGCTTTCAGAGACCGCTCCCTAGGCGAGCTCAAGGGCCGAAGACCCAAAGGCTAGCCCCCATGGAGACTTACATTCCTAGAGGCCCAAAGCATCCCTTTAGAGAGAGCTCTCAATGTGAGCCCCTACATACGCTTACTATGCCCAGAGGTGCCTTGCAAGCGAAATCCTACGCCAAAATTTCGAAGGTGAGCGGCGAGGCAAGCAAGGCCTTTTCGTTGGAATGGCGGACCAAAGCAACCCTTCTGAGAGCGGTCTCAAAGCGAGCAATGACCCCTAACGACTCTCATTATCTTCGCGTGGAGTGACAAAGTCCAAATAAGGTCCTCCGGTCACTACGGTTTGCGACTGGCCTGGAACAGTATTAGACAGGGAAGCTTTACAGTCACAGACCAATATCCACTTCGGGTCCTTGAGCCACAGCAGTATGTATGTCAGCTAAGGTAGGTATGTAAGGTCGCGGGAGTCCGCTGGATGCGGGTTGCGCATGACCGGTCATTGTGACTCTGGGGGAGGCCTAGCTCCAGCAGTGGACGTCCGGCTGATATGATGATGATGTGTGACTAGGGCTTGTAGTGGATTGGAAGGTCAGATGGTTCTTATATTCGCTTTCCCCGCTAGTTTTGGTTGAATTTGTTTATTTTGATCCGCTACCCAAAGTTCTCTGGATGAGATCACTTTTTAACCTCTTTCGGCTGATATGATGATGATGAGTATGTATGTCTGTAAAGTGTACACTTACCACTAACAGCGGGTCGTCATGAGGATGGAAGATAAGTCTCGTCAGCGGCGACATGAGAGTGAATATGTATCTCGGACTGGCAGAGTCCTTGCCGCCACTGAGCCGGGTGCCGAACTGACCGCGCGGCTCGAGCAGGTTGATGTTGTTGGAGCCAACGTAGTTTTGCGCCAAGTTCACGATGGTCATGGAGAGAGATTGCTCACCTGTCAATTAAATAAGGAAGATTCAACATTTAAGAAGACCAATGACCGTATTGTTTACTCGGGTGGCGCAGAACCGATCATTGTGGCACTCTTTGGGGAAGGCTTATCTCCACTTAGTAGTGGATGTTTTGGCTTGATGATGCTTGGGCTGACGATGAAAAGCTCGAACCACTGTTTAACATACTACGCCCTAATAACCCTGCCGCTTCTTGCTCGGGGGCTATTTGATAGAAACATTCACAGCTAACCACTATCTTATAGCCATTCATTATCCGTCACCTGTAACCCCGTTGGGAGCATGAGCCTCTTAATAAAAGCTACTTTAGCATATCTCTATGATATGGCAAAAATGCCTCTATCAAATAGGCATTCCGCTGATACAGAGCAGCAAATAAATCAGCAAGCCATTGTATTACTTTGTGGAAGGCAGATGGGGAAACTTTCACTGCCAGGACTGCCTAGCGGGCGCCAACGCCGTAGCCGCTTTCCGCTACTAGATAAGATAAGATAGATAAGATAAGATAATTATTTATTAACGCCACAGTAAACTTTTACACAGAACATATTATCAATATAAAATAACAAGCAACGCTAAAAGGAGCCCCGCCCCACTCAGCATATTGCCACGACAAGCCGTGGCGCTGATTTTCAGCGGGGCCCTGGCTAAAAACTACTATAATATAATTAAAACTAAAACGAAACGAATGACGAAACAATAGGATTAACCAACCTTATTACACGCACCGTCAGTTGCCAATTTTCGACCGCTACCCAACCAATTACACGGGAAGAAAAGAATAATAAAAATAAAATAAAAAGTACAAAGGAAAAGGAGATTATATTACCACCACTACTGTGATACTGATTTGTACTAAGCGCGAAAATCACGATGAATGTGTTAATATAGTCATAAACGCATCAGTGTCATGCGCGTTTGGGGCAGTGTGATGCGCGTTTGGAAACGGACGTGCCTCTCTGTATAGTATCGAATAACATAATTATTCGCGATCGGCGCGACTAAGGTCGCTGCCTTGTTTTTGTCGCTATGAGCGCTAAACAGCTCATTGCAAACGAGTTACTGGCATTTCTGCAAAATGCCATCGACACCATGGACGAAGTCAGCATCCGGCAGATCTGCAAATCAAGTTTCAGTGAAGACGACATTTGCAGTGGCAAGGCGCTACTTTTCCAGATGCTCGGTAAAGCCGACCAAATGCCACCCCGTCGGAGGGATGGGGGAGTCAAGAGTCTCCAGGACATCATCAAGGTATTGAAGGAGACCGACCCGGATGACGTGCCCGCTTTTGTTGCGAGACAGCTAGATAAGTTGCCACCCGTGACGTTTGATCACGTCGATGTCACCAGGCTGCTGAAGGACATAACGTCTTTGAAGATGAGTCTGGCTGAGGTGCAGTCCAAATTGGAGGTGTCAAATAACACCATTTGTGAGCTACGCACTGAAGTTGCGTCACTTCGTGAAGCGGTCGCAGTAAGTAGGTCACACGAGGCCACTGATTTGGATTCGTGTTTGGATGCGCGTGCGCCCGAGTGCAGTGTCGAGTCAGCGAGTTGCGATGTGTCTAGAGTCGCTGACGTCGAGCAGGCTGCCTCGCCCCCTGCGCCCCGCGCCCCGCGTCCCGCGCCCCGCGCCCCGCGCCCCGCGTCCCGCCGCCCCGTCGTCTGCTCCAGCTGTGTGCTCCATGTGACGTCATGCCCTAGTGCGTCGAAGCCTCGCCGCGCTTATGCTGTCGTTGCTGCTAAGGATGCTGCAAAACGATTGGCCGATCCTCTACCACCGCAGAAGACTACTGGTAGAAAGAACTGCGACAAGGATGGCTTCATTTTGATTGACAGGAAGAAGAAGTCTACCTGTCGCAACCTGTGCGGTACTGCGTCGGCCGGCTTACTAAAGCCCGCGGTCCCGGTGACATTGTTATATGTGTCCCGTCTGCACTACTCGACGAAAGCCGAACACATCATCGAGTACTTGCGTTTGAAGACGAAGCTCATCCTGAGGGTTGAGAGGTTGGAGTCCCGCCACAAACCGAGTTTCAATTCATTTGTGGTGAGAGTACCAACTGACAAGCTGTCGACCTTCATGAAGGAGGAGATCTGGCCGAAAGGTGTAGTTTTCCGGCGATTTCGAGGCCGGTTATTTGACACCCAGAACTTGCGTCGCGCGTCGCCGTCTTAACGTGTATTTGTGTTATGTTATAAGTTTTGTATATTGTTATGTATGTTAGTCTGTAAGGTATTTGTAAATATGGGCCTTGTTGCCTGACTCAAATAAATAAATAAATAAATAAAATAAAATAAAAATAAACATTAGCAAAACGAACAGAATGGCGTTTACTCCACGCATTTTGGGGGGGGATCTCTCTATGAATCTGATCACGATCTGCTTCCAAGGTACCTTCATGCCACCTGTTAGACACCGATGTTGAATACGTACCGTGATGGTAAGCAGAGTGTTCCGCGACTGAGCCGGCCAACTGCGCAACTTTCACCTCTCGCTTGTCGTTACGCTTGATGCACGTGAAGATCACCTTGCGCTGCCCGGGCTTAAGACCATCCACCATGGACGGTATAGACCTGGAATGGACAGAATTATTACGAAAATGTCTAACTGAGAGCTCAAGCGACTCAAAATGGGGTGATTAGTAAACGCCAAAGGACACTAGTCTAGTTCTTTTTTCTTCAATTTAGGCACGTTTTACATGCACCTATGAAATAAGGTGTGATAGTGTAAACATATAATAAAAATAATAAACCAGCCTATATACGTCCCACTGCTGGGCACAGGCCTCCTCTCATGGATGAGAGGGAACGGGCAGTAGTTGCTGTTGCCCACGCTGGTCCAGTGCGGGTTGGGGACTTTACATACACCTTTGAATTTCTTCGTGGATGTATGCAGGTTTCCTCACGATGTTTCTCCTTCACCGAAAAGCTAACGGTAAATATCAAATGATATTGTAGTGTAAACGTATAATTGACATTAACTGTGATGAGGAATACACACAAGTGGACATACATCTTAGAATGTGAACGAAAACTTGCTGAACCACCGCAAGTCACCACATTGAATTTACCAACTATTATACAAATCATTTTAGTACTGTTCTACTCGTTAAAGAAATCTAGAATGCAGATAAGATCTCCAGATTATACAAAATTTAATAATTAAAGAGAAGAGTACAACTTTGTACCTTTTGGCGTCGAGACCCGAGGGTCTCCGGGGACCGAGGTCCATGGGGTCCCAGTGCGCAAAAACTATTTGCGGAAATCGCGAAACGTTTGGTTGACGTAACTGTTGACCGAAGAGCTGGCGGCTTTCTCGCGCAACGCATCAGCATTGCAATTCAGCGAGGAAATGCCGCCAGCATCCTCGGTACAATGCCTCGAGGGCCTTTTTTAGTTTTAACTTAGCTTTAATTTAATTTAGTTAATGTTATAGTTATCATCTTGTATATACCTACTTTTGATAATTAAATAGCCTTACCTAATATTATCACCATTGGAGAAGAGAACCAGCTCCAAATTAACGAAATCCGAGTATGAGACCGCTTTAGTCTCTTTAGTGTACAAATATCTCTCCGGCAGCCCAATCTCCTTCCTACGCTTCACTTCATCCATGTGGCTCGTCAGCCACTCCTTTCTCTGGTCAGCACCCTTCTTCGAAAACGCCAACTCGATGTGATGGTCGTCCGTTGGACCCCCATACTTGAACTTAATCCTATGCCTTTCCATATTCTGGAAATATTCTTTAGCCTCCTTAGATGTGGAGGTACCCAAACCTTTGTAGTACTTTATATTGTACGTGTGGTGGTTCTCGGTGTCTTTCTTCCATTCCTCGAATTCGGGGAGAGAGTAGAAAGATATCTCTTTATCTTTCTTAGACGCTTTCACGATAGGCGTGATGAATTCTTCTAAAAACGGCAATTTCAGCAATTCGGGCCAGTTGTGATGAATGAAGTTAATGATGAGACCTTTTATGTGAGACCCATCCTGATCCTGATCAGCCATGATCATGCATTTGCCGTAACGCAACGATTTTAAGTCATCCATAGTGTTATATTTCTTCTTGTATTGGAGACCAAGGATCTTGATGAGGTTGTTGATCTCAACATTCTCAAGAACCTGCTTGTGTGATGCGTCTCTCACGTTTAAAGGCTTACCCTTCAATGGGAAGACTCCGTAATGATCCCTGCCCACTACACTGAGTCCGGACACAGCTAAGGTCTTGGCCGAGTCTCCCTCAGTGAGAATCAAGGTGCAGAGATGTGCGTTTTTTGTACCAGCGTCATTCGCGTCTTCTAATTTCGGTATGCCCTTAAGCTTGCTCTGTTTTTTACCAGATGTCTTCACAAGTTCTGCTTGAGCTTTAAACTTGGCCCAAGTGAGCACAGACTCGACTAGACCACTCTTGCTTACAGCCGTTATAAACTTATCTGTAAATGCACATTTCGACCCAAAGCTTTTCGCCTGTAGAGTCATGTTTTCTTTAGTCTGCGAGTCAAAGGTTGGGTTCACAATAAGACAGTTAATGAACACCCACATATGATTCTTAACCTGGAAAGGCTTAATATTGACACCACCTTTGTTTTTCTTCTTCAAAACTTCTATCACATGTTTTACAATATTGTCAGATACTGAGTCAACATGTTTCCCACCTTTTGAGGTGGCAATGGAGTTCACAAACGAGACTTGCTGGAAGCCTCGGTCAGATAGCGTCAGCGCGACCTCCCAGCGGTCATTGACTTTTTCATACACAACCTTCAACGGCTGCCCGTTCTCATCTTCTTTACCTTTGATATATAAGTCTATATAATCCTTAAATTTATTAATCTTCAATCTTTCACCGTTCAAATACACTTTGACTCCGGCTGTGGATGCGGCAACGTCATAAGCTCGTCGCGACATCAGTGCAACTATGTCATCTTCAAGTTTTTCCATCTTAAACTTAGCCAGGTCCGGGCTGAATGTCACTTTAGTGAAATCGTCATCTTTGCCGGACTCCTTGATTTTAGGTTCAGATGCTTTCGTCATATTGGATCCCCAGGTCTGTTTGAAATGCTTTTTGTACTGTTTCGAGGCAGTTTCAACAGTGAATTTCGTGGAGAAGATGTTGCAGAGTTTTGCACCGTAACCGTTTCTGCCTCCTGTAACTTTTTCTTCTTCGTCATTGTAGTTGGATGAAGTAAGGAGGTGCCCAAAGATCATCGTGGGCACATACATCTTTTCCTCCTTATGCATGACAACAGGAATACCGCATCCATTATTGTATACTGAGATGGTGTTAGTTTCCTGATTGATTTCAATTTTAATTACGTCCATTTTGCCATCTCTTTGCTTGTTGTCAGCCGCGTTCACGAGAATTTCATCGTATATCTTGTACAAACCTGAAATTGAAAGTAGTTGTAAAATTAGAGAGGTATTTTTTTATCATAAGTAGTGGCCTACCCTACAGAAGGTATGCAACTCCCTCGCATCCAGTAGATGAGGTCTGCAAATGTGTAACAGGGTCACCAACCACATCCACAACCACAAACATAGTCTACCAGATGACCAATCCAGTGAATCAATCAAAAGTAAATATTATCAGAATAGCCATGAAATCTCTGGATCTAACCAAAGAGCAAATTGATTATTTAACTTCTTTGATTATCTAAAGAAAATCTGTTATATCCACTTTACAGCATTTCGTTGCAGATAGCTACCATTTATTAGTACATTACGTAACTAGGGCGGAGAATTCGTAAATACCCCAGATCGCAGATGTTTGTGGCCCGAACCGAAGGTGAGGGCCATAAATATGCGCTCTGGGGCTTTACGAATTACCGCCCGTGTCGCGTACAAAATTTTACGTCTTCACTTGGCCACAATGCGAGTTTTCCCGTACGTGCAGCGTGCAGGAAAACTCGCATTATGGCCAGGTGTGACGTAAAATTAATTGCTTCTGTGGTGTTGAGTCAGAATGGCACCACCCCCTTTCTTCCCGTGGGTGTCTTACTAAGGAAACAGAGTTGAAGTGTGTCCTGGGCAACCTATAATTGCGATATCACATTTTGTTTATCTTTTATACCCATATATATGATAAAAGTGACATTGGAACATAAATGTTATGTGCTCTGCCTACCCCTTTTGCAAGCGAAGGCGTGAAAGTTTGTATGTATACCATTTACTTAGGGTTGTCGCAATTGTACAGTGCATCAAGCGGCTCGAAAATTACAAGTGTTACCGATTGCTATGAAATTAAAATAGTTTTTCAATCATCCATGTTCCGTGGACTACATTTACACTAGATTGACTAGATTCATCCATAGGCTCTAAAGTATCATGCAAATTAGAAAGTTTGTAGGATAATAGGTTTAAATAGAAATACTCATTCAATTTTAAACTTTCAAAATTTTTCTAAGGAGCAGAGAAATTAATAAATTATGGAGAAGCAAGTCTGTCAGGGTAAACATTAACAGTAACAAAAATGTTTATAATTTTTTGTTTGCATTATTTGTGTGTGTGCACTATTCGATTCTACCAGGGTCGGTTCACTCTGTGATCTCGTCACGCCGCTACAAGTATATGTCAGCCGGCCGTCTTTAGACGGTCTAATAGTGGTTGCCGCGCGCCGCTACGGGACGCACTCGTTCTCGCTTTGCATCGCCTCGTAAATATGCCTACACCAAAAAAGCTAAAGAGCACTGTATCGCAGTGAGTTGTAGGGATAATGACAAAAAGTCGGAACTTAGTTTTTCTGCCTGCCCGAAATAGGTAACTTACTACCTACTAAAATTTTCTTAAGGTTCACGGGGGAACATCCGTTCTGTATATTAACTCACCAGGTACAAAATTCAGTTCCCTCTGCACCATACACTCCTTCTCCTTATCAAAGACCCACATTGTCTCATGGGCCCGCTCAACAGACCCGATGTATGTGTCAGGACGGAGCAGGATGTGTTCGAGCTGCGACTTCTTCTGGTACATCTTCTCGATGGTACCCTTCTTGGCAGACGCAGCAGCCGGGGCATCCCCAGTGCCATTTGTGGCTGACGACATCTTGTTGAACATAGACTGGAAAAACAAATTGTAATGATTTAATGATTTATGAAATGATTGAAATGAAATGTTTTTTGAAATGATATTATTTGAAATGAAATGATTTATTTAAATGCATGTGGAGATTGGGATACAATTGCAGTTACACTTGCAGCTCTGATAGTCTCACCAAGCCCTACCTTTACAGGCGTCCATACATTTACAAACTAGGTAACAAGCTACGTATTTAAAAATCTTAGTAATACAAACATGTCAGATTTTAATATCAAAATAAAAGAATAGTGCAATACAGAAATTGGAATTAAAAATTGTCATTCAGAAATTCATTAATATTATAATAACATTTATCAATAAGGCATTTTTTTACAGATGCCTAAAATACTTTTAGATTCTGGCCCTTAACCTTTTCACCGCCAAACACGTGAAATCACGTCATCGACGATTCGTGACACCGACGCCAAAGACGGCATTTGCCGTCATTTTTTTTATTTATGAAAACCTACTCTGAAATGGCCCAATTTCATGTTGGCAATATTTCTTTATCCATTATTTTTTACTCTTGTGGCGTGAGGTGGCACGGCAAGTTGCTTTACCATCTGGCGGTGAAAAGGTTAAACGAGTCTGGTAACTTATTATTTATCTTTATGCACATGCAATGTGCATTTTTAGATGATAGTGCTATTCGTACCGTCGGCGTAAAGAGTTTGTGTCTGTCCCCAAGTGTGTACCTTGGTGAGGTTTGAGAAATTGACACTGGTACAGCCTATCCAGTGGATAGATACCGTGAAAGTTTCTGCAGATACCAGGTTTGCATGCACATGGGCAGAATAGAAGTGCTTAGAGGAAAGCGGTGCAAGACATCTGTGGTAGTGAATAAAAAAATATCGGACAAGTATTGAATAAAACTTCCAAGATTCTCACACATTATTTTTACGAAACAGAACTTCATCATTATCACCATTATCAGCCGAAAGATGTCCACTGCTGGACATATGCCTCCCCCAAACGGAACTTAATCGCAAGGGATTAACTTATATATTGACATCTTCTAAATTAACTCATTAAGCTCATAGATAAAAAAAATAAGTTAATTATATGCCTCTAATCAAGTGAATCTCGGACCCAAAACTTATCATTTGTTATCTTTGTAATTGGCATGACAGTATTTTAAGCTTTCATATATTTTCTGGCCTGTATAACCAGATGTTGTCTTAACCGAGCCTGTTCCAGAAGCCTTTTTTATTATAAATGCTTTGAAACTTTTTGTTTGGAATTGAACTGTTTGGCAATAACTATTACCAAAGATCCATAAATAATTGATGTGGTATACTTTAAAACTTTCGCAACTGAACTAAAAATGGAACAATCCACCAGAAACCGATTGACTTTGCTAGGTATGTAAGTTCATACAACTTCAGCCGGCATCTGAACAAATATTACGAGTGCCCACTAGGCAGTTTCTTGGTGGCGAACATGTTAAATCAAACCAATTCATCTGTTTTACCAGGTTCCCCTCCGTTAGCCCTAATAATTTCATACCTAATTTTACTAGCCCTAATTTCATTAACCCTAAAATCACAAACCCGAATTTTCATTGTTCCTAATTATTCATTAGCCCTAATTTCAGTATCCCGAATTTTCATAATATCTAATTTCTCATGACCGAATTCTCACTAAGACTAATTTTATTTGACCGATTTCTTCCTAGGCCTAATATTGTAATGCCTAATAATGACTACGCCTTATTAACAATGTCTCTAAAATCACTAACCCGAATCTTCATTTTGCCTAAGTATTTTAGCCCTAATGTCATTATCCCGAATGGTCAGTAGTACTAATTTTATTTCACTGTTATTTTTTCTTATAATGTCGGTTCTGGCGCTTCGCCGGCCGCTGCCGCGGCACGCTCGCTTCGCTCGCTCGCTGTAGGGTCGCAGTTCTACCTAACACTCCTCCTCGCTTCGCTCGTCGTCGTACCTACACTGACCTGCCTTAGGGTAGAATAGGTGGGTAATCCGATGTCTATCTAGCTCACTCTTATTAGACAGAGAAGTATCATGCGAGAAAATATGAGAGGGCTCGTGCGCCGTCTTGTGATAGCCGTACAACAAGTCGACGACATCGCCACCCCGCTGCGCGGGGTGTCTATTTCTGGTCTGAGGGACACAAGTGAACCCTAACCTAACCGACCTAAGATAGAGTTCGCTTATGACATGCTATTTTCGTCCGCCCTGATAATGCACGATCCAATAATCCACGTCCACGAAAACTGGACACGGATTATCGGGCCGTACAATATTTGGCCGTGCATTATTGGCTCCCATTTTGACGAGATTAGGACGTCTATCATGGGACGGCCGCGACATACTCCGCGGTAAAAAATAGCCTGTTCATCAGGGATGCATTAATTAGTACTAGTCAAACATTAGAGCAAAAGTAAATAGGTCAAGTGATAGTTAGGTGTGACGAAATTAGGTGTAGTGAACATTAAAGATAGTGATCATTAGGCACATTAATCATTAGGCTTAGTAGTCATTAGGAAAAATGATTATTAGTTTTCAATATATTAGCACACTTGATGTTTAGTATTAGGAATGATTAGGAGGTTTGAAATTAGGCGCAGCAAATAATTATGCCATATATAAAATTAGTTATCCGAATATTAGGGCTAATGAAAATTATATCGAACGTTGTTAGGTGTAATGAAATTAGCACTAACGATATTAGTTTAAGTGGGGGTGACCCGTTTTACCATGCATTCATTCCAATCTATTTCCATCAGTCAGATTTCTGGCATTGATATGTAAGTGCTACCATCTCCGGCTGTATACACAAAAATGCAAGGCAAATTGGCATTGTGAGGTGACTGTACAGGGATACAGTGGGGCCCCCGGTCTTCTGCTTCCACTACAGCCTAACCTGAACCTTGTATAACCCACAGGCCTCAAAATCTTTCTCAAGCCCATTACCCAAATACTCATAAAAAAATATTGACTTTGGAAAGATTATAGCATTTTAGATTGAGAAAACAAGTGCAAAAAATATTTTCGAATCAATATTATCCGTTACTTCAAATGTGTGGAAATTAAAATCTACCCTCAAATGACAACCTCCTACATGCATTATTTGCGAAAGTTTTGTACCCGTAATTCCTTAATCAGATTGCATAGCAAAACCGAGCAAGGAAAATCAAAGATATAAGCTTCAAGAAGGTGATCAATACAAACGAGTTGTTGCATTTGATCATAAATAATGGGTGCCGTGAAAGTACATACAAGTAAAGGTTGCAACTGATACGAATTAAAGTTGACGTTGAACACATTCAACACGCCTCATGGTTTCTCACAAAGTAACAAAATACCAACTCGAGGCACATCACAACAACAAAAGTATCATTTTGACCGTTACCAACCAAAATGCCGCCAAGACTTCGCACTCACCTTTATATCAGCCATTTTGTGCGTGGTGCTTATTAGCCGTGTGCGATCTACGCGATATGTTATATGTCTTAAAACTAAGACAAAACTTGAGTAACTAGTAATTACTTTTGTAAGTCAACATTTTAAATTTTAATAAATTGCAATAGGCACGACAACTACAAAATGACGACGCGCTGACAATAACCATAGATATTAAAAACAAATTGGTCTATAAACGGATGAACGCCGATTGTCTATGGTTTTAGGACGCCGACGGGACATGACATGCAGATCCATTCACTATCCTATCAATGACACAGCGACAAGATCGATATCATCATAATATATATATAATATGATAATTCGCAGAAAATATAAATATACTGCCTTTGCCCAGCAGTGGTACACCATAGGCTCCTAATAAAAAAATATGTGTATAGTTTTATTTTATTTTACCTGCTGTGTAAACCACCCATTACTCCTACCAATTTCATGATAACTTGTTCCCTATACTATAGTTAGAACTCACTCTAACTCACTATCTCAACGACATTCACACGTCACACACATCATCAGCCTATATACGTCCCACTGCTGGGCCCAGGCCTCCTCTCATGTATGAGAGGGAACGGGCAGTAGTCCCCACACTGGCCCAGTGCGGATTGGGAACTTCACATACACCTTTGAATTTCTTCATACGACATTCATATGACATTAAATATTACCATTTATAAAACCTGAGGGGCTACCGCGAAACGAAAACGAACTTTGTTTTTGTATCTGCATCTCTGTCGCACTTGCTGGTTCGAGCAACAGAGAGGGAGATACTCGAACGAAGTTCGTTTTCACTTCACGGTAGCCGCTCAGTGTCAGTGTGTCATTTCCACCGTGTATCTTATTTCTATTTATATTCTTATCATATCGGTCAATGCATGGAATTCCCAAAGCGCTATCTAAAATATCTAGTATCCAGTACATAAAAAAAAAGATAGTTGACACTATTGACAGTTGACTTGACAAATATTGACATTTGACAGATATATTGCATTTTTAGGTTATGTGTTCAAATCGATATTATTATCCCTTCTAATATTTCATATATAATACGTAACTAATAAATATGTCCTTACTTGCCTACGCCTCGATTATATTAAGAAGAAGTGCGGCATACCGAACACTCTTACCATGTCGGGATTGTATCAAGATAAACGCACCATACAGTTCAGTTGCGACAAAAACACTTCACGAAGTTAATACTAACGTTATAAAAGACGTAATTCTCTACAAATACGAGAATCCCAAATATTTTAAATACATGAACGTATTTGCAGTAGTGCAGTACATGTTCTGGATGTATTTGGGAACTTTTGCTTTCACCGCTTTGAAAGACGCTCCCGTAGATCGGTCGGCGATTACTGACGACACTCCTTGGTACAGAAGAATAAATCTTGGAGAGAATAAGTATAGAAATACGCTTGGTGGCATAGCTCTTCTCGTTGGTGAGTTTAATATTTGATTGATACTTTATTCATTCCCACAACATACATGGCATTAATAACATACAAAATTTAAACAATAAAGGTAAAATAAAAATTATGTTTGTAGTGTCGTCACATCCTGTATATTACATGTTAATTACATTCAATTCAGCTCTCATTTAATACAATCGGATTGCGTTACTCTTGAGGATGTCACGACAATGTCTGAATATGATTTAAGGAGATATCACTTTGAATCCAACCTTAAATCCTCTAACGCAATCCATAGAATTCTGCTTCGCTCTGCTACGCTCTCTGCTGGACTTGTCTGCCACACCTGTTGGTTGAGTGTTATATGATAACACCATCACTCAGGTCTCAGATGCTTAGCACATATAAGTTCTAACTACCTAACGACTGGAAACGTACTACTTTATGTAAATATACTAATCGTCTCGCACATCTCAATTCATACTGACAACATCTTACACTCTGGGAGGCTAGTCACAAAGGTGCGTGCCCTCATATTCTTGTCTGAGGGTTTCGCCTATCGGCCGAGCAACTATAGATGGGTTTTCTCTCTATATTGTCTCTTATTGTCCTTATACATACTAGCAGTCTCAACTATGTCATGCTGGTATCGGTCAGTCGTTATGTCTCGTGTCAATGCTCATTGTCCTTTAAAGTATCGTATTCTCCTAGGGGTACATTTCTATCCACATATTACGTCTTTGTTCCACCACGTTTTGTCTACACTCATGCTCAGGCCACTGAGAGCATGTTATTATCATTACATGACAGTGGAATCAGGAAATACTACTCGTAGGCACCATGTATGCATGTTACGGATCACAATTATAGTGGAACAATAACTCTAATACAGAACGAATATGGTACTAAGAACCAAGACACTTAGCTTTCAAGAGGGTCCAGCTGTGTAGTCTCCAATTCCTCGTTGAGATTACATCAGCGTACTTCGATCTTCACCAATTCATGGTAGACGATAAAAGAGGTCACACTCAAAAGGCGTTATACGTTTAAATACGTAGAAGACATTTTTCGTATACCCTCAATGACAAATATAACACAACCTTGCCAGAGTAAATAATCTTAAGTTAAGACTTAAAGCGGTATTACACGCTCCGACCATGATAGTCCTCGCGATCATCAACTGACATGATTCGCGACACTCCCGAACACCAAAGAAGTGAAGTCTTCGCGAAGTGACTGTTCGCGACACTCCGGGCGGCAAAACGAAGTAAATTCACAGATTGTTCACGATACTCTTGGTAGCTTTTACAGACGAGGAATACCAACTATCCCAATGGGCACGACCTTTCTACAGATCTGGAATACCTATTCATTATTCATGGACCTTAATTTCGCATCTCAACATGCGATATGTGACTTCTATCTCTCAGGCAGTGATACATCTGTAATTCCAATCTAACTACCAATCACTGTTTAAAATTACAAAGACGACTTAGAACATCAACACGGCATACATATCGTCGCACATATAACTACAATGCTTCTGCAATAGAAGTCCCTTTCCACCAAATCAAATCTCAAACTATTTACATCCAAACACGCTGTTTAATGAAACAATCGCAAGACAGTTAAGGAATCAGAAAAGACGAACCCTTCACGCAATAGAATCAACGCTTTTCGGATGCTATGCTGGAAGTCTAGTCTTGATAAACTTTCTTAGCTAGCTGTCTGACTAAATGCGTAAACTTCTCTACTCATCTCTCTTACTACATCTGTCATCGATCCTTCAGATCGTATGCAGAGCCAAAACTTCTATTTCCTTATCTCACAATCACCACTCAATCACTTCTCAGTGTCACCGCTGTTACTATCCTCTACTCGTACAACTTATGGCATCAACATCTCTCTACAGTCGACCATGTATACCACATTTTAAGTCTATATTCACAATCTCTTGTGGAGATAAAAAGGCTTGACACACTCGACAGACCCTCGCCAGGCAAAAGGAAAACTGCTCATTCTGACGAAAACTTCAACAGCCGGGATGACTATAGCTAGCTAACCATCTTATCCTTTCATAACTGATAAGGTCTGATATTGGCATTATAATAAGATTGAGTGATACTTAGCGAACCTTCATCCTTCAATTTACTTCTATTGTTACCAAAGACTCAGACACCTTCTTCAACTCTCACTATACAATTAGGTTTCATACGTCAGCTCTAGTTCGAATTCATAAACACCGAAATCACTTCGGTACTTTCAACTATTGAACAAGCAAACGACTCCTTCTCACTCGGATACCCGGTATTACATTATCTACAAATACCTGCAACGTATGTTTTCAGCTTACACATATACTATCAGAACAGGCACTACAGAAGCATGCTATACCAGCATGTCACGATATGCTGTTCATTAGTAGTGTCACTTGGATTAAGACTTAGTTTTGTACCTTTTTTGTTAAGACCTCTATAGAAACTAGTAGTCGCTGACAACACTCCATTATGTCCTTTAAAAGGAATCATTACTGCCGATACTTCTTATAGTTATCCAAAATTCTTTACTGCAAATAGTATGCTAACTTTCTATGAGGACTCATAGTTCCCGATACCTTATTATTATTACCTAATACCTACAAGGCTTTTGAGTAAGTACAAATGCGAGGACTCATATTTGCTGGTACCTACGTTAGCATTACCTAATACAATAGGCTCTTTGCCCTCTACGAGGCCTCATAGTTGCTGATTCGATAGCTATGCTTGCTGCAAGGCTCTTGGTTGCACATAATGTACTTTACCATGTCCATCCATTACATCAGAGGTACGTATACTGCAAGGTTCTAAATGATTTCAGATACTTATCACTGAGTTACACCCCCCTCCAAGGCTCTTAACTCACAATTGCTTGAATCTATAACCAAACCGTAATTTTAATATACTGGTTATGTCTTTTATATTCCAGGTTATATGTCCATTTCAAATTTATAACAACCACTATTTTGAATTCATTCGAGTAGTCATTTCATATTTAATTTTAACTAGAATATCAGTTACTCATTTACTTCAACTGGTTGCAGTCATACTCATAGATAACTACAACACACATTGTTGAAATATTCAAATAGTCACCATACTTGAAGTATATAGACTATCCAAGTAAGTTACTCATAGACTGACAGTCTGAACAGAGAGTTCAATTATCACACTTCGTTAGCAAAGTATAAGATTATGTTCTCTAACCACACTTTTATCAACACCACTGCAATTGAACTGAAAACGTCACACTAGACAAGAGAGAAATTGGTGTTACCAAAAAGAAACATTACTCGCATTGCTGTCTGCACTTCCGCGCTGGGTTTTACGTGAACGAATAATTAAAGTGCGGCTATGCCACTATTCATGTTTACTGCCATCGGTCAGGCCGGACAATACAGTCGACTCTCTCCGGTCAAAGCACTGCGCTGTGCCCGGGTGCCTACCTAGTATGTGCTAAAAGGGGGAGCCGGGCTCCTCCGAGTTTCTATCACTCCCTTGTGGTCGTCCCTCCTATACTAAGTATGTAAAGTTCTCACTGCACATATATGTAACTCAGATATATAAGGACGACATAGGGATCATAAAATACACATTTATTATTATGAGAGTGGAAAGATGAGTCGACCAGTTATTCTACTCATGTTAAATGTATGTGTAAACGGCTAAGGTGAGGTCTAGCCTCTCTCGTGTGGCTGTGCCACTCACAATGCATTATTCGGTTTTACCGCGTGCCTTTCCATAGTCTAATTCCCTCTTTCGTGGTTGCACTCCCACGTATGCTACAGAGGGACCTCATGAGTGTTCTCTCCTTATGGCTATGCACGTACAATATCTAATTGGGCATCGGTTGACTTGCTCCGGCCTTGACAGGGTATACCCTGGTGACTCTGTCCATGTTTGCTTGTTAGTCACTAAGCCGGATGGAGGGCCTGTGGCCCCCCAGAGGTTGAGTCGACCGTGCCAGTGTGTTTCCGGACCACACTACCATGGGAGCTCCAGGCTTCCCTGTCCAATTCTAAGTGTGCTGTGCACTGCATGATTGGACACTACACATACTACATTTATGGGAAGAATGTCATATTAATCATATTACAACAGTCCTCTCATCTTTCCACTGATCAGGCACATATAAGTCGACATAAAGATATGCAAAGTAAACACTTACCGGGGTCTTGCAGATAGACCTCCTAAGAGCTCGGGGCTCCTAACTTCTTGGTGACCTTCACTTTATTCACCCACCTTGCCCATGGTGAGTCCGGCCTCCATCTTCTTTCCCGCCATCTTTCGATTGTTGTATGGCGAATCGCGCTGGGCGCGACACTTGTCCACCCTGGGTCAAGACTCCTGGTCGGGTACAGTTTGCCTTGACCCCCGCCTGGCACCCGCCTGACAGGAGACCCTTTGGTCTCCCGGGAACCTCCACCTTCCCGTACTTACGTACCTTAACTGTCGTATCGGGCGAGACATACTCGCTCCTGTCCAATTTCTACGCACCATGTCTATGACACTACCCAAAGTACATTGTACTAGCGTTTATTGGACCCAGATATATGAAACCTTACTACGGCATGAGTACCTATAGTCTCATCATGTTTCCACATCATATGAGTCGGCCCGTTTTCTTCCACTCTTATTACATATGTATAACTTGAACGGTGAGGTTAAACCTCTCACTTGTGACTGTGTCTGTCACTCACATGCCATGGTTATACCAAGTGCCTTTCCATCTCTTATTGCCTCTGCGTGGTTGCATATCCACGAACTCTATAGAAGAACCTCATGACTGTTATTTGGCTGCAGTCTACTAATGGCTATGCACTTCCTTACTTAGTTGGGCATCGACAACACAACTGACCGACCATACATGGACCTTCTTTAGCACTAACTATAATACTTTCTCACATTCCGCATGTTCTGCTCTGTGGGTACACAAGACTCCACTTGTTTTGTCCTATGAGTGTCTATTAGGTCTCACCGTGTGATTTTCTGGGTCTACGCCGTGCCGTGCGTTTCTAGGTTTCCACTGAACTGTGAGTTTCTAGGTCTCCACCGAACTGTGAGTTTCGAGGTTTGATTATATAACGACACACCTCGGTTTTATAATCTGAACTTCTAGTAAACCTTTCTGTTTACAGCGATAGTACTCTTACTCTTAGTACGCCAATTAAGTAAAACATTAAACTTAATACTTAAAGATCACGAACGTAAGTTCCTATAATGTATCTTTCTCGCCTTTTATCGCCATTAGCACCAGATACCTACTATGTAATCTGACTTATTCAAATGTAATGCGCTTCAAAATGGATCAACTAATACTGTCATGTATTTATTCCTATTTAATAAATCCACATACCTATTACAACTATGCTGATCTATGCACTCTATACACTCTATGCACTATAGATTAATCGTAGTACACTCGAGTGTACTTTTATCAACCCAGTTAAGCACTGAAACAAATAGTCAAGCATCGCACATAGTAAAGAATGTGACTCCACAATCTCCACCATAACATGAAGGCAATAAGTATAGAGTCCACATACTTGTGGCTGGAAACTACAGCCGGGGCGGGACCTCCCCCTTTATTTTTTTTTTAATATATTGCGTTTAACTACGTAACGTATAAAATACTTGTCCGGCATTTTAATCAAAATCTTCAATCGTAAATAATTCAGAAGGATTTTGCTATGATCACGTATGAAATTAAAATCTTTGCTCGCATGATTTTGTTTACGAAAGCCATTGTGTTCCCGCAAATAACTGACCTCTCGCACTAGGTGTTCTAACATGCTAGACAGAAATAACTTGCTGTGAAGGCCAATTACTGATACGTATGTAACTAATTCACCTTTCACTCCACAGTTACTCAAGTTGAGAACATCCCTTTAACAAACACGAAATACTTCGCGTATTTCACTCGAAAACTTTGACACAACACAACAGAACTTGAATATGTCCTGCTCGTAAACTGACTGACCCACATATGTGAATGTTCGAATAATTCCAAGAAAATAAATGCTGCACTTCACTCTTTCAACACTAACATTCATTTCAGCTCATAAGGCGAATCAACCCACTAGCTTCAAATTAAAATATCTTGTCTCCAACACTGATGAAAACTCAACTCACTATTAGAAATATTGCGGCCCATCGCCATGAAATATCAAACTGAGGGCAGTTCAATCAAATTCATCAATTCAGAGGTACTCCAACCGCCACCTATCGGAAATGCTAGTACAACTCCTTGATACTTTGTCATATTTTATCCTAATATTGATCACTCCAGCAATATTAGCTATTCTTATCTTCATGTACACAAAATATACATACAACTTCATAATTGAAACAGTTTAAACCGTTGCTTTCATTTTTGTTTATCTATGGTACCTAACTGTTGTAATTATTGTTATCAAATATGTTCCCATTTTTGTTGTTCTTCTTGCAAACTAGACTCTGACTACTAGATACAATATTGACTAGACTATCTCTACTAGACACAATGTTGAAACACTGATCGAATTGCAACCAACCGTGGCCAGCGGCTGAATTAACATCCCCATTAGTGTCCCATACAAACTATAGCATTTTCACATTATTCTTGTATAATTTGGTTAAAGTTAGCATTAATCTCATAAAATTAATATTTGGACGATAACCATAATAATATTTTTGTATTTCAATCAATCAAGGAATTGCACATGCACTGTCTAATTCTCAACACATGCTAAACAATCTTCTTTTACAACACTACATTGCCATGACCGAGGTTCAGATAAAAACTGACCAAAAGAAACCGGCTAATGTGTCACCGCCTATCAACTCAATATAGAGATAGGCACGGATTCTGAATATTTATCCCAGCATCATACACCAATTTGTCGTCACATCCTGTATATTACATGTTAATTACATGTTATTAGCTCTCATTTAATACAATCGGATTGCGTTACTCTTGAGGATGTCACGACAATGTCTGAATATGATTTAAGGAGATATCACTTTGAATCCAACCTTAAATCCTCTAACGCAATCCATAGAATTCTGCTTCGCTCTGCTACGCTCTCTGCTGGACTTGTCTGCCACACCTGTGGGTTGAGTGTTATATGATAACACCATCACTCAGGTCTCAGATGCTTAGCACATATAAGTTCTAACTACCTAACGACTGGAAACGTACTACTTTATGTAAATATACTAATCGTCTCGCACATCTCAATTCATACTGACAACATCTTACACTCTGGGAGGCTAGTCACAAAGGTGCGTGCCCTCATATTCTTGTCTGAGGGTTTCGCCTATCGGCCGAGCAACTATAGATGGGTTTTCTCTCTATATTGTCTCGTATTGTCCTTATACATACTAGCAGTCTCAACTATGTCATACTGGTATCGGTCAGTCGTTATGTCTCGTGTCAATGCTCATTGTCCTTTAAAGTATCGTATTCTCCTAGGGGTACATTTCTATCCACATATTACGTCTTTGTTCCACCACGTTTTGTCTACACTCATGCTCAGGCCACTGAGAGCATGTTATTATCATTACATGACAGTGGAATCAGGAAATACTACTCGTAGGCACCATGTATGCATGTTACGGATCACAATTATAGTGGAACAATAACTCTAATACAGAACGAATATGGTACTAAGAACCAAGACACTTAGCTTTCAAGAGGGTCCAGCTGTGTAGTCTCCAATTCCTCGTTGAGATTACATCAGCGTACTTCGATCTTCACCAATTCATGGTAGACGATAAAAGAGGTCACACTCAAAAGGCGTTATACGTTTAAATACGTAGAAGACATTTTTCGTATACCCTCAATGACAAATATAACACAACCTTGCCAGAGTAAATAATCTTAAGTTAAGACTTAAAGCGGTATTACACGCTCCGACCATGATAGTCCTCGCGATATCATCAACTGACATGATTCGCGACATGTAGATTACGTAAAATTCTGATTTAATATACGAGTATAATAATGTTAAGCTGAGTTGTCAACATAGTTTATAACCAGTCACTTTCCTAGGCCATCAGGCTCCTAGTACTCTTAATCCACTCCTAGCATGATTATATTGATGTCAGACATAATGCATCTGTTGCTCTCACAGGTGTTGAAAATAGCTTCCTTAGCTTGTATAATTTATATAAAGATACCAGTTGAATGGTTCCTAATTGTAATTTGTCATCCATTTGCAACATTCAATGTTTGGATGAATTCCATTGATATGCAAAATTTTTGTGCAATCAATCCTACTAATATTATAAATGTGGAAGTTTTGATGTTTGTTACTCAATCGCGCAGTTTTGGTATAGATATAGTGTATAGCCAGAATTAATATAGGATACTTTTTACCCAGGAATCATCCCCTAAGAAAGTGAAATGGTGGGCGAAAGTTTGTATGGAGCTACAATATAAATGAGTTACATGCGTACAAAGTCATATTCAGGAGCTAATGACATTCTATGTTCTTTATTCACAGGTACAGGCTCTCTAGCAATGATATGGATGTATACCCTTAAGTCAGTTCGCTTCCTAGTCCTGCACAAGGGTGGAAAACACCTCTCATTGATCACTTACACTCCGTTCGGACAAAACCGCATAATGAAAGTCCCCATCGAGAATGTCTGCTGTAAAGAAAATAGGAAGAACGCCAGAGTACAGTTACCATTGAAGGTAAAGAACACATGGATGCATTATATGATTGATATGAAGGGAGAATTCAAGAACCCGATATTGTTTGATGCTACAGCGGGCTTAGCTCGCAAATGGTAACTGTTTTGAGTGAAACAAGTTCTGTAAATATACTTAGTTAACTTTTAATGTCAATTGTACATATTTTGCTGCAGATAAACAATGTCAAATATATGTACTAAACTACACAAATATTCATTTTATTATTTAAAAACATACTAGTAGATGGATAATAGAACAGGCAGTCTTATGACTAAATAATGCTCTGTTTTACTTAGGTAAAAGAAGAGGTAGGTTTTAAGAAGCAACAAAATAATACATGCAACTTCTACATATTAGGAAGCTTAGAATTATAATATTTAAAATCATAAAAAATGAGTCACCCAACACTTTTTTTTCCACCACTTTGGTTGCTCATTGCTCAGCACTTGCACACATTTTTTTATTATTAAGCCTGTCAAGTGTCAACCAATTAATAATAGGTCCATATTTATTTATTTTTTGAACCTGACTGTTGCAATAATAGGATGGACCCAATCGCGGTCGGACTGCGTGGTTGGAGGCTGGCCTGGGGAAAATCCAGGGGAAGCCTCCGGCACGACCATGTGGGGAAGTTTGAACACTGGAAAAATAGGTCCATTTTCTCTCTTGACTCTCATATAAAGTAATTACAGAGAGAGAAGTGGGGGAGGTATAGTCGACGAAATATAATTTGCAGTGATATTCCTCAAGCAGATGGTATGGCGAATCGGTGCAAATTATATTTCGTCAACCATTTATTGAAAACAGGTTCTTTTTGAGTTATTGATGCAGACATTTACTTTCTTCTTATTTCTTTAAATTAGGTATGAATAAAGTTTCAAATAACGTACACAGTTTATTTGATACTCTGTTCCATAGGTTGAAATTAAATTAGATAAATATATCCAGCAACATAGCTTTTAGCAATGCCCGGATGAATTGCAGGGAACTGTGGTTTGGTTCGTTGGAGGAATGAGGAAGTCAACATATTTGAATTCTTGAGTTACAAGCGTCCACAGGTTATGGTGCCTGCTTACCAGTGGGCAAACTGTATTCTTGTTTGCCACCATCTTAGTATAAAAAAGATGGACTGCAGCCCTATAAGATATGATGCTCCCTAAAATTGTTTTGAACCACAATTTGACACTAGACTAGAAAAATGACTTGACTCAAATATACATATCCAATTTGTTTTGGCTAATAATCATGCTATTCATAAATTATTTTTGGACTATTGGACTACAATTTAGGTTCCGAATAAGATTTGACTGCTTCCATGATCCTTATTCCAACAAAGAGGAGTAGGGATATTCCTAGAAACATAAGTAGTGATACCACAAATAAAGTGATATAAATAATTTGCTCCGGTGAGAGTTCATGAGGCGATCCTGGTTCCGGGTAGAAGTTATATACTATTACTTCTTGGGGTGGGTCTAATATTAGGGGGGATTCTTTTTCTGGTCGGGGTTTGTAACCCTCTAGTACTTCTAGTAATGTCTGTAGCAAGTAGAAGTAGTTCAGGCGGTGTTTTCTGACTTCTGTCGTATTTTCTTAGACTTAGGAGTAATAAAAGTAGTAAAACGATTAGTTCAGGAGGTGGTTTTTCGCCTGGGCGGCCGGGAGGGTTGGCACGGAGGACTAATAACACAGTTTTCAGTAAGGGGAAGATGTGGCGCTTATCCATGAGTTCTTCGCTTGGTACAGCCATATTGAACTAGCCAAGGAACTACTTAAATTAATTGTGATAAGGTCAGGGCACACGTTGGAATAGTAGGTAGTAACAGTGCCAGCCGCGTGGCGTTCATTACATTCGATTCCACACAAAATTTAGACATGTTTCATTTATCGTGTGTATTTTGGGATGTTATTGTGAAATCAAATTATTCTTAATATTTCGGTGTGACGTTTGGACAGGTTATTGTTAATATTGTTATGCTATTATATTAGTAAATTAGTACATACTTATTAGGTAATTTATTTCAGTGAAGGATAATATGTATGTAATTATGTATATTGACGTTAGTATCTCTTATTAGTTTGTGGTCATTTGTGGTATATTGTATATTGTAGTCTTTGATTTGTCTTTGATGTCTTTGATTTATTGATTTATGGCTTAGAAAAGTACTCTGTGGCTACATCATGCTTATTTTGACAACTTAATGACTATCCATAGAGAAATATGCGAGTATCATTCTTTTTAATAATTACTTACTTACCCTCAGTTTTTTTTACAAGATTTCTAAAAAGGATTTTTTCTCTTGTGTGAATATTATACGGATTAAAATATTTTGAACTAATTTTTGTTTTTTTAAGCAGTAACGCTGCTAACGAAAATTATAAATTTTAAATGAAAGGAAAAATTGAAAAATTTAATGCTCCGAGCCGGATTCGAACCGGCGACCACAGGCATTCATGGCCCGTCGCTACTACCAACTGAGCTATCGGAACAATCTGGTTCGGGCACCAAATCCTTCAATCAGTTCCTTCATTGAACAACGCCTTAGGGAGACGTGTAGCGACATCTACCAGAAGACTTAGGCTTCTTTACGGCACCAACGTCTCAAATTATATTGAGAAATCGTCAGTAACGACGCGCTACCCCATACTAAATTAATCAATTTCAATCAATTTTAATTTTTCAATTTTTCCTTTCATTTAAAATTTATATTTTGAACTATCGAATATCGTCCGAATGTGTGGAATACCAAATAATTACTAAGCCATTCGGCGAATCTCTAATTTAGTTGACCTGCATCAATTTGTCTGTAGCTGCCAACAAATCAATTAAGGGTCGGCAACGCGCTTTTGTTTCTTCTGGAGTCGCAAGCGACCATAGTCCATAGGCTGCGGTCGAAGCGTACCTATATAGTCCGCTTACCCGCAGGCATGCATGCTTGTTTGCATTATAGGTCCATGTGTCAGCTCATGTTATAAGGTCACATCACACTGGCGCGGCCTGGCCACGGTGGACTATACTAAACTTGTCATTAGCTGTCAAATTTACTATTGAAGGCCGCTCCAGTCTGTGAGAGGCCTAAACGTTGACGTATTTAAGCCCACATTAGGCCTCTCACAGACTGGCGCGGCCTGGCCGCGGCGGACTCACGGACTATAGTAAACTGGTCATTAGCTGTCAAATTAACTATTGACCGCCATCGCAGGCCACGGCCTTAAATAGCAAACTGTCACGTGCAATCGCATTATAAGGCGTAAACCAAACAGATACGGCATACGGCGAGGGCGAGGCGCAGGCGCGGTGCAGGCATGATGACGCTTCAAACCATTGTAGACCTTAACCCATTCATGGCCACGAACCACGAAGCGTACACAACACGCCGGGCCACCATACAAACCATTTTCAGCTAAAAAGTGTGACTCAGCTTATGGGTCTCGGGGCCTGGCGCGAACGTCAAAGAAATTGCCACTTATGAATCCGGTCCGTTGGACAATATTATGCAACATTTTTACTAACCAACTGTTTACTGTTCATATTAAAATATATATATTTACTAATTTGTTGATATTTGTAAGAAACTAAGAATGAACATTTTAAAGCCTGATCAGAAATAGATGATCATTGTCAAGAGGGCGCAGTTATTTTCATATAATTATAGGGTTCAGAAAAATCTTTTCTTGTAAATATTTCTCACACACTGTTGTGATAATACAATATACCATTTAGTTGGTGACAGTTTAAGCCGCCCTGTTTTTATAATGAATCAAAAAAAATTGGCATGGTAATAAGTTTGGTCCTTAGAAATGTTGCTTGCTACCATCCAAACAGTAATCCATTGTAAAAAGGTACAATTTGCAACGAGTTTCGTCATGAAATAAGCTTTAAAACCAAGTTATAAAGTTTATTTTTGCGTGCTATGAAGATATGTGTAGTTTTTACAATTGGCGCCAGGCCACGGTGACCCATACCTTGAGTCATGTCGATAACTTCAGGCATACATATATTTTTGAAATGTAGATTTATCCATTTGCTTGGGACACGTATGTATCTCGAATTTCAGAATATTTACTATATTACACTTCCAGTAAACCAAACTTGAATATTCTAGACCCTGTTTCACTGAAAAAAACATGTTTACAATTTTGTTTTTCAACATGCCTTATAAAGATGGTTGTTAGCTCAAATTATACTTATATTATTTCGTCATATTACGTTTTGTTTATGTTTAAATCAGAATTTATTCACGACTCACATGTGAGTCACGGGCCCTGCGCGACTGTTTTACTATGACCCATACGCTGAGTCACGGGCCCTGAATGGGTTACAATAAAATAAGTCGCCGTATGCAAAAGTTTTTATATCGATCGTTACGCACTCGTTTGGTTTACGCCTAAGGCGCAGTTTACACATGTAAACATTGCATGCAAATTTCATGACATTGCGGGTTACCCAGGTATTTATACTGAGTTTTATCTATACAACCCGGCAATGTCGTTAAACTTGTACTTATTAAATTTCTTGCACGTGTAGGTACTTTGCGCTTGCGCCCTGTAGCCCGGGCAGTAAAATATGGCTACGGTATTCCCTGCCTGTCGTACAAGGCGACTAAAAGGGAACCTCGAGGTAGCAAACGGTCGCAGTTGGGTCCTGCGATCGTCTAAATATAGAGTGGTACCCATAGAGGCGTGACGCTAGGGCGGCACTGGTGCGTTCCGTAGTACGAGTAGATCTCAGAGCCGTCCGAAATGCGTCGAGGAGGACCATCGGGGGGTTTTTTGTCGGGGCGAGTCCCAAGTAACACAGAAAGCATTTTATCACACGATTAGTAAACTTATGTAGAACTTAAGGTTCGTATAAACTCTTATATGAGTTCACCGAGCATCTTGACGCTTTATATTGGCATTTGAAAACCATTATGATGCTTTACACTGTATAACGGTTAGATAATGGCATATCAAAATGCTTATATAAAGCCTTTAGTTTTAGTGCAGCAAACCACAACGCAATTGTACAGCTTTCAGCTGTTGTTAGTGCCATTGGATCTACAATAGCATTTTTAAGTAGTAAATAAATGCTTAATGCTGTTTAATAGCATAAACGTGAACCATTATAATGCCACGTAAATCCGATATACAGCTTTCAGCTGTTTTTTATGCCTTAGGACCTACTATAGCATTTTTAAGTAATAAGATAATGCCTAAAGCTGCTTAATAGCATATTTTCTTTCTATTATAATGCATCCATATAATGAATCCATATATAACTACTTTACAGTCAATGGCACTACAGTGGTTCATAAAAAGTCTTCTCTCTGGCCTCTGGCTTAATAAGTGTTCACGTGTGAGTATTTCTACTGCTGGTGGCATTAATTGGACTTTTTAAAGGCTCACCGGGCTGCTATAGCCCGACACCATTTTGTTTAATATTATAACCAAAAAATATTACCATGAGGACCTATTTATAAAAGTAATATACCTGAATAATAATGATATAACTTAATTTAATACTGCCCAACGAAAACTATTATGTCAATAATGCAAAATTCGTTGTATACTAGCAATAAAAAAAATGTTTTGGTTATTTCACAAATATCTTTATATAACACTTTATATAAAAACCACAAAATATCGAAGGCGCGTGAAAATATTGAATGAAACATATATAGACATTTGCAGTAAACTACATTGCGCAGTAATATTTGAAGGCATAAAATAACTAAAGAGTTAAACACTTTACCATCTATCATAAATTTTGCAAACACTCGTCACTGCTGTCAGTTTTGAACACTCACGCATCCATATATTATATATTATTGCGAGACAATTAACATTTGTACTAGCGATGTATTCGATCGATGAAATTTTTATACTGATGTAGGCCTACATGTGAACATTTATAATTCTTTTAGTACATTCTAATTCTAGTCTAATGCTTTTGTAATGCAATTAACATGTTCATTATCAATAATATTGCCGGCTTAATGCTTCTGTAATGTCATTGGCAACTTCATTGACCATAATAATGCTGCTTTAATGCGATTGACACTTTCTTTGACCACAATAATGCTTGTATAATGCGCCTGTCATGCAATTAAACAACTATTGTGAACCCTTTTAGGATCTAAAGCAGTAAAATTTGTGCCCAAATAAGCACTACAATAGCCGAATAAACGTTTATAATGCTACTTTAGAACTAACTCAAAATGCCAAAACGATACACAAATGCTGTAACTCGGCTGTTATACTGCTTTGATGTGTTACTTGGGGTCCGACATAACCTTCGCGCTATCCCCGTGCTGCGGAGGTATCCATAACGAATTCTCCTCCCAATTAAAAAAAAAAGGTACTTTGCGCTTGGTCACGGTTCGACAATACCTCGTGTACTCAAAAAAAAAAAACAAAAATCATTTATTCCTTATCTTAAAGTTAATACACATAGGCTGAGTTGGAGCCTCTTTTTAAGCATTTAAACATGCTTGTGTTAAGAGACACCGCTCTTCCACAGGTTTTAATTGTGTGATTTTAGGTGTACGTATTTTAACAATTTGTAAGAGTAATCAGCAGTGATCGGAATTAGGTGAGCAAAAATACCTATACTTCGCGAGAGGACATAATATAGAGTGGATACAACCGGATAAAAATATTATTATTTTTTGGATTCCGGGTATCCGATATATTATTTTCGATATTTTCGCCAATCTGACTAGCACTGACAATGAATAGGAATACACAAATTACTTAATTTATAATATATTTCACATTTTCGGATTTCTTATAATTTTAACTTCATGGCAAGAATGTAACCATTTTTACTACAAACTTTACAAAATTTCTATAAGGAAAAGAATGGATGTTCAACATTACGGCTAGTATTCGCAGTGCCCGGATAAACATCGAATACCCGGAATCCAAAAAATAATAATATTTCTATCCGGTTGTGTCCACTCATGTCCTCTCGCGAAGAATAGGTATTTTAGCTCACCTAAGACAGTATTTTTGTGCGTTTTTAGAATTAAATTTAATATGTAAAGTTTTCTTACAGACAATACATCAGCAGTCATATATAATTGAGTTGTCGGAAATCTATACGGTTTAATGTGAATGACTTTGAGGAGTGACCTTTGGGCTCTCTCTAGTTCGAGGAATTTGGTTTTCGTGGCACCGCCCCATACGGGGATACAGTACGTAAGTATAGATTCCGCAAGTGAGATATAGATTTGCTTTAGCATAGCCTTAGTGGCTACATGTACTATGTGATACTATGCCGTTGTTATTATTAATATAGTCGTTTTTAGGATCCATAGGTTAAAGAGGATGATAATATTACCGTTCAAAGGCTTAAAGAAAAATAAAAAATACTTTCATGAGATTTGTCAGAAAAAATCTTTATTAAATCGTTTATAATTGAAGTAACGGAAAGTCTGTCGCAACTCAAAATAAACAAGAAGAAATAGTTGATAACCAAAAAATAGACTTCTTTCTATACACAACGTGTCTTACCAACACAATAAAATATTAAACTTAATGAAAAAAAAAGTCTTCGCGTGAATACCATAGACGAGGGTGATTTTACAGTCAACTTAGCCTAACGTTTACAGTACAATAACTTAACCTAGCCACCTACAGACATGTCCAGTTTAGGTCTACAAATGCTTCAACTAGCCTGCTACGTCAAGCTACTTATAGGACCGATGACGGAGCAAAGGCTTTATGGTCAAATAATGCTATTTGTGAAACTGATCAAAACTTTAATTCGACCAATCAGCATGAGAATTTAATATAATATTGATATGTTTCAAGTCAAAAGCGCGTTGCACGCAGTTCCTGAATAGCTAACATGCAGATTTGAAAGTTAAACCGTATACATAAAGTACAGATTAAAATGACATACATTCGAATACACTCATGATTATATTTTAGTTAAATATTCACAAGCAATCAGCGTCCGACTTAACCCGTTGAGGTGCACGTGTATAGACGTCCAACCCAAGGTTTAGGCTTACATATGTTTTTAACCCTCCAGCCGCTAACGAATATTTTTTATCCTTATTGCTGTTTATATGATTCAAACATTGAGATATTTAAGTAGGTATTGGAAAGAGGCAATGTGAGCTGCTTATCCTCAATAAATGAGTTTTTACTATTTTATGTTCCAATTTTTATTTTATCTTTTGTCATTTCTACAAGTTATGTCGGCGCCAGCTTACGTTCCCACTTAACTCCTGTATATTATACAATTAAGATACGGATATTATTTATACTGTGCATCACATGTAATTATATTTAAACACCAATACAAATTACATTATTAACAGCAGTTTCTGCGTGCAACAGGAAATCCAAGATTGCGTCATCGATCCTGGACTATTTAAGTACATTAATTAAACCTTATTTACATTGATAAATAACGTATCTAAGTTAAGAGTTAAGGCTCTGTGTGCAGGACACGAAAGCAGTGCGTATTACGTATATGTAGACTCGCGTATCCCTGTGGCACGCTTTTGTGGGGCACCTAACTAGGCCCCTATTTTATAAATTGGTTGACAAAATTATGAAAAAAGCGTGGCAATTTGACCACAATAGAATATTGCTGCTCTACTCAGTTATAATATGAAATAGGGGTCATAGCAACCTGTCTAATGTTAAATCACATGGCGAAATGTATGATTCTTAAATTGCTCATTACCATCTGGCCTTCAAGTTGCTTGTCAAATTGACTTTGTAAGATTATCTAAGTAAGTACTTATATTATAATCGCCTATTTCCATGTCGCTTCGCAATTGTCTTTAACATAGTTCATTACTGTGAAGAGGGTACAATTGGGAATAGGGTTTTGGACTTCACCAATGATTAAACATTCAGGGTCATGTCAGTCAGGGTCAACATCTACCGCAGATGTGCAAAGATGTGTTTCTTATACCTGTTTGACTCGACAGCAAGGTTTCAATTATATCAAAACCTAGGTTCGCTCATCTGTGGCAGAAATTAAGTATTACCTAATATATGCCACAAGGATAACGGGTCTTACCATTTATACAAACTGCCTTCCTTGAATCACAGTGATTAAAAAAATAATCCTGACATATGCACTGTTTCACACTGCATTGCAGTTACTCTAGATCTTTTTACTAATACTTTGGACCTTTTACTACGAATCTAAATAGAGAAGTAATCTAATTTCATTAGCGATGTAAGAATTGAGTCGAAAAGGTATATTATGGCAGCGTTTGACTCGTGATAAAGTACCCATCTTATAACACGAAATTTTTAAGAGAGACGAATAACTTTTCTTGTATTACGTCGTAAACGAAACCATTATATGCCTGCAGGAGACTGATTGTCCATTTTACTATCATAAGTTGTGCACTTAAGGCCGATACAACTACTTTACAATACTTCGTACACATGTGGCCCTAGTTTTTTTTATCAAGTCTAAGATGCAACACTGGTATTTGAAAAAACACGGTCAAGTATTGCCATTGGCATTACTTGCTAAGAGAAAAGTAACTTAATAATAAAATGGGGTGTCCCTTGTTTTGTCGACAAACTTTTCATCGAATTTTACTTCATCGAAAACGTTTCCAGTAACATTTAGTTCATGAATTATTGTTTGGTGTAATTTTATTTCATGACCAGATTATTCCAATTTTTTTTTTTTTTGCGAAGCAGGGTGACGTCGACACGCTGGCGGTTAGGTTAGGTTTAGGTCAGGTTAAAATAATTGCCTTAGATAATGGTGTATGCCTACTATTTTAAATATTAATCCTTGTATTAATTTGTATGTTAATTAAAAATACTTGAATTGAAACAATATATCACAAAACGTTTTCCATGAAATAATTCAACTATTTAATGAATCATCCAACAAGTAAAAATACACGTTTTAAAATTACTTGTAATGACCATTCCACGGACTGAATTGTCGATGAAATGAAAATACATGAAACGTTGACTTCGAAGTGAAATTCGACGAAGTGAGTGTCGACAATTTGGTGATAACCCAATAAAATGGACATTCATATCACTTATATGATTTATAGATGGAAGTACCGTCTGATTTGTGTTTTTTTTAAATGTCTGTGATTTATACAGATATGGCTTCGACTTGAGATATAAGAAGAAAAACTTAGTTAACACTCATATCTGAATTCCAAAAGTATTATTTGATTTCAGCAGTCAGTATTAACTCCACACCTGCTCCGTCTAATTTTACTTAACATTGGAATTTCCTAACCGTATTAGATTTGAAGTAACGAGCCTAAGTATCCATTCAAAAACGTGATTTTAATCAAACAATATGCAAGTACGCTTTGCATACTATATTTATAAAAAAATATACATATTAATATCCGTCAGTTTACCTGTTTATATTTTAAATTCCACTTTAACATCCATGCCTAACTTACATTACATTAGGGCCTGGCATCCATAGAGATTAACCAAAAGACAATTTCTACAACTCTCCCAATTTATGACGGGACGGGACATGAGAACACTCTTGGGGGATTTAACAGCGGTCACCTTGGCATAAAATATCACATTGACTGGTTAAGACGATGTGCGCGCGCACCCATACAAAAACTTGCATTTCAAGCCGGCGTAGTCCTCAATTTACTTCGTCAAATTTAGAATGATGTAAATAATTTTTGTAACGCAAAATTAACACAGAGTTGTACTATGCTCCTGTGTTAATTATTTAATTTTTTTATTACATTTGTCATCTGTAGGCGATGGTAAAGTTAATGTATTTTTAGCGTTTTATAAGCGGCTCTAGTTTATTAACAAAATCAGTTATCAATTAAAACAAAAGATAGATGCATAGAGAAACTGTTAGTTAATCATTGTTACAAACATTGTTATCCCAGATTTAATTTTGGCGGAGGAAATAGGGGACTACAGCGGCTCAAAGTTCAAGTTTATGTATGAGCTGCGCTTACTCGCATTTCCTCTTAATTAAGCAATCAATGTGACATGTGTTCATTATAAAGTTAATCCGCAAAGTATTCTAGGTCCAGCACCCATCACAAATTATCCAAATTACATTCACACTGTGTGGAGAATCAAACAGGTAGATAAGTTTATAACCTAAACATGATCGAGATAGTAACTTAAAGTCTTTAGACATTCGTTGTCAAAGACGTAATATATTAAAGACGCCGCGAATGATACCTGCCGACCTAATGCTGAAGCATCGCCGTATATAATCCTTTTCGTCGCCAGTCATGTCAAAAATGTGCTGTCAAAAATCTGCTCCACAGGTTCAAAGTCAACAAAATGTTGTTCAACATGATGACAGCATCAGACGTCAGACGGCCTCAAAAAGGTTAACTATGAGTTGGCATAAAGCAAAACGAATTGGCAATAGTGGAAAAATGAAAGTAAAATATTGGCACTCGAATACACATCCGTTGTTATCAGTCTCTTTCAACCCCATTCCAACCACCCTAAACGAAATTATAAGCTTTAAATGAATAAGTGATGCTTTAAGCTGATTTATTAAAGTACATACGAGTAGATGGGTAGCGGATTTACCCTTTAAATCTGTACTACCTCGATAACTTCTTCGTTCAATATTAATCTGCCAAGCGAGAGTCCAAATCATAATCAGAGATCAGTACTGTATTACGGCTTGCTGTATCACAAGCCAAGTCAAGTTACAATTTGTTACGGCTCCCAAAAGTTGGGCAGACCTTACAAGTTTCTATATATTTCGGTCAAGGTTTCATCATCCGTCGCCAATCACAAGAAACAGCGATGTACAGACATGCAGTAACAATATTAAATACAATAGTGGCCCGCATTTCTCACAAGTAGTGAGTTCCAGAACAACTCTTAAAAACTAAATTCAAAGCTAGGTAGCACTTGTGTCAAATTTCAATCGAACGAGCTACCAACAATGCTTTAAATTTAGCTCTTCGGAGTAAACCTGCTTCAAAGATTCAAGAATTCTATTTCACTTAACCTTGGCCAAAACACTAGTAAGTACGTATTTACAGTGATCAGTTCTTTACACCATCTCCTGTAGTGCTCTTCGAAAACACCACTATACGCTTTGTCTTAAAATGGTCACGGAACGACACGTCATTCCCTGTATCACGGAGGATTTAATATTGAACATCCTTTAACATTAACCATATTGTATCCTTTGTATCTCCCAATTCTGGATTCGTCGACCGCTTAACATCACAATTGATTTGCCAACTCTTGTTCGATCGCAGTAAGCTGACAGACAACGTTAATGTTATCCATCCTTTGTACAGTATCTGTACTGTCAACGATTGCTAGATCCTCAAACATCATCAATGCATGCCAATTTCTTGAGTCGTCATTATCTTCATCAATTAGGTCAAACTCCACCAATATTAACACTAAAGTCCACAAACCGAATTGCACCTGTCCACACACGTCAATGCAATACGACGTTCGCCAAACACTGGCAATCCATTTGAAGGCTTGGACCTAATCTCAGAGACTAACTGGATCACTTGGCTCCCAACAAAACAATCTTGTCATCAGAAATGTACACGGAACACTCCAAACCATAAAATCCAATCGGCATCTCTGTATTTTGGCCTCACCATAAGTCCACTAATCATCAGCATCACAACACTTGGCCACCAGACCTACCACCGAGTGGAACCCTCCACCTGGATCCTGCGCTTGCGTCAGTCGGACAGATACCTCGCGCGGGTGATTTCGTCGTCGTCTTCTCGGCCGGGACTGATGCTCTCGATTTCGTCCACTTCCTCGAGGTTCTTCGTGCTTGGGTTGCATAATCTGGAATAGGTTGAGGCTAGTAAGTAATGGATAGTCATAAGTTAAATTAGAATTAAGAACCGAATGGGTTCTCAGTTCTCATTAGACGTATCGAATTGGTATTTCCAAAACCAAGTAGTCTGGAACGACGTCTCTCACCTGCATTTGCAGCAAACGATGCACGGCGCGGCCAGCAGCAGCAGCGGGCTGGCCACTAGCAGCAACAAGCCGAAACCGGCGAATATGCCCACCACCTGGAATTACACATTCACTTATCAATTAATGAGCAATCATGTTGTTTTCGTCAAATGCGGTTGCCAGTCGCCGATATGGTGTTGATGCGCCGAAAGTGAAAGTAACTTTTCCACGAGCTAAATGAAATTCAATCGTATGTCAATGACACTTGATCACTTTGTCTGCACAATTGTGCATTCACCTCAAGGCGATCGCGACCGATTAGGTACACTGTTGTTGTCGCTGCATAGATGTTTCCTCGGTCACTTAAGGAAAAAAAACTTTGGCGAATCTCTCGCAATACCGGGACGTTTTCTCTTAACCAAGTCATCCGTCGCTTGTGATCCATGTTACTAGGTATCGGCTCAGCAACCCTTTCCAGGCATTTGACGACCGGTTAGCATAGTGGGTAGAGACGCTGCTTACGTAGCTGAAGGTGTGAAGGTCCTGGGTTCGAATCCCGGTAAGGGAAATTTTTTGTGTGTTTCTGAGTCTTGGATGTTTTCTATGTATTTACGCATTTAGATCTATTAAATATATTGTCGTCTATTACCTATAACACAAGCCTTGAGCTTACTATGAGGCTAGATCGTTTGTGTAACATTGTCCCCTAATATTTCTTAATTTATAACTCACTATCGCCCGTCACCTCGCCACTCTCTTCCGTCCTATTCATATCGTCTATGACGCAGTCTCTTGCTCTTAACCAACTACCCAAGCAATTTCCACACACTCTTGGTAACCCCAGTACTGACCTGTGCTCGATGCCACAGCACGGACGCGCGTGAATGCCCCAGTTTATTCTTGCACGGTCCTTTGTCGTAGTGGCGAAGCAGAAAATCGTCCTATAAAAAAAAGAAAACACATTTTAAATAACAGTTTTGTGCATGTTTGATATGATGAGCATTGCCTTCTGCGCATCAGAAAACAGGTATTCGCTCGTTTTGCAGAGACCAATTTAAAAATATACCGATCAATATGTCAATGCAATCAATGCAGCTGACACGAGTGTGAATAATAATGCTCCATCTATTTGGGCCAATCCGGTATTTTAGGAATCTAGCATTAACATGTAGGTATATGATAATGCTAGTAAATAGTAGCTCGTATTTTGAAACGGACCTCATAGTAACACTGCGTATTATCATTGCGCTTGCTGATATTATATAATAAATAATGCGCAAGTGGGTCGTTCTTCTTTTTAACCGACAATGAATCGTCTTTTTTCTGTTTTTTGCGTTTTTAAACTATTGATAATGATGGTTTTAATGTTTGATTTTAATAAACGTTGCATGTATTTTTTATTAGGACTAATTCATGATTCTTTCCGTGGCGATAAAGTTTTTTTCTTTATGATAGTTTTACAGAAAATACTGTGACAGAGTGGTCGTTTTCTGCGGGGACCACATTTTGGATTACCACTCTGTCACGCGATTCTATGGAAAAACCACCATAATGAAAAAACATTATCGCCACGGAAAGAATCATGAATTAGTCCTAATAAAAAATACATGCAACGTTTATTAAAATCAAACATTAAAACCATCGTTATCAATAGTTGAAAAACGCAAAAAACAGAAAAAAGACGATTCATTGTCGGTCAAAAAGAAGAACGACCCAAGTAACTCTTGTCTGTCTGTCTGTTATCACTGACCCGAATTGAGATGAAATCTGCCTTGGAAATATTTTGAACCCCAGGGAAGGCCAAATGATAGTATTTATCTCAGGAATCATCACCTTAGGAGGTGAAATAGGGGCGGAAGTTTGAAACACTGTCAGGAAAAAAGCTAGCCTAGCCTTAAGAAGCTCTTTCAACAAAAAAAAATTTCCAAATCGGTCTAGGCGTCTTTGAATATCGGGGCATTTACATAATACATAAAATTAAAAGAGTCTTAATAATCGACAACCTCCTTTTTAACCGACTTCAAAAAAAAGGAGGAGGTTCTCAATTAGGATGTTTTTTTTTCAATGTACCTCAGAACTCCGTCATTGATGAGCCGATTCGTCATTTTTTTTTTAGTTCGCAAGTATATGCTTCCAGGTGGGTCCCATTTTTTCAAAAATTCAGTTGAATGATGGGATCCATGAGGAATTGAGGGAACTCCTCAATTTTATTAGGCACCCAAATTATTTAAAGTCGTTTCAAAAGAAAGTGTTTTTAGATAATGTACACAAAGGAACATTATCAAATGAAGCCAACTCTATATTTAGAAGCACTTTCTCAACTAACCGCACGCGTGCCTTTGTTTTGGGCATAGCTAATTATGACGACTGTTAAGAGCAAGTCGGGGTTAAGCGAGGTCAAATATCGCTACTTTGGACGATTGCTGATGGTTCTATAGTAGTCAAGGCGTAAAGATTGAAGCATGACGGCAAAATTAACTTAGCTCAGTGTTATATTGAATATCTGGATAATGGATGCTTAGGTAGGTTCAGTCAAGTGCAAAAATATTGTATCGATCTAACCCTCTCATAAATATGTACCGAAACCTTAATCCGCTGACATTAAGCGATGGGACATATAAATTTATAGTAATTTGTTAGTATTAGTTGTGTTATATGGTTTACAAATTGTGTCATTTTCATGTATACTGTATGAAAATTTCGTACCTAAGTACCTAATATGGAAAATATCAGTACCTAGTACCATATTATCTGTCCTGATACAATACGTCATCGAATTTTCCAAAGTTGCCATAATTCAAACCAAGATAAAACTTGCGTGCATTCGGTTCAGGGAAAAAGGGGTAGGCGGAGCAGATGAAATTTATGTTCCAGTGCTGCTTTTAGCATAAATGTGTGTATAAAAGATCGACAAATTGTGATATCGCAGTGATATGTTGCTAGCCCAATCGTTACAACATTCTTCAACCATGCTCCCTCGTCGACTTCTACGACACCCAAGGAAGAAAGGGGCTGCGAAGACGTTTAAAAGATGTATGTGAAGTACGTACAGAATCCTTCCAGACATTCCACACTGAGCCAACATATTGGGTAGTTAGTATTATTTATAACCCATCCCGTGTCTCATGCATAGGTGACTTGAGCCCATATGTATAGGATAACGACGATGATACTAATATATATAAATCATCATCTGCACGTCTATCATGGGACGGCCGCGACATACTCCCGATATTTGTCGCACTATACCTTTTGTTCTAAGTGTTCTAATAAGAGAAAGACGGATAGTGCGAGAAAAATCGAGAGAGATCGCGCGCCCTCGCGTGATAGCCGTGCTGACGAGATAAGATTAAAAACCGGCTGATCTGGTTTTTTTCTAACGCGTGTGGGTTTGCAAAACAATATTTCATTTGGCATTTAGAATTCCCAGTATGTTGTCACGTAAGATGGAGGCACAAAAACTTGAATACCTAACTAAATCTTAGTAAGTATATGATCTACTAAAATTTAGTTAGGTACTTATTCAAGTTTTTCTGCCTCCATTTATCTTACGTGACAACATACTGGGAATTGGGAAAGCGTTAGGTAGTTGTCTGCTAAGTGTGTTATATGAAACACCCACAGATAGTCGTTTTTATAAGATTTCATGAAAGTAGGTGATGATATATGTATTTTTTAATGATCTTCGTTGCTAGACCAACCAATCAATTAATGTTTGAAAGCCGAAAAACATTCATCACATTCAGCAGAATTTTAAAACAACCAGATTCACCCAACCATATTATTTAGGAAACTGTAATAAAAACTAAAATTTTAAAATAGATTTAAAGATCCTGGAACCTAAATGAGGGCTGCTGCTGACTTAACAGTCACATAAAAGCCTTAAATATAAGGCATTGACAGTGGCTACATGTTTGAGCCTTTCGGTGTCGAGACCTTAGGCCCATGGGGCACCTGCGCTTTAAAACAATCGATTTCTAAGCGCCTCGTCGACGGTTCTGGTGACCAGGGGCCGTAGACAAGGTTACAATCGACAAGCGCTAACGCCAATAGAAAATAATAAAATGTATGGGAATGACAGATGCCAAAGAAACACTTTTCGTTAACATCTGTCATTCCCATACATTTTATTCCTTTCTATTGGCGTTAGCGCTTGTCGATTGTAACCTTGTCTAGACCCCCAGAAGTCTGGCGCATACCTAGCCCAACGTATTAGCGTTACTATAAAACGTGGCAATGCCGCCAGCCTCCTGGGCACCCTACCACCTGGCGCCGATCTGGGCCAAGTTTTAAATTTATAATCTTACTGTTCTTTTCTTTTATTGCCTAAGTTTATTTCTTGTTGTTGTGTTTGCTTTAAAGTATATAAATTAGAATAACAAAAAAAAAAAAAAATAGTAAGTTTTTTTTTATTTATTCCTGCACTACCGGTTTACAACTCTTCTTGAAAATTTCCTGCTACCCAAAGGTTGTCAGGAAGAGATCGCTCTAAAGCGATAAGACCGCCTGTTGTTACCTCTATTTAAATTTATGTACTCTTGTAACATGTTTTTCTTATGTTGTGGTGCAATAAAGAATATATTATTATTATTATTATAACAAAATGAAATCTATGTTATCTATTTGACCGTTGAACTTCAGGTCTAGACATAAAACAAGTATTTACTGACTTTAAATGGATTGGTAAATATTCAGCAACAGCCCAGCTGTGCAAATATTCGCCAACGCAGCGAAGGAGATTTTGATAATAATACAATAACTTATTTTCTTCAAAAACTTTATTATATCTCAAGGAGAGAGCCTTCAGGGTGACCCCTACTATGTGCAGAATAGTATAGAATAGAATATCTTTATTTCAGGTCATAGACCCATATGATGTGTTAGTGACAATGAATCTCTTTAAATAAAGAAATGAGCATTTTAACAGTAGCGTCCTAATACAACTTAACTATTTTTTACTTAGTCATTTTGCAATAATTCTGATTAAATTTTCGGGTCAATGTATTTTTTTTTATAAATGACCTAAATAAATTTTGTCTTTACCCTTTCCAGCTCTTACAAATTACTTGATAAAAACATTGATGTCAAAGGCTTCTTACATGGTTGAGAACTATCTAACTGGCAGAAATGCATGGCCCAAACCATACTCCAAAAACAGCTTAATCATTCATAATTGAATTGTCATTATATCACGTCTAGGGAGCTAGATGACACAGTTCCCCTCACAAGAAAGCATAGGTACCCACGGATTTAGTTAATAGTCGCATTTCCATTCTTTGCCTTTTTTTAAAACCTCTGCCTTGTATTATACTTATAACACAGTTTCGGACGTGTTTTCTGGTCTAGAACAACACATTATGTTTTTATCTTTGTGTTCATATTCAGTTTTACTTACTTTAGCTAGGTTAAAAATTCAAAAAAATCGAAAAAAAAAACAAAATGTTTATTTGTAAACATAGGTTGTAAGGCTGTTACATTAATTCTGGGTATCGCTATGTTTTGCTGTTCGGCATACAAATATTGTAGTCCAGATATTGCATGCATGTACTTGAAAACTAATTTAAATAACAAATTTATTTAAGTACTATCATTATGATAAGCTTTTTTTTGGCATAATATTACGGACTGTTGGGTTTGTTTCGGCGTTTCTTTTTCGGAAACGCTGGTAGAATATTGACTTGTAAAAGTGCCGTTACGGCCTACTTGCAGAATAAAATCCATTTAATTTCATTTATGATTACTTATGATAGGTTAGTATATATATTCGTAAACATTAGAAATGAAGTGGTAAGGATGCTTTTATTTGATATATTTGACTGCCGTTTTCGAACCCAGAGCATCAAAATCCGGCAGTCAAATCAGCTAGCTATCGTTTTTAGGATACTTTTGGGATTTTCCCGGTAGTGTCCTAACCTCTATTATTTATTTTTTTAAATGTACTTTATAAGTAGCCTATAAGAATCCAGCTTAGATATTGATAAAATGACTAATGAAACTGAGGAATTCAATACATGGATCAAAAATCGATGCAGCATAGCCCTTATAATTGATGCGCACGAATTATTATAGTCGGCCAAGGCTGAAAATCGTAAAAAAAACAACGAGAACCGCTGGAAAATCACTGTGTTTATCCTGGAATCATCGTGTGAGTTGGCCGAGTTATCAAAGTAGTGCATTCAAAAAGCAACTCTACCGTCTTCCAGCCCCATTAAATAGTCGCAACCATACAAATGTATAAAAAGTAAACCAACATAAGTCTGATCGCCAGTTTACACACAGTATTTATGAATATTTCGGCCAAATTATACCAGACAAGAGTTAAAAATGTTCAGTGAATAAGATAAACTAAAGATTTGAGCGATGGGTGGCATGGCAGGATTGAAGTGTTACTGTTAAGCCCCGAATACACTTACACACATCTTCTATTTTTTCTGGATCAAGGTAAGACGTTTTTACTTCACTGAGCAGATTGGGTAATCCGCGCTAGTATTAATAAAAACAGTTGATGTTTTTATTGCTCACTAGTAATTGAGATATTTAGGTACTTACACATAAAATGGGTTAATAATATATTGGAAGTAGAGATTGAGGTTATCAAAATCGCTAAAGCAACCGGGATATCGTTACCTAACTTCCACTTCAATATGTGCTGTTATAATAATATGTAATACCGTTAAACACTGTCGTGTCCGACAAATGTGTGATAGACTCTTGAGTCAAGTCAAAGTCAATGCGTAAAATCTTCCATACACTAATAGTCTGCAGTGGCGCCCGAAATACATTTGAATACTCACATCCAATGACGCGAGGCAGAACAAGCAGAACACGAGCTTCCATCGCTTGCACATCATCCTCTCAATGCGCACAGGGCATTTTCGACAATGTTTGATAGACTCTTGAGTCAAGTTAAAGTCAGTGCCCAAACTATACACTAATAGTCTCAATGCAGTGGCGCCCGAAATACATTTGAATACAATACTCACATCCAGTGACGCGAGGCAGTACCAGCAGAACACGTGCTTGCATCGCTTGCACATCATCTGCGCGCAGCCCTCGTCCTTCTCGATGGGGACACGGCACATCGGACACAACTTGATCAGCTCCGAATCTTGCAGCAACGGTGCTCCGGCGCTGCCCATGGACGAGGATGCGGCTGCCGCCTCGCAGGACATACTGCCATGCCACTGTAAACAGAAGTTCTTATTAAAATCCAAATAATGTAATGTTCATAATAATAAATAAATAAATATTAGGGGACGATCTTACACAAATCGACCTAGTCCCAAACTAAGCAAAGCTTGTACTATGGGTACTAGACGACGATAAACATACTTATATAGATAAATAAATACTTAAATACATAGAAAACGTCCATGACTCAGGATATTCGTGCTCATCACACAAACAAATGCCCTTACCGGGATTCGAACCCAGGACCTCTTGCTTCGTAGGTAGGGTCACTACCAACTAGGCTAAAGCGGTCGTCAAAATGACGCCATTGCGTGTCCTCTTGTTTTTTTCGTCAATATAGTAATAATCCCAGTCCTCCGATATCATAACAACTTGCTGTACCTGTGAAATGCGCGAAATCATCGAGATAAAATGGGAATTGGTAAATTTACTGACATCTTAGCGATAAAGCACCAGATTCTAATGTCATGAGCTCACGAAAATCCCTCTAGGGGGACGAGAGAGTAAACTATTATAGTATTTTATGCAACTGTTGTATAAGTAGGGTCTTAAAACGCGAGTGTCGTGAGTTGCGATGCGACCCTTGGCGAGCATCGCAATTAAAGACGCCACGAGCGTGTTAAGACCAAGTTATACACCGTTGCATACAATACTTTTTCCACGACTAATTTTAAATAACTAGGATTTGACTTTTTATGCAGTAATTTTTCCGTTAGTTCTATTACTACTCACGCAATTTCTTCAGCGGTGCAGTTATTTTCTACTTCGTCAATTTTAAAAGGAACGTACACATTTTTCTTCTCTTCACAAACACGAATCAAATCTTAAGAAGTTATTAATAACGAATAGTTATCATATTTCGTCTTTTAATTTTGAACTGGAACTTTGGTGGGAAATTGGAAACATGACACATTGACACCTCTTGTTTATGGTCTTTTTTGTTTTTATTTCCTTGCACTTGCCATCCGAACTAAACTGAATCCGGATCCGAACCGAATAGGATCGGTTTATATTTATAAATAATACCAATAATTGGTAAATAAATGATAATTTATTATTATTTTAGTAAATAATTTGTTTTACAAATATTTGATAGTAAATAAAAACTCTTTATTTCGAAAAAAATGGTCATGAAGTTGGTACCACTGCAATATAGTGGCTGATTAAAAAAAAGTTAGATGATTTGACATCGTAGTAAACAGTGCTTTTATGGAAAATGTATGAACCATAAAAGTACACTAAAGAGTGCGTTTATGGGCCATAGAGCATAGAGTTTTTCGACTACTTATTATCGGTGTCATTGTATTTGAGCTAAAGCATATATAAATGACAGATAACGGTACAGGGGTAGAAAAAGTATTGAAACTATAGACTGCATCATAATAAATGTGCATAACCTTACAACGTTTTCCTTTACCAATTACTGTGCTCTTTTAAACACGTTTATAATAACACGCTACTTATGCTTTTCCATATTCTACATCGGTTAATGGTTATAAAACTATTAATTATAATTTATACGTAATTTATCAATTGCGCCTGCGCGTACGTAATCAACAGTTAATAAATGCATTGAACTGACAGATCCATTCGGTTAATCAATATGCAGATTTACCGGTTTTTATACGCCTGTAAATACCGTGTGTGATAAAGTAATTTTTCGAAGACGTTGCGATTATTGATATATATATTCGTGGTAGTTGGCTTGACAATACAGTCGAATGGAAAAAAATCGGGTGCATACAACTTACTCATAAATATGTCCAATTTCTCTTTATGTCTCTATTTATATTTATGAGAGGATTACTTCGATACATATTTTTGCACTTAAATAAACAAATGAATTGCCAAGACCAGTAGGATGTTGACTGATTGTCAAAGCAGCAACTTTTTAAGACACGTCATAAACTACTACTAAATACTTACTGCCTGTCAACAACTGTATATATTGCCTTTTTACCACTACCTATGGTGGCGTCATAGCGGTTCATAAGGCTCCAAACACAATTTATATTTTCTTCTCAAAGTCCAAACAAACTTCTATCGTCGTTCACATGACCTTCAAATAGTTCGGCATCTCACCAATATCTGTGTCAGTACATTTCGGGCCCATTGTATTCAAATCAGATACCGGTAGGTGTCTCTGGCCGTGCTCGACGCTTAATGACTGTTGCTACTTGATAAACATGGCGATTTGGTGAGGTGTTCATTTGAAATGGATACGTTCGACGTCACGATATATTATGAAGATAATGAGTTGGCCGAATAGCGTTGTAGACTCAAAATGTATTAATACCCACTCGAAACCAAAAAAATGTGCCTACTGACGAAAACTCAGATATTTAAAAAAAATGCGAAGCTACAACCGTTTTAATATTGCTTGTTAGAGATAGAAAACGCACGGGGATCGTGGCGTCACGACACTCGAGCGTCATAGTATGACAATAGTTTCATATGAAGGTGCGTTTTGCGGAAATTGGACAGAATAAACCGTTGGATACCTATAGCTTTGTAATTATTTAATCCCCTGCTTTACTTTTCCGTTTGACAATAATTTTAATCCATCTTGACAACAAGCAAAAAATTATGACGGACAAAAATCATAATCGGATCTAGGTTCATTTAACGTAAATTTTCTTCTCATGATTACGCTGTCGCTGGTACAGTCTTCAGAATTAATATCTGCCATAACATAGCAGACCAGAATATCTGTAACGTCCTAAACGCCCTAGAAATATAGTTCAATATATATGTGTGTGTATAGTTTTATATGTGTCAGATATGGCGTGCTTTTGTTGTAGCTCAAAACTCTTCCCCACGCGAACGAGGCAGGGTGTATGCCCTTAAAAAAGGATAGCTTGCCGTAGCAAATTGCGTACCTACTGACCCAAAACGGTGTCATCCACATCGCAAAACCAACGCCTTCAGGACAAACAATCCTAATTCAAATTTAACTCCGCCAAATATCGTCCCTTCGACCCTTAGAAACGCTAGCGGTATTATGCAAACACAACCTTAAAGTTCCCTCGTTAAAGTTTAATATCCTTTGTCGGTTTCAGAGTAGGGTCATGCATTTTGAAAATGCCGGCACAGTTTGTAAGCAATGTGGCTTTTATCTTTATTTATATTATACATCCCTTAGACAAAGCTTGGGTTGGTGCCGTTTGTGGTAATTGGAATTGGGTAGGTGCTCGATTTTATTTGTGCCGTTAAAAAGAATTTTACGGCGAGACGAGGGGTCGTTCACGGCATTTTTTAAAAGCTTATTTGGTTATACACGAATTTGCCAAACCTACTTACAATTTTGGGTGTGAAATACTGTGTTAAAAATTCAAGGCTCTCATTTAAAATATGAACGCGATTATTGATAATAAAACCAGTAATTGAAAAAGAAACAATTTCCGTAATAATCAAAAGACATCCGTGAGATCACATGATTATTCTGGCATTTTAATTATGTGAACCTAAATGTATTTTTCGTATGTTTTAAATGTAAGCTTTGATTTAACTAGACCTGCTCGTTTCTTTGTCAGTTTGTTAGTAAGGGGAAAAAAATAATCTGTTTATTTCATGAAAAGAATAATTCGTTTTACAGAGACTGGCTTTATAAGCCTTTACAATGTGTTTTCCAGACTGATTATATGTACAAATCTTGTGTACAATAAACTATTTACATACATACATACATACATCTTGATGGAACTGAATTTTGAACCAGTTAACCACAACGGATTGACTTGAAATTTTAGGCATAAGCACAATTCGGATGGCTATTCTATTATGGTACCATCGAGCTGATCTGATGATGGAGACAGAAGGTGGCCATGGGAATTCAGAAGTTAACCGACTTAATGCCGTTGAGTTTGGGCTCGTTAGAATCGTCTTAACGAGTAGTTGACGGCGGTATACAGAAAAGTAGTTGGCAATAAAAGCTTGTACCAAAAATGATTTTTTTGACAGAAGTTTATCAAGTCGAGCAAAACAGCGGCACGGCCGTACCATCCTTTTCTCGAAGCAGTTCAGGTTAATTTCGACCCTCCTATAAATTCGTAGTGGATAAAACTAGAACTTTGATTTTCAGTAACCATTGTATAAACACGTTCAAATTATAAATTTATAACTAGTCAAAGTCTCTTAATTTTGTCATTCACTCACTCACTCACTGACGTGACTGACCGATCATCAAAACTCTAAGGCACTTCTAGCAGCCATTCCATGTAAAAAACAGGCCAAGTCTCGAAACTCAACCATCGTAAAGGCATTCTTTGCTAGCTAATAAAAATTTGTGACATAATCACACAATACCACATAGTTTTAGGTATGCAAAAATCCATAAATGAAATAAAGATTTTAGCTAAAATAGCCTTGATGGAAGTTTATGAATAAGTGGCCTTTAACTTTAACTCCATTAACAGAATTATCAACGAAATAATATTCATTAAAGCAAATTCAGAATTAAGCCCCAAGTTCCCAAGTACAACTTCATAAGTTCGTGAACTTATCAATTCGTTCGGGTTATTAACCTCAAAGCCTTCAACCGACCATGAAAGCGTGTTTAAAATGTAAAGTCAGGATCTCCGATTTCATCTCTTTACTCAAAGTTACATTTTAAGGGGCTTCCTCGATTCTGGTAAAACACGCCTCCGTGTAAAGGCCGAAACGCACTGACAGCGGTGGCGGAGCGGCGCGGTATTCTGTGCGGACCCTTTCATATACATAAGTGTTTATGATACTTTCTGTACCAAGCGGAGAAGATACATGTATCGGAGTGTACCTAGCGACTGGTAGTAGGGGAACGCGCGTCCACGGCGCGTGAAAAAACGTAGTCTGTAAAGGCCCTTAACTAGTTCAGGCAGTACCGCCGTTGAAAAATCACATAATTTGCAGTGGATCCCTTATCACATTCAGTGCCAAGCATGGCGGTACGCTCGTAACCCATAACTTACGAAAAACCATATGTTGCGGAAAGCGTATAGAAGCAGAGCCTCCATCCAGCGGTTTTCTGGCAATTGACAGTTAAAATTTGTTTGCAATATGTTTCATGCACTCGCTCTGGAAGCGCGATACACATTGTACCTAATATGATCGGAATCGGAAGCTATATTCATAATAGACTTCAATTTTGTAGGTAATTTGTTTACATTCGTGCAACTTGGGCGGTGGCCAGATTGGTGCTGTGCAGGGGCAAGTTTGTCAATATTGAAAATTATATAATTGGCCGGGCTCCAAATTCAAATTTCAGCCCAGCAAACATTTTAAGTGTTTTTTCCTAGGCTGAAGAATATATTACTAATTTAAGTAAAAATTACATCATGCGCACCACTTATTTTCGCTTATTGTACAATTTTACTCCTGGGTTAAAATATAGAGACATTACAACGTAAACTTCACTTTATCAATACACCATAAAGTGGGAGACTTAATGGTTGAGAATAAGGCTAATTATTAGGTAGAATTAACTTCGAAATCCGACCAATAGCTCATATATACTTTTATGTACATATTAGGTGTTTTTGCGACGTCATTATTTCTTATCTTGGGTACCTTTAGGTCGTCGATTTAAGTCACTTTTGCTACCAATTATTGAGTAAATATTACTTTCAATAGATACCAACTTGCGAACATAAAGGTAAAGACACTTGTAAGATATTAACATTACCATAAGGTTGTATTCGGATAACTTAACGGTCAAACTAACATAAAAATTGAACTTATAAGTTGGAGGTCGCGTGAGCGACTTCAGGTTAATTTGTTTTAGTCACAAGTAACTCATTCTTCGGTGGAGTAGTACATATTTACGTAATAGTTCGTGTTTTATCGAAATTAGTTGCAGATCTACAATGGCCAAAGACAAAAAAAATATAGACATTCAAGCAGTTTCTATAGGAAGTATAAAAGTAAAATGTAAAATAAAATCATACAAACTAAGCATTAATTGACACATATACTGTGAGCAGGAAGGTATTTGCTGCAATGAGGTATCTCAGGCGACTTCGTAATTTTCTACCTACTTGATCCATTGAGCGTCTCCTAAATTTCTGCATTCGGTTCATATTTGGGTTACGCAAATATGACCATCACGTTTCTAGTTTCCGTTCCAAACTCAAGTGGCTCCCTATCCGTTATCGCCGTAACTCTTACATTATTTCGCTTCTGTTTAGTGTCCTGTGTCCTTTTTAAACCTGCAGCTCCCCGCTATTTCAAAGAGCGTTTAAGTTATTTTACGTCACACCTGGCCATAATGCGAGTTTTACTGCACGCTGCGCGTACGGGAAAACTCGCATTGTGGCAAGGTGAAGACGTAAAATTTTGTACTCAACACGGGCGGTAATTCGTAAAGCCCCAGAGCGCATATTTATGGCCCTCACCTTCGGTTCGGGCCACAAACACCTGCGATCTGGGGCATTCACGAATTCACCGCCCTAGTTACGTAATGTACTATTAATAAAATTCTGTTAGATCTTCTACTCGTAACATTTTGCTATTAACTGTGCGTTCGTCATCTTTCAAATTTTACAGTGGACTTTTACAGTAATAGACTTTTACAGAATTTTACAGTAGACCAGTTTTAAGGCTATACGACTGTGGAATTATTTCCCTCTTGATATAAGACAAGCTAAATCTATCGGTAACTTCAAATCTCTTTTAAAGAACATTATTTGTCGCTCCCCTAACCCTGATTGTCTTACTATTATTATTGGCTGACTGTGTATGTATTATATATTTTTATTTCTGATATTTGTATACAATGTATGATTGTGTGTATATGTTTATCACATCACATCATCAGCCTCTATACGTCCCACTGCTGGGCACAGGCCTCCTCTCATGTATGAGAGGGAACGGGCAGTAGTCCCCACGCTGGCCCAGTGCGGATTGGGGACTTCACGTACACCTTTGAATTTCTTCGCAGATGTATGCAGGTTTCCTCACGATGTTTTTCCTTCACCGAAAAGCTAACGGTAAATATGAAATCATATTCCGTACATAAGTTCCGAAAAACTCATTGGTACGAGCCGGGATTCGAACGCACGACCGCCGTTTGACAGCCGCATGCCTGAACCACTGGGCTACCGTAGCTTATGTTTATATAAAGAGCTATTTATGTACGTATTTATATACTTTTTAGCTTCTGCCCGCGACTCCGTCCGCGTGAAACTCGTTTATATCGCAGCTCCATACAAACTTAATGGGGGGGCCCATTTCACGATAAAAACTATTCTATGACACTTTCCATTAATCACGTCAATTCGTCAAACAAAAAATCACGTCAATTCGTCGCTCCGTAATTTTGCCGTGAAAGACGGACAAACAAACAAACAAACACACACACCTACACTTTCCCATTTATAATATTTAGTATGAATTTTGATTTTTGGCTGATTATAATCTTTGCACCACCTAAATACAACATAATCTAGTTTTATCTCTTCCTTCGTTACCCAAAGGTTGTCTGGAAGAGATCGCTCTTCAGCGATAAGAACGCTTGCTGTCTACCTCTACCTAAATGTTATTGTATTGTTTCTCTTTCTAACTGCTTTGTTTGTGTGAGGTGTGCAATAATAGTACATTGTGATACAAGTGAGGTATGTCGATAATTACGTCAGAGGCGAAATTGTTCACGCGAACCGCAGGTGAGCGTGATAAGGAAGCCGAGGATGTAATTATCAAAGCTCACGCGTATCATACGACGTTTTTCAACACATTTTGCGAGGAAAAAATCATTTTCATAAGATGAAAATGTTTTAGGCCTGCCAAATTATTTACTTTACATTAGGCAAATCATTAAGATGACAACAGGTTTTTACTCACAATTGCACATCGCCAAGAATTTCCAGTGGCGTCCATTCTATTCATCACTTTTCTAATCACCACGAGTAAACATTTTTGATAATAACCAAACTCGCATAAACAAAACAGTATTTTTTTCGTGAAGTTTGCGCAGTGTGGGCACAGAAATCTCTAAACAGCCAATGCAGTTTTAAAATGTTATCTGTATTTAATTCATGTAAAATGTTATGAAAAGTGAATAGTTTTACTAAATTAAACGTTTCCATATCATATACAAAAAAGAAATAGTCAATTAATTAACAAAAAGGATTTAATTTGTTTAGTCGAGTAAGAATCCATTTGCCGAAAATTAAAAAAAAAGCTGTACATTCTGTACAACCCGGTTAATTTAAGAATGCACCGTGTTCATGCATATATCTTGCTGCAAGGTGCCAACGTGACTTAATCGGAATATAACCATAACACACAAGTGTTGTAATGTTATAAAACACGCGTTTTTAATATCCAGGATTATGAGCCTAAAAGCGACACAATAATAGGTACGTTACGAGCAATTGTGTTGAAAAGAGTATTTGTGTTATATTGTATTGTATAGGACCTATACACTAGGCACCTATACTATAGGTAACTTACCGATTGTTGAATGTCTGGGCGTAATTTTTACTTAATCTTCAAGACGGCCACGGTAGACCACTCTGTCAAACAAATACAATGCGATTGCGTTCGCGCCGCGCGGTAGAAGCGACGTCGCGAAGCCATCGCTTCGACCTATTGGTCCCTGATACAACCTCAAACAGTAAATCAATACCATTAGGTAACAGAAATATGTATATTTACCATTAAATATACTTAAATACCAATAGGTCGTATTTTTAAGTAAAATGTAACATGTTAGTCGAGCCGACATTTTGTTTGGTTATAATTGAGACGCATTATTGCAAATTGCCTAATTTACGTATGTTGTAATCACCTGAATAATAACTCCCAACGGTACTTCTATTATCCTATACTAACAAGTTATAAAATGTATACTCAATTTAATGTATATACCATGCAATATTGTGATTCTCCATTACAAGCAATACATCTTGAACTTACAAAAAAATTAATACTTGATTATTTCAAAAGCCCATCGGTAGTTTCGGATCTAAACCTAACATAATGCACGTAAAAATTTTCCGCGCACTAGATTTCATCGTAATCTCATCTGCGTAATAGATCTAAATTATTTTGCATGAAGTAGTGGCCGCCATTACTATTATCGAAAAACTTTAGATTGGTTTTAGTTAGACATTTTGTTTCTGAGCGAAATAAAAACATATCCAAATATGTTTGTCTCGTTTTCTCTTCATCACTTGTCATTAAAAAAACCTTATCGAGTAATTAAATGGTAAATGAATACGTTGAGATCATGATTAAAAGGGGTAAAGTTTACCAAATTAATACATTGCAACTTCACGTCACGTCGTTTCGACGTCGAATCCATGTCGAAAAAATTACCTTTGTATTGACTTAAAGGTCGAAATTTCTAAAACTACGTGGAAGTAACGTAGCCGGCACGTGCTTTTTTTCCCCACTTTGGTTGATTCCACGTCGAGTCCAGGTCGATCCAAGGTAACTCATTTTGGTGACAGTGAAATTAGCGTCCTATAATAGGTGCTTTTATCGCAAATTTTTACCAAAAATGTTTGCTGGGAGTGTAGTCCGGAAAATTTTGTTTACCTTGTTCCGTTGAGGTAAAATTATGGATTGCTTACCTCCTCCTAGCGTTATCCCGGTTGTGCCCCTAATCGAGCCCGGAGTCCTCCTTGACACTTCATCATCATCATCATATCAGCCGAAAGACGTCCACTGCTGGACATAGGCCTCCCCCAAAGAGTGCCAAAGATTTGGCATAGGCACCAGTTCTACGAAAGCTACTGCCATTTTACCTGCCAACCCAAAGGGAAAACTAGATCTTATTAGGATTAGACTGGTTTCCTCACGATGTTTTCCTTCACCGGAATTTTAAGTAATTATTCCGTACACAAGTTCCGAAAAACTCAATGTCCGGGATTTGAACGCACGAGCGCCGCTTAACAGCCACATGCCTGAACCACTAGACTACGGTAGCTTCAAAATAATTATGGATTGCTTACATTTATGTACGATTCTCACCGAACGGGCCGGGTCGGAGCGCATTCTATTACATGCAAAGAAACTTGAACCGTCTATACAGCAGATGCAATTCATATTTGATTACAATCCCCACCGACCGCGTCGGTAGCTGCCGCCTCGCAGTGGATGCACAATGCATTCAAATATGAAATGTTGTTACTGTTTATACGGTTCAAATTCCTTTCCTTCTATTACATAATAGAATGCACTCCGGCTCGGTCCGTTCGGTGAGAATCGTACATTATACTTACTTACTCGTATATTATAAACAAGACAGTCTGTGACAATAAACCTTTGTTTGTTTAGATGTACAGGATAATCATCCAAATAATACGATTTCAAAAATTATTTCGCCATGTAGAATGGTCTTTCTGTATGGACGTAGGATATATTTTATCCCACGAGTTTCCCTGCCTTCTTTGTACTACGCAGGCGGAGTCGCGCAGGCAGCTGGTTGTAAATAATCTGGCCACTGGGCGTTTTAAAATTGGCTTGTTCCGACTGTCATACATTAATTCTACCCACTGTAATTTTCGATACTCCAACGCATCGTAAAGATAATGGCCTTTCTGAAGCACCTTGACATTTAATGTCACATAAATCGATATTAACATTGCCCGTAGCGACTTAGCGACTAGCTATATCGTCTCATTGGTATGCAATAGAAATCGGATAGAACTTAAATTTAGGGACCGTTACGGACACGATATATGTCCGAAATGGGAGGTTAGAGAAATTTTGATTCAGTTACTAAATATGCAAAGAATACATTGGCATATTGAATACATACTTATAGTGTGAAATAAGCTGCTTTTTATAAGTAAGTATGTCTTTGTATAACGACTTATAATATATTTTGACATGGATTCTAAATGAATAAGGTACCTGAGGGTAATATGGTCATCCGGTTAATATGGTCACTTCGCTGTATTCCAATAAGTACAACGCAAAGTGGATAAATGGCACTGTGATCAAAAGCGTCTAGTAGCCAAGTGGAACCTTGCAAAGTTTTATTGGGACTGCTTTACCAACTCAGTTTTGACAGATCTAAAACACGAGTCGATTCGCAATTACTGCGGTCCTCTAAAAAAATGTAAACATTAAAAAAACCTGAAAAAATCGAAAAGAGACGTGTGAATTAATTATTGGATATGAGTCACAGATAATTTATCGTATTTTAAAGTGGTAGTATGCACATTGTGAGGTTTAAAAGGAAGTTTTTGTGCGAGTCGTAATAATGTTAACAAACGCACTTGTTAATATCCAGGACATCAGTTGTGTGATGTTCTGTATGAAAATAGTAACCATGTTTTAAGTTGTTTTCATAAGTAATACCTAACGAATGTTAAATATTATACTTTTAGGATGTAAAAAGTAGGTAGATTGAGGGGTAATTGGCGGCAGTAGGATCTTCAAAAGGCCGATCGCATAACGATCAAAAAATAAACACACCCTCGAAAAAATGTAAAGTCCCATGAAAACGATTAAAAGATATTTACGATTGAAACAAACTGGAGGCTCGTCTCGGTCGAAGACTATTCCTCAAGTTGGAGGAAGCAGATAAAATTGGGGATGGCCATAATAACCACACGTGCCGGAAATATGGTCATTTACCACTTTTTTTTAAGGCGATTTTTTTTAATAGTTTATAATTATTACCAAAGATATTTTGTTGTCTTTTTTATGGTATATTAGTTGGTTTTAATAACCGTGTATTTTTTAACCACAACCTGCCCTTACTTAGTTTTTTACAGAGCTTCAAACCTTAACGTGTCCATATTACCCTCACGTACCTTAGTTAAAGAACCCCAAAGTTAAGAGTTTAAAAAATTCGTCAATATCAGCACCGGTATAGCTTTTAACCAAGTTTATATCCGGCATAAAACATATATGACCCTCTCGCATCTACAAGGTTCCTATTGAAGGACGAATGCTTTCAATCAAATGCAATCTGGTCTTCTGGACCCGCCTTCAGGCCTAGTCTAACTAGGGCAACCGGAAGATACTTATACTCGTAATATGTGTAAACTATTTGCTAAATATATGTCTTCCGCTCGCGACTTCGTCTGCGTGGAATCGGGATAAAAATTATCCTATTTTAATCCAGGCTATAAACTATCTTCGTGCAAAATTTCATTTAAATCGGTTGAGCCGTTTAAGCGTGATAAAGTAACAAACGTCTAAACATCCAAACTTGCGCCCTTATATTTTAGGTCCGATAAACGCGATCATATTTACCTAGTCAGATGAGCACAATTAGAGATCACCTTCTCGCAAAAACTAAATCATTACGCATATAAACCCTTTTCAGGCTAACGCGTTATATCGACCGCAAAGCAGTCAAACTTTAATCTTAGTATTCGAATGACTGAGATTGACATTCGACTGTAATTTTTCGAAAAGTTTTAATAGGAAAGGCCGTCAAAATGTATGCTTTTGTGTTTACGTTACGTTTTGTCTTTGGCACTTTTATGATACTTTTGTGTTATTCATAACACAAAAATTGTACCAATGATCTGTTAAAAAAAAAACATAATTTTGACAACCTTACCCAGATGTGTGTCGCGTGAGAGAGAACGTTACGCCAAATAACGAACGACAGATCGTGCTACTTATCTCCGATTTCCGGACACAAACAAGGCCAATTCCTCACAACGTGTCAGTTTGAATTTATAGCTCCAATTTAACTAATAAATCAGCCCAATACTGTTAGCGGCTGATGAAATGGGCTTCCAAACAAGGTTTTAGACGAGGCAGTGAACAAACGTGATCATCAATTATGATTATGAAAGTTCTAATTTTACAAACATCGATAGCTCAATTAATTTCGCAAACTAATAACAATGAATATTAATAGTGATAAGCATGCTGCTGATCTTTCTCATGGGAAATGCTTGAGAACAAATTATCATGTAAGCAGGTTCGTTAAGTTTATGAATGAGTTTGCCTTTTGTTCTATTACGATCATCATTTGGTATAGGAATGAACACTCAATAGCCATTACATAGGCGTTAGAAATTACGTCATGTTTAAAACGAAATTCAAAAAATGACGACTACTTTGGCCTTGTTGGTCACTATCATCCCTACTATGCTGGCGGTACCCGGGTAATCCGGGTAAGAGAATTTATTTGTTCGATGTGATAAAACTAATCCTTGTTCCTGAGTCGTAAGTACCCATTGTATCTTTGCTTAGTTTGGGACTTATAACTTTTTTTAATGGAATTGACTTTATCATATATCCATTCCATTTAAATGTGATGAAGGCAGATAAAATCGAACGGTAAAACACCGTCAGCGTCACTTGGCCCCATTTTATAAAAATGCGTTAGACCAAATGTGAGATCCAATTTTAGTAAATCAGTATATTTTTCTTACCGACATAAGGGGGAAGGTTAGGGAAAATCGGACCTTTTTTTGCTACTAAATGTCAAAAAGATAGTCGAATTTAATTTGATGACGGGATTTTTATAAAATAAGTTATGCTGAAACTAGGACTATGTTTAATTATAGTTTAAGCTGTTGGAACAGTTAATCGCTCGGTGAGTGCGCCCCATAAATAGCATTAATCTAAACCAGATCATCGATCAGCAATAAATCGTATGATAAATCGCACTGGACACGAAACTGGGACGACCGACGTTATTAATTATAACAGCTGCGCCGAAAAACATAGACACCCCAAATCAAAAAAAAATACACGTACGTGTATACATTTGTAGGTATATGATGTGCAGTGTGAACATAGTTGTTACTCTATGCTATGGACGTGACAAAAATTTCATATATATGTAAATGTAGGCAGTTCTAGTCTTCTAGAATAGTTTGTAGCAATTTGTACGTCATTTAAAGCATGCTCTTAATATTCGTGCTAAAGTTTATTAGTAACTTTATTTTTGTTTTCGATAGTTGCTGTGACAGCTTACACAAAAAAGAGAATGGCTCGCTTGTTTCCATATTTAAATACTTGTAAAAACAAACCTAACTTAGCGTAATAAACTTTTTTGTTTTACTCAATCTATTATGATCCAATAATAGATCATAGAAATGATGAGATTCCTGGCAGCCAAAGCATTATTGTCTTGTCAAATTGTTGTCAAACCATGCACGACAACGAATTCCACAAAATGACTTCCTGACAACTAAATAATCCACAGTTCACACGACCCGCCTGCCTGAACCACTAGGCTACCGTAGCTTATTCTATACTTTTGGCTCTTTCGATAGCAATCTATAAAATACCCGCCTGAGTATAAATACTAGACAATCTGCTCGCATGATACACAAACACAATAAATTACATCATACCTAATTTCTATACGGTTTAGTTTAAAACGGGCAATCACCATATACTTCGCCCGAGACCCAAAGCTTTTACGTTGAGTAGTACTCAACCCAGGGCATTGAGGCGCGGACCACCCGCGTTCTGTAAAAAGGTAGTATCTTTTTAGTAGCCTCAAAGTGACATATGCCCTTTCTAGAATAAGATTGTAGTGTACATTGGCCATTCTTCAGCGCATTGTGCAAGGGTTGTGAAAGCCCTAGCAACGGGAACACGGGCAAAAGTGTGAAGAAAATGTTTCAGTAAAAGAAGTCGTGTGACGCTGGAAATAAGGTTTCAATTCTATAAACAACTCGTCAGTTACGAAGAAGAGTGGATTTAATAGGAAGCGAGTAGCCTAGGGATGTTATTGGAAACTGAGCGGTTATCGCGAAACGCCATCTTTATTCGTTTGTGTATCTCCTTCTCTCTAGCTGGAATATGCGAGTGCGATGGAGACAGAAATGTACGAACAAACTTTGCGGAAGCAGTTTCAAGTTACCGACTACTTTGGGTTGATGAATTCGACAGCATTTAAGCTAGTTATTTCTTGACAAGTCCCTCAATACAAAATCTTAATCTTATATACTCCAATCATAAAAAGTTTAGAATGAAATCCTTTTTATAGTATAAAGGGAACGTTTGGATGTTTGTAGTTCAGTTATCCTGAGAAATTATACGGATGAAGTCGCGAGCCATAGCCAGTCATACATGAATTGGTAGCTCCATCTTGCGTGGGCGCCACGGACCGGTACAGTGAAATAATACAAAAGTAACTAACAAAATGAGGGCTTCGTTTTCAAAGTCAACATTATCTGACAATCAAATTCACACAAGTGACACAAAACAGCCTTCCATTTTTATAACCCATTAAAAAGAAAGAATAATCAAAAACAACAATGTAAAGCCACCGACCGCCTTCGGGAATCGACATGAGCTGCGTGAAAACCCCGTCTCTCACACGGTATGAATGAAAAGGCGCTTAACCACTCGTTTTTCCATCGCAAATGGCGCGCGGCCGATTGTGCTCGCCAGCTATTCACAAAACGCCTCGTCTACAATGTGAGCTCGTGACTACTATTACCTGATCGCGAGACGTTCAGCATCAACATATTCAGCCCGTAACCACTCACTGTTGAGCATAGAATAATAGTAACCTACGCACAGACGGTTCTCTATCTGATAAATTCGATGTTTGACTCAAATCATGCGTCTGCCTACATGACCTCGTTTTTGTTTCTCTTTGTAACCGTCTTGTTTGTATGAGGTGTGCAATACAGAGTATTTGTATAATCTTATATTGTATCATGCCTTCCCGCACTACCGCATAGCACGTGATCTTTCGGGAATCCAGAATTTGGCTTTGAGGGAGCTGGACACCGTTTGGGGTGGACATCCAACCTCAGTGAGGTCGGGGTCTCGACTCCACTGAGGTACCTTAGATTTTGGCACGATTTTGTTAAGCACTCAGATGCTTTGGATCTGCGGCCTGGATCCGCTACGCTGTTTCGTCGTGTGACACTGACAGTACAAATGGGAACGGTATTGTCACTGCCCGGTGTCAGCTGCGTTCGGATGAATTAGCACTTCGAAGGTGCGCGAGAACAGAATTTATTAGTAAGTGGTAAGTGGCACAGCCTTATCGTTACAACTACACAGAGGCTTCTTTACCTATGGTGCAGGGTGTGCGTTGCACACGGGCGCAGCGGTCCCGGGGGGCGCCGAGCGCCGCCCGCTACCATTCCATTTTGACCGCGCGCTTACTAGGGGGCGCCGAGCGCCGCCCCCTACCATTTCATTTTGACCGCGCGGTTACTAGGGGGCGCCGAGCGCCGCCCCCTACCATTTCATTTTGACCGCGCGGTTACTAGGGGGCGGTAGAATAATATTCGCACACGGGCGCTACATGGGCTAGAGACGCCTCTGTAACTACACGCAATCTTAGTTCAGCATTCTTGTTCTTAGTCGCCTCACTCTTGACAGATTTGTCGTGATCTTCAAGTAGGTTTCGTGTCAAGCTTTACAATCCGTCACCATTCGTTTCTCAAGACCGCTTTTCTTGTGCACAGCAAAACACCCCTAGTGCGTCTACCAGGGCGCGGATTTGGTCAGTGCATGCCATTAAGCGATCTAGTTGTATTATGGTCCAGCCTTACACTGGTTTATTTGAGGAGTGGTGTTGCCGTCGTTGTAAATACCAGCTCAGGCAGGTGCACAATGGGACGTTGTGAGCATTCCCCAGTGCGGACAATGGTTCGCACGGTTTCCGACGCGGTTCGTTATGGTGAAAACTGCCGTGCTTTTTGTTTTTCTCCTTGTAAACTTAGGTTTTGACAGCGTGCCGTGCGAGAGTGTATTCTAACGTTGTATTTAAAAGATGAAAACGCAATCCAGGCCCTTAAGACAGACATTTTCTCTATTCGCTTGAAATAAAAACCTTTAGGAAACGAATGATTCCAGTTTGATTTCTGATTTATGTTACTTATAATAGGTAACGGATATGTTGCCAAAGAGACGTTCAGGTAATTCGTTAATGTCTGATAGCTACTTTACGAGGTTTAATAGTGATATATTTGCTGTCATGTAGATAGGACTCATTAAGTGGTCCGTTACCAACTTGGTAACTATGAAATTGCTGTAAATTTTAAATTAAAGGTTTTTTTTTAATGTAATGCTCCAAGCCGGATTCGAGCCGGCGACCACAGGCATTCATGGCCCGTCGCTACTAACCAACTGAGCTGTCGGAACAATCTGTCTCGGTCACTAAATATTCAGTTCCTTATTACAATGGTTGGTTGCACTGCGAGCAGAAGTCGTGCCGACATGTCGGGCAGTATGCGGGGCTGGCGGCGCGGAGTGAGACGACCTAGACTTATATGGCTATTAAATTACCCCATACCTATTACAGAGCAATAAGGTTACAACCCTAACAACCCTCTGAACCCTGAAGTAGGTACGACTATTTATTTACCTCCTGGTTGCACTGCGAGCAGAAGTCGTGCCGACAAGTCGGGCAGTGTGCGGGACTGGCGGCGCGCAGCGACACGACCGTGTCGCATCCGACGCGCGGGCAGAACGCGCGGTTCGCGTCCATCGCCACTTCTGTTGACAAAAAAAAGGTGGTTAACTCTTTACTTAACATTTGTTCTTACCGTATCGTCGCTTACAATCAGGTGAGAGTAGGGTCAATCACTGATCAATCTTTTATGCTAATAAAATACGTTTTGGTATGTGTAAAGTTAATTCATATAAGCGCCGCGCTTCTCCGTTTGAGATGGATGGATAGATGCATCCAAATTGATGTGTGTTGTTTCGATATTCACTGTCACGCCATTTGTCTCTGCAAAAAATGGATGGACAAAATATTGTTCCAGCGTTCAATTTTGAAATTCACGACCGTTCCATTCGGGTGGCACGTCGTGATGGTTTTCCAGCCGTTTGGGTATCCAACTGACTGCGCCAACTATGTTTAAGCGCTCTAGTTTGGACATTCATGGACCGATTTTGGCTCAGCGCTACTCCATTCGGCTTATTGGAGCGGTCAATACATGAATGCCCAGTTTATGGGCATAATCTATATTTTTATTACCTTTTGATACAATAATTTGTTGGAATCGATATCACATTTTGAAAAGACGTCTATCTCGAAGGTAGTACCTATATTGGTTTTCGAAATAAGCGCTTACATCGCGCAATACTGTCAAAACGTCTATATGTATCCGTGTTGGCCAAGACGCGCTAGCGATTAACGCCTGGCTTTTTGGTTCTTTTTTACTCCATTATCTTTGACCCACGGGTTTGACTGGTGGTTTTTTAACACCATAAACAAGATTTATGCCGTATATAATATAACATGAGGATAATTGACATAAGTTGGAAGTAAACATATGTCATTATGCCATTCCAAGTGTTTTCATACTTGAAATTCCTCTGGTAAAAAGTACATTACCGAAGACCGCCGAAAAAACATATTCTTATTACGCTAGGCTTCCGTCGGAACGAGGTTATACAAATCGACTTCAATTGCCTATTTTTAGTAGTGTCAACGTACGTCTGTATTTAGTTTCAACCAGTTAAATATAGTAGCTACAAACGTAGCTTTTAACAAAATTGTTTCAGCTTTATAACCAATACCCACTGTCGACTAGTCGCCGGCGACTCAGTCGACGGCGATCGTGACTTTCTACAGTTTATACGGGCGTTTACGCACTTAGTCGCGGCTCGCCTGCCTATGTTTTGGTCGCCAAGAGACCAAGTCGCCGGCGACTAGTCGACAGTGCATACTGGGTCTTAGACAGGAATAGAAGTAGGTACATTACATACAAAAACAAAATTGCCTGAGCGGCTATCACACGACGGCCCGCGAACAACATAAGACTATCCTTTTCTAATTAGAACTTTCAATACACATAGATTGTCTGTCGCCGCGATACACCTCGCGGATCATCCTCTCATATTTAGCCATGCTGGTAAGCGTATTTGCCCAGCGAGATTCTTGGCGAGTATTAGGACCGCCAAGTGAGCGCATATTAGCTAAGCGATGATAGCTCATCGCTGCGAAAAACTGGTCGATTGAGAGTCTTCATCGGGTGAAAAGTCAGCGATCAACTTTTAATACATAGGTATAAATATTTGATTTACACGGAATCTACATCTATTTGTATACACGATTCTTGAACGATAAAATGGTTGATAGGTGCCGTAATACCTATATAAGGGAATTTCGAATCCTCGAATTTAGTTCTTTAAAGTAGAGTTCCAAACATTTGAATTTGTATATAAGTGTCTACGATATACGGCATTCAAACGTCAAAATGCTTATTAACACTAAAGGCTTATACAGCATTATGCTGACAGCGCGCACCACACTTAAAGAATTAAAGTCATTAAAGAAATTATACGAACGTTGTTACAAGATTGTTTCAATTATGAACTCCTGGTTAAAGGATTGTCCACGCTTTTCTTATAACCCTGCATTAGATGACGCAATGTACCGTCAATTAGCTTATTTCATTATTATCATTACAGCCGAAAGAGGACCACCAAAGAGTGCGGCAATGGCCGGTCCTGCGCCGCCCGCATCCAGCGGCGTCCCGCGTTCTTTACCAGGCCTCAGGTTATTTACTGAAGTGTTATTCTATGCAAGACACCATATATGTTGTATTGGTAAAATGTGTTTGGATCTGTAAATAAGATATGCAACCCAGATTAACCCTTCGAATCGCGTGGCCATAAAGGCCGAAACGCACTGACAGCGGTGGTGGCTCAGTTCGAGCTAATATGAAAGGATCCGCACAGAGCCGCGCGGCGCGGTCAGTGCGTTTCGGACCTTAAAGTACCCGACCGACGGGTTTGAAGACTTACTTATGCCAAAATTAAATTCCAGTATATCCATACTGCTTCCCGGGTGCCGGCGGGTTAAGTCGTGTTTGAAACCGCCTCAACCAATATCACTTGAAATTATACTTGAGATTATTTGAGTTAGCCGTATTGCATCAAAGTAGTCCATTGAAAAAGCAACTCTATCTTCCTAGGTAGAAAATTCCAATTCTAATGGCGGTTTTATACACTCTCGACCACGTCAAAAAATCTAAGCTTTACGCCGTAAACGAGGCTTAAAGGCCGAAACGCACTGACAGCGGTGGCGGTGCGGCGCGGAGGCGGTACCGGTTGTAATGTTCGAACTAATATGAAATGATCCGCACAGAGCGGCGCGGCGCGGCGCGGTTTTCTGTGCGGCCCCTTTCGTATTAGCTCGAACATTACAACCGGTACCGCCTCCGCACCGCACCGCGCCGCCCCGCCACCGCTCTCTGTGCGTTTGCAGCTTTAGTGTTCCAGTGGTGATTGCTGTTTGCCCTGATTGACTGGCTACTTTCCCATTATAGCGACCACATAACCAACAATACATTGTTTCACCTCAATCCGATGTAATAAGGTGAACAATTGATAAAGTATTTTGTATATGACTGTACTCCGATTGCTTTAACGAGCCCCGCCGTACAGCTACAGTTAGGTACGAAAGAACCTGATCTTTTATGATTAAATTACAGTTTCAGTTAAAACCTGTCTTGCCACTAAAAACTGGATTGCATTCCCTGATTACAAGAACAGAAGGCGTCGACCGGAGAGCTCTTACTGTCTCGAAGTAACTTAAGTAACCCATATGAAACCTTCGTTTTATTCTCACGGAAACACGCACCTATTCTCTGTCACAATAAGGGATAAAAGGTTCGGTTTCCTTTACCGTACAAAGTTTAAGCGTGAAGAAGTATACCTAACAGACAAACAGTTGAACACACTTTCACATTTATGATATTAGTAGGTATAGTTTCCAGGCTATCATGCGTAAAAGGATTGTGTCGACGTGGAGACACGTTCGACGGAGTCCTAACAGCATTTTAATAGTACATTACGTAACTAGGGCGGTGAATTCGTGAATGCCCCAGATCGCAGATGTTTGTGGCCCGAACCGAAGGTGAGGGCCATAAATATGCGCTCTGGGGCTTTACGAATTACCGCCCGTGTTGAGTACAAAATTTTAAGTCTTCACCTGGCCGCACGTCACGCAGCGTGCAGTAAAACTCGCATTATGGCCAGGTGTGACGTAAAAGCTATTGCAGGGAGATACGACTCTGCGCTATCCCAGACTTTTGATGTCACGACATACAAAAGTCTGGGACAGCGCAGATTAAGGGCGTAACCCAGTTTGTCCTAATTTCTAAGTAAGTTAATAATCATACTATGGATCCTGTTTTTCATTTCATTAGTATGGATTGGAGTATCATTATTTAGTCTATTTTTTTAAATTGAGATTGAGTGCGTCCTTAATCTGTGGGTTTGCCCCGGTATTCACAAAAAGTGTGTCTTCTTCTATTTTCACGTCACACCAGCACGGCTAACACAGGACGGCGCCCGAGCTATGTCGCGGCGAGATATACTATCCGTCTCTTTCTAATTATAACGCTTAGAAAGAGACAGATAGTCTATGTCGCCGCGACACAGCACGCGCGCCGTCTTTTGATAACCGCGCTGGCCATAAAGTGTGCCCACTTCAATAAAATTGAACTCATCCCCGACGGTAACAAAGAAACCCTCAAATCACGTATTTATCGTCACGTTTAACTACCTGCGATCTTCGACTTTCTTTGTTTTACCGCCCTAGATGAATAATACATCTTATTTAATAATAATAAGATGAATAATGTATCTACTATAAATACGCAAAGCTTAACGCCAATATCATGTCTCTAGGTCAATCTCACAAGGCACTGAACTCGGATTAAAAAATGCGAAACCGATAAATTAAAGATACATTAAAGGCTCGTAAATCCATAATGAATCATCGTTATGGCTTGTAGAATGATAATGTAATGAATGGATGATTATAGGAAGCGACAGGAGCGTGCGAAGGGCAGGTTTACTTCCTTGGCTCGTTTATTTACGGTTCAAGATGGCACTGTCTTTATAAGGGAAAGATTTAAGGATCATGTTTGTCATGATAATAATGAGACACGGAGACGGCAGCCTTGAAAACCTAGTCATCTTTGGGAACACAGAGGAGAAAAGAGCCAGAGGCCGCTCACTGCCTATTCCGTAGGTATTGTGGTGTTGTGTTCCTGATGGTGAGTAAGGTTCCCAGCAGAGCTCCATCCTTAAAGGCCGGCAACGCACTCACAACACCTCTGGTGTTCCAGGTGTCCATGCATGGGCGGCGGTATTCGCTTACCATCAGGTGATCCGTCTGCTCGTTTGCCTCCTATAACATATTAAAAAAACCAACTAGATAGTTGGACCAACTAAAGAATCCAGACAGACCGAAATATTACACTGTCGCTAACATTGCTGACAGGAGCCGATGGAGACAGTTCGTCCGCACTCATTTGCATCCCACCACGTCCACGCTCTTCAGATATGAAGGACCGACCAGAGAGAGAGATGTCTGTCAGTCATGACAAAAGTATAAATACAAATACAAAAATATGTACTCATCCACAACTGTTACTCATTTCAAAATAACAGTTGATGCCTCTTTTTAAGTAAATTTTACCTGTGTTAAGAGGCACCGCTCCTCATTAATAAGGTACATACATTAAGTTTTCGGCTGTTGTCCACTAGAATCCCCTAGACTGATCCCGAGGGGAAAAAAACTGTTAGGTTGTTGGGTGAACTGCGCCCCTACAGCGCGCGAGCCGAATGAGCGAAGCGAGCGTGACGCGGTAGCGTCCGGCGAAGCGCCATAACCGACCATTTTTCTAGTTGAATATAAAATAATTGCCGCTTGGTTCCCCTGGGTGATCGGGGTCAGGTGATTAACGTGGACAACGTGAGTTTTCGGAAGAAATAATCGACATAATGCCCGCGACTCTGTCCGCCTGGAAGTCGGTTTATATATCGTAGCCCCATACCAATTTTCGACCGCCATAAGGGAGTGCCTTACGGGATGATTTCCGGGAAAAAAAGTATCCTATGTCCTTCCCCGGGGCTCAAACTATCTCTATACTTCATCTAAATCGGTTCAGCGGTTTAAGCGTGAAGAGGTAACAGACATACAGATTTAGTATTTATTTGTTCTATTACGGAGTCAGAGAGTCTGTCAGAATGGCGGCGTGTCGTGAAGCTTGCTACCAACACTTGAAATGATGACCACGACCACTCTGTCAAGAGTGAAACGACAAAGAAGAAGAGATTACGGAGTCGCGGGCAGAAGCAGGTAAATCAATAAATAAGTAAGAATTTCTAATTTAACAGAACAGGCATTCCAGGCACAAATCCCTCGTATAAGTTTTATTGTGCCAGTTGCAAGCTGTATGAACTTCTTTACGATGGCATCGGCGTAAAATAGTATGACACCGTTTTATTAGCAGGGTCCATATCGACCACACTAGCAGGCTATTTCGTTTAACAGAAGTTGTAGCGGATTTATGTGAAATAATATCAAATTATTCATTTGGTCAACTTGATAATTTGCCGCAACCATCTTCATCCGATTTTTAACGTCTTTATATTACGAAGAGAAATTCTTATTTAAAACTTGTCGTGGGAAGAACTCAAACGTGGTATTCCAACTTAACACTAGCAATCGATATCTCGATGAAAAAAATTGGTTCGACTCCGACTAAAACTGCCTAAATTAATAAGGTAAGGTAAAACTTCAAAAATATATAATGTGAGTTTAAAGTCAAATACTAAAGGTTAAGTCGTTAGGCTGGGATTTTACGACTTGATAATATAACGTATAAATAAAAATGTAACCAAAGATTGTTTCACACTAGTCTCAGATTGTGACGACCCTTATACTACCCGTTCGCGCTAAGTTTGCCGCTGGCGATATGACGTAACTCGAAGGGCAGCGTTAGCAAAACGATTTTTCTTCTCATTTTCGAAATAAGTCATATCCTTTAACACCATATTTCGTAAATCACTTCTTAAAGTTTTGCCATTACCCATAGTTAAACCTCCGATTTAAACAAAGCGAAAAACGGACCGGCAAACTTAGCGCGAACGGGTTATAAATAACGTACTCGTAGCCTCCTATAAGTGAAAATTAAAAAGTTCATTTTTAGTTCCTGCGTAATTTCAATGTCACATTTAGTTTTATCATAATTATATCAGCCGAAAGACGTCCACTGCTGGAAAACAGGCTTACGCCCAAAGTGTCTAAGTGACCGGTCGGTCCTGCGCCACCCCGCATCCAGCGGACCCCCGCGACCAATAAAATTTATAGAACAATCTGTCAAGCTCCAATCTTAGTCGCTTCACTTGAAATATCCTCCGCGTCGCCCCGACGGGGGTAGGAAATCGCAATCACCCTGCAGGTCGGGTCGGTACAGTCAGCGTCATATAGTTAGTAGCAGCCAAGGTAGCCAAATATTTCGGTACACGTCTTTATTACTGTAAGAACAAGGGTGTGTTACGAAATATTTGCCTACTCTGGCTGCTACTGACTATATGACGCTGACTGTACATGTACCGGGCGCTTACTCCACGAGTCAGTGTTACGGGCGTGTAAAACCGTGTGACTCTGCCTTATTGGAGTCATCACACGGCCGTGACATCGAGAGTTGGCGTTGCACAAATACCAACGCGGCGTGTTAAGTATGCAGAAGTATTCTTTTTATTTCATTTACTCCCACAAGGGCTGGTGATAAACAGTATCTCTACCGATTACTGCACAAGTTCCAGCTTTAAATTGAAAATAGGAAAAGGCTGTTGAACTACTAATAAATGTTATTATTAAGACAGATGAAACACACGATATAATGTATAGAACTATCTGACAAGTATCATTCGTTGGCGTCGTTTCATTTCAACAAGTGAGATCAGCAAAATAATTTCAAAAAACACAACTACTTTATCAAATATTATAGTCTACGTCAATTCCTCGATTATGAGGAATCCAACGACACCTCACACACCTAAATCCTTCAAGCCGTTTGCATTGTAGCCCGGGAACAAGAATTTCCTTGCACACATACATCCATATATAGATACGCTTCAAAAATATAACCCTCCTTCTGGGGCAGTAGTGTTAAAAGTCCGACGTGTCGCTTCGACACCATTATGACTAGGAAATCGCAATCACCGTTCCTCTTTCGGCGAGCACACAAAGTGATCTATTGCTACGCCATGCCATGCCATAGCTCGTAGCAATGTCCGTATATAACGAAAATAAGACGTAGCACTTTCACGCATCATTAGAGAGACTCGTGTAGAACAAGGTCTACGAATTATGATGATATCTTCATGTCATGTCCTAGACCCTTCAAAAACATTCAAGTATATTCATAGCATTATATTTATTATATAAAAGCCCATGTATAACCGCGACCATTGCTGATTTATTGTGATCGCCACTAACAACTTCTTGGTCAAGTCCTGCAATCTCAAAGAAATGCCGTAGGCCGTAATGGCACTTTTACAAATCAAAATTATACCAGCGTTTCTGAAAAAGAAGACCAATGTTAAAAAGAAACGCCGAAATAAACTCAACAGTCAGTAATTTTTTGCCAAAAAAAATACAATGATAGTTCTTAACCTACTTAAAATAAGTCAAACTGAACATGAATACAAAGCATCATAATGCGTTGTTCTACAAGAACACATGTCCGAATAAGCTACACATGAATGATGAAGCTATTTTGGGCTCTGGTTTGGGCCATGCATTTCTGTCAGTGATATAGTCCTCAACCCTGTAATAAGCCTTGGACCTCAATGTTTTTTGCTGGGAGGACAAAGGATTTTGCCCAACTCAAGAAATTTGATATATTCCGGGCACATGATGTGTTTGTCCAGAATAGAGCTACGGCTTCGCAAGGGCAGTCGGTTAGGATGGATGTAGGCGTCTCCTCTGCTTCAAGGCAGAGTCTGCCCTGCCCTGTGTCAAGTATTCCTAACGTTTGCGTGTGCTTGTTTAGGCAACAACAAATTGCACAGCATTACTTAAAACAAAAGACACATATGACAAAGACATAAAAACTGCCTCGGCCGAGTCACGAAATTGAAATGTTAGTAGTTTATATTCATGGCATTGTCATAAACATCAAACTGCTAGCACCATAATTGCGTGACACAAACCTATAGTCAATTTGTTTCTCAGGCACAAGTTTATCGATTAGGGCTGATATTTAGCCTCCTAACTGTCGGAGTTCTAAACTCTACCGCCCTTGCCACAAGGAGCTTATAATATTACTTGATTTGACACTAACTAATTTTCTAACTGGTATTGAGAAAATTCGACTCGACGGCTCATATTCCAAGGAAAGAATTATGATACCTAATATAGACTGACGGATATAAATGTTACAGATTAACGCAGAGATCCGTAATTTGATTTGTAATTTGCCAGATAGATGGAGCTCAGATAAACGATGAGCAAAATTTGATATGAAAAGATGCCATGATTAAATTTGTGATGAATCTACGCCGCACGGCTATCACAAGTCGGCGAGTGAGCAACAAAATTTCACGAGAATCGGTTGAGAAATGCGACCTGTAAACGAAAACAGCGGGAAATCGAAGAAATCCGGGTATCTGGACATACAGACGATTTTCGGGCCAAGCTGAAGCATAGAAAGAACTTCGTTCGCTTGGCTCCCTCGTTTGATTATAAAGCTATGGTTTTAGTCAATATTGGGATGCAAAACTTGATGTTTAGGTAGCTAACGTGTTACGGTTATCAATTTATCAAGCAAAACGACCGCAACGTCGGGGTAAATAAAACAAAGCTATTCACAGCGAAGTCATCCTCTTTTTATATCTACATGAATTTACCATCATTTTCCGCTTCAACGGTTGAATAAGGTCGGGATGTGGTATCGTAACAATAATGTCTATTATGTTAATAATTCCGCTGTTTCTTCAAGAACCGCAAAACGGAAACCCCTTTCTCGCTTGTTTTTTCGGGACAGTAATATTGTTTTAGGAGTCGAGGATAATGTTTTTTCATTCAATTATTGGCGTGGGAAAGATTCAGTTGATGTAATAGTTACTTATAAATATCCGAAGGAGAACCAAGGTTACCGACAATGGCGGGGCATATTTGTCGCAGGAGCGATGGCCGGTGGGGCAGACGAGTTTTGGAGAGACCGCAAGGAACTCGCCCTGTGGAACGAAAACTTGAAAAGGAAAACGGTTGGATGAGGAGAGCTGAGGACCAGGTGTGGTGGCGCCAATTAGGAATGGCGTAGACCCGCAAATTTCAAGAAAACGGATTTGATTTTACTCGTTATATCAAAAGTTAGTGAGGTAGGGCACAGCGAAATGTCATCCCGCTCGAATGTGGAGCCAACTGGGGAAGTACCTCCGCCTTGCAGATGACCACAGCCATAATAACATTACTACTTGCTCTGTAGTAGTGTTGTGTTCCTGGAGGTGAGCAAGGTCGCAGAGCTCCCGAGAATGCGTTGTGTTTAGTTAGAGCGAGGGAATTTGTTCCTTCAGTTGTCAACACGACGAATCCTCAAACATATCAAGGGTCGGCAACGCCCATGTTACTCCTTTGGAGTTGCATGCGTCTTTAGGCTGCGGTATCCGCTTACCATCAGGCGGGCTGTACGCTTGTTTGCCACCGTCGTTGTATAAAAATAAAACACTGCTCCTCTATTTCTGACTATGACTCCAGTTACGAGTAGCACGTATTGATTTCGTGGAGGGTCTGTCTGTCTGTTACCTCTTATTGCTTAAGAATCAATTGTGATGAATTTATTTATGGAGACAATTTCTATCCTGACATAGGATTTTAAAGGTGTGAAATGGGGGTGAAGTGCACATTTCTATGAAAGCGCGATTAATTCTACCCACGTCTTATCATCAAATCATATAAGACGAAAGACGTCCCCTGCTGACCATAGGCCCTCCCTCAAAGAGTGCCACAATGACCGGTCCAGCGCTACCCGCATCCAGCGGACTCCCCTTTACCAGGTCATCAGTCCACCTTGTGGGGAATAGTAAAAGCGCTGAAAAACGTAGAGGCGATTAACCTTACAAAATGCCATGGCAAAGAGCAGGCTCTAATGGGAGACATGGGTTTTATATATAGCTTACTCTATCAAAATTCAGTAGTATTTTCAGCATATAGACTGACTATAGACTCCCTAGGGCGTCATCTCATCAGGTATACAGGGTGTAATCGAAGTGTAGCCAGGCGATTATTCCGTAAATATAAGAGATATTAGAAATTTTCAAACTGATATCAAAAGTGCGTTACCCAATGAGTAAAATTGCATTAATAACTTTTTTGAAATAAAAGTATTAATATTAAAAATATTAAGTTTAAACGCTCCCATACAGTTAAGTACCTACGACGACTCACTCTCAAAGTAGAACGTCGGTGCCGTAAGAGATTTTCTTTTTTTAAACAATTATGACCTGGGATAAAAGTTTAGCTTATGGTCCTTTAACCCAAACTTTTTTTTTCTTATGCACTTCAATAACACACACGGACCTGCTCGACGAACTGCGGGGTGAAACTCCGTGTGTAAGTTGCTTTATAAAATATTATTATTATTGAGCCTCAAGTGTCCCACTGTTGGGCAAAGGCCTCCCTTTTTTTCTTCCACGCATCCATGTCCTGGGCAGACTCCCTTATAAAATAATGGAATGAAAATACCTAACTTTTGTATTCATTTAAAACCGTCAGATAATAATAGATCAGTACGTGTAACTACTTGAAAATGATAATTGATTGATATGGAATAAAATAAAACAATTCATGAATCATTTGATAACGGTGAAATCACTAGACCGTACAAACTAGTCTTTCAACGAACTAAATGTATGGGAGAGTTTGAAGTTAATGTTTGTGATAGTTATAATTTTATTTTATTTTGACATGTAAAATTTTATATTTTAATAATAAATGAGTATGAGTATGAGTATTTAAAAAAGTTATCAATGTAATTTTACTCATTAGGTGACGTACTTTCGATATCCGTTAGATATTATCTAATATCTCTTCTATTTACGGAGTAATCGCCTGGCTACACTTAACGATTACACCCTGTATAAAGTTTAAGGAATTCTACACGGACAACGACGCGGCAAGCTTTTTCTTGCTCGATACGTATGTAAACCTTATAAACATTGCATAACAAATGTTATTGGCAGCCCGATAAAGTGTACCGTTCGCGGGCCCGTGAGGCACGAGATTGAATAATTTACCCGGATCCTTGCCCCTCTATTATGTAACCTGTTTTTACCTCATCTCACTGTTCATCCACAAATATATTTAGAAGCCGCAATGCGTAGTAACCAAGCGTAATCAGAGGTCTAGTTTCGTAAGACGTGACGGGTGGGGTGAGGCGCAAGAGCGCGTTCCGAATAATAGCCCTGTTTATTTTCCACGTACAAAAACGAGCGATTGGTATGAATATTATGAATATTATACGAAAACGATGCTTGCATCTTAAGTCTGTCTGTATGATAATATTGGCAAGGCTATAAAGTAAACATGATATCGATACCAGAAGATTTGTATAGTGAACCAATAGGGATAGAAATGATACAATCAATTAGAAGTGTTCATTCCTGAAGGTCACATCGGTTTTGAAATTGTTTGAATAGCAATACTCGTACATCTTTGGGCGCGCTGCGGGGCGCGCGCGGCGTGCGGGAGGCGAAGCCCGGCGTCCGCACGCTCCGTTATCGTCATACCCCTGCAGCCGCGCGCCACGCAGGCGAGGACCGAGTTAGGCGGTCTGCCTAATACCTACTTATTGTAACACCACGAACACATTACACTTGTATGGACCTCAAGAACAGTAAGTGCAAACGTATGTAATGTAAAGTACCCAAAACAAAGATAAATAACTTTATTAACCATTCATTTTTTTAATGTCTGAAATTTTATTGGATTTTGTCTCTAGGTACGTACCGTACGTTTGTATATACGGTACCTACATAGAAAAATCAGCTATTATAAATGATTTCCATAATTGACGCTTTTTCCATACAAGTTGTCAGTTCATTGTCGGGCTATAATATATATGTGTAAGTTGTATGCACACATATGTTTACGCTTTACTGAACATATACTTGACGAAACAAAATTTAATTTTTGCGTTCAAAACCAAATTAACGAACCCAAACTCAATACAGCACATTTAGCGTTAGGTATTTATAAATAATTAAACACTAAAACATACAGTAAATGCGAAAGCAAACAAAACGGAGTGTTCTGTACGATATAAAACATATAAGAATAATTTTACAAGTAAATGCAGTAGTCATTTGCATTTGTACTCAACTCTTCCGCAGCGAAAGTTACCGCAAAACGACTCAAAACGTAAGTGACCGCAAACCGAAACATTAGGAACCTATTGAACGAGCGATCGGAGAGGACGAAGTTCTCCGTTTCTGCTTGGACCAAAATTCTTTCGTATGTCCGGATGTCTAGATGTCCCGCTGCCCGGCTGTTCTCCTCTACATATCGCATTTCTCAATCTCAACCAATTATCGTGAAAAATACTGAGCAGGTTCCCACGACTTCGTCTGCGTGGACTCGGGATAAAAAAATATCCAAATCGGTTGAGCCGTTTAAGCGTCATTGAGTAACAAACGTCCAAACTTTCACATTTATAATATAAGTAAGATTCAGGTCAAATACATCCTCTCAGAGCCAATATTTTGTTACTGTTAGGAAAAGGATCAATACTGAATTCAATTACTTGGCCCAAATGGACTACTACATTGTCACTAAGTAGTTTAGGCCTACTCTTGAAAGCCTTGAACCCGAAAAACCCGCCTCTCCCCTTACTTTGGGCACTAGGACTGGCGTGAGCCAGATAATTTGGAAAAACGGATGTTTTTCGGCTAAGTTCGGCAAGGGAATAAGAGGCCGAATACCGAATCGAGTAATCGAAGAAGTTACGCACTCTAAGGCTCTTTGAGGAGGGCAGAAAATCGGTCTATTTGGGGAATAATGCGGACTATAGAAATTTATGGTGGTCGCGAATTTATTTTATTTATTTATTAATTAAAAACTGAAATTAGACGTGAATAGTAAGATTGCTGCACGAAACTAAATCGATCATTTTGACTGAGGAGCCACAATTACTATATGCGTCATTTGTCTTTAATATAATATAGTAGTGCAATGTACAGACACTACTATATTTCTTTCAATATAAATATGAGTAGGGTATTGCATGAATGGTAAAAATGGTATAAATTTATTTATACCATTTTTACATGTGCATGGGGAAGTTTTGGTGCCCACACTTATGTATGGTAGTGAAAGTTGGGTGTGGCAGAAAAGACATCAAAGTCGAGTCAATGCAGTAGAAATGAGAGCGTTGAGAAGTATGTGTGGAGTGAAATTGAGTGATAGAGTCAGAAACAGTGTTATAAGAGATAAGTGTGGAATGGATGGAGATATAGTCACAAAAATTGAGAAGGGTATGTTAAGGTGGTTTGGGCATGTAGAGAGGATGGATGAAAGAAGATTAACGAAGAAAGTGTATACAAAAAGAGTGGAAGGGCAAGTTGGAAGGGGAAGACCTAGGCGAACTTTCTCCGATCAAATCGGAGAAATCTTAACAAAAGGCCAGGCCAAAAGTACCCTAAACCGACGAGCATGTATGAGAAATATGAAAGTGAGTGAAGCGAAAGTGGTTTGCCAGGATCGTAGCACATGGAGATCCGTGATCTCTGCCTACCCCTCTGAGAAAGAGGCGTGATTGTATGTATGTATGTATGTATGTACCATTTTTACCATTCATGCAATACCGTGAAACCGTGAATACCGTGAAAAAAAATTGGTAGCTAGGCATTCTTTGTGTTATCGCCTAGGTTTGTAATTTACTATTTCACACTCGCTATTCAGATAATTTACTTTAAAAACAAAGTTTTAACCGACTTCAATTTAGTACTCCGCCAAGCCACGAGAACATTTCCTATTTTTTTTACAATGTACCACATGAACTGATTTCTGATAGAAAATGCGTTGATTACTATAGAATAAAACCGAATCGCTGTATGTGGGCCGACAATATTTGAGGACTTCCATCGATTCCCCAAGATCATCACCAATAGCACTTCATTAGTTCCTATTTCAACGGAATCTTATCAGAACCTGTGACGTACTTTTGCACTTTTAAGTACATAATTGAGGAATTCGATAAGTCATCTGTGGTCTTCATCATCAATTCCTCGCCGCCAAATTTATGATTCCGGATGTAAATACACGAGTCATAATAGAAAATACCAAAATCACTACACGCGTACCTTATAAAATTGAGGAGTTCCCTCAATTCCTCATGGACCCCATCATCTAACTGAATTTTGAAAAAAATGGGACCCACCTGGAAGTATATACACACGAACAAAAAAAATATTTTCGAATCGGCTCATCAATGACGGAGTTCTGAAACAAACATTAAAAAAAAAAAAATACAGCCGAATTGAGAACCTCCTCCTTTTTTTGAAGTCGGTTAAAAAGTGTAATTAATGCCCTCAAATGAGGGGTACACACTTGAATCCCTCTTTACGCTCAAGATTCTACTTATTGCGCTTCATTCAGGATTCAGTACACCGCCCTCGCCGTAAATATATCATTTAGTTCCCTTGAGACGCAATAAACTAGGATATAACTCTTTATGTATACCCTACTCTCTAGATGCCCCAATATTCACTGCTATTTATTTAGCGCAAAGAAATAGGAGTATTCCAGACGATATCACGGCGAAAGTTCAAATCACTAGGTATCGAGCTAAGCGTAAATGCGGGGTTCGCGTGTTGTGAGGAGCTAAATTTAAAGGCAACCCGTGTAATGGTAACGTATACTTGAGATTATTAAGTTAGCCGATTTACATCAAACGATTTTCAAAAAGCAACTTTACTGTCCAAGGTAGAAGATTCCAATTCCAATATCAGTTTTATAAAAAAAAAACGGTAACATGAAATAATCCCAAGCGTACCAATATCATAATATGACTGGTATGAGCTCCAAGGTTGGCTAATGCCTAGAACTGAACACTGAATTCAGAGGCCTTGTAATAAATTAAGCTTACGTTTGAACGCCGATGTTGGGCTACTTTCCAATGGATAGGTCCTTTATATTACCTAATTTCCAAATGTTCTTGTTAGATAAATTCTTACCCCATTATCCATTCATTCTATTTTATTAACTTTATTCAGTATTCCATTAACTCTGAAGCCTGTCTTATTTAGGGTCTTAAAAGGAAAAAACGGAACGTTGGTGTCCGTCTTCCTGTCTAACTGTATGTGTATTTCGACACTCTCATCGGAATCAAAATGTTTAGGGTCCACACCGTTGACCTAGAACAGAACTATGAAATTTGACAAGTAATGTCGTCGTATACCTTAAGTACACGGAAAAAATTAAGTACGGAACCCTCGGTGGGCGACACCGACTCGCACTTCTGCGGTTTACACATTAAACTTCGCATTGTTTAGCATAAGATAATGTGCATGTTGTGTTTACCTGTAATTGGATAAACACTCTGCTTTGTTTTTGTACCAAGATAAGTCAAATTCCTAAGTCACATGGTGTTGAATCTGTTGACAAACCTTAAATAATAAGAAACTTTAATCGATAAAAAATATCACGAGAAACGGCTGAGACATGCGACCTGTAAAAGGGAACAGCCGGACAGCCAGCGCCGTCTTTAACCTATTGGAGGCCCTGGGCATATTAGAGATTGGTTATCGTTTGGTGATCTGACAGGAACTAGGGACTTTGTATTTGATCTGAGGGGGGCCCCTATCGATCACGGGGCCCTGGGCACTTGCCCAAAGTGCCCACTGGGAAAGGGGTCTGCGGACAGCGAGACATCCGCCGGACATACGAAAGAACTTTGGCCCAAGCTGAAACGGGGTTTCGTTCGCTTCGCTTAAATTCTCAAGCTCGTTCAATGCAATTTAACAAACCTCTGTTAACTCAAAACTAGTTTGGTACCTTTCTCACAAACACAAATCAGTGACAGATAGATACTACAGGTCGATCGCTTAACCGAGAACTCGGCCACGACTTCGAGCGTCAGCGTTGTGGTGCCGTGGGAGCGAGATAGTTATAATAATCACAGCCTCACACCCTACTAGTTGGTACTACGGTTTGGATGTTTGCATGTTTGTTACTAAATCACGCTCAACGGCTCTACCGATTTCGATGAAATGCACGAAGATACTTTATAGCCTGATTTAAAATATAGGATAGTTTTTATGCCAGGTCCACGCAGACGACGTCACGGACGGAAGCTGTAGAGACTTTCAACAAGCACGCTCGAACTCTGTCAGCATTCAGCGGCCATTTTGGAAGAAAAATACCTGTCAATTTCGGCGGGAATATACTCAAAAAGCGGCCAAGTGCGTGTCGGACCACGCATAACGAAGGGTTCCGTGCCTATTAAAAAGGTCGTATCGTTATTGAAATCTAATGGCACTTACATCCTTTTCTTTATGGAAGGCAGTTTTTTAGAAATATCTCGAAAAACTTTGAATCGATCTTGTTCAAAACAATTTTCGCTGAAAGTATTTAATAAACCATTTCAACAAAAAAAAAATCATTTTTTTAAAAGACACGGTTCAAAAATTAGAGAGCGGGGGGGCACAATTTTAGTGACTTTCGGGGCGATTATCTCCGACTCTATTCACTTCATCAAAAAAATTGCCGAGAAACCTTGTATTTATTTTAAAACGCCTATCGATTGACGTGCCACACGTGGGCTTGCAATGAAACATTTTTTTTTAGACTTTCATTTAAGGAGTGCACCCCTAAAAAAAAATTATTTACAAAACTATGTAGCGGCTAACAAAATACACCTACCCTCAAAATTTTATTCATTTACACCTTATAGTTTTCGAGTAAAATGCCTGTGACATACTGACGGACAGATACGACAGACAGACAGACAGACGGACATGACGAATCCATAAGGGTTCCGTTTTTTGCCATTTGGCTACGGAACCCTAAAAATCGTGACACGTACTTTCTGTGGGGTTACGTCAAATGTATTGTCTATGCAGACAAACGACAGCCAATTGCTGCTCTGAAGGCCAACATAACCCGCGTTCTTCACGAAATTGAGTCCACCAGGATACACCACCTACAGCGGAATTTGGCTGAGATTATATTCCATAAATGTACTTTAAAATTATCTAAAACCCCTTGTAGACATATTGCATTGAAAATTGAAACCAATATCAAGTAATAGCTCGCCTGTCTAGCCGAACAATTCTCACCGCGTGTACACATGGTGAAACGGAGCGTGTCATGCAAATAGCATGGGATTATGCCATGCCGGTGTTATGTGGGAGCTAGGGGTGTCGACTGCGATCATTTTAGGCCTCTCGTCGTAGCGGTAACGTTGGCATGGTTGTCGCGCGATCCAAGGGCGAAATATTAGATCCATACGGAGTAAGTTCGTAACAAGATAAGATAAGATAAGATGATACATTTATTGTCATTGTTTAGTTCTCCATCATCATCAATATCATCATCCTCCTAGCGTTATTCCCGGTAATGCCCCTAAAGGAGCCCGGGGTCCGCTTTGACACCTCATCCCAAGATTTGGCACAGGCACTAGTTTTACGAAAGCGACTGCCATCTGACCTTCTAACCCAGAGGAAAAACTAGACCTTATTGGGATAAGACCGGTTTCCTCACGATGATTTCCTTCACCGAAAAGCTAACGGTAAATATTACGTACATAAGTTCGGAAAAACTCATTGGTACGAGCCGGGATTCGAACCCACGACCGCCGCTTGACAGCCGCATGCCTGAACCACTAGGCTACCTTAGCTGTTCAAGTTGTCCATATCGTAACGAAACCGCAGTGTTAATGGACGTATCCATTAACACTGCAGCAAAAAATCCTGCAGAACCTTCCGCGGTCACTGCAGCCCCTCTATTCTGTAACTTGTTTTAAGCTCACCTCAACGCTCATCCACAAATGTATCTTGAAGTCGCGATTCGTAGTACCTAGGCGTAGCCAGAGGTCTAGTTTCGTTTGGCGTGACGGACGGGGCCGTGGGGCGTATGAGCGCATAAAGAATAACATCCAATCGTTTATGCTACCCTAGTCTTCGTAAATGCATCGCACCACATCCCTACATTAAAACGTTCATTTAAAGTTACTTCGCCAGCCATTTTAACCTTGATGAATAAATCAATATTTTGGGGACAATCTTACACAAATCGGCCTAGTCCCAAACTAAGCCAAGCTTGTACTATGAGTACTAGACGACGATATACATACTTATATAGATAAATAAATACTACCTCTTTAAGATAGGTATATCCTCTTTAAGAAATGAAAAACTGTTGAAAAACAGTAAATATTTCGTTTTTTAAATCAGCATGTAAGCAACTAGCGACCTAATCAGCACTTCAGTCAGGTTTCACAAAGCCTAGCACAGAAACTGAAAACGAAGGCTATTGCACAGGGGAATCAGCGCAGTAATCTCGACACAGACAGGATTGGGGTGACAGCCCTAGTCCCGGTGACAGCCCTATTTCGGACGAATCAGAGCGTACGCGTCCATTAGTCTGTGGCATTAGTGCGAGCATTCACGTGCATCAGTCAGTGCTTCTAGAACACACAAGCGTATCTGATTTTCAATAGATAGGTAGTCAGGCTCACCGTATTGAAGTTAAATTTACTGGCATTGGTTTTTGTACCAACACAAATCTCAAAGTGACACATGCGGATTGTTACATTGAATCCTCATATCGGCCGAAAGCCGTCGCGTCGCCTCAATGAACGGACCTGCGCTACCCGCATCCATCGGACTCACGCGACCTTTAGCAGCCGGTACGTTGTCGTCACCCCAGAACCTTTCTGTCCCAACGGCCATCGGGTCTACGGGCAATGTCCACTGCCACTTAAGTTCAGCAGTTAAGAGGACTATATCGGTTACCTTGTACGTTGTTTCTGCAGCAATGCCGGTTGTACACGTTGAGCCAACGTTGGCGCGTGAGCAGGATTCAGCTATGCAAACCAATGAGAACGAAATAAAGCCCTTTTCCTCTAACGCATAGCTGCATTCTGCTCACGCGCCAACGTTGGCCCAATGTGGACAGCCGGCTCAACGATAATACATACATACGAGTCTCTTGAACTTACCATGATTAAGCCTGAACTTAAGATGCTTCTCCATCACCGTGGCGTCCACAAGCATTGAGATCTCGTCCAGCGCCAGAGCGGCGCCGGCGCGGCACCTCGCGTCCGGACATGACACTTCGTAAGCGCCGTTGCACACTTCGAACTCGACGTACGCTTTCATGCACTGCAACAACAGAAAGGGTGCGTTAGGCTTATTGTTCAATTAGAAGAAGGATAGGATTTGGTCGCGCCGGCATGTTCTTATGTACACATGCCGGCGTACCGCCCCCGCGGGTATGTTAGCTCTCTACGCCACGCACGCATTCAAAGGCATCGCATAGAAAGGCATGGCGTTTAGGCTCGTTCGGCATGCCTAAACGTACGTAGTATTATTTATTGTGCTATGAACAAAATACAAGCTAGAAAGCAAGGAGTGGGGAGCTCTTTCGTGATTTGGACGGTCTATATACCGAGATTAATTCATATCATCATCATCATTATATTTAAGATTCAAAATCTTGTCGGTGGAGCAATTTCCATTCCTCTCTGTTCTCAGCTATTGTTTTGACCTCTTGATACGACGCGACGTTTACTTTTTCTTTTATTTGGTCCATAAAAGATCTTCTTGGTCTCCCTCTCTTCCTCTTTCCCTCTATCTTCCCTTCTACTATGGTTTTCATAAAATAAAATAAATAATTAATATAATAATTAATTCATATAATAAAGAATAATAATAATATAATTTATTCATAAACATTGAGTGACTTAGATTTAGAAATTTGATCTCTTAATAGGTTAACTTGTGCTTTAGAATAAGCAAATGCTCCTCCCCAAATCTTAATTTTACAATGATGTTGTACTACATAATTTAAGGATAATAATTTAAAAATAAAAGAAAAAAATGAAAATTTAAGTGTATACGTGAATGTAAAATTATGTTACGTAAATGTAAAACCATAAATAAAATATAATAATATTTAAATATCATATTTATGGTTAGCTTTTATAGGAATAAACAGCGTTTTCATTCACGTGATGCCGATGGTCCCTCGGGTAAGGTTTTTCCAATTAGTTATCGAGTATATAGTAAATCTGTAATGGCATTTCTATTAAATTGGCTAATAACATCTACACAAACATCGTTAACAGTATTTCCATTGAACCCAACGCTTCAATTCCACGTCGCCACTGGATTGGAAAATTATTGGCACCATTGGCGAATGCATTTATGCGGGGACAAAAACCTATTCAATCTATGTTCATTCATGGCGGGACAATGGCTTCTTTGGACATTGGCGTAAAATACGAGGATCCATTGTATTTGGGAAGATACTGTATCGGAGAACCTAACGAAAAACATTTTTGACGGTTTTGAGATCTAGATCTTAAAGTTATTGTACTAAAACGAGTAGAGACGTATCGTAACCAATTAACACGAAAATTTCAGCAATATATTTTAAGAATTCATCGTATTTGAGAAAGAAGATATGATCAATCTAAAGTAACGTTTGCGTGTTCACATTATGCCGACTTAGCCAATATGAGACCAACGTTTATATGTATATTATTGATAACTATCGCAGAAGAAAGTTGGAAGTTTTGCAGAACCATTGTTTAATGTTTAGTACCTGGTAATCATAGTCGGGTAGCAATCGACTCTCATCATTATATTTTTTGTGACTAAGTTATTAACCAGAAATGGATCATTAAAATCTTTTATCTACAGCAATAGACTTTTATCAAAGCCCGAGGTCGTAATACTTGGTTATATACTCCAGGCAATATAAGGTCTATCACATAATTCAATCTAAATTGCATGAAGTAAGCGTCTGCTAGGATAATTGTTACAAGATGAAAAATCTTGACACAGAAATTATGTTCCATTGTTAACACAAATTACTTAGCTCTAAATACCGACTAGAATTATGTAGTGTTAATATAGCGTACATACAAAGTTAAGTAGGTACTATAAATATGTTTTTGTACTCGTCGATTAAAATCTGTGTATTAAAATTTCATAGAGAATACTGCAACGTCACTCTTTTCGTCATTGAATAGTCTATGTTAGTTCCGAAACAACCGAAATAACTTTTTCGATACGCTCTAGACAATCGAAAAAAAATTGAAAATAGAACTTCGTATTTCAATAATATGTGTCCTTGATCCGATACAAAATTGCCAATCTATGGCGTTTCGGTACGATGCAGCGTCGCGTCGTCTGTCAAAAATCTACTTAAACTGGCTGCTGTATCCAGGGCATGAAAACAATAAAAATAAACTACGCCTTGTGATTGGCCAATCACAGCACAGTACTGCAACATTACGGACGCCGGTGGTGTGATTATCTATGGATTATCTTGTGTAAAAGAAGTCGGATATTAGAACTAGACAATATAGTACTTACGAAACGATATTTAGTTTTCGTATTAATGACTTAAATTATTAATTTTAATGAACTCATACAAAAAGTATTGTTCACAATACTGTCATAATCAAGCTTTTTCATCTCGTACCTTACTTAGGCCACTCAGCAAGCTTCGTGGCCTAAACACGGTACTTGACTAAAAAGCTCTCTATTATAACACGATTGTGAAAAATACTATTTTGGCCAATTGGGGATGGAACTTGAAAAACTTTTGGTGAATTGTATTCAATTTATGACATTTGTAGAAACAATGGAACAATGAAGTAAAAACTTTATTGAGTGATTTCATACCTACTCATTTAAAATATTGGCGCGAAAACAGATTCACAACATTCTCAACACAGCATGGTAATGGATTCGAAAAAACATCGTTTAGCTTAGGTAGGCCAATATTCATCAGCCGATTTCTCATATTGGGGAAGGCTGATCACAGACGATTCATTCAAGAAAATAATAAAAGGCTTTTCTCGAAAAAGACATTTCTGCGTCAAATTCGCTAACGAGTGCCTACCTAAGTCATTCGACAGAAGAACAATATTAGTAACTGTATGTATCAAGTCTCTAACAGTAATGTTACATTTATATTAACTGTCAACTTTTTACCGTAAATAGCATCGTTAAAAACGAGCACCGGCCTGGGAGAGTGAAGGCAATTTCCTGCAAAATGATTGTAGTCTCGTTCGAGACAATAATTGTATACTGCTCATTATTGTTAGGGGAAATAACAGTGGAAGTACTGGATTTCCGCCATTTTACCCCTGCTTCGCTGGAGGAAACTGTATGGAAATTTCACAAATCGTACTTTTCCAACGAGCGCACTTCTTTAGAAGTTTACGTTAATGCATCGTCTTTGTTATGGGTGAATACAGGAGAGTTTAGAAAACACGGTCGCCATTTATTTTATACCCATAGCTGAAATAAAGAGGTCAAAAACCGAATATAGATCCGTGGACTTTGATAAATTCACACCCAACTTTTATTGTTTGTTTATTGTATAGTGTTTTTGCGAGGTCTATGCTGAAAGTTTAAGGAGGAAGTACGTAACTGTATTTTGACAAATCGAATAACACATACATACAATAAGCGTCACTTTCTTTAATTATATTCTCAGTCTAAAAATCCTCAAGTAGTATTGACTATCTGCGTACAGAACGTTTCTCATTACTCTTATTTTCTCGCATATGATTACAGAAAAAATCGAGAAATGTTGATATTCCCATCCAATCTACACACATAACTTTAACTTTTTCTCAAGACCAACTTTTCAAGTCCAAGGCAGTCTCAACATGTTGCAAAGTTCTTTATTTTGTTTGAGAGTTTCTTCTGCAATTTGTTCTGAGTTATATATTGTGTTAAGGACGTATTTATAGCGTAGTTACACATGAGGATCTTGAAAGGTTGAATTAAACACGATTTCAATGTAACCTTGTGCCATCCATTGCACTGATGGTCATACAATTATTGTATTTATTCATACTTGTACTAACAATACGAGTTCCTAGTTTAAATTTATAGTACATAGTTATTATAACAATAAATCTGGATGATTGTAACTCAATCACGCAAAAATGGCTGAACGAGTTTAGACAAATATTGGCATAGAGATCTATCACCTACTTAAACTAATAGGATACTTTTTTCCGCAAAATCGCTCTCCAAAGGATGAAAAATTAAAAGGGAGATAACGCAGAGGAACTCATGGGCATGCTAGTTTAAAAATATACAATCCGCTTCCATCGACTAATTCAGACATGCTGTTTTTGAGAACAAATTCGTTTCTTGTGCAAAGCCGCGCGGGCAGTCAGTGAAATAAACCACAAGTTAAAAATATATACATAAAATGTAAGTTAATAATTCCCAGAGGGGTAGGCAGAGATCACAGATTTCCACTTGCTACAAAACCTTTCTTGCTTCATTTACTTTTTATGACATCTTTCATACATGCTCGTCGGTTTAGGGGTATCTTTAGGATTTCTCCGATTTGGTCGGAAAAGTTCGACGTGGTCGTTCCTCTTCCAACTACACCATCCACTTTTCCCTCATGTTCAGAGAACAGAATCACGCGCAGTTTGTGGTTATACACCTCATACACTCTCCTTGTCAACCAACCTTCTTAAACACCTTTTAAGTTAATAATGCCAAAGCATTTTTTTTGGAAAAAGCTAATAATAAATCCACTAAACTAACGTAAATAATTAATGAAATGAATTGAAATTGTGAATCATGTCACGTTCCTAAAAACATGACCGAGAAATCTCTTAAAGCCAAACTGGATTCTTATTAACGCCCCAAACACGTGCGAGGGCTGTTAAAGTTACATAACCGGGATTTGTCTTCGGATCGGTATGTTAGGTAAAACTTTAAATAAAGTTTTTGTACTCTTCGATTAAAATCTGTGTATTAAGAGTTCATAGAGAATACTGCAACGTCACTCTTTTCATCACTGAATAGTCTGTTACTTCCGAAACAACCGAAATAACTTTTACAGTACATATGGTGCTACTTTCCCGCACTAGTGCGGAAAAGAGCACTTTCCGTGCATATGTCAAAACTTTAAAGAGCCATATGTACAGTAAAACCTTGTACGATACACGTGCGAATAGGTAATTCGCATCTCGTGTCGATTTAAAACACTCCCTTCGGTCGTGTTTTAATTTATCACCACTCGTTGCGAATTTCCTATTTTCGGCACTTGTATCGTAAATAACTATTTCGATACGCTCTAGACAACCGAAAAAATTTGAAAATAGAACTTCGTATTTCAATAATATGTGGAGACTCGATCCGATACAAAATTACCAATCTATGGCGTTTCGGAACGGAACGTAGCAGCGTCTCATCATTTGTCAAAAATCTACTTGAACTTGCTGCTGTATCCAGGGCATTAAAAATAAAAAACTACGCTTCGTGATTGGCTAGTATTTAGCCAATCACAGCACAGTACTGCAACATTACGGACGCCGGTGGTGTGATGTTCTTGTGTAAAAGAAGTCGGTTAGTAGAAGTAGTTTTCCTATATACTCGTATTAATGACTTAAATTATAAATTTTAATGAGCTCGTACAAAAAGTATTGTTCACAATAGTGTCATAATCAAGCTTTTTAATCTCGTACCTTACTTAGGCCACTCTGCAAGCTTCGTGGCCTAAACGCGGTACTCGATTAAAAAGCTCTCTATTATAACACGATTGTGAAAAATACTATTTTTTTATTTCTTAAAATAATTGAGTTTTCTCTAATTATCTCAGAATCAATACCATGTTTCTATGCGACAAAAAATGACCTTTTTTATCACACTATTTCGTTGGGGTTTCTTTTGGTGGTTACCGCAGTAGGTTAGCATTTCTAGAACTAGGTTATAACAGTTTTCAATACGTAATCAAAAACTTAAGTTATCTCTAATCCGAACGCTAGCGTTTGGATTAATTTAGCTTTTAATAAATTGAGCACTTCCTGGACCTGGGTACCTACGTACAGTGATTCAACCATAAATGTGCATTATATTTCTCGTGTGAAAACATTTAATTCAATAAATTTTCCATTACATCGCCCTGATATTATCAGCATGTTAAACTGAACAAAACTAATTTGGGATGCTTTAAGTCAGGGCAGATGGCGAACATGAGGCTTGCGGCCAGACTGATGGATGTATTATTCAATATTCAATTATAATATGCTTTTAGAGCGTTTACACACGCACGGCGTTACAAATGCGATACAGAATCGATACAGGTGTTGACTGCTGATCTATAATCTCACTGTAATTTTGGCTCGATACGATTTTATCTATGGTAACCGCCTGTGGAGGTTTAGCAAGAGCTGGACAGCGTTTCGCACCCTATGACGTTTCATATATACGTTCCGTTGGACGTAAACTGGCCGTCAATAGAATTTGCTAACTATGTAAACAAACCGCCATATTGAAATTGTTTTTGGCTATGGCGGGTTTGTTTACATAGTATAATTTTATATTCTGTTTTGTAAAAACTTAATCTGTTCCTGAATTTTCCATCATTCATTTTCAGCCTTCAATCGCCCACTGCTGAGCATAAGCCTCTCTTGGAGTACGCCACTTGTCCCGGTCCCGTGCTAGTCTCATCCAGAAATGACCCGGTGTCTTTTTTACGTCGTCAACCGATCGTGCTGGTGGACGACCGACGCTTCTTTTTCCTGTAAGTGGCCACCAATCCGTTAACGTTTTGGTCCACCCACCGTCACGCTGCCTGGCAATATGTCATGTCCAACTCCTTTTGAGTTGGGTTATGACTTCTCCCACGTCACGCACCTTAATGCAACGTCGGATCTCAGTATTCCTCACTCGGTCCTGTAGGTTAATGCCGAGCATTGCGCGCTCCATGGCTCTCTGAGCTACTTATTATCATATTATATTATTATTATTTCCGAAATGTATAATTATTTCGTTAACAAACATTGAAACTAAAACAATTATAATTTTATATCGCTGAAAAATTCAAATTCGCCGTGTCTAACCGCTTTAAGGGGCTACCCGAGGTTTCCATCGATTTTTGACAAGTTTTGAATCGTATCTCCTACTTTTGCACTACAGATAGAAGTATAAATCAAACGGTTAGGTTCTGCAATCTTTTATCTCCATTTTGGTCTAATTTTGAAACAAATGAATACTTAATGTTGTATGATCTTTTTAAACATTGTCTAAAATAAGACTTCTTTTGTATCTCTATTGACGTGAAAGATCTAACACATACGAAATCTACATATGTGGGTTCGTCTGTGACGTCCCTAAAAACTGGTCTAGGGTTTTCATTTTAAACCAATTAACACAAAAGTTATGGCCAGAAACCCGTTTTTTGGCCTAAAATTGTTCAACTTTAATGCCAAATATCTCGAAAACAATGAACTTTGAAGTAAATATGGGAAGCTTAAGTGATTAAATTAATGTAGCTACAGCTAGTATGATAAATATAAAAAGCCCGGTTAATAATTAACTACTTAGTCATTCCTCGCACTAGCTTGGTACCTATAATTTAAAGGAAATTTACAAAGTAAGGGAATTATCATGTGTACCCATACCCACCCTTAACCGCAATGCTTTGCTCCGCAAACAAGAAGAAGCAAGAAAGAAGCTAATCTCGTTTCGTTACGTTCTAGAAATAATACCTAATCCTAATGTACGGTCGTATTGAATTAGTTATTTAAAAGAACGCAGTTGCTAAGTCTGCGGAAGATATATTTATAAGAACCATGTGCTCATAAACATCAACACAAGCACAATGTGAAATCGGCGACTTCGTGTAGAGGCCACTTCCCAATTCACTGTATTATTATGACGCACTGCTCACTGTACGTATTCGAAATTATAATGTGCGTAAGTGTGGCCGACGCGTCGCCTTACGTCGCGTCGCGAGCGACTCTTGTCGCAGAGGGGCGACCCTTGTCGCGGGGCGACGGGCGACTTTATCGCGTCGGCTGAGTGGGTTCGTACGCCTAGAGGCTTCAGGCGTACGCCACTCGCCAGACACCTAACAGACCGTGCGTATATATGGGGCGACCCTGCAACGGCCTTCGATAGCCCGAAGGCCAAGACTCCCTAGCCAAGGGTAGAAGAAAAGAAAACAAGAACTCTGATAATAAAATGAATGTATATTATTGATTGACTTATTAATTAAACTTTCTCTACCACTGCCCTATGTGACTTGTTTACAAGTCCCTGCTTGCCCTATCACTTTCCTACTGATTGCTGACTACTTAGTTGTTGCTTTCTCCAGAGAGCCGACTGAACACAATTTGAACTGAGAACTGACTCTTTCTTATACCAAAATTAGGTTTACAACTCGTCACGATATCCTCGAGCATATTTTCAGCTTCTAATTTTATTATTGACCCAAATCTTACATAATTGATTGGCTATTACGTAATGCCACGCCTATTTTAACTATAATTTTTCGTTATCACAAAATATTTTAAACAAGGTTCCTTCTAATGCACTAATCTTTGTTTGCCTATGATATCGTGACTCTAACATATGTTTACAAACAATAATAAACCTCGTAAGGTGATTTTCAGGAAAGTTACAGCAAGTGGAAAATGGTAATATTTATTTTCAAATCCTTTTTTACTAGGTTTTCTTGCTTTTTATAATATAAAACGTTAATAATACTGATATAAAGTCTCCCTAACAGTTGGAGCTTTTTATGACCTACCTAACGACATATAAATCTAGATTCTACTGTAACAGGTTGCAAAATGGTCGCTTTGATTAACCAGAATGATAAGCCGAAATTACGTAATAAAGTTCTTAAACAAAAATTAGTATGGAATAATAACGACCAATCAGGGCCCGGCGGGCGGAGCTTGACGTAAGCTCTCTCTACGGTCAGACACTCGGATATACACGATTTCTTAGTGGCTTTCATTATGGTAATGCTTTCTTAATACAGTCTCAAAATGTGATCTTTAAAACATGTTTTGGCCTATATGCCTTAGGTATATACTCGTTATATTCTTTTGGGTGGTAACTAAGACTTTTATTTATTCATTTACATTATATTTATTAACCTTTGCCTATTAATTCCTTTGATATTGGTTAACATGTTATTATGTACTCAAGGCTATGTAAAATGGGGTAAATAGTGGGATTTCTTTATTTACTTATACAATCTAGGTCATTACAGTCTAGACATTGATTCTGTTACCTCTAAACGTGGTCTTGCGGTCCCATCGTTCACAATACCCCCCCTTTAGTATGAGACAAAGTCTCATGCTATAATTGTTGCAATGTTATTTATCACTTTACGTTATTGTTCACTGAATCACTTTCACTTGTAGTTAGCACTATTAATCTTGATGTAGGTGAATTGGCTTATAGCCACCACTCTCCGGGTTTATACGGTTCTGGTGCTTCCGTTTCCGGTGGTATGGTTTTTATATAGATATTTTCTTTATCTTCATCTACCCTTCTAATAGGGACTGAAATTTTCAGACTCATTTTTTCCTTTTTCTTCTGTTTGGCTTTCTCGCATGCTGCTTCGACGAGTGCAGTAGGAGGTCGAGCGATATAAACTTTGTTGCTTGGTGGCGGGTGTTGGAGACGTTTCTTACGCCATTCCGCCCATGACTGGCTCGTGGTTTTCTTTGATGCTGCTGTGGTGACGTCTTTTGCCTCGACGTGGTACGTCCAGGCGTTTGTGAACACGGTGGAGTTGCTGTTTGTAGGTGCCTTCGTGGCGCGGGAGTTTTCTTTGTTGCTGACTGCTGCTGCATATTTTGGAACTGGTCCCCGGAATGGGACCCTTGGTATTTCTTTTGGCTTTGGACCCCGTGGGTCTATAGATCTCTCTTCTTCATTAATTTTTCTTCGTAATTCTTGTAACCTTTTCCTCCAATTTTCTTTCATCTTTTCCACCGTTCTTTCCATATTTTCTCTTTCTTGCGCTATCTTCTCAATTTCCCGCTGCAATTTCTCCACCGTGCCCTCCTCCAGGTCCCTTCGTGGTGCTCGCTCTTGTGGCGAGGCCCGGCAGTGGGCCCCGTAGAAGTGAATGGACCCGGAGGAGGTGTTGCTAACGTTGACTTCAGTGCTGTCGCCGCTCTTAAATTGGACCTCCGTGAGAGGTGCTGATGTTTGGGCGCTGCCGGTGGGCTGCACCTGCACGCGCCCTCGCCTCGGGCGCCTTCCGGATCTGTTTTCCATTGCTACTCGCGCCTGCAACCGCCGAACAGGGCCCCGATGTAGCCTTTCGACGTCCCGTACTTCCGCGCTCCTGACGGTGACGGACTAACGCCGAGAAATAATCAACTTTTTGACGACCTATTCATTAGTGATCCGGATTGAAGGACCCTTACGGCGAAACCGACTGTTTTTTGTGTAGGCGGACTGACACTGAAGTTAAACTTGAAATAAAACTGACTCTAAAAACAAATTAAAAAAATACTGCACAAAACTGGATTTTAAAACGAACTGGAGAACTAACACTGAACTGGAACTGGATACTGGAACTGGATACTGAAGACTGCTGATTACTAGTAGATTTCGAGACTTAAGCCGAGCGAACACAATTTGAACTGAGAACTGACTCGTTCTTATACCAAAATTAGGTTTACAACTCGTCACGATATCCTCGAGCATATTTTCAGCTTCTAATTTTATTATTGACCCAAATCTTACATAATTGATTGGCTATTACGTAATGCCACGCCTATTTTAACTATAATTTTTCGTTATCACAAAATATTTTAAACAAGGTTCCTTCTAATGCACTAATCTTTGTTTGCCTATGATATCGTGACTCTAACATATGTTTACAAACAATAATAAACCTCGTAAGGTGATTTTCAGGAAAGTTACAGCAAGTGGAAAATGGTAATATTTATTTTCAAATCCTTTTTTACTAGGTTTTCTTGCTTTTTATAATATAAAACGTTAATAATACTGATATAAAGTCTCCCTAACAGTTGGAGCTTTTTATGACCTACCTAACGACATATAAGTCTAGATTCTACTGTAACAGGTTGCAAAATGGTCGCTTTGATTAACCAGAATGATAAGCCGAAATTACGTAATAAAGTTCTTAATCAAAAATTAGTATGGAATAATAACGACCAATCAGCGCCCGGCGGGCGGAGCTTGACGTATGCTCTCTCTACGGTCAGACACTCGGATATACACGATTTCTTAGTGGCTTTCATTATGGTAATGCTTTCTTAATACAGTCTCAAAATGTGATCTTTAAAACATGTTTTGGCCTATATGCCTTAGGTATATACTCGTTATATTCTTTTGGGTGGTAACTAAGACTTTTATTTATTCATTTACATTTTATTTATTAAGAGGGTATCCTAGCAGCATTTTTCCATACAAACGTATTCCCCTATTTCCTTCCTGGTTTATCCCTCTAGAGGACTCGTTTTTTTTTATAAAATCTAGGTCTACTGTATGTATGCCCCTGTCATTTACTTTTTCCCAAAAAATAATTACCAAAACAGATACGAATTTTCGAAAACCTAAAAAATACCCCATTTTTACTGTCATATTTAGATGACTACCAGACAAATATGAAAAGATTTTACGTTAAAATAAAATAATAGAAACATAGATCTGCTCTTCCTCTAAATTTCGACACCAAACATAATTGAATCGGCGCAGGTTTGGCGGAGAAAACAGGGGAATACAAAGCATCGATCTGGTCAAGATTTTGTAGTGAAAATCGGTCTGAGCTGCAGTTGTCCCTATCGCACATTACGGGGAAAGACTTGGGCGCAACGCGACGGCAATAGTTTGTACAAACACCTATTTCTCAATTTTGTCGCAGACCGACTACGCTCTTAACCTTTGCCTATTAATTCCTTTGATATTGGTTAACATGTTATTATGTACTCAAGGCTATGTAAAATGGGGTAAATAGTGGGATTTCTTTATTTACTTATACAATCTAGGTCATTACAGTCTAGACATTGATTCTGTTACCTCTAAACGTGGTCTTGCGGTCCCATCGTTCACAGTAAGGAACAATCTTTCTACTTTCGATACCGTAAATTCGATTGGCAAAACTCTCCACCGTACTGGCCGTTTGAGAACAGGGGCCGTAGACAAGGTTACAATCGACAAGCGCTAACGCCAATAGAAAATAATAAAATGTATGGGAAGGACAGATGCCAACGATACACTTTTCGTCAACATCTGTCATTCCCATACATTTTATTAGTTTTCTATTGGCGTTAGCGCTTGTCGATTGTAACCTTGTCTAGGCCCCCAGTTCCCCGTCGCATGGCACTTGCAGGCAAGAACCTGAATAACCCTATCACCCTATGTCACTGGACCTACATACTACGAGCGACTGCCCTCTGATCTTAGACTGGAACCATCGACGAAAATGGAAATGCCTGAAATGGAAATGTCTGAAATGGAAATGTCTGAAATGGAAATGTCTGAAATGGAAATGTCTGAAATGGAAATGTCTGAAATGGAAATGTCTGAAATGGAAATGTCTGAAGAGTTAAAAGAAATGTCAGTTTGTATACTCAGTTAAAGAGTATAAGGACCTTGATTTGACATGTTAAATATTTATTATTTGTTTTCTGTTGGACTTTAATATTGTAAATTGAACCACGATACTAAGTGGTTGATATATTTGTGTTTTTCGTTTTCTATTTTATTTTTCTATTTCAGTTATTGAGTCTTATTATTAAACTCGTATCTTTATTACTCTATTTTGAAAGAACGTGATAAAAATTCTATTTGTAATGTATTTGTTTATGATGTAATTTTATATTCAGCCGAAGTGAGCAGGGAAGTGAGCAGGGAAGTGGGCGGGGAAGTGGGCAGGACAGGCGTAATACCGCATTTTACGCCCGTCCTGCCCACTTCCCTGCTCACTTCGGCAGAATGTAAATGAGGCAATATAAACTGTGTAAACATATTACGGCCCGCCCGTGTGTCACAGAAAACATTCTGAAAGTTCATAATCAACATGCCAATATATTTGAAATCGGATACATGTGCAGTTCCGGAGATCTTTCCGTCTATACAACCACACAGACCTTTAGTGTTTACAACATTAGTATAGAAGTATGGGTGTAGATAGACAATACAATGTAGGAATTAACTTATTGTAATTGTAATGGAGGTCCAATGAGAGTACTACCCAGATTAAAAATAACTTTATCACAGAAATAACACGGGTGGCATCAATTAGAGTAAAATTTAATATCCTGTTGAGTGTCGAGAGGGCATGTCGTGCAAGGTACATAATGTACGTATATACAATGTAAACATGATCGGTACAGGGACCTATCCATACTAATATTACAAATGGGAACGTGCGTCTGTCTGTTACCTCTTCATGCTTAAACCTCTGAACCGATTGAGATGAAATTAATGAATTTTATTCTGCAAGTAGGCCGTAATGGCACTTTTACTAGTCCAAATTCTAGCAGCGTTTCTGATAAAGAAGACCACTGTTTAAAAGGAACGCCGAAACAAAATTAAAAGTCTGTCAAGCTTATTCCAATGATGGATCTTCGTTGTTCGAGATGATACAGTATGAATCTGGGAAACTGTTGACAACTTTCTGTTCTGCCCATCCCCATGACAGAAATTGATGATTGGTGTAGGCTCTTGTTCAGTTATCTTCGACATCCTCACCTTTTAAATAGCCTGTAGAATGTCACTTCTGCAGGAGGCCCGCGCTTAAATTAAATATATATCAGCACATCGGGATCTTACAAGGTCTAAATGTGGAATGTAGCTCTTTGGAATTCCACTCCCGAGTCGCTTTCACTTGGCATATGGGAATTCCTGACAAGATGTTTGCTAAATTTAGACTGCCTTGTCATCACGTGGGAAGCTTCGCTCTGGTTACCATTTAGTGCTATAAAACTTAATCAAGCTTTAATTTAAGATAAATTGTCAGAGAGTAGATAGAGAAAAAAAAGGTCGTATTACCTGTGGGTCAGCCTTAAACTTGGTAAAGTATCTTTAAAGGCACACATTTTTAAATCTCCTTTTTGCATGCTTTTCTAAAACGATTTTTTCTATACAGCGCAACCGAAGCTTGAACGCACTTTTTTTGCCAAGTTTGGGGTTAAAAGCCTTTCGACATGTAAATGATGAATGCATCACACAGATTTATTAGCAGAGAGAGACCGAATATGCTGATTACGACCCAATAATCAGGCTTTATAGTCTTTCACGTTGGCTAAGCCCAGAGGGAAGATGCGAACCTAAATCTTTGTATGACCTAAAAACTCGGGTTCCAAATTAAGTCGGCATTGGACTTCGCTGGAGTAAATAATAGTTAAATTCATACAGTACGTCGGCGGATAGACTGTGACCTGTGTAGACTGTTCCAAAGCCGTAATAGGAAATGCACCGTTAGGTAAATGTTTCAGTATGAAACTTTATTATACTAATTATGCGTATTCTAAAACAGAAAAACGATCTCTCATATTTTGGTAATTTTACACACTGGTAAAGATACATGGATTTTAGCAAAACAACAATATATTTATAAAAAAATTATAGCTATTTACACAAATGCTTTGAATAGTCTAGGTTTTCAACAATGTCATTGTTAACATGAAACATAGCAATTTTCATGATTCATTATTCTATGCAAATTTTATAATCCCGCTAATGAAATTTTAAATATTGTGAATGTCATGAAAACAAGTATGTAGTCAACAATGCATGTCGTTAGTAACCTATTCGAATAAGTAATATGTAGGGTATAAGGGAAAGTCATATTTCGTTACTAAAATAATCAATTTCACCTTATGACTTCCGTCACCGGCAAATTTAATGTTAAGCAACCAACAACTTATTTTATGGCGATCACAAAACAGTAAAAATTTAATTAGATATCGTGTGCGGCAGACAGCGGTCTCTCGTTACTCGAGACACGGTATCGATATTTAAAGTTTCTGTTTAGTCCAATGGTTGACTGGTGGGGATACCATAAGGCATTAAATCCGCCAATTGTACTTTCAATATTCTATTGTACAATGAAGTTTGAATAAATAAATAAATACAGCATCTAGCATCGCGCAAATAAGCGCGGAGGTAATAAGTACCTTTATTTACGGGATTCATTTCAATATCACAATCTTCTGACTATATATGTTGTCGCCTGGACATAGGGGCTCAATTACAGACTGCGTGTATAATTGTAAGAACCTTCACTGAAAAGCTGTCCCGCTATTCCGTAACTTGTTTTCACCTCACCTCAACGTTCATCCACAATTATGTATATTTTGACCCCGCGATTCGTTGTAACCACGTTGTAACTAAGCGTAGGTAGGTCTAGTTTCGTTAGGCGTGACGTGTGAGGTGAGGCGCACTAGCATGTTCAGAATAACAGCCCTGATTCTATCACATACATACGCGCCTTGATCCCCAAAAAGGGGTAGGCAGAGCACACGAAACCTGTGTTCCAGTACCACTTTTAGCATAAATGTAACCCGACACCACACGGGGGTCTTTCAACGGACATAAAAGCGAAAAGATTCTTCATAAGATTGTAATTGTATAATGCATTTTGTCGCGTAATGACACCACATTTTGTGGTGCGCTTGAGACTGTGCAGTTGATCCACATTATTAAATCCTACACATATCAGTAATTTCTTACTAGTGCCTATGCCAAAGCTTGAAATTAGGTGTCAAAGCGGACCCCGATCACAACCCAAAGCTTGAAATTAGGTGTCAAAGCGGAACCCGGTCACAAGTCACAACCCAAAGCTTGAAATTAGGTGTCAAAGCGGGACCCCGGTCACAACCCAAAGCTTGAAATTAGGTGTCAAAGCGGACCCCGGTCACAACCCAAAGCTTGAAATTAGGTGTCAAAGCGGACCCCGGTCACAACCCAAAGCTTGAAATTAGGTGTCAAAGCGGACCCCGGTCACAACCCAAAGCTTGAAATTAGGTGTCAAAGCGGACCCCAGTCACAACCCAAAGCTTGAAATTAGGTGTCAAAGAGGACCCCGTTCACAACCCAAAGCTTGAAATTAGGTGTCAAAGCGGACCCCAGTCACAACCCAAAGCTTGAAATTAGGTGTCAAAGCGGACCCCGGTCACAACCCAAAGCTTGAAATTAGGTGTCAAAGCGGACCCCGGTCACAACCGGGAATAACGTTAGGAGGATGATGATATAAGTCATTTCTTATAAGTATTTTTCAAGTCGCATGTCGCGGGTTTAGGCGGTACTCTACACTGTAGCCACAAAATGCTGTATGTGTATTTCTATTTCAAGAAACTCATTAGAACAATGTCACTTCTCAGAGGCAGTGTTGCCTTTGATGTAAGAGAGTGGGAAGTTACGCTTTGTAGAGCACATTTCAGGTTGAAAACCTTAGGACAATACTGGAAATTAATTTGGCTAGGTAATAGTTGAAAGAAACAAACCTCGTTTGGCGCATAGACAACGTGGGAAAATATGGTGTTTTACGTCTCCTATTAAGATGGTAAATATTATCGAAAAAACCAAACCCTAGGCTATGTTGTACCTAATACTTAAAAAATCGTGGCAACCAATAGAATACCAATAACGCATATAATCTTTATGTTTTGAGTTCTTGCGCTGCACATATTCCAGTTTCACTTATCTATCTGTCACCTACTTACCCACTTATTTGCTGTTTATAATCATAACTATAAACAAAACCTGCTATATAATTATTTAAAATAGTTATGATGGTGACCCCGAGATTCATCATAATTGAATGTTTTAATTACTCTCAATATGATACAGTTAACTGAAGCAAATATTCGTTTAAATACTATGGAAACTCGGGGTTTCCTACCGTGGGTGTGTGGTAAGATGCGACCTAGTTATTCCGGATTCTGTACTATATAGGTGACTAGTTACAGCCCGCGACTCCGTCCGCGTGGAACTCGTAAATCGTAGCGCCATACAAAATTCACCCCCTTAGGGGATGATTTCCGGGATATTTGACGACCGCTTTAGCCTAGTCGGTAGTGACCCTGCCTACGAAGCTAGAGGTCCTGGGTTCGAATCCCGGTAAGGGCATTTATTTGTGTGATGAGCACGAATATTTGTTCCTGAGTCATGGATGTTTTCTATGTATTTAAGTATGTATTTATCTATATAAGTATGTTTCTCGTCGTCTAGCACCCATAGTACAAGCTTTGCTTAATTTGGGGCTAGGTCGATTTGTGTAAGATTGTCCGCAAATATAAATATATATAAAAAATATCCTATGTTCTTCCCCTATATACCTCTATCCCTATACCAAATTTTATCAATATCGGTTCAGCGGTTTAAGCGTGAAAAGGACACTTCTCAAACGTCTCAGTTAAGCGGTCGACCTATAATGTAACGTTTATGTATGTATCTCAAAAACTACTGCTATTAGATATGCAAATAAATATATGTGTGTTGGCACATAACGTGGCTTTACTTGTTTTAGAAATAAAACCCAAATATTAAACAAATTATCTATTTATTTATTTATTTATTTATTTATTAGGCACACAAAACAGATAACATTCATAACATAGATTGTACAAGATAAATCGGGGGATCTGGTTAGGAATGCCATCCAAAACATGTATGCACAGCATGATTACAAGTAACAACGAGCGAAAACTATCCTAAAACTACACTAAAATAATACATAACAATATGCTTAAGCATGCGAACTAGATCATAAGTATGTATTATTATTTTATGTTTACATATATGTATGAGCAGAAAAAAAAAAAAAAAAAAACAAAAGATAACCAAATATAAGTACCAAATAAAAGTAATATTATTAACATAGAACATAGAACACTAATTTTACCAATCTTAATTGAAGTTAAGTTAAGAGGTTAGGACGTTTAGAGGCACGATGACAGAGAATTCCGACTAACTGTCTCCTAAATGTCATAAGTCGTGAGTTAAAAATATCAATCTCACTGTGTTTCGATACCAGGTCATTATACTGACGACACATTCTGACAATGGGGTTGTAAAAAGAAGTATTGTTCCTATATACCTGGAGAGAAAACGTTTTAGGAGCACGGGATCTAAATCGGGGTGTATTGAACGTAACAAGCGACAGGATTTCCGGTGAGTCAATATTGGAATGGAGAAGTTTGTGCAGAAATAATAAATCCTGTAGTAGACGACGAGATGCAAGGGAGCAAATGCCATAAGAACACAGTCGCTGGTCATAGCTCTGGTGTTTCAGGTCGTGTTTGTATCGATACGACATAATTTTAAGGCACCTCTTCTGAACTCGTTCAATATTGTTAGAATGAACGGCGTAAAACGGAGACCAAACAGTGGAACCATACTCAAGAACACTACGCACGAGACTGTTAAAGAGACAAAGTAAGCTGTAAGGTCTCTTAAAGTCTTTGGTAATTCGAAGAATAAATCCAAGCAATTGGTTAGCTTTTTTTGTAATAACCTCGTAATGAAATTTAAAATTCAGTTGTTCATCAAACCAAATACCTAGATCCTTAGCAACCGTTTTGCGAGCAAGCTTCTGACCAGCCAAGGCATAGTCGTATAAGAATTTTTGTTTTTTATTAGAAAAAGAAATTACAAAGCATTTACTTACATTCAAAAACATGCGGTTACTGACACACCAGACTGAGATATAGTTTAGATCCCTTTGCAGCATTGAGCAGTCAGAAGGACTGTTAACGCTAGTATAAACTTTCAAGTCATCCGCGTATAAGAGAGAATGGCAAGACAGACGGCTCACCAAATCGTTTATAAAAACAATAAAGAGTAATGGTCCTAAGTGCGATCCTTGAGGCACACCCGATGTTATAGTCACAGGAGCGGACAAAAATCCGTTAATAGCTACCAGTTGACTTCTTTTATTTAAATATGAGCAAACCCATCTGAACAAACTACCGTGTATCCCGTACAACGCAAGTTTATGACAAAGTATACTATGGTCAACCTTATCAAATGCCTTTGAAAAATCCGTGTATATGGAATCGACCTGCCCTCTAACTGCAAAATTGGTACAAAGGAAATTTTTATATTCTAATAAATTTGTGACAGTGGACTTGTTTTTAACAAAGCCATGTTGACTATTTGACAAAAATATTCTGAAGTGATTGTACAAGTAATCATAGACGAGGGATTCAAAGAGCTTGGCCATACATGACAGAATACTTATGGGCCTATAATTTTCACAACATGACTTGTCACCCGATTTGTGAATAGGGACAATGTGAGCCATTTTCCACACCGATGGAAAAGTTCCAGATTGCAATGACTTATTAAATAACAGATGAAGTGGAAAACACAGTTCCTTGGCACACGAAACTACAAATGACGGAGGAATGCCGTCTGGCCCAGCGCCCTTCTTTCGGTCGAGAGAATTAATTTTTTGGGCTATTTTCTGTGTACAAATAGAGATACTACAAAAAGATTCGCTGCCTAAATCATCATCAAAAGGAGCCATACACGTACCTGACAATGGACTTGTAGAAGGTTCAAAGACAGACCCAAAATAGGAAGAGAAGAGATTGCAAATAGCTGGACCATCAGAGGCCACTAAGTGGCCACATGTCATCTGTTGAGGTATTGTTGACTGACCCTTTTTATTTTTTACATAACGCCAAAAAGCTTTTACATCATGTTGAAGCGCCTCCTCGACGGAAGATAAGAAAACCTTGTGACACCTATCAATCATGTTCTTACTTCTCTTACGGAGAATAGAAAAAATACCATATTACCATATTTTTTAAATAATTTGTGATATTTATGTTTTTCCTCAAGGCAGCATTTTAATGCGTTGCTATACCATGCAGGGTAGTTGTAACAAGATTTGTTCTTGTGCAAAGGGGTGTGTTTCTTAATTATGCCATACAATGTGTCATAGAACAAATTAGTACAGATGTCCACATCTGACGAACCGAGCAACGAATCCCAATCAACCAATAATAAATCACTACGAATCTTGGAGAAGTCACATTTATTAAAATTAAGTCTTTTAGTATAGTTAGCAGTCATGGTGCGTCCCACTTGCAGCCGAGGGATGTCAATGGCAATAGACGGATGGTGACCATCCAGCCTAGTCATCGGTTCAGCGCCATATACCTTAATGCAATTCAAAGTTGATAATACAAGATCGAGGTATCGCCCATTCTTGTTAGGTATACCGTTTAATTGTTTCAAGCTACACAACGACATGAAATCCAATAACATGTGTGATTTTCTATCCTGAGGACTCTGTGGAATTAATTCATTCAACGTTATAGCGTGTGTCCATATTAAGTGAGTAGTGTTAAAATCGCCAATCAATAGAAAATGGACACCGTCGGCAGCGTTGAGTATGTTTTTTTGGCAATTAAAATAAAAAGACTGTAGATTGTGCAGTTGCAAGTCAGGCGGAAGATAGCAAACACATATATGTAATGTACACGATTTACTATGAGAGGGAGTAATTGTTAGCCAGATATCCTCCAACTCGGACTCCCAAGTATCCCGACGAACAGCACTAAAGGTCTTTTTGATAGCAACAAGGACCCCACCACCCTCAACCTTTTTGGACTGGGAAGTAGTGCGATCACGTCTATAAACATTATAACGGCTGTCAAATATCTCGCCATCACACACACTATCATTCAAGTTAGTTTCAGTTAGACATATCAAGTCATAATTAGAATTCAACATGCTCAAATAAAATTCAGATAACTTAGATCTAATTCTATTCACATTTTGATAAAATACAAACGTCATCAAAAGTTAATGAAACTATTTACCCGAACCAGCAAAAATTTTTGACAAAAGAAAGAATAAAATAAAATAAAATAAAAATGAGATGTAAGTTAGTTCACTATTATAATAATCCATTTATATATATATTTGAGTATGTTAATGATACAAGATTTATTATATAAACAAATTGTATAAACAATTGTGAACACTTCTGAACACTTGTGAGTCCTGTACCTGTGTGTGTGAATTATATGTACAAGGTCTTATTATACTTATACTTATAACTGTGACAACTAGGCAATAATGATAATGATAACTATAAAAACTGTATGTGAGATAAGATAAAAAAACCGCAATGTATGAGAATAAATTGGTCAATTTAGTAAACACTATACTGTATACCTAATTTACTTAAAACCAAAAACAACTAATTTTCACACTTCTATTTCTGTTTCTGAAAGGATAAGGTCTAAATTACAGGGTCCAGGACGCACACAATAATGTATCTATCACGACAGTATTACTCATGTTCGATCTGCATGGGTATATATTCAACGCTTAGAATGTGTTTTTTCTGGTAATGTCTCTAAATCACGGAGTACGTTCAAGTTTTTTACATGCACCGGCGTACTATCGTCGTCTTTGAGAACGTATATGCGACCATATCTCACCCACACAGATTTATAATTATTGTCTTTACGCCACTTGCGAGCAGCGCTGTGAAGTTGTTTGCATTCAGGTGATAGATGTTCGCATAGGTATATCCTAGCACTGTCCCCGGTCAGTCCGACATGAGCAGTGCTCAGAGCGTCTTGGGGATGCGCCTTATTATGACGGTAATACGCGGATAATAATGTGTCGCGCAACCGTGAAGATGAAAGTGACACCAAGATGTTACGTGGGCGACTAGAAGATGGGTTTATTTTCGAAACCCGCCGGCAGGCACCGATCTCACTCTCAGTCACAGGAACTTTCAAGGTACCTTTCAAGGTAAGGTAGTATTTTACATTTTCTGAATGTAGTAACCACTTCCATGTGATACTTACTGCCTCATTGCTGCCCTCTGCTAATATCCACCTATTTCATCACTTTTTTTTGGCATAACAACACAAGTTCAAAGGTCACTTTTAGTGGACACGCCTTTCTGCACACAATGGACCACCTAGCACAGCTGCAAAAGAGCATGGACGACATGAAGGCCATGTTTACTTCCCAAATGGCCGCTTTTGAGAGTTCCGTGGCCAACCAGGGAGGGGATTTGTTGGCGGGTGGCTACGGCACCTTCAAAACTCTGCTGTGGAAGGCCGTCGAGACACTCCAGGAACAAATGGGCTTCGTTTTGAAGACTTTGGAGGAGATGGAAACCCGTTCTCGAGCTGGAATTCTGCTGCTGCATGGTGTTCCGGAGGTTACAGGTGAAGACATCACAGACACAGCGATGGACATCATCAAGCAGGACCTCAAAGTGGATGGGGTCTCGGCGCATTCCATGATGGCCTGCTACCGCCTTGGTAAGACCCCTATGCCTTCAAAACCACGGGCTGTGCTACTTAAGTTCAGCTGTCACAGGGCTCGGAACGCAGTTTGGACCTCGAAGAAACTGCTCAAGGGCTCTGGTAGAACTCTCTCTGAGTTCCTCACTTCTACCCGGCATGCTGTGTTCGTGGAGGCTCGCAGGCTGTATGGCGTCAGAGACAGCTGGACAAGCGACGGGCGTATTGTGGTACAGTGCAGCGATGGAGTGCGACGGAAAATAACGTCGATGGAAGAACTGCGGTCGTTGCCTGCGCCTGCGGCTACGGAGGAGGACGGTCCTGCGGCGGGGGCAAGTGCGGGGTCAGCGGGTGCTCCGAGGGTGCCAGGTGCTGGAGTGCCTCCTACGCAGCCGCGTCGACCCAAAAACCCTTCCCGAGTTGGCGCTAGCGTAGCGGCACGGCGTGGTGCCCATACTTAGTATCCTCTTATGTGCTGTTCTTATTCCAAATTCCAATCTAGATCATTTTTATTTTATTTTTTTGTACGCGGTACACCTCAAAATATTTGTTCGAAATGTCGTGCATCACTTGTCATTCTTGTCAATGTCACTAGTAGGTTAATTTTTTTTTTTTTTTTTTAAATTCGTCCATTCGGACAGGCTAAGACCATGGGCCATACTGCCTAGTCTTCAGTAAGTATAATTTCATTTGATCGAATCCAGTAATAACGTCTTCAGTAGTTTCAAATCAGAAGTCTCTAGTCCAATAAATATGTCTTCAGTTATTTCCAATTCATATGAACAAATCTAGATATTAAGTCATCAGTATTATCAACATATGTGTCAAATCCAAAAAATAAGTCTTCAGTTATTCCTTGGTTATTCCAATCCAATTCATGAAGTCAAATCCAGTAATAAAGTCTTGAGTATGTTCCAATAAAAACGTCAAATCCAATATTCAGCTCTTCAAAAAAGCTTACACCTCATCCAGACATTCCAAAAAGTCATTTGACCAACAAAATATAGGTACAATGACAACTAATATAAACTAAATACAACCATCATTTTTTTTTTTTTTTTTTTAAATTCGTCCATTCGGACAGGCTAAGACCATGGGCCATACTGCCTAGTCTTCAGTAAGTATAATTTCATTTGATCGAATCCAGTAATAACGTCTTCAGTAGTTTCAAATCAGAAGTCTCTAGTCCAATAAATATGTCTTCAGTTATTTCCAATTCATATGAACAAATCTAGATATTAAGTCATCAGTATTATCAACATATGTGTCAAATCCAAAAAATAAGTCTTCAGTTATTCCAATGCAATTCATGAAGTCAAATCCAGTAATAAAGTCTTGAGTATGTTCCAATAAAAACGTCAAATCCAATATTCAGCTCTTCAAAAAAGCTTACACCTCATCCAGACATTCCAAAAAGTCATTTGACCAACAAAATATAGGTACAATGCTTCAATAAAAATATATACAATTTTAAGCAAGTTTTAAATTTAGCATCATATTTACAGCATACACACAGTATTATGTACAAAATTAAACAAAGGTAAATAAGTAGACGACTCCTTCAACAAATCAGTTACTGAGAGCGGGATTCGATTAGAAGCTCCATAAATCTCAAGCAACTCATCCATCAGCACTAGGCGCTGAATGCCAAAGGATGAGCAACTAAACAGAATGTGATCTATAGACTGAACCTCTTGCTTTTGACAATGATCGCAATAAGGGGAAGAGACAAAGTTTTTACGATGGAGATGAAAATTTAAACGACAATGACCAATGCGCATACGAGTAATTATGGTGTAAAACCTACGATGCATGTAAGTTTTAAACTTACAAAACCAAGGCTTACTATTAACTTGGTTATCTAACAAAGCATACAAATGAGCCTTATTCTCAACTTCTGTAAAATGATACCAATGTCTTCCCCAAAGAACAGTCATACGCTGTTTTAGATTACTTATAATATCAGAATATGGCAAGGTCACAGCTAAGTCCCTGCTGTCGGGAACCAGGGACAAGTCAGATGCATTAGCAATAGTTCTAGCTAGGTAGTCGGCGTTTTCATTACCAGAAACTCCTTTATGAGACGGAACCCATACAAAATCTATTTTAATACCAATTAAAGATAGTTCTAACCATAATTCTTTAATGGAAAAAATTAGATAGCAAGTGCTAGCATTCATTTTGTTACTCGATAAACTTATTAATACACTCATACTATCGCTTACTATGACCCATTCTTTACTATATTGATTATGTTCTTTAACATGTTTCAAAGCAAATAAGATGGCAGTTGCTTCAGCAGTAAAGATACTTGCATTTTTATTGATATTAAACCCAATACCTTTATTAATTTCAGGTTGATAAATTGCAAAGGAAACAGCATTATTATTTTTGGCACCATCCGTATAAATAAATTTACAATTAGACCATTCTGACAACAATAAATAAGCCTCCTCTTTGGAAGTTAGCTTTGAATCTATTACAATTTTTATATCGGGATATTTACTCTTAAAAGAGCCTGTGTAACAGGGAAGAAGGTCATTATCAAGATGTATATTTAACTCCTGCAAAGAGTGAAAGAAAGAAGTAAAATCCTGAAGAACATACATGCGCCTTTGAAAAGGCGATGATTGGAAAGAAATCAAGTTGTGAAGAAGATCGTTCTTAGGCAAGCTGTATAACTTTAAAATAAATCTTTCTTTTAAATAACGAAATCTAATATGAATAGGAGGAAGATTCGATTCAATTTGCATAGCAGCGATAGGACTAGTTTTAAATGCACCCAGTATTGTCCGCATACATTTGTTTTGTATTTTATCTAATGAATTTACAATTTTATCATCTCCAGCAAAACATAGAAAACCATATTCAAAATGACTTCGAACTAGAGACTTATACAAGATTAACAAAATTTTGGGGTCTGCACCCCATGAAGTGGCGCACAGCGATTTTAACACATTGTATGCTTTGTTAGCTTTGGTTATAATACTGTCAGCATATTTTATCCAGGAAAGTTTTGAAGTAAATATAACACCTAAAAACTTTATTAGATCATATGAAATAGGCAGTGATATGTCATTGTACAAAACTGTGGGCAAACACATGCTTTTGCGACCAAAAATAAAAACTTTGGTTTTAGTCGAATTTACATCTAAGTTCAGATAAGCAAAGTATTTATGTAAGTTGATTAATGCCTCATTAATAGTCCAAGCTAATTGATTTAAATCAGATCCTGACACATAAACAACCAAATCATCTGCATACTGCAGATTTTTAACCTTTGTTCCTAGAATAAGATTTAGTCTCCTAATGTACAAAATAAAAATTAAAGGGGATAAGATACCTCCTTGACAAACCCCTAAAGAAGATAATCTTGGGCCATATAAGTGATTGTTAAATTTAACAAAAACCTTCCTGTTTGTTAAAAACATTTGTAAGAAATTTATTATTTTGCCAGGTAACCCTATCATTGACAGCTCTCTACATAAAACGGAAATATTGACACTGTTAAATGCACCTGCAATGTCAAAGAATACCGAAAGAAGATACTGATTATTATATATGCTGTTAAGTGCATCAAGTTGCAACTGACAAATACTCTCACGAGAAGACCGACCTTTACGAAAACCAAACTGATTGCAGGGTAACAGACCATTTTGTTCGACAAAAAATTCCAACCGTTGCTTTAGAAGCTGTTCAAAAACCTTTCCTACACAAGATGTGAGTGCTATAGGTCGATATGAGTCGGGTAACAATTTATCTTTATCAGGCTTTAAAATTGGGACCAAGCAATCTGTTTTCCAATCATCAGGAATTAAGTTTTCTTCCCACAGCTGATTTAATATGTTTAAAAAGGTCTTTAGATTTTGTGAACTTAAATTTTTCAGTAAAATATATGGTATTCCATCAAGACCAAAGGATGTATCTCTTCTTGAAAATAGGGCAGATTTAAGCTCTTGCAAAGAAAACGGTTCAGTAAGATACTTATCATTATCATTTTCTGTGTGAACATAATTTAAAGACTCATTAAGCACAAAATCAGGAGTGTATTTCTTAAGAAAATCTGATATCCAACTATTATTACTAGCGTGTTTTGAAATGAATGTTTTATTAAATTTCCGCATGTAATTCCATATTAATGTCAAAGGAGTGCACCGGTTAAATGAGTTACACAGATTTATCCAACTATTACGCCGTTCAGTCTTAAGAACAAGCTTTTTAAGGGCTCGAAGTCTTTTAAATTCTATATAATTCTCTTCACTAGGTTCACTTTTAAATTTTATATAAGCATGTTTTGAATTAAGTACAGCTTCTGAACACTTTTGATTCCACCAAGGCAGCCGGGGAAATTTCAAAGATTTTGGTGTACACGTATTAGAACTATTCAAAGACCTATGTCTAGGGATGGACTCTACAGCAGTAGATCGCAAAATATTACAAAACAGATTGAGCGCATCTATCGAAGACATATTTTCAAAATCAATATTAGCCAAACAAAAATCAACTGATTGCCTGTACATTTTACAAAGATTTGTTTGACGTTTTGTGCGTTTCGTTATTGCGCAGTAAAATTATATTGGTGTATTTTTCTAGGTGCATATGTTTATACTGATGGTGTGTCCGTAATTTCAGTTTTCTTTGCGTTACTTTTGTTTTTTTTTGCCATTTGTTGATGTAACTCTTATTTTAGCTGGCGAGCGATTGAGGCAGATTGCTCTTTAGTGTAATTAGTAGTTTGTTGATTTAGCTAGTAGCTTAGGTTCTTTTATTAATTATTTATATTTCTGTATATATATATCTATATATTTGTATTCAACCGTATTTACAATGTCGGACGTGTTTAATGCTAGTTTGGACAGCGAGTTTTTTTCACTCTCTTCTTCAAGTTTTTACGATTCCTTGAGTGACGCATCAGATATGCCTGATCTTAGTGAACGCTTGCACTGTACTTTTAAAACTTCTACTAAAAACTTCAATGTCGTTCATATAAATGCGCAGAGTGTGCCGGCTCATTACACTGAATTGCTTGCATCGTTCAGCTCCAATAACAATATACATGCAATTCTTATCTCCGAGTCATGGCTAAAGCCCTCTCTTCCTTCAACTTTATATCCCTTGCCTGGGTATATTCTGATTCGTAATGACAGGATTGGCCCTAGCGATGGCGGTTCGGGAACTGTGCGGGGCGGCGGTGTTGCCATATATATAAAAAGTAATTTCGCTTATCAAGTAGTTGCTCAGTCGCCATCAGTCTACTCGAACTCTTCCGAGTATCTTTTCTTAGACGTGACTTTACATCACTCCAAAGTTCTTCTTGGCGTTTTTTATAGCCCTTCATCTCAAATTAATTATTTTGATTCCCTCGAAAATGTTTTAGTCAATATTAGCCCTCAGTTTGATCACAGCATTATTATGGGTGACTTTAACACCTGTCTCCTTAAAAATGACCATCGCTCCGCTAAGCTCCGTTCTCTTGCAACTTCTATAAATCTAAGCGTGTTGCCACTTGATGCTACGCATTTTCCTCATAACGGCCCTCCTTCTCTTTTAGATCTCATTCTTACTACTTCTCCAAATCTGGTATCCCTCCACGGGCAATTCAATGCTGCAGGTTTCTCCAATCATGATTTAATTTACGCCTCTTTTAACATTCGTCCCCCGAAGAAGAGACAGAAGATAATCATGCGTAGAAATCTCCGCGATGTAAATCTGGAAGCGCTCTGGGATGATGTTTCACATGCTGATTGGAGCAGTGTAGGTCTTCATGACGATGTTAACATGAAAGTAGGGGCTTTCAATGCCATATTGCTTGCGATTTTTGATAAGCATGCTCCTTTGAAACCAACGCGAGTTAAACACTTTCCTGCACCGTGGCTCACGCCGGAGATCAAACAGTACATGGCCAAGCGCGATCGAGCTCGTATTAAGTTCCGGCTGGTTCCTTCGGACGAAAATCGCCAGAGGTATATTTCCATACGTAACTGCTGCAACAAAGTCTGTAGGGAAGCAAAACGCCTCCATATCCACAAATCAATAGAGGAGTGTCCCCCTTCTAAGTTGTGGAAATTTTTAAAGTCTCTTGGGGTCGGCAAAACTCAGCAATGTTCTTCCAATACTCTTGACATTGACGCTATTAACAAACATTTCAGCACGTCGCCGGTTACTCTTGACCCATCCATTAAGCAATCCACTCTTTCACTTCTTGCCAATATTACACACCCCGAACTATCTCCCTTTGAATTTGGTTTGATTTCACCGCAGGAGACGCTTGCCCTTCTCAAATCTATTAAGACGAAGGCAATCGGTGACGATGGCCTCAGTGTGGATATGCTTATGCTCGTGGCGGATTTTATTGTTCCTACCCTTTCGGATATTATAAATTTCTCCTTGTCCACTGGAACCTTTCCGGCATCGTGGAAGTATGCTCACGTAATTCCTCTCCCCAAAATCCCTAATGCTGTATCTTTCACTCAATACCGCCCTATTTCTATTCTCCCAGTTTTGTCAAAGATCATTGAACATTATGTTAATCGTCGTCTCCTTTCTCATCTTAACAGAAATTCTTTGTTTAATCCTTTCCAATCCGGATTCCGCCCCGGGCATAGCACGGTCACCGCTTTAGTTAACGTCACCGATGACATTCGTCTCAATATCGAGTCCAAAAAGCTCACTGTCCTTGTTCTTCTTGATTTTAGCAGTGCTTTTAATACGGTAGATATTGATATTCTGCTAGGTATTCTCCGCTCTCTTAACATTTATGAAACTCCCTTATCCTGGTTTCGCAGCTACCTCTTTGGCAGGCGCCAGCGCGTTACGTTCGATGACAAGATGTCCGAGTGGTGCGAACTCTCCGCTGGCGTTCCACAGGGCGGGGTGCTTTCTCCATTATTATTCTCTGTTTTTATAAATAGTATCACCGAATCCCTAACTACATCATATCACCTTTACGCAGATGACCTACAGATTTATGCAGCGGCTACTGTGGATGATGTCTCCGCATTAATTTCGGAAGTCAATCGAAACCTAGAATCTATACGCTGCTGGGCGTGTAAGTATGGTTTACAAATTAATGCGAAGAAATCGCAAGCGATTGTTATTGGTAGTCCTTACTATGTAGATAAGCTCTCAAAGGTGGTGGTGCCTGACATTATTTTTGATGGAATTTCTATTCCTCTTTCCTCTACTGTCAGGAATTTGGGTATCACCATGGACCAGACGCTTTCTTGGTCACCCCATATAGCTGAGGTGAGTCAGAGGATCTTTAGATCCCTTCACTCCCTAAGACGTCTCCAGAATTTCCTTCCTCTTCGTACCAAGTTGACCCTTACTCAATCTCTTTTGCTTCCTCTTCTGGACTATGGCGATATTGCGTTTCTGGACCTCAACGAGGAGCTACTTGATAAGCTGGAGCGTCTACAAAATGTATGTATCAGATATGTATTTGGTCTACGCAAGTATGATCATATCTCTGAATTCCGCTCTAAGCTTCGATGGTTACCGATTCGCCGGCGCAGGGATGTGCATATCCTCTCATTACTTTTCAATACACTGTTCAGCCCTACTTCCCCTCCTTACCTTTCTGAGCGGTTTAGTTATATGGCAGACGGCAGTGGCCACCGCTTGCGGTCGAGTACTAACCTTACTCTTGCTGTACCGTCTAGAAAGACGCGAACATACTCCAGATCTTTTACTGCGCGCGCTGTTAAATTGTGGAATGAGTTGCCTTTGTCGCTGAGACAGTCGCAGTCTGTTGCGTCACTTAAGATGAATTTGAAGAAGTTGTGGCTTTCCAATGACTTGTGAATTGGTTGAATATAGTATTTATTTATTTATTGTATATTTGCGATATATATGTAACATATGTTAGTGTGTATTATATTTTATATTGTATATTTATATATGTATTGGCATGTTTTTATTTGTCTAGAATTAATACTAATTAGGATTTGCTTTATTTTCTCTGTTTTTGTACACGGTATAAGTTTGCCTATCTCGTTCTACCTACCTTCCTCTCAATTGCTCAAAGGTTAGCTGGAAGAGATCCCTTATAGGGATAAGTTCGCCTTTGTACTTTGATCTATTGTGTGACATGTATATTCCTTAACCTGTTATTGTGTACAATAAAGTGCTTACATACATACATACATACATACTGCATATAGTCTTAAAAATAGTCTGAACATTTTCCGTGCGTTTCTCAGGGACTGCTTGTAATTCCAGGTTAAAACTCCGTGATATGTTTTCTATATTGGTCAATCTCATTTTCAGACCCTGCAATTCGCCTGTCAGTTGCTCATTTTGAGTTTCTAGACATTTTATGTCCTTTTCTTTTTGTAATAAGTTGCTTTTTAATTCATTTAGTTCCTCGCCTATTTACTGCGTAAAAGGGTACATGACAGTACGAAAGCTTTTAGAAGTATAAAAAATAACATGGCGTGACAGGCGATCTCAAGTAGAACGCCTGACAAAATAAACTAGCAATATTGCGCCTACGCGCAGCTTCAGGAGTTAACTTATGGAGGTCTTATGGGCCGGAACATCTTCCCGCCTCGTTGAAAGATCCATCTCTCAACCCTGCAACTCTTCGTCGGTTGGTAAAGGGCACATACGAACGAAGGGCCGACGCACACAGCCTCTCGCAGTGTTCACGTCTGCTACTCGTGACACCCCGTCGGCTCCAGGAAATAATCTCGCAACTCGGCCAAGGCGCCAGCATAGCGGTGGGACGTTGTCTTCTTGCAGCAGAACTAAGTCACCGACATGTAGCTGAGCAGTGTTGCTTCTCCACTTAGATCGCTGCTGCAGTTCAGCTATATATTCTTTCTGCCAGCGCTGCCAGAAATGTTGGCGGATTTTTTCAACTCGCGCATATCTTTTTAGCGTGCTCTCTTTATGGCTCTGCAGGTCAGGTGTAGGCAGCGCAGTCAATGCTCTCCCAATCAGAAAGTGCCCTGGGGAGAGGGAAAGGAAATCGTTTGGTGATGACGACAAAGGGTATAAGGGACGACTGTTAAGAATCGCCTCAACTTGTGCAAATAACGTTGTCAATTCTTCAAAAGTTAGATTACTATTTCCTATAACACGTTTCAAATGATATTTGGCTGCTTTGATACCAGCCTCAAAGATCCCGCCGAAGTGAGGAGCGTAAGTCGGGCTAAAAAAAAACCGAATGCGCTCTTGGTTCGCAAAATCAGATATTGGTCGAGCATTTTGTTTTAAAAAACTACCCAGCTCTTTGGAGGCTGCAACAAAATTGCGTCCATTGTCGCAGAATATCTCCGCTGGCTTGCCTCTGCGGGATACAAAACATCTCAACGTCATTATAAATGCATCCTTCGTCAAATCACTTACACACTCTAGGTGTATGCATTTATACCTCAAGCATACAAATAAACACATGTAACATTTTATTACTTTGCTTCCTCGACCCTTTCTATTTAAAATATAAAACGGGCCGCCAAAATCACGGCCTACGGAGATAAAGGGGAAGCCTGGCATTATTCTTTGAGGGTGTAAGTTACCCATTTTTGGACACAGTGTCATACCCCGATGCCGTCTGCAGCATACACATCGGCTTACAGTACGCCTCGCTAGCAATCTGCCATTGATTGGCCATACAGTCTCTCTAACTGCGGCTAGCAATAGCTGGGGGCCAGCATGTAATTTACGCACGTGCTCACGTTCAAAGATAAGTCTAGTCAAGTGATGTTTAGCATGCAACAAGATAGGATGTTTTTTCTCGAATGGATAGTTAGACGCCTCAATGCGGCCGCCAACTCTAATTAATTTGCTGTCATCTAAAAAGGGCGAAAGTGATAACAGCTTGCACCGTGTGCTTAAAGTTTTACCTTTTAATAACAGCTCATACTCATCGGGAAACAATTGCTCTTGAGCCAGTAAACAAAGTGCATTGAATGACTCAGCCAGTTCATCACAAGTAAGTATGCCAATTCTTTTATTAGTAGTGTTTTTTAAGTTAAATATAAATCGTTTGACAAATGCAATTATTCTTTCTAATTTTGTAAGATTAGAATAATTTTCGAAAGTTATTATTGGGTTTTCTACAATATTAGTGTAAGTTTTTATTATTTCAGGTAACTCGTCAGAAGCAGTAACGTTCAACACAGGCCAGCGCGATTCGTCCTCTGACAAGAATGAAGGACCAGACCACCACAGCTGTAGGCTCCGCAGGCGACTGGCGTTAACACCTCGGGATATTAAGTCTGCCGGATTCGCTGCCGTGGGAACGTATCTCCAATCTAGTGACATTGTCATTTCTAATATTTCACTGATCCGATTTGCCACGAAAGATTTTAATCGTTTTCCGCTATTATTTATCCACGCTAGCACGACGCTTGAGTCGCACCAGTGTACTATGCGATCCGGCCGGTTCCTGAGGGAGTCTAGGACTGCCTTCGAGAGCTTGGCGGAGAGCAGAGCGGCACAGAGCTCAAGTCGCGGTATCGTTGTAGGTTTAAGTGGCGCAACCTTGCTCTTTGCGCAAAGTAACCGCACAGTAACTTCATTGTTGTCATTAATGGAACGAACGTAAACGCAAGCTCCAAACGCACTCTGAGAAGCATCGCTGAAAGTATGCAATTCGACATACTTTGGCGAGTCACAGAGTACACGCCTATTTATTTTAAGATCCTGAATGCACTGTAGAGTTTCAGAAAACCCAAGCCATTCGTGTTTGTTTTTATGTGGGACAGGATCGTCCCATTCAAGTTTCTGAAGCCATAGTTTCTGTAATAACATTTTAGGTTGTATAGTACACGGACTTAAAAGTCCCAACGGATCGAATATTTTAAAAGCGTTTGACATAATAAATCTTTTAGTTATGTTGTCATTTTCATTTGCCTCAAATTTTACAGGAAAGTTCAAGAAGTCTTCCGACGGACTCCACCCCAGTCCAAGGGTACTGGACGACTCACTTAGTGTGAGGTGCTCCTGCGTGTTTACATCTGAATTTTCAAATAACGTAGGCAAATTACTTTTATATTTGCGTAAATTGAAACATCGCGACTTTAATTCATTAGCTACAGTTTTTTGTATATAGCGCAATTCTTGTTCACTATTTGATCCGGTAATAAGATCGTCTATGTAAAAATCCCTTTTTATTATATTTTTTATAAGCTCGTCGTCCTGCTCCAATTGCGGACAATTTGAACCAGACAGCGCGTGCTGACGTAGCTCGCGCTGGCTGTACCGTAAGTTAAGGTATTTAATTGATATGTTTGTATGGGCCGGGACTCGTCCCATCTCCAAAGGATCAACTGTAAATTTCTGTCCCTTTCATTAACCAGCACTTGGCGATACATCTTTTCTACATCACCCGCTAAAAGGTATTTGTATTGCCTAGCCCTGATTAAAATAGAGAAGAGCGAATCCTGGACGTTCGGACCGACCATTAGTATATCGTTCAATGAGAGACCAGAGGAGGAGGGAGCCGACCCGTCGTATACCACGCGGAGTGAAGTGGATTCACTGGCTTGTTTTAAGACGGCGTGGTGACATAAAAAATAGCCGGGCTTAGGTATACTTTGAACAGATTCGGACATATGTCCTAAGCTAATATACTCATCCATAAATTCCACGTACTCACCTTTGAGAGCTGGATTACGTTTAAATCTTTTTTCTAAATTCAGCAACCGTTTTTTTGCCAAATGATAAGAATCTCCGAGTTTTTCTGGACTATTCTTTAAAGGAAGCTCCACACAATACCTTCCTGAATCGAGCTGAAATGTGTGGGCTAAGAAATGTTTCTCACAAGACCTTTCGTTTTCAGTCATGAAAATCGTTTTGTTATTTTTATTAGGGACGTCTTCCAGCTCCCAAAATTTTGGTAGTAATTGCTGTAACTCATTTTCATTTGAATCGATTACACTAGCATGGTTACACTTTATTGATCCACGCAGGTAGGTTTCATTTATGGGACCAGAAATCAACCAACCAAGCACGGAGTTCCGCAATCTGTGATTGTTAGGACCGAGAGACATTTGCTCACTACCTATTATGTCCCAAAACAAATCAGCTCCAATCACCATATCGATAGGGGCCGATTCACTGAAATGTGGGTCCGCTAGTTGAATATTGGACGGCAGGTTTAAGCCTTCGACACAAATTGTCGTTTTAGGAATGTTGCTTGTCAACTCTTCCAAAATCAGGCACGATAACGTGACATTGAATGAACTATTTAATGAGTTTATTTGCACATCACATCTTTCTAGAACGTTTTTTGTAGTAGTGTTACCAATTCCTATGATCTTTAGTAGGTCAACAGGTTTTGCTTGAAGAGATATTTTATTTTGCATTTTTTTTGTAATGAATGACGCCTCACTGCCGCTATCCAAAAGTGCCCGAACCGTGTGAGTTTCTTTACTTACAGGGTTGGCTACTTCTATGAGCACCGTGGATAGAAGCACTGAGCCCGGTGAATTATTTTTATTTGTATTTGTCATCGCTGACTGGCTGAGCACTGCCGCGATGTTTACATCGCATGGCACAGGCTCGTGGAGCAGGCTGTTATGCATTTTATTGCACTGCCGACAAGGACCTCCACGGCAATCGTTTGAGCGATGGCCTTGCCTTAAACAATTAGCACATAATTTGTATAAAGTTACATCGGCTAATCTGTCTTTTATAGATTTAGCCATGAACTTTGGACACTCATGAACCTTATGATTTTCGTCGCATATTATGCAGACGTGCACCAGCGGCTTGTGTTGACCTTTAAAGGAAACCGACTTGGTTTGCTGCGTGGTGCTTGGAAATGATTTTATAAATGCAGGCCGTTCCTGCTTATGAATCTGCTGGGGTGTGAAGTGAGAGGCTCGCGGTGTCGGAGGAGCAGTTCGTGGCGGCTGGGACGAGTGTTTGGAGCCATCGTAATCATATTTGCTTCGATTTAAGGCCTCTAGGACGTCCGCGCGATCTATTAAGAATTTTTTAAATTGTTTAAATGTCGGAACGTCGTCGAGAGTGTTACGGTACTCCTCCCATTTAGTAAGTGTGCGGTTATCTAATTTGGGGCACAACATAAAAATTAGCAATAAATCCCATTGGTCTGTAGGCTGACCTAAACTGGCTAAAGCCCGTAAGTTTTTTGTTACGTGGTCAACCAAGTAGCGAAGTGATTTTTCTGACTCACGAGACTGCACGTTGATATTTAGCAAAGAACTCAAGTGATAATTGAGCAGCATTCTTTTATTATTATATCGCTCCCCGATCATCCGCCAAGCATCCTCGTAATTAGCTGCGGAAACTTCTAAGTTCGAAATTATTCGAGCGGCATCGCCCTCTAAGTAGGAGACGAGATATTGGAACTTGTGAACCGGTTTAATACTATTATTGTTATGAATCAAGCTCTCAAACGTATCCCGGAACTCAAGCCAGCGAAAATATGCTCCGTCAAATTTCGCAATTTCGATTAATGGCAGCTTAAAACCTTGATCCTGATGACGATCGTGACAGCATTGACTGCTCTCAGCGAACGAAAGACGTCGCTGTGCTAACTCATTTTTGCTATAGCTTTCTATCAAATTCTTAGCCGCCGCAATATTCACAATAAACTTGTTTTCAATGCTCTCACGTTCATCAATTTCTTCGGACAAATTATCCGGCGATAACACCTCAATCTGATCTTGCAACTGGTCAAATCTCGCTGATAATGACTCCAATTTGCTAAGCTTGAGGCTTAATTCCGCCAATTGGATATGCGTTAGTTCCTCGCAGTCATTTACAGTGTTAAAATAGTTATAGAACTTAGTAATTTGTCCCTTAATGGAACTACGCATTGTGATTAACTTAAGTTTATCAGCGTCCTTCGACATATTTCAGCGCAACCAAATTAACGATAAAGGTAAACAATCAATAAAATGATACGCTCACGTTCCTCACGACGACCTTGATCTTGAGCGCGCACAGCTGTTTACCGCGTCACGGGAGCGCGCCGTGCGAAACTCCTGTAATAATCGGCAAATGTATGTGAACAAAAAACGTAAGCGCACACTGTTGTACTTAAGGGCTTCTATCTAGCTGTACCTTTTCTCAGCTAACGATTAAATATTTATTATTTACGAACCTAATCTAATTATATAATGGTCAGGACGTCCTTTTTTAGTTGTAATCAAGCTTAAACCTAGATGACTCCTAACAAAATTCGGAATCAGTTAGATGTATTTAATCATGGGCCACCGTTGAATATTAATTAAAACCAAAGTTAAGAATTTAAAACAAAGTTTAGAATTTTAGTTAATTTGCAGTTGATATTTTCTATAAGTAGGTAGATGTTAACTCTGCGTTAACAAAGGAATGTTGCAATTAAGTTAAAGTTATCCAAATATATCGTAATTATGTCTTTGATTTACGTGTTTACACAAGTTAAGGCGATATTCTGACCATTTAAATAGAAAATAGTTTGCTATTTTGACTATTTAAACAGAATTTGATTCTAATTGCTTAGGATGGATGGTGAGGAAGGGCACTTATCTTGCAATTATCCTGCGCTGCACGGTGTGATGCTTTTGTACATTCACTGCCCGTAGCCAGTCCCGACACGAAGACGTAGGTATTAATGCCACAACTACTTTTCATCCACTCCTTGATTCTTCAAAACTGCATACGCGCCGTCCATTAAGTGCCGTATGAAGTTTCGGTTTCGTATTTCACTTTTCAGTTGATTAATTTTTGTTCTTGCACGTTCCCCCCATGGTGCTACCAATTTATGTGTTGGCACATAACGTGGCTTTACTTGTTTTAGAAATAAAACCCAAATATTAAACAAATTATCTATTTACTGCGTAAAAGGGTTCATGACAGTACGAAAGCTTTTAGAAGTATAAAAAATAACATGGCGTGACAGGCGATCTCAAGTAGAACGCCTGACAAAATAAACTAGCAATATTGCGCCTACGCGCAGCTTCAGGAGTTAACTTATGGAGGTCTTATGGGCCGGAACAATATGATTGATTGATTGATAAATTCACAATATAGTACCCTATGGCGGACGGACTTTCCAATTTCCGATTAAAGCTTGGATGATGATATAGTATAATTACGGTACGAATCGTTTTCTATGATTGAATTCTCGAATTATGGATTCGAAGATTTCGAAGGTCAATCGCCCACTACTAATTCATTACGAGCGCTATTATTATGATCAATCAACAATAAAACAGGTTTAAGGTCACATACACATTTCACAATGTTTTTGGTAAGAATTTAAACATAAACACATAGGTTTTAATGTATTATTTATTAAACAGCGATGATTTTGCAGTGACAAAAAAGACTACAGTGTTCGAGATTTGGAATTGGTCTTTTGACACATCGCGACACCCATATAATGTAAATTGGCACTGCTCATCGAAATAATAAAAAAAGTTTCAATAGCTTCCGACTTACAAAACAAAGTTCAATCTCCATGCACGCTCTTTTTAGCACTTATAAAATGATTGTAATATTTTTTTACGGCTTATTTGTATAGAAATTAGCATAGAAAAGTCGGTATGCAAACCATTACGTCCTACGACGTGTTTTTAAAATATTTAGTGATACACTGCTTTAATCGATTGGAGTTTGTCAATTTAGGACTAAATCGATATGAATCAAATAATTGTGAATAGGAAAATAACAATGTATTATTTAATTACTGTCACTATAATACGAAATAAAATCACATCGATCGAAACCCACATATTTGATTGTCCAAAATGTTGCGTTTGAGAATATTATGGCATTGATTTCTACACGGCGCGCGAGTTCTCTCAATTTTTCTCGCACTATCAGTCTCTCTCTTTACTTACAGGACACTTGTGTTAGCAGACGACAGTGTATAGGCTCTCTATTTGATTTCCTAAAAATAATTATTACACAGTAATCAATCGTTTCCTTTTATTAACCATCATCAATCGTAATCGGTTATTATAACAATCGATTTACTCTAGCCACAACACTCTTTACATCATATTGGAACTGTCAAAAGACCCGTCCTAAAGGCCTCCACCCACCGGACGCGTGTGCTGCGCGTGTGCTGCGCGTGTGCTGCGCGTGTGCTGCGCGTGTGCTGCGCGTGTGCCGCGCTGCAGCTGCGCGGGTGCTGCGCGTGTGCCGCGTTCGATGTGTGTTTGAAGTGTAGTTTCAATGCTTTACAACTTGCGCGTGTGCCGCGCAGCACACACGTCCGGTAGGTGGAGGACTTTAATCTCGTACACTGTAAAGTACGTGACGTATCAACAAAATGAGCATGCCAAGTATTGACAGTATTGTATCACAACATGGCGCGGATGTAGTGCTGTAGCGCTGTCGATAATAAGGCGAACATGTTTATCGATAACATAGACAGATTTCAGAAAGAATTGTTTTCCTGTATCCTCTTATTGTAGATGAGCTTATTGACAGCGTAGTTTTTCAATAATTGATTGTATCAGGCATTACTTAGCGGAATTACAATGATTTAAGTTAACAGAAATATTATTATTTGCTATTTAGCTAAAAATCATGTAGATTACGAATAAATTGTGTATTTATTACATACAGTCAATGACAACAAGCAGTATTAGATTTGCCTCTTGAGTCCATGCATATCCCTAAATGTGTACATTGGTGGTGATTGTGGCACACTATGAGGGAGGCCTATATTCAGCAGTGGACGTAATACATGCTACCATTGAAAAGTTATGATATGAGAATAATATATTTACTTGAAACGGCGTGAAATGGGTGTGATATGACGTCATCGCCATTAATCATCGATACTTTCAAGAACAAGCCTAACTACCACTCAAAGGTAGTCGTACTTTCAGTATAGTCGAGTTCTCCAATATCTAACTATACAGTAAACCTGTAACCTAGTCTCTGTATAGATATTTGTTATTTTTATTATATTCTCGTAAATGTGGAACGAATCTAAATCTTTGTACGCATTACAATATACTACAAATGCTCAACGCTCGATATATTTTTTTAATTTTTTTATTTGGGTAAACATAATGCTCAAATTATCCAATGATTCAGTAATAATACATTGCATACCTGTACCGGTGCAAGGGTAAACTTTCCTGATTTGGGCCTTCTTCAGCCACATCCTACAATGCTACACCTAGGCATGGTCACCACATTCCACAAAGCGTGCACTTTGGGCCTTGTACAGTTTTTAATGTTTAATGAATTGTAATTTTATCCTATTGTACTATTGTTTCCCAAAAAGGACTAAATGAGTATGTAAGTATAAAGTTTGCTAAAAATAAATATATGTTTGCAGTATGTAGTTATACTTAGATGACACTGTAGATACGGTAAATTGATATTACTTGTGTAGCATTCACGTCAATAACGGGTTATATTTCTATTTTTATCACTAGCACCAATTACATCGATTTCCTCGAAGCCATCTTGATACCAAATAGTTATATTGAATAACAGTTTTATCAATGACATTGACGAAACGATAATCTATACCTATATTATAAAGTCTGTGAGATAGTAGCTTTGGGGCTGTCCATATATTACGTCATTACAAAAAAGGAAAGCCTCAAAAAAGGAAAATCTCCAGAACGAGTTATGCAATTTCAAAAATGTTTTAACCTGTACGCGTGTAGACTCAAAAATTATTATGACTCCAAAAGAAAGAAGGCAAGAAAATATGCCTAGTGCCGAAAATCCCATTCAAATACCCAAAGGAATTTACGAAGCTACAACCGTTTTAATATTGCTTGTTACAGAGAAAACGCTTGTATAGTGTGACGTCACGATCTGCGAGCGTCATTGTAAATGACGATCGATTCATATGCAGGTGCGTTTTGCAGAAAAGGGACGGAATATACCCCCTCTTAAAACTTTGGACACTTATAACATTGTGATTATTGAATCCGCTGCATTACCTACTTTTTTCTCATTGAAGGATTTAATGGCTGAGACAGATTGTTCCGATGGCTCAGTTGGTTAGTAGCAACGGGCCATGTATGCCTGTTGTCACCGGTTCCAATCCGGCTCGGAGCATAAAATTTTACATTTTTTCCTTTCATTTGAAATTTAGTAAGTAAGTAAGTGTTTCATTTGTAAACATAGGTAATTACAGAGGCGGTATGTTTTTACAGTTTCACTACGTTTGCCAATAGGCGTACAAAAACTAAAACTTGTTAAAACAATTATATAGATTATAGATGAATGTATTAGTGCATGTCCGGTCAGAAAGTCCATTAGATATGTCAAGTTAAAGGAATCAAAGAAATGTCAATCTATTTCATCTTATCAATAATATAATCAGAAATGGAATAACATTTATGTATAAATAATGTAATTTATTTATTTTTTAATTCTAACATATTTAATGACTTCAGGTAAGTGATTATATATTTTGTGATTGTAATGTCGACAAAGACAATACAATTGCCAATGTTCGTACAAGAAGTGCAGCCTCTTTGAATTAACATCTCAGACGAAATACCTGTACAATTGGTCCTCAACAAACAGAATTATTTCCAATATTTTCTCATGACTGTCAAAAATGACAGCTGATATGGATTAGATCGTCAATAAATCTTGTGAGATTCACGCCACATTAGCCATCATTCATTTTATCTCGCTCCTAAATTGTTTTATATGATACTGAAGGTCACACGATATTCGCAAGTCAAAAGCTACATAGCTAGTATGACGTATATCCAATATCAGGGCTCAGACGAGCTGTCTAAGCCAGCGCCTAAAGGCTCTTCGGCTCAACGAATCCAGACAACCGACACACGTCATTTGGCACGTAATTTATCTCTAGTGCTTTCACTCCCGTGTTAACATTATTGAGGCAACTTGCTTTATGTTAATGGTTTCTCATTTCTTCAGAGAGTTATGTATTGTATGTCACAGGTATGGTACCACTTCTTGTAATGATTATCTTATGATAATTAACATTATCGTCATCTTCATCACGTATAACAGCCAAACGACGACGGTAATATTGAAAAATTTAAAAAAAAACCCTTAATGCAATTATTTTCAAAATTGCTTTTTGAGGTTAGAAATGAGGATATCTCGTATCATTTGTGGTATATTGACTTTTAAAAAAATCTGCCGTATCGTGTCTGGAGGAGCCCAAACTTGGTATGTTTCGAAAATTATTTTTGTTTTAATTAAAAAAATATGGCTAAAATGTAATGATGTGGCATATTTTTAGAATCGCCTCAAAAAGCTCTTTCATATGATACTACACACGATAGGTTTCTGAAAAAAAAAAAAATTTTCCCATACAAAAAGGAAAATGTTTCGGCACTCCCCCCCTAACGGAAATTTTTTTAGGAACTGCGGGTCAAAAAAATTGTTTTGACCTCTAGTATGCGTGTGCCAAACGGCTAAGCTGTACATCGATTTGCGGTTTTCTTATGAAATTGGGCTTGTGGGGCTTCCACTAATATCTTAAGCGCCTGAGAAGCCCAGTGACTTGAGACATTATGTCTTTAAGAGTATAATACTCGGATATGTCAGTATTCTCGGTGAATATAATACGGTAACGGAACAAATAAACCGCACGTGTGGTCGTCGATTATTGGCAAAATGTACCCAATTTATTCAGATTCGACGGCGTGGGGGTATCGAGATGTGTGGACGCGGCGTGCAAGTGACTTTGGTTATGGCGGTTATTATACATATTACTAGCTTCCGCCCGCGACTTCGTCTGCGTGGACAAGGGATAAAAACTATCCTTTATTTTAATCCAGGCTATAAACTATATTCCTGCAAACTTTCATCCAAATCGGTTGAGCCGTTGAAGCGTGATTGAGTAACAAACATCCAAACATCTAAACAGCCAAACATCCAAACTTTCGCATTTATAATATTATATAGTAGGATTTTGACAACTCGTAATGGATTGAATGAGTAAGATAATGGATGCAGATTTGCAAAAGTAGGATAGGTAAGTGTTCAATTCAAAATCAATACTCAAACTGAGCGTCCCTTAGAAGAAGTAAGCTGTGGATAGAGGTGGACTGATGACCTTCATGGTAAGTCGTGAGAGTCCGCTGGATGCGGGTGGCGCAGGGCCGGTCATTGTGGCACTCTGTAGGAAGCCTATGTCCTGTAGTGGATGTCTTTGGGCTGATATGATGATGATGATGATGATGACGAGCGTCCTTCATACCAATTTTACATTCCACATTTAAATATTTCCCAGAGTTTTTGGTGGTTGCGTTTTTACAAACTTTTATTTGCCTTGCAATGTACAGTCGACTACAAAGAGATCGATACGTTCAAAGTTATAAAAATATGTATACACGACTTTATTGCCTCAACAGTAAGGTCGTGTAAACATGTTTTTGTAACTTTGACCGTATCGATCTTTTGTAGTCGACTGTACATTTGTATGTAACTACGTTTGTTCTAAAACTCAATTTTGAAGCAGATAATATCTTCATCCGATTGAGCTGAAATTTTGGGTTTAAGTATAGTTTGGATGAGAATTCAATATTATGGTACCGTCGATCTGATCTGTTGATGGAGGATGAGGTATACAGAAAAGTACAGTTGGCAATAAAAGCTTGTACCAAAAATGATTGTCGTAAACGTTTTTTGTTTCATTCAGTGATAAATAAGGATATAGAGTATAGTATAGCCGCGCCCCATCGTAAACGTGCAATATTTCAATACAATCTACCCTTATAAGGCTTGTAACACTTTAAACGCTTACGCTTTGTACACATAAATGCTTGCTGGAACGACTGTCATCTGCGTCTGCGACCATGCCCGGTGCAACCCGTGTCGACCCGTCAAAATAAAGGTAAATAAATATCGCGTTAGACTCGCGTAAAATTACAGTTTAAATGTACCTACCCTTGATCGTGGCAGGTTAATCAAGAATTAGTACAATCAAAACCTTGTATAAACATTTGACTTTCAAGGCACATAAAGGCAATTTTGGGTATAACTTCTTAAAATACCAAGGTGATATTTAAAGTTTCCAAATGTGTTTTAAATTGGTAGTTTACAATCTTGAATCTGTGTTAAGGTTAGGTTTACTGTAATGTCATTGTTTACAATTTATCATACAGCGATTATAACAAAATGCATAGGTACATATCTGACGAATCATAAATTAGTAGAATGTTCGCAAAGTATAACCTGATTCCATCAATTAACATCTATGAACCTCCAAAAAATAGGTTTGTTCTACGTTATTATAACTAACCCCCCCCCCCCCCCCTTCGGCCCAGCGGTGGGACACCTAAACGGGTTAAGGAAAAAAAAATAGAACTTCACAGTAGTCACAAATTATTATCGAGCCTAAAATAAACTAAGAATGTTAAAATATGTGCCCATTTACAGTTAACCGAAATAAAAATCTGCTTGCGAACTAACACTACACTACAAACCAAACAAGCACGCTGGAATTGCTAATAACTTTAAACTTTACTCTTGCCACTGTAAAATAAGTCTTAATGAGTCAACTTAAGGTTTCATCCCAGAGGACATGGCTTGTACTCCATGAGTCAGATGCTGAAACCAGTTTGTAACTAGGTATAATAATTAGGAACACCTTTAGCTGTCAATGTCGCGGCTTGTGACACGCGGTATGGCTGTTGGTTGGGTTGGCGTTGTGTTGCAGCATGTCTCTTTTACTAATTCAGTTCAGTATTTACTGACTTTGGGACTATGTAAAAGTTCATCTTACAATAGACTTGAATTGGAGGGGGCTATTACATATAAGCCACATCATAAATTTAAAACGAATGAAACAATGGCTATTGAAAAAGAATACAGAGTTTAACTCTGATAGTGTCAATCAATCAATTAAAATTAATTGATTGTTTGTATGAAACCCTAAACTCTATTCAAATATTTACGCATATCTAATATTTACGTCACAACTGGCCAATGATGCGAGTTTTACTGCACGCTGCGCGTACCGGAAAACTCGCATTGTGGCCAGGTGAAGACGTAAAATTTTGTACGCAACACGGGCGGTAATTCGTAAAGCCCCAGAGCGCATGTTTATGGCACAAACACCTGCGATCTCTAGTTACGTAATATACTATCTGGGGGCACGGCAGTGCCCCCGCCAAGTCGAGCGCGAAGCAAACACTGCCGTACCATCCTTTACTGGAATCATTTCGCCGCATTTTCAGGCCGCTATTTGAAAACCTCTGGATAAAACCAGAATGCAGAAATTTTCGTAATCCAGTAAGCTATAATCACATACTTAAAATCCAAAATTTCAAGTCTGTAGGCCATTTCGTTCCGAAGTTAAGCGAAAGCAAACTTTCGCATTTATGACACTCACTATTATGATCATAAAAATAGAACTAGTACTTCCCATAAACTCAGAGAGCTGAAATGTGGTACAGAGTTAGGGTTTAATGGCCACATAAAGGGAAAACTATAAAAACTAGGATAATCCAAGATCTGGAGTACCTGGTGACCCTGATTAGAAAACACAAGAGCCCAATCAAACTATTACAGATATATCTAACTTTTTTTATTCTAATAAAATAAATCAATAAGCCCATTTTTCTACAAAAAGAAGTGAAATCCCATCAAAAACATTCTGTAAAAAAACTAGCCAAGTCTCGATGGAGCTGCTTGTTTATCTCTAAAAAGTAATTAAATCTAGACAAAGTCGTGCCAAGTCTAAGGTTCCTTACTGCGATTTCTTTATTATTTATAGTTAATGTTGTGTGACTTGGCCGTTGACTTGTAGGTACCCACTAACGTATAAAGAAATCGCAGTAAGGAACATTAGACTTGGCACGACTTTGTCTAAATTTCATAACTTTTTAGAGATAAACAAGCAGCTCCATCGAGACTTGGCTAGTTGTTTTACAGAATTGTCTATACCCAAATGTCCGATAGATGAGATGCGTACCTCTGATTGAATTGACTTTCAAGATTATTTTGTCGTTTTGGAACTCAATAAAAGATATTGTTACATTTTTACATTGAAACATGTTTGTGTTAAACTTAGAAACAAATTGTCATTACAACAGTTTTCTAGTTAAGGCGAGGATACCATACATTAGTACACCGAAGCTTAAACTTACTAAATATTAGTATATTTGTTTATTTTATGTATAGTTTATAGTTGTATATTTTCGTATTTTTATTGTTGTTGTTTGTAACCTACATATCGAATTGGAGATAACGACATTGTCAAGTTGTATAATAAGGGACTCCCCACACCTATCGACGTGGAACTACAGTCCTCTTGTTTGGTTCGTAATCCCGTCGATGGACGTCGCTTCGCGTCGGCCGAGCCGATCGACGTCTCTTCCGCTTTTATTCTGTGGTCATAAGAGTTTTTTGATCGGCTAACGCCTAGAGATGGGTAATCTCGGCTCCGCGGAGTGATCCGAATCACTAAATCCGACTCCGCTATCGGTACCGACTCCGCTTATCGGCTCTTCGACTCCTTTGAATCCCTCAAACAAAATCACTCCGGACTCGTTGGTTTTAATACAAATTCAGTGATATTAACGGTTATTCGAATCTTTTGAATCGAATCGTTAGGTAGTCACCTACTCGGATTGGATCGGAATATCCATTTTTTTTATCTTCTTTTACAAATGTGAAGTGCTTTATTTTTCCATTATAACAAATTAAATAAAAAATAGTTAATGAAATCATAAAATTATTTGCTCAAGTACAAGAGATTCGTCATGCAATCGCCAGGTAGTTCGATAATTCACGAAGTTCTCGGTGTTGAGCCGAATCGAGCCGTATGGCAATAGCCAAGGTCCATCCATAGCCGCTGCGATCGGCTCGCTCCGTTCCGCGGCATTCGGCTCTGGTGCCGAGTCAGAGTTATCAAATCCTCGGATTCGATAAGATTTGAAAGGAAACGATAAGGGATAGGATCCGCTTGCGGATTCGAATCATTTAAATCTTCAAGTCCGGATTTACCCATCTCTACTAACGCCGATTCCGCGTCGATAGGTGTGGGGAGACCCTAACGCGAAACTTATTTATTAATATTTATATTGTGGTAAACAGCTATCTAACAAACTCGTATTTTTCAAACAATTCCATTTTATGCGGCACAGCCTGGTTAAATTTATGGAAAGCCATCTATTATAGGTAGAAGACACTCCCTACGATCCAGAATGAAGTCAATGGTCTCAAACCTTATCCGGTATGGGGCCGCATCCATCACAGAAAAGCAATAAAAGGCATCCCATATCGCACACGTTAGATTGGAATTTACGATATTTTTATTCACATAGCTTATTACTATTCAGCGCGCTTGAGAAGGCTCTGTTATTTACAAAGTAAACAAGATAAAGTAGCAGAATAAATATTTACATAAAGTGTTACGGTTACTCACAACTCTGCAGCCCTGATATTCTGTAACTTGTTTGAACCTCACCTTACAGTTTACCAATATATCGCGGGAGATTCAAGGGCGTTCCGGATAACAGCCCTTATCTCATGGATGAGAAGGAATCACCAGTAGTCCCCGTCCTGGCCTAAATGCCAAAGGCTGGATAAATGATAAGCAGTAGGTACCTAACTACTATGACATAATTAATTTCATATTATATCATTATAAATAACAAATTCTCTTCAATACACGTTAGGATCTAGGAACTTGGTAATACGAGAACATGTGCAACATCATTGCAAGAATTATCTTCATCAACATATCAGTCGAAAGACGTCCACTGTTTGACAAAGGCCAGCCCAAAAGACTGCCACTATTACCGGTTCTGCGCCACCCATCAGTCCACTTGTGAGGGGTCTACCCACGCTGCGTACGCTACGTGGTCGCCATTCGAAAACCTCTCCGCACCAACGGCCATCGGTTCTACGCGCACTTAACTTTAGTGATTCGGGGGGCGTTATCGGTACTTTGCTTCTGCTATAAGTACCAGTACGTCAGTGCGTGTCGTATTAATCAAAGAGACAATATGAGACAGTCACATGCACCGCCTTCATCTCACGTTAATTCTGAATAATAAGTGGACTAGGTTACGTCTTCATTAATGATGCAAGATGATATGAAAGCCAGTATGGAAGATGTAATAACACGAGTTACTTATTCTGTGTGACGTACAGAATAAGTAACAAGACCGACTCTTCCAGCCCCGATATTCTGTAACTTGTTTTAACTTCAAGTCACCGTTCACCCACAAATATATCTTGACACCGCGATGCGTAGTATAACTAAGCGTAGGCAGAGGTCTAGTTTCGTGACGGGTGACCGGCGGGGTGAGCCGCATTAGCGCGTAGCGAATAAAAGTCCAGACTTGCATCAGTTGCATCCCACCACGACCACGCTCTTCAGACATGAAGGGCCGACCAGAGAGAGAGAGAGAGAGAGATACAGTGTTCATAAAAAAATTACCTTACAATTACCTACATATCTGAAGGAAGATACTCATACTTACTCAAAATATATGATAAAAAATATCATTTTAGTGACAAGCGTCTGGCTATTAGGAATTTAACCAGTTAATCATCTACTTTTTTGCGATAAAGTACTTTAACTGGGGCGTCACTCTTATTTAAATTAGATTTGAAACTAAATGGACTTCCTGTATTAAAGTAGCAACAAGTTAAGGAAACGCTACGCCCCGGAAGCGGCTATAATCCGCGCTGTGTCCGCCAGATAAACACTCGAGTTCAATCGGAGTGACCTCTGCCCCTCTATTTTGTAATTTGTTTTAAGCTCACCTCAACGCTCACCCACAAATATATCTTGATGCCGCGATTCGTAGTATAGTAACTAAGCGTAGGTAGAGCTGATGGTTGTGCTGGGAACACATTGATTGTAAAGGTCGTTAGTTTTAAAAAGGTTGAAAGAACCCATATTTTATTTACACAAGACTAGTGTAAAACTGTAAAGTCGGCGTCAAAGAGATGTATACCTACATTATTCGTGTTATCACAACGGAATTAGGTGCAAATGTCCATATTATTGAGATTAACAAACGTGGAAGACTTTTTTGAACTGTCATTGTTTTTTGAATCTTCTACTCCAATAGCAAACTCAAATAATCTTAAACGTAGACCGTACAAGACTGTGGGCCTACGCCAATGTGTTTTAAAATTTAGATTATGGTTAGAGGTCATAATGTTTCCGCTTTATCTGCCTTGATGAATTACTCATTTATTTTAATCCTCTTCCTTAAGACATCGTTTTTTTCTCCATGTTGTACAAATGTAACACAAAAGTCAGCTTACACGTCTGGTTAGAGATGCATAAAAATCACAGACACTATATAATAAAAAGGCATTTAGTAAACATAACACTTAGTTACCTACTCGAGGTAACGAGACGTCTAGAAGAACATTAAAAATAAAGTGACTGATTTGCGATAAACAGTATAATATAAACACACATTATTAGTCCGTCACGTAACATACACAAGTCGATCTTTACATAGTTGCTAAGTATCTTCGTACGGTTATTAGTAATCACGTGAGGAGCTGTTTTGCAGTTACGTTATTTTATTTCTGAGAAAACACCAAGTGATGCCGGGAAATCGAATGCAAAGGAAGACGGCCACGGTATTAATTACTAAGTATAGAAACCAGAATAAAGTTGTACAAAAGAGGTTGATGATGGTAGTGGGGAAGGCAACAAATGAAATAAATTTAAACATGACCATGTAACACCGTCTGTACCCGGTTCCTTATAAGATTAGAAAAATCGTGTTCAAGGAAAACCATTTTGAAACACAAAATCATTTACATTGATATAAAACTACACTCGAGAGCAAAAGTTTCGGGTCACTAGCATTTACTTCAATATCTTGAAAACGAATAAAACTATCGTATTGAAATAAATTGAACCTTATAGACAATTTAATAATGCTTCGTTACACGTATAAATACTTATTGGTTGGCGTGAAGTAATGGCATTAAAAAAGTTATAAGTAAACATAATGATCCCTTTTTTTCAAATCAGAACTTCTAATTTTCGCAACTGTTCTTGCTTTTGTTTTTGTTCTGTCATAAAATGTATTTATAGTCTTCCAGGTATCCAATAGTCATTATTAAATTAGTAATTATGTCACTCACACCTGAGGAATGTACGAGAATCCTCGTTTTCTTTGTTTTACCCACTAGTGTAGGTGTACAAATATCACGATCCTGGAAAATGGGAGCAGTCAGCGAGAAACAGCAAGAATAGTCGGTGTATCGTTGTCTACAGTCCAGCGTGTTCGCCAGCGGTTTCTAGAAACTGGTTTGAACCTACGCAGACCAACAGGCAGACCCAGGTGTACGACGGCACTGGAAGATCGATATCTAGTCAACTCTATGCTGCGAAATCGATTTCTTACGGGAACAGCACTGACTCATCATTTTATAGGGCACATAATAAAATAAATGGTCAGTAGTAAATGTAATGCATTTTATTTTAGTAACATTAAATTGTCTATAAGGTTCAATTTATTTTAATACGATAGCTTTATTCGTTTTCAAGATATTGAACTACATGCTAGTGACCCGAAACTTTTGCTCTCGTGTGTAGTACAATATTTCCCTTTGATATCAGAATCAGAAATTTTATTTGTGAAACATAGGTACAAATAAGCTAACTGGCATATTATATAACAAAATCGTTTTCTTTGTTTTACCCACTAGTGTACGTGTACAAATATAATTAGCATTATTATTGCAGTATGAAGTTAAACATTTTTTTTGTAAGCCTATGTTGTGTCTTACTGCTGGGCAAAGGCCTCCCCGCTAGACTTCCAACTATCCCGACTCATTGCCAATTTGACCAATTTCACCTGATCATTACGAAATACGTTTTAATAGTACATTACGTACCTAGGGCAGTGAATTCGTGAATGGCCCAGATCGCAGGTGTTTGTGGCCCGAACCGAAGGTGAGGGCCATAAATATGCGATCTGGGGCTTTACGAATTACCGCCCGTGGTGAGTACACAATTTTACGTCATCACCCGGCCACAATGCGACTTTTATGGCCAGGTGTAACGTAAAAATTATTATCGCACTAGTACTATAATAATAATATACGAAGAAACGTAGACTAATTTTTCCATGAAAAATCATGTCATGTTGAATGAGGTGTATTAGATAGCTCATATGGGTTTTAGCAATTTTCAAGAACTCACTTTTAGGAAAATCTTAAGATACCTAATTGACTGTAAGTTTAGACAAATACAGAGAGTAATAGTTAGAGGGATATTCATGTCTTCTTTCTTCCAACACGATCAAATTCACTTATTTCGATGCTGCGATGCGATTACATTTTTATGACCACACCTATGATCAAAATTTCAATTATCTTCAATCATAAACCTAATAAAATCGATCAATCAGTTGTTTTGGAGCATAGGAAAGCAGAAAAACAACCGATTTAACCAGTTTTGAATATAGATGGTTTTGATCGCGACACACATTCAATATTTTCGATTGGTTCTACTTCTTAGACTGCGATCTATATCTTAAACCTACTTTGCTACGCTTTGCTTTTAAGGCTGGACACACAGTTTGAATTCTTGCACTGAATTCAGTATTTGGACCACTCAACAATACTGCACAATTCCGTACATTCTCTGGTTGCAATTCTGCACAAAGTGTACCGTTTTATTTGCTTTTGAATGATTCACGTTAAGATTCAGTGACTGAGTTCCGTTCAGTGTGAGGCCGGCCGAAAAGGGTCTAATTCTACTAATTTGAAGCATCATGAACTAGGGTGGTAGTGTTCTTTGTCAGGATACTCATTAGCAACATCACCGGTATTATCGGACTTTTGTATGATTTCCTTACAACTCCTATATTGTGATGAGTTTTCATAAACACTTTTATTTATTTATTTAAACAGCATTTCACGTAAACGCTTATACGGTAACATAGTATGTAACAATATTCAATTTTATATGCTTTTAGATGCAAAATGTCATCCTTTATTAATATCGGTTTAACTTAACCTAACCGTTGACTGTCAATCAGTGGAACTGTGTTTGTTAAATAATTTCTATCACACAAATGTTAGAGCTTTTGTTAAATATGCTAGGATACGTGCTAGCTCGCAAACTTTAGTGGCTCTTATTGCAAAAATAAGACGCTTTGACAAACAAATCTGGTATTAAAGTGAAAATACATTAAAAAATATAACCACCAGTGGCAGCTATATTATAGGTAACAAGAATATAAGAGCATTGAACTAAAAAGATACAAAGTTAATTCAAGAAAGATGATTTGACAGCTGTCATTGTAAGTACATCGTATACTTAACATTGTACAGATGTCAAATTGAGCACTATTAGAATTGACGTCTGGAAGTATTTCTTTCGCCCACCGAAATTCAATATCTAATAAAAACCCCTCAATTTGCACACAAAAGAGCACACTCATGATTTGATCATTACTCAAACGCCATTGCTGCCTTGATCGACAAAACTGAAAACGGGGTCAGGGCATTACACGAAGGAATAAAAGTTTTGTAACAAAGCCCCGGAAATGGACATGTTTCGGGAATTGATAATGACAAAGATCATACGAGCGAACTTGGCATTCAGAGAAAACGGTGACTACTTCCGTGACCAAACTGAGGCTAAGGAGCACAACGTAATAAGTATAATATGATATACTCATCATCATCATCATATCAGCCGAAAGACGTCCACTGCTATGATTTGACAGCTGTCATTGTAAGTACATCGTATACTTAACATTGTACAGATGTCAAATTGAGCACTATTAGAATTGACGTCTGGAAGTATTTCTTTCGCCCACCGAAATTCAATATCTAATAAAAACCCCTCAATTTGCACACAAAAGAGCACACTCATGATTTGATCATTACTCAAACGCCATTGCTGCCTTGATCGACAAAACTGAAAACGGGGTCAGGGCATTACACGAAGGAATAAAAGTTTTGTAACAAAGCCCCGGAAATGGACATGTTTCGGGAATTGATAATGACAAAGATCATACGAGCGAACTTGGCATTCAGAGAAAACGGTGACTACTTCCGTGACCAAACTGAGGCTAAGGAGCACAACGTAATAAGTATAATATGATATACTCATCATCATCATCATATCAGCCGAAAGACGTCCACTGCTAATATACTCAAGTGTGATTAATTATCCGTTACCGGAATCATACTTAACTGGGGCACGATGGGGGTTGATTTAATGTAATTGATACTCACGCCTTTGATGTGCACAATTCCTATTCCTATCACAATTCCTGATACTTTCATAGGACAGCTGTGAAAACCGGATCTATAAAATGTCTAAATCCGTCGCATCCCGCCAATATTTCGCCTGTATAAACTCCTACGTAACCGAGACTAAAAATACCCACCTGGTATATTTTTTAAGCAAATTTTAGGTTGCTGCACACAGTTCTTATGATCAGACTATTTTAAGGATATTAAATTCAGTCAGTCTCACTTGAGTATGCCATTTCGCGATTATATTTTAAGAACTAAAGGTCTAACAGATATAAACTGTTCCTAAAGAAACCTTCAGAAATTTAAGTGCAAAGCAGAAAATGTAGCTATTTTCACGACTAAGGCAAACACTTCGCATAGTCCTTACAAAAGGATCCTTAAGAATCCTTAGCAGCGTTCATAGTACTAGGGTCGCATAAGTTAGAAGGAGTGGTGGCATACCGGTTGCGAATGGGCCGTGCTTACGTATACAGCTCTACATAAGGCTAAATAAAATGCATGACGTAATTTTCAATGCTGTGTGCGGCACGCGAACGTGACCGGTTGTGCAAGTAGTATGCACGGCGTTCGCGAAAACCTCCACGACTTTATGGGCTCCTGGTATCGGAGACTGCGCGACGCAGTGGCGGCAACGATTACTGAGAAAACAATTTAAATAAAGTAATAATTATAGTTAAAATGTGAGTGTGTATTCTTAACCCTTCCATCATTTATCTTCTTTAATTACCCAATAAAAGCCTAAAAAGTTATATGCATATTATTAATTCATCATTTTAGAAACTTCATTACAGTACACTTCACTTCAGTACAGTAGTTCGTAATTTTCAAATTGCGCGATTACAAGTCACCATTTTAGAAGTAAAGATAGGTACTTCTAAAATGACCTAACCTAACCTTACTATCTTTTGCAAATAAGTATTATGTCCCAAGTGTCGAAGTGTAAAAAAACTCTGTGTAATTTTATAAATCTGGAAATGTAATCTAGTAAGCAATGATATTGTAGTCGATGATGATGAAAACGATAAAATCAATGAATATAACTGAAGGTTAATTTTAGGCAGTGAAAATCTTGCTAATATAGCCAGCAATTACCATTCCTGTAGTTCCTTGAAGCGCTTATAGTCCAGCGGCGCCTGCGAGTCGAACACGATAACGCAGGTTAAGCAAAGATGGCAGCGATCAGTCTTTGGATGGGTGACCGTCTGATTTTTGAGTGGTTAATATAAATGAGCGCTTCCGTGCTTTGGAAGGCACGCTAAGCCTTAGAGCATTAAACCAACCGGAGTGGCAATTGACAGGCGTTCCCCTCTGCCAAAAGTATATGACCAGTGGTCATACACATTGTATTGACTGACGTTTATCTGACGTAGCTATTTTCACGTTACGCATACATTTGACGTTCCCCTCCCCCGCAAAAATCGGCAGACTTTTTATGTATAGAAAATGACTCGTGTCCACTCCGGTTGGTTTAATGCTCTAAGCGCTAAGCAGTTGATCCCGGTTGCTGTCTATGGCAGTAGTCGTTAAGCCGAGTTAGAGGCCGTCGGGCGTCTTAAGAACTTCTAACAGTCGAGTTGCCCACTCACTTGACAAAGGGGGGACAATTGTTACTCGCGTCCGCAGGAGCTACCTACCACAACCCTGCACGTGTCCCCTGGGTGGTACTAAAGAGTGACAAACTTTGAAGGCCAAAACAATGTATGCCAAACGATTAAATAAATACCATTCCTGTCTTTTGTATTCAAGATGAAGACAATATGACAGGATGTCTTATTGAGATTTTTACAGGTAATTCTGCGTACAAGTAAACATTTTTCAGGCACATGTTTTAAAAAGGACGCAAAGATTATTAAAGATTCGTAGGTCATAATGCGCTACTTTAGAAGGTGATGTAATGTCGTTTGCTTTGGGATAAGCACGGTATTACGTCGCGGGGGATTATAGTGGCTTCCATTCCAAGATGGCGGAACGGAGATGGGACCGGACTGGAAACGGGAATAAACCTCTCTCATCGCACTAGGTACCTTCCTATCGATTCGCTGTTTAGAAAAGAACCATCAATCAATTTGGTAAACTCTAACCCCCTATTTATACATTTTAACAAACGTCTATAAAATAAAATGTGCCGCGAAAAGGTGGAGAAAAACCAAATTTTAAGGCGTTTTAGTTAAAAATTGTTTTAACGTTTATTAATAAGGACTTTAGCAGTTTCTGATGCAAACAAAACATGCTATTGGCAAAGGTTAACTTTGTTTCCCGAATAAAAACAATAAAGAAATGACAAAGATAGCTAAAAAAGACGCGTCTTACTAAAGACTCTTTGTCACACTCGGTTAGAAACTAATCGTTTTGTAAATGTTGTAATTTACGAATGGCCTCTAAACAAAACAGATCAAGAAATGTAAAGCGTGACCCATTACATTTAGATTGATGAAAATGTAAATAAGAGATCTTACTATTGTAGTTATTACTAACGAAACAGTTTTTATTAGGCTGCTTTAACATACCCATAAAACCGCATTTGCAAACATTTAAAAAACAAAACAGTCAGTTAATTGATTTCGAATTTTCAAACGGGAATTATTGTCGGGCGGATCGAATTTAATAATTGTATGATTAAAGTGATTAATTACAGTTAAAACCAACAATTAGTCATTCGATTAAACGATGCTTCAAGCACTTTATCCCCTGTTATTATTTCTTGCACGTTACACAGGAAACATTATGACATCAACCCTGAAAACGGCTAGCGCTGAAGAAATGTCTGAGACAGCCTACTTGTCTAAAATGTCCACCCTCAATTTTGCATACATGTCCACCCTCAATTTTGCATACATACGACATCTAAATGACTTCAATAACAACCTTCTGCAAAGTCCCGACACAACAGAGAGCGAAACGGAAGAGTCATCATCATGATATGAACCCTGAAACGTCAAGTGTTAATCAAAGGACTGAACTGAAATAAGAGCAAAAGAAACATGAGCGTCTCTCAGACAGGAGTAAATACTAAATAGGTCAAAATCGATAGAACATGAGGGACATTTTCGAACATTGTTGTCACGACATACAACGACTACGAGTAGCATGAAGCAAGGATGCTCAAAAACAATTGAACACGCTTTAACGCCTTGACAACTGTGAGCATCCTCTTAACGATGCATGTGATATCAAACAAATAGCCACATCACACAGTCAGATGGTATAATTTTTCCATTTACTATTCGCAGGCGTATCGATACAAACACTTCGCAATATAAATTGCAGCTAACAAGCAAAACGAGCCTGATTACGGGCAATTTGCAAACAAACACAATAATTACGAAATGATGATAGTGGCTTATCATTAAACTGGCGTCATTATGTGACGTGACGTCTGTTGCTGTGATTGCCTCGGCTAAATTTGTCTGCATCGTGTATGTCTGTAATCCCTCCTCTCCCGGGCTATATTTTTTTTGTTTGCTAATCCTTATTAAATGCTGACCCACATATGGGGCAGCAATGAGACACAGCAGGAGAGGAGCGATGAAGAAACGGCTAACGCACGTGACCAAAGACGCATTGGTGTTGGAACACTTGGAATTGGAACCAAACCATGATATGAATGAAAAATGCAATTGTGTTATACTAGATTCGCGTCATTCCTGTGGACAAAGCCAAAGTTAAGGACTAGAACGCCTAGTTTTTGGTAAGACTTATAATCTGTCTCTAAGACTAGTTTTTAGAGAAAAGAGCTTTCTTACATTAACAGGAATCTACATTTTGGAGGTTTGCTTGTTTGTAAAAAAACAAACAAATTATTTTACAACACTGTCATCCACGAAGTGTAATCTGAGAGCACAGTATAAATATAATATTAGATTACCGTAAAATTAGTAAGTCTATATACAAAAAGTGCCCAATTATAATGGTATTATAATTCGTGTATTTAATCACCTCCCACTCGACATAAAAATTCTGGAGGGCAACTGTTTCAAAGTTAATTTAAAAAATTGGCTCATACATAAAGCATTTTATAATTTGAATGAGTTTTATGCATGTATTTAGTGTTGTCTATTAACACTACTGTGGTTAGTTTATACTTAAACCAAAAAAACTTTTAGCTCTATATAAAATTAAGTATTGCATGCCTGAAACAGGTAACTGTTTGTTGGAACTATTTTGTCATCACTACCTACCTATGTACCTATGTAACACAGTTTGCAATAAATCATTCTTATTCTTACTCTTAGTCTTATTCTATAAATCTGTGTACAAAAGCTATTTATTGACCACAGGTTACCCTTTTTTTTCCTCGGAATTACCCAACTAACCTAACCAAACCAAAAGACGTGAAAAACCAAACTCTTTTGAATAATAACAGCAATGTCAATCACAATGTAGTAGATAACCAATTTGCCAAATTGTAGATTATTTCACAGTCGGCAATCACGGCAAGGACGTATCAAATGAGAATGTCAATAAGAAGCCTAATGACGACAATAAGTTTGAGACCACAGATTTTAAACTTTGTCATCTGCGGGCTGGACATTTACTTGCCAATTATGCGGTCGTGGCTGTCGCTCCCGTGTCGGCCTTACAAGCCACGTACGTAAGTGCCGCACGTACCTCTAATATGGACGATGTTTAAATCATCTTTTCATACACGTATATAAGGCCAATGCGACAATACGTGATTTATTTAGACATTAAAGGACAATGTGTAAAAACAAGGTCTGACGGAGAATAGTCAACAAAACCATGGTATTAATGTTAATAAGGTTTCAGGTTGTAGGTCGCCCTCATCAAAAGAGAATATAAAAGTGGAGTCGAAATTGGTAGCCGAGACTTTATTAATGGAACGTTTATAGTTCAAAGTGACGCCTACGGCGGTACGAATACAGAGTACCCAATGATTACAAAATGACCTTTTTAAATAAATTTTCGTACAGTTGTGGCTTGAGCGTACTACCTATTAACTTGTGAGGAATTACCGTGGAATGTAAGGTATTTAGTTACAAGTTTATTAGAGTACGGACCATAATTTGTCAGTCCCGCGACTCCCGCGCCGTTGTAATTTATTTAATAAATTTAGGTTGGGAACACGATTTATGGAAATGCAATTCTTTGTGTTTTTGCAAGGTCGTAATTATCCATGATTGCTCACCACGAGAGCTAAATTTAATATGAACTTCCTAAAGTCAGGATTTTCTAACTAGAATTCAGTATGTTTCAAAAAGGACATTATTTATTGAATTTGTATAGCACAAAACAAGAACTTATAAAGGCGAACTTAATGCTATAAAGCATCGTCTACCAGTCAACCTTAAGGCATAACAGATACATTCATCACATCATCTTATTTCCTTGTCTTTATCTTTGCTATTGCAATTAATTATGGGTTTCTCTAATTTTGTACATCTACTAGTAGAACATTTATTTCGTTTAATGTATGGCATGCAGGTTGAAATATATCATCTTATTGGTAATTTACTATGAACTTTATTCCATTGGAGCTTCCTATTCCAAAGTAAGTCAATTTCATCATATGTTAATTAAACAAGGAGAATAAGGTTGCTGTTGGTTCATCCTAACTTCATGCGGACTGTACGAACACTGTAAACATCTTTCACAGCAGCACGCTAAAAAATCTATTCCATCATAACACCGGCACTGTAATTGGATCTCCGTAATTCTATAGTCGGATTATACGAATTAGCGGGCCTGTTCTGAGTGAACGAGTGACACTGGATAAACAGCTGTCACTCACAGTAGAAGTCAGCTTTATGCGAATAGCATTACGGCCTAGAATCGCATGGTGGACGACGTGGACGTTTAGGAAGGGCTGTGAGACCGTGAAGGACAGGAGTGACGCGCCCGCGTTATGAGGGCAAATTGGATTTTACATGGCTTTAATGTTGACCATTTATTTGAATTAATTGACTCTAAGTACCGAAGCACTGAATGGGAAAAAACTCACAAAGACGATTAGAAAGATGACGAGACGTTGCAGATCGTCTTTGCCATCTTTCTTGAAATAGAATTTCTGGTGGAAATGTGTAATCAACAGGGTCGGGCCCGGAGGCATGAAGGAGGGCCAAAAAGAGCCTAATAAAAAGTACCTAAACGTTTGTCTAAATGTACTTGTTGATGTTTTACCGATTGTTTTTAGGTACCTAAAATCTGATTAGTTAATAGGGCCTCAGGATCACAACCGGCTAAGCCCGTGGGTGGTGACCCTGCCTACGAAGCTGTCAGTATTGGGTTTAAATTACCGTTAGGCAAATATTTATGTACTATATATTTGTAAATATCCTTTTCTGAGCCTTCGATGTTTTCTATGTATTTAAGTTTTGTCGTCACCTAGCACCCATAACACAAGCCTGATTGAGCTTACTACCGGGTTAGTTAGGTTTGTGTAAGATTATCCCCTAATATTTATTTATTTAGGATAGTGCAAATGAGATATTATAGTGCAGTTATTGTGCAAAATATCAAACGACATTATCAAAAAATAACAATCGAATCTCAAATAAGAAACTAGCTGTGGCCGTAACTAGTTTCACACTTGTCAAGCGTTCAGTGAGTCAGGCAAATTAATTAAAGTAACCTGAGTCTTCTCAATTTAGTAAACAAACGTTACTTCCTACGACATTAATTGAGATGATTCATTGTATGAGATGAGTTAGGTAACCCTTACATAAACATGTGCCTAATGACACGACCATTACTGACATTGTTACCATTGCATTTATACTTGATATTACTTGACTAGTAGTCAATGGACTACTAGAGTTGCTTTAGGAATGCCTAAAGCAACTCTAGCGTCCATGTTAAAAGATTCTAATTCCAATTACAGTTTTATAAAAAGTCGACCACATTAAATAATCTCAACCACACCACAGAATAAATGATAGTGCTCCGCACAGAAGCTTCTATGTTAACAAATCCCCTGTTTAGCTATCGATGCCAAGCCTAAACGTGGCCATCTCTTTCTATCGCATGCGACGCGCTGCGATAGAAAGCGTGCGTGCCGCGCTAACATACCGGCTGGAGGCGGTAGGCCGTATGTACTTGTAGCAGCGTGACGAAATCACGGAGTGATGCGGCCCTGACCATAATAGAATATTCTTGTCCCCATACCTACATATAAATATATGATACATACATACAAAACATTACCCTCCTTATGAGGCAGTCGGGTAAAAATTGACCGTGCCCCGTGAACCGTGATGTCTGATAGTGTGTAGGACTGTAGGTCCTATACCTGGACACTATCAGACATCACGGTGCACGGTGAGAAAAGAAGGGGACAGAAATACTGAACTTAACACCCGGAAACCAATTCTCACAAACATTCAACACATCGAATAATGGTCAAAGCTTGTGGCAGTACCTATATGTGACAAATACCTATTATACAACCACGACCTTGTACTGTCACAACCGCAAAGGCTCTATGTGAAGTATTTTTACCTTACACCTTAAAGTAACGCTTACGTACTGTACCGTGATGGTACTATTCGTGTAAGTACCGTTTTGTGGTTGTTTTATATCAGAAGTAATTCTTGCATGTTTAAGTATCTTTGTGCCGATCGTTTATTGTTTTTGCGCTTGTAGATTCTTTCCTGCCCAATATTGTATGTATTTAATCGTATGGCAAAACATAAGTTTAGAGAGCAATCAGTGTGCTATGATGTTGTAAAGCCAGGCAGCCATGTTAGGTGTCAGAGAGTGCTGATCTTCAGCGGGTCCAGGGTAGGAGTGAAGAGGACAGCTCATACCTGTTTGATCTTCCTTTGCGCACTCGCAGAACCGCAATTATTGTATTAAGCCGTGTCCTAGCAAGGCAAATATATTTGAGGCAGACGAAGCCCAGTTCAAGATTGAAAATACAATTCCAGACAGTTTGAATTAGCAAGTCTAATTTACAAAGGCTAGGCTTCATAAATATAGACATGGACACAAAACAATAGTGAAAACACAACTGAAAGCGTAACTGAATTGTAAAGCTCTACTGCGAACGGTTCGTAATTAAAATCTTAATTATATCTAAATGACGACCGGTTAGCCTAGTGGGTAGTGACGCTGACTACGAAGCTGAAGTTCCTGGGTTCGAATCCCGGTAAGGGCAAATGTTTGTGTGATGAGCATGAATATTTGTTTCTGAGTCATGGATGTTTTCTACGTATTTAAGTATTTATATCTATTATATATATCGTCGTCTAGTACCCATAACACAAGCCTTATTGAGCTTACTATGGGACTAGCTCGATTTGTGTAAGATTGTCCCCTTATATTTATTTATTATTTATTTATTTATTTATCTAAATAAAGTTTGCAACGTTGAACTTGATCAATAGGAAAATGTGGTCCGCAAAAAAAAGAACACTATAAATATTTTAGCCAGCAGAATTGAAATATTAGGGATTTTTAAGTATTATACTTTTGTGTTTTCATTATTATGCGGGCTTCAAGCCGTTAAAATTAAAAAAAAATCTCATTCAAGTTAATGTAAATTCGGTAGGCATTCCTGAACCTTTTTAAAAAGGTAATTCAAGGCAAATTTATTGAGAAACAAAATCCTAATCAAAACCACTAGCAGTTACTAATTCAGATACCAAAAAAAACTGAAACTCCATTCGCCATAACATGATATTAATCTGAAGCAATATTATTCTGACATGCTTTTGAAACATAAAGGAATATCATTTCAGTAGGAATAGCAGAGGTACATTTTCACCATCTTTCTAACATTTATTTCGTTTAGAATTGTGTAGAATGAGAATCCAATAAATTTTAAATAAGATAATCAAGAAACGTGGAACTACAAAAACTCTTTATAATTCAGGCTTTATTGCAAGCAAATAAAACAGGCTAATTTTAGATAACATGCGAGCATTAACTAGTTATAATATAAACGTTATTTTTCTTAATGCTTCTCAGAGTTACCACGCAATTTGACCATCCACGGATCACAAACATTCAGGTGTTAATTTGTCTTGCTAATTCTAGATGTTCAATGATACAATGACATTGGAGTATTCAATGTCAAGTTTATTAATAGAGGCGTATATTTGTACTAGTTATTGGCATCGCATTAATAAAGCGAAAAGAATGTTGAACTAAGATATTAGAAAAATCGAGCGTGAAAATGATGATGATGATGTAGATGCGATAGAGAAGTTCCCATAGTTTGCACTAATCAATTTCTCACATATTTACGCCGATCCTCACGCTTTCGTTGCCACCAGGCTGAAACGCACTATGCCAGCGTTGCCAGTGCGTTTCGGCCTATAGGATGGTATTCACAGCGCTTACCGGCAGCTTATTTCAGGCGGCCCAGTATAATTCTGCTTTTTCATGTGTTTGCATCTCGGGGTGCGGTTGAACTGGCTAGAAAGATGAGCCGAGGCGACATAGTTTGTGAATCTCACATCTCCACTATTATTATCCGCGTATAAGCGTGCGTGGGTGTTCACCACACCTGTAATCCCATTCTATTAATAATACCGCTCAGATCTAATCTGCGGCATAATTGGCGCGATAGTAATTTCGTTGCGACGTAGGTGTCAACAGCAAGTCGCATACTTTTGTAGTACGAGTATAACCAAAATGACCAGAACTTGCTATATCGCAATGTTAGTAGGTAGTGAAATATCTATACTAACTAATATTATAAATGCCAATGTCTCTGCTGTATGTTACCTCTTCACGCTTAAACCGCTGAACCGATTTAGATGAAATTTAGTATAGAGACAAAGGTTAGTTTGAATCCCGAAAATCTTCCCCTAAGGGGGTGAAGTGGGGGGGAAAAGTTTGTATCGAGCTACGACATAAACAAATTTCATTTTCAAATTCGTATGGCAAATTTTCAATTCTCTCCTCTCGCATCGGTTGAAATAGTAAGTGGCATACAAATTTCAAGTCTCACCTCGCCTCGTCTCGCCCTTCCGGTGAAAAATCAGCTTAAGCCGGGCTCACAGAAGCTTCGTTAAATCGATGTAGCCCCAGTACTATCCATACCGCTGCTTACCGCAGAGATGTAGGGTCACGGCCTCACGGCCTTCAATTGTGGAGCCATTTACAGCTCACTTTATACTGGACACTTCAAAGCTTCTATCTGTCAATTCAGCCCGTATCCACACCCACTGTTATAGGTCTAGTATAGGACTCTTCTTTAGGCACTAAATCACTCTCCTCGGTGCCACCATTATGCTGGTGGGCTGCCCGCTGACCGTTTCGATGACCTTGGCCACCATTCAGTAACCCCTTATTAAAAAAACAAAATTAGAGGACCCCCGTGTGGTGTCGGGTTAGAATAGCACCACCCCCTTTCCTCCCGTGGGTGTTATAAGAGTCGACTAAGGGAACAGGGTTGAAGGGGCTGTGGGCGATGGGCTAGCAACCTATCACTGCGATATCACATTTTTCGATATCTTTTATACCCACATTAATGCTAACAGTGGCACTGGAAACAAGTTTCATGTGCTCTGCCTACCCCTTTTAGGGATAAAGGCGTGTATGTATGTATGTAATTAAAGGACATCTAAATGGCCGTACTTCGATTTCACAGCTTAAGTTGGAGAACGCTGTGGCGTGTTTTCATGCAGCGCTGTATGACGAATTTGCTCTTACTGTGTTACAGCTGAACTCCTTAAAACAATAATAATGATTGGTTTCGTTCCCACCACACCACTCACAGTACGGTGATAAGAGCAATCGCCTTGGCCGAAATCGGACATCGAGCTTATTAGGTATAACATTGGACAGGTAATCATAGTTCTGCTACGCCACTAATCTATGTATGTTTAAATTTATTTGATGTGGCCGACTTTTTATAAAACGTGTCATTGGAATTGGAATCTTCTACCTTGCACGGTAGAGGTCCTTTTTGAAGGGCCTAGTCTGATGCAATACAGCCAACTCAAATAATATCAAGCATAGATAGATGTCACGGGCCAAGGCTAACTCGTAAGGACCATCGTTAGGGTTCATTGGCCGATGCAAATGCGAATACGGAGGGCGAATGCAAAAGTTGTGAGTCAAGGTTCTTGACTCAAGCCCCTATTCTGTAACTTGTTTTAAGCTCACCTCAACGCTCACCCACAAATATATCTTTTAACCGCGATGCGTAGTAAACCAAGCGTAAGTAGAGGTCTACTTTCGTGACGGGTGACCGGCGGGGTGAGCTGCTTTAACGCGTAGCGAATAACAGACAATGATCTTGCGCGAAATCTAACTCTCGGTGAGTCAACTACTGTCTTGTGGTATTAAGAGCAAATGCACGAGTTACTATTATAGGTGTCCCTATAATATTTGAAGATTTCCCTCGATTTCTCCAGGACCCCTTCATCCTGAACCTGACCTTATGAAAGTAGTCCCATCACTTCGAAAGTCCCTTTAAACAATAAAGTTTAAAAAGTTTTTGAAATCGGTTTATAAATGATGGAGTTCTGAGGTAACAAACATAAATAATAATAATACATTACAAAAAAAAAAACAATCACCCAGCCGCCGCCAAATTTCGACTTTCTAGGTGATCTGGAAGTGGGTTAGGTTATTGATCTACCCGTCAGCTTATAAGTCTTTAATATCTCAATAACCTTTTTACCTGTCATCATCCACCTATTACATATGAAATATCAGGTTCTTAATCTAAGGGGTTTCATTTAAAACATATCGCATATTTCATGTTTATATGTTAAATAGATTTTGAGTTTTAACGAGTCAAAAGTGGCTCCTAGTGGTTTGTGTAATATATATAAGTTATATAACACACGGCTACTGCGTCGCCAGTTCCTTTTGCCTTTGAACTTGGCAGGACACGCTGCCGCGTGTTTAGATTGTTGTTTGGGAAAGCTTGCAAGAATTTCGCGTGGGTACCGTACAAGCACCTGGCGATTATCCCGTGCTATCTCAACTCCTGGATGAAATATCTGCGTAGTTATTTAGGCAGATATTTCATCCACGAGTTGCACACAACGTCGCAAAGACATGTACAAAAGGAATATTGGATATATGAGCATAGGTTTCATGAAATAAATTACCAAATGAATTACCTACGAGAACAATCGGGACAAATTTTCAAGTGGTAATTGACCAAATGGTTACTAAAACAATGTTTTTAAAGCTTCGAGGACAATATAAATTATGAATGAAGTAAAATATTAAATTAATACCTAATTGAAATGTTATTTGAGCTTATTTAATGCTTGCATGCTGAATACACCATAGTCCATAACATAAGACTATGTATGTAACTGTATTCTTACATATTTTTTTCAATTTTGAATTTTAAACCTTTCTTTACTAAGACAAATAAGGTTTTAGAAGACCATGTCACGCTTTTCTTAGATTTAATTTACCTATCTAGAAGATTGTACATTCTGATAAGAATACAGGATTAACAAAAATAGAGATATACAATTTTAAGGCTTTTGTTATTAAGACAAATAAGGTTTTACAAGACCTAGTCTAGCTTTTCTTAGATTTAATTTAAGTATCTAGAAGATTGTACATTGTGATTAAAATACAGGATTAACAAAAATAGAGATATTTAGATTAAATACTTCTACCATCTTAGTGTATCTTAGTCTGTTTCAACATTTATCATTATCACTATGGGAACAGAGTAGAAATCTAACGAGAAAACTTAGTTTGGGACTAGATCGATTTGTGTAAGATTGTCCGCAAATATTTATTAATTAATTTAACTAGTATTTTAGTCACCACGGTATATTAAAGTACAGATTTGCGTACTATCTGCCTCAATTTATAGAATCGAAATCAAATTCACATTTGTTGTTTTCACCTGATAACTTAGACTTCGACCGCATGGAAAGCTCGCGAAACAAATGTAAACGTAACTTCAATCCAATGTCTAGTCGGATATACGCCAAAGTTTGAGTGACGCCACGGTCGGATAGCCTTACCTACAATAACCGGGGTGTTCCACTGGCCTACATTCATCGATCATAGGAGACTGAACACTACTGGTAAATCAATGGAATGCATAAGTGTAGGTATTAGCTTTTCGGTGTCGGAAAACATTGGACAAATTTATATCATGTAAATAAATTAAAGGTAGGTATGTAAATAAGTCCACACTAGGTTAGCGTGGGGAAATAGCCACTTCCCTCGCGTCTTTAAATAAATAAATAAATATTTAGGGACACTCTTACTATACCAACAAATACTTAAAATCCATAGAAAACATCCATGACTTAGGAACAAATATTCGTCTATTCACGGATAGGTAGCTATCCCATTCCCAAACCTATAAATGTAATATCTCATCAACTTTATTGTCACATCCAACAGAGTCAGCATTACTTTATTATCGTTAAGGTATTTGTAACTTTGGCCTCAGTAGCCTGAAATAATATAGCAAAGACTTTTTCAGATGAATGCGCCTCGTACGCGCGTCTTCTATGAATAAATAGCAACAAGCGGTCAATTCACAACACCTCAAAAGACCATATATGCCCATTCACAAAATGCCCTTCAAGCATCCACCCTCATTCAGCTGTGATGTCACTCGTAGGGTTGCCATAAGACATTTGAAAAATACCTATAATAAAATGCTTGATTATTTTACTTAAATTCTAAGTTGGAGTAAAATGGTAACGGTACCCACTGATGTCTTTATGTACAGGTATGTTGCGGTATACATGTCTTAATAAAAAGTCCGAAAATGTAACATTCCGAATCCCAGGTTCCTTAAGAAAGAAAAAAGTGGTTCAATGGAATGTCAGTCAAACTTAAAAGAAACAAGATTAAAATAATTATATTATTTAAGCATGCAGTTTCAAAATGCCCGTAACTATTTAAAAATCACAAAAACAATTTGATATTGGTTGAAAAAGAAGATATAATCTATATCTTGGTTCCCGAGAGTCCTGAGTCCTCGGCGTATAGAAAATATCACACAGAACCCGCGGACCGAGTCCTTAGTCTTGAGTGTTAATTTGTTAAACTTAAGTGTGCACTAAGTCCTGGCAGTCCTGACGTCAGGGCTGTTATTCGCTACGCGCTAATGCGGCTCACCTCGCCGGTCACCCGTCACGAAACTAGACCTCTGCCTACGATTGGTTACTACGCATCCTGCCCTGTCCTATTCTGTAACGACTGTAACTTGTTTTAAGCTCACCTCAACGATCACCCACAAATATATCTTGCCACCGCGATGCGAAGTAACTAAGCGTAGGTAGAGGGTCTAGCCTCAGGGGCTCCCAAAGGGGTCCACAGGAGACTCGACGGGCGGTCTACGTTGGCGTGACAAGAAAATGGGGGTGCACAATTCGTAAGTTTTGGTACGTAAATTAAACTGACATTTTATTAAAATTACACCATTCGCCTCCAAAACTTGTCGACTGCAAGTCTGCAACAGATCGCGAGCGTCTCTAGACTTAGGTAATCTTCACATTTTTTGCCGAGTTTTGGGAATATGATAGAAATGTGGTGTAGGGGGTGTACCAGAACCAGTTAACATTTGAAAGCGGTCTATGAGAAAATAAAGTTTGGGAACCCCTGGTCTAGCTAGTTTCGTGACGGGCGACCGGAGGGGTGAGCCGCATTAGCGCGTAGCGAATAACAGTCCAGGTAACTCCACGCCCGGGCGACATTCGCGCTCGGCCGCCCCACTGGCCTACATCGAGCACGATGCACCGACCTGGCAGGCAAAGGTCGTGCAGGTGGCTTTTAAAATTCATAGGCAGTTTCCAGGACATTCGCGGGGATGAATATGTATGATAGGTCAGGTGGAAGGGTTTAGGTTAGAAGGCGTATGTGGGTCATACGCAGATTTAGGTTAGCATATTACCTATATGAACATATCTAAATTCAAGCGACATAGCAAATATTTGTGTATGCATGAATAGCGTCTGCACACACTAAAATTCAAGTATCTGTAATAAACACAACATACCCAAAATTAACTCTTTGTGACCCATATTTTGTTACATTGGGATTAATCCTTTTAGATTGTCTAGTCTATTGCGTGCAAGTTAGTTTTGGGTGGGTAAATAAAAACTAATACCCGATAGCTAAGGTTCCCTCCCTTATAAGAAACTGATTGCAGTAGACAAATTCACTGACAGGACCTTTGTAAATCCATCAAATATCACAAAATAAATACTACGCTACTCAGATGATCTGGAAACTAGGGATTAAGGTCAAAATTGCAAATTCCACCAATACCTAAATCTAATGCAACACAATATTTAACTATAACGTCTTACTTTAATGCGTTTATTAAACCTTATTAAATGAATCTTCTTTATTTATAGCTTATTAAATCAAACTGTCACTTACAGACGCTTTATCTACATCAACCGCAACAAATGATCCAACGATTCCAACGATAAGAAATAACTAGATAAAATAAAAATAAAGGCCACGTTTATTATGAAATTGCAATTATCGTAGGAGTAAACTCATTACAGTAAAGTTTAACAGAGGATACCTATCCAATACACTTAACCTTTTCCCTGCGTAGGTTTCCAACAAATTGGATCACGCGGCGATAAAGCGCCATTTTACAATAGTGTTATAAAAATAGCACGAGAGCCTCGTGCAGCCAATCAGCTGTGCACGGATTCGCAAGTTTCGCAACTCATCTAATTGTGACGGGAATTTTTCAGGGCATTTCCAACGCACGAGTGCACCATGGAATTTCGTTGAGTTATAGGAACTATAGCGTATTTGGTCAAGAGGATCGAACGCAATTTGCACGGTGATAATGAATTGTGAAAAGAAAACTGAAAATAGGCCGAGAGCCTCGTGCAGCCAATCAGCATTGTGAAAGGAAATACTTCAGGGAAATTCCAATGCACGAGTTAACTAAGGAGTTTTGTTGAGTTCAGAGAATAGATGGGTAAATCAACTTTTTCTTGTTCCTCAGTTGTTTTTTTATTATCAGTTACCACAGCATGTGTATTAGATTAAGTTCTTATACCCAGAGAAATAGTCTATTAAAACATATATGTTGCATCTCCCAAAAAACGTATTCTAGCAGAAAACATGATTGTCCAGAGGACAAACCAGTATTTTCATACTAATTCCTTTTGTCATTCCCCGACAATGGAATAAGGGCGAAAAATGTATACACACCTTCCGTCGACTGGTCACGCAAGAAGATCGAACGTATTGCACGGGGTTCTCAATGTAAATACATATGGGAAAAGGAATGCTAATGAGAGTGTCTCAATGAAGGAGTACTCTATAATATTTTCTTGTGACTTCTAATTTCAAATGTCCATTGCAGTTATAATCACCTATGTTCGGATTCGCACTCACTCATATAATCCTGAAAGGAATATCGCTTCAAAGTGTTTCCCATGTACGAGTGATTATGGGATTTAATTGAGTTAAGAGTAGATAGCGGCGTATTTGGCACAAGAGGATCGAACGTAGTTGAAACGTCGAATGTATTCTGTAGAAAGAAAACTGTGAAAATGCTACTGAGAATGAAGGAGTCCACACTGATATTTTGTTGAGGCATCTAATAAAGCGTAAATACCGCTGGAACGACGTGGTAAAGAAAGAACTACGCGCCCCTCACGCAGACAACTGGCAGGTATCGAAGGCTTAAAAACCACTTTGGGTCACTCAGCCAGCGCCTAATTCACTTGCAGTTACTCATGTGTGTAAGGATTCTCATTGACTCCTCTAATAGTGAAAGAATATGCTTGTGGGTTTTTCCAATGCACAAGTGTTGTGGGATATATTGTTGAGAGTCAGAGTGCGGATATGAGTACGATTCGTGCTTATCCAATTTAGGAGCGAAAGGAGAAAATGTTATTGATTGCATTTCAACACAATAATGTTTTGTTTGTCAATGGCTCGCTGTCTCTTTATACCATAGGTTATATCCGTCTAATAAGTACGACGGTCCTTATCAATAAGTACTTCTTGATAAGGACCGAAAACCTTTAGTAGGAAAAGGTAGAAAATCTATTGAGGGTTTCTCTAATGTTACTCGTACGTTGGAACTCCCCGCAATAGCGCAGGCATTTTTAGTGAGTTTTCGCTTAGAGTATTAAATGACACATCGCATTTGGCTGAGAGGGTCCAAAATACGAAAGGTGAGTCACTCGGAGTCACAATTTAGAGAGGAAAGGCGGAAATGCGTGGATTTACGAATGACTCATGTAATTTACTCGAGTTTTCTAACCTCTGCGTAGTCAGTTTGAGCACTTGACTCGCGTAGCTACTTTTTCTGCTGACTGTACTCAACATGTTTCAAAAACCTTCACCAGTATGTAGTAGCAGTATGTACCTTCCCCCAGAAAAGGTCATGGGATATTTTATACCGCACCTTCGGTTACATTCTGTGTAAAACGCGGCCAGAGCCGTGCGGGCAGCTACTTGGGACTTGTGATATATGCTGCGATACAGGATGGACCAACCACACTCGTACTTGCAAATTACTCTTCAAGCGACACTGCCGCGAAAACACTCATCCCGAAGAACTCCCGAAGAGTTCGAAACATGTCGACAGCAGTGACATTTACTACGTGAGTTTAAGCGTGTATTTATTAGCATTATTTCAACATGTCTTACGAAATTTTTAATTCGAAAATGACTTTGTACTTAATTTCAAAGTTAACAATTGTAAATACCATGTCCGATTGAAAAAACACTTGGAATTGATCCTTGATTGTTCCTGATTTTTAACCCCCGACGCAAAAAGAGGGTTGTTATAAGTTTAACGTGTCTGTCTGTGTATCTGTCTGTGGTAGCGTAGCTCCCTAACGGATGGACCGATTATTTTTTTTTTTTTTTTATTCAAAAACAAAGGAATTTACATTTTATACCTTATATACAAACTCGCCAAACTGTGACGTTTGATGGCGAGAAACGCTCATGTTTTATAGTAACCTATTTACTTAAATCTAACAATTTTTAATGAGACTTACTTACATTAAAAAAAATATTTAGTAACATTTCCCCTATAGGGATAAGTTTGCCTCTTATATGTTATGACGTGTTTTTAACCTGTTTCTGTGTACAATAAAGCGCATTGCATGCATTTAACTTAACAAACTTAACTTAAAACTAGGCATGCTCGTAGGTGAGTACTTTTATCCTTGAAGTTTTATCTTAGCTAGCTAGTCAACAGTAACTCGTTATCAAGGAGGAAGCCCTTTAACTTTGATTTTAACTCAGTTTTGCTTACTTTGGGAGTTTCTCTTAGGATATTAATTTTGTTAAATATGTTTGGTACAATATATTTAGACACTCTTTTACCATAATAGTTTCTAGTTATCTGTTGTACTAATTTTTTTTCTCTAACCCTTCTTGTATTATATTTATTACTAATTTTTATTTTGTGATCATCGCTATAATAATGTTCTAACCCTATTAAATATTCAACTTTTTTATCAACCGGTAAGATCTTACATAAGGGATTTTTCCTAACTTTTTTGCTAACGAGGAACTTTATTAATCGAGTTTGTAGTTTTTTGATATCCTTAATGTAAGTTATAAATGTTCGTCTGTAAACAATAAGACCATAGCTCATCAGGGAATCAGAGGGAATCATTTGAATGCGGGTTTTTTGTGTCATAGATAATTTTATCCCGAGTGTTCTTAGCTATTTTTCATGAAAATCTGTTCAGCCATTTTAGAGATATTGGACTTTGAAATGAAAATGTCGGGGGTTTTTCAACTTTTCTAAGTTGTAGAGCCATTGAAGCCTGAATATGTTCATATTCATTTATCCGTAATTGTCAATATTACATGACAGGATGTTTAAATAGATGGATGACTAGGAGACCGTTTAGTTAATTGTATGTTTTACACGTGTGTGTTAGAACTTAGAAACCCTCCCAGCTCTTGTAATTCCCATCAATAACAATCACCGTAGATACGAGTCGCCTTGAAACGTTGCATTTTCCATCGATATGCACTCCACTTAGGTCGGCTGTCGTCCATACTACTGAATTATTCAGAGCTGTAACATGTACATAATGCATAAGTCTTTACTGATTCTTTGCCGATATCGATAGGGTTGTGATGAGTGATGACACATGCCATTAATGTGAGTTCATTTCATAGCGGTAAGAACTAAGATTTGGTATTTAAGAAAGATGTACATAATGGTAATTTTTTTTCTTAAACTTGTTATTCTCCATATTTCATTCACTAGGAAGCGCCCGATTTCGTGATTTAGATTTAAATATATTTATTACACGAGAAAAATACAATACAAATTTGTATCAATGTTAGCCGTTGGGGCGGAAAGGTTGTCGAGTTGCGACCACGTACCGGAGGCGCGGCGTGGGTAGGCCCCACAAGGTGGACTGATGACCTGGTAAAGGTTGCGGGAGTCTGCCGGATGCGGGTGGCGCAAGACCGGTCACTTTGGCACTCTTTGGGGGAGGTCTAAAAAAAGGACTATTCTAAGATCTATTCTACTGTGACTTTTGTTGTAGGTAACAGTGGGCTGAGGAAATCTGAAAATACCTGAACGAACCAGATCTTCAAGACAGAAACGGCATTGGACAGGGAACCCTGGCAGTCTTTAGTCCGGCTCCAAAAGTACGATGCGACCAATAGGAAGATGCGTGAGTGAGGCTGGCAATGCTAACGATGGAACGATTTTTCCTCGCCCCCCGCTTCGCTACCTCGTACAGCACGGCTATCACGCTAAGAGTGTCGTCTCGTTCTACCAAACGGTGTCAGCCAGTGATGGACGCTCTATGTTGCCACGTATCGTGTGATAAGGCCGACCATGATGCGTGGTCTGGTCTCACACTAAGTCCTTAAGGCTGAAACGCACTGACAGCGGGGGCGGAGCGGCGCGGCGCGGAGGCTGTACCGGTTGTAATGTTCGATCTAATATGAAAGTATCCGCACAGAGCGGCGCCGCTTGGCGCGGTATTCCATGCGGATCCTTTCGTATATTAATTCGAACATTACAACCGGTGCCGCCTCCGCGCCGCGCCGCTCCGCCACCGCTATCAGTGCGATTCGGTCTTTACTCATGTCTGGACGACTCAACTAACACAGTATGTTCTCAAAACAAACCCAGATTCGTAGAAAATGCCTTTGAAAATTCTTTACCACTAATGCAAAGCGAGGTGTAGGTTGAAGGTTGACACTGAACAAACGTGTTTCTGAGAAAGTCAAACACGGTGTGTACCCATTGTCATTGTCACTCAAAAATATCGTTACGAATCTCATATACTTGATAATATTGAAAAATTAAAAAAAAAACTTAATGCAATTATTTTCAAAATTGCTTTTTTGAGGTTAGATATGAGGATATCACGTATCATTAGTGGTATATTGAATTTTAAAAAAATCAGCCATATCGTGTCTGGAGGAGCCAAAACTTGGTATGTTTCGAAAATTATTTTTGTTTTAATTAAAAAAATATGGCTAAAATGTAATGCTGTGGCATATTTTTAGAATCGCCTCAAAAAGCCCTTTCATATGATACTACACACGATAGGTTTCTGAAATTTTTTTTTTCCATATAAAAAGAAAAATGTTTCGGCACGCCCCCCCTAAGGGAATTTTTTTTAGGAACTGCGGGTCAAAAAAATTGTTTTGACCTCTAGTATGCGTGTGCCAAACGGCTAAACTGTACATCGATTTGCGGTTTTCTTATGAAATTGGGCTTGTGGGGCTTCCACTATAATGGAAAATTAGGGCAAAACTAAGTCTTAATCAGAAATAAAGTATTCATACTCGTCAAGCAATAAACCGGAGCTAACGTTCTTGCAATAACAAAAGCCATTATGACCAATGGAATGGCGTTAATAATTGTTTATAGTTATCATTACATACATATCTAAACGGTACAACAAAGGTGATGCAATATATTTATACTAGCCTTTGCCCGCGACTTCGTCCGCTTGGAACTCATTTATATCGTGCCTTCATATAAACTTGCGCCCTGCATTTCACCCCCCCCCCCCCCCCCCCAGGGGGAACACCCCCGTCCCCATCTTTATACCAAATTTCATCTGAATTGGTTCAGCGGTTTCAGCGTGAAGAGGTAACAGACAGATATACTTTCGCATTTAAAATATTAGTATGGAGTTCCACACCTTACTTAATGACTAAGATTGCAGAGCATTTAATGCGTATATCTCGGATTCAACACCATTCGAACATCCTTTAAGAGGGAAGTACCTATACCTTTGGAATACCTACTATGTACAGTCGCCATCAGATTTATGGTAGCGGGCGAGGTACTCAAATAATTCGGTGCAGCATTACTTTTCAATAAATTCGTTAAACTAGTTTTGGTCAATAACATTAGAACATGCAATTTGTCATAAATATAAGGGTAGCGACTTTTCCATAAATTCGTTACACTAGTTATGGTAAATAACATCAGAACATGCAATTTGTCATAAATATAAGAGCAGCGATTTTTCAATAAATTTGGAACATATAACGAAGTAAAAATATCAGAAAGCACAGAATTTCAATGGTATCTGCGCAGTCACGATGATCAAAAAGATCGGAACATTTATGGAAAATATACCTTAAGTCTGTATCACACAGTTTAATTTCGTTGCTACATTATGCATGTCAATCTTTGGACATGACGTATACCCCATACTTATGTTTTGTTAGGAATTCGAATACTCGTGTTCAAATGATAAGATTTTTTCACTTCTCATGCTCAAAAAGTGCGTCATATTAGGCCTAAGCAGGCGGGGCTAAAGTAGTACATTTAGCCCCTAGGGAAAATATGTATACATATTTATGATTAATAAAACATTTTAATGTGACCAATCACAACAGTTCAATTTTACATCCACCAATCACAACTCTTTAAAAGAGCATTAGTATTTGCTATCTACTAACCAGAATTTCTTTCAGTTTTATGTATGAGGTGCACCCCTAAAAAGAATTTCATTACATAACTATGTAGCGCGGTTAACAGAATACACCTAACCTCAAAATTTTATTCAAATACACCTTATAGTTTTCGAGTAAAATGTCTGTGCCATACGGACGGACAGATAGACAGACAGACAGACATTACGAATCTATAAGGGTTCCGTTTTTTGCCATTTGGCTACGGAACCCTAAAAAAGACAAATTGTCGACACATACGCACATACATATTTGCCACGAAATGGCCAGAACTCAGCGTAATTCTGGCAGGGCTAGCGCTGGTCCTCCGTTGTGGCCATTTGGTGAGGTACGCAACAATGACGCCACGATCACACACAAGGACAAATTGCAAAATTTAAAAGCATTAAAAGAACACAAACTCATTAAAAACAAAAATGAATATATATACATCATACGTCCCACTGCTGGGCACAGGCCTCCTCTCATGTATGAGAGGGAACGGGCAGTAGTCCCCACGCTGGCCCAGTGCGGATTGGGGACTTCACATACACCTTTGAATTTCTTCGCAGATGTATGCACGTTTCCTCACGATGTTTTTCCTTCACCGAAAAGCTAACGGTAAATATGAAATCATATTCCGTACATAAGTTCCGAAAAACTCATTGGTACGAGCCGGGATTCGAACCCACGACCGCCGTGTGACAGCCGCATGCCTGAACCACTGGGCTACCGTAGCTTTTTGGCTACCGTAGCTTTTTGAAAAACCTTGAAAAGACACCTATAAATTAAAATAAAAGGGACGTGTAGCTGCCACTCAATTTTTAAAAAGAAAAAAGGTACTAAAACTATGGCTTATCTCTGGTAAATTTTACATTCGATTCGATTTGGCATTACTCGTACATAACTGAATAGGAGATTGGGCTGTCCTCCCAGGGTTATAATGCCGGTTGCGCCTTAGATATGGGGTAAGCACTAGCTTTACGACAGCGACTGCCAGCTGACCTTCTAACCTAGACGGAAAACTAGACTTTATTGTGACTAGACCGGTTTCCTCACGGTGTCACGATGAGAATTGGTGATCGGGTATTAAAAAAATTGGCGACCAGGGGACCGATTTTTGACTTTCTAACGCTCGAAAATTAAATAAAGTTAAATACAATTGTGGTGACAAAATTGCAGGCAATTACTTTCTAACGACAGAATGAAATACGAGTGGTAAATAACCCTCGTTTTTAATTTATTTATCGCAATTCCAAAATAGCATACTTTTTGACAGTTTTCGAGTGAAAGAGTCGACCGGAAGTCTAAAATAATCTAATCTAATCCTTACCAGTGAGGAACAGATTTAGGAGGAGGATTTTATAACTATAGAAGCGTAGATTGTTAAACTGCTTGTTCTTTAAATTAAAAGTTGAATTTGGAAGTACTCGTGAAAAACAGTGATTTAAATAGAACTCACTTGGAAATGTATATAGGTATCTACTTGTTTGCAGCTCATTCGAGCACGCATTGCATATTTTGCTGCTGAAATTATGAATAGAACTTCGGCGTCACAGAGTTTATCAAAGTAATTCCATCAAAGAATGTATGAATAACTTAACAGTTTCTTTTCTCAAATGGACTTGAAAGGTTCCTTTTGAGTTAAATTGAAGCGTGTTATCAATTTACGTGGACCTTTTGTTTACTTGCTTCAGTTATGTTAATTTAAGTTTGTAAATAAATTGTAAGTTAGTTACTTAAGGAACTTTATTAATATTAAATGAAAGCCAAAATATGAAATTCTAAATAAAAAAACATTAGCATAAATAATCAAATTGAGCTGGACTATACTTTGTACAGTTAACTAAGCAACTTGTTGAGTAAGAATTAATATGAAGATAGATAGGGAGCAAAAAATATTTTTAGTATACTCGCTAGTTTGAATTCAGTCTTTATAAAGACCACCGCCAAAGTTTTAGGGGCTTTTATTAACTAATTTTGTCGCTGTTCTTGTTTCTTTCATTCATTATTTACATGTACCTAACCTTAACTGATTGTGTATTGCCCACAGAAAGGACGCCTTATTTTTGTTCCTAATTTTGTCCCACTCCTCATTTAGGGTGAGTTGCACCAAACCGTCTGTAATCGTAAGCGGTGTTCATTAAAATCTGACTGTATGGAACGTTTGACAAGTTTCTATGGACTGACAGCTGTCAGCGCCATATTTAACGTTCATCGGTCTGTAATCGTAAGTCGGTGCAACCCGCCCTTAGTAGCACTAATGTTACGTCCATTGCATAGATGGAGTTGGGGCGCATTTTTGTGGATGAAACGATCTATACGCAAGATGAATTAAATCCATAAAAAAACCAAGAGTCATTTGAAGATTTAGATGTATTTGAAAAGGAATGTAAGTAGTGAGTGGAAGACCTAGAATAAACTACATAGAGCAAAGCAACTGAAAAAAGAGTTGATGTTAGGTCTTATCGAGATGTCAAAGACGTTGCCTGGGATCGGAGTAAATGGAGGGCCCACTTGAAACTACACCGACAAGAGCTTAGCTCTTAAATAAGCAGAAGAAGAGTGAAGAGTAATAATGCAAAAAAACTGTACTTTAGCGTCTCACGGCTCCGTCTGACATTGCGCGAAGAATCCAATCAGTTCTTCAAAAGACATTCCTTTGAGTCTAGACTACCTTGACTCCCCTTCCACCCTTTCCCTTTTCCACCTACATTGAATACATTTTCAGACTTTAGCGATATATATTTTTTTGTATATCTCGACTTAGTGTACAAGTGTATTTTAATACCGAGTGAATATTATTGCAAAACACAATAGCAAGGTCTTTGTCATAGAAATAAGATTCAACTTCGCATGGCCTGTAGATAAGGTTTTTTCACTATATCTATTGTGTTTATGCTAAAAAGCGTATTTGATTATCTACATATATACATGACGAAACAAACGGTTAAAACTAAAAGATATCAATGAACAGAAAATAGACTTAAAGTTTCCTAAATCTACGAAAAACAATACGTGGCTAATGCAAATGGCGAATCAACTACTTTGACCGGGTTCTTACAGATCCGCCAGACCTCATATCAGTAAAGGCATGTCCAAAAATGTACTTCGTTACTCATTGATATGTCACTCGGTCTAGCAGGCCCCTAAAAAATCGAGCTTTAATAGGTATTCATAGTTCATTCGTCATAAAAAAGACGACGCAGCTAGAAAACACCTACCAAGTTTACACACAATTTTCACTGCACAATGGTCAAGTTCTAGGTAACCTGTACTGGTTCCGTTCGGGGCCGTTGACCCGGCTGCAGGGTAGTCGTTTGCATGAACAAACGGCCGTCACAGCTTGGAGCCGGGCCAGAATTGGTTGTCAATGTTGTCTGAATCGTGCCGGGCTAGCGGTCGTACGTAGCATTGCCGGTCTAATCGCAATTTTAGCGCAATGGCGATTAATAAGGATTAGATCGTATGAAACGCGCTTAGTGCACTGTGCAGTATCGCTACTTAGTAGGTTGCCACAGAATTTAAATTAAAAAAAAAGACCGGGTTGCAATCCGGGAGGTCGGCAGAAGTGAAAACTCAATGACAATAGGCATGATGACAGTAATTGAAAATCACTAAATTATGGTATTTTCTTAGTGAAATTTTAATCGTAGAATTCGAAAATTGCTCATATTTTTTATTAAGTAAGAGATTATTATTTATTTTGATAAAATTAAACTGAAAAATACGGACGCCCGCCATGATATGTTAAACACCAATCAGGGCGCATGACGTCACGTTTGTAGAAATACATACCCATAATGGCCATTTAGTGGGTGTGCTATTGCAAGATACCTTGCACTTTTTGACTATGCGCTAAAACTTGGCACACTTGATCCTTAGGTGGTCTTGAGTGGATTCAGACCGGGAGCCATCGAGAGCCACCCCGCATTTAGGGGGGGCAGGGGGGGGGAAGTTCGACTCCGCCGCGCTTTATTTAAAGCCATTTTTTTCTGAAACTATACACACCAAGGCAAGTGTTATATCATTTTCGGATAAATAAAGGATGAGGAATCTATTTTACGAACCAAAATAATACATTTTGGAACAAAAAAAATAAAATAAAGGAGAAAAACATACACAGCGTAAATTATTTTTATTCAATATTACTAAAATTTTTTTTAACTACATAAGATACATAAAAACAAAAAATACGGCCATTAAGCCACATTAATTCGGTTTTCGAAAATATATTATTTTGTATATAAATATGTTAACAGACCAGAAATAAAAAAAATATGCGTGAGTCAGGGCGACCTCAATGCATGTGTCGTCCGTGAAGGAAATGAAGGTACAGTTTTAAAATACGATAGTTGTCAATTATATGTGATTACTTTGAGTGTTTCGGTATTTAACATGAAATATTTTAAATGAAACTACGCCCTGTCAATTAATTATATATCATATATATATATCACACGCTCCACTGCAAAGACACTGCGAGGAATCCTCATATATCAAAAACCATCAAGCCGTTTGGACTGTAGCCCGTGAAATAGAATTTTCATGTCCACAATCCACATACAAACATGCATGCATACATAATTACACAAGATATGAGCGCCGCGCCGCCACCGCCGACCAAAATCCCACGCCGACGCAGCACCATCGGCGCGTGTCAGCTATTTACACACTCAGTACTTAGCGAGTGTAGCGACCCTCATGTGTTATTATTCAACGGTCGGTTTAAATAAATACAGCTACGGTAGCCTAGTGGTTCAGGCATGCGGCTGCCAAGCGGCGGTCGTGGGTTCGAATCCCGGCTCATACCAATGAGTTTTTTGGAACTTATGTACGGAATATTTACCGTTAGCTTTTCGGTGAAGGAAAACATCGTGAGGAAACCGGTCTAATCCCAATAAGGTCTAGTTTTCCTTCTGGGTTGGAAGGTCAGATGGCAGTCGCTTTCGTAAAACTAGTGCCTATGCCAAATCTTGGGATTAGGTGTCAAAGCGGACCCTGGGCTCCTGTAGGGGCACAACCGGGAATAACGCTAGGAGAATGATGGTCGGTTTAAATAAATAATCCTTTAATTGTCAAATGCGATGTTCCTAGTTTCGCATGTTTTAGGGTGGTTTACCTGTCGTATCTACCTTCGACACCGACAAATCGATGTCACCAAGTGTACCATGGAAATGATTCTAGCTATGAAAATGGTTCGGCACTGACTCTTGTTCGTGTGATGCATAAGCTTTGCTGACTATCGGCGCTCTACGTCCAGTGTTCCCCGCTCACTGCCACTTAAGTTTAGCGATTCGAAGGGCTATCTTGAGCGGTTACCTTGCTCCCGCTGCGGTAGCCCCATTTCTGATGCGATCACGTAGATAAACTCCCAGCATAACCCTCTCCCTTGACATTTGGGTGACTTTGAGCCTTCTTGTGAGGCCCATAGTAAGCGACCACGTTCCAGTGCCATATTTCATCACTGGCAACACACACTGATCAAAGACTCGTCTTGAAACACTGCTGAATATTGGATGAAATTATGTACCGTAGCTGCCAGAACGCTGCCCAGCCGAGTTGGATTCGCCATTTGACTCTTTTTAAAGTTAGAGAGGAGTCTGGGACACACGCACAGAGAGACGTCTGCTGGGATTGGTACTACATGTGCTTTTAACATGATCTTCGCCTTATCCATGTTCATTCTCAGACCAACTCGCTCGGAAGCTTCACTAAGGTCATCGAGCATCGTATTTAATTCCTCCATGGTCTCAGCCAAGACTACTTTATCGTCAGTAAAGCGCAGGTGAGTGGTGTACTCGCCGTAGATGTTGATACCTAGCCTTTTCCAATGATCCAGGGCTGAATGGGCCGAAGGCCTAGAACCACCGAGGTCTGGTATCGTAGACAGCATATGGTACACGGACGGATCAAAAATGGGATCCGGTACGGGAGCAGGCATTTATGCGAATGAGTATACATTAGTGTAAGCATGGGTAGTTTGGCAACCGTGTTCCAGGCGGAGACATACGCCATAATTGCCTGTGCACAGGAGGCAAACCAGAGGGCAGACTATCTACATACTCAGTGACAGTCAAGCGGCCCTTAAAGCGCTTACGGCGCTGAAAGTGAATTCTAGACTAGTCTATAATGGCGTCCAGACACTGAACAAGCTTGGAAAGCACAATAAGGTGCAACTAGTTTGGACACCAGGGCACGAGGGCTTCATCGGCAACGAAAGAGCGGATGAGCTTGCAAGAGGGGGGTCTTTGTAGGTCCAGAACCATTTGTGCTCTCCCAGGGAACTGTAATTTCGGCCTCTAAAGCCTACGCCAAAATCAAACACCAACACGAGCGGAGCAGTGAGGCGTGCTTAAGGCATGCACTCTAAGCTCTTCATAGAAGGACTGGACTCCGGCAAGACTAAGAAACTCTGGAGATCCAGTAGGAACCATATATGGGGTGTTAACAGGTCACTTCGGGGAAGGAACGAGGGGAAGAATATTTTGGCCAAGATGGGATTATAGGATAGTTTAGATTGTAGAATGTGTGGCAAGGAGGATGCGACTATGGAACACTTATTGTGTGAATGTCATGCCCTTGCCAGACAAATAATGAATTACTTTGGTAAAGGCTATCCGCAACCAAAGGAATTTAAGGTGCTTCCGCTGAGCTTCATCATCCGCTTTGTGGAAATGAGAAGGCAAATGCACAAAAGATCCCACGAGAAAAATCGAGAGAGCTCGCGTGCCGTCTTGTGATAGCCGTGCTGATTGGTTGATTCGAAGGACGGTTATGTTTTTCGAACGTGTGTGTGAATACATGTATGAATGTAGGTATACATGTATGTATGTATACATGAATGTATGTATATATGTGGATTGTGGACATGAAAATTCTATTTCACGGGCTACAGTCTAAACGGCTTGATGGTTTTTGATATATGAGGATTCCTTGCAGTGTCTTTGCAGTGGAGCGTGTGATATATATGATATATAATTGACAGGGCGTAGTTTCATTTAAAATATTTCATGTTAAATACCGAAACACCCAAAGTAATCACATATAATTGACAACTATCGTATTTTAAAACTGTACCTTCATTTCCTTCACGGACGACACATGCATTGAGGTCGCCCTGACTCACGCATATTTTTTTATTTCTGGTCTGTTAACATATTTATATACAAAATAATATATTTTCTAAAACCGAATTAATGTGGCTTTATGGCCGTATTTTTTATTTTTATGTATCTTATGTAGTTAAAAAAAAATTAGTATTATTGAATAAAAATAATTTACGCTGTATATGTTTTTCTCCTTTATTTTATTTTTTTTGTTCCAAACTGTATTATTTTGGTTCGTAAAATAGATTCCTCATCCTTTATTTATCCGAAAATGATATAACACTTGCCTTGGTGTGTATAGTTTCAGAAAAAAATGGCTTTAAATAAAACGCGGCGGAGTCGAACTTCCCCCCCCTGCCCCCCCTAAATGCGGGGTGGCTCTCGATGGCTCCCGGTCTGAATCCACTCAAGACCACCTAAGGATCAACTGTGCCAAGTTTCAGCGCATAGTCAAAAAGTGCAAGTTTCCCATACAACAGATAGCAATAGCACACCCACTAATTACCACAGATTACAGAGAAAACTTACGTACTGAACGAATAGTAAGACAGGGATAGAACCATGTTATCTGTCAGATTTTCATACGTCATTGTCCCGTTGTCTCGCTCGCACGGCCGCGCAAGACTTGTAAACTTTTTAATTTATGTTCATTCAATGAGCAATTGAGCGATCTAGGTAGCAAACATCAAAGGTCTGCGTTCTGTTTATACAAACGTGACGTCACTCGGGACGCCATGACACTGACAAGCGTTTTAGCGCCAATTTGAAGTTTGAAAACTAAAATGCATTTTTTTCCTACTTAACTGTTATTTTCTCTTGAAAAATCTTATTCGTTGTACATAATAAATGTTTCTAAACATTATAGAACAGTTTTTCAAAATGTGTCATCATGCCTATTGTCAACTGACACTGACGATTCGCCATACATTGTTTGTTCTAGAAGTTAAGGTGGTTGCTATAGGTTACTTGTGGAATCAGCAATGTACGGAGAATTGTCGTTGTCAGGTGACAATTGTCAAGTTGGTGAAATAGGGGCCAGGTCACGTGTCCGTCTTACGGATTTTCATCTGTCGAATCTTACGGTCACGTGACCTGTTGCGAGTTCAACATTTTTTCCCCATCACAAAAGTGCACCGCGCTGCCCAAAGAAGTTTTCACTTCAAAAATAAAATAAATATGTGGAGACAATCTTAACACAAATCGACATAGTACCAAACTAAGCAAAGCTTATGGGTACTAAGCGACGATATGAATACTTATGTAGGTAAATAAATACTTATACATACATAGGGAACATATATGACTCAGGAACTAATATTCGTGCTCATCACACAAATAAATGCTCTTACCGGGATTCGAACCCAGGACCTCCAGCAACACAACACACAAATTAGCAATTGACTAATGGGCAAAATTAAATCTACAATATTGCGCAGCAATACTTAACAAAAGAATTCTTACCGCAAATTTCCGGAAACGCTCATTAAAAAAAACTCATATTTCTCACGAAACACCGCTTTATTTGAATTCGAGGGATTTGTTTAATCAAACTTTGCGCAAATTAAGGCTATAAGCGCTAAAGGTCGGAGTTCATTTTCGCTTAATGGAAAAGGTAAAGGTACTCTGTAGCATCAATTTGGATTACTTTGGCATTTACGCTTAATAAAGCAGATGCGTAAAATAAAAATAAATCTCAATTAACATCCATAACGACTGGTATCGATTGAAGATATGAATGCGTATGTTTGTTGGGAAGAATTAAAATTATTCGATGATTACAATCAACAATAAATGTGTCTTATAAAGGCGGATACTAATAGATTCCAATTTCATTCACGTGGCCTTTTGTAAATATCATTGCAATAAGTTATGTGTACGAGTTAGGTTAATAGTATTAAATTAACAACATCAAAAAAAACCTTGAACACCGCCAATACGACTTAAAACACTCCTAACATCGAGCCGATTGCCTAAATACAATAAAACTAGCAATATAACATTTTACCAACAGTAAAGGGCCATTTACACGACGCAACTACTCGTCTGCGATTTTGCGACTAACCAATGTAGGCAATAATATATACAAGTCCTTAATACTGAACCCTGTAAATCATTTTCGTACCGCTACTCTCGCCGCTGATAACATGAAAAAACTGTTAGTGGAAAGCGCCTACGAGTAGAGGGCCTACCAAGTCGGGTCCTGGCACTGAAAGTGGCAACCAACATTTCAAGTTCCATATTCCAGTAACTCGCCAACCGCCTGACCGCACGAGTTCGCGCACATTGTTACGCCATTTGCAAGTGCAAGGTCGAGGCAGCCGGGCAGTTGAAATAAAGTGCAATTATTTCGCGAGCGGACGTATTAACGGGCGAGTTTCTCGCGCCAGCGGCTCGGAACACGGTCGAGAAAATAAATATAGAAATTATGTTAAGTTAATGCGTGAATTTGTACGTCCGGAAGATTGTGGCGGGGCCTTTTTGCTTTATTTCTAGTATTACATGTAGATTCTTTTCAGGTTCAAGAAGTTTTGTATAACAATAACGCTCCAAATTCGGCGTATTCTCGCTCGAGCGAGAATACGCCGAATTTGGCGCTCCTAGCAAACTCTACCAATACTGGGAGGCAAAGGTAAGCGTATCAAAATTACAAACTTACTCGTAATTGTATCACAGGGTAAATTAAATTTAGACCCTGTTCAAATATTAACCCAGAAACATAACGAACAATCAATCAGGTCAACGTCATTGATACCCTTAATCAAATAAGGGAGGGAAGGTTTTCAGAAATGCGTCAATGGTCACGGTCATCACGCGATAAACGATTAGCTACATCATCACGTGGTGTTACCAAGAGCCGAAATATTATGTAATATAAGGTTACAAAATGGCGCACGTATTATGGCTTTATCAGCACAAATTGACGAAACTATGCGTGTATGTAAGTATGACTTACCTTAGTGCAGTACGCGCACCCACAGCCGCCGATAACTGTGACCTTGTCATGGGCGGTGTCTTCCAAGCACAACTTGCAGTTGACCGGAGCGGCTGCGACGAAGCCCCCGCCGGCGCCATCCAGAGAGTATCTAGAACGAAGTTGAAGATTACTATTGTAAGACTGCACAGGCAACGCAAACAAATATACCCCCCTCTTTCTAATTTGCACGGTGCGATTTGTGCGTCACGCGATGTCAGTTGTGCCTTAAATTACAAAGATAGAACTACGGTAATATCTGATATCTTCACAGGCGGATCAGACTCGGAAAAAATGTAAACAAAAATGTTGCATATTCACTGAGTTGTATCTTTCTTTTTTTTTGCTAACTAGCGGGTGTGAAATCTGAAATGTGAATTCAGATGCAAATCAGAATTAGATCCTGAAAACGGAAATTACTCGAATCGCGAAAGAGGTATTAATAATACCGCTCTTAAGTGCTTCTTTCGCATTGGGGCTTCGGCATTGACTGTAATACCTACTTGCAAAACACAATAGCAAGATTTATTGGCAAGTAAAATGTAAAAATGTCATTGTTATTTTTGATGGGAACTAGGTTGATTGCTGCTAAAAAGATTTCTTGTCATGTCACAGTTTTATGAATGCCGCATAATTTAAATATAGTGGGGTAATATTCATGATTATGTGACAACAGCAATTTCACGATTACCTATAGTATAGGTAATATAATATGCTATAGGCTACAGCCTTGATAACGTACGAGTAGAGTATGTGCAGATCATCATCATACTCCTAGCGTTATTCATCGCAGCTCATTATTAGTTGCAGATTGCAGATCATTGATCAAAAATATGTAACATTCACGAGTCGTAGGCGCAATTGGTCATATACAATAAAGACATAGGGACCTGTAGTAACACTAACCACAAGATGGGAAAGGAGATCCATAGAACAAATACCCTGATGAGACGAGATGGAGAAGGATGCACATGGTTTAGATCTAAGTCTATCTGACCCGTCTCTAAGCGGCACCTTAAACAAACTATGCTCTCAGGTTGGCCGCAATAAGGCGAATCTAAGATCTTAGCTTCTGAGCCGCTATGGATAGCTATTTCCTTACGAACTCAGACGCTCGGCGTGAGCGAGTTCCGAACTATGTTACATATTCAGTTGTTTCCTTAATGCTGAGGATTGTGGCATCACGTCCACTTCTTCGTGTAAAGGGATCGTATATTCTATTTTGTCCTCCTAGGCCGAGGTCCGAGGCTCCTATCGGCTATCACGTGCCGATTTAGCTGCAAGGGTGCAGTAAATTGGGTGAACTGTATTACCTGGAGCCCGAGGCGCCAGCGAGCGACAGGAGCGAGGAGCATCGGGAACAGACGGAGGGCGCCCGCAGCCTGTTGTGGGCGCGTATCGGCTCCGTGACCTTCTCGCGGTCGGTCAGCGCGAGCACTGTCGAGCACTTGCGGAGACCTGGAAAGAGATATGGGTAAATAGAAAGGCCTCTACACACCGGTCGCGGTTGCTTGTCGGGCCCGCGCAAGTTGTAAAACATTGAAACACACAGCGAACGCGCGGCCCGCGGCGCTAAGTTACAACTCTGGCAACGCAACTCGCGTTCGATGTGTGGAGGCCTTAATACCAACATGACCTGGTAGTCCGCTGAATGCGGTTGGCGCAGAACCGGGCATTGTGGCACTCTTTGGGGGAGGCCTATGTCCAGCAGTGGACATCTTTCGGCTGATATGATGATGATGACGACAAACATGACATCAATGGTTGACAGTAGTCCGCATTGTACGCAGTAGTCGGTGGAGACATTGGTATACATAGCAAAATATAAAAAGAATAACTCTAGGTTACAATTATTCAAACACTAATAATTATCGACTGCTTATTAACGTTAAAAATCGTTTAAATATAAAGAAATCTGGTTATTTTGTTGAGGTCGTCCACTTGATTTTTGTTTAGCACGTTCTATTAACCTGCACACGGATCCAGCTTGAATTTAGTGAACAGTACAATTGCCATTCTATTATTCTTTAAAGTGTATAGACATAATCTACGAACATGAACACTCTAAAACGCATTCTAAAACGTCAAGACATTACAATAGTACATTGAGATACTCGTACAAGTGAGGTATGTTGATAATTACATCAGAGGCGGAATTGTTCACGCGAACCGCAGGTGAGCGTGATAAGAAAGCCGAGGATGTAATTATCAAAGCTCACGCGTTTCATACGACGTTTTTCAACACATTTTGCGAGGAAAAAATCCTTTCCATAAGATGAAAATTTTATAAGCCCGCCAAGTTATTTTCTTTACTTAATGATGACAACAGGTTTATACTCACATAGTGCATATCGCCAAGAATTTCCAGTGGCGTACATTCTAATTATCACTATTCTAGTCACCACGAGTCAACATTTTTGATAATAACCAAACATGCATTAACAAGGTTTACAAATATTTCTAAAATAACCTATAATGGCGCGCAACAGCTTTTTTATTGAAGTTTGCGCAGTGCGCGCGCATGTGTTATGCCAGACTTAGATGAAATCTCTAAACAGCCAATACAAAAAAAAAACATGTATTCGTTTTAAAATGTTATCTTTTTCTAATTCATGTAAAATGTTATCAAAAGTGAATACTTGTACTAAATTAAACGTTTCTATATCATATCCAAAAAAAAAAGTCAATTCATTAACAAAAAGGATTTAATTTGTTTAGTCGAGTAAGGATCCATTTGGCGAGAATTAAAAAAAACCTTTACATTCTGTACAACCCGGTTAATTTAAGAATGCACTGTGTTCATGCATAAATCTTGCTGCAAGGTGCCAACGTGACTTAATCGGGGTGTAACCATAACACACAGGTATCGTAATATTATAAAACACGCCTGTTTAATACCCAGGATTATGAGCCTAAAAGCGACATAATAAGAGGCACGTTACGCGGAAATGTGTTGAAAAGTAATTTAGTAACATAGGCGCCTTAGCAGTCTATGTTGTCTTTACAGCATGAAAGCTTCTCAGAAGCTGCACTTAGGGGAAGGAGGGCAGGTTAATTGCCAATCTACCTGGTTCGCCAAGCTGACTCAACGTTTTATTGGGAATCGAGTGAAACCGTTTCAAACGGCGCATTTAAGTGGCCGGTCCCGTAACTTCATTGAATAAAGGCTTAAATTGGCAGTTAAGCTTGACGATACAGATTAAGGAATATTTATGTAATTGAGACACAAACCCTTTTGTGCTGCTGTTTATTTACTGGGTTGAAGTGAAAAGTGGTGGAACTAACCGGTTCAAGCTAGAATGAAATGACATTGGGTCTGCTGAATGCACAGAAATTTAAGGCGCCGTAGGTTCATGGTCTTCTCTCCCTCTCATTAAGCATAAGCGTGAGCGAGATGGAAGTGCGTGCTCGGAAGCGCGGATATCATGTTTTTTAATTTTAATTTTCTGGCCGTTCAAAAAAATAAAAATGTAATCACTGATTGCTCTCAAACATGATATTGCCGATTTTTTAAAGCCATTTTAATATGTTTAGTTTTTGTGCATAATTTGTAACAAATATTGTAAGTGTATTTCAGACCCTTTTAGACCTATGTTCGTGATTTTTTTCTATCGAGCGAAAATTGCTTAATCATGTTTCTAATCACTGATTTCCCTGCAGAAAAGCCTCAAAATTGCTATACGTATTTTTTAAAAACCATATTATTATAAACACACATTATATTGTTTCAAAAACACGCTTGACTTCGCTGAACCCACGGCGCCTTAACATTGCGAGGGTTGAGAAGACAAACCCGATAAATCGAGACGACTGATTTTTAAAACAAAAACTTATCATTCGTTGAGCATGGCTGTATTCTCAAAAATTTTTTTTACGAGGTTTATCGGTTTATTTATTTTCATTATATGGAAACGCTGCTTAAATTAATCTGTTTAAATTAGTCACATCGGTGACTGCGATAAGGTTATTGCCACTTATGGCAGTAGGCGATGTGACTAATTTAAACCATTTACAGTTTACTATGTTAATAGGAGAAGGTAGAAGGTACTGTAGGGTGAAAATCCACCAGCAATGTACGTAGCTGTGTTTTCATAGATTTGACATCCAGACGTCTGCGTCAAGCATGCGAGCCGTCAAATGTGTAACTAGAATTATATTTTTATAACAGCCGATATTTGACAGCGGTCATCCCGGTACAATAAACGTCAATGATGACATACGATGACATAAATTGTACTGGGATGACAGCTGTCAAATATTGGACGTAAGGGCATTTTCACTATAGCGGCTCTGCGAGCTACTGTCTTTTTAAAAAACTTTTTATTTCGGAAAACTGAGTGTACAAAAAAAACTAAACAATTTACTTAACTTGCTCACAAAATTCGAATCAGTTGAGAATTGCGACCTGCAGAGGGGAAGAGACCCGCGCCGCGAACGACCCGCGTTCGGTGTGTTGAGGCCTTTAGTGGTTGACATCCGGAAAGTTGCTGACTCTCTATGGTCGCATTTAATTAAAGATAAGTGGAGCGTTAAGCGGCGCGGCAGCCGCGTCGGAAAAAGCACACACACACGCATGGCGTTGCATGGGAGTGCTTATGAACGTAAGCGTTTTTACAATCGCGTGACAGCCCGCTTTCCGCGTCAATGCACGTGTCCATTCCGTCATAAAACTCTTAATCGAGGATTTTGTTTGATAAAATATCAATAAGAAAAGGATCTTTCAACACAACTGCTTGTTACCTCTTATTGTGTCGCTTTTAGGCTCATAATCCTGGATATTAAAAACGCGTGGATTATAACATTACAACACTTGTGTGTTATGGTTATATCCCGATTAAGTCACGTTGGCACCTTGCAGCAAGATATATGAACACGGTACATTCTTAAATTAACCGGGTTGTACAGAATGTACAGCTTTTTTTAATTTTCGGCAAATGGATTCTTACTCGACTAAACAAATTAAATCCTTTTTGTTAATTAATTGTCTATTTCATTTTGTATATGATATGGAAACGTTTAATTTAGTAAAACTATTCACTTTTCATAAGATTTTACATGAATTAAATACAGATAACATTTTAAAACGAAAATATAATTATATTTTGTATTGGCTGTTTAGAGATTTCTGTGCCCACACTGCGCAAACTTCACGAAAAAAAAACTGTTGGGCGCCATTATAGGTTATTTATTTCACAAATATTTGTAAAATTTGTTTATGCGTGTTTGGTTATTATCAAAAATGTTGACCGGGTGACTAGAAAAGGGATAAATAGAATGGACGCCACTAGAAATTCTTGGCGATGTGCAATTGTGAGTAAAAACCTGTTGTCATCATAATGATTTGCTTAATGTAAAGTAAATAATTTGCCAGGCCTATAAAATTTTCATCTTATTAAAATGGTTTTTTCCTCGCAAAATGTGTTGAAAAACGTCGTATGATACGCGTGAGCTTTGATAATTACATCCTCGGCTTCCTTATCACGCTCACCTGCGGTTCGCGTGAACAATTTCGCCTCTGATGTAATTATCAACATACCTCACTTGTATCACAATGTATATACTATTATAGGTGTTATAGGTGTACGCGGGCCGCGTTTCCGCAACTCGACGTCATATCTGCGCCTATTTTGCGTGTGGGTAATGGCACTACTATTATTCGTGCCAGCCCAGTTCCACCAAACAAAAAGAATTTATTCAATATGTTGTATTTATATCATACTACTTCTGCCCGCGACTCCGTCCGCGTGGAACTCGTTTACATCGCAGCTCCATACAAACTTTTAACCCCCCACTACACCCCCTTAGGGGATGATTTCGGGGATAAAAATTATCCTATGTCAAACTCCATCCCTTCAACTATCTCCACTTTAAAAAAATCACGTCAATTCGTCGCTCCGTTTTGCCGTGAAAGACGGACAAACAAACAAACAAACGAACACACACATACACTTTCGCATTTATAATGGAGGCGTTAATTAAATACCGTGTATGGTTATTATTCTGTCACTTTTTATCTTTCGAATCAGAGAGTGACAGGATGTCATCTGATAACTTGATGCTAATTAAACTTCGCGTAGTATAGTTGTTAACAAGTAAGAACTTCGAAAAAAATAAGGTCACTGTTGTGAACGATAATTACCTCCAAAAAACATGAAATAATAACATCACGTGTCCAATCCACGTGTTAAACGAATCTTGAATTTCTCACTTGGACTTTGTTCCTAAGAATGGCAATGCTTCGAACATATTTATAATATGGATGACATCATTATCAACAGGTGGCTAGAACAATCGCACCCGGCTCATGATGCTTCGAGTATCCGAGGTCAAAAATATGTACACAGCTGTGGGGACTATTTCAGTACAATAACAAAATTCCACAGCTTGTCATTCAAAAAGGTTCGCGGGCGCGTCGGTAGTAAACAACTAGTCTAAGTCTGAAGCCAGGATACGCATATTTGCTACGAAATTAGAGATCAAGTTATGCCAGGGACTCAGAGCCGAGCACAGAGTCTGTTGTGAATGTGGAAGCTTCGCCAGTAATATTTTAATGACAGCCAAGATTTAAAGTCTTGGTGCACCTGAATGTTTATATTCCCAGTTCGAAGGGAAAAACAAACGTACTACGTTTAAAATAAAGCTGAAATTCGAATCTCAAATGCACAAATTGAAATACAACGTGATTTCGTTTCACACTGATTAAATCTTTACTAGCTGTAATTAATTGACAACTGGACTGGCGTGGCGTGTTAACTTGTTAAGTCCAAAAGTTGTATTTCCTTGCTGTCGCTCAGAAGGGAGCTAGTATTTGTTTGTTGGGCCAATCAACAATTTTTGTAGCTCGTTGCCATGTTGTCTCTCGGGTGATAACCTGGTAAAGGTCGCAGGAGTCCGCTGGATGCGGGTGGCGCAGAACCGGTCACTTTGGCACTCTTTGGGGGAGGCATATATGCAGCAATGGACGTGTTTCGGTTATGGTGATGATGATGAAGTGCCACCGTGTGTAACCGCCCTAAAGCCTAGGGCTGTAAAGTAGACCTCACCTTCAAGCAGCGGCTGCGGTTGCGACAGCACCGAGTCCCGCGACGCAGCCCTACGGACCGGTCGAGCGGGGCGAGCGAACGATTTCAGGCCTCCGCTAAGTATTAGCTCGAGAGCCCTGGCGCCGGGGCCCGTCGCGCCTGCTCCCAGCTGAGGACAAAGACAAAGGAGTTCAATATTGTACTGTTATTGGCCTTCTATGTAACCATTACGGCTAATTGTCTTGAATATCTACGGCTGTTGTTATCCTCAACTATTATTATAAAAGCGAAAGTTTGTGTCTGTATCTGTCTGCCTGTCTGTCTGTTGCCGCTGGGCCAATTGTGATGAAATTATGGTATAGTTTGAGTCCCGGGGACATAGTATAGTTTCATCGCCGAAATCATTCCCTAAAGGGGTGAAATGGGGGGTAAAAGTTTGTATGGAGTTACGATTAAAACGAGTTCCACGCGGAAGGAGTCGCGGGCAGAAGCTAGTAAAATATAATATAATTCTATAATCATTCAGGAATTTTCTTCATGGTCGAATATCTGCCGCGTGGTTCCGGTCCCGTATTACAGACAACCCAGGCGGAGCCGCGGCATAAAACATCATATGTCTATCTTGAAGCTATAATCTATATCTTGTGAAAAGAAATTCTAATCGGAAGTATTTCCGGAGATTACCCCCTAAACACAAACTAACAACCACGCATACTTTTCCTCTTTACAGTGTTAATCGAATTTAAACAAACATGTCGCACGGAGTGACATTGAATACGTGAGTTGAACCGTGTAATTAAAAGTAGTACTTTACAGTGATAGTAAAGATAACTCGCTGGCAGTAGCACGAAATGGGTGGTAATTCCTAATTGCACAGCCTTTGAAGATGGAAGCTAAATTAACTTCGGCTAACGTATGCGTGTTTGAAACTTAGGGGTGTCCCTTGTTTTGTCGACAAACTTTTCATCGAATTTTATTTCATCGAAATCGTTTCAAGTAACATTTAGTTCATGAATTATTGTTTGGTGTAATTTTATTTCATGACCAGGTCATTCAAATTTTTATTTTTCACAGAATAACTTTTCAGGAAATATTATTTGGCAAATGATTCATTTTGTATGAATTTTAAATGGTAGAATAACAAAACACCGAATTTCATTTTTTCTAAATGTTATTACAAAAACAAACAACAACTGATTACAAGGGGTTTAACTAGGTCAGGGCGGCCAGAAAAAGGGAGCTCGGTAGGGTCCTCAGTAAAAAATACAAACAACCGTAACAATTGTATTATAAACTAGGTTAGGTTAGGGTTCACTCGTGTCCCTCAGAGCGGAAATAGGCACCCCGCGAAGCGGGGTGACGTCGACACGCTGGCGGTTAGGTTAGGTTAAAATAATTGCCATAGATAACTGTGTATGCCAACTATTTTAATTTTAAATATGAATTCTTGTAATGATTTGTATGTTAATTAAAAATACCGGAAACAATATAACACAAAACGTTTTCCATGACATAATTCAACTATTTAATGAATCATCCGACAAGTAAAAATTACACGATTTAAAATTACTTGTAATGTCCATTCCTCGAACTGAATTGTCGACGAAATGAAAATACATGAACCGTTGACTTTGAAGTGGAATTCGACGAAGTGAGTGTCAACATTTTGATGATAAACCGAAACTTAGGTAACTACTGCTAACTAACCCATTAATCGCCAAATTAAAATTACCGTATGGTTAAATATCAATAGAGTACCTACAACATATTCCGATTTCGATAAGAAAGTTCCGACCCGGCAGTTGTAGGCTAAGTTTAAAAACATCTAAGCAGACAATGTGCAAGCAAGCAAAACATCAGCCTAGACATAACACATTCTACGTATTCATTTTGTGTCTGAAGTATGATGCCGCCTTTACAAGACTACCGCATAGCGTACATTGTTATGTCTGGTTATGATTACGTAATAGGTATTAGTGACTGGGCCGAAACACCGGCGCAGAGCAGCTGTTCCTGCCTATAAGAAGCAGGCCATTAGAATTTCACTATCATCTTGGCGAATAACGTACTTGTGGGATATACAGGATGTATTAAAAATGCGGTGTGAATTTTATTAGTTTTATTTTTTTATTAGTTTTGTTTGTTAACATTAAGTACAGTTATTTTTTTGTTGACTTTGCTTGTAAATGACAAAATTCTCCCTCGCGGGAGAAAGTGAAATGAATTGAAGGGTAGGAGGAGGGTTTATTCATTTTCAACCGCTGCGCGCACAGCTGTGTTATGAAAACAAATGTTTTGTGTATGTTTTTTTGACACGCCGGTGACAGCTTTTATGTTTTTGATGTCATATACAAGCAATGTCAAAAAAACAAAGACTGTAATGTAAACAAAAACAAATAAAAAAAAATGGAATCGCTATGCGCTACCGAACATGCCCTTGATCAGTCCACACCCCATTTTTGATACACCCTGTATAAGTAAACTATATAGCTTCTGCCCGCGGCTCCATCCACGTGGGACTCGTTACCGGGACTGGTACCTTTGGCAGCTGAATTGAGATGAGATCATAATAGTAGTTACTCGTACCCTAGCCGCCTACCGTTCATTGTTAATCATGTGAGGTCCTACGTTAATAAGGGCATTATTGTGCAGGTCGCGTACCGATAAACATTAACATACAGTCTCGCAACTGCCCACCCACGCAGCATATTTATTGGATGGATGACAAATATTCCTGTGGCCTAGCTACTATAACAAAGTCCAGCCTATAAGATTTACATGCGCAAATGAGTGCTAACGGCTTGGTCACGATTACGAGCAGCGGTAGCAACCGCAGGGATGCGTCTAACGTGGAAGCGAGACCGTGCTCCGATCTCTCGCTCCAACGTATAGACCGCCGCTGCCGCTAGAGGGTATAGCTGAGCTCTAAGGCACATATGATAAATATATGGCTGCAAGCCGTAAAACAAATGCATGCTGAAGCCCGATGCAACGCACTCTCACAGACTCGCGTCGATACAGTAAACTTAGAGGGGGTGTTGTACAACAGTCCGCATGCCGCCTGCTGTGCGCCTCATACAAACGGCCGTGCCTAAGGCCTTGGTCAGGCGATCGTAACGCGCCCCACTGGCATAAGACGCGCCATTGGCGATGCTGATGAGTTAACGTAGTTCATAGTGGTTCTGACCAATGATGCTTCTAGGAATGAACACTGAGGAGATATTGATGTTAAGTAGTAATCTTGATATTTACTTGCTTTTCTGCTCAGGGAATAGATAACAGGAAATATTTGTGTTCGAATAAATATGCGACTAGCATACGAATAGCTTGCTTAGCAAGTTGATGTCGTGCCAAGTAGCTCCGAGGAACGGTTAGTATCGTGAATATTTCTAGAACATTGACTATTAGAACATAACAAATGAAAGCGATGCATTTTAGCTTATGCTATGGACTTTTTACGGGGTAACACTTCGGTGGACTTTCTATACAGACATTTGGACAGTAATTTCCCGTATCATCATCAGTCAAGTGCAGTCTACTACTGAACATCTCTGACGCGCCAAAAAACCCGCTCTTATGCTTAACGCAGTTAGTCGCTTCCCAGCCTTCTAGATACTTATATATGGTTAAATAATTATATAGTTCTGCCAACTGGCAGGCAGGCGATCCATAGACCAAAATACGGTTGTCAAATGTCAAGACACTCAGTCTCCACTCCAGAAAATGCACAAATCTGGCCAAGCCAATGCCTTGCTAATTTTGAAAGTTAAGTTTGATAACTTTCAAACAAGACAAGCTGGAAACCAGTAAATAGTATCGCTGCGACACGTCGCTTCGCCTGCTGCAGGGCTGTTATTCGCTACGCGCTAATGCGGCCACCCCGCCCTGCCACCCGTCACGAAACTAGACCTCTGCCTACGCTTATTAACTAAGCATCGCGGTGTCAAGATATATTTGAGGTTGAAGTGAGAAAACAAGTTACAGAATAGGGGGTTGTCTGCGGTCGGGTGCCAACTTGTACTTAAACGAGTAATTTGTGCACTAACCACACAGTCAGTGTCTCAAGTATTTTCCATATCTAACTAAATCTATAACCTACTCGACACGGACGGTGCACCGAAACCTTCCACCAAAAGCCCACATGCTATACACAAACCAACATCTCGTTGCTTCGTCTATACTATTAATACAAATGAGAAGGTAACTCTGTCAACTTTTTCACGTATCAACCGCTGAACCGAGTTTATAGACGAAATTTGGTATAAAGATAGTCTGAGTCCCGTAGAAGTAAGTATATAATTATGTACTCGATAGGTATGCCGGAAATCATGAATCATATTGGCAGAAGTATAACCCATGCAAATAACTATTTCTACTCGGGTACAACTAGTAAGTTAGAAAAACAAAAGTCTGCGTCTATTACTAGTATCACTACTTTCCTTTAGAACAGACATAAACCTCTTGTGTGGCTTACATAAACAACTGCATCGTAAACGGTTTGTTTACTTCCTTGTTATAAACAACACAACTTTTATAAGCTTTGACGTGCAAGGTGTTGTTTGAACCTGCTTGAACTTAAAATTGCGAACTTAAATATAATAATTATTAAACAATTAACATTAACATTTTAAACTCAGGCAACAAATTTAGGGTGCTGATGTCCAAAGAAAATCATTATAGTTTTTGATACTATTGATCGAGTTTTAGAAGTAGCACTGAAAATTAGACATGAATTGAATGTGCTCTGCCTGCCTCTTGTGGCAACAGGGTCGTGAATGTATGTATGTATTCAGAAATACTGGATTAAACATTAGGTTAGTCACAATAGCTAAGTAAATTCCTTTTCTATTCCAACATTCAACTCAAGAGCGAATAAAATAGAAACCATCTGGCACATGATTTACAGATTTATTCTTATCATCGAAACCGTAATCGAAAACATTACCATTGATTTAGTGTCCATCATATAAGTGGTTTTCGTGTGTGCTTGCCAAAAGGTCGGGCTAGCCAGAATTCTGGTTTTTGTTTTGACGACGCCTAGATGCTAGTTATAAGTAGATTGCCAATATTGATTCTAGCTTTATGTTTGAGAATTACTGCGGTATTTTAGATAGACCCTAAAGGCCTCGATTATGGACTAGACGCGGGCGAGGCGGTGGGATAACAGTTAACACAGGAAAATAAAAATCCAACTGTGGGCTTTTTATACCGAGAAGACTGGCGCATCACACACTGCCGCCACATCCCGATGCAGCATGCGGAGCGATGGTTCGCAACGTTGTCTGCCAGTACCTCAGTTTGTATATAAAATCCGCACGGTACTTCCAACGCACCTCCGACCGGAGTGTACGCGGCTCCGCACGCCGCAGCGAGATGCGACGGCAGTGTGTGATATATGCCTTAAAGCAAACATTTTTTTACAGCAATAAGGCCTAATCTTATGCGGTTTCCATGGCAATACCTACTGCCTTTGAAAAATCAAATGTATTGCATAATGTTATAAAAACCAATACATCAGAGTTATATAATTTTTATCTGCAAAGATAACGCCGTATTTGCAGGCGTTGGGTGCAAGTAAACATTACATGGGCACATACAATGAGAAAGACAACCTAGGATTTACCATTTAAACATGCTTTGATCACTAAGATGTTGATGAGTTGACTAGAAGAGCTCAATCTTTAGCGATAAGACCACCTGTTGTTTTACCTCTACTGTCTCCCTGTATCGCTGTGTTTTCTTTTGTAACTGCTCTATCGGTGAGATGTGCAAGAGTATAAGTCTTGTGTTTCCTGGTTTGCAGAAAATCCAAGAACCGCGAGATTTTATAGCCTATGGACATTCTGAAAGTCGGTTATATACAATGGTGAACGTTTTTAAAATCAGATGACTTGCCCGGAGATTCCCTTGTGTATAAACTTACACCTACACAAAGCATAAAGCTCGTTATTATATTAGTACGAGTATATAATATATGTATATGCTCAAGCCTATATTTCTTTGGGGTACCCCAAAGCAAAGCAAAATAAAGCAACTGCTTCTACCGATGCTATACTCGTATTTGATAATTAATAACCAACAGTGATCTACTAATCTAACTATATATACAAGTTTGTATGCAGAATTATGGTAATCAGTGATAAAGTTATCAAACGGTAGCTATATACTGTGATTTCATAAATAAATAGTGCAGTTTGCAGGCGATAAAGTACTATCAATGTATTTGAATTAAATTACTTTCGAGGGAAGTGGTAGAGAGTCGTATTCCTCCCACCGACAAGCATGTATGAATAAGGTTATGAAGGGCTATAGAATTGGAGAGATTCGTTTAATTGTACATATTCCTCCAAGTCCTCTATAAATTAATCCCTTATCTATTTATAATCAATAACAAAAAATCCGCTTCGTATGCAGCGCCCATGGAAAAGCACCAATAGATGTCCAAAATGAATAATAAACTTCCCATCGCTTGATACTGTCTCATCACATGATACATCACCTTTATTTGGTATAGTACAAATCCCTTTTCTAGAACGAATTCACTTCTCTTGTACTAAGCACAAAGAGCCAAGTCATTGTCTTTCATTGTTAAGTAAGTGTAAGCCATTCGGCTTGTTTGAGTTAATTGTCTTGTAAGTCCACCGTTACGTAGGTTATTACTGTACTAAAATGTCATAATGACATTTTACTATATTTAAAAGTGGAACTTAAAAGAATCGTAAAATATTACATGCCTTATCTTACCTGTCTAGACTCAAGGCGCATTAAGCTCACTCGTTGGTGTCTCAAAACAAATATTGACAGTACAATAATCTGCATGAACGTAATTCTGTACACGTGTATGTACTCCACTCGCGTGTCAAAATTTGATTTTCTACATTATGACACTGTGTTAAATTGAAAAGGATTTTTGAGAGCTTGAGATATGTATCTGTCAATAACCATTATTTTATGTGATGTTTTCCTAATTAAGGTTAAACGTGACAGTATTACTCGACACAGGCAGGTTCATTAATCATTATAGTCTGAATCCCTTTTCTAGAACGGATCTAAGGGTGGTATTCCACTTATCCAAGATCTTTCTCCAATGTGCATGGTATCTCACTCATTCTTTAAGCAAAATGTGAGATGCAAATACACTATCTATCTATCTATTCGGCCCGTATCTACCCACTGTTGAGTATAGGCCTCTTCTTTATTACGCCAGTCTCCGCGGTTCTGTGCTAATCTCATCCAATGTTTGCCTCCTGTTCGGCAGATATCATCGGTCCATCGAGCTGGTGGTCTGCCCGCTGACCGTTTCGATGACCTTGGCCACCATTCAGCAACCCGTTTTGACCTCCCATCGTTCCTCCTCGCCAAGTGTCCCGCCTACCTCCCCTTTAACTGTGTTATTCGTTTGCCGACGTCCGCTACTTTCGTTCGGCGCCGGATCTCAGTGTTTCGGACACGGTCTACAAGGGAGATGCCTAACATGGCTCGCTCCATGGCTCTCTGCGCCACATTGATTTTGTGCAGTACAAATACAAATTGGACAAAAATCTTGGACAATACGAGTACCACCCTTGTCTAAAGACCCACTTATCTCTACAGCAATGCCATTGTTTTTGTTTTTGAAAAGGCCATGTTTCATAAATACTTACTCAAATAGTAACTCTATTATTCTGTACCGGTTATGCAGAAGGCAAGTGTTCGAGTTTTGTCCTGCCTATCACCAAAAAAATCGAGAGAGCTCGCGCGCCGTCTTGTGCTAGCCGTGCTGGTCTGCTCTTTCTTGTTTCGAGAGACCTAGGTCCCCCAGTTGCTCTAGCTTTGTTTGTTTACATCATCATCTATTTAAGAGCTAGGCTCTTGTCGGTGGAGTAAACGCCACTGATTTTTGTCCTCTGCTAGCCTCTTCACGCCTTCATATGACTCGACAGCCACTTTCTCTTTTATTTGGCTGGTGTAAGTATGTCTGGGCCTTCCTCTTCCTCTCCTTCCTTCGATCTTGCCCTCCAAGATGTTTAAAAAGAAGCTGCCGTGCCGTATCAGATGTCCGATCATTTTGCCTCTTCTATTTTTTATTGTTTTTAGCAAGCATCGGCTCTCTCCTACCATCGTCAAAACCTCTTCGTTTGTCTTCCTTTCTGTCCAGCTTATTCTTTCCATCCTCCGCCAACACCACATTTCGAAGACTTCGAGCCTTTCTCTGTCCTTTTGCGTCAGCGGCCACGTCTCACTCCCGTACAATGCAATACTCCAGATATATAGGTACTTTGATTAGACGTTTCTAATTTCTTGATTTTCTTAGATATACTATGTGTCTTAAGTAGGTGTTTTTTGTTGTTGAAGGCTTTTTTACAATTTTACAATTTGTTTACAATTTAATAGTACATTACGTAACTTTTGTACGCAACACGGGCGGTAATTCGTAAAGCCCCAGAGCGCATATTTATGGTCCTCGCCTTCGGTTCGGGCCACAAACACCTGCGATCTGGGGCATTTACGAATTGACCGCCCTAGTTACGTAATGTACTATTATAATACAGCGTGTAACCCAGCTTTCAACGCGGAGTTAACACCCGGTAATATATAAAGAGATATCCGTTAATAACTGTAAAGTCAGTTATTAGAACCATTAATATGGAAATTCGCACTTCTCCTTGGCCACTGAGTAGGTACTTTTGTGGTTTGATTAAGAACATTAAATATGTTCAAACGAATATAAGTTTCAAACGAATTAATCGAAATTCACATAAGTACCTTTATTTACATTTCTACTGAATGATGGCTAAACGGTGAGGACCAAATTCTTGGCCAATAGTTCGTTAGTTGATAGTTAGCTGTACAAACTGAAGAAGTGAACAAAGTTATGTTCTCACACAAAGAATACCCATAGAATTGTATGGTTAATTTTCGTGTCAGCGCTGGCCAAGAATTTCGTCCTTACCCTTAAATGTTTCGCTACCTAAACTTAATTATGCAGACGTCCTGTAACTGAACGAGGGAGCGAAGTTCTTTACTTCAGCATGGGCTAATACTTATACTTTCATATATGCTCATAAAATTTCACGAGAATCGGTTGTAGAGGAGAACTTTATGCAACCTTTTTTTAAAATCCGAAATCATCTGAGCGGGGATGACTTTAGTTTTAAGAAACACTTTTTACGCCACGTGGTATGGTAGAACATATAACTTTACGAATGAATAATGAACACCACCTGTTCACAAATAAAGTATTCTGATTTCCAAATACAGCCAGCCATGCCTATACCTAGACCACATTTACAGACGATGGCCTAAGTAAACACCTCGATTCGTCAGCAACATCATGTCCAGGCTCATCTATATTCCGAACGAATCCCGATTGATTGCAAACAAACACACGCAACCACTGACGTCAATAGAATTTTAATGGTGGGCTTGATAAGTTGATAGGTCGCTGGGCACTGGGAGGGAGGACTCGCTGGGCACTTGGGTATTTTAATGTTAATGTACCTAGGTTAGGTAACCTTCGAAGACACTTAACTAAGAATCTGTCAACCTTATAGGTATGCGAATAATTTCAGTTAAGCGTGTTTCTGTTTGTTCAATGATACCATTTATCCGTTTGAAATAGGTTTTCTTCATGTGGGAATCATACGATCACCTAAATAAAAGCGTTTCAAGAAGTTTAGGGCGAGTATCAAGTAATCTATAAGTGTGCTCAAATAGGGGTCTTGGCTAGAGCAAATAAAAAGTGTGGCCAAGATTGAATTCAACTAACCTAGTAAATAAGCCTTCACTAACAAGCTGTCGATTTATTTATGAACAGTTTTTTTTTACGTTTGCGACAATAATTGCCTGACTATCCAATATCCTTCCCCGGGATTCATATTCATATTCATATTCATTCATTGCGATCGTGTTCATTCAACATATCTCCATACCAAATTTTATTTCAATCGGTTCAGCGCTAATTTCCTATATCTGTGGTTCAGCGGTTTAAGCGTGAACAGGTAACAGACAGACACACTTTCGCATTTATAATATTAGTATGGAAGTATGGATATGGATAGTATGGAATTATCGTACTAATATTATAAATGCGAAAGTTTGGATGTTTGTTACTCAATCACGCTTAATCGGCTCAACCGATTTGAATGAAATTTAGCATGAAGGTAGTTTATATAGCCTGGTACGAGTATACCATAGTAGCGGGACCAGGGGGAGTAGTTTACCATAAAATAACATAAAAGAGAGAATCATTGCAGCGACCTGCACACTAGCCTGTATCGCGAAGAATTAGATCTTCAAAGATTACCAGATTGGAGCTTTTATTAATTTAATTAAAAGGTACTAACTTTTACAGTAAAAACGCATACGTGGTATTCACTTTGCTATTACCAAAATCACCATACTGTTGATAGAATAAACGACAGACCTTTGTCATAACAATACTGTGAGCGACGTCCGCTCTCGGCGGCGTCGGCCGGGCGAGTGAGCGCGCGCGCTACCGGCCGCGGCAATGCTCGCCCCTCACAGTCACCTAAGAGTGACCTAGTGCCGAGACACAAGTCGGTGACGGACGAGCTCCGCCCCTATGTGCTCGGACAGTGCGTCGACCACGCTCCGTGACACAAGTCGGCGACGGACGAGCTCCGCCCCTATGTGTACGGACAGCGCGTACTACCACTCGGCGCCCGAATGGTGTGTTTGGGCTTCGCCCGTGTCCTCAGACACTTTGGGTAAACGATGTTACCAAAATAAAAGAAGGAATAACGAAAAATAGACTTTTTATTTACTTTTCCCTAACTGCCCTATCACTGCCCTAAGTGACTTGATTACAAGTCCCTAACTTCCTATTACTTTGTAGTTTTCTTCTTCTTCTTGTTGTGACTTCCAGGAGGCTCCGATTGACACTGATTTGCTCCGGGCCGTACCTGCTATTTATACCTGCTAGTGGGTGAGCAAGACGTGCTGAGTGAGACAATAAAGGTTACGCCCACTTTGACTTGACTAATTTACATTGCAAGATGTTATTGGGATGTTATACATATTAATGGGCGGAAGACTAAGCTGATTTACAAAGTTCTAATATGGCTTGAGATCTTATAAGTACAGTAGGGTTCGTAAATATTTTCTTATTTGAATAATCGTACATGGAAATCGGGCAAACCGTAATTCGGTCCCTTTCTTAACACTTATTCATCATTTGCGCTGAACCTACTGAGTTTACTTATTTGTAAGTTTAAACATTTAATAGAACTTTTAATTAGCTTTCTAACAACATATAAATCATTCTGATACGATGAGCCGTTGTAAAGGTATAAACGTAAACATATTAATTGCAAAGTGAAAATGCGCCGTACTAAATTCTAATTCAGGCTCGGTGGCCGCGGCTCTCGTTACGGTCATGTTGGCGCGATACACCCCTCCCCTCCATGGCGGCCAGTCCGCGCTGCGCTCGCGCATAGGCAACATCTCCTCTCTCTTTCTAATACAATTTGTACTGGGATTTTACTTTAATGTTTACAATATCAAATGAATGCTATGAGAGGGTGTTTTATGTAAATAATTACTATGGGGATTCTAACTACTGGGTTCTTTATTTACTCTAAACAATCTAAGTCTTTATAAATAATCACATATTTATCTTACGTATAATCTTCGTATGACGCGATGCGTAGCTCTGCCGTCGCGTGTTGATGTTGTCGTCCATAAATACAGTACTTAATAAACCTTGAAATTTGTTGACCTTTGGCCGCACGTTAAACTAAATGTTTGCGTACCCTATGTTTTGGAAACTAGGTATGATACAGCGTGATTTACGACCAACCCTCGTCATGTTTGACGTCAACCAATACAGTTGAGAGCAAAATAATATACTAAACTAAGAAACAGTATATACAGTATGTGTAGCGTGGGTACAAGTGAATTGTTTATATGTAGGTATTGAAATCTTAACCCGCCGCCCCGGTGGCATGGGACATATTTACGAGTAACTTGTATTGCACCCATATTTTTACACTTGACTGTAACCAGAAAGTTTGGATGTTTGGATATTTATCAACCCTAATAAGGCTCAATCGATTTGGATGAAATTTTGTATGAGGTTTTCCCGAGTCCACGCAGAGAAAGTTGCGGGCGGAATCTAGTTATGTCTAGAATATCAGTAATTTTAACGAGTATGTAGGTACCCCTTTTGGATTTCTGGTAGCCATTAGTTTTATTACTACGCAAGTATCAAGAATTGGGGCGCATCGTATGTGTTTTGTTTACATCGCCTCGCGGTAACACTTCATATGATTTAGGTGGTAAGTTGTGACTTGTCAGATTTCAGAACCAAAACATTTTTGCAAATTTTTCCATACATTGTCATCTAGATTGTTACAAATTCTCCACTTTACTAACTTTTATTTGTCACACATCTATTATGTAATTTTGGAATCAAAATGGAATATACGAGGGCTGTTTGATATGTAGGCGTTTTCTAAATGTACGAAAATATGTATACCACCTTTTTAAGCCATACTTCAGAGGCGGGAAAATTAAAAAAAAAACAGCAGTCTTTTGTTTTTTTTCTCATTTGACAGCGATTCAGTGGAAGCGTGAATGTAAAATTGTAAAAATTGAGAATAGGTCTGTAATTAGGTTTTTGTTTTTGGAAGGGAAAACATGTGATGTGATAAAAGTAGGAATGCAGGCGGTTTACCATGAATATGCTCCTTCTATGACAACCGTTGGATACTGGTACAACGAGTTTAAGCGAGGTAGAACAACCGTCTTTGACGAAGATCGCCCAGGCCACCCAATTGAGGTGACTACAGAAAATATCGTTCTAGCCGACCGCCGAATTAAACTTCGAGAAATCGTTGATGCTGTAAACGTTTCAATTGAGCGAGTACAAAACATATTAGAAGAAAAATTAGGTTATGAAGAAAGTATCGGCGAGGTGGGTGCCGCGTTTACTCACGGAGGAGCAAAAACGGAACCGACTGACTACTTCGGAGCAGTGTTTAGCAGTGTTCAAACGTAACCCGAAGGAGTTTCTGAGTAGTTTTGTGACCGTAGACGAAACATGGGTTCACCACTATACCCCGGAAATGAAAGAGCAGTCAACGCAGTGGATTTTACCGGGTGAACCTACTCCAAAGAAAGCCAAAACCGTCCCATCGGCTGGAAAGGTCATGGCCACCGTTTTCTGGGATTCGCAGGGTATTATACATATTGACTACTTAGAAAAGGGAAGAACGATATCAGGGCTATGCCAATTTATTGGATGAATTTGAAGCTGTGTTGAAGGAAAAACGACCCCATTTAAAGAAGAAAAAACTACTGTTTCATCACGATAACGCCCCAGCTCATTCGTCCGAGTCGTGATGGCCAAAATTAAACAATTACGATACGAACTATTGCCTCACCCCCCGTATTCTCCAGATTTGGCCCCATGCGATTTCTTTTTGTTTCCCAACCTGAAAAAATGGCTCGATTTAGATCAAATTACGAAGTCATTGCCGCCACAGAGGCCTATTTTAATGACTTTCCGAAATCATACTTTTTAGATGGTTTATTGAAGCTTGAGTATTGATGGAATAAATGTAAAGAGTTAAAAGGAGACTACGTAGAAAAATAAATGCATATTTACAAAAACGACTGATTGATTTTTTCATAAACGGGTAGTTATCAAACAACCCTCGTATATGACCTTGAATTTTTAGAACACACGTTTTACTTATGTAGGTATTAGTTCTCTATACAATACAGTGCCCATCTTAAGATCCCCAGAGATTACAAACGGCCTACTTTCGATACGGAAATTAGGGGATTACGTGATGGACACCCTAAGTGCCATCGAGACGTGGGCAGTGAACGGGGAATAATCGGCCTACATTTACGGTTTAGGACACTCGAACCATCAGATCAGACAGCAAGCGGGCTACCCCGATATCGCTTTATGACGAGGCCAGGAGATATAAATGGAAAATGGGCCCAATACCGTAATACGTCTTTGCCGCCTAGTTCAATACCTGGTCACAATATCGCAGTCCCCGGAAAGTAACGCCCCTCCCGCTTCCTTTTTTTATCTAGACACGCTGTCAAGCCAAGTTCAAGCAAAGGAACTGGCTAGCCAGCGCCGAGTGTAATATTACACGAACCACTTGGTGCCACTTTTGATCCTTCTCTAACTCAAAAACTCTTTAACGTAAACACAGAAAACTACGTGTGTTTAATTATATCCATAAGGACATAGAAGCCCAAATTTCATGGAGCTAGCTCAAACGGTTATATAGATATGAAGGTCAATCGATTGACGTAAAATCATTGTAACTTATATTTGTTGTAGTTACTGTACTTAACTTGCAATGTATGGGAAACTAGGCGCTAGGTTTGTTAGGGTGGAATCTTCCAACTCAATTATGAAGCAGATATTTTCAACCGATTAAGCTGAAATTATGGGTTTAAGTATAGTTAGGATGGCAATTTAATATTATGGTGCCATCGAGCTGATCTGACGATATAGACAGAGGGTGGCCATGGGAATTCAGGTCTTAGCAGACGTAACCCCTTTGAGTATTGTCTCGTTAGAATCATCTCAACGTGTAGTTGATGACGGTATACAGAAAAGTACATAAAAGCTTGTAACAATTTTTTTTTACAGGAACTTATACCTCGTCGAGGTGCTGTATTGTGACCATTAGTATTCATGGAATGAAATCTCATGTGAATCGTTTTAGTGCATGCCTTCTTACCTACATAAGTAAAGTGACATATGTACTGATATTTATCCATCCAGAAACATATATTGAAAAAAAAAATCGTGGCTATGAGATGGAAGCCCTTGAAAGGACCATCGATTGAGTACTTAGTACAGAAACGAGAATATGTATTTTTGTGTGGGATCTACTTTATTGAATAGGCTGTTTAATCCGATTAGGGCACCTACAGACTACCTTATACAAGTCTCCTTAAAGGGTAGCCAGGCAATGTTTCCAATACGAAACCTACGGATATAGAAATTGTTGTTTTTTTTATTTAGTGACGATGTTTTCAAAACTAAATGTTTGCTTGTATATTATCCCATAAATTAGGGCGATAGTTCCTAGTATACATACCTACATGAGAGACCTACTTAAAACCGGAAAACTAATTGCAATTCGTCGTATATCGAATTAGACACATGTATAGTGTAAAGAGAGCCATAAAATGTTTAATGGAGAAACATGATAATGACAGGTACCTACGTCAATCTAAATAGATAAAACGAAAAGATAAAAAGCAATTGTCTATGTTAAGTGTGATCGTGGGGATGCAAATGATATAGACAATAAAATATATATACTGTATGCAATAAAAACAGATTACGAAGATAAGGATTTTATTTTTATTGTTCAGCGCGTGTTTAGCGTGAGGCTCCGTTATCGGTAAGAAACTATAGATATAAAGCATGACGCGTGCTTAGCAGTTTTAAATAGATTTTACAAGAAAACGCATGCCTAATCCGAAACGAACACAAATTACAACATTCTCCTAATCGCAAAAAGTACCTATTTCTATCAAACTATAAAGATTTTCACAACATTTCAAGGTAACGGGACCCTGAAAATGTCAACCTTGATAATGACACGAAACTGTTAAACTTCCGAGAGCTATTATATAAATACATAAGTAAATATTTATAGTCGCAAGTACCCAGATGTCACCGAAACATTGTATCCGCAAACATTACGCAAACTCTTGGCAGAATGCCCTGACTTAAATAAAATGGGATTACGAAATCCGGGCGAACCAATTTAATTTATTGACAAGCTTCTAACTTCAATGTTTGTTTGTTCGAGTCGAATCTTGCATAAATGCCCTTACGGGGATTCGAACCCGGAACCGCTGGCTTTTTACAGGGCCACTGCCAACTAGGTCAAAGTGGCCGTCAATAGTGACTTAAGCTGACGTTGGAGATGGAAGATGGCAATGTAGCCAGGAACTTCTCAATTACACAAGATAAACTCGCGTTTGGGCTCATTATACTTTCAATAAACGTCTCGTCAATATTTTCGCGACATAGGAACAAAGCCATACATGAAGAACAACGATATAATAAACCTATATTTACCAGCTTTGGGTGAAATTAGAAGGTCCTCCGTCTCCATTTGTCCTTTTATTTGTGTCAAAGCACAACAGCCGCATCAAACGCCCCTAAATGTATTGTGTACCTTTTTAGTATATTAACTAGGTATGGTTGAGATTATTTAATGTGCTTTTTCATAAAACTTTCATTGGAATTGGAATCTTCTACCATGGGCGGTAGAGGTGCTTTTTGAATGGACTAATCATTATCATCATATCAGCCGAAAAACGTCCACTTCTGGTCATATGCGTCCACCCAAATAGTGCCAATGTCGCACCCAGCGGACTCCCGTGGGCACCAGTACGCTTACCATGAGTTTGACAATGACGGCTTACGCTAACGAGTATCGAGTTTTCTATCTGTGCATCCCGCTCGTACTGACAAAGTGCAATAGAGATGCACAGATAGAAAACTCGATACTCGTTAGCGTAAGCCGTCATTGTCAAACTCATGGTAAGCGTACAGGTCATCAGTTCACCCTTTAGGGCCTACCCACGCCGCGCCTTCCGGTAGGTACGTGGTCAACACTCGAGAACCTATGCTCCCTAACGACCGCCGAATGGCGCCGAAAGTCCTGCGTATGTAGGGGTCGTGACTCGTGTGAAATGAAATGGGACAAACAGATTCAAGGTCGCTTCTGAGATTGAGTGAAAATATGAGCAAGATCGGATCGATTTGGTAAGGAAGTGTGCCATGTAGGCTAAGGATTGTCTTGTATTTTGTTCCCTAATATCAATCCATCGTCGAAATGGAGCCAAGTATAATTATAACACTACTATAGCGGTGTAGACACAATGAAATAATCAATAATGGTGTATTTTCTTGAAAAAGGATTAAGAATGTAGTCAAATACTTATTGCATCTTCCGCTTATAAAAAGCAACCTATTTAATATTTGTTACCTCCTTAGCACCTCATAAATATGTTCTTGATGTTTGAAATGTTTCTGTGCACACTTTATTAAGAGTTATAGGCCAGACTTGTTTTTGTGAGCCTCATAATAAATAAATAAATAGAGACAAAAGCAAAGCAAAAGGTTAAATAATCTCAAAGTCATACGAGTAAGTGTCCAAAGTTTCATGAGGGGGTATGTTCTGACCATTTTCCGCAAAACGCACATATACTATGACGCTGGAGGATTGAGACGTCACGATCTGCAAACGTTTTCTCTCTCTAACAAGCAACATTAAAACGGTTGTATAGCTTCGTAATTTTTTGCCTTCTTTCTTTTGAAGTAGTAATAAATTTGGAGTTTACACCCCTATTGATGTATTGTTCGTTCTTCGTTGAGCTGGGGCTAGGTTTTAGTAAGTACTCGGCCAAGGATAGGAGGATGATGACTATAGTCCTCCTTGTCGTATCCGACGACGGCGACCCTTACAAACTCCTCTGATGAGCACGTATATGGCTCGCAAAGCCGAACTTAGTTTTAAATGTTCGGACACATTGTATGCAATATAGTTGGCCCTGGTTATTGTAGGTATATGTATAGGATGGTTTGGGTCGAGTCTTTCGTAAATGACGCTTTTGGTCCAGGTGTTCAAGTCGAGCTACTTCAAAGGAAGCTACACCTTTTCTGACTTTATTACGCCATTCTGGTCTCATAGACGCGACCTCCTCCCAACGCTCAGCAGGGATATCGCAGGCCTTGAGATGACGTTTTAAGACGTCCTTGTAGCGCAAAAACTGCCCCCCACGATTACGCTTTCCATCCGCAAGCTCGGAATAGAAAACAGATTTTGGGAGTCTGCAGTCTGTCATGCGACTAACGTGGCCACTCCACCTCAACTGGCTTTTCATTAGTACTTACAGTACTTAAGGCCGAAACGCACTGACAGCGGTGGCGGGGCGGCGCAGTGCGGCGCGGAGGCGGTACCGGTTGTAATGTTCCAGCTAATATGAAACGATCCGCACAGAGCGGCGTGGCGCGGCGCGGTATTCTGTGCGGACCCTTTCGTATTAGTTCGGACATTACAGCCGGCGGTACCGCCTCTGCGCCGCACCGCACCGGTCCGCCACCGCTGTCAGTGCGTTTCGGCCTTTACCTTATTTGATTTGGTCGCCATGCCATGAATGGTCTCTAAAACATGCTCTAAATTCACCGACAGCTGAATTAATGAGTAACATAAGTTGGTCAGGATTTATTTACCGAAGGTTTATGCTTAAGACGACTTTACTACTATGACTATGACTTTACTGTTATAATTTATACCATAAGTAATAATAAGCATAATGTAGTACGAGGAAACTCGGATCTGTCAATATTTCGACGAACCGAATGACTGAACCGATTTATTTTAATTCCAACCAATGGGGAGCAGTACTCAGAATAAGTACAGTTGACGGTTTCATGTCTTTCACAATATTAACTCATTGCAATTCATGAACAAGTCATTACATAGAAATTAGAAAGCAGCGTAGCGCTCATACAAGCCAATTCCCACCTGCTTGCCTAAAATTTTAAACTCGACTCTACTCCTTCAAATCTTTTTTTTGTTCCGGGTTGCCCATCAAAAATTTTCACGCACCGCCACTGATATTGCTACCAATTGTATTCTAATCTGTCAAACTTTCGATTACACTTATAGGGTCAGCGTCCACCTAAGACGTGCTAACTTGATCAGCTGTTTCCATACACATGACACATTAGCTGTCAAGCATGCGCTAAGCGAGGTGTCAAATTGAAGTAAATGAAACACAGCTTTAGAGCACATATCTGGTGGATAAGCCCTTAATAAATTTCTGCTGAATATTAGTCCATATTGGCGAATACATAAAATTTTCATTATATAGGTAATAGAAGGTAAGTGAATTACAAGATACGTCGATGTACATATTCTAAAGCCCCACCCGGCTTTTGGCGTCTATACTATATGTCTGTTCACAATTATAGGTATATAAGGCCGTAAAGCTCGCGCGTGTCGCTACGAGTAGTAGGTAGGGCAAATTATTTATTTATTTATTTCAACTAATTACACAGCATTACAATATTACACTAAGACACTGCGGAATTTAAAACACTATAAGGTACAATATAAAAGTTACACAAAAAAAAGATAATAACAATAACTGTTTCACCTCAAACATAAACAGAAGTGGGGCGGTCATCCATCACCTCACAGTACGTCAGACATTCACCACATACATCCATCCACTTACTCCCAAAAACATCACAGTCTGGTGTTGATGCGAGAAGGGCATTGAGGCAGTTGAGAGCGCGCACAAGATTATAGAGATATATGCGCGCGCATTATAGTTACAAAGAAAAAAATGTCGAAGAAACCTCAAGTCTGTTATTTTAATAAGAAATCGTTTTTTGTTGGATTCTATGAAATCAAGACCCACACAAAGTTCGAATAAACTTTCATGGACCTTACATAAATATACTTGTTTTCCAACCGTACCATAGAGATTTCCAAGTAATTCCAGAAAAATAGGGATCGGGCGGTTTAGAAGGGTTCTGTTCTTGAAGCTAAACCCTTTGAGCAATTTACAGTTTGGCTTTTGTTCCGAAATCCGAACTGGGAAGAAGGGTATAGAGTTGGTCAAGAACTAAGAACTATGTAAAAGAAATAAATTCTGGCACGGATTGAAATTAACTTTCTCAAATACGATTTAAGTTTGGTTCTTTAGTTTAGTTGTAGTTAATCAGTAAACGTATGAGCGAAACTTGAACGAAATTAAAATAGAACTGTCAATATAGTTTTTTTCAAAAAACCCAACTATTTATTTTCGAATATCAAGCCTATGTCAACTATCTGCCTATCAACGGAACCTCATATGTCAAAATCCATGGAGCCTTTTGGACTGTAGCCCGTGAAATATTATTTTCTTGCCCACATACAAACATTCAATTTGTCTGCTTTGCCCAAAGGTTGGCTGGTAGAGAATGCTTACGGAATGAAGTCAGCCTTTTGTACGATAAGTTGTTCTTTTGTGCTATAAAGATTAAATAAATAAATACATCGCTCGAAAAACATAACCCTCCTTCTGAAGCAGACGGGTAAAAAAATGCCAAAGATAAAAATATATACGTGTTACATACGAATTTTGGGTTGAAAAGATAGTACTGAACCAAAGTGCGGTCGGTGCGTCGGTTAAATCGTTCATTCGCATCATTTAGTTCCGCGTCATGCATCAATAGATCGAAACCGTTCCTCATTGCCAGATCTCAAAACTTCCTCCTGAACTGAAGGAACCTAAGACCGAACTAGTTAGTTCCTTTGACCGAATGAAAGAGATCGGATTGCTCTTTTTATGGGCACAACTCTACTGGGAAGTACGAAACTTGCCTTCGTTTACTTTACAAACTATATATATCGCTATCTACCCTACTTTCGCTTACAAATTGAGTTCTAGGAACAGGGGACAACCGTTTTATCGTACAAATAAATGAGGAGGAATATATAATTGTGTCAGAAAGAAATTCACCGCCAACAATTTCGTAACACGACGCTCATAGCCGATAGCCGCATGCCGTTCTCCCGCTAAGTAAAGGAAAGCGCCTACGAAGACAGTGATTGAGGAGAACATCCACTGAACCCTGAAGATACTCTACATCTTAATAAGTTTCCGTCAAAATGTTCATACCATCATCATCTAGTCATCATTCGAGTCCGAACTCATCGGAATTACGTCGGTTATATTCTGAATACCCATGGCCACCTTGCGTCTCCATCATCAGACCAGCTCGAGGGTACCATAATATTGAATAGTTTTTCGTATGGTTAAATTGTCCGTTTGTCAGCTACGGACCCTGTATATGTCCGAGATATCTGAGGGTGTAATATTGTGCCCAACGGTTTTTGATAACTCGGTTACCATGTCTTTTTCATTCTTGGGGGCGTTTTTAATTTCAACACTCATTTTTCGGCTGTCGCGCATCATGTCCTCAACTTTATATTCAAGAACATTAATATACTCTTTATCCATCTCTCTGTCTTCTTCCAGCTTGTACTAAACTATACTAATAAACAAAATTTCAGCTCAATCGGATAACGGTAAGTGACTGAAAAATGGATTGCAAATTTTGACAGACAACTTACATACATAGGTATATAGGAACCGGTCAAGTTAACATAAAGCGTGTAAAAATAGTTCGTCCTTGTGCATCATACATACATTGTATATAATCGTCGCGTTATGTAACAGCGATACATATGATTCACAGTAAGCTTATTGCCATGAGGAAAAAGTGGAACTGCAATTGCAATATCTCTTTATAGGTGACAATTTTTCACTTATAACAAACAGGTCTCTCTCTTATATTGTACGGTCGAGGAAAATGAATGTTTGGCACATGTCAATTCTATTTGAATGACGTTACCGCTCGGCCACGACTTTGGTCTTAAGCGACCGGCGACCAGCGTTTTATCTGTTCATTGCGCGGTCGAGATGCGCAACGCACTGTGGTTAGTTGGGATCACGCGCAATGAACAGATAAAACGCTGGTCGCAGGTCGCTTAAGACCAAATTCGTGGCCGAGCGGTTAAGGTCCAAAAGTGCTAAACATTCAATTTCCTCGACTGTACCTAGTTAACTTGGAAACGACAATCAATCAAAGAATCATCTATGAATAATAATATTATAAAGAGGAAACATAACACTTGTGGTTAACATTACCTACTTTTACACAAATAAACTTTTGACTTTGACTTTGTAAAGTCAAGGTTGTAGCTTTGTAAGATTGTATGTAATTAAAAGTAAACCGCGCAGCTGGTTCGATGATAAAACTGATCAATCAAACTTAGCTTAGCAGTTACGCGAACGTCGAAAAGATCTGCATTGTATGTAGAGTGCACGTGTACTTTCTTCGCCATAATTTTAATGTAAAAGTGTAAACATATCTTGGTCAACTGTAGAGTATTTATGCAGTGGCGAGCTTCTATTCCTTGACAAATAAATTTGCTAACATCTATGTAGGATTTGCATGAAAATGAACGTATGAATGACGTATTGTGAGTGAATGAGATAGCATGAGCATATTATGTACAAGTGTGAAATGGAAGGAATGAACGGGGAGATTAGAGTTCGGAGCTATCAAGAAAAGACGTGTCTGTTACATATTTTTGATTTTTATTTAAATATACAGTTTTTTTGGAATTAAAAGTTATTTCCAATCATCGCCACTCCCCACCTCTATATCTATACAAATTTAAATACTCATATTCAAGTCAAGGAAACAACAAGTGTGACTAGTGTGGGTTTTGAGTAATATAGGACACGGCACGGCTATGACCGCTTCGAATTGTTATTATTATGTACACTGTTACAGCAAAAAGGACCTTATGCAATGAGCACTTATGTGATTTTTCCTAGAAACACGCGTAGACGCGGCGCACGCGCTCGTAAAGTGCAATTGTTTTTGAAAATGTTAACGCGAAACGACTAAGTTAGAATTCAAATATAGTAAAAGTTAAAGTATTGTGCTGTACCTACATAAAAACATGCGTTAATCGTCGTGCTATTTTAAGGAAAACTATGTTTATATGTATATTAGAAAAGTATTTAACGGTCGAAATAAGAAAAATTAGTACCTACAATGTTTTTCCTAGATATTGCAGACGTATTTGTCCTTTAAACTCCTGATGTTATATGGAAAGAACTATAATTTTGCATTTGTACTTAAGTACCTATTACTTATGTATACGTGCTAGTGGTGCTATAATAGACATAAAAATATCAATGTACTTTTGTAATGTTAAAATGCACACAATCAATACGCATTGAAATTGTTCATTTTAATTTTAATATTGACACTTAAGTCAATAACATTTTTTACGGACTTCCAAATCAATTTATTGTAAAACTATATTTATGAGACCAATTAAAATCGATGCCATCCCTTGACTGCTCGTGGAAACAATAGTTACGTTATAATCAATTATGTACCTGGATTTAGTTTAGTGCAGTTTCCTTAGCAAAGACGATAGTTGCGTATCGTGCGTTACTGGAAAAAAGTCTGGATCCAAATGTTGATTGGCCCATTTGCTCTCCTACAAATAAATATGTAGATATATTAACTTTATTGGCTTATCAACCAAGTGTATTAAAGTAGTACACTTCAACGAAGCGCGAGATTAAACAAACAATGGTGTTCGTTACCGAGTGAAATTGATGCAATATGCAACGCGCTGCATACAAATTGTATGCTCGTAATTGGAGTATAGCAAAATAACATATAGTTCTCAGAACACTGAAGGCGTCAACAAATGTGATGGTGGATTGTTTACATACTTTTAGAAGTAGACAGAATCAAAACTTGAAATAGTTTTTCTGCAAATTATTCTACGAAGCTCTTAGGGATATAAATAACAGGAAAATACATGTGCTTCAGAAAAGATGGACATGGCACTATTGACTTTAAAATTGTATGTGGAATGCGCTTATCACGGCAAATGATGTAATCTAAAAAAGAGCTACGTTGTATATGAAATTCCGTGTTTAAAAATGGCCACCAAATATATACGTTTCCATTGACGACGCCAATCAAAGGCATGTTGGTGCAATTGACTCAGTTTTAATGTGCCACTTTTGGAGCGCGTATAACCTATCTACCTCTTTTTAGGGTTCCGTACCTAAGGGGTACCGTCCATCCGTCCGTCTGTCACCAGGCTGTATCTCATGACCCTGATAGTTAGACAGTTGAAATTTTCACAGATGATGTGTTCCTGTTGCCACTATAACAACAAATACAATAAAATAAAAAATAAAATCATTTAAGGGGGCTCCCATACAACAAACGTATTTTTTTGCCGTTTTCATAGATAATTACGTACGTACGGAACCTTTCGTGCGCGAGTCCGAGTCGCACCTGGCCGGTTTTTTTATTTTCAAAGCTGAAGCATCGAACTTCGTTCGCTTTGCTCGCACATTCGTTTAAGCTACGTAGCTTTTTTATGTACAGTTAGCGTCATATAGTTAGTAGCAGCCACAGTAGCCAAATATTTAGTAACACCACCCTTATTCTATATACGCGCTATATCAAGACGTGTACCGAAATATTTGGCTACCTTGGCTGCTACTCACTATATGACGCTGACTATACTTCCTCGTATGCACAAGGTATGCAGATACAAAGCATTGCAAGAGTCGTATCACATATTAGTAATACATTAATATTATCTGCTTATTTTCATTAATAACATCTGAACCCACATGAGATGAGCAATTGAGGTTAATACGAGGGCTGTTTGATATGTAGCCGTTTTCTAAATGTACTAATATCACTGGCCGAAAATATGTATACCACCTTTTTAAGCCATTCTTCAGAGGCGGGAAAATTAAAAAAAGAACCGCAGTCTTTTGTTTTTTTTTCTCATTTGACAGCGATTCAGTGGAAGCGTGAATGTAAAATAGTTAAAATGGAGAAAGAACAGTATCGGTCTGTAATTAGGTTTTTGTTTTTGAAAGGGAAAACATGTGATGAGATAAAAGTAAGAATGCACGCGGTTTACCATGAATATGCTTCTTCTATGACAACCGTTAGATACTGGTACAACGAGTTTAAGTGAGGGAGAACAACCGTCTTTGACGAGGATCGCCCAGGCCGCCCAATTGAGGTGACTACAGACGATATGGTTAAAAAAATTGAAAATATCGTTCTAGCCGACCGCCGAATTAAACTTCGAGAAATCGTTGATGCTGTAAACGTTTCAATTGAGCGAGTACAAAACATATTAGAAGAAAAATTGGGTATTATTATTATTATTATTATTTATTTATTTCAGACTTGAAGTCCATAGGGTTAGTTACATCATACGGAATCTTATATATCTAGTGTTAGTATACTACACTTAAAGAGACACAACAAAACATTACATAACATTTACAACTTTCGCGGCAGTACGGCGACAGGTGCGTGTAGTTTCACGTACCTCTCGACCAGGGGCGAGTCCCACCGCTGAGCCAGCGTGCTTAGGATCCTGTTCGTGCTGCCGCGGCTGCGGGTGAGGAGTGACGCGCATCGCTTCCTCATGATGGCAAAAAAACAGTCTGTTTGCGCCTCAGCAAACATCGCTGAGGCGCTACAATACCGCGGCAACCTAAACAGCATCCTAAATGCGTCATTATACTGGACACGCAGAGCGCCGTACGCCCGCTGCGTAAAGTTAGCCCACAGGCCGCACGTATAGAAAGTTTGACAAAAAGCTTCAAATAGTGTCAACTTTACTTCTGTACTAACACGTGCAAACCTGCGGGATAGCATATTACAGCGGACACACAGCGCTCGGCGCTCCCGCTCAATGTCCTCTACGCCAGACTGGGAGTCTGTGACCCAGTGGCCCAGGTACTTAAATTTGTCCACTCGCTTTAGCGGAGTTCCACAAAGCATGACCGGCTGCATTCGGTAGCTTTTATTACCCGCTTTAAATTGCATGAGCTCGCTTTTCAACGCATTGTACCTTAGCCCGTGGGCCACAGCATACGCTTCACAAATGTGTATCATTTTTATTAGGCCCCCCATCGAGGGGCTCAGCAGCACCATGTTATCAGCATAGCTTAGGTTATTTACACACACGTCTTCTATGTGACATCCGACACAGGCACTGCTGAGCTCCTCGATTAGGCCATTCATATATACATTAAACAATGTGGGGGAGCTCTAACCACCCTGTCTGACCCCGCATTGCATCACGTAATCGTCGGACAAGGCACCTGCCCACTTAACAGTATTTTTTTTGTTATCATACCAATGCTGAAGCAGCGATATGACGTCACGGGGGACCGTTGTGTCCTTGTGTAATTTCGCCCACAACAGGTCGTACGACACCATGTCAAACGCTTTTGACAAATCCAAAAAACAGGCAAATACAGGCGTTTCACGTGACGTATAGTAATGGACGGTCTGCTTAAGACATAGGATTGCGCTTTCAGTTGATAAACCCGGCCTAAATCCGAATTGAGCGTCGTGTAGTTTAATATTTTGTCCTAACATGTAATTGAGCAAACCGTCCAGCACCTTCGCCACAACAGTAGCAAGCGAAATAGGTCTGTAATTGGATATATCAGAAGCGTCCCCAGTTTTATTTTTTATAACAGGTACAACTATTGTCTTCATAAGTTCCTCGGGTAAGTAACTATGACTAATACATAAATTAAAGAACATTGTCAAGACTCGAGGCATATGAACACCCGCATGCTTGAGAAATATGAAGAAAGTATGGGCGAGGTGGGTGCCGCGTTTACTCACGGAGGAGCAAAAACGGAACCGACTGACTACTTCGGAGCAGTGTTTAGCAGTGTTCAAACGTAACCCGAAGGAGTTTCTGCGTCGTTTTGTGACCGTAGACGAAACTCGGGTTCACCACTATATCCCGGAAAAGAAAGAGCAGTCAAAGCAGTGGATTTTACCGGGTGAACCTGCTCCAAAGAAAGCAAAAACCGTCCCATCGGCTGGAAAGGTCATGGCCACCGTTTTCTGGGTTTCGCAGGGTATTATACATATTGACTACTTAGACAAGGGAAGAACGATAACAGGGCAGTACTATGACAATTTATTGGATGAATTTGAAGCTGTAATTGAAGGAAAAACGACCCCATTTAAAGAAGAAAAAAGTGAAATGAAACAGTTTTCATCACGATAACGCCCCAGCTCATTCGTCCAGAGTCGTGATGGCCAAAATTAAACAATTACGATACGAACTATTGCCTCACCCCCCGTATTCTCCAGATTTGGCCCCATGCGATTTCTTTTTGTTTCCCAACCTGAAAAAATTGGCTCGGTGGTAAGCGATTTAGATCAAATGACGATGTCATTGCCGCCACAGAGGCCTATTTTAATGACTTTCCGAAATCATACTTTTTAGATGGTTTATTGAAGCTTGAGTATAGATGGAATAAATGTAAAGAGTTAAAAGGAGACTACGTAGAAAAATAAATGCGTATTTACAAAAACGACTGATTGTTTTTTTCATATACGGGTAGTTATCAAACAACCCTCGTACAACCCGCCCTAGGGACTGGGCCACGACTTCAAGTACAATAGGCGCCACAAGTTTGCGTCTCTGAAGTCCTCAAGTTGCCTCCCGTGACTCCCGTCCCGTCGAAAACCTCCGACATCTTTGCGACGCTACTAGTACCTAACAACATAGATATGATAGATATAAATTTTATCATCATTATCATATCAGCCGAAAGAAGTCCACTGCTGGACATATGCTTCCCCCAAAGAGTGCGAAAGTGATCGGTCCAGCGCCACCCGCGGACTCCCGTGACCTAACGACGCAAACTTCTGTGGCGCGGATGGTGCAACTCTGCCGCTCTGAGTCCTGGTCGAACCGTAACGCCACGAAATTGCGAGAATTACGGCGCGGCAACCGTTTTAACTATTCATTGCGCGGCCTAAGCGCAACGCACTGTGCGGCCGCTGTCGCCGACGCGCAATGTTGTGGCCCGGCCATAAGACCGCTCCATACTCCGAGTAAACACTGCATAAGCATGCCATTCACGCGGAACGTAAACAATTGACACCATTCACGGCGAAAACAATTGGCGAGCGTCCAGGAACCCAGCGTCGCATACAAATGACCTAGTACATGTAACTTAGTTAGTTTGCTGCAATCGGGAAAACATGAAAGTTGAACTAACACAATTGAGTATTTGACTTTTCACAATGCAATCGTCAGAATAAGTCATGAACAGATATTGGGAATTTGGGTGCAAAAAATAATACATACGTGCTGTGCAGATTATTTTTTTCCTCGATATTGAAAATTTGCATTTATATTGTTGGTTGCATTTAGATTAACATTTTTAATTCGATGTCTAGAATGAATTTTTTTTTTTAAAATACGGGCTTTATTGCAGTAGACGAAATAAAAAAAAATGTAATAGTTCGTAAACGCGGCCTAGAATTTGATGTATGTGTGGCTTATATATGTGGCGTTCCATGCCTAAAGGGTCCTTATGGCACAGGTTTTGAGTTAAGCATAGATCCTAAATCTACGTTAAACCAGCTATCTAATACAAACAGAATCATACCCGCAAGTAAAAACCGCTATAAGGACCCTTTAGGAACGCCACATATATGTTGTATGTAACGAATGGCTGTATTGGTAAACTAATTAACTGAATACAAAGTGTAATTTCGCAGCACTAGCCAAATTACACGTGTATCTCAAACTTAGCATACAAAAGATGGCTTTTTGACTCATTAGCTCATTACTTAGCAAGTGTATACACAACCTGCACGAATTAAAATGCCCTACATAAATTCAATCAGCCGGGCGAAATATAAATGAATTTGCAAGTCAATTGTGGCCTGATATTTGTTATTCCACGCCTCGTTTCAATTGTTTAAATGGCTCTGAATGCGTGAACTCGCAGGCTATTGGCCTCTGATAAGCACTATTGTTTACTTTTCATGTGATTTACCAAGTGTGTTCGTACTTCTAAAGCAGGGGTCGGCAACCGGCGGCCCGCCAGTCCCTTACTTGCGGCGCGCGAGCCTCCCTAGCTGTTTTTAACCCCCGACGCAAAGAGATGGATGTTATAAGTTTAACGTGTCTGTGTGTCTATGTATATTGTGTATCTGTCTGTGGTATCGTAGGTCCCAAACGGATGGACCGATTTGAATGCGGTTTTTTTGTGTCATAGATAATTATATGCAGAGTGTTCTAATGTTCTTAGCCATGTTTGTGTGTGAAATGAAAATGTCGTTATCATCCGAATTTTGAAATTCAAAACATGAAGAAGTGCGGCCGACGTCAATTTCGTTAGCGATTATATGGCCCTTGGTTGCTAAAAGGTTGCCGACCCCTGTTCTAAAGTAAAAGCATGCTCATATACCTAAGACTAGAACAGAGTTCATTTTGTAAAATGTTGACGATTAACCTCATGTTAAGTTCTTGTTTGGGCGAATACGGCCGAAGTCGATAATATCGCGCAGCAGTTAGTTAAGGAACAGAGAGGTCTTCAAGCGGCGTAGAAACCGAACTTAATAAATTGTAAAAAACAAAAGTATATTTAAATAAATAAATAAATGTTAGGGGACAATCTTACACAACTCGACCTAGTCCCAAACTACGCAAAGCTTGTTGTAGCTTGTTGTTATTATATTTAACGTGAACAATCCTGAAACAAAATACGGTTAGTGAAAAATTGTGTATATTAAATCTGACCACTAAGGCGATTCACCCACTAGAGGTGCGCCCCGCCGCAGAGCGCGGAGCGCGAGGCGCCGTCCCAGCGCATTGCCGCGTCGGCAGTGTGTTGTACTAGGTGTGTTTTCTATATTAACAGAGATTCTTGCATACAATGGGGCGCGGTATAGTGGGCGAATCGCCTAAGACCCGCCATAGACGGACTGCTTAGAGCAGTCGAGATCCGCCATAGACGGACTGCTTAGAGCAGTCGAGACCCGCCATAGACGGACTGCTTAGAGCAGTCGAGACCCGCCATAGACAGACTGCTTAGATCATCGGGACCCGCCATAGACGGACTGCTTAGAGCAGTCGAGACCCGCCATAGACAGACTGCTTAGAGCATCGGGACCCGCCATAGACAGACTGCTTAGAGCAGTCGAGACCCGCCATTGACGGACTGCTTAGAGCAGTCGAGACCCGCCATAGACAGACTGCTTAGAGCATCGGGACCCGCCATAGACGGACTGCTTAGAGCAGTCGAGACCCGCCATAGACCGACTGCTTAGAGCATCGGGACCCGCCATAGACGGACTGCTTAGAGCAGTCGAGACCCGCCATAGACATACTGCTTAGAGCATCGGGACCCGCCATAGACGGACTGCTTAGAGCAGTCGAGACCCGCCATTGACGGACTGCTTAGAGCAGTCGAGACCCGCCATAGACAGACTGCTTAGAGCATCGGGACCCGCCATAGACGGACTGCTTAGAGCAGTCGAGACCCGCCATTGACAGACTACTTAGAGCAGTCGAGACCCGCCATAGACAGACTGCTTAGAGCATCGGGACCCGCCATAGACGGACTGCTTAGAGCAGTCGAGACCCGCCATTGACGGACTGCTTAGAGCAGTCGAGACCCGCCATAGACAGACTGCTTAGAGCATCGGGACCCGCCATAGACGGACTGCTTAGAGCAGTCGAGATCCGCCATAGACGGCCTGCTCAGAGCAGTCCAGACCCGCCGTAGACGGACTGCTTAGAGCAGTCGAGACCTCATTTAATAATGACGACTGCTCTCGTGCCGTTGGTCTCGACTGCTCTAAGCACTCCATCTATGGCCGGCGTAACACTACATCAATAACTAAACCATTATCACTGTATAGTGACTAGTGAGTCACTATATCCGGTTTAAATCAACTCCCAGTTCACCCAGTAACCAATAACCTGACAGACATTCTTTAAGCATTTTGTAACGTACGTGTACAGGATAAGGTCCACTTTTGCGTGTACATGTTTAATTCGAGTGCAGCGTAGGTTCACATGATAGAGGAACTGGGTCGAGGTGTCCCAAGGACGTTGCGAGTTACAACGCGACCTACTTGACCCCAAGTGACCCCGAGTTGATAATGAAACATATAACAAAAAAAATGCTATTACCTATAATTCTGCGCTGTCAACATCTTCGGGGACAGTAAAAACACTCAGCAGATCCGGAAATCGAATATTTATTTTGTATAACGATAATAAAACCAGTATCAAAGTTTAGTGATATAAAGCGGCAGTAACTAGTAATAGACAAAAAAAATGAGGTGTTTGAACTGAATAACATGGAATCCATGTCTATGGAAATCACAATCACCATTAAGTTCATTTAATTTGGGTCAGCCGCTCCTCTTACATAAAACCTAACCGCAGTATGTTGTACATTGGATTGATGATTGATCATCGATAACAGGTAGATAAACATCAACATTAATTATAGAATATTGTATTCTACATCTTTCGGCGAAGAAAAACATCAGGAGGAAACGGGTCTAATCCCAACAACGTCGAGTTTTCCCTTGCAGGTCTTAGCAGTCGCTTTCGTAAAATTAAATAGTTATTCGCTCCCTTCATCTGTTCCCTGAGAACTACGATCTAGGTGCCTTCGAAACAAAAGTGAATAGGCTATTATTGAACCAGTGAACTTCATCCTAGGCTCTGTAGTCGCTTACCATCAGATGAGACTAGGGTCAATCACTGGATTCACTGGAGTCTTTTATAAAAATAAAAAATAAATTGCGCGCGCGCCTAATCTTGGGATTAGAGACCAAAAAGAGGACTCCGGGCTCTGGGCTATTTTAGGGTATAACCGGGAAACTTTGGGGGAACCATGATTGTAGTCTAAACTAGCTAGGCTGCACTGCAGTAATTGACACGTGAGCACGTAGGCTGCGTCAGCGACAAGAGCACTACGGTTCTAGATCTAAAGCGCATTATCATTGGTCGTTAAGTCGGTCAATAAATTACATGCGGGTCCTCCCTGGGGATAACGACTAATGAAAGGCAGAAGAATCTGCAACGTTGTACTGGCCGCGAGCTCGAGCCGTCAAAGTACTCTACTCGTACCTTCAGGCTTCTAATAGACTTTCAACGACCCTCATTCGTAAAAATATTTCTCTCTTGCCTCGTTGCACGATAAAGGACCCCGAGGCCCGAACCTATAGTTAAAAAAAATGTGGTTTCAATTTAAATGTTTTACATTTCAGTGCCCTGATTAAGTATTTAAGGGTCCTGCTCTATTTCCGAGTAGTCCTTTTTTGAGTTTCATTTGTTTACCTATGTTATATGTCATGTTACATATCATGGATCTGTTTTTCGCCCAAAATGCTTTGTCCTGATAATCGTAATTATGTAGCACGACGTTATTGAAATGGGCAGATGTGCTCCGAAGATTACCACCTCTCTTATCGAATCAAGCGTGTCAAGTACACGACGATTTTATTTTTTCATTGTAAGTAGTAAACTAAGCACTTGAGGTCAGTTTTTGAATAGCCTGTTTATTTAACAATGAGTGTACACTTTCTTTTTACCACCAAATACAAACACAATCCGTTAGGACTCCAACAATGACCGTGTCAATATGCATGGCTGAATCACCACAATACGAACGATATTAACATTGAAAAAGTTTCTTGGAAACGGTGTCGGGTCTAGGGTTAATGGCACAGCAAGGATAACGGATAATACGATTCGCGACACCGAATCATCTGCAAAATAACGCGGCAAACGATGAAATTATGGAAGCAGAATGTCAAAGACCTACACCTACAACACGCAACATTTGAAAACTGAAAGCCGAAGCAATGAAATTGACAGTTTTACATGCACGTGACGCTTCGGAATGGGTGATGCCATATACTGTGAACATGACATATGAATTCTTTGCTACATGTTCGGCCACGACCTATTCAACTCTCCGTGTAAACGTACCTTCGTCACCTTGGCTGGCGTATTGAGAAACAGCACCTTTTTTATAGTACATTGTTTAACGAGGGGCGTAAGTGGAATATTGCGAACAAGAGTCTATCAGAAGCCCGATGCCGAAGGCGGAGGGCTTTTATGACTCGAGTTTGCAATATTCTTATGCCCGTGTTTATACACAATGTTTTTCATCACATTTGAGAGGACATAAATACATTTTAGATGAAATTAATAAAAATCGTAATAAAAACTGCAACATGTCAGTCGTCCATATTGTTGAATTTGACGTGAAGCGCGTATGGCAAAGACCCTTCAGTATACAGCAACGATTTGATAATAGCCCGTGGGAGGTAAAACGGCTATAACTGCTCTGTACGCTCGCAAGTACTAACGCCATTGACGAGCAAGTGTGATGAAAATTATTTTGGAAGGCAGCACTAGATATTCTTTCAACGAATGTAATCCGTTAAGATATTTCCAAGGTATGAGGGTATTTGTGACAAGTAGGAGCGAAGAAGGCTTGATATTTCTGTTAAGTGAAGCGCGATTAGGTATTTCCAATTCCAAATATAGACAAAGCCGGCGTAAAACTGGTTCTATAACTGTCTAGCTGTCGTACACAAGTAGGTAACAGGGTAGACAGCTATAGACAGTAAACAATCTGTCTTATCTTAGTATAAAAAGTTAAATAATAAACAAATATCTCACCCTCGCCTTGCGAACTTCATTCGGCATTGCCGATAAGCCGATTCACGTAATCAAATGATACGGTAATCCTACGGTCATGTGTCAGTCACTATCACACACTGATAGCCGACACACGCGCACGATCACGGCACTACCCACATGAGAGCAACACTTGCATCCAACAACAGTTGTTTTTGTTTCACAACAGCACAGAGTTATAACGTCACAAGCGCGTGGTAGCGAAAATAAGCTTTTCGAACGTTGTTTATCACGTGTGTAATATTATCGTCGCATGCGCACACCCGACCGTGCGCCGCGATGGTTCGTCGCGGAGTGAGTTCCCGTTGCTTCCTTGACAAAAACGTCTGGGAGCCTAATTGTCATGAAATCGTATCGTCTATTCCGTATCCGCGTCTTCAGTTCCTGATCGGAGGACAAGATGGATGCATCGGACCGTGACCTGAATCCGTGTTTTTGCTGACGTTTTCTAGAAAGCATTGTTTACTATGCTGGTATACAACATGATGTGCAATAGAACAATGATCGGGTGGAATTATTTATCGCTTGTTATTTAGTAATCGGCGTAAATGGCGATATCAATGTCGAGATTCGCATGACTCATATCAACTATTTTTTAAGAATTATTGCATGGTTATAAGTTGCCACTATTTTTAACTTTACTGGGGAACTATGAGACACTGACATAGCTGACAGCATCATCCAGTCTATCATATCCAATATAACAATGAACACGGTACATGGACATATTGCGATACGACGGCATATTGCCTTTGATTGCAAACTGACACGCAATACTGATGTAGTGCTGACAGGATAGATACATAATACAAGAAATGTACCCATTGTACTTTTAAATAAAATCGGCCAAGTGCGTGTCGGGCCACGCGCAGTGTAGGGTTCTGGGTGTCTGTCTTAGTAACATCGACACGCGTTTACGCGCGAAAACTAAATGGTGCGGTTGCGTCGGCTAAATTTGTAGGAAAGTTGGCCTTTCTAAAGTAGGTAAATTTTATGTTGGTCGACTGTTACTCGGTAACTAGTTATGCCTACTTAGTCGTGATAGTTTTCCATATAAATTCATCATATGTACTACTTCCACGATTTTTTTTAACATCCCAGTAGCCGTTTAACCGGCAGAGGGGGGGAAACATGACTCGAACAGCCCTTTGAAGCCCAATATCTCACATATGAAACACTAAATTGATAAAGGGTTTTAAGAAACCCACAATATTTTTGAACAACACCCCGAACTATGGGTTTAACGTCAAAAAAAAACATGCTCACTTCAGGACTTTACGTGTAGACGAGGTAACTAACCCGAAAAAAAATCGTCTTATATACCCATGCCATATTACAGTTATGGTTGTAAGGTTGACTGAGCAAATCCGAAGACGGACAGGCGGACGGACATGGCGAAACATAAGAGTTCCTTGTTGACTACGGAACCCTAAAAAAAGGTGATTATACTATATAGTTTAGTACCTAAATACTACCTTTTTGTTCCATGTACAATATAAGTTGTTTCAATATATCAATAGAAGTAGAAAAAACAGTGAAAACTGAATCACAATCTTACGTCGATATAGTTAATACTTATATGATAATTAATAATCAAGATAGACTGCCTAAAAGTGTTATCCTACTTATGATGTTTTGAAAGTTCGTTACTCAATCACGCAAAAACGGCTTTATGAATTGAGATGAAATTAGGCATGGAGTTTAATTTTTTTATTTATTTAGAAACTTATACAATAGCATCGTTATACCGTTTGGTTTGTTTCGATGCTAGCAAGAGAATTTACTAACGCGCATACCGAGAATACCGACCCGTTGAGAATTCAAGAACAACCAATTAGCAATTTTTTACCTGGATGAAACATAGGATACTTTGTATCCCCATACTCATCCTCTAAAGGATCTAAAGCGATACAATTGGGGATGGCAGTTGATACGGGAGTTCACGCAGACGAAGTAGCGGGCAAATGCTAGTAGCTAGTAGAACATATTTATAAATTTCATTAATTTTGGATATTATGTAACCTTAAAGTAGGGAGCGAGGACAATATTGTTACAAATGTAAGTAAGACTGTCGCAAGACAATGATGTTTTGAAAACACATTGTTATTCATTATTTATACGCGCTGTTGGCGCAGATGTCGTGTTCTTGAATTCTCAAAGGGTCGGTATACTCGGTATGCACGTTGGTAAATTCTCTAATGTTATGCAAATTTAAATAGTTGCAAAAAATTTGGCTAAATAAAATTTTGAATATAATAATGAAACGATGTCTTGTAATAATGCCTGAGTTACAGCGATGGAATAAGGCCTATGTAGGACGGCTTTCGGTGATGTTATGCTGATGATGATGAAATTGATGAATAATAACATCTATACCTTTTTAGCTGGAAGTCAAAGTTAAAAATAACACGACTGACCAAAAAACTACAAGTACATGATCTAAACACCTTTCTAATTGTAAATGATAACCCGAATAGAATTAAACCAACGATTACTTTTGTAAAATCTAAAAGTAAGAGTACTTATGAATTTTAATATCGCGCAATGTTTTACGGACAATTAAAACTAATTCCGTCTGTGTAATTCAAGGTTAGATTAAATAACTCCGATAGCAGTGAAAAGTAGATTCAGCGGTGAAATTTCACTAATTTCTTTTGCTAATAATAGCCATTGTTATTCACGCTAAACAAAAGAAAGAAAATGTTCTATGTAATTATGCATTCAATGGTCTTTAGACGAGTTATTATCAAGTTTGCAATCTAACGAGTAGGTCTTGTACAACCGATCGCGTAGCCATGTCACGCGACAGAAAGTGCATCCACTTCAACACAGAATTGTCGGTCAACGGTAGAAACACGGTTGACACTAATTGTTGTGCCGGCTGTGCAACAAGATGGACTTTTTTTTTTTTTTTTATGTGATAGGAGGCAAACGAGCAGGCGGATCACCTGATGGTAAGCGATTACCGCCGCCCATGGGCACCTGCAACACCAGAGGTGTTGTGAGTGCGTTGCCGGCCTTTAAGAGGAGTACGCTCTTTTCTTGAAGGTTTGAAGGTCGTATCGGTCCGGAAATACCGCAGGCGACAATCCATTCCACAGATTAGCTGTGCGAGGCAGGAAGCTTCTGGAGAAGCGCACAGTTGAGGACTGCCAACCATCTAAGTGGTGAGGATGGTAATGTTGTCGCGTTGGACGATGGCGAAAAGAAGCGGTAGGGATTAATCCGAACAATTCCTCGGAGCACTCCCCGTTATACATGCGATAGAAAATGCAGAGCGAAGCCACATCTCTACGCAGCGCCAAGGAGTCAAGCCGATCCGAAATATGCTGGCAGTCAACAATTCGAGTTGCTCGTCGTTGGATGCGGTCCAGAGGGAGAAGCTGGTATTGGGGTGCCCCTGCCCATAGATGAGAACAGTATTCCATGTGTGGGCGGACTTGCCTTTTAGACCCACATATAATGTCAAAACAAATGGACTTGGTTAGGGCGACATTTACGCGGGTCTCAGATTAAATTTTCTAGACAACGACCACATTAATATGAAGCATACAGAGTTGATAGGTTTGACCGAAACTAGAAATGTGGGATGAAACATACCTTTTCGCTATCGGTGGGCAGAGTCCCGTAACCATACCAGCTCTTAGCTGTCCTCAGCCTGGGCTCCTCTTTAGGGGACAGAAGGCCGCTTCCCCACCGAACCACGCCCTCAGCTATAGCAGCCACTCCAGGAGTCAAAGGACTCCTATTGGGAGATTCTGGCGTCGATTCTAACCCTTTCTCCGCTACGGGGGGTAGCGTTGGGCGGGCGCATCCCGTTCTCCGTTCATACAGTCTCTTGCACGTCTCCTCAAAGTTATCTGTCTCCAACAATGCCTTCTTGTCACTCCCGCGTTTGACCTCCACAGGTCGTTTTTCATCCTGCTTCGCCCGCTTAGTTTCAAAGTTCCTCTTAGCACTGTCATTTGAATCTTGTCGGCTCAAGAAAGCCTTTTTAAGACTTTCGGTGGAATCCTGCTTGAGAACCTTCTTCTCTTCCTTAACGATTTTCTTATCGTCTTTGGTTAAGAGTGACCTTTTCAAGCTGTCTGCAGAATCCTGCTTGTGTATTATTTTGCGGGGGCATTCTGTGTTGAGGGAGTCTGTTGTTTTGGAGATGAGGAGTTTGGGGTATTCGTAGGCGTGGTCGGCTGGTGGGTTGAGTTCGAGGGAGCGTCGGTTCTTGCGTTTGTCGGCCGGGGCGATCTGGGCCTTGACCGGGAGCAGCCGGCGTGGCAGGAGGCTGCGGTGGTCAGCGAGGGGAGACTCCGGACGCAGCATGGTGGGCGGCGATACGGCGCGGCCGCTGAGATGAATACCCCTGGAACAATAAGAAAAAACGTTATTGGAGGGTCAAAGTCCTAGTCCGAAGGTTTGGTAGTTTCTTCGTAAAAGTCGATTGACAATACCCTACCGCCAAGGGAGATAAAAAGAAGCAAAGAATGAACTTGCCGCAATTTAATTTCATCATGAGCTCTACTCTTCACCTACCATCTGATATAATATTTCCCATTGATTCCTTTAGTAGCATTATCGTTCAACGTCATTCCGACTTCACACATTCAACAATGTGGCGACGCATACGACCGACGCGAGGGGCAATTTGCCAATATAAACCAGAAAATATGGAAGAAAATGCCCATTAATTTAATACATAGTAGGGTAAGAAATCACGCTACAGCTGGCGCGTGTGCAACTTCTTGCAACTTTCTTAATTGGGAACATATTTTTTAGGTGACGTCAGATTAAGCGGAATTACTTAGAAATAAATAAAACGGTCGTCTCTTTCTTCTTAAACGTTCTAGGTACCGTAAAAAGTTTAATGCAGTCACGATCTAATGAAAGCTACCAAGGAATGGCAGAAATGTTTGTACATCAACTTGGAAGCCTATCTGAATCAACACATTGCCATATACATTTACACTTATTGATGTGAATTGGTGCGATTAGAAAATAAAAAAGGTTGTGCATGACCTTCAGAATATATTTATAGAGGTTACCTTATGACAAAGAGGATAAATGCGGTTACTTCATGTTTTATAATAAAAAGTGTCAGCACGCGCAGAGACTATAGAGCAGTTAAAAATAATAGTCTGAGATTTATGTTCTATGTATGCTGTGATATGACATTTGTTAAAATATTAATAATTAACATTTTTGAACTTGACCATCTAATATAAAATACGAGCTTCCGCCCGCGACTTCACCTGCAATAAAAACTATCTTATATTTTAGTCCAGGCTATAAACTATCTGCGTGCAACATTTCATTAAAATCGGTTGAGCCTTTTAAGCGTGATTGAGTAACAATCATCCAAATATATAAACATTCAAACATCAAAACTTACGCATTTGTCCTTAAGGTTCATTCTATAAACTTTTGAAATAATTCGGATAGACAGTTCTGGAAGGGGAGAGGTTAAGTTTGTGACATTGGTAAGGGGATATCTCCCCTTACCAAAGTAAACCTTCACAAACTTGAACTCTTTTTACAATATTAATTTTTGCAAATGAATCATCTTCAGAACCAGGTCAATGATGATCACAGATGTTTCACGGCCATCTTATTTTAAAATGAGGAACTGACAATGCATGAGATTAAGGTACGATTATATGAATCTGGAGCAGCATTATATAGGTCATTCAGATGAGATAAACTTGTCCTTTTCATATCACAAGTATAAATTAGTAAGTTCTTTTCTCTCTCATGCAATTATTTATATTGTCTCATCGAAGACCTTTCACCTACGAGTATATTTGGGTTGAAGCCACACCTCGGGATTGATTGAATTCTCTAGCTATGGTTGCCGTCGTCGTTTCTTGTTCCACCAGGTTTGTCCGAACTTTATCATATTCTATGCGGACAAAAGTAAGTCTATAAAATTGTATGAAGTCATTAAACTGGCCGTTGCATAGTTAATTTTAAAGGTGAGGCCAGACGAGCTTAATTTGTGAGCTGTGAGTCGTCAAATTACGCTCGTGTGGCTTCACCCTCAGACCGAACATGCTCAGGCTTAGAACGGGAGTAGCACGTGATCGATACAATGTTCATATCTCAAGGTCTAGGTTATCAACAAGGCTACGTGAACACCTAAATTTTCCCGGCACTAGATTGTATTGCTTATGCCCTAGGGAATAAAATCGGTTTTCCAACGTCTGGATAATGGAAGGAGGCAATTAGAAGAGGGCAATTACGATATCAAGTGCAAAATAAGCGGTTATCACGCGCAGGGAATGTAGTTACTAAACGTTGGGACGAGAAACGATGCTATTATCTTAATGGAAGACTTACAGAAGCATAAACATATTTTGCATATGTTGGTTTTCAAGATTTTACTCGTAACTTCACTTTGGTGGTTATTGCTACGTAAGGATTTAAAAAGTTTAAGAAGTCCAGTTCATAACCGAATTAGAACTGAATTGATATGTCGTGTGCGGGGTATTTTACAATACAACTAGCAACTCGCGCGAAGGTTAGGTACCAGCAATCGCCCGCGTGGTACGAAGATCGCTGGCCACCATGACATTGTTCATGAACATAAAAAAGCTAGTTTTAAGAATCCATTACAAAAAAAAACCTCACGACCTCCTTTACGTCACACCTAGCCATAATGCGAGTTTTACTGCACGCTGCACGTACGGGAAAACTCGCATTGTAGCCAGGTGAAGACGTAAAATTTTGTACTCAACACGGGCGGTAATTCGTAAAGCCTCAGAGCGCATATTTATGCACAAACACCTGCGATCTGGGGCATTCACGAATTCACCGCCCTAGTTACGTAATGTACTATACGATGCCCTCTAGAAATCTCCTTAGTAGGTAATAGTAAAATAATGTAGAATACCAACCTATACATTTTAGATATTTAAGACACTACTAATATTTAAGAGACATGTGAGTGTAATTTTTGACTCCACAGTCAAACTATCAATGCAGTTTTGTGGAGCAATGTACCTTATGTTCATGTCTTATTACAAGCTTAATTTTTAGTTTTGAATGAATAAATAATAATAAATAAAAAGGGATAAAATAGCCAATGAGCATCCAGAAAGCCCATCATATTTAATATTGTTTTTCAAGATTTATTCGGTTTAAATTCGAGAATGATTGCTATGACAAATCTAAATGGTATAATATTTATAACCAAACCAGCCTAACTGTGTCGGACACAAGTTATGTCGCTCTCGCACTAAGACATTTGCTGGTAAGGGACGAACGTTATATGTCCGACATAAACGCGATCATGTTAGCTGGGCAGGTTCATAAGAACACGAGTTATGCAGTGCATTTATTGTCCACAACAAATGCACAAAGAATAGCAGTTTTGACTACTACGACGGCGTGTCAAGTGTGGACGGGACTTTAGCATGTGACATAGTGAGTGTTGTGTGTAAAGCGGCAATTACACTGCGTCGTTTACCTAATGCGGTCGCCGAATTCATTTTAAACTACTTAGGCCAACAAACGTCGCCTTTACATTAGTCTGTCCGCCTACCACTAAGCGTTGGCAGCTGTCGATCGCCGAATGCGGCCGACTAACGTGCGCTTTACATTTTTGCGGTCGCCGCATGCAGCATGCCAGCCGAGCGAGCAGGGCGCGGGCCCGCTGTGCTAAACGCGCCGGCAACGCGTGTGGTCATGAATAGGAACCGCGAGTCGGTTCGAAACATGTCGAGCGATTCTCGATATAAAATACGTGAGTGACCCGTTTTCATTATGCACAAATAGCTATTATTACTAGGGTTAAGATTCGGGTGGCAGTTTAGCACAAGTAATGCAGTGGAGTCGTCATTGTACATTTTTTTATTTGAATAAATGAATAACTGAACAATAAATCTATATTACAGGACCGACCGGCCAATTATACATCATTTTTGCGTTTTATTGTTTAGATGTGTTGATATATCGCATATTTTACATAAATTTTTGACAACTGCAATGCAATACTGTAATTTTATAATATAGAATAGAATAGAATAGAATAGAAATAGTTTATTCGTGACACATATACATAACTAAACAAACAAAAAAAATCAAATAAAACATCAATATCATTAGTGTCACGAAACGGCCGCAACTCAGCATTGTTGCTAGCGTAGCCAGCGCTAAAACACTTAAATCAATTTTACTTGTTTGCTAAAATGTTTATGTATTCAATAGCTTGAACAACTTGCAACTGGAATTAAAGTTTCAAAATCTTGCATATTATATTCTTCCGATGCTAAACGGTTGCTAATATTATGAAAAGCATATACTGTGGAAATTTGTTCCATAATATCTGGCGGTATACGGTTTCTAAACTTGTAAAAAATCCATTTATGTGTCGAGAACGTTCTCTCTACATCCACCGATGTTAACGTAGCATGCTTTGCTTTTAACAAAATATTGCTTTTATTGATTTTTTATGAATCAATTTACTTGTATGAATCCAATAAATATAATTACCTATACATAATTGGTTTATCAATAATTTATTCATTCATTCGTTCAATCAAAAAATATATAACAACGACTCCATTGTTCTTTGTTCACCCCAATGCCACCAAACATCCCAACTCTAATTATTACACACAAAAAACAATTGGAAAACAATTCTATACAAGTGTCATTCGTTTTTCTGGCAATTAGCCCCTGTTGACCCCATCGGTGATATAGCGTATGTCAAGAGTCAATAAAGATCATAAAGTTGAAACATGCATGTTTTTTTTTTCATTTAATCTAGTGCATTGGTCTAGCGGCGATTACATGGTTAAAGCCGATTATAAATCACCCAGAATTGGTTGTCTGGTAGAGAATTATTACGGCATTAAGACCGCCTTTTGTATGATAAGTTTTTGAGTGAGCTGCGTAATGCTTTATAGACATTTGGCAACACTATGCATTTAAGGGTTAATAAACTCCCATGTCATCCACCACTCAGTGAGAGACCCTATGCTTCTCCTATAAAGTTCATCGGTTGTTAAACCACCCACCCAATTATGTAATAATGGTAATAATGGTATTGTAAGGAACCTTAGTACATACATATCATACAGTCATACAGGCTTATGGATTTCTACTTACTACGATCCTGACATAATTTCGCTTCATATTATTCTAATAACATTCTTCATGTTCCAGTTACATGAAACTCTTTATCCGGTGTTTCATAGACAAAATATGTAATAACATATTTATAATAGTAAATCTATATATTGTACATACACTCCAGAGCAAATACACGGTTACATTTTGCTTAAAAGCGTTATACAACACATACTACTATAGATTGCACTGTAGAGGTTGCATATACGACCTGACCCCGTATCATGGTCGGCCTTATCACGCGATAAGTGACAAGAGAGAGCGTCCGTCACTGGCTGACACCGTTCGATATAACGAGACGACGCTCCAATCTTGTCACTTATCGCGTGATAAGGCCGACCTTGATACGGGGTCTGTACACTGCAAGTACGAGCTCAGTTTAGAGATATATGTAATACCCGTGGAAGTTTATGAAAGGCTTTATGTACAATGCGAAAATATAAGAGGGGTCAAAGTTTATTATATATTTATATATATATTTATAAATGTCTCAACGTTATCAAATGTTTACTGTACGAGAGGAATTTCGAACAGTTATTTTTATTAACGCTTTAACATAAGATCTAGATACTAATAAGGGAGCATGTTCAGCAAGCGGGTAAGTAAATACTGTAGTTACTATAGAGTAATACAATTCAATTTTTAGAATATATCATTCCTCGGTACCCTTAATTTCCCTTCTTATTATCAAATTCGACACGGGTCATATTCGGCCAATTTCAATCCGAACAAATCCCTGTTGTAATTAATTAATTTAAATCTAGTCGTTTAATGATTCTCGGTAAATTATTTTCATTCATTATGAAAGGCTATTACATATTTCAATGCGGCATCCATTACTGGCTATTTAAACATCAAAGGGCTAAAACTTTTAATGAAGACACCGACTGAATGGAGTAGATAAGGGACGACTCTCTGTAATTAAATCTAAGTCTTCCTACTAAAGCATACCTACGATTATCTGGTAACCTACATACGACATTAATTATGCGGGTTGTACCTATTATTTAATGAGTGACAATGTAAGTGTCGACGTCAATTACGTTTTCAAGTTTGAATCTTATTGGAAATGGGATAGGACGAAAAGTCTATTGTACACGAATGGGATCTTTTTATATGTGCGTCAAGGATAACGGAGTGCAGAATCCTAAGTGATAATCAGAGCTTCGCTGTGGCATCGCGTAGTGCTGATACTCATTTGGATTTGGCTGTGCGCTAAAGAAAGGGATTTTGAATTTCAATCGCGCATTCAAAAGGCTTTATTTCGTAGTTTAGGACCGAATTTTTTAAGCTAATTTATAGCCCAGGTCATTTATCGCATAGTACCATTTGGCAGCATCGTGTTTGGGTAAGGACCAAATTCTTGGCCAGTAACGATAATCTGAAACGATTTGTCATACACACGATCGATAAAACTGCACAAACGGACTGCGCAGTCAAATCGCTACGATAAATCGTTGTCGTGTGTAGCAGGCATTAGTCGGTAGTTAGCCATACAAACCGAAGAAGTGAAAAAAGTTCCGTTGTGAGTGAGTGTCGTGACACAAATTTACCATAGAATTGTATGGTCAATTTTCGTGTCACAACGGAAAACTTTCATAGAAGAAGAAAATTTGGTCCTTACCCGTTTATAGTTTACGAGATATTTTATGTAATTTATCTTATGTTAAAGCTTTAATAAAAATAACTGTACGCAATTCCTCCCGTACAGTAAACATTTGATAACGTTGAGACATTTATAAATACAACATTGACCCCTGTTATATTTTCGCACTGCTCATAAATCCTTTCATAAACTTCCACGGGTATTACATATACCTAGAAACTGAGCTGGTACTTGCTCCGAGTATCTTTTCAAGTGCTCTGATTTCCAGACCATTACATTCAAGGGAAACTGCGAAACGAGAAAATGATAAGAATTTATTGGAATTAAATGAAATTTCACATCAGTAGCTATACCTACTACAGTAAATTGCTTCGAACTGATTCCAAACAATTCTTCTACAATTTATTTGGAACAACACAGAAGGTACTCGTATTATTATTATTAAACAGGACTTAATCGCGTATAATTAACTTATTTATTTATCACTTGACAGTGTCATCAATCCGGTCGTCGTAAGTTCATCATATCAGCCGAAAGACGTCCACTGCCGGACATAAGCCTCCCCCAAAGAGTGCCACAATGACCGGTCCTGCGCCAACCGCATCCAGTGGACTCCTTTACCAAGTCAACGTAAGTTGCGAGGGTTATAATCTGTTTGTATGACAAGTTTGACAGTTCTCTATGAGATGGCAATGGCAACTGTAGATGTCGGTGCACTTGGCAACCGGACTAAAATGGAACAATTTAATAGAAACCGACAGAATTCGCCCAGGCGTGGCGTGTAAGTTCATACTACTGGAAAGAACCCGCCTAGCGGCATCTGAGCAAACATAACGAGCGCCCGCTATAGGCGGGTTCTTGTTTGCAAACGTGTTAACGATTACCAATAAAGTGTCGTCCGCCCTCACGGTGGGTTGTACCAAACCGTCTGTAAGCCTAGTTAGTTGAAAACTGAATGTATGGAAATTTTGAGAACTTTCTATGGAATGACATCTGCCGGCGCCATGATTAACTAATCGGCCTGTAAACGTAAGGTGGTGCAATCCACCCTAACTAAAACTCACGTTACAATCAGACATGTGTAAAAATTACTCCTAATTCTAATATTTGTAATTACCCACTTTATAATTCCACTTGGCCAGATCAATTACAAACATTTAAAACCTATCCCAGACCTAGAATTAGCGATATTGAAGACCGATAGCGGAATTGCAGGCACACCGGCAATTCAGCGAAACAATGAACGATTGTTTAACAAATGACAAGCACGTGGATCGTCATCAAATGGCACGTTTCTGTAAATTGCCATGCCATTTGTTATGCAAGGAAGACAAACAGTAATGCTTGGAAAATTCTACAAATCACTCTGTCTTTTTATGACCCGTGCATACAGTTTTTGTAAAATTAAAGTATGTTTGCGTGCATATAAAAAATGTTTTGAATGAAATATTATAAGAGGGGGCTTATGCGAAGTAAGAGTCCAACCAAAAATGAGAATTTATAATCATAGCCCTTAACTATGACAATGTGCACCGAAGAGACGCGAACCTAAGTCTCTGTATGACATTTTAAAAAAATGATGTCACAAACTATCTGTTGCTCAGGCTAAATAAGGGAAAACAATGTTTTTTTATGCTGTAGTGGCGATGAACCAGCTTACCGCTCAATTGGTGAAGTATGTAGTGGATGTTTAGAGGCGGGATTTCACCGGTGTGCGGCACTGTGCGGCACAAGCATTTTTGTACTGAATATGCGCACAGTGCCAAACACCGGTGGAATCCCGCCTTAAGATGATTATAATGAAATAGCACTTAAGGTTCATATTTTACTAGACAGATAAGACACTATAAAACTGATGTTGGTGGTTAAAGAAACCAATTCGAAAAGCTTCGCTTTTTTACAAGCTTTTATTTGGTTTCACCTGTTCAGGTGTCTGTAATGAAACCTTGCAAGCTTTTTACCCACTTCCCGGTAACTGATTGAGTTGAAATTTTGGGTAAGCTAAGTATAATTTGGATGACAATTCAATATTTCGGTACCATCGAGCTGATCTGATGATGGAGACAGGTTACCTACGTTAGAATCTTCTCAATGAGTAGTTGATGAAGGTATACAGAAAAGTACAGTCGGCAATAAAAACCTGTACGAAAAAATATTTTTTTCACAGAACCTAGTTTATCTGTTAGGTATTAAAGTTACTGTTAGGTACATGTATTGTATACCCGCAATCAAAATTACAAGAATAGTAGATTATATGACAAGGGTCTAAAATAAGCTATCACCACGAGATGGTTATTTTCCCAGACGAAGTGAGGGGATAGTTCGAGGGGTAATACCACTATCTTTTATCCCGTGATATCCGGAAATATATAGATTGGACTTTCTGAAAGGCTATATTTTATCCCACTGTGGTTAGGCTGCGTGGGCGGGTTGGTCATAAATATCGAATGTTCCTGGCACCTCCGTAATCCACAAATCAGAATTATTCATCAAATTATTAGTAAACGTGCTGAATACTACTAACTATAGTGTACTTGAGGTTATTCGATTGGACCCTGTTCAATTTCATAAAAAATTGCTGGAGAGAGTAATTCGCGAAAGCCTAAGTTACTCCCTCCAGGGCTAAAGTAAACCGAGTTTACGATAATTCCGGATATTTACCTCCTACATACAAACTCACAAACTTTACTCCATTCTTATAAGTATAGATTTATACATTACATTCCTTAGGATGGTAAATGATGTCTCAAATCGCAGGTGTTAGATGAACATGTAATCGGAGATATTTCTATTACCATCCATAGTGTATACAAAATGCTATAGCTACGTGGGTACATCTTCATCTAAACGGAAAGTGGGACTTTCTGCCAAGCGGGCGGCAACTGTCAATTTACGGTCAAGGTTAATCTAAATCTTTGTACAATTCATACGGATAAACAATCTAAAAAGTGAAGTACAAATTGAATGATTTCAAGGGTTGAGCATCAAATGGCGTGCCATTTGCTTCACATCCAAGCTTCACGTTCCCCAAATATTAGGAGACGAAATACGCCAAAATGTTATGAAAGACAAACATTGTACAGCCCCAACGACCGCAGAAGCACGTGTGAAACCGCCTCTTTAGCAGATTTGCCAGACAATATCGCAAACTCAAGCACAACAATTGAAGAACAATACCCACCATATACTCATACTTTATTGATAATAAAAAAATACATGTCAACATTATACATACGTATTATATTATAAGCTTAGGTTATTATAATTATAAATATTGAATATATGTATGTACGTTTGCTTCTCTGAATTTAGCCCGAAGTCATCTGACATTCATAGCAACGAGTGTCCAAAAGGCAACAGGGTGCCTCGCGGTATTTGAACTCCTAAATGTTGTGGAACCGCCCTGTGCAACGCAAATTAAGCCGACTTGGACTGGGGCGGGGCGGAATTAAAAAAAATGATTTTGAGTGATTGAAAGTGTATACGCTCTATATAATGAATTAATGATGGTTTAAATCGAATACCTGGCGAAATTTTTTCACACCCCTCCAATTTCCGCTCCAGGTCAAGTTGGGTCAGTTTGGGTGGCACAGGGCAGTTCCACCGCTTGAGCTCAAATACCGCGAGCCATCGGGTTGTCACTCGGACACCGAAAGAAGGCGTCATTGTTTTAACTACGATACCTTTGCGACGTTAGTGGTAGCTACATCACAGACGCAAAAATGTGTACAAACACTGGCGGCTGGGACACGCCTCGGCGGGTGATTTCGACACGTGTAGTAATAAAGACCCTGGGGATATTGCTAACTTCGTCATTGGTGATAGTCTAGACATGTACACAATCAAGTTTCAGATACTGAAAAGTTATGTATTTGGATGAAACGTGCCCCATGGCTGAAGTGATTGTTCTATCTTGAAGGACGTGCAACAATCGGTGGCAGTACAGACAACGTCATATAACTCTATGGCCATGGCATAGCTTAGTAGGTATGCCATGCTCATAGAGATATCATATTCACGACATCACATAAATTGGCTCTTCTTTTATTTTTATCCTTGTAAATGTATAAGCTTTGTACCTATTTAATGTGTCAAATATCCATACTAATCCATACTTACAAAAAAATATTATAAATGCCAAAGTGTGTCGGTCTGTCTGTCTGTCTGATGCATCTTCACGCTTAAATTAAGCGCTGAACCGATTTAGATGAAATTTGGTATAGAGAAAATCGTACTTTCAGGGAGTCTGCTTATAATTAGTAGTGCCTAAAAACTAAAAATCGGCCAAGTGCGTGTCGGGCCACGCACTGCGCACGCGCAGGGTTCAGTAGTTGCCTGTTTATCTTAGTTACATCGACACGCATGCGCCAACATTGATTGCGACCAAATGATTGCGTCGCTCGGTCGAATTTGTACAAAAGTTGGCCTTTCTAATGGTCCCCATCCACTATCAGTCCGCCGGACGATATCAGCCCTGTCAGTTAGAACAAAATTTGACAGTTCCGAACAATGACAGTCCAGGGACTGCAGGCGGACTGATAGTGGGTGGGCCCCTTAAGTACAATTTAGGTTGGTCTACTATTACTCGGTAACTAATTGTAATTATAGTTAAAATTATATTTAAGCTGTCCATTTAGCACTTGAATTTTTATCTGGTGAACAATGGCACTGTTTCCTATTGCATAAGCCCACCGCAAATCCTCCGACCAGATAAAAATGCAACAAGTAACAATAAAAAGCATACAAATAGCTACCATCTCCTCTTAATTATCAATTAACAAAAATTAGGGCTTTAAAGCCTAATATCTCTCAAACGATTCACTGAGTTAACGAAACGACAACCCTCCCTATCCTCGTAACTATGGTTTTAACGAGAAACATACCCTATATAATAAAATAAGATTTTATTCTACTGTTTTGTCGGCGTGATTGAAAAAAAATATATATATATATATATATATATATATATATATATATATATATATTAGGGGACAATCCTATACACAAATCGATCTAGTCCAAAACTAAGCAAAGCTTGTACTTTGGGTACTAGACGACGATAAACATACTTATATAGATAAATAAATACTTAAATACATAGAAAACATCCATGACTCAGGAACAAATACATGCCCTTACCGGGATTCGAACCCAGGACCTCTTGCTTCGTAGGCAGGGTCACTACCAACTAGGCTAAAGCGGTCGTCAAAAAAATTGATTTATATACTTACCCATGCCGAATTACAGTTTTTTAGTAGTACCCAAGTGTTACTACGGAAAAAGAAATAAATAGACGTATCAAACAAACCTGGAACAAGTACTGGGCAATGAAAGAAAGTTTCAAAAGTTCATTACTAACTCCACTGAAAACTAAAGCGATGCAAATCAGCCTTATGCCTTGCCTATCCTACGCATGTCAGACCTGGACAATGACTCAAAATACACTAAACAAAATAAAAATATGTCAGAGGGGAATTGACAGAAGTTTCATGAACATAAAAAGGAAGGATAGAGAAAAGAACAGAACAATCAGAGAAAGAACAGAAGCCAAGGAGATAGCAAAACTTTACTCCGATTAAAGTGGAAATGGGCAGGACATACGCAAAGAGTTATGGACGGAAGATGGTCACACACACTAATGAACTGGTATATTATATATAAAAAACGTAAAAAAGGCAGAACATTCAAAAGGTGGAGTGATGATATTGTCCTAATAGCAGGTAGAACATGGTCTAGAACAGCAAGAGACAGGGGAAAATGGAAGCAATTGGAGGAAGCTTTCACCGCAATAGGCGGTCCTTACAGTTAACTTATATATTAAGAATTAAGTACATAATATATTATAGTAATGTTAAGGGAAAATAAAGCTTACTATACTATACTATAAGTGTTACTGGGCTAAGCCGAAGACGGACGGACGGATGGACGGGAGATCGGACAGACAGACAGGCATGGCGAAACTATAAGGGTTCCTTGTTGACTACGGAACCCTAAAAAGGGAGATGTGACTCAAATAAGGAACCCCTTCTTTAAACTTTCAATTTAGTTAAAAAAATATCATTCTCGTCAATCCAACAAACGTCGATAAACAACAACTCACAGACACAGAACTATACGACAACAACAACAATTTTATGGCCTCACTAAGTGCGAGCCGAACGACACTAAAACAAAAGTTAATAGTTCCGGACATTCCAGTAAACACCTGCATAATGATTCACGCCTTGGCTCTAAACATTGACGGTACGAGAATAGACCAAGTATTAGCAAGGGCGAATTTAATCCGGGTTACTATCCTTGATGTTACGCGTTAATTACGCGTTGAATTCCACAACAACCGCGTCATTTTTGATGGAAGAAATGTTGATGCAATTTTAATTAACTTTCCTCTTTTTCCAATGCACACGCCAGTTTGTGAAAAGTTAATAATTAAACAGGAAAGGTAAATGTATACCTATAACCCACGGAATCATACATAGGTTTTTTTACATTTCACATTGTCCGTATAAATACCGTAGAAAAATGAAGTCAATGAACGGATAGACACAGTAGAACTAATAGAAAGTATGAAAGTTATTGTATCGAAAATATCAATATCAGCCTTTTTACGTCCCTCTGTTGGGCGCAGGTCTCTTCTAATTGATGAGAGAAAAGCAGCGATACGACTGCCAAATCGGCAGAAATCCTTCAACTAGTGTCGAAAGGCATTGACCTCATGTGTGACATAACTGATATAGCCTGCATGCTTTTGAAACAGTAAGTTTCGGCTGGTATCAGTCATACTGTTCGCGCTGACCGCTCATGGGCCGTATTTTTAAGTCTATCTACTACTGGTGTGGGCGATGGGCTAGCAACCTGTCACTGCGATATTACATTTGTTTGATCTTTTATACCCACATTTATGCTCAAAGTGGTACTGGAACACAAGTTTCATGTGCTCTGCACGTCTATCATGAGACGGCCGGCCGCGACATACTCTCGATTTTTCTCGCACTATATCCATCCTCTTGTTCTAAGTGTCCTAATAAGAGAGACGGATAGTACGAGAAAAATCGAGAGAGCTCGCGCGCCGTCGCGTGATAGCCGTGCTGCCAACCCCATTTAGGGATAAAGACGTGAATGTATATATCTGTTGCAGGGAAATGGTCAAAACAGAGATTTGATCAAATCTCTAAGGGATATGATCAAATCACGCAGGATGTTAAAATGGTGAATCCATTTTGTCATTTGCCTAATACAAATCAGTAATTTGATCAAATCTCTGAATCTGTTTAGTGAAATGACGAAATCGGACAAAAAAGTCAACTCGTTTTGTCATTTCACTAGACTTGTTTAGTGATTTGATAAAATCCCTGAAACGCGTCAGTGAGTTGACGAAACTAACGCGATAAAGATTTTTCCGCCCTTTTATAAAAAAAATAACCACGAAGACGGTGGCGGGAGCAGAGCTCCCACCACCATCTTCTAACCTATCCGCCATCCGAGTCTAAGTCCCAGAACCGTTTAAATGACTAATGATTTAGGAGCCAATATCTGCGAGTTAGTTTCGTCAATTCACTGACGCGTTTCAGGGACTTATCAAATCACTAAACAAATCTAGTGAAATGAAAAAACGAGTTGCCTTTTTTGTCCGATTTCGTCATTTCACTAAACCGATTCAGAGATTTGATCAAATGACTGATTTGTATTAGGTAAATGATAAAATGGATTCGCCATTTTAACATCCTGCGTGATTTGATCATATCCCTTATTAGGGATTTGTTCAAATCTCTGTTTTGGCCATTTCACTGCGACATATCTACTACTGCCCATGACCAGGTGTAGTCAAGGAATTTAATTTCCAAGCCACCTAACGTTCAATATCGTATAGCAAACTGACACCATAACAGCTGGCTAGAGCACGACGTTACTTTTACATATCGCATGCGTTGTTTTATGTTAGTACTAGGCAACAAATTAACTACATTGACATGGTGACACGTTTGGCCTATGACCAGCAGTAGACGTCTTTCGGCTGATATGATGATGATGATGATGATGGTGAACTGAACTTTGGGACACTTTACCAAAACTGGAGTCTGGATTCGCTTGTCATCTCGCTAGTTCGGTGTACCCTTGTTTTGTCGACAATCTTTTCATCGAATATTATTTCATCGACAACGATTCATCGCAACTTTAGTAGTAGTAATATTGTTTGGCGTTATTTTATTTCAACTACTATTCATTTAAATTAATCTTACTACGTAGAAATACTATTCAACGAATATTAATTAATCGCTGATTTGTTTCAAATTATCTTAATTGGCACTACTACATAACATTGAAATTCATTTCTTAGACGTATTACTTTAATACAATTTTATATGTCCTACTGCACATTTATACATTATTCAAATTATGTAAGTACCTAGTTTATTGTGTGACATACAAATATGTATAATATGTATGTATGTATAATAAAACTAAGAATCATTGGTGTAAATCGTTTATAACAAAAAAGTATCAGGGCGGACAAAAATGGCTTGTCATAAGCGAAATCTGTTTTAGGTCGGTTAGGTTAGGGTTCACTTGTGTCCCTCAGGCCAGAAATAGACACCCCGCGCAGCGGGGTGGCGTCGCCTCGCTGCACGGCTATAACAAGACGGCACGCGAGCTCTGATCATCATGACAAACGATGAAATGTATAATATGTATGTATAATAAAACTAGGAAAAATTGGTGTAGGTAAATCGTTTATTACAAAAAAACACACCCTAATGCAGGAGCAGGATCTATTTATTGATTAAAATAATAATAAAAAAACAAAAATCAACAAGACATAAGTCTGTAGAGATAATATAAGACTTAAACTACCCACATATCTATAATCTCGCAGAGTGAGCCAACTGACGTGATTGCGTTTAGTTTCAATTACGAATATTACCAATTGAAATAATTTTATGCGGAATAAATATTATTACAAGTAAAAAAAATTGTATAGAAAAAACTCGAAATGAAAAGCTATGACATGAATTTGATTGAAATAAGTCAACTATCAATTAAAAGACCTCCTTTCAAATTACCTAGTATCGAGTTTTCGACGGGATGACCTGTCGATGAAATGAAAATACTTGAAACGTTGTCTTTGAAATAATATTCGATGAAATGTTTGTCGGCAATTCAATGGTAAACCCGCTAGTTCTCTTATATGATATTAGCGGCAAGTTTTTATTTTACAATTAACTCGATTGACACTGACACATAATTGCCTGACTAATAAATTCGTAATTAGAAAAGCAAATCATAACTTTTCTCAAAAAGGTTATCACTTATCAGTAATGTGAAGTGACAAATAATACAGTATTGAGTATTGACATGTCAATACTCAAAGTACTGATATAGAATTTTCGAACTTGAGAGTCCGCAGTAAGCTCGGCCGAATTTAACCTTCCCATACAAACGTAGTCTGCACGCTCTCATTTTAAAACTACGTGTTTGATTGTGACGAAAATTCTCATAATCAATGACATGAGGTATATCTATGTCTGTATATAAAACAAATATGTATTATAAAACAAACGAAATACAGCAAAAACAAGTTTTGAATGGAAAATTTTATTTACTATAGTATCTGAGCTACATAAACTAATTACAGACATAGATATACCTCATGTCATTGTACATGCATGCAAAGTTTCGTTACAATCCGTTACATGGAGTTTTAAAATGAGAGCGTAACTACGTTTGTATGGAGAATGATAGCGCTTACTGCGGACTCTTAATGCACTGCGAATGTCTAACGTTTCAATGAAATGGGTAGGGAATTAAATTCCTTGACTGTACCTCTCATCCACGAGAGGACCTGTCCAGTGGGATGTCGACTTCAAAGCCCTTAAAAAGAACGCAGGCCGCCATACACTTTCTTCAGACCCCGAATCATGGTCGGCTTTATCATACGACAAGTGGCAGCATAGAGCGTCCGTCACTGGCTGACACCGTTCGATAGAACGAGACCGGCGCTCTATCTTGTCAGTTATCGCGTGATAAGGCCGACCATGATACGGGGCCAGGTCGGTGATGATCTTTTCAATATAATTACTTATTTGTACATACCTAACATTCTCGGTTTCTATTTACCAAAAGCTTTAAAGACCAGAATGCATTAACGTCTAACTTTCATCGAAGCTTCAAAGTTCAACATTCCAAGCTCCCATAATTAAATTTTACCTTCACTGTAATAACAGTCATCAGCCAGATAACTAGCGAAGCGGGTTGCCCGCGAGATTAGGTTTAATCCATTTGATTGATTGCGATGTAACGCCCACACTTATGCAAAAGGATCGATACGTGCAACCTAGATCTGTGTGACCTGAACATCGGTTATTTATTGTAGCGCATTTTTGCATATATCTTCAAATCATGACTTAAACTTATACAGTTTATCATTATAGTATTGATTTTAATGGAAAGGGAACGGAGAGAACGCAATGATACATACATTCAACCGTGTTACCAAAATTATTGAAATAAATTGAATTGAAAGGAAGTAGGCTAAATCGCCAATAGCCAGCGTTCAACTGGCCATCACCTCAAACTAAAAATGAACTCTATTCACATGTAATAGTTTTTTTTAGTATAGGTGTTAATTACTGGCCACGTCATACTAAATTGAATTCTGTTTGTAGGGGAACAGAGTTAATGTTTGAAGGGTTAGCCAGTTATTGGCGATTTACCCTAGGAAGAGCGTAAATTCTTGGTTTAAAGATGGAGAAATTGTGATTTATAATTGCAGTGATAGGTAGCTAGCATATTTATTTTACCGAGTCAATACCAGCAATATCGAAGTTAGCTTAGTGTTTTTCGCCGAGTATTTATCTCTAACCTATTCAATCCACAAGGACTTCTAAAAACAGCGTCCTTCAAATACTTCGGGAATAACAACGAATTCAAACGAAAACAAAACACTACTGAAACGTCTCCGAAATCGTGTTGTTTGGAAAACCGTGAGGGAATTTATGTTGGCTTAAAATACACCGGTTATAAATGTTTCTGGTATTATATTTAGATAAGGACCAGCACGGGTACCACAGGACGGGCCGCGAGCGGGATCGCGGCGACATAGACTTCTCTTTCTAAGCGTTTTAACTGACGGATAGTCTATCTCACCGCGCCACCGCTCGTCCGTCCTTTGATAGCGGGGCTGCAGCCCGCAATTGCGGGTGCGTAACGATGGCTATAAATATCTATGATATAATATTACTCGCAATAACGCTCATCTGATATAATTCTCAAGTTCTATAACAACACTTATTATATTTTCATAGGACATAATTATCATTTTATATAACGGTCATTTGATATAAAAATATTTGGTATAACATACATTAAGTATAATGCATATTTGCTATATTGAACATTGGATATAATGCTAATTTCTTCTAATGCACAATTAGCATAATATTTTTTGGTAGACTCTAAGGCAGGTCGGTGTAGGTACGACGACGAGCGAAGCGAGGAGGAGTGTTAGGTTGAGCTGCGACCCTACAGCGCGCGAGCCGATCGAGAAAAACGAGCGCGCCGCGGTAGCGGCCGGCGAAGCGCCAGAACCGAACACTTTTTACTACCTAATATATACTTACATAGTACAATTTGCGAACCGTTACGTTAGCTACATTTTCTTTTAATAATAAAATATTATTTTACTTGATAGTTATGACATATAACTTGTATGTAACATGAGCATTATACCATATAATGATTATACAAAACAAGTGTTATATCCGATGATCGTTATACAAAATAAACATATATATTTTGATATTATAACAAACGTTTATTATACACAATGAGTGATTATATACCTTGAAATTATGTCAAATGTTGTTATAGCGAATGAAATTATATTATTTATTTTTATACCCATCATTACACACCCCGCAATTGCATCACGTTTTTAGCAAACCTACTGCATGGTTACGTTGAGATCAAGTAAGGCTAGAAAACTTGGTCGGGCGCCAACATAGAACAATATTCCGTGGGCGTCAATTTCCTGCTCTAACTGAAGGCTTTTGTAAAAAATGGGCTGTAGGTACGGGGTTAGTTAAGAGTAAATTACTTACTGCTGTATCGCAAAGTAGATCTTGGCCTCCGACACTAAAGATGACCAGGCTTCCCAAATCCGTAAAAGAAACGGTATTATTAAGAGTAATTTCATTCATATATTGTATCGAGTTCATGTAATGTCGGTGCATGAGGTGGTTTTCTGACACATAACTTAGTGAATACAAAAGCGATTGTAACAAAAAGTAACCATGAATCTCACGGGCAAATAAAAGAAGTTTCTCATGGGAATATGGTAATCTAATAATTGGATCTGGTTTTACGGAAGCAGGAAATCTTAAGACAAGCAAGATCATTGTGATATTGTAAAATTAGATTCAAGTAGAATAAGATAAAACAGATCAATAATTGTTTTTTTTTTTACTCATGTTTTTACTCATTTCTATCAATGCTAAGGACATCAGCCAGGAAAGGATTCTTGGTTTCTTTTGACATATCATATCGTTCATCTAGGCATGATGTAGAGAAATAAATAATTATTGGTTCAATTCAATTCAATTCAATTCTTTTATTGCAATAATCATGTTCATTATACAATGGATGTAAAAATTATAATAAGTAGGTACATGATACCCTGCTAGGGCACTGCAATTTTCTTACATTCTAGAATTAGGTTATTACTAGGTGTATTATAATAACAACACAACAATTTAACTATTCTACACATTCAATTAGTGTTTTTAACTTATATAAAGGTACTTGTGGAATTTTACATAGTAGGTAAAATTAACCTAATGATTTGATATAATTGATAATAATGATAAATATAGTTGATTACGAATTCTATTCTTAATTTTTTTCATTTACATATTCATTTACAGTATAACAGCATTTAGAAATTAATAATTCTTTGATTAATTTTGAAAACTTTTTGTCACATTGTTCATCTTTAATTGTATCTGGTAATTTGTTCTGTGGAAGGCAAACGCGCTATAGGAACGATTAAGAGGGCTGCAAAATGCAGTCTTTCCCATGCAGTCTAACTCAACGAGGAACCGAACTGCTCGATGCAGGGCTATAGCATGCACTGAAAAAAGAATTTGGGTAACAGTAACCAAAATTTAGCTACCAGTAGGTCGTAATCTAGGGAATTGCGAACTACTGGTTATCAGTAACAAAATCAGTTTGTTATTTATGTAGTAAATGTTGTTTATATTTAACTAAAGTTTACTTCCCTACAACGAATCTTTCGAAACTAACAAAACTCGTTTGATTGATCCTTTTTTTGAGTTTGCGGTCACGATCCTCAATCATCAAGGATCGAAGAAGAAGATCAATGGTAATAATTATGGGAAGCGATGAGCATATAGTGTCTTCCGTGTAAGAGAGATTTCCGGTTCAATAAGCCATTGACAATAACACAATGGGATAAATATGACACGAGACAATCAAGCTGAAAAATACAAGGACAAATGTTTAAACAGTATAAAGCCATACGAGTATGTTTAAATAAGTGCCAAAGTTTAGATATTTGGGAGTTTATTACTAAATCACGTAAACCCGGCGGAGCGGGTTAAGGAGCTCCCATAATTGGCGCATGGGATCGTATCTTCGATCTGAATCTCTCAGTTTTCTTAGGTTTTTGGTAGCTTATTATGTTAACAACAACGGCTTTAAGCAATATAGTATCCCATTTTTACCTCAAAGATCATTGTGTTCAGGATATTTGCCATCTAAGTTAAACAATTTTAGGCCAAAAAACCGGTTTCTGGCCATAACTTTTGTGTTAATTCGTTTAAAATGAAAACCCTAGACCAGTTTTTAGGGACGTCACAGACGAACCCAAATATGTAGATTTCGTATTTGTTATATCTTTCACGTCAATAGAGATACAAAATAAGTGTTATTTTAGACAATGTTTAAAAAGATCATACAAAATTAAGTATTTGTTTCAAAATCCGGTAGACCAGAATGGAGATAAAAGATTGAAGAACCGATAACCGTTTGATTTATACTTCTATTTGTAGTGCAAAAGTAGGAGATACGATTCAAAACTTGTCAAAAATCGATGGAAACCTCGGGTAGCCCCTTAAGATTAATTTCATTTAGTACTCTAGCTTCCGGCCGCGACTTCGTCTACGTGGACCCGAGGTAAAAACTATCCTATATTTTAATCCTGGCCTTAAACTATCTTTGTGCAAAACTTCATTCAAATAGGTTGAGACGTTTATGCGTGAATGAGTAACAAACATCTACCCCAACTTTCGCATTTATAATATTAGTAGTTACAAATAGAGTATAAGCCTGTATTAACATATTGAAGTTTTTAACTTTTTATCCAAGAAAAAGTCCAATAGAAGGAAGTCAACACGAACGAAGTCGCGGGCAAAAGCTAGTATTTAATAAACAAGCAATTTCTTAACGTATTTTTTTCTGCTCTGAAGCGGACAGGTGACAGGAAAAGTAAAATTTGTAGTACACGAGCCAGAATGCGCGGAAAAATGTGGGTTTTTGTAACCGCTGGTGGCGCAGTCTGTCTGCTGCAGGCTTTCATAGCCTTGAAAACATACATAACCATCTAGAACGATACAAAAACAGGCCCTGAAAGTTGATCGGCCGTGGCGTACTTATTTAACTTGTAAATATTTGTATATGCTTTAAAAAGGATATATCGAGAAACTCTTGAAAACAGTTTCCGATTAGTAAATCTAAAAATATTAAATTAAATTCCGTTTGTAACCCACACTATGCGATTTAGCTAATTCATTTATCAGGTTTATGCCCAGTTACACAAAGATACGTTATGCAAAAAAATAAATAGTAAATAACGTACCGTATTAACGGAACCGAATCATCAGCCGGATACACCATAAACGAAACTAGTCTTTGTCCAACAGAATATTATCAGAAACACACCGTATGTATGTAATTCAAGACACACTTGGTCCCCAGTCTATCATCAACTCGAGCCTCGGACACAAATAACACTAACTATATTACGGCGACGGCTATACTTTAGTTAAACACAAACCACAAGTGCAAGTCTAAGCTAATGCCTTGACGTAATGCGGCATCATTGAAAATCACGGACAGTAGGCGTACACGACACGTCATTACGAGTCTGTTGCCAACTGGAGAGCTAAGTGATTTCGCAAAATCCTTTTGTTACGTCGTTATTTTTTTTCAGTTATTATGACGAAAACGACTCAAAAACAAACATTACCGATATCTATTGGTTCATTGTTATCTTCAAGTAGGGTTATAAATAAACAATAGAACAATCAGTAACAACTCCAGTACACGTTTTAGGCTTTTCCTTTTACATTTAGCAACAATAGAAGCAGTAAAAACTGGAACAAACTATACACACAAAGCAATTGGCCATCAGAGCACATTACAGTGCTAGGAAGGACAAGCTAATGCAAACCAAGATTAAGCCAATGGCCAGTAGTGGGAAAAGATGCGCAAAGGGTATAGCCCCGTGTTTGTATGGGGCATCGGCCCCAGAAGCCAAATCGATTGCCTTTTTGCTAATTTATTAGTCCAGATGTAAGATGATATTTCCAAAAAAAAACTACCTGAAACGCTGCAGGTTTTTGAGAAAGAAAAAAAAACGAAAATGGTTTTCATTATTTTTTATCTAAACTACTTAACGGATTTTTTTGAAACTTACACACATTATGTAAGTAATAAAAATGTATTATTTACAAAAAAAGGATTTGCAAATATCCTTATAAGTAGTAAAATTATCACTTTTAAGTTATCAATTTTTTTTTTCTGAGATAACCCACCAATTTTGGCTATATTATGTATAAACTAATATTTTGTAGACATATTTTTTTCAGGAACATTAACTAAAAAAAAATTGAAAACTTAAATGTGATAATTTTACTACTTATAAGGATATTTGGAAATCTTTTTTTTTTAATAATACATCTTTATTACTTGCATACGTTTCAAAAAAAAATCAGTTGAGTAGTTTAGATAAAAAAAGAAAACCAATTTTCGTTTTTTTTTTCTCAAAAACCTGCAGCATTTCAGGTAGTTTTTTTTGGAAAATATCATCTTACATCTGGACTAATAAATTAGCGAAACGGCAATCGATTTGGCTTCTGGGGCCGATGCCCCATACGAACACGGCTATACCCTTTACAACCAGTGACGACTTAGGCGATCCATGACTAGGGAAAGCCATCTCGATCAGAGATATGACAAAAGTTTCATCTGACTGAGAGGTGCACCTCGCAAGGTTGCATTCGCTACCCAGGACCAAACTTGATTAGGACCTAGGACGTCCGACCCCAAGTTAACGGGAACAAGTCAGACAAAAGAAAGAGATAAATATTTATTTGAAAACGTCTCCGATCCGGACACGATACTTTTCATGAGCTACATGAGTTGCCCTTAGGCAAACAGGGTTAGGCTTAGGGTTTTTTTTTGTTTCACATTCAGATTTATCGAAACGAGTTTTGGGTGTAACAACTTTACTTAAAAAAAAACAGTAGAATTGCGCTTTTTTGTTGAGAAGTCTGTTAAGAGAGGAAGCAATAACGGAAGATCAGAACTGTTAGTAATTTGATGAAGGTAGATCAGAAACAGTGATAAGTTACATAACATCGCCCACGTCTCACTTAGGCCGGAACTTTCGCCACATTAGTATTGTTATGGTAGTTAGAAACGGAACATTGATACCGGTAAGCAACGTATACGTGACTAAATCTCGTACAAAGCCGACCTTGGTAGAACGGTTAAAGTTTTTGAATATAAAGTCATTTCGATTAATGTTCGCAAGTCCAAAAGTCCGTGGAATACGTGAGTTGAGCGTTAGGCGAGACACGCGACGTGATTTATACTCGTAGAATTCCGTGACGGTATTACCCATTGAACTAACCAAGACAACGCACTAAATCAAAGAGGATTTAAAGCACTTATATTATGGAAGATGTGTTCTGTAAAGTTACCGTTGTGTCCTAAAGGAGCCTGGGGTCCGCTTTGGCACCTAATCCCAAGATTTGGCATAGGCACTAGTTTTACTATTTTTGTACAACGTGTTAATAAAATAAAGGAAAAGCTGAAAACAGTTTGTCCAGAATCGACAGTAGAATGTGAAAAAATAAAGAAATATTGTTTTTGACCTTCGTATGGAGCTTTGGCCGACTGGGGCGACCTGCTCCATACAAATGTAAAAAATGAATTGTGTCAAAAAAAAACTACTTTTTTTTCACATTCTACTCTCGATTCTGAACAAACTGTTTTCGGGTTTTGCGTTATGTTAAGTATTAATACGTATTGACCGGAAAAAAGCTGCTAGAGATGAACTCATTGAAAGCCTGCTTCTTAATTATACTGACATGGTTTTAGGTGAAAAACACAATTTGCAAACATTACTACGCTGGCTTAGTTGCGGTACGCTATAGCTACGGTAGACTAGTGGTTCAGGCATACGGCTGTCAAGTGGCGGTCGTGGGTTCGAATCCACGTTCGTATCAATGAGTTTTTCGGACCTCATGTACGGAATATTTACCGTTAGCTTTTCATTGAAGGAAAACATCGCGAGGAAACCGATGTAATCCCAATAAGGTCTAGTTTTCCTTGTGAGTTGGAAGGTCAGATGGCTGTCGCTTTCTTAAAACTAGTGCCTATGCCAAATCTTTGGATTAGATGTCAAAGCGAACCCCGGGCTCCTTTGGGGCACAACCGGGAATAACAATAGGAGGAAGATGAGACAATTTGCAAACATTCATAGACAAGAGAACCCTCATTGATACAAGTATTACTTTCTCGATTATTGATAATTATGCAACACTCGCAACAGTCTATCGTGATGTAGTTTTTGTCACGTGTTACGCAATCGGGCGTTAGACAGAAAATTGAAAGTGGCATCAATAATAACTTTCACCAGGGCTTGATAAGCGTGCACGCGGTCGAATGCGGAAAGCGATCCCGTGACGCCCCTCCCTTAAGGCCTGCAACACACTGGCGCGGCCTGCGGTGGCCGTAATAGTAAATTTGACAGCTAATGACAATTTTACTATTGTTCGCCGCGGCCAGGCCGCGCCAGTGTGATGCAGGCTTTAGACGGAGCTGGCACTGGCACTCATTGGGTTTTTAGGCGGTAGTCGAATCCACGAATTGCCAATCCCGCCAAGGCAGATATAGTATTTTTCTCTGAAAACGCGAGAAAGTAAATGATATTTTCATTAATCTTAAAACAGCGAGTATGTCAACAGCCAATCAAGTTCCCGCCCAATCACCGTGCCAGTTTCAATTGACATACATAAAAAAATACATTAGAATCGATCACAATTTCAAATGTTTTATGTAATAAAAAATAGCGCCCCCTCTTAAAGACTAAACACGGGATTAAATTATTGAAATCTAAACGCATTTTAGTTCGTTATGAAATTTTATTTTGATAAATATTTTTAATTCTTAATAAAAAACTAGTTGAGATATTTTAAAAAAATGTCACTTCGGTCACTTAAAAAAGTAAGCGTTTCGTCTAGAAATAGTAAAAAAAGATAACTCGGGAAAACATTAAGCACACTACAGACGTGCGCAATTTGCGACACCAACTTGCAACAGCCGGAAAGAGACAGCCATACACTACTAACCAGTACAACTATAGCAAGTCGTTGTGACCAATTGCTAGGCCTTTACTGTACTCGTACGAGCACTTGTCTTTTTGTAGTGATTTGTCTTAGTCAAAAAATGTGGTTAAAAGGTAAAAAAGTATACAGTAATGGAATTTCATACACTTTCCTGGCCGCTAAAACTGTATAATAACTTTGTATATTTGCGTTCGTCAGTAACGAGGAACTGTACATACTATTTTTGCTACAGTAAGACGAACATTCCTGAGCATATTGGAGAAAAGTCATTTCTCCAACGTAAAAAATGGGGTTGATACACGTGGATATTATGTATTATTGTAAACAAACTATCACTTGGTAGTATAAAATTACGTGTCGCATAATATGTATGTACTGTTAGTAGTCTACCGTAAAAATGTATGTATAGCTTACTATACCCCTTTCCTTAAGAAGACAGGTGAGGAAACCAAGTTCCCAACCAGCACTGGGCAGCGTAGGGACTACTGCCCTTTCCCTCTCATCCATGAGAGGACTGCTGTGCCTAACAGTAGGACGTATATAAGCTGTCGCCGCACCTTCCGGTCCTCTTATATGATTCCATGCAATCAAAACATTTTTGAAGTGAAAACTTCTTTAGCGGCGCTGAGCACTTTTTGGGATGGGCAAAAATTGTTAAACTCGCGACAGATTTATCTCAGGAGGTCACGTGACCGTAGAATTGGGAGAGATTGGGGAGGAGGCTTGGGGGCGGGGGGGAAAACAGGGGATTTGACTAGGGGCACATAGTTCATAGTCGTACTTTATTGTTAACAGTATAAGGTCGTAACACATTTTCCGTAAATGCAAATTCCATTTTGTTTTATCAAACTTTTATATTTTGCTGTTAGGCGATTCGACTTCATTCACACTGAACACTATTCGTAAGAGTATAAAACCGTTAAACACTTTTTGCAATTGCATATTCTGCAAATAAATTTGTAATTTTGTCCACGCGTCCTTTACCGTTTTGCTATTGAGCAAATTCGAATAGTTCGAATTTGGACGTTATTCCTAAAGAGATAAAGCTTTGAAAAATATTTGGCAATGGCAAAAACGAATTGGTATTTTGTTTCATCATCTCCTCATAAATTTTGCTGAGTTAAGTAAATTCGAATAGTTCGAATTTGGACGTTATTGCTAAAGAGATAGAGCTTTGAAAAATATTTGGTAATGGCAAAAACAAATTGGTATTTTATTTCATCGTCTCCTTCATCAATCATCTCTCAACAAGTTAAGTTGAAATATAGCGTACTACTAATAAGGTTGTTATTAGATATATTGGCACGCAGGGGGAGGGAGGGGGGGGGGAGGAAGGGATCTTTTTTTGCAAAATCAAAATTATTCAGTGTTCTGCCGGCACTCCCGCAGTGCAACCCGGTCTTTTTTTATATGTACACGGTGTCCCTTCACTATTGACCACAAATGAACGCTCTAACAGTATCCAAAAATATATCAGCTCGATCATATCCGTACATAGCGGGAATAAGTTGACAAGTCGAGTTGACTGGAAGAAATTTGAACTCTATGTACATAGTTATTACATAAAGAAATTTTTTCTACCAATTTACATCTCAAGTTGTCAACTTATTCCAGCCGTGTACGGATCTAGACACACGGCAGTGTGTCCGCCAAGTTCGAGCAAAAAAAAGCGACACACCGGCCGTGGGTTATATTACACGAACCATTTCGGGCCAATTTCGACCACCCTATAACTCAAAACATATTTTATCGACGCATATGAAATTTCGAGTGTCTGTTGACATCCCCTTAATTGTCTAGAATAAAAAATTTCATTATTCTACCTATAGCAGTTCATGAGATATTGACGTCAGAAAATCGCTATTTTTACTATACACTCACTGGCTCACTGACTCACTGACTCACTCATCAAAAACCTAGACCACTTCCAATGGTCGTACTGACTTGAAATTTGGCATGGAGATAGGTCTTACGGTCAAAGTAAAGGGAAAAATCTGAAAACGGCCAAGTGTGAGTCAGTTTTAAAAATAGCGAAGGTGTAACTTTGTTCTACTATGAAGTCATAATGAACTAAATGGGTCTATCTTCCAATGGTCGTACCGACCTGAAATTTGGCTCGAAGGTTTGTCTTTAGGTTGAAATAAAGTAAAAATCTGAAAACGGCCAAGTGTGAGTCAGTTTCGAAAACAACGAATGTATCATTTTGTTCTACTATAAGTAGGTATGGAGTGGAAATGAGATAAGACTTATTTAAATTTAGATACATACCAATTTAAGACAATACATGTTTGTCTTAAAGACAAGAACAATAAAACTGTTCCGTTTCCAATAAAGGGATCCAGACAGTGCCACGCAAGCGTAGAAAAAAGAATTAGACGCTTAGTATAAAGGGTATAGTATAAAGTACATACCTAAGTGGAATGAGACATTTGCTAAAGCAAAAGTGATAAAACAATAATAAAGAACCTACACCTAACAAAAATAAATGAAATCCCATCAAAAACATAAATGTGAAAGGCTGCCAAGTTCGATACTATGGGAATGCTTCGCCTATAAAAGAAGTGAGATCTGAATAAGTACCAAGTTCCATAAAAATAACTCAAATCATAAACAGTTATAGGAGTGCACACTTGATTTCCAACAGTTTTTAAGGTACATTTTGAATAAGTATCACGTTACATAGAAATACCTAAAATTATAATAGTCAGAGAAATGCACACCGGTTTTTTTAGCAGTTTCCTGATAACATTTATTATTTTCAGTACTTTTGAATGATGTAACTTGGCAAGTTTTAATAGAAAATTATATACTTGACACATTGCAGTCCAAAGGTGTCGATTCATTGCATTGAAAAGGTGTGTGGTGTGTGAAAACTTGCCAAGTAACATCATTAAAAAGTACTAAAAATAATAAATGTTATCAGGAAACTGCTAAAAAAACCGGTGTGCGTTTCTCTGACTATTATAATTTTAGGTATTTCTATGTAACGTGATACTTATTCAAAATGTACCTTAAAAACTGTTGGAAATCAAGTGTGCACTCCTATAACTGTTTATGATTTGAGTTATTTTTATGGAACTTGGTACTTAATCAGATCTCACTTCTTTTATAGGCGAAGCATTCCCATAGTATCGAACTTGGCAGCCTTTCACATTTATGTTTTTGATGGGATATTACTTACAAGACGAGTTGACTTGATATGTTCGTTTTCACATCTTTATAAAGAGAAGACCAGGTTGACATATTACTATAATATCATAAACTCGGAAGTGTGTCTGTCTGTCTTTCTGTCTGTATGTCTGTTACCTCTTCACGCTTAAAACCGCTGAACCAATTTAGATGAAATTTGGTATGGAGTTAGTTTTAGTCCCGAGGAAGGACATAGGGTAGTTTTTATTCTAAAAACCATCCCGTTTGAGGATGAAATGTGGGATGAAAACTTATATGGAGCTACGATATAAACGAGTTCCATCCGGACGGAGTCGCGGACAGAAGCTTGTATAGATATATTCGATTCCTTCGTTCATGTCCATCTATGCCATCTGCCAGATTATACGTATGTTAGTCTCGGTATCTATGATAGTCCTTAAGGTCTTTGTAATATAAAAGAATTATGTCTCTTGACTATGAGTCTTAGATGCCTAAAATAAATGGTACCTATATTATTACTTAGTTAAGAGATTCACAATGCGTCTCAACTGGCCTCATCCCTTACCCCAGTATATCTTAACTCTGACATTCTTAACAACCATGCGTAATCCGAGGTCTAGTCATACTTGTTCCTCGCGGACGAGTTTTAAAAAGGCATTGTGAATACTCGCCCAGGTCGGCTGTACTCGCGAAAATAACCAGTTATATAACGATCCGCGATTAGGCTTCAAACCGGTATGTGACACCGGTTGTAAGCGAGTCACAAATCAAATCATACGTTTATTTAAATAATTACTTATATATTGTTTTAATGGCGATAAAGGCTCTAGAGAGTCCTATCCCATCATACTCATATTATAAATGCGCCTGTCTGTAACCTCTTAAACCGCTGCATGCTGAATTGAATTCGATGAAATTTGATATAGCGATAGTTTGAGTCCCGGGGAAGGACATATGACAGTTTTTTATCCATCCCCTTGAAAGCTTGCAAGAAGCTACAATGTGAACGAGTTACCACGCGGACCGAGTCGCGCGCATAAGCTAGTATTAGATAAATTACTAATCAGATATTTAATCGAATCAGAACAATGGGCACAGTGTATTTAAAGTATTTAAACTAATATATCGGTATTAGTTTAATGTCTGCTAAAAATGACACGTATACGATTGTTACGATTGTTGTATAGGCCTATGTCCGGCAGTGGACGTCTTTCGGCTGTTATGATGATAATGATGATGATACGATTGTTGTAACTCAAGTAACTATGTCTGTTTTAGCTATGGCGCAGAATTAAGAAAGACCCGACCGGGTTTTGTTTTACGAATCGGAATCGATACTCGAAACTTGTTTTGACAACAAACACGACTTTATAAGGATGAATATATTAGCGTCCTTCTATATTCGTGTGACTTGTTTACAGTAACTGAGGTCGTAGTCGTGGGTTCGCTTGGCCATTAGACTTAAATACCGGCCTTTTGGGGATTTAGAATAATGAAGCAGTTTTAGTTTGACGTCTTTCAAAACATTGTTGCCTCCACGACAGGAAAAATCTTATTTTAAAAATTGTCCAATGTTGTTATTTTCCTCATAATCTTATCATTAAGAGGAAAATAATTCATCATTGAAGGATTTACTCGTAGAAAAACTACAAACGATAGTTTTTATTTCATTAAACACAGAAAAATACCAAAAAAATTATTAGGAAGATGGTAAATTATTTCAAATGATAGGAAATTTTATCTTGAGCTGAAATATTTTCCTGTTGGTTCCAGAGAATCATCTTAATTCAAGAGGATTCTGTCAATGTCTGTTCAAGATATTGATGGCCTTCCTAATTTATTTCTTGATCAAGTCATTATTTTTCTGTGTGTACTGTGTGGGTATGATTCTGTTGTCAACCTCTACTGTAATATTTATGTTCTGTACTGTGTTATTGTTTGAGGTGTGCAATAAAGAGTATTGTGTTTACAGTAAATGTTACGGCACGAGCATCTGACCAAGAAAAAAGTTGAAGATTTTCTTGGTTGAGGGCACGAGCTTAGTCATCATTAGTACGTACCATTATGAGGAAAAAATGATTTGCCTATCTCCCTCCCGCACCTGAAAACAAAGAGAATATTATTATTGAAGGAAGTATTAAAATAGAACACAACAATCCATGAATAATATCGACTTCAGGATAACATTCTCTTTTACAAGGTAAGTTGATACTGAAGATAAAAGTTTGTAGAACAAAATATGCATAGTAGTAAGTAGGTATTAACTTGAGATTTCTGGCCGACTTTTCATAAAAGTCTCATTGGAAATGGAATCTTCATCCTCGGACGGTAGAGTCGCTTTTTGAATTGACTACTTTGATGCAATTCGGCCAACTCAAATAATCTCAAGTAGGTATAGCCTATTATTGAACGAGCTAAGATTTTTTTAAAGTCTACTGGAACAATTCAGCGTTTGTGTAGGCGCCTATGTATAAATGTCTGCACGTCTATCATGAGACAGCCGCGACATATACTCTCGATTTTTCTCGCACTATACCTCTTGTTCTAAGTGTTCTAATAACAGAGATACGGATAGTGCGAGAAAAATCGAAAGAGCTCGCGCGCCGTCGTCGCGTGATAGCCGTGCTGTTCGACTATTCCGATACTCAATGGAACATCCTGAAATTAGGTAGGCGAATTAATGAGACAAAAAGATTTTTTCAATCGCAAGTTCAAGTATACCTTTTAGGTAGGCAACTAATACTGTACTTTTCTTGTATACCGTCATCAACTACTCATTGAAACGATTATAACGAGTCCAAACTCAACGGAGTTACGTCGGTAAAGTACTGAATTCCCATGACCACCTTCTGTCTCCATCATCAGATCAGCTGGATGGTACCATAATATCGAATTGTCATCCAAACCTTTACCTAAAATTTTAGCTCAATCGGATAACGGCATTACGGCAAGTGACTGAAAAATGGATTGTAAATTTTGACGGACAACTTATTTACTTAGTGCAAAATAAAAGCTTGTAAAAAGATAAATAATCCAATTCAATACATTAGCAGTCAATATATTTTCCCATCGCTTTCTTTATTTTTTAGACTAAATGGTGATAAAGCCCTGTTTAGTAACTCTAAAACTGAGCCCAACTTGCATCCAAACACATCTAATTTGATCCCAGCTTTACACTGCTAACACTCAAAGTTCACTTATCCAATGACTGACGGCTACTTGGTTATAAGATTGAAACCAGCCGCATAATGGATTACCCACGCGACATGACATATTAATTCATTTCCTCTGTTACGTAGAATTAATGAAGGAGTTCATTACGGAGGCAATAACCAGTGTACGTTTTCTCGTTTATTAAAGTGAACATACATACCTACTTAGATTCACGCCTTCCCAAAAGGGGTAGGCAGAGCACATGACACTTATGTTCCAGTGTTACTTTTAGCATAAATGTGATATCGCACTGATAGGTTAGCAACCTATCGCCCACAACACAATTCAACCCTGCTCCGTTAGTAGACTTTTACGACACCAACGGGAAGAAAAGGGGTGGTGAAATACTAAACCGACACCCCACGGGGGGGAGGGTATTAAAGTGAAGTGTATACAGTTAACAGTATGAGTAGCTAGTTAAAACGCGAATACGCGAAAGTACAGTCCGACTCACAAAAGACTGAACACTTTTATAAATGCCATAAGAAGTAATAAATTAGATTCAGCTATAATGAGTTTGACGACGTACGCTTTGGACCTGAGTATCAATGTTACGGCTCCGTTATATAACATTTAAAATTGTGACCGATCCTAATGGGTCAATTTTTTTTATGTATGCCAATTCAAATTGGCACTACGAGTCATGCCGTGTACATACTTTAAAAAAATAAGTTAGGCGGGAACTTGATAGGTTATTGACATACTCGCTACTTTATGATTATTGAAAATATTATTTGATTTCCTCACATTTTTGGAGAAAAGCACTATATCTGCCTTGGCGGGAACGGCAATTCGTGGATTCGTCTCTATTGTCGGATTCAGTCCGACAACATCAACTCATCCACGAATTGCTACTTCCCGGCGTCACTGCAATAATGTATTATTCCTTAAACATATCGCACTGTGAATGGTAATGTCAAGCTGACGTGCAAACAATTAAAAATTAACTACATCTCTGTTATAAATATACTTACGGCTAAACTTACATGGACAATTGGTTACTAATTTATCTATTAACTCGTATTTACATCATTCCGTACAATTAAGAGCATTTGAGACTTGCTATTATCATTAAATACCAGATAACAAAGTTCTTAAGAAAACCTAGCTACAAAATCGTCAATGTTTTATGTATTTAATGGCACGAACTAGGTGGAACCAGATCTTCTATTTATATTCCTAATGCCGTCTGCTAAGGGGTCAGACAGAATACAGGCACGTGTATTGCTAGGTTATTTTCTATATTTATACATAGTAACAAGAAATTGCACTGCATTAACTGATAGGCAAAGCGGTATGGTAAAACTAAATATATGTTGTCAGTCGAGTATGTAAAACATTAGGTGGATTCATTCTTTTTAACCCCCGACTCAAAAGAGGTGTTAAATATAAGTATGACGTGTCTATCTGTGGCATCGTAGCTCCTAAACGAATGGACCGATAATAATGCAGTTTTTTTTGTCTGAAAGCTAACGTGGTTCAAAAAGGTTCTTTCAACAAAATCGGTTCTGCCAGTTTTGAGATATTGAACTCAGGTATGAAAATGTCGGGAGATTTAATTTTTTCCAAGTTGTTCGTCATTAGTTATCATCTAGAGGTCGTTTTCCTCATATTAGACTATGAAAGTAGTAAGCAGAATAATAAACGTATTTGTAGTCTCTCTCTCTTTAATCTTCTAATAGCGAAAACCATTCTCTTGATCGGCTGTATTCTAACTCGCCACAACTTTTCTACATCTATTATTGTTAAAAATAAATCGGCGGATTTAATTGTTTTTTTAGTAATATAACCTTCAATGCTACAAAGCTGCAAAAATCAGTACTAAGTTCTCCGCATTTGATATCATGATTCAGAGTCTACAAGTACACTTCCCATATTAGAATCCCAGCGTCCCTCGGCACACAATGTATTTTCTATTCTGCATTACGGTTGAATGTTGGATTCTTTCCATTTACTACACAGTCCGACAAGTCACAACAACTTTGCAGTTGCTTTAGATAGTTAAGACAACTCTCGATCTATTCCTAGAGAACTAGTTGGCGTAGAAACTCACTTGGGAATGTACTACCTACGTAATGGATAAGTAAGCAGCTCTCCACTGCTGAGAGCACTTTGCAAACTGTTGTTTACTGTTTTACCAACGAGATTACTTTCTATTGTTGCTAAAAAATATTTATAATGACGATTTATTAGCTTAGCGAAAGTATTGAAGTATATTAGCTATATGTAGTTATATACACATGAAAAAATGCAAGTTAGAGCCCTCCGAGTGCGAGGAGAAGGCAGCACGCCGGCCCGAATGGCGACGTCTACTCCATGAGCATGTAATGAGCAGGTTAATGTCTTCGAAATTGAGCGTCTTAACGAGCTCAATAAACAAAGCGAGGCAAGCTCAAGGCTCGCAGACCGGCAACCATCCCAGTACAACATCGTATTAATATTAAAGGCTTTGTTAAACAGCGAGCGCGACGGGACATCGACGGGACGCTGGCGGGACGGTAGCAGTTGTAATGTACTAGTTATAGACAACGTCAAACAGCGCCGGCGTGTCACGTCCCGCTGCCGCAGACAGCAGTACGATACCACAGACAGATACACAGATACAGAGAGACACGTTAAACCTATATCACCCCTCTCTTTGCGTCGAAGGTTAAAAAATAAAACTCTGCCAAACTGAGAGCCTCCTTTTATGAAGTCGGTTAAGTAACTATAAAGAGTAAAAACTAAACAGGTTTTTATTGCACTTCCTCCATCCCAACGGCTTTGAACTATGCACGTGTAAATTTTCTAACCTTGGATTGTTTTGGATCGCATCGTTAACATCTTTGTTAATAAGCTACACTCGATAAGTAGACGATGTTTTAGTGCGGAAGAAGGAAGGTATCTTGCAAGACGTACTCGAAGAAATCGGAAGGTCGTGGGGTTTTAGACTGTTTTAGGATGTAGGCCATCAGGTACATTTATGTTGGGGACGCCCATCTAGGCGTTTTTAACCCCCGACGCAAAGAGAAGGGTGATATAAGTGTAACGTGTTTGTGTATCTGTGTGTCTGTGTATCTGTGTGTCTGTGTATCTGTGTGTCTGTGTATCTGTGTGTCTGTGTATCTGCCTGTGGTATCGTAGCTAATTTTTTTCCCGAGTGTTCTTAGCCATGTTTCATGAAAATCTGTTCAGCCGACTTTGAAATGAAAATGTCGGGGGTTTTTCAACTTTTCTAAGTTGTAGTTATTGTATATGCTGGTCGCGCTATAAGGACTCCAACGTGAACAGTATAAATTATAATTTTGTTAACGCTGTTAACTAAGATATATTTTTCAAATTGAAGTAAAAAAAAATTTAGATTCTCCGAGCCGGATTCGAACCGGCGATCACAGGCATTCATGGCGTTATTGCTTAATACAAAATTAATTTAGTATGGGGTGGCGCATCCTTACAGACGTTTTCTCAATAAAAATTGATACGGGCCATGAACACCTTCGGTATCCGGTTCGAATCCGGCTTTGAATTTTTTTAATTTTCCTTTGATTTAAAAAGTTCTTTTCAACAGAGGCTGTGAAATTACCCCCATAAATAACCTTCATTCCCGTTTATCTATTCAGGTTATTTATTTATACTAATATTATAAAGAAGAAAAGTATGACAGTGTAAGTTTATAAGCTTGTATGTAATGGGTTAACTCTGGAACCGGTTATCCGATTACAAAAAATATTTCACCTGCGTGTTAGAATGGACATTCTGGATGGTTTTACGCTATATTTTATCCCCCGTGTTTGCCTGAGTTCATTGCAAGACGTGGGCGAAGTCGCGCGGGCAGCTAGTCTACACTAATATTATAAAGAGGAAAGATTTGATTGTTTGTTTGTATGTATTGTTTTTTTTTTACCATTAGAAGCCGACATTATACCTGATGAACATAGGCTACTTTTTACAGCGGGAAAATGCTTCATTCCTACGGGAAAACGGAAAACTAACCGTGCGGTGCCGGGCCGGGCAAGTAGTCTACAAAGCAACAAACGTCTTAATTGTCGTGATTGAAAGAAACACGCACGATACAGTCGGTAATACAATAATCACAATAGCAGCTATACCACGCTATGTTGAGGATAATGGATGAGAAAACTTATTCGCTGACCGTACTAATAACGAGTGAATGATGAATTAAGGACAGGTTTATTATGGTAATTCAATTAATGGCTTATTTAACTGGAAGTTGGCTAATAATAGTGGGTCGGTGTTAGAGAATTGGATATAAATAATTTACTTTAAAAACAAAGTTTTAACCGACTTCAATTTAGTACTTCGCCAAGCCACGAGAACATTTCCTATATTTATTTTACAATTTACCACATGAAATGATTTCCGATAGCAAAAGCGTTGATTACTGTTGAAAAAAACCGAATCGCTGTATGTGGGCCGATAATATTTGAGGATTCCATCGATTCCCCAAGATCACTGGCACTTCATTAGTTCCTATTTCAACGGAATCTTATCAGAACCTGTGACGTGCTTTTGCACTTTTAAGTACTTAATTGAGGAATTCGATAAGTCATCTGTGGTCTTCATCATCAATTCTTCGCCACCAAATCTATGATTGCGGATGTAAATACACAAGTTATAACAGAAAATACTAAAGTCACTACACGCGTGCCTAATAAAATTGAGGAGTTCCCTCAATCCATCATCTAACTGAATTTTGAAAAAATGGGACCCACCTGGAAGTATATACATACGAACAAAAAAAAAATACGAATTTGCTCATCAATGACGGAGTTCTGAGGTAATAAACATTGAAAAAAAATAAAAAATAAAAATACAGCCGAATTGAGAACCTCCTCCTTTTTTTTGAAGTCGGTTAAAAAGAGGACGTGGATCAAAGGGACAGCAAGATGGATATACAGCGAATGTCGGTGGTGTCAGTTACACAGAACGCTTGAGAAGACGGCAACGGGATATACTACCTTTGTCAGCTTTAGAAATCGCGAGTGTCTTTATACATGCTTTTATTTTACTTGCCCTGTTAGTATGTATGTAAGGGACAAATCTTGCGAGTTAAATTTGATCCACTTCCCGGTGACCGATTGAGCTGAAATTTTGAGTATTTAAGTATAGTTTGGATGACAATTCAATATCATGGTACCATCGAGCTGATCTCATTATGGAGACAGAAGGTGGCCATGGGTATTCAGTTCTTAACCGACGTAACCCCGTTGAGTATGGGCTCGTTATAATCGTCTAAATGAGTAGTTGGTGATGGTCAGAAAAGTACAGTCGGCAGTAAAAGCTGGGTACCAAAAACGTTTTTTTGACAGAAACTTATTTATTTCGAAATAGTGTACAGACAGAAAAAAACTACATATAGTTAACGAATTGGCTCAGAAAAATTCTCAAGAATCGTTTGAGTAATGTGACTTGTACAGGAAAACAGCCGCGCATCTGGACACGAAAGAATTTTGAACAACTATACGCAAAGTATCTTATAACTAGCCCTTAAGGTATGGCGGTTTATAAAAAAAAACGTGGTGGCGGAAAACGTGTATCGGGCAAAGAAAACACGTCTCATTTATTTATATGGCGACAAGGGCAGCTAAGATCTGTCCGCGTATTGCAAAGAACGCGTGATAAGCCGCGGGTTAAAATATGTCCATCGCCGAGGTCCATTATTTCTAGTGAATCTTTTTTTATCAGATGAGTTGTTCCGTAGATCAACCCTTACATACAAAATCAGACTTTTCCTGTTTATCATTTTCCTCATCCTCCTAGCGTTATTCCCGGTTGTGCCCTAAAGGAGCGCGGGGTCCGCTTTGACACCTAATCCCAAGATTTGGCGTAGGCATTAGTTTTGCGAAAGCGACTGCCATCTGACCTTCCAACCCAGAGGGAAAACTAGAGCTTATTGGGTTACACTGGTTACCTCATGATGTTTTCTTTCACTGAAAAGCTAACGGTAAATATTCATAAGTTCCGTAAAACTCATTGGTACGAGCCGGGATTCGAACCCAAGACCACAGTTAGACAGCCGCAAGCCTGAACCACTAGGATACCGTTTATAATATTGAGTATCTAGTTTCTTAGACGCACTTAAGAAATAAAACGAGACTGGAAATTAAATGCAAGAAAGAAATCTGCTGGCATGGGGTTTTCTAGTAATTTACAACGCTTTAAAGCTGCAAACGCACAGAGAGCGGTGGCGGGGCGGCACGGCGTGGTGCGGCGGCGGTCCTGGTTGTAATGTTCGAGCTAATACGGAAGGGTCCGCACAGAAAACCGCGCCGCGCCGCGCCGCGCCGCTCCGCCACCGCTGTCAGTGCGTTTCGGCCTTGAGTTTTATCTGGAGCCGGTTTTTGGCGAACTTATAATGATCATATTGCCACGAAAGACTAAAAAAAGGTATTGGTAGGTACTGGCTGAATAAAGTAAACTGACGGTTTATACCCAAGGGATGATTCATAAAGAAATAAAATGAGATTGTTTTATTGCACATCTTAAAGTTTTTTCTTATTACGTTGAAATCCGTAAGAGGACACTGAGTTACTGCAAATTATGTCCTCAAGGACAAAAAGGTATTTTCGTACTCGCATATATAGGTAATAAGATTCTGATTTGTATGAAATGTATATAACCCGATCGTATAAATGTTTTCTTTTCCCTCGACTGAGAAACATTAAATTATAGTTGGACATCCCAAAAGCCTGGATATTTTAATATCCCTATGACGTACCAGCAGCTTGGCGTCAAGTATGTACTTCGTATGTATGTAGCGACATTTTCTGCAGACGCAGATGTCTGCGTCTGCAGAAAATGTCGCTTACATCAAGGGTAAGAAAAGTCTGTCTTTAATGGGTAAACTTACTGGATTTCACATACGGTTTAACCGCTCGCCACTACCATTGGAATGGGGAAAGTTTCATTTACCTATATTCGCCGGAGATGAGAGGGAGTGAAGAAAGTCGACCTTGCGCGTTTAGCACAAGATGCCACACGAGATAAACTATTATTATCACATGCTACAAATACAATGACCGGTCCTGCGCCACCCGCATCCAGCGGACTCCCGCGACCTTTAAGGCGCCGTAGGTTCATGGTCTTCTCTCCCTCTCACTGAGCATAAGCGTGAGCGAGATGGAAGTGCGTGCTCGGAAGCGCGGAAATCATGTTTTTTAATTTTAATTTTTTGGCCGTTTAAATATATAAAAAAGTAAACACTGATTTCCCTCAAACATGATATTGCCGATTTTTAGAAGCCATTTTAATATTTTTAGCTTGTGTTCGTAATTTGTAACAAATATTTTTAAGTGTATTTTAGTCCTATGTTCGTGATTTTTTTCTATCGAGCGAAAAATGCTTAATCATGTTTCTAAACACTGATTTCCCTGCAGAAAAGCCTCAAGATTACTATTCGTATTTTTTTAAAACCATATTACTATAAACAGACGCATTATATTGTTTCAAAAACACTGTTCGCTTAACTTCGCTGAACCTACGGCGCCTTAACAGGTCATCAGTCCATCTTGTAGGTGCCTACCCACCACGCTACGCCTTCCGGTAAATGCTCGCACATTTCCGCCCCAACGGCCATAGGTTCTACGTGCAATGTGCCCTGCCCACTGCCTCTTAAGTTTAGCGATTCGGAGGGCTATATCGCTGTGGATACCCTCATTTCTGCTGCGATCACGCAGAGAAACTCCCAGCATTTAAATTGAATCATCCCGGCTTCTTGTTTATTAAATTGCAGTGGATTAAAAACTGTGCTATTAATAACTTTGGTGATAAGTGGTCGCTATTGAAATATCTTGATTGGTACAACCATTAAGGTTTAGACTGCGTGAAAGTCAGTATGAGGGTGAATCTACTTTTACTGTCTCTAGTTTCCATGGTTACGTCTACTGGGTCACTTTTCAAAATTGCGATTTTGAATAGAATAGAATAACATTTATGCATGGCAACAACACCTACATGCACATAAATCAACATACGAAAGAGAAGACAACATTGGCACGAAACGGTTCCATCTCAGCGTTGTGCTGGCCTAGTGGCCAGCGCTGGTCTTCCGAGGGAACACATTTTGCGGGACAAAATCCACCGAATGTATGGTTTTCTTGTCATTTTCGACCCCTTTTTCCCTTCCACGCTTGTTAGATGTCCCTGTTGTAACGTCTTTTCTAAGAAACTCTGTGATGTTGTCTCTTGGCTAACGGGACACCAGGACAGAATAACAACATGGAATAGTGGATTGAACCATGAATAGGAAGCATGTTAGTGACGATGTGGTGGGCGATAGAAGCATGGAAGAAAAATATATCCTGCGCCGCCCCAAAATAAATGTGCATGGGATATGGGCAAGCGAAATGACACTATGTACAGTCAGTCTCGCTGAAGAATCAATCCAATGCAATTTCATTAGAACATTGCTGACCAATTATAGTTGTTCGAGCATGAGGCGATAGTTGCAGCGCCTGCACTTTATTACATAGCAATGCGCCACACACACGCCGTCAGCTGCTCAGACACCTATTAAGAAAATATCTAAATTTGCATGTCATCTGTCATTCATTCGGCCACTCATCCTGTACCCGTTGTCACGAAATTACACATATTTTGGAACCGAGGAGTTTTCGTCAAGAGCCCATATCTCACCCCTAAACATGGTCCATTACCGAACCGGATACTAATAAAATTGGAAGACCTATTAATTATTGGAGGAATTACTGGCGGGAGACTTATTACTACTCTGGGAGACAAGGACCTGCTGAGGAAGACCACCAGGAAGGACCTTGGAACCTAACAGTGTTGAGTGTGATAGGGAAATTAGGACCCAGCACTCTTATCAGGTAGTAAATAAGTAGGATTTATTGTGGAAACTCCAGGTTAGTGAATACTTTTTAAAGCTATGTTAAAATGTACCGTTAGTTAAACGTTAAGTCTATTAGGTCGTACAATAAGTTGGTTATATTAATTGTATTATTTATCTAGTCAATTCTTTAAATTATTCATTCTACATATTTAATTGAAGTGGTTAAACGCAGTTAAATAGCTAACTTTTGTCAACGCAAGGCGTGGTCGACCGCTAGGATTTACCGTTATTCGTGTACAACTGTATTCGCATGAGATTTATGTAGTTTTAATTATTTGTGACATTGTGGATTAATTTAGAACAGGATTTAGATAGGGATTTTAAATGATAATTGTATTATGAATTGAATTGTTTAATAATTTTTATACGAATGATAATCATTTTATACATTTATAAGCTTTGTTAGTAGGTACAATAGGAGAATAGTCAGTATATTTATATAATTTATTAGAATCAATTTGTTATTTATGTTTTATTCGTGATTATATTCTTCTTTTATTATATACAATTTTATTTACAAAGACTTATGAACTAGACTATTTTAGCTTATTGATAAAACCGAAACCAAAGTGTAATTTTAATAATTAAACTATTTACAGTAACCATAAATACTTACATCTATCAATTGTTTACATTCAAGGTCTACGCCAGCTTCCTAAAATGGGTGATGAGAAGGATTTAACTCGAAAAAGAGGCAGTTATAAAGGACAATTAACTCTGTTTACGTCATACCTAGGCACCTTGAAGGAATCTGCTTTAACTCAGGCTGAAGCTAATCAATTGCAGTTGCGTATAGGTAAGATTGAGGCATTGTATGGACTTTATGATGATGTTCAAACACAGTTAGAATGTAAAACCGAGAACTTAGATGCGCTTATGTTGGACAGAGAGGAGTTTCAAAGTAACTACTTCTCAGCCCTTTCGCGAGCCCAGGAGATACTTGGTGATTTTAATAAAAAAAGCGATGATTTTGAGTCATGTAGCAAGCGTAGTTCAAACAATCATCGGCTGGTTAAGCTCCCGACGATTTCATTACCTAAGTATAGTGGATTATACGAGGACTGGCTTGGGTTTCATGACACATTTACAAGTCTCATTCATTCGAACGACGAAATTGATAATATAAACAAATTCCACTATTTAAAAGCGTCGTTGGAAGGGTCCGCTGCTTTAGTCATTCACTCAATAGAATTCTCTGGGAGTAATTACGAGGTGGCATGGAAACTCTTATGTGAAAGGTTCAACAATAAAAGGTTATTGTTACAAAATCATGTTTCTGCGTTATTTAACATTGAACCCGTCACAAAAGAGTCGTCAGTGCATTTAAAGCGGGTTATTGACCAAGTAAACAAAAACTTAAGATGTTTAGAATCCCTAGGTGAGCCTGTTAAGCAATGGGACACGCTTCTTATTCACATAATTAGTAACAAGCTAGACACAAAAACATTTCGCGAGTGGGAAGAACACAAAGGAAGCCTAGATAAGAATGCACCTATTTCGTTAGATACTTTTATCACCTTTATGCGTAATCGTGCAGACTTGATTGAAACTTTAGAGTTATCGAGCGCTCCTGTCGCCGGACAATCGAGTCAGCCGGCTAAAACCGTATCAAAACATAGGACTATGCTTTCTACACAAACCACGAAGCACTGTGTCACTTCATCGCCTAAACTGTGTCCGAAATGTAATGGTGAGCATAGCTTGAATAACTGTTCACAGTTTCTCGCACTTAGCAATGTCGAGCGGCTTCACTTGCTGCCGAGTTATAAAGTATGTTTTAATTGCTTCCGTAGCGGTCATTATGCAAACCATTGCAAGAAGGCGGGTTGTAAGGTATGTAAGCGCAGGCACAATTCACTTATCCATGTTGCAGATGCAAAGAAAAACACGGGATCAGATTATTCGTCCGAGCGGGCCGCCGTCAAGGTCAATACTGCGCCGGCGGCGGGCACGGCACCCGTTGCGTTATCAGCTAGCATAGCAACGCTGCATTCGCATGCAGTAGAACAGCAAGTGGTACTATTGTCCACTGCATTAATTAAAGTTTACGATCGAGATAATCGCGAGTACATTGCTCGAGCAGTTTTGGACAGTGGTAGCACTGCATGTATTATGACTCAGGGAATGTGTCAGAAATTGAATTTATTAACCGAACGCGTAGATAAATCGGTTGTAGGCATAAACAACGTAGTATCCCCAGTAGGTGAGATGTGCCGAGTATCAATGAAATCATTGAATGATACCTACTCGACCCACCTGCACTGTTTTGTTTTGCCATCAATAACTGACGTCATGCCCTCTCGTCAAATAGATCTCTCGAGATTAAATATTCCGGCTGATCTTTGTTTAGCTGATCCTAACTTTCATACACCGTCTCCGATTGATTTTATCATTGGTGCTGATCTCTTTTGGGACTTGTTAGGATCGCAAAAGATTAAATTAGGTAATGGGCAGCCGATACTATGTGAGACTCAGCTTGGTTGGCTAGTCTCAGGCCCGATTAACAGCGGTCAAGTATCGACTCCATCACGTACCATTAATTGCAATTTTACGGATATCGTTTCTAGTCGTAGTACTGAATTGCTTAACACTGAGGTTCAAAACCAACTTACGCGTTTTTGGCAGCTTGAAGAAGTCTGCTCTGAAGATTCTCGTTATTCTCCTGAGGAGAAGTTATGTGAAAAGCATTTTGTTGAAAACGTCACTAGGCTTGAAAACGGGCGTTTCTGTGTACGTTTACCATTGAAAGAAGATCCTAGGGTTATAGGTGATTCTATGAATCGTGCTAAGCAATGTTATTTATCGTTAGAGCGTGAGGATGAAGTTAGAGACATGTACAAAGAGGTAATGACAGAATATCAATCTTTAACCCATATATCTGAATGTGATTATGAGGTCGTTCGCGAGATCATCACTCATGACTTTTACGTAGATGATCTACTCACTGGTGGGGATAAGTTGCGACAAGTGCTGTCGATTAAAAATAAAGTCTCTTATGCTCTAACATTCGCTAGCATGAATTTGAGGAAATGGAAGTCAAATGAACCTCAACCTGCATACGACTTCTATTCCGCTAAGTCAAAATGTATTATTTTAGGAACCAAACTAGTTAAAACCTTGGGGCTCAGCTGGCAGCCAGACTATGATCAATTGTGCTTCCCCTTAGGTAGTTGTTCGCGTCGCGGCAGTACCAAAAGGGATTTGTTGTCAGCGATTGCACAAATATTTCACCCCACTGGCTTATTGGCTACTTACATCAATCTTATGAAAAGTCTCTGGCTATACGAGGAGGCTCTAAATTCACTCGGGTTGAAAGATAAAGTTACGTTGAATCCAGTAGGGGCAAAGTCATTATATAAAACTCAGGCTGAAGTGGTATTTTATGTAGATGTCACAAATAAGGTTGACATCGACGTAAGAGAATTGATTGACTTTTTGCTGTTTTCAAACTTGTTGCGAATTATTAGTGCAGTCGCTTATGCGCTGCATTTTGTGAACTTGTGTAGAAAGCAAGTACCGTCGACAGGCTACCTAAACGAGTCGGAACTGAAAACCGTATTGAATGTGATTATTGGAACCTCCCAAAGAGAATTATTTCCCGAATACAATTTACTTGTTGAATACGTTGTTGTTGATTATGCGAGACTTTCTGCCAGTCATCAGGGTTGTGAATGTAGACTTGTAAAGGTGAAAATAGCCGTTTTCATATGTTTCACCACTAAATCAGTACACCTAGAGTTGGTGGGTGACTTAACCAGAAATAACTATCCGTCAGCATTACGTCACCTTGTATCTCGGAGAGGTTTACCATCTGATATTTATTTAGAGAACGGAACGTCAGTTGTAGGTTCATACAATGAGTTATCAACATTTCTTAAAAGCAACTGTAGTTCGTTGGCTAAAGCTGCAGCTCACGAGTTAATTAATTTCTATTTTAGTCCTGCTTATTCTCAACACTCAAGAGGTCTTTGGGAAGCTGGGGTAAAATCTACCAAATTTCATCTGAAAGGAGTGCTGGGAGATTGTAAATTAACATACGAAGAACTCAACACTGTTCTGGTCCAAATAGAAGCGGTGTTGAACTCTCGGCCACTGATTCCCATATCGTCACATCCAGAAGATTTGCTGCCGCTTACTCCGGGGCACTTCCTCATCGAGCGCCCTCTAAACTCACTGCCAGTTCAGGACCTCAGAGACCGCTCCTTCAATCACCTGAACCGCTATCAGCGCATCGTACAACTCCGGCACATTTTGGAGCAGATGGAGCAAGGAGTTTGTGTCGGAACTCCAAGTCCGAACCAAATGGCGCACGCATCACGACGCACTGAAGCTGGACGCTCTGGTGCTCATAAAGGAGGACCACCTTCCTCCCTTGAAATGGAAGCTGGGTTGCGTCGCTGCCATCCACCCTGGGACCGATGGCATTACCAGAGTTGCAGACATCCGGACCGCGACTGGATTGATACGGCGGTCCTTCAGTAAAATCTGTCCGCTCCCTGTGTCAGGTGAATCTGTCTCTGGTTGAAAGAGAGCTTTCAACGCCCGGGGGCATGTTCGAGCATGAGGCGATAGTTGCAGCGCCTGCACTTTATTACATAGCAATGCGCCACACACACGCCGTCAGCTGCTCAGACACCTATTAAGAAAATATCTAAATTTGCATGTCATCTGTCATTCATTCGGCCACTCATCCTGTACCCGTTGTCACGAAATTACACATATTTTGGAACCGAGGAGTTTTCGTCAAGAGCCCATATCTCACCCCTAAACAATAGTAATATAACTAGTGTTTTCCCGTAGGAATGAAGCATTTTCCCGCGGTAAAAAGTAGGCTATGTTCATTAGGGATAATGTCGGCTTCTAATAGTAACAGATGTTTTCAAATCGGTCCAGTAGTTTCTGAGCCTATTCGAAACAAACAATCAAATCTTTCCCTATATAATATGAAGAGTAGAAGTGTAGATTAGAGTGTTGCAAAACTACTCTTTTAGCTCTGCCATTTGGTAAAAGGGGACGAACCCATAAAAGAAATTGCACCCCGATATAACTCTCGGTTTAAGAGTTTTACGACCGAGGTCGCTGGCCGATATGAGATCGGTGGCCGACAAAAATAGCGTGATCTGGTTTTCATTATGTGATTAGTTGCGCGGTACTAAGACGCTTCCTTGTCTACCTACAAAGAAATATATTGCCGGAAGACGCTGCATTGGTAGACCCCCGACAAGGTGGACTGACGACCTGGTAAAGGTCGCGAGAGTCCGCTGGATGCGGGAGGCGCAAGACCGGCACTCTTTGGGGGAGGCCTATGTTCAGCAGTGTACATCTTTCTTTACGAGATCTCGCGACATTGGGCATTTTTCACTGAGAACATGTGCAAATACCTATGATTGATTCCAATGATTCCTAATATTATTATCGGCAATTCCAATGATTGATTGATTTGACATGTGAAATGAAAATAAAATCTGCATGTGCTTTACAATATTCGTTTTAGGTATCGAAATTTTTCATAAAAAATGTTTCAAACCTATTTTTTGATTATTCATTATTTATTAGCCATCACGTTTCGATATAAATGGATTGTAATACAATTTTAATCCAATAAAAGGAAGTTTTAGTTTACCATGATGGAACTTTAGTCATGGTCATGCCGTGTTCTAAGTATATGAAAAGTTTAATCTCGCAATGTCGCGAGGGCTCGTACGAAAATTGTACGAAGCGCAGTCTCGTAAAATATGGACGAGATCTCGCGAGATCGAAATTGCATTCACAAGCCGTGCTGAAGTGAACCCGACTGGCATCGAACTAGCCCTTTGAAGTTTTATAATTGCAACAACAAATGAACTCGTTTTCAATAATTTAAACAGATCGCGCAAGTCTAAAGGCTCGGTCAAACACAGGGCGCGACGCAGCGCGACGTCCGCGCCGCGTGATGCCGGCGCGATGACTGGTCAAACAGGGCGCGCGTGGATCGCGCCGGCCTCGCGCTCTCAACACGCCCTCATCGCGCGCGCGAACGCGGCGCGATGCGGGCGTGACTCGCGCCCGGATACAGCATGCGCGTGCGGAGGGTCGCTCATTCCTTGATGTGACCCAGCGCGGCGCAGCGTGCCCGCGCGTCCGCGCCGCGCTGCGCTGCGCTCGCGCCGAGTGGACGCAAGTGGCGCGCAAGGGGCGCGACAGAAGCGGGGCGCGATGCCGGCGGGACGCAGTCTGTTTGACGTCGCTAACCTGTTAGCATGTATTTAATGCCGCCGCGGTCGCGCCGCGCGACCGCGGCGCTGCGTCGCGCCCTGTGTTTGACCGAGCCTTAAGAATGTCAACTTCATCACAATGTTGAAGTATGCATTCATATAACCCGCCTATTTCCCGGAGGGGTAGGCAGAGATCACGGATTTCCACTTGCTCCGATCTTCACAAACCTTTCTTGTTTCATTCAATTTCATTACATTCTGTTTACATGCTCGTCGTCTCTTCAAGATTTCCCTGATTTGGCCGAAAAAGATCTACGAGGTCGTCCCCTGCCAACTACACTCGAGAGCAAAAGTTTCGGGTCACTAGCATTTACTTCAATATCTTGAAAACGAATAAAGCTATCGTATTGAAATAAATTGAACCTTATAAATAACTAGCTTTTGCCCGCGGCTTCGCCCGCGTAGTAAAAGTAATTTTCCAATAATTGTTGAATTGCTACGCCGCCTACTAACCTACTACTACTAACTTCCCCTACGAATAACCCTTCGTCATAACCCATTATGGTAAATTAATTTTTATTTAGGTACTATTATTTTTATGCCCGTGTGGTGGCGGGTTAGAATTTCACCACCCTCTTTCTTCCCATGTGTGTCGTAAAAGTCGATTAAGAGAGCAGGGTTGAAGTGTGTTGTGGGTGATGGGCTAACAACCTAAGCAATATCACTTTTTGTCGATCTTTTATACCCACATTTATGCTAAAAGTGGCGCTGGAACATAAAGTTCATGTGCTCTGCCTGCCCCTTTTGGGAATAAAGACGTGAATGTATGTATGTATGTACGTATTTCTGTTATTAAATTTACAGTCACGATTAATGAGAATCTGTCCTCTGGAATAAAAGCTACTTTATGTTCATGATAATGTTGAAATACCAAAATATCTCCACGAATGTCAAGTCAAATTTGTGGCCTGGACATTGCTATAGGCTAGTTTCCTAAGATTTTTTTTCCATGCTTTTCGAACCAGTATTTAACATAAATACCCAAAAGTTTGTTTTAATTTAACGGCGCCCAAAATGCTTAACTTATAAAAAGTAAGCAGATCATCGTGCAGCACCTTGAATGTACTTATTACGGATGCAGGCACTTTCCCAATGTCTCCTACCCTCCCGTCCCGCCGCGCCGCCCGCACTCGCCTAGGTACCGATTGCTGACGATCGAGATGGCACCAAATACAAACTTTAAAACCTATAACCCTATATAACGCGGGTCTCGTTCCATACCTCAAAAGCAAAAATAGAACCCTTATTTATAGGATCACGTGTGGCTGTCTGTCAGTCCGTCTGTTACAACCGATTTGCTACGAAAAAAACTGGACCGATTGAATTGCAATTTGGCACAAATATTTTCATAAATTTTCATGTCCACAACATTACATTTCAAAATCTATGTGATTTTCGTTACTAACGTCCCAAAAAACCGTAATAACAACGCCCATATTGATATTTAGACGCCACGTTGGAATGTAAAATCGTTGTTGTTTTCCTAATCAGCGACCCGATAAACCATAGAAACAATAGATGCCGATGTTGATTTTCAGATTTTGTCACCACATGTCTCCTTTTAGGGGTTGAATTCTCAAAAAACCGGAAACACTTGTTTACTCATTTATCGTTAGGAATTATCCTGTGAATTCTCGAATAAAATTGTCTAACTAATCTTTTTTCTCCATACAAACTTTGGACCTCCTTTTTAACCCCTTTAGGTGTAATTATTTCTAAAACGCTGAAAGCACTTTATTTGTAAATGAATAAGTAATCTGTCCACAAAGTTTTAAGTACGTAGTAGCTAAAAATAAGTTTCCCTTATACAAAATTTGGACCCTCATTTAAACCCTTAGGGGTGGAATTTTATAAAACGCTGAAATTACTTTTTTTGTATCCTAATAAGTTATCTTCCTACAAAGTCTCAAGTCTCTAGTTCAATAAATAATGTTTCCCCCCCACAAACAATGCATACCTATTTAATCCCCTTAGGGGTGGAATTTTATAAAACGCCGAAGACGTTTTTTTTGTATCCTAATAAGTAATCTTCCTACAAAGTTTCAATTCTCTAGTTCAATAGGACCCCCTATTTGACCCCCTTTAGGGGTGGAATTTTCTAAAACGCTGAAAGAACTTTTTTGTATCTTAATAAGTAATATCCCTACACAGTTTCAAGTCTCTAGTACAAAAAATAATGTTCACCCATACAAACTTCGCACCCCTATTTAACACCCTTGGGACAGAATTTCCAAAAATCCCGTCTTATCCCTTGCCTACGTCATAAAAGGAAGGTCTGGTGTAAATTTCAAGTTTGTAGTCCCAGTAGTTTTGAATACAAACTTTGCACCCCTATTTAACCGCCTTAGGGGTGGAATTTTGTAAAACGCTGAAAGTGCTTTTTTTGTATCTTAATAAGTAATCTTCCTACAAAATTTTAAGACTCTAGTTCAAAAAATAATGCTTCCCCCATACAAACTTTGGACCCCCGTTTTACCCCCTTAAGGGGTGAGTTTTCAAAAATCCTTTCTTAGCGGATGCCTACATCATAGTGGCTATCAGCATGCCAAATTTCAGCCCGATCGGTCTAGTAGTTTGGGCTGTGCGTTGATAGATCAGTCAGTCAATCAGTCAATCAGTCAGTCACCTTTGCGTTTTATATATATAGATGTTACTAAAATAAAATGCATAACATTTACTACTGACCATTTATTTTGTTATGTTTAAAACGACAAATTAAAAATGGCGTCATTTTGCTTGCAAAACCAAAACTGAAAATATTGAACTTTTTATATTTACAAGTAGTTTTAACAGAGTTTAGTACTTGGTATTACCCCCACGTGCTGTCTGAGCTGCTGCAATGCGATTCGGCATGCTGTACACCAAGTTTCTGAAACACTGTTGGGGAATGTTCTCCCATTCCTCTACCAATGCATGTTTCAAGTCACGAAGCGTAATTAAAGGAGGGTCTCGTTGTCTTACACGTCGTCCGAGCTCGTCCCAGGCGTGCTCGATCGGGTTGAGGTCGGGGCTACGTGCGTGAAAAAAAGGGATCATTATGTTTATAACTTTTTTAATGCCATTACTTCACGCCAACCAATAAGTTTTTATACGTGTAACGAAGGATTATTAAATTGTCTATAAGGTTCAATTTATTTCAATACGATAGCTTTATTCGTTTTCAATATATTGCAGTAAATGCTAGTAACCCGAAACTTTTGCTCTCGAGTATACCATCCACTTTTCCCTCATAGCACCCTCAAGCAATGCTGTTAATTCAGATTAAAATTATAAAGCATTTATGACAGCGTTCTACATAGCGTGTTAATTAACATTAAACAATTACACGTTACATAAGCATAACTCTATAGGAAGCTAGGCGCTCATCTCGTTACATAACAGCACTTACATAAACTTCACTCATGTATCAGTAATTACACGGGAAGTTAAGATAAGTTCAACCGGGTTGAACTAACCCTGATGTAGCGTGTTCTCTTCACCAAGCAGTTTGCTTCAACCTAGTACATCATCATTCAGCCTAATATACGTCCCACTGCTGGGCACGGGCTTGACCACACTAAGGTTACATTTCTGGCTAGGGCTCAGGTGGTTTTGGGTGAGGCTTGAGCCCCCCCTATGCTAGCCCTCCTAGTTTACGGATTTATGGATCAATTCACCAGAAACCGACAAAATTCGCTAGGCGTGTAAGTTCATACTACTGCCCGCCTAGCGGGCTCAGCCGGCATCTGAGCAAACATTACGAGTGCCCGCTAGGCGGGCTCTTGTGCGAACGTTTTTAGTGGCAATGGGTGGCCGGTGGGGCACATTGCACGCATAATCGATGGCCTTTGGGGCAGAAGGGTTCTCGAGTGGCGAACACGTGCCGGCAGGCGCAGCGTGGGCAGACCTCCCAGAAGCTGGACTGATGATAGAATAAATAAGACTTGTTTTAAAAGTATTTTTGCAACGCGCAATGCAGCAAAGCCTGCGCCCTGCGGGGAAAGCGCAGTGAAAGTCGCCGATCCGGAACGGGTTACCCAAGATGTCCTGCGCCTGTAATGATTGGAAAGGCCAAAACATGTACAGTTAGCTCCAGAAATTATCGTATTCTTGAAATTAGATACGAGGGGCCTTTAACCAGTCCAAGTGTGGGTAGAAAAAGAGTGTTCTGGGAAACCTATTTTATTAACCCCCGACGTAAAGAGAATCTGTGTATCTCTGTATCTGTATGTGGTATCATAGATCCCAAACGGATGAATCGATTTTCTGTTTTTTTGTGTGTCATAGATAATTTTATCCCGAGTGGTTTCTCTTAAGGCGCCGTAGGTTCAGCGAAGTTGAGCGAACAGAGTTTTTGAACCGATATAATGCGTTTGTTTAATAACATGATTTCAAAAAAATACGATCTTGAGTTCTGCAGTGAGATTAGAAACATGACTAAGCAATTATCACACTATAGAAAAAAAACACGAAAATTGGTCTAAAAGGGTCTAAAATGCACTTAAGTGCATTAATTAATATTTGTAACATTTTTTTTATACGACGGTGGCAAACAAGCGTACGGCCCGCCTGATGGTAAGCGGACACCGCAGCCTATAGACGCATGCAACTCCAAAGGAGTAACATGAGCGTTGCCGACCCTTGATATGTTTGAGGATACGCCGTGTTGACAGCTGAAGGAACAAACACCCTCGCTCTCAACACAACGCATCCTCGGGAGCTCTGGCGACCTTGCTCACCTCCAGGAACACAACACTACTACAGAGCAAGTAGTAGTGTTATTATGGCTGTGATCGTCTGCAAGGGTGGAGGTACTTCCACAGTTGGGCTGCTCAAAATGTCGAGGGTTCCTCAACTTTTCGAAGTTGTAGTTTTTTTTTTCGAAATATTATAGCGTGTTTCAATCACACGATTATTAGGATTCCAAATTCATCAAGCCGTTTGGACTGTAGCCTCCGAAATATATTTTTCTTCTCCACATATGTGCATACCTACACATACTTCACATAGACACTTTCTGGCCTTGGTACTTTGATCTAATGTGAGACAAGTATATTATTTTACCTGTTCTTGTGTACAATAAAGAGCTTACATACATAATTCCTTCTGGGGTAATTGGGTAAAAAAATAAAACGTCAATAACGATAACAAAAGCTGACTGTACATGCATGCCACCGAGTTAGGGAGAAAGGTGATTCGTAACAATGGCGGTAAGTTCATTGAACATGCGTTTAACGGAGACAACTATTGTTTTGCACTTTCACTATTTTACCCATAAAATCGACACGATTTACTCTTGAAATGCTTATACTAGCTGCCAGCGCAGCTTCACCCACGTATTAAAAAGCACGCAGGCCAGGGTTCGGAAGGATATTTATCATGATAATTTTCGTGATAATAATAGATGGATGATTATCGATTGATAATAACAAAACATAGCGCTCGTGAAACTGAACTGTATTCGAACGTGTATTCCCGTACTTGCGTCTATCCGAAAGCACGAAGTGTCAACGTGACGTCCCGCCAATTATGCAAAGTTGAGCGAACTCGAGTGTCATTGGTTCTTGCATCGTGATAATTATCACGATAATTAGCAGGAAGCGTAATTATATTGATAATTTCGAACCCTGACGCAGGCATATCCGCGGGATAAAATAAATCCTATTACCATACAGAAAGTCCATTATGCACGCAGATGAAAGAATTTTGGAAATCGGAGTAGCTTTACAGCTACTCCGATTTCCAAAATTCTTTCACAGACCTACAAAGACAAGAAGAGTCTTACAGATTTTTCCTCTTTATAATATAAGTATAGAATATAAATGTCATAAACATTCGCACATATTAAGTCGCTTGAACTGTATGCTACAATGTGAATTACCTATCCCTTGCCAAAACTGGCCTTGGTCATAGGAAAACCAATGCAATACCCACTTAGCATAGAACACGAATCAATTAGCACACTACAATGTATACTTTTACAATGTAGTCTTCCTAGCTGCAATATAAATCAATAATTGATTATATTTCTCTACTTCGGCTTGCATTATGGTATCTCTAGGCCAGTTTTCAGGAGCCATGAATCAATTGTATTCGGTATGGGGCACGGATATTATAAAGCAATTGTGGGTATGCGATTGTTCTGGCTTTTTCACGGTATACGATTTGTCAGGGTGCTTTTTTGTCTAAGTAGTATCAGGATGGAAATTCCATACATGTATGTGCTTTTCAGGTTCTACAAGTTTTATGTTAGGGTAGAGGTATCACCAGTTGCTCTGATAATGGATCGGAAAGGGCGCGGGCGGCTGGGGTTTTGCCTTTCATTATTTTGTAAACCTGAACTTTTCGTTTTACGGGTGTGCTTGGTTGACGTGTCTTGGAGTGGCTGACGTCTGGTGGACGACGAGTTGACGGGCTGCGCCGGCCCGGTTGTAATGTTCAAGCTAATACGAAAGGGTCCGCACAGAAAACCGCGCCGCGCCGCGCCGCTGTGTGCGGATCGTTTCATATTAGCTCGAAGATTACAAGCGGTACCGCCTCCGCACCGCGCCGCGCCGCCACGCCACCGCTCTCTGTGCGTTTGAGCCTTTATAGCGATATATAAGTATCGTTGCACATAATGCATATTAGTGCTTCAGTGCTGATTAATGGCTCGGGGCAATTCATATTTATGTCGTATTATTGTTGTTCAAACAGGACTTGCAGGTTCGGAGATGCGCCACTAGATGTTCTTACAAATGTCGAGAACTATTGAGCGTAATTATCGACTATTTCATCGGTCGCAATCGATTATGACATTAAATCTCTCTTGTTTCTGAACGCAACTTTCTGCTGGTAACACTATTTCCAGTTCTTAATGGTGGTATCAGTGCTCGAATGTCATTCACAGCTGTCTGTCAGTTCTTTGACGTGCATGCAACCGTCTGATTCGTATTTACTAGGCAGATAACGGGATTTTATTACGATTTTGAATGTAAAACGGTGATAATTACGTGTGACGTGAAATGTTATGGGTAATCCAATCCTAGAGCGGAGTGCAGTGTGGTACAGTCTGATGATTTTCCAACACTGCCGAACTTCTTAACACTTTAAAGATTTCATTTAAACAATTTTATTTCGTTTTAAATATAAAGAGATGTCTCCAAACATGTTTACATGGCTAGGGTTGCCATATCCTTCTATAGTATACAGCACTGCAATTTAACTGTTAACATACAAAAATTCCTAGTTTTGTTGAGGCCAAAGAAGTGCGAAATTAAAATTTAAGCATATAAAACTAAAAAAAATCGGATATCTAACAAATTTTAACGATTTAGAAAACCCACTTCGCAAAATAGTTTTCATATCACCACATTATTCAAAAAAAAAAATATGTTCCGATTTGATCCATACTTCCAAGCTATATGTGACTTATTTGAAATGTAATTTACCTTTCACATTTATATTCACTTTATCATTCTGAGCCTATCTTATCTCATACCAGCTTACACTTGATATGTTGCATTATCACTGCGGTGATAAGGTGTTAGAGATTGACAAATCATATGTTTATTATCTGACCTTAGAATTGAAATTGACAACATTTCATATTTTCATGTAGGCCATTTTATGATTTAGTTCCCTAGAAAATGTTTTTTCAAGCAACACATGTTTTTTATTTCTCCCTAAATTGTAATTTTCATTCAGAACTATCAAATTGAAAAGTAGCGTATTCCAGAAGGTCGTAAGTAAATTATGACGTCAATAGTAGAATTGAGCCGTAGGGCTCTGTATGGCAGTTTGCACACCTTTCACAGACATAATATTGAAGTCACACACGGTGAAAACCACTTTTATTGGTTTTCGCGATTTTCGTAAAAGCGAGCAGGAAAAAAAACAGAGAACTACTTTATTACGTTCAGGATTTTACTTATTCTGTGGTTAGGGTACCGTAATTACCGAAATGATTTTCGATTTAGGCGTCATTACATATTTTGAAATGTTGTCAATTAGGGGGCTCTGCGAGCTGTAGAACGCCTGTGTTTTAAAAAATTTTTTAGACATGAATGCTGGCAGAAGTGAAAAGTGAAATAATATAATTTTGCACAAACTATTTATGCAGGGGATTTGTTGGTTGGCAGTTAACTAATATCTTCATTTAGAACTGACAAGTCATAATCGTCACAGTGAACAAAACTTAGGAGGCTCAGAGTTTGTTAAGTGGTCAGGTCACAGTGGCAATTAGAGGTGTATCTCCAAGTGGAGTCATAAGGTAACCCAGTGGTACATGGTGGTTTCTTGAGTTCATCTTCCATCTGAGAGTTGGGACTTGAGAGATGGAAGATGGACAGAAGAAACAAGATTACATCGCAATAATAAACTCGTCAATTCTTTTACCTTTCAACTTTGACAACCTGTTTAGCCCAGTGACTATTATATGATGTGCTGATGACTAGTGACAGTAAGTGACCCAGTCTAGGCAATCCCGGCAAATCCAGGTAAGGCCATGAATTATTGTTTCCGAGTCTTGGATGTTTTCAATGTATGGATAGGCGGCCACATTTAGACACACTGCTTTTCAGTTTGACTGCGTGAAAATAACAAATATTTGCAAAATTGAATAAATCAAGGCTCTCGACACTCAACTTTTAAAAGTTTTCATGGTGAATTTCTACATACATACATACATTCACGCCTTTATTCCCAAAAGGGCTAGGCAGAGCACATGAAACGTATGTTCCAGCGCCACTTTTAGCATAAATGTGGGTATAAAATATCGACAAAATGTGATATTGCAGTGATAGGTTGCTAGCCCATCGCCCACAACACACTTCAACCCTGGTCCCTTAGTCGACTTTTACGACACCCACGGGAAGAAAGGGGGTAGTGAAATTCTAACCCGACACCACACGGGGGTTTTTTCTACATTTCTACATGTGATATTAATATTAGACTTAGATCCATAGTGTTGATATAACATTGTATAAAAACATATTGACATAGTAGTGTCTTTCAATGTGACCTTTGTATTTGATATGTTTCTTGAACTCAAGATGGCTAACCAACACTAATGGCATATGGCATTAATAGGAAAATCAAATAATATTCTACATCAAAATTGATCAAAATTTTTATCTGTAAAAAATACTTAGTGTCCTACCTACCTACTTATTTTCCTACTTGCTAAGACACTTTTGTATATTTTACTTAATGTTTGTTTTTATGAACCTCATAGTTTATATGTATTTCAGGCCTTTGCCCAGCAGTGGGACACTACAGGCTCACAATAATAATAATATGTTTTTATATGTATTTGTAACTAACCTATACCTTTTTTTAATTTGTTTGATAAGGTATTTATTTTCTAAAGTATATACAAGATGATAACTAACATTAACTAAATTAAATTAAAAGTAAGTTAAACCTAAAAAAGGCCACCAACACATTGCACTTAGGATGCTGGCGGCATTTCCTTGCTGAATTGCAATGCTGACGCACACCTCTACTTAAATAAAATAAAATAAATATTCCTAACGTCTAAAGGGTAAAAAAAATTTAAAAGTAAGGTTCTATTGTAAATTACATTAAATAATCTTGAAAATTATGTGTGAGTTTTAACATATTAGAAAAACCATCTCAATTTAAGTGTTCATCCAAAGCCATTTAAAAGTCCACTCACTTTTGTGTGGCATTCTGTTACACGTGTTGTAATCACCGGTCCCATGACTGTTGTTAAATCCTAAAACTCTTTATAATCAACAGTTATTATATTATTCTCATAGGCGGGATAACATAAAAAAAGGACTAAAGCCATCAAAAAAAAATTTTTTTTAAACAATGTCTGCTCTTAGTGTTATGGATAACACAAAATTACCAAACCTAAAACCTCACTCAAAAGCAGACTAGTTTATAGAAAACCTTAATTGTGAATGCCTTACCAAGGTGTAGTATGACAGTCAAGCTAGATTTATAATCTTTTATTTAATTATTTTCTCTTTCCAAAACATCATTGACTAAGACTCATTGATTGCATCAGTTAGTCAAACCAACAATTAACTAATTAGACATTTCAGCATCAACTATTTACAAACTATAAAAAGAACAAACGACACGGCGCATTAACTAAACAAGTGATGTAATGTAATGATAAAAAACGTTAGAAAACCATGTCGCTAATTAAAAGCTTTCAAAACAAGATGTAAATTCTTACCATGGTCGAACGAGCGAGCTGGACACACAAGGGGCACATGATTCCAAACAAACAAAACTGATTCACAAAACAGAAACACTTGGTTCAACACATCACCTGTTATCGACCAAATAACTCACTGATACAACATCACCAACTAAATCTCGGATTCTACGCACGGCATACACAAATAAACACCTTTGTCAAACTTACGAAATGCTAGATGTCAAATCAAATATTTTTTTCTAGAATCTAATCAAATATTCGCGATTCGCACCCGTTGGAGCGATTACACCATCACAGCCGCGGATATACGGTAGAATTCAATAGAATAACACGTTCTACGTTAACTAGAGAATAAAATAAATATAAATGTTTTACACACGTAAGCTTATCACGCAACCGAATTTTATCGAAAACTGCTGGCTGGACGACCGAAGTGCTGCTGTGCCGATAGAAGCAAGCATTGCTGCCAACTTAAAAACAAAGTTTTGACAGAGCGGGTGATACCAGCTGCAATTCAAATAACTACTACTAATATTTTTTCTTAATTTAACTTATAAATGCACAAATACGAAACATATTAAAATGAATAGGAATATCTCCATTTGTCTGCAGAAACTGGGACTAAATAATTAATATCTAGTATTCTAGTGAGTTGTCATCGAACTTCCTAATACACCTAACACATGATATAATTATATTTTTAATTAATGATCATTTGATAAAATAACATTTAATATAAAATATGTAATGTTTATTTATTATAATGGACAGTTAGATAGTATTTTTGGGTAGATTCTAATGCAGGTCGGTGTAGATACGCCGACGAGCGAAGCGAGGAGGAGTGCTAGGTAGACTTGCAACCCTACAGCGCGCGAGCCGAGCGAGCCATTCGATCAATATAATACCAAATGGTATTATATAGAATGAATTTGTATTTTTTTAAGTTATTGTTGGATTTAACTAGTTATTGATTTTCTTATTAAAATAACGTATTATAAATTGAAGAATCCCAGACCAAACGTTGCATAATTGAGGTCGGCGATGACTTTCATTTGGCTGGCTGCCGTGCTTCCGATATGAATCCACACGGCTCGAATCACGCCGTGGCCTGCATGCAGTCCTGCCGATATCGGCCCATGAAGCGTCTCCTTAAGCGTTAAGCCCGGGATTTACTACACGAGCCGCGAGCGCGAGCTGCACCTACCCACCGACAAATCGGTCGTTGTATTACAGTAATTATAAATGCAAAATAACTGAGTTCACAAAATAATGATAACTGTAACCAAAGACTTTGACAGATTAATATGGTTGCCACTTAAAAAAAAGTCCAGGTCATGCTTTCGTTTGCCAGACTCTATAAGATACGGTGCCCAATTTCAAACGTGTGGCGGCACCTTATACAAAATGTTCTTCACAGACGGTAAAACCACTTGTGCTAGCTGATTTGAGGTTAAACTCAAGTGATTAATTGATTATATTCTCTTTGGCTAAACTCTCCATGTTTCCTACTACTATCTCTTGTTTTTTTTGCCTGGCAAGATTTCGTCACTACTGCCAGCATTACAAACAAGTACAACAAAGATAATGTTTGTTGTTGTGGCGCGCCCGAAATATGATAACAATTCATCTCATTCTGTATTTATTATTGGCAACTAGTTCCACTTTACGTGGTTAGATGGCAGCATTTACATAGAAGACTAGAGTAGACGGTACAAAAGTTGTTTAGGCCAGGAGTCACTGTTTCCAAGCTGATCCGCTCTTAGTAGTTGCAGTTGTTTTCATTGCGGAATTCGCTGTATACGCACTTTATTTCTCATGCTACATCAGTGTGCCAAACGGCGGAAAGGCATTGGAAATAAAACAACTTAATTATAACTGCGGAAATTGTAATCCTATTGTTCCTATTCATTTAGCACATTTTAATTAAGTTTAATACAGTTGTTATAAATATACAAGGTGTTACAAAATGTGTCTTTAGTGGAAAGTTATAATCAGACGATGTTAAAACTTATTATGAACATTGTCTATCGTCTGTATTAGAATTATTTTATTAGCCTAATCAAGAGATCAACAGCATATACTCGATGCTGGATTTTACTATACAAAGAAACCTAATAAAGAACAAGAACTTACCTACACAATCTTATTTTTTAAAACTGCACTACACACCGCACTGTACACTCCGTATCCGTAATGAGTAAAATAAATAATACAAACAATATTCAGTCAACAAAATCACTTGGCATTTATCTTCATTCACTGCTTCAAGCACCAGATAAAAAGAATGGATCAGTCTTACATTTTATTCAAAAGGAGAATGCTTCCAGGCAAACTGAATGGTCCAAGTCGGGATCTAATATCAACCGCTCTTACGGCAAAATAGTATTTATATCCTGCCATAAATTGAGTCAATGTACACGCCATCGGCAATGGCAAGGCTTTCACATCGCCTATTTTCTTCCATAATGCCGTGTTTGGTGGGGACGACGTTTCTTGGTAAGCGTACAGCTGGTAACTGGCTATCTCTTCGTAACTGTCTTCCTGGTATCCTTCAATCTTCCATGAGATTACGATGCCATTTTCCACTTTAGCAAGCTTGAGGTCGGGCGCTGGCGGCAACGCCTTCCAGTTGGGTGGTTGGTACTGCTTCATACACTCGGGTAACGGAGCGGGATGTCTTATACCTTGCGGTCGGGGCACCCGCACTGTTTGTGGCATCCTGACCATATGAGGAGGTGGAACTCTTTGTCTTGGACCTGAAATTTAATGATATTAAAATGTATGCCTGTTTGCGATGCCAGTGCGAGTTATATTTCATAAATGGTTAGATATGATAAATAAGTTATACAAGATTAACTTTGAATTTGATACTTACTTGCAGAAGGAACTGATTTCAGCATAATCGTTTGGCCAGGCCTGATATTCTGACCTTGTGGTCCACTAATAGGTATGTATACTTTTCTAGGGCTGTTCACGGCAGTTGGCCTCGGTGGAGCTAGAAGGTTTTGCGAGGGAACTAGTCTGACCGGCGGTACTGGGCCTTGCGTCCGGTTCAAAACCTTCGCCGGAGGCTCATCGTCGGTCAAGTCTACCGTGACGGATTGCACTCTGTTGTGCGTCCGTTTCTCGCCTTTCTGCACAGGGGACACACTCTTAACCCCATTAGGGAGGGGACTTGTTGTTTTTGCTGTATTAACCTGTTGCTGAGGCGATTTCGTGACAGGACTATTGGCTGGCACGAGTCTAGGGACTGGAATTTGTTGCGTGGGCGGTTTCTGTGGGCGAGGACCTTGCGCTACAGGGTTCCTGGGCACCTGTTTGTTGACGGTTGGCATGCCGATCCCGGTTCGCCTTCGTTTATCTACTGGTTTGTCTGTCATTAGGACCTGCATACCAACAGAACGCGTAATCTTCAGGGGAACTATCGGCGCTTCATGGCATTTCTTAACGTCTTCCTGTACAGACTTAAATACCACTTGAAGATCTCTGTTCTGTTTTGACAGCATCATGGTTTTTTTCTTGTATTCTTCTAAATTTTGTGTCAATGTTTTTAGTTTATTTTTGATTTCGCTCAAACTGCTTCGGTCTAATATGCTTTCAACTATCTTCAGAATGCACAATTCTTCTAACTCGTCTCTGGTCATTTCGACTACATTCTTTTTACATGTTTTAAGGAAATTTTCAGTAATAAGTGGCTTCTTCTTCATTTCAGTCTCTAGGTTGTTTTCTTCAATTTTTTCACTGAGATCTGGCGCTGCTATGGTTTCTGTAACTTCTGTGTCTGGGACTGTAGCATCTGAAAAATATAGAAAAAATAGCTTACTTAATATTCAATTAGACAAGATGTTAGACACTGTATTTATGTAATGAAAATGCTTAATATATACCTGTTTCAGGAACATTGTCTGCTGTATCTGTACTTTTAACATCTTCTGTTATTTTTACACTTTCAGATGGACTTTCAGGATTTGCCTCCATCTGCTTTTCAATATTTTGTTCCTTGACCGGATCAGGCTTGCTTTCATTGCCACTTGTATCGTCATCTATAAGCATAATATCGTCATCATCTTCTATGTTAATGCATTTGTTATCAGTCGTCGAACTTTTGGGTACTTGTTCTTCTTCATCGTCCGACAAAATGTCTAAGGTATTTGACAATTTCAATACAGGTTCTATATCTTTTGCGTCTTGATTAAAAGTCTTATTGGTGTCATCTTCTTGAATATTGTTTTCGACACTTTTAGAATCTTGCGACTCTTTTGACACGGCTTTGTCTAAATCTATGATACCATCTATGGACATATGATCGTTAGGTTCTACATTTTTTGTCACTTCAGTATCATCGTCGCAGTTGATGACCGGCTTGTCATCTTCTACCATTGTTACATTAGAGTTAATTTCTACATTTATTATGGAATCAATAGCTTTTTCCTTATCATCCTCTAGATTAACAATATTAGTATGAGAGGTGACTGGACTAGGCTGTGATGGCTTGTCTTTTGACTCGGTTTCATTTACCGTTAAATCGGTTTCATTTATATCACAGTCTTTAGATTCAGTGATTTCAGTTGTATTTACTGTCGTTATTGTGGAATCTATTGTTTCATTTGCATCTTTTTCATCAATGTGGTCAATGCTTGTATCAATATCCATTTCCGCCACCTCATCAGCTTTTGAACTTTCTTCGACTTTTGGTTCAACAGTACTAAATCCTTTTTTTTCTGTTTCATGATTCAAAGATTCGCTAAGAGCGTCACCATTATTAAGTTCAGCATCCAAACGTATCAAATCAATATTTTCGTCACTTGTATCAATTCCTGTATTGTCTGTTTCCATACTCTCTTTTTCTTCTGATGCAAGCGTATTTTCTGTTGTTTCAGTCTTAATTACAGTTATGTGCGTATCGTTATCATTAGTTTCAGGTAGCTCTGGGTGATCTGGTAGCTGAGAAATGGTATCTAATTCTGTATTGTTTTCATTACTGTTTAATTCGTATATTTCTGCTTTTATGTCAATTTCGTCACTTATTACTGTTTTTTCATTACCATTAACAATAGTATCTTCAATCTCTTCTTTAATGTCTATATTTTCATCAGGATTGATTGGATTCTCTTCAACGTCATTAACTTGTACATTATTATTGGCATGCGTCGTCTCACTGTCTTGTTCTAAAACATAATCGATGTTATTTGTTTCAGACTGTTCAATTTGTTCTATCTTTTCTACAACATGGTTTTTTTCGGCCTCAACAGCCTCATTACTATCTTTCGTAACTTCTCCATTGGCAATACATTCGCCATTCGTTTCATTTTCAACACCAGTCACATTATCTAATAAGCATTTTTCAATGCTTCCTTCATCTCCTTTAGCAATACTACCGTTTTGAACAACAGTCACGACACCCGATGCGCTATTGTCAACGTTCTCTTCATTAAGAGACATTTTTGTTTTTAAGTCCACAGAAGTTTCAGACTCTAAAATTAATTGCATTGTAGTTTATTATTTCATGTCCGTAGCTATGGAGCGTACATCCTGAAAAGAAAGAAATATTCATTTAGAAAATAATAATTATATTACCAATTATTAAGAATAAGTAAAACATTAATTATGTAGTTAAATAATAACCTATAACAATTGCTGTTATTTAAAAATGTGAGATCTTCAAGTAGATTAGAATAGATTTTACTTGGCCAGTTTTTATTACATTAGCCATTATATAAAATTAATCAAAATATGTATACAACGTGTCCCAAAACTCAACGATAAGCCGGCACCAGAGGATGGAGCTGCTTATGATTAGTCGAGAAAAAATAAGGAAAAAAATATATCTCAATTATTTTAGAAATTACAGAAAAAAAATGAAATTCATCGAAAATCGACATCCCTAATGGTATTTTTAACGACCATGTCTACAAATATTCAAATATTACTGTTTTTTTTTTTTGTTTTTGGAAACTTAAGTAGCCCTGCTATCTAACACAGTTCTTAAAAATACCATAATACATGTAGTTTTTACACAAAAAATAATCAAAATTCATTTTGTCCCTACAATTTTGAAAGATTTTTTCTTACAGTCCACTTTCAATCATCATGGTGTAAAAAAATAGTATTGACACCACTATGGCAATTATTTTCAAAAGATATTTTTTTTTCCTTATTTTTTCTCGACTAATCATAAGCAGCTCCATCCTCTGGTGCCGGCTTATCGTTGAGTTTTGGGACACGTTGTATATATATATATATATGTATATATACCTCTATATTAATTCTGATAAAAACTGGCCAAGTCTATCTAATCTAGTTATAGGTATCCAATAAAGCAAAGAAATAGACTTTAATACTTGTTCATAATGTTATTTTGTTCCTATAAATACATATTTTACATACATATTCTGCTTTGTTTGTGTGAGGTGTGCAATAAAAAGTATTTGTATTGTATTTTATATTTGGAATTTGCATAGAACTTGGCACTCATTTAGATCTCCATTCTTTTTGCGGCGAAGCCCACAACCAACCTTAATTTTTGTATTGAACTTGGCTCTCCTTTTTTACATTTATATTTTTGGTGAGATTTGTTTTTCTCGGCAATCCTATGGCGTATCGTTGGATAGCTTGTTAAAAAATAAAAGGGGTCTATGAAAAATATTATTCAATTCAGGGATGCGTGTGCGTGATACTGAGCTTTAGAGTCCTAATGTTTATTAGAGTTACGTGTCGGGCGGCTAAGGTTAGGGAGTTATTTGCAAAATTAAAGTTATTCAAGTATTCACTTCTGCCGGCACTCCCGGAGTGTAACCAGGCCTTTTTTTGCTATTAATATGTGGGTATGTACATTATCGGTTTTAAGCCATTCAAAGTAAAGTAACACGCCTGCTACCTCCTAGACTACCCGCTATGGACGGTTAGTACCTAGTATTGGTTTTATTCATATAGATTTACAAAACCATTTTTTCTTTACATTACTTATATTATATAGGTAAGGTCAGGGTGGCAAACTCCGTCAGCGGGGTATTTCCGTCTAACGACGTTGGCGGCTATTCTAACAACAGTACACGCTTGTCGACTCGATCGGTAAATCAGAGAGAAAATTGTATACCCGCAGTCAAAAGCAGATGGCGCTGTCTAGCCAGTGAACGGAAAAATCCCGCTTTCAAAATTTAGTTGCGCCTGGAACCCGAACTCGAGTTTAGTATGCTTTTGTGTTTCGTGACGAAAAAAATTTACTTTACGGCTTAGTTAGTGTATTTATTATATGGTTCGATATGCATGTTTAATTACAGTTTTATTAATTTTCAAATATAAACTGTTGGTGAGTAATTATGGGTGGTTAAATATTGGTACTAACGGAATGATCGAGAAGACAAATCCGTCAATTGTGAAACGGGCAAAACCGGCATGTGCCGGAATAACCCCATTTCATATATTGCCAACCTTTTTGATCTGACTTACTCAAATAACGACTATGATTATTATACTATAATTTATTTTCAGCAATTCTTAGTTTAATTAACAGAGAAGCAAGTTATTTTTGAATTTTCCCTTGATTATTTTATTTGTTATTCGACTAGGAGACTGAGATTAGTCCTGGTTGAAAATCAGTATTAGGTACTAAAACAGTTGTATGTATATGTATAGACATTGCTCACCACATGTATTATATTAGACGTGCGCTTCCTACTGCATTTGAAGGTATAGCACCTACATTTCCGTAGGACAGATCTTACCGCTTGTGTGACGTGAGCACGCGTGCGTCTCGCAAGCAGTGTAACATGTAGTATTAGGAAGGAATACTTAAGATAGCTACTTTACTTTTTCATGCCTGTCTACGCATACACATCTGGTGTATATACGTCTTAGCGTGTGTTAATTAGTCCATATCTTTTAAAATTGACGATTTTCACTCTGTAATTTTACTTGAGAATGTTAAGCACGGTTACAAAGTTCAATAATAAATTTTGATGGTAATCAAGAGTTTCCCACAACAGTGGCGCCATCTGGTGAGCACAAAATCAGTAGCCCATTATTTTAAAATCATCATGTCAGTTGACGGATTTTCCCTAGAGTTTGGGAATTTGTTTTAAAACGTTTACTACTCCTGGTTAGAAAAATAGGCCGGAATTGCCCCAAAAAATACATTTGGCAATAAAATCTAAAATAAGCCTTAAATTGAGATCGTTAAAGTTTAGTTTCGATTAAGAGTTCAGCGGTAATTGTTCACTTGACGTATATGTTTGTAATACGTCACGATACAAGAATAATCGTTCGTTGACGGAATAGCCCCAAACCGTCGGGAAAATCCGTCAACTGACATGTTTTAAAAAGAAAAAACATATTTACTAACCAGCAGTACTAGCAATTTAATATGAAAACATTTATATAGTTAAATTAATGCCCAATCTATTACAGTGATCAGGTTTATTAAAAAGTAAATATCCTCTTAGTTATGACCGGCCAAAGTGAACTTATCAAAAAGTATGACGGAAATGCCCTCATTGACCTTACCCCAGTTGTGTGTCAGACAGTTTTGATGCCAGAACCTAAAGGCAAAATACACAGCCTTTGTGGAGTTGGGTAATCCTTAGTAAATAAAGAATAATCGTAACATTTTAAGTAAAATACACTATTATAGTAACGTGTACATAGTATAATTTAAACGGTAAAACTGGTGGCAACCCTAACTACAAGGATCCGCCTCCGAAAGAGCGCGTTCGATGCGATGGCCACATTTAGGCACGTTTAGCGTACCTAAACGGGGAATTTGTTAACAAATAACATTCTGTAGGTGCGTAGTATTTTATTACTTATTCTGTGGCAGTAGGAAATATAATGAATTTGCTTCGAAAACTATTACGAATAAGTAGGCAAAACTAGTTAATGAGTAATAGTCGACCAACTAATAAATGTACTTGAAAAGGCCAACTTACGAACAAATTCGGGTGACGCAACCGCAACGTCTAGCTACATAGTTGGTGCGTGCGTGTCTATGTTACGATGGTCAAAGAAAGAGAGGCAACTACGGAACCGAACACTGCACGTGGTCCGACACCCACTTGGCTGGTTTATTTTTGACCAAGAGAAGGCATTATAATACAACTAAGTAAATAAATGATTGATGATACTCGACGAAAATATACTTTACGACTGTCCGAACTAGCTCGCATACGAAAGAGATACAAAATTTAGAGGACGCGGCATGCTTTTCTGAGTTTTCTGATTGCAATAAGACACTAAGAATTTTCTTCTTATTTCCAGCGCCAATTTGTTTAGCCCTATGGACGCTAAACTTAAATGAAAATATGATGTTTTAGCGAAGGCGCAATATCTGGAACAGACCGCTGCTCTGACATATCGCGGGCATCGACCGAATTGGTTCCGCCATCTTGTTGAAGCCCTTGACTCAGATCACGAACAGACAGTGTTGTCTAATTTGTAAAAAAAAATATTGAATTAAATTCTACTAATCCCACTAATATTATGAATGTGAAAATTTGGATGTTTAGATTTTTGTAGTCGCGGGAAAAAATCAGTACCTATACAAATATTAAGTAGTGCAAAAATAATATATACGTTTTCCTTCAAATTCCTTAAGGAAAACGGATAGATTATTTTTGAAACGCAAATTAGCGGTTCAATAATCGCAAAATAGCGATTCAATTAAATTGTCTACCACTTACTGTAAGTACTACCTATTACAAAGTTCAAACCACGTTAAAAGAAAGTTACCTAAATTATTCTTTGGCGAAATAAAAGGTTAGGAACCTAATAAATCAAAAATATGAAACTATAAATAATCATGAATATAATTTTTCTAACCCTGACATGGGGAACGAGTTTTCTGATTCAATATTTTCATATTTGGAAATATTTCTCCCATTTATATTTATTTAATTTTCAACACGAACTGAGTTTTATTTATTTCTCCTGGTGTAACCGAACAAAGACGACTGGTGCTAATAATTTGAAAGTTATGTTTTACTTTATTTGAAAACAGTGAAATTTATTTCAAAAAACTTGGCAAGAGTGTGTGAACCACGCATAAAAGGGTCCGTAACAAAAGGTCGTATCTTCATAGGAAACTCAGCGCACTTACGTCTTTTTCTTTTGTTTACAACAAGGCATTATAACTAACTAAGAAAATAAATGATTGATGATACTCGACGAAAATATACTTTACGACTGAACCGGACTAGCTCGCATACGAAAGAGATACAAAACTTAGAGGACGCGGCATGCTTTTCTGATTGCAATAAGACAGTAAGTAGGAATTTCCTTTTTTTTTCGGTAATCGTAAATGAAAATATGTTTTAGCGAAGGCGCAATATCTGGAACAGACCGCTGCTCTGACATATCGCGTTAGGCATCGACCGAATTGGTTCCGCCATCTTGTTGAAGCCCTTGATTCAGATCACGAACAGACAGTGTTCTCCAATTTGTAAAAAAAATATTGAATGAAATTCTACTAATCTATATATATAAAACGCAAAGGTGACTGACTGATTGACTGACTGATCTATCAACGCACAGCCCAAACTACTAGACCGATCGGGCTGAAATTTGGCATGCTGATAGCCACTATGATGTAGGCATCCGCTAAGAAAGGATTTTTGAAAACTCACCCCTTAAGGGGGTAAAACGGGGGTCCAAAGTTTGTATGGGGGAAGCATTATTTTTTGAACTAGAGTCTTAAAATTTTGTAGGAAGATTACTTATTAAGATACAAAAAAAGCACTTTCAGCGTTTTACAAAATTCCACCCCTAAGGGGGTTAAATAGGGGTGCAAAGTTTGTATTCAAAACTACTGGGACTACAAACTTGAAATTTACACCAGACCTTCCTTTTATGACGTAGGCAAGGGATAAGACGGGATTTTTGGAAATTCTGTCCCAAGGGTGTTAAATGGGTGCGAAGTTTGTATGGGTGAACATTATTTTTTGTACTAGAGACTTGAAACTGTGTAGGGATATTACTTATTAAGATACAAAAAAGTTCTTTCAGCGTTTTAGAAAATTCCACCCCTAAAGGAGGTCAAATAGGGGGTCCTATTGAACTAGAGAATTGAAACTTTGTAGGAAGATTACTTATTAGGATACAAAAAAAACGTCTTCGGCGTTTTATAAAATTCCACCCCTAAGGGGATTAAATAGGTATGCATTGTTTGTGGGGGGGAAACATTATTTATTGAACTAGAGACTTGAGACTTTGTAGGAAGATAACTTATTAGGATACAAAAAAAGTAATTTCAGCGTTTTATAAAATTCCACCCCTAAGGGTTTAAATGAGGGTCCAAATTTTGTATAAGGGAAACTTATTTTTAGCTACTACGTACTTAAAACTTTGTGGACAGATTACTTATTCATTTACAAATAAAGTGCTTTCAGCGTTTTAGAAATAATTACACCTAAAGGGGTTAAAAAGGAGGTCCAAAGTTTGTATGGAGAAAAAAGATTAGTTAGACAATTTTATTCGAGAATTCACAGGATAATTCCTAACGATAAATGAGTAAACAAGTGTTTCCGGTTTTTTGAGAATTCAACCCCTAAAAGGAGACATGTGGTGACAAAATCTGAAAATCAACATCGGCATCTATTGTTTCTATGGTTTATCGGGTCGCTGATTAGGAAAACAACAACGATTTTACATTCCAACGTGGCGTCTAAATATCAATATGGGCGTTGTTATTACGGTTTTTTGGGACGTTAGTAACGAAAATCACATAGATTTTGAAATGTAATGTTGTGGACATGAAAATTCATGAAAATATTTGTGCCAAATTGCAATTCAATCGGTCCAGTTTTTTTCGTAGCAAATCGGTTGTAACAGACGGACTGACAGACAGCCACACGTGATCCTATAAATAAGGGTTCTATTTTTGCTTTTGAGGTATGGAACGAGACCCGCGTTATATAGGGTTATAGGTTTTAAAGTTTGTATTTGGTGCCATCTCGATCGTCAGCAATCGGTACCTAGGCGAGTGCGGGCGGCGCGGCGGGACGGGAGGGTAGGAGACATTGGGAAAGTGCCTGCATCCGTAATAAGTACATTCAAGGTGCTGCACGATGATCTGCTTACTTTTTATAAGTTAAGCATTTTGGGCGCCGTTAAATTAAAACAAACTTTTGGGTATTTATGTTAAATACTGGTTCGAAAAGCATGGAAAAAAAATCTTAGGAAACTAGCCTATAGCAATGTCCAGGCCACAAATTTGACTTGACATTCGTGGAGATATTTTGGTATTTCAACATTATCATGAACATAAAGTAGCTTTTATTCCAGAGGACAGATTCTCATTAATCATGACTGTAAATTTAATAACAGAAATACGTACATACATACATACATTCACGTCTTTATTCCCAAAAGGGGCAGGCAGAGCACATGAACTTTATGTTCCAGCGCCACTTTTAGCATAAATGTGGGTATAAAAGATCGACAAAAAGTGATATTGCTTAGGTTGTTAGCCCATCACCCACAACACACTTCAACCCTGCTCTCTTAATCGACTTTTACGACACACATGGGAAGAAAGAGGGTGGTGAAATTCTAACCCGCCACCACACGGGCATAAAAATAATAGTACCTAAATAAAAATTAATTTACCATAATGGGTTATGACGAAGGGTTATTCGTAGGGGAAGTTAGTAGTAGTAGGTTAGTAGGCGGCGTAGCAATTCAACAATTATTGGAAAATTACTTTTACTACGCGGGCGAAGCCGCGGGCAAAAGCTAGTCCTATTATAATATTGAGAATCTGAAAAATTGTATGTTTAGATCTTTGTAGTCGCGGTCAAAAATCGGCATATAAATATCAAGTAGGTACTGCAAAAATAATCTATCCGTTTTCCTTAAAATTCCTTAAGGAAAACGGATACATTTTATTTTTGCATCGCAATAGCGCTTCAGTAACCGCAAATTAGCGGTTCAATAATCGCAAAATAGCGTTTCAGTTAAATTGTATACCTACCAGTTACTGTAAATACTACCTAATCTAAAGTTCAAACAACGTGACAAAGGCAAAAGCTCAAAAAAAACATATCAGTACCTACCTATTATTATTTAAAAGAAAGTTACCTAAATTATTCTTTAGCGAAATAAAAGGTTAGGAACCTAATACACCAAAAAATATGAAACTATAAATGATCATGAATATTATTTTGCTTACCTTAACACGAGGAACGAGTTTTCTGATTCAATATTTTCATATTTGGAAATAATACTTTCTTTATACATTTAATATGCATTTTAATATTAATTTAGAGAAGGAGAAATAAATATACTGAGTTTTATTTATTTCTCCTGGATTAACTACTGAACAAAGACGACCGGTGCTAATCACTAAAAAGTTATGTTACTTTTATTATTGTTATTGTTATTTATTTCACTGTTTTCAACAGTGAAATAAATTTTTAAAAACTTGCCAAGAGCGTGTGAACCACGCATAAAAGGGTCCGTAACAAAAGGTCGTATCTTCAAAAGAAACTCAGGGCACTTGACGTTTTTTTGTTTTTTTCAAAACATATTTTGTAGTTTTTTTATATTTTTTTTATTCCACGGATCCAAAGGTAAAAGGCACATTTTTTCTCGTAAAAGCACAATTTTCCCGACTAATGAAGATATTTTGTCCAAACACACTTAACCAAAATAAATCCTCCCTGTTATTTAAAAGATCTATCGATTAACGTTCAACATGACATGCGCGACTGCGTTTCATGTATCATTTTTTTTATTTGAGTGATGTGTAAGGGTTATTTTTTGCGACATTGGCATTGGAACCTTAAAAAAACAATGTGCATTGTAAAACAAAAAACAACAACATCCCAATTTTTTTGCAGAAAAACAAATAATAAATAAAAATAATGGACACTAAGATTTACAAAACCTACTTGCTTAATGCCTTTAATCCGTACGTCGTCCATCGAACCTATTTTAGATAAAGTGCCGTCAAAATTCGTTAGGTATGTCACTTTTGACATTTGTGTTTGTGAGCTAGGGACATAACGCATTTTAGTTAACCAAGGTCTGTTAAGATTAAATAAGACAAGTAAGTATTTAAACCTAATAAAAATAAAATAGTAGTAAATCAGGTGACCTTGATGATTTTGATGAATCATGAAAAGTTTCATGTTCATCACCCGAACGTTAAATACGCATTCGAAATTTGAATAATGCAATATAAAAGTAGGTACCCATCTCAATCTTCCATGTCATCCATCATATTATACACCACGAAATGTTTATACTTCGAATACCTAAATTAAGTGTAGGTGATATTAATATATTAAAACAAAAGAAAAAAAATGCCGTTGACGGTCAACGAGGAGATTGCATTGCGAGAAGTGTGCGTGACGAAGAACAACGAACCTAAATACTGAACAACATGAGCAAGAGATTTTTTTGGGTTACATACAACACCATATTGTATAACGCTCCAAGTCTAACCTTAGCTTAGAATATGACAGTTCTTAAGTCACTTATGACGTTTTTCCAACAAACCTGACACGGATACTACGTAAATGACAAAACGGTCTTGACTGGTCAGACCTTGAAATGTCAAACAAACATTCGCAATGAAATAAAACTATGATCTCAAAGTGCCAATTTGATAACGATTTAATAAGAGGAATCGGCTAACTTGTCAAATAAAGGAATTTAGTTGAAAATTCAAAAACAAACAACAATCTAAGTCGAGATTCAAAATGGCCGCCCACTAGCGCAGAATACCGGAATAAATTCCCCACTCATCAGTCGGCAAAATGGTGCACGCTGATAGCCATGTCCTTGTCAGAAACATAGCCGTTGCGGTCTGCCGCCGCGAAGGGGGCGTAAGAGGGAGAGGGATAGGTAGCGGCTGAGCGCTCGGTTCAAAATAAACGCGAATAAGGTGAAGGTGGAAGTCGGGGCTATCGAACGGAAAGTTGGAAACCTGGCGAGGGCTCAACGATGGATTCGCCGGCTATTGGAGTTTTTTTTGTTATTTCATGAGAAAAGAAAGAAGACGTGGGCGCCTAAACAACAAATCTAAGGATTTTTTTTTAAAGATGACGATACGAACTTATTTGCATTTTACACGTGACACACAATACAAAACAATAAAACCCCAATAAATAACAATGATATAAATAGACCAAAACCGTTGCAACGATTATACTTGACCCAAGAAAAGTAAAAAAAAAAACTACATTCATACGCAAAATAACAAAAACAAAAGTAACTAAATTATGTATATACAAATAAGTATAACAACTACAAAAATAATTATAACAACTTATTCAATACTATAGGTACTTAAGTCTATTAATACCTACCTCAGATGCCCTTGAACAAGAGAATCGAGAAGTAGGGAGAGTAATCAAGAAGATGCTAAACAGCGCCAAGCGAGCGTTCGGTTCCGCGGCTGTTGGGACACTGACAGCGCAGCAGAAAGAGAAGAAAATGGCCGCCGCAGTCACTCAGGCGACACTCTTCATCACGTGGCAAAAACACGAACTAAAACTACAGAGTAAGCCTGCGCAGAGACTGCCTGTATATTCCCAACGAGCTCCACCACGCGCGAGCGACCAAGATAGCTTTATACCGATATCGTTGCGAGAAAACGGCGGGGCGAAACGTCGGCGAACTGCGATGAGTAATGCTCTGTGTTATCCGCCTACTCTGTGTAATTTGTACGTACTTAAGTACTAGCTATCGAAGTGGGGTCACATTACATTCATTCGAATGGTCTCATTCTCTTGCGCTCTACTTCTAAGGAGTGGTGTTAAAGTTGTTAACTTCTATAATGAGATGACGTCATCGATATTGATAATTAGCGTAATGGCTCAACGGAAAATCATATAATTAATCATGCATATGATTATACTACCGAAAATAGAAGATGGGAAGAATTGCAAAGCAAGACAGTTGTCCTGGACTGAACGTAATTAATAGGGAACTCACAATTTCTCCGTGCCAGTTTTAGTGTAAAATAGAATAGAAGTGTTGATTGTTAATACAAAATGGCGGCGGGGTTGTCGGGGTCTGGCACTGGCTCGTGTCGTGAGAGCGACGTTGCCGCTGTTACGGAAAGCGTTGTCGGGCCGGTCCGCAGTGCCGGCTGTTTGACATGTTGCCGAGCTCTTCCGAGCGGTACCGAAACGAGCCGAAGGGGCTTAAATACGTCAGCGGTGAATGGATAAAAATGTTTTATTGGGCATAAAAACTGACTTACAACTGACAAGACGGACTTCAGGAAAATTGTTAAACCATTAAAACGGAAACATAAAATGACAACAAACGAGGAAAGAAAATATGAAATAAAAAGTTCCAACTATGTTATTCGAAAACAAATTCAAGATGCCAAATTTTTGATCATGTCATTACATTTGGTTATTTAACAAATAAAACAAAGGGCATGACATTTTTAATTGTCAAGTACTAAACTAACGTTATTCGCCACAGCTAAACCACATAATAACTACAATTTATCGAAAAATCTTAAACACCACTAGAAACGTCATCTTAGAATAGAGTTCAATGCTCCCCCCAATGAATCGCTGGACGCCGCTTGCCGCGTAGCGCCCGACCGTGGCTTTGGAACCGGTGGTAAAATCAAAACACGGGCGAGCCTCTTCGCAAGACAAGAGTTGAGAAGTGGAACGAGGAAACATAATAGAAAACTTAGTAGATTACATTTGTAAAATGGGACTTGACATGGAGATACCTGTATGTTCAAATTGAATGCAATAGAGGACATCATAAGGTCATTATAGAGTAACCACAAATGCAGTTCTCCAATCTATGCTTCTATAAGTTGTTAAAACGCTGACCCCGAAACAGAACTTCTCATACACCCGATGGAATTATAAATGTATAACATAGCGAGTGCGAAGAAAGAGAAGGGTAGATTCTCCGCAGCATGGCGTTGTCAGCGGAGTGAAACGAATGACTAGTTGTTTGCGCTACGTCAGCGGAGCGTTCTTTCGTACATCAATGGTTACATGTCAAAATGGCGGACGGTGGAATTTTTGCTATATTTACCTTTATAGCGTTCTAATATTTATTGCTTTTTTGGTTCATAACATAGGGAAATACAATGCCCAGGTAAATTTACCTATTGAATGTATTTTGGGTGCGATACCTACTTGTACTACACATTTTATATGAGCGATTAATGTTTACGTTGATCAGTTTATATGTATCCGCTCATAGCCATTGAAGGAAGGCATTTTAAATTAGCTTCTATTGTATTAAGATAATCTTTTTTTATTAAATACAAGATAGACTAACTAAAAGTGAACTTGGAAACAACTATAATTAAATTACATACCTACTTAGATTCAAATTCAAGGTCGGCATAGCACGCCTCGACAAATTAGTTCGTCCCCAATATCATCGATTTAGTAGGTAGTTTCAAAAATAAAGGAAGCGTTTGCCATTTTACGGCAAAAGAAGAGAATACGAAAGATAACAAATGTTTAGTCCCAGAATAGATTATCATTAATGATTAAAACAATTAGAACATGGAAATGATAGCTGTATTTAGTGGACCAAATGTCGCCACACAACCTTCTGTGGCAGATAGTGTGTCCCAGTGTGGCACGGAAAATGCGGAATGTGCCAGACTGACAATGCCAGTGGCAGTGCGTTGTTGGCAGCGTTGCCAACTTCACTAACTTCGTAATCGCGACTTCAACCCGGTCGGCAATGTCGGCATGCTATTATATATTATCTAAAGTCTGCGCACCGAGCGGCAACATCGCTTCTCGTAGGTCGAAATGCCGATAACGCGCTGCTGCCATTCGCCTCTTTACTGCGTCGCGGTATTATAATATAAGAGAACATAAAAGGAATACGAAGAGTCAAGAGAGTAACATAAATATAAAAGATCAATTAATTATGACCTAGAATAAACTATTTAACATAGAGCAGCTCAAAAAGAGAGATGATGTTAGTCGTATCGAGACGTCAAAGAGGTTACCTGGGATCGGAGTAAGTAGGTAGATGGATGGCCTACTTTGAGCTATACCAACCAGAGCTGAGCTCTTAAACATGAAGAAGAGAATTAATACTTAGTATCTTTAGTGTCGCGAGGCTTGTTATTCAGCGTTTTAGAGAAGTAAGTAAACACTAGGCTTATGTCTGAATGTGTATGTACCTGTTCAATTATTTTCTCCAACTCCAGCAGTAGTAGACTGCCAATAGTTTATAAAATAAAATAAATATTACAAATCTTAAGAGGTTGAGAATGCCTGAAGGCATTGCCCGCTAATTTTTTTATTTTATTTGAGTAATAAAATAAAGTTTAAATAAATAAATACATCTTGAATTATTGCCTTCAATTGTCATTGTTTTTAAAAAATGCCATTTTTTTTGGAAATGTGAGTTTTAGAATTGTGGGTAGGTAGTCAAGTCAGCCGGTATAACATAACCTAAAAACAATAACATTATGTACTATGAGATGAGAACTTACCAATCGCCATTAATGCTGGATCGAATAATTTGAAGCTTAGAAGTATTCCAGAACTCTTCCAGGTGCAGAAAAGCGTCGCGTCGTTACCACAACCACTGTAACTCGAGGGAAAGGCGAGATCGAAATGAATATAGACGTCCGCTTGCAATGCTCACGGTGAACGGGAATGGCGGCCATTTTGTTGAGCTATAATCCGCGAGCAAGAGTGAGACTGATATATTGCCTTCATTGTCCGTCACGCTCACCTGCGAGGTCCGCCCGCTTTATGATGATAATTTCGCTTCCTTCTGTTTCAATTCTCTTCTACCAGTTTCTTTATTTCGATTCAAACTGTTAGACCCGTTTTCAATGGCGATTCAGACACCACTGCAAATCTATTTAAAGACTCGTTTGACAACGTCAGATAGTTTCCTTGGTGCCGCATTTTGCATTTGTTTAGAATGCTGCCGCTCATTTGTTTATTTTTAAAAACATCGTGTCTTATCGCTGGCTGTTATTCTGGGTGGTTCATCACTGGGTTTATGTCATGCAGAAGAATATTTATACGTATATTACAGCTTAGTTTGGTTTGGAGATGTAAAGCAGGCAGGTAATAAAAGTAAAAATACCTAGGTAAGTAATCAATCATTAGGTAGCGTTGGTATTCTCCTGCATATGTGAAACTACAGGTAGGTAATAATTGTTTTGAGAAACATTTTTTTCTACTACTTTCCGTCTGTAGAAGTTAAAATAAACGTAAATTTTGTTTATTTACAAGCATCGTGCAGTATATCGACAGCTTCACTGCTCAAAATATTAAGCAAATAAAATCAAGCAAGGCTGAACTAACGACATCTGTGCCATCATTAGGTACAATACGATCATTACAATACTACTTTCTGAACCAACAACCAACGCAAAGTGTAAGCTCATGCGATGAAAATTAACATAGCTGTTCTACCAAGTACTTTGAGTAGTATGGAGTAGATGGCGCTATATTTAATTTTTAATACCGGATGACAAATTGATGAAAACTGCACTACAATTGTAATGATTTCGGGTTGTGAAATCATTCGCGATTTTATTACTTTGCTAATATTTAGTTTAATGCGTACCGGTTCCTCTACAAAATTGAGTCAACTATTTACATGAGTGACACTTACCTTACACTTTGATACAGAGTGTCAAGTTATTTTGATTGACAATATGACAATTGACATTGACATTTCAATAATTTTAAATGTTGTAATATGGTTGTAATGTTGTTGATGCGGTTAGAGGTTTAATACCATTTTGCTTAGTTATTTTAGTAATGCTGAATTAAAATTACAATGTTTCACCTTTACAGACAACCCAGGACAATGTTGGTAAGTAATTATTTCCGGTAGAATTCTTCTAATAACAAAAACATAACCTCGCCATAACCTCTAAATGAATTTGAATTCTATGTTGTCTTAAATTTGTCTAGTATGCAGTGTACACTATTATTATGCATTGTTGAAGTTCTGATTACGATCTCTACATAGCCCCTGGGTGACAAAGCTCATCTCGGGTAAAAATATTTAAACAACGATTTTTCTTAGCTAGATCGATTCTTCGCAACCATAAACCCCTGTTTATACCGCAATTCTCATTGAAATCGTTAGAGCCGTTTTCCAGAAGGTAAAGTATATCATCGTCGTCATCATCATATATCAGCCGCAAGACGTCCACTGCTGGATATAGACCTCCCCCAAGGAGTCCTAATGTGACCGGTCCTGTGCCACCCGTATCCGAAATATTAAAATAAACCCGAAATATTTATTTACAAACATTTCTTGTTTATACTGATAGGATATGATAGGTAAGGATAATATCTGCATACATCTTTGTGACAACCACTTTAGCCTAGTTGGTAGTGACCCTGGCTACGAATCTAGAGGTCCTGGGTTTGAATCCCGGTAAGGGCATTTATTTGTGTGATGAGCACGAATATTTGTTCCTGAGTTATGAATGTTTCCTATGTATTTAAGTATGTATTTATCTATATAAGTATGTTTATCGTCGTCTAGCACCCATAGTACAAGCTTTGCTTAGTTTGGGGCTAGGTCGATTTGTGTAAAATTGTCCGCAAATATTTATTTATTCATCTACGCTTAATATAATATTTGTTGTTTAACTCCTGTCATTTAATTACTAACTTCATAATATTCCTTTACAGAGTAACATCTGTGCGAACTGTCGGCTAATGAGTCCTAGATGTTACAGCCAAGGTTTTGACAAGTACTCAGATGGGCAAAAGGAGAAAATCATCAAAGTTATCAATAAACCCATGGCCGATTTATCAGAGTGAGTATAGCAACTTAATGCTGGCTGTACACTCTCGGCCGAGGCCTCTCGCTCTCGGAGTAGTTCGCGACGAGGCACCACCTGTACATGACGAGAGTGTACAAGGTGTACAACAAGAGTGTACACCTTAGTACACTCTTGTTGCGTCATTTGAACCGAGGAACAACCCTTTGAACCGGCCGCAAAAACCGACACGCGACCGAGACGTACCGAGGCGAGACTTGAGCGCGCGAGACAAGGCGAGAGGATCATGTACACTCTCATTCTCAGTCTGTCTCTGGGTGTCTCGCCGAGAGTGTAGAGCCGGCATATGTTCACAACCAAGAATAGGCACTCATAATATTTGCTCAGATGCGGCCTCAGATTGCTGGGTGCCCACCTGGGTGCGTCCCACGAGATATAACAACAGTATATATAATTTCATATTAATAACGTTCACAAGATATAATGAACGTTAGCTATAACAACAATACCAATACTTTTATAAGGAATAACGGTCAATAGCCATAATAATCATATTATATAACGTTTTTTTCTATAACACTCAAATTGAATAATTTCATTTCGTATAACGATCATAACATATAATATATTTTCGTATAACATACATAACGTTTAACGATCATAACGCATAGTATATTTCCGTATGAGGATTACAATACAGAAAATTAGGTTAGGGCTGCAAGTAAATGGGGGGCTCGGGGGGCGAAGCCCCCCGCAGTAAAAAACAACAAGTACTCTTACCAATGGTATTACTTGTAGGTTAGGTTAGGTTTGCCTTGTGTCCCTTAGAGCGGAAATAGACACCCCGCGAAGCGGGGTGGCGTCGACACGCTGGTGTTTGGGTAAGGTTAGGTTAAAATAATTGGCGTGTTTGATATAAAAATAAATTTAATTTCAATCTTAAAAACGTTTAATGTTTTTTTATTCAAATTCATATATATTCCTTCATACGGCATTGCTATTAAAATAAGTGAAGACGATTATAATATACGAGCAATATTCTTTTTGATGTTAGATAAATTGAATAATATATGTTATAAACCTTAGGTGTTATGAATATTATACGCTTTAATCGATATATCAATTGATATTATGTCTAAAGTACGTTATACTTTACGAAATTATATATTTTGTCATTATACCTTTCGTTCGTTATGTGCAATGAACGTTATACTAAACAAACGTATACACAGTGAGCGTATATATTATGACCGTTATATGATTAGTTGTTATACCTCATATTACTTACCCTGCCCACCTATCAGGCTGACCTGGGTGGGCACCAGTAGAGGCAGCTTGTATGTAAACAGATTAGATTACTTACTTTGCTGTGGCACAATGACCCAAAGTGGATTTTGGCCTCCAACACTAAAGACTGCCAGGCTTCCCTTTCCAATACCATTTCAGTCCCATTGTTTTAAGAAAGTTTGATGCCAAACCGCAAGTAACAGTTCTAAACCAGCTATGCATAATGCATGAGCATCAGTTTAAGCATTGACTCTGTGTTGATTTGACAATGTCAAATTAAAATGGCCCAATTAAAAAAAAAAACTTAACAGAACCTTTTTACTATCAAATCAAGTCAAAGTATGTAATTATTTGCTAAACATAGGTTGTACAGATGTTATAAAATGCAGCTTGGTATCACTATGTATTACCCAAACTTGTAACAAAATATACTATCAGTAAGCTTAAATCAATTTTATAATTTATATCACAATTTTCATGCAGCATGGTTTTCCTTATAAATAATCAATGTGACTTTTAAAATCGTCTTTTCTATATTTGTCAATTAAATCACATTTTGTGCTAGAGAGCAAATAGTTTAATTTTGAACAGCATCAGATTTTCACTTCTTATTTATTTTTTTGAGCTACAGCAATCATAAGACTTCTACCTTACCACATCAGTTAATACCCCGGTATGGTCACACTTTGAAGTGAATCTTAATTTTCAGCTATGACATAAGCAAAGCAAAGCTAAAGAAATTCTCCCAATGGAGAAGCAGCAATGGTCAGATCAACACTTTATCAGACTTGGAACTGGTAGAAGGCTTCTCTAAGAAATCTGCACTCAAATTGTATGATAGCATACTTGAGGGTACGGAAAAGAAAGAGACAAAGAGATCTAACAAGATTAAGGGGCAAATCTTGCATCCGAGTTTAAGTGAAAGTTTGAGACAGGTTAGTCTATTAGCATTGTTACCCTACTGCCCTAGAAGGAGGGTTTTATTTTCGAGTGTGTGTGTATGTAGGTATGTGCACAAGAAAATTCTATTTCACAGGCTAACAGTAGCAACTAGCAAATAAGTGGCTTCATGTATTTTGGCATATCAGGATTATCAGGTGTCATTGGATTCCCCATATTCGTGAGAGTGACTACGTCATTGCTATAATATTTGATAGAAGCATTTTTTGAAAACTCTTAATTTCACTTGTTTTATTTTGTAAATATTGGTTTTGGCATGCTATATTTGTTTTCTGGTAAAATTATTTTATAGCTATTTTCCCACAATTTACTCGCTAAAATGCAAAGAAATAAAAGACTGTCTAAAATTTGCCTGTTATTCAGGTTTCATTTCAGAGAATTTGCGCTATGATTACACAAATTAATCCCACCCTCACCATTTCGCCATCTTGGGACTAGGCGCAGACGTGAGTTCCACCCTTATGTTGTTGATTTACCAATGATTCGCACGAAGCTTCCAGTTTTCTCCCGAGGTCAGCTAAATAGTGGAACACACTTCTGGCAAACCTTTCCCAGTTATGTTTAATTTGACTCTTTTCAAGCCGAAAGTGAATATGCACTATCTAGGACCTCATCATCATTTACCATCAGGTGAGATAAGTTTCAAATGCCCAAGTATACGTAATATATATATATAATATATACCAGCTGAGTTCATAGATTGTGCTACTGTATTAACCAGAGGTCTAATGATGCGTAAACCTCTCCATACTAAAGTGTATAGACATTTGCAGACCCTTGTGCAAATATTACTCTAGAGCCCCCTAGTAAGCGCGCGGTCAAAATGGAATGGTAGGGGGCGGCGCTCGGCGCCCCCTGGGACCGCTGCGCCCGTGTGCAACGCACACCCTGCACCATAGGTAAAGACGCCTCTGGACATTTGAATTTACTGGTTAGTTGTTAAAACCTCTTTTGTTTATTACAGAATTGCCAATCAGTCCTAGCGGTGTACATCAACGTGAACTCTGTTGTTTGGACGCTGATAAACAGGAGTGATTACAAGGTGTCGGACTGGAGATATGACCCGATCATCTATCCTGACGGGAAGAAGCTGCAGATCACGGACATTTATGACATTGTACGTTGCCATTTTGTCTACATCTACACTAATATTGTAAAGAGGAAAGATTTGATATGTTTGTTTGTGTGTTTGTATTGAATAGGCTCCGAAACTAGTGGACCAATTTGAAAAATTCTTTTACCATTAGGAGCCGACATTATCCCTGATGAACATCGGCTACTTTTTACCGCGGGAGAATGCTTCATTCCTACGGGATAACGGGTAATCCGTGCGAAGCCGGGCCGGGCTGCTAGTGATCGATATATCTGAGTGGCCAAAGTGCTCACAAATATCTATTGGCGAGGCATCAGACGTGTTCAGATATTTGTGAGCACTGTGGCCGCTCCGATATATCTGACTACGGTCTGTACCTGACCAGCAAACTGCTGCAATGTTCAAACAGTGCAACTGTTGGAATACATTCTGAATCATTAGATAATTGTAACACTTCAGCGCCATCTATTGGGAGCTTTTTGATTGAATTCACAGATGGCGCTACTGTGTTTATCAGAGGTCGAAGTGCCATACGAAATGAATAGTATAAGTAGTCTGTAATAGACTTAACACTCTCTCTGCCAGGAACCCGCCTAGTGGGCGCCTACGCCGTAGTCGCTTTCCGCTATATACGGGGAAAACCACGAGATGGGCCACGAGCGTGACGCGCAGCGATTCGTGGCAGTGAATGTGTTAAAGGCCATCGATTATAATGTTACTAATCAGTGGCCAGACTTCGTCGTCGTTTAATTTTTGGTCTCAAACCTACGGTATTAAATTCCAGGCATCATCCATAACCCGTCGCCTGCCCACAGCCGACATCTGCGTCATGAAAGCGGAAGCCACGACGCTCCGCGCGGCCGGTAGCGATCCGAGCAACGCTAAAGCGATCGCGGTCAATCTGCAAAAGGCGCAGATGATCGCCATGATAGTCGCTTTGATCAACGCTAGTAGTGTCAATGAGTAAGTAACAGTTTTTTAGACATATTCCTGGCATCGTCTATAGCCCTTTAGTGGCTTACCATAGATTTCTCGTGATGAAAGTGGAAACCACGGACCGCAGGGCGGGTAGCGTCCCCAGCAACGCTAAAGCGATCGCGGTCAATCTACAGAAGCAAATCATGTTCAGGCTTCTTCTTCTTCAGCGTGTTTGCGCCCACCGTTGGGCAAACGCCTGTGCAATTTTCTTTCATTCAGCCCGCTAGCTCGCCCCCATACCAGGCCCTGCGATCGTTTTTATGTCGTCAAGATGCAGGGGGTCTGCCGAGCTGTATCTTTGAGAGGGCTACATTCTAGAACGCGTTTGCTCCATCTCCCGTCGTTTCAGCGACATATGTTAAATACAGACGCCAATAAATACACTAATGCACTTTTTGAATGAACTTCGTCACTCATCAGCAGAGTTCGTACTAGGGGCTTCACTCAGTACTTAACACATCCCATACATTAAAACTTGCATGTTTTAATGTGAACGTAGCTCGATAGATAGAGCTATTTCTATAATTTGAATTAGTATATTATTCATAAATATTAAAATATTATTTTATTTATAAATAAGAGCTACGGTAGCCTAGTGGTTCAGGCATGCGGCTGTCAAGCGGCGGTCGTGGGGTCGAATCCCGGCTCGTACCAATGAATTTTTCGTAACTTAGGTATGTACGGAATATTTACCGTTAGCTTTTCGGTGAAGGAAAACATCGTGAGGAAACCGATCTAATCCCAATAAGGTCTAGTTTTCCCTCTGGGTTGGAAGGTCAGATGACAGTCGCTTTCGTAAAACTAGTGCCTATGCCAAATCCTGGGATTAGGTGTCAAAGCGGACCCCGAGCTCCCTAATGTTTCTCAGTTGGTTCGCGACTCGAGTCAACAAGCGTACGAGTTGTAGCGCTTATATAATCCGCGGTCGCCCGCCTTGCCGTTCAGTTGCGTCCAAGTTGTTATTGTATGTGTATGTAGGTTTATATATATATATATATGTATTTATGTAAGTGTATATATATTCTTTCTTATAGTTAAGTTGTTCTTATGTTCTGTTTTTCTGTTTTCACCTACAAAAAAACTTATCTTTTCTTGCATCGTCTCCACTACCCAAAGGTTCTGGAAGAGATCGCTCTTTAGCGATAAGACCGCCTGTTGTCTACCATTGTTTATGTTTCATTTAGCTCTATTTTTCTATTTTATTTTTACTATGTCTGGTGAACAATAAAGAATATTTGTATCATTGTATTGTATTGTTAAGTACCTGTGCGGAGCGTGCATGTTTCTCATAAATAAATCGAAATAACAGGATTTTCGTGGCTAACTATGGGATTTTGTAGTGTGAGGTGGTGTGGAAAGTCGTCAAAGACTTCTAATTGCAAAAAGATGGAATTACATTCCACAGTTGAGTCTAATTCAATATTTCATTAAAAATATTTATAGCCATCGGAGGCCATTTTATACTGGCCGCTGCGAATACTTCGGTACAGACACACTATGTCTGTCACTTTTCATCACTTTGAAAATGCAATGTGCTATTCCTTTCTTACGAAAACACGTCACGACTAGTGATGTCCCGATGATGCTATGGTCATGGTCAATCACCAAACCACGTGCTTTCTTTCGTACGGATTTGAAGAAATGTAAAAAAATAAAGGTTTCTCGTTTATTTTGGTTTGAGTAGTTATTCTGTAAAATCTAAGTTTTATTTAATTGTTCGTATTTTAAACTAGATAGTATAATATAGACGAAGAATACAGTACTAGTAGTAGGAGTAGTTTGATGATATGTTGTGTGAATTTTTTAGAATCCTCTTGCTGAACAGTTGCGTCTAGGTTACAGGATGGGCCTGATGATGAACTTCGAGAAAGTGCGAGGGAACTCGGAGTTGGTTTGAGATAGATATAGGTTGTGCTGGCTTTTTAGAATCCTCTTGGTGAGCAGTTGGGTCCAGTGTCACAAAATGGGCCTGATGATGAACTTCGAGAAAGTGCGAGGGAACTCGGAGTTGGTTTGAGATAGATATATGTTGTGTGGGCTTTTTAGAATCCTCTCACTGAGCAATTGGATCTAGTGTCACAAGATGGGTCTGATGATGAACCTCGAGAAAGTGCGAGGGAACTCGGAGTTGATTTGAGATAGATATAGGTTATGGTGGCTTTTTAGAATCCTTTTTGGTACATTTTAAAGTATAGATAATTTTATATTGATTTAAACTTTCACGATTCTCACACATTATTTATACTAAACGGGACTTAATCGCGTATTAACTTATTTATTTACCTTTATTAGGTCTCCCGACGTTTCGGATGTGTTGCAACATCCATGGTCACGGGACAACTGGCTTGTGCGGGTATCAACATCTTCTTGCTGCGCAGGTTTTCCGAACTACCCGCATTTGGTCTTTTTGAACCACTTGTACACTAGGGTTGTCACCCGGCCGACACACGACACTAACAATGTCCGGTGATATAACGGACGATGTTCTCTGACGCTGGCATTTACTTATGATAGGATCCCACGAAGATGAAATCTTAAAACCGTCATCCCGATTGAAATTACGATGTTTCCTGATTTCAACGGCTTCACGTATTTTTCTACTATAGAAATGACGTTCCGTAGACAGGACTTTCGGTTTATGGAGCTCAATCCAGTGGTTTGGTCCTGACTCCAACAAATGCTCGGCTATCGCAGACTTATTCACCTGCCGATTTTTTACAGCCGCAATATGTTCCTTGACCCTTTCCGCGATGGTTCGCTTGGTCTCACCAATGTAGGAACTTCCACAACTGCAGTCAATCTTATAAACTCCTGGTGATTGAAAGGGGATAACATCCTTCGGTGATCTTAGATGTCCCACGACCTTGGATAACGGCATGTATATGGTTTTAATGGAATACCTTCGCAGTATTGTACCAACTTTGTCCGTTACCCCCTTAACGTAGGGCATAAAAGCTGGTTGCCTTGGAACATCAGGATGTTTTCCTCTAGACTTCCGTCTGGGTTGCCGTCCGTCTAACTTATACCCATTCCACCTAAGGACCTTCTCATAGATAATTTTATTAACATTTTAATAGACAGTGTGTGTGTACCATAATTTACCAGCAAAAAATTACGGTACCAGTTAGGATTCCTAACTTACTGTGTGTTATAATGGTAACAAAACTATCTATACTGTACCTTAACTTAAAGATAAAGTAAGTAGTTACTTACTTTAGTTTAAAATGTACCAAAAAAATTAGGATGCTTGTAGTGAACATGTCCCATCACTACGCATTCCGCGCGCCAGCGCATCGACCAATCGCAACGTTGTTAGCACCCGCCCTTCCCCTCACCTCTTCCTCATACTTTGGTGACTCGCGTCGCGAACAAAATTACAAACCTTAGGCTTCTATTGGATGTGTTCTGTGATCATTAGATTTGTTTACTCAAGCATTGGTCAATAGATGGCGTTAGTACATGAAAGACGCTGATGACTCTATCTCAGTATATAATAATTTCCTCTATGGTTCGTTCGTACTTTTCGTGCGATGACGATGAATTAAAAATTAACATTTTGCACATATGATGTTGTTATAAATAAAACAAGTTTAATGAAGCGTGTTACCAACCTCCAAAAACGGAAACCATACAAACATTCTTGTAAATATGACATTGTAGTTATAGCAACTTTTAATACAAAATATATAGTTGTGAAACAAATTATTGTTTATCTGAATGACAATGTCAGACAAAGACCATTTTAAGTGCCATATTGTTTAATTAAAGAGGTTGATAAGTCGTAAATGTTTACGAAAATACTATTCGAAATCATCCTATGTGTCGTTTGACGTCATCGACAAGAAAAGTATTTCCTTCTTTGTGTATTTCCTAGATATTGTTACTTCCATATTTAAATCCGTCTTCGATCGCAGTAACATCCATGTTTATTTTTTTTCAGTTTTGGCGGCCAGGATACAGAAGCTGTTTCCAAACACAAGGTGTTCTTTTTAAGACATTCACTCCCGTATAGGTCAGTAAACAGCTTTTACTATTTCTACTCCAGGTATTACTCCTATGACGACAAGGAAGTTTAGCAAGCGATTCTGAAGAACTGGCCAAGTGCGAGTTGGACTCGCGCACGAAGGGTTCCATTATCTATGAAAACTGCAAAAATCACGTATGTTGTCCCTAACACAAAGTTGGTCCCATATGGATAGATTCACATTTTGCTATTTTGTATCACCAGTCCTGTGCCACTCCAGGCCCATTCAGGGCCTATGACGACACATATATGCGTCAGACCGCCGTAGTCGCTTTCCGCTACATACGAGGAAAACCACGGGATCGGCTACGGGCGTAGCGCGTAGCGTTTCTGGTCAATGAATGTGTTAAGGAAAAGCGCGGAATAGCCAAGTATCTAGAAACTTCAAACCTAGAAGCGAACATAGTCAGTTCGATTCAAAATTTGCTATGTTCATTTCCGTTTTTTTTCTACATTTACCTTCTGATGATCCTACAAATTTTTAATGTCGTGCTTTTCGGAGAAAAAGACATGTAGCTAAGCTGATATGTTGAATTGTTGATAAGACGATTTTTTATCTTGCCATTTATTTCAACTCTATGGTTCTATGTTTGATACTACCCTGCCATCTATTGAGTTTTTAAAATATTAAACGTAATGTGTTTTGCTTCCTTTTTTGTGCTAGAGGTGAATCATATATTTAAAGGAATGAGTAGAATATGATATTATTAAAATCAATAACTATTTTGTGTCTCATATTCTTTAAAATTTAAATTAGTTTTGTTATATATATCGGTGGTGACATCTAGTGAGGCTTTATGTTTCTATCTTGAACGCATTCTTACCAGAGATTAGTGATGTATATAATGAAGGATTTGATTTGAATCACAGAAAACATAGTCCCGCGAAAAAAGCAGTCGTTATATGGGGCTCTCACAGACTTCTTATGAAACTTCTATCAAAGGCTAGAGTATATTATAAAGGCAGGAATGTGAACAGATACAATAATTGCCGTTGTACAGCGCCATCTAGTGTACCTTGTTCACATTTTCAATCTTCAGAATTTACTAATTTCTGTTGCTGTTTTTTAATTTAAAACATTTCTTTGACTAGCACTGTGTTGTATTAACTCTTTATTCTCTACTTTTTGATTCGGATGTTAAGAGTCCGCAGTAAGCTCGATTCTCCATACAAACGTAGTTACGCTCTCATTTTAAAACTACGTGTAGGATTGTAACGAAGCTTTGCATGTTCAATGAAATGAGGTATATCTATGTCTGAAATTAGTTTATGTAGCTTCAGATACCATAGTAAAAAAAAATACAGCGAATTTAAGTTTTTCATACAAAACTAGTTTTTGCTGTATTTAGTTTGTTTTATAAATTGCAACCACATAAACTAATTACAGATATACCTCATGTCATTGTATATGCAAAGTTTCGTCACAATCCAACACGTAGTTTTAAAATGAGAGCGTAACTACGTTTGTATGGGAAGGTGAAATTCGGCCGAGCTTACTGCGGCCTCTTAAGATTGAGGTTTACTACTTGAAATATATTTTCTTTAAATTGATACACTCGTAGGTTTACCTTCACTGCCAAAAATCCCTATGCGCTACGCTCGTAGCCGATCCCGTGTCTTTCCCACTAAGTAGCGGAAAGCGGCTGCGCCGTAGGCGCCCGCTAGGAGGGTTCCTTGCATTGAAATGTTGACTCATTCACAGCCAAAGCAAGCTACGCTCGATGCGCTACGCCGTACTACGTAGTTGTTTAACACATTGATGGATAGTAGACGCCTATAGGCGTAATTCTATTGTTGTTGTTCAGAGACAAGTCTGGAATAGTGTCCATCAAAGTGTTAAACTCCCGCCCCGGTTCGAACACGTCTGTAAAGTGTTAAACTCCATATATAGCGAAATCCACCCGTAGCGCTTTGAGCTGGAATCCGCGAACAAGGCTCATACTTACTCGTAGCGACGAATTAATAAAAAATCGTCAACTCTGGACAAAACCAATGGGGTGGGTACCAAGGACTAAAGCCCGCATCACACTGGCGCGGTCAGGCCGCGGCGGTCAATAGTAACAGTAACCTTGTCTAAAGAGGCTTAAGATTTTTTTTTCTTTACAGATTATATGGCACTCTAGTCGGCAACGAACGGGTGTCAACCGACCAAACAGTAGAGATGCTCCTTCAAAATACCGCAGACTCGCACGTCACCGTACCGGAAAACCTCAAGAGCATGTTCAGAGCGCAAAAAGACTTGCCCAAAGACATGCTAGGACACAGCCTGCTACTAGCTCTGACGTTTATGGATCTGTGCATTTATAAAAATCAGGACAGCGTAGACAAGTTGATGCGAAGGAATGACAGTTAATTATCTGTGGTGTGCTTGTTTATGGTGTGACGCAGTGGTTTAGTCTGTGGAAATGAGCGGTGAGTTTAAATACAAATATAATACTTAAGTAATTATCTTTGTTAAACATGTAAGTGAAAATGAAGCTTTAACTTACGGTGAAAGTGTAAATAGTTTATGAAGAAAAGTGAATAAAATGTAGATAAATATACAGTCTTATTGTTATACTCATTTAAAACGCTGGAAAGTATTTGCATCCTAAATTTACCATTAAAATTAGCTAGGTGTATGTCTATGCAACAAAATATTATTAAAAATATTAAATTCACCAAGGGCCTGGTTAAACCTGTTACTCGCTTTGTAACCACTTTTTCTCAGTTCAAATAATTGCTAAAAAAATGTAAAATGTTGACAGAGATTATAGCTTACAATAATTATGTACTACGCATAAGGCCTCTCACAGACTTGCGCGCCCTGGCCACGGTGGACAATAGTAAACTTGTCATTAGCTGTCTGCTATTGTCCGCCACCGCAGGCCGCGCCAGTGTCTTACAGGCTTAAAACTTATGTTGTCGTATTGACAATGAATTGGGGTCTGAAAGACTATAGTGTTGGCGTAATAGACACTAAATAAAATAATCAATTTTGACGTATTTTATCGAATAAGGATTAAAATTGTAGTCAAATCAAGAAAAAAAGCAACTATTGAGTAAAATAATCACGATGTTCTAAATTCCAAACTTTTAAGAAGGGGTATGTTCTGCCCCTTTTCCGCAAAACGTAACTTCATATGAAACGATGACGCTGGAAGATTGTGACGTCACTAATAGACGGAAACGTGACGCGCCCATCGTGTCCGGCGCCGCCGTCGACGCGGCCCCCCGGCAGCATCGCGTAACGTGACGTCACACACTGTTTGCGTTTTCTCTCTCTAATTTGAGATATCTGAATGGATTTTTCATCACTAGGCGTAATTTTTGCCTCCTTTCTTTTGAAGTAATAACAATTTTCGAGTACACCTCATTGTGAAGTCTAAAGACCAGCCATGGGTCTTTGCACATGCACACGTGGCAAAAACAACTCAAGCGTTTCGAGCTAGTAAAATTGATGTCATTGCATACGAAGAATGGCCATTTTCTAGCCCGGACCTTCACCCTCTGGATTACGCCATATGGCAGGTTATTGTGAAGAAAGCCTGTGCGAAACCCCATATGAATCTCGACTCTCTCAAGTCAGTGGCGGAATTTGACATGGAGGTCGTGCGTGCCGCCATTGATGACTGTCTTCATGCCAGATGAGGCAGTTTTGAATAATATTAACAGATTGATTGATGAACTTTCTATTCATATATAGTTTATTCTTGTTTCATGAGTATATTTCATGTAGATCTGGATTATGGTTGTCTATTGTTTGCCCGACATTCACATACTATAATAACCATTTGCCCGAACTTCGCTTGCCCGAATTTCATTTGCCCGAATGTTTCGTTTACCATAATTGTTAATTGACATACTCTTGTTTACCCGAATATTGGATGTCATTATGATACGAATGCCATAACGTATTGTTTTCCAGATTATTGTTTGCAATAATATTATTTAATAGAATATTTAAACGCCATACTAAACATGCATTCGGATTCATCTTTGTTAATTTGTTTGTTTTTCCGCTATTTTATAAAAAAAAAACCCCTCGAAGACGAAAGCGGGAGCAAAGCTCCCGCTTCCGTCTTCTAACCTATCCGCGATCCGAGTCCGTTTTGCCAACCGAGTGCGTTTTTGGCTTTTCTAAGACCTCGAATTTACATCTAAGAGGGCTCAGAGCTCCCTCAGTAAAATTCATAAACTTTGCCAAATAATTACAGACTCTGAATACTTCCTGAAGTAGTAGGTTGCTCATACTTGTTTGAGAGAGCTCTCTTTTACCTTGAGACGTAATCGAACGCCGACTGTCGACGGGTGTTATAAACGTATTGGTTGGTTTACGCACACAAACCCACTTTCTTGAGCTAAAAAGTCTGGTGTTCTGCCTTTTCTCCGAATTTATTATGTCCGAATTTCACTTGCCAACCAACTTTTCGCCGATGATTCACCTTGACAACTAACTAATGGCAAATTTTTATATGACAACAGATTCATTTGGTAGAATTATTGTCAAGTCGATTATTATAATGAATTAAAAAATTTGGCATACCTATCACTTGCCAAATCTTTCAGTTGGACAAACAACTACTAACCGAATAATGTTTCGTCAGTGCAACAGTTCCCTTTTCTTACATAAGCCAACTTTTTATTACAAAGAAAAAGACAGCATAACATATTCAGATTTTTATTCAACGTGTTCTTATATAAGTTACAAGGAGGGAAGGGGGGATGGGGAGACGAAGTTAGTCACAAAGGGGGTTCGGGGGCGAAGCCCCCGTATTAAAAACAACACACAATCGTAACAGTGATATTATTTGTAGGTTAGGTTAGGGTTAGCTTGTGTCCCTTAGAGCGGAAAAAGGCACCCCGCGAAGCGGGGTGACGTCGACACGCTGGCGGTTAGGTAAGGTTTAGGTAAGGTTAAAATAATTGGCAGGTGTTTGTTTAAAAAAAAACACATGTACACCTACATACATACATTCCACCAAGCAACAGTCCAAAAGTAATGATGTAAACAGTTATCTCCAATGATGCGATAATTCAGGTACCGTCATTGTCAAAAAAAAAGTGAGCGGTTGCGCTTACTCACTTTGTAAATACGTTACATAGCTTAGTTACTAAATAAAACATCTGGTAAGTGTTATACCACGAAATGTATATAAGTCAAACTGACCCATTCTGATACTCGAAAGGTGGCATTTTGAAAAGTGACTTTATGAAAATAAGTACAAGCATACAGTTGGTAACCGTGAGATAGGGAAATAAAACTAAACCTTTTGATAAGTTGACACTTAATCATTCGGTGAAATGACATTATGCGAAAAATTGGTTGCGATGTGATATTTGTACATAAAATTTTCGGAGATGATTTAGAGAACCAAAAAGTCTGTATCCAGGGGTATTCATGATAATGATAAATAAAACTGCAAAATATTGCTTCAGTTGGACTAAAAAGTGTTTATTTGATAAAATACAACGAGCTTACTTTTTACAACATTTTACTTCTATTAATGTCAAAAAAACAAACAAAACCCTTAATACAATATTAATATACATAAATACGATGGTATCAACTTCAAACGTAATCATAATGTAACTAACATAAATGCAAAACTAGGCAAGATCATACGTAAAATACCTCTAAATAAAAGTACAATAACTAAAAATAACTATTATAAGATACACCAAGAAGGTCTAATGCAAAATTTTCTATAGATCACACTTACTTTTGACCTAAAAAAGGTTGAATTTTGTATTTAATACTGATATTATCATTTTGGAAGAACGTATACTAGAAAAACATATTTACAATTGTTTATTTTATATGCCAACATTAATTTTATCGCCTGGATCTCTGTGACCATGACCATATCGCCAACTGTATCAATTTTTATAAACAGAATCTATTGTAAAGTAAAACTTAAATCTGGTTTATACGGCTGTGTGTGTAAAAAGTTAGATCTTGTATTCTGGGATTGTCTATTTAAAATCAATTTCATATAGTCTATTTCGGTGTATTTGTAGTTATGTACGAAAATATATTCTATTGTGTAACATCGGACCGCAGCTATTGGGGGTGCTTAGGCCATGTCATGGGGACATACTAACTAAATTATACTTTACTATTCTACTGAGCGCTCGTTTTTACAACTTGCGGACATTTTTTTATCATCTTGAAACAATACTCAAAGCAATGATTCTACACCTACGAACTTTAGACGAAGTCGAGTTCGATTTTGTAAAATTATGAAACTGTGAAATCTTGTTTTTAACACGCTTTTTTTCATGTTAGTAATTAGAATATTTACGAGTTGCTACTTGAGTGCTACGCGGGACTTAAAGAAGATCGGACATTTCCGCAGTAGATTTTTGTAAAATTTTCTACGGAATATAATTTGCCCAGTAGTAATGGAGATTTTTCTTGTGCGACTTTACAATGAAAAGATAAACATCATGATCTTTTCTAATAGGATTGTAACTATCGATTTATATTGCTTTCTAGTTGAAAGTCAATTAAAGAATGATGATGCGGCTATACTAATGACAATGGCATCAATTAAATGTTTAGTAACTTCTCGAAAATGAACATTATAGCCTTGTAGGTGATTTTTACGTTCTGAAGCCGAAAAACTGTGATATCACGTTGAAACTGACACTAGTAAAACTACACGTATTGCTTTGTTAACTAAACATTAAAATAAACTTGGACCAGCTATTAACAAATATATGAAACCCTGTAAGTGCGTAAATAATGTACATTGGAAGACAAACTTATCTCATAGACAAAAAGTTTGCGTTAATGGGACCCCCCGCAGCTGCGGCTAATAACTCTGTAGAAACCTACAACAGTGTAAAATTACCAGTCTATTGTTGTATATTACAATAAATATGTACAATTAATGATATAACAGCACCCATTCATGAAACCAATCTGTAAGGTGCGCCGCCTACCCCGCTCCTGTATAGAAACAAACTATAATATATCACCGTTTTATTGTATAACCTATTGTATATATTGTATATTCTGTATATCTATTGTTTACACTATGTCAGTATAATGAACTTTATTGTATTGCTTTTAAATAAGTATTTTAGCAAAAATAAGCTTGATAGGCGACGCATCTTCTGACGCAAAAACGGCATTCAATAAAATCTGTAAAAAACTCAATCCAGACTACAAGATCATTTATCTACTTAATATGTTCATCTTTTATAAAAAATTCAACAACACTTATTTTACTGTGGAACTGTTTTAACAAGTTTATTGTGATAAGAAATCATCGTTTCCGTCGTGAGACAGGTCGGCGAGTGTGGCAGTGAGTACGTAGGTATCTAACGAACTAGTAGGCCGGTTGGCTACCAATTATTCGCACTAAACTAGCAAATTAAATTAAAATATACAATATCGCCAAATGTCAAGTGTATTGCACTGAACTGCACTAGCTGCAGACATTTCCGAGGGAAAACAAATAAAGCTAATCTTCGCCGCATGGGTAGTCGGCTCTGGAAGACGTCAAAATAATTCGTAGCCAACGCATTACGAAACTAAATATTATACTAAGCTTGCCACGCGGTACACTGTGACAGCTCACACCACGCCCATAACAGTCGGTGGACTCGGCGTAGAACATCAATTGATATGATAAGATTATGAGAGTTAATGATTTTGGATTTATATTTGATATTTCTACTTTGAACCGGTCACAAAACTTTCAAATGAACTACACGTGAGGAAATAATAAGTGCTAACCACGATTCAAATTTAATTACTTAAAGTTAAGAAAAAACGCTTTTCGATATAAATGTAATCCGGAAAGTGGAGTATCTCGTATGCTGGTTATAGGCATACAATATTTTTGAATGACATTAAGTAGAGCATATAAATCATTCGCACAGTCAGACTTAAACTTAAGAGTCTTTGCCAATTACTTATGATTAAACTTTTAGACTGCAATGAGATCACAAATAAATGCATAAATCAAACAGGAATTCTCCAAATGCTTTTGTCATCAAACTACATAGATATTACTTAACTTAACAATTTTGTTACCAAGCTAAGCTGTGGTCCTGGGTTGTTACGGAAAACATTGTATTACATACAATTGACACTGTTATCAGTTTACATGCAGAGTATATAAATACAATGCAATCTTATTCTCTCCTTTTTATCGTTAACAATAAAAGTATACAAAATTAATTAAGTGGTAAAACTCTTATTAGAAGAGCGTAGAAGTTCAATTCAACATCCGGTCGAAGGACCGTTTGAAAAGACTTCTTTACAATGTAGCGCACATTCTGTGGCTAAAGTAATGGAATTTGATTCCATTAAAATATAGAAAAGGCAAGGATTGAACTATCGCTAATGGGTATATGAAGACATTGCTGAACTGAAGAATGGGTACCTAAGCAAATGCATGAGAGAAGTACGTTGGACGGCACGCTTGTCAATATACGGCATAGCAATTATTGGGAACACAACGTTGTAATGAACCGATTACTCTACGGTATAGATAGCTAAACTCATCTTAGCGTGCGGCTAGATATGTGTGTGCGCTTGGAACTGCCGCTGTTGTGGGTGTCTAACGACTGCCGTGTGACAAGTCATCCTGCTTACAAGCGCACGCGCACGTACAGTCGCGAGTGAAGATGAGTTGACTTATCTTTATCATGTCCAGCGACACGAAAATCTGTAAGAAATTAACAATAGTTAAGAAAAGCTAAACCGTGCTCTCTAAAAAATATACAAATATTCGCGTACACAATAATTATGTATAGAACTAATACGATTAACGTTAGGTAAAAGTAATACGTACTCGATAATTGAGCAAACTTAACAAAACATGAGCCAGACTAACAGAACAGGGCCACGGTTCCACTCAATACCTATTCTGAACTAAACTTTTGCCAGCCCTATAAGCAAGCTAATAGACGATCGATTCGGTTTCTACGAAAACAGTTTGAATTTGAATTTGGAACACTGCCTGCGGGAATCGTCCAATGATATGTATATACATTGACGCGCGGTCGACTGCGCGGGAGACTATGTGCGCGGCGCGGGCCTTCTGTCGCGCCCCGGCCCAGCGCCTGGTTACTAACGAAACCTGCCATCGCAGTAGGTACATAGCAATACGACTTACTTTAAAACTATTTCACATTTACTTTTAATAATATTGTTTGTAATAAATGTATAAAATATCATCTGTAATCTCTGTATACTTAATCACCTTTGTTTATATTTAAAAATTAAATCCATTTGTATCGGTATAAAAATCTAATAAGTATAAATCTGAGGTTATTCCACGGCTATGGCACTGTGTATTTAGTATTGTTTGTATTCAAACTTTGTACGGGCGGCCGGCGGGCGCGCGCGCGCTGAGTAACTTCTGTATAAAAATACTTATCAGCTATTATTGTTTAAGGCTGTATAACACTGTGACCTACAAAATATATCGAAACGGAATCCTAGAGCGAGTGTAGGCGCGCGCGCAGCCGCCGGGCTGGAGGATCACGTCATCTGTGGCAAATCACTGTCACGGGCTTTACTTTATAATTTCTTTGATAATGATGTTTTTTAGTAAACCTCCGAAAGTTTGATAGGAAAATGAACGAGTAAACTAAACACGATGCGGGCGCGGACGCGGCGCTTGCGTCTATGAGACCCCTACGCCGCCTCCCCGACTTGAATTTTCTTGTAACTGTCCAATGGGTGATAATTCATCATAAAATTGACAACATACTAAACGTACCTAATGCATTAAATTTGTGAAGTGGTAAAATAAGATAATTCATCCAAATGTAATGTGACTCCCACAACTATTACAACTATATTAGTTAATAGGTACGTAACAGTTGATATTATGCAGTAGGAAAACGAAACCATCACATATATCGTAACATAAGCTAACTCGTCTCTAGACAAACACAGAGGTTAAAATGTTGGGGCTGTCGAGACATCCTGGTGGTGTCGGTTTAGAGTCTGCGCGACTGGGCCCACGCAACAAGCGGATATATCTGATATATCTCCTGTCGAAACTACTAGGTACACGTCGACTTGTATGCCAAGTCCTGCCAACCTTCTAAGGCTACCTGTAACTATCTTGGACGCGAAATAATTGAGGACGCATCATTCAACACCAGAATATTTCGACGACCCCATAAATTCATATATATCTTTATTTCTCCTAAATTCTAAGTATTTATTTCGCGATGAATGATCGAATTGCTTGGTAATTCGAAAGTCGATAGTCTAAGCTAAAATTAGTAATAAGATTATTCTGGCATCCTTCGTCCCTCGGATCAAACTACGCAAAGCACTTGGCGACATCACACACGATACCTAATTGGTAAAATTCGCTAATCTCACTCTTCGAAATTACAATCAAATCAGTCGAGAAGCGCGGCAAAAACCGCGGAATTTAAGAACGAAAATACAATTTTGAATAATTTACGACGGATAAGTTACTACGTCACAAAGTCCCGATAAAATTCGTCCAAATTATAAACCATAATCGTAAAAATGAAAATGTAAATTTGACAACTCTTTCCCTCAGAGTTGGTCCAACCATCCCGAACCCAAGTTACGCTAAGTGAGCGATTAGACACTAACCTACCTAGCTATCACAGTCCTTTCTCAGTCTGACCCCTTCCACTAAATGCATCTCAAATTGTCACATCGTTGAAAAAACTGGTAACAACCTAAACTAGGCCAACTATAATAGAAGCTTGTAGAAAAGTTTAAAAGTACTACGTTATTTGGCACTAAGTGTTACGAAGATATCGCAGTATCTCTAGTTCATTAAATGCATTCATATAATTTAACAGAAAATTTTGTATTTACTAAAAAGAAAAATGTCATGATGGCAAAAGGTAACCTACGTTTTTGGTTTCTTACTTATCTGTCGATGTTTCACTCCAAAAAGCTTCTGATTCACCTAAAGTTATTCCCCAAACTTATCTTTATCTAAATTTTTAAGATATTTTGAGCATTTCTTTCCCTATGTTTGCCAGATCATATCTCTTAAAACTCGTAAATAAAATTAACTTAATAAGTCTACAAATTATGTAAATTCATTACAAATAGGCACACAATGCCGTTCCTACGACATTCATCGCGAAATATGCTTGTGGTAAAAGATTCAAATCTTACTTTAGATTTAAACGAAGAGTTTAAACGTCTAATCTCTGGTTCGATCCGTATTTCATGAACATTTCGAGCTCGAATCACCGAGAAACCTAACTCTTACGTGGTAACTTAATATTACGGAGCAAAAACGCTATCTGTCCTCGCTTTTTCAACGGTAACACTATTCCTGATGAACTTTACTGTACACTGGGTCTCAGAGAACACCGGTATTTACAGATCGAAGCCTGTTTACAGCGATCCGGTAGAATGGTAAATGGTAAGCGCGGGCGGGCCCGCTCGTATACTGTGCCTGTGCCGGGTCTATCTCTCTAGTTGTAGAGCCGGTCGAGGGCGTAGAGGTCGTGGTGCGCCGAGGCGGGGGGCGCGGGCGCGGGCGCGGGCGCGGGGTGCCACCGAGGCGGCGGCGCGGGTCACTGCGCCGGCAGGCAGGCCAGCGCGCCCGGGCCCACGGCCGGCTTGAACTCCTGGCTCGGCGGGAACTGCTGGAAGGGCGGCGCGTAGCACTGCGGGAAGTACAGCTCGGGCTTCACCACCGCCGACGCGGGCGGCAGCGGCCGCGGCGTCTTGTTCGCCTCCGCGCGGCGCGCCTTCGCCGCGTGCGGGTTCATGTGGTTGTCCACGTGTTTCTTCACCTCCGGTTCCGTGGCGAATCTCCGCCGACAGTTGGGCATCGGGCAGCAGAACGGCCGGTCGCCCTGGTGCGTCCGCGTGTGCTGGTCTAGAATGGCCTTCTGTCGGAAGTCCTTGCCGCACTGCGTGCACTTGTACGGTTTCTCGCCGGTGTGGATGCGCAGGTGCTGGTTCAGAATGGTCCGCTGCCGGAAAAAGCGGGGGCAGTACACGCAACCGTAAGGCTTCTCGTTCGTGTGGATGCGGAGATGCTGCGTGAGATGCGACTGCTGCCGGAACCGTTTTCCGCATTCGGGGCAGGGGTACGGCCGCGACTCTATGTGTATACAGCCGTGCTGCAGCAGCGTTGACTTCTGCTTGAATTCTTTTTGGCAGATCGGGCAGCGCACGAACAGCGGCATCGCGCGCCCGCCTAGCACATCGGGTAACTTGCCCCCCTTAAGGTATTGTAACGAAAGTCCTGAGCTAAAGACCGTGTGCCCTTTCGTATCTTTGAAGTACGCCGGGTACTGCGCCGTGTCGCCCGGCGAGAAACAGGAGCCGCGCTGCTCTCCATTCTGGTCCGTGTCGCCGAACTGCGACATCACCTCCTCTTTCCCCTCGTCCGGAGGAAACGGTACGTCCTGCGGCCACAAAGTCGGCGTGGTCCCATTTTTGAAGATCAGATGCGGCGAAACGTCTGCAAAAATCAAATAGTTTGATCAGTCAGGTGTCCGGTGAGTCCGGTTGGGGGTAATCGACGAGTGGGTTAATCGAACTAGGGACGGTTACGGGAGCGTCCGGAGATCGGTTCCGCGTCTCGCGCGCGCCCTCGATGGCGAAGAGGGGACCGAGAATTTGTTTGATAGGAAGGCCAATGGATGCGAGACCGAGTCGAACGTGCTGGGGGCGGCGGGGAGCGCTCGCGGCGCCGGCAGTGGCCGCGCGGGCCAGTGCGGGCGGCGCGCGCGGGGAGCGGGGAGGGGCATATATGTGTGAATAGCGCTCGCCTTGGTGTGTGCGGACGTGCTGGTTCAGGATGGCCTTCTGGCGGAAATGTTTGCCGCACTCGCCGCACGTATATGGCTTCTCACCGGAATGGATGCGCAGGTGCTGGTTGAGGATGGCGCGCTGCCGGAAGGAGCGCGGGCAGTACACGCAAGCGTACGGCTTCTCGTTGGCGTGGATGCGGAGGTGCTGCGTCAGGTGCGACTGCTGCCTGAAGCGCTTGCCGCACTCCGGGCAGCCGTACGGCCGCGAGTCCGTGTGGATGCGCTCGTGCTGGAGCAGCGTCGACTTCTGCTTGAAGTCTTTCCCGCACGTCAGACATTTGAACAGTCTCAGCTCCGAGTTGGGGTTGTGCTTGCGCGGCTTGGGCGGCTCTGGTTGCACTATGTCGGGTAAGTGACGAAGTTCAGGAGCTCCGTATTGGTCCAACGGGCCCTCCAGCGAGAGGACTCCACCGTTCTGTTTTAGATAGTGAAGCGGGAAGCCACCGCCGCCTAGCATATGGCTGGCTGGTCTAGTTTCTTTAAAATAGGGTGTGTATTGCTGTTGTAAGTCTGGTTGCGGTATGAAACAGGGTCCCCGGTCGAGGTGGTCTTGAGTGGACTGCGTTTGCGCTTGGTTCTGGAGCTGCTGTTCGACCTGCATGTGTTCGGGGGAGGTCTGTTGCTGCTGCTGCTGCACTTGCTGTTGAGCTTGTTGCTGCACGAGTTGCTGGGCGGCGTCTTCTGCGGATTGGTCGGGGGGTGGAGGCGCGGGAGGGTACGGCGAGGGGGCCGGTGAGGCGAGTTGCGGCTCGGGCTGCGGTGAAGGTCCGCCCGGGCTTTGGTGCTGCATGGGCTGGTACCCGCCGTCCAGCATCCCTCCTCCCCACTGCGTCCCTGGTGGAGCCCGCTCCACGCCATCTTTGTAGAGGACGTATGGTGCTGTCGTATCTGAAAATAAAAGAAAGTAGCCGTTACGCTTTTGTTCCAACTTCATAAAAAGAGGAAAATATTATATCTTGCGGATTAAGGTATTTACTGCGGACCGAAAGCGATAAAACGTACGAGTAAATGTTGGCAAAGAACACTTTAGTTTGCCATGAACATAAACGGCAGGTGTGTAGTTCCCACGTTTTTTTTAGTAGGTATCCAACTCATATTGCACCAAGTATAACCTAAATTGGTTATTGGTTTTGTTTCAGCTATATTCGATATAGAATATGCTTTCAAATTCGTCTCTGGCAGTGCCGGGTGACATTTTATTAAATTCTTCGCCCGCAGTTACGCCGCAGCACGCTACGTAATGCACGCTAGCCGAAATTCACTCAATTTATTGCATTACTTTGCATTGTTGCAATTCTACTGATAACTTTCTCTGTGTTATATCTTCCTGAAACGTTTAACCGTGTTTTAAGCTTTGTTTTAACGGTGATAAGGTTGATATTGCCAGAAACAACGACAATCTTATGGTACCTAGCGAAAGTAACTAAAGAGAATTGCTTTGCAAAAGTTTTTGACTTGTGATACGGCACGCTAGGTGACGTGTCATTTGCAAGAGGATAATTCAGACGGTTCGTTGTTTTATTGACTAGCTTTTCACGTGGTATGTCTAGGGATTGAATGATGGGCTTCGGTATGGATTAATTTCGTGATTAATATATCAAAATAATAAAATTTGGAGCTCGCGACTCACATAAAGGATTCCCGGCGCAAACGAAATAATATTAAATGTAACTACTTATTCAACCGGAGCCTTTAGATTAGGTTAGGGCGACTACCTAGTCAAAGTACCAAGACATTGTATAGAAAAGAGGAAACTATCAAGAAAATGCAAATTACAAAGGAAAGTAGCCATTTTCATTGGAAAAGTCCACGGCAATAATCGTCAATTTCTAATGACCGAATGAACAGTGGCGACAAAAACGCGAGAAAACTGCGTTTCCCGTCCATAAGGAAACACAAATGGCGGATAAAGTAACCTAATGTTCTGGATACTCTTTATGAGACTTGGTGCGTTGTTGCGAATTTAACTCTAACTCTGAAAATACTCCGAAACATTTCCTAGCGTTGTGTACAAGTCATGGTTCCTTTGCTAAGCGTAAACGACTTTCTCATAACTTTTGAAGTTTGAAATTTTTATGCATGGCAAATCGCATCAAATTTTTAGATGCGACGAAGCGGCGAATACTAAAAGTGACCGACGAAGACTACTCGAATAAGCATAACTACACCATCAACGTGACCAATAAAAAAATCGGAGCAACGAATACACATTTTTAAGTCCGTATTACACGTGTCTCAAAGTGAGTAATGGAAGCCTGCGGTCACATTCTCTTCGCGGTCAACGTTTTTGACAGCTAGATCAGATTCCGTCCACAAAAACTGACTTTCTTATCCACCAGACAGTAAAGCTTAAAGTTGCTTAGCTATTCCGATTTAAAGCCCGTGACAGGATGTCGTAACAATTGAAGAATCAATGGCTGTCGTTTGGGTTGAAGACAAATTTTTGAAGTTTAAAATATGAGTTTCTGGGCAATATGTGACAGGTAACTGGTATTTACAGGTTTGGGATGTAAGTAAAATAACGTAGACTTGTATTAATTAACGAAATATTAATTGTATCGACATACTTATAAAGTCCAATCATCAAAATAGGCGGCCAGAATCGTTTACTTTTGTTAGTATTTGTGTACCCATTTAAAAGAGCTACGCGTAAGTGATAATTTCTCTCCGCGAAACAGGTTTCGCTCTTTAATCGCATCATTAATGTCGTTAACAATCTTATTGTCGATACGAACTCAGATTCATCATCATTACTATAGTTTAAAACAAAATATTGTAAGATTCTGTCGTTCTCTTTAAGCGCATTGTTAAGAGCTCGATCTGTCTTCTCGCCACTAACGTAGTTAGTCGATACGATAAAATCGTGCTACTATACAACCTTATCCGGCACAATCTACCCGATATCTCTATTTTGTATCGCTCTACGACTCTATGGTCTGTGCTCCAGTTTGAAATTGGAATGTGCTGGAACAAATTAAAAAAGACCGTTGATGTTCAGTTGTTTTGATTTAGTTCAAATATTCAAATCACATCTTGATTTTTTGCTGGTTCATTGTTTGTGTTTTTTATGGTGTTTTTTCGCCTGGTACCTATGTAGATTTAAATCCCAGTTCCTTGTTACCTTTATAAATAAACGCCCCAACGGCTCCTCTCGCGAATTTAAAAGGCATATGTTTAACGGACCACCAGATATAGTAAAATATAACGCCAAAAAAATACTTTTTACTGCCAAAAATACTAAATGATCACCAAAATTTTATCACCATTTTAATGTGAAATAGTAACCCAAATTATAACATCTTACTACCCTATTAAAGAAAATGCTTTCCAAATAAATCATTGCTAATCCAAAAATAGTTAAGTGATCACCAAATTTTTAGCTCCTATTAATGTGAAATAATAACCAAAATTATAACATCTTACTATCCTATTTAAAAAAACGCTATCCTAATAAATCATTGCTAACCCAATAATAGTAAGTGATCACCAAAATTGTATCTCCTATTAATATGAAAACATAACCCAAATTATAACATCTTACTATCCTATTAAAGAAAATGATATCGTAATAAATCATTGCTAAATTAAAAATAGTAAAATAATTTCCTAAATTCGACGGATCCCCGCTTTCGTTTCTAGGACTCAGTCTCCCGCCATCCGCCCGGGCTCCCGCCAGAAACTCGCTTCTTCGGCCCTTCATTTCACGTGTGCACTCGACCTACGCTCCGCTCGGGAGGTCGCCGGCTCGCTTCGCTCGCCACCTTCCCCCATTCGCTTCACTTGGGCCTCGTGAACCCCGTTCAACACAGGACCTCCTTCGCGAGCTTCTGGCTCCGCGAGCTTTTATATATGTCGATGCCGATCGTAAAATCCGCCAGATAATGAAATTCCTAGGCATATCGTGAAACGCCGCCCTTTCATGATTTGGCTGAGTGACATACGCCATATCGTTCAAAATTCACCATTTAACGATTTGCCTAGTGACGTTTAGGCCGATCATGAACTTCCTAGGCATATCATGAAGCGCCGGCATTTCATGATTTGGCTAAGCCAGTGACGTTTAGGCTGATCATGAAATTCCTAGGCATATCATGAAACGCCGCCATATCGTTCAATACTCACCGTTATTCGTAAGTAGGGTGTCCAAAATTGAAGTAGATAAATGAAAAAAAAAGGAGTGCGGACTGATAACCTCCAGCGAGTAGACGCCACCCCGCTGCGCGGGGTGTCTATTTCTGGTCTGAGGGGCAAAAGTGAACCCTAACCTAACCGACCTAAGACAAAGTTCGCTTATGACAAGCCATTTTTGTCCGCCCTGATTATTTTCTCCCAATAAACACGGCCGCCATCGCATACGCAGCGCCACCAGTGGCCAAGAAAGAAACTATTTTACAATGTGCCCGGTATAGAGCTAGGAATATCGACAAATGCGTTGCTCTAATCGATCTGCCGTATTGTTTATCAGGCACATCGTGATAAGCCTGGCCAAATTTTAGGCATATCATGAAAGGGCGGCGTTTCACGATATGCCTAGGAATTTCGTGATCTGGCGGATTTTACGATCGGCCGACGACATATACATTCTAGGGGTAGGACAGACAAGTCCACGTGGAAGTAGGGTGCGCTGATTCGGGTTTTGGTATCACTTGTTTTGGCATCATTATACTTTGTTTGGTATACTTTATTTGGTGGTGGTTGGTTTTACTTTTATTTACTCATATATTTTATAGCAATCATAGTGGGTCATTTAGGTAGAAGTATTGTATTAATTTGGTCGCAAAGATTTGGTGATCATTTAGTAAATTTGGTGTGCGAATAAAAATTGAATGTGCACTTTTTATTAAAACAGCTAGTACTTTTGTAATGGTAGAATTATTATTTTTGGTGTTCAGTATATTTTTTTGGTAAAAGATCTTAGGGTATCAAAGCATTTTTTGGTGGTCATTAGATTTGATGCCAATTTAAAAGAACACAGACGCGGGATAAAATTTTGCCTGTCTGTCCTGAAGGTCCGGTGAAAGCATTTTTGAAAATAGTTGTGTAATTCCGGAGATTCTCCCTAACTTACAGTCGCAAACACAGATTTTGAAGACTTCACGTTTACCTACTTATATAATACTAGCTGCCCGGGCGGCTCAGCCCGCTTATTACAAAGAACGCAGGTAAAACCGTGGGATAAAATATACTTTGTAATCAATAATAATCCAGAAAGTCCATTCTACATGCAGGTGAAATAATTATTGAAATCGGACATGTGGGTCCGGAATCTACCCATTCATTCATTACATACAAACTTATAAAGCTATCTCCCAGACTTTTCAACTTTAGAATATTAATATAGATTAGTATGGATATGCAGGTAAATATCTCTATTCTCCATTACTATGGAGTCCATTGTTCTCCATTATTTATATAGGTAACCAATTCTTATAAGAATTCCCCGCCATGTAAATCGAACTAAAGCCTCCTTACCATCCATTTTACATCTCTTACAAACGCAAATCTTATAAGTAAAGTACTTTTCATACGTCATTTCAAGACAGAGATTTATGGCTGAATAACATCTGTTTATAATCGTTCGATGCGGAGGAAACGTCAGACCCCGTCATGTCTGTGCACGTCTTTATTCTTTTGTCTCTTCCACTCGTTTATAAGGTGAGCGAGAAAGAGGGATTAAGTTTCGATTTTTGTTTTTCAAAGTCTTTATAATGACATTTCTGTATCTGTGGGTTTTTACGCGCCGGATGGCCGGGCATGTGGGGTGTCACTACGAATTAACTTTTTGTTTTAACCCTTTTAAATTATAGTGGGACGGCTGGGAACGTGTGTGGGTTTGGTTACGTATTAGAGATACTTAGGTAATGTTTGTGCCTAGGTTAATTAGTAGGTAATGTCTAATGCGTTCATATTTTTTCGTTTATTTTAATAGATGATTATGGCTTCGCCCACTAGCTGCCATAGCAAAATTCGCACACCTTTCGCTGCTTTTGCCGAAAGAACTAACATTAAAGGTGCACATTTATGCATAATCCTTAACGCGACTGAACCCTCCAAAATTTTGTCTTGCTCGCTCGCAAATGTTAACTCCTCGTATGCTTAATAGCCGCGGATCCGTGCCAAGCATTTAAACCTATAGTTTTCAATCTCAAGGTTATACACGATGATTCTTAATCCGTGATCAGGAGTCGAAAAATATTGATAAACAGCCATAACGGATTTCAATGGATGAGGTCTCATGCAATTAAATCACTGTTTAGTTAATTAAATTTAATGATAATTTTAACACTAATATACACTGAGTGTATGGTCACCCTACATTCTTGAAGTTAAGTAGATACGTCAAACACACATACGTCAAATGTTTGCATACGTAAAGCCTAATTTTTGGTTGAACTCGTAATCCGCATAAACGGCATCTTAAACCAGGAATCTACTTGAACACAAACAATTTCATCAAAATCCGACAGCTAGGAGGAGTTAAGTGACAGACACGTAGAATAATGATATAGTTTACATAAAGATAGGAAGTAATATATTTTTACAGCGCTGAAACCCTTTTATTTTGTAACGAATAAGACTTATATTACGCCACATGGTGGTGGGAAAGCTGGGCGCGCGCGTTACCACGAAGTATTTCCGAGTAAAGGGTTTATAATGTATGTAAATAGTGAGGGTTGAAATGATGGATGGGTGCAATGATTTATTAAATTAGGAGTTGATTAGGGCGAGTTTGGTTGGAGATATATCAAGTTGTTGAAGGTTGAGATTTTGTAAAATATGTAAAAAGTTTCACAAACTTCACCGTGTTCCCAACACGGTGAAGTTTATAAGTTTGCATGTAGGAGGATAGGTAATGTCCGAAACTACATCGGCTTTAAAAACTCCTTCACAACTATATATATAGAATGGAACTTTGGAATAGACGTAGGACAATTTCATTCCGTGGCTTCGGTTGGAGGAGCCGCGACGACATTTTACTGTGCAAGTATACAGTGTGGAAAAATAAGTCGGCCCCTGGAGGGACACTACCGTTAAATCCTTAAGTTGGTTCATTTTTAATACCTTTATTTTTAAAAAGAAACAAAACTGCATTCAAAGATTTTGCCTCGACCGGGACTCGAACCAACTAAAATAAAAAAAAAAACAAACACTCGCTATTTTATTACACTAATCGATAGGATAATTATGTCGGATAAAATTTCTCTATCAAACATTTGGTCCTACTCTCGTCTGTCGTACAAGATATCCATTAAGAATACCTATTTAGTACAAATGTAATTTATTAATTATTATTTTCTCTTCTTCTTCAACTTAAGAGCTCTGCTCTTGTCGGTGGAGTAACCGCCATTCAGCTCTACGCTCTGCCGATGCTTTGAGCTCCTAATATAATAACCTGGACCGAGACATGGACACTTACCCAGCGAGACCGAGAAAGATTAAGTGCCTTTGAGATGTGGTGTTGGCGAAGGATGGAAGGAATTAGTTGGACGGAAAGAAGAACGAATGAAGAGGTTTTGGATTTAGTCGGAGAGAAGAGATCCTTGCCAAGGACGATTGAAAATAGAAGAGGAAATATGTTGGGGCACCTGTTACGACATGACATTTACATAAAAACTATAATCGAAGGGAAAATAGAGGGAAGAAGAGGCAGAGGAATTATTATTTTGCGCTAATATATTTCGTTTTCTTGATCTCATCATCAACATGCAAGATAAATTCCACCTAAACTACTTACGTACAACACCAGCTACTTATGTAACGCAAAAAACAGAGAGGGTTTCTTCTTAGGAGCCATTGCTCTGCGCAAACCGGGTCAACTTTTGACAGCAATACCGGCACAGTTTGAACACCGTTTTCATTGCTCTCGACAATATTAGTAAGCCTAAGGACTAACAAGTAAATTCAAAAGGTTTTTCAAAAAACATAACTGTTTTTTAAAAATTTTATAGCCTATATGCCACTCCCACGATTAAGAGGAATCCAACGACACCTCATATGTAGAAATCCGTCAAACGGTTAAGGCTGCAGGGCATGCCAAAGAATATGCCACATACATACATACATACATAACCCTCCTCTCCTTCGGGCAGTCGGGTAAAAATAAGGCCCTGCCTTGATCTACGCCGGTGATGTCTGCGTGAGCCTAGGAATTGCAATGAAAGCTGTTGTTGACCAACTTAAACTGAAATTAGGCGGGTTTACTGAAATCCGAGGCAGTTTGATCACAGTTTTGAAGTTAGCTCGCCAACATAAGTAAGGATAAGGGCGATCTACGGCGGTGTGTGCGCGCGAGTTGAGGACGAGTGGTTGCGCGGGCGCCTCCAAACTGGTCCAGTCGGCCCGCCCCTTCCTGCGTTCTGGGACCGTCCGCAAAACAGCCACCGATGCGCTTTATATTCTGTTATCCGTTTCGCATTTTAGTAATAAGAAATGTCTGGCTTGTCTGAGCGGTAACACACGGGGACTTTTTGACTACAAACGCAATGCAAATATTTTTATAAGTAATAGTAGTAGTTTCAATTATTAATAAAATAAAATAAAGCTATTGCCTATCATTGCCTATGTCAAATCTTATTGGGATTAGGTGTCACAGCGGACCCCAGGAATACGCTAGGAGGATGATGAGTACTTAGTATTTAAATAATTGTATCGATCGATATACGTAATTTTGACAGGTGAGGCTTATGTGATTTACTTTTTGTTTGTCTGTTCTTTGTTAAGTACCTGGTATTAATCACAGTGCTACCTAAAATTTATGAATTATTCCTCCTTTTATTTTAACTCCAGCAAAGTAAATGTATACCCTATGATAAACTGTAATTATTGTGTAAATGTAGGTAGGTACGTATTCACAAAAGTTTAAAAAGTTTCACAAAGTTCTAAATCTAATTTGAGCAAAAATAACTTGAACTTTTGTGAGATTTGAGGATTAGGTACAAAACTTTAAAGCGATAAAAATCTAGTTACGTCTAGTTAAAGTTTTATGATTAAAAATATATTAGGTACTTTTATAAATTCCAAAGTCTGATACTGAATGTAATTCAGCTTTTAATGTGTTTTATGAAAGTCTATATAAACATAACAACCTAGTCAAAAACGCGAAATAAATCTTCCGACCTGTTTCAATATGCAACTATGAATTTAAAGTTGCGTGCATGTGTTATTTCGGTCGCACGACGTACCTACAAGTATTATCCTTATATGAAAATCTATGTGTTTGTGTTTGCCCACCGTACCGGGTTCACGGATGGTCGCAGCCGTCACCCGCTCGGCAGGGTACTCGCTGGATTAAACCCCGCCAACGCATCCCAAAATCCCATCCAACACTCTTATCGCACTCCAAATAAGACCCATAATTCAATGACGAGAGACTTAAGTAGCTGCAAATTGAACTTGGGCGCTGTTCAACCGAGAATCGGTATAAGAATTGAGATATAAGATAATCTTTATAAGTTCTTGTGGTTAGTTGAAGAGATTTTCGGACAATTATTTTTGATTGCAGCGATATAATGGGTCTATAAGTGTGCTGGTGGTAAGTAGTTTAGATTGCTTTAGATCAAAATTACTGAAAAGTAGTTTTGTTGACAACTTTCTCGTTTTCAGCAGAAATGTCTTAGTATCTGTAAGCTTTTTGAATGTGTTTCGCGGTCTCTCTTTCACGGGTGCCAAACTGAAGTGTCAGAATTAGCGGGCGAAACACGTCGTATTGTAATCAAATCGGAACCCGAAACATTAGTATCGAATTGGCTCTCTGACGTGTACATTGATTAGTCTTAACTTTATTCATCGTCATCACATTAGCCGAAAGACGTCCACTGCCGGACATTGGCCCCAAAAGAGTCCCAAAGTGATCAGTCAAAAATTTATCGCACACAACAAATTGATGTACAAATGGCGGACTTAACGCTAAATGGTATTCTCCATCTTGCTGTATGAACACTGCATGCTGTAGGGGACAGACCATACCGTGTAGGCTCGGCCAATAATGGGTCAACGGTCTTCCCCGCCTGTCGTAAACGCGACCAAAGGGTCGGGGTCGCCGGCTTTGATGGCCAATGCACTTCGCTAAGTACATAAACCAATAGGTCGGGATGACGTCGCGGAACGATCCCGCAATGGCAAGGCAAGAGGGCTCTAATGCAACCCGAGAGCCTAGAGTCCTCTGAAGAGTTTTGAGAGGGTAGAAGCACCACGTTACTCAGATTTCCCCGAAAGTTACGTACAGAAGGCGTAGCACGGTTGCCATTTTATCACTTATCGCTGTGGATAAGACATCCGTCACTCGCACACTCGCATACTTGCCAGAACGTGACGGATGTCTTATCTACAGCGATAAAGCTATAAGTGATAAAATGGCAACCGTGCTGGGTCTTCTGGAGAACTCAACCTGAACACCTTGATACCATGTCGCTTTTACTCGTTTGACAACTTCGTGCGGCAGTTTTAACATGACGTTAAAGCGACAGGGGTATTCTCAAAAGCGTTCAGCCCTTTATGAGTTCTGCAGTAAGTACCAGACTCGTAGGTTTTCTCCAAGAAAAAGGAGAGAAATCATACATACATAACGACCATAACTAGTTGTTTTCAACTTCGCCGACCTAATTTTACCGCAGTCATAACACGCTAATATAAAAAACAATATTCAGAAAACCCTCACAAAAATACGTCTCAACTAAGTATGTTTACATTTTGCACAAAAGCGAGTACTTCAAGCACTAAGCTATGACTAACCGTGTTCACCGATATTTATACATGTCCACGTGTATATATATGTGGCGTCCTGTTACATTGTCGATGGCAACAGTGTAGTGAATCAGGCACTAAATACAGCCGCGCATTGTACGGGGAAACGATTAGTGTCTATTGGGTGATTTTAAGAGGTGCTATTTGCTACTTTTAGTTCTATTACCTTTGAGTGTTTTAGAAAAAAAGCTGCTCAATGAAGGAGATTCTACGTAGTAGGTACGTATGTTTGACGCCTATAAATTTTACGACACAAATTATGGCATAGATATATTTTGCCATTAAATAATGTTATGTGCTTTGTTACCGAGAGAAGCGATTACTTATGGACAGATCATATTTCAATACGATAAATTGAGTATTGAGAGTAATTGAGCGTCTACGGCTACCCGGGATGTCGGGAAAACTATCTAAAAATTATCCAAATCGGTTGAGCCGTGCGATTGAGTAACAAACATTAGTAGGATGAGTGTATTGACTGTCTGTGAGTAGTTTTTGCATATGGCTGGGTAAACTACCAGTAGGTAATATAGGTATAGCATGCCTACAAAGAAGTTAGGACGTGGGATTTATAAGATGGAAAGGTAAATTCACTGTTCCATTGAAATACTGTCTACTTGTTTATTTCTAAAGTACACAGCAAATGTAAGGAGTTCATCAGTAAATAATGTTCGTCCTAATAAATAAGACGTGAAACGCGACCGTCAACGTCCAAACATGTCACTTGTCACCAATAAATAAACAGAACGGGAAGAAAGAATCATATTTTAACGTCGTGTTAATTAAATTGTCGATGTCCCGACGTACAGTACAAACCGTTCTTTGTGCGCAAAAACGCGAAAGGGCAGTGAATCACGTCTCAAGGAAAAGACAAGTGAATGAAAATTTTTAAAAGACAAAAAGGCCAATGTTATGCGTATGTCGTCGTTCCGGATTCGCGCGCTTTTCATCGCCGGCTTGCTTCGGAGGAGTTTCCCGTTACCGCGTCGTCTACAGCCATGCGTGGAACGGAGCGTACCCACGCGAAAGTGACAGCTCATTTGGCGGGAACGCGATTCAGCATGTCTGGCATTGGGTTCTTTATCCAGCCGCCATCGGTACCGGTTGTACGCACGACACTCCGTCGCGACAATTTATTTCGGTACGGGGCAATGCACTGCGCACGCAGGGATCCACGGCGAATAAATGAGAGTAAACATGGAACGGAGGAAAAATAAAACGTAGACGGTGACAAATCAAGGCTGTTAAATATAGTGGGCTAACTACGAGTGAAGGGCTACCTACTTGCACGTGGGGTAATGAACGCTTTGCCTCAGCCCTTCAGTGCCCTTCAGTCGTTCGCGGGACGTGTTGCTTCAACTACAGGTGGCTAAACACATACGCTTATTGTTTGTCGTACTTATGACGGTAGACTTATGGTCTGCTTTTGCTTAAAACAATATGGTGGATATATCTCTGTATTCTCTGCAATGTAGTATGCAAAGGATCGAGCCAGAATTATGATGAGGTCACGAAAAATAGTAGTTGTCAAAAACATGAAAGTTTAAAATAAGTGACAATTTTGAATCACAGCTATCCTAAATGTGTTTCTATTCCAATCGGAATGTGAACGCAATGACGTCTAGGCTCTGCATCCGTTCCTTCCGCATTCACATACCTACTTGCTGATAAAGGACGAATGATGCTTTATGCCCGACATAAACGCGATCATGCTGGCTAGGCTGGTGTCATTTCCAAACCCACATATCTCCTCTCAAATACGTATAGTCGCCATCAGTATCGTCACGTCAGTGCTTTACATCTGAACACATCAAGGGATTAAAAAGTGTTCAGACATTTCGAACGAATGCAAGTATGATACCTACTACGTATTTGACAAGATAGTCTGCGGCTCATTATAAACGTATGTTATTAATTAATGTAATTTGTCCAGTTATCCCTACCATCAACTTGGTTTCGAATTTGCGAGCTTCGATTCCAGTACAGTAAATAACTGGAATGGTTTTAGACGTAATTAATGCGTGCGCGCATGGAGTGCAGACAACAGAATGGCATTGAAGGCGCATGCGTTGAATAGGATTGTGCGTTGTTCTCGAAATATCGTGACCTTTAGGGTTTTAAAAGCAGTACATTGACGAGTAAAGTATTAAATAGTTAGATAGGGGAAAAAGGACTTTTTATTTTCTTTTACAATTGAAAATGTATTACAGGACTATCTTGTTATCGTACAGTCAGATAACAAAGACGTCTACCACTTTTCGACTCTATTATTTGTTCAATAGTGGTGACTGTTTTCTTGGATACATGTCGCTCATTATTTCACCTAAGTATTAAATAATCGGATTGAAAATGAATGAACCGGACAGGAACAAACCGGTTTGTTTTAATTTGTCCAGAACATCCAGAAACGATGAATAAATTCTTGTAGCTTTTGCACTTTTTGCATATTTATATGGATTTTTGAGCCTCCTCCTCTCGAGCTTAGTGATCCCGGTTTCATCCTGAAGTAGCCCAATCCAATTAAATTGGCGTACCGTAGATATTTGTTCTGTCAATGTTAAGTAGGTACTGTTATTTTCAGGTACATAAAAAAGAAACGGTTTAGTGAGTTACTTGCGGTGTTTCTTCTTGCTGTATGTCATACTTTCCAAATAGCTAATCTGATTCTAAAACACGTAAAAGAGCCCCTTGGCCCTGCTTTGAAGATTCGGAATAATGTCCAAAATTATATGAAGCCATTCATAAAAATGGAATGGCGCACATGATTGGGACACTCAAGGGCAAGCAAAAATATAATGCCCCAGGGAAACAATGCGTCTTGTAATTACGTATAAAACACTGTTCCGGGACCACTCGACTCGTATGGTCACAGTACTCAGTTTACTTTTAAAACGTATTTGCAGAACACGGAAAAGCAATTTAAATTGTTATGCTAAGTAATTGTGCGAAATAGCCCTCTCAAATAACAAATGCGTTCTGTTTAACGCAGCATGCACACATAACACTGCAATTCGCTAAATTAGTGCAGTTTATAGAACATTAACTTAGCAAAGACAATTTATTTGCTAAAATAAAATAATTAGAAATAATTTAAATTAGTTGTTAGTACAGCTATTCATTGTTTATTACACGGTTAAAAAAGGTATTACTTGGTGTAATTTTATTTACTTACTTAAAAGTATGTAAAAATAAATCATCATCCCAAATTCTTTGTATACCCTGGTGTACTCAGTTAATATTGTTTAAAATAAAATATCCAATTTTAGATAGCCATAAACTAAAGTGTCATGGCGGTTCGCGCCAAAATTTGACGTTACACAAATCTTGAAAATAGCCGCGCTGTAATTAAAGGCTTGCAATAACTGTCCATAAAGCAAACGAAGCGCATTGGTGACGCGCCGCTCGCGTTATTTCGGTCTCAACTCCCCTCGACAAATGCTAATGTCCTCTAGGACTCCAGCGGGACACCCGATGCTCTCACGTTTCCATTTTAGTGTTTGGGACTGACACAGGTGTCAAAGAATCCATTTTGTTTACCATAGACTCTTGTTTTTTTTTTATTTCCCATCTGTAAGGCAGGAGTGGCGAGCTCCTGACCAATTAAGTTTTTTTTTGCATTTCTAAGGCGTGTTAGACTGATTAGTTATGGATAATTTGTTTGCAGTATTTCCTTAATAGCCCATGATTTGTGACTATTTTACGAGTTTCGCTTGTTATGGTTCTTGATAGGTGGCCAGTGTCACATGTTTCGGAAATAGCGCCATTTTACGATTAGGGGCTACTAAAGCACTAATTATATTCGAAATTATCATTAGCTTGTCGCGGGAACTGATTCTTGGTAATTTTATCTGTGTGTAAGTAACTATTTAAAGTATATCTACATTAAGTACATTTTTTATAGAACCTGGTTGAAGTATGTTGATACGAGTACATTAGAAAATATTTTTTCTTATAATGCATTAGCCACGTATTTTTTTCTTTACACATTTAGGAAACTATAGGTCTATTTTATGATAATCGATGTCTGTTAATATTTATGTATGACTGCTTGTTTCTAAATAAAAAAAGCGGTCAAGTGAGTGTCGGGCCACGCACAGTGTAGGGTTCCCTAGTTGCCTGTCTATTTATTATTCTAGTTGGTCAACTATTACTTGGTAACTAGTTATGTCTTCTTAGCCGAGATAGTTTTCCTTTTAAATACATTGAATGTACTACTGCGGCACATGAGTCGAACTAAAATGTGGGCTTTAATGCCCATTATATCGCAAACGAATAACTAATTTGAAAATCGTTTGAAGAAACCCGTTATATTTGCGAACAAGCTACCCAACGACTATGGGCTAGCGAGAAAAAGTACATACCTACCCACTTTAGGTTTTTTTACAAGATTTTATTCTTCTGTTGATTTATATACCCATGCCGAATTACAGTTTTGTAGTAATAATGGTTACTGAGCTAAACCGAAGACGGACGGACAGACGGATGGACGGCCAGACGGATATGACGAAACTATAAGGATTCCTTGTTGACTACGGAACCCTATAAAAAGGTATTCAAAGTAGGTACAGAAAAGAATTACATAGATTAGGTAATAGTAATACGAAGCATTGTATGTTGCTATCTAGATTTTAACGCCGCCGCTTAACTCAAATATTTTTTGCTCATGTGAGTCAGTGCGTGGAGTTCGGTCCCGATTCTCGGAAGGATGGATTCCGATGAAATCATCTCAATGATGAATAATTTATAATTCTTTTAATTGTGTTTTAAATTGGCTGTTTGACTTTTTCGGCAAGTCCTTGAAGACTAGGTACCTATTTAATTATGCGGTATTTAGGAACCCAAACGTTAACGGCCTAAGTTAAAGTTAAGGTGCGTCATCAAAAATAAAACGTGTTATACTGCTTTATTACGGGTTATGACGTTAAAAACGTTGACTATGTAACGTTTCGCGCCTAAAAAACAAAGTCGTTAGTCTATGATCTTCGGTTATTATCTGTGAGAGGATGGGCGTTTCGAACTGAAGTTAGCGAAGAGAGACAAGTTTATTTTAAGCTAATTACGAGAATAACGCATCCCAGCCAAAATGCCATAAGTAATCGTGCGGTGTTCATCTGTTTAAGACCTTCTGAAATTAGTGTTAAAGCGAACGCATTTCTCTGAAACATGTAGGTAGTGTTGCTCTGTGGAATAGTTCCGATTCTTAACTGGGTTTCGTCGTATCATAAAAGGTTTTGAAAGGAATCCCTTAGTAGTGTGTCATTTTCACGTAATAAACAACGTGATGTTTGGCTGAACGGGTAAAGAGCGCAGCGCCATAAAACACCTCGTGATTTGAATTTGGGTCACTTTTGTTTATGCGCCAAAGTTGAAGGAATTTAAAAAGGTATGGGTTGAAAGAAAATGTTCTGGATAGCGAGAATATTCTGCAGGACTCCTGTTTGCGTGCTGCGAATGAGTCATTCCCATTAGAATATTGGAGTTTTTTGTTGTTAAAATATAATTAGAATTAGCTATTTAAGAACAAATGTAATTTAAACTTTTGGTCGTTATTACTTCAGTTACTAGACCAATTAAAAAAGAAAATGCTTATTTTAAGAAAAGCCTATCGAAGCGGGGCATAGGTATACTTACCCACTTAGTATTCTGCGTCTTTTATTATTATAGGTTTGCATAATAATCTCGAAAACCGCTTGGCCCCATTTTTTCAATCGGAAAGCTCATTCCTTCAGATAAGCTCCGGCGAGCTTACGCCAAGCTTATCTTTTTTATGAGCAGAATATTTTATAAGTACGTAATATTATGTTATTGTATAGTAGTAGGTACCTCATACTACTCAAAAATACTAACCATAGTCTACTAATTGCCCCCAGTACCTAATAAATTGCACCGATTCCTTAAACAACTTGTATGGCGAGATTTACTATCATTGGAATGGATTATTGATAACAATGGGAGAAGTTTCAACTTTAGTTCGATAATGTCAGGTAAATAAAATCTACATAGAAACAGTAAAAATACCAACTTCGTTCCATACTTCAGCGCGCCATGATATAATGCATCATTGAGACGAAAAAGTAAAAAAATAAGCCGTCCCATAGACAACGACACTCCACCACAGACAAGAGGCTCTATTTTTACCAGATTATGCACCAAGCACTCTTGCTTGGCTGACGGAGCGTGCAGACTTTGCCTACTCCGTACTATACAGGTTAAGTGTGTTTTTCAAAAAGGTTGGCAGGCCTGATTAAGCATACTAATTTATCTTGAAGTTTTAACCACGCTGCATAGGATACTTGGTTAATTTTAATGCAGCACGTCCGTTGTGGGGAAGCTTCGTGCTTTTTTTAACCGTGTCATTCTACCGTTCAGAATACGATGGGGTATAGAAATAATTACCCATAAAAAAAACATTACCTGTAAAAAAGAGGCCAAGTCTCGTAACTCTTCCACCGTAAAAAGTTGTGGGATATTTCGTTGAGCCAAAGTCTCAGGCATTCATTAATCTTTATTTGCTTGCTATTACTTATGCAAGTCAGTATCTAGAAAACAGGACTGAAAAGGCAAAATATTTTAGTTTTTTCTTAATTGAATCACTAATTGTATTATAAACACTAATTGTATTCTAAATTTGAAGCTTCTATATCTGCTAGAAGTGCCTTAGAGTTTTGACGATTGGTCAGTCAGCCAGTGAGTGACAAAATTAAGAACCTCTGACTAGTTATCATTGTTAAACTACTGGTACAAATCGAATGAAATTTGAAATATACCGTGTTTATACAATACCTGCTTGGTTACTGAAAATTTTGGCTTCTATACGTGGTTTTATCGACAACAAAGTTATAGGAGGGTCGAAAATGGCCTTAACTGCTTCGAGAAAAGGATGATAAGGCCGTGCCGCTGTTTTGCTCGACTTGGCGGGGGCACTAACGTGCCCCTATATAATATTTGTCTGTGGTCATAAACAAATACATTGTTTTATATAATATAAGTGTGTATTTTTATACGTTTATAACGACGTCCAGTACATAAAACCCAATGCTTGCTTAGTTTTGTATTGTGTCGATATGTGTTAGGAATCCCCTGACGACGTTGTTCCGTACTTTATATTTCTAGACTAGACCTGAGAGCTGCGGAAGCAAACAATTTTATTATTCTACGGCAGTTGAGGAAAAGCATAGCATAAATAGAGTAAAATTACGTTTTTCTTGTTCTGTCTTTAAAATAACAGTGTATTTGGAACTTTACGATTTCTTTATTAGGTAATTCCTCTATTCTTCGTCAAAACGCAGAAGGCTACAAGATCCATGAAAATCATAATTACCATCATCATCCTCCTAGCGTTATTCCCGTGTAGTGCCCCTAAAGGAGCCCGGGGTCCGCTTTGACACCTAATCCCAAGATTTGGCATAGGCACTAGTTTTACGAAAGCGACTGCCATCTCTGACCTTCCAACCCAGAGGGAAAACTAGACCTTATTGGGATTAGACCGGTTTCCTCACGATGTTTTCCATCACCGAAAAGCTAACGGTAAATATTCCGCACATAAGTTCCGAAAAACTCATTGGTACGAGCCGGGATTCGAACCCACGACCACCGCTTGACAGCCGCATGCCTGAACCACTAGGCTACCGTAGCTCTATAACTACCAACATACCTAATATTTAAAACGCTAGTGCGCCAGCTGTAGATTGAAAATGACCCTCAAATAAATAAAATACATTTTCTTTAAGTCAAGTATTGAATAAATACCTAATTGTTAAATGTGTCCCGTATCCATAGGTTGCTGGTTCATATCCGGCTCGAAGGACCATGAACAAATTGGTCTGTTGTTTGTATGGTTCCCATTCCCAGGTGTTGGTTGGTGAATTTTCATCTTAGTTCTATTTGGTGTCAAAAAATGTCAAAATCGACATAATAATTATTGTTTAGAATAAAATAAATAAAAAATAAAAAAGTTTTATTGCCACATCTAAAAATTTACAACAATCTTAATTACGTCCTTTTTCTTCTAAAGCCGGAAAGCAGTATAATTGAGGCAGTTCGAAGGGTTCGCGTGCTAACTCTTTCGCTAACGACGAAAAAAAAGAAAAACAATAAGTGTCAGGTCATTGCCCCTGCTTATCGTTCTGATTTGGTTAATGGGTTTACAATGACACGCGAGCTTTGTGATTAATTAGCGATGTGATTGTAATGAGCTTTTATGTTTTATTGACGATATTTTTTTAATAGGTAAATATCGAATTTGTAGTTGGTACAAACGGCAAAATCTAACTCAAATTGATTAAGTTTTTCTTTTAAAAATTGCGATTTGAAGTTGCTTTTCAACGACTTTAGAGCACGAAGAGTAAAGTCAAATGGCAAATTAAGTGAACATAATGAATAGTGGGTTGGAACGCGGTTCCAGTTGTGTTAAAGATAGAAGGAGTTCAGGATATCGCTTAATCCTTTTTATTTAGAAAGACAAACACAATGAGATATGCCTATAACAATATATTTGAATCTTGTATCAAGCCTCTGTAGGTTTGTCGCAAATTTGTCATTTCAAAGTTATGAGGAATATCACTACTTAACACCAAACAGCTTCTACATAAAACCCAAGCAAATTGTGACTCTAATGAGTCTCACTGTGTACATACAGCATTTTCTGTACATTCTTAAACAACTCCGCATTTAAATTGAAAACATCCTAGCTGGAAAGGAAAAATTCTTACCCCCTGAAAACGGAAAAATAATCAAAAATGAACTCTAATGCGATAAAATAAGCGTCACGACAAGTGCAGAAGGTCGGTCATAAAGTCTTGGGACAATTTTAATGAGGAGCCGTGTCAAAGGGAAAAGGACTTTAGTATTAAGGACATAAGGGTGTATGGAGACGTTAATGAATAAGTCGCGGGGTGAACGGCCCCTGAAGGCGGTGTTGCCAGAAGTTGAAACATACCAACACTTCCCGTAGTCTATGTTTTTGTATAAATACTTTCAAAGTTCCTTTTAATGGTTACTTTATAAAGCTATTCAGACATAAGAAACAATGTGAATTCAGTTGCCATAAAGGCCAAGCCACATATGAAAAATAGTGCATTTCTATGCAACTATGCTCTATTTGGGGTACCATTCTACAGCCAGTCTTCGTGACAGAGCGTACCAAGATTATACTACTTGCTCTCGGTGCTTCTGAATGGTATCTACATAATTCGAATGATTACATCGCGTTAAATAAAAAAAAACCCTTTACCTGTGCGAGGAATACTTAAATATAGTACTTATTTCAATATTTTTACAGCAGAAAAAATATTGAAATACAGCATATGGGTTGCAAAGCCATATCAATGCTATAATTGAATTCTCCAATCAATGCAAGTCACAAAACTAGTAGACTCAAGACTCTGAAGCCACAACAAAATACATCGATTACATTACGCACACGTAAATATATTATCCAAATACCGCCCCAACATTCCCCATAGTAGAAGACCGTATGTGAACGAGTATAGAAGACGTATACGACTTTAAGGCGGCAGAAGGCCGGTGCAAACTTTCGTTTTCATTCACAAGTTAGTCTAGGTCAGTCATTAGCTCATAGGGCCGGCCTTGAGGCACAGAATATTTAATAGTACTGAGGCAGAGAAGGTCCACCGCCTTAGTGATGACGTTAGCTGACGAATCTTGCCTTATAGAATACAAGAGTACGATTGCGTGAGGGTTGTCGACAGATTAAATAAGCAAGGGATGAAATTATTTTAATTTTAACGTTATATGACGTTGGTTGAACTCAGTTCGATCAGTTATTTGACGCCAGCTAAATTGGCACCGTTTCGTACCTGCATTGAAAGCTGGCATTTGGTTAGGATTTTTGTCTTTTGACCTCTATTAGCCCGTTTGATGTATTTTGCGATTATCGAAACCAGTTTCCAAATAAAATTCCAAAAAGACAAGCAAGATTAAGATTACATGTTCGACCCTCATTTATAAAGACAATATTGCAAACTCTTTAATGTGTATTTCACATAAGCACGCACAGACCTTTGCCTTTATAATCCCCCAAAATGTAATGACAACCTACAAACACTAGATAACCTAAAAAACAACACAGTCCCTCCACGTCAATCGCGCGCGGAATTATTTGTTTTGTCCCCGACGCCATTACGCCGGCCATTTTTCATTTTCAATTATGCCAAATGTATGGCGTAAATCATATACACGTAAATACACCAGTAAATGCATAACATGTACAGGGTGGCGGCCACCCCACAGGGTGTGTTTAATTTGTAAACGGGAAACGGAAATATATACTATATAACGGTTATCCAATACCCGGGATGCATGGCAATAAAAAAAAACATAATACGCAACGTTGAAAAGATTTTTATGCGTCGGGATGATTTTTTATGAACTCTTGGTTTTTTTATGACGCATTTCATAAAAAACCAGGGACCAGTGGACAGTATTGAATTTTTGATGGAGCGAGCTCACGAGCCTAGTTTATTTTGTAGCCTGGCTGTCTGGCGTGGCAGACCAGGGCGTACTATCACTAATATAATTAAAACGTTGTATTGTTTGTAAGTAGGTTTCAGAATGAGTGAACTGCAGTTGTAATAATAGAACGAATATAACATTCATTACAGGCCGAATACATTTTATATATCAGAACAGTTCAAAAACCGAATTTTAATTCTGCAGGTAGGCCTCGAGGGCTCTTTTATATAATATGTCAGTTGTATACATTTATAACAAGTGGTGGACATGATACCATTTTTTTGCATCCTTAGACACCACAACTTCTTACCTCTTGCTAATTGCTCGTTCTCTATTCGTGTTCCATTTAATTCCTTTAAAAAAATCTACTGATTTATAAAATGTATACTTTCTTGTTTGATTTTGTAGGTACCGAAATCGAAATTGCATAGTGTACGTAACTTTTTGACTACAAGAGCGAAAAAGGCCCGTATTAAATTTTCTTGACTTATTGATTTAGTAAAATAAGTGGCAAGTTTTTTGGGAAGGTTATAATTTGCATATGTTTTTTTAGTAGCGTATACCTATTAAAAAACCAGTTAACTCCGAATATGGATGTTTTAAGAAATAATATTGCTCACATTTCTGAATCATAAATTCCTTAAAGTAGAATGAGATCACAATTTTCAATACTTATGTAAATAACACCAAATGTCATCGGTATTCGGTACCTATCTAAACTTTTGTTTTTAAAACGAAGGCACATCAACGGATCTACTTAAACTTGCCACAGATTTATATAAATTAAAAACACGGCTTAATTTACATTCGAAATTCAAATTGGCCCGAGGTGGCACGTTAATTCCATCGATCATTGCTGGCTGCAATCCGCCAATCGGAAAATAAAAACACTGGCTACCCCCTCACCCCCACCCGTCTGAGTGGGGTGTGATTTTTTCGAACGTCACTCCGCATTATGTACTTTTCGACCATGTATTCGATGTAGTATATGTAGTTGAAGCTGTGTGCTTTAATACTGGTTTTTATGCGAGGTTTATCACTATGCGGATTGTGTCGACCTATATCGAATGGCACGGTTGAGTGGTTCCTCGCTGGTACACACAAGATGACATTGATACGTGAACTTTTGCTAATTGCACCATTGTGCAAATTAGCTTTTAAAGGCTTTGTGCAGATGTGTTAGAGTTTTTAAAAACTTTCTGTAAATCATTCTCCAAAGATCATGAATTTGTATTTGGACAAATCAAAAGTAAACTTCATCACCACCCTGTGTATATCTCAGCTGGACACAAGCCTCCCTTCTCTCATATATATATCAATTGTTAGTCGAAAATAGGTACTTAAATGACTCATGCTACTCATTACCATTGAAAACACACTTACGATAATGTGTCACACCTGTACTGTCATAACGTTATACACGAACATAAAAATCCCGTCCACATAAAAATCGACGTCCTCAGCTATTTTATACACACACCAACATCGTGTCAGTGTGTGTGCTAACGCTTGCAGAGCCCGAGCTCGATCGCGTGCAAAGCGCCGTGCAAAAATGTGCATTATACACCAACACCAATAAAAAATGACCTCCCGCTCCCCCGCGCTGGGTAGACAAAAAGACGAATGCAACGGACCTACGTTTTTCACCAGGGATCTTTTTAGATTTGTTGGGCTAGAGGGGAAGTAGATAAAGGCATGCGGGCCCCCCCTCGCTGTCATGTATCATGTATCCAGTTTGAAATCCGAAAGAATGCCTGTCTATGTTGGAGCATTGTTCCCGGGAATCAAATGCGCGATCCGGGAAATTGGGAATTGGTCGTCGATACGTTTGATCGAGGTTCTTAATGAATCCCGGCCATAGACAATGGTGTTCCGTTTCACGGTGGCTAGCTAAAATTATATCTGGACGTAGAAGACATTATCTTTCTTGCCTGTTTTACCATACATGTGGCGAGTCAATATTTAACTTTAAAAGTTGAGTATCATAGGCAAATAATATAACCGCATAAATGATGAATTCAAAATCATGCCAGAAAAATCGTTGTTACTAGAGATTGCAGGTTTCGAAAGTTGTTCTTGACGACCGTTAAACACTTGGGTCAAATCAAATCTACGACAATTATATTGCCTTAAATAAGTTAGGTAAACATTATATTATGATTTTAAATTGGTAAAAAAGTGGACCTGAATGCAAATTTTAATTGACGTTCAACCTTTTCAGCAAATTCCAGTACAGTCCTAAACCTAAACAGATTGCTCAGTTTATTAAGTTATTCTAAAAGCTGTATAGAACCAAGACTTTTCACTTTGCCCAGCAAAGTATGTGGACTTTAACGACCATGGTTCAAGCCAAGAGATTTGACCTCCTTTATATAATTTAATGAACGTACTTTAGTTTGAAAAATACACGTTGCAATTTGTTATGTTGGAACGCCTGGAAACGCGCGAACTGATGCCACGTTTGAGATGTGCCTCAATGAGTTAAACTTTGATGTTACACTTGTAACTAGATACATTTCTATAAAAAAAAACCTCTCAAAATGTTTTCATTAAAACACCATCATGGAAATCTAAAAGTACCTATAATGTTAAAACCTGCAGGATGTTTTAAAAAAGAAAATCCTTCGTTTCAATAAATATACATTCACAGTCTCGTTTTAAAAACAACCATACTCGAAGTTAATATCACAACTTCAGACTTAAAAGAAGTCGCGGACCTAGGGCAACTCTTTAAAAAGTTTCCACGTCGAGACTTTTATGAGGGTAAAGTTTTTTCTACACACACCTGGGGAGGCAAAAAAGGAAGGAGTAAAAAGAGGCAAGAGAAACTGTGTTATGAGGTAAGAAAGAGTGAGGCCAGGGGCACGATCGCAATAAAAAGACTGCGTGAGGTCGTCGGCGAACTTTTTTCCGAAGAACTTGCTTTCAGAGGGGAGTTTCTTATGCGTTAGGCGGGTGAAAGAAATAAATTGGTCAGTGGCGTTTTGACCACTGCCTTTTATGTTGAGCTGTTTCCTTTCTTCCCACGTGCCGTAAGTGATGAGGCGTTTTGTCGGAAAAACAGAATCGGTTGCTTACTTTCGCAGTCTTTTTGTGTTGTTTTAAAATGATACTTTTATAGGTACTATGACATGCTAAATGAAATTTTAAAGTGGGATTTAAACGTTTCAGAGGAATTATATCTAATGTTTTATTAGATCGTCTACATAACAATATTGATTATGCATTGTTTTCGCTTATTCTTTAGCTGTGAAAATATCGAGAGCTCAATCTAGACACCTACTCAGTCACGTAGGTACCTACATATTTTGCAGCTTAGTCTCACCTTTATTAAAATGCCTTTTTTTGCACAGACGTCAAAGATATTTTAGGCTGTTTTCCGAAAGACGTTAAGTATCTATGCGAGCCACACATCCATACAACATTACGGTTAGCTTCAATGTCTAACAAGGCCACAGACAAACGGAATGATCGAGTTATGTCGGTGCCACAAAAACTAGCCTGGATGCTGATTAACAGAGCGCTAATTGCAGACAGGTGAAAGGAGAAAGGTATTTTTTGTATAGTTTGGACTGTCATGGCAACACCTTACTTTCGGTGTAACTAGTAATGTAATACGACCAATATTAATATCTCTAATGGCTTCTGTTGTGTTGTGTTGCTCTTTGCCGCATGGGTCTCGGATTTTTTCACCAAATATATTTTCTTTCTATGTGGGTAGTTCTAGTGTCGCTAGAAGAGGGTTTTTATCTTTTAGTGACAACTGAAAATACTTTTGTTGAAGGGACATTTTATTCATATAATCATACTTAAGCGAAAAGTGAAGTTTTCAACGTTTTGACTAAAAGTCGTCTTGACGTGTAATTCTATATTTTGTGCCCTGTTGGACGGCGGGCAGAAAGTTCTCATTTCACGTCCCGCATGTACTTACTCGTCCAAGTTTTCTCAACCGCGTTGTAGCGTTTGAGACACCTTGTAGTATTGTTTAGACGGCTTTCAACGCTGGTATGCTTCAAGACAGATACAGTGTATTTTAGTTTTAAATTGAGGTGAATTCATAGGGTAGATGACCTAAAGTTTTTAATACTCTAGACAAAAATACTATGTACTTATGTAAAGTGGCCGTCAATTGAATTTGCTACCTATGTAAACAAACCGCCATATTGAAATTGTCTTTCACTATGGCGGTTTGTTCACATAGTTAGCAAATTCTATTGACAGCCACTTTAGGTATAAATTGATATCTTTAAACCTTTGAGAACATTACGAATGATCGATTTTTTCATTTGGTGTCAACATGCTTATTGTAGGACTGCTGGCCTCTTGCGAAATATATCATAATGACCAGACTTGTAGTACTTGTAGACTTGTATACGTCACGATACAGTGCACATGGTCTCTTCTCAGGGGGAATTGACTACTTATACTCCTGATACTATAGTCCAGTGCAGTAAGTACATTAAGGTAAATGTGCCAATTCTTGATAGATGGCACGTATTCTTCACCTTTGTTTTGACGTGAGATTGAAGGAGGCTTAGGCCAGTATTGGACACTAACCCCCTTATTCATAAAACTTAAAATGCCTCTGCTAAATAAAATGTGCTTTGTCCCTTTCTTACGAACACAAATGTCAAAGTGACAGATAAGGACAAACGAACTTTAACGCCATTTTAGTTAAAACAGGCTTGTAGTACGTTTATGAATACGGCCGTAGGACGTTAACCTTGGATTTTAATGACGACCCCTTTATGTATACGAAAACGGTGGTCCCGGGTTCGAACTCCGGTAAGGACATTTAGTTGCTGTCCGTGACATAATTACCCCGGTTCGAACCTCGTTAGAATATTAGACGTCACTTTTCATTAAGGAAATGTGCTCATTAAAGTCTGAAACTATTTCAGACAGCGGTGTCACTGATAGAAACCGAGTATATGACCCTACCATCCTAAGGAAACGGACGTTCGGAAAGTTACGTAATAGCTCAACAGGGGCCGTAGACAAGGTTACAATCGACAAGCGCTAACGCTAATAGAAAATAATAAAATGTATGGGAATGACAGATGCCGACGAAACACCTTTCGTTGACATCTATCATTCTCATACATTTTATTAGTTTTCTATTGGCGTTAGCGCTTGTCGACTGTAACCTTGTCTACGGCCCCAGGTTCAAGTTTGAGTACAAAGCAAATATTTCTCATTGCACTCCGCTCAGTACGGGTCTGTTTCGTATTTGAAATATTGACTTATGATCGGGCAAAGCCCTAAAACAACCATTAACGGCACGCACACAGCCGCACTGCCCACACACCCACCCCACTCGAATCGGCGTTTTTATATTTTTGCACATTTAAAAAAAGGCGACAGACAAAGATGGACTGATGACGAGATCCGCCCGGAACAATAGTGCGAAAGCGGGACGGCGCGCTCCTGTCACGGCCGTCGCTAAATAAAAATGTGCAAAGAGTTCCTTTTTTAAAATGTGATGCTTTTTTTACGTTAGTCTGCGTTTGCAATTAGTGCTGTGCGGTTGTCGCGTATTGGGTATTAGGAATCTATGCAAATGAATGCAAGCGGGGTTCGAATCTCGTGGGATTTCTAAAAGCTTTTTTTAATGGTATTATTGTTAGTAACAAAGGGCATAGGAAGCTTGAGACGTACAAGGTTACTGGACACATAGTGCGAAAGTGCGAGAGCGTTTACGACGCAGTCTCGGCACATGTGCTCTTATGTACGCAGGTTGCCAAGATGCCTGCAATAGCGAGGATTCTTTACCCCAACATCTTGTACGGCGATCTCACAAGATAGAATGCTTGGGAATAGTTTGTTTATAGCATATCTATAAGATAATCTATAGCCACATTTGTATACAGAATACTTTTTACAGTAGGTACTTTCTACTGTATATCGCCATATCTAGGTTGGTTGACTAAGATGTAGACTTATAAAACCTGATTCAATCATAGGCGATACGTCCAAACACTTAATTAGAAACGTCAAAATTGTATAGAAGTTAAATGTACTAGATTCGGGTCATCGCTCCACAGCAAAACCTAAAACCCTAACGCGTACTGATGCCGAAACCAGGTGCATCAAGAAAAATTTTAATACCGCCCGGAAAAAAATGCGCATGTGTGCGTCGCGCACACACAAGCGTCCTGTCGGTGCATGCTTTACGCTCTAGAAAAAAAGGTACTGCGTTATTGATTTTCCAGTACAGCTGGGGCGGGGAGCGGCCTGAAAACCGTCTGTTGAAAAAACTGAGACGAAAAGGCGCCTCCCTTTTTTAATTGGTAACGTGGTGTCAATGGGGCCAATCCGGTAATAGGCTGCTTTGTGTATTTTTCGGTTGGGGTTATAATGGCTCGTTAGAGAGAGTTCTTTGTTAAGTTTCTAGCGGGTGTGTGTGCCCCTTGGGTAATGCTGGTTGAAGTATCCATTGCCGTGATGCAGAATGTCATGCATGCAAACTTTATGAACAAGATATAAGTCTGCTGGAAATTGGGATTAAGTAATAACCCTATACATACTTAATCAAAGATTTTCCCAATCTAAACTAGCATAATTGCAGTATAACTGTTCCACATGCACTTAAAAAAAAGCTTGATAAGACCCTTATTTCTTTTGAGTATTTTACAGGTATGCAATGCTTGCCCATGCATGCCTATATATATATATATGCATTGCATACTTGTTAAAATTCTCAAAAGTCAGAAAAGCCTCGACTAGCTTATGACGTACTTATGACAACATCAACCATGTGTTGTTTGTTACTAGGTGACTTACTTGGGAAAATTCTGTTAGACTGTACGTGGGTTTAAATAGCGGGACCGGTCAACGTCGACTAACATTGAACCTTAAATGCATATTAGGGCATCAACTTACTTATGAATCTTTTGATCTTGGAAAATGCACCTAATTCCGTTGAAACAAAGTTAATTTTGCAGTACATTAAGTAGCGACACGGCCTATGTGTTGAGAATAGCACGAAAGGTCGTCTTTCAGTAGAAAATTCCAGCCACTTAAGACTTTAGAAGTTACCCAATTATGTTGCACCAGAATTGTTAAAACTGGGTGAACTGTAACAGTTCAGTTGGTGATGTGTTTCTTTTGTTTATTTTGTATACCACGATATGGCAATAAGGAGACACTGTAGCGTATGGACGCTTGTGACTCCAGACTTGATAGATTGTGCTAAAGTTGTGTTACAACTGGGTACCCAATTGAACAAGTAGTTTCAAAAGTTATGTAGAAAATGTGATTAAATAGGAATTATAATTATAAACAAATACAGAATTTAAACCCTAACCTTGATTTACTTTGATTTTGTTGTATGATACATATAATAAAAGACCGATTTCAATTAAATTGGCTTGAATAGAAGACGAGACAGTATTTTAAATTTTATAGGGAGAACCACTTCAATTGGTGTAGCTATTTATAAATTTCACGGTGTCCATATTGCCACATCGAAAGTCTTTTTACATTTTTTTGAAGGAATGGAAAATATTTTCTACCACATCAGTTTATTTTTACATAAAAAAAAACCTAACCCAAACTATATTTCCTCTCTCATCTACGCCAAAGGTCTTATTTACGAAAAATGAATTTTAGAGTTACTGAATTTCTCCACGACCATTATCGACCATGAGGGTAAAGGTTAAGTGCTACGCGCCTATCACTGCTACGCGCTGCTACGCCGTAGCGAGGTTACAGTTCAACATTAACCGTTTACGTAAAGTGTGCTTCGAGAAACTAGTAACGACTTCTATTTGAAACGCGACAGATTATTATCAGTTTAAGGCGCCGTAGGTTCATGGGCTTCTCTCCCTCTCACTGAGCATAAGCGTGAGCGAGATGGAAGTGCGCGCTCGGAAGCGAGGATATCATGTTTTCTTATTATAATTTTGTGACCGTTCAAATAAATAAAAAAAGTAATCACCGAGTTCCCTCGAACATCATATTGCCGATTTTTAGAAGCCATTTTAATATTTTTAGCTTTTGTGCATAATTTGTTACGAATATTTTAAGTGTATTTTAGACCGTTTTAGACCTATGTTCGTGTTTTTTTTACTCTCGAGCGAAAATTGCTTAATCATGTTTTGAATCATCTTTTTGACCCCATATTATTATAAACAGACGCATTATATTGTTTCAAAAACTCTGTTCGCTTAACTTCGCTGAACTTACGGCGCCTTAAGTTAAGTTAGCTTCGCAAAATTAACCAAGTTACTCGTGTAAACGTTAACCATGCGTTCAAGGTGCAGTCTTCCCCTCCCGATTTCTGCTACAAAGCGGAAATATGCTGCTACGCGCTACGGCGTAGCACACGTAGCGTTTCTTGGCCTCTTATGGGTTAATAGCGAGGATGTGTTCTCACTACATTGTCTCCCTCTCAGTTATACACAGCAGGTCAATTCGAAAAGGAATGTGAATGCATCTCATGCTGCGAATAAAAATCGTAAACTTGGAATAAACTGGTCTCATGGTTCAACTCGGAAATTGTTAGTCCTTTAAAAGTAATCGTTCTCACTCTTTTTCTCTCAGCCACTCTCAGCCACTCAGCCACTCAGCCAGCGATATAGCGAACGCGGATTACTTGGCCGTACATTATAAAGGCCTCCACCCACCGGACGCGTGTCGTGCGCGGCGCGTGTGCTGCGCGGCACGCGCGCAAGTTGTAAAGCATTGAAACTACACTTCAAACACACATCGAACGCGGCACACGCGCAGCACTCGCGCAGCTGCAGCGCAGCACCCGCGCGGCACACGCGCAGCACCCGCGCAGCTGCAGCGCAGCACACGCGCAAGTTGTAAAGCATTGAAACTACACTTCAAACACACATCGAACGCGGCACACGCGCAGCACCCGCGCAGCTGCAGCGCAGCACACGCGTCCGGTGAGTGAAGGCCTTTGGGATCCTTCCCATGTCGAACGTCACCGATGCGATACTCCCTTGGCCGCGCACGCACACGCGCGTCACTGGACCGGCCGCTCCCGAACCCTGACCTCTCAATTGCGGACGTGACGTCACTTCCGTCTGCTAATTGCATGCGTCGGAGCAGACAAGGATGCACTTCATTAGAAGTTTTTGTATCGCACGTGGCGTCGCCCGCGCTCCGCGAAGACCGCAGGCTAGGCCGCTGTACAGAGTTTACCATAAATGGGGTGTGCACCGATCAAGGACAGAACAGGTATTGGAGCTACGGTAGCCTAGTGGTTCAGGCATGCGGCTGTCAAGCGGCGGTCGTAGGTCCGAATCCCTCGTACCAATGAGTTTTTCGGAACTTATGTACGGAATATTTAGCGTTAGCTTAGTTAGCTCGGGCTCCTTTTGGGGTATTACCGGGAATAACGCTAGGAGGATGATGATTTCGTCGCCTAACGCTCCATACAAATGTTAAAAAAAATACTCGTAAAAAAATCTCTTTTATTCTATGTGAAAGAATGTATAAATAGTTCCAATGATTATCCCCTAACATACAATATACTATAATCATACAAATGCTCTGACACTTGTCGCACACAGAAAATGACACACACATTTTTTTTCCTACGCCGCAGCTGAGCGGTAAGTCACGCAACTGTCAATTTGGAGGAGAGAGACAGTGTTTTTTTAATAAACGATGAGTTTCAATGTACTAAATATCAAATTTAAACTTTCGTGAGACATGTTGAAATATGCAAATAATTAAACGGTTTAAATCTCGTGTTAAATGTCACTACGGGTGACATGTTTCGAACTCTTCGGGAGTTCTTCTTTAGGATGAGTCATCCTGGGTTCGAAATATGTCGCCCGTAGTAAGTGAGAAGAACCGTGTAATTACGAAATATAAAATAAATAAATATCATTTTATAATTTAACAATTACCTTTCGGTGAAGGAAAACTCGTGAAGAAATTCTATCTTGATAAGTTTGATTTAAAGTACTTGTAACATGCCAATTGACCTGTAACTTATGTTATCAATAAAGAATTGTATTGTATTGTATTGTATTGTATTGAAACCAGTTTAATCCCAATAAGAATGTAAGTGGTTGGATGGTCTGCCAGCAGTTGGTTTCGTAAAACTAGTGCCTACGCCAAATCTTACGATCTTAGGAGCCAAAGCGGACCCCGGGCTCGTTTAGACACTACCGGGAAAAACGCTAGTAGGATGATGGTGATCTTTCGGACCCCACAAAAATGACCTTTCGTGACATAAAATAATCAACTAGACAATAACATACAAACATTTAAGTCCATGTATCTGTATATATTTCTAACAGGAGTATAAATACATTTCCAGTGTATATCGATTTCTCAGTTCTATATTTTTAATAACGTAATTAACGCAGACTATTAAATTAAGTTTATATTACAGTTGCGTGCCTCCGGCTAAATTTGGTATAAAAACTAACGAATCTAATTATAATGCTGCTGTGAACAGGCGCCTTAAAAATGTTACAATATTTATTTTCCATTACTTTCATGTATTTTACTATGGTGTGTTTTCAGCGGATTGTTTATTTTAATTAGACTATGGCAAGCTATATTGGTATATGTCATGTATATATTCTTGTGGTGTCCACAGGCTGGACTGATAACCTGGTAAAGGTCGCGGGAGTCCGATGGACGCGGGTGGCGCAGGACCGACCACGTTGGCACTTTTTGGGGGACGCCTATCTCAGGCGGTGGACGTCTTTCGGCTGATATGATGATATTTTTGCGCTGCCAACTATATAGACCTTTCTGCAAGGAAGCACATTGAGGGTGAGAGTCGAGTTTGAGGTGTCCCATGACCAAGGATGTTGTGACACATCCGAAACGTCGGGAAATAAGTTAATTATACGCGATTAAGTCCCGTTTGGTAAAAATATTCGGGGCGGTGTATTAACACTTTCACTGTCAGGAAACCACGCGATTCTTGACAACGCGGATGCTGCAGGACCGGTCCGATCATTGTGGCGCTTTGGGGAGGTCTAAGCCCAGCAGTGGACTTCTTTCGGCTGATACGATGATGGGATGATGAGTTCAGGTAAGCGACATAGTATGTAGAGATTTAACACGTTCACTGTCCCCATACAATATGATCTGACAATGTCACATGTCCAAGTTCTAGTTTGAAGCTGTGATTCTATTGTGGAAGCACGGACTCCTGAAAAGCAGGTGCATGACCCATCATTGGGAAAACTCAGACAGGGGACGTGTTCAGCTTTACAAGGATACTTGATTAAGTCCTGCTTGATAACTGCTTCCACATTCAAAAATTACGAATATTCATTTCTCCGAAACTCCAAAAGTAATATTTTTCAAAATGTAGGCTCAGACCAAGAAAATATACAGACGGAGCGTTACGAACAGTCTAGTGAAGCCAACCGGTCAACTCGAAATAAATTATCTTGACAGCATTGCGACGCGTGCTGAAGATTTTTGTGCAATTTTGTTTGTATATGTGTGCATGATGAGCGTGTGCTAAACTTGATGTAGCTTGGTTTTGTTTGTATGTGGTTTGGCTTCACTTGACTGTTCGTAATGCTCCGTCTGTCTTTTTTTCTTGGTCTGAGAATGTAGGTTTAGATTTTATTAGTAGCTTGACGAAAATGTAAACGAAAAAAATATAGCAGGCCATTTTATGTCATTAAGTCATAAATGTAGATATATCTATTCGAACGAAATCTAGATGGTGCTATCGAGATGATAGGTTTGAAGAATATTTGTACCTACAGGTTACTGTGTAGGTTCCTTTTCGGAGAAGGAACACATAGTGGGGAAACCTGCATAGATCTGAGAAAAAATTCAATATATGTATGTGAAGCACCCAACCCGCACTGGGCCAGCGTAGGGAGTACTGTCCGTGCCCTCTCATTCATGAGGCCTGCGCCCAACAGTGGGATGTAGAAACGTATATAGGCTGATGATGATGATGATGTCTGTGTAGATTTGTATGGACTGCACGTCTATCAAGCTACGACGCGCGAGCTCTCTCGATTTTTCTCGCACTATCCGTCTCTCTCTTATTAGAGCACTTAGAACAAGAGGTATAGTGCGAGAAATATCGAGACTATGTCGGGGCCGTCTCATGATACACGTGTGCTGGTATTTAACGCATTCCATACGGAACAATCTGTAGGCATTACTTGTTTATACACCGCCCTGCACTCAGTGGCAAGTGTCGATCACGTGACAGAGACAATGCGTTGAACCTGCGCCCGCGTCTGTGCGGCGTCTGGCTGTAATTGCATAACCGGGCCAATGCCGGGGGAGTGGGTTCAAAGTCAATTGAACACCAGACGTACAGTCAACAAAACAAAGCTTTCTAATGCCCTTGTAAACGTTCATCAAACCCATTTTACCTAAATTTAGTTTGTCTATATCTATCTATAGCTTCTGCCCGCGACTCCGTCCGCGTGGAACTCGTTTATATCGCAGCTCTATACAAACTTTCACCCCCCATTTCATCCCTCTAGGGGATGATTTACGGGATAAAAACTACCATATGTCCTTCCTCGCTATTCAAACTATCTCCATTCCAAATTTCATCTAAATCGGCTCTGCAGTTTAAGCGTGAAGTGGCAAGACACAGATAGTGTCACCTTCGCATTTAATAATACAATGTTACTAAGGATTTTGATATGCGGAAGAAACAAAACACTTTGTTAACAGAGGTTTGTTACTTTTATGAATAACGAGCTAATGCTACAGGCTTCGTCTCCAATTGTATTTTTGCAGAAGGCTTCAGGGCTCTTTCACACGCCTGAGTCTACAAACGCTTTCGAATTATGGTGACGAGATTAGAAGAAATTAGTGTCGACGTCGATTTAGAAACACTGGTAACTATGACTTCAAAATAAAAGTGAACTTCTATGAATTAGTGATCAAAACAGTTTAATGGCTCGGCATCGACTTTAAGCGCCGGCAGGAGGACTGTAACCACAAACTTCTTAATTCGACGTTCGGGGACAAGTAGTGACAGGGATGCATGTATACGAAATTCGAGTTTCGATTTTCGTGGTAGCGCTACAGGGCAGCGGTGTGCTAGTGTCATACGTGAGAGCAAGAGGTCGGAGTGTGGCCTCTCGCTCCTTCTCGCCGCTGGATGTCGTTACCGAGTCCTCATGCTGGTTCCTGTCACGTTGATCACCTACGGCGTAGATTCTACGCTGACGAGCTACCGTCGTGACTCTAAAATGCCTCTAGAAGTATTATACTAATGTGTTCATACGAAAGCTCTCCATCCATGAATGAATGAATAAATGAATGAATGAAATGAATGAATGAAACGAATGAATGAAACGAATGAATGAAATGAATGAATGAAATGAATGAATGAAATGAAATAATGAAATGAATGAATGAAATGAACGAATGAATGAAATGAATGAATGAAATGAATGAATGAAATGAATGAATGAATGAAATGAATGAATGAAATGAATGAATGAATGAAATGAATGAATTAATGAAATGAATGAATGAAATGAATGAATGAATGAAATGAATGAATGAAATGAATGAATGAATGAATGAAATGAATGAATGAATGAATGAATGAATTATTTTATTTGCTAGAATACGTCACAATTGGTGGTCTTAAAATAATTACAGAATCATGCGTCACTTCCATACCTCTGTATATTTTTAACACCAGCTTATTTACCAGTAAACAAGTATGTATGGACCTTCCATTGTCGACTGAGCGCGTTATTTCTCCGCGCTAACTGCTAGTGCAATTTACAGACTACCACTTCAGAGCGCTATACAGCATATGACTGAGTAAAAATGTATTTACTTAGGACTTTTTACAGATTTGGTATTGGCAATTCGGAATTGCATCCGCTGGTTTCGGTGAGCCTATAGGTTTGTGTGTATTGTTTCTATTATAGTACTAGTACTCATTGTAATTCATGAATATATTTTTAAAGTAGTTGAAATCGAGTTTTACATGTGAATTTTCCGTTGAGGACTGGTAATTATTTGGGCCGTTACATTGAAAAAAAGTATACGACAACGTTAGCAAACAAGAGTTGGTTACCTGATGGTAAGCAGATACGGTAGCCTAAGGACGCTTGAGACTCTAGTGAAGTCAAGCGCGTTGCCGACCGTTTATTCACGTGATAATTCGCTGTGACGCAAGCTAGAAAAACAACCGGTCAAGTGCGAGTCTGACTCGCGCACCGAGGGTTCCGTGCAAACTAACAATTAACTCAAGGTAAAGTAAAAGTCCCAATATATTTGTTAAATTACTTATTTTAACCCAACACAATAGAATTCAATTTCAAACAACGAGTAACTTTTACACCAAGACAATTGAATCGCGATCTTTTTTTAACCTGCTGTTGAAAATAAATATACGCGTCCCAATCCCAACCCCATTAATTCTAGAAAAATCTTAACAGCGCGAATGGGGTCAGCGCCATTTGGTACTAACCTGCAAGGGCAATCGGCTTAGTATGTATGTTGGTCTTTTAGCGATTATTGTTTATCACGTGAACTGATCTCGATTATTATTGTTTTATTTGATAGAGAGTACTTCTATTTATAGTTTTATAGGAATTTCAAAACAAAAAAAAACTTATAAAGTTGATTAAATTGCAAATCTAACTAGGAAATGATTTTTGAAAATAAAACAAAAAATATGCTAGACAGAAAAAAAAAACTTTTCCCGTAATATATATGTTTAACTTAATCACAAGTAATTATTTCAAAATTTTCGCTTGAATAACTTCGGAGATAAGGGGGGGGGGGGGGATGGTATTTTTTTTACATTTTCCTTCATAAATCAAAATTTTCCGAGTGTAGAAAAAAAAGAAAAACTGCTTCAAAAAGTGCAATTCGAGCCCTTTAATGGGTGAGGACCAAATTCTTGGCCATTAGTTAGCCTAATTAATTGATAGTAGTTAAAAAGTTCCGTTGTGACACGAAAATTTGCCATACATTTTCTATGGTTTTTAACTACTACCAATTAACGACGCTAACTACTGGCCAAGAATTTGGTCCTCACCCTAATACATATGATACCCCACTTGACTCTATAGTTGAATTTTTTTTGCCCCCTCCTCATATCCGTAAGTTTTTATAGAAAAATTAAATGTATATTTAAATTTTTCATTTTCCATGCACGCGGATAACTCTAATTTATAACCATTTCAAGTTTCAAGTTGATAGCTTGAGTAGTTCGTGAGATATTTCACTTTGTGACAGACAGACAGACGGACGGAGTCGCACCATAAGGGTTCCTTTGTTACCATTTTTGGTACGGAACCCTAAATACGGGCCCCTCACTCAACATAGCACATTACCGGAGTTTAGGCGATACTTATATCCCTTTAGGAATGTAAAATTCTGGCCGATATTTTTATCTACGTGACTTATATGTCCTAGCTAGTCAATAAACAAAACGTTGTCTATTATTTTCCGTTCTATTGCGATATATCGTGAGTCAAACCAGCTGTAGTCAAATTTAGGCGGCGTCAAACCCGTATACTGTATTTATTGTATTGCTTTATAAGTCTGGGTTCGTGTCGAATCAGTAATAAATCAGTACGAAGTAGCTTCGATATCGCATCACAAACTTACACCATAACAAGAGGTGTACGGTGTTAGTGAGAGCGGGTGTCAAGCGGAGGCGGTAGCGGTTTTAATTTGAATGATTTAATAGCCCTTCGTGCAGTGACTAGCATTAAGATTTGTGATAAAAAATCGGAAAAGAATCTGATGCGGCTCTATTTTTAGGGCTTTTAGGACGGCTCAGATTTTTTTATACAAGATATTAATACTGGTGAGTTCAAAAAAAAGTCTTTCGGTGATGATTGGGTTTTACAAGTAGTTTTAACGATTGACTGTGCTTTTTAGGTCGACTGAGTGAAGTAGCCTCCTAGATCGTAACATTATTATTTATTTACTAAAACGTATCGCTTGTTTGTTTCGCGTAAAAGGTATTTTTCTAATACTATTTTGGGATTGTAGAGAAACGTAGCGTAACATGGAAATGAATGTCTCCATGCATCTTGCCAAGAAATCATTGTTGCTATGTACTCGTGTCAGTTGATACCATGGAAATTGTATCTTATAAAAGTTATAAATGTAAAAGAGTATACTTGACCCCTCGTTGAGGAACAAATATTTCAAATTGATATCTAGGAGAAATTAACAATTTCATAATCGGGGACACAATAGTTGGGTTTCTTTAGAAAGTTACAGTAGACGCAGTTACATATAGAAATCTCTTGCAGAGATTCGATCATATAACAAGCAAAAACGCTACTAATCGTGCTCCGCCCTGCCTAGACTACCGCGATATCGCGGCTGCACTCGTCACGCGATGCCTAGGTCGAGCACGCCGCGTCTGTTAAACTCTGTTTGTCTGTCTGTCTATGCCGTGTCAAGTGACGCTCTAGTGCTAGTTATGGATGTCTCCATTAACATACGTTGGTGTTTACGTACCAAAATACTTTCGAAAATGTCATCTCTACTTGTATAATAAAGAGGAAAAGTCTGTGAGATTGTAGTAAGTTTGTATGTAAATGGTAATGTTTAGAACGATTAAAAAAAAAAAATTCCATGTGTAGAAAGGATTTTCCGGGTGGTCATAGGATCCTGCGGGTTTGCCTGCGTTACTTAATTTCCTCCCTTTATAATATTCTTCAACATGGACAAGGTAAAATAACACTTTCACTGCCAGGAACCCTAGTGGGCGCTCTGTTCGTAGGTGCTTTCCGCTACTCACCGGGAAAACTACGGCATCGGCTACGAGCGTTGCGCTACGAAATATTTGGCAGTGATTAAGATATACGAGTGGATGCTATCTTTTTCCTCCTGTGGGTATATTTAAGTGAGGCTTTCTCCCAACATAGCAGGCGGCAATAGCCGCTTTACGCGTACCCGGACGTAAAGTAATCAAGCAATCATAACAAGGCCATTTTTGTGCCCTAGATCGGAAAACCATATTGGCTTAGAATCTCTGAAAAGCGACAGCTCAATTGGGCCATTTTCCGTTAAACTAAGGTGAGAATAGTTAATTACAAACCGAAAATAGGTGAAAATTAATAGAGTTAAATCCCTAAATGCACTTACCACTCGATTTAAATCTCTAAATGTATTACAATAAGGTCTGAATTCCCGTGAGTTTGAGTTACGTCTGTCTGAGTTTCCTAATTGAGGTGAGACCAAATAAATTAGATAAGCGTGGTTAGACGAACGTTAAGGCGGGCCCACACGCCCCGACTAGCGCAATTTAGGGGGACTTAACGAATTGTTCGGATAGATAATTGTGATTCACATTTTAATAATATATGCTTTATTTTATCCACGAAAAATACAGAGTGTACAGGTTGGTTTGAAACTTATGAAGTTTTGGGTATTTGTCTTGATTTCAAGAGACGCTACATAATGACGATTCGGCGTAACTAATGCAAAATTAATGTATACTATCACATTTCCAATTTATGGGTTGACATGATCTCCTAAAACTGTCGGCACAGTTTGTCTGTGTGATCATAGTAGGTACAGTACAGAGTTAACTTATTTGTAAATAGGTTAGATACATGGTACAGTATACAGTTACATACAGCAATGTATTACTTTATTCTAATGCTTGAATCAGGGAGGAATGATTACGTGTATGCACCTAATTAATACGAAAAAGTAAGTTGAAAAAAATATATCGATAAAAACACTACACTTACACTAGTATGGACTACTATCTGGGCCGCAATTCCATTTGACCTTATATCGGCAGGACTCAGGAGACATCCCTAGAATATCCCTATGACGTCCCGTCACACTTTTGATCTTGAATCGGACCGACGATTTAATTGCGAAATGTCAAAGTCAACCAACTGTGAGACCCCAACGGTTACATACAAGTGAGGGTGGTGTGATCTGCCTCCAATTAAACACTAACAAAAACCTAATCAGATCGGATAGACAATCTGACCCGTTTAACCCTATCCTAGTCCTAACCCTTAAACTATCCTGTCAACAAAGGGCCCGTTACAACCATGTCACTCTAATAATCACTATGCAACACTTTTAGAAATTTCCGTTTTTTAATGTGAAAAGGTACTAATTCGTAGTTCATTGAGGGTTATTAACACGTCGCAACTATTCAACATGTCTGTACAACATATGTTGGATATGTTACGCTGCTCAACATATGTTGGATGGTCAGTGGTAATTTGTTCCATCACTTTACTGAGCGCGTTAAGGTAATCTCATGCCTCGTTTGAGTTAGACGCTTAGTTTCTTTTTAATGTGCAAGTCACTTGAATTTTGGATATATAGACCGAATAATTACGCAGTTGTTATGAGCCTTTTCAAGAACTCATAGATAACGGCATATTAATAGAGTGGATTTTAATAGCTAATACGTTTTGAAACCGTTAGTTTGGGTTGAGTTTAAGCTTACTTTAAGATGTAAGTAAATACAAGAATATTTTCTAATGATGACAGTAATTAGGTGGATAGCATTGTTTAACTGCAGAATTTTAACTACACATTATGGGAATATTCTTTATGGAAATATCTTCAAAGTTTAAGGTATGTCCCAGACTACTCATACGATTGCCGAAATCTATACAATTAACCTTCACGGTGTCATATCGTATAATTTCCTGTAAAAATTATAATAATTTTTTAATAGATCGCAGATAAAGTCGCGGGCACAGCTAGTCAATACAAAAAAGGTAAAAGTTTGCGAGTATGTATCTTTGTGAGGGTGTGGGTTTGTAAGTTTGTACGTAGGGGGAAATCTCCGAAACTACTAATCCGAATTCAAAAAATCACTCATCACCATTTATAATGGACTTTCCGAATGGAGATAAGCTATATATTATACCGGGTCTTTGCTTGAATTCTGTCTAATACGGGGGCGGAGTTGCGTCCGTTGTCACGGTCATAACATAACGCACTGGGAATGTTTTTAAATTTTGGTTGGTAAAAATAGATAATATTTAGGTAATCTAGATAAAATCTAGATGGCGCAGCAAACGAAGCATAAAAACATTAAGATTATAACACCTATATCATTTAATTACGACTAAATGTAAATGGCTGTAGCCGCCATTTTGTTTTTACTAAAAATATGAAAGTGAAATTGTTTTATCATTTTAATGTGTAACGTCTATTCAAAATATCTAATAATATTTCAGTTAGTTAGTTTATAATAATATTGTAATGAAAGAAAGTAACAATATGAATTGTTACTGACATTGTTATCTTGATTTAACTTTACTCGCTTATATTTTAAAAGCAAAAGGACTTAATATTTATCTTATTATGTGAAATGTACCTATGTGTGTATGTACCTATAGTGGGTAACATCAAACAAACTATTCAACATTTTTTTTAACGAAGGTTAGGTATTTTGAGTGGATCTTTTGGAATCCGAACCGGTTATAAAATAGTCCTTGGCACTGGAATGCATTTGTACAATACCTTTCTGATATTAACCAGACATGCTAACATTCCTATGCACTTACTCTTCAGTGCAAATCATTGACCCGGTGCTTTTCACCGTGTATCTGATTTTTGAACTATAAAAAACCTTGCATTATTAAGTCGCGTGCACACTGCAGGGTTTTACCCTTGACCCCTGACCTTGAGGGCCCTCGCTACGCACCTATTATTCTACGTCCCCCATATGGGGGCGAGATATGAGATTATTCTAAAGTGGCTTTGTTTTCTGTTTGTTTGTCCTGGTTTTTTTTTAATGGCTAGGGTATGTTACAAGGACGCGTCTCGGTTTTATTTGTAGTAATTGGATGAGTTTCTTGAATGCAAATGAGAAATTTTGGGTACCTCAAGGTGTACTTGTTGCCAGTGCAAATAATTAACAGTATCGAAATTGATGAGAGTTTTTTTTTATGTTATCTTAATATAGCGACGTCGTTGCCGATATTATCATTCGCAGAAATTTTACCACATTGTCTAAGTTGCCAGCAATGTTTCTTTCATTTTATTGCAGCCTAGTTGAATTTACTTGATTTTAGTAAATAGAAATATATTTATTTGTAAAACAAACGTATTTATTTGTATATTTATTTGTAGTTGACAAATACTGTAAAGGCAATTTTGTGAACTGTCCCAGGCTCGGTGTGTTAACATCAAATGTAGTTAAAAACCATCCCGACAAACAATATTTTAGATAAAAAAAACACATACTCAATTATACATACCAAACTCAACTCGATTCAGTTTGGGAGCTACAATACCACAGGCATAAGGCAGACAGACAGACACACATGTTAAACTTATAACACCCCTTTTACATCGGGGGTTAAAAATATGCGGTTGTCTCAAAACCACCGGCAACATTGGCAACAAAACCTGATGCATAACAATTATTCCTGTTTCCAACAACGGCACATCACTAACCATTACCCCACTATCAATACTATTATTCACAATTTGTTTGCACTTTCTCGATTGCATTGATATACCAAATTCATTGACACGTGCTAACGGTCGCCATTTGGTTTACAAACATGCGTGCGCGCCGATAAGGCTGTTCAAACTTCAAACTAGCACGAGCCTTAGGGTGCCTTTCCACCAGAGATGTGCTATGCTTGCATACTAATATTATAAATGGGAAAGTGTATGTGTTTGTTGGTTTGTCCGTCTTTCACGGCAAAACGGAGGGACGAATTGACGTGATTTTTTAAGTGGAGATAGTTGAAGGGATGAAGAGTGACATAGGATAGTTTTTATCCCCGAAATCATCCCCTCAGGGGTGAAATGGGGAGTAAAAGTTTGTATGGAGCTGCGATATAAACGAGTTCCACGCGGCCGTCCGCGTGGAAGTCGCGGGCACAAGCTAGTGTTTTCATACATTTGAAACGTAGCTGGAGCTGGGCATAGCATATCTCTGGTGGTCTAGCAGCCTTTAGCGAAACAAACCGATCGGCCAAGAATGCATTTTGTTGGCACGCAGTAAGCTCGATTCTCCATACAAACGTTAAACTCTCTCAATTTAAAACTACGCGTTGGATTGTAACGAAACTTTGCATATACAATAACATGAGGTATATCTATGTCTGTAATTAGTTTATGTAGCTTCAGGTACCAAAGTAAAAAAAATACAGCGAATTTTACTTTTTCATACAAAACTTGCTTTTGCTGAATTTAGTTTGTTTTATAAACTGGAACCATATAAACTAATTACAGATATAGATATACCGCATGTCATTGTATACGCAAAGTTTCGTCAAAATCCAATACGTAGTTTTAAAATGAGAGCGTAACTACGTTTGTATGGGAAGGTGAAATTCGAGCGAGCTTACTGCGGACCCTTAAGTTTGGCGTGATAATTATAATCTTGCGCTCTTTTGTATATTTCACCTTATACCAACATACTTAAGTAATATAATAATACTGATTTGGTACTCGTATGTCTACCTACTTCTAACTTATTCATCCTCCTAGCGTTATTCTCGGTGGTGCCCTAAAGGAGCCCGGGGTACGCTTTGACATCGAATTGCAAGATTTGGCATAGGCTCTAGTTTTAACTTATTAACACTTTCGCAACCAAGAACCCACCTAGCGGGCGCCTACGCCGTCGTCGCTTTCCGCTACATACGGGGAAACCCACAGGATCCGCTACGAGCGTAGCGATTATTGGTAGCGAAAGTGTTAAGAGGAAATGTGTTTATTGATTTAGATAAATCACTTGCCATCGTTTTTAACGCGAGCGAAACGAATGAAGATCTCCGTGTCAGCCTCGGCAAAAATGGTGTCTTTCCGGATGTCCGGCTGTTCTCCCCTACAGGTCGCATTTCTCAACCCATTCCCGTGAATGTCTATTTTTCCAAAAATAAGAGACAGGTACTCGAGTGTTCTACAGCTCACAGAGCTAGTTTAATGTAATAGTTAACGGCATCGACTTTCTCACACGATTCGACAGACTAACCTACAGACAGATCAACATATGCACCTTCACATCTCGAGCGTGTACTAATGCGTGTTACGTAGTGTTAAGTTACACGGACAGCTGACAGACAGGGCTTCTAAGTAGTTATGTCGCTTTCCCTTCATTTGGTTTACTCACACGGTTAAATAAATAAAAAACTAGAGGCCCTGTGAGCTGTAGATCTCGTTAGCCCGTTTAAAAAAAATCGTAAAACTGAATCATCAAAAAATCTCTCATATTCTGACAAAATTTCACGAGAATCGGTTGAGAAAATGTGACCTGTACAGAAGAAAACGCCGGACATACGATAGAATTTTTGCAAAAACTGAAACAGAGATCTTCGTTCGCTTCGCTCGCCAGTTCAATAAAGTCGGGTTAATACAGAATTTTGTATTTGTATTTGAAAAAATATACGATAGAAGATGATTAAAGAAATAAGGCTGAATTAATTACTAATAAACCTTACCTTTGATCTCATTTTTTCTTATTATTTTATACATATCACTCGCTGTTTTCGAATTTCTATAAATATTAATTATGTTTTATCTGAAATTGTTGTTACATGCTTGTTATATTTAAAAACATAGTTTGTTCAAAGCAGTCTTTGAAAGTTTCTCAACTATTATTCATGAAAAACTACAAAATGCGTGTTCGTTTCTTTTTTTTAGTTTAGTTACCTACTTTGTTTAGTCTACGGCGAGGTACAATTGTAGGGTAAATATTATTATTGTATATTATATTATAATACATTATATTATTATGGGGTATTTGAAGTCCGCCTGTAACTCTACCGAGTAATGTCCAAAGTTTTCTCAATTTACAGTTATAGGTCTCATGAAAATGTAATAATTATTTGTTTGTTTTTATTTCTTCATTTGCATATCATTCACCACCTTGACTACTCTACTGCAGTACCTTGTACAGTCAGCATCAGAAGTAACTGTCTTCGATTGCGGACTTCAAAAGCTCTTATTCCCTTTTAATAGAGACGTCTTCGTTTACTTTGATATGTTTGAGAATTCTAGAAAAAACACGTCTTGTATTCTTCGAACAAAAAAAAAATGCTAGGTAAATTTATCTACTTTGAGGTTTCTTTCAATAATACTTCTATTTTTTATTATATAAATAATTTGTAGTTATTTATAATATAATTTTATTTTTATCATACAACTTTACCTAAACGTGTTGACTGTGCCTACCGGGTAAAATGGACCCGAAAATAAATAAAAAATAAACAAACATGAAAGAAGAACTACAGGTTTTTAAAGCACCGGCATCCCGCACGCTTTTTTTTCCACCGAAGTGATATAAACAAAACTGAGAGTTTGTTCTCGAAGAAAACTTCAAGCCCGATGTACCAAAGTTCCAATCAGTCGGAAGTGTTGAACATAATAAGCGCTAATCGGGCCGTTAAACAAGCGTATCAGCGGATACGGGGCAGTGTTTGTAAACTACGCGCCGAGGCCCACGTGACCACGCGACACGAAGGGCTTTCATTCAACGAAATGTTGGAAAAGCAAAGTAAGTTTAGTAAATAAATAGGTCAGTTATGACATTAAAACTACACTGCTGATAAAATCTGCTGAGACTTAAATATCCGTCGGCAAAATGATCGCGACGCACGGCACACGGCGAGGGGCTTTCATTCAAGAAATCGTATGCGATTGTGTTATAACTGCGTTTATGTTACTGCGGTGATGTATGTGATTTTGACTGTAAAGTGTAAACCAAAAAAATATAAACAAAATGCAACATGTCTTTGACTCTGTTAAAGAAGAAAAAAATTACGATGACATAAATCTTGAAAGTCGATAAGAAAACTATCAAAAAAATAACTGGGAACGAATTTATAAATTACTTACATTCAATATTTTCTGTCACCCATCAATAATAGAAAGAAGGTACTTCAAATATATATTTATTTTTTATTTTTAGGGAAATGTCTCAAGTCTTTTAGAAAGCCCATTTTTCTAACTAGAAAGAACGGATGAAGACCGGTAGTCGGTAGAATGTTAGGTAAAGGTAATTTGCAAATTGGCGCTGATCAATGGAATCACTCGAGCAGGCTGTCATAATCAGCCTAATGTCTGCGGTCAACCAAACCTAGTTGCAAATTAGCAACAAAACAAATAACCAGACGTGATCACAATGACCTTATTTTGGTCCTTTGACGGACGAGGGAGAAAAGTTACGTTACAGCACCGGAGAGCGCTGCACTGGGCAGTCTTCCATTAGCAGCCCACCATTTGGACCGACAATATAGTTTCCGATTTTTTTTCCGGGAGCCACTTGAACTGGGTTTTAGAGAGGAATAAGTAAATCTTTGCATTGGGCGGAATCGGTGCGTGGTGAACCCGCGCCATAAGTGGCTATAACGTAATTAATCTGCGGGTAAGTAATCAAGAGTTTATGGTGTCCGAACATGAGCGAAGCACACCGATTCGCGAAAGCGATGAACCGAATTAAGGCCTACGTAGCTAGCACGATCGCGTTTATGTAGGACATAAAGCATTTGTCTTTTACTAGCAAGTATGCATGTGCGAAAGGGACGAAAGTTTTTTGGCCGACATATACGCGATTTTGCTAGTTTGGCTTGCGAGTTGAGACGAAATTATTATTTTTCGAATAAGGCGACAATTTTTCCTCTGAATTAAGCTGTCAGCCAACCTTTTTTTTCAAATTTGCCGCCTCGTTGTTGTGACACGACGCGCTGGTCAGACTCTAGGTGGATGGCTCAAATGAGTCAGGCCTTCAGACATCTGTACCGATTAGGGGGCTACCTAAGGCTCGCGGGCGCAGTGACTCGGGGTTTTTGCTGCGGGTAGCGGCGCGTGAGATTGGCTGCGCGTGCGCCAGTTTATGTAGGTATTCAGTATTCACAAAGCTTAAGCAGTGGTACTGACCGCTGCGCCGTACGTAAACCAGTAGAGGCATTTACACACGTTACAACTAATCGCAGCCACCGATAGATGCTGCCCTAGTTACATTTAATCCTATGCACTGTTTTTTCCCCTGAAACATGTCCTATTAGACGGGCAACATTTGTAATCACGTTCTTGAAATTTGTGTTGTCGCAAAGTGTCACAACAGACTGACGTGGTAGTGGTGAAACGGATGTGGTCAGTCAAACTCTATTTAAGTATATATTAAGTCCTTCTTAGTTAAAATAACGTGTGAAAATATTGAAAGTTTAAATCAACGTTATTTATTTCAATGCGACGTGGCAGGCCGAGACGGAGATGGCGGGACGACCTGGACGCATTTTGTAGCGATTGGCCGGAGATTTCTCAAATCCGGGACGAGTACCCCAGGAAAATTACGTTTTTTTTCAAACATTAATTTATAACAGCGTTTTTTTGTTTGTTTAATTTTCAAATGTTAAGATGCCTTATCCAAGTATCCACCAAAATTTCCATCGGGAAGTAAATATATATAAATAAATGTCACATCCATTACGTTTTTTGTGTGATTTATTTATTATTCTTGAAGAGCTCCTGTAAATTAACCAAAACGAAAATTAAAATATCTATTAATATTTTTTCACTTTTTTCATTTTTTTTGATGACTAATATTTTGGTGGATTTTGAGTCTACGTAATTACTAAAATGACAATATATCAGTTACACACAAAAAAGCTGTTATGAATTATTTCCGAATTTCCATTTTTTCCATACTATTAGAAAATAAAGTGCTTGGGCTAGAGTGGAAGTCGAGAGGGGAGAGGCCTTTTCCCCAGCAGTGGGACACTTTATAGGAATCGAAAAATTTTTTTTTTTACATTAACATTTATATCACCTGTCAATAACAAGTAAAAATTGTCTCTTGTCAGCACTATTTATCGACCAGCACCTCGGATTGTCGTTGTCAGATGACAATTGGTCAGTAGATACCAGGTATTGTTATGTTCCCTAACTGTCCAATTAACAGTGACTACACAAATAAATGTACCAACGAACCAAATCATTCCTTTAAAGGGGTACAATCAATTGCACAATTCCTCACAATTTATTTCCCTTTACGCTTAGCCCAACAATAATCCAATAAGCGCCGAACACGTCGCCCAATTACAGAGTACAGTCGCGACTACGACCTTGACATTTGAAGATGCACCGCATTTGCATATAAACGCACCGCACTGCTCTGAACGAAAGTGTTCCAAGAATGTGCTTTCTGAAGTACTTAACGCTTTGGTATTTGGGAATGTGCTTTTTAAAGTACAATCTCAATGAAAGTGCTTTGAGAATGTGGTGTATCTTTGCGATTTTAACGATAACGACTCAATTTATTATTTTTGTTTTTATTATTCAAAACTAAGTATTCAAATAACGCGGGTCCTTTAATCATTGATAATTTTATAAATAGATTACGGTTTCATAAAAAAAATATTTCGTCACAAATTAGCGGACTTCAGTATTTTATTAATTATATGGTTGAATTGGAGTACGTTGTGATATTAATACATTGTGATTTTGTGATGTGACGTGACGTGGAATCTTGTAGTATATTGGACTAAAGTAAGGTAAGGACTAAGTTTGGTATTTCATAGCGCGCGTGCACTGAACTGAACACAATAATGGAAGAGTTTATTGATTGACACTTATGTCAATTAATAATCTTAATCTATCTTTCCTTCCAAAGCCATTACTTTTGACGCGTTTGATTTTTGATCTCCTTCACTACAAGAAAATATAGGATGGCCATACTAACATTATAGTCCATTTTAATAATTTGCACTGTTTAATTACTCTCGTATTTTCTTGATTTGAGGAAAACATAAAAAAATGGGAGAGTTAATTATTTCCTCTTGAGACCCGGAGTACGCTTATGTGTTTTTGGCTTGAGAACTTTTTGACATTCAGCTAAAATCGAAAGTTAATTTGTACAACATTTTGTGCGTGGTGTCTTACGTTAGATTAAATATACAAGCTACATGGAAGGTTCTAAAAATATAATTAGAAATAACATATTAAGTTCCGTCTACTGCGGAGGTGTGTAATAAGTAATTTAATTCATAAGTACATCAAAACCGTAAAAATTATTATATTTTACCGTGATCTAATTTAACATGAAATAATTCAAAGTATTGTTGCTTTTTATAAGGTGACCTGACGGCATGTCGGACGTGATTCAATTTAATAGCTGAATTAGTGTTCTTATATTCTGAGCATAACTGAGTAGTTTTTTTACATTTTATTTTAAAGGATTTTAAAGACAGCGCAAAACGTGACATATTGTCCTTCAAGATCGACCCCCGCGTGAATTGGGAAAAGCAATCTCAGGACCGAGACCTTTGGAGTAAGAAACTTTATGAAGGCGTGACACTACACGATATCGCCTGGTTTGACCTGTTGTCCCAAAAACGAGCATTGAGACGAGACACCAGCGCGTTGCTGCACCTCCAACGGCACTGTGTATGACATTTTCATGTCATATCTGCGGGCGTCACTGTCGCTCCCGTTTTGGCCTGACAAGCCACGTACGTAAGTGCCGCACTTGACTGGACGCTGCTTAAATCATCTTTTATAGATGCTAAAGGCCAATGATGATGATGATGATGCGCAAGTTGGATTTTCACGCGTTCATTTATTTTAACACTTTTATGCGCAATTGTACTTCGTTCTAAAAGGAATCGTCAATTTCGAATAAAATTTAAATAACGCCTTTAAAGTATTTATTAGTGTCACAATTGTTGATTATTGTAATTTTCCAAGTTATCCCCGGCTTCATTCATGCTAAAGGCGCATAGAGGGCAAATTTGTTCATTTTATTACCTCTAGAACACTTAGCTACCTCCGCGGCTCGGCTCGCGTAATACAAAGTACATAAGTGAAAACGAGGGATTAAATATAGTCTATATCATAAATCGCACGAGTAGGTTCAGGGACCATACATAGCATACATATAAACTTATTACCTCTTTATAATATTAGTGTAAATTGTAAAAACTATTCGGTTTTTTTTAACTTTGTTACTATTTGTATGTCATTTTTCGAATTGTTATTGATAATAATTTAAGTTAACTGGTTAACAATAATTTCCTGCTTAAATTTTTATTATTTATTACGCGTTACTACGCCCGTGTATTACAAAAAACTCAGACGGAGCCACGGCACAAAATAAAGAGTATACAGGGTTTTTTTAATCAGGTGTCTAGCTCCGTACACTTTACTTACAAAATCACACAGTGCCTTTTTATAAAATTGATATAAATAAAATAGTGCCTACGTCAGTTTTGTTCAAAGGTTGTTGTAGCCCATAAGTTCTTTGAAAACATTGACTAAACTATAACGAACAAAATACAAATTAAAGTTAGCTGTTGTAATAAATGAACCAATTAACCAATACAACACTTAACTTTCGACTCGTCAGTACGCAAATTAGAGAATATAGTTCCATTTTAAGGAAAAATAATACAATAAAGAAACAATTACTTTTACCTTCATTGTTCGGGGCTTTGCTGAAATTTAAAAGAAGCGCGTTACAATATGTTGTATTCTTTAGCCTAAAGCGGGCATTTCATTGTTCGTCTTCCCGTCTCGTCGTCTAAGTAATTGTCACAACTTTGATTTTTCGTTAAATTATAAGAGTGCGTTAATTTTTTGTATTTATTTCATGGTTACCATTTGATTGATAAACCTAAAAATAAATAAATTTTAATTTAAAATAAGAAGCGACGGTAGTATCAAACGAGTTATTTAAGAGTTTTATGCTTAAATAAAGATGTTTTTAAGTATCTTTCGGCTTCAGACTGTATTGATTTAATTAATCTCGATTGTAAACATCTGTACGTCGCGTCGGTGGTGATAGTATAGTGTATTACAACTTCAGCGTGAAAACCAGTTTCTTACAGGATTTTTAAACTTTTGTTGGCTAAAATACAGACTTTTTTAATTCTATATGAAGTATTCAATTCTAACATATGTAGAAGAAATATGAAAAGAAAAATAGAAACGAAATATTGCAATAATGTCAAAAACTTCTTGCTTAACTAAAAAAAGCTGCCTTTATTTGTAGTCTTACATTTTTTAAGCCACCTAATCTATGTTCGAAGATTATTTTAACAGAGTACTGAAGCGTTTACTTTTCTTAAGTCTGACTGAGTGTACAATAACATTTATAGCTTACGGTTGGACAGTTGGACAGTGAACAGGCATCTTTACTTCGTATTCATCATGAGACGTCTGTTTCGGGTTGATACATATTCATACACGTGATCTATGTACATACATAGTATGTAGTTGCCATAACGACTAGGCTAATTAGAATCAAAAGTTCCGTCGGCAAGAAGTTAGGTGCTAGTTTCAGTTTTAACTAGATTAGTTTACTTTATTAAACACCTTATTTATGCAGTTAAGTGTATAGTGTTTAACTTTTTTTGTAAAATCTTTTTGTTCTCAATGGGTTTTTTTCCCACGTACCATTTGTTTTTTCAACTGAACGTAATTGACGATTTATTCATTGTGTTATATTTTTTTAAATGTATGTAAAAATATTTGAAATACTGATGAATATAAACTAGCATGTATTTTTTATAATTATGTTTTTTTTTATCTTAATAATGCTACTAGCATTTTAGTAAATAAGTAGAAATCACGGAAACATATTAATAAGGTAATAAAAAAGTAATAAGTAAGAGATTTAAATTAGATACAAGATTAACCTGTCTAGGTTTATTGAAAAAAAAAATGTAATCGGGAAAATGCATATGTAATTAGAATGCAAAATTATTAGCTAAATTATTTAGCTATATAAACAAAATAAAAAAAATACTTCTTGTAAAGCTTATTAATTTTCAGCCTTTTATTTTTAAATAAATATTTATTTAAGCGTGATGCCCCCATAATAAATGCAAGGAATAAAATAATGCGAACTTCTTGCCATGAGACACTCTTACTTAGGATTTATTTTTTGACAAAAAAAACTAATCTTACCTGTGTGACAGTAATCTTCTAAGTAATGCCTCGCCGCCCGCTGCACTATCGAGTAGTACAAGCTCACAGAGGATGCAAGCGCCATCTTCTAGTTTCTTCTCCTCTCTTCTCTATTTCTTCTAGTAAGAGTCCTTGTCGCTTACAGTTTCATCTTATACCGGTTTGTTAAAAACAAAATAAATATACCAAATAAAACTTTAACTGTGGTTTGTGTCAAACAAAAAGATAGAAACGAAAACCTAGTTTGAACTGCGTTTAGTTGCGGTAGTTTTGAATAATTTTGCCGAGGGATAATAATTTTTGCTTGTCGAGTTAAACGGTTCCATGATTTAGGGTCCAAAGTCACAATTTTCACGTTCGCGCCGCAAAACTAGCGCCGTCCAAAGGCTACGCGAAATGAAACACGTAATAAAATAATATGAAGGTTGGACGCGGGCGGCGCGCGCCGTTGCTGCTGCCTCACTGGCGTCCGAGGAACGTTTTTTTGTTTTTTTGCTTCCCCTCGCTGTGGATGCGCCTGAAATATGCCTAAACACGGATCATCCTAGGTTTTCCAAATTTAAAAATACTGGCTGGTAAAAATTCTGAGTGCACCCCGGCGAAACGTATATTTAAAAAGTCAATTTTAATAATGGTTTGGCACCAAGATGCAGTGTTTCCGTGGAGACAATAGTACTTTTTTTTAGATCTGTTTGACTATCAATAAGAGTGTTTCCTGTAAGAATCTTAGTTTCTAGATTATGACGAAATATTTTTTATTCTTATAAGATTCGCATTAGAAACCGGTGCAAAAACGTCTCAGAGAAAAGGCGGGAAACGTTTTCCCGCGTTCCGCGAGACCGGCGTCTGTTTACTTCAGTTGTTTTGCATTTTTTTCGGCGTTTTGTTTCTATTAGCACATATCGTACGTGTATAGCGTTTCATTGAAAGCTCATTTATTTATTTTATTTCATCATTATTACAAAAAAGAACAACTTACCGTATAAAAAGCGGACTTAATGCCGTAAGCATTCTCTACCAGCCAACCTTTGGGCAAAGCAGACAAATTGTGGGCGGTGCAACTACAGATATTTAGTATTCGTTGATAAATAATGTTGTGAATTTAAAATGAATAGTGGTATTGTTTTTTCAATAAATAAAACCAGTATGGACGGTTGCTAATAAAACTAGTTGCATGATGAAAATTTCATATATTCACGTATTGTTTAGCGTTTTTTGGGTATTTTTTTAAATTTTCTTTTGTTGAAACTTTTAGTCCCAGACACGTGATAGTATTTGTTTACCCCGGACCCGGAACAAGAGCGCCCCTGTCAACATAATCTCTTAGCAATTATGACGAAACCCTTTAAAAACGATTCGCGTAAAAATAAAGAAAAAAGAGAGAAATGTTCATCAACGCGACACTGCCCCCCTCCCCCTGCCGCGGGCGGCGGGTGGCGAAAGAGATGCATTGCCTCCGTCTCGCTCGCTGCATCTCGTGCCACCAAGTATTATATGAAAACTACCCGCTTGCGCAGCTATCCTCTAATCCAAAAGGCCTTATATAATAGTTACGTCGAATCAAACTCGACCTTATTCTCGTCGACATAAAGTTGGTTTCGGATTAGTTTTGCCGTTGCAAGTTGCGTGCACATGCGTCCGAGGCAAGTTTTCGGATCTTGCAACTGTGAGCACTCACACAGCTGAATCTAAGTTTAGCTTGCATCCGAACACGCTGCATCTACACCCACATACGAAGCATCCCTGTACGCGCCTTATCCGTTTGTGTGTTTTATTTGTGTGCGTGTAAAAGTTCGTATTGAAGTTTTCGGTAGACTTTCTTTGTGTCGGTGATTTTTTCGCGGCGCCGCGCGTGTGTGGAGGTCAGTTGGATTTTTTTTCACTCACACATAGAAGGTGTTCGTACGGTTTGCTTGTGGGGCGGTCTTTGTGCGGGGGATTGTAAAAAAATGTCGTGTTCGATTCCGGCACGGTAATCCAAAAGGGCTTTAAGGCCTCGGTATTTTCAAGACTTGAGCTATTCTAGTTTACAAGGCTTGTACCAGCAGTGCTAATGAATGATAGATACGAAAGGTTTTCAGGCTACGTACGGTCTAATGACGTAGGATTTGCATATCCACTCTTCGATTTATGATTTTCGTCGAATTCTCCGATGCATTTGGTTAGTTTTTCCTTTTGGAGCTACAAAGGAAATTCGTGTAGTTTTTTTGAGCAAAATGGAAGCTTGTTAGGGAGATAAAAAAGTGGTGATCACATTTTACTACATAATACGTCATTATACATGTTTTCTCACGGCAGCAATGGATAGTTGGTAGAGATGGGCTGAATATGGATTTGGCCGACTGACCGACTAATCGGCGCCGAGGCGGCCGACGAGTCGCCGACTTTACGCCAACTATAAATGTGGCCGGCCTTATAGTCGGCTTTCCCGACTAGTCGCCGCTACTACCACAGGCATTCAGATTGTTCCGATAACTCAGTTGGTTAGTAGCAACGGGCCATGAATGGTCGCCGGTTCGAATCCGGCTCGGTACATATTTTTTTATTTTTTTTAGTTTTAATAAAAAAAAATTAGACTGGTTGAAATACATACATTCCATTCTATTGATATTTTCAAATTTTATAGATTTGAGATTGTAAATGAAAATCTGGTTATACATACAACTGATATTTAACAAAATATAAAAAGAAAACATTTTAAAACAAAGTTAAACTAGATTGGACAAACTTTAGAAAAAAAAAACGTATTTACGGCTGCCAAAACTAGTCTTCACTGCTTTCTGATATACAGAATCTGACTCCATTCTAACACTTATGCAAATTGCCTTTACTTTTCACTTAGATTGAAATCTCAGACCAAGAAAAAAAGACAGACGGAGCGTTACGAACAGTCAAGTGAAGCCAAACCACATACAAACAAAACCAAGCTACTTCAAGTTTAGCACACGCTCACGCACACATATACAAACAAAATTGCACAAAACTCCTCAGCACATGTCGCAATGCTGTCAAGATCATTTATTTCGAGTTTTGTGCGATTTAATTTGTTTAGCGTGTGCTAAACTTATGGGGCTTGGTTGAAAACCGGTTGGCTTCACTAGACTGTTTATAGACTGTCTGTATATTTTCTTGGTCTGAGGATTGAAATAAAAGAAATTGCATGCCTAGCACTGCCTAGCCTACGTTTTAACCAGCTACGGCCGAGACAAAGAGGTTATGAAAAAAAAATACTTTTATATATTAACTCCGCGACAAAAATCTAGCTCCTAGCAAAATCAGTAAACAATGAATATCGATATCAATTGAATATACGTTGCATAGCTTTTGTTTCACAAGTTTTGTGGCAATATACAAAGTATAGGGAATCTTGGCTGCTTTTACAACGCCATTAATTAAACTATTGCCACTAGCGGGCCTTATAATTTGCTAGTTTTTGGTAATAAAAAATATATCAGGGGATAATCTTACACAATTTAAATTGACCTAGTCCCAAACTAAGCAAAGCTTGTACTATGGCTACTAGACGACGATACACATACTTATATAGATAAATAAATACTTAAATACATAGAAAACATCCATGACTTAGGAACAAATATTCGTGCTCATCACACAAATAAATGCCCTTACCGGGATTCGAACCCAGGACCTCTTGCTTCGTAGACAGGGTCACTACCAACTAGGCTAAAGCGGTCGTCGGTAATATACATGTACATTATTTATCTTACCACAGAAGAACAAGATAGTAAAATCATAAGCAATGGGGTTTGGTTAAAAATATTGCAATTATTTTTAAATGAGCAAGCCATTCGTATAAGTGGTAGATTTACTCAAAACAAACATATTTTGTTATGAAATGTTATACACTAAAATGCATCGGAGCCGAGTTACTCGTATTATCAATATATGGGTAAGGCCGCGAATTTTGACCAATGTGACATAGAACTAACATAAAAAAAATACGTGACGTTACTATAAAACGTAACATAAGTTGTTGTTAAGCTTAGACCACACTGGTTAATGTTCAAAAAAAAAAATACTTAAAAATAAAGTATTTTCACGACAGCATTTTTTTAAATTAAGTAAATGCTTTAAAAAAATTAACTAAATATTTATCAATAGGTTTTCATTTTCAAAAAAGTTACTCGACAAAAAAACCTATAATGAAAACCTCTGCTCACAAAACTTCACGACAATCGATTGGGAAATGCGATAGAGGAAAACAGACGGACAGACGGATGATGGACACGGGACAGATACTGGCCATAACGATTTTTGGCCCAACCTGAAGCATAGAACTTTGTTCGCTTCGCTCGCTCGTTCGATTAAATACTTCCACGCGGACGGAGTCCAGGGCAGAAGCCACGCAGAAGCTCTGCCTGCGACTCCGTCCGCGTGGAACTCGTTTATATCGTAGCTCCATACAAATTTTCACCCTATATTTCACCTCCTTAGGGGATGATTTTTGGGATAAAAACTATTTTTATGTGCTTCTAAAATTTCATTTAAATCGGTTCACTGGTTTTAGCGTGAAGAGGTAACAGACACACAACACTTTCGCATTTATAATAATACTAGCTTCTGCCCACGACTCCGTCCGTGTGGAACTCGTTTATATCGCAGCCCCATACAAATTTTCACCCCCCCCCATTTCACTCCCTTAGGGGATGATTTCGTTGGTAAAAACTATCCTATGTCCTTCCCCGGGACTCAAACTATCTCTATACCAAATTTCACCTAAATCGGTTCTGCGGTTTGGGCGTGAAGAGGTAACAGACAGACAGACAGACACACTTTCGCATTTATAATATTAGCATGGATATTAGTATGGATTAGTATGGATATGGATAGTAGATGGATTGGTCAATTCTCTCGTGCTAGCTGATCCCTGTACCTACTGTACATACCTACAATTTCAAATTAATACTTACTGTATTTGTCGTTGGAAATAAAATAAAAACTCATTTTAGTTCGTATTTATCTGTGTGCACTTCCCTTTACCACATGTTTTCGTCACGTTACACAAAGAATACGTTGCATTTTGTAAAAATGCAACGTATTCGTAACGAAAGTGTAACATATTTTTGAAAAAATATTGATTATCATGGTGAAATAACGATATTTTGAATATAGTAATACATGTCACCTGCGTGAATAACATTAACCTATCGTATGAAAAATTACCGCTTAAAAATAATCACTACTTACCCTTTAAATCACACAAGCACTATTAGCGGTATTTAAAAAAACTTTGTCCTCGTCACTTTCGTCCGCGATTTATGAAAAAACTGAGGAGTTTAGGTTTTCTGTCTGGTGTCGCCCTACTAGAATATGAGTTGCCAGTGCACAAAAACGAACTTCTACCACAATCGGCTATAAATCTAGCTGTATAAAGCGTCACGTAAGTAATCGTAACGAAAACGTGGAATTGTGGTCCCATAAAAGAATGCAAGATAAAACAAGTAAATTATTTAAATAAAAATGTTTACCAATCGGTACAACTATCGTCATATCATAAAATTTTGTTTAAACAAAAGCATAATCATGAAAAGTTGAAAATCGTGAAAATAACAGGGCTTTAAGTACACAGGGTCGAAAAAAAAAATCAACTTTCAAATATATTTTTATTATTTATTTGAAAGGATTTAAATCAATTATGTCACTTGCGTTCTTGACAGTTTTTATCGCTTGATTTAATAAAAAAAAATTGAAACCTCTCGGTGTTACCAATTTTTTTTTATGAGCATGTTAAATTTGAAACGTCCAAATTGGTCAAAATTCGTGGCCTTACCCATATATCTTCACAGGTCATGTTGAAAAGTTATAAACAAAACTTCAAACCTAAATATCTTGGCGCGTTTAATTTTTTATATCTATGCGTATTAAGAGGTCCTCTAAACACTTATTAAAGAAAACATCCTTGGCCGCTGCATAAAATAAAAACTACATTTTTTCTCATACAAGGTTACCTTCACCTTTATAAACTAACTCGGTTAGCGCGATAGATTTTATGGTCGCACTCGCGTTACACGGGCCAATTGGCCCAAAGCATCACATAACATAAAACCTATGACGCTAGCCCTTACGGGCTTAACCCTTTAATTCGCAATGTAAAGTATGTATAAATATAAACTACACAATTTTACTCTATTATTTTTGCTCTACATATTGCAAACGAGGCTTGAACTTTAGTTTTTTTTATTTTACTAACTAAGGGGCTGTTAAAAACACTCATCATTTACTAGTAAGTTTGTAAGTACGAGAGATACATGCTCATGTGCTGAGTTCACTCCTATTGTCCACTGATTACTAGATTTAGGTTTTATTTTTCTCTTTAATATGTTTCTATGTTCTGTTTCTGTATCTGGTATGCTGTGTGGCAATTAATAAATATTCTATTCTATTCTATTCTATTACATTCTTTATGAGCAACATAAAGTGCATGCTATCTAGGCGGGCCATGCTAGCGTCACTAGTCCAAATACACATACATCAAAACACATTTATGAAAAACCACTCGTAATAATGATATGCATTAGCGATGGCGTATTAATCTTCCGAATACTACGTTATTAGGAGAGAGAAAAAACAAGTGAAGGGGGTCAGTAACTGGACCGAGAGTACGGTACAGCTCTACGGGGTTATGGGCTGAGATTAAAGATTATGTTAGTATAGTACGTAATAGGGCCTGGTTCCAACGGAAGACCAGCGCTGGTAATTGCCAGCACCGTGCTGAGTTGGAACCATTTCGTGACGTAAAGAAGTGTGTGCCACGAATAAATGTCTTTCTTTCTTTATTTCTTTCTAAAAAAAAATAGTGTATATAGTCTTTCTAATAGTAGTAATAAGGGTAAGAGTTAGAAGAGAATGTATACTCAAATGTTGTTTGCATTTCGCCTAAGTGATATATATGTTACAACCTCAGTTCATAAATTAATCTGAAATAGAATCTAGTACGAAGAACAAAAACAAAAAATACGTATTCTACAATACGTATAATTTCTGCGAAGGTGAAATTATGGCACGTAAATTAATATGTATATGGAATTTTAATATGTAGATACATTTATATACAAAAAAAATGTCGCTTGTATAGCAAAATGTCTACTGTTGACTGGCAAAGAATGCCATAAGGCACTAAGTCCGCCTTTTGTACTTCTTGTATTATGTAATAAAGTTTAAATAATACATATATTTCAGATTACTATAGCCTCTAATAGGATAGTTCTGTTTTTATAAGGTCTATGTTATTTGGTCCATTTTTTAAATTATGTCCATGCTCATGCAAAACAAATTTGGGTGATACTAAAACTATGCAGATTTTTAAGACATAAATATGTGTAGCTCTTTAGAGCTATATATGTATTACAAAATGGCATTTTTCAATTGTGAGTCAATGACACTGGTGGAAAAGGGCTCCCAAAGAAAGAAAAGGAACAAGAAAACGCATTAATTCCATAACGAAGGAAGTGTAAAGATATGTGTTTATATGATAATGGAAAGTATAGATCGTAGCAAACAATACAAAATATCGCCCCACACAAAAAGCTTTACTTTCGCTAGCTCTATAGCCACTGCCGCCAGCGCGTGTGCGTGTACTTAGCTCGCTCACATCTGTAAATAGTGTGCGATCAAGACAAGCGCTAGCTTACTGTGGATACGACTTACCAGTTAATATTAAAAAGAATTTGGACGTGTACGTCCATATTTTTGTTTAGTGACAATAAAAATACTTAATAAACGAATATTAAGTATAACTAAACTAAATATTAAAATAAACGTAACAAAAATACGATCACGTTGTATTAATTGATGTGCTTTGTTAGTGCGTTTTTTTTAGCATTAGAAAGAAGCATACTTACAGCACGAAGCACGAGGTCTTTTATATAAGACACTTTATGCCACACAACTGTCAAAGTATCTCAAACAGCCATGAAAAGAGACTTACATACTTTGTCGACTCTTAAATGATAGAACTGTTTTCGTTATTTATAACTGAATAATACTTACAACAGTAAATTTATTTTAAAAGTATTTATTTTTTGACTGTTATTTTAAATTTCGTTATTCAGATCTGGAAAGGTTGCATAATAAAAAACCTAAAGAAGAAGAGGTTTGAAACGAACGGTTCTTTTTCTTGTTTTCTTGGTAACAAACAAATAGTTGAATTCAGATTAAGAGATTATAATACGAGGATTTGTTAAGTAATATTGTTCAAGCTGCTTCGTTAACTAGTTTTAATATTTAGTCTTAAGTACACAAAAATGATACTTACACCCTTGTATTAACGTTAACTTTGGCTTGTATTCCTTTCACCTATCAAGACACTCAGATATCACGACATAGTTGTAGCACAGTGTAAAGAGTAACAGTCGACCGACGCCTTTGATGTTTGCGTAAATGCCGACACCGCACAAGGTCACCGTACTTACCTAGGGTTGTCACAGAGTTTACACAACTGCCCAAAAAGGAGGATAACGTTTATAGGTTTCATGGACATGTATGTACGCATACATACATACAATACATACATACATTCACGCCTTTATTCCCAAAAGGGGTAGGCACAGCACATGAAACGTATGTTTCAGCGCCACTTTTAGGATAAACATTTTTTACATCGTCCCGAGTGACGATGGTATTTTTTTTGCACGGCAGTTTTGTATTTTATTTGGGAATAAGAGCTTGTTAACAATAGAAATAAAATACAATTTTATTATTCAGTGTTTAATACTTATTGAACCAGTTTCCGTTTTCTCATTAAGAATTCATTAATTCATATTAATCTACAGATTGGCTTCTTAACTATTACCAATATACAGTGAGTAAGTCTAATACGGGCGATAAATTAAATCGGACATAGTATTCATTAGTGTAATCATGAAGTAAAAGGTATTTTTAAGTTGCAGGTCGTTACGACCCCATAATAATTATTTTTTAAATTTCTCAACAGCAATGTACTGTAAACATGGTTGCGGTACCGAAATGTCAAATGTTCATTAGCAACTGTCAACGAGCGTTTAACGTGAGTGTGTTTGCATTACATTGCGGGCTGGAGTATTTTGTATGGACATAATTACTGTTGCAACTTTAAGTAAATGTTATCTAATTACCTTTACTTTGTCCTATACTAACCACCGTTAAGAGATTCGCCCGTATTAGACTTACACACTGTATACATTCAATACACATATTATTAATGGGCAACTGACAAATATTTTCCGTTTTTAGATTTACTAGATTGTTGTACAGCACATGTCGTATGCACCATTTAAATTGTGTACAAATCAAATCATTTAAACCAAGACACGCGTTAGCCCTGAAAGTTATGTCCCGAGCTACTTACAATGGCGACGTATGCAGCTCGGGCTCGCCCCACCCGCCCCTCGCCCCTCGCCCCCCGCACGATTGCCCTGTCTAGATGGCTTCGTCGAATGACTGTATTGGTTTATAGACTGTGGTTGTAGTTAACCAATCACAGACACTCTCACACACACGTCACATACATACGTCACAGCCACGCCGCACTTGATATTTGCATTCCGCATCCTAGACCAACGACATACAACCTCTATAATTTTAAGGAAATTATAAGCATTTTCGAAGATCCAGAGTTTCAATCATCTTCTTCCTATATGGAACAAAGATTAAGATCTTATTTTTCGCTGTGTGTGGTTGCGTGGGGACTGCGATGGACCAACCAGAGGCAGGCCCAAGTGGCTTGCAAAAAAGACCCGACTCGTTCTCCACCAAAAGCAAAGAGACAGTTGACAGCAGAGATTACAAGTTGGTGTGTGAACTTTGCAGCAAGGTTGAATTTTCGGGGTAACATCTAATATTTGTCCCAAGCAGAAAAGGTTGACGACGACTGCTTCTTAGTTTACCGTATTTCTAATCTTAAAAAAACAGACTATAGTATCTAAAATAGATACTAACTAAGTCAGCCACCATGTATAAAAGATCGGTGATAATTTCCCTAAAAATTTAAAACGGCTCTTGATTCACATTATTATGTCCCTCTGGTTTTCCATGACAGCTAAGCTGAATTAAGAAATATTTGGAAGTGTTCAAGTTTCAGTCAATTTTGACTGAAAGATCGTTTCTAAATAATCAAACTATTTTTTAACTGATCAGTTTTCTGTGTGTCCTGTTTGAATTCGTTTAATCTTTCAAGAAATGTTTAGTTATTGACATCTTATTTTGGTGAGGAGTTATTTATTAACATATTTTATCACGACCGTGATAATTATGCGAAAACTAGGTGCCTATGACCAAGTGCCAAGAAATACCGTATCTAACAATTATTATTATAATTGATTTATTTAAAGACAACATAACGGTCCAAACAGTACTATTGTTAATATACGTATGTATAGTGTGTTACCGGCATGCGGGCATTTATTTAAACTGATAATAATATGTTCTATTATAGCAATTGTTTGCATGTATTCAGCGAAGACATTCAAAGATGTATGTGAAGTCCCCAACCCGCACTGGGCCAACGTGGGGACTACTGCTCATTCCCTCTCATCCATGAGACTGGGCCTGGGCCTGTGCCCAGCAGTGGGACGTCAATAGGCTGATTTATTATTATGGTTATTTTATACAATCATTAGATTATTAAGTCGTACCCACACTATTCTATCGGCGCTACACACGGCAATTACATCGTCAACATCTCCCAAAAGCGCAATTATTGGCTACCGACTCAATCAGTTGCGGTCTTCGTGCGCACACCGCGACCGTTCCGGATGTGTCTCGTACAAGTTGAAGTTAACACGTGTACTTTTCACCATCATCATACCAGCCGAAAGACGTCCACTGCTGGACATAGGCCTCCCCCAAAGAGTGCCATAATGACCGGTCAGCGGACTCCCGCGACCTTTACCAGGCCATCACTCCGTCTTGTTGGGGGTTACCCACGCTGCGCCTTCTGGTATTGCACGTCTATCATGGGACGGCCGCGACATACTCTCGATTTTTTTCGCACTATACCTCTTGTTCTAAGTGTTTTGTTAAGAGGCGGTCACGCAAAATAGGCACACTTGATGTCGACTTGCGGATAACGCCCAGTATAACTAACTAAGAGAGAGACGGATAGTGCGAGAGAAATCGAGAGAGCTCGCGCGCCGTAGCATGATACATGATGCTGTACTGGGTACTTTTGTCTATTTGATAATCTTGCCAAAAGGCGCGTCCAGACGAGCAAGCGGCAGGCCGCCGTGATTGCGGCCCGTCTGGATAAGTGGATGGAGGATGCACAAGCTATCTAAGTCTGGAAACACCAAAGTCACTTCGTACTAGATTCCCTTTGAACTTCCTAGGCAGTCTCTGTCTCCGCGTTCAGACGTCTAGTGGGGCAGAGTGCTCGAACAAATTGTCGTAAACGTGGACACGCTGGAAAAAAGCACCAATTTTTTTCAGGTACATGTTAGGTCCATAGCTTTAAGTTTTTGATAGGAACCACCTCCTCCGTCGGTCATCTTTAATTTTATGGCGGCAATTTTGAATTAAAAGTATATCATTAATATCTCGAGTTCTAAATAACGTAGAATCTGAAACTTAGTGTCTAAATATGCTTTTGTCCAGCGTGTCCACGTTATCACCTGAAACTGCCCTACTAAGTCTGTATGCGGCTTTAGGACTCTCATCATCATCATCATCATCATCATCATCATATCAGCCGAAAGACGTCCACTGCTGGACATAGGCCTCCCCCAAAGAGTGCCAAAGTGACCGATCCCGCGCCACCCGCATCCAGCGGACTCCCGCAAACTTTACCAGGTCATCAGTCCACCTTTTCGGGGGCCTACCCACGCTGCGCCTTCCGGTACGTGGTCGCAACTCGAGAACCTTTCCGCCCCAACGGCCATCGGTTCTACGTGATATGTGCAGGGGGCGTACCGCCAGGGAAAAATCAGAAATCACCCGCGCGCCCCGCACCTGCCGCGCTGATGCGTCTATTGCTGCCCCGCTCCTTCTCGCATAGTATATCTATATGCCCCGACAGTCAGATGAAACATGATGAATACCTATGAATAATAGGCATGATGACTCCTGTTCAAATTGATAACGTAGTGATGCTAAATGTATAGTAAACCATCAAATTACCGTAATAAAGTATAAATAATAAAATATAATTAAAATCGTAAAAAGATATGAACCTTGAAAGTTTAGAAAAGAATTTTTTTTTTTGTACAAGAGTAAATTTAAAGGTACCAATAGAATCCTTAGGCTTTTATAGAAACAAAATTGTACGACAATTATGTACTTAAAGGCAGTATTCCGCGAATGAAACAACAATTTAAGAACCTGATTTTCCATACGACGATACATGTAGGTAGGTACTTTGTATTAACTAATGTCGGCTGTGACGTCACGCCTGACTGTCTTTCAGTATTAAGCGTTTTGCGCTGCCGCCTGCGAGGTCAATCTTTGTCTCAAATTTTTGGGTATTTATGTTCTTTAATTGTAGTTCCTCCAATACAAACATTTGTTCCTGTCCAAAAACTGGTTCAAATGACATCATAAAAAAATGTAGTCATCATCCCTATTATAAAAAGTGGGAAGCAAGACAAAAACTGTACCTATATTTGAAGATATTATTTTCGCTATTAAGTCAGAGTTTCGAGAGCTATAACTGAAATATGACCTTCCGTTTTTTAGGGTTCCGTACCCAAAAGGTAAAAACGGGACCCTATTACTAAGACTTCTCTGTCCATCTGTCTGTCTGTCACCAGGCTGTAACTCAAGAACCGTGATAGCTAGACAGTTGAAATTTTCACAGATGATGTATTTCTGTTGCCGCTATCACAACAAATACTAAAAAACAAAATAAAATAAATATTTAAGGGGGGCTCCCATACAATAAACTTTTTTTACTGTTTTATAGATAATGGTACGGAACCCTTCGTGCGCGAGTCTGACTCGCACTTGGCCGGTTTTTTATTTACTAAATCACGTAAGGGTTACAATGGCTAGTAAAAACCTAAAGCAAAAAAAAGCCATAATCGAATTAAAACTTTTGTGAGACATGTCTAAAATACTACTAATAAAACCACGGTTAAATTCACGTATTAAATATCACGACAGGCGACATGTTTCGAACTCTTCGGGAGTTCTTCTTCAAAACAATCATCGAAAACACTCATCCTGAAGAAGAACTCCCGAAGAGTTCGAAACATGTCGCCTATCATGTCATTGAATACGTGAATTTATTGTGAATTTATAAGTAGCATTAAAAAAACTGTTATTTATTATGAAACCTTCGATCATGTCTATGAAAGTCAGATTTTCAGGCCACAGTGTTGCGGCCAAATTTTTCAATTCTGATCTCGGATTCCTGCTTGGAGACAATGGAGACGCTCTGGCCCTTTAGTTATCAATTTTGAACATACTGGTAGGTACTTGTGAGCGACGTCCGCTCTCGGCGGCGTCGGCTGGGCGAGTGAGCGCGCGCGCTACCGGCCGCGGCAATGCTCGCCCCTCACAGTCACCTAAGAATGACCTAGTGCCGAGACACAAGTCGGCGACGGACGAACTCCGCCCCTATGTGCTCGGACAGTGCGTCGACCACGCTCCGTGACACAAGTCGGCGACGGACGAGCTCCGCCCCTATGTGTACGGACAGCGCGTACTACCACTCGGCGCCCGAATGGTGTGTTTGGGCTTCGCCCGTGTCCTCAGACACTTTGGGTAATCGATGTTACCAAAATAAAAGAAGGAATAACGAGAAATAGACTTTTATTTACTTTTCCCTAACTGCCCTATCACTGCCCTAAGTGACTTGATTTCAAGTCCCTAACTTCCTATTACTTTGTAGTTTTCTTCTTCTTCTTGTTGTGACTTCCAGGAGGCTCCGTTTGACATTGATTTGCTCCGGGCCGTACCTGCTATTTATACCTGCTAGTGGGTGAGCAAGACGTGCTGAGTGAGACAATAAAGGTTACGCCCACTTTGACTTGACTAATTTACATTGCAAGATGTTATTGGGATGTTATACATTTAAATGGGCGGAAGACTAAGCTGATTTACAAAGTTCTAATATGGCTTGAGATCTTATAAGTACAGTAGGGTTCGTAAATATTTTCTTATCTGAATAATCGTACATGGAAATCGGGCAAACCGTAATTCGGTCCCTTTCTTAACACTTATTCATCATTTGCGCTGAACCTACTGAGTTTACTTATTTGTAAGTTTAAACATTTAATAGAACTTTTAATAAGCTTTCTAACAATATATAAATCATTCTGATACAATGAGCCGTTGTAAAGGTATAAACGTAAACATATTAATTGTAAAGTGAAAATGCGCCGTACTAAGTTCTAATTCAGGCTCGGTGGCCGCGGCTCTCGTTACGGTCATGTTGGCGCGATACACCCCTCCCCTCCATGGCGGCCAGTCCGTGCTGCGCTCGCGCATAGGCAACATCTCCTCTCTCTTTCTAATACAATTTGTACTGGGATTTTACTTTAATGTTTACAATATCAAATGAATGCTATGAGAGGGTGTTTTATGTAAATAATTACTATGGGGATTCTAACTACTGGGTTCTTTATTTACTCTAAACAATCTAAGTCTTTATAAATAATCACATATTTCTCTTACGTATAATCTTGGTATGACGCGATGCGTAGCTCTGCCGTCGCGTGTTGATGTTGTCGTCCATAATTGGATCGGTCAAGTCTTGGAATCGCTCAAGTTTTGGCGTCACAACGCGGCGCTTCTCCAAGTGGACCTCATTGCTGTAACTGAGACCAACCTGGACTCGTCAATCAGCGACCCAGAGGTCTTGCCTCACGGTTGGACGATGCTCAGACGTGACCGGGGCGCTAGAGGCGGTGGCGTGCTGTTAACGGCGAGACCTGGTATCACTCTGCGTCGACGGTTAGATTTGGAAACACTGAGCGGTGAAGACCTGTGGGCGTCCGTTACGTACAACGGTTGTGAGTTGTTCGTTTGTGTGGTATATCTCAAGCCCAGTGCTGTTGACTCAGACTACATGACGTGGTTCTGCAAAGTCGAGGATAATTGTGAAGTTATGCGAAATCCTAATTTTGTAATTTTAGGTGACCTAAACTTAAATAGTGCTAGTTTGAATGTAAATTATTATCTTAATTACTTTTTGACATTTTGTAAACTATCTGAGCATAATGACATTATGAATGATAAGGGAAGTAAACTAGATGTTGTGTTAGTATCAGAGTACACGGGTGCAGTCAGAGTATGTACAGCGTGCGAAGGCTTAGTGGAACGCGCCGATGTGTACCATCCCCCGCTGGATATAATGGTTACTCCGGATCGTCCCGGGAAGGCGGTGGTGGTTCATCCTAGCAACATTGACCCGGCCACAGACTGGGATTTCGGTAAAGCTGATTTTCCTTCCCTGTATAACTTCATTTCTGAGGTAGATTGGAGCCTCGTTTTGGCTGTGAATTGCGTGAATGGGGCAGTCGAGCGACTTTACTCCCTACTGTATAGCTGTTTTGATAACTGTGTTCCAAAGAAGAAGCGTAGTGTGAAAGTCACTAGAATGTACCCAACTTGGTTTCCAATGGACGTTATCAAGGATTTAAAAGTCAAGGCTAACTTGCATAAGCAGTGGAAAGCCTCTCGTGATCCAACTGTCTACAATCGCTTTAGTCAGCTGCGGGCAAGCATTAAAGTTAGAGTTGCGAGCGCGTATGTTGCCCACATTGATACTATCCAGCGGGACATCAAAATGAACCCCAAATCATTTTGGAAGCATATCTCTGACTTGCGGACGAAAGGTGGTTTTGAACCCAATATTACGTATAAGGGCCAAACCTTTAATGGGCCAGCAGCTTCAGGAGCTTTTGCGGACTATTTCAGCAGCGTGTTCCTTACAACCGCACCTAAGTTATGTGCTGATCGGGCGGGCTTGGCTGCCAGCAATCATTTAATTGGCATTTCAAGTTTTGCACTAAATGAAGTTGGTAGCGGCATTGATAAGTTAAAGCCAAGATCCTCTGTCGGCCCGGACAATATCCCTCCTTACATAATCAAAGCTTTTAAATCCGAACTTTTGTCTCCCCTAACACACATATTTAATCTTGCTCTCAAATCCGGCACCTACCCCGATTATTGGAAAACCACTAGAGTAACCCCCATCTTAAAGTCTGGCGATAAATCTCAGGCGGTTAATTACCGTCCTATAGCTATTTTAAATTCATTAGCCAAGGTGTTCGAGAGTGTTCTGCACTCGAAGCTATATAAACAGGTCGACCCTTACTTGGACGATGCACAACACGGGTTCAGGAGGGGCCGCTCTGTAAATACCAATCTGCTTTCACTTGTGAACCACGTCTCAAAGAAACTAGACGAGGGAGACCAAGTTGACGTGGTGTACCTTGATTTCCGGAAAGCGTTTGATCAGGTCGATAATGATGTCCTATTGCAGAAACTCTCCTCAATAGGATTTGCACCTCTGCTCTTGCGATTGTTTTCCAGTTACCTGAAAGACCGCAGGCAATTCGTTCGACTTGGATGTTTTGATTCGGATCCTTACCATACAAAGTCCGGTGTAAGTCAGGGTTCCATTCTCGGACCTTTTCTTTTCACGATAATGGTGAACGACCTTACCAATTGTCTCCCTGCTGGTAGATCCTTATTGTACGCCGACGACATCAAAGTAGTAGTGGATATCAAGACTCCAGCAGATTGCCGGAAAATGCAGTGTAACTTGGATGCGATCCACCGGTGGAGTGTCGAAAATCGCCTGTATCTTAACGCTTCCAAGTGTTACATTATGAGTTTCACTCGATCAAAACAGGCTGTACTCGCTAGTTATTCTATCGATAAAATACCCCTCTCTAGAACTTATTCCATAAAAGATCTCGGCGTAGTGTTCGATCATGAACTTACGTTTCATAGTCATATGCGCTCTCTAGTTGGTGAAGGTTTTAAGCGTCTGGGTTTTGTTTTCCGCAATTGCAAAGACTTCACACATGTTGGTGTTATGAAGTTACTCTACTCGGCACTTGTAAGATCCAAACTAGAGGCTAGTTCGTGCGTTTGGAATCCGCACGAGTCGACCTATGCACTAATGCTTGAAAAGGTACAGAAGTGCTTCCTGCGCTATCTTTTTAAGAAGTTGTACGGTTATTACCCCCGAATTTACCCTACCGCTTATCTACAGGGCACCCTCGGATATAACTCGCTGGCAACGCGCAGATTGTTTGACCAGCTGATCACAACTCTTCGCATATTGCGTGGTCGTCTCGATTGTCCCAGCTTGCTCAATGAGGCCTGTCGCCTCTTTGTACCTGATGGACGTGTGCGTTTTCGAGCAGATCGTTTGCGGCTCTTTGCTGTCCCTTTCTCTCGTACGGTCGCGCATCGTAACTCTCCTGTATGCCGCTCCCTGCATGCGCTCAATGAACTTAACGCGAAGCAACTCTCCTGCGATCTGTTTGCGGATGGCTGGACGGTTGTCGAAAGAGAGTGCTTGAAGTTGTGTGAGATGCTCACTTAGTTATTAGTGTTATTATTTGTTTTTAACTTGTAATGTACCTAATATACCCATGATTTTATAGAAAAAAATTGTAATGACCTAGGATATTTCCTGTAATGTTACATTTTTTTGTTATTTTTTTTTTTGTGTCTATAATAATTCTCCCCCTTTAGTGTGAGGCGAAGCCTCGCACTATTGGTTGCAACGGTGTTAACACTTAGGCACTTTCACTGATTGATTTTTCTTTCACTGATTCTAACACTTATTATTTTGACGCTACGTTAAAGTTCCCATTCTCCGGGTTTAAATTTCTTCGATGATTGTTCGACGACCTCTAATGAGTTTGCTTCAGGTGGCTGCTTGACTGGTATGGTAATCTTCAGTTTTAGTTGATCCCGTTTTCTTTCTTTGGCCTTCCTGCAGGCTGCTTCAACTAGTTCCCTTGATGGTTGAGCTATGTATATTTTCCTCTCTGCTTTATTCCGCGCCTTCGGCGCCTCGTTTTCCTTATCCCGGTGGTCGCTGCGTCTGCGGCGCCACTCTGCCCACGCTATCCTCTTCTCGCTGGGCTTCAATGTTGGGAGATCGGCCGCGGCATTGGCGTCTCCCGGCTGCTCTACGGATGTGTGGAAACAGTCCACTGTTGATGCTGATGTCGCGACGGAGTTGATGCCCTCCATGGGCTTCCGCGAAGTCGGGCTCGCGCACGCTGCCGCTGCGTGTGCCCCGTAGTGTGGTACCGTTGCCTCGAACGGTGTGCGTGTGTGTACACGTAGATTGATCGGACCCCCCAAATCCGATGATAGACGACCGGCGGTCTGTCTATTAATAACCGAACCCTTACCCGGGTTTTTGTACTCCTTGGTACGTAAAGCTTCCCTGAGCTTGCTTAATTTATTGCGCCAGTCCTCCTTCTGGACGGCTATCTTCTTTTCGGCGTCTTCCAATTGACGCGCCATTTCCTCCAACTCCTTCTTCATTTTCTCCGCCGCGACTGGGTCCAGGTCCCTCGTGAGTGCCCGCTCAGATGGCGAGGCTCGGTCGTGAGCCTCGTGGAATGTGAGGGACCTGACGCCTGATGTGATGTTGCTCGTACTATCTTCACTCGAAGTTATGCCGGTGCCCGATGTGCTGCTCCTGCGGTGCCCGCGGCCCGCGTAGCCGAGTCGATTGCCGTGCGCACCCGTCGCGCCGGCCCGAGCTCGACCTCGATTCATCGTCCTGGACGAGGGGAACGGCCCGCTATCGCCCCAGGCGTGATCGGTGACTCGTAGATTGATCCGGTCGAAGGACCCGATCGACTAAACTCCCACTTGCTCGATGCGGCAGCCGGCGTTGATGAAACTGGATTACTGGAACTGGATACTGGAACTGATGCTTGCTTGCTGATTTTCTTGCTGGTACTAGTTGCTTGTAGAGATGTTACTTCCTAGTTGTTGCTTGTAGAGATGTTACTTCCAGGAGTGACGAGCGGACACTAGTTGTTGCTTGTAGAGATGTTACTTCCAGGAGTGACGAGCGGACACTAATTTGCTCCGGGCCGTACCTGCTATTTATACCTGCTAGTGGGTGAGCAAGACGTGCTGAGTGAGACAATAAAGGTTACGCCCACTTTGACTTGACTAATTTACATTGCAAGATGTTATTGGGATGTTATACATTTAAATGGGCGGAAGACTAAGCTGATTTACAAAGTTCTAATATGGCTTGAGATCTTATAAGTACAGTAGGGTTCGTAAATATTTTCTTATCTGAATAATCGTACATGGAAATCGGGCAAACCGTAATTCGGTCCCTTTCTTAACACTTATTCATCATTTGCGCTGAACCTACTGAGTTTACTTATTTGTAAGTTTAAACATTTAATAGAACTTTTAATAAGCTTTCTAACAATATATAAATCATTCTGATACGATGAGCCGTTGTAAAGGTATAAACGTAAACATATTAATTGTAAAGTGAAAATGCGCCGTACTAAGTTCTAATTCAGGCTCGGTGGCCGCGGCTCTCGTTACGGTCATGTTGGCGCGATACACCCCTCCCCTCCATGGCGGCCAGTCCGTGCTGCGCTCGCGCATAGGCAACATCTCCTCTCTCTTTCTAATACAATTTGTACTGGGATTTTACTTTAATGTTTACAATATCAAATGAATGCTATGAGAGGGTGTTTTATGTAAATAATTACTATGGGGATTCTAACTACTGGGTTCTTTATTTACTCTAAACAATCTAAGTCTTTATAAATAATCACATATTTCTCTTACGTATAATCTTCGTATGACGCGATGCGTAGCTCTGCCGTCGCGTGTTGATGTTGTCGTCCATAGTACTAAAGAAAAACTGCTTAATTGTGTTCACTTTTTTTAATATAAAAATTTCCAAGTTCGCAGGCAATAATTGTTGGAATCTGCACCCTCGATAAACCTAAAAGCGACACCCGTGATGACTTTAAAGAAAAACAATGTCAATAATGTCATGTTTCGAAATCTTCGGGAGTTCTTTTTCAGGATGAAGGCTTTCGCGGCGGTGTCGCTTGAATCACGACAAGATTCAAGCGAAACCGCCGCGAAAACACTCATCCTGATGAACCCCCGCAGAGTTCGAAACATGTCGCCCGTAGTGACATTTAATACGTGAGTTGAACCTTGTATTAGTATTATTAACATGTCTCACGAAAGTTTAAATTCGAAAAACAATGTCCGCCATCTTGGAATTCAAAATGGACATCATTTCTCGAAAAGCCTGAAAACGTATGTTGTTCTTTAAAAAAAAACGCGCATCGTAATTTACAACAAATATTTCAAAAATGAAAATAATGCGACCACTTTTTGAATTATTTCCGACTTCGAATTCGTATTTAGAGACCGAGAGGACATCGATTTTGAAATTAACCGGATTTATTCTCAACTAGCGATCCGCCCTGGCTTCGCTCGGATACTATATTAAATTATATTATACATATAAACCTTCCTCTTGAATCACTCTATCTGTTAAAAAAAACCGCATCTAAATCCGTTGCGTAGTTTTAAAGATCTACGCATTCATAGGGGCAGACAGCGGGAAGCGACTTTGTTTTATACGAGTACTATGTTGTAGTGATACTGATAATCTTTCATAAGGTAAATACACGCTCGACAGAAAAAATGTTCGTGTAGTTTTGCATGTACTGCACAAATTATTCTAAGAAGCCGGTCGCCGGCCGATCGCTGCGTAATCTTATGGTTGTATTTTGAACTTTAAGGTCTACATGTTAAGGTCGACTTTTAAATATATTATTTCAAAATATACCAAAATATCTACTGGAATGTAACTGACGCAGGACACTGGACGAATATACTGGGTCACAATATTATTGAAATAATTATATTCACCGTGCTGTCGTGAGAGCACAGAACGTAGTCCTCTCGTCTCAGCGGAGCGATTGCGATTGACTCCGCCCGCGAACGGCAACACAAGATACTCGTATACCAAACTGCACGAAACACGCGACGGGAGAAACAGTATCGCGCTAAATAAAAAAGACCTATACGCCAAATACGTTATACCTCAATAAGTCTGAAAAGGGACTACATAAAAAAACGCCGCTCGTCAAATCACTAGGCAATATCAAGAGCTATTTATACACTAAATTTTTACGTAAATTATATGCACGGGAACGGCACACAATTGAAATTAGGTAAAAATAAGACATGTTTTGGCGATTGTTTTCTATCGAGGCAATTTTGGTTTTGTATGGTTTTTTTCGGACAAATAGATTGCAAATATGATGTAGTTTCTGTATGTTCATTTTCCTGGCATTCGCTTTAGTTTGTCATAGGTAAATATTCAATCTAAGAACTCCGATTTCGCGGAGCGCTCCCTCTTAAGTAAAGCGATCCGGAGGGCTATATCGGTTACCTTGGTTCTGCCGCGGATAGTCTCATTTCTGATGCGATCACGCAGAGAAACTCCCAACATGGCCCTCTCCATTGCCCTTTGGGTGACTTTGAGCCTTCTTATGAGGCCCATAGTAAGCGACCACGTTTCAGTGCCATATGTCATCACTGGCATCACACACTGGTCAAAGACTTTCGTCTTGAGACACTGCGGAATATTGGACGAAAAGATTTGCCGTAACTTCCCGAACGCTGCCCAGCCGAGTCGGATTCGACGATTGACCTCTTTCTCGAAGTTGGACCTACCTAACTGGATCGTCTGTCCTAGGTATACATAATCTTCTACTTCGTGCGTAAAGTGTCCGAATGTACTCGTAATGGGAGTTGGTACTACATGGGCATTTGACATGATCTTCGTCTTATCTAACTAGGATCCATTTAGGACTCTATGGAACGAAATATGAGCATATATGTAGTTCCTGTGGAGTTTTTAATAAGTTTCTCTCAAAAATTGGATGTCTGATACGGCCAAGGTCTTTTATTGTCGGGCCATTTAGGTGGCAACTAATTATTTTGGTTTTTAAGGGACTTGTGAGGGAGTTTTTTTTGCACAACGTTTATTCAAGTTTTCACTTCTACCGGCGCTCCTGGAGTGCAACCCGGTCTTTTTTTATATAATACTAGCCTTCACCCGCGACTTCGTATGCGTGGACCGTGGGACAAAAACTATCCTATAATTTAATCCAGATTACAAACTATCTTAGTGCAACATTTTCTTCCAATTCGGTATAGCTGTGAACGATGGGACCGCAAGATCATGTTTAGAGGTAACAAAATCAATGTCTAGACTGTAATGACCTAGATTGTATAAGTAAATAAAGAAATCCCACTATTTACCCCATTTTACATAGCCTTGAGTACATAATAACATGTTAACTAATAACAAAGGAATTAATAGGCAAAGGTTAATAAATATAATGTAAATGAATAAATAAAAGTCTTAGTTACCACCCAAAAGAATATAACGAGTATATACCTAAGGCATATAGGCCAAAACATGTTTTAAAGATCACATTTTGAGACTGTATTAAGAAAGCATTACCGTAATGAAAGCCACTAAGAAATCGTGTATATCTGAGTGTCTGACCGTAGAGAGAGCATACGTCAAGCTCCGCCCGCCGGGCGCTGATTGGTCGTTATTATTCCATACTAATTTTTGATTAAGAACTTTATTACGTAATTTCGGCTTATCATTCTGGTTAATCAAAGCGACCATTTTGCAACCTGTTACAGTAGAATCTAGATTTATATGTCGTTAGGTAGGTCATAAAAAGCTCCAACTGTTAGGGAGACTTTATATCAGTATTATTAACGTTTTATATTATAAAAAGCGAGATAACCTAGTAAAAAAGGATTTGAAAATAAATATTACCATTTTCCACTTGCTGTAACTTTCCTGAAAATCACCTTACGAGGTTTATTATTGTTTGTAAACATATGTTAGAGTCACGATATCGTAGGTAAACAAAGATTAGTGCATTAGAAGTAACCTTGTTTAAAATATTTTGTGATAACGAAAAATTATAGTTAAAATAGGCGTGGCATTACGTAATAGCCAATCAATTATGTAAGATTTGGGTCAATAATAAAATTAGAAGCTGAAAATATGCTCGAGGATATCGTGACGAGTTGTAAACCTAATTTTGGTATAAGAACGAGTCAGATCTCAGTTCAAATTGTGTTCGCTCGGCTCAAGTCTCGAAATCTACTAGTAATCAGCAGTCTTCAGTATCCAGTTCCAGTATCCAGTTCCAGTTCAGTGTTAGTTCTCCAGTTCGTTTTAAAATCCAGTTTTGTGCAGTATTTTTTAATTTGTTTTTAGAGTCAGTTTTATTTCAAGTTTAACTTCAGTGTCAGTCCGCCTACACAAAATACAGTCGGTTTCGCCGTAAGGGTCCTTCAATTCGGATCACTAATGAATAGGTCGTCAAAAAGTTGATTATTTCTCGGCGTTAGTCCGTCACCGTCAGGAGCGCGGAAGTACGGGACGTCGAAAGGCTACATCGGGGCCCTGTTCGGCGGTTGCAGGCGCGAGTAGCGATGGAAAACAGATCCGGAAGGCGCCCGAGGCGAGGGCGCGTGCAGGTGCAGCTCACCGGCAGCGCCCAAACATCAGCACCTCTCACGGAGGTCGAATTTAAGAGCGGCGACAGCACTGAAGTCAACGTTAGCAACACCTCCTCTGGGTCCATTCACTTCTGTGGGGCCCACTGCCGGGCCTCGCCACAAGAGCGAGCACCACGAAGGGACCTGGAGGAGGGCACGGTGGAGAAATTGCAGCGGGAAATTGAGAAGATAGCGCAAGAAAGAGAAGATATGGAAAGAACGGTGGAAAAGATGAAAGAAAATTGGAGGAAAAGGTTACAAGAATTACGAAGAAAAATTAATGAAGAAGAGAGATCTATAGACCCGCGGGGTCCAAAGCCAAAAGAAATACCAAGGGTCCCATTCCGGGGACCAGTTCCAAAATATGCAGCAGCAGTCAGCAACAAAGAAAACTCCCGCGCCATGAAGGCACCTACAAACAGCAACTCCACCGTGTTCACAAACGCCTGGACGTACCACGTCGAAGCAAAAGACGTCACCACAGCAGCATCAAAGAAAACCACGAGCCAGTCATGGGCGGAATGGCGTAAGAAACGTCTCCAACACCCGCCACCAAGCAACAAAGTTTATATCGCTCGACCTCCTACTGCACTCGTCGAAGCAGCATGCGAGAAAGCCAAACAGAAGAAAAAGGAAAAAATGAGTCTGAAAATTTCAGTCCCTATTAGAAGGGTAGATGAAGATAAAGAAAATATCTATATAAAAACCATACCACCGGAAACGGAAGCACCAGAACCATATAAACCCGGAGAGTGGTGGCTATAAGCCAATTCACCTACATCAAGATTAATAGTGCTAACTACAAGTGAAAGTGATTCAGTGAACAATAACGTAAAGCGATAAATAACATTGCAACAATTATAGCATGAGACTTTGTCTCATACTAAAGGGGGGGTATTGTGAACGATGGGACCGCAAGATCACGTTTAGAGGTAACAAAATCAATGTCTAGACTGTAATGACCTAGATTGTATAAGTAAATAAAGAAATCCCACTATTTACCCCATTTTACATAGCCTTGAGTACATAATAACATGTTGACTAATAACCAAGGAATTAATAGGCAAAGGTTAATAAATATAATGTAAATGAATAAATAAAAGTCTTAGTTACCACCCAAAAGAATATAACGAGTATATACCTAAGGCATATAGGCCAAAACATGTTTTAAAGATCACATTTTGAGACTGTATTAAGAAAGCATTACCGTAATGAAAGCCACTAAGAAATCGTGTATATCCGAGTGTCTGACCGTAGAGAGAGCATACGTCAAGCTCCGCCCGCCGGGCGCTGATTGGTCGTTATTATTCCATACTAATTTTTGATTAAGAACTTTATTACGTAATTTCGGCTTATCATTCTGGTTAATCAAAGCGACCATTTTGCAACCTGTTACAGTAGAATCTAGATTTATATGTCGTTAGGTAGGGCATAAAAAGCTCCAACTGTTAGGGAGACTTTATATCAGTATTATTAACGTTTTATATTATAAAAAGCGAGAAAACCTAGTAAAAAAGGATTTGAAAATAAATATTACCATTTTCCACTTGCTGTAACTTTCCTGAAAATCACCTTACGAGGTTTATTATTGTTTGTAAACATATGTTAGAGTCACGATATCGTAGGTAAACAAAGATTAGTGCAGTAGAAGTAACCTTGTTTAAAATATTTTGTGATAACGAAAAATTATAGTTAAAATAGGCGTGGCATTATGTAATAGCCAATCAATTATGTAAGATTTGGGTCAATAATAAAATTAGAAGCTGAAAATATGCTCGAGGATATCGTGACGAGTTGTAAACCTAATTTTGGTATAAGAACGAGTCAGATCTCAGTTCAAATTGTGTTCAGTCGGCTCTCTGGAGAAAGCAACAACTAAGTAATCAGCAATCAGTTGTAAACAAGTCACATAGGGCAGTGGTAGGGAAAGTTTAATTAATAAGTCAATCAATAATATACATTCATTTTATTATCAGAGTTCTTGTTTTCTTTTCTTCTACCCTTGGCTAGGGAGTCTTGGCCTTCGGGCTATCGAAGGCCGTTGCAGGGTCGCCCCATATATACGCACGGTCTGTTAGGTGTCTGGCGAGTGGCGCACGCCTGAAGCCTCTAGGCGTACGAACCCACTCAGCCGACGCGATAAAGTCGCCCGTCGCCCCGCGACAAGGGTCGCCCCTCTGCGACAAGAGTCGCTCGCGACGCGACGTAAGGCGACGCGTCGGCCACAATAGCTGTTTAAGTGTGATTGAGTGACAAACATCTAAACATCCTAACTTTCGCATTTATAATATTAGTAGGGTTATAAATAAATGAGTAGGTACATGAGTATTTCTAATATTACGTAAAAAACAAATAATTTCATTTTATGTTGATTTCATCAGCCGGGCCGCTCTTATCTTATGTTGTAGCACTCATGGTGAGTAATATATACCGATGCCAAATTACAGTTTTGTAGCAGTGTAAGGGTTACTGAGCTAAGCCGCAGACAAACAGACGGACATGACGAAACTATAAGGGTTATCCTTGTTGACTACGAAACATCAGTAACTAATTTTGTGACAATTAGTTGCGTACCTACTGGCTAAATAAGCGTAAGTGTAAGTAGTTTGACAGGGTTCTTTGTTTCCATGTAGTATAAACTAGGATACGTAATTTCTGAGCTATTTCTTCATTACCGAGATAGAATCTCGGCCCTCATAATTACAATGTAAGGATAAGAAATGAAAATGATTATCAGGGTTCCATGCATCTTGGATAAATGATTTGGATGTATATCTTGTTTTGCGTACATGCTGGTTTTTGCACGCGTAGTTAAAGTGCATTCATCCTTACTTGTCTTATTTGGTAAACAACATTCTAACCTCTAATATTCATATCTATTATCATATCGTTCAAGTTACCTATAACACAAGCCTTATTATGCTTACAATAGAGCTAGTTCGATATGTGTAAGATCGTTATTTATTTACTTATGTTTTGATATACAGGGTGTTTTTTAACCGTCTTAGAGCTGAAGCCCAGTTAATGTATACATTACAAAGAACTTAAAAAAGGCATTTTTTTGCTTTTGTTTTAAATGCATTAATATTGTTTTTTTTTGCATAAAAAATAATTTTAATCATTCAGCTGAGTGACCGCTGTGAACGCTAGCCGCCATCTTATGTAGATAGGTACGAACTGTAACCGGGTGAATGGACTTCACACCGCGCTCCATACAAGATTTTTCAAACTTTATTGCTTTTTATTACTAAAAATTTAACCACAACATTTTTTTTCCACGAATGATTAATACGTTTTGGATACTTTAAATGGGCTTCAGCTCTAAGACGGTTAAAAAAACACGTTGTATAAGGTAAATGTTGCACTCGGTAATGTCAGCTGACGGAACCCTCGCGTGGTCGCGCTTGGAGCTAACAATGCTAGGCTGCTCCTCCCAAAGTGGCCGGCGCAAGGACGCCCGGTACCGGCTTGGGCAAAGTCAAAGTCAAAGTCTGTCACATGTTAAAAGACAGAAGTTAAATCATATATTCATATCACTCTAACGAGTGAGACTCCCCTCTCCCAGTTAGCGCGCTAAAACTGACTGTTCTGGGTTCGGATCCCGTTAACGGAACATATTTGTGTGATGAACATTATTATTTGTTTTAAGTCTTGATTATATCCATCTCTAATATTCATATCTATAAAGGTAAATGTTGCACTCGTTAATGTCAGCTGACGGAACCCTCGCGTGGGCAAGGAGCTATCAATGCTAGGCTGCTCCTCGGTGGAAACTGAAAGTGGCCGGCGCAAGGACGCCCGGTGTCCGCGGCGCGAGCCAGCGGCGGGGCTCGGGCAAAGTCAAACTCAAAGTCTGTCACACATTTAAAGCGGCCCCGTACCATGGTTGGCCTTATCACATGATAAGTGACAAGATAGAGCGTCAGTACTCGTTCAATCAAACGGTGTCAGCCAGTGACGGACGCTCTATCTCTGATACAGCTAGGGCCTGGCTAAATTTGGCGCGCTAATGGTGCTCCCACACTGGCTGTTTTAAATGCTCTAAGCATAACAGCATCTATCTGTCTTTAACATCACAGTGTTATCTGTCCATAGCCTTATCCTCGTTACACTGAGGATTTGTTACTTTAAGGGCAGTTACAGACAGGCTGCATTTCGGCTGCATTCTGGCTGTTTTGACGACTGTACGCTGACATATATTGCAGTTATATAACTGCAGTTGTGCCGACTGCAGTACAACCGTGCAGCTAGTTTGCAGTTAGTGTGCAGTTTCGGGGCTGCATTTGTCCAGCTGTCACAACTAATGCACAAACCAATAAAGAGTTGTCAACGCGTTAGTAACGCCTTTGGAGTCGCGAGCGTCTATAGACTACGGTGTCTGCTTACTATGAGGCAGGATCGCAACTATAAAGGCATGAATATTATGTTTTGTTACTAGCGATTTTATTGAGATGCATTAAGTATTTATGTAAGTTCTAAATAAAATGGTGCCTTTGTTTATGATTGACTTCAAAGCTGTAAGTTTTTGACTTGGACCACTCTCAAGTTCAGGTCCTATAAGACTTGTGGCGCTATAGCAGACTGAGCTAATCGCTCTTCTCTTGTTATTTATGACGTCACGGTGCAAATAAGTATATAAATTGCAATGAACATTACGTTTAATGTTATGTTTGTTGCATTTTTTACGCGGTTTTGATTTACAAACATTTTAATATAATCGTCCTAGGTCCTAGTTGATAACTAAGCAAGGTTTGTACTATTGGTACTAGGCGACGATATTCATACATATATAGATAAATAAATACTTATACATACATGGTCTCTGCCTACCCCAATGTGATAAAGCCGTGAGTATATGTACCTATGTGATATGTGAATTTCTAGCAGGCTAGAAGTTTTTGACAAACTTGGACTAATCGTACGTTCTGGTTGTCATTTGTAGCATTTTATAAGACGCAACCGCTTGTTTCTCGCTTCATCACAGAATAAAGCAGAATTGAATGCGCGAAAAAAAAAACAATGGATTTTTATAAGAATGGGTTTATTTATAAGTCTTTGACTTCGACCTTTCCCAAGTTAAGGTTGTATGAGACTTGTGGCGCTGAGCCGAGGCGAGTCACTCGTTTGCATGCATTCTTCTCTAAACCAGTCCTCCTCTTAATATCTCAATTTCTAGTAGGCTATAAGTCTTTGACTTAGACTACTCTCAAGTTCAAGTGATATAAGACTGGTAGCACTATAAAAGACGCGACATGTTTTTCGCTTCATCACACAATACAGAAGGCTAAAGCATTTTTTTGTATCTCGATGAGTACTAAGAATGTAAGAATGCTATGAAACCCTATCCTACTCTGTGATTTTGACTCTTCTAGTACCTATTGAAGTTTATAGTTCTCTATCAAGTTAACTAAAATAGGCGCAACTAGCTGTTTCTCGCTCTATCACAGTACAAAGAAGAATTAAGTGCAACAAAAATGACAAATGAAATTATAGGTACAGTAAGCACCAAAAGTAACTGCGCATACGAAGAAGTCAAAAGTCTTTATTATAAGGGAATAAGAGCTTTTGACGTCTTCGATTGCGCAGTTATTTTTGATGTTAACTATACCTACTGGATAGGTGTAGATAGTCATTTCATTTCATTAATTCCTTGATCCACCTTGGGGGGGCCCACGCCGCGCCTTCCGGCGCTGGATGCGGGTGGCACAGGACCGGTCACTTTGGCACTCTTTGGGGGAGGCCTATGGTCAGCAGTGGACGTCTTTCGGCTGATATGATGATGAATTCCATGATAGAACGTAGTTGTATATGTCTTATAAGGTCATTATAGGAAGAGTATTAATTCTAAGCGATATTCTATCTGTTCTAAGTCTTTGACTTAGACCACTCTTTACAACGTGGTAAAAGACTTGTAGCGCTCAAGCCGAGGCGAGTCGCTCGTTTGCATACATTCTCCTCTAAACGAGTTTCCTACGAAAGTGACAAACTAAATATTTCGTTGCGCGTAAACCTTGAAAATGGGTTAGTTGGATGTAGGTCGGATGTGAAATGGGTGAATCTTATGTGTTTATTTATTTACTGTATGAGGTTCCTAATTTATGCTTGGGTGTAGTTGACTGTGGCTTTTTCGATATTGGGAGTGATTCACGTACTGAGAATTAGCGCATTAATTTCGACGGTTGGAAGAACTGTTGAAATTCCAGTTTCAAATATTTGTTATGCACTTAGTCAGTTTTAAACGGTTCAATTATTTTAATGTGGGCCACTTACAGAATTTAACAGGTTAGCCATTTGAAGGCAAAATTGTACTTGGCCATTTGAACGCAAAATCGTCCTAGTTAAATATTTAAACAAATAATTGCGACCCTCGTCTTCGGCTCGTGCTAAAAATGCTTGCTACTTGTTTACCAGAGCCCAAACAGGGGTTGACAACGTTAAACATTACTCTAGCACTTAGTCAGTTTTAAACGGTTCAATTATTTTAATGTGGGCCATTTACAGAATTTACCAGGTTAGCCATTTGAAGGCAAAATTGTGCTTTGCCATTTGAACGCAAAATCGTACTAGTTCAATATTTAAACAAATAATTACGACCCTCGTCTTCGGCTCGTGCTAAAAATCCTTGCTACTTGTTTATCAGAGCCCAAACAGGGCTTGGCAACGTTAAACATTAACTCTAGCATTACACTTCAGTGCATTTAAAGTATTCCACCTTGTTTCATTACTAAAATGCAGCTCAAATACCCTACAGTAAAAGTGCTTGCTGCATCCAGGCTCATTAAACAAAATCACATCAAACATTTGAATAGACCATAGACTATGTTCGAAACAATTTTCTTTTTAATTCCGACGTTACTCATTCAAGTGCTAAGCAGGGCCATCCATCTTCGTCAGCGGCCAGACGCAGCATTAGCCAGACGATTCCAGACCTAACTGCCAGAATCCACACGTCTCGCTCGCTCACAAAGAAAACTATTGTACACGCTATTTTTACTGTCTCATATCTAACTTTAACATGCTGTTGAAATTCGACCTTATAGCAAGTATCCGAAGTTTGAGTTTGAAAGTCATGCAAGGATCTGATATGATTATTTGTAAGTTATTACATTTGAGTTCTTTAGCGCATCTCTTTGTTTGACAGTGAAATGATTCAGCGGTTTTTAGCTTACAGAACGACTTATGTTTCGGTTCTGCTTATAGATTTTCAACTTTATGTTATAAGAGTTTGGGTTTAGAGTTGATAAATAAGAAGAATTGAATTAAATTTACGAAGCAAGTGTTAATAGAGAGTGCAATCTTGCTTGCATGCTTTTTGTGTTCAGCAATTGGTTTGTGTTCAATATAGCGTCAGATGACTCAGATGGTACTAATAAGAGTATAATGGCCTCATAGGTATTGATATTACCTACGTATTAGGTTAAGTATATTATAATGGTTTGACGATAAAGATATATTTAGAATCAAAAATAAATATCTATACATATTTACTTGTAAAAGTGCCCTAGTGGCCTACTTGCAGAATAAATATTTGATTTTGATAAAATAGAATGCTTTTAGAATTTAGATTGATGGCAATTGCAGTAGCAAATTATTAATTCAACATTCACAATAAGATAAGGGTGAATCCATTAGAGATGCGCAAACCTTCTGCTGTCTTTCTTATAGCAGGGAAGCATGCAACGTGTCAAATGTTTAAAAACAAAGCGTCGACAAATAAACTGGCATTTGCCCACACAGAAAAATACAATTTAGATCTAGATCTACCTAACGGTCGAAGCGTTCCCAATCGACGAGCTGGTCTTGAGCTAGTCTTACTCCTGAGTAACCGTGATCTTCCTGAAAGAAACAAAATAAAATGCGGTCCCACAAGGTGCAATACTGGACCCTAGTTTCTATTGACTGATTTCATTATTTTCAGCGCGTAATCGCCCATTGCTGTCTTCGATATAAAGACTCATTGAACTAGCTAATATTAATTTTGCTCATAATTTGAATTTTAAGTTATTCGAGTGTTCATCATCATCATCCTCCTAGTGGTATTCTCGGTTGTGCTCTAACCTCTCGGCCACGACTTTGGTCTTAAGCGACCTGCGACCAGCGTTTTATCTGTTCATTGCGCGTGATCCCAACTAACCACAGTGCGTTGCGCATCTCGACCGCGCAATGAACAGATAAAACGCTGGTCGCAGGTCGCTTAAGACCAAAGTCGTGGCCGAGCGGTAAAGGTGCCCGGGGTCCGCTTCGGCACATAATCCCAAGATTTGGTATAGGCACTAGTTTTAGACGGTGACTGATATCAAATGATACTTCGTACATAAGTCTTTGAAAAAACCTATTAGTTCGAGCCGATTCGAACCCACAACCTCTTGAATAAAAGTCACATGCCTCCCCGCTCGGCCACAGTGGCTTTAATGGTGCCTTTCCACCAGAGATGTGCTATGCCATGCTATGCTATGTTTTCATACATTTGAAACGTAGCTCCAGCTACAGCTACGTTTCAAATGTATGAAAACATAGCATAGCACATCTCTGGTGGAAAGGCACCCTAATGGTGCATCCACACTGAGGTTATACAATATTGTATAACATAGGTACTAAAGTGCATTCATCCTTACTTGTCTTATTTGGTAAACAACATTCTAACCTCAAAATGCATCTTTTTAGGATAGAATAGCAATGTTGTGAGTATTAGATCATGCCGAGACGACTTTTAGGACATCACTTCACGATTTTTTGTCTAGCAACGCTTTTTTTACGATAAAATAGCTGATATAGTATAAAAAGATACATTTTGATGTTAGAATGTTGTTTACCAAATAAGACAAGTAAGGATGAATGCACCTCACCTAAATATGTAGTACTAAGCTGTTGAAAATAAATAGTTGATGTTATTGTTATGTAACACTAGCTGCTGCCCGCGACTTCGTCTGCATGGACCCAGGATAAAACCTGATCTGAATTTTAAACCAGGCTTTAAAATATTTTCGTGAAAAATTTCATCGGTTTCAATTTTCAATTTCAAATCGGTTGAGCCGTTTAAGCGTGATTGAGTAACAAACATCCAAACATCTTTGCTAACTTATAAAACCTTATATATTTATAACCTCATAAGTTATTCGAGTGTTCAAAAAATGTTAAAACCGTTTAACTCTTTAAAAAGTTCTGTTTAAAGACAAGACCAATTTCCTCGAAGAATGTCGTTATCATATTGGATACGTAGTTCGGATATTGTAATGAGAGTAGAGCTGCCTTATAGATACCCGCCGGAACGCTCAGGACTGTAATCCATCTACTTCACGACCGTGCAGTGGAGTTGCAGGGTGGTCCAGTACATGAGAGTGTGGAAATTGTTTGTGTTGAACAATGACTAATGGGCAAAATCGGGAATGAAACTTGGCGTCTTTCCTGTAGATAATACAATACAGCAGTTTAGGTATATATAAATTATTTTCCGATCATACAAATCATAAGTAGCGTAGGCGCTTTTCAAGTTTTCATCAAGCAACAAAATGAAGCCTTGAAAGGCTTGAAAATCTTTGGATCTGTCCACAGGGAAGACTGACCAGTAATTTATATTAATACAGTTATTGAGCCTTATAAGAACTTGTAAATTGAACCTAAACTTAGACATTAATATCGCAAGCTATATACTATTGTCAACCAAGTTTAATGCTGTTTATGAACAAGGGTAAATTTTTGAAGGGAATATACCTAATGCTGAATTTAAACGATAATGAGCAGGGTTTAGAATTATGCTACTTACCAAATGGGCACTACGGGACAAATATTACCCTTCTCAAGTGGTTCTGTGACCTGCTTACACAATTTTACAAGTACGGTTGAGAGATGCAACCTGTAGAAGAGAACATCCGGACATATCTGGACAGACATACGAAAGCATTTTCGCAAGCTGGAACGGATAACTCCGCTTGCTTTGCTCGCTCGTTCAAAGACGAAGAAAATATGAGATCGAGAGAAGAAAGTTTGTTCCTTAAACGGATAGTTACGGATATAGTAAACAAAACCGACAGTCAATGTCAATCGCATACATTTCGTAACAAAACTGAAAACTTAAAAAAAAAACTCTTTTGAGAGAAATATGTTCAAAGGTAGAAGTTCATGCCTTAGCCCGTATCTCAGACTGCATGATGCATTAATCCCTGTTTGCGGCGGACGGATGCTTAACAAATGGTCGCAGGTTCAGCCCGGCCGAGTCCCGGATCACTTCAAACTTACAGATTCCAACTCTTTTGAATTCCCACTTTTATGTAACGTCCGTTTGGCACTTTATAAGTTCAGTGTCTTGGAAATCTTTTGTATGTTATCTAATGTCCTTTTTTGTAATAATTACCTACCTACTTGTCTTCGGATTTGGACTCTTAATAATCATTCTTATATCATAATGAAGCAATTGCGACGACCTTCAAACAGAAGTGGCTTTCAATCCTGACCTGTCCCAACTGTGTTCCTTGTCATAATTTTGATAGAAGCTTGTAACTATCTACTGATGAGCGTGGGTCAGCCCCCTGCCAGACAAAGAATGAATGACTTTGGTAACAGCTTCCCACAACCGAAGGAAGTCAGGGTATTCCCCTGACCTAATCCAGGCCGTTTGAAATGATGGAGCGAGCTATGGTGCAGGCATAAAGGAGGGGTGCAAAATAATTGCACATGTTGCACCCACTTGGTCGAATGGCATCCGAAAGGGATAAGATAAGATAAGATGGGGCAGGCCTCTCTTTTTACTAGAAGTACTTACTCCCGGTCCCGAGCTAGTCTTATCCAGGAGTGACCCGCGATCTTGCTAATATTGTCAACCTAATTGGTGTTTAGGCCTCCACACACCTAACGCGGGTCGTACCTACGCGGCGCGGGCCGGGCGCGGTGCGGGTCGGGTGCGGCGCGGGTCGTGCGCGGCGCGGGTCTATATCTCACTTACCAACGCATTTAATATCTCTCTCACTATCTCTATCACACAGTTGCGCGGGCCCGCGTCGCTACCGCGGCGGGCCCGCGCTACTATATATGCGATAGAGACACCGCGCTACTGCGCGAAAGAGATAGAGATACCGCCCGATCCGTGCCGCGCACCACCCACGTTCGGTGTGTGGAGGCCTTTACTAAGATCTTATGAAAGGAATGGTTCATTATTTGAGCGTTTCAACCGCCTCGCATACGTGGACATATTTTTTTAAGAATTGAGCGTAGATTTTGAAGCCGGTTACGGATATTTGTTGGATGTTCGGTAAACTTAGATAGGTATTTAGGTACCTAACCAGAAACGAAATCGAAATCTGCTGCCACTTCTACAAAAATGTGACCACGAAAGTGATACGGAGCAAACGCTCGACTAATGACCCAAATATCATTAGCCACTAGCTTCTCGACGGAAGAAAACAACGCCAGGAAACCAGTAATATGTATGACATGTACAAACAAATTTAGTACTGCATGCCATCCCAGTTTAGACTTTTCATGGTGGAGATCTAAATGTTTAATTAACATTGAACCATATTTGCATTTCCAAACATGTACGCTTACTTATTAATAAAAATAGATTTCACAAAAAACCTGTTGCATTCAAACTCTAAATAATTCAATACAATTGAGCAATTTGGTATCCACATAGGTACATGTTAATAATATAATCTTTGAACATGCGCAAAAGTTCGTCATTCACATGATCTTGCGCACCATAAAATGCTTGTTCAATAGTTTTAAAAAGTCGTATGAGCTAAGGACGTTCATAGGTTATTGGGCTACTTTTTACTTTGGGCAGTGTTAGTGGACAATTCGAATACAGGTCAATAAAGTAGTATATGACAGAGGTATGCTTAGGTTTTTAGGATACTTTCAATTTAAGTACGACAGTGTTAGAAATAACCTTCAGTTCACGCCTTGACCCCGATAACCTTTCTACGAATAAAGTACTTTTAGCACGTGCTAAACATAGGTGTTTTAATAAATCATCGGAATATAATTTGTGGGGTGAGGTGACCCGACCAGGGTCAGGTGTGTGTAGTGTAGGTGTAGTATCTGACTTAAAACATTCGTCCCTCTCACATTACGATATAAACGAAATCATGCTAGTTTGGCTGGTAAACATAGTCTTTACCCGAGTCAATAATATAGGACACTCATATTTTCTTAGACTTCTTAGAAATAATGGCGAAAACGTTACCGTGTTACTCGTATCGTATGCTAGTTAGAGAGATAAAGCGCTACAGGTCAGTGACATCACGAATATTATATACATAGGTAAATGACCTCCGCTTCCTACGTAGCGTAGATAGAGGATAGATATATGGCGTCCTTGCAAATATAAATATTCCGTACATAAGTTCCGAAGAACTCATTGGTTCGCGCCGGGATTCGAAGCCACGACCGCCGCTTGACAGCCGCATGCCTGAACCACTAGGCTACCGTAGCGTCTAACGAGATAAAACTATTCTGACATAATACCTACATAGTTAATATGATTTCGTTATTTTCTCTATATTTATATAGATTACCAAGGGCTTACAATGTGTGAACACCTGATAAGTTAAGTAATATTTAATGGAACCACCACGCATAATAACAATAACTGCAAGACTTGTAAACTTAAATCTGTCACAATAATATTACATTTCATTTGGACACAGAAAAAAATAATACAAGAGAATAAATAATCACACAGTTATGCGTCATTAATTATTCTTTTTTCTCCTGTTCCGAGAATACTGTTTTATGTGGTCCCTGTTTTAATAGTCGAAGTGTCCAATTAGTGCACGATCGTGTGACGCGGCGGACATTATTGGACGGCGCGTGTTGATTTTGCCGATTAAGCGCAATGCGGCTCGGACTGTCCTGAAGGGTTCCGTGGGCAGCGCTTTTGTATGGAAACCTTTGCTGTTTCCTAGATATTCTATAGCTGCCAAAAAAGCTAGCCGAGCTAACAGAAAACCTTGGCGGAACCGCGGGATCAAATAAGTATGTATCCAGCGGGCGTAGCAAGGTTGCCATTTTATCACTTATCGCTGTCGATGAGACAGTTCGCAGTCTAATTCAGTAAAATATTGATGTTTTTCGCGACGGCGTCCCAAGACATCACCTGTGAGGTCACCCCACCTCTCACCTCACCTATCACCTCTCGCCTCTCGCCTAATGCAACAGACAAGATAATGTTAGCCCGATACGTCATCTTTCTTTAATTTGAGAAAATATTGGCTTTGTACTTATGTTACACACACACGATTAGCAAAGCTCAATTGTAACTTCAATTTATAAATTTTTGTTGCTTATAAGCCGCTTAAACTACTCAAATTGGAATAGTTTTGATACATACTTTCCGTCGATAAGTAGAACACCACTAGGGGTGAGATGATTTGACAGTTGTACCTATTCACTAAGCATTTTCTGACAGCTAATGACAGGACGAAGACGTTCACACTTGACGCTCACCCTTCACCCTTACTTTTATGGGCGGACGGCGACCGGACGGGCGTTGTTGCCATGGCGACAGTACCCCAACTGTCATATTCGACGTTTGTCGTTTCGAGTTCAGCGATGATTTTCATGCATGTTCTAAATTCTTTGAAACAAGTCGGAAATTGGAAAACTGACTAGTGCAAAAAATCACGTTTGATATATAACTTTCGATTAGTTGCGTTGAGTGGGACTTAATAACCCACTTATTCTTCTCGTCTATTATTTGCCTAGGTACGGAACTTTACTCTTGATAAAAATCGTATGTAACTTACATATACCTTGTTCAAGCTAGCTAGGTAGGCTCGTCTAAAACCTGTCAGAGCTCCAGAGGAAGCAAGGTGTGCTGCTATAAGTACCCAAAGCAACGGAACAGGGACCACCATGGTGTCGATAAACGTTCCTCGCGTTTTAGAGCCCTAACGACAGCCGTACCGATGGTAAGAGACCGAACACAGTTTTACGCTGGTTCCCTGGGCAAAAGGCCACTGCCAGATATGGGACGTATTCTGTGTGAGTACATCTGCACCCACTTACCTTAACCACACTATTAAGTTAGAATACACCGAGCTAAAATACTAGCAATCTAGAGTCAGCATACAACTTTGTTCCGATTGCTATCGAGACGGCTGGTCCTGGGTGTTTGAACGGCAAGATTCTTAGTCAGGACTTGCATCGGCGTAGGTATATGATATAAGATTTGTACCTAACTAGCTCCGGCTCCTTACAGCTCCAACAAGTATCGCTGGGAGTCCTGCAGATCAGCATTGCTGTCCTGCCACAAATTCAGTTTCAGTATATTTATTCTGTAAGTAGGCATCAAGGGCTCTTTCACATGTCCGAGCTTACAGATTCAATTAATTAACATTAAATGACATTAATAAGATAACAACAACAATCACAATAATCTTATTTTATAATTATAAGGACATGTCAAATGATATTATATTTTCCTTTGAAATATGCTCTTGGTTATACTTGGCAAGCTTTCAACAAAACTTGAAAATTTTGTTGTTTCCATAGAAATCTTTGCAACTTGACCACGGTTAAAAGTGAAGACTCTTGTGCTAAGCGATTATTTATTTCAGATCTTGAAAATAGACTTGGTTTACATACAAAACTTATAAACCAGAAAAAATGAATCTGTTTTATTGTCATGTGGTTTTAGTAAATAAATGCCTGATTACTGATAACTAACCAGCACATTGACCCGCAACAACGCACAAAATCTAATCTAATAACTAAGATTAGTTTTGATTACTATACTATAATATTCTTCACATGTCCACTACCAACTAAGGAAGAGCAGTGCCGCTTAGCACAGGTATTGAATACTTAAAGTTTCTGTCAAAAAATTCATTTTTTGTACAAGTTTTTAATGCCGACTGTACTTTTCTGTATACCGTCATCAACTACTCATTCTAACGAACCCAAACTCAACGGGTCTTCTGTCTCCATCATCAGATCAGCTCGATGGTACCATAATATTGAACTGTCATCAAAACTATACTTATACCCAAAATTTCAGCTCAACCGGTCACCGGGAAGTGGGTCAAATTTAACTTTCAATATTTGGCCCATAATACTAACAGGGCAAGTTATTATAAAGATTGTAAAAAGAGGCGCCCTCAAATAATAATTGTAAACCCGTCTGTGACTGAATGAATGATTTATTATTAAGTATTATTATTATAGTCAGGTAGGTAAAGTTAATAAAGGGCACATGTTAAGCTTCATAATAATGTTATTTAATCATGAACCATGAAAGCCATCCACCGCTGGACATAGGCCTCTCTGAAAGAGTGTCAATGTGACCTGCGCCATCCGCATTTCTATTCTATTCTATTCCGCATCCAGCAGTCTCTTGCAACCTTTACCAGGTCATCCATCCACCTTGTGCACCCACTCTGCGCCGTCCGGTATGTAGTATTCAGTATCTAGGATTATCAGTATTGTCACACTCATTAAGGCACTGTTTCCACCGCCCGGCGACGAGCGATGAGCTATCGGCGATTTTCTCGCCAAAGAAACGAACAAAAGATAAGCTCTCCCATGTAAATAAAAGAGAGATATATATATATTTATAGTTCATCGCGGTGTGAACAGCCAGTGATGAACTAAAAATATATATCTCTCTCTTTATTTACACAAAAGCGATTAATATTTTGTTCGTTTCTTGGGCTAGAAACAAGTCGATAGTTCATATTTCACTCGCCGGCAGTGGGACCAGTGCCTAATACAGTGTTTATTTGTATTGGATACATTCAGGCTGTGTCTCGGCCTTCCTGCGGCTACAACTGCTGCCGGTGAGTTTTGGTTTGACACATCATATTGGGACACTGAGGATTTTAATAAATGTTTGCCAATGCACATTGTTAAGGCTTAATGCTAGACCAATATTTGGATTAAAATCAAAACTTTGCATAAGATGTTAGTTAGTATATTTAAATGCTAAACCCAATGGTAAATCGTGCTGGACAGGGTCCACTTTGTGACCAGAGGGGTAGTAATGTAACGTTTTGAACGCGCGTTAGGTAGATCCAACTGTCATCTTTCCATGTAAAAATTGACATGTAGATATACCTAACGTACGTACAATGTGTTACACAACGTAACAACGTAGGTACAAGGCCATTTCTTTGTCATTTTGTAGCACTTTAAGGTCCGGTAAAACTGCCTTATTATAACACTATAGATGTCTAGGACAACTGGGTTTGTCACGCCACTTTCATCGTACATTCCACGTTCCATACTCGATATACATTTAAAGGAAGCTGGGTCACGTCTTGGTCTATAGGTTTTGAGTTGGTCCTAGGCTGAAATGGTGAAATCCAGATGTTCCAATAAAATTCGTTGTTCGTTGTTCACTAGTAGAGTTGTGAGTGACAGTTCTGACTTCTGACGTTCAGTAAGTCAAGTCGTTTGCGAAGTTTAGTAGTTATTTAAATCGGCGTATGCACACGACACTGTTTCATAAGAAACTTATTTTTATACTTTACATACGTTACTTTACTTTACTCTGTTCGAGTCAATTCTTACATTTTGTTTAACAATTACAAAGTTGATAACGTAATAATTCGCTGAGCGGAAGTCCTTTTCTTTTATTAAATTAATTAGTCGTCCTGCACATTGTGTGTCAATGGCTGTCTTTATAAATTTGTCTATCGGATACGTTCGGAAATACGTCGCTATTGAAATGATTATAATATATTTTCGGACTTCAAAATAAAGGCCGCTCCACATTCACAGGCGTGAATCGCGGCGCAAATCGCGCGTGAATTCTTCGCTGGCTCCACATTCGCAGTGCGCAATTTATCTGGCGTTTGTAAGCTTGTGCTTTTACTGGGGCACTATACAGTACTTGTAGTTCAAGGGATTCATTTTTAATTAAATAATTCCAACAATCGTCGTACAGAGTATCATTATACTGCTTGTTTTGCACGGCGTGACGTGACGTAATGTCAAATGTCATTCAACTAATCAACTTTCACTTGAGCGTTTTCGAGACAAATCTAAATTACTTTTTAAAAATGCAGAATACTTATTGTAGATTATTCTAAATATTCTATTTTATTTAAAATAACACTTTTTGGGGTAAAATACACAATGAGGTACTTGTTTAAGTGTGTGTGTTAATAGTATTATTAACCACTTTTCAACATTTACGCAACAAACCTATTGTCGGACGGCCAAGGAAGGTCACTAGTAAGTAAGAATATGAAGTGACCTTGATTATGCCGACCGCCGTGCTTCCGACATATTACTATCTACACGGGCCGAATCACGCGCAGGCCGGCATGCAATCCTGCCGATATCGGCCCGTGATCAAACTGTCAAACGAGTTCTGCTGACAAATTGCATGCAAATCACAACCACAGTTTGTGATGGGGAATCCACATTATGTGATTTTACTCCAATTTGTCAGTACAACATGTCGAAATCATAATTGGGTGTAGCGTACAGACGTAACAACTGCATTTACAATTTCATTCGGTGTGCCCAGTTAACAGGAAGAAAGCGAAAATGGGCGCATTCAAACGGTCCTGCGAAGCGCACTGCAAGATTGTTAATAACCGATGAGATAGGGCAAGACAACACGTCTAACTGGGACGGCCGCGACATACTCTCGGTTTTTCTCGCACTATACCTCTTGTTCTAAGTGTTCTAATAAGAGAGAGACTGATAGTGCGAGAAAAATTGAGAGAGCTCGTTCGCCGGCGCGTGATAGCCGTGCAGCACACAAAAATCTAAACACACAAATAACACTAGAATATAAGTCTGTAACTAACATCTATGGATTCCGTCCGAAATAAAAAGTTTATTATTATTATTGGGCTGACAAATCATGTAATGTATATACCCCATTAGTCGCTTTGAGACACGCTTTGGAGTCTATTTTTTTCACAAGCATTATATTAGGCCTGCCTCACACTGGCGCGGCCTTAATGGGGTATAAAGATTGTACTGTAATTTTACCCCAGTTTGTCAGTACAACATGTCGAAGTCATAAGTGGGAATGGACGAAAATATCAGAAGTGCCTGATTCTTTTTTTGATGGAATGGTGGGTACACACTGAGCAAACGAACGACCAAGGAACGCGAAGCTTTTACGTGACAGCTATTTATTAGAGTGAGATACATGTGTACCCACCAATACGAATAATGGGCAATCCACATTACGTGATTTGTTAGCGTGATATTCAAACGGTCCTGCGAAGCGGACTGCAAGATTATTACTAACCGATGAGATAGGGCGAGACACCACGTCTATCATGAAACGGCCGTAGACAGCACGTCTATCATGAGACGGCCGTGACATACTCTCGATTTTTCTCGCACTATCCGTCTCTCTCTTATTAGAACACTTAGGACAAGAGGTATAGTGCGAGAAAAATCGAGAGTATGTCGCGGCCGTCCCATGTTAGACGTGCTGTCTTGCCCTATCCCATCGGTTAGTAACAATCTTGCAGTCCGCATGGCAGGACCGTTTGAATCGGCAATTTTCGCCTTCTTACTGTTAACTGGCCACACTGAATGAAATTGTAGTTGCAGTTGTTATGCCGCGTTTATACGCTTGCGATGGCTTGGCGCGTGAGCCAGCTTTGCGTTAGAGGGAGAGGGCTATAATTCGATCTCATTCGTTTACATAGCTGCGTCCTGCTCACGCGCCAAGCCATTGCAAGCGTATAAACGTGGCATTACGTCTGTACGCTACGCCCAATTCTGACTTCGACATGTTGTAGAGCACTAGTACTACTACTAGTACTAGTACACTTGTGTGTTTCCTTCATGAACGTCTGTAATTACTGTATGTGTTAGCAAAATTACAATAAACATATATTAAAAACAAGTGGCAAACCAATTGTTGGCAAGGGGCTAGCTGCCATTGGTTCTCGGTTCATATATTACAGAAAAGCCTGACAGGGCCACTATATGCGTACAATATAGTACTTTAGGATGGATAAAGGTCAATTATATGTAGGTACATTGTATATTATTACTGTACAAAATACTTTTTTATTTTTGCCACTGTTTAAGCATCGGGGGTTACTTCCCTGCCTATGAAGCTGAAGGTTCTGGTTTTGAATCCCGGTAAGGGAAAATATTTGTGTAATGAGCATGAATAGTTCTTTATGAGTATTGGACATTTTCTATGTATTTAAGTTATAATATCTATTCAATATATTAAATACTAGCTTCTGCCCGCGACTCCGTCCGCGTGGAACTCGTTTACATCACAGCTCCATACAAACTTTCACTTCCCCATTTCACCCCCTTAGGCAATGATTTCGGAGATAAAAACTATCCTATGTCCTTCCCCGGGACTCAAACTATCTCTATACCAAATTTCACCTCAATTGATTCAGCGGTTTAGCGTGAAAAGGTAACAGACAGACAGACACACTTTCGCATTTATAATATTAGTATTGAAGTATGGATGGACGGTACGGATACAGTATGGATAATGCAGTCTAGTACCCGGTCATAACTTTAGCCATATTGAGCTTACTATGGGGGTTCGATCAAAGCACGGTTATCACAAAAACGCGCGAGCTGTATCGGGGCGAGATATTCTATTTGTCTGTTTCTAAGTGTTTTAATTAGAAATAAACGGATAGTCTATCTCGCCGCGACACAGCTCGCGCGCCGTCTTGTGATAACCGTGCTCGTAAAAGAAACTTAAGAAGAAGAAAACAGAATAACTGGTATCGACCTCAGCAACGAGATGGCTGCGAAAAGAAGAGAGGATCATAAGAATAACATAAATAACATACTCACATTGTTATGTTCCTCACAGACGTATAAGTTCCTTTTTCGGCAATTCTTCCGCAAAGATTGGCACTAATAGTTGATTGTAAATACTTTGGGATGCTCAAATACGCCGAAAAAGTTGTCCAAGAAGCAATTCCAAAGTAGCCATAACACTAATAAGTAATAATAACAAAATCGCGAACAATTGCACAATTCCGTGTTTGACAGAGACAACAGTCAAGTGACAGTCATTCGCACAGACTAATAAGCGATACTGTCTTCCGTAATGGCATCTCATTTCGATCTCCCAAAAGATATTCCCAAAAGAATTTAGTAAATTAAATAAAAGAGCACTTTCTCAATCTTTAAGACGTGGATTGTCGAAATCGTCTCGAATCTCGTCAAAATACTATATCTGGCCAAATAATACTTATTATCCATAAAATATTTACACATGCGGGAAAGTCAATCCCTAGCTCGCCTGTTGGCCGGGCGTCTTCACGGGACGCTGTCATAGTGACGTTTGAGTTAGTGAATAAGGGTTTTTATTCACGACGTCCTGACAGGGTGATGTCAAGGGGCGCCGGCCTATAAACTAACGTCCGTCGGTTAGACGAACGTTGGTTGATTCGCCTATAGTAGACAAATTACGCAATTAATTTGGACAAAATGGATATCATGAGGTTCTGTACAAAATGTTTGCTTGGTTTAATGCCATTCCAGCAGTTAAATCCGTTGCTTCGGCGAGATAAAAGAGAAAACGTTAGTGAATGCCGATATACCGTCCAAGCTAACGTCGCCACAGGTGAGAACGCGTTTTCACCTACGTCTCGAGATAAACGCTGCTTAAAGAATAGCTATGCTGACAAGTATGCGAGTGCGAGGATGAGTTATGAAAATTACACCCAACATACAAACTTACAAAACTTCAGACTTAAATGTCTCTCTTTCAGGTGGTTCGACGACCAAACAAAACGTTTTTTAACATTAGCAGGCTAACGGCGTGATATTTTAAGAAACTTATGCCCGCTTTCTTGTAATACTTGTATGAACTAGAATAACTTGAGAAATTAGTTTGACACGTGTACGTTCTCTAATTATTTATTTATTTGTTTATTTTTATTTATTGACAAATACATTTACGTGACATTACAGTAATAACCAATGCGCCACGAAACCAAAACAACAAATAATACTATTTATATATGTATTATACAGGGTGACATTTTAATAAAATAAAATAAAAAATCAATGTCCAAATTCAAGTATAAGATTCTTCAGCAAAATTAAAAAATACGTTTTTTTTGTTTCATATCATTCAGTACAAAAAAGTTAGTAATCGCTGCTTAAAGTTATCCCAAAAAAACCTTACCGCGCGGGCACCTCAGCGCAGCGGGTAGTAAGGTTTGCGCACGGCACGCCTCCCCTCCCTCGACCCCGCGCCGCTCCACGCGGTACTGAATGCCCAGTAACCACGCTGTACGGATAATTCTTTTGGGATAGACAATTTATAATTAAAAAAATACCTACCCGTTTTTTTTCAACAATGGAGTCTAAGAGTGATACCAAATGCCTCCAAAAAATTTGGACACTGATTAAAATGTCACCCTGTATATGTATATAAGACACTTCAGGTGGATTTGGGTAGGTCAACTTGCCTGTTCCTGTTATATGAAGTGACCACTCCTGAATAAAACTAGCTCAGGACCGGGATGTGGCGTACTCGCGAGTGGCCTATGCTTAGCAAGCACCATCCAATTATGATGATGATGATGATGACAGATAGATAGATCATCGATTGACCGATGTATAAAAATTGACAACCTCACTCAATATCTTTAAAGATCAAAGCAACATACCTTCCGCAACAGTAAGAACTTTTTGAAAACTTCACACATTTTTGGAAAATATGTACGGGTCCCTCGCCACTCGCGGCGGCTCTCCGGCCGCCATTTTTTTCGTCAATTGATTGGCTCTCGCAAATAAAGCAAATGAAGCCGAATTGAATTTGTGATGAGCTCTTCCCAATTTATTTCCTCTGTTACTGCACTGCGTGTGCATATGTCCCTGCATATTGGATGGATGTTAATTTGGTTAATTACTCTTTTGTGTAAAATACGGAAAAGTTGTGCTGTGTAAATACGGTCATGTGTTCTGGTAAATTGAGTACAAAACTGCTTGGTTTAAGTCAACGCACGTAAAAGAGCTTCGTCGGTCATGCATTTTATATTGCGCCTGGTGATCTTTTTACGTGTGTTGATTTGTTATACATTTTATTACATTAAACGCAGGCATACCCGCAGGATTAAATATAGCCAATTATCATCCAGAAAGTTCATTGTACGCGCAAGTGAAAGATTTTTTAAAATCAGATAATTGTTCCGGTGAATACCCACTACATACAAACAAAATTATAAACTTACAAAGCTACAAACTCACTTAATTTTCCTCTGTATAATATTATTATAGTAGTGTGCTGTGGTTCATATATCATTACTTTCCCTAACCCTCCAAACAATAGGCCGACCATGGAATGCATTGTGCGTACGTTAAGTAGATCTAAATGTCGTTTTTTCTATGGAAAAATGACAGTTGGTACTACCTAACGCGCATTCCAAACGTTACGTGATTACCCCTGGAATAGGTACTCACATAATATGAAATTGTTATGTAAATAGATAAAACACGGAAATAATTTGAATTCAAAATGCAACCAGGCCCGGTTAGAGCTTGCTTCTAAGGGTAACGCTATCTACAAAGGGTGATACTACGTGACATACGATAACTCACTAGTTATAACTATATACCATGATTTATTTTTCTATATTTAACACCTAGCTGTCAACCGGTGATTAGAGGACCTATCCTCATCAGTTTAAAAATACTCCAACAGCGAATGAAATCGCTGAACAGTATTGAAAGCACCCTGAACTAAAAGTGGTAATTTTTTAAATTTTTGCGGCGCGCGGGCGCACTTTTTGCTGCACAACTTCAGTCATCCGTCTTCCGGCGATGCATGGGGAAAAGTTACTGACAGATCGGTGCACTGCGGGCCAGGAAAATGGTACGCTAGGATTGCACCGATTTATTTTAGACCGATCAATGTTAAATATGGCGCCAGGCGCCAGCTGTCGTCGTCGACTCCTATAAACTTGTCAAACTTTTCATTCATTCAGATTTTAACGAATACCATTTAAGATTATAGGCGGTTTGGTGCAGCCCGAAGGGAAAATAAAACTAGTGGATCTGTAACTGTAGCACTAGCGAGTATTTGGGAGATCACCCCTTACGCTTCACATACAAACTTACAAAATCACGTGGTCTATCTATCTCTGTCGCTCGAATTAGCAAGTGCGACAGAGATGGAGATACCCGAAAGAAGTTCGTTATCGTTTCACGGTAGGCCGCCGTCAGCTTTGGGCTTAAATTCTACCGTATGTTCGAATGTCCCAATGTCACGCTGTCCGGCTGCTCTACATACAGGTCGCATTTGTCGAACGTTTCTCGTGAAATTTCGTAAGCCTGTTCAATAATGATATAGTTTTTTTATGGCGATTCGGTTGTTCAAAATTGTAAAAATATTTTTTTAAGAAAAAACAGGCTGTCTATTTCTACAGCAAACAGAGCCACTGGTTACGTCTGTATATAATATTAGTATTGGTTAGACTAAAAATATCTAATTACAAATAATTTCCAATGAATTATGATACTCTCCTGTTTCACTTGCACTCCAGTGTACACTGGCGGCGACTTCACGACACGGGCTAATTTATGGAAAGCCGGGCAACTTGGGCGTACTTCAGGTGCCGCCAGTGTATTGATGAAATTCAAGCGGTTACACTTTCGGACAATGAATAAGTGTTCGCAATTGGTGTTCGCAAGTTTGCAGTTGTTTGTCGGTTTAGGTGGAAATGGAGGCTTTTTTGTTATGTTTGTAGCACTTACTTACCATTTACCAAACCAAGTCTCATGTGTCCGGTCATACTTGTATACATCATCATCAAAAATGATAACCATCATCATCATCATCATAATCATCATCATAATCATCATCATCATCATTATCCTATCCCATATCATGGATGAGAGGGAACGGGCGGTAGTCCCCTTCTCATACATCTTTTTAATTTCTTCTCAGATTTATGCAGGTTTCCTAACGATGTTTTCCTTATCCTAAAAACCTTCCGCAGAATTCATTGGTACGAGCTGAATTGTATACTGTCTTGCCAATATTCTTCAAACGAATCTCTGCTTCAAGGGTACTCAGTTCTGCAAGGGGTCCGATTTCCCGTCGGGTCAGTTTTAAAATGGGTGAAAGGGTACCCTCAAAACGCACACAGGTATGGCGTTGATCATTGTAACCTTTTCCATCATCATCCTACATATTTCTCACTGCTGTGGGCATAGGATGCTTGCCATTTTATCACTTATCAATGTGGACTAGATTGATGATCTTTTGCAAGTTCATTGGTGTAGGCATTTCCTCAAGTATCAAGAATAGTTTTATTTTTCAGTGGATACATCTAAAGGGTTAATTTGAGATATTTAAAGACCTTATTGCTTCGCTTATAAACGCATGTCAAATTCCTTTGCAGCTTAAAGCGTTAGACGTATTGACTGCGGGAAAGATGCCTATTTGTGTTGCTGATTGAGACAAGTTAGGCTACCTAACTTCCGAGTGGGCACTGAAATGGGAAGGTTACTATATTACAACTTACTAGTTGGCATCATAGTTTAGGCAGCAGTTCCAATTCAAAGTTTGAAAGATATCCATTGTCGGTATGCCAAGATTTGAACACGATTGATATTGGAACCGACACTTGTCTGTAACTAGGGCACGAACTTTGGTATGAGTTATAGATTATATGTAGAGTTTCTCAGTGAGATTAGGTAGCCCATTACGGGTGACTTCTGGGTCATGCTCCGAAATGACAAAAAGTGAAGAAGATCGTCTTACTATACATCTTTTCTCATGGGATCAACCACGAAATCGTGTAAAAATAACAGAGCTAATTCATTGAGGGTTAATGTTACCTGTTCTTTTTTTCGATTTATTGGTTGATCTTATAAAATTCAATACGTATTACCATCTTTTGTCATTCTAGAACAAACCTACAACTTAGAGCAACTTTTATTTAATTTCATAAAAAAGGCGATGGAGGGACGTTTAGGACGCGTTCTGCTTGGGTTTACGGGAGAATGCCAGCAATAGGGCCGAGTGGAAGAAAAGGGAGGAGGCCTTTGCCCAGCAGTGGGAAACCTAAACAGCCCCCCTATTCTGTAACTTGTTTTAAGGTCACCTCAACGCTCACCCACAAATTTATTTATTTATTTATTAGATACACTTTACAGACATCATACATTATGAGACACAATGGTTCTTTATGAATAGCTTATAGACTAGCATGACCTCCAAGGCAAGTGCACAGAGCGTGATCAGCGAGTTAGCGCATATGCAAGCAAGTGCGACGAATCTGCATTGAATATTAATATCATACGTTTAACCAGTAAGTATAAATCACAAAAAATTGTCTACAAGTCCAGAATGTTAAAACTGTCTAAAATGAACTGAAACTAGAGTTACAGTTACAACTTAGTACTATTCAGGGTGAGTAGAGAAGAGGACGTCCGTTAAGGTCTTTTTGAAATTAGTAATGCGCGTCAAATATATCAACTAAGACATTATTATTATAATTATTATTCGCCAAGTCGTTGTACTGACGACAGATCGTTGTGCCTGGATTATAGAAAGACGTGCTGTCAAATATATTCTGACACCGCGATGCGTATAGAGACTAAGCGTAGGGTAGGTCTAGTTGCGTCACGGGTGACCGGCGGGGTGAGCCGCATTAGCGCGTAATAACAGCCCTGGCTAAGAAAAAAAAACCTGCGATGTAATGAGGTGAATGTCTGTTTGCTTGGATGACGTTCAATGAATGCCCAATATTACTCATACTCGTATTATAAATTCACTTAGAATTGAATTCATGACCACCGACCTGTCTCTCCCGTTAATTAAGTTTCGTTAAGTTATATTTAATTGATTTGGTTAGTTTTGTGCCGTTAAAACCCGAAGATTAGCATATATAGCACAAGGTACCAGAGTCACCAGAGTTGTATTTAGTTTCATCTACTATTTAAAACCACATATTTTTTTTTCATTTCATACGTTAAAGTAAAAACACTAAAATACGCAAAAACGTCTGAACGGATTAAAATTAACCTAGCTTAAAATTAACCCATACGATTCTTAGTATAGAGTGTCTAGACACTGCTTGGAAAACATACCTACAAATACTTTTTTACCTCAATCAAAGTCGCAGGATAAGCTAAATACCTATAAACTTCACTTTCAAAATGGGAGTTGAGGCCGATGAACCCCGTACAGGGGCCTTACCACGATCTGTTAACGCGATTCATTTTAGGACCTAAACTGAATCGAAAGCTGTCAGTTACATAGAAAAACTGTCACAAAATGACAGATCAAACCTAAATTGAATTGCAATGGGACGTTGTGGTAACCCCCCAGAACTACTTAACCCTGTTATGTCTACTCACTAATATTAATACGCCAATATCCAGTATTTTTAGCAACAAATAGCGAAACTAAGATTGCATCGCAGGAAGCTGGCAAGACGAGAAATTTGAATGTATGATGTTGATGTCGTCTAGGCAAACGCGGGCCGTGTTGCGCAAGGTCAGTAACGCGCAGGCGTCGCTGCGCAGATACATCACTCACCCGTATAGCGGCAAATCTTCATCCCTATGAAAGCTGTCTTCTCATCCCCGTACAACTTATAACCTTAAAATGTAAAATTGTACCGAGATGTCAGCTGTCATACAAGATTCGCCGCGATACGTATAGGATGGACCTATAATACTCTGAACAGGCTGCACGTTGTTGCCACAGCGAGGGGCGGAAAGGCTCCTATGCAGCTAAATTAAGAACTGGTCTTAAAATAAAGTAAATAAATAAATGAATAAATATTTGGGGACAATCTAACACAAATCGATCTAGTCCCAAACTAAGCAAAGCTTGTACTAGTATGGGTACTAGACGACGATATACATACTTAAATAGATAAATAAATACTTAAATACATAGAAAACATCCATGACTCAGGAACAAATATTCATGCTCAGCACACAAATAAATGCCCTTACCGGGATTCGAACCCGGGACCTCCGGCTTCGTAGGCAGGGTCACTACCAACTAGGCCACAGAGGTCGTCAAATGGCTGATGACTTGCTATAAAAAAACCTTCTAAATTTGAACGGGTAATGGTTTATGTGCCACAACTTCATAATAAATCAGTTGTGGCAAATAATTTATTTATTGACAAATTCATTTACGTGACATTACAGTAATAACCAATGCGTCACGAAACCAAAACAACAAATAATACTATTTAGGCGACGAAACGGCGTGGCCCCGTTGCATCGTTGTCTCCGGTGTAGGATTCGGCAGATTGCCCCGGAACCGTCGAAACACTACACCCTTCGGCCAGAAGTCAGCACATGCGACGGTCTCCTGCAGCGGCCGCGGCACGCGCACCACAAACGAGCTGAAGTGCACATAGTGGCGCGAACGCAGCTGGAACACCCTCAGCGAGAAGCCGGTCTTCTGACGAACGTACTCCGCCATATCATCAGCCGTGGCGGAGTAATGCAGGCGCGATACATATATCGCCTTGCTCGGTGTGGCAACCCGAAGACCGGAACCAACCGGTTCGGCAGTACCACACTGACTCTTGCGCGGCTTGCGCTTCCTCGACACCGCTTTAAAACCCTCCTTTTCCACATCGGTGCGCGGGGGCTTCTCCTTTGGAGGAACCCGAACTTCACGCGCTCTTGAGGGCGCGTCTCTCCGGTCGGCTGCGACAGATCGACCAGCTACGGCATCAGCATAGCGATGACGTGATTTAGTGGATGGGGCGGGGGGAGGCCCGGCGCGGAGGGGGCACGCGGGCCGTGGAACGGCATGCGCGGTGTCAGCAACATGCAAACTGACCGAGTCGACACTTGACGCCCGGTCATTACTCTTGAAATTTGACCCCGCTGGTGACCGAGTTTCCGGGGCACTATTACGCAAACTGATAATTTCTTTGCGTAACTCGGCAATGGTAACGCGCGAATCGTCAAACTTTTTCAAAATTTCAGCCATGCCTGCTTTAAGAGCCACGATTTCCTTCAGCAGGCCACTCACGTCGACATGTTCTGGATTGCAGGACGGCAATCTGGAGACCTCCGTCGCCACGAACTCAGGCAAGTCGCTCTCACGCTCCCTCAGAACATCAATGATGTCCTTAAGGGTTTTTTCCCCGGTTTCGTCTCCTCTCCGGTGAGGTATAAATGTGCCGGCGATCCCGAGGGACTGGAACAGCACTTTCTTCGCTGCGCAAATTTCGGCGGCACTGAAGCTCGCCAAACAGACCTGCTCCGCGTCCAACTCATCTTCCCGCAGTATCCGCAGCAGAAAGGTGAGTAGCTTATTCACGATGGGTTCACTCATCGTTTCAAAACTATTAGCAGCGGTCGAGCCGCGCTATGTCCGCAATTAATTAATTAATTAGTCATCAATGCGTCTACGTCGCTGCGCGCACTGGACTCGACTAATAAAAAGTGGAACTATAACAAGGACAATGAATGATATCCCTTTGTCACACTTATCGAGATTTGTATGCTACCAGCTCGCTCGCACGTGGTATTATTATTACCATAGCCTGTCCAGAGTATAGATTATAGTATAGTAGATTGTCCACGAGGAAAACTGAGCTTTTGCTAGACTCTTCTTTCGTGGAGAAAACCTACACGTCTCCTACAGTCGACAACGAAAATGTGGGCAAAGACAAAGTGATCAAAAATATGAACACGACTGTATTATTAGGCTTCATATAGGGTTGCTCAGATATTTTTGAACATTTGGGAGCGTACATATTATGAGTCATCGGAAGATGACTGGGCATATTAGGTATGTTATTTCTATCCACTAGCTAGAACAGTGCTTTCAACCTTTTTCATGACGTCCTTAGATGGAAAAATATTTCGTGTAGCCAAACAAGATTTTTAGTGTTACGTCGGTTATTTATTCGCTATAATAATTAAACCCTATTATAATGAATTGAGGTTTATAGCCCGTCAGGCCACTCAAGATGCAAGGTGGTCTAATGAAGACATACGGTGCGTGTATGACCGCGTAGCAGGTTCATGTTACTGTGCCAGTGCTGTATTGTAAACGATACGGGAGTGGAAACCTTTAGCTTACAATATCATACGAATATACACACTGTACATTGTACTTTACTTTGTGTACACTTGTACATTACTTTGCCTTTGCTTAAAAAAAAAACATTATGATTGAGGAAAAGCACCTGCCAGACAGAATGGCTATGCCGATGCCCCGAAACCAACCATGAACAACAAAGACAGAACTGTGTTTAAAAACCGCGTGTAGTTTTATGAAACGAGAAAGCCATTTATCTCTGTTAGGCAGCTGTCTCCCAGTCTGTGGCCGTCTCGATTAATATGGGCATACTCAAGTTTTATAACAGTCGTTTACGTCAACTATCACGTGGAGGTAAGGGTGCGGGCACACGGCACAGATCGAATAGCGGATTCAGTAAAGGTGCGGGAACCACCGCCCGTGGCGTAAGTATCCGCCAGGATAGTTGGAAGTTTTTCCACCTTCTTCTTCAAGTGACAATCTATCGGGCTGTAGAGCCATTACGCGGAAATATGATCTTGTACCTTCTCAGGTCCTACCTACCCGTTCAACATGTTACTCGTACATAAGGTTTATTTAATGCCCATATATTTTGAAGCCACGCCTTCCCCGAGCTGGTTTCTTACCTTAGATCGTCTGACGAATCTCTGCAGGAGTTTACAATGTTTACATTTCTCATTTCACAGATCTCTGTATTTTTCTGTATATCCATATTTCAAGAGCTTCTAACCGATTGTTCGTAGTGTGGGTTTTCTGACAACTATACAGTGTATTAAGCAACCAAGGTATGGTCACTGGTGGATGTAACTTTAATTTTCTTCGCTACTCACTTACCATGCAATATTTCAGTCGAAAAGCAGCCATACGAGAAAGAATGCAGAACCGCCAAAGTGAGAGCAATAGAGACATTCCGTCTAAAAACTTACGAGAGGTACACTGCGGCATGTTGGCTTATTATGTGAGCATTCCAACTGGGCAAATCCTTCAACCTTACACAATACCGCACCCCTAGGAACCCATAGTCCACGAGCTAGCAGATTTTCGTGAACAATCGCCCCCCCGTGCGATAAATTGTGAGTTTTTTTACGTGTTTGGGAGGCTGCTGCTGGTCACCCATCGACGGAGCCGCAGCTGATGTCCCAGGGGCTTCACGATACAACATGCTGAAGCTTCTCACAATTTATCGCCCCGGGGGGAAGTGACTGACAAAAAATGCTGCCAGCTCGCGGGCTATCACTACTTGCTGTATAGAAAGTTGGATTCCTGACCCCGTATCATGGTCGGCCTTATCACACGATAAGTGACTAGATAGAGCGTCCGTCACTGGCTGACACCGTTCGATATAACGAGACGACGCTCTTACCGTGCCGTTGCCTGGTCGTGAGTAGGTCGCCAGAGCTCCAGAGACTGCGTTGTGTTAAGAGTGAGGACCATTTGTTTCTAGCTGTCGACACAACGAATATCCAATTCCAAACCAATGAAATTTCGGCGACGCGCTTCCATATGTAATGCAAGCATGTGAACCCCGGATACAACGAAGGTTACGTCACTTTTCTTTTGGTACCCTGACTGCATGCCTTTGACTATTTATACCTGTGTACTCTTTGGTATAGTCGTACCTTTACAAAGTGACTTGTTTCGCGACCTTCACGAGGGCGGAGTGTCATTGATCCCGCCAGACGTGGGATTTCCTGAGCCTCGTCTAGTGACCGCCTCTAGAACATTCCTAGACTGTGATATCGTTTCAAACACTCGTTGTGAGGAACTGTGCCGTCACTTGGTCGAGGGGTTAGATGCTATTCAGTTGAAGCGAATTGGCTTCTAAGCATATACATTCATGGCCGTGTACCCAAACAGGGTAGGCAGAGGATACTTTTAACATTCAGTGCCACTTGCCAGTGAAATTGTGATATTGCAGTGTTAGCCTAGTGCCCACAACACACCAACCCGATCCCGTAGATTCCAGCTTTGGACATCCCCGGAATGTCATAGGGATATTTCCACTTTCATGAGGCCGGAGTATAACCATCTGCGATATTTGACAGGGGACATGTCGTCTTTCATGTCCTTGTCATTTTGCACCGACGAAGGAAGGCGAGTATTCAATTGAATGCAATCGGCCATTAACAAATGACTATAACCCTCGACGCCACGCGTCACCAGAGGATAATGACAATTAATGAGTCTTTCCAATTAGCATTGGCTAAAAGTAGTGTGTCTAATAAGTTATTCAACAAGGCAAGCAGCCATAATAACAAAAGTGAAAGTGAAAAATAACAGCTCCTGCAAAGCAAACAGTAAAATAAAGGCACGGAAAGGTTACCTCTTGACATAGTTTTCGTTCCGGGGGGCGAAATAGGGCAACATGTGACTTGTTAAGGCGGATTTAACCCTCGAAACTAGCTTGGCTGCTGTTAGCTCGGCATGCGGCTAGAGGCTAGAGAAACTTGCTAAAAACAGTTCAAAATATGTTTTTGTGAATAGGAACAATGAAGTTTTTATTAAATTGAATTTTCGGTCATTTAGTTATAGCCTTGGGCTCTCAAAATCACCTTTTTACGTCAGTCATCAGTACAGTCAAAACATTTTTAACGCAAAAGTTTTAGTGTAACGGGGCACAATACCGACACTACAATTTAGGTATTACAGACAGCCCCATGTGCAGAGCTTGCATGGAGGCAGGGGAAACAACTAAACACATTCTACTGGACTGCAAGCAGGTAGAAGTATACAGGAAAAAGCACCAAGGGTCACCAGACACATTACGGGGCGCAGTCAGCAACACCAAGGCACTCACCAACTTTGTAAAGGAGCTGACACCGTATCATGGTGGGCCTTATCACACGATAAGTGACAAGATAGAGCGGCCGTCACTAGCTGACACCGTTCGATAGAACGAGACGCCGCTCCTATCTTGTCACTTATGGCGTGATAAGGCCGACTACCCAACTAGCAAAAACCAGGCCTACAACAGTCTCAAGACTACAATTTTTTCGCTCTTACTTTGATCCTATATCATCGTATAAGCCTGGATTTGGGCACCAATTATAAGCGTATTTGTTTTAATATCGTTCTAATATCAGTCTTATTAGATGCTGTTCGCTTTTACAGTAATCTTGCCAAAACGAATTTAAATGCCTTAGGCTAATATTGCATTTACCTAAGTATCTTGTAAGCCTGCATGAGCTTAAATTGGTCTAACGTTAGAATATTGTGAGCCTAAACAAGCTTATTATGATTTGTTGTAGGATCGTGTAAGCCTGCATGGGCTTATATTGATCTAACGTTAGAATACTGTGAGCCTAAACAAGCTTATTATGATTTTTTGTAGGATCGTGTAAGCCTGCATGGGCTTATATTGACCTAACGTTAGAATACTCTGAGCCTAAAGAAGCTTATTATGATTTAGTACTTAATTATTGTAGGATCACTCGATATTTGAAACAGTCTGAGAGTCGAGTCGGTCAGTATGTTAAAGTGCAACGTGAAAGTAAAAAATAAAAAGGTTTGAGTGACTGTTTATTAAGTATAATTAATATTGTAATATAATAACGTGTTTGTTTTCATCTGGTGTGTATTTGTTTTACGGTAAGTAATTTGCATGGTAGATTTTATTTACTGTAAAGTAGACCCTGTTTTACGCTTCAAAATTCATGCGCCTAATCAACTATGGTATTTCGTATCCTCTTTTAATTATTTTATTTCTTTATTTGTATTGACAGTGTCGCCATTGATATAGCTGCATTTCACCAGCGCACTGTTAGACTCTTGTAAGATCGTTTAAACTCACGTTAGCATTCTGGATACTAATGGCATGGCCATGTTGAATTAATTAGGGTTCGTTGATTAAAATCTCAAATCGATTTTATTCATCTTAATCTGACCACTTGAACTTATAAATACAAATAAACTAAGTACTTTTTTTATTTAAGTGACAACGTTGGTGTGGCGAAATAGTTGTATTAGATGGGTATAGACCGTTACTTAATCAAGAAAGACATCCGTATGTTATAGTATTTTATGGAACTGTTTTATAAGTAGGGTCTTAAACCGCGAGTGTCGTGATTTGCGATGCGAGCCTTGGCGAGCATCGCAATTAAAGACGCCACGAGCGTTTTAAGACCAAGTTATACACCGTTGCATACAATACTTTTTCTACGACAAATTTTAAATAAATAGCATCAAACTTTTCAGGCAGTAAGTTTTCCGTTAGTTCTATTACTGCTCACGCAATTTCTTCAACAGTGCAGTTATTTTCTTCTTCGTCCATTTAAAAGGAACGTACGAATTTTTCTTCAATTCACAAACACGAATTTGCTTATGAAGTTGGTACTACTGCGATATAGCGGCTGATTAAAAAAAAGTTTGACGATTTGACATCTTGGTAGAATGTATGAACCATAAAAGTACACTAAACAGTGCGTTTATTGGCCATAGAGCATAGAGTTTTTCGACGACTTATTACCGGTGTGATTGTATTTGAGCCTATATCAATGACAGATTTAAAATGGCCTTGAAAAGAAACACACTTCTTGTTGAGTAAAACATCCGTGACATGTTTTACTGAACAAGAAGTGTGTTTACATTACAAAAACGCCATAAATGTCAAACCTAAACATTTATTCTACACTATAATAATAATAATATTATAAAGAGGAAAGATTTGATTGTTTGTTTGTTTGTATTGAATAGGCTCCGAAACTACTGGACTGATTTGAAAAAATCTTTAACCATTAGAAGCCGACATTATCCCTGATGAACATAGGCTACTTATTACCGCGGGAAAATGCTTCATTCTTACGGGAAAATGGAAAATTAATAGAGCGAAGCCGGGCCGGGCAGCTAGTTATAAATAAATAAAAACATAAGGAAACTATTAAATTGGTTTTTTTGGTGTGACAATTGTTTTGTATACACTATTTATGACCACTACATCGAAGACGAATGTGAACTTCGCATCTGGAGTTTTAAGTAGTGTTCGTGCGTCTTTTGTTAGAACATTATTTAGTCTCCTGTTTAAAATAAATAGCAATCCATTAACTGCTTAATGAGGTGTATTAAACATTAACGCCCATTTTTGTAAATCGGTTTTAAGGCGAAATCTTTTTCATAATCGGTTCGGTCTTCGGTCGACGATTCATTTTCACTAAAATCATTTTCAACACAGACTTAATCACTGTCCTCAATCAACCTCTTGTATGCAAGCAGAACCTGCAGAACCCCCACTTATATTGTTTGCAACACCACCTTGCCCTGGCAGCATTAGTACATAAAATAAAATCTTGCTCTTATCTACAATTAATTTGTGTGTTCCTAAAATCGATTTAAGATGAAACCACCTTTTATCGATCTTGTCTTTTGTGTTGTAAGTATGTTGATCCAATATCACTCTAATATCTTACTAAATCACTGCTGGTATCTTATTACAGCTTTAAATAAGATCAGAGATGGACCTCCTTACAGTGATCTTATGCTATGCTGACATTAGTCTGACGTTCTTACAATAGCATTTAGCAAGTCTTTTACAAAATGAAATGAGGTCAGAGAGTGGGGCTATAAGAACAGGTTTTCTAATCCAATCCAATCTTCGTAAATGTTATTGTAAGAGCAAGAGGCTTAAAATTGTATTATAAAATACTCTTATATACATATATGAGACGACGTAACAAGACTCAGCGTTCTTGAGTCGACTAGCTTGTCTGAGACCAATATAAGAGCGATGACATCTTCCAAAACAATTATAAGAGCGCTATAAGCCTACCTCTCTTATAAAGAGCGCATTCTAAGACTATTGTAAAGACAGTTTTCTCAAGTGCAATGAGTCTTCGTAAAATTTATTATAGGAGCAAAAGGCTTATAATAGTATTATAAAATGCTCTTATATACATATATAAGACGAGGCAATAAAACTTAGTGCTCTTGAGTCCTTACTAGCTAGTCTAAGACTAATATAAGAGCGATGACATCTTCCAAAACAATTAAAAGAGCGCTATAAGCCTACCACTCTTCTAAAGAGCGCATTCTAAAACTCTTATAAAGACAGTTTTCTCAAGTGCAATGAGTCTTCGTAAAAGTTATTGTAAGAGCAAGAGGCTTGTAATAGTATTATAAATTGCTCTTATATACATATATAAGACCAGGCAATAAAACTGAGTACTCTTGAGTTCGCACTAGCTAGTCTAAGACTAATATAAGAGCGATGACATCTTCCAAAACAATTATAAGAGCGCTATAAGCCTACCACTCTTATATAGTGCCCATTCCGAGACTGTTATAAGCACAGGTTTTGTTAAGTCCAATGATGCTTCGTAAATGTTATTGTAGGAGTAAGAGGCTTAAATTAGTTTTATAAAATGCTCTTATATACATGTGTAAGTCTAAGTAATAAGACTGAGCATTCTTGAGTCCGTACAAGCTTATCTAAGACTAATATAGGGGCGATGAGATGTTCCAAAACAATTATAAGAGCGCTATAAGCCTACCACTCTCATTAAGTGCGCATTCTGAGACTCTTTTGCTAGTTGGGTATGATACGGGATCTTGGGTGGTTAGAGTAGCGCTGCCCCACCGATTCACGCAAAATATGTGCATTGAATGTCGATTTGCGGAAAATGCCCAGTTTTAATTACTAACTAAATAACTGTTATTGTTACGTTTCAAAAGTACTTAATAATCAAAATTATTCGAAATACGAACCCTTTAGGGCGGGTTGCACCGACTTACGATTACAGACCGATCAACGTTAAATATGGCGCTGACAGCTGTCAGTCCATATAAACTTGTCAAACGTTCCATACATTCAAATTTTAACGAACACCGCTTACGATTACAGACGGTTTGGTGCAACTCACCCTAATGTCCTAGATATATAAAGAAACGTAGAAGAATTTGTCCGTTAAAGTCTAATGTTATTATGGAATGGGGTAAGTCCGCGCGGAGGATGCGCCTTAAGTCTTGTGATGCTTTGGACATTTTCACATCTTCCTGTGCCGTTCCGTGCTTCTAATATAAATAGGTCTTCTTTAGTTCACTTTCACATGTGAGGCTTGCTCGGGGAAGTGAGCGAGCGAAACACACTAACATGTATTTACATTTACGTTGCGAAGAGATAAACAAAAATATCTCGTATACCTACGTAATACCTACGTATTAGGGAGGTAAGCTTGCATACACATATGTAACTAGGTATAACTTGAGTTTAAAACTTGGGTGGGGATATCATCATATCATATCTCTTGATCCTGAACTAATCTTATCCCGCAGAAAAGCATGGTTCCCGTTTTATCAAAGAATGAAAGAAAGAAGATATTTAAATATTCACTACACAAAAGACACACCTAGACAACGGGAGTAGACATACAATACAATTGGCACATATTGTGTGTCTTCGCGGGAGTGAATTGGTCGCTGTCTCAGCATTATGCCGAGGTGTCAGATAGACACCTACAGCGCTAATGTCCACTAGAATCCCCTAGTCTTATCCCCCAGGGAAAAAACGGTTAGGTTATTAGGTGAACTGCGGCCCTGCAGCGCGAGAGCCGAGCGAGCGAAGCGAGCGTGCCGCGGCAGCGTCCGGCGAAGCGCCATAACCGAACATTATCATCTTTTCCTATTTGAATATAAAATAATTGCCGCTGGGTTCCCATGGGTGATCGGGTTCAGGTGATTAACGTGGATAACGTGTGATTTTCAGACAGCACCACTTATCACTTATCGATGTGGATAAGACGTCCGTCACGTTCTGACAAGTATGCGAGTGCGAGAGTGACGGATACCTTATCGACAACGATGAGTGATAAAATGACAACCATGCTACATGCTACAGGTGGTGGACGGCTGACGCTCCTTTACCTTACCTACTGAAGGAACTTAGGGAATCATAGTCATCATCATATCAGCTGAAAGGCGTCCTGATCCCGAAACTACTGGACATAGGCCTCCCCAAAGAGTGCCAAAGTGATAGGTCCTGCGTCCGGCTAATGAGTGACCTGGTAACGGTCGCGGGAGTCCGCTGGATACGGATGGCGCAGGACTTGAATGGTAAGTGACAAATAAATGAATTAATTAAGTTACGTGTTTATTAAAAATAGACGTAGCAGTTGGTAAACAAACTTAAAATCGATTTTTTAATGCAAATTCGCGAGATTCCGAACAAGGTCTTTATGGATTTGTTAAAAACAAAACGATTAAATATGAGCTATAAACTGAAATGGCATCATTCCATACCTAGAGCACTTGAGTGCAGTTGTCCTTGAGTAGCTAGCTGGCTCGATTTATGTGTATAGATGTGTCACTTCTACACACAAGTCATGTGACAAGAAGGGTGTAAGGATGCGGTCTGGAAGCCAGCGAGTAACGGGGCGACGAGCGAGCGAGCGTGCATAGTTAGATTGAACTCGATCAAATGTATGAACAGACTGCGGCCTAAGGCATGAATATGGAGGGTTGTAAGATGACGTAGGCTAGGAAAAAGCTAAATGGAGCACGAGGAACATGGGCGGAGCCGCATGCACTGCTAGGAGAGAAAAAGTCTGTGAGATTGTAAACAAGTAGCTTTGTAAGTTCGTATGTAATGGGTAACTCGGAAACCATTTATCCGATTACAGAAATTCTTTCACCTTGTATAGTATGGACTTTCTGGATGGTTTGACGACCGGTTAGCCTAGTGGGTAGTGACGCTGCCTACGAAGCTGAAGGTCCTGGGTTCGAATCCCGGTAAGGGCAAATATTTGTGTGATGAGCATGAATATTTGTTTCTGAGTCTTGGATGTTTTCTATGTATTTAAGTATTTATATATATTATATATATCGTCGTCTAGTACCCGTAACACAAGCCTTATTGAGCTTACTATGGGGCTAGCTCGATTTGTGTAAGATTGTCCCTTAGTATTTATTTATTTATTTATTTATAGGCTATATTTTATCCCATGGGTTTGGCTGCGTTCTTTGCAATACGAGAGCGAAGCCTACTAGTATAAAAACTCTAAAATAAACTCGTTTTTTATTATCATTGTTGATGCAAATTATTAAGTTTCAGAGTCGCTTCTGCTATAGGAGATACAATATAATATTCTATAGCGGCGACGCTGACCTAAAGTCCGGAACGACTCTAGCACCAAAACAACATCCATTATGTTCCGACACCTTATAGATAACTTAATGAGGACTAATCCTCGCTAAGCGGTGTGTGATGCGCATCTGATTCATCACATCACTATGAATAATGATTGGTTTGATTTAAGTAATTATATATTGAGGATTAATTGTAAATTTAAGTTTCGTAACCATTTATAAAATAAAAGTATGGTCTGGTTGATGTAACTGGTGACCGAAGAGCTGGCGGCTTTCTCTTGCAACGCATCAGCATTGCAATTCAGCGAGGAAATGCTGCCAGCCTCCTCGGTGCTATGCCTCGAGGGCCTTTTTTTAAATTTAACTTAGTTTAAATTTAAATGGAATTAATGTATAATATTAACTTGTATAACATTACGAAATACCTTTATTTAAAGTGTGTATGGGGATTGGGGACAATCATATCCAATTAACGTAGTCCCAAACTAATATAAACAACGCGTTTTTTAATATTACCAATGATGACTCCCAAGAGCCGGTTGTTTCAAACAGTCAGTAATCATAAGTTATGTCTGTAAAAATACTGAGAAGTTTGACAGTTCGCCAAGAACAGATTGCCGGCAGCTTTATATTTTAAAGGCCTCCACACACCGAACGCGGGTCGTGCGTGGGTCGGGTGGTATCTCTATCTCTTTCGCACAGTAGCGCGGCGTCTTTATCGCACAGTAGCGCGGGCCTGCGGCGAGTGCGGCGGGCCCGCGCAACTGTGTGATAGAGATAGTGAGAGAGATATGAAATGCGTTGGTAAGTGAGAGAGATATAGGTATCGGCCCGCGCCGCGCCTGACCCGTGCCGCGCCCGACCCGCGCCGCGCCCGACCCGCGCCGCGTTCGACACGCGCCGCGCATGACCCGTGTTCGGTGTGTGGAGGCCATTAGGTTGAGCGCAAGCATGGTTGCCATTTTATCACTTATCGCTGTGGACAAGATATTCGTCTCATTCTAACGTTTGCGGGTACGAGAGGGACGGATACATTACGATACACTTATCGTCTTATCACTATAAGATGCCATTGCCAACCAATGCTACGCCCACTCGTCACTAAAGTGATGTCAATGCAACCCATCCAAAACTACCCAGCTAAAGTTATGGAACATAAATCGAAAGTAGCTGACCATTGTTTCCTGTATTTCGTTATCAGAACCAACGTAATAATAATAACCTAATTGATAATACAAGGAAACACACAAAGGATTCAGGATTATTGAATAAGTGTATTCAATAAATCACGTATTTACGACCATTAATCCGTAATGTGACTATTATCATTCCCTTCAATGTACTGCCAACATAATCAGCGTACGTTTTTAATTTGTTTTCGTTCTAGAGTGGCCGAGTAGAATGCCAGCACATTCACTGGTTGAACTTCCTTGATATTGAACGCGTGAAGGTCGGAGCTGACCGTTGACGTTACGAATGTTGGCAACACTGACAACTATTTTGAGGTTATGGTTCCGCAGAGCAGAGGTTCGGAGAACTGACAATATTACAATACTTGTTACACTATACGATGACCACACAGGGCCCGACATCTAGAGAGCTTGTGTCCTTTACAAATAATTAGGACCCCTCTTACTTAAAATTACTCTTATTACACAGCTCTGATCTAGAGAAAGCGTCGTGTAGATCGTGTAGTTTAATAAGTGCTTTAGAACGGCATAATCTGCTATACATATTTTAAAACTGCTGGAGATATTGTTAATACTCCAGGCAAGAAATACTACTTTGTAAAAATGTTACCAAATTAAATTACCGAAAACAAGCCTGCTTATTTAATTTAGGCTCACGGTAAATTGGTTTGCTTTCTTCCAAATATACCTTTCTATTATACTTATATGCACACTTATATTCCTTTAACTGCTTATTTATAAGGTTCTTCATGGCATTTTTATAAAAAAAACATAGTTCTATTGTGGTTCTATAAACTCTGAGGATCTATAAAGCTGCTGCACGCCTACACAAACAAAACACTTAAAATGACGATTACGCAAAAAGACAGGTGCATAATAAATGTTGTTCTTCTAAATAATTACTACCTACCTCTTAATTCATTTAAAATAATAACATATTGATTATACGTTTTACAAACTTTCATTGTGTTTCCATTGTTCATAATGTAAGTATCGATTGAATTTATCTTTCATGCATACTTACTATAGAGCTGAAATTCGGCATACAGTTGAGATTATTTAATGTGACCGACTTTTTATAAAATCTGCCATTTGACTTAGATTATTTTGCCCTGGACGTTAGAATTGTTTTTTGAATGGACTACTTTTATGCAACTCGGTCAACTTAAATATGTAATCTCACCTACTTATGTAAGTGCGGGGACAATGCCATATCATGCCTTTATCGAGCTGATCTGATGATAGAGACGAAAGGTCTCAGCAACTTATAAACTACGCAAAGAACCGTTTGGGCTCTTTGGAACCCTTTCAACGAGTAGTTGAACTGCGAAAAAGTACCTTCGCTTGTACCAAGTTTTTAGGGTTCCGTACCTAAGAACACTTATTCCTATAAGTCACTTTGTTGTCCGTCTGTCTGTCAAGACCCTTTATCTCGGGACCGAGTAAAGATATCGAGTTGAAATTATAACCATATACTCAGGTCTGGGTCATTGTCAGATTTAGGTGCGCGTCTTTTCGGTGGACATTGCTAAAGTTAAGGGCTTTATAGCCTAATTTTTGGTGGAACTCTGAATCCGCATAAACGGCATCGCCTCTTCTATAATTCTATGCGATAAAAACATATTATAAATAAACATAAGCCCTTAACTATTGTCCACTGAAAAGACGATTTTTGTTTTACTGACTGACAATGACCCGTCTACAGTCCCTTAAGCTGTAAAAAAAATAAACTTCTACGTTAACTTAAACGTATCTTTCGATACTGTCATCAAAATTTATATGCTACTTTCCGCCGACCTAGGACTATGAAATTTGGTAAGTGATATCATCTTATACTTCGAGTACAGGGAACAATCTAAAAATAAAAACTATGCATTTGTAATTAAGGTGAGCGAGTCCGACTCGCACTTGTCCCATTTTTTAAAGGATCTTATTATTCTTTATTCTTCATTTAGGAGTTATTTAAGTTATCTCATCCTGATGTAAACCGGGGCCACTAGTTAGACAATCACAAGGATTGGCGCGGGCATTATTAAAGCTAGCGCGTAACAGAACATAATAAAACTAAGTAATTTATGTTAAAAGTTTAAAACTGGCCAAATAACAAGGTCGAAATATTGTTAACTACTTCTTCCTTGATGAATCAAGGAACACTTTCGCTCTTTATAAATGCTTCAAGTCTGCCTTAGTATACATATATAGTTCATTTCAGATTTTTATACATAGTACATATACATAATATTAGACATATTGTTCCCTCCCTATACAAAACAGGGCTCGTAAAACCTTCATACCTCCCAAGTCATTGATACAAGCCCAATAGTTAAATATTGGAAAATACCTCCAGGGAATAAAAATAATCGTAAGTATTCTAAGCTTTGAATAAATCAAACCACTTACAAACATTCTTCCCGGCTGAGGGTGAGTATTCCCAAATCAATCTTTAAAAAATATGAATATGTTATTAGACCATTTGATTCGTTTTGAGCGGAATGACTCTCGGAATCGCCGGTCCAACCGGTTCTACTGCTTTTTGTTGGATTCCACCCTCATGCTTCGTCCTAACCTCCCCACCCAACCCAACCAACACCTTAAACCCAACCGATAAGACTCAATATTCAATGGGTATAAACACATCTGACAGTCACGACCTGCCAGCAAGGATATAGTAAGGATGTTCAAAATTGCCGATTGATTTTGGATTTTAAGGTCATGTGTTACGGTTGGGTTTGGGTTGGGTTTTTTAAGATGAATAACTCCTTTGATTTTTATCGTACACTTGACCCGTCATGTCTAATGTCCTGGGAATGTTCGGTAGGCGATAAAATAGTTATTTGCCAGATTATGTACAGAGGCCGATCTTCGATGTTCTTAATATACATACTGTGATCTTCTGCATATACTTTGGATTCAGTTTGGATATATCTCACGTCGCACTAATGTTATTATGGAACATATACGCAGGAAACTAAGAAATGAATTAGGAGTAATTTAAATTATCTCGAACGGAGCGAAATTATCTTGAGCCAATATTTTTTCTTTTAGTTCGAGAATAGGTAATCTTATAGCAAGATAATTTCTCTTTCGTTCAAGGTAATGGCGATCTTCCTAGTGAATTACTTGTTTTTTTTTCTGTGTACCTATTAGAAAGCCGTATAGTAACGACATGTCAAAGAGGTTGCCTGTGCGATCGGAGGAGAGGAGGGCCTACTTTGAGCTACACCGACGAGAGCTTAGCTCTTAGATAAGCAGAAGAATTAATGAGCCCTAGTGAGCAAAATTAAACGAAACAATTTTCCAGATTCAACAAGAAACTCATACCTACTACACATTTATTTTTATTGGATTCGTAGTTTCGGAGGTTACCCCTTACACCCTCACAGCCTTGTCCTATTTATAATCCATACCTACTAATATTATAAATGAAACAAAGTGTATGTGTGTGTGTGTTTGTGTTTGTTTGTTTATTTATTTGTCCGTCTTTCACGGCAAAACGGAGCGACGAATTGACGTGATTTTTTAAGTCGAGATAGTTGAAGGGATGGAGAGTGACGTAGGATAATTTTCATCTCCAAATTTTTTTTTTTTTAAATTTATTTATATTAAAAGAGAAAATCAATACAAAATTAATAGACGCGTACAGAAACCTATATAAGGTTAATGCGTGACGCGAATGTATCGCACCGCTCACGACAGTTAATCATACTTAATCTTTATACAAGGCAATTACAAAAGATAGATAGATGAGTACTTATTGCATTTTCACCCCAGCAACTACACCTCGCTATTTGTCCCAGTTAGAAAATATCTTTTTAATGCGATCTTGCACGACTTTTTGTCGGCAAGGACACTTGTGAGTTTATCTTCTGGTATTCTATTTAGAAAGTTAGGAAGCATGTACTCCCACGTCCTCATACCATATACGTTTATATAATTAGGTAGAATGTATCTAGGTTGGTAGTGTAACTTACGTAATTGTTTATGCCTGTCTCGAGTTTTTAACAATTTTATTTTATCATAGTCTTCTAGAACTATTGACATGTCAAGCTAGTTAAAGATTGACATTACTCTGCAATACTTAAATACACTGGACTCTTCCTTAAGTTTATTTTTCATGTATGTAGGTACAATAGTTTTGAGTATGCTCAATTGTAGCTTGTAGATGCAGCCCATGTTGGTTTTATATGTACGTCCATAGCTACTCAAGCCATAGCTTATTATTGAATCGGCTAGCGATAAATATAGCAATCTTAAAATATTATACGGTACGATTTTACGGTACGGTTTTAGCTCGTAATGATCATCAAATCATCCCCTAATAGGGTGAACTGGAGGGGTAAAAGATTGTACGGAGCTGCGATATAAACGAGTTCCACGCGGACGGAGTCGCGGGCAGAAGCTCGTATTAGTATAAAAATAATCAGCATAACGACCCCATCCCAACTGTTTTTCAGTTGCCATATGTTCTAAATTCAAACGCTAATATAATCTTAAGTGTTAAGTTTCTCACCGGCCAGTTGTAGCTCGTTACAGACCTTTTTAATTAAACCCTTTTCTTTCAACACTGGCAGCGTTTTAGGGGTAACTACAATCTTTGATAGATGACCTCGTATTTCTTCATTTACGATATTTGGCATATTCCTTCGTACATTTGCAGAAACAGAATACCAATTTATTCTTTTTTTTATTAAGAAAACAAACAGCCGTACATAAATCTTGAGTAAGATAAAATAACGGAAAGACAGACCTATAGTTTCCTGAAAGTACGACTTAAAAATACGTGGCTAATATATTAAGTGTAATATGGCAACATAACAAACATAAGCTGTTGTTACCAACAACTAAAATAACAAATAAAATAAGAGTTTAAGTGTGCAGCAGCAGGTGTTTGATAAAAATGGGAGTAAAACATATCTGTGTGACGGAAAAACATAACAGTGTTCGCGAATTATTAGAATTGGTTACCTATCTAAATCACTAATTTTTTTTGTCCTATTTTCATTTCGGCATTTACTATTCGACAAACTTCGTTTGCCTTTCTTTTTCGTTTGTCCGACACTTTAGTTCGCGACGTTTACGGCTGGTCATTTTATGGTTTAGCTTTTGTAATTGTTTGACAAATCCATGATTCCCAATTATTGGTATACCCGCAATATCGTTATGTACTGACGTAACGATACGGTTGATAATCTGTTTGTATTTTATCAAATCGGCTTTATTATATTTGTCATAATATTATTGATTATACGGAGCACACATATGTTACTAATTCATATGTTTGTTTATCAAAATCAAAAAAAAAAAAAAAACAAAATAGTTTATTTCAAAGAAATTATATTAAGTTTACAAAATTTGCCGGCGGCGCCACACTAGGCTATGCCTGTAACGTGGCGGCCTGATTCGGGTACAGTACAGTGAGTATACATATATTATAGTTTCATGAGGTCCTTAAGGTATTTTATAGAGAACTTAACCTAAACGTGACTTTTTGTCTCTCTCTCTGTGTGTGTGTGTGTGTATGTGTGTGTGTGTGTGTGTGTGTGAGTGTCTAGTTTAGACTATAGCTTTTAACAGTTGCTCCGTTTCTGTATAGTTAAGGCTTTTTAACCAACTAACGATTTTTTGTTTTGCTTCATGAGGATTAGCTTTAGAAATATTACATTCTTTTACCACTTTGGTAATACATGCGGGAAGCGTCGTGCGAAGGCGGTTTTTACAAATGGCACGGGGATTTTGAATACACATTTCCTTAGTAAGTCCAAGTACTGTCGAGGGCAAATTGTTTTCTTGTGTGATACCATCGAGGCTTGTAAAATCCAGAGTTGCCGTACCGTAAGTACATCTGCTTCTCTGTAAAGCGTAGTTGTCGGAAAAAGCCGGGGTTTTCTAAGCATGACTTTGAGGACGAAGCGTTGTGCTCTTTCTAGCAATATGAGAGTAGACGTGGAACACCCTCCCCAGATGCTAAGACAGTATGAAAGGATTGGCTCGCATAGAGAGGTATAAACTAGCTTAAGCAGATCTTTCTCGGCGCAGTTTCTGAGTTTTTTCATTAGAATCACAATATTTGTAACTCTACGAGAGACCACGTCGATGTGCTTTTTAAAGTTTAGGTTTTCGTCGAGTGTTAAACCCAAGTACTTAATGGTGCAGGTGTTGCCAATAGTGTCATTATGCTCGAGAACTAGATCCGGACGTGAGATAGGAGCAGACGACGCTGTTTTGTGAAAGCTAATGTATTTCGTTTTTAAGGTATTAAAAGTAAGCAGATTATCAGCAAGCCACTTTGCTATGGCTGACAAGCCAAGTTCCGCAACTGCGTAGCATTTCTCCCACGATGATTCGCGGAATATCATGGCCGTGTCATCGGCATAGCATATAATTTCGGCCTGTTTAATGGAAATGAAAATGGTTGTTACCTTATGCATTTTCAATATTAAAAACATTAGCAAAAAGTTGAAAATTATACTAAGGTTATCCTCCTAAAACTGTATTTATGGTAAATTATGTATATGTCGGCGGGCGATTGTAAAATTCGCCAGATCACGAAATTCCGAGGCATATCGCAAACGTGAATGAAAAAAAAAGGAGTTCGGACTGATAATCTCCAGCGAGTCGACGCCACCCCGCTGCGCGGGGTGTCTATTTCTGGTCTGACTGGCACAAGTGAACCCTAACCTAACCGATCTAAGACAGAGTTCGCTTATGACAAGCCATTATTGTCCGTCCTGATTATTGGCTCCCAACAAACACACGCCATCGCATACGCAGCGCCACCAGTGGCCAAGAAAGAAACAACTTTTCGATGTGCCTGGTATAGAGCTAGGAATATCGACGAATGCGTTGTTCTCATCGATCTGCCGTATTGTTTATCAGACGCATCGTGATAAGCCTGGCCAACTTTTAGGCATATCATGAAATGGCGGCGTTTCAAGTTATTTCTTCGGACCTGACCCATACTTATAAAGTACATATATGTAAGCATTAGGTAGTAAAAAAGTGTTCGGTTCTGGCGCTTCGGTGGCCGCTGCCGCGGCACGCTCGCTACGCTCGCTCGGCTCGCGCGCTCTATAGTCGCAGTTCACCTGACACTCCTCCTCACTTCGCTCGTCGTCGTACCTACACCGACCTGCCTTAGAGTCTTAGTATAACTAGTTTTGAATTTCCCTCAAAATGAACATTTGGCTAAACGTATGAAATGCGGAAAGTAATGATGGATAAGTAAAAAATTGGCAGTGAAACAAAAGTTGTAACAAGCCAAAGCCCTAACGACTGTAGCGGTAAAAGTTTTTCGGACAACTGAAACATTTGGATAACATCAAATGGTAAATGAAAAAAGTAATGAATTATATATTCGGAGAACTCATAATAATACGAAAGGTTTTCGGACAAACGATATTCAGTCAATAAATTTTAGTGATTGCGATAGGTTACCATTAGGGTTATTCGCGAACAGTCCTATATATATAACATTTCAGCGGATTAACTTACAGCCGCATTTAATTTAAAATTGCATTGAAAACCTGCTTGACCATTTCGTAGTAAGTGGAGTAAGTACATTTGAATAATTAGGATATTGGCAAATTTTTTACTTATTTTACGGAACCCTGTATTTTGTATCCTATAACTCTCGCCTTAAATATACGTTGTAAAATAGCTTAGCTATTTCAATAAAAACTGTAATTCGTTGACACGCGTCATGTGGTTATACTTTTTGTCAATTATATTCACATTAGTATGGACATTACAGACGAGAAGCGTGTGGTGGAAATTGTATGTTAAGCGTACCAAATAGATTTTGAACAACCAAATTGATTTATAACCGAAAGTAATTGCATTTCGCTACTTCCGAGATTATACTGAATGTGGTAACTGCTTAAGTTTTCTTACCTGGACAGCATGTTCCCTGGTATTAACAGTGGGGTAAATCTTTCTCAATTGCATAATAGATATAATATCTCGATACTTTAACTGATGACCAGTAGTGATCGTAACTTTTGTAGCATTTTTGGTGCAGCGTAGTGTTAACGGAATTGGTAAAGACAATATCAATCAAATACAATATCAATTTAGTTTTTATTTAATAATTTATAGTTCTGTAAATATTTTTACGTCACACCTGGCCATAATACGAGTTTTACTGCACGCTGTGCGTACGGGAAAACTCGCATTGTGGCCAGATGAAGACGTAAAATTTTGTACGCAACACGGGCGGTAATTCGTAAAGCCCCAGAGCGCATATTTATAGCCCTCACCTTCGGTTCGGGCCACAAACACCTGCGATCTGGGGCATTCACGAATTCACCGCCCTAGTTACGTAATGTACTATTCAAACTCAAACTCAAACTCAAAATTATATTTATTCAAGTAGGCCCAGTAACAAGCACTTTCAAATCGTCAGGTAGAAACATAATCTTAAGCTAATTACTTAGAGTAATTTATTAAACATAAAAAGTAACATTTATATGAAATATTTAAAATTTTATACAAAAAAATACTTTTATGATTGTCTTTCTAGAATGTTTCTAGAAAGACAATCTAATGTCAAAAAATAAATAAAACGAGAATAATTTATTAAAAACACAATGTCAAATTTTTCCAAACGGAATAAATAAATTATAAATCCAGTCAAAATTAGTCCCAAGAAGTTTTATCATTCATGTAGTCTTGTGCGCTATAATAAGCTTTCGAGATAAGTTTACGTTTAACATAGTTTTTGAATTTATTAATAGATAACTCAGTTACGTTTCCAGGAAGTTTGTTATAAAACCTTACACAATTACCCATGAATGATTTTTTTATTTTTTGGAGCTGAGTGGTGGGCACCGCGAGCTCATGCTTATTTCTAGTATTAATATTATGTATGTCACAGTTTCTCCTAAAATTGACAATGTTTTTATGTACATACACAATATTTTCATAGATATATTGACAATGCAATGTCATGATATTAATATTTTTAAACTTATCCCTGAGTGGGTCTTTCTGTTTCAGTCTATATATCGCCCGAATAGCCCGTTTCTGCAGAACAAAAATCGAATGAATGTCCGAGGCACTGCCCCACAATAAAATACCATATGACATAATGCTATGGAAGTAGCTAAAATATACTAATCGAGCTGTTTTCACGTCTGTTAATTGACGGATCTTACTCACTGCAAATGCTGCGGACTCAGTCTATTCGAGAGATTAGCAATATGGGGACCCCATTGAAGCTTAGAATCTAACGTTAAACCAAGAAAAACTGTGCTATCAACTCGTTCCAGTTCCTCATCTTTCACAAAGACACTCCCTTGCTCGTGTTCAACGTGATATTCGTGACAAATTTAATACATTTAGTCTTCTTCTCATTTAACAATAAATTATTAATATTAAACCAATTTACTACTTTAGAAATAGCATTGTTTACGTCATTGCAAGCTTTTTGCTGTCTTATAAGTTTGAAAATAAGTGAGGTGTCATCGGCAAATAATACTATATCATGGTGGGTCTTTACGAGATATGGCAAGTCATTTATGTAGATAAGGAACAGGAAAGGCCCCAATATTGATCCCTGTGGATCCCTGCGGATTAATGTGTAATTTTCTATAATTGCTTTTATTATTATTTTGCATACCAGTTATGGTTAAGCATGGAAACCTACCTGTAATTTTGTTTGTAACATCTGTTTTGTAATGTTTAGCGCAAATAAATATTGTTATTCGTATTCTCAAAATTATTAATTAAGGTTAATATTAACGTTATTAACGCTAATTAAACATTAGGATTGAAATTCTTTATACCAATTCTGTTATCAACACTAACGCTGCACAAAAAATGCTACAAAAATTCCGACAACTGGTGGGTTGTGACGTTGCCTATAAAGCTGCCGGTCCAGGGTTCAAATCCAGGTAATGTAATGGCAAATATTTGTGAGATTAGCAGGAATATTTGTTTGTTAGTCTTGGAGGTTTTCTATGTATATGTCGCAGTGAAATGGCCAAAACAAAGATTTGAACAAATCCCTAAGGGATATGATCAAATCACGCAGGATGTTAAAATGGCGAATCCATTTTATCATTTACCTAATACAAATCAGTCATTTGATCAAATCTCTGAATCTGTTTAGTAAAATAACGAAATTGGACAAAAAAGGCAACTCGTTTTTTCATTTCACTAGATTTATTTAGTGATTTGATAAATCCCTGAAACGCGTCAGTAAATTGACGAAACTAACTCGCAGATATTGGCTCCTAAATCATTAGTCATTTAAACGGTTCTGGGACTTAGACTCGGATAGGTTAGAAGATGGTGGCGGGAGCAGAGCTCCCGCCACCGTCTTCGTGGTTATTTTTTTAATAAAAGCAAATGATAAAATGGATTGGTCATTTTAACATCCTGCGTGGTTTGATCATATCCCTTAGAGATTTGATCAAATCTCTGTTTTGACCATTTCCCTGCAACATATATAAGTATTCATATCTACGACCGGTTAGCCTAGTGGGTAGTGACGCTGCCTACGAAGCTGAAGGTCTTGAGTTCGAATTCCGGTAAGGGCAAATATTTGTGTGATGAGCATGAATATTTGTTTCTGAGTCGTGGATGTTTTTAACGTATTTAAGTTTTTCTATCTATTATATATATCGTCGTCTAGTACCCATAACACAAGCCTTATTGAGCTTACTATGGGACTAGCTCGATTTGTATAAGATTGTCCCCTTATATTGATTTATTTTATTTATCTATATTTATTAAGTAGGTATATCGCCGCGTCTTGTACCCATATCACAAAGTTATTGAGCTAACTATGGGGCTAGTTCGATTTGTGTAAGGTTGCCCCCCTTATATATTTATTTATTAACTAGCAATTTTCTATACAGTGTGGTCTCTGGTCTTACTAATACAAAAACTTTATTTGACCATCATCTTATTTTGGTGTAACTGATTTAGTTCCAAAACTGGCAATATTTGAGATACCACTACATTGACAGTACCCAATGAACGATATTCGCTTCTCCTAAGACTACATATTAAAAGAATAATGGAATTTGAAATAAGCGGCTCCGTTGACAATTTTTGAATTTTCATTTGTTTTTAAAACAAATTCATAACGGCCTTATTCATAAACGTTGTAGAGTTTATTTTATTTTAACTAAAATGAATTATCTGCCACTTTGACATTTGTGTCCGTCAGAAAGAGACAAAGTACATTTTATTTAGCAGAGGCATTGTAAGTTTATGAATAAGGGGGTAAATCCATAGGTAGGTCCTTCTAAAGGATGCTTGCATGGACTTAGAATGTGGACATGTGCATAAATGTTTCATAATTACTAGCCAACTAGAGCACATTAATTAAATCAGATAAAACGACAATCCATACTGCAAACCTTTCTGTGCAATCATGTCCATCCATCACTGCCGCCTGCATCAATCTTTCGCATCCCATCCCATTCTAAAATGAATTATACGCCTAACGACACAAGGTTCATATTACCTTTTTAACTGCACCATAATGCAGCCACGCTGTTCACAATCTGTCTCAACTCGCCTCAACACTGATCCCTAGAATATCGTGATACTGAGGAAGTTTTCTATTTCTGATCGGAGAACGGATTTATACTGGTTTGGATGAGATGAGTTAATGGTTAGCGTTGTGAATACCAGTGGTTGGCGGTGTGCAAATTTAAAAAGGCGTATGCGATGGGGAAATCCTTTTATTTGTAGGTCATTTTGTAATGGGAGCGGTGCAGCGCCTTACGCGTCATGCTTGCCTAGTACTTTGTTTCCCATTGCACTAGGAAAATGGACGAATTTAATGTTTTTGTTCGTTCGTGTTTTCAATAAAAGCTTGGCGAATGTTGAATTCTCTGAAAAATTGGTGATAATTACATAATGAAATGTGTCTCATGGAGCAGCGTACTAAAATATACCGTTCGTATCATAATACCAGCCGAAAGACGCCCACTGCAGAACATAGGCGTCTCCCAAAGAGTGCCACAACGACCGGTCCTGCGCCACTCGCATCCAGCGGACTCACGCGACTTTTAAGTTCGTATAGGTTCGTTCGTGTCGGTCGAACGGTACATTTAATCATTTAAAATTACGTACTTAGTTCCATTGTACCTTATCCTAAATGACTAAAACGATGTACGACATACGTATTGGTATTATATTGCGTAATAGGCCAGTCATTTTATCCAAATAACCGAACCTACCCGTGAATAATTAGTTCTTGGATTTTTTTTTCATAGGTCCCTCGGGGGGGTCACTGGGAGTGTACATTAAAAAAGTAGACCGAATCGGGCTTCTGCGTATATTCGAAAAAAGGTTTTTTTGAAGTTTGGTCCTTACAATTTTTCAATCAATCAATATCGATCCTAGAAGAAAAATTGTGGGAACCAAACTTGTAGAGAATCAAATTTCCTACAATTTTTGTCCTCACGGTTTTACCGTAAAATCAAAAATGGCAGAGTTATTCAAGAAAAACCGTTTTTCGAATATACGCAGAAGCCCGATTGAGTCTACTTTTTTAATGTACACTTCCAGTGACCTCCCCGAGGAACCTATGAAAAAAAATCCAAGAACTAATTATTTACGGGTCAAAAAAAAAATAATGACTGGCCTATAAGTACCTAAGAATTCTAGCATAAATAAAAATATCACTATAGCTTCTTCTGATATCGGTGCCGCTGGTATTACGTATATATTAATTTATCTTGGATTACATGTATGTTTTACAATTCGTCGTTTGTCTTAAGTAATAATCTAATAATATAAAACGCATTATTTAAAAAAAAACACCTGTATAGCTGGTTTATTTATCCTACTTCCTACTAATATTATAAATGAGGATGTATAGATGTTTTTTACTCAATCTCGCTTAACCGATTTGGAAATGCACGAAGATAGTTTATAGCCTGGATTAAGATATGGGATAGTTGTACGCTACAAATGATAGGTCCCTAATTCCTAAACAATTTTAATTCTGGAGTCAACCATTATGATGTCATTTGCAAAATACCTTGAAGCAGTGTACCTATGCAAGAGCAAGCCATTCGCAACGTACATTCTAAATTCAAAACCCGTCCCAGTAAAGTGCAATTTGGCTTAAACCCATTCTAAAACAGCTTGGAGCGGTATATGCAAAAGTGAAGGAACCGGATATTGTCTGCGGAAATTGTTTTAGATAGCTTTGTTCACCTTAGTTTTTATTTGAACAATTTCGATCTGGTTCCGTTTTGCGTGTAGTGGTTCTTTTAAGGAAATAGAATGCCGTTGAAAAATGGAATTACTGATATAAACGGGCTCTTAATCTAGTGAGAATTAATATCAAGGGATCATCGTTCTAAAAAAATGAGGTAAAATATTGCTGATTAGCTTCCGCCCGCGACTTCGTGTGCGTAGACCCGGGATAAAAACTATCCTATATTTTAATCCAGGCTATAAACTATCTTTATGTTAAAAAAATAAAATTCGGTTGAGCCGTTTAAGCATGATTGAGTAACGAACCATACAAACATCCAAATATCTTATAACTTTCGTATTTAATAATATTAAGTAAGATAGTAGGATTCTGTGGACAGTCAACCACAGAAATAGCTATACAGAATAAGTAAATCTACTATTAGCACAGAAGCTCCACTCCCTTAGTGATAACGTTTCTAATTACATTTCACGCGTAGTTTATTATTATTTATATTTATATTTTGACTAAAATGCCTTCAAAATTAGTTTATTTATGTGACTTCGACATTTGTGGTTGGCAAAAGGGTAAAAAAATATTTTTAACTAAAAGAGTTCTGTAATAATGGGGTTAGTATCTGCACGGCTAGGAATTTATGTAGCTCAAAAGATCGCTATCAAAAGCCTGCATCAGCCGCTTTTATAATAAAATCGCCATAACCCGTAAATTTAAGTTCTAAAAGGCATTTAATAAAAATTTTGAAGCGACGTCCGTCACCAACATCGCAAAAGCGGGCAAGATTTTTTTGCCTGTAATTTTTTTTGGTCTGTCAAAAAATAGTAACAGGGCAACAGGAATAATTATCGTGAACATTGCATTAATCAAATTCCCCGCACGGCGCTATCGGGGGGTTAAGGGGTGGCCCCGGGGGAGGCGGGGTGGGAAAAACGAATGCTGCGGGCTCGCAGCGAAAAAAGCTGAAAATGGCTGGTGCGGGAGGGGTTAGATTGCGGGGATGCGGTCTGAAGATATCACTTTTTCATTGCAGTTTAGTTCTATTCATGAGAGGAGCCCTGTGTCCAGCAGTGGAACGTATGATGATAATGATGTCTTTCTATTCCTTTTTTTTTACAAATTTCCACTAATTACCTATTCACAAACTAAGCAAAGCTTGTACTACGGGTACTAGACGATGATATATGACATACTTATAAATAAATACTTAAATACGTGACTCGGGTACAAATATTAGTGCTCATCATACAAATAAATGCCCTTACCGGGATTCGAACCCGGGACCTCCAGCTTCGTAGGCAGGGTCACTACCAACTAGGCTACAGAGGTCGTCAATTCACAGGACACTGGTGTCCCGGATCGTTGGGAGACGTGAGTAGAGTCGAAGTACCAACTACACGAAACAAGTACCACATAGCCAACACGTAGAGCAAGACAGGGTTCGACTATTGAATTAAATGCAAGGGGTACTTATACTTACCCCGAGTGGATGCTGTCCCTGCCCATGACGGAGGCACACGGCACCCGCTAGATTCATCATCATCATATCAGCTGAAAGACGTCCACTGCTGGACATAGGCCTCCCCCAAAGATTGCCAAAGTGATCGGTCCTGCGCCACCCGCATACAGCAGACTCCCCCGACCTTATTTAACCAGTTTATCAGAGCATATGGGGGGTCTACCCCCGCTAGAGTCCATGAGGATAATTGCTGGTTGATGGAATCTAAATGAGCCGGGTTATTGGGTGAAGAGGATAGACTAATGGACTAATGGCTGGGCTATTCGATGTCATTCATCATATCAGCCGAAAGACGTCCACTTCTGGACATAGGCCTCCCCCAAAGAGTGCCAAAGTGACCGATCCCGCGCCACCCGCATCCAGCGGACTCCCGCAACCTTTACCAGGTCATCGGTCCACCTTGTCGGGGGCCTACCCACGCTGCGCCTTCCGGTACGTGGTCGCCACTCGAGAACCTTTCCGCCCCAACGGCCATCGGTTCTACGTGCTATGTGCCCCGCCCACTGCCACTTAAGTTTAGCGATCCGGAGGGCTATATCGGTTACCTTGGTTCTGCTGCGGATAGCCTCATTTCTGATGCGGTCACGCAGAGAAACTCCCAACATGGCCCTCTCCATTGCCCTTTGGGTGACTTTGAGCCTTCTTATGAGGCCCATAGTAAGCGACCACGTTTCAGTGCCATATGTCATCACTGGCAACACACACTGGTCAAAGACTTTCGTCTTGAGACACTGCGGAATATTGGACGAAAAGATTTGCCGTAGCTTCCCGAACGCTGCCCAGCCGAGTCGGATTCGACGATTGACCTCTTTCTCGAAGTTGGACCTACCTAACTGGATCGTCTGTCCTAGGTATACATAATCGTCTACAACTTCGAGCGTAAAGTGTCCGATTGTAATGGGAGTTGGTACTACATGGGCATTTGACATGATCTTCGTCTTATCCATGTTCATTCTTAGACCAACTCGCTCGGATGCTTTACTGAGGTCATCGAGCATCGTACTTAAGTCCTCCATGGTCTCAGCCAAGACTACTATATCGTCAGCAAACCGAAGGTGAGTGATGTACTCGCCGTTGATGCTGATGCCTAGCCTTCTCCAGTCCAGAGTCTTGAAAACGTCCTCCAGTGCAGCGGTGAACAGTTTTGGAGAAATAACATCTCCTTGCCTGACTCCCCGCTGCAGCGGAATAGGTTTCGAGTTCTGGTCCTGGAGTCGGACTGACATAGTGGCGCTCTCGTACAAACACTTCAGCACTTCGATATAGCGATAGTCAACTTGGCACCGCTGGAGAGACTGTAGTACAGCCCAGGTTTCAATCGAATCGAAGGCTTTTTCGTAGTCCACGAACGCTAAGCAGAGAGGCAGGTTATACTCCTCGGTCTTCTGTATAACCTGACGAAGCGTGTGGATGTGGTCTACGGTACTAAAGCCTCTTCGGAAACCGGCTTGTTCGGGAGGCTGGAACTCATCTAGCCTGCGTACGAGACGGTTTGTAATGACCCTCGAAAACAGCTTATAGACATGGCTCAGAAGTGAGATGGGTCTGTAGTTCTTCAGCAGAGTGTTGTCACCCTTTTTGAAGAACAGCACCACCACACCTCTGTTCCATGCCTTTGGAGTTCTCCCTTCCAGTAAGACGGAACTGAACAACTTCTGAAGGGCCGTAAGGACCGGTTTTCCACCCGCCTTCACGGCTGTTATTCCGTCTTCACCGGGTGCTCTGTTGTTCTTGAGCTGTTTAAGAGCCATTACAATCTCGTACAGGCTGATGTCCGGGATGTCGTCGGTATAGTGTCGGGTTAGTCTAGCTCTAGGGTCTTCCGCCTGACTAACTTCGGGTCTGCGCGTTGATGTGTATAGCTGTCCGTAAAAGCGCTCTATCTCACCCAGAATCTCAGGTTTAGAGGAAACGATTCTACCATCTTCAGTTTTTAACTTCGCGAGCTGGCTCTGCCCTATAGACAGATCTCTCGAGAATACTTTAGAGCCCTTATTACGCTGTATGGCTTCTTCAATACGATTTGTATTGAATTGGCGCAGATCGCGGGTAAGGGACTTGGAGATCTGTTTATTGAGCTGCCGGTATAAGGTCGCGTCGGCTGAAGACTGTAGAATCATTTCACTCCTTTCCTTCATGAGCTTCTTAGTGGAGCTAGATAGCCTTTTAGTTCCGTTAGTGCCTTGGGCCTTGAAGAACTTAGACCCAGTGACACGGACAGCTTCCACAAACCCGTCGTTCAATTCGTCCACATCGCCGCCTAGGCAATCAAAACGGTTTTGGAGTTCCAGCTGGAAGCTCTCGGGGTTTTGAATTTGAATTGATGCTGGACGGAGCGTAGACTTCATCAATCGAGAGCGCTCTTGCTTGACGCATATATTCAATGTGCCTCTTACCAGACGGTGATCGCTCCCGGTTTTGACCGTAGTGATCACAGAGACATCGTTGAATATATGCTTCCTCGTCGACATGATGAAGTCAATCTCGTTTTTAGTTGCACCGTCGGGACTCATCCAGGTCCACTTTCTGTGCTCGCGTTTCTTAAAGAAGGAATTCATCATGTAGAGTCCTTCCTTCTCCAAGAAGCCAGCCAGTAGTTGGCCCCGGTGGTTCCGACTTCCAACTCCAAATTGCCCCACTCTCAGCTCTTCACCATCTTTCTTGCCCAGTTTTGCGTTGAAGTCCCCCATAACAACGGTGAAGTAGGTTTTGGAACTATGCATGGCCTTCGATATATCTTCATACATAGCCTCCACCTCTTCGTCGGAGTGTGCCGAGGTCGGTGCGTAAACCTGAATGACCTTCAATGAGTACCGGGTGGATACTCTGAGTATTAGGTACGCCACCCTAGTCGACACACTCTCGATCTTTACCACGTTATTTACGAGGGACTTGTGGACGAGGAACCCGACACCTCCCTGGGACTGTTGGTCGCCCTCCCGGAAATAGAGCAAGTTGCCGGATTTGAGGGTTATCGTGTCCTCCCCCTCTCTTCGGACTTCAGATAACCCTATGACATCCCAGCGCAACTTGCTCAATCCTTCCTCCAGTTCCGCTATCCTTTCGTCGGTCCGCAGTGTGCGCGTGTTATAAGTTGCCAGGGCCAGGGGTCGTCGGTGGTGGTAGCCGGATCTTCGCCGGAGATTCTTCGCACCCCTGACCCCGCTGGTGCCCTGGCCGCTACCACAACCAGGGTACCGGGGGTCGCCGGAACCTCGGAGCCGTGGTCTTTTTGTACCACGTTTCGATGTCATTAATGTATTGTAATTATTAAGAGCCCTGAGTGTCCCACTGTTCAGCAAAAGCCTCTTTTTCTTTCAAGTATCCCTGGGCAGTGTCCAGTCTTCGTCAAAGACGTCAAGTTCATATGCCATCTATGACGGGATCTACCGTGAAGCCGTATCCAATTTTGGTCATTTTAGTCCACAAGTCCTTCGGCATGCGGCAGATGCCCTTCCAGTGTTATTTTTTTTAACTACGAGTGTACATTTGCAATGCTTAAATATTGTACACAAGGTAAGTTATTTACGCTGTTCTTCGTTTTGTTGAGGCCTACGGTTGAACGGTAAAAAATGCCTTGAGCCCGTTTTGTACTAAACAACTAGGTTTCAATAAATAATCAATGGCTGCTCTTGCACGTGAGTACAGAGAATTCGTAAGCCAAGCTCTTTTCTAATACGATTAAGTGAGAGACGGATAGTGCGAGAAAAATCGACAGAGCTCGCGCGCCGTCTTGTGATAGCGGTGCTGTATCGATACTGTATCGCTGCAAAATTTCGCAGCATGTAACCGCTAGTATTATGCCCCTATATTAATTCATTTTATACTTTATCCCTACTACTATAAGGACTACCAGAACTAGTATAGCTTGCAACTTAAGTCAGTAATCTAGTACCTAAAGAGGTTTGAAATTGACAACCGTTGCACCTGCAGTTGCACCTTAATCTCGTGACAGCCTAATCTCGGCGGGTCACTTGCTCATTCACTCGAAGACTCCACACACCTGCCCACCTAGGTAACAGACAGTGACTGGACAGCTAATAATAACTTAACTCTAACCAACTTAATAAGGAAATCTATTTAAAAACACTTAACAGGGTTTACTAATGTTTCGGCGAAAATTATTAAGCAAATTTTTTACTCCCAATCTATAAATTTATCCCATTTTTTTATTTGGGCAAAGTTTTAGTTTTGCACAGATATCATTATGATTTGGTAAATTATTGCTAGGCAAACCTGGGATTTTATAAAGATATCTTTTAATATATTCGTCAAATGTATTGATTGGCATAAGTACCATACCTTTACCAACATTTTGAATACTATATTATTTTGTAAGTATTAGGTAAAAAAGAGTTCGGTTCTGGCGCTTCGTCTACCAAAAAAAATTATACTACCTGTACATTAATAATAATAGTAAATTATCACAATTTCAAAGCAAAGTTTACATTTTCCCAAATTACATTTGACTATTTGTATTTTCCTAAGCAAAACATTTGCTTCATAATTATTCTGCGAAAAGTTGGTTGCGAAGTGAAATTTGGCGAAACATATTTCGCTGAAAAGGCAGCAGAGGTACCAACTTAACAGAGAGTTAGCGCAAAGCGGGGTGTGAGTTCGCTCATATGTAAAGCGGCCCTACTGAAGAAGACATATCAGATCAAAAAGAGAACGCAGATATAATGACACCACTATTTGCTCTGTAGGAATGTGTTCCTAGTGAGTAATGTTGTCTGAGCTTCCGAGGATGTGACGTGAGCTGTATTCAGCCGAAGCGGGAAGGAGACGAGGCGGCCTGCCACTCAATTCCATCATCATTTAATGTTCGTTTCGATTTTTTATCCCCAGACTGATCCGCTAGAACTTACCCACGTCAGCAGCCTGCTAGTCCAGTGCAGGCTACCTATATAGCAACAAAAAACGGCGCCACCCCTCCCGGACCTCACTGCATTCATTAATTGCTAATTTACAGCCCACGGGTCAAATGTATGGCTGCTTTATGAGATGCGTTCCCAATCCAATCGTTTATTGCGATTGCAATAAAGAATTGCTGTTGAGCTTGTTAACTATGAATATGGCTTGTCATAGGTGGCATTAAGCAGATTATCTTGCCGCATTGAATATGGGAATAAAGACAGTCTTGCCATATACCTACGTCCAACTGTACATATACCGGGTGGAAAAACACGACGATCCTTCTCACAAAGGGGGGTTAGTTTAAGTGATGGAGAATCGATTCGTAATGTTTAGATTTTTGTTACGAACAATTCGTAAAATTTTTAAAATTAATTAATGTTCTTCTTAGTGACAACCCTACTATTACTACGTACTATCTCTACCTACATGTAAGTGTAATGTGACACTTTATGTTTACAATAATATTATATTTTGCATGTATAACTGCCCTTATTTAGTCTCAAGGCTCTTAGTTCGATTTTTGTTTTGATATAGGTCACTGACCCTTGTGTTATAGTTAAAATGTTACTGAACCTAATGAGGGTTGTCACTTGCAGTATTTTGCATTAAAAGTTAACTGCCTATAACTTCAAAACGCTTACGAATATGAGCCTAGTTTTTTTACAGAAAATACAGTACTAAATCTAAACAATCCCCCTTTTCCGGAAAGGATCATCGTGTCTTTCCAACCTGTATATTAATTGACAGCTATTCCATTCCCAAACTTCTCGCGGCTGAATACCACCCACGACTTATCATATGGCCACTGTACACATTGGGTCAACGTGTACAGATAGAGATCTACTTTGCTGTAGGTACGTGGCCAACGTTTAGTAGTAGTACTACTATTACTAGTTACTGTAGTAGACTTTCCATTTCACCTTGTTGGGGGATGATTTCTCGGATAGAAACTATCCCATGTCCTTCCCCGGGATTCTAACTATGTCCATACCAAATTTCATCTCAATCGGTTCAGCGGTTTAAGCATGAAGAGGTAACAGTCAGACAGACAGAAAGACAGACACACTTTCGCTTTGATAGTATTAATATGGATATGGATACTATCGATGTGAGAATAAATAATTATTAGTGTATTTTATCTAGAATTATCAATAATAGATATTGTATTATTTAATGTAAATCGCTTCATTTGTATGGCTACATAGTCAGATATGGCTATATAGCCATAACCTGGGTAAACGAGTTTGGTGTAAAAGATCCACAAAGTTCAGTGTACTAGAAACAAGTAACCACTTATCAAAAAGTACCAATATACAAATGTATGTATGTATATCCAAAATTTACAAAGAGTATATCCAAAAGTTACTTAGCTTACACAGGGAAGTATTGACATATTATAGAGAATAAACCCCAAAAGATAAAATGTACCTACCTCTAATAAAATAATGCGTAACAAAATGTATAGACAGTAAGTACTTAAATAAATTGTAAATGATAGAAATTAGCAAAGTATCCATCAAAGTTTTGTTATAATTTCAATAAGTAATTGGTAATATTTTCTCTTAATATGAACTTAGCAAAAATTCTATTTTTTATATTACTTGCTAAGGTTTTTTAGGTTTAATCTATTGATTAAAATATAGATTTTTTATTTAGACTTTTTTTGGATAAATTCCTAATTACTATCATTTATTGCGATTTAAGATTGTTATAAAGACAGGTAGGTAGTGAGAGTACCCTAAATAGACTAGCAAGAAAGGTTTGCCAGGATCGTAGCAAGGGGAAAGCCGTGATCTCTGCCTACCCCTCCGGGACCTAGGCATGATTTTATGTATGTATGTATGTATAACTATAGGTTGTACTTAGAGTTTTTAAACAACGGGGATGGTCTGGCAGGCATATGGTCGCGGTTATGACGTTATATAGACAGCTTTTAGCCCGTCGAATGCCCGCCTAAGTCAAAATTCTATTCAAAATTTAACTCTATAAGTATAATCAGTAGGTACACAAGTACAAAATTGCTGTAGACTAACGTTAGTCTACAGGACACTTGACGGGTTAATAAACTCTTTCTATCTAGTGGTGTTAGAAAGAGATCTATGCTTTACGTTTAGTAGGGCAAGAAACCATGATCAACTTTGTAACTGAAAGAGTTATTATAACTGTGCGAGGAAGCACTCTGAAAACTTGCGCTGCTCGACTGGCTTATTTATTTACTTGGCGAAAAATTGTTTTTTAGCACTTTATTAAAATGGCTCATTTAAAACGCTACTCCAAACTGCATAAAACAAACATTGGATAAGCGTTAGAAACTCCTTCCTCATTTTTTCAATATATTCTGGTACATCCTGTACATCATCCCATTCAGGCAACCAGCTCAAAGGGAACGTCTGTTTACTGCCCTAAGGCGTCAAGGGTATTTTGTACGTTTATTAATACCTTCAATAAAAGTTCAAAGTTAATTACCAAATTGATTGTACGAGCCTGGTGAGCTTTCGGACAGCCAATATAACAAACATGGGTATAATGTAGAAGAGGAAATATGTAAGGACACCAGATACGATACATTACAATTACATATAAACAGTTGATGACCATGGTAACGGGTGGTGGCTGGATGCGGGTGGCGCGGGACCGGTCACTTTGGCACTCTTTGGGGGAGACTCATGCCCAGCAGTGGACGTCTTTCGGCTGATATGATGATAATGATGATATTTATATTACAGTTGAAGGAAAGATAGAAGAAATGAGAGGCAGGGGAAGACCAAGAAGTGCGTTTATCAAGTTATCCACGTTAATCACCTGACCCCGATCACCCAGGGGAACCTAGCAGCAATTAATTATTTAACAATCAACTTGGAAGCAAATATAATGTTCGGTTATGTCGCTTCGCCGGACGCTACCGAGTCAAGCTCGCTCAATTGAATTTATTATAAATCGTTGAGCGATTATAGAGACCCATGCCAAAGTCACCCGCATCCAGCGGACTCCCGTGACCATTTTACCACTAAATATTGCTGGTCAACTTGAAATAACGAATATTTTTCGCGTAAAAATTTTCAGATGTTCCCCAATTATAGTGTTCAGGGAGGGAGTGACGGACGGGGATCGATCGGCCATCGTGTGTGTGTGCCGAAATAAACGAATGCTGTGGGGAAAAAATCCGCGCGTCAAAATGGACGCAAGTGCAGTGGGGTTGGCGAGAACTGGAGCGAGGTGGAACTGCAGCAGACGCCTTTAAAGGGTTAATGGATATGATTTGAAAAGAAAAGAAAGAAAAAACATTTATTCGTGACACACAAGGCCATGAAGATGTAGTAAAAAAAAAACAAATAATTAAACACGTCACGAAATGGTCCCAACTCAGCATGGTGCTGGCGATAACCAGCGCTGGTCTTCTAGGGTTTGGTTTGGTTGATTTGGTGGTGATATCATGTATTCTCTGTCAGCAGACTTAGTTCCATGATTAAGAAACTCTTTTTTCTCCATTGTACGCTTTAACTTTTCACATGTGAGTAACGACAATTACCCATACATTTTACATGGGTGCTTGTCGTTACTATACCATGCTATAACCAAACAAACCAAAATTTCACTGTAACTTAGTTTCGATCTCAGATGTAAAGTACTGGCTAGCATTTGCCCGCGATTTCATCCACATCAAACCCTGTATCATCTACGATCCGGATTTGTTAGATCGGTTTTATGTTTAGAAGTCTGCGAGTAAAAAAAAATATAAACCCAAAAAAATGATACACATACAGCGTATACTGTATATAAATATAAATATATATATATATATATATATAATACGAGTACCTACTTCACCACACTGCATGGCAGTTTGTTGGCGAATGCACTCTTTCCACATCCTTTAAATGTAGCTTCGTAAGTTTGTCTGTAGCGGATAATTCCCGGAACCCCTGATCCGATCCTTTTTCGACCTAGAATAGATTTTCTGGATGCAATATGTTATATTTATCACTCGGGTTTGCTTGCTAGCCAATCCTCTCCACCCAGACTACATCGGTGCAACCGTCACCAAACAGTCTGCTGCCCCCCTAAAAAACTGCACCACCCCATCCCGGCATTGACGCCGCGCCTCTGTTTACCCTTAATTGGAGCTGTGCTGCGACGTTGGATTTGATTTGTTATTTTATACTGGGTAATTAGCGAAATTAATGTTTTTAGGACTCATTGGGATCCATGATTTGGTAGAATTTTTAATGTTTTTTTTTAATTTTTTTTATTCGTAGGCTTCGCAGTTCGGATGGAAATTATAGTATGGAGGTATGTACAGGCTAAGCTAAATTCTATTTATTTTTAGAACGGAATGGAAAATCTTAATGTTTCTGTCTTTTTGTTTATCTAAACCTGTCACTTTTTGTTGCATGTTTGTTTGTTATTATGATTAAATAGTGTTTGTGATATACGACGGCCTCTTTGCCGTGTTGTTGTCGCTTGTCATTTTTTTATGGTTATTAATCCGTCATGTGACTTTTCTGTGTCAAAAATGTAATAAAAATCATCACACACATCACACGTACAGCGTTCACAGTTATTAAGTAAAATAATTAAAAGCATGGATGTTACGGAGGTGGTTTTATCGCCACCGGAGGCAAAGCCGAAGTTTTTTGAGTTTTCGGAGTCGAAACCGTAGTCGGAGTCAGATTTAAAAGCCTTCTTTAATGCGAGCGTGAGTGAGTAAGACCAGCCCCCCTATTTTGTAATTTGTTTTAAGCTCACCTCGACGCTCACACACAAATATATCTTGACACCGCGATGCGTAGTAACTAAGCGTAGGCAGAGGTCTAGTTTCGTGACGGTGACCGGCGGGGTGAGCCGCATTAGTGCGTAGCGAATACGAGTAAAGCCGGCTGTCCACATTGGGCCAACGTTGGCGCGTGAGCAGAATGCAGCTATGCGTTAGTAGAAGAGGGTTTTATTTCGTTCTGATCGGTTTGCATAGCTGCATCCTGCTCACGCGCCAACGTTGGGCCAACGTGTACAGCCGGCATAACAGTCCAGGGGTGCCTCACTCCGTGATTCCGTCGCGCCGCTACAAGTACAAACACCGGCCCCAGAGGATGTTAGCGCTGCTACGGCACGGACGCGTTTTGTCGCAGCGCGTTGCATGGTATAGAAAGGGATGGCCACGTTTATGCTCGCTCCGCATACCTAAACAGGGGATTTGTTAAGGTGCCGTAGGTTCATGGTCTTCTCTCCCTCTCACTGAGCATAAGCGTGAGCGAGATGGAAGTGCGTGCTCGGAAGCGCGGAAATCATGTTTTTTAATTTTAATTTTTTGGCCGTTTAAATAAAAAAAAAGTAAACACTGATTTCCCTCAAACATAATATTGCCGATTTTTAGAAGCCATTTTAATATTTTTAGCTTTTGTTCGTAATTTGTAACAAATATTTTAAGTGTATTTTAGACCCTTTTAGACCTATGTTCGTGGTTTTTTCTATCGAGCGAAAAATGCTTAATCATGTTTCTAAACACTGATTTCCCTGCAGAAAAGCCTCAAGATTACTATTCGTATTTTTTTAAAACCATATTATTATAAACAGACGCATTATATTGTTTCAAAAACACTGTTCGCTTAACTTCGCTGAACCTACGGCGCCTTAACACATAAGCACATAACCTTCTGTTCCTAGTGCTATTATTTATTCTGTGGTGCGACATGTAATTTCCAGATCATTACATGTCATGAGTTGGAAGCGGAGTGGGTGGTGGAAAATCAAGTGGAAGTTCCGATTAATCGGAGTCGGAGCTTGACGCGTGGCATCCCTAATTAGTATGCGAATGTATTATTTTAATATCCAGCCTAATTATGATCGACATTCATGGGTCCATGTATTATGCCTAAATTGAAGAATAAATAACTTTGACTTAGATGATTATGTGCCAAAAGATAAAAATATCATATTTGTACTAACCCTATAAGCTAACTACTCGTAGAGGTCATTAGACACTTATGTTTCGCATACCGAAATGTAGTTACAGATTTCAGTTTCACGCGTTCATTCACCTAACCTAACCCGTCGCCTTTAATTAAACTAGACCTCAGATTACGCGTTGATGCGAGTGCGTGAAACAAATGGATATAAAAATTGGGAAGCTAGTAAACAGACGTAAAGTTTGTGAGGGTGTAGCTTTGTGAATTTGTATGTAGGGGGTAACCTGTGAAACTACTAATTCGACTTTAAAATTAAAAGAAAATAATAGTAAAATAAGATTGTCAAAAGTTTAATTTTTGGGTCAAGCTTCTATTGCCCACTGTACTTTTCTGTATACCATCAACTACTCATTGAGACGATTCAAATGAGCCCAAACTCAACGGGGTTACGTGGGTTAAATACTGAATTCCCATGGCCCCCTTCTGTCTCCATCATCAGATCAGGTCGATGGTACCATAATATTGAATTATCATCCAAACTATATTAATACCCTGTATTTCAGCTCAATCGGATAACAGCCAGTGACTGAAAACAACTTACATAGGAACAGGTCAAATTAACATAAAGCTTGTAATAAAAATGCTCTGAGCCAGATATGAACCAGCAACCTCAGGCATACATGGGTGTGGGGGTAGTTATCGTTAGCGTTTTATAAATTTGGTTAGCAGACGTACTGCTTAATACAAAATTAATTTAGTATCATAATCAATGCAGACGACATAGCAGCAGTTGCTGAAAATAGAAAAGAACTCCAGGCACTGCTGACTTAGATACAACTTTTTCGGAATCTGGGCTCAAAATTAATGCAAGCAAAACCAAACCTCTAGTGCTATCGAAAATAACAGTCGTCACGTCAATTTCCTTAGGCAATACAGCAATTCAGCAAGTAAAAAAGTTTAAATATCTAAGCAGCATTATTACAGATGATTCTAGATGTACACCTGATATTGTTGCCACGATAGCCATGGCCAAGCAAGCCTTCAATTCAAAAAGACCTTTGCTCACAGCTAAAGTATCACGCTCAAATCGGAAGAAACTGGTTAAGGTGTACATCTGGAGCATTGCTCTTTACGGCTGCGAAACGTGGACCATGACTCAACGGGACGGGGAAAGGTTGCAAGCCTTTGAGATGTGGTGTTGGCGGAGATTAGAAAAGATCAAGTTGCACGGAGAAAAAGACTAATGAGGTTTTGCGTATAGTCAGTGAAAAAAGAAGTTCACTAAAAGTTATTGAAGACAGAAGAGTCACGATGACTTCATTAAAGTTATAATAGAGGGAAATATAGATGGAAGAAGAAAAGAGGAAGGCCACGAAGAGCTTAGGTACATGGAGCAGCTAAAGGAAAACATTGAAGTTGAATCTTATAGAGTTGAAGGAAAAAGCAGAGAAATGGAAATTAATCCACCGACATCGACATGAGCCAAGCTCTTAAATAAATGATGATCATAATCATCATCATCATCATCATATCAGCCGAAAGATAACTGCTGGACATAGACCTCCCTCAAAGAGTGCCACAATAGTTATTAAAATTTTATTATATATTTCTCATTCTACCTATACTTCATTTGAGACATAGGTGCCGTTAAGAAGCCGGTAGATAGATGTCGCTACACGCCTCCCTAAGGCGTCGCAAGAGGAAACAGTTTCAAGGATTTGGTGACCGTGACGGATTGTCCCGATAGCTCAGTTGGTAAGTAGCGGCGGGCTATGTATGACTTCGGATCCGGCTCGGAGCATTAATTTTCTCATCCGAGTATAAAAATTCTCTTACCAGTATAATAGCATTTCATCTGTAGCATGGACCTCCAGGATGGACATAGGCTATATTTTCTCCTATGTCCTTGTTTACGTACAGTACGCAGGCGAAGCTAGTCTACACTAATTATTTGATTGTTTGTTTGTGTGTTTGTATTGAATAGGCCCCGAAACTACTGGACCGATTTGAACAAATTATTTTACTATTGGTAGCCGAGATTATCCCTCATGAACGTAGGCTACTTTTTACGGGAAAATGCTTCACTCCTATGGGAAAACGGGTAATCCGTGCGAAGCCGGGCCGGGCAGCTAGTACATTATAAATCGATAAAACGCCGATCATCCGACTCGCACTTTTCCAAAGTGCTGTTTACGACCCAATTGGAGCCGCGACGTATGCGGCAATGCACGCATTCGCTGCCACCACGCTTTGGGAGAATTGCAGGATAACTTTAGGACATTTACTGACAACAATTTCGTTGCGCAACGCTTGTAGCCGATAACATGGGAAAACCGTTTGTAGAGGTAATCGCCTACGAGCAGTGCCAGGAATGCTCTGGATGGTAGCGTGTTCCTGGCGCTGAAAGTGTTTAAATAACTCCTCTTACAATTAGGTGGTCTAATAATACCTAGTGGCTCTGACGTGAGCCGTAAAACTCGTAGTATTTCACGAAAATAGGTTTGGAAATGCGGTCTGTATAGAACAGTGGGAAAGCGGAACATCCGGGCATACAAACGATTTTCGGCCCAAGCTGAAGCATAGAAATTCGATCGCTTCGCTCGCTCGCTTGATGATAAACAGGTAATGTACATTAAATGTAAGTTTATAGTGGCACATGTCCGAAACTACTCATTCGGTTAAAATAATAATTCAGTAATGTATAGAATAGAACTACGGAATGAACAAAGGCTATATTTTGTCCCACAGGACCGCCTCATTCCTTTGCAATAGGCGGGCGGAGCCGCGAGGGCAGGTAGTAACTATTTTATTTTTTACAAAACCTATGAACCCCAACGAAAGCGATATCGAATCGTTCTCGATCCAGTTAGAAGTAGTTGCGTAGAGGCCTCAAAGCGTTCTATATGAAATCCCATAGTCTGCATGAGAGCGGAGACAGTTGGGGGGTTTTAGAGCACAGTTTGGTGTTTCTGTCTCGACCTTTTGGGACGCCACAGCCATTTTAAGCCGTCGGCGATCCGCGAACCGCGCACATAGGCGCGTAACTTTTTTATTTGCTACTGACGTATGCATAGTTAGAAAGTTGCATTTCATTTGCACTTATGTAGACCCTGTTGTACTAGTTCCACGGGTTAAAACTTTATCCTGAACGCATGCCGAGCACATGGTCACCCTACACGATCATAAATTCGTCACTGGCGTGCAGCCAGCACGCCGGCGTTAGCGCCTCTCCCACTCAAGATATATGCACCCTACACATTTCTTAGACTCCACTATCCATTCCAAGATTATGAACCCTATTGTGAATTTTTAATATTTTTCCAAGTATAGGTGCTGCACATCTTGTAACCTAGGTGTAGTCAAATCAGCAACTTTTTATGAAACGTCAAAAACGTTCTTTTAGTATGGTAGGAGTAGACAGAGGATTTAATACTAAATTATTTTTGTATTAAGCAGTAACGCTAAAAAAGGCTAGTAAAATATAAGGGAAAAATTGAAAAAAAAGGGTTTTACCTTTAGTTTAAATTTTAAAGGATTTAATAGATGGCGGCCCTAGCGAATAAAAGGGATGGAGGTAAAGTAACCTGACTAAATTAAGAAGTATCAGAAGACTGTAACATCCTTGACATCTCATGTCGTTTATAAATTAGGCACGTCAACTTTACTTAATTTTTTGACATGACAAAACAAAACAGGCCTAGCTAAGCGCTCAGCGCTCAGGAGATTCGACGATGTATTGTATCTCGTTCGCGCTTGCGATATTATCTATGGTATATGGATATACATTATCACATGTATGTGTGCGTGAGTTAGTCGCTCTGTATACAGCGTGTATATTTGATATAACCGCAAACTTTAGGGGGTCTTAGTATAGGCACTAATAAATATATTTATCGTAAAATTATTTTAAAAAAGCGAACATTTTTTTTTCATATAAAATAATTCAGCACGCAGTGGATCACTACTTTGTCTTACTGACGTGACGTCACAATAAATCGTCACATGTCACCCGATTCTTTCATGTGTCGTCAGGTCACAGTGTACGCAATACATTCCCGTTCGATAAAATTTCAAAAATTAATTACTCTTTGGTAGTTAAGACCAACTTAATTTTTTCTTGCAATATCGGTTCATAGCCCTAACACGTACCTCTGGTTACAATTTGAGGTAATATAAAATATACACACTGTATACTTTCTCTATGATTGTAGGGAACAGGCACAATACGATTTTCCTAGGTCAATTAGCGTCCATTTTTTGATCTTAAAGATGATATCTTTATGATTTTTTTAAGTCTGAATACAACGTGTCTCTACAACCCTCTGGACATAGATGAATAAGGACGTGTCAATTAGAATATTTCTAACCTATGTACAAAGTCACATTTCAACTCCACAGTATTAACGGAGAAATACTGTGGAGTTTGGAATGAGACTTTCTTCATAGTATTTACATAATGATATACGATTTAATACTTCGTAAAAGCCTGTATGTAGATACATGGTAATTAAAGAGTGTGTCATGTCACTAGCGTCACTTTAATCTTATCTTCATTGTTGTATTTTATTTATATATTTATTTCATTGTTTAGTCATGTACATAGCAATTTCGGTCTTTACAATTTGATATGCATAAGTCAGACCATGACGCCCTGAAAGGACACACAACATAACTTAAAACTAAATACTTAATTCTACTGTAAAATAGCTTATAATTTCGCGCGAGGCTTAAAAAATATTGTCCTGTGCTTATAAATTGATAGTGTTACTTTTTACGAATAGATAGTAACATTTATAAATAAATATAATTACATTTTAGAAACTCAACGGTGTAGTAGCATTTTTCAATTAATAGCTTTCCAATTTGATTTTAAACAATGTGTTACGGGGTTCAAGCTTAATTTCGTTTGGAATTTTGTGAACGACTGATACAGTTATGCTCCTATTTATTGATGATTTATCTGAATTAATTTAACCATATTTTTTATGATCTCGTTCAATGTCCAGAGAGAAGAGACACGTTGTATGGAGGACAATCTCTCGGAACTTCTCTTCTGATTTTAATAATGTTTCCACCTGTATACAACCTACGAGTTTTGAACCTATGGGATGGACTATTCGACACCGCCAGGTATTCAGTGAAACGCGGGCGGAGCAGCTTTGGTAACTAGGAAGATAAAGCAAAATGCAATGTAAGCTCTAAAAAATACAATACATAGTACATATCCTGTAACATCCTTAGCATAGCTCCAGCGGTCAACTAGCTACTCACACTAGAATTCCAATTTGACACCAATGGGTTTCGCGTGCTCTTTCCAGCGGCGTGCAAGGAATCGAACGTGCGAGACACTGAAGCCAAGTTGCTATGTAAAACGTAAGTGTTCAATCGACCAAGGCTAAGTAACCCCTGGCCGGTCGCCAGCGGCTGACGGATTTACAGCACTGAGTAAGCAGCTATTGTCAGATCGCATCTAATAAAGCATTAGTAGCATTTAAATAGTGGGACTGGTCAGTGAGCGAGACGGTTATTTATTTATTTAAACTTTATTGCACAAAAAAAGAAGGCGAACTGACACACAGATCAGTGAGCGAGACGGTTAGATTGGATCCCAGACTTTCAGTGTCAGGAACCCGCTAGGGGGCTGTCCATATACCTATTACGTAATTTCAAAATAGGGGGGGGGGGTCTGACCTGACGGTAGTCATTTTATCAGGCGGGGAGGGTCCATTCAAGGAATTAACAATATGATGATATGAGAGGATAGTTCAAAAATCGACAAAAAACGAAGACGTAAAATATGGAAAAGCTCTAGGGCCATTGGGCCATCTGCTTGGGGGCGCTTTCCTATACATAGGTAATGTTTAAATGACCCGTACTACTCGTACGTACCATTCATTACAATGTTGCATTAGCTAGGTCACGGCTACTTTATGCAGCGATTCAGTCGCGCGTTTCGTGAACGCGCGACTGCTTCGCGGCATGCGGCCCCTTGTCTCATTTGGAACGCGCGACGGAAGCGATGCAGTCGCACTGTTTTAATAGGGGTACACTTAAGCAAATAATCAATAATGTGAAATGAAAAAAAAAACAACGCACGAGGTTAAATAATCACACAAAGTTTTAAGAAGGGGTAAATTCTGTCCCTTTTTTGCAAAACGATGACGCTTGTAGATTGTGGCGTCACTAATAGGCGGCAACGTGCCGCGTCCCATTGTGGTCGGCGCCGCGCAGCCTGCCGCGCGCGCGACGCGCTCTGCAGCAGCCTCGCATATCGTGACGTCACACACTACACACATTTTTTCTGTAATGTTATGGCGTGTGGTCTCCCCTGTAAGTCGGATATCTGTGTCATTATAAAATAAATGAATGAATAGAACAGTAGGCTAGTAACCTGAAATTAGTATTTGTTTACATAACACGCTGAAGTCACACTGTGAAGCAGTTTCAGTTTCAGTTTAGTGTAGTGGATTTCCTATCACATCAGTGCCGAATTAAGACTACTTCATGTGTTAAGTAATCCTCGCCTGAGGGCCCCCCTGTCCATAAGCTATTTTTGCGCTTTTCTTTGGCTATTTTTCATCTACACTAATCTACACTAATATTATAAAGAGGAAAGATTTGATTGTTTGTTTGTATTGAATAGGCTCCGAAACTACTGGACCGTTTTGAAAAATTCTTTGACCATTAGAAGCCGATATTATCCCTGATGAACATGAACACTTTTTACCGCGGGAAAATGCTTCATTCCTACGGGAAAACGGAAAACTAAGCGAGCAAAGCCGGGCCGGGCAGCTAGTTATTTTATAACATGCCAATTGTAATGCCATTTCATGTAGATGATTGACAGCAGACTAGATAATGTGGCGATTCATTATATCGTAGGTATCTATCTGCAACCGCCGTGGACAGAACACGACCACTTGAGATCAATATGACTCGACATTTCGAATTAAAATCAATATGATACTAAAGTTTTGCGCGCGTGGACACGCACACTGCACTACCGTGTCAGAAAGACTGCACGTCCGGTTCTAAATGATTACTCACGATTATCGCCGTGAAAGTACCTAAAACAAAACTTTAGAATTTTGATCAAATGAAACTCAAGGTTGGATCACCATTTATTTTGGCAATATTTGCTGAGATAATAATGACAGAAAAAACGCCGTAGAAACGCTTCATATTCACTCACACAACACGTAGATACGCGCATTTTCTAGCAGATCCAAGGGCTTAAGCCCCCTCAAAAGTATCTGAGTCTTTACATGCATAGGTACATACATACATGCACGCCTTTATTCCCAACAGGGATAGGCAGAGCACATGAAACGTATGTTCCAGCGACATTTTTAGCATAAATGTGGGTATAAAAGATCGACAAATGTGATATTGCAGTGATAGGTTGCTAGCCCATCGCCCACAACACACTTCAACCCTGGTCCCTTAGTCGACTTTTACGACACCCACGGGAAGAAAGGGGGTGGTGAAATTCTAACCCGACACCACACGGGTATCTGAGTTTTTACCTTACCAATATCAAACCTGAACGGGGTTAAGCCCACAAACAGTGTCAAGTCCCCAAAAACCAAGACCCAGGACAGATCCTGGTGGTAGACCACTACACGCCCCCGTGTCCACGCTCGCCTCACTACCATGTCGGTCAAAGCACGTAATATACGATTCCCACCGAACGGACGTGCGAGCATCTGGCGGCAGCCGACCGCATTTATCGCAAAAGCCAGACGGCGCCGGTCAGAGGCGAAGACCGCCGAGCGCAGCCGTCCACGTCCGCGCGGAGCCGACCGTTGGAATCCATTCAAATGAAATGTAACGTCTGTATTAAAGCTTCAAATTCCTTTGGCAACGTGTAAAATGCGCTCTGGCGCGCCAGCCCGGTCGGTGAGAATCGTACATATCACATTGATGTCAGGCGCGCTTGCTTGCACGCGCCGTACGGACGAGCGTGCACATTCACATCATACAGGTATGCGAAATGTGTAGACGAATAGACTTCCCTGTATTGGCGCTTGGCGCGTGCCGCTGGCTCGCGGCCAGGGCGACTGATGAATTTATGCGTACGCTGGAACTGAGTGGCAATGTGCTTTCATGTGTATGTTGCAAATAAAGTACACTTATTTAATACCTAATCAATGCTATAATCTATACTAATAATAAATAATTAATGTCCAATGTATGAGGATGTTGCAAGTGTTGCAACACATCCGAAAATTCACTCTTTTATCCCGTCCGATAATGTATAATTCAATTAATTTATTTACCTTCCTGAGGAGATTAAGGATACTTGACTCAAATTTCTCGAAAATGTATATTCGAACACGGCTAACTCTATGTACTTAATTTACCTATGAAGACTTAATAATTTAAACATAAACCTAATAACACTTTGTAACATGTCAAACTGCTACTCAAGTCCTAATTTTACATGTTTTTATCTTGCTTCAATTACTTACTAAATCAGGCGAAGCGATCGATTTCGGCAATTTTACCGAAATACGCGTTTTTCACCTTAATTAAACTTTTTTATTTTCCATCCGAATCGCAACCGGCCAGCATCACAAAATGTCAAACCGTAGACGCGGAGAAAAAAGGCCTTTGGTGTTTTTTAAAAATAGAACTGTAGCAGAACGAATTTTCGAATAAGGAACGCCTAAAAAGCCGTCCGGAGTAACGGTTCCCTGCTGATGGCCAGTGACTGACGTGATTTTGTTTTGAGACTAGCGTTGCGTACAGGCTTTGGGTGCTGTTTAAATTTTCAAGTGTTTGAAATAAAGATAATACAATTTGGTATCCGACAAAATACTATCGCAAAATTCAAGATCAGGTTTGGCATCTTAATTTACAACACGCAGCAAACACCAAAGAAAAACTTTAGTGTAATGCTTTCGCCTAAGTCCAGTGAGTGATAGAGACGAGGGATGGCTTCTCGCGTGACAAGAAACTGCCAAGATGATAATTTTTCAGGGTACAATAAAATGTAAAGAACTTCGAACTGTAAAGTTGGTCTTAATAAAGTTGGCCTACAAAATGTACTTCCCTTTTATAAGAGTAGTGCCTACGCAATGACTTGAAATCGGGTAGCCAATCCCAACAGAATACATATGGTAAAGTACTAATTTGTCTGAAAAAATAGTACCAAACATTCCTTCAAATCCAAATACAATCATGAAGACAGACGAATTATTTTATTAGTAGATGGTTGTTGAGATAATTTATGTAGCATAGACAATTCGTTACTTCGGCGATGAGGTGCTGTTCTAACTGGCCAGTGTTCACTTAATAGAAAATAAGTCAACGATTTTTTTTTCAGTTAAGTTGGTGGTTTTGTTTGTGATACAGTTAATTCGTTTAAGTCGATTTTAACGTTAACTTCTAGGTATCGTTATAATACAGCGTAGATAGTGAAAATTACTAGAAACTTTGTCTCATGTAGTATAGTATTTTATAACACTAAATGTATATAGGTACGACATTAAATATATTCCTTGTCGTCGAAGTAATTATAAAATAGAAAGCTATTAAGTAAGTACTTACTTGAGAGTACTGGCCATAAACAGAAGAAGATAGCTATACTAGTTTTAGGGCTCATTAAAATAATACTTAATTAAAAATCTTTTTAAAATGACTAGTTTACTATTGACCGTTGCGGCCAGAGGCCCGTTTCATGAAGCAACAAGTTAAAAATTACAAGCGGAGGTCTCTTTTTAATACCTTTTGATAGAAAGAAACTTCCGCTCGTAATTTATAACTTGTTGCTTCATGAAACGGACCCCAGGCCGTGCCAGTCTGTGACAGGTTGAACTGATTAATAAAGGCGACGTGTCCCGTTGGCCTTGGGCGGACTGTCCGATTTTGAGAGCCTAAATAAAAAGACTACCTACCTACCAAATAAAGTTCCGGAAAATGTATATGTCAAGCGTTGCTATTTAATAATCAATGTCATGGTTTGAAAATTGCATGGATTTATAAATTTTGTGCAAAAACAATTGTCTGTGATTAACTTTAAATTCGCTAATAAGTTTAAATTATAGTTTAGGTTATAAGGGTTAGTCATGGCAGTACTTTCAGGAAAAATATTATAAAACATCAAAATAATTAGCAATTCTCATACCGATTTTCAGAAGTATTCGTGCGCGTGCCCAGATCACAGCAAATCAAACAGTTTTTACTAGTCTCGTGTGCCATAATAAAGGATTTACTTACAACATAGGTACATTACGTATCTACATATAGTAATAGAACATAAGGACTAAGTACTTACGTTTTCAAAACTAATTCACGCGTTTCTAACCTAACGTATGTAAAGTAATGTATAATCTGTGGTATTAGCACTTATGAATAGCACTTTCAATAAATATCCTATCGGAATACAGTAATCTGCGAAGCACTGGCCATTTATCATGCAGCCGGTTATTAGCGCTATTACGTCGGGTGGCGCCAGTGTGACCGGCCCTTTACCTTTCTATACGCTACAATATTTCTATTTACCCCCTTAGGCTGGGCTCACACAGTCTGAATTCTTGAACTGATTTCAGTATCTGAATCACTAAAGAGCAAATAAAAGTTACACCCTCTGTTAGCAGTCTACACAAAGTGATTACTGATTAAGATTATGATTCAGTGACTGAATTCCGTTTTGTGTGAGGCCGGCCTTATTTCTGATAAAATAAAGAAAGAAAGTAAGAAAGAAGACATTTATTCACTACACAAAAGACACACAGAGACAAAAAATACAAACTTACTTAATACTGAAACGGGTATTTCGTTTTCTCACAAACACAAATGTCAATGTGACAGATAAAGACAAACTAATTCGAATGTCATTTCAACTAAAATAGGTGGGATGGACGTGCGTAGTGCATAAGTGTTAGTTAGCTGAGCGATTCCGTGCTATGGACCTCATGCTAAACTTGTTGATCCTAGTTGTTGTTTATGACAACAGCAGGTAGGCCTAGATAACTTTTGATAAATGTGCTGTAAATAGGTTGAAGTGGGTTGAATAAATCAAGGATGACGTTACAGAAGAGCGAGTCTTCCTGACACAATTATCCGGTATATTATGTTATGTACTTACTTACAAGAAGGTCCTAACCTTACCTGTACCTAACTGTAAAGTTGGACCTGATTAGATAAACATTTTTACGTCACACCTGGCCATAATGCGAATTTTACTGCACGCTGCGAATTTTATGCGGGAAAATTCGCATTGTGGCCAGGTGAAGACGTAAAATTTTGTACTCAACACGGGCGCTAATTCGTAAAAGCGCATATTTAGGGCCCTCGTCTTCGGTTCGGGCCATAAACACCTGCGATCTGGGGCATTCACGAATTCACCGCCCTAGTTACGTAATGTACTATTAATCAGAAGCGTAATATTAATATGGAGAGTAGGTAGGAGTTTAGTTAGTTACCATAGGTGATATTCCCGCTCAAATGGCGATGACTGATAGCTGCTTGTCTGTCATTGGCTGCTTGTTTTTATCTTCGTTCTGATTGGTCGAGCGGTGATGCGCTGGCGCATGTGTCGAACGTGATGAGACTATAATATAGTAGGTATTATTTTATGTGCATACTTTGTCCAGATTTGTATGGATAAAGCATGCCAGCATTTGAATGTTACAACAACATGTATACAGAGGGCCTACCGCGAAACGAAAACGAACTTCGTTCGTGTATCTTCCTCTCTGTCGCACTTGCTAGTTCGAGCGACTGAGAGGGATATACACGAACGAATTCGTTTTTGTTTAGCGGTAGGCCCTCAGGGTAAGTATCCACGAGAAGTACCTACTCCACTAATCCACCAATACGACGATGCTTGATTGACGCTACCAACGCTATTGTTTTATATTTTCTCCTTGCACACTGTTCCGCTTCCTTGCACAGCTCTGGTGGACATTTACCTTCTTACTACAACACTTGGAGTTGTGTAGTGTTCACTTAATAGGCAAATTCTATACGTATATCTGTGTTGCTATGCGTTGGCTCGACATCACACCATCACTCCCGGCAACGGTTAAACCACTACTGATCCCCACTCCTCCTGACGTATGCGCACGAGATAAGTATAGCAACACTACATGCGGTAAAACAACGTCAGGTATTTCATGACCGAGCCGAAGACAAGGGCGATAAATATGTGATCTCAAACTGTCGTCGGACAAGGGTCCCTTTTTTAGTGGGAGCAAAATTCTTATGTCAAATTCACATTGGTGTGGCGTGTTGTGGTGCGCCAGATCCCCACCAACTCTCTGGCGCGACCGGGCGTCTAGCGATCAGAGCGCGAGACAACACAACAGAACCTACTAATGTGAATCTAATCATAGGTAATATACCAAACCGATTGCGCTTTGGCGCGCCACGGCACACCCCGACACAACGGGGATAGCGCGGAGGTTATGTCGGACTTGCAGCGACTAAAAACCCCCGATGGTCCTCCTCGCTCGACACATTTCGGACGGCTCTGGGATCTCCTATGGAAAGCTCCTACCTTTCTTTAGACGATTGCAGCCTCAAGTGTAGTAACCTTGTAGCATCCTGTAGACTCCTTGTAGTCCCGCATTCTAATGCCCGGGCTACAGGGCGCCTTGTACTACGCGACAGTTTGTCTAAAGTCTGTCTGCAAGAGTGACCCATTGCGCGGGCATTAGTGTCGCGCCGCGCGTGACGCGGGTAAAGTGTAACTGTTGCTGTAGCGTCCGCAGAACAGTTAAGGCGCCGTAGGTTCATGGTCTTTTCTCCCTCTCACTGAGCATAAGCGTGGGCGAGAAGCGTGATCGGAAGCGCAGATTACATGTTTTTTAATTTTAGTTTTGTAGCCGTTTCAATTTATAAAAAAGTAATCACTGAGTTCTCTCAGACATGATATTGCCTATTTTTAGAAGCCGTTTCTATATTTTTAGCTTTTGTGTATAATTTGTTGTGAATATTTTAAGTGTATTTTAGACCCTTTTAGACCTATGTTCGTGATTTTTTTCTATCGAGCGAACACGGTCTGCACAAGAGTGCGCGTGAGAGGTCTCGCGCGCGAGATAGACTAACTGTTCTTACCTAATTCGAACAATTTGGAACAGACCGGTAGTTTATCTTGCAGTCTTGATTCCTCAGCATAGTTGTCAAAACATAGATAATCTGAGCTACGTAAGCTCTAGAGTCTAGCGGAAAACAGTCTTTGGATGTCTGAATACTTTCTAATACACGGGTGCAGCCTATTTACATGAAAAGCGAGACCACCTTCAGGTTTTGTCTATACCTGTAACAATTTCAAAGCAATTTCTGGCTACCGATTTCCTGGCTGGTGGATGAAAAATTACAATCTAATGTCAGTCTTATTCATTGACATTAAAATACATGTTTGACTGTGCGTGCAGTCGATATATAGCGCGTATGCCTGGAAAAGGGTTAATGTTGCCGTCGATATTCCTATTCTATCTTACACTTTTTTGCCGTCGGTACTAGCAAGATCTCTGCACTCATAATCGCGAATTAATGACGGGAAAATCTGCAAAAAAGCATTTAGTCTCCGTTTTTTGTAGTCGGTTACATATGGGGCATAATTTAGTGCGCGTTGTCTCGACAAGGTATTGCTTTTGGACGACATACGGCCTTCTGACACTGTAGCCTATAAACGTTTGGGATTGCAGAAGAGTCCCAAGCGCGTTGCCATCTCTTGTTGACATGAGGACTCATTGTGTTGACAGAGAGCTACAGTCAAATTCTTTGGGTCATGTCCCTCACTTTCAACTACTCTCAAGTACCCAGCTTATCCTCCGGAGTTTTATGGTGGTAAAAAAGCGTAGGGCCGACTTAATTGTAAACGGTAATAGTTTTGGGCGCCATTTTTTTTTGAACCTGACTGTTGCTATAATAGGACGGACCCAATACAGCGGTCGAACTGCGCTGTTGGAGGGTGGCCTGGGGAAAATCCAGGGGAAGCCTCCGGCACGACCACGCGGGGAAGTTGTTTGGGCGCCTGACGTAGCGTGTATGGGGTGTATTCAGTAGGGGATCAAGGGGAGGGGGACTAATATGGGGCTCTACTAGGGTCTTTGAACTTACCAATTCCCGATGGATAGGAAGGGAGAGGAAGACAACGGGCCACCGCAGGCGTTATCGGAAGCGACGGTTCCCATGGCCTGTCGGTCTGGCCTGGCGCGATCTGACTTTTGACAAAGCAGGCCTTGGGACCTCGGCTTAAGCACAGGCATCCACAGGTGTGGCAGGATCCTGGCGTGTCATAACACGGACCGTGGGACCCCGCGTTTAGAGCGCGTCCGATTATTTTTTGATACATTATAATTGATCAACGACGGGCGACTGAACAGCCAATTAATGCGTGTATGTGTTTGGGTAGACCGCAAACGTGCTCGAGATCACTAGAATTATTTTCTCAAGACTCCGTATTTTCAACTTTTCAGCTCTCTTCCAGTTTTTGGAGTGTTTTCGCCGGCCACTGTCCGGAAGCCGGCGCCGAGCCAACTGGTGATTTATGCCGAAGCCTCTCTTCATGCGCATTTGAATTTCAACTAAGATTTATGCTGTGGAATGCTTTTTACAGCGATATTGGGTGTGTAATGGAAATATATACACTGGCTGCCAGGCCACATCTTGGCATTAGGTGCCAACCCGGGCTTCTTTATTCCGGCTGTACACGTTGGGCCATCGTTGGCGCGTGAGCAGGATGCAGCTATGCAAACCAATGTGAACGAAATAAAGCCCTCTTCCTCTAACGCATAGCTGCATTCTGCTCACGCGCCAACGTTGGCCCAATGTGGACAGCCGGCTTCACGGTACATCCCGGCAAACAGGAGGATGATGACACCAGCTGCCAGCGCGGTTCTGCCCGCGTATTGCAGCGTCCCTAAACGAAGACATGGTATAAAATATAGCGTACTTGCTTTTCCCGTGCTCCATACAAATTTTCACCCCCATTTCATGCCCTTAGTGGATGATTTCCGGGATAAGAACTATCCTATGTCCTTGACTGTCCATTGACTCAAACTATCTCTGTACCAAATTTCATCAAAATCCGTTTAGCGGTTTAAGGGTGAAGAGGCAACAGACAGACTGACAGACACACTTTTGCATTTATAATATTAGTATAGGATATAAGTATGGATGTCGATCCCGGAAGATAAATAATAAGTTAATATTTGCTAATTGTAATGTCCATTTTTTCTCGTTTTTATAGCTACTAAAAGCGCGGCCCGCCGCAAGTGTTTCATATATATTCGCGCCTAAGCGCATGCGTCTATAAAAACCTACAGCATATACCTAGATAAGGAGGTTGCCAAAGACAGGGGGATAAGTTTGTCTCCACTTTCAAAAACCCCCTGTCTTCAATAAATATTTTAACACATTCATTGCTACGCGCTACGCTCGTAGCCGATCCTGTGGTTTTCCTCGTATGTAGCGGAAAGCGACTACGGCGTAGGCGCCCGATGGGCGGGTTCCTGGCAGTGAAAGTGATAAACTATTACCGCTTACAATGAGGCCGGCCGTGCGGTAGTTTACCACCAAAAGCAATACGTTCTCGAGACAACGCGTAGGTAGAATTTACACTATAAATTTACGTTGTGGAGAATGCTTCTAGTACTTCTTGTCCGAGCATTAAAAAAAAAGTACTTATTGAGTATCTACGTAGCAAAAAAACAGAAAAATTAAATATGTTATTTAATTTTCCTGTTATTTTGCTTACTGCATTTATCAACAATCACGTCAGACTACGAAAACAACAATGCATAACAAGCATTTTTTATTAACGCAACTAAAAAGAAGGCACTATTGACCATTGAAAACAATTTGAAAGTAACTTTCGAACCATTTTCCTCGCGCGTTCGACCCTCGGACCTTACGTTGTTTTTTTACCGATAATTGACTTCCGATCTCCAATTTCGCGACGAAAAAAAAAAGAAAATCTGTCCATCTCTTTCGTCAAGCTTTTCACGATTGACCATTTTAATCGCAAGCCAAATTCAACTTTAAGTCTCTGAAAATACGTCCTAGATTACCTTGCTTGGACCCTTAGGACGCCATCGCTACGATATGCACCTCAAGTGCCAAGCTTTCCTTCACTGAAACGTGGATCTTCTGTCTAGCATTTGAAGTTGATTTTCGCGTGTTCTGGTTATCTTGTTAGGCTGTTTTGGAGGACGGTTAGTTTAGAATGCTTCCGTTAATAGAATCTTAATGAAGTAATGTCAGACCGCAGGTTGTGCACGTCATGGTCATCTCCTTACGCATGCGTGGTATGGTCGGCAGAAAAACTGGAGCGGCGTTGTTGATAATAAATAAGGTTAATGTTTTGAGATACGACTGCTTCGGATACACTACAATACAGAGATGTACTCTTTTTTGCAAACCCCAATACATGAATCAAATACAGGACATATTACAATGTGTGTTTTAATGACATTAAAAGTCTTGACATTGAAGCTTGACATTGTAATTATATATAATTAAACAAAAATATTTTCTAATAGATAGTGTGATTCAAGAGGAAGGTTTATATGTATTATATAGTTCCTATCTTCTTCTATAATTCTATTGAACGGTGTCAGCGAGTGAGCAGCATTTATCACGAACAGTTTTCTAGTAGTAAGGGTTACTGGATAGCTAAGCCGAAGAAGGACAGACGGACGCACATGGCGAAACTGTAAGGGTTCCTACGGCAGATATCCGGCTCTTCTCCGTCTCACCTTGTGCCAAAATTCTTTCGTATGTCCAGACATCCCGCTGTCCGGCTAACTAGCTGTCAGGTTGACCTCTACTCTACATGTCGCATTGCTAAGCCGATTGTCATGAATTTTTGTGAACAGGTTCAATAATTTTATGGCTTTGTCCATTCAACTTTTAAAAATTACAGTTGCGACGTCTATCGTCTTCGATTTTTTTACAGCCTATATTTGACAGCCGTCACCCCGTTACAATAAACGTCAACGATGACATATGTTGATATAAATTGTACTCTGGGATGTCACCTGTCAAATATTGGATATACCTGTAAATATTATACTTACTAGTTTATTTACTAACGCTACCAGTCCCAAACTGTGTATTTGCCGAATCTATTCCATCGTAAGATAATAATTATAGCGGTACAGTTAAAGATGCCGCGATACGACGCCGTAAGAGCATGCAATTTATTCTACAGCTCCATTTGGACCGGCTATGGACAATTTCATTATTACATTCCATACAACACTTCGATAACGCCCTTGGATGATTAATAAAATCAGAGAAATGAGAACACAAACAAAATAATGAGATAATCGAAAGCGTCCTGCATACTAAGTAATAGAAGACCAAGACCGTTTGAAGACCAAGCTTATAATGAGGGTTGAGAGGTTGGAGTCCCGCCACAAAGCGAGTTTCAATTCATTTGTGGTGAGAGTACCAACTGATAAGCTGTCGACCTTCATGAAGGAGGAGATCTGGCTGAAGGGTGTGGTTTTCCGGCGATTTCGAGGCCGGTTATTGGACACCCAGAACTTGCGCTGAGCGTCGCTGTCTTACTTAACGTGTTTTTGTGCTATATTGTATATTAACATGTATGTTAGTTAGTCTGTAAGCTATTTGTAAATATGCATGGACCTTGTTGAATGACTCAAATAAATAAATTATCATAACTATATTATATAACACATAAAAGAGAACAAGAACGAAGAGCTACGGGTAGCCTAGTGGTGCAGGCATGCGGCTGTCAATCGGCGGTCGTGCGTTCGAATCCCGGCTCGTACCAATAAGTTTTTCGGAACTTATGTATGGAATATTTACCGTTAGCTTTTCGGTGAAGGAAAACATCGTGAGAAAACCGGTCTAATCCCAATAAGGTCTAGTTTTCCCTCTGGGTTGGAAGGTCAGATGGCAGTCGCTTTCATATAACTAGTGCCTATGCCAAATCTTGCGATTAGGTGTCAAAGCGGACCCCGGGCTCCTTTAGGGACATTACCGGGAATTACGCTAAGAGGATGATGATAAAAGAGCACAAGAAGCGCAATCGCATAGTAATGAGTCCAAAGTTTTTAGAGAGACATAAAAACCTTTAAACAAAACATACGTCCATATTCACGACGCTACGGAACAGTTCTAGCTTAGTTACTTTTTGAGATTTTTAAATTGGGCTCTGGAAAAAATCTTGTGATTGCCAAAGCGGATCCCGGGGTTACTAGAAAAACACAAGGAGAATAATGATCGTATTGGATTTTTATCATTAATCAGGCGTAGTTATTGGCTTTCTTTCTAAAACTAAAATTTATGCCATACCCTATTAAAGGGTCTGGATGAAATCCGCAGATTTGGGATTAGACAGTCATTACGGTGACTGAAACCACGACACCGTTGATCCGAAAAACCTAACGAAATTACGTTCATGACGAATCTGGCGGTGTGCTTACAATGCCGCCGTGTTGGAAAAACACGAAACTCTTAAGGTATTTAATACTTGTAAAATAGATTGTAGTGGCACCACTCACTTGCTTTCATATTTTAAAAAAGGTAGCCTAGACTGCTTCTAAATTTTCATTATCAAGGCAGCCCATACTTCTCTTGGCAACCACAGTTGCCACCATCAGTTTAGGAGTCTGCAAATTTGGCAACTGTGGTTGCCACAAGCAAGTGAGTGGGTAGGTAATTTGTACTTTCTACCGATAGAATTGAATAGGAGTGGTCAATATAAACTCATTTTCTCATTATCAAATACCATTTTATCGTTTTTGACAGTTTTCGAGTGAAATAGTCGAGTGCTCGAAAGTCAGAATCGCCCCCTGGTCTGATGAAAGAGTCGGAAGTCAGAAACGTATTGTGCTAATGGAATCCTCTCATCGAGTGGTTGACTGTGCAAAAAAAAACGAAGAGTCGGCAATAAAAGCATATACCAATAATTTTTTAGCCAAAGTTATTTATCGAAGCTAACAAAGCTTTCCGCTTCTCCTTGGTCCAAAATTCTTTCGTATATCCGGATGTCCACCCGTCCCACTATCCAGCTGTCCAGCTGTTATTATCTACAGGTCGCATTTCTTAACCGATCCGTGTAAAATTTTGCGAGCATGTTCGATAACTATATAGATCTTTATCTATATCTTTTTCTTCTTGCTTAGAGTCGAAGAACGATTCGTTATTTGGATTTTATCGTTTTTTTTTTTAAACGGCTCGCGAACATTGGATGGAGCACACAGAGCCACTATAGTCTATATCCATAGCTCCTAAATCTTGATGACTTGATGACCGACACATTCCGCTTTCCGAAGTAGGGAAGCACTGTAAGGTTGCGTGGCTTGCGGCGAGAACATTAGCCTGCCGCGATTAACCCCCTTGACTGCCACCGCGACGGCATTAGTGCTTAGCGATCGTCTAGATTAGGGTTTCAATGCATAGTCGGAGGATTTCGGGGCTGTCCTAGTCGGCACACGCTTATAAAACGGTAAAGTGCAAACGAAGTGTTTCGTCTATGTACATATAAACGGGAATTTCGAGTAACGTTCAACATGCAATCAATGTAAAGTCAGTTAGGGTGGTGCGTCAAATGATTATGACTCCCGTTATTAAAAACTAAACGATTAACAGCATCTATGGATGAGTAGCCGGGATTTGAACCAACGACCGCCGTTTGCCGCCGCAGGCCTGACCCGCTCGGCTCGCGTCATGAGTTTTTCGGAACGTACCTATGTACGGAATATCATTTGATATTTTTTAGCGTTAGCTTTTCTGTGAAGGATAAACAATGTGATGCATACATCCACGAAGAAAATCAAAGGTGTATGTGAAGTCCCCAACCCGCACTGGCCTAGCGTGGGGACTAATGCCCGTTCCCTTTCATCCGTGAGACGAAGCCTGTGCTCAGCAGTAGGGCGTATATAGGCTGATTTATTTATTATTATGTAAGGATCATTTATTTATCTATAAATATCACTCTTTGGTAAGAATTCAAAAACGGGTTACAATCGTATAAAATTGCCCGCAATAGGGGCTAACTATTAACTTTTCCAATAAGAATCTATAGCTAGCTATAAACTAAAATGTCAAATTAAAATTCGGTTAATGCGCGTTTCGATGCGCACGCGCAACAGTTATATGGTAATTAGGGTCACCGCGCAGGTGCCAGGATTTAGACGTCCACTGAGCAAGATATTCAGAGCAATGACGCGTTTTCTGTGTCCAAGAGGAAACCGGATGGCTCGTAGTATTTGAGTTCCCAACCTTGTGCAACTTGAACGAAGTGTGTACAAATAGAACTTTCGCATTTATAATAATAGTAGTAAGATCTGAATACATTTAACAAAAATAGCACGTGACACTTTATTATTTAACAAGGTGTGCATTAAAATTATATGAATCAGGAAAATCATTATTAAATATCACGACCTGGTGATGCCAGGCAAAAAAGTCATTTTGAGGTGACCTACGGCTTTAAATATCTTGTCTTCACATAGGTAGGTACCATAATTGATCAGGGGTCGTTGAACTTTAGCCTAAAGGTCATAAGAACATTTGAATCTACATAATATTGTTTACATCCTAACATGATTTTAATGACTTAGTCAGTTAGTACATATATTTAAAAGTAGGTATATACAAGATGATAACTATAACATTAAAGCTAAGTTAAATCTAAAAAAGGCCCTCGAGGCATTGTACCGAGGATGCTGGCGGCATTTCCTCGCTGAATTGCAATGCTGATGCGTTGCGCGAGAAAGCCGCCAGCTCTTCGGTCACCAGTTACGTCAACCAAACGTTTCAGTTAGTTAGTAGATAATTCAAACATGCAGGCATAAATTATGGCAGCTAAGTTGTTCGTTTCTGAAGCTCGCTTATTTATTCTAGCTTCCGTTCGCGACTTCGTCTGCGTGGACCCGGGATGAAAAGTATCCAGGCTATGGACTATTTTTGTGCGAAATTTCATCCAAATCGGTTTAGTTGTTTAAGCGTGATTGAGTAACAAACATCCAAACTTTCGCATTCACAATGTTAAGTAGGGTAATTAGTAGGATTGTACGGAATATTGTGATCCTCTTTTATTTAAAATCGCGTAGAAAAGAGTGCCCGCGATTCAAAACTATTTAAAAAACGTACTAAACGAGCCATAGTTAAGTTATTTGACGGCTGCTCCCAGTGACCCGCGACCCTGTTAGCTACCAGTGATTGAAAGCACTTTACATCTGATTCGTACGTTCACGAGCTTCCGTCCGGCAGTCGTGACGGGGTTAGGTCTGCGGCACACTCTAAGAGTAAAGAGTACCGTCAAACCTGGCAGCCTTGCCTATTGCATATAGCTTTGCCAACCACGTCACATTTGAATAAAACTGGCCTAGTTGAGTAAAAAACATCTAAACATCCAAACTTTCGCATTCATAATATTAGTAGGATCAGTAAGTACACGGATGTCAAAATTGTAGCGATTAGTTGCCGCGGACCGTTGAATATCCAAACGGATAGAAAGCCTAGACCTTGGAACGTCAACGTCTTCGTGTATCCATTTGGATGAACCCATTTATTTTGTCACCGAGACAAATGGCGCGCTAGTGACAGCTACGTGGTGCGCCCGTGAAAGTAAAAATATTACATCCATCCATTTGGATGAAGCCAATTGTCATCGAGACAAACAACGTGGTGCACGCGCGCACGGCCTCAGATAACTGTATATGAACAAAAACAGTTCATATATACGAACTCTTTTTTGTCGCTAAAATTATTTCGTCCATGGCTATCACGCGACGGCGATTTTTCTCGCACTATCCGAACACTTAGAACAAGAGGCATAGTGCGAGAAAAATCGAGAGTATGTCGCGGCCGTCCCATGATACCACGTTTGATTGAACGAGCTAGGACCAAATTAAATTGAATTGGAATCATATTGTAAAAAAAATTGGTGGATGCACTCTTGCTATATATCTTCGTTTAGGTCGACATTGTCGGATCGTCGCCACATGGGCCCTAATTCCATTCGTTAATTGACAGTGAGAGTATGTAGCGTAGCATCTCTATAGCTTCCACTGTGAAGGTTGCTTCATGAAGCTACCGGTAAATAAGCCCACTCCACATCTGCCTAATACCATTCGCCTAATCGATTATCATCTAAGTGTGATCGTTATCGGCTACTTTTCTTACTTGATATCTTAAAATAGGTACTTAGGAGAAAGGGCTATTTTTAACTGAACGATTTCTAATGATGAGGATGTTGATCGGATTGGACCTACGCTAATTCAGCGTAACCTAATTTAAAACATGTTGATGATTTCAAGAGGTTTTATAGATCGTTATTCGCCTTAGGAACTCAAAAAGAGAGTTCATGTTAGGTCGTATCGAGATGTCGAGGTTGAGCTACACCGACAAGAGCTTAGCTCTCAAAGAAGAAGAAGAGATTCGCCTTAGTAATAAGAATTATTGTATCGTTGTATTTCCAAATAAACAAAAAACATTAATAGTATGATCACAAGCTTTTTGTAACTGTGTTAACCTTGTCCTTCAGGTGGTCGCTAACCGAAGGTGGTCGCGTAACCGGCGAAACGACCCTATACATTGGTGTGTTATAAAAATAATCATATATACGATTATTTACGAGGGTAAACTATAATAAAAACCCCAAAAGCCCCTTTTAAATCCGCATTCTGTGACAGACTGGCAACTACGGAACCCTACCCTGCGCGTGGCCCGACACGCACTTGTTTTAGACATAAGTCATTTCTTTTTTAGTTCGGAATCGTTAATACTCGTACCTAATACTTTTGTATACCTATGTTTCGTAAAAAAACGTTTGAATTTCAAAAAAATATATAATACTTAACTACAAGTCATACAAGAGAAAATGTCTCTGAATATAATATTTCCGGACAGGTTCGATTGTGAGTAGACTACATGAATCATTGTCACATTATTCACGAATGACAGTCAAACCCTAATAAATGCTAAGATGATGTCCTTATTTATATGTTTAAGGTTACAATATTAGCTAACTGTGGCATAAAAAAGTGTAACTAACTCTATCTATGATCCCTATGTATGAATATTCAGGAGGCGGAGGCGTATGTTGAGGATACCTTGGACGGCCAAGCGAACAAATGTGTCGATCCTCTCCCAGCTCAAGATAAAAACCCGTCTGTCCACGATATGCCACCAACAAATTCTTTCGTATTTTGGCCACATAATGCTAAGGGGCAATGAGAGCCTGGAGAAATTGATCGTAGTTGGGAACACAAATGGCAAGCGAGCCCGAGGCCGATCTCCTACCAGATGGACAGAACAAATAAAAGACTCCAGGTCCCCGAGGTTCAGCTCCGTCGTCAGGGCCGCGATGGACAGAAGCCGATGGAAAATAGTTCACTCCAAGTGCGGACCACATGTTGATGTCCACGATCCTCAGTCATGAGGGAACGACTAGAGAGAGAGAATATTCAATTCCAGATTGTCACATTTTTATATGCGTTCACATTATTATTGTCATGTTTTTTCATTATATCATCCTAGCGTTAATCCCGGTTGCGCCCTAAAGGAGTCCGCTTTGACACCTGAGTATACCCAAGACTTCACATAGTCTTAGAAATGCGACTCCATGTGACCTTACAACCCAAAGGGAAAACTAGACCTTATTGGGATTAGACCAGTTTCCTCGCGATGTTTCCCTTCACCGAACAGCTAACGTTAAATATTCCTTAAACACAAAAACTCATTGGTATGAGCCGGGATTCGAACCCTCGACTGCCGCTTGACGCACACTGGGTGGTTGAGCACAATTAATGTACTTTCAGACATTAAAAGCAATGTAGAACTATGCTTTTTCCCAATTAGGGGTAATTGCTGCACGTCGGGAATTACGCGTATTCTCCAATAACTGGACCGCTAAACAGACTAGGTAATAACACCAGAAAATTGGCGGTGAAGTAATTGATGGAACAAAAATGTACGCTACAACTTTAATGGTTAAGATTTTAGAGGTGATTAAGGACTTGAGAAATAGATTTTTGTCTTTGTAAACCAAGTAGCGACGATATTCTCTAGTAGCATTTACGCGCGTGCACCAACGAATAATTCAAATAAGTACAAATATTCTTTATTGTTCACCAAAAAGAACTACAAGAGAAAAGCATACATACATACATAGATTCACGCCTAGGTTTAATCCAAAAAGGGGGAGGCAGATGACATGAAACATATGCTAAACAAAAACAACACTTAAAATAAAACTGTATAGGTTTATTATAGTATTATAAATGGTTAATAATCGTATTATTATTGGTTTGTGCACTCTCACTTGTATTATAATCTAGGTAAACTAAATTTGGTATAAAATTTAATATAAATTTCTGTTGTGTGTCACACATTTTTGTTTCCACGATAATTGGATTCTCATCTTTGTTACGTAGCCATGAGGTACACTTTCGAGTGTCACAAATCGTTGATTGTCTATGATTTCGCGTGTAAAACGCTGGCCAGCAAATTTCGCGCGTCATTAAGAGCGTGTACCCAGTTACAGATAAAGCGAGCAATTTTTCCCTGTCAAAGTCTTTATCACATTGACACAAGGTTAAATTTCTCCTGGCTTGCAGACACATAATTTTCACTGTACCTGTACAGTTGTACCTAATTATGACATTAGTGGTAACAAATTGCAAGTGTATTAAAAAGTGCCAGTCTCGATGTAATTGTCGCTTCAGTTCAATGTCCGCTGACAATCCGCCATTAATTTGTGTCAAAACGTCTGCCGAACGCGCCCCACTAACCTGAAATGTGGTCACAAATTATAAGGCTCATAGAAACATTTAACTTAAGGGACACACTTTCGCGCCACTGGGTTTTTCAAAAGCTTGTGTATGAAATAGATTGATAAACGAGATTAATAAACGGCTAGTGTAGCCGCGTCGTCGGCGAGCTGGGGCATGCACCTGGGTCACAGTGGAAGAACAGCGCTGGCTTTGCCAGCTTCATGCTGAGTTGTGGCCCTTTTGTGACAAACAGTGTTTGTCTTATTTTTGTATTTCTCTGCTGTTATGTGTTTGCCATAAATAAATGTTTTTCTTTCTTTCTTTCTTTCAAATACTTACCATTTGATATTAAACTGTGGCTTTTCGGTGAAGGACTCTTGAGTAAACCGGTCTAGTACCTAGGTAAGTCGGAAGGTTGGATGGCAGTCGCGTTAAACTGGTGCACATGCCAAATCTTGGGATTAGGTGCCAACGCAGACCCCGGGCACTTTAAGGGTACAACCGGGAATAACGCTAGGAGTATGTGTGGATACAAGCATTTAACTTCACGTCGTTGTCATGGAAATTACAATTAGGTTCCGTGACCAGGATCTCAGCGGACTCAGTTCAGATGTTTTTTCACTGGTTTAAAATTTATTTTATGGCAAGCATTAGTTTCATACTCTAAACTCGTTCATAACTTTTTTGTTCAGGGTTGCTCAACGAAAATTATCACGCGCCGCCACTACGATAGGCTGCACGCCTGGAAAAGTCTCCACAGGACGCTGCGTGAACTTAATCCGTACCTCGTGATATAATAATGCCTATCTGGATCCGTATAACGGTCTGCCTTTATTGCGCGATAAGTGACAATACTCGTATAGAGCGTCCGTCAGTGGCTGACACCGTCCGATAGAACGTGTCACTTATCGCGTGATAAGGCCGACCATGATACGGGGCCTGAATGGACACGATTTGCACAAATCTCTATGCGTCATTAGTTAGTGTTGGTATCCTCTCATGTATTCAACGACAAATTACAGTGCGTGTGGGTGCCTGGTGGTTGACACGAACAAAATCGAATTTAAATCGTTTATTTCCGAGCCACTAGGCTTATCAGCTGGTGTTGCAATGTCTTTCTTTCCTTTCAAAATATGTAATATGAAAAAAGTTACAAACTTTTACTTCAAACCTGTTTTTGTGGATCTTAAGCGTACCATTTATATGGCTGCCGAATTAGACTAACTTACACCGTGAGACTATTTGACTAAACATATTGTATTTAAATCAAATGCATACTCATAACATGCTTCCCCGCGCCATCAAGTCTAAGGAGACAAAATGAATGTGCACAACTTTTAATTGCACACCTTAACATGACACAGCGAAGACCACCATCATTCTGATTTCAATCCGCGTTTAGTCCCACATAACTCCGAACGTAACCAGTAGCCGAAAAAAAGTGTTCGCAAATCTGAGCACGACAAGCACGCGTCACTTCTGACAGCTGCTTTGCATGCGCAAACGGCATTTATCTCTCGCGTGCCTGTAATGCGCACGAGTCGACAGGTGTGCTGCCTTCGGCGTCGGGCACCAGTTTTTGTAGTTTGATGGATTTTTGGCAGAGACAGGTTGTAAAAAATCTGTGAAGTTATACTTGAGATTATTGGATTTGGCCGAAGTGCATCAAAGGAGTCCATTCAAAAAGCAACTCTATCGTGCGAGGTAGAAGATTCAAATTCCAATTATAGTTTTTTATAAAGTCGGCCACGTAAAATAATCTCAACCATACATATACGTTTGGAAATATTTTAAGTAGCAACTAAACAGCCAGCAGCACGGCTATCTCGTGAGGGCCTTCGAGCTGCGTCGCGGCGAGAAACAATTGAAAAATGAAACGAAACTTATTTATTCCGGAAATATACCAGTTCTACTATATTTCTCATAAGATCGCTTAGAAAGAGACGGATAGACCATGTCGCCGCAACACAGTTCAGAAGTGTTGAACACGCTTCAATAACGCAAGGAAGCGCAGTGGATTGCCTCATGCCCGAAATTTAAAGACTAAATAGTTACGGTCGTGTAACGCTACTCTGTCGCGCTAAGTTTCTCCTTGTTGGCGATATGACGTCACTCGAAGGGTAGCGTCAGCAAAACGGTTTTTCTTCTCATTTTCGAAATAAGTCATAACCTTTTACACCATATTTCGTACATCACACCTTAAAATTTTGCCTTTACCCATAGTTAAACTTCAGATTTAAACAAAGCGAAAAACGTACCGGCAAATTTAGCAACCTACCATAGCATACCTATTTTTGTGTTAACTAGAACGATGCTGCATGGCAATTAACATCTAATACCACTGAAACTTCAAGGGCCAAAAGCAAAGAAATGGCAATTCATTAGACTTGTTTCACGTATCACCGATAAAATGGACTGTAAAAGTATAGAAAGACCTAGTCACAAAATAGAAAGTAGAAAGAGCAAGAAAGCGGTAGGCAGATGACATGGGTACCTAAAAAAAATGCAGGCAAATATGGATAGAAAGGTGGAAAGGATGGAGAACTGTGGTAAAAGTTGGGAAAGACCAAGACAAAACTAGATTCATTATAATCTCAAAATAATAACATTTCGTTTGAAAATTAAACGCAACATCCAATCCACACCTAGCCAAGCGTCAGTAGGTTAGGTAAAAAATATCATACGAAACTGTACTAAAGGTACGCTACCGTAAGCATTTAAATAAAAACACGGCCGATACACAGCGCCGTTGTCCAGCACAATAGTGCCCGTGAAAAAAAGATATTACTCGGAGGTAGCCGGCGGACAGCACGCGCCAAAAAACGAGGTGAAAAAGTGAGAAGTGAGAAATCTGATAGTTCTAATAGTTAATGCTAGAGGGTTCGGTAGCGCGATGTTCGAATTCTATCTTGGAATGCACATTTTTGTAATCTTTTTTTTTTTGCTTTCACTGAGGCTTGAAGAGTGGATTGTTGTTAATGCTATGTCTAAGTGTTCGTTGATTATATATTTTCTCTCAAAGATGGCCCGCAAAGTGAACATAACTCGCGACATACTGGAAGGTAAAGTGTTTAAGGTCAGATCTAAATAAAAAAATAAACAAAACATTGCAGGCTGCCTGGAATGTTATATATAAATTCTTTGTTTGTCGAGTACAGACCAATTTTTTTAAAAAGTAGAAACTGGCATATAAAAGACGGCACAGCTCGTATTCATATTTTTCTGTTGCAAACACGACGTTTTTGTATAGTACGTCTCAAACAGCTTGCGTTTTTTTGGCGGAAAAATACACTTGCGATTCTGTTAAAAAAAAACTGCGAGAAATCGTAAATATTTTCACGTTGTGCAACGATATTTAAAGTTTGTATATATTTAGTATTTTTTATTCCCCCATTTTTGAGAAAAGCACTATATCAGCCTCAGCCGGAATGGCAATTGCAGGCTTCGTATTATAATTAAACGGACTCGCAAGCTCGTCCGTTTAAACACGGCAATATAATGTACTTTTATTATATGTTGCTTTTTGGTGAAGAAAAACATCGCGAGCAAGCTATCCCAATACGTTCTAGATTTCCTTCCGGGTTGGAAAGTGGCAGTCGCTTTCGTAAAACTAGTGCCTACGTCTAATGTTAGGAATGGGTGCCAAAGCGGATCCTAGGCACCTCTAGGGCTCAACCAGGAAAAACACTCGGAGCATGATGATTTTTGTAAGATGTTACTTTCTTTTCGTATACTCGTATGAGGTCTAGGACTCGGGGCGTCAATAGATTTTGATCACAAACCGTGTCCACGGTTACTCAGGATTGCGGGTTGGAAATTTAAAACCCCATGTGATTTTTTACATGTCGTGCATAACTTCGATAGGATATTCCCTGATCGGGTGCCTGTCGTATCGCATGATGTTAATCGTCCTAAATTTTTTTGGCCGAGAATGTTTGGCATAATGTTGAGTGGCATACTACTTATTTAGCCTTAATTTAGCTAAACCACCTATACTATTTTTTTCCTAAATTTTATACTATTTTTAAACTCTGAGTAGACCCAACAAGAGATAAATAAGAAATAAATAAGATAAGAAAAAATAAGAGATAAATCAGATAGGTTCGTTAGTTGCCTTTTGTCCCTCAGAGCAGAAATAGGAGCCCCGCGAAGCGGGGCTCCGTCGACATGAGGGCGGGTCATAGGTTATTCAAGTGTTAGGCAATTGTCAGCAGATCCAACCTTCATTTAGATCAATTAGATAGGTTCGTTAGTTGCCTTTTGTCCCTCAGAGGACAAATAGGGGCCCCGCGAAGCGGAGCTCCGTCGACATGAGGGCGGGTCATAAGTAATTTACGTAATAGGCAATTCTGTCCAGACCCAACCTGCATTTAGATTATGCACATTATTTTTAGAACATTAAATATTAGTAACATCAAAGTTATGCACATCAATCATTCTAAAAAAAAAACTTCGTCACAATAAATATTCGGACAATAAATATTTAGGACAATCGATATAAGGAACAACAATTTCTGCAAATAAAAAATATGCACAACAATGTTTATGCCATACATTATTCGGCATAAAGTTGGTATGCGACAAAATAGTAGGACCAATAATTTTATGCCACCCGATATAGACCCTCCCTGATCCACCGTTTAGTAAGAGCTAAACTCTTGTCGGTGTACATAGCTTAAAGTAGGCCCTCCATCATCTACTTCGACTCCCAGGCAACTTCTTTAACATCTCGGTTCGACCTAACATCAACTCTTTTTTTGAACTGCTCTATGTAGTTTATTCTAGGTCTTCCTCTTCCTCGCTTCAGTTTCTTAATTTGCTACGGAACCCTGAAACGTAAGAATCGTCAAAAAACTGAATCAGACGGTTCGAGTTGCCGGTAGGACGTGCGTGACAGCGCAAAGAATCGATCGGCGCGTGGGCCGATGCGAAAATCGATTCATCAATGCAATAATCGATTCCGTAATCGATTGGTGACATCGATGAGTCTAGACTTCGAGAAGCCCAGATGCGGAACGATTTGACCGAAGACCTGGAAATTGTCATTCGGCTACTGGTTGAATATGGCATGCACGTTTGAATACTGTATACTAAAACAACCGGATAAGTGCGACTCGAACTCGCCCTCCGAGGGTTCCGTACAAATTTCCTCCTACCTCGATGATTAATTATATACGTACTTTAAGTAAAGACTTTCGATTCTAATTACAAATGTATAGTTTTCAGATTTTTCTCTGTACTTGTAGCTTGAGATATTACTTGTCAAGTTCACAGGTTCTAAGTATATAGAAATAAAATAGGAACCAAAAATTTTCGCGTCAAATTTTTATCAAAGTGGAAAAATGAGAAATTATTCGCTACGAGCTCAACGAGAACCCGCGGCCTCTGGAATCGGTCCATACGACACGGATATGGACGGATTTCAGAGGTTGTGGGTTCAAATCCCGCTCGTGGCGAATAATTATTAAATTTTCCACTTTGATCGAAATTTGGAATTTAGTTAGCGGACGTTTCTGTTTTTTTAAACATTTCCTGTCAATGTATTCATTTTTATAATGTATTACCTAATGAAATTTTGGCTCTACCCTTTCCAGGTCTTAAAAATTATTTGAAAAAAACATTGACTTCATAGGCTTATTATAGGGTTGAGGACTCACTGACAGAAATGCATGGCCCAAACCAGAGCCCAAAATAGCTTAATCATTCATATTTATAGCTTATTCGGACATGTGTTCTTGTATAACAACGCACCTGTTGTCTACCATTGTTTGTTTAATTTATCTCTATATTTCTATTTTATTTTTACTATGTCTGGTGAACAGAACAATAAAGAATATTTCTATGGTACCTATTGTATTGTACTTTCCCGCACTAGTGCGGAAAAGAGCACTTTCCGTGCATATGTCGAAACTTTAAAGAGCCATATATACAGTAAAACGTTGTACGATACACGTGCGAATAGGTAATTCGAAACTCGTGTCGGTTTAAAACACTCCCTTCGGTCGTGTTTTAATTTATCACCACTCGTTGCGTATTATTTCCTAATATACACTTGTATCGTAAATAACTATTATCATATTACAACGGAAAGTACCCTATAAATTTATAAATTTTGATTCTATTCAGAGTGCTGACTTATGCGTTTTTTGCGGCTCAAACGGCCGTATCTTTTTTTAAGTTAACTTAGAAGTTTGAACGCAAGGTTTGGGTGACGTCGGAAAGCACTCGGTAAAGTACAAAATACCGCATACAGATTCCTTTTCGCGACATTCGAAAGGCTGCTTACTGCAGGTGCGTACCACATTGGCATTTCAATAATTAAGTAACAACTTAGAAAAGTTGGAAAGCCCCCGATATTTTCATTTCAAAGTTCAATATCCCAAAACCAGCTGGACCGATTTTGTTGAAACGTAGCCAAGAACCATCTCGATCACTTCAGCTTTCGGACAAAAAAACCGCATTAAAATCTGTACATTCGTTTAAATTTAAATTTAAATTTAGAACACCCCTCTTAATGAAGCTTACTGGTTCAGTAATAGTCTGTCCACTCTTGCTTTGAAGGCACCTAGATCATCAGTAATCACTTGGTAAAGGGTAACAAGGCCCTGCGTTAATATTGGCCTTCGATTATGTAATTACCAATATCTATTAGCTATATCTACGGCTGTTGTTATCCTTAATACCAATAAATAAATAAAGTAAAATATAAAGATGTGAAACTACCGCATGCTTGTAGATTCTTTTCCGCAAAATTCGACAAGTAGTACAACATTAGGCACTTTAATAAAAAAAATAGACGCAGGGGAAGGCGGGGCTTCAATTAACAGAGGTAAGTATTAACAAGCGAATATCTAAAAAACGGTAAACTGCACATCACTAGTGATCGCTTGAATCCATCCCCGCGACAGTGCTGCACAGGTTGAGACTCGTCAGATCCACCCAGGACGCCGTGGGAGCGAACTGTAACATGTGCCTCCGTTTTTGGCAGGCAACGAACTTTTTTCACTTTACGATTTTTTGATTTACGCCTCGAATGTTTGATTTATCTGGACTATTTTTTTTTCCGGGAAGCTTATTTTATTGGTTATTATACTACATGACTTTTTTAACGCTAATGTAAACTATTTCTTCGTTGTGATTTTTTTCATCGAAAAAGTACTCATGGGGCAAATATTAACAAAACAGACGGGGTAACTGTTAACCTGTTAATTCTTACCCCATATGCGGGTAATATTTTGATTTTATATAAAAATACGCTTTAACGAGGCTGTGTTAGAGTAAATATATAGGTATTATATCTTTAATTATCAAGACTGCTAAGTTTAAATATTTAAGAAGATAAAATATCTTTAAATAAAGACTGCCTGTTAGGAAATTCTTTGTGATATTGTCTGTAACTGATTATTCGTATGTTAATTAAACATATATCTCGTTCTAGCTAGATATATTGACTAATATGTTAGTTTCAAGACTGTTAAGTAAGTTTGACACTGAAAGTTGTTAATAATTAATAGTGGTTTTAACATAATTCCATTTTTTGTTTCTGTGAAACAAGGTATTGTTTTGAGTTTTTTTGTTTCTTACAATTTGGTATGATTAGACATTGTTGTTTAACAAATTCTTTCGAGTTTTCTAGCCTTAGTAAATAAATAAAAAATAAATAAATATATTACTGTTTTCTTTAATAATAATAAGAAAAAACGAAGATGTTAATTCTCGCCCCTTTCGTTAATACTTACCTCAGACACGTTAATTCTAGCCCCGTTCACGGGGTAAGTATTAATTTCTGACTTTTCTCAGAAAAACTGTTCTGTTGAAAAAAGTATCTAATTCTTGTCAAATTTATACCAATTAAACGATAGCTGAATAGTTTAAGCATCATTAAAAAAAAAAAGTGAAAATGTTAAGTCATTTTGAAGTTACAGACGAAAATATTAATTTTGTTAATTGTTTCCCCGTCCTCCCCTACTTACGTATAAGCTCGTGCCGCTACGAGAGCGTCGATTTTAAACTTCAGTTTACTTCGGAGGTCAATTTTAGATTGTCGCTGTAACTTTGTGTTTGTATGTGTGTTCGGATTAGGTGTAAAGTGCACCGCGGGCTCCCTTGAGGCACAACCGGGAATAACGCTAGGAGGATGATGACTATAATTTTGTGTTAATCAATGTGTTTTCCGCAGCGCTCGTTTATATAATTTGCACCATATATGGTCGAAATCCTTTTTCGTGTAGGTACTAAATTCCACGTATCACTTTCCCTAATAAGAGCAAAGGATAAAGTAAGTTGCTTGTCCGTTTCTTACGAGATTATTTTCGATATCGCCCACAATATGTAGTAGTTGGGTCAAGGCAGTAACTCATTTCACCTTCCGTGAAGAACAATATTGCTATCGGCGACAGTTTACCTGTGTGTGTATTTGAAAGTAGTAATAGGACCGAGGATACCGCTTAACTGGATCCGAGCAGACGGATCACCTGATGGTAAGCGATTACCGCCGCCAGAGGTGTTGTGAGTGCGTTGCCGGCCTTTAAGGTTGGAGCTCTGGGAACCTTACTCACCATCAGGAACACAACACTACAATACCTACGGAATAGGCAGCAGTGCTATTATGGCTGTGGTCTTCTGTAATGCGGAGGTACTCCCCCAGTCGGGCTGCTCCAGATTCAAGCGTGATGACATTACGCTGTGCCCTACCTCTCTCAAAATTTAGCACAAAGCTTAGCCTTTCCCGTATGCTGAGCCTCGCCTAGAAGATCTCCTAAGCCGATATGCATTCCATTCAGAAGTTAACATCTGTCCTGTAAAATCACGGCAATTGCGCGAGGACTCATTTTGTTACATTCCACTCAGATTTCTCGCCTTTTCGCTATGGTATATTAATGCACTTCATTTTTGGTATAAGTATACATAGCCTATATCCATCCCGACATTCCATTCTATATTCGGGTGAACGACTTTTTTCAATCGGATGAGTATCTTTGGAGATTACTCCCCACATAAAAACATAAATTTCATAACATTATAAAATGTATCTGTTTATTAGTAGATAATATTATGCATTTCCATTAATTCACCCAAGGACACCGCAACGTCCCCCACATAATAGATTTGCCAAATGAAGTAGGTACGGAAAAACAGCAAATATGGCGGCTGTTGGTTTAGGCTCCGAAAATATTAGTCTCCGTAAGCGAAGAATAACAAACGTGCTGGGGATAACTGAATTACTGTTTGAAAGAATTTAGTTCCCATTGAGGGAAAGTCAGGCGTAGGTGCAGCTCTAGATGTCTCCATAATGTGAAATTTGATTAATCTGTGGTGAGAGTACCCACAGACCATCTATCTATCGACATTACTAAGGAATCATTTTGGCCGAAGGGAGTCAAGTTCCGGCGTTTTCGGTCGGAGTTGTAGTGTGTTTTGTTGTATTTTGATATATCGTCGCTACTTTGAAAAAATCTCGTATCTGAAAATCATCAAGTTTCTAGGAGGAACAATAAACATTCTGTAAATTATTGCGATTGATCAAATAAGTTCCTGTTAGTTTCATGAGATACTTTGATAGCAGTCATTAATTTTACAAGTATTCGAATAACTCACGCAAACACTTTTTATTCAATTTACAGTTATTCGTAAGATACAAGATTTGGACACTGCAGCCTATAGACGCATGCAACTCCAAAGGTAAGTAACATGGGCGTTACCGACCCTTGATATGTTTGAGGATTCGCCGTGTTGACAGCTGAAGGAACAAACGCCCTCACTCTCAACACAACGCACCCTCGGGAGCTCTGGCGACCGTGCTCACCTCCAGGAACACAACACTACTACAGAGCAAGCACGAGTATATGTAAGTTTTATGTTTATTAAATTAACTAAGTACTCTCGCAGAGTAAATAGGTAACACAAGACGAACTTGAATAATAACGTTTTTCCGTAAAAAAAGATGGGCTCGAATTATTTTTTCTCAACTATACATGCAATAAACTATCGTAAAATGAACTGAAGCCTTTTGGCAAAATCAGCTTTAGAGATTGCACATCATCAAATTTTCCTTTTTAATAGGGACTGGTCCAGGATATAACCGAGGAATCGCTTGATGTTCTGAACTATCATTGAATCTTTGAGGTATTTAGAATAATCCAGATGTCATCAAAGCGAAGTTTAAACTCAATCGGACTGTGAGGTGTATATTTTAAAGCCCTGTCACCTGCTCTCTTTGCAGGCCTAATAGATGTATAGTACTTAAATGTCGCATAGTTTTTGAAAAAATACCAGTGTACATATTTTACATTGTACTTTTAAGTCAAAGATGCCTCTGTTATTACTTTTACAAAATCGACAGGCACATGAAGTTCTCTGTTTTTTTTACTCTTCTCTATATGAGAGTGCACAGTGTCGCATTCCATCTGTGTGTGGCTACCATACCATCAGATGTACTTTATTAGTTTAATGAGTTAGAAAGTAGTGACGATATTTTGTTTAGATACGATATTTTTGAACTAACGATTACTTATTATATCGTCGATTTATCGATCGATTTAACACAGTATATTTGCACCCTCGTTTCTTACTGAATTAAATCTGTTAAACTTAATTAATTGTCGAGCTCAGCAACACACATACAGGCTGTCATATTGATAACACATGCATGAACAATAGCAGCTATGCTGATGATCTGGTGTTGCTGGGGCCGTCAGCGGGGTTAATCAGAAAACTGGTGGCTATTTGTGAAGCCTATGCGACGGAACGGGCTTAGGTACAACTGTGGTAAGAGTGAGGTACTGGTTTTTAAGAGTGGCAAAGATAAGCCGATCGATGTTCCGCCTATTAGGCTAGAGGGCACGTCTCTTCGGGTAGTGACACAGTTTAAATACTTAGGTCACATAGTTACCGAAGACCTGAACGACGACGGTGACATTGAAAGGGAGCGCAGGGCACTGGCAGTTAGGGGAAACATGATTGCTCGCAGATTTGCTCGCTGCTAAAAACCAGTGAAGGTGGCCCTTTTCAAAGCATATATATTGCCAGTTATTTTATGCGAGCAGTCTGTGGGTGAAATATACTCGTACGAGTCGTACGTAGGGCTGTCAGTGCGCTGCGTGGCCAATACATAAACATCTTTAGGATGGTGATGCAGCTGCCCCGATTCTTGCGGAGGAGGGCACGGATGGTTTCCACGCGATCATCCGCAAGAAATCCTGCTCTGTCGCGCTCGGAGCAGCGGCAACAGCATCCTTATGGTGTTGTCAAATAAATTTGACTACCCCATCTATAATAAATGGAGGCAGATAATGCTTGGCCTATAATTTAATGCTGTATTGTATCATTTGATTTATTGTATTTAATTTAACAATTCGAATTAATGTAATGCAATAATTCCTACTAACAGAGATTAAGGATAACTGTACCGTATTAACAACCCTATGGGCTTCGGCCTGAAATAAATTGAAATTGTCACATGTTCTATGAAAAATTACCATTCAGAGGGCCTAAGAAAATTGAGAAAAAAAAACTAAATATAGAAACAAGTGTTCAGAATTTGTATTTTTCACGAATAGCAATAAAATACAGTGTTAGTGACTAAAGAATGTTTTACTTAATATTATACAATATGTATTAGTAGGTATTAATCAATCACATTAAATAATAAATTAATTAATAATTATGCTCAATCATTATTGCACAAGCACGAAATTTTCTGTGCTCATGCCCCTAGCATACCATGAAAAACCGGCACACAACTGTTTCAATCTTTAAAAAGTAATGAAACTGAAAAGCCGTAAGTACAGCTCCGAAAAACAGATGAAAAATGTTTTTGAAGTAATTACTCTGGTAATAAGCTCCAAATTGTGGGGCTCAAAGCCCACTCGATCGTCTGACCGCTTAATAGGAATCAAAACCCTAAAAACGACGCTATGTGCGAGTGTGGGTTAACGGCTAGGGTTGCTAGTCTGCGGTTGACGAAAACATAACGATGGCATTCGAATTCTGTAGGTATGTTTAGTAGGACCAGAATGGCAAAAAATACCTTTCATTTCTGTAAAACAGTAGTGATTCACATTTTATAGGCATGGGTTTGATATTGAGTTGACATCGTATCGTAGGCTATGATTGTCTTCAACTTTAAGTGTCACATGCACATGACACGAGTGTTACCGACCAATGGAAATGTACTAAAAAGATGAAATACTATTTTGAAGTAGTCCCACGGCCGGCAGACCAAACAATGGACAGAAGACGACGCACAGGATCATGGAGAGTGAAGAAAAGCGGGGATGAACGTGAAAACTGGCAAAAAGCAGGGATGAAAATAATATGGTTACATGCTCTAAATTATGAGGCTCACACCCTAAGCTTATAAGAAATAAAAACTACTTCACTATCTGGGCTTTATATTGGTTCATCTTTATAACGTTCCAATCGCATTTGTTTTTGTGGGAAACAGATTAAAATGTGTTTGAGATCAGAAGCGATGGACAAAAATACACGCATCTGACCTCAAATAAAACAATAACGTTTTCAAGTCGATTTTTGTAGACTGTTCCAAAATAGGTACTTGACTACGTCTACGTAGGACTGTATAGACTAGGTACGTTTTTTTATATGACAACGGACAAGACGGTGGCAAACATATGTGAAGCCTGATAGTAAACGGCCACCTAGCCTATGGCTGCTTGCAAATCCAAAAGAAAATCTTATTACATAGAGGAGCAATTGATCACATTACGTATCTCACATGTCACAATCACAGCTAAACCAAAAACGTATCTAGAGCAAAAGAGATTCCTAAAACAATTACAACCTCTCTAAATACGAGAAAATTATGTAGCCTAATTTCACTCTCGCATTTATTTTTTCCCGTTATATTTTCTCAACCGGCAACCCTGCTTCGCGGGGCAGACTGCTGTTTTTTCATTTTCGAATATTTTCCTTGGAACATGATATTTTTCCGCACTGTTTTCCCAACGAAAGATAAACTACACTCCATCAAACGTACATTTTTTCCATTCTACGGCGGGTAGGTATATTGTGTTGAAGCTGTAAGCAATTTGGGTAACGCTTGAGTTTGACGTCTAGACCAATATTTTCTCTGGGAGGCTGTGTTTCACAAGTTTTAGCGAATGGTTTGGTGAAAGAAGTGTTTTTACGTGTATTTGTAGCAGATGGCGGTGTTCATTGCCATTTGCGTCGACTTTTATTTCGATACAGACGTTGTGTCAAGTTGTGTTATGCATAATAAAATAATCAATAATGTTGTATTTTCTCATGAAAGGATTAAAAATGTGGTCAAATAGCCCAAGCACTTTATTTTCATTAGTATGGAAAAAAAAAGAAATTTGGAAATAATTCATAGCAGCAGCTTTTTTGTGTGTAACTGATATATTATCATTTTAGTAATTACGTAGACTCAAAATCCACCAAAATATTAGTCATCAAAAAAATCGATATTTAACCAATTCCTGAAAAAAGAGGAAACAATTAATAGATATTTTAATTTATTGTCTGGTTAATTTACAGGAGCTCTTCAAGAATAATAAATAAATCACACAAAAAACATAATGGACGAGTCATTTATTTTTATATATTTACTTCCCGATGGAAATTTTGGTGGATTCTTGGATAAGGCATCTTAGAATAACATTTCAAAATTAAACAAACACAAAAAAAGCTGTTATAAATTAATGTTTAAAAAAAACGTAATTTTCCTGGGGTAAAATGGAGAAAAAGCAACGCAAGAGGTTAAATGATAACAAAGTTATAAGTGTCCGAAGTTTAAAGACGGGGTATGTTCTGGTCATTTTTCCGCAAAACGCACCTTCATATGAAACGACTGTCATTGTCATGTAAGGCCGAAACGCACTGACAGCGGTGGCGGAGCGGCGCGGTGCGGCGCGGAGGCGGTACCGGTTGTAATGTTCGAGCTAATATGAAACAATCCACACAGAGCGGCGCGGTTTTCTGTGCGGGCCCTTCCATATTAGCTCGAACATTACAACCGGTACCGCCTCCGCACCGCGCCACGCCGCCCCGCCACCGCTCTCTGCGCGTTTACAGCTTTACTAGGACGCTCGATTGTCATGACGTCACGGGCTCCGATTGTTTTCTCTCTCTAACAAGCAACATTAAAACGGTTGTAGCTTCGTACTATTTTAAGATATTTGAATGGGAGTTTCGTCATTAGGTATATTTTTTTGCGTTCTTTATTTTGAGGAATACATCATGAGTACCTATACCGGCGGTGTTTATAAAATCACTAGCTGCTCGCACAGGTCCATCCAAGCATTACAGAGAATCGAGGTGGAGCCGCGGTATAAAATATAAGTATAGTATGTATGTATGTAAGCACTTTATTGTACACAATAACAGGTTAAAGAATATACATGTCACACAATAGATCAAAGTACAAGAGATCCCTTATACGGATAAGTTCCCGTATAAGGGATCTCTTCCAGCTAACCTTTGAGCAATCAATCAATCTGAATGTTCATCGTGAAGAATTCAGTCTCACACTTGCATTTGCTCTTGCATGATCTCTGTCCAAAGTACTGGAAAAGGTTGTTTAACTTCTACATGGCGGAGGCCGGTGGCACTGGAAGTCGCTTCCCTCGGAAAGAGCTGGGGATTGTCGCCATCACCGCAGATTGGAAGCAGTCAAAAGCTGAAGACCTATGTATGCTCCTTGAGGAGCTGAAGAATAGAAGATGTGACGATTTTTTTTGTTAAAGCCATCACCATCAGTCGTTCCCTCAATGCTGAGGATCGTGACATCATGTTCTCTTCTTGTTGACCAGACTCCTCCAAAGGCTCCTATCACCACTTTATGTATGGCCTCGTGCAGGTGTTGTTGCAGAGTGCAGTGATTTGTGTGCTCCATCTAGCGAGTGGTCTGCCTTCAGGCCTCTGGCCCTCAACTTTTCCCGTCATAATAATCCTCTCCAGGCTATCCGAAGAACGCCGTGAGAGGTGTCCAAAGTATGTGAGAATACGGGGTTTTGTTAGAGTATGATGAACGAAAAATAATGCTACAAATTATACTTCATCGACTATACTTTGCCCAAACCATCCTAATTATCGTCTTCAGCTAATCCACAGTTCCAGCGCCCAGCGTGACCAATGCGCGCGCAGCGTGAAGTCACTGCCATTGTCTTCTTGTCTAACGGCCCGATTGGATCAGGTGGTTGATTTGACACTAACAATTCGATTTCCAATTTAATGTCAATGTTGCGCCCCCATCAAGAAGTATGGCACTTGGAGGATCCAGAATAATCCAAATTAAGTAGGTAGCAGGTAGCTGAGACTCGCATCCTCAGACAAATGCAAACGGAAGAGGGGTAGTCAGGAGTCTTAAGAGTTGGAATAAGTGGTCTGCGGGATAAGTGATGTCCTTTTGTTTCTGGGGCCGACTCCCTTTTTCGCTCGCTTAACCGATTGTGTCTCAAAAGAGCAAGATGATATATTATTTACTGCGGGCGGTATATTGAATCTTGAGCGTAACGATGGTTTCACGTGTTTGCACCCAGTGACACATAGGTACTGCTTCGCACGCCTTCTATCAGGGAAATTTAAACCCTTCATTTGGGGGCATTAATTAATGGGTAGACGTAAATCTGAAAATCAGAATCGGGAAGAAAAGTATAAGTCCTTTCTGAATAAAAAGGTAATAAGTGCTTCGCGCGCGTTCCGGGCTAACGTAGGGAAAACAGTGCGCGCAACAAGTTGATATTCAATTGGAATGCGAAATGAAATTGACGGATTGACATCCTGGTCATGGCGTTAACTAGCCCAGAAATTGCTGATGGGAGTTAACTACGAACCGTACCAGATTCTAAAGGGCTTGCCACCAAAGACCAGAGAGAAGGCACAGAGGAATATCATTTTGCTTGGAGATTTCGTATTTAGAGCAGCAACAACTCGGCTACTGTGCAGTTGCCGCCACATTTCCAGCCAGCATTTCTTGATGATGCCTCGTAGAGGTTAAACTCGTGTACAGGTGAAACACGTCTCGAGGCTTTTTAATTATTTGTGGTGTTTTGTTGTACTTATTTATTTACAGGTTCGCGCGTGCGGAGGGAGGGTGGGAACATTGGCTGCGTGCAAAAGTACGTAATCTCATTGTCAATAAGAGAACTGCACGTTCTTTAGCGGAATAGCAAAGGAATATATTGTTCTAGAAACTAATGTCATTGCACATAACGAACGAAAGGTATAATGTCAAAATATATAATTGCGTAAAGTATAACGTATTTTAGATATAATATCGATTGATATATCGATTAAAGCGTATAATATTCATAACAGCTAAGGTTTATAATATATATTATTCAATTTATCTAACATCGAACAGTATAATGCTCGTATAATAGGTATAATCGCCTTCAGTTATTTTAATTCAGTTATTTTAATGTCCTGTAGGTAAGTATTAACTATTATTAAAACAACGTTGTGGGTTGGGGTATAAACGTAATATGATTTAGTGGTCATCTTAGTCGGTTGACACAATTGATTTTTACTGTTACCGTTTATGTGTTGTGTATTAAATCATAAATAACGCGTTCGAATGTGAAGTATTCAAAAGTGCAAAAAAAGCAATTAAATTGCACGAGAATGGTTACACTTTTTGTAAAAACAGACAAGTAAACAACAAATTCTATTGGATTTGCGAGTTAAGCCGGCGAGAAGACTGCAACTGCATTAAACGTTTGTAAGATTGAAATTAAATTTATTTTGATATCAAACACTTACCTAACCGCCAGCGTTTCGACGCCACCCCGCTTCGCGGGGTGTCTATTTCCGCACTAAGAGACACAAGGCAACCCTAACCTAACCTACAAGTAATACCATTGTTAAGATTATTTGTTGTTTTTTTACTACGAGGGGCTTCGCCCACCGAGCCCCCTTCCTGGCTGCCCTAACCTAATTTTCTGTATTATAATCCCTATACGAAAATATACTATGACGACCGGTTAGCCTAGTGGGTAGTGACGCTGCCTACGAAGCTGAAGGTCCTGGGTTCGAATCCCGGTAAGGGCAAATATTTTTGTGATGAGCATGAATATTTGTTTCTGAGTCATGGATGTTTTCTATGTATTTAAGTAATTATATCTATTATATAAATGTCCTCATCATCATCTTGGAAGGGTATCCATGGAAGACCAACGTTAAAATACCCACAACTTACCTTGACATAAAGCTGAGTGGAGACCACTTCAATGACGATTTAAAATTCTCGCTACTGTTACTTCTCTTTTGTGCTAGCCTAAGTTTTAAAACGTCATGAATAAACTTATTTTATTTCTTTCTTTCATTCGTCATCCTCCTAGCGATATTCCCGGTTGTGCACTATAGGAGCCCGAGGTCCGCTTTGGCACCTAATCCCAAGATTTGGCATAGGAACTAGTTTTATGAAAGCGACTGCCATCTGGCCTTCCAACCCAGAGGAAAACTAGATCTTATTGGGATTAGACGATGGTTTTTCACGATGTTCTTCTTCACCGGAAGGCCACGGTAAATATCAAATGATATTTCGTACATAAGATTTTTAAACCCATTGTTCCTACACGGGGTTCGAACTCGCGACCTCCAGAAATATTATGAACGGGCTACATCGGGCTGTTATTGGCAGTACAGTGCAATGTCTATGTATACCTACTTTTGTCATTAAACGAGCGAGCTTAACGCCAACAAACTTACGGTACACAATGTACACATCCATACTTCCATCCATACTAATATTATAAATGGGAAAGTGTATGTGTGTGTTTGTTTGTCCGTCTTTCACGGCAAAACGGAGCGACGAATTGACGTGATTTTTTAAATGGAGATAAGTAGTTGAAGGGATGGAGAGTGACATAGGATAGTGTTTTACCCCCGAAAGCATCTCCTAATCATGTAAAAAAAAACCGGTCAAGTGCGAGTCTGACTCGCGCACCGAGGGTTCCGTGCAAAGTAAAAGGTCTTATCGTTACTGAAAACTTATGGCACTTACGTCCTTTTCTTTAATGAAGGCAGTTTTTTATAAATATCTCGAAAACTTTTGAACCGATCTTGTTCAAAACAAATTTCGCTGAAAGAATTTTATAAGCCCTATGAGCATGATTTTTTTCATATTTTTAAAATACACTGTTCAAAAAATAGAGGGGGGGGGGGACACAATTTTAGTGACTTTCGGGGCGATTATCTCCGACTCTATTCACTTAATCCAAAAAATTGCTTAAAAACCTTATATTTGTTTTGAAAGGCCTGTCGATTGATGTACCACAAGTGGGCTTGCAATGAAAAAATATTTTTTTAATACAGTTGCTCAAAAAGTGGTACTTTTTGTGGCTGCGTAGCGTACGAGAAGCTCAATTTCTCGAACTAGTGCTTTTTACTTTTTAGTTGCGACCGCGGCGCGACCGTCGCGGGTGCGCGGCCTGTGCGCGGCGGGTTGCTGGCGGGGCGCGACCTGTTTGACCGCGCTAGCGGGCAGTAGGCAAGCATATTTTATCGCAATGATATATTAATTTATTATTTTTCGCAATTGTATTAAAAACGTCGTTTACAACACGTGTGAAATGTCTTTTACCACTCGTACCGAGTCTTGCCACTCGCTTTCAGCTCGTGGCAAGATACCTCGGTACTAGTGGTAAAAAGACATTCTTTTCACACTAGTTGTAAAATGTACTATTTGACTTTCAGTTTAATGTATATATGGGGTGCACCCCTAAAAAAAATCTTTTTTAATAATTTCATTACAAAACTACGTAGCGGTTAACAAAATACACCCTATCTTCAATTTTTTATTCAAATACACCTTATGGTTTTAGAGTAAAATGCCTGTGACATACTGACGGACAGACAGACAGACAGACAGACATGACGAATCTATAAGAGTTCCGATTTTTGCCATTTGGCTACGGAACCCTAAAAACAGCTATACAGTGACTTTCTCTCTATAAACGAATCTCATCGTGATAAAATTAATGCAGGTAAGAATTATTTATTTACCCTGTTGTAAACTACAGTATTCATTTTACATGCTAGAATTACATTAAGGATCATGTACTACGCCTGTATCCTAGTTTTTGCCGCATCTTAATTAGAGTAAACCATCAGTGGGGCAACACGCATTCTCCGTAAACGCTGGCCGTCCAGGTGAGATCTTACAACAGGATCGACATTACGTGATACTTGATCTAGATTTATAGCTAACTAGCTTCCACCCGTGACTTGGTCTGCGTGGACCCTGGAAAAAACTATACTTTATTTTAATCCAGACTATAAACTATCTTCGTGCAAAATTTCATTCAAGTCGGTAGAGCCGTTTTAGCGTGATTGACTGACAAACATCTAACTAATCATCTAAACATCCAAACTTTCATCATCATCATCCTCCTAGCGTTATTCCCGTGTAGTGCCCCTAAAGGAGCCCGGGGTCCGCTTTGACACCTAATCCCAAGATTTGGCATAGGCACTAGTTTTACGAAAGCGACTGCCATCTGACCTTCCAACCCAGAGGGAAAACTAGACCTTATTGGGATTAGACCGGTTTCCTCACGATGTTTTCCTTCACCGAAAAGCTAACGGTAAATATTCCGTACATAAGTTCCGAAAAACTCATTGGTACGAGCCGGGATTCGAACCCACGACCGCCGCTTGACAGCCGCATGCCTGAACCACTAGGCTACCGTAGCTAACGTAAACATCCAAACTTTCGCGTTTATAATATAGAGCAGTAGGTACAAGTAGATATTTTTTACATTGACTAAATTAAAATATAAAGTTTAATAAAATAAAAGAAACGTTGAACCAGTATGCTATATGTAATATGTTTGGTTTGGTACTATTACCTCTTTGAATCTTACTACAACTTATCGTGCAAGCCTTAAAAAGCATTGCAATGGAAAAAAAATATTTGTTTTAATATGTATCCTAATATGTTACCAGGATCGAAATCACAACTAACCAAATGTTAAAACAATCTACTTTTGTCCTATTTAGAAAGAAAGAAAGAAACTAATTTATTAGTGCAAAAACTATACATAGATAAAAGTGTAACAAATCTTAATGCACATTAATGCAAATTAAATTTATTTCAATGACATGTTATAAAAGGAAATCTTTGATCTCAACCATTTGATCTGTAGTACAAGTTAATCAAAGGGAAGAAATCTTTAAAACATGTTGGACACCGAAATTAATAATAAATATTATCAACATTCAAGATATTCAGAGCAAGGACGCGTAGTTGAGTGTCCAAGATGCAGCCGGATGGCTCGCGGTATTTGTGCTCCCGAAGATTTTTTTAACATAAAACTGTCTACAGTTGTGAGCTGGTGAATCTGGTGATGGCTAAAAATTTGAAGTTATCAAGTATCAAGAAGTTCCCGGTCTCCTAGCGTCCGGTCATCAGAAGATGTATAGAGCACCTGTTTGCGCCGACGGCGTCGGGCGTACTCGGCAATCTCCGGCAACCGTCGGTTAACCCTTCCAGCCATACCAACCACCACCTTGCACTTCCCGTCACTCTTAGCACAATGGTATAAGATTGATTCTTGTCTGACTCCGATGCTTGAGCGTCGTGTAATCCTTTCAGTTTTGACAAGTTTGACCTTGCAGTTTAAGCCGCACTTATTGCAAACAAATAGGGTGCGTTTTTGAGTGTTTTAGTGGTATGAGGAGCGGTAAGCTGAGGGGGTGGAAACGTGGGAATATTTATAAGATTTTTATCTCTTCGTATTAAACTAAGGTTTATGGGTATAGTTTGGATCTTATAAGATTTTTGATATGTATTATGCGGCCATGCATATTCATAATATCATAATGCATTGATTCTAAATACACCTAAGGATATGGTCAGATTCAGAAATAAACTCTTGAATTTATAACTTTGAAAATATCATATTCTCTAATAAGTATGTAGGTTTGCTCAATAAGTACCTGTATTCTATGGTGGGGATATCCCCATTAGGACCTACTGGTGTCTTATATTATTCATGTATGTTGCGAAACACAACATACACTACTATTCAATTATTAACATACTCATACTTCTTTCATATGTGAGATGGGGACTTTTACTTACATTATAATAGTCACATGCTTTACTTTATTAGGCACGCATCTAGTAATTTTGATATTTTCTATTATAACTCGTGTATTACATCCGGAAATCATAAATTTGGTGGCGAGGAATTGATGATGAAGACCACGGATGACTTATCGAATTCCTCAATTATGTACTTAAAAGTGCAAATCACATCACACAGGTCACAGAATCTGATAAGATTCCGTTGAAATAGGAACTAATGAGGTGCCATTGGTGATGATCTTGGGGAATCGACGGAAGTCCTCAAGTATTATCGGCCCACATACAGGGATTCGGTTTTTTTCTATAGTAATCAACGCATTTGCTATCAGAAATCAGTTCATGTGGTAATTTGTAAAAAAAAAATGTGGAAATGTTCTCGGCTTGGCGGAGTATGAAATTGAAGTCGGTTAACACTTTGTTTTTAACGTATATTATTTAATTTAATACATTATACTATTTTTTTTCTCCAGAGGAAACCTTGGGGGTTTATATGCTGATGCTGAATATCTCGCTATGGTACAATACTACCTACTACTCTAGGTTTACTCGTACTAGTGATTGGATGATCCAATGCTCACAGAGTTATATAGTTCTACCGCCATTCTAGAGGTACTTAAGTTAATAAACAGTGCCCAATTAAATCAGAATGGGCATTCTGTTGTCTCCAACCGCGGCTCGGCGCGAAGAATTTCTGACCTCTATCATTGACACTAAAAATATGTCAAACCATTCTACAGGAGGTTTCGGTTTGACGGATAAAGGTGACATAAGAGTAAGATCTTTAACCCTTTAGCGGTCACGGTGTCATCTTGAATTGGGCTGGGTGTTAGGTATAGAAGGGGACTTCCGTAACAACCTATGGAGGCTCACAACTCATGCAAGTGACAATACACATACACACGGCCATATCCGAAGTTTTATTGAGGATAACTTGTGTTGACAGCAAAAGAAAAACGCAGGTCCTTCCCTCTCAAACTCATACTCTCCCTGATCTGTTGACCTTACCACAGAACCCAACAACCAATAATAATACCACGTGCGAGCGAGATGGTAGCATGCAAATCTTGAAAAGTGTGACACAAATGGAAATATCATTCGTTGTCCTTGTCTTAGTTCCACTTTTATTATTTGCCGCAGCAGATTTAGTATGAAGTTGTGGCAAATCTGGTCAACTGTCACCCACAAATACTTATATCGTGTGGCCACGATTTGTAGTTACTAAGTGTAATCAGCCCCCCTATTCTGTAACAGGTTTTAAGATCGCCTCAACGCTCACCCACAAATATATCTTGTGGCCGCGATTTGCAGTTACTTAGTGTAATCAGCTCTCCCTATTCTGTAACATGTTTTACGTCACACCTGACCATAATGCGAGTTTTAATGCACCCTGCGCGTGCGGAAATCTCGCATTGTGGCCAGGTGAAGACGTAACATTTTGTACTCAACACGGGGGTAATTCGTAAAGCCCCAGAGCGCATATTTATGGCCCTCACCTTCGGTTCGGGCCACAAACACCTGCGATCTCGGGCATTCACGAATTCACCGCCCTAGTTACGTAATGTACTATTTAAGGCCAGTATCTTGTTATATCTCTAATCTCTTTCAAAACAAATATTTGTTCCGGGATGCCTATAGAAAAATTCACGCTCTTTGGACTTCTAAAATCTTTGCGAAACAGGCCACAGGAACACAACACCACTTCAGAGGAAAGAATACCACGTACTCGTCCATACAAAAAGAGAAAATGTTGGTCCACTTCTACATTATATTCCAATCTCAATTATTTTTTTGTACGTTATTGATAAAATGAAAGACTAGGTTTTTACATTATTTTTAATTTGCAAAAACTTAAACTTATAGACAACTCAAAACCTTTATTCAAAAAAAAGCAAAACCTATAAACCTAGAATACGTTATACTGAAGCGATCGACATCAAAATCAAAGTGATTTGTTCAGATTTAGATTGGGTTTGGAAGTTGGGGGACTTCCCTTTTAAAGCCAGTAGTATAAAGGATCTTATTCAATCCAACACAATTAGTATCAACCTGTATCGGTCAAACCCTTTCCATGCCTCCTTTTTTGTTTACTTTTTTACTCGATCCTTTTTCCTTGGCCATTGGTTTTTTTGTTCCGTCTGGCGATCGGGTTTTTTGTGGGGATCCCAAATTAATATAATGTTTTTGTTGCGTGATAGTGAACCTGTTTGGTGGGAAGAAAGTGTTTTATATTAGTGCCACTTTCGATTTCTGTTGGATTTTAATGTTTTTTTCTTAGTTGGGTCACGCTTGGTATTAGTGGTTATTATCTGTCATTTCATACATGAAACTATGTATAGTCTTCGCGTAAGTAAAAGTAGGTGGTGGCATTGGCAGGCTCACTAACCAGTTTTTCTCAGCTACCTGATATACGAGGGTAAATCTGGTAAGCTATATTATAGCTTCTACTAATATTATAAATGCGAAAGTTTGGATGTTTGTTATACTGTATACTCAACCACGCTTAAGCGGCTTAACCGATTTATATGAAATTTTGCACGAACATAGCCTGAATTAAAATTTAGGATAGTTTTTATCCCGGGGTCCACGCAGACGATGTCGCGGGTGGAAAAATGGTCTGTGAAATAGTGATTTGTGTCACAAGGGAGCAAAATAGTATATTTACGGCGAGGGCGGTGTATTGAATCCTGAACGTAGCGAGGGATCCTACAATAGAATCCTGAGCGTAGCGAGGGATTCTAACGTAGGATCCTGAGCGTAGTGAGGGATACAAGTGTTTACGCCCGAGACGAAAATAATTTTGCTACCGAGTGACACATACTATTTTTCACACCGACTATGAGGAAATTTAAAAAAAGCTATTGTTAAAATATATCTAAATTATCTTAATTTTTATTACTAATTTTTTAAATATTACGAAATATTTATAAATTTTTATACAACATTGTTATAGTTAAAACTTGAAATATGTTCGTTTTGAATTGACTACGATGAAATTACAATCGATTATTTTATTAACATCTGTGTTCAATTGGCACATTGCGTACAAATGTTCCAATGCCAATGTATAAATTAAAAAAGTAGCCGTTTTGGTCCCTCTCGTCGTGGAGCAAAACTTACTTTTCCGAATGAAAGGTGTGAAAAATAAATTTGTAGCTTTGTGCGTGTGAATGTAGGGGGAATCCCCCCTACATTCACATGCACAAAGCTACAAATGAGGATTACCCCCTACATTCGTGACTTAAAAAGTTATTTCATCAATATGTTGGCACTTCGCAATTCTGTATAATCTGTAAAACGATGGCGGATCCGGTTTTTTTAATAATTTAGTGTTTCAAAATCAGGTAGATAAACAAGTAATCCTACTTTGCAACCTCATAAAATTCTGTTTGGTGTACAATACATTATATTGATGTAAATCTCGGCAATTTCAACTCTCACACTTTGATATAAAGTTCATTATCATTAGCATAAAACTTAACAATCGACAAGCGACTTTCTCAAGCTCGTATCTCTGCCCAACACAATTTGGAATTTTGAACTTTATGTTGTAGAATGTAAGGTTGCTTTTGTTTTGTGCTTGGGAGAGTAATCAGGTGATTATCATTCCAATGCACTGCGCACACGCACGTATGCAGTGATCCTGATCCCGACTGTCATTAATTAACAGACGGTTGGGCTACGAGGGTCATCATGTATATAGGTATATTAATCGGATTGCTAGAAATATTTCATTACGTACGGATGAGATTTCCTTCATTGCCGCCCGTGGCGAGTTATTTTTTTTTCTGAATGTGGAATATTTTTTTTAAATTGGGATTTCATCGAGTGATCATACTTTGTTTTACCGCCCTGGTTATGTAATGCGTACCTCATATCACCATATCGGCCGAAAGGCGTCCGCTGCTGGACATAGGCCTCCCCCAATGCGTACCTACCTGTATACAAAAGAGACAAAATATAAGCTTCTTAATTTTTAAGACAATTTACTCTTTTAGAAAAGCTCTCTTTGCTTCGTCACTAGTATCGCAATGACGTCTCTTTCCTTTATAGAGTAGGAAGAGGTTCCAATAACATCTTATATGCATACTCACTTCCAGGCTCACCTGTTTCTAAATATGTAGCAATCCAAAAAGTACATATCTGTACAAAGATATCGTGTCTACAAGTTCAAGGCATAGACGGACAGGTTCTCAGGTATGCTGATGAGATCATTAAGTATACTGGTGAAAAAATAGTACTGGAGGTAGTTGGAGATTTATTGAGAAGGACACAGGAGTGGGGCGCTTCCTCGTGGACTGAAATACTATATTGGCTTTCTTACATACAAATCGGGTGAAAAACTAGTACTGGAGGTAGTTGAAGGAGTTTTATTGAAAGCACACAGGAGTAGGGCGCTTCCTCGTGGACTGAAATACTATATTGGCTTTCTTACATACAAATCGGGTGAAAAACTAGTACTGGAGGTAGTTGAAGGAGTTTTATTGAAAGCACACAGGAGTAGGGCGCTTCCTCGTGGACTGAAATACTATACTGGCTTTCTTACATACAAATCGGGTGAAAAACTAGTACTGGAGGTAGTTGAAGGAGTTTTATTGAAAGCACACAGGAGTAGGGCGCTTCCTCGTGGACTGAAATACTAGGTATATTGGCTTTCTTACATACAAATCGGGTGAAAAACTAGTAGGTACTGGAGGTAGTTGAAGGAGTTTTATTGAAAGCACACAGGAGTAGGGCGCTTCCTCGTGGACTGAAATACTATACTGGCTTTCTTACATACAAATCGGGTGAAAAACTAGTACTGGAGGTAGTTAAACGAGATTTATTGAGAAGGACACAGGAGTGGGGCGCTTCCTCTTGGACTGAAATACTATATTGGCTTTCTTACATACAACTGTCTTTATTACTATCATCACCATCAAAAATGTCCTAGGCATAGGAAACGCGGAAGGCCAAATCAAATGAATTGGACTTGTTTAAAGAAACCTTAGAGATAATGCTGATAATTACACGGTTCAACTCACGTACTAAGAGGATGCGTTGATTCGAGTCGACCACGCCCCCCGAGACACGCTTATGCCTTCCGCGCACGAGAAAAAGAGATGCAGCTTCGTCGGGAATGGCTTTTTAGACAAATTTCGATAAATACCTAACTTAGTGGAGTTTTATTTATTTCATTAAGTGAGATTTTAGATGAGATAAAATACTGTATTAACTTGATTCTGTCGTAAAATAATATATTGTATGAGTAGGCTGAGTAAAAAAAGGAAAATAAAGACCCAACTTAAAAAAAAAACTCTCTGGGAAATGTTACGCATAATGTATCGATTAAATCAGATAAACAACCATTTTATAGACAAGAACCAAATACCTGAAAATCAGACCTTATTGTTTCTTAATCTAGTCAGAACGGCGTTTCAAACCACGCGATAATTTCCAATGCACCCCCTTAAATATCACTACGGGCGACATCTTCAGTCCTCTGCCAGTACCAGCGCTGTTGCCCGACTGGGGAGTGGCTGTTTGATAGAGGGATTAGCTCGCCATGTAACATGGTTATCGTAGAACCTTTTGTGATAGGTATTAGAAGCAGATCTGGCCCTCCAAACCTTCCTCGACGTCCTGACAACCCTGTCGCTGCTTAACGTGCTTAGCGTTTTAACAATTCAGTACTAAAGAAAAACCAAGATGCATTTAAATTTTTTATATATAATAATATGTACATATGTATATGAGACGTGGTGCTTTCCACTGAAAATAATAAGCCACAGCACAGTTTACAAGAACATCTCTATCTCTGGATGTTGTATAATATTTTAAAGAGAGGGGGAGTGGAGGTGGAGAGAGGGGGGAGGGGGAATGGAACACAGTGTCAAATGGTAATAATTTACGACCGAAGTCGTTAAGAATCTGCATCTAAAGAAACAAAGAACTTTAATGAGGCCAAGAAATCAGGTCAGCCTTTTATCTTTCCCGAACTTCTCTAAACAATAGGTCAAGGCAGTGATATCTCATTCTGTCCGAATTAAAATCCCAAAATCGCCTGTTTAATCTACCCCCTTATCCGCCAATCTTGCCAAAATGCCAGACACAACCTATAAATCGTTATTCAAATAAATACCATTTACGGACCAAACCCAAAAAGGCTGAAATACCGTAAAAAACGCAGTCAACTTTGCGCTTTAACAGTATTTAAATGGATATCATAACCGCGTGGATGAAGCTGCAAACTTGTAACTGAAAACTATCTTAAGTCTCAATAAACCTAATCATATTTTCAACTATACATACTGCTAAATAAAGTTGAAACTCCCTCGCGGTTGTATCAATGGGTTTTTATAGCAATAAATAAAGGAATATCGAAGTTGGTTGTGTCAACAACGCGTTGCATTCTTGTGCAGTGTGTTCGACACGACACACGCACACAAGTGTGCTGGTGTGGGTGCGGACACAAATACTTATTGGTAGTCTTAAGAACAGTGGAGCTGTGGAGTCGCGGGATTCTGTGAAATGACCTTATTTTTTTTATTTTTTAAGATGCATGTGGCAGATACGGTAATTATCAACTGAATGATCTATATAGATATTCATAATCTTGATAGACTTCTGTAAATGTATAGTCAAACCATAACCGTAATCACTCAATGTGACACAACAAAACTTAACACAAGTGGCTGTCAACCCAATAAATATTCAAATTAATTAAGGGTGCGTGGGTAACGCGCCTAGGCTGTAACTCCTCTAGAGTCCATAGGTTAAGGTCTGTCTGCGTTACCATCAGACAGCCTGTAGGTACCTACCTAGTTACCTACGCTTGTTTGCCGCCGCATAAAAATATATAAAATAAAATAAAAATAAATATTTTCGGACAATCTTACACAAATCGACCTAGTCCCAAACTAAGCAAAGCGGATATACTAAGGGTAGGTACTAAACGACGATAAACATACTTATATAGATAAATAAAGACCATGTAAGTTAATACTGTTGAACTATGAGCGTTTCCTGCCTGTAAATATGCTGAATAAGTCAACAGCTCGGCTGTAACAAAAAAAGTCCAGTGTTTCGACTCTACGCCTGCCCTGTCCTCCTTCCCTTGACCTTGGGCTCGGCTGACCCGTTCGCGAATCCCCGTATTCTGTACCCAGCATCCCTCATTACTGAATCTCTGAGAGCATTAACAGAACGACTAGGTACAGTCAAATGCAAACATTTGTATGGGTTTAATTCTCTCATAACTATGTCATCCTCCCAGCATTTTTCCCGGAGGTGAAACGAGCTCGGGGTACAATGCAATTATGACACTATAAAGCTGGTCTGATGATGGAGACACAAGGTGGCCATAGGAACTACTAACAATTGTGTTTGGGCTCATTGAAATCCTCTAACAACTGTGCAAAAAAATACAGTCGGCAATAAAAGCTTGTACATAAAAAAAATTATGAGTCAAACTTGTTTTGTACTTTGTAACGAATTGGACAATGGGTATTGTAACGGCGTAATATTTTAATTTATTGGCATCGTGTAGCACTGCCTCTAAACATCAACACAGCATCTAAAAAGAAGTCTTAAACAGCTTTAATTGTGTTGTAATGAACCTGTGGTCTGTGTTGTCAGCTTAGGGAAAAATCCTATTTTTAAATATAAAATTGAGTTTTTAATGCAACTTGGTAGCAATCAAGATCTAGATAGGTATATAGAATTTTGTTAGTGAACTTACAAATTCCAAGTTTGAAAATGGGGCTAATTCTGAATTAAAGGAAATTACAAAGAATTAGCAATCCCCAATTTAATTTTCATATAAATTAATAGTAGCAGGTTTCAATTAGGTGAGATAAAAAATTAAAAGACAGTATTCAGGATTGGATAATTTATTCCACTGCAATACCAGAGATAAGGCCTGAGGGCCAGTGGGTTTCCCAAGATGTTCATGGGGCCATTTTTGAATTCGCGGCTGACACAGCAGCATCAGGTTTCTGAAGAAATCTTATTTCTGACCCATTGGTGGTCACCATTTTGGGAGCTGATTCCGTACCGGTGTCCTGAAAGGGAGAAGAACCGTGAGTATTAATTGTGATGGATTGAGTGTAATTCCGCGTGGCGCGAAACACGAGGAATTAGGTAGTAATCTGTTCTCTGGTCTTTTCAGGAGAGGAATTCAGCGAGGAGGGAGTTTCGCGATAGGAGGAACTATGAAAGTTATATAGTTCACTATTGGTAAGATAAACTTACCCATTCTGTGAAGGTTTCATGTCGGCGTGTAGTAGGTACCCACCGTTCACTAATTAATCCAATTTAATTATTTTCAGTGAACGGGAAATTGAGAAAGAAGGAGAAGGATTAAGAAAGTGTTTGTTTGTTGGAAATGCTTCTTGTCTAGCAGCTTCGGCATCGGGTCCCTCTAGCGAGACGGAGGAAGCTACCCAGTTTCAAGGTCCGCCTGCTGTCCGGTCGCCTTCCACAGCAGTAAATTCAGGTGTGTTCGCTCCAGTTCGAAACAGGCGTACCTAAAATAAAGATATAATTGTGTAAATAATTATAGTTAGAAATTTTATCCCTGGTGCCAATCCATTGCCATATTAGTATTTAAGAAGTACAGTGTAATAAAGGTGTAACTTACTCATGGTAGAGATTCCAGTCCTTTGGACCTAGTGTTACACGACCCAGCTCTATCCTTAGCAATCGAAATAGGTCAGGATTCATAGATTGAAAGGTTGACTGGTCTCGCCATGACATGCAAATTGGTGTAAGATATATACAGCTTCCGTTACAGTTACGGTGCCTTCTGTGAAATAAAGAGTATAATAGCATTTGGCAATTGTTTCTTTCATATCCAAAGCTTTCCCAGGGTTTTAGCTTCATTACTGACCTTATTAGTTTGTTCTTATTTTTTCTTGACAATTTTCTGCGACAGTGTTTTGAAGGGGCACATAGCCGGGAGAAAGCACTTGTTACAGTGGCGCCCAACGTTAAATCTTTCTTTTTTTTTATATATTTTCACCCAGGGAAAGTTTTATGGCACTAGAGGTTTTGTGTAATTTCGTATAGGAATCACCTGTGAACTCACCTTGTGTACATAATTGTGTTCTTTATTTATAAACCCCTACTATTTACCACATTTGTGGCTGGTTTTAGGCAGTATTTCATTGGTATTTAGTAATATTTGATAACACATTGACAAATTTTGGAGGTTATTATAATTTGCTGCACTAGCATTTTGACACATGTACTTAAGCTTTTTTCGTTTTGCGACGTTACGAAATTCCGAATGTCCATTTGACATGTTTCAGGCGGAAAACCTTGTTTAAGCAGCCGTTTGGTTGAAATATTTCTGATTATTTTGAGAATATTAACAAAACTTGAGACAAATCTTTGTCAGCCATCTTGTGTACAAAACAATATTTACTTTTCAAAATTAACAATTGTAGATTTAGAATTATATTTAAAACTTAGATCCATTCTGCATTAAGGATAGCTTTATACATTTTCAGTGTTGGTTTCTTATGTTGTACAACAAAACTTACGGTGTATTTTGAGATAGATTATCATATAGTTATACACTTAGGAACTAGAATAACAACAATCAGTAGCACTATTTAGCTTTATTACAATCAACATTGTTAGTTACACAGACATTTGGTTACTTACATTGTAAGGCAAAGGGATCAAATTTTATCATCAATTAATATTACAAACATGGAACGCCAAATTCAGTTTCATAGTTTGCTCAAAGATGAACTTGTTTATGAGGTACAAATTCGGTCTGAAACACCAGCAACAACTGTTGAAGGTTTGAGGAAGCAGTTGCGAGGTCTTATTGTTGAGGCTCCAAGCGAGGTCATACTGGACACTCCTTTCTCAGCAGAGACCGACCTTAACGTGATTTCGGAGAAGCTTTCAGAGTTATCTTCCTTGGTGGATAGGCACACTAGGCATAAAGATCGATACACCGCGAGTCGAACAAGGGCCTTAGCACACCACTTGTTCTATCGGTTGGGCCGGATAAAACCGGAATTGAGCGCTGAGCATTTGGCTATTAAGGCAGCTTCGCAGTCCAGATTGGAGGCATTGTTGGTTAAGGTAGACAGTTTTAATCCAGGATCAGCAGTGTCTGGCGTTACTCCTGAAGCAATGACAAGCGACTTTAGAGATTTGCAATTACAGTGTTCATCAGACTTAAGTATTTCCAAATGGGGAGTCAAATTCAATGGTAGTACAGACCCGCGCTCATTTTTAGAGCGTGTTGAGGAGCTGAGGGAAGCAAATAACGTTCCAAGTTCAAAGTTATTTAGAGCAGCTCCACATTTGTTTGTCGATCAGGCTCTGATATGGTATCGTGGTATTAAGGAATCTGTGAACAATTGGAATGACTTAAAGCATTTGCTTTTGGATGAGTTTGAGCCGTGTGATTATGACCATAGACTAAAATTGGAAATTCAGTCAAGAACACAAGGTGATAACGAGCCAATTCATTTATATTTTGCAACCATGTCTGGTTTGTTTGGTAGGTTGAGGACGGCTTTATCAGAGGAGGCAAAGTTGGAGATTTTATTGCATAACATTCGCCCAATATTTACCCAACAGTTAGCCTTACTGGAGATTAACACGGTGGCAGAGCTTAAAAGTAATTGCAGGAAGCTAGAAGGGGCATTGCAGAGGGTTAAATTATTTGCAGAACCGCCCAAGGTTACTTCTAGTACACTTTGCAGTGAATACGCCTTCAAAGGGAAATCGTCCTCGGTAAATGCAGTTGCAGTGAACGGGAATGCGGCCTATAATGCGCCTAACCCGAAACCCGACACTTCGAGTTCGCGAAGAACTAACAATTTCTCATCGGCCGGTCGAGGCAATCATTATAGTGCTCCAGGTACGTCAGGGTCCTCGGGCAGCATACCAGTTTGCTACAAATGCGGCGGCACTGCACATAATTTCCGTTTTTGCAAACGTGCAAAGCAGCACTGTCTCAATTTGATTTTGATATTGAGCACAGGAAGGGATCGCTTAACGTTGTGCCTGATGCACTGTCTAGGCTTATGACGGTTGACGCAGTAAACGTAACTAATGTGGTAAATGATGAGCCGGATGAATGGTATGACAGAATTAAAAGTGGATGCCCAACTCATCCCGCAAATTTTCCAAATTTTTGCATGAAGGAGGGAAAGTTATATAGACTTAGCCAGTCTAAGTATAACTTATTAAGAGAGTTTGATTGGAAGGAAGTGGTAAGAAAGGGTGACCGTAAAAGAGTTTTGCAGGAAAACCATTGCGAAGCAACTGCAGCTCATTTTGGTGTTTTTAAAACTCATCGCCGGCTGGCGTTAACATACTTTTGGCCGGGAATGTATAAGGATGTGGTCGAGTATGTAAAGGCTTGCGATACCTGTGCAGCCTATAAACACTCCCAAAAACCGACTGCAGGCCTGATGGGACAGCCAAAGGTATGTCATCGCCCATGGCAGGTAGTTAGCATCGATCTGGTGGGCCCACTTCCGCGCTCTCGAAGAGGTTTTACCTTTTTGTTTGTGGTAACATGTTGCTTTTCGAAATTCACACTGCTATTTCCGCTTCGCCGCGCCACAAGCGCTTTGGTGGCGAAGACTTTTGAAGAACACGTCATTTTAACACATGGTGTGCCTGAAACCGTAATCACTGATAACGGAGTGCAATTTACGGGATCAGAGTTTAAGCAGTTGATAAAACGATACAATATACCTAACCTATTTTACGGACCGCGTTATACCGCCCAAGTAAATTTAGTTGAACGGTACAATAAGACAGTGATGATTTCCGTAGCGTCCTACGTAGAGGACAATCACCGAAAATGGGATGAAAAACTGCACCAGATTAGGTTTGCGATAAACAGTGCAGTAAACGAGTCCACAGGGTTTTCTCCATTTTTTTTAGTTCACGCTAGAGAACCAGTCATCAACGGGTCCTTTTATAAGGACACCGATCAAAAGTACACCACAGCTGTTCCTAGGGATGAGTACGCAGGTCAATTTGGAATATTGAAAGACATATTTGAGCAGGTTAGGTTACGTTTATTAAAAGCACATGCAATTAACGCAAAATATTACAATTTAAGACGCCGTTCGGCGAAGTTCTCGGTTGGGGACATTGTTTGGAAGCGTACGTATGTACAAAGCGACGCTTCAAAGTTTAGAATGTCAAAACTTGCGCCCAAGTATGAAAAATGCAGGGTTAAAGCGGTTTTGTCTCCTTTAGTTTATGAGCTCGAAAGGATGGATGGTCATCCGATTGGCTCGTGGCATGTTAAAGATTTTAAGTAGGCAGTTGGTGTAGGGTTATAGGTGTGAAGTTGTCCCTGGACGTACGGCCTCGTGTTTGTGAGTGCGTCGCCGTGCCGCCAGGGCCAACAACCACGGACGCCTAGAGTAATGTTATCTCTGGACGTACGGCCCCGAGTTCAATACGAGCCGTCGCCGTGCCGCCAGAGTTAACTAATTATTACTGCCAAATGTGAACATCTTAGTTACGGTTATTAATCGCAAGTAGTGTTAAAAATATTTTGGAATATTTAATCACGAATTTTGGAAGGTACGTGGTGAACAGGAGCTACTGTTTTACTACTCATGTGTGTTTAGATGACGAATGAATGATGTAAATGGGAATTTGACTGCGAAGTATGTTAGGTGCGATCAACCTGTGCTCAATACCAGGATCGGATTAATTAATCTTTAATATGACCTTATTCCCCTTTCATCCATGAGAGGAGGCCTGTGTGCACACTAGTGTCACATTTATAGGCTAGTTTATAAATGCTTGCACTATATCCTGTTACGTAATGTCGGTGACGTGTAGTCTCCTGCTTCGCCTCCTGTGATGAGTACCCAAGTGGTACAAATTCTTTTGCGCACTTGCTTTGTCTACGTGTGGTCAGGTGCCTGACAAGTGCCTAAATGGTGCTTGTTTTTTTTTTTAGCTAACATATTTCTCTTTCGGCTGAGACTTGGAGACAAAGAGTTTTTTTTTCATTCTTTTATACCCTATGCCCTAAATCTGGGACAGGGATATTTTCTCGGATATGGACTTTTGCCCGGGCAAGCGGAGATTGTGTTGAAGACTGCTGAACATAGGCCCTGGCAGTTTGAGTTAGCTTCTGCAGCACAACTTTAGGTTGTGATGCAAAGGCTAAAGGAATGTTTACCGGTATGAAGGCAAATAGGTTAGTTTAGGTTAACTTTCCCACTTATCCGTGGGTTCGATTGGATCCTTTGTGTTTTTTCTTTTAAATTGGTTTCTTAGTAACCCGACGGGTTGGTTTCTCTTTAGAAAAGAGACTGTGGTAACGTTTTGGGGTAGGTTAGTGATCCCCAGGGGATCAACCTCGGCCTTATGGGCCACATATATATATATTTTTTTTTTTTTTGGTTGTTTGAAGTTTAGGATAAGTAATTGGTCTTACCATTTCTCTAAATATTGGTTGTTATTTTTTTAAGTTGTTGTGGCAGGTGCGGAAAGTCGCTGAGGACAGCGAGCGGTTCACCTGCGTTGAACCTTTTCATCGGGGGGGGGATGTATTGTAACGGCGTAATATTTTAATTTATTGGCATCGTGTAGCACTGCCTCTAAACATCAACACAGCATCTAAAAAGAAGTCTTAAACAGCTTTAATTGTGTTGTAATGAACCTGTGGTCTGTGTTGTCAGCTTAGGGAAAAATCCTATTTTTAAATATAAAATTGAGTTTTTAATGCAACTTGGTAGCAATCAAGATCTAGATAGGTATATAGAATTTTGTTAGTGAACTTACAAATTCCAAGTTTGAAAATGGGGCTAATTCTGAATTAAAGGAAATTACAAAGAATTAGCAATCCCCAATTTAATTTTCATATAAATTAATAGTAGCAGGTTTCAATTAGGTGAGATAAAAAATTAAAAGACAGTATTCAGGATTGGATAATTTATTCCACTGCAATACCAGAGATAAGGCCTGAGGGCCAGTGGGTTTCCCAAGATGTTCATGGGGCCATTTTTGAATTCGCGGCTGACACAGCAGCATCAGGTTTCTGAAGAAATCTTATTTCTGACCCATTGGTGGTCACCATTTTGGGAGCTGATTCCGTACCGGTGTCCTGAAAGGGAGAAGAACCGTGAGTATTAATTGTGATGGATTGAGTGTAATTCCGCGTGGCGCGAAACACGAGGAATTAGGTAGTAATCTGTTCTCTGGTCTTTTCAGGAGAGGAATTCAGCGAGGAGGGAGTTTCGCGATAGGAGGAACTATGAAAGTTATATAGTTCACTATTGGTAAGATAAACTTACCCATTCTGTGAAGGTTTCATGTCGGCGTGTAGTAGGTACCCACCGTTCACTAATTAATCCAATTTAATTATTTTCAGTGAACGGGAAATTGAGAAAGAAGGAGAAGGATTAAGAAAGTGTTTGTTTGTTGGAAATGCTTCTTTTCTAGCAGCTTCGGCATCGGGTCCCTCTAGCGAGACGGAGGAAGCTACCCAGTTTCAAGGTCCGCCTGCTGTCCGGTCGCCTTCCACAGCAGTAAATTCAGGTGTGTTCGCTCCAGTTCGAAACAGGCGTACCTAAAATAAAGATATAATTGTGTAAATAATTATAGTTAGAAATTTTATCCCTGGTGCCAATCCATTGCCATATTAGTATTTAAGAAGTACAGTGTAATAAAGGTGTAACTTACTCATGGTAGAGATTCCAGTCCTTTGGACCTAGTGTTACACGACCCAGCTCTATCCTTAGCAATCGAAATAGGTCAGGATTCATAGATTGAAAGGTTGACTGGTCTCGCCATGACATGCAAATTGGTGTAAGATATATACAGCTTCCGTTACAGTTACGGTGCCTTCTGTGAAATAAAGAGTATAATAGCATTTGGCAATTGTTTCTTTCATATCCAAAGCTTTCCCAGGGTTTTAGCTTCATTACTGACCTTATTAGTTTGTTCTTATTTTTTCTTGACAATTTTCTGCGACAGTGTTTTGAAGGGGCACATAGCCGGGAGAAAGCACTTGTTACAGTATTAGAATGGCATAATGCATGTTTTTTTCCTTTTATCCCTTTGCATGAAATATAAATTATTATCATTAGCTTAACGACACGATTTCAATAATGAGCTAATAATTAAATTATTAGCTAAACTATTAGCTAGTTATTAGAATCGTTGATGATGTCCCGACTTTTCATTAAAAAGGCTTAATCAGGTGAAAGCGAAAGAAGCCTCCAGTAAGCACTGAATTCGCAATTAGGACCAGACTTATTTAATTGTGCAATAATCTTTAAATAAATAGATCAAAAAGCCACGGCAGCTAGTTTAAATATAACCTGCGCACACATCAGCGCATGCGTAAAAGATCGTAACTGCCACTATCTTCAAACCAAGTTCCGTCGTTACACATAGGTACAGCTCTCACTCTCACATTCACTGATGAGTTCAACGACATTTACCTACAAATGACTCACGCAAATTTTATCCTCAAGCGTTGAGCAATATTAAACACATTTTGCACCCGTCCGTCCCAGCAAGTCGAATCCAACATTCGTAAAAGCAACCCGGTATCAGAGGTCTAACTCATACTGGTTAACGTGGCGTGGTGTTTGCCATTGTGAATGACAGGTCAGTTTTCATCCCGACAAAAACCAGTTTTTGATGAGCCTTTTCCAATCATAGTGAGTCAGGTTAAATCATTATAGACAGAAATGCCAATGCCAGTAGCCGAGCATCGGTTGGGTTGAAACAAAAAATGTTAATGAGTGTTTGTAAAATCAAATTACTTGGGTCTTACAGAGTTTTAGGTTCGCGTCTTTGTCACATTGCCGTTAAGTTAAGGGCAGTTAATGTTTTTGTGCAAGTACGCCCTTAAGGCGATACGCCCCCAAAATTCGTGTCGTTATCTCCATATGCTGTACTCTTTGCCCGCATATGTACCAACTTGCGTAGTTTGAATGAAAAATAGTTTTTTTTTAATTAATTGGCCAATTTAAACTTTGGCCACTTAAAGCTAAGCCAAACATGCAAGTTATAATTACAAAGAACGCAGGCAACCCGCGGTATATAACATAGCTTATAAGCTAACCGTTTAGAAAGTCCATCCTACAGGGAGGTGACAATAAATTTGAAATCTATAACCGGTTTCGGAGATTGCCCATTACATATAAACTTATAAACTTGCAAAGCTACAATCACAGACTTTTCGTCTATACAGAATTTACATAATAATGGTATAGAAGTATATATTAATACTCATTACTAAATTACATTGCCACAGTGCTTAATAAGGTACTATTCAGAGCAATGACTCGTAGTTGCAGTTGCAAGAAGCAACCGGATGGCTCGCGGTGATTGACCTCCCGAAGTGTTATGGAACCGCCGTGTGCAACCCGAACTGAGCTTACTGAGCCAACTTGGATTAAAGCGAAAATCGAAAAAGAAAAATTTTTTTCTCGCGAGGCAGCCAATTTAAACAGCGCGGTTGCCTGAAAGTGTGTACGCTGTTTATATAATGACTTGCTGTTACAATCGAATAACAGGCGAATTTTTTTTTTCTTTCCCCCCCGCCTATTTCGCCCATCAAAGTTGGCTCAGTTTGGGTTGCACAGGGCGGTTCTACAACGCTTCCGAAGCTCAAACGCCGCATTAGTACCACTTAAGTGATTTGGTGTTATACTGTAAACTTTTGTTTGAATAAATAAAATATCTTATCTTATCTTAGCCATCCGTTTGCCTCTTGGAAAATGAGACTACGCGTCATTGCTTTAACTATACATCAGTGATGGCAAAACGAATGATTATATCGGCATATCAAACGTTCAGCTTTTAGATAACTCGTCATTCTCATCAATCATCATCCTTTATATCAAAGGAAAAAATTGAAAAATATAATGCTCCGCGCCGGATTCCGTATTGACGCCACACACGCCTCCAGGCGTTGTGTGAAGGAACTGATTGAAGGATTTCGTGCCCGAACCGGATTGTTCCGATAGCTCAGTGGTTAGTAGCGACGGGCCATGAATGCTGTGGCTGTGGTCGCCGGTTCGAATCCGGCTCGGAGCATGAAATTTTTCAATTTTTTCCTGTGATTTAAATTTTGTAATTTTCGTTAGCAGCGTTACTGCTTAAAAAAACTAAATTAACCATCATCCTCCTAGCGTTAATCGCTTTGGTACCAGATTTTTCTATAAATGAATTAAAGTTTATTTATTTATTCTAACCTCAACTGAAGAACTAAACAATAACTGATTTGACAGCTTAGAAACGTTCCGAAACTAGATTTTATTCTATTTGACAGATCGCGACGTATACCAACACACAGAAACGAAACGCGTCTTCTATCCAAAGAGAATCAACCCAAACGTTTCTAAGATTACCCTCAAATTTGTACGAGAAAAAAACTATATGAACCTACAAAATCTTGTTAAAAACACCAAATATTCCACGATCGCCTTACAATACTATGCGGCTCGAAGACCAAATGTCTTTTTCTTAATGGACTGTATTTACGAGATTAAAATATACGAAAATGTACGAAATAAAGTTTGTGTGGAATAGTCTCTAAGTCAATATAATTGAGCACTTACCAGGCTTGTCTGCGATTGTAGTAGGCAGAAGTCGGTGTCAGCAAACAGGGCAGAGTACTTTCACCAACTTTCAGCTAGCCGACTTACCTACAGTTCGCGAAATACCTTTCCTGAAGCTTCCACCGATAGGAGTCTTGTCGGCACTCAACTGAATTGACTTAAAATGGTTGTGTCCTGCTTCCACACTCGGTTTATATATTAAAATTATGTTATTTGCAACTGCGACGCGACAATCAGTTATTTTACGGAATAATTCAGAGCAAGCCAATCGAAAACGACACGACAACTTTGGCTGCTACTAAACGACTCAAATTCGACTGGTCATTGCATAGACAATATATCTATTTTTTTTACTTTTAAAAAATCTTAGACCGATAATGTTGCTAGGCGATAATTGTTTAATTGCAATCTTTAACATTTATATAAAGTAAAAACCGGCCAAGTGCGTGTCGGGCCACAAGCAGTGTAGGGTTCCGTAGCTGCCTGTCTGTCTTAGTTACATCACCGTGCGATGCGGTTGCGTCGACCGAATTTGTATGAAAATTGGCCTTTCCAAGTACACATTAAGTTGGTCTGTTACGCGGTAACTACTTATGTCTACTTGTCCGTGGTAGTTTTCCTTCTAAATTCATTGTATGTACCTACCTACTACTACCACGAATTTTTTCACATCCCCAGTAGCCAGCAGCTGGGGAGGACACATGATTCGAACAAAAATTAGGGCTCTAAAGCCCAATATCTCGCAAACGAATTACTGATTTGAAAATAATATTTTTGAAAGCGCTATCCAACGATACCCCACACCATGGGTTTAACGAGAAAAAAAATTACATCCCTGCTTTAGGTGTAGGGGAAATGCTCTAATTATTATTTTTCAAATATTTATTGCACTGTTATGTCAGCGTGATTGATTTATATACCCATGCCGAATCACAGTTTTCTAGTAGTAATGGTTACTGATCTAAGCTGAAGACGGACGAACGGACAGACGGTCATGGCGAAACTGTAAGGGTTCCTTGTTGACTACGGAACCCTAAAAAATATTTTTTCCCATCATCTAAAGATCTAGATAGAACTATATATGAATAAATGAATTACCTACCAATACCAATAAGAAGGAACTTTGAAAATACCACTTGAGTATTATATATTTTGAAATGAAGTTATTATATTTAGAAGTAAGTAGCAGTTTTTTGTTGTTGTTGAATACAGCCTCATTTCTAGGTTTGGCTTGTCAATCTTATCAGAAGTAAGTATTTAGTATTCTACAAGGAATTCGAAAGCTCCGATTACGTGTATTAATGAATATGTCAAAGAATATCGTTTTTCAGATTATCCACCAGTAAATTTTAAGTCTTAGCGTTTCAAAAAGAACCATCTCATGTAGCTACTTGCCTTCTCTTTCTCACTCTTTCTGAATCTGTATGACCGACATGCAAATCTTTTTAATGAAAACAGGATCCGGTTACCTACTCCTAATTTGACAATGCGAGAAAATTCACAATTGATCGAGGAGTACCTCACATCAGAAACAAAAATACTCCGAAATATAATCAGAGTCTGTATTGTTGAAGTCGCAATTAAATAATAATAATATTAATAAAACATATTTAGTCTTCTTATTCCATTACGAGAAGAGAGAAACATCTTTAAATAGCTTAATAAATAATTGTAACAAAAGGCGGTCTTATCGCTTTATAGCGATCGCTTCTAGACATTTTTGCGCAACGTTATTTTAACGTTATATTTTAGGCATAACACGAGTTAAATGTCCTTTCTACCTGTAGGCACTGAAATACTGCTCGTACTGCTTGCCAATTTTCCGCTAGATATTTAGTTATTCAAAAGCTTGACGATAGTGAATTGTATGATGCAAGTTCGAGGCCCAATAGTGAAATAATCGAAACATCAATGTCTAACTACATATTTCACAGAAATCAACACAGCGAATCTTCAAATCAATAATGGGTCGACAACGCGCTTATGGCTCTACGGTGCCTGCTTACCAGACAGGCCTGCGTGTTTAAAGATTTCTTGTCGATTATTTGTTTAAGCAATTAATAGTACATTACGTAACTAGGGCGGTGAATTCGTGAATGTCCCAGATCGCAGGTGTTTGTGGCCCGAACCGAAGGTGAGGGTCATAAATATGCGCTCTGGGGCTTTACGAATTACCGCCCGTGTTGAGTACAAAATTTTACGTCTTCACCTGGACACAATGCGAGTTTTCCCGTACGCGCAACGTGCAGTAAAAGTCGCATTATGGCCAGGTGTGACGTAAAGATAATTATTGTGGTCTTCCTAATGAATTTCTTGATTCATTTTTTGTTCTGTGTATGTTAAAATTATACATTTGAATTCATTAGTTAGACAGTATATTCATTGGTTTTTTATGAAAATATATACTATCTCTACCAATTTATTTTACTAGTGAATCTGTCATGAGTAGAACTCATGAACAAGTATAAAAAAAATGAATTTCGAAAAAGTGACAGGATGATAAAATTCTACTAAATTAACGTTTAATTAATTAACCTGCTCACAAAATTTCACGACAATTGGTTGAGAAATGCAGAGGAGAAGAGCGGCAAAGCGGGACATTCGGACAGCTGAACATACTAAATTTTCTAGAACCACGTCGGTGGCAAACAAACGTACGACCCGCCTGACGGTAAGATGTACCTAGATACATTTAACTTAGAAGACTAACAATGCCTTTTTAAAAAGTGACCTAGACATTAGGTCAGTAGCAATTATCATCTCTAGTTTAACTTTCGCAAGATCTTTAAATAGCTCTCAATGCTTCCGTCACTTGCAAAAATCCTTCTTTTTTCGAAACCATTGAGTATTACGACAAACAAAGAAAACTTAACTCGGTTAAATCAATATACAACCATAAAGAAAATCATCTATAGCCGTAGTGTAGTCCAAGCCCTTCAAAATGAACCGGTTCCCTTCCCTCTCTGTCCCTCCCACGCACTAACCCTGCGCCCCTCCTTTTCTTCCCTTCGTCCATTTTTTCATCTCACTCTTGCTAACGCATTAACTACCACTTTCCCTTTTCAAAGGACGAAGACACGATATCTGGCGTCGTGCTCCCACGCATGGTTTTTAGTATGCTGTGTCTCGCGTGACAGGATTCAGGATTTGGCCTTGAGACTTGAGATGCAGACTCTGGTCAGAGTTATTTTTACTTTTTAAGACGATGACTAAATGCGTTGTGCCAGTGGCGAGCGGTTTTATGTTATCTATACAACTACCGATATGTTGGTAGTTTTAGCGGTCTATATCATTTTGTCCACCGTGCTTGAATATTTTGGATAGAGGGGATATAATAAGTACGATCAGTCGATCATATGCTCGTAACTTTACGTAATATTGTTTTTGAAGCGTATCCATTGATGCTGCGTTCTTACAACAAATACCTACTTGCCACATTGATAAATCTTTTATATGACAAAAAACATAGAAATTCGTTTTTATATACTTTAGGGGGTAATCTATACTTCTATAATAATATTATAAAGAGGGAAAGTCTGAGGTTGTTTTTTTTTAATTAAAAAAAAAAGCTTTGTTATTTTGTATGTTTTGGGTAATCTTCTGAACCGCTTCACCGATTTCAATAAATCTTTCACCTGCTTACCGGTTGGTCGTTTTGTATGATTGTAGGCTATGTTTTATCCCGCTTCGTTTGGTAGAGTAGTTCGTTTTGTACGTCTCATGACACAACATACATGGCAAAATATCATTTTTGTCTTCCCATTGGCCGATTATAGATTTGGAAAGCGGTATATAGATTTAGGAGAATTTTAATGCGAGTAAATTCCATGCCAATATCTATTTAATTTAAAAGTATCTATTTACTTAGTTTATATTGGAGAACGCATTTCAAAGTTCCACATGCATGACAGTCGCTGACAAAAGCTGGTGAAATAATTATACAATGCCAATAAAAGTAAAGATCACGAAGGAATGGTAATTGAAGATAGATAGGTATAGTTGAGATTATTTTTTATAGGACGGACTTGGACGTTACAGGGGGCCTAGACAAGGTTACAATCGACAAGCGCTAACGCCAATAGAAAACTAATAAAATGTATGGGAATGACAGATGTTAACGAAAAGTGTTTCGTTGGCATCTGTCATTCCCATACATTTTATTTTTTTCTATTGGCCTTAGCGCTTGTCGATTGTAACCTTGTCTACGGCCCCAGTTCCTTTTTTAATCAACTTTTTTCATGCGATTTCGTGTACTTAAATAAAACTAATCATACAGTCGACTAAAAGTATACCTTAGTAAATATAACTAAACGTAAAGGCAATAAAATCGTGTGCAATATTAATGTAACAATTGTAGGTTAAGTTTTAGACATGTAAAATTTTTATTTTATGAATAAAAGATTGAATTGAATTGAATTGAATTTAATTGTACAGTCAACGTCGTTAAGTATAGTTAGTTTCAGCCAGTGAACAGTGTAGCCAAATATATGGCACACCTTATTCTTACAGTAATAAAGACGTGTGCCGAAATATTTGGCTACCTTGGCTGCTAATAACTATATGATGCTGACTGTACATACGTGTATACATTGTGGTCGACTGTACTCCAACATAAAGCAAGTTATCATCAAAGAAAAGTACCTTCAATTATCAAAATTGGGTAACCCTCATTTTGCAAAGCAAGTGCAGCACGGCGCAAATCTGTCGGTATATATTGCAACATATGCAAAACTTTAAAACGCGTTAAATAAATACTTTGTTACTGCATACTTATATTATTTGCATTCGATTAAATTGAACTTTGGGCTATCACGGAACTACAATTACAACCATGACTATCATAGTCATTGTGTCCAGTAATGGACAGTACCTAAATAATACTAAAGTAAAATATTATTCGAGAATTATTACTTGAGAATGGCAGAACAGACGTATTTCTTTACTAAAATTAAATTAATCTTGTAAAAGCTTTAAGCATAACCTAACCTAATCTAACCTTGAAAAAAATTTTCATGAAAATCTGAATGAGCGTTTGCTTTTTTGTACCTAAGTATTTACTTGAACTTGTATATACCTATATGTATATTCTTTGTACACGTATTGTTTTGAATTAACTTAACGTATTTTGTACTGGAATTATGGCTGCTTTGTTGGTAACGATGTGTATCTTCCACCATTTAGGATCTTTTTTATTTCTTATCTCATTAGCTATGGAAATAAATATTTCCATAGCTTAGCATTAGCACTGGTAGCTTTGTTTCACGAGGTCATTATTTATATACCTATGTTTAGCGTATATACTGCTTCGTTCTTGTCAAATATAATGATTCTGGGATAACAGAAACTACTCTACATACAGGTTTTTATACCAAAACCTTGCCATGTCTTTCAAAATCAGAAATCGTTATCCTTGGGACGTCTACTTCTGTCATTAAGATAACTGAAATCCTAGTCCAAAACCTTACCAGGGAATCAGATTCGTTTAGATTATTCCTTTTGCAAGAACGTAAAGTTTAAGATCTAAAATTGCATTCCTGCTAAACAAAAGACTACCCCCCTGCATTTCCTAATCCTTTTTTAAAACATAAAGGAGTCTAGAACCCTGAAATGCGATTCATAAAACAAATAATAACAAAGTAGACATTGTAATTTGTTTGTTTTTAATTTGTGCGCTGTGTTATTCACTAAAACTTCTCGGCTTCGGTACGGAACGACCAATTAAGTCTGAACTCTGATAACACAATGGTGTTAGGAATCTAAAGGCCAAGTAAACTGACGATCAAATGCAAAACGTTTGTGAATGTAAAGGCTGCTCATATCCTTTGTTTTGCCCTGTAAAAGGCTAAAAAGAAGCGTCGGAAGTGTTTATTAAAAACGCCTTCCTTCTTAAGAAACGCCCGGGATATACATATTGTGTATGTATGTCCTGTACAGAGGAAATGGCGATTCTAAGTCGCTCTGTGATTGTAGTTTATTTATTCATACTATAACTTGGTCTGGGGGACTGCTCATTCATTAAGAGGTTTGTGCCCAGCAGTGGGACGTATGTACTAAGGCGGATGATAATGATTAAGGTCCTATCTAGTTGCTATCCTGGGCAGCTAGCTTGACACGTTTTATGGTTAAGTACGTTTTATGTGACGTTTCAGGCTGTTATCCACTAGAATCCCGTAGCCTGATCCCCCAGGGGGCCCAGGGGAAAAAATGGTTAGGTTGTTAGGTGAACTGCAACCCTACAGCGCGCGAGCCGAGCGAGCGAAGCGAGCGTGACGCGGCGAAGCGCCATAACCGAAAATTATCATTTTTTCCTAGTTGAATATAAAATATTTGCCGCTAGGTTCCCGGGTGATCGGGGTCAGGTGATTAACGTGGATAACGTGCATTTCAGTACATTTAGGCCGTAAAACGTGCCCATAAAACCTATCGTGCTAGCCGGGCGGCACGGGTACAGTCGACGGCATATATAGTTAGTAGCAGTTAAAGTAGCCAAATACTTCGGTACAAGTCTTTATTACTATTATAGAATAAGAGTGTGTTACGATATTTTAGGCTACTTTGGTTGCTGCAACTGTACCATGATCACGTTTATAAATGTCCGACATAAAACATAAGTGCCTCTCTCACTAAAATACTTGCCAGTAAAGGACAAAAGTGATACATGTACGACATAAAAGTTCAAAGTCCGAATTGTGAACGTATTTATACATTGAAAATACACGAAATTTCACACTCTATAAAGTGTAGAATTTCGGTAATTAGAATATTAGGTAGTTAAGAAAAGAACCAACTATTTAATATCAGTTACTGTATTCAGTTCACAGCCAGTCCACTATCTAATTAGTAAAAAAAAACTTCGAAATCAATTATATCTGTTTGGGAGCTACTATACGATGCCAGTGCAACAGACACATACTTAAACATAGACGTTACTCATATTATAAGATTCCTCTGTTTGGTGCAGACGTTAAAAATAATGTCCGAAGCGAACCCGCAATGGAACCGCGCAAGATATTCATTATACGCAAAAAACCCAAATGTAACTAGACCTTCAAGAGTCAATACTCCGTCCAAACGGTTCAACGCACCGCCACGTAATTACCACAAAACAAGCACCGACCTTGCAAACCAAAAAGAACTGACCTACATACTACACACGATAAAGAATAAAACAAAAATGAGAAATAAAAGACACGAAAATAAAAATAATAATCACAAGATTACGGTGGCGGGCGTAGCGTTTTTCATTCACGCTCTGGTAGAATAGTTTTCTTTTTACTTTTTAACCTGCTACGTGCGCTTCATTTCTTTTATTTCCATCTTTCTTTTTTAATCATTTCTCGAATATGGGGCGTCGTTTTTATCGTTTTCCCGGTTTCGACGCCATTCATGCGAGTAGGGTTACCAAGGTGGAAGGAATTGTCCCTGACATGTCATATTTCCGCGCTAGCTACAACTCTTAATTTCACCAGTATTTTTTTTAAAGTTTTCAGATTCAAATTCAATAATTCAGACATCTTTCGCAGGGTCGGAAGTGAAGAAATAATAGGAAGTACAACAAAAAAAAGGGGTGCAAGGAAACAAACACATAAAATAAATAATAAAAATACAAAAAGAGGACGTATAGGTAATATATAAACACGTCCATTTTATTTTCATTGCTATAAGGAATGTAACTAATATTCATATACTAACATTAAGTATAAACCGAAATTTCAATAGTTTATCAACAAAGATAGATATTAAGTTAATTACCTACACTAGAAATTAAGACATATATGTATGTACGTACAACAAACACTAAATGTCAGTTCATTCATTCAATTATTCATTTCTTTGCCGAAGTAGTATTGTGTCCGCTTTGTCAATTGTTTAATATTTACGCCTGGTAACCCTGAACTGTTTGAGACAATTACGCGCGGGTTTTTGTTAAGTGCGTTAAACTTGAGATGCGACAGTGAGCGGCCTTGGGGTCGTTTATTTGGTTAATTTTGTCGTGTGTCTTTATTTTCTTGGTCATGTTCGGATGGACGAGTCAACATAGTTGGTTTTGTACTAAAGAATCTTAATTGTTAGCGGAAACAACAGTGACGTTGGCAGTTTGCGTGCGATTTTCTTTTTGCTTAGTTGAGGATAGCGTCGAGTACCTTTTTTCGATTTGCCTTGATCATTTTCTTCCACTTAATGTGCGACTCAAAATGTTTATATGCGTGCTTGTATAAACTACGGCTAGAAATGTGACGAAAATCTATTTGTTGTTTTATTATAATTAGTACAATTACTTACCACATATAATACGATCAAAATAAAATGATTAAGTATTAAACGAAAATAAGTGCACAGATACAGCGATAAAAATATTTTAACAAATTTGGGAATTTGTGGATATGAGATTTCCGTAAGTTTATTTAATATTGCTTAGAAAACAGAGATTTTAATTACCGTACATTTTTAATAAACTATTAATGGACTATTAATGGGATTAAACTATGTTGTAGTGTAAAACTGCTTTATTTCTTAAGACATTTCCTTTGTTTTTGTTTTATTGATGTATTTTATATATATAAGGATTGATTGTCATTTTCGTATATAATTATTTACATTTAACAATAAACTAACTAACTAAGGTGATACGAAATAATTTTATTTGTGATCATTGTATTTATAATTTTGTATATTGTTATTTTGATACGATCACGTAAATTCTTATAATTTTGACTAAGGCTATTTTGTAGGTACTGTAATTTATTTCATGAAATAAATTAATCTAATCTATTGTTAAATGGTTATAAGTTTGCTCAATTATTTTTGAACCTTTAGGAACGTAGGTCCACAAACTTATGATCTAGACTGTTCTTTGTATCCCTATACCAATTCTTCTGATGACGTCACTACAATGGGAACTAAAAATGATATTTTTGTACATGGCACAGTCTGCTTACAAAAATACTTTAAGTACCTTGTATTTCATCTCAGCTCAGAAGCATTCTTCAGAGAGACCTAGAAAGTCTCTAGAACTAGGCAATATCGCGATGCAATTGTTTATTTTTCTCTCCGTCCCACTCTCTCCGGGTTCTTTTTTGTTTTTTGTCCCTGTCTTCGCGCCTCGGCTCTAATTTAACACTTGTCGCGTTGTGGCGCCTTGATGTAGTGAGGTCGGCTAGAACTGATCAATGGTGTAGTTATTAAATATTATTAACTAAAATTCTGCAACTTTTTAACGGATACTCAAGTAAGTAGTTGAAGTCCTACTAAAAAAAAGTTTATTCAGGGTAGTAAGTAGACTCTCATCGAAAGATCTTCACTACACTTCACCAAAAGCCAATTTTATGAAACTTGTAGCTTCAAAGAACTGAAACATCATCGACTCTATATTCAAATATAGCGGGTGTAAAGCTGATTTTCCACCGGAGGGGCGAGACGAGGGGAGGCGAAAATTGTACTTTGTATGGCACTTACTATTTCCACCGAACGAGCACGAGGAGAGAATTGAAAGTTTCCCGCCTCGCCTCGTCTCGTCTCGCCTCTCCGGTGGAAAATCAGCTTCAGGCGGTTATAACCTGGGCTGTTATTCGCTAAAGCCTTTAATGTGTCTCACTCGGGTCTCTATTGTATGGGCAAAAATCATTTCCCAAAGTGTCACTTCCCAAAAAATGTTTCCCAAATGATCATTTGGCAAAAAATCACTAGTCAAATTATTGTTTCGCATTTTATCACTTGGCATTATATATCCTATGGCAAATTATTAATTCGCAAATTAATATTTGGCAAAGTTTTACATAGTCAAGTTTCATTTGGTCAAACGTATTATTTGGCATAACATTCGTTTTCCAAATGATTGCCTGACATACGATTTAGATCCTAATTGTGTAGTGCATACGAAATCTATTCGAGTGAGATTACATATTTTGCTAAGCGGGTAGTTTTTTTTCATCGAGTCAACAGCGAATCGACGTCACCCCGCTACGCGGGGTGTCTATTTCTGGTCTGAGGGACACAAGTGAACCCTAACCTAACCGACCAAAAACAGAGTTCGCTTATGACAAGCCATTTTTTTCCACCCTGATACCTAATGTGCGAAATGAAAATTTGAACAAATATTTTGTTTGGAAAACAATATTAGCCCAAACAAAGTGTTTGCTTAATAAACTTTTGTCTTAATAACACTTTACAAAGTAAAATTATGCCAGATGATATTTTGACCAAATGAATAAAATGCGAAACAAAAATGTGCTATTTGTTCGTTTGGGAAATGATACTACTGCCATAAGTTTTGTGGGAAGTGAAATTTGGCGAAAAATATTTTGCCGAAACAGCAGGATACCGTCTCACTCCGTGGTCGCCCGTCACGAAACTAGAGCTCTACCTAGGCTTAGTTACTACGCACCGCGGTGTCTAGATATATTTGTGGGTGAGCGTTGAGGTGAGCTTAAAACAAGTTACAGAATAGGGGGGCTGCAGACGCATCTCGCTGCGGCTTGCGGAGCGACGGTTCGCAACGTTGTAGGCTAGTACAGTCGCCGTCAAATATATCGGAGCGGCCAAAGTGCTCACAAACATCTGAACACGTCTCTATTGTCGAGGCATTAGAGAGGCGTTCAGGTATTTGTGAGCACTTTGGCCGCTCCGATATATCTGATGGCGACTGTATAGTATACATACCTCAGTATGTATATAAAGTCCGCACAGTACTGCACCGCACCGCAGTCTATTGGAGTCAGTGTCACTTTAGAAACTAACATTCATAATTATCACTATTAAACAGAATACGTACGCGATTTTAACGTTTTGATGGCGACGCAAAAGGGTGGCGGCGGCGTAGCAGGAAACAAGCGGATCAAATTCCAAGCCGATTTCAATTCTAAGCGTTTAGTCATGCAGACTGCCGGATTTTTTTTCAGAAAGCGCTAAGCAATGTATGATATTAAACAGTGTCTGCATGAAATAATAGTACTTACTAATTTGTTTTCGTTTTTTGCGACTTAAGTCTGTGGCGCAGGACCAGTCATTGTGGCACTCTTTGGGGGACACCTATGTCCAGCAGTGGACGTCTTTCGGCTGAAATGATGATGATGATGAAGTCTGTCCGGCATGATTTGAAGATAATTTTATACTAAGTTTATAATATTATAACCCAGTAGTTTAGTTGACTTTTAAAATAAATACAGCTTTTGTTCCCATGTTTTTAATGTGTAGTCAAATTATGCGATATGTTGAGTGATAGAATTTTCAACGTGATCCCATTTGAGTTTGGTCGTTTTTGTTTTAGTATGGTTTTTGTAAGAGATGCCAGTTCCGGTTAACATCCTGAGCCAATCCGGACACACACATGCATGGCCGGGCGCTTTTCACTATATATCTTATCATTTTTAACGTTGTACGAGTAATAACGTTGACATTTTTGTAATTTATAAATATTGTGATCTACTTAATATAAATGAGTATGAGTATGGAGAAGCCGCTACGGACTACGGCGTTTTTTTTTTTGTTTTTTTTTGTTTTTGTTTTTTTTTTTGTTTTTTTTTTAACCTGACTGTTGCTATAATAGGACGGACCCAATATAGCGGTCGAACTGCGTGGTTGGAGGGTGGCCTGGGGGGGTACGGCGTTGAGCTAGCGCGGCGGTAAATGAGTTAATTTTACAGTTACCTTTACAAAATTGGATCACGTTAAAACGTCTCCAAAAGCCAATCCTCGCCGTCCCCACTACAGTTGATTTTTTACCCGCAAGAATGGCAACAAAAAGCAGCATGTAATGACGACTCGATGCGACCGTTAGCCGATCGTGGTTCGATTCCCCGCAAAAAGATCGCTGATACGTGGGCAATTATTGCTAGGCTTCAACATTTTGAGTATTTGCTAACTAATTGCTACAGTACCTACTTGATCATCATCATCGTCATATCAGCCGAAAGAGATCCACTGCTGGATATAGCTTAGACCGCCCCCAAAGAGTGCCACAGTGACGGTCCTGCGCCACCCGCATCCAGCGGACTCCCGCGACCATTACCAGGTTATCAGTCCACCATTGGGTCTACCCACGCTGGGCCTTACTGTACGCGGTGGCCACTCGAGAACCTTTCCGCCCCAACGGTCATCTGTTCTACGTGCAATGTGCCCCTGCCACTTTTTTTGACCTTGATTGATTTGATTGACCACAATCTGTTTTAGTTAAGTTTCAAACGTTATTTCAGGCTGGTTACACTCGGTGATGTTTTACAGCGTTATCGTGTGAAACCGGTCTAAATCGGTAATGTGTATCGATACGATACACAGCACGGTTCATCACAAGACGGCGCGCGATCTGTGTCGCAGCAGCGAGATAGACTATCCGTCTCTTTCTAATTAGAAGGAGATACATAGATAGTATATCCCGCCGCGACACAGCTCGTGCGCCTTCTTGTGACAACCGTCTATCGTTTCAGTTCACCAACTCAACCGGCATATGAAAATAGTTGGTCGCTATAACCGGTGAAATGACCCTACTGAATCCCCACCAATAAATCAACAAAGTTCTAAAGATTATGTACAATAAGTCTATATAAGAGTAGCTTGATTAGACAGGCCTCTTCGAGGTACCTAATTCTTTTTCTGTGGGTAGGTACGCACCGACATAGTGCCTTTCCCAAAGAAAATAGCAGAAGTAACTGTTTATAATTAAACAGAAATAATTAAAAAAATATGCCCACAATCATACTCCCGTTTAACGAAATGCAACGATATGAGTCGTATGTATGGACTAAGTATTCTTTCGTTTAATGGAAACAAAGAGATAGATATCAAATATTTCCGTATTACATTAAGCAGCTGGAAGCTTTAAGATAGAGCGAGATATGTTTATGACAGACTGTAAATAAATTTAGAGCGTACTGCTATCCTGACTGTTTATATAAAAATATTGGTTAAACTCGTACCTATTGCTCGTTGTTTAATAAATAGAACTATAATCTCAATTAAGTCAAAGATAGCGAAAATCCATTAACAACAAGATGAAAATGAAAAAAAAATATATTTTTTTACATAACTCTAATAAAGAGCTGGCAACCTTGGTTTTATATTCCCCATATTTTTTTGTAATAAAACAGAACCTAGAATACTCAAAACTATTCAGTTTCAAAATGTATGTCTACCAATTTTGCTAGTCTATGCGCCTCATAAACTCCATTTACCAAACTTAACGCTTTTTAACTATAATTTGTAGTTGTTTTATTTATTATTAACCAGACGTGACGATGAACATTTCATGGGTGCGAGTTAAAACAATTTGAACCGTAAAACTATGTTAATCGATTTTCGGACACCAAAATTCGGTAGACCACAGATCAAATAATAACTAATTCATTCTTTTAGGGTTCCATAGTCAATAAGGAACCCTTACCTATAGTTTCGTCACGTCCGTCTGTCCGTCTACGGTTTAGCTCAGTGACCCTTACGACTAGAAAGCTGTAATTCGGCATAGGTATATAATTAAATCACGCCGACAAAATGGTCGAATAATTTTTTTTTGGTACCTCCCCTACACGTAAAGTGGGGATGTATTTCTTTTTAGGGTTCCGTACCCTATTACTAAGACTTCGCTGCCTGTTCGTCTGTCCGTCCGTCTGTCTGTCACCAGGCAGGCAGGCAGGCAAGAACCGCGATAGCTAGACAGTTGAAATTTTCACAGATGATGTATTTCTGTTGCCGCTATAACAACAATATACTAAAAACAACGAGTCTGACTCGCACTTTGCCGGTTTTTTTTGCTTCTTTAAACCCATCGTGTAGGGTGTCGTTGGATAGCTTGTTCGGGTCTCTAAAAAACATTTTTAACTCAGTGATCCGTTAGCGTGATATTGGGCTTTAAAGCCTTAATTTTTGTTCGAGTCAAGTGTCGTACATATAATGATTTTGAAAGAAAATTTAGCTGGCGCGCGCGTGTCGATGTAACAAAGACAGAATTCAACTACGGAACCCTAAACTGCGCGTGGCCCAACACGCAATTCACTGTTTTTTTTGCATAAGTTTGTTTCTTTACGTCCAGGGAAGTTCAATCACCTAATGCGGAAAACTGGGATACCTATCGCTTTTTTTTTAAGGCGGTGCATTGGAAATTATCGCGTGCTTTGGAACGCCGTTCTGACTCTTAGAGCATTCAACCAACCGGAGCCGTCATTGACGGCGTTCCCCTCTGCCGAAAATATATGACCAGTGGTCATACACATTGTATGGACTGACGTTTATCTGACGTAGCTGTTTTCACGTTACGTGTACATTTGACGTTCCCCTCCCCGCAAAAATCGGCAGACTTTTTTATGTATAGAAAATGACAGATGGCCGCTCCTGTTGAATGCTCTAAGTTCTGACTAGATTAAGAAACAATAAGGTCTGATTTTCAGATATATGATTTTTGACTAAATGATTGTTTATCTGATTTGATCGATACATGATTGCTTAAAATTTCCTTGATAGAAAAAAGAAACCAAAGTTGGGTCTGCATTTTCCTTTTTTTACTCAGCCTACTCAAACGATACATTATTTTACGTCACACCTGGCCATAAGGCGAGTTTTACTGCACGCTGCGCGTACGGAAAAACTCGCATTGTGGCCAGGTGAATACGTAAAGTTTTGTACTCAACAAGGGCGGTAATTCGTAAAGCCCCAGAGCGCTTATTTATGGCCCTCACCTTCGGTTCGGGCCACAAACACCTGCGATCTGGGGCATTCACGAATTCACCGCCCTAGTTACGTAATGTACTCTATTATCTCATCTGAAGTCTCACTTGATGAAATTTAAAATATTTAAATAAAACTTCACTAAGTTAAGTATTTATCGAAATTTGTCCAAAAAAGCCACTCCCGAAGAGACATCTCTTTTTCTCGTGCGCGGAAGGCTTATGCGTGTCTCTGTCTAGGGGGCGTGTTCGACTCAAATCAAGGCATCCCCTTAATGCACGATGATAAGTATCATGCTTCATTTGAAAAAGGAAAATCATAGAAATATGTCTGTGTAAAAATAACTAACCATAGTAAAGTGCATTTGAAACTGTATCAGTTTTATCGGTACGGTCATGCTTGATCTGATTCGATCCGGAAACGAGTAGACGCTAAAATGAAGTCGGTTAAAGAATGGCCACACATCAGATACAGATAAGACACAGTCTCACAGCCTGCATTAGAATATAGTTCAGATAGCATATCAGTAGTAGTTATCTTTTAGCAATTAGTAACACTCTGTATGCATGTGGCTTAGATGAGTCGATAATATATATACACCGCGGACGTTAATAACCCGAAAGATTTTAACCACGCATTCCTGAGGTCATTAGGAGTAAGAAATGTTATATGAATATCTTTTGTCGGTTTTTTTTAAATAAAACTAGGATAACTACCGCTTTTCTATGGAAACTATCCCTTTTAATAAAACGGTAACGATTATTTTTTCAAAAAAGGTTAAATTTAGTGAGTGGTAGCTGGCACTTTGATATCTGTCAATAGCGACGCAAAACTGGCCAACATCGGTAGCAACGTCGCAATCAAAAGAGCTAAATGCACGTTAGTAATCAAAATAAAAAGTTTACATGAAAATTGATAATATCTTCAAAACTAAGCCGGCAGTGACTGGGGTTCAAATAACATTTTTTGCTCCTAATGACCTAAGGAATGCGTGGTTAAAATCTTTCGGGTTATTAACGTCCACGGTGTATATATAGGCATAACATACATAACCTAGTATGTAAGAGGAATTAGTATATTAGCAGATAAGAGGATGATTAACAGAGTAGGTTCTAATTCTCCTATTTACATTTTTTTCTTATAAAATATCTACCTCAACCCGCATAATTTCTGAAAAATTGCATTTAACTGTACACCAGACCATAGACTATGGAGGTGTTATAGATACACGGGAGTGCGGCAGTCGTCATGGCAACCGTGTCGTTGTTTTGCCGATCGCGCGTTCTGTCTATTCATACCCTTTTTTTCTTTTTTAAAACGGAAGCATAGGCACATGGCACAGGCAGACAATGGGCGATGCTAGGTTTAGCTGTGATAATATAGCTGTGTTTAAGGGGGGAATACGCATGTTTTGGGAGTTTACATTCGTTTTATTAAATTGACGGGGTTGACTTTTAGAACATCATACTGGTGCGGCCTACGGTGGCGGTCAAGAGAAAATTTGACATGACCCATGTACATTAATGCAATTTAACGTCTGGTAGCCAGAAAATCAATGTAAGTACCTAATCGTAATGAATTTAAGTTATAATCGTAATGAATTAAAGTTATAGCATTAAATAATTAAATAAACTTTCTCATTAGTTTAAAAAGCGCGCGAAACGAACCACAAACATGGCGCCATTCTTTCCGTTCAAATTAAATAACGGTCCGACGCCACAGATAAGAAATTAAATTGGGAACATTAAATACGGAACAACTGGGTGCCGTTTCGCTACAATGCAAGTGAAATTGGGTTTTTGATTTGAATCATTTCGCTCCTAGTAAAAAAGTGTTAACTGGTGCACTAGTTATATTAAATTACTGTTTTGATGCGGTGCTGACAATCGCTTTTTACAAAGTGCATTGGATAACCTTGTATGAAAAAATCGGTCAACTGCGTGTCGGGCCACGCGCAGTGTAAGGTTCCGTAGTTGCCTGTCTATCTTAGTTACTTCGCACGTCAACTAAACGGTTGCGTCGGCCGAATTTGTGCGAAAGTTGGCCTCTCTAAGTACATTTCAAGTTGGTCGACTATTACTCGATAACTAGTTATGCCTATGTTATGGCGGTGATAGTTTTACCCATAAATTAGTTATACCTACCTATATGTACTATAACTACTGCCACGATTTTTTCACATTCCCAGTAGTAGCCATTTAGCCGGCAGAGGGGGCACATAACTCGAACAAAAATTAGGGCTTTAAAACCCAATGTCTCGAAACGCATCACTGAGTAGAAATAGTACATTGTGATACAAGTGAGGTAGGTTGATAATTACATCAGAGGCGAAATTGTTCACGCGAACCGCAGGTGAGCGTGATAAGGAAGCCGAGGATGTAATTATCAAAGCTCACGCGTATCATACGACGTTTTTCAACACATTTTGCGAGGAAAAAATCATTTTCATAAGATGAAAATGTTATTGGCCTGCCAAATTATTTACTTTACATTAAGCAAATCATTAAGATGACAACAGGTTTTTACTCACAATTGCACATCGCCAAGAATTTCCAGTGGCGTCCATTCTATATTTCACTTTTCTAGTCACCACGAGTTTGATAATAAACACGCATAAACAAAACAAATTTTACAAATATTTGTGAAATAAATAACCTTTCAAAATATAACCTACTAGCTTTTGCCCGCGGCTTCGCCCGCGTAGTAAAAGTAATTTTCCAATAATTGTTGATTTGCTACGCCGCCTACTAACCTACTACTGCTAACTTCCCCTACTAATAACCCTTCGTCATAACCCATTATGGTAAAATAATTTTTATTTACTATTATATTTATGCCCGTGTGGTGGCAGGTTAGAATTTCACCACCCTCTTTCTTCCCGTGTGTGTCGTAAAAGTCGATTAAGAGAGCAGGGTTGAAGTGTGTTGTGGGTGATGGGCTAACAACCTAAGCAATATCACTTTTTGTCGATCTTTTATACCCACATTTATGCTAAAAGTGGCTCTGGAACATAAAGTTCATGTGCTCTGCCTGCCCCTTTTGGGAATAAAGGCGTCAATGTATGCATGTATGTACGTATTTCTGTTATTAAATTTACAATCATGATTAAGGAGAATCTGTCCTCTGGAATAAAAGCTACTTTATGTTCATGAACATTAATGTTGAAATACCAAAATATCTCCACGAATGTTAAGTCAAATTTGTGGCCTGGACATTGCTATAGGCTTGTTTCCTAAGATTTTTTTTGTATGCTTTTCGAACCAGTATTTAAAATAAATACCCAAAAATTTGTTTTAATTTAACGGCGGCCAAAATGCTTAACATATTAAAAGTAAGCAGATCTTCGTGCAGCACCTTGAATGTACTTATTACGGATGCAGGCACTTTCCCAATGTCTCCTACCCTCCCGTCCCGCCGCGCCGCCCGCACTCGCCTAGGTACCGATTGCTGACGATCGAGATGGCACCGAATACAAACTTTAAAACCTATAACCCTATATAATGCGGGTCTCGTTCCATACCTCAAAAGCAAAAATAGAACCCTTATTTATAGGATCACGTGTGGATGTCTGTCAGTCCGTCTGTTACAACCGATTTGCTACGAAAAAAACTGGACCGATTGAATTGCAATTTGGCACAAATATTTTCATGAATTTTCATGTCCACAACATTACATTTCAAAATCTATGTGATTTTCGTTATTAACGTCCCAAAAAACCGTTATAACAACGCCCATATTGATATTTAGACGCCACGTTGGAATGTAAAATCGTTGTTGTTTTCCTAATCAGCGACCCGATAAACCATAGAAACAATAGATGCCGATGTTGATTTTCAGATTTTGTCACCACATGTCTCCTTTTAGGGGTTGAATTCTCAAAAAACCGGAAACACTTGTTTACTCATTTATCGTTAGGAATTATCCTGTGAATTCTCGAATAAAATTGTCTAACTAATCTTTTTTCTCCATACAAACTTTTGACCTCCTTTTTAACCCCTTTAGGTGTAATTGATTTCAAAAACGCTGAAAGCACTTTATTTGTAAATTAATAAGTAATCTGTCCACAAAGTTTTAAGTACGTAGTAGCTAAAAATAAGTTTCCCTTATACAAAATTTGGACCCTCATTTAACCCTCTTAGCGGTGGAATTTTATAGAACGCTGAAATAACTTTTTTTGTATCCTAATAAGTTATCTTCCTACAAAGTCTCAAGTCTCTAGTTCAATAAATAGGATACATTATTTATTGAACTAGAGACATCAAACCATTGATGAAACCTCCACAAACATTGCATCCCTATTTAACCCCCTTAGGGGTAGAATTTTCTAAAACGCTGAAAGAACTTTTTTTGTATCTTTATAAGTAATATCCCTACAAAGTTTCAAGTCTTTAGTACAAAAAATCATATTTCTCCCATACAAACTTTGCACCCCTTTTTAACCCCCTTTGGGATAGGATTTCCAAAAGTCCCGTCTTATCCCTTGCCTACGTCATAAAAGGAAGTTCTGGTGTAAATTTCTTGTTTGTAGTCCCAGTTGTTTTGAATACAAACTTTGCACCCTTATTTAATCTCCTTAGGGGTGGAATTTTAAAAACGCTAAGGATATTTATATTTGTATCCTAATAAGTAATCTTCGTACAAAGTTTCAAGTCTCTAGTTCAATAAATAATGTTTAGCTCATACAAACATTGCACCCCTATTTGACCCCCTTAGGGGTGGAATTTTCTAAAACGCTGAAAGAACTTTTTTTGTATCTTTATAAGTAATATCCCTACAAAGTTTCAAGTCTCTAGTACAAAAAATAATGTTTCACCCATACAAACTTTGCACCCCTATTTAACACCCTTAGGGATAGAATTTCCAAAAATCCCGTCTTATCCTTTGCCTACGTCATAAAAGGAAGGTCTGGTGTAAATTTCAAGTTTGTAGTCCCAGTAGTTTTGAATACAAACTTTGCACCCCTATTTAACCCCCTTAAGGGTGGAATTTTGTAAAACGCTGAAAGAACTTTTTTTTTATCTTAATAAGTAATATCCCTACAAAGTTTCAAGTCTCTAGTACAAAAAATAATGTTTCACCCATACAAACTTTGCACCACTATTTAACACCCTTAGGGATAGAATTTCCAAAAATCCCGTCTTATTCCTTGCCTACGTCATAAAAGGAAGGTCTGGTGTAAATTTCAAGTTTGTAGTCCCAGTAGTTTTGAATACAAACTTTGCACCCCTAATTAACCCCCTTAGGGGTAGAATTTTCTAAAACGCTGAAAGAACTTTTTTTGTATCTTAATAAGTAAAATTCCTACAAAGTTTCAAGTCTCTAGTACAAAAAATAATGTTTCACCCATACAAACTTTGCACCCCTATTTAACACCCTTAGGGATAGAATTTCCAAAAATCCCGTCTTATCCCTTGCCTACGTCATAAAAGGAAGGTCTGGTGTAAATTTCAAGTTTGTAGTCCCAGTAGTTTTGAATACAAACTTTGCACCCCTATTTAACCCCCTTAGGGGTGGAATTTTGTAAAACGCTGAAAGTGTTTTTTTTGTATTCTAATAAGTAATCTTCCTGCAAAGTTTCAAGTCTCTAGTTCAATAAATAATGTATCCTCCATACAAACTTTGGACCCCCATTTCACACCTTTAGAGGGTTAATTTTGAAAAATCCTTTTGAAGTTTGCGCAGTGTGGGCACAGAAATCTCTAAACAGCCAATACAAAATAAAATTATATTTTCATTTTAATATGTTATCTGTATTTAATTCATGTAAAATGTTATGAAAAGTGAATAGTTTTACTAAATTAAACGTTTCCATATCATATACAAAAAGAAATAGTCAATTAATTAACAAAAAGGATTTAATTTGTTTAGTCGAGTAAGAATCCATTTGCCGAAAATTAAAAAAAAAGCTGTACATTTTGTACAACCTGGTCAATTTAAGAATGCACCGTGTTCATGCATATATCTTGCTGCAAGGTGCCAACGTGACTTAATCGGGATATAACCATAACACACAAGTGTTGTAAAGTTATAAAACACGCGTTATTAATATCCAGGATTATGAGCCTAAAAGCGACACAATAAGAGGTACCTTACGAGCAATTGTGTTGAAAAATGGTTTTAAAAATCCCACAATATTTTTGAACAAGCTATCCTACGATACCACACTATGGGTTAACGAGAAAAAAAATTACATCCCCACTTTAGGTGTAGGGGAGGTATCCTAAAAAAACATTTTTTAAAGATTTAATTCTACTGTTTTGTCGGCGTGATTGACCCATTTGTTATATACCCATGCCGAATTTCATAATTTTAGTTTATAATGAGCTAAGCCGAAGACCAACGGACGGATGGACAGACGGACATGGCGAAACTGTAAGGGTTGTGGGTGTTGATTGCGGAACTCTAAAAAATGACGTTTTATTTTACTGCTGCCCAGGATGTTATCCTATAATGGCTTAGAGGACCTCTTAATACGCATTGATATATAAAAATAAACGCGTATTCAATACCTTCCTAATTACCTATCGGAGCAGTGATATGTATTGATAACTTTTCAATTAGCCCTGTGGAAATATATAAGTAATACTTTATGACCAGCCTCCCCCGCTAAGGATTTGCGGATCCAAGTTCAGCTTCCAACAAAAACTGCGTGAGCTGCTACTTGCCAATCAAAAAGCCTCAACAATTGTTTTGCTCTCTTCCTAATCCATATTATTAGTCCTGCTATCCCATATACATAGTATGCACATTTATTTATTTACTGAGTTTTACTTTTTTTGAATATTTCTTCTTCCGATATTAAGTAACCTTCTTGTCAATATATTGAGTTGTCTGTAACAGTATTTGGTATCCACGCCAACAATTGAATGTAAGTAGACTGTTTCAAGTTTATCGATCAACTTGATTTCTATGTAGACTCATAGGCTGTGGCAGAATAACAGGGTTGCAATTTGCACACCTTGCAAAATAGCAACACATGCTGACTCGCAGCCTTTTCTTTATCGCACACATTGCTGGACCCTTTATGCTGTGTGTACCTACGCCTTTTTTACGTTTATGTTATTATTATTAATCTTGTCCTGTTATGTGTGCTTTATAGAATAAATGGTTTTTCTTTATTTCTTCTTCTTATTGCAAATACCTCGGCCCCGATGCATTTTACAGTATGTCATTTCATAACAAATCTTTGTTTTAAATATATCTATCATAATCTAGCACTATTACGAGTGGCTACTCACCTAAAAAAAAACTTACCCAATGCCGGTTGTGTTGAAAATCCCATATAGCATAAATGAATACCCAGAGAGTTTTAGAGAGACCTTTAGAAAACTTCGATTACACACGTACAACTATGGGTACAGGTCGATTGACGAGAGCTGGCGCGGAGAATGTTTGAAACTGTCATTAATTTCATGGGCATTACGCGCCAGCTCTTGTGAATCCGTACATACATGTTGACTAACAAAATCCGTCGTTGCCGTTGTTTATGCTTTCAGCGGGGCAGTAGCGGAATTTCAGGGTCAATTCTTTACAGCGTTTCTGACGCTGCGTGGCTTACATGTAGGTGTAAGGAATGTAGGTAGTTACGGTTACCTATTTGAATCACTATAAATTGTTTCGCATCGGTGTGTCCGAATTTTTACTTGTCCTAAAATGCGTTTTTCTCTGAAGCCATGACATTTCCAGGATTAACCTAACCTAATCTAATCGCTTCTACACGATACCTTAGTATTAAAAAAGGTTAAAGCTTTGGGGTCTTCGAGAAAATTGGCTTTTTGTAAAATTCCGACAAACGATACAGTAGTAAAATAGTACATTACGTAACTAGGGCGGTGAATTCGTGAATGCCCCAGATAGCAGGTGTTTGTGGCCCGAACCGAAGGTGAGGGCCATAAATATGCGCTCTGGGGCTTTACGAATTACCGCCCGTGTTGAGTACAAAATTTTACGTCTTTACCTGGCCACAATGCGAGTTTTCCCGTACGCGCAGCATGCAGTAAAACTCGCATTATGGCCAGGTGTGACGTAAATAAAATTTCATGCTCGCGATTGGATACTCGTAGCTACGTATGGTATGTATGGCATCTCTACAAGTATGTGCAGTTGTATTCCTGTTGGTCAATGAGTTGGCCAGGGGTCCCGGGGATGCGCTGTGCTGAGACTGTTGAGAGCGAGAGGCCTGCATTTATCTCAGACTCTCAACACAAAATACCCTCAAATCAATAAACGGTGGGCGACGCCACATGCTCGTAGAGCATTATTTTGGCCGTGGCATTCTGTGAGGTGGAAGTACTTCCCCAGTCCGGCTGCACCAAATAATTTAAGTGAGATGCAATTCTGCTGTGTGTACTTGCGTTTTAAATAAATAATAAAAAAACCTTTTATTTCATGCCATTATTACAATATCTTTATAATCTATTTTTATTTATATAAATTTTTTCACATACTTAAATCTTAATCTATTCTTATAATTAGTGTACTTCAGCATGAACCCCTCTCAGGCAAAGGCCTCCTCCAAAGATTTCCATTTTTCTGTATCTCTTGCTTGTACTATCCATTTTGTTCCAGCTAATATTTTTTTAAGAGGGGGCGCTCCGCGAAATCGGAGTTCTTAAATTGAATATTTACCTATGACAAACTAAAGCGAATGCCAGGAAAATGAACATACAGAAACTACATCATATTTGCAATCTATTTGTCTGAAAAAAACCATACAAAACCAAAATTGCCTCGATAGAAAACAATCGCCAAAACATGTCTTATTTTTACCTAATTTCAATTGTGTGCCGTTCCCGTGCATATAATTTACGTAAAAATTTAGTGTATAAATAGCTCTTGATATTGCCTAGTGATTTGACGAGCGGCGTTTTTTTATGTAGTCCCTTTTCAGACTTATTGAGGTATAACGTATTTGGCGTATAGGTCTTTTTTATTTAGCGCGATACTGTTTCTCCCGTCGCGTGTTTCGTGCAGTTCGGTATATCTTGTGTTGCCGTTCGCGGGCGGAGTCAATCGCAATCGCTCCGCTGAGACGAGAGGACTACGTTCTGTGCTCTCACGACAGCACGGTGAATATAATTATTTCAATAATATTGTGACCCAGTATATTCGTCCAGTGTCCTGCGTCAGTTACATTCCAGTAGATATTTTGAAATAATATATTTAAAAGTCGACCTTAACATGTAGACCTTAAAGTTCAAAATACAACCATAAGATTACGCAGCGATCGGCCGGCGACCGGCTTCTTAGAATAATTTGTGAAGTACATGCAAAACTACACGAACATTTTTTCTGTCGAGCGTGTATTTACTTTATGAAAGATTATCAGTATCACTACAACATAGTACTCGTATAAAACAAAGTCGCTTCCCGCTGTCTGCCCCTATGAATGCGTAGATCTTTAAAACTACGCAACGGATTTAGATGCGGTTTTTTTTAACAGATAGAGTGATTCAAGAGGAAGGTTTATATGTATAATATAATTTAATATAGTATCCGAGCGAAGCCAGGGCGGATCGCTAGTTGAGAATAAATCCGGTTAATTTCAAAATCGATGTCCTCTCGGTCTCTAAATACGAATTCGAAGTCGGAAATAATTCAAAAAGTGGTCGCATTATTTTCATTTTTGAAATATTTGTTGTAAATTATGATGCGCGTTTTTTTTTAAAGAACAACATACGTTTTCAGGCTTTTCGAGAAATGATGTCCATTTTGAATTCCAAGATGGCGGACATTGTTTTTTGAATTTAAACTTTCGTGAGACATGTTGAAATAATACAAATACAACGTTCAACTCACGTATTAAATGTCACTACGGGCGACATGTTTCGAACTCTGCAGGGGTTCATCAGGATGAGTGTTTTCGCGGCGGTTTCGCTTGAATCTTGTCGTGATTCAAGCGACACCGCCGCGAAAGCATTCATCCTGAAAAAGAACTCCCGAAGATTTCGAAACATGTCGCCAGTAGTGACATTATTGACATTGTTTTTCTTTGAAGTCATCACGGGTGTCGCATGTAGGGTTATCGAGGGTGCAGATTCCAACAATTATTGCCTGCGAACTTGGTCATTTTTATATTAAAAAAAGTGAACACAATTAAGCAGTTTTTCTTTAGTACCTATCAGTATGTTCAAAATTGATAACTAAAGGGCCAGAGCGTCTCCATTGTCTCCAAGCAGGAATCCGAGATCAGAATTGAAAAATTTGGCCGCAACACTGTGGCCTGAAAATCTGACTTTCATAGACATGATCGAAGGTTTCATAATATATAACAGTTTTTGTAATGCTACTTATAAATACACAATTAAATTCATGTATTCAATGACATGACAGGCGACATGTTTCGAACTCTTCGGGAGTTCTTCTTCAGGATGAGTGTTTTCGATGATTGTTTTGAAGAAGAACTCCCGAAGAGTTCGAAACATGTCGCCTGTCGTGACATTTAATACGTGAATTTAACCGTGGTTTTATTAGTAGTATTTTAGACATGTCTCACAAAAGTTTTAATTCGATTATGGCTTTTTTTTGCTTTAGGTTTTTACTAGCCATTGTAACCCCTACGTGATTTGGTAAATAAAAAACCGGCCAAGTGCGAGTCAGACTCGCGCACGAAGGGTTCAGTACCATTGTCTATAAAACAGTAAAAAAAAGTTTATTGTATGGGAGCCCCCTTTAAATATTTATTTTATTTTGTTTTTTAGTATTTGTTGTTATAGCGGCAACAGAAATACATCATCTGTGAAAATTTCAACTATCTAGCTATCACGGTTCTTGAGTTACAGCCTGGTGACAGACAGACAGACGGACAGAGAAGTCTTAGTAATAGGGTCCCGTTTTTACCTTTTGGGTACGGAACCCTAAAAAACGGAAGGTCATATTTCAGTTATAGCTTTCGAAACTCTGACTTAATAGCGAAAATAATATCTTCAAGTATAGGTACAGATTTTGTCTTGCTTCCCACTTTTTATAATAGGGATGATGACTAAATTTTTTTATGATGTCATTTGAACCAGTTTTTGGACAGGAACAAATGTTTGTATTGGAGGAACTACAATTAAAGAACATAAATACCCAAAAATTTGAGACAAAGATTAACCTCGCTGGCGGCAGCGCAAAACGCTTAATACTGAAAGACAGACAGGCGTAACGTCACAGCCGACATTTGTTAATACAAAGTACCTACATGTATCGTCGTATGGAAAATACATACATACATACATTCACGCCTTTATCCCTAAAAGGGGTAGGCAGAGCACATGAAACTTATGTTCCAGCGCCACTTTTAGCATACATGTGGGTATAAAAAAAAAGATTGACAAAATGTGATATTGCAGTGATAGGTTGCTAGCCCATCGCCCACAACACACTTCAACCCTGCTCTCTTAGTCGACTTTTACGACACCCACGGGAAGAAAGGGGGTGGTGAAATTCTAACCCGACACCACACGGGGGGTGTCGTATGGAAAATCAGGTTCTTAAATTGTTGTTTCATTCGCGGAATACTGCCTTTAAGTTCATAATTGTTGTACAATTTTGTTTCTATAAAAGCCTAAGGATTCTATTGGTACCTTTAAATTTACTCTTGTACAATTAAAAAAAAATGTAAACTTTCAAGGTTCATATCTTTTTACGATTTTAATTATATTTTATTATTTATACTTTATTACGGTAATTTGATGGTTTACTATACATTTAGCATCACTACGTTATCAATTTGAACATGAGTCATCATGCCTATTATTCATAGGTATTCATCATGTTTCATCTGACTGTCGGGGCATATACTATGCGAGAAGGAGCGGGGCAGCAATAGACGCATCAGCGCGGCAGGTGCGGGGCGCGCGGGTGATTTCTGATTTTTCCCTGGCGGTACGCGCCCTATGGCTAGTAAAAACCTAAAGCAAAAAAAAGCCATAATCGAATTAAAACTTTTGTGAGACATGTCTAAAATACTACTAATAAAACCACGGTTAAATTCACGTATTAAATGTCACGACAGGCGACATGTTTCGAACTCTTCGGGAGTTCTTCTTCAAAACAATCATCGAAAACACTCATCCTGAAGAAGAACTCCCGAAGAGTTCGAAACATGTCGCCTGTCATGTCATTGAATACGTGAATTTAATTGTGTATTTATAAGTAGCATTACAAAAACTGTTATATATTATGAAACCTTCGATCATGTCTATGAAAGTCAGATTTTCAGGCCACAGTGTTGCGGCCAAATTTTTCAATTCTGATCTCGGATTCCTGCTTGGAGACAATGGAGACGCTCTGGCCCTTTAGTTATCAATTTTGAACATACTGGTAGGTACTAAAGAAAAACTGCTTAATTGTGTTCACTTTTTTTAATATAAAAATGACCAAGTTCGCAGGCAATAATTGTTGGAATCTGCACCCTCGATAACCCTAAAAGCGACACCCGTGATGACTTCAAAGAAAAACAATGTCAATAATGTCACTACTGGCGACATGTTTCGAAATCTTCGGGAGTTCTTTTTCAGGATGAATGCTTTCGCGGCGGTGTCGCTTGAATCACGACAAGATTCAAGCGAAACCGCCGCGAAAACACTCATCCTGATGAACCCCTGCAGAGTTCGAAACATGTCGCCCGTAGTGACATTTAATACGTGAGTTGAACGTTGTATTTGTATTATTTCAACATGTCTCACGAAAGTTAAAATTCGAAAAACAATGTCCGCCATCTTGGAATTCAAAATGGACATCATTTCTCGAAAAGCCTGAAAACGTATGTTGTTCTTTAAAAAAAAACGCGCATCGTAATTTACAACAAATATTTCAAAAATGAAAATAATGCGACCACTTTTTGAATTATTTCCGACTTCGAATTCGTATTTAGAGACCGAGAGGACATCGATTTTGAAATTAACCGGATTTATTCTCAACTAGCGATCCGCCCTGGCTTCGCTCGGATACTATATTAAATTATATTATACATATAAACCTTCCTCTTGAATCACTCTATCTGTTAAAAAAAACCGCATCTAAATCCGTTGCGTAGTTTTAAAGATCTACGCATTCATAGGGGCAGACAGCGGGAAGCGACTTTGTTTTATTATACGAGTACTATGTTGTTGTAGTGATAGTGATAATCTTTCATAAAGTAAATACACGCTCGACAGAAAAAATGTTCGTGTAGTTTTGCATGTACTGCACAAATTATTCTAAGAAGCCGGTCGCCGGCCGATCGCTGCGTAATCTTATGGTTGTATTTTGAACTTTAAGGTCTACATGTTAAGGTCGACTTTTCAATATATTATTTCAAAATATACCAAAATATCTACTGGAATGTAATGATACATTCATTTACTGGACGAATATACTGGGTCACAATATTATTGAAATAATTATGTTCACCGTGCTGTCGTGAGAGCACAGAACGTAGTCCTCTCGTCTCAGCGGAGCGATTGCGATTGACTCCGCCCGCGAACGGCAACAGAAGATATACCAAACTGCACGAAACATGCGACGGGAGAAACAGTATCGCGCTAAATAAAAAGACTTATACGCCAATAACGTTATACCTCGATAAGTCTGAAAAGGGACTACATAAAAAAACGCCGCTCGTCAAATCACTAGGCAATATCAAGAGCTATTATACACTAAATTTTTACGTAAATTATATGCACGGGAACGGCACACAATTGAAATTAGGTAAAAATAAGACATGTTTTGGCGATTGTTTTCTATCGAGGCAATTTTGGTTTTGTATGGTTTTTTTCAGACAAATAGATTGCAAATATGATGTAGTTTCTGTATGTTCATTTTCCTGGCATTCGCTTTAGTTTGTCATAGGTAAATATTCAATTTAAGAACTCCGATTTCGCGGAGCGCCCCCTCTTAAGGCAAAGCGGAAAAAGATTGTGGGCAGTGCAAGTAACAACAAAAAAAAAGTTACATTACCGTATTACTATATACAACATATTTACACAAATACATATACATAAATAAAATAAATAAATACATATCCACTACATATACACTACATGCATACTTACAAGTGAAATTTTCAAACTTGTAACCTACTACTACTCGGATCTGCCAGCAAAAAAATCACGCACAGATTTCTTAAAAACGAATTTGCTCGGGGCCATTCCATGTAGTAAATTCGTATGTCCACCTGTTGTCTTGAAGTCTGGCTACATGTCCTGCCCATCTTAACTTTAGTTTTTGGGCATAGCTGAGCGCATCTATGGTATTGGTGATATTTCTTATTTTTTTAATACCTACTAATAATATGTTGGTAAATTCAAGACTGAATAACAAACATCGCGCTCATCACAAAAATATTTACCCAAACCAGAATTCCAACCCCAGGACCGCTATCTGGCTATACAGAGGCACCACCAACCAAAACTCTACTGTGTTAATGTTAATACCTCGGCTACACAGAGAATGTTTGGAAGGTATTGCTCTGTAGATGTTTAGCCAGGATAAGACCGGATTGCCTCGGGATAAAATATAGCCTAGGTTCATCCCGAAGCAGAGGCGTCTATAGCCCATGTAGCGCCCGTGTGCAAACATTATTCTAGCGCCCCCTAGTAAGCGCGCGGTCAAAATGGAATGGTAGGGGGCGGCGCTCGGCGCCCCCCGGGACCGCTGCGCCCGTGTGCAACGAACACTCTGCACCATAGGTAAAGACGCCTCTGTCCCGGTTCTAGTTAAAAACTGTTTTTTTTTTTGGAATAGCGAGCGAAGCAGACGGGTTTCTCTATTTCAGCTTTGGGAAAAATTCTCCTCTCCAGGTCGCATTTCTCAACCGATTCTCGTCAAATTTTGTGTGCAGGTTCAATAAACATAGATTTTTTTTTCGAAATAAATTTAAATAAAAAAAGACAGTGACGTGAGACAAGACGTGAGTTCTACTGCTCTGAGCCCCTAGTTTAATCGATTGAATAGTTCCGGATATTACCTAGTACCCCAGGAAAAACACGTATTTTTTTAAACATTAATTTATAACAGCGTTTTTTTTGTTTGTTTAATTTTCAAATGTTATTCTAAGATGCCTTATCCAAGAATCCTACAAAATTTCCATCGAGAAGTAAATATACAAAAATAAATGACACATCCATTATGATTTTTGACTGATTTATTTATTATTCTTGAAGAGCTCATGTAAATTAACCAAAACAAAAATTAAAATATCTATTACTATTTTTCCTCTTTTTTCAGGAAGTGGTAACAATCGATTTTTTGATGACTTATACTTTGGTGGATTTTGAGTCTTCGTAATTATGACGTTATTACTAAAATGATAATATATATGTTACACACAAAAAAGCTGCTGTTATGAATGATTTCCAAATTTCCATTTTTTTCCATACTAATGAAAGTAAAATACTTGGGCTATAGGTACAAAGCTACTAATGACCATTTTACAATCTCTACCTCTTTATTACTAGTCCCTGCTCAGCTCAGCTTGGGTGAAAATGAAAATGCGTAGAAAACGAATTTAGCTAGATCGATTTCTCGCCCGCGTAAACACCCATATTCCAAATGTCATCGTAATCGTTAGAGCCGTTTTCATGTTTATATATGTACTCGTATATAGAGTACTTATAGGATTAGTTAGGATAGATGTTGATTTATTAATTGAATGTCCAACAATGAGTGTTCTCTCGCTCGTATGTCAACATTCAACGCTGCCGCTGTCTGTGAAATAGTCTCAGTCTATCAGCTATTTGTTTATCTAAATTAAGCACGTTTCAATCATAGACACTATTTATAAAGAGGCGTCGGTCGTGCCGCGGGCAGGTTAGAAAGCAATAAAAAACAATTACGTGTGGAAGCCCTATAATTTGAGGCTGGTTACTCTAACTGGAGCCAAATGCGCCCATGGCGTGATGTACAACAGTGTAGATAAAGTTATATCATGCTCACGACCGCTGCGGGGTAGGCAGACGACAGGCAGAGTTAACTAGACCCAACATTTTATTTATTTATTTTTATTAGACACACCAACAGTACATAAACAAGAGAAGCACCTTTATAAGCATAGACCATTTTTATGAACCAATAACAGGCATCCTATAGCACTTAAAAAGTTCGAGGCTTATGATTTTGAGAGAACTGCATTATGACTACGCACGGTCACCACGGACTTTTTATTAACATAACAAGGACTTATTATTCTTATAATAATTTTATAACGTAAGAAGTAGCTTTTAGTAAAAAATCCTAGGCTAATTGGCCCAACGTATTACGAGCGCCTACCCGCCAAATTGCGAAAACCATCTGACGAAACATTCAAACGTCAGCTGAGAATCGTTTTATTGGAACATCCATTGTATTCTTTATGTGAGTAGCACACATAATATATTTGACATGTTTTATTTAATTTAAATGGTTTTATAATTTGATAATGTTTCTAGTTTTTATTTTGACGATCATTACGAGATATCAATATCAATATTTATATTCTTTATTTTTACTTTATCGTTTATAATTTTGTATTATATTATTGTCAATAATAATGTTGTATTGTACCTGTGACATTTCATTCGATTAATATTCATCATTTGACGATCATTGAATAAATTCGTCTAAATTAGCTTAAGGTTAACTTATAACGTAAATTTATTTTATGAAATAAAGAAATCTAATCTAATCTTTAGTAAAAAATTTGCAAACAAAAACTAACCGAAGCAGACTTAAAATATTAAAAGGGTTACATTACACAGAGGTAGTCACTACTTAGTTAGTCACTTTAAGGAAGCCCCAAGTTACTTGGTTTTGACAAGAGGGCCCGAGGGCCTACCGCCAACGGCATTCGAAGTTTTCCCTCTCTGTCGTACTTACGTACGAACTCGCAAGTCTGACAGAGAGGGAAAACTACGAATGCCTTTTGCGGTAGGCCCTCTGGATTGCCTAATGACAATATACCTATAACTATCATCATCATATCAGCCGACAGACATCCACTGCTGGACATAGGCCTCCCCCAAAGGATGCCAAAGTGACCGGACCTGCACCACACGCACCCAGCGGACTCAACCTTTACCAACAACTACCCTAATGATAAAGTAGGTACAAATTGGTACCCGTGTGGTGTCGGTACCCGTGTGGTGTCGGGTTAGAATTTCACCACACCCTTTCTTCCCGTAGGTGTCGTAAAAGTTGACTAAGGGACCAGGGTTGAAGTGTGTTGTGGGCGATGGGCTAGCAACCTATCACTGCAATATCACATTTAGTCGATCTTTTATACCCACATTTATGCTAAAAGTCGCGCTGGAACATACGTTTCATGTGCTCTGCCTACCCCTTTTGGGAATAAAGGCGTGAATGTATGTACGTAAATCGGTACAATAGCCGGAAGGAGTTTATCCAAGAACGTGGGTATGACTAGGACAAGTATTAGGTATAATTAGGTATGTCCAATACGACGAGAAGATGCTTAATATGATGATAGGGTACACAGGTCCGCCAATCAATATTTTTATTTTGGAAAACGGCGGTTTTAATGCTATACTTGTCACGGTGTTAACATACGTATCGCAGCTGTGCATTGATTGATGTATTCACATCAAGAATCTGATCTACGACATTGTCCTCCAAACTAGATCTTTTAACCGTATCCTAAATTCGGAATTACCTTTAAATTGCAAATATTAATTTATTTCCGAATTAGTTTTAGCGATAATTTGGCAGCTGTCGGTTCCAAGAACGTCTGTAGGTCGCATACTCGGGATTGCGCCCAGACCATAAAAAGCTAAAGGTCAAACCTTTGCTGGTCTTACAGCTAATAACTTGAGCATTATGGTAGAGTTTAATATACATTCCGTCATATTTTAGAGTCCAAAAGTCTAGTAGAGATTGCATTAATCAGTAATCTTTTGCAGTTTTCTTTTCAGTAAAAATTATTTGCTAAAACATGGTGACTACAAATACCTAGGTGTTTTAAAAATAAATACATGTGCCTAAACATGTACCTACAGTCAGCAGCAAAAGTTGCTAAGCTGTTCTAGTGTTCAAAATGATCTATCTACACACGAACTCTAATTTCAAGGGAATAAGGATCTGAGTTTCTGAGTAGGTCATTTTGAGCGTGTTAGTTGGCTAAGCTACTTCTGATGCTGACTGTGCACACAAAGCCATGCAATTATACAGGTTGGCCTGCCTAAATTAAAGTAGGTATATGAAAACAATGCATTTTATTCATTTTAGACATCATGTTTTATAGTAAAATTTACTGTTTAAGACCTTCACAATCGATAGGTATCTAAATATAAATAGTGCATTATTTTTCAACACGTCCGGGTTCGATTCCCAAGCTGAGTACTTACAGGTTTTTTTTAAATGTATGAACGCAGTTTTTCTTGTTATTTAAATCGATGACATGGTTCCTAAGAAGAGTACTTCGTTTCTCATGGTTTCTCCTATAGTTTCAGACTTTCCCATACTGACCGATCTAAATGGGCCATCCTGTATACTATACTCGTACAGAATGTCATGTGTATTTTCACTATAGCAGGTTGGTGTGACAAATTTGGTTTCGATCCCGCTGTTTAAATCAATTCGCCTACGCTTAGGTATCCGCAGTGGTTTATTGAGTAGGTATAGGCAGCTTTCTACATGACATATTAAAAAAAAAACAGGGGTCCGTGGTGTATTTGAAATTCTGAAAGTGGTCCATGCCTAAGTAAAGTTTAAGAACCACTGTATTCAATGTAATCAAAATTATTTTTTTAATACTTGTAGAAAGTGTCAACTAGCGACATCTTTTGTCGGTGGAATGAAATGCTATGACAGTTGGTAGACGTATTCTTGTACCAAGTGTATAGTAATAAAATAAAAAATAAAAATACAGCTGTATAATACGTTCCACTCTACGTTTCTTTAGTGCATGTGGAATGCACCCTTCTACTCTGAAGTTAGCCGCAAGTGTAATGACGACCGTTCGAAAATAACATTGCAGTTAATAACTAAACAACAGCGTTAAATATTCATTTTAAAGAAACAATAAATAAATAAAAGTACAGATTAAGACGAGTTAATATACCTAGATTGAAAATACAAAAAAATGATAACATACTCACAGGAATTATTATTGGGTCAACTAAATTTGTTTAATTTCTTAGACAAAGTTTAGTTTCAAACTTCACTTGTCAAAACAGCAAAGTATTTCGCGTTTTACTGAAGACTAGGCAGTATGGCCCATGGTCTTAGCCTGTCCGAATGGACGAATTTAAAAAAAAAAAAAAAGCAAAGTATTTCGCGTGAAGTTATCGCTAAAAGGAGTGTGATGTTTTTTTTTTGGCGGGAACGTTGAAAGTGATAGGCGCGCTTGATAAAATATTTTATTGTAAATTAATTTTAGGTGTTAATTTGTACATATTTAGTCTTAATTTTAATTTAAATTCATAGTTGATTTGGTTATCGGTTTGGTGCGCTTCCCCAGTCATGGGGAAGCGTACGGGAAAGCGTTCTCGGTTGGAGGGCTTGGAGCCGGAGCCAGATCTTCAATCTGAAAGTAGTTCTGATGCGGATACAGGTGCGCCCTCGGAGCGCATACCTGCAAAAAAGAAGACTAAAGAAGATGACAAAGAGAAGTATACTCCTTTCAGGGCCAAAAGTTATTACAGGTTGTACGACGAAAATTCAGCTAAGAAAGAATTTATTGTTTTTCTGAATCACAGAGAGGATGGCCACAAATTTTCTGACAAAGATAGACTTGCTTTGTCCAATGCAATCCGAAAGCATTGCGTGTCGGGCGTGATGCATCTAAGAACAATTAACGCATACAAAGTTGGGATTATGTTCGATCTCCCAAATCACGCCAATGTCTTCCTAAAAAATGAAAAATTATTAAATGAAATTCACATGAATGCTTCAATCCCAGCATCTGAGACCGAGGTTACGGGTGTTCTCACTTCAGTGCCGATTGATTATTCGAACCAGAAGATTTTCCAATTAATAGCTTCCAGTAAAAAGGTGATAAGCGTAAGACGGTTTATGCGGCGGGTAAAAGACACGCTGGGTATCGTCTCAATGGTTCCAACTCAGACGGTTGCCGTGACTTTTGCCTCTGTACAGTTGCCTGAATATGTAACACTTGACCATTGGAGGCACGAAGTAGGGATCTATATTCCTCCAGTAAAGCAATGCCTTCGTTGCATGAAATTTGGTCATATAGCAAAGTATTGTAAAAATAATGAAGTATGTTCAATTTGTGCTGAACCTCATAATTTCAAAAATTGTAATAAGGTTAAAACACAATGCGCAAACTGTGGTGGGGATCACGTGGCTATATCTGCTGCATGTCCAATTAAAAAACAGAAAATTGAGGAAAATAAGTTAAAATCACGTAGTGCTAAATATTCCGATTTGTTTTGTGACGTTGCATTTCCGCAGCTCGGCTCAAAATATATTGACACCCATCTAAGTAATCTGACCAAATCTGACAGATTTATGAATCTACTTGTGGAAGCTATAGTTAAAATTTGTGCTGATAAAGAAACGCCAATAAATTCTAACAATATAAAAGAAACACTTAAAAACACTTTCAGGAAACAACCTTAATTTTTTTTCTTTATGGACATATTGAACATAGTGCAGTGGAATGCTCAGAGTATAATAAGCAATAGGCTAATCTTTACTAGATTCTTATATGAAAATAACATTCACATAGCAATAATTTCTGAAACCTGGTTAAAACAACATCAAAAATTTTCAATTAAAGGATACAATGTCATTAGAAATGACTGTGGTAATAAACATAATGGTGTAGCAATACTTATTCATAACAATATAGTATATTCTAATATTAAAACTTATTTTGACAATGCTCTACAAAATATCTGTGTACAAATAATTATAAACAACAAGCAGTTGAGTGTAGTAAGTTTTTATAGTCCATCAAATTCTGATCCCCCATTTAATAAAAGTAAATTTGATGCTTTGATAAAATCTATTCCGCAGCCAATGCTTTTTGGAGGCGATCTAAATGCTCATCATATGTCATGGGGCTGTGTTGATACATTGCCTCGAGGTAGAGATGTCTTAGATATTATTGATGGCAATGACTTGGTTCTTTTAAATAATGGTCAAACTACTACAACTGGTTCTTCTTCTTGGCGTCCTAATGCTCTGGATTTAACTTTCGTTTCTCCATCATTGGCACTTTCATGTGATTGGTCTGTTATGGATTGTCCTCTTGGCAGCAGTTATCATTTGCCTGTAATGATAAAAATGATAGTTGGTAATGAAAATAGCTCACAAAGTAACCCAATATGTAATAATGTACATTTGCCCATTCACCCAAATTACAAACAGGTGAATTGGAAAATGTACAGGCAATCAGTTGATTTTTGTTTGGCTAATATTGATTTTGAAAATATGTCTTCGATAGATGCACTCAATCTGTTTTGTAATATTTTGCGATCTACTGCTGTAGAGTCCATCCCTAGACATAGGTCTTTGAATAGTTCTAATACGTGTACACCAAAATCTTTGAAATTTCCCCGGCTGCCTTGGTGGAATCAAAAGTGTTCAGAAGCTGTACTTAATTCAAAACATGCTTATATAAAATTTAAAAGTGAACCTAGTGAAGAGAATTATATAGAATTTAAAAGACTTCGAGCTCTTAAAAAGCTTGTTCTTAAGACTGAACGGCGTAATAGTTGGATAAATCTGTGTAACTCATTTAACCGGTGCACTCCTTTGACATTAATATGGAATTACATGCGGAAATTTAATAAAACATTCATTTCAAAACACGCTAGTAATAAAAGTTGGATATCAGATTTTCTTAAGAAATACACTCCTGATTTTGTGCTTAATGAGTCTTTAAATTATGTTCACACAGAAAATGATAATGATAAGTATCTTACTGAACCGTTTTCTTTGCAAGAGCTTAAATCTGCCCTATTTTCAAGAAGAGATACATCCTTTGGTCTTGATGGAATACCATATATTTTACTGAAAAATTTAAGTTCACAAAATCTAAAGACCTTTTTAAACATATTCAATCAGCTGTGGGAAGAAAACTTAATTCCTGATGATTGGAAAACAGATTGCTTGGTCCCAATTTTAAAGCCTGATAAAGATAAATTGTTACCCGACTCATATCGACCTATAGCACTCACATCTTGTGTAGGAAAGGTTTTTGAACAGCTTCTAAAGCAACGGTTGGAATTTTTTGTCGAACAAAATGGTCTGTTACCCTGCAATCAGTTTGGTTTTCGTAAAGGTCGGTCTTCTCGTGAGAGTATTTGTCAGTTGCAACTTGATGCACTTAACAGCATATATAATAATCAGTATCTTCTTTCGGTATTCTTTGACATTGCAGGTGCATTTAACAGTGTCAATATTTCCGTTTTATGTAGAGAGCTGTCAATGATAGGGTTACCTGGCAAAATAATAAATTTCTTACAAATGTTTTTAACAAACAGGAAGGTTTTTGTTAAATTTAACAATCACTTATATGGCCCAAGATTATCTTCTTTAGGGGTTTGTCAAGGAGGTATCTTATCCCCTTTAATTTTTATTTTGTACATTAGGAGACTAAATCTTATTCTAGGAACAAAGGTTAAAAATCTGCAGTATGCAGATGATTTGGTTGTTTATGTGTCAGGATCTGATTTAAATCAATTAGCTTTGACTATTAATGAGGCATTAATCAACTTACATAAATACTTTGCTTATCTGAACTTAGATGTAAATTCGACTAAAACCAAAGTTTTTATTTTTGGTCGCAAAAGCATGTGTTTGCCCACAGTTTTGTACAATGACATATCACTGCCTATTTCATATGATCTAATAAAGTTTTTAGGTGTTATATTTACTTCAAAACTTTCCTGGATAAAATATGCTGACAGTATTATAACCAAAGCTAACAAAGCATACAATGTGTTAAAATCGCTGTGCGCCACTTCATGGGGTGCAGACCCCAAAATTTTGTTAATCTTGTATAAGTCTCTAGTTCGAAGTCATTTTGAATATGGTTTTCTATGTTTTGCTGGAGATGATAAAATTGTAAATTCATTAGATAAAATACAAAACAAATGTATGCGGACAATACTGGGTGCATTTAAAACTAGTCCTATCGCTGCTATGCAAATTGAATCGAATCTTCCTCCTATTCATATTAGATTTCGTTATTTAAAAGAAAGATTTATTTTAAAGTTATACAGCTTGCCTAAGAACGATCTTCTTCACAACTTGATTTATTTCCAATCAGCGCCTTTTCAAAGGCACATGTATGTTCTTCAGGATTTTACTTCTTTCTTTCACTCTTTGCAGGAGTTAAATATACATCTTGATAATGACCTTCTTCCCTGTTACACAGGCTCCTTTAAGAGTAAATATCCCGATATAAAAATTGTAATAGATTCAAAGCTAACTTCCAAAGAGGAGGCTTATTTATTGTTGTCAGAATGGTCTAATTGTAAATTTATTTATACGGATGGTGCCAAAAATAATAATGCTGTTTCCTTTGCAATTTATCAACCTGAAATTAATAAAGGTATTGGGTTTAATATCAATAAAAATGCAAGTATCTTTACCGCTGAAGCAACTGCCATCTTATTTGCTTTGAAACATGTTAAAGAACATAATCAATATAGTAAAGAATGGGTCATAGTAAGCGATAGTATGAGTGTATTAATAAGTTTATCGAGTAACAAAATGAATGCTAGCACTTGCTATCTAATTTTTTCCATTAAAGAATTATGGTTAGAACTATCTTTAATTGGTATTAAAATAGATTTTGTATGGGTTCCGTCTCATAAAGGAGTTTCTGGTAATGAAAACGCCGACTACCTAGCTAGAACTATTGCTAATGCATCTGACTTGTCCCTGGTTCCCGACAGCAGGGACTTAGCTGTGACCTTGCCATATTCTGATATTATAAGTAATCTAAAACAGCGTATGACTGTTCTTTGGGGTGTACATTGGTATCATTTTACAGAAGTTGAGAATAAGGCTCATTTGTATGCTTTGTTAGATAACCAAGTTAATAGTAAGCCTTGGTTTTGTAAGTTTAAAACTTACATGCATCGTAGGTTTTACACCATAATTACTCGTATGCGCATTGGTCATTGTCGTTTAAATTTTCATCTCCATCGTAAAAACTTTGTCTCTTCCCCTTATTGCGATCATTGTCAAAAGCAAGAGGTTCAGTCTATAGATCACATTCTGTTTAGTTGCTCATCCTTTGGCATTCAGCGCCTAGTGCTGATGGATGAGTTGCTTGAGATTTATGGAGCTTCTAATCGAATCCCGCTTTCAGTAACTGATTTGTTGAAGGAGTCGTCTACTTATTTACCTTTGTTTAATTTTGTACATAATACTGTGTGTATGCTGTAAATATGATGCTAAATTTAAAACTTGCTTAAAATTGTATATATTTTTATTGAAGCATTGTACCTATATTTTGTTGGTCAAATGACTTTTTGGAATGTCTGGATGAGGTGTAAGCTTTTTTGAAGAGCTAAATATTGGATTTGACGTTTTTATTGGAACATACTCAAGACTTTATTACTGGATTTGACTTCATGAATTGGATTGGAACAACTGAAGACTTATTTTTTGGATTTGACACATATGTTGATAATACTGATGACTCAATATCTAGATTTGTTCATATGAATTGGAAATAACTGAAGACATATTTATTGGACTAGAGACTTCTGATTTGAAACTACTGAAGACGTTATTACTGGATTCGATCAAATGAAATTATACTTACTGAAGACTAGGCAGTATGGCCCATGGTCTTAGCCTGTCCGAATGGACGAATTTAAAAAAAAAAAAAAAAAGCTAAAAGGAGTTGTTCGACTTGTTCGCGAACAGTGCTTCGCAACTGTGCACTCTATAATTACGTAAACCTGCAAAAATAAACATGTTGTCCAGCCTCAAAACTGGAGTTCAGGGCATCGTACGTTATTTCTATAGTACTTTTATTTACTTAAGGAGTTCTCGTGATAGACAAATTAAATTATATAATATGGGTTTGACACTTGCTTCTATAGGACACTATCGCGATGGTTGAGATAAAAATGTATTTTGCAGTGGCGTGCCTCGTCCAGGGCTCTGCAAACGACTTCGAACTTGCAGAGTGACAACTTATTCGTCCATCGTGACTCTCCCGAGGACAATCCGAGCATCCCCTTCGAATTTACGCCGGAAAATCAAAAGGTAGGTAACCTTCAATTGTTTTTGACTTCTGTTTATCCATGTTATTTAAAATTGGTGATAGAATAAAAGAGATTTTGTTTTTCTGAATACATTACACTAATTAATTTTAATGTAACCTCATTAGTAATGAAAGTATGGATGGTGGCTAACTTGCTAATTTATTCACTGAGAATGGAAGTATAGCAATATGTTTTAAAAGGTATTTAAAATCTCCAATTGTGTATTTGTCTCATCAGTAGGGAGTGAAAGTTCAGATAGATATTTACATAAACTTTGGCGGTGTCATTATTGGTCTGGTGGATGGTAGCGGACACAATCTTTTTTTATTCCTTTATAAAATTTCCGCGATTTGTTAACGGACGAATTACGCCAATTTAAATACATGTTTAAATATTTATTTTTTCTTTGAAGGTAAGTTTTAGGAGCAAATAGAAGCAAAGTTTATGCTGAATGTAAAATAATAAATATAAATAAGCTACTATTTATGGTTACATTGAAAATTTATGTCATATCATGTTTTCAACATACTTGAAAAGGTGAAACTTTGATAGGGGCAACCAATAATTTAACACTCTTAATAAGTTGAACCTGGCACACGCTTGAATCTGGAGCAGTCCGACCGGGGGAGTACCTCCTTATAGAAGACCACAGCCATAATAGCACTGCTGCCTATTCCGTAGGTATTGTGGTGTTGTGTTCCTGATGGTGAGTAAGGTTCCCAGAGCTCCATCCTTAAAGGCGGGCAACACACTCACAACACCTCTGGTGTTGTAGGTGTCCATGGGCGGCGGTAATCGCTTACCATCAGGTGATCCGTCTGCTTGTTTGCCTCCTATAACATTAAAAAAAAACTGTCACAGATTGCACTTATTGAGAGTTTTTCACAACTGTCTCACTCCATTTATACTGCATCAACTAGTTATTCTGAGATCATAAACTATGTCAACATTCAGAAACATTACACATTGATTTTCCAGCGCATGGAAGCGCTCCTGGCCATCTACCCTGAAGGCCACAAACGGGCAGCCATGATGCCACTGCTAGACCTGGCCCAGCGTCAGTCCGGTGGCTGGCTGCCCATCTCCGCCATGCACAAGGTGGCTGATCTGCTGAATCTACCAAGGATGAGGGTGTACGAGGTGGCTACGTTCTACACCATGTTTATTAGGTATGTGAAATTAGTGCGACAAAATATGAATTTAATAATGATAATGGATTTAGATACTTTTATTAACCTAATGATGTTGTTTTTTAAATATCTATAGTAATATTAAGAAGACCACTCTTCTTTATTCAAAATGGAGAATTGAAATATGATTCGTTATGTGCGATATTTGAACCCGTAACCTCTGAAATCCATCCATCACTCTTATCCAACTTAGCTACCATGGGTCGTAAGTGGTTCGTAACGTTCGTTAAATACTAACAATGCGCTACCCCATATTAACAAATAAATAAATAAATATTGTTCTAATTCGTGAATAAATAACGATGTTTTTTACTTTTGGATAAGATTTACGGGTCCCTACTGTTTTTTTGAACTTTTTAAGGCTTGCATTTCTCCATACTAAGATATTTTTTATTAAAAAAAAATCTACTTTGTTGGGCTACATACAATACATGACGAAAAGGAATAAACTAAGTTTAACTTTAAAAAATCCAATGTTTCAGACGACCAATAGGCAAGTACCACGTGCAAATCTGCACGACCACGCCCTGCTGGCTGCGGGGCTCCGACGCCATCATGAAGGCGCTGAAGGAGGAGACCGGCTGCGAGGTCGGCGGGAACAGCCCTTGCGGCAAGTTCACTCTGTCCGAGGTCAGTACATGGCACTTAGGAGCCTACAAACTTAAGCAGATACATTGGCCCTGGTTCTACAGTGGCCTCTAAACTTCCCAATTTTATTAAGGTGTCACTAAAACACTTTGCTATTCTATGAGTAGCTGTCATAATTAAATGACAGCTCTAATTTGAATCTGACGTTTCTTATTTTAGGCGGTCTATTCAACTTAGCTTAGCTGCCTAAATGCTATTCTAAATATGTCGTTTTTAATCTGTGGCCTAAATTAGACACTAGTTTTAGGCTATTTAAGCCATGTGCACGTAGGATCGGGTCCAATGGCTATCGAAAATAATCCTCTAATCCCAAAAAAGGGTTAAGGATTGACCGGAGCCAGGAAGAAAAGCCTCCCTTAGTTGTAATAAGAGTGGGTACTGGTTTAAAAACCGGCCAACACGTGCGCACGAAGGGTTTCGCACCACTATTTATAAAAACGGCAAAACAAACACGCTTGTTGTACGGGAGCCCCCTTAAATATTTATTTTATTCTGTTTAGTATTTGTTGTTATAGCGGCAACAGAAATACATCATCTTTTTAAACTTCAACTGTCTAACTATCACGTTTTATAAGGTGACAGACGGACAGCAGAGCCTTAGTAATAGAGTCCCGTTTTTACCCATTGGGTACGGGACCCTAAAAATTGGGAATATGCAAATAATCTTTTACCTAAAAGAATGCTGAGTAAACTAATTCATTTGTAATAACTTTATTTCAGGTGGAATGCCTCGGAGCATGCGTAAATGCACCAATGGTTCAAGTCAATGACGATTATTACGTAAGTTCCAAATTCTTACCCTTCATTCATAAAACTTTAAAAACCTCTGTTAGCTTAAATGTGTTTTTCACACCTTTCATTCGGAAAAGTAAGTTTTGCTCCACGACGAGAGGGACCAAAACGCTACTTTTCTATTCAAGCTACTTTTTTAATTTATACATTGGCATTGGAACATTTGTACGCAATGTGCCAATTGAACACAGATGTTAATCAAATAATCGATTGTAATTTCATCGTCGATTCAAAACGAACATATTTCAAGTTTTAACTATAACAATGTTGTATAAAAATTTAAAATTTTTTCGTAATATTTAAAAATTAGTAATAAAAATTAAGATAATTTAGATATATTTTAACAATAGCTTTTTTTAAATTTCCTCATAGTCGGTGTGAAAAATAGTATGTGTCACTCGGTAGCAAAATTATTTTCGTCTCGGGCGTAAACACTTGTATCCCTCACTACGCTCAGGATCCTACGTTAGAAGCCCTTGCTACGATCAGGATTCTATTTTAGGATCCCTCGCTACGTTCAGGCATACGTTCATACACCGCCCTCGCCGTAAATATATTATTTTGCTCCCTTGTGACACAAATAACTATTGTCCGTTCACAACCACAAACGTCCATGTGATGTCACGTCTAAATACATGCTAAATTTTACTGCATTTTAACTGCCATTATATTCTATATTCTGAATATGTAAGTTTGACAACTGGTTTAGCCTAGTGGGTAGTGACCATGCCTGCGAAGATGACTGTTCTGGGTTCAAATCCCGGTCAGGGCCAAAAATATTTGTTGAACAGCATGAATATTTCATCGTTCTTACTCGTACTCATACTCATGAACGGATTGGATGATTTCTGTATCATTTAGCTAGTACCCATAACACAAGCCTTATTCATTACTATGTGGCTAGTTCGATTTCCATAAGATTGCCTCTAATATTTATTTGTTTATGTACATAGATAAGTACCAGAGAACCGAACTTTTACCTTAAATGCGACAGTACAGTTGACGTCAAAGATATGTTTACACTTAGGACATTATTGCTTTGTAATAATTAACCAAACAATATAAATATCTGAACCAATCTTAACGGTTCTAAAAAGAGTTGTGTCAGAAAATATTGAAGGGTAGTCTGAGATAATATTTATTGCTGGTGACTGTACTATCATTGCTAATAGCAATGTCGTTGGCTTTTATGCCATTATTACATTAGTATATAGTTAATAACTTTTCTCTGAGAACGACAGCAACACATATTGGAAAAGACATAAAAAACAAAATGCGCATAAGTTTATTTCATGACGCCTCATTACTTTTTTCACTTTACAGGAAGACCTTACTGTAGAAGACACCAAAGAAATTATCCAGAAATTGAAAAAAGACGAAAAGCCGTTGCCAGGACCAAGGTAACCTTTCACTTTGTTTTTGAATTAAAAAAAATGGGGCAGTGTCATGCTTTAGTTCCTTTTGGTGTGCAGCTAGCAGGATACGGATATTTATCGTTATGTTTTACGAGACGTTTGAGTACATTTTCGCCGTAAAATGTAGCGATAAAACCTATCGTGTTAGGGCCTCTGGTTTCATTGCATCTACGGCCCACAACTTATTATATTGCCTTGCATTAGTTAGTTTTTAAGCTACTTTAGCCCAGTGGTTCAGGTAGTATGCGGTATCAGTGGTATGCGGCCTTTCAAGCGGTGGTCGCGGGTTCGAATCCCGGCTCGTACCATTGAGTTTTTCGGAACTTATGTACGGAATATTTACCGTTAGCTTTTCGGTGTAGGAAAACATCGTGAGGAAACCAGGAGGTCTAGTTTTCCCTCTGGGTTGGAAGGTCAGATGGCAGTCGCTTTCGTAAAACTAGTGCCTATGCCAAATCTTGGGATTAGGTGTCAAAGCGGACCCCGGGCTCCTTTTGGGGCATTTCCAGGAATAACGCTAGGAGGATGATGATGATTAGTTAGTTTTAAGACGGTCGTCACTTCAACTTGCTTAAAGTTAAGTCGCCTATAGGTAGAGCGCTTAACTCGGTCCTTGCCTCAGTCGGCCCGCGCGCCCCGTTATCGTCATACCCCTGCATCCGCGCGCGAGCAGGCGAGGACTGATTTAAACAGACCTATACCGCATTTTACACGCATAGTGAATAAATTTGGTCTTTCACCGTGTGACGGTGTGATAGATCGGGCGGTTCAATCTGGACATACATAAATAATAGTAAGGTCAACCGGGGCAAGTGCGTCGATGGGGTAAATGCGTTTATTGATGATATCTCCGAAACTGAACATTTAAGAACTATAACAATCGTCTACATCGAAACTGGTAATCATTGAACGAGGGCTGCAATAGTTCTAAAATGTAGCGTTTCGAAGATATCTTTAAAAGACGCATTTACCCCATTGACGCATTAACCCTGGTAGAACTTTTCAACTGGAATACGTTTGATAGACGTGCATGAATAAGGATAATAGGTAGTATTATTTAGCCCTCTCATATGTTTGCAGTGCCCTTGCAGGGCGTCACATGTATACCTTTATTGTTTTCACACGTGACACGCAATAAACATTTCTATTCTATTCTATTCTACCTTACTACGTACAGAAAGTTCTCTGTTAACAAATACCCTGTTTAGGTATGCCGAACCTAAACGTGGCCATCCCTTTCTATCGCATGCATCGCGCTGCGATAGAATGCGTGCGTGCAATAGCATAAGCGTGCGCTAACATACCGGGCCGAACCGGTAGGCGCATGTACTAGTAGCGACACCTCGTAATCAAGAAGTGAGCCACCCCTGTCATCACTGCTAGACCAACCGGGTCGTCGTTAAAATAGCTACCATTTTGATGTTGTCCACGGTAATCCCCTAGACTGATCCCCCAGCGAAAAAACCGTTAGGTTGTTAGGTGAACTGCGACCCTACAGCGCGCGAGTCGAGCGAGCGATGCGAGCGTGACGCGGTAGCGTCCGCCGAAGCGCCATAACCGAACATTATATTTTTTTCCTAGTTGAATATAAAATAATTGCCGCTAATTCCCCTGGGGGTCAGGTGATTAACGTGGATAACGTGATAATTTTGTGCGCTACGCTAAATATGAATGGTTGTCACTTACCGATACCACGAAAATCGAAACTCGAAATTGCATGTATCCCTGACATTCGAGTAATACAAATGCGATAGACATGGAGATACCCGAATTTCGTGGTTATAGATCTGGTTTCAAACGTATCCCCGGCTAATGTCGCTTGGTTACATTATCTTCAAGAGCTGTAGGAAAGGGTATTAAAGAGGAAAACCGGTAACAAGAACTTATACCGGTAAGAACGAATTCTATATACGCGACGGCAAGACACACTATTGTCAAATATGACCACAGAGTAGTTTTCTATAATATGACAGACTATCACAATTCCAAAAGGATTTAATTTGTTGAACACTAAGGGACCCGTTTCACGAATGTAAAAGTTACAATGTAACACACAACACTGGTCAATGGGCCAGTCGTTAGGGAGCGTCCATTAATTACGTCAGGCGTTTCTAGAATTTTTTTAATCTCCACTTCACCCTAGTGAGATTTCGTGAGATTTGACTAATCCCCCTGCCCAGCCTCCAATCTCACGTGAGATTTTTCGAAATGTGTGTTTTTTCTAATATTTAAGATTCATTTTTATTTAAGATTGCTGAAATGTAGGATCACAATGAAAATATAATTTTATCGCAATTTGATTTCTAATATAATCGCAAAAAAATTACGTGTTATTTGCCGAAAACCTCCCTTTCCCCAAAGTAAGATTAGATGAGATTCGGCTAACCTTCTCCCTTGAACGTCTCACGTAACTAATGGACGCCCCTTATTGGTCTAGCTGAGTGTTGCCTGTATAGACTTGTAAAATTTTAACTGGTAGCTTCTTGAAGTGAGGCACACACGCCATAGAATGTACAATCGAACTTATAAGTAGTGATCGGAATCAGGTGAGCTAAAATACCTATTTTTCGCAAGCTCACACAGTATACCCCTTTATGCCATTGACAATACAGTCCTGGCCCCGTATCGTGGTCGGCCTTATCACGCGATAAGTGACAAGATAGAGCGTCAGTCTCATTCTATCGAACGGTGTCAGCCAGTGACGGACGCTCTATCTTGTCACTTATCGCGTGATAAGACCGACCATGATACGGGGCCTGTACAGATATTTATGTACGTATATTATTACCCCTGACTAAACATGTTTAGCCCCTGATGAGTCCGACCGTACGAGTGCCAACTACGAATTTACTCTGATGTTCATGCAATCATATTTCTTCCGCAGGAACGGCCGTTTCGCTTCAGAGCCCCTCGGAGGCCTGACGTCCCTCACCGAAGAACCCACCGGCCCCGGCTTCGGCGTCCAACCCGGACTGAAGGCATAGAACTTCTTGAATTTTGTAAATTTTATTTAATAGGTAATTTAAATAAAAATCGTGTATCATATTAGATCAATCAATTGTTGTTTTATTTTTATGCGGGTAATACTGGAAAGTCGGGAAACTCATGAAACAGTTAAGGCCTGAATCATACCTCTGCGAGAGGCTTTAGGCTCGAAACACACTAGTGCGGCCTAGTCGCGGCGGTCAATAGTAAACTTGCCTTTAGGTGTTTACTGACCGCCATCCCAGGCCGCTTCAGTCTGTGAGAGGCTTAAGCTTTGAAACACACTGGAGCCGCGGCAGTTAATAGTAAACTTGCCTTTATAGAACGGCACCGCAGGCCGCGCCAGTGTGATTCAGGCCTAAAGCCTGCAAGACTATTGACAATGTATTGACCGCCGCGGCCAGGCCGCGACAGTCTGTGAGAGGCCTTAGGCCTACCACACACTAGCGCGGCCTGCGGTGGCGGACAATAGTCAATTTGACAGCGGCGGACAAGTTTAATATTGTCCGCCGCGCCAGTGTGTAGCAGGCCTTAAACTGGCAACTGCAGCTCGACCAATAACGAATGGCCATTTAACCTAGAGGTGTTACCTGTTAAGATTTCTAGCTTCGCGGAACGGGCCACAGGTTTACTGATTCGGTTTTTAGATTACGGCGCCCACGTAGCTCATATGTTGTCATGTTCAATAGTTGTCAACGGTTTTGGCAATAAACGCTACAGACGTCCTGAGCTCCTAAACCGTGGGAACTGACGTGATTACAGCCGCAATAATAGGAGATAGATACAGCTTAACCAAATTTCCAAAACGGGACCAAATGCTAGTTACCATCAAGTTCTTGAAAAAAGCCCACAGAGTTAGCACTTCAAGGATAAGAGTGGATTATTTGACGATCATAATAAATTATGTTTTGCAACATATTAGGCAATACAATTATTCGTTTTTTTTAAGTAATTTAACTTATAATAGAACTCTTGTGTGTAAAATCGTTTAATAATAATATATTGAGTTGGAACTCTATTAGTTTTGTGTAACCACTTAGATAAATGATAAAGATCAATTAATTGCATTGATACAATTTCTTCTCAACTGATTATTTATGGCTAATAGATAACGCACGTTTCGGTGATTTATCTACTGAATGAATACAAAAGTTACCACGAAGCCCTACACATTACACATACAATACTGATAAGGTGCTGATAAATTAGCGAGTCTTGACTTACGTGATTCAGTAATGTTGTCATAATGTGAACGTACACTCGTGTTATTTCGATTTTAGTTTTTGTAGCTTCTTACGTGAGTGTTTATTCTTAGATAAATTGTGAGATTTAAGAATTAAACAATGTGTAAGTATGAATAGTGCTTTGAAATGTTCCGTCGCAACCAAAGTAACGATGTTGAGAAAGAATACGTCCAAATACCAATTGGGGAGATGGATCCGATGCCCCGTAAAAAAGTAAGTTCCAACTCTTACTACGCAATCATTATTTCATTTCTTTATTTAAGTTAATAATAAATAAAATAAGTATCCTGACTTAAACAAAAAGCTTATAAAATAAAATTCCCGGTTTTTTCACCATATTCAAGTCTGGCAGCATTTATTATGACAATGTCAAAATTGTCAAATTCGGCAGTCAAAACATACGTTTTATTCGCTCGTTTCGTTCGTTCACTACATGTTGTCAATGCCATTCACTCACCACCTGTCAGTTTTTATCGGTCGTCGGTGAATAGTGTTGTGGGTTTCGGTGCACGAAAATGTATTTCGAGGCTTAAGCCTTAATACGTTGTGTCAACAATGAAAAGTAGTCCCAGTCGTAAATATGAAAGTTTCACCAACGAGCAGCAAGGGAAGGAAACGGACAAATATTCGTTAGACAGCCAAGATACCGCGAGTCTGGTGAGTACAGTTGAAAATGTTGAAATTATTGATTTCGTATTGTGTACCTTTTGAGATGTTATTGATTTAGTTGACTAGTTGTGTTTAGGGTTAGCCGTAGCGGTGACCTAGCTACGTAGAACTATTACCTATATTATCTTTTGTATTGGAGCGGTATGATTATAGGTATAGCTTGGAATAAGTGGGTATACCCAGTTCGGGGAGAAATTAGGCACAGTTAACGTCGCCGATTTTTTGCGACCTAGATATGTCTACTTGGACGCAATGCACTAAACTATTGATTTTAAGTACTAACTGACCTTTATATGTGCAAGTACACTCGGTCTCTCTCCGAATTAATTGAATATAATTTCTCCTGTGTCCGTTGACGTGTTTATTTATCTCATTTGCACTTTCTCTGATGAGAATTACTTTTACTTTGCAAATTGAATTCAACAAGTAAGAAGATTAAAAAAAATTCTGACAGTGACCTTGTGGAGAAGCTGTCTTTGTTCATTGCAGACAATAACTTGCATAGAAGCTGATTAAACATGAATAGGGTTGTAGGTTATCAGTGTAATGTCCTCTGGTTTTACGACACGGGTTTTTCCTATATGACCATAAATTTAAAGATTTTATAAACTACCTAGTTACTTACTTTTGTGTACCAAAATCTTTACGCTACTAAATTATTTTCTTTCTTCTCTTTTTCTGTTCATAATTTTTTCTTCTGTTTGGTTTACTGAGCAGCCAGCTACAAATCTATTGTATGGCAACTTTCTGATGTTCCCTTATGGACTAGTATGGGGGAACTTTTATATATACTGATGTGTTATCATCTTCACTGAGCAACAATATCTAGGGAATAGTTATACCTGTCAGGATAATTTGACCCCATACTAGCATGCACATTAATAAGTTATGCCCATTTTCTCCAGATTTCTATCTATGTCACTTGTTAACGAGTCTCATAGGTTTTTTATGTGTGATTCATTAATCATATCATATCATATGTCATTCATTCTGATAGTTGTATTGGTAAATAAATATAAATAAATAAATATATAAGGGGACAAACTTACACAAATCGACCTAGTGTCCCATAGTAAGCTCAGTAAGGCTTGTGTTATGGGTACTAGACGACGATATATATAATAGATATAAATACTTAAATACATAGAAAATATCCATGACTCAGAAACAAATATTCATGCTCATCACATAAATGTTTGCCCTTACCGGGATTCGAACCCAGGACCTCTTGCTTCGTAGGCAGGGTCACTACCAACTAGGCTAAAGCGGTCGTCAAACGTGGTAACTATCACAAAATACTTGCTAATATAAGAAGCCCAGAAACTTGTGCACCTCACTATAAAAAATTAAAAATCCCAACTATGACCTCCATATATATATTTGATATGTGCAAATTTGTAAGAAAACATCCACAACTATATAATGATCAACCACAGCGTTACGAATCCAGGTTTAAAAATAACCTGGTTACAGTATCGGGATCCAAACTATAATTGCATAAGTCGAGTCCACATGCTATGTCAGTAAAAATTTATAATAAAATTGGAGACAGTTTAAAAGAAGAAAAAAGCGAGAGAATGTTTATCAACCGATTAAAAAAAATCCTACTTGAAAAATGTTAAATGTGATACGCAATAAATATTTGACTTTTACTTTGACTTACTATACCTTGGATGATTTTTTTTCAGATAAACTTGTATAGCTCTATTTTTTGTAAAATTCGGCATAGTATCAAGCATAAGCTTGTAATAGTTGTAAGTTTTCTGCTGCGCCCCATCGGGGTATCATGTAACTGTTTTATAACTTGTATGTGATAGCATGAATATATGAATATGAATATGAAAATCAGAATCAATAAAACTTTCTGCTAAAATAGCATAACATTGTGTCACTATTAGTATGCGAGGAGACCGATTCAATTTGAGAAAATATTCTCAGTAATACTTTACTTGTAGGTACATTATTTCAGTTTTTTTATATACTTATTATATATTTTAACAAAGTTCAGTCGAGTTATAGTTGAGCCGTTCAAAAATATCTACACATGAGTCTTATATCAGTAACATCAAAGACTAGATATTTTTGAAAGGTTCTCTGTATAGATATTGGAAAACTCAACTCTACTTCATTAAAGGTTGGGTTTACAGTTTATTTACTTCATATGCTTTCAAACAAAGCACTTTGTTTCTTAGTATTATCACCAGTGGGTCTAGAGCTGAAGAAATTGCGAGTCTGTGTTTATAAAAAAAACAAAAGTTGAATTTGACGAAAAGTTCTTCATTTTTAATTGTGAAACCTGCTCACAAAATTTCACGAGAATCGGTTGAGAAATGCGATCTGTAGAGTACAGCTGGATAGCCAAGCATACAAAAGGATTTTGATCCAAGCTGGAGAAGAAAACTTTCGCTTTGGTCACTCGCAATAATACGTTCTTATTTGTATCAGTTACAGCCAATGTGAGAATCTTATTGTACATAAAATATCTGTACTCTAAATCTGAGTGAGTCTGAGCTATATTTAGATCAGTACTTTCGCTCCATGAAGTGTTACTGAACAGAATATAGTAATATATATAGCTGTTTGTTTTGGCTTGCGGCTTGTACGGTTTTCGCTATACAATGCGGCAATTATCAATGCCTTGGATACACTTAAACTGCAAGGGGGCGTGTGCCGTGTGCGTGCTCAGTCATTAACGTCACAGTAAAAATGGCCAATGGCAAAAAAACGCGATTTATAGTGGCATCATGACAATGCTGTAACTTTTTATTACAAGTTATCGTGATAGTCGATAGTTTTTATGTTAACTATTATCGTGAATATATTGAATACTAGCTGCCCGCGTGGCTTCGCCCGCGTATTGGAGAAGACGCAGGAAAACCCACAGGCTAAAATATAGCCTATAACCATCCAGAAAGTCCATTCTATGCGCAAGTGAAATAATTTTTGATATCGGACATGCGGTTCCGGACTCGTCCATCACATACAAACTTACAAACACAAACTTTTTCTCTTTATAATATTGATGAGTATTAATCAGTTAAACCAATATACTCCCTAAAAATAATGTTGGTACGGATTTTTAAACCGTCGTTTGGAAACGGCTTACCATCACCATTAGGGCATTAGGCTGCGGCCTAGACGCGAGCGGGCAGCGGGGCGACGAGCGGCTCCCCATACACTGAAGTCGCTCGAATGCCGCTCGCAGCCTCATACCGGGTGGAAAGGCACGACGATCCCTTCCGCAAAAGGGGGATTTTTTAGACTGAGTACAGTATTTCCTCTAAAGAAACTAGGCTCATATTCATAACCGTTTTGAAGTTATAGGCAGTTAACTTTTAATGCAAAATACTGCAAGTGACCACCCTCATTAGGGTCAGTAACATTTTAACAATTACACAAGAGTCAGTGACCTTTATCAATACGTATAAACGATAATTTGTACGTATAGTAATAGTAGGGTTGTCACAGAAGAACATTAATTAATTTTATTATATTTAATAATTGATCGTAAAAAAAAATCTAAACATTACGAATCGATTTTCCATCACTTAAACTAACCCCCCTTTGCGGGAAGGATCGTCGTGCCTTTCCACCCGGTATACTCGTATATACAGTGCCATCGATGTTAAAAAAGGACATATATACCAAACCGTATTACGTCCACATTATTACGTAAATGCGTCGTTTAGAAAACATATTGCATTACTTAAATGTTTTTAAACGTCTTCTATACCTAGGCTATGTTTATCTTTCTACTAATGCCCGTAACAAACTGAACTAGTTAACCCTAATAAACCTTTTGTCTAACTAATTATATCAAAATACATTTTTTTTCTGAAACCTGTATAACGTTTCACATCTGTGTTAAAAATAATGTTATATTATACCTATACTCATGACATAAATAACACAATACAAAACACTACCTATACTGTAGGTACATGCTCGGGTAATCGTCAGTCGAGCCGCGAACGTCACATACATTGTTTGTATGTCGCTTATGTACTTCCTGAAAAACTATAGAGGAAAATATACGTGTGATAAGTAAACGCCATAGTATGTGCTAAACCATGTGTGTTTGAGTGTGACTTAAATATGGATAAATGGAGAAAACTTTGGGTATGTTTATTTAATAATAGATAATAGACGACAAAAAAACAGTTACAGTTGAGTTATTTCTGGTTTGAACCCATTGGTCATACTTTTTTAAATTCTGGTTCGATTTCAAAGGGTTTGTTTTTGTTTGAACCTCATCACTGGCGAAAGGGGCTCGAAGGGCGGCGCAGAGTGCCGATATAAAGGTCAAGAATCTAGCCAGTTAAATTGAAGGACCGGAAAAAACGTCTAACAACATTCATGAGCGTTGTTCTCTCGTACTGGGCAGGAAATCATATGGATTAATTAATAATACATAATTTGAATAATAAGAGAGGCTCGCTAGATGGCTGGATCAAGGGTCAGATACAGAAGGCGGTACTCCTGAACACTTCGCGTATATTGAGAAGGTCCCTCTCTCTGCCGCCCTGACCGCTGGTAGCTTAGGCCCCGCCTCGCTGCCGGCGGCGCCCTAGGTTAGGTTTTTATCAAAATTTTATGTTCTGTATATTATTATATAGTTTTATATTTAACTTTGTATATCACTACTTATTGTAAAAACCTAGCCTAAGACCAGAAATGAATAAAGAGAATAATTTGAATAATAATGTTTAATGACGATTTCATCATCTGTATTTCCTGGCAACTACGATTTATAGAGCCTTCAACGTTAGAGTGAATAGGCTTTTAGTGAACCAGATAGCTTCATCTTAGGCTCTGTCGCCGCTTACCAGTTGAGGTCAATCACTGGTCTGTCTTAAAAAAACAACTTTCTCTGATTCTTAAAACCTAAATTATTATTTCTCCAATAGAGTACCTCGAGCGGGTATTTTTGCAGATTTACATCTAAATATAAAAAGATATTTCGAAAATACAGTGTGAAATTTTTTGGTTACGAAACATCTCACTTTCTAAAATAAACGGTATGTTTAAATCTGATGGCAAACGAACGAAGACTGAAAACATCCATTCAGTGGAAATCAATTAGAATGGACAAGCTTTCGAGATTGCTTTCTTGTTACGAACTGAACCGCTGAACGACGGACGCGTGTGCGTAGAAAATAGTTCAATTAGTGTTCAATTTCATTCGTTCACACAAAATCAATCTTTATTAACACCACAACGAGTTCGAATTACAACACACAACCATCTTATTAAATACATTGACTTCTTCAATCATTTATAATTCCAATTGCAGATTACAGTTACGTATGTTTACAATGCGTAAAATCTAAAGAAGCAATTCTTCTATCAAGTCACGTTGTCGATTTGATATTAACCTAATTCTGTAAATTGTCAAAATCTATCAAATTGTTAGTCTATATAATACTTCGACAGCTTCTTTTTAAACATTTTGGAGGGCAAGATCGAAGGAAGGAGAGGAAGAGGAAGACCCAGACATACTTACACCAGCCAAATAAAAGAGAATGTGGCTGTCGAGTCATATGAAGACGTGAAGAGGCTGGCAGAGGACAAAAATCAATGGTGGTTACTCCACCGACGAGAGCCTAGCTCTTAAATAGATGATGATGATATAATACTTACGCTTTTACTCGCGCGAGTAAAAGCGAGTAAGAATTACTATGAGAGTACTCGCTACTCGCCGGCGGTGGGAAAAGTGCCTGACGTAAGGTTGTTTGATTAGGTCAAGATATATATTTATCTGCAATTACAAGTAAGTGTTAAACGTGCAAAGAACAATTAAAGACATGTTAACTTATGATTCTTGAACCAAGATACCTATCAATTACGAAGATGTTAAATTATCTTGAATGCTGCGAAATTATAAACATTTTGTCTGTCGGTTCGAGAGAATAACTTTAATTCAAGATGATTTCGGATTCTTGCAAGATAATAATGGTTTTACTAATAAATTTCTTAATTCAAGTAGTTTTCATTGCACGAAATGGAAAATTACACTTAATATGAATGCTCATTCTGTACAACTTTGTGTAGGTAAATACCTGTTTTCGTTCCTCTTGACTACAGATACCATCTATATTCAACTTATCAGTGAATACGGCTGATTATGCCTTAATTAAGGAGGGAATTTCCTTTCGTTTTCCATAGATAGCTCCATATTGATAGGCGTTAATGACGCGCCAACGGAACTAATTGGCGATAAATGAACGGAAATCGTTTCACGCTTTTAGCGTTCACTTAGGCATCGTTCAATTATACATATGTGTGTAGTAAACACAGAGACAGACACACAGACGGAAAGAGTCACACAGACGGAGACAAAGAGAGACTGGTGTCGTTTGAAATGTGGTGTTAGAAAGGAACAGATCAGGACGGAAAAGAAATCGAATGAGGAGGTTCTGCATCCGAACTTGGCACCCATTTAATATCTCAAATCTTTTGTCGGCGAAGTTCACAATCACGCATATTCTTAATATTGAACTTGGCCCCCATCTTGACATTTATGTTTTTGGTGGGATATTATTACTTTTTGTGAAGTTTTTTTTATTATTTATTGCTCAAAAGTAAGTTATTTATGAAACTATATTGTGTTTCAAGAGATATTGCTTGACTATAATAATGACCCGAAACCCTACCGATGGAACTTTCATATTTGAAGAGTTCTTTCGATTTCTTCACGACTCCTTCTTCAGATCCTAACCATATGACAATTCTACTTCACTAAATAGTGCTTTTCAAGAGCAAATGCACGAGTTACTATACAAAATACTCAAACCTCTATAGGTTCCCCTATAACATTTGAAGATTTCCCTCGATTTCTCCTGCAACCCCATCTTTTTGACCCTGATCCTGACCTTGACCTGATAACAGTGTGTCCCATGTGTGTCTGTCTGTCTGTCTATCACCTCTTCACGCTTAAACTGATTGAGATGATAGATGGTATAGAAATGAGTACCGGGGAAGGACTTAGGATAGTTTTTATCCCCGAAATCATCCCCTAAGAGGGTGAAATGAGGGGGTGAAAGTTTGTATGGAGCTACGATATAAAAGAGTTCCACGCGGACGGAGTCGCGGGCAAAACCTAGTCGACTACTTAATAAACATTAATTTACGTGAAAGTGTATATTATTACTATCTATATTAATACCCAATTTCAATAGAAGCCCTGAAGGACACGTTTCCATTTGTGTTATTGATTGTCTATTACCGTAATAAAGAGAATGAATTATAGCGATCTGGGTAAACGAAAGTAGTCATTAAGTTGATTAATTATTTAAAAATTGAAGAGATATTTACTAAAGGAACATAAATACACCCCAGGCGAAAAGTATGGAAACAAGCTTACATGGCCATACAAATCCGAGATTTTCAAACACAAAATGCTAAATTAAAAAAAAAATATATCGAACATTTTTACCATTTCTGTTACAGTGGTAACAGAAATACAGCCTCTGTAAAAATGTTAACTGTTAGCTATGACGGGTTATGAGGTACAGTCCGGTAATTAACTTTATTTTACAGCGTTTATTAAGTACGAGGGCTGTTCCGAAAATAGTTAGTCAACAGCGTACTATTAATCGTATTCATATAATTTTACTGTAGCTCAAAGGCAAATTTCATTACAAACTTTTTCGTGTAAATGTCACTGGCCAGTGACATTCCGTTATTTTTTCATGAAATCAGAAAAAAAACATGTCTGCCACTTTTTGCCCGCAAAAATGGAGCTAACGCGGGAAGCATTTCGTGCTATGATATATTATGATTATAAACGAGGGCTAACTTACAAGGATTCTCATGAAAATTTAACTAGTGTTTTTGGGGCATTATCCCCATCTCTTGCCACTGTCAGTTACTGGTTCCGTGAATTTAAGCGTGGGCGGAGCGACGTCAAAGATGAGCCTAGACCGGGGCGACCGCCAACGGCAGTCACTCCAGAAAATGTTATCAAGGTGGAGTGGCTAATCAAGGAATCTCGAAACATTACCCACTGAGAGATTCAGGATGAACTGAAGATTGGATCCCAGGCAGTTTCTACCATTTTGCATGACCACCTTCAAGTTCGGAAGGTTTCGTCTCGATGGATACCACATTTTCTCACACAGGAGCAAAAAGATAGACGTGTCGATTGGTGCAAATTTATGCTAAAAAAAATCGATAAAGGCGATTCACAACAAGTGAGCTACATTGTGACATCCGACGAATCTTGGATATATAGCTACGACCCATTTACAAAACAGCAATCCACGCAATGGGTCTTTGAAGAAGATGATTTACCTACTAAAGTAGTTCGCGGCCGAAGCGTCAACAAAAAAATGGTTGCTGTTTTTTTTCGACGTAGTGGACCGGTAGCCGTAATTCCACTTGAAGATCATAAAACAGTTACCAGCCAATGGTACAGTGAAGTTTGCTTGCCACAGGCCTTCCAGGAGCTGAACGTCAGCCGTCCAAGTACTGGAACCCGGGGCATAATTTTTCATCAAGATAATTCTCCGGCTCACACGGCTGCCAGAACCATGGATTTTTTTAGCAAATCAGGAGTGCAACTGCTACCACACCCTGCGTACAGCCCTGACCTGGCTCCGTGTGATTTTTTTCTGTTCCCCACGTTAAAAAAATCATTACGTGGGCGACGATTTTCGACGGCGGATGAAGCAGTAGACGAATTCAGGCGACTTTTTTTTGACCTTCCGCAAGAACAGTTTTTTTCCTGTTTTGAAAGTTGGTTCAGTCGAATGCATAAGTGCATAAATGTAGCAGGGGAATACTTTGAAAAATTGTAATTAAAGTTTTATTATATTCCTTAAAGTTTTTGTTTAACTAAAAATTTTCGGAACAGCCCTCGTAATAATCAAAAAGCTACGTTAGACATTCCCAAAATAAATTAATGAATGCCTGAATGGTTACAACTTACTAATATTGCAAAAATGGTAACAATAAACAATAGGAATAGTTATATTTATTGCTTTTTAGGGCTCCGAAGATTCTTCCCTTAAAGCTAGCGGAAATAAAAAAATGTTTTTTTTTATTTCCGCTAACTATAAGGGAAGAATCTTTACAGAGGCTGTATTTCTGTTACCAGTGTCATAACAGAAATAGTAAAAATGTTCGATAATATTTTTTACTTAATTTAGCTTTTTGTGTTTGGAAATCTCGGATTTGTATGGCCATGTAAGCTTGTTTCCATACTTTTGGCCTGGGGTGTATATTGGTGTCTATTTTACACAAAGCGATAAATACTTAATTTCTCCTAAAACGGTGAGCTCTATGATACGCACAACAGATGCAAGATGGACAAAGACTGTCACAACGTGGGAAGGCAGATGAACAAGAGACAGACCGAAAGACCGCTGGGTAGACGATATAAAGAAAATAGCGGGAAGCAACTGGACTGAAATCACGAAAGATAGGGAAAAATTGAAACAGATGGAGGAGGCCTATATCTTGAGTTGTATGTTTTTTAATCCATGGAACCCCGAAATGGGACCACGACTAAGTGTATTGTTTATTTAGTTTTATTGCATGTTATTTTTTTTACAGAACCTGTTAGCACTAAGTCAAGGAACAATAAAGGCTCTATTATTATATAATTAATATTATTCCTTCGGTGAATCCTCAAATTATTACTTATTTCTCCTAGAATTCACGTTTTTTTTTGTTGCAGCATTCGGACCCGGGGGAGGGCCGGCGGAACGTGACCGACGTGGGAGTGGGCGCCGGCGACATGTGGATCAGCGCTGTGGAGGGCTCCATCCTCACCTGGGAGGAGGTCAGTTGGATATATAAGAACACTCTTGAACTAACATCTGTTTCTAATGGGTGAGCTTTTCTCAGCTCAGTGGGCTTTTCTCATTTCCGTGGGCTTTTCTCATTTCCGTGCAGTGTCATAACTGTGGATGTTGATTCCGTCCGTGGTTGTAGTTATAAAACACTTAAGCCTATGCAATTATAAATTTATTTAGTATCGAAAATAGTTACTGCTTTAGCGTGTTCTTCTAAATAAAGGGTAAAATTCCATTTTAGCGTCAAATTACACCCTTTGTAGCATCCTCCTGAAAGTGAGCACGCAAAATGTGAATAGTCCGAATATTAAAACAAGTCGTATCCCCAGACACAATTAACATATTTAAGAACCATGTCTACTCATATTAGACAAGACATTCGGTTAAAAATCGCATTCTAATCAATTTGAATCGCAAAAAGGGTCAAGAAGAAATACAATTCATAATTGTCCCAGCCAAATCATTCCAAAATCACTGGGTGACAAAACAACGTCTAGTAAAAGCCAATACTGGTGTAGACTCTTAATTTATTATTAAGTACTCCAAAAGAAAGAAGGCAAAAATATGCCGAGTGACGAAAATCCCATTCTGATATCTCAAAGAATTACGAAGCTCGAAGGAAACGCTCGAAGATTGTGAATTTGTGACGTCTGTATCTGCGAGCGTCGGAGGTTAAGGGTAGTAAGTTGGTAAATGACAATCGTTTCATAGAAGGTGCGTTTTGCGGAAAAGGGACGTAATATATCTCCCCCCCGCTCTTAACACTTGGACACGATATTTTTAATCCTTTTTCGGGAAAATTCAAGTGTCTGCACGAAAAAAAGGTACCCTTCAAGATTATAGTGTCTATTGCAGGGAGACTCCATTTTCAGTCCACCTTGCCCCGTTGGTAGTTTGCCGCTTAGCAACATTACACTCTACAGAAAATAGAGTTCTATTCTGTTGTTTCTTTCAATCTCACATAATATATCAACAAAGCCTATCTGATGTATAGACGCCTTCGCTCAAGGGCCCTTCCGTCCAGGTCACGAGCGTGACCTTCGTCTCCGAAACAAAGGACAACTAATTGTCAATTAAAGCCAGCTCTAATGAAACAGCTGACGTGCGGGGATTAATTGTTTCGGACAGGGTTGGGTATACGGAGTGTAAATAAATGAGTGGGTAAAAGTATCTTGAGTAACTTTTTAGTTATGCCAATGACATTCATAGATTTTCAAAAATGACCATCAGCTAGACCGTACTCCTTAGTGAATGACACATTTAAACTTTGCCAAGTATGTATGGTTTAAATTAATATCTTGAAACGAATAAATTACTAGTTTTCGTACTCGGTATATAGAACTTAAATACCTCGGTATTTTTTCACTTTGAATTTTCTGGCTCCGCATATAAGTAGTGCAGGATAAGATGGCTGTTTGCTAACGGCATTGCCGTTATTGTATTGTCACCTAAGTATACTTAATCTACAATACCTACATCTATATTTTAGGTACAGTCAGCAGCAGAAGTAGCAAAACAGTTGAAGGGCTCAGAATGATGCTCTATTATTTGTGTCTTAACACATTCACTACCAGGAAACACCGTAGGCGCTTTCCGCTACTTAACGGGAAAATCACGGAATCGGCTACGACCCTAGCGGGTAGCGATTCTTGACAGAGAATGTGTTAAGAAGGTGGCAGGCTCAAAATTGGTAGACCACTATCATCACTGTTTCTACACACGTTCTTATTGCCTCATTAAAGGCGTGTGTAGATGAAGCTAATGTACGGCTGGTAACATAGAAACATACACTGAAACTAGTTTTTACAATTGTATCGCAGTTTATCAACACGCTCGCATAAGAATGGCGTGAAAATTATGTTAATCTTATGCAAAACATGTAGGTACCTGTGTAACATGCATAACAATAAAATTGACAATTCACGTCGCCATAAGTACTAGAAGGCAATGGAGTTGGCTTCAAGAAGTGTTATTTTAACTCGCCATTGTTATTAAATTGTGGTTATCTAGTTCGAAACTAGGGCTCGCGGTATCCGTGTAATAAGCGGAACCGTGTACACGTGTCCTTAAGCCCGGCGGTACTAAGAACCCGAATTACACGAACCCGCCAAGATCCGTCCCGTCCCGTCCCGTTTCCAAGAAACGTTTCTCATCTCGGCTCCGCTCGGGTAACGGGCAAGGCAACTCGACCCATCCGCGCCGGTTTGAGTTGAAGCAAAAATGATTTGTGAATATACCTACTCTTATTTATTACTTGCAAACTCGTAGAGTAAAATGTATTTGTGTAATTTAAGGGTTTTTTTCATTTCGCATTTTTTTTGATAAACAAGTCGTTGGATTCCCAAGCTATATTAAGTTTTATGTATTTGCATTAAAGTCGAAATTTCAACAAATAAATGAAAGCTTTTACCTATGCCCTAAGTCTCCTTTGTTTTTTCTTGTTCGTGCGTAACGGGGTAAAGGGTTTTATGACATTACCTGGTAGGTAGGTACTAGAGCTAGTAAGATATGACAAAATTATTTTTAAATTTCTAATGAGTCTTTAGTAAGATTATAGTTCGCCACTCAGTCGGTTGTCTTTACGAATCTAACTATTGCCATTTTTGTTATATATAAATATTTTGTTAATTGTTGGTAATTTTGTTTTTATTATTTTTTGTTTGTTAACGTGTTGTTTTTTATTAAAAATGAAGAGAAGTTGGGTATGGAATTATGCCACTAGACTCGGTGACAGAGCTTTTTGTGACTTGTGCGATGATCGGGCAAACAATGAGTTTTCGTGTCGTGGTGGTTCTACAGGAAGTTTAGGGAAGCATTTAAAAATAGTTCACCTAAAATCTCCAATCCTGATGCCTAATGAGTAAGTTCATTTTTATTACAATATTCTGTTGAATATTTCGTAATTTAGTATGCTTTGCAAATGATTTGGTAATGTATTAAATTAATTACATATTCTGTGTATATGAAAAGGATGCGTTACTATAGGTATGTGCAAACAAATTATTCGAATACACAATCAATGATCCCCAAATTATTCACGAATGCTTATAGGGGGACAGAAAGAAAACTATGTGTGTAAGAAAATTTACTGATATATTTTTTTATATTTGTTTTTAACATTATTAAGGTAAATAAATTACTAGCTTATTAATGGAATATGTTATTCGTTATTAATTTATTCGCTACTCATTCCAGTAGGATTATCAAATATTCGAATTTATTAAGTATCGTTTGCAAATCAGTTGTTAGTTTTTATCGTTATTCATTAGTTTAATAACAAACAAACAATTTTGCTTACCTCAGAGCTTATATAACATTACTTATATTGACAAACAAGTTGTTGATATTTGATAAACATGTAATTTATTTGTAAGAAATTTAAAATGTACTTTATGCTTTATCTAGTGCACTTAACAAATCAAGATAATACCGTAAAACACCCTATCTTCGCCTATCAGGCCTAACTTCGCTTAAAAAGAAACTGTGTAAGTTTCTAATAAAATGTGTACCAAACGTGCGTGTTATTTACTTTTATGAGTATCTTCAGCAGTTTTAATTTTAAAGCGTTTTGAATAGTGTTTGGTCAGAGTTAGGGCTTCCAATCCCGAATCTCGCCTTTTTTGCGGCCTTTTTCAATCCCGGTATTTTGACCTACAATACCGGGATCCCGGTATTTCCAAAAAGTATAGAAATTATGCGATGTAAACTCAATCAACCCGCCAAAATTATAAAAATTAAGGCTCCGCGAAGCATTTTTAGCTATAATACACGGTATTCAACTCACAATAAATAATTAAATAACAAAATTTAACGTACAACAATCATTCAATAAGCTAAAATACAAATACAAATAGTTTATTTGTTCAACATAGGTAAAATCGTACATAGGCACAGATCTTAAATACGTGTTACTGGTATCACTATGTCGGGCCGCAAGGCATACAAATTTTAGCTATGGACTGTCACTACGAGGGTGTACAGTTACCATTAGTTGTAGTCTCACTGACAGAAATTCGTTAACAGTATAATATGCTTTGTTCATTAAAAATTTAAACAATTTGATGAATGAGTCTTCTATATTTCTTATGGGGTTCGGAACTTTATTATAAATTCTAGGAGCCATCCCAAGTACACTTTTCCTGAAAAACGCAGTTTTGGATGGCATGAAACTTATTTGATTTCTAAGGCGTGTACTTCTAAAACTTTGAAATAAATGCAGATTGCTTTTTACAGAGATTACAATAACTATCGATTCAACAAATAAATATCTGCCATTAAAGTATATATAATTAAAAAGTCTAAAAAGTTGGCTTGTTGACTGATTTTTAATATCATAAAAGAGTAGTTCAATTGTCATATTGAACCCATTTACTTATTTTAATTATGGATTGTTCGAAGAGTCGTAAACGGAACTTAAAGGGATTTAAGAATAGATGATTTATTAGAAGTACCTACAAGAATATTGTGTTGTGTTATTTGTTATATTTTCCTTTTTATTTTGTTGATTACAGTCTGTTAATAACTTAATATGGAGCGAAAGAGGCTGATGATTATATTTGTATATTATTATGCATGCGTAGTAAACGAATTTAATTCAATTTAGTGTTTTATTTCATAATTCTAACCCCTGACTAACATTTCTTGTATCAATACCGGGATCCCGGTATTGACGAAGACCAACTCGGTATTAATACCGGCTTTACGAAAGATCCGGTATTTGGAAGCTCTAGTCAGAGTGGTGTGACCACGTTCTTTTTGCTTATGAATACTTCTGTCACATGGCTTACAGGTGCGTCTGCATGGTTATTTAACCTATATTTCAAATGTAATGCTCTTTCACATAAAAAATAAATATGTATTTTCTCGAGACACGTGTAATATAAGAGTAATCATAATCATTTACAATGTCGTCGTGCGGGGTCAACACACCATCTACTTTCCAAACTACGCCTACCCCTAGAAAAAATAATATGTATTAGTCATTATGTTATTATATGTATTAAAAAACGTATTTATCAAATTTTAATAGCGGTTGATTTACTGAATTATAAAAAATGAAATTCAAGGCCAAAAACCCTAACCTGATTACAGCAGGGTAATGCAATAAGTATCTAGTTAATTTTATTTTTTGCGTATGAAAACCAGAACCCCTCTTTATTTTGCAGCAGTCGGGAAAAAGTTATAAGAAGTTTTTCATGTCTATCTTCGTCGTAGAAGAAACGAAACAATGTGCTAAATGTGGCCTGTTGTTACACAGGAGTTCGATTCACTATACATTACAGGAGGTAGAACTTAATTTCAATGGCGTGTGCCTAATGCCTACATTCACTCATGTTAGATGGGGTAGGCGAAGTTAGGCAAAAATACATAACTACGCCTGCAGCCTGAAGATTCATTTTCAAAAATAAGTAAAAGCAGGCGAAGTTAGGGTCTTATACGCTATATTATTTTGTTCCAGAGCGAAATTAGTTTGTTTGTTAGTTAGTAGTAGTTTGAAATTAGGTATGTAATAAGTAAGGAAGAGGCAAAGAGTCAAAATAAACTTCACATCAATAAATTGGGATTAGTAAGCTAACCTCAAAAGAAACGAGATATACAGCTAGGAGAAGGATGAGGATGATAATTTTCAAGTAAAGAAAGTTTCATTGCAAACTATGTTCATTGCAGAAATTCATCTGTTGACGATGGTACCGAGACCGAGAGTGTCGTGAGTGGCGCTGAATGGGTTAACGGTAAAGTTACAGTGGCTATTCGAATTTACTAAATAACTGTCACACATGTTTCAAACATACGTCGTACATAGTTGATATAGTTCAATATTTGCCGTACACGTAACTAGATGTACACTAAATTATCTATCATTGAGTATTGTAAGTGTCTCGAATTTATTATTTGGTTAAATCTGAAAGTCTTAGCTAGGAAAGTATTGATAAACAAGTCTTTGAATTCCAAGAAATATTAAGTTCCATGCATTTGCGATAAAGTCGAAACTCCAACAAAAAAATGGAAGCTATTACTAACGAGTAAGTCCTAATTCTCCTTTGTTTTTTTTTGTTCGTGCTTGCCGAACAAAAAAAACAGCTGTAGTAGCAGGTAATCTAAAAAACCCTTGTTTTATTAGATTACCTGCTACTAGAGCAAGTAAGATAATAATTGAAAGACTACCGACATTATGATGTTAAGTTAAGCATCGAAACGTTAATATTATATTAAAAATATTGTAATTAAAATGCATAACCTAGTATCATGGGCAAATTTTACTCATTTAAAAACTGTGTTGATTTTTATTTTATTCACCCGATTGCCTTTTTTTCCTTTTTTTGTGTACATAAGTATTCCATTAAATTTTATTTATATTACGAGGAATATACTCTATATACTCTACAGTTAAATTTTAATGAGGCATCAAACTATTTTTGACATTACCAATACTTATTATGATATCCAATAGGTTTGACAGTAAAAAAACGAAATTCGAAAAGTACGAGCCATGATCTTTATCGTAGCTTTTAAAGGCAACGTCTCAAATCGCCTTTACACGATGAAAACGGTTCGGAACGGGTCTTAATTACACGGTTCCTAAGGAACCGTTCCGAACGGGGCCATAAACCCGTTTCCGTTAACGCAGAAACGGGGACCCGGCTACGGGTACACGAAACCCGGGCTCGACCGCGAGCCCTATTCGAAACCTACTCAGCTAAGGTAGCCTAGTAGTTCTGTCATGCGGCTATCAAGCTGAACTTAGAATACGCAACATTACAAACGTTAACGTTTCGGTGAAGGAAAACATCGTAAGGATACCGGTCTAATCACAATAAGGTCTGGTTTTCCCTCTGGGTTGGAAGGTCAGAGGGCAGATGCTTTCGAAATATTGGGATTAGATGTGATAACGGACCCCGGGTTCCTTTAGGGCACAACCGGGAATAAAGTTAGGTTAGGTTAGGTTTTATTTTTTTATTTATTTATTTATTGACTTATCTAGTTCGTATTATGACTTCCCTTATTTCCCTTGCATTGCAGTCAAATTATCTAGACGGGGGTCTAAAGAAGGCTTCACCGTAAAAAATGGCTGCAACGGCTTTGCACTTGTAAAGGCGAGTAGTTTGAAATGGCGTCCGAGTTCGAGTTTGTAAAAGTTGTTAGAGTTGGTAACATAAAAAATGTTACCAACTCTAACAAGTGAAAACTTCTTTAGCGGCGCTGTGCACTTTTTGGGATGGGGAAAAATTGATAAATTCGCGACGGAGCGTAGGAGGTCACGTGACGTGTAGGAGCGTAGGATTTAGTGTTGCCAATTGCCGGAATACAAAAAGCGAGTTGCAAATTCAAATTTTTTTAAGCAATTCGCAAGTTTTCACTCCAGCCTAAAAACGGGAGCCTATTACTAAGACTTCGCTGTCTGTCCGTCCGTCTGTCTGTCACTGTATTTCAAGAACTGCGATAGTTAGACATTTGAAATTTTCACAGATGATGTATTTCTGTTGCCGCTATAACAACGAATACTAAAAACAAAATAAAATTAATATTTAAGGGGGGCTTTTTTTGCCGTTTTTATAGATGGTACGGAACCCTCCGTGCGCGAGTCCGACTCACACTTGGCCAGTTTTAAGTTAGGTGACTTATGAAATTCCCGTAGTATTCGCAGTACTGTAGGGACGGGCAGGGGGGACGGGCATTGTAGTGCCAGACAGCACTGTAGAGGTAGCATAGACTACCTACCTATACAGTACCTCCTTTTTTTCCAGTTCCTTTTAGGCCATTAAATAAACTGGTATGTTTAGTCGCAAATTATTCCAAAAGATAGTGAATTTCGCTTAACACTGTGCTCAAAAAAATCATCATGTGTTAGTGGTGGTTACGTTATTTTCGCATAGCGACAAGAGGTCAGTTACCGTCCTAACTGTGTAAGGAAAAGAAAACCGGCTAGCCGTGTGTCTACTTTATATAAATAAACAAACAAACACAATCTATTATTTCATGGGAAACGAGATAGTTCAATGATAAATGATAATATTATCGTATCGGTGTATATTTTTATTGCATAGTTTAAATTTCGGCTGGCGTAATACGTGTGAGATTATTATTATCTTGGTCTGTGATTGAAATAATAGCCGAGTGGTTGGACTTGCAAACTTAGGCCCTATTTACATCATGCAAGAACTTGCATGCGAGTTCCATTACATTGCTGGGCGGCCGGCTGGCGAGGTACGGTCAGTAGGATCAAACCCTGCGATGTAATTAAAATCGCATGCGAGTTCAGCCATCATGTAAATGGACCCTTGGGGTCGTGGGTTCAAATATCATTTCAACTAAGCTTTTCGGCATAGGAAAACCTTCATCACGCAAGAATACAAAGCTTGACGGTCCAGAGCGAACAAGCCGCCTTTTGCATATCAACGATATGTTAATGCCCGGAACCTTTGGGTATGCCGATGATAGCACAGTTGTAGTCAGATATCTGTCCGGTGCAAAGGCCAGCAATGATGAAATTCAATCTTGTCGGCAGGATATGGTTGACCGCGCGTTTGGAATTGACTCTTAGGGCAGTCTCCGACTGGGGCGATGCTAATCTAGTCAAGTTCAACGCAACCAAGACGCAGGCGTGTTTGTTCTCCACCAAACTTTCAACTTGACTTCAACTTTCCGAGGTGTATCCGTTCCAATAATTTCAGACCATCTGCAGCTACTTTAGCATGGACATCAAGTCCAATATGAACTTTGGGCTCTACATTGAATCCTTGGCGCAAACTGCTGCAAAAAACTTGGCATCCTCTCTAAGGTGAGGCGGTATTTCACACCCAGGCAGCTTCTTCAGCTTTACCAAGCACAGGTCCGGTCGTGTATGGAGTACTGTTGCCACCTCTGGGATGGATCCGCTAAATATCAGCTAGCCGCCTTGGATTCGATTGATGAGCGTGCCAGGAAGCTCATTGGTGACCTAGATTTAACTGAGGCTAAAGTGCAAAGACTGGAAAACCGTAGAGAAGTAGCCTGCTTATCGGTGTTCTACAGGATACATTTCGGAGAGTGTGCCCTAGGATTGCACGATTTAATCCCGCCCTCACCATTTCGCCATCTTGGCACTAGGCGCGGTCGTGGGTTCCACCCTTATGTTGTTGATTTACCACTGATTCGCACGAAGCGCTTTGCTTCCAGTTTTCTCGCGAGGACAGCCAAAAAGTGGAACTCGCTTCCGGCAAACCTTTTCCCAGTTACATATAACTTGGATCTTTTCAAGACGAGAGTGAATAGGCACTATATAGGTATGCATGTATCACCCTCGACCTCATCATCACTTACCACCAGGTGAGATAGTGGTCAAATGCGTACCTATACATAATAATAAAAAAAATCAATTCCGCTTAGATTGAAAATAAAGGAAATCACTGTGAGGAAATCCTTGCCTAGTCCTATTTCCAGGTGCATATATTATACCTACTATCGTCTAGTACCCATTAGTCTACCTTAAAACTGGGTCGACCGTAAATTGCTGTAGTTAAGTAACTCCATATGTGTATCTTTTTACCTTACTAAGCCAGCCTATCCTATCCCAACTCCATCTACAAGCGAATACCTTCTCAGAGATGTTGTTAGAGACCAACTTACCTGAGCGAACATCGCTTTCTCTATATCAAAAGATCGTATGTTAGTTATAAATATATGGCAGTTACGACCTTTCGACAGCAGCGGGTTGGTACAGCCGACGTTAAAGATATGTTTATATTTTGCACCTTATTCCTTGGGGAAAATAAGGCGGAGAGTAGATAGTACATATCTTTGACGAAGAATGTACAGACAGGTAATTAACTTAAATGGCTGTGTGGCTCAAGGGTGGCGCCTAGGCAGTTGACGCCTCACTTAAGTTATGAGTCATTGCGTCATGGTTTAGGTACTGTATCTAAGGCGTTATAAAAAGTATTTGTGGCGTCAGGCGCGGGACACTCCGTGATTTACGTTCATCGCTACAAGTACATGCTGGTGCCCCAACGTTGGGGAACCGGCATGTTCTTGTAGCGATGAACGTCGACGTCGTCGTCGACGACGTCAGAAGGCCATAAATCTTAATGTTATGGTTGAGAAAAAAGCGCCTTTTGTAAAGATCAAACGAGTGTCCCTTCTGTACTTGTTGTTGTGGCGTCTGGTGGAATTCCTTGCTGACCGACGTTTTCGTTTCCGATCGATTATAAAAAAACATCTTTTGAAAACGAACAGCTTTAATATTAAAATGACAAGACGGAAATGACATTTCCGAAGTAAAAACCGCACTCAAATTCATAAATTCTTTTTGCAGCTACGATGCCATAACCATACACGCAAGACGGTTGCATCAGGGGTTAAAAACACAGTGCATAGTCATCGTAGGTTTACCATCAGGCATGATCGAAGTCAAGACAAGAGCAATTTCATCAAGTTTAAAAAGAAAGAGAGACATGTTATCAGTTCCAGAGTATGGGCACTCGGCACGCTTGGTACCTATAAGCGGTCTTTTATACATCATAATGTCAACATTATGATGTATAAAAGACCGCTTATATGTACCAAGCGTGCCGAGTGTGGACAACCTTGAGGTTGTCCATAAGTTAGCCCTAAACGCTAGTATCCAGAACCTGTACGACCCACAAGATGCCGAAGTCCAACATTTTTTTGAAACGATATCATCATCGCATTGATTAATCAAAAGACGTCCACTGCTGGACATAGGCTTCCTGTAAAGAGTGCCACAAGGCGGTCCTTGTGGCAGGACCGGTATCCTGTGCCACCTGCGTTCATACGCTTTTACCAGTTGTGCGGGGGCTAACAAAAACATATCTCACTCTTTCGCCCACCAGCTTTTTAACAATACTCTCTCTCACCAGGTCGCCGATCGTCTCCACGTGGACGTCCGCCGCGGACTGTCATGGCGGGAGGCGAACGACCGTATGAACTTCGTCGGCCCCAACGAGTTCCAGGTCAAGGAGGAAGATCCATTATGGAAGAAGTACATCGAGCAGTTCCAGAATCCGCTGATACTGCTGCTTCTTGGTGAGTTTTTTTTAGTTTTTTTTTTAATTCTTGAAATTAATAATTCTGACTGGCCGATAAACGTAGACGTAAACTTTGAATAGTCGGTTTGCGGTGATAGCCGTGCTGGTGCTAGGCAAAGTCCTATATATAATCAGTCGGGAGAGTTCACAAGATCACTGTAAGTATTAGGTATTCCGTATTTGGGACGGGTGTATCACTCTATCATCGGAATCCTTAGAATAATGTGCTTCCATGGAATGTTTTCAGTGGTGCTGAAAACTAAATCTTCCGCTAGTTCCGGAGTAAATAATTTTGTGTTTAGAGGGGTTGCGAGATTACCTGTCTGAGCGCCCGTTCGTCTCATAAATACTAATGTTCAGGTAGGCAAATGTTTATTAAATTTAATGGAGCTTTAACGGTGCTGGCGTTTTCACCTTGTATAATCAAAGCTTGTGTTTAACTAGTGCATTAAATTTTCATTATGCTTGGTGCAATCGGCAACGGTATTGGGGAATAAGTATAGATCAGTTTTTCGGAACTCTGTACGGAATATTTACCGTTAGCTTTTTGGCAAAGGAAAACACCGTGAGGAAACCGGTCTAATCCCAATAAGGCCTGGTTTTCTCTCTGTGTTGGAAAGTCAGGTGGCATTCGCTTTCGTCAAACTAGTGGCTATGTCAAATCTTGGGATTAGGTGTAAAAGCGGACCCCGGGCTCCTTTAGGGCACTACCGGGAATAACACTAGGAGGATGATGTTTGAGAAGTGTGTAAACATCTTGACGTCTCCTGTACTATACAGACGATTCGACGTCTGTGATAAGTATATGTCACGAGAAAAAAGGTAAAATAAATGTGTTGATCATAGATTTCATTAAGTAAACCTATATTTGGCGTCGGGCGGATGGCGATCGTACATGTTATACCAGTTTCTTAGGAAACCTGCCTCAGCGCTTGTTCCTAATTATTTAGTATTGAGTAGGTATTTTATTTTACAATTATAATTGTATATATAATTGTGGCGACCACGTACCGGAAGGCGCAGCGTGGGTAGGCCCCCGACAAGGTGGACTGATGACCTGGTAAAGGTTGCGGGAGTCCGCTGGATGCGGGTGGCGCGGGATCGGTCACTTTGGCACTCTTTGGGGAGGCCTATGTCCAGCAGTGGACGTCTTTCGGCTGATATGATGATGATGATGATGATATAATTATGAATCGCGAATCTATTGAAGCGAGCCAGTCCCGCAATCGGCTATGTCCTTTGCGAACTGTTCAATAGCTGCATACGATCAGGAGTGTACCCCGAGAGCCTGAAAAAAGTAAAAATATGCCCACTTTATAAAGGAAAGGGTAAAAAATCGGTAATAAAATCTTACCGCCCCATATCACTGGTCCCAAGCCCTAGCAAATGTTTCGAAGTAGGGTTAAACAAGAGGCTACTCGGTTTCTGGACACCAAGGAATATGCTATCGGACAGCCAATATGCTTACCGACATGGCCGGTCCACCACAGACCTGGTGCGGGAAGTGGTGCGCTGTATACTGTGCGCCCGTGAGGCGGGCCGTCATGTAGCTGTCATCTGCTGCGACCTGTCCCGTGCCTTTGACACGGCAGACCACGCACTCGTCGCCGATAAGCTTGCCCACTATGACATCCGAGGCCCAGTCACCAAGCTAATACTGTCCTTTATGACTGACAGATCGCAAGTGGTAGTGGGCGACAGGGGGAAAGTCGTATCTTCAGAGCTAAAAAATTTGATGGGGGTCCCCCAAGGATCATGCCTCTCCAACACCCTGTTCGGCGTTTTGCTGAACGATCTGCCAAAGGCGATTAAAGGTGCCGATATATTCATGTACGCCGATGACGTCACAGCAGTCGTGAGCACAACCACAGAGCGGGAGTTGGAAGCGGCACTAAATTCCGTCATGGAGCAATTGCACCAATGGTTCAAGACAAACGGTTTGGCCCTAAATAAAGAAAAAACCAGCTTCATGTCATTCAAGTTAAATGGCCATTCAAGCCCAAAGATGAGGGTGTGCGCCGGCGGTGCCCCTATACAGCATGTGAACGGCGCACGCCTTCTCGGGTTCCGTCTAGACAGCGCCCTAACATGGGAAGCGCACATCGACGAACTGTGCAAGCGAGTGGGGAGTGCTTGCTTCGCGCTGCGGCGACTGACGTTCACCGCCGGAAGGGGTGCTGTGCGTGAATGCTATTACGCGACAGTGCACTCGCTCCTGACTTATGGCGTGGAGTTTTGGGGTCGCGCCTCCGACTGGAAGCGAGTGTTCTCACAACAAAAGCGCGCCATCCGCGCGATGGCCGGTAGGCCAGGGGATGCTCCAGCGCGTGACCTTTTCCGCGATCTCAGGATTCTGCCCCTGCCTTGTTTACTCATATACCAGGTCTCAGTGTTCACACACGAGAACTTGGATATGTTCAAGCGCAAAGGCATTAATACCAACTACAACCTACGCAGCAATAGACACCACAACAGGCTGATCGCCGATCCGCACAGACTGGCCAAGTCTGAGCGATCTGTGTACTTTGCAGGCCCCTCTGTTTACAACCGCCTTCCGGACTCTGTGAGAAATGCGACTTCCACCGCAGCATTCAAGGTTGGGCTGAAAAAGTGGTTAACGCAGGAGTCATTTTATTCATATGACGAGTTTTTTAGTCTACCAATAATCCTGTAGACGTATAAAATATAGTGTGACATATTCGAATACAATATGAAAATAATTGACATTATATAATAAGAAAAACTGTAATCAATTGTATTTAAAACTATTGAACGCTCAATATTCTCGACTTGTAACAATTGTTATTAATAATATATTTCATTTCATTTCATTTCATTATGCAGAACACGTGCCCTAAGTAATTGACACATGAATCTGAAATACATTTATTAACCTGATACCCAAGTATTTATTAATGTGCTATTTACACTCAGAATTCGCTTAATCCTTTGGTAAGAAAATCGAAGTTATTAATTAAAAATTTGGCTGATTTAGGTACCTACGAAATAAGTTTCTGTCAAAAATTAAAATTTTGGTTCAAGCTTTTATTGCTAACTGTACTTTTCTGTTCATCGTCATAAACTACTCGTTGAAACGATTCTAACGAGCCTATAACGGGGTTTCTTTTAAGTCCTGAATTCCCATGGCCACCTTCTGTTGCCATCATCAGATCAGCTCAATGGTACCATAATATTGAATTGTTATCCAAACAACACTTAAGCCCAAAATTTTAGTTTAATCGGTTGAAGACGTCTGCTTAAAAATTGAGATGCAATATTCCACCCGAACAAACATATACATACGTACATACATTGCAAGTTAAATAAAAGACTTTAAAAAAATTGGTTGACCCCTTAATATCCCCAAAAACGACATGAAATAACCCTAACATCTATTAAGCTGGAATTAATCGCCATAGATAAAGCATATGTCACTTTCGCACACACACTTGTCAGAAAGGGTCGGGAGCTATTTCTTAAGCGATACACTATACTATTGACTTGCTAGTCGTAAAAATAAAGTGAATGCACATTCTCAAAATAATAGCGGCGGACATTTTGAAATGTAGGTAGTCACACCTCACACCTGAGAGTTGGAAGTGTGCCATTCGTCTACCTATCGGTGTTGAGATCATGACGTTTATTAGTGACATGCTGCACCTTGATTTTTGAAGAACGACGACAAATCATTGAAATCATAGAAGCCTAATTATTAGCGCCGCTAAATGACCCCACAGAAAAGGTGCCCTTTGAGACGGGGTGTCAAAACGGGGTACACTACATAACTCCTAAGTGGGATTTGTCCGAAAGCATATTTTTTCCGAATTTCATAATTCCGAAAACTATGTTCCGCTGTTATTATTTTTGATCTTTCAGGATATAATACTAACCTAACCTATTTATGTATTTCATTTGATAATCTGCGTCCAAATTTTCGTTAAGCGCGGTAAACGGCGTTCGGAATTTTGAAATTCAGGAATAATGATGCTTTCGGACAAATGACTCTTCGAAAGTTTGTGTGTTCCCGTCAAAACGATGCTAGGCAGCTGTTTTGTCTTTCGCTGGTTATAGTATATGTTTTTCTAGTAGCTACGTGAGTTGAATGTTTGTACGCAAGGGGTACCCTTGTCAACTAACCGTCCCATAAAATAAAATAAATGAAAACAACATGGATCTTCAAGGTTGACATAGGCTTTTTATACCAAAAGGACTAGTTTAAGGGATGGAAAACAAGCTATATGCGTATGCATGCAAGCTTTTTACAATGCTCTTTAATCAAGTTCCTTTGTCAAATACGGAATGAATTTTCCTCTGTTCACTCAGTGATTGTCATTTATTTTTATAACTACCGTCCTGCATTGTTTATGAATGTTATATAAGCTTGCATGGCTTGTTTAGTCTGGGAAAAAATGACTCAGACAACAATGTGGTTAATTAAGAGTTGGAATATAAATACTTTCTAGCAGTAGGTATTAATGATATTGTCTAACAAACTCGTTACATTACCACATTATATATTTTTAGAAAATCTCCGGCTCGTGCGGTTCTTGGCATTGGCTCGGTTCGATTCCCGGCTTAGAACAATTACGTTCTTTTATTAGTATGTTTAATGTTTATTTCGATGTTAATCTAAATCTCTTATAATAACACTATAAACTTCAAACTTTTCTTTAAAATCATCGAAGTGTATAATTCCATGCATGTTTCTTTACATTGCGGGTTACATAGGTATTTATACTGCGTTATATCTATCAAACCACGCAATGTAGTTTAACTTGCATGTGTAATTTGAGCTTGTCTTGTAATAAAATACAGAATTTTGAAAAAGGAAACTATATTTTTTTTTAACGGGAGCATAGTTAGACGATATCAGGTTTTTGTTGGTTGCATTTTTCCCCAGCTTTATTTATTAACATGCAATTTTATATGGGAAAAATAATAACGACGTTCTATGGGGTAGCCGTACGCATAGATATCCAAAACATCTTAATTATTCAATAATATTCGTTTTGTGGAAAGGGAACAGAATCTGTCTCACGTTACACTATAAGTCCGTTCCTTTTTTGAAAGTTTAATTGCGTTAAAAACATTAAGTATTATAATTGAAGCAAACTCTGTTTAAATCAACGTTTAATAAACACTAACATATATATAAAATATATAACACAACAATAACATCGGTCGCTAGGAGGAGGATGATATACAGACTTATAATTATTATAATATGCCCAAAGTCACTGGAGGGTATAATAATGATCAACTGTATGCCGCGGGGTCATTGGCACGCTGGCACATGCGTAGTCGTCACACCTGTGATATTTGCAAATAGAGTTAATATAACAAGGTTGTATAAAAAACAAATTTTTGCTACTATTTTTTTTGCCGACTGTACTTTTTTTCACCAACTCGTTGAGAATACCTTTCTCCATAATCAGATCAGTTCGGTCGGGCTTATATATTTTATTGTCACCAAAGTCGGCTCGAGGGCGGGGCAGGTTGCACGTAGAACCGATGGCCGTTAGGGCGGTAAGGGTTCTCGAGTGGCGACCACGTACCGGAAGGCGCAGCGTGGGTAGCATAAGGTGGACTGAGCAGCTAGTAAAGGTCGCGGGAATCCGCTTGATACGGGTGGCGCAGGACCGGTCATTGTGGCACTCTTTGGGGGAGGCCTTTGTCCAACAGTGGACGTCTTTCGGCTGATATGATGATAATGATAAAACTGGACTCAATTGGATGTCAGCATGTTGAAAAATGGTTTGCAAATTTTGATGACGACTTATACACACGAACAGAGCAGGTTAAATAAAAGCTTGTAGCTTTGCTTTGTTCCTGTGTCGGCCCTTAAAGGTAAGGGAGGCTGTCCCAAAGCATATCTATAACTGGAACTGCTGGGTGCAGGCCATTACGACGACCGCTTGAGCCTAGTTGGTAGTGGCCCTGCCTACGAAGCAAGAGGTCCTGGGTTCGAATCCCGGTAAGGGCATTTATTTGTGTGATGAGCACGAATATTTGTTCCTGAGTCATGGATGTTTTCTATGTATTTAAGTATTTATTTATCTATATAAGTATGTTTATCGTCGTCTAGTACCCATAGTACTAGCTTTGCTTAGTTTGGGACTAGGTCGATTTGTGTAGGATTGTCCCCTAATATTTATTTATTTATATTTATCAGGGCAAAAATGAAGGACTTTGCAGCCATACAGTCGCTATAGTTAGGTACCTTGGTAAGAAGCATCTTTCTTATATTATTCTTCCCCCAGCCATCTTATATCCTCTGTCGCCCAAACTCAGACGTGTCCCACTTGACAATCGGCTAAACTCGGCTCTCGCGCACTCACCGTTGCGCCACGGCGATGACACGCAAAAGTGACGAGGTGACAACCCTCTACCTAGAAGAAAGAGCGCGTGCTATGCGGCAGAGCGGTAGGACATGATTTGAGCTTTCAGTTGTAATACATCGATTTTGTTAGACAGTAGACCTTCTGTACCGTACAATGAGACAGTGTAGAGTACCTACTTTGCTAAAATATTTAAATTAACAACACACGCAAACACGACGCATCCATACAAACCTATGCGTAGTATGTGCTTGCTTTACCATGCGTTTTTTTACGACCGCTATTTGCCAACACACCGGTAAGACGGGTACTCATGTGGCAGTGTGTTAATGACCCCACGAAATATATTATGTCTGCTCACCTATGCCTACTAATCATAACGAGGTAATGTCTGTGAAATGTTAGTAGCTTTGTAAGTTTGTATGTAGGAGTGATCTCCGGAATGACTCATCTGATTAAGGCTGCTTTCACGTGCGCTAGTGTGAACCTTAATGTGATTATTTAAATTTTACGATAGATATTAAAAAAAAGGAGGCCGCTACACACTGTATTTAGTATTTAAGTACCTTGTGAATACAACAAACTAGTCAAATCAATTCGTCAATCTATATGCGTCCAAAGTTAAAACGGCCGTTTTCCTTTTGAGTTCATAGATTGACGAATCCAGGAACATAAAAACTAGTTCAGATGAGATTTTTTAATATCTATCGTTAAATTTAAATAATCACAATTATTTACCAGTGGCGCTAGTGTGCACGTGAAAGCAGCCTTAAAACACAATTCTTTTACCTGTATATAGAATGACCTTTAGGGTGTGTACATCCATATCCATACTTATCACAAACATGACATGTGAACATGACATGACAATTTGACAAATGAAAGTCGATTAGACCAAATGGTATTTATCGAATAGTCAGGATTCATGATAATTATAGAAATCCAATAGGTAATTCAAGGTTTTTCACATTATAACTTGTGCGTGCGTGCGAAATAGAATCCATACTAACGCTTAAACCGCTGAACTGATTTAGATAACATATTGTATAGATATAGTCCGAGTCCCAGGGAAGGATATAAAATAGTTTTTATCCCGAAAATCATCCCCTAAGGGGGTGAACATTTGTATGGAGCTACAATATAATCGAGTTCCACGCAGACAGAGTCGCGGGCAGAAGCTAGTATTTAAGCAATATAAATACTAAATGTTTTTTCAAAAAACTGCTTAAAAGCAAAAATTAATGTAAATACTTTTATACGTCAAACTCTACCTCTTTGTATCTACCTCGTTGGCTTTGCTTTACTCGCGATCATACGAAGTGACACAAAAGATCATTTACGCAGTCATCAGTATGTAAACATGAATGAATAACTTGTTATTGATACGATTCATTAATGAAAATGTTTTTGATTCTTGTTCCATTGTCTATGTCTTTGTTATGTGAGATGCAGATTAATGGCTTCTTCTCATAACAATCTGAGATATAGAGACGAAACATAACCTCAAATCGAAGTTACATCGTCAAGGACAGAGGCTCTAGTATAAGTTATACCGGAACAAAACGTTACGACCGCGTTCGCGTTTAGCTGTCAAACGCCATACAAATTGAGGGTAAAACGCAAACGCGATCGTAAAGTTTTGTTTCGGTAAAACTTATACTAGAGCCTCAGGTACTTTGCGTACGTCAAAGCAGGTCTATATAGCGACTCGTTATTAGGGGTTGAAAGGGTATAAAAAGATGCGCTTGCTGCTGAAAATTAGTGTCATACTATGACGTAGATATTAAAGCGTAGGTACGTATGGAATAATAGAGAACCAAATGGAAGGCAAATTTTAACCACAAGGCAAAAATAGAGAGCTTCCGTGATTGGTCGGTATTTTTTGGCTATATCTATACAAATAGAGAAATCTTTGATATGAATTGCAGCGGTAATGATTTTACGAATATTATACGCATTTAGCGCATTCGGGACAGAATAATTCAATAATATTTTGTCGGTGTTTTATGTTACATATAAAACATGCCATAGGAGGCTTTCACGAACAATCTAGTCCCAAATTAGGCTCCTGGCTGGTACAGTCAGGGTTATTGATAATACGTACATAAATCAATACATATAATAAGGACGTAAATCTCTGTATCTATCGTCAATGTCAAAAGGCGTGTACAGATATTAATGTCGTTATTTGTGTATTAATCCCCCCTTTTTGGGGTTCCGTACCCAAAGGGTAAAAACGGGACCCTATTACTAAAACTTCGCTGTCCCTCTGTCTGTCTGTCACCAGGCTGTAACTCAAGAACCGTGATAGCTAGACAGTTAGAGAACCGTGAATGCCATATAGACTTTGACTCGTTGCCGTATTCGTCTGTACCTACTGCGTGACATAAGCCTGAACCTAAATGATTCTAATCCGGGTCTGATGTAAGATGCCCTGCGATCCTATCTCGATGTCGTCCTGGGTCGAACTTAGGTATACCGTTAGAGGTGAATCTTTGAGCGTATTCTACCGTGTGTATTCGATGTTCAACCCGTTTCGGTAGCTGAATTATTAATGTATTGTGACAACCTAGGATTCTATTTTTGAAGTGCTGAATGCTGATTAGGTAGCAATGGATCGTTATACCAGTTAGACTTTGACTCGATGACACTGACGCTAAACAAGTTGTGTTAAATTTACCGACAAAAAAGAGGTGCAGATATGATGTCGCACTTAATTTAATTACGAAAGCATTTGCCTGTGGTAGTTGGTTAAGAACCAGCTTATGTATATAGTAAAGCTGGACTTCCGAGTAGCGCGGCTCCGGCGTCACTAACGCAGCGACAGTAACGCGGCGATAGAGCGAGTACTATATATACAGTACGGAAATGTATGAAGGAACGTTCGAGCGCAGCGTCACTGTCGCAGCGACAGTGACGCCGCGTCAGTGACGCGCGGCCGTAGCGGCCGTGCAATGCTCGCGCAAGCACTACTGTCGCGTGGGTCGCTGCGATCGCACGTGATTTTTTTAGGTTATTTTCGAGTAGGATATCTAAAAAATGGATGATAATAACGTATTTACGGTACTAATAAATTTAGTGTCGCAACATGCAATTTTGTACGATTTGAGTGAAACGAGCTACAAAAACCTTCACTCCCTCCGACTTTTTAAAATTGGGTCTGTTGGGCTTCGCTCCATACTATAGTAGTAAAGAAGCAAAACATCATCACCTCTTTTTTCTTTTTTTAATTGAACGGTTCATTCCTTATCAACTGTACCGCACAACCGTCAGGTATGGACTATTAACTGTGACTGACGCCGGAGTCGCGCTGCTCGGAAGCCAATCTGCGGCTGAGCCGCTGCGACAGTGACACAGCGGCCCAGCCGCTGCGGCCGTTGCGATAGAGCCGCGCTGCTCGGAAGTCTAGCTTTAATCATAAGATGTAACAACTGTTCAAATAGCGGCGGACCTTTTCAAATAAATAAATAAATTCAAGCGTGTCCCATAGATTAGGCATGAGTTATTATTGTGGATTTGAGGGCCTTTATATGCCGCTTCGAGCAAGTGATCTATTGTGGCAGCCCTTTTTTAGACTTCATAGTTAAGGCCCGTTGCCTCTAGGAAATTCCAGATTCTTTGGGCGTTGGTATGTTGTACCTTTTCTGGGTGCACGATGTGTCGCCATAGGTAGATACTTTTTTTGTGCATGAGTGTTCCGCAGGAGCAGATAATGTGCATTGCTGTTTCCTCTGTCTCCTGGCAGAACCCGCAAATTGCGTCCTGTTTCATACCCATTTGAAACAGGTGTTTGTTTAATTTGCAAAGTCCTGTCAGGATTCTCGTCACTGCGCAGGTTTTGTGCCTTTTGAGTTGTATTAGCTCTTTAGACAGTTTAATATTGAACCCTTTGATTCAGGCTTTAGCCTGTTATTGTCCTTTGGCGAACTTCCACAGCCTTATTGCCTCTGATTTTTCTGTGTTGTTTAGTAGAGAAGAGAATATGCTTTCCGTTTTGTGAAAATCTGCTCTTAATTATGTGAAACCACGTACGAATGAGACGCATCCTTGAACATGTTACTCGTGTCTTATTTTTATACTTTATTACTCACGCTTATATACGATGATACATATGTACACCTTTTTAATTGCCCGCGCTCTCTATCGTTCACGTTCTAAGGTATACATAGCACTTGTAGTAAGTATGTAGTTATCAACATGACGGTAATATACATGAAATATTCACGTAGATATCACGTTAATACGATATTCCGGTATAAAGCCCGGGTTACATTAGAGCCACGGCGCGTGTCACAGCGCTTACTTTGTATTGAACGTGGCGACACGCGGGACTGAGCTAATGTAACCACGTTCATACTATATGTATGTTACCGATTGGCAATCCCATGCGTTGCGACACGCGGCGTGGCTCTAATATAACCCGGGCTTTAATTTAGGGCAATCAGCCTAGTGACAACTGGCGTTGTGTTTAATACATTGGAGTAGGTACCTAATACAGATATGTATTAGCACAATACTACATAGTTTTAGGTGTGCAGTTCATGCAGTAAAGTTGTATGATTGCCGTTGACGTGACGTTGCAGAATTTTATTTTACAAGCAAATAAAGATTAATAAGAATGCCTGAGACTTGGCTCTACGAAATATCCCACAACTTTTTATGGTGGAAGAGTTCCGAGACTTGTCCTCTTTTTTACATGGTTTCTTTTTAGGGGATTAGATTAGCTAGAATGATCATGAAAATGTTCTCAGCGATGTTTGTCTCCGTGCTTGACTCTGGTCGTTGTCACAGTTTAACTAATTTAAAAACTGCGAATGCTCCATGTTCTGTCACACCTGAGTGCTCAAGTATCAGTCCACCTTAACATTATATCCAATTAACCACTCAAACACACAAAGTACTCTGCCTTGGAACCAACTTATGATTTCCTCCGGGTTGCTGTGGAGACAGCTGGGCCCGGGGGCAGTGAGGCTCTCGGGCTGTGCAAGGAGTTAGGCAGACGTTTATCCCTTTCGTTCCGGATGACGACTTAATTCGTCTTGTGCGATGTGCTCTCAGATCCGGTACACGAGTATACTCGTTTTAATCGTCCGGATCTGGAAAACTGGGTAGATTTTGTGTATGACTTTGCCGAAACGAAAGGGTTAAGGGAGAGGGGTCTTGACCCCCGCTCTGGGTCATGGCTCGTCCAAAGGACCTTTGGTTCGGGCTTGACGCAGAGCGTTTACTTTTTCTTATCTTTTATTAGGTAGTTAGTTTAGAGCTTATACGTATTTTATTCTGGCTTGTTTTGTAATTCCTATACCTTTAATAAATTGAACGTATTTTATGTTAACCACTGGTATGTATGTGATAAGAACGAGTGACAAAAACTTTTTATTTACGACCAAGTAAATTGATCCTGTTTCCCCTAATTGTTTCCAGCAGCGGTTAATACATCCATACTAATATTATAAATGCGAAAGTGTGTCTGTCTGTCTGACTGCCTGTTACCTCTTCATGCTTAAACCGCTGAACTCGTTTAGATGATATTTAGTACAGAGATAGTTTGAGTCCCAGGAAAGGACGTAGGATAGTTTTTTATCCCGGAAATCGTATGATTATGATGAGTTATTTCACCCCCTTGGGGGTCCTAAGGGGGTGGAATGGGGGATGAAAGTTTATATGGAGCTAAGATGTAAATGAGTTCCACGCGGGCGGAGTCGCAGGCAGAAGCTAGTATGACATAATTTATTTCATATCTGTTCTGTGCTCGGTTACACTCAATTTAAAATGCACAATGCGGTCGTGCTATAGCATAGTTTAAATTATAGCTATACGTGAGCGGTAATGAAGTAGTTTCACGTGTTATAATGAAGGCGTATCGGAACGCCACGCCAATTGTTTTAATTTGGTAATCATAGCAACTGAAGTTTACTGCCATTCTGATAGTTAATGATGTTTAGGGACGCCCGACCGGAAACAGGCGGGCAGTCGATCGAATGTCGTGTTAATACAGCCCATTTCCACAGTAGATAATAATATATATCTTAGCAGTTACGAGGGGTGATCAATAAGTTTTGAGAATACCTACAGATCCTACAAATGTCCGATGTGACGCACCCGCACGGACACGCGTCGTTCCAGGGCCGATTTTTCTATTGTCGATTTAAATTTTTCGTCACATTCAGAAAAAAAATGTATTTTTAAGAGTTCGTGAATTTGGTTCTGTGAAATATTTATTTATTTATTTATACACGGATCTTCAGCGATGGGATATTTTTTAAATCGAATTTATTGAACCTCACCGCTCAGCACGCAAAAACGAACAGTGAAATGAGTGTTTTTTCTTTAATGGAATGATTTGAATTTTTAACAACTGCCACACCCTTTTAAAAGCGGCTAGTAGTTGACAAAAAACAAGAAATACATGTAGTAGGTAATGTTATTGTTAATACATGTTAATTTAAATACAATATGTCGGACCAACAGCTACTAAAAATAACGATGTAAAATTTTTGACATACGAGTCGTTTGATAGACGAGAGTTAAAGTGTGAGTATAGACAGCGATAGGGTGTGACTGGTGTGAGCGAGATAGCATTCGAGCGGACGCCATTTTCAGATCCATTCTTCATCTGCGCGCGTTATAGAAGTTTACGCCGAGTAGCACTGTCTCGCTCGTTTGCTCGGTACGTGTGATCAGGGTGTTACGAGGGCCACGTACTCGTAATTGTCGTATTTTTAATGACATGTGACGATGTCGATCTGCCTAAAAATAAATAGACTTAAAAAGAGTCAAAGGCGCTTTATTGCCTCCAAAAAGTAATTCCATATTGCATGTTCCGCGCACATGTTTGTACACCCAGGAACTAAACATGATACTTGTTCCATAAGTTATGTTTACTTGTCGACTGGGAATTGTTTGCTCTCGCTGCACTCTCGGAGAATACATGTTTTAGTTATAGCTACAATAAAGAGGATGTTTGTATGTTTTAGTATAAAGGGTAGCGTGTAGAACGTTAATTAAAAACGAATTAATATTATATTATTTTCTATAGAGTAGGTACTAGCTTCTGCCCGCGACTCCGTCCGCGTGGAACTTATTTATATAGCTCTATATAAACTTTCACCCCCCATTTCACCTCCTTAGGGGATGATTTCCGTAATTAAAACTATCCTATGATCTTCTTTGGGATTCTATCTCCATAACAAAATTTCATCTCCGTCGGTTCAGCGGTTTAAGCTTGAAGAGGTACCAGACAGACAGACACACTTTCGCATTTAGTGTGGATTACTTCACGATTTTACTATGGCGCGTTTTAGAGATCTATTGCACCCTGCATGTGGGTCCTATTGACCAATAAAAATGCTTCTTGACAGCGCTTCGAGCGCGCAGATATCATTGGGGCAGATTTTGTAAATTAAATGGAACCTAGATAAATGGTCGCGTACGTTACGGTCCCAGGGGAAAATGCTCCCACAAACGCTTGGGCTGTGAAATAAACTCCATGCCGCGGTTTTCCCGAGGGACTATAGTATGGCGTCCATAGACTACGGTAACGCCGGGCGGGCCGCTTGTTTACTGTTTACTACCGACGGGATATTAAAAAATACAAAACCTCGTCGGCGAAGGCGGGACGAACTAGCCTAAAAGAATTGGCCAGAGTGCTCAGCACGTCTGGAAACTGAGGTGGAGGCCTTTCCCCAGCAGTGGAACATAACTGGCTTTTAATTAAAAAAAATGTTTCTAAAATGATATAACATCGACGATAATTTATAGGTACCTGTGCCTACGACCAAAACGACTTCAAATGATAATTTGAAAATATACAAGAACGTGTACTTTTAGGGTGTTACCACACCAAACGATCGATGCCACCGATCGATATTGGCCGTTTGGTCTGGTAGGTTTAGCTGATAGTAGAAACTGTCGATCGACTTATAGATTATCGATCGATGGCATCGATCGATTGGTGTGGTAACACCCTTATACTTTTTTCTTCTTCCCCAGGTTCGGCCGTAGTCAGCATCATCATGCGCCAATACGACGACGCGATCTCAATAACCGTGGCCATAATGATAGTCGTCACCGTCGCCTTCGTACAAGAATATCGCTCTGAGAAGTCACTTGAGGAACTCAACAAGCTCGTCCCTCCGTCATGTAACTGGTAATCTGAACTTTAACAGCGTACTAATAAAGTCCATGTCATCGTGACCTTAATGATAGCCGTCATCGTCGCCTTCGTACAAGAATATCGGTCTGAGAAGTCACTTGAGGAACTCAACAAACTCGTCCCTCCGTCATGTAACTGGTAGTTTGAACATTAACAGCGTACTAATAAGGTTCATGTCATCGTGACCATAATGATAGTCGTCACAGTCGCCTTCGTACAAGAGTATCGCTCTTGAAAAGTCACCTGAGGAACTCAAAAAAACTCGTCCCTCCGTCATGTAACTGGTAATTTCATTTGAACTCTTACTGCGAAATAATAAGGTTCATTTATGAATATTTGTCATCGTAACAATCATGATAGTCGCCACCGTCTCGTTCGTACAAAAATATCACTGCATACTCTGTTGACATTTACTCCCCCGGCGACGTAACTATAAAAGAGTTACTTTCAAACTTACGTGCACACATATAAAACTATGTCCACCATTTCGATGTCGGAGACCGTGTGGTTGTAGGTTGTTAAACGAATTTCAACTTTTAATATCACACTTAGGGCTCACTTTCTATTTCTCAGTCTCCGCGAAGGCAGCATCGAGCACTTCCTAGCCCGCAACCTCGTCCCCGGCGACGTAGTCCACCTCAACGTCGGCGACCGGGTCCCTGCAGACCTGCGACTGTTTGACTCAACTGACTTGGCCATAGACGAGTCATCGTTCACTGGGGAGACGGAACCGGCTACGAAGAACATACTGCCGAATAAGGCATCTGCGGGGAGAGTCAATAAGGACAATATTGCGTTTATGGGCACGCTTGTGAGGTGCGGGAATGCTAAGGTGAGTTTGGAGAATTTATTTTGATTGTTTACTGTTTATTGAAACCGTCACGAGCCAGAGAGGCGGTCGCGAATGGCAATCACTCTCTCTCAATCTGTAACAGAAAAAAACGTTGATATTTAGTAACTCTCACAACTAGTGGTATGATCGATGCTTAAAGTTCAGCCAACGACACTAGATATTTGAAATGGCTTGAGAGAAAAAAGGAGTGACATATTAATAATGACGTATCAGATAAGCATGGAGTGTATCTCGTCTCGTTGGATTTAATTTAGTGTTGTCAAGTATTGGCAGTTTCACGACACCACCACAGTAATTTAATAAGGCTCGGGCTTATAAAGATCCGTTAGAAATTATGAGATCATATAGCTGGTATCACACTAACTTGCAAATGTGGAGCTCTTTATTCTTTTTGTGTGTATTTCCATTCAATCCACCCACCTCAACTGTCTTGGTAATCTTTTTAACGTCACTTTCGGACATCAAGACTAACAAATATTTTGATATTTCAGGGTATAGTCGTCAGTACAGGCGAACGCTCCGAATTCGGAGACATATTCCGCATGATGCAAGCTGAGGAAGCCCCGAAGACTCCCCTCCAGAAGTCGATGGACACCCTCGGCGCACAACTGTCGCTGTATTCCTTCTGCATCATCGGCTTCATCATGGTGACTGGCTGGCTTCAGGGGAAAGCTCTTCAGGAGATGTTCACCATTAGCGTCAGTTTGGCTGTTGCTGCCATTCCTGAAGGTTAGTCCAAATCATGTGGAAGCCAAGTTATAGGACCTTAGGTGAGACCATTCGTCTCTTGCATCATCCTTCTATCACGGACAGTTCTACCGACGTCGTCATCCCTGAAGGCGAGTCTTGATAATATGATATAAGCCAGGTCTCTAGAAGATCAGTCATATAGGGGAGATTTTAGACACATTCGTGGACATATTCCGCATGATACAAGCCTTCGAAGCCCCAAAGATTCCCCTCCAGAAGTCAATGGACACCCTCGACGCGTGACTGTCGGTGTACTCCTTCTGTATTATCGGCTTCATCATGGTAACTGGCTGGCTTCACGGGAAACCGCTTCAGGAGATGTTCACCATTAGCGTCAGTTTGGCAGTTGCTGCCAGTCCTGAAGTTCAGTCCAAATTATGTGGAAGCCTAGTCATAAGACCTTAGATGAGACCATTCGTCTCTTGCATCAGTCAGAGCGCTGAAGTCGTCGCCGCCGTAGTGTTGACTTACCAGCTATGTTATAACAGTACCTACACTAAACTACATAACTACATAATAAATAAATAAATATTTGCGGACAATCTTACACAAATCGACCTAGCCCCAAACTAAGCAAAGCTTGTGCTATGGGTGCTAGACGACGATAAACATACTTATATAGATAAAGACATACTTAAATACATAGAAAACATCCATGACTCGGTAACAAATATTCGTGCTCATCACACAAATAAGTGCCCTTACCGGGATTCGAACCCAGGACCTCTAGCTTCGTAGGCAGGGTCACTACCAACTATGCTAAAGCGGTCGTCGATGAAATTAAGTACACTTTAATTCAATTACAAAAATATTTTGGCACGATCTACCGATGCTAGTGAACATGCAGTTCGATATATCGCCCCAAAACAACAGAATCGAACCTCTCGCTTATCATTCTGAGGATCCCGTTGGAGCTCCCAGGCATACGGTGTACCACGGATGCAATATTTTTGCGCATAATGGCATAAAAGTCATCTACGTGCGCGTCCGCAAACATGCCAGAAGCACTACAGTATCGCGGGAGCCTCACCAGGGCCCTGAAAATGTTGTTATAGTGGACCCTCAGAGAGTCAAAGGATTTCTGCTTAAAATAAGCCCACAGGCCACTAGTATAAAAACATTGGCAATACGCACGAAACAAGGTAATTTGAACCTCCGTGCTACACTTAGCGAACCTGTGGGCCAACATGCCGCCACGAACCGACAACGCCCTCCTCTCCCTCTCCATGTCCATGTCGTCTTTTAGGTCCTCGGTCAATATGTGACCTAGGTACTTAAAATGGGTAACACGGTTTAAAGCAGCACCGTTTAACATAATATTAGGAGGCACATTTGCCGGACCTTTATTTCTACCTTTAATTACCATAAACTCGCTTTTATTTTCATTATACTTTAAACCATGTTGTACCGCATATTCTTGGCACACTTCCAATAATTTACGTAAACCAGCCACCGAGGGACTCGGCAACGCCATGCCATCAGCGTAACTGATATTATTTACACTTGTGTTATCGATGAGTTCATGGGTGAGTTCACAAATGAAACAGAAACGATTCCATAGTGCTACAATGTAGCTGATAACATGCCATACACCGTATCTAGAGGGAAGCGTCTACGAACAGAATTCCCGGCTAGCTGGCTGGCTAATGTCCTGCCTTTGAAAGTGTAAAACCTCCAATCAGTGTTTTTTACTGATCACTTTTGCCTATTGAAGAATTTTTGATTACACAATAATTATTTAAATAATTATGATCAGACACGCAAGCCTTCCTTCCATTCATGTTATCGTTCATTTCTTTCCAGGTCTCCCGATCGTGGTGACGGTGACCCTTGCGTTGGGTGTGATGCGCATGGCGAAACGGAACGCGATTGTGAAGAAACTACCCACCGTCGAGACCCTAGGCTGCGTCAATGTTATCTGCAGTGACAAGACTGGTTAGTATTGCCCCCAATTTTTTCCCCTTTCATATGCAGCCTTTCTGGGTAGCACAGAAAAAGTTCTGTGCTATCCAGCCACTCTAGGTCGAATTATCAAGACGAAAATGCGCAGGATCAACGTCAAACAATCAACCCTATTTTTCGCCGTCGAAGTGTAAACTTTTGGTCCTTAGGGGGGGGGGTGTGGTTAGGCAAAAAAGGTACGAGTATGTATGTTGGCGCTTTATCTAAAGCGTCACACAAGATCAAAGTACAAATTCAAACGTATCCCTATAAGTAATCTCTTCCAGGCAATCTTTGAGCAATTGAGTGGAAGGTATATTTATTAAGGACATGTATGCAATAGTTTTCTCGAACGTCAAAGGAAGAACCTTCTTCTTTAGCTTTTACTACTATTTATTCGACCTTTCAGCGCGTAATATTATGATTAAATTGTATGTACTTAAAGATTTTTGCTTTTAATAAAATATATAATAAATATTTCAGAACTTTCAAAAATTGCTTGTTGCCTTCATCAGGCGCTGGGTCTCAAAATGTATGGGAAAACTAAAATCCGATTCGCACATGACCAAAATTCTACTTGGTATTACTACGTTATTATCACTGTTAAGAAATAAATTATTATTTAAATTAACTAAAGTTGTTTTGCATGTTGCACTTTCCTCGCTACAGTGAGCTGAAAATTATTTTCTTTCTTTCTTTCTATTCTGCAGGAACGTTAACCAAGAACGAGATGACAGTGACCTGTATGTCGACGTCCGGCGGCCATATTGCGGAAGTGCGTGGCGCGGGCTACAATGCGCAGGGTGATATTCAGCTGCGGGCCTACAAGGGGCGGGACTTGGACGTGGCGAGGTCTGCTTTGCAGAGCATGCTTGAGGTACGGCATTCAGGCTATCCCCTAGCCTGATCCCCCAGGGGAAAAAAAACGGTTAGGTTGTTAGGTGAACTGCGAACCTACTGCGCGCGACCCGAGCGAGCGAAGCGAGCGTGACGCGGCAGCGTCCGGCGAAGCGCCATAGCGGAACATTTTTTTTTCTAGTTGAATATAAAATAATTGCCGCTAGGTTCCCCTGGGTGATCGGGGTCGGGTGATTAAAGTGGATAACGTGTCATTCAGTACCGTAACCACTATTGTACAAACGCCAACATAGTTAGCCGACCATCCTGTACTTATATGGAACCTTATTAAAATGCTCATAATGTGCACGGACGGTCGATAGTACGTTACGCTGGGGTCGAGATTTAGCAAAGGTTAAATGTCATCAACATCATCTGCATACTCCGAGGTTTTCGGTGTAGGAATAGCCAAAGAGTAGGTACTGACTTAAATATCATAGTGTACAATTCGTACTATTCGCAGAGAGGTAGTTATTCAGTAGGCATAATATGATGATTTTCCAGATTAACCTATCTCTTTATTTCTAATCCAGCTCTAATTCCCACACCGAAAACCCCGGAATAATTCATCAGTCTCTTATTTTATTTCATTCTTTACCGTATAACGGCAACTACCACTTTGCTAAGTTGCTACACATGGTTGCTACATATGGTATAGAACTATAGACAAAGTGTAATTTCAGGTGGGCGTCCTATGCAACAACGCGCATATCCGCGACGAGACGTTATACGGGCAGCCGACAGAGGGCGCTCTACTCGCCGCCGCCATGAAGAACGGGATGGACGATGTTCGGGAACAATACACCAGGGTGCATGAGATACCATTCAGGTAACATCCTTGTCTTTTGTCACACCAGGGTTCATGAGATACCATTCAGGTAATATCCTTGTATTTTGTCACACCAGGGTACAACTACAGATTAGAGCAATATTTTTAATTAAATACTTTACCCTTAAGAATATTTCCATAACCAAATCAGATTACCATATTGTCCACAGTTCAGAAACGAAGATGATGGTAGTGAAATGCGCTCCCAAATTCAGCGAGGGCAAGCTAAAAGAAGAGGTGTTCGTGAAGGGAGCTATAGAGAAGATCCTGCCTCTATGCACCCAGTACATCGACAGCGCGGGAAACTATTCGCCTATGACCAAAGAAAAGCAGAACGATTTTATCACTGAGGCGTATAATATCGGCAGAATGGGTAAGTGTGAAATTGTAGTGTTTTTTCATTAAGAAATTATCTTTATCAAAAACTATTCCGAAGTTAAGAGTCCGCAGTAAGCTCGATTCTCCATACAAACGTAGCTACGCTCTCATTTTAAAACTACGTGTTGGATTGTAACGAAACTTTGCATGTTCAATGAAATGAGGTATATCTATGGCTGAAATTAGTTTATGTAGCTTCAGATACCATTATAAAAAAATACAGCGAATTTAAGTTTTTCAAACAAAACTAGTTTTTTCTGTATTTACTTTGTTTTATAAATTGGAACCATATAAACTAATTACAGACATAGATATACCTCATGTCATTGTATATGCAAAGTTTCGTCACAATCCAACACGTAGTTTTAAAATGAGAGCGTAACTACGTTTGTATGGGAAGGTGAAATTCGGCCGAGCTTACTGCGGCCTCTTAAGAAATTATCTTTATCAAAAACTATTCCGAAGTTAAGTCCGCGTGGTGCTATTTTGAGTTTTTCGTGAGTTTTCCTGGACGGATCGCTTATAGGTTATAGGTTATAGGTGTACGCGGGCTGGGTTTCCGCAACTCGACGTCATGACTGCGCCTATTTTGCGTGTAAAGGACGGATCGCTTTCATAGTCGGTTGCGCTATTTTGAACTATTTAGGTTGCAGGCCGAACGCTTTCAAAGTCGGTTGTGCCATTTTGAACTATTTAGGTTATGGGCCGATCACTTTGAAAAACTATTGTGCCATTTTGAACTACTTAGTCGGCTCATACGTTTTGTCACACACTTTGTATAGGTATCTGACTGACAAGCCGATCGGGCATTCGAAATTCAAACTGGCCAGACTTAACGACTTCTAGCTAGTGTGTAACCGCAGAGGCGCAGATCAGCGGTCATGAAGCCTTATTCGCTGCACTGGATTAATATAAAGGAAATAATTAGAACGATAGAAAAAAATGTGAAAGTGGGCGTAAATTCACGAAATCACCGCAAAAGCGGAAATTCTCGAACGTCGGGCTACGCACCCCAGCGGGTCGCGGACTAAATTTAGAATATAAACGGGTCAGATTTCACAGCAAATTGTCCGATATATTGGGTCCGTCCTATTAAAGCAACAGACAAATTAAAAAAAAACAGCAAATTGTGTCAGCTGAATCCTCTCGAAGAAACCACTACTAGTATTTAGAAGACACACCATTAAGAAGTACACAGGCAGCGCATAGGGAAAGTGATAGGGAACTTAGGAAAGTTATTTGGAACTGTCATAGGGCAGTTTAAATAAGTCAAAATTTGAATATACGTTTTTATTAGCAACAGTTTGTTTGTCTTTTACCCCTGGTTAGGGAAACCCAATGGCTAAGAAATGTGCTTGTGGTCTGCTTAACACCATGTAAAACTGCATGGACATGGTTTTTCAGGGGTCTCGAACAAATATTTTATATCAAGTTCGGGGAAAGATTTGGTTCCTTTGTGTTACTATGTCTTGGAGGTGGACAGATTGATGTGGTATACACAGATTTTGAAAAAGCCTTCGACCGAGTGGACCACCTCATCTTGTTGGCCAAATTGGATACATTAGGCATTCACGGCTGTCTATTGAGGTGGATAAAATCAAATCTCTCCAATAGATCACAGACTGTCACAATTGGTGATTTCCGATCGAATCGTATATTCGTACCATCAGGCGTCCCACAGGGATCTCACTTAGGGCCTTTATTTTATAATGCATATATATTCGATATTTACACATGTATTGAATCGCCTGTGGAACACCTGTTATATGCAGATGACAAAAAAGTTTGTATCAAAATTAAAGATCCGTCCGACTGCCATGTTTTGCGAAACACTCTTGATTCTCTAGTAAAATATTACCACAGGAACAAGATAACGGTAAACGTATTTAAAATGCCAGTTAATAACTTTATCTAGAAAACCATCGCCTATTAACGCTTCCTACACTATGAACAGGGAGCGTACATTTCATGCCGGTTTCTTCATAATGAGGTATTCATATAAACACACAGGATGTTTCAAAAAACGTAGTGACACGACTTAGTAACCGTAAACGTATTTAGTAACTTTTATTTTATTTTATTGTTAATTACTTATAAGCCACAACAACGTGTCTATCAACGTTTGATTTTAAGTAATATAATAGTTTCTGAATTAAAAAAATAAGTATTTAATGGATTGGAAACAAAATGCTTTATTGTGTAATATTGTATTATTAAATATTATCACTCAGTTTCGTCTTCTCCGTAGTCAACAAGTTGGAGAAAAGAAACTCACCATCGTTTCAAATTAAAACACACTATGCCATTAAATTTCAACGAAGGGAACACCATATTATCTTCGTCATCCACGTCGATTTCATCGTTCATTGAAATACGTAATTCATACCTATTATATGTATTCATTGTAAATATTGTATTCATATTATGTTCCTCTCGTTCTTGTACCAAATCGCACATCTGATTAATCTTTCCAATTTCTCGTTTAAATATATAATGTCATACTTAAAATTATAGACAGACACATGTTGAAAGGTTAAATATCTTGGTATCAATGACATTAGTGATATAATTAATTTATAACTTTTTTAATTGCGGAAGGTTATTTTCTTAGGTGACAGTTCCATTCACTTTCGGTTCTATTGCAACAAATGAAGTGTAATAAATTAAACTTATATACGTAGTAACTATTTGGTAATCTGTGCTCATATTCAATAAAATTAATCATGTGTATAAACTAAAATAGTAACTTGAAACGATTTATATTAAATTATCGCACGAATGTCGCAATAAAGTAATATACTAGTCCAGTTTTCGTCTGTATTCGTAGTTTATAATAAGTATCTGCTCTTAGTTTTTTGCAGTCAAATTGCAACGAGTACTGCAAAAAATCCATTTCAACATTGAAAAGTATCTTTCAACTTCTACTGAAGTGAGCAAAGCATATTTGAAAAACGGCCACAGATCCATCTTTTCCTTGTTGTCGATGTCTTCCAGACGAACTTCCTTCTTGTCAATTAAATCGGCTACCTTTTGCATGGATTGTAATCCCTTGTTTTTTGTTAACACTAATTTATGTTTTTTGTGCAAACCCTTTACCCTTTACCCTTTTTATGCAAACGAATCCTGGACAGTTTTGCTGTGACACTTTTAATTATATTCAATGACTCATTCAAAGTCAATTTTGAGTTTTGCATGTGCTTTGTGGTGTGCCTGCAATGTTCTGTTATGAAAAATTTATTATTTTTTAAATTGGTCTTATTGAATGCTAATTTTGCACGTCTTATTTTAGCTGCATCGGAATCCCTTAAAGCGTTAATGACATTTTGGATTTCGTCAAAGTACTGTCTGTAATACATGCAGGCTTCAATCCATGTATTCCAGCGTGTTATAATCGGTCGCGGTGGATTTGGCATATCAGGGTAAAGCTCTTTAAGTACCTTCAGTCTTGAAGGTGACTTTGAGAACACCAGTTTTACGCTCGCTATTAATTCATTTACACCATCATATAAGCCGGAGAACTGTCTCCGCCACTCGGTTCAGTCCGTGGGCTATACAAATAACATGTGTCATATTTGGAAAAACGCCATTAAGAGTCCGGCCTGCCTTTAACATGTAAGGAGCACCATCGGTGAGTAATAAAGCTACTCTTTCATGATAATCATCATTTTGGTAAAGGTTGTTCAATGAGTCATTATCAAATCTTTTATAGTCACATTGTTTGTACTATTAAGTACCCGACAAGCGATTATGTGGGGTCTGCTCGCATTGTTCTCCTTAAGAGCTCCGACTATAACGTTAGCAACATTTTGCTGCAGTTGGTCTTTAGTCTCATCAACGCTTACATAAATGTAAGAATTTGCAATGTCCTCCCGTATCGACGCGAAACTTTGTTCAAACTTTTTCGGCAAATACCGTAGTATTAAGTTAGATTCTGAGGGTATACGTACTGTACTTGCATATTTCCCTTGGATACATTTTAGTATGAAATCGACAAAGTTTTTGTTATTCAATTGTTTCCATGGTATAATCGATGCTATCATGAAATTGGTCAAGTCCATGTTAAAATCAAACTGTGCTTATGTTCCTCATGTTCTTTGTGTTTTATTGTTTGCAAATGTAATTTGATGTTGCTTTCTTTTGGTTGCAAACTTTGCTGACAGCAGGAACAATAAATTTGTTTATTATCTATTAACTAAACATGGATTTATTTGGCACAATAATTTTATAGCCTCCATGGCGACTTTGTCCACTAGCAAAGCATTAAGTTTCCTGATCTTATTAAATTTAACTGAAATGTTGTTTCCGCACGTCTCCTATCAAACATAGCAAAGACAAAGAGTAAACTTTGATGTGACAATGTCAGATAAAGTTATTTCAATGTCCGTCTCAAGTATCTATATATTAGATCTACTTAAACGGAAGAGGTTGGTTAGATAACAGAGATTAATCATTGATTAATCACATTCCAATCCATTATTAGGTACGGATAAATAAACGTTTGTTATGCCGTTGTTCTTTTCAAACTTTTTCCATTCTGCATGTAGCTTGACGTCATACGCCTGTCATCGGCATGAAATGTACGCTCCCTGACTATGAACAATATTGTTTTACAAAGAGTCAAGTTAATAAGAGACCTAGGAGTTTTATTATACATGTATAGTAAAATGTTAATGTCTGATCATATTGATACTACAATAAACAAAGCTTACAAAAACTTGGGTTTTGTAATGAGAGTCTGTAAAGCATTTAACCCATTCACCGCCACGGCCCTCCAGCTTGAACGTACTCGACACGCCACCATACATTCATAAACTGCCCGGCCGCAATCACAACACGTAGACGTCATATGGCGCCGCTGACGTGCAAAAGATTTTGCCGCCCGCGTTGGATAGTTTCATGCATCATTTTGTTTTAACCAGTGTGTAAGATAATAATCTTTTAAAACATATTTAAGTATTAAAATGTATAAATTAAGAGAACATCCATTTACTGTCTGGGCAAACCAAATGAAGCCAACACAGACATTGAATTTGCTTATTTAACTGAGATTATAGGAACAAAGGAAATAAAAAGCTACTAATAATTCATAAATATTTATTGTTTATAATAAACTATCATCAACTAATTAATTATAACATTATTTTGCTTGTGATACTCTACGAAACATGCCCCTTGACATAACCCCGGTTGTCGTGGACATTTCGGACAAAAGTCGCCCGTCTCTACACGTTTGTTATGTTTCCTCCAACAGCACGCATCTTTTTCGTTTTAATCTGTTTGTTTCTGGGTGTCTTGGCAATTTGAATGATACGTGATAGTCTGATGGAGGACGCGGGAGACAATTGGCAATTTCCCGACTTGAAACCAATGCCCGAATAATATGTTTTCTGAAATCACACAAGGGCATTGGTTTCTCTCCAAATCTATTATATAGAGAGTGCGCGTTACATAGCATTGTACTAAATACATGCACTCCCAATTTCAAATACCACCTAAGGGTTTTATGTTCTGGGTTATAGTACGCCATCATTTGGTCGTGCTTATCTACGCCTCCCATATGTTTGTTGTAGTTAAGCACGACTCCAGGCTTGGCTTTTACATTATTATTGGCGGAAAGGTAATCCTGCCATTCACTATTGTGTTCCGTTGAAATCATTAGCACCTCTCTCCGGTCATTCCATTTCATTATACATACTCCTTTGTCATTATACATCGAGATTTTTTCATTTTTTGCTAACTTTTTTTTAATATTTCTGGCGGATTACCTTTCCTATTGGAACGTAGGGTTCCAGTGACATGGGTATTAGAATCTACTAAATAATTTGCCAAGGTCAGTCGATAGCTGGGTCAGTCATATTAAACGGGTTCGAAATACCAATATCCATAGTCGGGTTCATTGTACAAAGTAAAGCACACGCAAAACACAGAGACACAACCGAGATCTGGTTTAGTCAACAGGCAAGCCAAGACTGAAGACTATTTTATTTTATACTATTGGCATAATGTAATAATAACTTCAAAGTGCTATAGCGAAACTTTCCCTACTCAGAACCAAGGGATTATCGGTCTATTGTCACTGAAGAATCGTTATCAGTAAGTTGCGGTCAGCTTTGTTATCGTTGCAGCTGCAAATTACACGACAAGTCTTAAGACTAAATTCACATTGTTTATAGGACTCGCCCTACACACAAACAAAGGATTATCGGTCAGGTGTCGCCGAAGAATCAGTGAGTCATTATGCAGCGGTCACATCAAAGCTTATAGGGAGAAGTTAAATTCTGTTATCGTAGCAGCTGCAGTTGACATGATAAGTCTTAAGACGAAATTCTCATTGTTTATGCGTGCTATTGTTTTTACAAACAAATAATTCGTTGCAAAATATTATTCTAGTTTTTTTTTTATTTGCAACTGTATTGTTATCGCTACCTACTACTAAAGTTTGTTATCTTGGTTGCTGCTAAAATGGAACAGTGCCGTCCATTACCATTTAGTGCAGCAAAATGTGATAACTCAAATTAGATATAAAGAAATATGGACTTAGTTCACTTGACTTAAGGTTTGAAATTGATAAACACAAACGCAGTGCCGAATATTTACCTGCCTCCGCAAGCCATTTCACAACACAGTGTTGTGATGTTTAAAAGTATTGAGAATTAAGTTTATTATATATTTATTTGATACTATTACGTGATTTGCATTAACGCTAAAGGCTGGAAATAACAATGGAATATAAAAACGTAAGCAGACACGTTTAGTCACGACCTATACTTTTAGGGCCATAAAAGTAGACTTTCTAAATTTAACTTTATAAAACGAAATATAACCGATGATAGACATAGCCTTTGAGAGCAGAATCTGATAAAAAAAATATCATAATATCTATTTCACAAATAGTTGCGAACAAAAACATTTTAACGTCACAGTGACGTGATCGGTGTCTCGCGGGTGTTCCGCAATCACGTCAACGTGTTGTGATTGGCGCTGAATGGGTTAATGACCCTGATTGCATCAAAATAATTTATTTTACTTACGTACGTAGTGTCTTGGATTACGCGTCTAATATATACTCCCCTCATTACATTACATACAAACCTAGACTTAAAAGACTACAGCAGAGGTTTCTATGATACCTTAATTACCGAACGAAACAAACGGTATATTAGCACTAGCCCGCGGCGGTACCCTGGACGAGACCTTTCCATAGCTTTCCGAGTGACACGATCGACTACGGTGGGCCAGCTTCACCGTCAGGTTGTACGTCTCTGCGTAAAAGTTTTGTATGTTTGATGTTTGTTCCAGGGCTCCGTATACTGGCGCTGGGCCGCGGCGGCTCCCTGGACGCGCTCACGTACACGGGCGTGTGCGGCGTGTGCGACCCGCCGCGGCCGGGCGTGCGCGAGGCGGTGGCCGCGCTGCGCCGCGCCGCCGTCGACGTCAAGATGCTCACCGGGGACTCCAGGCCCACTGCGCTCGCTGTCGGTCAGTACCAGGGCTCCGTATACTGGCGCTGGGCCGCGGCGGCTCCCTGGACGCGCTCACGTACACGGGCGTGTGCGGCGTGTGCGACCCGCCGCGGCCGGGCGTGCGCGAGGCGGTGGCCGCGCTGCGCCGCGCCGCCGTCGACGTCAAGATGCTCACCGGGGACTCCAGGCCCACTGCGCTCGCTGTCGGTCAGTACCAGGGCTCCGTATACTGGCGCTGGGCCGCGGCGGCTCCCTGGACGCGCTCACGTACACGGGCGTGTGCGGCGTGTGCGACCCGCCGCGGCCGGGCGTGCGCGAGGCGGTGGCCGCGCTGCGCCGCGCCGCCGTCGACGTCAAGATGCTCACCGGGGACTCCAGGCCCACTGCGCTCGCTGTCGGTCAGTACCAGGGCTCCGTATACTGGCGCTGGGCCGCGGCGGCTCCCTGGACGCGCTCACGTACACGGGCGTGTGCGGCGTGTGCGACCCGCCGCGGCCGGGCGTGCGCGAGGCGGTGGCCGCGCTGCGCCGCGCCGCCGTCGACGTCAAGATGCTCACCGGGGACTCCAGGCCCACTGCGCTCGCTGTCGGTCAGTACCAGGGCTCCGTATACTGGCGCTGGGCCGCGGCGGCTCCCTGGACGCGCTCACGTACACGGGCGTGTGCGGCGTGTGCGACCCGCCGCGGCCGGGCGTGCGCGAGGCGGTGGCCGCGCTGCGCCGCGCCGCCGTCGACGTCAAGATGCTCACCGGGGACTCCAGGCCCACTGCGCTCGCTGTCGGTCAGTACCAGGGCTCCGTATACTGGCGCTGGGCCGCGGCGGCTCCCTGGACGCGCTCACGTACACGGGCGTGTGCGGCGTGTGCGACCCGCCGCGGCCGGGCGTGCGCGAGGCGGTGGCCGCGCTGCGCCGCGCCGCCGTCGACGTCAAGATGCTCACCGGGGACTCCAGGCCCACTGCGCTCGCTGTCGGTCAGTACCAGGGCTCCGTATACTGGCGCTGGGCCGCGGCGGCTCCCTGGACGCGCTCACGTACACGGGCGTGTGCGGCGTGTGCGACCCGCCGCGGCCGGGCGTGCGCGAGGCGGTGGCCGCGCTGCGCCGCGCCGCCGTCGACGTCAAGATGCTCACCGGGGACTCCAGGCCCACTGCGCTCGCTGTCGGTCAGTACCAGGGCTCCGTATACTGGCGCTGGGCCGCGGCGGCTCCCTGGACGCGCTCACGTACACGGGCGTGTGCGGCGTGTGCGACCCGCCGCGGCCGGGCGTGCGCGAGGCGGTGGCCGCGCTGCGCCGCGCCGCCGTCGACGTCAAGATGCTCACCGGGGACTCCAGGCCCACTGCGCTCGCTGTCGGTCAGTACCAGGGCTCCGTATACTGGCGCTGGGCCGCGGCGGCTCCCTGGACGCGCTCACGTACACGGGCGTGTGCGGCGTGTGCGACCCGCCGCGGCCGGGCGTGCGCGAGGCGGTGGCCGCGCTGCGCCGCGCCGCCGTCGACGTCAAGATGCTCACCGGGGACTCCAGGCCCACTGCGCTCGCTGTCGGTCAGTACCAGGGCTCCGTATACTGGCGCTGGGCCGCGGCGGCTCCCTGGACGCGCTCACGTACACGGGCGTGTGCGGCGTGTGCGACCCGCCGCGGCCGGGCGTGCGCGAGGCGGTGGCCGCGCTGCGCCGCGCCGCCGTCGACGTCAAGATGCTCACCGGGGACTCCAGGCCCACTGCGCTCGCTGTCGGTCAGTACCAGGGCTCCGTATACTGGCGCTGGGCCGCGGCGGCTCCCTGGACGCGCTCACGTACACGGGCGTGTGCGGCGTGTGCGACCCGCCGCGGCCGGGCGTGCGCGAGGCGGTGGCCGCGCTGCGCCGCGCCGCCGTCGACGTCAAGATGCTCACCGGGGACTCCAGGCCCACTGCGCTCGCTGTCGGTCAGTACCAGGGCTCCGTATACTGGCGCTGGGCCGCGGCGGCTCCCTGGACGCGCTCACGTACACGGGCGTGTGCGGCGTGTGCGACCCGCCGCGGCCGGGCGTGCGCGAGGCGGTGGCCGCGCTGCGCCGCGCCGCCGTCGACGTCAAGATGCTCACCGGGGACTCCAGGCCCACTGCGCTCGCTGTCGGTCAGTACCAGGGCTCCGTATACTGGCGCTGGGCCGCGGCGGCTCCCTGGACGCGCTCACGTACACGGGCGTGTGCGGCGTGTGCGACCCGCCGCGGCCGGGCGTGCGCGAGGCGGTGGCCGCGCTGCGCCGCGCCGCCGTCGACGTCAAGATGCTCACCGGGGACTCCAGGCCCACTGCGCTCGCTGTCGGTCAGTACCAGGGCTCCGTATACTGGCGCTGGGCCGCGGCGGCTCCCTGGACGCGCTCACGTACACGGGCGTGTGCGGCGTGTGCGACCCGCCGCGGCCGGGCGTGCGCGAGGCGGTGGCCGCGCTGCGCCGCGCCGCCGTCGACGTCAAGATGCTCACCGGGGACTCCAGGCCCACTGCGCTCGCTGTCGGTCAGTACCAGGGCTCCGTATACTGGCGCTGGGCCGCGGCGGCTCCCTGGACGCGCTCACGTACACGGGCGTGTGCGGCGTGTGCGACCCGCCGCGGCCGGGCGTGCGCGAGGCGGTGGCCGCGCTGCGCCGCGCCGCCGTCGACGTCAAGATGCTCACCGGGGACTCCAGGCCCACTGCGCTCGCTGTCGGTCAGTACCAGGGCTCCGTATACTGGCGCTGGGCCGCGGCGGCTCCCTGGACGCGCTCACGTACACGGGCGTGTGCGGCGTGTGCGACCCGCCGCGGCCGGGCGTGCGCGAGGCGGTGGCCGCGCTGCGCCGCGCCGCCGTCGACGTCAAGATGCTCACCGGGGACTCCAGGCCCACTGCGCTCGCTGTCGGTCAGTACCAGGGCTCCGTATACTGGCGCTGGGCCGCGGCGGCTCCCTGGACGCGCTCACGTACACGGGCGTGTGCGGCGTGTGCGACCCGCCGCGGCCGGGCGTGCGCGAGGCGGTGGCCGCGCTGCGCCGCGCCGCCGTCGACGTCAAGATGCTCACCGGGGACTCCAGGCCCACTGCGCTCGCTGTCGGTCAGTACCAGGGCTCCGTATACTGGCGCTGGGCCGCGGCGGCTCCCTGGACGCGCTCACGTACACGGGCGTGTGCGGCGTGTGCGACCCGCCGCGGCCGGGCGTGCGCGAGGCGGTGGCCGCGCTGCGCCGCGCCGCCGTCGACGTCAAGATGCTCACCGGGGACTCCAGGCCCACTGCGCTCGCTGTCGGTCAGTACCAGGGCTCCGTATACTGGCGCTGGGCCGCGGCGGCTCCCTGGACGCGCTCACGTACACGGGCGTGTGCGGCGTGTGCGACCCGCCGCGGCCGGGCGTGCGCGAGGCGGTGGCCGCGCTGCGCCGCGCCGCCGTCGACGTCAAGATGCTCACCGGGGACTCCAGGCCCACTGCGCTCGCTGTCGGTCAGTACCAGGGCTCCGTATACTGGCGCTGGGCCGCGGCGGCTCCCTGGACGCGCTCACGTACACGGGCGTGTGCGGCGTGTGCGACCCGCCGCGGCCGGGCGTGCGCGAGGCGGTGGCCGCGCTGCGCCGCGCCGCCGTCGACGTCAAGATGCTCACCGGGGACTCCAGGCCCACTGCGCTCGCTGTCGGTCAGTACCAGGGCTCCGTATACTGGCGCTGGGCCGCGGCGGCTCCCTGGACGCGCTCACGTACACGGGCGTGTGCGGCGTGTGCGACCCGCCGCGGCCGGGCGTGCGCGAGGCGGTGGCCGCGCTGCGCCGCGCCGCCGTCGACGTCAAGATGCTCACCGGGGACTCCAGGCCCACTGCGCTCGCTGTCGGTCAGTACCAGGGCTCCGTATACTGGCGCTGGGCCGCGGCGGCTCCCTGGACGCGCTCACGTACACGGGCGTGTGCGGCGTGTGCGACCCGCCGCGGCCGGGCGTGCGCGAGGCGGTGGCCGCGCTGCGCCGCGCCGCCGTCGACGTCAAGATGCTCACCGGGGACTCCAGGCCCACTGCGCTCGCTGTCGGTCAGTACCAGGGCTCCGTATACTGGCGCTGGGCCGCGGCGGCTCCCTGGACGCGCTCACGTACACGGGCGTGTGCGGCGTGTGCGACCCGCCGCGGCCGGGCGTGCGCGAGGCGGTGGCCGCGCTGCGCCGCGCCGCCGTCGACGTCAAGATGCTCACCGGGGACTCCAGGCCCACTGCGCTCGCTGTCGGTCAGTACCAGGGCTCCGTATACTGGCGCTGGGCCGCGGCGGCTCCCTGGACGCGCTCACGTACACGGGCGTGTGCGGCGTGTGCGACCCGCCGCGGCCGGGCGTGCGCGAGGCGGTGGCCGCGCTGCGCCGCGCCGCCGTCGACGTCAAGATGCTCACCGGGGACTCCAGGCCCACTGCGCTCGCTGTCGGTCAGTACCAGGGCTCCGTATACTGGCGCTGGGCCGCGGCGGCTCCCTGGACGCGCTCACGTACACGGGCGTGTGCGGCGTGTGCGACCCGCCGCGGCCGGGCGTGCGCGAGGCGGTGGCCGCGCTGCGCCGCGCCGCCGTCGACGTCAAGATGCTCACCGGGGACTCCAGGCCCACTGCGCTCGCTGTCGGTCAGTACCAGGGCTCCGTATACTGGCGCTGGGCCGCGGCGGCTCCCTGGACGCGCTCACGTACACGGGCGTGTGCGGCGTGTGCGACCCGCCGCGGCCGGGCGTGCGCGAGGCGGTGGCCGCGCTGCGCCGCGCCGCCGTCGACGTCAAGATGCTCACCGGGGACTCCAGGCCCACTGCGCTCGCTGTCGGTCAGTACCAGGGCTCCGTATACTGGCGCTGGGCCGCGGCGGCTCCCTGGACGCGCTCACGTACACGGGCGTGTGCGGCGTGTGCGACCCGCCGCGGCCGGGCGTGCGCGAGGCGGTGGCCGCGCTGCGCCGCGCCGCCGTCGACGTCAAGATGCTCACCGGGGACTCCAGGCCCACTGCGCTCGCTGTCGGTCAGTACCAGGGCTCCGTATACTGGCGCTGGGCCGCGGCGGCTCCCTGGACGCGCTCACGTACACGGGCGTGTGCGGCGTGTGCGACCCGCCGCGGCCGGGCGTGCGCGAGGCGGTGGCCGCGCTGCGCCGCGCCGCCGTCGACGTCAAGATGCTCACCGGGGACTCCAGGCCCACTGCGCTCGCTGTCGGTCAGTACCAGGGCTCCGTATACTGGCGCTGGGCCGCGGCGGCTCCCTGGACGCGCTCACGTACACGGGCGTGTGCGGCGTGTGCGACCCGCCGCGGCCGGGCGTGCGCGAGGCGGTGGCCGCGCTGCGCCGCGCCGCCGTCGACGTCAAGATGCTCACCGGGGACTCCAGGCCCACTGCGCTCGCTGTCGGTCAGTACCAGGGCTCCGTATACTGGCGCTGGGCCGCGGCGGCTCCCTGGACGCGCTCACGTACACGGGCGTGTGCGGCGTGTGCGACCCGCCGCGGCCGGGCGTGCGCGAGGCGGTGGCCGCGCTGCGCCGCGCCGCCGTCGACGTCAAGATGCTCACCGGGGACTCCAGGCCCACTGCGCTCGCTGTCGGTCAGTACCAGGGCTCCGTATACTGGCGCTGGGCCGCGGCGGCTCCCTGGACGCGCTCACGTACACGGGCGTGTGCGGCGTGTGCGACCCGCCGCGGCCGGGCGTGCGCGAGGCGGTGGCCGCGCTGCGCCGCGCCGCCGTCGACGTCAAGATGCTCACCGGGGACTCCAGGCCCACTGCGCTCGCTGTCGGTCAGTACCAGGGCTCCGTATACTGGCGCTGGGCCGCGGCGGCTCCCTGGACGCGCTCACGTACACGGGCGTGTGCGGCGTGTGCGACCCGCCGCGGCCGGGCGTGCGCGAGGCGGTGGCCGCGCTGCGCCGCGCCGCCGTCGACGTCAAGATGCTCACCGGGGACTCCAGGCCCACTGCGCTCGCTGTCGGTCAGTACCAGGGCTCCGTATACTGGCGCTGGGCCGCGGCGGCTCCCTGGACGCGCTCACGTACACGGGCGTGTGCGGCGTGTGCGACCCGCCGCGGCCGGGCGTGCGCGAGGCGGTGGCCGCGCTGCGCCGCGCCGCCGTCGACGTCAAGATGCTCACCGGGGACTCCAGGCCCACTGCGCTCGCTGTCGGTCAGTACCAGGGCTCCGTATACTGGCGCTGGGCCGCGGCGGCTCCCTGGACGCGCTCACGTACACGGGCGTGTGCGGCGTGTGCGACCCGCCGCGGCCGGGCGTGCGCGAGGCGGTGGCCGCGCTGCGCCGCGCCGCCGTCGACGTCAAGATGCTCACCGGGGACTCCAGGCCCACTGCGCTCGCTGTCGGTCAGTACCAGGGCTCCGTATACTGGCGCTGGGCCGCGGCGGCTCCCTGGACGCGCTCACGTACACGGGCGTGTGCGGCGTGTGCGACCCGCCGCGGCCGGGCGTGCGCGAGGCGGTGGCCGCGCTGCGCCGCGCCGCCGTCGACGTCAAGATGCTCACCGGGGACTCCAGGCCCACTGCGCTCGCTGTCGGTCAGTACCAGGGCTCCGTATACTGGCGCTGGGCCGCGGCGGCTCCCTGGACGCGCTCACGTACACGGGCGTGTGCGGCGTGTGCGACCCGCCGCGGCCGGGCGTGCGCGAGGCGGTGGCCGCGCTGCGCCGCGCCGCCGTCGACGTCAAGATGCTCACCGGGGACTCCAGGCCCACTGCGCTCGCTGTCGGTCAGTACCAGGGCTCCGTATACTGGCGCTGGGCCGCGGCGGCTCCCTGGACGCGCTCACGTACACGGGCGTGTGCGGCGTGTGCGACCCGCCGCGGCCGGGCGTGCGCGAGGCGGTGGCCGCGCTGCGCCGCGCCGCCGTCGACGTCAAGATGCTCACCGGGGACTCCAGGCCCACTGCGCTCGCTGTCGGTCAGTACCAGGGCTCCGTATACTGGCGCTGGGCCGCGGCGGCTCCCTGGACGCGCTCACGTACACGGGCGTGTGCGGCGTGTGCGACCCGCCGCGGCCGGGCGTGCGCGAGGCGGTGGCCGCGCTGCGCCGCGCCGCCGTCGACGTCAAGATGCTCACCGGGGACTCCAGGCCCACTGCGCTCGCTGTCGGTCAGTACCAGGGCTCCGTATACTGGCGCTGGGCCGCGGCGGCTCCCTGGACGCGCTCACGTACACGGGCGTGTGCGGCGTGTGCGACCCGCCGCGGCCGGGCGTGCGCGAGGCGGTGGCCGCGCTGCGCCGCGCCGCCGTCGACGTCAAGATGCTCACCGGGGACTCCAGGCCCACTGCGCTCGCTGTCGGTCAGTACCAGGGCTCCGTATACTGGCGCTGGGCCGCGGCGGCTCCCTGGACGCGCTCACGTACACGGGCGTGTGCGGCGTGTGCGACCCGCCGCGGCCGGGCGTGCGCGAGGCGGTGGCCGCGCTGCGCCGCGCCGCCGTCGACGTCAAGATGCTCACCGGGGACTCCAGGCCCACTGCGCTCGCTGTCGGTCAGTACCAGGGCTCCGTATACTGGCGCTGGGCCGCGGCGGCTCCCTGGACGCGCTCACGTACACGGGCGTGTGCGGCGTGTGCGACCCGCCGCGGCCGGGCGTGCGCGAGGCGGTGGCCGCGCTGCGCCGCGCCGCCGTCGACGTCAAGATGCTCACCGGGGACTCCAGGCCCACTGCGCTCGCTGTCGGTCAGTACCAGGGCTCCGTATACTGGCGCTGGGCCGCGGCGGCTCCCTGGACGCGCTCACGTACACGGGCGTGTGCGGCGTGTGCGACCCGCCGCGGCCGGGCGTGCGCGAGGCGGTGGCCGCGCTGCGCCGCGCCGCCGTCGACGTCAAGATGCTCACCGGGGACTCCAGGCCCACTGCGCTCGCTGTCGGTCAGTACCAGGGCTCCGTATACTGGCGCTGGGCCGCGGCGGCTCCCTGGACGCGCTCACGTACACGGGCGTGTGCGGCGTGTGCGACCCGCCGCGGCCGGGCGTGCGCGAGGCGGTGGCCGCGCTGCGCCGCGCCGCCGTCGACGTCAAGATGCTCACCGGGGACTCCAGGCCCACTGCGCTCGCTGTCGGTCAGTACCAGGGCTCCGTATACTGGCGCTGGGCCGCGGCGGCTCCCTGGACGCGCTCACGTACACGGGCGTGTGCGGCGTGTGCGACCCGCCGCGGCCGGGCGTGCGCGAGGCGGTGGCCGCGCTGCGCCGCGCCGCCGTCGACGTCAAGATGCTCACCGGGGACTCCAGGCCCACTGCGCTCGCTGTCGGTCAGTACCAGGGCTCCGTATACTGGCGCTGGGCCGCGGCGGCTCCCTGGACGCGCTCACGTACACGGGCGTGTGCGGCGTGTGCGACCCGCCGCGGCCGGGCGTGCGCGAGGCGGTGGCCGCGCTGCGCCGCGCCGCCGTCGACGTCAAGATGCTCACCGGGGACTCCAGGCCCACTGCGCTCGCTGTCGGTCAGTACCAGGGCTCCGTATACTGGCGCTGGGCCGCGGCGGCTCCCTGGACGCGCTCACGTACACGGGCGTGTGCGGCGTGTGCGACCCGCCGCGGCCGGGCGTGCGCGAGGCGGTGGCCGCGCTGCGCCGCGCCGCCGTCGACGTCAAGATGCTCACCGGGGACTCCAGGCCCACTGCGCTCGCTGTCGGTCAGTACCAGGGCTCCGTATACTGGCGCTGGGCCGCGGCGGCTCCCTGGACGCGCTCACGTACACGGGCGTGTGCGGCGTGTGCGACCCGCCGCGGCCGGGCGTGCGCGAGGCGGTGGCCGCGCTGCGCCGCGCCGCCGTCGACGTCAAGATGCTCACCGGGGACTCCAGGCCCACTGCGCTCGCTGTCGGTCAGTACCAGGGCTCCGTATACTGGCGCTGGGCCGCGGCGGCTCCCTGGACGCGCTCACGTACACGGGCGTGTGCGGCGTGTGCGACCCGCCGCGGCCGGGCGTGCGCGAGGCGGTGGCCGCGCTGCGCCGCGCCGCCGTCGACGTCAAGGTGCTCACCGGGGACTCCAGGCCCACTGCGCTCGCTGTCGGTCAGTACCAGGGCTCCGTATACTGGCGCTGGGCCGCGGCGGCTCCCTGGACGCGCTCACGTACACGGGCGTGTGCGGCGTGTGCGACCCGCCGCGGCCGGGCGTGCGCGAGGCGGTGGCCGCGCTGCGCCGCGCCGCCGTCGACGTCAAGATGCTCACCGGGGACTCCAGGCCCACTGCGCTCGCTGTCGGTCAGTACCAGGGCTCCGTATACTGGCGCTGGGCCGCGGCGGCTCCCTGGACGCGCTCACGTACACGGGCGTGTGCGGCGTGTGCGACCCGCCGCGGCCGGGCGTGCGCGAGGCGGTGGCCGCGCTGCGCCGCGCCGCCGTCGACGTCAAGATGCTCACCGGGGACTCCAGGCCCACTGCGCTCGCTGTCGGTCAGTACCAGGGCTCCGTATACTGGCGCTGGGCCGCGGCGGCTCCCTGGACGCGCTCACGTACACGGGCGTGTGCGGCGTGTGCGACCCGCCGCGGCCGGGCGTGCGCGAGGCGGTGGCCGCGCTGCGCCGCGCCGCCGTCGACGTCAAGATGCTCACCGGGGACTCCAGGCCCACTGCGCTCGCTGTCGGTCAGTACCAGGGCTCCGTATACTGGCGCTGGGCCGCGGCGGCTCCCTGGACGCGCTCACGTACACGGGCGTGTGCGGCGTGTGCGACCCGCCGCGGCCGGGCGTGCGCGAGGCGGTGGCCGCGCTGCGCCGCGCCGCCGTCGACGTCAAGATGCTCACCGGGGACTCCAGGCCCACTGCGCTCGCTGTCGGTCAGTACCAGGGCTCCGTATACTGGCGCTGGGCCGCGGCGGCTCCCTGGACGCGCTCACGTACACGGGCGTGTGCGGCGTGTGCGACCCGCCGCGGCCGGGCGTGCGCGAGGCGGTGGCCGCGCTGCGCCGCGCCGCCGTCGACGTCAAGATGCTCACCGGGGACTCCAGGCCCACTGCGCTCGCTGTCGGTCAGTACCAGGGCTCCGTATACTGGCGCTGGGCCGCGGCGGCTCCCTGGACGCGCTCACGTACACGGGCGTGTGCGGCGTGTGCGACCCGCCGCGGCCGGGCGTGCGCGAGGCGGTGGCCGCGCTGCGCCGCGCCGCCGTCGACGTCAAGATGCTCACCGGGGACTCCAGGCCCACTGCGCTCGCTGTCGGTCAGTACCAGGGCTCCGTATACTGGCGCTGGGCCGTGGCGGCTCCCTGGACGCGCTCACGTACACGGGCGTGTGCGGCGTGTGCGACCCGCCGCGGCCGGGCGTGCGCGAGGCGGTGGCCGCGCTGCGCCGCGCCGCCGTCGACGTCAAGATGCTCACCGGGGACTCCAGGCCCACTGCGCTCGCTGTCGGTCAGTACCAGGGCTCCGTATACTGGCGCTGGGCCGCGGCGGCTCCCTGGACGCGCTCACGTACACGGGCGTGTGCGGCGTGTGCGACCCGCCGCGGCCGGGCGTGCGCGAGGCGGTGGCCGCGCTGCGCCGCGCCGCCGTCGACGTCAAGATGCTCACCGGGGACTCCAGGCCCACTGCGCTCGCTGTCGGTCAGTACCAGGGCTCCGTATACTGGCGCTGGGCCGCGGCGGCTCCCTGGACGCGCTCACGTACACGGGCGTGTGCGGCGTGTGCGACCCGCCGCGGCCGGGCGTGCGCGAGGCGGTGGCCGCGCTGCGCCGCGCCGCCGTCGACGTCAAGATGCTCACCGGGGACTCCAGGCCCACTGCGCTCGCTGTCGGTCAGTACCAGGGCTCCGTATACTGGCGCTGGGCCGCGGCGGCTCCCTGGACGCGCTCACGTACACGGGCGTGTGCGGCGTGTGCGACCCGCCGCGGCCGGGCGTGCGCGAGGCGGTGGCCGCGCTGCGCCGCGCCGCCGTCGACGTCAAGATGCTCACCGGGGACTCCAGGCCCACTGCGCTCGCTGTCGGTCAGTACCAGGGCTCCGTATACTGGCGCTGGGCCGCGGCGGCTCCCTGGACGCGCTCACGTACACGGGCGTGTGCGGCGTGTGCGACCCGCCGCGGCCGGGCGTGCGCGAGGCGGTGGCCGCGCTGCGCCGCGCCGCCGTCGACGTCAAGATGCTCACCGGGGACTCCAGGCCCACTGCGCTCGCTGTCGGTCAGTACCAGGGCTCCGTATACTGGCGCTGGGCCGCGGCGGCTCCCTGGACGCGCTCACGTACACGGGCGTGTGCGGCGTGTGCGACCCGCCGCGGCCGGGCGTGCGCGAGGCGGTGGCCGCGCTGCGCCGCGCCGCCGTCGACGTCAAGATGCTCACCGTGTCGCGTTTTAAGGTTCCTTGCTATCTCATTAGGGAAAAATAATTGATGTGGTATTGTAATGAAGAACAAGGAATACGTGCAATAAAATGTATATTAAAAAAAACTAAGGTTCAAGGTCCGACTGTTGAAAAAAAAACTAGGGTCGTGGGGTAAAAACTAAAATTCACACAGTCCCGGTTATGTCTCCACGGTTAGGTACTCTCGCCTGGGGGAACGTGACGTAGCTGGTGCTCGCGGGCGCGCTTAATTGCGGCCGACTGTACTGCGGCGACCCGGAGATGTTGAAGATGGCGATAGGCGTCGTTCCCAACCTGGCGACGACGTCACGTTGGTGTAGGCAGGGGCGGCGGTGTTTCCTCCACCCAATTCAGTAGCCCGAACTTTGGACCCTGGAACGCGCCGACCAAAATGTATTAAAAAAAGGGTCCGGATACGATTTGTGAGCATCCCAGCGAGCGGCGGAGCAAAAGGAAAGTGCCTAAATGTAGCAGTGATGCTGTGGATGTTCACCATCAGAAGCGGAGATTACAATTTGCGTGGATGATGCAATCGTTTATAAAAATTAAATGTTCACAAAATGAGGGTGGACTTAAATATCGAATCGATTGCGTTTGTTCTAGAATGATGGTGCTAAATCTATTCGAAATGCAAAGAAACATAAGCACTAAGCACAGTTAAGCTAATGTCTAGGATAATTAATTACTACAGTTTGAAAAGCGTTATTATAATATAACACTTACCCAAATTGGGGTTGAAAACACTCGCGACAAATATTTATTAATTATTAAAAATCGAGGAACATTTAGTGACGATCACCATTTACTTCGGTTACGTTTTAAACAATAATTAGGTGTCTTCACGTATCAGAGACCGAATAAATATCAATGTGTGACGTGCGTTCAAACTCGGTTGCAGATCGGGAGTGTCGCGACGGCGGTCCGCAAATGCATTCCTAAACTAGATAATAACAAAAGAACTTGTTACCAGGGGCGCTAAAACTGCGCTTGGCGTGAGCGCTAAGACGACGCCGATGAATTCATGTTACATTTAGATGTAGTATGTAGTTATAAAGTTGTAAATTTGTAAATATTAGATTATGACATTAGTTTTAAGTATTGTATATATTTGTTTTTACTAGTAAAATTAATAATAATGTTATATATGTAACGATAACGTTACATTACCCCCTCGTCTCGGGAAGGGTTTTAGTCTTAATTAAAACCCGATTAAGCAGTTTTTTCTAGCATTTACTCATTCATTCTGTCATCTTACATACTATACTTTCCAAAATTACCATTCACGAAAACCAACAACAACATTACAATTTACGTTGCTAACGCTGCCTTTTATATCGACGAGTTACCAGCTGATGGAGCTAGTGACTCATGCTAGAAACTAGGTGTTACTGGGGGCATGTTTATCTATTATTTACTACTAGTTTCATGTTTTATTTACTAGCTTCATATCTTTTATGTGCCAAACTCCGATATTTTTGCCTGACATATCCTCCAACTCGTAAACTAAGGGTGATCGTTTTGTAATAACCCTGCATTTTATGTACTTGGGTGCCAACTTTTTGCAGAAATACTTATCTTTATCACTAAGAATGTAAGTACGCTTATATACTATATCGCCCACGTTATATTCTGCTGCTTTCCTTCTCAAGTTGTAATGAGCAGTATTCTTTACATGTGCATTCCACAGTGAGACCTGCACATCATTGAATACTGAAGAAAGACAACCCAAATTCTCTGCATATATGTCGCGAGGCAAGAACAGCACTTCATTACCCAGATCAGTGTCAGTATAGTGCGATCCGCATAAAACTAGCTCTCTACCGTAAACGAGAAACGACGGAGTGTAACCGGTAGCTTCGTTAACAGAGTTATTTATCGCAAACTGTATTTGTGGGATAAAGGTGTCCCATGTTCTGTGGTCATTTTCTACGAATGTAGATAGACAAATAAGGATCGATTTATTGAATCTTTCAACTAAGTTAATTTGCGGAGTATACCTAGGCGTGAAGTATATATTTGGCACCTTGTATTTCTTAAATAACTTGTCTGTGGTGGCACTAATAAATTGACTACCATTATCAAGAAAAATGGTCTGAGGTACTCCGTGAACTAAGAAAATGGATTCTTCTAAAATTTTAACGACTGCATCGGCAGTCGCGCGCCGAAGAGGAAAAATGTTGCAGTATTTGGAGAAACAGCAAGTTACTACAAGCATATAACAATTTTGTTTTCGAGTGACGGGAAGTGGTCCAACAAAATCAATTGAGATCATTTGATGGGGACGAGAGCACTGCTTTGGGCGTCCCATTTCTCCCAATGTAGTGTGATTTTGTAGCTTATAAGATAAGCATACGGAACAAGAGCCTACAAACTGAACGACACTCTGGTGCATCCCGGGCCAATAGTAGGATAAAGATAGGCGACGGTAAGTTTTAAATATGCCGAGATGTCCAGCGGTCGGTACGGAATGGTTGTCAGCAATAATTTGGTCGCGAAACTCAATGGGAACCACTTCCTTCCACTCGAATTCTGACATGAGCTGTGATTTAGTTTTAGAAAGCCGAAATAATGAATTATTTTTGATGATGAAATTTGGAAACTGGGTTGGTGAACTAAGACAGCCATTATAAGTTTTTATGTACCAATCGTCCTTAGTAGATTTTATAGCATCAGAAAGAGATATAGCTGCAACTGGGACAGCACGAGACAGAGCATCGGGAATAACATTATCTACGCCTCGTCGATGCTTGATATCAAAGTTGAAAGAAGATAATCTTACTCCCCAGCGTGCTAGCCTGCCTGATGGATTGTCTAGCGATAAAAACCATTTCAGTGCAGAATGGTCAGTGTACACCGTGAATGTATGGCCGTTCTCTAGGTAACATCGCCAGTGCTCGAGAGCAGCTAATGCTGCGAGGGTCTCCCTTTCAGTGATACTGTAGTTTTTCTCGGCACTGGTGAGTGAGCGACTCATATAAGCTATGGGGTGCTCTTTCCCATCTAAGGTCTGCGTTAACATGGCGCCAATGCCATAATTGCTGGCGTCCGTGTGAACTTCGAATGCTTTATCATACGCTGGGCAAGAGAGGACTGGCGCGGAGACCAAGCAATCTTTAAGGGCATTAAAAGCCGCGTCAGCCTCAGGCGTCCATTGAAACGGAGGTGCCTTCTTGCCGTTTGAGGTCAGTTTGTTAAGCGGACCAGCCACTGTACTAAAATTCGGAACGAAGCGTCGGTACCAGGTTGCGGTACCGAGAAAGCGTTTCAATTCTTTCTTGCTAGTAGGCACGGGAAAGTTTAGAATTGCTTGGACTTTTCCTGGGTCCGTGCGCAAACCACGAGCATCTACAACGTAACCCAAATATTTTAATTCGCTGCGAAAGAATCTACATTTTTCAAAATTTACTGTTAAGTTGGCTTGCTTTAACTTGTCCAACACGCGTAACAGACGAGACACATGTTCCTCAAAAGTTGAGCTTATGACAATGATGTCATCCAAATAGGCAAAAGTTTTGAAATCCATGTCGGCAAACAATAAATCTACCAGGCGCTGCTGCGTTGCTGGCGCATTACACAAGCCAAAGGCGGTAGTTTTAAAACGCATAGTACCTCTAGATGGCACATAAAAAGCAGTCTTATCGCGGTCTGAAGGATCTATAGGGATCTGCCAAAAAGCCTTCGAAAGATCAATGCTGGACAGGTACTTTGCGTCTCGAAGATTATCGAGGATCTCCGAAACGTATGGCAAATTGTACGCGTCGCGTTTTGTCACAGCATTGAGCTTCCGACTGTCGAGGCAGAACCTGGGCTGTCCATTCTTCTTGTGCACGATAAGCACTGGTGACGACCATGCGCTCTCACATGGCTCAATAACATCCAGTGACAACATCTCGTCAACTTGCTCCACCAAAATACGCTGTTTTTCCGGCGACATTCTATAATAACGCTGTCTTACTGGTTGCGCGTCTCCAGTGTCTATTTTATGAGAGATCAGGTTGGTCCTGCCCAATCCTTTCTCCTCCATTGAAACAGCTTTGAATTGAGCTATAACATTGTCTGCTATAGACCTCTGCGACTGAGTTAAGTTATCGTAGGAGTTGATGAAAGAGTCAGGGTTAGTCACTTTTAATTCCGCAAGAGGGCTCTCAGACAAAGTTATACTATTCAAATACTTAGGGCAGATTTTAAACGCACGCCAAAAGTCAATGCCTAGTATGATGGATGTTTCCACCTCAGGGACAACATAAGCCTTAATTATATGAAACTGGCCTTCGAAACTGATGGGTAAATGCATGTACCCGATACTATTTAAGGATTGACCACCTGCGGCTACCATAGAAATGTCATCATCCTGTTGCAAAGTGCAGTCGACTAAGTGTTTATGGGCATTATTACCCAAAATGCTCACTGCAGCACCAGAGTCTAACAAAGCACAGGCGTCAATATCATTTATCTTAATATTTACATAGGGCCTAGGATCATGTTGAGGTTTGGTATGCAGAATTGTAGATATTCTATAAGTAGAAGAGAACGTTTTGATAAACGCAAGCCAAGAGTCCCATTCTTGTTGGTCGAAATGTCTACAATTCTGCTCATCTAGTTTTTTAAATTCTTACTCTTATTACATACAGTGCAGTCTGGAGTTTTAACATCCTTCAGTCCGCATTTAAAACAAAAGACGTCCCTATTCGCTTGGCACTGTCGGATGTGATGAGAGTTACTGCGACACCTGGGGCAGTAAGGTATTTGTTTGTTTGCTTGAACTGTGTGTATATAATTTTGGTGTTGTGTTTTGGTTTGATTTTGTTGTCCAAAATGTTGGTTTTTTGAATAATGTGCCTTATTTTCGTATGTGAAATTTTGTTTATAAGTGTTATTGTTAAATTTATATGTATTTTTATTTGGTTCCTTAGCATACGCAAATTCAGGTGCAACAGTGTCAGACGTCACTTTTGGAGGCTCCTGAAATTGCGTGAGACGAGAATGATACGTCTCGTAATTTCGACAAAGAGAACGCAGAGTGTCGATGGTTAAAATTGTAGCAACCGAGGCTGCAAGTGTGCTGGCGTAACACGGTCTAATGTTGTGGAGTAGTATTTCGAGCTGCTCCTCTTCGCTTAGAGACCTGGATAGGCGAGAAAACATCCCACTCATAATCGAGAGATAAATGGTTATGTTCTCCCGCTCACCCTGTGTGCGAGAGCGAATCTCAGAAATAAGACGGTAATCGTAATCCGATTGGTCAAAATCCTCTTTTAATTTGGCGGCAAGCTCTGGCCACGATGAAACTTTGTCCTTAACCGAGCGAAACCAATGAAGGGCATCGTCCTGAAAGATCTCGGTGGCATATGCCATAATTTTTGTGGAAACAATATTACGTGCAACCATGAATTCATCGACGCGCTGTATAAATGAGCGCACGCAAGTCTTGCCGTTGTATTTTAACTTATTTAAGTCAGCTACAGAGCGATCGCATGTCACTGATATTAAGTTTTGTACGTCTGGAACCATCGTCGCAGCCTCGGCAGAGGGGCCAGCGCTAGTAGATGCGGCGTTCGCTGAGGAAATAGGCTTTTTCGCTAGAAGAGCCGCGAGCCTTTGTGAAAAAAGTTTATAGCCTTCCACTATCTCTCTATACTCTTTTTTATGATCGTCACTACATGTTATCCTCGCCAAACGATTATGAAGGTGATTTAGCATATTTTGAGTTCTCATTACAGTGGGCACATTAGGGTCAGATACATCAAGATTCATCTGAACCTTTGTGAGAACTTCCAAGCAACCTTTGAGGTCCTGTCGAACATCCAGCGGAGACTCTAATATGTGTTCGGACGGGTATTCTGTAGCTAATTTTACGATTTGCTTACGAAGTTCTTCAACTGAAGTAGCCGCGGTAGCACCTCGGATCCGAACCTCATATTCCAGTTCCGTTTTTTGGAGTGAAAGATATTTGACAGGCAACATAATGATTTTGAACCAGTGGGTAAGTGGTAATAAGCAAAATCAATAATAATAATAGCAGTATTAATAAAATTCTCCGTTCTGTTACAAAAATAATGATCAATGTTAAACGTCTGGTTTTTTTTTCCAAATTAGTAAAAATAAAAAACTGGTTAGCAGCAAATAAAAAGTAAAAAAGGGTGCTACTAATGTGTACTTCAATAGTAAAACAAATTCTATATCAAATATATAAAAATTTTAGAATCGATTTGTATAAGCGCTATATTAAGCTCCAAGCTTTAAAATGTGTATAATTTCTTAAAAACAAAGAGGGAACAAACAATTTAATAGAAATAAGCACAAATCAATCATGTAAAATAAATGTACACTTTAGTAGCAAAAAACCAAAAATAAAAATAAAATAAACGTTTCACAAAAAAATAAGCCACAAACATACACCAACTACAAAAAGCCGAGAGAAAAAAACAGGATCTGTGTGAATCTAACCACGTGGAGGGCGCCAGTGTCGCGTTTTAAGGTTCCTTGCTATCTCATTAGGGAAAAATAATTGATGTGGTATTGTAATGAAGAACAAGGAATACGTGCAATAAAATGTATATTAAAAAAAACTAAGGTTCAAGGTCCGACTGTTGAAAAAAAAACTAGGGTCGTGGGGTAAAAACTAAAATTCACACAGTCCCGGTTATGTCTCCACGGTTAGGTACTCTCGCCTGGGGGAACGTGACGTAGCTGGTGCTCGCGGGCGCGCTTAATTGCGGCCGACTGTACTGCGGCGACCCGGAGATGTTGAAGATGGCGATAGGCGTCGTTCCCAACCTGGCGACGACGTCACGTTGGTGTAGGCAGGGGCGGCGGTGTTTCCTCCACCCAATTCAGTAGCCCGAACTTTGGACCCTGGAACGCGCCGACCAAAATGTATTAAAAAAAGGGTCCGGATACGATTTGTGAGCATCCCAGCGAGCGGCGGAGCAAAAGGAAAGTGCCTAAATGTAGCAGTGATGCTGTGGATGTTCACCATCAGAAGCGGAGATTACAATTTGCGTGGATGATGCAATCGTTTATAAAAATTAAATGTTCACAAAATGAGGGTGGACTTAAATATCGAATCGATTGCGTTTGTTCTAGAATGATGGTGCTAAATCTATTCGAAATGCAAAGAAACATAAGCACTAAGCACAGTTAAGCTAATGTCTAGGATAATTAATTACTACAGTTTGAAAAGCGTTATTATAATATAACACTTACCCAAATTGGGGTTGAAAACACTCGCGACAAATATTTATTAATTATTAAAAATCGAGGAACATTTAGTGACGATCACCATTTACTTCGGTTACGTTTTAAACAATAATTAGGTGTCTTCACGTATCAGAGACCGAATAAATATCAATGTGTGACGTGCGTTCAAACTCGGTTGCAGATCGGGAGTGTCGCGACGGCGGTCCGCAAATGCATTCCTAAACTAGATAATAACAAAAGAACTTGTTACCAGGGGCGCTAAAACTGCGCTTGGCGTGAGCGCTAAGACGACGCCGATGAATTCATGTTACATTTAGATGTAGTATGTAGTTATAAAGTTGTAAATTTGTAAATATTAGATTATGACATTAGTTTTAAGTATTGTATATATTTGTTTTTACTAGTAAAATTAATAATAATGTTATATATGTAACGATAACGTTACAACCGGGGACTCCAGGCCCACTGCGCTCGCTGTCGGTCAGTACCAGTCAGTACACTGCGAGTATACCACGACTCCGCGCAATACAGCGGCTGCAGACTCACAACAGAAGTCTTGCCGAGAAATTGCGCGAGAACCGATAAGGCATCTACACTCATGCGACCTTCTCATTCGCATTCTCGATCGTTATCCGGAATGGACGACAGTGAATTATACATTTTATAGCACTGACGTCACTGACGTGGCACATACCTCCCAACTTGTAATAGCTTGGCGACTCCAGGCAGTAGATGGTATTTATTTAAACTAGAAATGTATTTAGGTAAGTACCTACACGACAACGCACAATCAATGCCACGGTCGCACTGAGAGGAACAAGAATGTGATACCTACCGTTCTCGTTTCTCGCCCGAGAAACCCTTTGATGTTTGTGAAAATACCGACACCGATCGGAGAACAGGCGATCGCGAGAAGGAGACGGCGAGAAAGCGATCACATTCACACTTCTCGGGTGTTCTCGGGGTTTATAGCCGTGAGTCTGTATAGGGTATGAGATTAATTTTTCGTTCCGGTTGCTGGAAACAGTTGGGCCCTGGGGCTGCGAGGTTCTCGGGCTTTTCAACGAGTTAGGCAGACGTTTGAGGGGGAGGGTTCTTGACCCCCGATCTGGGTCATGGCTCGGGTGTAGGCAATGCCGCAATCAATTTGGGAACGCAGAGCGTGATGTAGTTTTCTTCTCTTTGAGGTAGCTAGTTTAGAGTTTGTCTGTATTATAATGCAATCATTGTTTTTCGAGAAGATATCCATCCATTTTTCTCATATCCAAATACTCCGCTCTTACGCCTGCATCATCACCATCCAAAACATTTGCGAAGACCCGTGGACCGAGGACATGGCGTAGTGTGATATGGCTTAAATTAAAACAAATTTTGACTAAGTTACTACTGTTTTTTTAATTGATTAACTTAATTCATAATTAGTCCCATAAATACACGTGATCTTGAATTTAGCGTTATGTTCTAATCACCAAAACGGTAGGCGGGTCAAGGGATAACCACATGATTTCTGGACGAGCCCTGACTGACCATACGTACACTTTATGCACATTGTAATAATGTTAAATATGAATACAGGATGGTCAGTTAACTGTGTTGGCGTTTGTACTATAGCAATGAGTATCTGGTAAGCTATAAAAAAAACATAGGTATTGGATCAAAAGAACTGCTCTAACCAGAACACATTGTCCGCAGCTCAAATGGTCGGGCTAGACGTCCTCCACTCGCAGTCCCTGTCCGGCGAGCAGCTGGACAGCATGGCGGACGCCGAGCTGGACCGCGTGGTGGACTCCGTGAGCGTGTTCTACCGCGTCACGCCCAAACACAAGCTGACCATCGTCAAGTCGCTGCAGCGGCTGGGGAACATCGTCGCCATGACTGGTGGGTTTACTTAACTATACATTGTAAAGGGTCAGCAACGTAGTACACCTGGATTTGCGAACGTCGTCCGTGGGTAAGGTAACCGCTATGTTACCGCTAATCCTGGTCGCATTTCGATGATGCCAAGGTTGGCAACTTTGACGCCCTCTGCCTAGTACATCCGGCCATTTTAGGACTGACAGACTTAGCTTTACTCTCTCTACGATTAAAGGGCTAAATAATGCCACATGTCTCGTGCTTTTGTCACTTTACGTAAATATACCTTCCCATACAAAATTTTACCGGAAGTGAAGGATTTTAAAACGTACAGGGGCATACTTTCAAGTAGGCGGTGAAATTGATAACACCTAATTACATTTGTTAAACGCGCGCTGACAAACTGAGGTTGGTTGCTGACCGTCATAGGTAGCACTTGTGGTAGCACGCTCATAAGAAGGGACGTTTTGGCACTACCGTAGTCGTAGTAAAGAAGTCGGAAAGGAGCTTTCGCTTGTGTTACATCTTTGTAAAATGGGTCCCCAGTGAGACCTGATTGTAGACTATAAGGTCGGCCACAGGCCAAATACGACGCGCTGATATGCTACCTCTACTTACAATTTAATTGTATGGTACTTACAAAGTAAATGCTACTTTTGGTATAAACTAATTGTATTTCAACATTACAGGGGACGGCGTGAACGATGGTGTCGCTCTGAAACGCGCTGACATTGGTATTGCCATGGGAAACGGAACAGACGTCTGCAAAGAAGCCGCTGACATGATCCTAGTAGATAACGACTTTGCTACCATCATGTAAGTGTAACCCTTGACACAATCACTGTATTAAGGTATAGATGGCTTAGATATGCTCATACATATACTCGGCTTCTGTTGCGGAGAAGATAATGCTACAGTAGGGAACACGCATAATCCGATGTCAGTGTGATCTCCTAACGCTCTTTCGGGGTCACTTTCAGGGCCAACGCTGACTACAGATGACATCAAGAACAAGAAAGGAAAGTATTTAACACCACTTGTTTTCAATATAATCTTTCCGGAACGTGAAGCAAGCGCATTTTTAAGAAAAGGCAAATTCATTACAATTTACACTATTTTGTTAAGAGAGTGAGTGCAATTTTCGCCAATAAACCCTGTACACTGTGAAATATTTGACAAAAAAAAACAGATATTGGATTTATGGAAAAAATGGGGTTGAAGAACCAACCATTGATCAAAAGTCTCGAAAGTTTTTGTGGTTGCGTCTGCCAAGCAACTCTTATGTCTGTAAATATTACCCTGATCAACTATTTACTAATTATTTGTGCATTTCCAGCGCTGCGATAGAGGAAGGCAAATGCATATTCTACAATATCCGCAACTTCGTCCGCTTCCAACTGTCGACATCCATCGCTGCGCTCTCCCTTATAGCCCTGGCTACGCTCATGAGCATACCCAACCCGCTCAACGCTATGCAGATATTGTGGATTAATATCATCATGGATGGTGAGTTTCTTTTAACATACATGATCGTTTAAAGGTGAAGTTGTAGTATCGAACCGCGATTACAATTAGAATAGGGTAAGAGGTGATCGTTTTGCCATATAAATACATTCGTTTGAACGATTTAGCTCTTTCTAGGATAGGAAACTGGGAGTCCGAGGACTAGAAGATTTTGTTGATATCCGTTTGTTGTAGCCAAGGAGTATTACATATTTAAATAAATGACGCTTATTGCAAGTTTCGTAAGTTACAAACATACTGAACATATAAAAGACATCGAAGACTTGAGGACAAATATTTACAAGACAAGTCATAATATTATAAATTGGTCCTTATGAATAGTCGTCATTTCGTAGGGATTTCACTACTCCATCTAAGTCTATTAACCTATTACCATGTTTCAGGTCCCCCAGCGCAATCGCTAGGAGTCGAACCCGTGGACCACGAGGTGGTCAGGCGGCGGCCTCGCGACACAACCCGCAGGATTATCTCCCGCTCGCTGCTCGCCAACGTGCTTCTCTCCGCGGCCATCATCATCGCGGGCACGCTGTGGGTCTTCAACAGGGAGGTCAGTCATCATCATTTGCCGGAAGACTGCTGGACATAGGCTCAATTAATAGGCCAAAAATTCCAGGCAATTACGCAACAGAAATAACATTGCATATAGAATGGTGCCTTGCAGGACGCCTGGATTTATATCCATTCTTTGGGAGCATTTGCTGTCTATTTCAGCTTGAATGCGCCCCTGTCGTTCAGAAAGCTGGCATTGTTCTGTAAAAATCCTTGGGTAGTCATTACGAAGGCAACTTTGACAGAAGACCTCGTGTCCATACCCAATCATACGCTTTCGCTATGTTCAAACCGCCAATGCTTTACATTGGTATTGAATAAACGGTTAGCGATCACAAATTCAGACATATAGGTTTTTAAAGGAAATGGAGGTGGACACGGGAGGTGGAGTATTTTCCATTTATTTCGCTCGTTTGCCAGCTTTTTGATTCCTTGGTATAACATGACACCAGCGGGGCGGATGACCACAACGGACGCCGCGCTGCGACGCGAGTCGAGAAAGATCTACCCTCCGTTTCTATTTTCCACGGTGGGAGTGAGACAGGACCAACTCAATCGCGCGCGAAGCGACTGGGCACAGTTTTGGTTAGACACACTGTTAATTTACATAGTTTTGTCCCCAGATGTCGGACAACAAGATAACACCCCGCGACACGACCATGACGTTCACCTGTTTCGTCCTCTTCGACATGTTCAACGCGCTCTCGTGCCGGTCGCAGACCAAATCCGTGTTCCAAGTGGGGCTGTTCTCGAACAAGATGTTCCTGGTGGCTGTGACCTTGAGTTTGGTGGGACAGATGCTGGTGGTCTACTTCCCGCCGTTGCAGAGGATCTTTCTTACTGAGGCGCTTACTGGACATGGTGAGTTAAATCCATGCTAATATTATAAATGCGAAAGTGTGTACGTCTGTCTGTCTGTCTGTTACCTCTTCACGCTTAAACCACTGAACCGATTTGGATCAAATTTAGTATAGAGATAGTTTGAGTTCTGGGGAAGGACATAGTATAGTTTTTATCCCGGAAATCATCACCTAAGGGGGTGAAATGGGGGGTGAAAGTTTGTATGGAGATACGTTAAAACTAAGTTCCGCGCGGACGGAGTCGCGGGCAGAAGCTATAAACAAATAAATATACATGTATTAGAGGACAATTTTACACAAATTGAACTAGCACAATAAGGCTTTTGTTATAGGTACTAGACGACGATATAAATACTGAAACACATACAAAACATCCAAGACTCTGAAACAAATATTTGTGCTCATCACGCAAATACTACTTACCGGGATTCGAACCAAGGACCTTCAGCTTCGTAGGCACCGTTGCGACCTACTAGGCTAACCGGTGATCAAAACGAATCGTCGAGGCGTTCGTAGAAGTAGCTTGCCCACCAACTACAGTCTTGCAAAGTTTGCTTTAGTTACAGAACTGGTATAGCCTAATAGCAATAGAAAATAGAGGTAGTTCTTAAGTACTGATAGTCAACACTAATAGAAAAAGCTTAATACTTATACCTTGTATATCCTCAGTCATTTTTTTATAAAAGAGCGGAAAAACGATAAATATCGACATGAAAATAAGGCGATTGCGGAACAATGAGACGCTGAATAAAGCTACGAGTAAAAAAGCGACAAGGGAATTGACCGATCGCGGAAAAATGCGACTCGGGAAAACGCTACATTGAAACAACGCGTTCACGGAACCCATCTAACAAATCCCAACGCTAGTTTTTGGATAACTTACGCTACGCTAGGAGTGCCTTTCATAGAAATTGTATACAGATACAGACTACTTTAAACGGTTTTTACAAGCTTTTAATTAACTTGCAATGCATGTTTGTCCGGGTGGAATCATGCAACTGAATTTTGGAGCAGATATCTTACCAATTGTGTTGAAATTTTGGGTAAAGGTATAGTTTGGATGACAATTCAATATTATTGTACCATCGACCTTATCTGATGATGGAGACAGAAGGTGGCCATGGGAATTCAGTACTTATCCGACTTAATCCCCTTGAGTGTTGGCTAACGATCTAGCGGTAAAAAAAAATCTCAGTAGATACACAGTGGATCTGAATGATGGATCTTATGAGACAGATCGATTCTAACGAATATCGTCTTAATGAGTAATTGAGGGCGGTATAGATAAGTACAGTCTTCTATAAAAGTTTGTATCAAAAACTTTTTTTGACAGAAATTTATTTAGTTAACGTGGGTTTGATGGACGTTTATAAGTCAGGGCATTAATCTTCACCATTTCCTTCCAGACATCATCTTCCTAATCTGCCTGACATCCAGCGTGTTCATCGTAAGCGAGTTGAAGAAGGTCATCGAACGCTCGCTCAAGAAGCGTTCTTTTGGCAAGTTCTCGAGCAAGTCTCACGACGCGCTAGACTTCGTATGACAGGACGAACTCAAGGATCAGTAAGTCACAGTAATGAACAAAACAGTGGCGGCACTCTAGACAATTCTAACCATGAGTGTGCGTCATCGTCAAGAGATTTGGACTCTGTGCAGTTTCTGCGCGTATCTGATGTGTTTCTGTCTCGGAGTGATAATGAGTATGCTAAAGATTTGTATAGGGCGACGACTAATGCCGAGGGAGAGTGTTTTAGTAGCTGGCTTGGTGAGCCTTTAGGTACAGAAGGTGAGACGAAAATTCTTCTAGGCTAATTAATCTACAATGCTTTGTTCTGATGTTCCCTTTAGTGAAATGTTCCTAAATTCCTTGTATCCATGACTGTTTTACTAAACGGGACTTAATCGCGTATAAACTTATTGAATTACCTCTCTGAGGTCTCTTGGCGTTTCGGATCTGTCGCAACATCTATAGACACGAGACAAATGGCTTGAGCGGGAACATGTTCTTGCTGCGCGCATTTTCGTATTTAAGTACCGTTTAGTTAAAAAAATGCGAGAATCGTGAGTTTGAATCAATGAATCATTCAAAATTGAGTAACTGCGACTTCTAAAGATGCTTTGAAACCCTAAGAGAGTCAGGAGATGAACTCTGATCTTGCAATATTAGGTCCGTGACTTGAAGATTCTATATGTCCCAACATATTTCTAGTATTGTATAGTTTATAACTTAGTGGTGTTTTTAGGGCGTAGTTAACTTCCATGAACAAATTACTGTGTGCATTATGTTCTCTGTTATTGTTCGAAATGATTCACAGTTTAATATTTAGTAACGGCAGTTTTGCAGAGAAGCTCAGTTGAATATTACTGTAGTCTTTGAAGACACTTTAATCGGAACATCTGAATACTTATTAGACACATTCAATGTAAGTAGTATAAATCCTATAGATTTTCAACTATAGGATACTAATCTACTAACGACATTGGGTTATCAATGTATGAGAATAGAGTTTGTATTGATGGTACCTATTGGAATTTAAGAGTGGATACACATCAACTTGTACAGCGATACAACCGCGAGTTTCACGAACTGCTTGTGGGGATTCGTGATAAAGGGCTGTCCATATATTACGTCATATCAAATTATGTGAGTTTGACCATTGGAGGACGGTAGTTATTTTACTAGGCGGGGAGAGTCCATTCAATGAATTGACAGTATAGTTCACATCACATAACTAGGTAATTATTTAATTACTCTAATTCTAAGCTCAGGATCGTGAACACTGGAAACGGAGGGGGCCTTTGCCCAGCAGTGGGACACTACAGGCTCCCAATAATAATAATAATTCTAAAATAATGCTGAAACTGAAAAATATAGCAATCGGTATTATAATAAAACGGTATTATCAAGCAATCGTAATTCATCGATAAGCAATATCGATGTTACGATCCTTGTTGAAAGCTAGGTTTATTGCCACATCGGTACTTTCCTTTGGCCTGTACTAAAGCTATAAATAGTCCTCTGTATCGATACTGATAGCGGTTGTATCGCTGCCAAAAGTTGCCTCGTAACCGCTCTTAGATTAATGGTATTTACATGGCTCTCAATGTGAACCAAAATCATGAAATACAGTTCTCTCATTTTACCAAATACCTTCATCTTATTTCTTCGAAAAAACCTTTTTGAGTAAGGACCAAATACTTGGCCAGTTTAACTCACTTAATTAAATTTTCTATGAAAGTTTTCCGTTGTGACCCGAAAATTACATACATACATACATACATTCACGCCTTTATCCCTAAAAGAGGTAGGCAGAGCACATGAAACTCATGTTCCAGCGCCACTTTTAGCATAAATGTGGGTATAAAAGATCGACAAAATGTGATATTGCAGTGACAGGTTGCCAGCCCATCGCCCACAACACACTTTACCCTGCTCTCTTAGTCGACTTTTACGACACCCGTTTGGTGAAATTCTAACCCGACACCACACGGGGAAAGCATGATATCCGCGCGAAAATAAACCCTACAATACAGTTAATTTTTGTTTCAAAACGGTCAACTTTGTCCACTTCTTTGTGTATGGCTAACTACCGACTAACCAGGCTAAGTACTGGCCAAGAATTTGGTCCTTACCCTTTTAGGAGGTTTAGAATTTGAGAGTTTGATATTACCTAATGTTAGAATATTGTTGAATGAATTAAATATGCCATGAAATGGTAAAGATTTGTTAAACAAAGCGTGAATGAACTTTAGTAGCTAAATGTTTAGTTTAAATTAATTGTGCGATAGAGACGCAGCTATTATAGCGACGTCTTATGCGTTTCTCTTAGGTTCCTTAATTTATTACGATGGGTGGAAGATGTATACATACATGCTTTAGGACTTTATCATTTGAACTCCTGTACATTTTAATGAAATGTTAAAGTGACAAAGTTCTTGCTTGTATGTTGAATTAGTTCCAAAAGATTGCGTCAATGTGTGTTTTTAACTGAATCATTTCTGGGTCATTTTCAGAGGCGGCTCGTGACTAAATTGTATGGGTGTTCACTTGAAATAAAACAATGAAAATATATGACGTTAGCAGATTCCAGGATTCCGAAGACTCATCCGTGCACCCTTAAAGCAATTTGAAATGCACCACATAATACTACACAATCTGTTAACCTTCGTAAAATATGCCTGTTTTTGTCAACGCGGTCATTGAACTCGCGTATAGACTTTCGGTACTTACGTGGAATCTAGTGCCCTGCGAATACCCCGTAAAATAGTTTGTTACTCTCATCACAACCACACAACTACGGTGTTTTCACATATTGTTCGGATTTAAACACACGCGTAAATGTTTTGGTTCTCGTCGTTCATGTTTGCCTAAGGTCAAGGTCCCTTGTCCCTTAGCCTTCAATTCAAGCCGGATTTGTAACGTTTTTGCACACTTTTTAATGAACACCACATTATAATTATCCATTTTAACACTCACAAGTAGTAACTGATAAGTACAGGCTATTTCAACACGTATTAAATGATAAATAATTGGAAAATACCCGAATTTGCATTCGCGCGCATGCACTTAAGTTGACCAGTGTTTGTTTATATAGGAGTGGCAACGTCGCGCGCAATCACTTTCGCTGTCGCGCGGCAAAATTAACCGGCAACGTGGCGTGAGCGGCGCTCCGAATTTGGCTTATTTTTCATAGAAAATCTTCTGTTTCACGCGCAGGACTGTGGCGAACTATCTCTTTCACTCTTATTGGATTTCGTATTAAGAAATGTACTGAGTCTTTTTTCTTAGGAGCGCAATCGTGAGCGCTCCGCTTGGCGCGTTACCGATGAAATGATACGGTAGGATGATGGGTATAGCGCCTACCTATGATCTTGTAATGTGTAAAGGTAATTATTTTATTGGTATTGGTACAGTCGTATTTTAAGTGGATTTTAAATAGTAATATTAATAATGAGATTAATGAGTATAATTTAGTTATAATTATTTATGGGAGTTCACTGCACCAGCGCTCCTTAGGGCGAGCCGCCTCTGGTCATTTTAATCGAACTAAAGGGCAATTTCGTATCTTGTGGAAGAAATAAGCTTGTAAATAAATATTTTATTAATCGTCTTAATTTATTTTTCGACGAGCTTTGTAAATGCCTCAGTATTTTTTCGAATTTTTAAATATTATTTATTTAATTTAAGCATTTTTAAGTGTACATCTAATAAATATGTTGTGATTATGATTTTGTTTAAGTAATTGAATTATAGATTTAATTTTGTACGGATTGCTAGATAAGATTTTCTTATTTTTTACTATCATATTTTCAATAATATTACCTAATTTTATAAAAAAGAAAATCAAATTTAAAAAAAATGTGTAGTTTCTACCCTATCAAAAACTAGCACGAAACTTATTAAACCACCAACATTTCACATTTAAAACACGATCAAAATATTTCAAACAAAAACTAAATCGAAATCAATTCATCCATTTGAGAATTACGATGCCACAGACTTATACAGATGCAAGTGTTAAAATTATAACAGGCGGTGTCTTTTAAACGGGAGGTTAAAATAGAATATTGTGAATAAAATACACTGATCGGCCTAGCATGTCCACTGTCACCTTTACTGACATGTATTGTATGTTGTTCTTAGTCTAAGTCTTGTCAAGCAAAAAGAACCTATGCTAAGTATACGGGTACTCATAAACATGACATGGTACATAAATTAAACGTAAAAATACCACGGTACAACTAACATACCTAAGAGCAATCTCGACAAAGACTTTCGAGAAAACCGCACTCAAATCGGTCCATCCGAGTTACGATGCCACAAACAGATATACATACAAATGTTATAACACTTTATACTTAACTTATAACACCCCTTTGCGTCAGGAACTAGAAACTTTTTATTGACACCCGACAAATTGGTGCGATTTGTTGCGAACAGATTTACTGTAGGTAAGTACTTCAAGAACATTACTAGTTCGTAAGATATAAACAGTTATTTTGGCTCTAAACAACCCATTTTCGTTGTTTGTGACATTAACTGTACTTACATAATGTATCCAAATTGGGTCTCTATTAGATTGGATTATATATTGATTAGTACATAAATAGATTTCTCTTAAAAATATGGACTAGCACAGCCACCCGAATCGTCGCCACGCGATAAATGTCGCTTGTCTTTTTTCTCTTTCGTACATTATTAAAGAGACGGGTAATATAAAAATAACAAGCGAATGAACGACGGGCCTATTTCATATTATTATTATATATTATTTATTTGATTCGGTTGTGCTAGGCCTGCTGCCCGCCTAGCATGATAGGTTTTATGGTCATGTTTTAAGTCACGCTATGGACCTTAAAACTTAACACTGCGAGCTGGGCTGATAAAATGTAAACTTTAAGTACTAGTAGACAAAAGTTATTATTAATGTTTATATAGCATAACCGTATAGGGTCTCTTGTAAGTAATTAAATTTAATATTTAATATATTCGCGTCTGTAATTAGGTAGGTATTGAATTTATAATTGAATGAATAATATCTAAGTATTCATTTGAAGATTGTAATAACGCATGTCATTTTTGCACCTAGAAACTCTTCATTGTCGTAGACTTGCATCGCAAATGTCTAAGTGCGACAAAGACGAATATATAGTTTAATTACGGCGTTGCAATATATGTATGTTATAGTGTCCGCAAATACAACTGAAGAATGGGGCATCATCATCATCATCATATGCTGCTGGACGTAGACGTCCCCCAAAGAGTGCCACAATAATGGGACATAAAATAGGTGAAACAAGCTTCATAAGACCACACAAGTGTGAAGGAGACAACACTGTGATCTCAATCGTCGTTTTGATTTGAGGATACCATAACATACATCAGGTTTTCTTGATTTATCGATAGGAGTTATTACTTATCATTCCGATATTATTCTAAAATAAAACGACCTCAAACAACCAGCGTTAAATATAAATTAGAATCTTCATAAGAATGGCATTAAGGTAATCATAATACCATTTAGATATTTCAATCTTAAATATGGTTAATATATTATGTCAGTAATACGTCACTCCTGGACGTAATGTCGCAATTGCCGCACGCTCCGTTGGCAGGAAATCTCACTTTCTGGCCAGAAGACGTAAATTTCTACGCACATAACGGGGTAATTAAGAATGTCCCAGGACGTTTCGTCGCCTTCGTCTCCGTTTCGGACGACAAATACTTACATGTCTTTGTGTTACGGCCCTTAGTATGTAATGTACTTTAATGTTACTCGTAAATGTTTGCTAGTACTCAACGAGGTCCTCTGTATTATATCAAATATCATACATAAATACTAGGAATTGTTAACTGTCTAGAAAGTGCTTAAAGTACCTACTATGTGATTGTTAGAACTCGTAGAGACAGAAGTCTAGAAATTTGTATATCATATTGTGTATAAAAGTTTTCTACTTTTCAACCGACTTCTGGGAAAAGAACTCTATCGGGCTGTGTTTTTTTTCATTGGTTACCCCGTCAAAAAACCTTTATCTTTTTAAAATCTGCCTTTTCTAATTTAATGAACCTTGTCAAAACTTAAACCTATCTGATATTGGAATCCAAATATAATCTACGGAACTCTTTAAGTATCAGGTAGCGAAGTTTGGAGCACTCAACATTCAAATTCAAATGTTTTATTGCGTCACGTTAGGGTATACCAAAGTTATAACCTTTAATGCTCGATAAACGCTTATTTTTTCATAAAATTGAACTCTATAATTAATATCAAAATCATGGTGGGGATATATTTCCCACTGCCGTATAAAAACCTTAAGGCATGGTACCTATAGTCTAAAACTAAAGCACTAATTTTATTTCCCATAATTACTTAGAACAGAGGTCGGTTGCCATAGATACTTCATTAATTAGTTATATCGTTATAGTACGCGGAGAAATTCACCCACTGTATGAGTAAAATCTCAGTTGTATTCGATGCATGTAAATTACCATTTTTTTTGTATTCGAACCGTGGACCATTACTGTCTCTTGGGAGTTAACTTTGAACGGAAGTCTGAGCATGGTTTGTGTTTTCGATACAGGGGACAATAATAGTATATTGTTGTAAAGGCTAGAAAGTAGGCAATAGATGGACGAGTGAGTTCGGGGACCGAGCCGAAGGTGAGGCTGATGATGACGATGGATGGACTTACGTACATTTATTGCTTACTTTCCAGCCTGTACTTACAACAATGTACAATATTCCGGTATTTCTGGTATTAACGAGAAACTACAATCACAGTTTAAAGAAAAGGCATTTTAATGTCTAAGAGTTCAAATTGTGATATAACATACATGAATTCTTGCAACGACTAATTCTTAATATAATTTGCAAAAAAGCAGAAGGTATAGCGTATCATTTCACTCTTCATGTTATTCCAGTACATTTTATAACCCATAGATCGCTTTTTGGTTATTAAATGTAAATTAATATGACAGGTGTCAGGATTGCCTTATCTGCTTCAAGTAACTGGTGGTTATCTATCAAGACATAAGAACAATGATCTCCTGTAAAAAACGGCAAACCGCATGAAAATATCTTCAAAGTTACCTTCCAGTAGCAATCTTTTTAGTGAGAATGAATACCATTGAATGAATGGACTCCTAGGCGTATAGGTGATGTCATTCATTCAGTCATATCAATGTGAGCTTGTCACCAAATTCTAAATGAACGTGGTCATGTTTTAGATTTAAAATAACGTAAAAGGAGAGTTAGTAGTTAGAATTGTGTTATTTTTAGTTGATTAAAATTACCCTTTTCTGAAAACGAACGTGTTAAGCTTCTTTATTAACATTTTCTTGTTATCTACATTAGGCTGCGAGGGTATTGGATATTTTGTTCAAGATTTTGATTATGAAGTCATGTGATTTTAACTGCTAACTCTAAATCTGTCTACACATAAGTACATGTAGAGAGTCTTGGCTTTTTTTCACCTTTGTGTGAATGTGTGATACTACCGAACATGATGTACCGTCAGCAGCATACCAAATTTCTATGTGAGGGGGGGGGGGGGGGGGGCATGTTTCTCTGCAACTAACTGTACATGTCATGGTTATAGTTCGTGTCATCTAACTGTTCTAAAGTTTGCTCTGTTTCATGTTATACAGTAAGCAGAAAGGTACTACTTATAGCTAACTCAACTGCCAAGTGTGTAACATGACCCCTTTTATGTCGGACATAAAGCATTCGTTCCACTTGCACTTACATACTTTCGAGTAAGGGATGAATTCTTTGACCGACATAAACACGATCATGCACGATTAATAACTCACTGAAAGCCTAAAATGTACCGTAAACATACCTAAATTTATTTTTTTATTATGAAACTGAGCTTACTATGAACATGCAAAGTTAAAAGAGTGAATAATGCCACCAGAGATATGTCCAACTTATGCAACTCTGCTGGAAATGATTTCCAGAATAAGATTTTGACTACCTATATGAGTAGTTACTTCATCTCTGGTGGTATATTTACTCACTTGTGTATATGGTGCGTATGTATGTATTTAATTACTATAAGTAGTAAATTCAATTCACGCTTTTGCTTATGAGGGGCGGAATTTTATCCCTTAAATGGGATACACGTCAAAAAGCTATATGAAGTTGAATTTGATTTGAGAAGTCTTCTCTTGATTTATGTCTCGGCATTTGACGGCGAATTGTAAGGTTTGTTTGTCTGTCTTTTTCAATGAGTAGAGATGGAAAACTATTTGAAAGTTAGCTTGTTCTGCATACAAATAAAATGTGATAGGTTTACGATATCAGCAAAATGGAACGCTGTCACCATGTCACCGTGACACACGTCAATTGAAATATAACAACATAGCGCAACACACTGGCGCGGCCTGACCGCGGCGGTCAATGGTAAACTTGTATCATTAGCTGTCATATTTATTTTTGACCGCCACCGCAGGCCGCGCCAGTCTATGAGAGACTTCAGACTTCTTTCAATATGTTGCTTGATATAGGTTTTCATATTGTCACTACTGTTGATAATCAGCATTAAAATAGCTGCGCCGGCGAAGCGCTTAATATCATCTAACGAATGAAGAATTTGTTGTTCTTATTCCCTCGTATTAAATACGTGTGTAGATCATTTTGACCTATTCCTACGCGTAGCTGCTTCTGCTGCTGACTGTAAAGGAAACGAAAACGCGTACCTTTTACACTTTATTGTCATTGGGCGAAGAGTAAAAAGACGCGTTTCATTTCTGTGCACGAACAAGCTTAACAAGATGGCCGATCTAACAAAATGGCGCCTAAATGTCAAAATTTGAGGACAATGGCGGTTTGTTTGTATCAAACTATTATTTCTAAGTAGGTATTTTGAATATAGCTACGTGTGTCATATCTATATGATGCAGAATCATAGGTATCTTCAGTAATTTTAAGTGTATTAGATAACTATACGAGTATGTATTTTGCATTTAAATCTTTCGCTCTTTATCAGAATGTAAGGCGTGAGAAATAAAATTCAATTGACAATTTCTTCAATACTATATTTAGTATGCATTTTACGTAAAGACGTACATTACTATCCTGGGGCGGTAAAACGAAGATTTCTTTCACTATAAATATATATGAGACTTCCGTTATTATTAATTATTACCGCCCGTGTTGAGTGTGTAAGAATTGGGACTTGTCGCACGCGTATTTATTGGCCGTAATAGTACATTACGTAACTAGGGCGGTAAATTCGTGAATGCCCAGATCGCATGTGTTTGTGGCCCGAACCGAAGGTGAGGGCCATAAATATGCGCTCTGCGGCTTTTTACGCAACATTTTACGTCTTCACCTGGCCACAATGCGAGTTTTCCCGTACGCGCTGCGTGCAGTAAAACTCGCATTATGGCCAGGTGTGACGTAAAAATATTAACACGGAATATGGTCAAAAATGCCACCATTGGAAATTATTTTGTCTCTTGGCACATTAGATAAGCCCCGTGCTTGTTTCTCACGTCTGTAAGTAATTCTTATAATTATTTCACCCCATTTCAAAATATTATATAGCGACACTGTAAATTAAATCACTTATCGGCCTATTAACCTTGTGATCTTTGATTATGAACCGTGCTTGGAAAGTTGTTCTGCGAGAGAGTTCACATTTAAATGGTTTAGCTTAATATCTACTGGTCAATATTCAAATGAACATTTAAACACAATTTAAAATATGTATGTCCGAAAGTTACCAAATACTTGTCATGGTGGGCCGTTGTTAAGTTGTTATACTGCAAGGATAAAGAGATGAATTGAAATTACAGCTGACCAGAGTTATTGTATTTATTTAACGGTATTGTTATTGAATAAAAATACAATCACTATTGAACACTATATAGGTGCTCATACCATATAGGTATCATGGTGTAGGTATACATATGAATTTTTTTTTTTTTTTTTTTTTTTTTATTACATATATCTGCGATCAGTCGTAAGACTATAATCAGATAGGTAGTAGGTGGTAGATGTTTGGAGAGATGAGACCACTGTCCTAACTCTCGTCTAATTCAGGCAGCACGTTGGCTCTCTTGAGTCTCTTGATTGGATTGGGCTCCAATAGTTTGGCAGACAAGGGATTAGGATGGGCTATAAGTCTGTCCTTGTACTTGATTGAGTATCGTCTCGCTTCTTCGGAGACAGTCGGTATTTCCAGGTACTCGTGGATTTCCGAGTTGCGAGCGTACCAGGGTGCTGATGCTATAACCCTGAGGATGTTGTTTTGGGCTCTTTGTACTCGCATTGTATTGGATTTGCTTGCTGATGACCACAGTTGGATCCCGTACGTCCAGATTGGTTTGATGATCCCGCAGTAAACTCGCAACTTGTTGGTTAAGGATAGTACAGACTGCCTTCCCAGGAGCCAGAGCAGGTTCCTGAACCGGAGGTTGATCTCGTCGCGCTTGTTTTTGATATGCTCTTTCCATGTCATCCTTCGATCAAGGTGAAAGCCCAGGTATTTTACGCATGTCGACTGGGGAAGGTTAGCTGGGCCTAGACTAACGGGTGGGCAAGTTTCACGCCGGAGTGTGAATGTAATATGGTGTGACTTAGGAGCACTTGCTTTTATGCGCCATTTGGACAGCCAAGCATTGGTGGCGGTAAGTTGAACCTGCAACAAGCTGCTTGCCTCTTTCGGGTCTTGGCTACAGGCGAGAAAGGCTGCATCGTCAGCAAACGTGGCTACCGAGACCTGAGGTGTCTGGGGTAGGTCAAGAGTGTAGATGTTGTACAGGATAGGGCCTAGAACTGAGCCCTGGGGTACTCCTGCTCTGCAGGTAAGCAAGGAAGATCTAGCGTCACCAAGCTTCACTCGAAACTTTCTGTCACTAAGGTATGATTCCATTAGAGGGAAGAAACAGTGTGGCAAATAAGTTTTGATTTTGCAGAGTAGCCCCTTGTGCCAGACCCTGTCGAATGCCTGCTGTACGTCCAGAAAGGCAGCCGAGCAGTATTTTTTCTAGGCTTTGTCTTATGGTGCTGTAGACTCTGTGGACCTGCTCTATAGTGGAGTGTTTCTTACGAAAGCCGAATTGGTGGTCCGGAATTATTTGATCCATATCTAGGCAGGGATTTAGTCGCGCAAGGAAGATCCGTTCCCATAATTTGGACAGTACTGGCGTCAGGCTGATTGGGCGGTATGACGACGGTTCATTAGGTGGTTTACCGGCTTTATGGATCATTATAATCTCAGATGTTTTCCACAAGGCGGGTACATGGGACGTCCTTAGCGTGGCATTGATGAGTATGGTAAGGAATACAATGGCCTTCTTCGGGAGTTCTTTTAGTAGCCTTGCGGTTATTAAGTCGAAGCCAGGGGCTTTCTTTGAGTCCAACTTGCGAATCTCTCTAATCACCTCTCTGGGTGAGGTAGGACGCAGTGGCAGGCAGAGCTGGAAGTCTTGTTTGATGATTTTCTCGATTTCCGGGTCTTCAGGCTCATCGGTTTCGTTTGGTTTGAATATGCTGGCAAGGTGTTTGGCAAAGGCCTCGCATTTTTCTTCGCCGGTTCGCGCCCAAGTTTGACCAGTTCTAATTGGTGGGGAGCATTGTTGTGGCTGAAGGTTTTCCTTTGTCGCTTTCCAAAGGTCATGAGCCCCACGACCGCTTGGAGTAATCTTTACAAGCCTTTGCCTGACTGATTCGTTTACAGAGTCAGCAAGGAGGTCTTTCAGTTCTTTAATTGCCCTGTTAAGTTTGGTCTTGTCGGTGCTCCTATGAGACTGGTGCCAAATTCTTCGGAGGCATCGTTTCTCTTTAATTTTCTCCCTTATTGCAAGGGGTATCGGGGTGCCAGATGATGTTCCTTTTAACTCCGGTGTGCTAACCCAAGCCGCTACTTGTAAAGTATTTGTGAAGTACAGGCAGGCATCATCCACATCTTCTTTACTTTTGAGTGGAAGTTTGAGGTTGATATTCGTCTCGAGGTATTCACGAAAGTAGAGCCAGTCTGTGTGCGGGTTGTGCAGGTGATCAGCGTAGGGCTCGTAGAGCATAGGCACGGAGCTCAGCATTAGAGTAACGGGGGTGTGATCAGACGAGCCATCAAGACTTGATTTGACGATTGTGTTCTGCTTGCAAATACTCTTGGTTATGTAGAAGTCTAATAGGTCAGGCTTTTTCTGGCTATCCGTTGGCCAGTATGTAGGCTCTCCTGTTGACATAGGTGTCAGATTGATGACATCGCAGCTCTTTTTTAGTTCACGACCCCTAGTGGTTGTTAGTCTCGAGCCCCAGTGAGAATGTTTGGCATTCCAGTCGCCACCAGCGATGAACCGGTTGCCCAAGGATTCGAAAAAACGGGTAAACATAGCCTCTTTTATGGTGTGACGCGGTGGGCAGTAAACTGCGGAGAGGTTAAGAGGTCCAGATCGATTTTCGACGCGTATCGTAGTGGCTTGTAGGTAGGGGGTCGTGAATGGATCCAAAAGGCAGTGCCTTATACTATTCTTGATAATGACCGCGGAGCCAGCATGGGCACCCCCATCAGGGTGAGGGGTTAGATAAACGGAGAAACCAGGAATGCATATTCTGCTTCGTGATGTTGTGTGTGATTCAGATATAAGGCAGATATCAAGATTGTTTGATTTTATGAACATTTCTACTTCGTGTTTGTTGGGAGCAAGGCCGTTAATGTTCCAAGTAGCTATGTGTAGAAAAGTCATTTTGCAAGCTTTGTGACGAGGGTTGTGATAAGCCCCACAAGGGAGCCTATTTGTTGTATTAGTAGATCCATTTTTTCGCTCTGTTTAACTAAAATTTCCTCTAGCTTGTTGTGGTATTTTTGGTCATTGTTGCCACTGGTAACTTCAGCGTATGATTTTTGTTGTGAGTTGTCAGTAGAGCTCTTATGTTTAGATGTGTTGGGAATCGGGTTTTCCATTGCAGCTGAAGCCGGGGTAGTTTGTGCAGGTGGTCGGACTCTAGGACTAGAATTCTTGTTTCTTCGAGCAAGAAGATCTTTGTATATTTGACAACCTTTGTAGTTGGCCGGGTGATCGCAGGAACATAAGCCGCAGGTAGCAGGGGTAGCTCTGTCTTTCTTGCAGTCAGAGCTTTTGTGAGGTCCAGCGCATTTGACACATTGATATGGCCTCATGCAGTTGTTCTTGGAGTGTCCATATTGTAGGCAACGCTGGCATTGTACAATGCCTTTTGATTTACGAGGATCCTCTATCTTGACCTTTTGATTATAGATATACTCGATCTTTTTAGCTGCCGGGTTGTTAGCACTAGGCTCAATGTTGACAAAAAATGTCGAGGTGGGTGTCTTATCTGGGCCGTAGCGAGCGTTGATAATTTCACCTTTAACTTTGTTATTAGTTGCCTCTACTGCTTCGTTAATTGCTTCATGTGGAGTAGTATGGTGTAGGTTTTTTATAACGATCCGGTAGCATTTGGAGTCCTTTGGCGTAAATGTGTGGCCAATAAGCCCGTTTGATCTGATGACAGTAATAATCTTTTTATATTCTTCAGGGGTTACTACAAGGACGTGAAGAGTGTATTTGTTGAGGATTTTGAGTTTAAACTTATCTTCGGTGCTGGCAGTAAGAAGGAGTTTTCGTAGCTCATTGACATCTTGTATTCCACTAAGAACAATCGGCGGGGGTTTGCTGGGTTTCCTATCATTTTCGATGGGTGTTTCGTCTGTTGAGTCCAGCGGTAGGTTGCTGAAGCGATTTTCCGTGGATGTTCCCTCTTGCTCAGGCGGGGACCCGCAGGTTTTTCTCTTTTTACTGTGGCGCGGTGTAATCACTTTCTGCCATGACGGTGGAGCAGGATAAGGCTGGTTGTCTTGTGATGGTAATTCTGTCATGTCAGTTGCAGTATCTTTTGGAGAGTCTTCAGAGTTCTTAGATGTATTTTGAGCTGGGTCAGTCATGGATGATGATCTTGGTCTGTTAAACAGTCCGGGGTGAAATACTTGTTGAGTTAGTTGAGGTTGGAGTTTTTGGTTTTTTTGGGTATTCATAATTATTGTTCCCACGAGAAGGGTCGAAATAGAGGTCGCTCACAGGGTAACGCCCATTCCTGTGAGAAGGCACAGTACAACGATGTGAGCCAGGTCCATCGAGGTTAGCGCTAGCGACTGGATTCCCTCAGCCATCCATCCCCTCGGCACGCACCTTGGGATTGGGGTAATTATTTTATAGAGGTTGTCTTCCTCATAGCCCAGGCAATTAAGCCAAGGCTACCGGTCTTGCGAAACATGACCACAAGGATGCGGTTTGTAAAGGTCATTTCCTACCTTTACACTGGCTGGCTGTTAAGCTTGCCTAGTAGGTTAGTTGACCGCCGCCTACGACTCGGCGTTTGTTGTTCTTTAGCACCACCCGGGGGACACGTGTAGGGTTGTGGTTAGGTAGCTCCTACGGACGCGAACAACTTTGCCCCCCATATACATATGAAATAGTAATAAAATAAATTGTTATACAATGGACACAATAATATAGCATGTGATAGAGACAGCTTTCTTCCTATTGTACATTCGTGGTTCAGTTCGTGTTCGTTAAGCAGCGAGCCGGGGGTACCTACCTCTACCCTATTGGCCCTAGAAGTTAGCGTGCGAGACATAGTCTTTGTCACACGGTATAATAGAAATATACTGACTATAGTAAATTATAAATTAGCACTGAAGCAAAAAAATGCACTATCAAACATTACTGTTTACAATAATAAGTACCTATCCAATAAATGGCTATCACTTGGCATCATATTATTTGCCAGATATTCGTATTGAAATTTGTAATTATTTTCTCCAAGGTTAGGAACTCACTTGGCTACGTTTATCCAAATATTAAGCCTATGCAGTAGAATGAGGTGAAATCCCTCCCAATCTCCCATTCTCTCCATCTCCCATTAACGCATACTTAGTTGCCATGATGGTGCATAGTTGTTATGTTGGGCCACGATAGCCCATTGTGTGGAGGAGATGTTGCATCTCTTTTCTTATTACAGGAAAACAGGGATGCTGACACATTTGCGCACATGCAGTCAAGTGAATAGACAAACGTAAAAAAATGGCAAAGGCGGTCTTCACACTGCCGCCACTTCCTGCTGCGGAGTGCGGAGCGACGGTACGAAACTTTGTATGCCAGTACCTCAGTTTGTCCTTCTTACGGTACTTCACATTGCACCGGACCTCCGTCCGGCGAAATCGTACGCAGCGGTGTGACGACCGCTAAAAATGATCCAAGTGATGCCAATAAAAATGTTGAGTTAGATATTAATTATATAGCCATGACTTTGTTCGCTTGTTGCAGTTTCTTCGTGTTTCTTGATGTTTCTAATAATAAAAAGAACATAAAGAATTAGGGATTGACTCTCTGTAGATGTTTAAGGTATAGATGCATCTGAAACTCTTGTAATGTAGAAAGTTGAAAAATTATTATATGAATAAATAAATATGTGGAAAGTGTTTTTTTATTGAAACACTGCTGACCGCCGGCGCTATCCTTACGAACGAACGAACGAAGCAGAACTGAAGGTACCTACTGGGTTTGAATCCCCGTAAGGGAAAATATTTGTGTGGATGTTTTCTATGTATTTAAGTATTATCTACTAAATATCTTGGTCTAGTAGCTACCCACAAGTACCATAAAAAACCTTACTGAGCTTACTGTGAGGCTAGTTCGATTTGTGTAAAACTTACCTCTAATATTTATTTATTTTGTTGTCTGGGGGCACGGTAGTGTTACACGCATACTTACTTAATTAGCTTACTTACACGCATACAAAATTATTTACTTATTTTCCAGTAGTATGGCTTATACATAAAACAACATGTACCTATAGATTAGTTGCCGTGGCCGACTGTTTTTATAAAGCTGTCACTGGAATTGAAATTGCCTCTTAGTACTCTTGACTACTTTAATCCAATTCGGGTAACTCAAATAGTCTCATGAAGTCATTAGGTAAGCTATAATTTAAGTCGGGGGCAAAAGCTAGTCCCGTAAATAAGATTCATGGTCACAGAAGAAGACACCACAAAATTTACATGTACCTATTTTACATTCACTTTCGCTCTCTCCAAACACACTTTTACTTTTATACTACTCTACCTGCCCTGTAAACGTAGTGATTACTTAGTTATACTTATTCTCTTTGCGCCGCAGTGACATATACCTAGGAAGGAGTGATGTCTGAGCGCGAATCTACTGTGAATAAATCACAGTACCTAATTAAATAAAAACAAAACCTCAATCAATTGTCTACTCAAACCGTGATTTTATGTAGATAATCGCGGACAACCTCCTTTTTTTAAGTCGTTTAATAAGACGCAGCGATCTCCCTACCCCTACCTACTATTTATGTCTTATATGGTGCTGAGCCAGTGTGCCGACATTGTTGGCATAACGACCCTATAGATTAATCTAAGAAAATGAAAATTATATCAAATAAAGTGATGTTACGTTGCCTACTTATAGATAACCTCGCATTTCCGGTTTTATAACGGCCTAATTCACGGCCATCTGGTTATGGACATTGAGAACGAATTATATCGTATATGTGTATAATTTATAGAATTTTACAATGTATAATAAATACCTTAAAACCGGGACAATATTTCAAGCAACCGCTTATAAACTAAACGTTTTACGTCCTTAGCTATAATAAAGTCCATATGATTGAATTTTTTATCCGGCACCCTATAAGATTCGACGACGTTGGGCAATAATTTCTCCAGTTTTGCTACATCCCGGGTATCCACAAACCAGTCTGCGTCACTGTACATCAGCGCAACTGGTGCACTCACTTTTCCCAGGTTATAATCAGGTGGTTCGATGGCTCCATAACGTCTCTTGTTTTCTTCCGGACCATAATCGAACTGCCTGAACTTTCTCGAGATAATTTCTTGCGCGTAATGTACTAGCTGCTTCGCGGAAGCCCCTGATGGCACGTGGCTGAATACCACCGGCAGATTCGTCGCATTCACCTGCTCGGGGTTAAACCCTGCCATGACGAACATGAGGTTAGAGCAGACGAGCTCTGCCAGCGGGCCTGTGCCACACGATAAGAACCGGGTGAGCCTCATGAAGTTATTATCAGGTGCTAACTCGTGAATGCCCAAGCCTTTGGACACTGCATACAGCAGTCCTCCTGAAGGCGCCAACAGCCGGATAAACGGAGACTTCATATGGGAATTGAAAGCGGCAGGCGCCATGGCAATCATCACGGCAATTTTATCCATGTACTCCGGCCGCTCTGATCCCGTCACAAAGAAAGCTGTAGTTCCTTGAGAGTGACCGATAAACTTAAGCTTGTCTTGACCAGTAACGTTCAAAGTGTAGTCAATCATGGCCGGAATGTCGTAGTAACCGACTTCGTGCCAGGAGAAATCCCAGAACGTACCTTCGGAAGGTTTCTTCGTGATGTGTCGGCGAGAATGCTTGCAGCCGCGCGAGTTCCCGAGCCACACGTCGTATCCATTCTTAGCTAGTAAATACAGTAATCCGCTTTCCGAGCCCGCCATTACGAAATCGTCCGCGCTTCCGAGCAATCCATGCTGCAGATACACGACCGGCCCGTCACTGGGTATTCTGAACATCTGTAAAATATATCCATCCTCGGTGACAACCTTGTGAGTCTCGACTGGATGCCCATATTTAGCAATGAGCTGGACACAGCTGAGTTTGCAATCTTCATTACGCAAACCTAAGTTGTAATCGGCGATGAAATTGTCACTTATGGAAGCGAGGTTGTTGACATCATATAAGACTGGGACACCGTTGATACCACTGCCGCCACCGAAGGCCCGTGCTACTGAAATCGGTAGACTCGTGAACTGATTTAAGGTATTTGACAGGACGTCGACAATACTGGCTTGGTTTGAGACAACCAACTGGCCGGAACTGAACGTCAGCATCAACAAAATTAAAAAGAATTTAACGGCCATGCTACGTCAGGCCCACGCTTCGCGGCTAAGATCAACAATAAACTACCTAATCGTTCTCTAAGGCTTGTTTTGAATTCAATGCTTCATTCCGACTTCTTTTGTAAAAACCGGCGAAGTGCGTGCTGTATAGACTGTAAGGTTCCGTAGTTGCTCTTCTTCACGCGCGGCGACGTTCGACCACTAAACCTTGCGGTGACTACGCCCATGAAAGTAACGTATTTTTATAAATTAAAAAAGTGTTATTATTAAGGATGTCACTTTTTTTAGGGTTACTGAGCTAAGCTGCGGGCGGAAAGCCGGACAAATGGACATGGCGGAAATATAAAAGTCGTTGAATTTTTAAGAACACTACTCAATTGACATGTAAACTTACCTAAGGTTGTTTTCCACTCTTATTCTTTAATGTGTTTCACGTCATAATACAAGTCTCGTAGAACTAGTTTCTAGCTGGATTTGTTGAAAATTGGCGTCTGACGTCATCTTATTAGAGGCAAAGGTCAATTCTATAAAAACATCTACCTACTTATATCTTCATACACACACGTGGTATCATCAAGGGGGTATATGTGCGTGCGGGAGTGTGTGTGATATGATAAATATCAAACAAGTTTCCGGTCTTCAGCCAGCAAAAGATCTACCTCACGCGCGTACAGGGTGTTCAGGGTGTAGACGTGTGCGCCGACTACATTTTACCCGGCGGCGGCGCGCCGGCTCATATTGACTCGGCGGCGGCGTGACGCCGGCGGCGTGAAAAAAATCCGTATATTTTATCTTAATGATCTAATGCAGGTTTAAGAAAAAATAACAACGATTTTACTATTTTTATAAGACAATCTTACAAACTTAATAATATCAATCAACATAGTTAAAAATCTTCGTAGCGACTAGCTTGGCTAGTAGATATAGAAAAGAGATCAGTGTACATTCAGTCATCAGTAGTAATGTCAATACTAAGTCTGGTCGTCCAAGGCAGTTCCAGCTATTGTGAAACGAGAAGGCTTATCTTCTACGTCTCCAATTACTTTGTACTTCATGAAGAAGTCACGCATACCCTCGTCTGATACAGAATTGAAAGGCATCAAAGAGTGATAGAACCACAAGGCCATATCTCGTGCTAAAATCCATTTGCTGTTGGATGACGACTTCGATGCACTCTGGTTTGAAAAATTCTATCGATTGTTTAGCACTTGCACCCGAAGTTCAACACTCCTCTCGTTCTCGTATACCGTGCTCATCGCGGAGATGAAGAATAAGATTGCCAGTGCTGATATTTTTGCTATACGACTTCAATTTCGTTCTGAAATGAAAAGGATAACAAACCAATTAACCAATATTCGCCAAAATACTGAAAATACATTTTAACTAGCGAAAGAAAAAATGCGTACCTCGTAATTTCTGACAATATGTAGGTAGTAATGAGATGTTGTAAACAAATTAAAACTATTCAATTTATACCTATTATTTATTACAATATTTATATTAAGTATAGTAGATCATTTAAAATAAGAGTGACCATCAAAACAAATAAAAATCATTCAAAGATTATGAAATGCCTTTGTTAATGAAATGCCTTGCCTGCATAACATATCAATTGATTTTTAAGTTTTTTTAACTTGCTTTTATGTAAAATAAAGTATTTACATACATACAGAATTCAGTAAAAAAATGAGAAATGTTAAAAAAGCTTTTAACACACATTATGTGTCAATTGTACTGTATTTTCTTTCTTGTCTCTGTGTGTCTTTTGTGTAGTGAATAAATGTCTTCTTTCTTTCTTTCTTTCTTTAAGATTAAATAAAATAATACAACTGTACTTACGATCCTAGGGACTATGTGTCGTTTTCGGATTTTCTTTCTGACAAACAAACATTACAGAATACTTGTTCTTCCATTACAAGGACTCTTTTGTTGTCTTTTTGTAGCACTAGTAGTAGTAGGTGCCAAAATGTTTTCATCCGAAACTACTTTGCTTTTTCACATCGTATAACTCACGCACGGTATAGTTATTGATTTTAATTTTGGTTACATAGTTTTTATTTAATACGTCACTCGCCATTTTGATATTCACGCGCAATACACACCGGCACGGCGTTCACGACAACTGACTAACAACCTTGACGCGACGCGAGTTGCCATTCCACGCCGGTTCTAAGTGGCGGCGGCGGCGGCGGCGCGTGATTAGTCGGCGGCGGCGCGTGATTAGTCGGCGGCGGCGGCGCGCCGGCGCGGCGCACACGTCTATCAGGGTGTTTAGTCGTGCACCAATGATATTGTTGTGTCAGGCCGGGATCACGTAACTTCAAAACACAGTTTGAGAAAATGTAGTTTAAAAAAGCCCTTTTGGAGCCAAATGGCGTGGAAAGTTGATTAAATTAAATTAAAACAAGTTATATCATCAAATATATTTATTTATTGCATTAACGTCCTTATTAGGTACAGAATTGTGTAGGTACACAAAAATCTGAACACTCAATAATCCCTCATACCCTCCCTACACTTACAAACATTACGCTCAACCCCGAATATTTGGGTTAACCTGACATATGCGTTTCACATTTCAATGTGATTCGGCCGCTCGCTCTCACATGAGCCGACAAAGTGCCTGATCGAGTATTGACTTTTCTCGCGCGTTTCTATGCGTTGTACCTACTGCTAGAGATAGATACGAGAAATGAGCAGTTTTGAGAATCTCTAGCTGATCATACGAAATGCCTTATGGTATTGCTTAATGATAGGTACAGTCAGCATCATATAGTTAGGCCGGCCCTAGACCTGCAATAACTTTGTACACTATTTTTATGGTGCAATATAATTGACGCCTTGCGATCAAACGATCAATATGTACACGGAATAAAATCGCGCAATGACTTTGGTGCGTCTGCCGGTATAATATAAATATTGTGCAATACTGTTCCTAGATGGAAGATGTTACCATAAAAAATAAACTTGCTCAAACTTTTGTTCAATAATTGCGCAATCTTCAATACTAACTCTTTGCACAATTCGTAATTTTGTGCAATTTAATTGATCGTTTAGGGCTGGCCTTAGTAGCAGCTGAAGTAGCCAAATAATATATGCAACACGACTAATAAGAGTCTAGTTTAATAAGAGTAATGATGTGTTACGATATATTTGGATACTTCGTGGTACTAACTATATGATGCTGACTGTACAGTCCGTGAGTGGGTAGGTACACTCAAAATCGTATTGTTAGTAGGAAGAGTAGCCGAATATATGGTAACACACTGAATTCTTACAGCAATAAATACTTGTTCCAAAATATTTGGCTTTGTCTGCTACTAACTATATGAAGCTGACTGTACTTGGAATAGGATTCAGTGCTTTATGCCTACCTAAGTTATTATGTGTAAGAGGTACAGTCGCCTGCGTCCGCGGTATTCCACTCTAAGGGCAATAAGGGCGATATAGGGGTTGGGGAGACCTTGTTCCTTCAGCTGTCAACACGGCGAATCCTCAAACATATCAAGGTTCCTTTGGAGTTGCATGCGGCTATAGGCTGCGGTGTGCGCTTATTTGCCACCGTCGTTGAATATAAACAAAAATCGCTTGAACGTCTCCCGTCATTTGTAGAATGGGGTAGAGTTAAGATTTTTTTAATTTTCATGAGTGGAACACCACGAACGCGAGTGTAAAGCAGGTTTAGCAGGTGCAGGTGTGCAGCCCCCCTATTCTGTAACTTGTTTTAAGCTCACCTCAACGCTCACCCATAAATATATCTTGACACAGCTAAGCGTAGTTAGAGGTCTGGTTTCGTGACGGGTGACCGGCGGGGTGAGCATTAACGCGTAGCGAATAACAGCCCAGGTGTGTGTGTTACTCGAGATTTACGAAGTTGTGAATAGTCCACGTCAGGATCACAGCGCAACAACCTTCACATAGTCAACCAGCAGCGCTGACTGCCGCCACGTATTGTGCCAGGAGTCGATAGCGTTCCAGAACCTCAGCGCCGCCTTAGAGGCCTGGTTCCTCCAAGGCTTCTCGTTGTTATTGGACACTGAGCCGTCGGGAAATTCTGTGTGACCGCCCACTGCTAGACCTAGGGTTATGTAGAACTGAAACAAGTGAATATCGGTTTGATGTTGTTTGTTAACGAGGGTTTGAATGGGAGTCTATAATATTGTATTTTACGTAGGAGAAGGAGATCCTCCCCCGTGTGGTGAGCGGTAGGATTCCACAAACCCCTTTCCTGCCGTGGGTGTCGTAAAAGCCGACTAAGGGAGCAGGATTGGAGTGGGCGATGGGCTAGCAACCTATCATTGCGATATAACATTTTGTCGATCCTTTAAACCCACATTTACGCTAAAAGTGGCGCTGGAACATTAGTTTCATGTGCTCTGCCTACCCCTTTTGAAAATAAAGGCATCAATCTATGTACGTATGAATGTATGAAAGGGATTAATAAAGAGATGTACGGGCTCTTGGTCATTTTAAGACGCTATAAAGGCACGTATTCACAAAAGTGGGGGAATAGTGGCAGCCATTTATTATGCATGCTCACTGCGAGTATTTCCTGCGCTATTGTAAAAAATGTTTGGGATTCGCTGTTTTCGAAGCGCCGCTGTTTACAGAAACAATGTTGGACGTTTGATGCACTGGTTATATTTCTAGTAGCGGTTACCTCCTATATACCAGTTGTATTATGTGCCAAATCAATTATTTAAAAAGAGACCATTATCCTCAAACTAATGTAATACTTATATTTATACAGAATACGTCACTTTACTTAATACGCATATGGTGTCTGGCTTGAGTTTGTGTTTTTTCCATAGCGTATAGGTACAGTACCTAAGCCAAGAAAGTGCCCTACCACTTTTGAACCTTAATATCCTAATAACAGAGCCAAAAGTAGTGGCTGACTCAACTAGGGTGGGTTTGTGATTAATTGTGATTGAAGGAGTATTTACGCTTGGTCTCCCCTTCAGGTCGGATGTAGAATCCGACCTGACCCCGTATCATGGTTGGCCATGGTATCACAGGATAAGTGACAAGATAGGAGCGTCGTCTCGTTCTATCGAACGGTGTCAGCCAGTGACGGACGCTCTATCCTGTAACTTATCGTGTGATAAGGCCGACAATGATACGGCGTATGAAGGGGAGACCAAGCGTAAATACTCACGTGATCATCGAAAGGCGCCATGCCCGGCTGCTGCACCGCGGCACAGCTCTCGGGCAGATGACCACGCAGGCCATTCGTCGCTGGTTCCACTCTTCCGTATTCCAACCCGTCCACTGACAGTATCAAACGGTCTGTAATGAACAAGAAAGATAATTAGAACCAGTAGGTACAAAGTAAGTATATTAAATAGGTATTATATCATCATTTTTCGCGGACACAGTGCGATCCACTTGACCGAATGCATTTCTCTCGCCGGCCACCCTCATTTTACGAAAATTTCAACATTTAAGAGATTTCTAGAGACCCGTAGCGACCTCTCCTCTCCTCGTTATAGCAAACAACGCAATATAAAGATTTTTGTCATCATTTAGTTTATTTTTACAATAAACGTCAATGGTGACATGTGATGTCATAAATTGTACTGGGATGACAAAATAAATATTGGATGTAAGGGCATTTTCACTATAAGTGCGGGTTGCACCAACTTACGATTACAGACCGATCAACGTTAAATATGGCGCTGACAGCTTTCATCCCATAGAAACTTGTCAAACTTTCCATACATTACAAACATTAAACAATTAACATACATTAAAATTTTAAAGAACGCCGCTCACGCTTATGCCCTGGGTTTTCTGACCACCCGTCACCGGCGGCCGGCGACCGACGCGTGTCCGCCGCCGACGACGTTCGGATGTTTTGTTCGGGAATGTTTGAGGGTGGTTTCTCTGACCTACCCGCCGCCGCCGGCGACGGGTGGTCAGAAAACACAGATTATTAGGTGCAACCCATCCTTTGTGCCTAAGAATTTAATGTGTCATGTCTTAGGAACTTTTAAACCTGGCATTTTTTGTTAAATGGTCGCAACACATACAAATATCAGATACCTACTTAGATTTTGGGTATAATAACGTTGGTTCATCTTTATAACAACTTATTGCGTGTCGAGATTTAGAATAAAGCCGCAGATCATAAGTTATCGAAATGTTGTTATTTGTAGTTGCTTATTTACCTGGAGTCCACTTGACTGTATAGTCATGAAAGCCTTCTCCCCAGAAGGTATTCGAGTTTTTCCTGACAAGCAACTTGTCGTGGCAGGTTGTATCAATCACAGGCCCGCTGTACAGCACCTGAAGGGCAAAAGTATTTCACTAGAATATATTTGCCAAGCAGATAGGGGAGTAAGTAATTTTGATGAATTATTAATAAGTAAACCATAGATGGAACTTATTATGGAATAGTTTGATTTACATACACGTTTTTTTGCACGTAAAACCGATAGCCGTTGGGGCGAAAAGGTTCTAGAGTGGCGACCACGTGCTGGAAGACGCAGCGTGGCCCCCCGAAAAGGTGAACTAATGACCTGAGGACCGATTTTTGATTTTCGAGAGCACGAAAATCAAATAAAATTAAATACGTTTGTATTGTCAAAATGGCCGGCACTTACTTTCTACCAATGGAATTGAATACGAGTGGTCAATGCCACTCGTTTTTTAATTTTCTATCGCTGTTTCAAAATAGCAATAGCAAAAGTCGGCTGGATGCGGGTGGCGCAGAACCGGTCAGTTTGGCACTCTTTGGGGGAGCTTGCAGGAACTTGAACATGCACTATTTTTTGCCAGTCCGGGGTATAATTGCTTTACTAAATAGCTATACGCCGTCCTGCTAAGTCGGCGATGAAAGACCGACGTGTAATCCATGGCAATGTTGAAAATTCAATCTTACTTTATTTCCGTAGTGTGTCGATCCAAAATCCAGGTCCTTATTGCCCCGCGAGCAAGCGATCTTCACCACTCCAGAGTTCACGCTTCCAAAGGCAAACTTCTTCATCAACGGTTCCAACAATATTTCTGAAACCGATTCCTTGCTTTTAAATAAGTTGGCGGACATTTGACTTACATCCAATAGACTGCGCCAGTCAATGAAAGTTAGTACTAATAAAAACTTATCGAAGAAGAGGGAACTTTGAAGTTCATTGGGTTCTAACTGCGGCGTTAGTTGAGAAAATTCTAAGTATTTAGGTATGATATTTCCAATCAAAATTTCACATTTGTTGTGATTCTAGATTTCTCAATGTTTTAACTAATAAATAAAGAAACTAAACTAATCAATTGGTAGTCAGTGTTTCCAATGTATTAATCGGGTGCCTGTCGTATCGCATAATGTTGATCGTCCTAAAAATTTTTGGCCGAGAATGTTTGGCATAATGTTGAGTGGCATACTACTTATTTAGCCTATCCATTTTTGCGCATACACATTTAAAAGTTCTAAAGTATGTTTATCCTAATATTGATTACTCGAACATCGAATTACCTAAAAAGTAATAGTCCTAATTTTCATTGTCATAGTAATTATTTTGCCTATTATTAAATTAGCGAAACCACTTATACTATTTTTTCCTAAATTTTATACTATTTTTAAACTCTGAGCAGACCTAACCTACATCTAGATAAATAAGATAGGTTCGTTAGTTGCCTTTTGTTCCTCAGAGCAGAAATAGGAGCCCCGCGAAGTGGGGCTCCGTCAACATGAGGGCGGGTCATAAGTAATTTACGTAATAGGCAATTCTGTCCAGACCCAACCTGCATTTAGATTATGCACATTATTTTGAAAACATTAAATATTAGTAACATCAAAGTTATGCACATCAATCATTCTAAAAAAAAAACTTCGTCACAATAAATATTCGGACAATAAATATTTATGACAATCGATATTAGGATTATTAGGAACAACAATTTCGCCAAATAAAAAATATGCACAACAATGTTTATTCGGCATAAAGTTGGTAGGCGACAAAATAATAGGACCAACAATTTTATGCCACCCGATATAGACCCGTATTAATCATTGCAACATATTCGCCGAAACGTGCACAAGGTTACAGCACTGGACACTCCTGTTGACGTAAATTAATACATATAAAGCTCACTCAAGCATAAACCCCCACAAAGATATTTCTGCGACGTGCCAGGAGTCTAAGAAATTGAGATCAATGTCACGACTTTCCCGTCGTCAATAATTCAGTAGCCCTCTTTTTGGAGACTGATTGTTATGCAATGTTCATGAGTCATGAGTCAAATTCATGAGCTAATTTAAACTATTCACTACACATTTCGAATTCAAGCTTTTGTGAGACATGTTGAAATAATGCTAATAATTACACGGTTCGATTCACGTATTAAATGTTACTACGGGCGACATGTTTCGAACTCTCCGGAAGTTCTTCTTCAGGATGAATGATTCAAGATTTCAAGAATCACTGCCCGCATCCGCTCCATACGCCGCGCGGTCCGTGACGCACGCGCGCATTAATAGGTACGTGAGTTTAACCGTGTAATTGATAGCATTAATCGAGGTTTGGTTAGTTAAATATGACAGTGAGGGAAAAAAGTCTATTCGCTTTCTGGCACGTGGTATAGTTGACTCTCACAAAAATTGGGGCTTTAAAGTCCAATACTCGTATCAACGAGTTGAAAAATGGTTTACGAAAACTCACAATACTTTTAAACAAGCTATGTAATGATAGCCCATACTATGGGGTTAAAGGGAATAAAAATTACACCCCACTTCACACATAGGGGAGGTATCCTAAAAAATATTATTCAAAGTTTAAATCTTACGGTTTTGTCGGCGTGAATTATATATATACCTATGCCGAATTACAGCTTTCTAGTAGTAAAGGTTGCTGAGCTAGCCTGCAGACGGACATGACGAAACTATAAGGGTTCCTTGTTGACTACGAAACCGTCAAAAGCATGTTCAGGTTCAATTTAGATGAGTTTGAAGCCTCTAATGAATTGCAGTTGATCCAAAGAAGGCAGCCAGTAGTTCTAACCTGGGTATATCCAGTTTCCTTGCGGCAACTTAGCCCGTACAGTGACGGTTCCATATGTGAACGCGAAACCTGGTTTGCTGATGATCCGGCCGCTGAACACGGGCGGGATGGTACCACTGCCGTCGTTGGCTTGTACGTAACAGGAGCTCGATGACTCTGATGTGCACCTGAAGATATCAGACATTAAGATGATGCGTCAGTAAATATTACATGACGTCTGTACTAAACTATTGCTGATTTACAGAATGATCCTGATAATTTTGTATTAAGCAGTAACGCTGCTAGAGTCTGGCAAACGAAAGTTGAACCCACTAAACTGAATTACGCGGCAACACTGAACGTCATACGCATACGTTTTGATCAACATCGTTGCCGCGTAATTGAGTTTAGTGGGTTCAACTTTTGTTTGCCAGAGTCTAACAAAATTATAAATTTTAAATTAAGGCGACCTCGGACCACAAAAAATCATTTACAGTGCAGGCAAATAACTTGCGCAACGCGGGACGAAGGGGTGGGGCCGCTCGCAAGGCGAATTGTACGGGCGAGCCGTTGACGTCCGTTGTGCAAGTTATTTGCCGGCTACTGTAGTATAGGGTGACGCATCGTTACTGACGATTTCTCAATATAATTTGAGACGTTGGTGCCGTTAAGAAGCCTAAGTGTAGATGTCGCTACACGCCTCCCTAAGGCGTTTTAGGAAGGAACTGATTGAAAGATTTTGTGACCGAGACAGATTGTTCCGATAGCTCAGTTGGTTAGTAGCGACGGGCCATGAATGCATGTGGTCGCCGGTTCGAATACGGCTCGGAGCATTAAATTTTTCAATTTTTCCTATAATAAAAAAAAATATAGAGCCTAATAACTATTGATTGAAATGAACAATAAAATTTTTTTGAAAATGTGTAATGCCTGGCTAAATAACAGTGTTGTAGTAATATTCAACAGATCTGCCCGTGTGGCTCTATCCGCGTATTATGAAGAAGTCAGACAAACCAGCCGAAAGTCTATTCACGTAGATGAAATAATGTTCCTAATCAGATTATTGGCTCCGGAGACTAACGCCTTAAATACAAACTTACAAAGCTGTAATCTCCCGGAATTTTAATCTTTATAGCAGTAAGTAAGTAGTAATAATCCTAACCCAAGTTATGAGGGTTCAAAAAACGACGAAGCGCTTCGAGAAAAGGTAGATAGTGCCCTTGCCCAGATAGGTAAGTATTTTGTCAATGTTTCCATTTCCATGCGTTTCCCACCTCCAAGGACCAAAACAGTAATAAATAAGCCTTACCCGTTGTATAAATCCAAAGAGCCCAGCATTTTCTCTGCTGTAAAGCCTGGCTGGTTCTGCTGCAGCAAGGGGACGATATGCAGGTTTCCGTTCTGCACGGAGACGGCAGGCCGCTGATACGATACGAACGGATTCTCCTGGAAAGAGTGTATGTTTAATAATTAATAGGGTTCACAATTAGTCACAAGTTTAGAGTTGAAGCATATAAGCTATCTAAACTTATATCATATTTTAATTTATCGTCATCATCATCATATTAGCCCAAAGAAGTCCACTGCTGGAAATAGAATAGAGCTCCCACAAAGAGAGCCACAATATACATTGAATTGAAATGATATCTGTTTCAATTTATGTTACGAATTCCATGAACTTAAATTGAGCCTCTTTTTGTTCAGACAATTAACAAAAGGATCTTTATTTGTTTTGTTTTGTATATACTTATTCAGACACACGCTTATATATATTATAATGTATAAGGTAAACGCAGCTATTAACGACCCATCGAAAATCAGAAGGAATTACCGACCCATTATAGTTATTCGTTATTTTTACGGTTCCAGAACTATTCTAGGTATAACTAAGAAAAGCTATACATGCGCTTGTTCCTTGAGCATTGTATACTTTTACAGTGTGTTTAGCAGTGGGCAAAAGAGATAAAACAGGTCAGTTTCTGTGGGGGAAGCGCGGACGCAGGTCGTGCCATACTGGCTGTTGTTCCACCAAGTAAGAACGTGACTTTTCTGCTTAAGACATTTATACGAATTTGTGAACCCTATGCTTTATCGTGTATTATTAATTATATCCGTTTAAGTATCAGCTTTTGATTTCTTACCACGTTTTATTGAAAAAATAACCATTTTAACCGCTAAAACTATAAATTAGAAGAGGACGGCGATAGCTTCGCCAGTTTTTGTTGTGGCAGCTATCAACGACCCCTTAGTCTGTAATGGCCGCAAAGTAATGGTTAGTTTTTCTCTCTTTTATTTTATTATATTGTATTAAAATGCAAGTTTTTTTTAACCAGTTTGAAGCTAAACAATCAGTCTTTGTAAAAATCTATTAGAGACATACATTTTTGTTCAGTTTTCTTATTTTAGCGTTGTCAATTTAACCAAAATTATGATAATTTAGGTAGATCGATATTTTATAGTAACCTTCATAAATCATTGTTTCTCGTTCATATTCTTCTTGATATTAATATTATTAATCACTAACAATCGATTTTGTAGTCAGAATTTCAATTTAATAAAAATAGCCTACTTTTTATAAGTAGATAATTAATTTTATGTTTGTCGTTCCATATTTTATTAACGACCCAAACCCGAGCAAAGGAGTCGGTAATAGCAACCATAAGATACTATTACCGACCCATATGAGTCGGTAGTAGCAACCATAAGAAACTATTACCGATCGGTAATAGTAAATAGTATGTACGATCGATAAATAGCTTCTTATGGTTGCTATTACCGACTTCTATGGGTCGGTAATGGTTTCTTATGGTTGCCATTACCGACTCCTATGGGTCGGTAATAGCAATCATAAGAAACTATTACCGATCGGTAATAGTATATAGTATGTTCGTTCGGTAATAGCTTCTTATAGTTGCTATTACCGACTTCTATGGGTCGGTAATGGTTTCTTATGGTTGCCATTACCGACTCCTATGGGTCGCTAATAAAATATGTAAGGACAATGTAGTAGTTTTAGGGCATACCCGGGTAACGATCGGTAATAGCTGCATAAAAATCGTTAATAGATTCACAGCCGTTATTTTAGGACGCTAATAGCAACAATCGACTTTGTCACTTCTTATATTTTTTTAATTACGATAACCTTTATTTATAGGCATTTGACTGACCAAATATAATCTTTATACTTAACACTGACATATAAAATTAAAAAAAACTAAATGTGATGGCAACCAGTATACTTAAAAAGTAAGGTCGATTTTAAAATTGCCTTAAGGGAGTCGTTAATACCTGCGTTTACCTTATAACATATGTATAATAAGTATATACTTATATCTCGCAAACATTAGGTACCTAGGTACTCTAGCGCCCCGTAGTAAGCGTGCGGGAAAAATGGAATGGTAGCGCTCGGCGCCCCCTAGGACCGCTGCGCCCCTGTGTAACGCACACCCTGCACTATAGGTAAAGACGCCTCTGCTTATAGTATGTAATGTGAGTGATGTACTCACAGGATGATTGTCTGGCACATACTGCTGCACCTGCCACACATCGGGCCGCAGCGAGTCGAAGTTCTCCTCGAATATAGTTTGACCGGCGCAGGCGGTGCCTTGGCGCACGCGCGTGAGCGTCGGCGCGCAGCCTGACGTCGGAATCGGCGCTGGATTTGGAGGCGCATAGTCTTCTAGTTCTGGAACATGAAATGAAGTTTGATCAAGGTCATGCTAATTTTGTTAGAACACTTGGTATTCATACTAAGATGGAACCAAGGATGGTTTCATCGGAAGACCAGTGCTGGCCACCAGGCCGGCACAACGCTGAGATGGAACCGTTTCGTAGCAATGTTGTTCGCTCTTTTGTATTTGTGATTTATGTGTATTTATCAGGTTGTTGTCATGAATAAACGATATTCTATTCTATTCTATTTTATTCTATTGTATTCTATTCTATTCTATACACATTTTATATATAAGTAATAGGTCTATTACTTTTCGAATCTATCAATCCTTTTGTGCGCTCAGCCAAAACATTAAGATTTATGGCCCTCTGACGTCGTCGACGACGACGTCGACTTTCATCGCTACAAGTACATGCCGGTTCCCCAACGTTGGGGCACCGGCATGTATTATACTTGTAGCGATGAAAGTAAATCGCGGAGTGTCCCGCGCCTGGTATAGTCTACATGCGAATACATAATGACGTGTTGCAATTTCGATAACCTTTGTTATCCGTGGTCATGCGTAATATTGTGATGATTCATTCTGTACAAGTTCACAGACAAAGACGCTATAACAGTAGAGCGGCTTTCGTGAAACGCCATCTTCCTTTGTTCCTATAGTTATTTCTATCCCTATCGCACTTGCATATTCGAGCGACAGCGCGGGAGATGTACGAACGAATGACATTTGCGATTCGTGGTAGCCGCTCCGTGATAGTAGTAGGAAAAATAATACGTTTCAGTCAACATTTTAATACCTGCTGAGTTTAAATCTATTCCTTCTTGCGCAGTATCCTGGCTCTTCGACTCTACACGATGGATTTATCGTGTGCAGTTTATGAGTGTCTTAGTCACCTTTTAATTCCGTCATCGGCACACTTGATACTATATTTGAAGTGTAAAAACATCTTACCCATCCATTAACTTACACAACAAAAAATGCGTCGTCAGAACAACATGAGTTTTGCCTTTAGTCCCTTCTCGTAGCCTTACGTGGTACGTTTCTTCAAAATGGGAGAAATAATCACCATCGTTAGCTACTAAATCTGGCTACGAGATGGATAAATCGCTCCCATTTCGTTCCTGACTACAAGAGGGCATATATATCACATTTCGATGCTAGCTACCTAATCTAGCTACGAAATGGGACTTAAGAGATTTTTGACCACAGGAACTTGTAGACAGACACTCACTTGTGACCGTAAATTGCAGCTTATCCTTGACATACGCAGCACTGTTCACAGACGCAAACACATGATAGTGTATGACGTCACCAATCGCCAGCTCGAGGTCCGGCAGTTCCACCACCCAGCGGCCATTTGTGGGCGTCACCACTTCACCATGCAGCTCGCCCACTTGCGTCGATTCTATCTTGCGGTTGACATTGCCTTGGAATACGAAGAGCGCCAAGTTTGGGGCATCTGAAATTGAGTAGATACTCGTATGTCAATAAAGAATGTACTTGTAAAAAAAACTATGGTGCTACGTTTTATACAGGCTAGCACTATACAAACTATGAGCGAGATTTTATACGTGTATAGTAATAAGCTTGTGGCCCAGGACAACGGTCTCTGGAGGCACTCTTTGGGAGTAACCTACATCTAGCAGTGGACGTCTTTCGTAGTAATATACGTCTGGAGCTCGAATCAATCGACTTTCAAACAAATTTTACAAAAAAGTTTGTAGTGGTAAAAGAAAGCTTGTCTCTAAAATATTTTTTCCGCCTGCGCTGCGGCTCTGAATCAGGGAACCGAGGACCTGGGAAGCAGAAGTTACCTCAATTTGATATTTCGTAATTCAATAACATCTAGGGACTGTACCACTGTTAAATATTTTTTTATTTAGGTCCTTTTTAAGTTAGTTTTAGTTTTAATTTTAAATCTAGTTTTAATGTACCTTTTGTATTTTATATATTTCTATGTGTTTCTACTATTAATAGGGAACTGGGAAGTACCTCATTTAGCGGTTCCGCGATTAAATAACCCAGGGATTTACCTCAACATAATGCACAAACAAGTTTATCTGCTAACAGGAAACTTGTTCAAAAACTTTAATACCTACGTATATGATATATATGTAATTGCAAAGCCTTAATTTATTATGAACATAATTAACATCGCATGCAAATAGGACTCAGTAAATAACTTGTATAACATCTGTGTTTGTTTCAATTTCTAAATCTGTTACTAGTTTTGAAACCGCCTTCTTTTAAAATGAGACTCAAATCAAGTTTAAGGAACTCTTAACATAAGTAAATAGAATTGATCTTAACTAGCCCTATTCAATTAAAAAAACGTTAAAAATGTATTTTATTTATTATTAATCTGTTTCTCGGTACAAACATTATTAATGCATAACAATATTTGTCATCTTTCAGGAATTAAGGTGTTTAAATTTGAAATTTTACCTTACCTTGGTATTTGAATGTTATTTTAATCAATATTGTAAATAAATGTAAAAAAGCACAGCAAAGGTTTCTTAGCAAAGGTTCTCAATTTCTCATATTTATCGCGTAGGTATTTCTAAACATATCTGGCAGCAACTTATCACATTTGTCATTTTAACTTTAAATAAACATTACCTGGTATGGACGCCCGAAACCCCTTAGGCCTGAAAACTTGTATAGTGACTTCTGGCACATTGTACGTGTCATCGCCCTTTGCGAAGACACAGAAGACAGATACAGCCAACACACGAGCAAGCGTCCTTGCCGCCATGTTGATACTAGCACGGGGCGGCTGATCTGAGATGATTCACAGCCCGTTTTAATGCGAGTAGCTTCGCCAGAGTTGTTGAAACGCTAAAGCTATTAAGGGGATGCCTTGATTCGAGTCGACCATGCCCCTTGATAGAGATGCACCGCTTATGCCTTCCACGCACGAGAAAAAGAGATGCAACACTCTTCGGAAATGGCTTTTTTGGACTTTCGATAAATACCTCACTTAGTGAAGTTTTATTGATATTTCATTAAGTGAGATTTTAGATGAGATTGTTTGACTGGGCTGAGTAAAAAAAGAAAAATAAAGACCCAACTTTGGATTTTTTTTCTATAGAGAAAATGTTACGCAATGATGTAGGTATCGATTAAACCAGATAAACAATCAGAAACTCAAGAATCACATCTGAAAATCAGACTTTATTGTTTCTTAATCTAGTCAGAACGGCGTTTCAAACGCGATACTTTCCAATTCAACCCCTTAATTGAGCTGCACGGTTAGCACAAGATGGCGCGCGAGCTGTCTCGCGACGAGTTAGATACGTCTCTTTCTAAATGTTCTAATTAAAAAGAGATGGATAGTCTATGTCGCCGCGAGACAACTTATGCACCGTTTTGTGCTAACCGCGCTGGGAAATAAATCTGAAAAAAATACCGATATTTCATTAACAATAGGTACGTTAACGTTTGAACTTATTGTAAAACATCAAATATAGATCATCTTGGAATGAGTCAATTTTCAACTCAAAAATTGCAACTGCTTCTAGAACACAACTTTTATTATCAAAATGAGAATGGCAATCTTAACGTGTAAATAATCATTCGTTTTGACATGATGTTTTTTTATTCAAACACAAGTTGGTCATAAATACTCTTTGTCAACACTTTAGAAAGAAGTAAGTATAGACTTTGACGGTAACTAACATGGTAACACCATTCTCAGTAAATGAAGTCAACAGGAAAATAAGCCTAATAAGAGTTATAAGTAAATATTTACTCTACTGTACCTACACTTGAGATTATTTGAGTTAGCCGAATTGCTTCAAATTAGGCCACTTAAAAAGCAACTCTACCGTCCTAGGTTAATGATTCCAATTCAAATGGCTAAATCTCAACTATAATTCACAGTACTGACTGATTCTCCACAATTTAACCATTAATGGCTGACCTTACATTACGTTTCGATGTTACTAATCTAGGGGTCAAGTTATGCTAGGTTACACACAGACAAGGCATCAGTATGAAATTAACAACACAATATTTGAGAATCATCGTTTTATGATGTCAGTTATTAATTTTACAAGGCCGAAGATCGTTGACTATACGGATGGGCCAATATTTTTGTTATTTTTATTTGTTAGTGGTGCGGTCCATAAAGTACCAAAAGTGTCAGTGGAAGCTTTTTTTCCAAAAGGATTGTAAGTTTCTATACCAGGTAAGTTGAACTTATTTATAAAACGTACACGAACATTTATTCATTTCGTACACAACCACCATTGTAAACTTATACCTATAAAGACCAACAAAAATACAGAAGATTTCTTATGACCAATTAATAAACACGTCAGATTTGAGAGAACGTTAAAAATGTTGAGTTTGATAGTCTTTTACATTTATTTGTATTACTATTGGTATCACTTCACGTGTATATTTTTTGGTCCTCTATGCAAGACTTAAGTTAAGCGTGCCTGTACAGTTTAGATCATAAAATGAAAATGCCCTTTCATGCTTACCAATTTATTTTCAGATGATGCCTTCACTTTCTTCGCCTTCCATGGCAACCTCAACCAAAGAATTAATGGCTTGGAAGCTGGTCGTGGCTGCTGGAAGTGGGTCAGAGACTACGTGCAGCCCAAAAACGGGAGGTGGACCTTCCGGGATTCGAAAGTGGAACTGAAAATTGGAGACACCATATACTATTGGATTTACGTTACGTTATCAAAAATGGTCTAGGTTATAAGGAGCAGCGGCCAGAGACTATAAAAGGTTAGAACCGTATATTATACGTCACATCTAGCCATGGCTGATGACATGGCGGTGTATATTCACCAGAAGACTGGGTAGTCGCTGAGGGTTTTCCAGCTACGTGCACTTCAGCTCGTTTGTGGTGCGCGTGCCGCGGGCGCTGCAGGAGACCATCGCGTGTGCTGACTTCTGGCCGGAGGGTGTCGTGTTTCGGCGGTTCCGGGGCAACCTACCGAATACTACACCATTATTATTATCATAAAACGGGAATTATCACACAACGGGAATTATCACACCTCCTCAAAGTGCTTTACTCCTTGCCTTCGTCTTGGGCATCGAATACCAGTAATTCGAGGCATTCTTTGTTTTATAAGTCATATGTCATGTCATGACCCATTTTATGGCTACCCACAGGCGACGCTCAACAAAGCACAACCGAATGGGCGCACACGGAGAAAATATCTCTGTAGTACAAAGGTAAGTAAATCTTTCTTATAGTTAAGTTGTTCTTATATTCTGTTTTCACCTACTCAAATCTTATCTTATCTACTCAAAGGTAGTCTGGAAGAGATCGCTTTTTAGCGATAAGACCGCCTGTTGTCTACCATTGTTTATGTTTAACTTACCTCTTTTTTATTTTTTACTATGTCTGGTGAGCAATAAAGAATATTTGTATTGTATATTTGTAAGGCTCGTGTAATGAAATTAATATTTTCTGAGATATATTACGTTGTGACAGAATAGATGGACAGATTCGACATAAGGGTTCCTTTTTTCCCTTTATGGTACGGCACCTTAAAAACATTGATATTCAGTCTAAATATTTCCTCTATCTGTACCCTCGTATCGCCTAATTTCAAAGCGTTTCTTAAGTAATGTACCTTTTCACTTCTCATGCTCAAAAAGTGCATCATATTAGACTTGGCAAGCGGGGCTAAAGTAATACATTAAGCCCCTAGGGAAAATATGTATACATATTTATGATTTATAAAGCATTTTAATTTGACCACTCACAACAGTTCAATATTACATCCAGCAATCACAACTCTCTAAAAAAACATTAGTATTTGCTATCTACTAACCAGAATACAGCTAGACATTAAATCGACCAATCAGGAAACAGAATTCAATTCAAACATTGGGTAATTTTCAAGCGTGGTTAACTGCATACATGAGTCATGTATGCAGTTAACCACACTTGAACGTTGAATGAAAAACTCCTCAGTTGTGATTGGTGGATGTAATTACATGACATAAGCTATGAAGATTGAGCGGGATAGACTACGCCGCTATTAGACGGTCAGAGGCGTTTATTCGTCTTGTGAATATTTTGTATCTGTGTCAAAACAGTTTATTAAAATGAATGGCGCCAAATTGAACAATCTTTTCGCCTTGGTATAATTGTTGATTGAGGATGGATAATCTTTGTTTTTACTATTTTCTCGCAGTCGAAGTGAAAAGTAGAGTGTATAACTCTGGTCTAAAAGCCATATTACCCCTCGAACTATTTCCCCTCACTTCGTTCGGGAAAATATCCATCTCGTGGTAATATGGCTTTCTTTAGACCCTTGTCATACAATTTACTATTTCTATTACTTGTATTAGAAACGGGAAAAGCCTGTAAGATTGTATATTTTTTAGTACGGATGTAATTTCCGGATCCATATCCAAATGCAATTCATTCACAGAATCACTTATTCAGAATGTAAAGCAAAAGTTGTTTCTTCTGTTCCCTGAAGTTAAAAAAACTGAAGTTTCTAGAACTAGCACAAGACTGCGCACGAAACGCACGCAGCGCTACACGTCTCTTAAGTGTAATTAGTTTAATGGAATTTGAACTCCTGCATAAACAAAAGTGAAGCCTAATTCCCGTCAAAAGACTACACCAACATAATCAAAAACGTAAGAGTCAGCAGTTTAAAAATAGAATTATCACCTAGTAAGTAAGTACCTAATCAAAATACAAAAGAACGCTGCTATATAAATAATGTTCACATTATCCATAATTTGAGATGCACCGGAAAATTAAACACCGATGGTACATTGCCAGCTATTATGACAGGCAAGATTACTACAAAAAAGAAATTCAGCTTTAAATTTGGGAGGGTGGAAGTCCGCGCAAAGGTGCCAGCAGGGAACTGGCTACTACCAGGTCAGTGATGCAGATTATTATATTCTTGTCACTAAATTAGAGAGGAGGGCACAGTAATGAAGTAGGACACAGTAGAATGTCATCTCGCTCATAATTGGTGCAGCCCAACTGGGGTAGTACCTCCTCCGCATATGTAGTTATGTGGTATTGTGTTCCTGGTGGTGAGTAAGGTCGCTAGAGCTCCCTAGGATGCGTTGTGCTATGAGTGACCCGCGTTCATCTCTAGCTATCAACACAACGAATCCTCGAATCTGTCTGCTTACCATAAGGCAGACCGTATGCTTGTTTCACCATTGTAGTATCAAAAAGAACAGCGTCACCCCAAGTCAGCCTAAGATAAAGTCAAAACCATATTTGTCCGACGTCATTTGTCGGTGCGTGACAGAACGATAGGTATTGGTTAGATTGCACCGCATAAATCAACCTGGAACCTCTGGAAAACGCCTACGGCTCGAATGACTACGCCTCAGGTCTGATGAGAGTGGCTTGTGTCAAAGGGAACCTTCAATTTGCGAAGCACCTGTATGGAGGGGCGATTCTGGCCGGTAGTACACCGTACCGATCATTTCTGATGAGAAACAAAACTGCTACTGAGGACTGGAGTCAAGATTTCCATAATTACACTTTAGTCTGGAAACCTGGTGACAACGAATGCACTCTTTTTTGAACTTTGAACTTTCTATTTTGCGTGCATGAGGGAAACGTCCTAGTCCTCGATGTTGTACTAGTAAATAACATGGGCATTTTATGTCAAAGTGGCATGGCTTAAATTCGAATGAAGAAAAGTCCCCTTAATTCGAATTTGACCCATGTTGCGTTTACCTTACACAAAAAAATGTTTCGCTTATAAGAAAAGACTACCCTTTACAAAAGATGCATTTATGATTGTTATTCAGTCTCACACAAAGTTGCGTTTAAGAATAGTAAATAGGAGAGTACAAAATAGGAAGAAACTTTTGCGCGTTAAAAACAACTATGAAACATAATTTGTAATGATTCTGGTGGATTGCTAAAGAAGAAGCGCATCTGTGTAAAGCTATAGGTACTTAAGGGGCTCCCGTCAAAAATCAACGAAATTTAGTAGTTTTAGTTTGCTGCGTCTCGGAGTCTGCGGAGTCAGTTTAGTTTTAGGCGACGAAACGGCGTGGCCCCGTTGGATCGTCGTCTCCGGTGTAGGATTCGGCAGATTGCCCCGGAACCGTCGAAACACTACACCCTTCGGCCAGAAGTCAGCACATGCGACGGTCTCCTGCAGCGGCCGCGGCACGCGCACCACAAACGAGCTGAAGTGCACATAGTGGCGCGAACGCAGCTGGAACACCCTCAGCGAGAAGCCGGTCTTCTGACGAAAGTACTCCGCCATATCATCAGCCGTGGCGGAGTAATGCAGGCGCGATACATATAGCGCGCGTATATTGCATATGCCATAGTACAGTTTTTATTGAGTTATCTTTGGATATTGTGACAATATAAACAAAACAGGAAAATATATCTACCCACACATCATTTTTAATATTCCAAAGAAAAAATAACAGAACGTAAAATTTTAACAAGATTTAGGACATAGGAGATTTATTTGTAGCATTGTGTTTTTACCCTATACCCTAACCATAGTGTGTCTTGTCTTAAGGACTCGGTACAACTCTTGCCTATATAATAAGAAGCTAATAGTGCTCGTGGGTTCCAATTTCGGTAAGGTGAAAATGAGATCGGAATTTCACACATTAAAACAATGAGCGCATCGTCAAAATCTATTACATCAGCCTCATCATTAATAGGAAATTTTCTTATAGATTAGATTAGATTAGATTATTTATTTTATGATAAAAAATACATTACAGATTTGCATACATGTCAAAAATATAAGAGTTTTTATCACAATCGTCAAAAACAGAAAAAAAATAAAGATATAATAATAATAAGACAATGTCAACAACACAATAACAATATAATATGTGCATCATTTAATGTGATAGTTTTTACCTGATAATATTAAATTAATGACATCGACTGATTTAAGGAGGGATTTAAATACTTATTAGATAGTGGTTTTTGTAGCGTTATGGAATTTACGAAAAAAAATACCGGGTTGCATTTCGGGAGTGCCGGCAGAAGTGAAAACTTGAATATTAACGTTGTGCATCATTGATATTTTGAAAAAAAAACGAGAAAACCTACCCTCGTTTCTCATATCTACAGCTCAATGAACATTTTACGTGGCGGTAACAATTTTGCAAAATTGGCACGCGCTGGCCGTAGACAATGCCTGTTCATAAGCTCAGTTCAAATAGTTTTAACTATATCAGCCAATGTTACAATAATAATAATCACATGCTTATCATACAAGTCTCTCAACAGTTCTATCTATCCATTGGTCTCCGCGTCGGAGGAATCAATGACTTCGAGGATTCCTCTAACAAACCCTGGGGGAACCGCTCCCCCACACGTCTTGTTGACTTCTGGAAGGCCAAGGATGTTTGGCTTTCCACGTGGACTGACCCTGAACTTAAAGTAGACTACATTAGAGTGTATTGTAAGTCCTCATTAAATTCTGAATTAATGTTTGTTTTTATCATTTTGTAGGTACACCCTTAAAATGTTGTCTCGCTCGCTCTCTAGTATAGTTTGTCCTTTTGTCCTAAAAGCCAACCAAAATGTACAATAAGTATAAAGAAAACAGTTATGTTTTTCGATTTAAGTAATCATTTTTATTTCATTCTGTTACTGAACCATAAAGTAGGAGTATACATTAATAAATATTAAAATATATGTGACGACCGCTTTAGCCTAGTTGGTACCAAGCAAGATGTCCTGGGTTCGAATCCCGGTAAGGGCAAAAATTTGTGTGATGAGCATGAATATTTGTTTCTGAGTCATGGATATTTTCTATGTATTTAAGTATTTATATCTACTATATATATCGTCGTCTAGAAACCAAAACACAAACCTTACTGAGCTTACTATGGGACTAGGTCGATTTGTGTAAGATTGTCCCCTTGTATTTATTTACACAAATCGAAATAGGGCATGGTAAGCTCAATAAGGCTTCTGTTATAGGTACCAGACGACGATATATTTAGTTATAAATACAAAAAACATCACACGAATAAACGCCCTAGTCCTCGATACTGTACTAGTGTATGTAGTGATGTGTAATGAACAAAAAACCTCTTAGTTGCAATTTAAGCCATATTGCTTTGACATTAAGGGCCCATGTGATGTCATACACTAAGTTAGTGCGACGTTTACTTTACCTACACACTTTTTTTTTCGAAATCATTTTTATTGTACGAGAACTACAAAACAAAACAATTTAAACACAAATATGGCGTCAATATTATTGACTATTGCAATGTTATTGGTTCCGCGAATGTAAAAAAATATGGCGCAAAACAACATGTTCATTGATTTATTAGGCACCTTCTCGATCGGCTGCCGAGGAATTCACAGAACTATTATTATCAAGAAGGTGCATATGTATTTTGACGCAGACTGTTAATGGAGCTACTAGCTACTAGAATAGTGGTTCAGGCATGCGGCTGTCAAGCGGCAGTCGTGGATTCAAAGCCCGGCTCGTACCAACGAGTTTTTTAACTTATGTACGGAATATTTACCGTTAGCTCTTCGATGATCGAAACCGGTCTAATCCCAATGATTTCGTTTTCACAGGGTTGGAAGGTCAGACAGTAGTCGCTTTCGTAAAATTGATGCCTAAGGGTGTCAAAGCGGACCCCGGGTTCCTCTAGGGTACAACCGGTAATAATGCAATTTTGATCTGCACAATTCAAAATTTTAGTTAGAAAGCGGAAAACGTTGCTCCACTAAGGGTTAATGACGAGGCATGAGTGCTTCTTTGACGCGTTTTTTTTAAATTTATATGGAGCGTTGGTCGACTGGGGCCCTTAAACGGTATTGCGTTATTTATACTAAACGGGACTTAATCGCGTATTAACTTATTTATTTACCTCACTGAGGTCTCCCGACGTTTCGGATGTGTTGCAACATCCATGGTCACGGGACAACTCCGAAACGTCGGGAGACCTCAGTGAGGTAAATAAATAAGTTAATACGCGATTAAGTCCCGTTTAGTATAAATAATGTGTGAGAATCGTGAAAGTTTAAATCAATATATTGGTATTGCGTTATTTTTGTAACATCTTGTATGTATACTAGCTTCCGCCCGCCGCTTCGTCTGCGAAAACAACTTAACTATCTTATATTTTTATCCAGGCTTTAAACGATCTTGGTGCAAAACCTCACCCAAATCGGTTGAGCCGTTTAAGCTTGATTGAGTAACAAACACCCAAACATACAAAAATCGAAACTTTCACATTTATAATATTAAGTAGTAGGATAAGTGGGATAGTAGGATTGTATTCGTTAAGTTTTAGAAGGGTAGGTAGTTTTATTGAAATTTTTTTTAAAGATCGGACATAGTTTCCTAGAAATCGAATAACTACCTAGTTAACTTATACATTTTTGTCTTAATATGTACCTAGGTAGTATTCTTTTATATATAAATTCAAATGAAATTACCTCGTTTACAATAATATATTCATTAGTCATGTTTGTACCTACAGTATATAATTATGTAGGATATATGGATTCGCATAATAATCAAGCTACTTCAATTTGATTATCAGAAAAAAACCGTTTTTTGCCAAATGTGAACGATCTTCATTAACATAGTCACTCATTTGGGAAGATCCGGTAACTATACAAACACTTAAAACGAGTCATAGAAAATTCCACTCAATTACACAAGTCAAAAGGCTTTATTCTCTTTGCAAATGAGAAATAATTTGCAAAAGAATCGTGTCTAGTTTGTGGTTAGTCTGCAATTAGTTGTCTTTGTGAATGGTCATAGCATAAAACTTATTAAAATGACTGTTGATATCTAACAAAATACCACTGTGGTCCGACCCCTTCTAAGTAGTATTCACTTGTTTCTATTGTTGTGATCATGTATTGGCTGTTTGTGTTTGGTTTTTGTGTGAGTGTTGTGTTGTCTTATGAAGTGCCGGAGGCTAAGCTGGAGGCTATATACCCTAAAGGACTGAGGGTGTCGGTTCCTGGTAAGTGTATCATTAGTTCTTCGATCAATGATAAGCTTTTATCTTTATTCATTTATTCTATTTGGGGAATCAACGGCGACACGTACAAAACAAAAAAACAAATACAGTACAGTACAATTTATAACTTTCAGACACTTTTTAAGTCAGTATCTACCACAAAAACTACTTATACCAACTGATGAATGTCGGCAGCCGATCGTAAAATCCGTCAGATCACGAAATTTCTAGACGATCATGAAACGCCGCCTCTCGCATTGTCCGTCTCTCTCTTACTTAAAAACTTAGAAAGAGACGGATAGTGCGAGATAGCTCGAGAGAGCCGTATTGTGATAACCGTGCTGGCACGAATTTTGTCTGCCAAGAATGGGGAAGACCATACCGATCAAGATCGTATTGGGTTCTACATAGTCACCAAAAACGATGTCTCCATAGCAATGTTTAAATGGTCTGAAATAGATGCAAAAGGATTCTGATAATGATGATGAATATGATGTTGATGATGACTGGTGATAATGATGATTACAATTATGTCAAAATAAGTACCTAAATATGTACTGGACATATACAAATATATATAGGTATATAAGTATTATCACCGCTTTAGCCTAGTTGGTAGTGACCCGGCCCTGCCTACGAAGCAAGAGGTCCGGCTTCGAATCCCGGTAAGGGTATTTATTTGTGTGATGAGCACGAATATTTGTCCCTGAGTCATGGATGTTTTCTATGTATTTAAATATTTATTTATCTATATAAGTATGTTTATCGCCGTCTAGTACCCATAGTACAAGGTCAATTTGTGTAAGATTGTCCCCTAATATTGATTTTTTTATTTACTGTAAATCCTCATACAATACATTTTTTTGCTGAAATACGAAATAACCAAGTTCCTCATCAAAACGTCGTCAGTGTTAGTTAACATGATAATAAGTTGACCAAACCGGGCCAGCGGACTTCTCAAGTATGCTACTCGTAATTATATAACGGTTCATTCTTGTAGGACGAGTAGTTATTAATATAACTACTCGTGCATAATCGTGCACGTGGCATAATCATTATAGTACTGCTGCCAGCTACCAGGTACTAGCAGACATAATATGGACTACTTCGTGTAGTAAAAGGATAGGTCAGACAAATTGTGAACTAGACATTTAAAAACCAAAAAAAACTCAAACTTGTATAACCCGAGAACCTCCTATTTGACCCTGAGGTCGTGTCGCTGTAAACCGCATAATATATGACGATATAATGTTCAAAATAAATTATTCAAAATAAGCTTTCCGACGTCGCTATGGATTGCTTTCGGCATATTTATCGTAATTTATTTTACAATCGTGAAGTATTTAGTCTTCCTTGCTTTTTGTTTACATCGGTGACATTCGATGACTTCTAACGTCTGTTGTCAAGGAGTAAAATAAATTAGTTCCATTAAAAATCCACTACGTTAACGTTCAAAAATTAACTTGACGGGCTATAATGAAATATTCACTTGCGTTCCTATTATTATACTAGGGTGCGAAGTATCACGTTTCAGATTAGGGGGTACAAGAAGCCCATTAATGCATATAAACCTGAAGGCGTAGCACGCACGGTTGCCATTTTATCACTTATCGCTGTGGATAAGACCTGGGAACCTATTACTAAGACTCCGCTGTCCGTCTGTCTATCTCTGTCTGTCTGTCCGTCTATCACCAGGCAATGTATCTCATGAACTGTGATAGTGAGATATTTGAAATTTTCACAGATGACGTATTTCTGTTGCCACTATAAAAACAAATATTAAAAACAGAAAAAAGATTAAGGGGGCTCCCATACAACAAACGTGTTTTATTGCCGTTTTTATAGATAACTAGCCTGTGCCCGCGACTCCGTCCGCGTGGTACTCGTTTATATCGTACCTCCGTATAAACTTTCACCACCGATTTCACCCCCTTAGGGGATGATTTCCGGGATAAAAACTATCCTATGTCCTTCCCCGGGATTCAAGCTATCTCCATACCAAATTTCACCTCAATCGGTTCAGCGGTTTAAGCGTGAAGAGGTAACAGACAGACAGACAGACACACTCTCGCATTTATAATATTAGTATGGATGGTACGGAACCCTTCGTGCGCTAGTCCGACTCGCGCATGAACTACGAACCCTCGAAGGCTCCTACAAGGTTAAGTACAAAGCTCCTACAAAGCTTTTTTTTTAATTTCTAGTAACTGAATCGCCAAAAGAATCTGCATAAGGATTTAACCTGCCCACAAAAGTTCTCGAGAATCGGTTGAGAGAGGAAAAACGCGACACCTGGACCCGGTCGCGTTTACCTGTAGCCGGACATCTGGATATCCGGACATATGCAAGAATTTTGGCCCAAGCTGAAACGGAGAACATCGTTCGCTTCGCTGGCTCGTGTAATCATCTAATTGTGTACTGTCTTTAGAATACATGAAATTGTATTTACATGTATCGTTTAAACAAATCATATTTGTACAGTCTCGATCACAGATATAGATATACATAGATCGCGCAAATGCATGTACTTCGCGTGTCCGAATTCGGTCTCCGAGTTGGCACTCCGACTGACATTCCGCGCGCGCGCGCGTCAGTTGTGGTAGCCGGTTGTCCGTGAATATTAAGAAAATGCCTTATTGCAGAATCGATTTTGCGCGGACAACGGGGAATTCACATCACTAATTCGCCCGTGTGACATTACAGTAGGCAGAAAAAAGTGACACGGTCTAAGTTATATAGTGTTTAAGTTATCTGGTGTATATCTTTATCTGTGGTCTCGTTCATATTATTTTTACGTTCTCAAATATTCAATAACATCCGGGCAATCTTATGTCCATTACAGTAAAGTTGTGTTCACAAATACTGATCACTTAGTCCGTGAACATACTTTCGAACACGAGCATGACGCTGTGACGCATAGGTAATTCAATAATGACCGCTTTAAACAGGAAAAAATACTATTGCTCATTATTTACCAGTTTCTTGCGTTAGTCCCGACCACGGTCAATAGGTGCGCTAATGTACAACGTACAACAATGACGTAAAGGTGCTCATCGAGTGGACATTCATAGCATTCACATTTAACATTATGACTTTATATTGATTTAATTAAGTAACAAAGGTGTAAAACAAGAAAAACATAATATACCTTAAAGTAAAATAAAAAAGTGAACACTAATGTATATACTAGGATTAAAATAATTTTAAAGAAATCATTTGGCCTAAATCACCTTCCGAGGGCAGCATGCCCAAAAAGGCTGGCAGCATTGCCACGTTGAATGGTTTTACATTCTTATTTTAAGTTCTGCAAAATGTGTTGTTGATGCTGTTTTCGAAATAAATATTTACTATTCTATTCTAACAGAACTTCGAGCATTCGCCGTTTTTAGGGTTCCGTAGTCGACAAGGAACCCTTATAGTTTCGCCATGTCCGTCTGTCCGTTTGCGGCTTAGCTCTGAGACTTTCCTACTAGAAAGCTATAAATCAATCATGCCGACTAAATGGTACAATAAAATCGTATGTTTTTTTTTATTGTACCTCCCCTACACGTCAAGTGGGGATGTAATTCTTTTTCTCGCTAAGCCCAAAGTATCGTTGGATAGCTTGTTCAAAAATTTTATGGGTTTTCAAACCAATTTTCCACTCAGCTTTATTGGTCTATTTGTGTGATATTGGGCTTTAACCCTTCGTATGTCTTAGCACTAATCAGTGCTATTACAAATTGAACAGAAGGGAAAAATGTATTATCCTTCAGTAATGTCAGTGTCAAAGCATCCAAAGCGTTAAAGCCTAAAGTTTTGTTAAGAGTCAAGGGTCCGGTTGCCGGCTAAATGGCTGCTACTGAGATTGTGAAAAAAATCGTGGCAGTAGTATAATGAATTTAAAAGGGTGGACTTCTAGGATGGACATTTTAAGCTATAATTAATCAGTGGCCTGGGTTCCCAGAAATACGAGCGGAGTCGCGCGGGCAGTATTTTCTTTTATAAAAATTCATTTCATCAAAAACATTTTTTTTTCCAGATGATGGATTCTCTCTTTTTGCCTTCCATGGCAAACTCAACAAGGAAATGGAAGGGCTTGAAGGAGGGGAGTGGTCCAGAGACATCAACAAGCCTAAGGATGGAAGGTGGACCTTCAGGGATCGCGAGGTACAGCTGAAGATCGGAGACCAGGTGTACTTCTGGACATACGTCGTTAAGAACGGAATGGGGCACAGGCAGGATAATGGGGTGTGGACTGTCACAGGTCAGTATTAAAACAATCAGTAAGCATTTACTTTTACACCATAGCCACATACATAACGAAGTACCCCTACCAAACGTATCCACTCAATCTACCTATTTGTATCAACTTTTCTTAATTTTATCAACTACTTCATTTGTAAACACGTTCCAACTTTGTCAACCCCGTCGGCCCGCGACTCCGTCCGCGTGGAACTCGTTTATATCGTAGCTTTATATAAACTTTCACCCCCTTAGGGCATGATTTCTGGGATAAAAACTCTATCTCCTTGTCCGGGACTAAAACAGCCAGACAGACACACTTTTGCATCTATAACATAAGTATAGTACGGATTTCCATGCAGGTTTCGTGGACGAAGCTGGCAACCCCGTTAATCCCCCAGGTCAAGAACCTCAAAAAGCCCCGGAATTTGTACCAGCAGGCTTCCCCTGTCCGATATCTGTAACCGAAGTCTCCGTTCCTGGCTATGTTTGCAAGGGACAACTTCTCTTCGAAGATAATTTTAACTCTGGAATTGAGAAGGGCAATATTTGGACACCCGAAATTATGTTTCCAGATCAGCCGGTAAGACTTTATATTTTGTAGGACTGAGAAGGTCCCTGCCTACTCAGTGTTTTTCTCCTGGTAGAAGTTTTCTTTCCGATCCCACGAATATGCTCGACTTGAAGAATAAATAGCTATGACTTTGACTTTGAATAGTGCCTAATGATAATAATATATTCTATTAAACTTTGAAGGACTTCAGAAAGGACGTCATCAAAGTAAATAATGATTGGCCATTTTGTGAAAACAAGTGAAGGTTTCTAGCCCTTTTGGTGACCAGATTTAGTATTATGATGATGAACGTAATTATCTATTATTATCTATTTTCATTCTAGGATTATCCATTTAACGTGTACTTGAGCGACCGAAACCTACGCGTCCAAGACGGACGGCTCATCATCAAACCTATCACCTTGGAGTCTAAATATGGAGAAGATTTCGTGCAGCAGTCCTTGGACCTGTCTTCAAGGTAAGAAGTTCTGAAAGGGCTCAACGGAATATAGCGTTGCTTTTATATTTGGAACAGCTGGGGAAGTACCTTCACATAACGGAAGATTGTAGCCATAATAACAGGCGTGTAGTGGTGTGTTCCTGGTGCTGAGTAAGGTCGTCACAGCGCATAGGATTCATTGTGTTGAGGGCACAAAAACGGTGACAACATGCTTGTGTCAACTCTGGACTCGGCTGATTCAGATAAGCTGTATGCTAGTTTGCTACCGTCGAGGTACAGAATAATAATTTACTTTAAAAACAAAGTTTTAACTGACTTCAATTTGGTACTCCACCAAGCCACGAAAACATTTCCTCACATTTTTTACAATTTACCACATGAACTGATTTCCAATAGTAAATGCGTTGAGGACTTCCGTCGATTCCCCAAGATCATCACTAATGAAGTGTCATTAGTTCCTATTTCAACGGAATCTTATCAGAACCTGTGACGTAGGTATTTTACTATTGCACTTTTAAGTACATAATTGAGGAATTCGATAAGTCATCTGTGGTCTTCATCATCGCCACCAAATTTATGATTTCCGGATGTAAATACACGAGCTATACTTAATAGAAAATACCAAAATCATACACGCGTGCCTAATAAAATTGAGGAGTTTCTTCAATTCCTCATGGATCCCATCATATAACTGTTTTTTTTAAATTGACCCACCTGGAAGCATATACAGGGTGCCTCGTGAGGAACCCGAATAATTTGGCCAGCGTATTCCTAAGGTCGTATGGAAATATGTTTCTTTTTTATGTTTTCATACATAATAAATAACTTCTTGTATGAAAACATAAAAAAAAACATATTTCGACCTATGTTCATATAACATTTTTTACTCCATACGACCTTAGGAATACGCTGGCCAAATTATTCGGGTTCCTCACGAGCACCCTGTACATACAAACAAAAAAAAAATCGAATCGGCTCATCAATGCCGGAGTTCTGAGGTAACAAACATTGAAAAAAATAACAATTACAAATACAACCGAATTGAGAACTTCCTCCTTTTTTTTGAAGTCGGTTAAAAAACGAACATGCCTAATAACCAGCAACACTAAGTGCTGACGCAGACTGCAGAGCAAGTACTATCGCCAAAACAGTTAACTGACCATTCGTGCATTCTAATAAGGTTCAATATACAGGGTGTCCCATAAGTGGCACGTCACGTCACAGTCGCTCTCAGGTAAAAGAGGACGAATTTTTACCTAATAGGGACGGCTAGCGGGGTGCATAGTTTTAAATTAGTTAAAATGGGCATCGGTAAAATGATGAAAATACCTAGTTTTATGGGCATAAGATTCGTGTATTGTACCATTTCTAAATTTGCATAACATGCCCAATTTTTCGATATTACTTGCTCGTTTTGTTTCAAGGATTTTTTTTTCACAGCAGGTGTCCAAAGTCGAAGTTCTCGTTTTGCTAGCAATTGAAATCAAGATTTATCCATTATTTTACGGAAATCCACATAACTTTTTGACAGAATCATACTCATGTCATCTTAAATAACTATATATGATTCCATTACAACAAAAAAATAAGCTTCGAGAGCTTTCCAGCAGAATTCTGACACTGACAATGTTAAAAAAGGTGAAAATTCACTAAAAAACGTAAGTTGGTAATAACTCGAAAACCATGCAACTTTTACTGGGGTCATGTTAGGCTGGTTAGGTCCCTCTTTAGCTGACCTACCTCCGGTGTCACTGTGACGTGCCACTTATGAGACACCCTATATAAACGGGATGGTCATTTACTGCGTTGGCGTTTGTACTAGTTTTATCAAATATGCGATCTTCTGCGAGATACTAGAAGAATATTTTCTTTTTTGTAGATGTACCGGTCTACTTGGCACGCCACTATGCGAAAAAACGGCATCTGGACCCGAAATTCTTCCACCCATCATTACAGCCAAGATCACTACCAAGAACAAGTTTAACTTTAAATACGGCAGGATTGAAGTTAGTGCGAAAATGCCTTTAGGAGATTGGTTGTATCCAGGTAAGTGACATAAAACTATTCTTAGTTGCCTCTAAAAAATCATTCAATACTCTGGGAATCGCCTCACTGCTCTTACTGAAAACTAGTTTATCTAAATTTTAGAGCTAGCAAAACAATAAACTCATAATGACTTGTGTCGCCGCCACGCCATCAAATTAGGACGCTGTTTAGCTTAGTCATCCCATCAGGCCTAAAAGAGTATATAGGCCCGATACAATCATTACATCGATATATGTTGACATTTATCATCGTAACGTAAATAGATAAAAACCAACGTAACGGGAAACAAAATAAGGTTAGGATTACTGAGACTCAGCAAATAAATATGGCAAGGGATTTTGCAACGGATAGCGATAGGCCGCTTAATCCATCACGTAGGTATTATTTTTTCCTCAATTAGGCGGCATAATCATCATCAGGGCGAGGGACCAGTTTTTGTCCCTTGAACCCGCCGATAAAGCGAATTCTCATGTACTTGCCTATAACGGTATAGCTTTAGCACTGACATATATATCACCTTTGTTACTAGTTGAACTGTGAGCTGTAGAACTGCGAATGTATAAAATTAATCTTTATAGGAGCTTACTAAAATTAACGAGAAATGCGACTTGTAGAGGAGAACAGCCCGGGGCACGTTGAACCGATTGAGGCGGAAAGGTTCTCAAGTACCGGAAGGCGCAACGTGGGTAGAACTCCCACAAGTTGGACTGATGACCTGGTAAAGGTAGCGGGAGTCCGCTGGATGCGCTAGGCGCAGGGCTGGTCATTAAGGATAGGCCTCAAGTCCAGCGGTGGACGTCTTTCGCTGATATGATGACGCACTATCTTGTTGGTAAAAAAACGCAGTAGAAATAGGGGGAGAGTTTACATATATTTCTTACAAGATTTTACTTCCAGAGATCCAGTTGGAGCCTCGAGACAGAGAATACGGCATATGGAAGTACGCTTCAGGCATTATGCGCATCGCCTGTATGAGGGGCAACAAGCAATACTCTAAACAGCTGTATGGTGGACCTATCATGTGTGACGCTGAACCTTGCAGGTACATACACTTTTCTATGGATCTTCAATGTAAAGTACGCACCACATAAGTTTGCGTCTGTGAACTTAGCTACTAGTAGTGTCGTAGACGTGTCAGAGGGGTTTGCCGGGTGGGCGGGAGGCAACTTGAGGCTTCGGAGACGCAAACTTACCTATGTCGTGCGTATTGTATGTACCTACCTATTTACTTAAACACTATGTATACCTTTTTATGATCAAAACCTTATCAATTATTGGACATAGACGTATTGATAAGTGGCTAATTAATGAGCTCCGCACCCTTCAGAATCCAACCTCTTTCATGCTGGTGTTTAAGTCTAATAGCTGGGAAAACTATGTGTTACTGTTTAATATAGTTTTGACGTAACGATCGCCATACTTGCGGCCCCTATTTTTTGAGTAGTATTATATTAGAATAAACTCGACTATGTTTATTTCAGATCAATGCATTTAAAAGAAAAAATTGGATTTGACAATTGGAATTCGGCTTTCCACAACTACACTCTATTATGGACGCCATGTAAGTCGGGAAACGTATCAAATTCCCATCCGATCGGCTTGTGTTTCATATTTTATACACAAGCCTTTGAGTAACTTTTCTCATACATGCAATGAAATATTGTTATTGACGTTACTTTCCTTATAATATAGGCTGCGAAGTGTCACGTTTCAGGTGCGCCGAGACGTGGGGCATATAATGATAATTCCTATAAAATTGGAGGCCTAGCAAAGTGATCGTCTTATGTTTCATCTTTAATTGGTGACATAGCATCATAGCGTTCAGCCATTTAAAAAACAGTGGGCGGGGCACATAGCACGTAGAACCGATGGCCGTTGGGGCGGAAAGGTTCTCGAGTGGCGACCACGTACCGGAAGGCGCAGCCTGGGTAGGCCCCCGACAAGGTGGACTGATGACCTGGTAATGGTTGCGGGAGTCCGCTGGATGCGGGTGGCGCGGGATCGCTCACTTTGGCACTCTTTGGGGGAGGCCTATGTCCAGCAGTGGACGTCTTTCGGCTGATATGATGATGATGATGATCGTGACTTAAAAAAAAAAACATTGCATGTTTGAGAAAAGCACTATACAATAGGTACTTCGGCGGGACCTAGGGATTTCCTGCCTCATATTACTATCCTTCTATATAACATTTGGCAGGCGATCCCTTCCTTCCGGGCCTTTGTAGTAATGTACTATTCCATGGTTCGTAAAATAAATGTAAGCAACATTAGCTGAAGCTAGCAGACGGGAATGTTTCACGTCCGGCAACAGTTAGAGTTAGTAACTATCTACAAAAGATGGCGGCTAGCGATCACTGCGGTCACTCGGCTGGATGATTAAAATTTATATTAATACTAAAAAACCATATTAATACATAATAAAAAAACAAAAAACCATTATGTAAGTTCTTTGTAATGTATAACATTAACTGGGCTTCGGCTCAAAGACGGTCAAAAAGACACCTTATATATACATATATAAATAAATACTTAAATACATAGAACACATCCATGACTCAGGAACAAGTTCATCACACAAATAAATGCCCGTACGAGGATTCGAAACCGGTGGTTAGTAGGCAGGGTCACTATCACTACCAACTAGGCTAGAGGTCATCAAATAATCTCAAGTATACATCTTTTAACTACCTACCTTCATAATTTGTGATCCCCTTTTGTCTTATTTCTACAGCCGGTATATCCCTTTATGTGGACGGAGAGGGGTATGGCTCAGCCGGACCTAACTTTTATGAAAGTGCCAAGGAGTACAATGTGACTGCGGCACCCATGTGGCTGAAAGGTTCTGCTATGGCCCCATTTGATCAATTGGTGAGTCAATACTTTACGCTACACTACATAACACTAGTAGAACACAAATATGAAATAAAAGCAAAGAAATAAAATGAATCATGCTGCGAGACGGAACTTGATTTAAAGATTTAGTGACAGAGACATATTGTTCCGATAGCTTAGTGGTTAGTAGCGACGTTCCGTGTATGCATGTGGTCGCCGGTAAGTACGCATCCGGCTCGGTGAATGCTCTGATATTTAAAATTTTCTTAATTTTATGTTTATACGTAAGCAGCGTTAGTGCTTAAAACAAAAACGAATTTATACTAGTAGTACATCTGGGAATGCAGTAGCAGTAGATTATGATGCGGTTTTAACATGCTTGAGTCACGGTCATGAATATATCCAAACAAATGTAGTAGAAGTCTCCAAAACGTAAAGATATGCTTGCTGATAAACTTTGATGAGAAAAGAGAGGTCTTTGAGTCTTTACGAAAGAACTGGTTTTAAAGCTACCTACCTTTTCAACTCAAATGTCATTATTAGTTTTCATAGCCATTATAACTATATATAACAATACAATACAATACAAATACTCTTTATTGCACACCTCACACAAACAAAGAAGTTATAAAGAGAAAGAATACAATAACATGTAGGTAGAGGCAGACAACAGGCGGTCTTAACGCTAAAGAGCGATCTCTTCCAGACAACCTTTGGGTATTGGAGAAAGAGATAAAACTAGATTATGTAGTAGGTTGTGCAGAGATTATATTTACCCAAAAATCAAAATATTTATTACTCCTCTAAATATTCACATATTATATTTATTTATTTATTACAATATTATTCTCTCTATTTATTCGTTCTCTTATTTATTTTTATAACGCCTCTGAATAAAGCATTTTTTTCCAGTTTTACATTTCTTTGGCCTTGAATGTGGGTGGAGTGCGAGAGTTCCCCGACAGCAGCAACAAACCCTGGAAAAATCCCTCCAGCAAGGTAACTGGAACATCTGATCTCTAACCAAGTTTTCTTACCGTCACAAATATATTATAGGTGACTACTCTCTTCTATTATAGTACCGGTAGTTGGTTGGTTGTAGTCGAAATGGGGTGTTGACACCAAAACATACATACACATACATACATTCACGCCTTTATCCCTAAAAGGGGTAGGCAGAGCACATGAAACTTATGTTCCAGCGCCACTTTTAGCATAAATATCATTCATCGACAAAATGTGATATTGCAGTGACAGGTTGCTAGCCCATGGCCCACAACACATTTTAACCCTGCTCCCTTAGTCGACTTAAAAACCAAACCAAATAAAATAACTAATAAAGTTGTTTTTTCTCAAAATTAGCCTGCTCTTACTGCTGGGCATAGACATTCTGCATTTTTTCTCTTTTACCAAAAGGGGGTGATAAAATTATCTATCGTATGGCAAATCAGTGTATTCAGTACGCTTACCATGAGTTTGACAATGACGGCTTACGCTAACGGGTATCGAGTTTTCTATCTGTGCATCTCTATTGCACTTTGACAGTACGAGCGGGATGCACAGATAGAAAACTCGATACTCGTTAGCGTAAGCCGTCATTGTCAAACTCATGGTAAGCGTACAGAACTCTGTGAGATCTTCGAAAAGACAGTATGGATACGGGTCATACGGGTGATAAATAAGTAGGTAGTATACGAGATAGATACGTTCTGAGTAACTTATTTCGGGCCCGGTATTGGCTTTGTCGCACATTTGAACGAATAGGCGATAGAACTACCTATAGTTCGTGAGTACTTATACTTCTGATAGCGCTACCACCCTTTAATTATGATTCCTGGGTGGTCCTCCCTGTACAGTCTTCCAAAACGAAGTATAGGGTAAGTAAATACGTATATATAAAGTATATTAAAAATTCTACAATTTCCAGGCCATGTTGAACTTCTGGAACAGTCGGAGCCAGTGGTACCCCACGTGGTACGATGACACAAGCGCGCTCCAAGTAGATTACGTAAGGGTGTACGCTCTGTAGAATACAGAATAAAAGAAGATCCTAGCGCATGGACGACACTGGATATCAGATCGATTTGTGTTTGTAAATACCCTGAGAACCAATTTTACTCGAGAGGCAATACTATGTATTGCATTTATTCTCCTACAATAAGTACTAGCTTTACAAATTAACGTGTCGAGTAGTTTAGAATTGTTTAATATATTGTGTGTCCAAAATATGTGGGATATGAAATTGTGTAGCTGAATATTAAGCAGGTTGGAAATTAAATGCATTTGCTTTAATTTAACGTGTTTTATTAATTGACATGTACTATTTCTCAAAAATATCACTTTGACCATATGTTATTTACAGCTAAATAAAACTTCTTAAATTCACTTTGATCACTTATAAGTAAAAGAGAATATTCCGTATATTCCTACATAGTCGGGTCATACACAGTGCTTAAAACAAAATTAGTATTTCCTGGGGTCAATAGTTAACAGAGCTTACGTGCATTATAAATAACGTTTTTATTACATAATAATAGTTATCTACAGAAGAGGAGACGCTGTAAGGCGCTGCAAATACGCATATTTAGGTGACAGTTACGTATTTGGGGCGTTTGCCGTGGAGACCTTGGGTCCATGGGGACCGGAGGCATTAAAATTATTCAACCATATTTCGAAAATGCTCATCCGCTCCACTGGTGACCATAGGGCTGGCTCGTTTCTTGCTCAACGCATTGGCATTGCCATTCAGCGAGGTAATGCAGCCAGCCTTATAGGCACCCTACCAAGTGGTATTGATTTTGGGGATATATGTAAATATAGTGTAAATACTCCATAGGTTAAGTTAGTTTTAGTAATTTTTGTCGTTTTATTGTTGTTGTACCTTATCTTATACTTATATTCTGAAAATAAATTACTTTTCGAATGTTACAATATTTAATGGTCAGTCTTAGTCAGTGTGCTTACTACTAGTGTACCTGTTAAAAGTTTTCTATTCCGCCAACATACATTTTATTTCAGATTAAAAGTCTTTATAGTTATTTGGCCGAAGTCGGTGTTAATGGTTTAGTGTCACCATTTTTGCTGGCTAGCGGTTCCAGAGAGATGGTTCTAGCTCCCTCCCTCCTAAATGCACTTGAGCGCTCACTAAAGTCAAGCCCTACAAACAAGTCCTGGATTCGCCACTGCCTCCACTAAATTTTAGGTGCAAGTTGTCGCCAAGCTTATAAAGCATACACTTTAACAGACTCAATCTTCAAGTTAGCATCATGCCAGGACGGGAGCCAGGTCTCCTTGGCCTCCCAGAACTTGAGCAGAGCCTTGCTGTTTTTGTTCTTCCAGGGCTTGTCTGCGGAATCAGCGAAGTCGTGCACGCCTCCAACTCTGAGGCCGAGGGATATGTAGAACTGGAAAATTATGGTATTGGTTATTGAAGATGGGTACTTTGGGAGTTGGTCAAGAATCAGTTATACTATATGGTTACTGAGAAACATCGTTAACGAGTCGAAATAGAGTAAATGTCCAGTAGCGGACCCAAGGCGAGGCCTAAAGAGCTCAAACCGCCTCCTTAGCATCCGAGTCCTTAAAAACAACCCCAGCCACCCTAACCCAAAATGCTGGATGATCGTTCCAGTGGTTGATACTGACTTATTTCTTGGCACATTGAATTTGAAGTGCATAGTAAGTAATAGAAGAGTTTTTTTAACGAGGAGTTGTGCATTATTGCTTTTAACTGAGATTAAACTGATTATGCCAATATTTAGCGGTGAGCTTTTTTCTTCCGAAGTTCTTAAGTATAGACAGCGTGCGTTAACTGATCAGTCCCAAATAAGTTTTGCGTTAAATCAGATCGAGCCACATGAAGTGTAAGTGCTTTTACCCTTTAGAGCTTAATATAAATTCCATGGAAAAAAATACTACATGTAGAAGAATTTATATGTCTACAGTGTGTGGCCTGTAACAAGAGCAATTATTTAAAAGGACGCTTCCATAAAGCATCTGCAGTAACCCCTTGTGTCCAATTCTTTTTTTTTATTCGCAGAAATGTTGATCTAAAGTAATGACCTCCAAGTAATGTATCTTGGCACCACGAAATCATAGCACAACAGTCAATGCAGATTTTGAGGTCACATCATGTAATAAGTCATAATAGTTTATTCAATTTTGTTTTAAAAAGATATTTTTAATACAGTTGCTCAAAAAGTGGTACTTTTTGTGGCTGCGTAGCGTACGAGAAGCTCAATTTCTCGAACTGGTGCTTTTTACTTTTTAGTTCCAAACTATACTTTCGAAACGCAGTAATTTTATATAAGATTTTTTACCCGATGGCGCTGATTCCAATAGTATGTTGTCACTGTCAGTGTCATTTGTAAAGTATGGGTTCGTTCAAAAATAACTTCGAAGCAAGCATATTTTATCGCAATGATATATTAATTTATTATTTTTCGCAATTGTATTAAAAAACGTCGTTTACAACACGTGTGAAATGTCTTTTACCACTCGTACCGAGTCTTGCCACTCGCTTTCAGCTCATGGCAAGATACCTCTGTACTAGTGGTAAAAAGACATTCTTTTCACACTAGTTTTTGTGGTTGTTAATTTTTTGGTTATTTTTCAATGTTTTTAAAATATAAAAAGTACGACTTGTCACCCCAGAAGATCAAATAATTTTTTTGTTTTTAGTTTTAAACCTTCTGGAAATAATTACTCACAAGCTCAATAATCTGCCGTTTATTTTTTTGCCCCCCCATCCTGTGTACTAGAAAGAGCCTTGAATTATGAATACCTTTTAACTTGGTCCGTTAAAGGGTCAAAATTAATACGTAATATAATAATTACCAGCTGATCCAAGGGAGCCATCACGCTGGAACCCCTGAGCCAGTTACCAGCGTGCGGCACTGCGGCCTGCCGCGCTGCCGTGTAGAAACCCTCACCGGGGTCTACGGTTCCGTATTCTTCGCCATCCACTAACAGCGTCATGCCGTCTGGAAAAAGGAACACACTTTACCAAGTTAATCACCAGACCCCGATCACCCAGGCGAATTAGCGGCAATTATTTTATATTCAACTAGAAAAAAAATGATAATGTTCGGCTATGGCGCTTTGCCGGACGCTACCGCGTCACGCTCGCTTCGCTCGCTCGGCTCGCGCGCTGTAGGGTCGCAGTTCACCTAACAACCTAACCGTTTTACTTTACACACTTATTAATGGAACTAGATTTCTTTTAATGGGCATTGTTTTCGGTTTTCGATTATTACTCGTTGTACATTTATTTTGTAGCGAAAAGCAAGGTTTCAACTCCACTCTGTCGTTATGTAAGAGTAGCTTGCGCCATTTAGTCACTCTTTCAATGCTAAACTTATAATTGAATTACTATCCTTTGAGGAGTGTTTGCTCAAAATAATCTATATTCAATTCAATTCAATTTAATTTACATATACAAGCCTATGCCTTAAAAAAATTGATGACCTCTTCGCACGCGTCTTTTGATGCCGGCTGTATGTATTCTAATCGTATAACTGAAAAATCTTACCTGGCCTCCAAATCATGGTATAATTATGGAAGCCACTAGACCAGTTCTCCAAGCCGATCTTCTGCTTCATCAGTTGCGACCGGAACGGATCAGTGTCGGACAGCACCGGGCCTCCGTACAACTTCTTGGCGAATTCCGCGTTTCCCTTCACGTACGCCACTTTCATCAATCCGGATTCGTAGCGACGGTAGCCGTAGAAGTTTTCACGGGGCTCCAGATTGATTTCTGTGTTAACATTGTGAAGTTTAGTAATGATATAGAAAACTGACGACCTGTCGCAAATTGAAGGTAAGTAGTTATCACCTATTATAGCTATCCATGCCGTAATCGGCATTACCTTTTATATTTCTATGGAATAGGGTAGTGTGGTAGGGTTCCTATCTTATGATAGGAAAATCTGTACGTTAATTGTCATGCGGTTTTGAGGTAAACCATTTCAAAACGCAAAGAAAAATATGTATTGTTAATGATTGGAAAGCACTTAATGATAGAAATAAGTAATACTAGTACAATATTTCCCTTTTTTATCCCAGATAAATGAAAAACCTACAAAAATTCCGTTAAAAATCTAATGTTACGTGAAATGAGGTATAAGATTAGAAGAAATGTTTGTAACCTGATTTGACCCATTGCGGTTTGAGTAACGACCAATTTTCATCATCATTAAGTCATTTATTTATGTTATGAGGCAGTTAAATTAATACCGAACACTGGTTGGTCTGACAATTACTCATAATCATTCTACGTAATTGCATTGCATAATAATACTTAGTACTTACTTGGTAAAAACATCAACTAGTTCTCTGTACCATCGCCAACACAGTTATAGTTATCTGACCATCCGGCACTTTATGTACAGTCAGCTGCAGAGAAAAAGACCCTCCCCTGCATACAAAATTAGTATGCAGGAGGGGTCCTTTTCTCTGCAGCTGACTGTACATTGTAATAAGGTTCAATTAATATACTCGTAAATACAGGATGGACAGTTAACTATGTTGGCGTGAAATTAACTACTTTGGCCGTCTTTTTAGACGTAGTTTTTACTAGAAAAAACACTGAAAAAGGCTTTATAGTAGATTCAAGCCGACATCGTACAATATTTGGTATTCTCTTTCTCTCTGTCTTCTCTATAAGATACAAGTTAACATGAATGTGGTTTAGAATTATTCCCAACCATTTAATATACTGACTACCATATCAAACAGCTTTATAAGATTTCTTGTCTAACTCGTTTTGTTTCCATAGGCAGTGTTAACTCAGTCACTAATATTATAGGCCCATCCTCCAAATGACGCGGCGTCTATGACGGTACAGGGGCAAGAGGAGACATCTCAACGCGGACGGGTACCGGGCGGGTTCCTGCTGTACATAAGTCTGCATTGATGTTGTTTGGCATGGCCAACACCACCTTTTCAGTCAAATTTCCCGTGATGATGTAGGTAGGATATTTAATGAGTGGTGTTGCAGAGGTATCGTGAACGCACTCTTGTCGGAAATACCTGGTATCAGCCAGTTTCCAGCAGGCATCTTCGCCGTCACCTCCACTCGGCCGAACTTGAAGTTGAACTTGTGTTTAGTTGTGATCTTCCCAGTGGTGACGGGCGGTAGAATGTCAGCTCCGTTTGCTACTCGCTTGCACTGTGGTGTGTCGATGGTCCCCGTACATCTGGTTATAAATATGTATATTTATTTTTCGGAAATGGTTCATGGTCTGATCATCATCATCATAACAGCCGAAAGACGTCAACTGCTGGACTGGGCATAGGCCTCCCATAAAGAGTGGCACAATAACCGGTTATGACATTACCATGAACTGATATTAGATATTCAACACGAAGATGATTTTCGCTATATTAGCTTCATGCATTTATTGGTACGTGGAAATAATTGCTTACCCTTTCGAACAAGCGTTAAGGCTGACACTATACTGTCAAATTCCATCCAAAAAATACATTTTGATCTACCTAAAAACACTTTTTGCCAGCACTGATGATCAGGATTGTGGAGGAGCAAAATTTATCTTACTGGGTCTCCTGGGAAAACTATAATAAAATATGTGAAACACTTACATATCGCTCAAATCCAGCGTCTCCTGCACGAAGCCTTCATGATACAGATTGTCCAAAAGCTTTGGACTGATGATGAGCTGTCCGTTTTCAAGCTCCATAGTTCCTCGAGTCATGTACACGTTGAACGGATAGTCCTGGAAACATCACAAAAGGCTTTCTTTAAGTTGCGTCTTTCATAAGAACAGAAGAGAGAGCTTCTTCAAAGGAGCCCAGGTCTATATTGGCACCTTATCTCAAGGTTTGGCGTAGATCAGTTTTACGAAAGTGTCTGCCATCGAACTCTCCGTTCTATGGGGAAAACTAGACCTTAAGACCGACCAGTAGAACCAAGGTAACCGATATAGAATCGCTAAACTTAAGGCAGTGGGCGAGCCATATTGGACGTAGAATCGATGACAAAGTCGGAAAAGTTCTCAAGGCTGCATTCTCAAGCATATACCGGAAGGCGCAGTATGGTTAGACCCCCCCACAAGGTGGACTGACCTGGTAACCTGGTCACTTTGGCACTCTTTGTTTGGTCTATGTCGAGCAGTGGACGTCTTTCGGCTGATATAATGAGATATAGCTTTTGAGGAAGTGGTACGAGCCGGGTTATCGCTAGGGTAAAGTGGATCCGTACCATGTTTACTTATGACCTGATAAATTGGACTAAGCATTCGAACTACGAGTATAGTTTCTACCGATGTCTACGCTGCCAAAAAACTGCTTCCTAGCTTGCAGTGAGAATTTTGTGCATAGCATTTTCCAATGGTGTTACAATATTACGAATATGTGTGCGTTAATTACGCTAACTATAGAAGTATTAGATCCAAAACTCACCGGTACACCCGGAAACTTATTTTCTCCATCCCAAAGACTCAGATCCTTTACCGAAGTCTTATCAAACTCCTCACTAAAGATCAGTTCGCCCTTGCAGACGCTCTTGCCCTGGACGACGGTGGCGGTTGGCTGGCAGCTAGGAGGAGGTTGGGTGGGCTGGATGGGTTGGCTGTTGGATTGGGTCGTGGGGAGGGGTTTTTCAGGTTGATAATTGGGTTCTGTGCCAACGTCTGCTTTGGTGCCGTTTTCGTAGACAAATTCTGGAATGAAGTGTGCATTTCTTGAAGGAACTCTCAAACCAAGAAACCCAAAAGCTTGCTGTTTTGTTGCAGAATTTTGCGAAATTGCTGGCAGCTGGCGAAACAAGAAATACGATTGTGTTGATGAACGCAAAATATTATGCGTTCGCGTACTATTACTAAAATATTTATTTCACATTTGCTTATTTCTGGGCCTAACTTGATTTAAATTACTCTGACTTCGACTTTATTAGTGAGCTACAAAAAAAAATATGCGGCGACAGGTGGCTGTCAATTCCAAAGTTACAGATAGTCACTCCCTTTGTTACTGGAAATTTTCCAATATCCCCGGCAACGAAACATCACTAGGCGGACTGCATTCCATCTACAACCTGAATGGAAAATGCCGGGTGCATTTCTCAGTTATTTCAGCACAAAGATATTAAAATAACTCAGCTTACGAGTGTTTAATCCAATAACGAATGAAAATAAACCAATACGGGGCCGAGCTTGCTAGTTTTTGCATATTTGTAGTCACATAGAGGAAGTAGGTAGGTACAAAACTAAAAGTGCTTTGAGTCTGCAAGTTTAAAATGCAAGAAACACAGAACAATTTGGGAGTCAAATTTTGTTGCTTTTTGGGAGTTAAGCATGATTGCAAGATTGGCAAGGTTCATTTAAACCGGTGTATATATAAGTAGGTATTACTAAGCATAAACAAGCGGTAAAGACTGGGTAGCTTTCAGAGTTTTTAGCTTGGAAGTTTGTAATTTTGTATGTATACGGTTGGCTCTAAAGATATATATATAATTCTATTCGTATTCGTCAGAAACAAGTTCCAAACGGGAACTTAATAATAAAAACTTAATAACTTCTTAATAGAAACCTCGGGCGACCAGAGGGCTGGCCACTATTTCGAACAGCGTATTAGTATCGCTATACAGCGAGGAAATACGGCCAGCCTTCTGGGCACCTTGCCCGTTGACGGCGATTTATGCCAATTTTTTTACCTGTAGGTTAAGTTTTGTTATGTTTGTTATTATTATTCTAATGTTATTTTCTAATAAATGAGTTCCAAAATGTATAGGTACATATAAACGTGACTGTTCATGTATGAGAGGGTAATCTCCGGAACTAACCTCAAACGTCGAATGAACCTGTGGAATGGACATAAGCATATCTCATCCCGTTCCCGTGGCATTGCTTACATTCTGTGCATACCTACGCGGATTGAGCCACGACGGTGGGTAATAATGTAATAAAACAGATATTAACAAAAACCTAACTGACTAATCTGTCTTTAACCACCAAGTAGGCACATTACCTAATACCAATCTTAAAATAAAGCCACCTCCAAAGTGTGAACGTAATTTTAACCATTTGTTTTGTTGTTATGTCATGATCACCAAAAGCTTCATTAAATTATCTATATACTCGTTTAAACGTAAAAGTCTTGACTGACTGACTCACTCACTTAAATTAACGCCCAGCCCAAACTGTTTGAAAATAGAAAGCTGATTTTTTTCACAATAGGTAGTTTATATAACGTAAATACCCACTAAGAAGGAATTTTTGAAAATTCCACCCTCAAGGGGGTAAAAAGGGGGTTTAAAATTTTAAGTGAGAGTCTTGAAACTTTGTGTATGGACTACTTATTACAATACTTGAAAAACTTTTGTATGGTTTTGAAAAGTAAGTTTGTAAGCGGGTTAACTAGGGGTGCAAAGTTTGTACGGTGAAACTCTTTTTTTGGGGTTTAAAACTACAACTTTATTTTAGGATTAGATTCCTTATCACGACGATAAAAACGAGATTGATTGAGGGATTTGGTGCCCGAACCAGATTGTTCCGATAGCTCAGTTGGTAGTAGCGACGGGCCATGAATGCCTGTGGTCGCCGGTTCGAATCCGGCTCGGAGCATTAAATTTTTGAATTTTTCCTTTCATTTAAAATTTATAATTTTCGTTAGCAGCGTTACTGCTTAAAAAAACAAAAATTAATTTAGTATGGGGTAGCGCGTCGTTACTGACGATTTCTCAATATAATTTGAGACGTTGGTGCCGTAAAGAAGCCTAAGTCTTCTGGTAGATGTCGCTACACGTCTCCCTAAGGCGTTGTTCAATGAAGGAACTGATTGAGGGATTTGGTGCCCGAACCAGATTGTTCCGATAGCTCAGTTGGTAGTAGCGACGGGCCATGAATGCCTGTGGTCGCCGGTTCGAATCCGGCTCGGAGCATTAAATTTTTCAAATTTTCCTTTCATTTAAAATTTATAATTTTTGATAAAAACGAGTTCCACGCGGACGGAGTCGCGGGCAGAAGCTATTAACTTATACATAAGCTTAGTTGTTACCTGTGACAATCCATTTCCCATGATCCTGCCTGTGCCCCAGTCCGTTCTTGATGACGTACGTCCAGAAGTACACCTTGTCTCCCAACTTCAGTTGCGCCTCCCGATCCCTGAAGGTCCACCTTCCGTCCTTGGCCTTGGTGATGTCTCTGGACCACTGCCCGCCTTCGAGACCTTCCATTTCTTCGTTAAGCTTGCCGTGGAAGGCGAAGAGAGAGAAGCCATCGTCTGAAACATTGATTTATTGTTAATTTATTAAATATTTATTGCACAAAAGAACAACTTATCCTGGTCAAAAGATGGACTCAAAGTACAAAACAAAAAAAAAACTTTTAAATAATTTTATACTTCGTACATCTTATGAGACACCGAATAAAGTCAATTGTAGAAAATGCTTACCTACGTTCTCTACAATTGACTTTATTCGGCGTCTCATAAGATGAACGTAATATAAAATTATTAATAGGATATTTTTGTTTTTACGGTCCCTAACTTCATCACAGTATTATAGTAACTAACTACATAGAGTTTTCAGTCATGTCTGTCAGTGGACACCCTAGGTCAACAGTGGGAGGAATATCTAATGACGATTTGTACATAGCCTGATCAAGTTACAGATTCCAACCCAAGTAGACGCGTGTGGCGCAAAATCGGTAATTCTGGTGCTCTTTGGGGGAGGCATATGTCCAGCTTTGGCCGTCTTTCGGCTGTTATAAGACGATGATGACGAATCTTCAATATGTTCTCTATATTATGTATATATATGAGCTTATATTTTAAAAAATCAGCATCATTCGCTTATTCCATTTGCTTGGGGTCGGCGCAGCATGTTTTGTTCTTCCAAATTTGTTGTTCGCCCGTCAACTCATCACACACATCCTTCCTGTTCATATCGTCTCTCACGTCGTATGGTCCATCCACCTTTTTATTGGTCTGCCTCTTCTCTTACAACTCTCCATATTCAACCTTAATGCTCTTATAGTAACAAAAATATCACGCATAACTAACTAACACATAATTAACATTAAAAGTAAGTGCGTTAAATAAGCTACAATTTAGCTTAATATCCCGCCGAAACCGGTACTACGGGGTTATAAACCGACAAGTGGCAAGTAAAAAAAACTCCGTCTCAACTCGGGTCCCACATTAAAATAAGACTTTTTCATTTGATACGGTTGGGTCGTTGCCACCAGCTAGCGCAGTTTTTTGGGATGCTTGCGGTAATTGCTTTGTACAAAGCCAATGACTGGTAGACGAATAATAAAATTGTAAGGTAAGAAGAAAAACAAGTGCTTTTACTGTTACTGGATGGCGGTCAAAACGTTAAAGGTAAAATACATGGTGGTGTGAAATTGTAGATACTAAATATTGAGTACGTGCGTACGTATTCATGCATGGAGTATAATAATAACTAATATTATAAATGCGAAACTTTGTATGTTTCAATGTTTAGATGTTAAGTATGTTTAGATGTTTGGCTGTTTATCACTCAATCGCTTTAACGGCTCAACGGATTGGGATGAAATTTTGCAGGAATGTAGTTTATAGCCTGCATTAAAATTGTTTAAATCATAATTATTATGTTTCATCTGAAACTTATGAATTTGTCGGTATGTCGTAGGTCGAGTGAAATGTTCGATTTGGAGGGTTCTCACCGACCGCGCCAGGCCGGAGCGCGCCTGCGCGTTTTTTGCAAGTTGCCAAAGGAATTTGAAGCTTTAATAATAGACGTTAAATTTCATATTTGAATGTAGGTACTTGCGGCCGGTCAGCTCCTCGCGGACGTGGACGGCTGTGGTCGGCTGTCGTTGCATGTGGCCGGCTCCGTCCGGCTTTTGCCTAGTGCATTCTATTAAAACGCAGTCGGCTGCCGCAGGGTGCTAACACCCGTTGCGACGTGGCGCCAGGCGACCCGGCCCGCCCCGTTCGGTGGGAATCGTACATAAGTTTGTATGTAATGGATAATGGACTTTTTGCACGTTTCGTTTATATTATGCTATATTTTATGTCGCGGGTTTTCCTGCGTTTTTTTCAATACGTGGGCAAAGCCGCCCGGGCAGCTAGTGTATTATGTTTTTATCGATATCGATAGTTCGTTCAAGTACATGGTGAGGGGCATAGCTTATCTAACTATTAGTAAGCGAGTTAATCGAGCTATCATTACTTATTAATCATTAATAGTTAGTACCTACCCAAGCGAGCAAGACCGGTTTTGAGGTACATTCGCCTTAAGGGGATGCCTTGATTTGTGTACACACTAGAAAAAGAGATGAAACACTCTTCGGGAATGGCTTCTTTGGACAAATTTCGATAAATACCTAACTTAGTGAAGTTTTATTTAAATTTACGAGATAAAATACTATAGTATTAACTTGATTGTGTCGTAAAATAATGTATCGTTTGAGTAGGCTGAGTAAGAAAAGGAAAATACAGACCCAACTTTGGATTATTTTTTTATCGAGGATATTTATGCAATCATGTATCGATCACATCAGATACTTAAACAATTATAGTCAAAAATCATATATCTGAAAATCGTACCTTATTGTTTCTTAAGCTAGTCAGAACGGCGTTTCAAACCACGCGATAATTTCCAATGCACCGCCTTATATTACTAATCGAAACCTAAATACTAAGAACCTACCTAAAGACTCTGCAATGACTTTGAGAAGCCGCCGACAATTTGTTACTTTTTACTCTACCTTGTATGTATTTCTAAACGCAGCATGATCATGTATTAAATTAAAAAAAAAAAAACATTTATTTCAGACTAATAGAATCCATATGTTATTAAATGTTAATAAGTGTGTTTATAAGACTTAAACCTATCGAAACTTAAGAATACATATGTTAGTAATGAACAATACAAAACAATAAAATTGAAATTAAAATTAAAAGACTTTGGCAGGTAGCATTGTAGCGAGCGGGGCAAAAACGTACGCTATTTTGGCCGTCCCGTCACAATACCAATCCATTGCCTCAGTATAGGGCAGTCCAGGCGTCCAGCCCACATCCTCAGGATACTGTTGCCACTGCCTCTCACTCGTCTCAGCAATGAGGCAACCCTCTTGCGTCTAATGGCGTGGAAGCCATCAAGTACTTAGATTAAGTATATTTTGTTACCATTAGATTTTATGTGCATGCCGTGTTTGCCTGTAATTGGGCATTTACGACAGAAAAGATGCATCGTTAGTGACGTCACCGAGTATATAAGTTAAAGTTTTTGTAACTTTTATTTGTCATACAAATTGTATGGTTAATTTTGGTTACAAAATGGCACCTTTTTAACTTGTACACGGTGACGTCACTAACGATGTATCTCTTCTCGCAAAAATGCCCAGTTGAGTGAATACTCAAGCAATCTTATCGTATATTGTTTTTAACTAAGTATTTAGCATTACACCTGTTGGCAAACTTAAATATATAAATAAGTATTTGTAATAACACTAGTAACAGGAAAAAATACGATTCAGTATTTATTTTCCAAGCTGTCGTTATTAAGTCACTTTTAATACAAAAATAATGACGCGTAGATAAGACCATTTGTTTGTGTCTCATTTTCCTGTTGATATCTCGGACACTGGAGGTCAAGTTACTCTTAATTGGCGGGAAATTGGATGCGATAACTTTGTCTCGCTATGTCTATGGTCGGTCGATGTCAGGCGAAATATGTCTTTGACGTCGATTGTACAATTAGACATTCACTCTTAGAACATTAAGAAAAAACGAGTCTCGATAGCTAAACAAGTTACGGAATATACGGTATACACACCAATTATATGAAATACATGCAAATGTCATATATTATATTAAAGGAAAGATTTATCCAAGAAACTTAAACAACTGTATCATCAAAATCTGTCTAGTTTTTGAGTTCGAGAACAGAGGCGGCATACAAAAGAGTCGGTATTCCACATTCCACGATATCTGACAGAAGGGGACACGGTTCCACTTTAACGCCTCTGTTTTTCAAAATCAGACAGAATATATTAAAATGGTTACTCGAGTCTATAGCGATATTTAGGTATATACCATAAGTTCTGATAGGATGAGAACGATCGATGGGATATATTTATGAGTGAGTTGTATGCACTCATAAATATGTGAGTCAGTTTGAGTCAGTATTGTATGCACTCATATATATATATGAGTCGGTGTATGTACTCATATTTTTACACTTGACTGCACAAGCCGGGTTTTGAACCCAATACCTCCATATTGAAAGTCGCGCGTCTTATTGTTCGGTTACAGGTGGTTTACTCGCATATTAAGCTAAACTGGTCGTTTAGGTACTCATGCTAAAACTGATACCTTAGTGTTTATATGTAATATGCATAGTAAACCATCAAATTATTGTAATAAAGAATGAATTCATCATGTCAGCCGAAAGACGTCCACTACTGGACATAGGCCTCCCCCAAAGAGTGTCACAATGACCGGTCATCCAGCGGCCTCCTGCGGCCTTTACCAGGTCATCAGTCCACCTTGTGGTAAAGTGGGTATGATAAAAAAATATATAATTGAAATCATAAAACCGTAACCTGCGACCGTGACCGTAGGTCTAAAATGGATTTTAATTTAGACAATTTATATAAATATTGATATTAAAAATGAACAGGAGGGGAACAAAAACGTGTGGGACTCTACGCCCAGCCGTGGGACACACCCAACAGAATACAAAAAAAACATACCTGGCACCGACACCCTTAATCCTTTAGGATAAATGGCCTCCAACTTAGCATTAGGTACTATATACTGCGCCGCCCTGAGTTGTCCATAGCACGCGGACACCAACAGTAAATAAACAATTGATTGGTACATGACGTGTGTCTGCAATGGCGGTTGGATGCAGACTGAGCAGGAGCAGTTGGTGGCAAGTTGCGTTTGCGCAGGGCAGGCAGGGTTAGGAACGCGTAGAGTGGTCAGGATAAAATTATTATTCATAAGTATGATGAAGATCTATCGCTGTTCAAAAAAAGTAACCAACACCTGATATTGAAATTAGTGTTTATAAGAGTTAGAATAATTTATTGAAAAAACTTATTGCACTGTTACATGTTAGCTTTACGTAGCGCTCTCACGTGCAATTTCATTAAGTATTTCATTTGCTCAAGATTATTCATTTTTTGTACCAAAGGTTGTCGTGTCTTTTTTTAAAGAATAACATGAACTTAAGCGATTTTTATGTACCTTTATCACTGACGTTTCGACACGGGTTGCACAGGTCATGGTCCAGATGACTGTCGTCCCAGCATGTTGTCAACGGAGATATGGGTGCATAATATTTCACTGCCCTCCAAAAGTCGATAAAACACTACCTGATCCATAAACATAATTATACTATACTAAAAATGCTTTATCCTTGTTTTAAACCAACACCCATCTTGTTTTGTGATGTATCGAGCTGAATAAACCTAATTATTAAATAATAGTACATTGTGATACAAGTGAGGTATGTTCTGTTATACATGCTTAGCTTTCTTATCACGCTCACCAGCGGTTTGTGTGAACAATTCCGCCTCTGATATAATTATCGAAGCTCACGCGTTTCGTACGACGTTTTTGAACTCAATTTGCGAGGAAAAATCTTTTCGTAGGATGAGAAATTTATAGATCTGCCAAGTTATTTTATTTATTTAATGGCAACCAGGTTTTTACTCGCGCATTGTACATCGCCACGAATTTCCAGTGGCGTCCATTCTATTTATCACTTTTCTAGTCACCACGAGTCAACATTTTTGATAATAACCAAACTTGCATTAACACCGTTACAAATGTTTTTTAAATAACCTATAATGGCGCGCAACAATTTTTTTTAATGAAGTTTGCGCAGTGCGCGCGCATGTGTTAGGCCAGACTTAGATGTATTCTCTAAACAGCCAATGCAAAATAAAATAAATGTATTCGTTTAAAATGTTATCTTTATTAATCCATGTAAAATGTTATCAAATGTTCATAACATTACTAAATTAAACGTTTCTATATCATATCCATAAAGAAATAGTCAATTTGAATCCATATGCCGAAGATTAAAAATCATTACATTTTATTTTATTATTGTAGACTGTCGAAACAAAAAAAAAGTAAAAATACCGAAATAAATATCTTGTCAGATCCGCCTTTTTTAATTGTTTAAAGCGAAAGTTTTGAAGTGTTATTTTCCTCGTACAGTCAGCTGCAAAAATTACCTACGCGGGCCAAGTGCCTATATTGATCTACCCACGACTCTAATGTAATGTCAAGAGTATAAGGTCTGTCTAGATCATTATGAGCGAGCAAAATTGTATCCGTCTAAAATGTAATTTTTGGTACCAGCTTTGATTGCCAACTGTACTTTACTGTATACCGTCATCAACGACAAACGAGAGATTCGAGAGATGTAGAGCACAGCGTAATGTCATCACGCTTGAATCTGGAGCAGCTCGACTGGGGGAGTACCTCCGCCTTACAGAAGACCACAGCCATAATAGCACTGCTGCCTATTCCGTAGGTATTGTAGTGTTGTGTTCCTGATGGTGAGTAAGGTTCCCTGAGCTCCATCCTTAAAGGCCGGCAACGCACTCACAACACCTCTGGTGTTGCAGGTGTCCATGGGCGGCGATAATCGCTTACCATCAAATGATCCGTCTGCTCGTTTGCCTCCTATAACATAAAAAAACGACCCGTTGAGACGATTCTAAAGAGCCCAAACTCAACGTCTGTTAAGTCCTGAATTCCCATGGCCACCTTCTGTCTCCATCCTCAAATCAGCTTGATGATTCCATAACATTGAATTGTCTTACAAACATTACCCAAAATTTCAGTTCAATAGGTTAAAGAAATATGCTTCAAAATTGAGTTGCAATACTCCACCCGAACATAGATAATTACTTACATAATAATTACATTGCAAGTAAATTAAAAGCTTGTAAAAACACAAGCTCGTAATTTCTACAGTCAATAGTTTACCTTTCAAACTGCGTTCTGTATATTCTTCCTAGTGTTGTATAAGTTAAGAACAACTTGCGTGTCTATTACTTTCCTAAGTCTACGTCAAGACACTCATCTGGTTTTACCGGTCGATTATTTACTGCAGGAGTTATTCGATTTTGATTCGTAATTACTAAATAATACGATCTAAAAAACATTGTGTCAACCGTGACGACGCACACTCAATTTTTCTCTGTTTTTCTTATTGTTAGTAAAAAATCGTTTTATTATAGTTCTAGTTTATGACATTGTGATATAACTTGTTAATTTGGGTATTGATATTTTTAAAGTTGCTGACATGTATGTATGTATGTGAGCACTTTATTGTACACAATAACAGGTTAAGGAATATACATGTCACACAATAGATCAAAGTACAAAGGCGAACTTATCCCTATAAGGGATCTCTTCCAGCTAAGCTTTGAGCAATTGAGAGGAAGGTAGGTAGAACGAGATAGGCAAACTTATACCGTGTACAAAAACAGAGAAAATGAAAGCAAATCCTAATAAGTATTAATTCTAGACAAATAAAAACATGCTAATACATATATAAATATACAATATAAAATATAATACACACTAACATATGTAACATATATATCGCATATATACAATAAATAAATAAATACTATATTCAACCAATTCACAAGTCATTGGAAAGCCACAACTTCTTCAAATTCACCTTAAGTCACGCAACAGACTGCGACTGTCTCAGCGACAAAGGCAACTCATTCCACAATTCAACAGCGCGCGCAGTAAAAGATCTGGAGTATGTTCGCGACTTTCTAGACGGTACAGCAAGAGTAAGGTTAGTACTCGACCGCAAGCGGTGGCCACTGCCGTCTGCCATATAACTAAACCGCTCAGAAAGGTAAGGAGGGAAGTAGGGCTGAACAGTGCATTGAAAAGTAATGACAGGATATGCACATCCCTGCGCCGGCGAATAGGTAACCGTCGAAGCTTAGAGCGGAATTCAGAGATATGATCATACTTGCGTAGACCAAATACATATCTGATACATACATTTTGTAGACGCTCCAGCTTATCAAGTAGCTCCTCGTTGAGGTCCAGAAACGCAATATCGCCATAGTCCAGAAGAGGAAGCAAAAGAGATTGAGTAGGGTCAACTTGGTACGAAGAGGAAGGAAATTCTGGAGACGCTGATCACGTTAAGACTGACAGTTGACAGATATGGCGGCTACGATTTCAAGCAGAAGAAATGAATAATTTAATGAGATTCAAATGTTTCCGAAAATGTATTAACCATCGCAGTCGGATAAAAACTATCCTAAGTCCTAGCTAGAATAGTAATGTACTTGTAAAAAAAGTTTAAAGTATTTCCGTTCACGGGAAGCCGAGATCATTCGGGACACAAAAATGGTTAGTTTGATGCTGGCTGATTCTTTTTTTAATTTAGAGATTTATTATAAGTGAGAGATAAATGATGTGGTTCTTAATTTTTTATTTTTTTTTAGGATTACTAAATTGATAAAGAGACCTTGTTTAAATTTATGCTCCCCCAGCTTCGCACATTGTAATGTTACAAATTCCATTTTCATTTATCATTTAGTAATAAACATACTACAACTTTTGCTTGTTATGGTTTGTACGGAACCCTCGGTGCGCGAGTCCGACTCTCACTTGGCCGGTTTTTTTTTTCATTAAAAAATTGTCATTGTCATTTCTACCTGACGCGCGTACATTTGTACCATCGTATTATTACATACTTGTAGTAGTGTCCCTTCGTATAATCATTACTAATATACCCTATCACAGTTGCTAATAGCAATATCCTCAAGATAATGATCAACCTATATTATTATTAAGTACCTATTCAAAACTTCACATTCATCCCTGACTTCCACCAGTAAAATTAGACCCCTCCACTCAACGGCATTGCGTTATCAGAGGTCAACTTTAAACTGGTTTTAATACAGAATATACAGATGGGCTCGGTAAGCGTCGTAATTCCGATCTGAACTATAACCATGACATCGTGTTTCCAAGTTCAGCCCTCCTATTCTGTAACTTGTTTTAAGCTCATCTCAACCTCACCCACAAATATATCTTGAGACCGCGATGCGTAGTAACGACGTGTAGGTAGAGGTCTAGTTTCGTGACGCGTGACCGGCGGTGTGAGCCGTTTTAGCGCGTAGCGAATAACAACCCCGATTTGATGAAACCCCACTAATGTTAAGCGAGTGGGACGGGGATAAAATTAGAAAACTATGTGCAACTTAGGGACGTGACATTGGTTTTGGGAATGAGGTTCTTGTTTGTATTATGTTACTAGGAATTGTTTAATATAGCTTCACCATAATCGGAGTTGAAGTGTGTTGAAAGAGTTTCGTACATACTAATTGTATTTTTGTTTTTAAGCAGTAACGCTGCTAACGAAAATTATAAATTTTAAATGAAAGGAAAAATTCAAAAATTTAATGCTCCGAGCCGGATTCGAACCGGCGACCACAGGCATTCATGGCCCGTCGCTACTACCAACTGAGCTATCGGAACAATCTGGTTCGGGCACCAAATCCTTCAATCAGTTCCTTTATACAACGACTTAGGGCGGTTCGAATCCGGCTCGGAGCATTAAATTTTTCAATTTTTCCTTTCATTTAAAATTTATACTAATTGTAGTTTTATTACAAATAAAATTGAAAGAATTACGATTTACCAGGTTATCATACCTCAGACCAAGAAAAAAGCTTCTTTTTGATTTCTCTGAGGATCATGTCATAAGTCATTTATTAATAATATTCTAAATATAACAAACGCTTATGGAACGAACGAAGTTCTCGGTTTCAGTTTGGGCTAAAGTTCTTTCAAATGCCTGGATGTCCAGTTTAGTACTTAAATGGGATATTCCGTTATAATATCACTCACGTAACGGATACCTGTACCTTAACACAGTACGGGAACCCGTCTACAGGGCGCCTGCGAAGTAGGCGGTTTCTGCTACTTAGCGGGAAAACCACTGGACGGCTAAGAGCGTAGCAGTTCTTGACAGTGAAGGTGTTAACCCATTCATTTGTAATAGCGCTACAGACGTTTTCCGCTACAAATGGGTATCAAAGCTTTCAGGTTTTCTGAGTGGATCAAATGCTTGTATGGGTCTTGCTACAATTAGAGCATGTAAAAAGACAAAAAAGAGGATCGAAGGCGAACCACCGAAACGGCTCATACAAATCGACATAGTATTATGAGGTCACACCATTAACTTCTTTTTTGAGATATACCTACATAAAAGTTGTCATACAATTATTTTAAATTAAAATGGAAGGAATCTCGCTTTTCGGTGAAGGGAAACACCGTGAGGAAACCGGTCTAATCCTAGTTAGGTCTAGTTTTCCCTCTGGGTTGGAAGGTCAGATGGCAGTCGATTTTCGTAAGACTAATTACCTATGCCAAATCTTGGGATTAGGTGTCAAAGAGGCCCCCGGGCTCTTTAAGGGCACATCCGGAAATGACCTAGGAAGAGGATGAAAATGTAGGGAATCTCTTGGTACCTATCTTTTTATCAACTAATCACGTAGGTAACGCTTTAGCTCTTATCCGATAAAAAAGTACGTAATTTATTTGAAACTTTCAAGTCTCGAATCTTTTTATGATTTATATGTTTTGTAATTTACACTTTATTGTAATTATTTCAAGGTTTACTAGCAACAACACTGCCTACGTTCTACATTTTAACATGAGGAGAGTGCCCAATTTCTTGGTTCTAAACTCAGGATAAATTCTAAAGCCCCTGATCAAAAGTGACGGCAAACGTGATTGGATCTTCCATTATGAACGTTCGTTTATCTCGGGTTCATGAATGCGTAGTTTCGGTCACGTACCACGTAACCCGTGCTGCCAACTATTTGCTCGGATCACTAACTTGATAGCCAAGCGTCGATGGGGTTAGTTAAAACGAACACTTTTTGTTTTTTGAATAAGTTTGTTGGTAAACGAAATTCTCATTGCCTCATTAACAGAGGTGGAATGTAATCAATTAACATCATTAAAATAATTAAAAATACTTATTGTTATTACTTATGCAGTATATTTAGACTGACTGCAAACTAAAATAAAGTCATGTCTTCGTAATTGGGTGTACCGTACAGATGTAAAACTCCGACCACACGTGCATGCAATTTTTCTGTACAGTCGAGGACAAAGAGTTGTTTTTTTTCCTTCTGTGTACTATGGACTATTGTCTGCAATAAACTGATTTTATTTTTTATTTTTTATTATAGAGATGTATAAATGTGTAATCGAATGCGGTCGCCTACAAATTGTAGGCGACCGCATTCGATTAGGTCCAAAAGTGTATACATGTCTTTGTCCTCGACTGTACAACTCAGTTGACAGTTGGATAAGCAGCGCAACATGCCGCCAGACGATAGCAATTAGTCAGCTTCTGATAAATTGGGGCTGACAAATCATGACATCTATACACCCCATTATATTAAATGGTTGTTAAACACGGGAGCTTTGGGGCGTGTAAAGCCGTTCCCAGGGCTACAAGGCAAGTTAGGCCCTCATTTTTTACTCAATAACGAATGTACTGAAGTGAGTTACAGTAATGAGAAAGATATGCTTTTATTAATCAGGCACCTATTTACGAATACCTTACAGAGTATAATACATAGAAATAAAACTCAATCACACGTTAAGACGACAACTTGCATGCATTTTCTGGAAGTCAAATAACTGCCCTCAGAACTGCCGGAAAAGTACACCCTTCCGTCAGATCTCCTCCTTTATAAAGTTCGATTAGATAGCTTATCAGTTGGCACTACCATCGCAAATAAATTGAAACTCACTTTGTGATGGGACTTTTGTATAGATGAATGACGTACTACCATTTTCCATATAGGATTGGAAACTCGTGCGTTAATCGCCATGCGATTTCAAGGAAAACCAATTTAAAATCGCAAAGGAAAATTGCAGATTTGGCTCTATTTGAAAAGCACAATTTAGTACAATGTTTCCCTTTGATATCCTAGATATTTGATGAAACATAGACGAATTTTTCCATTCACATTCACATGCTATCCGGAATTAGGTAGTTTTTTGCTTTTCTCTTTTTGACCGTGATTTCGGAGTTCGTGCGAGAGACGGATTAAATGTCGAGAGCGCCCTAGACAAGCATCTCACCGGCGCCCCTCTATCGGCCATTAATTAAAATAACTAAAATACCTTGCGCGCGCACCCCTCACGTGTCTAATTTGACCTATACTGATAACACGCCTCTGTCGTGCGAACATATTTGCAATATGTTTATCGTAAAAATAAAATCCTCGTCGCGACTAATTGGGGCGCGGATCGGATGTTTGCTTGCCATCGCCATCGATTTACACTAAACGTTTTGTTTGTTCGGCGTGTGTTTCAGCAGAGGGCGCCTCTCACATAGTAGCGTGCTACTACTATTGAATGCTCTTGCTATACTTTAACTTTTTTGGAGGCCTATAGAGTGTCCCATTGCTGGGCAAGGGACCCTCAAAGAGTAAAGTAAGTGGGACCCTCTGGACTTCCACTCGTCCCGGCTTGGAGCAATCTCTAGCCACTCGTTATGAAATGCGTCCGGATTGTGTTCAAATAATAGTTAGTTAATATCTTGAGAGGAAAAAATTCGTCAGCTGAATGCAGTGGTGGAAAGTCCGGCAACCGGTCACGGGATCATAAAATTAATTTATTCATTTTCCTTTCTATTCATCATCATAAATTTAAAAGGTGTCTTGTCGCTGGAGTATTTTACATTTTCTCTATATCGTACGCCAGCCCTTTGAGTTGCTGATACGACACGAAGCCAGCATTTTCCTTTATTTGGTCCAGTTAACTGATGCCCCCTTTTAGTGCTGATGGTGTCCAAGATCGCGCTCTCCTCTTTTACCCTTGACACACACACAGTCTAGCTTATGCCTTCCACCCGTGTCCAACACGACATTTCGAACGCTTCCAATCTTTCTCGGTCCCTATTTACTAGTAAGAAAAAGATGAGTTTGGTGAGGTAGGGCACAGCGAAATGTCATCCCTTGCAGAAGACGACAGCTATAATAACACTACCACTTTCCCTGCAGTAGTGTTGTGTTCCTAGAGGTGAGCAAGGTCGCCAGAGCTCCCGAGGATACGTTGTGTTGAGAGCGAGGGAACTTGTTCCTTCAGCTGTCAACACGGCGAATCCTCAAACATATCAAGGGTCGGCATTCGCCATGTTACTCCTTTGGAGTTACATGCATCTATAGGCTGCGGTGTCCGCTTACCATCAGACAGGCTGTACGCTTGTTTGCCACCGTCGTTGTATAGGATTAAGTTATATATAAAAATTACACCATCTCCGTCTCGTCTCGGCATGTCACGTCGTCGCCTACCATCGTGTGGCACCCACTCCATGACTATTTTGGCCCACCTCTGTGGATGCATGCGGCAGACTTGACTAGGTCTTAGGCACTTGTCCCACCGCCGGCGACGAGCGATAAACGAGTAGAACTAGAAACTAGAAACGAGTGGACGAGCGGCGAGAAGTGAGTGCGTAGTTTCGATAGTTTTGTCGCTCGGCTATAAGCGGGTGTTCGAGTGCGACGGGCGATTACTCGCACCACTCGCACAGTTGTACTGTAGAATTAACGCACTGATCGCCAAGCTTTCATCGCTGAGTACCGCTGGGCGAATTTTATCGTTGATATCCTTTATCGCTGCGACCAACTGGTGAAGAGAGATTACTAGGCGGCAGTGTGAACAGCCAGCGATGAACTATAAATATATTTCTCTCTTTTATTTACACGGAAGCGATTATCTTTTGCTCGTTTCTTGGGCAAGAAAATCGCCGTTAGCTAATCGCTTCCTCGCTCTTGGTGGGACAAGTGCCTTAACTCCAACTTTTTGAGCGCAGGTTAGAGTTTCGGACACGGTGGTCGTTCCGTTTCACCCCCACTATGCTCCACAGTCACGTCACAGTGGCAAACTTTCTATCTGGTCTTTTGTGCCTCGGTGAGTGACCACGTTAATAAGTTTCTGTAAAATAAAATAAACATTTTTGTGACAAGATTTTATTGCTGGCTGCAGTTTTTTGCACAGTCGGTATTCGGCATTAAGGCAATTCTAACGAGATAAAACTACAGGTTCCTGTCACCGCCTGTCTCGATCATCTAGTCGAAAACATCCTCATGGGTCTTGTAAAACAATAGCAAATAAAAAAACAAATTCAGGGAAACTTAATCCAACCAAGTCAATTAAATGAGGTCTCTTGTTCGCTAATGTTAGTTTAAGGAGGTTAGACTTTCATGTAGGGCGCCGGCTGGATAGACTCACTGTTGTATATTTAAAGTTTACCTCACAACTAGCTGCCCGCGTGGCTTCGTTCGCGGATTGCCAAGAACACTGGCTAAAAAGCGGGATAAAATATAGCCCATACCCACTCATAAAGTCCATTGTACACGTAAGTGAAAGAATTTTAGGAATCATATGAACGGTTCCGGTGATTACCCAAAACAAACTTATAAAGCTACAATTCACAGACTTTTATTTATCTAAACATTATTGCTAAAAACATATAAGTGTACAAATGGCGAGCTAACCATTGGGCTTTTCCTTTTTATAATATCACTAGCTTCCGCCCGCGACTTCGTTTGCGTGGACCCAGGATAAAAACTACCCCTATATTTTAATCCAGGCTATATAAACTATCTTCGTGCAAAATTTCATCCAAATCGGTTCAGCCGTTTAATCGTGATTGAGTAACAAACATCCAAACATCTAAACTTTGGCATTAGTAGGATTACAATATCATAAAAAACGATCCCATGGTGGACTTAATGCGACAAGGCATCCTGTACAAAAGCGTATTACCTTAATTGACATGGAATCGAAAGCAGAACACCCTAGCAATAACGCCAATAACATATGTCGTCTAGTGGTCGTATAGCAATTCCGTAATTCTGTTAAGCCTGAGGATTGAGTGGTTCCCGCTGCGTCGCCAATTGATTGAATAGCGATATTGTCGCGACGAATATTGCTGTCGCTATATATGTTATCGAAGAACCGTAAAAATAAGGTGGAGTTCTTGATTCTTAAATAAATTTAAGAAGAGTTGAGTTGAGCTTCCACCGTGGTGCGCAGGCGGCGGATAAGGTACACGTCTTAGTCCTCGACGCTGTACTTTTTATGTCAAAATGGCTTAAATTCGGATGAAAAAAAATCCTCTTAGATCGAATAACCCATTTTGCTTTGTCATAAAGAGATTGTGTCATACACTAGTGCAACGTCTAGGACTAAGAACACACTTACCCGAATTGCCATCAGAATGATGGTTAGTTGCGAATTTATTAAAGTATCTTTTGAAGTAGTAGCTTCGATCGCTTATACGTGTTAAGGCGGTGCATTGGAAATTATCGCGTGTTTTGAAAAGCCATTCCGACTAGATTAAGAAACAATAAGGTCTGATTTTCAGATATATGGTCGTTGACTTTAAGATTGTTTATCATATTTGATCGATACATGATTGTTTCAAATTTTCTTCATAGAAAAAAAACTAACTTGGGCAAATATTACATAATCTGTGACACAACGATGCACATTATTTTACGTCACAAGCAAGTTAATACTATATAGTATATTATCTCAAGTAAAATCTCCTTAATGAAATTTAAATAAAGCCACTAAGTAAGGTATTTATCGAAATTTGTCCAAAAAAGCCATTCACAAAGAGTGTAACATCGCTTTGTCTTGTGCGCGGAAATCTTAAGCGTATCTCTGTATCAGTAAGCGTGTTCGACTCAAATCAAGGTATACCCTTAAGCACCTTAAGGTGCTGATAGACTGGAGCATTCGCATGTAAAAGAATGTCCCCCAGCGCGTCCCTGCGTCCTGGCGGCCATGCGTACAAAGTGGGGGCATCTCCAAAAAAGTATCATCATCAGCCGAAAGACGTCCACTGGTGGATATAGGCCTCCCCCAAAGAGTGCCAAAGTGGCCGATCCTGCGCCACCCGCATCAAAGGGACTCCTGCAACCTTTACCAGGTCATCAGTCCACCTTGTGGGGGGCCTACCCACGCCGCGTCTTCCGGTACGTGGTCGCCACTTGAGAACCTTTCCGCCCCAGCGGCCATCGGTAACAAAGTATGAAAGAAAAAAAAGTAACAGAACATCAAACATTCGCCGCTTTAACATTTTTTGAACTGCAAAACGAACAGCACAAGCGTCAAGGCAACGAGCCAAGCATCGAAACGTCGCAACACCATCGACCATTCTAGCGAACATTCTATCTTGAAACCATATAATTAGACTCCAAAAATTAACCTTAAAACTGCCATCAAAATGAAGAAAAAACCGACACTTGCAAACTTACACTCTTCCAAATGATGGACGTAGCTAGTTTTTAGGCACGTACATCGTTCGGTGTAAATGTAGTCAGGCAAACCCACAAAAATGCCGTGAACCCGTATTCGTCCGTTTGCATGCAATTTGGAACGCACACATCGGAATTGCCCCATACAGATGTCGAGTGTTAAGTGTCGGGATTGAGTGACAAATTAATTTTGTCCTCCATTACAACGACATGAAATAGTATATCTGTTTTCCTCAAACAACGAAGGCGACAAAATGTTTTTTCCAAAAATATGGTTGTCAGAGAATTTTTTAATTTCCTTATTCCCTGGATAGTTCAATGTTTAAGCAGATGCCAAGACTGCCAGAACTTAAACAGGTATATAATCATTAGACGAGTATATCGGTATACTGTCAGTATCATATTTGCACAGTAGCATTTTTTTTCGCGGACGCGGCGCGGTACGAATGCAGTACCGCCCCACTTCCGCCCATGCCGCGCAAACCAAGTTTCAGGAAGCGCTAATTAAAATATAGAGTTGCAGTAAAGAATTTGTACTGACTTCACTTACAAATTATGGTTTACTGATATCGCACCAAGCGCGCACGGTAATTGCGGAAGTGTTGGTATACTTACCATAAAATGTATAACAGAGCAGTAAAAAGTGCACACCATTTATGATTCTGACGTTACCTACATGATTGTAGAAAAGTTCTTGAGAGTCTAAGAGTCCATCAATGATTTAATATCGTAATGTATTCTAATATCACGGTGAAGTGTCGATAACGGTCAGTGACGCCATAAACTCGTTCATGACATTAAATGTTTATGAAGCAGAAACGTCCGCTAACGAAATTCCAAATTTCGATCATAGTGGAAAATTGAAGAATTGAAGAATTGAATTGGAGAATTGAAGGATTTGTCGCCATTAGCGGACCCACGGTAGCTCAATTGGGAGAGCGATGGACGGATTCCAGAGGTTGTGGGTTCAAATCCCGCTCGTGGCGAATAATTTTTCAATTTTCCACTATGATCGAAATTTGGAATTTCGTTAGCGGACGTTTCTGCTTCATAAACATTTAATGTTAAAAATGGGGTAGCGCATTGTTACTAACAATTCTGAATGTAACTTGAGACGTTGGTGCCGTTTCAGAAGTTGTAATAACTTCGCGGTAGATGTCGCTACGAGCCTCCCTAAGGTGTAAATACAATAGTGGAAGAGATTGAAGGATTTGTCGCCATTAGCGGACCCACGGTAGCTCATTTGGGAGAGCGATGGACGGATTCCAGAGGTTGTGGGTTCAAATCCCGCTCGTGGCGAATAATTTTTCAATTTTCCACTATGATCGAAATCTCGTTCATGACGTCATTCAGGTGAAGAGTATGAGGTAACTAGCACTGATAGTGAATATGTATAGAAACTGGGGCGTAGGTATCAGGCTGCTTATCCGAAAGAGTTAAGATAAGTACATACATACATATAATCATGCCCATTTCATCACGGATATCCACTTGCTACAATCTTGACCTTTCTTGCTTCATTCGCCTTTGTGCTTTCTTCCTTCTATTGTATGACATGTATATTCTTTAATCTGTTATTGTATACAATAAAGTGCTTACATACATACAAACATTCACTTTAATGACATTCTCCATTATATGCTCGTCAGTTTAGGGTAAGGGGACAGGGGGGGGTAGTAGTAGAGGGAAGAAGAGGCAGAGGAAGGCCGCGACGTGCTTTTATGGACCAGGTCAAGGAGAAGGTCAATGTAGTGTCGTATCAGGAGCTCAAAGCAGTGGCAGAGCGTAGAGCTGAATGGCGGTTACTCCACCGACAAGAGCAGAGCTCTTAAGTTGAAGAAGAAGAAGTTTAGGGTACTCTTGACCTACACTTGACACCCTTTCTTTAGGATTTCTCCGATTTGGTCGGGAAAAGTTAAACTAAGTTTGTATTTTTTATACCACGAACAAACATGCATTGCAGTGGTGGCGTGTCTAATAAATGCCTAAGAGTAGTTTGGATGCATTTCAGAGCAGTCACAAGAGCGTAGTCGACCCTGCATTCATTTGAGGATTCCTTGTGTCGACAGCAGAATCAGCTTTATCATCATCGTATCACTTGAGAGGGACATAGGCAGGGGCGGCTTTAGCACAGCGCAGGGGGTGCGTTGGACCCGGGCGCTCGGTCCCAGGGGGCGCCAAGCACCACTCACAGGGCGCCACTCGCCGGGCGCGGGTGGGGGGTGCTAGAGGGCGCTACGGCGATGATTGCCCATGCAGCGCCCACATGGACTAGTACCTCTGGGTATATCCCCCAAAGACTGCCACAATGATCGGTCCTCCGCCACCCGTATCCACAATGTCATATTTATTACGTTGTAGACTGTCTGACATCACCCCATCTTTTCAAAATGTATTGTCAGAATGTGTTGATGTCTATACTACGCAACATTGTAAAGACATTGGTGGTCCTCTTGATTTATTCCTCCATGACATGTGTTTCGTCAAATAATAATAATAAGATTTATTTGTAACCAACTACTTCAAACTAAGATTAGTAATATAGATTAATAATTAATGTAATTAATGTACTATGTTGTGTATGTTTTGATGACCGCTTTAGCCTAGTTGGTAGTGACCCTACCTACGAAGCAAGAGGTCCTGGGTTCGAATCCCGATGAGGGCATTTATTTGTGTGATGAGCATGAATATTTGTTCCTGAGTCATGGATATTTTCTATGTAACTATTTAAGTATTTATTTATCTATATACGTATGTATATCGTCGTCTAGTACCCATAGTACAAACTTTGTTTAGTTTGGGACTAGGTCGATTTGTGTAAGATTGTCCCCTAATATTTATTTATTTATTTATGCAGTCTCTACAAGTCTCCATGATACGTGAATAACTAATGATATTTGTATGCTAAAACCATTTTGACATATTTCAAGGCCAAATTTCGCTCCAGACGGACTGAACCTGTTCTCAAGTAATTTATTAATGAATAAGCTCCAGATTTAGAGGCCTCTGTAAATCATGCGCAACGATGATTTACGATGAAAAGAAACGGCCAAGTGTGTGTTGTTTTATTTTTTTAAATAGGAAAATACACTTTACTTACCATTATTTTGGTTTTGGGTTTTGAACCACATTGTCATTAGCTAAGCATGGATGCTGGACATTCTGATAACGACCGGTATGCCATCGTCGATATTTTGACAGAAAAGGGCATTTTCATACCTCTTCATCTTTTTTTAAGGCCTTAGGGTGCTAATGTAGTTTTTGACGTAAATAAGTCTGCAAAGATAGCGAACTCTCAAACAATTTATACAGAACATACTTTTTATATATGGAGAACCGGATGGATTTTTTTTCTCACGGGTGATACACAGATATTTGAGAATGCACCTGGAAAAATTGCAAACAGTGCATTTGCAAACGGACTAAATTTGGTATTCCAACTTAAACTAGGACTTGATGTATGGGCACCTATTTTTATTGAGATATATTTATCCTATAACCAAATAAATAACACCACATGAACTCCTCAGCCTTGCGGGTTGTGAAAGCAACTATTAAAATCGACCATTTTTGGAATGTTTGGGGTGTGTTACAAAGTCCAAAGGGCATGAACAAAATTCAAACATACCAAAAGGCAGTGTGATACCAGTTTTTATGATACTTGATCACTAAACGACATCCCAAGAACCAGTCCTATTTTTTTCGTACGGAACTCTAAACTGAATTATTTCATAAAGTAAACTGTTTACCTGCTATACAACCGCTCGAGAGAGCTCCCACCACCGAATCCAAACAAATTGTGTACCTATTTATACAGAGCCCAAGCTCGTGTTAACATATGAGAGAAATATTTTAGCTTCGTCTTTTTGCAATTACCTCTGGGATTGGATGTGAAGAAAATTTTATTTTTCACGTTTGTATTCAAGATATCTTGTAATTTAAAAGAAGCATGAATACAGGTTATACAGGGTAAAGCTGGGGTCTATTACACTAGACGTACGGACTGTAAATCAATATTGAAAATTTCGCGCGTACTCGTTAAAGACGAGTACCTTTTTTGTTGCTCCGGGAGAAATCCGGCATGGATCTCACCCGGCTCGGGTGAAGTCGAGTGGGTTTGCCCAAATCACATGGACTAAAACCCTTGGGGTGTTCCATCGCTGGCATTTAGACAGAGCCCCGGGATCGCTTTGGACACATCCGGATCTCTACGTGAGCCCAACCTTTTCAAAAGAACATACAAATAGATTCAATCAAATACAACCACTAGTCGCAGAGCTTGGAATGAAAAGATTGTCTTTATAGCTCAAATAGAATTAGTTTCGATCTACAAATTTTAGAATATAGGTATATATGAATGGGGTACGTTAAGTTAGAACTAGAACACAATATATATTTAATATTAAATACCAATTACATTATGTAGGCACTCGAATTTTTTACTTTTTCTTATCGAATTTAAACTTTCGTGAGACATGATGAAATAATGCTAACTATTAATTTTTTAATAATCTTAGACAGAATATACCGCAGCTAGCTATGTTCAAGCAACCTAAGTTTGCAATGTGCACGCGTGCGTAATGTGCACGGTAAAAGAAACGTCAGATATCTACTTCCTAATATAATAAATCAACTGCCTAAAGAACTTCAGCATAGATATTTAAATAGCTACAAGTCGATACCGTCCATTAAAAGATATCTCACGTTAGCTGAACCGAACACGAGCGTATTGTAATTGTCATTAGTTAAGTAAATTTAATATAATATAGTAGCTATGCGAACTACTCACCAGCATATAAACCCACTGAGGTTTCCGCTGGTGTGAAATGCTGTACCACTATTGTTTCTTATAATATTTGGCCAAATAAAAAAAAATGGTCGTAGTGACATTTAATACGTGGGTTGAACGGTGTAATTGTTAGTGTTATTATCTAATTACACAGTACGCAAATAGTGATCATAACTGTCAACTTATTGAACGAACGATCCGTTTCAGCTTGCTCCAAAATCCTTCGGCATGTCCAGCGTATGTCCGTCTGTTCTGCTTTACAGGTAGCATTTCTCATACGAATCTTGTGATTTTTTACGTGATAAAATATATATCAATGACAGGTTTGTGGGTTCTACAGACCCCGTATCATGGTCGGCCTTACACACGACAATTGATAGGATAGAGCGTCTGTCACTGACTGACACCGTTCGATAGAACGAGACGACGCTTCTTCTTGTCACTTATCACGTGATAAGGCCGACCATGATACGGGATCAGGTCACAGAGCCAGTAGTATAAACACATTATAAGAAATTTTAACAGAGATATTCATCTAATTTCATCATCTACTTACTATGACGAAACAAAACTAAATCTGTCACAAGCATTCGATGACGAAACCATAGACACATGACGCAAAAGGGACTTAAGAAAATGCCATCGTCAGACGTTTTTAGATCGTGACGCTATCACAGTGACGTCATTACGTTTATTTTAGCTCGATAGAATGCGTTGCTACCCCTTTGTGAGGTGAGGTCGTGAACGAGACGTGGATACGGTCGGCTTTACAAATATGTTTACACGTTTGCACTTTTTTATTTTATAATTAATCAAAATTGTAAACATATCTTTGGCATCCACTGTACCTACCTTACACCGGTATTTTGGACATTTCGATGAGACATTTGCCCGAAGGGATTAGTATTCCGAATTTTAAAAATTCAGTGGCATTGTCTGGTAAATAAGATAATTTAGATTAAACAAAAACTAAAACTGTAACTGACATATTTTACGAAATCGAGTTATTTGTTTGTATAGTCGTCTGTGAAGATTGTTTAGTTACAATCACGTTTACCCAAAATTACCGCTGTATATCTGTAAAATGGAATAACTCAGCGCTACGGAACTTACAGTACTATAACAATTACATTCTCTTATACATTTATGTATAATTTTGATGGAATACATTTTTGTAATAAAACAGTTTTTGTAACTTAAATAGTTATTTTTACTATAGGAATGTAAATCACAAATGCCAATAATTTTACAAAAACAGCATAAGGGACGAAGTAGTTTTTCATATTTTTGTGTAGATAACCGGTTATTAATGGAATCCAAGATGCAAGTATAATTCTAATGGCCTATGGTGAACGCCTGCATAGTAAATGGAAGGTATTGAGCGAATAAATAATATTTTACGAGAAATATATATATTGTTTGCTTCCTGTCAATTTGCCAAAAAACTCATTATATTATTATTGTAAACATCCCCAATATAAGACAATATTTATAAATCTGTTTGGTTAGGTTTGTTTTATATCCTGAAATAACGAAAATTCCTTAAGCGAAAACTGGTTTTCAGAATTATTAAATTCAGAAAAGTATAATTTTAGACATTATGAAAGTTGTATTTATTATTGTTACCTAGGAAAGACATGGTAACAGATATTATAGTACGTCTTAACATCTTTCAATCTATCAACACCCTTGACCATGAAGTAAAAAATATTGACTTGGATGTAAGATTTTATTCAGATAACGTAATAAAAAAACTTTATATCGCATAGATATCTCCCTTGCCTTCAGGAACCAACAATGAAACATCTATTGTTCGAACTATTTAAATTAAACAATCCATTCCAAATCATCAATCCAATAAGGGTTGTTACTAGCTAAGACTAAAGGTTCAAATTGCTGTTTCTACCAGTTAAATCATTTCAGTAGGTACCCCAATGTTTGGTCAGGGCTGTCGCTGCAGGGGTCGCTGACAAGGGTGCTAGGAAGCCACTGTGTCTGACGTTTACAGTCATATGACGTCACTGTCCCCACCATTCATGTACTGATGCTATTCACAACTTGTTCCAACTCATCTCACCGCTATTATATCTTGTTTACTGTCATTCAGAAAGAAAAAAAAAACAACTCGAAATAATTACTCGAATCTGAATTATGTCAATTTAAAAATCCTCGAAATAGAAACTTGTCCAGCCCGAATAATGCTAAAATGTACTTACGCCCGAAAAGTAAAATTGACAGACTTAATAGGTCGGAAGAACAAAATTCCGTGAAAGAATACAACCAACCGGAAATATATGAATTTTGAACAAAATAGTAGTTTCATATTAAATTTTGATATCAATTTAAAATTAGGAAAAAAAAAACTATTTTAATTTTAGTGTTAAGGTTTTTCTAAATATTAATTTCAGTAGTTCTTATGTTTTTTTATTCCTATTTATTGTTTGAAATTATGAAAATATATAATTTATTGCGATCAACATACATACATACATACATAAATATATTCACGCCTTTATTCCCAAAAGGGGTAGGCAGAGCACATGAAACGTATGTTCCAGCGCCACTTTTAGCATAAATTTGGGTATAAAATATCGACAAAATGTGATATTGCAGTGATAGGTTGCCAGCCCATCGCCCACAACACACTTCAACCCGAACCCATTGCGATCAACTTCAATAATATTAAGGAATAATTATGTATAACGTACCTACCAACGTATTGAATATGCGTACGAAAAAACCCGACATTTAAAATAACAAGACAACGCATTCACTACGCAAGTATTTAAATACAAACGTATTACATACTGGACAAAACTCCATTTGGACTGGATTCATTTTGAACGAGACAAAAATTGTCCATAAAAAATTACAGACACTTCGTTTTTCACCAAATTCACTTATGGTCCATTTCAAGTTGATCATTACGTGTTTAAAATTTTCGATATGTGTCGTATGACATGAACTCATCTTGATGACTGGTTTCATAGCAACAGCGCGTAATCGGAGGTCCGAGTGACACTGGTTTGTTTGAAGTGGGTGAGTGCTCTGATAACATCCCTGAAAGTTTCGGCCCATGTCAGCTTTTGTTTTGGCAGATTTCTATGGCGATTTTATTCACTGGTTTGCTCGTAATACCTTTGTTAGCAGCGTTTGATTTTGAAATAAGATTAACGTGTCATAAGGAAAGGGACATAGTATACAACAGTCCATGGTATCACAGTAACATGACCTTGATACGACTGGGTGAAGTGAATGTATTTTAAACGATTTTGTTTTAAAATTATACACCGTACATGCCTAGAATAAAAATATATCTTACAGTACATATGGTGCTACTTTCCCGCACTAGTGCGAAAAAGAGCACTTTTCGTGCATATGTTGAAACTTAAAAGGCAACAAGCAGACAAGATCCTCTACCATGGTGCCTACTTTATGCTGACGACATTGCACTGACAGCTAAAACCACAGAGGAGATGCAGAGTACCCTTTCAAAATGGACGGACACCCTTGAACTAGCTGGGCTGCGAGTGAGTAAAACCAAGACAGAATACATGTACTGTAACTTTACTGCCAAAACATGCGAAAATAATAGCTCAATATCAATACATGGAGTTCCAGTTCCCAATACTTCTAAATTCAGATACCTTGGTTCACTACTCACACCCGACGCAAAGGTTGATAGTGATGTAGTCCACAGAGCAACAACTCTGCGTGGTTAAGGTGGCGAAGTCTCTCAGGAGTTCTGTGTGATACCCGCATGCCCATTAAAGTAAAAGGTGCAGTATATAAGACAGCAGTCAGACCAGCTTTGCTGTATGGCACCGAGTGTTGGACAGCCAAAAGATCATACGAACAACGCCTCCATGTTAACGAGATGAAGATGCTACGGTGGGCCGGTGGTGTTACTAGATTGGACAAAATACGCAATGAATATATCCGCGGAAGCTTCGGAGTGGCTCCTGTCACGGAGAAACTGGCTGAACGTTAACTGCGCTGGTATGGTCATATCATGAGGAGAGAGGAAGACTGTGCCGTAAATCTAGCGCTAGGCTTACCCGAGAACCACCGAGGAAGAGGACGACCGAAATCCACATGGTGGACTATTATCAAGAAGATCTTGGAAGCCGCAAATCTTGATAAAATGACAACCCAGAACAGAAATGTCTGGCGCACGCGATCAAGGAGACCCGACCCCAAGTAGATGGGATAAGGGAAAGAGAAAGAAGGAGTTGAAACTTAAAAGAGCCATATTTACAGTAAAACGTTGTATGATACACGTGCGAATAGGTAATTCGCAACTCGTGTCGATTTAAAACACTCCCTTTGGTCGTGTTTTAATTTATCACCGCTCGTTGCGATTTTCCTATTTTCAGCACTTGTATCGTAATAGTACATTAAGTAACTAGGGCGCTGAATTCGTGAATGCCCCAGATCGCAGGTGTTTGTGGCCCGAACCGAAGGTGAGGGCCATAAATATGCGCTCTGGGGCTTTACGAATTACCGCCCGTGTTGAGTACAAAATTTTACGTCTTCACCTGGCCACAATGCGAGTTTTCCCGTACGCGCAGCGTGCAGTAAAACTCGTATTATGGCCAGGTGTAATAGGCAGGCGGATAGGTAGGCATACCGTAACTAGTCATTTGCAGATGTCAGCCTATTTTATTTATACCTACACAATACACAACGAATCGACAACTAAGTTAAATAAATGCTTTTACAATTTGTAACCACTGAAGACGTAATTTCGAGGTATCATCATCATCGTCATATCAGCTGAAATACGTCCAATGCTAGCATGGGCCTCCCCCAAAGAGTGCCACAATGACTGGTCCACCGCCACTCGCATCTATCTAACGGACTCGCGCTACCTTTACCAGATCCTCTGTCCACCTTTATTTACGTTAATCCTAAGAAATAAGATTACATTAAACCCCACAGGTTTAATGTAATCTTATTTCTTAAGATTAACATTTCTATTTACACGTGTGTTGATTTTACTTTTTTTTTCCAGCGAATCTTTGCATTTTTCCCTAATGAGGTCTCTTTTATAAAATGCTAGCTTTAAAATACGAAGTCGGGGTAGCCAATTTGCTGAATTAAATTAAGCCTGCACAATTTTCTTAATGCTTAAAGCAGAAACGTGATTTCTTAACATTTTTGTATGGAATAATTTACTTTTACTGATTGCATGGACACTGCTCAGAGTTGCTTCTAGAGTTAGAGCTATCTCAGAAGACCTTTTTCACCGACGCAAAGAGAGGGGTGTTATAAGTTTAACGTGTCTGTGCATCTGTGTATCTGTGTTTGGTATCGTAGCTCTCAAACAGATTTGAATGCGGTTTTTTTGTGTCATAGATAATTTTATCTCGAGTATTCTGAGCCATGTTTCTTGAAAATCTGTTTAGCCGTTTTTGAGATATTTGACTTTGAAATGAAAATGTCGGGGGTTTTTCAACTTTTCTAAGTTGTAGTTATTTACTGTCAAGACAATTCAGCTCGGTTATTACAAGACGGAGCGTGAGCTGTGTCACGGCGAGATAGTCTATCTGATAGTATCTCTAAGGGATATGATCAAATCACGCAGGATGTTAAAATGGCCAATTCATTTTATCATTTACCTAATACAAATCAGTAATTTGATCAAATCTCTGAATCTGTTTAGTGAAATGACAAAATCGGACAAAAAAGGCAACTCGTTTTTTCATTTGACTAGACTTGTTTAGTGATTTGATAAAATCCCTGAAACGCGTCAGTGAGTTGACGAAACTAACGCGATAAAGATTTTTCCGCTCTTTTATAAAAAAAAATACCACGAAGACGGTGGAGGGAGCAGAGCTCCCGCCACCATCTTCTAACCTATCCACCATCCGAGTTTAAGTCCCAGAACCGTTTAAATGACTAATGATTTAGGAGCCAATAGCTGCGAGTTAGTTTCGTCAATTCACTGACGCGTTTCAGGGATTTATCAAATCACTAAACAAATCTAGTGAAATGAAAAAACGAGTTGCCTATTTTGTCCGATTTCGTCATTTCACTAAACAGATTAAGAGATTTGATCAAATGACTGATTTGTATCAGGTAAATGATAAAATGGATTCTCCATTTTAACATCCTGCGTGATTTGATTATATCCCTTAGGGATTTGTTCAAATCTCTGTTTTGACCATTTCACTGCGACATATCCATCTCTTTCTAATTAAAACGCATAGAAAGACTAGTCTATCTTGCCGCCACACAAATCGCACGCTGCTGTCTTGTGATAACCTAACTGAGCAGCAAATCCTGTCAAAACATGTTTTACGTCACACCCGGCCATAATGCGAGTTTTACTGCACGCTACGCGTACCGGAAAACTCGCATTGTGGCCAGGTGAAGACGTAAAATTTTGTACTCAACACGGGCGGTAAATCATCTCCGAAAATTTTATGTACGAATATCACATCGCAACCAATTTTTCGCATAATGTCATTTCGCCGAATGATCATGTGGACGTAGTTAAAGGAAAAGGATCCAATCCACAGAAAGTTGAGCAAAAGTTATGGCGGTTTAAAGTTTCAACCGTGATTCCTCAAAACTGATGCATTTTTTAAATAATATATGTTTGGATGAAAATTGAGTTGAGTCGTGTAGTGTAGTATAAGAATGTATACACGTACGTGTATACATTCTTATACACATAATTCAGTTAAATGCTATATTTTTCAAGATATTTGACCAAAAGTGGGGTTGGATCTTTTTTGCGAAAATACACTTTTCATAGACCCTTCCTTTTGTTTCATTTTGTAATAAGGATTCACGTAATAAAAATGGCATAATAATACATAATAATGGCATATAAAACCATCTATACATACATATAATAAAAGTGAACAGGGTTGGAAGTCTTTACATGAAAAATATTCGAAAAAAAACTATGCTGAGAATACTTAGAATCGATAACAGAACACCTTCCAAGAAAGTAGAATTTTTGTCTGTTTATATATGTACGCGCATCACGTGAAAATGAATGATAGAATTTTGATGAAAACTTTACTCATTTGTCCAAAATATCCCTGGCCAGGTTTTAGGCTATAATATTATAAAGGTAAGGGTGCAAAGGGGTTAAAAAATGGGGATGAACTTTGTATAGGAACTCCTTGAATCTATGAGCTTAAGACTTGAAAATTTCACCAACGTCAAGGGATGCGGGTATACAATTTGGACAAAACGGCATAAAACCTCAGCCTTCGCTTCGCTTGCCTCCCCGTTTATCTTCGGGATTTCAGCCCTTAAGTTTCGCTTGCAAGACGTCGGAAGATAATGAGTATCCTTAGGGGGTCATTGCTCACATTGAGCCCGCTCTCAGAAAGGTTGCTTTGGGCCTTTCATTCCAACAAAAGGCCTTGCTTGCCTCGCCGCTCACCTTCGGAACTTTGGCTTGGGATTTCGCTTGCAAGACACCTGGAGATAGTAAGTGTACGTGGGGCGTACCCTCAGGTTTCGTTTAAAAGACACCGGGAGATAATGAGTGTCTGTCCATGGCGGCGCATTTAGAGCGCTTTCTGAAGGAATGCTTCGAGTCATTCCAACGAAAAGCATGGCCTTTCGCCTCGCTTGCCTTGCCACTCACCTACGGGACTTATCTCAGCTCGCCTACGGGATAGTAAGTGTCCGTGAGGGCTCGCTTGCCTCGCCGCTCATCTTGGGTAATTTGGCCACAGGTTTCGTTTGCAAGACACCTAAGGATTGTAAGTGTCCGCGGGGGCTTGCTTTCGGGTCTTAAACCCTACAGCTAGCCTAGGGAGCGGTCGCTTATAGCATGCTAAAGCCTTGAATTCCTACAGAAAATCTGTGCCTTTGGCATCACTTGCGTTCCCTTATTCAGGCCTCAGGTTTCGCTTGCAAGACACCCGATGATAATGAGTGTCCGTAAAGGCTCGCATTGAGAGCGCTCTCTAAAGTGATGCTTTGGGCCTTTCATTCCAATGTAAAACTCGGCTTTTGGCTTCGCTGCCACCTCGGGTATACTCGTAGTAAGTGTCCGTGAGGGCTCGTTCTCGGGCTCGCATTGGGAACGTTTTCTTCTTAAGGCTTGATTGGGACCTTTCATTGTTACGAAAAGCTTGGCCTTCGGCCTCGTTTGCCTGCCCATTTCCCTTGGGGACTTTGGGCTCCAGCCTTCGGCCCTCAGGCTCGCATTGGAAACGCTTTCTTAAGGCTTGATTGGGACCTTTAATTGTTACGAAAAGCTCGGCCTTCGGCCTCGCTTAACTGCCTGCTCCCCTTGGGGACTTTGATCTCCAGTTTTGCTTGCAGGACACCTGGGAATAGTAAGGACTTCAGCCCCCAAACTCGCATAGCGACCACTCACTACAAGCATGCTTAGACCTTTCATTCCTACGAAAAGCTCAGCCTTCGGTTCCGCTTGCTTCCCCGTTTACCTTCAGGACTTCGGCCCTAAGGTTTCGCTTGCAAGTTACTCGGAGATAACGAGTATTCGTGGGGGCTCGGCCTCGGGCCTTAGGCCCTCGGGCTCGCATTGGGACCACTCTCTGAAGGATTGCCTCGCCGCTCAGGTTTGTTTCAGGTCTCGCTTGCAAGACACCTGGGGTTAGTGAGTATCCGTGGGGCTCACCCCAGGGTCTTGGGACTTGGGGCTCGCATAGGGAGCGCTCTCTCAAAGGATACTTTGGGGATCTACATATATAATATTATAGACGACCAAGTTAATGAGGGTGTTTATTTAGATTCGAAGACAACTTGAACTGTTACACGCACAGTCTATGGAAATGAAATCTTTGTTTTTGTCAGTAGTGTGGTGAAAAATAAGAATATCATTTTTGAACCATAATTTATACGCGTACGAAGTCGCGGGCAGAAGCTAGTTGTTAATATAAGCATTTTCCAAAAAAGGGTTTATATGCGCTGCAGCGCTGGATCGTTCTTGATTTTTTATTGTCACGTTAAGTCAAAACTAATAGATTTCCAAAAACGATCCATATCTTTTTAAAGTCACTTTAACCGTCATTCATACTTTTTTATCAAAAAGATTCACGCCCGTTCGATCGTTTTTGTTTTTCTTGCTCAATGAACGTTTAACTGACAAACAAATAAAACAAAAGGTTCAAGCAAGTTGAATTGTTTATTTATTTCCCTATATTTCGATAATACATTTACGTATATTGTAATGATCCAAGACAATACTGACGGTAAAAATCCTTATAAAGGCTGCTTTATATTGGAAATTTCTTTTAATGATTAAAAATAAAGCTAGAAGAATTTAAAAAGTCGGCTTTACAATTTTTTTTAAATAGGATCATTTCTGTTGTTTACTAAGACACCAAAGCAGGATTCACAACAACTCAACAAAACTGATCCAAGTGAGGTGAATCTATTTTGTTGTATATCTAAAAGTTTTAAAGAGCCTAGATTTAGTTTTTCAGAAAGAATCCAAATGGATTGGATCCATTTCATTGAAAATATTAAAAGTGAAAACGTGTGAATTGCATTTCTTAAAAATGGTCCAGGCAGGTTGGATATCTTTTGTTAAAATAAATGTGAATCAATATGTAACTGATCTAATATTACCATACGGTTCCAAGCGTTATGGGTTTTTATTAAAGGATATCAATTTTACCCCGTCATACATGTGGGATGGTATCCCATGTTGATTAAAATATGAAAACACTGTGTAAGCTGGGCGTCTTTTTGCTGAGTGAAAATATACGCCTCAAACACCTCTCTGGTATACTTAACTCATGTTTTGGTAATTTTGTGGATTGGATCCTTTTCCTTAAACTACGTCCATGTGTCAACTTATCAAAAGGTTTAGCTTTATTTCCCAACCTCACGGTTACCAACCGTACGCTTAGGACTTTTTTTCACAAAGTCACTTTTCAAAATGCCTCCTTTCTAGTAGCAGAATGGGTCAGTTTGATTTATATATGTCACCGTAATATTATAATTGCCGTTAGATTACAATATAACTCGCGAGATTATAAACTATCGAAAGATTGCGATCCGTAACGTACTAATTACAGTTTAAAGCATTGATTTTCGGCAAATTATAATCCGTCGACGTGAAACCGTCAAATTGTAAATGAGGGCTCATATTGTTAGTTTTCCGCTCTTTTATAAAAAAAATAACCTTCTAACCTATCCGTGATCCGAGTCGGTTTTGCCACTGGGCCCCTGTTCCCTACTGCCTACGATACACCATCAGATAGCCATTTGACAATTTGACGGTTTCTACTCGACAGATTATAATCTTACGAAAATAATGCGTTAAATTGTAAATAGTTTTGGAAGTTCACAATTCTTCGACAGTTTATAATATCGCCAGTGAGATTATGAACTGACGGTGTTCATAATGTTTCGGTGACATATACATTTCGTGGTATAACACTAACCAGATGTTTTATTTAGTAACTATGTAACGTATTTATAAAGTGAGTACAGGCGCAACCGCTCACTTGTTTTTTTGACAATGATAGTACCTGAATTATCGCATCATTGGAGATAAGTGTTTACATCATTACTTTTGGACTGTTGTTTGGTGGAATGTATGTATGTAGGTGTACATAAGTGTTTTTTTAAACAACCACCTGCCAATTATTTAAACCTCACCTAAACCTTACCTAACCGCCAGCGTGTCGATGTCACCCCGCTACGCGGGGTGCCTATTTACTCTCTAATTGACACAAGCTAACCCTAACCTAACCTACAAATAATATCACTGTTACGATTTTTTGTTGTTTTTTATTGCGGGGGCTTCGCCCCCGAACCCTCATTGTGCTTAGCTTCAACTCCCCATCCCCACTTCCCTCCTTATAACTTATATAAGAACACGTTGAATAAAAGTCTGACTATGTTATTCTGTCTTGTTCTTTGTAGTAAAAAGTTGGCTTATGTAAGAAAAGGGAACTGTTGCACTGACGAAACGTTATTCGGTTAGTAGTTGTTTGTCCAACTGAAAGATTTGCCAAATGATAGGTATGTCAAAATTTTTAATTCATTATAATAATCGACTTAACGATAATTCTACCAAATGAAACGTTATCACACAAAAATTTTCCATTGGACACCAGCTAACCCTAACCTAACCTACAAATAATATCACTGTTACGATTTTTTGTTGTTTTTTTATTGCGGGGGCTTCGCCCCCGAACCCTCATTGTGCTTAGCTTCAACTCCCCATCCCCACTTCCCTCCTTATAACTTATATAAGAACACGTTGAATAAAAGTCTGACTATGTTATACTGTCTTGTTCTTTGTAGTAAAAAGTTGGCTTATGTAAGAAAAGGGAACTGTTGCACTGACGAAACGTTATTCGGTTAGTAGTTGTTTGTCCAACTGAAAGATTTGCCAAATGATAGGTATGTCAAAATTTTTAATTCATTATAATAATCGACTTAACGATAATTCTACCAAATGAAACGTTATCACACAAAAATTTTCCATTGGTTAGTTGTCAAGGTGAATCATCGGCGAAAAGTTGGTTGGCAAGTGAAATTCGGACATAACAAATTCGGAGAAAAGGCAGAACCCCCCACCTGCGATCTGGGGCATTCACGAATTCACCGCCCTAGTTACGTAATGTACTATTTTTTTTCTAGTCACAAGTTACATGACATGCGTGCTGCGAGGAATGGTTCGGATTAATCCCTACCGCTTCTTTTCGCCATCGTCCAACGGGACAACATTACCATCCTCACCACTTAGATGGTTGGCAGTCCACAACTGTGCGCTTCTTTAGAAACTTCCTGCCTCACACAGCTAATCTGTGGAATGGATTGTCGCCTGCGGTATTTCCGGACCGATACGACCTTCAAACCTTCAAGAAAAGAGCGTGCTCCCATCTTAAAGGCCGGCAACGCACTCGCAACACCTTTGGTGTTGCAGGTGTTCATGGGCGGCGGTAATCGCTTACCATCAGGTGATTCGTCTTCCCGTTTGCCTCCTATAACATTTTTGAAACATCTATAGATGGTTAACAGGGACCGGAAAACCCGTTCTTTGGCTTAAGCCGTTCGAAAGGCTTAAGCCGTTCGAGGATTAATCGTTTGTTTGGGTTACCGTATCCTCAGCTTTACTTATATACGGGTAAGCCCTTCAACAGAGTTAAGCCTAAATAACCTGAGGGTTTTGGGTTAGGGTTTTGATAGGGTTATTTGAAGGGGTTTTTAAGGGTTTTTGTAGGGGTTATGACAGGGTTTTTATTGGCTTAATTTAACCGCTTACTTATTGGTATGACGCCGGCACACTTCTTTACCCCTTCCTGGGGCCGGTGACGAGCGAGTAAAAAAGCGGCCAAGTGCGTGTCGGACCACGCACAACGAGGGTTTCGTGCATATTAAAAGGTCGTATCGTTACTGAAATCTTATGGTACTTACGTCCTTTTCTTTAAGGAAGGCAGTTTTTTAGATATATATCAAAAACTTTTTAACCGACCTTGTTCAAAAAAAATTTTGCTGAAAGAATTTAAAAAGCCCTATGTCCATGTTTTTTTTCATATTTTTAAAATACACGGTTCAAAAATTAGAGGGTGGGGACACAATTTTAGTGACTTTCAGGGCGATTATCTCCGACTCTATTCACTTAATCAAAAAATTGCTGATAAACCTTATATTTATTTTGAAAGGTCTATTGATTGTTGTGCTACACGTAAGCTTGCAACGAAAAATTTTTTTTGATTTTCAGTTTTATGTATGGAGAGCATTTTTAGTAATTTAATTACGAAACTATGTAGGGGCTAACAAAATACACCTATCCTTAAAATTTTATTCAAATACACCTAATAGTTTTCGAGTAAAATGCCTGTGACATACGGATGGACAGACAGACAGACAGACATGACGAATCCATAAGGGTTCCGTTTTTTGCCATTTGGCTACGGAACCCTACAAATCAAAAAAGGGCCGGCAACCTGATTGTGATTCTTGTGAAGTCGCCAGCGTCCATAGGCTACGGTGTTTTCGTACCATCAGACAGGCCGTATGCTTGTTTGCCACCGTCGTAGTATTAAAAATAAACATATCTTGGATATTTTTGTAGAGGCCTTTTACAGTTCCAATAATTTTACATAAGGTAGGTATGTTGGGTGGGGTAAGAACGGTACGGTTTAGAGCGGAGAATTCAAATTAGTAGGTACTAAATGAAATTGTTAAAACCGTGAAACATGCCTACTTTGCCACCAGGCAAAACCTTTTTAAAAAAAAAACTGGTAATATATCAGAAATCATTAAAGAGGCCAAAAAAAAACATTGTCCTCGTTTGTATGTTTTTTAGGGTTCCGTATCCAAATGGCAAAAAACGGAACCCTTATGGATTCGTCATGTCTGTCTGTCTATCTGTCTGTCCGTCCGTATGTCACAGGCATTTCACTCGAATACTATAAGGTGTATTTGAATACAATTTTGAGGATACATGTATTTTGTTAGCCGCTACATAGTTTTGTAATTAAATGAAAAAAAAAAATTTAGGGGTGCAGTCCATACATAAAACTGAAAATCATTTTTTTTTATTGCAAGCCCACGTGTGGCACATCCATCGATAGGCCTTTCAAAATAAATATAAGGTTTCTCAGCAATTTTTTTGATTTAGTGAATAGAGTCGGAGATAATCGCCCCGAAAGTCACTAAAATTGTGTCCCCCCCCTCTAATTTTTGAACCGTGTATTTTGAAAATATGAAAAAATCATGGACTTGGGCTTATTAAATTCTTTCAGAGAAAATTGTTTTGAACAAGATCGGTACAAAGGTTTTTGAGGTATTTCTAAAAAACTGCCTTCCTTAAAGAAAAGGACGTAAGTGCTATAAGATTTCAGTAACGATACGACCTTTTTAATAGGCACGGAAACCTTCGTTGTGCGTGGTCCGACACGCACTTGGCCGCTTTTTTATACTTTAGGATTATCGAACCTATTGATACGTCTCGTAACTAAAGACTATAATCGTCCATAAATTAGGCACATTAGTTTTATTCTATTAGAAGTATTAGAAGTGATTTAAAACAGAATACTACTACGTTTAATTTTTAGTGGGCAAAGTCACAATAATAGTCTGAGCCAGCATACAAGCCAAAAACCAGACTGTGCTAGAGTTGTAATTTTTTTTTATCCGACTGCGACTGAACTTGAAGGTATGGTGATGTGATGTGTTTTAATATGAATACAGTTTGTCAAATAATAATAAACGAAGTAGATTTATTAATTTCTAATGTAGTTGCTCTGGATTTGTGAGTTATCAATTTTGTTTTACGTAATATTGCATTTTCTTTAATAATAACAGTTCACATTTTTTTAGGGTTCCGTAGCCCTTCAAGTGGCAGTCGCCGGCTAGCCGGCGGTTGTCATTATCTGTCAAGTGGCGCGGCCATTTTTGGCGAACTACCGTCAAGTGGCAGGGGCCATATGGGTGGTCATCGCGAAATCGGTGCACGTTAGAAAAATTACCATTATTCAAAAAACATTATGAGTGGTTTATTATAAGCTTATATCTTTGGATTCAGCATAAAATAGCCTATAACCTTTATATAATAACGGAGCCGTTCCATGTATGTGAATTTGGCTAGCTTTGATAAATTTTTGTATATCCAAATTTTTCCAATTTCTTGTATAAATTAACTATAACTATGGAATAAAACAGTTAACTGTAGGAACTACAAGTTTATTCACAATTATATATATTTATTTACACGTTTATATAGTTTTATTGTCTCTCGCCTTAGAATATTTTTACACTACGAGGTTTTCAAAAACTGACACACGCGCGGTCAAAAATTTCTCTGAGGAATTTCTAATGAAATGTCTATGAAAGCGTTGTCGCGACCGTTATTATACGCCATCCTTATCTATTCACGAACGCGTCTTGCAAGAAAGAACAAGACAGGTGTAAATTTAGCAGCTCATTTTGCGGAATAAATACGAAACTATGCTATCGCCGGCTTGCCGGCGCTTGCCACTAGACGGTTTTTTGACATCGCCGGCTCCCCGGCGACTGCCACCTAAGGGATTATAGCAATATGGCGGCTGCCACTTGAAGGGGTAGTCAACAAGGAACCTTTATATTTTCGCCATGTCCGTCTGTCCATTTGTCCGTCCGTCTGCGGCTTAGGCTTAGCTCAGTGGCCCTTAATACCAGAAAGCCGTGATTCGGCATAGGTATATAAATCAATCACGCCGATAAAACAGTAGAATATACACATTAAAAGAAAATTTTTTTAGGGGCCACTCCATACATAAAACTGAAGGTCAAAAAATTTTTTTTTTCATTGCAAGCCCACGTGTGGCACATCAATCGATAGGTCTTTCAAAATAAATATAAGGTTTCTAAGCAATTTTTTTGATTAAGTGAATAGAGTCGGAGATAATCGCCACGAAAGTCACTAAAATTGTGTTCCGCCCCCCCCTCTAATTTTTGAACCGTGTATTTTAAAAATATGGTAAAATCATGGACATGGCTTATTAAAGTCTTTCAGCGAAATTTTTTTTGTACAAGGTCGGTTAAAAAGTTCTTGATATATATCTAAAAAACTGCCTTCCTTAAAGAAAAGGACGTAAGTGCCATTAGATTTCAGTAATGATACGACCTTTTTAATAGGCACGGAACCCTTCGTTGTGCGTGGTCCGAAACGCACTTGGCCGCTTTTTATTAGAGTCGTGTAACCGGCCTTCTGCCGGCCATATGGTTAAGTATGAAAAAGAATAAGTACTGCAGTAGTCAATATAATGAATTACAAAAACTCTCACGCATAAGTGGGCATATATCTAACCACCCCCACCCAAACCAACAAGACCAACTTAATAAATGTCTGCCGGCTGTACACATTGGGCCAACGTTGGCGCGTGAGCAAGATGCAGCTATGCAAACGCATGAGAACGAAATAAAGCCCTCTTCCTCTAACGCATAGCTGCATTCTGCTCCGCGCCAACGTTGGCCCAGTGTGTACAGCCGGCACAAGGTTTAGTTGGCGCGCGCGTGTCAATGTAACAAAGGTCAAGGTCAAAGTTACTTTTTTCGCATTAAGACGAGACGGTCGAGACACGATTACTATGTGCATCAGTTTGCTATTCCCAAAGAAAGTAACGAACTTCATAGGTAAACAAACAAATTGCCGAAACAGGTGCAATATGCTCAGACGATTATGGCATCTCTTCCTAAGGCAGCTTGTAGCAAATTTGTGTGACGCAAAAATAGTGGCGGTGCCTTTGTAAAAGCTTTGATAGACACCACCGCCGCCTGCGCAGTGAGGCGCGGCGGGTGGCTGGCTCGATTCGGCAAAACTCATTTAAAAATTGAATCGTATCTGTATAACGCTTAGGACCAATATCGATAACGTTTAATGCTCTATAAGTTAAAAACCCTGGAAAGGGTTTTGATAGGGTTTCGAGTTAATTTGAATTAATTCAAATGAACGGCGCGGCCATTTCAAGCCAAAATGAACTGAATAACTATGTCGATAAAGATACATTTAGTTTACGCTCAGTCCGGAACCGCTTACCGCTAAAACCCTTAAACAGGGTTTTGATTGGGATGTGAGTTAATTTGAATTAACTCAAACGATCGGCTTAGCCGTTCATGCAATTAACCCTTAATAAGCCTAACCGGAATGATACGGTTTCTCAAAACAAGCGTTAAGAAAACCCGCTTAAAAACCCGTGTAAGGGTAAGCGGTTCCGGTCCCTTGGTAACAGGAAATGCATTGTAACGTGACGTATGCTTATAATTGTCAGCTTGGTTACGTTAAATTATACGTTATATTTTTCGCCCCTCTTAACCACCTACCACAGGGGGCTAAGAGGGGCGAAAAATCGCGCTAGCTGCGTCTGATGCCTGGGAAAATTCGTTTTCACCCTACTTAATCTATTTTCACCCGAGCAGAGCTCGTTCGCCTTAGGATTTTATTTTGTGGGAGTATTTGAAATGATGATTTGAAAAACTAATGATTTTGAAACCATTTGCCGGTTAGAATCTAGACGGTCGGTGTGGAATTGGTAGTTAAATAATCGTGCCAGTCAGCACCAATCTCGTATAAAAGCGGGATACATAGTTTTCTAGTTTACTCAGCAATAAAAATTCTGTAACGCAATCTTGTGAACAATTCCAAGCGATGAATTTCATGAAATGGAGTTTGCACCGTCGACTTCAAAAGCATGAACAATATTGAACCTTCTTCTTCCTATTTAAGGGCTAGGCTCTTATCAGTGGAGTAATTTCCGACTTATTCTACATTCCGCCTTTCTGTTTATTTCTCTGTATGATGAAGCATTTATTTTTTATAAGATTTCTTCGGCCTTAACCTTTTCCCTTCTATTTTTCCCTCTTTCTATTATTGTTTTCATCCTCTCATCGTGGCGTAACATGTGTCCTATCATTTTCCCCCTCCCATTTTCAACAATTTCTATCAGATTTCTTTTTTCGTTGACTATATCCAGAACCTCCTCATTAGTTTCCTTTTCCGTCCACTTTAATCCATTCTAATTCCTAACCTCCTCCAACGCCACATTTCAAACGCCGCCAGTCTCTCTTTGTACAGTCGAGTTCTCTCATTCTACACAGACAATCTAACAAAAATGTTTATCTATATAGAGACTTTACTGTTACTGACATAAGACACATGTGTTGATATTTTTGAAAGGTTGTCTGTATAGATATTGTAGATCTTGACTGTACCTTTGTGGCATGATCCACGTTTCGCATTAAAACTTAATTACATCGTAATAAGGTGAGAAATGTATATAACTTTGAAGTAGACGCAGATTGCTGTTGGGTATGCTCACCAATTTGTCTCGACTCTGGCCAATTACCCCTAGAATAGCTTGACATCAAGTTTCGTTATAGCTGTGTGTAGATATTAATAGAGCGACGAATTGACGTGATTTTTACGTTTCGATAGCTGAAGGGATGGAGAGTGACATAGGATAGTTTTTGCCCCCGAAATCATCCCCTAAGGGGGTGAAATGGGGGGTTAAAAGTTTGTATGGAGCTACAATATAAACGAGTTCCACGCGGACGGAGTCGCGGACAGAAGCTAGTAGATAATAACATATATTGATTTATTTAAACAAATTAAAAACACATCAAACAAAAACACATCAACATTATCATTTTCACATGGTACCCGACATTTTACGGTCCACACGCACCTAAAAATAAGTTCATTGGCGTTTAAAAGCTAAATTGTATGAACTCTTCACCGAATAATATATATGAATAAAACACTTCTCCCCATGCCACAATGCGTCAAGTAAATGAACGCCGGAACCCTTATCTGCCACAGGCAAGTGAAAACAAGCAATCATCCTCTTATCTACCCGCCGCCCAGAGATATACGAGTATTGTGTCGTTCGTACCCCCATACAGCTATAAAACAGCGGTCTATCCGATTCAACCTGTTGAATTGGAATCGATTTGTATTTTTATGGTCGTCAGGAAGCTCGACACAAGTCGGCTCCCTACACAGTACCAAAAGCGCGTTTCTCAAAAAATAAATGCCACAATTATTAATTGTACTTCTAGGAATTTTATGTTACCTATTTCCACTCAGAGGGCCTACCGCGAAACGAAAACGACTTTCGTTTGTATATCTCCGTCTCTGTCGCACTTGCTAATTCGAGCGACAGAGAGGGAGATACACGAACGAAATTAGTTTTCGTTTCGCGGTAGCCCCTCAGAACGAGGAGCTCTTTCGACCCTGATAGGACAAAAAACTGTCCCAAAAATATTTTTCCTATTGTATTACCATTTACCTTATACTTTGTACGGTGGTAACACGATAGGAAAGTTCAAAAATGTACGGAAATTTTGGGACACTTTTTTTCTCGTATTGGGATGGAAAGACATGGTGATTTTGAGTAGATTGTTATTTCTACTCAAAAATATCATAGTAGCCGAATATCTCCGAAAAAATGTAGTGTTTTTTTTTGGAACCGCTCTTAAATGGACTGTGAACCGATTGAGGGCATAACTGGGTATCGTGTGCTGATAATGAATGAAGAAGAGAAAAAAGTACACTTTTGTATGGAGCGTTGGCCGACTGGGGCGACCTGAGCCATATGAACGTAAAAAAAATCGCGTCAAAAAAAATCGTCTCGTCTTATCAGAATACGATATCTGTTATGCCCTTGATCGGTGCTCACCCCATTTTGGTACACTCTGTATGTTCCTACGCAAACGTAGTTTGGCTCGTGGCTAAAACAGCACACACGAAACTTTTTACACTCAATGAAGTCGGCCATATCTAGGTCGGAAACTAGTTTTTGTTGCTATGAATTATAATAATAACAAAAAAAAACAAGGGATTCGAACCCGGGACCTCTTGCTTCGTAGGCAGGGTCACTACCAACTAGGCTAAAGCGGTCGTCAATTTGCTTAGTAAGTAATGGTAACAACAGATGGTTTTATCGTGTTATAAATTATAGCAACACAAATTAGTTTCTGGCGGGATCCCGTTGTGTATACAAAGTTTCATGTTGTTCTAACATGCCCTTTTATAATGAGAACCATACTGCGTTTGTATGGAAAAACGAGTGTTTTGGTGACCCTTAATGCGAACCCTTAAGCCTAACACGTAGCCAGTTAAAAATAAATTAACAGGACTGTATTGTTACCTAAAAATTTGCTCAGATGTTTTCGAAGCTTGGGTTAAGGGGGTTTCGAAACTTTGGGGGAAGGCTTGCGTACGTTACGACCATCGAATCTGCTCACAAATTTTTACGAGAATCGGTTGAGAAATGCGACCTTGGGGACCGATTTTTGACTTTCGAGCGCTCTACTCTTTCACTCGAAAACTGTCAAAAAAGATGAAATCCTATTTTGAAATAGCGATATCAAATTTAAAAACGAGTGGTATTGACCACTCGTATTCAATTCTATTGGTAGAAAGTAAGTGCCGGCCATTTTGACAATGCAAACGTATTTATTTTTATTTGATTTTCGAACGGTCGAAAGTCAATAATCGGTCCCCTGTAGAGGAGGAGAGTGAGACAGCCGGACATACGCGTGATACCCAAAAAGTCGGAACTTATAGTAAAAATATATTTAAGAATAGCTGCCCGGCCCGGCTTCGCGCGGAATACCCGTTTTCCCGTAGGAATGAAGCATTTTGCCTATGCCTATGTTCATTGTTCATCAGGGATAATGTTGGCTTCTAATGTTAAAATATTTTTTCAAATCGGTCCAGTAGTTTCGGAGCCTATTCAATAAAAACAAGAAAACACACAATCAAATCTTTCCTCTTTATAATATTACTAGCTTTTGCCCGCGGCTTCGCCCGCGTAGTAAATGTAATTTTCCAATAGTTGTTGAATTGCTAGGCCGGCAACGGCCTACTACTACTAACGTCCCCTATGAATAACCCTTCATCATAACCCATTATGGTAAATTATTTTTTATTTACTATTATTTTTATGCCCGTGTGGTTTCGGGTTACAATTTCACCACCCCCTTTCTTCCCGTGGGTGTCGTAAAAGTCGACTAAGGGAGCAGGGTTGAAGTGTGTTGTGGGTGATGGGCTAACAACCTATGCAATATCACATTTTGTCGATCTTTTATAACCACATTTATGCTAAAAGTGGCGCTGGAACATAACGTTCATGTCCTCTGCCTACTCCTTTTGGGAATAAAGGCGTGAATGTATGTATGTATTTTTGTTATTAAATTTACAATCATGATTAATGAGAATCTGTCCTCTGGAATAAAAGCTAGTTTATGTTCATGATAATATTGAAATACCAATATATCTCCACAAATTTCAAGTCAAATTTGTGGCCTGGACATTGGTATAGGCTTGTTTGCTAAGTTTTTTTTTCGATGCCATTCGAACCAGTATTTGGAGGGGAACAACAGTTTGTATGGGAGCAGCTACAATTAAAGAACATAAATACCCAAAAATTTGATTTAATTTTGCGGCAGCCAAAATGCTTAACTTATAAAAAGTAAGCAGATCTTCGTGCAGCACCTTGAATGTACTTATTATGGATGCAGGCAGTTTCCCAATGTCTCCTCTACCGTCCCATTTCGCCGCGCCGCCCGCACTCGCCTAGGTACCGATTGATGACGATCGAGATGGCACTAAATACAAACTTTAAAACCTATATCACGGGTCTCGTTCCATACCTCAAAAGTGGCTGTCTGTCAGTCCGTCTGTTACAACCCATTTGCTACGAAAAAAACTGGACAGATTGAATTGCAATTTGGCACAAATACTTTCATGAATTTTCATGTCCACAACATTACATTTCAAAATCTATGCGATTTTCGTAATTAACGTCCCAAAAACCATAATAACAACGCCTATATTGATATTTAGACGCCACGTTGGAATGTAAAATCGTTGTTGTTTTCGTAACCATAATCAGCGACCCGATAAACCTTAGAAACAATATATGCCGATGTTGATTTTCAGATTTTGTCACCACATGTCACCCTGTTAGGGGTTGAATTCTGTAAAACCCGAAAATACTTGTTTAGGTACTCATTTATCGTTAGGAATTAACCTGTGAAGTTTTGAATAAAAATGTCAAACTAATCTTTTTTTCCCATACAAACTTTGGACCTCCTTTTTAACCCCTTTAGGTGCAATTATTTCCAAAATGCTGATAGTACTTTATTTGTAAATGAATAAGTAATCTGTCCACAAAGTTTTAAGTACGTAGCTAAAAAAAGTTTCCCTCATACAAACTTTGGACCCTCGTTTAACCCCCTTAGGCGTGGAATTTTATAAAACGCTACAATCACTTTTTTGTTTCTTAATAAATAATCTTCCTACAAAGTTTCAAGTCTCTAGTTCAATAAATAATGTTTCCACCATACAAACATTGCATCCCTACTTAACCCCCTTAGGGATCGTAGAATTTTATAAAACGCTGGAAGTACTTTTTTGTATCCTAGTAAGTAATATTCCTACAAAGTTTCAAGTCTCTAGTACTAAAAAATATGTTTCTCCCATATAAACTTTGCACCCCTATTTAACCCCCTTGTGGATAGAATTTCCAAAAATCCCGTCTAAGCCCTTGCCTACATAATAAAAGGAAAATCTGGTGTAAATTTCAAGTTTCTAGACCCAGTAGTTTTGAATACAAAATTTGCACCCCTATTTAAACCCCTTCGTGGTAGAATTTTATAAAACGCTGAAAGTACTTTATTGTATCAATAAGTAATCTTCCTACAAAGTTTCAAGTGTCTAGTTCAATAAATAATGTTTCCCCCATACGAACATTGCACCCTTATTTGACCCCCTTAGGGGTAGAATTTTCTTAAACGCTGAAATAACTTTTTTTGTATCTTAATAAGTAATATCTCTACAAAGCTTCAAGTCTCTAGTTAAAAAAATAATGCTTCCCCATACAAACTTTGGACCCGCATTATACCCCCTTAGGGGGTGAGTTTTGAAAAATCCTTTCTTAGTGCTCCCCAACTCCTTAGAAGGCACCTACGTGCCAAATTTGGAATCTCTAGACCCAGCAGTTTGGGCTGTGCGTTGATATGTCAGTCAGTCAGTCAGTCAGTCAGTCAGTTTCTTCTTTTATATATTTAGAAGAAGTAAGTAGTATACATTAGTGTAGACAAAATTCTAAGGCTAATTTTAAATTCTGATTCGGCAATTTACACTCTTAGAATAATAAGATTTGGCCTTATCGCTGGAAATGTAAAAAATAATTCAAAGAAATATATTGTTTCGTTTTATTTTATTTTATTTAAAAATGCGAAAGAATTTGGGTCCAAGATAAAACAGAGAATTTCGTTCGCTTCGCTAGTTCTTTCAATGAACTTGCATGTTCCTGTTATTAGGTAAGAATGAGCGCGCGTGAGAAATACCAAACTAATTCCCTTTTATAGCGTTAAGTGGAATAGATCCCAACGGGTCGAAACGAAAGAGTCGATGCTAGCACGCTAAATGCTTCCCCTTATTCATAAAACTTAACAGGCCTTTGTTGGTGAAAAGAGGTTTTATTACCTTTTCTGTAACGCAACTGTGTTGTAACTAAATTAGGTTTGATAAAACTTTATGAGTATAAGTATAATTTAGCAGTAAAATCCACTTGGTCGAAGTCTTCAAAATAATCAGCACACGACTTTGTTATCGAAATAAATACAAACCTATAGAATGTTATTCAAAATAAATAGGTAATCAAATTAACAAATTGAGTTAAAACTTCAAAATAAAGTTCAACCGTTGAAAATAAACTTCATTAACGTTTACCCAATTCAGCTCAGTTAAATGTACGTAATCATCGCACTTAAATATTTGACATTCCCGTTTGATCCATTATTAATTGGGAACCGTAGCGTACAAATGAGTGGCATTTGAAAGAGCGATTCCCTAAGCGATGCAACAAGTCCCGCCCGCCCGCCTTCAGTACCGCCGCGACCATGGCCACGGACGGACGTACGAAGCGCTCGCAGTCGATATGCGCGCCTGCCTCCGCCAGCATGGAGGCTCTCGTCGCCCCCATGGAGACTACCCCGGCCCCGCGCCGCCGCCCCGCCGCCCGCTCCCAGTCAGCCAGGATCACTGGCGGCCGCAGCGTCAGGCAACGCCGGCAGCAGCAGCAGCAACAGCTGGATAGAGAGACCAGAGCTCGGTACAGCTCCGAACCACGGCTTGCCGAAGCTGAAACTCCTCCCCAAGTGCGCCGGCAGGCTTCAGCGCGGCGCCGCCCGCCACCAGGACACAACACCCAACCACGCCGCTCCAACGCCTTCCTGGATGTTCCAAAACAACACCAGCCCGAGCAGGAGGAACCAGACGAAGATTCCTACAGGCTCCGCACCTTCAACATCACGCAGAAAGGAGGTCAGTGTTTCAGAACGTTCACCTCGCGTTCTATTTTTAAATTTGACGCGCGAAAGTTTCAGTTTGACTTCTTTCTCGATTTCGGAACGAAAGTTGGCAACCGGCCGCGTTCAATTCAATCGTGTTTTGTTCGTGTACATTCAAGTTTTAGATTTAGAAACGACTGCGTATCTTCAAAGAATAAAGGAGTTCGTGAATTAGTTGACTGTAAATCAGGTCGGTTTATCTTTGCGGTAAAAATAAACTTTGTGGTTCGTGCTCACTCGACGCGGCAGTTATAAGAAGGTTACTCGTATCTTGTTTATCCACGGAAATAAAAAACGGTCCAGTCGGTTCCCTAAATTACACTCGTGACGTCATGGAAACAAACTTTACTAATGAGTTTCTGTAACGCATAAAGCGTGGCACCAATATATACATTCGCGATCTCGTATGTTTAGTGCTCTAGATTATCTTTGGTACATAAACAAAGATTTTAACGACTATAAGTAATAGTAAAATAGATGTGTTGCAACTGTTGTTATGTGTGTATTAGTTCTACACGTACCAGTCATTCTTGGCTCACTGCTTTCAAATTAAGGGAAATAAATTCGAACTGGGACACGTATGCGAGAATTGAATACTCGGCACTGCATCCAACATCAATAGATTCATATTGAAGTTTCAGGACTAGTTCGACAGCGCCAAACAGAAACCGGAAACAAAAATATACCTCATTTTCTAGGCATCCAATATGCCTAGAAAATGAGGTATATTTTTGTTTCAATTATTTGACTACTACTAAGCGAAATAGAAAATGTAATAAAATAAAGAAGTAATGAAAATCATGTGACCATGTCCACGCCCATACTATCCATACTATATTATATATAAATGCGAAAGTGTGTCTGTCTGTTTGTCTGTTACCTCTTCACTACAAACTCATTTATATGAAATTCGGTATATAGATAGTTTGAGTCCTGGAAAACCTTCCTTAAGGAGGTGAAATGGGGGATGAAAGTTTGTATGGAGCTACGATATAAACGAGTTCGACGCGGACGGAGTTGCGGACAGAAGTTAGTACTTATATATAACAGGTGACGCTAAACGATAAAAGTTTGTTTCAAAAACTTTTTGTTATAAGCTTTTCTTTGCCGAATTAATCTTCTTTTTGGTATCTATTACGGTCTTCGGTTTGGTATTTATTAAGGGAAATCACGCCGTGTATATCCTGTTTAGTTTAGTTGTTGCTATGGCCACCTTCAAAATAACATTAGATTAGATTAGATTATTTATTTCATGATAATAAATTACATCACAGATTTGCATACGTGTCAAAAAAATAAGAATTGCATTGCATTATGATCTGAAACACTACACATAAAATAGCTATATTACCTTATTGAGGCATATATACAATTCTCATAGAAAACACATATAATTTTTAGCATTAAGATGATGTGAAACAATAGTAATAATAACATAACAATGTCATGAACCAAATTAAATTAAGCAAAGTTCTCCGTAAGCAATCTGCAAGGATTTTTCGCGATGTCATTTCGCCTTAATTTATATATGAGCCGAGTATTCTGAGCCACAATGTTGTCTAAATTAGAGCCAGTGTAGCTTTACATGCATTCTAGGCTACTTTTTACCAAAATTTCCCTTATGCTACTTACCAGAGTAGGCAATGTTTGTGATGTATTATAATAATTAATAATAAGGATTACCCTCCGTAACTGGCTCTGTTCGTATGTAAGTACATAATAGTAGTTACTTAATATGTAAGTATGTAAATGGTATAATGTTTTAGCCAATTGCCGGTATCCGATTAAGCTGATTGCATACTTATGTAATTTTCGTGTCAACGCAATATTCGACAGGAGGCCGAAAGAACTCCTTAACTACACAAGATAAAGGCGCGTTTGAGCTCATTAGAATATTTTCAAATATTAGCTTATAAAGGTACACAAAAGTACTGCTGGCAATAAAAGCTAACAAAATGCACATTATCCATTAATGCATACACATAATCACTAGTTCCATTAGAAATCGCAGATTCCCCCTTATCTTTCGAGGGGACTGGTATTTCGGTGATAACAAAGCAATCATAAAAAAGACAATAATGATTTTTTTCAGTAACTTACTAGGCAACAAGTTTCTCGCGAAATATTGCACGATCCAGCCATTTGTTTAACATAAATTATATCGCGCAATCCGCCTAGCAAAGTACCTAAATAATCCTGAATTCATTTCATTATAACCTCAAGTCGGGCTGTGCGACCAGGGGGAAAATTAGCCTAATCTGCCTACAGGAGATATGAATTTAACTTTGCCCCGAGTTCCAAGCTCGGTATTAAGTTTAGGAAGTTAACAAAATCATACTTTAAGTCTTGTTATTGGTGTAGTACACTTAATACGCCACGTAGTAAGCTCTTACCGGAAGTTTAAAAGCCAATTATGAGAGTAATGTCACATTCGTAGACGCGTAGAAACAATGCACATCATGAGAGATGTTGTCATATGAAATACTTAAAAATGTAGTGATTCTTTATTTTAGGACATTGACGCTTAATTAAAAATGTAATGAGTCGTATAAATTACCAAAATATATAAAAAAAAACACTGGCGTTTATAAAGAAATTATTACGATACTTATTCATAAATTATAACATGTTGAAACGGTGAAAAACGTACAAATATACATATTGGTGAAGAATTTCAATGGGGTGTGTGAAGTGCTCAACCCGCACTGGATCACTCCGGGAACAATACCCCGTCTCTCTCATCCGGAGGAGAGGTTTATGCCCAGCATAGGAACGTATATATTCTGATGAAAATGTAATTATTATGATGAAAATGTAGTGAAGTTAAGTTACTACTCTGAAGGCGGCGGCGAATGGGTTAAACCATAGATTGATATGTTGCGCGGACTCATAATGTCATTATAACTACCTAGTTGTTGTAAGTCAACTGTGTAAACTCGCGTTGCTGTTGACAAGATTATCCGGGAGCAACGCACGTCCGGAATTATCCCGTACATCTTATTCCGTTTGAAACGTCTTATAAATCATAATAAAACTTATTTATTCCAATATTATAAACAGAAAAAGTCGGTGAGATTGTAGCTTTGCTAAATGTAAGTTTGTATGTAGTGGTTAATCTCCGGAAACAATTATTCGATTTCAAAAAATCTTTCATGCGTGCAGAATGGGTTTTCAGGTTGGTTAATATCCGTGGGTTTGCCTGCGAACTTTGCAATACACGTGCGATGCCGTGCGGGTATATAGTCAGTTATAAAAAGGCGGACTTAATAAGACATTAATGAGGAAGACTTAAAATATTCTTGTCTATGACGGCAGAAAAACAAATTGAAACGAGAGCGGATATCCATTAGTCAAAGTCCACTAAAATACAGCATTGGGCAGTTGACCGTGACGGGGCGAGAAAGGTATAATAAACAGCTAAATAAATCAAAGAATATCTAATTTATGTCAAGGAAATATCAATATTTTAAGACACTATTGGACAAAATTAATGGTGCTTCCTTAATTTAACAAGTACGAGCCCCCCGTAACATCGTTCGCGTTGATTTTCTTTTGTTGGATTTTAACTGGGATGAAAAGTGTTCTATATGTTAATCCAGGCTACACTCTGTGTGTATAACGAAGTTCATCTTAATCCGTTCAGCAGTTTTGGCGTGATTAAAACAGTCTATGTGTATACCGAGAGTTTTTCGGAACTTATGTACGGAATATGATTTCATATTTACCGTTAGCTTTTCGGTGAAGGAAAAACATCGTGAGGAAACCTGCATACATCTGCGAAGAAATTCAAAGGTGTATGTGAAATCCCCAATCCGCACTGGGCCAGCGTGGGGACTACTGTCCATTCCCTCTCATACATGAGAGGAGGCCTGTGCCCAGCAGTGTGACGTATATAGGCTGATGATGTGTGATGTGATGTGTATACTGAAATTCATCTTATTTAGTTCAGCAGTTTCGGTGTCATTAACTAACAAACACGCAAACTTTCGCATTTATAATATCAGTAGGATTATAAGAACATCATCACTTAATGTGGATTTGGCTTTACATAATCCCTACGATTGTAAAAAATACCTCTGTACCCACACAGTCTGATGGTCTTAAGACTAAGACAGAAGTTTTGAGAATAATTCCCTATTCCTCTTTGATCGAATTGATGTGCGGATTTACGATGTCTTGTGTTTTTATTTAGTTGATTTATAATACTGCTCCTGGATCGCAATTATACCGGGTGGAAAGGCACGATGATCCTTCCCGCAAAGGGGGGTTAGTTTAAGTGATGGAAAATCGATTCGTAATGTTTAGATTTTTTTTTACGATCAATTATTAAAAATAATAAAATTAATTAATGTTCTTCTGTGACAACCCTACTATTACTATACGTACTAATTATCGTTTATACGTATTGATAAAGGTCACTGACTCTTGTGTAATTGTTAAAATGTTACTGACCCTAATGAGGGTGGTCACTTGCAGTATTTTGCATTAAAAGTTAACTGCCTATAACTTCAAAACGGTTATGAATATGAGCCTAGTTTCTTTAGAGGAAATACTGTACTCAGTCTAAACTATCCCCCTTTTGCGGAAGGGATCATCGTGCCTTTCCACCCGGTATTTGTCCATTGTATTGGCGAGAGGAACATCTCTAGGATATCGCTTTTATTTCAGTTCTGAGGGGTAATCACGTGACGTTCTGAACGCGTGTTAGGACAGTCCAACTGTCATTTGTAAATATAAAAATTGTCATTTAGATCTACCTAACGTGCGTACAATCCGTTAAATGATCGACCTGCTGAGTGGAGATATCTTTCCGTCACCCTACTAATATTGACGACCACGTACCGGAAGGCGGACGCGGTGGACTCCACCCCACCTTGTGAGGGGCCTACCCACGCCGCGCCAGGTCATCACCTGGTAAAGATTGCTGGAGTCCACTGGATGCAGGTGGCGCAGGACCGGTCACTTTGGCACTCTTTGGGGGAGGCCTATGTCCAGCAGTGGACGTCATTCGGCTGATATGATGATGATGATGATGACTAATATTGTACCTAAATGCAAAAGTTTGGATGTTTGTTTCTCAATCATGCTTAAACGGCTTCACCGATTTGGATGAAATTTTGGCCATCGATATTTTATAGCCTGGATTAAAATAAAGCATAGTTGTTATCCCGGGAGCTAGTAGAATAATAATGACTTTTTTCAATCTGTGGTTCAGTCAACAGCAAATATAGATGATCATTTTAGTACCTTGTTGCACGTAACAATACTGTGACAGTTAGTATGCGTCAAAGTAGTGAAAGCGACAAGGTGCTAAAATGATTATTCACTTTTGTTGTTGACTGGACCTAAACAAGTAACGAGTATCTACCAGATTTTAATTTTCGTTAGCCTGTCAATACTCATAGTACCGCTGACCTAGTCTGACACCTGAGGTTTGCCATGTGCGAGGATCGACAGATCGAAATCTCAATATTGATAGAGATTTAAGCTGATTACTAATAACTGATTGAAGTTATACATCGTAGAACACAATGTTGGGTTAATAATGTCACAGACAAGCTAGGTAATCAATACGTGTTGCATACCGTACTAACTGCAGTACCTACATGCTTCCATTGTTAAGTTATTGACATTGTTACCTGGAATGTTTGCACTGGTATACTAAACGGACAATTAATTTACTTCAAGGGGTCTGACTAGATTAATGTTAAAATTAAACTTTAATTTGCGCTCTCTCGTCCTTCATTTGGATTGGTACCCGACGAAGCGGGCGTTCGTGAAACACGTTGTAACCTATTAAACTTTTCTATTTTGAGTCAAATGAACCACAAGAAATAGTTTAATCCTTAGAAAATCGTTTATTGACCGAGCAAGCGAAGCGAACGAAGTTCTCGATTTCAGCTTGGTCAAAAATTGTTTCGTATGTACGGCCGGCGTCTGTCCAGCGTCGTGAAATTTTGTGAGCAGATTCAATAATTACATATCATTGACGATTCTATTTCAAAATTAAAAAATACTGGCCAAGTGCGAGTCGGACTCGCGCACGAAGAGTTCCTTACCATACCAATACCAATTAAAATATTAAGGCGTTTTTTGTATGGTAGTACCCCTTAAATATTTATTTTATTTTATTATTTATTATTAAAGTAAAAATACAACTGAGTATTTTGTGAATATTTCAAGTGCCTACCTGTTGCCATTATTGACATCGAGCAAAAAAGGGCAAAAAAATCGCGTTTGTGGTATGGGAGCTTCCTTAAATATTGATTTTATTTTATTTTTAGTATTTGTCATTATAGCAGTAACAAAAATACATAATTTGTGTAAATTTCAACTGTCTAGCTATCAGGGTTCTTGCCTTTGGGTATGGAACCCTAAAAACAAATTAGTTTTAAGAGCCACTATTTTTCTTTTCATTAAACTGACATATAATGTGGTATCCCGTACAATATTCCTCTAGAACAGGGTTCGGCCCACCGTAAATTCTTCAAGACTTCTTTTGAGGCTTTGGAAGCCTATGCCGAGTAATAAGCATTTAATAACTAATTAGAAAGATAAAATTGGAAAACTTGGACACTGTCGCTCGGGCGTTGAACAAGCCAAAAAATGTAATAATTTCATTTGTTCTTGGCCGCTCATTTTCTATGTTCAATCTTTAATATCCGCTTCGGTTGGTAAGAAAAATAGAGAAATGTAGACTTACTTTGAACATATTTTATATAACTCACGGATGGCCATAGTTTAGTTTGTATTCGGAACTGGGTCATTATAACAACATATTCATTTTAACACAGTATTTCTGGAACTGGAAGTTAACTGTACTGAAATTTATTTATATCGGATTACAGGGGGCCGATTTTTAACTTACGAGCGCTCAAAAATTAAATATGAGCAAATATTACGATTTTTGTGTCAAAATTGTAAATACTTTCTACCGATTCAATTTAATACATGTGGTCGATACAAATCATTTTACTATTTTCTATCGCTATTTCAGAATATAACTTCATTTATTTTGTAATATTTCGAGTGAAAGAGTCGAGCACTCGAAAGTCAATAAATCACCCACCTGAATTTTACTTTGATAATATTTGGTTTATTTCTTCCCTGAAGGGTAATTTCTATTTGTTTAGTTGTCTATTTATTACTTAGAGATTGATTGTAGTGTAAGGGTGAGTGTCCACCAAAACTGTGCGACGGAAAAACCTACCGAAATGTACCTTCAGCCGCCCAGAGACGTAATAATTGGAATTTATACCATACGAAATTAGAAAAGAGTTTCATTTGTTTTATTTCATCAATTTTAAAATAATACAATAGCTACTGTAGCCGAGCGGCGAGGCAGGCGTCTTTCAATCGGTCGTGGGTTCAAACCCACCCTGTGCCCACACCGCCCGTGTGACGTCACGGACGGTAACACGTATACATTCCTTAGCATTGTTTCGTTGCAAAAAAAATATAAACTGTTTATTTATCGCGCCGACCGTGCTTTCATTGTGCGTCACGGGGTCCGACTGACTCGTGCAAGTGTTAGTTATCAGCTGTGCGCCGGTGATCGGGAGTTTTCAGTGCATTTGTGCTCGTGAGCTACAGTGACACAATTATCGCTAGGTGGGTAGGAGTAGGTAAATAAAGTCGTACAAAGATAAACACTGAGGATAACTATTCTTTATTAAATATTGTGTTCATTTAAAATTTATATATTATTAGCCATTGTTTCAATTTTTTATGCCGGTGCGAACAGTATTTTATAAAATATAAACAAATACTTCAGCAGACTCAGTGCCATCTAGTGTCGAGTAGCGGAAAATGGGCCCTTCCATGAAATGCGCTGCTTGTGCAAAGTTTCTGGCGTCGGCAGTGGCTGTCCATTGTGCCCTTTGTCCCTGCGTGTATCACAGAGCTTGCGTAGCGATACCGGACAGTGCTGCCGTTGTTAAGGACTGGGCCTGCCCCGAGTGTAAAAAAAAACAGAAGCGAACCGACAACAGCAGCACTCCGGTAAGAACCGCCTATGGTAACCAGGGAGGCACGTCCTCGGCGCCTCCAGGAGCCGCCGGCAACGCTTCGCCTGAGGGCACTACACCCTGGGTGATGCCGCTCGAGCTGAGCACCTATATAGGCGAGCAAAGGGAGTTCCGCTCTGAGATGCGGGCCGCTCTAAGAGATATGGGCGCGCGGATGGACGACATGGAGCGTCGATTGGCGGCCGTGGAGCAGAGGGCGGAGGCGGTGTCGGCATCGGCACCGGCACCAGGCGGCGCGGAGGTCGACGAGCTGCGGCGGAGCGTGGCGCGCCTGCAGAGCGAGCTGGCCGAGCGCGACCAGGACGCGCTGCTGGCCGACCTCGACATCGGGCAGCTGCCCGAGGAGCGCGGCGAGAACGCCGTGCACGTCGTCACCGTGCTCGCCGCCAAGCTCGGCGTGTCGCTCGAGCCGCGCGACGTGGTGTTCGCGGAGCGGGTGGGCGCGTCGAGCGCGGCAGGGGCGGGGGCGGGCGCGCCGGCCATGGGACGGCGGCTGGTGGTGCGGCTGGCGCGGTGCGAGCTGCGAGACGAGCTGCTGCGGGCCGCGCGCGTGCGCCGCGGGCTGTCGTCGCGCGACGCAGGGCAGGCGGGCGCGGGCGCGGGCGCGGGCGGGAAGCGCCGAGTCTACGTCAACGAGCGGTTGACGCGCGGCAACCGCCTGCTGTTCCACCGCGTGCGCGAGGAGTGCCGCAAGCGACAGTGGAGATACTCGTGGACCAAGCGGGGCCGGGTGTACGCCAGGCGAGCCGATGGCACGCAGGCTTACTGCCTCCGATCCGAGGAGGATCTTCTGCGTGTTTTTGGGGATGGCACCGTTTGAGCACATATTTGTGAATGTTTATTGTATTGTTCTGTCCTGTTGTTTTTACATGTGTTTCCATGTTAGTAGGGAGATCGAGATTTGTTTTGTTTTGTTCTATTGGTATGGCAGGGTTGTTATTCCGGTTTCAAATAAAACGCAGCACGTTAGTCGCTTGTTCCTTATTATATTCTGCTGGTGTTATTTGCATAACGGTTATTTTGTTGTGCCTGATTATCAGAATGCACTGTATTTGCGTGTCTACCTAGAGTTCGAATCAAACTGGTACCAACTATGGTAAATAAAACTCTTAAAATTGGTTTGTATAATGCGGGTTCTCTCGGCACTAACCATGATAATTTCATCGCAGCTATTGCCCGGCAAGACGTGGATGTACTGGCCATAAACGAGTCCTGGTTAAAGGCTGGCGAGGAAGGGAAGGCGCCAGTACTTCCAGGGTACAGGTTACGCCATATTCCTAGGCCACAGGGCAAGCGATCGAGAGGTGGAGGTGTAGGTTTTTATATTAAGCGGAATTTCAATGCACGTACCTGGTCTCATCCTATCGATCCATTGCACAGTTCTGTGGAACAGATGTGGGTCACTTTAACCCTCAATGGAAGGAAATTGGTCATTGGCACGGCGTATCGTCCGCCGTGGATGGATGTTGATCTGTTTTTCGATGCGATTACCGACTCAATTAGTAGCAGTTGTAATTATGACAATTTAATTTTACTAGGTGATTTTAATATTAACTTACTAAACCCTGTTGACACCAAAACACATAAATTTTCAAATTTTTTAACAACTGCTGGATTATCGCAACTAGTATCGCAACCCACGCACTTTACTGACACCAGCCAGACGCTGCTCGACGTTGTTTGCACAGACATGCAAACCAAGTCCGTGGTCATAGACCATGTAGGCACTCTGAATGGGCACTGCCTTGTAGTTTGCAATTTCAATGTGAAGCATGAGAAACCTAAGCCTTATCGCGTTACTTACAGACCTATAAAACATATCTGTAAAGAAAATCTAGATTTGGACTTGCAGAGTGTGAGGTGGGATTTGGTTTCCAGTCTTGGCAATGTTAACGACATGGTAAGGGCTCTCAACCTCCATATAATTAATATATTCAACCTGCATGCACCTTTAAAGTCAACCATAATCAAGGCCCAGTCCTATCCCTGGATCACGGACACTGTCAAGCTTATGATGCGGCTGCGTGATGACGCAGCGGCGGAATATCACACCAATAAATGTCAGGTAAAAAAAAAATACTATAAGGACCTCAAATCTATTGTAAACAAAACACTTTACTTTGAAAAATCAGCATACTTTAAGCACAATATTAATAATAAAATATATGACCCAAAATTACTCTGGAAAAATCTAAAGTCTAACATATTACCAGAAAAGCGTATAGAACTTCCTGCTTTTTTAAACAGTCCAACTATTTTAAATAAACATTTTCTTAATCTTCCCGGGACAGCTGACGTTACTTTAACATACATAACTTATTTTGAATTCCACAGATATAGTGACTCCGTTTTCCATCTGGAGACAATTAGTGCAGACCACGTAACCAAAATTATAAAAAAATTAAAATCCAATGCTGAAGGATGCGATGGCATCAATCTTAATATGCTGATATTGACCCTACCTCACACTTTAGATTTAATAACAAATATAATAAACACCTCCATTTTAACATCCACTTTCCCTGATATCTGGAAGTTGGCAACTGTACTTCCGCTGCCCAAGAACTCCAATCCATCAGAACTAAAAGACCTCAGACCAATAAGTATTTTACCATGCATGTCTAAAATAATGGAAAAAGTTGTGTGCTCACAATTAACTGCCTTTCTCGAGAATAACAATGTGTTGCCGGACGTCCAGTCAGGTTTTAGGAAGGGGCGGAGCACAGTGACAGCCTTACTTGACGTCACGGACAACATATTGTGTGCTCAGGATGGAGGTATGTGCACTATTTTAGTACTGCTCGATTTTTCCAGGGCATTTGACTGTCTCAATATTAATCTATTATTTTCCAAACTAAGTTATTATGGTTTTGATGAAAGTGCGCTTAAATGGTTTGACAGTTACCTCAATGATCGCTACCAGGTTGTAAAAGTCAGTCTCATTGATGGTTCTGCATGTTACTCTGACAAAGTCCGTGTTGCTAGAGGAGTGCCACAGGGATCCGTTCTTGGCCCACTTTTATTTATCTTATACTCCGCAGACGTAGGGTCCCAAATCACACACTACAGGTACCATATCTATGCAGATGACATACAAGTGTACATATCATGCAAACCTTCCGAAATTGACAGTGCCATTCAGAAACTTAATTTGGATCTAGATAGCATAGCGTCCTGGGCCGCTGCAAACTCCTTGCTGTTAAACCCTAGTAAAACTAAATACTTGGTATTTGGCAGTAAGCAACAGCTGAATGGTGTCAGTTCTGTTTTAAATGTTAACTTGATGGGTAAACCTATTGAATGAGTGCATGAAGCACGTAATTTAGGACTTATGATGGACTGTGGGCTGCGCTATGAGAAACACATGGTTGGTGCTGTGAGAAATTGCTTCTACAAACTTAAAGTGCTGTACAATATCAGGCAATTTATAAGCGAAAACTTGCGCATTCGGCTGGTGGAGTCTTTAGTATTGTCCAAATTGAACTATGCAGATGCAGTGTATGGGCCACGACTTCTTGGAAAAACTAAAAGACTCATCCAACGTGTTCAAAATGCCTGTGCTCGTTTCTGTTTTAGTATTCCTTCGAGAGCTCATGTTACTCCGTTTTTAAATAAACACAGCATCCTTAAAATGCAGCATCGGCGTAAACTACATCTGGCCTGTTTACTTTTCGGCGTAATTAAGAACGAGGCTCCTAAGTATCTCTTCGAAAAGTTGTGCAGTTCTAGGTTGCATAGAACACGGCGGTGTGGACTACCGTTGCTGACACCCCGACACGCATCGGCGGCTTTCCGTGGTAGTTTTCGGTACGTAGCAACTAAATGCTGGAATGTCATCCCTCCGCCGTTGCGAGACCTAGGAAATGTGCACAGCTTTAGAACTAAACTCAAATCTTTTATATTCAACCACCAAAAGAGCCAGGAAACTTACAGGCTAGACACGAGCTGTATTTAGGAACTCAAATGATAATGTTGTCTTACCTCTGTGTTATGTTCCTCTAGTTTAAATGGCTGTTATTGTGCTCATGTGCTGCTATCAGTTTGGCTTTGTTTTTGTGCCAATTAGCTTGAAATATATTTGTCTTGTTTCTCCTCAATTATGTCAAATCGGCATTGCGCCCGCGTCACCGTCACATGTCTGTCTTGTTTGACGTTTTAATTGCCGGGAGCATCCACCTGTCATAATGGCGCTAGTGGGTCGGTTGGCGCGGTTATAAATGTTGCGTTCATAAAAAAGTTTATTATTTGTCTTTACGGTTTGTTTTGTTTTATATTACTATTATTATAACTATTTTGTAGGAGTGTAAAATATGTGTTACGCCGTGGAATCACCGGATGGTTCCATCGGAAGACCAGCGCTGGCCACCAGGCCAGCACAACGCTGAGATGGAACCATTGCGTGGCAATTTGTCTACCATTCTGTTTTTTTGATTTATGTACATGTATGTGCTGTTGCCATGAATAAATATGATTCTATTCTATTCTATTCTATTCTATTCAAACCCCGGTTCATAAACTTATGTGAGACATATGATTTGATATTTAACAGTGGCTTTTAAATAAGAGAATGAAATGGGTGAGGACTAAATTCTTGGCCAGTAGTTAGCTTCGTTAATTGGTAGTAGTTAAAATGTTCCGTTGTGACACGAAAATTAACCATAGAAAATGTACTTCTTTCGTGTCACAACGGAACTTTTTAACTACTATCAATTTATTAGGCCAACTACTGGCCAAGAATTTGGTCCTCACCCAAATCCCAATCTTAATAAGGTCTAGTTTTCGCTCTGGGTTGGAAGGTGAGATGGCTTTCTTAAAACAAGTGCCACTGCCAAATCTTGGGAATAGGTTCCAAAGCGGAGCTCGGGCTTCTTTAGGGGATGGACCCGGGAATAACGTAACGCTAGGAGAATGATGAACAAAAGAAATTCTACTATATTTCCTAATTCAAATTTCATTACATTTCTTCTTTCCAATTACGTATAGAGGCCATAACAATTGAAGCTCGTAGATCCGACGAGATATCATTATTATCACATTCAGTGCCAAGGAATTCTTAGCGCTCCTTTATGGGGAATTCCGTATGTAGAGGAAAGCGCCTACAAGAAAAGCCGGGTCGGGTTCCGGGCACTGAAAGTGTTAGGTAGTTTTTATTTCAATATAGTTTTTACTACTAGCATGAAACGCCACAGCAAAGGCAAGATTCTCAATAAACCCGAATAGTATAGATTCGCTAAACTTAAGGGGATGCCTTGATTCGAGTCGACCATGCTCCCTTGACAGAGACACGCTTATGCCTTCCGCGCACGAGAAAAAGAGATGCAACACTCTTTGGGAATGGCTTTTTGGACTTTCGGTAAATACCTAACTTAGTGAAGTTTTATTTATATTTCATTGAATGAGATTTTAGATGAGATAAAATACTATATTATTCACTTGATTGTGTCGTAAAATAAGGTATTGTTTGAGTAGGCTGGGTAAAAAAAGGAAAACAAAGGCCCATCTTTGGATTTTTATGCTATCGAGAAAATTTTAAGCAATCATGTATCGATTAAATCAGATAAATAATAAGATTATTGTTACTTGTCTAGTCAGAACGGTGTTTCAAAGCACGCGATAGTTTCCAATGCACCCCCTTAAGCGGCAGTGGGCGTGCATTGCACGTAGCACCGATAGCCGAAAGGTTCTAGAGTGACGAACACGCAGCGTAGGTAGACTCATGGTGGACTGATGACCTGGTAAAGGTCGCGGGAATCGGAATGTGGGTGGCGCAGGACCGGTCACTGTGGCACTCTTTGGGAGGCCTATGTCCAGCAGTGAACGTTCGGCTGATATGATGATGATAAGTAATGCTATCGAGTAGAATTATACTGTTAAACGCTTTCGCACAAACGCTACACAATTTCTATTGCCATCCCGTGACGCTGAAGACAGCAGGACACAATGCCGTATTCCCATTGTGCTGTGCATTATGCCAGCGGCATTGTCGAGCGCGTTTTGATAGGGACATTTTACTGCACAGTTTTGTAGTGCTTTGTGCTCGAGGAGCCACTGAACGGTCTATGTGTAAAATAAATAAATAAATATTAGGGCGTAATCTTACACAAATCGAGCTAGCCCATAGTAAGCTCAATAAAGCCTGTGTTACGGGTACTAGAGGACGATATATTTACTTAAATACATAGAAAACATCCAAGACTCTGAAACAAATAATCGTGATCATCACAATTACCGGGATTCGAACCCAGGACCTTCAGCTTCGTAGGCAACGTCACTACCCACTAGGCTAACCGGTCGTCATATGGTCAGTATAGATATGAGGAAATGTATAAACAACTTATTTATTTACCTCACTGAGGTCTCCCGAAGTTTCCGATGTGTCGCAACAGCCATGTTCACGGGACGACTGAACAGTTACGTTAATACGCGATTAAAGGCCTCCACCAACCGGACGCGTGTGCTGCGCTGCAGCTGCGCTGCAGCTGCGCTGCAGCTGCGCGGGTGCTGCGCGTGTGCCGCGTTCGATGTGTGTTTGAAGTGTAGTTTCAATGCTTTTACAACTTGCGCATGTGCTGCGCTGCAGCTGCGCGGGTGCTGCGCGTGTGCTGCGCTGCAGCTGCGCGTGTGCTGCGCGTGTGCTGTGCGTGTGCTGCGCGTGTGCTGCGCGTGTGCTGCGCGTGTGCTGCGCGTGTGCTGCGCGTGTGCTGCGCGTGTGCTGCGCGTGTGCTGCGCGGGTGCTGCGCGTGTGCCGCGCAGCACACGCGTCCGGTGGGTGGAGGCCTTAAGTCCCGTTTAGTAAAAGAAATGTGCGAGAATCGTGAAAGTTTAAATCAATATATAATGTATCAATACTTTGTTATGTCCTTGGTTATAATTAGTTAGTATATTTATACCTTATATTTATTCAGCGACAAGTCATTGTTGAATGAGGGATTTCACCTTTCCGTATAGAACGTATGAAAACCTGTATGTGCCATTAAGTAGCAAAATAATTTCCATCTTGGGCGCAAAACACGTGAATGCCCAACTAACGCTCGTTATTGGGTGAAAATGATGATGGATGGATATTAATAATATCAAAAAAAAATGGTCTTCCTACTCGTGGGAAGTGGGGTCGATTTGAGCATATTAAGGCTGAAAGATCAGAAAAAACATTAATTTAATATTATTGTAAATATTTGTTAGCATCCATGTCAACGCAACGATAAATATAATCATTATTTTTTAGATATGATACCGGCACCGCACGTGTAACACCTCTGGAGTTGCAGGTGTCCATAGGCTACGTTAACCACTTACCATCAAGTGACCACCGGTGACTTGTTTGCCATCGACGTGGTATAAAATAAACCAAAATAAAAAGCATAATTGTGGTGTAACTTGAGGTGTATTAGTATTTTGTAATAGAAAAATATATTTTTTCAAAATCTTTTTGTCAGAATAACATAAGCCGTCACGAGGTAGTCTCTCAGCTAGTAATTTATAAACATTTATTCCGAACTCGCACCAGAATCCTGAATTACAATAGAATCCTGATTTACAGTGCACGAACGGCAATTTAAACTTCAGAGTTCAACACTGCGTTAATTTAAATCCTTTAATTAAATCTTAACCATGAACCGAGACTTGCAGAAACTAAATGCCCTAATACTTAAAAATTAAAACATAAGCATCATTATCTTCATGTTACCGATGGTTTTGGGCGAAGATTTGGTCTTGTGCTTTTTGATCTCCGTTTTATTGAATGTCTACAAATACTTTTAAAAATTGCAAATCATTAAGAAATAAACACAAAAAACAACAAAAGTAGAAACCAATGCGTAATCTAATAAAATCGTAAAAAGAAACCTAGGGTATAAGGATACTTATCTTCTGCGCTTATTTATTATTGTATTTTTCATACATACATAGATTCACACCTTAATTTCCAAAAGGGATAAGCAGAGCACATGAAATCTACGTCCCAGTGCATTAGCATAAATGTGGGTATAAAAGATCGACAAAATGTGATATCGCAGTGAAAGGTTGCTAGCCCATCGCCGACAACACACTTCAAACCTGTTCCCTTAGTACGACTCTTACGACACCCATAAGAAGAAAGGGGGTGGTGCTATTCTAACCCGACACCACACGGGGGCATTGTATTGCATTTATATTTGTTTGGATATTTTGGGAGCTATAGCGTTCGTTTGTTTTATGACTATTACAAACTAAATATTTATATATTTATTTAAAATAATTACACAGCATTACAGTTTAAAACTAAGTTACTGTGAATTTCAAATTAGATATACGAGTATTACAGATGAGTTACATCTATACATCATCTCAAAGAACCTTAAGCATTCACAATACACAATTCCCGAATACTCATTGTCCTGTATTTGTCCTTAAATGTAAACAAAGTACAATAAACGTCGTTTATACTAATTGATAATCTCCAATTCAAATAACTCTCGGAATCTGAAACTTTACGTAGGTCTTCCTCAATTAAATTTGTGTGGAGTGTTTGAGAAAGTTCGTTTATTATTATTAGGTGCGAATTAATGTAACCGGATTATACTGAGAGTTGAAGGTATGAGTTGCGGTAAATGTTTACTACCTACTTTGTAATCTCGCTTGCCAATAGTAATTGATACCTGAGGGGTAATCAGAGTAATCACGTAACGTTTCGAACGCACGTTTTAACAATTTAACTGTAATTTTTCCATATAAAAAGTGACATTTAGATTAACCTAACGCACCTACGTACAATGCGTTACGTGATCGACCTGCTGAGGGGTAATCACGTAACGTTTCGAATGCGCGTTTGAACAATTTAACTGTAATTTTTCCATATAAAAAGTGACATTTAGATTTACCTAACGTGCCTACGTACAATGCGTTACGTGATCGACCTGCTGAGGGGTAATCACGTAACGCTGCGAACGCGCGTTTGAACAATTTAACTGTAATTTTACCATATATAAGTGACATTTCGATTAACCTAACGTACCTACGTACAATGCGTTACGTGATCGAACTGCTGAGGGGTAATCACGTAACGTTTCGAACGCGCGTTTGAACAATTTAACTGTAATTTTTCCATATAAAAAGTGACATTTAGATTAACCTAACGTACCTACGTACAATGCGTTACGTGATCGACCTGCTGAGGGGTAATCACGTAACGTTTCTAACGCGCGTTTGAACAATGTAACTGTTATTTTTCCATATAAAAAGTGACATTTAGGTTTACCTAACGTACCTACGTACAATGCGTTACGTGATCGACCTGCTGAGGGGTAATCACGTAACGTTTCGAACGCGCGTTTGAACAATGTAATTGTTATTTTTCCATATAAAAAGTGACATTTCGATTAACCTAACGTGCCTACGTACAATGCGTTACGTGATCAACCTGCTGAGGGGTAATCACGTAACGTTTCGAACGCGCGTTTGAACAATGTAACTGTCATTTTTCCATATAATAAGTGACATTTAGATCTACCTGACGTGCGTGCATTGCGTTACGTGGTCGACTAGCTGGCCACCAGAAAACCTGTAACATGTCCTGCGACACAGTACAACCCAAACGGGTGAACCGATTTGAGTGCGGTGTGGTCTTATTCACATTGTTCTTAGCTGTTTGATGTGTAAGGAGTGATTTAGAATTTTGATTTATGTGAGTAGCACTCCCTACCCTTAGCTTTTTGGAAGGAAAACTTTATGAGGAAGCGGGTCTAATCCCAATAAGGTCTTGATTTACCTCTGGGTTGGAAGGTCAGATGGCAGTCGCTTTCGTAAAACTATTTACCTATGCCAAGTCTTGGGGTTAGGTGTCAAAGCGGACCTCGGGCTCGTTTAGGGTACGACCGGGAACAACGCTACTCCATATTTTAAATTGTATAGCATTTTTTTGGACATCTTTTGTTTCCACCCAATAATGATGAAGAGTGAGTGAGCTATCGTCACTTAGTAGTCAAAACTGTTTCTTTAAAAAATTACGATCCTGCACGCGCTGTATCTTGGCACCGTTTCAAATAAGAATAGGATATATACAAAATAATTGAGTAGTCTCACAGACGGTGTCTCCCAACTCACGTGCATCGTATTAATAACGCTTAAAAGCTCAGTGAGAGCTTGCTGTTAACAGTTTTGTGGAACTAATGGACCTTTGTATTAATGCTAGGAAACAATGCATTTCTTTGCTTTGAGAAAAACAACAGAAATAATTATAGTGATAGCTTTCAGATCGTTTCATCTACGAAGATGTGCCCTGGTTAGGATTCTATGGACATAATACAAACTGGATATGACGCCAAGTGGATTTTTGTCGATTGTCAATAAGGTGCGACTGTAATGAAGCAATTAGAATATAATAAAATAGTGCAAAATACAAAGATATTTATTCGGCTACACATACTTAATATACCTCGCGGACACGGACGCCCCCCATCCATTATTCGAATCATCTTTTGAATTGTGCACGGATCGTGGGTAGACACACAATGTGGACTGCCGAACAGGTAAAGGTAGTATGTGGTAGTATGGTAGTATGCGTGGGTGTCTTAGTAGGTACTCGAGATATTCATAATTAACTATAAATAACTTGGCCGCCAAAAAAAAAGGCCGACGGAGGAGTTGGTTCCTATCAAAAACTTAAAGCTATGGACCTAACAAGTGCCTGAAAAAAAAAATGGTGCTTTTGTCCAGCGCAGCGTGTCCACATTTACGACAATTGGTTCGACAATTCTGCCCCACTATGCGTATTGCAAAGAATGCAGACGGAGCCATGAGATAAGATGTAGCATGTGTTCATCCCGAAGCTCCATCTGAATAGTGGTGTGTTGTCTCTTTATGATAATATTTATTTATTTATACTTTATTGCACAAATATAATACATAAAGGTACAATTGACGGACTTAATGCCTTAAGAGGGCACCGAGCTTCTGGCGCGAGTTGATTTTAGGTATTCTATGCGTTCCGTGCATGTGTGTGTGTGACGCATACAGGCAGGACCGAGCGAGCGCTGGCTGGAGTTGTGCGCCGAACGCCTACATAGAATGGAAAGAATGGCGGCAAATGGCACTATAAATGCTTTCAGCGAGGGTGTTACCAATATTTACAAAATTTAAGCAACCAGAACAATTTCAAATAGTTTTATTGATAAAATTCACATTTAGAGAAACCTTAATGCAGATGTGACACATATTTTTTTTATTTATAATTAACGTCGTTGGTAGGTTATAGTAACTGCGATGAATGACAAATTGGTATTATAGATACAATAGAAGTTCAATAAAATTAACTCAATAATGTAAATATTAGAACGGCTAAATAAGATGAAAATCTCAGTAGGCTGACTACGTTCATATGGGAAGCTGTTTTTTTTTGTGGAGCCCCGCAACTCCCGCAACTTTTACCAGGTCATCAGTCCACCTTGTCGGGGGCCTACCCACGCTGCGCCTTCCGGTACGTGGTCGCCACTCAAGAACCTTTCTGCCCCAACGGCCAATGGTTCTTCGTGCTATGCGCCCCGCCCACTGCCACTTAAGTTTAGCGATCCGGAGGGCTATATCGGTTACCTTGGTTCTGCTGCGGATAGCCTCATTTCTGATGCGATCATGCAGAGAAACTCCCAACATGGCCCTCTCCATTGCCCTTTGGGTGACTTTGAGCCTTCTTATGAGGCCCATAGTAAGCGAACACGTTTCAGTGCCGATGATAGTTACAGAAATATTGAAACAAAAAATTTAGAACGAAAATAATTAGGACTAGCGATTATTACGACTACAATATTAGTACACTACAATACAGGTTGATTGCTAAGGTGCTGTAAATAACCTTTTAAAGAGGTATAGTTAAATTGATATAAGCTGTCCATTTAGCTCTTGAAAGCTTATCTTGTGAACACCGGGCTGTTTCCGCAAACCGCCGACCAGGTAAAATTAAGCAAGTAACAATATAACCATCTCGTCTAAGTCACAAGGTTGAAATTGGTACCTATAGCGTAACTCAGTAAGAAAGTCATTTGGTTAATAACAATATTTGTGGACGCACTAAAACGTCATTATCGAAAGTCTCTCAGAACTCTTTTATACAGTATTGAATTTCCACCCCTTAGCGGATGATATCCATAAAACTAACCTATATTCTTCCCTGACACTCAAGCTATACCAAATTTCATCTAAATCGGTTAAGCGGTTTAAGCGTAAAGAGGTAACAGACAGACAAACAGAAAGTCAGACAGACACACTTTCACATTTATGATATTAATATGGAACTAGATGTTTTTTTGTGGTAGTCACACTGCCCTCGCGTCTCGCCACTGCCACTGCCATCGGACTCGCATGCGGAGACAACGCACCAACGTCCGAGTTTTCTCCGCATCTCCGTCCGGAGATGCGATGCGCGACGTCCCGCGCTAAAATTCGTACGGAACTACGGAGCTCGGTGTGACATACCCTGCGGCACGCACCGCGTCTGCGTCCGAGCGCGCGAGTCGTCTTGGGTCTCGTTCCTCCGCGCGTCCAGGCGGAGCCAGTGTGTCGTACCATGCGATTTTTCTATACAAAATCAAGCTTCTACATACAAAGTTAAAAAACGCATCAACGGACGCCGCTGCGAGATGCGGAGCAGTTTGACTAGTAGGTAGGTATAGGTAGGTGCTGAGTATGCTTATACGAAGCAACAGGAGTATTCTCTACTTCAAAATTCTCGGTATGCAGGTAGATGTCTTGTCCAAGAGAGATTAATTTATTTGCTTGTAAAATATTTGTTGCTTATTGTTGAACATTAAACAATAAATAAATAAGTAACAAAATAAAGAACCATCGAAATAAGGACAGTACGGCGATAAACCAAATTAATTTGCAACGAGAGTGACAGCCGGTACCGGCGCACAGTCCGTGGGCTTATAATTTGTAGTTAAATGACTTTTACTTAGCTTGATTTTTCATTCAACCGTTTAGCATTCTTTTTTCGCCAACCTCTCCTCTTCCTTGCTCTATTTGCTTTGTTGCCCATAGCAAACAACACAAAATTCGTCGTTACTTTTACAAATCGTGCGTAAGGTCAAGCGACACAGCCTCCCCGTCTGACAGCCGAAGCAAGACTAAAGCGGATAGGGGGGAAGCGCGGCGGCTCTAGCTAAAATGAGCGGAACGTGCGCGACTTTAGTTATTTCCTTTGTATCGCTAAAAAAATCCACATTTTGAAAATTTTACGCATAAACGTCATAGATATCGTTTACTTCTGTCATTATTCAAAACCTGATGACCTACCGTGAAGTATTTACGCCGTACTAAGGTTATTTTTTCATTTTTAGAGGTAACTTTGGATTTCTTTTCTATCGAGGAAAGTTATAAGTAATCGAATTTCTAAAGCAAATAATTGATAGAGTGAATCCTCAAATATCTTCTATAGGAATTGCAGAACTAAAGCTTTAGTACCTAATAACAATACTACAATGTCAAAACGAGCGCAAAAATTTCATAATTTCTTCGGTGCAGCCTTAAGGCATTTTCTACCAGTCAACCATTGGGCTAAACAGAAACTTTAGTTGTGCAGGATCCTAAATACTGAGACTCAAATGGAAACATTAATCAATTAATTACATTAATATACATACATATATAATGCATACTATAAACTTACTTATACCTACATAAATACGTACAATTATATGTACCCGAACAAAGATATCATGAAGGTCATCAATCCTATATAGTTATCATCAATTTTTAATATTAGTATAGGTTTTAAAATGTCAGCCAATTTTTACATCTTTTTGTAGGTAATTTTCAAGCGGTCATAACCATAACATAACTCATACCAGTCTCGCTTGTCGTCATTGTCAATTAAAAATGTTTTTTTTCTGAATTAATGTCCTATTAAATATATAAAACAATGTTTACACTAATGAATACCCTACAGCCATTATTCATTTATTTATTTATTTATTTAAACTTTATTGCACAAAACAAAAATGATGTACAAATGGCGGACTTAATGCCAAATGGCATTCTCTACCAGTCAACCATAAGGCCAAACAGAGACACTTAAAATTGGTGCAGAGTAAATGATCAATATTTAGAGCTTAGTACAGACTTATAAAAGCATAATCCTACATATATAAAATGACATATTATTACTTATATACAAAGATATGATACACTAATATATATGGGACGATGGACGCTATGCAAATTCTTCCTCCAGCAGATGCCTACGAAGCATTCGCTTGAAAACTAATTTGCTTGGGGCTTGTCTTAAAGTCATTATTGTGACATGTCGTTTTTTTTTATACTGCTACTAAGTCAAAGAGAGTAGGAAAAGACTCGACTCGATAGCTACTGACGACTGTAGGCTCTTCACTCTAAACATAGCGCGTTGTCGGAGGTCCTGGCGCCTTACCCATTCAGGGCCAATGACGTCAGACCGCCGTAGTCGCTTTCCGCTACATACGAGGAAACCACGGGATCGGCTGCGAGCGTAGCGCGTAGCGATTCTTGGCCCTGAACGGGCCAGTGGGTCGCATCAAACCGTCTGTAATCGTAAGTCGTGTTTGCTAAAATCTGATATGTTTGACGACCGCTTTAGCCTAGTTGGTAGTGACCCTGCGTACGAAGCAAGAGGTCCTGGGTTCGAATCCCGGTAAGGGCATTTATTTGTGTGATGAGCACGAATATTTGTTCCTGAGTCGGATGTTTTCTATATATTTAAGTATTTATTTATGTATATAAGTATGTTTATCGGCGTCTAGTACCCATAGTACAAGCTTTGCTTAGTTTTGGACTAGGTCGATTTGTGTAAGTGTCCCTTAATTTTTTTTTTTTTGTTAGGATGGAAAGTTTGACAATTTTGTATGAAAGGACAGCTGCCGGCGCCATATTTCAACTTGATCCGTATGTAATCGTAAGTTGGTGCAACCCAGCCTTACTCACCAGGAACACAGCATGAAGAGATGTCATCATCATCATTTATCTATTTACTAGCTTCTGCCCGCGACTCCGTCCTTATGGAACCCGTTTATATCGTAGCTCCATATAATTGTTCACCCCCACTTCTTCCCCTTAAGGGATGATTTTCGGGAAAAAAAATCCTATGTCCTTCTCCATGACTCGAACTATCTATATATCAAATTTCATGTCAATCGCTCCAGCAGTTTGAGCGAGAAGAGATAACAGACGGAAAGATGGACAGACACACTTTCTCATTAATAATATTAGTATGGATGAAAAGAAGAACGGTTTACACCAATTAGTTCACAGGTAGTTAAATTTTTCAAGTATTATAAGTAACAATATCTTATAGTAAATTATTTTATTACAATACGCGAGACATCGAGACAAGTCTAGATTAGCGATCAACAATGTTGACCTCTGGATCACTGCGCAAGAGTTGAGTGAGTTGAGCACGTCGCACAGTGTTGAGCGTTGACATATGACTCCCCCAAAGTGTAGCTGTACCGTAAACCGGGGTTACTAAAGGAAAAAAAGGCTACTTTGATCATTTACAACGTCTTATAAATCGGAACTAATTGAAATTCAAAAGATTTACTCAAACGAATAGACAGCAAGATAGAATACCAATAACTGCCACAGTTCACCCACAAGTAAAAACAATGATTTCGGAGAAAAATCTGGTTGCTAAAAGTCGCCCCCCGACTCAAAGTGAACCACCGTAGTTTGTATAGCATTAATTTCCCGCTATGTAACGAAAGCCTACTAACGCGACGCGTATACTGTTGTTACTAGCGCTAAATGAGTTAACCACGAAAACATTAGAATTGCCGCGACGCCGTACAGTTATTTATAACCCCGACTTACTGGAGACGTCCCACTGGAGCCATGTTTGTTTATCTGTCTGTCTGCTCCAACTTTTCCTCTGAACTTTTTAACACGTTTAATTACCCTTTTAACCTTGATTAGTTAAGTCTTAATTGCGCCCTGTGTTTAGCGTACCTAGGAATATGTTAATAAAGGGCATTTCTCAGAGGTGGCGTTTTTACGTGTATGGGGGCATAAACACCTGAAGTTATTGTTAGAAAATTTTGAATGAAATCATTAGAGGTGCGCCGAATATTCGGTAAATATTCGGTATTCGGCATATTCGGCATGTTTTTCAATGTTCGGTATTCGGCCGAATTATTCGGTAAAACTGCCGAATATTTACCGAATAAACAAATGATATTTAATCTGATAATAAATAAATCATTCATACTATTTGTAGCTCATAAAAGTTAAGTTATATATTTATTGATATTATTAGGGTAATAATAAAACAAAAAAACTTTACTTGTAGCTTTATTATTCAGTTTAATCACATAATCAAAAATCACCATCACGATATCAACGTCTGTCACTAATTCGCCGTCAAAAACAATTGCAAATGTTAACATTGACAATGCCAAAAAAGCATACACAATTACACATATTATTTTACTAGAAATAAACAGTTCAATAGTTAAAATTTAATAGCGGTAAATTATGATGCAGAAATACTAAACTTTCTGCTCGATCAGGTAGAAGGCGGTTTCGTTTCTCCTCATAAATATTACCCGCTTCAGAGAATAATCTTTCGCTGTAAACCGAAGAGCCAGGAGCTGCCAACCATTTTTTAGCGAAGTGCGCCATTAGTGGATATTTTGCTTTATTTTTTACCCACCATTCATAAGGACTTCTGTCCCGCTGAAGTAAATTCTCCTGGAGATATTTGTCCAATTCTGCAGCAGTAGGACTTTTAGTTGTTTCGATGGGTTGGGATAAAGTTGGTTTTGCTGATGCAACTTCCTCGAAGCAGCTCCAGAAATCTGCGTGAGTCTCGTTTGAAGGTATGTTCTCTTTATTACGTGGCAGCTCTTCGTCATCGTTACTGCTATCTTCGTCATCATTGTTTTTTATGGCTTCTATGAGGAAGGCTTTTCTTGCAGGTTCTATTTTGTCATTGCTGAAGAAATTGAGTTTGTACCTCGGATCCAAAATTGTGGCGAGCGTGTACACAATGTCATCTTGAATACCTTCAAACCGGGCTTTTAACTCCGTTTGTAATCTTTTCCTCATTGTAACTGTAACAGTGTTTGAGTCATCATTTTCATTTGCAGGTTTGGCCAAATATTTGAGCAGAATATTTACGTGCGGTATGACTTCTGAAATGCACGAAAAGTTCGAGCTTGTAATTCTTGTTATCTCTTCAAAAGGCTGCAATAGTGTCAACAATTCTTTAACGAGTTGCCATTGTCTTTCTGTTAAATTGTTGAAGTTAATTGAGCCAGAGTTATCCGATATATACAGTGAAACAGCTCGCTTTTGCTCAAACAGCCTCTCGCACATATAAAAAGTGCTGTTCCAGCGGGTTGTCACATCCTGAATGAGCTTGTGTTTTGGCAAATTGAGCTCATTCTGGATAAGCACCATTTTTTCTTGCGCTGTACTAGAGTGATTGAAATGTGTCACGATCCTTCTCGCTGCAGTGAGGCTTTCGTTGATGTTTGGTTGAGCATCCAGCGAATGCTTGATGGCCAGCTGTAGTGTGTGAATGAAGCATGGCTTTCCGGTGTATGAGCTGTCATTGATCGCCTTCACGATATTTGGCCCATTATCCCTTACAATTATGTGAACTTTCGAACCCAAATCCCACGACTCTGCCATTGTTTCTAAGCTTGCTCTGATTTTTTCAGCTGTATGTTGACCAGTAAAGTGACACATTTGCAGCACACGGTGTTGTGCAGCGAGCTCAGCATTCAGCCAGTGAGCGGTGAAGCTTAAAAAACTGGTGACGTTGTCAGTGCAAGTCCACATATCAGTTGTTACAGAAACTGCCTTTGCCTGGTCAATATCCTTTTTTACACACAACTTAACTTTCTCGTAAATTTTTGGTAAAATAACTTCACTCATATATTTCCTTCCAGGCATTGGATATTTCGGTTTTAATACTTTGATTAGTCTGTTAAATCCAACGTCCTCTACAATCGATATCGGCTGATTGTCGACGGCGATCATCTCTCCTATCGCGTTGTGAATTTCTTGAGATCGTGGATCTTGTAGGTCCCACTTTTTAGAAATAGAACTTTCGATCGATTGCTGTACGCACGCACGCGATGAGGACGGCTGATGTAATTCTCCAACATTAATAATTGAATGAATTGGCTTATCCAGTTTTTCACTTTCTTCTTTATGTTTTAGTTTTAAATGGTTTGATAGTGCCGAGGTCGACCCCGTACGTCCTGTGCCGCCGTGCGACAGCACCGAATTGCACAATGTACACTTAACTTTACTTTTATCGTCTTCCATTTCATTAAAGAACGTCCACACATTCGACCGCTTGCGACTTCCACTCATTTTAAAGTCCAAATCCAAAACAAATAATAACAATCAAAACGACAACACTCCGCAATCCGTGCAATCTCTAATTAAGACATCAAATAACTAAACACGACACGACAAGCTGACCGGCCGTCGCGCTGGGCCAATACGGGTAGCGGGCGGAGAGCGGGAGGGGTCGAAATCGCGCTCAGCGAGCCGCGCGCGGACCTGCATAAACCTGTTTAGTTTTACCGAATAATTCGGCCGAATATTCGGTTCGGTAAGATCTGAACCGAATGTTCGGCCGAATATTCGTATTCGGTGAAGTCTATATTCGGCGCATCACTAGAAATCATACAAATCCATCAGCATCTGATACACCTAGACAACTAGTAAACATTATATGTAGTCTATATATATTATAAGAAAATAAATGTTAAGTGCCAAAATTGACGAATAGTGGGTATGTCCCACGCCCAGATTTGTTGAAACAAAAAATCATCAAGGCGGGAATTTTATTTTAATTTTTGATATTGGTTCACGTATTCTACATTAGTCTATTCCTTATAATTATTTGACACAAACTAATTAACGTATTAATATTATCAAATAAATCCGATTATTCGACTTGTCACGCGGCAACACGTGATTTCACGGGAATTTATAAACCTTGTCGGCATTTCACAAAGGAAAGCACCAGCGACGCTGCGCCGCTTGCGCAGGTAGCTTGAGTCGCGCCACGTTTACCGGCGAGAGCGGACGTCGGCTGTCGGTCTGCAAGTGGATTTCGTAAAGGTGTTTTCGGCATTCGGTGGGTTTGGTTACGTGATTTTTTGAATTCGGTGAAACAATTAATTGTTTAAGGGCTTGTGATTGTTTTCGGTTTGATAGTGCGTAAGCCACCCTCAGAGGTATGTGATTTGGATATTAGAGACTCTTGTTCATACTCTGATTACTATTTCTGTAATTATTTAATAGCGATTAAAATTGAATTCAGTGGATGTGATTACCGTGGATTCGGTGGGGTTTTCGACCACCGAAATCAAAAAAATAGTGCACCGTCGTCAATCTTTTCTATAAAATGTTCGTTGTTTTTGTACTTTACAGTATACAAAGATATTTTAACTTGTTTATGTTAACATATGCTTCTAGCATGTGCGTATTATGCATGTCCGAAATAATGTATAATTTTGATTGTGAAGCTGGTGCCACAATCATAGTATATAGGGCCGATTTTTCTATCGTTGTATAGTTGAGTTTTTGTCATGTCCTACCAGTTTCCTTATCATTATAGACCACTTTTAACTTTTTTGGGTAACAGTACAATCTTCAACCTAATATGAACATCCGTACAAAAAGTGGTTACTTTAATGAAGTGTGGACCTTAATGTTAATTTAGTTTTTACAATATTAGTAAATTCTTAATTCAGTAGCACCTTTTTTATGAATGTTGATTTCAGTGAGTGTGTTTGATTTCAGTGTTTTGAAAAACTTAAATATCTCGTGAACCCTTACGTCTATAAGAGGGCATTAGCCATGTTTTTTTTAATATTTAAGCCTAATTCTTAATTTTAACATCATATGTCTACAAAATAAAAAATGAAATAGGCACCGAAGTCAGGCACCGAAGGTCACGTCTGAGAATCGCCCTTAAGTTAAATGTAATGAATGTCCCGTAATTAAGTGAGTATCCTATTATTAGGGAAAGTTCCTCATGTCACCATTTATAACAAAGTAATGCCATATTGTTAGTAAACCATCAAATTATTACAATCATTTATGCAAGCCTCATCAAAATCTTTCTAATATATCTCACAATTTAGAGGTAATTAACGCATTCACGGCCAAGAATCGCCACGCGCTACGCTCGTAGCCGATCCCGTAGTTTTCCCCGTATGTAGCGGATAGCGACGGAAGGTGGATTTCTGGCATTGAAAGTGTTAAGGAATATATTTGTGTACACCTCATTAAAATATTACCAATGATAGATCTTACAATTTAGAGGTAATTAACGCATTCACGGCCAAGAATCGCTACGCGCTACGCTCGTAGCTGATCCCGTAGTTTTCCCCGTATGTAGCGCATAGCGACGGAAGGCGGATTTCTGGCAGTGAAAGTGTTAAGGAATATATTTATGTACACCTCATTAAAATATTACCAATGATAGATCTCACACTTTAGAGGTACTTAACGCATTCACTGCCAAGAATTGCTACGCGCTACGGTCGTAGCCGATCCCGTAGTTTTCCCCGTATGTAGCGGATATCGACGGAAGGCGGATTTCTGGTATTGAAAGTGTTTAGGAATATATTTATGTAGACCTAATTAAGATATTACCAATGATAAATCTTACACTTTAAAGGTACTTAACGCATTCACTGCCAAGAATCGCTACGCGCTACGCTCATAGCCAATCCCGTAGTTTTCCCCGTATGTAGCGGATAGCGACGGAAGGCGGATTTCTGGTATTGAAAGTGTTAAGGAATATATTTATGTAGACCTAATTAAGATATTACCAATGATAAATCTTACACTTTAAAGGTACTTAACGCATTCACTGCCAAGAATCGCTACGCGCTACGCTCGTAGCCGATCTCGTAGTTTTCCCCGTATGTAGCGGATAGCGACGGAAGGCGGATTTCTGGCATTGAAAATGTTAAGGAATATATTTATGTACACCTCATTAAAATATTACCAATGATAGATCTTACACTTTAGAGGTACTTAACGCATTCACTGCCAAGAATTGCTACGCGCTACGGTCGTAGCCGATCCCGTAGTTTTCCCCGTATGTAGCGGATATCGACGGAAGGCGGATTTCTGGTATTGAAAGTGTTAAGGAATATATTTATGTAGACCTAATTAAGATATTACCAATGATAAATCTTACAATTTAAAGGTACTTAACGCATTCACTGCCAAGAATCGCTACGCGCTACGCTCATAGCCGATCCCGTAGTTTTTCCCGTATGTAGCGGATAGCGACGGAAGGCGGATTTCTGGTATTGAAAGTGTTAAGGAATATATTTATGTAGACCTAATTAAGATATTACCAATGATAAATCTTACACTTTAAAGGTACTTAACGCATTCTTTGCCAAGAATCGCTACGCGCTACGCTCATAGCCGATCCCGTAGTTTTCCCCGTATGTAGTGGATAGCGACGGAAGGCGGATTTCTGGCAGTGAAAGTGTTAAGGAATATATTTATGTACACCTCATTAAGATATTACCAATGATAAATCTTACACTTTAGAGGTACTTAACGCATTCACTGCCAAGAATCGCTACGAGTTACGCTCATAGCCGATCCCGTAGTCTTCCCCGTATGTAGCGGATAGCGACGGAAGGCGGATTTCTGGCATTGAAAGTGTTAAGGAATATATTTATGTACACCTCATTAAAATATTACCAATGATAGATCTTACACTTTAGAGGTACTTAACGCATTCACTGCCAAGAATTGCTACGCGCTACGGTCGTAGCCGATCCCGTAGTTTTCCCCGTATGTAGCGGATATCGACGGAAGGCGGATTTCTGGTATTGAAAGTGTTTAGGAATATATTTATGTAGACCTAATTAAGATATTACCAATGATAAATCTTACACTTTAAAGGTACTTAACGCATTCACTGCCAAGAATCGCTACGCGCTACGCTCATAGCCAATCCCGTAGTTTTCCCCGTATGTAGCGGATAGCGACGGAAGGCGGATTTCTGGTATTGAAAGTGTTAAGGAATATATTTATGTAGACCTAATTAAGATATTACCAATGATAAATCTTACACTTTAAAGGTACTTAACGCATTCACTGCCAAGAATCGCTACGCGCTACGCTCATAGCCGATCCCGTAGTTTTCCCCGTATGTAGTGGATAGCGACGGAAGGCGGATTTCTGGCAGTGAAAGTGTTAAGGAATATATTTATGTACACCTCATTAAGATATTACCAATGATAAATCTTACACTTTAGAGGTACTTAACGCATTCACTGCCAAGAATCGCTACGCGCTACGCTCATAGCCGAAGTTTTCCCCGTATGTAGCGGATAGCGACGGAAGGCGGATTTCTGGTATTGAAAGTGTTAAGGAATATATTTATGTAGACCTAATTAAGATATTACCAATGATAAATCTTACACTTTAAAGGTACTTAACGCATTCACTGTCAAGAATCGCTACGCGCTACGCTCGTAGCCGATCTCGTAGTTTTCCCCGTATGTAGCGGATAGCGACGGAAGGCGGATTTCTGGCATTGAAAGTGTTAAGGAATATATTTATGTACACCTCATTAAAATATTACCAATGATAGATCTTACACTTTAGAGGTACTTAACGCATTCACTGCCAAGAATCGCTACGCGCTACGGTCGTAGCCGATCCCGTAGTTTTCCCTGTATGTAGCGGATATCGACGGAAGGCGGATTTCTGGTATTGAAAGTGTTAAGGAATATATTTATGTAGACCTAATTAAGATATTACCAATGATAAATCTTACACTTTAAAGGTACTTAACGCATTCACTGCCAAGAATCGCTACGCGCTACGCTCATAGCCGATCCCGTAGTTTTCCCCGTATGTAGCGGATAGCGACGGAAGGCGGATTTCTGGTATTGAAAGTGTTTAGGAATATATTTATGTAGACCTAATTAAGATATTACCAATGATAAATCTTACACTTTAAAGGTACTTAACGCATTCACTGCCAAGAATCGCTACGCGCTACGCTCGTAGCCGATCTCGTAGTTTTCCCCGTATGTAGTGGATAGCGACGGAAGGCGGATTTCTGGCATTGAAAGTGTTAAGGAATATATTTATGTACACCTCATTAAAATATTACCAATGATAGATCTTACACTTTAAAGGTACTTAACGCATTCACTGCCAAGAATCGCTACGCGCTACGCTCGTAGCCGATCTCGTAGTTTTCCCCGTATGTAGCGGATATCGACGGAAGGCGGATTTCTGGCATTGAAAGTGTTAAGGAATATATTTATGTACACCTCATTAAAATATTACCAATGATAAATCTTACACTTTAGAGTTTTTCCCGTATATAGCGGATATCGACTGTAGGCGGGTTTCTGGCAGTGAAGGTGTTATACTTATCCGAGCTGCATCAATATTTTTCCAATGAAAAATCTGAAACTTTCGGGGTAAATAATCCGAATCTATTTAATTACAGCTCGTGCAAATTGTAGATAAAGGATTGAAGAACCATTAAGCGTTTGGGGCCATAAAAATATCTATAGTTATGATGGAGGAATATCAACTCAAAACTCGTCAAAACTAGTCAAAAAGCACGTAGAACCCCTTAAAAGATATCAGATAATTTGTTTTCGTTTCTCTTCACCGTAGCCCATGGACGCTTGCGACTCCAGAAAGAACACACGCATTGCCGACCTTTTTATTGATTTATGACAGACTAGCTTCTGCCCGCGACTCCGTCAGTGTGGAACTCGTTTATATCGCAGCTCCATACAAAGTTTTAGCCCCCCATTTCACACCCTTAGGGGATGATATCGGGGATAAAAACTATTCTATCTCACTCTCCATCCCTTCAACTATCTCCACTCAAAAAATCAAGTCAATTCGACGCTCCGTTTTGCCGTGAAAGACGGAAAATCAAACAAACAAACAAACAGACACATACACTTTTCCATTTAAAATATTAGTATGGATTCTGCTGTTTATGAAATCTTGTATATACCTACTTAGCCAGAATGAAAACCATTCAAATAAGTAACTAAACACTACTGGCTCTGTGAGTCAAGCTCGCGTGTCAATAGTAAAAAAAGTGAATAGACAATAAAAATCTGTATAATTATCGAACGTGCTCACAAAATTTTACGAAAAATGCAACCTGTAGAAGATCACAAATCTGAAGAAACATCGTGAGGAAACCGGTCTAATCCCAATAAGGTCTAGTTTTCCCTCTGGGTTGGAAGGTCAGATGGCAGTCGCTTTCGTAAAACTAGTGCCTATGCCAAATCTTGGGATTAGGTGTCAAAGCGGACCCTGGGCTTCTTTAGGGGCACAACCGGGAATAACGCTAGGAGAATGATGATGCAACCTGTAGAAGATAACAGCTAGACAACCGGACATACGAAAGGATTTTGGCCCAAGCTGAAGCAGATTCGTTCAATCAATATTCCAATCGCCTTGTTAACTTAATGCATCCTACTACCTTGTTAATCCTTAAATTAAATGGAACTGAGTATGTAGGCAACAGCGACCTTAACATCATTAGAATAAAGTCGAAAATAGCAAACGATTTCAGAGTAGGAGTAATTCGAAATAGTCCCATAGTAAGCTCAATAAGGCTTGAAGTTATGTTAATTGTGTTATATAATAAATAATCATGCTCATCACACAAATATTTGCCCTTACCGGGATTCGAACGCAGTACCTTCAACTTCGTAGTAAGCATCACTACCCACTAGCACATTCACTGTCAAGAATAGCCAGTTTCGTGTTCTTTCCGCTAAGTAAGCGAAAATGCTTACGGCGTAGTCAACCCGCTAGGCGAGTTCCTCGCAGTGAATGTTCTAGGCATACAACTTTTTTTAAAATAAATTCCTGTATTTCCCAAAAATAAACATTAACCGCCATCCCAGAAGCCTCATTTCTTTTTCATTATTCGGGAAGGTTCTCGATTGCCTCGTTTCCGCTGGGATAAGCGGGATCATCCCACGGGATAGGGACAAATTGGTACGGGAAAGTTACCCGAGCGAAGATACACGCTTTTATCATTTGACTTTGGCAAGCTTTGTGGAAGTTGGTATTACACCTCTTAACGAAACTAATTTTTATATATTTTTTTTGATTGATACCTCATTTATCAAGATCGCTTTAGTATCTTAAACGCGACGGAACACACTTAATACAAATATAGAATGCTAATAACTACAACTTAGAAAAGTTGAGAAACCCCCGACATTTTCATTTCAAAGTCCAATATCTCAAAAAAGGCTAAAGAAATTTTCATAAAACATGCCTAAGAACACTCATGATAAAGTTATCTATGAAACAAAAAAACCGGATTCAAATCGCTCCATCCGTTTGGAACGATACAACAGACAGATATAAGTACAGACACGTTAAACTTATAACACCCCTCTCTTTGCGTCGGGGGTTAAAAATATCCCATCCATCCTTTCAGCTCTGCCGTAGTCGGCCAAAGAAGGAGTACTTTTATAATTTTCAGATGCAATAGGTTGTCTCCAGTTGGTCGCATTATGGCCAGGTGAGACGTGAAAATATTTTACAGAGACACTAAATTACCGCTTATTTTTTTTAGAGCTAACAAATAAGTGAAACATGTTTCATTCATATTCATGTCATTTATTTTTATAATTGGATTTTACAATCTCTTTATGACGTCAATAATAAATAAATTCCATAGGTACTTACATTAAATTACATATTCATTAAGTAATATAAAATTGACCTATTAAAAACACACAGTTTATTTCCACGGGCCGATATTCAAATCTAGGTTGCTTTATTAATTATTACCGAGAGGCATGAGTGACGGATAAGAAACAACCATTACGCCCGTGGGCGTAATTTAAGTTAGTGTAGCTCTTAAGTTATGTGTGCACATTATGAGACCCTTTACGAGCAAGTGCGATGAAAAATTATATATTTGTCTGTAAAGTTAGTTTTGTCTGCATTTCTTATTTTGCCTTAAAGGTCTTTTACTGTCGTTTTCAATTATGCTCCACACACTGCATTATGGAAAACATGCTAAAATGTTCCCAATTTTCCACTTTTTTTTTCTTGTCTGTAAGTAAGTACATAAGTACATTAATGGACGTTTAATTATTTGTCATAACTAATACGCTAGATAACCTACACGCACACGGTGTTATGATTGCTTAGAAGCAACAAATTTATTAAAAAAAATGTGTTTTGCGTTCAATCAATTACTACCAAATGTTTGTTTCACATTGTTCAGCAAAAAACATCAACTTGTGTAACGCATTGTACGTGCGTCAAGTAGAATAGATCTAAAATGTAACTTCTTGTAATCAAAAATGACGGTTGAATTGCCGTAAGGTTCTCTCAGAGACTGGCGCGGCTTGACTGCGGCGGTCAGTAGTAAACGCGTCTTTAGCTGTCAAATGTACTATTGACCGCAACCGCAGGGCGCGCCAGTGTATTGCAGCCTCTACTAATCTGATTTTATTAACGCTTCGGAGAAAGAAATGAACACCTCGATGGGCGATTCCGACTCGCACTTGTCCGGTTTTCTTAAATTCGCCAATCGCAATATTTTGTACACACAGAAGTTTAAAAGTTAATCACGAACAATAAATTCTAGGAACGGGACTGGATGGTCCCTAATTCGGTAGCCGGAACCAACAACAATCGACCGAGCATTCACCACGTTAAAACTTGCAATCGTCTAATCATACCCAAACATACAACTACGAAAACAACCTAGCTTTGTTACGAATAGAGTTCACTTCCCAAATCAGCGTCACAGGAAGGTACGATGATGGGGAAGTCGATGGTATTGGCGAATTTAACAATCCAATATTCGGCCACTAAACAAAACGGCGGAGTTTTGTGATGAGTATCATGCTTACTTTTATATACTTTACTTTGTTATGTATAATCCGAAGTTATGTTATAGGACTACAGAAGATCTTATTGCGTCTTTGGCACGACCAAGGGAAGTCAGCAGATTTCACTTGTTGGCTATTTTCTTCTACAGGTCGATTTTCGTGAAATTTTGCGAGCAGCTTTAATAATTATTTTTTTTATTAAGCAGTAACAGCAGCTAACGAAATCATATTGTTTTTAATTTAATGAAAAAAAAAACGATATTTGTTTCGATAGCTCAGTAAGTTAGCAGCGACGGGCCATGAATGCCTGTGGTCGCCGGTTCAAATCCGGCTCAGAGCATTAAATCGTCCTGTGCTACCCGCATCCAGCGGACCGCGACCAGGTCATTCCAGGTCATCAGTTCACCTTGTGGGGGTCTACTCAGGCTGCGCCTGCCGGTACGTGGTCACCGCTCGAGAACCTTTCCGCCCCATCGGCCATAGTTCCTTCCCCAGTTGAGGTGTTTCAAATATGTATGAGCGGGATGACATTCCTCAGTGCCCTACCTCTCTTACATGTTTTAATAATGTAACGACATCCAAATGTACCACCAAGATACAAACACCTGGTTACTTTAGCTAGCTTTATTCAATATATCACAGTATCTAACCGACAAGCATGCTTCAAGAAAGCGCCTAAATTGAACGAAAAGTAATATTTCGTCGTCATTCAGGCCACTCACAATGACAACGCAAACAAAAGAGTACGAAGGAAATAAGATTTCATTTGTATAAACGCGAATAAAGTCAAAGCCGCCTTTCTTAGCTGAGAACTCTTAGATAACAAAGGAATCCGTATGAAAAACGCCTTTTTATCAACTAAGAAAAGCAACACACAGGTAAAGGCAGGAAGCGTTCGTGTTTAAGTAGAAAGTATATATTTGCTGAAAGTACTTATGGAGAGAATTTGTGTTATGCCAGTTATGAGTATATAATGGAGGTTTTATACAGGTCGGGAGGTAAAAAAAAAGGTTTATAGGGGTCTCCACGCTAGATAAACAGGAGTTGGCCTTATACAGCGATTCAGGTGCTGTTTTTCTTTCCTGTTTCCGATTATGTTGCTTTTCAGTTACTACGATTATTATTCAAAAGCTGCCCCGCACACGGCTGTTGGCCCTGGGCACAGCAGATACGCGTGCAAAACGTGCACCACTGCGTTGTAAAGTATGAATCCCCTTAATTTGTGTTACACCGGATGCATCCGCGTAGACTCACTTAATATGCGGTATACGATAAACTACTTTATGTATTTTAAAACCTAGTTCTTATACCTGGTAACTTTTATAAACGGTTACCTATCACAAGTACGAAATATGTTTGACCGATGATTCATTTGGCAATTTTTCATTTGACCGAATGCATTTTTTTCAGACCGTAAAGTTTTCAGTATTTTTATAAAACAAACCTAACCTAACCTAATGGGTTCTATGCGTTACTATTTTCAAAAGCTTGGAATTGTCAATGGTCCCTAAAAAAATGAAATTAATATTTTAGAGGGGTTCCCATACAACAAACGTGTTTTCTTTTGCCGTTTTTATAGATGATGGTACGAAACCCTCCGTGTGCGAGTCTGACTCGCACTTGGCCGGTTTTTAATATTAAACGAACCTCCACCTATATATTTAAAATTTCATATGTAACACTGTAATACCGCTTAACGTTAGCTTGACGCGCCTGCACGCATTGCCTCGTCCGAATAATTTCGACGGAATAAACTCGCAATCCGGCTCGGCTGCACCATTTACAACATGCCTCACTCACGTTAACACTCGTTCCTAGTATAACCTGGACCTGAGAGGGTGATCACGTAACTTTTCGAACGCACGTTGGGACAATCAACTGTCATTTTTCTTTTCAATAAGTCACATTTAGATCTACCTGACGCGTGTACAATGCCGTTAGTTGCGGGTTTTTGAAACAGAAGAAAGAATCGAGGGATCGTTGCCACATATCTGCAAAAAGCTACGTGAGTCGGGTACAAAGCGTGTATTCGGTGATACGGTCAAGAGCACATACGACTGTTGCGCCTGAGGGCAGTGGTCGACAGGCATAATGCAGCAAAGCATAACTAGGCCCAGATATTTATAACATCTATGCGTATTTAGTGGGTAGTCCTCTTGGCCTGAACTTGATTTATCAGCTACAATTCACAGTCATTCTCTCTCTTATTCCAAAACTGCAAATGCGATCGTTAACTTATACCCTACCAAGTTTTGTCAAAGTTTTATTAAAAGTATATATTTAAGACCTTTTTTGCAAATTGTTATAGACTGGATATACAGGGTGACATTTTAATCCGTGTCCAAATTTTTTGTAGGCATTTGGTATTACTAATAGACTCAATCTTTGAAAAAAAAAATGGTAGGTATTTTTAAAATTATAATTTGTCTATCCCAACAGAATTATCCGTACTGCGTGGTTACTGGGCATTCAGTACCGCGCCGTGCCGTGCGCAAACCTTACTACCCGCTGAGGTGCCCGCGCGGGAAGGTTTTTTGGGATAACTTTAAGCAGCAATTACTAAAAATTTTTGTACTGAATGATATGAAACAAAATAAAACGTATTTTATAATTTTGCTGAAGAATCTTATACTTTAATTTGGACACTGATTAAAATGTCAGCCTGTATATTATGTTTATGATGTGGCGACTTTTGATGCGGGCTCCGCGCAGCTGAACGCCCCGTGTATGCATACGTGGCTTTAGTTTTGTCATACAAACATTTAAAAATGTAATACAACTACCCCCAAATTGACATCGCTTCGCTCGGTCGACCAACCTTGTACTGCACAACTTAAGTGAGTTGTCGGTGAGTGATGTGAATACCAGCTTTGGTAGATAGACTCGCGTAGCCGAGTACACGGTTCTTTGTGAAATGCATGTAGATATATTGAAATGTTTTATGCTTTTAAAGCTGTTTTAAATCGCCTTTGACAAGTGTTTCACGTTTTGTAATGGATTTAAATATTTTATGAGAATATTTTTCAAAAGAGCGCAGCAAAAAAGTAACATTTCAATATAGATGTATGTAAGTGGATTACTTTAACATTGCGACTGTATAATTTTGTATTTATTACAAGCGTTTATTTAACATGTAAGCTTATATATACATACGTAAAAATGAGAGTAAGTTGCACTCAAAAGTTAGTAAACTGTTTTTCACAAAATAAACTCGTCTTGTTCCGGAACCCTCTAAGCGGGTTTTGGATGGCTTTGCAAAAAAAACTAGACTGAAATAAAAACTTTTTTTTTACAGAAACCTACAGCACACCAAGTAGCTGTACAACCGTTGCTATGTTGTGGATTTTTGGTTATAGTAACGCCACTGACACATGATCGTACAGTGGTTTGGCGGCTTTATGCTTTCTCTCAACCAACGTGACGATTGTTAGACTGCTGTCTACTTCGCTTTATATTATAATGCCCCATATGTTATCCACCGCACTTGGCCGCTTACAGACGGTCAGTGGCGTTTATTCGCGGTGTTAATATTTGGTATCTGTATATTTTATTGATTGCGGATAGATAATCTTTGATTTTATTACTTCCTCAGAGTCGAAGTGAAAAGTCGATTGTCTGGTTTTAAAGCCATACTACCCCTTCGTTTGGGAAAATATGTCGTGGTGATATGACGCCGTTTTTAGACCCTTGTCATACAATCTACTATTATAAACATCGATCGATTATTATTGCTTAATTACATTATTATTTTTACCAGTTTTTACCAGCTGTATACCACCTGCATGATAATGAGTGACTTGTGAACAATTTCAAAGGTTTGAACTTTTACAAGTTTTTCCTAATCTGTATACCTAGGATACAAATTACTCAAATTGTCAACGTATTAATTAGTTCTGCAGTTGAACGCGTTCCCTCTCCGACTGTCCCTAATGATTGGTCATACACCTGCTTTTCAGGAGTCCGTGCTTCCACAATGGATTCACAGTTTAGAACTTTGAGGTGTGTCATTGGCAGATCATTATCTATGGACAGTGAACGTGTTACACATGAAAACATAATATAGATATGCACTTAACATATCGCCCTCTAAGGAGTTAACTAAGTTTAAGCAAAATCTTAAAATGTAATGATTAGTAGCTAAACAAAAGTTTGTAAACATGTATTCTTTTCTGAAGAAAATAATGCAGTGTTTCGCATTTTTATATTAGTCTGGACTCAACTAGTTTATACATAATTATATACCATAAATTCACACGAAATATAACGATCATTAATAGTAGCATCATTAACAAAGAATACAATTCCTATTACTAATACCTAAAACGTCTTATGTGAACGGGTCTTGTATGATTATACGACTTTTTTGTTCCGAGTTCTGATCCAAAGCGAAGTTCATTTTGTGCGGCCATGCTGAAACAACACATAATGTTTTCTCTTTATAATTATGAACGGGAATTGGATTGGCGTGAAGCAGAAATGATTAATTACGGTTATAGTAGTGGTCGTATAAAGGTATTGTTTGTGAGTTTACCTATACTAACGTATGTTTTTTTATGAACATTCGTTTAGTAACTTGAATTTATATTTCAATTTCATTTATATCTGTTTATTGGTGTTTGGTGACATATCAGGTAGTGACCGAATGATAACTCAATTTCAAATGTACGGCCAGTCATTGTGGCACTCTTAGGGTGAGGCCTATGTCCAGCAGTGAACATCTGTCGGCTGATACGAGTATGATGGTGATGATCATTTCAATAGGTGCGTCAATAACAATTTCTGGGATTGGGTCTAAATAGTCTAAAGTAAAGTGCAATAAAACCTTAATCAATTCTTAAATTGGACTTTTTAATTCGTTTACGATATGTCATAATTCATAATATTCGTTGGAAGAGATCCTCCTCGAAACACCTTGTGTGTGTGTATGTACACACAAAACAAGTGAATTCAAAAGATTTTTCAAAAAACCCACCTGCTTTTTTAAAATGTTATAGCCTATGTCACTCCCGCAATCAAGAGTAATCCAACGACACCTCATATGTCGAAATCCGTCAAACGGTTTAGGCTGCAAGTTTTATATTTAAGTATTTTTTTTACGGTGCAGAATTTTTAGATCTAACTGACAAGAGACTTGAATTATGAATTAATTTTAACATTAAAATGAATACTTAATGAAACAATGTATCAAATCTAAGAACGATATTCTTGGTTATTTCGTGATTATTTAAGTACACAACTATCTATCAACACAATAAAAAAACTGAGTAAAACATACGCAATCGGTAATTATTGGAAACCTACCAAAACCTGCAGTCTTAAGCAGGTGTGATCATGTCATCATCAGGGCAGGTCATCAGAAGTCCTTAAACAGCTGTAAATTAAATACTTTGCTAAGTAATTATTCTTATTTAGGAGCTTCCAGTGTGTTAAATAGCCTTTTCTACGGTCTATGTTTTTACACCTCTTAACGTAATAATAGTACATTGTGATACAAGTGAGGTATGTTGATAATTACATCAGAGGCGAAATTGTTCACGCGAACCGCAGGTGAGCGTGATAAGGAAGCCGAGGATGTAATTATCAAAGCTCACGCGTATCATACGACGTTTTTCAACACATTTTGCGAGGAAAAAATCATTTTCATAAGATGAAAAAGTTATAGGCCTGCCAAATTATTTACTTTACATTAAGCAAATCATTAAGATGACAACAGCTTTTTACTCACAATTGCACATCGCCAAGAATTTCCAGTGGCGTCCATTATATTTATCACTTTTCTAGTCACCACGAGTCAACATTTTTGATAATAACCAAACACGCATAAACAAATTTTACAAATATTTGTGAATTAAATAACCTATAAGGGCGCCCATCAGTTTCTTTTTTCGTGAAGTTTGCGCAGTGTGGGCACAGAAATCTCTAAACAGCCAATACAAAATAAAATTATATTTTCGTTTTAAAATGTTATCTGTATTTAATTCATGTAAAATGTTATGAAAAGTGAATAGCTTTACTAAATTAAACGTTTCCATATCATATACAAAAAGAAATAGTCCATTAATTAACAAAAAGGATTTAATTTGTTTAGTCGAGTAAGAATCCATTTGCCGAAAATTAAAAAAATAGCTTTACATTCTGTACAACCCGGTTAATTTAAGAATGCACCGTGTTCATGCATATATCTTGCTGCAAGGTGCCAACGTGACTTAATCGGGATATAACCATAACACACAAGTGTTGTAATGTTATAAAACACGCGTTTTTAATATCCAGGATTATAAGCCTAAAAGCGACACAATAAGAGGTGCGTTACGAGCAATTGTGTTGAAATAGTACATTACGTAACTAGGGCGGTGAATTCGTGAATGCCCCAGATCGCAGGTGTTTGTGGCCCGAACCGAAGATGAGGGCCATAAATGCTTTACTGCACCCTGCGCGTGTGGGAAAACTCGAATTGTGGCCAGGTGAAGACGTAAAATTTTGTACTCAACACGGGCGGTAATTCGTAAAGCCCCAGAGCGCATATTTATGGCCCTCACCTTCGGTTCGGGCCACAAACACCTGCGATCTGGGGCATTCACGAATTCACCGCCCTAGTTGCGTAATGTACTTTTATTACATAATTTGCAACCCAAAAATTGCTGTTTCATGCACAATAGCCACTAGGGCATAAAAATATTCTATAGTACCTAACTGTTCCCGAGATTTTCTTTCACTCTTATTCAGCGGGGAAAAAGGTAATTTGGGCGAAATGGAGAGTATAATTTCAGTCGACATTGCGTCGGCATAAAAGTGAATTACGTTCCTATTGAGGTAACATAATGTCTTAATTTTGGAAGCAATATCTTATGACAAGTGACGAATTTGAATGTTGTCATGGTTCTGGTTTTGTTATGTCAAGTTTTTATGATTAAATATATAAGGGGACAATCTTACACAAATCGACCTAGTCCCATAGTAAGCTCAGTAAGGCTTGTGTTATGGGTACTAGACGACGATATATATAATAGATATAAATACTTAAATACATAGAAAATATCCATGACTCAGAAACAAATATTCATGCTCATCACACAAATGTTTGCCCTTACCGGGATTCGAACCCAGGACCTCTTGCTTCGTAGGCAGGGTCACTACCAACTAGGCTAAAGCGGTCGTCAATATAATAGAACTAGATAATCAGCTGTTTTTAATTTTCTTAGCGGAAAGACAGTTGATTCAAATAATATTGAACATGTTTTTGTTGATAAATTGTCTTTAAAACAAAGTTTTCTTCCTCAGAACATTGCACTTAAAACGAGCTACCTATCAAATATTTTTTTCTGAGTAATGTTGATTTCCAGTTATATTTACTTTGATCTTGTGTCTTAACTCTAAAACTATGTTGGTTGGTACTTTGTTCATGGTTACATTAGTAACAATGTCACAATCGAAAGGTTTATTTTTAACTGAGTTACGGTATTTATTTATTTATCGTATGACAAATCAGTATTTAGAACCGTGAGATCTTGGAAAAGACAGTACGGTTGCCAGGTTGTTGCACTTTTAGCACCACCCGGGGGTCACGTGTAGGGTAGCGATGGGTAATTCCTACGGACGTGGTGCAACTTCGACCCCCAGTTACGGTATAAAAAGTTTACATAATAATCAACAGTTTTTCTTGAATAGTTTAGTCTCCACATGTATAATCAGGAAAACACTATTAAAGTCAGTATTCAGTATTCAGTATTCATTTTATTGATAATATAAATTCTATCGGGTTATTCGGTCCCACCCCACTGTGTATACGAGTATCCATTTGGCTACCAAAATAATCCCATATTGTTACCCAAATTAATACACGATCGAATGTGTAAGCCATATTGGAGCCAGGCACATTTCAAATTGTGTTTCTGTTCTCGAAATTTCGAGTGTACCCTTGTATCAGGATACGTCACGAATTTATGTGCCGTGGGCAACTATTAGGTACACCTCAACTGACACTGACGGGTGCGTATCGTGACATATAGTGTATTTAATATTCCTCCTGACACAGGTCTCAAAACGCCGGTCTCGCGCGCGGTCACGGGTCGGCGAATCCTCAAACATATCAAGGGTCGGCAACGCCCATGTTACTCCTTTGGAGTTACATGCGTCTATAGGCTGCGGTGTCCGCTTACCATCAGGCGGGCCGTACGCTTGTTTCCCACCGTCGATGTATAAACAGGTCTACATACCTAATAGGATGCTTCTTGTTCTGATGAATAAATATTTTTATTTTTATTTATTTCTTGATATAAACCAACCGTCAGGTGTAATTGAGTGAGCGAGCAAAGCGCACGAAGTTCTCTGTAACTTGGGCATATTTTCTGTCCGTGTTCTGTACTGTTCTCCTCTGCAGTAGCAGTCTACCACTAGTGGCTATCGAAAACACACATTACGTTACTACTGTATAAAGCGAATAAACGCACTTCGAATAGATTTCGACTGTTGCAAATTCGAGCTGTCAAATTCGTAACCTATGGTGCGTTGTACTCCGAAAACAACTTCAAAATGTTACTTGCAAGCGTTTAGTTTTCAATGCGTAAGTAATTTTAACTTTCGATTCGTACAACCAATTGGTACCACGGCACAAACATTTGACGATTACCATAGCAACTGTAGTAAACTATTTAACTTGAAAATTAGCGCGTGATAACGTATTTAGCCGTCGAGCGGCATAGGTAGGTAAAGGTAGTATACCGGGTGGAAAGGCACGACGATCCCTTCCGCAAAAGGGGGATTGTTTAGACTGAGTACAGTATTTCCTCTAAAGAAACTAGGCTCATATTCATAACCGTTTTGAAGTTATAGGCAGTTAACTTTTAATGCAAAATACTGCAAGTGACCACCCTCATTAGGGTCAGTAACATTTTAACAATTACACAAGAGTCAGTGACCTTTATCAATACGTATAAACGATAATTAGTACGTATAGTAAAAGTAGGTAGGTAGTGTCACAGAAGAACATTAATTAATTTTATTATTTTTAATAATTGATCGTAAAAAAAAATCTAAACATTACGAATCGATTTTCCATCACTTAAACTAACCCCCCTTTGCGGGAAGGATCGTCGTGCCTTTCCACCCGGTATATAGGTCACATTCCTCAGCCGATTGTCGTCCAATTTTGCGATCTGGTTCAATAATTGTATGGATTTTTGTCGAGTCAGGTTATCGAAATAAAATAAAAAAACATTTTATGAAAAAAGACGGTCTATTGATTTTTATTTTTTTATTTATTAAGAAAACAAACAGTCATACATAAATCTTGAGTAAGATAATGAACAGAAAGACAGACCTATAGTTTCCTGAAAAGTACTAACTAAAACGTGGCTAATATATTAAGTGTAATATGACAATATAGCAAACATAAACTATTTTGTAGGAAATATAACAAATAAAATAAGAATTTAAGTGTGCATTACCAGGTGTTTGATAAAATTGGGAGAAAAACACATCTGTAAACATCAGAAACTAAATTATTCATTCAGTATACAATTTATCCTTAATTCTATTTATGTAAATGCTTTTTCAGAGAAGCACCCGTACAATTGAAGCACCCGTACAATTTCTACAGTTTACAGGTTACAGATTTCTACAGTTCAAAGCAGGGATCGGAACCGGTTTTTCGCAAAAACCTCGAAATAACCACATTTCTCGAACTATTTTACACTTCATATATAGGACTCAATTGTGTTTTGAGGTAACGACTGCGTATTACTAGATTGACCAATTAGAAATGAAATAATTAACAAAGAACGAAAAAAATACGTTTTCGTTCCCATACAAAAAATACCGGTATCCGATCCCTGGTTCAAAGACCCAGTAGTGTAATTTATTCAGTAACCCATTAAGTGTCTATATTTATAATAATAATAATAATAAAGCATTTATTTCAGGCAACTAAGGCCCATAGTTACAAATACCTTACAGACTAACATACATACAATATAACATTAAACACTAATTATGAGACGGTGAAGAGCATTGGGCTACTACTCGTATTTAGTCGAGTCATATGTTCCGGTGTCGGACACGGAACGGCGTGCTGTGAATCATCCTTGTATCCTTTAGTCATCACCATATTAGTCGTAAGACGTCCACTGCTGGACATAGGGCCAGTCATTGTGGCACTCTTTAGGGGAGCCCAAGTTGGCTATGATGTTACGTAATTCCTCATAATATACCCTTTCAACTGTCCATGAACGAAGCAGTTTCAATAGGTAGATTTTTAAAGCGCGATTTCCAGAAAGTACTCGTAAATAATCTTGAGCTAATAAAAGTTCCAATTAAAGTTAATTCGAAGCATTCAAGGAGCTTTTCGTAGCATTTTTTCTGCAAACAAAAAATAATGTAGCGAATTAAATCTGAAATATATAATTAAGGGTGGTACACGGAAGTCGGGCTTTCAATTAAGTAAAACTTTATGTAGGTACAGGACTGAGTAAATTTATCCCGTGAAGTGGTTCTAAAAAAAGGTTAAGGTAAGTTTTTCAGCGTGCAATAGTAGATTGTGTCTCAAGGGAGCAAAATTCTAAAGCATTCACCACCACCGCAGGCCGCGCCAGTCTGTGACAGGCTTAACGCATACGAACGCTATTGATGGACAGTTATAGATATTTGTATAAGGACTTATGTCTCAATTGAACAATACAGCATTGTCATTTTAATTGGATTTCCGTTTGCCATCAGTACACTTAAACTGCGTAACATTTTAGGCCGTATGTTACTAAGACTCACGTGTCACATGCACCCTTATTCCTTGATATACTGTATTTAAAATCAACAATGGCGTATGTGTCCATTGATAATATTGCACATGCTACCAATTTAAATCAATCAAGTTGTAGATACTTGGGTAATGCTATCCCTTCCGCCCTTCACAGAATAATTAAACACGGCTTCTGAATCGGCTTCGGCGTATTGTAATTGCTTTCAATTGATATGGAAATGGATTGGGGTGGGCATATTTGCGAAGGATCGGCTTGATTGTCGGTTGTTATTAACTTCCGTGTAAAGATTAGGATTAGGTAGATACACATCTTAGGGCGGGTTGCACCGACTTACGATTACAGACCGATCAACGTTAAATATGGCGCTGACAGCTGTCAGTTCATAGAAACTTGTCAAACGTTCCATACATTCAGATTTTAACGAACACCGCTTACGATTACAGACGGTTTGGTGCAACTCACCCTTAGAGAGACATGCGGAGTTATTTGGGAAATGGTTTTGACATTTGGCAATGTCAACATGTGGCATGATGAGTGGTTAGCCTAGTGGGTGGTGACGCTACCTGCGAAGCTAAAGTTGCCGGGTTTGAATCCCAGTAAGGGCTAATAGTGATCACTTTATTTACTTTAATATCAAAGTTTTAACATTTCCTTTACACTTTACCAAAATGTTATCAACACAAACACAACAATAAGAAAATATAAACTTACGCAATAAAAGAAACCAAAAATCAGATTAGGTATACCTAAATAAGAAAACTTGGCCCAGATCGGTGCCAGGCGGTAGGGTGTCCAGAAGGCGTAGCACGGTTTCCATTTTGTCACTTATCGTTGTGGATAAGACATCTATCACTCTCGCACTCGCATACTTGTCAGAACGTGACGGATGTCTTTTATCCACAGCGATAAGTGATAAAATGGGGTCCGGGTCAGGAGGCATTGGCTTATATTTATAAAGTTTTAAAACGCTGGTGCCCCATGACCCTAAGATCTAGACGCCGAAAGGCTCAAACAAGTAGCCACTGTCGATGCCATATTTGGGCCTTTTGTGTGACTCGGTTGAGTCAGCAGCAGCACCAGCCCTCATTGAGGTCCCAGGAAGGTGGGACGCCGCAAGGGTATCGACGCAAGTAGCGTCCCATACTTGGGCTGTTATTCGCTACGCGCTAATGCGGCTCACCCCGCCGACCACCCGTCACGAAACTAGACCTCTGCCTACGCTAAGTTACTATTTACGCATCGCGGTGTCAAGATATAGCTGTGGGTGATCGTTGAGGTGAGCTTAAAACAAGTTACAGAATACGGGGGCTGTTCAAAACGCCCAGAAGGGGTTGTTTTGGGGCCTCGCGATAACCGGGTCAGTTCTAACCACTTATGAACTAACTAAATTATCCAGGATGGACTCACCAATTGTGTCGGCGTTTCCGCTAATAATTCAGTCAATTACCGTCAGAATGTCAAGAGGTCGAGTCAAAGTCAGGATCTTGCTGCTGGCGTCCTCGCGAAGCCGAAGGCCCAATCCGAACACGAGGAACTGCCCCGCGCGGAGTCACGATCTGACACCGATTTCTCTACTGGCGCTCGAGAGCACAATGCACAGTAGCTGAACTCTGGACTAACGTTCCAAAAACCGAATTTACCACTTAAATTTATACAATTCTTTCCGCAGCCCGCGCTGCTTCCCAAGGAGGTTATGTTGACCGGGTGCCGGAGTGGCAACATACCACGTTAAGCCTGCAACACACTGGCGCGTCCTGCGGTAGCGGACAATAGAAAATTTGACAGCGGCGGACAAGTTTACTATCGTCCGCCACGGCCAGGCCGCGCCAGTCTGTGAGAGGCCTTATTCTCCCCACTGACAGCTCAACTGTCACTTTTAACTTTTTAATTCTTAAGGGTCCTTCACCCGGGCCCACACACCGCATGAACAGCTCTTAAGGGCCCCTCACACGGGCCCGAGCAACGGTGGTCGCCCCAAGCTCCAGGGCATCGTCGGGCATCGGGTCATGAATATTTGTTTCAGAATCTTGGATGTTTTCTATGTAAATAAGTAAAGACTACGTATATCTATTATAAATATATCGTATCCATACCATAACACAAGCCTCATTGAGCTTACTGTAGGTATTTATTAACTTCAATTTCTGGAGGGTGTTTTTGAGAGATTAAGTTATTGTTACTCATAAATCTTTTAGTTTTTGTGTTTCCTTTCCTCAGCGAAACTTAAATTTATTAAGAGCAAGCAATGTAATACATGAGAGGAGGCCTGTGCCCAGCAGTGGGACGTATATAGGCTGATGATGTGAAGCAATGTAAAGTATATGTATCAAAGTGTTGAGTTATTAGTTACTTAGGCAACGCTTTAAGAAGCAGTTCCATTTTGTCTCTTGGACGTTACCAGGAAGCAGTTCCCGCGAAGGATACGGGCTGAATCCGCGATTACTGTATGGTGAATGATTTCTAATAGAATAAGTGATTGTATGAATGAGCGAACGCACTTGTATGCTTCAGTTGGGGCCAAAATTCCTTCGTATGTTCTCCTCTACATGTCGCATTTATTTCTCAACCGATTGTTGTGAACTTTTGGGATCAGGTTCAACAACCTACATAGAATTTTGATGTCAATTTAAATTTAGTTTTTTTTAAAGTCTTGCTTGCGAGTTTTACAGCTCACAGATAAAGTAGCGATATCGTAGGTATATAGATAGGTATATAAACAAACTACTAAACCTTGTCTTAAGTATTTAAATAATCTTTCTTAACTTAATAGAAAACGTAGTTTACAATGGAATTGCGTCGTCCAATTTACCTTTTAGAAACAAGGCCAGCTTAAACCTTTATTCCGTGTTTAAAATGGCGTATACTCGATGTAAAACTCGTTCAGTTCGACTTGTTAAGAAAGGAGACAGCATTTCAAGATAACATCGCAATTTCGTTCGATAAATAACGCTAAAGTGAAATTTAACTGTTTATTTCGGCCGTATTTTTTCTTTCCGGTAAATTTACGGTGTCATTTCGTGTAACCAAGCGTCTTTATTGACTTAAAGGATGTTATTGACCGTGACGTTTGAAACGGCGAAAGACGCGCTTAAGGTACAACACCCCTGCTTTGGAATATTTTCGGTTAAAGGGTGTTTTGAAGCTAGCATTTTTGTTGTTTATAGGGTTCCTATCCTCAAAAGCAAAAAAAGGAACCCTCATAGGACCACTTTGTTGTCAGTCTGTCCGTCTGTCAAGATACTTTTTCTCAGGAACACGAGGAGGTATCAAATTGAAATTGAAATGGAATACTCAGGTCTGCAGTCACTTAGAGGTCTTTGGTTAGAGTTTTATGGTAGGTTGATTTATCTTACCTTATCTAAATGAGGGCCCTTTCTGTTGCACTTCCACCCAGTGGGATCTTTTGTGCATTTGCCCTCTCCTTTATGCCTACTCCCAAGCTCCATCATATCCACGAAACGGATGATGCAGTTCAGCGGTAGTACCTTGAATTCCTTTGGTTGCGGATAGCGTTACCAAAGTGATTCATTCTTTGTCTGGCAAGGGCAGGATGGCAGGTAGGTTTACGGTAACTGTAAAATAACAGAAGCCCGACAGAAACTGGCTGGCTTTAAGCTTAATATAAACCCTATATACAGCCGAAAATTATACCTAAGGTAAGATAAGTTTTTTTTATTGTTACAGCTGTGTACATTGTGGTGGTAGTCATACAATTGTAGAATCAACAGTCTGCCCATTTCGGAGGTACAATATTATATCCTAAAAATAAACCTGCAATGCTTAGAACCAGCAGTCAGGATCTTTTATTTACCAAGCAGAAAAAGTTCAATGAACTATATTTCGATTACGGACAAAAAATCTGTTATTTTCATACAAAAGGCAGCCTACTAACCGGGGCATAATTTATTAATAAAATAGGGTTGTAGACTGGAAAATTATTTTTACCTACTCCAAAAGAAAGAAGGCATAAAAATAAGCCTAGTGACGAAAATCCCATTCAGATATCTCAAAGAATTACGAAGCTACAACCGTTAATATTGCTTGTTAGAGAGAGAAAAGGGCAAATAATGTGTGACGTCACGTCACGTTACGCGAGGGGCCGCGTCGACGGCGGCGTAGAACACGACGGGGCGCGCCACGTTGCCGTCTATTAGTGACGTCATAATCCACAAGCGTCATCGTTTCATATGAAGTTGCGGTTTGCGAATAAGGGACAGAACATACCCCTTCTTATAACTTTGGACACTTATAACTTCGTGATTATTTAACCTTTTGCGTTGATTTGTTCTCAATTTGACTACATTTTTAATCCTTTTTCGAAAAATTTAATTTTATTGATCATTTTATTTAGTGTCTACACCCCACTTCAATATTTAAACGCTACACTGGAACAACACTGAACCATAAACTGCTAAAACCATATTCCTTCCTTTCAGTTCTGCCTTAATCGGGAAAAAAAGAAAAGTCAGGATGACGTAATTCGTCATCCTGACTTTTCTTTTTTTCCCTTATGTACACTTTCTAAAAAGCACATCGAAAATTATAAAATAATATATATCGGCTTGATTCGCAGATAAAATTGTAATTCAATGTGGATCCTGACAATAACATTTTATATTTCTGTGTTATTTTTTCCTACCCCAGCCTTAATGCTGTTACATAAAACGCCCATAGCATACCTTTATACATAAATTTTTTGCACGTATTATACTCAATACTGTCATTCAAAAAGCAACCATGCTCCTAACAGTTAAAGTTCTAAATATAACAAATCATATTACGTGTATAGGAGTTAGTGGAAGATATTCGTTTGAAAAAAGGGTATATTCAGTATAACAATGCGCAATTTCAACGGTAAGCTAATAACGCACGTACGACTTTCAGAAAACTCGACCTACACAGTGTTCTACCCCTGCCTGCACAGTTCTTAGATTACGAAATGTGTGCCGGGATGGGACCTTATCACATCGTTTTAGAGTTTAATTTGGAATAAATAGAGCGTAAACTAAAGTATGGTGGTATTGTAAGTCAGAGATAAAAAACTGTTGTTTTTTGGTAGTCGCAACGGATGAAATTTACCGTTTACCTTACCTACCTTACCTTTTATGTTTTTTTACCGTGTGTTTTCCTTCTATGTGTATGTAAAGTATTTTCGTTTGTGCCTCAATATACTTACCAGCACAATATACCTAAGTTTGAACCCTTCCTGAGGCGTTATCGACGACCCGTTTAAACTAGTTGGTAGTGACCCTACCCACAAAGCTGAGAAGTCCTAGGCTTGAATCCCGGTTAGGGCATTTATTTCTGTGATGAGCACGAATGTTTGTTTCTGAGTCATTGTCTATGTAGGTATCTGAGTGTTTATTTATCTATATAAGTTTTTTTTTATCGCCGTCTAGTTCCGATAGTACTACAAGCTTTGCTTAGTTTGAAACATTTGTGTAAGGTGGTCTGTAAAAATAATTATTTAGTTTATTAAGTCTTCAAGTGACCACCTCTTACTATCTTTATTTTTTTTCTGGTGCAGAATATTTTGAAGTCTATAGGTACACAATATTGGCTAGATTTGAATTATTGATTAATTTTAATTCAGTTTATTACAAGTCTCAAATGAAAAATGTACGTACGTAGGTACAGCTAAATTACTTTCGAGACGTTATTGCACTTGTAGTTGTTACCGCTGTAGCCAGCCTCACACACACATACGTCTGTGTATGTCAACGTGTACGTGTGTTCCAGTAAATATACAAATACTACTACAAATGTAAAAACGTCTCGAAAGTAATTTACCTGTACATGACTGATTGACTGTTGATACCAAATGACGATAGAAAATAACACAAAACTTTGCTTGGTTTGTATTTTTCTTACCTATTCTAATATAGACGAGACGAGTGGCGGAAAAAGGGGAGGTCTTTGTCCAGCAGTGGAACACAATATAGGCTAATAAAATAGAATGAAATTAAAATACTAACATATATAAGTATTATTAATATAAACAAACAATGTCTGTCTTGTTAGTTTGTTTATATGTAATAGGTAATCTCCGAAACCACTAATCCGATTACAAAAAACATTTCACCTGTGGATAGACTGGGTTGTCTTAATGGTCATAGGCAATTTTTTATCCCGCGGGTTGGACTGCATTCTCTACAATACGCGGGCGAAGACGCGCACACGTAGCTAGTAGTGGTATAAACTGTTTGAAACAAGACTAACTAAGGTAATTTACAATTAAGACATGGCAATTTAAATAAATGTCAGAATCTAAATTGATTCAGCCTTTACTAAGAAACAATTAAATATTTCGAATCGCTTTGCGCCGGGAATTCAATGAAACTTACCAATAATTGCGGTACCTCTTTATTATTTAATTGGTTTCGGGAAAGAGCTCTTTTCTGGCGTGTAATTTTTTAATGGAAAAACTTAAGCCTTCAAAGGCGTGAAAGGAATGTAGGTTTTGTGTTTGATGCGACATTGGAATCGGGTTGGAGATTCTTGTATTAGGTTACATAAAGCTGAATTTCTATCAGAGATGTATGTACCTACCAGTGGCAGAGCGCCCATACCAACTTTGCCCATTTTTTTAGGCAAGCGTAGGTATACTCTAAACTTTTTCAAAACTTTTTTTTGCTGGGGAACTTAAATGGGGAAATACCCATCGAATATTTTCACGCGCCGCCACTGGACCTACTAAGTTGTATTTTGGTCACATCACAAGCTTGACAGCTAGGTGTCACTTGGATGAACAATGGATTAAATTGAATAGACTCGTAATTCTGGGAGTGTATTTGCGTGCATCGCATCGCATCATAAATGAGGCTATCTTCAGCAGAAACAAGGTAACCGATGTAGCCCTACGAATTGCTAAGCTTATGTGGCAGTGGGCGGGGCACATTGTGTACGTAGAACCGATGGTCCTTGGGGCGAAATGGTTCTCGAGTGGTGACCACCGGAGCCACCACAAGGTGGACTGGTGACCTGTTAACCCTTCCTCTGCCAGAAATCCACTCAACTAGTCCGTTGGTTCCCGCTGACCCACATATGGGTCAGACGTCTGGTCTCCCAGACGTTTGCTTTTTTACCCACTGGCCCATATGTCGGTTGCGGGAGTGCGCTTAATGCGGGTGGCGCAGGACCGGTCATTGTGGCACTCTTTGGGGGATACCTATGTCCAGCAGTGGACGTCTTTCGGCTGATATGATGATCCATTAGCGATACTTAGATTACTTTTATCACTATAGATAAACTGGTGATCCCTTGTTTTACAGACAGAAATTTCATAGAATTTTGTTTCGCAGAAAATGTTTCACATAATATTTAGTTCTTGTATTTTTAGTTCGAATATTATTCTTTCAACTTCCATTTACTTGAACGAAACATTTTTCTCAGAAATACCATTCAATGTTTTGTTTTTTTAAATAACAGATTTATCACACAGTAGAATTATCTTAGGTATATTTTTCTTTCGCAGACAGAAATTTCATATAAATTCGTTTCACAGAAAGTACTTTCATATAATATTTGGTTCTAGATTGTATTTTTATTTCGGATATTGTTGTTTCACCGCCTCTTTACTTGAATGAAACATATTCCTCAGACACACGATTCAATTAATTTTAAAACTAACTTGTTCAGTTATAAACTTTATCAATTAAGAAGTAGAATTATGATCTAATTAATATTGTCATTGATACAATCATTTCCAGTTTTCAGCGAGCGAAGCGAGCGTGCCGCGGCAGCGGCCGGCAAAGCGCCAGAACCGACAGTTTTCAATAATACTTAAAATGCTTACTCCAATTTACGCAATGTAGCATGATTCTCTACAAAACTTTGCTTAAAAAAAGCGATGGTGAGTTAAACAGAATTCACAGTAGTTAAAAACATACCACTCAATAAAATGTATTACTTATTAATTGCGTTAATATGAGTACTAAACAAATCTGCTGTATTACTGTCGTATATACAGAGTTTATTTATTTATTTGATTGCCACTTTATGGCCAGTTAAGACGTTAGCACTACAGCAAAATCACGATAGTCTTTCATTAATTACCGGCGTAAAGTCAATATTGCTAGTACGCAGTCTGTTTGTCCGGCGACTAATTACCAGCATGTCCGTGTCCCCTTTGCCCTTCTGGACAATCTAATTAACTTGTCTTTTAGCACTATCCTACATTTTCTAAATGTATAATGTACATACTTGAATATGTACGTGTTTTATAGGAAGCTTATTAAGCCAGTTGGCAACAGACTGTTCAATGAAGAGGATGTAGAATAAGATTACTTTTTTTGTAAGAGTCTAACGCGATATTTATTTACCTTTATTTTTGCCTCTGTTGCCATCTATATTTATCTCCAAAATGTATATATATGGCTTACATGCATACCTACATAATAATACTATTTATGTTTCAGGTAAGACTTGCATGGCGATGTAGGGGCACACGGGTGAACTTACACATGTTGGTAAGTCAGCGTGACCCGACCTGCCGCTGTTATTCAATTATACATGTTTTATTTTATTTGACAATTATCAAATCTTCGCGATCGCGCTTATAGCGATCACCTTTAAGAGGCTACGCGACCCCTCTGATGGTCACGATCCAAACAGTGCTGTTAGGGATCTCTTCCAGTTAACCTTTGAGCAATTGAATGGAGAACAGGAACCAGACGCTCACAGTGTATACCTTCCCCGAAAAGCGTCTGGACTGGTCATGAGGGATTTAATGTTATTCCGTAGTAATTCTATTTTCACGCCACTGCTCGGAAATGTGGTCAGAATCCAGGCTTCAAAACTGTGGTCAGCTGGACGTCGCACAGACAGGCCTTCTATGAATTCAAATTGTCCAACAATATTTTTGTTGTCAAGTTAGAATAGCGATTTTACCAATCACGGGGTGCCGCGCGCGGCCACGCTCCTTTGTTTATTATTAAGATCTTTAATTATGTACATAGGTACTACATTTAGTCTCAAAAAAGCAATAGATGAACAGGTCTCCTCGAACGCACTCTTCCATCGACTGCCTACTTTGCAGCCTCTACAACAATGCATTTACCGACGAGACAAAATTCAAAATAGTCTCCGTTTGATCGCATACCAGTACCTACCCAAACCATTAAGCTCCGTTTTATGAACGAACGGCACACAAATATTTTCTCATATTTTATGTCATGTTACAAACATGTTAAGTAATGTATGAATGAAAAGGAAAGGCACAGAAGGAATACCTACATGGGACCTAATAACAAGGGCCTTCATTTGTAGAATTCTGAAGCAATATTATTTTTCGCTGGAGTAGTGGTTAAATCACGCATGAATGATTTTTAAACCCTTTTAACTTATTACCATGGAATACGTTAGTAATAAAAATCATTTTTAGTATCAACCATTAAGAATAAAATTAATAAATACCTAATTTGGGACATGAGCTATCAGCGAAGATGAGATCCAACTATTTGCGTATTTTTGCATGCGGTTCATGTGCCCACCCTCCCTCCGCGCGTAAACATGGAAATACCTATAAGTAAAGCAAACCCCCACCAATGATGACTAGACCGTGTTTCGCCTCTATACGAGGCATCATCAGGAGATGCTGCCTCTCAAAGCTGAAAACACACGAGCGTCTTTCGACAACGTGTTATCAGCGGCGTGTGCTCAGCTACTTTGGACACATAATGAGACGCGGAGACAGCTTCGAAAATCTAGTCATCTTTGGGAACACAGAGGGAAGAGGAGGCGGTCCTTTCGCTAACAATGCTGACAAGAGCCGACGGAGTGAGTTCCTCCGTTCCTGACTTTCATCCCACGACGACCACGCTCTTAAGACATGAAGGACCGACCAGAGAGTGATGACTGTATCAATTCACCTCACTCTAAGCCGGGTTGTAAGAAGCTGTGACCTCAGTCATATTTATAAACCGCTACACGTGCCGTAAGAAGGATGTTTATTCATCCAACATTAGACCACTATTATGCGATTAGCGGGAAATCGAGACCATAACCTTGATTATTAGCTGTACCACTCATTTATAAAACTTAACATACCTCTGTTGACTAAAATGTGTTTTATTTTTCTCGAAAACACAAATATGGCTTTTTAGCTAATATACGTTTATGAACGTTATGTATGAATAAGGCCAGTGGAATATAGAATAATCAGCCGAAAGACGTCCGCTGCTGGACTAGACATCGGAGTGATAAAGTGGGCGTTTTTGCGCCACCCACATCCAGTGGACTCCCACGACCTTTACCAGGTCATCATCCCAGCTTGTACCCACGCTGGGTCTTCCGTGGGTACGTGGTGGCCACTCGCGAAGCTTTCCACCCTAACGCCCCCCTACTGCCACGTAAGTTTAGCGATTCGGAGGGCCATATCGGTTACCTTAGCATTGTTATTGTTTGTCATTTTCTGTTCTATCCATAGTGAACTTACAGGAAGGAGGGGATTCTTCGTCGATTGAAAAATCTTAACCTTGAGCCGAGTCGATTACTTAATTATATAGTCTGTGTTAATTAATCATATCATTGAGAGTGACAGATCTGCGACATGGGGACCCGGTTTTTTCGACACCAATTCGATTAAATTTTAATCCCACATGCGCAAAAAGTAATTTTGAATACATAGGTAGCCTTTTCCCTCGTTGATCGTGTCCCAAATAGTGAAATCCGGCGCCGCAGGAAAATAGCGAACATCGGAAAACTGTGTAAAAATGGCCATGCTTGCGTTAATCTTAGATGATAAGTGTGAGCAAGAACGGTAGTTATGTACAGTATGCTAATTTCTAGAACCGATACAGACAAGCATATATTATAGGGAGGTTGGTCAATTGACCAAATTTTAGTGTCACTTTGGGAGCATTTATGATTCGGGTACGGCTAAGAGGTACAGTCAAGTGCAAAAAATTGTATCGATTGAGTCCTCTCGTAAATACGACCGAAACCTTAATCCGCTGACACAAGAGCGATGGGACAAACATTTATGAGTAAATTGTATGCACCCATATTTTTATACTTGAGTGTACGAAGACGGGTTACAGTTTTTTGACCTTTTTATGCTTGTTAAATAATATCACTAGGTTCCACCCGCGACTTCGCCTGTGTGAACCCGGGATAAAATATATCCTAAAATCGAATCCAGGCTATAAAAAAACTACGTGTACGATTGTGACGAAACTTTGCATATACAATGAAATGAGGCATATCTATGTTTGTAATTAGTTTATATGGCTCCAGTTTATAAAACAAACGAAACACAGCAAAAACAAGTTTTGTATCTAAAACTTAAATTCGCTGTATTTTTTTTACTATGCTATCTGAAGCTACATAAACAAATTACAGATCTCCAGGTATACCTCATGTCATTGTACATGCAAAGTTTCGTTATCCAACACGTAGTTTTAAAATCGACTGTACTAAAGTTTGAGAATCGAGCTTACTGCGGACTTTTAACGCACCTCTAACTCGCTTCTTTTTGCGATTCTAAGCCGCCTCGCGAAGTTTTATTTAGAATATTAAGCGTGAAGCCAGTTTTATTGGAGACAAAGATATATTGCCCTGTTCCTCACCGAGACATTTACGGAACCTCTAAACTCGTGCTTTAACTGCGGACATATTCCACACTCGAGTTTTAAACAGCGGTAGGAATTAAAGTGAAGAAAGAAAAGTAGAGTACAGATCGGTATAACGCCATTAACACACACCTGGCTATAACGTGGCAATTAATTACCGCCCGCTACGGGTGCGGAAAATACCACTTCCTAGCCAGGGGGAGACGTTGAGTGGTAATTAAGATAGCCTCAAGTGACATGTTTGTCCCTGCTAGCCCGATATTATTTATTTTACCGCTCTATGTGAGCATGATTATTTAGAAAAAAAAATCATCTAGGTATTTAATTGGTGATAGATATGGAGAAATAATAACTCGGTATACGCCAGGTAACCGTTGGGTGGTCTACTTACGTGTATTAACTATGCAGCTGACAGTTAATCCTGTAATTACGCGAATCGAGCTGTTAACGGCCTGTTTATGGCGGGCATTACGTACACGAGGACCTGGGGAAATGCGTGGGAAATGTGAGGTTTTCCGCACAGGGGGAAAATGTAAGATTTGTACAGATTCTGGTTAAATAGACGCGCATTCGGTGCAAAATTCTAGCATTACTTGGTATTTGCTTTCAACAAACCGCGTCCGTAGCAGAGTTTCTGAACATATAATTTCATCTCTTTCGTTTGGCGAATTGTACGTGCACCGTCTGATGCTCAGACATCCGTAAAGATGGCGGCGGACAACCGATCCGGCCTGGCACGGTAAATATATTAGCTCAGGTGGTGTTTCAACACACGTGTACTTACCGACTGCCCTGTCTGGCACTTACAGTTTACTGTATCGACGCCTATCTGTGTGAGAGCGTCGCATCGGACGTATTTTATTTACTGCTTTTAGGAGACAATCATACTGTGGTTGACGGGAATCGCAGGAACATTAAAGGACTTATTTCGTGACCGAGCCCCGTATCCGCAGCACTTGTACTCTGAGAGATACCAAGTGAAATTGCCTCTAACTTTCATCTCTGCAAATAATTCTCTCGGCGACGCGTTTATTTATATTGCCACGCAAATGTTAGACCCAAACGTCTTTGGCTGGGCCTAGCTACACATTTTGCATTTATATTCTTGAACACACGACCTTGTAAAATATTTCAATAAGATTAAATTACGAACGTTATTTCGTTTTCTGACTGCAGAAAAAAAAATGTAGCCTACAAAGTAAGCAACCTAAGCAACATTTTCTGATATTGTAAAATTATTGTACGATAGGAATAAAGACGAATTTAAAGCAACTTCTTATGAAGTGTAGCAGCCAAAAGATTCACAGCCTGCTTCCGATAATTTAGGTTAGCCTTAGGTAGGTCAGGAATTGTCAACCTTTTCTTTACTAGTGGCGATCATTATGATTACCTTAAGCAACCTTCTAAACGACTTTAACCATTGTGAATATAACATTTTAGGTAATGGCGCTGTATACTATAATAGATTTTGTTTTCTTTCTAACAATTACCAATCTATTTTAAATGAGCCAGCATAAAAACCAGTCTCTGGTCTGTTAGCCAAAACAAGTGACTTTAGAACTACCTATAGTAAGGTTTATTGAGAAAATAAAACTTAAGAAGTCACTGTCAGCTAAAATAGGCATTGTTTTCTTTGTTATTACTCGTAAGATCTTGACAAACCTAAGAATTTTCATATTACCTAGAAGTGGTCGGAACAGTAAAATACCACTATGTATGTTGAAGAGCTTAACACGTTGACAACTAGGGCACAATTGCACTACGACAAGTAAATACTTCGCTGCGCGTACAAGGGTGTTTGAGCTCTTGGGCAGGAAATTAAATATGGCTGGCGTGTTAGACCAACTCAAGTTTCCAAGAGTGAAGTCTTTTGTTGAGAGTCTAGGTTATTTTATTAGTAATAGCCTTTTATAGTTGACCGTATTATGTTATGAATATCGTTTAAGAAACTAGGAGCATTATGCTGTGTGCATGTTCTGTTCAGTAATTAAAATAATTTAAACTAAACTCCAATGTCTAGTAACGTGCACCCAAAAACAGTGTAATTTATTTATTACACTGCACACTATTTACGTCACACCTGGCAATAAAGCAGCAATTACCGCACGCTACGCATGCGGAAAATCCCACTTCCTGGCCAGGGAGAGACGTAAAGTTTTAACTCACCACAAGCGGTAATAAAGAAAACCTCAGATCGCATATTTATCAAATACCTGCGATCTGAGCGCTTTTTTGTTTTACCGCCCTAGGTAAGTAATAAACACATATGATTATTGATAGAGTATTCACCTAATTAGGTATAGGCAAACACACATTGAACCAGTTTGGCCCAAACGTTAAATACGTACGTACCTTAATTCTAGAATCTACATTTAGTAGATAGGTTTACTAACTTTTGGCGTAGCATTATTTGCTTAAGGGCCTGTTTCACAATCTCAAGTTAAAACATATCCGTCAGATAAATGTAGGCTGTCACTTTTCTTTTATATGACGGGAGAAAAGGATAACAATAATTTTAACTGGCAGATAATTTTATCCGGCGATTGTGAAACAGGCCCTAAGTATTATTTCCTAGCAGTTATCATGTCAAAATGCTGAAATATTTACGGTTTCACAATTAAATTGGTATTGAACTGTGAAACCGTAACTATTTCACTAATTTTATTTGTATATAAAACATAACCTAACCTGACAGTTGAGTTGTCCAAACGTACGTTTCAAAAGTTATGTAATGACCCGTCTGTTCATATATACATATATATACATCTGTTTGAAAGCGGATTGAGCTAACGAAGTTAACTTGCTTTTGTACCACATTTTTATGTAAAATTAAAGATTTGATTTGATTTGATTTCCGACTTTCAGTTAATTTTCCTACTTTAATTATAACTTTATTTCATATAGTAATACTAAAATTGGGTTAAGTTTGATACGTTTTTGAAGTTTGGTAGAAGTAAGGCTGCGCCTTTTGATTTAGCGGCGCGATAAAGCTGTAATCATTTCATAACTGAGCTTATGTGCGCCAAAATTTACACTTCGTGATATCCCTGACAGTCATAATCCAGCCGAAAGACCTGAAGAAGCAGATCAGGACTTGCTAAATATCGTGAATATGTCAAGACTAGCTTCTGTTGAAAATATCAAAATGAAACTGTGTACCTACTAGCGCCATCTGTGTAAAGCTGTTAGTAACGCTTGTACAGCAATCAATGTCACTTCGAATACAACAAAATCTGTAACACGTCGTTTTATTTTAGGTTATGGACTCAGTTCCTTAAAAATTGCTATTTTACAAGTTAAAAGTCAGAATTATCATAAAGTGTTGTGTGATGGACTAAAGGACTTGTGTGTTTTACGATTGAACTAAGAAAAATAAGTAAAACTGTGCAAATAGTAATTGATAGTTAACCGTTATTCAAAATCATGGCTTCTAGCTCAAGTTATTTAATAAACGTACCGAAACTAAAAGGTCGTGAATATTATAGTGAGTGGTGTTTTGCAGTAGAGAACTTTTTAATACTGGAAGACATGGTTAAGTGTATAAAGCCAGATCCAGAAAGGCCGGTGACGGCGGCAGAAGATAGCAAAACGAAAGCTAAATTGATTTTGACAATCGACCCGTCAATCTATGTTCACATCAAGGGCGTGGAAAAAACGGAGGAGTTGTGGAAAAAGTTGAGGCTACTATTTGACGACTCAGGCTTTACAAGAAAAATTAGTCTATTGAGGAATCTAATATCTGTTCGGCTAGACAACTGCACAACGATGTCGTCCTATGTAACTCAAATTGTCGAAGCGGGTCAGAAATAGTCAGGAATGGGATTCAATATAAGTGACGAGTGGATAGGTTCCATCATGCTGGCAGGATTGAGTGAAAAATATATGCCAATGATAATGGCCATAGAACACTCTGGAATAGCCATCACGACGGACGCCATTAAAGCGAAATTAATGGATATGGAACCGGAAAATAGTGACGTGCATAACGCCTTAGCATGTTTCCGCAGGCAACATAACAAAAATAACAAGTCTATGGTATGCAAAGATGGCGCGGGAGTACAGATGTCACCTGTCAACGTCAAGGAAAAACGAAACGTCAAATGTTATAATTGTAAACAGTTTGGACACTATCGTAATCAATGTGATAAAATTGATTCAAAAAACGATCGTCAAAAGAGAACCAGTAATGCGTTTAGTGCTGTATTTTTCAACGGGGACTTTCACAAAAGCGATATCTACGTGGACAGCGGGTCGAGCTGCCACCTTACGTGTAACGAACATTGGGTGATGAATGCGTGCTATTCTGGATTTCCTAAAGAGATTATGGTCGCTAACCAGAATAAAGTGCCAGTGTTATGTAGCGGAAATGTGAAAATCACGACTTCAACTGATGAGTGTGACTATGACATAGTGATCGAAAAAGTACTATGTGTTCCCAGCCTGACAACAAACCTCTTATCGGTAAGTCAGCTGATAAGGCAGGGTAATAAGGTGCAGTTTACAAGCGACGGATGTGAAATCTTAAATCGGAAAAATACATTAGTAGCTACAGCATCACTTATTAATGGTGTATACAAACTAAATACACCAACATGTTTAGTGGCTGCAGTATTTGAATCAGCAGATTTATGGCACCGTAGATTGGGACATGTTAATAGTCATAGCATAAATAAAATGCAGAATGCTGTGGAAGGTGTCAAGTTAGAAGAGAGGGCAGGTATAAGCAAGTCAAATTGTGTTGTGTGCTGCGAGGGGAAGCAGAATAGGTTGCCTTTTGCTAATGAAGGTAACAGAAGTACTGAACTGCTAAATGTGGTGCATTGTGACGTTGCAGGCCCAATGGAAAGGATGTCTCTTGGAGGTTCCAGGTACTTTCTTCTCTTCGTTGATGATCACAGTCGCATGACCCATGTGTTTTTCTTAAAGAATAAAAGTGAAGCATTCCAGTGTTTCAAAGAATATAAGGCCAAGGTTGAGAATGTCACATCAAAGAAAATAAAGATCTTACGCAGTGATAATGGTGGGGAATTTTGCAACTTAGAATTTGATAATTATTTAAAGAAGAATGGAATAATTCATCAGAAGTCAAATCCGTACACCCCGGAACAGAACGGCCTCAGCGAAAGAACAATAAGAACGACTACAGAAAAGACCAGATGTCTTTTGTTTGAAGCAAAACTTAGTAAAGAATTCTGGGCTGAAGCCGTTAATTGTGCTGTTTATTTGCAGAACCGAATTGTGAAGAATGGACTGAATGATCGGACACCATACGAACTGTGGACAGGGAGAAAGCCAAATCTTACTCATGTTAGAGTTTTTGGCAGCACAGTCATGAAGCACATACCTAAAAAAAAGAGACACAAGTGGGACAAGAAGTCAGAAAAGTGCATACTTATAGGTTATCCTGAAGATGTCAAAGGGTACAGGATATACAACCCTACAACTAGGAGTATCATGACTAGCCGTGATGTAATAATTATGGAAGAAAAGAATACTCACCAAGAACATCTAATTCAAGTGGATGAGATGCATGTTGAGTCTGTGAAGAGTTCAGTTCCAGAAAGCTCAGATCAAGTGGAGGATTCGTCGGAGATTGTCAGTGAGCTAGAGGATTCATTCATTTTCACTAGTAGCATAAACATACATGATGAAACCTATGTGCCATCAGAGGAGTCCACAACCTCTGATGAGGACCCTAATACAGGAAATAAAACTTCCCCAGTGAGGCAAAGAAGAAAACCTGACATGTATGGTTTCATGTGTATGAATGAAGACAAATCTGATACTGAGCTTACACTAAAGGAAGCACTACAAGGACCAGAGAAGGAGTTTTGGGAGCAAGCTGTGAAGGATGAATTACAAAGCTTTCAGGACAACAAAGCATGGGAAATTGTTGATGCTCCAAGTGGTGGTACTATTGTTAAGTGCAAGTGGGTTCTAAAAAGGAAATGTGACTCTGACAATAATGTGCGGTATCGAGCTAGGCTCGTAGCTAAAGGCTGTACTCAAAAATATGGTATAGATTATGAAGAGACATTTTCTCCAGTAGTTAGGTATACTACGCTAAGGTTATTGTTTGCATTGTCGGTTCAGTTAAATTTAGAGGTAATTCATCTCGATGTCAAGACAGATTTTTTGAATGGGGACCTGGATGAGACTATATATATGCAGAAACCTGAAGGTCTTGTTTGTTCTGATGACAAGAAAGTTCTAAAGTTAAATAAGGCTATATATGGGCACAAACAGGCATCTCGTGCTTGGCATAAAAAAGTGGATAATTGTATGTTAGCTGATGGTTATAGTAAATCGAAAATAGAACCATTTTTATATACTAAAATTGTTGTTAATCATAGAACTATGGTGTCATTATATGTAGATGATTTTCTTATTTTCTCAAATGACCAACAAGAATTGAAACATCTGAAAGAAATGTTGAGTAATAATTTTAAAATTAAAGACTTGGGTCAAGTTAAAGAATATCTTGGTATGTCAGTTAAATTTGATAAGAAAAATAATATTGTTACTTTGAGTCAAGAGAAATATGTTGACCAGTTACTTAGCAAGTTCAACATGTCAGAGTGTAAGACTGTTAACACTCCAATGGAGGCTAATTTAAAGAGTAAGAAAGAAGAGCTTTCAAACTGTCAAAATCCATACCAACAGCTGATAGGAAGCTTAATGTATTTAGCGGTTTTAACACGGCCGGATATTGCTTACTCTGTGTCATATCTTAGTCAATTTAATAACTGTAATAATGAAGAACAATGGATTTATGCGAAGAGAGTTCTAAGATATTTAAAAAAAACTAAGTATATAGGTTTAAAATATAGTAAAAATGAAAGTGTCACTATTCAGGGCTTTGTGGATTCAGATTGGTGTAGTGATATTAATGACAGGAAATCCTACACAGGGTTTTGTTTTACTATGTCAGGATCAGCCATATCTTGGAGTTGTAGTAAACAAAAATGTATTGCTCTTTCTAGTACAGAGGCAGAATACGTTAGTATTTCTGAGGCCTGTAAGGAGGCAGTTTATTTAAGAAACTTACAATTTGAAATAACAAAGAGAATGTATAAATTTACTTTGTATAATGATAATCAAAGTGCGCAAAAATTGTTAGTTAATCCTGTATTTCATAACAGAACTAAACACATTGATGTTAAATTCCATTATTGTAGAGACCTGGTAACAAATAATATTGTCTCAGTAAAATATTTGTGCACAGCTGATATGCCTGCAGATTTATTTACAAAAGGATTAAACACTGTCAAACATTATAAATTTATGAATGCTTTAGGCATTGTTAGAGTGTAGTAGCATCCTTGAATTTGCTTTGCTTCATGTATTAATGTAAGTTATATTTTGAGTGGAGGTGTTGAAAATATCAAAATGAAACTGTGTACCTACTAGCGCCATCTGTGTAAAGCTGTTAGTAACGCTTGTACAGCAATCAATGTCACTTCGAATACAACAAAATCTGTAACACGTCGTTTTATTTTAGCTTCTGCCCGCGACTCCGTCCGCGTGGAACTCGTTTATATCGCAGCTCCATACAAACTTTTAACCCCCCATTTCATCCCCTTAGGGGATGATTTCGGGGATAAAAACTATCCTATGTCACTCTCCATCCTTTCAACTATCTCCAGTTAAAAACTCACGTCAATTAGTCGCTCCGTTTGGCAGTGAAAGGCGGACAAACAAACAAACACACACGTACCTACACTTTCCCATTTATAACATTAGTATGGATGTGTCTAGTACAGCCTCTCTTAAGTGGGTGACGTACGAGCTATCAAATATTGAATTTGAAATTCTCGAGCTTGGCTCGATCACTCAAGGCAAAGTCAAATGTCACAAGGGATCCGCACCTACAGACTGCACAAACAAAACGGTTGCGCGTGATTCGCGAGAACGACAGATGTACGAGCCAAGGCGAGCTGTGAGCGACAAACTGACTCGGCGGTTTATAGAACGCGTATTTAGCACACACGCAAGTAAGGTCATCTAGGTATAAGTCCGCACTATCTTCTATCACCCCTTTTAGAGCTGTAAAACAAAGAATGTCTTCCCGCCCTAGGATCTCCTATATTTCACACTCAAGCCGAACGCCAGGACGAAAAATATGCGTTCTGAGGCTTTTTTTACCGCCCGTTGTATTTTCAAATGTTACGTATGCTCGTGGCCAGAAAATTGGATTTTCCACACGCGTACTGAGCGGTAATCACCATTTTATGGACAGGTGGGACGTAATAATGAATATTGGTTGAGTCACGCTAACGGAGCAGTCATGTATTTATCTGACCCTCCTAACATCTTTTTTCATCTTGCAATATTTCAAAGGCTTATGACACCACATATATACGCCACATAGTAGTTAGGTACAATATAATACAATACAATACAAATACTCTTTATTGCACACCTCAAAACATGAATCAAATAAACATAATAACTTATTAAAAAATAGATGTTGACAACAGGCGGTCTTATCGCTAAAGAGCGATAAGACCTATAGGATCGATAGGCGATAGGTACTTATAGGATCTGCGGCAGATTTTGTGTTAACTTTACATGACTAACGGCTATAGGCGAGTTCGGGTGAACATAATAAAAGTTTTTTTGTAGCTAGCTTACAAACTCAGCCGGATCTCGGAAACTAACTTAAGTAATTCGGCGTTCCGGAACATCGCTACTCATTTTCCGGGGTTTTCTCGATGGGCTATTCGTGTGGACGTGAGGTTCTGTTTATGCTTTCTGGGCTGTGAGCGCAGTTTTCCTAAGAGATTTCTGACCTTAGATTCAAAACGACAGGCCGGAGCCTTGGGTAGTACCTATGAAAATTATGGTTCTGGGTAAGGGCAAATATTTTTGTGAAAACCTGGACATAGGCTTCCCCAAAGACTGCCAAAGTAGTTGGTTCATATTTAGCTTCTAAGTCAATCCTCTAGGCTTCAGTGTCCGCAATGAATATTATATGTTCAGAATATTTCGTCAAAGTAATTTTAAACTAATAGGCCGTTACAATTCGTTTATATCACTTTGACATTGGTTAAGTTTTATGAATCTGGTTTAGAGATCATTGAAACACACATATATATAATGACAAAATTCGAATTCATTATTATTTTGTTCCAAAGATTCCGTAGACATACGGATATCACTATTTCGTAAAGCCCAAAATATCCTAGATCGGAAACTTATGGCTCAGCAATAAGATTCAATTTCATTTCCACTTTTTCGGTTTGCCCAAACAGCATTTATATGCAAATGCTAGGCTTGGGAGCGACCTCTGCTTCCGTTTCTAAGTTATTAGTGTTGTTTTACTTTATTTGGCTTCCTAGTCAATCTTGTAGGCTTTGGTATGGTATCCCGTATGAATTTATTATGCTGAATGAATGAAATTGAATTTTTTGGCATCTACTGGTTCCTTGGTTAATAAGCAATTTTTTGAGTGATAGAGTAACAACTATCCAAAACAGTTCACATTTATTGAACGAATGAGCGGAGTGAACAAAGTTGCCTGTTAGCTAGGGCCAGTATTCATTCGTATGAGGATCAGTCTCCTCTACAACCGCATTTCTCAACCGATTCTCGTGAAATTTTGTGAGCGGTTCAATAATTATATAGCAGGTATATTTTTACCGATAACATTTTCAGAAATTAAAATATATTTTAACCTTATAGCTTAGGCTGGTAGCTACGGTAGCCTAGTGGTTCAGGCATGCGACTGTCAAGCGGCGGTCGTAGGTTCGAATCCCGGCTCGAACCAATGAGTTTTTCGTAACTTGTGTACGGATTATTTACCGTTAGCTTTTCGGTGAAGGAAACATCGTGAGGAAACCGGTCTAATCCCAGTAAAGTCTGGATTCCCCTCTGGAGAGGAAGGTCAGGTGGCAGTAGCATTGGTAAAGCTAGTGCCTATACCTATGCCCTCAGAAGCCTTAGGGACGAGTTGCAACAGACTCAGCTGAAAATGGTTTACCATGATCTGGTTGAATCCTAATTGAGGTATAGTATCCAACTCTGGGGTAATAGTTACAAGTATAATGTGCAGGCGGCTTTCATTGCGCAGAAAAGAGCCATTAGAATAATGGCAAGGGTACCACAGGATACTCTATGTAAACCCTACTTTTTTGACTTCAGAATCTTGACTGTCCCCAGCCTATACATACTGGTTGTGCTCACGGACTTGGTTAAAAATTTGCACTTGATTGAAACTACAGAACAGAGGGCCAGACGGTTAGCTTCCAGACGTAGAGATTTACCTCAGACCGTGAACACCAGCCTTAAAGTAGTTAGGCATGCGGCAGGTTACCAGGCTGTTGGACTATTTAATAAGTTACCAGTAGAGTTAAAGTCACACACCAATAGCCTCCTTTTCAAAAATAAGTTGAAGTCGTTCTTGCTAAGGAAGTGCTATTATTCGGTAGAGGAATTTGTAAATGAACGCATCTCTGACTTATAAAAATATAATTCTATTATTCTTTAAATTTAAAATTTGACATCCTACATTTATATTTCAATCCAATTCCCATTTTATTAAATTACGTGTTTTTATATTTTAATTTTACTTTTAGTGGCATGTTTGTTTGATATTGTTGTTCATGTAGTTTAAGTAATCTATAAATTCAAACACAATGTAAATTGTTTTATGAATAAAGAAATAAAAAATAAAATAAATAATTACCAATTCTCGGGATAAAGTGGATATCGGGCTCCTTAAGGGCACAACCGGGAATAACGCTAGGAGGATGACTATTAAAACCTTATAGCTTCGCGATTTGTACTAGCTCATAGAGCCACTAGTGTTTTGTTATGTTTTATTTTTATTAATCATACATTGAAATACCAAACAATGAATTGAAATAGCTTACAAAAAGATTGGATGAAAATGTCCAAAGAATCAAATCCATTTCTCATTACGAGTGACATATTTATTCATCTAGGAAGTTTTTCACAGAGTAGCCTTATTTAATCCTCCTTGACAGGCCTTGTTTCTTCGGCTCAACCTTGGCTCACCTCCGAGGTGTTGATATACCCGATCGCGCTAGGGACAACCGACCACGTCATGCGGCAAGCTCGTGCGAGCGGGGTACCATGATTTGAATTTTCTACCTGTCACACATCGGTTTCATTAGACAGAAGTCCTTTGGATAAAGGGGCTCCATTGGTTACTTGTTATAATAATAAAATAGGAATATTTTTTTCATTTTTTTGCAGTGTATTTCATACCGTGATGTGATACTTATACTGTGGTGAAGTGGATGTAATTTTTATATATAACTTACTCCTAACTCTTTTTTTATTATTAATACAACGACGGTGGCAAACAAGCGTACAGCCTGTCTGGTGGTAAGCGGACACCGCAGCCTATAGATGCATGTAACTCCAAAGGCCAATGCCGACCCTTGATATGTTTGAGGATTCGCCGTGTTGACAGCTGAAGGAACAAGTTCCCTCGCTCTCAACACAACGCATCCCTGGGAGCTCTGGCGACCTTGCTCACCTCTAGGAACACAACACTACTGCAGAGAAAGTAGTAGTGTTATTATAGCTGTGGTCTTCTGCAAGGCGGAGGGATGACATTTCGCTGTGCCCTACCTCACCAAACTCATCTTTTTCTAACTAGTAAATAGGGACCGAGAAAGATTGGAAGCGTTCGAAATGTCGTGTTGGACACGGGTGGAAGGCATAAGCTAGACTGTGTGTGTGTCAAGGGTAAAAGAGGAGAGAGAGATCTTGGACACCATCAGCACTAAAAGGGGGAAAATCATTGGTAATTTGATACGTCTCGACAAATTCTTTAAAACCACCATGAAAGGAAAGATAAAAGGAAGGAGAGGCAGTAGAAGACGACGGCGCAGTTAACTCGACCAATTAAAGGAAAATGCTGGCTTCGTGTCGTATCAGCAACTCAAAGGGCTTGACGTATGATATAGAGAAATGTAAAATACTCCACCGACACACCTTTTAAATTTATGATGATGAATAGAAAGGAAAATGAATTTAAAACGGACTGCGATAGCTGTAGGAGCTAATTTTCATAGGAAAATGTAGTAAAACCAAGTCGACTAGTTTTCACGAAAGCAATATAATGACAAGACAAAAACAAAAAACAAAATACAAAAAAGTATAAAAATAATAGACAAAAATAGTATCAAAAAAGGTTGCAGGTGGGTGTGGGTCGCTTTTTAGCGATAAGACCGCCTGTTGTCTACCATTGTTTATGTTTAACTTACCTCTTTTTTATTTTTTTTACTATGTCTGGTGAGCAATAAAGAATATTTGTATTGTATTGTATTGTTGCATGCGCAACATCCCACCCCCTTGTGTGCGAAAGCGCACAAAGCTAGTCGGGCCAGCCAAAGAGTCCTACGTGTCTAGCCTGATCAATTTTTTAGAGGGCCGACGGAGAAGGCCTCCTGGCGTTGCTACGTCCACCACCCTGACTACGCCATCTCGGCCCGGAAAGGTTGCAGAGATACGGCCTCGTGGCCAAGTCCCTCTTGGAAGGTTTTCATCCACGATGAGGACTAGGTCGCCAATGGTTAAGTTGCGTTCCCTGTTTTCGCCTGTCTGTCGTGGTTGCATTGTGGGTAGGATCTCTTTCACCCAACGGTTCCAAAAGTGGTCAGCTAATCTCAAGGCCTTCCTCCAGTCCGCTCGTCGATGAAGGTCTCGGTCGTCCAGGGATGCGGGTAGGACCTGGTTCGAGGATGTTCCAATTAGAAAGTGGAAGGGTGTCAGAGTCTCCTGATCATCGTGGCTCACAGAGACGTGACTTAGGGGCCGGGAGTTGACGACGGCCTCGGCTTCCAGCAGGAGGGTCACAAGCACTTCTGGGTTAGGTGCCCTTTCGCGTAGGGTGGCTTTCAATGCCACTTTTACGGTGCGAACTAGCCGTTCCCAGCATCCACCAAAGAAAGGAGCAGCAGGTGGAATAAAGCTCCATTTAGTTCCTTGGCTGGCAGCAAAATCGTTGACCTCTGACTTATAAAACTCCTGTAATATTCGGTCAGCGCCGACAAAACAAGTTCCGTTGTCGGAGAATATGATTTCGGGAGCACCTCTTCTTGCAATAAATCGAATCAGCTCCAAATGGACGGCCCTGGATGTCAGGCAAGTAAATAGGGCTACGTATCGTTTCTCCTGTTTGCGACCGATCGTGGAGTTAATTGGGCCAAAATAATCAAGTCCTGTGTAAGTAAATGCACGGCGATGATGCGCCATCCGCTGTGGAGGCAGGTTTCCAGTCATTGGATTCATCGGCTTAGATTTTCTGATCCGACAAAATAAGCATTTGCTGGTGACGCTTCGGACGGTGCTGCGTAGGGGAAGAAGCCAGTATTTCTGTCTCAGCTCATTGACGACCATCTCGTTATTAGCATGTCCAGCCTTGCGATGGTAAAAGAGAACCAAAAGGCGCACGACTGGGTGATGACCATCTAACAGTATGGGCGATTTGACTTCGGTACCGACATCTTCTACAGCCGTAATTCTGCCGACCAAATGTAGCAAATTGTCCGCTCCCATCTTGGGTGATAGATTTGCTAAGCGACTGCTCTTAGGCAACAACTCTCCTTTATCAATCCGCTGAATTTCTTCTCCAAATGTCTCGGATTGTACTTTCTGCAGGACGTGCCTTTCTGCGGCTTGCATCAATTCCGCTGTCAGGGGTAATAGAGTGGTGGACGTAGGCGCGTTTGTACTCGTACGTTGGCGAACCCTAAAATCGGTATTAGGATCAATGTGTCTAACGCGGTCCAAAAGTGAGCGAAATTTAGAAGCAGCCTGTAAAACGCGAGCAGACGCGCGCAGTAAGCGCAACCAGTCACTAAAACGACTGAAATCCGCGGTGATAACCAGATGCCCAACCACAAGTCTAGGAGTACGCTTAAACTCTTCATGAACTGGAGGCTGGCCAGCTGGTTCCAGAGGCCAATCTTCCGGAGAAGCCAGAAGAAATGAGGGGCCGGTGAACCATCGGTGGTTAGGGTTGAGGTGGAGCGGTTTAAGTCTCGTGGCATCGTCGGCAACGTTCAAGTCCGTTGGGACCCACCTCCAGTCTTGGACGCGAGAGTTTTCGGTAATTTCTCCGACTCGGTGGGCCACAAAAGGCTTGAACGTGCGTGCGTCACTTCGTAACCACCCCAGCACCGTCCTCGAATCTGTCCAAAAAAACGTTCGAATAGGCTTTTTCTTATGAAATTCTTTTATTGTTTCGGCAAGGCGAGAAGCAATTAAAGCACCCTGCAATTCTAAGCGAGGAATTGAAGTTGGCTTCAATGGCGATACCCTTGCTTTGCTGGCTATGAGAACGAGCTTGACTGTACCGTCCGCGTACAAGAAACGCCAATAAGCGACGGTTGCATAGGCAAGCTCGCTTGCATCTGCGAAGACGTGTAGCTCTCTCTGCAACGGTTCGCCATTTAGTTTAGCGTACCATCGTGGAATCCTAATATTAGAAACATCTGACAGTTCCTTAAACCATTCGTTCCACCTTAAAATCTGAGAAGGTGAGAAAGCTGTGTCCCAGTCAATGTTGGATCTCCATGCCTCCTGAAGCAGTATACGGCCTTTGACCACTATAGGTCCAAGCAAACCTAATGGGTCGTACACTTTCATGAGGTGGGACAAAACTTTACGTTTAGTAAAAACACCATGTAACATTAACCCTTCTAAACCAGTCCTAAAACCAATAGTATCTGACATGGGATCCCATGAGACACCTAAGGCTCTGATGTTACTTGATTCACTACAAAGGGACACTTCAGAAGGCTGTGCGGCGCGCAATTCAGTCGGAACAAGGCGTAAAGCTTCCCGACTGTTAGAAATCCAACCACACATTTCAAAACAGGCGTTACGGTGGATAGTCACCACATCGGATGCTAGCTGCGCAGCTTCAGTTACCTCATCAAGACTGTCTAAAAAATCATCCATGTAGGAGCTGTGGATGCTTGCATTGGCTGCTTAAGGATACAAATCTTGATGTGACATTGCATTTTTATTTTTGATATATAGCGCAGTAAATGGACTGGATGACGCCCCGAAAATTACAGCTGTCATTCGATACTCTTTTATGGGCGCTGTGTTTTTTGACCTAACGTCGCGCCATAAAAAGCGTAATGCGTCCCTATCTTGATCACGGATTCGTATTTGGGGAAACATCTCCTTAATATCGGCTGTCACTGCGACAGCGCCCTCTCTGAAACGCCAAAGAATGCCTAATAAGTTTTCTAAGAGATCTGGTCCTTGAAGAAGCAACGAATTTAAGGAAACTCCTTGATTCATTGCGGCTGCATCATGAACGACACGAAGCTTACGCTTTTGTGGGTGATACACCCCAAAATGTGGCAAATACCACCTTATTTTAGTGTTGGTGTCACTTTGAGTTGTACCATAAGTCGTTTTTGAGTTTATTTTATCTGTGTGTGTGGTTGACATGTAGTCATGATATTTTGGTTGCACTTTATTCGGACTGACTGTACCATTTTGAATGTAACCTGGCGCAGTGTAATTTTTGTTTGAACAATCCCCTAAATTGTGTTCACTGTTGACACCATCATTCGTACCGTCCCTAGTACTGTCAGAATGACCATTGTAAGTGACAGGATCACACTCCTCAGCATAACCTTTGGCGATCATATTATCAATAAACCTTTTGTATGCTTCAGCGAAATGAAACTCTCGAAACATACGTCTCTCTAAACTTAAAAAGCGAGATAGGGCTTGCGGATAACTGTCAGGAATGGACTGAATATTATCCCGCCATGGAAGTCCTACCTCATACCTACCAGTTGGCAAGCGTGTGGTAGTATTGTTTAAGATCTCAACAGCTCGAGCATCCAGTTTACAATGAAGGTTCTCGTGCTTAGAAATACCCAGCGAGTCCAATTTGTACTGCTCCTTAATTAGTAGTTCTAAACGTTCATGTTCAGTAGGCTCAAGGTTTAGGTGACAGTGGTTGACAAACTCAACCGGTTTAGTTTTACTAGAAGCCACTCCATACAATGTCCAACCAAGCCAGGTGTGACAAGCTACCGGCTCGTTACGACTACCAGCGCGCACATCACGAGATATTGATAGATGCCAGTGCTCGGCACCGATCAGCACGGTTGGCGTAGCGTCAATGTACGTCAAATAATCGGTTAAGTCGCTCAAATAATCGTAAGACTGTACGGTGTGTTTGGACAACGTTTGCGTGCTCAAGCTGAGTGAGGGCATCGCCCTGGCACGATTGACTAAATACCTGTCAGATTCATATTTACCCTGTATGTAAAAATCAACATAAGAAATCTTCGTAGTTTTGTGTAAGCCACCTACAGCGTTGACAGTAATAACTTCCTCAGGCCCTGACACACCGATACGGGCCGCCACGTCGGAATCAATTAACGACGCTGTACTGCCGTCGTCGAGGAGTGCGAAGGTTTCGTAACTACCAGCTGGACCGGACACAATAACTGGTACCACTTTTAATAATGTGCTGCTGTGTTGGTGTGTTTTGGTTGACGTTGCAACAAGTTGACGCAAAATACCTGTGTTAGAAACCATGACGTTTTCATTTGACAGCTCTTGTGTAGTCGTGGAGCAGGACGACGCGTGTGTGGCATCACTTGCAGACGCAGCTGCATATCCACTATTATTGAACGCAGTACACTCAGTTTTGTTTAGCGGTGCCGAACAACCCGTTAAATTGCATAGTTCAGTTTTACACTCTGTATGGTTGAGCGCAGCTGTACACACTGTATTATGGAACGCCTGTGTATGGGGTGTTTGCGGTGATGTGAACGTATCCTGCCTGCCGTGTAAAAGTGGATGGTGACGGAAAGTACAACCGTCGACACCACAAGGGTTCACTTTACATAACTTCCACTGATGCGATTTACTCTTTAGACATTTGTAGCATATTTTGTGTTCACGCAACCAACACCACCTGTTTTCGACTGACAAACTTGTGAATTCGGAACATTTTTTTATATCATGGCACTTTTTACAATAAACGCATTCGGATTTGTCACCTATTTTAGTTTTGTCATGTGTCACAGAGTGAATATTTTCACGTTTGAATTGTTTATTGACAGGCCACATGCCGTGTTGTTGTGTAGCAATAAGACCTATTTCAGGCGATAATGCGAACTTAATATAACGCTCGTGTTCTCGTGTTAGAAAATCAGATAAAAGTTCTAACTTTGACGTGAGAGGGTTTAACATTTCTGACGCATAATCAGACCACCTCATCTTCATTAGTGGGTTAAATTTGCCCAAAATACTATGAAATAATTCCGGTGATTGTAAATATTCTCGTAGGCCGAGTAATTTCATAGTAGACAAGCTATTGCGTACCTTGTTGGCAAAAATACCAATTTCTTTAAGGTCGGCGCCGAGCCGCGGCAGCGCTTTCAACACTTGTACCTCGCCGAAGACGATCATTTCTGGGCACGCAAATGTTCGCTCGAGTGCGTGCATGATCTCCTCGGGGGCAGCTGCGGTGTGGAGCAGCGACGCGACCGCCTCGCGCGCGGGTCCGCGGAGCGCGTTCTGTAAACGCGCAACGTTCTCTGCGGGGGTATAAGAAGATTCAGTACTACTAAATTGACGTTTAAATTGTAGCCATTGCGAACCATTCCCGAAGAAAGTAGAGAGTTCTATATTAGCTCTACGACCTGAAGCTAAAGCTTTTGCTGCAGCTGCAGTGTCGGCAATCGCTTTGAGCATAATTCCATCGTTTCCTGTATTGTGATGCAATTCGACAGTTGGCACATTCGTTGGGCGGCTACCCTGGTTTAAATCACGAACCCAAGATGCCGTCCGGGAGTGAACGTCACTGGCCGATCGTGCGGAACGTTCCTCGGCTTCTTGAGCGGCCAGAGCAGCTTCCATCTCTAATTGTTCTACTTTTTTTACCTGCTCAAGTAGTTTTCTTTGTCGAGCTTGTTCACGGATCATCAAATCTTGCTCGCGTTCCATACTTCTACGGGCCAACTCGGCCTCCGCGGAGAGCCTTCGTGCTTTTATGGTGGCTGATGACCGCGAAGACCCTGACACGTGCGACCTGTAACTAGGAGAAACGTGAAAATGTTCGGCCGCAGCAGCGGAGCCGCGGCCGCTGGTGGTATTCACTGGACACGGGCGAACGAAATCGAGAGCTGCGGGTGTTTCTGTGGCATCAGTCTTTGCGAGATCCTGACTTGAGGACCGACCGAAGCCGCTAGTGGTAGTCACTGGACACGGGCGAACGAAATCGAGAGCTGCGGGTGTTTCTGTGGCATCAGTCTTTGCGAGATCCTGACTTGAGGACCGACCGACCCCACCCACAGCGGGTGCACCTGGTTCTGAGCGTGTCACTTTACTATTTTTAACCGGCGTTGCCAGCTGCTTGGTTTTACTTCGCGTATTCATTATAAGCCGGGAGAAGGACCAAAAATAAAACGGACTGCGATAGCTGTAGGAGCTAATTTTCATAGGAAAATGTAGTAAAACCAAGTCGACTAGTTTTCACGAAAGCAATATAATGACAAGACAAAAACAAAAAACAAAATACAAAAAAGTATAAAAATAATAGACAAAAATAGTATCAAAAAAGGTTGCATGCGCAACAAATTAATTAATTTTATGATCCGGTGACCGCTTACCGGACTTTCCACCACAAGATAGATTCAAGATATAACTAACTATCATTTGAACATAAAAACAATCGAGGGAAATGACGATTTTTTTCATCTTTGGGAAGCGCGAATGTTTAACCGGCACAGCTGATTTTCACGGGGCTTCATGATACAACTTTTTGAAGCGGGAAGCTTAGTTGGGAGCGGGGGGCATTGACTGCAAAAAATTGCGGACGTATGTACCGTGTTTTCATATATATATGACAACTGTTAAGCATGTGAGGTGTGAAATACATAACTTATCTTCGCACATCTCTGGATTTTTGCTCTCAACTCAAACTTTTCACCCGACAAGCTCTCGAGCTCGGAGCTCTCGTTTTTGTTACGCGGATCTGCATAATTTTCCAATACGAGTATTATACCCTTTTACTCAGACCTCTACTAATTATTATTGTACTTAATGTGATTCTTATGCCTCGGTTTCCCCATTTAGTTAAGGGCCTGCATTGAAAATGAATGAGATTTTCCAAAGAAAGTAACGCCTAAAATAGCAAACGATATGAATTTATTTTCATATATAATTATTTATATACATGACATTAGTCACAGACCTTTCTAATGTCTTAATAATTACACATTATCTACACTATATTTTGTTGTTATAAGCCAAGAAATGATTGCTCAGAATCTCTCGATTTATCTATAGACAGAAATCCAAAGACGAGTCCTCATTGATTTTTATTACTTCAGACAATTTGACATTACAAATTGAAATATTTATCGCCATATTTTGTCCATGACACCATCCCCAATGAATGATGCATCTCTTTCCCTCGTGCACGGTATATATAAACGTGTCTCTTACTGTGGCGTCTTAGACATGGAGGAACCGTCATAACGGGCTATACTGCCTTTATGAGGGAAAGGAACAGATATTAAACAGAATTTAATGAAATTCTCGTGTATATTATATTACTCATGCCTCATTTGCTTTCATAATTATGTTTGGAAGTTAATTAATTTAATGGTATATAACTATAACAACTTGAACGAAGTACACTTGTATCAAGGCTTCTGTAAAAAAAAGGTTGAATGCAAAACCTACCTCTATTTTTTTCATGTGTCAGGTAAGACTACAGTGTACGAGATTTGGGACTGGTCTTTGGACAGTTCCAATATGATGTAAAGAGTGATGTGGCTAGAGTAAATCGATTGTCATAATATCCGATTACGATTGATGATGGCTAATAAAAGGAATCGATTAATTACTGTGTAAAATTATTTTAAGGAAATCAAATACAGAGCCTATACACTGTCGTCTGCTAACACAAGTGTCCTGTAAGTAAAGAGAGAGACTGATAGTGCGAGAAAAATTGAGAGAGCTCGCGCGCCGTGCAGAAATCAATGCCATATTTTCAAAGGCAACATTTTGCACAATCAAATATGTCGGTTTCGATCGATGTGATTTTATTTCGTACTATCGTAACAGTAATTAAATAATACATTGTTATTTTCCCATTCACAATCATTTGATTCATATCGATTTATTTCTAAATTGACAGACTCCAAACGATTAAACCCGTATATCACTAAATTTAAAAATAAAAAGTCGTAGGACGTAATGGTTTGCATACCGAGTTTTCAATGCTAATTTCTATACAAATAAGCCGTAAAAAAATATGACAATAATTTTATAAGTGCTAAAAAGAGCGTGCATGGAGATTGAACTTTGTTTTGTAACTCGGAAGCTATTGAAACTTTTTTTATTATTTCGATGAGCAGTGCTAATTTACGTTATATGGGTGTCGCGATGTGTCAAAAGACCAGTTCCAAATCTCGAACACTGTAAGATGGTGTTATATATAACGCTGGCAAGCGTTCACATATAGTCTGTCTCATTGTAATGTTACTGAGGCTACTGGGCTAGACGGTTAGGTATGTCACCGCTAAAGGTGACTGGGTGAATCTCCGGCAGTTTAAACGCTCGGTTCTAAAGTCATTATCACCTCAAGATTATAGCCGTAAAAGTGTGACATGACACCAGAATTATGATCTTATAAAACTCAACGTTATTATCTCTAGGTTTTTAACAAAAGTTAATTCTGATCATCATTTATTTTGACAATATTTGCTGAGAACCGTAAAAACGCTAAATATTCATGAAATTGCTTCTCATTCTCAAAATGGCCGTTATTACATTATTACCGCCATCTCACAGCTGTGATTTAGTGTTAAATGTGACTCCTATTACCTGTATGTTGGGTTGAAGGAAAATCACGCAATTACCAGTAATTGGGATACATCTGGATGATAATAGCCAAGTACTTAGGATTACTTAATGACCTGACATTAGCACATTATGGGGCGGTTTGGTTTTCCTTATTTTCGAAATTAAGGTTAATAATGATATGAGATTAGGTTTTCCTTTTATGTGCACTGACCAGAACTAATTAAATGTATGTGAAATGGAGATAAAGTTTCTAATACAAATAAACAGTGATCGTTTCGTTTCACGGCGTGAATTGGAACATAATGAGATTTTTCAACGGTTGACTTATCTAAGAAAAAAATTGTAATAACTTTCAGATATACCTACTCTTATATTTTGTATGTGCTTAGATCCCCACGCTGGCCGAGACTTCACAAAGTTAGAATTTGTTCGCAGGTGTATCCAAGTTTTCGCTCCAAGTTTTTCGTATTAAAACTACATACCGGATCCAGACCACCAAAGCTTTCTATACAAATATAGGTCTATGGGTCGAAAAAATTTTTAGTACTAGTTAGTGTAGTGTATTCTGTGGACCCATTGGGCTTTTTAATACCTAATTTTAGTGCGGACCGTAGTAATGCAGAGCGCCTTGATGTCTCATAACTAATATGAAGATGACCATGACGATATAATGGTCTACAGGAAATACACCTAGTTTATGCTCCTGCTTTCGATCTATAGACACTAAACACAGCTAAATAATCTCCATAGCAGTCAAGTGCGCATTGTGCCGTGAGTAAGTCAAGTGGCGAGCGCGCGGATGTCTCGAGAGGCTCTCGTGTCTCGTGTCGCTTACCCGAGATTACGTCACGTTGTCATGGAAGCAGTCGGGTAAATTCTATGCAATTTTAAATTAATCAAATTAAATTTTCAAAATTGAGAAAAATATAAAAAGCGGTCAAATATTATGTCCAATGGGTGGGTGCTATCGAAATCAGGGTTTACGCCGCAAACTTTATCCACGAGACCACCCATAGGTATCTTTCTACATGTACACTTCTCACAACTAAACTGATCTTTGAAAATCCCATAGCAGTATCAAAAGTGCGCTTTGTGTCGTGAGCATCTCAAGTGGCAAGCGCGCCGAGAGGATCTCGTGTCTCAGTCGCTTACATGAGATTATGTCACGGTGTCATGCAAAGGGTCGGGGAAACTCTGTGAAGTAAAACAATTTTAAACGAATCAAATTAAGTTTCAACACGAGAAAAATAGAAAACTTGATAGAAACTTGACTAGGCCACCCAAAGCTTTCTACACATATACATTTCTCACAACTAAGTTGTTCTCCGATAACTCCATGACAGTATCAAGTGCGCATTGTGCCGTGAGTAAGTCAAGTGGCGAGCGCGCGGATGTCTCGAGTGGCTCTCGTGTCTCAATCGCTTACCTGAGATTACCTCACGCTGTCATGGAAACTGTCCGGGAAAGTTCAATGAATCAAGCACTTTAGTTAAACAAATTACAGATATGATTGATTAAATCAGGAAAAAATTACACAAAATATGATAAAACTTAACCACTACAATACCATCAAGATCCACAGCGCAGGTTTCGTCATTCCACAGATTATAAAGCTTACACCGCAGGTTTCGTCGAAAAGATATCCACAACCACACAATCCGCAACACGCATCGTTAATTAAAACTATAACCAATACATATACACCCACACAACCTAGATGCAACCCTACCGTCCTGCGAGATACGTGCCTGGTACAAACGTCGCAAAAATACCAGCCACCGTAGCCAAAGAAAAAACAGATTAAAAAAAATTTTTTTTTACTCGTCAATCGTTTTAATTCTGTCCTTTAAGCCTAAAAAAAGTTACTTCTAATATGTTTAGAAGAATAGTCCATAAGAGAACCCAGCAAGTTGAATCCTCCTTAAAAACGTAGTTTGGTTATCGTTTTAAAATGACATGTTGGAAAAACGTGGAACCATATATAGGTCGAAAATTAGTGTCTGTTTATAGACTATTATAGAAAAAAAATAAGCTAGTAGATCTTTTTCGTAGTAAACTGGGGACTCTTAAAAAAAAGCTTGGAAGTAATAAAAACAGCACATATTTGAAACTACATTAGCCAATTGCCTCTATCACGAGTGCTCTTATAATTGTTACGAGAGGAGAGCAATGTAATCCACATCTTATATCGAACTTAAAACTCACCCCTTTAGCCATTTTTTCTAACAACTATTACCAGAAAGTGATAGCAAACTTTGATAACTTCAGCGATTCTGTAGTAGCTAAAAGCGCCTCTGGTCCAGGATTCTTTCAGAAACAAACATTAAATGGTTTAAGTTTCGAGAACTAAGCTTAGAAGCATAAGTTTTAATCGGCCGTTTAGTTTGCGGTGTCGCGTAGCATTTTTTAAGGCACAACATCCACCAGAGCTGTGCGAAGGTATGTTTTCATTTGACATCATTAGGGATCGGATGATTGGATACATACATGCCTAAAGTTGGCATACTCCCGGATAATGTTAAGAAAGTACAGTAGTAAGTGTTCAATAAACAATCTTGCATCCCCTCCATATCCCGGGCGGCTTACCTATTGACAATGACCGACAGATGACCCTTTGCTTGCATTAAAATAAGGCGTATGTCGCTCCACCTGTGACGTCACATACCAAGTCTATCTCGCGTGTGAGCTCGTGTGTGTGCCTGTGACTGGCTGTGACTCCTGAACCCTGGACTGCGCATCTATCTGTGGTATGTAAGCAAATGACCTAAAGACACCTAGTTTCTCAGTGTTAATTCCCATTTTATACATTTGGTAGCAATAGCGTGGTTTCATAGCCTCTGTTGAAATAACTATTTTAAGTTTAACCTTCTCGTAAACAAGACTTAAGCATCCCCCAATTGTATTTGCGCCGTAGTTTAATTAAACCCTCATAGTTTTATTACCTAAAGATTTAACCATTAAAAATTAAAGTTGTTTACCAGGTGACAGATATCCGAGCCGGTTTATCGTAATTTGTGCTTTATCTATTTACCTGGACGGTCTAAATTAGCTTGAAGGGCCGAAATAACGCATTACGTATTAAATATCACATAACCATTAATTTGTAGTTTGGAAAAGAATTTATTTGTTCTAATTGTGTTTCCTAAACCCTTTTGCATAGTTCTGCGTAAGTACCTCTGCACCTCGTGGTGTACTAAACGAACGTGCTTCCAAATTGGGCCTTGTTTGTAAGCGTATACGATTGAAATTGAGTGTAGATATTACTGTTCATATATATTTTTCTTGTTTTCCTTGTTGCTAACGGTTGCCTATACAAGTTGAAATGAGTGAGAACGGAGATAATGATACTATGCGGGCAACCTTATTTACGGAAACCGCGGAGTATAGAAAATCAATCGGCACTTTAAGACTGACCAGTGAATGGATTTCGAACGCCTATCAACGGCTTAACTCGACAGACCGTGCCCGGCTGATAGTTTTATTTAGCGAAGTCGAGGATCAGTATAAGGAATGTCGTGATGCTAGTGCCATTCTCTTGGGCGGCTTGGATCGGGCTATAGATGTGGAGGAATATGCCTATGTGCAAGATATTATTAAGTCGGTGCGCGATCAGATCTTAGATATTAAAGTTAGGCGCAATGAAATAGTCGCACCTATCTCTGCCAGTACCCCAATGCGTTCAGTGCCCGACCGCGCAACAGCAGTGGGTGACCTTGACCTCCCTCGTTCCCAACGGTTGCCAGATCTTCCGATTCCGCGCTTTAACGGACGTCCGGGCGCTTGGATTAGTTTTATAGACCAATTTGACAGTGTTGTTGATGCCCGAAGTGATTTGCTTTCCACCCATAAAATGCACTATTTAATGAGTGCGTTGCCTGACGAACCGAAACGTTTAGTACAACATTTAAAAGTTGAAGCCGGCAATTATAGTGTAGCTCGTGATCTTCTCAAACGGAGATACCACAATACGCGAGTACTTGCCGATACATACATCGCACAGATTATGTCCCTGCCTGATATCAGTCCCCGGTTGACTGGTCTACGAGTTTCTTTTCTTAACCCCCTCCTTACTGCATATCGTTGTTTAGAGCGACTTGAATTACCGGTAAAACATTGGTCATATATCCTTGTACACATTTGTTTCGCGAAACTTCCCACGGATTTACGATCGCGATTTGAGCGTCGTCACGGCGATGGTCTTAGGGACCTCCCTACTTTTGATAAGCTGATTGATTTCCTCGAAGAGGAATGTCGTCATCACGACAATGTCGGAAATACCTCTTTAGTAGACGCACCGTCCTCTCAAGCAAAGCCCCCACCACCAGTAGTCAGAACCCCACGTCAGTTCTTAGTTGCTGAGACCGACATGCGTGAACAAAAATGTCCTATGTGTTCTAGCCAGTCCCATTATCTACGCGAGTGCAAAGATTTCCTAGATATGAACCCACGCGATCGTTCAATCTTTGTGAAAATGAATGGCCTGTGTTATAGATGTTTAGATAAACACACCATTGCATCTTGCATGCGCGATTATCGCTGTGGAACCTGTAGGCGCCCGACGCATCATACCCTCCTATGTTTCAATGACCGGCGGAACCCGGTTTACTCCTCTCGTGTTAAACCAGAGACTCGATCAGTGTCTTTTCGAAACTCTCCGGAACCAGCTCGGCCGACCTCCCCGCATTCTCGCACGGGCGGGGGTTCCCGCTCCCGCTATTATAATGTGAACCGGTCCTCACCTCGATCCAGTCCGCCAGCCTCACCCCGAGGATCTCCCCCGCCGTCTTCATCTCGGACATGGCACCGTGCTTCGAATCGCTCACCCAACCGGTACCCTTCCCCGCCTCCTCGTCGCAGTGAGCGCCACGAGCGCCCCCCTACTCCCTCCACCAGTAGAGATAAACGAGACTTGTCACCATATTCCTCGCGTTGCTCCCATCATGACAGCCCACAATAACTAGACTGCCCCCCTATTTCTGACCCTACCCGTGCTCCAACCGTTATAAATTCAGACTTGGTTTTACTCCCTACCGCCGTCATTCAGGTTAAAACATCTAGCGGATATTATGTTGAAGCTCGGGCGTTGTGCGATACTGGTGTTCAAGGTTGCCTAGTTACTTGTGATCTTGCGGTTACCAAATTAAATATGCGTTTGTCACCCCCTTTGTCCCCAGTGTTACTAAGAGGCATTGGAAACATTCCTTCTCTGCCAGCTCGTGGTTGTATTCCCCTTAAATTCAAGCTGTTCGAAACCGGAAACTAGTTAAAACCTACCTCTGCGTCTTTGTGTGCCTGGCGACCAAGGCGGTCCACCTGGAGGTAGTGTCAGACCTCACTACAGAAGCGTTCCTCGCCGCCCTTACTCGTTTTGCCTCTCGTCGTGGCACCCCTTCGCTTATTCGGTCGGACTGTGGACGTAATTACGTGGGTGCGGATAACCACCTTTTAGAAGTCCATAATTTCCTTTACTTAAATAAGTATACTCTAGGCTCGGAAATGGCAAAGCGAAATATCACTTGGATTTTTGATCCTCCTACTACCCCACACTGGGGCGGTCTTTTCGAGGCGGCTGTAAAGTCAGCCAAGACTCACCTAAAACGTGTTATCGGAGACACTCCCCTCACCTATGAAGAATTGACGACAGTCTTTACTAAAATTGAGGCAGTCCTCAACTCGCGTCCGTTGTGCCCCTTATCATCGGATCCTAACGACCTTGAAGTCCTGACACCAGGCCATCTCATTATTGGAGAGCCTTTAACTGCGATTCCCGAATACCCGTTGCACGATATTAAAACGAATAAACTCACTCGATTTCAACTTGTACAACAGATGCTACAACACTTTTGGTCACGATGGCAAACTCAATATTTATCGACGTTGCAAACAAGGCCTAAATGGGCAGCCTATACTGAGCCTCCCTCAGTGGGTGATTTGGTCCTCCTGAGAGAGGATAATGTCCCTCCATTGGAATGGCGACGCGCTCGCATCATATCAGTGGTTCCCGGGAAAGATGGCGTCGTGCGTGTAGTACAAGTTAGGACGGCTACGGGTGTTCTGACAAGACCTACCAATCGGATTATTAGATTACCCTAAGAATCCCTTGTTTTTTTTATTTTTTTTTTATTTGTTTTTTATTTGTTTTTTATTTTTTTATTTTCCTTTTTTTTTTCGTAAACATTGTCATGTTTAGGGCGGGGGTATGTTCAATAAACAATCTTGCATCCCCTCCATATCCCGGGCGGCTTACCTATTGACAATGACCGACAGATGACCCTTTGCTTGCATTAAAATAAGGCGTATGTCGCTCCACCTGTGACGTCACATACCAAGTCTATCTCGCGTGTGAGCTCGTGTGTGTGCCTGTGACTGGCTGTGACTCCTGAACCCTGGACTGCGCATCTATCTGTGGTATGTAAGCAAATGACCTAAAGACACCTAGTTTCTCAGTGTTAATTCCCATTTTATACAGTAAGTACATCTTAAAGAAATATTGTAACTAAACAGAAATGCTAGCTAATTCGTATCATTTTTTTTTTCTTATCCGGCCTCACATAGTGCTTGACAGATGGTAGGATATCCACCCTCAAGCACCTTCCCCATTTGGAGTGCGGAGCCAGTGAGGTTTCGGTAACTGTCAGTATCATGTCAGTCAGTACAGATGTTTTTCTGAATATCCAGAACTACACATCAGATTTTTACATTTCTTTCACCAATATAGACTGAACCATTGGCTATATTTTACCCTGCGGCCTCAGTTGGGTTCTGTGTAATACGCGGTTCATCACCATCATCATCATCATACACTGCTGGACATAGGCCTCTCCCGGAGAGTGCCACTATGACCTGTCCTGCGCCATCCGCATCCAGCGGACTCCCGCGACCTTCACCAGGTTATCAGTCCCCCTTACGGCACGATGTCGCCACTCAAGAACTTTTCCGCCCAAACGGCCATCGGTTCTATACGTGCAATGCCAAGCTGCCACTTGAGTTTAGCGATTCAAAGGGCTGTATCGGTTAGCTTGGTTGGCTTGGTTAAATATTGCAATTTTTACTTGCATAATATATGTCGTGTTTAATTAGCAATATAAGGCTAAATTATGTCAGCAAAGGCAACTTTAACGGTTGTAATGTACATCCAAAACCACCTTTAAAATTTTACTCAAACATTTGGTTTGGACTTTTACGAGTAATTCTATTTCGATTTCAAAGGTTCGTTCCAAGGAAATGGATCCAAGTTTAATGGAGTCCCCTGTGAGACAAGACCTTGTCGTAATAAGAGAATTTACGAATCCTTTGAAAATTCGCTGTTTAACTGAGTTATGGAGGACCTTGTGCAGAATTTTGTGATTGCTTCCTATCGAAGATACGCTTACGACTTCTGTAACTTGGCATTGCAATAACGTATACCTACTCGTTTTGTATTGGGTGTGGAATGGTGGGAGTGGTTAGACTATTTGTGTTCTCTTAACTACATACAGCTGTCGATTCAATTTGTTTTGGCGTAGGAGATATTTTAAATTAGATCGTAGACATTATGATCCAAATGTGATAAATGAGAATTACATGAACATTGTGCAGTGATGTAAATAAACTAAACTAAATTAAACAATGAGAAACATACCTACGTTCCTTTACAGTTACAAAATAGCTAGTTATAAAAAGTCGCTGCAAATAAGGCAACATAGTTATTTTTACTTTTATACAGAGTTGGTTTTCAAACGTGAGTGCGCCAATTAAACTTGAAACATTGTGAATGTAATCGGATTGGCACGGGATTCAGAAGGCTAACACGTTTCGGTATTATAATTTATTCTACAGCGACGGTGGCAAACAAGCGTACGGCCCGCCTGATGGTTAGATTGATTGGAAAGCGCTCAACGTCCTTGTATTTCAAATATTATTGGTAGTTATTCAGTCCTCTTTGAAAAATACCTACTTAGGTACAATTAATAGTCCTGTGCTGCATGTGACCGGGTGTCTCTATTAAGGGGATGCCTTGATACGAGTCGATCACGCCTCCTTGACAGAGACACTCTTCGGAAATGGCTTTTTTGGACAAATTTCGACTTAGTGTTTGATTTACATTTCATTGAGTGATATTTTAGATGAGAGAAAATGCTATAGGTAATATTAACTTGATTGTGTCGTAAAATAATATGTGGTATGAGTAGGCTGAGTAACAAAAACCAAAATATAGACCCAACTATGGATTTTTCTTCTATAGAGGAAACTTTAGGCAATCATGTTTCGATTAAATCAGATAAACAACCATATAGTCAAGAATAATATGTCTGAAAATCAGACCTAATTGTTTCTTAATCTAGTCAGAACGGCGTTTCAAAGCACGCGATAGTTTCCAATGCACCCCCTTAATGAACGAGGGAGGGAAGCGAACAAGGTTCGCTGCTTCCGCTTGAGCTAATATTCTTTCGCATATCTCAACCGATTCTCGTGAAATTTTGAAGCTAATAATTATATAGATTTTGTTGATTCAGATTTACTTTCTTCTTTTAAATAACTGCTCGCGAGTTATGAGCTCACGGAGCATCGAGGGAGTATGGTAAAATTTGCGAGTGCCTAGCTTTATAAGGTCATGAGGAACGGGTTGCTAAAATAAAGATATGAACAAAAAAATACTCATACTCATTTATTGATAATATTAAAAGATATTACATGAAAACATCACAGGAAAAATTGTACAGGAAAACGTCGTGAGGAAACTGGTCTAATCCTAATAACACATAATTATTATTTTAATAATACCACTAAGTAGAGCCCTTGCTTGCTATTAAGATGTCCTTTTACGGTTCCTAGGGGCATTAAGCGAAGTGCTGCTAGCGACAGGTGAGTCAAGTCGTCTGATTCGGATAAAACTCGCTGTCTCCGTTGCCGGTTTGACTAGCATACCTCTTACTCTGATACGGATCTGATAAGCGGAATGCGCGTACATGTGAGTCGCTAACTTGTCGAATCAAGAATACGGCTACGCTGAACTCGACTCAACTTGCCGACTCGCAAATTCCGTTGCTGCCACGAAGCGGATCCGATCCGGTTAATGCGAGAAAAGTGATTCAGTCAAGTCAGTCAAATCAACTAGAGTTTTGATTCGAGTTAGCGGCCGAATCAACTTGTGTGATCCGAGTTTAAACCAAACGACTCGTAACATCATCAAGTGCCGTCTCCGCCGCTAAGAGCACTGGCGACCCCAAATAACCCCTTTAGTCGCGTTTTACAGCAGACGGGGCAAAGCATCTAGATCAGGGTCCGGCAACTGCCGGCCCGCCAACTCCTTGCTTGCGGCGCGCGAGCCTCCCTAGCTTTTTGTATGTAAAGGTCGTTATATTGAGACTTTTGAAATTGCCTTTTAAAGTCATAAAATATGAAGAAGTGCGCCTACGTCAATTTCGTTCGTGTATGGCCCTTGCTTGCTTAAAGGTTGCCGACCCCTGACCTAGACAGTTACTTGCATCGTCCGTGTTAGCGTGCTAAAGTCAGTGCTAACATTTTAGTACCATCTAAGTGCCATCCAAAATCCACCAAAACCGCCATTCGAATAAAACGTCAATCTTAACGAGTTGAAGTGGTCGTATTCAAATCCCGCACTAGGCCGATACGTCACGTTTAACGACAGTATCTCACAACAAAAAGACTTGCGACATCCACCTTTAAACGCATTTTGAAACTTGAAACTTTGAAGTTAAAGTTCAAATTTGCATGTATATCAGATTACTTAGGTTCTTTTGGAACAGATTCGGAGTAGAGCGACCCGCATCGCTGAGTTGCTGAATAATTTGTTCAACACCTGTTGAATGTGGTTTCACTCCGAGATTGCTGGATATAATATCCGAAAATGGAGGCTTGACAGTTATTTAAATTTTGAATTGCTACTATGGTTGAAAGCTTTGGACAGCGACGATATTTGGGAACTATCATAAATTGTCAATCGGTGTTATTTTATTTTATAGTAGGGTACTCGATTGAATAATTATTAGTGTTCCCGTTCTCGATAATGAAAAGAGGATGAGAAAGAGATAGTTACGGTGCATTTAAGGTTACAATTGCGGATGAATCGCTTTACCCAGGCGGTCACTACAATTAGCTTGAAAGTGGACTATACCGATCTAGCTAAGTATATAGTTGTCTCGACCAGGTGGACCTTCAAACCAAAGGATGGGGTCCCAATTACACATCTGATAGACCAGTGTGTCTACGGTTCCAACAACCAATTTGGTTTCTATCACAGTGGGTGGGCGACAAGGTCCGGTGCTGGGCAACACCTGAATGCCACGGCCGCTGAGTTCAATTCACACCTGGCACTATTATTCTTTGCATACCCCTATACTACCCCACCCAATCTCACAACCTTTCGTACTCTAAAGTACAGAATAAATAATGAAAAGTTCTCTGAATTTCGATTGAAGTGAAAAATTTATCGCCACGAGTGGGATTCCAATTTGAAATATGACTCTTGCCAACTGAGCTAACGTGGGTCCGCTAGTGGCGACGAATCTTTCAATCCCTTCCATTCTTCTAATTACATCTTAGGGAGTCGTTTTCCACGTAAAAGTGGCCATCGGGTGTCCATATAGTCGCATAATAACCCTCGGCATAATTTCGAAAGCCATACAACTTTACGCATAAAGTTGGTGCACATAAAAGTATGGTAATAATTTTGTTTTTAAAAGTTTATTACATAACAATTCATTTGTCTAAATATTTAGTGTCTAAAGATTACGCCGTAGTCGCTTTCAGCTACATAGGATGAAAACCACGGGATCTGCTATGAGCGTTGCACGTAGCGATTCTTTGCAGTGAATGTGTAATAATGTATTTCACAAAAGACCAAATGCCTGGCCGTTATTTTCGGTGATAATATTATGCTGGGTGATGACCAAATGAAATTGCGCCTTATTCCAAAAATTGCATTACCAAACAAAACGGTTGGCATTTGTTTGGGTAATTAAATATTTACCAGAATAACTTTGTCAAAACGGCAGGATCCCGGTATTTTGTCCTTTACCGAGAGCTTACTAATGCCACCCAGATTTCGGTATCGGTATACTCACAATATTAATTTGCACAGTAGTATTAAGTATACTGCACGGCCGCGGTGCGTACCATATATTACTTTATACATGCTTTATACTGTACATACTATGCAGAACCGCGTTTCCACGCGTCTTGCACAAATGATAGCACTCATTTAACGTAGGGACGCCATATATAATCTTAGTAGCACGAAAGCATGCTATTTTCGAGCAAATAGCATCTGTAAATGTAAAGTTGCTAGTAAGTAGCACGCTATTTGCATCTATAATAATTGAGCAAGCTCAAACAAGCATGCACTAAACAGCATGTGTACCAGTACCTTTATGCTATGTTTAGTTAATACGAATTAGCATGACAACTTGACAACGTACGTAGTACATATTTACTCCTATATCATCACTAGGAAAATAATGCTTCTGACCACTTTCCCATCACGATCTACATCCCAAGGGAAAAACCTCTTTACTACAAGTTCTAAAGCAATTTACCTTTCGTACATTTATCATAGTTATCCCAATAGGGTGATATTTGGATCAACGTTTCGAATAAGAATTGATTTAGTATTTATAGTGCGCTGTCCCTTCCACCCGTGATAGCTAACGTGTCAGAAAGAGAATACGGAACTAATTCCAATTCAGTAATTCAATTCGAATAGAACCTCTGGTGTTATTAACTTTTTAGGTCAGACGATAACATCCGATACACTATTTTAACCGAATATTAATCAAACGTCGTATCTCTCAAACAAACAATTGAAAAATTGAACCTTGTTTGATAGAAAATAAAACTGAATTAGTTAATGGGATAAGATTGAGATATGAGTTTGGTAAAGGAAGGTTTCCCTTTTCTAATAAAGTGTAGATTAGGTATAAAATGGTTTCGATTGACATTTGACACTGTTGAAACTAAAATGCTCGAAGTACCACCTCCTAATTTGCACTATAACACGCTTTTAATAGAATATAACATGTACCAGTAGTTATAAATAAACTATAGTTTCGCATACGATTTGTAAATCTTTATCTCGGTGACAATGACTTTGTTATTTTTGATATGTTGCAGGTATCATCCACTTTCAGAAAATAACTTTTATAAAGATTAATTCTGGATTAGCTACTTACTCGTACTAGCGACCATTATTTTTTTGTTATCTAGATTAATATTCAGATATCAAAAATGTTTCACCAATGACGCAAAAAAAAGTTAAGCGGAGTGTATTTTCGTTTCAAACTTTGTTTTTAACATATGTAACAGTATATAACTGTTGTCAAAACTGTTGCTGTTTATTTACAGCCTGAACACATAGTCAGAGATTATTTCGTTCTTAGGCCCATAATAGTTACTAATACCTTAAATACTAACTAACATGTACATAGATCCGATGAAATTAAAAACATAACTAAATGACAATAATAACTGAGCGCCCACCTAGCCAGTTCTTAGGTATGAAAATGTTAATTTATTCAGCACCAAGCATATTTTATACGTCAGAGCAGTTAATTTTTATTTAACAGACCTTTGACAACAATCTGGCATCAAAAGAGGTACTTTTGCACGTCGCATAATTTTACTACTACGTCTACGTAAAAATCCAAAAATACTTCCTTTGTAATCTATTTTTGCATCCCTACTAATAACTGACCCGTCACATGTGACGTCACTGCGCCGACGTAGGCCCTCTACGCCGGTTACGCGCTACGTCACTGTTACGCGCTTCTGAGGTAACTCTACGAAGGTCATTAAAAGTTATGAGTTTATTTCACAGTGGCGCCACACCTTTGTTGTTCGGATACCTAGCTTTAAATAAAGGGAGTGCTGTATAACAACAAAATTATGTTGCAAGATGTTTTCAAATTGGGGAGGGCACATAGCTCGTAGAACCGATGGCCGTTGGGGCGGAAAGGTTCTCGAGTGGCGACCGCGTACCGGAAGGCGCGGCGTAGGAAGGCCCTCCACAAGGTGGACTGATGACCTGGTAAAGGTTGCGGGAGTCCACTGGATGCGGGTGGCGCAGGACCGGTCACTTTGGCACTCTTTGGGGGAGGCCTATGTCCAGCAGTGGACTTCTTTCGGCCGATATGATGATGATGATGATGATTGTTTAAAGAATGAGTAAGAGTCATACATTTTATGGACGAACGCTGACGCTGCCCTATTGTTTCATGAATTCACTGTATAATAACATAAAGATTTTTTTTTAAATTACATACATACATTCACGCCTTTATTCCCAAAATGGGTAGGCAGAGCACATGAAACGTATGTTCCAGCGCAACTTTTAGCATAAATGTGGGTATAAAAGATCGACTAAATGTGATATTGCAGTGATAGGTTGCTAGCCCATCGCCCACAACACACTTCAACACTGAAAAACAAAAAAAAATCATTTTTAAAATTAGCTTAAACAAAATCGATTACTGAAATAAAGAATCAATTTTCTTTATTATCTAAGTAACTCATTTCTAAATAAAGGATTACAAATAAATCAGATTACAAAATAAAGGCTTACAAAACAAAGTGTAATATCTACACCCGACGACTTTTCATATTCAGGAGGATCGCGCCTAGGGTTGCCAACCGTACTATATTATGTAGTATTGTACTATATTTTTACTTTTTGTATGTTGTGTTGAAGAAATATATAGCACGCAAAAATACTATATTTGGGGGGGCCTTACGAAGTGCTTCAAATTGCCCTGCACGGCTATCGCGGGACGGCGCGCGAGCTCTCTGGATTTTTCTCGCACTTTACGTCTCTTCCTAAATTTTCTCAGAGAGAAACGGATAGTGCAAGAAAAGTCGAGAGAGCTCGCGCGCCGTCCTGTGCGTCCTGTTTTACCAAATAGCACCATTGCCTAGCCAAGTACTATATTTTTTATATTTTAGTCGTTCTTATCCGGAAAATACTATATCTCCCTGGAAAAAAGTTGGCAACCCTAGTCGCGCCCTCATAGTGCGAACGTGTGCTCCGTATACTGACTGAAGACTATACCGCTATACAAGGGATCAAGAAACATCCAGATGGATTTAGTCGGTTAAGGGCCGTGTAGATTTATGAGGTAATTTTGCTACATGCGACAAATAAATCACAACATTTTATAAAGGGTTGGCTTAGCCTTTGCTTTCTTGTTAAGGAAATAAATTAAGACGATAAGCTAGGGCATTACTCTTGTATTAGGCATTGAGGGAGACATAAATTAATCAGAGTTACCCTCAATGTTCAAAGTTAATGAGGACAAGATTTTAAAAAAAACAAAGCCGGTGAGGGTCTTGCACTTTTTATACAATATTTTATTTAACAGGCCCTGTTTTTTAATAGGGTATTTTTTAAAATGTGTGTACCCAATTAGCGCGATTTGTTAAACATAAAATTAACTCAGTGTCAGTTAAGTGACAAAAATTAAGCATACAAATTATGTGAAAACGAACTTGTTTCGCGTTTTAATAAAGTGTTTATGCATTATTATAAATTGAAAAGAAAAAGTTATTTTTTATACAAACAGAATACTAAATTGTCCTCACAAAATTGACACTGTGTACATTTTTGATACGACTTTCGCTAATTGGGTACGCGTTTTGATGAAAATGCCGACGTAACTAAATTGCTCTACAAAGTTTGCAAACCATTTGGCGCCCGCTTGTCTGTATCCAGTTGAGCTGAAATTATCATGCTTGGCTTACGTACGTACTTACTAGGCATACCTACTAATGTAAGTTTGCTTTTATTGCCATCTATACTTTTCTGTATACCGTCATCAACAACTCATTGAGACGATTTTAACTAGCCCAAACTCAACGGGGCTACGTCGGTTAGGTACTGAATTCCCATGACCACCTGCTGTCTTCATCATCAGCTCAGATGATCAGCTTGATGGTACCATAATATTGAATTGTGTCCAAACTATGTATACTTATAATCAAATTTTCAGCTCAATCGGTCACCGAGGAGTGGGTCAGATTGAACTCGCAAGATTTAATCACAGACACCGGGACAAACTAAATAAAAGCTTGTAAAAAATGTACAGACGGCAGTCAACGCTTGTACCAACAACTATCCATAAACCTAACATTACCTTGTTGATGAGACGCCCCGTTCTTGGGGTTCACTAGTTCATCATTAACTAAGCACACAAATAGGTGAACGGCTGAATTATCGAGCTTCGCCACAAACCGCCTTTCATTTTCCCAGTTCGTCTTTCAATACCGTACAATTAAACAACCACGAATTAAGTGGCAAACTAACAAGGAATTACAAGATAAATGTTTCTGTTTAGCTCAGTGGTTCATTGTTAAAGCCTTATGGCATAACGTCGCGTCGTACGCAAGATTATAAATAATATGTGATAACATTTGAACACAGGACTGACTGATTCTATAAATAATTATTTTATTCATGCATATCAGCAATAGCATTGTTACCTAAACATTGCAGGAAAAAACCCGCGTAACAAAAGTCCCACTTACTATGAACGTTTACCCGCCGAACTACGAATGTAAACAACAGAAATATTATTCAAGCGTCGAATAAGGGACTTTCTAATCGAAAATCCACTGTATTTCTAAGTGAACTTTTTGACATAACCGCATAACTTTCATTTATTGTCTTTGGTATTTTTTCTATTTTATGTACTTATGATCCTTTTCGGTGAGCTTTGATAAGTATGACATTTTAAAATGAAATAAGTGGACGTTTTCAATAGATAATTATTATTCTTTTAATTATTATTATTTAATGTTAGTGTATTATTGACGATCACATTAGGGATTACTTATTTTAAATTGACATGTAATTTATGATTTACTTACATGTATAATTTATGTGGTGATTAAGTAAGTTTAAATCATTTCATTTTCATAAAATTTTAATTCCATGCGCTTTTTCTAATCTGGGGGCACGGTAGTGCCTCCGCCAAGACGAGCCAAGCGAAGCGCAGGGGCACTGCTTACCTTTTCTCGAAGCCCTTCGTCACTTTTTTGAACCCTCATAACTTGGATTACGATTATATCAGATAAACAAAATTCTCGGAACATGATATTAATAGAGGACTTAATAACCCCTATTGTAGTTAATAAAATAATATACTAATCTAATTTTATTGGGTTATCTGAAGTCCGAAGAGAGGGGGAGGACACGATAACCTTCAAATCCGGCAACTTGCTCTATTTCCGGGAGGGCGACCAACAGTCCCAGGGAGGTGTCGGGTTCCTCGTCCACAAGTCCCTCGTAAATAACGTGGTGAAGATCGAGAGTGTGTCGACTAGGGTGGCGTACCTAATACTCAGAGTATCCACCAGGTACTCATTGAAGGTCATTCAGGTTTACGCACCGACCTCGGCACACTCCGACGAAGAGGTGGAGGCTATGTATGAAGATATATCGAAGGCCATGCATAGTTCCAAAACCTAGTTCACCGTTGTTATGGGGGACTTCAACGCAAAACTGGGCAAGAAAGATGGTGAAGAGCTGAGAGTGGGGCAATTTGGAGTTGGAAGTCGGAACCACCGGGGCAGCTCAATAAACAGATCTCCAAGTCCCTTACCCGCGATCTGCGCCAATTCAATACGATTCGTATTAAAGAGGCCATACAGCGTAATAAGGGCTCTAAAGTATTCTCGAGAGATCTGTCTATAGGGCAGAGCCAGCTCGCGAAGTTAAAAACTGAAGATGGTGGAATCGTTTCCTCTAAACCTGAGATTCTGGGTGAGATAGAGCGCTTTTACGGACAGCTATACACATCAACGCGCAGACCCGAAGTTAGTCAGGCGGAAGACCCTAGAGCTAGACTAACCCGACACTATACCGACGACATCCCGGACATCAGCCTGTACAAGATTGTAATGGCTCTTAAACAGCTCAAGAACAACAGAGCACCCGGTGAAGACGGAATAACAGCCGAACTTCTGAAGGCGGGTGGAAAACCGGTCCTTACGGCCCTTCAGAAGTTGTTCGGTTCCGTCTTACTGGAAGGGAGAACTCCAAAGGCATGGAATAGAGGTGTGGTGGTGCTGTTCTTCAAAAAGGGTGACAACACTCTGCTGAAGAACTACAGACCCATCTCACTTCTGAGCCATGTCTATAAGCTGTTTTCGAGGGTCATTACAAACCGTCTCGTACGCAGGCTAGATGAGTTCCAGCCTCCCGAACAAGCCGGTTTCCGAAGAGGCTTTAGTACCGTAGACCATATCCACACGCTTCGTCAGGTTATACAGAAGACCGAGTAGGAGTATAACCTGCCTCTCTGCTTAGCGTTCGTGGACTACGAAAAAGCCTTCGATTCGATAGAAACCTGGGCTGTACTACAGTCTCTCCAGCGGTGCCAAGTTGACTATCGCTATATCGAAGTGCTGAAGTGTTTGTACGAGAGCGCCACTATGTCAGTCCGACTCCAGGACCAGAACTCGAAACCTATCCCGCTGCAGCGGGGAGTCAGGCAAGGAGATGTTATTTCTCCAAAACTGTTCACCGCTGCACTGGAGGACGTTTTCAAGACTCTGGACTGGAGAAGGCTAGGCATCAGCATCAACGGCGAGTACATCACTCACCTTCGGTTTGCTGACGATATAGTAGTCTTGGCTGGGACCATGGAGGACTTAAGTACGATGCTCGATGGCCTCAGTAAAGCATCCGAGCGAGTTGGTCTAAGAATGAACATGGATAAGACGAAGATCATGTCAAATGCCCATGTAGTACCAACTCCCATTACAATCGGACACTTTACGCTCGAAGTTGTAGACGATTATGTATACCTAGGACAGACGATCCAGTTAGGTAGGTCCAACTTCGAGAAAGAGGTCAATCGTCGAATCCGACTCGGCTGGGCAGCGTTCGGGAAGCTACGGCAAATCTTTTCGTCCAATATTCCGCAGTGTCTCAAGACGAAAGTCTTTGACCAGTGTGTGTTGCCAGTGATGACATATGGCACTGAAACGTGGTCGCTTACTATGGGCCTCATAAGAAGGCTCAAAGTCACCCAAAGGTCAATGGAGAGGGCCATGTTGGGAGTTTCGCTGCGTGACCGCATCAGAAATGAGGCTATCCGCAGCAGAACCAAGGTAACCGATATAGCCCTCCGGATCGCTAAACTTAAGTGGCAGTGGGCGGGGCACATAGCACGTAGAATCGATGGCCGTTGGGGCGGAAAGGTTCTCGAGTGGCGACCACGTACCGGAAGGCGCAGCGTTGGTAGGCCCCCGACAAGGTGGACTGATGACCTGGTAAAGGTTGCGGGAGTCCGCTGGATGCGGGTGGCGCGGGATCGGTCACTTTGGCACTCTTTGGGGGAGGCCTATGTCCAGCAGTGGACGTCTTTCGGCTGATATGATGATGATGATGATGAATTTTATTGTAAATCCTAATAATCATCAGTCGGAAAAACATATCCGGACACAACGTTTGCACCCGAAAATCCTCACAAAAGACGACTGAACGGGTTCTACCCAAAACAAGTCTCAAACCGAGACTTTATTATAGGTAAAAGTCGGTAAAAGTTTACATTAAGGGGCTCCCATACGCCAATGACCTTCGATCTGAATCCCTTAGTTTTCTCATGTTTTTTGTAGCTTATTATATTAGCAACACCAGTTTTAAGCAATGCAGTATCCCATATTTACTTCAAAGTTCATTGTGTTCGAGATATTTGGCATCAAATTTGAACAATTTTAGGCCAAAAAGTTGGTTTTCTGGCCATAACTTTTTTGTCAATTAGTTTAAAATGATAACCCTAGACCCGTCGTTTTTAGAGACGTCATAGACGAATCCAAATATATGTAGATTTCGTATGTATATGTTAGATCTTTCACGTCAATAGGGATACGAAATAAGTGATTATTTTTTTAAATGTAAAAAAAATCTTACAAAATGAAGTATTAATTACATTCGAAATCCGGTAAACGAAAATGGAGATAAAAGATTAAAGAACCGATAGCAGTTTGACTTATAATTCTATCTGTGGTGCAAAAGTAGGAGATACGATTCCAAACTTGTCAAAAATCGATGACCTCGGGTAGCGCCTTAAGTGGATATGCTTGCAATAACGCAGAGAATGAGAATGCCAGTACCTTGACATTAAAAGCTCGGCCTACCCCACCGCGGCCTATATTCAGTATATAGGCTACCGACTTGGTATTGCAACCAAAGTTGCGAAATGAGGACAAGAACAAAATCTATTGTGCAAGTTCCCGTACAGCGTTGTTTTAAATCGAAAGACGAAAAAGGTTTCTATGGACATTTTGACAAACAGTTACAATTATGAGAAGTTTCTAGTTTTTGAGATACAAACATGATCAATTCTATTTTGAATGCGATGAATGTTTTTTTTTAAAGTAAATATACTTTATTGCATATAACGATTGAGTAAACATCTTGGAATCCAGTTGTGGTTGAATGTCTTTTTAGTGTTACGTACCAAAATTGGTTCAACGCAACACTTAAATGCGATCACTATGAGCCTATTCGAGTTTTTTGATAGAAATTTTGGTAGAGGTTCCAACGAGCCCAATCACGGACATTTCCATCACCAGATCACCTCAGTTGTGCCTAAATATATGCCATCGAACATCATCATCATCGAACATCATCATCATCGAACATCATCATCATCGAACATCATCATCATCGAACATCATCGCCATCATCATCACCATCATCATCGTCATCATCCCCACCAGCCGAAAGAAGTTGAGCGAACTCACATAATGGCAGATTTCAGCTCAATCGGGTATAGGCAAATCGGCCAAACATGTTTGCCATTTTTGAAGGTTAACTTACATACTTACAGAACAGTGCAAGTAAAATAAAAGCTTGTGAAAGTAGGATTTCGTCATCTTTCTTTACTTGTCAAAGTTTTGATACACCTGATTAAGCACTTGTATTGAGCATTTGATGTTACATCAACAGGTAAATGCTCATAACATAATCAGGAGCGATTTAGCGAGCATTTTCGTGATTATTTTAGCAAAACGACAGTAAAGCTTCGCACCTTTTAGAGGACAGCATTTACTAGAGCGTTTGCTTCAATGCTTGTGAAAATGATCGTAGCGATGTTTGGCTTTATCCTTGGTTTTGTTCGTTGTTCGGCGGGCATGGTTGCCATTTTATCACTTATCGCTGTGTAAAATATGCGAATGCGACACTGACAGATGTCTTATCCACAACCAACGATAAGTGATGACATGGCCCATGCTACGGAGGTCCAGAGCTTGTGTCAAATCCGGTAGTCCTGATATTTTACAGCCTTGTTTAAGATGTTGGCCCAATGAATAATCCAAGTTGACCTCAAGCGCCAAATGCAACTTTATCAAAAATTTATAATACTGCGACCGACTTTATTATAACCCTAACCCGTCTCAGGATGTTTTAAAAGTACGAGTAGACTAAATTTGCTAAAATATGAGACTAGAATTACTAAAATATTTTTTCGCACTTCTCAAAACTAGCACACTCCGTGGGGGATAACTGGAACTTTGTCTCGCTAGTGTTGTTCCAGTGACGTCTAAAATATTGCAAGAAATTGCGATGATAGAAAAAAAAATGAATTTTGGAACGCTTTATCTCGACACTAATTACTCGAAACTATTAGGTCTACAGAGACAATTCTAGTCTCATATTGTAGCAAATTAAGCCTTCCTTAAAAAATGACGAAAATTAGCCATATATAGAGTGTTCGCGGTATTTTAGATTTTTGACAAAGTTGTGTCCGGAACTCGAGGTCAGAAACTGGGATTATTCATTGGGCCATAATCATAAACAATTCTGCAAACAATCGGAACTTGCGTATTTGACGCAAAATATTCCTTACTTTCAGGCAACAAGGTTACTGGACTAATGTTCGCAGGTCAACAAACAAGAAAAATAAAAATAAACTGTTTATTCTTCAGAAAATAAGAAATGTTTGCAAACTTTTTCTTAGTTAAAGTAATTTTAACATTAAAAAAGCGTATGGTCGTGTTCTTGTTACACGAATGCGCAACTCTATCAGCACCTCAAGCAATAATCATGATCACACACACAACACACGTCTCGTCAACTACGTATATTTAATTTGGGAGTACGTGCCGGGTGTTTCCCCCAAGTCATGCAGAAGATGAAAGCCTTCCAAATACGAGTTGAGCATCCGAAAAAACGACGCAGATACAAACCAAGTTCAATTGAATTTGAATCTTTGGGGAAAGGAATAGGGAATTTCTTTTGATTTGAGGAAAAAATAAATTTAACACGAGTCGGTTAGAATTTCAAACACATTTTTTCATTTGAATTTTTGCTTCAAGATAGACGGGATCTATAAAAATTTAAAAAACGAAGCTTGTGAACGAAAACTTTCATTTCACCTGGTTACTCCAATCACTCATTTACCAATTTACTTTCCAGTGTCCAGCGCGATATTTATTTACCTTTATTAATAGGTATTTTTTTAGCACACAAGGTAGTAAAATATACATGAAAACCAATATCGGTATTTTCCTCTGTTCTAAATATGACTCTTACTCGGGGCGTTTGTCACGGAAGGAACATGAGTTAAGATAATAATGAATACTAGCTTCCGCACGCGACTTCGTCTACGTGGACCCGGGATAAAACTATCCTATATTTTAGTACACACATACATTCACGCCTTTATTACCAAAAGGGGTAGGCAGAGCACTTGAAACGTATGTTCCAGCGCCACTTTTAGCATAAATGTGGGTATAAAAGATCGACTAAATGTGATATTGCAGGCCTATAGTCTCAGATGACCGACGTTTGAGAAAACTGTCAAAGGAGATATGGTTGCACAATAGTGCAAAAGTGAAATGTACTCCTGGATCATTATTTTTTCTAATTGTGTAGGGCTCGACACACAACTCTCAAAGTATGGTTGAGATTATTTAATGTGGCAGACTTTTTATACAACTATCATTCGAATTGGAATCTTAAACCTTCCACGGTAGAGTTGCTTTTTGAATTGACTACTTTGATACAATCCGACCAACTTAAGTATACCCCGCACATATCGCTTTTGATTTTCCCTGTAAGTAAAAACGCTGTTGTCCACGTTAATCCCGTAGCCTGATCCCCCAGGGAAAAAAGACGGTTAGGTTGTTAGGTGACCTGCGACCCTACAGCGCGCGAGCCGAGCGAGCGAAGCGAGCGTGACGCGGCAGCGTCCGACGACGCGCCATAACCGAACATATGTTTTTCCTATTTTAATATAAAATAATTCCTATATATAAGCTAATTCCCCTGGGTGATCAAGATCCGGTGATCAACGTGGATAGCGTGGTAAAAACCTATTGTCTATTATATCCGACCGTAAAACTGTCTGTCCGTCACCTATCCTAAATATAAAACATCAAGGCAATTAAATAAAACTAATGAATTAGCTATGTATAATTCAGTTCAGCGATTATGCATCGTCCAAATGTTATTGGTTTTCGATTAGCTTGCGACGTGCACTCAAGCTTATGGACTTGGCTGATGTTTCGTGACTGAAACTTATAGCGAGTTCGAGGTATAATGGTATTTATTGGAAAGTGTTTAAATTCAGCAATTATATCTTAAATACCGTAAAATGGGGTGAGTTGAGTCGAACTAGACAATCAAACCACTAGGCATTTGGATTTTATATATAAAAAATGTTCCAGACGTATGAATTTTAGTTTTTTAATGATTACGTGCCACCATCCCACCTCAACTCTTAGTAGAGTTACAGGGCAAAGCAATGGGATGAGCTGGGAAAATGTATGGGAAAAACTTTCGGATTCTAAATTTCGGATAAAGTTGCCTCGATCTGCGTTGCGTTCTACTCTCCGCTCAAATTGATCGCTCCTCTTCCCCATGATCGCTCCCCGCGACCCTGTATGTATTCCAAGCCACATATCACCGCTCACTTCTAGAGACTATTATTTTAATGTCATATTTTTTAGCTACGACGTGTTGCCGCAAGATAAGAAAATATGTCTAAAAGTATAATAAAATTACTTTTAGAGCAACCTGACCCAGGAAATCAAAGTAGCAACTGAAAATATTTGCGTCCCATCTGCCCCCTCAATCCTTTAGTACCCCATTTGACAGTAGTATATAGATTCACTGTAGCAGAGCGATAAGGCACGTGAGTTTTGATCCAATCGTGGCTACGAACACTGACTCGTACAATTTGGTAGGTGCAGTTAGCAGCCGCTTTCCGGCAAGGAAATCATCGTGAAGAAACCAGCTTTACCCGAAAAAATTACGTAACTTTTTCCAAAAGTTCCTATGCTTATAGGTACTAAAGGACTCCAGGGTCCGCTTTAGCACCGAAGATTTAGCTTAGGCACTATACTATAATATGACCTTTCATCTCAGGAAAAAAACAAGCGTCAGGCCTTCAGTTTTTGAGCTATTTAGCAGTATCATTTTAAAGGCATTATTTCCAGATGTTTTTCATGTATAATACATAAAAATACTAAGTTTAGAATTATATTGTTTGCGAAATGAATGTCTAGACAAACGATATTGATGTGTAACAGATGGTCCTATTTTAAAACTTTATGAATATCTTGATATATGTACAAAGATCAACACAATGAAAAACGACGCGACCTGGCTCGAATTCGACTCATGTAAATTAAAATTTCGTAAAGCCATCTGCCTAATTAAGTTCTGGGTCGCAAATTTGCTGTGTTTAAATTTACTAAGAAGAAACGTCTACAAAAGAAATTTCAGCAAAGTGAAAATTTAAAAATTATTCGCCACTAGCGGGATTTGAACCTGCGAACTCTGGAATCCGGTCATTGCTCTAACGAAACCAACTGAGCTACAAGTGGGCTTAGCACAAATTTCGGTCATCGCGATGATTTTTTTAATTTTTTACTTTGAATTTCTTTAGCATACGTTTCTGGTTAGTAAACATTTACTGTGTTTATCTTTGTTTCTATAAAAACATATTTATTCCAAAAATATCACAATATCTTTTTAGATACACGTGTAAACATATTCGTTCCAACAGCTCTCAAGGCGCTTGATATAGGTCTGGCGAATTTACTACACACAGCCATACATTAAACATGAGACCGTAACGTACGAGACATGATATAAACCGACCTGCTTAGATTATTTAACCTTCCTTTTTTCTTTTTACTCCTCGCTTGATTTATTTCTCGATAGACTTAAAAGACACAAACTATATAGTAGTGTGTGCTACACGTGCACACTCTCACTATATTCTTAGTATATATAAGCTCATGTCCAACCATAGGTATAGTCTCTATACATGTTAATCGCATAGGTACTAATCACTACCGCCCATCCTTGCATTAGCCCAAGCACTTTATTTTCATTAGTATGGAAAAAAATGGAAATTAGGAAATAATTCATAACAGCAGCTTTTTTGTGTGTAACTGATATATTATCATTTTAGTAATTACGTAGACTCAAAATCCACCAAAATAGTAGTCATCAAAAAAATCGATATTTAACCAATTCCTGAGAAAAGAGTAAAATATTAATAGATATTTTATTTTTTGTTTTGGTTAATTTACAGGAGCTCTTCAAGAATAATAAATAAGTCACACAAAAAACATAATGGATGTGTCATTTATTTTTATATAATTACTTCCCGATGGAAATTTCGGTGGATTCTTGGATAAGGCATCTTAGAATAACATTTGAAAACTTAACAAACAAAAAAAACGCTGTTATAAATTAATGTTTGAAAAAAACGTAATTTTCCTGGGGTACATGCCGACTTTGCCAATGCAGTCTTGTGCCGTGCTACAAAAGGACAAGAGAAGACAAAAGTCAAGGACATTGAAAAAAAAACTAATATAAATATAAACAAAAAAACTCTCAGAACTAATAAAATTCTCTGCCTTGACATCGAGCAGGTTCTTGTTTTGAACAATACAAATACCTACATGGTCATAGTATAAGAGCAGGCCGGTTTTTTGGGAAACAATCGGGTTCAAAGCATAACACGGTATTTTTCCTAACAAAAATCATTCGGAGAGATAAAATAAAAGACATCAAAGGGCCCTGTGTGTGATTTTTGGTGGCGTTATTTTATTACCAAAATTTAAATCTAAACGAATATGGCACGAGGCACTGGACTAACGCGTAACTGCTAGTACTCACACAATCTTCATTTTACAATAAAGTGAGACTAATATCATAAGGCACTTTAATAAATAAATATCACAAAAGACCCGTGTTAACGAATCTTTTACATGGTTTGTCGGTAAAAGAAGGGTATTCCTTCATCAAATAAATGTTTCGCCGAGTTTTCATTTCGTTTCTTTTAGAAACAGTCAACTTTTCAGAATTGTTATAAAACAAACCTAACCTAACCTACTGGGTTATGATTTAGATTTAGATTTCTTTAATACACGATAAAATTACAATATAAATTCTAGAATTAATATTAATAGTTCATAACATTGATAAATATCAAGTTAACAATAATAAATATCAATTTTAACAATAATAAATGACAATTTAGGAACACAAAATAAACAATTAAACAGTCATTTCCGTGTACTCGTATGCACAATTAGCTTTTAGTTTTACCTAAAAAGAAACGGTTTCTGAGAAGAAAAACTTCCATGCAATGAAAATTGAACAGAGCATTCGGTGAAACGTTTGTCGGTGAAATGAGGGGATCTCCTGTTAAATATGTACACAATTTATTTTATCACTTTATCAACTTGTAGGCAATTACAGTATGTAAGAGTAGCCTACACTTTAGGTATCAGTATTAAATATGAAACATCTCTGAAACAGTTATTAATATCCCTCGTGTGGTTATGCTCATCGCCGACGCGATGTGGTCAGTCAAGCCCAGCCCACATATACGTGTGACACATATCTCAGAGCCAGTCCAACTCTATCTCTCACGATTATACCCTTCTTTGCAATGAACGTATGGCCTAAAATTGCATGAATATTTATGAGAATTTGAGTCGCTTTGGGCTTGACAGTTGTCGTGGGATGAAACATGCCTCGAGGAAGACTTAATTCGACATAGCTGTACGCCACGGTGTTACAGCAACTCAATGGGATATTAAATTAAAGCAGAAACGAGAGGCTTATATTTGGGCATTTTCAAAAATGAGGGTACCCAATTAACGTGAGTGTTCAAACAAAAACAAACCCAGTGGCAGTTTTGTGACGTCGATGGTGTATTCAGTTTGTATGAAATAACTTGTTCTTTTAAATTTTAAAAATGATAACGAATGAAACATACACGTTACTTATATGTGAAACTATTTACTGTTCAGATAATTTGTATGCTTAAGTGTCGCCAGAAATCTGACACAAGTTATTTTTTAACGACTCACGCTAATTGGGAACACTAATTTATGAAAAGGCCCTTTTACAAAAAAGGTCCTCTCATGATAAGAATTAAGAGCCTTGTGTAGGTTCTTTTTTTAAAACGACTATTACACTCGAAATTTTGTCTCACTCGCTCACATATGTCAGCTTGATAAGCTGTCCTTTTCACCCGCGCGGACCAAACGAATGCGTTGTTTGAACCAGGTTTAAACGAATTACTATTTAATTTCGAAACAAGCTATCTTCAGTATCTAGCTGAGATGGAAACAGTCTCTTTTCATGAATTATTTTGACAAAGTTATTAGTGTTCAAACTCTACATTATCACCTAATATAATATTGAAGAGTGAGACATACATTCTAAGGTTAAGAAGTCCAAAATCCAAATAAGGAGATTACGAAGATACGGAGTAAGTACCAGATCAAACGCAAACATCATGAACTCGATACTGAAATATAAAAGAGTGAAATCAAATTAAAGTTGTATTTATAATCTGTTCAGTCAGCCACACGTAATTAACACGTAAAACGGTTTTATAATAAACTCGTTACCTATTCAAATAGAGCAACGAATGCCACCCCGGCCGCAAACCGTATGAATCCTGTTAATTTCCTGACATATAACTTCAAATATCGTGAAAACTGGATCGCATCCAACCGCATATTGATAGTTGCGTTCGTACAAGTGATGGGACATGCGTATGTATAAAAAAAAAACTCAAGCCACGGATGGCAACCTTTCGTCACTTCACCAAAGTCACTGCTGGTGACACGTTTTTCAGGGTACCTATTTATCCTCGAGCGAATATTTGAATAAAGTTAAGTATTTACCACCGCTCCAACAAGCCAAATGGAGAAACCAAAAATGGTCCATGAATGGCAGAAGTGTCGAGGTCTGCTGGTGTCCAAAACATTATAAATTTATACTTATAAATGCGTTATGCCGATCTCAGATTTACAAATAACAAAGTCTGAATTTAGCAATTCAGACCCGTTAATATGTCATGTAAGGAGTTATTTCAGAAGAAAATCACGTTGCAGAGAGCAAAGAGTTCAAGTGTGTTCTCAAATATCGAGATAATAAAGTCAAGACGAATACGATCAGTACATATAGAATTTCTACATAGACGTACCCGTATATTTGAGTGTATAAGTAGTAATCCGCAGCTGAACCAAGGTAAAATTGCTAAACTTAACTGGCAGTGGGCGGGGCGGCACATTGCACGTAGAACCGATGGCCGTTGGAGGGGAAAGGTTTTCTAGTGGCGAACATGTACCAGAAAGCGCAGCGTGGGTAGACGCCACAAGGTGTACTGGTGACCTGGTAAAGGCCGCGGGAGTCAGCTGGATCCGGTGGCGCAGGAGCGGTTAATGTGGCAGTCTTTGGGGGAGGCCTATGTCCAGCAGTGGTCGTCTTTCGGCTGATATGATGATAATGAAGCTGTATGACGTGCATTTTATTCATGGTCATTGTCTAATGTTAGTAAACTGTGCACCTATTCTTTGTAAATTATTTTAGAACCGTTTAGATATAATGTCCACGATACAAAGATTCGAGAAGCGACAGCAGGTCAAAGGTGGCTCGATAAAGACACAGACAGAGACACATGGAACACTTTGGGGGAGGCTTTTACCCAGAAGGGGTCCACACATCTATTAACTTAACTCTTAATCGCTATTTTGCATGTTTATTTTGTTCTTCTCTTTTTGATTACTGTATATTGTTGTGTGTGGAATTAAATAAAGCTTTCATTATTCATTATTATTATTACATATAAAATGTATTTATGTATTTTCCCAGTGCCATCTGGCGTCTATCCATTTGGATGCACCCATCTGTTGCAGCTACAAACCCTCGCCTACAGCTCTGATCGATGCTCTTGGATAAAATGGCTGGTTTTGTGCACTTGTTTTACAATCTAGGTAATAGGTTTTACAAATATGACATCGAAAAACAAAGACAATCTAGAAAAATACGCCTCGTCACTAGTTCCGAGCTTTAACCTCATATCAACTGATTGCAGAACCTCGTATCTCACTTGTGCGTTGTTCAAAAATGAACTTTACAATATACGAATTAAGCTCGCGTTTATATATGAGGTTAAGAGTCATAAGTATATATGCCAGTTTAAATATTAATAACGTTGCGGTTATCGGGAGATAACGATGCGTTCGAGTTTATTTTAATTAAAGCTGTTGAGCTGTGAAGCGATGTTTTTGCACTCAGTGAATGAATTGTACACAGTTGATTAAGAAGATGTTTAATATCCACTCGCTTGACTTCGGATTTTAAAAAAGGTAGCCTAAATCACTGTTCGCAGCCGGTGATGTTTCACAAGCGCAGCGGCTGTGTTCAGTTTTAATTTAAGGCCGTTTCGCACGTACAGCAGAGAACGTAATACCTACTCAAAATGGTCTCGCCGGAAGACCAGCGCTGGCTCGTTAACCAGCACGGAGACGGGACCATTTCATAACAAATAAATAAATAGTTTTAAGTAATTAAATAGTATTATGTGTATGAATGTAATAAACATATTTATTTGTTACGAATAAATAATTTTCATTTGATTTCATTATGCACCCTAATCCCCTGGCAACAAAACTTCTACACTTCACTCAGTACTTCTTACTCAGATGCGACTAAAGAGGAAGAATGTTTTGTGAAAGGACAGTGGAGGCACTGGCAACTACGCCTACAAGTCACTAAATCACTCGTAGTCAACAAATCAGCTTATAGTCTCGCGACTGTTCGCCGATTAACCAAGGAAAAAAAATTGATTTCGTTTTTTCTTCCATACCTCTATCGCCCGTCAACTCGTCACACACTTCCTTCCTATTCATATCATCTCTCACGCAGTCCATCCACCTTTTTCTTAGCCTAGCTCTTGTCTTACATCCCTTCACTTTCAAACTCAATGCCCTTCTAGTAACATGCCTTACATCTACTGCTACTTTCAGGCTCTTATATACTCATTCCTATTCGATTCATTCTCGTCACGCCACACATCCATCTCCACATTCCCATCTTCGTAACATGCAGTCTTGTTTCATCCGTCACTTTTGTGGCCCACCATTCCGACGATTTGAATACGAAAAGGTGAAACACATCTGAGCATTTCTTGAAAGAGCTTAAAGGCAAGCCTGGGCGCTGGTTTGGTCGGTCGGCCTCACAAGGCGCTGAACACCTTGTGCCGTGTCGCTTAAAAGTCATGTTTAAACAATCATACGAAGTTGTCAAACGGGTGAAAGCGACAAGGTGCTCAGCTACTTATGAGTTGGACTGTTTCAGCCTCACTTCACCGATCACCCCCAAATATATCTTAAGGCGATTGGTAATTATCGCGTGCTTTGAAATTCCATTCTGACGAGATTAATAAACAATAACGTCTGTTTTTCGGATATATGATTCTTGACTATATAATTGTTTATCTGATTTGATCGATACATGATTTCTTAAAATTTCCTCGATAGAAAAAAAATCCAATGTTGGGTCTGTATTTTCCTTTTTTTACTCAGCCTACTCAACCGATACATCATTTTACGACACAATCAAGTTAAAACTATAGTATTTTATCTCATCTAAGATCTTACTTGATAAAATTGAGATAAAACTTCACTAAGTTAGGTATTTATTGAAATATGTCCAAAAAAGCCATTTCCGAAGAGTGACATCTCTTTTTCTCGTGCGCGGAAGGCATGAGCGTGTCTCTGTCTATGAGGTGTGTTCGACTCAAATCAAGGCATCCTCTTAACGCCACGATTCGTATTAAAGCGTCGGTAGAAATAAGTCTAATTCTGTTACACTCTTGACGGCTGGGGTGAGGCGCATTACCAATAACAGCCATGGGTATTTGGAATCCACGAGGGTTAGAATTGGGTTGCTGATGCCTTTAATGTATCCTACCACCGGGTGGGCGCTCTTCAATACTTTATTGTCATTCACATGATCGACCATTATCTGTTATCCCATCCCATTTGTATTTGATATGCGTTTACTGGTTCCGACTCGTTACACTAACGACAGATTCTAAAACCATTGGAATTAAATATAAAGCTCCTCTTTGAGTCTTCAGAACGTAAATCAGTTTCTTATTTGGTGGATAATCAGACAAGGACCCGTCTTAGTTTCTATCACCTTTCCCTGTGGAAAGGTCAAGGTCCGCCATGATTTCTATAACCAATGAAAGTGACTTGACACATGCCAAAATAATCCTTATTTCAACTACATAATGTCCACAGAAGTTATTTATTTTAATTATTTTACTGCTATTTAAAAGGGCATATCTCAGTTCGTGAATTGTGGAAGAGATATATTTGTTGTAAGTAGATTAGGGAATCTCTTCGTCGTCATAACTGGCGCCTCCTGGCGCCCGGACAACCCAAGTTCGCATGCTTTATGAATACATAATGGCGGAATTTCGTCCCTTGGTCACTTGGGTCCAACGATGCATAAAATATAGGAAAATATTAGAAAAGTTCATGGCGCAAATTAAGGTCAAGTTATTTTACCTAAATTATGATAATTGCGAACGCGGTCGCACCTTAGTTTATTTTATTAGATCTACGTAGGTAATTATATATTAATATATACTTTGTTTCTTGATTTCAGGTAAGCAATTGCCATGTCGAGCACAATCTAGATTTACTGCCAGAGTAAGTCAACACATATACTTTCATTTGCGAAAAATAATGGATTCAATTAATTTTAATCTGCAAGTAGGCCATAATGACACTTTACGAAATCAATGCCAGCATTAGTAAAAGAGGCCGCCGAGACGAAACATCGAAACAAACTTAGTCAGTAATTGTAAGTTATTGATTTAAACTTTATTTCATGAAGGAAAACTTACGGTACGAAAAGCGAACTTAATATATGGCAACGCAAAATATAGGTACGCAAAAAATAATATCTAGATAGTCCTTATCCTCTTGACATTAGAGTCGTGTGTAGATAATTTTGAGCACTTGACCCATTTAGCTACTTCTGACTAGCTAGCTGCTAGCTAGCTGACTTTACTAATCATAATACTTATTAACCTACTGAAAAAAAGTTAACCAGAATATAAATACAAGGAAAAATAAATAATGCATATAGAATGCGTAATTCTAGTAGACATACCTGTTGTAAAAGACACTACAAACTTATTTGATACATCTGTATACAGTATCCAAATCTAAACATTATGTACTAAATTATGAACAGTATTAACCACTCATTTATACTGAACATGACACAATACATAAGGTACAATAAAACTATAAACAATCATCGCCCGTGCTCGGTTCTATTATTATTTTATTATAATAGAACCGAGAAAGTGATTCTGCCCACACACGTCATTCAATTCGACAAGTTGTGAGCTCTTTGAACAATCTTCGACTTCAAATGAAATAGCTTATTTTTAGGGTTCCGTAGTCAACAAGGAACCCTTATAGTTTCGCCATGTCTGTCCGTCTGTCTGTCCGTCTTCGGCTTAGCTCAGTAACCCTTACAACTAGAAAAATGCAATTCGGCGTGGATATATAAACCAATCACGCCGACAAAACAGTAGTATAAAATCCTGAAAAAAAATTTTTTTTAGGGTACCTCCCCTACATGTAAATTGGTAATGTATTTTTTTTCTCGTTAAACCTATAGTGTGGGGTATCGTTGGATAGCTTGATCAAAAATATTATGGGTTTTTTAAAACTATTTTTCAACTCAGTTATGCGTTTGCGAGATAATGGGATTTAAAGCCCTAATTTTTGTTTGAGTGACACCACGTGACGGGAAAAAATTAGTGGCAGTAGTACATATAATGAATTTATAAGGAAAACTATCACAGTTAAGTAGACATAACTAGTTTACTGGTAAGAAATGCACTTAAGTTCGGGTGCATATACATTATCATTGGACCCTATACATTGGTGTTGTGAGCGACTTCCGCTCTCGGCGGCGTCGGCTGGGCGAGTGAGCGCGCGCGCTACCGGCCGCGGCAATGCTCGCCCCTCACAGTCACCTAAGAGTGACCTAGTTCCGATTCACAAGTCGGCGACGGACGAGCTCCGCCCCTATGTGCTCGGACAGTGCGTCGACCACGCTCCGTGACACAAGTCGGCGACGGACGAGCTCCGCCCCTATGTGTACGGACAGCGCGTACTACCACTCGGCGCCCGAATGGTGCGTTTGGGCTTCGCCCGTGTCCTCAGACACTTTGGGGTAAACGCTGTTACCAAAATAAAAGAAGGAATAACGAAAAATAGACTTTTATTTACTTTCCCTATCACTGCCCTAAGTGACTTGATACAAGTCCCTAATTTCCTAATACTTTGTAGTTTTCTTCTTCTTCTTGTTGTGACTTCCAGGAGGCTCCGATTGACACTGAATTGCTCCGGGCCGTACCTGCTATTTATACCTGACAAATATAACATATATATATATATATTTGTTGTCTCACTCAGCAAGACGTGCTGAGTGAGACAACAAAAGTTACGCCCACTTTGACTTGACTAATTTACGTTACAGGATGTTATTTAGATGTTATACATAGTAATGGGCGGAAGTCTAAGCTGATTTACAAAGTTCTAATATGGCTTGAGATCTTATAAGTACAGTAGGGTTCGTAAATATTTTCTTATTTGAAGAATCGTACATGGAAATCGGGCAAACCGTAATTCGGTCCCTTTCGTAACACTTATTTATCTTTTGCGCTGAACCTACTGAGTTTACTTATTTGTAAGTTTAAACATTTAATAGAACTTTTAATTATCTTTCTAACAATATATAAACCTTTCTTATACGATGAGCCGTTATAAAGATATAAACGTAAACATATTAATTACAAAGTAAAAATGCGCCGTACTAAATTCCAATTCAGGCTCGGTGGCCGCGGCTCTCGTTACGGTCATGTTGGCGCGATATACCCCTCCCCTCCAGGCGGCCAGTCTGCGCTGCGCTCGCGCATAGGCAACATCTCCTCTCTCTTTCTAATACAATTTGTACTGAGATTTTACTTTAATGTTTACAATATCAAATGAATGCTATGAGAGGGTGTTTTATGTAAATAATTACTATGGGGATTCTAACTACGGGTTCTTTATTACTTTAAACAATCTAAGTCTTTATAAATAATCACATATTTCTCTTACGTATAATCTTCGTATGACGCGATGCGTAGCTCTGCCGTCGCGTGTTGATCTTGTCGTCCATAGGTGTGTTAAATAAATAATCATGATTAACGATTATTTACGAGGGTAAGCTATAATAAAACCCCAACAGCCCCTTTTAAGACCGCATTCTGTGACAGACGGGCAACTACGGAACCCTACCCTGCGCGTGGCCCGACAGGCACTTGGCCGCTTTTTTGTATAATAACGTGCGAGCAAGCCAGGGAGAACTTCAAGCACGGATATAGATCTAAGTGCTCACAAACTTAAAAGTGACCCAAACAGACCAGGCAATAATTCGCATTAAAAACAAAGTTAAAATCATTTGAAAAGTTCCCTCGATCCCATCAATCAGATCCTGACCTGAATGACCTGGGAAAGATACACTTTCAACCAATAAAATAATTTTCCAAATTGGTCAAGGCGTCTTCCAGTTCCAGTTGAGATTCCGACGAGATTATTCAAATCAAATCAATTATTTATTCTGCAAATAGGCCACAAAGGCACTTTAACATGTCAAACGGATGAGAACCTCCTCCCGTTCAGAAGTCGGTTAACAAATGTAATTTGATATCATACCAAACATCAAATAATACACGGTGTTTTTTAATCTTCTTTTAGACTTTACAAAGAACTTTAAAAAAGGTTGGATTTTGTTTTTTTTTTTCAAGTGAAAACTTCTTTAGCGGCACTGTGCACTTTTGTGATGGGGATATGTTAAACTCGCAACAGGTAAGGCAACGTAAGATTTTTTAAATGTATGAATATTGTTTTTTTTTGTAGGTTTTAATATTAATTTTAATCATCCAGCCGAGTGACCGCAGTGGCCGCTAGCCGCCATCTTATGTAGATAGGCACGAACTCTAACCGGGTTAATGAACTTCGCACCGCGGGTCATACAGGATGTTTCAAACTTAATTATACCTACCTTTTATTACTAAAAAGTTAACTTATATTTTTTTTACGAATGGTTAGTACTTTTTGGATACTTTAAGTGGGCTGCGGCTCTAAGACTGTTAAATAAACACGTTGTATACTCTTCTGACCGATTTCGGCCACGGCGACTGCTTCAACTCTGGCGTTGATCTGGTGTGGATCACAAAGCCGATCTTATTTATGAAGACCCGAGTACCTACACAACGGGCACGTGAGCACACTATTTACAAAATTATAGCTGATCACCGCAGATGGTCGGGCTTTCAGCTCGTCCCGCCACTCGGAATGCACAAAGAATAACATCAATATTTCTGACCCACACCTACATAGAAACATTCAACTCTAGCCTCTGAATACCCATCTACTGTATCCAATTCCCAGGCCACAAAACCTCCAATTTCCACCCCGGATTTCCTTTTAAAACACACATTCCCTCACATCCGTGTGAGCCTATAACTATAGGGTTATCGCCCACTAGAAAGTTCAATATTTCTGAGCCAATGGTCCGGAGTCCCGCGGCAAATGGAGTGTGAAGGCAGCCCTACCCAAACCTAGTTATGGCGCGAGTCGATAATGTTTTATAATGGCATGCAGTAAATAACAGTTGACACGCGCAGGCTGTAAAGCTGTAATGGTATGATGTGATATCACAGTTTACAGCGCTTGGGAAGATGGGAAGTCAAGCAGAAGGGAAAATCTGTGGTTGTTATGAGATTTATGGGGAATTATTAATTGTTATCAACTGTTTTTTGCGTGTTATATTTTTTGTTTGTGTTGTAAGATTGAAGTATTAATACTCGGTGATTCTAGTAACCCTGTCACTGCGATATCACATTTTGTCGATCTTTACCTAAAGCGGCACTGAAACATAGTTTGAGTTCCGGGAAAGGACATATGATATTTTTTATTACGGAATCACCCCCTAAGGGGTTAAAAGTTTGTATGGAGCTACGATATAAACGAGTTCCACACGGACGGAGTCGCGGGCAGAAGCTAGTACCGTAAAATGAGGTGACTAGGGATCGCGAGGAGAGTTGGGTTATGAATGGGGAGAGAATGGATGAAAGGGGGGTGAGCTGGGATTTTAAGGCTGCTGCTATTTAAAAAAGTATTCCAATTTAAAATGGAGCTATAGTATTATTCGTAATTTAAAAAAATGATCCAACAATCTTTCAAAATCACCTTTGTATGAAAACCCATCTCACCCCAACTACTAGGGATTACGGGGTGAGGTGGGAGTTCGTGTTCATTGTTAAAGTTATAAAATGGAACTACACAAAATCATAAAAAAACGGAACATTTATTATATACAACATTCAGTTCGCATAATATTTATTTATTTTATTTATTTATTTATTTATTTACACAGCATTACAGTTGTAACTTAACCAATGCACTGGTAAACATAGGTACATAAAGAGACACTAAATTATATTGGAACACTGGATTGTCTGCTATCCATCATCTCGCAAAACTTTAAACATGCACAACTAACCGGTGCCCATCGCCATGCAAAAAAGTCGCACTCAGGTACTGACATCAGAAGCGCATTGAGAAGCTTCATCGCCCGAACAAGTGGCGAGTTCCTGTGCGACAATGTACGGACCACTGGCACTGCCAATAATGGACGCGCACGAGGTCTTAGGGTTATTCGAGGGACATCAGGTACAAACAGTCGCACCAGTTTCCCAACCAAGTCCAGACTATCCACTTCACCACGCAACGCCCTACAAGACATTGTAAGAAGATAGAAGTTGCGTCTCACTTCCAACGAATTGTATCCAAGGGTCCCAAGTAAGAACTTGGTTGGATACAAGTAGGGGTACTGCCCATAGATCTTTTTATACAGCATTCTTAAGAAAGTTTTTTGGACCTTCTCAAGAATCAAAGCGTATGTCGGCTCATAAGGATTCCATACAATCGCCGAAGCCTCTAATTTGCTCCTAACCAGAGCGTTATATAGAGTCCTTATAACAGCCGGGTCATGGAAATCCTTAGTGCTACGTATAACAAAACCTAATCTACGATAGCAAGCAGTAGCAAGGTCTTTAATATGTTCGTGGAAGGTTAAGCGCAAGTCAAATGTAACCCCTAGATCTTTTACTGTATGGACTCTATTAATTGTTCCAGCTCCTAGAAGGTATTGGAAATGTACGGGAACGCAAGCTCTGCTAAAAGTACAGACACAGCACTTTGCGATATTAAAACAAAGCCTGTTGTCCATGCTCCACCGGTAAACCGAATCTATATCATCCTGCAACGATACAGAGTCAGCAGCACATTCCACTCCGTACACAAGCTTCAAATCGTCTGCGTAAAGGAGACACTTCGCGTTCTGGACAACGGATTCAAGATCATTTATCATGACACCGAACAAGAAAGGGCCCAAAATCGAGCCTTGGCTAACGCCCGACCGGGTATGGTAGGGTTCAGAAACGAAATGCCCATGCTGTACAAATTGTTTGCGATCGCGTAGATAACTAGCAAATAAATTTATTAACTTTGGGGAGAAACCAATTTTGCTGAGTTTATTTATTTATTTATTTATTTATTTATTTATTTATTTATTTATTTATTTGAAAACATGTTTACATGCCCTTACAGTTAGGTATCCAATGCGACATGAAACTTAGAATTAACAACATATACAAACAGGAACATACAGGTTATTACAAATAACAATCAGGTACAACCTAATAACACAAATGACTGGCACTACTTAATTACACTTTCACAGATGTAGGCCTCGCATCCATCATCTCACAGAATCTTATGTAGTAAGATATCGTTATCTACGCGATCAAAAGCTTTCTTAAAGTCGAGATAAAGTACATCAACCTGGATACCCTTATCGAGATTTTGAGAAATGATGTCTGCTAATATCAGAAGGTTTGTGTTGACAGAACGATTCGCCCTAAAACCATGCTGTGACTCGCACAGGAATGGTTTCAACTGCTTGGATAAGGCCCGATGGAGTATGGACTCATACAATTTCGCAAGCGTTGACAAAATGGCAATTGGCCTGTAGTTTTCCACGTTGCAAATATCTCCCGACTTTGGTATTGGCTTAACTCTCGTTATCTTCCACTATTGAGGATACACGCCAGACGAGAGAGCTAAATTAAACATGTTTAAAATAGGTGTTCTTAGATACTCAATGCACCCTTTACAAATGTATGCAGGTAAATTGTCAGGCCCCACCGAACTGTTGGGTTTCAAGTTCTTAATTTCCGCTTCTTCTTCCTGCAAGGTAATAACATTCAAGTGAATGAGGTTAGCCGAGAGCTTTTGTCTTGTGTCAATCGTTAAGTTCCCATTGAGGCGAGGAACATCAGGCAAAAAAACACTAGAAAAGAATTCAGCAAAAGCCTGAGCTGACTCAGATCCAACAAACTGTTTCCCCTGAAAGTTAACCTGTGAAACAAACCCACCCTTTGCCTTAAGACTCTCTATGTGCTGCCAAAACGCTCGTGGATTACTTTTTAATTTGCATTGTATGTTTACTAAGTAGGCGTCGTAAGCTGAGGAAACACGTTTTTTAATATCAGCTCTTAATTTTGAGAACATGTTATATACAGTGACGGTTTTTGTAGCTTTCCACTGCCGATGTAGTTCAGCTTTATAGCTTAAATCACTGATGATGTCAGCCGTAAACCAAACGGGATAGCGCCTAACTCTTTTTTTGGAACGAGATTTCTTCGGAATACAGACATCAAAAATGTTATACATGATGCTATAAAATGAGTCTACCGCCTTCTCAACATTTTGTGTCTCCAGAACATCCTTCCAGTTTACTTCAGAGATTAGTTTGTATAACAGCTTATAGTCACCTTTCCCAAAGTTCCAGTCCCGTTGCAACTCAAAATTACTAGGATCCAGTTTCTCAGAAGGAGACGTACCAAAGGCTCTGACAAGTGGGACCAAAATATCCAAGGGTGGGTGATAAGCGTCACGTCTAGGGACGAGACCACCTCCCCCAATCTCCTGGACCTTCACCCCATTAATACGTTCTGACACCAGTACCGCATCTAGTTTTCCACCTCGTTCATTCATCACGTTATTCGTCTCACTCAAGCCACATACACATAGAAAATAACTAAAATAACATAACAAATGTTGGGAAGTATACAGAGGATTCATGTTTAAGTCACCGACTATGATTACTACACCACTTAGAGTACCTAGCACAGATTCCACAGCATGAAACCATCGCATGTACACATCATCGGAAGCTCTTGGTGGTATATATACGACGCACACATAGATCTGGAGGGCATTTTTGGTAAACGAGACCCACAGGTCCTCCCCGGAAGAGGTTTCAAAAACACGATGCCTACGTAACAAGATTCCAGGTCGTGCAGCAAGAAGGACTCCACCTCCTCGTAGACCAGACGCCCGATCACGGCGATGCATACTCCACCCTCCACCAATGATTTCAGCGTCCTCGATCGCATCCGTCAAGAAGGTTTCAGTCACTGCTATTATGTCACAGTCAAGACATAGACAATTAAGCTTAAAGAAGTTTAGCTTAGTATTGAGTCCTCTGACATTCTGGTAGATTAAGTTGAGAGAGGGTTTCGAAATTACGTCATGTTTATTGCAATATAGGTACCTACCTATGTAAAAATAAAATGGTATTGAGGTTTGAATGTCAGTTTTTTCCCTACTCACCCCATTTTATGGTAACTAATGTATAATTCACGTCGAGGGGGTATCTACAAAGGTACATACTTTTATTACATGTCCGTGAGCTATCAGAATAGGATTCGGGTCTTTATTTCTCTCTCGATTGCTCCTACACGTTCATCATCATCATATATATATGTACGTATGTAAATACTTTATTGTACACAAGACACAAGTAAAAATACAAACAAAAAAGTTAATCCTTACAAAGGCAAACTTATCCCTGTAAGGGATCTCTTCCAGTTAACCTATGTATCATATCATATAGTATCATTCATAAATAAATAAAAAACATTATATCTGGCAAAAGACGTCCATTGCTGGACGTATGCCTCCCCCAATGTGTGACTACAATCGTTATTATCCAAAATAAACGATATCACCCAAACCCAGTAAGTAGATAACGTAACACATTCTAAATTGACAGTTGAATTGTCCTATCGGTCGGCTCTAAGGGCCTGTTTACACATTGATTCGTGATTAGTGCGAGCCCATAAAAAAGTTACTCGCACTTGCAGCAAATGTATGGACTCGCACTTATTACTAACCAAAGTGTATGAGAGCTAACGAACTGTATTTTTTCAATTTGTTGTTTGAAATTTAAATATGTTCTGTTTTTTTACTATGATACGTGCAGCCAAGCGCGTAAAGTTCCTTAACCTAAACATTCCGTGATGGAATGTGAGAATAATTCATCCACTGGACAAGACCAGTATGCTCATACATACGTCATATTCCCAGAAGCTGAATGAATAAGCGCCTCTTTAATTCGATTTCGATTCTAAGGGTGAGTTGCACCAAACCGTCTGTAATCGTAAGCGGAGTTAGTTGAAATCGGAATGTATGGAACGTTTCACAAGTTTCTATGGACTGACAGCTGTCAGTGCCATATTTAACGGCGATCGGTCTGTAATCGTAAGTCAGTGCAACCCGCCCTTACACTGCGATAGTGGCAAACAAGTACATACGGTCGCCCGATGGCGAGCATACACTGCAGCTGCAGCCTATTTGAATTATATGTTTTGAACACAACACTTCCTTGGGAACTCTGGCGACCATACTCACCATCAGGAACACAACACCACATAGAATGCAAATAATATTTTTTTGTGCACCTCAATAAAAAAATACTGCACAGAACATAATCAATACAAGTAGAGGAAAACAGGAGGTCATATCGTTAGAGAGCGATCACTTCCAGATCGTAGTGTAGCGGAAATCAGATCTAAAAAGTTCGATTCCTAGTAGTTGATGCAGTGATATTACCACATACCTACTGAGCAAGTAGTCTATCTTCAAATACAATACATATTCTCACTTGAATGTGCGCCGCGTGTGCTTCTGTATTTAGTGAAGTGAATAACCGCTCTGTTAAACTCAATCTGAGCGATTTGAAGTTGGTTTCGGTCGATGTTGAAAACGGTGAGGTAAATGCACCGTCCCAGATTGCGGAGCTGGCAAAATAAAATAAAAACTCAGGCAGATGCAAGCTTGTACAATGTTTGGCGAGAAAATTGAGGGATTTTTGCTGGAAACATTGTATTTTTATAAAAACGTGGACGTCGCCTGTCACTTCATTCCTGGCACCAATTATTTGGAAGTTCATCTTGAAACGCTCGCAGTTTTACGTATTTATTAATATTTTTTAATAGCTGCCCACTCGGCATCACCCGCGTATTACATAGAGGCAAAGCTGCATACATCCGTAGAGTCGTTTCATAATTCCGAAATAGTAGATTGTATGACAAGGGTCTAAAGGAAGCCATATTACCACGAGATGGATATTTTCCCGAACGAAGTGAGGGGAAATAGTTCGAGGGGTAATATGGCTTTTAGACCAGAGTTATATACTCTACTTTTCACTTCGACTGCGAGAAAATAGTAAAAACAAAGATTATCCATCCACAATCAACAATTCTACCAAGGCGAAAAGATTGTTCAATTTGGCGCCATTCTTTTTAATAAACTGTTTTGACACAGATACAAAATATTCACAAGACGAATAAACGCCTCTGACCGTCTAATAGCGGCGTAGTCTATCCCGCTCAATTTTCATAGCTTATGTCATCTAATTACATCCACCAATCACAACTCTTTAAAATAACATTAGTATTTGCTGTCTACTAACCAGAATACAGATAGACATTAAAATCGACCAATCAGGAAACAGAATTCAATTCAAACATTAGGAGTTTTTCATGCCCTAATTTACAATAATTACAAAAATAAACGCCTCTGACCGACTATAGCTCCATCGAAACGTTCAAGCGTGGTTAACTGCATACATGACTCATGTATGCATTTAACCACGCTTGAAAAACACCCAATGTTTGAATTGAATTCTGTTTCCTGATTGGTCGATTTTAATGTCTAGCTGTATTCTGATTAGTAGATAGCAAATACTAATGTTTTTTTAAAGAGTTGTGATTGGTGGATGTAATATTGAACTTTTGTGAGTGGTCAAATTAAAATGTTTTATAAATCATAAATATGTATACATATTTTCCCTAGGGGCTAAATGTACTACTTTAGCCCCGCTTGCCAAGTCTAATATGATGCACTTTTTGAGCATGAGAAGTGAAAACCATGTTAACCGTTCCAACCATGTTACGCTGAAGGATTTTTTGATTTTTCAGGATGTAATACTTGCCTAACCTATTGATATATTTATTTATTTATTTAAACTTTATTGCACAATACAAAATAAAGTACAAATGGCGGACTTAATGCCATAAGGCATTGTCTACCAGTCAACCATTCCGCAGTAAGCTACTAAGTTACTTGTAAACTTACATCACTCTCTCTCCTCAGCATAGACGACTGATTTGGAAAAAACATAGTCTTAAATTAATTTAATTAAATGGAGTTTTGGACCGGTTAAACCGATGGTTCTAAAACTTTAGTTAGGCACGGACCACTTCAGTTCGTACGGTTCGCACGGACGTCTTCACTATTGAAGAAAATGTTGAAAAAAAATCTTACGTAATCTTAATCTATCTACGTACCTGCCTACGTTTAGAGTGAACGAAGTGGCCGCGGACCCCTAGCAATCATGTCACGGACCCTTAATACTTAAACGGACCGAAGGAAATAAATTAATTGAATCCTTTTTTTCACCGCTTATTTGCAATTTCAATTAAATTTTAGCCTTAGGTGGCGGAAAAACAGATACAGACTGACACTCTCTCATCATTATCAGCCTGTTATCACCCACTGCTGAGCATAAGCCTGTCTTCGAACACGCCACTAATCCCGGTCCCGGGCTAGTGTTATCCAGAAATGACCCGCGGTCATTTTTGCGTCGTCAACCCATCGAGCTGGTGGACGACCGACGCTTCTTTTTCCTGTAAGTGGCCACCAATCCGTTAACGTTTTGATCCACCTACTGTCACACCTGGCAATGTGTCTTGCCCAACTCCATTTGAGTTTAATTACAACCACGGCACATTATTTCCGATTCCTATAATTCAAAATTGGATTATATCCAATGCTAATAAAAATAAGCACGTCGGTAAACCTCGGGCCACTCTGTAAATACTCTGTTAATGTTTATACTCATGTTTGGAGCGCCCGTGAATACTCGTGACGTACGGCTCCCAAGAGCTCTTCCGTGTTGGAGAAAAGAGGCCTATATATGTTCAACCTACGTACACATAAGTCCTTTTAGATTTGAAAGAATCTCCCCGCAATAAGCTGTGCAAACAAGATATCCGATTGAGATTTGCTACTGACCCGTAAGGAGGAAAAACGATCACTTACCGTCCATCATAATGTTAAGTAATATTGTGGAGATTTACCATGGCTATGAGTATTTTTAACAAATATTTCATTGATTTTGGTTCATATTAATTATAGGGGTGTTATATAAATTTGTTATTACTTCAAAAGAAAGAAGGCAAAAAAATATGCCCGAGGAAGAAAATCTCATTCAAATATCTTTAAAAATTACCAAGTTACAACTGTTTAGATATTACTTGTTAGATATAGAAAACGCTTGGGGATCGTGACGTCATGATCCTCGAGCGTCATAGTAAATGACAATCGTTTCGTATGAAGGTGCGTTTTGCTGTAAAGGGACCGAACAGTCCCGTCTTAAACCTTTGGAAAATTATAACTTTATGATTGTTTAAAGTCTTGCGTTGCTTTATTCTCCATTTGACTACATTCTTAATCCTTTGGGATTGCCGGCATAAGTGAAAACTTGAATAATTTTAATTTCGCAAAAAACACACCGTTCTCCCCCTACCCCTTCACCCCCCTTGCCTGCGCCACAAGTCCCGTACGTCTAACATCAAAAAAACCTATAAACGTATTCCGCAAATCCGCATTCTTCGGCGGTCGGATAGCACCTTATGGTCGCCTATCCACCAGCCAGCCATAACTCGACGTCATAGCCTTCGGGCTACGGCTAGCAACAAGTAAAAAAAAAAAAACCGCATTTTGAAGCGCAATTCCCGCTTTTTGTATTCCGGCAATTGGCAACACTAAATCCTACGGTCACGTGACCGCCGTCTACGCTCCTACGCTCCTACGCGAGTTTGTCAATTTTTCCCCATCCCAAAAAAGCGCCGCTAAAGAAGTTTTCACTCCAAAAAAACATTATTGAATCGCCTGCCTTTAAAAGAGGCTTACGTTCTTCAACCGTACACGGACTAAAGGCGTGACGGCTTCATAGGTTGACATATGTATGAGGTGTCCTTGGATTTCTCTTTATCGTGTAAGTGATATAGGCACAATATTTGTGTCAAAGTTAGGTTTGTTAAAAAACCAATTGTACGTTTTATTTATTGATTAAACGAACTTACCAAGTGCTGTTCGATTACAACTATGTGAGCAGCTTTCATTTATCTTTAACATATTTTTGTAGCAGCGCCTCCACGCATCAGCCTTGAGAGGTTTTGTAAAGATTTTCTAAATTCTTATACTGGCAACACTTAAGCGCCCCATCGTCCCTACTCCCTTGGCCGCACAGTTAAAGCTGTAACCGCAATCTTGAAATCATTCATCGTTTCCGTGATTTCGAAATGCCATTCTGTTCTTCGCTCTGCCTATTTTGAGCTCCTGATACGACATTACTTTCTTTTTATCTTAATCCACAAACGCTTGTCTTAGTCCTGCCTCTCCTTCCTTCTACCTTTTCTTCGATTATAGTGTTTTTATAATGTAATTGTCATTTTAAATTAATTGAATCACAAAATGTAAGTATCAGATCAACACCACATAAACAACCTTTTGTGAACCCCAAACACTCGCATATGCAATGATTTAGCTTTCTGTAAACATAAAATCACTTTAACAATAATGGTTGTAATGTGGATTATATTATGATTCCTTTTCGAATGCAGCGCGTTTTAATGTACTTCGATTCTGAATGTTTGATGTGGGCCGCGTTATCGACATACTATACACTTTTCCTGTTTCCAAAGAAAACGAATAGAAATGATTCAGGATAACCTACAATTTGCTATTTATTTGCTTTCTTGTTCGCTCAGCTGTTATTGTGTTGGGAATCCCCACATAAAGGAATACAAATTAAGTCAAGGGATCGTCCTTAAACATTAGATTGAGTCTCAAGGGAGCAAAATGATATATTTACGGCGAGGGCGCCAGCATATTGAATGAAGCGAAAGATTCTACAAAAGTAGGATCTTGAGTTTCAATTCAATGGACATCTATGGATTCTTACCATGTGAGAACATAGGTGCATTTGTTTTGTCCAATTTAAAATAAAACATACTACTCTATTATCTGTTACATTTGATTCGAATCTAATTGCCAATTCTTCTTGTGTAGATTCAAACCACGCCACGATTCCTCTCAAGGACCTAACTTATGCTTGCATGTACTGCAGCTTTAACTTGGTGTGTCCATCCATGTAATCGGTGACCTGCCTCGCGATATGGTGCACTACATTCCCCTGGACCACAAGCCGCTCGATAGCTACGTCTCCTTGAATATGTAAGATATATTAAAAACACAGCAAACTAAAACATCAATCATCTAACCGTGTATGTTTTTACAATGCAATCATATTCTTTTCCAGTCAAACAGATGTTTGACTGGAAAAGATGTTTAAAGATGGTTTATAATAACAAGCAGATGCTTGTTATTATAAATACTGACAGATATTTCTCTCTAACTTATAGCAAACAACGAACCTGTCACCACATTGTTAGGCGCCAAAGAAACCACATCGTTACATTATATTTTACAGCACACGTGTTTATTTTATTCACCGCAATTCGCGAGGTTCCATTCTACACTTCTCTTCATTTTATCAAAATAGCGAGACAAATGGAAATAGAATAAACTTTTAAGTGTCGTGATCAGCATATCAGCTGAAAGAAATGCTGGACATAGGCCTCCCCCAAAGAGTGTCAAAGTCCGCATCCAGCGAAACCAGGTCTCAATGTCTTTCTATTATATTTGACATTAAAAATGCTTCAAATAGGTTGAATTTTGGAGGAAGAAACAGTTGAAAGACAATCCTTTAATTTGCCTTGTTTTGTAAAGGCGATCCCGTTTTTCTCTGTCCTTTTTTTGTATTTACGTTTACTTACACATTCCCTGCCCACAAATTCGTAGTCGCTCGTAGCCGATGCCGTTATTTTCCCGCTAAGTAGCGGAAAGCGCCTACGAAGAGAGCTTCCGCTATGCGGGTTCATGATAGTGAAAGTGTTAAGTAATAAGTAAAATTTTACACCACAATTCTTGCTTTATAAAATTGATATAAATCTACTCATTTATAATGTGGGCTTTATTTGAATAAACATTTTTCTATTCTATTATATTTACCTGATGACCGAAGAGCTGGCAGCTTTCTCGCGCAACGCATCAACATTGCAATTCAGCGAGGAAATGCCGCCGGAATCCTCGGTACAATGCCTCGACCTTTAACGTAATTTTAATTTAATTTAGTTACTATTAGTTATCATCTTGAAGTGGATCACCAGAAAGTAGCACTCATAACTGAAAAGGAGGGATGATAATCAAGTTACTATAAGGGCATTAAGTATGAAAGTGGAGAGATGTAAAAGAAGAGGTAGACGATATGAATGGGAAGAGTTGACGGGCGATAGAGAGGTATGGAAGAAAAGTAAATGGGATAAGGACAAGCGAATGAAGTTAGGTAGTTATCATCTGGTATATACAATAATTATTTTAATGAGTTCTTATTTATTTACTATCTTCTACACTACATATTCTACCAGCACACATATTTGTTTCATTCAGCGACTTTGCAATTCGCGATTCCATTTTCAATACTATACATTCTTCTATAGTCTTTAAAATAGCTTCGCTCCCATTCCCGTAACGCACCATCACACATAAAGAACATTTGTTTCACATCAAAGTCGAAAGCGATCTCCAATTTTAAAACGGGCCGAATGGCACCGAAAATAACCGACCTGGCCCGACCGGGGACGAAAATAGCCGAACGCACAGACGTAATTCCTGACCCCATTTCAGAACGGATTGCACACCGTGCTTCCGCTTCAGCGGAAATATGCGTAAGTTGTAAAATCAGAATAGAATTTCAGATATTTTGGCAATAACACTCTGCTTAAGTTCGTCTTATACTGGCAACTACTTCGGCGAATTAGTAAGACTTCTTATAGCTTTTTGCGTCTAGAGCCTACGGTAGCCTAGTGGTTCAGGCACGCGGCTTTCAAGCGGTGGTCGTGGGTTCGAATCCCGGCTCGTACTAATGAGTTTTTTGGAACTTATGCACGATATATTTACCGTTAGCTTTTCGGCGAAGGAAAACATCGCAAGGAAACCGGTCTAATCCCAATAAGGTCTACTTTTCCATCTGGGTTGGAATAAAATTAGTACCTATTTCAAAACTTGGGATTAGATATGAACGATATTTCGACATGTGTATATACATTTTTGAAACAATTTAAATATTTGACATGAGAAAAAATGTCGTTTTTATTTTTTGCAGCGGCCAGGGGTGTTTTTAAAATAATAGTTTAGAGGACCTCTTAATAAGATATAGATATACCTATAAAATTAAACGCGATAAACAATATCGGAGTCAGGATATTTAAGTTTGAAGTTTTGTTTATAACTTTTAAATATGACCTTTGCAAATATCTCAGCTCCGATGCATTTTAGTATATTACATTTGTGAGCGACGTCCGCTCTCGGCGGCGTCGGCTGGGCGAATGAGCGCGCGCGCCTAAGAGTGACCTAGTGCCGAGACACAAGTCGGCGACGGACGAGCTCCGCCCCTATGTGCTCGGACAGTGCGTCGACCACGCTCCGTGACACAAGTCGGCGACGGACGAGCTCCGCCCCTATGTGTACGGACAGCGCGTACTACCACTCGGCGCCCGAATGGTGTGTTTGGGCTTTGCCCGTGTCCTCAGACACTTTGGGTAAACTATGTTACCAAAATAAAAGAAGGAATAACGAGAAATAGACTTTTTATTTACTTTTCCCTAACTGCCCTATCACTGCCCTAAGTGACTTGATTACAAGTCCCTAATTTCCTGTTACTTTGTAGTTTTCTTCTTCTTGTTGTGACTTCCAGGAGGCTCCGATTGACACTGATTTGCTCTTTTTTTTTTTTTTTTTGAACCTGACTGTTGCTATAATAGGACGGACCCAATATAGCGGTCGAACTGCGTGGTTGGAGGGTGGCCTGGGGAAAATCCAGGGGAAGCCTCCGGCACGACCACGCGGGGAAGTTTGTACACTGGAATACTCTAAGAGTTTGCGCTCCAGTGAGATTGGTTGAACGGTATCAACCGAATCTGGGGTGTAAGTGGTATCGAACTACTGGGAGTTTTATCGCTGGTTCGCTAAAACCTAGCCTAGCTGAGAAGAGTCCAGCAAGAAACTCAGCTAGGCCCGACTTGCGTCGGACTGACTCTACCCGGTATGCGGCGGTACCGGGACGAAAGCGGACTGTATGTGTCTGTGTTGTCTCGCGGTGGACGTCCCCGCCGGCGGGAACGCTGAAGTGTACGCGATGTGTTGGACGCCGAAAGCGCAGCGTTCCATCTTTCGATGGACGCTGTGATTTCGTCGTCCGGGTCCGTGAGTGTGTGCCTAGGACGCCGGACCGTGCGGCCCCTAATCAGTGAGCGCCGAGTAACGACAGAGGGGGGAGGGATGGGGACGTAGTCAGCAGCCTTCCTAACTAACGGATTCCTATGGTGGGGAGCGTTATCAAAATAACGTCTGGCAGCCTGCTTAAAGAAACCATACATGGTGCTAATCTCCATGTCGTGGTGCAGGCTGAGGTTCGATTGGTACCACGGGGCACCAGTCGCCCTTCGGAGAAAACGATTCTGAATGACCTGAAGCGGCTTGAGCGATGACATAGGCACGTGAGCGAATGCTACACTTGCATATGTCATGATTGGACGAACACAAGTCTTGTAGAGTGTCAGCTTATTCCTAAGTGACATTTTACTAAACTTGTTGATCATCGGCCCTAGCCTTCCTAGCACAAACAACGCGCGGTTGCGTACCCTACGGATGTGGCTACGGAAAGTCAGTCTCCTGTCGAGGGTCACTCCAAGATATTTGGCCTCGTTGACCCAGGGGATGGGTCGGTCAAACATCTGGATCGGAGCCACCCGCCTTTCTGTACTAATGCAGTCCGACGGATGAAAGACTATTGCAGTGCTTTTCTCCGGGTTGACTTCGATACGCCAAAGATTAAACCAACGACCTAGGTCGGAGATTGCCTCTTGGAGGTATCGCCGGATAGTAGCGTACTTACAATGAGTCGTAAAGAGCGCGGTGTCATCCGCAAACAACCCCAGTTGCACCTTAGGGTGCCTGGGAATGTCGTTTGTGAATAACGAGTAGAGAGTGGGAGAGAGCACGGAGCCTTGCGGGACTCCGGCCCGGATGGGGTGTGGGTCCGAATACGTTCCCTCCAGTCGGTATCGAAAGCTTCGGTCACTGAGAAAATCTCGTATTGTGAGTACGAGTCTGTCCGGCATTCCGAGCTGGTATAACTTGTATACAAGCCCGTTATGCCAGACCTTGTCGAAGGCTTTCGCTACGTCGAGAAAGATCGCACCGGTCTTGAGCCCCTGGAATCGAGAGAAACCATCCAACACGTGCTCCGTGACGCGGTGCACCTGTTGGACGCATGAGTGTCCGGATCTAAAACCGAACTGCTCATCGATGAGGAGGTTATTCTCAGCCGTAAATCTGAGAATTCTCGTGAGAAGGATCCGCTCATATAGCTTTCCAAGGGAGCTAAGTAAGCTGATCGGCCTGTAAGAGGCAGGCGAGGTCCGGGGTTTGCCGGGCTTCGCTATCCCTATGACCGTTGCACATTTCCACGCGGCTGGAAAGTGAGCATTGGTCAGTGCGGCATTGAAGATGCCGACCAAAAGGAGGAGGAGGGTTTCGGGGAGAAGTTTCAGGATGCGATTGGATAGACCATCCGCACCCGGAGCCTTCCTAATACGGAGACGCCTGACAAGGTCACTGACTTCCTTAACCGACACCGGTAAAATGGGTGAAGTTACGGGGAGACGCGATCTCCTGTCCACCTCGGAATCGACCCTACTAATGTGGGCTTCGTCGGTGTTGAGGAGGTTGGGCGAACATTGGGACTCTAAACTACTCGCAAGGCATTCGGCTTTCTCACTGTCCTCGAACGCGGGGGTTGAGTGATCCGGTCGATCCAAGGGAGGGATGGTCCAACAGGCATCGGATTTGAGAGATCTCGCTAGTTTCCAGTAAGCCAGGTGACTAGGCGTTATCTCCCCCATCAGATCCCTGAACGAGTTCTCCCGAAATTCGGCAATTCTCTGTTTGGACTCGTTAGACAAGTCCCTCAGGATTTGCCGATTTTCGGCAGAAGGGTGATTTGAATAGGTACGTATGGCGCGATTTTTCTTGTCACCAACTCTCTCAGTTCCGTAGGTAGAGGTCGGTTTTGGATGTCCTCCGCCGACACCTCCCTTGAGGCTTCGCTTCGAACAGCGTTGAGGTAGTTGGTGAAAGAATCGATCGCTTGGTCTGTCTGTTCGGTTGTAGTTATATTGTCTGGGATATCTCTAAGCAGGGGGGAGTCCGTCTGTAGGAGACCTGATTGTACCTTGTCCCAGTCCACGAGTGTCCTGGTTCGAGGAGTACTATTGGGGTGAGGGCCTAGTCTCAAGAGGACTGGCCTATGATCCGAGTCTAGTTCGTGTAGCACTTCTATAGAACGCAGAGTTAACGCTACATTCTTTAGTAGTGCTATGTCGAGTATGTCAGGTCGGTGGTCTACGTTATGAGGGAAGTGAGTCGGCTCTAAGGGAGCGAGGAGATCGAAAGGGAGGCTATCGATCAAAAGGTGATGAAGCCGATTGCCGTTGGGATTGGATGCTACGCATCCCCAGCTGATATGCTTACTATTTAGGTCCCCGGCCACGATGACCGAAGGACCTAGGGAGGCTAAAGAGTTGAGGTCAGTCAGAAGTAAGTCTCGTTGAGGTGAAAGGTAGGTTGACGCAATCGATATCGGGGGGTGCCCTTCCATCGAGATGCGACAGACCGACACTTCCATATTAGTCAGGGGCGGTGGATTGAGACTTATGCAATGTAAGTTACGTTTGTAGAAAATGAGCGTGCCCCCGAATGGCCTACCATCTTGCCTATCATCTCTAATCTGAACGTATCCAGGGACGCGAAAGGCTCTAATGCCGGGACGATAAAAGGTCTCTTGGACCAGAAGTAAATCTACTGAGTGATCGCGAAGGAAGTTCATCACCTGGTCCTTCATACCCCTTAGACCATTGGCATTATAAATGCCAATGGTAATCGAAGCAGGTTTAAGCTTCTGGGATGTACTATCCATACTAATAGGCACCGTTAACCTGGCTGCCGCTTGGTGCGGCGAGATAGCGAGTAGCTGATGCGAATATGTGGGTAGACAGGCCGCTCGCCACCTCCGGTGGGAGTACCTGTACTAACTGCATAAACGCATAGAGTGGGTCCATAGCGGGCCGGCCCGCTTGACTGGCGGCGGGTCCCCATACAGAGGGGCCCGCCTGGGATTGGGGTGCAGAAGGCACCGGGCGGGGACCTACGGCCGCTGAAGGCGGCGGGTTCCTAGGGGCTCCTAACCCTACGGCCGGCAGGGCGGGGAAGTTTTGCGGAGTGCTATGGGGAGCACCCCGGCCCGCGCTTTGCTTGCGCCCAGAGGGAGGCGAGGACTTCGACTTTGCCCCGGTGTCGCGACTCTTTGGGCGGCAAGGGCATCCCCCATAATTGGCAGTATGCCCATGGGGGAGCTTGCGACCCAAACAGTTGCAGCACCGTATGCCGTTCGGGTCCTTGCAGCCTTTTGGGCGCTCGCAATCGCGAGTCGCGTGATCCCCAGCGCACTTGACGCAACGGGGGGGAGAGTGGCAGCCACGGGCGCCGTGGCCAAACCGGCAGTTGTGGCACTGTGAGAGGTGGGTCCTCTTTTTGGGAGTCTCCACTCTCACCGCCATTTTAAGGACCTCCTTAAGGGAGTGGACGGCTTTGCGCTGGTTCGGGTCGGTGACTATTAGTACGATATCGTACTTCCCTACTTGCTTATTGTAGAGGCGATGAACCTCCCTGACGGCGATCCCCTTGCGTTTGAGGTCCGCGGCTACCTCGTCCTCCGGGATATCCTTGTGGATTCCCCGGAGGACGGCCCTATAACCTTTCTCCTCGACGGTCAGCCTCCGGTTGTAGGCCATCGACAGCTCGTCGAAGAGACGGGTCAGAGCACGGTAGTCCTCGGGTCCCTGGACCGTGATGCGCATCCCTTCCAAGGGCGGTTTCAAAATCTCCGAACCGACCACCCGGATGCCACGCTGACTGGCTATGGCCATGGCGGTGTGGTATCTATGTGTGTCGATCAGGACACATGAATCCGGCTTGTCCGGGTTGCCTACCGGAGTTGGCTTGCTGGGGGCCGAAGACCCACCGTCCGTTGCCAGAATGGCACTAATGGCCTGAGGGGCCTGCGCAGAGGGCGCCTGGACGGCGGGAGTCCGAAGGGCTTTCTTCGCCGGCGAATCGGCCCTAGGAGACTTCGGCAGCGCACGTTTGCCCTTGCGGCTGCTGCCTACAGTGGTCCAGACTGTCGTGTCTATGGTCATTTCCTCGTTCGAGTAGAGGAGGTCGCGAGTCTGTTCGTCGGTCAGTCTGGTTGTGGAGAGACACCGAAGGAGGGGGTGGGGGGGAGAGCTGGAGCGTGGGACAGTGCGTTCCTCTCGCAAGGAGGGTCGCCCCTGGAGGGAGCGAGAACGCGATTGTCTCACGCTTAAATCCGCTTCGGGGGGGGCCTGAAGGGCCGGAGGGTTGGCTGGGGCAGACGCGGCTGCCTTGGCGAGTTTTCTTTTGCCCTTACTGGGCGTTTTGGCCTTAGGGGCCTGGGTAGGGGGCGAAGGGGTCGCTGCTGCCGCCGACGGCGGTGGCGGCGGCGGTCCCATGGTGGCCTTAGGGGCTTGGGCGGCCAGAGTGGCCGTCGGAGTGGCCGGACGGGCCTGGAGTTGCAAGTCGAGACTTGTCGGGGGGGGAGGTTGTATGGGAGCCGCCTGGGCAGAGTCGAAGACCTCGCCGCTGAGAGCCAGCTTGAGCTGTCGGTTCTCAGCAGCGAGGCGATCGATTTGCTCCGGGCCGTACCTGCTATTTATACCTGCTAGTGGGCGAGCAAGACGTGCTGAGTGAGACAATAAAAGTTACGCCCACTTTGACTTGACTAATTTACATTGCAAGATGTTATTGGGATGTTATACATATTAATGGGCGGAAGTCTAAGCTGATTTACAAAGTTCTAATATGGCTTGAGATCTTATAAGTACAGTAGGGTTCGTAAATATTTTCTTATTTGAATAATCGTACATGGAAATCGGGCAAACCGTAATTCGGTCCCTTTTGTAACTCTTATTTATCATTTGCGCTGAACCTACTGAGTTTACTTATTTGTAAGTTTAAACATTTAATAGAACTTTTAATTAGCTTTCTAACAATATATAAACCATTCTGATACGATGAGCCGTTGTAAAGATATAAACGTAAACATATTAATTGCAAAGTGAAAAATGCGCCGTACTAAATTCTAATTCAGGCTCGGTGGCCGCGGCTCTCGTTACGGTCATGTTGGCGCGATACACCCCTCCCCTCCATGGCGGCCAGTCTGCGCTGCGCTCGCGCATAGGCAACATCTCCTCTCTCTTTCTAATACAATTTGTAGTGGGATTTTACTTTAATGTTTACAATATCAAATGAATGCTATGAGAGGGTGTTTTATGTAAATAATTACTATGGGGATTCTAACTACTGGGTTCTTTATTTACTCTAAACAATCTAAGTCTTTATAAATAATCACATATTTCTCTTACGTATAATCTTCGTATGACGCGATGCGTAGCTCTGCCGTCGCGTGTTGATGTTGTCGTCCATAACATTGCATAACAAATATATATTTATTTTGAGTAGATCTATTTTAATCAACCTTTTAACGAATGGCCGCTCATCTAAAAAAATACAACATTTTTACCCAAACCCCTTTCAATTAATTAAATTAAATCTAATACGAACTTTTGATGTTTTATTTTGTGTATTATAAATAAATGAGTACGTAAGTTGATTAACACATATTTTTAAAGTAATAATTATAAATGATCTGCTCACGGTGCCCACGCTTAATTTTTACATGTTACGTGTCATTACAACATAATAAATAACTTATGCACATAGCATGTAGAACCGATGGCCGTTGGGGCGGAAAGGTTCTCGAGTGGCGACCACGTACCGGAAGGCGCAGCGTGGGTAGGCCCCCGACAAGGTGGACTGATGACCTGGTAAAGGTTGCGGGAGTCCGCTGGATGCGGGTGGCGCGGGATCGGTCACTTTGGCACTCTTTGGGGGAGGCCTATGTCCAGCAGTGGACGTCTTTCGGCTGATATGATGATGATGATGATGAAAAAACTTATGCGATGTATAAAATTCAGTCAATCAAAGCGAGCAATGAGTTGGTGTACTGCATATAGCGAGTAGAAAAACTGGAGATAAAAGGTGGTTTTGGTAATTATTTAAGTAGTCCGTTATTTATTAGGTACCTACTAATCCAATTAAGGTCTCCTGGTAGTATTTATCACTCGTAAATACATACATTATGCCTTCCTAGGTAACTTTGTTATTCCGTTTCATTTAGGTATTCGTAGATTATCAGTAAAAAATATATAAACTAAAAAATTTCGTCGGTTAAAAAAAACGGGCCACTCGCGTTTTGGACGCCGAATATCGTTGCTATTTTTGCAAAGCAAGCTGTCCAATTAAACGACTTGATACAAATTCCATTCAAAGTTCTAATAGCTTTTCAGTGAGTTCCTCGCATTAATGTCAGTTTGAACATTAATAAGGAAATTGCTTGAAGTTCACAAAGAATAATATGTCGAAGGACTGCAGTCAAGTTTGAACATGATTAAGATTGTTAAAACGTAAGGCAACTTCGGACGTTTCGTATTTGGCAAGTTAAGACTGTTTTTGTACGTCCCCTGGGTGACTTAGATTGTTATGGAACTCTTAAGGTCGTACATTTTGGTGATTTAATGCTGTTTCGTAGGATCATAATAATATGAACAAGCACAAAAATTCAGAGCGTGTTTTGACATATTGAAATATGTGAGAGCTACGGTAGCCTAGTGGTTCAGGCATGCGGTTGTCAAGCGGCGGTCATGAGTTCGAATCCCGGTTCTTACCAATGAGTTTTTCGGAATATATGTACGTAATATTTACCGTTAGTTTTCCCTCTGGGTTGGAAGGTCAGATGGCAGTCGCTTTCGTTAAACTAGTTCCTATACCAAATCTTGGGATTACTTAGTTGTCAAAGCAGACCCGGGGCTCCTTTAGGGGTACTACCGGGAATAACGCTAGGAGGATGATGATGAAAATATGAGATTCGTCTTGGTACAATGCAAAATTTTGTGCAATCTGATTCAATTGAAATTGTTCGTTGCAAAAATAGAGTAGATCGTTAACTCCCACGCGAAAATCGTACATTCAATGTACATAGTTATTACAATTCAACTGGTATAATTTGTGCTTGTTGCGTTTTCCAAAAGCTATTTTTCTTGTACATGTAAATATGCGTAATTATGCGGACCTCGTGTGTGCGGCTCGTTTGAATCGTCTCAATCAGTATTGAGACGATTCAAACGAGCCCAACTCGACGGGGTTACGAGCCCAAGCTCAGTCGGTTAAATACTGAATTCTCATGGCCACCTTTTGTCTTCATCATTAGATTAGCTCGATGGTACCATAATATTGAATTGTCATCCAAATTATACTAATACCTAAAATTTCAGCTAAATCTGATAAAGGCATGTAGGTGAAAAATGGATTGCAAATTTCGACGGACAACTTGATTACTAACAGACATACGAACAGACCCCATAATAGAGCGTCCGCCACTGGCTGACACCGTTTGATAGAACGAGTCGACGCTCCTATCCTGTCACTTATCGCGTGATAAGGCCGACCACGATACGGGAACAGGTCAAGTTCATAAAAAGCTTGTAAAAAGAGAGGCGGTTCTGAATTCGACGAAATCTTTTATTACTTATGTTTGATTTTCCCCGATTACACGAAACGCTTGGGCCGATTTGTTTTTTTTTGTTTGATAGGCTTTCCTTCCTAGGTAGTCCCATGTTCATGAGGTCAGGGTCTGATAAAAGCATCCTGGAGAAATCGAGGAAACTCTACAAATAAGGCTAACTACATTTCATTCGAATGATCTGATTAGATTATACAATTCCACATTACATTCATCATTATCATCATCATTTTCAGCCCGTTATCGCCCACTGCTGAGCATAGGTTTGTCTTCGAGAACTCCACCCGTCCCTATCCTGAGCTAATCTTATCCAGAAGTAACCACAATCTTCCTAATATCGTCCACCCATCGAGCTCGTGGACGGCCGACGACGCTCCTGCTACCTAGAAGTGGCCACCAATCTGACACCTTTTTGGTCCACCTACCATCATTCTGCCTGGCAAGGTATCCTGCCCAACACCACTTGAGTATGGTAATGGTATCTCCAACATCGCGCACCTTAGCGCATACATTACATTACATACATTAAATTTCGACCAGACGTATTTAAAAAATCTCCATTAAGCTCAAAATGTTGGCATTACTTTTATTATGAACCCCACCAAGTTATTTTTCTCAGTCATCGATGCATGCCTGAGGAATTTCTTGGGCACTATCTATCTAAACGTATTCAGTTGAAAAAAATTTTACACTGTCATGCGTTCGCGCGCACCGAGTTTGAGTAATAAATGTAAATTCAATTCAAATTCAATACGAGCAGTTAGATAAACTCCCTTGTTCGGAATGTCAATGAAAGCGCGGCTCGACTCGCATCGACAAATTGGTCGCGTGGCGGAAAAAGACAGAATAGTTTACATTATTTGAATGCTTGACAGTTGAAACTGTAAGTCTGAGGGGTTCACTGAAACTTTTCGAACGGGCGTTCGACATTTCAACTGCCATTTTCCCACACAAAAAGTGACATCTAGATCTACCAGACAGACGCACGTACAGTGTGTTACTCAATCGACCAGCCGATTACTGAGTTCAGTAATATTTTATACAGGTTTAAACGAGGGCGATCTGACACTTCAGTTTCGCATTTTATTGAACGATCTCCTGAACGTTCTGGTCAATTGCGTAGCTTTACTTTCGTACGTACGTTAGTAGGTAAACATGTTTTTTTTACTAAAAAAATCACAGCTGAGTTGAGAAAAGTTACGAAACCTACGGACAGAACCTGAAAAATCTGGAGCACAATTCGAATGTGTTTTTCAAATTTTGATGTGATATGATTTTTATGACCTATAAACTACGAATAGCAACACTTGGTTGCTATCTCTCAATTATGAGCCTTATAACGACTAGCTGAAATTCCGTGAAATCTATCAAAACCTTACATAACACAACACTATGCCAAAAACCGCCATTATTAGTACATTGCGACACAAAGTTCACGGCCCGTGAAATGCCATAGCTTTGGATAAAAGAGCCTATGTTTTTAACACTGTAGTTTCACTTAAGTTCATATTAGCTATGAAGGTGAAGGCTTTGGCATTTGCTAAGCCATCGCGTGCCAGGCCAGCGTTTGTTCTTTCGTGAAGCCTAGAATATTAAAACTGGCATAAACAAGCTCAAATCTGGAACGTTTTGTTAAATAGGTACCACGCTTATGTGCGAGCTGAATACTATCTTGGCATGAGGTTGTGGGGTAAAGGTCATAATATTTTGGCTAATTTAAGTCAACGACGTAATGCACCCAACCCAGTTCGAAGAAGAGGAAGACAACCCCCACGTCCCAATGAACATTGGGGAGCAGTTCACAGAAATGTTCATAAAAGACCACCATAACATACAACTAGTCTTAGACTTACTTGACGAATTCGACTTCAGAGTGAGACTTTCTGCGGTCCAACTGTTGACTTCACTATTGACTAACAGATCTAAAGACATTCAAGAAATTATATTAGTGAAACCAATTTATGTGACCCCGGTTGTGACGCAAGCGGAAAAAGTTGTTTTGTATGATTATTGGAGTCATCTATATCTAAACTAGCTTCTGCCTGCGACCTTGTCTGCGTGGACCCGGGATAAAAACTATCCTATATTTAAACGTGATTGAGTAACAAACATCCAGCCTTTCGCATTTATAATATAATAATTTCTAGAAAAAACGTCAATGTTAAATGAAGTTTGAGTACATTATTCTATATACGAATGACCCTGCACTTGATTAGATAAATAACTCGTTTCTTAGCATTACCTAAGTAGGTCTAACTAGTATTCTGACTAAGCGAACGAAGTTGACAAGAAGATTATAATGAAACGCCTCAATTTATTATCGGCATTGAAAATTTACCAATTTGCTAAAGCCTTCTACATTGTACTTGATTCCCATTAGAAACCCTACGACTCGTATCAAAATGATCAAAAGAACCCCGCAACTTTCTCCTTAGAAAGCTTCCTTAAACTATAAGGGATGTAATTTGATTAAGCAAGTCGATATAATTTAGCGAGGCGGGTTTAATCGACTCTAATCGATATTGACAGGTCGTTGCGTTGCCAGCTGAAACGATAAAAGCGTTTTTCCTTGTTTACTTTCTGACTTTATTTCCAATGGAGATTTTCTTTTGTTTAACTCATTTGTACAATCGGAAAACAAGTTTGATAGAATATCGAGTTTTTTTTCATGAATGTGAATTATTAAATGTTAAGTCTAAACGCGTTCATATAAGACTTCTGATTTCTTACACATTTATTAAGGCCTGACAAACATAGTACTAACATCGTCTTCTATCAATGCCCGAAAATTCAGGATACACTCACACCTCGATTTACATATATTTTACCTGTATTATTCTTAACTTATCTATATTTATGTGTAGTTAAAAGTTTTGGTCGAGTATGAATTTCAATAAAAAATTACGATTTTGTATTATAGTTATTACAACAAATCCGCCCGCATACTGCAAAGAAGGTAGGCAAACTTGCGGATTAAACATAACCTATGCTTATCCGGAAAGTCTAACACATACGAAGGTGAAAGATTTTTTAAAATCGGATGAGTCGTTCCGGTAATTACCCATTACATTAAGGGCGGGTTGCACCGACCTACGATTACAGACCGATCAACGTTAAATATGACGCTGGCAGCTGTGTCAGTCCATAGAAACTTGTCAAACGTTCCATACATTCAGATTTTAACGAACACTTACGATTACTGACGGTTTGCAACTCACCCTCAAACTTACAAAGCCACTTATAAGCCAGTAGCTAAGCTAGCTAATGTACTATTAAGCGGAATAGCAATATAGATGTTAGTACTTTACAACTTTAACAGTTATGGCTGGTGATTCACTATTGCTGAAAATTAAGAATATCTACGTTATTTGGCCCATATTTTCCTCCGGCGTCAATATATTCCGCCGCTTTTGATTTGGACACTTTCCAGGGTACGAATGAATGAGCACTCCTTATACTTTACATATTATATACGTTAAGTCTGCCGGGGTGATCACGTGTGAATTAATACATATATTGTACGTTGTATTGTACCTGTGTGCGTAAAGCAGGGCATAAAACTAGGCGCAACGTCGCGCTGTTTGTCTCATTTTAAAACGACACGCTAGAATGACATGAAACTTTGTTTAAGTTTCCTGAATTTAAAGTAAGTACCTAACTAACTTTTATTCGGAAAACTAACTTTTTGGTGGGTACCTAAGAGTTAGCCGTGTTAGGCATCGATTGCTGAATTAGAAAAACCTAATTACGAATTAAAAATCACCGTGTATAGATCGCGATATGGCCAATGCACGAACGTTCCAAACTTCCCCTAAGAGTATATATTTCATGTGTACACGTGCTTATCACACGTTATGCCATCGCGAGGTGACGGTTATTACATCGTGACGTCAAATATAATCATCCATAGGTACCTTGCATTGCACCGTAATACACCAGGTAATTGTGTCAACACAGATGAGTGCGAATACTTTCTTGAAGAACGACAAAAAGAAGTCGATAGGCTACACGGGACTTAGTTGGGTATACTTGAAGTATTTATTCACCTCTTTGGGGTGTTTCGACGTTTCGCATGTGTCCTAACATCTACCTACTTAAACATTTTGAACGAGTAATAAGAAATTTTATTTTGAACATAATTACCATTGCATTACTACTTAAAAGGTGGATGTTTTAAACCGACCCTATAAGTGGGTGTCCCCGTGTGGTGTCGGGTAGAATATCACCACCCCCTTTCTACCTGTGGGTGTCGTAAGAGTCGTCTAACGGAACAGGGTTGAAGTGTGTTGTGGGCGATGTGCTAGCGACCTGTCACTACGATAACACATTTTCTCGATCTTTTATATCCATATTTATGCTAAAAGTGGTACTGGAACACAGGTTTTATGTCCTCTACCTAGTGCCTACCCCTTATAGAGATAAAGGCCTGAAAGTATGTGTATGTATGTTCTAAACCGATATCAAACGGGCTTTTCCTTAGCTTCTTTTTATGAAATTTAATTTCATGTATGTGTAGGAGTTAACTTAGGATGTTAAGTAACTAGTACTTAAGTACTAGGGTTTGCGCAGTAATTTATTCTAACTCGTCTACTATGTAGTGAAACTTATGTAATTAAGTTATATGTTATGACCCATGTCCTAATTAGGTGATGTATGAAGTTTCCAAGAATTTTAGAAGTTATTAAAACGCGCCTCTTCTAAAACATAAATATTAAAGCTTTCCTTTGTAAAGGGGACACAGGGAAAATAACAGAGTGATTTGTCCAAAACCACCATAATTCCGAAATTTAAAATTTCGAACACCATTTTTCGCTTAGTGAAATTTTGAATGCAGATAATTTAATGGAATCCTATTATCCTACTTATGTTATAAATGCGAAAGTTTGGATGTTTGAATATTTGGACGTTTGGCTGTTTGTTACCCAATCACGCTAAAACGGTTAAACCAATTTTGATAAAATTTCGTATGACTGACATCTTCTAGGAAAATACTACTACTTATAGAGTCCCTACCTAAAGCGATCTCAATTAACATTGTCCTCTAATAGTTCCCGCCAGTAACACTACCAGTCCACTGATCCATTTGCAGCCTTTAAACCCAAAACGTTTACTCTCCATTGACATCGTCAGGCAATTTGTGCTTTAACGGTAAATGCTAAGGTACAGTTTCGTGCTTCAAAAGATTTTGAGATTGGACTTTACTATGCCGATGCGTTCTCCGTTTGACGTGACGTCGACCGTGAAGGGCGAAGCGGGTTGTGGCCCTTGTGGCTGCGTCTCGTAATCGCAATCAGAATTAGTTTCCTTTACGGCCCGGCCCGGGCCACGAAATTGCGCGAATTGCGTTGTGGCAAGCGTTTATCTGTTCATTGCGCAGTCGAGACTCGCAACGCACTGGTTAGTTCGGACCACACACAATGACTTAGAAAAACCGCAGCCGATGCCGGCGCCGCTCGATGTCGTGGCCACGCCGTAAGGCGATACAAAACTATAACCCTCTTAGTCTAAAGGCCTCCACCCACCGGACGCGTGTGCTGCGCGTGTTCTGCGCATGTGCTGCGCGTGTCGGGCGCGTTTGAAGCGGTATATTCACACCGGAAGCGGGCGGCGTGTAGCAACGCGTGTGCAGCGCGGCTGCCGCGCCACTGCCGCGCGGGTGCTGCGCGTGTGCCGCGCGGGTGCTGCCCTGCAGTTGCGCGGTTGCTGCGCGTGTGCCACGCGGGTGCTGCGCGGGTGCTGCGCGTGTGCTGCGCGTGTGCCGCGTTCGATGTGTGTCGGGCGCGTTTGAAGCGGTATATTCACACCGGAAGCGGGCGGCATGTAGCAACGCGTGTGCAGCGCGGCTGCCGCGCCGCTGCCGGCGCCGCTCGAAGTCGTGGCCACGCCGTAAGGCGATACAAAACTATAACCCTTTTAGTCTAAAGGCCTCCACCCACCGGACGCGTGTGCTGCGCGTGTTCTGCGCATGTGCTGCGCGTGTCGGGCGCGTTTGAAGCGGTATATTCACACCGGAAGCGGGCGGCGTGTAGCAACGCGTGTGCAGCGCGGCTGCCGCGCCGCTGCCGCGCGGGTGCTGCGCGTGTGCCGCGCGGGTGCTGCCCTGCAGTTGCGCGGTTGCTGCGCGTGTGCCGCGCGGGTGCTGCGCGGGTGCTGCGCGGGTGCTGCGCGTGTGCTGCGCGTGTGCCGCGTTCGATGTGTGTCGGGCGCGTTTGAAGCGGTATATTCACACCGGAAGCGGGCGGCGTGTAGCAACGCGTGTGCAGCGCGGCTGCCGCGCCGCTGCCGGCGCCGCTCGAAGTCGTGGCCACGCCGTAAGGCGATACAAAACTATAACCCTTTTAGTCTAAAGGCCTCCACCCACCGGACGTTGTGCTGCGCGTGTTCTGCGCGTGTGCTGCGCGTGTCGGGCGCGTTTGAAGCGGTATATTCACACCGGAAGCGGGCGGCGTGTAGCAACGCGTGTGCAGCGCGGCTGCCGCGCCGCTGCCGCGCGGGTGCTGCGCGTGTGCCGCGCGGGTGCTGCCCTGCAGTTGCGCGGTTGCTGCGCGTGTGCCGCGCGTGTGCAGCGCGGCTGCCGCGCCACTGCCGCGCGGGTGCTGTGCGTGTGCCGCGCGGTTGCTGCGCTGCAGCTGCGCGGGTGCTGCGCCGTGCTGCGCGTGTGCCGCGCGGGTGCTGCGCGGGTGCTGCGCGTGTGCCGCACGTGTGCCGCGTTCGATGTGTGTTTGAAGAGTAGTTTCAATGCTTTACAACTTGCGCGTGTGCAGCACACGCGCCGCGCACGACACGCGTCCGGTGGGTGGAGGCCTTAGGGCGGATTGCATCCACTTCACTTTTCTGACCGATAAACGTTCAATATGAAGTTTGCAACTGTCTTCCCAAAGTCCTCCAAAGGGCAATGGAGAGGGTTATGCTGGGAGTTTATCTGCGTGATCGCATCAGCAATGAGGCTATCCCTAGCAGAACCAAGGTACCTAGCCGATTATAGCCCACACAGTCCCTAAAAAAATTGTGGCAGTTGGAGGGGGAATGTTCTCGAGTGGCGACCACAGCAAGCGCAAAATTTTATTTAGCAAGCAAATAAGAACAATAAGAATGCCTAACTTGGCTGTATGTAATATCTCGATTTTTTTACGGTGGAAAAGCTATGAGACTTGGCCTATTTTTTACGTTGAATGTTTTTTAATGGCATTTCACTTCTTTTTCAAGGGTAATACGTTCTCAATACATACAAATTTATGATTGCAGCTGAAAATAATATTATTGCATAGACTTGTATGAAATATTATTTTACTTCAATTGCAAGTTTGTAGTTCTGCTAGAAGTACCTAAGAATGTTGATGATCGGAGAATCAGTCAGCGACAAAATTTGCTTAGCTTTGCCTTGCAAATATTTTGAATTCAACTGGTTCGAATTTAATGTAATTTGGAAATATAGCTATACAGCTAAAGCTCTCTTGCTCACCGAACGGTTCACGGTTGAAGTTACAAGGGGGGTTACAAAGACGGTACAGTCAATTGCAAAAATATGTATCGACAACATCGTCTCAGTAATAACACATATAATAAACGCATGTATTGCCTCTAAAACCTTTCCTGAGGCCTGGAAGCTTGCACGAGTAAAACCGATACCCAAGTCAAATAGGGCCGAGGAGTATAAAGATTTACGCCCGATAAGTATCCTCCCAGTACTTTCTAAAGTCCTTAGAAAAAGCGGTTTGTGATCAACTTACAAAGTACTTGGAGGAAAATAACCTATTGCCGTGTATGCAGTCAGGTTTTCGCTGCAAGCACGGTACAGCCACGGCAATGGCAAACGTCACGGATGACATTATTGCCGCGGCGGACAAGGGTATGGGATCTATTCTCGTTCTGTTGGACTTTTCGCGTGCATTCGACTGTCTCAACCCGAATCTGTTGCTATCCAAAATGGCGTGTTACGGCGTGACAGCGCCGTCATGTAGCTGGTTCCAATCATTCCTCACAGGTCGAAAGCAGTACGTAGAGATACAAACAGAGCAAGGCGGGCAGGTGAAATCAAAAACGCAAACAATCAGTCGCGGCACACCACAGGGATCAATCCTAAGCCCTTTGCTCTTCATTTTGTACACCGCGGATATGACTAACAACCTGAAACTCTGTAATGTACACTTATATGCAGACGACACACAATTATACTACTCATTTGAACCGAAAAACCTGGATATGGCTCTTAGTACAATAAACGAGGACCTCCTAGCAATAACGAATTGGTCGCTTAAAAATAATCTTATTTTAAACCCCACAAAGTCACAATTTGTAATAATGGGAAATAAATGGCAGCATACACGGATCAAGGAGCAGAACCCAAGAGTCATGATTGGAAACGAGCCTATTTCCCAAGTCGAAAGCGCGAAAAACCTAGGTATTTATAATGGATGGCGAATTGCGTTACATAGAGCATGTCAATATGAAAGTCCGAAATGCCTTCTACCGCCTCAAAGTGTTATATAAAATTCGTAAATACCTATCCGTTAAGGTCAGAGAGATACTCGTGGAGTCACTAGTGCTCTCCCAATTCAACTACGCGGATATAGTGTATGGACCAAGACTTCTAGCAGTAACGAAAAAGGCTATACAGCGCGTACAAAACGCATGTGTCCGTTTCTGCTACGAGGTCCCCAAACGAGCACACATTACACCTTTCCTCAACGCAAACAAACTGCTAAACATGGAGAACCGAAGGCAAAAACACTTAGCTTACACAGTAAGGAAAGTGTTAGATTTTCAGAGGCCATACTATCTCTATGAGAAACTGAGATGGGTTAAGGATTCTCGCAAAAAGCCGCTGAGAAGAACCACCAAACTCGTAACACCCGAACATAAAACAGCACTCTTTAGAGGGAGCTTTAAATTTGCCGCTGCCAAGGTGTGGAACGATCTACCACCACCTCTCCGCGAACCTTTAACTCTGTTTCAGTACAACCGACTAGTACATGCCCACCTGTTGGCCAGGCAAAGCGGAGTTTATCCTCCCTCCTAATGTCCAAGTTTGTAAGCCGTTCATCCACTCATGTTTACACTTAAAATTTAAAATATTAAATACTTTTACACACACATGCTCACACATACACACACATACACACTCATACACGCACATGTATTTTATTATCGAAAATAACTATCATAGTTAGGTTATATGTTATATATCATTACATTACTATTCTTAAACAGTAGCTTTTAGTAATGTTAAACAAATAGAAGTAAATATGTCCAATAGATACGAGTAATTAATAAGCAATATTCTTCTTTGTTAATTAGACCATAGCCTAAGTACCTCATGCGAGCACAGTTGTACATAAGTTTATCTCTTCCGACCGTTCTAGTTTTAAGTTCTTTTTGGGACTAGTCTGAAAACCAGCGCTGGGCGACTGCCCAGCAAACGCTGAGACTAGCACCCTTTGCCTCCTAATTGTTTAGTTTCATTGTGTTTTTTTTTTCTTTTATTATGTAACTATTCTTTTTTGATACCTTACTTTACTATCGTGTTTTTTTTATGTGGCAATATACGAATTCTATTCTATTCTATTCTATTCATAAATAAGTACCAAAACCTTAGCCCGGTGACATAGGGGTTATGGGAAATATTTGTGAGTAAGTTTTATATTTTTACACTTCACCGTACGCCGCGACTTTTTTGCTGTTTTGCTCGAAGATACCGCTACGTGATGCAAATATAAATGCTACAGCGCAAATGTAATTCTGACAGTATATCGATAAGTAACGAAAACTAAGCTACAGCCAGATTACTCCGTACTCAGACAAGAAATAAAACTACCAATTACTGTGTACCAATTCCACCTCGCCAAAAGCGGAAAGATCTGAAATAGGTAATATATTTTTTGAGACGCCTTAAATACTTACAAAATAAACCTTTTAAAAAGTGAATGCCTGCGTGACAAAAACCAAATCAACGCAAGAAAATATCTATAAAATACAAAGAATAAATAATCTTTCGTAGCCTTCAGCAGTCTCAGCGGGCCGCATCGCTTTAAATGCAATTATGCTACGCCAGCCGTATTTTTCTAAATAAATAGAGCCGACGAATAAGTGAATAGGTATAATGCGGGAAATCGAATCTCCGGGGAAAAACACTTTTGATTCATTCCGTAGGATAATGGAGCTCCGTTTACGGCAAAGCTAAGATTTGCGAAAGCCAGGCTTCTTAACGAAGTCAATAATCTTCTGGCCGGTGTTGTTTGTCAAGATAATCAGGAAGTATATAAGCTAGGTTAATTAATGTAGATACAAATACAATAGATGGCTATATTCAGGCATGACGTTTTCAACTCTAGTTTGTAGGTATCAATTAAGTACGCCAATAAAGGCACAATTTTACCTCCTTTGTTAGGTGCCATTTTTTTAATAATAATTCCGTTACCATTATGAAGTACTTTTAGATGATAAAGGTTCTGTTATACGTACTCTTTCTTAATTTTTCATGAAACAAAATTCACAAAACATCACGTTTCCGGTTGTACCTACATTTCGTATTTCAAAGTAGGTGTTTCGTCTAATATCGTTGTATTAAAACCGATTAAGCCAAACTTAAGCCATATACATAATAAATACGCTAAAGATCCATCAAATATGTAAAGAAAGATCTCAAGAGAAAAATATTCTTTCACTCAATCTCTACGATGAAAAATGGAGCTCAGTAAATGAGAGCATTCCATTGTGACTGGCGTGAGTCGAGGTTTGTGAGGGTTTTGTCAAAGTTAATGATCTGAAGTTTATGGAGTTTCTGATATCAATGACGTTACTCCACTGTACACTTATGTTCTTAGGTCAAAAATCAACGAAATTTAGTAGTTTTCATTTCGACACTCGTCCTCGGTTTATTGAAGCTAGCTTTCCAGGTGCAGATATGGGAAAGTTTGATTCCTGTTTAACATTTTTGATATTTAATAACTTAAAAAATGTTAATACAGAATTAATTATCTATTTTTAAAGAAAGGTCTGTAAAAATACAAAACCCGACACCTCATCCTCATTAAAACTTTTATACACCCGAAACTCATACCTACTCATACATAATAAACTTGCCTATGATTTTGATATGCGTTTTTATAATCTTACTTATTAACACAAAAGTTATGGCCAGGGAACCAGTTATGTGGCCTAAAATTGTTCAACTTTGATGCCAAATATCTCGAAAATAATTGACTTTGAAGTAAATATGGTATACTATATTGCTTAAAGCCGTTATTTTTAATAAAATAAGCTACAAAAAACATTAGAAAACTAAGGGATTCAGATCGAAGGTCATTGGCGTATGGGAGCCCCTTAACCGACTTTGAATTGGTTTTTTCTTTTAATTTATGTTCCCTGATTACTCAAAGACGTACGTACAACATTACGTACGACATTACGTACCAATACAATGTGCTTCGCAAGTGCGCTTGCAAAGCAAAAGCCCGAAAAAAGGTAATCTGCGGAATTACTCAACAGTTTTTATAATCTTTCACCATTATATGAAATGTGTCTTCAGGAATAACATTGGCTATATTCGCCGCGAGTTTGCCTGCGCATTAACATTTTTTAACGAGCAAACGAAGTTCATCGTTTTAGCCAAGGAATTCTCTCGTATGTCCGGATGTCCGGCTGTCCAGCGGTTCTCCTATACAGATCGCATCACTCAACTGGTTTTTGCGAAATTTCGTGAGCCGGTTTAAATCATTATATAGATGTATTTGTCAATTTCGTTCGACAAACTGAAAAAAATCTCATTCGTTCATACATAATTGTGTGATTTGTATAGTAAACTTGGTCTAACTTAACGATGAAAAATTAGGTACTCATATGAGCTTTCATTTTATAAATACCAATTTCATTTTGATATTATTGAAATCCCATTTCAATGACGATTCAATTATCAATATCACATACGTCTAAATTTAATCCAAAATTTAGCCCTTTTTGTATATTTAAATGATACATGTGTATGTTTCAATGTCTACATCAAACAGTTACTTACTGAAAACCGTTTCGATCAGCTCTATGAGTCACATCCTCTGATTTTTTTGTCATATTCCACGGAACTGAATCTCAAAGGGCCTTTGCCACCTTTACGAATGTTTGGATCCCTTTAGTCTGATGCTAGAAATAAACCTGAATATTCTCGTCACGTGGTGACGTGCAATTTGTTAGGCACAGTACACTATGTATATGTAGTAACCATGTTTTTTTTTTTAAGCGTAGGGTTAGTTGTCACTTTATAGGTTATTTACCCAGTTCATGTGACAGTCATGTCATGTTAACGAACGTTAGTACAGATTGTTCAACACTACGCCTAACACAACTTGACGGAGCGTCTCTTATCTCACGCGCACCATGAAAATTAGAGGAGGATAGATCTTTCTCGATTCGCGTCGCGGTGCGGGGTCAGTTGCTCCGCACATTTTTGCGCGCGGAGATAATATGTATGCTTGCGCTAATCCATGAAATCGTCGGTCTGTCTGTCTGTTACTTTTTCACGCTTAAATCGCTGAACCGATAGAGATACAATTTGGTATGGACTTTGTTTGAAACCCGGGGAAGGACAGAAGATAGTTTTTACTCCGGAAATCATTCCTTAACGGCGTGGAATGAGGGCAATCGTTTGTATGGAGCTACGAAAATACACGACTACCACGTGAACGAAGTCAAATAAGAAATGCGATGTAACATACCTAATGGTCCGGTTATTCTGGCTAGCCGGGACCTGCTTCCGGTTATTCGTTTACTTTATTTAACTTATGGCCGATGAAGTGAAGAGTGACTTCATCGGTCATATGTTTTTGCTACCGGCACAACCCTACTGTTTTAAACCTACCACCTGTGCCACCTGACGAGCTATTCGGTGCTGAATAAAACAAAATGCGCGCGTTTTTGCCCGGGCTTTTGAAATTCGCTCGTAGCGATCCGGGTGGCTTTCATACGAATCAACTTCACTATCGGGGTTCATTCAGCTGTTGGAAATGTCTTTTTGTAATAATGACATTGCTGACGACGAAGTAACTTGTACTTTATATTGGTTGGTAGAGACCAAAGCGGATATCAAATTAACTTAATTTGAGGAGCCTTGCCACTGTTGTACTAATAAATTAAATAATTAATGTAATTAGGAGTAAAATATGCAAAATAACGGGTATATTGAAAATCCACATCCACATGGGTGTGTACCTGATTCTCTTTTTATATTGTACAGCAATAACCTCAATACACACTATGGAGTGGGACAACAGATTTATCTTTTGTCAAGGTATGAATTGTAAAAAGCTACGGTAGCCTAGTAGTTCAGGCATGCGGTTGTCAAGCGGCGGTCCTGGGTTCAAATCCTGGTTCCTACTGAGTTCCGAAAAACTCGCGTACGTGCGGAATACTTACCGTTAGCTTTTCGGTGAAGGAAAACATCGTGAGGAAACCGGTCTAAACCCAATTCCAACCCAACCCAAAGGTCTAGTTTTCCTTCTGGGTTCGAAGGTAAGATGATAGCTTTCGTGAAACTAGTGCCTATGCCAAATCTTGGGATTATGTGTCAAAGCGGACCTCGGGCTCCTTTAGGGCTTTACCGAGAATAACGCAAGGAGGATGATGTATTTTTTTTACCGCCTTAGGTCAATAATGTACCGGGTCCAGTTAATGTACGGCTCTACGTCTGTCTGTGTATGTTCGGCTAATCTACGTACTCTGTCTCTTTTTCAGCCATGCAAAAAGAGAGAGTGAAAGATTAAATTACACGGATTATTGGGCCATACATTAACCAGAACCAATGTACCTACTACACTATTCCAGTAAACACAGGTTTAAGCAGAAATATATTTCCAACGTTAGAAAATCAGTCAGACACGTTTTAGTTTAGAGCATTGGATGGAGTCCAACACGAGCAATTTTGCGCAAAATTGTGAGTGTTTACTCACCGTTAATAGAACTGAAATCGATTACGGTATAAGTTAATGTTAAACATTTATCTTGGCGTGGTATGGTTATATTTAATTATTGGGTAGAAAAAGTTATTCAAGGCCAATGACTCACATGTGAGTCATGTTTGTACGTGTAATTTCCGCTACAAAGCGGAAAAATACCGCAACGCGGCGCATCAAACGTAGCGTTGCTCAATCTCGAGTACATGAAATAAATAAATAAATATTTGTGGACAATCTCACACATATCGACCTAGTCCAAAACTAAGCAATGCGTGTACTAATGGGACTATGCGACGATATTCATACTAATTTTTACAATATTCGTTCACATCACACAATTAAATGCCCTAACCTAGATTCCAACAGAGCTCTAGCTTCGCAGGCAGCGCCACTAGCAATTTCGCTGAAGGAGTCGTCGAATGGGTTGTTTCTGTGAAAAAAGGAATATTGATTACACGAAGACCTGGTTGCACTCCGGGAGTGCCGGCAGAAGTGAAAACTTGAATAATTTTAATTACATAAAAAAACACCAAAAAAACCAGTAAACGTATTCCGCAAATCCGCATTTTCATTTGAAACTCTGCGTTTTGAAGCGCAGCGCCCGCTTTTTGTATTCCGGCAACACTACTCTCTCCTACTCTTAATTACGACCTCCTACGCTACTACACCTGTGGCGAGTTTAAAAAAAAATCCCCACCCCAAAAAGTGCACAGCGCCGCTAAACAAGTTTTTACTTCAAAAAAATGTTTGCCGACTGTATATATTTTCATGATACTCGTTGGTATTCTTGAGCTTTAGGAGTGGCTCTGAGCACTTTCTGTCACTTTAAGGGACAACTCACATAACTGTTTAATTACATACGAGAAGTGTAAATAAAAAAATGCAATAAACCAGCCGCTACGGGCTTGGCATATTGGTACACTTTAAATTACCCAAACAGGACTAGGAGCGTACATTATTGGAGGCACTGCGATGCAATTTGCAATTTGAATGCATCACAATTTATGCTACTCCAGAATACAAATAAAAATTGTAACGCGTCGACTACGTATGCACTGTACGCGGTAAAGAACCTGTTCTGACTGTTTACTGATGCCTCACCGAGCCCGCCCGAGGAAATGCGCAAGATTTTTTTCACACCTTTCATTCGGAAAAGTAAGTTTTGCTCCACGACGAGAGGGACCAAAACGCTACTTTTCTGTTCAAGCTACTTTTTTAATTTATGCATTGGCATTGGAACATTTGTACGCAATGTGCCAATTGAACACAGATGTTAATAAAATAATCGATTGTAATTTCATCGTAGTCGATTCAAAACGAACATATTTCAAGTTTTAACTATAACAATGTTGTATAAAAATTTATAAATATATCGTAATATTTAAAAATTAGTACTAAAACTTAAGATAATTTAGATATATTTTAACAATAGCTTTTTTTAAATTTTCTCATAGTCGGTGTGAAAAATAGTATGTGTCACTCGGTAGCAAAATTATTTTCGTCTCGGGTGTAAACACTTGTATCCCTCACTACGCTCAGGATCCTACGTTAGAATCCCTCGCTACGCTCAGGATTCTATTGTAGGATCCCTCGCTACGTTCAGGATTCAATACACCGCCCTCGCCGTCAATATACTATTTTGCTCCCTTGTGACACAAATAACTATTTTTATACCACGTCGTTGGAGAACAATTTTACGGCCCACCTGATGGTAATTGGTTATCTTAGCCTAGGCACGCTTGCAAGTGGGTTGAGACTATGGACTAGTGCTAACGACGGCGATGGTAGGTGGTAGATTGGTAGTCGAATTTCTATTAAATCTTCAGTAGCTATCGATGATATTCATCACCCTCCTACCATTTTTCCCGGTTGTGTAAAGGACCACTTTGCCACGCGCGTTTACTATCAAGATTCGCTATGGCCCATTATTGATAAAAATACCTAAACTAGTGGCTCCGTGAGCGGTACAACTCCCAAGCTTGTCTTTTCTTATTATTATTATTTTCTTACAAGCTAAAATCGGCATAAAATTATATTCAATTAACAAGCCGGAGGGTTGATCACGTAACGTTTCGAACGCACGTTATTACAACTCAGCAGTCATTTCGCCATACAAAAAGTGATATTCAGATCTCGCTGACGCGCGTAAAATGCGTTTCGTGATCGATGCTCACAAAATTTCACGAGAATCGGTTTAAAAACCTGTAGTGGAGAACAGCCGCACAGAACGCACAGCGTGACTACAACATTGGAATTTTGGCCCAAACTGAAGCATATAACTTCGTTCGCTTCACTTGCTTGTTCAATAAATGAAATTGTTGATGGCGCTTTCTCGAGATCACTAACAGTGTTTTATACACCTTGTTTACTTTCAATTAAGTTAAGTTGATGACAAACTCTTACCGTTTCATAGAATTGGTATAAATAAAATATTGCGTTTAAAATTGAAAATTAATTTCGTCAACGAACGCTACTAATTCAGGGAAGCAATTATTTTGAAAAGACAGGCTCCTAAAGCCTCTTTAATAGCTTGACTTAGTTGGTAATGAAAATTATATTATATTATTGATAAAGGAAGAATAAAGATTAATAAGAATGCCTGAGACTTGGCTCTACGAAATATCTCAGAACTTTTTTGGGTGGAAGAGTTTCGGGACTTGGCCTTTTTTTTACATGTAATATTTTTTATGAGATTATATTATTGGTAATGGAAGAGTGACCAATAGGCGCTCCTGCTCAGACAAGTCCCAAGTTTCTTGTTTTTGAAAGTATCTGGCCGCGCTAAATTATAAAGCAAGCAAGCGAAGCTACGACGGGAGCGAAGCTCCCGCTTTCGTCTTCTAACCTATCCGCGATCCGAGTCGGTTTTGCCACTAAGTTCCCTGGTCCCTACTGCCTATGTGAAAACTTTAACTTTATACACCACTAGTAGCATTGAGTGAGCTCAGAGAAAAGTTTAACCCTTTGTTTTGTTTTTTGATCAATTCCAAATTTTATTATCATCAATATTATGGCTTGATAAATGTATGACATTTACAGCTATTACTAAAATTAATTATAATTATCAATATTATGACTAAATAAATTTATGACATTCTACATTATGGTTAAACAAATTATGACTCCGTATAATTATGACAGGGAACAATTATGCCGTAGTATAATTTATGACAAAAAAAAATTATGAGCATCAACTTTATGCGTAATGTTGTATGACAATCGATATTATTACAATAGTTGTTATGCCACTAGACGGCCACCCAATTTAACCAGACTGGCAAGGAGAGCAGGCCTGGTACCTGGACCGTGGTGAGTGTCCCAGATTCCATACACCTACTATACTACGAGTTTCTTACATTTTGACAATTCCAGAGCATCATCATCATCATATCAACCGAAAGACGTCCATTGCTGGACATAGGCCTCCTTTAAACAGTTCCAAAGTGACCGGTCCTTCGTCACCTGCATCCAGAGGACTCCTGCGACCTTTACCAGGTCATGACTCCACATTTTGTATACCCACACTGCACACATACAGTTCCAGATACTTGTCTATAATTCTTCTTTAGCATAATGTTCTGCAAAATACTCAACCGACATTTACCTTTCAAAGTTAGACGGTAAAATCGATATGGCCTTTTCAAATATTAGTCCCTAGGGCGTTACTGGAAAACCCAAACAGTTACCCTTTTACTATACTGAGTACAAAACGGGGCTTATTTGGGGACTTTCCGATCTGGATATGGCTTCTTTGTTTTCTTTTGTGGCCAGTTTAAAAGCCCTTCGGGTCTTAGAAAGTTATAATATTTAGGTGTATTATGAATATCAACAAACCTTTGATACCTCTTAGCCTACCAAACACTTTGAGTGTTGAGTGCGAGTTCATTAAACGTTATGTATTTTTTTACGAGTGGCTTGGGTATGGACTCGCACTAAGCCCTAATCAGTGTGTGAACAGAGGCTTACAAATATATCGCGCAATATGCTCGACGATTTTTTATCGAAGTTGAGCATTGAGACGCTCGCGGGTTACGAAATTAAAGGGGGGTTCGATTTATATAGAATCTGTTAAGATTGTAAAAATCGAGCCACATAATTCGTTTGGTCAATGACATGCATCGTCAGTTAGTAGGCCAGTCAAAATCGACATCAGACCTCGCCAACGCGCATGTAGCTACGATTTTTTTATATGTTAGGTTAATTGAGAGTAGTTTACACCCAAGTTTGCAACTGTGCTCGAAAAACTGGGAAATTTCTGCACCTGTTTCAGGTCATTCTAAAAAACTACTCTAAAGAAGCGTTTTTCGAGTATGCTTGCTTCTAATAAAGCTAACTTTTGCTACATTGAGCTTAATACTAGCACTCTAGGTCAATTGGTTGCAGATATACAATTAGTCAAAGGTGGCCAATTTTTACCAATTTTACACTTGATGGTAGGTCCTCCAAGAATGATATTCTGCTGCCTCTGTAGTTGGGAAGAGGCGAGCAAGGTTGACTTTGACCGTTACTGGCGATTTTACAAATGCTGAGTGTAGTTAGTGTATTGCTATCCCTATCTCGTGCGCATACGTCACGTCACGATGACTGGAGTGGGGAGCAGTAGTTGTCCGACCGTTGCCGGGAGTGGTGGTGTGCTGTCGATCCAAGGAACGTGTAAATAGTAACACCGATATACCTATAGAACGTGCAAATAAGTGAACACTACACTGAGTATCGCAGGGTATTCAGTGTTCCCTCATCTCCTCCGTAGAGTTTCATCAAGATCTTCTCGACAGCATTTCCTACTTCTTCCTTGTTGGAGTTTACATCTATCCAGTCGGGGTTTTTTTTAGGACGTTGCACCACTTCATCTTGTCTTGCCAGAAAAGGGCCGAGGTTGTCTCACACCCACTGATGGCATGCAGAAATAAAACCATCCCGCGTGGAACTTGCATTTATCCACGTGTATATGGATTTTGCTTGATATTGGATGCAGTTTGAACCACTTCTGCTGCGTTTATGGAAGTACACGTTCGTCTCTCCAGAACTTACGCCGTTAAGAAGGACAAGTAGCTCCACGTCCTCCCCTATGATAAAAACATGATCGAAATATGAGCTCTTGGAAAGGTCATTCCTCACTATATCGGCATCGGCGTCTTCTTGAGATTGATGGATCTCGATACTCAGCCTCTCAAATTCAGTACGCATCATGGTGATCAGTCGGCGTTTGTTAGATTCATTTGAAAGTAGTATTGCTTGGGGCACGTTGATGGATGTTGATTCATCAAACAAAATGTCACTGCAGGAGAGAGAGGCAGAGCGTCGCAGGCGTCCTGCTGATTTAGTGATCTTCATAGCTGCTGGGTATTCATCAAAAACCACAGCTGCGTTTTTACCAAAGTGGTTGAAAACATAGTTGACGTATCCCGCTACAAAATAGCTCTGACTGAATCATTTCGATGCCAGACCCCCTTGTGCAGGAGGTAACCACCATCGACCTCTGTGAACGCTCTTTTTCCTGGGATGATGTTTTCAGTAAGTGGTGTAAATGTTGAATGAGCTGATGAACCAAGGGTGCTAGGATTAAGCTCAAATTGTAGCATTAGTTAGCTTTACTAGATTAGAAGCAAGCATACTTGAAAAATGCCTTTGTAGAGTAGTTTTTTAGAATGACCTGAAACAAGTGCCGAAATTTCCCAGTTTCGCGAGCGCCATGGGGGTAGCACAGGGTTTTCAGGGTTGCAAACTTGGGTATTAACTACTCTCAAGGGACCTAACAACATATAAAAATCGTAATTAATACATGCGCGTTTGCGAGGTTTGCCTTTTTTGTCAATGTATTTGAGCATTTATATTTATATCTATTAATAAATATATCGTCGTCTAGTACACATAGCACAAGCCTCATGACCTTACCTTGGGGCTAGTTCAATCTGTGTAAGTTTACTTATTTATTTATTTATTATTTATATGAAATTGTAAACTAGCGAAACCCACAAGTAAGTCCTGGAGTATTTTTTTGTAAAGCACAACATCGCGTAGCACTTAGCAATACATACCCAACATATAAAATAAAGACGTAACGTAACATAAATTCTATTCCAATAGACGCGCATTGTGAAAGCCACAACTGGAATCGAAGTGGGAACAGCACACCGACGGCTGTCGGAAGTGGGGTAGCTTGTAAGTGATAAGCTAATAGCGAATTTAATAAATAAACCCGCGGTTATTTTTCTTCAGAGATACGAGTACGAAAAGAGTTTAACCATGTTTAACTCAGTCCTCGCCTCGCCGCGCCGGGCTTTGCCTCCCATACGTTGCCCACGCCCCGCTATCGTCATACCCCTGCTCCCGCGCCCCACGCAGGCGAGTACTCAGTTAAGTGGTCGAGCCAGTCTTTTTAGGGTACAGTAAGGAAAGTAAAGCAAAGTAAAAGTAAGCAAAAGGAAAAAAACGGAATCTTTGTAGGATCACTTTGTATAGTCTGTCTGTAGAGAGTTTATCTCGGAAACGCGAGGAGTTGAAATCGAGTTGAAATGAAAACACGTTTACAGTCCCCTAAAGCTGTGAAAAAATCTAATTAACGTAGAAAGAAGATGCGGCCGTTTATACCGCAAAAAACCTTTATTTCTACACTCTAAAGGAAATCAAAATTTATAGGATACTTTCCATTGACCTAGAACTATGACATAATTATTAGGCAAATAATATCGTCTTATGCTACAAGTACATAAAAGCATAAAAACTAAACATTTGTAATTCAGTACGGAACTCTCGGTGGGCAAGTCCGACTCGCACTAATCCGATGTTTTTTTCAAATTTTGAAAAACTAAATCGATAACCAAGTCACTCACGTCATTATTCAAGTCAGTATCACTAGGCAGTGCACGTTGCGAATCGAACCGCGATTCCTTATCAAGAGTGATTTAGATGCCCGGCGAAGTGTTAATATACCTAAATCTTGGTCTGTAGGTAAGTAGTGCTGTTCCTGCAAGCGATTGCAACAGCCGCGAGGATGCGATGTGTTGCGCGTGAGGGGCCTTTGTCTCTGGTTTGATTACTAATACGCAAAATACTCCGTTGAAATAGGAAGCGTCTATACATTACTTTTTCGACTGACTATCAGAGGGGTAATCACGTTACGTTTCCAACACGCGTTAGGTTATGTAATTTTTATTTTCATTAACAGTAATTTAGCTGTCAATTTTCCATATAAAAATTGACATTTAGATCTACCTGACGTTTGTACCTACAATGCGTTACGTGATCGACCAACTAGTAAACTGTACGCATGTTAACCGGCATCGTAAATAAAATCGCTATCGCTCATAACTTGCAGCGCTCTGCACCTGTAGAGGTGGAAATGAACAGACGCCTTTGATCCGGCATCGATAAGCGGCCGCCATATTGTATTACGATACGTCAGTCATATCGAAGATTACCAGTGACCAGGCTAATGTCTAGATTACACAGCGAGGCCCATACTTCACGCATACTAATAGCAATATAATTTTCAATACGTCCGTTGCGTGATCCAAAATGGTAAAAAAAAAAAAAAAAATTAAGCTGTTTATTTCAAGTTTTATATACATTGTTTTATCTGTTAGTAACTTAGCCAATCTCAAATTTTAAAGATTATAGGTGCTAGGTTATTAATGTATTTATATCTAATTAAGTATTTACTTTTACAACTTATTCATATTATTTATCGTTACATAAAAATTTCTTCAGTACAGGTTTAATTTTATGGGGTTTATCCACTATTATATCTACTATTTCTCTGGGCAAACCATTCAGTGTATGAGGTAAATGACTGGTCCCCTAGCCAGCTACTAAACGATTAGTGTGTGAATATATATAATCCTACTAATATTATAAATGCGAAAGTTAGGATGTTTAAATGTTTGATGTTTCTTACTCAATCACGCTTAAACAGCTCAACCGATTTGGATGAAACTCTGCACGAAGATAGTTTATAGCCTGTTTAATTCAGGCTATAATAGGATAGATTTTATGCGGCGCCACGCAGACGAAGTTGCGGGCGGAAGCTAGTAAGTAAATGCAACGTTAGTGACTGCATTACGGCATTTCAAAATGAAAACACATTTTCACCTCACCGGCTCGAAAAGGCTTGCTTTATCGCTCAAAATCTGCGCCCAAAAGTCCATTTTATCCGCTAGCGTGGAAAGAGTTTTTGAATTTGGAACGTGACGGTCGATCGCGAGACCCAACTTTTTTCTATACAGAATGAGAGGTGCGTTCAGAAAGTGATGGTGTTATGCCAATAATAAATTATTATTATTTTGATAAAATAAAATTAATATTACTTATTATCTCTTAATTAAGTAGGTACATACGAAATATTAACATTTAGACTGACTTATAAGGGTAAAATACGAAAATGTCGTTTTATTTTTCTAAAAAATTCGCTTTTTCCAAATTTGGAACGCACCGTTTGAAAAGTTAATTTAAGAAATTTCATTTTGTTTTGTTCTAAAGCCACAGACAGTAAAACCAAAATAATGGTGGTTAATTATAGATTTTAGTGCAGAATATATACATATATGAATTTTGATGCCTGCTAAGTTAGCGGAAAAAGTGAAATAAGCGTATTTGAGTCTTAGTTTAAACCGTGAGTACCCAACAATACTTTGACTTTTTTAATGTAGGTAAGCGTGAGGTTATTTAAAGATGCAAAAATATTTATATTACATTTGATAATTATAAAATGCTAGATCTTGATGAGATGTAAACAAACCTTTATTGAAAAAGAGTCCAAATTACTTCCATTACATTTCATAATCATAATCATAATAGCCTTTATTGCCGAAACTAAAACGGTTTTACATAATATTCCTAATTTTTACTTAAAAACTAACACATCGGATTGTCCGGATTAGTCGTCAGCGTGTCTTGTGACACATAGGCCTCTCCCAGCTGTTTCCATTCCTTTCTATTAATGGCTTTCCTGGTCCAGGTGGCACCCCCTATAGACTTGATGTCATCCATCCACCTTTTAATTGGTCTACCTCTTTTTCTGTTACCGTCTCGTGGTTGCCATTACATTTACTTACCTACAATTTTCCTCGCGGTGGTGAGGTGAAAAATTGTGTGTTTCGCTCGGCAGCAAAATTGTTTGGCGTCTCGTGCCTTGAAAGCCTCGCTATGCTCAGGATTGTACTTTTGAACCTTTCGCTTCGCTCATGGTTCAATTTTACAATCCTTCGCTAGCTCAGCTTTCAATACTAAGCACTTGCGCCAAACAACAACTTTGCAGCCTTGCATAACAAATAACTATTGCGATGTGGCTCTAATGCACACTGAGACACATACGGTTACCTCGAAATTAAAACACATTTGAAAAGTGGCTCTAATGCACACTGAGATACGTCGAAATTAAAACACAATAGCGATACGGTCACCTCGAAATTAAAACACATTTGTGACGTGGCTCTATTGCACACTGAGATACGTCGAAATTAAAACACATTTGCGATGTGGCTGTTTTGCACACTGATATACGTTGAAATTAAAACACATTTGCGATGTGGCTCTATTGCACACAGAGATACGGTCACCTCGAAATTTAAATACATTTGAGATACTTAGGCAAAAAACTCTTTTTCTCAAAACTTGCACCGCCTTGCATCTGTGCAAGCGGAAGTTAGCGGACACCTTTGATCCGGCATTGATAACCGTTCGCCATGTTGGATTACGATATATCGTATCGAAGGTTAATGAGGCGAGTCAGAACATGTACACGACCCAATTTTCCCACTGATGATGTGATGATATTGTTTTGTTTTTTAACACAAAAAGGGTTTCGAGGTAATCCATCTGCATCCGCAATGTCTGACAAAGAGAGAGATATATCCTCACTTTGATGGGTAGTTTCCTCCTGTTAAAATTTATAACGTAGTAAAGTATTGCTAAATGTATAGTAAACCATCAAATTATTGTAGTAAAGTATACATTATAAAATATACTTAAAATCATAAAAAGATTTGCATATTGTAAGTTAAGTTTTTTTTAAATGTCTATGAGTAAAATTGATAGACCAGCACCCTTACCTAAGCTTTTACAAAACAAACTTGTACTACAACAATGCAACGCAGTATTTTACAACAAAAACAGCAATTTACTTACTCTTTAAATACTCCATAATTAGTAAAAATAGAAAACTGTGACGGTATATTTTTTTCTAAGTCAATTGGTATACTTATTATTGATTGTTGCCATTTTTCTTTTTTTAAACATCCTGACAACTCATATTGACAATTACGAATAAATAAATATGAATATGAATCGTTTCGGCTGCCACTGCAACTTAAGTTGTAGTTGCTCTCATACAAACATTTATCTCTCTCCAAAAACTGGTTCAAATCATGTTAACCCTTCAGCTGTGTTCATCCCTCTGTGGGCTTCATATTTTTTCCTGCAGGTCGGTGGAGCGGCCCTCGGAGGGGCGCAATGGCTTTGCTTACTTTCTTAGAAATAAAACCGGCATTCGTGTATCGATCTCCCTTTAATCCATTGAAACGTATAGCCAATTCAGTGAGACAGCTAGCAAGCGAAAACTTCAATCGCCAATGGAGGAAAAAATCAATTTAGTCGTTAGTCTAAAATAGTCAGTGGCACGTTTGACACGGTCGGTGTTCGCGAGTGAAAATTAGTGGGTTTAGTGCTGAATTGTAGTGCCAGAAGGACAGTTTTTGTAGACATGTAAGTAATCTTTAGAATTACATAGAAACAAGTGTTATTTCAACGGGTTAACTGTAATGAAACCGTGACTAACATGACATACCTACTCATGGTCAAAATTTGGCAACACGTTTTTTAGCGCTTTTCTAATAATTTAATATTACTATTAGCTATTAAAATTACCGTTAGTTATCATACATTTGTTTAAAATGAACTTAAATGGATTATCAATGGCCCGAAAGTAAATAAATCGATTGAAGTTGGTAACGATCACAACAAACCCCTCAGAGGGGGACCTAACCGACCGGGAATTTCCCTCCGAGGGATGCCCACATGATACCTCGTGACGTCACTACGATCCGCACTCTATACTAATCATGACCTTGATTTATACCGTTTTCAAATCATGTTTTGATGTGATTTTTGTTTAACTGATGGTTATATTATAGTTTTAACTAAAAGTTTACTTAATGGGAATTTTAAGAAACCTAATTTGCTTGGTTCAAAACATATAGTTGCTGTGATAATTGCACTCGTTTAGAAGAGGTTATTTTGTATGAAAGTAGACATACTTTTTTCATTTTACTCTCAGATTAAACCTGCTGCACTTACAATAAAAAAGCTACGGTTACACCTAGTTAATGACCCATATTTATTGTTCAGGCATGAATTTGATTACATACAGTATAAAACACTTCAGATATAAGCATGTAAATCGAAGCCTACACGAGCAACTTCTGAGTGTAGGCATTATTTTGGTAGAATATTTCAAATGGTCTAGTGTAAAAAAATACTCACGAGCCTGCCATTTTATGTTTTTCGAATGAGTATAACACACATTTCTTCAAATTAAGCTCATTTAACACCCCAAAAAACCAATTGATTATATTTAAAATAACCAAAATACGTCGTAAACTTCGGTGAGGTGGTGACGAGGTCAGGTAGATAGCCTTAATACGACTTTAATGTAACGATGATATATCGTTGCAGTTAGATAATTTAATAAATATTGAGTTTCATCCAAAATCCTGGCTGTGATTATGTAAAAAACTAAAGAAAATTTAATTTTACCAAATCACTTCACTCCACAAACCTTGTTAGTGGAGCGCCCCTCAGAGGGTGCCACAGACGTGGGTAAGCGGCCATGTTTTTTCGCCACAGCTGAAGGGTTAAGAAAAATCATGTTAGAAATCAAGCCTATTCTGTTTTTAAAGACAGAGGTACAAAAGTTTTAAAATTCTGGTTTTTTGTGTCATAATACTCATAATAGTTAGGAAGGCGAGGTAGCTAAATGGCGTAATTCAACGGCGCCGTCGAGACCTATCAAAATCGAAAGATAAAATAATTTCGAAAAGAAAAGCTCGTATGGTAAAAGCCATTTTTGCGGTGGGTTTGGCGTGTACGGTTTTTCAAAAATGTTAAAAAAAAACAGTTACTTGGGCATTCTCGAGCGCGACAGATATTCATACTACGTATGCCCCAAGTGCCTCTGATAACAACGGTATACTAATCTGCCGGTTTGCGTGGTGGGGGTAGGCATATAAAGTAGTCAAAAATGCAAAAAAAAAAAATTTACTCGAGCGCGTCAGATTTTCGGAAGGGGTGTTAAGTAGGCCCCAAGGAAGCTCCCTTTAAAAAAACTGACGATTTCGGCGTGACGATAAGTTACGATGAATTTTTGAGGCGTGAGCGCGTCAGATTTTCATAGGGGAGGTTTATCTCGGTATCCTGAAAGCATATTTTCTTAATCTGACAAAAATGTTGGTGGGTTCTCTTAATCTGACCGAAAAAGGTTTTTGGATTCTTGAATTCTATTGAATAATATACATACATGAATAAAACTGACAGATGAAGTTTCACATTTTGACATTCGTTCAGAAATCATTCGAATTCAATACGCGGTAAATTTTAAGTTTTGTGACAAGATGAATTTGAAGTCCTTTTAAAAGGTATGCGGGCGTTAAAAAGTTAAAATTGTCATTACGCTTGGGCCGGAACCACTACTCATGCGGAGACCTTCTGATAGGTCATTGGGGGCAGGAGGTTATTTAAACTTTTTTTTTGTAAAATGTATCGTTCGCGACTTATATGCCGCAACGCGTTTTTCGGAAGACGAAATGGCTCCTCCACACTTCCGGTCATGCGGAAACCGGCAGATTTTGTATTTTTAGTAAGTTTTAGATTATATTCTTCAAAAAAAATAAAAAAAAATCGCGCTCGAGAACGCCGGATTAACGTTTTTTTTTACAAGTTCGCGACCCTATAACTCGGCGGCGTCAAGGACTTATCGTCAGAATAGTTAAATTTAGTCTTAAAACACTAAAATCAACCCCCAATATCTTCATCTGACGCGCTCGAGTATTTCAGACTATCGATTTTTTTTTACTAATCTGATCGTCTATCCTAGGCGCGCGTCACTACATATACAACGTGTCCCAAAACTCAACGATAAGCCGGCACCAGAGGATGGAGCTGCTTATGATTAGTCGAGAAAAAATAAGGAAAAAAATACATCTCAATTATTTTAGAAATTACAGAAAAAAAATGAAATTCATCGAAAATCGACATCCCTAATGGTACTTTTATTTTTTTTTTTGTTTTTGGAAACTTAAGTAGCCCTGCTATCTGACACAGTTCTTAAAAATACCATAATACATGTAGTTTTTACACAAAAAATAATCAAAAAAATCAATAATCAAAAAAATAAATTGAGATATATTTTTTTCCTTATTTTTTCTCGACTAATCATAAGCAGCTCCATCCTCTGGTGCCGGCTTATCGTTGAGTTTTGGGACACGTTGTAGAGCTAAATACTTTACAAGGTTGTTCTAAGGTATCTCTCATAATCTTAAACTGCCACGCTCGAGTATTACCGAAAATTCCCCTATTCGCCTCCCTAACTATAATATTATGGACAAAACAAAGAACCCTTTCTTTACAATGTTTACTTAGCATTGACTGATGAATATTTCATTTATTTACTAAAAGAATATGACAAACAAACCAAAAATCTATCAAGTTTCCGCCATGATCAAAGCTAGAAATTCGCATTTATAAGCCCATTTCAAAAAAAACTAAGTCACTAATTCAAAAGTCAACCTTAAGATTTAGAACATAAGGTCTGTTTTCAGAAATGTATACATGTTTTCATCGAGAAGGTCTGGTTATAAGCTAACCGAAGCGGAAATGATGCAAATATTCCGCCAAATTCATTTCTTGGGGCTGACCGTTGAGCTCGGAGGACCGAACATTGGAAGTGCTAAGGGTTGAGGGAAATTCATATTTTTGTTATTTGAGGTAGTAAATAGGTCAACATTTAAAATTGGTTAACGTTTCGAACGTACGTTAGTATATCTCAACTGTAATTTTTCCATACTAAAAGTGACATTTAGATCTACGTGACGCGTAGGTAATGTTTGGAACGCGCGTAAGGACAGTCCAACTGTCACTTTTCCATATAAAATTTGACATTTAGATCCACTTAACGTGCGTACAATATGTTACGTGGTCGACCTGCTGTAGTTGAGAACAGCCGTAGAGACACATACGAAATCATTTTTGGCCACGCTCAAACGGAGAACTTCGTTCGCTAGGCTCGCAGGTTCAACTATTATATCAAAAATATAGCAGGTTGTTACCCAAGGATTAAAAGTCGTCCAATTTAGAGCCGATATTTCACGCTTACTAACTGCCAGCAGTTCGAATGTAAAATGGATGGTTTTATTCCAGAATACTCTGATTTTCATTTCGGATACGAGGAAAATAAAGGAGAGCCAAATGTGCAACCATATTTTCAGAGTCTATTATTTTAGGGTTCCGTAGTCAACAAGGAACCCTTATAGGTAAGCCATGTCCATCTGTCCATCTGTCCGTCTGCGGCTTAGCTCAGTGACCATTACTACTAGGAAGCTGTAATTCAGCATGGGTAAATCACGCCGACAAAATGATTAAATAAAATCTTAAAAAAGTTTTTTTTAGGCCATTTCTTCACGTAAAGTGAGGAAGTAATTTTTTTCTCGTCCTGTGGTGTGGGTTATCGTTGGATAGCTTGTTTAAAAATATTACGATTTTCTAAGAATCATATTTCAACTCAGTGGTCCATTTGTGTGATATTGGGCTTTAAAGCCCAAATTTTTGTTCAAATGTCCCCACACCCTGCCGGTGAAATGGCTGCTACTGGGAATGTGTAAAAATCGCGGCTGCAGTACATATCGTCGCTGCGCTTGTAAAATCCGACATGTAAAAAAACCATACTTTTCAGGAGCCACAAAAAACATGTTTGTTTTGTTACCAGGGTCAAAACTTCAAAATTAGGTATGCCGAAAATTCAATTTAAACCTGAGACGTTATATAATTTGAGGTTTTTAAAAAAATACTCATGTTTCTAGGAGATACAATTTTTATTTTGCATTTTTGGCACATGGCGGTTTTTAAATGTGTCATTTTAACCCTCTATGTAATTATGTGGCACTAAACGGATTATTGCTCCTGTGATATACTTTTACAAACAGTCTCACATAGCACAAACCGGATTTTAGTACGCAAGGAAAAGAATAAAAAGTTGGTATTTTGTGTAAATATGTTTATTTATGCATAAAAAGTATGCGTTTTTGACAATAATAGAAATAGCAACAAAAGCGATGAACCACTGTGGCGAGTATGCAAAAACTCCGACAGACCATTACATCACAAGCCACCACTACGGACGCAGGATGGAGGATGGGCTAGATCCGGACAAACTAAGGCGGAAGAATTCGCCAAACATCTGAGCCACGTCATCAAGCCGAACAACGCTGTAGTTACCGCAGATGAAGTGGACATTGACTCAATCCTCAACCAAGACTTCCAGCTCGACCGTCCTCTAAAACCAGTGACGCCCAGCGAGGTTGTTAGAAATATCAAATCGATGGATAACAACAAGGCACCAGGATTCGACCTCATAAACAAAAAAGTACTAGGAAAATTACCATGAAGGGCCATCGTGTACCTTACCATAATCTTCAACGCTATTCTGAGGGTAGGATGCTTCCCTGATTTATGGAAAGTTTCGCTGATAATAATGATCCATAAACCTGGTGTGATCCATAAACGAAGTAACTTCATACAGACCCATTAGCCTGCTCCCCATCATGTCCAAACTCTTTGAGAAATGTCTGCTCTATAGACTCAACAGTGCCTTAAGGGAAAAATCCATTATCCCAGACCACCAGTTCGGCTTTCGGAGAGAACATTCTACCATTGAACAGGTCCACAGAGTGTGCAGGAAAATTAGAAAATCATTCGAGATGAAAGAATACTGATCATCGGCATTTCCCGACATACAGCAAGCCTTCGATAAGGTTTGGCACAAAGGACTGCTATGCAAGATAAAGTTCTTACTGCCCCACACATTTTACGGAATCTTGAAGTCGTACATATCTTACAGAATATTCCAAGTAAGAGAAAGCGTTTCAACATCAGGGTTTCATGAAATAACCGCAGGAGTGCCTCAAGGCTCCATACTTGGATCTGTCCTGTGCAAGCTGTTCACATCTGACCTGCCCCAGAGCCCCGACACAACGATCGCCACCTTTGCTGACAATACTGTCTTGCTGGCCTCGAATTAATGCCCAGTTAAAGCATCACGAATGCTACAAAGCAGCCTTAATGAAGTAAAGAAGTGGCTAGCTAAGTGGAGAATTGCTGCTAGCGTGACCAAATTGACACGCACTACGACTGTGCTCCTGTCACCCTAAATGGCGTACAACTGCCACATCAAGGCACCGTAAAATACTTGGGCATGCATTTACACCGAAGGCTCACCTGGAAGAAATATATCAAGATTCAAGACTAAAAGAGATGAGATTAATCTAAGGTACAAAGGTCTTTATCGGCTGATGGGCAGAAGTTCAAAGCTCGCGATCTATAATAAAATTCTCATCTACAAAACCATGATAAAGCCTATTTGGACATAAATGGCATACAACTGTGGGGCGCTGCCAGTGCAACTAACCTAATTTTAGTACAAAGAGTGCAAAACAACAAAGCTTCACGAAATTCTCGATATGGCAACAGTTAAACAAGAAATTACTTCTTATGGTAACAAATACAAAGCAAGACTGCATAAGCATCTAAACCAACTTGCAGAGCAACTAACGATCCCAGAAACCATTCGTCGGCTTAAAAGGAAGCGAGACATCCTTGACCAGGATAGTCAGCACATAGACTGACTACACAGATAAATGGGATGTACCCCGCTGGGGGGCTGCTTTTCGAGGCACCCGCCTCGAAAACTACCTTCATCACATCTGCTTATAGCCAACCGGGCTGATCGCAAGAACTCGATCAGTAAAAAAACTGATTTTACTGTTCTTACACTAAATATCACGTATTAACTTCCTTTAATTGTATGATTTGACGGTATTTCATTGTAAACTTCAATTATACGGCTACCTAGGTACTTGTCGTAAAATCCGCTAAGTGCCAGTACAAGGCGCAAAATTTAATCACAGGTGTATCAGGCACAAGAAGCCCTATGTGGCGATGTAACACATAGCGCATTTTGAAGGGCATTTTCATACTTATTTCACATAGCTGATTTTTTATTTTTCGGGAAGCAGTTAAAATTTTGATAAATTGATTATAGAGGAAGATGCGTCTTCGGAAGTAGTTCGAAATTATGCCAAAAACCGAATTTCAAAAATAAGCACATGTCGGATTTTACAAGCGCAGCGACGATATAATGAATTTAAAAGGAAAATTATCATGGTTAAGTAGACATTACTAGTTAGGTCAAGTATTAGTTGATCAAATTAAAATTTACTTGAAAAGGCTAATTTTCGTACAAAATCGGCTGATGCAACCGCACCGCACGTAACGAAGACAGACAGGCAACGACGGAACCCTACATTGCGCGTGGCACGACAGGCGCTTGACCGGTTTTTCTATTTTAAAAGCGTAAGTGTAGAGATAATTTCGACAAAAACTGATATGATGAACTGCACCTTTTGTGTGTCTGATAATAACATCCTGTTTTATAACATATCACGTAACGATTCGTACGTGCGTTAGGAGAGCTTAACTGACATTTTTTCATATAAAATTTGACGTTTAGAAAGATCTACGTAACGTGCGTAGAATGCATTCGTTGCGTGATCGACCTGCGGGAGTACCTAAATAGCAAAATGAGTTATTTGATTAAGGTTATTTCAGATATCTAGTTTATCCATAGTTAATAATAATAATCTTAAAGAACAGTGAAATTTTATTAAATCCAACTACGTCAGGAAATCGACCCTCATACACTTGTATGGTAAATTTTTATGGAGTCATTCAAGGAATTCATTAACTCTAAACGTGGTAAAAATTAAAAAAAATCGTGCGTTCAAACCTCAGTTGTGCTGTAAAAAAAATGCGAAAATGTGCCAAAAAATTGTGCGTAAATAAATAACCTGACGAACGAAACAAAATTAAATATAATTAAAACAAGGTTTATGTAAAACGTTGACCACATTGTTGTATTCAACGTTAAAACACGCTATGGGTACCTTCAAAAGTCTCGAAACGTAATAACGAGACACGATGAAAGAATATTCACAAATACGCGGTAACTAGATGTTACCATATATAATAAAATTTAATATCAGCCCCTGGGTCTGAAATCCGAACCTTTGTAGGTCTCCCCTAATCGGATTAGCTTTGTGGTCGCCATGATTACGGAATTACGCAACTTTTGGCTTGCATTATACTGAAATAAGGAACTATTTCGTTGCTATAAATTGTTATGTTGTGACAGTGGATTTATTAGTCAGTACCGTAAGCCCACTCCCAATACACCTACGTCTCATGACAACTCGATAAAATGCGTGGCAGCAGATCGAGAAAGTTGTGCTAAGCAATAATCAATAGATGATATTATCCTCGAGAAAATGCTATACGTTTTGTTATTTTAATGTAGGAATCAAGCTTAGCCTTGTTTAATTCTGTCGTAAAACTGTCGTACAGTAATAAAATACACAAATTTAAAGTATAGTTTACATTTAATGTAATTTAGTATGACGCATTTAAGTGCAAAAATATGTACCTATCGATTTAATAGCCTAGCTATTATTAATATTTTGACATTGACATTGTAACATTTATCATTAAGTATTTCAATGGTTTGTATAGTTTTCATGATGGAAAGTTTACGTATGTCAATAAAATTACACTTAGACAAATAACCCGCCCCGTGTCATTCCGGGCGCAAATGATTTATTATTAGTTTTTTTCTTGTTTTTCATGTTTGTTTTCATTTAAAATTGGATTTTTATGGAGTATTATTTCCTATCGTTTTTTTATTACTATACACTATTACGATATTTTTGTGAATCCATGCTATTTTAATTTTATAAAATGACGTAAAAAAAATCGAATCTAATCTAATCCCCTCATACAATTATGTATCGAAACCTAAATGCGCTGACCTAAGAGGGATGAGACATATTTATAAGTAATATGTACTCATATTTTTACACTTGTCTGTAATGTAAATGAATATAAAATTGTTCGTTTCACCAGGAACATAGGTAATCTACTGCACAAAATCGTGCACCAGAAACAGGCCAAACCAACCAGTCTGTTACCTAAACTATTACCTGCATTTCGGTTATTTGCGAACTTAATGAGCGCTAAAACGAAGTGTCGCTGCTCGCAGCTCGTAATTAAAAAGTTACAGTGGACCAGAAACAAAAGATACACAGTAAACAATTATTTTTGGAAGCGTCGTAAATCTCTATAATACCCTGCTAAGTTATGACCTATTGGAAGTAACCATACTCAGCAAACTACCGGTTTTGTCTGACACTGACAAAATGTCTTAAGTCTCGATAGTAACGTACAAATTTAAGACGTTTTTTTGAATTGACCGGGAAATATTTCACAGAAAGCGTTTTGTTTATTTTTTTCAAGGTTTTGTTCCTGTATACAAAGGTAGAGAAGTAGAACATTGGTAATTACTAATTAGTTACGAGTAGTTTTATAAACTGTAGGTTTAATTAAAAAATATCCGTGGCTTTTGGCATCGGAAACAGAAATAACGAGTTGCAGAGAGAAAAATAAAAATAAATTCAATAATGAGTGAATAAATAGAAATCATGTATATACATCGCGATGGATCTCTTTGGCAAATTGGAGAAAAAAATACACTATAGTTTTATTCTGACACTTCTTTACAACAGAAGAGTAATTAATAATGTTTAATTTTAAAGCACGATTACGATCGGGGTCTGTGCCTCTGTTGTGATCAGAAACTATAGTGTACAAACTTCACGATCGTTCACCAATATTCGCCCTTACCGGGATTTGAACCCAGGAACGTCAGCTTCGTAGGCACTACCATACCAAGTAGGGTAAACCGGTTGTAATAATGCCATTCGCCAGCTAGCTAAGTTTTCATAAGCCTTATATTAACTAATCATTTATCTCTCGAAGCATCAACGTTTCACCGCCATTCTAATCTTGGCTCATGGGAAATTAAACTAGATCAGATGGCAATCTGCGACACGTTCCGCCGAGCGGTGGTCAACGGGATTGCTGACTAGGGTGAATCCACCGGAGTTATAATAATAATAATAAATGTTTATTCTCCTTTATATTTTACATGTTTAAAGCTAGATACAAATCTGCCAAACTGCAGTCCAGTTTGTTGGCAGACAATGCTCGTAATTAATTTCACAATTTATTAGCTAATAGCTGTATGAATAGTAATATATATGTAGGCACGGTATTACTTATGCTAGAACAAAATAATCAGTCAAGTTACTTAGGATAGCTGAATTTAATTTTTCAGTTTTTTTAGCAATACATAGCATACTTTATTTTTAAACAATTGTATATAGGTACAATAGGAAGGAATGTTTTTTCATATTATTTGACACCTCGCACGCACATTTCTGGTGGGTCAGAGATTATTGTGGGAAGTTAATTTGGCATAAACTCTCGCTTGTATTAAGTTCTACCCTTATTCTAGGTGAACTTCGAAAGAATCCTTACGATGAATGAATGAATAAGCTGGTAACTTTATTTGGATTCCTCCCGAGCTTAGCACATTGTATAAGTCACAAAATAATAACACTGTCATTTTGTTTCTTTAATGATTATTACTCAATAATTTTAGCCACCTTTAATATAATTATTTTTTTTACAGCCGTTTAGTTAGTTTTAAAACAAAATACCCTTGTAAAACTACACTAATATTACCTTTGGTTGATATACACTTTGCGCGGATACTCAAACTTAAAATAGGCTACACTTAACCGTCGAACGATCAGCCAAAATTAGCCGCCATGACTCATGTTCGTTTTATTTCCCATTATGCACGCTGCACTTGAGTCGTGACGTCAATCGATGTTTACTCCCGTTAGTCCTTGTGCGTATTTGCATTTGAAAATGATTCGAAATTTGAATAATTTCGGTTGAACGCGCTGTCGATATATGCTAACGGGACAGCGGCTCTTTTGTTTGAATTTGGAACCTGGCCTCCAGTTTGAAAGTAAACATCACATTTTAATTGAAACCCTTAGTAGGTATCGGTGCGTCTTTTTCACACACAGGTGACACATTTCCGCTTCCTACGCCAGTCAAATAAAACGTAACACACTAGTGGCTATGTCAGCCCGCGAGAAAGTAAAAAAAAGTTTTCCGAAAGCTGAATCGACAACATAATCTATATAATTGTCGAGCCTGCTCACAAATTTTCACGAGAACGGTAAAGAAATGCGAAAAAATGCGACCTGTAGTAGAACAGCCGGGCATATACGATAAAATTATGGACTACGCTGAAACGAAGAACTTCGTTCGCTTTGCTCGCTCGTTCAACAAGTACTGTCAAAATGCCATCTTGTCTTGCATTGCTCGCACACAGTTCTTTTTGCAAGTTTCTAACTTTTTTCTGAACCTACCATCGACCTTTTCTAGATTACATTTTGAATCATTTATCCAAACAAAATGTACTGCAGCTATACCGTTGTTAATGATAACGTTATAATTCCGTTATAATAAAATATCTTAAAAACTGCAAAACATATTTCGTAGATTTTGAAATCAACTCATCGATAACTGGTAATAGTACGGTAACAGTATTTATCTGCAAATTCAATGAAATAGTACATTTTACAACTAGTGTGAAAAGAATGTCTTTTTACCACTAGTACCGAGGTATCTTGCCACGAGCTGAAAGCGAGTGGCAAGACTCGGTACGAGTGGTAAAAGACATTTCACACGTGTTGTAAACGACGTTTTTTAATACAATTGCGAAAAAAACTTTACGAAATTTACAACTTCACTTCCATATTAGTGCGAGTGAAGCGCGCAGCTTCAATATTTCAACCAGTCACAGAGCAGTATACAGTAGTATTCCTTGGGGCGCGTGGCCATCTAGATTTTTTTCAACCAATCACAGAGCCGAATTCTAGTGGCGCGCGGCCAACTAGATTTGCTTAAACCAATCAAATCACACGCATGGAACTAAAAAGTAAAAAGCACTAGTTCGAGAAATTGAGCTTCTCGTACGCTACGCAGCCACAAAAAGTACCACTTTTTGAGCAACTGTATTAAAAATGTTATTTTATTTTAATCATTACGCAATTGACGCAATTCAATGATTCTGCAATGTCAAAAACGCGTTCCGGAACTGAGTTCAAACAATTCGAATTTTGAATTATATTTCGGTTGAACGCGTTCCATTCTTGACGGTCCGTATTATTGAAGAGTAGAGATCGAGTCTCATGTTAGGCTTAATTATCTCTCGGTCTATTATTAAGTTATATATTCGGAGCTTGTGCCAGAAGCTTGACGCAGTTGGGTTCCTTATTTATTCATTTAGTGGCTCCTTGTGGCCGACGCGTCGCCTTGCGTCGCGTCGCAAGCGACTCTTGTCGCAGTGGGGCGACCCTTGTCGCGGGGCGACGGGCAACTTTATCGCGTCGGCTGAGTGGGTTCGTACGCCTAGAGTCTTCAAGCGTACGCCACTCGCCAGACACCTAACAGACCGTGCGTATATGGGGCGACCCTGCAACGGCCTTCGATAGCCCGAAGGCAAAGACTCCCTAACCAAGGGTAGAAGAAAGGAAACAAGAACTCTGATAATAAAATGAATGTATATTATTGATTGACTTATTAATTAAACTTTCCCTACCACTGCCCTATGTGACTTGTTTACAAGTCCCTGCTTGCCCTATCACTTTCCTACTGATTACTTAGTTGTTGCTTTCTCAAGAGAGCCGACTGAACACAATTTGAACTGAGAACTGACTCGTTCTTATACCAAAATTAGGTTTACAACTCGTCACGATATCCTCGAGCATAATTTCGGCTTCTAATTTTATTATTGACCCAAATCTTACATAATTGATTGGCTATTTCGTAATGCCACGCCTATTTTAACTATAATTTTTCGTTATCACAAAATATTTTAAACAAGGTTACTTCTAATGCACTAATCTTTGTTTAGGTACCTATGATATCGTGACTCTAACATATGTTTACAAACAATAATAAACCTCGTAAGGTGATTTTCAGGAAAGTTACAGCAAGTGGAAAATGGAAATATTTATTCTCAAATCCTTTTTTACTAGGTTTTCTTGATTTTTACAATATAAAACGTTAATAAAACTGATATAAAGTCTCCCTAACAGTTGGAGCTTTTTATGACCTACCTAACGACATATAAATCTAGATTCTACTGTAACAGGTTGCAAAATGGTCGCTTTGATTAACCAGAATGATAAGCCGAAATTACGTAATAAAGTTCTTAATCAAAAATTAGTATGGAATAATAACGACCAATCAGCGCCCGGCGGGCGGAGCTTGACGTGTGCTCTCTCTACGGTCAGACACTCGGATATACATGATTTCTTAGTGGCGTTCATTATGGTAATGCTTTCTTCATACAGTCTCAAAATATGATCTTTAAAACATGTTTTGGCCTATATGCCTTAGGTAAATACTCGTTATATTCTTTTGGGTGGTAACTAAGACTTTTATTTATTCATTTACATTATATTTATTCATTTTTGCCTATTAATTCCTTTGTTATTGGTTAACATGTTATTATGTACTCAAAGCTATGTAAAATGGGGTAAATAGTGGGATTTCTTTATTTACTTATACAATCTAGGTCATTACAGTCTAGACATTGATTCTGTTACCTCTAAACGTGATCTTGCGGTCCCATCGTTCACAATACCCCCCCCTTTAGTATGAGACAAAGTCTCATGCTATAATTGTTGCAATGTTATTTATCACTTACGTTATTGTTCACTGAATCACTTTCACTTGTAGTTAGCACTATTAATCTTGATGTAGGTGAATTGGCTTATAGCCACCACTCTCCGGGTTTATAAGGTTCTGGTGCTTCCGTTTCCGGTGGTATAGTTTTTATATAGATATTTTCTTTATCTTCATCTACTCTTTTAAAAGGGACTGAAATTTTCAGACTCACTCTTTCCTTTTTCTTTTGTTTGGCTTTCTCGCATGCTGCCTCGACGAGTGCAGTAGGAGGTCGAGCGATATATACTTTGTTGCTTGGTGGCGGGTGTTGAAGGCGTTTCTTACGCCATTCCGCCCATGACTGGCTCGTGGTTTTCTTTGACGCTGCTGTGGTGGGTGTCTTTTGCCTCGACGTGGTACGTCCAGGCGTTTGTGAACACGGTGGAGTTGGTGTTTGTAGGTGCCTTCGTGGCGCGCAAGTTTTCGTTGTTGCTGACTGCTGCTGCATATTTTGGAACTGGTCCCCGGAATGGGACCCTTGGTATTTCTTTCGGTTTTGGACCCCGCGGGTCTATAGATCTCTCCTCTTCCTCATTAATTTTTCTTCTTAATTCTTGTAACCTTTTCCTCCAATTTTCTTTCATCTTTTCCACTTGTCTTTCCATGTCTTCTCTTTCCTGCGCTATCTTCTCAATTTCCCGCTGCAATTTCTCCACCGTGCCCTCCTCCAGGTCCCTTCGTGGTGCTCGCTCTTGTGGCGAGGCCCGGCAGTGGGCCCCGTAGAAGTGAATGGACCCGGAGGAGGTGTTGCTAACGTTGACTTCAGTGCTGTCGCCGCTCTTAAATTGGACCTCCGTAAGAGGTGCTGATGTTTGGGCGCTGCCGGTGGGCTGCACCTGCTCGCGCCCTCGCCTCGGGCGCCTTCCGGAACTGTTTTCCATTGCTACTCGGGCCTGCAACCGCCGAACAGGGCCCCGATGTAGCCTTTCGACGTCCCGTACTTCCGCGCCCCTGACGGTGACGGACTAACGCCGAGAAAAATCAACTTTTTGACGACCTATTCATTAGTGATCCGGATTGAAGGACCCTTACGGCGAAACGACTATTTTTTGTGTAGGCGGACTGACACTGAAGTTAAACTTGAACTAAAACTGACTCTAAAAACAAACTAAAAAATACTGCACAAAACTGGATTTTAAAACAAACTGGAGAACTAACACTGAACTGGAACTGGATACTGGAACTGGATACTGGAACTGGATACTGAAGACTGCTGATTACTAGTAGATTTCGAGACTTGAGCCGAGCGAACACAATTTGAACTGAGAACTGACTCGTTCTTATACCAAAATTAGGTTTACAACTCGTCACGATATCCTCGAGCATAATTTCGGCTTCTAATTTTATTATTGACCCAAATCTTACATAATTGGTTGGCTATTTCGTAATGCCACGCCTATTTTAACTATAATTTTTCGTTATGACAAAATATTTTAAACAAGGTTACTTCTAATGCACTAATCTTTGTTTACCTATGATATCGTGACTCTAACATATGTTTACAAACAATAATAAACCTCGTAAGGTGATTTTCAGGAAAGTTACAGCAAGTGGAAAATGGAAATATTTATTCTCAAATCCTTTTTTATTAGGTTTTCTTGATTTTTATAATATAAAACGTTAATAAAACTGATATAAAGTCTCCATAACCACTCAAGTGCTCGGCGCAACTACGGTTGCGACTTGTCAAATCGCAAAGTGCTCTCGCAACGCCAGTTGCGGGGTGGAGTTCAAATGGTTTTTAAATCATATCTATGTTGGAACGTGCGAAGAGCCCTTTTCTGTTGACTTAATTTGGTAGAGGTTGAATGTGGCAACATGAAAAAAAAACAAAACCGCAGTCTATGGAACAATTTCACGAAATTAATAAAGTTGTTAACCGGTAACGTTTAGTATGACTCGTGAAGACCTGCACGTGGGTTTGTTTACATTTGGAATGAAAACAAAAGAGTAAATATTGAAGTGGTAATCGGCCTGATATGTATTTAGTTGTGAAGTATGATATGTGAGTGTATTTGTGTTAAAGTGTATTTGTGATTTCAAGTGGTGGGAATTGTCGGTAATCGGACGTCAAAAACGGCATTCGTTCCGGTAGGTACGTAGGGCTATTATTTGTTATTGATAATTTGTGTTGTTTTTTCAAATTAATTTTATTATAATGACCTGTTTACTTATGTATGTGAAAAAATTGCCCGTTTCTTTAGCTTTGCAACGTAAAAAGAATCAGATCAAAAAATTCAGTGAATGCCAAGCAATTGATTTATTAACAAAACACGACACGGCGCCGCTGGCGCGCGGTAAATTTTAAGCACTTTACAGCACCTTTTTTTGAATCGCGAGCACTCAAGTGGCTAACAGTTGGAGCTTTTTATGACCTACCTAACGACATATAAATCTAGATTCTACTGTAACAGGTTGCAAAATGGTCGCTTTGATTAACCAGAATGATAAGCCGAAATTACGTAATAAAGTTCTTAATCAAAAATTAGTATGGAATAATAACGACCAATCAGCGCCCGGCGGGCGGAGCTTGACGTGTGCTCTCTCTACGGTCAGACACTCGGATATACACGATTTCTTAGTGGCTTTCATTATGGTAATGCTTTCTTAATACAGTCTCAAAATATGATCTTTAAAACATGTTTTGGCCTATATGCCTTAGGTATATACTAGTTTTATTCTTTTGGGTGGTAACTAAGACTTTTATTTATTCATTTACATTATATTTATTCATTTTTGCCTATTAATTCCTTTGTTATTGGTTAGCATGTTATTATCTACTCAAAGCTATGTAAAATGGGGAAAATAGGATAGGATAGGATAGGATTTCTTTATTTACTTATACAATCTAGGTCATTACAGTCTAGACATTGATTCTGTTACCTCTAAACGTGATCTTGCGGTCCCATCGTTCACACTCCTGTAAGCTGTAGAATTTACGAGCCTGTATCTTTTTTTTATAAAATGTGATTCGAACAACAACAAAAATCTTTATAACTACCGAACCTGCTCACAAAATTTCAGGATAATCTTTTGAGAAACGCGACCTGCAGCTTGGAGAACATCCGGACGGACACGGAACAGGCATAGGGCAGACACGGAACAGGCATAGGTCAGACACGGTACAGACACGGGATAGACACGGGACAGACGAACGGCCCAAGCTAAAGCATAGAACTTCAATTTCTTCACTCACTCGTTCGATACACTTTCATCATCATAAATTTAAGAGGTGTCGGTATAGTATTTTTCATTTTTCTCGGTAGTACGCCAGCCCTTTGATTTGCTGATACGACACGACACCAACTTTTTCCTTTATTTGGTCCATATAACTGCGCCGTGGTCTTCTCCTGCCTCTCCTTCCTTCTATCTTTCCTTTCATGATGGTTTTAAAGAAGTTGTTAGGAAGAAAGCGCTCACAGATCCTGACGTTGCGATTTACAAGCGTCATAGTAAATGATCGTTTAATTTGAAGGTGCTTTTTGTGGAAAAAGGACCGAATATACACCTCCTCTTGAAACTTTGGACAGTTATTCCTTTCCTTTACTTTTTGATCCATTTGACAATGGAAGTAAAGAACGTAAAGATATTGTTGACAAATCCATCGAGCGCCAAATAGAACTATCTTGTGTTGAGTTGGATCAATTCATAATTGTATGCGTATACAGACCCCCATCAGCGGATTACAGACTAATCGAGTCAGTTATGGATGAAGTGCTCAGTAGTATTTTCTTAAGTACTAAATCTGTTATTGTGTGTGGTGATTTCAATGTTAACTTACTCGAGAAATCGCCCCTGTGTGTGAGTTTAGTGAATACTTTTAAATCGTTCAACTTAGTGAACCTGTTTTGTGAACCTACTCGAATTACAGCAACCAGTGCAACATGTATAGATAACGTTTTCAGTAATGAAGATGCAATTAATAAATGTATTATAAACAAATTAAGTTCTGACCACTGCGGACAACAAGTCTCCTTCAGCGGGAAAACGGACGAAGTTTCACGAGACACCATGTGCAGACCTATTTCCGAAAAGAGATTAGATTTATTCAATCGTAATATTGTGAAACGATTACGTTATCTTCCATTTACACAGGAAAGTCCTAACCATTTGTGTGATCATTTGTTTAACTGTATCAAAATGGAATTTGATGCCTGTTTTAATTTAAGGAAAATTCAAAGCAAGGTCAAGACTAAATTTAGCGACTGGGCTACCCCGGATATTCACGAGAAAAGACGCCGTCTCTACGACTTGTACGATTCGAGAACTATTGATAAGAGGCCGGAATTTCTAGAGTATGTTAAGAACTACTCGAAATCTTTTAAGTTAATGTGTGTCGCCGCTAAAGCCGATTACTTGTCAAGAAAGATTCAGAACTCCAAGGATAAGGTTAAAACTGTATGGCAAGTTATCAACACTGAAACTGGGAAACGCAAGATAAGAGATCCGCACTACAGCCTACGAATTGATGATACTTTAGTAAGTTCTGACCACGAAGTAGCGGATCATTTTGAGCGGTTCTTTTCTAACGTACCCGTTGAGACCACGAAGTCTTTAAACTCATCACCAGATGTCGCTGAATCGTTATTGAAAGCAAATGTAACGGAATGTACAGAAATCTTTAGATTCAGTCACGTGACCCCACTTATTCTTATAAAAGCGTTTAAATTGTTGAACTTAAAGAAAACTGAAGATCTTTGGGGCCTTTCAGTCAAAGTATTACATTCCATTGTAGAATCAATTGCACCTTTCTTAGCTAATATTTTCAATAAATGTATTGATACTGGAGTATTTCCTGACCTCATGAAACACAGTAAAATTATCCCGTTGTTTAAATCAGGAACGAAAACTGACCCTACCAACTTCAGGCCAATATCAATACTACCGGCACTAAGCAAAGTTTTTGAGAAGCTTATTCTCCATCAGCTTATGTCCCACTTTAGTTGCAATAAACTGCTCAATACCAACCAGTTCGGATTCACTAAGGGTCGCTCTACCACTGATGCCGGTGTGGTACTAATTAAACATATTTTTGATGCCTGGGAAGAGGCTCAAGATGCTATTGGAGTGTTCTGTGATTTATCAAAGGCATTTGATTGCGTTGATCACGAGAACTTAATCAGAAAGTTGAAACATTATGGAATTAAAAACGGTGCTCTTGATCTTGTGACATCGTATCTCTCGGAGAGAACACAACGAGTAGTCATCAATGGGACCCAATCAGCAGGGACAACTGTTGCTCTTGGTGTTCCCCAAGGCTCGATTCTGGGTCCGTTTCTGTTTCTGATTTACATCAATGACCTACCAAATATGTTGCAAGATAAACATGATATAGTGTTATTCGCAGACGACACGTCGCTTATCTTCAAGGTAGACAGGAAAGAGGAAAACTTCGATGATATTAATGATGCACTCAACACTGTTGTGAAATGGTTTACAGCAAATAATTTACTGCTAAATTCCAAGAAAACAAAGTGTATCAGATTCACTTTACCTAATGTCAAGCAGGTAAACAATACCAAGATCAAATTAAAGGGTGATGAACTGGAAATTGAAGATAGAACAGTGTTTTTAGGACTCAAACCTTGGACTCAAAACTACAATGGCAGGCACATATCACCGCCCTAGCCGGAAAACTTAGTTCGGCAGCCTATGCAGTAAGACGCATAAGACAGTTAACAAACGTTGAGACCGCCAGGCTGGTGTACTACAGTTACTTCCACAGTGTTATGTCCTACGGAATCCTGTTGTGGGGGAAAGCAGCTGATATCCAGACCATATTCGTGCTACAGAAACGCGCTGTACGCTCCATATACGAACTAAAAGCTCGAGAATCTCTCAGGGACAAATTTAAGGAGGCAAACATTCTTACTGTAGCATGCCAATACATTCTTGAGAATATCATGTATGTGCGAAAAAACCTTCACGAGTTCAAACTCAACAGCGATATCCACGACTACAACACCAGAAGTAAAAACAAGATCGCAGTGAAGGCCAGTCGTCTCCGCAAGGTTAGCACGTCGTTCGTGGGGAACTGCATACGTTTTCATAATAAAATACCCACCGAAATTGTTAATTTACCGTTCAGTCAATTTAAGTCTCATGTTAAAAGTAATTTGCTAAGCAAGGCGTATTATACTGTCAACGATTTCTTAAACGACAAAAATGCCTTTAAGCCAGTAGTAGGCTAATTCTATTAGGAATATACCTAAATACACATTATAAGTATCTACCTGAAATAATTGTTCCATTTTATGTAAGAAGAGAGCACGTAATGCTGTTTCTCGCCGAGCAAGTCGCTTATTAATCTTTGCTATTTAACATTGTCCGGTGGCTTGAATATGTCATGCTCGCTTAAAGGGCTTTGCTTACGGTGGCGTCGTTGATCGGGTCGCCACCTTCCCTAACATATGGTTGAGGGAGGCGATGGCTGAGATATGCGTCATACTCGTGATCGGGTGCTGTTTGTGGAGTCCGGACTGTTCATGCTTGCAAGGGCATAGTACCCAACTTCTTTAATACTAGTGTTATTTTAATATTATCGTATTGACGAGAGACATCATTCCGATCTTGACACGTTTTATTGTTATTGACCATGTACATCACTGACAATATTACATTAATATTCCTTTTTTTTATTGTTTTGTTTTGACGCTTAGAGACCGTATACATCTCTACGAACATTGAATAATTATTGATTGTATTTGGACGCTCAGAGACCTTATACATCTCTGGAATACTGAATTAATATCATTAACTTTCTGTTAATGCACAGACCTTATTCTAATCGAATGTAATGGTCGTATTTTGTTTTGTTTTCATTTACTTTGTGACATTTAGTGTGTTGTTATATCAGTCGTTAATGTGCAAATTTTAAATTATTATTGTGTTAGATTATAATCTTTTATTGTAAGATTATTATTTTTATTGTAAACTACCGTTTGACATGTAAAAGTGCCCTTGTGGCCTATTTGCAGAATAAATAATTTGTATTTGTATTTGTATTTTAATGCTTTTAATTCTTTTTCGGGAAAATTCAACATTATTGGTTATTTTCGTTGGTGTCTTCACCCCGGGGCATATGCGACTAGAAAACAATCCGTTCGTCATCACTTGCGTATTTATTATTTAATCGCATGGCATTATGTAAAACAGAAGGAGGATAAATACATTTTCATGCTTTGTCGCTAAGGGGGATTTTACATGAAAAAATTGAAGTTAGACTATCCTAAAGCGCGTTGTAAATGTTACGTGAAGGTCAGGAACACTAGCGTATAATTATGAATAAAATCGGCCTAGAAAAATAGAATGAAGTTAAATATGAATGTAAGTTCTGCTAGGCGGAACTAACGAGTTTGGGGAACTGATCTAACCACTCGTAAAATTATTTGGGTTCATTCCGGGCATCCAGTGCAGTATAAATATATACTAATATTATAAATGCAAAGTGTGTCTGTCTAAACAGATACCTCTTCTCGTAACTTCACTTCTGCTCAACCGGTTTAGATGTGACACGGAAATAGTTTGAATCTCGGGAAAGAACATAGGATTGTTTTTATCACTAAAATCATCCCCTGAGGGGTTGAAGTGGAGGGTGAAAGTTTGTATGGAGCTACGATATACATAAACGAGTTCCACGCAGAGTCGCAGACAGAAGCTACTTTTCAGTTTCGGCAAGTGTGTAATACCACTGCTATGAAATTAATTAAGTTACATGAGTTAATGTTCAGTGTCAGAATTATTAATTGCATACACAGAATATGTTTGCGGAAATGAGCCGTTGGCGTTTGCATTGCACAGCTCAGTTCACAAATTAAATGTAAATATGCGAGTATATTATCCTTCATCTTTGAAAAAGGAAACTGTGAGGTTTCTATATTATCAGCATTCTGTTTATTAATTAGCGCATGGTTAAGTGTGTGTGAGCGGGACGCGATGGTAACTAGATGGGATGGCATTTGATCCAAAATGAAGGCACAGGGGAAGAGACTTCCCCACCAACGAGCGACAGTATCAACACCTATAACTTACACTACCTACTACAGCAGTGATATACTTCTAAATAGCTAGCTTAAAACAGTAATGTACAGATAGGGAGTTTAATTCTGCCAACAAACTGCTCTACAGTTTGGCGGAAGTTGAGAATTTGTAAAAAAGTATTGTTTTTTAGTGAATGAATGCTTTATTTATTGATTTATGCTTACCTCGGAGCTGCGCGAGGGCTGAGTTTAGCCGAATTGGCAAATGGAACAACATTGCTACCACAGGGAGGCCCGCGAGCTGTGTCGCGGCGAGATAGAGTATCCGTCTTTTTCAATTCTGTCTTTTAAAACCAGAATGACAGAGACATGAAACAACAGAAGTGTTCTGTGTAGAAATGCAATGCGCAAGTCGATTTCCTCTTGTAATTTAAGACGGTTCAATTGTCTTGGTGTAAAAGTTACTCGTTGTTTGAAATTGAATTCTATTGTGTTGGGTTAAAATAAGTAATTTAACAAATATTGGGACATTTACTTCACCTTGAGTTAATTGTTAGTTTGTACGGAACCCTCGGTGCGCGAGTCAGACTCGCACTTGACCGTTTTTTTTCACGAGAAAGGTTCAATCACGAGAATGTCAAAGGGACGAAACAAGTGGCTTCGCTTGTAATATCTACTTACAAAGAGGGTATTCGATGTACTAATGTGATATATTGTGGACATTATCTCAACACATTTTCCTTGTCGTTCTCATAATGAAAGTCAGAGATATGGGGATATCTCCATGACTATGACACATTTTGTTAGTCGAAAACCGGTGGCGGTTTAGTGTATAATTTCTCGTTGCTGCCGCCTAGCAGTCGATGCACATTGCATTCAAATATGAAATGTAAGTACTGTGTATACGGTTCCGATTCCTTTGCATGTAATAGAATGCGCTCCGGCCCGGCCCGTTCGGTGAGAATGTTACATAAAGTGTGCAATGGCGCCGTATGACGTCAGTGCCGCAAGCGCAGGTCTAGACCCAATGTTTAGATCTACTTTTAGACTGACCGGAGATTTGTGGTTTAGCCGTATTGTGCGTGTTTACAAACAACATTCGTACATTTTAGTGCCGGTATATACTTGGTACTAAGCTCGAATAGGAAAGTAGGTACCTGATTGACGATGGTTCTGAATCGGTTTCGGTTATAATTGGTCGTACCTGCAAATATTTTAACATATAGAAAACTTCACATTTACGCAGATGCAGTTTTGATTTTTTTATCAAGACGTAAAGCGACTTCTATATAAATTCTCGATTTGTTTGATACGTAATGAACTGTTAATCGCTTAATACAATAGCAAAAACGGCTTTGTACGATCTCGTCTCCGATAATAGAACAATGTACAGTACAGCGCTCTAATTTTCTTGGGGTGGGTTGTACCAACCTCACTTCACAAGCAGGTAAGCTTTGGGGTGTCTTGCCGTTTGACCAAAAGTCATTTGGCAAAATTACACTTGATAAAAACCTTTTGCAAAAAAATGTTTCGCTTATTGATCATTTTACTACGATACATTATACAGATGACTCACTTTTCCAAATGATCAACAGTTAAATTTACATATTATAAATAGTTATTTGACTAAATGAACATTTAGCAACTGAGATATCAGACAAAACTACTATTGGTCTAAAACGTTTGGTACAATGTATTATTTGATAAGTAGTTCATTTATTAATAAATCTCATAATAGGTATACTATGCGTCACGTACTCACGAATAAGGCAATTAGACTAATCATGGAAAAAACCAAGGTTTCCGTTAGGTACGACGAGCGAAGCGAGGAGCGCGCGAGCCGAGCGAGCGAAGCGAGCGTGCCGCGGCAGCGGCCGGCGAAGCGCGGTAAACGACTATATTTTACAAATACTAATCTAATCTTGTGACTTACCTGTAAATAACAAATTCATTTTCTCGGCGATAAGAGGGTAGCGGAATAAATTACCCAAAAGACTATATCGTAATGTTTGCAAAAAATAAGTACTTTTTATGAAAAAACATTTATTATTTGGTGAAATGAAAAAAAGTCAATTGAAATTTTATTATTTAACCCATTTACCAAGTGTAGGGTTTGCTAATTGATCATTTGCTAAGTGAGTTTCCGTAAGATGATATACTTTTGTCAAATGTCTCGTTTGCCAAAAGATCATTAGGTGAAACGTTGTTTGTCAAATGAACTTTTGTCAATATTTTTTTGGTCAAACATTAGTGAACCAAGCTTTGGATATGGCGCCGGCCGCTGTAATCTCAAAGAAAACTATCGAACTTCCTATACAATCAGATCTTACCAAACGTAACTTACGATTACTTACCGGCCTTCAATTTCTCTCGTAAACTCCGTTCTTTCAAGACAAAACAAATGAATATACTACTTATACCTATTACCTACTACCACATGCAAGGGCTAGTGAGATAACGATATACAATCGATATAGTTATCAAAAAGCTACTAGCCACCGTCTACATGCATTAACTCACACCTGTATTTTCCAAAAGGGATTGGCATGCAATCTTACGGGATATACGAAATGAGAAGCTTTTAAGATCTCTGTCAGTACGGCTTGACGTCGCTGGAACTAACGGTACGTGGATTTATAATTAGTTGGTTTGCAAGATTTAGTTTAATGTAAAATAAGTAGGTATAACTTGCATATTCAAATGAGGAGAGCACATCACTCGTCAACAAACTGTGAATGCAGTTTGACGAATTAAAATCTGTATCTGTAAGTTTCAAGTATTTTTTGACTTCAATAAATAAAACAAATAATAAATTCTAACTATACACCACACAAGGAACCTACTTAAATACACTCGGGATAATTTATAGGTATGTCTAGAGCTTAATCATTCAACCATGCGATCACGCAATTTCAAATATCTAGACGCATTGTTTAAGGCTGCTTTTACGTGCACACTAGCGCCACTGGTAAATAATTGTGATTTTTTGACGATTTTTCTTTTGAGTTCAGAGATCAACGATTCCAGCATCATAAAAATTAGTTTGATGTATTCACAAGGTACTTAAATACAAAATACAGTGCATAGCAGCCTCCTTTTTTCAATATCTATCGTTAAATTTAAATAATCACAATTATTTACCAGTGGCGCTAGTGTGCACGTGAAAGCAATCTTAGTTTGGATTTAGACCGAGCCAAGATTTGTGGCTGAGCCTTATGGCTGTGCATGTTTACAAATAATTCCTCGTATTCACGGCTTGGGTAAGTATTTATATGCCAGTATTTGCCCACTATTTCGTCCTCCCCCATATCTTCCGTCCCTTGGGAGGACGATTTTTGGAACAAAATGTAAGTATTTTTTATTTTAATCCCGGTTAAGAACTAGATTTCACCCCAATCCGATTGCGTGTGATTACTCAATCAAACATCCTATCTAAACTTTCCCATTTCTGATATTACTTACTTCGTACAAAATATTTCACTCTATAATGTGAATGAAGCGTGATTCTTGAGACGAGATGTAACACTCTTTAGGGAAGGTGTTTTTTATAACTCCTTCATGCTCGTATAATACAGTATACCTGGTTCTCTAAATAATTTTCACTGTTATGATAACTTTTGATACAGAAGTCAAGCACAATGTAACATTAATTGTGACCGACTGTAACTTACCTGGTCGATCACGTAACGCATTGTACGCACGTTAGGTAGAAATGTCAAATTTTATATGGAAAAATGACAGTTGGAGTAAGCTAACGCGCGTTCGGAACGTTCCTTCCAAAAATGGATTTCCGGTCCAGCGTGATTACCTCTAACCCACACCACCGAGATACGACAAATATTACAATATAAATAATTCATAATAATTTAATTTGTATTTACTTGAAAAAATATTCAAATTAAGTCAAATGGAGAAAAAACCAACGCAAGAGGTTAAATAGTCACAAAGTTACACACACACACACACGCACACGATTAAGCGATCTAAAACTAGCAATATTTAGTTTTAAGTTGTATTTTGCTCTCTCTTTGTACACTTGTATAGATACGTAGGTTAAGTATTTGAAACGACGAAACTGGGTCATGTACTCCACAAGGTTTCCTAGCTCAGTACACAGGGTCGTGATTTATATTGTAATGTTGCACTTATGCAATCAAATTTTTCATTTTTCATTGTTTTTTCAGTTACAAGTGCCCTAAGTTTTACAAGGGAGTGTGTTTCTGTCCCTTTTCCTCAAAGCGCAACTTCATATGACACGATTGCCATTTACTATGACGCTCAAGGATCGTGACGTCATGATCCCCTAGCGTTTTCTCTCTAACATGCAACATGAAAACGGTTGTAGCTTTGTAGTTTTTTGTGATATTTCAATTGGTTTTTCGTCATTTTTGCCTTCTTTCTTTTGAATTAATAATATTTTTTGAGTAAACACCCCTTTATTATTGCTTGTGGCATTATATTTGAAAGGTTCACTATATTTACCATACTCTAATAATTCATTTCCCCTCGTGCTTGAATTCCATATCATTAATAATAATCTAATTCTGGTGTTTCCCACGTCAAATTAGAAACCACAAGAAATCTAAATAATAATATTATGTTGATTCAAGTAGGTTAAACTGGTTTTAGTTATATTTAGCTATATCTAAACAATTCTGCAGTTCCAAGGCGAGATTAGGCTGGCTTATTGGCGTATCCGGAATTGGGAGGCTTTGCATAGTTAATACTCTTTGGACAATCGCTCATGCAAGGAATTGAAACACGCCTTCGATAGCATTATTCCACATGATCCTTTGAGAAAGGCGAGGGAGAGATTTCTTAGTATTTACAGTCATGTCAACTATCGCTATTGCTCAAAGAAAAACTAACAGTACGAAAGTCAGACTTAATGCTTCAGGATTAACAAAGTATATACATGGTTCAGCTACCCGTCTCACTTTATCTGTGTTCATTCTATTTCACGGGCTACAGTCCAAATAGATTGACGTGTTGGTAGAGTTTTCTTAGTTATGTCAATTACGTAGACTTATTATTAGTGTTCATGGCTATGTACTTAAATAACAGATAAAAGTACAGGAGTAGAAAAATCTATTAATTCATTTTGGAGTCAATCGATATTAAAACGAATGCATATATAAGGCCATTTACATGATGGAACATCACATATCCGATTTTAATAATAATAAATCAATCAAGCAATATAATTTATTTGCCAGAATACAGTAGGTATATAATGTAGATGTCAAAATGATTTCACAGCACAGTGTATTCAGCCCACATGCAGGCATGCTAGTTTCTTGAGTTTCATTACATATGTGCATAAATAATCAATAAAAAAAAGTCAAAATTACACAATACAAAATAAAACAATGTCAAAATTATAATAATCGTAATATCCTATTGCTAGCAAAGAACTCTTTTACACTATAATAACAATTGTCCAATAACCAGTGCGGCAATTTATGCTTAAAAATATGTTGTAGGTATATTTCGATACACATGTTATAAATATTTCTCCTATAGATGTCTCCTAAATAGAACAAATGCTGTTACAACTTAAATGCGTATTTTAACGATAAATACAATGAGTAATTTTTGATAGCACTCTCCCTTACTATAAAATATGTTAAATTCTAAGCATGTTAGTTGTAAGTATGTTGCTGTGCCCTTGCAGGACGTCACATGGATACCTAGCTATTAACTGTTCCACATAATAATTATAATGTAATGTGATTTACGCAATAAACAATTTGATTTGATTTGATACTTCTTGCATGGTCTATGTAACTGGTTCGTCAGTCTTACTCTTCTTACTCTTTGCCTAAGTGTTGAGCTTTTGCCACACAGCAGAACGAGGTGTGACGCGGGCGTGCTCAATGTGTATGGTAGTCTGTCACGCCGCACGTTCCAGCCATTCAATTGAGAGCGTCCGCGTCACGCTTGTACGATGGATGTAATCTATTCCGTACTTGCGTTTCGAATAAGCAAATATATAAATGCTTAATCTTCTTCAGAAGAAAGATGACAACAATTGTAGCAATTCTAAAATCAACAATATGACTCAGTCTCGTCCAGGAGAATTATTGATAGCGGCTGAAACACCCAGTTTTTTCTCAAAAACATTTAAAAGCACCGACGGTTCAACCGACACTACTCAGCCCCGTCCAGATGAACTGCTGGCAGTTTCTCCAAAACCCGGTTGCTCCAAAACGTTAATTAATAGCAACGACGACGGTTCAACCGAAATCATTCAGCTCCGTCCTGTGGAACTGCTGGCAGTTTCTCCAAAACCGAGTTGCTCAAAAACGTTATTTAATAGCACCGACGGTTCAATCGAGATCACTCAGCTCGGTCCAGATGAACTGCTGCCAAAGACTTGTTTCTCAAATGCCAACTTTAGCACAAACAACTCAAATGACCAAATACAGCATCTTTCTGGTAGGTTCCCCTGAGTTAGCCCTAATTTTACTAGCCCTAATTTCATTAACCCTAAAATCACAAACCCGAATTTTCATTGTTCCTAATTATTCATTAGCCCTAATTTCAGTATCCCGAATTTTCATAGTATCTAATTTCTCATGACCGAATTCTCACTAAGACTAATTTTATTTGACCGATTTCTTCCTAGGCCTAATATAGCAATGCCTAATAATGACTACACCTTATTATCAACGTCTCTAAAATCACTAACCCGAATCTTCATTTTGCCTGAGTATTTTAGCCCTTATGTCATTATCCCGAATTGTCAGTAGTACTAATTTTATTTCACTGTTTTTTTTCTTATAATGTCGGTTCTGGCGCTTCGCCGGCCGCTGCCGCGGCACGCTCGCTTCGCTCGCTCGCTGTAGGGTCGCAGTTCTACCTAACACTCCTCGCTTCGCTCGTCGTCGTACCTACACTGACCTGCCTTAGGGTAGAATAGGTGGGTAATCCGATGTGTATCTAGCTCACTCGTATTAGAGAGAGAAGTATCATGCGAGAAAAAATGAGAGAGCTCGTGCGCCGTCTTGTGTTAGCCGTACAGCAAGTCGACGCCACCCCGCTGCGCGGGGTGTCTATTTCTGGTCTGAGGGACACAAGTGAACCCTAACCTAACCGACCTAAGATAGACTTCGCTTATGACATGCCATTTTCGTCCGCCCTGATAATGCACGATCCAATAATCCACGTCCACGAAAACTGGACACGGATTATCGGGCCGTACATTATTTGGCCGTGCATTATTAGCTCCCATTTTGACGATATTAGGACGTCTTTCATGGGACGGCCGCGACATACTCCGCGGTAAAAAGTAGCCTGTTCATCAGGGATGCATTAATTAGTACTAGTCAAACATTAGAGCAAAAGTTAATAGGTCAAGTGATAGTTAGGTGTGACGAAATTAGGTTTAGAGAACATAAGACATAGTGATCATTAGGCACATTAATCATTAGGCTTAGTAGTCATTAGGAAAAATGATTATTAGTTTCCAATATATTAGCACACTTGATGTTTAGTATTAGGAATGATTAGGAGGTTTGAAATTAGGCGCAGCAAATAATTATGCCATATAAAATTAGTTATCCGAATATTAGGACTAATGAAAATTATATCGAACGTTGTTAGGTGTAATGAAATTAGCACTAACGATATTAGTTTAAGTGGGGGTGACCCTTTCTGGTAATGTCTTGACAGACTTCATTGAAATGTGCAATATGATCTTAGTTTATTCGAAAATTCACCAGAGAGAGAACATATTTCGAACAATTTTATTACGGATGCGGATGAAGCATTTTTGGTCTGGTCTTCCCTATTAAACTGTTTGCCATGTTTTGATATTGACTTCAGTTCGGGAAGTGACGACGATTAAGTCAATACCATTGACTCTATTTTTAAAATATTGTGAATTTGACGTGACTACTATACACACTTCTCTCATATAAATATAGGCACGGTAAGTGCAACACGTGCAACTTTCTGAAAAGTGGAATTACATTGCGGGGCTGCGGGCTGTCTAAATACGACGAATTCAATCAAACCCTGCTACGAAATAAAACCCGTATGCGTATTGTTGTACCATGTCAATGACTCTTTAGGCTGTGAGCGTCAATACAAATGAAGGATGATCACAAAAGAAACTAAGTTTGCACCAAACCGTCAGTAATCGTAAGCGGTTAAAATATGCAAGTATGGAAAGTTTGTCAAGTTTCTATGGAATGACAGGTACCGGCGCCATGTTTAGCGTTGATCGGTCTGTGATCGGTATGTAATCGTATGTTGGTGAAACCCGCCCTTGAGTTTAATCCTAGAGGCACATAATTAACGTACACTTTAAATGTTGTTGTTGAAGTATAGAACTAAAAGCTGCGTGCCTGATTATGCTAACTCAGTGAATGAAGAAAGTTGGCATACAAGGCGCTTGTTTAAGACGAAGTACCGGAAGTTTTCGTAAACTAAGGTAATCTATTTTAGCCAGTGAACATCGTATTATAACTTACAATTTGAATTATAAACAATAATTGTATGTGTCATTAAGGATGAAGTTTGTTAGCGTTTCGTTCGTGATCGCAGCTCACGACATGACAAATTTTGAGTGTCCCAAGCTCCTTTAAATCTTCATCAAATCTCTTTGTCCAAGTGTTTTTCCTGCTTGTACCCATATCGTAGCTAAGTTTTTTTAAGAACTCAATGGTGCGAATTATATAGATCCCACGAAACGTAAGCCGCGTGCCTAACCGCCCATACCATATTATAAATATTTAAACGTGCTTGTTCCAGGAATCGTGAACCGTGGGGATTCCTTCCGCCGCCGCCGCTCCCGCTCCGGCAGCCTAGCGCCGTCGCCCGCGCAGCCCGAGCCCGCCGAGCGGCGCTCCGTGGCGCTGCACCGCGTGGCGATGGTAGGCGCGCCGGGCGTGGGCAAGAACGCGCTCATCAGCCAGTTCCGGACCAGCGAGTGCATCAACGCGTATGACGGCCAGAGAGGTGAGATTCACACGTATAATAAGGTAACAAACAAGTATTCGGTCTGCCTGATGGTAAGTGCGGGTTTTGGACTTTATACATATTCTACTAACGTTAATTGTGGCACTCTTTGACGAGGCCTATGTCTAGCGGAGGTCGTCTTTTGGATGATATGATGAAGTCAACACAAAACTGCGAAAGAAACCATAACGTACCTGTCGTTCTTGGTAAGAACAGCGACAGCTGATTTTAACTTAGACACAGAACAATCGTTTTTATGGTAAATCTTTAACGGAGAAAATGCTCAAATAACATACTTTAACTTAGGTACTTGGGCGTTATACAAACGCACCTACATCCAAACCTGATTGTTACACTGTGTGTAATATATGCAAAAAAGTTACGATAACAAATGTGTATTGTGTAATACAAATAGTATGTCACTGTATACTGTGGTAATAACATTGGCAAAAAAGTTACGATGAATACGTGTAATGCTTATACTTTGTCACAATAAAATTATGTACGCGTTTTCGAACGCAATTATTTATCAATATGATATCGATAACGGCCAATATTAATCTCACAACGCGCCAATAAAATTAAGCGCCCATCAATTTCGCGGATAGAAATGTTTTATTGAATTTAGCGTCGGCAGCATACGAGTTTGTACAAAGCCTTAGTTTTTTGCGTTATTAATTTATTTGGGGCAATGGCCTCTCCCTGTATTTTCACTCCATCTCCGCCTGGGCCTTTCACGCCGCCCGTGTCGTACCAAGTAGCCGTAATAAGCCCCTCTGTGGTTGACGGCAAACATAGCCGTCCCCGTTAAACCTAAGCAATGCGGTTCTTTCCCTATCAACTAATTGGGTTTCAGCAGCTATGCGAGCCAAATATTATTAAGTAATTGTGCTGTCGAATCAAAACGCAAGTTGAACCACTAAAAAAGCGCATCCTAACATACGTTTTAGTCCTCGATGCTGTAGGTACTAGTGTATCATATGGGCACATATTTATGTTAAAGTAGCATGGCTTAAGGCGCCGTAGGTTCAGCGAAGTTAAGCGAACAGTGTTTTTGAAACAATATAATGCGTCTGTTTATAATAATATGGTTTTAAAAAAATACGAATAGTAATCTTGAGGCTTTTCTGCAGGGAAATCAGTGTTTAGAAACATGATCAAGCATTTTTCGCTCGATAGAAAAAAATCACGAACATAGGTCTAAAAGGGTCGAAAATACACTTAAAATATTTGTTACAAATTACGAACAAAAGCTAAAAATATTAAAATGGCTTCTAAGAATCGGCAATATCATGTTTGAGGGAAATCAGTGTTTACTTTTTTATTTATTTAAACGGCCAGTAAATTAAAATTGAAAAACATGATTTCTGCGCTTCCGAACACGCACTTCCATCTCGCTCACGCTTATGCTCAGTGAGAGGGAGAGAAGACCATGAACCTACGGCGCCTTAAAAATTATCTTCGTTCAAATGTAACCCTTATTGCTTTGAAATAAACTGCCCATATTCTATCGTAACGACGAAAACTAACACATTACCTTACACCGCCAACGATTTCGTAGCATAACATGCAAAAAACCTTAACTACAGTCGCGGTCAAAAGTTTCGAGTCACCCTACATTAAATAACCGTAATGGGTTTTTAATTTACATATAACACTAGTTTTATTTACATAATATACTATTATTTATAATACCCAACTGTATTAGCAATATCCGGGATTCTATCATAAAAATATCAATATCCAAAAATTTAGATTCTTGCTATATCTCGCTCCGTTAACGTTGTTTTTTTCATGGGTTTTTACGAGTCCTATATAAACCTGGTAACGTTATTTATGTTAATTACTTTTTTGTAGTTTAGATGTGTAATTAAATAAAAATTATCATATTCATTGTTTCATATTACTTAAAAGGTCTTTTTAGGAAATGTGACGGTATTTTACCGACCCGTATTCTTTGTCCGCGAGTGTAGTTTGTGGTCGTTAGAAAGCCACAAAGCACATTTCATTTAGCAGAGGCAATTTAAGTTTTATGAATAAGCGGGCTAGCTACTATACATCTAGCGGAGTTCTTGGCGTGTTAAACGGGTCATCGTTATCGGCTGTTCATCATCATCATCATATCAGCCGAAAGAGGTCCACTGCTGGATCAGGGCCTTCCCCAAAGAGTGCCACAATTACCGGTCCAGCACCACCCGCATCCAGCGGACTCCCGCGACCTTTACCAGGTCAGCAGTCCACATTGTGGGGGTCTACCCACGCTGCCCCTTCCGGTATGAGGTCGCCAATCGGGAACCTTTCCGCCCCAATGGCCATGCAGTGGTTGAAATGCCGTCGGTTCTACTCGTACGTGTAATGTGCCCCGCTCACTGCTACTTAACCCTTCGTATGTCTTATACTTGCCCTCAACCACGACTAGGGCAATAAAACCCTTGAGCTCACGTTATCAGTTTCCTATTGTATTGCACGGAGCTAGCGGAGACCAGTGCGGTGCAGGTAGTAAACCCACATAAAGAATGTCGATATCGTCGATAAGTTGAGTTAGTGAATAGGTACATTTCTTGTGCATGAATTCAATATTATTATAATAAAAGTGGAAATACGGTGTAACATTATAATTAAAAACATACGCATGATAATTAAATATGTGATTTCGTAATTACCCATTACTATGAACTGGTTTAATACCATGTAGGTTGTGAACGACAGAACGAGCAAGGACAATCAGGACTACAAGCGAAGAAACGTAACATATAAACACCGCATAGATTGTATAAGTAAATAAATAATATCCCCAAATAGTACCCCATTTCACTTAAAAACTGTATTAAGGTAGGCAGGTAGAATCCCCTAACATTGTATAATTGTGTCAGTTAAAGTATATAAAAGCATATAAGGAATAGTTAATGTGATCAGTACAAGTACATAAGCCAGACTGGCAAAGCTAAACTCATGTAAATCGAGTATATCAAATAGGCACGCCCATAGCGACGACCAACATGTCAAGCGCGATCATTTTTAGCAACATTGTTCTAATTGGTTATAATTATTTCATACTAAATTGTAAAACTTAACTCTAAGTAGAGTCACTTTGCCAATCTTGTAAAGCTTTCAGCTAAATATCTCATTCAATTCTCATGTCACATTAATAAGTTATGTATAGATAGGTCGGCCAATGTAGGCGCTATCTGAGTAATACCAGGGACCAAGTCCAATTATCATTGTTTTTATATAAACTTAATATAAGTAGTTAATGACGGGCCAATATTGTGGAAATCCCGCATTCAACTTAGAATATTTCATGCCAGAAGTCAATAAGAGACGCAAAAATGTATGTAAGACGTCAAGTAGAATCAGCTTTACATTTCCTAATAAGTTTCGATACCAGTAAGTTCCAAGTAATCCAAGTCAGATATTCAAGATGTAAAGTGAATTCATAGTGAAAGTAGGCGAAACCAGCCTGGGTGGAGCTTACCCCCACCACAGAGCCAAGCGGCTTTACGCACCGCAATACGTTTGTAACGCCATATGCGCCCGCATTTTTAACCCCACTAGGTGGCGGATCTATACTGGTATAAAGGCCGCTCATTGTCCCAGTGCAATTTGTTATATATGGATTTAGGGCATTTAGGATTCGCCGCGCTTGGATGAGCAACAACCACCTCTGCCCCCCACCGCCCGGATCGCACCCCCTCGTCAATCGACACTATCCGCACCGCTGTACCGCCCGTCGAGTAGGAGTCAGCCCCGGCCTCCCACAAGCGGGTCTCACCGGGGTCTGGCACCCGCAAAACGGGTAAGGGCAGCCGTGCTGCCTGCGATCGCGCGCCAAGCGCCCCAGCGAGCCCATCTCAGGGCTACACAAACACCCCCCGACCCCCCGCCGATGACATTCAAAGGTGGGGGTAGACAAATAAACCGTGTGGGCTGAGTACCCACACGAGGGAAAAAACATGCCGCCACCGCCCCCGCTCCCCTCAGGAGCACCAAAGGAGCGGAGGACCCACCCCCGGACTTTCCGCCGCACCCGCGGCCTAGGAGACGCGGCCAAATGCGCCCGCGACCCACGCGTACAGCGTGCTTTCCGCCACGTCCTGCTCGCGTCCGCGGATGTCTGCAGGGCCGCGTCAACACCCAGCACCCCCGGCACACCAACAAGCGAGGGAGCCGGCGAAGCCCCGTTCCCCGGGCCGTACGAACTGATCCAAGGGATCCTCGGCCGACTCGGCCCGCCCGCCCAAGACGGCTTCTCGGCCGCCGACCTAAAGGCCGCCACAAACTCGGCCGCTATCACGCTCAGCGCAAGAGGCGGCCCGACAGCGACGACGACACTACCGCTGCCGCCCAACCCGAACCCACCGCCCTACGCCCGCCCACCGCGGAAGCAAAGGCCGATAAACTAGACCGCGCCGCCGCCTCCACGGGCGCGCGGCCGAAAACCGCGACCTACGCGGCCGCCACCACATCATCCGCCAACAAAAGGGCCCCCGCGCCCGCAGCGCAACCGCAGCGCGCGCCCGCAGCGCAGCGTCAGACCGCGCCGCGACCGCCGCCCGCCCTCGGAGCGGGCCCGGCGTATCCAGCGCTCCGCGCAGCGCCCGCGCCCGCGCCGCGACCGCGTCCCGCCCTCGGAGCGGGACAAGCGAACACGGCGCCCCGCGCAGCGCCCGCGCCGCGACCGCAACCCGCCCTCGGAGCGGGACCGTCAAACCCGACGCACCGCGTAGCGCCCGCGCCCGCGCCGCGACAACCCGCCCTCGGAGCGGGGGGCGCCGTGCAAGCCCCGCAGCACGCCGGGCTGCTAAGAACGCCGCCATTCGGGGGACTTACAACCCCCACCACTACCGCATCGCCGCCGCTGATCTGCACCCCGGCTCAGGCGCCCCCCGCGACAGCCGCGCTCCCCCCGCCATTGGGGACAAAGCGCAGATTGGAGTCCCCGAAAGAGAGGACCTCCAAGCCTCCCCCGTCTGGACTTGTCCGCAATGGACACCGGGGATGAACACACCGACACTGACGCCGATGCCGGCACCGACAGCGACGACGAGCGCCAGGATGAGGCTGCCGCCGCGACGCCCACAAACCCGGCGCTCCCCCCGGCAACCCAGACCGCGACCCAGCCGCCCCCGAAGAGGCCACGACCCATCACTGTGGACCACCTCCCGGACTGGCACACACACTTTCAGCGGATCCGGGAGCGACTGGGCCGCTATCCAGATTCCCGCCCCTACGGGAACGGCATCCGATTTAGGCCGGCTGACCACGACGAATACAGGGTGGTGCAGGGCTACTTAGAGTCCCTGGGGGACACCATCTCGTGGTCGGCCCTACAGCCGAGGGACGAGATCCCCCTGAAGGTGACCATCAGGGGGCTACCAGCGGACACGGACCCGGCCATCATCACGGAGGACCTGGTGGCGAAAGGTTTCGCTGCCGTATACACCAGACACGTGGACGCACGTGCGGGAAGGCCTGGGTGTATCTTCTACGCCCAAATAACAAAGACGGAGAACCTCATCCCGGCAATCTACGAGGTCCAGGAGTTGCTCGGGATGACGGGCGTGAAGGTGGAGGCGTGGCGCGGCAGAAAGGGGCCGGCGCAATGCCACCGCTGCCAGGCCTTCCGCCACTCTTCCCACGGATGTCGCCGACCCATCAAGTGCGTCCGCTGCGCGGGGCCGCACTTCGCGGCGCAATGCGAGCGGCCGCGCGACCAAGAAGGGACCTGCGCTAACTGCGAGGGCCCCCATCCCGCAAACAGCCTGACGTGCCCGGTGTTCCAGCGGGAGGCACGTACAAAGAGGGCCGGCACAGCCCCCCGCACAAACCGTCGCGGGGAAGTCGTGCCGCAACAGCGCGTCGTGGAGGCCGCGGAAAACGCCTCCAACTCCCTCACGGCGAGGGCAAACGACGCGGCACCCATGCGCCGCCGCCGTAGGGGGAGGGGCAGACGGGGCAGAGGGCAACCCGCCGCCGCCGCCACTGTCACAGCCGACCTCAACAACACCCAGACCGCCCCCGCCGCCGCCGCCGCCCAGATTGCCGCCGCCGCCGCCCAAACTGTCGCAGCCCGCACCGCCGCCGCTCAAATGCCCGCCCCGGTAACGCGGACCGGATCGATGCGCCACACTGCCCTCCCCTCCCTACCGACAAGCCAAGATGGCACTAGGGAGGGGAAAATAGCGCAATGCATATTGATCCTGCAGGGTGTACTTGGCGCCCTGCAGCGAGGAGAAAACCCCGTCCCCTTGATTCTTAGGGGGTTGGCCGACCTCTACGGAGCTTGATAACCCCCTAAGAATCCTTCATTGGAACGCCGCCGGGCTAAACAGCCGGCCGAAGAGGCAACTGTTGGCGGACGTCCTCAGGAGAGAGCGGATCGACGTAGCCCTGATATCAGAGACCCATCTCAAGGCCGGAGATGCCTTGAAAATGTCGGGCTACGTCTGCTACCGGAAAGATGAGACGTCCCCACAGGGCCATGCCTACAGGGGCCTAGCAGTGCTGGTTGCAAGGCGGGTGGTGCACCAGCCGCTCCCGGACCTCCAGCTCCTATCATCATACGCCCTCGGAGTAGAGCTGCATACGGACGGGCAACATCTGCGCACTTACGCCTACTACCGACCCCCGCAAGCATCCTTCGCTGAGTCCGACCTTGAGCAGATCCTGGATTCGAGCGCACCCACTATACTGGCCGGCGACTTCAACGCCAAACACACGGCGTGGAACTCGACCAGGATCTGCCCCACAGGCCGCCATCTGCTGCGCCACGCTGAGAACCACCACTACGCTGTGTTGGGCCCAGAGGTCCCAACACATTACCCGTACAACACAGCGCACCTGCCAGACGTGATCGACTTGGCAGCAGTCCAAAACCTAGCACACTGGCCGGAGCTGGAAGTCCTCGATGACCACATGCTCTCGGACCACCAGCCAGTCGTGCTCAGACTAGAAACTGCTGCCACCACCACACAACCCACGCAAGCGAAGAAGAGGACCGACTGGGAGAGGTTCGCTGCACACATGGCTGAACACTCGGAGTCATTCCCGGCAAACTCTGCCGAGGAAGTCGACCGCCTTGCCGAGCTGTTCAGCCAGAACGCCCAGTCGGCTATTGCCGCCGCCACCACCACAAGCCCTGCCACTCGACACCGCCATAGAGACGCGCCACCGCACATCCAGAGGATGCTGGAGGAGAAGCGGAAGATGCGACGGCTCTACAACGAGACCCGCTGCCCCACTCTGAAGACCCGGCTCAACGCCCTCGCCGAGAAGATTGGAACTAGCCTCGCGGCGAACTCCAACTACTCCTGGCTCGAGGGCGTCGACTCCGCAGCCGACGAAGGATGGGGCGGTATACACCGTCTGTGCCGTCGCTTCTCAAGGAAGCCGCTACCCACCAGACCACTCCTCGCCCCAGACGGCACCCCCAGGTACCGTGCTGAAGACAGAGCGCAGATCTTCGCCGAGCACCTCGAGATCCAGTTCCGGCCAAACGCGTCCACTGATGCCGAGCACACCGCACAGTTGGAACGCGAGGTCGAGGGGTACCTCGAGGTAGCACCGCTGCCAGAAGAGGACAGGATCACTTTCTCCCCCGGTCAAATCCAGCGGGCAATAAGGAAAACCCAGCTCCGCAAGGCACCAGGCCCAGACACAATCCCGAACGAGGCGCTGTGTCACCTTCCCCCGCGAGCCATCGCGACGCTGACGCGGCTCTTCAATGGGATTGTGAGGACATGCCACTTTCCCAGGTGCTGGAAGCTGGGAAAAGTCATCCTTCTGCCCAAACCGGGGAAGAACATTCTCCGCCCTGAAAGCTACCGCCCCATCACTCTGCTGTCCACGGTGTCAAAGGTGTTCGAGCGACTCCTTCTCCACCACTTGACACCGCACATCGAGCCCCGCGCAGAGCAGTTCGGCTTCAGGGCGGAGCACTCAACAACTCTCCAGATTGCCCGGATCCTCCATGTCGCAGCGGCGGCAAGGAACAAAAAGGAGCACGCGGTGGCGGTGCTCCTGGACATGGAAAAGGCCTTCGACCGGGTCTGGCACGCAGGCCTGGTCCACAAGCTGTCCACCTCCACGGCACCACGACGACTCGTCCACACTGTGGCCAGCTTCCTCGCCGATCGCAGCTTCCAAGTTGCGGTAGAAGGCAAGCTCTCGACGAGGAAGCCCATAGCAGCCGGAGTCCCCCAAGGAAGCTGTCTGTCGCCCGTGTTGTACGCGCGATACACGGACGACATTCCAGTGGAAGGGGGGGCCATACTTGCTCTGTACGCCGACGACGCGGCGTACATTGCAACATCCATAAAGCTACCACACGCAGCTTCGAAAATCCAGCGCACACTGGACGCGCTCCCGAGATGGCTCGATCGCTGGCGACTGAGGGTGAACGTGGCGAAGACCCAGGCCATCACCCTCAGCCCGAAGAGGAACCAGCCGCCTGAACTACAGCTGATGGGACAACCGCTGCCGTGGCTGCGGTCTGTCAAGTACCTAGGCGTCACCATCGACAGGCAACTTGGCATGACCGCCCACGTCAGAAACACCGTCAACTGCACCAGGACAGCACGCGCACTACTCACTCCGGTGATGAAGTCGTCTCTGCCCCTATCCGCCAAGATCGGCATATACAAGGGTTATATAAGGTCTCGGCTCACATATGCAGCCCCCGCGTGGTATGCGCTGGTGGGAGAGTGCAAACGTCAGCGACTCCGCGCCCAGCAGTCGCTCGCGCTCCGCACCGCAGCCGACGCGCACTACTTCATGAGCAACCGTGTACTACACCGAGACCTGAAAGTCGAAAACCTAGACGACTTCATCACCAGAATGTCCAGAGCTATGTTCGAGCGGGCAGACGGCTCACGCCAGACGCATCTGCAGAACATAGCTCCATATCACTCCCGGCCGCCCGACAAGAGGGCACTACCGCGGGACTTGATCCGCCCGGATCCGCCCGCCACCCCCTGACATGACACAAGGATGTTCCTACAGTGCCGTCGGCTCGCTGGTCGCTCGCTGGGCCTCTCCTAAGGGAGTCCCACCCGGCAGGGCTTGACCGCGCCGACGGACGAAGTAGATGACCCCACCAGACCTGACGGGTTTTAAAACACCCACCCCAGACACCCGTCCGTCGTAGCGGACGGCGCCCAAACTCGCCAGAAGCGGCACAGCCGCGCCAGGTGTGGTAACGAAACGCAAACCTGTTTTTGACGTTTCATAGTTTTCTGTGACATGTGTTTTTGGAGGTTAGGTTAAATGGATTTTTTGGAATAAAGTGTCATCTGAAAAATATTGTGTCGTATTAATTAATTACGAGCAACTACCACGATATAACAAACTGGCGACGAGTTGACGAACAAACGCGTATTAAAACGAAATAAGTAGTCAAAGATTATCGAGGCTCGATTACGTGCATAAAGTATCATAAGTGTACGCATGGAAACAAAGCAATAGTATACATGGAGGATGTCGAAGGGTACATTAAAACAGGAAAAAAAGCGTGGATAAATACGAAAAATAAGGAGGAGCTAATATTTATCGCAAACCAACTGGTCGACGACCCGGCGTCACAATTTTCGAGCGAATGCCGCATTGAGAACATTCGAAAATATCTCAGAGAATATATAGACGAGCATAAAGAGGAGTCCCGGAACTGTTCGACACAATCTAGTGTAAAAATGAGCTCTATTTCGAATTTGGAGGCGTTTGGCGGAGGTAACTGGAATGCATATAAACAACAGCTGGAATGTTTTTTCGTTTTAAACGATGTTGAGGAAAAGAAGAAAGTGCCGCTCCTCATTACAAAGCTCAGCACCAATGTATATGAATTACTAACCAATTTATGTACACCTGAAACACCAATAAATGGAACTTATGAAAACATTTGTAACAAACTGCAAAACCATTATCACCCAGTTCGTAATTGTGCATTAGAACAAGCCGAATTTAGGAAACGCAACCAAAAACGAGATGAAAATACAGATCAGTTACTAAAGTGTAGTCAACTGTTAGATTAATTTTATTTTAGTATTAGTTTATGTAAGCGGGGAAGAGTGTGGTAACGAAACGCAAACCTGTTTTTGACGTTTCATAGTTTTCTGTGACATGTGTTTTTGGAGGTTAGGTTAAATGGATCAATGGATGGATCTTCCCGAGCCCTCACTAGGGGTTCGAGTGACAACCACGGCAGTGCAATTTGTGTCAGCTGAAGCCTCTCGGAAGAAGCAACTAAAGGAACAAGTAGGAACTAGGAACTAGGGACAGGATAGGGAAAGTGATAGGGCCAGTTGTTATTGGAAAAGTAAATTATAATAAATATTTAATTCAGTTTCAAAGCATCTTTTATTTACCGACCCGAACTTACAACTCGGGCATTGAGTCTGCGAGCTGTCGTAGGCCAGCTGGGTGAGACGGCCGGACGGTGTTCCGGGCCGCACCTAGTCTGCGTTGGTGGCCGTCCGAGTGCAGGGGCGGAGCCTACGTGTCGCTACCGCGTGACTCGGACGAGTCACTTCTTAGGTGATTGTTGGGTGGAGGGCGCCGCAGCTCTAGGCGCTGCTCATTCGTCCGGTCGACGCCGCCGAGAGCGGACGTCGTGCACATAGGTAGTTACCTCATTAGTTTATTAAATTAGTAAACAATTACCTTATTTACACAGACAAAAGTCGTTAAATAATTGGGCAATTACAGTGAAACTCAAATAAAATAGAATTACATCGACGTTTAAAACACTTCGTAATCGACACATTGCCATCACTACGTCCGCTGAGCTTTATTACCCCTGCCTCGAGTTTTATGGCCTCAGTCGTCTTTTCGGTTGAGAGCAAGTATAGCACTGATCAGTGCTATTGAAAACTGACTATGACTATGAAAAATGTATTATCCTTCAGCAATGTCAGCGTCAAAGCATCCGAAGGGTTAAGCGATTCGGAAGGCTATATCGGGCTATACTTCAAGTATAACCCTTTTTATTACGCCTACAAATCTAATACAATCACATTGTCATCCAAACATGGCAATTAGGTGTCGTTGAGCGCGAAAGTCATTTGTTTAATTTTCCCCGTTTCTCTCAATCTCATTATTTAGGCTATATGCGTCTCGCTTTCCCGGCGTGACATTTGTAATTCATTATCATTAATATGCGTGGACGTGCGGCGTAAATATCGAATGGTATCTTCCGTTTTGGTGTATTTAGATTTCTTTTTCATTTGAAACTCCACCTTATTTAGTGGTCTTTGAGTTCAAATTCTGAACTGAAGCCTAATTTTCGAGCGTGTCAATCTAATATAATGTCGTGAACGAAACGACGCAGGGATGGTGTCATTTTTCGTGGACTCGCCTTGAATACTTTGCCTGAAAAAGTGGAAAAATAATTATGTTTTGGCGTGCTTGAAATTTTTCTGTTTAACAATTGCGGTGAAATTAAAACTTCGTAGGACCAACTTTGAGTAAATTCTGTAGAAACGATGAAAAAACTTTTTTTATCGAAGCTTAAGGTCCTGGGCTCGAATCCCGGTAAGGGAAAAATATTTGTGTGGTTAGCATGAATATTTGTTTCTGAGTTTTGTATGTTTCCTATGTATTTAGAAATTTATATCTATTAAATATGCCGTCTCGTAATAACACAAGCCTTAATTGTGCTTACTTATGGAGCGGGGCTAGTTTAATGTCTGTAAGATTCTCCCCCAATGTTTTTTTTAAATATTTTCAATCTTGTGCGCCTTTTGGGACATCCTCTAATTTACAAATTCTGAAAGATTACTTAGGTATACTTACGTTCACGAACAGTGCAAGTATTGACTTGCTACTTCAATTGTGAAACTTTGAGAGGGGTAGGGCACAGCAGCATATCATCTCGCTCAACGAGGGAAGTACCTCCACCTTACAGCTGACCGCAGCCATAATTACGCCACTACTTGCGCTGTAGGTATGTAGTGTTGTGATCCTGGTGGTCACACAGGTCGCCAGGGCTCCCGAGAGTGTGCTCAGTTGAGACTGTGGGTCCTGCGATCTCTAGCTATGAACACTAGGAATCATCAAATTAATAAAGCATAGGCAACGCGCTTACGATTACTTTAAGTCGCAAGCGCACACCGATGTATGAAAAAAATATATACAAAAGTTTAGGTCATTAAATATACAGAGTTGAACCCAACTTCTATTAACGTTAATTACGGTGGCACTTTGATTTGGGGGGCGACTTTGATCAAATAGGTTTTTCTTTAAAATCATTGTTTTTACTTGTGGGTGAACTATGGCCTAAGTATTCTATCTTGCTGTTTACTAGATTAAGTATTCTTAATTTCAAATAGTTCTGCTTTTATAATACATTCTAAACGATCATAGTAGCCTCATATTTTTCCTAAAGTAACCCCGGTTTACGGACGTTACGGACAGAAATTGGTAAGTACGCAATGAGTACAAAACGAATATATACAATGAACTATATATTCTCTACTATGATTTTATTTCTCCAAGCTAAAGATTTTATAAAAGCGTTTACGCCAAACACAATGTTAACGAGGCCCCACGGCGATACTGACACGCAATATGTGACGCTCCCCTCACGACGAGGCCATGAAACGAGCAGTCAAAATGAACGGAAATTTTTATCAGACAAGTTTGCGATAAGAACGTTGACGCGCGACGACTGCACTCGTCTTATGTGGAGGCCATGGAATAAGCGGACAGCTGGTGAAGACACGAGAAGATTTATAAAACGTGTGTTAACTTATATGAAAATTACCACCGAAATCATTCTTGTTGAGCTTGTTAAATGCTACGATTTATTCATAGAGAGGTTCTGTATTTGCAATAAGCGAGTAACTTTTTGTTTTAAATAGGTTTCTAATAAGTACAGAACCACAATACTAAACTTCAAAAATTTGCCATAGCAAAAATTAATTCACTTATATTTATGCCGAATTTTTGAGTGACAATAAGCTACAATTATTCAATGAGCTAGAATTCTAAAGCTCGAACAAAGCCGGATGAACCGCTAATGGTGCAATACACATCAAACGCGCGTAGCGAAAAAAAAATGCTAAAACATTTGGTTTAGAGCCATCTCAAATCAGAAAATATTCTTCTGACGTGAAATATCGTGATAAAACAGAAGGATATCGTTTTCTTAAATGTATTTCGGTTACATTCATATTGAATGATGTCAAAGTATTATTATCATTGGTAGATTTCGAGTCTTTAACTAGTTCAAAGCATAAAAATAAATCTTTATCAGTCCTATGTTATCTGAAACCGCTATTACAGTGGCCCGACACGAAACGCTCACGTCGTCTGCAGCGACAGCGGAAAATTCAATCTCCTGCCCCGCCTTCATCAACTTTTTTCGATTAATCTAACCGAGATGAACCAGTCTTCTTGTTTAGTTTCATAGCACCGTCTTGACCAGATATCCGCTAGTATTACTTGGATTTTATGAGGTTTAAAAGTTGTGTTATTCTCAGATAGCATTTATTTTCAAAATTATATGTACAAGATGTTTTTTTCTAATCTGTTAAGGTTAAATATCCCAGCGCTGGGCTCCCCCCTTTTCCTCTATTCGGCTCTATTGCTGACATGTCTATCCCGCCAACCCAAGATGATAATTTACAGTACTTATATTGAATTAAAACGAAGTTAAATCTAAATATGGCTCTCCAGGATGTACCGAGGATGCTGCCAGCATCCTCGGATCATTTTTGCCCCAACGGCCATCGGTTCTACGTGCTATGTGCCCCGCCCACTGCCACTTAAGTTTAGCGAGTCAATATCAATGCAAATAATAATTATTTTCAGCGTTAGTGGGTAGCCAATGCCTGACATAAACTCCCCTAAACGATGACGTGAAATGTCCACATTCGTGACTGCGGCACAAAGCAAAGCGAATTACAAAATGCAGTAGAAAACAGCAATGTCTCCTATCAACCGGCTTACATTCCGACTCGCTTTCCAAACGTCGTATACGCCAAGCATTTCCTATCCAGATAAGCTAACTTTGAAGATAACGTGTCGCAGTACGATCACGCGACTCACGCGACGAGCAACTAATGCTGAATTCAACAAAAGCCGCCTGAGGAAAAATATTTTCTCCACTCTGCGGCATAAGGTTTAAAATAAAATGGCCCGAGCTTACGACACGGGGCTAATGGCATTGCGGGCACGATGTTGAAATAAGTGATTATATTGTAAACGTTATTTGAGAAGTGTGTAGGTTGATATTAGAATGGATTTTTAAAAGGCTTAGGTAGAGTTAACTTCTGCTGGTAAAGAATATTGTTTAGTTTTTAGGTGGAGACCGAAAAGTTTCCCGACTTAATCTATTCGAGGTCAATGACACATTTTATAAGCCATGGCGCACGAGCGATTTCCTTCATAAAGCGGAAAAATCTTGCTACTCGCAATTGGCTTTAGTCTACTCAAGTTTTTCGGCCAATTTTTATTAATTACTTAACAATTTAATGTTGCCTTTATTCTACATCGCTCATCATTATGATATTCTTGTTCTAAGTATTTAATCATTGAGATAATTGCATTGTGAGTAACTTGTTATTTGATTTTGCTGTTGTCTTTTATAATTAACTGTCTTCGGCTTCGGCCGCGTATTGCAAATAACGCAAGGAAACCCGTGGGATAACAAATATCCTTTAAGCATCCAAAATCTCCATTCTATACGCAGGCAATCGGAATTTCAGACATTAGATTGCTTATATAGGAGATGCGGAGATTAGTCATTACATACAAACTTATAAACTTACAAAGCTATATAAACTGATACTTATAGGTTAGTAGTTTAAAAGTGGAGTAGTTTTAAATTAGCATTTGTTTTACTGTTAAACAATTGCTTCTCGAATAGACCCACTGCCTTACGAGCACCTTAATAAGCCCCCGCGACACTTCTAATAAAGAGATAGTTTGAAGTGTAGCAGCTACTACGAAAGTTCTACGGTGCCACTGCTACGAACTACGTTGCGCGGTGGCTTTGTGGCTGCTGGTAAACAGGTGAACAAGTTTGCTGCTAACTTGCACCAATATGCACTTTCAACTGTTCAAATAATTATTATATTAGTGCTTCTGTGAGCTAAACACCTCGCTAGACTGTATTAAAAAAAACTTTGTGAAAGTGATCGACATTGAAATCCATATAATTGACAAACCTGCTCACAAAATTTCACGAAAAGTCGGTTCAAAAATGCGACCTATAGAAGAGTACGCCGGGACAGACATAGGACACTGGACGCCTGACAGATAAACGGTTTAAGGCCTAAGCTGAAGCATACTGATAGCATTTGATGACCGCATTAGCCTAGTTGGTAGTGACTCTGCCTACGAAGCAAGAGGTCCTGGGTTTGAATCCCGGTAAGGGCATTTATTTTGTGTGATGAGCACGAATATCTTCTTCCTGAGTTATGTATGTTTTCTATGTATTTTAGTATTTATTTATCTATATAAGTATGTATCGTCGTCTAGTACCCATAGTACAAGCTTTGCTGTTTGGGACTAGGTCGATTTGTGTATGATTGTAAAAAAAAGTATCGCTCCGCTCGCTCGTTCGAAAAAATACATTTATTTATTGATCAAACGTTTACATAATATTACAGATCAACAACCAATGCATCACAAAACTTAGACTAACAGTTCAAAATTATATTTCACAATAATAAAAACAAACGAATAATATTGGATCTCACATAATCTCAAGCACTCACTAAACACTGCCGCCCATCACCAGGCAAACAAAGCACACTCAGGTGTCTATGCCAGGAGCGCATTGAGCTGTGAAAGGGCGTGGGGAAGCGGTGATCTCGACACAAAGATTTCGATAAAAAACAAACCGGGTTCCACTCCGGGAGTACCGGAGAAGTAAAAACTTGAATATTATCACGAAAAAAACCCTCTCCTCCCCAAGTCACGGGACCTATCGAAATCTGTGGCGAGTTTAACAATTTTTCCCCATCCCAAAAAGTGCACAGCACCGCTCCCCCCCGCCCCAAGCCTCGTCCCTAATATCTCACCTAACGAATCTTACGGTCACGTGACCTTTCGAAATCTGTGGTGATTTTAACAAATTTTCCTCATCCCAAAAAGTGCAAAGCGCCGCTAAAGAAATTTTCACTTCAAAAAATCTCTAATTGATTTATCACAGACAAACACAGATATACAGATACCTTTTTTATACCACATTGGTGGCTAACAAACATACGTTCCGCTTCATCGTAAGCAACCGCTTACGATGAAGCGGAACGTATATCGTTATATCTATAGGTAGGTAACCACCTACCTATAGATATAGGTACAAGCGGTTGTTTAGCAACATAGTGATACACCTTCTTATAAACCGACCCCTTACGTCTAATATTATTATCGTCTCGGTACACAAAGCCCTATTTCACGGAGACGTATTTTATTGACGTTTAAAAAAAAAGGGGACAACTTAGCAAAACTAAGCAAAACTTGTACTACGGGTAATAGACGACGATAAACATATCGATAATTAAATACTTAAATACGTAGAAAACATCCATGACTCAGGAACAAAAATTCGTGCTCATCACACAAATAAATGCTCTTAGCGGGATTCGAACCCAGGACCTCTTGCTTCGTAGGCAGGGTCACTACCAACTAGGCTAAAGCGGTTGTAAATACACGCTGCGCCTCCTGGGGCCATAGACAAGGTTACAATCGACAAGCGCTAACGCCAATAGAAAACGAATAAAATGTATGGGAATGACAGATGCCGACGAAACACTTTTCGTTGACATCTGTCATTCCCATACATTTTATTCGTTTTCTATTGGCGTTAGCGCTTGTCGATAGTAACCTTGTCTACGGCCCCTGGTACGTGTGGTCGCCAGTGTGTGTTTGCCGGTGGCATTATTCCAAGCGGATAAACCAACTTGCATTTGTTTTTTTATCGAAAGTCCTTTGTTTATCGAGATAGAAGTAGCTATTGTATGTTCTTTAGGAGGTTTTAATTTTTTCATGTGTTTTACAATTATTATTAAATTTAACACATACTCACTACGCTCATAGCCGATCCCGAATTTTCCAGAAAGCAGTCCCCGTGAAGTATACGGGTGACTGAATCCGCGATTACTGTATGGTAAATGATTTCTAATAGAATAAGTGATTCTATGTATGAATGATGAGTATGGTTGTAATGGATGATGGGTGAATGGGTTGGAATGAACTATGTGCCATTGAAGTTTTTCAATTTATTAACTATGTAGGAGGCGAGTTTGCAAAAGAGGCTATTTTACTTTCTTTATTAATGATTTCCTGCAGGTATATATATGGTTCTATTTTAGGTTTGTGAATTTCGGGAAGTCTTTTAAAAGGTGGTCGACGGATTGAGAGGTGCTTCCATTGTACGGGCAAAGGTAGCTGACGCGACCACGGCATAGGCAGGTTCCTGGCAGTCAAAGTGTTAAACAGTTGAAAGCGCATGGTGGTGCAAGTTAGGAGCATACTTGTTCAAATTTTACTAGCAAAAAAATTGGTGTGCGACTAAACTTATTTGGATCATAGGAATATTCCAACCAAGTTCACATTTTATTGCATTGCAAAAATAAAAGCCCTGTCCCTGTTGTGCCCTGTTGCGTGTTACCAATAAATTATCACAAAATAAAAATAAAATAACAACCAAAAAATTTCGTGTTCGTAAAGTATAAATACAAGTCTTTTTCGGGTCAATGTATCCATTTCTATAATAAATTACCCAATGAAATTTTGGCTCTACCCTTTCCAGCTCTTAAAAATACTTGAAAAAAACATTGATGTCAAAGGCAGCATATTACACGGTTGAGGACTATCTTACTGACAGAAATGCATGGCCCAAACCAGTGCCCAAAATAGTTTAATCATTCATTTGTTCTTGTAGAACAAAGCAATATGATGAATTTTTTTCTTTGTTTTCATACTTCAGTTTGATTTATTTTAAGTAGGTTAAGAACTTTATTTGTAATAACCTTTTTTTTTGGCATAAAATGACTGACTGTCGAGTTTGTTTCGGCGTTTCTTCTTAACATTGGCCTTTTTTCAGAAACGCTGATAGAACTTTTACTGCTAAAAGTGCCATTTCGGCCTACTTGCAAAATAAAATTCATTTATTTTACCTATTCCACCTTATGTGGCCCGGCCCATACCATCATTAACCTCTCATTTACAGTAGACATGAAATTCGGATTCGGTATTCAGCGAACAAAGTGAGTTATGATATTTGTAATTATGTTATAGAGAATTACGTACAATTCATGTATGCGTGTGGCCATAAAATCTGCGATGATAATGAAATTAATGAATTATGTATGCATTTATTGTCGACTTTTAGACTTGTAGAGCTTCGTGACCTTAAATCCGCCTTTAATACGTTAACATTTACTTTTGCGTTATGAAGATAAAATAAATAAATAAACGATTATTCATAAATAATTTAATGCATTTAATCATTCTTTACACCATTGTATTCCAACTTGTTTTGTAATTTCTATACCTTCTGTAACTTGTTATTACCTATAATTAAATATAATAACCTAATAAATAATAATACCCATGCATGAAATTAGGTCTTAAATATAAACATTACGTTCCGTTCCGTTATGAAATAATTTCACCTTAAAGGCGTGCAATAGTTTTAATACAGTTTTTTTCTGTTACATTCATTAAACTATGGTAGTGACGCCTGAATAAATAGATCAACCTTTATTCACGTATATTTCTATTTAGCCTCCACACGTGAGAATAATGTTGCTCATGCTCATAAACCTCAACTATCTTACTCATAAAGGTTAATCTTAGGGATTAATAGGTTTTGCATTGTAATCGGAGTTGTCAAATTAAGTCCCTAATAAAAAAATACGAAGATGACACCTTTGTTTCTTCAAGTACTGGCAGGTTTGAATTTACTTCAAGGAAACAAATTGTAACGATCTTCTATTGGCATGATCCTCGCCGTGATAGACTTTCACATTCGGACTTAGCCTCACTTTAATGTGAAACCAAGTATCAGATATCAAGTCGGTACGAAATTTTGCAGTCGGCTCACCTACTATAGCACAATATTTGGCAATCGACAGATTCAACCAGCTATAAAAACCTCTGTAGCCTAGTTGGTAGTGACCCAGCTTACGAAGCCGGAGGTCCCGGGTTCAAATCCCGATCATCATTCTCCTGGCGTTATTCCCGGCTGTGCCCCTAAAGGAGCCCAGGGTCCGCTTTGACACCTAATCCCAAGATTTGGCATAGGCACTAGTTTTACGAAAGCGACTGCCATCTGACCTTCCAAGCCAGAGGGAGAACTAGACCTTTTGGGATTAGACCGATTTCCTCACGATGTTTTTCATCTCCGAAAAGCTAACGGTAAATATTCCGTACATAAGTTCCGAAAAACTCATTGGGGTTCAAATCCCGATAAGGGTATTTATTTGTGTGAGGACAAATATTTTTTCCTGAGTCATATAATATCGTCGTCTAGTATTCATAGTAGATTTGTGTGATTTTGACGACCGCTTTAGCCTAGTTGGTAGTGACTCTGCCTACGAAGCAAGAGGTCCTGGGTTCGAATCCCGGTAAGGGCTAAATTTTATGTGATGAGCATGATTTGTTTCTGAGTCATGCATATTTTCTATGTATTTAAATATTTATATCTATTATATATATCGTCCTCTAATACCCATAACACAAGCCTTACTGAGCTTACTATGGGACTAGGTCGATTTGTGTAAGATTGTCCCCTTATATTTATTTATTTGTGTAAGGTTGTCCACAAATATTTATTTATTTAACTATGACAAGACCTTCGCCAAAAGTATCGCTGATGTTATGGCCTAATCGACGCAGCAATCAGCGTGTCGCGCGGCTGATTGATGTCCGTTGCGATATACACGCATCCGACCCAAGACATACGTCACGGTCCGTATAAATTTGGTGGGTGGTGGTGGTGGAGAAACGTATTATTTGCCTTTGGTTTTATTTGTGTGCTTTATTATTATAATGATTACTTGGTACAGCTAAAAACTGATGCGTACCTAATTGTATATCACTGTACTTGTTAGTTTAAGGTGGTTTTCTTTCCATACAAAACGTTACTTGACATTCGTACGCTAGCGGCGTGGTATCAAAAAACTTAGCTAAGTAACAAACTTTCATAAATTGGCTTTCCATGCGCGGAATTGTCGCTTTTATGGGATAAACTTTTATTAACTAGAATAATTTGAGAAAAGTAGTTTTCCCAAAGTATCACGTCCCAAACTAATTTCTCAAATTATTATGTCGGATAACGTTTTGTATGAAAAGCGAACCACCTTAAAGATAAATTTTTGACCCACCAATCAATGAAACCAAAAAATCAATGTACTCGTAAAAATGTGACTCCTAAAGACACTTCCATATGTAAGCAGCGTTGTAACATTCATAATTTACTCAATTAAGTACTTTTTTAGCAATATGTTTGCCAGTGCGTTTTTAAAACTCTTTACCAAAGGGGCACTAGTTCCACTCACGTTACTACACGATTAAATAAAAAGTGGAACTTGTTTATATCGTAGCTCCTAACTAAACTATTACCTATGTCCTTTGCACGGAATTCAAACTGTATCTATTTACCAAATTTCATTACAATTGGTTCAGCGGTGTAAGCGTGAAGTGGTAACAGACAGACACACTATCGCATTTACAATATAAGTATCGATGCGCACTCGTTGTGTTTTCACGCGACAACAGTTTCATAGTGCCTGGCAGAACGCTTATTGTCGCCAAACAAGTCGCCTGTATACATACAGTGTGTGGCCTGTAACAGGGGCAAATATTTCAAAGGACGCTTCCTTAGAGCATCTGTAGTAACCCCTTGTGTCCATTTTTTTTTAATTCGGAGTAATGTTGATCTAAAGTTACGACCTTCAAGTAATGTATCTTGGCACCACGAGATCATAGCACAGCAGTCAATGCAGATTTTGAGGTAACATCATGTAATGAATCATTATAGTTTATGCATTTTTGTTTTTAAATGATATTTATTGAGTTTTTTACATTTTTTGTTAGCTATTTATTGTTAAAAAAAAACTACTTGTGTCACCCCAAAAGAAATACACGCGAACTTACTTTAAATACAAAAAAGTAATTTTTTGTTAATTAGTATTACCTGGAAATAATTGCTCACAAGCTCAATAGTCTACCGTTATATTTTTGCCCCTTTTTCAGGCCACACCCTGTATATAAAGGCCTAAGAATGTCGCTAACTTCATGGCCCAACTGGCACGCACTTATCGACATGTTGCTATATGTCGTGCGAGTGATTGATGCTCCGGCCGTGATAAACACGCATCAGACTTTCGCTATACTTCACCGTTCTTTTTTAGAATACACAGCAAATCTTGACAATGATGCTCATTGTATTTTCCGGAGAAATATCACTTAATTGCTTATATAGCAACAGTTAGAGGTCGGCTGATAGCGCGGTGCATGAGTGCTCGCATGGGGGCCGACACGCCACTGTGCGGCTCGCCGGTGGCGGGGCCCGCCAGCCCCAGTCTCTACCTTGGTCAGGCGCGAGACTCTCCGCGGTTTACGTTCATCGCTACAAGTACATGCCGGTGCCCCAACGTTGGGGCACCGGCATGTACTTGTAGCGACGATCATCGACGTCGTCGTCGACGACGTCAGAGGGCCATAAATATTAATGTTTTGGCTGAGAAAAAAGCGCCTTTTAGTAAAGATCAAAGGAGTGTCCCTTCTGTACTCATTATCTATTCTGTGCCTTGGTGTCTCAGTGTTCGCAAATAACTTGCTTCATAATATATTATATCTAAACTGTTAAAGACAATATTTTACTTGCACTAGTGAACTCTAAACTTATATCAATTAAAATTGTAATTTAGGAACTCGTAAAATGCATTTCCAACTTCCCATTCTAATAAACATACACATAACTTCTACAAAGTCGTATCACTCGGCGTCTCATTACTTCAACTAGAACTTTAGAATAAAAGCGTAAGTTTGAGTTTGGAACAAACCATATTAAATATGGTTTGTTCCAAACTCAAACTTTAAATTTTAAGAGATACGACTTTGTGAATGCTTCTTTTTTAAGAGTTGCGAGGCGGCTATCAAAGTTCAAGTGTCCCCAGCTAATTAATAAAGTTGGTTGTTTAAATACTTTGGAACAATATACAGGGTTTTTTGATTTAGAGACGAGTAAACCGAATTTTCGTACATCCATCTATGGGTAGGTGGCTAGGAACATTGCAACCGCTCTTAATAACAAGACATATTTTTGTTTCAGACCCCGATGACCAGGACCAGAAAGTATCCATCATGTTAAATGGGGAGGAATCAGAATTGTATTTCGTCAATTGCACCACTTCTAAGGTAATACTCGTCTAATCTACCTATATATCTATAGTAAACCATTTACCTCACACCCGTCCATAAAGTGGCAATAGCTGTCCTGTACGCCTGCATAAAATGTCTATTTCTGCCCAGAGACCCGAAAAATTACATCCATGCTGATAGAACTTGCTGCTTAGACACTGACTAATGACCCCGAGACATATCGGTGCATTCTAAATTAGTGGTGTGGATTACACTAGGCCCACACACATACTATAAAGATCGCACAAGCTCACTTTGGTGTTGCAACTGGCATTTTAACTCATTCAAGTAGCCCACAGTCACGCTTTTACGAGAAATTTTCGCTACAAGACCGAAAATGCTGCTACACGCTACAGCGTTAGACACGGGGCGTTGCTTTGCCTCAAATGGGTACGTTAAAGAATATCCAAATTGTGGGAGGATCGGAACGAATCAAGCAATGCAACTTCGAATTTCTCTCAGTACGTGATTAGGGCGTTCCGGAACTTTAGCAAAATTCTAATTACCAATACACCCACATTACACCACGGTCGACTTATTCAAATAGTTTCAACAAACAACTGGCGTTGAAATATGGTTACGTTACCTCCACCCCGATAATAATCTCTTTGTGGTATTCGATTCAGCCGAACGCAAAGGCTTGCCCGACCGGGCGAAAGAGGGTTGTGTAAGAAGGGCATTACTCATTGATAAAGGGCTGAAAGGTAGCTGACCTTATTACTTTATCAATGATTGATGTTTTAGGGTTCGATGTACCTACGTTGAAATGTTTGAAAACTTGAAAATAATAACATTTATGAATAAGCCATTGAATTCCACTTCTTCATGTCTTTGTTACAAAGATTTCTGCCTACCTTATTCTAAAATGAACTAAAAGACATAAAAGAGATATATAATAAAAAGGTTGTTGGGTGGGCATCATACAAAATATACTTAGACTAATTCATTATTTTTAGGGTTGCGTATTAAAAGATTTTTATAGAAATCCCATTCTTCTAACCGCGTAAAATACAATGACTGTTGATCCTAGTATTATAGGGGTCATAGTTTTGTATTTATTTACATTTATATTAAAATCAATACTTCCTTTGACCACATTCCATCCACTTACAATTACTCACTTTTAAGACCCTTGGACTCGGGATGTTCAATACTGTATTTAAACCAATTTCCGAAAATACTTCACTTAGAAAAGCGTCATTTAAATAAATAAATAAATATAAGGGGACAATCTTACACAAATCGACCTAGTCCCATAGTAAGCTCAGTAAGGCTTGTGTTATGGGTACTAGACGACGATATATATAAGAGATATAAATACTTAAATACATAGAAAATATCCATGACTCAGAAACAAATATTCATGCTCATCACATAAATGTTTGCCCTTACCGGGATTCGAACCCAGGACCTCTTGCTTCGTAGGCAGGGTCACTACCAACTAGGCTAAAGCGGTCGTCAAACAATTACAAAACAAAAAACAATTTACAATTAATAAATGCTTTACTTTACAACTCAATCCGTTTTTTTTTTGTATCCGCCCCAAGTCATGTTGGCTCAGGTCAGGTTACACAGGGCAGTTCCACAACACTTCGGGAGCTCAAATACTGCGAGCCATTCGGTTGCCTCTTGAACACTGCAACTACGCGTCATTGCTCTTTAACATTTATATAATTTTATGTTGGGATTTCAGAGATAATTACTTTTATGGCTATTTAAATTATAGACATCGAAGGTATCCGATGCACAACTCTATTAAAGTAGACATTCTTTTGGACGAGGTTTAGTACATATGCATAACGTCAAGAAATATTCTGATCGCGGTTGGCCAGATGGCAACTGCCGGTTTCCGCTCTGAAGTAAACCAAAAAGTCCTATTCATATTTATTTTTACCGTTATATTTGATCCAAGGACCAGGGTTGAAGTGTGTTGTGGGCGATAGGCTAGCAACTTATCATTGCAATATCACATTATGTCGATATTTTATACCCACGTTTATACTAATAGTGGCGCTGGAACATACGTTTCATGTGATCTGCCTACCCCTTTTGGGAATAAAAGCGTGATTGCATGTATGTATGTATGTATATTTGATCCCCCTCGTATTCGTGTGTTAAATTAGCTTTTTCAATCCACAGTTTTATAGTGAAATCTGAAAGTTGCCGTTTAGGTTGGAATTGAAACAAAAAACTTTAACTCAGACGGTCCACATTCTGTTTGGCAATTAGAACATCAACCATGTAACCTAAAAGCCTACATCACACTGGACAATAGTAAACTTGTCATTAGCTGTCATCATTAGCATTGTCCGCCACCTTACGCCACGCCAATGTGATGCAGACCTAAAGCTACGGTTTCTAAACTGACATAATTTTTGTTTTAGGAGGAGATCGATCGCTCGGAACCTCCAGACGCATTTGTGGTCATATACAGTGTAGTCGACAAGGCGTCTTTCCAGAAAGCAGAACAGGAGTTGGCGAGGTTACTCGACAGCGATATGCTTCGAGCGCGACCGGCCGTGCTGGTGGGAAACAAGATTGACCTGGCAAGGAGTCGCGCCGTTTCAACACAAGGTGAGGTTCAAATAAGTTGTTAATACCGATATACCCTTCGTTTTAATTTGAACCTTGCTACTTTAACAATTTATTTATTTATTTATTAGTGAGACGCCAAGGTACTGTGAAATATCTACAATGTTAAGTATAACCACAGAATAGATAATAGTACAAGTACAGACGGGGACACTCCTTTGATTTTTACAAAAGGCGCTTTTTTCTCAGCCAAAATATTAAGATTTATGGCCCTCTGACGTCGTCGACGACGACGTCGTCGTTCATCGCTACAAGTACATTCCGGTTCCCCAACGTTGGGGCACCGGCATGTACTTGTAGCGATGAACGTAAATCGCGGAGTGTCCGCCCCTTGGTATAACATGAACTTATATTAACAATAATCCTAACAACTAACTGAAGACTAATCCATTGCATCACATAACCTCTTACATTCATCCCAACTACCTGCAAAAACATCGCAGTCAGGTGCTGACTTGAGAAGCGTGTTTAGATAATCTAAACAATAGAGTCATTATTAACGTAAATTATTCATTGAACATAGCCTTTTCATTTCAAAGTGTGTGTGGCACGTAACTAAACAACGGTATCGTTGTAAGATAAGATCCGTTCTATTAAAAAAATACGGACTATACATCCAAGATTCAAAAGTAACTCTAGAATGCGTGAGTTCTTTTCCGCATTAGAAAACGCCCCTAATACCTGATAATTACAAACCAGAAGCGAATTCAAATTAAAATAATGGTTCGTGTTTCAGACTCCAGTTTACGACTGCAATTACGTCCTAGATTAAAATCAGATGACAATAAGTTTTATCTTTATTACCTACCCTATTACGCGCGAGGTTATAAATATACTGGGCCTATGTAGTGGAAGTAAAGGTTTAATGTTGATGTACTTCCAATATCGTCCCAATGTCTACGTGTCTCACTCACACATAGTTTGGCTGACCCCTTAGGGGGAAATGCTGGCTGGCACGCGCCCCATACAAAAACTTGCAATTTGAGCCACAGTATTCCTCTATTGTCTCCGTCTTTAGAGCTATGTATATGTATATATTTTTCTAACATAGACTAGTTATTGCAAGAAACATGTAATAATTAAAAACAAACAAAACAAAACTTATTATCTAGAAAGAAACCAAAAGCGAATTCAAATCAAAATAATGGTTCGTGTTTCCAGACTATTTAAAAGTTGTTATTTGTTTCTATATTTATTTATTTTTACTTTTCGTACATTTGACGTCCGTAGGCGATGGTAAAGTTAGTGTATATTTTGCGTTTTACAAAGGGCTTTAGTTCATTAACAAAGTCAGTTATCAAATAAATTAGAACATAGAGACATAGCAAAACTCTTATTTAGTCTCTGTGGCAAAAATGATGTACATAGATTATGATAAATAGGGGATTACGGCGACAATAAAATCAACTTTTTCTATGGGCCACGCGCCAGGCCGCACATGGTCTTAAGAGTCCGCAGTAAGCTCGGTCGAATTTCACCTTCCCATACAAACGGAGTTTCGTTCTCATTTTAAAACTACGTATTGGATTGTTACGAAACTTTGCATATAATGACATGAGGTATATCTATGTCTGTAATTAGTTCATACGGTTCCAGTTTATAAAACAAATGAAATACAGGAAAAACAAGTTTTTTTACTATGGTATCAGAAGCTGCATAAACTAATTACGGGCCTGGATAATATATAAGTCCTTATGTGTCATGTCATTGTACATACAGAGTTTCGTTACAATGCAACATGTAGTTTTAAAATGAGAACAAAACTCCGTTTGTAAGGAGAATCGAGCTTACTGCGGACTTTTAAGCAAAAGAAAGAAGATCGAACTGAGACGATTTTGGTTAATTTCATTCGTCATAGGCGTAAAATCGGAATATTAAATTATATACCAGTAAATATTATACTTAATCTGTTCTTGTAATAGGAGAAAACACATAATTTTATTGTATTGTTAAAAGATGACTGAATGACTCTTTACCGTGCCGATTACGATATATAGTAGGTACATATTACTACAGATGCTGTAAGGGTTTGCCAGACGAGTACATGTTGAAAAAAACTCTAAGAAATCAAACTGTTTCTTTTCCCACAAATTGTGGAATGGAAATTAAAAAAGACCATCTTGCAGGCAGGCCTCGAATTTTGTAAGAAATTCCACTACGGATCTCTCGTATCGCTGCGCCTTAAACGTAACACTTCAAAGCCCATTATGAAGAACACAACGTCAATATTTCATTTCATGTTTGAGAAAAGTTATTTATACAGTCTTGAAACTTGATACAGACTTCTAAAAGTTTTCTATCGATATTATCATCTTGTCTTTTCATTTCTGATGAATAGGTACCTACTACAGATACTTTTAGATGTTTAGTATAAATGTGGTTTATATCTTGTAAATGACAAAGAGGCTGTCAAATTCATACTAATATTATATATACGAAAGTGTGTCTGTCTGTCTGTTGTAAAGAGAATTTGGTATAAAGATAGTTTGAACCCCAGCCCGTCTATCATGAGATGGCCGCGACATAATCTCGTTTTTTCTCCAAGAGGTATCTCTTGTTCTAAGTGTTCTAATAAGAGAGAGACGGATAATGCGAGAAAAATCGAAAGAGCCCGCGCGCCGTCTTGTAATAGCCTTGCAGGGATGGAATAAATCAACAAAGGGGTGAAATGGGGTTGACAGTTTGTATGGAGCTACGATATGAAAGAGTTCCACGCGTCAATAATAATCTCTTGAATAAACAAACATACGTTGCTACTGAATATTAAACACGCATTAGTCCAGGCAGCCGTCTGGACCTAATAACTGTCTATCACTCCTGTAGCGTTCACTTATTTGCACGTTCTATAGGTATACCGGTGTTGCTATTTACACTTTCATTGGCTCGAGAGCACACCACCACTCCCGGCAACGGTTGGACAACTACTGCCCCCCACTCCTGTCATCGTGACGTGACGTATGCGCACGAGATAAGGATAGCAATACACTACAACTCCCACTGGCGCACCATTACTACGTTATACGTTTGTGGGTCATTGGAAGATTATATAGATATATTACTACCCATCTATTATTCATGTTTCTATAGATATTGGACAAGTAAATTGACAGTTTTTTTTAACGATTAAGCAGTCTGTGCCGCGCTGTTCACACATGACGATACGAGAGGAAGGCTATAATATTTCTCATGTAGTTTGCCCAGTGCGGGCGAGACTTCGTATGTTATACACTTTCGAAATTCTTTCGCAGATGCATGTTTCGTGACGATGTTTACCGTAACCGAACAGCTAAATGCTAAATAATTCGCCAGTTTCCTCATGTTTCTGTTTATAACACACTTACACATTACAATAATAGATAGTAAATAAGAGTACTGGGGACCGATTTTTGACTTTCAAGTGCTCGAGTCTTTCACTCGAAAACTGACATAAATTATGAAATGCTCAAAATAGCATTTACTATTTTATTTCAAAAGAAATAGCGATATAAAAATCGAAAACTAGTGATATGACCCCTCGTATTCAATTCTATTGGTAGAAAGTAAGTGCCGGCCATTTTGACACTACAAACGTATTTACTTTTTCAACACAATTGCTCGTAACGTACCTCTTATTGTGTCGCTTTTAGGCTCATAATCCTGGATATTAAAAACGCGTGTTTTATAACTTTACAACACTTGTGTGTTATGGTTATATCCCGATTAAGTCACGTTGGCACCTTGCAGCAAGATATATGCATGAACACGGTGCATTCTTAAATTAACCAGGTTGTACAGAATGTACAGCTTTTTTTTTAATTTTCGGCAAATGGATTCTTACTCGACTAAACAAATTAAATCCTTTTTGTTAATTAATTGACTATTTCTTTTTGTATATGATATGGAAACGTTTAATTTAGTAAAACTATTCACTTTTCATAACATTCTACATGAATTAAATACAGATAACATATTAAAATGAAAATATAATTTTATTTTGTATTGGCTGTTTAGAGATTTCTGTGCCCACACTGCGCAAACTTCACGAAAAAAAAACTGTTGGGTGCCAATATAGGTTATATTTTGATAGGTTATTTATTTCACAAATATTTGTAAAATTTGTATAAACGTGTTTGGTTATTATCAAAAATGTTGACTCGTGGTGACTAGAAAAGTGATAAATAGAATGGACGCCACTGGAAATTCTTGGCGATGTGCAATTGTGAGTAAAAACCTGTTGTCATGGTAATGATTTGCTTAATGTAAAGTAAATAATTTGGCAGGACTATAACATTTTCATCTTATGAAAATGATTTTTTCCTCGCAAAATGTGTTGAAAAACGTCGTATGATACGCGTGAGCTTTGATAATTACATCCTCGGCTTCCTTATCACGCTCACCTGCGGTTCGCGTGAACAATTTCGCCTCTGATGTAATTATCAACCTATCTCACTTGTATCACAATGTACTATTATTTGATTTTCGAGCGCTCGAAAATCTGAAATCGGTCCCCTGGTGAGGTAGGGTACAGCGAAATGTCATCCCGCTCGAATGTGGAGCAACCCAAATAAGGAAGTATCTCCGCCTAGCAGAAGACCGCAGCCATAATAACACTACTACTTGCTCTGTAGTAGTGTTGCGTTCCTGGTGGTGAGCAAGGTCGCCAGAGCTCCCGAGGATGCGTTGTGTTGAGAGCGAGGGCATTTGTTCCTTCAGCTGTCAACACGGCGAATCCTCAAATATATCAAGGGTCGGCAACGTCCATGTTACTCCTTTGGAGTGGCATGTGTCTATAGGCTGCGGTGTCCGCTTACCATCAGGCGGGCCGTACGCTTGTTTGCCACCGTCGTTGTTAAAAAAAGAGTATTTTTTTTGTTATTTTCGTTTTTATGTTTAGTTTTGGTTTGAAGATTTTGTATTTCTTTTATTATTATCGACTATTCTCTCAGTGCCATGCCATGTACTACTAGCTTCCGCCCGCGACTTCGTCTGCGTGGGACTGAGATAAAAACTTTACCTACTTACTATACTATATTTTAATCCAGGCTATAAACTTGTGCAAATTTTCATTCTAATTGGTTAAGCTGTTTAAGCGAGGTTGAGTAACAAACATCCAAACATCTAAACATCCAAACTTTCGCATTTATAATATTTGTAGGATTTCGCAGTTCTATTTTTTTGAAATTGTGAAAACAGCATTTATGAAGTTAACATGTGCTTAACTGTAAATTAACTTTAACCTTCAGAGTGTTCTGTATGAATCTATATTGAATAAAAATAGTTTGATTGATTGACAGACTTTTCCTCTTTATAGTTTGTACCATAGATTATCTTACTATACTCCAGGGCCCGACTTACTTTTCCACCCTGTATATAAACACGTATAATGTCTTACTCGCGTCATTTTATCTCGCGACACTTCCTTATCTATGATGGATATTTACTCGTACACTACGCAAGTCATATGGAACACTAATTATGTGGCAATCAGACCGTATTCAAGCTGCAATCACGATAGAATCACGACCTCAACTATTACTCTACTGGAATACGAATAGGCAGCTAAACTCGACGCCGTATATAGATTCCAAAAAAACTACCGATGGGTTGCCATTAAAATGAAATAGTTTTGAATCGGTAATTATTTACTTGTCTAAATGATGTACGTTTATTATTTATTTATACATCATTGCATTGTAAAGTTAAAATTAAATGCAACCGCCTAAATAAATAATCTTATCCAAATATTAATAAAAAATGATATTTGATTGAAACTGTTTTGTAGAAGAAAAGTTCATATTTACTATGGTAATACTAATAATAATGATTTTGACAACAATTGGTAACTATTAATATTCTCATAATTTGCGTAAACCTTTTGATATATGGACATAATAATATTGACATATCACCATGTTGTTGTTTTTTATTACCAATACATATTTTATAACTAGTAGCTCCTAAGTCCCGGTGTAAAAAAGTTGTGCGAATGAATGTCTGTATGTTTGTCAGTCAATAGTCGTAGAAACGGCTCAATTCACTGTGATGAATTTTGGCACATGGATAGTATAAAGTCAAACCATGAAACAGAATGTGTAGAATACTTTTACATCTGAAAGTCATTCCCAAAGGATTAAAATGTCTCATATTTAATAATGACATTGTTGTGATAACCTTAACACGGAATAATTCGCGGGAAAAAGCTAGTAGGTATGTTAATTAGATGGCATGACTATCCAAGTTTCTTTAATTGTTATTTTTACTAGGATTTATTTGTTTTGAATTGTAATTGATAATGTTGTTCTCGCGCGCGCTTTGCCGGCCCCAAGGCAATGTTGACGCGGTAAGGCGAGCGCGGGGCGAGGGCGGCGGGGGCAATCGCTTGATGCGCGCCGCCGCTAGAGTGAGCTAGTCTGCGCCTAGCAACCGACCGTACTGCTAATCGATCTTACTTTCGCGCCGTAAATTATGATGTTCTCGCTATTAAGTTGTTAATCTACCCATTGTGTTCTTTTAGTTTGTGTGTTTTCATTAAGTATTAGAGTCTTACCAGTTCACTTCGCTTTTTAATTTCTACCTATCCACTTCAGTTATAATCAACCCCGCACCTCCTGTACAAGTTACGTAATTGAGTACTTGGGGGTAGTGGTTTGTACATAGACAGATTGATGTACCAAGCCGAGATGTGTTAGGCGATATTCACATCTAAGTAACAAAGATAATATTCACATCTAAGTAACAACGAAATAATATATTATTATGCATTGGGTTGGTTACACCTGGAACGTCACAATGACAACGACATTTGTGACAGTGACATTCGGCCATCTTTGGTTACTTTTTGGAATCTAAATACGGCGTCGAGTTTAGTACTAATAATAAAGACGTAATTTCACTGAAACATATTTTTTCCAAATTCAAAATTCAAAATATTTATTCAGCAAATAGATAACGAGGACACTTTTACAAGTCAAAATGTCTATAGAACCTAAATAGTATGAGTACATTATTCATAATATAATTAACTGCATCATAGTTTACATGTCAAATACAATAATAAAATAAATATACAATCTTATTTCTTAGAGATATATAAGGTCTCCAAGTGTCAAAATTAAAATAATTTTAATTACATTAACTAATAATCTGATTTCAAGAATTATTTTACCAGTATATGTGTCAGTATATGTTTACCGGTGTCAAAGCGGACCCCGAGCTCGTTTAGGGCACAACTAGTGATCACGTGACATTTCGAACACGGAGACAGTATGTCCTTAATTATAAAAATCATTTAGATCTACCTCCGCGTACAATGCGTTACGTGATCGACCTGCTGAGCTCTGCGCGGTAGCGGGGCACTGAGCGATAAAAAAATCCAGCAATAAAAAGCGATGCGCGAGCAAGGCAATAAATAATAATAATAATATTTACGTCACACCTGGCCATAATGCGAGTTTTACTGCACGCTGCGCGTACGGGAAAACTCGCATTGTGGCCAGGTGAAGACGTAAAATTTTGTACTCACCACGCGCGGTAATTCGTAAAGCCCCGAGAGTATACAAAGGGCGTTTACAAGAAGCCTTGCGTTTGGTACCCCCGGTATCTCCCACAGAAACCCATACAACAGTCGACTTGCCAAATTTGCAAGTCGACTTGCCAAAATGCACAGTCTTCGCAATCGTCGCCAGTTGTTGGACCTCTGCTTCCTGCACAAGGTGTTGAATGGGCAGGTGAAATGCAGTAACTTGGTCGAACGAGTTTCAATATCCGTGCCAAGTAATTACTCTCGGCGACCTATAGCAAAACCCTTTTCAATTCCGATAACAAGAACAAACCTTGGTTCGCAGTCGCCCTTGTTGCGTATATGCGCTAGCTATAATGCCGTCATGAGCAAAACGCATTGCCTCGACATTTTCCATGACAATCTGCCTAAATTTAAGTCCAAGGTGTTGCCGTACCCTAAATAATTCTTCTGTTTCACTTGGTTTGTAATATCTGTGTGTAAAATTTTATTTAATTTAATTTAACATTATTTATTGTATTTTATTTCATTAATTTATTAATTTATTCATTATTCGTTATTGATTGATGATTAGCTATTTAATACTGTTACTACCACTATTAATGTAAAATAATGATAATAATAAATAAAAGCTGATTAGTTTTACAAAGTAGAATCGCAATCAATAATAATTTATAATTAAGTCTGCTACCGCTATGTACCTACTCCCTAACTAGTCAATGCTATGTACGCCGTAATTGTCGCATATATCAGTAGTAAATACCTTTTAAAATTAAGTTAAGTCAATAATGTAATATATGTGATGTGGATGTACTTATATAAATAAATAAAATAAAGCCCCAGAGCGCATACTCGTATTTATGGCCCTCACCTTCGGTTCGGGCCACACACACCTGCGATCTGGGCATTCACGAATTCACCGCCCTAGTTACGTAATGTACTATTATTCACCTACAATAGACACTAAATAAAATAATCAATAATGTCATATTTTCTCGAAAAAGGATTAAAAATGTAGTCAAATGGAGAAAAAAGCACGTAAGAGGTTAAATAATCACAAAGTTCTATATAAGTGTCCAAAGTTTTAAGAGGGGGTATGTTTTGTCCCTTTTTCGCAAAACGCACCTGTATATGAAATGATTGTCATTTATTATATCGCTCGCAGATTGTGACGTTACTATCTAAGAGCTTTTTCTCTCTCTAAACAAGCAATAGTAAAATGGTTGTAGCTTCGTAATTATTAAAGATATCTGACAGGGATTTTGGTCATAAGGCATATTTTTTTGCCTTCATTCTTTTGGAGTAATAATAATTTTCGAGTCCACACCCGTATTATAAAAAAGGAAGAAAGCAATAGATATAAACTCGAAACTAGACAAACCTCAACTAGTTCAATTCAATTAGTTCAAACCCCACAACAGCGAACGAAACCCCATGACGTTATGATTTTAATTTGCCAGATCGGTGACATATCTAACATTCGTTCATTCGTTCGTTCCATTCACTCGCGGAATGGAAATCAATTCCACAGCGTAATGGAGGATAATGAATGGGCAAATTGGTTCGCGGCCATGCTATTTTTATGCTTAGTTGGGAAATCAAAGCTAGGTCTGAAGTAGGAGTCGATAGTGCTCAAGTTTCTACGTTCCATTATATTGAGTCCATTATGAACCTTTTATGTTGATGTTGTTTGGGTTTGGACACATTACGGGGCTCTTCACTGACATATATATTTTGAGTTTTTCTGGGGGATAAATTTACCGCTTACTTCAACCTGCGTAACGTTTTTAACGCGCTTTACGACAGTTAACTCGTTCTCATGCACAACGTCTATAAAAGTCGCTAATAAGGCTTAACTGCAACTTAATTGAGGTACCTTATGTGTACGTGAGGGATGCCTTGATTCGAGTCGACTGCGCCCCCTTGACAGGGACACGCTTATGCCTTCCGCGCACGAGAAAAAGAGATGCAACACTCTTCGGGAATGACTTTTTTGGACAAATTTCGATAAATACCTGACTTACTAAAGTTTTATTTATATTTCATGTTGTATTAGGAGTATTGTTGGAGTAGGCTAAGTAAAAAAGGGAAAATAAAGAAAATAATTGTTTTTTTTTCTATCGATGAAATTTTAGGCACTCAAGCATCGATTAAATCAGATAAACGATCGAATAGTCAAGAATCATATATCTGAAAATCAGCCCTTATTGTTTCTTAATCTAGTCAGAACGTCGTCTCAAAGCACGCGATAATTTCCAATGCACCCCCTTAATTTGTCATAACGCGCGTTTGGAACTTTACGTGGTTACCCCTCTGCTGGACAAATTGCTTCGTTCACTTTCACGCCATTCTTCATACAATGACATGCTAGATTCCTTTCTTTAGAATTACTTCAATTTGGGCGAAAATAGTTCGCTAAGGTACTTCTAGAGATATCATATACATAGAAGCTCAATTAAGCTCGCTTTAATTTATATTGTCAATTGTATATTATGAAATAAATTAATCTAAATCTATATTATTTTTAAATTTTATTTCAGTGTTAAACTTTTCTGCTAGCAAAGAATTCTACGTTCGTACATTTTGAGAGCAGTTATAAAGTCCTCCGGGCTTTGCTAGATAGTTGAAGAAAGCTTCAACTATCGACAACTATTCTCCTTGTAAGGTCACTTCCTTGCTTAGCGTGGCGGAATCTGTATGCGGTATTGTGTATTCCAGCGCGGGGCACCCCAGCCCAGCACATGCTAAGACGGGTACCCATTGCCTCACATTTTTATTTTATTTTTTAAGTGAAAACTTCTTTAACGGCGCTGTGCACTTTTTGGGATGGGGAAAATTGTTAAACTCGCCACAGGTCACGTGACCGCAAGACGAGATTCGTAAGGTGAGATCTCACCTTACGCATGATGCGTAGGCTGATAATTAAAGCAATTCGTGCAAAATTATTCCTTAACCATTCCTAAATATCAAAAATTCACAACGTTAATATTCAAGTTTTCACTTTTTTGTATAATACTATTAGGAAACTTAATTAGGTCTCTTTCTCTGACCTTTTGTTAGTGGAGAATATTATTTGTAGATCTGTTTCTGTTTTGTATCTTTATCTGAATTTAAGGTAAGGTTTGGGCACTATATTATGCACTTTATCGAGAGTTTACTGATGTTAGATTTCTATTTTTAATGCGTATTTATAATGCGCGGAAGCGGGTAGTACCGATACACTATTGCATCCGTACCGCCCCGCTTCCTCGCATCCAGCACCAATACGGGTGTAGACTCAAAATGTATTATTATTACCAGGCAACGTAAACTGCGAGCGAAATCCATTGAAGTACTAAGTAGGGTTGTTACTTAGTCAAGTCAAGTCGAAGTCAAAAATTATTTATTGAGTAGGCTTAGCAACAAGCACTTTCGAATCGTCAGTTATGCTACTTATACATATATGTTTATATGTTGTGAATGTGTTTATTTATCATTAATATCATTATATTATTAAATTACACTCAGTTTACAATCAATCAATTTGACGACCGGTTAGCCTAGTGGGTAGTGACGCTGCCTACGAAGCTGAAGGTCCTGGGTTCGAATCCCGGTAAGGGCAAATGTTTGTGTGACGAGCATGAATATTTGTTTCTGAGTCATGGATGTTTTCTACGTATTTAAGTATTTCTATATATTATATATATCATCGTCTAGTACCCATAACACAAGCCTTATTGAGCTTACTATGGGACTGGCTCGATTTGTGTAAGATTGTCCCCTTATATATTTTTAATTAAGTAAGGTTTTTATTCAGGAAATTGCAATGCTGATTCTGTATTTTTTGCGTTGTTTCGCCAAGTGAAAAATTTGGAGATCTTTGGATAAAAATTGTAAATACAATACAAAAAAATACCATTAAATTGTAATAATAACATTAAACTGTGATTCAGATTCTGTTCAGTTATATCTATTTGTATTATTTTAGTACTTAATATTTTAGTTCATCAATTTAGAACCATTGTCATCCCTAACTGGTTGTCATACGTCATTTCAATGGATTTCGCTCGCAGTTTACGATGCCTGATTATTACGCCAAAAGAAAGAAGGTAAAAAAAATATCATAATGGTGAAGGTAAAATATCCCATTCTGATATCTCAAAGAATTACGAAGCTACAACCATTTTAACATTGCTTGTTAGAGAGAGAAAACGCTCTCAGAATGACGACACAATCTGCGAGCGTCATAGTAAACGGCAATTGTTTAATATGAAGGTGCGTTTTGGGAAAGAGGAAACTCATAACTTTGTGATTATTTAATCCCCTGTTTTACTTTTACTTTTGTGTCACCCCTATTAAGCATTTTAGCCCAAGCACTTTATTTCCATTAGTATGGAAAAAAATGGAAATTTGGAAATAATTCATAACAGTGCAGCTTTTTTGTGTGTAACTGATATATTATCATTTTAGTAATTACGTAGACTCAAAATCCACCAAAATATTAGTCATCAAAAAAATCGATATTTTACCAATTCCTGAAAAAAGAGGAAAAATATTAATAGATATTTAAATTTTTGTTGTGGTTCATTTACAGGAGCTCTTCAAGAATAATAAATAAATCACACAAAAAACATAATGGATGTGTCATTTATTTTTATATATTTACTTCCCGATGGAAATTTTGGTGGATTCATGGATAAGGCATCTTAGATTAAGATTTGAAAATTATACAAACAAAAAAAACGCTGTTATAAATTAATGTTCGAAAAAAACGTAATTTTCCTGGGGTATTTATTGAACGAGTGACCTCTAGACCTTTAAGAAAATTCTTTCATATGTTCGGATGTCCAAATGTCCGACTGTTCTCTACCTACAGGTCGCATTCCTCAAACAATACGTCGAAACAGTTTTAGAAATTTAAAAATAAATACTTTTGTCAAAATGACGCCCTCTAGTTCTACAGCTTACAAAGCTTATAATAGTGAAAATGCCCTTACATCCAATTTTGACAGCTGTCATCACATTACAAATTATGTCATCATATTATGTCATCATTGACGTTTATTACACACGCGATACTTATTCAAATACAAGATCAACCAAATTGAGTCCAAATTATACAAGCAATCTCTCTTTTTCAGATGGAAAATGCCTAGCGTGCACTTACAAAGCGAAGTTCGTCGAGGTCTCCGTCGGAATCAACCACAACGTGGACGAACTTCTCGTCGGTATACTCAGCCAGATTCGGCTGAAGAAACAACAGTATTCAGCAGAAGGTGGCCGAGAGTCCTCTCCTGCACATTGGTACAAGTCCAGAGGTGTCGTCAGAGCCAGTATGAAGGCCCGACAAATGCTCACCTGGATATTCGGCAAAGAGGATTCGAAATTCAAAAACTGTGAAAATCTTAACGTCCTGTGAGTAGAGAATGACGGACCTGTGTTCGTCTAATGGGATATAAACTTTATTACAAGTGTGATTAAGTGTAAATTTGCATATTGTGTTCGTTTTAAGTGTTCTATTCTAATCGATTCGATTTTACTTTTAAGTTTGTTTAGGCCGCGGTAGAAAGGTTTCAGCCAGGGCAAAATTAAAGGGGGTTATTGACGAGCGCAGTAGAAGCCATAATTGCGATTGCTAGTACGAGTATTAAAGTACTATCGTTAATACATAATTACTTGATTTTATAATGAAACGCTTATTCCGAAGCTCGCAAAGACACAAATGATGTCTTAAATCTAAAAACTTTCGATCATTCAAGCTCGTAAATAACTTACTTTAAAACATTTTTGTTGATTGCCGTACTGAAAACTTTGGCAAATAATCAAAGGAAAAAAGCAAGTCGTTATTATTCTTGTCATGATATCGCCATATAGCCTAAAACTAAGCTTGCCTGATCGCTAGACAAGCTTAGGTTAGGTTATGTGTACGTCGCAAGCGGCTGACAGATAGGGTATAGCAGTCTCATAAAATGAGATGGTAATACCTATTATAAAGGGTAGAATAGTTTAACAGATAGCTGCTTCTCTTTCAGCTGGCCAACTATGGTATGTATCCCAAAAGAGATGGCAATCAACTCGCTCTCCGTACTGGCTGTAATGTTTTATCTACTCTCCTCCCTCTTATAACGGTAAACTTAAACTTAAAGTTGGTAGATTTAAATCGTTATTGTGCCAAATTTACGAGAGAATTTAACGTATGTATAATTGTTAAGCGTGACATAAGTTAGATAAAGAAAATTAAGTGAGAAAAACAGTATTTTCCCCGTGTTTATCTTAAAATGACGTATCAGCAATATTTTACTTGTAAGTGACACAATTTATCATGTAGTGTATTTAATAAATATCTATAATTATTGGACCACACATTATATATCGTAATATACCCATAACTTGTATGTGTATATATACAAAGTTAGCCTGTCAGTTAAAGTTATGGTTTATAGGTAGACCAAAATTATCTAAAGCCTTGCTGAATAATATCCTCAACAATTATTGTACTCCCAAATAAGTAAGATTTACATTAAGTATTATACTGCTATCGGATGCAGAGTGGGTTATCCAAAAAATCCTGTCCCTAAAATAGACTGAATTAATTTAACCTTTATATCTGCTATAAAATTAATTTGATTTGTAATTGCACATTTTGCATACTATTCAGTACAAGGCCCAAGCAATTTTTCGGACTTGTGTAATAACGACCCAGTGTCCTAAACTTAGGTCATAAATAACTATTTTGAAATGTATAGTGCCCCTAAATAGAGTTAAGCCTGACATTTTTTGTCCTAAAACTAGGCCGATGGGCCTTGCGAGGATACCTAATTGACGCCACGGCGCGAGAAGATAAGCTCTCTCCTTCTCTTTCTCCCTCCCCTTCTCTCTTTTAAGTGCGAGAGAGACAGGAGTCATAGTCTATGACCGCACGTGACTCGACTTGTCAGCAAGCCCCCCAACCTCAGCTCAGCAGTCAACCGCGCCACTTAGATTTTTGAAACCTTTATTTCGCTAGCAAAAGATGGTTGTACGTTTTCGACTACTCTCCTACTGATCCGGTTGGTTGATGAGGCTATGATCTTCTAATATATCTGTATCTATTTTTTCTAATGTTAATCAGGGTCCACTTCCTTCCATCCACGCCAAAAATGTAAAATTAAATTAATTAACGTAAAATATGTACAACACTTTTGATAAATAAATACTTACTTAAAGAGAAAAGGGTCAGCTGCTTAGTATATCCATAATATATAAATATAGAACTTTACTTGGCCTCAGACCAAGAAAATATACAGACGGAGCGTTACGAACAGTCTAGTGAAGCCAACCGGTTTTCATCCAAGCCCCATAAGTTTAGCACACGCTAAACAAATTAAATCGCATAAAACTCGAAATAAATGATCTTGACAGCATTGCGACACGTGCTGAGGAGTTTTGTGCAATTTTGTTTGTATATGTGTGCGTGAGCGTGTGCTAAACTTCATGTAGCTTGGTTTTGTTTGTATGTGGTTTGGCTTCACTTGAATTTTCGTAACGCGCCGTCTGTCTTTTATTCTTGGTCTGAGCTCTTGGCATGTATTTTAAAACAACTCCGCAAATCTAGATAAATATATATTGCACCAAAACGATTGAGAAACCCATTCAAATGCCAACAGTAATGCGTGTTCAGTAAAATATAAAGTCAAGGAATTATCTCAGTAACTTTACGCCAGTTTGTATCAAAGGGAGACAATATTAATGAGAAGGAAAGAAGAGTGTCGCTGAATATTGCTGTTAAATATAACCCCGTGGACTCTCATTTTGAAGAGGGTTTGATTTTTAGAGTAAAGTATAGTTTTTTTTTAATACAAAATGCCGCCTGATGGTAAGCGGACACCGCAGCCTATAGACCCATGCAACTCCAAAGGAGTAACATGGGCGTTGCCGACCCTTGATACATTTGAGGATTCGCCGTGTTGACAGCTGTAGGGACAAATACCCTTGCTCTCCACACAACGCATCCGCGGATAGATTTCTACACAGGAGCTATAATATGCGTTAAAGTTTCGCTATTTGTCAAAAATCGGACACTTTATCGTCCATTTATGACATGCTAAACTGTGACCATATAATACGTTTGAGTATTTTATTACGTTGTTTAAATCCCGCGAGGCTAGCACAACTGCAGCCGCGACACGACATAAGAAAATTTGGCCCCTCTTTCTAATGTGGGCCAACTTACACCTATGTCACATGACAACATGATGGCAGCAGGTCGAGAAAGTTGTGCTGAAGAAAAAAATGGGCGAAAGTTTGAAAATCCTTCACCTGCGGTCAAAATTTGTATGGGTAGGTAAATTACCTCATGTTTGCAACTATGCCGCTCTCTGCCAAGTAGGTCCGGTCATTTCAGGACTGACAGAATATGAATAAACTCACGAAATCCACACATAAGTACGGCATTTGACATTTTGGACACCTCGCGCCACTAGCACAGTATAGAATACAGTACAGTACAGTAGTTAACAGAGGCCGTTTAGGAGCGTTCGTTACCTACTTTCGCTCGATGCGCAGGGCTGTGTCACGTTCGTGGCTTGGCATACGTACAATACTAATTTTTCTTATAAGCATGTAAAGTATTTCTGTTGCAGTTTAAGTTTAATAGACAATATTGTATACACAAAGTAATAATATTATAAACAGTTAGGTATGTGTTTTTAGTTTCCCACTAGGTTGGTAGGTGCTTATACAAGCCTATTCGGCTCCTTTTGATATTGTGGCACTGGCAGCTCACCGTCTTCATACCTACGAGGCGGTTTCCTTTGACGTAGCGAGTGAGAGCGAGCGAACACAGCAACCCTCGATTGCAGCATTTCTCCATCACTCCCGAAGGCTATGTGTGTGTGCGCGTGTATCTACTGTCTCTTTCTTCTGCACTGTGCCACTAGCGCCTCTATCGGCGAATTCACTCACGGTAGCCCTCCGTGGTATTGCTGTGGAATTACTTACATATCTCGAGTGTCTTAAGAGCTGGCAGTGATTTAGAAGGCTTACTTGCTTGTGGCAACTGTGGTTGCCCAAGGTTGGTTTAAAAACAAAAAATATTTAGGCTACCTTTTTTTTATTCGAAATCAAGTAAGCGGAAAGAATGGGTTTGTCAATGTGTATATTTTGGGGGACATCACAAATAATCAACTATTGAATATTCAACTTTATTAACTTTGTTGCTATTAATCGCCATGTTTCGGGTTTATCGCGCACAACAAGTCTGGCACAAGATGGGCAGTACTTAAAGCGCTCTGCTGGCAGTCAACAGATCAGCCCGAAACGTGTCGCCAATACGGAAAATTACCAAGGGAGTAATTTTAATATAGAGTTGACATGGCTAACGATATTTAAAATTAATGAATGGTAATTTTTACAGGTTGTCAAATATTATTATATTATCTTACATTATTTACTAATTATACATAAGAGCGCGAATGCACCCAAGGATTTGAAGTTGTATAAACATGAATTATGGCAGTGTATAATGTTAAGTGCGTTACTCGTTTCTTCTTCTCATTTAAGAGCTAAGCTCTTGTCGGTGTAGAAGTACGTTACAACAATTGTTAAACCCTATCTTCTGTTGAAATATCGCTTATATTAGGTTTGGTAAAATGACACAATCTAAACGGTAGCTGTACTTAATAACCCTAATTAATTAAGTTAGCTAAAATTGGTTCTATTTCTTTCCTTCAAACAGAAAATTAAAAAGAATAATAAATGTTACAAAATAGTATAATTTAATTACTTATATTAATCCATGTTCACTTACTTTTTTGTGCAGTTGTGTACTTGAATGTGTAAGTTTTAAATGTTCTTATAATTTACATAAAAATCGTTTGAATTACGATTCAAAACAGTGCCTTTTTATTGTTAAAATTGTATTACAAGTATATATACCCTATGTGTTTCAGTTAGTTACTTGTGAAATGTAGCATATTTGTGCATTGTATTAGGAGTCCCCTAAATGAGTTGACATTGTAAAAATGTAAACTTCCAAAATGTTTTCTCATCTGGCAAGAAAGTGGGACTTACCGCACGGTAATTGCTACCGGCCAGGTGTGACGTTAAATATTGTACACACCACAGACGGTGAGAAAGAAACCCTTTGCCTTTGGCTCGGGCGTCAAATACCTGCAATCTGACATTCTTTATTTTACCGCCCTAGGTATATAATGTAGGTAGGTACTATAAGTGCAAGGCTTGAGTGGACGCCCCGCTCAGAGCGGGGCGTGCAGCGTCCATATAAAACAAATGCAAATTATATTGACGCTCGACGCCCCGCTCTCAGCGCGGCGTCCACTCAGGCCTTACACTAAGTTAAATGTAAACTTCATGTCGTGGTGCTTGATATGTAATGATTAAAGATGGAGAAGATGAACATGAAAGAGGAAATGCGGGCTGGCGCACTCCCTATACACTACAAAAACTTGCATTTTGAGTTATCGTCCCCTATTTTCTCCATCAAATTTAGACCCATGTACAGTCACCAGCATTAGTATCTGCCATAACAAACGCAGCAAAAATATCTGACACGTCGTAACGGCCCTAGAAATAAAGTCGAGTCAGATATTTATGCGCGCGTTGTTATGGCATATGTAGGTACTAATGCTATACTGTTGATACATTACCTAACAAAGAGTTGTCTCTGTTTTTTTAACTTTTTGTACATAATTTGACGTCTGAAGTCGATTGTAAGGTTAGTGTATTTTTAAGATAAGATGCAACCAAGTACTTAAAACTAAGATATGTGGACCCAGGACGGGTGTAGCAACAGGCAAATCAGGTAACTTATACTAGGCACATATAGTTCATTTTTAACTAATTTAATATCGATAGTTACCCATTGATATTTATTAGAAATTTGGCGGCAACCACATTATAAACATGCATTTTCCATAAATTCAGCTATGGAATTAACATTTACTTTTAGATTTAGTACATTTAGATTTTAAACTGTGTACGAAGGATATGTCAGTTGGTACATCTTTTAACTGGGTGGGAATTTTATTATATAGTTTTATTGCTCGGTTATATGGTCCATTTAAATATATACCTAGTTTAAATTCAGGAAGTTTAGTGTTTTACAAGCAGCTCTAGTTCACTAACAAAAACAGTTATGAAATTAATCAGAGCACTCCCTATGCTCACAAAAATGATTTCCTAGATTGTGATTTGGCGGAGGAAATATGGGATTGTTGTGGCTCGTAATTCAAGTTTTCGTGAGGGCCGCGTGCTAGCCCGTACAAGCCTAATGGTGCAATGGTTGACTAATAGAGAATACATAATGGCATTACGTCCGCCATTTGTATTTTTTCCTTTCTGTTTTTTTAGGACCGGTTCGTTTGCAGCGGCCTGCATGAAGGGCTGTGGCTGCTGGTCTGAAATAAAGTAATATATATGTTTATATATTATAGCCGGAAAGCGGACCTCGGGCTCTTAAGGGCAAGACCAGCTTCGGACGCAACGAGAGAGAGGGAGAGATAGAGAGAGAGAGAGAGTGAGAGGCATTTGTGTGTCTTATACCTTTATAACGTAAAGGACGAACAGAGAACACGTAGCTATGATGAGATTTTTTTTTATTTAAAAAAGAAATAATGACACCATAAAATATTAAATTACATTCAAAGCTTAATCAGTGTTTTTATATAGTTTATACACTGTATCAAAGAACTCCTTTTTATATATCAAGTACCAAGACAATTCATAACTCCAAAAGGAAAAGCTCCCGTTACAAGACTATCATGTTCCAAAACTTTACCTATAAAATGTCTTGGAATTTAGCACCAATTTTTACTTGGAAAATGTAAAATATTTTACTACAATATTTACCAGTATGCTGTGGCTTTCGAGTATTACTTGAAATGTGGCGTGGCTTGCTATTTGATTTAAAGAAAATGCAGACAGAACTATTTCGTATCCATACAACGAAAGAGAACTACCAATAAATATTTAATGGATTTTGAACATTTTAGGAATATTAACAATAATATAACCTTATCGTAACAACACCGTCACATTGACTGGTTCATTCATTCATTCAATCGGTCCCTCAATAATGAGGATCGAGAGTGAAGACTGCTATGTCACTCGCCAATGGATTCGGTTCCGCGGTGCGTCCAGCGCCTATATAGTATTAGCGTGAGCTTTGTGACTTGATTGGCTGGTTAATAACCAGATAATTCGTTCAATAGATGTGACACCGTCTTCATTTCGTTCAATAGATGTGACACCGTCTTCATGGCGGGTTTAAACCCGTAGAACATCCCAGATCCACGACTCATCGTAAATTGTGTAACTCGGTAGTCCCAGAGGTTTTGAAATAGAGGAATAAGTACTTCAAATTAAAATCTCTCTCTGAACCCGTATCATGGTCGGCCTTATCACGCGATAAGTGACAAGATAGGAGCGTCGTCTCGTTGTATCGAACGGTGTCAGCCAGTGACGGACGCTCTATCCTGTCACTTATCGTGTGATAAGGCCGACCATGATACGGGATCTGGTCAGTATTTTATGTATGGATATCGTGGTCTTGGTGAGATGCAAGTCTGGAATGGAACTGTCTCCGTCGGCTCCTGTCAGCATTGTTAGCGACAGTGTAAAATTTCGGTGCGTTTGGATTATTTAGGTTTTTTTTTCCACTTCTGTGTTCCCAACGATGATTAGCTTTTCGATATGAAGAAACTAAAGCATAGAAAAGAAAGACAAATATAAAATGTTCACACAATATATTTTGTAAATTAAGAGTTATGCTCCAAAGTCACAGTTGAAAAAATGACTCGGTCGTTACATTAAACTTACATATAAATAGAGGGGATAGTATTGTAGACATAAATCGTTATCAAGTTATGTATAATGCATTTGCGGAATGTACGAGCTTGCTATTATAATGTATTTAGTTTTTTATTTTAATGCGATACAATGGTCAAATAGATACATATTATTAATTTTAAAGACGGCCAACAGTAAAAAATATCGAGAAATCTATCAAATATTGACTCACGTGCCTTGAGCTGTACTAAATTCAGTAGAACTCACGACGTTCATTACAACCCATTATGCAATATGCATGACGACTTGACGACTAATGACTGACTGAAGGGTTGACGGTATAACGAAAGTGAAATGTTAAATCATGTCAAACTTTGTTGTTAAAATAATATATATAGAGAGAAACTAATTATAAAAGGTGGTCATATCTACTCGAGCAATATTTTGTAATATGACCGAGATTTTACTGTAAAATAACTAAAATACTGTAGCAATGCCAACACAGTTGAATGACCACACTGTATTTATATTGAACCATATTAGAATGCATATAAAGTGCACGGATGGTCAGTTAATTGAGTTGGTGATTGTTCCCACTATTCATTACGAATTTTTTACGGTCGCTGTTATAAAAACTGTTATTATTCTATTAAATTGACAAAATAGCCATTGTACCGCACTGAAATAAAATAAAGTAAGTTATCAATAGATATTGTATTGTAAATTATATCATTTTGTAGCTAGTGTTTACTGTAAATAAATTGATTGACAATAAACTTTCTTACTTTAAGTTGTAACATATAATTTCCTAATTATGTAAGTATTATATATCCTTCTCCTGAAGTACCCTTTCAATTCCCAGGACGCCTAAAGGTCATGTAGACTTGGGCATTTACTTCCAATAAGCATTCTAGTGAAAAATCGCACAAAATGGGTCGTTGTAGCGAGCATGTTAGCGAAACGACAGTTCCCTTTCCAACCATACCTCCTTCTCCCGCACAGCATTTACTTACAGTAGCTACAATGATCGTGAAAATGTTCGTAGCGATGATAGGCTCTATGCTTGGCCTTGTTTGTTGTTCAGTTCAACTTTAAAAACGGCAATTGCTCGATATTCTGCCACATGTGAATGCTAAGTAGGTACTTTTAAGCCGTCGCGATTTGTCGTTCGTGCCCAAAGCGATCTCAAGAACTTGTAACAGTTTGGATCGCCTCGAACACTTTACGATATTTAACAGTATAAACAAAGCAAGATGTCCTTAACCCATGACATAATGTTTGTTAATCAATTACGGCTCAACCGATTTGGATGATACTTTGCACACAGATAGTTAATAGCCTAGATTAAAATAAAGGGTACCTAATTTTTATCTCCGACGCAGATGAAGTCGCGGGCGGAAGCTAGTAATAAGTACCTACTATAGGTAAATGAGAAAGTTTGGATGTCTGGATGTTTAATGTTTAGATCTTTGGACGTTTATTACACAATTACACTCAAACTGCTCAACCTATTTGGATGAAATTCTGCACGAAGATAGTTTATAGCCTGTATGAAAATATAGGATAGTTTTTATCACGGGTCCACGCAGACGAAGTCGCGGGCGGAGGCTAGTTGTTCAAATATGGCTTATGATAAAAGGTGAGTCACAACGAGTCCCCAAATCCATAGAGTCGACAACGCGCTAATGTCTTCTCTGGAGTCGCAAGCATCCATTAACTACAGTGTTATATTTTTTGCCATTGCCATGGTATACAAATATGTAAGTAAATCGACATCCTGGAGATCAATCAAATACCATCCCAACGCACTTCATTACGTACTTTTATTCAAAACCCTCTGACAAATATCTTTAAAATGCTCGACGAAATTAATTTTTCCCAGCTAATAATCAACGGCGAGGGTGAAAAGTAACTTCAGTCACTGACTCGTTTATAATGAAGAGAAACAAAGTTATTTTAGCATGGTCTTATAAAGCTGCCAATTCGTCTGAAAAACGTACTGCGGGAAGAGGAGTGATCATGTAACTTTTCGAACGAGCTTTGGGACAATTCAACTGTTATTTACACAAAAAGTGTATTTTTCTTATCTACCTGTCGCGCGTACAACAATGTTTTACGTGGTCGATCAACTAGGCTAGAGGTACGTAATGAATGATAAATAAATGCTCAAATAGGTAGGTACCTACTTTGTCATATAAATCTGAAAATATCAACGTAAAAGTCCTGACTAACTGACTGACTTACTAAAATCAACGCCCAGCCGTTTAGAACCCTGTTTTTTTCTCAATAGGTACTTTATATAACGTAATGTATTCACTAAAAAGGGATTTTTGAGTTCCACCCTCTAGGGGGTAAAAAGGGGGTTGAATGCTTCTATGGGGATAAAGTAAAATAAGTGAGAGACTTGAAGCTTTGTGTATCCTTATTACAATACAAGAAATAAAAATTTACAAGTCGCGGGCGGAAGCAAGTTATTATAAAAATCTTCCATAGGAGTCAAACGTCTTTGGACGTACTTATGCAAACAGGAACCAACGCACACGATGACAGTTTTGAGATAAAGCGATTTTTGTCTAAAACGTGTAAAGAATAACTATCTAAAAGTTATAACGAAAAGTTTGATTGTAATATGAAACAAAACCATATTTTCTAGAGTTTTTACTTGTAAGAGGCTCAAAAATCAGTACCAATACTGGTTTTTTTCCCTTAAATTGTCGATGGTTCCTTTTAACAAAAAAGGTTGAGTGTGGATTGGTTCCTTGTTAGTTTGCTAGTAATAATGCAATGGTGCTTAATAACGATAATAAACATATGTTTTAATTACTTCATTTAAACGAAAGAAGAGTACAAATGTTAATTTATAAAATATTTTACACAAAAACAGTTCTACATCATCAACCTATGTATTTCATTTCAAAGTCCAATATCTCAAAAACGGCTGAACAGATTTTCATAAAACATGGCTAAGAACATTTGAGATAAAATAATCTATGACACAGAAGAAACCGCATTCAAATCGGTCCATCCGTTTGGGAGCTACGATACCATAGACAGATACACAGACACGTTAACCTTATAACACCCCTCTCTTTGCGTCGGGGGTTAAAAAGATATCTGCAGCCAACTCAGTTACTATTCACTAGTTTCCTCTTCCATTTCGAAGTCTGGTTCACCTGAAAAGCCTTATTCAGGATGACCGAATATGTTCATCAGGGACTAATTTAACGTAGAAATTATGATTGACGTGTGGAATCAGATGCCGAAGGCTTTTCAAGTCTTTTAACTTTGCGTCTGCGGTTGGCTTTCCTGATGGCCACAGGGGCTCCATTATATCCTTGGTAATATTAGTCACCCTTCCAAGCAGATCTTTGCTGAGTGGCCTAATTAAAGTACGAGAGATATGGATGGACTTTTTCTACGAGTTAACGGAAATAATAATTTATTAAACAAACTTGGTATCTATTGAAAATTTCGTATCTATTAATCTATTAGAAACGAAGTGCAGCCAGCCGCTTTTTAGGGTTCCGTAGTGGACTAGGAACCCTTATAGTTTCGCTTTGTCTGTCCGTCCGTCCGCGGATAATCTCAGTAATCGTTTGCACTAGAGAGCTGAAATTTAGTACTAATATGAATATCAATCACGCCGACAAAGTAGTAAAATAAAAAGTGAAAAAAAAATAGTTTTCCTCCCCTATACGTAACGTGGGGAGTGTTTTTTTTTTCATTTCAACCCTAACGTGTGATATATTGTTGGATAGGTATTTAAAAATGAATACTTTGCTGAAATCATTTTTTGATAATGTTAATATTTTCGGAGATAATCGCTCCAGAAGTTTAAAAAAATGTGTGTCCCCCCCTCTAACTTTTGAACCATAAGTTTTAAAAGTATGAAAAAAATCTCAAAAGTAGAACTTTATAAAAACTTTCTAGGAACCATATTTTTATTTAATAAATAACTAACCGTTCGAATAATAAATTGAACTGTTTTGCTTTTTAAGGGAATTAAAGGGTGGCGCTTATATGTAGGTATTACCTACTTATTCACATTGAAGACTACTATCATAAAAAGTGCATTATTATTTCTCGTCAAAATATAATTTTTGAGTGGTTTTGAGTACTCTCCTTAAATATAAAGTAAAATAAGGTTAAAGAGTTTTATTTCATATAACTTTACCGATGTAGTGCATAATGGTTTCCCATCGTTTCTTCACGGAAACATACGAAGGTGGCTTACTATTTCAGTCAGTCTCGGTACAAAAAGTACTGAGGCTGATTGAAGTAGTTCGTGACAAATACGAACGACGTGTCTGAGAAAAACGATGGGAAACCATTAATTATGCATCTCTACTTCCTTCCGCTTATCTTTCTTTTATTCTTTCTACTTTATTCCATACTCGAACTTATTAAGGCGCCGTAGGTTCATGGTCTTCTCTCCCTCTCACTGAGCATAAGCGTGAGCGAGATGGAAGTGCGTGCTCGGAAGCGCGGAAATCATGTTTTTTAATTTTAATTTTTTGGCCGTTTAAATAAATAAAAAAGTAAACACTGATTTCCCTCAAACATGATATTGGCGATTTTTAGAAGCAATTTTAATATTTTTAGCTTTTGTTCGTAATTTGTAACAAATATTTTAAGTGTATTTTAGACCCTTTTAGACCTATGTTCGTGATTTTTTTCTATAGAGCGAAAAATGCTTAATCATGTTTCTAAACACTGAATTCCCTGCAGAAAAGCCTCAAGATTACTATTCGTATTTTTTTTAAACCATATTATTATAAACAGACGCATTATATTGTTTCAAAAACACTGTTCGCTTAACTTCGCTGAACCTACGGCGCCTTAACTGCCAGTGTCTGTTTCGAAACATCTGTTCCTAAGGGTGCCTACCCTACATGCAACATTTACAATAAATACTTGCTGCTGATAGTGTGGAAAAGTCACATTGCATAATACATGGACGTATTAAATAGTGAGACTTAAAAATGTGAATTCATGACAATCTTTTATTGACCTTTTTTTGTTCGTTCTCATCGTATGTTTCACATATAAAGTATAAGTAATCGGATACCGGGAGCTTGCTGAAAAATGTTCCCCAACAACTTAGGTACCTGCCTACTTATATATGTTACCGACAGATTATGGACATCGTCAGTTTATAATGTTACTAACTTTATTGTAAACTGTCGAATAATTGTCATCATCCTCCTCATCATCATCATCATCATCAGCCTATATACGTCCCACTGCTGGGCACAGGCCTCCTCTCATGTATGATTTGGCATAGGTATTACTTTACGAAAGCGACTGCCATCTGACCTTCCAACCCATAGGGATAACAACTATAACAAGACATTATTGGGATTAGACCGGTTTCCTCACGATGTTGATGTTTTCCTTCACCGAAAAGCTACCGGTAAATATTCCGTACATAAGTTCCGAAAAACTCGTATAATGTCGAAAAATTGTAAACTATCAAAATTGGCCACATTTCAATGCATTATTTTTCGTTAGATTATAAAATACTAGTTTCTATTGTTTCTACCCGCGCCTCCGTCCTCGTATATCGTAGCTCCATACAAATTTTCCCCTCCATTTCACCCCTTTAGGGGATAATTTCAGAGATAAAAACTATCCTGTTAACTAAATTGACGGTGTTCATGGTATCGGTATATACTTGTACGTATATGTAATACATATACGTACAAGTATATAAATTTAAAATTATCATTCATTTCAAATTATCTGTAAAAATTAACCTGAAAATGTTATTAATAAATTTTCATTACCATTTTTTTTACATTATTACCGTAGAATACAAACTTATATTAACAGTGCAAGTTATACAAAAAGTTTTAAAACCTTTCTACCACTACGTAGCGCACGCGCAAAGGTTAGAGTCCACTCGCTTGACCACATACTCGTAAAATGCTCTTGAGTGAAATAGCGCACTCTAGCTGGAACCGTAGCGTAGTTATATTACCTATGCTACCTTTTAAGGATAGTGCGGAACGTGACTGTGCTAAGATGCCTCAAACTAGGAAAAAACTGTAACTCTATTGTAAGAAGGTCCTTTGTGGAGACACATAGGAAAAGTTTCAACACACGTCCAACATCAACAACGTATAAAAAATAAAAAAACATTAAATTTTATTATTGTACGTTTCCTTAGTAAAAAAAAATATTATTACGAATATAATATTTTTTTCTCTTTCCCACTTCTTTGGCATTGCCCGCTTTATAATATTTACAGCATTTCGATACAACTGTTATTTTTCAAATTCGTTTACTTATTTGTCGGATTGGCGAGCGTAAAAAAAAACAAATTCAAGGCATTACAGAAATAAAAGCAATATGCCAAATGTTTGTTTCAAATTGACATTATGAAAAAGTGGTACTGAAAAAGTAATCAGCTTGCCAAAATAAAAACAAGTTTTGCTATAAATTACCACCGCCAGCATAAAAACAACTCCATATTTTTCCGACAATATTTCAGTGCAATGTCATCAGTGTTAAATCAACAATGGAATACCTTCAACCTATACTCAACTCTAATGTACTCATCATAAAGTTCTGTTTCGAACGTCAAATGAGGTGTCGCATTGTGTCGGTAACATTATCATGGATATTTTTATTATCTGTATTGAAAGGCGTTATCCCGCTAAATTATGGCGTTTTATCTCTTTCCGTTGCTGTAAAGGGATCCCCGTGAAACATTTTTACTATGGTATTCCGATACTTCATACTGACTTCAGTAGGTATTTGAGCCTACTTTTTAATCGACAAATGAGTTCATAAAATGGCATCCATATACAATTTTGCGTGGACACTATATAGGGTGGAAAGTTGAGATGGGGCAGTAAGGGCATCTACTAGATCCCTTGCTGATACGCGAAAATGGTCATAGGAGACCTTTACTAACTTTTAAATGACCACAATCGACTTTCACAGATTTTTGATAAAATGTACAGTCAGCGAGAAAATCGACGGATTTGACTTTTTTTAAATGCCAATCGTTTCTAGTTCAAGTATTAAAATACTCTTTGAGACCAACTGGAGTATTACTTTGATTTGTGGGTGTTCTAGTACTAGAACCTTAATTGGTCTCAAAGAGTATTTTATTCGCGTAGCAGCAAGGGATCTAGCAGCTGCCCTTACTGCCCCATCACAACTTTCCACCCTGTATATGCAAGTATTTGTTTGTTGTTTTAATTATTGTTGTCTATTCATGCGACCTAGGGTGGGTTGCACCAGGTTACGACTAGTGCCTCTATGTCTTCTAAATTTTTATTTTTAAAAAGTTACTCTCCAAAGGATAGCCGTAAAATTAACCAACCTGCTCACGAAACGCGAGCCGTAGTTGAGAACAGCGGGACATACACCGGACCGACAAAAGATTATCGGCCCAAGCTGAAGCACAGAACTTCGTTCGCTTCGCTCTCTCGTTCGATTACAGACGGATCAACGTTAAATATGGCACCAGCAGCTGTCACTCCATAGAACCTTGTCAACATTTCTATACATTCAGATTATAAGGGGTGTTCCCTTACGATTACAGACTGCGTTGCACCGCACCCTTAATGATAACATTTTAATAGTACATTACGTAACTAAGGCGATGAATTCTTGAATGCCCCAGATCGCATGGTATGCCTCAGGGCGCTTAAATCTGCGCTCTGGCGCTTTACGAATTACCGCCCATTTTTGTGTTGAGTACAAAATTTTACGACGTCACCTGAAAGCGTATCACGGTTGCCATTTTATCACTTATCGTTGTGGATAAGACATCCGTCACTCTCGCGCTCGCATACTTGTCAGAACGTGACGGATGTCTTATCCACAGCGATAAGTGATAAAATGGCAACCGTGCTACGCCTTCTGGTTTCTCAAGTTTTCCCGTACGCGCAGCGTGCAGTAAAATTTGCGTATGTGCAATGTACATTTACGTCACACCTGGCCACAATGCCAGTTTTACTGCACGCTGCGCGTACGGGCGCACCTTCGGTTCGGGCCACAAACACCTGCGATCTGGGGCATTCACGAATTCACCGCCCTAGTCACGTAATGTACTATATCAACTTTAACATTTAATAAGAGCCCTCGCTGCCTTATTGCAATTTTTGATAGATTTTATCATATCTTCAACCCTTACTCTTAGTTGTTAAAAAAATATATGTGGATAGTATGAAAGAGGATTTTTTTCTCAGTCTTCCGCTTTATGATGACCGTTAACTGGTTAATAGGTAGTGTTAGACTGTTCAGAAATAAGACAAACCATTAGTCTACGAGATATTTATTTTCCCTAACAGATATAAAAGGGCTCAGCTGATGGCGTGTGCGTATCGTGGCGCGGACCGCGGGCAAATGGACGTCAGCACTCCGGCGCTGCAACACCCCACCGCGGTGCGGGGTGAGGGAGGGGTCACACGTATTCACAGACGATTTCTACCATCTCTTATAGTCGACCATCCTGACAATGTAATACGACCCCGTATTATCTGAAATTCAAATAAACATATTAGCCTTTGGAACTTGTTCATTATAGGACCAAAATAAAAACAATCAACCTTGGCCAGCCTCAAATCTAACTGATCTTAACCTTGCTGGTCATGAACTTAGTCTAACTGACTTTGCTCACGAGACTGGCCTTATATAATACGTCATTGGTTTCAAACCTAACCGGTCTTAGCCTACACGGCCATAGGCTCCATCTATCTGATGATCCTGAGCCTACGAAACCAAGACAAGTACTTTGCGTCCTTGGCCTCAAACCTTACTAGTCTTAGCCTGACCGGCCATAAGCTCCATCTGACTGATGATACTGAGCTTACGAGACCAAGGCACAAGCACTACACGAATTAAATAACCTCTGACCAATCTGACTATAGGTTCCATCCAGCTGATGATTCCGAACCGAAGTAGCTATGGTACAAGGCATGAAATAAAACAAAATAAATCCAATACCAAAAATTGCGTCAACTAACCTTAACATTAGACATGACCTGCACTCATGTCAAATATTGTGTTTTTGTTTGGTTATCTCTGTTGGATTCAATAATAACACAATTCGTTCGTAGTCATAATTGTTATTATACACTAATTAACAAGTAACTTCGAGGAGTGTTTTGGATTAATCGATGTTCATGCCAATATCGATTCTTCCTGTTCGCAATTCTGTACAATCTGAATTCCACACAATTAGCATTTCACCACATTCGCCATTGTGCACAGTCCATATTTGTGTACATAAGCGATTCTTCCTGTTCGCCATTCTGCACAATCTGAATTCCACACAATAAGCATTTCACCACAATCGCCATTGTGCACAATCGTTATTTGTGCACATTAGCGATTCTTCCTGTTCGCAATTCTGCACAATCTGAATTCCACACAATAGTATTTCACCACATTCGCCATTGTGCACAGTCATTATTTGTGTACATAAGTGATTCTTCCTGTTCGCAATTCTGCACAATCTGAATTCCACACAATAGTATTTCACCACATTCGCCATTGTGCACAGTCGTTATTTGTGTACAGTAGTGATGTATTCACACAATCGTGATTATTCAAGACTGCTTCAGAAAACTACCCACTACTACAAGCGGATAGAATGGGCCTTGGAATTTCCTACTTTATTGTAAGAAAACTGCATAAAATGAGACAGTTTCTTTTTTAACTGTTATTTAAAGATATTTGCTACAAATATATGAAGCCAAAAACACGATTGGATTCATTTGCCTCGATAGATTAGGATCGCAAAGTTTAGTCAATCGTAGTTAACTAAAAACCTGAATATTTTTTTTGCTATTAAATTTTGAGTATTCATTTTTGTATCATTTTATTCCTTATTAATTACTAGACGTGCCCGCGGCTCCACCCGCGTGAATTAATTATATTAATGTATTTGTCAAAATTGTATTATGTTCATGAGCCCTGCTTAGCAACGTACCGATATGGAAATAATACCAGTATACAGGTATTTTCAATATTTTCATATAAATTTATTAAAATGTCAACATGAAACTCAGTAATAAACACAGGCCTCCTCTCATGGATGAGAGGGAATGGGCAGTAGTCCCCACGCTGGCCCAGTGCGGGTTGGGGACATTCGTGAGGAAACCTGCATACATCCACAAAGAAATTCAAAGGTGTATGTGAAGTCCCCAACCCCGCACTGGGCCAGCGTGGGGACTACTGCCCGTTCCCTCTTATCCATGAGAGGCCCGTGCCCAGCAGTGGGACGTATATAGGCTGATTTATTTATAATTATTTTTTTAAAAAGTGCTTCAGCCATTATAGCGACACAGTCTCATAATTTTCAGCACTTAGTAAATTTTTACCCAAAGTGGTGTCATTATAACACCTATTTTCATAGACATCAAAACTATTCTCTAAGGAAGTAATTGTCTGCACTTTTACAAAAAAAATAACGACGAAGACACCGAAACCCCCGCCGGTGACTTCTAATCTACCCGCCACCCGAGTCGGATTTGCCACAATAAGTTTTTTTTTAATTAACTTCAAAAAAGCTATTTAGAATATATATATAGTCCCTGAGTTGGCCACTAATATCCACACTTTCCAACTCTCATAACTTCATAATAAGTCCCTGGGACGGCCACCCTTTGCTATATATATCCCAACCGTTATTTGCCTTCTTTAGCCAGTTGCCTCCGGCCGTGGCTGCTATGTCGTTGCTCCAGCGCGTACTGTTACAGTGAGCCTCCGTGGAGCTTGAAAAAAACTCTTGTATACACCCAAGCAGTTTATTATCCCAATTACAAACACTGCACGACTTATAGTATCACTGAAAATATTTAAATCAAAATTAAAGGTCAGAGTATAGCAAAGGGGGCGCGATTAAGTTTTTTTCCGCTCTTTTATAAAAAAAACAACCAAGAAGACGGCGGCGGGAGCAGAGCTCCCGCCACCGTCTTCCAACCTATCCGCCATCCGAGTCGGTTCACGATACCGAATTTTTTTAAGTCCCAGAACCGTTTAAATAACTGATTTAGGAGCCAATATCTCGGTAATTATCAAATATAGAGAAAAGTTGCCCATACAAAACATGCTTATTTTAGCGTCTTCTATACGATAGCATCATAAAAAATAGGTGTCATAATGACACAACCCCCATCAAAACAAAAACTAAGTCCCGCGCCCCCTTTGCTATACCCCAACCAAATTAAATTACGACTGACATATGTTTCGTTAATATTTGGCGTTTTATAAAGTCATAATGCTGTCGATGCTTTACCTGTATTAGGCAATATTTATGTGGAAGCAAAACAGTTATGCGTGCATATAACAGTATGTGGCCGCCCTGACTTTCTTTTTACATCGGGGCCTTTCCATAGCATCACTTCTTTGGTCCATCTCTTGTCCGTGTATCACCCATCCCACTGCACATCACCAAGTGTCCAGCCCATCGCCATTTTAACTTAAGGATTTAGAGCAGGGCGTCTGTAGTTTTCGTCTAAGCTCGTATGCGCTCACTTTTCACTTTAAATGGATTTTCCTTATGTTTAACGTACTCCTTTCCATCGCGCGTTGTCCTTATTTTGGTTTTGGTCTTTACTGTGTAACTCCAAGTTTGGCAGCCATATGTAAGTGTGGGGAGAATGTTGGTGTCCATAACTATTTTTTTCATATGAAGTGAGTCGCCTTTACCAGTATTTTTTCCAACTTATGGCTGTGCGTCGTTCTATCTCGCCTTGTGTGCTATCATTGCTAAAAGATACTTCTTTTCCTAGGTATATGTAGCGTTCTACATACTCTAATGTGGTTTTGTCATTGCCTGTCACCTTGGTTTCAGCCTCGTTCATCCAGACTACTTTTTCGCTTTCTTCTCTGAATGAGTTGATCACTCTATTTTTTTGCTAGCAGAGGCGAGCAGTACGATTTCGTCCGCAATCCCGAGATGGCTTAGCCGCTTGCCTTTAATTATTATGCCTTCATGCTGCCAGGAAATATGATATCGTAAATAACCAAATCAAGGTCCAAATGAGAAAACACCAGTTCCAACCGATCCGAGCACTCGTTTCACACGATAACAAACGATAAATAATAATTATAAATGCAAATATAAAACAATTTTCAAAGTAAAGTTACAATAACACTGACACTTGACACTCTTGACAGTCTGACGGTGGCGGAACGTTCCATTTCATGTCAAATTCTCTTAAATTCTCTTACCGAAATTTCAAAGTTCGGTTTTCATTAATAATTATCTATAAATACTATGTTTTTTTAGCCGAATCAATTGTATAACGATTATACTAACGTGTAAATGTAGTCTCAGATATAATCAAATTACGTAAAATGGAGAGACCGATCTCTCAGATCCGAACGTCAGAGCCGAACATTTCCGAACAATGGCGACGCTTCAAATTGTCAATTTTGTCGAGATTTCATTACGTGATTTTAGAAAAAATATGGAGCAGAACCGGAAGCCTTTATGCTCTTGTTCTAAGTTAATATCAAGAGAATTGATTCGTACATTTATTTCTCGTGTTCGTTGCGTTGGTTTTAAGAAACGTGTCGCCAAAGATCGTGTTTTTTGTAAGGCGCTATCTCGCTCGTTCCTTCGTGTTTTATCCCGTTCTGATTTTCCGATTTTATATAATAGATGTGACAAACAAGTGGGATTTTATTTTGGAAAAAAATAAAAAAATACATAAATACAAAATTACACACAAATCGGGCACGGGTACAGTATCCGAGCCGGCAAATAACTTGCGCAACGCGGGACGAAGGATGTCCGTGAAGTTAGCGTAACAAGTTCCGGCAGATCAAGTTTTTGTTGGAGTTCTATTCGCATCCAACATAGTTCTATAGTTCCTGATACTTTTTAGGAATAGTTCCGGCCGCTTACCAAAAAAAAAATGGTACTATGGTTTTCAACCAAATGATATGCTAACTTCGCGTAGCATATCACTTTCTTCTGAATGGGCTAATAATTAGTATTCTGTCTTTATACAAGGTTCACAATGGTTCCTGATACTTCTTTTACATAGTTCTACCAAAAAAAAAATTTTTTTTATTTAATTTACCCAATGATATGCTGACTTCGCATGTGATATGCTGATAGTTTTTGAAGAGTTCTAGGCGTATTTAAGGTCTCGATTAATAGCTCTAGCCCTGTAGAGTACAGAACTCCGGAGTTACAACCTAAAGTGTCACAGCTAACCTTTTTTTTTCGATTTTGTCATTGTACTATAAGATGATGAACTATTTTCAAATGACCCTAGCTCGTTTGCAGACAAAAAATATACCTATACCATTACAGAATAACGAATTCAACATCCTCTAGCCTGATACAATCGTTATTTAGCTAAGAAAATAAATTGTATCTTTGTAGAGTTCAAACAGATGATATGCTAACTTCACATGTGATATGCTGATAGTTTTGGATGAGTTCTAGGGTTGTTTTTGACTTTAAATGACATGTCTAGCTGTGTTGAAAATAGAACTCTAGAGTTCCAGGCTCTACTGTCATCCTAAAATTATTAGAAAAGACATCAAAATGCCGATTTTGACTATTTAGGGCTTTAGTATAAAGATCTCTTCGAGCGTTCCTTGCTTGCCCGCGGTTTTAAAATGGTAAAGCTTTATCGATGTACGATAGAGAACACTACATCGCTAGACTGTCACTATTTTTATTCAAGCAGAAAATAATCACCATTTTGTTAAATTCATACAGATGATACGTTAACTTCACATGTGACATGCAGGTAGTTTTTGAGGAGTTCCAGGTCTATATTGATATTGTGTTGACAGCTCTATTGCTACCTAATAGAAAATATAGGAGTACTGGCCTCTACAATGACTGTAAAGGCAGAAAAAAATATGTTTGACAAAGAAGAGTTCGTCATTTTGAGTTTTCTTAACAAACAGGTGCTGCTGTATATGCTGACATTTTTAGAAGAGTTCTAGTTCTATGTTGACATTATTTTAATAGCTCTATTAACGCCTCTTTCAAAACAAAAGAGTTCCGGGCTCTACGACATCAGTGCAGGTAGAAAAAGGGTAGCTAGTAAGCTTCCACCCGAAATTGAAGTAAGTCTCCAATCAGATGTGCTATGCTGATATTTTTCGAGCAGTTCCAGGTCTCAATCAAGACTGATCTTATAGCTCTGATAATGGTCTGTACAGCTCTCAGGAGTTGTCGGCTATATGGAGTATTATAGCGTACAAGTATTTTTTTACTAAGTATAGGTCGAAAATTTGAGTTTTATAACAATCAGGTGTATATGCTGATATTTTTAGATAAATTTTAGGTCTATGATGGTAGTATTTTAATAGCTCTATCAATGCATCTTTAAAAACAAAAGATTTCCGGGCTCTTCGACATCAGTGCAGGTAGAAAAAGGGTATCTAGTAAGCTTACACCCGAAATTGAAGTTTGTCTCCAATCAGGAGAGAGATGCTGATATTTTTCGAGCAGTTCTAGGTCTCAATCACGACTGATCTTATAGCTCTGATAATGGTCTGTACAGAATTCAGGAGTTCTCGGCTATATGGAGTATTATAGAGTACAAGTATTTTTTTACTAAGTATAGGTCGAAAATTTGAGTTTTATAACAATCAGGAGTGCGATTTTTGAATCTCACTGGTGATATCAAAGTCACCGGTGACTAAAATTATCACCGATGACTTTTATGTCACCATTTTCCTAAAGCCGTATTTTTGAAAGTCACACGCTGTTTACCAACATGAAGAAATTTTACAATGTCAGTCAGAGATAATCTTCCCGTTACGTTCCTTTTTAAGCAGATGTTGTCCTTGATACCGGTTTATATTTTCTCATACTATAACTTAAAACAGATTCAAACGTAAAACGTAGCGTATCTGTCAGTGTCATGAAAACGAAAATTAAAGTTTTGAAAAATTCTTGGCAGATGTCACATACGTCAACTGTCAAAAACAATCGCTTGCTGATTTCAATTACGAGTGGGTAGGGGCACTCGTAAATCGATATCATAGGTATGACAAATGTAAGTCACCGATGAGTTTCAAAAATACGAACTTTTGGAAATCAGTCACATCGGTGAGAATTAGTCACTTGGTGAGATTCAAAAATCGATCCCCTGGTGTGATATGCTGATATTTTTAGATAAGTTCTAGGTCTATTTTGGTATTATTTTGATAGCTCTATTACGACTCTTCAAAAACAAAAGAGTTCTTGGCTCTTCGACATCAGTGCAGGTAGAAAAAGGGTACCTTCGGTTTGGGCCACAAACACCTGCGGTCTGGGGCATTCACGAATTCACCGCCCTTGTTACGTAATGTACTATTACACTACATCTTTAACACTTTCGCAACCAAGAACCCGCCTAGCGGGCGCCTACGCCGTAGTCGCTTTCCGCTACATACGAGGAAAACCGCAGGATCGGCTACGAGCGTAGCGCGTAGCGATTCTTGGTAGCGAAAGTGGTAATTTGGCGCTTTGCATTGGGTCATATCTACGATCGACTAAACTTTGCGATCCTAATCTATCGAGGCAAATGAATCAAATCGTGTTTTTGGCCTCATATAATTGTAGCAAATATCTTCAAATAACAGTTAAAAAAGAAACTGTCTCATGTTATGCAGTTTTCTTACAATAAAGTAGGAAATTCCAAGGCCCATTCTATCCGCTTGTAGTAGTGGGTAGTTTTCCGAAGCAGTCTTGAAAAATCACGATTGTGTGAATACATCACTACTGTACACAAATAGGTGGAGGCAGGTCCAGGAGCAAGGAAAATTTGCGACCGGTCGCTACTTGCGTTGGGTCTGTCTCTATGGTAGCGGCCTGTCCGGCGGTTAACATGGTAGATGGCCTCGGGGGGAGCTCACAGTTGCTAAGATCCTCGAGGCAAAACTGATTGGGATCCTTCACGAGGTTACCACCTGTTAACTGCCTAGTTCTACCGTTAGAAACAAGCAGAACGGAAACAATCAGTTGAGCCCATACTTTCATATCCCAACCCATCCTATCCCGTTCATCCCGTCTAATCAGCCGTAAGCGATGACATGGCATGTCGCAGCGGGCTTTCTATCCAAAAAGAAGGATGGTTAGCGGTAAAATGCCATCCGCGTGTCTGTGCCGTGCGCGGGGACCCGTACGGGTGGAGAGGGAGGTCCTGGTGGCTGAGTCGACCAGTGGTCGGGATAGTTACTGCTGGGAGACAACACTCTTCTTCGGCTCAGGATTCACCTCACACGGGCGGTCATGGTCTAGCCAGCCATGATCAATCGGCTGTCGTGTCCATTCTGATGGCCACGGGCGAGTGTCCTGGGGTATGGGGTCTGTAGTCGGTGGAGCACGGGTTACGAGTTGTCTGAGGAGATGACGAGTAACTCGGCACCGTGCGGACTCATGGACAACATACTCTTGGGGCGCTATGTCAGATTGGTAGCCCTGATGCGTTAAGCCCACACCCTGGGGATGCGCCCCAGGGTGTGGGCTCCGTGGTGGGTGGGGAGCCAATCTGATGAAGTAAGGGAACAAAAGGTCACATGGATACTATAAAACCTATGACGAAAGAAGGAGGGAAAGCCGTACCCGCAAGGGATGAGGCCAAAAAGGCGCATAGCGCAAATGCTGTACCGGCGGTACGCACTTCTGTCCCAGACAGTGGAGCGAGAGCGGGTAACAGCCGAGCAAGGGGGTCCGCAAGGACGCAGAAGGCGCGCAGCGCATTTAGAGGCAGAGGCCATGGTGGAGCAGTCCAAACCGGAGGCACCGTCCGATCTTTACCCCACGGGTTGAAAAGCGGACACGCCCAGCAGGCCCCCGCAAGGGGACCGGCTGGCGCAGGGGCCGGAGGGGAGGTCAGCGGAACTTTGGCCATCTGCAAACGGCCGGCCGGTCCTCTTCTGAACCCTGCTGACGAGCCGGGCGCCGTCGATAGCGTGTCCGTACCCGAGGGTGCAGATACGTGGTCCGGTGGAGGAGTCGTCGTAAGCAGGAGGCAATAGAGGCGAGACAACGCCAAGGCAAGGGCTCATACACTGAGCGAGGGCACCCCCGAGGATGCACCCACATCGGGGCCACGGATGGTGCAAAAGAAGAGGCAACTGGGGGCCAGTGGCGACTCTTCTCTGCTTGTCAGCGACTCCAAGCGAACGAAAGTCACAGGCTCGTTCGCTGAAGTGGCTGCAAGCGAGAGGATGGCCATCGTCCCGGAGGCCTTTCCGGCCGAGAAGATCGGGTTGGGGCATCTGGGCGCCATCCAGGGGCTCATTCTGGAGCTTCTGGTTGATGCTCCGGATCCCCTACCCCTAGTCACTCTCGGCAACGTAGTGGCGGGTGCTCTCCATGTCAATTGCCAAGGGAGAGAGTCCGTCGCATGGCTCAGGTCAGCAATCGGCAGTGAGGAGATTGAGGGCCTGGGCCTAAGGGTCATGGACGCCAAGGATCTTCCGAAACCTGTCAAAATGGCATGGAAAACGAAGATAGTTGGCGGCCATGACGTGAAGCTGCTTCTCCGTGTGCTGCAGAGGTACAATCCTGCGCTACACACGGAGGAGTGGAAGGTGGTAGACACCTTGACGTCGGACGCGAACACCAGGCGCATCATACTGATGGACCGGGTGTCGGCCGACGTTATCAAGGCAGGGGGCTACCACCTACACACGGGGGTCGACCTGAGCTCCTTCAAGCTCCTAGAGGACGCGGAGGAGAGTGCGCTTGAGGGGGCTGAGGATGGCGCTTGTGCAGGGACGGGCGCGGGGGGACCGACGCCGGGGGAGAGCGCGGGGGGTCCGCCGCCTGGGGAGGCCAAGGAGGGCACACCTCCAGATGGCAAGGTGCCAATTGCTATTGGCGAAAAGGCTGAGGAGGCTGAGACAGTCAAGGAGGAGGGGCAGTCGAAATCGGAGGCCGGGGACATGGCGGGCTCCAGTGACAGACCTGCTGAATCCCGCATGGCCCGAGAGTCATCACCGCTATCGGGGATTGGCTCGGAGGATCTGCAGGGAATGGCAGAGCTGTACCTGGAGGCCTCCATGTCTCCCATGTCCTGCGACGAGACTGTCCAGGAAGTGGCTGCTGACCTCAGCAAGCCAAAACTATAATAGCGCCAATGGCGGGTTTAAGGTGTGTACAAATTAATCTACAACACAATAAGGCTGCCACTGCCCTTCTGGCAAGGCAGCTAAAATGCGACAAGTTCGATATTGCTCTTATTCAAGAACCATATATATATAAAAGTGAAATAAGAGGTTTAGGTGGAACGGGGGGAACAATTGTTCACCTGTGTCCAGATAACAACAATAACATGAGGACATGTATATATGTCAAAAATGGCATCAATGCTATGCCTTTACATGCTTTCTGTTAAAGGGATCTCACCACGGTGATGATCCAAAAAAAGGGGGAGCGTAAGGAGCTCATCCTATCATCAGCCTATCTCCCCTACGAGGCGACGGATCCCATCACACAACAACTGCAGGATCTTGTTGCATACGGCAGCCGGGCGAACACCAACCTGATAATCGGCTGCGACGCAAACGCTCACCATGTCATCTGGGGCAGCTCAGATGTCAACAGGAGAGGAGAGAAGGTACTGGACTTCCTGGTAAGCTCTTCTTTACAAATACTAAATAAAGGCAATGAACCTACCTTCGTCAATTCTAGGAGGGGGGAAGTTATTGATTTAACGTTGGCTACTAATAATACTAGTAACAAAATCAACTCATGGCACGTATCTGACGACATATCCCTTTCGGACCACAGATACATCTGCTTTAGGTACCGAACTAAAATAGAAATAAACACGGTACGAAAACGGAATCCTAGGCACACGGACTGGTCGGCCTTTAGAAGGGATCTAAAGGTGGACCTAGGAGACCCAAAACGCAAGCTCAACTCTATTATAGACATAGAATTCGAAGCGGACAAAATAGTACAAGCCGTATACACGGCCTTCACTAATAACTGCCCGGAGAAGAAAACCCTGGCTAAAAAGTTACCATGGTGGACCCCAGAGATAGTTAAACTCAGGAGGGAAACTAGGGCAATATTCAATGACGCAAAGGCATCTAATGACTTTGGGTACTATGCACAAAAACTCACAGAACTCAGCAAGGCTGTGAGGAAAGCCAAAAGGAGAGCGTGGAGGAACCACTTCGATCAAATTGAGTCAATACCAGAAGGAATGAGACTAACAAAGGCACTAGCGACCACAAAGTCGGCCCCGCTCACATCCATTAGGGACAATGACGGTAGAATGACGAAAACGGGGCTGGAAACCCTTAAGGTAATGTGTAACACGCACTTCCCAGGCTCAGTAATACACAACAGCGTAACAGACGATGGTGCAATTAGTGCGTTGGAACAGACCACAAGTACAACGAGACACAATTGGGACACGTCCAAAAAGGTAGTAGATCATAATAAGATAAAGTGGGCACTTTCAACATTTCAACCTTACAAAGCCCCGGGGCCAGATGGCATCTACCCCATTCTACTACAAGAAGGCGCTAATGTACTAATCCCGCATCTTAGCAGATTGTACAGGGCGTGCTTGGCCTTCGCACACGTGCCACGGGTGTGGAGGATGGTAAAAGAAACCTATCTGCCCAAACCGGGTAAGGCGGATTACAGTGAAGCCAAATCGTATAGGCCGATAAGTTTATCGTCGTTTTTCCTCAAAACACTGGAGAAATTGGTAGATAGACACATAAGGGATGGCCCATTAAGGAGGCATCCGCTGCACGAACTACAATGTGCATACCAGCCAGGGAAGTCAACGGAAACCGCACTTCACCTGGTAACAACCAGGGCTGAATAGGCTATAGAGAATAAAGAACTATGTCTGGCAGCTTTCTTAGACGTGGAGGGAGCGTTCGATTGTACCACGTATAAAGCTATCAGCGAAGCAGCTGCAAAACATGGTGTAGAGCCCACCATATGTAAATGGATAGGCAATATGCTAAATGGCAGACTAATAAAGTCATCACTCTTAGGGGATGAGATAATGGCCACGGCCACAAAGGGATGTCCACAGGGTGGAGTACTCTCACCAACTCTTTGGAGTTTGGTGGTGAACTCACTCCTGGTAGAACTCAATAAAGGTCCAATCTTCAAGGTAGGATATGCTGATGATTTAGTGATACTGGCTAATGGGAAGTTCCCAGGCACGGTATCGGAAATCATGAACAAGGCATTGCAGATAGTGGAGAGATGGTGCAACCGGCACCAATTATCCATTAATCCAGGCAAAACTGTAGTAATACACTTTACTAGGAAAAGGATCCTTCGAGGCGTACAGCAGTTAAAACTGTACGGGAGGGTACTAGAACTGTCCAATGATGTGAAATATCTAGGTGTCACACTAGATAAAGAACTGAACTGGAAGAAGCATACAGATCTCACCATTACAAAGGCACTGAGGGTATTTGGAATGTGTAGATCAGCGTATGGCAAAGCATGGGGATTGAACCCAAAGGTACTTAAGTGGATCTACACTATGATGGTGAGGCCCATATTATTGTACGGTAGCCTGGTATGGTGGCCAAGGACTTTAATGAGCACATGCAGAGAGGCTCTGATGAAGGTGCAGAGATCGGTATGCATGGCTATAACAGGGGCGTTTCGTACCACGCCCACAGCGGCGCTAGAAGTCCTACTGGACCTACCGCCACTTCACTTGGTGATTAAGTCAGAGGCGCGCAAATCGCTCTACAGATTAAGAACCCTTGGACTGTGGAGCGAGGGTAAACCAAAGACTAAACACACAAACATGGAGACTGATGGTTTCTTAGACAGAATAACAAGCATGGGAAGCGACAAAATGCTACCCAAGTTTGTATTCCATAGGAACTACACAACAAAAGTTCCATCCAGGGCTGAATGGGCCGAAGGTCTAGAACCACCGAGGTCTGGTATCGAAGACAGTATATGGTACACGGACGGATCAAAAATGGGATCCGGTACGGGAGCAGGCATTTATGCGAATGACTACAGTAGTAGTGTAAGCATGGGTAATTTGGCAACCGTCTTCCAGGCGGAGACATACGCCATAATTGCCTGTGCACAGGAGAATATAGACAGACAAACCAGAGGGCAGACCATCTATATACTCAGTGACAGTCAAGCGGCGCTTAAGGCACTTACGGCGCCGAAAGTGGAATCTAGACTAGTCTATAATGGCGTCCAGGCACTGAACAAGCTTGGAAAGCACAATAAGGTGCAACTGGTTTGGATTCCAGGGCACGAGGGCTTCATTGGCAACAAAAGAGCGGATGAGCTTGCAAGAGGGGGGTCAACAAACCACTTTGTAGGCCCAGAACCATTTGTGGGACTCTCACAGGGAACCAAAATCTCGGCCTTTAAAGCCCACGCCAAAACCAAACACCAACACGAGTGGAGGAATGAGGCGAGCTTAAGGCACTCTAAGCTCTTCATAGAAGGAGTGGACTCGGGCTGGACTAACAAACTCTGGAAATTCAGCAGGAAGCAGCTCAGAACCATATCTGGGGTGTTCACAGGTCACTTCGGGGTCAAGGATCTCTTGGCCAAGATGGGACTATCGGACAGCTTAGACTGTAGAATGTGTGGCGAGGAGGATGAGACTATGGAACACTTATTGTGTGAATGTCATGCCCTTGCCAGACAAAGAATGAATTACTTTGGTAACGGCTATCCGCAACCAAAGGAATTCAAGGTACTCCCGCTCAGCTGCATCATCCGCTTTGTGGAAATGATGGAGCGAAGTTGGGAGTAGACATAAGGAGAGGGCAAATGCACAATAGATCCCACTGGGTCGAAGTGCATCCGAAGGGGCCCTCATCTAGATAAGATAAGATAAGATAAGATAAGTACACAAATAACGACTGTGCACAAATACAAAATACAAATACAAATACAAATTATTTATTCTGCAAATAGGCCACAAGGGCACTTTTACATGTCAAATGTAGTTTACAATAAAAATAATAATCATACAATAAAAGATTATAATCTAACACAATAATAATTTAAAATTTGCACATTAACGACTGATATAACAACACACTAAATGTCACAAAGTAAATGAAAACAAAACAAAATACGACCATTACATGCGATTAGAATAAGGTCTGTGCATTAACAGAAAGTTAATGATATTAATTCAGTATTCCAGAGATGTATAAGGTCTCTGAGCGTCCAAATACAATCAATAATTATTCAATGTTCGTAGAGATGTATACGGTCTCTAAGCGTCAAAACAAAACAATAAAAAAAAGGAATATTAATGTAATATTGTCAGTGATGTACATGGTCAATAACAATAAAACGTGTCAAGATCGGAATGATGTCTCTCGTCAATACGATAATAATAAAATAACACTAAGTAGTATTTAAGAAGTTGGGTACTATGCCCTTGCAAGCATGAACAGTCCGGACTCCACAAACAGCACCCGATCACGAGTATGACGCATATCTCAGCCATCGCCTCCCTCAACCATATGTTAGGGAAGGTGGCGACCCGATCAACGACGCCACCGTAAGCAAAGCCCTTTAAGCGAGCATGACATATTCAAGCCACCGGACAATGTTAAAAAGCAAAGATTAATAAGCGACTTGCTCGGCGAGAAACAGCATTACGTGCTCTCTTCTTACATAAAATGGAACAATTATTTCAGGTAGATACTTATAATGTGTATTTAGGTATATTCCTAATAGAATTAGCCTACTACTGGCTTAAAGGCATTTTTGTCGTTTAAGAAATCGTTGACAGTATAATACGCCTTGCTTAGCAAATTACTTTTAACATGAGACTTAAATTGACTGAACGGTAAATTAACAATTTCGGTGGGTATTTTATTATGAAAACGTATGCAGTTCCCCACGAACGACGTGCTAACCTTGCGGAGACGACTGGCCTTCACTGCGATCTTGTTTTTACTTCTGGTGTTGTAGTCGTGGATATCGCTGTTGAGTTTGAACTCGTGAAGGTTTTTTCGCACATACATGATATTCTCAAGAATGTATTGGCATGCTACAGTAAGAATGTTTGCCTCCTTAAATTTGTACCTGAGAGATTCTCGAGCTTTTAGTTCGTATATGGAACGTACAGCGCGTTTCTGTAGCACGAATATGGTCTGGATATCAGCTGCTTTCCCCCACAACAGGATTCCGTAGGACATAACACTGTGGAAGTAACTGTAGTACACCAGCCTGGCGGTCTCAACGTTTGTTAACTGTCTTATGCGTCTTACTGCATAGGCTGCCGAACTAAGTTTTCCGGCTAGGGCGGTGATATGTGCCTGCCATTGTAGTTTTGAGTCCAAGGTGATACCTAAAAACACTGTTCTATCTTCAATTTCCAGTTCATCACCCTTTAATTTGATCTTGGTATTGTTTACCTGCTTGACATTAGGTAAAGTGAATCTGATACACTTTGTTTTCTTGGAATTTAGCAGTAAATTATTTGCTGTAAACCATTTCACAACAGTGTTGAGTGCATCATTAATATCATCGAAGTTTTCCTCTTTCCTGTCTACCTCACAATGGCGAATGTGGTGAAATGCTATTGTGTGGAATTCAGATTGTGCAGAATTGCGAACAGGAAGAATCGCTTATGTGCTCAAATAACGACTGTGCACAATGGTGAATGAGGTTAAATGCTAATTGTGTGGAATTCAGATTGTGCAGAATTGCGAACAGGAAGAATCGATACTGGCATGAACATCGATTAATCCAGTGTTTTAACAACCACAAAATGAACTAACCGATTCACATTTGTAATCAATGACATCAAGATGTGAAATTAAACAACTGTTTAGTTTAGTTTATTTCATTTCATTGCACAATTTCCACATGATATAGTATATTTTACTTAATTATATTACTTATCGTGCAGCGATCGTCGACGTATGTAATAATAATAAAACATTAAAATTTATATAATAAGGTATAGGTACAATAAATGTGTGTACCTACAATTCAAATTAAATTAATATTAAATAAAATGTCATTTCCAATACAATTAATACAGCATACAAAATTAAGTCAGGTTATTCCTGTGTATAATCAAATCACAACGTCAAGAGAAGTGTATGTCAATAATTTACAATATAAAATACAATAGAAATAAAGTACCAAATAGTACCAGTCAGATAATATCAGAGATTTAATATAAAGCAATGTCAAAATCCTAATATTAATTACTTAGTAACTAATACAAATAATAATAATTCTATATAATTGAAAATAATCTATTGTTGTACAATTTCATTGTATTCATTGACTGAGTAAAAGGACTTTTTCAATAAAAGGTTCTTCAAATTACGCTTAAACATTTCCTCGCTTGTCTCATTTCTTATTTCGGCGGGAAGGCGCTCATAGTACGTCGGCCCTATAACTCTCGCGTTTTTAGCGTGTAGTACCGTGCGACGCGGCACCGTCCGAAGTCTTCCCGTGCTACGAAGGCACTTTCCCGTCACCTCCACCCGCTTAAACTGGATAATAACATTAGCAAAACAGTAACGATATCGTGTTTAATCACTCTCATTTGGAAGATTTGTTAACAAGACTTTTATTTATTTTAGATGATTAATTCAATATATTCATTAGGTATGACAGAGAGTATCACTCATTACTCAGAGATTTACTTTAATTAATATCGCTTTTTCATGATCCAACGTTACATTTAAACTAAATCATAAACTCCAAATTGTGTAACCGCTCTATACGTTTACTATCATACGATTTGCATTAGAATTTAAACGATCCGCTACATCTTCGCGAATTTTATCAGCATCGGCATACCCTTGATACGGAAAAGGAACATTAAGAGGAAATCGAGGCATAAAAGGGAATACCAAGTTTTCGGGACTCTTTCCCGTGGAATTATTTATAGTTGAATTTACGCAAAGCTGCACCTGAAACATGTGGTCTACCCAATCATCGTGCTTGTCTCCAATACAAGCAGTGAGAGACTGTATTTAAAACCGTCCTACTACGCGCTTAATAATGTCTTGACTTAATAAGTTGTCAACAATCTGTTTAACCTATTCCTGCTTGTGAGGTGCGATCCTATACGGCCGGTAATAAAAAAGGAGTAGTACTAGTTAACTTGATAGACGTTTCCATATTGGAGGAGCCTATTCGGCCCTCTTGTCCTGCAAAACAATGTTTACTGTACTAAACTTTGTCTATCTTCGCCCTGTAAGTCAGTATGTAAACCGTAATTTTAAATGATGTTTATTCAAATGCATTAATTTTTATATGACTATGACTTATTAGGTTTATTTAGCCAAAGCTTCCATGCGTCTAGCATTAAACTCCCTGTCAGGCGAACGATATTACGAGGGTTTAACAATAACTGTGCCGCAGTTGTACTCCTTGTCATCATTTAGGGATACTAACACCTTGGTACAAAGTCGTTTTATTAACAAGCGTAAACTTTAATATGCGATCAATTGAGGTAGGATTACCGGGTTAGGGTCCCTAATACTTTCCTTTTTTGCTTTATCGTTAACTGGTCGCAATTTTTACCCACCACTGTGTTAGGTAATTCGGTGAAAGCTCTCCCTATAATCATATCACTTTTCTTTAATTTGTCTTCAACCGCGAGGATCGGCACCGTAGCTGAGGCCTGGCCTAAACAGTATGAGTGGAGGGTTGTAAGTTCACTGACCGGACTTATAAGACTGCCACCGAAATCACGAATATAACGCGATGATCCCTGCTTAAATTACAAACCCGCACAACCGGCGGCGCTGCTCATAATGGTGTTAATTCGCATTATTTATAGAGGCAGTTTTGTGATATTTTCTGTCATTACATCTATATCCGAAAGTTTAAATAATTTGGGTGGCCTAGTACCAGAATCATTCTTTCGAAAACACTGCTCAACAACGTGACCCCACCTGCCGCAATTGGTGCATTGGTTTTGTTCTCTACACTCTGAACCATTGTGACCAAGTTTAGAACATCGGTCACACTGTTTGCCGTCGAGTTTTGTGCAACGCGATGCAAAATGACCCTTATTACCACATTTGTAGCAAGTGACGTCATCCCGCTGAGCCGGCTCGCGAACTGTTTTTGATCTACCCGAATCATAATGAACCGAACTAGCCTTACTTCTATTTCCATTATTAGAATCACATGCAGCATCCGTCAAGTACTGCAACAGACTTTTGGTATCTCGACAAGCGGCGCCGCGCGCCCCTGCTATCAAGAAAGGATCGTTTAACGTAAAAATAATGACGTTAGTTATTACATGTTCCGGTTGGTCGCATTTTTTTCCTAAAGATAACTTTTTATAATAAAAATCTAACACATTTTCATTATTTTCACGTTTTACAGTTACAAAATCATGTAGTTTTGAAGCTACCTTCCGCATCCTTCCAGAAAATCGCTCAATATCTTATGTTTCCATTGTTCCCACGTATAATCAATCTCTTGTAGTGAATTAAACCACAAGCGCGCATTTGCAGCTAACTTTGTAGTCATTTGATAAATAAGGAAACGTTCATTCCAGTTAAATATTTTCTTCAAAGCTTCCAAACGATTTAGCCAAACTTGTGTCACTCAATGAACCACCAGTAAAACAGGTATATTTTCTGATCCAGTTAATAGTTTGTTCATCTGACCTTGATCCGTTGCACATACTGTAGTAGCACCGAAGCTAGTGCTTGAAAATGTCTGCACGGTAGGTCTTGTTTCGCTGGTCATGGCCACGCGCCGCGCGAAGGCACCCGGCGTCGGTAGCACCGGCGACGGCGCCGCCGCCGTGCTCCCCGTCGCCTCGCTTCCCGCCGCCTGCGTCTGCTCGCGCGCCGACATGGTGGCGCCTACGCTACCAACTTGAACTGGCGCTGACAAAGACGTCGATGCATCTTCGTTTAATGGGCTAACTGTAACCGAAATATCCGAGATTATATTCTGCTGTTCTTGTGGCACGTCTTGCACTACGGCTGAGCCCTGATTAGACGAGTTAATTACTGTTCTTATTAATCGTTCTAAGTTATCTAGTCGCAAGTTCAGGTTACTGTCATCGACACCTGACTTTCTCCTTTTCGGTTCGGTTAGACTGTTCAGAAATAAGACAAACCATTAGTCTACGAGATATTTATTTTCCCTAACAGATATAAAAGGGCTCAGCTGATGGCGTGTGCGTATCGTGGCGCGGACCGCGGGCAAATGGACGTCAGCACTCCGGCGCTGCAACACCCCACCGCGGTGCGGGGTGAGGGAGGGGTCACACGTATTCACAGACGATTTCTACCGTCTCTTATAGTAGGTACATAATAAACCCGGTGTACATGGTACAAAAGGCAAATAACATTTACACTCTGTTAAGCTCAATCGTATATTTAAAAAGGAATAAATTATTTAAACATAAATAACATCAATTCTTGAACCAAACGGCGTCTCGAGAGACGATGGCAAGAGGCCGGGACCTGGTCCCGTGGAAGATGGGGCGAGTGTTAGTGTGTGACGCTACAATGTAGTGTTAGTACTCACTAGTCATGGGTTGATACGCTGGCACCGTCGCATCTTTCTCGGCATACCTAGTCGAGACCTTTGGGCCTTGGGGTCCATGTGCTCGAAAACATTACAACGAGCTTAGCAAAAGGCTTGTCATTAGCGGATTAGTATTGCTATTCAGCGAGGTAATGCTCCGGCACGATCACATCTTTGGTACGATGCCACGGGGGCCCTTTTTATCATCATCATCAGAGATTTTTAGAGATAGTTTGACACAAAACATCATCATTCTTGGCAGCGAAACCAAGCATAAGTACCAATTTGTGAGAGCCGAAAGCTCTCTTGCTTTTTGTACATCTAGCGACCGCATAGGGGCAATTACTCAAATATATACCAAATTGTAAGCTGCAAAAATCTAGTGAAACTAACAATTATTACTAATTTGTGACCCCATCCTCTCTTATTTTATATTTTTCCATCTAGCGGCCACATACAGCCAGAACCGAAAATGTTTTACTAAATAAGTAGGTAAGTATAGGATTTTAAAATAAGAAGGCGTCGCTTACACCCGGTGAAATCGGTTTTAGTATCAATGTGCCACAAAGTACGCTAAAGATACGAGTATCTCTTTCTCCAGAGTCTAATAGAAGCTCGTCGCCGAAGGCGAAGGGCTTTGACTTCGAGTATAAAATTCTTAGCGTACACAATACTTTTCATCACTTGCAAGGAAATGTTTATTTATAAATAGGTTTTCAAACATCGTATTTGAGTTTAAACCTCCTTGCTTTATAACTGACAAATGAGTGACAGATACAATTTAAGAAAATACCATTACGCCCTAGCTTATGTAGCTCTGGATGCCTGCGCATTATAAGGCCCTTTACGGACAAGCAAAAAAAAAAAACATACCAATAGTCAAGTAGACCGTGTCTTATTACAAAACATACGCGCCTTTAGGTTCAAAGCAACATCAAAACCTTCACTTGGATGGTCACACGCACATAATATGCTCTTGTCACCCTTACTTCCAAAAGGTCTTAACTTACACTGATTCCCATATGTAATACGACTCCTTCTAAATAGGTTTCTTTTGGGTGGTTTGCGCACCGATGAATACGTTTGGGGTTCAGATTACCGTTTCTTTATGAGTCGAGTGAGACAGTGTGTTGCTTATAATAAACTTGATAATTGAGTACTCAACTTCATACTCAATATAATTGAAGGAAAGATAGAGGGAAAGCGATGAAGACCTAGGATAAACTACACATAGCAACTCAAAAAGAGAGTGGATGCTAGGTCGTATCGAGATGTCAAAGAGGTTGCCTGGGCTCGGAATAGATGGAGGGCCTACTTTGAGCTACACCGACAAGAGCTTAGGTCTTAAATAAGAAAAATAAGACTTGGTTTCTTGATTTATTTTGTTTTTAAATAATACGGGCTTGTATCACTTGCAATTTTCATCAAATGACGCTTGTCTTTGATAACTTTGTGACGGTGCGTCGTTGGGCAGTAGGGGCTCGATGATGGAGAGGTGACCGGGATCAGGAAAACGGGTGAGACCAGGGCAGTAAGTATATATTTTCAAATAAAAAGGAAAGGCACCTGTAACAAACAGGTAATGCTTAGGCTATGATTTACAACGAATTTAGATTAGGTAAGTAACTTAAAACACTATAACTTAAAATAACAATCTATTGTGCCTTTAAACGGGAACTGATGGACAGGATGGCACTTATTTAACTTTTGTGCACTGGATTAAAACAAACACTATTAGATACTGGATAACTGTTGTAGTAAAATCTAAAAGATATTAATCTTATTTTATAACTTTTAAACTGTCTTGTGAGGAGACGTGTCTAGATCAATATTTTGGATCAAAGTGCCTTGTCAAGGAAACCTGCGCAATGACTGGAATTTCGAATACGGATTTTAAATTTGAAAATTTGAATATTATTGATTATAAAAGTAGCCAGTAGGTTGGTGTGTAACGTTCCGATACACGTATCGTTACACTACCGGGGCTGCCCTGGCAGGGGAAATCCTGGGCTGAAGGCCAAGGATTTCTCCGTACCTATAATAAGAATGAGATGAGATGTGATTAATTTTGGAGATGTGGGTGTTATTTACAATGTGTATTATATAAGAGTTGCGATTTTAGAAACATTAACCATTCATAAATTCCTTACATTCATCATTCTTGCAATATTTTGGTTAAGTTACATCAACCAAAATGTCTTTCAGTAGAGTATTCCTGTAACTAAGGATATATACTCGTAAAATCGCCCTCAATTGGTGTTTAGGCTTATGAATCAGTAACCACCCGCTGAAGAATTATGAAGTATGATTAAATATGTACAGTTAGTTGCATATAATGCTAGTTGATAATATTCAACTTAAAATATGGTAGGTACAATCCATCGTAGGATTGGACATACTATAGTAGTATTATACGTAAAAGCGCTTTATTAATATTACGCATGTAAAATAATATACTTGTTAGAGTCGTTAGTATATAAATATACAAGTCTTATTATGGAGACAGGTAAACGGTATAGGTAACTATGGCTTGAGCAAAACCAAGTTAAAATAAGCAAAATACCATCAGGAGTTATTTGCTATAGCAAACAAACATACGAAATAGGCAAAATAATAATGTCGTAGTAAGTCGACGTAATGTATCCGAAATGCGAATGATGAGGTGAAGTTTGTTTAAATTAAGTAGGTATGTACAATATATACAGTGGTAAGTAGAAAAGAATTAGGAGAAAAGTAACAAGTGTTGTAATTGTCAAAGTTGTGGTCATATGTTGTCGAAATATGACTGTTAAATTATGATAGCAAACAAACATTTAGCTTTGTATTTTGGGAATGGGTTTTAAGTCTTTTATATGCCAACGACCTAGTATCTTGGCAGACATGTCCTGTAGAACATAAACAAGGGGTGATATTTTTTTTACAACTAAACATTTTATAAAATTTGGGGCAAGTTTAGTAGAATAATGTTTAGATGAATTACTAATAGTGCAATTACGGTTCCAGACGATGTCGCCTTCGTTGAATTCGTAATGTTGGCGATGTTTATTATACGAAGAAGAATTGGTTTGGTGTGTTCTCCAAAATCGTGCTTGTACTTCGGAGAATACTGGTTGAAGAAGACCGATATTGTCGGCATATTCATCTCTGGGCGCGAATATAATATCATCAGTGAGGTCAAAATTATTGTATACCGAACCGCACGTAGGTAATTCGCGGCCAAATACAATAAATGCCGGTGTGTATTTGGTAGTTTCATTTACTAAAGTATTGATTGCGAATTGTATTTTATGTAAATTGACATCCCAATTCCTGTGGTCATCTTCTACAAATGATGAAATTGCTGTGGTAACAACCTTATCTTTCCACGGAATTTGGTTGTGCACATTTTATTGGACAATAATGTATTTTGGGTATTTGGTATGAATGGAATAGGTCAGTTATTTCTTGGCTAATAAATTGTGGACCATTATCAAGAATAATAGTTTGAGGTATACCATAAACCAAGAATACTAAATTTTCCAAGATATGAACGATTACTGACGAGGTAGCGCGTTTTATTGCAAAAAGAAGACAGTATTTTGAAAAACAACATGTTATGACAAAAATGATTTTTTTATGTTTGTGTGTGGTGGGCAATGGACCGATTAAGTCAATAGAAATGCATTGGAATGGACGGGAGCATTACTTAGGTTTACCCATCAGGTCAAGTTTAAGTTGAGTTTGGTGTTTGTAAGCTAAGCAAGTCTCACATTTGGCAATGAAATTTGAAACATCTTTGTACATGCCAGGCCAAAAATATTTCAACTTTATTCTATTCTAAGTTTTATATGTTCCGAAATGTGCGCAAGTAAGAGTGGAGTGGTTTTCAGTCATAATTGCATTTCTGTATTCTAGTGGAATAACCTCTTTCCACTTATACTCTGATTGGAGTAAGGAGGTTGTTCTGGAATATCTATATAATATATTGTAAGGAGAATCGAGTTTTCGTCGTCTACACATAGCTAGCTAGCTATAGAACCTGAGCGCGCCGAGCGCCCAACCACCACTCCTGCTCATTGACTCCGTGGCGTTTGTGGCGAGTGGACGTCTCCCGAATCTCCTTCTATCAAACGGTCGCGTGAGCCTTATCTTTTGTTTAAGTGATTAGTAATTAGCAAATCGGCAATCGTAATTTTAGTTAACATTCATAAGTTTGTAAATTGCTTTAAGTGTATTTTCGGCTTGTACAGTTGTAATCATCGCTTTAGTTTAAAATAAAACGGTTTTCTTGGTTTAATTTATTTTTATTCAGTGCACTTCCTCTATGTTCTTAACAATATTATTATTAATAAGATAATCTGGGGTTGTGTTTGGGTTTAAACTACATTTAGAATAAATATTAATATACCAGTCGTCATTTGTCTGTGAACTGTTGTAATTAATAACATTTACAGGTAGGGAACATGATAAGGCGTCTGAAATTACATGGTCTTTACCGCGTTTGTGCTTTATGTCAAAGTTAAATGTTGAAAGACGAATACTCCAGCGGGCTAGACGTCCACTCAGAGCATATCAAAATAATTGTACATAGTTAAGGGCCTTAATCTAATCTACGCTTTAACTTTTCTCATTTTCGTAACGGCAATTACCCATACATTTTATATGGTTAATTGTCGTTATGAAAATGAGAAAAGTTAAAGCGTAGATTAGGTTAAGGCCCTTAGCTATGTACAATTTGTTTGATTTTCACCCCACTAGGATTGTCGAGGTGGAGGAACCATTGTAAAGCGGAATGATCCGTGTAAATTGTGAATTTTACACCATTATCTAAATACTAAATAACAACGCCAATGTTCTAAAGCTAGTAGAATACTTAAGAGTTCTCTCTCTGTAATTGAATATTTTTTTTGGGGACCGGTTAGTGACTTGCTCATATAGGCTATGGGTTTTTCAGCACCATCGAATTCTTGAGTGAGCACAGCGCCAATGCCAAAACTTGAAGCGTCACAATGGACAGCAAAAGGTTTTGTAAAGTCTGGGCAAGCAAGGATAGGGGTGGAGATAAGAGCTTCTTTTATTGTTTTGAAGGCTTCGTCTGCCATTGTAGATCATTTGAATGGTGGAGCTTTTTTTGAAGTGGAAGTAAGTTTGGTCAGAGGTGCAACCTTAGTGCTGAAATCTGGAATAAAACATCTGTACCAACTAGCTGTTCCTAAGAACTTTTTAACTTCTCGTGGAGATGTGGGGGTGGGTATATCTAAGATGGCTTTAACTTTGTCAGGGTCAGTCTTTAATCCATGTTCATTTACTATGTAACCTAGATATTTAAGTTCTTTTTTGAAAAATGAGCATTTGGGGAACTTAATTGTTATGTTGGCTTCGGAAAGCTTTTGATGGACTTTGTTTAATAGTGCAATATGTTCATCGAAAGTTTCACTGATGATAATTATGTCATCTAAGTAAGTAAATACTGAATTATCAAGATTTTCTGATGGAAAGAGAGTATCCATAAAGCGTTGTTGAGTAGCAGGAGCATTGGTTAATCCAAAAGGCATTACACGGAACATGTACATTCCTTTCGATGGAACATGAAAGCTAGTCTTAGGTCTGTCGGAGGGCGTAAGGGTATTTCCCAAAAAGCTTTGGCTATGTCAATAGATGATAGGTATTTAGCGTTTTTAAGTTTGTTGAGAATGTCAGAGATAAATGGGAGCTTGTATGCATCTTTTTTAGTGATAGAGTTTAATTTACGACTGTCAATGCAAAAACGCCAGGTTCCATCTTTTTTGGGTGTTATGATAACAGGATTTAACCATGGGCTTTCGCAAGGTTCAATTACATTCAACTTAAGCATCTCGTCAACTTCTCTGCTTAAGGCTTTTTGGTTTTCGGGTGAAAGTCGATAACAGCGTTGTCTGATTGGTGGGTCATCACCGGTATTAATATGATTGTGGCCGACACGTCGCCTTGCGTCGCGTCGCGAGTGACCCTTGTCGCAATGGGGCGACCCTTGTCGCGGGGCGACGGGCGACTTTATCGCGTCAGCTGAGTGGGTTCGTACGCCTAGAGACTTCAAGCGTACGCCACTCGCCAGACACCTAACAGACCGTGCGTATATGGGGCGACCCTGCAACGGCCTTCGATAGCCCGTAGGCCAAGGCTCCCTAACCAAGGGTAAAAGAAAAGAAAACAAGAACTCTGATAATAAAATGAATATTTATTATTGATTGACTTATTATTTAAACTTTCCCTACCACTGCCCTATGTGACTTGTATTCAAGTCCCTGCTTGCCCTATCACTTTCCTACTAATTGTTGATTACTTAGTTGTTGCTTTCTCAAGAGAGAGCCGACTGAACACAATTTGAAATGAAAACTGACTCGTTCTTATACAAAAATTAGGTTTCCAACTCGTCACGATATCCTCGAGCATAATTTCAGCTTCTAATTTTATTATTGACCCAAATCTTACATAATTGATTGGCTATTACGTAATGCCACGCCTATTTTAACTATAATTTTTCGTTATCACAAAATATTTTAAACAAGATTATTTCTAATGCACTAATTTTCGTTTACCTATGATATCGTGACTCTAACATATGTTTACAAACAATAATAAACCTCGTAAGGTGATTTTTAGGAAAGTTACAGCAAGTGGAAAATGGAAATATTTACTTTCAAATCCTTTTTTACTAGGTTTTCTTGATTTCTACAATATAAAACGTTAATAACACTGATATAAAGTCTCCTTAACAGTTGGAGCTTTTTATGACCTACCTAACGACATATAAATCTAGATTCTAGTATAACAGGTTGCAAAATGGTCGCTTTGATTAACCAGAATGATAAGCCGAAATTACGTAATAAAGTTCTTAATCAAAAATTAGTATGGAATAATAACGACCAATCAGCGCCCGGCGGGCGGAGCTTGACGTGTGCTCTCTCTACGGTCAGACACTCGGATATACACGATTTCTTAGCGGCTTTCATTATGGTAATGCTTTGTTAATACAGTCTCAAAATATGATCTTTAAAACATGTTTTGGCCTATATGCCTTAGGTATATACTCATTATATTCTTTGGGGTGGTAACTAAGACTTTTATTTATTCATTTACATTATATTTATTCATTTTTACCTATTAATTTCTTTATAATTGGTTAACATGTTATTATGTACTCAAAGCTATGTAAAATGGGGTAAATAGTGGGATTTCTTTATTTACTTATACAATCTAGGTCATTACAGTCTAGACATTGATTCTGTTACCTCTAAACGTGATCTTGCGGTCCCATCGTTCACAATGATGTTCAACAAGATGGGTTTTGCCTAAGGGTTTGGTTTCGGTAGAAATATTTTTAAACTTCTCGATTAAGAGATCAGTAATTAATCGTTGAGTGTATGTAAGGCTATCGTAATGCGTAACGTGAGTGGGAGTATTATTGATAATCAAGGTATCGATATGCTTATCGGAATATGATGTTAAAGTCTGAAGTATGTCTGGAGCTATCTTAAATAATTTCCAAAAGTCAATGCCTAAGATCAAGGGTTGATTGACAGAAGGTATGACATGGGCTGTTAATAAGGCTAACTTTTCTTTAAAAAGAATAGGTACTTGTATCGTACCGATGGAGTATATAGGTTGTCCGTTAGCTACAGTACCGGTAATTGTATGTCTTGTATTTAATTTATAACCGTGGGATAATAATATTTTATGTGAATTATTTCCAAGAATGCTTACAGCACTTTCACTATCTAAGAGACCGCATAAAGTAAGGTTATTTGTCTGTACGTTGATATAGGGACGTTCGTCGTATAGTTTTTTAGCAAAAAGTGCTGATGAAGTTTTATAAGATGACATGAATAATCTTAAAGTATCCAGCCAAAGGTTCCATTCTGTAGTAGTAGTTTTATTTAAGTTACTTTTCTCCTTTATTAGTTTTTTGAAAAATTATGACAATTAGTACATTTTGGATAAGTGACATTTTGTTTACCGCAGGGGAAGCATACGATATTCTTACTAGTGCAAGTATCTAGTGTATGTTCATTAGTTCTGCAACGTGGACAAGAGAATCGTAACGTTGGTGGAGATTGGCTCGCTACAGTATAGACCGATGATTTGTATGGAAATGGGGGTATGGGGGGTACTGTGGGCGTAAGTTGTTTCGTCATAGGTTCGTCATTGAAGGTTGTGGTGAATGAAGAGGCTGTATTACAGCTTTCGTACCATTTGCATGATCTAAATAACTGATCAATTGTTGTAATATCTGTTGGGAGTAATTTGGAACTGTAATATGGACTCATGTTTCTACGTAATATGTCTATCTTAGTGTTTTCTGAAAGTGGTTCATGCAATTTGGAAAATAGTGCCTCCATGGCTGAGAAAAACATAACGACTCTTTCGTTCTGTTTTTGTTTACGAGATTGAATTTTTTGCATTAAATTATAATCATGGTCATGTATTTCAAAGTCTGTAAGGAAATGTTCTTTGAACGACTTCCAATCTGTCAAAGTTGATTTCTTCGACCTATACCAATCTAATGGAGTTCCCTATAGAAAATCGTATATATAATTGTATAAACGTTTATCGTCAATATTTCGTGCATTTGCAAACTCTTCAATATTTCGAATAAAATCACGCGGACAAGTATCAACTTTGTAGTTAATTTATTTTTTAAGTCATTTGGTCTAGTAGTATCGGTAAGGTTGGATAACTTTTGTGTTAGTAGGTCAAAATTCGTAGTATGATCTACCAAAGAGGTCGCGGATGCATAATGTGACGTTAGTGACGATTGTGAAAAATTGATTTTTCTTTGACAATCTGTCAATTGTTCACAAACATCTTTGTAAATGTTAATTATTACTTCGGATAATGTTGTTGAAAGCTCAAGTCTAGTTAGTTATTCTGAGAGTTAAATGTTGTAAATAAGTCTTGATTTTATCAATATTTGCCGAGTTATTGGAAATCAAAAGGATCTGTGAGGAAACTAGTGTCAAACATTTCTTGATCTCTTTGAGGTCAACTTCTAATGTATATGGACTGGGATGATTGGTGCAAGGATCTGTAATCAAGTCTGGAGTCAGTAATTGACGAAGCTCGTCTGCCTGTGAAGAGCTTGGTAATGGGACATTTCTTAGTTTGAGTTCGTAAATAAGCTCAGGCTTGTTCAAAAGTGTTGGATTCATTACGGAACTAAGTTAGAGTATTGACAATAGTGAAGTGTTGTTGTTTTAAATTGATGTAAATAGCTATTTATTGATTAATAAGTTTCTGGAAACGTAATTGTTGGTTTTTATTATTTATATCAATGATTTAAGTTTAGAGAAAGTGTTAGAAGTGTTAATAAAAATGGAATGGAATGGAATAGATGTCCCTTCAGCTGTGGCGAAAAAACATGACCGCTTACCCACGTCTGTGGCACCCTCTGAGGGACGCTCCACTAACAAGGTTTGTGGAGTGAAGTGATTCGGTAAAATTAAATTTTCTTTAGTTTTTTACATAATCACAGCCAGGAATTTGGATGAAACTCAATATTTATTAAATTATCTAACTGCAACGATATATCATCGTTACATTAAAGTCGTATTAAGGCTATCTACCTGACCTCGTCACCACCTCACCGAAGTTTACGACGTATTTTGGTTATTTTAAATATAATCAATTACTTTTTTGGGGTGTTAAATGAGCTTAATTTGAAGAAATTTGTGTTATACTTATTCGAAAAACATAAAATGGCAGGCTCGTGAGTATTTTTTTTACACTAGACCATTTAAAATATTCTACCAAAATAATGCCTACACTCAGAAGTTGCTCGTGTAGGCTTCGATTTACATGCTTATATTTGAAGTGTTTTATACTGTATGTAATTAAATTCATGCCTGAACAATAAATATGGGTCATCAACTGGGTGTAACCGTAGCTTTTTTTAATGTAAGTGCAGCAGGTTTTATCTGAGAGTAAAATGAAAAAAGTATACTGTCTACTTTCATACAAAATAACCTCTTGCAAACGAGTGCAATTATCACAGCAACTATATGTTTTGAACCAAACAAATAAGGTTTCTTTAAATTCACATTAAGTATACTTTTAGTTAAAACTTTAATATAACCATAAGTTAAACAAAAATCACATCAAAACATAATTTGAAAACGGTATAAATCATGGTCATGATTAGTATAGAGTGCGGATCGTAGTGACGTCACGAGGTATCATGTGGGCATCCCTCGGAGGGAAATTCCCGGTCGGTTAGGTCCCCCTCTGAGGGGTTTGTTGTGATCGTTACCAACTTCAATCGATTTATTTACTTTCGGGCCATTGATAATCCATTTAAGTTCATTTTAAACAAATGTATGATAACTAACAGTAATTTTAATAGCTAATAGTAATATTAAATTATTAGAAAAGCGCTAAAAAACGTGTTGCCAAATTTTGACCATGAGTAGGTATGTCATGTTAGTCACGGTTTTATTACTGTTAACCCGTTGAAATAACACTTGTTACTATGTAATTCTAAAGATTACTTACATGTCTACAAAAACTGTACTTCTGGCACTACAATTCAGCACTAAACCCACTTATTTTCACTCGCGAACACCGACCGTCTCAATCGTGCCACTGACTATTTCAGACTAACAACTAAATTGATTTTTTCCTCCATTGGCCATTGAAGTTTTCGCTTGCTAGCTGTCTCACTGAATTGGCTATACGTTTCAATGGATTAAAGCGAGATCGATATACGAATGCCGGTTTTATTTCTAAGAAAGTAAGCAAAGCCATTGCGCCCCTCCGAGGGCCGCTCCACCGACCTGCAGGAAAAAATATGAAGCCCACAGAGGGATGAACACAGCTGAAGGGATAGGTACTTTACGGTAACTAAGGTTAGGTTAGGAAAAATCTTGAAGTAAAATTATAGCCTGAGAGTGGAATGTCGAAAATTTGGGTTGGTTGAAAATGTAACCTTTTTGAATTTGGAAAAATAACTTAAAAATAGAAATTAAAATATCTGTGAAAGAATAATGATCTTCTGGTTCAGGTTCTGGGTGTTCTTGGGGTCGAAGGCGGAATGTCGGCAGCTCGTCGTCGGGAGTTCTGGATGTTCTCGGACAGGTGCAGTAGGCAAAGCAGCAGGCAGGCAGGGTGGGGCAGGTGTGACAGTCGGGATCTCAGGGTCTCGGGGTGGTATTAAACGTTGGGCGCCAGTGTGTCCGTGCGTCGTTGGGCAGTAGGGGCTCGATGATGGAGAGGTGACCGGGATCAGGAAAACGGGTGAGACCAGGGCAGTAAGTATATATTTTCAAATAAAAAGGAAAGGCACCTGTAACAAACAGGTAATGCTTAGGCTATGATTTACAACGAATTTAGATTAGGTAAGTAACTTAAAACACTATAACTTAAAATAACAATCTATTGTGCCTTTAAACGGGAACTGATGGACAGGATGGCACTTATTTAACTTTTGTGCACTGGATTAAAACAAACACTATTAGATACTGGATAACTGTTGTAGTAAAATCTATAAGATATTAATCTTATTTTATAACTTTTAAACTGTCTTGTGAGGAGATGTGTCTAGATCACGGAATAAAGAACCATTGGAAATGGTAAGTGGGCGTTCCCGTGTCGCCGAACATGAGCAATAATTAGCATACTTCTTGCACAGATTATAGTCAGTCACCTAGCAACCGCACGCGGCGTATGACATGAGAGAATATTTGTTTATTTTAGTAAAATGCCGTATTGCGCTATTAAAAGTTGCTCCAATAACAGCACATTAAAAAACTTGTCTCATGGAGGTATTTCCTATCATCGGTAAGTATTATTTTAGAATACGTATAAAGAAATATTTTATTTTCTATTTCATGGAATCACACACAAAATTTGCGTCTGTAGTCACGGAAATATCAATTCTATTTCTCTAACAATAAAGTTCATAATCCTGTGTATTGTTTAGCTACTCGGAACGTCAAATGCACACAATATCTAGAAGGTTCGCTACTCAAATGCTGTGGCTAAGGTCGATAATAGTTATCGATAAATCAAAATTAAAATATATTTGTTTATGAATCCTACGAATATTATAAATGTGAAAGTTTATTGGATGTTTTAGATGTTTAGAGGTTTAGATGTTTGAATGTTTGTTACTCAATGACGCTTAAACGGCTCAACCGCTTTGGATGCCATTTGGCACGAAGATATCACATCATCACATCATCAGCCTATATACGTCCCACTGCTGGGCACAGGCCTCCTCTCATGTATGAGAGGGAACGGGCAGTAGTAACCACGCTGGCCCAGTGTGGATTGGGGACTTCACATACACTTGAATTTCTTCGCAGATGTATGCAGGTTTCCTCACGATGTTTTTCCTTCACCGAAAAGCTAACGGTAAATAAATATTCCGTACATAAGTTCCCGAAAACTTATTGGTACGAGCCGGGATTCGAACCCACGAACGTCGCTTTTCCCTCTGGGTTGGAAGTTCAGATGGCAGTCGCTTTCGTAAAACTAGTGCCTATGCCAAATCTTGGGATGAGGTGTCAAAGCGGACCCCGGGTTCCTTTAGGGGCATTAGCGGGAATAAACGCTAGGAGGATGATGATAATGTTGTAAAGTGCATAGCTAGGCCAAGATATCGAAAGGTCGCGGCAATGCATTGGGCCATACAAAGGAGCGAGCAACGCTTCGATTTCTCACATGACGCACTGCTTCCAGAGGCTGACTAGGGGCATACAAAGCTGACGGTTCTGGGTTCGAATCCCGGCAAGGGCAAATATCTTTGTGATGAGCATGATTTCCGAGTCTTGTATTTTTTCTACGTAATTGGGTATTTACACCTATTAACATCTGCGTATTAACACCTGAACTACATCTGTGTAGACTTAGGTTACATCTATTGCCAGCGGTAGTCCGCGCCCTTCAATACGGACGGTGAACTTCCCTCGTTTTGTTTCCGGCTATCCCGCACTGCGAACAAATTTCACTGTAAATTCTCACTTGACCGCACTCGCACAACGTCCGCAGTGTAGATTGCTGGGAAAATAAATCTAAATAGTATTAAAGATATGCTTGTATTATATTGAAAAAAATATACTCCTTGTTTATTAGAAATGGTGTTTCATTGCAACAACATTTATAACAAAAGTTATTGACTATAAATATTACCTATTACTAATTATATAATAAAAAAGATTTTATTAGAAACAATTTGTAACTAAATGATAAGTAACCGAAGTCTTAGTTTATTTACCGTATGAATATCACAAAAATATCGATAGTCAAACTCATACGTCATACCATACCCACATCCCTATTACGTTATAGCCAAATAGACTTATCATCATACGCATTTCGCATTACATGCGACTTTTTAGTTTTAAGAGGTCGCATCTCCATAATTTGAAAACAACGCTACCTGGCGTCGAGTAGCCGAACTACCATGTCTCTTGCACGTCTTGCAACGCATATGGTAACGGACGTAAGAAATGTTTACTTGACACTCTAAATTATACCGTAAATGGTACTACTTAAAGTAGATTTTGCATATACAATTTGTTACCGTTAACAACTTATTGTCATAGTACGTTTTAACCAATCGAAAGTGTATTGCAATTGTGTGTTCGTGTATTTAATGAAGTGTGGTTGTGTGCGTGCGGCGACAGTGGTTCTCTATGAAAATCGGTTGAGTGCCATTTCCAATGGTTCTTTATTCCGTGGTCTAGATCAATATTTTGGATCAAAGTGTCTTGTCAACAAAACCTGCGCAATGACTGTGGAATTTCGAATACGGATTTTAAATTTGAAAATTTGAATATTGGATTATAAAAGTAGCCAGTAGGTTGGTGTGTAACGTTCCGATACACGCATCGTTACAAACTTATTTGTGTAATTGTGTTGTCAGGGTTACTAGCACACTGCCGTATAGAAAACAACATATTTTATTTATTTAAATCAGGCAACAAGGCACATATTGGAAATACCTTGCAGACTAACATACCTACATAAACAAATAAACTTATTAAAAAACAATTACTGCGACGTGTTCCGCAATTTTGTAATGCACATAGATTAGCATACAAAAACAACACATACCTATACCTAATGCCACGAAACGGTTCCATCTCAACGTTATGCTGGCCAAGTGTCCAGCGCTGGTCTTCCGATGGAACCATCCATACGTAATTTACAAGCTTTTATTAAGTTCACCTGTCCCGTTGTCTGTAATCAAATCTTGCAAGTTAAATTTGACCCACTTCCCGGTGACCGATTGAGCTGAAATTTTGGGTGTAAGCATAGTTTGGATGACAATTCAATTATGGTACCATCGAGCTGATCTGATGATTGAGACAGAAAGTGGCCATGGGAATTCAGTACTTAACCGACGTAACCCCGTTGAGTTTTGGCTCGTTAGAATCCTCTCACTGAGTAGTTTACGATGGTATACAGAATAGTTCAGTCGGCAATAAAAGCTTGTACCAAAAATTTAATTTTTGGCTAAAACTTGATCAAATGGTCAAAGAAGTAAACCAATTGAACATTCAATTTTTCATTATTCGAGATTCAGATGCGTTCTAACTATTAACACAATGTCAACACGGTTTCCGACGGGGCAGTTTGTTTGTGCTATAAATTACTTACACCTTATACTTACTAACTTACATACCTACTTAATGTCGCGACTGTAAACATATATTTATGCATAAACTTGAGCATCGTCTGCCAACAAACCGCATTGTGGTTTGGCAGAAGAAAATGTTAATAGAAATAAGTTTACTTCGTTAATAAATAAATTATTATTAAAAAAAAACAACTGTCGGTATCAGTAACATTCATACCTTATTAGAGTAGGCATGCAAAACATAGGACACAATAATACGTCATAAACACATAATTGACTAATATGAGTAACATTCGAAAAAAAAAAAACAATTTCTGTACATATAACATAACATTTACCTTAGTCAACTAATTAAGAATAAACTATTAACATGTCAAAATTATGCCTTACAATCCGTATGATTTAAATATTCTTGTAGCGAGTAGAAATGATATTAAGAAAGTCTAGTCTCCAATTTACTAATTGGTAGGTCTGATATTGTAGGTGGAAGCTTAATAAATATTTTTGCCGCCATTCCTGAAACATTTTTACTCAATAAAGCTAGATTACTCCTCGGGGTCATTAATTGATTCACAGGAATCCACGCAACTCTTCAGGTTGTCTTTGGTAGGCAATATTAAAAAGGTGCTGATATTTTTTTACAAAAATACTAATTTCGGCTATGTAAACACAAGGTAAGGGGAGAATATTCAAGTTTTTAAAAACTGGGCTAGCTTAAGAGCATACACTTCTTTTGAGCTTTGAAAGCTCTGTCAAAATCCACCGAATTGCCCTATATTACAATTCTGTAGCGAAGTATTGACGCTACATAGCCACGGCATGCATTAACTGCGGTTTGTAACGATGCTATTCTTCTGAGACGATTTAAACAGAGCGAACACAAATTTATTTACCTTTTTGCACAAATTATCGATATGGTTATTCCATTGAAGATGAAGATTTTCATCTACTGGTATACCCAAAAATTTTGCGAAGTCTACTAATTCTATAGTTTTACTATCATATGTTAAGCCAAGTTATTTTTTTTGACTTTTACACGTTTTGAATTGAATTGCTTTTGTTTTAGAAACATTTATTTTTAAATATTTGTGCATCCACTCTATTACGTCCTTTAATGTATTTTTATGTCATTTTTTAAGTCGTCAGTGTTATCGCTCTTAACTATTATTGTGGAGTATATTACAGCTTGTTTTGCGTGTAACACAAATTTCGTGTTATGGATTTCACAAAACTTGCAATCACAAAACTAAACGAAACACCACAGCAGACGTTGGTTAAAACATAAACCTTAATATTGACAGTCTTACATGCCCATGAACATATCATGTAATAATAATAATAATAAACCATTTATTTCAGGCATCTAAGGTTCATAGTTACAAATACCTTATAGGTTAAAATACACACAATTATAAAATTCAAAACGAATTATCATTTAGGCGACGAAATAGTGTGGCTCCGTTGCGTCGTCACGACCGGTGTAAAATTCGGTAAGTTGCCCCGGAACCGCCAAAACACGACACCCTCCGGCCAGAAGTCAGCATACGCGATGGTCTCTGCAGTGGCTGCGGCGAGCACACCACAAACGAGCTGAAGTGCACGTAGTGGCGCGAACGTAGCTGGAAAACCCTCAGCGAGTAATCAGTCTTATTGCTTACGTGACTAGGTACATAAAGTTCACTCCATAGAAGAGGCAGTCGAATATTGAACAAGTCTGGCTGTGCCTGTGTGTGTATTTAAGTCGAAAACGAGTCTTGCAATTATCTGAGTTTAATAACGGTTCAACGCTTTCTTATTAATATACATTGCCTCATTTCGAATCCACGAAAATCTAATTTAATAGATTTTGAGCTCTCGTAGGTACTTCTGCCTGTTTAATTTCAGAAGATATTACTCAAAATGATGTAACTTTTAAAAGTTACGTACTTGGCTATTAAAAGTTTATCCGAAGACGATAAGAGCCTTAATGTATTTAAAACTTCCGTTTTAGTATTGTATTGACCCTTGTTTTAAACAACGTTAAAATCAAAAGCATTTTTTTGTATATCCAGACAGTATTTAGTCCAGGCTTTATAAATTTATATTTAATCTTAGATTCACGTAGTATCAGGTTTTTTTGAGGGTTTATAGTTAGGGCACCATCGAGCTACACGGCTATCACTAGACGGCTCGCGAGCTGTGTCGCGGCGAGATAGACTATCCGTCTCTTTCTTAGCTTTTAGAAATAGACGGATAGCGTATGTCGCCGCGACATAGCACGCTGGCCGTCCTGTTTTAGCCGTGCTGATCTGCAAACGGAGGCTTTAGAAACTACTCATAAATAATACAAGTTCAAAAAATTGTGTATGGGCTCATTGAAACTGATTTTCTTTTTTTTAATATGCAGAATGGACGATGCGCCATAAAAGGTTGTGCCAAAATGACACATTTTGACAGAAACTCAATACTTAATTGGAAGATTTCCTTCCACGTACTACCTATTATTCAGAGACAAATCTTTATGCCAAATATATTATTGCATTCACTTTCAAACATCGTTATGCCCTAGTATTATTAATACGATGCAAAGGCCTCTGGCAAGCCCAAAATTCGGAATTGGAAAATCAACTAAGAAATATTTCAATAACTGTTGAATAATTCGGACCATACGAAAGTGTCTGATTTAAAATCAAGTTAGAACCCAACACAAAACTCATTTGTATTCACATCGCTAATGCGGCGGTTTTCCACGTAAATTGGAGAATCAATCGATGGTTCCACTCGGGAGACTGAACAATAATGATTGGCGGTGCGTTGCGTAGCTCAAAAGGTATTCTATTCAAGTCATATTTTCAAAGAACGTAGTGAAGCATGTTTCTCTTTCTTTATGGTATGAACATCATTTAAAGGTAAACTTCTATGTGATTTCCGTTTGGCCAATTAAAACTACCTAATAATAGTGTATAAATGATCTAGAATCCTAGCCTCTAGTTAAAATCGATTAGACTGCATGTCAAAGCAGGGCACGGCTCTCGTAGGTGTTAAGTACTCATAGTATTTTATGCAACTGTTGTATAAGTAGGGTCTTAAAACGCGAGTGTCGTGAGTTGCGATGCGAGCCTTGGCGAGCATCGCAATTAAAGACGCCACGAGCGTTTTAAGACCAAGTTCAAGTTATACACCGTTGCATACAATACTTTTTCTACGACTAATTTTAAATAAATAGCATTTGACTTTTCAGGCAGTAAGTTTTCCGTTAGTTCTATTATTCCTACTCACGCAATTTCCTCAGCGGTGCAGTTATTTTCTTCTTCGTCCATTTTAAAAGGAACGTACACATTTTTCTTCAATTCACAAACACTAATAAAATCTTAAGTAAGTTATTATGTTATTAATAACGAATAGTTATCACTTTTCGTCTTTTAATTTTGAACTGGAACTTTGGTGGGAAATTAGAAATATGACACATTGACACCTCTTGTTTATGGTCTATTTTGTTTTTAATTTCCTTGCACTTGCCATCCGAACCAAACTGAATCCGGATCCGAACCGAATCGGATTGGTTTATATTTATAAATAATACCAATAATTGGTAAAATATGTATGGTAACACACAATACATGATAATTTATTTTTATTTTAGTAAATAACTTATGTTTTACAAATGTTTGATGGTAATTAAAACTTCTTTATTTCGAAAATTTTGCTTATGAAGTTGGCACCACTGCAATATAGTGGCTGATTAAAAAAAGTTAGATGATTTGACATCGTGGTTAACAGTGCTTTTATGGAAAATGTATGAACCAAAAAAGTACACTAAAGTGTGCGTTTATGGGCCATAGAGCATAGAGTTTTTCGACGACTTATTATCGGTGTCATTGTATTTGAGCTAAAGCCTATATAAATGAGAGATAACGGTTCAGGAGTAGAAAAAGTAGTTAATAGTTATTTTAGTACATGATAATAAAATTAATAAAGACAAATTGTCACATCGCGATAACAGCGCACCTGCCTACAGCTACATTATCATCATCAACGACAACGTTAATATTCCATGTGTAATACTTACTAGACTAATAGATTTTATCAAATAAGCCTCAATAATAAACCTAATTACCTTAATTAAGCTCGATATCAGTGAGATGTAAATATAACCTTGTTTTGCGTCACATATTTTTTTCATTTTCTCAGTAAATACAGAAACCAAATGCGTGATTTGATGAATCAGTCTCCTGGGAACTCATTGTTCGAGAGGAGCAAAAAAATTCATTCATTTTTGGTGGATTAAGCAAATATTTTTGTACGTTTTTTATGTAGTTTGAAAAATTTTGTTAAATTTTTGTACTTACCAATAAACATGTATTTATATCAAAGCGTTGAGGGTATTTTGCAGTTCGACTGGTACATTTGTTACTCATAACTCTGCCATTTGTAGACCGATTTTAAACTTATTAGGGTTCCGTACCTCAAAAGGAAAAACAACGGAACCCATATAGGATCACATTGTTGTCCGCCCGTCCATCCGTCCGTCCGTCCGTCCGTCCGTCCGTCAAGACCCTTTTTCTAAGGAACGCGTGGAGGTATCAAGCTAAAATGTATTCTTAATACTCAGGTCTACAGTCCCTTGAAGCCGTGAAAAAATCAAACTTCTAAGCCAATACAGTCAAAAGATGCAGCGTTTTAGGGTTGTGAAGGACGTGAATAATACAAGAGGTTCGGTTATGAACTGAACGATATATTTGAAGGTGCACGGGCTTATATATAGGAGTGAAACAATACGTGATTACATACAGGGTACAAGGATTAACTAACAATACGTACTTAACTTAGTCTAGTCTAAACATACTACCATGCTACATCTCCCTTCCTTAAAAAAAATAAAAAAAAAATACAATCACATGTGTATTTTTTATTTTATTTTACAAAACATCGATATATATATTTAAGTAGGTACATATAATTTTGTCCTATTTTTATGAACAATTTCATTTTTACCTTCTTTCAGTATTCTAACATTTGGCGATAAGTCCTGAATGACTCTATACGGACCATTATATACTTTCTAACTTGAAAGCTGTTTCATTCAAAAGTAAATCATTGGTAATACATAAAGGTTCTACTTCTCTAACTAAATTACTAGTGTTGTAGTGTATTGCCTAGTATACACAGTTTTTGCCAAATACTAACTCATACGAGGTGTATTTAGTAGCTGAGTGTACATTTGTATTCTATGAAAAACAAAATGGTACATGTACTCCACTCTTTCGTTTCGTTGTTTATTTGTATTGTAAGGTGAGCATTTAAATGTTTATTTTAGATAAGATAATATATATTCATTTGTTTCTCTAATGCTCCAATTGATTGATGATGGTACGTAGTAGATGATAATTGCTTAATACTTAAAAATTTACATTTTTTTTTATAGTTTCTGATATAAATTCAGATCCTCTGTTTGTAGCAATTTCATGAGGAATTCAATATCTTAAAATGATATTTTCTACGAAAACTTTCGTAACATTTACTGAAACATTGTAACACGAACTCACGAACTTTGTAAGTACATAGTGGTAATTAATTATATAGCTAAAATACAATTCTTAAAATAATCTTTACTTAAGTATAAAATATAATTCTTATTAAAATATTCTTATCTAAGGCCCTACTATATCTAAGAAAATTTTATCAAAAGCACAATGCTCCTGCTTATAATAACCATGGGTTCTTTTCTATGAACCGAATGTTTTTGTGTCTGACACTTTGCGCATTTATTCACATATTCTTTAATATCTTTTTACATTCCTGGCCAGTAATAATATCTTTTTATATTATTCGTCATATGATTTATACCGGCATGTCCGCTTGTCGGTAAAATATGAAAATAATTTAGTATTACTTTCTTATCATTATTCGAAAATATTCTTTCTTTTCCTTTTAGTAAATAAACTCGTGGTTCCGGACCACTTTATATTTTTACTTATTCCCTTGGTTTACCATTCTACATACTCTTCATATTATTTTTATCTTTGAATATAAAATGTTTTATTTTCTACACAATTACTCTAATTCATTCACGATGTACTCTGTCTAAATATGGTAAATATGGTACTCAATAATGTCCTATGTATTATAATAGTATCACCTATTTTGTCTTACTAATTTGTTTAACTTGTCCAAATAATCTTAGCCTTCCTGCAGAGAAGGAAAGATAAATATCAGTTATCAATTAAACTCTTACCAATTATCAGGTAGCTAATCCAATAACTAGCTAAAGTATAATTGGTACTTGGTATAAAATTTTATAAGTGTTTGTATCGGATTTCATTCACTCTTATTTAGATATAACGTTTAATTATCACTATACGTTACAATTACAAGTGTACATATCTCATGAACTAAAAAATATTTTTAATACGAAATTAACTCATCATTAGAGTCTTATATCATACAAATGAAAAATGAATCAATCTCATTTTATTAGAATACCTATGTACGTATTCATATTTAAATATTGTTTATATTGAAATACAAGGGTATTTCTTAGTTCTGTTTTTATTTTTATTTTATTTTTATTTTTTTTACATTTTCTCTTTTTCGTCTTATAATATTTCTATATTCGGGTTTAAATATCTTAAAATAAGGTAGATTAATTATAGGTAGTCTCTAATAGGTACATTAGTAAGTAATTCATTAAAAAATATGATAATACTATTAATTAGTAGCATTTTTGTTGTCACTCCATGTTACGTTTCTTCGTATTTTTATTTACATTGTCTTTTTCCTTGAATCATTTTCTTTAAAAATGTCTTAATAAATATTTTCTTTCAGAATCATTTCCTTTAAAATGTCTTTATACTCGTAAGTATTTTTATTGTCTGTATAAGTCTTTTTCCCTTCAAAATCATTTTCTTTAAAATGTCTTTATAAGTATTTTCATTTTCTTTATAAATATTTTTATTGTCTTTTCCCTCAGAGCTCTGTTGTAATGTTTAAGATTATCTTATTTTTACTTGAAGTGTGCTTCTCATATGCACTACTTTTAATCATCAGGGAGGATACACAACGCATTTCTGTGGTCGGCCGACCTTATAAGGATTTTCTGTCTGCCTTGTATCCTGGTGTATCCTTCAATACCTACTTTCTTATCTTCTTAACGGTGCCTCTTGGACATCCGCTGTTAACGAAAGACATATTTGTCATAATATCCTTTTCCCATTATCTCAATAAAATTCCATTCAGAATGCCTTTCAGATTACTCGTTCAAAAATGAAAACATAACATACAAGCATTTCAGCAGCTATTAGTGGTACCTGTCTAATCGCTCCGTGAAAAACTTATTTGATTAGTTTTCCCATCTACCATGCTTAAAGCACTTTCGAATTGTCACACCATTCCTTTCTCCCATAATAAAATACTATTCAAAACCAAGCGAACATTTTAAGATCGCTACAATGTTGTTAGATACATCTTTTCTAAACCTTTCAAACTACATACGAACTAGATACGAAGGTATCTAATTCCAAACAAATTTCCAAAACTTCTGATCTTCATAATCCCTATACTCTTCACTAAAAGATGGACACTTTTATTTTTACATAACTCCATTTCATGTTGTTAGTATTACTCTTATATTCCTTTATTTTATTTATTTGTCATTCATTTATATATTTACCTATTGGTATATAAGTTGGTAATTATCTTGCATATTATTTATAATTGTCAACTCCGTGTAGAAATAAGTATCAGTGTGTTTACTATATAATAATCTTTCATAAATCTCACGAATATACATCCACTGATATACCACCTATATTTATAAACTGGCGTTTCATTTGGTTTTAACTAAATGGATTGTTGATAGATATTTGTTGTAGTCTACTTTTACTTTACTTTACTAGTCAATTTATCTCCTTGTAAATGAAAACGTCTGAAAATTTCGCACATATTCTTCAATCTCCAATCGATGAGCGATTTATATATTACTATCTAATTTTATTTCTGATTATAATCTCTTTATCCTATCCGTATTCCTATTATCATTCTTGTCGAAGGATATAAAACTTGTGTATCTATGGATTAAATAAACTCAATGACACTTTAATTTCACGTGTAAAAGTATTTGTATAGGTATAAATCCTTTTTGAGGATTCCCGATAGAATCTGCTAAAAATATTCCGTCGCATAATTGTTGTGGGTAAACAACTCATTCTTCTTTTAACCTTGTTGGTATAAAATTAATCGATTCTGACTTAAATGGAACTGTTAATTATGTGTTGTCATTTTTTACTTGATTGTAACGGTAAACAAACTTCGTCCTCCTCTAAAAGTAATGTCAACGTATTGAGTTCTAGATTCAAATTGCTTCTGTACTTAGTCAGAAAGTCAATACCCAATATACCATCACTGGTACAATTCAAGTTCTCAAATACACTTTGTTTACGAATTTATTTCCTTACCACCTGAGTCGTAGTGTTACGTATCTTTTCAAAGCATACTTATCACAGACATCGTTAAATTTAATGCGTCTCGACTGGAATGTCGTACTGCGCTATTGTCTCGAACTTTATTACGCTAATTGTTGCTCCGGTATCAACTATCAAAGAGCATGTTTTGTCTTCGTTGTCGTCAAATGGTAAGGAACTCACATTCCTTTGGAAAAAATATAATGACATATGACAAATTTTTATATAATATAAATTCATAATAACTGTTAGCTTTAGTCAAAATCCAAAAATACATAAAAATAACTTAATTACCTCCTGAAAAGTTGGAATAGATATTTGATATCTTTATTTTGGTTTATTCACTTTTGCTTTAAAATATTCGGATAAAATAATACTCCCGTGCTTCCCATTACACCGGCATTTATATAAATACTGAGAACTTTAAAGGAAAACAAATAATAATAATAATAATAATTTTAAATCTATATAATTATTTCCTGGTGGAAAGTTTTGTTGGTAATTAGGGTAGGGTAGGGTAATAATAGGCATTATAAAATATATTATCGCACTCACTGCATACCCAATCATCTTCACCGGGAAGAGTCCAAAATTCTGATGACTTGATTCTATTAACATTATTCCTACATTTCGGATGATCAATGCTGTCTACATAACATTGATCCGCTTTAATACGATTTTTCCTTTCTATTTCACTTAGTGTTCTTATGGTTTCCCTAATTAAACTCGCTTTTAGCGTCCTTGGAATATCATTTTCCAGCACTTCCTTTGTTACTAACCACAGTGTCACAACAAGCCTATCGCTTGGTTTATTTTTTAATAATTGTTTTACGACCTCAGTCTCACTTAATGCAAATAGTGTATTCATTGTTTTTTTTTTTTATTAGTTTTCAAAAATAAAATATAACATTGCACAACGACAGGTCTCTGTCCTTAATTTTTAGGTTCACTTTATAAAAAAAAATAAAACACTCACTCGTGTGGAGAGCACAATGCTCGATGACGTCAGGCAGGCTCGTTGACGTCAGGCAGGCGGCAGGTTACCAAGGAGGATAGGGCACCAGCAACTCCCGGCAGCGACATCCCGAATTCACCAATTTTGTACAATTATTTATAAAGTTCACCAATACTTTACGTTATGTTGGGCGAGGGTGGGTGGGGGGGGCCCGTCCCGGCTGGCGCACGGCGCGGGCCCGTTCTGACTGCGCTTATGAACTGGCTCTTTACTGGCAGGTCGCCATGTGAAGGACGTGAATAATACAAGAGGTTCGGTTATGAACTGAACGATATATTTGAAGGTGCACGGGCTTATATATAGGAGTGAAACAATACGTGATTACATACAGGGTACAAGGATTAACTAACAATACGTACTTAACTTAGTCTAGTCTAAACATACTACCATGCTACAGGGTGCCGTACCCAAAAGGTTATAAACGGGACCCTATAACTAACACTCCGCTGTCTGTCTGTCGGTCCGTCTGTCACCAGGCTGTATCTCATGAACCGTGATAGTTAGACAGTGGAACGTATGATGATGAGTTATTTCTGTTGCCGCTATAACAACAAATAACAGCAAACAACCCTCACCAATATCGTCCAATTGCGCTTTTGCCGACTGTCTCAAAAATTTTCGAAATGGCCATGTCAAATCGCATTTACAACTTCTTTGAAAAATATAATATATTTGATAAAAACCAATATGGGTTTAGAAAAAACCACTCGACAACCTTTGCAGTTTATAACTACATCAAAGAAATTCTAGAGAAGATAAACACAAGAGAATATGGTATAGGATTACTACTGGACATGACGAAGGCCTACGATAAAGTGTCCCATGAAATCTTGTTATCTAAGTTGCACGACATGGGAATACGGGGTACCGCACATAAATGGTTTAAATCGTACCTGCAAAATCGGAAACAGGTTGTGCAAATAGATAATTACGATGATGAGGCTCGGGAGGTTACGGCGGTAACCTCACAATTGCGGTCGACCACCTGCTCAATTCCACAGGGCAGTGTGCTTGGATGTACCCTATTCTTGTCCTACATAAACGACTTGCCTAAAATATTGGACACAAATGTCAAGTGTGTTATGTTCGCGGACGACATTTCCATGTTACTAAATGGTACGGATAGTATTGAATGTAACAAACAACTTTGCCACACGTTTCTTACAGTTCAGAAGTGGCTCGAAGAGCATAACCTAGAAATAAACCTTAAAAAAACTAAAATTATGCAGTTTAAACCCGTCCAAAAGAAGCCCATAGAGTTACAGTTAAAGGTAAATAACAATGAAGTTGAAGAGGTTAACGAATTTAAATTGCTCGGAATCACAATAGACTCCAGCCTAAACTGGAAAACCCATATTCAAAATACCAAAACAAAATTAGCTAGATATATATATGCGCTAAGCTTACTAAAATCGAACACGAACTTTGAATGAGCGTTGTCCGTGTATTTCGCGTATATCTACTCGAGCCTCCGTTATGGTGTCGTCCTATGGGGAGCTAGCGTAGACTCTCACCAACTTTTCATCATGCAAAAGAAGTGTATCCGCATATTAGCCAATATCCACATTCCTAACAGCTGCCGCCCTCATTTTACTAAACTTAATTTGTTAACACTACCCTCAATATTTATAATGGAATCGGCCCTCTTTGTTCGAAAACACCCAGACCTATTCCCGATGAAACCGGAAACGTCAAAAACTAGAAGTCAATATAAAAACAAACTACTCCTACCAAAAACTAATTTAGCTATCTGCAAAAAAGGGCCTCAATATAATTGTATTTCAATTTTTAATAAAATTCCCGACAATATCAAACTTGAACCAAGTGACAAATTATTTAAAAATAAACTAAAGGACATGTTAATTCACAAATGTTACTACACAATTGAGGAGTTTTTAAATGATGAAAAGCTAGCGAAATAAAATAAAATAGGAAGCAACATAGAAGTAAAATCGTAGGTACAATTAATTAACTAAAATAAGAATTGGCAACACTAATTTATTGTAACATTTAATTTTATATTATTGTATGAAATGCTCTTCTCTTTTCTTTTTTCTTTTCCTTTTATTTGTTTACTTTTACAATTGCCAAAAACTTCATGTAGGAAATGTTGTTAAATTAATTCTTTATTTTTAATCTTTTATTTACTTTTACAATGTTATTAATTATCATAATCTTTTATTTACTTTTACAATGTGTTAATTATTATTTAGTATTGATTATAACATATTATGATGTAATGTCATAATAGGCAGATATTAGATAATAATAATAATAATAAGTTAAATATTGTGTGCCCTAACAGGGTGTCATGAATTGACTTAATGAACTGAAACACCTTATCATGTTATTATGTTCATGACTATGCAATAAATGAAATAAATAAATAAATAAATAAATACAAAAAACCGGCCAAGTGCGAGTCGGAGTGGGGCTCCCATACGACAATCATGATTTTTTGTAGTTTTTATAGATAATGGTACGGCCGGGTTTTTATGTACCCATATTTCTTGATTAGGTACACGAAGACGCTTGGAAAGATTGGAAAAAAGCATTTCTTCTTTTAAAGGGTATCCTTCCCTGCTGGCGAAGTATGCTTGCCATTATATTACTTTTTGCTGTAGGTACGACATTCGTCGTGTTCCGATAAGTATGCGATTGTGAGAGTGACAGGTGTTATATCCATGATAAAATACCAACCATCTCAGGGCCCTTGGTGATCCCATGGTCATACCCTGTACCGTCGTGGTCGGCTGTATCACGCACTAAGTTACAAGATAGAGCGTCCGTCTCGTTCTATCCAACGGAGACAGCCAGTGACGGACGCTCTACCTTGACACTTATGGTGTAATAAGGCCGACCATGATACGGGGTCAGGATCTGATGAACGGATCCTCGAGGAATCAAGGGAACTCTTTAAAGCAGGCGAAGTAGGTACGTAATTGAATATCAGTCAAAAAGATACGGTTTTTATTTATTTTATTTATTTATTTATTAGGCACACAAAACAGATAACATTCATGACATAGATTGTACAAGATAAATCGGGGGATCTGGTTAGGAATGCCATCCAAAACATGTATGCACAGCATGATTACAAGTAACAACGAGCGAAAACTATCCTAAAACTACACTAAAATTATACATAACAATATGCTTAAGCATGCGAACTAGATCATAAGTATGTATTATTATTTTATGTTTACATATATGTATGAGCAGAAAAAAAACAAAAGATAACCAAATAAAAGTACCAAATAAAAGTAATATTATTAACATTGAACATAGAACACTAATTTTACCAATCTTAATTGAGGTTAGGTTAAGAGGTTAGGAGGTTAGGACGTTTAGAGGCACGATGACAGAGGATTCCGACTAACTGTCTCCTAAATGTCATAAGTCGTGAGTTAAAAATGTCAATCTCACTGTGTTTCGATACCAGGTCATTATACTGGTCATCATTACGACACATTCTGACAATGGGGTTGTAAAAAGAAGTATTGTTCCTATATACCTGGAGAGCAAACGTTTTAGGAGCACGGGATCTAAATCGGGGTGTATTGAACGTAACAAGCGACAGGATTTCCGGTGAGTCAATATTGGAATGGAGAAGTTTGTGCAGAAATAATAAATCCTGTAGTAGACGACGAGATGCAAGGAAGCAAATGCCATAAGAACACAGTCGCTGGTCATAGCTCTGGTGTTTCAGGTCGTGTTTGTATCGATACGACATAATTTTAAGGCACCTCTTCTGAACTCGTTCAATATTGTTAGAGTGAACGGCGTAAAACGGAGACCAAACAGTGGAACCATACTCAAGAACACTACGCACGAGACTGTTAAAGAGACAAAGTAAGCTGTAAGGTCTCTTAAAGTCTTTGGTAATTCGAAGAATAAATCCAAGCAATTGGTTAGCTTTTTTTGTAATAACCTCGTAATGAAATTTAAAATTCAGTTGTTCATCAAACCAAATACCTAGATCCTTAGCAACCGTTTTGCGAGCAAGCTTCTGACCAGCCAAGGCATAGTCGTATAAGAATTTTTGTTTTTTATTAGAAAAAGAAATTACAAAGCATTTACTTACATTCAAAAACATGCGGTTACTGACACACCAGACTGAGATATAGTTTAGATCCCTTTGCAGCATTGCATTTTAAAGTACATACCTATACATATATATATGTTTAGAGTATTTATCATTATTTGACACATTGTATCACATGCTTTATTTGTCGTTTTACATGATAATTGCTACCATAAGTATAATATAAAATTATATTATCACTAGCTTCTGCCCGCGATTCCATCCGCGTGGAACTCGTTTATATCGCAGCTCCATACAAACTTTTACCCCCCCCACCCCATTTCACCCCATTTGTAAATTATCTAAGTAATAAAGGTAGGAAAGGAACTCAAAGCATTACTGATAATTAAAGAGCATCGCTAATTTGAAAATACATAAATTTATATGTACGTCTTTGACTGCCACGGGACACACCTTGTAACACTGCACTCACGGTGTTGTATAACAAGATTCGAATCTATTGAGGTACGTAGTAGCTTCTGAGACTGGGAGTCGTTATTTAAACAATTTGGAGCTGTAATGAAAATTTATTTGCAACTTTGAGCTTCTTATATACAAAAACGAGATGCATAAAACACATAAAATAGGGTAGTTTGGAATGGTGTGTATCTATTTGATTTTTTCGGCAGTCGGGTAGCCCCATAGTGGAGACTACCCACAGGCCAGCCAAGACCAGCAGCTACAGCCCTTCAGGCTGCTGCAAACGAACCGGTCCAAAAAAAGTATCTATTTGTTAAGTTGTGATAAAATAAGGCTCTTAATTCAAAGCGTACATTTTATAAAAAGTTGGACATTGACTTTTTCATTAGAATTTGTAAATTACAGATTACTTACTTCTACGGAGCATCATTATTGAAATGAACACTTATTCCCTTTATAATTAGGACTAAAACTATCCCATTTTTATAAATAGCAACATCAACATCTTAGAGTAAAAAATTCGGTAAATTTATTCTCCTATTAGTCTAAGGTCTAAGGGTCTCCCCACACCTATCGACGCGGAATCGGCTTTCGCCGAGTGGTTTGTACCACATTCCTCGTGTTTTGTTCGTAATTCCGTCGATGGATTTCGCTTCGCGTCGGCCGAGCCGATCCACGTCTTTTTCGCTCTTATTGCGTGGAAATAAAGAGCTTTTTGATCGGCTAACGCCGATTCCGCGTCCATAGGAGACCCTTGATAGTGTAACCAGCGTGCTCTTTTTGTCACCGACTGCCTCACTCACTCTATCATCGGTCATCAAAATTCTAGCAGGCCTGACTAACTTTGTTTGCATGCGGTTAGTCTTAGTTAAACAATGCACTAAAAACTATACAAACGTTATTTGCGGTTGGTGAAAACAGTTCCATAATGTCAATGCAAAAAGATTATTTCTAGCTGCACTCATAAAATATGTGGGGTAGAGTTTAGAGACTAGGCCTATTTTTTATATGGACTGTTTTTTATGGAATAATCTAATTCACGTTCACTACACATAATATTAAACCCGCAAAAAGTCAACAGCATTTAGTTCACTGATATGGTTCAACATTTTGCGGCCGCTACTTTTTAAACCCTCCTTTCCCAAATAAAACGGAAACTTATTCCTCGTAGCCAGGTAATAAATACCCGGCTTGCTTCTATCCGTATACAGATCCAGAGTGTTTGTTACCATTGGCGTTCTTTCATGACACTTATGGTCCCTCGCTTGTTGCATAGAATCGCATTGCAGCGCTATGAACGAACCAGGATTCTCCAACGCCGACATCCATATCAAAAGTGCTTGTATGTGGCTGCAGACGTTATCACATAGAACTGATGGCAAGTAACCTGACTGGAACTCTCCTCCGTTCACGAAGACCGTAACATGTCCGACCGGAATGGCTGTGCCATAACCAGCCATGTTTGTTGCGATGCTTAGAACAAAGTCGGCATCAGATGGATCAAGTCTGTCTTCTGGTCCAGCATGTCTGAGGCATGGTCCTGCAGGGTCGAGAGCAGTGATAGCGGATATGTTTCTGCCGGTGATTCGACGGAAGTTCTTGGCTATGAATGGCATTGTCACCCCGCCGAGACTGAGACCGACTAGCTCCAACTTTTTTGGGTCAAGACCGAGGGTTGTGAGGCTGGCTAGCATTTCGGCTATATGCTTGCCAATTGGACGTGCCAAGCGTACGACTCTAAAAACAAATTTGAATTCATATAAATTTATTTCAACCTGCATATGAGCTTGTAACACAGTCATCTCACTCTCATCCCTGAAACGATAATTATGACGTAAGGTTTACATACTTTGACACCTAAAATGTTGTACAAAAATTACTCTTGTAGTGGCTTATAATGCCAAAAATAAAATCTTATAAGAGCTATATTATCGCTAAATAAGGGTGTATTTGAGCACAAATTTACCCTTATACCGTATACTTATTAATTTGACCTTATATACCCCTTACAAGCACACACAAGCACACAACAAGCAACAAGGTAGTCAAACTTATAATGGCAAGGAAAATTCTCTTAAAAAGCTAATATACGTATAAGAACCATAATGAAAGCGTTAATAATGGCAAAACAAATGCTCTTAATCAAATCAAATAGCCTTTGGCCCTTTCTAACACATTTTTGTAATACTTTAACAAAAAATATGTCAACAATTTTAATGGCATGACAAAGGTAAGTTATTTATACCCGAATATGTGCTTATTTATAGTGAAAACTGTGGGGATTCAAATTCATGATAAAATGTGGTATGTGGTGTCTTGTGTTATCAATGCGCTCTTGAACTTAGGCGGTTTTGTTCTAAAAATGTTGTGAATTATTTTGACACGTTTTAAACAAGGCCAAGGCCAACAAGAGCAAAAGCCATCCTCACATGGTCTACAAATACTCTATAAGAATAAAGGTTTATAATAGCAACAGGTGTTGCTTGTGATTCGCCATTTTACATATAGTAAGGGTTCCTTTCTCACAAGTGCAATCCCGTACAGTCGAGTTCTCCAATATCTACACAGACAACCTTTCAAAAATATCTATACAGCGACTTTATTGTTACTGACATAAGACACATGTGTAGATATTTTTGAAAAGTTGTCTGTATTGATATGGGCGAACTCGACTGTACCTATCTAAGTACTAATACGAGGACAGCATAAACGAAAAATACCGCTATATTTTAAAATCCCTATGACGTTATATCAGTTTTCAAATAGCGGTTTCAGTAGCGGACTATTTACGGATACTTTTCTGATTCGTTAGATTTTATTATGACCACGACATTAACGAGTACGAACGTAAAGTTTAGATAATAATAATAAATTAGCGCTTCTAGGTATTAGTTGCTGTTATTTAAATACTAAATGTTTTGCATTATATGTTTTCTGTACTGTTTATTCTAATCTATATATATAAAAGAAGGATACCTGATCTACCATCAACGCACAGCCGAAACTACTGGGACTAGAAACTTGAAATTTACACCAAGACTTACTTTTATGACGTAAGCAACCGATAAGACGGGATTTTTGGAAATTCCATCCCTAAGGGGGTTAAATGGGGGTGCAAAGTTTGTATCGGGGAAACTTTATATTATGAACTAGAGACTTAAAACTTTGTAGAAAGATTACTTATTAAGATACAAAAAAAGTAATTTCAGCGTTTAAGAAAATTCCACCCCTAAGAGGGTTAAATAGGGGTGCAATGTTTGTATGGGGGAAACATTAATTTTTGAACTATGAACTTGAAACTTTGTGGAAAGATTACTCATTAAAATACAGTAAAAGTAATTTCTGCGTTTAAGAAAATTCCACCCCTAAGGGGGTTAAATAAGGGTGCAAAGTTTGTATGAGGGAAACTTTCCCTTTTGAAAGAGAAACTTGAAACTTTGTAGACAGATTACTTATTATAAAACAAAAAAAGTGCTTTCGTCTTTTTAGAAAATTCTACCCGTAAGGGGGTTAAATAGGGGTGCGAAGTTTGTATGGGGGAAACATTATTTTTTGAACTAGAGACGAAACTTTCTAGAAAGATTACTTATTAAGATACAAAAAAAGGGCTTCCAGCGTTTTAGTACATTGCACCCTAAATGGGGTTAAATAGGGGTGCAAAGTTTGTATGATGGAAACTTTCCCTTTTGAAAGAGAAACTTGAAACTTTGTAGACAGATTACTTATTATAAAACAAAAAAGTGCTTTCGTCTTTTTAGAAAATTCTACCCGTAAGGGGGTTAAATAGGGGTGCGAAGTTTGTATGGGGGAAACATTATTTTTTGAACTAGAGACGAAACTTTCTAGAAAGATTACTTATTAAGATACAAAAAAAGGACTTCCAGCGTTTTAGTACATTGCACCCTAAATGGGGTTAAATAGGGGTGCAAAGTTTGTATGATGGAAACTTTTCCTTTTGAGCTAGAAACTTTAAACTTTGTAGACAGATTACTTATTTGTATACAAAAAAAGAATTTAAGCGTTTTGGAAAAATCCACCCCTAAGGAGTTTTAAAAAGGGTGACATGTTTGTATGGGGGAAACTTTGTTTTTTAGGTAGAGTAAAAATTTTGTAGAAAAATTACTTATTCAAATATAGAAAATGTCGTTTCAGTGACTTAGAAAACTCCACCCCTAAGGGAGTGACATTGGGGTTTAGAGTGAATATGGGGGAAACTTAGTTTTTGAGCTAGAGACATAAAACTTTGTAGAAATATTACTTATTAGATTACAAAAAAAGACATTTTGCGTTTTAGACTATTCCACCCCGAAGGGGGTTAAAAGGCAAGGGTTGTATGGGAAACGCTTTTTTTTAGTAAGATACTTGAAACGTTGTAGAAAGATTACTTATCAAATCTTCCTTCCAGCGTTTAAGAATATTCTATCTCCAAGGGGGTTAAAAGGGGGTGCAAGGTTTGGATTAGCAAAACTCTTCATTGAGCTGGAGACTTAAAACGTTGTATAAACAATTATTATCAGAATAAAAAAGATCTTTCAGCGTGTTGGAAAAAATCCTCCCCTAAAGGGTTTAAAACGGCATTCAAGGGATGGAGACCAAGAAAATATTATAGTAAGAGATTTGTAACTTCGGTCTTATAGCCTTTATCTTAAAAGACCACAAAACTGTTTTTTTTGAAATTCATCCCCTATGGGGAGCAACATAATTTAGACTGCTTGAAATGGATTCCATAAGGGGGTTAAAAACACTCATCCCCTAAATTAGCTAAAAGGAGTTGGATGTTTGTACAGGGAACAAGACAATTTTTAATTCAGGGATCTGGAACTTCGCTAAAAGACTAGGTAACTAATTACAACATTTCTTGAAATTCATGCTGTAATTAGGTTAAAAAGGGTTGGAAGTATGTATGAGGAATAAGTATTTTTTGAAGTAAGGGAATTCATAGGTCTTTTATACTGATTATATGGTAAGCCAAAATAAATAATCCGACTGGTAGCAGATAAGTAGGCAAGGATAAATTAGAACCACGACCCTTACAGAACCGAACAGCTTCCAGTTCCCATAACCGAAAAGAAGGTAATGTTTCATTTAAACTGCGGATTATTTTGTTAATTTATAAAGTTTATTTTAGATAATCAAAATCATGTATGCTCTAACAACACCGTTAAATGGGGACAGCAGATGGAGATGGAAAGTTCTACGTCTTTTAGCATTAGATAGGTTTTCATAACTATACAGGTAGCTCGGACTAACGTGAACTACTGAACCGATTTAGGCAAACATTTCCAGTAATGTAGCTTTATTTAATACATTATAAAAAAATATACAATTTTAGCAGAAATGTCTGTTGATGATTCTTAAGATATTTATATTTCTAAAAAGGGAGTTTTCAATTTAAATTTAGCAATTTAAACTAATGAACTCATTTCACTGTTACCTTTTACGCTTAATCCCTGAACGGATTTAGATGAAATTTTCCGTACGCTGAATTTGACACCCTTGGAAGGATATAGGATAGTTTTTATCTCTGAAATAATCCCATAAGATGGTCGAACTTTGTTTGGGTCGGCGATAATGAAGGTTCCACCTACAATAATTTAATACCAATCATTTTTCTAAGATACAAGTTCTACGCGGACGAAGTCGCGGGCAACAGCTAGTGTTCCATAAAATGATCCTCTAAGGAACCACTGTTTCGTAACTCGGTAATCGGTTCACATCTCCTGCACTTTCCAATAAATGGCGAATATAGTTATTTAAAACCTTTTAATATAACACTATAGATAATAATGAGCCGTTAAAAGGTACATTTTAACAAATTTTGCTATAAATTAAAACTTCCTCCACAAACACTTTTTTTTAAACCGAATCCTATATACCTAGAACATATTATAAAAGTGATTTGTTAAGATTTAGCAAGTGATAGGTATTATTAGAGAAAAAAACCCAATCGCTGTATGTGGGCCGACAGTATTTGACGACTTCCGGCGATTCCACAAGGATCGCCATTGGCACTTCATTAATTGCTATTTCAACAGAATCCTATCAGAATCTGTGACGTACTGCACTTTTAAGTACATAATTGAGGAATTCCATAAGTCATCTGTGGTCTTCATCATCAATTCCACTCCACCAAATGTATGATTTCAGGGTGTAAATACACGAGTTATAATAAAAAATACCAATGTTACGGTGTAATTTTACGAGGCGGTTCTTATGGGTTTTAAGACTCATAGCGCCATTTATCACAGCACATCTGCGACTCACGGGCGTTCGCGGGAAGGCGACACCTACTGATATTCGGCGGAACTACGAGCGCACCGAAGTTGGAGACAAATCGATAACAGTTCAGACTGGTTGATATTATTGTTTTATTAATATCTTTACAGATAATTAAGAAATCGTAAAATAGATTTTTTAGAAACATTGAAGCTAGTTGTTAAATAAATCTTTGGTTTCATGCATTCAGTGCAACTGATGCAAGTCTATCTTTATGGTACGGGAGATATTCGGAGTGAAGTTGTCTGTGGGAAAGTTTTATCCTCCTTCGGCTGTGAAATCGCTGAGGAACGTTCTTTGACAGAAATGTGAGCGGAAGGAGAGGACGCTTTTGGAATCGCTTCGGCCGAAGGGCCATATTTTTTAACTTAGAGTCAATTTTAACAATGCAGTTTTAATCTCAACGCATCTTGCGACCTAATGCTGCGATGACACAATGGACATCTTGACATAACTTTAAATAACTTCAAGGAGATAAATCTGGTCGGCGGAACGAATCACAAGCTTAGCTTTGTACTCTTGCCAGCGACTGCGTGCTGGCCGCTCCGCTTCGCTTCGCGCTACGCGGAAGCCCAGCCACGCAATAGGCAATTTGGAGTCAGGCGCTGGGAGGTGTCCGCATGGCTACGGTGGTCGACAGTTCTTCATTTGCGGAAGCCGTCACGAGCAGGGTCTCATCCGAGGTCCTGGGTGGACGCAGTGAATGACGCCGGCGCCGTGACGCATGTGGATCGCGTCCCTTGGAGGTGATTTCTTTCCATACTTCACGAACCACGTTTTGGTTCAAGACCATGTGTTTGCAAATAGAGTCATATTTTTTGTATTAATATCGCAGCCTCATACAAACCAAGCATTACAACTATGGCTATTCTCTAATAATTAAATTTAAAAACCAAGACTTCGTCCTCGGTCAGACAACTTAAAATTTAGATCTCCTTAAGAGAAAGCCACGCCCTTAGCTCTAAGCCTTAGTTAAGATTTAGTGGTATTTAGTGGCTTGTTCTATTTGTATATATGTGCTTTAATGGCAATAAATCTACTTGTCAAATAATCTTTCTTTGTTCATGTTTCTGACCATTGTCTAATCTCTTTTGCATTTAGGAGAATAAATTATAAATGCATGGCGCCCTTCTAATATCAGCACACATCAATAGCCGTGTGCCCAAAGCGCACCCACCTCTGTGAAATTATCTACCTGTCTGACTAGCCCGGTGCAAGTAATCAAGTGTGGACGTCTCTCCGAGCGCGTCAAGTATCCTTCACACTAAGGTAAACGATAGCCGTCCTACAACATCATCAGAAACGGTTTATCACATTACACCAAAATCACTACACTCGTGCCTAATATGATTGAGATCCCTCAAATCCTCATGGATCCCATTACCCAACTGGATATTTGAAAAAAATGGGACCAACCTGGAAGCATATGTAGAAATAAATATTTTTTTTACGAATCGGCTCATCAATGACAGAGTTGTGAGATAACAAAAATAAAAAAGCATGATAAAAAAAATTAAGAACTTCCTCCTTTTTTAGGTGTGGTTAAAAAAGAAAGCTGAGCTAAAACGATTGCTAATGGTATTCAAATTATAATCAAGTATTTAGTGCTTTCGAAAATGAGATGTGGGTCATATTATTCAGGCAGCCAAGCTAATATTAAAACATTATTATTAATACTTACACTGGAAATATGTTTGTAGTGAATTCCACGTATTCTAAAATCAGCACATTATAACCCAATTTCTTGTAAAGCACCATGATAGCTCTTCCTACGGGTAACGCAGTTGATTCCAAATACCCAGGGGCATATACAACCGTCCTTCGGTTGAAATCTATTTCAGGGTCCTTGGCAAGGCTTTTAATGGCGTCGTAGTTGTATGATGTCCAGTTGGCCCGCCAGATCGAGCCTTTGCCCAACACTGAGATTTTTATTTTATTCAAACGTTCTGGTTTTATATCAGCTGGTTTTTTGAAACCCGGACCTGGAATCAGATTGGTTATTTTCACGTTACCTCTATCATGAGACGGCTGCGACACGTACTCTCGATTTTTCTCGCAGTATACCTCTTGTTCTAAGTGTTCTGATAAGAGAGAGACGGATAAAGCGAGAAAAATCGAGAGAACTCGCGCACCGTCTTGTGATAGCCGTACCGCAAGGCAGTTGACTTACAGTACTTAAAGTAGGTACTTTAAAATTAAAAATACGAGTAGTCGCGACCCGCTTTAAAAGCGACCCACAGTTTAAAAACACTGTAGTGTGGTACCATGGGCTTACTCGTGTGTTCTGTTTCTATTAAACGAATACACGTTTTTTTACACATTTATTGTATTTGCTTTGGCTAAAATAAAGAAACAGAAGGTTATAATATAGATATATGGGCGATGAACGATTAAGCGACTATCCCAACTTGGGTATTTTTTGTGGGAGATGTAACCTAGTTGGAGTGCAGTAGGAGTTGTAACCATAAACCAAAAAAATATATAGTGTGTACGTTGGTACACACGTTTATGGTTTTATGTTAAAGTATGCCTGTGTGCACAGAAATTGAACGCTGTGCACAATAAGTGAACGCTTTGGCTCCAATAGTTGAACGAAGAAAACGAATGACCAACTGTGCCCATGTTGTAAATATGCCCACTAAGTAGGTATATAATTAAGCTTATAAATGCCGGACAAAGTTGCCATATTTTATGTATCTTTGTTATTGAGTGTTCATTGTACTAACCCCTGCCTAAAACTGGAACGAATAAATTTTGTTCGTTCATCTATTGGGCACGGATAGCAAAGGAATGAAGAACTAAAATCAACAGAGCGTTCACTCATTGTAATCGAAGCCAAAAGATGAACAAACTTACTCATTTTATTTGTTCATCTTCTGGGCACAAGTTATTTGTTGAACGATGGAGTGCTTTTCATGGTAAAACAAAAAAAATGGATAGTCACGTTCAACTTATGGTTACAAAATCAATGGTTAAGTAACGATTCATTTAAGCTATAAAAGATTTATCTACCTTTTCAATAAGATTTTATATCTGCTTTTGAAAACCCTATGCCTTGCCCAGTAGATGAACACCGTTCATATATTGGCTCAGGTGCATTTTTGACAACTTCATTCCCCTGATAGGTGAATTAGGTTATCTTATCTGTGAGTGGATTTAGTGCCCTCCAACCCAGCCGCAGGTCCATTAGGTATACTTTTTATTTCCCTGATTCATCATCATCATCATCAGCATATCAGCCGAAAGACGTCCACTGCTGGACATAGGCCTCCCCCAAAGAGTGCCAAAGTGACCGATCCCGCGCCACCCGCATCCAGCGGACTCCCGCAACCTTTACCAGGTCATCAGTCCACCTTGTCGGGGGCCTACCAACGCTGCGCCTTCCGGTACGTGGTCGCCACTCGAGAACCTTTCCGCCCCAACGGCCATCGGTTCTACGTGCTATGTGCCCCGCCCACTGCCACTTAAGTTTAGCGATCCGGAGGGCTATATCGGTTACCTTGGTTCTGCTGCGGATAGCCTCATTTCTGATGCGGTCACGCAGCGAAACTCCCAACATGGCCCTCTCCATTGCCCTTTGGGTGACTTTGAGCCTTCTTATGAGGCCCATAGTAAGCGACCACGTTTCAGTGCCATATGTCATCACTGGCAACACACACTGGTCAAAGACTTTCGTCTTGAGACACTGCGGAATATTGGACGAAAAGATTTGCCGTAGCTTCCCGAACGCTGCCCAGCCGAGTCGGATTCGACGATTGACCTCTTTCTCGAAGTTGGACCTACCTAACTGGATCGTCTGTCCTAGGTATACATAATCGTCTACAACTTCGAGCGTAAAGTGTCCGATTGTAATGGGAGTTGGTACAACATGGGCATTTGACATGATCTTCGTCTTATCCATGTTCATTCTTAGACCAACTCGCTCGGATGCTTTACTGAGGTCATCGAGCATCGTACTTAAGTCCTCCATGGTCTCAGCCAAGACTACTATATCGTCAGCAAACCGAAGGTGAGTGATGTACTCGCCGTTGATGCTGATGCCTAGCCTTCTCCAGTCCAGAGTCTTGAAAACGTCCTCCAGTGCAGCGGTGAACAGTTTTGGAGAAATACATCTCCTTGCCTGACTCCCCGCTGCAGCGGAATAGGTTTCGAGTTCTGGTCCTGGAGTCGGACTGACATAGTGGCGCTCTCGTACAAACACTTCAGCACTTCGATATAGCGATAGTCAACTTGGCACCGCTGGAGAGACTGTAGTACAGCCCAGGTTTCTATCGAATCGAAGGCTTTTTCGTAGTCCACGAACGCTAAGCAGAGAGGCAGGTTATACTCCTCGGTCTTCTGTATAACCTGACGAAGCGTGTGGATATGGTCTACGGTACTAAAGCCTCTTCGGAAACCGGCTTGTTCGGGAGGCTGGAAGTCATCTAGCCTGCGTACGAGACGGTTTGTAATGACCCTCGAAAACAGTTTATAGACCTGGCTCAGAAGCGAGATGGGTCTGTAGTTCTTCAGCAGAGTGTTGTCACCCTTTTTGAAGAACAGCACCACCACACCTCTGTTCCATGCCTTTGGAGTTCTCCCTTCCAGTAAGACGGAATCGAACAACTTCTGAAGGGCCGTAAGGACCGGTTTTCCACCCGCCTTCAGAAGTACGGCTGTTATTCCGTCTTCACCGGGTGCTTTGTTGTTCTTGAGCTGTTTAAGAGCCATTACAATCTCGTACAGGCTGATGTCCGGGATGTCGTCGGTATAGTGTCGGGTTAGTCTAGCTCTAGGGTCTTCCGCCTGACTTACTTCGGGTCTGCGCGTTGATGTGTATAGCTGTCCGTAAAAGCGCTCTATCTCACCCAGAATCTCAGGTTTAGAGGAAACGATTCTACCATCTTCAGTTTTTAACTTCGCGAGCTGGCTCTGCCCTATAGACAGATTTCTCGAGAACACTTTAGAGCCCTTATTACGCTGTATGGCCTCTTCAATACGATTTGTATTGAATTGGCGCAGATCGCGGGTAAGGGACTTGGAGATCTGTTTATTGAGCTGCCGGTATAAGATCGCGTCGGCTGAAGACTGTAGAATCATTTCACACCTTTCCTTCATGAGCTTCTGAGTGGAGCTAGATAGCCTTTTAGTTCCGTTAGTGCCTTGGGCCTTGAAGAACTTAGACCCAGTGACACGGACAGCTTCCACAAACCCGTCGTTCAATTCGTCCACATCGCCGCCTAGGCAATCAAAACGGTTTTGGAGTTCCAGCTGGAAGCTCTCGGGGTTTTGAATTCATCAATCGAGAGCGCTCTTGCTTGACGCATATATTCAATGTGCCTCTTACCAGACGGTGATCGCTCCCGGTTTTGACCGTATTGATCACAGAGACAATCGTTGAATATATGCTTCCTCGTCGACATGATGAAGTCAATCTCGTTTTTAGTTGCACCGTCGGGACTCATCCAGGTCCACTTTCTGTGCTTGCGTTTCTTGAAGAAGGAATTCATCATGTAGAGTCCCTCCTTCTCCAAGAAGCCAGCCAGTAGTTGGCCCCGGTGGTTCCGACTTCCAACTCCAAATTGCCCCACTCTCAGCTCTTCACCATCTTTCTTGCCCAGTTTTGCGTTGAAGTCCCCCATAACAATGGTGAAGTAGGTTTTGGAACTATGCATGGCCTTCGATATATCTTCATACATAGCCTCCACCTCTTCGTCGGAGTGTGCCGAGGTCGGTGCGTAAACCTGAATGACCTTCAATGAGTACCTGGTGGATACTCTGAGTATTAGGTACGCCACCCTAGTCGACACACTCTCGATCTTCACCACGTTATTTACGAGGGACTTGTGGACGAGGAACCCGACACCTCCCTGGGACTGTTGGTCGCCCTCCCGGAAATAGAGCAAGTTGCCGGATTTGAGGGTTATCGTGTCCTCCCCCTCTCTTCGTACTTCAGATAACCCTATGACATCCCAGCGCAACTTGCTCAATCCTTCCTCCAGTTCCGCTATCCTTTCGTCGGTCCGCAGTGTGCGCGTGTTATAAGTTGCCAGGGCCAGGGGTCGTCGGTGGTGGTAGCCGGATCTTCGCCGGAGATTCTTCGCACCCCTGACCCCGCTGGTGCCCTGGCCGCTACCACAACCAGGGTACCGGGGGTCGCCGGAACCTCGGGGCCGTGGTTTTTTTGTACCTATCATGGGGGGTATATGCCATAATCGCCACGCTTGGCATGCGGGTTGGCGATCGCAGTATTTCCACCGCACTCCAGAGATGCTGCTGCCCATCCCCCGGTGGTCTTGGTCGTAGTTTTAGGACATACCCGGGTCCCTGATTCCCTGATTGGTGCTTTATTTTTGAGCTAGATTAGAACTTTCTTTCCCCTGATAGGTGAACTAAGTTGACTGGTAGTGGACTTTGTGCCCTCGAATCCAGCTAAGGGGGCATTAGGTACACATTTCGTCAACTTTATTGACTGACAGTGGACTTTGTGCCCTCGAATCCAGCTAAGGGTGCATTAGGTACACATTTTGTCAACTTTATTCCCCTGATAGGTGAATAATGTTGACTGGTAGTGGACTTTATGCCCTCGAATCCAGCTAAGGGTGCATTAGGTACACATTTTGTCAACTTTATTCCCCTGATAGGTGAATAATGTTGACTGGTAGTGGACTTTATGCCCTCGAATCCAGCTAAGGGTGCATTAGGTACACATTTTGTCAACTTTATTCTCCTGATAGGGGAATAAGGTTGACTGAAAGTGGACTTTGTGCCCTCGAATCCAGCTAAGGGTGCATTAGGTACACATTTTGTCAACTTTATTTCCCTGATAGGTGAAATAACAATAACCGAGGCTAATCCATGGACAGCTGATAGGGCTGCTAAATTCCCCTGAGAATATTACTAAAATGCTATGCTTCGTTTGTTCGCATCACAAAAATTCAAATATCTCGCCTTTTTACAAAACTTACAATTTTATATTCTGATAGGTATCCCTTGTCAGCTAGCCACGGATTATGCTCGGTTTACGGGACACCCTGTATACTATGTCAACTTCCACGAATAATAGGAATCCAATGACTCCGCAAATAGAGAAATCCATCAAGCCTTTTGGCGTGTGGTGTGCAGTCTGTGGAATAACATTTTCTTGTCCACATTCTTACATACATCACCTTTAAAAATATAAATTGTAGCGATTCTTAAGCCTAGGAAAAGGGTCATACTCAAATTCAAGTTCGCGTCTTTCCTGTGGACACTATAAAAGTTAAGGGCTACGAAGCCTAATTTTGGTTTGGACTCCTAATCCGCATAAACAGCGTCTCCTCTTATGTATGACTATTCGATAAAAACCCTGATTTATATGCAGGTGAGCTTTTAATTATTGCCCACAGGAGAGACGAATTTTGCTTATACAGTGTGTTCGGGTGAAACCAGTTTGAGTATGACCCAAAACTCATGATGCAGCAAACTACCGACGTGTATTTTTTCTAAGCCTTACATATAAATTGGTGGAACGCCTTTTGTAAAATCGGCTGAAGGATATGGTAGATCAAGAAATACCCATCGAACAGGCGGGTTTCCGGGCTGGTCGTAGCTGTGCAGACCAGGTCCTTGCACTCACCAGTCATATAGAGGCGGGTTTCCAGAGAAACCAGAAAACCTTCGCATACTATACGGTCTGGGCAGACGGCCTGCTATACAAGTTTACCAAAGCAATACCATCGGCAAAGATTCTTCGCCTCCTCAAAAGTATGCTAGGCCCGCGCAAAATCAAGGTTCTTCTTGATGACTGGGAAAGTCGATTTAGACTATTAAAGAACGGACTTCCTTAAGGATCAGTGCTGGCTCCTCTCCTCTTTAACATCTACACCCATGACATGCCCGCTACGATTTGTGTATTTTTTTTGTACGCCGACGACTTGGCTCTCACAGTCTAAACTAAGACATTCGAAATTGGGGAAATGCTGTTGATGCAAGATCTAGAAACTCGATAGCCTCCCCAACACACGCCTCAAATCTCGTAGACCTATCTATCTGGTCAGACCTCCAAATCCAAGGCCCAGAATCTTTCTCCGTTAACTTGGAATGGACGGAAAGCTGCAACTCGTACAGTACATAAACTCAGTTCCCCAATAGCATCGACCCAACACAAGAACCACCCGGTTTAGATGAGCCGCGAAAGATTTGGGTCACACTAAACAGAATAAGGTCCGACGTCAGCTGCTGTAATCACAACCTCCACAAATGGGGCTTTAAGACCTAATTATGTACAGTTGCATACACTACTTTATCTACACACATATCATAAGTAGTAGTAAGTAACAGCAAAAAACCAACAATAAAATTACAACAGCAATGGCGGCAATTCGATCATCCGTCATGACGAATGGTTTTTTTTAAATCATAGACAAACGAATGAAGTCCCTATACCCATATAACTCGAGATCAAATGTCATACGGTTTGTATTAAAAAAACGTACAGCGCTATAACCACGAACTTCGAATCTCGAAGTTCGGATATCTCTATCTCTATCGCACTTACTTCACTTAAGTGACAGGGATGCAAGTACACGAACTTCGAGATTCGATTTTCGTGGTAGCGCCGCTGGATTGACGTTTCGTGTCGATAACTGTTTTAATATCTATGGATACTAGAAAATAGACCCACTTGAGTTTTGACAGCTGTTCCAAATTTAAACTCATAACGATACAAATTTATCAAAAATCTGTACTGTAATGACATTATAGTACAGATTTACCTACTACCACAGACAAGAAAGTTCTCATAGTAAAATCGGTTGGAGTAATGCTGGTCATTTCCTACGGTTTCTGAACGCATTTTGGAGCACTAATGATATGTGCGTAGATAAATATTTTAATCGCAACATATCTAAATAACTAACATCGATATAACCATGTAACAAATTTAAATTCTCCATTTGCCCTTTATAATACCATGAAACTGCATTGTAATCTGGCTAACACAATAAATAAAACTGAAATTGGTAGTTGGTAGTTACAGTTCAGAAAAGTTGACAAAATGTGTACCTAATTCACCCTTTGTTGGATTCGAGGGCACAAAGTCCAATAACAGTCAACATTATTCACCTATCAGGCGAATGAAGTTGTCAAAAAAGTATACCTAATCCACCGTTAGCAGGTCACGGGTGAAGAAGATACACATTCAGTTAACTTAATTCACCCGTGGTTGGACACGAGTGCATAAGGTGTACTTTCCGTATACTTAATTCACCCTTGGTTGGTCGCGAGTGCATTAAGTATACTTACCTACTACTGAACCTAGTTTACCTCAGGGGTATTATAGTTAGGGAGGCGAATAGGGGAATTTTCGGTAATACTCGAGCGTGGCAGTTTAAGATATGAGAGATACCTTAGACCTAATAGAACAACCTTGTAAAGTATTTAGCTCCATATGTAGTGACGCGCGCCTAGGATAGACGATCAGATTAGTAAAAAAAATCGATAGTCCGAAATACTCGAGCGCGTCACATGAAGATATTGGGGGTTGATTTTAGTGTTTTAAGACTAAATTTAACTATTCTGACGATAAGTCCTTGACGCCGCCGAGTTATAGGGTCGCGAACTTGTAAAAAAAAAACGTTAATCCGGCATTCTCGAGTGCGATTTTTTTTTTTTTTTTTTGAAGAATATAACCTAAAACTTACTAAAAATACAAAATCTGCCGGTTTCCGCATGACCGGAAGTGTGGAGGAGCCATTTCGTCTTCCGAAAAACGCGTTGCGGCATATATGCCTTATAACTATATGAATTATACCTAAGTCGCGAACGATACATTTTACAAAAAAAAGTTTAAATAACCTCCTGCCGCCCAATGACCTATCAGAAGGTCTCCGCATGAGTAGTGGTTCCGGCCCAAGCGTAATGACAATTTTAACTTTTTAACGCCCGCATACCTTTTAAAAGGACTTCAAATTCATCTTGTCACAAAACTTAAAATTTACCGCGTATTGAATTCGAATGATTTCTGGACGAATACGTCACATTTGACGTTGACACTAGATGTCAAAATGTGAAACTTCATCTGTCAGTTTTATTCATGTATGTATATTATTCAATAGAATTCAAGAAACTAAAAAACCTTTTTCGGTCAGATTAAGAGAACCCACCAACATTTTTGTCAGATTAAGAAAATATGCTTTCAGGATACCGAGATAAACCTCCCCTATGAAAATCTGACGCGCTCGAGTATTTCAAAAAAACTTTATTTTTTTGCATTTTCAAAAATTCATCGTAACTTATCGTCACGCCGAAATCGTCAGTTTTTTTAAAGGGAGCTTCCTTGGGGCCTACTTAACACCCCTTCCGAAAATCAGACGCGCTCGAGTAATTTTTTTTTTTTTGCATTTTTGACTACTTTATATGCCTACCCCCACCACGCAAACCGGCAGATTAGTATACCGTTGTTATCAGAGGCACTTGGGGCATACGTAGTATGAATATCTGTCGCGCTCGAGAATGCCCAAGTAACTGTTTTTTTTAACATTTTTGAAAAACCGTACACGCCAAACCCACCGCTAAAATGGCTTTTACCATACGAGCTTTTCTTTTCGAAATTATTTTATCTTTCAATTTTGATAGGTCTCGACGGCGCCGTTGAATTACGCCATTTAGCTACCTCGCCTCCCTAACCATAACAACTAAATTAAATATAAAGGACTCAGTACGCTCATTCTCAGAGAGCTTTGCACGTCCGGGCCAAAATTCGTATATAAACAAAAAGGATATTTTTTAGGATAGTTTACGTCCAGACGGTGTTGCAACTAAGATTTAAGCCTTGTCATTAGTTGTTTAATACATATGTTTTTTCAAAGCCCTGTTCGCAAATTACCAAAACGCGTCCAAGCGCTTTCTTAGTTTACGAAATTGTCTTAAACATTAAAATAATACAGAGATTTGCAAATTTTTATCGCATTTTAAATAAAGGAATTTACTTACGACATACTCGTTTAAACAATAGGTACAAGATGATACATAAGATTTTCTTTAACAAAATAATGTATGAAAGTCTTCTCTAGCCTAAAAGGAACAAGTTTTGTGAGAAATATTTTTTGTAAATTTTACGCGTAATGGCCAAAAGTGCTTCAACTAGTTTTTTAATATTCTCTTTATATGCGTGAAAAAAAAAACACTAATACAAATAATTTATAAGTAGATTTAAGTGTTAGTGTTACGTTTTATAAAAAGGTTTTGTATACTTTTCTTTGTGTAATAGTTGGAAATAAATTAGTCTAGAATGTTAAAAATAAATAAAAAATAATATTGTGTGAAAGTAAGTAAAATAGTATAAAGGTGATAGAATAGTTCTATAGTTCCAGGTTCTCTTAATCTGACCGAAAAAGGTTATTTGGTTTCTTGAATTCTATTGAATAATATACATACATGAATAAAACTGACAGATGAAGTTTCACATTTTGACATCTAGTGTCAACGTCAAATGTGACGTATTCGTCCAGAAATCATTCGAATTCAATACGCGGTAAATTTTAAGTTTTGTGGCAAGATGAATTTGAAGTCCTTTTAAAAGGTATGCGGGCGTTAAAAAGTTAAAATTGTCAGTACGCTTGGGCCGGAACCACTACTCATGCGGAGACCTTCTGATAGGTCATTGGGCGGCAGGAGGTTATTTAAACTTTTTTTATGTAAAATGTATCGTTCGCGACTTAGGTATAATTCATATAGTTATAAGGCATATATGCCGCAACGCGTTTTTCGGAAGACGAAATGGTTCCTCCACACTTCCGGTCATGCGGAAACCGGCAGATTTTGTATTTTTAGTAAGTTTTAGATTATATTCTTCAAAAATAAAAATAAAAAAATCGCGCTCGAGAATGCCGGATTAACGTTTTTTTTACAAGTTCGCGACCCTATAACTCGGCGGCGTCAAGGACTTATCGTCAGAATAGTTAAATTTAGTCTTAAAACACTAAAATCAACCCCCAACATCTTCATCTGACGCGCTCGAGTATTTCGGACTATCGATTTTTTTTTACTAATCTGATCGGTCTATCCTAGGCGCGCGTCACTACATATAGAGCTAAATACTTTACAAGGTTGTTCTATTAGGTCTAAGGTATCTCTCATATCTTAAACTGCCACGCTCGAGTATTACCGAAAATTCCCCTATTCGCCTCCCTAACTATTACTGCAGTACTTACAGATCGGCATGAATCCTTGTGCGTAGCCCTCATTTTCTTGTGAATATTCTACAGCTTCCGCAGAAATTAACAACAACACCGCTGCATATATCACGATACTCATTTTACCTTAGGCAAAACCCTTTATTTAATTTCAAACATAAATGTTTTGATTAATTCAAATGAATAAAAACAATATATATTTTCTTATTTTGTTTATATGTGCTACGTTTTAATATTTTCCTTTCCATAAGTGAACCAAAATTAAAGACAAATATGTCAAATCAAATCAAATTAATACATTTATTCGTGCAACACAGATAATAATAAAAAAAAAACACATTTTCACATTTTCTTTGCCACGAAATGGACCCAGCTCAGCATGTTGCTAGCTTTGCAACCAGCGCTGGTCTTCCGCAGGGTCCCTTTGGTGAGCACACGGAAAGTAACAAACAAAAACAAAAAAATAAAAATAAATAAAAGGAAATAGACACTCAACTAAAATGCAAACATAAAACTTACAACTTATATATAATATGTAGTATAACTGTTTGTCTATTAGGAACGGTTTCTAAATAAACACACTAATAATATTAGTCTAGGTTTTGCTGGCACAGCGCGTGCTTTGCGCAAGTAGCAACGAAACAATTAGTTTTGTGACTTTCGTGCTCATATTATATAGCTAACGTTGTTGCTCGGTTATGCATAATCTATTCATAGACATTTTAGGTAAAATTACTGTTATAAATAGCTATTGTAAAAAGCGTAGGTATGTGACGCCGACGGCACCGTCGTCATTTTAACGCGCAGATTTAAACTCTCCGACCCACAGCACAACTACTGGTTGAGCCGCCGGGAATTTAAATTCCCCATAGTACACATAAGTTATTAACAGTCATGTTATTATTTTAAATTATGTTGCAAAAGATGAACCATACTCTCCACTCGCCCAAAAATATAATAGGCTTGATGGAATTTTACATATGTTATTATTTGCAAAAAAAAAGCAGTTGGGACTTTTGAATAATCATCTGCTTTCACTAGTTTATGCTTGCTATATAGCAGTAACGTCGGCTATCGAAACTTATTAATTTCAAATTAAAGAATTTTAAGGTTCCGTAGTCAATAAGGAACCTTTATAGTTCCACCATGTCAATCAATCATGCCGACAAACCGTAAAATAAAATAAAAATGCTTTTTCCCCTAAACTGTAGGTACTATTAGTACAAGACAGTATGCAGAGATGTGGCCTGGAGCCAATAAGTAGTCGGTGAAGAGTGTCTTATTGTAAAGTGGTCTATTTTTGTAGTAAATAGACCAAAAGCGGTGCCTATTCGATAAACATGCTCTCGATTAAATAAAATTTGATGTTTTATGATAACTAGGTCGAAATTTGTTAAATTCAACGCTAGGTGAATGAGATGATTTTTTAAAGAATATTATACTGAAGCGATCGACATCGAACTCAAAGTGATTTGTTGAGATTTAGTTAGTGGAAACCGTTTTCTCCTGACATGGAAATTTCATTAAAAAAATAAGGTAAACGTCCGTGTGCTGAACGCTGAATGTTATATGGCATGGGCACCCTATGTCAAAGCAATATGGGTTAAATTCAAACATAGAAGATTGTTCTTCATTAGAATTTATTCCATGTCACTTTGACATCGAGTGCCCATGCCATATACTAGTACAGCGTCGAGCACTCGGACGTTTACCTTACCTATTGTCAGTCTCGAGGTAGGTAGATGCTGCAAAGCTATTGTTCCCTCTTAAGGTTTCACTGGGTGGAGAATGACATATGGCACTAAGTCCACTTTTAAGCGTAATATTAGTAGCAGCCAAGGTAGCCAAATATTTCGGTACACGTCTTTATCACTGTAAGAATAAGGGTGTGTTACGAAATATAGGTAGGTACGCAATAAAGTTAAAATAAATAAATAAAAATTGAATAAAAAAGCCACTAATGAGACAAAAAAACTTCGTTTTTAATTACCTATAATGTAAACGTACGTAATTGTCAAAACTGACTTAAGACGTCAGACAGTTGACATTTTAACCTGTTAAATGGTCAATGTCATCTTTGACATGCAATGAACAGTTGTTATAGTCATGGTTAGGTACATATGTTAATTTTTAAATTGAGGGGTATAGGTCGGTGCGGAGCGTTACACCTACCTATGTTGAGTAAGGCCAAGACTTGATGAACAGAATTTATTTACATAAATAACTATTTACAAATTAATACATGAATTACATAAAACATCAAAGGTTCAGATATTAAATCGTAAACGGCCGTGAGAAGATGTCGAAGAAGATGACAGGCCTGTTGTAACATGGCAGAATTTTGATTGACATGTTTTTATAGCGTTAGGGCTCATTACAATTTTAGAGGAAATAGAGTCATTTGAATCTGGTCTCAGCACCGACTAGCGGAGATTTTGTGAGCTTTTTCTGGTGGCAGTGCAAGGTGCGATGGAGTGTATTTTCAATATCGGCCATAATTAAATAAGTAGTTTTTCTTTAAAATTTGCATAAGCAGCAAGGTTCATTCTGTTATCCTCAGTTTTTGTCAATTTTTATTTTTTATGTTATAGGAGGCAAACGAGCAGACGGATCACCTGATGGTAAGCGATTACCGCCGCCCATGAACACCTGCAACACCAGAGGTGTTGTGAGTGCGTTGCCGGCCTTTAAGGATGGAGCTCTGGGAACCTTACTCACCATCAGGAACACAACACTACAATACCTACGGAATAGGCAGCAGTGCTATTATGGCTGTGGTCTTCTGTAAGGCGGAGGTACTCCCCCAGTCGGGCTGCTCCAGATTCAAGCGTGATGACTTTACGCTGTGCCCTACCACTCTCAAAATGTGGTGCTCTTTCCAGCAAAATAGAATAGAATGGAATAGAATAACATTTATCCATGACGATAACACATACATGCACATAAATAAAAAATAAAAAAACAAAATAGAAAACAACATTGCCACGAAACGGTTCCATCTCAGCGTTGTGCTGGCCTGGTGGCCAGCGCTGGTCTTCCGATGGAACCATCTGGTGACACGGTTCTACGGCGTAACACATATTTTACATTCGCACACAATAATAATAGTAATATAGAACAGAAACAATACAGCAAGACAAATTATAAAATTTCCGAACGCAACATAACCGCCTCAACCACAGATTACAGAGAAAGGCGAAAGACCGACAAACTAGCGCCATTATGACAGCTGGATGCTCCCGGCAACTAAATAAAACATCAAACAAGACCGACATGTGACGCGGGCGCAATGCCAATACATACATGTAAATACATGTGGAAGGGCGAGTTCCACAGCCTGAACTAAAGTAAGTTATCCATTTTCGGAGCGCTTAGCTAGTATGATAGAATTTTTAAACATTTCATCCAGTGTTGGTTATTTTTCCACGTGGATCCATATTAATGAAACCAATTTGTTTCTTTTCAATTTAACGACTGGGGAATTTGCTAAGGGAATTTGCTATGATGTTAGATATTGGCTCTGATTATAAAGGAAGTCTTTGTTCAGATATGATTTCCTTCGATCCTTCATTTGCTTGCCCGGAAGGTTTTAGCTTGCACATTTAATTTTGAGGTTTCATGTTTCTTTCAACATCGGCTCCATGTTTCTCCCAACAACCGGGGAGAGAAAAGATGCTCAGCGGCAGAAACCCCAACATCTGCGAGGTTACAGAGCCTTATGACTTCAGTGTGAAGGTCGGCGCTAAGCATTTATTACCAGTAGGGAATTAGGATTTCAGAATTTACTTAATGGTGGCATAAAACAAGTAGGAACAAACTTTTATACCGGTAGGCCTTCGGAATTGTAAATCACTCACGAACATATTACACGCCAGCTCTACCAAATTGTACCAACTATATCTACTTAAGGTGTATTAAGAATTTGTACAAGAAACCCAGTGATTTATATTCAGATTTGCTGTATGCTTTAGAAGTGCATTAGAAATAAACCAGTCGTAAGAGAACTAACCATTTTTTAATTTCACTCCTATTTCTGTTACCCATAAATAACCCATAACTGTAGATGAGCCAGTTATCCAGCAATTTAATATTTTGTTTTCATTTATTTTACTGTCACGAGACGACTGAAAGACCAGGCATCCTGGTTGTGAGCTTTTCTTATTTGTAAAATATACGTAAGTAATTTGTTTTAGCTGTGTCTAATTTCAGGAGACTGGAGTTTAACCAACAGGCAATTTTGGACAGATATTGCTCTGCGGATTTTTTAACGTCTTCCTATTTGTCTCCACAGCAAATAACTGCAGTGTCAGTGTCAGCTGTGTAAGAAAATATGTTTTGCGATTTATAAAATGTCTGTCTATATAATATAACGTATATTTGGCCTGCGCAAATACGAACACATCTCTGAATTTCGTTCTCAGCTCGGCTGGTTACCGATCCGTCGGCGCAGAGATGTGCACATCCTGTCCTTAACTTTTGAGTACCCTTTAATCCCTTCTTCCCGTAATTATCTGAAAGTTTTACTTATAAGGCTGACGGCAGCTGTCACAGCTTGCGGTCAAGCGCTAACCTCCCACTTGCTATATTTATTTATTTATTTATTAACAATATATTCACACGGCATTACAGACAAGCCAATACACCGAGAAATTAAACATTGCAAAATAACAGTAGGTAAGTATACAAAAACACATTCAATAAAGACAACATCTAGGTGACATCAAACAAAAGTACTGGACAGCCTATCATCCATCGTCTCACAATACTTTAGACATTCACGGCACACAGTCGCCCATCTCCACGCAAACAAGTCACATTCAGGTGCCGATGTCAAGAGCGCATTGAGCAGAGTGAGTGCGCGAGGGAGCGGCGAAAGTCTGTGGCGATACAGTGCGCGCCGCCGGCACTGCCAGCAGCGGGCGCGCTCGCGGTCTCAAACTGACTCTGGGCACATCCGGAACATACAGCCGCAAGACTCGACCCACAAGCTCCGGGCAGTCGGACTATCATAATATCATATACCTACCATCTAGTAAGACACACGCTTTTTCTAAGTCATTCACATTGATGCAGAGCTGAATGTGATGTTTTTGCTAGTAGCTGGATCACTATTATATGTGACGAGTGTATGAAGTTTGTGAGGTAATGGATAAACGGCAATCATCTGCTAGTCAAATCTTTTCCTGTCTATCTATAGTTTTACACTTAAGGCGCCGTAGGTTCATTGTCTTCTCTTTCCCTCTCACTGAGCATAAACGTGAGCGAGAAGGAAGTGCGTACTTTGAAGCGCGGATGTCATGCTTTTTAAATTTAATTTTGTGGCCGTTTAAATACATGAAAAAGTAATCACTGTGATTTTTAGAAGCAATTACAATATTTTTAGCTTTTGAGCATAATTTGTTACGAATATTTTAAGTGTATTTTAGACCTATGTTCGTGATTTGTTTCTATCGAGCGAAAATTGTTTAATCATGTTTCGAATCACTGATATCGCTGCAGAAATCCTCAAGATTACTATTCCTATTTTTTTTAAACCATAATATTATAAACAGATACTATTTCATAAACTCTGTTCGCTTAACTTCGCTGAACCGACGGCGCCTAAAGTTCTGATGTTGTATCCATTTTTCGAAATTATTATAATAAATAATAATAATTTACAAATTCGACAACGACAGAATAACTAAATTAAGACGCATCAAAATGCATAAATTCAGTGACTCATTTTTTTCCCTATCAAATATATAAACACTTGACGAGATAATATATATCTTAGGCTCATCGCTATGTACTGTATTTACGCCTATTTCTTTACGGAAAAACTGCTTATTTGTACAATATCTCCTACTTCTTCGAAATTGCTATCAATTCTCTATTCAGGTACCTAATAAATCTTCGTTGCATGTCCTGTTGAAATTATTGTGTGATTGTACATAATCTTTTTTTTAGCGTAGGTACGATTTTTTTCACACTCCCACTTTACGTGCGGGGCGTTCCCTGTACGTAATGTGAAAAAACGTGGGAATGACAAAAAATCGTGGCAGCAGTATACTAATAATGAATTTGAAAGGAAAAATATCACGGAAAATCAGGCATAACTAGTTACCGAGTAATAATCGACAAACTTAAAAATTTACTTGGAAAAGCCAACTTTAGTAAAAAATCGGTTAACGCCGTTATGTAACAAAGACAGACATGCAACTACGGAACCCTACACTGCGCGTGACTCGACGCGCACTTCTTGTTTCTTAAATCGGTATCGTGACACCTAAGATCAACCTTCTCTCTTGTAGTTACAGATTTCCCCTCACTCCCCCATTTGAATAATAAAATAAACTCTGTAGACAGACTCTTTGTACACTAAAATTCATGTGAATCCGTTTCGCATTTTTTGCGTGATTGAGTAACAAATAGCGATCCAAACTGTCACATTTTTCTTATTAACTAGTAGGATATAATGACGTAAGTATTTAGATATGTAATGTGGAGAACCGAGGTATGTTTTTAAATTACATTGTAAATAAATACGCGAAGACCAGGGGCAACGAAGGTAAAGTAATTAGTTGAACCCGTTGAACCAGCGGGCGGTTCAAACTGATGTTACTCGTACACGAATTGACGTAGTCAGTACGTTTGTCATATGACGTAGGATGAGCAAGCAATAATAATAGAACATACAAATGAAATTCGAAATTAATGAATTACGAATTTTAATATTTGTTTTAAAAAAAAAATATAATTTCGAATTTTATTCGAAATTTTATTCATGGTATCTCGACGACGGCACTTTAGGGACGGACGGACTGGAAAACTATTTCGGACGACCTAAAAAGTCTGTGCGATGGTTTTAGCGTACCTAATAGGTTTAGAATTAAATTTCTCCAAGTGTGAATTGTTCATAAATAATTATCTTCCTCCGACTGCCTTACATAGTATTATCTCTATCTTCAATTATTTAGCCCCTAAAATCAAAATTATAGATAAATCTTCCCTCAGACTATTAGGGGCTCCCGTTTTTCAGGAATCCATACCATCGCTCCTCAACGAACATCTCGCCATTCACAAAACTTATTCGGATCGCCTTCTAAAAGTCAGTGCACACATGGCATTAGCCATCATAAAATTGTCTCTTTGTCCCATATTTTAAGATGTAGCCCCATTTGGAAATTCCCTCACATCGCTCTGCCGCAGGGGAGTGTGGCTAGTCGAAGGGGCCTAGCACGCCCGGTCTACGCCGCAGGTGAAGGTTGACGTCCGAAGGGGCCTAGCATGCCGGGTTCACGCCGCGGATGAAGTTTGGCGGTTCACGCCTCACATTGATGCGAGTGAGTTGAGATGTTTGTGTAAGAGCGGGCTTAGCACGCCCAATTTTGCATTAGTGATTGTTCAGTCAGGAATGGTCGAGCGGTCAAGTATGAAAGTGATGTCGTTTCTTTCAGATGCTCCACAATGATGATTAGTCGCACGAGGGCGTGCGACTGCCAGGGTTGGCCGAGACGGCGCATCATGAGAATTGGCTTGTGAACGAACTGTAAAAAGGACGTAACGAACGAAATGTAAGGATAAAATAGAACGCAGGAATACCTCTACACATAAAGGTAAATTATAAATATTAAGACATCAAATTGAGACACTTGAACGGGTTCGCGTTTAGATTAGATTGGAATCTTGCCAATACTAACATAATACCTGTATAGAAGCAGTAGCTTAAGTTAACTATACGGTTAACATAACACAAGCCTTATTGAGCTTACTATGGGACTAGGTCGGTTTGTGTAAGATTGTCCCCTTAAAAAAAAAAAAAAAAACTTCGTAAGAAATGCTTAAAATTGATTACTTCACATAATGATAAAACATAAAAAGATGTAGATATAATTTATAAGCGCTCCTAAAGTGGCATACTAAAAGTGAGTCAATTGGACCAACTTGTCTCAGTTTCGTGTAGTCCATGGAAACGTTGTCAGATTTGGTGGCCATTTTTAAACCCGGAATTTCGTATAGAAAACGTAAGTATCCTTTTTGTTTCACGTGATTGACTTCATCCAATAAGACAAAAAAAAACTCTAGTTTCATTTTATTTCATTTATTTATTCATTTAGCAATACGAGATTGTGTTTGAACTATCCCATGTTCAAACACAATCACTACCTAGTTATATGTGTTTAAATCATTTTACATCTGAGCAAAGACAGGGCCTAAAATAACGGAAGTACCTATTTGAGCGTGCAATTGTTATACTGTCACATATATAAAAAAGTGACGCAAAAGTACATGTATTTATAATACGCAAAATAAGCGTGACTTTTAACCTCAATATAATGTAAACAACAAAAACATGAATTATCGTCCTGTTTCCCAAAACTTAATTAACGCGGTGAAACATTTGCCGAAAAACCACTCAATGTTGCACCTCTCAAGCGTTTCATTTCTCAGCCAAATTTCACTACTAACGTGATTTATTTAAAGTTCAAATTTCATCGGTAACTTTCTACCGCCTCTAAAGCTAGAGAAATTGTTCATCAAAACACCATCAACGGGAACTGGGTCTTATGTCTATTAAGCAAGGTGTTGATTCGCCTAGAGGGTGCAAATTGTCAAGTAAAGCCTCGGCGGATGCAATGTAGTGACAAAATAAAAGTACTCAACGACAAGAAAGATTCCAATTCGAGATTTAAAATATGACGTTCCAGGCACAATAAGAATACCTATAGGGACAGGGACATGAAACAAAAGCGAAATGCTAGATGCGGGATGTCAATTGGCACAAACGAAAAATATTACGGCCAAGCTCTAGAGAAATTGGTCTATTCCGTCATATGGTATTACCATAAACGACAGAGAGAGAATTAGCGCTTCAGAAAAAGAACAGAAAACATAACGTTGGGAATTACTGACACTATCGTAGTTGTTTGACTGTGAACTTTATCTAATCGCGCAATAATATTTACCCTCGTGTCTGCCTGTCCATCCGTGCATTCTATGTATGTTTTCAGTACGTCTTCCACATTTGTCGGTGCGGGCTTTGTGCGGTATCAGTAACCTGTTAGTGTCAATTGTCACTCAATTCGGCAAAAAACCTCTACTGCGCATCGCATTTAAATTATTGCTTTTTGATTACCACGGGATGCGAGGAAGCGGGACGGTACTGCATACGTATAAAGGCCCCTCCACAGCTGCGCGATTCGTGAGCGTGCATCGAGGCGCGTATCGTGGTGAGAATTTCACGTGAATTATTTCTTGGCTCCACATTCGCAGTGTTCACAACTGTCGCAATTTTATTGTTCGCGTTCGCAGGCCCTTTGACGCGGGCCACAAATCGACAAAAGTGGTTAACAAGGCGAAAACCCGCGAAAAATATGTGAACCGGCGACAGTTCCGTAAATGTCAACCGTTATTGTCATTCTTTTCAGTAAAACTTATGAGCATTTCTGTTCACAATATGTATTTGCTAGCTAGGCCCCTAGTGGAAGCCCCACAAGCCCAATTTCATAAGAAAACCGCAAATCGATGTACAGTTTAGCCGTTTGGCACACGCATACTAGAGGACAAAAATTTTTTTTTGACCCGCAGTTCCTAAAAAAAAATCCTCATTGGCCTGCGTCAAAGGGTCTCCGAACGCAAACACTGTGACAATTGTGAACACTGCGAATGTGGAGCAAAGGAAGAGTTCACATTCACGATTCACGCCCGCGAATCGCGCGCGTTTGTGGAAGGGCCTGCAAAAAGGTCGCGAAAACGCTGAATATTCACCCGGAAGTGGGCTTACGCTTCTCCATTCACTACGGCTGCGGTTGGCCTGCGTTTGCCTCCGAAACATCGCCCCTAAGCGCTAAGTGTGAACTAATGGATAGTTACAAGTGCTTTGCAGTTATCTAGTTCATAAGCTAAAGCCCTTACCCACTTGTTTAGGTACACGTCCAGGAGGCCAATATGGTATATTCATCTATCAAAAATAAATTATCAAAATATTTTTCATATACAATTTACCATAGGAAATACGAATACAACACTATTTTGTTATAAAAATATAAGATTTGTTTTTAATTTATAAATTAAAATAGTAGTTTTATTATCTGTTAGGTAAGTCACGTGACCGAAAACAAAAGGCGTAGATAAGACAGACATGCACATTTGACGTTTCTATATATGTTTCTGCACACAGTCTCTTCTTAGTAGTCTGTGGTCTGTTGGCGTTGTAATTATGACATCACGATAATGGCCACTGCCTTTTTCATAATCATAATCATTTATTTCGTTATCATAGGTAGGTTATGTACAGGTGATAGGTATAACAAAGTAGAACAACCATGATGTTACCTTTCGGGGGTCCATATTGGCTGCCATAAAATTCGTGATCCTATTTTTTTGTACTAACGTATTGTAGTCATAATCATTTTGGTCCTAACTCTTTTGTTGCTAAATTTCTATAACTATCATTGGAAGTCATAACGATCAGTTGTCCTAAAATTTTTCTTCCTAATTTCATTAGTAAGAACTTGCTTGAAGTCATAATTTTGTTAATCATAACAATTTTCTTCATAACGGACATGCATCATAATTTTGTTAGTCCTAATACCGGGTGGAAAGGCACGACGATCCTTCCCGCAAAGGGGGGTTAGTTTAAGTGATGGAAAATCGATTCGTAATGTTTAGATTTTTTTTACGATCAATTATTAAAAATAATAAAATTAATTAATGTTCTTCTGTGACAACCCTACTATTACTATACGTACTAATTATCGTTTATACGTATTGATAAAGGTCACTGACTCTTGTGTAATTGTTAAAATGTTACTGACCCTAATGAGGGTGGTCACTTGCAGTATTTTGCATTAAAAGTTAACTGCCTATAACTTCAAAACGGTTATGAATATGAGCCTAGTTTCTTTAGAGGAAATACTGTACTCAGTCTAAACAATCCCCCTTTTGCGGAAGGGATCGTCGTGCCTTTCCACCCGGTATAATAACTAAGAGCATACTTCAACTCCAAATTTTGTTTTTCCTAATGAATAAACGCTTTCGCTAAGTAAATAAAAACAATCGGTACTGGCGCTTCGCCGGCCGCTGCCGCGGCACGCTCGCTTTGCTCGCTCGGCTCGCGCGCGTAGGTTCGCGGTACAACTAACACTCCTCCTCGCTTTGCTCGTCGTCGTACCTACATGGATCTGCCTTAGGCTACGTCCGCACAGACAGGCGGCTTGCTTAGCGTCTAGCTAGAGTCTTGTGACCTCTTGTACCTTGCGATAAAAAACCACACGTTTATTTACTTCGATAACGCCAAGTAACAGTTATGACGAGAAATATTATTAAAAAGAAATTAAGGATTCAAAAATGTATGACTAGTGTCATTACGAATTTAAATAAAACGAACAAGTGAGTGTTATGATGAAAAAATTATGAAAATCAATATTAGGATTTGAGAAATTTATGATAATTGTCATTATGAACTCGAGTAGTTATGACTTACGATCGTTAGGAATAAGAATTATTAGAAGTAATAGAACGATGTTAATGGTGTAAAATTTTATAAAGAACATTTTCGGACTTCCAATACTAGGACTAAAAAAATAGGTGAAACAAAGCGCCCCCACCTTTCGGCGTACGATAAATTACAAATACAAATATACAAACTTAATCTTAAAATACAATGATATTAAATAATAAGCAAGCAGATAGAATAAAATTGCGAAATTTCAAGTGTAACAGTATAATTATTATTATGTCTAATAGGCTTTAATTAAAATTTAGGTAATCTTGAACATTATAATAACATTTTTCCACAAGGAATTTAGACAACAAAGATTTAAATTGCCTTGGGTTCTTATTTTTTAAATCACCTGGTAATTTATTAAATAGCTTTGGACCCATTGTTAGTATACTTTTTTTTATTAGGCTAGTTTGACACATTCTAAAATGCACACCAAGGTTTCTTGGGCGAAGGCAGATTCCTTGTACTGCTTCTTTCTTTTGAAACAGGTCGGGGTTAAAGTTTACAAATATACAGCACTCATATATGTAGAGGGATGGTAGAGTTAATAGTCGTAATGATTTAAAGTGAGGCTGGCAGCTTTCCGAGGATTTCAATCCGTAGATGGCTCTAATGCACCTCTATTGGGCTCTGAATAATGTCTCTGTATGTTGCATTCCCCGAGAAGATTTTTGGCGTGAATCGTTCCTACACAGCTCCAAGCTGACAATATAATTGCAACTCACCCGCCTGCAGCATGCCAGCAACCTTGGTAGCGCAACACAGCAGCTGTGTCGTTCTAACTAACAAGGTTGCGGCGTTCCTCGCACAAACTTGACAACCCTAGCGATTTACAAAACGTGTGTGCGATAAAGGCTGCAGGATTTGTGTTGTATTGCCATTAATTTGCTTTGTTAGCGAGTTGCAGATCGATCACGTAACACATTGTACGTACGTTAGGTAGATCTAAATTTCAAATATTATGTGGAAAAATGACAGTTATTCTTTTCTAACGAGCGTTCAAAACGTTACGTGATTACCCCTCTGCTGTACAGTACAGTCAAGTTCATAAAATATCTGTGTCCTTAACAATAAAGTCGGTTCTACATATTTTCGACCAATTTGTCAGTGCACTGGTATTTATTCTGTAACTTTAGCCCAATTTAGAATGCGAAACTTACTCTCAGATTGACCCAGTTTGAGTCGAAATTGTAGAAAAGTAATCTAAATGTTTGCACTGAGTTGTCGTTTATGAATTAATACTGACTGCAAACTGGGATTGGTAGAACGCTTATAGTTGCAAACCAGTTAGGAAAACTTTAAGAGAATTTATGCTTTGAGGACGCAACGTTTCATATTTTACCAAGCTCGGTGCACTCCACCATTTCAAATGAATAAGAACTTCGTTGGCCTATTTGACTTGTGATTTTTCCAAAGGTTTGCCGCTGTGCGGTAGACACCGCAGTGCGATAGAACCTGCGACTTTTTTAACCAACTTAAAAAAGGGGTTCACTTATGTTTAACCAAAAAATGATTAGCAAATTATCGTTTGACAAAAAACGCTTCGTTGTATTATTACTTGGCAAACCTGTTATTGCACAAAAGTTTCATTGTACAAACGTTTACTTGACAAACACTCAATTAGCAGTAAGTGCGTAAATGTATTAAATTATAGAGTGGGAATTTTATACACTTATCAAAATATCAAACACACAGTAACATTAGGCATAATATTTAAAAAAAATCGGTTCAGGCGCTTCGCCGGCCGCTGCCGCGGCACGCTCGCTTCGCTCGCTCGGCTCGAGCGCTATATGATCGCAGTTCTTAATAACACTCCTCCTCGCTTCTCTCGTCGTCGTAGCTACACCGACCTGCTTTAAAGTAGAACTTGTGAAAGTTGAGAATTCTACTTATTGCATTTTAAACCGTAAGTAGCCAAATAATAACCTAACCTAACCTAGTTTCCTAGCAGTAAGTAGTTCGTTTCTGTTAAGTAAAATGACTTGCCTACTGACAGTATCTAAAGTTGAATATGTAATAGTTGAGAATTTGACACATTTTAGCAACTGTTCCTTTTAATTCAAGTGTTTTTAATATCGCTTTATACCTGACGATCTCGACATAAATTCATAAAAAAGTGTAATATACAGGGTGAATCCTAAGTCGTGAATAATCGTGGTTTCCATTGCATTAACTCTAGTAATGCAATGGAAGCCTTAAAATACTGCGATTGGAACCAGAAAATCTGTTTACGGGGTTCACGTACATTGTGAGATAAGTAAACCATAGGTAATATGATTTTACATATACAGTATATCGGGGTGTGTAATGATCGGTATAAAAACAAATAATATAATTTCATTGGATATAACCATTTTTGATATAATTTCAAAGGGTAGAATCATTCATTGTTTATAATAAACGTTTGGTATAATATCAAAATATATATTTTTATTTAGAATAACTATCATTCGGTATTACGCTTACTTGTAATAACCATCATAGAGTATAATTCTTATTTGATATACATCTCATATTCTATAATGATCAAGAGGCATAATTTTATTAAAACTGGAACCTACAGAAACCTTATAATTTTAATGAAATATATTTATATTTTTATATGTAAATTGCATTTTATATACCAAAGCTAAACTACTTTTTTTCCGTTCAAACCTGACGTAAACCTAACGCAACCTCCAGCGTGTCGACGTCACCCCGCTTCGCAGGGTGCCTATTTCCGTTCAAAGGGACACAAGTGAACCCTAACCTAACCCACTAATAGTACAATTGTTGTGAGTGTTTTTCTGGCTGCTCTGGCTTGATTATATCAACCGTATATTAGACGGAATTTGCATTACATCCAATGTTCAATATAGCAAATATTCATTATACTTAATGTATGTTATACTAAATATGATTATATCATATGATCGTTATATAAAATGGCAATTATATCAAATGAAAATATATTAAATGTTGTTATAGAACTTGAGAATTATATCAGATGCGCTATTATCGATCAGCGTTATTGCGAGTAATATTATATCAAAAATATTTATAGCCATCGTTACGCACCCAGTATATCATACTATGATTTACTTATTATCTCACGTTAACTTATCAATAACCTTAACTTAACTAAACCTACAATAGCCAATAACAATAGAACTAAGTCAGCTTTCTTCAAATGCTAGTTTTGGCTTCCAAACTTGAATCGTAACGGAAACGGAGGCAGTTGGCAGGGAAGCAACGTAATGGGCACATTGCGAGGTCAGCCAAGTCCTGATATTGTGTTTATGTCGTTATGGCTCATATCCCATAGCTATAAGAATGTATATGTAAGCTAATCATATGAATACGAATCGGAACGCGTTGACTATATCTGCTATTATAATTTCATTCACTTGCGATGAGCATTCTTGCGAATGTTGCATTACAGGTTTATTAATAAACAACTTAGAAACGTTAAAAAACCCGTGGCATTTTAATTTCAAAGCTCAATGTAATCCGGCTGAACCGATTTTGTTGAAATGTAGCTAAGAGCCATCTCGATTGCGGACAAAAAAAAATGCCTTGAAAACGGTCCATTCGTACGATGCCATGGACAGACACACAGACATACAGACAGAGACGTCAAACTTGTTTATAGCAACCGTTGCTGGCGTCGTAGGTTAAAAAGCTCACACGATAAACACGAACATTCCGAAATTCTAGACGACAGTCAATTTACTGCGAGCTTTTTGCCGACCCGAGAAATTTTGTTATTGTTCTGCGGCTGACATTTTCATGTCACTTAACTCATGGCTGTAGTAGGTACATATAATTAATTTGAAAGGAAAACTATCACGGCTATGTAGGCATAACTAGTTAACGAGTAATAGTCGACCAACTTAGAAAGGCTGACTTCCTTAGAAATGCGGCCGACGCAACCGCACCATTTTGTTGGCGCGCGCGTGTCAATGTAAAGGTCATAGCTCACTAGAACCACCCGTCGCCCACTCCTCACCGCCTCGCCTCGAGCGGTTAGGTATTCTTTATATGGATTTGTCCGTACAAGCGTGAGCGCATGCCCGTGCATGCGCTCACTACATCAACTCCGTATCAACTCCGTAGTTAGTACATTTACGAGGCGAGGCGGTGAGGAGCGGGCGACGTGTGGCTCTAGTGAGCTATGATCTTAACTAAGACAGACAAGCAACTACGGAACCCTACACCGCGCGTGGCGGATATCCACTTGGCGGATTTTTTGTATTCTGTAAAAACGGATAGCAAAACCGTATTTTATCCACAAGAGTGCAAAGAATATTTGAAATCCGAATATGTTATTAGTTACTTTTTTAACCATAATATATGCACGTAAAGGCCAATCCTGATAGAATAATTTTTGCTCATCTGTTGAACTCCTTTGGGTTCGGGCTTGTTAGAATCGTCTCAATGAGTAGTTGATGACGGTCTACAGAGAAGTACAGGCGGCAATAAAAGCTTGTACCAAAATTTTAATTTTGGTTAGAAACTTTTTTTTCTTATCCACTCACTTGCTTGTGGCAACCACAGTTGCCAATTTGGCGGACGCCTAAACGATGGTGGCAACTGTGGTTGGCAAGTATGGGCTGCCTTGATAGTGAATTGAAAAATTAGAAGCAATTTAGGCTACCTTTTTTCAAATCAGAAATCAAGTAAGCGGTTAAGTAGTATTGTCCTCGCTTAGTGAGCTGAAAAGATTTGTGTTACACACGGGTGAAGTTATTTTACGCCTAGTGTGTTCAGGATTCTATAGGATATAGGATAGGATTCTATCCATTTACTTCGCTCAGGATTCTATAGAATCCATTCGCTTGCTTGTAGTTCACGCCTAGAACCCATTCGTTAGCTCGTGTTTCAATTGCACACTCGCGGTTAAAATACAACTTTGCACCTTTGTATAACACATTACTATTTTTTGTTTGAAAGGGTATCCCTTCTAGGTGGTTCCTATGTCCTATGGTCAGTTCAAGATCTGATAATGGGATCTTGGAGATATCGAGGGATATCTACAAATAAAGCGAAAACTAGTTGCCGGAATGCGTTTTACTTGGAAACCTGTCAACGAGTAGGAGAAGGTAGGTACTACGAAAACGAACGAGGATAACTCTGCAAAAAAGTACCTACGATAAAATTTGAAACCTATGTATACATATTCTTTATTCTATACTCATATTATAAAGAAATCGGTGTGAGATTGTAAGTTTGTATGTAATGGGTAATCTCTGGAACCGCTTAAATCCGATATCAAAAAATATTTCTAGATCGTTCCAGGCTATAGTTTTCCTTGTGTTCCTTGAAATATGCGGGCGAAGCCGCGTAAGCAGCTAGTATTATTGTACAGACAGACGTACATCACAAACTTACTAAATTTATCTTTTGCAAAAAGTAACTTTTGTAGTTTACAGTTTTATATTTCAAGCCTTTTAACCGTCGCTTCTGTTATATACTTTTTATTACTTGAAGCTTTCAGTACAAAATTAATTCAGGAACTGTTTCCTTTTGTTCTTGCTAAACGGAGTGGCACATTTTAAAGAAAGCTCCCGAACATAATTGTTAAATTCAATTTAATATCTCACTCTCGGAGCTTTCTACTAAAAGTCCAGTTAGCCTAAAATAATACGCCGAGGCTTAAGTAAAATAAGGGTCAATTAGTATAAATGTAACCTTTCATGTCTAGAATATCGTAGTACCTGAAAAGGGCTGGGGCTAACATTCCTAAAATGTTTATTGATTCTGAAAAAAAATGTGTTTTCCGTTAAATGCAAATTCTACAAAACATACATACAACTGATTATATAATTTTATATTACAAGAATTACATTTCAAATATTACTAATAGTCATAGTCAAATCAATAAGAAAATACTAAATGTGCAATGAACTACAAGCAAAAATTATAAATACTTTGAGTCCTTACTAAAATCTAACCTCACAATGGTGTCCCAACTAAAGTCTACCTCTTCACTCTACAACAAACAAAAATCTACTTTCGCCACTGGTCTCTTATACATATATTTACTGTTTATTTATCATTTGTTCTACGACAAAAGTACCTACTACTCTCTAAGGTTTCTCAGAGAGCGTGCAAATGGACTTCAATTAGGCCTAAGTAAATAGCAAATAGCAATTGCAATAAGATGCATTGCCACCGGAGCTGGGCACTCGAAGACTTGCTCGATCCACGTCCACGAGTATCTGACGTAACTGACAAGCGAGTAGCGATTTCATTATATAAAGACGACCGCTTTAGCCTAGTTGGTAGCTGGAGGTTCTGGGTTCGAATCCCGGTAAGGGCATTTATTTGTGTGATGAGCACGAATATTTATTCCTGAGTCATGGATGTTTTCTATCTATTTAAGTATGTATTTATCTGTAGAAGTATGTTTAACGTCGTCTAGCACCCATAGTACAAGCTTTGCTTAGTTTGGGGCTAAGTCGATTTGTGTAAGATTGTCCGCAAATATTTATTTATATTATTTTATTTTTTAAAGACTAGCTTCGGCTTCACTCGTATGATATTCAGAAAACACGGCTTCTTCGGGGTATATAATTTTTCAATGTTCCCCGATGACTCGAAGACGCCCGGACGGATTTAGGTATATTTTTTTTGTTTGAAAGGGCATCCAAGAGGATGTTGATGGGATTATGGGGAAATCGAGGGGGCTCTTCAAATAAGGCGAAGTACTAAATTGCAGTATGTTAACTACTACTAAATTAGTCAGTGAACTACTGCTTTTTATTTATTTATTTATTTAATCATTATTGCACAAAATAATATCTTATGGTACAGAAGGCGGACTTAATGCTATAAATCATTCTCTACCAGTCAATCTTAAGGCAAAGCAGATAAAATGTGGGCAGTGCAACTTAATTTAAAACAAAAACTCTTTAACATGTTGTAACTAGAACTATGCCTATGGCTCTATTATGGTCTTTAATGAATGCTGAATGAAGGAATAATACAATATAATAGGGATTAATACATTAATCGTCATCATCATTGGATAAGAATCGAACTGATATGTACATCTGATTAGAATATAGTGGTGCATACTTGAACCAACGTTTTGTGCGTAACAAAACTTAATATTTTCATATTTCTGAGTAAAGGTACGTGTTGTCGCTACGACGCTGTCGCGCACACTACGCAATGAGTAAAATTGGTTCCAATAGGGAGTAAGCACGTACGTGCACGATTAAAAACCAATCTTAAGTTAATGGTGGTAAGGTATTATTTCGTTTACGTCAAGCGAATAATGCGATTCGAGCAGATCGAGCGTTTCAAGCGATTCATACCTTTTAGTGTATATAAAAACGGCGCACCGGGTAGACGTATGCATTCTTTCTCTAGCGAGCTGTCGGATTGTCATTGACTCTGGGTCGAGCTTAAATTCGTAACGTAAACAATAGTAGATACACTATTGTTGTGGCGGGAAGGTTCAATATTGTGCGATTGCTTTGCGTAGTATTGAACTATTCCACCACTTATTAGATTCTGAGTTTTCTAAGGTTCAGTATTGTGCAAATATGTTGCATAGTAGTGAACTATTTCGCTTAGTTTTCTATTACATTTCGGGTTTATTTTAGATGATTTTATTATCATTTCGAACCAGATCAATGTCCTAGTTGCATGGTCAACTTAACGAAGTGCATTTCACCTAACGGTGTCAAGGAAGTACACTTCGGGATCCTGTTAGTAGTAGGTCCAGGTTTAAGAGAAGCCTGGCACCATCTTTTTACCTACACAGATGGTGTAGCCTATCTTTGATGGGCCTCTTACTGGTCTTAAGGTTGGCCACAGGCTGAAGCGAGAAGATCGCCATTTCCCATAAGTCGATCGCTAGGATTGTTATCCACTCGTTGATGTCTCGTGTGTGCTTAAGGCTTGGTCTTTTATTGAATATATATTTATATGTTATAAAAATAGGGCGTGTATTTCACAGAACCCTTTAGTCCACGGACATGTTGTGAAATTTACATTACGTACACAGGCTCTAGGTTGCATTCTCGGACTAGCCTTCCGAACGTTGTACAGCTTAGGTCCCTAGCTAGAACATACACTACACAACACATAACGTTAATAAAGTAATGATGGGAGTTTTGCCTACAGTAGTTTAGAGTTTAGTGGTAGGTAGGCTTAGGTATAGAGTCAAACACAGTAATAGGGTAGTAGGAATACTATTCTTAGGGATGGAAAGTTAGAAGGTTTACAAATCAAATAGCGTTTATTTGAAGGTTTAATAGCAATAATGAGTAACTGTGTGAATAGGAATTAGTCATTGTGTGAGGATCAGTAGTATTGGGTTCCGTATATTATTATATATGAAATATTAAAGGTGTAACTATTATATATTGATTATCGTCATAAAGATTCCAGTTATGATTAGGATATCAGAATTGTTTCAAAAAGATGAAATGATTCTAGGCTAATGGCAAGCGGAGCAGTCCATTATGTCTAATTTTAAGGTATCAAATTATCATGAGTGGAATATACTCATTACTTAGGGTAAACTTCAGGTTCAATATTTCATATTTAATGAACGGTAAACCTCGGTATTATAAATATCTTCACTATATCAGGGATTATAGGTATCTAATGAATCCATTAGTATACATGTAATGGGTGAAATAATGCCTTAATACATAATTTTGAATGAAATAATATTCAATTGTTAGGTCTGATGAGTTTGTTCAGTGCTTCTTCTCATCAGAAAATAGGTACGAAGCACAGGTAAATTCAATAAGTTAGGAATACCTATTAGAAACAAAATATAATAAAATAGGTATTTAATTAGCTAGTTGGCCAAACCCACATCCAGACGGAAATGGTAGCATAGTATGGATGAAAGAGAATCTTCCATACAATAATAATAATAAACAATTAGCTAGCTAGGTTGGTCTGTTATATACTTTGATGATATGAATATAAATTGAGGCAATTGGTATATAAAGAAACCAAGGTTTTGATTTGAGAAAGTATTACATGTTGAGAAAATAATGATAAAGCTACCATTACGTTAACCGGCCACGGTAGGAACTGGTTGGGGTTTTGTATGAGCCAGTTAGCCCAGACATTTGTTGTTGAGTTTGAGTGCGTTGAGAGAACGAAGAAGTTAAGGTATAGTTATTAAAATGGTTTATTACTTTTAAGATACAAAATAGTTAGACTTAATTAGCCGTTCCTTCAGTTGATGCTTATCGTTTGCGAGTTATGATTGCACTAATATAATTTACTTCATGATGTCATATTGTAGCGCGGCCTAAAGTAGGTCGCAACGTAAACGGAAAAATGTACAGTGGTGAGACTGTACATACTGGCAACCCCAAAAGAAGGGGAAAGAAAAGATAATTTTCAAGTAGAAGGAAAAGCCATTACAAAAATTACTCAATAAAATTCAATTCAATCTAAATTGAACGTGACGTTGTCGTTGGCGGCTCGATGACGGCTCGGGTGCTGTCCCAGGCTGCTCGTTGACCTAGCTGCAGCTCGTGGTAGGCTTCTCTCTTCTGGTATAGGTTGAAGTTCAATATCCTCGTAGTGTGGCTTCACTGATTGCAGTGAACATTGTTTCTTTTTCTTCAGGTTACAAATATGGGGATAGCGTCTTCCCACTCCCCAAAGAATGGCAGTGACGACGGCCGCAGCAAGTAGAAAGTAACATATAGCATATTGATGGATATCGTGAGTAGTGAGAACGGTTGGGAAGTTTTGTTCCTTGTTCCGTTGGTTGAGTAGTCTCTTGTCGATTTCTTCGATATCTTGATAATTGTGTTCGGAAAAATGTTGATTGGGTATGTTGTGGTAGGTTAAATTTGCAATTCGGTTGATCGACGATGTTATCGAAGGCACGTTGATGACGTAATCCAACTTCACCTTGCTGTTGTATTGATTAAGCGAATGAATAGTCAGGTATTCTGATTGCAGCATGCAGCCTTGTTCTAAAGTAATTATTCCAGACGACGTCATTGTGTGTGACGTCACATCTTCTTCACATATGACCCGTAATGTGCAGGTATCGCAACAAATGACGAGCCAAGTGTTCGGTGAATGCAACTCGATCCAGGCGTTTTTACATGACGTGTGTATTATGTCACATGGAGTTGTGGTGCGATGACCTATTAGTTTTGCCTCGCATGGGGTCTTATCGTTGTGTAAGTTGAATACTGGCAGGGTTTTGTTGCATATAAAGTTGTCAAGTTTTAATTGGACACATTGTTGAAGGTCTTCTTCTTTAAACGAAATGTAGGTATTTTTCTGAAAGTTCACAGCTATGTATCTTGCGCTAGTCTGAACTATAACGTAGTCTTGAGCCGTTTTGACAGGTAACGGGATGGCACGATGTAACGAAAAAACTTCGTCCGAAATGAGTGGTATATGCAGCTCGAATAAAAAATATTTGTCAGTGACTCGCGCTTTGACATATAATAGTTTGTATAAGTTCTTGACGTCTTCTCGTATGTTATCCACGGGCAGCGACAGAGTTCTGGGTAGTTTTCCCGCAATGACGTTCATCTGTTCTATCAGATTTACGGGTGTGACGAGGTGCACGTCGATATGACCTTTATATACATCAGTTAAAGTGTTAAACAGCATTTCTTGCATGTTCTTCAGGTTATTAATAAGTAGATAGGCTGACAAAGCAGCAGAGTTAAAGTAACTTGTGGCCATTGCTATTTCCACTGCCGACTCAACTCTGGCGAAGTTTATATCCGTTTGATTCATGAAGTTTTCTATGACCTCAAACTGTTCCTGAATGTTGACTTCATTTTTCTTCAAAACCTTGTTTTCCATCTCTACAATGGACGTTTGGTTTTTTATAAGTTCAAGTAAGAAGTTTTCGTTGTTATGCACGTTTTCTATGTCGCTTTTATATTTTTCGGCGAATCGTTGATCCAGAATTCCGAATAAACTGTTAGTTATGTATCCCACGCCATCTATGAGTCCTCGTTTCTTTCTGTCAGTTAGATGCCTTTGCGGGGTGAGTAACATAGTGTTGTAGTGCTGCAAGAGATCCATTTCATGGTACAACTGGTTAAGCGTAGTTTTGCAGTACCTCGGGTCTGTTTTCTGGCACCAGTCGTCCACTCCTTGCAGATAAGTCTCAATGCGACGAACTCCATCCCAATAGTTAGTTAAGTTGTAGTACATCAGTAATATCCATCTGTTATGAATAACTTGTACTTTGCCTATCGTATCGTAGTATATAGGTCGCTCGGGTTCCAGGTTCGTAATTTGAGCTGATGTCGGCACGCCGGCTGACCGTGAACTTGTTATGAGTGCGCACATGGTTATGAAAGTTGTAAATAGTGTTAGAAAACATTGTTTTGTGTTTTTATTCCTTAGCATGGATCGTGCAGGTTTCTTCGAGTTGGTTCGTGACGTTTGTACGTCGTTTTGTGTACTGTTTGTTTCCAATGGTAATGGTGAAAGTTTGAGGATGGGCCGTTTGAATGTACCCGTTTGAGTTTTGATTGTCGTTACACGTACGTAACCGTCGGAGCCGGGGTGGACCTTTACAACGCGACCCAGGGCCCATTTTCCTGGTGGCAAGTTGTCCTCCTTCACAAGCACGATGTCATCCTTTTTAATGTTTTTTGTAGGTATATTCCATTTGCTTCGACGTTGAAGTTGAGTTAAATAGTCGCTAGACCAAGTTTTCCAGAATTGTTGCATCATTTGTTCAGTTAGTTGCCAACGTCGTCGCAGGTCGATGTTTTTGGAGTCCATGTGGTCTGAGTGGGGCAGTGACAGTGTTGATGTACCCGTCAGAAAATGTCCCGGAGTAAGATTATTGTAGTATTCGTCGGGGTCCTCAGTAAGAGGACACAACGGCCTTGAATTCAGACACGCTTCGATTTTCGTCAGCAACGTGGTGAATTCTTCAAAAGTTAGTTTTTGTTCACCAAGTACTCTTTTCAGATGATACTTCAAGGACTTTACTGCAGCTTCCCAAATCCCACCTCCGCTGGGAAACGCCGGTGCGTTAAAGTGCCACTCCACTTCCATTTTTCCAATTTCATCGAAAAAAATTGAGTTTGTCAACATTTGTTTGAATTGGCCGAACTCTAGTCGTAAAATTTTGGATGCTTTAATGAAGTTTGATCCGCAGTCCGAGTAGACATGTTTAGGCTTGCCTCTGCGGGCGCATAATCTTTCAAACGCCGCGAGGAAGGTTTCAGCGCTCATGTCGGATGAGAGTTCTATGTGCACGGCCTTGGTGGCCAAGCACACGAAGATGACGATATATCCTTTCGAAGTTTTGACACCTCGTCCCTTGTTTATTTTGACATCAACGTGTCCCGTAAAATTTACTCCCGTGTGAGTGAAGGGCCTTGAAGGGTTAGTTCGTTGCGGTGGTAAGTCCGCCATTAGTTGGTAATTATCGGATGGTTTAAATCGGTGACAGCGTATGCAGCCTCGCAGTTGTTCTTTTACCGCCCTGTTTCCACCGATTATCCAATAACGTTGCCTTATGTAGTTGAGGGCTTGTCGCGCCCCGCCGTGTAAAGTTGCCATATGACCGTGGTGAATGACAAGGTAAGTTATTCGCCCTTTCCTGGGTAAGATGAGAGGATTTTTCATCCCCGGCGGTAAGTTAGAGTTGCTTAGACGTCCTCCAATGCGAAGAAGTCCCTTTTCATCCAAGTAAGGTTTCAGCTTGTATATACAGCTCCTTTTTGTTAAAGTTCCGTTTTTGAATAGCAGTTTATATTCCACCGGAAATGACATTCTTTGTGCGCATGTAGTTATTTCGTCATTAGCGGCGAGTAATTCGTTTGTAGTTAAATAGCTGCTATAAGGTTTCTGTTTGCGACGTAAAGTTGCAATAAATCGCAATATCCACGCGGTGATTCTTATTACTCGTGTTAGCGAGCTGTGATTTTGAAGTAGGTTATTAATAAAGTTATCATGATTTGTAGTTAGGGTTGGCTCTTCTTTTTTCGCAGTTCCGATGTTAGTTGTAAAGTGACAATTTAAGTTCAGAAGTGCTTCTTTCTGGTTAATTCCGTCAAGTGACGGTCCGTGCCACCAGAGGTCAAAGTTAATCAGCTTGCTCGGGTACATTCCTCTAGAAGCGCAGTCAGCAGGGTTCTGCTCAGATTTGATATACTGCCACTTCTCTGCTGGTATTACTTGTTTAATTTTTGTCACTCTGTTAGCCACGTACTTTTCCCAACGTGCCACATCTCCTTGGAGCCAAGCTAGGACTATTTGGGAGTCACAAAATGCTTGTATAGTTATGTCGTAGTCTTGGTACGCTTCCATCACTTTCTTCATGAGTTGCGATAGTAAAAGGGCTCCGCAAAGTTCCAGTTTCGGCAGAGTAGTTTTTTGAGATATAGGGGCAACCCTAGTTTTGGCAGTAAGTAATGTCGTTCTTGGCTTTCCGTTTTCGTCGTTGGTGCGAGTGTAAATGACACAGGAAAAGGCTTTTTCGCTTGCGTCACAGTAGCCTAGAAGTTCGATCTGTTTTGTTGTGCCGCCGATCCATCGGTTAAGTTTAACCTTTTTTAATAGAGGTAGTTCGTTTTTTAGCTTTAGCCATTGTTCTTGTATGTCGACAGGTAAAGCTGCGTCCCAGGTTAGGTGAGGGCTGGTCCACACCTTTTGAAAGATTAGTTTAGCTGTCACAGTGACAGCACTATACCAGCCTAAGGGGTCGTATAGGCGTGATATTTGTGATAAGAGATCCCGTTTAGTTAATGGGTATCTAGTTTTTTCGGATAAGTTCCAATTGACCACAAAAGTGTCCAAATTAGGATTCCAGCCAAGTCCTTAAGTTTTCGTGGAGTCTTCATGTTTGAAGTCGAATATGTTTGTCGAAATTTGAACTTCAGTTAGGTTTTCAAGTAAAGCCGGGTGATTTGCTGACCATTTTCGTAGGTTCATACCGCCGCCTCGGAGTAACTCGATTAATGATTTTTGTAGTTGTTTTGCTTCTTCCATAGAGTTGTGACCGCTAATGAGGTCATCGACGTAAAATTCGTTTTTCAGTACTTTGGCAGCAGCGGGATGTTTGTGTCCGTCGTCAATGGCTAGCTGCTTGAGAGTTCTCATTGCTAGCCAAGGCGCACATTTATAACCATAAGTCAAGGAACATAGTTTGTATTATTAGGAGAACAATATTTCTTTGCTATTCCGCTAAAAAACGTGCTGGTCTATTAGTGAAGATAAGATGCAACTATTTGCGTAAAAACATGCAAAAAATTACAGCAAACCACCACCAATAATGACAAAAACCTCGCGCCACGTCCACTGAGCAAACCAGCTCAGTGGACGTGGCGCAAGCAACATCTCCTGCCAGCATCTCCTGATGATGCCTCGTAGAGAGGCGAAACACGTGTCGAGGTTTTTGTCATTATTGGTGGTGGTTTGCTGTAATTTTTTGCATGTTTTTACGCAAATAGTTGCATCTTATCTTCACTAATAGACCAGCACGTTTTTTAGCGGAATAGCAAAGAAATATTGTTCTCCTAATATATCATGGACTTCCGCAAAGTAACGCCTGATTCAATAAATTATAGTTTGTATTCCCGAAGGTTTTCAGAGGGTGAGTCTCTCCATATTATCTTTTGTAAGTGACGTTGTTCTTCAGAAATCCAGATGCATCGATACATCATTTGGACATCCGCCGTAAAGGAATATTTGTAGGCTCTCCATTTCAGCAGTAGTGATTGAATGTCTTTCTGTAGGTTAGGACCCTTTTCTTGTAAGCTGTTTAAGCTGTAGCCGGTGCTTGTTTTTTGGGAAGGGTTGAACACGACCCTTAACTTGGTAGTGGCGGCGTTTTCTCGTAGGACTCCATGGTGTGGTAGGTAGCAGTCTCGAGCTGATGTTGAGGTTGAAGGTATCATATGCTGAAGGTCGGAGTATTCTTTTATGAAATCTTTGTACATTTCGGCGAGTTTAGTTTGCTTCTGTAGTTTTCTTTCTAGCTGTAAAAACTGAGAGATGGCAACCGATTTGGAATTACCCAGTTTTTCTTCGAAGTTAGCGCGCATAGGCATTTTCACGGTGTATTTTCCATCGGGACCTCTCTGAACAGTTTTCTGGTAATAGTCTTCGCAGTAATCGTCTTGAGAGATTTCCTCGTCGTTTTGAGTGATTTCTTCGTTTTCCCAAAACTTCGTAAGTTCTTCCATGTTAATTAATGTTACATGACAGTTATAAGTTTGTAGTTTGCCGCAGAGTATCCATCCCAGATGCGTTTGTTGGGCGATAGGAGCTTGTTGATCGGCCTTCAATACACCCTCCATAATAATGTCGGCGTAAACGTCCGCCCCAAGCAGTAGGTCTACAGGGCGTGACTCGTTATAATCGATGTCGGCTAGTTTCAAGTTTTCTAAATGCGGCCAGTTTCCTTTCTTGAAGGTGGAGTTAGGTAGATAGTTCGTTATTTTGTTGAGAATCAACGCTTCAGTTTTAAATGAGTAATTGGAGTATAATGACTTGCAGGTCAGTACTTTTCCTTTACAGTTGCCAGACAAGTTTCCAATTCCAGATACAGTTGCATTCAGTTTGTTCCTGGGCAGTTTTAGTAGTTGTGCTGCGTTCTGAGACAGCAAGTTCACCTGCGAACCCTGGTCTAAAAGAGCACGAAGCTTGATGAATGTTCCATCATGAGATTGAATTTGAAGTTGAACCGTGGTTAGTAGGACTTCTATATCCTTTGTAGCCAAGTGATGGTTCGATGCTTGTTGAGTTGCAGTAGATGGAGTAGGCTCGTTGGTATTTTTTCTAGTATAAGAGTTAGTTATTTGTTTCTTCATTACGTTGTGCAACAATGAATGGTGTTTCAAGTTACATTCTTTGCAAGTTTTATTAGATTTGCATTGTTTGTCGCCGTGACTGTACAAGCAATTTTTGCACACTTGCAGTTTCGCAACAGTGTAATTCCGCTGCGGTATGTCTAGGTCGATGAACTTCTGACATTGCATCAACACGTGTGCCTCGTTGCAAAACGGACATTGACCATATGCCGTATGATATGTTCTTGAGTTATTTTTGTAGAAGTTGTAGTTAGTTTTCTTGACTGGGTAAGAAGCTTCCTTGTTGAAAGTTTTCACGGTTGCTGGTTTCTGCTGGATGGCGACTTCTTTTTTAGAGCGTTTCATGGTTTCGTAAGCCATGAATTTACTCTCGAGAAAGAAGAGAAAGTCGTGCAATGCCGGAACTTCCCTATGATCTTGGAGGTCTCTTACATAGTCGGTATGCGTAGTGGCATCCAGTTTCATCGTCATTAAATGTACAATAATCGGATCCCAAGTTGATGTATCTAAGCCGATATTTCTTAGTCCGCTTAGACATTCAGTTATGACGTCATGCATTCTTTTGAGATTGTATGCGTCCGGTTGCTGAATAGTAGGTAAATTCAGCATAGTGTTCATGAAAGAAGTAAATTGCAGGCGTCGATTGTCGTACCTTTGGTTCAAAATGTCCCAGCATGAGTTGTAATTTTCGCCGTTGATAGTTAGATGCTGGACTAATCTCTCCGCCTCGCCTCGAAGCTTAGTTTTGAGATGCTGCATTTTTTGTGCTTTGTTTATCGTTGGGTTGTTATGGACGGTTTCTATGAAAAGATCCTTAAAAGAAATTCATTGGTTGTAGTTGCCTGAAAATTCGGGAATCTCAATCCTAGGTGCTGATCGCTGGTAGTGTGCAGTTGACCAAATCTTGCTGTTAAGTTCTTTTCGCATACAATCGTACTTGTTCTCGATGTCTACGAACATGTTGTAGTAAGTTTCGTGCGATCCTTTAAGTACGCCATCTATTTCCCAGTGCAGTTTATCGATGTCTGACCATTTTGATTTCAATATGTTGAGATTATCATCTAGTTCCCATTTTTCATTGCTAGAGACAGTGTCGATTTTTGACATTGCACGATCAATTGCTTTGAAGTTACATTCTTGTTTATTTAGTAGCAAGATGACGTCGTCGTTCGCTTCGTCGTCCAGTAGTCCCGTCAGGTCGAATTTGATTGAACTCTTCACTGAACTTTCAGTTAGTTTATGCATTAATGTTAGCATATCCGACTTGGTGTTTTCATACATGGCCTTAGTTTTGCCGTATATGTCTTCCAAGAAGTAGTTGATGCTTTTGTCCTCGATTTCCTCTTCAAGGACTGCATGTTGGTTTTCGAAGTCCGCCCAAAGGGCGTCGAGAGTTGAAAGCCGCTTGTTTAAGTAGTCATGAGATTTTCTTGCTGCGGAGTCCTTCTTGTAGTTTACACATAAAGTTTTGATTTTTTCAAAGCAGTTTTGCTGCTGTTGAAGCCGTCCAGTCATGGTGAGTTAAGTTGGATAGTTGTCACGTTAGTTAAAGTTGAGCTTGGAGTCTGTTTAAAGTTGAGTTTGACGTTAGTTTAACGTTTATACGTTGCACATCAGTTGAGTTTGATGCAAGTTAATTTAAAGTTTGAGTTTGACGACAGTTCAGTTGTGTTAAGTTAGTTAAAAGTTGTAGTTATGTACCGTAACTCTGGAAGCCTTCTCCATAGTTATCCGACGATAGTTCTTGATCTTCGCTGGTTAAGTTGCTTCCCGGCACCCTTCTTCAGTCTTCTAAGTCCAGACCGGGATGGCCGCGCAGTGGTCTTATTCGGCCACACTAGTTTTCACAGGTAAACAGTGCCCCTGCACTCTATACACGATATGTGCGCCTTCTCAATTTACTGGTGGAACCCGCTTGTGGGAAGCCAGCAAACCGAATCGCTATCGCAATAAAGTCACAGAAAACACCACATACCTGTTAGTTTCGAAGGACCATTATGTATGAGCCAGTTAGCCCAGACATTTGTTGTTGAGTTTGAGTGCGTTGAGAGAACGAAGAAGTTAAGGTATAGTTATTAAAATGGTTTATTACTTTTAAGATACAAAATAGTTAGACTTAATTAGCCGTTCCTTCAGTTGATGCTTATCGTTTGCGAGTTATGATTGCACTAATATAATTTACTTCATGATGTCATATTGTAGCGCGGTCTAAAGTAGGTCGCAACGGAAACGGAAAAATGTACAGTGGTGAGACTGTACAGGTTTATTAACCAAAAACAAATTTTATTTATTACTTGATTAATATTTTGAACTAGGATGTAGTAGGAGAACGTAGGGTTAAGTAGGTAGGGATGAGTCAAAGTCTAACTTGCTACACATAAAAGAATTTGGGTTGCTAGGAACATAACGTAGACACTAGACGATCTTATTGGCCTAATCAAGTTATTTTTAAGATTTTATTTATTTAGGTACATTTTAGTGTCCTTTGACGCTGGATTGTCTTATTTAGGTTCTTTAGGTTTTATTTAGGTAGTTACAATGTTTAAAGATGGGATGAATAATATAGTAGAATACGATACAATATAATATAACAATATGCCGCGTGCCGCGGCCGCTCCAGGAGACCATCGCGTGTGCTGATTTCTGGCCGAAAGGTGTCGTGTTTCGTCGGTTCCGGGGCAACCTACAAAATCCAACACCCGAGATGTCGACGCAACGGGGCCACGCCGTTTCGCCGTCTAAATAAACATTGTTCGGTTCATGACGCATTGGTGCTTACACTGTAATGTTATGTAACCTGTTTTTTTTCAATAAATAAATAAATAAATAAATAAATAAATATGATGTGATAAAACAATTATTAATACATACATACATATACTTAAGAATATAGATGAAACTTACAAATCAGATAGATTATTTACTATGTATACTGATCATAAAGTAAAAATCAGAAATAGGGTTACAAGGCAAAAAATCTCCACGGCCATTCTAGATACACTCTTGTCGAAATTTTCCATGACCATTTTTCATACAGGTTTCTTAATTTCGTTGCATTGATGGAGCGCTGAATTTCCTCCTTCACTTTGGTTCCATACATACCTAATCCCATCATAAATATTCCGTACATAAATAAGTTTCGAAATATTAATTGGTACGAGCCGTAGCTATATCAATATTTACCATACATGCACGCAGAAATAAAATAGATAACACAAACAGCAGAGATATGTAACCGAATTGAACTGATGTGATCCACTATGATTGCCCGACTCTTGCCCGCTCCGCTTTTCGAAACAGTGGGTAGGTCATCATCATCATCATCTTATCAGCCGAAACACGTCCACAGCTCGACATAGGCTTCCTTCAAAGAGTGCCTATGTGACCGGTTCCACGCCACCCGCATCCAGCGGACTCCCGCAACCTTTACCAGGTCATCAGTCCACCTTGTCGGGGGCCTACCCACGCTGGTGGGAAGGTAGCCTAATATTATTAAAACATATCTTATTTATTCATTTTTAAATATTTACCCAGCATAACAGTCGAAACTAAATTACTGTGAAACAACAGAAACAACAATACTAATACAATATAACAAAATAAATAAATCTTAGACAGAAGACAGACGTACAATTCATCTTCTCGCTGAACTTCAAACATTTATCACGCACTTCAGCCAATCTGCTTGCAAACACATCACATCAAATTCAGGTGCTGATGCGAGGAGTGTGTTTAAAAGGTATATTTAAGGCACGTACCTGCGGCGAATTTCTGCGTGACACCGTTCGCGATATTGGCACTGGATTTGTTGGAGAGGGAACTAACAAACGCACCAATTGCGTTGCTAACTCCTTACAGTCAGTACGCACTTATAACTTGTACCATCCATCCTCTAAGCCTGCGCGGCAATCCTGGTCCTCTGAGAGAATTTAATCTGGTCCACTTACTTCACCTGTTCTGCTGTACACGCGATTCTCGATCCTATCGCTCAAAACCTTAGTGTCGATTTCGTCTGTCACGTAGTTTTCAATCAGCATTTTGCATGCGTAATTCATTTGTTTAGGACCGAAGGTGTTCTTTAGGAACTTGAACAATTGGTTGTCGAGGGGGCTGTAATGAATGCAGAGATTGAGGTCTTCGGAGGGATTCTAATTATAATTCTAAATGTTTTGTGGTTGTAGGTCTGTCGAACTCATAAGCAGTTGAACACCTTACTATCTTGTTGTGTTTATCCGTTTGACAATTCTTTTAGGTAGTTTAATCGACACGTTTCAAAAGTGTTATGCCCCTTGTAAGGTCGGATGCACTCTTGTAATAATGTTGAAAATAACAACTAAACGATTATTGAAATCAAACAAACGCTGATGCCTTATAGTCGCAGCAAAAAAGTTGAAATCGAGACGCATACTTACAATTACAACGCGTCATCGCTCATTTAAATTGTAAGTAGATCGCAATTTCGCAATCAAATAATCAACTTAAACAGATGTCGTTTGGGTCTAACGATGATTTTTGTTGCATTATCGTTGCAGCATGATTATGTTAACGGAGTTTCTGTAGAAAATATGAAGCAACATTGTTAATTAAGGTTAATATTTATGTAATTAACGCTAATTAAGCCCTACGGTAAAAAATTGTTGAACCAATTCTGTTAACAACACTACGCTGGGCCGCAAATATAAAATTTACGATGTCGGTGACATGAACTCACTGATTCAAGAATTTTTGAAATTCGATGTCTAGTTTTACATACATACTTACAAAATCGTAAAGCTTAGGTTATTATATTATTACATACATGAGCCGAAACATACACTTAAGATTTGGGGTATATTTAACCTCCAAAGCAGGTTCAAAAGAGGCCGAATAAATCCTTTACTCCATTCAGGATATCTCATGTGGAATCGTGAAGCCGGGTGGAAGCGATTTCTATTCGCGAAATCTTGGGTTTTGGATTTCGTATCAAAGATGAATTCTATGGATGTTACAGGGGACTGGTTAGGTTGGAACTGTGAGTGGCTATTTGGATACATTTTGACAAGTTTTAAAATACTCTGAGAGCGTTGGAGTTTATCTGAATCGGATTCAAATACGAAGGAATAAGAATCTAAGGTTAACCTTATTTGTGAACCAATCTCTGTTTAAACTCTTCCGGTTTAGTTCAACTGATACAAGAGTCGGAATAATTTACTTTAAAAACAAAGTTTTAACCGACTTCAATTTAGTACTTCGCCAAGCCACGAGAACATTTCCTATTTTTTTTTTTACAATTTACCACATAAACTGATTTCCGATAGCAAATGCGTTGATTACTATAGAAAAAACCGAATTGCTGTATGTGGGCCGATAATATTTGAGGACTTTCATCGATTCCCCAAGATCATCACCAACATTAGTTCCTTCATTAGTTCCTATTTCAATGGAATCTTATCAGAACCTGTGACGTACTTTTGGACTTCAAAAGTACATAATTGAGGAATTCGATATGTAATCTGTGGTCTTCATCATCAATGCCTCGCCACCAAATTTATGATTCCGGATGTAAACATACGAGTTATAACAGAAAATACCAAAATCACTACACGCGTGCCTAATAAAATTGAGGAGTCCCCTCAATTCCTCATGGATCCCATCATCTAACTGAATTTTGAAAAAATTGGGACACACCTAGAAGTATATTCATACGAACAAAAAAAAATTGTAATCGGCTCATCAATGACGGAGTTCTGAGGTAACAAACATTGAAAAAAAAACATCCAAATTCAGAACCTCCTCCTTTTGTTTGAAGTCGGTTAAAACATAAAGACACTTATAAGTTTGTATAGTTTTCATTTGCAATCAGTGCATGAGAGTGAGTTTTTTACGAAATCTTATCATCTGATTGTCACGCCAAAACATCTCTGCACAAATGCTTGTAATAAAAATCCAAGAAATAACTGAAGAAACATATTTGCAAGCGGAATATTCTCGCCATTGTCTCCAAGATAGCAGACATCGCACTGGTGGTCTATCTAACATTTACATTTCGCATTTCATTCATTTTATATTTTCTATCAACGTGTTTGAGTAAAGCCTTCGCATAATCTAGGAATTAGGTGCCAAAGCGGACCCCGGGCTTCTTTTGGAAACAACCGGGAAAAATGTTAGTTGTTTGGGAGAAAGCGATGAGGGATCGAAACCCAACTCGTAGCAATGGGAGTTACGAAACTTATGTACGGTAATCATTTGATATTGACCTGCGTATGAAGAAATGTTGTGTTTGCGAGATCCCCAACCCGCACTGGGCCAGAGTGGGGACTAGGTCCATTACCCTCTCATCTATAAAAGGCCTTGAAGTGGGACAAAGGATGATAATGACGATGTTGACAATGATGTGTTTGGCGCACTCATTTCTAAGAGGTCCATCTAACGCGACAAATCGAGTCCGCACAATTGGTAATAATATAATGAAATGCGAAACGTTAGTTCCGGGGTGACCTTCCGGATTGAAATAACTCATGGTTGCTATTCAGAATGTTAACAGTGATTGAAAGAAAACTTTGAGAATAACCTGAGTAACATATTTTATTTACGAGTAATAGAAGAGTCCCTATTCTAAATATTTACAGAGGCAGTGCCATGGCAGTGCACACCGGAATGTCATCTTAATCATATTTAGAGCAGTGAGCATATCAAACATTAAAATTGCAAGCTAAGGGCTCGAAAGGTTTTTCGAGTGCTGCGAATCGCACAAGCCCTTTCAAAGCTGCAAATTTGGATATACGGTACTGGGAGTGGTCTTCAACATACCAAAAAAACGCACTTTGGTTTGGTTGCACTCCGGGGAGTGCCGGCAGAAGTGAAAACTTCAATACTACCGTTGTGCATTTTTGATATTTTGGAATGGTTAGGTAATAATTTTGCAGGAATTGCTTTAATTATCTGTATAAAAGTACTATCATTTATGTGGTAAAATACAAAATTAGTTTATTGCGCTATCGTACACAAACTTGACAATACAGGTCACGTGTCCGTCTTACGAATTTTCAATCTGACGCTCACGTGACCTGAAGCGACAGGTTTTTTTTCCCCATCACAAAAGTGCACAGCGCCGCTTAAGATGTTTTCACTCCAAAAATCACAACTAGCGGTTAGCTTGCGATTTTTGCGATTTGACTTGTCAAATATTATGACTGGCCTAAATGTAGAAGGTACTTCCCCAATTAGGCTGCTCCATACATATATGCATGGTGTGGCCTGGAATAGGAACAAAAAATTAAACGGTAGATTTTATGAGCAACTATTTCCAGGTGGTTTTCATTGAAAAAAAAACGCTTTTTAAGTAAGTTTAAGCACGTGTATTTTTTAATCTTCTGGGTTGACACAAGTAATTATTTTTTTATTTAAAAAATTCTACAAAAATAACAAAAAATATTAAGACTCAAAATCTGAATTGACTGCTGTGCTATGATCTTATGGTGCCAAGATACATTACTTGGAGGTCATGACTTTAACGCTGAGTTTGGGCTCCTGAGATTCGTATCAAGTTGTTGATGCTGGTATACAGAAAAGTACAGTTGTCAATAAAAGCTTGTAGGTACCAAAAATGAAATATTTGACAGAAACTTAGTATAAAACAGTCATAGAAATTGGAATGTTCTACCTTGGACAGAAAAGTTTGAGGAATGCAACGACATCTTATTTGTTGAAAACCGACAAACGGTTTAGGCTGCCGGGCGTGCCAAAGATTAAGATAATATATACACACATACGCTCGAGAAACCCTCCTCTCCTTCAGCAGTCGGGTAACAATAGGGTGTTAGGTATTCAAGAAGTTGAAAGATTTCTTGATCTCGAAAAGTTATTATTTACTTTATTACATTTAAAGAGTTGTAATTGAAATATGTTAACCTTAACTTTAAGGGTCCGCATTAAGCTCGCTCGAATTTCACCTTCCCATACAAACGTAGTTACGCTCTCATTTTAAAACATGTATTGGATTGTGACGAAACTTTGCGTATACAATGACATGCGGTATATCTATGTCTGTAATTAGTTTATATGGTTCCAGTTTATAAAACAAACTAAATACAGCGAAAACAAGTTTTGTATGAAAAAGTTAAATTCGCTGTGTTTTTTTTACTTTGGTACCTGAAGCTACATAAACTAATTACAGACATAGATATACCTCATATTATTGTATATGCAAAGTTTCGTTACAATCCAACACGTAGTTTTAAATTGAGAGCGTAAATACGTTTGTATGGAGAATCGAGCTTATTGCGGACTCTTAATACGACCACCGTAGCCTAGTGGGTAGTGACCCTGCCTACGAAGCCGGAGGTCCCGGGTTCGAATCCCGCTAAGGGCATTTATTTGTGTGATGAGCATGAATTTGTTCCTGATTCATGGATGTGTTCTATGCATTTAAGTATTTATTTATCTATATAAGTATGAATTGTATGATGTCTAGTACCTACCCGTAGTACAAGCTTTGCTTAGTTTGAGATTAGGTCGATTTGTGTAAGATTGTCCCCAAATATTTATTAATTTAGGTATAATTTTATTTTATATACCTAGTGTTATTTTTACTATTGCAGTGCCCTTACAGGGTGCCCTTATTGTGACTTCAATTCTATAAGACCATTTTGTAATCATATTTAATTAATACACAATATGATACGATATGATACATTTACCATTGTGACTACAAAGTACGGTATGTTACTTTGTTGTTGCACATGTTATTAATGTGCTCACGGCTGTTAGATTTAATTGCACAAACAACACCCTTTGTACATCAACTGCGACAACTGTTACTTGCTAATTATTACTGCCACTCCGAGTTCTGCGTTAGGTACTAAGTAATGCAAAGTGCAACGGTGTCGTATTCTGAATTCTGATCCGTTAATTACGGTCTTGTGCGGACGGAACGGCGAGCACAGTTTAGGTGTCTACTAGCGACCCGCCCCGGTTTCGCACCGCCTGCATTTTTAATCTGTAATATCTTCGAAAATATCCATTTAAATTACATGCTGTACAGGTCCATATCGATCTTTATTAAATGCACAATGTATTTAAGGTACTTAATTGGATAAGGAGTAATGCTATATTGCTAAAAGGGTAAGGCCGTTATTTCTTGTACTTACCTGATTAAGCAGTTTAAAATGTCCACTTTTTAATCACTTCCAGTGTGTTACGCCAATTAGCCATATATTTATATAACGGCCTTACCCTAAAATCGATTCGTAATTATAAGCCAATATTTATCGAAGGATAAAAAATGGTTGTTGTGGGTTGTCCCTAATAGATAGATAAATACCATCGGAGATTTTTTGTAGACCTTTTTAAGGTGTACAATATTATAGTACATTATTTTGATCTATCTCGGATGGTTCAGCAAAGCGCAAAAAATTAGTTTACTTACCTCATCACATTAGAAACCTCTAAAATTATCAGTGTTTCTCTACTATATTATGCATGTATTATACACATACACCTTCCTCTTGAATCACTCTATCTATTTAAAAGACCGTTGCGTAGTTTTAAAGACCTAAGCATACATACGGACAAATAGACAGCAGGAAGCGACTTTGTTTTATACTATGTAGTGATATGACAGTGATAGTGATACTATTACTAGTTTCTCTGTGAGCTCTAGAACCCAGGAGCCTTGCTATTTAAAACACTTTTTGACTCGTCCAAACAATTCCATATAATTAACGAATCTGCTCACCTTTCACGAGACTGTCAAAAGATGCGATCTGTAGAAGAGAACAGCCGGACAGACACCGGACACCGGACTCTGGACGGATAGACAAACGATTTTCGGGTCAAGCAGAAGCATAAAAGAAGGGGCCAGTTGGGCAGATTTAATCGAAGACGCGGAAGTCTCGGTTTCACAACTTTTAACCTTATATTTGACACTATCTTTAAAATTTTAAATGCACACATATATTAGCCACCTGTTTGCATTTTTAACTCCCGACGCAAAGAGAGGGTGTTATAAGTTTAACGTGCCTGTCCGTGTAACTGTGTATCTCTCCGTGGTATCGTAGCTCCCAAACGGATGGACCGATATGGATGCGGTTTGTGTCATAGATAATTTTATCCCTAGTGCTCTTAGCCATGTCCCATGAAAATCTGTTTAGCCGTTTTTGAGATATTGGACTTTTAAATGAAAATGTCGGGGGTTTTTCGACTTTTCTAAGTTGTAGTTTCGTGAACGTTTTTTTTGTGTTCTATCCTATTTAGTGCGAAGGACCGGTCATTTTAATTGTGACACTATTTGGGGAGGCCTATATCCAGCAGTAGACTTCTAACGGTTGATATGATAATGATGATACAGAGCGACCGAGGCGGGAACGCAGCATGTCTTTTTATTTTGCAAAGTTTAGTCTTTACTTTGTCTTGAAAATTCCACTTCAAATACAAAAATGGATCTACGATGTCTAGATTATCTAGTCAAAACACATGTCTACTAGTGTTTAGAATAAGCCCCCGAGGAGCTACTCTGACACTGCACATCGCGAGTCGCGTGACAAAGGCGTAATGAAACCGCGTTGTTAGCGACACCCGAACCAACTCACTGTCGCTAGTAAAGGGGATACAGCAAGATAATCATGTACATCAGTTTTAGGGTGAAATCACATCTATCAGCATCTAATCGCATTTTGTAATACAGAAACGTAATTTAGTATGAGATGCGTCAGCATGCGGAAGGGTGAATTGATGCGGACGCATCTTCATACAGAGTTGCGTTTTTGTGTTGCGGAATGCGATTAGATGCTGATAGAAATGATTTCACCCTTAGTCATCAGTTCCCAGGCTGCCATCGTAGCAAAAAAATCCATTTGTAGATAGGCCCTTTAAGCCATCACTTCCAGCTAACCTTTGAGCAACTGAGTGAAAAAGTAACATAACAGACTAACTAGTTCGAATGGCACCTTGATAAAAACTGATAAGTAGGTAATGAGCGTTCCACTTTAGCAGAACTTAGAGAATTGGTATGATATCAATATCTAAGATATTTCAATTAGTGTTCTATCATATCAATGTCAATTCGATTTGAGAAAGCAATTAATTATTACGTGCTTTGTGTGCACAAACATAGTAAGATGTCTTGGTAATTAATCCTCTCAATATTTGTTGGATAGGCTTTTCGAATGTTGAGATCTAGAAATAGAAATACATCGCCTTACAGCAGCGAAAGTTTTTTTTTATTCGTTTGCTGCCTTACTGAAATCATCTAAGTGGTTCCGGAGATAACCCTCAACATAGTAACTTACAACTTCACAGATATTACCATTTTATAATATTATTAGGTATAATAATGTAATACTGTACGAGTATGTAGAAACACTCAGTCATTACTCTGAGCTTGACTTCCAATGTAATTCGGAAGAGATTAAAACGAAACTCTACGTGGATATGTTAAGCGTTTCATCTTTGTTAAGCTAACGTCTACCAATTACAATATGCAGGTTGGATGAGTTCCATGAACCTTAAAGAAAATATATTGTCTTTGGGCAGTAGATTTTTTGACAAACCCCGCGACCGCAATATGAGCGGATGTATTAAATACGCCCTCAGCTCGTATGTATAGCTTCCAGCTGAGTTATTCATAAATTAAATAAAAAAATAAAAATGTAGTGTTAACACTTCTCCCTATCCTTCCATTTTAACTTCTTAATTGTTTTAGTGATATCTTTTGTTTTAGTACATTTCTTTATATCTATATTTCTAACTTTATCGGATAGTCGCTTTCCCATCATGCTTCTCTCCATGGCGTTTTGACATATTTCAAGCTTTTTGTAGTGGGATTTGTTTAGTGCCCATGTTTGGCAGCCATAAGTTAGAACAGGAAGTATGCAGGTATATCGAACAATTTTCTTTTTATGGTCAAACTCATTTCTTTATTTTTCATGACTTCTTTTAAGTTCCAATATTGCTTCCACCCGTTTCTGTCTAGTTCTTTCGTAGTCAAATCGTGTGGAGATATAATTTGACCTAGGTATAAGTATTCATTGTTGACGTAAATGGGTTCTTGTTTTCCATTGGTCATGGCTTTGGTCTTCAGACTGTTCATACACAACCCTCCTTTTTGGCTTTCTGTATCTAGGTCACATATCATTTTGCTCAGTCTGTCTTTGAATGGTGAGACTATTATCAGATCATCCGCATTCATCCCAATTTAATTTACGGAATACCTCTTCTAGGACCGCCTTGAAGAGTTTTGGTGAGTTTTGGTATTCATAATTAGAAACTCGAAAATATGCTCAAGCAAATGATAGTTGCAACACATAATACTCACACAATCGAAGCACGATAACAATTTTTAGGGGCAAAAACAACCTGGATAATACATTAAAAAACTTTGTTACCCCGGTCTCGCCTGCAAAGACAACATTCTTTATGAAAAAATATTTATATTAATAACAAATTTGTTTTAAATATTTTTCTGACAGCAGTTACTTTTGGTTCATTACTCTGGTAAAATTTAATGACACAATTTGACACCGCCACAATTTTATTATCAGTGCATAAAAGCATCACACTTAACCTATTTATACGACGTCCTGTCCCGCTGGCTCCCATGGTAGTCACATTTCGATGAATTGAAGGCGAACTGGCGTTTTAAATATTCCTCAATAGCCTGTTACTAAGTGGAGAGTATAATGTTGGATAGGACAGTAGTTAAAACATCAGAGGATGATTTTGGGCCTATTCGAAGAGTATACGCCAGAGCCGTGCAAGGAAAAAATCAATGAAATAAATGAATTTTCATTCAGCAATCAGGCCGAGATGGCACTATACAAGTCAAAATTCTTCCAGCGTTTCTGATAAAGAAGACCACTGTTAAGAAGAAATGCCGAAACAAACTCAACAGTCAGTCATTTTTTGCCAAAAATAAGTGAAATTGAATATGAATACAAAGAAAAAAGTTCATCATATTGCGCTGTTCTATAAGAAAACATGTCCGAATAAGCTATACCTATGAATGAATGATTAAGTATTTTGGGCTGGTTTGGGCCATGCATTTCTGTCAGTTAGATAATCCTCAACCCTGTAGCATGAGCCTTTGACATCAATGAAATCGATTAATAGGAAGAGATGAATAAGCGAGGCTAATCAGTGCCTCCAACTCTTCAGGTTTGCTGGACACTCCGCTCTCCAGCAAAACTTCCAGCGCCGTGGCCATCATTCTACATGAGCTAACTTACAGGTCGACACACGTAAAAAGAGCTCAGGCGGCCATACATTTAATATGGCGCGTAGATCTCTTTTTACGTGTGTCGACCTGTAGGTACATCAAGACTGTGGGTGAGCGCTGTGATCTGCCTAGCCAGCGCTTCCAATTCCTCATATTGGGGGATTTCCTTCTCGTATAAACGGCTTCGCTATTTTGTAGGCTCTGGTTATCTACTCACGCTAATGCGGTCCAGACAATAGCAGTAATAATGACATGAATAAACAAAACCTTTAAGCATATACAGTCGAGGAAATTGAATGTTTAGCACTTTTGGACCTTAGCGTCATTACAATAGAGTTGACATGTGCCAAACCTTCAGTTTCCTTTTATGGTTTCCTCGACCGTACGTACCCCTTTTTATTTGAGGGGGTAAACTGCGAACCAGGTACCCAATCATCGGGGGATGACTGTGTTATGTGGTATTTCTATCCACTAAAAACTCCAGGATCTCATGCTGGACGCACTGGAGCCCCCCCTCGCGCCTCGTCACATTTTGCCCGTCACAGGATGAGCAAGATGTTCGTCGCTTTTCCTGGGGTTTTAGGCTTCATCTACACACGCAAGCATGCATGCGTTACGCACACACATTCCATCTACTTTATCCCTAACTTGCCTGAATAATTTAGGTGGAACTATGACAAGGACGACGAATGATATATCCCTTTCTGTCACACTTATTTATTTGTATACTAACTCGCTCGGTTGTGGAACTATTATTACTATAACTTGTCCTGAGTATCATAGGTTAATGGAGATAGTTTAACTCCCCTCCCCCAGTCAATGCATATTCGGAGCACAGAGCGAATGATACAAATATGAGTAAACTAAACTGAGAGGCCGAATTAGTTCCTTTGACCAATTGAGCGAGCTCTCACTTCAAAGACAACTCTAACCCACTGTTCTATATTCTACTGCGACATAGGTCGCCCGTAAAAGGTTTATTCCGCTTGATCACTCTCTAATAGGGTGTGGCATATCTGGTCCAGCCCGCTTAAATAATGCAGCTGAACTGGAATTTCATTAAACCGGCTTTTGATATAAATTGATGCTTTATTAACTATGCACCGATCCCCCTGGTCATATTTATCATGAAAAAATATGAACGAACTAAACAACAACTAAATGGGTAGGTAAGGACCAAATTATTGGCTAGCTTAACGATTTCAATTAAATTTTCTATGAAATATTTATGTCACAACGTAACTTTGTTCTCTTCTTCAGTTTGTATGGCTAACTACCGACTAACCAGGCTAACTACTAGCCAAGAATTTGGTCTTCAACCAAATAGGTACCTTTCCTTATTCGTATTAGAGACCATCTAAGCGCTTAGTCTTCTAAGGAGGGCTACCAACGCGGTTCATCTCTTTGTAGCGAATAGCCCTTTAAATTTTAATTCACTCGCCAGCTAATGTTGGGTCGATATGCAGTGCTCGTAAACTTGTCAAATGCATCCTATGCGTTCTATAGGTTCACCTATCAATTTATCAGAACAACCTAGAGATATGCAGCTATAAGATGAAAAGAGACAGCAAACAGTGCCTTTAGCATGTATGCTGGTGGCATAATGGTGAGTGGCATCCATTTTGGTGCATTGCATAAACACATGACATTATTGTGACTCCAAATAAATATATTTCTTTCTTTTCTCAAACATACAATTCATTCACTTTGGAGACGGTTGTTGTGACTAATTCATAGGTGTATAGAACGCTTTACAGAAGAACGGAGCCATAATAATACCCCTACCTGCATTGTAAGTAGGTAGGTATGTTGTTGCGCTGTTGCTCTGTAGGTAGGTATGTTGTTGTGTTCCTGGTGGTGGTTAAGGTCGCTAGATTTCCCGAGGATGCGCAGTGTTGAAAGCGAGGGATTATATCTGTAGCTGTCGACACAAGGAATCCTCAAATGAATAAAGGATCGCAACGCGCTTCTGAATCCTCTGGCAGACATGCAGACATACCTATGCTTGTTACCACCAGACAGGCAGTATACTTGTTGTCACCGATGTCGTATAAAAACAAATGCCAGTAAGCCAGATTGGAATTTCCCTTCAGTTACCGTGTTTCAACTTTAAATAGGTTTAGGTACTAAATATCATTGTAATAAGCTTATTTTTGGCAATAATTGTAGTTAAAAGATTGTTTCAGCGTTTCTTTTTGACAGTGGTCTTCTTTTCCAGAAACTCTGGTAGAATTTGACTTTTAAAGCTGCCATTCTAATGTTCTACTTGCCGTTTTTTTTTGTTTGTAAGTTTCAATGAACGAATGTATATGCGCTGAAAATTAAAAGCTCCCAAGTATTTTTAGCCGTGACACGTTTTGCCACAAGTTCATTATTCAAAGTTAATGCAAAGCTTCTTAGTAGTTAATTAAAATACAGGAGCTTTCTTTGAAGCTCTGCCCAGCGAGCGTCCTCGACATTGTTCTTGTGGCGTTTAATTTACACTAGGAACACTTACTTAGTCAGAAAACGTTTACGGACCATCATTCCTAATTTTAACCAGTAGTTCATTTTCATGTGGTTCATTTTTGTTTATTTCGAGGCATTGTTGTCACGACGTACGATATTTTATTCTTTGTATAAGAAATATGTTGCAACCATTTATTTTGTAATTCGACAGTGTTGACGGACACCCGTGTTTCGCGGTCGGTTACCTATACGAAAAGAAGAACAATTCTCTATTCGCAACTGGTTTCTTACGAAGCAGAAAAATCATTCATCGCAACTGGTTACAAACCGACGGTTACGTTACGCTGCCGAGGATCTATTTTTACAACCAAATCACTTTTTTTTTTAATTGCGAGTTCTTCCTTTGGCACATTGAACGCCATTTTCGTATTAAAAGCTCCTTTTGACTAAAGAAATACGCTCAAAAGGTATATTGTTTTTTTAAGTCTCTTCTTAATCATATTCTCATTAGCTGTCAAAGTCAGGGGGCCGAGAATTTGGGCAACCCATTAAGGTCCTTTAATATTTAATTATTTTAAGACTATCATTGACATCCAGGGATCGAGGATTAAATGTAGGTTCAATTCATCAAGCATTTTAATTTTGCATTAATGCGGCTGATTTCTCTTTACCTATTTAAAAATTGAATTGCAATCTATTTTGGACTTAATTTATAAAGACGCTTTCGCTCTCGCGTAACAATGCTCACGTCTTGTTAATGTGCAAAAGCGAGCAAGTTACTTTATAAGTCTGCTTGTTACATAAATCAAAACTTGCGCATAAATCTGTTAAAAAATGAATGCATATCAATTACCATTCATTCACTCACTATCTGAATGGAATTAACATCATCACTGCCTACAGCGATTGGATTCGTGTAGCCGATTCCATTCATTTAAAATGTAAATTCAGAATCGCATTGTATTAATTTCATTTTGTCAGATATTGTTTAACATTTGAACCGGGCGTGATTAAAATTACCGCTTGTGACTGAATTGGTATCTGTATTTGAAATTAATGAAATAAATATTTTCTGTACCTATTGCGCAATAACGTATAGGTACTCGTAACATCGAGCCGTCTTACATGAAAAAAAAGCGGCCAAGTGCGTCTCGGACCACGCACAACAAGGGTTCCGTGCCTATTAAAAAGGTCGTGTCCTTACTGAAATCATATGGAACTTACATTATTTTCTTTAAGTAAGGCGGTTTTTTAGAAATATCTCAAAAACCTTTGAACCGATCTTGTTCAAAACAATTTGCATGATTTTTTTCATATTTTTGAAATACACGGTTCAAAAGTTAGAGGGGAGGGGGACACAATTTTAGGGGTCATTCCCATCTTCCAACCTATCCACCCCAGGTCCATACAACAGGTTCTATGCAACAGGGGTGGATAGGTTGGAAGATGGGAATGACCCAATTTTAGTGACTTTCGGGGCGATTATCTCCGACTCTATTCACTTAATCAAAAAATTTGCTGAGAAACCTTATATTTATTTTGGAAGGCCTATCGATTGATGTGCCACACGTGGGCAATTTTTTTTGTAATTTTTTTTTTTATTTTCAATTTTATGTATGGAGTGTGTGCACTCCATACATAATTTAGGCGTGCTAAAAAAAAACTTTTTTGTAATTTCATTACATAACTATGTAGCGGTTAACAAAATACACCTATCTTCAAATTTTTATTCAAATACACCCTATAGTTTTCGAGTAAAATGCCTGTGACATACGGACAGACAGACAGACAGACAGACATGACCTTGCAAAAGGTAATTAATAGCATTAATGAACTATAATAAAATTCTATAGTACAATCCCAACACATCATTTAGAAATGCGCTAATTGTTGCCAATTTTCATCATCATTCATTTTTGACCTTATATCTCGTTTTACAGATGTCGGGTGATCATGAGAGTGACGTTCAAAACCCAGGACCGTTTTAATAAAATCGACAGCTGATCGCTACTTGACTGTACGCTTACATTACATCGCAAAAAAGAAAGTATTTAAAGTAAAGGCTGGTCGAAAATACAATTATTTAACAAACTGAATCTATTTCAAGGAAACTAAAATGATTTCTTTTTATGGACTCTGTCAGCTGTACTATATGTACTTACGGAAATCTCAACAATTGTTTTGTATATAATATTTGTACAAATGTTTGAAACTGTTTATTCCCCACTTGTAAAATAAAGAAACCAGATGTATTTGTGCTTTCTGTTGAAATAAATAAAATTTATAACGCGACCATTCATTCGCTAAACGCTAAACGCTAAAGTTTTGACGTGAGCAGTCAAGTCACATTATATGTCACAATAAACTAAAAAGTATCTTTTGATGTTGGTTTGCTAATATGGTGCTTAAGGTCTAAAACACTGAGTTCTTTTTTTATGAAACATATATCTTGATGCAGGTTATAAGTTAACGCTATTAGCAACTACTGAAATGTAGCTAGAGCTGTCATTCTGGGGCCATGAACCTAGAATACTATGGACGGACTGTACGTGTTGCCATGGTGAGGGACGGAAAAGCTGTTATGCAGCTAAATTAAGAACCGGTCCTAAAATGGCTGATGACTTGTCATAAACAACTTACTACGGGACGGGTAATGTTTTGTGTGGCACAACTTGATATTAAATCAGTTGTGGCAAATAAAAAAAAAGTGGAACTATGACAATGACAATGAATGATATTCCCCTTTCTATCACACTTATAGAGATTTGTATGCTACCAGCTCGCTCGCACGTGGTATTATTATTACCATAGCCTGTCCAGAGTATTCTTCGTTCATGTTCTGGGGCATATTTCTTGGCATATTTGTTTGACATTGTGCATCTAGTTCTATATACTAAATCAAAGGTTACCTACTCGTACAGATAACGGTAGTCTAACTTTTTCAACTACACTGCGTGATACTGATAACGGTAATAGGACATTTGGGATAGATATTATAAAGCATAATATAGTGCACAGCACTACGGTGGTATGGTTCAGTCCCACCCTACACCCAGGGGTATTGCTAGGGGTATGATGGGTCTGACATGAAAAAGGTCATATCGTTACTGAAAACTTACGGCACTTACGTCCTTTTCTTTAAGCAACGCAGTTTTTTATAAATATCTCAAAAACCTGTGAACCGATCTTGTTGAAAACAAATTTCGCTGGTAGTATTTTATAATGCCTATAAGCATGATTTTTTTCATATTTTTAAAATACACGGTTCAAAAATTAGAGGGGGGGGACACAATTTTAGTCACTTTCGGGGCGATTATCTCCGACTCTATTCACTTAATCCAAAAAATTGCTTAGAAACCTATATTTATTTTGAAAGGCCTGTCGATTGATGTACCACAAGTGGGCTTGCAATGAAAAAATAATTTTTGACTTTTAGTTTTATGTATGGGGTGCACCCCTAAAAAAAATCTTTTTTAGTAATTTCATTACAAAACTATGTGGCGGTTAGCAAAATACACCCTATCCTCATTTTTTTATTCAAATACACCTTATGGTTTTAGAGTAAAATGCCTGTGACATACTGACGGACAGACAGACAGACAGACATGACGAATCTATAAGGGTTCCGTTTTTTGCCATTTGGCTACGGAACCCTAAAAATGGGAATGAATGAATAAACTGTAATAGGAAGAATAATAGAATTTCTTTTGTTTTTTAATCGAACGTAACACAATTAACAACTTTATACCTACAAGGTACCTAAGTGGAAAATCCCTCCATTTTCTTTTCAAAGCTCAACATCTCAAAACAGCTGAACCAATTTTGTTGAATCGTAGCTAAGAACCAGTTCAATCACGTCAGCATTCGTACAAAAAACCGCCTTTTAAATGGGTCCACTGGTTTAGGAGCTAGGATGCCACAGACAGACAAACATACACACAGTTATACAGACACGTGAAACTTATAAGAGACCCCTCTTTTTATTTTACGTCGGGGGTTATAACAAATGCTACCTACTATGTTTCAATTTATTAGAGCCTATACCCACCTGCTTTAATTGAAATTCCATTGAGAGGCCAGGCTATTTGGGCGATTAGAGTTACTTACTACCTATTAATAACGGTCCAGAGGATAATAGGTACGAGCAATTCACTTGGCGTTGCGTGGTTCCCTCTTTCATATGCCGCAGGAAGGAAAAAGATGCAACATGAATATTTGGGCAAAATGCCGCGAAGTGCAGTGCCACCATATCGTATATAGTTTGGATTATTTAAAAGTGGCCGATTTTATATAAAACTTTCTTTGGAATTGGAATCTTCTACCATGGACTGTAGAGATGTTTCTAGAATGAACTATTTTGATGCAATTCGACCAACTCAAATTATCTCAGGAAGGTATATAGGTACTTAAGGTGGCCGATTGCCGCTACGGAGCGGAAAAACGCTGCTACGCGCTACGGCGTAGCACACGTAGCTTGCGTGGCGTCGAATTGGTTATTATTATTAACACATTCAGACCGCGTATCATGGTCGGCCTTATCACGCTATAAGTGACAAGAGAGGAGCGTCGTCTCATTCTATCGAACGGTGTCAGCCAGTGACGGACGCTCCATTCTGTCACTTATCGTGTCACAAGACTGGCCATGGCAATGACAAGGCTAGTACAACTCACGCCGCGCCGCGACGAGAATCGAGAAAGAACTAATTATACAGACCGTCCGCTTCCGTCACTGGCTTCCGTTCACGTCCGTGCGAGTGAGACAGGTGACGCTAAATCGCGCGCGAAGCGATTGATCAGCAAGTTGTTCTAAACGCTCAGCGACGGGAAAGCGACTATCGGGTCTATTATTATGTGTGTGTATATATTATGTCGGTATGTCTTAGATAATTTACCTCAAAAACAAAGTTTTAACCGACTTCAATTCAATACTCCGCCAAGCCACGAGAACATTTCCACATTTATTTTCCAACGTACCACATGAATTGATTTCCGAGAGCAAATGCGTTGATTATTAGAGAAAAAAAAACCAATCGCTGTAAGTGGCCCGATAAATTTGAGGACTTCCGTCGATTCCACAAGGATCACCTTTGGCACTTCATCAAGTAAGTAGTTGCTATTTCAATGGAATCTTATCAGAATCGGAGACGTACTTTTGTACTATTAAGTACATAATTGAGGAATTACATAAGTCATCTGTGGTCTTCATCATCAATTCCATTCCACCAAATTTACACTCCATTTCCACTCCACAAACACGCGTGCCTAATATAATTGAGGAGTTCCCTCAATTCCTCATGGATCCCAACATCCAAATGAATTTTTGAAAAAAATAGGACTTACCTGGAAGCATATATTATAATTACATACAAAAAAATACGAATGGGCTCATCAATGACAGAGTTCTGAGGTAACAAACATTGAAAAAAAAAACATCCGAATTGAGACCCTCCTCCTTTTTTGAAATCGGTTAAAAACTTAGAAAGAGACGGATAGTGCGAGAGATCTCGTGTGCCGTCTTGTGCTGGGCCGTCTTGACACATAACAATGCAATAATATCTATGGTAGGTCCCTACTATAGGGTTGGTGTACCTAAGTAAGTAGGTACCCTCTAAACTAGCAGGAATTGGATGACTTTGCAAAATACGAGTAGTATAGTTAATTAGTCAGCAATAAAATCTTACTCCAAAAATGGCATTTTCGCCAGAAGCTTATTCATATTGTAATATGGAGGTAATAATAAGCACCCCTCGCGGGCGCACTGCTCATTATACCAACTTAAAAATGATTTATAAATGCCATCATTACGAACGTGCCTTCGCAAATAGGGCCTTACTCTGCACATTTCTTGATTTACGAGTAATTCCGTTATTTGCGATTATGCTGACTTGGGCCTTATTAGGCAAGAAAGACAAAGTGCCTTCGAGGTGTAATACCCCAGGAAAATTACGTTTTTTTTCAAACATTAAATTATAACAGCATTTTTTTGCTTGTTCAATTTTCAAATGTTGTTCTAAGATTGCCTTATCCAAGAATCCTACAAAATTTCCACCGGGAAGTAAATATATTTAAAAAAATGACACATCCATTATGTTTTTTGTGATTTATTTATTATTCTTGAAAAGCTCGTGTAAATTGCCTAAAACAAAAATTAAAATATCTACTTCGTTCATATTTTTTCAGGAATTGGTTAAATATCGATTTTTTGACGACTAATATTTTGGTGGATTTTTGAGACTACGTAATTACTAAAATGATAATATAGCAGTTACACACAAATAAGCCGCTGTTATGAATTATTTCCTTTCCATTTTTTTTCATACTAATGAAAATAAAATGCTTGGGCTAGGTATGGTAAGTAGGTACCTACTTACATCTTAAACTTTGGTCACTGATTATTTAAGCTTTGGTGCCCATGTCATTTATAATTTTTCAATTGAATTTATTTTTAGAACAAATAATACTTATCAGAAGCGGTCTGTTGGCGTTAGATTGTCCCCTGTTATGGTGATTTAAAAACTACAACAGATGTCACTAAGATCTATGTGAAATGTTCTAATGTGACATAATAACTACATAGATGACACTACCGTTTATATTTAAAAGAATGTGAGATGCTCGTTACTTTAGTAATATACTATTCAATTAAGACCGTTTTTATAATTGACATCTCTGTACATTCCAGGCATTATTTGAGCCTTTCCTTTAGTGTCAGTCTGGAATGGAGTGCTGTATTATTATTTTTATTATTATACATTCGATTCCAGTGATGAGTTTTAAGAGTAAAATTGCTGACAACGCCATCTTTTGGCGCACTGTTGTACTTATCACTGAGAATATTCAACTAGGTAGTTTCTTTGAGATTTCCCTCCGTGTAGTAGCACTCGTAGTAGGTAGTATTTTTTTACCACAATGGTGGCATGGCACACAGGCATACCTGGTGTCAAGCAGGCTTATGGTCGCTTGAAGAATCCCAAGTCACATGCACAACAAGCTCTTCAATCCATACTAATGTTATAAATGCGAAAGTGTGTCTGTTTGTCTACCGCTAAACAAAAAAAGAGATAGTATGATTCCCTGCAATCATTTTCCAGAAATCATCCCCTAAGGGGTTCAAATGGGGGATGGAAGTTTGTGTATGGACCTACAATATACACGAGTTCCAGGACGGAGTCGCAGTCAGAAGCTAGTCTATGATAAAGCTCTGTTACAAATGAAGTAAAAACCAAATGAAACTAAACACAATTTATTATCTAACAATACTAACATAAATTCTACTTCAAAGCTGCTCCTTTGGGTTTCAATCTATTATTCAGTATTCTTTGTCTCTCTTCTTTCTGGGCATTCTGCATATTCTGGTATCTCTCTTTGGCAAAGTCCAACTCTGAGCTCAGCTGGACAATCCGAGATGCATAATCCTGTTGTCTCTCCATGCGGAGTTTTTGCTTATGCTGCAAAAGAAATAATATAATTAATTTTAGTTATTTTTTTTTTTTATTTTCTTAGTATTTATTTATTTATTTATACTATCTTTCTCGGGACCAGTCTGAAATCCAGCGCCGGGCACCCTGCCTGGCACATGCTGAGACTGGTACCCATTGTCTCACCTTTATTATATTTTGTTATTCTTATTTTTTTTTGTATAATTTCTCTTGTGTTTAATTTTTACCCTACTGCCCGAAGGAGAGGAGGGTTATGTTTTTCGAGTGCATGTATGCATGTGGGTTTGAATCCCAGTAAGGGCACTTATTTGTGTTGAGCATAAATATTTTGTTCCCAAGTCATGGATGCTTTCTATGTATTTGTATTTATTTATCTACTTGCTTCCGCCTGCAACTTCGTTTGTGTGGACCCTGGATAAAAAACCTCTAGCTATAATTAATTATCTTTGTGAAAAATTTCCTCCAAATTGGTTTAGTCATTTAAACATGATTGAGTGACAAACATCTAAACATCCAAACTTTAGCATTTATAACCCATAGAAGGGCCCCATCAAATGACATGGCTGTCACAGGGATCAATTGCAGCCATGGAATATATACCACCCTGCAAAGGATGTTTTCAAAGCAAGTTTTATTTTTAAGTACCGCTATTTAATATGAACCATATTTTAAAGCCACTAAGGTTTAACTTTAATAAAATGTATGTGATTGGTAAATCAGTTCTGCCTCTTAGGGTTAATATTGACGCCTAGTAATCACAATACCCCGGGCGTCACCAATCACGATTCAACGGGCATTTCTAGCCCAAAATGGAGGGGTTTAGTGGTAGTGAAGAACTGCGCTCCTGGTGGTCACGATCAGCCTTCAGGAAAAGACGAATGTACATGTTAAGTGTGGTAATTTACCAATAATGGTGTTGGACGTCCATCCAAGAATGTGTAGTCTGGACCGTCGGTAAGGATACCCTCAGCGTTGCGGTTCACTGGGAGACCTTTGTTTACTCGCCATTGCTTCATTTCCAACGCAGAAGTGCAGCTAAAACTGCGACAAAGCACTGAAACCGGCAAAAAGTTACATCACTCACAGGTTTGAAGTTGCTAAAATGGTAATCACGTGAAGGGGGGTTAGAGTACTCACGTCTAATAGGATTATTTATTGAAGCCATTTTAATTGTGATACTCATTGCAACGGCTTGATATTTCCTTCAATATAATCAATAAGCGATACTATTATAACCTAACCTTAGTTTTTTTTTTTTTTTTAAATTCGTCCATTCGGACAGGCTAAGACCATGGGCCATACTGCCTAGTCTTCAGTAAGTATAATTTCATTTGATCGAATCCAGTAATAACGTCTTTAGTAGTTTCAAATCAGAAGTCTCTAGTCCAATAAATAAACCTAACCTTAGAGACAACAATGTTATGACATATCTTGTTTTTCTTTTTGAAGAGTAGTATGGAATGATTTGGAATGGCCGAATGGCTGGGATGGGTACTTGGCTAGATTTTTTTTTATACATATAATGGACTATCCACATTCTGTGATTATACCCCAATTTGTCAGTACAACATGTCGAAGTCAGAATTGGGTGTTGCGTACAGACGTAACAACTGCAACTACAATTTCATTCAGTGTGGCCAGTTAACAGAAGGAAAGCGAAAATTGGCACATTCAAACGGTCCTGCGAAGCGGACTGCAAGATTGTTACTAACCGATGAGATAGGGCAAGACAGCACGCCTAACACACAGCCGCGACATACTGTCGATTTCTATCGCATGTCCTAATAAGAGAGAGATGGATAGTGCGAGAAAAATTGAGAGAGCTCCCGCGCCGTCGCGTAATAGCCGTGCAGCACACAAAAATAGAGAGTATGTCACGGCCACCTCATGATCGACGTGCTGTCTCGCCCTATCTCATCGGTTAGTAACAATCTTGCAGTCCGCTTCGCAGGACCGTTTGAATGCGGCAATTTTCGCTTTCTTACTGTAACTGGCCACACTGAATGAAATTGTAGTTGCAAAACACCGGTTTAAAAAAAAATACAAAATTACAGGGTAAAATATTATTACAATGTTCTTTAGCATATATTTTTAATTATCGTTTAAGTTTATTTGTATGAAATTTGTGAGAAAAAGAAACTTGGCAGATCATGCAAATTCCATGATCCAAATTGTGATTTTCATACAATTAGTCCTTACAACTCGTTTGACGGTTGGAACATGCATCCACACTATAACAATGGGGTTGGCAACTGTCAAAGTTTGACTAGATGGCGCCATCATAGGTTTTACCTAATCACTAGCCTTTTTCTATGGGATTTGGCTTAAACGGCTTGATTCTAAACAACGAAATTCCGAAAAAAAACAAGAATTTGACAGTTTTGGTAGGACTGACAGGTAAAACCTATGCTGGCGCCATCTGCAAATACCTTTGCCCGGCCAACCCCATTAGTCAGATTCTGATGAATTGGGGCTGACAAATCACTTAATGTGGATGGCCCATAATTCGTCCATTCGGACAGGCTAAGACCATGGGCCATACTGCCTAGTCTTCTGGACCATCCACATTAAGTGATTTGTCAGCCCCAATTCATCAGAATCTGACTAATTGCTATAGTGTGGATGCATGTTCCAACCGTCAAACGAGTTGTACGGACTAATTGCATGAAAATCACAATTTGGACCATGGAATTTGCATGATCTGCCAAGTTTTTTTTTTCTCACAAATTTCATTCAAATAAATTGAAACGAAAATTAAAAAATATATACTAAAGAATATTGTATTAATGTTTTACGCTGTAATTTTGTTTTTGTTTATTTAAACGGTGTTTTCAACTTTAATTTCATTCAGTGTGGCCAGTTAACAGTAAGAAAGCGAAAATTGCCGCATTCAAACGGTCCTGCAAAGCGAACTGCAAGAGTGTTACTAACCGATGAGATAGGGCGAGACAGCACGTCGATCATGAGGCGGCCGTGACATACTCTCGATTTTTGTGTGCTGCACGGCTATTACGCGACGGCACGCGAGCTCTCTCAATTTTTCTCACACGATCCGTCTCTCCCTTATTAGAACACTTAGAACAAAAGGTATAGTGCGAGAAAATCGAGAGTATGTCGCGGCCGTTCTATTTTAGACGTGCTGTCTTGCCCTATCTCATCGGTTAGTAACAATCTTGCAGTCCGCTTCGCAGGACCGTTTGAATGCGGCAATTTTCGCTTTCCTACTGTTAACTGGCCACACTGAATGAAATTGTAGTTGCAGTTGTTAGGTGTGTACGCTACACCCAATTCTGACTTCGACATGTTGTACTGACAAATTGGGGTTTAATCACATAATGTGGATAGCGCATTCGGCCGCTATTAGACTATCAATGAATCAATGATTCACCTGTGATCATAGGTTGTTATTACACCGTCATAGGTTTATCAAATTAATATGAGTCCTATGTCTATGATCATATTTCTATGATAGTCTAATAGCGGCCTTCAGTAAGTATAATTTCATTTGATCGAATCCAGTAATAAAGTATTCAGTAGTTTCAAATCAGAAGTCTCTAGTCCAATAAAGGTACTTGGCACTTGGCTAGGCTAGGACACGGAGGTGACGGAGGTGCCGGTTAATGTACAGCCATGATAATGCACGGCCAAGATAATGTACAGCCCAATAATCCGCGTCCACACTGTACATGGATTATCAGCACTGCTATCACGCGACGGCGTGCGAGACTGCGAGCTCTCTCGATTTTTCTCGCACTATCCGTCTCTCTCTTATTAGAACACTTAGAACAAGAGGTATAGTGCGAGAAAATTCGAGAGTATGTCGCGGCCGTCTTAACTAGACGTGCTGGCTGTACAAAGTTTAAAGTCAAACTCGAATCGATTATAATGTGAAACACATTAGAAAACATGTATCAAAAAAGTTTTAGCAGGATATAGCAAAGCCTAAGTAAAACATAAAATTACGTGAACACTCGTGAATCGTCGATTCGAGACGATTCGGTGCGTCACTATCGTTTCGTTCCACGCAGTTTAATTCTTCCAAATTTGTATAGAAAATAACAACACCTTTTATTGGTGGATATTGGGGCTGTCAGTTTAGTTTCAACGAATCAAATCTCAGTAAGCTGGTGACCTAAACCATAACACCAATAGTGTTCCGTAGAACTTGCTAGGAGGCTTACGTCATCCACGAAAAAGTCATAACGTCAAACGCTAGCGAGTAGCGACAGTCCATTTTACAATACTTACCAAAGAGAATATAACACTACGTTAAGATACTTACCAAATACCTACTATCAAGGTCGTGCGACTCGTGTGTTGCGGTGGAAAATTATATTAGTTGTGCTTTTTGGAATCTCGGCGTTGTTTAATCGATTTATCTCGTGTTCTTGGAGAACCAACAAGATTTGTATACCTGATTGGGTTTTTGTGATTTAAGCTGATCATACAAGGTGAGTTGTGAAAATGGCGTAACAATATGAAATTTGTAGTGTTTTGAAAACAGATCGATTTCGAAGTGCGCCGCTTAGTCTAGCATATTCTACGCCTCTCTCTCAGTCTCAGGTTTCTCCTCTCGAATGAAGCACAGGACTGTACAGTGTACACTATTTTCATAAAATTGTAAGCGTACTCATGCTGGATTAAGTTAGTGACTGTAAAAATATCCGCGTAACTGTGTATTTGTATCTGTTAGTTTTATGTACCTATTGCATCATGTTATCCAAGGTTTTTAAATTATCCCAATATTTATACAACAATAACATTGTTTTCGATGTTAAATAAGAACTAGGTGAAACGAAGTGGATTATTTTGTACTGTTACCAACACTTTCTTTCTATAAAGTAATATGTTATTGTGTTTATTATTAGTATTTTCCCCCAATAAGATTTGGTTTTTTCATTATGTCAATAATTATGATATTATGAAATTGTTCCAGAACATTGTAATCAAAGATAATGAATAGACATAGTAGGTATAGTAGATACTTGATATCTTATCTATGGAAAATGTTTATTTACAGAAAACCTGTGTCTTGTGTAAGTGCTGAGATCCATTCAAAACGGATTCCGACAAGCTAGACCCCAACAAACAACCAAATTACAACACCATGTGTATGTATACCTTTAATATTATTACTTTTTCTTAATCTTTCCTTTTTTTCTCTGCAGCCAGTAGTGGAAAATGTGGCAGAATCCAGGAGTGTACCCGGGAGGTCTTTATTCATTGAACTTTTTTGAATGTTACACTTTGTTGTCTATTCCAGTGTATGATAAAATATGTTTTCTTTGCTAAACCATACCCTTACTAAAACTAGCAGTGTTTTATGTATTATATTTTTACCTATTATTATTATAATTACCTGTATAGGTATTTTCCTTTAGGAGTTGTGCAATTAAGGTTAGTTGAACTGTATAAGTTTTATTTTAATTAATGTATTTTCTCATACATTGGATGGTCTTAAATGTGCACCCTCTATAGCATGCTTAACTGTGATGTCAAGTACTGTCTTATATTTTTAAGAGAAAAAATCAGCAGTAAATATGCTCAAAATCCCTGTGACAAGGTATGAGTCATAATTTACACAATGCAACACATGCACATGGTTGGTTAAGTTAAAACTTACATAACACTACTTTCACTTTGAACATATTGAAGCTTTTTTCAACAGTAAGTAATTTCTAATGGTACATTTATCTTGAGAATGGAATGGTCAAAGTAGATAAATAGGTATACCATCTTAAAATATTTTGTAAATGCAAGAGAAAATCTCTCAATCATGCTTTGATGTCTGGATAACTAAATTAAAAACAATAGTAACAAATTCACAAAACAATTAATTTGTGAAGTTATGTATGGTTAATTCCTTAGTATTTCTAGATGGTAATATATATTTTATATTATTGTTCTCAGAACACGAATATTAGCTATAGTCTAACAGCAACATCAGCTAGAGAAACTGATAGTTAGGTGACTCAGTTTATCATTGACTTTATACTCCATTATACATGAAAGAAAGAAAGAAAACATTTATTCATGGCAATGGCAACAATACCAATTGCGGACACATACGCACATACACATTTGCCACGAAATGGTCACAACTTACCGTAATGCTGGCAACGCCAGCGCTGGTCTTCCGTTGTGACCATTTGGTGAGGCACGGAACAATGACGCCACAATCACACACAAGGACAAATTACAAAAACATTAATAATACTTGTACTAACTTGTACTCTGAGATTATGCATTCAAATGTGTGAAAGATAGGAAAAGCTGGAAGAAGCTGTGCGAGATCTTGACAAATGGATAACTCTTCTGCAAGCCCCATGTCCCTAATGAGGGATAACTGGAACACATTATCATCATCATCAAATATTGTTCCATTATTCTTTCATGTTGTCCATCAAGTTGTTGTTTCATGTTGTCAGCGTGGGGACTACTGCCCGTTCCCTCTCATACATGAGAGGAGGCCTGTGCCCAGCAGTGGGACGTATATAGGCTGACGATGATGTGTGTGTGTGTGTGTGATGTCCATCATCCTCCTAGTGTTATTCCCGGTTGTGCCCTAAAGGAGGCCGGGGTCTTTGACATTTAACCCCAAGATTTGCCAAAAGCACTAGTACTAAACCTTATTGGTATTACACCGGTTTCCTCACGTTGTTTTCGTTCACCGAAATGCTAACGGTAAATATTCCGTACATAAGTATTATTTCATGTTGTCCAATTGATTTAAAAAAAAACCGTATTTTTTAGAGCAACAGTATTTGCTCTATATAAAAAAATGTCCCATAGGCTTTTCCTGCATGTGTAGAGTAGGTACTCATTTTACGTCATACATGGCCATAAAGTAGCAATTAGCGTGCGGGAAATCCCTCTTCCTGGCCAGAGACGTAAAATGTACTCACCATGGGCAGTAGTAAAGAAAGTCTCAGATCGCATATTTATCGCCCTTGTCTCGGGCTCGGACGTCAAATATCTGCGATCTGAGACATTCCTGGTTTTACCGCCCTAGGTAAGTAATGTACTATTGTTGCCTACTGTCAATAACAGTACTTGTTATCCCATACCAAAGAATTTAAATACTTAGGCACTGCTTTAGATTCAGCTATTCAAACACACATCAAGAAGCGCGCAGGAAATTGGTCCCAATTGTTCAAGACATAAGGGTTAAATTCAGAAATGTCACTCTTATCGGAGCATCATGAAATTTCAAACCTGTACTGAAGGTTCTCATGTATCTAGAAATAGCCTGACGAACTCATTATTCTACTAACGCAAATACAACCTTATTATATATACTTTATGGTTTAAACTCAGTTGTCAATCGACGTTATCCCTTTGATACGATTAATTTATTATGATTATGAGTGAATCATCGTTCCTACTAGACCGGAATTCCCTCGTTATTTTCTATACAACTACGAGTCAAGATGAGGTATAGGTATCCTTTCTACACTAGAGCAATAAGAACAAGTCAATTCGTAAGGGAATTCCATAGCAGTATATAATGACTTGTTTATACTGGGTTGATGATCCAATTCGGGGAATTGGTTTTCTTATCACACCCGTTGGCACTCTTCCATGCTATACTAATATTAAAAATGCGAAAGTGTGTCTGGCTGTCTGTCCGCCTAATCCGCTGAACCGACTTAGACGAAATTTGGTCCCGGGAAAGGACATAGGATAGTTTTTTATCATCCCCTACGGGAGTGAAATGAGCGGTGAAAGTTTTGATGGAACTACGATATGAACGAGTTCCACGCGGACGGAGTCGCGGGCAAAAGCTAGTATTTTAACCCCCGACGCAAAAAGAGGGGAGTTATAATATAAGTTTAACGTGTCTGTCTGTGTATCTGTCTGAAGCTCAGCCCCCTAACGGATGGACCGATTTGAATGCGGTTTTTTTCGTGTCATTAGATAATTTTATCCCGAGTGTTCTTAGCCATGTTTCATGAAAATCTGTTCAGCTGTTTTTGAGATATTGTACTTTGAAATGAAAATGTCGGGAGTTTTTCAACTTTTCTTATGTTGTAGTTATTTTAAACACTTGACACAAAGTGCACGTGTCAGGGAATTGAGATAATTCAGTTTGGCTTTAGGGCTCACGTAACACTTACGCAAACCAAACTGGTGTATAAACGGAGCGAAGATACCTTCAGGGCATAATAAGAATGGGGCATAATGTAAAAAATGGGACCTGGCCAATCACGGCGATCCGAACTTACCCCCCTTATTCATAAAACTTAAAATGCCTCTGCTAAATAAAATGTGCTTTGTCCCTTTCTTACCAACACAAATGTCAAAGTGACAGATAAGGACAAACGAATTTTAACGCCGTTTTAGTTCAAACACGTTTATGAATACGGCTGTTAGTCTTGAGTTTCGTTGTTGCCTCGGTCGGTACGCGTAGGGCATGCCATAGGTACGAACGCCTTGCTAACTTCCTTTACGTATAAAAGATGAATATTTGAAAAAAAACTGCAGGCCTAGATTTGGTTAAAACCGCCACAACCAATCACAGTGGAGTATCTCTTAGAGAATGAGAATGGTCGCGCTGAAGGTTTTCCCCTGGATTTTCCCAATGCTCCTGGCCTGCCACCATGCATTCCGATCGCTTTACTGGACTCGGCAACAGTCTTAATTTCCTTTTTAATAATTTACTTTAATATCTAACGATTTCAACGAGCTACGGCCTAGTGGTTCAGGCATGCGGATGTCAAGCGCCGGTCGTGGGTTCGAATCCCGGCTCGTACGAATGAGTTTCTCGGAACTTATTTACGGAATATTTATCGTTAGCTTTTCGGTGAAGGAAAACATCGTGAGAAAACCGGTCTAATCCCAATAAGGTCTAGACTTCCCTCTGGGTTGGAAGGTCAGATGGCAGTCGCTTTCGTAAAACTAGTAGGTACCTATGCCAAATCTTGGGATTAGGTGTCAAAGCGAACCCCGGGCTCCTTTAGGGGTATTACCGGGAATAATAACGCTAGGAGGATGATGATCCAACGATTTCAAATCAGTAGGTACCCAAATCGCTACAAGTGTGCCTATAAAATTTGAGGAGTTCCCTCAAGTTCTCCAGGGCCCTGACCCTGACGTGATCACCATGAGACCACCTGCGTCTTCGAGTAATCGGGGATAATACATAAAAAACCAACCGATTTCAAAGAAGGAGGAAGTTCTCAATTCATCCAATCAAAAAAAATCTTAGCATAATAAATTGGATATCGTGAATTCTTGATACAAATAAGAACTGGTTAGACGCGTCATGCTTACCACAGAATAAATCAACTACTGACATCATTAAGGCATATTAAGAGATCGAAAGCAAATGAATGTTAATGATATTCTCGATATGACAATAAAAAACGAATGTACTTAAATAGATCAGGTTCGTTAATGTATGCAGTAGTCAAATGCGTCTAGTTGTAAAAAGTCAGTTGTGTTAACTCATCCTGGTTTTCTGTGTTATATAAAATTGACGAGGTAGATGGAGTTGAGTTTGGGTCCACCATTTATGTTAATTATGATCATTATAAACATGCGTGTGGTCATTACCCATTAAGAGTGCTTACGTAGGTGTCTCACTATTTAGACAATAACATATGATTCTCAACTTTATCACAAAGGCGTAAAATAATTTTTCACGTTAAGTACATGACTTTATTTGATTCGATGTTTTAGAAAATACGTCCCTAATTATTTAGACAAAATAAGGGTTCGATTTTCAACGTTATCACAAAGGCACCAAGATATTTTTCACACTTCAGCGTTTTAGTTGATACGATCTTTTTGAAACTACCTGTATTAGTTGACACATTCAATTATATCGCATTATTGCCCACATCATCCTATCTTTGCCACGGCAATTTCAACTTTAAGCCCCACGCAGAACCACCCTTGAAATTAGCAATTGTTTCAGCTAAAAGGTTAAAGGTATTTGAAATTCGGCTTTAAGTAGTTGTGATTAGGTTTAGTTTAAGATTGGGTCTAAAGGCGGCTGGTTTTGCAAGAGATATATAGTCAGTTGAGCTGGCATATTAACTGTGCAATGTCTACTGTGAACAGTGAGGTTTTTTTTAATCTGCTGAATATTTAACACATTTAATACTAACCTAACCCGAGGGAGTTATTCTGTTGTTTTAAGCTCAGTGTCTGTGATGGCGTTAAATATTTCATAAGATGGGTCGAACCTTAGGGCAATATTTCACCGGGCGACGATGGCGGCGCAACCAGTCGCCCGCCAACAACAAATTATATGCAGCTCTACGGGCAATAGTTCACCGGGACACCACCCAACAAATTGTATACAATTTGTTGGTATTTCGTTCTTATTTTAACAAATTGTATACAATTTGTTGGTAGCGGGGCGATTGGTTGCGCCGCCATGGTGGCCCGGTAAGATATTGCCCTATTGTTACATAACAGCAACTATTTTTCTTCAACACCATAGTGTTACGTAGCCTTGTCCTTGTTACACTATGTTCTATAACATTTATAATAGCCAGTGTAGGAGGACCATTATATATGGCAGAATTTCGCAACTCAATTCCGTCGCATTATTCCGCTGCATGAATTTGTTAATTTTATGAACTAGTTTTATGGCTTTGTGAGCTGTAGAAATCGCGAGTGTGCGTTTCTTATTTCCTTATTAATTTCCAAAAAATGACCTGCCAATAATAAATAATTAACGAACGTGCTCAAAAAAAATCACTAGAAACGGATGAGAAATGCGACATGTAGAACAGGGGGAAAGCAGGGCATCCGGACATACATGTAAACGATTTTCGGCCTATACTGAACCATAGAATTTCGTTCGCTTCGCTCCCTTGTTCGGTAAAGGGGTACCAAAGTATAAGAAGTCATGATTTCAGGCATGTTTAGAAGACACTTAGAGTTGACCTTCGATAAGTATATGTTTGAACAATGTATTGTTGTCCTAATAGCCACGCTAAATTGTCTATCAACAGCATAGTTCCCACGAGGCCTCCGTATGTGGTACAATGCATATATGCGTAGATAGATGAATAAATCATGTATCTCTCAGTCATGATCTATTAACTTTTTATGAATTATGGAACGTCAAAAACCCTATGTTAGGTAAATAGGAACTACGCAACGTTGCGCTAATATGGTCAAACAGCGTGCATTTTTCGATCTTTATTTTAACAATCTACATAGGTATAAATGTCAATCAGTGGAGTGTCGTCTGATCTGATGATGACGAAATATCAAATTAAGATGCAGCGTAGTGTTTTCCGAGTATTTTCATGAGTTCGGTTTATTGGTACCTAATGTGTACCTTGTGATACCTGTCTGTTTGTTATCTCTTAGCGCTTAAACCGCTGAACCGATTTAGATGAAATAGGGATAGTTTGAGTCCCGGGGAAGGATATAGGATAGTTTTTATACCGGAAATCATTCCCTGAGAGGGTGGAATGGGGAGTCAGTTTGTTTGGAGGTACGATACAAACGAGTTCCACTCGGACGTAGTCCCGGGCAGAAGTTAGTCTAACAATAATTCTATTCTACTGTTGACTACAGTGTTATGGCCATGAACTGCACACACGTTGACTAGTTAATGTGTTAATGCACACATGTATAAGTCCTATAGGCAGCCCATGATAGTTCTTTCATTCATTGTGTGATTAAATCGATATTACTTGTAGGAGTTGTAGATATTCGTTGTCTAGTTTCTTTATAGCGTTTTGGACGGGTTCGGCAAAAATGAAATTTAAGTGTGAATACAGTGTAAATAAGTGTACCTAACCGTGAAATGTTATGGCGATGTGGTTGAATAAAGTGTCGCCATCTGCATTAACAGGCTTGTTTACCCTTCTCTGTTGGTCGTGAATGTGTATTACTTTCCTCAAACATGCAATGAAATATTGACGTTGTGTGGTCAGAGTATAGGAAAGGGGGGCAGGTTTTTTGGACTTAACATTTTTTTGATAGTTTTTTTTATTTTTGTTTAATTTTCTTTTCCTATCGTAAAAAAGCGTAAAAATAAGCATGTGGTGGTACTCGACTTTTTCTCTCAGATCGATATTTACCGAGATATTTGGGTTCAAAGGTCAGTCATTAGTCATTTGGGGGTGCGATTAATTTTTTTCCGCTCTTTTATAAAAAAAAACTACGAAGACGGCGGCGGGAGCAGAGCTCCCGCCACCATCTTCTAACCTATCCGCCATCCGATTCGGTTCACGATACCGAATTATTTCTAAGTAGGTACCAGAACCGTTTAAATGACTTATTTAGGATCCAATATCTCGATAATGATCAAATTTAGAGAAAAGTTGCCCATACAGAAATGCTTATTTTAGCGTCTTCTTTACGATAGCAACATAAAAAATAGGTGTCATAATGATACCGACCTCCATCAAAAAAATTCTAAGTCCCGCGCCCACTTTGCTATACCCCAACCCGTTGTGTTCTTCAATTACCATTCCACAATGTGGGGAGGGGGGGGGGGTCTACTGATAATATTCAAGTTTTCACTTCTGCCGGCTCTCCCGGAGTGCAACCCGGTCTTTTTCAACTTATTTCTTATGTTTGAGTAAAGCACTATACCTATACATACCTCGGCGTGAAAAGGGGTTGCCGGCCTCATAATTAATATCCGTATGTACTCGGCCGGCAACCTCTTACTTCCCGGCGTCTGTAGTAATGTATGTGTTATTTGGCATTACCGTTTTTAAACCTCGTCGAAAAGGAGGACTACTAGTTTTACATCTGTGTCGCTGTCTGTCTGTGCCATCGTGAACTGGATGAATCGATTTGCGTGCTATAATTTTTAACCCATTCGCCGCCACTGAAAAAAATGCGAAGTGGCATCCCCACGCCAGCAAGTCTTAAGTCTATTATTTTTGGTCTTCGTGTGAAGTCGGCGGGAGGTACCCACCAAAACGATGACGAACTAGAGTTTAAGTCACTGGCGGCGAATGGGTTGAATGTGGTCTTAGCCATGCTTGATGCGTTTTAATTCTAAAATCATGTGGATATCCGTTTTTGCCACAGTTGTGGAGTTAGTCAGCTTTGAAAGTAGTTGCCAATTTGTGCGATTACTTTAGTCAATATGAGTATCAATATTGAAATGAGTGCCACGAATAATACAAACCGGTATTTTCTGCACTACAAATATAACGTGACATATATAAGTATGTCACATAATCTACGTAGGTAGATACATATAGGTATTTTGTGTATGTGTAGACACAGCATGAAGAACGGGTACCTTTTTGCATGGAAATCGAAACATTATGCATATATCTGCTTTTTGCTATCGCGTTTATAAATATGGGTAATTAAGGCTTCATTAGTATTTCATTACATTCTGGTCCGATATCCAAAAATCGTGGTGGTTGTGGAATGACCTGCCGAGGTTTTCCGGAGGGACTACAGTACGGGGTTCTCCAAAAAAGGAGTGTATAAATTCTCAAAGGGTCGGCAACGCGCTTACCCCTGGAGCTGCAAGCGTCCGTAGGCTACGGTAACGGCTTCCTATCAGGTGGGCCGTAAGCTTGTTTGCCTCCGACGTGGTATATAAAAAAAAAACAGAATTATACAGCACTAGCTGCCCGCGCGACTTCGCCCGTGTAATGCAAAAAACGTAGGCAAACCCACGTGATACAATATAGCCTATTAATATCCAGAAAGTCCATTATACACGCACCTGCAAGAATTTTTGAAATCGGATAAGCGGCTCCAGACCCATTAAATTCAAACTTGTAAACTTACAATGCTAGAATATCACAGACTTCCCTTTTATAATTTATAATCCATACTATCCATACTTTAATATTATAAATTCGAAAGTGTGTCTGTCTGTCTGTCTGTCTGTTACCTCTTCACGCTTAAACCGCTGAACAGATTTAGATAAAATTTGGTATGGAGATAGTTTGAGTCCAGGGGAAGGACATAGGATAGTTTTTATCCCCGAAATCATCCCCTAAGGGGGTGAAAGTTTGTATGGAGCTGCGATATAAACGAGTTCCACGCGGACGGAGATAATTATGTACAGCTAGTCTGGCTATAATAATAATTCCTAAACACCTCCATCACAGTCTGAAACTCATTGATCTAAAACGATACATGCAGATGCAGAAAGCCGCAATTCTGAATACAAGCAGAATCGTGCGAAAGTTTCTGCAAGATGACGATGACCGAACGGACTTAGACTAAAGCTAACTATAAATGATAACTTTAATTAAATACACAACGTAGTCAAATGTAATCTACTTGGCTTTAGCCCGTAGAGGACATTAATTACCAGCAGCTCTTGCTGAGAAATAAAAATCCAACGGAAGTTAATAATAAGAAATACTCTTTATTGCACCACGACAAGAGAGAAACATTTGTCAGTGACATAGAGTGTTAATGTAGCGATTAAAACACGGTCGTATCGGTCAAGTTCGAAGAAAACGCCGATATAATACCCTATGTCATGTCAGTAACGAGAGTCACATGTTTACATTAACATGTAGGTTTGTATTAGTACATGTTATGTTAGTAGCAGTTAGATTAGTACAAACATGTAGGTGGTGCTACCACGGACATAGGGTTCCATCGTTTATATTTTTAGGAGCTAAGGTAGCCTAGTAGTTCAGGCATACGGCTGCCAAGCGGCCGTCTTAAGTTCGAATCCGGGCTCGTACACAATGCGTTTTTACGAACTTATGTACGGAATATTTACCGTTAGCTTTCCGGTGTAGGAAAGACATCGCGAGGAAACGGCTCTAATCCAAATAGGGTCTAGTTTTCCCTCTGGGTTGGAAGGTCAGATGGCAGTCTCTTTCGTACTAGTGCCTATGCCAAATCTTGGGATTAGGTGTCAAAGCGGACCCCGGGCTCCTTTAGGTGCACAACCGGGAATAACGCTAGGAGGAAAAAAATAGATTTGGAAGAATATTTCGCGACTTAAATATGTAGGTATTTTATATCACGATTATAGAATTAACTCGATGCCCGTGCTTCGCCCGCGTGTTGCAAATAACGCGGGCAAACCCCCGGGTTAAAATATAGCCTATAATCATTCAGAAAGTTCATTCTACAATGCAAACGTTTTTACTTTAGTCTACTAATTTCAAGGCAAGGCAACTCTATGACATCTAGGGACTAACCACGGACAAACAAATATGGCGAGAGATACACATGAGTGACCACAGGACCTGTAGATCCGTTTAGGCGCGAAAGTTTAAATTGTCAGCTCCACAGGAATATTTTGACTAAAAATTAAAGTATGTAAGTACATTTTTTTAACCGACTTCAAACAAAAGGTCCTCCTTTTGTTTGAAGTCTCTCTTCTCTCGTCTCGTATTGTCTGAAGGTTCTCAATTCGGTGGTATTTTTTTCAATGTTTTATTTTTCCGTTACCCCAAAAATCCGTCATTAATGAGCCGATTCGAAAAAATTTTTTTTGTTTGTGTGTATATGCTTCCAGGCGGGTCCCATTAAAAAAAAATCAGTAAGATGATGGGATCCATGAGGAATTGAGGGAACTCCTCAATATTATTAGGAACGCGTGTAGTAATTTTTGTATTTTCTATTATAACTCTTGTATATACATCCGAAAATCATAAATTTGGTGGCGAAGAATTGATGATGAAGACCACAGACGACTTCTCGAATTCCTCAATTATGTACTTAAAATTGCAAAAGTACGTCACAGGTTCTGATAAGATTCCGTTGAAATAGGAACTAATGAAGTGCCATTGGTGATGATCTCGGCCCACATACAGCGATTCGGTTTTTTTCTATAGTAATCAACTCATTTGCTATCGGAAATCAGTTCATGTGGTAAATTGTAAAAAAAAATGGAAATATTCTCGTGGCTTGGCAGAGTACTAAATTGAAGTCGTTTAAAACTTTGTTTTTAAAGTAAATTATATACTTTCGTGGTCTATTCTACATGCGATTATTTCAAATGAAAGCAAAAATTTCTCTGAATAACAGGACCTAGCTGCGGGCACTACGCCTCATTCTTAAAATAGTGTCTAACAATCCAGATGTAAGTACACGATCAATGTTTTTCGCTAAATGTACTGATATTGGCTGTTTGCCAATTTGCCTGATGTCGATGCGTAATGAAAAAAAGTGATTGTTCATGCTTGAGAAAATAATTTATGAAGGCGTTTACTGACACTGTTTTCTTACAGTCATTCCTTAATTTCCATATATATATTGAATATCTGTTTATTTGAATGTTCCAAAATATAATCCCGCCGCCCAAAGACTTATTATTAAAAGGTATCCTTTCGATTCTAATTTTATACCATTCTAAATTGGAACAAAGATACACTCGGGTTTAAAACAAAACAAACTCTAAACGATATGATATAGAGAACAAATATAAATTAAAAATAAACCAATGAATCGTCTAGTCCTAGACAGGACTCGAACCTGTTACCCCTTTATTGCCGGTACAGTGCTCTCACCACTGAGCTACGTGGACAGTGACCGATGAAGCGTATCTTTCAGTCACATTCGCCGCTACTAATAGCGACCTCTGTATTTTCTTGAAAGGCTCAACAGCCTTAGGACCAGGTTCGAGTCCTGTCTAGGGCTGCAGGCGATGATGGTTTATTTTTCCATTATATTCCTTCTCTGTATCATATAATTTAAATTTTGATCGGGGTAACTCCCACATTGAATTAACAGGAAACAATATATTAAATAAAATAATTTATTTCGTTAATAAGTGTAAAGCAAACTCTACACTACGCTATTTTATATTGTAGTTAGTTAAAATTGACTATAGAAAAAGCTATTTAAATACTCTATTCCAAATAACATTTGAAATTTCGCGCGTTACTCGTCATGCGTTTCAAGGTTTCCATTTAAACGCAAAAATATTTGTTTTGTCATGTTTGATTCGAGGGTTTTTGAAAGGGTTTTTCGTAATGCTTTGCTTACCAAAGCCGATGCTCCTCAATACCCATTGATTTGTCTATTAAAGCGCTCCAATACGGTATCCCCTTCAAATGGTTTTTGAAAGGGTTTGCTTACCAAAGCCGATGCGCCTCAATACCCATTCATTTGGCTTTTAAAGTACAATGAATGGGTATTCAACACGCTTAAAAAACCCTTTCGAAAGGGGTTTTCTATCAGTAGCGGTAGCGCCCCGTAAGGGAATTCTTCATATATACGGCTAAGTTAAATTAATGAGTTTTCAATCAATAAAGGATAGCAAGTGATTTGGGCTATTAAAGGAACGGCTAACCCGTTCAATGGCTTTTTTTCTGGGAAGGGGTGGGCGGGTCCCTCTGATTGAAAATTTCTTATTCGAAGTATGTAAAACTATAGTACAATATTTCAAAACGCAGACGAATTGAACATGTTTTTAAAAAATATTGTTGTTTGAGGTATTTATTACAACTTTTTTGTCATTTCGACGTATTGATGTTGATTATATTGATGCTGATATGTTCCTGTTATCCCTAAGTAACCACAAAGGACTCACAGAAGATTTCTTTATTTGCCAAGATCTTGCACGTCTTCCAACGTCCATAAACTACAACTTTGAAAGATGAAAAACCCCCGACATTTTCATTTCAAAGTCCAATATCTCAAAAACGGCCGAACAATTTTGATGAAACATGGCTAAGAACACACGGGATGAAATTATCTATTTCACAAAAAAAACATTGAAATCGGCCCTCCGATAGGGCGCTACGATACCACAGACAGATACACAGACAGACACGTTAAACTTATAACACACCTCTTTTTGCGTCGGTGGTTAAAAATATCCAAATGTATTGATACAAATGTTCTCATTACAATACAATTGAATTTCTTCTAAACCATCATTTTCATATCGAATGTATTACTTTCTGACTACTATAAGTACGCTATGATTATACTATAAGTTAATTAACAATGGCACTGCATGTAAATATTTTTACATCACACCGGGCTATTCGCGAATTCACCGTCCTAGGTGCGTAATGTACTATTAGGGTGAGTTGCACCAAACCGCCTGTAATCGTAAGCGGTGTTTGTTAAAATCTCAATGTATGGAACGTTTGACAAGTTTGTATGGACTGACAGCTGTCAGCGCCATATTTAACGTTGATCGGTCTGTAATCGTAAGTCGGTGCAACCCGCCCTTAATCTTCCCAAAAATAGGTAGGTACCTACTGTTGACGTCAAAGGTGTGTACTGTTTATACATTTTGCACCTTGTTACAAAGCAGTAAGGTACAAACGTGTAAACATATATTTCGATACCCTAGTTCACAATCGTACTAATTACATTTTATTTGTCACTGAAATTGCAACTTTATGATTTGAGCACTATGATACTAATTACACCACTTTTTTCCCCGTAATTAATACGATTGTGAACTACGGTGTCGAATTTTGATGTCTACTGTAGTTGTTTTAGGCTTATGTTTGTTTCTTTATAATGTACCTACCTGATAGGAGTTTCGGTATAACACAACCACAACTTTAAAAAAAATACAACCGAATTGAGAACCTCCTTTTTTTTGAAGTCGGTTAATAAAGGTCTGATCTGATCTGTCGCAATAGAAACTTCATATCACGAGACGTTATTTAATTAGCCGTAAGCTGTCATTCATAATACGACAGGGTTAGATATATGCTGACTGAACAAAATGTAGATTGTACATAATGACATCCTTGCATTCTGCTTAAGTATCGTGAAAGCTATGTTAAGCCGCATTCATACTTATCGTACGTGAGGCGTTCGCCTGATAAAAGGAGCCGTCACGTCAGCTCTGTTAGCACAAGACTCGCTCTGTCCGTCGCTCTTATTAGAAAACTTAGAAAGAGACGGATAGTGCGAGAGAGCGAGAGATAACTCGCGCGCCGTCTTGTGCTAGCGGTGTAGAGCGCTTCAGATGCATGTGAATCTAACCAAATGCAATACAAATATACTTGCACACCTCCAAAAATATTACAGTACCTACAGCATGGCTATCACGCGACGGCCAGTGAGCTGTGTCGCAGTGACATACAATCCATCTCTTTCTAAGTGTTCTAATTGGAAAGAGACGTATAGCCTGTCTTGCCGCGACATTGCTCGCGGGAATTATTTTGCTAATGTATCTAAATAACAGACAAGAGAGTGTCGATATCTTTGGGGGGGGCCTATGTCCAGCAATGGACGTCTTTCGGCTGATAGGATGATAATGAAATCAATAAACGGAACTGATATCGTTCTCTCACGATACGTTAGTAATAAGTATGAATCCGGCTTAGGCTGAGCTCACACACTCTGAATTCATGCTCTGATTCATAATCTGAACCACTTTGTGCAGAATTGCTACCAGAGGGTGTACCTTTTTGCTAGTGAGCGTTTCAGATTATGATTCAGTGCGCGAATTCAGACTGTGTGAGCCTGCCTTAGATGTGATCTCCAATCATTTACCTACTCTTTAAACCCACAGATCAGAACCAAGGCGGTTATCCACAGGGCGGTTACCCTCAAGGCGGTTATCCTCCCCCGCAAGGCGGTTATCCCCCGCAACCCGGTTATCCCCCACAAGCAGGCTTTGCTCAAGGCTATCCGGCTCAGCCGGGTTTCCAGCCAGCGGGATATGGAGCGCCCGGTTATGTAAGTTAAACCTACTAATATTATAATGTGAAAGTGTGACTGTCTGTATTTATTTATTTAAACTTTGTTGCACATAATCAAAATAATAATATAAATTGCGGACTTAATGCCAAATGGCGATCTCTACCAGTCAACCATAAAGCCAAATATAGAGACACTTAAAATTGATGCAGAGTAAATGATCAACGTTTAGAGCGTAGTACAGACTTACTGTTAAATTAATCTACTCCCATCTTCGTTTTTGTATTAAATACTTGAAGAGCACGCTTTGCGGCGATAAAAGCGCCTATTGTTAATTCCTAAAATGGTTATTTTGTCGAAAATATTTCACTTTTTTATGTTTACGTACGTTTGTCGTTATCACGGTTAAAAATTTACTTAAGAAAAACACCAGAAATTATTTAAAAAAAAACACCTACCCAAACTACATGAAAGATAAATTAATCTAGTGGGTAATGGCTGTGACAGATCGATAATCAATTTAAAAACCACGTGCGAAAGCTAATGTTACGAAATAAAACGATTCTAGTCACGTTATAATATTCTATTTGCCTCGACGTTTCGATGTAGGTACTATAGCAAGTGTCTGAGTTGAAATGTGGTTGGAACAGAGTATATTTTTACAATTATTTACTGGCTACGAGGTCCTAATGAGAATGGGTTGACAAACTACATTACCCTATTCTTTGGACAGTATGATGATACCAGGATCTAGTATCGCTTTTAAAGTAAGTCAAACCTTATCTAACCACTTGGGTAGGATACACCAAACTGTCTGTAATCGTAAAGGTCACAGCTCACTAGAGCCACCCGTCGCCCGACCCGCGCCGCCGCGCCTCGAGCGGTTAGGTATTCTTTATATGGATTTGTACGGGCATGCGCTCACTGCATCAACTCCGTAGTTAGTACATTTACGAGGCGCGGCGGCGCGGGTCGGGCGACGGGTGGCTATAGTGAGCTGTGACCTTAAGTTGGCGCAACCCGCACCCTTACGGCTCGGCCAAATCGGTCAATTGCGGCGCCGCAAGCGTTTTATCGCGCGACGGACTGGTGTTGGTTGGGATCACACGCAATGTATTTGAAAAACCGCCGCATACCAAAAATGTAACTCTATTCACCTATAATAGAATTCATTTTTAGTATAAGGTGTTAATTACTGGCCAATTTACACTAAATTCCATTTGTAGGGGAACAGAATTAATTTTTGGTAAAGGCTAGTTATCGGCGAATTATCCTACTTATTATAGAAAATATCTGCAACGCAGGCTGCGTCAAGTGCGTCATAAAAACATCTCCCTAGGCACTCGCATAACAGTGACACAGGCTTCGTCACCAATAAGTTCTAGCCTAAAACTAAAAAAATGACCGCCCCGGATCGTTGCCGAAAGTTACTAGAACAATATTCCTTTGCTATTCCGCTATAAAACAAGCAAGTCTATTAGCAATTATGAGATGCACCTATTTGCGTATTTTTTGCATGCAAATTATTACAGAAAACTACTACCAATAATAACAAAAGCTCGACACGTATTTCGTCGGTCTACGAGTCGTCAGATGCTGGCAGAAGATGTTGCTTGCGCGATGTAAACTGAACAAAAACGCGATAGTTCTCACGATGGCCAAAATGTTGTATAGTGGGCCTTTATATGCCGCTTCGACCAGCAAGTGATCTATTATGGCAGCACCTTGTTTTAGATGTCACCGTTAAAGCCTCTATAGTCTGACCCAAGTCAGACAGTCGTCTCTATACCAAGTCACGTGGTTTTGTTCGTTTACATTCTTTTAAATACCTAAACGTCCAGACTATAGGAAAATCCAGAATCTTTGGGCGGTGATATGTTGTACCTCTTCTGGGTGCACGATGTGCCGCCCTAGGTAGGTATTTTGTGCATGAGTGTTCCGCAGGAGCAGAGAAAATTAAACCATACCTTTTATATGTGTAAATATGTTTCCAGGAAGGGGGCTACGGACAGCCTGGCGTCTCTGACCTGGGCGAGGATGGCTCCGTCAAGGGGTTCGACTTCAGTGACCAGAGCGTCCGCAGGGCCTTCATTCGAAAGGTAGGTTACTTATCCGAAGCACACATGTGGACCCAGCTTTAGATTACCTATGTCGACGTCGACACAGTATCGCGTCTGTAGCGCTGCAAAAAGTCGCCCGTTGTCTTTACTTAATGTGGCCGACCTTTTATAAAAATGTCACTGCAATTGGAGCCTTCTACCTCAGACGGTAAAGTTTCTTTTTGAATGGATTAACTATGAAAACTCTTCTCTTTTATCTTAAGTATAAAATGCTCTATTAAAATTTAGGGAACAGTAGACTATAATTTTTGCAATCTCGTGTCTCATTAATAAATGTGCTTGGATGTTATGCTTTATTTGAATGGGTCAAGGTTTACAATCGAGAGACCATATGTAGACACATTTTTCAATCAATATTATTAGCGTATTCCTTAATTGCAATCGTTGTGTTAACTGCCCGGCTAGCTCAGTCGGTAGAGCATGAGACTGAATCTCAGGGTCGTGGGTTAATCTTTTTGTATTTTTATAAAGATTATCAAGTAAGCCTTAAATTTTATTTTCATTTGAGCTTTGCTGATACCCATCTGTCACGATATGTATACCTAAAAAAATATATTTAATATGGGCAAACAGCGTCCCTTGTCTTTCAACTTTATCCTATCTTATAAAACGAGCAATATTTGTATATGAATGTATGTATTTGTAATCAATCACGTTTGTTCTCAAAAACGGCTCTAACGATTTCGAAATTTAGAATATAGGGGTTTATGTCTGGGAAAATTCTTTTTCTCCGTAATTTCATCCGAGCTTAGCTCGATCGCCCAGGTACAGCGTGATGTTTTAGCGCATAAGTCGAAATTTTGATAATAATCTTTTCGTTCCAGGTTTACTCCATCTTGATGTGTCAGCTATTGATCACCATGGGCTTTATAACCCTCTTCACCTACCATGAGCCCACAAAGTTGTGGTTCCAAAGAAATACTTATATGATGTAAGTGAACTAAGGCACAGTGTCCACCGCCGGCGAGTAGCGAGTGCTCCCATAGTAATTCTTACTCGCTTCGAGAGTACTCGAAGTACTCCGAAGTAGGAATATGAGAGTATTCGCTACTCGCCGGGGGTGGGACAAGTGCCTAAACTTGTGACTCTGTGAGCTGTTTACAGCCTTCTTTTTTTTCGAAAAAGTGACAACAATAAATAACTCTATAATAGGGATGTAGACTCAAAAATTATTATTAGTCCAAAAGAAAAAAGGCAAAAAATATGCCTAGTGACGAAAATCCCATTCAGATATCTCAAAGAATTACGAAGCTACAACCGTTTTAGTATAAGTGTGTGACGTCACGTTACGCGAGGCTGCCGGGGGCTGCTAGTGACGTCACAATCTTCCAGCGTCATCGTTTCATATGAAGTTGCGTTTTGCGAAAAAAGGACAAAACATACCCCTTCTTAAAACTTTGGACACTTATAACTCCGTGATTATTTAACCTTTTCCGCTGATTTTGTCTCCATTTGACTACATTCTCAATCTTTTTTCGAGAAAATATGACATTATTGAGATTCACCACTATTAAAATAGCTGCAGTCAAAATTTCACGAAAATCGGTTCAGAAATTTGATCTATAGAGGAGAAGAGCGCCGCAGACACGATTTTCGGCCCAAGCTGAAGCATAACCTCGTGCGCTTCCCTCGCTCGTTCGTCAAGACCACTTGTCCCCGTGAGGGATTTCTTCCAGCTAACCTGTATTATTACCATTATTATTCCCACTATTATTACCACTATTATTATTCCACAGGTTCGTAGCCCTGGCCGTGACAATAGTGACTCTGATCGTGATGGCGTGTTGCGGCAACGTGCGACGTTCATTCCCTACGAACTTCATATTTCTGGGCATCTTTACCCTCGCCGAGAGCTTTCTGCTTGGAGCCGTGTCGAGCACCAAGGCGCCTGAAGCGGTGAGTGGAATGACTATGGTAGAGACTTGTGATAACGGTAATGATTTAGGTGATTATTAATCATCATCATCGTCATATCCAGGAACTGATTTCGGTTACGGTTTTACCGGTATGAAACCGGTAGTACATTACGGGACCGTAATGGTGTAAAGGTTACGCGCGCCGCGCCAATATAACGGTACCGTAACCGTTTTGAAATATTATTTAGCGGTATTCGATTTAAAGGTAACCGAAAACTTTGTAATACCGGTTAGAAACCGGTATTGCAAAGGGAACTTCTTCCAATAGGAACGAACGAACGAAACAGAAAAGTATCAGAACAGAACCGACAAAACTGAAAGAAAACGGCAGCGCCAAAGATTTGGCAACGACGCCAAAAATCGAAGTATCGGTAACCTTTAAAAAGTGGTTACGGTACCGAAAAAAAAGGTTACCGTTATATTTCTATAGCGAAATATAAAGGTATTTTTCGGTTAGGTATGCAGTCCCAGATCATATCAGCCGACAGACGCCCACTGCTGGAGTGAGTGTCTGAGAGGCAACCGGATGGCTCTCTTTATTTGAGCTCCCGAAGCGTTGTGGAACGGCCCTGTCCAATTTGGCTCAGTCCGGGTTGCACAGGGCGGTTCAACAACACTTCGGGAGCTCAAATACCGCGAGCCATCCGGTTGCCTCGTGGACACTGCAGCTAATGGGTACAAACGCCAACACAGAGACCTTGCGCATACTCGTAAAGTGCACGCATGGTCAGTTAACGGCGTTGGCGGTACGAGCCGGGATTCGAACCGACGACCGCAGACTGAGAATTATATAAAAAACCGGCCAAGTGCGATTCAGACTCGCGCACGCAAAAATCATGTTTGTTGTATGGGAGCCCCCTTAAATATTTATTTTATATTGTTTTTAGTATTTTTTGTTATAGCGGCAACAGAAATACATCATCTGTGAAAATTTCAACTGTGTAACTATCACGGTTCATGAGATTACAGCCTGCAGCCCAGTGGTTAGAGAAGCGCTACCCCATCATTTCACGCAAAATAGGCACACTGGATGTCGACTTGCGGAAAAGAGCACAGTATAACTAACTAACTAATTAGACAGCCTGGTGACAGACAGACGGGGGTCGTTCTTCTTTTTAACCGACAATGAATCGTCATTTTTCTGTTTTTTGCGTTTTTCAACTATTGATAATGATGGTTTTAATGTTTGATTTTAATAAACGTTGCATGTATTTTTTATTAGGACTATTTCATGATTATTTCCGTGGCGATAATGTTTTTTCATTATGGTGGTTTTTCCATAGAATCGCGTGACAGAGTGGTAATCCAAAATGTGGTCTCCGCAGAAAACGACCACTCTGTCACAGTCTGTCATTTTCTGTAAAACTATCATAAAGAAAAACACATTATCACCACGGAAAGAATCATGAATTAGTCCTAATAAAAAATACATGCGACGTTTATTAAAATCAAACATTAAAACCATCATTATCAGTAGTTGAAAAACGCAAAAAACAGAAAAAAGACGATTCATTGTCGGTTAAAAAGAAGAACGACCCACGGACGGACGGACAGCGGAGCCTCAATAATAGGGTCCCGTTTTTACCCTTTGGGTGCGGAACCCTAAAAATCAAGTTCCGTTTAAATTTTGAATGTTTTGAATGCAGGTGATGATGGCAGTGGGTGTGACGGCGGCCGTGTGCCTCGCGCTGACGATATTCGCGATGCAGACTAAATGGGATTTCACTATGATGGGTGGATTCTTAGTTTGCGCTGCGGTCGTGCTTTTACTCCTCGGTAAGTCTTATACATAGTGTTGGGTAGGACATGAAATTTGTATGTTTTAACTCCGCGGTCTATACAGGGTGTACAATCCAAATGGGTCAGTATGGAGAAGTCGGAACCTATGAGAGATAGCGAGATCTGTTCTTAGGAACCATGGCGTCGATTTTAGATTTAATAATAATTACATTCAAACTTTTTTATTATCTCTCATACATAACCGGGAATCGAACCTGGTCAATATTTTTGTAACCGTGTTGAGTAAAAAGGACCAAATTTGGCTATGAAAACTTGTGTAAACACAACTGACAGTAAATAAAATTAGACTAAAATGCCCACAGTTTTATTAATTTGCAAAAAGTCGTGAATAATATGAATCGATCATCAATTATCTGAAGAGACCATTTATGCATATCTTATCTGCATCGGTATTATGCATTACAAATAGCGTTTATTTAAAGTTAGAACGCATTTATTCAGCGGGCGGACCAGTTCATTTAAAATTTGAAAATGGAATACTGTTTTCTTTCAATTATTTAAACAAGATTCCATTAGTGTTGTGCTTCTTGCGACTTGCAGAATTTATACACATTGATTTTGACCTGGTTCGATTCACGGTTATGTATGAGAGTTAATAAAAAAGTTTGAATGTAATTATTATTAAATCTAAAATCGACGTCATGGTTCCTAAGAACAGATCTCGCTATCTCTCATAGTTTCCGACGTCTCCATACTGACCCATTTGGATTGTACACCCGGTATATGGTTTAAGACATTTATTATCTCATAAAGAATTTACGAAATTCACTTACATGAGATACACTTATATACAAAAACATTTTAAGGGGCTACCCGAGGTTTCCATCGATTTTTGACAAGTTTTGAATCGTATCTCCTTCTTTTGCACTACAGATAGAAATATGAATCAAACGGTTATCGGTTCTTCAATCTTTTATCTCCATTTTGGTCTACCGGATTTTGAAACAAATGAATACTTAATGTTGTATGATTTTTTTAAAGATTGTCTAAAAAAACACTAATTTCGTATCTCTATTGACGTGAAAGATCTAAAATATACGAAATCCACATATTTGGGTTCGTCTGTGACGTCTCTAAAAACTGGTCTAAGGTTTTCATTATAAACCAATTAACACAAAAGTTATGGCCAGAAAACGGTTTTTTTGGCCTAAAATGGTTCAATTTTGATGACAAATATCTCGAAAACGATGAACTTTGAAGTAAATATGGGATACTATATTGCTTAAAGCCGTTGTTGTTAATATAGTAAGCTAAAAAAAACATAAGAAAACTAAGGGATTCAGATCGAAGGTCATTGGCGTATGGGAGCCCCTTAAAGGCATGCATAGCGTGCAGTTTACTATTTTACTTTGATAAAATTAACATTGTGTGTAGGTACCAATATACTATTTCAATTCTTAAATACATGCCAAAGTGGGTAGAAATCGCTTGTAATATTAACAGCAGCGGCTTAGGAAACAAGTTATTGTTGCCGTCCTGTTCAGATGCGTCACAGCGCAGTTTACCGAACAAATACGAATGTGAATGTTCACGAGTTATATCGAAAGCGATACGGATGGATGCGGCTTCTCTGTGCACACTACAGATGAGATAAAATAATACATACTCGAATCATATAAATTTGGAAGAAATAACCCTGAATATTATTCCATGCTCGGAGATAGACCTCGTCGTTACGAATCTCGCTTTAACCCATTATAATCCTGTTTACTATTATGCGTCAAAATATTTTTACCAGATAAATTTTATTATATACTTGATACATAATTATTTTATTACTTCTTAAAAATGTTTTATCAAATGTTTATTTTAGCCATATACTTACACTAAATTTATTATTACAAGATCATTTTAATAATATTTTTTTATCCATTTACACTAAATTCATTTTTATCGGCTGAATCGAGAAGTATCTTACCACTTACAATGTTTGTTATTATTAGCATGAGTTTGTTTAATAATTATATTTAAATGATTGTATTTTATTATCAGTTGCTACGCCCTAACAGGGCCCTTGTACATGATGGGCCCTTGTGATGAGTACAGACTCATCCGGAGCTTGAGGGGGAGGCTTTGAGGTTTGAGGGATAAATGAGTCGGCAACTTTCGCGCACGAAGGAAGGGTTCCTTACCATTATCGGTCGAAAAAAAGGAAACCCACGTATATATTTATTTTATTCTGTTTTTTAGTATATGTTGTTATAGTGGCAACAGAAATACATCATCTGTGAAAATTTCAACTGTCGAACTATCACGGTTCATGAGATACAGCCTGGTGACAGACGCACAAACAGACAGACAGACATACGGACGGACGGACAGCGGAGTCTTAGTAATAGGGTCCCGTTTTACCCTCGGGTACGGAACCCTAAAAAGCAGCGAAGCCACGTGATAAAAATAGCTAATTATTAGACATTAATTATATGAGTATGTCCACCCAGGAAGTTCATAACATACACAGGTGAAAGATTTGACGACCGCTTTAGCCTAGTGGGTAGTGACCCTGCCTACGAAGCAAGAGGTCCTGGGTTCGAATCCTGGTAAGGGCATTTATTTGTGTGATGAGCACGAAAATTTGTTTCTGAGTCATGGATGTTTTCTATGTATTTAAGTATTTATTTATCTATATAAGTATGTTTATCGTCGTCTAGTACCCATAGTACAAGCTTTGCTTAGTTTGAGACTAGGTCGATTTGTGTAAGATTGTCCCCTAATATATATTTATTTTTGATTTTTAAGCAGTTCCGGAGATTACCCATTACATACAAACTTACATACTTACAAAGCTACAATCTCACAGACTTTTCCACTTTGTAATATCACTATCAGTATTGTAAATGTAACTACAACTTGGAAAAGTAGAGAAACCCCGACATTTTCATTTCAAAGTCCAATATCTCAAAAACGGCTGAACAGATTTTCATGAAACATGGCTAAGAACACTCAGGATCAAATTATCTATGACACAAACTTAACGAATATCGGTTCATCCGTTTGGGAGCTAAGATACAGACAGACACGTCCTTTGCGTCGGGCGTTTAAAACGGGATATTCTTGTTCCAGGAATCGTATCCATCTTCGTCCACAACAAAATCTACCAGTTGGTCTACGCGTCCATCGGAGCCCTCATTTTCTCCATGTACCTGGTCTACGACACCCAGCTGATGATGGGAGGCAAGCACAAGTACAGCATCAGCCCCGAGGAGTACATCTTCGCCGCCCTCAACTTGTACCTGGACATCATCAATATCTTCATGTACATTCTAACCATCATCTCCGCTTCTAGAGATTAAGGCGAGGTTTCGCGGAGTTCGGTCGGAGAGTAAAATCTTATGTCTGAGTGTTTTAGTTGGCGCTGAAGGTCAATCATCTATTTTCTGTTGTAATTCGGTCCTAGCCAGGAGATATAATTAGTTTCTTGGGAAATTCGTTGCAATATAGACTTCTAACATGCCTTGAAGGTCTTCTCGACCATCTATGGTCCAGTTAGTTTGTATTTGGGTCAATGAAGTAATTTTTGTTGTTATTCTGTACTGTTAGCCAGGAGACAATAAGAGTTTCTTGGGAAAATTGTTTCAATATGGACTTCGAACATTCTTGGACTTCTCGACCACACAAAAAGGGGTTGAACGTGGCGAGAAAACCCCGCATCTGGTGATTTAAATCGCAATTCATGGCAACTACTGACAGAAATTAGTTGATCCACCAATTTATGTACCAACAAACAATTTAGTTTTATGATAAAGGTGATTTCCATATCACAGATGAGAATCTATAGAAAAGTTTGTACTAAATCAAGGATGTCAATAAGGTATAGTTACTTTAAATCTTCCTATTTTGTAATCAATTCGTTTAGTAATTTTTATATGACCCTAATTAATTTTGTTGGTAATTTGGGTTCTGATACTTATGTTTTATTAATTGAAAGGAATCTCGAATTATTGTTTTAAACGTTGCTTAATTTGCTAACGAAAATTCATAATATGTCTTGATTTGTACAAACTTGTCTAGAAATGTTCAGATGAGTGTCGGAGAAATGTTTTTTTTTATTTACTGCATCTAAGCAGATGTATTGTGAGTAGTTCTTGTCATGAATATATTTTTATTGCTCCGCGTTGGGAAAACTGCTATTAGATTTGGTCATTTTAAAAGCTTATTTTCAATTTTTACTCTGGCAAAAATGCAAGCGTGTTAGTGCAGTTTATAAAATCACCGTGCGTGTCCCGTGTCTCCTAAGCTCTGGGTTTTAAGACTTGTTTCTGTCAAAAACCGGTAGTATTTTGGGTGCAGACTAGCCTTGCGCGGTGAAAGGGTTAACGGGTTGCAATTGTGACGAAAACGCACATTACAATGTTAAAAAATGACAATAGATTCCATTTAAGAAATTCAATAACAGGGGTGTAGATTCCAAATAACAAAGCCAATGATGTTGAATTTTGTTGCAAAAGAAAAAAAAACGGAATAATCACACTGTTACAAGTGTCCAATGTTCTGTACCTTTTCCGCAAAACGCACCTGTCAAAAAATTGTCATTACAGTTTTCTCTCTAACAAGCAATATTAAAACGGTTGTAAAGTACGTTTTAAATGTCAAATTCAATACATTGTTTGCTTACATTTTTTCTATTTCAACTGTGATTTACTTTAGCTTCGTTCTTTGAGATATCTGAATGTGATTTTCTTCACTAGGCATATTTATTTGCCTTCTTTAGTGATTTTTTTTTTTGAATCTACACACATTACTGTACTTCGTTCGCATTTCCCATGAACAGGAATGATTAAGCAATAAATTAGAATGACTAATGGTCGTATACCGAGCGGTTTTCGTCATCTTAATTAAATCTACGTTGTAGCAGATTCGCGATTGGTGTAACACGTACACTGCCAAGAATCGCTACTCTCGTAGCCGATCCCGTGGTTTTCCCCGTATGTAGCGGAAAGCGCCTACTAAGCGGGTTCCTGGCAGTGAAAGTGTTAATTTTGCGAGGGATTTTTAAAATAGCCTTTGTCACTACTGTTACTTATTTTTGTCGGATGTGACTGTGAACTTCTGAAGAAAAATTGTCATTGAACTGTTATTACTAGTATATTACTCGTATATACGTGTACAAGTATGAAGTAACTCGTATATTACCCGTTACAAAAATCCTCAGCATCATTGACTACCACATTAGTGATTCTGCCTAATATTTATAATTAGACTAATCATCAGGTAAAAGTATTGCTACAGTACAAAAATAACTTATTGATTAGACTATATAGAATAAAAGTAGGTTATTCCGGTCATCACACTAACATACCCGATCAATAATATCTGAACACGCTTTTATCTCTTGCCCGCACGCCTTAATTTACTCGTGATTTTCAACTGTCACAATCCGTAAAGATGCACTTTTCAACTGTATACTGTAGATTATTTTAGTTGGTTGAATTGCTTCAAAGCAGTCCTTTCAAAAATCATCTCTAACATCCAAAGTGGAAGGTTCCAATTCCAATGACAGCTTTTCAAAGAGTCGGCCACTTGAAATAATCTTGGTACATGTATTGTCATCTATCGATGACTGTTTCCAGAGGACTAAGGGTGAGGCCAGACTAGCTTAATTTGCGAGCTGTGAGTCGCGTAATATCGAATTCCGCCCATATATGGGCAAACCGAAATGTCCATCTATGGGTGGTCCCGAAGTTGCGCGACTCACAGCTCGCAAATTACGCTCGTCTGGTCTCACCCTAAAGGAAATATAGTCGTGAAATAAAACGTTTTAAACGAATTGAATAGCTTCTACTTTGTAATAAATACATTCCCGTCGTTTGGAGCGTTCGCGGTCAGTTTTATTGCGGAACAATTGCGGAAATTGAAAATAATAATTAAATAGATCGTGTTCAGATATTTATAAGCACTTTCATATGTACGGTGTAATTGATGGCAACTGTACATTAAATCATCGAATATTTGTTTCTCAAATTGATTTATGTTCGAATCGAAATATTAGATCTTATTTAACTACCTAAAGTGTATAATGTTTCTAAGTAAAGTTAAATAGCTACATCATTGTTTTAACGGCCAAATTAAAATTTTGCACTCTGAAATAGGTAAAGTCTAGTCTAGGACCACGAATGTTATATCCGTTTCTGTCACACTTATTGAGATTTGTATGCTACCATCTCGCTCGGTCCTGGTATTATTATTACCATGGCTCCTCTTTAGAAATCTATAATATACTCAAGTTACCAGATACGCTACTAAACACTACTTTAGCCGTCCGTGGCGTGGCGGTCAAATGGTTTGAATATTGTGATGAGACTGATAAAATGGTGGATAATTTGGTAACGTTCATGATATTGGAAGTGGTGGGTTGCAGTAAAACATGAGATATTGTATAATTAACCCTTCGTATGTCTTAACACTGATCAGTGCCATTGAAAATGTACTCTTTGAGACGGCGAAAAAATTATAATCGTTCAGCAACTGACGTTTTTTTGACTTTCAAAGCTCCCGAAGTCTTAAATTCGTGTTTGTAAAAAAGTGACCACATATGTCATATCCATATGTGCTATAGAAAGTAGTCAAGTTGGAGGTTTTTGCTATGATCAAAATTATGTAAACGCGGCTTTAAAATTATATGATATTGCTTTAGATATTGTTCCTTTTGGTTATTAATCTCACAATATTTTGAGGATGTCAAATTGATATGTAATGTTCGATATATAGAGTGCGTTTGTTTTCATTCGATTTCAATACAATAATTAGAAAGTAAATTCCTTTGTCATGTTTCTATGAATTAGTGATAATTTTTTATGGGAGATTTATATGGATGTAGCGTTTTATACAGGATGAAATTTTATTTTATAGCAAAATGTGAATCCATCTATGATTCTAAGACACTTTTGCGAGCAAAGTGTATGACATACCTGGATTTTTGTGGCATAACGTAACGTTGATCCTATCGTAAAAGGTGTTCAGAATCATGAATAGATTCTTATTTAGCTTTTTTGTGTCACGAATTAAATTTCACCCTGTATGTAGTTTGGCTCCTGCAAGTTGCTTAATGTTGAGAAATTATTGTCATGTTTGTACAAAGTATAACGACAAAAGCTTTTTTGTCTATGCTTGTCCATATAAAGCGAGAAGAGTTCGTATTACGATGAAATACGAGTCAAAATTGTCTGACCAAAAATAATTCTTAAGTGTCCTGGTTTTTACATTTTCAGTCAATAGTATTTTTTCAACAGGCAGTTATAGAATCCAAGTACACTTGGTCTATAGCCCGGTTGAATTAACTGCATCTGGCGTTCATAAGTAATTTCAATGAGCAACAGGCGCGGCGTTTATTCGACCGATAAACGTCGGAAATCCATGCTTTAAATGTAAATCGTCTTATCGTCTACGGTTTGTTTATTTGGTGTTCAGACATTTTTGGACAAAATAAAAATAAGATGGTGTAAAGGTTATTTAAATGTAATATTTACGCGGATTTGGTTCTTGCATTTAAGGTTCCCATTGATGGATACGTTTATTGCACAATAAAACTACCGCATTCTTATACAAGTGAAAGTGAGATGGAGCTTATTGCGCAATAAAATTGACCGTGAATGTTCTAACTACTTAAGGTTTTGTTGTCCTAACCCAAAGATAATTCTACCCATTTTTAATTCATTAATGTATTTTGACCTGATATTTTGAGGCAGTTTTGATAGTGTCAGACTAATGTGACTTGTAAAAACTTCCAAAATATGGAGGAGGAACTAAGTCATTGTGGATGAGTTTGACAGCTGTCAAAAATGTATGATAACCCCCACACTGTAAATCGCCAATCCATCCACATATTGGTTACTCAAACTAATATTAGACCTAAAACTCATAACGTTTGTAAAGTCCATTCATTTAACTGTTAAAATAAAATACCGATACCGCTTTGTCCTCAATATCATCACTAGTGGCATTGGCCCCGCTCACAAAATTTCACTAGAATCGGTTGAGTAATGCGACCTATAGAGGAACGGTCGGATATACGAAATATTTTTTGCTCCAGCTAAAATGGAGAACGTCGTTCGCTTCGATCGCTCTTACAGTTCTAAAGAACTAAAGTCTGGGTCAAAGATATTATGGACTTGAAGATGCAATAAAAAATCGTCCACTTGTTACATGGTGGTTGTTTTTTTTCTTGGGTCTGGTCCATATATATTTTTGAGCCCCCCCCCCCCCCCCCCCCCCCCCCCCCTCTTTTATAATCATCCTGTTCCATGACCATTCATACCCTCCCCGTCTCTCATAAAATGACTACCCTCATCCAATGGTCAGCCCCCATTTTGTAGTGACGTAATATATGGACAGCCCCTTGGGAATGAAATTAACATGTAAAATGAATGGACCTTTTAAATGATCATTTCTCATAATTCATATTATAGAATAGTCGTATGTTAAACACTTGTATAGTCTATACTACTTCGACTGCAGATAAAAAAGTTATTAGTAAAAATGGCATGTCTAATAAAATGTAGAATAAAAGCGGCTAGAGGGGCTATTACGACTGGTGCCGGGCTGTGTGTAGAAGCAGACGTTATAATTAACTGCATTGTAGCCCTATTTTATTTATTTTTTATCGATGAACGAAATAGCCCCGCTCCGCTGGTCGTTTGTTGACTTTAAGATCGGTATACCTTAGTTTCTGTCATTTTTACTAATGAGATTTTACTCAGTCATATTACCTATAGCTAGAAATGTATGCAAATACTTATTATAAGTAATTTGGGTAAGATAGACACGGCGACTGTCATGTAGTTGTAATGATTTCTATAAAACTCCACTAGGGGTCGAGATTCGTGGACCCTCCCGAATATTTACTTTATAGCAAAAGAAAACGCCTCGCCCAGCCGTGGACTACGGCTAAAATAATAGTCGAAAAAGACGTCTGTGTCGATCTTACTCCAACAACCATAACATTCTCGTAGCTTCTAATAAAATACGATTGTAGCTTCATGTTTTTTGTGGATTTTTTGTTAGTAAAGTCTGGGGAAATACGGATGCATGTACAAATGAAGACGATTTCGTATGCGGGTTATTACCGTACAAGCTCCCGTATTTTGCACCTGACTGTACCTTCCGCAGTAAATATATACGCGTAAAAAGAGCACAATCTCCCTTGGCAATATGTCATGTGTAGATATTTTTGATCTCTTCGTCCGTGTAGATATCTCCTGTAGCTGGACAATATTGCATTAGTGACTTTGGCATACGATCGTAAACCTTTGATAATCGGTATTTTTAGATAAAATGCGAATCTGTGCTTTAAAATCTCACTTTATTATAATAAATGTATGGCAGATACATTCCAAAAGTGTATTTTTTTATTTTAGATACTAACTTGTTTTCTTATTACCTTAGCACACATGCTACCCAAAGTAAGGGACAATCTCAGGCTGGTATTCTACCTTGTCCAAGATCTTTGTCCAATGTGTGTTTGCGTCCCACATTTTGCCTAAAGAGTGAGTGAGTCGCAATGCACATTGGACGAATAAATTATAGAAATCGAACTAGGCCATAGTAAGTTCATGTAGTGTTATAGGTACTTTACGACTGTATATTGATTACACCTCATCACAAAAAATATTTGCTCTTACCGGGATTCGAACCTGGGTTCAAACGCTGGGTTGGGACGCTGTCTACGAAACTGAAGGTCCTGGGACCTTCAGCTTCGTAGACAGCGTCACTACCGACTTGGCTAACAAGTCGTCAAAAGTCTTTGTACAAAGTCAGGGATTTCTCAGGACATGAAACTCAAATAAATGAACGAAAAGCTATGCAAAATGCACACGTTACTAGGGCCTTGTCCCTATATAACGTCATTGTTTTGGCCGATTTTCGACTCCCCGCTTATTATCCTGTTTATTCCATGAATGGAGCCTTCCCACTATTTTGAAATGACGTAATATATGGACAGCCCCTAGGTAGGGGTAGGGTTATGTCTCAATCTCTGTCTTATAACGCGATAAAATAATAATGATACTTGGAATATTATTCATAAATTTTCTTCATTTCACAAAATGCAACTGATGAAGTAGAAGGAAGTAAAGTTATATGAAGTTGATTTTTTACGACATTCTTCAATGTCAATAACATTAGAAGTAAGCCAACCTTTAATTCTCCGGCAAAAAAATATTATGGAACAGTTAATTTCATAGTTACCGTATCAAGATTAGGTAGGACATCATGCTAATTTGAGACGTTTAACACATTTGACAACGATATAAAATGATGCCATATAAAAAAGGCTCATATTTCCCTTGCCAGACTATTACCAACACTGACGAAAATCATTTCCAGCTTGTTGATGAGCGTGAAAAATCAATTAATTGTGAGACGACTAATGACTGTTAAGATTGAAAGTTAATTGTATCAAGAAATGGGTTTTAGTCACCTAATAATGTCGCATATACCTTGGCGGTCTAGCAAGGATTGCACGCACGACAGAAAATACGAAAAATGTCGGTAAGTTGTATGCAAAGTTTGACCGAAGCATTGCATTCCTCCTTTTTTACGTTGGGGGAATGACTATCCACTCACTTGCTTGTGGCAACCACAGTTGCCAATTTCGCGGAACCCTAAATCGCGGGGCCACTTGCCCAAAGTGCCCACTAGGAAAAGGGGTCTGTGCAGCCCACGGTAGCTCTCGGCCCCACCTCCCGAGGTGTAAGATCGGGGCTCTTGTGGGGCCCGGCCCGGGGGTTTCCCTAACCAAGGGTGAATGATAAACAATTTGTCGTTTAATAAATGAATATAATTAAAAGTTAAAGATAATATAATTTAAGATACAATATTTCACATGTTTGTGTGCTTGTTTTATTTCGCCAGCGCCCGACAGTGGATGATTCGTCCAGAAATGAATTCTCTTGCGAGAGCGTACGCAAGTCTTTCATAATGAGGGTAAGTCCAATTAAACTACCATCACGCGCCTAAGAGGCACCCCATATTTATGTTTAATGGATGAAATAGTCATTTGTTATGCAAGGCTGCAAAGTTGTTGTTCGGTGCAAGTATTGAAAGCGGAGCTAAGGAGGATTCTAAGATGAAACAAATGATTCAAATGTACAATCCTGAGCATAGCGAGGCTTTCAAGGCTCGAGACGCCGAACAAATTAGCTACCGAGCGGAACTCGCAACTTACCTTACCTCCGCGAGGAAAATTTAAAATGTAAAGGTTTGTTTACATCTCATCAAAATCAAAACCTTTCATGGTTATTAAATGTAACATTAAATACATTTAATTAATAATCATGATGAAACGGTTACCACGTTTACGTTAAAAAAGTATGTACCTAGTAGGTACCTGTTGTTGGGTCCTTACGGTAAACTAACACTCGAATACGCATAGGTATTTTATTCTTTCCGCTAACTTAGCAGGCATTCAAATTCATATATACGTATATGAATATCTTCTGCCCTGAAATCGATAAAAACAACCTCCATTATTTTGATTTTACTGTGGTTTTATAACAAAACAACAAAATTTTATGTAGGTATTAAGTTTTATATTTTATACGGTGCGTTCCAACACTGTACAAAACTGTTGAATAAGAAAACGGCATATTAAAAGTACAAAGTATTTCTTTTTATCATTAATTAAATTTTATAAAATAATAATAACAAAAGGTCGAACACACAGCACCGTCGCGGGCGCGCGGCGCGCCCGTCGCGGGCGCGCCGCGTGATATTTCCCTACAAACCGCTAGCGCGGTCAAACAGGCTGCGCCCCGCCGGCAACGCGCCCCGCTTCTGCCACGCCCCGCCAACAACCCGCGACGGTCGCGCCGCGCGCCCGTCGCGGGCGCGCCGCGTGATATTTCCCTACAAACCGCTAGCGCGGTCAAACAGGCTGCGCCCCGCCGGCAACGCGCCCCGCTTCTGCCACGCCCCGCCAACAACCCGCGACGGTCGCGCCGCGCGCCCGCGACGGTCGCGCCGCGTGATATTTCCCTACAAACCGCTAGCGCGGTCAAACAGGCTGCGCCCCGCCGGCAACGCGCCCCGCTTCTGCCACGCCCCGTCAACAACCCGCGACGGTCGCGCCGCGCGCCCGTCGCGGGCGCGCCGCGTGATATTTCCCTACAAACCGCTAGCGCGGTCAAACAGGCTGCGCCCCGCCGGCAACGCGCCCCGCTTCTGCCACGCCCCGCCAACAACCCGCGACGGTCGCGCCGCGCGCCCGCGACGGGCGCGCCGCGTGATATTTCCCTACAAACCGCTAGCGCGGTCAAACAGGCTGCGCCCCGCCGGCAACGCGCCCCGCTTCTGCCACGCCCCGCCAACAACCCGCGACGGTCGCGCCGCGCGCCCGTCGCGGGCGCGCCGCGTGATATTTCCCTACAAACCGCTATCGCGGTCAAACAGGCTGCGCCCCGCCGGCAACGCGCCCCGCTTCTGCCACGCCCCGCCAACAACCCGCGACGGTCGCGCCGCGCGCCCGTCGCGGGCGCGCCGCGTGATATTTCCCTACAAACCGCTATCGCGGTCAAACAGGCTGCGCCCCGCCGGCAACGCGCCCCGCTTCTGCCACGCCCCGCCAACAACCCGCGACGGTCGCGCCGCGCGCCCGCGACGGTCGCGCCGCGCGCCCGTCGCGGGCGCGCCGCGTGATATTTCCCTACCAACCGCTAGCGCGGTCAAACAGGCTGCGCCCCGCCGGCAACGCGCCCCGCTTCTGCCACGCCCCGCCAACAACCCGCGACGGTCGCGCCGCGTGATATTTCCCTACCAACCGCTAGCGCGGTCAAACAGGCTGCGCCCCGCCGGCAACGCGCCCCGCTTCTGCCACGCCCCGCCAACAACCCGCGACGGTCGCGCCGCGCGACCGTCGCGGGCGCGCGGAGTCAAATCAGACTATTTCGGATCCTATCCTACGGGACTGTTATTTTGTATTTTTTTTATTTTTATTACAAGCTTTTATTCTACTTGCCCTGTTAGTATGGGACAAATCTTGCAAGTTAAATTTGATCCACTTCCCGGTTTCCGATTGAGTTGAAATTTTGCACGAATATGCAAATCGCGTGACAATGCAATATTCTGATGATGTGGAGCTGATCTGATGATGGAGCTGGAAGGTGGCCATAGGAACTCCATGTTAGTATGGGACAAATCTTGTAAGTAAGTTAAATTTGATCCACTTCCCGGTTTCTGATTGAGTTGAAATTTTGCACGAATATGCAAATTGCGTGACAATGCAATATTCTGATGACGTGAGCTGATCTGATGATGGAGCTGGAAGGTGACCATAGGAACTCCGTGTATGTATGGGACAAATCTTGCAAGTTAAATTTGACCCACTTCCCGGTGATCGATTGAGCTGAAATTTTGGGTATAAGTATAGTTTGGATGACAATTCAATATTATGGTACCATCGTGCTGATCTGATTATGGAGACAAGGTGGCCATGGACATTCAGTACTTAACCGACGTAATCCCGTTGAGTTTGGGCTCGTTAGAATCGTCTCTATGAGTAGTTGATGATGGTATACAGAAAAATACAGTCGGCAATAAAAGCTTGTACCAAAAATGAAATTTTTGTCAGAAACTTATTATTAAATCTGAATGCTTCAATTCCATACGTGCAATCCTGCACGGCACAAGACAAGTGATAGCTGTGCTGGATTGCACGTATAGAATTGATGAAAAAGCGACAAAGGGAGATGAATGACCTCGGTTTTCCGCTCTAACGCTCGTGGGTAACATGCGCTTTATTAGAAGATACTATAGAGTCATGGTCAAAAATAGACCTTGTGAAATGGTATTTTTGTAATCTACCTACCATATTTAATGTACTAATCAAACATGCTCGGAAATGTACCTGATGCATTAATATCACGAAATGAGGACAATCACGGTTAAGGCTCCCTACATTTCTTCTTGGCTAGAACAAGTCTCGTTCCCTCATTCGCCAACATACACAATGGTCAGTAATGACGATGACGATAATGAATCGACGTAATAGTAGGCCTGGTAATAAATTGGGTATGGTGTCCAAATTTGGAGAGTAAATAAATTAGTGTTCGGTACACACGCACACATACTTCGCGAATGATGGAGAATGCTTCAATCAGGGCCGCGCCGTTGTAGTGTTCGCTCGCTCTCACTCCGCTCACTCGCTACGTCAAAGGAAGCCGCCTCGCAGGTATGAAGACGGCGAGTCGCCAGTGCCACGATATCAAAAGGAGCCGAATAAGCTTGTAACTAAGCACCTACTAACCTAGTGCAGTTTAGCAACTATCATCATACTTATAAGGTATATTTTAGGCATAGTATAGTGGTATTCAAATATTCGATGAAGTGGGATGAGGCTAAAAACACATACCTAACTATCTATAATATTATTACTTTGTTTATACAATATTGTCTATTAAACTGTAACAGAAATACTTTGCATACTTAAAACATTGAACTATAATGTACTACGTACCTACATAGAGACGGCACAAACAAAATCTGGCTGGCAAGCACGGCAGTGCGGGGGGTGGGGAGGGCGGCTAACTAGTCGTTGTCACCGTCGCAGACGCGACACATTTGTTTACGGGTACGGGAACGTGGACGATACATTTAATATCAAGAATTAATATCATTTAATATCATTTAATATTGGTATTGATATAGTCTGTTTATTTTTAGTTTATAAAAAAAAACAATTTTAATTAGGTTAGTGTATTACACTTACCTCTGAGGTACCTATGTTATGTACAGTCGCCATTAGATATATCGGAGCGGCCAGAGTGCTCACAAACATCTGAGCAGGCCTCTATTGTCATGGCGTTAGAGTGCATGTTCAGATATTTTGAGCACCGTGGCCGCTCCGATATATCTGATGGCGGCTGTTAGTACATATACTTCTTCTTCTACTTTCTTCAAAAAACGCCTTGCCGCCTTTGTTATATATACAGGGTGGAAAGTTAAAACGGGGCAGTAAGGGCAGCTACTAGATCCCTTGCCGCCACGCAAAAATGTCATTGGGATTTCATTCCTAACTTTTTAAGTGATGACAATCTACATTCACAGATTTTTGAAAAAAGTACAGTCAGCGAGAAAATCATCAATTTTGCCGAATTTTTTTTAATGCCATTCGATCCCATTCCTATTAAGGATCAAAATACTCTTTGGGACCGACTAAGGTTTGACTACAAGAACGCCCAGAAATCAAAGAAAACTTTTTCCATACAGTTAATATATCGATAAACATTCGTATTCTCTCCCTTCGAGTAGGTATATCAAAAACGCACGCAAAATACCGGGCCCTTAGTAATAAGGGTCAAGTCGGAAGAAATAACTTGATAAACAAAATGTTTAAAGTATTTAAAGAACACACATATACCGAAGTAATAATAGAATAGTATAAACTTGTTTGTATACATTTTTTACCATAAACATAGCTTTGGGAGGATACACTTAGTTTAATTTCAAACTTTTTGCTAATGTTTTTAAATATTGAAAACGCATAAGTAACAACCATTATCATAAACAAACATATGAATTAGTAACATTTATGTGTGCCCCGATGGTGCCCCGTATAAACAATAGGCTAGTGGCCTGACAGATGAAGCAATTGTTTTATTTTGGAATGTAGGTATTAATTGTGATTGTAAATAAATAAACAAATTTCACAAATTTGAGTAGGGTAGGCAATGTCTTTCTGCTTTTATGTAGTGCACGCCACTGATGCTAAGGATTTACGGTGGTTTTCTTTCAGGGCCCATAGATTTTTCCACCCTGTATAGTTTAGTGTTAGCTTAGCAGTATTTTAGCAGAGTTTTCTTTCTTACCCATACCAAAAATAAAGTACCTAACTACTTTCGTTACTACAATCATTTGTAGATATATCTCGTACTACAAACTACTTACCTACTCTGCTGTGCTAAAAGGACACTAAGACTAAACTACTTTAAGTAGGAAATCATCTGTTAAATTTGTCGTCATGGTTTTATAATGATGACATTTATCATCATTATAAAACATTGAGACATCAAACATAGAAATTTTCTTAATTCTTGGCATGTTTTAAAATATGTTTATTTAATTAATCGTTTACCGCTCACGCCATTATTACCTACACCGTTAAAAGTCGCATTTTCCTACTAGCACATCGTCGACGACGATATACATATTACAAATAATCTGCGTAGGTAATGTAGGTACTTACCTATCTAATTCGCATCTTGGCTTAGGGCACAGAAAGCGCGACCTTGAAAGCGAACTCAGCAAAGCACTGGTTGCGTGCCGCCGCTGCGAGCGAATCTGATCGTTAACACACGCCGAAAGAGTTCAAGTTCAATTGAAGAAATTAAAGATTTGTAGAATTAAACAGGACCATGCATATTGTTAATTTATTGGTTTTACGTGTAAAAAAATGTCGTATTTCATCGTTTACAGGTTACAGACAATAATATTGGTATGTTGACGATTATAAACAACTATTATTATTTTTATTTAAAAAAATCGTCGTTTATTTCAAAGTATTTCTTCATACCTAATTCCGGGTCGAAAGTTTTTAAGATTCGTAAATATACTATCTTAAAATATTTATTTAATGACGGAGAAAAAAACACAGGCTATTATAAATTAATGTTTGGCGAAACCGTAAAATGACAGCGAGCGGGTCCGCGATGCCGGGACGCGCTGGCGGGTTGATGGCGCGAGGCGCGCGGGACGCGCGCTTGACACGCGCTTGACGCGCGCGCGTCGAGCGCGCGTTGCTGGCTTGTTGATGGCGGGAGCCCAGCGCGATGCGCGAGTGCTCTGTGTGACCGGCCGTCCCGCGCGCGTCAAGCGCTCGTCAAGCGCGGCTACCGCCCCGCTGGCAGTTTGTCCGACCCTTAATTATTAGAACACAATACGTTTCTGAACGCAGGATATTAACCTCTCATCTGCATGGCTGTCACGACAAGAAGGCGCGCGAGCTCTTTCGCACTATACTTACCTCTCTTTCTAAGTTTTATAATGAGGGAGAGACAGATATTGCGAGAAAAATCGAAAGAGCTCGCGCGCCGTATTGTGATAGCCCTGCTATGAGTAGATACCTATAGAAAAAATTTGGATAATAGGTACCTACTTTAAAAAATACCGGCCAAGTAGATACCTACTTAGATTAATTTAAGGAAATCTTACCTTCTTTATGCTACGAACAACTAAACAACTCGTATTTCCAGGTGTACTTCATTCTGACGTGCCAGTTGGCGGTTGTGTTGGGGTTCACCTTCCTAGTCCTCTTCATCAAGGGCGTCAAAGACTGGATCAGAAGTCATGGCTACCTAGTGTAAGTAGAGAGTAGGAGAGTCACCAGTGTTAGTATCTAACTAGGCAAAGAACGCAAAAAGATATTAAAATTGAACGCAAAAAGATAGCTGTAGCAGAGTGGTATACATTCGTACGCAATGTACCGGGAGAATCCAGAAACGCAGAGTTTAATCTTCGGTCTGTGACGCTAGTATGCGCGTTTCAATTTTGTGCTTTAAAACATAACAATGTTTCAATAAAGCTAGGTTCACGTTCCTATAGGATGTATTGTACTGTATTATGTATTATTAGGTACCTACTTTACCTTACTTATAAAGTCGCACAGCCGCACACGCTAGTGTAACGTTATCAATTGATTTCCATGCATTCTCAGAACCGCCCAGTAAGCGAAGCTGAGTCCGACAATATATTACGAATATACGATATGCTATTCCGCCGAGAGGCAAATATGCGTGGAAATAATAGTTATTTGTGTCACAAGGGCGCAAAATAGTATATTTACGGCGAGGGCGGTGTATTGAACCCTGAACGTAGCAAGGGATCCTACGATAGAATCCTGAGCGTAGCGAGGGATTCTAACATAGGATCCTGAGCGTAGTGAGGGATACAAGTGTTTACGCCCGAGACGAAAATAATTTTGCTACCGAGTGACCTATAGGTACTATTTTTCACACCGGCTATGAAGATATTGTTAAAATTTAATAAGAAGTTATAACAAATTTTCTTAATTTTTATTAATAATTTTTAAATATTACGAAATATTTTCATACAACGTTGTTACAGTTAAAACTTGAAATATGTTCGTTTTGAATCGATTGCGATGAAATTACAATCGATTATTTTATTATGATCTGTGTTCAATTCAAAAATTCAATTTCACCCGAACCTGGGACATAGTTTCACCGAATCAGCGGCGCTACCACGAACTTCGAAAGTCGAAGTTCGTGATACATGCATCCCTGTCCCTCGAGTAAGGGAGTGCGATAGAGATGGATATACCCGAACTTCGACTTTCAAAGTTCGTGGTAGCGCCGCAGGAGTGTGTCACTACATCTAAGACACGAGTGATGCGAGCCTAGTACCTATTTGTAATGTTTCTGAGCAGATAATATAGGATACTGTCCTAAATGTTGAAGTCAGTTGATGATAGGTAATAGGGGTTTACGTAACCTTCTTAGGCTTGGATCTCTCTTCTGGTTTGATGGTACACGTTCAAGTTCCTCTAACCCCCTTCAGCGTGATCTTGTGAATATATTTTGGCTACCACTTTGGTATCTATTCCAATACAGTAGGTAATAAGCGCTAATTATAATTCCTCGTATTATTCCTTGTCGGTTTCTAGATACATAGCTATGGCAGTTGCAGTCGTGGTTCTGATCGCGATGGCTTGTTGCCGGGACCTACGACGAAAACCGCCAATGAACTACATTTTTCTCGCTTTATTTACGGTCGCGGAGGGTTTTACGCTCGGAACAGTGGCCTGCTTTAAAGCACCGAACGCGGTAAGTAACCAAGAGGTTATTTTGTTCACTGATCTCAGTTCAAAAATTTTCAACGCCGAACTAATGTTCATCATGATCATGCTCAATGAGCAAGTAAAAAGTTAAAACGGCGATGCGTGGTTCATTTTCTGGGAGTCAAATAACTGCAATACCGCCGGAAAAGTACATTCAGACAGTCAGATACTATGCTTCATAAAGCTAGATGGTTAGTTTTCATAAATGCGATTGGGAATTGGGATCTGAAATTAATAATGGATTAACTCTTGAGGCACTAAATCTACCGGCTCTACCGCTCGCCAAGCCTAACGTATCTGAACGAATGTAGTGGATCTACGTCCAGTCAGGATAGACCTTCTTACCAAGTCCTCCAGGATAGAACTTGACTGTTAGTATTGATAGTTGGTTTTAAGGTGCTACATAGTTTCATTTCTTTCTGACCCCATGATGTGTTGTGACCCACATTACTTTTACGGCAACAGCACTGTAAGGAAGACTTCTATATTTCAAGTCTGCACTGAAGGGGACCTATTCCATTCTATGTAGGTTCTGGGAGTGGTCATTACCGCCGTGGGGACAGCTAGGTGCCATTGCAAGCAGCTGGAAAAATCTCTTTAAGCACATTCACTGTCAGGAACTTCCTCTATTTAGCGGAAAAACTATACGGTGTCAGCAACAGCGTACCGCTACCAATTCGTTAGCAGTCAATGTGTTAGTCGCCATCAAGAAGGGTGAGATATATCTGTGCAGAACTGGCACCAAGACTAGACCAAGGATATGGGTTTTACTTTACGAACCATCACAGTTTTGACGCCTTAGATGGTCCAAAGGCCTCCTATTTGTACTTCTAAGCTTATTTCGCTAGCTTTCTTGTATTAAGTATTACCTGATGTATTATGTTGTTGTTAGGGTTGCGTACCTCAAAACGCAAAAACGGAACCCTTTTAGGATCACTTTGTTGTTCGTCTGTCTGTATTTCGAGACCCTATGTCTCGGAAACACGAGGAGGTATCGAGTAGAAATTAACAAAATATATGCAGACAAGATAATGATGAAGAAGATGCAAGACATCAACATTTATAAGGTAATTTCCGTTGACTCAGAACTACATATGAAATCTGGCAATTAATAATATTTTGCAGTACATATGGTGCTACTTTCCCGCACTAGTGCGGAAAAGAGCACTTTCCGTGCATATTTCGAAACTTTAAAGAGCCATATGTACAATAAAACGTTGTACGATACACGTGCGAATAGGTAATTCGCAACTCGTGTCGATGTAAAACACTCCCTTCGGTCGTGTTTTAATTTATTACCACTCGTTGCGAATTTCCTATTTTCGGCACTTGTCTTGTAAAGAACTATTGTTATACCACAACTACCTACAGGGAAAAATGTGAAACTACGTTTGTAATTGAGTACCTACGGAACCCTTGGTGGGCGAGTTCGTTTCGCACTTGTCCGGTTTTTTTGTTATAGGTGATGATGTCGATTGGCATTACTGCAGTAGTATGCCTGGTTTTAACATTATTCGCCCTGCAAACTAAATGGGATTTCACCACCATGGGCGGGATTCTAATATGCGGCGCAGTCGTCGTGATACTCCTCGGTAAGCTTGTTTTATTATTGGAAATCAAGTTTTTTAACTAGTTTCGTCTAGATGAGACATAAGTAGAAGAGTTTCTTTTACTCAAGGAAAAGTTGAGAAGTTGTTCCAATACACACCTTCCGAACACCAGGCCAGGAACTTTATTTGACATCGGCGATCCCCGTGATTTTGACGTTAAGAAATTCAACATTCACTTGCTCTTTGACCCGTAATCTCGCCAGGAGAGACGACATGAACAGAAAGTAGGTAATTACTTCCATTTCATATCGTCTCGCCTCCTCCAATCAGTTAATCCTTTACCTTGGCCTACCTCGTCTCTTACATCCCATTAATGTGGAGACATTCATATCTAATACTCGCGGACTTTCATCTCTTCGCATTACATGCACAATAGGTCCCACGCAAGAGGTGTGGCTCCGTATTTCCCCAACTACTTCCAGGCTTCCCTCTACATACCTTCTCATTCCTTAATCAGTCCAACCTCGTCGTACTCACATCCATTTCAACATTCTCATCTCCGTAACATTCAATCTCGTTTCATCCGTCAGCGTCACCGTCAGCGCCCAACATTCCAATCTTCACACGAAAATGTGTCTCATAATGTCGGCTGGTTATTAGGGTATTAATTCACAACTTTCAGGCATCCTCTGGTTCTTCATGCGCACCAATTTCCTGCACTACCTCTACGCTGGAGCCGCAGCCCTGGTGTTCTCAATGTACCTGGTGTACGACACCCAGCTGATGATTGGAGGGAAGTTCTACACCATCTACCCTGATGAATACGCTTACGCTGCGCTGAACTTGTATCTGGATATCGTGCAAATTTATTTGGTTATCGCCAATATGTTCAAGTCCGACTAGGTTTGATGGGTAATGGGCCGATTTCGCGATCGCGGTAGATATCTATTTACCATTGGTACATCTTTGATAGACCATTAAGTTCAATGCGAGCTCATAATGTGTACTCAAGGGGTTGCAATTGAAATTGTAACAAAACATTTTTCATAACTCTCTTTACGGAAATGAGCATCCACCTTTGGTACCTAACAAAATATATACATTGTAACAAACAAACGCTTTTTTTTCATTCCTAACTTCTGTAGTAGTGGTAGGTACAGAAATCATAAGCAATAAGCATGTAATGTTGAATTTCCGTTTAGTTTTGCCCTGGATGATACATTTGTCCACCTGCGTGGGGACTACTGCCAGTTTCCTCATCCATGAGAAGCAGATTTAATATTATTTACCAAATAACAAGAAATAGACATAAGATATAACGCTATTAGGACCAATGATAATAAAGCTGAGATGTGAGGATATAGCATTATTGAAAAAGAGTCAAGCAGCACGGCACGGCTAATACTATAGACGGCGCGTGAGCTCTCTCGATTTATATCGCACTACTCTTTCAAACAAATTTAATAAGAGAGACGGATAGTGCAAGAAAAATCGATAGAGCTCGCGCGCCGCGCCTTGTGATAGCCGTGCAGGGGAGTCCCCCACGAAACAATATCGAGAAAACGCGCAAAGAATATGTTTTATGTCGTCATCATTGGTTCAGTAATTGAGCAGGCAAGTAAGTGATACTCATAGTACTAGTAAAGTCTGGCCAGCGAATAAAACCAGCGATCCATTCGGTCCCTGTGGGCCTGATTGAGCTGAGGCACCAGCGTTAGCTGAAGATCCTGATCCTTGTGGGCCGTTTGGTCCTTGTGGGCCTAATTGAGCTGAGGCAGCAGCGTTCGGGAATAATCCTGTCGCGTATGATCCGTTTGGTCCTTGTGGGCCTTTTTGAGCTGAGGCAGCAAAGAGACGTATGTCGTAGAGAGTAAATAATACAACGGATCTCGGTGATATAAAGAACCTTTATTTAGGTAGAACAGGGCTTTATATATGGACTGTGTTTCGTTGTGTGAGTGACGCTTACAGAGGTTTAACGATGTAGATTCTTATCGGTAATGCACTTTAATGGTGATGTGTTTACTTGTGCGTAAAACATTTGCTAGGGTATTGTATTTCGAGGTTGTTACTACAATGTTGCATTTCATAAGATTATTAGATATTGCGTCATACACCACACGTTCCCCGTTTTTTTAAAAGACAAAAATGTGGATACATATTTTTGGCTTAAAACTATGTTATATAATGTTTTACATTAGTATTTTCATTTATCTTATTTCTAAAGCTGTATACAATACTATGGATGTTACAATTTGTTTCTTATACTATCTTACTGGTTTTAAACGGTTTACTTGCGTGTTACTGTTCTTAAACTGTTTACTGTGAACATTCTGAACGTCCTGTATTATAATGTATATGGCTTCTGGATCGACTTACGATCTTAATGCTTGCATTACGAATACATTGTTGCGGTTATCAAAACTTTGCGGGTGGTCGTTCTGTGGATTTTTTATGTCACTGGTCGCTGTGTAGGTGTAAGTTATTTTTAGATCAGTTTGTTCTGTGGGTTAGTCGGTTTAAACTATGCTTGAGTTCTATTTAAGTTATTATTAAGAATTTCGAGTTTTTAAATGTGTTAATCAAATTTTATATGGTAAGTGCCGTGTTATTGTGTGTTTCCGGTTTTTATGTGTTAAACTGTGTATAAATTAATCAAAATATTTACGCCTTTATTCCCAGAAGGGGTAGGCAGTGTTCATGAAACTGTGAAAGTTGGACAATAACGTTGTGTGTTATAGTTTGTTGCAAGTGGTAAGTTTTCAATTTGTGTTTTATGGTTAATAGCAATAGAGTTTAGTTTTGATTGTGTGAAACATTATATTTTATTGTGTTAGTTTTTAAACTTGAACTTGAAGGGTTGATCTTGAATTTGAAAAGTTTATTTAGAATTTTGGATCAAGGTTCCGTGTATACGGCGTTTAATTGCCTCTGTTTTCCCTTTTTTTTATATGAAATTTCTTATCCTACTGTAAATAGAGCTTTTTTTTTTATTCAAATTATTTATGTTTTTATTTTGTTTTTATTATATGATTACTACTTCTACATGATTTAAATATTATATTAGTATTTTCCTTATTAAATGTAAAAAAAAAATATTGAATGAAACAAAATATATATTAGTTTAATGCTACTAGATAATAGCAAGTTTATGATTTTATGTTTTTTGATACGTTTTTACGTTTTGATATTTTATTTATTTTTATTTTGACCTACGTTATTTTTCTTTATCGATATTATTATTTTAGAGCTTTTTATTTTATATTTTTCTTGGTTAATGTTTCTTTATTTAATTTCTTACGTCAATACTTTTCTTTGGTAACGTTATTTTTATCATTTTTATATTTTATTTGAATTAATTTTTATTTTATTTTATTTTTGTTGGAGTGATCTTTCTCACTTGTAGTAGCTTTTTGTTTAGTAATTTGTTATTTAATAGTTTGTTGATTTGTTTGTAGTTTTAGTTTGTTTTTTAGTAGTTTGTTGATTTATAGTTAATTGATTTATAGTTTTTTGATTTGTAGTTTTTTGATTTATAGTTTTTTGATTTATAGTTTTTTGATTTGTAGTTTTTTGATTTATAGTTTTTTGATTTGTAGTTTAGTTATTTTGTAGTTTGTAGGGATAAGCATTTACGTGGTTGGCCAACCTTACATATATAATTATTTGCTTAAAGGTACAAGATATATTATTTAATTTACTAAGCGCGCATCACATATCAATGTATGTGTAAACAGGCAGTTCTTTTAACACTAAGTGTCTAAGGGGCTCTCGCGATTGATAACTCGATCGAATCATGATCAGCATCCAAAGATTTCCTCCCTGCCTTGTACCTGGCGCATCCCTTATATCACCTATATGCTTTTTGCCGTGCCATGGTTCATGGCGCACGTATGCGTTTACGCGACTGCACGAGGAGTCTCTCGGACGCTTGATGCCGATAAAAAGCATATTTGTGATACAATGTTGTTCTCAATTTGTGATCTTTTTTTTATCTTTGATTGTTTTTTGCTCTTTTATTCGTTAGTTTTTTGTTGGTTAGTTATTTAACTTTATTTAATTATTTTTTTTTGTTTTTAAGTTTTGCCTAAAGAAAAAGAATGATAGTTTATTTTCTCTTTTTGAAAAGTTATTTAGTGTACTGAAACAAAATGATTTTAATAGCTTTTCCTTCATTTTAAATTTTATCTTGTTATTTTATTATTTTGGATAAATTTTTCTTTTAAATGAATACTAGTACATTGTATATAATGTTAAATATTAGCTTACTCTTCTATTTAAAATATTATCTAATTATAAATTGAACATTATCAAAATAGTAGCTTATTTGTCTATATAAAATAATTATTATCTAGTGAATTGAATATAATGAAAGTAGTAGCTTATTCGTGTATATGAATTATTATTAATCTAGTGTCACTGTTTGTAAAAAGAAATCATATTAATTTTTCTTTTGATTTTGATTTATTTTAATGAATTCTACATATTTCCTGGGATAAGGGGGAAGATTTCGATTTATTTTTATTAATAAGTTACGCACGTTCCTTGAATACATCGTCATATAAGAATTTCAGCTACTTTTAGGTGATCAGTCTAATCGTACTGTGAAAAACTTACATGTCTTAGCCTTCTCAGATATGTACTGATTTTAAAGAAATTGAATTTACCAAATAATAGCTGTCTCGCTAAAATAATTATACTGCGGTATGGTTAAAATTCGGTGTTTGTAGGTATTTGGATCTATACTAATTACAACGAATGTTTGTGCTCTATGAAAACAATTTCTATTTATACGGGTAATTTATAATATTGGTTTATAAAAAAAAATGTATTTGTAAAGATAGTCTCTAAAACAATGCACGAAGCTTTATATTATGTATAACTCGGCTGTTATATCAGCTGTCGCGTGCCAGAAGGGCACGTCGTACTTGTACTATTATGAACTTAATCGAAGAAGCTATAAGACTTAAATTGCATATTGCAAAGTAATTATGATACTGTAATTTTAACCATATGAATTCCTACTATTTATTACTAATGTAGTCTGGTTTCAAAAAAAATATATATATATGTATCAGAACGTTATATATATTATTTCCGTGAACTAACATAAATGTCGCGGTAATTACATCCTTTACACTAAATGAGTCACGCCATTGAGTACGTGATTTTTATATATCGATAAAAAATACCTATTTGAACTTGATGGGATTATTTTACTTATTATAGTCTGGTTAGAAAATAAAATTTATCTATGCTCCATGTGTTAATCCGCGTTGTTATGTTATGCGCTTAGGCTGACGTTCATGTTTATAAACCATAAGTGTATAGTGCTGTTGTTTGTATCAAATCGCACTTTATTCATATGATTATAAGTTAGTATATAGTCCTTAGTTACGAAAAGAAATGAAATGGTATTTGCTATCCCCGTGTTTACTTAATGTCGTGGGGGTTCCGCTATTCTAATTTTAGTACTTTGAGTTAATCTGGTTTTGGTTATGAGTTTCATTATTAATTTTGAGTCTGATTTATCAACATGAAGGTATAACTTGGCGGTGTCTATAAGTTGTGATAAAATTTAGTACCTATATATATTTGTCTGCAATGATTTTAAGTTGATTTTAACATTTCATTTATTTTATTATTCTTTTTCTTTTCTTTTCTCTGTATTTTAATTCTGGTGTAATTGTCTTTTTTTATATATTTCTTTTATATTTATTATATTTATATTTATATTAAATAAAGATTAGAATTGGTATAGACTGGATTAACTCATTATCTTTTAACAGTCGTATTTTGTTGATTTTTTAAACTTTGAACTATATTCTTCTATGAAGTTATCTTCTAATTTCATCGTTATTATTTTAATTTTTAATCAATTAGACTTTTGCTAAGTTATGAGATGGCCAGTCCAATAACTAGCTAATGTATAATTGTCGATAAAGGAATGTATTTTAAGTTTACTCGGGTTTATTTAATTTTAGTGACACTAGATTTACACATTATTCATCTACAATATATGAATTAAAATTTCTCTTAGTTATCTACTTTTCTAAAATATGTTAAGTAAAAAAAATGGTACATAATGCTAATTAAAAAAAATACGATACGCTTTTTGACGTCTTCATTGTTTGGTCTTGTCTCTCGTCCTCGAAGCTGGCTGGCTACAGTGTGTTCCTCTGGGACGGCTGCTGCGTCGGTCGCTGATGCGGGCCGGGAAAACCCTGGACTCCCTCGAACTTGGGCCGGGATATCCCTGGATACCTCTTCCGTCTTGTTGTATGTTGCGTGGCGTGGTTCGTTGATTGGATTTTATCGGGCCTCCTCGTCGTGGAACATAAGTTTTTCTTCGTGGTGATTGCTCCATGGTTACCATTACGGTGACGTGGATCTTGTCGGTCATCTTAGTCTGTCTTGTTATTGTGTTCGGCGCGGCGTGGGTCGTGGGTTGGCTGGTCTGCTGATGCTGATGGCTGCCATGAAGATTTAGGTTGAAACGCTGCGGTGGGTCGTTCGGCTGGCCTAGGCTGTGGCTAGGCTATGGGCTGCCTGGAGCAGCCCTCTGGCAGAGTCGCCATGAGACGTATATCGTAGAGAATAAATAATACAACGGATCTCGGTGATATAAAGAACATAAAGTGATATAAAGGAAGGAAGGTGATATAAAGAGACGGCATGAGCTGGGCGTAGAGTACCGCCGTTACGCAATCGCTTTTCCCGCGCCGATATAAAGCACTGAGGTACGTCGGTAGCGTAAAAGATAGAGCTAGGTTACACTTTGGTTGTGTTATTGTAGTAGAGTATCGGTATCAATATAATGCTATAATGCCCTTAATAAATATTCATTTACCTTAACTTTTAAACGAGCAATCTTTGAATTGACGACCGGTTAGCCTAGTGGGTAGTGACGCTGCCTACGAAGCTGAAGGTCCTGGGTTCGAATCCCGGTAAGGGAAAATATTTGTGTGATGAGCATGAATATTTGTTTCTGAGGGGGGCCCTTTGTTTCCCATAAACTTATTGTTCCGAATTTCGATAGTCAGAAATTGATATCCATATAATTTATAGACATAAACATCAATAGTCATAATCTTGGTTAAGTATAATGTGTTGTAGTTCTAACATTAATGACCCATAATATTAAGTATTATAATCACAAAAGTCAGAAATTGATGTCCATAACTTTAGAGCATTAAACCAACAGGAGTGGTCACATGTGTCATTTTCTATATATAAAAAGTCTGCCGATTTTTGCGGGGGAGGGGAACGTCAAATGTATGCGGAACGTGAAAATAGCTACGTCAGATAAACGTCAGTCCATACAATACGTATGACCACTGGTCATACGTATTTGGCAGAGGGGAACGCCTGTCAATTGCCACTCCGGTTGGTTTAATGCTCTAAGTCCATAACGATCAAAGGTCTATCGATAATTATTCATAAATATTCTAAGGCATATATTTCAACGTACTAATGATTGTTATTCATATTGTTTTAATGCCTAAAGTGAATTACGTCTAAGAGACCAAATCTATAACATCCAAAGTCATATAGATAATTACTCAGAAACATTTCTAGACATACATTTGAAAGGGGTACTAGGTACTACTGCGCGGTGGGTTTATGTCATGTATTTTTTTTTATCGCACAGAATACGTTAAAATAAGTATGTTTTTCTTGAAACACTTTTACCCAAATAAAAAAAATGGCCGAGATATTGGACCCAGAAATTCCAAATGACCTAGGACTTCTAAATCAACCAACCAACTGATACTATATAATGTAAATTAAAATATCTTCGGTCCTAAAACATTAAGAATTATCTAAAAGTCATAGTTAAATCGTATATTTTAAATTAAGATATACTTTACTTACCTGTTGTGGTATAAGACATACTTTAATGTGATAATATCTTTTAAACTGCTTTTCCCGCAGCGCCGGAGCCGTTGCGAAGTCAGACTCCTTTTAAGCTATGGCACCCCTTTCCTTTTGCTTTAGGCAGACTAGACGTCGTGCTTGTTAAAGTAAGTCGCAAGGTTGTGCATGATAAAGAAAACAATTAACATTCAAATCATTTTTTACTAACAAAAAAAATAATTTGTATTATGAAAATATGAAAGACATAGTTTGTTATTAAATGATATGGGTGCCAATAATGCACGGCCCAATAATGTACAGCCTGATAATCCGCGTCCACTTTTTGTGGACTCGGATTATTGGGTCGTGCATTATCAGCCCGGACAAAAGTGGCTTCCAATTATTGCCCCGGACCAAGTTTGTTCAGGGTGATAATGCACGGCCCAATAATGTACAGCCTGATAATCCGCGTCCACTTTTTGTGGACTCGGATTATTGGGTCGTGCATTATCAGCCCGGACAAAAGTGGCTTCCAATTATTGCCCCGGACCAAGTTTGCTCCAGGTGATAATGCACGGCCCAATAATGTACAGCCTGATAATCCACGTACAGTATGGACGCGGATTATTAGGCTGTACATTATTAGGTCGTGCATTATCAGGGCGGACAAAAATGGCTTGTCATAAGCGAACTCTGTTTTAGGTCGGTTAGGTTAGGGTTCACTTGTGTCTCTCAGACCAGAAATAGACACCCCGCGCAGCGGGGTGGCGTCGACTCGCTGGAAAAGGGACTCGGATTATTGGGCCGTGCATTATCACCTCGTACAAAATTGGCTTCCAATTATTGCCCCAGACCAAGTTTGCTCAGGGTGATAATGTACAGCCCAATAATGTACAGCCTGATAATCTGCGTACACTTTTTGTGGACTCGGATTATTGGGTCGTGCATTATCAGCCCGGACAAAATTGGCTTCCAATTATTGCCCCGGTCGAAGTTTGCTCAGGGTATTAATGCACGGCCCAATAATGTACAGCCTGATAACTAAACCCATCAATGTGTAATTTCAGACCTCCTCTTTTAGTTTTAATCAAATTGCAGTACACCTTATCACATTCACCTTCGTCCGACATATTTGCGATCACTAAACAAAACAGTGAGCGGCACACCTTTCAATCGCATCAGTCCATACCCTATTTATTTTCTCGCAAGTACCCACATCAATTATAAAGCAGTCTGGAAGAACGCGTTCAGTAACATTCGGTAGTTAACATTTTATGTATTTTATTATTTTTCTGGGAGTGTGTTTATGGCCTTTAACATTATGAAGAGTGACACCACCGTGAAATTGAATGATATGACTTGACTACCAATCATTATGACTTGCGAAAAAATACCTTACAACAATTATTACGAACTAGATTATTGCCTGTAACATTATGTAATTGCATACCACCGGGACATTGAACGTTATGGCTAACCAATTTTATGACTAACAATAATGATGACCTGCAAAAATCGGAACTCCAATGTATATTGTAAAATGTTATGACTTTCGACAATATGACTAGAAAAAATTATGGTGGAAAACGTTATGGACTGAAAAAATCGGATCTTCAATTTTATGGGAAACAATAGAGACCCGTTTCTGAGTCATGGATGTTTTCTATGTATTTAAGTATTTATATCTATTATATATATCGTCGTCTAGTACCCATAACACAAGCCTTACTGAGCTTACTATGGGACTAGGTCGATTTGTGTAAGACTGTCCCCTTATATTTATTTATTATTATTTTATTTATAAAGAACCTTTATTTAGGTAGAACTGGGCTTTATATATGGACTGTGTGTCGTTGTGTGAGTGACGCTTACAGAGGTTTAACGATGTAGATTCTTATCGGTAATGCACTTTAATGGTGATGTGTTTACTTGTGCGTAAACCATTTGCTAGGGTATTGTATTTTGAGGTTGTTACTACAATGTTGCATTTCATAAGATTATTAGATATTGCGTCATACACCACAGCAGCGTTCGCCGATGATCCTGGCCCGTATGATCCGTTTGGTCCTTGTGTGCCTGAGTGAGCTAAGGCAGCAGCGTTCGCCGATGATCCTGGCCCGTATGATCCGTTTGGTCCTTGTGGGCCTGATTGAGCTGAGGCAGCAGCGTCTGCCGATGATCCTAGTCCTTGTTGTCCGTATGGTTCATTTGGTCCATGTTTTATACCACGACGGTGGCAAACAAGCTTACGGCTCACCTGATGGTAAGTGGTTACCGTAGCCTATGGACGCTTGCAACTCCAGGAGTGTTACATACGCGTTGCTGACTCTTTAAGAAAACTAACTTTCTTTGGTCCATTTGGTCCTTAAAGATAAAGATATAATTATTTATCTGTCCAACATAATGGCAATTGTTATTTGCAATGCAACATAAAGGCAAAGAACAATTGACTTAACAGCAGAAGCTAAAGTTATATGAAATAAAACTCCATGACTTTATTCTACTTAATATAAAAAAACGATAATAAAAACCATATAAAATTTTTGACGACACATACCTACCTACCTAATAATTTAACTTTTTATGATATTTTTCAATGTAAGTAGTATTACTTACCTATAAACCTTTAATTCGTTTAACAAGCTAACACATTCCAATTTATTATGGAACAGTTATATGTTTTCTTAGTTAGAATATCAAGTATCAATAGTAGGACATCATACTTATTTAAGACGTTTGATACGAGTAGGTACATTTTGACAATGATATTACAAAATTCAAAATGATGGGAGAATTGTCGGTAAAACAAGGTACAACTCCTTCCATTTAAAATTATTATTATTATTATTTTCCTTTCATTTAAAATTTATAAGTTTCGTTACTGCTTAAAAAAAACAAAACATTAATTTAGGTACAACTGTTGCCGCTGTCCCCGTGTTAAACTGACGAACGTTTCACTGACATGATTTCGCCGAAATTTCATCTGATCGAATTTCTGTTATTCAGAAACCGTTAACTTTTAAGGTAAGTACACTTAAAATATCATTCTGTAGAACACAATACATTAGGTAAGGTTAGGATTGTTTTATAACATTCCTGAAATGTTTACTGCTTCTGGATAAAGGTTTTCGATGAAACGAAATGGAACAATTGTATCTGAAAGTTATTTGTATTCGCGTTCTTGAAAACGGCTGAAACGATTTCCATGAGATTTGGAATATCAGGGGTGAAAAACCAATCAAGCTGATCTCGTATCTGGGAAAAATGGTTTCCTCCGCATTAACACAATTTTCACCCGAGCAGAGCTCGGTTGCCCACGTACTTATTATACGGGTGTTTTTTTTAAAGGTATACAAATTTAACATGAAATAAAACACGTAAAAATAAACATTATTATCATGGTATTGGTTTTATTTAAAAGATATTATTATGCCATTAAGTCTTAAAAATGATTTCGGGCATATGGGCGCCACGGCTAGCTCGAATAAAGCGTAATCGGGAAATCCAATTTTCGACCACTTTTTCGAGCGTCTGGGGCCGTATATTGGCAATAACGCGGCGAATGTTGGCTTCCAAGTGGTCCAACGTCAGGGGTTTATCTGCGTAGACCTGTGACTTCACATATCCCCAAAGAAAGTAATCCATGGGTGTGAGATCACATGATCGCGGGGGCCAGTTGACAGGGCCATTACGGGAAATTATGCGCTCATCGAATGTTTCCCGCAATAAATTGATGGTGGCGTGCGCTGTGTGGCATGTTGCACCATCTTGTTGAAACCACAGCTCCGCCACATCAATATCATTCAACTGAGGAACGAAAAAGTCGGCAATCATGGCTCTATAGCGCTCTCCATTGACGGTAACATTCTGGCCGGTACCATCTTTAAAAAAATATGGGCCAATGACTCCACCTGCCCATAAAGCGCACCAAACAGTGACTTTTAACGGGTGTAAGGGCGTCTCCACAAAGGCTTCTGGGTTTTCTTCACTCCAAATTCGGCAATTTTGCTTATTGACGTAGCCGTTCAACCAAAAATGAGCCTCATCACTGAACAAAATTTTGCATTGAAAACGTGGGTCAAGCTGAATATTGTTTTCGGCCCATTCACCAAACGTACGGCGCGTATAATGGTCATGCGGTTTCAATTCTTGCACAAGTTGGATTTTGTAAGCTCGCAATCCAAGATCTTTCCGCAAAATCTTCCACAAAGTGGATGGGCACAACTCCAATTGCTGTGCACGATGGCGAATCGACTCATTTGGGTCCTCTTCAACACTACGCTCCACAGCAGCAATAACTTCTTCTGTGCGCACTGTATGGCGTCTTTGTGGATGCGTATTATCAACTAGAGTATGCGTGGTATGAAAACGATCCATGGTTTTCCGAATAACTTGCTCGGATGGACGATTATGTCGACCATAAAACGGACGTAGCGCACGGTGAGTTTGGCGAACTGAGCCATGATTTTCAAAATAAATTTGAACAATTTGCAAGCGTTCTTCTGAAGTAAGTCTATTCATTGTGAAAATGGCAAAACGTACTGACTTCAAATATACCGCCAACTGTCAAATTGACAATCACTACGAACAGTGTTGCCAATTTAAAAACCAAACCTCTAAAAAAAACACCCAATACAAATAGGATTTTAAATAACTATTCCTCCATTTTCAACCTCATATACTTCGATTTAAGATTTGAAAACAAATTTCTGTATTTTTTTTTAATATTGTATCTTTCGGCTTCGCGTCACTATACTGATTTGAATGTTATCGCTATCGGTACAGGCTTATCTGTGATAACACTCCCTAAACTTGGTTAGTGAGTGTTTGCCTGTGTTCCTGTTATGGCTGAGGTACGGTTTGAATTTTTGAGCTTAGTAGGTAATTAAATTAATAAAAGTGATTGGTTAGAGGAGTGTATTTTTCCTTTTTATCAAATACCTAGGATTGTGTGATTCTTATTTAGTTAGAAACGTCGGTGAAACAATGGTATTCTATTGCTTTATTTAGACAGGTGATAGCGATATGATTAATCAATAACCTATTGGTAAAATGCAAGGGAAACCGTTTGGAAATGACTCATATTATTTGAGGTTAACTTTTATTCTTGCGAGTTAAGGACGTGACAAAGTCGACATTTCTTACTTTTATATATCATCATCATCATCATATCAGCCGAAAAGACGTCCACTGCTGGACATAGGCCTCCCCCAAAGAGTGCCAAAGTGACCGATCCCGCGCCACCCGCACTTTTATATATAATATATGTTGGTGCATTTAAAGTGGTTGTTAAATTACAAGCGAAGTTCCAACCGATGATTAAGTATCTATAGGTACCTATGACAAAATGCTTTTACACGAGAATCAAGGAAATATATTTTACAGTACATATGGTACTAGTGCGGAGAAGAGCACTTTTCGTGCATATGTCGAAACTTTAAACAGCCATATGTACAGTAAAACGTTGTACGATACACGTGCGAATAGATAATTCGCAACTCGTGTCGATTTAAAACACTCCCTTCGGTCGTGTTTTAATTTATCACCACTCGTTGCGAATTTCCTATTTTCGGCACTTGTATCGTAAATAACTATTTTAAGGTTTTGTTTATGATTATCTCTTTTCTTACACGGCTGAACACAACCATTTTCAATTATCAGTGATCACATATGGCTTTTTTTAACTTTCGTCTTAATATTTCAGTTGTAGTCTCATGACGCTTTAAAGGCTTAAAGGATAATAATTAATAGTTAATGAGCTTTATCACAAAAGCTTCACCACACTGTTGATACAACGGAAGCGTGGTTAGTTAATTGTGTCGTGGGTAAGTCTATTTGTTGTAATGTCACTATACATTATCACACTCTATACCCACAACCCTATAGTCAAACACTATGGTGAATTATAAAAACTTTGACTTAAACAATTAATTTAAAACATGCGTGAGCCTTCAGGACAAATAGTTACGAAATTAATAGGTACCTAAATATTTTTATATTACCGTACACTATATAAAGTTCGTATTGCAGTGAACATAGACATTATAATCGTTACCGAATAACGAGAATATCGAGTAGACCCCAACATAGGCGTATTATACGACTTTAATGATCGCTGTCAGAGAGATTGAAATTTTCGTGAAGTGGCGATATCACCAGCGAACAATTTGCAATATAGAGTCATCAAAGTCCAGTGTGAACTTAGCGGAGAGATGGCGAATTTCGTAACCTGAAACACACTGCTGGATTGCGGTTCTACCATTTTGGCGCTACTCTGAATATCCTTTAGTTTTGATCTGTCTCTAATTTCAATTACCTTCAAACAGCCAAGCAGTACCGTGTACACATAACTGGGGCTTCATTAAGAAATACAAATAAGAAAAAAAAAAGATTTTTTAGTAGATTCACACATTTTGCTAGAGCAGTTGACCACTTACTGACCAACTGTATCAGTAATAGGTTCACAAGAGCTCCAATGAGGATGATCACATAGCAGAGCGATTCCACTCGGTTATTCTGAGCCGGTATATCGAACTTCACGTTCAAAACGTGGGGTTCGTTGGATCGGTTTAGGTCATTGTTTAGATATAGGTACACTAACATACAGTATCATATCATAATATAAAGAAATTGCAACTCCACTGTTAACGAACAACTACTCAGACTTAAATTGTCTGAATATTAAGGTTTTCTTATAAATACTACTCCAATTGGATCTCAATTCGCATTGACAAGTCAAATTAACATTTCAGACCACTGCGTACTCACAACCTGGAACTATGGACATGGAAGATGGAGAAGTCAAGGGGTTCGAGTTTAATGACCAGAGCATTCGAAGAGGATTCATACGAAAGGTGACTATTAGGACCATTTATAATTCGTCACATTATTGAGGGTGGGATGCACCAATTTACGATTACAGAACTTACGTTTATAATATCGACGGCAGCTATCATTCCATAAAAACTTGTCAAAGTTTCCACACGATCAGATTTTAACGAACACCGCATACGATTACAGGGACGGTATGTTGCAACCCACCATAAGAGTCTGAGATGATTTAGATGTACTGGTGTTAGGTACATGATTTATGAGAACCAACATTGGTATTTTTTATATTATTATTACTAAGAGCCTGTTCTGTCCCATTGCTAGGCAAAGGCCTCCCCTTCCGTTTACAGACTTTCTCCCAGTCTCTAGCCAATTCTTGAAAAAGGAGTTTAGTCGCTGCGAGTAATTAATCCAAAAAAGAGATGCTTCTTCTTTCTTTGCTTGGTCTAGCAAGGATTTTGGTGGTTACTCGCCCTTAAAGTGTCCTGTAAATCTAAATCAGAATTCCAAGTTCAATTTCGTGAAGTCGAAGTGACGTTGACCAATATTTATGATGCAAAAGACACGCATGCAATATTACGTTTCCATCTATTTAAAAAAAAGGTATATTCAGAGCTTTGAAATATAAATAGAAACGTTATTGAGCAACACTCTGAATCATTGACATGAACGATAAGATATTTAAGTAGATAGATCCGGTACGCGATCTTTTTACCTCGCACTTTTTGATGCAAACCCAGTACTTATGTTATTTTTTACTTATAAGAGTAGAAAAACGATCATAGTGGCTTCGTCGTCTTTTATTTTTTATCTCTATCACTCTTGTATATCCGAATGACTAAGGCTCAGGTCAGGCTTTGAAGGGATATTCTAAGAAAATGCAATCTCAGGATTGTAAACGCTTACAGAATTGATGTCTCCTGGAATTTCGACTCGCGATTTAAAATGCGAACCATACTATTTTTTGTGTCGTAGCTTGATTTTCGTAATATTAAAACGGTACACTGGAATAGCATGAAGCTTTGTGTACCTACACAATGGGATCCGCCATTATGTAGCACGATTTAGTTTCTGGTGCTAGTTATTATAATACAAAAAAAATAGAGAAAATAACTTGACACGAAAACTTTCTGTCTCCATTTTTCTCCGCCTGTGATCATTTCCACACGCTCAATCAAATTATTGGAAAATATACCGCATTTAATATTCACTTGTATTTAGCATTGGTCGACCCTTAAAATCGAACATCAAAGTACTAAAATTACAAACACCATTGTGATAGTTAATTGAGAAAATCGATGGAAACTGTCAGGACAGATCATGTGCGATTATTATTTTATTTATAGAAATAAACTGCAAAGGAGCTGCGTTACTGGCCCTTATTATATGAATAGCTAACAATATACAGTTTCACATACTTAATCAATTCTGGGAGCTTTAGTATGAGAGGAGAAATTTATCCTCCCGGCGACCGAGCGGTGGCCAAACTGTTTTACTGCCTAAACTACTTAAGAATAATCGTGAAGTTGCTGCCTTTTTCAGGTGTACTCCATCTTGATGTGCCAGTTGCTGGTGACCTTCGGCGTCATCTGTGCATTCATCTATCATCAGCCGACTAAGAACTGGTTCTTAGCCAATATGTATATGATGTAAGTATCATCGTTTGAGTTTTGTTTTGTCCTTTGTTATCTGCTATTAAACTTTTTTCTTTACAATATAGTTTTAACAGCGTCCATAATAGTGGCGCTTACTTTATTCATCTATGTTATTCCTTTGAGCCCAATACTTGACGTAGTCTTGAACGCCATATTACTAAATGGAATGATGATATACTTAAGTTGAAAATGTAACCTTTCTGGTTAGTTAATAGGAGGTAAAGCCAGAAACCTGGTTGTTCTTGCTCCATTGCGTGATATAGAAGAAGTCTACGTTAAGTATAAAATATGTCCTATACAGAGAAGTTATTTTTCGCTTTTAAACTAAAGATAGAACTAATCTTTTGTAGGTACCGCTTAAGTTATAACTTACTAATTATTTGTACTAGTTAGTCGACAAGAGTGAAATTGTAGTTAAGTAGTATATTTTGCATATGAATAACTTTTTCAATTATTAATTCTTTTTTGCCTAAAACACAGGGTATCCTAGCTCGGGCACGTGTTATGTAACTCTAATAGCAAGCTCATAGTCATCGTCTCTATAGCAAAACTGGTGTACATTATGTCTTATCAATAAATGATTTGTATTTGTAAGTAGTGAACTGTAACTGTCCTAAAATATGGTAAAAGTACACTGCTGATGATGAAAATGATGCCTGCGATGATAATTCTTCCAGGTATGTAGCGATGGGTGTGACATTCGTGGCAATGATTTTCATGGCATGCTGCGAGAACATCAGACGTACAGCTCCACTGAACTTCATCTTCTTGGCCATATTCACAATCGCCGAGAGTGTGCTACTCGGAGCCGTAGCAACCACTAGCGCTCCTGAGGCGGTAAAATACTAGTTTATTGCTCCTCATTTATCTTCAAAACCCTTCCTGGCCCTCTGCACTTCAAGGCTATTTAACCAGTATATAGAACTTTAAATGAACTGTAGTACTTTTTGCTGAAGGCTATGATTAGCACCATCGTCACTAAAAATATCAATCGTTAAAAAACTGGTCTGAGAGTAAGTAGGTAACAAAACAAAACCTTACCTTAGGTAAGGAAAAAACGAGCTTTGTCGCATTTGCGTTTGACTTTCCTTAAGATTTGACTGCTCAATTGCATTATTGGTCTAAACTTCACCATAACATAAAACCAGCGGTATGCTGATTTGTCATGGCCATGCTGAACATGCATATGACTACGAATTGACAACCCAAAACGACGAAAACTACTTAAAAATAATGAATACCTTAAATTGTCCTCTTTCATGTAGTTCTCTTTTTTCTGATCGTTCATAATCTTACATGTTTCAGGTGATGATGGCAGTGGGTGTTACAGCAGCGGTGAGCCTCGCCCTCACGCTCTTCGCTTTCCAAACCAAATGGGACTTCACCATGATGGGTGGTTTCCTCGTCTGTGCTACAGTTATACTTCTTATTCTTGGTAAGATGTCTGCTGTGATTGTGATCTTTCTTGTGTTGTAACTGAAAGTCTAAAAGAACTCAAGGACCAGAATTTGGCATCAAAAATAGCGCCTATCTGAGACAGTCTTTATGCGAAGTACAAGACCAAGTGCTTAAAATTGCCCGTTTTCTTTCTGAGGGCTCAGGCTCCTTTGCTGATGCTTATCTTTTGACGGTTTTAATTCTTGCTCTGATTATTTTAAAAATGCATACTTATATATTATAATATATTTTATCGATCACCTCCGTGTTTGATCGTGATCAGATCTGAAAGCTGTTGAATTAGAATAAAAACTATTTGCTTAATCGTTTGCTGAATTCTGTTTTGACAACCAACCTCTCAATTCCAGGTATCTGCTCCATCTTCATCCGCAACAATATCCTCCAGCTCGTCTACGGTTGCGTAGGAGCCCTCATCTTCTGCATGTACTTAGTCTACGACACGCAGCTGATGATGGGCGGCAAACACAAGTACAGCATCAGCCCTGAGGAGTACATCTTTGGTGCCCTCAACTTGTATTTGGACATCGTCAACATCTTCCTGTACATCTTAATGATAATCAATGCTGCTTCAAAGTAGTAAAGTCTGAAGATATCTAAGGCCAGATATGCCTCTTTAAAAATGCTTCCATGACATTTATTGGGGGCGGGTTGTACATAAATTTAGGTTCATGTCTGTCCTGCGGCCATTGCCAAAGTTAAGGGATATACAGTCTTTTTGGTTAGAATGAAACCGCATTAACGGGACCTGTTCTTACATCATTTCTTCTATAAAAACAATTATAATTGCTTGTAAGCCCTTGAATATTCACCACAGGAAGTCGAGTAATTTTTTTTACCCTGTACAACTTGATCCAAGGCTGAACATTTTGAGAAATAGCCTACAATATTCACTTAAAACCACAATTTGCAACAACACTGGGAGCCGCATGGTAACTATTCCACACGTAACAATGGTTATTATATACAGAAGGAGTTTTTTTCTATGATATTTGTGTGAATTTGAAAGACATGAAACATATCATTTTCTGTCAAATATCGGGGATGGAGTCCCTGTTTAAAAGATTCTCCTATTCACAATTATTTGATTCATATCGATTTATTTCTAAATGCTTATTATTACTCTTTAATTAAGTAGTATTATATGACCACTGAGTTTAAAATAACAATATGGACATTATCATAATATGAATTACAAATCAAGTCGGAATACAATGGTGTAAAGAATGATAAAATTAAAATAAGTAAAAATAAATAAAAGTAATACTACGAGTACATCCCGCTCTGCGTCAAGCCCGAACCAAAGGTCCCCAAAATGCTAGCGGCATTGCCTCGCTGAACAGCAATGGAGACCTGTTGGACGAGCCATGACCCAGAGCGGGGGTCAAGGCCCCTGTCCCTTAATCGTCTGCCTAACTCCTTGCACAGCCCGAGAGCCTCACTGCCCCAGGGCCCAGCTGTCTCCACAGCAACCGGAACGAAATCATAAGTCGGTTCCAAGGCAGAGTACTTTGCGTGTTTGAGCTTGGCGGCATTTTCGGCCGCCGAACCAGCTGACTTAATTGTGTGCTTTAGATGGGACGCTGCAAAAGTGCTAACACAAGTTGCATCCCATAGGAGGCACCGCCCTCTCTGCCAGGGAACCAACGTCAACCCGTCTGGTCTTTTTCCGTCAGTCCGAGACAGACCCGGGGGCTCCAGGATGCACGGTACGTTGGCGGACACCATAGCCGTTTAAAAGATATTAAAGCTTCTCTACACGATGGCCTATTACGCGAATAGTTGCGTAGTGGGCCATGGAAGAAGGTATTACCCCGTTAACGCATTATGCCTATGTGTTAACGGGCAAAATACCTTCTTTCATCTCATTCCAACGCATTGAGGTGTAGCGGGGGGTTGGATAGAAAGACGAGTGTACTTGAAAGCGTCTGTAATGCAACTAAATCACACACCTCTCTCCGTCTTAATCTTATATCTATACATACTCGCTTATACTACATACTAAACGTATACTCTGCACACTCCACCTGGGGGGTGCTTTTTGAAAAAAAAGAATGTGTTCATTTTTTTTTTTTGAAATATACTTATTACTAAGCACACAAAATGTAGTTTGATTCACATCAACTTATCCTTACATATGTCATTTAAGTATTAAAAAGTTTTGTCCTATTCTTATGGATAAGATCGATCTTGCCATCTAAATCTAATTTTACATTTACTCCGGCATCCTCGATGACTTTAAAAGGTCCTCTGAAAAGGTTGTCAAACTTTTTCCCGGTCTCCTCTTTTACTAAGACCAAATCATCCTTTTTATAAGTCATTGAGTTTGCTTGCTTATCATAATAGTTCTTACGTAACTCTTTTGTTTTTAACAAATTTTCTCTGGCATCCTTATGAGCTAACTGTAATCTGTATTTTAATTCTAAAGCATAGTCATCTGGATTATATAGTGGTTCTACAGTGTTTATCAGATTACTAGGGGTGTTACATTTCTTTCCGAAAACTAACTCAAATGGGGAATACTTAGTGGCTGTGTTTACTGTTGTATTATATGCGAAACACCAGAACGGTAACCAGTGACCCCACGTGTCTGGGTGACCGTCACACTGGACTCTCATAAATGCTGCTAGATGATTGTGCATATTCTCCAAGGATCCTATTGATTCATGATGATAAGCGGTTGAACTAAACTTACTTATTTTTAACAACTTACATACTTCGTCCATAGTTGCTGACATAAACTCCGCACCGCGGTCAGTTGTTATTGCTCCCGGGACTCCGTACCTTAATATAAAATTACTTACTAGTGTTCTTGCTACGCTAATTGTATCCTTACGTTGCAATGGATACGCCTCAATATACTTAGTCAGCTCGCATTGCAATGTCAGTATGTACTTATTACCTTCTGTGTCGGTGTCGAGCGGTCCGACTATGTCTAAATATAGTTTCTCGAAGGCTGACGACGCTGTAGTCGTAATTATCATTGGTTGTCTGACGTTTCTGGAATACTTCGTTACTTGACACTTACTGCATTTTTTCACGAAGTTTCTGACATCGGTTTCTAAACCTGGCCAATAATATTTTGACTTAATATTACTTACCATTCTGCGAACTCCTGCGTGTCCGCTTGTGGGTAGCAAATGGTAGTCATTCATGATAACAAGTCTCTCTGTCATTAATTCTGATAATTTTTCCTAGGATTTTTACTTTCGGTCCGGACCAAGTTTTTCTCGTTTTTATCTCGTCTATAAGAGATTTTATAAATAACGCGTTTTTATCATCTTTTATAATACATATCTCCTCTACGTTTATTGTTTTACAAAATTCACTTAACATATTCGCAAATACGACTCGCGTGAAATGTGACATAAAGTTAAGGTTAATGTAAATTAATAATTTTTCTTGTACGTACGCAAAACAATCTTTTTCCTTAGTAACCAACTTATTTTTCCTCAACTTATCTATCTCATCCTCCGACCCAAACATCATTTCTACCGCATTATTAGGTTTTCTTAATATCTCCGCAATTCTTGGCTGATCAGACCTCGAAATTTCGGGTATACTAAGATCCTTAATACTGTTTCCACTCGATTCGTTATCTCGCAATATTTTCCTGCTCTGCGCCCTTGTCATGACCATAATTTGCTCGCTCATATTTTTTAATTCATCAGATGTTATTGTAATTCTACTTAAAGCGTCTGCTACTACATTCGTTTTTCCTTTTATGTAAACTACTTTAAAGTCGTATTCCTCTAACTGTAACCTAAACTTTATCAGTCTACTAGACGGATCTCTCATACTGAATAAATACATAAGTGGTCTATGGTCAGTCATTATTTTGAACTGTCTTCCAAACAAATAAGGTCTAAAATATTGTACACTCCAAACTATTGACAAAAGCTCTTTTTGAATTACTGGGTAATTTAACTCCGCTTTGTTTAGGGGTCGACTTGCATACGCTATAGGCCTGTTATCGTTATTACATAGTACGGAACCAATCGATTTTGCAGATGCATCTGTTTGTAAAATAAATTCATTGTCTGTTGAAAAATTTGGGTATTGTAGAATTGGTGGGGTTATGAGTTTTTCTTTAAGGATATTAAATGCCTCCTGACACTCGTCAGTCCATGTAAATGTTACATTTTTTCTAGACAATTTATTTAATGGTAACGTTATTTTCGCAAACGATGGGATAAACTTCCTATAGTAGTTACAAAAAGCTACAAATCGTCTAACCTCGTCGGTATTTGTCGGTTGTGGGTAATCCTGCAACACTTTAGTTTTCTGTGGATCTGGTAAGACACCTTCTGCTGACACAATGTGTCCAAAATATAGTAACTGTCTCTTTAAGAAATCACATTTTTGAGGGTTTAATTTTAAATTTACTTTACGCAATCGTTCCAACACGTCAGTTAAGTTTTTATTATGTTGATGCATGTTTCTACCAAAAACTACCAAGTCGTCCATGTAAATAAAACACTTCTCGTATGATAACCCTGACATCGCTATTGACATGACTCGCGAAAAAGCACTTGGACTTATTTTAAGGCCCATAGGGAGTCTTTTCATTTGAAATTGTCCTTGACTTGTTGTGAATGATGTAATATTTCTACTATTGTCGTCTAGAGCTGTCTGATAATATGATTGTTGTAAGTCAAGGTGGCTAAAATATATTGCGCCTGACAGGGAGTCTAAAATATCAACAATGTTGGGTAGTGGAAATTTATCATCCTGAATAACATTATTTACTTTTCGATAGTCGATGACTAATCTCCATTTTTTTGTACTGTCTTCTGATTTTTTGGGTACTAAAAGTATGGGGCTGTTCCAATCGCTGTTCGTTGCTTCAATTATGTCATCTTTAATCATTTTTTCAACTTGCTTACTTATTTCCGATTTCATTGACGCTGGTAACCTATACGGTTTTGTGTATACGGGTTTCGTATTTGGCTTAACTGTGATACTCTGATTTAATATATTTGTTGTCCCTAGTTTGTCTCCGTCTAAGTAAAAAACATCAGCGTATTTAGCACATATGGACTCTATAAGTTTACGATCCGCGTCATTTAAATGGTTCAACTTTAATGATGACAACAACTTTTTAACTCTACCTACTCCTTGGCTAGATTTCTGAAAATCGCAAATATTATACCCACTTAAATCTTCCAAATGAGGTTCGAATACAGGTAATTTAATATCCTCGACACTCGTGTTCAAAATCCGTACCGGTATCCTACCTTGTTTTACTTTACCTATGGTTCCTGCTAAAAATACATTTTCGGTTAACTGTTTCGAGTTTACAACATAATCTTTCGCTAAATTAAATAATTTTACCTTCATTAAATGCATCGATTCGCTTCTGGCCGGTAATGATAAACAAGTTTCACTATCGCTACTTCTATGAATTAGTACCACACAACTCTCATTCTCATTATGCAGAATAAGCTCATTATCATTAGTACACAGGTTTATTATTGCATTATAAGTTCGCAAGAAGTCGAGTCCGATAATACCATCCGCATGGCATGGCATATCTTGTAGTATATGAAACCTATGCATAAATGATATCGTGTTACCGTGTTGTAATGTCACGTCCGCAACATGGTTGCTTGTAATCTCGCCGCCTACGCCTGATATTACAGTGTCCGACTCGTATGACTGTGATTCTATGGGAACCTTTTCCTTTTGCAAGATAGACAAAGTTGCGCCAGTGTCAATAATAAAAGTATTTTTTTGTTCGCCTACTGTAAAGATTACAAAGTCTAGTCCGTCACATGTCAAAACCTTATGCTCGAAAAAACTGTACGGTCTCAGTTTCTTCACTCGGGGTCTCGTGGGTGGTCTGCGGCTCGTGTGTATAAGTATACACGTTTCCGTTGCCCCGGCGCCCACGGCTCCTTTGTGCGCCTCGATGCCCCCTAAAACTTCCACGTTGTCCGAACGCAGAACCGCGTGCCCTATAGAAATTATTACTAGGCACAGTACCCCTATTCCTAGCGTAGCTAGGCGTCCAGCTATTGCTGTATGCTCTGCCACGGTTAGACTGGTAGCTGGGCCCACGCCAGCCGTAACGCTGGGGTTGCGGGAAGCCTCTCCTGTAGCTCATGTTCATGACCACAGGTTCCTGCTGCGGTCTCGCCAACTCTTCATCTTGGGCTGCTCTGACGGCCTCCTTCAGCTCCGTGTATTGTCGGGCAGCTAAAATTGTGCTGAGACGACGGTTCCTCAAACCATCTGTAAACTTTTTTATGGCTAAGGACTCGTTGATTGGTCTTAGAACAGCGCTTATCTCGGGTTTCCCGTCGGCCTGCGCTATTGTTAGACCAATAAACAACTCCTCTATCTTGTCACCATAGTCATTAATAGATAAGTCCCTCTGCGTTATGTTGTTAAGCTGCATTAAAAGAGAATTTGCGGATTTCTTTGGTAGCATATATTTTTTAATATCGTCTACTAGTTCGGTAGCGGTGTCATATTTCGATTTGAGTTTTAATTGTGCGATTTTATTTAATCGTGTCTTTAATATAAAAGAAATCAGCAACTTCTTTTCATTAGGCTCACTTAGCATACTATCCAAAAGTTCAATGCCCGCTATCATTCTCTCGATGGATTCCTCTTTGTCATCCAATAAAGGGATCAAGCTACTAGCTTCTCGAATATCAAATTGCTTTGCCATTTTAGTTGAGTTTACACCCTCTAGTATTTTATACTGTAAAATCTTATTATATGATTGCTCTATCTTGTCACACAATAACTCTGACACAAAATATTCTTCTTGAAGGTCACTACTACTAACAGAAGCAATAAGCCTTTTAAAATCCTCGTAAACTACTTTTGCAACACTTATTTTAGACTGTCCTATACTTTGTTGCCTTCTGACATCTCCTAATTTTCGCAACTCTACTCTTATATGTTCTAATTGGTCGTATATCTTACTTAATTCTAACTCCATACCCTTTTTCACAACACATCACCGATATTCACTTTTCACCTCGCTTCATGTGTAGATATTCTTACTCTCCTTCACTCTATCAAGTGTCAACTGCTTAGACTTCTTCTTCGTCCTCCCTGGGTGGAGCCATCTTCTTCCTTCCCGACAGCCTGGTTTGAACTCTTGCCCACATTTCTCTTCTCACTTCTTTCTGTATAAGTTTCTCGTGCGCTTTCTGAATGACCTTGAAAAGGCCGCAGCATACGGCGATAGCGATGACGGCAAACAAAATGCTCAGCATAATATTATTCACTCTAGTGTGCTCGTACGCTCCCGTTGATGCGTCGTTGCTTCCGACGGCATTCTGGGTCACTATAACTTCCTTCTCTTCTTGTTTAGTATAGCCGTTTCCCATTTTCCTGCACTTCACTGAACAGCAGTCCAGCACTAACTATGTATAGTTTAATTTTTATTTCATACAAGGGTGAACTTAGGATAAAGTTCGTAACGCACGTAATAGTTCGTCTGGCCTTCCCTGCAGTTGTTGATGCAACTACATTAATTAAATGACTGCACCGGAGCGTCAAAACCGCTGACGCCAACGTCGCGCGCCCTTGGCTCGGCGCTTGCGCACGGCAAAGTCGCCATGAGGTGTAGCGGGGGGTTGGATAGAAAGACGAGTGTACTTGAAAGCGTCTGTAATGCAACTAAATCACACACCTCTCTCCGTCTTAATCTTATATCTATACATACTCGCTTATACTACATACTAAACGTATACTCTGCACACTCCAGCATAACTGTGTCTGACCATTGTGTAGAGAACCTTAACAGAGATTGCAGTTCGCGAGTTAGTGCGGACATAACCAATTTTAAGCGCTTCAACGCCAAATTTTTGGTATAGTCAACGGCAAAAGTAGATTATTATTTTGGTACCTTGTCACTTTCACTACTTTGACGCATCCCAACTGCCGCAGTATTGGTACGTTAAGTGCGACAAAGTACTAAAATGATCATTTAAATTTTCTGTTGACTGTACGGCACATAATCCACACAAACGGCGTATTCTTTTACATTTTTTTTTTTTTTATTTATTCAAAAACAAAGGAATTTACATTTTATACCTTATATACAAACTCGCCAAACTGTGACGTTTGATGGCGAGAAACGCTCATGTTTTATAGTAACCTATTTACTTAAATCTAACAATTTTTAATGAGACTTACTTACATTAAAATTTTTATTTAGTAACATTTCCCCTATAGGGATAAGTTTGCCTCTTATATGTTATGACGTGTTTTTAACCTGTTTCTGTGTACAATAAAGCGCATTGCATGCATTTAACTTAACAAACTTAACTTAAAACTAGGCATGCTCGTAGGTGAGTACTTTTATCCTTGAAGTTTTATCTTAGCTAGCTAGTCGACAGTAACTCGTTATCAAGGAGGAAGCCCTTTAACTTTGATTTTAACACAGTTTTGCTTACTTTGGGTGTTTCTCTTAGGATATTAATTTTGTTAAATATTTTTGGTACAATATATTTAGACACTCTTTTACCATAATAGTTTGTAGTTTTCTGTTGTACTAATTTTTTTTCTCTAACCCTTCTTGTATTATATTTATTACTAATTTTTATTTTGTGATCATCGCTATAATAATGTTCTAACCCTATTAAATATTCAACTTTTTTATCAACCGGTAAGATCTTACATAAGGGAAATAACTTGTCATATTCTTTGTTGCAATTTTTCCTAACTTTTTTGCTAACGAGGAACTTTATTAATCGAGTTTGTAGTTTTTTGATATCCTTAATGTAAGTTATAAATGTTCGTCCGTAAACAATAAGACCATAGCTCATCAGGGAATCAGCGAGCGCGTAATACACAACCCGTAATGTGTTTTTACTTAATGTACTATTGAGTTGATAGAATTTTGCCAATACAGACCTCAGTCTATTACATATATCGTTAACGTGTGGCTTCCAGTTAAAGTTCTTATCAATTATTAAACCTAGGTACTTAAACGTTTCTACGTATAATAACTTTTCGCATCTACAGTTGCGCTTATTATCATGTAAACAGTCATATGTGTGGCCTATTATATCGAGACTCTGTGCGTAAGCAGTTTTAGCTACCTGATTGTAAGGCGAGTGTATATGCATGCATCTGGTTTTAGTGAAGTTAATGATGATTCCGTTGTCATGTGCCCACTTCGTGATATTTTCAAAATCCTCCTGAACACACTCTTGTACTTCTAATGCGTCCTTTGAATCATAAAGTAAACACATGTCATCTGCATACATATACACTCGACAATAACGAACCACATTGGATACACTGTTGACATGCATCGCATATCCCACGGGACCATACACCGAGCCGGTCGGCACCCCGAGCTCCACGACCGCTGCTTCCCCGGTCACTCCCGCGACGCTCGTGCGTATCGTCCTATTGGTCAGAAACTCTTTGAACCATTTGTTCGTGGGACCGCGTATTCCACATTCGTCCATCGCTTGTAGTAAGATATCATGATCCAATGTGTCAAAAGCTTTTTTATAATCTATAAAAAGAGCTACCACTTGTTTACCAGAGTCTAAACATTCGTTTACATAGTCATAAGTATATACCTACACATACGTGATTAAATAATAAGTAATTTCTACATATACATATAAGCTATTCAGCAAGACCACAGGACAGATTAAGTACTTTTGTTTTTCCACTCAGTATACCTATACCATTCATTTTAATCATTAAGACGAGACGCGATATTAAAGTTCAATTTTCTGGACCAGGAAGTCAATCTGAACTTTTGTTTTGTACTCCAATATCCACTCACACGTCCGGCTCCAAAACCAATATCCAGTCTTACGCCCATGGATACCTTAGTATCAAAAAATTTGCAGCGTCTTACCTACGCCCATGGATACTTTATTTTCCAAAAGTGCGACGTTGGAACCGTTTGAAAGACATGCCATCTAGCGGAATTACTCGACTTTATTCTGATAAAGTGTTAACGCAGAGTCGTAGCTAAGGAAATATTTCACCTAAAAACGTCGAGATGGCGGTTAATGGCAAAGTCATACGAGTAGAAAAAAAATGTTTTATCTGTGCGTAAATTGTCAGGAGTGCGTGTTTTATTTGGAATTATTTAAATACTAAACATTTGTTAATAGAGTGAGTTATAGGTACCGATAGAAAGCAGATATAGTGTTTTTGTGTGAAATATATAATGATAAGCATTATGTTCAAAAATCGGTGTTAAAAACATAACAAAAAATATTTCATTGACTTCACTAATGTTATTTCAAGTTTGACCTTGATCTTCGGGGTCCTAAACTGAACATTTTAGATTTAACAAAATACCATTGCAATCTGTATACCTTCGCCTACACGGAAGTATTTTTATCTTAGCTGCAGTGTGTTGATCAGCAATAATCATATTTATCAATCATATTTATATCTGCGCGGTGCGCTGCTGCTCTGGGCTGGACGTGTCAGGGCATATTGGGTCAACGGGCCGGACGTGTGAGCGTTTTTTTTTGATACTATAGTTTCCATGGACGCCTGAGTGGATATGATGTGAATGTGTTTCGGGGGCTCGCTTTCTGTTCCGAGCTTAAGAAGGGGTGTTTGACATTTAATAAAATAATCGATAATGTTGTATTCTCTCGAAAAAGAATTAAAAATTAAACCAATCAATCAAATGAAGAAAGAAGCGACCTAAAAGGATAAATATCCACAAAGTTCTAAGTGTCCAGAGTTTTAAGAAGGGTGTCACACCTTCATGTGAAACGTTTGTGATTTACTATGACGCTCGAGGATCGTGGCGTCATGATTCCCTAGAGTTTTCTTTCTCTAACAAGCAGCATTAAAACGGCGGTAGCTTCGTAATTTTGTGAGATATTTGGATGGGATTTTCGTGACTAGGCACATTTTTTGCCTTCTTTCTTTTGAAGTATAATTATAATAATAAATATTGAGTTTACACCCGTATTAGCTAAAACGAGCACGCGAAACATAATTATCGTTTCAACATTTTTCTTTTTCAGAAGTTTGTTGTAAGTTAAATAAGTTAAAACTGGGATTTTCCCTATAATGGTACATAAACGTTTGTACTATTTGAAATAAAAAAATGCCTTATAAATAATGTTTTCTTTTTTATCGGCAGGAAAGCTAGGTCGCGTAGGTTCATAACCGTATATATACCGTACCGTATATTTTACTCAATTGTTTGGATTACGTAATTCCAAGATTATTGCCGACCCATATAAAGGCAACCATAATTTTAAAATAAATTGACATGTTCATTTAGTAACTTGTTGACATATACCTGTAAATATTTCATTTATCGTATCATAAGTTAGTTAATTTAAAAACCAACGATCACAAAATAGACTCCTAATAATTGATTTTGTGTAATTATAAGTGCAGCTGTATGTTGTGAATTAAATAAATCTATCTATCTATCTATCTATAGCGATGCGTGTGTTGAAACGTTACACACAAAATGTCTAGCTAGTTCTTTCCTCTTCCAGACGATTGATACGCAACGTTTCGAATGTGCGTTAGGACAACTTAACTGTCATTTTCATAGAAAAAAGTGACATTTAGTTCTACCTGACGCGCGTACAACGCATTACAGTACGATTACTGTTAGTTAACCACTGACAGATAGTTTGCCTTCATTTAATTTTCATCTTTAATGTCATACAAATAAAGCAATTTTCAGAATACTGTTACCCACGTCTACCGATTTAGAAATAATTACTTAATTTGTATGATATTAAAGTTGAAAATTAAATGAAGGCAAACTATCTGTCAGTGGTTAACTAACAGTAATCGTACTGTACGTGATCGTCCAGCCCATAAAGTTTTGGAATACCTATATCTTTATCAAATCCACGCCATTTTCTGCCAGCCCAGTGCCCAGTTCGATGTTGTTATATACTACCTACCTATAACCAAACTCTGCGTGCGGGGCGGGGCCATAACATATGATATGACAAAGGGACACCTACATCGATTGCACTCTTTGTTTTAGTACATTACGGCAAAGACCCAGTAAGCCATACTGGCGGAGTACCTATGAATTTTTACGAAAACTGCTTCTAGTGTAAAATATGACCAAAGTAACTTTTTACAAAAAGTGCTTTCCGCAGCTCTATTTCAAAAACTATAGCCAGCTTAGACTTGGACACATGCATAACTAAAGTGTGTAGATGGCGGGAAAATTATTAACATGACGCTGGCTTAAAAAGTTTATATCATATACACAAATGAAAGTAAATAAAATCGGTATAGCGTCTCACTTTACGCTGGTTATTCAGTATAGGCGTGCCAGACGACGTACATAGCCTTTCGCATTCTAATGAATGAATATTGATGTAATGAAAACCCAGCATGTATTTCGTGTTTATTATATATTTATTATCCTAGAACCACATTACTTTGTCCTCGAATCGGCAGTGGAGATTGCTTTCGTCAGGTAGAACCGTAAAATTTTCCTCGCGAGTCGCGTCTATCTCTAAAATACCATGTTATTTTAGGATTCTCATCGGGGAGACCGGTTGTCCCGAGACCAAAAAACACATATGTCGCAATAGGCAGCATTCTGAACACTGAAAATTTTACACGTACAAAATGGCGGGGACAAGACAAGAGTGTCACACACACGTGACGAAAATTCGCAATGTTTTATCTTAGTCCACTCGGGCACAAAACTCGTGATTATTATCGTTGTTTGCCTATTGGTTGCAAATTCTGACTGACGCTTGGAAATAACAACTTACTGTTGAATCAATCAATGACCAAAGAAACTAAGGTTTTCTGACCTCAAACTGTAACTGATTGCCCATTTCTTTTTGACAACTCTATGTACCATTAACGACATAATTGTGAGTCATATGGCAATGAGATAAAGGTAGCTATTATCAGTTAAGTATTGTTGGTAAAGAATGCAACTACGACATTCGATATGCAACAAGTATTCTAGTTCATAAGTTAGTCGTCAGGAGGCGCTGCGCTTTATATGACGGATCGTCACTTTCACTTTCCCAAGCGTCAGTCGGAATTTGCAACCAATCGGTAAACAACGAGTTTTGCGGCCGAGTGGACTAAAACATTGAGTTTTTTCAGCACGTGTGTGTGATAGAACGATACCGCCATATTATACTTATAAACTTTGCAGTGCTAACCATGCCTCCTATTTCGACATATGTGTTCTTTGACTTCGGCACAACCGGTCTCCTCAATGAGAATCCTACAATAACAGAATTGCATATGTCAGCGGTTACAACTCGTGAACTCTGAAGGTATTTTAAAGATGGAGGCGAAGAGTATGATGCGGAGCAGCCTGACGTGAACAATCTCCACTTCCGACTCGAAGACGACGTAATGGTGTTCCAGGGTACTGAACATAGGGATCCCGTAGAATGTGTTCTAGAAGATGAGATCGCTGATTTCCTTAACGGCTTGGAGAAACCACTGTGTCTTATCGCTTACAATGGACCAAAATTTGATTTCCCGCTCCTAAGATCTGAACTAGCTGGAGCTAAAAGACTTTCTACAGAAGATATTTTATGTGCAGACGCAATGGCGGCTTTTTACGATATTTTGGAGCCGAAATCTGCGAAGACTTCTTACTCTGAAAGAGCCCTTGATAGCTCGTTCCCGTGGCCTTACAGGGTTGGTATGAACAGCTATCGTTTTAAAGACTTATGTAAAAGAGAGCTAGGCTTTAAGCCAGAGCCGAACAACGCGAAAGTCCGGAATAAGGCAATGGTGCATATTGCTCTGCGGATGTCCTATGAATTTATGCTGTGGGTTGCAGAGAATAACTATCCATTTACTGGTATTGGGGCTCAATGCAAGATAGAAGAGGAAGACGTGTTTTTGCCTATGTTTTAATAATATTCCTGACAATTGAGATTATTTATTGTGGCGGACCTTGGACAGTAAAGTTGCTTTTTGAATGGACTATTTTGAAGCACTAGTTCGGCGAACTCAAATAATCTCAAGTTTACTTTTATTATTTAAAATTGACATGACAATTATAACAATGTTGTTACACTTATGTTGAAACTGAATGAATCGCCTAGAAGAGTTTTTTTAATATGTGAATTTATAACCTTCCTAAATGTAATGTGAATTATTAATATTATGAAAGTAAAACTTACTTATATGAGTTGTTTGTTTTATTTCAAGTACCTACCTTGTTGACCGAGCTCGGCTAGGTTATCTTGCTTTCCAATTAAAAACTATTAAGTAACATACTTACCTAAAAATAAGTAGACGCCCTGTGCATGTTGCAACTTGTTACTAAATCTAAACAGGTTTTGATAGAAACATGCGCAAATTTTACACGTAGTGCACTATGAACTACGGTAAATGATTGCTTACATACTATGTCATTGAAAATGACATACTCATGTAAGTATGTCATTTTCACTGTGAGTGACTGTGTTAGATTACTACCGAAGAGTGGCCGGATATCCATTGCATCTTTACTTTTTTCATCAACCTGCTTTAAGAAGAGGTGTGAATAAAGTTATAAAAAATGCATCACACTTGGCTAGCGGATTATTTGATTAATTGAGTTATGTGTAGTTATTGAGTATTTGGTGTGGCTATCTGTCATGTAGTTTGTGAACGTGTATCTAAGTACTTTCATATTAATTTTATAGTCATTTAAAGTAATTAAATGACTATAATACGGTAGCCTAGTGGTTCAGGCACGCGGCTGTCAAGCGGCGGTCGTGGGTTCGAATCCCGTCTCGTACCAATGAGTTTTTCGGTACTTATGTACGGAATATTTACCCTTAGCTTTCCGGTGAAGGAAAACATCGTGAGGAAACCGGTCTAAACCCTATAAGGTCTAGTTTTCCCTCTGGGTTGGAAGGTCAGATGGCAGTCGCTTTCGTAAAACTAGTGCCTATGCCAAATCTTGGGATTAGGTGTCAAAGCGGACCCCGGGGAGGGGACACTACCGGGAATAACGCTAGGAGGATGATGAGTCATTTAAAGTAATTAAGTAGCTAAGGACTGAATGAACCGCATTCTCGCATTTCGCTGTGTTGACATTGACACCGACATAACGAAAATGCACACATAGTGAAGTGTAAAGACATGGGTGTGAGTATTACTCATATGTCAGCGGATTAAGGTTTCGGTAACAACATATATATATTTATGACAGGATTAAATCACCCCCTGCACTCAACAGCGTCAGTAATCAGTTTTGGGGTTGTCAATTACTAAAATGATCAGATAGTAATAAATAAGTCTTTTCTCCTCACTGCATCGGAATGCCGTGTTTTGCCCTTTGAAACCAGTGGGAAAAAACGCATTTTATCCACTAGTGGGGAAAGTAATTTGATCTTGGAGCGTGGTTCAGTAGCTTTTGATAAAAAACAAAACCTAAAACTCATTGTACAAAATTTTCACATATCAGGCATGTTTCTGTTGACGCTATAACATCAAATACTAAGACGTAAATAAAACAAATATTTAAGATCTTTTAAACAATTGCTTGTTGACTTCATCAGGCGCTGGGTCTCAAAATGTATGGGCCACTTGACCAAAATTCTACTTTTTATTTACTTACTGTTAAAAATATTAAATAATATATATTTAAATTAACTAAAGTTATTTTGCATGTTGAGCTTTTCTCGCTTCAGTGAAGCTAATGTTTTGTGTCACACACGGCCAAATGTATTTTCACCTCAGCAGCTCGAACAAGCATATTTTGCTGCGTGGAAACAGTGTGCAAAATGCGATTTTGCTCACTCCGTGAGACAAAGTAGCTTTTTAATTTTGGTGCAGAGCACTGACATTTCGTCGTATGGGGTCTTTTACAAGTTCGGAATATTAGAACTTTATTAGCACTATCCCTTTTATTCCATTACGAAAAAAGAAGATGGCAGACATAGGTCGACCATCGAATTTCGAAGTAGACCCCCAAAACGCGGATAACAAGTAACACATTCGAAAACTATCAAATTAACAAGTTTAAATTACCAAAATAATTATAAAAAGGAATTTTAAATTGAAGAATATTCAAATAAAAGATCTCAGGATAAACTCCGTTTTGTTTTTCATAACAAATAGGTAAACATAATTTTTACTCTGCTAGCTAATTAATAATTCTAGTTAAAAAAATCTTAAATTCTATGAACATATACCGCAGATGCAGTTTCCGAACGCAAGCGCGGGGCCCGCCCCTTTTAAAAAGTTGCGCGCTGTTAATTTGTTTGAGATTTTATATATCCTTCGTCATTCTTGCGTGATTGATATTGGTTTTAAATATAAAAACTACTAGGATAAATCAATTCTCTATCTAACTAGGAAATATAGTGAAGTCAGTGACGTGACGAAGGCATAATTTTAACAACAGTACGGCTAGTTTTTGGTGTGCACGCGAGATACACGTAATATGCTATAAATGTGTGCCCTAGTGATAATGATAAATATTTCAAAAATATCTCGAAGATATGAGAAAAATCTGTGAATTTTAACCATAACACGGTTAGTTTTTAGTGATGTGTTAGTGTCACGCGACTGAAATATCCTTTGGTTTCTCGCGCCTCGTCTCGCCTTTCTAGTAACGGCGCGGCCGGCGCTGAGGAGTTAAAACAAGCAGTAACTAACGCCCGATTAAGTTTTCTTCCTGAATCATATTGAGACGAATAGGCACGTGATACTATGATATATTTTTTGATGTGAAAATGTTCTCACTCTCTCGCTACGCTCGCGATTCAATTTTAGAATCTTTCGCTTCCTCAGGACTCAAAATAAGCACTCGCAGCAAAAACAACTTTGCTCTCTTGTTGCACAAATAACTATTTTACTTCTCGTGTGTTGAAACACTCGCTACGCTCAGAATTCTAATTTAGAACCACTCGCGTCGCTTGTGGTTCAACTATGGCTCCCGTACAACAAACGTGTTTTTTTTTGTCGTTTGGTCTGTCACCAGGCTGTAAATCATGAACTATGCTAGCTATGCTATAGAAACTTAAAATTTTCACAGATGATGTATTTCTGTTGCCGCTATAACAACAAATACTAAAAACAAAATAAACTCAATATTGAAGGAGGGCTCGCATACATCAACAAACGTGATTTTTTTGCCGTTTTTATAGATATACTCGCACTTGGCCGGTTGTTGTAAGTTTAGATTATAACGTATTTCTGTCCTTTGATTGTATTTCCTCCCATACAAACATCTGTTCCTCTCCAAACACTGATACAAATGACAAAAAAAATCTTTGGGCCTAAGCACATTCCTGCTGTTTTACGTTCTTTCAAACATGCTCTGTTTTAAAGAAAACAACTAACATCATATATAGATTAATATTTGTAAACTCAATTGGCGACAACGACACAATTGTAAGTCTTATCGACATAGGTATAGAGCCTACTATTGATCAGTTACGTGTTGCAGATTGTAAAGGATGCAATTTCGTAATGCGATATGCAACATTTGTATTCGGATCTTGTTCAAAAGTCAATCACCAGACGGCGCTGCACTTTATATAAAAGCCCTTGTGCCCTTCACTTCACTATTACCTAGTCGGAATTTGCAACCAATCGGTGAACAGTTTCGTGGCCACACTCCATTATGATCAAGCTTCGCTAACAGAAGTGAATGACTTACCAGTTCAAACGCGCGCGACAGATCGCAGAAAATTGCTACCCGTTACCCTGGCTATGACGTCTCGCGCCGCGTCGATTGTTGACCGGCCTGGTTGGTACGCATACTGCTGCCTATTCAGCAACTATTTTTTGTTGAAATAGGACATTATTTATTTAGTTCGTCACTCAGCAGTCTTTCAGAAGACCTTTGAGAAGATTGGGATTATGTTTATCACCTTTGCCCTTATACACCGGTTGGACTTTGACCTTTCTCAAATTAGTTGGGTAATATCCGCCATCTACGCAGTCATTGAACAACCGACAAAGTATAACTAAAATAAATGGTGGAAGTAAGTCAAACAAACGCGTTGACATGTCATTAATATCTGTTGTGGGTTTACGTTTGATGTTTTGGACAACTTTAGCTAGTTGTTGAGGGGAAAATCTATTAAATTTAAATCTATTTTTGCGTCCTGGTGTGGGGCGCAACCTGCGTTGACACACTGGCCCCGTCCCATCTCCACGGTACAACCCAAAAAGCCGGGGCGGCAGCAGAGGCGGCGGAGGCGCTAAAAGGGCGTAAATACAGCGGTCTCGACGCCAGATACCACTTCATTCCTTTTGGCATCGAGACCCTCGGTCCGTGGGGTCCAGGGGCAACTGACCTTTTCAAAAACATCGCGAAAAGGTTAGTCGACGCCACCGGGGACAAAAGAGCTGGCAGCTTCCTCGCTCAACGCGTCAGCATCGCGATATACAGCGAGGAAATGCTGCCAGCGTCCTCGACACAATGCCACGGGGACCCTTTTTAGATATATTTTAGTTTTTATTTTAGTTTAGTGGTTTAGTTTTTAATTAATTTTAAGGCTTTTATATTAAGTTTAGATGGTAATTGTTTAATGTTATTTTAAGTCTCTTTTTTCAATAAATAAAAACTTCAAATTTAATAAATAAAATAAATAATTGAGATATTGCAGTGCTAGGGCCATATGAATTTGGGCGTTTTCGTTAATATTAGCGTCAACATAAAACCGGTTTAACCGCTCGGCCACGACTTTGGTCTTAAGCGACCTGCGACCAGCGTTTTATCTGTTCATTGCGCGGTCGAGATGCGCAACGCACTGTGGTTAGTTGGGATCACGCGCAATGAACAGATAAAACGCTGGTCGCAGGTCGCTTAAGACCAAAGTCGTGGCCGAGCGGTAAGTCTGCAGCCACAGCGGTGGTTCGCTGCGCCTCGCTATCGCCAGCTGATTTTCTTATCAGTACCTATATCGAGCGCATCGCCTTTGTTTACATGCCTACCGGACTCGTTCGCGATCACCCGCCAGCGCCATGACCAATGACGTGCGGCTGACGTTTTTACTATTGACAATTGATTTATTAATATAATCCCTCATGAATCCCTCCGTGCCATACATAGTTCCTTGAAGTACTCAGTTTCAATACTTATAAGGTTATCATTGTCATCATGTAGCTGACAGTCGTTCGGGCTATTAGCTAACCGTGCTTTCGTACTTCGGAGGCGCGAGCGTAATTCCCTTACTGAGTCATTGACCCATGTCTTTGATACACTTATAAGTGGATATTGTTTAATGGGAAAGTGCAAATTTTAATAATAGATAATAATATCAAGTACTGAATTTACAATTTCGTTTATAGTAGCTAGTTTATTTAAAACAGAATCCCAGTCATAATTACTTAAACTTAGATTAAATTGGCCTACATTATACGAGGAGAATATTCGTTTCCACATAATTTTATTACATTGATGAGTTTTGTTTACTAATATTGATATAATAGTACATTTATGGTCGGATACATGCATTTCAAAAGAACTACCTAGTGCTTAGAATTTCGTGCGTTGACATGTTGGAATATGCATGATCTAAACAGGATTTCCTAGTCTGACATATAGCTGATAATGACGCGACGAGGTGCGCGAGATAACCAGTGATCGGAATAGGCAGAGTATAAATACCTAAACTTAGAAGAACAAAGTCATGAAGTGGAGACTTCCTTGCGATAACATTTTTTTCGGGACTTCCCGGATTAATAGTTAAAGTTATATAAAAGTAAATCCTATAATTGAATCTTGGATGTATCAATAATTCAGTAGTAACAGCAACACTACTTTTTTTTCACTCTCTTGAAAATCACCGATGAGAAGATTGTTGTTACTTCTATATTTCTGTGGACTACAACAGAAGAAACAACAATTTTATTTTATTTTTAAAATTAATCTGTCTCTTTTATCCTCGTTCACATTTTGTGTTTAAGTGAAAGAGATAGACAAAATAGTAGTCTTATCTATTATATTTCTCGTGGTTCCTATTGTTATCGTGTAGAAGAGAACGCAGATGTCGTTATCACTTGTTGCTGCTTTTATGCATTAATAATAAGTTGACAATACAGTTTCATACCATCCATTATCGAATACAGACGGGTTTATACTGTGTTTCTATGATATTTCATTTATATTACGACGTAATATCTATAAAGAATCCGTTTATATTATTGGTTGTTTTATTTTGTGCCTATTGATTCTATTGAACCCGAAATACATTATTTTTATCCCATTTATAAAATATTAGTTACTAAGTAAGGTTCCCGGGATTTTAGTCACGCAAAAATACAGTCGTAAGGAAGTCTCCACTTTTTGTCTCTGTGCTACTAAGTTTAGGTATTTATACTCTGCCTATTCCGATCACTGGAGATAACAACTAGATGGCGTTTGGATCTACTTATCCATTTACAATAATAAACACGCAGAATTTCAAAACAACAAAAATAGTTGTTACAAGATTCCCCGGAGATGAGCGCGCATGTGTGTGTGTGTGTGTTCTAAAATTTGTAACGCTCGTTTGTCCGGGTCTGCCCTAGTAGTCTTGGGTACGACTCCCAGAGACTGTATACTGAAATGTCTTTTTATTAGTTAGATTTATTTGTCCGTGAAGTACGCGCGGCGTGTTGTCAGAGTGTTTCAGGAACTATACCTACTCGCTCGCGCCGTCACCTTGGTTGGCCCAGACGAGTTTTCCCCTAAAGTACCCTTTACCTCTACCGCTACCTCGCCTATTTATGATTGACCAGACTGTGCCTAGCGAGATATCCGGCTTGAAGGACCATTGTTGACTGTATAGCTTGCAGGATTATTGTAGATTGCAGGATAATGGAGTCGAAGAAAGTAAAATAAGACTGCTTGATTTCACATGGTGCTGCCGATGAAGGTGAGTACAAGGGACCAATTTTTGACTTTCGAGCGCTCGACTCTTTCACTCGAAAACTGCCAAAAAATATGAAATGTTATTTTGAAATAGCAACAAAAGATGTCGCTACACACGCCTCCCTAAGGCGTTGTGTGAAGGAACTGATTGAAGGATTTCGTGCCCGAACCGGATTGTTCCGATAGCTCAGTTGGTTAGTAGCGACGGGCCATGAATGCCTGTGGTCGCCGGTTTGAATCCGGATCATAGCATTAAATTTTTCAATATTTTCCTTTGATTTAAAATTTATTATTATTTTTATTGTAAACTAGACGTGCCCGCGGCTCCACCCGCGTGAATTAATTATATTAATGTATTTGTCACAATTGTATTATGTTCATGAGCCCTGCTTAGCGATATACCACAGCATACAGGTATTTTCATATACATTTATTAAAATGTCAACATGAAACTCAGTAATACACTCAGGCCTCTTCTCATGGATGAGAGGGAACGGGCAGTAGTCCCCACGCTGGCCCAGTGCGGGTTGGGGACATTTGTGAGGAAACCTGCATACATTCACAAAGAAATTCAAAGGTGTATGTGAAGTCCCCAACCCGCACTGGGCCAGCGTGGGGACTACTGCCCGTTCCCTCTTATACATGAGAGGAGGCCTGTGCCCAGCAGTGGGACGTATATCATCATTCTCCTAGCGTTATTCTCGTGTAGTGCCCCTAAAGGAGCCCGGGGTCCGCTTTGACACCTAATCCCAAGATTTGGCATAGGCACTAGTTTTACGAAAGCGACTGGCATCTGACCTTCCAACCCAGAGGGAAAACTAGACCTTATTGGGATTAGACCGGTTTCCTCACGATGTTTTCCTTCACCGAAAAGCTAACGGTATATATTCCGCACATAAGTTCCGAAAAACTCATTGGTACATGCCGGGATTCGAACCCATGACCGCCGCTTGACAGCCGCATGCCTGAACCACTAGGCTACCGTAGCTTGTTGTTGCGTGTGTTTGTTGTGTGTTGTTGTAGCAGTGGAACGTATACAGGCTGATTTATTTATTATTATTATTTGAAAAAATGGCTGAAGTACACAGTGAAGTGACACAAAGTTTAAATTCATAATTTTCAGCACTTAGTTAATTTTTACCCAAAGTGGTGTCATTAAAACACCTATTTTAAATGATTATAACGAATAGAACACATCAAAACTTTTCTCTAAAGAAGTTATTTTTTGCCCTTTTATAAAAAAAATAACCACGAAGACACCGTCGGGAGCGGAGAATAAGGGGGTCAGGTCCAACCGATCAGAGCACTTGTTTTGTTCCACACAATATAACAAACTATAATAAAATAAATAAATAAAAAATAAAAAAGCCTTTATTTCTACTACCACTAATAATTACACTAATACTATAAACTATTATACTTAAAAGCAAATACTCTAGGCAGAAGTCGCCTCTGCGGCGTAGGCCTCCCCCATTTCCTTTCAAATTTGCCTTTTTCTGGCCTTCCGCATCCAGTCTGAGCCGATCCGTTGGCAGAAAATATCGCGCCACCTTTTCTTTGGCCGTCCACGTTTCCTCTTTTCGCCTCTCGGTATTCACTCGGTTAGTCTCTTCGTCCACCTACTTTGTTCCATTCTACAAATATGTCCTGCCCAGTTACATTTGCATGATCTTATCCGGTATACAATATCATTCAGTTTTATTGTTCTCCTAGTGGTTGTATTGTTTACTCTGTCAGAAAGTTTAATGCCCAGCATACTTCGCTCCATTTTCCGCTGGCAAATTGGCAATGCTTCTTCTTCTTTTCTCTTGAGGGCCCAAGTTTGGCACCCGTAGGTGATACACGGAAGGATGGCTACTTCAAAGAGACTTCAGAGAGACTTTTAATACTCTTTGTTTTTCATGATCTCTTTACAGCTCCAATACTTTTTCCATCCTAGTGATATCCTTCGCCTCTCTTTTCCGGTGTAGTCATAAAAAGAGACCGACTGCCCCAAGTATAGGTATTTGTCCACGTATTTTAGTTTTCCACCCTGTATGATTATGTCGTGAGGAGGCCCGTTGGTCATAATTTGTGATTTTGAGGTATTCATGTATAGTCCTACTTTTTGGCTCTCCTTAGTTAAGTCGTTTACCATTTTCTCTAGGTCGTATGCGTTGTAGGAGAATACTACAATATCATCCGCAAAGCGTAGGTGGCTTAGGTATTCGCCGTCTATTTTAACTCCTTTCTCGTCCCAATTTAATTTTCGAAATATAGACTCCAATACTGCAGCAAATATTTTAGGTGAGAGTGGGTCACCTTGCCGGACTCCTTTCTCAACGTAAAATTCTTCTCCCACTCTTTCTAGCCTTATTTTTGCCCGGTTTTTTGAGTACAAATCAGAAAGCAAGCTAATATAATAACATTAATAACAAACGATAAGTGAATTAAAGACAACTGTCAAAGTAAAAAGTTACAGTGACATGACACATCACAGCTGTAGCGTAGGTACCGTTCCATTTCATTTAAAATTCTCTAAGCGGAATTTCAAAGTTCAGTTTTAATAATTATTATTTATAAACAGTATGTTTTTTAGCGGAATCAATTGTATAACAATTATACTAACGTGTAAATGTAGTCTCAGATATAATCAAATTACGTAAAATGGAGAGACCGATCTCTCAGATCCGAACGTCAGAGCCGAACATTTCCGAACAATGGCGACGCTTCAAATTGTCAATTTTGTCGAAATTTCATTACGTGATTTTAGAAAAAATATGGAACAGAACCGGAAGCCTTTATGATCTTGTTCTAAGTTATATCCAGAGAATTGATTCGTAAATTTATTTCTCGTGTTACTTGCGTTGTTCTTGAGAAACGTGACGCCAAAGATCGTATTTTTTGTAGGGCGCTATCTCGCTCGTTCTTTCGTGTTTTATCCCGTCCGATTTTCCGATTTTATATATACATGATTACCGTTTGACATGTAAAAGTGCCCTTGTGGCCTATTTGCAGAATAAACAATTTGTATTTGTCTTTAGGACTAACGCCACCTAGTGAATTAATTCGGCATTATCTTGCTTAACCGACATTACATTAATTTACATTGTACACAGTACATACAAATTGTTGTGGGTTAGACTGACTTGATCTTACTTTCTTGCGGTTAAGGAGGCCCCATTAACCTGGATAGCTGTCCAGTTTATAGCCTAGGAATGTTGAGCTATTTACATGGTTTGTCTCACGGAAGCACACTTAAAACATTATTATGCATAGTTATACCGTTTATCAATCGTTATAACACACTTAATGGCTTTAGTTAAATAATACATTCATTATAATTGTTGATATGGTGATAATTGCGCTTCCTACTATAATAACTGCGTCATGTGCAAAGTATCGTTAATTGTTTACCTAGGGCGGTAAAACAGTGAATGTCTCAGATCGCAGGGTGTAATTGACGCCAGAGCCGGAGGCAAGGGCGATGAATATGCTACAATGGAGGCTTTCGTTATTACCACCCGTGATGAGTACACACTATTTTCTCCCCCGACACAGACAGGAAATCATGGTCAGTTGTGATCTAAATAAATTCTACGAATCAATCTTAAGGCCTCCACAATTATAGTGGAAGCCCCACAAGCCCAATTTCATAAGAAAAACGCACATCGATGTACAGTTTAGCCGTTTGGCACACGCATACTAGGGGTCAAAATGATTTTTTTGACCCGCAGTTCCTAAAAACATTTCCCTTAGGGGGGGAGTGCCGGAACATTTTTCTTTTTGTACGGAATTTTTTTTTTTTCAGAAACCTATCGTGTGTAGTATCATATGAAAGGGCTTTTTGAGGCGATTCTAAAAAAATATATACCACATCATTACATTTTAGCCATATTTTTTTTACGTGACTTATGGAACTGTACTGCAGATGCGGTACATATTAATCATAAAATGATACGTAGTATCCATACATCCAACGGGAAATACCTCTTTAACCCTTTAACTGCGCTTTTTCATCAGTTGGTATAGTTTGGTTAGTTTTTGTCACCAAATATCAAGGTTGGACTCTTTCAGATACGATATACCCAACTAGCCGCGTTCGGTGTGTAGAGGCCTTTACACAAAGGCGTGCGTAATGGGTACTATATTTACTAGCCGATGCTATCTATTATTTACAAAATGTCCAAGTATTTCAGTAGGTACATTGAGTATTCATGCTCATCACACAAATCTTTACCTTACCGTGATTCGAACCCAGGACCGGCAGCTTACCAGACCAATTTGTCCTAGTCCCCAGTTTAAGCTAAATAGAAATCAAATGAGAACGCGGGAATTTCTACTTTAAACATATCATGCATCACTATTTTTGCAATTTTATTAACAAAACAAAGATAATGTTGACTTACCGTGTTAAACAGGTTCGGCATTAAATTCGAAACAAAAAGTTATAAAGAAAGTTTTGCAGAGATGAAAAAACTACCATCACCGAGACCCAACTTCAAACGGTTAGTTTGACATCTAGCACCAACGTCATGCCCTTCCAGTGTTGTCCTTAGCCCATGAACCTAGAATACTATGGACGGGCTGTACATGTTATCACAGTGAGGGATGGAAAAGCTCTTATGCAGCTAAATTAAGAACCGGTCCTAAAATGGCTAGTGACTTGCCATAAACATCCTACTTTTGGACGGGTAATGGTTTGTTGGGCACAACTTCATACTAAATCAGTTCTGCCCAACAAAAAAAAGTGGAACTATATGACAAGGACAATGAATGATATTTCCCTTTCTGTCACACTTATCGAGATTTGTATGCTACCAGCTCGCCCGCACGTGGTATTATTATTACCATAGCCTGTCCAGATTATTCTACGTTCATGCCTTAGCCCCTTACTGAAACCAACTATTATTTTAAATAACCCGATATAATTTCTTATAGGTAGTTTTTGACAAATTATCAGGTAAACGTCATTCTCGGATTTCGTCCCTATTCCCCTCGCCATCCCTAATATAACGCGCGCAGATAAAGTGTGAGTTGAGTACAGACACCGATAGGGTGTGAACGAGATAGCATGCGAGCGGACGCCATTTTCAGATCCATTCTTGACGACCACTTTAGCCTAGTTGGTAGTGACCCTGCCTACGAAGCAAGAGGTCCTGGGTTCGAATCCCGGTAAGGGCAAATATTTGTGTGATGAGCATGAATATTTGTTTCTGAGTCATGGATGTTTTCTATGTATTTAAGTATTTATATCTATTATATATATCGTCGTCTAGTACCCATAACACAAGCCTTACTGAGCTTACTATGGGACTAGGTCGATTTGTGTAAGATTGTCCCCTTATATTTATTTATTATTTATTCTTGATCTGCCCGCGTTGTACCCCCCGGGTGACGGTACTTTCTAAAATAATTGGGTGACAGTGCTACATTCAGATGTACAGTGCCAGAGCGCCCATATAAACGGACTCCCACTGGATTGCCTAAATATACTTTTTAGCAAGTATGTACTCTAAGCCCTTTCATAACCTTTTTGTTCCGGGTTATGCAGAGTAAGCCTACCTACCTACCTACAATTCTGTCTTCATACTTTAATTGACTGCCCGAAATCAATTGAAATATAATATTTCACTTTCGTTCACTTGACGCAAATATGATGTTAATATTTATTTGTCAATTAAGATGATAAGGCATAATCAACAAGAGTTAATAAAGGGTTACAGATCAGAAGGGGACACTACTAATGAGGTCTACATAAAGATAGCAATACATAAGTACCTAATTTAACTGTCTGTATTATTAATTTGATGTGCTCTAACCTTGTCTAGTATGACAAGGTTAGAGATATCTAGACTAAATGTGATATTGCAGCAGTAAAATGTTGCTAGCCGATAGCCAACAACACAATTCAACCATTCTTAGGACACCCACTGACAAAAGGCAGTGAACCGGACAAGGGCATAACAGGTCTTGTGTTCTGATAAGAAAAAACTAAGATTATTAAGATTTTTTTTCCTCTAACTGTTATACCTGTTATGCCCTTGATCGGTTCAGATCCCATTTATGTTACACCCTGTATACAAATTTCAACCGGAGCGACGGTCTTAAAATTTTAAATTAATTTAATATTCAGTCATTAGTAAATGCAATCGTCCATAGATCTAAGTGTTGTGTGTGGGTCCAGTAACGACACGTGTGCATACAATATGATACGATACCCCGTCGATGGACGGGACAACCTCTCATGTCATTGTAGAAAATATAATTACCGCTTATGTTTATACCTATCAGACCGATCGCGTGACGGAAATTAACATAATGAAATACAAAATTAATTTTATTTTTTTAAGCAGTAACGCTGCTAACGAAAATTACAAATTTTAAATCAAAGGGAAAAAATAAAAAATTTAATGCACCCAGCCGGGTTCGAACCGGCGACCACAGGCATTCATGGCCCGTCGCTACTAACCAACTGAGCTATCGGAACAAACCGGTTCAGCTACGAAATCCTTCAATAAGCTCCTTCACACAACGCCTTAGGGAGGCGTAGCTCAGTTGGTTAGTTGCGACGGGCCATGAATGCCTGTGGTCGCCGGTTCTAATCCGGCTCGGAGCAATTCTTTCCTTTGATATAAAATTTGTTATGAAATACAATATAAATAAAGGCCAAGTGCGCGGTTGTTCTAATAACCCGGGCAGCAAGCTTACGCAATTCTACTGCCAACAAAGCACATTCACAAATTCGAAACGTCAATCTCAAAGAGTTAGATATAGATACATTTTGTGACACGCAATTAATAGCTTTAGTAACAATGATATTTATGTAATTAAAAAGGTTAATGCCTCCCTTATTTCAAAATATTAATATGCGATCTTGTGCAATGTTGTAAGCATCTCGGATATAGTAAGGTCACTAATGTATAAAAAAATAAACCACTAAGCTCCTACCCGCGACTCCGTCCGCGTGGATTTATATCGTTACTCCATTTTTTTTGGCTTAGTGGGATGATTTCCGGGACTCAAACTACATCTACGAGCGGTTTAAGCGCATCACACTTTCCCATTTATAATATTAGTACTTAAAGTTCTGTATACCTACTTAGGTACATTTAAGTTTATCTAAGTATCTCCTTATTAGGAACACGCGTTTTAATGTGTGCTTAAGTTATATGTTCATAGATATTACACACGTTTAAAAATAGTCAACAAGGTTTCGAAGCAAAGTCAATTATTCACAGTTCTTCATAAGGTCTAAATTGCATAAACATTAATAATTTTCATTGGTGTATTTTTATTATATCGTTAGCGTCTTAATTTGCAGCGCTGCCTAGATTAAGTATTAGTAGGTATTGACAACCGGCCCGAAGATGTCGCGTTGGTTGCGCTGCGCGGTGCTGATCGCCTGCGCTTACGCATATGGCTTGGATGCAGCGCGAGTGCTGATCGTGGTGCCCACTCCCTCCATCAGCCACCAGGTCGTGTTCCGTCCCGTATCGCAGGAGCTGGCTCGCCGCGGCCACCACGTCGTCTTCCTCACCACCGACCCTGCCTTCCCACCCAACCGGGCACCACCGAACCTCACAGAGATCGACCTCCACGACGTATCCTACCCTATATGGATAAACGGCTTCCTTAAAGCCGTCTCTGGAAAGCAGAACGGTTTATACACGCAAGTGGACACAATCTACGACATCTGTGTCGAGATATTTGCGGAACAAATGAAAACAGAGGCGGTGAAGAAGCTAATTGCAGATGAAAAGGGGTTTGACCTGGTGATCGCAGAATCGTGGACGAGGCCAGCTCTGGCACTTTCCCACGTCTTCCGTGCACGTGTTATCTTGATGAGCTCGTTCGGTGCATTGGACGAGCAATATGAGCTAATGGGTGCTTCTATCAATCCAGTCCTGTACCCGGATTCCCTCCGCACACGGCTTTATAACCTGACGCTATGGGAGAAGGTAACAGAGATGTACAATCGCTATCAACTGCACCGAATGATAGTTTCTTATGAGCAAAAAGAAGATGCCATGCTTCGAGAAGTATTTGGCGCGGACATGCCTCCGCTCCAAGAGTTGAAAAAGAATGTGGAACTGCTGATGGTGAATATTGATCCAGTGTTCGAGGGTTATCGTCCAGTGCCGCCTAATGTGATACATTTGGGTAGCCTGAACTGCGCACCAGCTAAGGATTTACCACAGGTGAGGCGATGGAACGTTGCTTTGTGTTTTAAGATAATGGTTTGTGGTGCAGGTACGGACTCTAATAAACGCGATGTCAAAATATTTATTAGACCGATAATTTACTTCATATTTTTTTATGCGATGCTAGAAAATATCGTTATTTCAACTTCATCGATCATCATCATTGGCCACTGCTGAGCATTATCCCTTTAATATTTAAAAATGAAAAGAATGTAAATGCGACTATTAACTAAATCGTTGGACTTGCTTTCTTATAGAAACTGTATCATTTAGTTCCCTAAGTGTGATACAATGACATTGAAATTATGAATGATTAAGCTAGTTAGGGCTCTGGTTTCGGCCATGCATTTCTGTCAGTTAGATAACCCTCAGCCGTGTAATAACGTAATAAGCCTTTGCCATCAATATTTTTTTTCTAGTAACCTTCAAGAGCTGGAAAGGATAGATTAAACATTTCACTAGGTTACCTACTTACTCATAATGGAAAGATACATTGGCCCGAAGAAGAATCGTAGACTGATCGAACACGAAACTTTATAGTGGCTATTTCTTTTATCGTTATCCTAACGTAGTGTTAATTTCGATCACGACTTCGAACGGTAGCGGTACGCTACGGTACGACGCGCGACGTCCCGCTCCCACGTATGGGCTGGCGTACCGCTACTGCTGCCGCCGCCGCTTGAAGTAGTGGCCGAGCCCTTATTTATAAACATGCGGTAGTTGTCCACTACACAACCGTACAACTAGTGGCTCTGTGAGCTGTAGAACTCTACTCGGCACGTCGTTTCGGTTTTTTCTTTTTTATTTCGAAAATGCCGTGGATAAATAAACTATATCGAATTTAACAAATTTATCTTGTTTTTAGGGTTCCGTACAAGTTCCGTGAACAAGGAACCCTTTTGTAGTTTTGCCATGTCCGTCCGTCTGTCTGTCTGTCTGTCTGTCTGTCTGTCCGTCTTCGGCTTAGCTCAGTAACCCTTACAACGAGAAAACTGCAATTCGGCGTGGGTATATAAACCAATCACGCCGACAAAACAGTAGAATAAAATCCTGAAAAGTTTTTTTTAGGGTACCTCCTCTACATGTAAATTGGTGATGTATTCTCGTTAATCCTATAGTATGGGGTATCGTTGGATAGCTTGTTCAAAAATATTATAGGTTTTATAAAAGTATTTTTCAACTCAGTTATGCGTTTGCGAGATAATGGGATTTAAAGCCCTAATTTTTATTCGAGTCGTCCCCATGTGCCCCCCCCCCCCCCCCTGCAAGCAAAATGGCTACTACTGGGGACGTGAAAAAATTTGTGGCAGTAGTACATATAATGAATTTAAAAGGAAAACTATCACAGTTAAGTAGACATAACTAGTTAACGAGTAGTAGACATAACTAGTTAACTGGTAAGAAATGCACTTCATTTCGGGTGCATTATATATATACATTGTCATTGGAATTTGAGCCTTTTACCGTGAACGGTAGAGTTGCTTTTTCACGGCACGTTATCTTGAATAGAAAAAACCTTGTCCTTCAGGTGGTCGCTAACCGAAGATGGTCGCGTAACCGGCGAAACGACCCTATACATTGGTGTGTTATAAAAATAATCATATTTACGATTATTTACGAGGGTAAGCTATATTAAAAACCCCAAAAGCCCCTTTTAAGTCCGCATTCTGTGACAGACGGGCAACTACAGAACCCTACCCTGCTGCGCGTGGCCCGACACGCACTTTGCCGCATTTTTTATTTTATTGCGTTATGGTAGTCGGATCGTTAAAATTAATTTATATACTTAAAATACATAACATTCTGGTTATCCGCATGATAATTCGTAACAGGTTTATGCGATCATAAAACATACTTTAAATTGGTTGGTTGTTTAGATGACGTCCTTGGTGGTATGTGCCACAGCGAAACGACGGGAGTAATTATAATGAATTATTTATTAAGTCGAGTGATCAGTGTGCGCGTCGGGCAAAGACTGGCTGTGGGACGAGCGTATTGCTTAGTAGCGCGAAATGCCTACTAAGCAATCTGTGTCGCCACAAAATCAATAAGCTTTTGTCAGCGTGAGTGCAATATAACATTGTCTATTATGCACATAAGTAGTGCCACAAATACTTAGTTATACTTTAAGGCTCGACCTTTGAAATTTTCGTAAATATGAGCTGTTTAGTAACTTTTATACATAACTAGACGTGCCCACGGCTCCACCCACGTGAATTAATGAATGTATTTGTCACAATAGGCATGCTGCCTCGTTCCAATTGATAACGTAGTGATGTCAACGTTTAGTTAGAATTTGTCATGCATCGGTACAATTTGTTTAAAATAAATACAGAGGGCCTACCGCGACACGAAAACGAACTTCATTCGTGTATCTCCGTCATGCCTCGGCCACACTTCGCCCGAGTGTTCTTGCCGTCCTTTACTAACGTATATTATACGTTAGGCAAGGACGGCAACAACATTCGGGCGAAGTGTGGCCGAGGCATCACGATCGCACTTGATTATTCGAGCGTGAGTGAGATAAACGAAACGAACAAAGACCGATTTCTTTTCGTGGTAGCCCCTCAGAGGGCCTAGACGTGCCCGCGGCTCCACCCGTGTAAATGAATTATATTATGAATGTATTTGTCACAATTGTATTATGTTCCTCCCTGATAAGCAAATGTAACGATATGGAAATTAAAAAGAGTATACCTTTTCATATAACATTGTTTTGAACTGAAAATTTGGAATCCTCGCACTTTGATGTACTTAACACAAAATTATAACATCTAGTATTCGAGGCGTCACAGACAATTACAAAAACGAAATATGAGCATTACCTAGTTACCTACTGATATCGTAAATAACCAAATCAAGGTCCAGATGAGAAAACACCAGTTCCAACCGATTAGAGCACTCGTTGCACACGATAATAATTAACTGCAAATAATATATAAAACGTTACGTTCCAATCGTTCCATTTCATGTAAAATTCTCTAACCGGAATTTCAAAGTTCAGTTTTAATATTTATTATTTATAAACAGTATGTTTTTTAGCCGCATCAATTGTATAACGAATATACTAATGTATACTAACGTAAATAAGGTATGCTAACGTAGAAAGAAAAAAAAAACATTACCATCCTCACCACTTAGATGGTTGGCAGTCCTCAACTGTGCGCTTCTCCAGAAACTTCCTGCCTCGCACAGCTAATCTGTGGAATGGATTGTCGCCTGCGGTATTTCCGGACCGATACGACCTTCAAACCTTTAACCCTTAACGCTTTCCTGTCACTTTTTTAGTACAGTTAGTAAATGCCGCGCAAAGTTTGAACGCGCATTCTGGCTAGAAAAGTAAATACGCCAAACGAAATGGCGAGAATATTACTATATATTTCTTGAATACGCCAATAGTGTGCAACGTTCAATTTGTGCACGAGCGTCACTTGAAATCAATGATTTTCGAAATTTGCGTTGGCGTTTGTTTCTGGCCCCATAAAACAATAACGAATAAAAAAAATGGTTTTCTATTTGTTGAATTAACCTTCAGGTGAGTTAAACTTTCGTTTTTGATATAAATTTCATTAAATATTTAATTAATTCTAAGTCAAAAAGGATGATTTAAAGCTGGTCCTGTTTTTGTGACATTATCGATTGTATAGGTGGCTACGTACCATTGAGCATGTCATAATAAACGGACAGTGCCGACTTTTATGGATACATAGTTTGTTTCACATTGTGACAGAAAACGGACCTTGCCATTAAACGAAACGCGAGCACAGAAAGTGGAACAACTAAAAACGAGACTGACTTCATCCTGTCGACGAGGAGGGATACATTAAATGTTGTCTCTGTGATCATCAATACAGTTAAAACCGGGAGCGATCACCGTCTGCTAAGAGGCACATTTAATATATGTGTCAAGCAAGAACGCTCTCGATTGATGAAGTTGTTCCATACAGCACCAATCAAAATTCAAAACCCCGAGAGCTTTCATGTGGAACTCCAAAACTGTTTCCGTTTCCTAGACGGCAATTTAGACGAATTCAATTACGGGTTTGTGGAAGCTCGCCGTGCCTTTGGGTCTAAGTTCTTCAACGCCCAATGAAACAACACAACTAAAAGGTTCTCTAGCTGTTGAGCTAGAGAGCCCTCCAGTTGTGTTCACATGTTATGTTCACACAGCAAAACCTCACTCCCCTCCCCCATAAGCCTCCGAGTTGTTAGAAGCTCACAAAGGAAGGGAGCGAAACGTTGCCTAGGTCTTCATCCGATGTCACTTTACACCAGTAGCTCAATAAAGAGATCTGCAATTGCTTTACCCGCGATCTGCGCCAATTCAATACAAGCTATTGAAGAGGCTATCCCGTGTAACGAGGATGCTAAAGTGTTTTGGAGAGATTTGACTACTGGACTGAGCCAGCTCGCCAAGTTGGAAACTGAAGATGGTAGAATCGTTTCTTCTAAACCTGAGCTTTTGGTTGAGGTAGAGCGCTTTTACGGACAGTTTAACACATGAACTCGCGGACCCGAGGTTAGTCTCGTGGAGGACCCCCTAGCTCGACTAACCCAACTCTATTCCAACGACATCCCAGAAATCAGCCTGTACGAGCTTGTAAAGGTTCTTCAACAGCTCCAGAACAACAAGGCACCAGGTGAAGACGGAATAACAGCCGAACTGCTGATGGCGGGTGGAAACCCGGTCCCTACGGCTCTTAAGCATTGTTTCAATTCCGTCTTACTGGAAGGGAAAATGCCAAAAGCACGGAACAGAGGTGTGGTGGTGCTATTCCTCAAAAAGGTTACACCATTCTGCTGACGAACTACCGACCAATCTCACTTTTCGTCCAATATTCCGCAGTGTCTCAAGATGAGAGTAGTAGTAGTTTGACCAGTGCAGTGTGTGTTGCTAGTGATGACTAATGGCACTGAAACGTGGTCGCTTATTATGGGCTTCATAAGAAGGCTCAAAGTCACCCAAAGGGCAATGGAGAGGGCTATGTGATTCTCAGACTGTCGATGCAAATAGACGTGCTGTAATTATTTTTGCAAATTAAAATCGTGTGCAATAAGTATTGACCTCGATTTGGTCTATCTGTGTCACGCGTTCGTTGTTTTGCGTGTGCAAGTGCGAGTGATTATGACTTTATAGTGGTATATCAACCTAATTACAGTAATGGGTGATAATAGCCCATTTACTAAAAGTTCTAAAATGCACCGTAGCCCTCCATCAACACCTGTGCCTCCCACCAACGCGAAGGACAACGCCCAACCGCCGAGCTCGAGAGACCAGACAAACCTAGACGCGGCATCAACGCCAGAGATTCAGAACTGGATGAGCAACATAGAGCAGTGCCTTAACGAAATTTGCAGCATCTCGACGGAAGGTAAATTGAACTCGGAACAAAAACTAAGGATCCATAACCTTTGCCGTAGTGTATCTCACGGTACCGCAAACTTGGCAGTTCATTACCAATCGCTCAAACAGAAAGCAATTGTTAACCAATGCATTCTAGTAGACCTCAAAGAAAAACAAGACCTATCAGATCGTCTCCGAGCCCTACAGGATAGTATCGATAACTCTAACAGGCCTACGACAGATACACTTTCCTTTGCCGATATGGTGAAAACTAACAGTAAAACTCAAATCCGCCCTAGCAACTTGAGCTCAGTAGCAATTTACCCTAAAGATCAATCAAAATCAAGCGAGGATACGAAAACCTTCATACAAAAAATGATTAATCCTGAGCAAATGAAATTGCACGTGAGAGCGCTACGTAAAGTTAAAAATGGCGGTGTCATCATTAGCACTGATTCTAAGGACGACATTGAAAAATTGAAACAGACATTTAAAAATACTTCCGCGAACATCACCGTCGATGAGCCCTACAAGCGCAGGCCCAGGATTGTAATAGTCGGCGTGCCGTCAGCTCTGCGAGAACAAGAAGTTTATAGTTGCTTATACGAACAAAACCTAGCCGACAAGATTCCGGATTTAACACGGGACAAAATCTTAGCCAGTATTAAATTAAGCCATAAGTCGGGAAGAAAAGATGCCGAGACGTGTAACTACGTCATAGAAGTCCCAGCCTTTGTACGCAGAGCGCTCATATCCCAGAACCGAGTTTTCATCAACTGGTCATCATGCCCTGTGAGAGACTTCACGATTGTCACTAGATGTTTCAAATGCCAGCAGTTTGGCCACGCCGCCAAGAAATGTAAGCAGCCAGAACACACTTGCGGACATTGTTGCAACATAGGGCACTCGGACAAGGAGTGCCCAAACAAGGAAGATGCTCCCAAATGCGCAACATGCAAACTGTTTAATAAGCCCAACAATCATAAAACTGGAGACACTGAATGCCCTGCCAGGAAAATGGCCGAACGAAGATATATACATTCTATTGATTATGAAGGGGCCTAAGTACATGTCAGACAATTTGTTGTCTTTTCGATTTTTAATTACGATGTTTTAGTTATTATTTTGTAGGTTACCCAAATAAGCTGATAAAATGTTATATAGATCTTTCATCAATACTTGTATTACCAACTCGTAATTTTTTATTCTGTTTGTTTGCATTATGGTTAAACCGTAAATCTATCAAACTGCAATGTTTGCTATTATATTATTATGCACCAAGGTAAAAGTCCACTAAAAATGAAATAAACTCGATGACCTAGTCTGCAGTTATTGTCGACGCTGACGCTACAATTCCGTACTTAAATGAAAGGTATGATGAAATAACTATTCTTAGAATAATATGCACGCATTATTTATGTTGTAAGATAATTCGTTATTAATGTCTTAGATGTGTATGATTTTAATTTGTAAAATTGTCTTCCAATTAGTATAATATCTCTTTGCCTGAGATACAGGATAATCCTAGTTCAGGCGCATTTAATTAATTCCCCTAACATGTAACAGTGCAAGCGCAATGTAACGTTAGCAATAAGGTTTTTTCAATAAATTATTCTATTCTATTCTATTCTATGTTGTTAGTTTCTCTGCGTGATCGCATCAGAAATGAGGCTGTCCGCAGCAGGACCAAGGTAACCGATATAGCCCTCCGGATCGCTAAACTTAAGTGGCAGTGGGCAGGGCACATTGCACGTAGAACCGATGGCCATTGGGGTGGAAAGATACTTTGGTGCCAACTACGTACCGGAAGATTCAGTGTGGGTAGACCCTCGACAAGATGGACTGATGATCTGGTAAAGGTTGCAGGAGTCCTCTGGATGCGAGTGGCGCAGGACCGGTCACTTTGGCACTCTTCGTGGGAGGCATATGTCCAGCAGTGTAAGTCTTTCGGCTGTTATGATGATGATGATCAGGATGATTTTATTCAGTGTATTGAAGCTTATTTTTGGTTGACGACAATTTTTTTATTTTATTTTCGTTTCCTGCATGACAGTATTGTCCGTTTTTTAGGACAACATCAAAGGCAATATTTTTTAACGATTCGTGGCAATGTCCGTTTTAACGGACGTCCTGAAAAACTAACTTTCAGAATGGTTTTCATTTTTTTTTCTTAACTATAGTTCTTTTTATCCAATAACTATCACAAAAAACATTGCGAGTGATAGCTGGCTACATTCCTTCATGTCTTGCCATGTTAAGGGTTAAGAAAAGAGCGCACTCCCATCTTAAAGCCGGCAACGCACTCACAACACCTCTGGTGTTGCAGGTGTCCATGAGCGGCGGTAATCGCTTACCATCAGAAGATCCTTCTGCTCGTTTGCCTCCTATCACATAAAAATAAAGAAACGTAGACTCGGATTTATCATCAAATAACGTAAAATGGAATTTGCCTGAATGTGTCGTGGTATTAAGCGAGACCGATCCGAACGTCAAAGCCGAACATTTCCGAACCGTTCCGAACAATATGGCGACGCTTCAAATTGTCAATGTTATCGAGATTTCATTACGAGATTGTAGAATAAATGCGCAACAGAACCGGAAGCCTTTATGCTCTTATTCTAAGTTAATACCCAGAAAAGTGATTCGTAAATTTATTTCTCGTGTTACTTGCGTTGTTTTTGAGAAACTTGACGCCAAAGATTGTGTTTTTTGTAAGGCGCTATCTCGCTCGTTCCTTCGTGTTTTATCCTGTTCTGATTTTCCGATTTTATATAATAGATAACGTAACAATTTTGCAGTAGGATAAAATATATCCTAATCTGCAAGATATGAGAAGTAACATAGTTTTCGTAGCAATCCATTTTAACAAAAAAAAATAGAGAAAAAAAATCTAAAGTCACCCCTATTTTTTTACTTGTAACCATTTCACTGGTCCATTTTATATCAGAAAAAGATCAAATTTTATAATCTTCGTCGTAAAATAATGAACAATAACTTCATTTTCTTACTTACTTCATTTTATTAAAAAAAAATACATTGTTTTCTGAAATATTCCGCCCAAGTTCCTACTGTTTATTCTACTGTTATTCTCGTCCATACGGTCAGTACGGGACGAGTCGCGTTGCATGACGGACCTGTGTCAATTAACGCTGCGACCTAATAAAACTCCTAAATATTCGTGGAATAATTTTGTTGCATAGAGTGGACAATCTGTTTCGTGATTTGTAAATTAGATACCTAATAATAAACATTTACGTATAAGTAGTTTTGTTTTTTAATACGAGATAATTTTTTTGTATAGAGTGGACAATCTGTTTCGTGGTCCGTAAAGTACCTAGGTACATAATAAACATTTACGTATAAGTAAGCTTTAACAAAAAATGCTTGCTGTTTAGCTAATAATAAAATCCTAGACGCAAAAATATAAAAACAATAACCATCCATTCCTTTTTTTAGGGTTCCGAACCAAAATGGTAAAGATTATCCTACAGAAATACGAGTATTTAACGGTAAAGAAAGACGCGCCTACGCCTTCGTTCAAAATTTAATTCATTTAGTTTCCGTGTAAAACGCCTGTGCCATACGGACCGGACAGAACGAATTTGGACTGGAGCAACACGTTCTTATATTTAAGTATGTGCAGTCGAATGTTTTTCTGTGTAGAAAAATTCATATTTTCAATAGTAATAGTAAAGTGGGGACATAATTCTTAAACTTAATCAACTATGACAAAAATCACGTTTCAATTAAGTATGACAAATATCACGTTATGGAAACGATAATTATGCGACCCGTTTATCCTTGCATTGGTAGTCTGTAATCTTACCCTAGTTACTCTATGTAACGCATATTCCATGACGCACGACATTCCGCGCTCACGTATTATTCCAGCGGGTTGCACGGGGGAGAGGTAGAGGCTCCGCTCATACGCTCAAAGACTTTAGCGGGTGTACAAGCCTTAAGAAAGCGTATTTGCGGCACTTGACAGTTAGGCCGCACGACATAGGACATGGCCAATATGTATCCACGCAGATCACTTTCCATGCCTTGGCACCCCTTGGCGACCCTTGGGTCGGCCCAGGTGCCACGGAATTAGGGTGCAACCGTCGGGCATTTTACCATTTACCGCAGGCAGACCTACACAGAGGCTCTGAAGTGGAGGGTATGGCTGCAGGGCCGAGAGCCCGGTGAATGAGGTATTGTATTCAAGAATAATGTAAAAAAAACGACTTCCCAGGAGCTGCAGTCATGGATGGACTCCTCGCAGCATGGCGTGATCTACATGAGCTTCGGCACCAACACGGACCCGTCGCTACTGCCGCCGGACCAGATGGCGGTCTTCAGCCGGGTGTTCGCGGCGCTGCCGTACGATGTGCTGTGGAAGTGGAAGGACCCTCCGAAGGGACTGCCGGCTAACGTGCGCACATCAGCCTGGCTACCGCAGCCTGACTTGCTCAGTGAGTGCTCCCAATACTTGACAAACTGGATGGGTCGTCAACAGATGGACCTATAGAAAACCTGGTCGGCAATCTCGTCGAAGACCTTTCTCTAGCTTTGGCTCTAGTATTCTCTCTTGGGCAATCAGGGGCCTTACGATTTAATCACGCATATTTATGTAAGAGGAGACGCCGTTTATCCAGACAATTACACTTACCTAAAAATAGGCCTCATCACTACTACTCTGCTGGCTCAGCGACCCAAAGTGGATCTTGGCCTCCGATACGATATGGCGCCAACGCGCCCTGTTCTCTGCGATCTCCTCCCAGTTTGCTGCGTGTAGGGTGCGAAGGTTTTTCTCAATCTCGTCCCTCCAACGATATCTAGGCCGTCCAACCGGTCTTTGACCGCTTGGCCGTCCTATATAGGCACTCTTCACCGCCCTGTCTACTGGCATTCTCTCAAGGTGTCCAAGCCGATTGCAGATGCAGATTTGATTTCTCCTATGGTGTTGGGCACGGACACCATATCTTCCAGTTCCTGGTTCCTGGTGTTTGCGGATAATCATAGTCCTTAAATATATGTCCACAGAAAGACTTGAACTTAAATCGATGTATGTACGACCCGCCTATATTATAAAGCTACGAGGAACCAGTAACTTGTAAGTCAAAGTCAAACCGATAACACTGATAAAAAGTATTCCAAGTATCGATTATTTCACACAGGACACAAGAAAATTGTTCTCTTCATCACCCAAGCGGGCCTGCAGTCCACGGATGAGGCTCTCCGCGCCGGTGTCCCTCTGCTGGCGTTCCCCTTGCTTGCGGACCAGTGGTACAACGCTGAGCAGTACGAGCGGCTTGGTGTGGGGAAGCGGCTCGCACTGGCTACACTGACTGATCAACAGTTGAGGGCAGAAATCGAGGAGATTATTAAAGACCCAAGGTGAGGCTAAAAGTGATGGCATCATTTTGGATTTAAGTGCTGTCCATCGCCACTTTAGTTGTCTATAAACAGTAAGTAAATAAAAAAAAAACATACTTGTTTTTTACTTTTGATATTTTAATATTCGATATGATTTGACAGTAAGAGTCTTTCCCCATCACTAGTAAATTCATAACTCTAGAGACAATTTCAATGTGGTGGTTTGTTTACATAGTTAGCAAAGACTATTGACGGCGACTTTAGCATTGAGTTTCTCTACAAAAAGTTCCCATTTTTCCTGCTGTACGGACTTCTTTGCAAGCAGATAAGTAAATTAACCTTTGTTAGGTTCAATATCCTGCTCTCGTAATTATTTTCAAACCTGACGCCGCTAGCACCTGGCTAGCACAACTGACGCCGCGCCGCGACGCGAGTCGAGAAGGATCTACCGTCCTCGCTCTAATTTGCACGGTGCGAGTGGAACAGGGGACGCTCAGTCGCGCGACAAGCAAGTTGTGCTAGACGTACTCTGTGTGATTATGTCTCCCACATCTCTCCTATCTCTTCGATTTCGTATGATTGCAGCTACCGCTCCCGCTCCAACTTGCTGGGTCAAGAGATGCAGGACCGGCCGCAGTCTGCTCTCGACCGCGCCGTGTGGTGGGTGGAGCGAACTCTGCGCCGCAGTGGGCCGCACAGGCACGCACCCCCCTTAACCATCACTTGGGTGAACTTCGTCGATGGAGATCTGCTTATTTTAGCCCTTGCGGTGCTTGGCAGCATAATACTTGAACTTTTTATATTGTACTATATATTAACTAAGCGAAATGTTAAGGTTAAAACTAGTTAGTTCTGGATTATACACCGTGAAATTTTAGTGGTTGTTTTCCCGGGGCAGGGCGATTTGCTATCGGTAGTACTTTCGAATTATGATAGACAAACTTATTTTAAACTGTTTTCCAAAAAAAATTACTAAAAAATAACCTAAACTCGAATAAGCGAAAAACAAAAGTAACGCACTAAAACTGCAAGTCGACGACACTTCCCGATAATGTCAAAAGAATTAGGTAGGTACAGTCACCAGCATAAATATATGACTATGGGCAACGCTGCAAAAATATCGGATCATCAATTGAAGGTATAATTATGTGACGATACAAAGGCGGTAAAAATATGTGATGATTTACAGCCGGCATATAAATCATTTGCATGTAACAGCGTAAATATCGGATCAGACCGGGTAAAAATATCTGATACTCAACGAAATCAAAATAATGTGATATATGACCAGCAAAATTATCTATTCGCTGTAGAAGCACAACCATCGAATCACATAAAGACAGCATAAATATCTGATACGATTGTCAGTAAAAAATATCTCAAAATTCTGCAAAAACGAATTTTATTTGCTTACGCATACAGTCGTAATTTGAATAAATAAATAAATAAAATTAATAATAAATAAATAAATATTAGGGGACAATCTTACACAAATCGAACTAGCCCCATAGTAAGCTCAATAAGGCTTGTGTTACGGGTACTAGACGAAAAAATATTGTATATTGAATATTGAATAAAATATTGTTTTGCTTCATGAAATGTGAATTAACCTGTCATTGGATTTTGCCGTCTTACGTTTTACGACATTATTTCCATTGATAAAATAAATAAGTAACAGTTTATCTAAGCTTTTGAATCATGGGGTTTCGGGAGTTCTAACTTTAAGCAAGGACATTAAACGACACCGCACACCTAGAATCAAAAGAAGGTCGGTGATTAGTTTCGAAAAACAATTTCACTAAAATATTCTGAACCAGAAACTGAGCACCATGGTAAATGCAAGAACAAAAAATAAAAGTTGGCAGGTTAAATAATAATAAATTAAACGCTTTAAAAATCAACTACTTTAATAACTGTTATAACAAACTTATCTTAGAAAGCTTTTGGTTTCCAAGTTAAGTATACTATTAAAAAAAAAACCTTTTTACGAAAGAACTCTGCATACGGCACTCCTGCAACATAGTGATTCCATCTGGTTATTGTATTGTATATATTAAACCATTCGTTTTTAGGGTTCCTTAGCCAAATGGCAATAAACGGAACCCTTATGGATTCGTCATGTCTGTCTGTCTGTCCGTCAGTATGTCACAGGCATTTTACTCGAAAACTATAAGGTGTATTTGAATAAAAATTACGATAGGTGTATTTTGTTAGCCGGTACATAGTTTTGTAATTAAATTACTTAAAACTTTTTTTAGGGGTCCATTTATAAAACTGAAAATCAAAAATTGTTTTTTTCATTGTGAACCCACATGTGGCACCTCAATCGATAGGGCTTTCAAAATAAATATAAAGTTTCCCAGCATTTTTTTTTATTAAGTGATTAGAGTCTGAGATATTCGCCCCGAAAGTCACTAAAACTGTGTGTCCTCCTTCTAATTTTTGAACCGCGAATTTTAAAAATACCAAAAAAATCATGGACATAGGGTTTATTAAATTCTAATTTCAGCGAAAATTGTTTTGAACAAGATATATCGGTTCAAAGGGTTTCGAGATATTTGTAAAAAACTGCCTTTCTTAAAGAAAAGGACGTAAGTTCCATAAGATTTCAGTAACGATAAGACCTTTTTAATAGGCACGGTACCCTTCGTTGCGCGTGGTCCAACACGCGCTTGGCCGCTTTTTTATGCTTATAAGTCTTATAACATTATGTAAACCAATTTTTTGTTAAAAAAAAGTTGAAAAGCAGTATTTATTTTCTAAAACTGGTCCTTGAAATGTTTTTTTTTTTGTATTGCCAAATCTAATCTAACTACATCTAATAGATACAAGGGCTGATCAAAAGTAAGGGTATTGTTCAAGTGCCTATACTGTTTCATTATTCATTAGTACTATTAATAGGTAAGTAAACAATTCAGATATTACTGACTTGTTCTTTTAATATGATGGTATAGCATATAACGTATTCTGACGTCAGTAAAATGGAAAGATATTTGGTCGAATATTGGGGCGGTTTTGGCAAAAATGTCTGTATTGACAATTGCATATTATTTTTATTTCTTAATTATTGACGATCGTGATAAGGACTGATAATTTTTACATGTAGCAAAATAATGAAATATTTTTATTGATATCCAGAATAAATTTTGATATTTTGATGTCTCGAAAAATAAACTCATGTAAACACAACTTCCGTTCAACGTGTTTTTTGGCCATCAAACATATTTTTTTATTGCTGGAAACTCACGATCAGCATTTAATTAAACAATCAATTTAAATAAAAAAAATCGTTTCGTTTAATTTTACGAAGGGTTCAAGTGATATCAAAGAAGAGTGAAGGGGCGAGTCGAACCAATTTGTAATTCGTACTGCTGGGGAGGAATCCACAAAGATCTCAGACTACTAGCTTCATTTATAGATGGACTAGTATAAATTGCAACACCGAATACTCACATATGTGTTTCAATTCTAGGGGTCAAATTACATTAGGGACTAGCTGTCAATCAATTGAACGGCTCCTTATGAATATAAGGCTTACAAACGCAATGTTAGGCCCATCTGGCAATTTTGACTTATTAGCAATTCTGTCAAATTCACGTTTTAAATCGTGAGACGACGATATCCAATGACAGGTTAATACTCTTTTCAAGAAGCGTCAAATAGCTTTGATCAAATTACGACCGTATGTCAAAGCGGATAAAGTTCATTTTTGCAGAAATTTGAGATATTTTTTACTGCCAATCGTATCAGATATTTATGCTGTCGTTACGTGATCCGATGTTTATGCTTCTACAGCGGATAGATGATTACGCTCTTACTGCTGGTTATATGTCACATCATTTTGATTTCGTGGAGTATCAGATATTTTTACGTGGTCTGGTCTGATATTTATGCTGTTACAGGAAAATGATTTTTATGCCGGCTGTAAATCATCACTTATTTTTACCGCCTTTGTATCGTCATATAACTATACCTTCAATTGATGATCAGATATATTTGCAGCGTTGCCCATAGTCATATATTTATGCTGGTGACTGTACTACTGCAGTGCTACTAATGGTGTTAGGTCACTTTCGAGTTTCGTTCGACACATTTATAAATCAGGCATTTCTTAACATTATTAAAAAAAAGATTACACATCGACTGTATATCGATAGCAAAATCATTTCGTTGCGGGAAAACAACCACTAAAATTTCACGGTGTATTGTCATTGGTATTTCAAATTGAAGGAAAAAATATGGTTCTAAGCCGGATTCGAACCAGTACGGTTCTGGAATAGGTACTCAGGTATTGGTAATGTCGTTACACGCCTCCTAAAGGTGTGATAAAATAAGCTGATTGTTTTTTTTTAAACCGAGCACGCAACCGGCCACGTATGCAAGCCACATGTTCGAATTCGGCTCTTCCATATTTTTCTATTTTTGCCTTTAATTTGAAATTTTATGTCCTGGGCAATTACTCGTACCTACTTATAACCTTCGATATTCCATTTATTTAAGAGCAGCAGTTGTGCCATAACCACTTCGTTTTACGTTTTCAGCCTTACTGCATTCTTTTCCCATTAATACATTCGGGTTTGAGAATATGTGGACGGACAAAGTGATCAAAGACATGTGAGCTCGACTTTATTCAGAAGGGCATAACGCTCCTCTTCTGAATTCGTACATTCGAATTCAGAGCAGCGTCATGTCAGTACGTTTCGTTTGAGATCCGTTACCCAACCTTGTCACTGACTCTAGTGTGGCAGTTTCTATACGAAGCAAACGGACCACTGTCAGTGACACTATCGCAATTCAGCTACTGATGCAAAAGAACACTAAGGGCGGGTTGCACCGACTTACGATTACAGACCGATCAACGTTAAAAATGGCGCTGACAGCTGTCAGTCCATAGAAACTTGTCAAACGTTCCATACATTCAGATTTTATTGAACACCGCTTACGATTACAGACCGTTTGGTGCAACCCACCCTAACTGCACGTCTATCATGAGACGGTCGCGACATACTCTCGATTTTTCTCGCACTATACCTCTTGTTCTCCTTGTTCTATTAAGAGAGAGACGGATAGAGCCACAAAAATCAAGAAAGCTCGCGCGCCGTCACGTGAAAGCCGTACCGATATTCATAAAAATAATTTCGAAACAAGCTTAGTTTACTTAGGTATATTATTGAGACTGTATGTACCATTACGATTTTTATATCTGTTTACTTTTACACTTTAATGTTATTGATGAAGTTTACACAATGAAAAATTGCGTCCGGATATTAATTTTATAGAAAGACATACTACTTAAGTACTTAGTTAACCTTTTTTTCTGGTGTGTACGGGATAATTATTAACGGTGTTTAGTATATACATAATTGTTGTTTTTTTAGGTAAGAGTGCTTGGGTCCTCAAAGTTTTGTTTTTGTTATTTTTTATTTAATTAGATAAGCTTCTCTAGATGCAAAATGGATGACTTTTAATCTTTTACTAAGGATAAATAAAGAAAGGCATGCATGTGCAAATTCATTAATAGAATGATAGATAGATAAAAATTAAAGTAACTAATTGATTGACATAAAGTTCGCTGAAAAGAACATTGAATCTCGAATACCGAAAACCGACCTTAGTAATATCTCGCCTCAAAGTAATTGTAAGATAAGTGACAACTCATTATTAAGAGGGATATCTTTTATTGGGACATAAAATGTTACATAATCTCTAGACTTACCAATTATTATATTATTAACTTAATCTCCAAATATGCATGGCAAATTTACTGTTCAATAAAAATGTTTTAAAGGGCAATTTTTATTTCAGTGCATCCCTAAATTTACTGTATAGCTTGATCATGCGAGGGTAATGGAGCAAGCAGAAATTAATTAATTTAACTAGGCTCACAAAACAAGTTAATGTCTATAGAATAATACAAAGTACGAGTACACGAATGCAATATGTTCGGATCTGAACTAAACCTCAAAATACGTATTGACAGGAAGAATAATTTTACATAAAATATATTTTTTTATACTCGTCGACCTTATTGTTTGAATTAAGACCTTGTACACCAAACTTAAATCACATACTTTTTACTATGGAGCTCCCAACTCAACATTTCATAACTGTTGAGACAACTAAAATGAAATTGACCAATCACGTGGCGCCTTTACTGAACTATAATGTATTTGACCAATAGGACGCCGTCATGAGAAAGTCAAAACGTAAATAGACATCAACGCACAAAAATGAAAAAGCCGTCCCAACTAGCAAAATTTCGTCATATAATGGTTGCGGCGACGTTTCTGCGGCAACCTTTTACCTCTTACTATTAGTCATATAAACGTAATCAGCACGTTTATATAACGCGATTTGGGCCCATTTTATTCAGCCTTTCAGTCATATAAAAGTTGTATAACTGCAACCACCGCCACTTATAAATCTTATAATAATCACCGACGTGACTATCTTATGACAATTTAGCTGTATATTAGCAACTTATACGACTTTAATGTGACTGATTTGATCTATAACTTCCACTTATATGACATATTTGTGGAGTAATCGCATCCTAGGCAACTAAACAACAGAATATAATTCGATACTACACGCGCGAGTGAGTGTTTGTTGAAAAAGGAATTTAATTGATTTGCATTGGATGACGGTAAGCATTTTTTTAATCCGCCATGACGTTATTATGTTTTATTAAGAATGCTCTTAACTTCGTCGTATGATAGAAATGTATTGCGAAGGAAAGTTTATTGATGAAGTAAACCGTGTGGTGTCGGGTTAGAATTTCACCACCCCCTTTCTTCCCGTGGGTGTCGTAAAAGTCGACTAAGGGACCAGGGTTGAAGTGTGTTGTGGGCGATGGGCTAGCAACCTGTCACTGCAATATCACATTTTGTCGATCTTTTATACCCACATTTATGCTAGAAGTGGCGCTGGAACGTAGGTTTCATGTGCTCTGCCTACCCCTTTTAGGGATAAAGGCGTGAATGTATGTATGTATGTATGTATGTATGTAAACTATGTTGAATAGTAAATATTTAATGCCCCACTGTAATTATTAGTTAATTTAATACAATTTTAATTAATATTTTTGATTTTCTTGAACGCCGCGGTTATACGGCGTTTATCCAGTTATTAAGCTATATAATCGCATCTTATATAGCAATTTTAGGGGTCCAAGCGCCATTATACATTAGTCGGACATATTTTAGGGTTCGTTAGAGTTTCTGAAAAAATCTTTACGGTACATATATGGTGCTACTTTCCCGCAGTAGTGCGGAAAGAACACTTTCCGTGCATATGTCGAAATTCAGCAATATCTTATATGTTCTATAATTCGCGTTTTATGACAGCATGTAACATTTACAGCTATTGTGCTGTTTAAGTTACATGATGTCATATAATAGCAAACTACATTGGTTTTACTCGACTGCACTCAACATGTCATAAGTCAGATATATAAGTGACTGTTACTCGACTAAATAGCCATATAAGCCTCATATAAAAGTGACTTATTCTGCATTTCTTATATGACTTATTAGTCATATAAGCAAGTCGAGTAAACGTTTACTCAGCACCATCGTATGACTGATATGCTGAGTAACCAAAAAGCTGCATAAGCTGGCTTTATACGACAGGTGCTTAATAGCAAACTACATTGCTTTTACTCGACTGCACACTAAATAGTCATATTTTAAAACCTCGTATAAAAGTGACTTATTCTGCATTACTTATATGACTTATTAGTCATATAAGCAAGTCGAGTAAACATTTATTCAGCACCATAGTATGACTGATATGCTGAGTAACTAAAAAACTGCATAAGCTGGCTTTATACGACAGGTACTTAATAGCGAACTACATTGCTTTTACTCGACTGCACACTAAATAGTCATATAAGCCTCGTATAAAAGTGACTTATTCTGCATTTCTTATATGACTCATTAGTCATATAAGCAAGTCGAGTAAACGTTTACTCAGCACCATGGTATGACTGATATGCTGGTAACTAAAAAGCTGCATAATCTGGCTTTATAGGACAGGTGCTAAATGTATAAAAGTCATGTAAACGTGAATTACGTTTACATGACTTTTATATGATTTATTAGCTGAATGAGCTCAATCTTATATGACTACTTTGCTAGTTGGGGTTGGTTGCACTTGTTTTCAATAGATACCAAGTTTGTTTAGTTTGGTCAGTTGACTCGTAGAAAAAGTATTGTTCACAATAGTGTCATAATAAAGCCTTTTAATCTTGTACCTTACTTAGGCCACTCAGCAAGCTTCGTGGCCTAAACACGGTACTCGACTAAATAGCTATCTATTATAACACGATTGTGAAAAATACTATTAGACAATAGCCGTACAATTTTAGTCCGTGGGTGTTAAACTATTTAATTCTTTAATATGATGCAGTCAAACAATGGGAAAATTATTATAGGGTAAGATTATTGAGTGTCATAAAATATTTATCAACATTTAATAAATAGCGATTACGTCCACAGTTAGGAGAGGCTACATATTTTTTGGTTGCTCTCGTTTCCATGGACATAAGATTGGCTATAAGATATGCTGGCTGGACGTTCAAGTGGATAAATACGGCAACTTATCATTCTCAGTTGATAATAGGCATGATGACACATTTTGAAAAACTGTTCTATAATTTTAGAAACATTTATTATGTGCAACGAATAAGATTTTTCAAGAGAATATAACAGTTAAGTTGGAAAAAAATGCATTTTAGTTTTTAAATTTCAAATCGGCGCTAAAACGCTTGTCAGTGTCATGGCGTCCCGAGTGACGTCACGTTTGTGTAAACAGAACGCAGACCTTTGAAGTTTGCTACCTAGACTAGATCGCTCAATTGCTCATTAAATGAACATAAATTCAAAAGTTTACAAGTCTTGCGCGGCCGTGCGAGCGAGAAAGCGGGACAATGACGTATGAAGATCTGACAGATCACATGGTTCTATCCCTGTCTTACTATTCGTTCAGTATGTAAGTTTTCTCTGTAATCTGTGGTACTGGCCGTTATGGGTATTGGTTTATACAAACGTGACGTCATGCGCTCTGATTGGTTTTTGACATAATATGTCAAAAACCAATCAGAGCGCATGATATTATCATGATATTATCATGGCGGGCGCCCGTATTTTTCAGTTTACTTTTATCAAAATAAATAATAATCTCTTACTTAATAAAAAAATATCAGCATTTTTCGAATTCTATGATTAAAATTTCACTAAGAAAATACCATATTTTAGTGATTTTCAATTACTGTCATCATGCCTACTCAGACCAAGAAAAAAAGACAGACCGAGCGTTACGAACAGTCAAGTGAAGCCAAACCACATACAAACGAAACCAAGCTACCTCAAGTTTAGCACACGCTCACGCACGCATATACAACCAAAATCCTCCTCTCCTCCTCCTCCTCCCTCCCCCCCCGTCCCCCTCCTGAGCTTCTTGTGGCCAATCTTTTGAGAACGAGTCTAACTCGTCCCGCTATCGCCGAACAGGCCTGCCGCGTTTCTGTTTTGAACTATCGGGTTGCCAGTCAGTGGCGGCTTTGGCCCACAGTACACTCGGCATGCGGCAGACAATTCCTACAATTAGATCTTTTAAAGGCATACAGTGAGCACCGTACTGTTTCATATTTTATTTATTGCATAATCATTTATGTCATGTCAAGGTTAGTTGGAGATCCGCAATAAAGACTTCTTTCGGATTATTCGAATTCCCTAATATGACTTTTAGATCAGGCTATCAAAAATTCAACTATTTAGTTTTCTATTTCCAATCGTGTTTTCTTAGCAAGATCTCAATGTATGAAAAATATAAAACTCGAAGGTATCATATATATTTTACAAGACATTTCAAATGAGAAATTCAGAATATGGTCAGGTATACTCAATTGCGGCAGATGATTTTAGAGTTTTTCCTGGTGTTATGCCTACACGTGAAACATGCCTACTTTGCCACCAGGCAAAACTTTACCCAAAAAGCTACTTTTAAACAAATCTGGCAATGAACGAAAACACAACATATTTATGGCAAGCTTACTATTTTTAGTAGAAACTAGGGCTCGCGGTCGTGTCCGGGTTTCGTGTATTCGTGTCGGGTACCCGTGCTCGTGTAACCCGCCCGCGGGTTTCAGCGACCGGTCCGAACGGATCCGTGTAATTGCCGCACGTCAAAGCGGCCGTCAAAGCGGCGATTGTCATAAAATTACTGCGAGTGTGGCCTGTTTCAAGTTACTAGTTCATATTTAACAGGTTTAAAAAGGTGACACAGGTCCATTAGTAAATTGCCCGTCGTTATTAGCCAAACGCCTTTGTGTTGCCTATAAAATGAAAAATTGTGACCTGTTTCTTCGTGAAACGGGCTACTGATTTCTTTAATAGATTCATTGAAAAACATCCGGAAACTGGACTCGACACACGCACACAACACACATTAAATGACACTGGAGAAACATAATAAATAAAATATGTAAAGAAAAAACCGGCCAAGTGCGAGTCGGACTCGCGCACCGAGGGTTCCGTACAAACCATAACAAGCAAAAGTTGTAGTATGTTTATTACTAAATGATAAATGAAAATGGAATCCGTAACATCACAATGTGCGAAGCTGGGGGAGCATAAATTTAAACAAGGTCTCTTTATCAAAAGCTCGAGAATCTCTCAGGGACAAATTTAAGGAGGCAAACATTCTTACTGTAGCATGCCAATACATTCTTGAGAATATCATGTATGTGCGAAAAAACCTTCACGAGTTCAAACTCAACAGCGATATCCACGACTACAACACCAGAAGTAAAAACAAGATCGCAGTGAAGGCCAGTCGTCTCCGCAAGGTTAGCACGTCGTTCGTGGGGAACTGCATACGTTTTCATAATAAAATACCCACCGAAATTGTTAATTTACCGTTCAGTCAATTTAAGTCTTATGTTAAAAGTAATTTGCTAAGCAAGGCGTATTATACTGTCAACGATTTCTTAAACGACAAAAATGCCTTTAAGCCAGTAGTAGGCTAATTCTATTAGGAATATACCTAAATACACATTATAAGTATCTACCTGAAATAATTGTTCCATTTTATGTAAGAAGAGAGCACGTAATGCTGTTTCTCGCCGAGCAAGTCGCTTATTAATCTTTGCTTTTTAACATTGTCCGGTGGCTTGAATATGTCAAGCCCTTTAAGCGAGGGCTTTGCTTACGGTGGCGTCGTTGATCGGGTCGCCACCTTCCCTAACATATGGTTGAGGGAGGCGATGGCTGAGATATGCGTCATACTCGTGATCGGGTGCTGTTTGTGGAGTCCGGACTGTTCATGCTTGCAAGGGCATAGTACCCAACTTCTTAAATACTAGTGTTATTTTATTATTATCGTATTGACGAGAGACATCATTCCGATCTTGACACGTTTTATTGTTATTGACCATGTACATCACTGACAATATTACATTAATATTCCTTTTTTTTATTGTTTTGTTTTGACGCTTAGAGACCGTATACATCTCTACGAACATTGAATAATTATTGATTGTATTTGGACGCTCAGAGACCTTATACATCTCTGGAATACTGAATTAATATCATTAACTTTCTGTTAATGCACAGACCTTATTCTAATCGAATGTAATGGTCGTATTTTGTTTTGTTTTCATTTACTTTGTGACATTTAGTGTGTTGTTATATCAGTCGTTAATGTGCAAATTTTAAATTATTATTGTGTTAGATTATAATCTTTTATTGTAAGATTATTATTTTTATTGTAAACTACCGTTTGACATGTAAAAGTGCCCTTGTGGCCTATTTGCAGAATAAATAATTTGTATTTGTATTTGTATTTGTATTTGTATAATTTAGTAATCCTAAAAAAAAAAAAATTAAGAACCACATCATTTACCTCTCACTTATAATAAATCTCTAAATTAAAAAAAGAATCAGCCAGTATCAAACTAACCATTTTTGTGTCCCGAATGATCTCGGCTTCCCGTGAACGGAAATACTTTAAACTTTTTTTACAAGTACATTACTATTCTAGCTAGGACTTAGGATAGTTTTTATCCGACTGCGATGGTTAATACATTTTCGGAAACATTTGAATCTCATTAAATTATTCATTTCTTCTGCTTGAAATCGTAGCCGCCATATCTGTCAACTGTCAGTGGCGTCAAAATGGCGGCCTTGCCTTAACTATCCAACAGTACCTAATAATTTCGATCCGGTGTTGTGATAGACCTTCACAATACGCATATTAAATTCTAAAGCATAAAAAAATAATCGATTCCGATATGGAAACTTATATGCGCTAAATTCGTATTGAGGCGTAATTTCAACAAATGGTTCAACAAATTTCAACAAAATAACGTCAAACGTCAAAAGTCTGACCGACTTCCTTTTTTTTATGGCATGGAATATTTAGCACTGTCATCGGCTCATCGCGTTCAGCCATGAAGTTTATTTGAGTTTCTGCAAGATTACACGCGGAGTATTTTGTCACGATACGATACTGCACGGCTATCACAAGACGGCGCGCGAGCTCTCTCGATTTTTCTCGCACTATACGTCTCTTTCTAAGTTGTCTAATAAGAGAGTGACGGATAGTTCGAGAAAAATCGAGAGAGCTTGCGCGCCGTCTTGTGATAGGCATGCTGATTTGTCAGTATTTATATTTATCAGCAATAAACGTATGTATTCAATCAGTACAGAACGGGCCTTTTATAAACATTAATTATCAACCGCGTTTGTATTAAGGCGGTATTATAACTTCGTACTACGCGCCTTCAAGTTGACATGCAGCCAATATAGAGACACAGAAATTGGCCAACATACAGGAAAATACTTTTATAATGAAGCACAACACACATTTAATTAAGTTGGCAATAGCGGGAACATACATAAGATTTGGCAGAATGTGATCTGAAACATTGCAATAAGTATGAAAAATAATAATATCGGAGTGACTCAAGATCATTTCGGCCATCACGTTTTTATTTATTTAATATTAAGTGTTAAAAATATGTACAGAAGAAGATCAATAAACATTTAATGCTGCAGCCTGTGTCCTACCTGTTGGATCTATTGTCACAAACATCTACTAAACTTTTCCCCCGGTATTCATAAAATTTAAAATACCTATGTTAAATAAAACGAGTTTTGTCCTTTTCCTACTAATTTAAAAATCAGAGTGACAGTTAAAGACGAACGAATCTTAAAGGCATTTCAACTAAAATGGGTTTATTCCACGTTTTACTTGATAGGCTAAATGAGAACTGCATGTGTCCTATGTCCAATTGAAGAAATGCGTTAACTCCCACCACATTACCATTCAAACGAAGTCACAGGTACAGCTAGTTTTATAATAAAACTGAAATACCTGAAATACCTACACTAGATTTGCAGCAGCCTGGCAAAACTTCTTTTATCAAAGTGGTTTATTTACAAAGTTTTTAGTCACTATCTTTTTATAAATCCGGTTCAAAATACTAATTAACTGTTAAATTTGAAAAAAATTAACCAGACCTGTAAAATGTTGACTGAAAAAGGTATGAATAGTACCACATTGAAAATTGAAGTTTGAAAAAACGTTATCTATAGTTGTACTATTTCGTGTAGTGCTAGTGCTTATTAACGGAAACATGTTTAGGGATGAAAAATATGTGGAAATTCCATTTTGGGGATTCATTCTAAAATCGATATTGAAGTCTCCCACAACAATCAAACGGGAACACGGGGTATAGCCCCTTTGGGGTTGCTGCCGTATATTGTTGTATTTATGCATTCAATTGCAACATTAATTTGACATTGTGGTGACCTATATTATATATATAGACACAGTTATCACTCTGCCTGACATCAAACATTTCAAAATGCAAGCATTCACAATGGCCGTTTGCAGCACCTGGGTTATTAAAAAAAAATATATCTTGTACATGATGCATCTGGGATGGCATCCTTTAGATTGCGACGTACATAAGCGATAGATCCCCAACCTGGATTTGCTTTAGATATAGCTGGACTTTCTACTCTGCACACCTCATAAAAACCATCAAGTTTAAAAGTGTCTCTACTACATCCCAGTTTTCAATTATGCGACTTATATTGCTATTTCTTATGATTGCGTGGACATAAAAGTTTCGTTTTGCTACAGCTGAAAGGTATTATAGACCTGAGTATTTGATATGAATTTCAATTAAATACCTCTACGCGTTTACGAGGAAAAAGGTAGTAAGTTTAAAATTTATAAAAATATATTTGTATGATTTTACTATAAATGTCTACTTTTCGTAATTTTTCCATTGTCTGTGCTATATGAAGTTTCTTCGTGCCAAGTTTCAAGTTTCTGTGTTAACGGGAAGTACCCTTTAGGTTTTGAGTTTCTTGTGAGTACCCAATTTCAAAATATGCTACTTAATTTGCTATTTCTTTTGATTCCGGTGACATAAAAGTTTGGGTTTGCTACATCTGAAAGGTCCTATAGACATGACTTATTTGACATGAATTTCAATTTAAAATCTCAACACGTTTACGAGGAAAAAGGAATAAGTTAAAAAAAATTAAAATCATTTTATTGTATGATTTTACTAAAAATGTCTACTTTTCTTAATTTTTCCTTTGTCTGTGCTATATGAAGTTTCTTCGTGCCAAGTTTCAAGTTTCTGTGTTAACGGGAAGTACCCTTTAGGTTTTGAGTTTCTTGCGAGTACCCAATTTCAAAATATGCGACTTAATTTGCTATTTCTTTTAATTGCGTTGACATAAAAGTTTGGGTTTGCTACATCTGAAAGGTCCTATAGACATGACTTATTTGACATGAATTTCAATTTAAAATCTCAACACGTTTACGTGGAAAAAGGAATAAGTTTAAAATTTTTAAAATATTTTTTTTGTATGATTTTACTAAAAATGTCTACTTTTCTTAATTTTTCCTTTGTCTGTGCTATATGAAGTTGCTTCGTGTCAAATTTCAAGTTTCTGAGTTCACGGGAAGTACCCCGTAGGTTTTGCGAGTGTCGAAAAACTCAATTTTTGCAGCATAAACGACTGTATCTTTTGATTGCGTTGGCTTTTAAGTTTGATTTCTTCACAGCTCCAAGGGACAATAGACCTGAGCATTCGATATAAATTTCAGCTTGATACCTCCACGAGTTCCTGAGAAAAATGGTCTTGACAGACAGACAGACAGACATACAGACAGACAGACGGACAACAAAGTGATCCTATAAGGGTTCCGTTTTTTTCTTTTGAGGTACGGAACCCTAAAAATTAATTCAGAATTAAAATAAACCTTTAATTATCTAACTATACTTATTAAGGAACATATGTTAATTTTAAACGTACCGAGGTCGGTTAAAATTAGGGCTCCCGCTACACGTGTAAACCCGCCCGCCCGAATACCCGTGTTCTTAAGCCCGCGGTGCTAAGCGTCCGTTCCACACGGACACGCCCGAACCCGCCCGGTCCGCGGGCGGGTACCCGGGTACCCGTGTACCCGTACACACGTACCCGCGGGTTCTAATTACACGCGGGTTCGGACCGTCCGCGGCCGTTTGAGTTGAGGCAAATATAATTTATTTATTTCATTTTACTCTATTTGCATTAGCAACTATAGAGTTGCTAATGCAAACAGAGTAACCCATAGGGGTTTGGTGGGTATGATGTTGTCTTATATTACGTATGTGCCAAAAGGAAATATCACAGGAAGCCTATGTTTGCTCTATTGCGTCATAATATTGTATAGACCCAGTATTTTATTTAATGATTGACCGACAAAGGGCACGCAAACTGTTTAACTTTTATTAATAGCCGCTTATAGATATGATAGCTAAACAAAAACATTAGGTAAGTACAGTCAAGCACAAAAGTGGTCCACCACTTTTGTACTTTATTGCATGCGAAATAAGGTCCAAAAGTGGTAGCCCACTGTCATGGCTGACTGTACATGAGAACTTTTTAATATTAAGCGAGCGCTTATTGTATTGTACAGTCGAGGAAATTTAATGTTTAGCACTTTTGATCCTTAACGTCATTAAAATAGAGTTGACATTTGCTAAGTCTTCATTTTCCTCCACCGTTCATGTCAGTATGGTTCTAAATAAGGGACTGAAGGTTGAATATGAGCACCGAATAAAGGCACTGAATCAAAACGATACTTGCATCATTACTCTGCCTACCTATCTAAAGGAAGGATACAGTAATCATTTTAAAAGAAAGGTACTCGAACAAAACGACATTACGACTATTTTGCTACTGCTTCAATGTATACCGTTATCATTTTTAAATAAAGGTACGTACTCAAACAAAACGATTTTACGTTACCGATTCAAAGTATACCATAATTATTTCAATATCGGATAACGGTACGATTTTATGCTCTCATGAAAAAGTCGTTTTCTGCTTGCGTTTTTGACAGGATTTTATCTTACAATTTCGGACGTACTAAACATCGTTGATGTAGTTTAACGAGGTAAAAATAATTTGCAGTAACGAGATCATCATTTGTATAGGCGTTATCAGTGTCTTGCAATTTTTTTGGATAAACCCAAAAGTCTTAGCGACTAAACTAAAGAAGTGGTTGAATTCCAAAGCAATATTAAGTTTTATGCCTTTGCGATAAAGTCGAAATTTCAACAAAAAAATGGAAGCTAACTACTTAAGTTTACTTTGTTTGTTTTGTTCGTCACCTGCCGGCGAAACGGGTCTCCCAAGGTTGTCCATTTAAAATTAATACTCAGCCAGCAATTGCCTACTTCCCTTGCTTCGACAATAATGTACTTTTATCTGTTATCTTCGCCGACCCGAGCTGTGGTATTTTACCGCTGAACGGCTATATTGATTTATTTATTTATTCCTTAATTAACACTAACAGAAAGGCTATGCATGTTAATTATACAGGAGGATATTATACAATAAGGTGCTTAGGTCTATACAATACAGTAGATATCAATAAAGTATGGAACTTGAAGCCGTAATAGACTCCAAGTATCGGCTGCTAGATGAGAGAAATTGAGATTCCGTGCTGTGAAACATATCCAGTTTGCTGTCGCTGTCCAGTATATCATTGAGAAGAGTCAGGGCATGGTGCAGTGGTGAGTGTGATAGGGCACGAGTTCGTGCCGCCGGGACAGCGAATAGAATGCGGCGACGGGGTCGGAGTTGAATACTGGGGATGGGACGCACTTGGAGCGAAATTACAGATAGCAAAGCAGGGCTACTAATTTGGCCGCGTATTAAACGAAAGAAGTATTTTATGAGGGATAAATTCCTTCTGCACTCTAGAGAAGTATAGTTGACCATTCCTAGTATAAAGAGGGTGGGATAGCGATAAGGATAATAACCATACAGTTTACGAAAAAGGAAGCGTACGAATGATTTTTGCACCCTCTCCAACATAAGGGTGTACTGCTGTTCGTGGGGGCTCCAAATTATCGCGTTAGATTCAAGTCGGCTACGAACGTATGCGTTGTATAATATACTAAGGGCACTTTGCGAGTCTAGAAATTTACATTGGCGGATTACAAAGCCCAACGATTTTCTAGCGGCATTACAAGTAGTAACAATGTGGTCATTAGAAGTGAGATGCGGGTCGAACCAGGTGCCAAGGTCACGAGCATTTGTGACTTGTTGGAGGGGCTTGTTTTCAGTTGAGTAATTGTAATGAAGGCGATGATAAGCACGAGTGTAAGACATTACTGAGCACTTATCTTCATTAAGGAACAATTTATTATGAGTACTCCAAGCACAAACACTGTTGATATCCACTTGTAATTTAAAACAGTCTTGATGATCACTGATCGGCTTGACTAATTTTAAATCATCAGCAAACAATAAGCACGTGGAGTGTTTTATGGATGCCGGCAGCTCGTTAATAAGTATGAGAAATAAGAGAGGACCAAGATTACTACCTTGCCCTATTCCAGAAAAAACTGGGTATGAATTTGACCTGGATTATATATTAGGGAAGTGGACGGGGCAGGTGGAAGGGGTCTTAAGGGACATAGGATATAAACGAGTTCCACGTGGACGGAGTCGTGGGCAGAAGCTAGTAAGTCTCATCCCATAAAAAACATTTCATGGAAAAAAGAGGCTGTCTCAAAACTCTTCTTAAACTTAAAAAGTTGTTAGACATTTCGTAGAGCCAAGTCTCAGGCATTCATTAATCTTTATTTAATCATCGTCATCATTATCATATCAGCCGAAAGACGTCCACTGCTGGACATAGGCCTCCCCCAAAGAGTGCCAAAGTTACCGGTCCTGCGCCACCCGCATCCAGCGGACTCCCGTAACCTTTACCAGGTCCTCAGTCCACCTTGTGGGGGGCTTTATTTACTTGCTAAATAAAATTTTACGTCACACCTGGCCATAATACGAGTTTTACTGCACGCTGCGCACAAACACCTGCGATCTGGTGCATTCACGAATTCACCGCTCTAGTAACGTAATGTACTATTGTGACTTGGTAATCGCAGAATACTACATAGTTTTAGGTATGCAAAATTTCATAAATGCAGTAAAGTCTCATCATTATTTCTAAATTGGTACCGGCCAATTTTAGACCACCAGCTTCGTTACTATTATGGTTCAAAACCAAAACTAAATTAATGTTACTACATTATTTTTCACATTTTAAGCTCAAATAAAAATCTGGGGGCACGGCGGTGCTCCCGCCAAGTCGAGCAAAAAAGCGGCACTGCCGTACCATCTTTTTTCGAAGCAGTTCAGGCCGTTTTTGACCCCCCAATAACTTCGTTGTGAATAAAACTGGAAGCCTGAATTTTCAGTAACCAAGCAGGCATTGTTTAAACGTGGTGTATTTCAAATTTCATTCAATTTGAAGCAGTAGTTTAAGAATTATAACTAGTCAAAGTTTCTTAATTTTGTCACTCACATATTCACTGAAAGATCAACAAAAACACTAATTTAGAACATATTTAGTGTTTAGTGTTAAAATCAACATGAAAATAAAATATTTTGCAAATTTCGGTCCAGATATCTAGATACGCATAAATAACTCTGTAATCCCATATAAATATATTGGATTACATAGTTACATTTGCAGCGAATGGCAGAAAAAATTCAAAAGCAAGAATGAGACTGCATTCGTAATTTGTATGTATTGATGACACAATAACCTACAAAAAGAAGTAAGATCCCATTAAAAAAACATTCCATGTAAAAAAGAGGCCAAGTCTCGAAACTCTTCCACCGTAAAAAGTTGTGATATATTTCGTAGTACCAAGTCTCAGGCATTCTTATTATTCTTTATTTGCTAGCTAAATATAATTTTGCGACTTGGCAATTACACAATACTTCATAGTTTAAGGTGTGCAAAAATCCATAAAAGCAGTAAAGTGGTGTGATTGCCAAGTGGCAGAATTCTATTTAGCTGGCAAATAAAATTGAGACTTGGTACTACGAAATATCTCACAGCTTTTTAAGGTGGAAGAGTTTCGAGACTTGGCCTCTTTTTTACATGGAATGTTTTTTTATGGGATAAAACTTACTAGCTTCTGCCCGCGACTTCATCCGCGTGGAACTCGTTTATATCCTATGTCCCTCCCCCAGACTCAAATCTCTATACCAAATTTTATCTAAATCAACGCAGCTGTTAAAGCATGAAGGGGTAACAGAAAGACACAGGCAGACAGACCCACTTTCATATTTATAACATTAGCATGGATTCGTACTTACTTTTTTAAAATACGAATTTGAGGAGGCGAATTACGTACTTTGTTATAATTTGTTACATTTATTCCTATGCTATTTTTATTCACAAATAATATGTTATAATTGCAATGCTACGAACACTCATTTAGTACTTGTATGTACATTCTTAGAACAACGGGATAGTTCCTAGCTTCACTCCACAACTCAAGGACGAGTAGTACTACCCGCGTGTAAACAGGACGCGGGTACCCGTGTACACGTGTACACGTGTACACGGGTACCCGTGCGCTAATTACACGGATCCGTTCGGACCGGTCGCTTAGACCCGCGGGCGGGTTACACGAACACGGGTACCCGACACGTGTACACGAAACTCGGACACGACCGCGAGCCCTAGTTAAAATCAAGCCAGTTAAGAGGAAAATGATCGTAAAAGAAAGACTATCATAAAGTGATACCCCCTATTCATAAAACTTAAAATGCCTCTGCTACATAAAATGTGCTTTGTCCCTTTCTTACGAACACAAATGTCAAAGTGATAGATAAAGACAAAGGAATTTTAACGCCATTTTAGTTAAAACAGGCTTGTAGTACGTTTATGAATACGTCCGGTAGTCTTTTGCGGCATTATTTGGTTAATAGTAAAATTACCAATTTAATAAGCTTTGATTTTAACGTTTCGTTTAGTCAGCAATTTAAACAGGCCAACGAGCATTAGTGCTATACAGCCGAGCAGCGCGATGGCTGATGCAAGAAGTTCTTCATCGACGAAGTTCACCCAGCTGATGGTTATTGGGGGAGCGCGCCTGTGCGGCCCACGGCGGCGCAGCGTTCGCTCCACCCACCACACCGCGCGGGCGAGGGAGGACTCCGGCCGGTCCTGCATCTCCTGGCCTAGCAGCTTGGAGCGGGAGCGAAAGCTAGAATCATAAAGTCATATGATAATGTAGCCCCCAAGTGGCCGAATGTACCTACTTGATGCACTCGACTCCTCCTTCCTTTTATAAAGACCAGACTAAAGCTGATTCTCATTTTATTAAAGTTTAAATGCCAATAGACTTTTCATTTTACTAAGAGGTCAGACATAAAGTACCTTTGAGGCTTAATTTATGGACAATATTTGTATATCCTAAAATAAGATTCAATAATATTTAAGTTTACTATATTCTGTATGACTTACAGTGTACGAGATTTGGGACTGGTCTTTGGACAGTTCCAATATGATGTAAAGAGTGATGTGGCTAGAGTAAATCGATTGTCATAATATCCGATTACGATTGATGATGGCTAATAAAAGGTATCGATTGATTACTGTGTAATAATTATTTTTAGGAAATCAAATAGAGAGCCTAACACTATCTTCTAACACAAGTGTCCTGCAAGTAAAGAGAGAGACTGATAGTGCGAGAAAAATTGAGAGAGCTCGCGCGCCGTGCAGAAATCAATGCCATATTTTCAAAAGCAACATTTTGCACAATCAAATATGTCGGTTTCAATCGATGTGATTTTATTTCGTATTATCGTAACAGTAATTAAATAATACATTGTTATTTTCCTATTCACAATTATTTGATTCATATCGATTTATTTCTAAATTGACAGACTCCAAACGATTAAAGCAGTATATCACTAAATTTAAAAATAAAAAGTCGTAGGACGTAATGGTTTGCATACCGAGTTTTCAATGCTAATTTCTATACAAATAAGCCGTAAAAAAATATGACAATAATTTTATAAGTGCTAAAAAGAGCGTGCATGGAGATTTAACTTTGTTTTGTAACTCGGAAGCGATTGAAACTTTTTTTATTATTTCGATGAGCAGTGCCAATTTACGTTATATGGGTGTCGCGATGTGTCAAAAGACCAGTTCCAAATCTCGAACACTGTAATTTCCCTGGTCATTGCTGTAGCAAGTATTTAGAGAGCTTGTTTCTGCCGCTCCTCAAACTTAAATGATTCCATCACTTTTAGCCTTACCCTGGGTCTTTAATAAGCTCTTCAATGGCTGCCATCAATTGTTGATCAGTCAGTGAATCCAGAGCAACCCGCTTCCCCACACCAAGCCGCTCGTACTGCTCAGAGTTGTACCACTGGTCCGCACGCATTGGACACGCCAGCAGAGGAACACCGGCGCGGAGAGCCTCGTCCGTGGACTGCAGGCCCGCTTGGGTGATGAACAGGACCAGCTTTTTATGTCCTGCGTTGAACAAAAAAAATGAATCATACGATAAAGCACAAGCTTGGTCTCATGAAAAAACCAGGGTGCACATGGTTTTTTCATGAGACTTGGACATAAAAGGCTGGACCAAAATAATAATACATGATTTTATCGTGTGTGCCCAAGTTCGTCCATCTAGTTCAAGTATATTTTATCAAAACACAACAACAGCATCGACCACCGCGCCTTCCGCGGGTCGGTCTACGAGGCGGTGGCACGACCTGTCTTAAACTCAATCCCTCGGGGATATGAGCGTGAGCGTGAATCCATTCACAATATTCACATCAAGTGCATGGTGCAATCTTTAACTTTATAAAAGAAAAGGTGAATCATTTATTAGAGAGCACTCACTAAGCAAGTCAGGCTGCGGTAGCCAGGCAGATGTGCGTACGTTAGCCGGCATTCCTTTAGGAGGATCCTTCCACTTCCACAGCACATCGTACGGCAGCGCTGCGAACACCCGGCTGAAGACCGCCATCCGGTCCGGCGGCAGCAGCGCCGGGTCCGTGTTGGTGCCGAAGCTCATGTAGATCACGCCGTGCTGCGAGGAGTCCATCCATGACTGCAGCTCCTGGATAAGATGCTATATTATATACTCATGGCATCAATCTGGGGGTAAGACGGTGCGCCGAGACAAGCCAAAGGGTACTAAAATGAAACGATGTGTAAGTGCGAATGAAATGCCAGGTAATGTGCATAGTTTCTACTTTGGCGCCAAGTTACAGTTTTGAAGTTGAACCTTAATCTTCTACTATGTACTAAGGTATAAAAACTCATGACTTTGCTTTAATGCTGATTTAATTTAATTCAAATTCGTTTGTATGATATCGTATATTTTGAATAAAAGCGGCTATGGAACGAAAGGCAGAAGACCCATCCTTGGATATATATACAAAGAGAAAAAATACCTCCTTCCTTAATGTGGTTCGCTTTCCTAAACTTGTATAAACTAGAATAATTTGAGATATTCGTTTGTGACGTCATAAGTAAAGTAAAGTTAAGTGAATAGACAGTTAACATTTTCACAGATTATGTATTTCTCTTGCCGCTTCAACAACAAATAATAGAAACAAAATAAAATAAAGGGGCTCCCATACAACTAACCTTTATTTTAACTGTTTTTATAGAAAATGGTACGGAACCCTTCGTGCGGGAGTCTGACTCGCACTCGGCTGGTTTTTTTCAATTAAACTACTTTATACAAGTTCTTTCGAGGAAAGGGGGAATTTCACGTTAGATAGATTCACGCCTTCATTCTCAAAAGAGGCACAGCACATGAAACGTATGTTCCAGTGCCACTTTTATATTATATCGCAGTGATAGGTTGCTAGCCCGTCGCCCACCACACACTTCAACCCTGTTCCCTTAGTACGACTCTTACGACACCCACAGGAAGAAAGGGGGCGGGCGATGCTATACTAATCCACAGGGGATCAAATTAAAATGACAAAATTTACATTTACGAGTATAGCATCAATATACAAATCGAATATAACTTTTCAAAAGACATCTATAGCCGTCGCCATTAAATAAGCCATTTAAAAGAGTGTTGAGTCTCGTTTGTCGTGAGAGGAAGACATTAAAATGTTTCTTATACACGAGGGCGTGGTTTACAAGAATTGAGGATTCCCCTCAAGACGTATCACTTTAACCTGCGGGACATATGCATACCCTTTCGAACGATCGGAGCGTTAAGATAAGTCAACAGGCTTGTGTAATGTCTCCTAAGATTTTTTTACGATGCCATTAGACACAGTTTTAGGAGAGGGACAAATGTTGGTATGGGAGCAACTACAATTAAAGAACAGAATTACTCAAACAAAAATATCAAAGATGGACCTCCCTGGCGGCTGCCGAAACGATTCATACTAAGTGATATAGAAGTATGACGTCGATTGCGATTTGTACTAAACGTTGTTTGGAAAGTCAAGTATATGGCTTTTCATAGTTGTACAAGTTTGTTTCTATAAATGCGTAAGGATTCTTTTGGTAGCTTCAAATTTACTTAACGACAATAGAATAAACTTTCAAGGTCCATATATATATTTTTGATTTTTATTATATTTTTCATTTTATAATTCATAACAATAATTTGATGGTTAATGTACATTTTGCAACACAACGTTATCAATTTTAAGATGAGGTCACCCTAGTGTCGTTTTCCCATGCTTAAAATTACATTAATTCTACGCAACCATTCCTACGGAGAGTTACGCAATCGACTAGCAGGTATAAGCATTGTATCACATATATATATCATCTTAAGTTACAGAAAAAAAAAATCAGTGTGATATAAAGCACTTTTGAAATCTTGTTAACATTACCTAACTACATATATTTATTTAGCTGAACCATAAACCTTAAATATCATGATACACACTAAATTGGGTGTAGCTATCATTTTATCGAAACGCATTACGTCGATTTACATTTCGCCGAAAACTATTCCACGAATTTCATTACGTTGTATTTCTTGTTCACATAATCATCAATTCATAGTTTTTTATTTCATCGAACAACTTTTCATCGTTAATCGTTCCGAATTTGTCTCAAATCGTAGCGTAACGATTCATCGATTTTACTTTTCATAGAATAGTTAGTTCTGTATAGTATTAATTTATCGAAACACGGTTCAATGTTGATAGGTTCCATATATTTTTGTTGCCACGATCAATATTTCATTTTCCTACCTATAGGTCATTTCGTCTGAGTATATAATACCTAATGGATAAAATGGGTCCACATTGACTCTTAAGTACGCTTCATATACGATGTAGACGTAATATTAAGCCTAAGTAATATAAAAAAAAAACCGTTCTGGCGCTTCGCCGGCCGCTGCCGCAGCACGGTCGCTGCGCTCGCTAGGCTCGCGCGCTATAGGATCACAGTTCATCTAACACTCCTCCTCGCTTCGCTCGTCGTCGTACCTACACTGGCCTGCCTTAAAGTAGAATAGGAAGGTAATCCGATATCCAGAGGGAGAGGTGGGTAGGCTTAGGGCTCTATGTATACGTCCAAAGTCTCGGTGAAGTACCTACTCAGTTCGTTGAAAGGTAAATATTATCAAGTGACAAACACTGATGAAACGATTTTCTATGAAATAAGAGTTTTGGGAACTGAAACTTATGTTAAAACAAAATTATAGTAACGGCGATTCGATGAACGAGTATGTCGATGAACAAATAAAATATTGAAGTGACATTCGATGATTTAATTTTTGTGTAAATGGTAATTCGAGCAAATGTATGAGCGATCTAACGAAGTTCGATGACTGATTCCTGTGTGATGATAAAATTCTGCGAATAGTGTTATGGGAAACGATAATCGATGAAACTATTTTCGGTAAAATGATGGATTCCCCACTAAATTGCAACATTCTATCAACTTACCGGGGGTAAATTTTTATATGGGGCGCAGTTCAGGCTACCCAAATGTATCACATTTGGCGGCACTGGACGGTACCCCTCAAACACTGGATCAATATTCACCATCAGAAGTTCCACTTTCTTCTTCAACTCCTCGAGCGGGGGCATGTCCGCGCCAAATACTTCTCGAAGCATCGCGTCCTCTTTCGCTTCATAGGACATACCAATTTGGAGCATTTGATAGCGAGTGTACATCTCTGTCACCTTCTCCCATAGCGTGAGATTATAAAGCCGCGTTCGGAGGCAATCCGGGTACAGGATTGGATTACTAGGAGCACCCATGTGCTGATACTGTTCCTCGAATGCACCGAAGGAGCTCATCCAGATGACTCGTGCACGGAAGACATGGGACAGTGCCAGAGCGGGCCGCGTCCACGCTTGCGCAATCACCAGGTCGAACCCCTTTTCATCTGCAATCAGCTTCTTCACCGCCTCCGTTCTCATTTGTGCTGAAAATATCTCGATATTGGCATCCATCGCTGTGTCTATTTGCGTCGACAAGTCTGTCTCTTTTCCAGTCGCGGCTTTAACGTAGCGGTTGATCCATATAGGGTAGGATACGTCGTGGAGGTCGATCTCTGTGAGGTTGGGTGGTGCCTGGTTGGGTGGGAAGGCAGGGTCAGTGGTGAGGATTACAACGTGGTGGCCGCGCCGAGCCAGCTCCTGCGCTACGGGACGGAACACGACCTGGTTGCTGAATGAGGGAATGGGCACCACGATCAGCACTCGCGCTGCGTCCAGAATACACGCGTAAGCGCAGACGATCACCACCGCACAGCGCCATCCATGCGACATCTTCGGGTTGATTCTCACAAATGCGCTCAAAGTACGCGCTAACACTTTACGATTTCAGACGAAATGATAAAAAAGGCACGAACTGATTAATGTATCTAATGGTAATGCATTTCGAATCTTATGAGGAGATGCATAATTCGATATTATTTCGATACCTATTTCGATGTTGAGACCGCTATCTCTAAAGCAGTATTAGCTACCATGGTCAATTACAATTTATGTTAGGTTAAGTAAAGATTATAATTATAAGTAAGGCCTTACGATTTTATCGGAGCGGAGAAGCCCTAGGATCGGTACAGTATGAAGCCGTCACTCAAACCAGTAAAGATTAGTTACCTACTTTATTTTTTATTTTTTACCTATGTACTTAAAAAGCAGATATTTATTAACAAGAATAAAAAACGGAGATTTATCATATGGTATAAGTTAGGGGGGGTTAGGGGACTATGTTGGGTAGAGCTGCCCTGTCGTTGAAGCCGAAAAAATGATTTACTGATCTGAATATGTGCCGAGTCCCGCGAATGCACATACTTCTGGATCATATTTGACCTTAATTAGCCTATTATTACAGTTAGGGGTCTGTCCCAGCGCTTGGCAATAGCTTCACAAAGATGTTTTATAAAGGCGAACATTTGTGGAGTAAAGACTCCGTCGACTAATGCGACGACAGGGGTAAGTTGCGTGACGTTTCTCGCAGGCGTTACTATATTTACGTTTTTTTCTCTTATTCTACGGATTTTAGAATGGATGCTACCAGGCGAGATATGTAAAAGGTGGCGTCGGTGTCTACGACACGGATATCGAATAACGCCTCCCTCTGTGCATCCCAAACGCCGCGGCAGCTGAGGTCTCCACGAAGTCCACAGTCTCCTTCAGTGATGATCGGTTCTTTAGTAACATTTCCCCAAGCGTTTTAGGATAGTTCACAAAACAGGTCTCTGATTCCATTGTGAGTTTTGCAGCAGAGTGCACACTGAAGTCATCGTTGCCGCACCAATCGCATGATTTGGGCATTGAAACGGGTGTTCTATGGTATCGTAGTGCCAATGAGTCTCTGAATTCTAGTGGGGATAAATAAAGTTGTCTTTCTTTGTCGGTATCACTGATAGCCTGATGGACGATTTTGTTTCATTTTTCTTAAACAATGTTCGATTGCTCGTTTTTTTATCGGTGAGAGTTTATAGAGTATAGGGTCCAAGAGCTTATACGCTTGAGAGTCTTTCGGTATCAAGCATTCTTTTCTTGCGTCTCTAAGGGATACCTGCAACTTGTTGACAAGCCGCTTCTCGCGCGACTGAGCGTCCCCCGTCACACTCGCACCGTGCAAATTAGAACGAGGACAGTAGATCCTTCTCGACTCGCGTCGCGGCGCGGCGTCAGTTGTGCTAGCCCCTCTGGTATTGACAGAGTTCCAAGCGTTTATTTTAGAGTGAGGCGGATGACATGATGGTGCAGCCTTTTATGGAGTTGTCATAATTAAAATTTGTCATGCCTTTGTGAACTAGTAAAGCAAATAAGTCGGCTTCAAGAGAAGTAACGTCACCTCCTAGTAAGTTTGGCAGAAAACTGGAGCGTAGTGTGTTCGTTAGGGGTTCGAAGGATCTTAATAGGAACGACCATTTAAATTGTGCCGCTTTGGTAAGAGCGGTGTGAAGCTGACGTGACGGTCCCGCGTTCAAATACTTCAAATCCCAGTTCTTAAATAAGATTCACTCATCACGCTCGCGACGCAATATTAGAATCTTTCACTTTATCGGGACTCAAAATAAGAACTCATAAACAACTATGCTCTCTTGTTATGCTGAGGGGTCAGAATCTTATTTATGATCATAATGCACACAAACAATTACATAATTGCATTTGCAATTTTTGGACAAACGCTCATACAGATGCCCGGATGAGTCCAAGTAATTTTACTAGCGTTGTTTAGACAATAAAATGTTTTTTTATAGGTACGTGTCTAAGTATATATTGTATGTTCCAATAACGAAGTGCATTTATAAGTCATTTAGGGTACGAACGTGAGCTGTAATAGTGATTATGAATCACGACAAAGCATTTTAGTACGGTATCATTGGGAAATAAACGTCTTTTGCACGATCCTGCATAAAGTTATTAACGGTCATACGGATTTAGGTATATTAAATAAAATGAATATTTCTGTTCCGTGCCCAAAGGCAATATTTACTAGACTGCAAACGCTACAGCTAACTGACCATTATGTACTTATTATAGAACCTTTTTAGCTGTGTTGCCTGCAGTAATAATATTGCCACAGATGCTGACTTTGGCGTCAGTGCGTATGTAGCCCAAAGCTGCATATAGCGCTTAAAGCTTAGCGAGTAGCGAAGTGAAACGAACGTACAATAATTTTGCACTCGCTAGGTGACTGGCAAAGGCACCAAGCGCGCAGTGCGGCCGGTTGCGAACACTCTAGAACATTCGTTTTACTAGACTACTCGCTAGGTGATTCGCTAGGCTCTAGATACTGAGTAAGCCACCTGTAAGTGCGACATTTACCATGACCACCTTCGAGCTCCGTGGGAGTACGCTGGATGCGGGTGGCATAGAACTAGTCACTTTCGCACTTTGGGGAAGACCTATGTCCAGCAGTGAACGACTTTCGGCTGACATGATGACTCTCGAACTTAGGTACATATTTAATCGTTATTTGAGCGAAACATGTGCCAAATAAACTCTCAGTATTTATAATATAATATAAAATAATATACAGAGTGCTCGATATAACTATGTAGGAATTTAATGAGGAGATAGACTGGACTATTAGGAAGAGTTTGAACATTATATGTCTTAGTCCAATCTGTGATAGTTTTTTTAAAATCGAGTTTAAACTCTTCCTAATAGTCCAGTCTATCAACTACTTAAGTTCCCACATCGTTATTCCGAACTCGCTGTATACAGTTAGGAATCTACGGTAGTCTAGTGGTTTATGCATACGGCTGTCAAACGGTAATAGTCGTGGGTTTGAATCCTAGCCTGTACCAATGAGTTTTTCGGAACTCTCACTTGATATTTTCTGTTAGTATTTCGGTGTAGGAAACCTGCATACATCTGCGAAAAAATTGAATGGTGTACATGTGTATATGCTCAAGGGGTAACTATACGGAGAAAGCGTAGCACCACCTCTCCACACCCCTGAGCCGCTCACGCACGTCTATCATGGGACGGCCGCGACATACTCTCGATTTTTCTCGCACTACCTCACCTCTTGATCTAAGTGTTCTAATAAGAGAGAGACGGATAGTGCGAGAGAAAAATCGAGAGAGCTCGCGCGCCGTCGCGTGATAGCCGTGCAGGAGTTGCTCCTGGTCGTTTTACGACGGCAATTTCCGGGGCCCATCTTATGAGCGGCTAGTCACCGCCTGCCTCGATAACTTTGTGCGCAACATTGTTATGGCCGGTGTCCGGACCTCTGCGCAATAGCCCAGGTTCATAATCTACCCATATCTCATCACCAGACACAGACACAGTTCTCTATACACTTTACCCACAATTACCACCTTAGTCCCAAAGCCTGTTGGGACCGGTTCACGGATATCGTTGAACTTGAACGCATTCAAGTCACGGGTACCGAGGTATTTAATAAGTTAGTAGGTAGTTTCAAATAAATATAATCGTTCGTTTAACAAACTAATATTACGGAACATACATATTTTAAACGTGCCGACGTAGGTTAAAATCAAGTTAGTTAAGAGGAAAATGATCGCAAAGGAAAGACGATCATAAGACCGTCTTCGCAAAAGACTATCTTTTGCAGTTCTAATTGCCTTTTTAACTTGCTTTGATTTTAACGTTTCGCTTAGTCAGCATCTTAAACAGGACAACGAGCATTAGTGCTATACAGCTGAGCAGCGCGATGGCGAATACAAGCAGTTCTTCATCGACGAAGTTCACCCAGCTGATGGTTATTTGGGGAGCGCGCCTGTGCGTCCCACGGCGGCGCAACGTTCGCTCTACCCACCACACCGCGCGGGCGAGGGAAGTCTCCGGCCGGTCCTGCATCTCCTGGACTAGCAGCTTGGAGCGGGAGCGAAAGCTGGAATCATACAAGTTATATCGGGATCAGAACAAAATCTTCTGATTTGAAAATTTATTCGTGACACAGTAATACGAGACAAAAACAAAACAGCAATGAGCACAGGTTTGCTCGTGTGTACAAGTCTAAGGGTTAGGGTAACACAATTTTGAATGCCCTGGGGATAGATATGGTCTCAACTCCGCTTGCCCGAATTTGATTGTGTACCGTGAACAGCGTCAATCTGTGTTGCTTAAGCAAGGATTGAGCACCTCACCTTTAGTATAAGATAATTTTCCAGATCATTGCTGTAGTCCGATAGTAAGTTTCTGCTCCTAAAACTCAAATGATTCCATCATTTTTAGCTTACCCTGGGTCTTTAATAATCTCCTCAATGGCTGCCCTCAATTGTTGATCAGTCAGTGTATCCAGAGCGAGCCGCTTCCCGACACCAAGCCGCTCGTATTGCTCAGAGTTGTACCACTGGTCCGCAAGCATTGGGAACGCCAGCAGAGGAACGCCGGCGCGGAGAGCCTCGTCCGTGGACTGCAGGCCCGCTTGGGTGATGAAGAGGACTAGCTTTTTATGTCCTGCGTTGAACGATAAAATTATACAGCACACAATAAAGTATAAAGACCAAGCCAAGTGCGTGTCGGGCCACGCGCAGCGTACGGTTCTGTAGTTGCCTGCCTGTCTTAGTGACATCGATCGGCGTGATGTGTTATTGCGTCGGCCGAATTTGTACGAAAATTAGCCGTTCCAAGTAAACATAAAGGTGACTATTACTCTGTAACTACTTATGCTTACTTATACGTGATCTTCCTATCAAATTCATAAAGTGCAAGTGTACTACTGCCACGAAATTGTTCACACGACCCTGAGGCTATTGAGCTAGCAGGGACGACGACGGCGACACATAACTTGAACAAAAATTAGGGCTTTAAAGCCCAATGTCTTGCAAACGAATCGCTGTGTTGAAAAATTGTTGTAAAAACCCGTTTTTGAATTAGCTAGCTAACGTTACCCCACACCATGGGTTTAACGAGAAAAAAAAAAATTTCCCCAGGTATGCGAAGGACCTTCCTTAATTCGGAAACGTATAGTATTTATTGGTGCTAAGAGCAACTCACTGAGCAGGTCAGGCTGCGGTAGCCAGGCAGATGTGCGCACGTTAGCCGGCAGTCCCTTCGGAGGGTCCTTCCACTTCCACAGCACATCGTACGGCAGCGCCGCGAACACCCGGCTGAAGATCGCCATCCGGTCCGGCGGCAGCAGCGCCGGGTCCGTGTTGGTGCCGAAGCTCATGTAGATCACGCCGTGCTGCGAGGAGTCCATCCAGGACTGCAGCTCCTGGGAATAAGATGCTATCACTGATATTATAAAAGCGAAATTTCATTGATGTTGTCAGTGAGTGATAATAAGGAGAGACTGAAGGAAATTGTCTTTATCCTACTTACTAATGCGAAAGTTTGGATATCAAATATTTGTTTGGATGTTTGTTACTCAATCACGTTTAAACGGGTTATCCGATTTGGATGACATTTTGCATGTTTGTACTTAGCCTGGTTGAAAATAATGGACTACAACATTAGATAGTTTCATCAAAATCGGTTCAGTAGTTTTTGCTATTTGCCATCAAAAATATACTGGTTGTCATCGCCGCTTCGCGAGGTCGACTTGACAACAAAAGATGGCGCTGTTACGTATACTTACACTACTTTATCCCATCAGTTATTTTCAATTTTGATCTGCGGGTCACCTTAACTCCATCAATTTTTTATGTTTCATATGGTTTGACGGAGTTTATACGCCAACAAAAATCTGGAGAATGACCTACTAAGGCTCTCATCTGCGGCTCGTGTGAACAATCCCGCCTCTGATGTATTTATCAACATAGCTTACTTGTATCACAATGTACTATTATTCCGGGAATCATCATCTAAGGGGGCGAAATACGGCGCAAAAGTTTGTAAGGAGCTACGTTTTAAACGAGTTCCACGCGGACGAAGTCGCGGGCAGAAACCAGTATTATACATACCTACTTACAGCAGCAATCTGGGGGAAAGCCAGTGCGCTAAGACAAGCCAAAGGGTATTAAATAAAATAAAAAAAATAAAATAAATAAAGCGTTTATTCACAAAAACAGTACATATTTAAGTTTACTTTTCTACTTCCGCCAAACTGTACAACAGTTTGTTGGCAGAAATAAGCTCCCATTTTTTACTGTTTTAAATTAATTAAGTACCTTAACTAGATATTGTAGTAGTGTAAGTTAGAAATGTAAGTTCAATATAAATGTTATTCCGTAAACTTTCTTAACTAAGTAATTAAACTTATTTTATCTTCCCTTTGTTTTAACATAAGCTTTTTTAACTTTGACTTAAAGGTATTCTTGCTGGCGCTTTTTCTAATATTTAACGGTATATTGTTATAGATTTTAGGAACGAGATAAGATCTGGTTCTCTTACCATAATAATTGCTTACTCTAGGCACAATTAACGCCTCATTGGCCAGCTTTCTCCGCAAAATTGTATTAGTTACAGGGACCTTAAACTCGCACAAGTTAAATTGTTCTAATGCAATTTGGAACGACACCTTCTCAGAGACTGGCAACATATTACATTTGACGAATAAGTTACTATAATCCAGTTTACAAGCTTGTTTTGTCTTTTTATCTACTAGAGCTTTCATAAACCTTATTTGTAGGTGTTTAATTTTATCAAGATAGGTTTTAAATGTTCTACCGTACGTACTTAGTCCATAAGAAAGTATCGAATCAGTGAGTGCATAGTAAACTGTATATAAAGTCGCTCTATCTGTGAAAAACTTAAGGTGGTGGAACTTCACAAGCACCGCCCGGAGCTTATCACAAACCATCTCCACGTGTGCGCTCCAAGTGAAGCGGGAGTCTATTGTCAGGCCCAGGTACTTGTACCTCTCCACCACCTCAACCCCCTCACAGTGACAAGAGGAGGGGACACCATTATGTAGGCAGTCGTAGTCATGGCCTATAATCTTTGGTTCTCCCGTTATACACTTACTGTAGGGCGAGTAAATGTGCATACACTTGGTTTTAGCAATATTAATTATGATACCATTGTCATGCGCCCACTTAATGATATTGTTAAGGTCCTCTTGAATACAATATTCTATATTTTTTATATCTTTACTAGAGTAGACAAGGCAAGTGTCATCTGCATACATATAGGTCCTACAGTGCTTAACCACGTTACACATACTGTTTACATGCATGATGTATCCCACGGGACCGTACACGGAGCCGGTTGGTACCCCACAGGTTATCTGCGCGCTACCACCCGTAACGCCGCAAACAGCAGTCCTCAGAGTACGCTCGGACAAATAGGCCTGCAACCACTTATTGACCGGGCCGCTAACCCCACATTCGTCCATGGCACACAGCAGCTGGCGGTGGTCCAGCGTATCAAAAGCTTTTTTGAAATCGATGTAGACCACCACCACCTGCTGCCTGTCGTTAAGACTGCTGTTTACGTCGTCAGCAAACCGCGCTAGCGCCGTCGCCGTGCTACGGCCCCGCCGGAACCCATGTTGAGCATCATTTAATATATTATTTTTCTCTAGGAAACCACTTATTTGCTCAACTATAAATTTTTCGACTATTTTATTTACTACCGACAGTATTGCTATTGGTCGATAATTTGCATAGTCCATATGCGAGCCTTGTTTGTAGATTGGTCTTATTAGAGCAGTCTTTAACTCAAGTGGATATACACTCTTCTGTATACACAAGTTAATAAACAGAGCGATAATGGGGCTTAATTTTGATTTAATAAATTTTACGTCACGTACTCGTATTCTATCCTGGCCAGGTGATTTATCAATATTCAAGTTATTTATTATTTTGATAATATCAAGATGAGTGGCTTTCCGGTACCTTATTGATAATTGAGGTTTATTTACATAATCAGCTCTGTTTAAAAACTTGTGGTTGCAGTCGTGTTTTATATTTAATATCTCTTGAGTAAAAGTAGTCGAAAATGTATTACAAATATTGATTAAAGATTCCCTTTTTCCTAGGTATTTTTTTATTACATCATCCAAACTGACTCCCATCCTTCCCGTCCAGCTATTAATCTTGTTCCATACTTTTTTCATGTCTTTTTTACATTGTAAAATCTCCTCCCGCCTGTACTTATTTTTGGCATTATTTATGCATTTATTCACTTTATTTCTGTATCTATTATACTCTAGACGCATATTCATGTCAAGTGGTTTACTTTTCCACCTACGGAATAGCTTATCTCTGTATTTTATCATTAATTTCAATTTAGCAGTTATCCAGGGCTTAGAAACCCTTTTTTTTGATTTTATATTTTTAACCATAGAACTGTCATAAATATTGCCAAAAATACGCTTAATCCTCTCATAAAGCAACAATGGACAGTCACATTCACATACCATTAGTTCGTGCCACGGATACTCATCCAGTTTCTTTTCAACACTTTTATTACACAAACGCATACTTTGACACTTGTTGTAGCACTGATCTCTGACCACACTTATATTACTATTATATCTCACCCCAACTAGGTAATGATCTGAAATTTTACACGTGAGCAAAAAGGACGAAACACTAGGTGCCGCTACCCGGGTCCATATATGATCTAAACAAGAGCGTACCACCATGCCGTTACGTATTTCTTCACGCGTATAGTCTGTGATTGTACACTGTAGACCCATCTCACACATAGTATCAAGGTATCGCGTAGCAGAATTATCCAAATTGGAATCCATGAGATCGATGTTCATATCGCCCAAAACAACAACATCACATTGTGGCGGTATGTTATTCAGTAGTTGCTGCATCTCGCTTGTGAAAGTATACCTATTTGTGTCTGGTGGCCTATATACGGCCACAATATGAATGTCCGCGCGTCCTTGACCCTGCGTCAGCTGTCCGTGCATTATCTCGCACGCCGTACAAGTAATATTAATCGCCGTAATGTTGTGCATTTTTTTCACAAAGATAAGTAACCCGCCACCTCTCCTCTCTTCTCTCGTGAAGGCGTAGGAGTTATATCCATCTAGTTGGAACAATGGGAGTTCAATTGATTTAATGTTTATTTCCGATAGTATAATCATGGCGCAGTTATCTTGACAATCTTCCAGGAGTGTTATTAATTCATTATAATGTTTTCGTAATGAGCGTATGTTTAAATGGATTACTATGAAATCGGAACTATTTTCATTTATATTATTGCACCATGAGTTTGAGCTTATGTACTTAGTGTATTTAATATTAGATTGGACTGACTGAAGTATGTCGTTGAATTTTAAAATGAATATTTAGGCATAACCAATTTCACACAGCCCAAATTGCTGCCAGGCTGTGAATGAGAAATTATCATTTGATTGCAGCTTTGATATTCGCTAAATCTTCATCTGTGCGAATTACAGTTATTTTTTTGTTGTTTGGATCATCCCGTCTAAGCAGAATTTTATTATCTTGTACCCATACGTATTTGAATGGATCAGGCTTAAGCTCGCTTTTAACACGCCACAAGAGCTGCTTCATATTTTTTGTGAGGTCTTCGTTGATGTAAATTTTGGTGGCATCACCACTTTCGCCATAGATGTCCGCATTAGTTATTTTCATCTTTCTCTTAGCCATCCACTGATCACGCGCAGTTCGCGTGTTCAGGGAGACGACGAGCGAGCGCGGGCGGGGCGCCCGCGGGCGGGGGGATCCTTCTTCGCTACCGGCGGCAGCGCGGCGGTCCGCGCCCGCTAAGCCGGCCGGCTTTTCTTCACCTACCCTCTTTACCTCACAAATATCATTCGGCTTCAGCCCCAATTTTACTGCTATTTTTTTCGCTGTTTCTAAGACATCTTCTTCCTTTGCCCACTGTACTCCATAAAGTTCAACATTTTTTTCCTTTTCTTTGTATTCCAGCTTTGCAATCCTTTCTTCCAAAGCCTTATTTCGCAATTCCAGGTGCACGTTCTTGTTTTCTAACGCTTTAATTTTATTTTCAGCTTGGCCCTTAAATTCGAACAAGCATTGATACTGCTCCGAATAGAAGCTGACATCTTCCGTGAGCTTGTCTATTTTATTCTGCAGGCTATACAGGATATCCATTTTCCGGTTTACTTGTTCTAGCACGCTCTCGGCCGTCGCATTCTTTTCCATTGTAATTTTTGGAGTTTTTTCAGCTGAAGAACTCACACAACTCTCACACACATCTTTTTTCACGTTCTTTCCGGCACATTTTTTGTGAAACACGGCATCACAATATTTACAGTTTATCAAGTCATGTAGTTGTTTCTCAGATACATATTGCCTGCATTTTTTACACTGTGCCACTGTGTTGAAATGAAACGATATGAAAGTGCATGGAAAGTGCGGATTAAACATAACATGTCAATAGTTTCTATTTCGGCACCAAGTTGCAGTTAATAATTAAAAACTGAATATAAAAACCAAGTCAAAGAGTGTTATACCCATTTATTAGCTTGCTGTGCCAATATATAGAAAATCGTGATATAAAAATTGGTTTACTGGTTTAGATTTAAACAAAATTAAACAGTCGGGTTTCGACTGCTAAAACATTTTTCTACTCCTGTACCGTTATCTGTCATTTATATAGTCTTTAGCTCATACACAATAACATTGATAATAAGTCGTCGAAACTCTATGCTCTATGGCCCATAAACGCACACTTTAGTGTACTTTTTTGGTTCATACATTTTCCATAAAAGCACTGTTTACCACTATGTCAAATCATCATTTTTTTTAAATCAGCCACTATATTGCAGTGGTGCCAACTTCATAATAAAAAAATTCGAAATAAAGAAGTTTTAATTACCATCAAATATTTGTAAAACATAAACTATTTACTAAAATAAAAATAAGGGATAAAGGCGTGAATGTATGTATGTATGTATGTATGTATTGTGTGTTAATATACATATTTTACCAATTATTGGTATTATTTATAAACACAAACCGATCAGCAAGTGGAAGGAAATTAAAAACAAAACAGACCATAAACAAGAGGTGTCAATGTGTCATATTTCTAATTTCCCACCAAAGTTCCAGTTCAAAATTAAAAGACGAAATGTGATAACTATTCGTTATTAATAACATAATAACTTACTTAAGGTTTGATTAGTGTTTGTGAATTGAAGAAAAATGTGTACGTTCCTTTTAAAATGGACGAAGAAGAAAATAACTGCACCGCTGAGGAAATTGCGTGAGTAGTAATAGAACTAACGGAAAACTTACTGCCTGAAAAGTCAAATGCTATTTATTTAAAATTAGTCGTAGAAAAAGTATTGTATGCAACGGTGTATAACTTGGTCTTAAAACGCTCGTGCCGTCTTTAATTGCGATGCTCGCCAAGGCTCACATCGCAACTCACGACACTCGCGTTTTAAGACCCTACTTAAACAACAGTTGCATAAAATACTATTAGTTGTTGCCAAATCATTAGAAAAATAATGCACTGAGTTTCCCTGTTTCGATAATATATATACAGGATTTAATCAGACAGTGGGGGGAAAATCTGAAACTACAAGAGACACGGAAATTTGCTCTCAGGAGTCACAAGAATTTTAGAAAAATATAAAACTGCATTTTTATAGATTTTCAAAAAAACACTTAACTACACACGGCCGGGAATCGAACCCGGTCCAATCTGTCGAAAAGTCAGCGTTCCTTTTGTTGCGTAAAGTAATAGTGCTGGATGTAAGGAACGATTGTTGCCAAGGAACCCTGTATCTAAGATCATATTTTCCTGGGATCCCAGCATCTAATCCACAATTGACAGAGAAATCGGTGAACATACATAAGAATATATACAGTGGAACCCTGGTACTATGTTTTTGATTATTTAGGTTAAAAACAAATATAACTTAAACTTCTCAAAAGATCTCGTTGTTTCGTGAGTGGAAGACATTAACGTGTTTTTTTCATCCCCTTAAATGTATCGACGCGTAGGTACGCGTCGATACAATGAACAACGCGCGAGAATGACGATGAGGAGGTCCTCATTGTCATTCTCCCATATTAAGTTACTTATATATCTACCTAACGAACGTAGGTACGAAAAGTTACGCTATGCAATCAGTGGGCATGAGAAATCTTCTTAAGTTGCTGAAAAGAAATGAATCAGTGTGATAAAGCTTTAAACATGTCATTTATGTAAATGCTTCTAGCTGCACCGCAAATCCTATACATACTACATTGCAATGCTTCATCAACTTACCTGGGATAGATCTTTAGTTGGTGCGCAGTTCAGGCTACCCAAATGTTTAACATTCGCCGGCACTGGACGGTACCCCTCAAAAACTGGATCAATATTCACCATCAGCAGTTCCACATTCTTCTTCAACTCCTCGAGCGGAGGCATGTCTGCGCCGAATACTTCCCGAAGCATCGCGTCTTCCTTTGCTTCGTAGGACATACTCGTTTGGTGCATTTGATAGCGAGTGTACATCTCTGTCGCCTTCTCCAATATGGTGAGATTATACAGCCGCGTTCGGAGGAAATCCGGGTACAGGATTGGATTCACGGGAGCACCCATGAGCTGGTATTGTTCATCGAATGCACCGAAGGAGCTCATCAAGATGACTCGTGCCCGGAAGACATGGGATAGTGCCAGAGCGGGCCGCGTCCACGCTTCAGCAATCACCAGGTCGAACCCCTTTTCATCTGCAATCAGCTTCTTCACCGCTTCCGTTCTCATTTGTGCTGGAAATATCTCTACTATGAGATCAAACGCTGTGTCTAATTGCATGGATAAGTCATTCTGTTTTCCAGTCGCGGTTTTAATGAAGCGGTTGATCCATATAGGGTACGATATGTCGTGGAGGTCGATCTCTGTAAGGTTAGGTGGTGCCTGGTTGGGTAGGAAGGCAGGGTCGGTGGTGAGGACGACAACGTGGTGGCCGCGCCGAGCCAGCTCCTGTGCTATGGGACGGAATACCACTTGGTGGCTGAATGAGGGAGTGGGCACCACGATTAGCACTCGTGCTGCGTCCAGAATATACGTGTAAGCGCAGAAGATCACCACCACGCAGCGCCATCCATGCGACATCCTCGGGTCGATTCTCACAAATGCGCACAAAGTACGCGCCAACACGTTGCGATTTCTGACGAAATTATTAAAAGAAGACACTAACTGATAAATGTTATGGAAATGTATTTTGAATCTTATTATCAGTTGCATAGATCCGATACCTTTTTTGCTTTTGAGACCGCTGTATACATTACAGTAATTTAGCGACCATAGTCATGACAATGCATGTTAGGTTACGGTCGCACAGATTAGATACCTAAGTAAGGCCACTTCCGTATTTATCGTAGCGGAGAAGCCCTGGGTTCAGTTCAGTATGCAGGCGTCAGTCATGTCAGTAAAGATTCGTTACTACACGTATTCCAGTCCGTCAGTGTAACGCTGTGCTGTAAGTAATTGATCTAGAGAAAAATTCAAAAAATATATGTGCCAAAAAAACAGAATTTATTTAGCTCCTGAAAGGACGGAAAATATTTCTTTATTTGCTTAGGCCCGGAAATGGTTCTCTAAATCATCTCCGAAAATTTTATGTACGAATATCATTTCGCAAGGTAACCAATTTTTCGCATAATGTCATTTCGCCGAATGATTAAGGGTCAACTTATCAAAAGGTTTCGTTTTATTTCCCTATCTCACGGTTACCAACTGTATGCTTGGACTTTTTTTCATAAAGTCACTTTTCAAAGTGCCACCTTTCGAGTATCAGAATGGGTCAGTTTGACTTATATACATTTCGTGGTACTTACCAGAAGACGTAGCACGGTTGGCATTTTATCACTTATCGCTGTGGATAAGACATCCGTCACGTTCTGACAAGTATGCGAGTGCGAGAGTGACGGATGTCTTATCCACAACCATAAGTGATAAAATAGCAACCGTGCTACGCCTTCAGATGTTTTATTTAGTAACTAAGCTATGTAACGTAATTACAAAGCGAGTAAGCGCAACCGCTCACTTGTTTTTTTGACAATGACGGTACCTGAATTATCGCATCATTGGAGATAAGTGTTTACACCATTACTTTTGGACTGTTGCTTGGTGGAATGTATGTATGTAGGTGTACATGTTTTTTTCTTAAACAAACACCTGCCAATTATTTTAACCTAACCCAAACCTTACCTAACCGCCAGCGTGTCGACGTCACCCCGCTTCGCGGGGTGCCTTTTTCCGCTCTAAGGGACACAAGCTAACCCTAACCTTACCTACAAATAATATCACTGTTACGATTGTGTGTTGTTTTTAATACGGGGGCTTCGCTCCCGAACCCGCTTTGTGGGTGACTTCGTCTCCCCACCCCCACTTCCCTCCTTGTAACTGATATAAGAACACGTTGAATAAAATTCTGACTATGTTATGCTGTCTTGTTCTGTGTAGTAAAAAGTTGGCTTATGTAAGACAAGGGAACTGTTGCACTGACGAAACGTTATTCGGTTAGTAGTTGTTTGTCCAACTGAAAGATTTGCCAAATGATAGGTATGCCAAATTTTTTAATTCATTATGATAATCGACTTGACAATAATTCTACCAAATGGATCTGTTGTCATACAAAAATTGGCCATTAGTTACTTGTCAAGGTGAATCATCGGTGAAAAGTTGGTTGGATAGTAAAATTCGGACATAATAAATTCGGAGAAAAGGCAGAACCCCCCCGGAAATAGCAATTCGTGGATGACTTGATTTTGTGAATGAAGCTATGCTGAATCCGACAATAGAGACGAAGAATCAACGAATTCCCATTCCCGCCGAGGCAGATATAACGCTTTTCTCCAAAAACGCAACGAAACGAAATAATATTTCCAATAAACTTCAAACAGCGAACATGTCAAGAACCTATCAAGTTCCCGCGTAACACTGCGGTCGCAAGCCCTTCCATTTGATATCCATTGAAGGGGTTATAAACAATATGTAATCCACAATTTTGTAGTGATCTTGGGTTTACAATAATATTGAAAACACTTCATCTGAACTAAAAGTGTGTACAAAATGTCAAGTCAATCGGTCACCAGGCAGGCAGTAAATTTTCAATTCCTAGAGTAGACTCATGAAAGTCGAACTAAAAAAACCGTTGAAATATACTCTATTCTTGTTGTTGAGTGTCAACGCTTAAAAACTCAATAAACGCTTAAAAAACGATTTAACACATAAACATATATAAAATACAAAAGGTACATTAAAACTAAAACTAACTTAAAAACGACCTTAATAAAACTAAAAAGAATATTCCTAAATTCAGACCCTTTGGCAGGGTACCCATCACGCAGGCAGCATTCCCGCGCTGAATAGCGATTGCAAGCCTTTACGCGAGAAAGCTGCCCGCGCTGCGGTCGCCTGTTGCCTCCTTCAGGCATTTGCTGAGCGCCCCGTGAAGTCCTCGCGCGCCTTTTCCCCACGAGCCAAGAGTCTCGACACCAAACGGAACGGAGAGATTTAACGATATTTGTTGTGATTATTGAAAACATTTAAAATTGCATTATCTGCGCCAATATTTCACCGACCCTGTGTTTATTTTTATTTAAAAAGTTCAAGCGAGAGAAATTATATTAAAAGAGTGCAAAATAAAATAATTTGAAGTAACTAGTTAACTATATGAATACTATCTGAATTATTGTGGAAAGTTGTGGACATAAACAATTATTAACAAAAACAGTGAAATCTAAATATCAACGGATAAAAATCTAAAGTAAGTAGGTACCTTATAATTCCACGGGTACCTGTGGACATCTAAGTGAAAGTGAACTAAGATACATTATTACGTCAATATTTGTTAAAATCCTACGCTTACTATAATTACCTAGCGACAAAATAAACAATCGAAATTGCTAAATCATCTCTCAACGTCTCAACAGCGGATCTTGTCTACAGCGCCATCTAGCGTGATTCAACGGAACTAGTATCTTACTACGGGTTTCTGCGCATGACATTTATCTCTACTTAGTATTGAATACTGCCGTGTCGCCACAAAACGCATTGTGTTTCATCTAGTGGGCGCCACCAGTCCACCCGTAAAATGCAAAACTAATCATTATGTAACTTTTATATCTAAAATTGCTTGTGATAAACACATACCTCATAGACACTGGAAAAACTCATCTGCTAAAAATGCAAAGGATGCTTCCACTATCTTTATTTCAATAAGACGCCAGCCAGCATTGTATAGAGAAAACCAACAACTTACTTAAATATTAAAGCAGCATGGTCCTGTCCTTACTGCGAATTAGTTGCACGTCGATGGAGAAACGATAACAACCCCGCGTCACCTGCAGGCATGAAGCATGCAGTACACAATATTTCATTACCTACTTAAGTGATTTTAGATGAGATAAAATACCATACTATTAACTTTATTATGTTTGAGTAGGCTAAGTAAAAAAAGGAAAATACAGACTCAACTTTGAATTATTTTTCTGTCGAGGAAATTTTCAGCAATCATGTATCGATCAAATCAGTTTTTAAACAATCATATAGTCAAGAATGATATTATATCTGAGAATCAGACCACATTGTTCCTTAATTTAGTCTGAACGGTGTTTCAAATCACGTGATAATTGCCAATGCACCGCCTTAATAAAGAAGTTTGCAAAAAGCGGGAAAAGTTGCCAGGTTTTACGGTATATTATGTAATTCATTCTCACCGCCATGGGTGAGTAACTTACTATTTAGACGGTCATTCAAGATACCTACTTAATACGTATTTCAAGGGTCAGTTTTATAAAGGTTCGTTAGGCGAAATGTCATATCCATGGTCATATCACATGATGATGAATGTCATATGACTGACAAGGTCGAGGACCACGTGGCCGGAGGGCATTTTTCGATACTGAGGTATCGTTATAAAACCGGGTTTAAAGAACCTGTCTCTTAAATTCCGAATTGTAACTTTATAAAGCAGGTTTGTTTGCACCGGCCACCATGAAGTCGAAGACACGTTGTGTATGTCTAATTGTACGACTGGTTAATGAATTGACATTTAAGTTAAAAATGCATTGATTTAACATTCAAGATATTACCTATCTAAGATTCAAGATTATCCCCCTTATTCATAAAACTTAAAATGCCTCTGCTAAATAAAATATGTTTTGTCCCTTTCTGACGAACACTAATGTCAGAGTGACAGATGTTAACGCCATTTCAGCTAAAATAGGCTTGTAATTACGAATACGGCCGTTAACTAGTCTTTATTTTACAGTACTTCGTGTACCTAGACAACGGTTATTCTACACAAGATAAGGCGCGCAATATTTAAGATTCGTAGTATACGAGTATAAACGAAGATAAATGCACGCTACGTTAACTAAATGCGATTCAAACAGTTTAGTTTCGTGTTATGGAAAGCTCTGGCAACGATTGCCCGACCATTTCAATGGATACATTTGTAGCCTACTGGGAAAATAACCTTTATGACCTCTTCAATAAAATAAATCCCGAAACAAAACCCAAGACGAGAAGTTTAGATAGATTAGCAAAATATTTTAATACCTACAATCAATCTCAATTTACTTAAGATATCAATGCTAGTGATGTTGTGAGCTGAATAACCCGCGAGACAGCATTAAAAAATAAAAACGAGAAAGTGACTCTGACAAAATTATCGAACCTGCTCCCAAAATTTCCCGAGAATCGGTTGAGAAATGTGACCTCTAGATGAATACAGCTGGACAGCAGGACAGACAGACGGACACCGTTCGTTCGTTTCACTCGCTCATTCGACAAGTTCAGTTAACGTTTGCAATACGAATTATTTACTAGCGACAGAATTTTTTAAACAGGCGCCAGTTTCTGCGCAAACACACAATTTATATAACCCCGGGATCAAACGACTGCAGATAACCCTCAACTGCATATACGTTGACCGAGGACCTTATTTGTCTGGTTGACGTGACTGGTGACCGAGGAGCTGGCGGCTTTCTCGCGCAACGCATCATAATTGCAATTCAGCGAGGAAATGCCGCCGGCATCCTCGGTACTACGCCTCGAGGGCCTTTTTTGATTTAACTTCGTTTTAATCTAATTAAGTTAATGTTAGTTAACATCTAATATTATATACTTTAGAAAATAAATGTGTATTAGAAAGTTAACTACCTATTATTAGCGTGGGTAGACAAGGTGGACTAGGGTAGACAACGTCCACTGCTGGATATAGGCGTCCCCCAAAGAGTGCCAAAGTGATCGATCCCTCGCCACCCGCATCCAGCGGACTCCCGCAACATTTACCAGGTCATCAGTCCACCTTGTCGTGGGCCTACCAACGCTGCGCCTTCCGGTGCGTGGTCGCCACTCGAGAACCTTTCCGCCCCGATGGGCAATTACAGGCTGATAATCATGATGATGGTGACGTAGTATAAGCACAGCTATATAATGTATGAGGTTTTGGTTAGGTAGGTATTCATTACGCAAGAGCCTAGACAAAAAAATGCGAACTCTAAACACGAGTTTCTTGTCAAGGCTCTTGCGTCGCTGCGCAAATATGAACATGCGCGGAAGGCGTGGCGTGGCGTGTATAATCTAAAGCCGCGAGAGGGAATTATAAATTGGGTCTTTTTAATGACCCAATTTACATTAAAATCTACTACGATTCAAACAGGAATAACTTGATTTGTGATTAAAAATCAGAATTGTAGATTAGCAATCTCAATATAAACGCTATTACGCGACTATCATTCTCTCTTTTTTTAGGGTTCCGTAGTCGACTAGGAACCCTTATAGTTTCGCCATGTCTGTCCGTCCGTCTGCGGATAATGTCAGTAACCGATAGCACTTGAAAGCTGAAATTTGGTACTAAGTAATATGTATATCAATCACGCCGACAAAGTGGTAAAATAAAGAGTGGACAAAAAATGTTTTATTAGGGTACCTCCCCTATACGTAAAGTGGGGAAAACAAACGTTTTTTCATTTCAACCCTATCGTGTAATATATTATTGGATAGGTATTTAAAAATGAATAGGGGTTAAGAAAATCATTTTTTGATGATGTTAATATTTTCGGAGATAATCGCTCCAGAAGTAAAAAAAATGTGTACCCCCCCCCCCTCTAACTTTTGAACCGTAAGTTTTAAAAATATGAAAAAAAATGAAAAGTAGAACTTTATAAAAACTTTCTAGGAAAATTATTTAGAACTTGATAGGTTGAATAGTTTTTGAAAAAAAAAATACAAAATCTTTTCTGAAATAAATTTGTAATTTAACAGTATAAGTAGTTGTTTAGTGCACCTGTAATGTCTACAAAATCACAATGACATGACCTGCTTTCAAATAAAGTAAAAACTGTGAAAATCGGTAACAATAAAGAATTATACCATAAAAATCATATTCCATACTTTAAGCTCGCGCGCAATAGTTTACTTAATTTGCCGATAGATGTCGCTGTACGCGGAACGCTCATATCGTACATGGCGGAGTTAAGATTTTTCCTGATTTAATGGGGTCGGAGCAGGTGCGCCCATACATTAGGTCGCACATTTGTCGTGCTCGAATTGTCTTAGTTGTCTTTGGTCGTTCGTTGTCTAATAATAAAATTGTTCGCTAAGTATTGCTTGTAGGGTTTTAGCTTTCTGTACTTAATATGTCAACTCAATGTAACAAATAGCCCATTTTTTTACGCTTAAGTGGGGACACTTACTGTGAAGGACGGAAAACTACGGAACCCTTATAGTTTCGCAATGTCCGTCCGTCTGTCTGTCTGTCCATCTTCGGCTTAGCTCAGTAACCCTTACAACTAGAAAACTGCAATTCGGCGTGGGTATATTTATAAACCAATCACGCCGACAAAACAGTAGAATAAAATACAGAATTTTTTTTTATTTCCCCTACATGTAAATTGGTGACGTAGTAACAAAATAATCCATATACGAGTACTATTTAGATTTAACCTTAACTTTTTTTTTAGTTAACAGATTGTACAGCAAAAAAAGTGCGAGTATTATGCTGTCAAGCAGCGCGAAGGCTAAAGTAAGCTGATCTCCATCGACGTAGTTCACCCAAGTGATGGTATAGGGGGGTGCGCGTGCGTGCACCCCACTGCGGCGCAGCGTTCGCTCCACCCACCACACCGCGCGGTCGAGGGCAGACTCTGGCTGGTCCTGAATTTCCTGGCCCAGCTTCTTGGAGCGAGAACGGTAGCTGCAATCATACAAAACATACTTGACGTCGTATATAGATTCCAAAAAAAATAACCTTAAAATTGCCATTAATATGAAAAAAAAAACCGACACTGGCAAACTTGCACTCTTCCAAATGATAGACGTAGCTGAAAACTAGGTTTTCGTAAGTTTGCCAGTGTCTGTTTTTTTTTCTCATATTAATGATAAGTTTAAGGTATTTTTTTGGATATATACATATATACGGCGTCAAGTAAAGAAGAGATAGAAGTCACAAAAGTGGTTTAAAAACAAGGACGAGAGCAGGATATAGAAAATGGTTAGGCTAATTAACTCTAGTCTGCATAACAGGCTTTTGCTCGTTTGGTACGAGTACGTAACATTCCAAAGACATTTGTTTTTTTTTAATATCTCTTATATTTAATGAATTAATCACAGGTGTACACTTAATCATTACACCCCGTATATTACATGTCACTTTATAAAATTGGACTATTCGTTTGCACGAATTGCACGGTCATGTTACCATTTTTTACTGAAGTAGACAGCAGCATAGCAGCCTCATAGTTCATGTTAGGTCCATGGGCGCTGGATTAACCAGAAAAAAAAGCGTCTTACGACCGTCATTGCGTACGTTTAAAATAGCGATATGTAGTGAATTCAATCAGCATTATTTGCTGAGCACAGTGTTGTAGGTTAGAAAATGTTTACCCAAACAAGTAAAGATAGCGGCACATTGAAATCCAGAATCATATTATTAACGCAGAGGAAGCGCGTCGATCGGCGCACGCGCAAGCTGCCTGACCTTGGATGTAAGAGAAATTGTGTGCGCGCGCTGGGCGTATGATGCTTTTAATCCTCTATTGCTCTCGGGCGTTCAAGTTGTTATACTGCCAAATATCATCACCAATATAAGCTAGTCTTATTCTTAGTCGTTGATGATCCCTTTCTATGGCCTCCCGTCTTTGATGTCAATGCGAGTGACGTAGTTTGCTGGTTCATTTAAGACACCAAAAATGTTCTTGAAATCAAAGTGATGCCTCACCTTGGGTTTTTTATAATCTCCTCAATGGCTTCCCTCAACTGTTGATCAAACAGCGTATCCAGTGCGAGCCGCTTCCCCACACCAAGCAGCTCGTACTGCTTAGCGTTGTACCACTGGTCTCCAAGCAAGGGGAACGCCAGCAGAGGGACACTGGCGCGGAGAGCCTCGTCCGTGGACTGCAAGCCCGCTTGGGTGATGAAGAGTACCAGCTCTTTATGTCCCGTGTGAATTAATTGATATCAAGTAGACAGTAAAGCATTGGGAGCTCGGAATAGAATACGCGAGTCACCTTTTTGACCAGTGTAGCTGGTTTGATTTGCAGGTTGCTCGTAGCGCTATTAAATACAAATACAAAATTTATTTATTTACCTTGTGAGTTATTAAACAGGAAGATTTACAAAGAACATAGTCTAAGAGTATTTATATTAGAGTAATGCAATAGTCCTCACACTAGGTCGAACCGGTGTCGTGAGGACAGGTTTCCAGAAGAATTTAATCCTAACGTGATGCGCATAAATAAGATCAGAGGTAAAGTTAAAACATACATTACTAAAATACAATAACCTAACACTAGGGAAATTAGAGAGTCGGGAATTTAAACCTGTAGAGGGGTGCTCTGTGTGTGTGTGGATGTATGTCTGTGTAGTGTGTGTGAGTGAGTGTTTGTGTATGTCCATTAGTAATGGTGTGTTATTTATTTCATAAGCTTCAGCATGTCTTCAGTCGCCTTATAAAAGAGAGACATCAACCATTTTAAAGGGATATTCTGAATATCTTTGTGAGACAAATTTTGAAAGTTGAGTAGTTTCGATATACTATTTTAAATGTAAGGGTGTAGGAATTGTGGAAAGCGGCGTGAGTAGGGCGTTTTCGATAAAGCTTGTGGAACACGGAAGATCCTTTTGCGCTGGAGCGCAGCGAAATTGGGAGAGTTCGACGTCTTTCGGCGCGTAATTGTGGTAACCCTGAAAATGAATAATTGGCGGACCGAGATCGCCTGAGTTTCGGCAAGAAGTTGGTTCGTTGGATATTGGTAGGGCTTCTTGGCCATTATAATAATTAAATAGGGGTCATAAGGTAAACGTCCTAGTACTGGACGAGCACTAAGGGACATAGTTCTAGCCCTACGCTTAAAAAAACCGCAAATCGATGTACAGTTTAGCCGTTTGGCACACACATACTAGAGGGCAAAACAATTTTTTTAACCCGCAGTTCCTCAAAAAAATTTCCTTAGGGGGGGAATGCCGAAACATTTTTCTTTTTTTATAGAAAAAAATTTTTTTTTTCAGAAACCTATCGTGTGTAGTATTATATGAAAGGGCTTTTCGAGGCAATTCTAAAAATATACCACACCATTACATTTTAGCCATATTTTATTAATTAAAACAAAAATAATTTTCGATACATACCAAGTGACACAGTTCTACTTCAATACCTACCTTAAGTGACTTATGGAACTGTACTACAGATACGGTACATATTAATCATAAAATGATACGTAGTATCCATATATCCAACGGGAAATACCTCTTTAACCCTTTAACTGCGCCTTTTCATCAGTTGGTATAGTTTGTTTAGTTTTTGTCACAAAATATCAAGGTTAGACTCTTGCAGATACGATATACCCAACTAATTAGGTTAGATATTAAGATATAACGTATCATTAATGCATTACCTTAATGTCTTAGGTGGTATCACAAATGATCCGTTATATCTTGATATCTATAATGTATGAAATTATTCATTCATCAAAATTACTTTCTTGGGGTTAGATATTAAGATATAACGGATCATTTGTGATACGATATATCTATTATATCTAATTAGTTGGGTATATCGTATCTGAAAGAGTCCAACCTTGATATTTTGTGACAAAAAACTAACCAAACTACACCAACTGATGAAAAAGCGCAATTAAAGGGTTAAAGAGGGATTTCCCGTTGGATATATATGGATACTACGTATCATTTTATGATTAATATGTACCGTATCTGCAGTACAGTTCCATAAGTCACGTAAGATAGGTATTGAAGTAGAACTGTGTCACTTGGTAATATTAAAAATTAAAAAAAAACTTTGTGCAATTATTTTCAAATTTGCTTTTATGAGGTTAGATATGAAGATATCACGTATCATTTGTGGTATATTGTTTTTTTTTTAAATCAGCCATATCGTGTCTGGAGGAGCCCAAACTTGGTATGTTTCGAAAATTATTTTTGTTTTAATTAAAAAAAAATGGCTTAAATGTAATGATGTGGTATATTTTTAGAATCGCCTCAAAAATCCCTTTCATATGATACTACACACGATAGGTTTTTGAAAAAAAAAAATTTTTCTGTACAAAAAGAAAAATGTTTCAGCACTCCCCTCCTAAGGGAATTTTTTTTAGGAACTGCGGGTCAAAAAAATTGTTTTGACCTTATGTATGCGTGTGCCAAACGGCTAAACTGTACATCGATTTGCGGTTTTCTTATGAAATTGGGCTTGTTTGGGCCTTCCACTAACATGGCTCAAATCCGAATGAAGGAAATGGTCTCAGTTGGCATTTTAACGGTTTTTGTCATAAAGTGCCCATGCCATATACTAGTTGCAACATTGAGTACAAGGACGTTTAGGTACCTTACACCGATTTAGGTTTGCGTCTTTCCACGGACCCAATACCCAAAATTGACTATGATGCCTAATTTTTGGTTAGTATAAACTAAATATCCGCAGAAACGGCGTCTTACATTCATTTGGGTGATTCGATCATAAGGCTCCTGATTGTCCAAGAGAGAACACAAGATCCAAAGCTAGAGAAAGGTCTTCGGTGAGATGACCATCCAGGTTTCATATCCATCTGTTGATGACTAATCTAGTTTGTCATGTAAACTCTTCATTTGATAGTATTTAGCGACTCACTGAGCAGGTCAGGCTGCGGTAGCCAGGGAGATGTGCGCACGTTAGCCAGCAGTCCCTTCGGAGGATCCTTACAACTCCACAGCACATCGTACGGCAGCGCCGCGAACACCCGGCTGAAGACCGCCATCCGGTCCGGCGGCAGCAGCGCCGGGTCCGTGTTGGAGCCGAAGCTCATGTAGATCACGCCGTGCTTCGAGGAGTCCATCCAGGACTTCAGGTCCTGGGAATTAGATTATTTTGAAACGTATTTAGTTCGACTTTCATGGGTCAAATCTAGGAATTGAACATTTACCCTCTTCCTAATGACCTAAATTTTAGAACACTTTTTAATTTTGATGAAACCAAGATGGCTGCTGCCACAAAATGGTGGATTACATATTTTTGTAAAACCCCATAATATGGGTATCAAAGAAAAGGGCTGGTCTTGTATGATGTACAGCAGACTATTAAAAAAAATCAAATACAATATGGCGTCCGCAACAAACTGGTGGCTTATCTAAAGTATTTTTAAAAACCCCTGTGAGTCAAATGTAAAAATAACACGACCATTTTGACTTTAGATATGCACTGGATTTTTGAAATTTAGATCTAACTAATTTAGATCTAATAGGGTATATTCATGTATTTTTTTTATATTTTTAAACGATTCTATAAGTAATTATAAAACCGGAAAAAAATATAACACTTTCACACTATCATTAAATGAGCTAAGAAAAAATAATTAAAACTACTATCATTTTCGGACGATTGAAACGCCGCCATTTTGGCGCGCTCATTTTGTGACGTCACCGTGCACTTAGAATAAATTAACAACGAAGTGTTTGATTCACTGTTTTAATAAAAGTGAGTGATTAAAGCTTGTAAGATCATCTTATTGTAACGGAAGAGCACACAAAAGCTTATTATAAATATTGTATTGCCCCTATGTGTGAAAATAACATTAAAACTGCACCAGACGTGATATATTTTCATATGCCCAAAGATGCAAATATAAGAAAAAAGCGGTGTAAGGCGATGAGGAGAGATAATGTATCGTGCTTGAGTAGTTTATATTGTTGTGAAGATCATTTCGAAGTGAGTATTAAATATGTTTGTACCTAAAATCTTTTTTATTACGACTCGCGAACAATATAAACAATAACCTAACCTAAAAATTTAATTATATAGGTACTTATTCATAAAACTATTCTGAGTCCCAATTTTTTAGTTATTAATGTTACAAATAGTATGATTGTTGTTGATCAACAGTTAACTACGTGTGTTGATTTTGATCACGAAACGTTTTAGCTAAGTTTCTTTGTTTTTGCTGAGTGCCCTACACAAATTTATTTATAACTCTTGACGAAAACAACCTAAGTTTGTTATGTTCATAAAGATGTTCTCAACATGCAACATACCTGATACCTACATATCTTTCATTATATAATATAGATATGTACTAGTTTGTTATTACACTTATTTAAGAAAGACACCTCTACGAGGTACCTACGTACTTAGTCATCATTAACACATTAATTTTAGGCAGATTATCCGACTGTGCCTTGACAAAACCGCTTCCAGTCATTGTAGCGAGTCTTTTTTCACAAGGAGTCACTGCTTTCAGATAATAATTCCCAAAAAACACTGTTTATTTATCATAAACAACGGCTAAACATTGCGAATAACTTTCAATAATCATACAAACGACCTGTTGACAGTAGACACCGAGTGTACGGTGACGTCACGATTCGCTCCGCCAATAGCGTTGCGTTTTGGAAATTGGCGAGAGAATTTGAAAATTACTACTTTTAAATAATTAAATTTGTTAATAGAAACATGATTATTTGTAAAAATAATCATGTGTGTATATTTACTAAGCAATAAAGATTACTCTTATTTTTTTTCGTCCATTTCTGAATCACATGCATATTCCCTATTGATGCGGGTTGAATAATAACATCCTCAAGTATTTTTATCTTACGTTTTGCACTAGCACTGTTATTGTATAATATGTCAATTTCATCATCTTTTGAATTTCTTTCTTTTAAAGATAATTGCAGCAGTTTCCGCAACGCTTCGTGGCCCCACTGATTTTTTCTTTTCTTTTTACGTAATTACGTCATAGACTAACGACTGTCAGCACAACACTAACTAAAAAGAATCCCCCAATCAGTGCGACAGTAGGTTGATATGCCTATTATTCCATATTAGGTCTTTAAACCTAATATTCGCAAGTAATTACTATTTTTTTGTACATTTTTTACTGTCGGAACTAGTAGCCCTTTAATAAATATATACAAAGCCTGTACTCTGAACAATCTACGAGATATACGCTTTGCACGAACGCGATTACACCATATTTTGCTCCCGCACCGAGTGGGAGTCAACGTATTAGGCCTGTAGGCCTTATAGCGCAGCGAACGTGTTAAGTATAAAAGAATTGTATTATATGGACTAGATGCATCTCAACGAGAAAATGAAAACGAACTGAATGTGACAATTGCCAACTTATTTCGCGGTATATTGAATTTTAACATAGATACGTAGAAAGCTTGCACAGATTATAAAAGAGAGGAAACCGAAGACTCACTGTCATAGAACTCATTAGTACCCAAGCAAATGGGCCAGTATATTTCAGACAATGCCGAGCCTTCCAGGGATCATTCATGAAAACAGGTTGGTATCGTGTATGAATTCTGAATTCAAATTATTTTTTCTTAACAACATAATTATATATTTTACGTCTTATAAAAGGAGGCACAAGGTCGCAAATAGTTTAAGCCCCGAGTAAGTATCATCAAAGCCGTTTTGTTCGAAATTCAATTGGTCTTGTCAGTGTTGTGTTCCGTTGCAGTTTCAAATTACTCCGTTAACTGTTGTTGGAACTATTAACGTTGCCTTGGGGGCTTATTCTTGGCTTCTGTTACATGCTACAGCCACATATTAAACTGAGTGTACACTGATGTTCAATTTGTAACTGCGATGAATGGATCAACTCGCATTGACATCAAAGACGGGAGGCCATAGAGAGGGATCATCAACGACTAAGAATAAGACTAGCTTATATCGCTGATGATATTTGGGCAGTATAACAACTTGAACGCCCGAGGGCAATAGAGGAACCAAAAGCCCGAGGGCAATAGAGGATTAAAAGCATCATACGCCCAGCGCGCGCACACAATTTCTCTTACATCCAAGGTCAGGCAGCTTGCGCGTGCGCCGATCGACGCGCTTCCTCTGCGTTAATAATATGATTCTGGAGTTTAATGTGCCGCTATCTTTACTTGTTTGGGTAAACATTTTCTAACCTACAACACTGTGTGCAAATAATGCTGATTGAATTCACTACATATCGCTATTTTAAACGTACGCAATGACGGTCGTAAGACGCTTTTTTTCTGGTTAATCTAACGCCCATGGACGTAACATGAACTATGAGGCTGCTATGCTGCTGTCTGCTTCAGTAAAAAATGGTAACATGAACCGTGCAATTCGTGCAAACGAATAGTCCAATTTTATAAAGTGACATGTAATATACGGGGTGTAATGATTAAGTGTATACCTGTGCTTATTCATGAAATATAAGAGATATAAAAAAAACAAATGTCGTTAGAATGTTACCTACCAAACGAGCAAAAGCCCTATCAATGCCTTTTTACCCGACTGCCCGAAGGAGAGGATGGTTATGTTTTTGTAGCGCATGTATGTATGTATGTATGTATGTGGCATATTTTTTGGCACGCCCTGCAGCCTAAACCGTTTGCCGTATTTCCACATATTTATGAGGTGTCGTTGGATTCCTCTTAATCGTGGGAGTGACATAGGCATAATATTTAAAAAAAGCAGATGGGTTTTTTGAAAATCTTTTGAATTTACTTGTATTCTTTTGAATGCTACTTAAGAGCAAATAAATTTTTGTATTAAATAACTATTTTACACAGAAAGATTACCCGTGTTTCCTGTTATGCAGACTAGAGTTAATTAGCCTAATCCTAAGTCCTTGTTTTTAAACCTGTTTTGTGACTTCTATCTCTATTTGACGCCGTATATAAATATCCAAAAATTACCTTAAAATTGCCATTAAAATGAGAAAAAAAAACAGACGGCAAACTTACAAAAACCTAGTTTTCAGCTACGTCTATCATTTGGAAGAGTGTTAGTTTGCCAGTGTCGGTTTTTTTCATTTTAATGGCAATTTTAAGGTTATTTTTTTGGAATCTATATACGGCGTCAAGTATATTTTGTATGATTGTAGCTACCGTTCTCGCTCCAAGAAGCTGGGCCAGGATATGCAGGACCGGCCGGAGTCTGCCCTCGTTCGCGCGTTGTGGTGGGTGGAGCGAACGCTGCGCCGCAGTGGGGTGCACACACGCGCACCCTATACCATCAGTTGGGTGAACTACGTCGATGGAGATCTGCTTACTTTAGCTCTCGCGCTGCCTGGCAGCATAATACTCGCACTGTTTTTGCTGTACAATCTGTTAACTAAGCAAAATGTTAAGGTTAAGTCTAATTAGTATATGGATTATTTTGTTACCTTTATGATTTCAAATTGAAAGGAAAGAGTGGATTTGATATCATTTCAAGCCGGAATCGAATCAGCTACCTTCTAAAATACGTTGGTATGGGTAGATGTCGGTACACGCCTCTTTAAAGGGGTAATTCAAGAAATGGTATCTTTAACTCGTTAAACCGAATACTGGACACGAGTTAGAGCGCCTTGCCACGTAAGCATGAAAGTCATTTGTTTGAATTCGGCTCGGAGCTATATTTTTTCTTCATTTTCCTTTAATTTGAAACTGGCTTTTACTCGCGACTTCGTCCGCTTGAAATTTTTCAATCAACTTATCAAATTAATTTACAAAAATACAGTAAATGGATTCGGGATACTGAATTTTAATTTACAATGCCAATAAAAATAAGTAAAAATTATCATTATCACAGAAAATTGGATTAAATAAATTTTCATTCAAAATTGATTCAAGCGAAACGTCAACATCAGTCAAAACTGAGGTTTTCTGATGTTTATTATTTTGCCGCTTTGCACGCTTTCTAATCGTCAGAACAAAGACAATCAAAGGCATAATATACGCGAAGACGTTAAAAACCTAATAATCATCGAACAATTATTCGATGCCACGTATGGATGGATAATGTTTTGTTGCACTGTAGTACATAACGTTCTTTGAAGCACATCAGTTAAATCTGTAAAAGGATAGACGGAACACCTTTTCCCGTAATAACGATCAAGCTTACCAATACCGCGTGCCTCAATCGCACCGACACCCAGCTCGGCTGGAAACAACAATACCAAAGACTACAATAAAGAACAAATACTGCTAAGTTCTGCCTCGCCTGCCATGCTCAGAAGACACAATGTCACAAGCCATAGCATCGTTTAAAAATGGCTTCGTGGATTCTCTTCGCCTAATCTCAGGCATCCCCTGAGATCAAAGCAACAGCCTCACCTCGAGCATCACACTGGTCGACCTGATGCTTGCAGGTAGGTAAATTGCAGTGTGGTTCCCACCCTCTATGGGCCTGGCCACATGCCCTGTAGCGTGGGTTTTTACACGGGCGCAATAATAAAAAAAAAATTTAGGGACAATCTTGAGGAAAACCAATGGCGCTAAAAGACGCGGGACTCCGACCAATTGTCATAGGCTCAACACTCCCAAGACTTACCTCGAAAATCTATTGCAAGAACATTGTACTATACCTTGTCTATTTAACAGAGTTAGCAAAGCTATCCTTCAGTTGCACTTTTGTATGGAAATGAAAGGGACAAGAAACTGCCAGTGGGCGTCAACAATCGTACGTCGATGGCGGGCTCGGCTTAAGTACATGCCGCTGGTTGGAATATTCGTAATATTTCTAGTGATTTTTGTTTGTAGTTAGAGGCACCTCAAATAATTTAACTTATTGATAACATGACATTGTCATGTCATGTTTATTCATCTATAAATCATAATTATGTAATTTAAAGCAGTAGATAACAATATTTAAATATGTGCCCTGCAGTGCAGTGGGATAGGCCTGGAATCCAAATGTCCACTCTTACAGCTCGGTTTCGGCAGTAGCTCGGTTGGGTTTGAACAAATTCTGTTCGGGGCTTGGCTGTCAACAAGGCTATCTTCCCGGGCCGGCCGTTTTCAGTCTAGCTATCCGGCTTATTTAAAGAAATTAAATTCCAAATTTAATGTGTATTGTATAGAAATTCAAAGATCCAAAATAACAATTTAGGATTCATAACGATTTCGAGTTGGCTAAACAACAAATCTTTGGAGAGCTCTATCTCGGTGAGTAATTAACCTACAGCGCTGGGTCTTGTGTCAAATTATATCAATTTTTATTTATTTATTTTTGCAAACGTAACGTTCTGAATGCGCGTTAGGACGATCCAACAGTCATTTTTCCATATAAAATTTGACATTTATCTACCTAACTTGCATGCGTACAATACGTTACGTGATTGACCAGCTGGTAAAGGTCGCGGGAGTCCGCTGGATGCGGATGGCACAGGACCGGTCATTGTGGCAGTCTTTGGGGGAGGCCTATGTCCAGCAATGGACTTCTTTCGGCTGATATGATAATGATTTTCCTCTTTAATTGTGAATGTTGTCACGAGTTTGTTCTTTTACTAAGGAATTAATACTGTCATGATTTTTCATATCGATTCTTTACTCACTAGCCGGCTATTGAAGTTACTGTTTCATGACACTCTCTACTGTGTTAACAAACACTAAAGTAGCCTCTGTCAACCTGAAAAAATCAAGGTCATTCGTATCCCTATCATTTGCAATTGGTCATGCAGGATTGCCTGGATGCTATACTAACGGATATTAAGCAATATGTTTTACGTCAAACCTGGCCATAATGCGAGTTTTACTGCACGCTGCGCTTACGGTAAAACTCGCACTGTGGCCAGATGAAGACGTAAAATTTTCTACTCAACACGGGCGGTAATTCGTAAAGCCCCAGAGCGCATATTTAAGGCCCTCACCTTCGGTTCGGGCCCCAAACACCTTCAATTTGGGGCATTAACGAATTCACCGCCCTAGTTACGTAATGTACTATTGTATAACATCAATGTTTATGTCGTTGAACTTGTTGACCCTTATTTATAAAACACTTCTTATTAATTTGATATTAACACACTCACTGCCAAGAATCGCTACGCGCTACGCTCGTAGCCGATCCCGTAGTTTTCCTCGTATGTAGCGCAAAGCGACTACGACGTAGGCACCCAGGCGGGTTTCTGGCAGTGAAAGTGTTAAGGCGCCGTAGGTTCAGCGAAGTTAAGCGAACAGTGGTTTTGAAACAATATAATGCGTCTGTTTATAATTATATGGTTTAAAAATATACGAATAGTAATCTTGAGGCTTTTCTGCAGGGAAATCAGTGTTTAGAAACATGATTAAGCATTTTTCGCTCGATACAAAAAAATCACGAACATAGGTCTAAAAGGGTCTAAAATACGCTTAAAATATTTGTTACAAATTACGAACAAAAGCTAAAAATATTAAAATGGCTTCTAAAAATCGGCAATATCATATTTGAGGGAAATCAGTGTTTACTTTTTTATTTATTTAAACGGCCAAAAAAATTAAAATTAAAACACATGATTTCCGCGCTTCCGAGCACGCACTTCCATCTCGCTCACGCTTATGCTCAGTGAGAGGGAGAGAAGACCATGAACCTACGGCGCCTTAAGGTAAACATGCATTCTTAATTATGTAAAAGAACAGTGGGCTTTCCGGCTCCATTTAACCTCTCATTTGCCGACTTATTTATTTATACCATTTAGATCTACCTGACGCGCGTACAATGCGTTACCTGATCGACTTGCCGCACGAAGGGATCAATACGGTTCGATATGTCGCATATAAAGATGATATCGATGTGTCGCGCGCGAATTTTCGCGCAACGAACGTAACGAAATTGAGTGAACAAGAATTACGAACCTACAAAAGTTTTAATATTGCCTGTTAGAGAGAGAAATCGCAAACAGTGTGTGACGTCATACTATGCGAGGCCGCAGAGCGCGTCGCGCGCGCACACGACGGGGCGCGGCACGATGCCGTCTATCAGTGACGTCACAATCTGCCAGCGTCATCGTTTCATATGAAGTTGCGTTTAGCGAAAAAGGGACAGAACATTTATCTTGAAACGTTGGACACTTATAACTTCGTGATTATTTAACCTTTTGCATTGATTTTTTCTCTATTTGACTACATTTTTAATAGTTTTTCGAGAAAATATGACATTGATAGTGACACAACCCAATGTTGGGCACATAATGTCGGACAGTCGCAGAGGTTTTCAACCGACCTTGAGAAGTTGAAGCCATACATTTTATAAGTATTAACCAATAAAACAGTGTTCAGTTTTATCGCCGATTGCATAGAATTCAAACTAAGTCCCCATCTAACCATTTTTTGAATATTCTCTGGTAGTTTATTATATATTCGGGGTGACATAGGCACCTTTTATGCGTTTTGATAGAACAGCAGTTTTTGAAGTGTTAAGTAAGCATATCATTAAGTTTTTTATTTGAGTAAAGCAATAATAAAACCCAACAAGCACAATTATCCGTCATCATTTGCAGTTTATGGGAAAATAAAAATAATCACATATTTCTCAATAATTCGCCCTCCACGGGCGGCTTTTAGACCCACAGTGCGGCGCCCGGCCGCCTCCGCCGCGCCCCCGCGCTACGTCACGCGCGAGACGAATCTCTCACTTGCATCTCGCAGGTGCGCCCGGGTTCGAGAGTCCCGGTACGGACAGTTACCGGGACAAACCATTCCAACACACACTCCACACTAGATTTGTAAAAACAAGAAATAAATGTAAATTTCACACATGATTAAAATCCTACACTGCCTCAAGGCGCCCGTGCGCCTCGAGTGCTCGCATACACACATTTCGGCAGTCGGGAAGCCCTATAGTGGCGCCTACTCACAAGCCAGCCAAGATCAGCAGAGGCTGCTGCAAAATGGACCGGCTCAAAAAAAGCCCTGGGGCCGTAGACAAGGTTACAATCGACACGCGCTAACACCAATAGAAAATTATAAAATGTATGGGAATGACAGATGCCGACGAAAAACTTTTCGTTAACATCTGTCATTCCCATACATTTTTTTAGTTTTCTATTGGCGTTAGCGCTTGTCGATTGTACTCGTAACCTTGTAAACCTTGTATAGTCGCCTAAATCACCTGGGGGATTTAGGCGACTAATGTCGGTAAGGAAAAATGCCGAGGTATAAAAATGCCGGATGACAATAAATAATAATGACGATATCCCTTCAGCTGTGGTCATCCCTCTGTGGGCTTCATATTTTTTCCTGCAGGTCGGTGGAGCCCCCCCTCGGAGGGGCGCAATGGCTGTGCTTACTTTCTTAGAAATAAAACCGTCATTCGTGTATTGATCTCGTTTTAATCCATTGAAACGTATAGCCAATGAAGCGAGACAGCTAGCAAGCGACAATGTCAATGGCCATTGGAGGAAAATTTTGAATTTGATCGGTAGTCTAAAACTGCCGCTGGCGCGTTAACCACGGTCGAGTTCCGCGAGTGAGTTTTAATGGTTTTAGTGCGAATTTTCGTTGCCAGTGGGAGATATCTTGGAGAGAAATAAGTAATCTTTCGTTTTCTGTTACAAAAATATAGTTTTTAGTTGATTAACGATAATAAACTTGTGGCTAACACAACATACTCTTGGCCAAAATTTGTCTACAGGTTTTTTAGCGCTTTTCTACTAATTTAGAATTACAAACAGCCAGTAACAATACCGCTGTTTATCGTATATTTATTTAAAATGAAGGAAATGGACTAACAACCGCCCGAAAGTAGATAAATACATCGAAATTGGTAACAGTCATAACAGAGCCCTCAGAGGGATGGTAACCGTGTAGGCATTTCCCTCCGAGGGATGCTCACATGGGACCTCGTGACGTCACTTACGCAGCGCGCCAGCGCGATTTCATAATATGGATACGTCTGTGACTAATGTGCTTATCAAGATAACAGGTGTTTCTTTAGTGTTCGTTCGGACTCTTCGTACTAATTAAGTGAATGAGTGGCGCTTTCGATTGTAAGCACGAATACGATGGTTCATGTGCTATCATAGTTTCAATAAGTGTTAACGGAGATGTGTGCTGTGTTATTTAGGTGCTTGTACAATCTACGAATAACCATCGTAAGTAAAAACTAATTTCTACACAGACGACTGACCACTCAGAAATCACCACTATTTCTAAATGTTAATCATGTTGTACCGCTACTATAAACTCATGATGTGGGTAAGGGTATATCCATACTAAGCAAACCATTTTTTTTCTAAAAGGTCTTGATTTTCATTGTTTTAATATCATGATTTTACGTGTTTTTTGTTTAACTGGTATAAATGTTGTAATTTGAATTAAAAGGATATTTAATCAAGGTGTTTCGAACCAAATTTGTTTGGTGTAAAGCCCATGGTTGCTGTGATAATTGCAGTCTTTTGGAAGAGGTTATTTTTTATGAAAGTAGACATACTTTATTCATTTTATTCTCACATAAAACCTGCTGCACCTACAATAAAAAAAGCTTCGGTTACACCTAGTTGATGACCCAAATATATTGTTTAGGAATGAATTTGATTACATACAGTATAAAACACATGCGATATAAGGATGTTAATCGAAGCCCACACGAGCAACTTCTGAGTGTAGGCAATATTTTGGTAGAATATTTAAAATGGTCTAGTGTAAAAAAAATACTAATGAGCCCGCCATTTTATGTTTTTCGAATAAGTATAACAATAATTTCTTCAAATTAAGCCTATTAAACACCCCAAAAAACCAATTTACTATATTTATCATAACCAAAATATGTCGTAAACTTCGGTGACCTGGTGACGAGGTCAGCTAAATAGCCTTAATACGACATTAATGTAACGATGATATATCGTTGCAGTTAGATAATTTAATATAGATTGAGTTTCATCCAAAATCCTGGCTGTGATTGTGTAAAAAACCAAAGAAAATTTAATTTTACCAAATCACTTCACCCCACAAACCTTGACGGTTGAGCATCCCTCAGTGGGTGCCACAGACGTGGATATAAGCGGCCATGTTTTTTCGCCACAGCTGAAGGGATATGTAAAAAAGTCGAACAATAAAAATGTCGGTTTGAAAAAACGACGAAGTATTATTTTGTCAAAGTATACTGCCCCCGTTACGAAAAAGGGCGCATGTCACATTTTTGTCAAAATTGAGTTATATACATTGCCGTGATCAGCAAAAAAAGGCGCGTCTGCGAGTATTTTTTATTTTATCCTAGGAAGCCTAGAAACAGAGTTACCATAAGAAAAAAGGGCGCTTTTACACCCATTTCCTCACTTAAACCACGTTAAACTACATTGAAAAGTCGTTTGTCCGAAATACAATGAAGACCTGGAATGTAAAGGCGTAAGTGCGTATATGCGCCTATTTTTTTTGTCACTTTTACAACATTTCCATAAAATAAAAGACGCGACTTATGATCTGCTGTTTTATAAAAAGTGGAAAAGACGCAAGTGGTCACCTGCGTCTTTTTAAGTAAGTTTTAAGTTAAAAGCATTCTTGTTGACATTGACGCATCCGCCATTACCTCAACAGAAGAAAGGCGCTAGTGACCACAAGCGCCTTTTCAACTTCGCATATGACTTATATCATTAATTATATTTGACACATCTGCAAGCGAAACAAAATAAAGAAGGCGCTAGTGGCTCCTTGTGCCTTTTAAATTAAGTACTTTTGCTAAAGTACCAGGGCTCTTGTGGTACTTGCGTCTACATTTTGCTCTAAGCTTAATTTTTGTAGTATAATACTTCTTAGAAAAGGCACTAGTACGCACAAGCGTCCTTTTTTCCATAATCTTTTTAAAAAGCAGAGTAAGTGGGAAAAATTCTATCGATGTTCGTTCATTTACGCCCGAAACTTTGGCACCGGGAGACCTGCGTCTGAGCAGCTCAGCGTGTAGGCAAGTTGCAAGTTATATTGTTTTTTATTCGCGCGAGATTATTTAAGTACTTAATAAGATTGTCACTGTTATATTTTTATTTATTTGCAGTGCCTACATGAGGGACACTATTTTGCCGTGCACGATAACAGCAGTAACTTTATTCGTAATATTATTCAATTGTTTACTTTATTTGAATAAGAATCAGAGGGGTAAGCACGTAACGTTTCGAACGAGCGGTAGGACAACTCAACTGTAATTTTTCCATACAAAAAATGACATTTTACATATACCTGACGCGCGTGCAATGCGTTACATGATCGACCAACTGGTAAACATTTGAATACATTTTTGTTAGTCTAGCCCGAGTCCACTCCTTCTATGAAGAGCTTAGATTCCTCCACTCGTGTTGGTGTTTGGTTTTGGCGTAGGCTTCAAAAGGCCGAAATTATGGTTCCCTGCGAGAGTCCTATAAATGGTTCTGGACCTACAAAGTGATTTGTAGACCCCTTTTTGGCAAGCTCATCCGCTCTTTCGTTGCCGATGTGCCCTCGTGCCCTGGTATCCAAAATAGTTGCACCCTATTGTGCTTTCCAAGCTTGTTCAGTGCCTGGACGCCATAATAGACTAGTCTAGAAGCCACTTTCGGCGCCGTAAGCGCTTTAAGGGCCGCTTGACTGTCACTGAGTATATAGATGGTCTGCCCTCGGGTGGGCCTGTCTATTATAATTATCCTGTACACAGGCAATTATGGCGTATGTCTCCGCCTGGAAGGCGGTTGCCAAACTACATATGCTTACACTACTAGTATAGTCATTCGCATAAATGCCTGCTCCCGTACCGGATCCCATTTTTGATCCGTCCGTGTACCATATACTGTCTACCAGACCTAGGTGGTTTTAAACCTTCGGCCCATTCAGCCTGGATGGAACTTTTGTTGTGTGGTTACTTATATATAATACATACTTGGGTAGCATTTTATCGCATCCCTTGTTTGTTAAGTCTAAGAAACCGTCAGTCGCCATGTTTGTATGCTTAGTCTTTGGCTTGCTACAACTCCACAGTCCAAGGGTTCTTAATCTGTAAGTAGAGCGATTTGCGCGCCTCTGACTTAATCACCATGTGAAGTGGCTGTAGGTCCAGTAGGGACTTCTAGCGCCGCTGTAGGGGTGGTACGCCCATGTTATAGCCATGCATACCGATCTCTGCACCATCATCAGGGCATCTCTGCATGTGCTCATTAAAGTCCTTGCCACCATACCAGGCTACCGTACAATAATATGGGTCTCACCATCATGGTGTAGATCCACTTTAGTACCTTTGGGTTCAGTCCCCATGTTTTGCCATACGCTGAATTACACATTGCAAATACTTAGTACCAAATAGTTAAATGATGCTGATGACCAAATGTGTTACTTAACGCAGTTTTACGGATCTCATTACACGTCATTTTAATATATGTAAATTTGGCAAAGTTACTTCGTGCGTTATTTCATGTTTTTTTTTATTTTTAATATGTACTATCGAACCAACTGAATCATGACCCACCATAGAACCTTGTTACAATTAACGAACATACGTACGATCATATGAGGTTAATATGTCAGTTAATTGTAACAAGGTTCCATGGTGGGTCAGGATTCAACTTTGTCGATGGTACAAGAGTTTTCTAAAAAATAATATTTTATGAATTGTAGCTGCAAACCGATGTTAAATTAAAACAAAACATGTAGAAGTGACTTTTATGTGAGTAAAGTCAAATCAGTCAATTATCAATTAAATCATTTAAAAGACGCTAGTGGTTACATGCGTCCGTTATTTAAGGATAAATAGGAGTAATATCTGGTAAAGACTTAATTGGGCTTAGTTAAAAGGACGTAAATGGTGACTAGTGCCTTTTTTACTAAGTATCTCGTATTTTCCAAACATTTTTTTACTAAGATGAAAAGGAAAAACGCGGGAAATAAAATAAATAAGAATAAATTATAGAATTACTAAAAATTAAAATGTGCACAAGGTATTTACCTAACGAAAGCCGTTTACAGAACGTCTCTATCTATTTTCATTTGGAAACAGCAGATTTTTTACCATTTAATTAACTTTATAATTTTTTTCTCAGTTTCGACTTCATGTGACAAGCGCCCTTCTTCGTAACGGGGGCAGTATAAAAATGACGAGAATACACAAGACGCAAAATGTACAACCAACCAACCAACCTATACTATAAGGCAGGTCGGTGTAGGTACAACGACGACGAGCGAAGCGAGGAGGAGTGTTAGGTGTACTGCGACCCTACAGCGCGCGAGCCGAGCGAGCGAAGCGAGCGTGCCACGGCAGCGGCCGGCGAAGACCCAACTTTATTAAAAAAAAAACCGTAGTCGGTTCTGGCGCTTCACCAGCCGCTACCGCGGCAAGCTCGCTTTGCTCGCTCGGCTCGCGCGCTGTAGGGTCGCAGTACACCTATCACTCCTCCTCGCTTCGCTCGTCGTCGTACCTACACCAACATTTTTTGCATCGCCATTTTTATATGGCTTTTTTACATCTCGACATTTTTATACTCCGTCAATTTTCATTTTCGACTTTTTTGATTTCTTGGCAATAAAAATCATTTCGACATTTTTATACCTCGTAATTTTTCCTTACCGACATTAGTCGCCTAAATCCCCCAGGTGATTTAGGCGACTATACAAGGTTTACAAGGTTACGAGTACAATCGACAAGCGCTAACGCCAATAGAAAACTAAAAAAATGTATGGGAATGACAGATGTTAACGAAAAGTTTTTCGTCGGCATCTGTCATTCCCATACATTTTATTATTTTCTATTGGTGTTAGCGCTTGTCGATTGTAACCTTGTCTACGGCCCCAGGGCTTTTTTTGAGCCGGTCCATTTTGCAGCAGCCTCTGCTGATCTTGGCTGGCTTGTGAGTAGGCGCCACTATAGGGCTTCCCGACTGCCGAAATGTGTGTATGCGAGCACTCGAGGCGCACGGGCGCCTTGAGGCAGTGTAGGATTTTAATCATGTGTGAAATTTACATTTATTTCTTGTTTTTACAAATCTAGTGTGGAGTGTGTGTTGGAATGGTTTGTCCCGGTAACTGTCCGTACCGGGACTCTCGAACCCGGGCGCACCTGCGAGATGCAAGTGAGAGATTCCTCTCGCGCGTGACGTAGCGCGGGGGCGCGGCGGAGGCGGCCGGGCGCCGCACTGTGGGTCTAAAAGCCGCCCGTGGAGGGCGAATTATTGAGAAATATGTGATTATTTTTATTTTCCCATAAACTGCAAATGATGACGGATAATTGTGCTTGTTGGGTTTTATTATTGCTTTACTCAAATAAAAAACTTAATGATATGCTTACTTACCACTTCAAAAACTGCTGTTCTATCAAAACGCATAAAAGGTGCCTATGTCACCCCGAATATATAATAAACTACTATAGAATATTCAAAAAATGAAAGCGATTAAGAATTTCAAACTGCATTATATATGCTATAACTTTTTAGCATCCAAAGCCAAGAATATCTTAATGACATACATTCTTATTCTTATTAGCAACTTATGCATGCGATACACATGACATTCTGTATGGGACATACAAATATGGACACATTTGTTAGTAAACATGTAGTATTGTATTTGTTTTTAAACCACATATTTCTACCATATTTGAAGGGTCCACGGAAAGAACACTTTGACAACATTTCGAGATATTGCGGTTTTTAAGTTTAGATTGATTCAATTAACCATAATATCTTCGCGATTAGATGCTTTTCAAGTGCAAAAAAGTGGTTTTATATTAATGTTTACAATTATAGCAGAAGGTGGAGGTAATAGTTCGTTGAGAGCTCTACATTTAAAGATTAAAATCTAATTTTTCGAAAAAATTTACAAGACATGTTTTTTCCGTGGACCCTTCATTTAGCAAATAAAAAACGCAATACTACTGGGCAATAATGAATGCGATAAGGCTCGGTTACGGCTCCCATGTATGGCACCGCTGTAGCTGCCGCTGCCACCCTGAATGTAAGGCCTGAGTGGACGCCCCGCTCAGAGCGGGGCGTGGACCGTCCGTATAAATTGCATTTGTTTTATATGAACGCTGCACGCCCTGTTCTGAGCGTGGAGTCCACGCAGGCCTTGACACTAAGCCGTTAGTGTTTGCTCCAAAAGTTTACTACATACATAGTAATGAAAGGAATGACAGGACAGAGCGGAATGTCCGCGAGATGCACCGTTAATATTTACTGCAGTCCAACTTTATAGAAATCAGTAGCCCTATTATACTGCTACCTGATCAGCAGGTATCAACGTTTTTTTCAAGTATTAAATAAGTCGGTAGAGATTCTGGCAATGTACTGTTCTATACCGTAAAGGAACCATTTGTATGGCCAGAGGTACTTTACATATCTAAGCATTTGGTTAAGTTTATTGTTTAAAGGATCCAGAAATTCTATTCATCACTCTTTTTTTTTTTAAATATGTAAATAACCACCTGCACATAAATCGCAAGGGCTTTAACAGGCACAAACCAATGACAAATAAATATTTTACAGTACATATGGTGCTACTTTCCCGCACTAGTGTGGAAAAGGGCGCTTTACGTGCATATGTCGAAACTTTAAAGAGCCATACACAGTACAGTAAAACGTTGTACACGTGCGAATAGGTAATTCACACTTACCTACTAATATCCTAATGTGTAAATCGTTACTTGCATGCTCATTAATACAATAATAGAATTCCATTATACATTATAAGTACCACACAAAATAATAATTTATCGTGCATTCGTTAATAGGAATACAATATTTAATACAATTCTTGAGATACAATTCTATTGTAGTTAAAGTTGAACTCATGGTTGATATTGCCATAAATAAAAAAATAAAATAGCTTTATTACTTGATCGCTATAATTATAATAGAATGGTTTGAGTTATAGAACTTTATAACTAAAACAACCAAAAGCAAGTAAATTCTCAACAAAATTTTAGAAAAAATTGTGTCTACCAGCGCCCACAACAGCCCCACCGTGCCCGCCCAGCGCGCACGCGCGCTGCCCCACGGCGGGGCGGGGCGCGGCGCTGCAGCAGTGTGGCGGCGCCACGCGACCCGCCCGGACGAGGTTGACACGCGAACGACATGCGGCGCGCGCGCTGCTGACGCGATGCAGACGGTGAGTGCAGTGTGAACGCGCCCGGTATAGTCCTGGCTTGGGCAAGTTCGGACAGGTTTGGTGCCTATTAGGGGCGCCTTGCTGTCTAGAAGCTCAAGTGTTGGGTGTTATAAGTGTTGACCAATCTTGTAGGTATCGTTACCTCGGGCTAGCCGTTGCGCCACGGGTGATGTTGAGTTTGGACAGATTTGGTGCCTCTTAGGGGCGCCTGGCTGTTTAGAAGCTCAAGTGTTGGGTGTTATAAGTGTTGACCAATCTTGTAGGGTATCGTTACCTCGGGCTAGCCGTTGCGCCACGGGTGATGTTGAGTTTGGGCAGATTTGGTGCCTCTTAGGGGCGCCTGGCTGTCGGGAAGCTCAAGTGTTGGGTGTGAAGTGCTGATGTTAACCCTCGACTAGCCCGTTGCGCCACGGGTGAAGTTCCGAAAGCTTGATGGTCAGGTTGGGTGCCCTTGATGAGGCATCGGGCTGTCTGCAAGCTCAAGTGTTGGGTGTTATAAGTGTTGACCAATCTGGTATCGTTAATTGCTAGCACGTTGCGTGACGGGTGATGTCCTAATGGTTTAGGTATGACAGGTTCGGTCGCCTCTTAGGACACTTGGCTGTCTGGAAACTCAAGTGCTGGGTGTTCTAAATGTTGGTCCATTAAGTGACGCCTGGCTTGTTATATTCTCAGCGTCAGTATGTGTGAACCTACTGTTGACCTGGCTGTTGATCAGATACTTCTATTAGCTTATTCACTGGCACGCTACGCTCGTAGTCCATATCAGATTAATTTCAAGCGAAAAGCACCCGTACCTCTTTGACACATGAGTGTCATGCTTGGCGCTGAAGAGGTTACAACCGAACGTGCGCACATTTGTTAGTTAAGCCAGAAAGTGATCGCAAACACATTAATAACAAATTGGAATTTGAAATTTAATTGTCAAAATGATAGTCCATTGCGCTGAAAGTTTGATAAAGCCTATTAGCACTTGACTGAACTCAAGTGGACGTAATCACGTAAACAAGATTAAAACCTCCCCGATCATAATTAGTGAGTTAATTCTTGTAAAATCATGTGGAAGAAAAGTTGTTTAAAACGTGAAGGTTTTTAATATTATACTAGCTTCTGCCCGCGACTTCGTTCGCGCGGAACTCGTTTGTATCGTAGAGATAACAGACAGACATACAGACAGGCACACTTTCGCATTTATAATATAGCAAAGCTCGTACTATCGGTACTAGGCGACGTTATACATAATTTAGAAATAGGTACTTAAATACTTACAAAACATTACTAACACAGAACCAAATGTTCGTGCTCATCAGATAAATGAATAGCATCCAGCTTTTCAGGTAGTGTCACTATCAACTAGGCTTGTTGGTTGTCGTTTGGAACAATTATCGATTTTTTTAAACTTGATAAAAATAGTTTTCGATGCTTGTACACTATGATATTCACTCACGGAATATTAAGATTGGTACAACTCTGCTTAATCCCCGAGACAAGTTTTTCGGTTCGGCCCGACTGTCGAAGGAGAGGAGGGTTATTTATACAATGAATTGTGAAACTCAGTGTTTATTTTACATTTGAATGGATCTGGTAAATCTGAAAGGACCCTTTTAATATCGTGAGCAAAAAGTGAGGTTAATTAATTTCAAGTAGCAAAAATGTATACTTCGTTTTTACTCATCAACTTTCAATAAATAGACTTGGTAAACGGACAACCAACCCTGTGTTTTCTTAAGTGAGAGATCAACGGGTTAAAGTAGATTTCCTGGCGCCCGTAATATTGCAGGCCTAGAGCTCAAAATGCCGTGTTTCGGCCCGGAAAAAAACCTACACACGCGAGTGGTGCCCGAGGCTGGTTATTGCTACGTAGATATTTCTGCCCCTTTTCTGACATTGGTACGAAATAATAAACTTATATTGCCCTGTGTAAATGTGAGAATCGTGATATTTGATTACCAAGAGGCCCCGGAGGCCTACCTAGTAAATATATTAATGTTGAATTCGCGAAGCTTGTGTATAATGAACTTACTTATCAGTTAATTCTGTATAGCCACACATATACCTCAGTAGTGGGTCAAACTGTAGGCCAAAAAAACATAGCGACACATATCAAGCAAGCAAATCTGTACCTAAGTCAAAATAAAATAATTAATTATGCAAGTTAAATTATTACACTTAAAGATGAAATAGTTCAAAGGCGGTTCCTTAACTCAAATAATGTTTAAGATTAGCAGTTAAGATTGCAATTAAACCCACAAAAAATATACCTATTGAAATTAACCGTTATTTTACTTTTCAAATGATAACTTATTGAAAAATGACGAATTCTGAGTTACTCAAAATTGTATGACTTAACAGTTTGACTGCCAGTAACCCGCTCCACGGGCGCCTACGTCGCAATCGGTTTCCGTTACATATGAGGAAAACAACGGGATCGGCTAAGGGCGTAGCGATTCTTGGCAGTGAACGTGAAGATAAAATACGCATAGTGACCATAACCCTTTATGGAAGCGTATACATGCATACAACACTGCCAAATCCATAAACGTCAAGCCCATATGGATTTGGCCGGGCATCTAACTCAGGATTTACTACGATAGAAAGAGACGGCATGAGCTGGGCGTAGAGTACCGCCGTTACGCAATCGTTTTTGCCCGCGCCGATATAAAGCACTGAGGTACGTCGGTAGCGTAAAAGATAGAGCTAGGTTACACTTTGGTTGTGTTATTGTAGTAGAGTATCGGTATCAATATAATGCTATAATGCCCTTAATAAATATTCATTTACCTTAACTTTTAAACGAGCAATCTTTGGATTGACGACCGGTTAGCCTAGTGGGTAGTGACGCTGCCTACGAAGCTGAAGGTCCTGGGTTCGAATCCCGGTAAGGGAAAATATTTGTGTGATGAGCATGAATATTTGTTTCTGAGTCTTGGATGTTTTCTATGTATTTAAGTATTTATATATATATTATATATATCGTCGTCTAGTACCCGTAACACAAGCCTTATTGAGCCTACTATGGGGCTAGCTCGATTTGTGTAAGATTGTCCCTCAATATTTATTTATTTATTTAATATTTATATATATTTAAAATCATGTTTTCAAAAGCGGCTCTATCAATTTCGATGAAATTTGGAATATAGGGGCCGAAGAATCGATCTAGCTGGGTCTGAATAAAAATCCTATTCTCCTTATTTTTACCCAACCTGAGCTCGGTCGCCCAGGTAGTTTCTCTAAAATGCTGTCAAAGTTCGTTTGTTTTCTCTGTCATTTATTAGTTTGTTAGAAAAGGACGCTCTCAGTGCTAGGAACCCGCTGCGTAGGCGATCAGCTTTTTCCTCTAGAAACGTTTCGCATGCTACGAGTTGGTTACGGAGCGGGCTACGAACGTAGCGCCGCGAAATCGTTGGCAGTGAATTGTGTTCAGGCCCCGTAGGTTCAGCGAAGTTGAGCGAACAGAGTTTTTGAAACAATATAATGCGTCTGTTTATAAAAATATGGTTATAAAAAAATACGAATAGTAATCTTGAGGCTTTTCTGCAGGGAAATCAGTGTTTAGAAACATGATTAGCAATTTTCGCTCGATAGAAAAAAATCACGAACATAGGTCTAAAAGGGTCTAAAATACACTTAAAATAAGTCTTACAATTTATGCACAAAAGCTAAAAATATTAAAATGGCTTCTAAAAATCGGCAATATCATGTTTGAGAGAAATCAGTGTTTACTTTTTTATTTATTTAAACGCCAAAAAAAATAAAATTAAAAAACATGATTTCCGCGCTTCCGAGCACGCACTTCCATCTCGCTCACGCTTAAGCTCAGTGAGAGGGAGAGAAGACCATGAACCTACGGCGCCTTAATACATTCACTGCCAAGTATCGCTATGTGCTACGCTCGTAGCCGATCCCTTGGATTTCCTATGTAGTGGAAAACAACTACGGCGTAGGCGCCCGCTAGACGGGTTCTTGGCAGTGGAGGTGTTAACAGATGTTGGTTAAATTTTAAGAATTGAGAGTTTGAGTATTTTAAAAATCAAGGCGACCAATTTCCATTCAAAATGTTATTTGAGCATTTAACACTTTCGCTACCAAGAATCGCTACGCGCTACGCTCGTAGCCGATCCTGTGGTTTTCCTCGTATGTGGCGGAAAGCGACTACGGCGTAGGCGCCCGCTTGGCGGGTCCTTGGTTGCGAAAGTGTTAACACTTTCGCTACCAAGAATCGCTACGCGCTACGCTCGTAGCCGATCCTGTGGTTTTCCTCGTATGTAGCCGAAAGCGACTACGGCGTATGCGCCCGCTAGGAGGGTTCTTGATTGCGAAATTGTTAATATGTACGATTAGGTTCGTTTTGAATAACTCAACAATGGAGACATTTTTTTTTAAACTAATTTCAATGTGTTTCTTGCCTTCTTGTTGGTGTGAAAGCGAACGCGTGATTCACATTGAAGCCGAGTATAGATTCCGGGTTTGAATCCTTGGAGGGATATTTGATTTATTTTAATGGTGAGTCTGAACACCCGTTCCTGAATCTTGGATAAATATGAAGCGTTTTGCGCCTTTTAAATTAGGTTTATTTGATTATTTAACTTATATACATGTCAGCATATATTACCCATTTAAATAACGTGAATTTAAGCAGTTGGGCGATTCTCTGAGCGTTTGTACCGCTCGGTTTTAACGTCATTGTCGTCTCAAGATTATTTCATCAGAGGTAAAACGTACCGCAGAACTTTTAATCAAAAAAGATCCAGTACTGGTATTGGCTAATATCTTCATCAAAAGTAGACTCTGATACTCGTACCTTTTAATAGTATTTGCTGTCTCCGACAATGACGAAAAAAAACGCCTTACAAACGCTGAATATTCCCCCAGTTATTAAAATAAGGTTGCAATTCGACATTATTTTTCTCAGCCCGTGACATCGCCAGTCTTGAAACATACCACATTTTCTCAAGCACAAAATGGTGCCTGACTTACCAACGTCCAAGCATGACACGTTTCAATAGATTTAGGGTAGGTTGCACCAAACCGTCTGTAACCGTAAGCGGTGTTAAAATTTATTTAAAATCTGAATGTATGGAAAGTTTGACAAGTTTCTATGGATGACCTTTCCAGCGCCATATTTGACGTTGATCGGTATATAATCGTAAATTGGTGCAACCCACGCTTAGGCCGTAGACATGACCATAAAACCTATCGTGTTAGCCGGACATGAGGTAACGCGGTGTTAAACAAATAGCCAGACATAACACAGTTACTACTAACTGTCTCATATCATATGCAATACTAGTATAGATTAATACTTTATGTTAATAATTATGTTGTTTACATTAAGTCGCAGACATGCCCTCTTTATCTTATGATAGCAATTTTAATTAACTACAACATATATTTAATTCTTCTAGCATTGGTGCATCGTAACAAAATTATTTAAAAAAGTTGGTGTGTCCCCTTGACGTAATTAAAACTAAATGAAATTAAACCTTCCCGCAATCGTGTATAATTTATCACATGGTAGGTTTTTAAATAAAATACCAAGGCCAGCGGAGAAACTGAGCAATCTGTTTTAAAATGGCTTAATGAAAATAGTGACGAGGACGATTGAGTCGAGCCTTTCTTTTGTTGCGATGCACCAATGCTAGAAGCTTGAATTAAATATATGTTATAGTTAATTAAAATTGCTATCATCAGTAAAAAAATTGGAGGTGTCTCTATATTATAAGAAATAAAAAAAACTTGAAAAAGGTCAACACATCTATGTTTATTTTTTTATATGGAATGTCATGCGGCTTATAGTGACATATTATGTGTCTTAGCTAAGTGTATTATATGTATGAAGCACGAAATTATACGTTTCATGAGAGCGGAGATATTCATGAACATTCATTTTGATTTGAGAATGCTGAAATTTAGTATAGCACTTACTAACATCGTGACCTATCACCTATCACCTATATCATCAGAAAAAAAGAAACAAACGGAAAAGCTATTAAGGCCCAAGATGTTCCCTTACCCTGCCATGGCCTTTGATTCCCTTGAGAGTGTCGAAATAATAGTACATTACGTACAAAAAAAAAAGAAGTGCTCTAAAATCCGTTCAGAAACCGTAGGAAATGACCAGCATTACTACAACCGATTTTACTATGAAAACTTTCTTGTTTGTGGTAGTAAGTAAAATCTGTAGGTAGGTACCTACTGTAATGTTATTGCAGTATAGATTTTTCTAATGTTATGAGTTTAAATTTGGAACAGCTGTCAAAACTCAAGTGGGTCTCTATTCTAGTATGCATAGATATTAAAACAGCTATCGATACGAAACGGCAATTCCATATTCATGTTTTTTAAAATATAAACCGCACGACATTTGATCTCGAGTGATATGAGTATAGGGACTTAATTCGTTTGTCTATGATTAAAAAAAACATTACTTGATTTTGCGAAAGAGAGTAACAGGTAGGCAATGCTAGAGGTTACATAGTTCAACTCACGTATTAAATGTCACTACGGGCGACATGTTTCGAGTTAACTTCTACGCTAACTAAAAATACGTAAGGTTTCAAAGTCATACACTTAGTTTTCACAAACATTTTTTCTTTGTTATAACATAACAGAATTAATTATTATCATATTATATCAACGTAGTTCATTGTTACTAACAACGCTGTTTTGTCTGAAAATAAATGATATGTTATTATATGAATTGTAATTATTATTATATTTTCCTTATTAACACCGGTGGGCACAAGAAAACCAGCGCACAACATTCTGTACAAAAACAGAAATATCACATTCAATTATCGCTATTCAGTATACTCAATGCTTATCAAATAAATGGTTCTGATTCTATTTGTCGCATAGCCACGGTATAAATAAATAATACAATAACAACTGTTTGCTTCGGTATTTTAAGGTTGCGACGTGGTTACCTGTTTGTGATGTAGATAACTTTATTTGTGGAGTAATACAATTTGGTGGCATCAGCATCAACGGCGAGTACATCACTCACCTTCGGTTTGCTGCTCATCTAAAAATATCAGCATATCACACCTGATTGTTATAAATTTCATATTTTCGACCTATACTAAGTAAAAAAATTACTTGTACGCTATTATACTCCATATAGCCGAGAACTCCTGAGTTCTGTACAGACCATTATCAGAGCTATAAGATAAGTCTTGATTGAGACCTGGAACTGCTCGAAAAATATCAGCATAGCACACCTGATTGGAGACTTACTTCAATTTCGGGTGGAAGCTTACTAGGTACCCTTTTTCTACCTGCACTGATGTCGTAGAGCCCGGAACTCTTTTATTTTGAAAGTTCGTTAATTTAGCTATCAAAATAATGCCGACATAGAACTAGAACTCTTCCCAAAATATCAGCATATCACACCTGTTTGTTAAGAAAACTCAAAATGACGAACTCTTCTTTGTAACCATATTTTTTTCTGCCTTTACAGTCATTGTAGAGGCCAGAACTCCTATATTTTCTATTAGGTAGTAATAGAGCTGTCAACACAATATCAATATAGACCTCGAACTCCTCAAAAACTATCTGCATGTCACATGTGAAGTTAACGTATCATCTGTATGAGTTTAACAAAATGATAATTATTTTCTGCTTGAATAAAAATAGTAACAGTCTAGCGATGTAGTGTTCTCTATCGTACATCAATAAAGCTTTACCATTTTAATCCCGCGGGCAAGCAAGGAACGCTCGAAAATATCATTATACTATAGCCCTAAATAATATAATCGGCATTTTTTTTAAATAATTTTAGGATGACAGTAGAGCCTGGAACTCTAGAGTTCTATTTTCAACACAGCTAGACATGTCATTTAAAGTCAAAAACAAGCCTAGAACTCATCCAAAACTATCAGCATATCACATGTGAAGTTTGCATATCATCTGTTTGAACTCTACAAAGATACAATTTATTTTCTTAGCTAAATAACGATTGTAACAGGCTAGAGGATGTTGAATTCGTTATTCTGTAATGGTATAGCTATATTTTTTGTCTGCAAACGAGCTACGGTCATTTGAAAATAGTTCATGATCTTAGAGTACAATGACAAAATCAAGAAAAAAAGGTTAGCTGTGACACTTTAGGTTGTAACTCCGGAGTTCTGTACTCTACAGGGCTAGAGCTATTAATCGAGACCTTAAATACGCCTAGAACTCTTCAAAAACTATCAGCATATCACATGCGAAGTTAGCATATCATTGGGTAAATTAATTAAAGAAAAAAATTTTTTTTTTTGCTAGAACTATGTATAAGAAGTATCAGGAACTATTGTGAACCTTGTATAAATACAGAATACTAATTATTAGCCCATTCAGAAGATTTGGTGTGCGGCCAGAACTATTCCTAAAAAGTATCAGGAACTATAGAACTATGTTGGATGCGAATAGAACTCCAACAAAAACTTGATCTGCTGGAACTTGTTACGCTAACTTCACGGACATGTCTTGGCTGAGACCATGGAGGACTTAAGTACGATGCTCGATGACCTCAGTAAAGCATCCGAGCGAGTTGGTCTAAGAATGAACATGGATAAGACGAAGATCATGTCAAATGCCCATGTAGTACCAACTCCTATTACAATCGGACACTTTACGCTCGAAGTTGTAGACGATTATGTATACCTAGGACAGACGATCCGTTAGGTAGGTCCAACTTCGAGAAAGAGGTCAATCGTCGAATCCGACTCGGCTGGGCAGCGTTCGGGAAGCTACGGCAAATCTTTTCGTCCAATATTCCGCAGTGTGTCAAGACGAAAGTCTTTGACCAGTGTGTGTTGCCAGTGATGACATATGGCACTGAAACGTGGTCGCTTACTATGGGCCTCATAAGAAGGCTCAAAGTCACCCAAAGGGCAATGGAGAGGGCAATGTTGGGAGTTTCGCTGCGTGACCGCATCAGAAATGAGGCTATCCGCAGCAGAACCAAGGTAACCGATATAGCCCTCCGGATCGCTAAACTTAAGTGGCAGTGGGCGGGGCACATAGCACGTAGAACCGATGGCCGTTGGGGCGGAAAGGTTCTCGAGTGGCGACCACGTACCGGAAGGCGCAGCGTGGGTAGGCCCCCGACAAGGTGGACTGATGACCTGGTAAAGGTTGCGGGAGTCCGCTGGATGCGGGAAGCGCGGGATCGGTCACTTTGGCAGGCCTATGTCCAGCAGTGGACGTCTTTTGGCTGATATGATGATGATGATGATGATGACAATTTGGTGAGTATTCCGTAAATGAAATATATTTGCATCGAATACTTTGAAATTTTAAAAAGAGAGGTCTTCACGCCGCGCGCTCCCCGTTACGAGTATCACCCCCGCACGCTGCGCAGGTGAGGACTGAGTAATAAAGCGGTCGGACTATAGACACACGTCAAATTTCAGCGCTTGGCGGGAATTTTGATAGATTTTACCTAAATAAACTCTAACATCTACTTGTCATGCATGTGACAATTGTCAGTATATTATTCTTTATTTAATAATTGTACTCTAGAGTTTTTAGTTTGGTATATGAAACTATTCACGGAGATTTGAGTTTTATAAATTTAGACCACCGTTAGTAACGATAAGTAGGGACCAACAATTTTATATAAAAGTTAATTTCAGTTTTATTAAGGCGGCGTAGGTTCATGGTTTTCTCTCCCTCTCACTGAGCATAAGCGTGAGCGAGATGGAAATGCGTGCTCGGAAGCGCGGAAATCATGTTTTTTAATTTTAATTTTTTGGCCGTTTAAATAAATAAAAAAGTAAACAACGAGTTCTCTCAAACATGATATTGCCGATTTTTAGAAGCCATTTTAATATTTTTAGCTTTTGTGCATAATTTGTAACAAATATTTTAAGTGTATTTTAGACCCTTTTAGACCTATGTTCGTGATTTTTTTCTATTGAGCGAAACTTACTTAATCATGTTCCTAAACACTGATCTCCCTGCAGAAAAGCTTCAAGATTACTATTCGCTTTTTTTAAACCATATTATTGTAAACAGACGGATTATATTGTTTCAAAAACTCTGTTCGATTAACTTCGCTGAACCTACGGCACCTTAAGGAGAAAAAGGATGTTAGTTTGAATAATTCGTTCTTGATCACAATAACAAAATCACCGTGTAAATGCAATATCCTATCGTATGAGGACTGTTTAATTATGTATGGTATAATGTTCTCTATAGAAACCAATCGATTTGTTTTGTTAGGTTTATAAGTTAACGGACTTCGAGATAATTAATCATTTGTATTGAACATAGGCGCATGATTATTTTTCAACAATAGTACGACTATCAATTACATCTAGTAGAGTTTCAAATGTACGTTATTAATTAATCTTGCTGGTATCAATAGCACAGAATAGATAATAGTACAAGTACAGAACACTCCTTTGATCTTTACGAAAGGCGGTTTTTTCTCAGCCAAAACATTAAGATTTATGGCCCGTCGTCGACGACGACGTCGACGTTCATCGCTACAATTACATGCAGGTCCCCCAACGTTGGGGCACCGGCATGTACTTGTAGCGATGAACGTAAATCGCGGAGTGTCCCGCGCCTGTCAATAGTGAATAAGAAAATATATAAAGTCTTAATACATAAACTTTATTCAATGGGTATTAGAGGGGATCTTCTGAGGTGGTTTATGTCTTACATAGAAAATCGCTGCCAGTCGGTAGTGATCAAAAACTACATGTCAAGCTGGGTATCTGTACCAAGTGGCGTTCCACAGGGATCTTTGTTGGGACCACTCCTTTTTAACGTCTTTGTGAATGATATAGGTACCTGTTTTCGGTTTTCTAAGTTACTCAGTTTTGCTGACGATATGAAGATTTTTGCCAAGATTGCTTCACCTGAAGATTCTACTGCGCTGCAATCTGATCTAAGCCGTCTGGATAGATATTGTGTTAAGAATAAATTGGATTTAAATCCCTCAAAATGTTTTACCGTAACTTTTTCTTGTAAATTAAATAAAATATCTACTTCTTATTCATTGAAAGGTAAAAGTATTCAGCAACTAACTAGCATAAGAGACCTAGGGGTTGTTCATGACTCGAAGCTTATTTTTAATGATCACGTTGATAATATTATAAGTAAAGCTTCTAAGACTCTTGGATTTATAATGCGTAGCTCGGTTTGTTTTACACATATTAAGACGCTGAAAATCTTGTATTGTGCTTATGTGAGAAGCAAGTTGGAATACGCACCTCAGATTTGGAATCCCCAATATAAAATTTACATTGACAGAATTGAGCGATTACAATCCAAATTCATGAGATTTCTTTGCTACAAAATGCATACACATTCATCTAATTATTTAACCCTTTGTAAAAAGCATCACTTGATACCCCTTGCTAAGCGTCGTGAAATTGCTGATATATTATATTTGTTAAATATAATAAGAAGCAATGTTGACTGTCCTAATTTACTTGCTAAGATTTCTTTTAATACTCCCATAAGAAGTTTCCGCCGTTTTCGTCCTATTAGCATATTCCATGTTTCCACTAAATATAGAATGAATAGTTTCTTGTGCAGAGCAGGCAGGAGTTTAAACAAAGTTGTAGATCAATTAGATATAGACATATTCTGTGATAGCATACAGGCAATAAAATCTAAACTGATAAGTTTCTTCATGTGTGATACTCAGGTGTAGGCTTGGGTTATTAGAGTTTATAGTAGCCTAATTCATTAACTACCTGATTCTTGTATATTCCGCGTATTAGGTAGTGCGCGATTGGTTACTGTGCGTAATGTACGCTAAGTTTAAGTTTGGCTTCAGATTTCTTTGTTAGTTTATTTCTATAAGTGAAAACCTGTAATTGGCTATATGGTTTTATTATGGTATCTAGAAATATGTTGCGCTGTTGGTTTTCCATGTATCAATAAATAAATAAATAAATAAATATCCTATTTATATTCTACATCGCAATAAGGTCTAGTTTTCCCTCTGGGTTGGAAGGTCAGATGGCAGTCGCTTTCGTAAAACTAGTGCCTATGCCAAATCTTGGGATTAGGTGTCAAAGCGGACCCTGGGCTCCTTTAGGGGCACAACCGGGAATAACGCTAGGAGCATGATGATGATTCTACATATACCTATTTGAAGTAATTGTGACATGAAAATCCCGTTAACGTGGTGTACCTAGTAATTAGTCCTAGGGCGACCGAGCTCTGCTCGGGTGAAAATGAAGAAAATACGGAGAAATCGATTTTTCCCGGACATGAGACCTAATACCTACCCGTATATTTCTAAATTTCATCGAAATCGTTAGAGCTGTTTCCGAGAACGTGATTGCAAATATATATGTCGCAGTCGGATTGTATAATCCGCCATATTACATTACGGCTATCCGTTATCAAAAACAGGGCCGTTTTGAAATGCGGCGGTTCAACGATTAGCCAGATTGTCATTGCGATACGTTCTTTAATAAGGCGGGCCACGTTTAGCTGCAACGTACCCGTAGGTTAGGGTTCACTTGTGTCCCTCAGACCAGAAATAGACCGTCGACTCGCTGGAGATTATCACTCCGTTTTTTATTTACCTACTTCAGTTTTATAGACTATTGAACGATAATATGGCGGCGTTTCATGATGTGCCTAAGAATTTGATGCTCAGCCTTAGCGTTACTGGCAGGCAGCGCCCCGAGTGGTAAGAATCGGAACTAAAACCTGTCAAAGAGGCGGCTAATGTCTCGCTGCGCTACATTACAGCTAGCTGTGTTAAATAACGTACGGCGGCGAATACATTCCGGCGGTTTTTTATTCAGCTGCATTCAATCCGGTTAATCGTTGAACCGCCGCATTTCAAAACGGCCCTAGCTGTTTTTGATAACGGCTAGCCGTAATGTAATATGGCGGACTATACAATACGACTGCGACATATACATTAACCTGGCTTCGGATCTAAGGCTGCTCACGCACTACGATTTGTTGTCGTGCGATAATCGCGTCGCAAAAATGCAACGTATGAGTTTATATGTCAGTGCGCGCACATTCCATATGCGACAATAAAACTTAGTGCGCGCTTGACCTAAGACGGTCAAAAAAACACCGTGCATACGTACAAATATTGCTCGTTTTAATATTATGAGAGGTCTCATACTATTATGGTTAAAGGGGGCGAAAAATCGATCTAGCTAGGCAGGTAGCTAGATCGAATTTTCGCCCCCGTTAACCCCTAAGAGCAGCTACTAAAGTATTTAGCACCCGCAAGATAAGGTTTTTTTTTGTGTTTAAAAGAACAGCTTTTATTAAACTAATACTCCATCTTTACTAAGTATCCCGACATAATATGAAAAATCCAGGGCCAATTTACAAACAACAATTAACATAACTCGGTTACCGATAAAATATTTTATCTTCTAAATTGATAACTCGGCGACTTATGTTGTACGTCGGCTACTTTATTGGTTTAACAGATTCAACATTCGTCTACTAATAAAATTAAAACCCTCTTTAAAGAGGATCGCACATAATTATTCAATAACTAAATCAATAAATCGTAATATTTTTTAATGAAAATTTGCTTAGCAACTGAAAAATTGCATAATTGAAAATTGAAATTGAATTGAAATTGAAAACATTTATTTCAGAACAAGTTCCATATCGGTTAGTAACAGTTTCACTTAAGCTATTGTTAATATACAATTCTTATATAGCAATACACCTCCGAGAACGTGATTGAAAATATATACAAATATAAGTAGCGTTAGACTTTTTTGCCGATATCGTTGTCTACAATCTATTGAGAAAAAAATCCTCTCAATATTATAAATGGGAAAGTGTGTGTGTTTGTTTGTTTGTCCGTCTTTCACGGCAAAACCGAGCGGCGAATTGACGTGATTTTTTAAGTGGATATAGTTGAAGGGATAGAGAGTGACATAGGATAGTTTTTATCTCCGAAATCATCCCCTAAGGGGGTGAAATGGGGGGCAAAAGTTTGTATGGAGCTGCGATACAAACGAGTTCCACGCGGACGGATTCGCGGGCAGAAGCTAGTGATATAATAAAATGAGTAACCTTTCGATGGTGATTCTTACATACATACATACATACACGCCTTTATCCCTAAAAGGGGTAGGCAGAGCACATGAGACTTGTGTCCAGTAGTGCCACTGTTAGCATATGATTCTTACAGGTGTTAAAGTGAGTACTTGACTACTTTGTTAGTTATTGAAACAAATATTAACTCGGCGGGATTTACAAAAGGTAATGATCCGTAAATAAAACAAAATCCGTTTAAGTAACAAAACACAATCACAAAAGTTCATTAACTTAGCAACTTAACTTATAGCTTAATATAATTAGTAACAGAAACAGCCAAGCCCGGTCCGGTTCGATAATAATACGATGTTAAAGTTCCGCTGGACCGAGTTGTTTTGGTTATGTTTTTCGAGCGTATGTATATATGTGACTTATGTATTATTCTTTGACACGCTCTGCAGCCAAAACCGTTTGACGGATTTCGACTTATGAGGGGTCGTTTGATTCCGCTTAATCGTGGGAGTGACATAGGCTATGTTTTTTTTTAAAGCAGTTGGATTTTTTAAATATCTTTTGATTTCACCTGTTGTTTAATTGTATGTGTGTTTGTGCAGACGGCGGCGGGCATGGGTGCGCGCGCGCTGCTGATGGTGGTAGCAGCGCTCGGCGCGGCGGCGTGGGGCGCGGGGGGCGGTTGCGGCGTTGCGGAGTTCGCCTGCCGTAGCGGACAGGTATAAGTTACACACCTTGAAGAGAGTACGGTATAGCGGTGACAGCAAAATGTCATCTCGTTCATGTTGATGCGCGTGCGGCGCTGATGGTGGTGGCGGCGTGGTGCGATGGTGGGGGCGGCCGCGGCGTTGCGAAGTTCGCCTGCCGTAGCGGACTGGTATGTCTTACACACCTTGAAGAGAGGTACGGTATCGCGGTGACAGCAAAATATCATCTTGTTCATGTTGATGCGCGTGCGGCGCTGATGGTGGTGGCGGCGTAGCGCGATGGTGGGGGCGGCTGCGGCGTTGCGGAGTTCGCCTGCCGTAGCGGACTGGTATGTCTTACACACCTTGAAGAGAGGTATGGTATAGCGATGACAGCAGAATGTCATCTCGTTCATGTTGATGCGCACGCGCTGTGGCGGTGTGGCGCGACGTTGTGGGCGGCTGCGGCGTTGCGGAGTTCGCCTGCCGTAGCGGACAAGTACATAAGTTTGTATCTCTAATTCAAGTAGCGTCACAAAGCTATCAGAGGCGACTTGAGGCTAACTGAACGTTCCTAATGGTGATTTCTCGAAAATTTCTCTTGGTTGGATGGTCATAGTGGAGGTGCTTTTATAGAACTATAGTTAGTGCCTTCGCCAAATCTAGGAATTCGTGGGCCCCGGGTTTCTTTAGGGTAATCTATCTATCTATCTATCTACCACCGGAAAAACGTTAGGAATAGGATAGTGGTTAGTAAGATCGTCGGAGCTCCTTAAAATGCGCTCTCTCAAGTGGTTTGAGTCCCGTTTTTGTTTCGTTGTCATTTCCCAACGCGTTAAAAATTATGGCAGTACTCCGATTTCTCGATATTTCCTCCGTTTCCACGCAGTTAATGATGATATGTCGTCGAGTGCTGAAAGAGTGTGACAATACCCCCATTCCTTTCTAGTGGCATTTTAGTATAATGTCGAATATAAAAAGTTCCTCCTCAACAGTGTGTGCGCCTAGACCGCTTCTGCGACGGCACAGCCCAATGCATGGACGGCAGCGACGAGCCGCCCCACTGCTCGCCCTGCAACCGCACATACTACGGTCGAGCCGGCGTCGCGTACGCGCTCTCGATCGGCGCGGGCGCAGGGGCGGGCGACGCGCCCCCGCCGCCGCCGCCACGCGTGCCGTTTCTGTGCCACCTCACTTTTACGGCTGGTGGCGCCACGCATGGGGATTTGGTGCAGTTGGCGTTTGAGGAGTTTCGAGTGGGTACGTTAAACGCCGATCGGTCTATTTTCGGCAATTTTGTCGATCACATTTCAATTGTTTCGCTTGCTCACATAGACATAAGCTGTGTCAGAATGATCGTATAAAACAATCGAATGTGCTTATGATGGAAAGTAAGATTACGCAATATGATAGACCTCTCTAAAATGAGCATAAGTGTGAAGTGTGTCTTGGTGTGACTCTTGGGATTGGGTGCCAAAGCGGACATTGGGCTCCTTTAGGATTTAACCAGGAAGGATGATGAGGTAGAAGTTCACCGTGTACAGATTACTTTCTTGCTTCAAGAAAGGCACAGCCGTGCCGTGTTGCGCAGAAACTGGCCGCTTTTCCGTGCTCTACTCACAACACAACTGAATGGATGCACTCGTGGTATCAGCACTTGAGTGCCATTTGTTTGCGAGGCGATGGGTGGTTGTATGTTATGAATGCCCGAGATACTGTGAGGCGACGGATGCTAGTCTGTCCACGGCGGTACCGATCTAATTAATTGTTTAAGGTGTTATTGTCTAGTTTAGTTTTCACGACACTTTGGATTTTCTGTAATGTCATGTCGAATGAGTCCGACTCAGCGAAGGTAACTTTAACGTGAGGCTCAATATTATGAGTGACAGTTATTTGGTTACTCTTGCATGATCAAAACAAATAAAATATGGTTTAGAGATAGGTATACTAAGATTTAAATAGGCTTACTAAGATATGAATAGGCTTAGCGTTGAGGTTTGACCGTATCATTCACACTAAAAGTTGCTTCCTTGTGTCTCTCTCACATTCATGACAACATCCAGGAAGATACACACCAGGCAACGTAGATGGCTGCCCGGACGGCTACATGCAGCTAGCCGAGTTGGGCCGCCCGTTTACTGGTGGTTCGTGGTGTGGCGCGTCAGAGGGAGCCGCGTTGTACTACAGTGAAACTGCTACAGTGACTGTGTCGGTTAAACTATTCCGAGCGCGGCTTGGGGAGCCTTTTGGACTGAAGTTGCGATACAAGTTCTTGCAGCAGCGAGATGCAGTTGTACGGTGAGTCATTTTGAGACGTTTTAAAATCTCCATCTCAGTACAAGTACCATCTAGAGATAGTGGTCAGGTTTATGGTGGGATAAAGACAAAGTTAATCATTCGTATCTTCCTGCCAGAAAAAGTGACACAGTTCGTAACTAGCTGGAGCAATTATAACGGGTGTGTCAAGAGTGCACTACGAGTAAGAATTACCCAAGTAATTTAAGGGTTATTTTTTAGGGATGATCCTTATTTGTAGGGAGAATAGGTCAGAAAATCAAGGTCTGTCATGAGAAAGTTATACGAGTGTGTGCAGCAGTGGAGTGATCCACGCCAGAGATATTGATGATGATCTTTTTATCTGGGAGTGCTAGAAATATCAAATATTTTCTTGACTGTATCACCAGAGAACAGCGACCTCATAGGGATTTTATTAAAACAGAAAACTAATTTGTTCGGTTACAAAACAGGCCGAGTTAGCATGAAATTTTGATATTCATCGGTCACTAAGTAGACCTGTCACACACAGACATCTTCATGACCGTATATCTGTGTACAGGTTTGGAGCATTAGAAGCACCTCTAGAGCGTGGTGCAGTATCACCGGGAACATACTGCACCCGCACTTACGAGGAGTGCCACCGCAAGCCGTGCCGTCTTCAGAGCCCCAATTACCCTGGAATGTACCCTCGCAATGTGACCTGCTATTGGAGTCTACGGCAGAAAGACATTCCGACCTGCAAGCACGCTATGATATCTGTTCGTCAGGATCATTCTCATAAAATGCAGATTAAACGCTCCATATCTATGGCTAGGTAAGTTTTAGTTAGATAATGAGCAGATTGGTATTTATTTGAATGAATTAACTTCAATACTAGTCCGATATTTATGTACATGCTGACATCTGCCCCAAGATAATGATGAGTGACGTGTCACAAATAACTTAGTTTTTCGAATTAAGTATTTCCTTTAACATTCAGAACGTTTTCCATCGATTTTGAAAGTCTTCTTATGAAGAACGATGCTCTCCAAGTTTGGTGTTAGTCCAGTGTGTGGGTTAAACTTTAACGGTAAGTAATTTTCAGCTTAAACAAAACGGGTCGCGCGGTGCGCGCATGGCGAGAATGCACTGGCGAGCGCGACCGACTCATCTTTTATGACGGTGCTTCCACGGATGACCCAGTATTAGTGGAATACTGCGGAGGAGACTGGCTTCCACGGGTCACAGCCCGTGGGCCCGAGATGCTTGTGGCGTTTCATTCGTCACCGTATTCGGCACCGTTGCGACCGCCTGCGCCGCTCGCTCCGTTGCGGGGTTTTGAGCTTGATGTTGATGTTATTTTCGCTGACTCGGACTCATTGGACTATGCCAGGTAAACACAACACTGAATTATTCGTAATCGATCGTTACTGTTTCGATCTAGCAAAGTTAACAAGGACGATATTATAGCTTGGTTGCCTTTCAGAGAGGCGCGCAGATGTGAGTTTCACGTGAAAGCGTCTTCTACCGAAGAAGAGGGTAATGGGACAACAACGGGGGCTGCAGGGCGCGGGCGCCGAGGAAGACTGCATGCTCCTACACACACACTGCCACCGAACACCACTTGTACTTGGACTTTCCATGGTCGGCCAGGTCAGTTTTTTACTTAAAAATCTGGTTCACGAGTAAATTTGAAGTTCCTGACATCTGTGTTCCCTTCAACAGGTGACCTTGTGTGGATCTACTTCTCCAGTTTCACACAGTACTCCTTAGTAGATGGTCGACGCACTGAAAGCAATGAAAGAGAAGAGGAAGGTATAGCTCCTCCTAGACCACCGACCAGCACTGCTGCGCGGCCTATTGGCTTGCCTTGCGGCGTGGAATTACGCGTTTGGGACGGAGGTGGAGGTAGCATGAGCGAAGGCGCAGTTCTAGGGCGATACTGTGATGAAGCACCACGTCTATGTGCTCGGGCTGCTTTAGCTAACGCTACACGCTCGCCTCGTCCTTGCGCGCCACCCGATGGCTACGTCTCAACAGCTCCTTTACTAGCATTAGCTGCTACAAGCCGCGCTGGTACCGCAACTCATCCTCTCCGGTTCGCGTTGCACTATGAATTCATTGATGCACGGTTAGCAGGGGCAGTGTTACCAAGCAACATACCGCGAGTAGCGCGGCCGGTGCCAGCGGCGTGTGCGCGTTTGCTGACACGGCCAGGAGAAATATCCTCACCGGGTAATGCTCTATGGTTCGGGCGCGGAGGCGCGCGACGGTTCCGCTGCATGTATAGACTGCAAGCGGATTCTCACGTAGCGTTAGAGCTGGCGGCAGCTGCGTTCGGCCGGCGCCCGCGTTGTGCTACCCGTTCAGACCCGGCTAGTGGGCGCATGCGCTGCGTGCCAGAGCCTGTAGAGCCAGAGGACACGAATCCGGAAGAACGAGAGGCTGATGATGACTTTGACGGAGATGATGATGCGCCGTTGCGAGTTCCGCATCTTATGATTTACGAAGCTCCCTGGCCTGGATATAGAGTAAGTTTATAGTCAACCATCATCATGATAGTAAATGTTTAGTCTTACATTAGCGCAAGAAGTTGCTATCAAACTTTATATGAGAAACGGATGACATAATGGTTCCCCTATCGTTCCCCCATTTTTAACCCCTGACAAAAACCTGTGTGTTTCTCAGGGGAATTGTAGCTTTAGAGTGTGGTTTTTGTAAAAAAAAGTTTTGTCGCATTATTCATGATTAGGTTACGCTAGGCCATTGATGTATCATCCTAAAAAAGAGTATATGCGCTCCACAAGTGTAACCCTAAAAAAGAGGCAGATACGTTGTGTTTACGAAATTTCGTATTTAATAATGGCCACGGCCACTATTCAAACGGGTTTCAACTTTAAACATCTTAAGGTTGTTCTTTCCATACAAAGCGTTATTTGACATTCACAGGCTAACGGCGTGATTTTTTAAGAAATTTATGTAAATAACTTTCATAATTGGCTTTCCATTTGCGCGAAATTCCCTCTTTCCTTGAATAAACTAGAATAATTTGAGAAAAATGCCTTTCCTATGATGTATGAATGTACGCCGTCAGTATGACGTCACAAACTAATGTCTCAAATTATTCTGGTTTATACAAGTTTAATCAAGGAAAGGGGGAATTTCGCGCAAATGGAAAGCCAATTTATGCAAGTTAGTTACATAAGTTTCTTAAAAAATCACGCCGTTAGCCTACGAATAACGTGGTTCGATTTCCATACAAATAACGTTTTGTATGGAAATCGAACCACCTTAAACTCAGATCCTACGCTGCTGCAATGCTTTAGCACGTTAAGCAAATTTTGAATTTACATTTTGCTCAGATTCTGACCACAAAATTATTTGGAAAAGCGCTGCTCATAAAATTAGTTATTCAATGCTAATGTTGTGACGGAACGATAAAATTAATAATATACATCTAGGTTCCACTCGGCTGCATATGCGACAACACATCAGCACCTCTCCGTCTGTCTGGCACGGGTGCTCTCGAACTAGTCCTGGCTGCGCGCGCGCTGGCCGGTGACGAGGACGCGCGCAATTTGCATTTCCGCGGCGCGTGGACCGCGCCACCCGCGGCGGCGTATAATTGTGCCACGCGGCGTCGTCTGCCACCGCCGGGTGGCCATGTGCACCTGCGGTATCCTTATGAGTGAGTAACTTCCGTTTATTATAGAGATTGACGTGTAGCACTGATCCTTTAATCAATGATGCAGTTGCAAAACTAGCTATATGAACTCTACATAAATTTTAGAAAAAAGAGTGCTTCCATCAGAAAAGCCTTGTAAGCTATTTACTTCCATGCCACTCCTTACGTAACCCTGTACTAAAACCTTATACTACTAATAGAAACCCTAATAAATTGGGAAAATCTCTCTTTGTCAATTAAATCTTGCGTGAGTGTTTGGACAACCTATAGTTTTGTTGTCCACCACACAGTCCACCTTGTGTGGCCCCCCACAAGGTGGACTGATGACCTGGTAAAGGTTGCGGGAGTCCGCTGGAAGCAGGTGGCGTGGGACCGATCACTTTGGGGCACTCTTTGGGGGAGGCCTATGTCCAGCAATGGACGTCTTTCGGCTGATATGATGATGATGATACATTTGTTGTACCTAACGACAACCGATTTAATGCCCATATCTTATAGCATTATTTACGTATGTGCAGCGGCAACCGCGCCTCAGAATGCGGTGAAACCCCCTTCCTCCTCATGGCGCGCGGCAACCGCTCAGTATTCCTCCGGGTGTGGGGCGACGAGTTGCCACTCACGCCACCACCGCCGCCGCCGCCGCCCGGCGCGCCGCCACCGCCACCGGAGCCGCCGCTCTGCCACACTGCCAATCGCTTGCTGGTCTATCATGCGCATACTTCCAGGTTTGTTTCTAGATCCAAGCTATATGACGATGACGCCGTCTGTAGCCTTCAAAATGGTGTCTCGCTCGCACTTTATCTGAAGGCAAGTATCGTGCAAGGACCGACTAGAGAATGTTTAATAATTATTTGTACGGTCAAAACGAATGATCAAGTATTTCAGAATATCAATAGTTCCGATTAAAGACTTTATGAAGTATCTACCTTTCTGTACCGTGAAAATGTAACTTTTAAACGGTTTAGAAGCAGTAGTAATATCTTTCTCTTAAGTTGCTTTAACCAGATCTATTAAGTAAGGCCTTTCATTTGTTTAGATTACTGAAGGCAATCTGCCCGAGCGGCAGCGACGAAGGCCGAGCTGTGCAAATATTCACGGACGAGTGGTGGGGCCGGGGCCGTGGCGGCAGCTCTGGCTCCGCGCTGCTCGTGGTCTGGGCGGCACGCGAGGCCGGCTCGGCCCGCATGGCCTGGATGGAGGTCTGGAGGCCTGCTGGCACCGGGCCGATCGGTACCCCGGGTGCAGAGCCGGTCAATGCTACAGCTATGTGCGTGAGAGGGTGCAGTGCGTTGGGGGCATGTATGCCAGGTGGGCTTTGGTGTGATGGCTCACATGACTGCCCCGGTGGTGCTGATGAGGCTGCCGGTGCTGGCTGCGGCGCTGCCGCGCGGTTGCTAGCGGCTTTAGGGGCGCCTGCAGCAGCCGGGGCGCTGGCAGCGCTTGGAGGCGCTGCGGCGCTTGGAGTGTTGCTGTTAGCAGCGCTGCGTCGGCGTCGTCGCGCTGATAAAGCGCTGCTAGCCGCAGGCGGCCGCCGCGCTACAGAAGAGCTGCTGTTCGACTCCCGCGCATCCTCAGCGGCCTCCTGACGGCGTGAGCGCTCCGTCGAGTACATACACGTGGACCGCGAGACCACGGTGTGACGGGGCGCGCCGCTGTATATACGCGCTGACTGTACATAGCGCTCACTGTACATAATGTGCTGCACGACGCTGAGTGGCGTCTCCTGTGATATCGTACCTTACGTTGATAGTTTTATCTTGTTACATTCTATTGTTGCGTTGATCTCGGTGACGTGTTTATGTTGGGCTGACGGCCGATTACGTTGTTTATGCGTCCTCTTTCCAATCAAAACCTTATATTAAGTAAACATCCCAATGGTCGAACACTTAATTCCAATAATAGGTACCATGTTGTTCACCTCTATTGCTGTAAAATAAATTAAAGATGCCAAGTAACAGGCTAGTTGAGCACTGGGATTTTTACCTTAAACCACGACGAATAAAGTTAGAGGACCACTCGATTCTATCTTAGATCGCGTTTCTTCAAAATAAAAAGCCTGCTAGCCAGGTTTACCGTAGAGAGGTCCCTATACCGTAAATTTTGTCACTTAGACCTCTGATTAACATAATAGCGCATTCGAATTTTATGGTACAGATACCTCTTTCATACTGACACGAACTAAAGCAGGAAAGATTTTGGTTTTCCCCTTAATTTATTCGACCGGGAACTATATGACGTTTTGGCTTAACAAGGTTGAAAGTAGGGCGTGTTTTTATTCCTAAGTATTATTCTATTGATATTTTTGAAGAACTGTCCCGTCCCTCGTTTTCACTTAAGTTACGAAACACTGAATAAACACATAGTTCAAATTTACGAACTAAACTGAAGTTTTATTTTGGAAACTTATCCCTGTAATCCTTATCTCTGTAATCCAAAATAGGTGAGTTAAGATTATCATTACACTAAGCTGATACCGTATTGCATTCTTTTAAATATTTTGGAGTAGAGAGTACAAGGCAAAAGACGTCGAGACTGAACTAAGTTGACTTAACTAGGCGAAGTGCAGAAGGAATTACTTCGTTTGCCCGTCACTTCTTATGAGGAAGTTAAGAGGCTGGCAAAAAACATGGAGAATAGGGATTCTACTGGCAAGAGCCAGGCTCTCAATATTAAAATAACGATGATGGACCCTGATGACCATCAAAAATTTAGTAGACTTAGACAAAAAGTTGTATAAACAATATGATGATTCCGCCCGCGACTTCGTCTCGACTCGACTATTTAAATTCAAGCTTTGAACTACCTTCGTGCAACGTTTCATACAAATATCGGTTGAGACGTTTAAGTGTGATTGAGTAACAAACATCTCTAAACATCCAAACATTCGCATTTAGAGTATGATATAATATATATATTATTATATTTATTGTAAAAGAATCAGACTAATGACATAGTAGCTCAGCTGTGCCCTTGTTCTAGACGCAAGGTTTGTGACCTATGAATAACGTCTGAAGTGCAGTTGAAGTGCTGAATAAATATCAATTCTATGAAATTGAACATTAAGCTCAACTTTGCAGTACTCGAAATTGTTCGACTTCTGTGAGGTCAGAAGCAGTCTGGACTCTGGGTAAGGTCGACCTGTGAACATCTGGAGCGAAATACACAAAATCCGATGAGTTATTGGTCCAAAAGCGTAGGTAATTATTCCTAAATTTCAAAATTACGAAAACCATTTTGTGTTAAACGGATAATATCCCGTCTGTGCTGATATATTATTTTTCACGCCACTGCTCGGAAATGTGGCAAAAGATGGTCAGAATTCAGGCTTCAAAGCTGGGGCTAGTTGGACACCGCACGAACAGGCCATCTATGAGTTGAAACTGTCCAACAATGTTTTTGTAGGCCAGTTTGAACAGCGATTCGAATGTCTTGGATTTTAGGCAACTATTTTATTGACAATATATATCCGTTACATAGGAAAAATCTGCTATCATAAATTAATTGTCACTTCATTGACTGGACTATAGATGCGCTGTGTTGAGAGGGTGTTGCTAACTCAGCGACAAACTGAGAAATGAAAATGCTCTGAAATGTGACTATTTGTCATAAACCATAAGCTACATATTATGTGACGTCTATAGACGTTGCTCGACCGAACGCGTTAAAAATAAGTAAGTTCTCTTAAAAATCTACATTAAAAATTGTGCCAAATTGTGTTTTAGTTTCTCAGTAATTTATTTAACACGATTCCAAGTTACTCAAAAAAACCAAGTAGCCTTTACTAAATACAAGTATGTCAATCAAGGATAACATCAACTCTAATTAGTTACTTCTTTAAACTCGGTATTACGGGGTGCTATGTCGAAAAACATCTATAATACTTAAGCTAAAATCAAGCAAATAGATTGTTAAAATTAAAACTAACCACTAAACGCACTGAAGTTACTTGTTTCAAGCGTCAATATTATAAAAAATTCCAGCTCAACGACCGTGACGGCTTTAGTAATTTAAATAAGTCACGATGTTAGTACAGCATTTCCAAATCTGTAGAAAAAAATTACTAAAAATTTATTTTTGCACTCCTGTAAAATTAACAAAAAACCCAGTGAACAAAAAAACGATAGAAGTTTTAGTAGCGCCGCAAAATGACCCCACAGAATGGGTGCCATTGTCATTATGCGGGGTTGGGGGCGGGGTGTCGAAACGGTGCCAGACAGCCGTTTAGTTCGAACATGCGAATACTAGGTTTTAGGCACGTGTTTAGGTAGAAAATTGTAAGAATGCAAGCTATTCTATGGTTTTATCGTACGCCGTAAAAGTCTTGTTATTCATCTTTGACTTAACTGTTCCCGGTTACCGCTGCGGTTTGATCTCGACGACCATCGATCAGAGCGGCGGGAACAGCGACAGTGAGACACCAACACCAGACGTCTCTTTCTAAGTTTTCTCATAAGAGACAGACGGAGAGTGCGAGACAACTCAGGACAGCTCGTTTTGTGAGTACATCTAGGACAACATGCTGCTTCACACGCGACTGAGCATCTCCTGTCTCACTCGCACCGTACAAATTAGAAAAACGAGGGTAGATTTTTCTCCACTCGCGTCACGGAGCGGCGTTAATTCCGCTAGCCCCGCTGGAGTGGAACCGAGCGCGCCCTCTCGCTTACATATATACAGTGTCTGAAAAGAAACCCAGCTTACGTTTTCATGTTTTTATTTGGTAATTTTTATATCATAGAAAATACAAATATTTTTCGGGTCTCATCAGCCTGCAGCCGTATTCTAGCAATATTTCCACTGTTTTTAGGGTTCCGTACCTCAAAAGGAAAAAACGGAACCCTTATAGGATCACTTTGTTGTCCGTCTGTCTGTCTGTCTGTCTGTCTGTCTGTCTGTCAAGACCATTTTTCTCAGGAACTCTTGGAGGTATCAAGCTGAAATTTATATCGAATACTCAGGTCTATTGTCCCTTGGAGCTGTGAAAAAATCAAACTTAAAAGCCAACGCAATTAAAAGATACAGTCGTTTATGCTGCAAAAATTGAGTTTTTCGACACTCGCAAAACCTACGGGGTACTTCCCGTGAACTCAGAAACTTGAAATTTGGCACGAAGCAACTTCATATATCACAGACAAAGGAAAAATTAAGAAAAGTAGACATTTTTAGTAAAATCATACAAAAAAATGATTTTAAATTTTTTAAACTTATTCCTTTTTCCTCGTAAACGTGTTAAGATTTTAAATTGAAATTTATGTCAAATAAGTCATGTCTATAGGACCTTTCAGATGTAGCAAACCCAAACTTTTATGTCAACGCAATCAAAAGAAATAGCAAATTAAGTCGCATATTTTGAAATTGGGTACTCGCAAGAAACTCAAAACCTAAAGGGTACTTCCCGTTAACACAGAAACTTGAAACTTGGCACGAAGAAACTTCATATAGCACAGACAAAGGAAAAATTAAGAAAAGTAGTAATTTTTAGTAAAATCATACAAAAAAATGATTTTAAAAATTTTAAACTTATTCCTTATTCCTCGTAAACGTGTTGAGATTTTAAATTGAAATTCATGTCAAATAAGTCATGTCTACAGGACCTTTCAGATGTAGCAAACCCAAACTTTAATGTCAACGCAATCAAAAGAAATAGCAAATTAAGTCACATATTTTGAAATTGGGTACTCGCAAGAAACTCAAAACCTAAAGGGTACTTCCCGTTAACACAGAAACTTGAAACTTGGCACGAAGAAACTTCATATAGCACAGACAAAGGAAAAATTAAGAAAAGTAGTAATTTTTAGTAAAATCATACAAAAAAATGATTTTAAAAATTTTAAAATTATTCCTTATTCCTCGTAAACGTGTTGAGATTTTAAATTGAAATTCTTGTCAAATAAGTCATGTCTACAGGACATTCCATATGTAGCAAACCCAAACTTTTATGTCAACGCAATCAAAAGAAATAGCAAATTAAGTCACATATTTTGAAATTGGGTACTCGCAAGAAACTCAAAACCTAAAGGGTACTTCCCGTTAACACAGAAACTTGAAACTTGGCACGAAGCAACTTCATATATCACAGACAAAGGAAAAATTAAGAAAAGTAGACATTTTTAGTAAAATCATACAAAAAAATGATTTTAAATTTTTTAAACTTATTCCTTTTTCCTCGTAAACGTGTTAAGATTTTAAATTGAAATTCATGTCAAATAAGTCATGTCTATAGGACCTTTCAGATGTAGCAAACCCAAACTTTTATGTCAACGCAATCAAAAGAAATAGCAAATTAAGTAGCATATTTTGAAATTGGGTACTCGCAAGAAACTCAAAACCTAAAGGGTACTTCCCGTTAACACAGAAACTTGAAACTTGGCACGAAGAAACTTCATATAGCACAGACAAAGGAAAAATTAAGAAAAGTAGTAATTTTTAGTAAAATCATACAAAAAAATGATTTTAAAAATTTTAAACTTATTCCTTATTCCTCGTAAACGTGTTGAGATTTTAAATTGAAATTCATGTCAAATAAGTCATGTCTACAGGACCTTTCAGATGTAGCAAACCCAAACTTTAATGTCAACGCAATCAAAAGAAATAGCAAATTAAGTCACATATTTTGAAATTGGGTACTCGCAAGAAACTCAAAACCTAAAGGGTACTTCCCGTTAACACAGAAACTTGAAACTTGGCACGAAGAAACTTCATATAGCACAGACAATGGAAAAATTACGAAAAGTATACATTTATAGTAAAATCATACAAATATATTTTTATAAATTTTAAACTCACTACCTGTTTCCTCGTAAACGCGTAGAGGTATTTAATTGAAATTCATATCAAATACTCAGGTCTATAATACCTTTCAGCTGTAGCAAAACGAAACTTTTATGTCCACGCAATCATAAGAAATAGCAATATAAGTCGCATAATTTAAAACTGGGATGTAGTAGAGACACTTTTAAACTTGATGGTTTTTATGAGGTGTGCAGAGTAGAAAGTCCAGCTATATCTAAAGCAAATCCAGGTTGGGGATCTATCGCTTATGTACGTCGCAATCTAAAGGATGCCATCCCAGATGTATCATGTACAAGATATTTTTTTTTTAATAACCCAGGTGCTGCAAACAAACGGCCATTGTGAATGCTTGCATTTTGAAATGTTTGATGTCAGGCAGAGTGATAACTGTATCTATATATATAATATAGGTCACCACAATGTCAAATTAATGTTGCAATTCAATGCATAAATACAACAATATACGGCAGCAACCCCAAAGGGGCTATACCCCGTGTTCCCGTTTGATTGTTGTGGGAGACTTCAATATCGATTTTAGAATGAATCCCCAAAATGGAATTTCCACATATTTTTCATACCTAAACATGTTTCTGTTAATAAGCACTAGCACTACACGAAATAGTACAATTATAGATAACGTTTTTTCAAACTTCAATTTTCAATGTGGTACTATTCATACCTTTTTCAGTCAACATTTTACAGGTCTGGTTATTTTTTTCAAATTTAACAGTTAATTAGTATTTTGAACCGGATTTATAAAAAGATAGTGACTAAAAACTTTGTAAATAAACCACTTTGATAAAAGAAGTTTTGCCAGGCTGCTGCAAATCTAGTGTAGGTATTTCAGGTATTTCAGTTTTATTATAAAACTAGCTGTACCTGTGACTTCGTTTGCATGGTAATGTGGTGGGAGTTAACGCATTTCTTCTCTTGGACATAGGACACATGCAGTTCTCATTTAGCCTATCAAGTAAAACGTGGAATAAACCCATTTTAGTTGAAATGCCGTTAAGATTCGTTCGTCTTTATCTGTCACTCTGATTTTTAAATTAGTAGGAAAAGGACAAAACTCGTTTTATTTAACATAGGTATTTTAAATTTTATGAATACCGGGGGAAAAGTTTAGTAGATGTTTGTGACAATAGATCCAACAGGTAGGACACAGGCTGCAGCATTAAATGTTTATTGATCTTCTTCTGTACATATTTTTAACACTTAATATTAAATAAATAAAGACGTGATGGCCGAAATGATCTTGAGTCACTCCGATATATTTTTTTTCATAATTATTGCAATGTTTCAGATCACATTCTGCCAAATCTTATGTATGTTACCGCTATTGCCAACTTAATTAAATGTGTGTTGTGATTCATTATAAAAGTATTTTCCTGTATGTTGGCCAATTTCTGTGTCTCTATATTGGCTGCATGTCAACTTGAAGGCGCGTAGTACGAAGTTATAATACCGCCTTAATACAGACGCGGTTGATAATTAATGTTTATAAAAGGCCCGTTCTGTACTGATTGAATACATACGTTTATTGCTTATATAAATACTGACAAATCAGCATGGCTTATCACAAGACGGCGCGCAAGCTCTCTCGATTTTTCTCGAACTATCCGTCACTCTCTTATTAGACAACTTAGAAAGAGACGTATAGTGCGAGAAAAATCGAGAGACCTCGCGCGCCGTCTTGTGATAGCCGTGCAGTATCGTATCGTGACAAAATACTCCGCGTGTAATCTTGCAGAAACTCAAATAAACTTCATGGCTGAACGCGATGAGCCGATGACAGTGCTAAATATTCCATGCCATAAAAAAAAGGAAGTCGGTCAGACTTTTGACGTTTGACGTTATTTTGTTGAAATTTGTTGAACCATTTGTTGAAATTACGCCTCAATACGAATTTAGCGCATATAAGTTTCCATATCGGAATCGATTATTTTTTTATGCTTTAGAATTTAATATGCGTATTGTGAAGGTCTATCACAACACCGGATCGAAATTATTAGGTACTGTTGGATAGTTAAGGCAAGGCCGCCATTTTAACGCCACTGACAGTTGACAGATATGGCGGCTACGATTTCAAGCAGAAGAAATGAATAATTTAATGAGATTCAAATGTTTCCGAAAATGTTTTAACCATCGCAGTCGGATAAAAACTATCCTAAGTCCTAGCTAGAATAGTAATGTACTTGTAAAAAAAGTTTAAAGTTTTTCCGTTCACGGGAAGCCGAGATCATTCGGGACACAAAAATGGTTAGTTTGATACTGGCTGATTCTTTTTTTAATTTAGAGATTTATTATAAGTGAGAGATAAATGATGTGGTTCTTAATTTTTTATTTTTTTTAGGATTACTAAATTGATAAAGAGACCTTGTTTAAATTTATGCTCCCCCAGCTTCGCACATTGTAATGTTACAGATTCCATTTTCATTTATCATTTAGTAATAAACATACTACAACTTTTGCTTCTTATGGTTTGTACGGAACCCTCGGTGCGCGAGTCCGACTCGCACTTGGCCGGTTTTTTTCATACAACAAATGTACATCCCCTTTCATTCTGCCTCAATCATTCGTTCATCATTCGCCGTCTCTCGTTCACACATGCACCCCTAAATGTATGACGAACCGTGAACTCGCGCCCGATACCTTAGAGAGGCTGAAGGCTCGTTTGTCACCATCAAAGTTTTCCAGAAAAAAGTTTAATTAAAACACAACTAACGAGACCCGGTTGCTATAAATCACAATTAACTTCGAGCAAAACTCATCCGGGAAATAAATAACGAAGCTATAATTATAAAAAATAATTCGCAAAAGTCGATCAACGTGTCCTAGTTTTGCTATGAATAAAAGAATCACGAATGCAATTAGTATACACGCTGTGAGCTCCCAAAGTAAGCTCAATTTTTTTAAGGAGTTTTTCTAAAAGGTTCGTGTGATTGGTTCGGTATTTTGTTGAGCGGCGTCACGGCTCAACGCACATCGCTGTGTCGAAAGTAAGCTGTTGGAGCTCGCGGCTATATTATTGTTTATTTAGGTCAGGACCGGTAAAATGGATAGCTGAATCAATGCAGAAGTTGAACGGAGTTTTAGCGGAAGAATACCCACATGTACGGAATCCTCGATGCACTTGATATGTTTTTGTATACCATCCGACTTGTCTCGCTGTGGACACTGTAGTCTATGGGTGTTTGCGATCTTAGAGTATTCAGAGTCTAATTCCAATCCCTGTATTGATTTGAGGATGCGTTGCGTCGATATTAAGATAAATGAACGCCGCTCATACTGTAGTTATCACTTGCAAAAGTTATTTGCAGAAATCGCGAAACGCCTGATTCATGTAACTGGTGACCGAAAAGCTGGCAGCTTTCTCGCGCAACGCATCAGCATTGCAATTCAGCGAGGAAATGCCGCCAACATCCTCGGGTCAATGCCTCGAGGTTCTTTTTTAGATTTAATTGTTAGTTATCATCACTTTACAAAATAATGGAATCATTTTTCTGTAATTATGTGAAGTCCCCAATCCCCACTGGACCAGTGTGGGGACTACTGACTCATTCATGAGAGTGAATGGGACGTGTATAGCCTGATGACGATGATGTCACAAAAATAATGCGAAGAAAAGCGGCTGATAAGCTACAGTCAACGTCAAAGGTATATATCATTTTTCCTTATTACAACGGAACTTATTCCATTTAGTTAAATCAATGACGAGTAGTTAGTTACAGTGCCGAAGAGGCAACCGAATGGCTAGGAATTAGAGACCCCGCACCGTGCCTCCCACGCGAATATTGTCCAGGACAATTGATTGCAAATCCTTTTATTGCGCGTATTCCATTATGACAAATTCGGGTTTGTAAGGGTGGCCACAGCGGGAAGACATTTCATGGGAGAGGGCTGTGAAGGCATTTGTACGTATCATTTTTCACATCATAGAATACTCAAAAAACAACTGCCATCCGATTCTAATGATATTATGTGCATTTTTCCTAAGTTGTCGTCTACTACCATTTTTTCAATTACCGCAAGCCATTCGGTTGACCCTTGGACACTGTAACTACGTGTCATTGCTCTGAATAATTGTAATACGCATACGCATAAATATTATTTGGACTCCCATACAATATGACACGACACCCGACCTTAAGGGTGCCTTTCCACCAGAGATGTAGCTACTATGCTTGCTGTGCTATGTTTTCATACGTTTGAAACGTAGCAGGCACGTCGTTTGGTTCTCATAGATATGCTAGAATAACATGTAAAGACAACATGAGTCACTCGTCTTGGGCACTCTTAGAGGGTACCAAATTAATTTTCGATTCCCAAACAAGCTTGAAAATGTAATCAACGGTTGTTTCTCTAGAATCTCGGATATTATAAATCCAGACCGGTTTTTATCACACAAAGCCGCTCTAATATTAACAGGGTGCTCTAAATGCGCAGCGATGATTACAGGCTGTGCTGCCCTGTCATTCAGGCTTGTGTTTGGACAGTGGCTCTTTGAATATATGATACGGTGTGTAGTGGAGTTCTCGGATAGGCATTTGTTTTATATTGATTCAAACTTTCACGATTCTCACACATTATACGGGACAACTCCCGTGACCATGGATGTTGCAACACATCACAAACAACCATGGATGTTGCAAGTGAGGTAATAGTAGATTGTTAACCAAGGGTTGAAAATGACCCATTGCACCCGCGATATTTCTGGCGCTCGAATGAAGTGAGAGCGCCAATAGTTCGAGGGTCAAATGGGTAATTTCACCCGAGTTAAACACTCTACTTTTCATTTCGACTGTGAGGAAAATAATTAAAATAATTGTACTACCGTAAAACGTGCCTACTTTGCACCAAAATTTGCTCCAAATTTCGGAAATTTCGTTTTTTTCGGAAAATTATTATTAAATGATATGTCGTTATGTACATCATTTAAAAGTAGATCATCCCTACTATCGTATTACAATGCTCTTATAACACGTTACATATATATATAAAAACATACATTTAGGAGCAATGTTATCCAGTGTTTGGGTAACTTTGCCTCTGAATTTAACTTGTCCCAAAATTAATACTTTTAAGTGTTTGGCGCAGTTTTACACCGTCGTCAATCAAACAATGCACAATTTATAATCATACCTGCCCATTTTTGTGTAAATTTGAAGAAAAACAAAAAAACTAAAAAATATTAGGAACAAAGAAAAACGGACATTTAGTGGAAGTGTTTTATTTTTATTATAATTATGAAATTGTTCAGTATTGGTATTGTTTCACTCAGACAAAAACCAACAAGAACCAAAAACAGTCTTCTAAAATACAGAACTAGGATATATATAAAACAATCAATTTTTTTTAAACGATGATTATGAGGTTTTTTGGTTAGAGTATTCCAGGTACTATTAGTTTCCGGTTCATTATCTATAGTCGCCCAGTGAAGCCAGATCAGAAGAGGAGTGGTGAGTAGACATGTTAACACCTTCCGAATAGGAACTCTATCACCTATCACTACGAGTATATCAATTCTGCAACGAACACGTTTTGAAGTGGCTGTGGAAAAAGAAATTCTACCATTTTCGTAAATTTTTATAATAAAAACTTTATGAGTCAACTGTAAATACAAAATATGATATTATTCTAATACTATTTAGTTAAAAATGCCACAATCTTTTACTATTTATAAACATAATTAACTTCATGAGGTAACTATGTCCAGGATCAAAGTTACCCCAACACGTGCTGCAAAGTAGGTACTTGAAAACTAATTTGAGGTTAAGCCTCGAAAGAATTTGAAACTACTAGAAATACTGTAAACAATGAGTAGCCTATTAAATACAAGAACACTTCAAAACATATCTATCGCCAATCGATGACAACTTGCTGAGATGGAAGTAGCTTTTTCCCGTATTTTTTTTAACAAATTTTTGTAGCGGCACTGTACGTCGTCTGACAGAAAGAGGAAATAGCGGAACGAAACTTTGACTTTCAATGTTGCCACTTGATTGCCCAGTGTAACAAATGCGTTTGGAAATGTAACTGTATTAACCATAGACATCGACTTATAAGGGCATGAAACTAAATACAAAATTGGAGCACATTTACCTAGTGGGGAGCAAAGTAGGCACGTATTACGGTATCCAATATCCAACTTCTTCGCACTGGCTACATTATGCCACGGCCTACTAGACAACACGACTTAAATTGTAATCGAGTAGGCCGCGACGCGACTAATCTAGAGGGCCATGGCGAAACGTAAAAAAAGAAAAAGTTACATGGCATTATGGCGGGCAGTCGAATAGAGGAATGATTTTGAATATTGATTTTCTGTAATTGCGAATAAAAATAAACCAACTGAAAAACGATTTTAATATCAACCTATAGGTCTTAATAAACACGTCGTTTAATGTAGGTACCTATAGCTGACTGTCGATTTGTGAAAAGCTTTTATTTTAATACTGTATTATCTTCGACTCCGTGGCTAAATTTACCAATTAAAAAAAAATACTTTCCACCCTAGGGGAGAACACGCAATTGTCCACCCGGCTATATACCCATGAAAACTCAACTTTCAGAACAGGAGAGATGAAAATAAATAAGTTAAGAGGTATGTCTACCTGCGATTTTCCCATACATACGCTCTCGACTGTTTCCTCTCTGGTTTTTGAATATAGAGCAATGAATTTTTCAAATAAGATCAATATCATCAATATCTATGCCGCTATGTTTTAACCGTAGTTCGTTGCAACGGTTCCTTTAAATTCACTACATAAAGTTAGTTATCTAAAATGCTGCGAACCGAGGATTTGGCCGCAGCTTACAAATCCTGCCAAAATTTGATGCCGTCAACGAGCGATCGCGTCTCGCGCCTGTGTGCGTGCGGTCACACATAGACAGCTCCCGCTCCCGCCCACAGCAGCGCGACAGAAACATTGCATCAAAAATTCGAGATTTCAAAAGTTGCTCAGCTAGGCATTGCTCCGCGAATAAGTCCCGTTTAGTATAAATAAGGCATTTGTTTTGTTTTCTTTGTAAGTTTTTTACTATATATATATATATATATATATATATATACCTTGTTATTTTTATTTAGGATCATACTACGCTACGACTATGGTAGCCTAGTCGTTGAGGCATGCGGCTGTTAAGCGGCGGTCGTGGGTTCGAATCCCGGCTCGTACCAATGAGTTTTTCGGAACTTATGTACAGAATATTTACCGTTAGCTTTTCGGTGAAGGAAAACATCGTGAGGAAACCGATCTAACCCCAATAAGGTCTAGTTTTCCCTCTGGGTTGGAAGGTCAGATGACAGTCGCTTTCGTAAAACTAGTGCCTATGCCAAATCTTGGCATAGGCACTAGTTTTACGGTTAGTATCGTAGTTTTATTAGGTGTCAAAGCGGACCCCGGGCTCCTTTAGGGATTACCGGGAATAACGTTAGGAGAGATAACTAGATTTTGCCGGCACTTTCTGTCATAAGTATCATACTTCTTTACCCAAAAAAATCAAGAATCATATATTTATCTGAAAATCAGAACTCATTGTTTTTTAATCTAGTCAGAACGTCGTTGCGAAGCACGCGATAATTTCCAATACACCCCCTTAAAATAGATGGACAGACAGACATGGCGAAAATATAAATCACTTCGCCCGTCACGCCTAACGAAACTAGAGCTCTGATTACGTTTAGTTACTACCAATCGCGGCATCCAGATATATTTGTGGGTGAACGGTAAGGTGTGTTTGAAACAAGTTACAGAAGGTGTCGTCCTAAATTAAGGAGCTCCAGGCACATTATTGCTGTGTGACGTAAATGAATAACCGTAGTACTTAACCAAATTCAGTAATAATTTCCAACAATCACTGTTCAATCTCCAAAGTTTCTCAAATACTACCTAATACAAATCTCGGGATGATTTCGAAGTAAGTAACGAAATTAGTCTTTCTCGCAGAGAGACAGACTATCCATCTCTTGCTTATAAAACTATAGTTTGTTTCACTCAAAATTACGAGAACTGCTTAAAATCAACCATTACGGGCATCTATTGTTTTATTGGTAACTTCAATTACACATAAACTATAGAAAAAAAAAATAGCAGCCCACGTGCCACTACCGGTCAGTTTTATGACGTCTCTGTTATCTTTTCCTTTCATATACGGAAATAAATGAAGTTGTAAAATCCCATGTCAAGATAGTAATTTTCGCCATTTTAAGTTTAACAAACTAAAAGTAAGGCTAAAACATTTTGTGAATAAAACCATAAAGCCCGAGCTCATATTCGGGTCAAAAGAGTGCTATACAACAGCTATAACTATATTTGTTTACACCCGCCCACTCTGATTTCAAGTCCCGCTCCGCGCTACGGTCTCTGGTTTCTTTGCATATTTAATTCCGCTCCTAAAAGCCCTTCCAATCCTCTAATTTGATTTGCATTCGTTCCCCCATCAGTGATGTTTGCGCTGCCGCTGAAGAAATCTGGACGCTACCTTTAGTATTTAATTTGTATTAATGGAAAGTAAGTATAGTAACTAAGCTCCAATTTCTAATTCAAGACCAAATATATACTACATTTATGTATGTAAAATTGTATATAGTTTACTTCAATAACAACTCTTGCCAACACAGTGTAGGAGTTCGTATTTATCCATGTGTCTCTTTATTCATAAAAAAGAGGTATGTAGGTTGTGAGCGCTTTAAACGGGCACACTAAAACTGAGTCAATTGCACTATCTTGCCTATATATGTTTTTTAATTACATCATTGCGTGAGAGTCACCTAAACGATGCGGTTGTGTCACACGATATTGTACGAAAGTCGGCATTTCCATGTCCATTTTTCGAGTTGGTCGGTAATTACCTAAATAACCTACTTAGCCGTGATATTATTATATCCTTTCAAAATCATTATAATAATATGTGCACCATATCCCACTTTACGTGTAAATAAGTTACCCTAAAAAAAATGCAAGATTTTATTCTACCATTTTGCTGACTTGAGTGATTTATATTATACCCATGCCAATGCACAATATTCGAGTAGGACGCACAGACGGACAGACGAACATGGTAAAATTAATTTGAAATTGATACTTTATTTTTTGATGTCTCGATTCCTTTTTCATAAATAGACACTTACATTTCAATGAAATTAATGGGTTTGTTGACTGCAGAACCCTAAAAACATAGATTTTTAATAACTACACATTGGACTTGAATTAGAAATTGGAATTTACCGACACGGTTGTTAGCTTCAGGACGTTAGGTCTCTCTTACACAAATCGACCTAGTCCCAAACTAAGCAAATTAACATACATAGGAAACTATAGGTACTAGACGACGATAAACATACCTACTTATAAAGATAAATAAATACTTAAACTTAAAACAGCCATAACTCAAAAACAAATATTCGTGCTTATCACACAAATAAATGCACTTACTGGTATTCGAACCAGGGACCTCTAGCTTCATAGGCAGGGTTACTACCACCTAGGTTAAACCAGTGGTCGTTATGTACAGAGAATTCGTTCTAACCTAATCTAACACCAGGAAAGTCCTGGCGGGCATTGCAATTTGAGTTGAATACACGCTGACCAAAGTTTGATAGTTAATGACTCGTAGCTCCTTTTAGATTTCTCGACAGTAGCATCAAACTTCACCAGACGCTATGCAATTTACTGCATCTGTAGCATCAGATCCTCAAACTTTTGTGTATTCATCTCAAGACCAAAAGAGCACAGGTACTTTGAACTTCCAAACAACCTTAGACCTTCTCGCCACAAGCTAGTCCGTTGACGTTTAAAATGTGTGCAAACCATTTTGAGCCCTATTCCCGAGTCTGAAGCTCCAAAACTAATTTAAATTTAGATCTCAGTGACGTCACAGTGATCGAATCACGCGTTCTGATTGCGGCGCCGGCTGATTGCTAACGCGGTGTGTCAATCCCCTCCCCTCTCCCTAGACACCCCCCACATTTGCACACGTGACGAGAGGATAATTCAATTTCCTCCCATTCGGCGGCAGATTTCAAGAAATTCCAAACACGGGAGTTAAAATTTCACGCTCTCCATACTTGCGTACGTGTGTGTTAAGCAGGTTTCCGACGTAGTGTCTGATTTGATTAACAGGTGCAAATAATTATTGAGGGTATACCCGAGAAAAGTCCCCGCTCATTCTTATATTAATTGTCTATGGCACGACACAATAATTGAAATATGATGATGACTGCATTTTTTTTTATAGGATTTTAACCATCGGCTGCTGTAGATATTAAATTAGCCTAGTTATAAACGTCCAACTGCTGGGCACAACAGGTCTCTCCAGATGCATGAGCTCTGGATATTATATTTTCATAAACATATCCTTACTGGATAATATCCGGATGAACAGGGTGGGAATCAGATTCGAGCAAACTGTTGATAGCATTCGTTATCTTCCTTTTAATTACACAAAAAAGGTTAGAAATGCAACCCTCGCAGAATCTTACCACAAAACTAGGTAAGGTTAAGTTAGAACTGCGGTCTTTAATGAATCAAACTGTTAACAAAAAAATGTAAAATTAAAAGCTAGCTTTTGAGAGAGGTAGGGCACAGCGTAATGTCGTCACGCTTGAATCTGGAGTAACCCGACTGGGGGAGTACCTCCGCCTTACAGAAGACCACAGCCATAATAGCACTGCTGCCTATTCCGTAGGTATTGTAATGTTGTGTTCCTGATGGTGAGTAAGGTTCCCAGAGCTCCATCCTTAAAGGCTGGCAACGCACTCACAACACCTCTGGTGTTGCAAGTGTCCATGGACGGCGGTAATCGCTTACCATCAGGTGTTCCGTCTGCGCGTTTGCCTCCTATAACGTAAAAAAATATATAAGCCTTAACATAGCCGTCAAAAATAAATGCTCGACAATAAAGTTCATTTTCGAACATTTCCTCCGGTTACAATTTGATGGGTTTTCATCCCGCACATTTGTCCGCCCTCACATTAATTATTTTACCCGCGACATCCCATCCAAACAATACGTACAACAATAAACTCATGCTTTATATGTTATCTTTTGTCCTGTAATTGCTTAGCAGTTCAAAATTAATGTGTGAACTTACCGACGGCGTTTACATAAGCTTAGACGATGAAGATGCTCTGAAGAGCAGTTTTTTGATTCCCTACCTCAAAAGGAAAACCTAAGCCCGAGTCCTGGAACGCAAATGGAAATTGATTGGATACGCGCTGTTGATAACGGATAACCACCGCTGGCAATCTACTGCCAGAAGACGGCTAGGGCGTTCTAAGAATACATGGAAACGATCAGCTCAACTGGTCTCGGCTGGAAAGTGTTAGAAGAATTGCGCAAGATCAAGTAAAGTGGAAAACTCTTCTGCCAGCCCTGTCATCACCATCATAACAGGAAAAATCAGGGTTCTTTGTCCGCTTATCTGTCGAGAGGCGTCTCGTCTTCTTATTCATATCGTCTGTCACACAGTCCATCCACCTTTTTATTGGCCTACTTAACTCTTGGCTTACTATTTAATTCTCTACGCTCATAAGTAGATGTATTAATCCTCCTTGTCACATGAAAATGCACGTAATACAAACGCCAACACAGTTAATTGACCATCCTGTATTTATATAGAACCTTATTAAAATGCCTATAAAGTGCACGGATGGTCAGTTACTCGTAGCTGTGTTGTCGATAGTACTCGTATACTTTTTGTTCGAATTATGACAGTTTGTGTTAATCCGATGTATAGATGTTGGATACTAATCCTGCCAAATAACTGACTGAACATGCCACGTCAAACACAACGAGGAAACAGAACCAGGGGCCTAACACAATGATTACCTTAACTTGATACAACATCCAAGGATCATACGCCTTTTCTACAAGACAGTATAACCGGGCGGATTGCATTCAAAATCGAAAAGGTGTAAGAGCGTTGAAAGGACGAAGATGCTTAAGTCTTTTTGATTAGGAGCTTTTTTGACTCGGTACGGCCAAGCCGATTAAGAAGTGGACGGGTGTAAGTTCACTGGAAATGCAGAGTCATAAGCCCTTTGAAACATAGAACTTTGCAAGCGACATGACGACCGGTTGATTACATTGCAACCCCAATTAGAGGACCCTCCCCTTAGAGGGAGGTATGAAGGTTGAGCATTCATTAAAAAAGGTTGTAGTTGGAAGGTGCGTGTAATTGTATTAAACAGGGCAACGGTTGCTAAATACTGTATCAAATTAGATTCCTCATGAATGTGTATTATGTGGTTCTGTGATGAGGTTTAATGAGAACATTGTTTTTATTTTTAACTTTTTAGTGCTGCCAGAGATCTCTCTTAGCATAAAATGTTTTTGGGAAAATGTAATTAGTAATTACCTATAGTGACTTATTGGGCAAAGTATTTTATTGCAGATTAGATTACACTTGCGATCAGATAAAATCATAACCTACCAAAATTCATTAAAAAGAATGTTGTTTGTACCTCCTTCATAGTGCAGGTATCATAAAAAAAAATTGTATTCGTGACAAAAAAACATAACAACGAAATGTTCACACATCAGTGTAATGCTGGGGTGACTATAGCCATAGAGTCTTATAATTTTCAAAGTAACCCATATAACTCAATATATACCTTCTCATCTCAATCAAATCAGTGATTTATTTATTTCCAATAAACTAAAGCACATGGAATTGATAAATTACTACAAATAACAAAACGTACAAAAAGAAAATACATCAGAAAACTATAAAACAATGGACATACATAACAGAAAACAGGAAAAAACTTAACTAGTAACAAATGACTGCCGTTAATGTATCGCTACACAAATCATACACTATATCGTCGCTGCGCTTGTAAAATCCGACATGTGCTTATTTTTGAAATTCGGTTTTTGGCATAATTTCGAACTACTTCCGAAGACGCATCTTCCTCTATAATCAATTTATCAAAATTTTAACTGCTTCCCGAAAAATAAAAATCAGCTATGTGAAATAAGTATGAAAATGCCCTTCAAAATGCGCTATGTGTTACATCGCCACATAGGGCTTCTTGTGCCTGATACACCTGTGATTAAATTTTGCGCCTTGTACTGGCACTTAGCGGATTTTACGACAAGTACCTAGGTAGCCGTATAATTGAAGTTTACAATGAAATACCGTCAAATCATACAATTAAAGGAAGTTAATACGTGATATTTAGTGTAAGAACAGTAAAATCAGTTTTTTTACTGATCGAGTTCTTGCGATCAGCCCGGTTGGCTATAAGCAGATGTGATGAAGGTAGTTTTCGAGGCGGGTGCCTCGAAAAGCAGCCCCCCAGCGGGGTACATCCCATTTATCTGTGTAGTCAGTCTATGTGCTGACTATCCTGGTCAAGGATTTCTCGCTTCCTTTTAAGCCGACGAATGGTTTCTGGGATCGTTAGTTGCTCCGCAAGTTGGTTTAGATGCTTATGCAGTCTTGCTTTGTATTTGTTACCATAAGAAGTAATTTCTTGTTTAACTGTTGCCATATCGAGAATTTCGTGAAGCTTTGTTGTTTTGCACTCTTTGTACTAAAATTAGGTTAGTTGCACTGGCAGCGCCCCACAGTTGTATGCCATTTATGTCCAAATAGGCTTTATCATGGTTTTGTAGATGAGAATTTTATTATAGATCGCGAGCTTTGAATTTCTGCCCATCAGCCGATAAAGACCTTTGTACCTTAGATTAATCCTATCTCTTTTAGTCTTGAATCTTGATATATTTCTTCCAGGTGAGCCTTCGGTGTAAATGCATGCCCAAGTATATTACGGTGCCTTGATGTGGCAGTTGTACGCCATTTAGGGTGACAGGAGCACAGTCGTAGTGCGTGTCAATTTGGTCACGCTAGCAGCAATTCTCCACTTAGCTAGCCACTTCTTTACTTCATTAAGGCTGCTTTGTAGCATTCGTGATGCTTTAACTGGGCATTAATTCGAGGCCAGCAAGACAGTATTGTCAGCAAAGGTGGCGATCGTTGTGTCGGGGCTCTGGGGCAGGTCAGATGTGAACAGCTTGCACAGGACAGATCCAAGTATGGAGCCTTGAGGCACTCCTGCGGTTATTTCATGAAACCCTGATGTTGAAACGCTTTCTCTTACTTGGAATATTCTGTAAGATATGTACGACTTCAAGATTCCGTAAAATGTGTGGGGCAGTAAGAACTTTATCTTGCATAGCAGTCCTTTGTGCCAAACCTTATCGAAGGCTTGCTGTATGTCGGGAAATGCCGATGAACAGTATTCTTTCATCTCGAATGATTTTCTAATTTTCCTGCACACTCTGTGGACCTGTTCAATGGTAGAATGTTCTCTCCGAAAGCCGAACTGGTGGTCTGGGATAATGGATTTTTCCCTTAAGGCACTGTTGAGTCTATAGAGCAGACATTTCTCAAAGAGTTTGGACATGATGGGGAGCAGGCTAATGGGTCTGTATGAAGTTACTTCGTTTATGGATCACACCAGGTTTATGGATCATTATTATCAGCGAAACTTTCCATAAATCAGGGAAGCATCCTACCCTCAGAATAGCGTTGAAGAGTATGGTAAGGTACACGATGGCCCTTCATGGTAATTTTCCTAGTACTTTTTTGTTTATGAGGTCGAATCCTGGTGCCTTGTTGTTATCCATCGATTTGATATTTCTAACAACCTCGCAGGGCGTCACTGGTTTTAGAGGACGGTCGAGCTGGAAGTCTTGGTTGAGGATTGAGTCAATGTCCACTTCATCTGCGGTAACTACAGCGTTGTTCGGCTTGATGACGTGGCTCAGATGTTTGGCGAATTCTTCCGCCTTAGTTTGTCCGGATCTAGCCCATCCTCCATCCTGCGACCGTAGTGGTGGCTTGTGATGTAATGGTCTGTCGGAGTTTTTGCATACTCGCCACAGTGAGTGGTTCATCGCTTTTGTTGCTATTTCTATTATTGTCAAAAACGCATACTTTTTATGCATAAATAAACATATTTACACAAAATACCAACTTTTTATTCTTTTCCTTGCGTACTAAAATCCGGTTTGTGCTATGTGAGACTGTTTGTAAAAGTATATCACAGGAGCAATACTTAATTCGTTTAGTGCCACATAATTACATAGAGGGTTAAAATGACACATTTAAAAACCGCCATGTGCCAAAAATGCAAAATAAAAATTGTATCTCCTAGAAACATGAGTATTTTTTTAAAAACCTCAAATTATATAACGTCTCAGGTTTAAATTGAATTTTCGGCATACCTAATTTTGAAGTTTTGACCCTGGTAACAAAACAAACATGTTTTTTGTGGCTCCTGAAAAGTATGGTTTTTTTACATGTCGGATTTTACAAGCGCAGCGACGATATAAAGAGCTCCAGCTATTAGCTAAAAGTCTAAAACATCACATTCAGGTGCTGATGGGAGGAGCTCATTCAAGCAGTTGAGCGCGTGAAGTGGTGATTTGCCGTGGGACGCGGTGCGCTGCGCGTTTTAATCACTGCCAGCAGTTGACGGGTGTGTGGCCGGAATTAAACAAATAAACAAATTTAAATTGGCCTTAGCCAATGAAGGAACAAACAGGCCTACCTACCTACCTAGGTTGAGCTAATAACTCCGGACTCCGGACAGACGGAACTGCCTCTCAAGATACTACAAGCAGTGGTCAGCAGCCCAAAGTTGCGTCTTACCTCTAAAGAGTTAAAGCACGCAAAACATGAATTTAGACGGGCGCAGAAAAGGATGATGGAATATACGTGTCAGAACATAAATTATAAATGAATACTTTTAATCAACTTACTTCCGCCCGCGACTTCGTCTGCGTGGAGCCGGGATAAAAGCTATTCTATATTTTAATATACTTCGTGTATACAATTATTAAAATCGGTTGAGCCGTTTAAGCGTGATTGAGTAACAAATATATAAACATCTAAGCATTGAAATTTTCGCATTTATAATATTAGTAGGATGAGTTCATGGGAGGGAGGGAGGGCCTAACTAACCGAGACCGCGCGAGCCAATTACAAAACCCTGAACTCCCGAGAGGAAATTTTTCATGGAAAACTTGTTTTGACGAACAAGTATAAGCTCTTTATTGGCTAGCTTCGCCTGCGCTCAACAAGAAAATACCTTCGGGTGAGATATCGAAAATATCCCACCTATTTAATATAGCTTATGACATAATATTGTATTTTATACACAAGTGGAAGGATTCTGTAATGGTATAAATGGTTCCAGAGAATCAGATTCTCTCAGACTCTCCTTTTTATAATATTGATGAAAAAGTTAAATTGTGTTATTTGTGATGGGTACTAACTGATCGATCGATGCTATAAGAGATTACATGAGATGAGATGATGATCATCATGAGAGTGATGATTAACATTTGCTTATTTAATTTTAATTTTAAACTATATTACAGAAATCAAATAACCCTACTAAAAGGGCGAATTTTATGACAGTAGTAGATTGTACGACAAGGGTCTAAAATAAGCCATATTACCGCGTAATGGTTATTTTAGTGTTCGTGTAAAGTTAGCTTAGCTGTGTTGAAAGCTGAGGGATGCTAGCTAAGGGATGGAAACTCCGGAGAGCTAATGACCGAACCCTTTGAGTGATAGTTGAACACTGCTTTATTGTTTCCACCGATACCTATAAAAGATTGCGACATGGCAATGCAAGTCATGCAAATATTAATAAGTAAATAGGTATTTTGCCTGTGCGAGTTGAACGTACTTATATGTGCGTCAGCTCGTACATCTTGCCAACCCGAAAAGAAGGAAATGGCATCTTTATAATTGCTAAAATAACAGTAAAGCTTAAGTTAAATTATAGTAGGTATTCATTTGTTATTTAGCACTTCATGTAGAAACAATATTAGCTGAAGAAATGAATGCTTATAAATTTCACTTAGCGGTCCATATTTATGTATAATTTTTGCGGTTATCCTAGCAAGATATAAACGTTTTTAAATGTCAAAGGAAAACTAGTCGCCCCCGGTGGGCTCGATTATTTCACTAAAAGAATCACACGGTATGGGAATAGACACTGAACGAGGAGGCTTAGGAGGCGCCGCGCCTCTATTTGCACTTAAAATGCCCATGCTCACTGATTTACGTAATTCAATACACTCGCGTGGTACGTGTTGCTGGTCGCGGTGCGTACGCGCGTCGTTTGCAGCCGCGCAGGCGCGCGCTGAGCTCACCGGGCCCTCCCGCCCGGGAGACGCTGCTAGCTGCATGCTCCGTCGTTTTCTGGCTCGAAGATAGGCTGCTATAGTTCCCATTACCACCAGTACGGCGATTATGCCGTAAATAACGGAAAACTGATGGACATCGTGTATGCTGAGGTCGGATGCTGATTGCTGTTTCAGGTTGTTGATCTCGTCCATTACCTGACGATATGTTTGCTCGTGGTTTTCTATCTTAAAGCCGTAGCTGGTTCCAGAAGTCTTTATTACGCTGTTCAAAATAGATACCTCTGGGGCTTCGATAGAAGGTTGAATATTTACTTTTCGTAAAAAGCTGTTGTGGGAGTGAATAGTGAATGTATCACCCTTATATGTACAGCCCTGACCTATTTCTAGAAGGCCAGTGCCTGATAAGGTACTCATAGTTACATCAGCTGGGCAATAAGAGCGAATATTGCATTTATCGCAACACGAATAAAGCCAAGAGTTCGGTCGGTGTAACTTGATCCATCTATTTACACAAGTTGAATGCTCATAAATACAAGGTGATGTAGATTTGCCTGTATTTATTAAAGTGATATTACACAATGTTTGCTGCAAGTTTAAGTCATAAGTAGGTTTATCTAGACTACATAGTAGTTTTTCTTCTGATACATGAAGACAAGCTTGCAAATCATAATCTGATAAGAATATAACTGCGTCTTTGCGTAAGTTAAATGCTAAGTAAGGGTAGGTAGGTATGGTAAGGTAGGAATCTCCATTTTTGTTCTGCGGAACGCTAATTATTTTGTCGAGCTTGTAGATTTCATTGCTTACTAGTGGGACTCTTATTTCAATTATTAGATAATTTTTAAAGACTTTAGCGAATACTTTTAGTAGCTTGTATAAATCCCGTATATTCCCGGTCTCAGATGGTGCTTTTAGATCGCCCTGTAGCTGGCCGGATATAAAGTTGATTTGTTCTTCAAGTTGCTCGCTGGTTATTAAGTGTGTATCGATGCAGCCGTGACTGATGTCGGTCACAGTGTTTATGAGTGACGTTTGCATTCGTCTGAGATTCTCGAGGATGATATTCGCTGCTAATGCTGAGATGTAGAGCCCGTCTTTGACGTCAGACCGTAATTTATTTATGTTTGTTGTTATATTATGGAGATGCTCATTGATAAGTGAAAATTGTTTGTTCATTATCTGTTCATTGCGTTGTATGATGTTTAATTCTGCTTCAACCACTGTAGTCTGGTTTTTGATAAGACTTTTAAGATGATTTTCGTTGTAGGAAATTTTCTCAATGTCTTTAGCATATTGCTGGGCAAATTTGTCGTCTAATACGCCAAATAAGTAGTGAGCTACGTTTCCGATACCATTTACTAAACCTCGTTTCTGTCGCTTGTTATTAGAGCTTTGTAGTAATCGGTTGTAATGCTCAATTTCCGTTAGCTCGTGTGTTAGCTGGTTAGTTATTTGCTGGAATTGAGTGCTAGATTTCGTAGTCAAGCCTTTCAGATTTCTCACGTAAGTATCCATGTCAGTGATTGCTTGCCAGTAGCCAGTGAGATTGTAGTATACTACTAGCTTCCACTCGTCTCGAATACATTGTAAGTTTGATACCTTGTCAAAGTATAGTGGTTTTGAATCATTGAGAGCTGTGGTACTGAAATGAGGTACCTTTTGCTGTGTAGTTGGAGATACCAACATTGAAAATAGTAAGAGAACTAAGGTGAAAAAGTTTTTGAAATGTTTACGCTTATTTCCACGTGCTCGTACATTCGAGCTTGCAGGTGGTGGAGTTTGCTGATTAGTATGCTGTTGAGCTGAGAGGTCGTCTTCTTTTTTAGCTGTTTCAACCGGTAACAGCATAAGCTTTGTTACTGGTCGCTTGAAAATGTTAGCTTCGGTTTTGACAGATACAACCCTAACGTATCCATCGCTTCCAGGGTGCAGGTCTACCACTCTGCCGAGTGCCCACTTGCCTGGAGGTAAGCTGTCGTCTTTTATGAGTACAATGTCGTTAAGCTGAAGGTTTTTTGTAGATGTTCTCCATTTGGAACGAGTTTGAAGATGCTGAAGATAATCTGACGACCATAGCTTCCAAAAGTGCTTGTTCATGCTTTGTACAAGTTGCCAACGTGCTCGTAAGTTGACGTCATCTGGGTCGGTCTGAGGTCGTGATAATAAAGAGTCTCCAATCAAGAAATGTCCTGGGGTCAAGTAGGCATCCTCAGGATTCTCCGTCAGAGGAAACAAAGGACGGGAGTTTAGACACGCTTCGATCTGCTGCAGCAGTGTAGTAAACTCCTCGTAAGTAAGCTTTTGCTCACCTAAGACTCGTTTCAGATGTTGTTTGAAGCTTTTCACGGCGGCTTCCCATAAGCCACCCGCACTGGGCCACGCTGGAGCATTGAAAGACCACTCGATGTTCATTTCGCTTAGATGCTTAAAGTAGCCTTGATTGATAGTGCTTGAAATTTCCTTGTATTCACTGTCCAATGCTCGTTTAGCTCCGATAAAGTTCGTACCTTGGTCGCTGTAAATTCGGCGGGGCGTACCTCTCCGTGCACAGAAACGGCGAAAAGCTGCTAAAAATGCTGGAGTGCTAAGGTCAGACACCAATTCTAGGTGCACGGCCTTAGTCGCTAGGCAGACGAACACAGCCACATAGCCTTTGTTTGTTTTGACTCCCCTGCCCTTGCTTGCTTTTAGGTCTACGTACCCGGTATAATCCACGCCAGTGTGCGTAAATGGACGTGAGGGTGTCACTCTGGCTCGTGGTAAGTTGGCCATGAATTGATGCTGCTTTTCAGTGCTGAAACGACGGCATTTTACGCATTTACGAAGCTGTTTTTTAACTGTTCTCATGCCGCTTAAAATCCAATACTTTTCACGTAAATAAGATAGTGTTAGCCGCGGTCCACCGTGTAAGGTTGTAATATGAGCTTGGCCAACTAGCAATTCGGTAAAACGGCTGTGACTTGACAAGATAATTGGATGTTTAGCTGAACTGCTAAGTGTGGACTGACCGAGGCGACCACCCACTCTCAAAATTCCTTTTTCATCAATAAAAGGAGAGATATTCGCTAAAGAGCTGCTAGAACCGACATATTCATTTTCCTTTAATTTTTCCAAGTCCTTTCCAAAATCATTCGCTTGCTCGTTTTTGATAATAAACTCATAAGCTTTGTTTATTTCAGTAGTGGACAGGACTGTATCATGCTCCGTGTGTTTGTGACGTAACGCTGCTGCGAAACGTGATACCCATGCCACTACTTTTACTGTTCGAGTGATAGAGCTGTTGCTCGTTAATAATTCATTTATAAATGAATAGCTATGTTGATGTAAAGCTGAGTTCACACAGACCTTTTTAGTTTCAATGGTCGGTGGATCATAAGTTCTGTTTTTGATGTTGCTTGGTTCAAAGGTAGCTAGCGATTCCGGTCCGTTCCACCAAAGTGTATTATTCAGAAGCTTTGTTATGGTTAGTCCTCTGGTGGCACAGTCCGCTGCATTTTCTTCCGACCGGACATGGTTCCAATTCGATGCTGGTATGACATCGGTTATTTGCTGAACTCGATTCGCGACGAATTGCTTCCAACGAGATAAGTCGCCATGAAGCCAACCCAAAACTACTGTTGAGTCCGTCCATGCGTATGTCTCATATGCAGTGGCTGTTAAAGAAGCTTTTATGATTTGTATAAGCTGAGCTAGAAGTAAAGCTCCACACAGTTCAAGTCGCGGTAGTGAAACTTTCTTCTTTAGTGGCGCTAGTTTCGTTTTAGCTGCGACGAGTCGCCTCGTGCACTCGCCCTTTTCGTTCGTTGCTACTAAGTACACGGCGCAGGCATAAGATTTTTGCGATGCGTCGCTATAGCCGTGTAATTCAAATTGTTTTTGTGTGTCACCTAAGTATCTAGGTATGTTGAATTGATTAACGTTTTGAAGGTCATTTCGTAGCTGGACCCATTCCTTCTGGATTTCTTCCGGAATAGGGTCATTCCATCCTTCACAGGAAATCCATGTATATTGGAAGAGAAGCTTAGCTCGAACCGTCAGGGGTGAGAGCCATCCCAACGGATCAAATATCTTTGATATTTCTGATAGTAGCTGGCGTTTCGTATTACATAACTCGGCGTGCTCGATTTTGTTTGTAAATATAAATGAATCGGACGAGGGTGTCCATGTTAGACCGAGTGTTTTACGAGACTCTGAACACTTAAAGTCGAAAGGCTGATCAAGCTGATCTGTAGATAAATCTTGTAGTAGCTCTGGATGATTAGCTGACCATTTTCGTAAATTCATTCCTGCTCCTCTCATTATTTTGATTAGCTGTTGCTGCAGTTCTTTTGTAGCTTCGATAGTGTTTTCACCACTAAGTAGATCATCCATATAAAATTGATTTTCTAATGCTGCTGCTGCGAGAGGGTATTTCGTGGCATCGTCTTTAGCTAGCTGTCGCAGGGTTCTCATAGCCAAATACGCAGCTGGTTTTGTGCCATAACTTATTGTAGTAAGTAAGTATTCCTGCATTGGCTCTCGAGGGGAATCCCTCCAGATAATACCCTGTAGATGTTAATCGCTTTCTCTGATTAAAATCTGTCGAAACATTTTTTCTATGTCCGCAGTAACTACATATTTATATTGACGCCAGTTTAAGATCAAAGTAGGTAGGTCATGCTGCAAGTTCGGACCACATTCCATGACGTCATTGAGGCTTAGCCCTGAGCTGGTTTTAGCTGAAGCGTTGAAAACTACGCGAAGGCTGGATGTAGTAGATTCAGGCCGGACCACTCCATGATGCGGCAAATGGTATGAAATGTGGTCACCCTGGTTAGCTGGACGCATATGACCTAGTTCTAGATATTCGTGAATGAATTGTTTATAGCTGTTAGAATAAGATTCGTTTTTTACCATTTTGCTCTCTAATTGTAAAAACTGTGCTGTCGCTTTAGCTTTGGAAGTACCTAAACTTTTTTCATAGTTAGGCTTCATTGGTAGGGCTACCTCGTACCTACCGTTGTCAAGTCGCTTGGTAGTAGCTGTGTAATGCTCTTCACAGTACTGTTCTTCTGTAGTAAGGTCGCTCGATATGCTAGGTATTTCCTCCATCTCCCAATATTTAGCTATTTCGTCAAGATTATTAACGACAACGCTGCAGTTAAATGTTTTTACATTTCCTGACAAAATCCAGCCAAGCTTAGTTTGTTGAGCTATGGGCGCGTTATGTGACCCTTTTACTAGACCACTCATAATCACGTCCGAGTAAACACAAGCATCAAGCAAAATATCAACTGATTTAGATAAGTTGTATTCTGGATCAGCTAAGTTCATGTGCTGGATGTGAGGCCACGATTTTTTAGTGAATGAAACATTGGGAAGATCACCAATAACTCGAGGAATAATGCATGCTTCAGTGTTGAACCTGTAATCATCGTAGATAGATTTACATTCAAGTGATATAAGCTGTTTGCTGTGCTTAGGGACGACACCGACGCCGGATACCGATGCGCTAAATTTACGGCGTGGCAACCCTAGTAGTTGTGCTGCGTTCTCCGATACTAAAGTAATCTGAGAGCCTTGATCGAGTAATGCTCGTAGTGTGACGTAATTACCGTCAATCGCTTTGATTTGTAACAAAACAGTCGCTAATAAAACTTCTTCATCGTCAGCCGCAACGTGATTTGCTGCGTAAGGCTTGTTGCTAGGTTGGTTATTTGATGGTAGCGCTTTAGTCATTAAAGGTGAGTTTTGCTCAGCTGTAGGCACTGTCGTAGCACGGTGCAGTGACCCGTTACATGCGTCGTGCAAAATCGTATGATGTTCGCAGTTGCATTCTTTGCACCTTTTTGTTGAATTGCATTTATTACTTGCATGTTTAAATAAACAATTCTTACAAAGTTGAAGTTTCGCAACTGACCTCAATTTGGCATCCGCTGACATGTTGATGAACTTTTGGCATCGGTATAGCTCGTGATCAAAATTACATAGAGGGCACTTACACGTGGATGTAGAAGCGGCTTGATACCTCGATGTATGCTTGCTATTATAGTAGCTCGGCTTGTAGTTAGGCTTAGTTTGATAAATTGAAGCTGGCTTAGCTTGATAGATTGAAGCTGGCTTAGCTGTAGCTGTAGATTCTCTCTCTCTCTTGTGAGTAGGCTCTAGTGCTATAAAGTTACTCTCGAGAAAAGTCATTAGCTCAGATAAAAGAGGCAATTCTCTAGGAGACTTACGCGATTCTTTATAGGCGTTGTAGGTATCGCTGTCTAGCTTTTTGGTCAGTAAATGGACTAATATCGGATCCCAAGTGTTAGTATTCACACCGAGGTTGTGTATGGCGTGAATGCACTCGGTGGTGGTATCGTAAAGACGTTTTATCTCGAAAGATGTTTGCTTGCTGATGCTGGGTTGATTCAGGAAAGTCTCGATTTGATTCGTAAAGAGTACTTGAGGATTATTATAACGATGCGTCAATATTTCCCAAGCAATATCATAATTGTCTGCTGAGATATTTAAATGTTGAATTAATCGCTCCGCTTCTCCCTTGACCTTACCCTTAAGATGCTGCATCTTTTGAGCTTTTGATAGGAAGTTATTATTATGAATAGATTCAGAGAATAAATCATAGAACGTAGGCCAGTAGGTATACTTGCCTGAAAAAGTGGGTATTTCAAGTAAAGGAGTAGCTTGCTGGATGTGAGAAGTAGCAGACAGCTTTTGGTTTAGCGCTTTCTTAAGTTTCTTATATGACTCTTCCTGTTTCATAAATTCATCTAGGTAAACTTCATCCTCACCTTCAAGAATGTTGTCTATTTCTAGATGCAGCTTGTCGATGGCGTTCCATCTAGATTGGATGCTGCGGAGCTCGTCTTCTAACTCCCATTTTTCGCTGATCTCGCTGACTTTGATGCTAGATATTAGTCGCTTGAAAACTCGAAAGTTAGTCCGCTGTAAGGACAAAAGTTCATCTACCTTCTTTGGACCAGTCCCGGTGTTAGTATCGCTACCCGAACCTGACCCTACTAAAGGCTTTTCTTTCTGATATGGCTCATAATCTGCTATTTTCGCTCGAGTGTCAGTATAATACTTGAGAGTACGAGTGTAAATATTTTCTTGAAAGTAACGCTGCGATTTAACAAGTACAGTACTAAGTGTTTTATCGTTAAGTTCGAACTCTCCCCAGAGATTATCTAAAGCGTCTAACCTTAACTTCAAATACTCCGAGGTTTTTCGATGAGCTGAGTCCTTGTCAAAATTAGTGCCGATGCGCTGAAGCTCGCTGACGATCGCTGCTTGACGGCCGAAGAGTTCTTCGTATTCCGGCATGGTAGCTAGTTAGCCAAGTAATATGAACGATCTTGCTTGGATACTGCTGCTTGCGAGTCTCTCGACTCACGGTGTTGCTGATGCTAAGAGTTGTTGCTGGTGCTGCTGTGTGAGTCCCTGACCCACGGCTGCTCGTACGCTGATGCTCGAGTTGCTTCACGTTAATCACGTTTATCACTTATAAAAGTCAATGTTCGCTCGCTAATACCCGTTATATCGCTCGCTAGGTAGAGACACGTGTCACTATATAGTTTCAGTATAACTGGGTCAATGAACGTATGCCGAACCGACGGAAATCTATTTTCTACACTCCCGAAAGGTCCCGCTTATACGGTGGTTCGAAGGACCAATGTAAAGTTAGCTTAGCTGTGTTGAAAGCTGAGGGATGCTAGCTAAGGGATGGAAACTCCGGAGAGCTAATGACCGAACCCTTTGAGTGATAGTTGAACACTGCTTTATTGTTTCCACCGATACCTATAAAAGATTGCGACATGGCAATGCAAGTCATGCAAATATTAATAAGTAAATAGGTATTTTGCCTGTGCGAGTTGAACGTACTTATATGTGCGTCAGCTCGTACAGTTCGACTGGTAATATGGCTTTTATATGGTTATACTCTACTTGTCAATTAGGTTGCGAGAAAATAGTGAAAACAACGATTATCCAACCACAATCAAAAATAAATTCCACAGCGAAAATATTGTTCAAATTGGAGGTATGATTATTTTTATAACCACTCACTTCCGGCTCCAAAACCAATATCCGGTCTTACGCCCATGGATACCTTAGTATCAAAAAATTTGCAGCGTCTTACCTACGCCCATGGATACTTTATTTTCCAAAAGTGCGACGTTGGAACCGTTTGAAAAAAATGCCATCTAGCGGAATTACTCGACTTTATTCTGATAAGTGTTAACACAGAGTCGTAGCTAAGGAAATATTTCACCTAAAAACGTCGAGATGGCGGTTAATGGCAAAGTCATACGAGTAGAAAAAAAATGTTTTATCTGTGCGTAAATTCTCAGGAGTGCGTGTTTTATTTGGAATTATTTAAATACTAAACATTTGTTAATAGAGTGAGTTATAGGTACCGATAGAAAGCAGATATAGTGTTTTTTTTTGTGAAATATAGAATAATAAGCATTATGTTCAAAAATCGGTGTTAAAAACATTACAAAAAATATTTCATTGACTTCACTTTGTTATTTCAAGTTTGACCTTGATCTTCGGGGGATTCTAAAATGTTCAGTTTAGGAAAACTGAACATTTTAAATTTAACAAAATACCATTGTAATCTGTATACCTTCGCCTACACGGAAGTATTTTTATCTTAGCTGCAGTGTATGTGGTTGATCAGCAATAATCATATTTATCAAGAAAACGGCTCGCGGGCGCTGCGCGGCGCGTTGCTGCTCTGGGCTGGACGTGTCAGGGCATATTGGGTCAACGGGCCGGACGTGTGAGCGTTTTTTTTGGATACTATAGTTTCCGTGGACGCCTGAGTGGATAAAGTTATCGCTGTTTTGACACAGATACAAAATATTACACCTCGAATAAGCGCTACTTTTCAAGCGCGGTGGACAGCATACACTGCATAAGATAAAGCGGGATAGATAGCAGTATATCCTGCTCAATCTAATAGCCTAAGCCATGTATGCAGTAAACAACGCTTGAACATTTGGACGCGGCTACAGACTGACAGAGGCGTTTTTTTTATATAATTGTAAATGTTTGAATTGAACGAACGAATATACTGGTTAGTGAATAGCAAATACAAATGTTTTTAAATAGTTATGATTGGTGGATTTACTCGTATTACGGCGAAGTTTTGATTAGTCAAATTAAAAACAATATGACACACTTTTAAAGCATGAGAAGTGAAAAGGGGCTACCCGAGGTTTCCATAGATTTTTGACAAGTTTTGAATCGTATCTACTACTTTTGCATTACAGTTAGAAGTATAAATCAAACGGTTATCGGTTCTTCAATCTTTTATCTCCATTTTGGTCTACCGGATTTTGAAACAAATGAATACTTAATTTTGTATGATCTTTTTAAAAATTGTCTAAAATAACACTTATTTTGTATCTCTATTGACGTGAAAGATCTAACACATACGAAATCTACATATTTGGGTTCGTCTGTGACGTCCCTAAAAACTGGTCTAGGGTTTACATTTTAAACCGATTAACACAAAAGTTACGGCCAGAAACCGGTTTTTTGGCCTAAAGTTGTTCAACTTTGATGCCAAATATCTCGAAAACAATGAACTTTGAAGTAAATATGGGATACTATATTGCTTAAAGCCGTTGTTGTTAACATTATAAGCTACAAAAAACCTAAAAAAATAAAAGATATAGATCGAAGGTACGATCCCATACGCCAATTATGGGAGCCCCTTATATAAGTCAAACACTTTCGCTTGCATTGTCACGTAGCTACATGACGTGAAAAACAGCGAACTCATCATCAATTTAAAATTGAAATAAATTGGCCACAAATAAATATCAATTGGAGGCCTAGGGCTCATTTTAATCTGTTTTCTTTATAAATGGTCCATTTTACGATTTAAGGACTTAATTTTTTGAACGATTCTATAAATTACGAATAGCAAAATCTTCAAATGGGACCAGCAAAATCAAATCGGGAAATACGAATAAAATAGCCTACGTAGGAATAAAACAAGACGAATGATGACCATCCCTCCCAGCTTATCGCCGCTACGGTGCGGTACTGCATAGACGGTCAATCAGAAAATCACGCGATTTTTCACCGCCCGCCGAGCCTAGTGACGGGCTTTATCGAGCGTCACCGCTATCAAACGTCACAACTGTGGGTTTGAGAAATACATCAAGTTAAGTTTGATCGGTTTTGTAACAGCGTTAAGGGGTGCCAATTCTAAAATGATTTCGACGCAAATTATAACCAAAGTATTAATCATTCCAATAAATAGGATAAAAACATACGATGCTTCCGTTTGAGTTTAAGTTAGTAACGAAACTTGCTTTTATACGATGTGAGTGGAAATAATCCGTTTTCACCTGTTTTTTTTTAATTAAGAGTGTATTTCAGTAGTATGAATTTTTGAATCCATATTTTTTAATTATATATGACGTAAAATACATGTTATTTTTTTGCAATTTAATGTGACGATCTTGGCTGTCACATGCAAGGCTGAGGTAAAGTGACTAGTGAGGTGAACAGTGAGGTGATAGCTGATAGATGAAGGCGTAGGACGCCGTGTCAACAATTTTTTATGACATTGCTTTTCTATTAACGAATAGAAAATGACATGTACATGCAAAATATCATATAAATTGCCGAAATAGATAAGCGTTTTAACGCAAAAGGACCCTTAACAACCCTAGTACGATAAAATAAGAGTGTCAGATTGAGGTTGTCGATACCAGCATCGTGAAGTTCGTAGAATTCGTCTTTAAAGTTGAAGTCTAATAATGCGAAAGTGTGTCTGTCTGTTACCTCTTTACGCTTAAACCGCTGAACCAATTTGGATGAAATTTGGTATAGATATAGTTCATCCCCGAAATCATCCCCTAAGGGGGTGAAATGGAGGGTGAAAGTTTGTATGGAGCTACGAAATAACCTAGTTCTACGCGGACAGAGTCGCAAGCAGAAGCTAGTATTTAATATATAGTAGTGATAAATGAACAAAAATCCGACCTCGGGTGAGTTTACTCTCATTTTGGTCCAGTATGATTGTTATTTCAAGTATGAAGAAGTATTCTAAAATTTCTAGTTTCCAGTTTTCTGGCGGATTTACTGTCATTCAGCATAGATGGAAATCTAAATTACGAGACAAATTCTAAATAATGCCAATTTGAAAATCCTCGACGTGGAAAATTGACCACTGATTAGAACTGTTAGAAAAGGAATCATTATCGCCTCGACTGTGAAGGCCGTGCTGGGGCTTGTCTATATAATGAAGTCATCGATTTTCGACCCTCCCCCCTATCATCATCCTGTTAATTCCTTGAATCCCCGGCTTATAAAATGACTACCGTCCTCCTATGGTCAGACCCCTCCCCTATTTTGAAATGACGTCATACATGGACAGCCCCTTACGAACGCGGTAACAATGCAGCACATAACCGTTAATGTAGAAGTAGCCACGGTGTGTTATTCTACTCGAACACGAACCGAGACTTCATTGAAACATTATCGGGTCCTAAGCAAACACGCGAGCCACGTTATGGCTTACTTTACACGTTACCCGTACAATATTGGTGCATGTAAACCTTACGCAGTTTATTTATACTCTGGTAATATATCATGTTATCCTACTGAACAGGACTTAAAATCTCAATATTTGAAGTTTAAATCGCCTCGTCACGTTAAAATAATATGTGAAAATTGTGGAAGTTTAAATCAATGCACAAAGTAATATTATGTAACTATGCGAAACAAATTTACATCTGTCTGTCTGTCAGTCAATTACATTTCACGCTTAAATTGCTGAAACTATTGAATAAAACCGGATCATTGCGAGTCAAACTTGCCTACAAAGGGTTCCGTATAAAGACTATATATTTTAATGATTTAATTACATGTAAGTTTTCAGATTATTCTCTATACTTGTAGTATAAGACGATATTGCCAAATTTCAAAGTTCTAGGTCAACGGAAAGTAGGTACCCTATAAATTTTGATTCCCTTGAGTGTCGAAATACTTTACTTTTACTATACTTTACTTTTTTTTACGTAAATATGATGGTCTGGAACGAGCGCATGATACTCATTCAAATCAAATAAAAATGCGAAAGTATTTCAGATTGAGTCCCAGTTAACGCCTCCGGCAACACTACTTCGAAGTATAAACCACGAAAATTTTTTTCATAATGAAGCGAATGAAAAAAACAATCAATAGTAATCAGATAGACTTGTAACACAAAATAAGGCCGACGCCTACTGAATTACTGATCATTTATTTATAACACCTCATTTAACTGCTTATTGGTTAAAAAACACTCCTCGCGTAACCTTGGGAATGAATAGTCTTCCTGAAAATATAAAATACCTTCGTCACTTTTTATATCCAGTGCCATTGTTCACAGACAACAATCAACCCCCGGAAGGTTATATATTGTTTCAATATTTGTTTGCCAAATTGAGTCCCTGTCTATCTGAATCAACTCATCGAATTGGGATCGGTTTGCGCTCGCTTCCAAAGCCAAGACAAGCCAAGCTAACGTATTAAAACGAGTATGGAGAAATAAGTGTAAACTTGTTTTCAATCCACTAGGATTAGTCAAATAGACCTAGACGAAGGAATAGGGCCAAAACCTATTCGCATAACTGAAATCGAATTGTGCGTTGTATTGGTAATGACCGTGTCGCGTAAATTAAATGTGTAAGAGCGAGACACAAGACGAAGATGAAAATGTGAAAAGAACAATTTGTTGCAGCATTGAGTCGAATGATAATGTGTCAGTAAATAAATGAAATGTTGGTAGGCACTGTCGCGGAATGTAAAAGTTTGTCACTTTTGAACCTTAACACAACTTAACAGCATTGACATAAAGTAAAAAATTGGCGAACCTTCTCAAAGAAAAGAATCTTGACAAAACAATGTTCATATCATCATCAATCATCAACAACGACACAAGTATGGGAAATTCACGCCTCCACCCAAAACTTCTACAGTGAACGTTGATACTGGCTTGGCCATTGGTGCAAGATGCACATTTTGGGTGTTACAATGTATTATATTTGAGGAGCAATGTTTTATTCGACTCAAAGAGCGACTCGTGGCTGACCTAATGATTACTTATGTAGTTTCCATACCTACATAATATTATAAATACAAACTAAATATTTTATTTATTTGTGCTTGTTGTATAGAGGTTATAGTGGTAATAAAGTAACATTTTGAAGGTGCGTTAGGACAATGCAACTGTCATTATTCCACAAAGAAATTGACATTTAGATTTACCTAACGTAAGTCCAATGCGTTACGTGGTCGAAATTGTTGATCACGAGGCGATGACAAAAATAAGATGCCACGAGGCAGCCATCTGAATTGCTAATTGAATTATTCTTCCAATCATGTCCCAGACAGGAAATTCGAAGAAATCCTTTTAGCCCCCTGTAATTGTCAAAGGATACTCTTGTACCTTCCATTTTACCACTGAAGCTTTAATCTTGTTACAATATTTTAATTTGTTTTGAGAATTACGAATTTAACATTGAACAAACGTTGAAAAAAAAAACATTTATTCATTTCAGCCATGTTGTCTTTGGGAAGGCTAATATTTGGTCTGTCGGAATCTTATTACCACTAACATTCATGTTTAATAGCTCTCGAAACATTGTCTTACTTAATTAGACTGGAATTCTATAAAATAAAAGTAAGTAAGTGTAAGGCCTGAGTGGATGCCCCGCTCAGAGCGGAGCGTCGAGTGTACAAATAAGTTGGATCTATTTTATATGGACGCTGCACGCCCCGCTCTGAGCGGGGCGGCCACTCAGGCCTTACACTAAGTAAGAAAGCACTTTGATCTTACAAATTTTCCAAGATTACTTTTAACGGGTCTAACGTTATATTATCTCCCTTTATTTTTGTCATCTTGGTATGGCTTGCACTGGCCGTAGTCTCATCAGACGAGCCAGATGGCTGACGACGCTGCAGCAGCTGAGCAGACCTGACAGTAGTTTGTCATCAGAGATATGGATATACGACATTAGAGTACATACCCTACGAAAGTCTTTAAAAACGTAAAGGGAAGACTCGAAATAATTTACTACCCCTCCATTAAAATTCACCGTCCCAGTCATGACACTTATCACTCTCTGTTAAATATAACTGACTCTGTGAGCGTTTTATTTATTGTGAGCGAATTTACGAAACAGTTTTAAGAATAAATTTCGAATGCCGTAAGTGATAAAAAAAAATATTTAAGAGATTTGGTTAAGAAATGGTAGAGGAGATCAGCTGGCCAGACCCCGGACATACGAGTTATCTTTTCCCTAGCTGAAACGGACAAGTTCGCAAGTTCAAATATCGCGAAAGACGCGTCATAAGAAATACTTTTAAAATAAAAATAAGGATCATGATAAAAAAGAAAATTATCTGCCAAAACCGTGACACATCGAAATCGCGCTTGACATTGCGTTGCACTTCTAAAACATCGTATAGACTAGGTGGGGCCGCTACTCTTAAGCTTATTGGTAAAAGTGGGGAATCATATCTTATATCACACTTCAGCTCTTGGAGATTAGGTGGGGTGAGGGGGGGGGGGGATTATAGCCGTTGGATCACAAGTTTGATTGCTTTGACGTGACACGACCACATTAAACTACGTAGTCGTATAAGTATTATGGAGGCCATAACTAGATCAAGAACTGGGTTTCGTGTTATAGTTTAAGCCTTTAAGCCTCAAGGTATAGGCGAGTTGGGTGTGAAAATGATTTGGATAATCGCACTTGGCCGGTTTTTCTTATCTGAACACGATACCTGTTATGTTAGTGGTAGCCCTACGCTTAAAAAAACCGCAAATCGATGTACAGTTTAGCCGTTTGGCACACGCATACTAGAGGGCAAAACAATTTTTTTGACCCGCAGTTCCTAAAAAAAATTCCCTTAGGGGGGGAGTGCCGAAACATTTGTCTTTTTGTATGGAAAAAAAAATCAGAAACCTATCGGTACGGTCTTGAGGTTTGGGGCAGTAGTGTTCATGTGAACCGTGTTCTCATACTACAAAAAAAAGCTCTTAGGCATGTTGAAAAAGCAAGACCTCTCGAACACTGCCGTCCACTATTTGTAAAACATAGAATATTGACCGTGATATAGCTTTACATAATTTACTATGCATTTTTGTTCACAAAAACAAGTCCAGTTTTGTATTTAATAGTAGCAATAGACCACGTAGATTATGCAGAGACAATTTTGACATTCGGCTACCTACCAAAATCTAATAATTATGTACATTTTAAAAGAAGTATTGAATATAATGATGTAAAAGTTTTTAATCTGTTAAATGACGATATAAAGCAATGCAATAATATAAGTGAATTCTCTAGAAAATTAAAATCCTACTTGATTAGTCGACCATTTTATGACTTAAAAGAACATTTTGATAAATTTTATGAATAGATTATTGGTGTAAATAGATTAGTATTATGACGTTTTAAATTAGAATATATATTTTGCATGCCAAACTATGGCGGAACATGCCCTCATGTAAAATTATTCTACTGACATGTACATTTTATAACACCTGTGTATGTTTTGCAAAATAAATTATTTCATTTCATTTCATATCGTGTGTAGTATGAAAGGGCTTTTCGAGGCGATTCTAAAAATATACCACATCATTACATTTTAGCCATATTTTTTTAAATTAAAACAAAAATAATTTTCGAAACATACCAAGTTTGGGCTCCTCCAGACACGATATGGCTGATTTTTTTAAATTCAATATACCACAAATGATACGTGATATCCTCATATCTAACCTAAAAAAAAGCAATCGCCTCGAAAAGCCCTTTCATATGATACTACACACGATAGGTTTCTGATTTTTTTTTCCATACAAAAATAAAATGGTTTCGACACTTCCCCCCTAAGGGATTTTTTTTAGGAACTGCGGGTCAAAAAATTGTTTTGACCTCTAGTATGCGTGTGCCAAACGGCTAAACTGTACATCGATTTGCGGTTTTCTTATGAAATTGGGCTTGTGGGCTTCCACTATGTCCTTTGGTCGGTTCACACCCCCTTTTTGATACACTCTGTATGTATACTATGAAAATCAAAGCCACGTGTGTGTCTGAATGATTGATATGATTATCTATATAAGTATATTGATGTTTTAATTTTTTTGTTATTATTCCTTTTCATAAATAATATTCATATTACGGTATAAAACTGGCCACGACCGCGACCGCCAGCACAGGCTGTACCAGTCTGAGGCGATCACTCAGTGTCTGTATTTCTATCATAGACGTTTGGTTTTCATAGAAAGCGCCCTCCTCTATATAAAGCATAACTCTCTCTCTTGCATAAGCATAAGACTCTTTAATCGTATTATGTTTGTAGCGTATGTTTCAGTAAAACTATTATATCACCACATTAAGTTAACGCTCTTATTGTAAAAGACTTAGAACTTAGATCTTAGCTACACAACTATTACATTGTTAGTAGGGAAATAATTACATGGAACAAAGCGTAGATTCGTAGAACCCTCTACCAAAGCTGTATCAAATTTCAGCAAAGCGTGTCGGTGTACAATATTAACAACGTACTGGAGGGAAACTATTATTCGTCACTTCCGATTCTGGCAACAATTTAATGTGATTCGCTCGCGTGACTTTTTATTACAAATGCGAGAACGAGTGCAAAATTCAATGAAATGCAATTGGTATGTGAAAGAGCTGAACGTAATTAAGACCCGGGCTATTTTCGTCCCCATTGTATTCATCACTTAGTTCCCAAGGGCTCAGTATACATAATTGCTCCCCGTTGACATCTCCAAGCGTGTTTAAGAAGCGCATTATTTACGAGGAAACTTTGTTGGCCGCTTTGTTTCGCACTAATTTCTCATTTTCAGTTCAAATTCGATATTATTCCGGCGGTTGACCGCAGAGCGGCGTGGAATATTTCAACGCCATGTTTTCGAATAAATTGGAACGGAATAAAATGAATTACAGCACAAATGCCTTAATGAACGGTCTAGAAAAGTTTCTATGTGCATTTTGTTAGTGTTATTAGATTTTGGCGGTGGTATGCGCCCCTGCACCTTCCTGCTTTGTCGCGAGACCGTCCTGAGATTGCCATTGAGCATACTTTTGCAACCATCTTTCCAAAAAAACACACTTACACTTTTATATACCCATTATATAATCATTAATGTAAGCGAGTTTATAGAAAGTCAGGGATTCTCCTTCGGCTCCTTCACCCAGTGGCCTTTGGTAGTTAACACGGTTACGTCGCTGCTGCTGGAAGTCGTGGCCTAACCAGCGTACGGCCTGAGTACACGCTCTGCTACGAGAGGGGCGTATATAACAAATGCAATTTATATGGACTCTCCACGCCTCGCTCTTAGCGGAGCGTGTACTTAGGCTGTACTCTTACTAAGCCAACCGGACGAGTTATTTACCCGCGGCACTGCACTAATTGCGCCACGATTGATGCGTTGGTGTTTGATTACAAAGTTTGATCACGTTTCCCGCCCTCACCCTCCGCTTCCACCCTTCGGACACTCAAAGACGGTGAGTTTGAACTACTGAGAACATGCCATTGATCGAGTTATAAGTAGCCGTTTCATCTGTATCCTTCAAAACAATACTCCTGCGATTGGATTTTTAACTGTATTTTTCAAGACAAAAGGTTATGTTTTGGTTTTGGTCTAAACAAAAACAAATCGGTAGGAGACAGGAATAGGAAGTTATTTCGATCTTGAAAGAAATATTGAGGCTTTCAACATAAATAACTCAGAAAAATATTTTTCGTAGAATGGAAGATGGGCCCCTGTGTGACGCCAGGTTAGAATAGCACCACCCCCGTTCATTCATCCTGTGGGGGTCATAAAAGTTGACTAAGGGGTTGAAAAATGTTGTGGGTGATGTGCTAGCAACCTATCACTGCGATATCATATTTTGTCCATCTTTTATATCCGCATTTAGACTAAAAGTGGGACAGAAACTTACGTTTCATGTGTTCTGCCTACTCCTTTTAGGAATAAAGGCGTAAATCTATATTATATACAGGGTGGAAAGTTAAAACAGGGCAGTAAGGGCAGCTACTAGATCCCTTGCCGCCACGCAAAAATGGCATTAGGATTTTATTCCTAACTTTTTATGTGATGACAGTCTACATTCACAGATTTTAGAAAAAAGTACATTCAGTGAGAAAATCTTTTTTTTTTATGTTTTATATCCGAATTTAGGCTAAAAGTGGGACAGAAACTTAAGTTTCATGTGTTCTGCCTACTCCTTTTAGGAATAAAGGCGTAAATCTATGTATGTATACAGGGTGAAAAGTTAAAACGGGGCACTAGATCCCTTGCCACCACGCAAAAATGACAAGGATTTCATTCCTAACTTTTTAAGTGATGATAATCTACATTCACAGATTTTTGAAAAAAGTACAGTCAGCGAGAAAATCATAAATTTTAACGATTTTTTTTAATGCCATTCGATCCCATTCTTATTAAGGATCAAAATACTCTTTAGGACCGACTAAAGTTTGACTACTAGAACGCCCAAAAATAAAAAATAAAAACATTCATGGGTAACGTTTTATAACATCCTTCCTGGAAACGTAACTGAGTTATCTATTAAAAAATTCAAGTACTATGTGAATCTTTAACTTATTTCGAATGCTAATTATAGCCTACAAGACTACACGAATGATAAAACTCCTTGGGACTAATTTTGACTGAATTGATAATTTATTATTCTAGTCTTATATATTTTTCACTTCTCATACTCAAAAAGTGCCTCTTTATGTTGTGTGTAGGCGACATAAAGTCGCTTTTTATGCTCTAGTGCCTAAAGTAAAATGTTCGTCGAAGTCCAAGGCAATCGGTCCATCAACAGCCACAGGAGCAACATACTGACGACCGCTTTAGCTTACTTGGTAGTGACCCTGCCTACGAAGCAAGAGGTCCTGGGTTCGAATCCCGGTAAGGGCATTTATTTGTGTGATGAGCACGAATATTTGTTAATGAGTCATGGATGTTTTCTATGTATTTAAGTATTTATTTATCTATATAAGTATATTTATCGTCGTCTAGTATCCATAGTACAAGCTTTGCTTAGTTTGGGACTAGATCGATTTGTGTAAGATTGTCCCAAAATATTTATTTATTTTATTTACATTAACTTCATAGAATAAACTCTTTACTTTTATGTTTTTATGTTTCGTTAATATTCTATGACCAAGGCAAGGATACCAACAGCCAAAGTACACAATAGAACTTCATGAAATAATCTTATAGTTTTCATTTCCTCGCAATCGAAGTGAAAAGTTTAGTTTACAAGTCGTCCATAAAAAGTCTCGCGTAAAATCGTGCGTTTTATGCACTTGTTGTACAATCTACTATTTTGACATTAGACTGTTTTTCTAGAAACATTCTAGACTAGTATTTTTTATTAAATGATTACTTAAGATTATGTTTCTACCTGACGATTTGAAAGTGCTTATTACTGGGCCTACTTGAATAAATATATCATTTTGAGTTTGAGAGTTTGAGTTTACGCTACGGTGTCTGACGGACCTGAGGAGCCTGGTCAGAGTAGCGCTACCCCGCCGTCTCACGCCAAATATTAGGCACATTTAATGTCGATTGGCGGAAAATGTCCAGTAAAACGAACTAACCAACCTAACTCTCTTAATTTGCTCTAGCCATGGTTCGAACCAAACTACCAACAATCGCGTTTACCCACTTAATAAACTATTCACATTAAGTGGAAGACGGCGTGACATAACGTCATTCCCAGTGCAAAAAAAGTATGCTTCGCAATTTTTACATATAAACCTAAGAGCATCCTAGACCTATTGAATGCTCGGCTGATGTAACCTTTTACGAGTAGAATTGCAAACCAGAACACCTTAAAGTAATTCCACAGCTACCACATTGATTCGCCGGCGAGGTTCTCGCTCGCTCCCGTTTGTAAGTAAACGTGCGAGAGTGGGGCGAAAGTTAGAAAGACGTGTTTTCTTTACGAATAGCAGTGACGACATCGAGGGTCTCGACCCGGTTTCAATCATCCGACGTGACGTAATCTGTGTCGCTTTTCAAACGGGCTATACGGGCGATATATAGATTGAAACAGAGAGACTCACTTAGGGATAAGTTTAAAAATATTAATATCATGACATTGCATTGTCAATATATCTATGAAAATATTGTGTATGTACATAAAAACATTGTCAATTTTAGGAGAAACTGTGACATACATAATATTAATACTAGAAATAAGCATAAGCTCGCGGTGCCCACCACTCGGCTCCAAAAAATAAAAAAATCATTCATGGGTTATTGTGTAAGGTTTTATAACAAACTTCCTGGAAACGTAACTGAGTTATCTATTAATAAATTCAAAAACTATGTGAAACGTAAACTTATTTCGAAAGCTTATTATAGCGCACAAGACTACATGAATGATAAAACTTCTTGGGACTAATTTTGACTGGATTTATAATTTATTTATTCCGTTTGGAAAAATTTGACATTGTGTTTTTAATTAATTATTCTCGTTTTATTTATTTTTTGACATTAGATTGTCTTTCTAGAAACATTCTAGACTAGTATTTTTTTATATAAAATTTTAAATATTTCATATAAATGTTACTTTTTATGTTTAATAAATTACTCGAAGTAATTAGCTTAAGATTATGTTTCTACCTGACGATTTGAAAGTGCTTGTTACTGGGCCTACTTGAATAAATATAATTTTGAGTTTGAGTTTTGAGTTTGACAATGGCAGCAAAGAATACCCTTGTGGGAAACGAGTCTCGAAAGGCATTTGACTTGAGTTTTGCATTTCTACATGACATGTATTATGTTGCGCTAGCTTTGAGGCCCCAAGCTACCTTGCCCAAATGAGAACAAACCGATAGGAAACAGATTTTTTTAATTGAAATGAGTGGTTGTTTTTTTTTAATACGATTAGTAAGTAATTGAGAATGTAAAAGGAATATAAAGGTACTTTTCGACACAGAGAAACAAAATGACCTCGTTTTATTTTTTATATGTTATTATTATATGTTTTTGTATAGTATATCATATGTTATATTTTAGCGTACAATCATGCTGCTTTTGTAGGCCTCAATGATGGTAAACAAGTCATCATCTACAACCTGCCTAATATATTAAAGCAGGTACCGGAGCCTATCGACGTTTACAATTCCAAAGGAGTAACAAGCTAGATGCCAACACTTTGTTGCCATCACATTTTGATGTATTGACAGCAGCTAGACATTAACCCCACATGGCGCTTACCTTGTCAGTATAGATAACTACAACTTAGAAAAGTTGAAAAACCCCCGACATTTTCATTTTAAACTCCAATATCTCAAAAACGGCTAAACAGATCTTCATGAAACAAAATCGGTCCGTCCGTTAGGGAGCTACGATACCATAGACAGATAAACAGACACGTTAAACTTATAACACCCCTCTTTTTGCGTCGGGGGTTAAAAAAGGTTTTGCAACAGGCAAAAGTAAACCAGGTGACTTTCCAGACATTTTATTGATTTTCTCGCATTTCGTGGTTCCTTTTAGTTATAACGCTATCAAAAAATATAAACATCTTTAAAGTGCATTTTTCCTATAATTCAACAACACACTTGGACATTTTTTTTTTCAAATTGGTATATGTACCTTCGCCACTCTTTTGTAATCTTCAAGTAGGTACTTTTATAGCCATGCAATACACATTCCATGCCAAATGACTTTACTTTCATATCAATATGTCACTCGGAACATAATTGAGAATCGATTTTCTCATTCATCAAAATCGTTTGACTATCTTAAAACGTATTCGTAAATACAAACATAGATGGCAAAATCGTATCCCTTCCTAACCAGCTCTGATGTACTAGTCACGCAAAAATAATTCATTTATTCGTCAGGGTAACTTATTGTTGGAACCAACAATAAACCTATTGAGTAGGGTATCTGTGCGAGTATCACGCTGAGACTTGGATTATTAAGAATACATTTCAAAAATAAATCGGGAGAAGAGATAATAGACGAAGTTATCAGAGAGCTTTCTAAATATACCTAAATCAGCATTTTCTAAATGAGGTCAGAAAATGTTTGATATTTTAAACGAGTATTTTGAGAACTTTGGATTGTAACTTTCATCATCTCCACAGTTTGAATTTGTAAAAATTGGGAGTTCTCTATTTTACAAAATACCTATATAACATAATTTGAAGATTACATTCGAATATAATACGGATGAGCTGCTAAAATAATTCTTAAGTAGATTTAATGACTTCGGAAACGTAATCTCCTAAAATTATAGATTATAGTTTTAGGTGACGGCGGTGTGGTGTTTTAATGAAAATCACTCGTACTTTAAGTTATTGTATTAGATAAACAATAGCGAACACAAATTATGCACTTTTCATAAGGAATTAGCTTTAGTTTTACACTACGAAAAAGAAACGTTGGCGGCGAGTCACGAGCGGTGGAGCGGACTGCCGGCGGCGCGGGAGCGTCGAGCGAGCGAGACGCGACCAGGAAGAAAAGAGACGACTATCTGTTAGCGCGCCTAAGATTTGCGCGCACAACGGATTTGAAATTTAACGTTATGGTTTTTGGCGCGGATGTGTCCTATAAGATGTTATTTCCATTTGACAGGATGCACGTGGCGCAGTACCGGTCATTGTGGCACTCTTTGAGTAGGCCTACGTCCAGCAGTGGACGTCTGTCGGCTGATATGATGATGAATTCTTTTCGTTTCATCTTTCTCTTGTTTTATTGGTCCCGACGCAAGAAGTGGGTATATTTTTATTTTTTATTGTCTGTGCGACTGTGATCATTAAACTAATTAGCCGAAAACATGGGAAAAAACTTATGTAGAGAAAAATGCCTACAAAGAGATCAATCGCCTAACCTTACAACATATATAACATACCCGTAACGATTCCCGGCTCTGGTATTGTTAAACATAATAATAACACTGATAAGACACTCTCGCTAGCTGGGTGGGTAATTGGCGTGTCTAAAGTTGTCTACCACGTGGGGTCCGAGTCGAGCCGACCGCGCTTTTTTTAGTGACCGGCATGGCATTTTGACCCATTGGCCCAGTATTCTGGGGTGGGTACCAAACTCTTCTGGGATGGGGTACTCCTGGACTCTGCGGGGACAGATAGGAAGTTTGTCACTCTGTCACCCTGACCATCGATAGCTTAGGCCCCGCGGTTTTGATATTGATTGTATTTATATGTAAGGATTTGTTTTTCACTTTTTTAATTATTTGTAAAAACTTAACTTGTTACAAAACTTGAATAAATAAGTACTGTTAACAATTTAGTACAGCATCATATTAAGACTAAAAATAGTTTTTGTTTTCCGCAACATATATTATCAATTACCAGCCCAAAAATTCCGCTCACGTGTCAGACCCTGTATGTGTGAGTTATATATGTGCGTCTCGTCAGCAAAAACGGAGCTATCACTTATCCGGTCCTTATCCTTTGCAATTACTTTATGCTCAAGGGAAGTAAACGTATGCTTAGTTCACATGTCCTTACTGCATTTTTCTTTTGGGAGTGCTCATATATTATACATGTCGTATTGGTCGTTTTCCTCATGGGACAATTTGCTAACAAACGCTTTTCAACATATATTCATTCATTGTGTTCACGTAGACATTACATTGTTATGTTATTTTAGCTTTAGTAGGTATCTTCACTTTTGACAGTAGCAGGGTAATTGTGAAGCTTCTCGAACGATCGATAAGAGATGTCAACTGTCTGTTGTATTATATAATCCATAACACTAAACACTCCTGTACTTTATTTCACGACATAAGCAATCACGAACTCTTATGTATATAAGTTCGGTTAGCCTAGTGACTATAGTGACACTGCTTATGAAGCTGAAGGTTTTGGGTTCGAATCTCGGTAAGGGCAAATATTTGTATGATGAGAATGAATATTTGTTTCTGAGTATTGAATGTTTTATTTAAGTACCTATTTATATCGTCGTCTAGTACCTAATATAACACAAGCCTTATGAGTTTACTATGGGGCAAGTTCGGTTTATGTAAGTTTGTCCCGTAATATTTATTCGGATTCAGATTCAGATTTATTTCTTTCACAACATACAACTGCACTTAAACTCACACAGAGAGAGAATTTTTAGGAGTGTTTGTTGTGTTCATCGGTTTTTATAACAGAATCAAATGCCTACTTTTCATAAAAATTAAATAAATAATAAATATTTAGGGACATTCTTACACAAATCGACCTAGTCCCTAACTAAGCAAAGCTTGTACTATGGGTACTAGACGACGATATACATACTTATGTATATAGAAAACATCCGTGACTCCGGAATAAATATTCATGCTAATCACAAAAATAAATGCCCGTACCGGGATTCGAACCCGGGACCTCCGGCTTCGTATGCAGGGTCACTACCAACTAGGCTATAGAGGTCGTCAAAATTATCATACGATTTAGGAAATATTTACAGGTATATGTCAATAAGTTACTAAATGAACATGACCTTTATATATGGGTCGTCAACAATTTGAGAATTACATAATCCAAACAATTTAAAAAATATTAGGTTCAATACAGATGTCAATGGAAAATAAAGGTTAATAAATCAATATAACTGGTAAAGTCATAATCCTCCTTTATAGCGGATTTTCCAATAAAAAGCGTCTCAGTCGAGTTTGTATTTTATGATGTCAGATGTTTAGTTTATTAGTTCTGGGGGTAGTCGCTCAAAATATTTTGGGCCGATGACTCGCGGGTTTTGTCTGCAATAGCCATGCAACGGGGAACTTGAACTTATTTATACATTATTTAGCCTAAAATTATATCTATAGGCAATCGAAGCACGAGAATAATAATTACCGGCTGGTGCGTATATGTATTAATTACAGACTATGTTGAGTAGCACCAACTTTGCATTATCTGTATAGGTACCCAATTTCATCTAAATCGGTCCTGCGGTTTAAGCGTGACGAGGTTACAGACAGACAGACAGTATGGATTAGGAATATTAGTAATTGGTAATATCCGTAATTAGTAATATTCGTAAGTAGTAATGTTCGTAATTAGCAAACCCCGGATGACGGGAGCAAAAATGCGTTGACAGCTTTATAGTGCGAGGACATACATTTTATATCATTTAAATCGATGTCGATAAAAAGCACGATGTACCTACTGGACTACCGCTATGATATGCAGAAGTATTAATTGTTGTTGAAAATAAAATTAAAACGAAATGTTTGTATTTTTTCAGTATTTTATAAAGCTTTCGTAATATACAATTAACATTTTTTCTAAATTTTCTGATTTTAAACTCCTTCGCCTTGGCGATAAAATCCATTTCATCCAACTAAAGGACCGTTCTAAATCTACTGTAGTAATCGGAGCAAAATTAAATAATTCATAGTGGTTATGGATTTCTTCTGTACAACGTACTTCCACTTCTTTACCAGATATCAAATTATTTAAGATGTTTAAAGTTAAAAAGCCAACGTTTTTCTTCAACACATCCTGATACTTGTTGTGAATAACTTTACCTTGAGGATGTAACCGTGATCTTGACAAGTGCACTTTCAACTTGTGTACTATATTTAAACTGGCTTCCAGGCTTAAATCTTGATTTTGTAATTGTTTTATTGTACTAGGTATTATTGTCAAATCACTGTTTATCCATTTTAGATCATTCAAAATATTTAAATCGTTCCCGTGAGTATGATATAATTATAGTACCAATGTAATTAGTTGACTGAAATGGTATCTATACTTACCTGATGTACCTAATATTGTGTAACAACCTGACATGTAAGATAATAAGTTTGATCTATAAATTTCTGATTCAATAATTTGTTCGTATGGATGTCGATAGAATAGTCGATATTTAACCAAGCACTAGTGACAAGTGCATTTTTGCTCCCGTCATCCGGGGTTTGGTAATTAGTAATCTTAGTAATTAGTAATATTGGTATAAGTAACATTAGTAATTAGTAATGTTGTTATTAATAATATTAGTAATTAGTAATGTTACTAAAAATTTACTATGATTCAGATTCATTTACTCACAACAATATAAGTTTACATTATAAATGCCATGTCAATTTAAAAGAATCCCTAATGTGATCGTCTATAATAACATACAATAACATTCAATAAAAATAATTAGAAGAATAATGACTAACAATTGAAATATAACTATGTCCACTAAGTGCAATTTTAGTACAATTGTTTCTTGCGAAATAAATGAATCTATCTATCTATTGTACTAGCAACAGTTCCAGTCTCAGAGTTGAATTACTGCTAATACACAATAAATACTGCGGAATTCGCGTCCCAGCGGAATAATTTAGGCGGAAAATAGACCGCTAGCCTAATATTCACCCGACCGCCCGACCGCTAGACCGCCCGACTCGACCACCTGACCCACATCGCTGCGAATTGATTTTGCACGCAAATAGCAGTGCGACCCGTACGGATTATTAAAATAAAAAGCGGTCAAGCGTGCTCAGCGCACGCTTTGGGGAAATCAACACATTTCCGTGCCAGAAATCCGCTGGGTGCCATTCTGCTGCGCTCTGTAGCCAGGGCATTAGAACATGGCTACGGCGCAGGCACGGTACCAGTGTAACTAACTATATCTAGATCCTGCGTAACGGCAACAAAATGTACCTAAAACTATCTAACGTCACTTATACAATATATAACTAACATACCCAGATGTCATGTAGACTAAATGTAGCTAACCTAAAGAAATTAAATATTAAAAATAACTTAATTTGGCCAATAAGATCGTCTAGTGTCTACGTTGTGTTCCTAGCAACCCAAATTCTTTTATGTGTAGCAAGTTAGACTTTGACTCATCCCTACCTACTTAACCCTACGTTCTCCTACTACATCCTAGTTCAAAATATTAATCAAGTATTAAATAAAATTTGTTTTTGGTTACTAAACCCCAACCAGATCCTACCGTGGCCGGTTAACGTAATGGTAGCTAGCTTTATCATTATTTTCTCAACATGTAATACTTTCTCAAATCAAAACCTTGGTTTCTTTATACACCAATTGCCTCAATTTATATTCATATCATCAAAGTATATAACAGACCAACCTAGCTAGCTTAATTGTTTATTATTATTATTGTATGGAAAATTCTCTTTCATCCATACTATGCTACCATTTCCGTCTGGATGTGGGACTGGCCATCTAGCTAATTAAATACCTATTTTATTATATATTTTGTTTCTAATAGGTATTCCTAACTTATTGAATTTACCTGTGCTTCGTACCTATTTTCTGATGAGAAGAAGCACTCAACAAACTCATCAGACCTAACAATTGAATATTATTTCATTCAAGGAAAATTATGTATTAAGGCATTATTCCACCCTTTACATATATACTAATATATCCATTAGATACCTGTAAACCCTGTTATAGTGAAGATATTTATAATACTGAGGTAAACCGTTCTTTAAATATGAAATATTGAACCTGAAGTTTACCCTAAGTAATGAGTATATTCCACTCATGATAATGTGATACCTTAAAATTAGACATAATGGACTGCTCCGCTTGCCATTAGTCTAGAATCGTCTCATCTTTTTGAAACAATTCTGATATCCTAATCATAACTGGAACCTTTATGACGATAATCAATAGATAATAGTTACACCTTTAATATTTCATATGTAATAATATACGGAACCCAATACTACTGATCCTCACACAATGACTAATTCCTATTCAGTTACTCATAATTGCTATTAACCTTCAAATAAACGCTATTTGATTTGTAAACCTTCTAACTGTCCATCTCTAAGAATAGTATTCCTACTACCCTATTACTGTGTTTGACTCTATACCTAAGCCTACCTACCACTAAACCCTAAACTACTGTAGGCAAAACTCCCATCATTACTTTATTAACGTTATGTGTTGTGTAGTGTATGTTCTAGCTAGGAACCTATGCTGTACAACGTTCGGAAGGCTAGTCCGAGAATGCAACCTAGAGCCTGTGTAATATATATGTAATCCCTATCTTATTGTATTATTCCTTCATTTAACATTCATTAAAGACCATAATAGAGCTATAGGCATAATTCTAGTTACAGCAGCTAAACTATCCATCTAATCTGACGATATATAAATGCAAACTAGAGACCCGAGTCTCACATTTAATTTAAACGTGTATAAAAATATCTCGGTGTGCAATGAGATATTTATACCTAGACTAAATCTAAACTAAGTCGGGTGAGGATTGCCCTGCTATCCTATCGCTCTAATTCCTCGTGTGCTTCTACAAGTCTAGACAGGGGATTGGGAAACCAAACTTGCAGATAAATAAATAGATATTGTTATGAGGTCAGAGAAGCTAGAGAATTTAAAACGTCTGGTGTGACATTCCAAATTATCAAGCGACTCGGGAGTTTAACCGTCTCTTCAGTAAAATACGGTAAGCAGTCAAAAACTCCAGAAATGACAATTAACTAACCACAATAATTAAAGACCCTTTTTAGAACGATTAAGACTCGTTGACACAGTGAGTGACCCGCCTCAATCTTCCAAAAAAGTCCAAGTAAACTGTACTTGAATATCAGTCAAAATTCTCTTAGACGAACTGTCCCCACTAAAACACTTATTTAAATTAAATTAAACTTCAATAAACTATTATGCTTTAGACAAGTTAACTCTAGTCAAGAATAAATACCTTAATCACTAACTTGAACACTAAATCAAGAAAGAAAGAGCTTCACTTTAAACTTTTAAAATCTACAATAATTTATGAAAACGAAATCACTGAATTAAATAGAAATATCCCACACAAATAAACACATTGACAAACCCCATTTAATGTACCATAAATTATATCTGAACAAAGATTAAACCAGCATAATGAAATACTAGTAAAATCCACATCCAGGCACAACTCAGGTAACCTAGATTGTAGCCTATTCACAGCTAAGAGAATCCGTCCGATACGTCCAACGTCTAAAATCAGAATCCCTGAATACCACGCTATCCCCGACTCTCTGGAGTCCAAGAAATCCCCCCCGCTCCCCTAAAACTCGCGTCTGAGATTAAGTACAAAATTACCAATTACGCATAACTATGTCCATTTTATACTCTATTCCCTACATCAAATACGAGCTATAATTAGCAATCGACAACTTTATTTAAATTTGTAGAAAACAATCTCACGGTACAAAAGTCCACTATCGAAAACTAGTCACCTGACACTATTTTTTACAAGCTGTTTTTGCCAACATAAGCCAAGTAAACTAATTTGACCATTTTCATATTACTTTAAGGATAGAGTTCAATTTGGTTTAAATAACATTTGTTTATATGTGATTCGACTGTAAAATTATATTTGTCTTTGCAGTTCATATTTCAGTAATTAAGAAACGTTCTGTAGCCAAGGTACAGTTTACAAAATAAAATACCGTCGCTAAATAATGGGAAAATGTTCTAAAGTCCTTAAAGCTTTATAATAAAGTTCAATTTTGGGTATAATATCTTTTGTTTATTAAGGTACAATAACCAACTAAGTTTGTAATGTCATAAATTTGGCCACTTCCTGCTCTAGGTATGTGTGAAATATTGTTCCCTGGAATACGTTGATAATTTAACCGACTTAAAATAAAGTAATATTTAAAATTATGTTTACATATTTTTGAAACAAAGCAGATGAAGTCTGGTATGTTACAATAGTTCTAGTTACAACAGGCAGGGGGGTCGTACAAGTCGACTTAAAGGGTTCCTCGGGGTAGTACAAGGTCACAGATGGGGGTTCCAAGAGGCATGACGCTACGGCGGCACTGGTGCGTTCCGTAGGAGATCCCAGAGCCGTCCGAAATGCGTTGAGGAGGACCGTTTGGGGAGTTTTTAGTCGGTGCAAGTCCGACACAATCCTTGCGCTTTCACTGTGGCGTGGAGATACCCGTAATGGCTTACCTACCTTAAAAAAAAAGTGGGCATTCTGTTTGTGGACCCTTTCCTCTACATAGATTCAGATCTTATCGGCGTAACGAAACGAATCGGTTGGCAGTGAATGATATTTCCTTAGACACCTATCAAGGGCTACTACAAGGTGTATATTGTATACTAGCTTCAGCCCGCGACTCCGTCCGCGTGGAACTCGTTTATATCGTAGCACCATACAAATTTTCACCCCTCATTTCTGGCTTAGGGGATAATTTCCGGGATAAAAACTATCCTATGTCCTTCCCCTGGCCCATACTGTCTCTTTATCAAGTTTTAATTTTGTAGCTCAAATAATAAAGAGTTTCCCCCTGAGCACACTTTGGGAAAATTACATTGGAACAACATGCGATTTTCTTCATTGTTCATTAATGGGAAGTATGAACTCGATCAGAAAGCGGTTCAGCGCGTGGCGAACACAGAAAACAAATTGAAATGCCAATTGTCTGCTGCAGATGGACCCTGTCAATTGTACTAGCCAAGTCAGCCCAACTTTCCAACTTTAATGGGATAGTGACAGCTGTGTTTTGCAAATAAACCGAAACTGAATAACATTATAATATTTTCAATGGGAATTTCTAGTTTCCCGGTCTGGAGAACAAAAGCAGAGGATTGGATTCCAGCACGTGCAGGCTTTCAATTAAACTTGAAAATCAATCTGTATTGTTTTTACCTGTGTCTCCTTACAACCAGTATGGCGTAAGTCCATTTTGTCTTTCACGCAATTATAATACTAAATTATATTAGCATTTAAGCGGTTATGGTGTAAACATTCTCGTAAACTAAGTCGCTTCGGTTTTCCCAACAGTTGAAAGTGCTTGTTACTGGGCCTACTTGAATAAATATAATTTTGAGTTTTGAGTTTGAGTTTGAGTTTGTTGTGTATAATTCAAGTCTTAACAGTACCGAGCCTGTTCACGATAACCGTCTTTTTAATTTGGCTGCTTTGTATTGTCCTTGCGCTGGCGGTCTATCTGTCTTAGCGTATTGTTATTTATTTATTTATTTAAACTTTATTGCACAAAAGAAAACTTATCGTACAAAAGGCGGACTTAATGCCATATGGCATTCTCTACCAGTCAAACCTTAAGGCAAAGCGGAAAAAGATTGTGGGCAGTGCAAGTCACAACAAAAAAAAAGGTTACATTACGGTATTACTATATACATACAACATATTTACACAAATACATATACATAAATAAAATAAATAAATACAAATCCAAATAAATATATACATATAAACACTACATGCATACTTACAAGCGAAATTTGCAAACTTGAAACCTACTACTACTCGGATCTACCAGCAAAAAAATTACGCACAGATTTCTTAAAAATGAATATTTATTATATTGGAATGACATTTGTCTCCCTGAGTGGTGTTGGGTTGGAATAACTGATTTTCATGACATAAGTGTCCAGTCTTCTTCCAAGATATATATACTTACTGACATGCTACGATCCAATTTCACTACCGTACGGACAATACAATTATACACCAAAAATAGTACATGTACTATAGATATCAGGCGGTCTTGCCGCTGAAAAGAGAACTGTCTCAACTTAGGGATTATAACTTAAAATATGATTTTTCCAAATAAAGCAGGGAAGGTTCTTTTACCGCTATTACAGTCTTTAACCCAGAAAACAAATAAAAAACATCTAAGTCTTTGGAACAAATATTGGTCCTCCTCACACAAACAAATACCAATATTCGAACCCATGACCCCCCGGCTTTGTCCTGGCTACTAATTACCGTATTGTGTGATCTATCGTGACGTTACGCCTGTACATTAACACATCCACTGCCAAGAAATATAATTCAAAAATATATTAGAGGAAAAATTGAAAGATTTAACGCTCCGAGCTGGATTTGAACCGGCGACCACAGGCATTCATGGCCCGTCGCTACTAACCAACTGAGCTATCGGAACAATTTCGGTTCGGTTCGGCCACCAAATACTTCAATCAGTTCCTTCCTACAACGCGTTAGGGAGGCGTGTAGCGGTACGGAGCGTTAATTTTTTTTTAATTTTTCTTTTATTTTAATGTTCTTACAGGTTTCCGACTTAGATATGACATTGTGTAGATAAAGTTTCATGTTATTCCAGCTGGCCATTTTAAAATGAGAGCTAAACTGATTTTGTATTGGAACCCGAGTACTGGCGAGCTTCCTGGGGACTCTTAATGGTTTCACTGTTCAGAGCGAGTGCGCGCAGCTAATGTCATACATATATCATATAGATACGTTGATTCAAATAGGCCCCTACTCGGCCGCCTGCGGAGAGGGGGAGGGTATACAAAGCCCTATTGAAATGAAAACAGCGTGAACTGAACGCGTTTCGTCAGCGAACTGAGCTTGGTTGGACAAGGCAATAGGACAATAGATGGAAAGGTTTTTATTTAATTTGAAGGAAATATCACATGATGTTTAACAGTAGCTTTTTGGTAAAGGAAAATATCGTGAGGGAACACGTCTAATGGCATCAAGGTTTGCTTTTGTTTTGTGTTGGAAGGTCAGAAGGTAGTTGCTTTTGTAAAAAAATGATAGGGACCTCAAATCTTAGGATCAGGTGCTAAACCGAACCGTTGGCTCCTAGAATTCAACCGGGAAAGGGCTAGGAATCCTCCTATCCGTTATCATCCGATAACGAACAGATAAGGTCTAACAGAACCGATGTTTGACAACTACAAAATTCGAATCATTGCAGGTACATGTGAGAACTGTGTTTAACTGAAGTGGCTATAGAAACAGCCCTGATTAGTTCACATAACTGGCAACGAGCTTGGGCGACAGATGTCCCACAAATCATATCATATCAAAACCGACACACTCACACTGACAAGCGCCGATACAGGAAACATAAGTGCAAGTCGGGGTAGTCGGCGCGGTACATCAGTCCGCGTGCCGCCCGTGCGCCTCATAGATCTGATTTTAAAAGGAGCGTAGATGTAATAAGTTTCGGTCAAAAAATCTATTTTTCGCACAAACTTTTATTGCCGACTGTACTTTTCTGTATACCATCATCAACTACTCATTGAGAAGATTCTAACGAGGCCAAATTTAACGGGGTTACGTCGGTTAAGTACTAAATTCCCATGGCCACCTTCTGTCTCCAACATCAGATCAGCTCGATGGTACCCTAATATTGAATTGTCATCCGAACTAAGCCTTCACTCAAAACTTCAGCTCAATCGGATGGTAAGTGAATAAAAAATGGATTGCAAATTTTGACAGACAACTTACATAGATACGAACAGTGCAAGGTTAAATAAAGTACTCCAGGAAAATTACGGTTCTGAAAAACACTAATTAATTATAGCGTATTTTTTTAAAATCTTAAAATCTTTTTCTATGATGCTTTATAGAATAATCCGACAAACTTTCCACCCGGAAGTAATTATATAGATTTAAATGAAGCATGCAGTGTCTTTTATATATGATTTGTCTTGAATATTTTATTAATATTTTTTTAGACTTTTGATAAGCTAGTTAGTGAATTTATATTTTTTTGATGTCGGAAATATTTGTCAGATTCTGTCACCGGGTAACTATTTAATTGATAATAACATCCGTTACACAGAAAAAATAAGCTTTTATAAATTATTTCCAAAATTGTCATTTTTTTCCATACAAAATGTCAGTTCATTAACTGGACTACGATGTCAGTTGTGATACCACTTTAGCTTATGAATATTTACCGTGACAAAACGTCGTGTCAAATAGTACCCCGTATTCGTCACGCTTTCTGACTATGGATAATATTAACTAATCAAACTAGTTGAGAACAATTAGTTATTTCACGAAATAAACTTCAATTGAATATCCTCAGTTTGTTTAGTTTTGGCCGGGAGTTTATCAATAGTTTGATATACTGTGGATCTTTTCATTTTCAAAAGCCGAACACAGAAATATACATATACGTATCTATGTATGTCGGTGTGTAAATTCGTTATTGTACATGTAACAGAACACAACAACAGAACAATTTTGACGACTGGTTAGCCTAGTGGGTAGTGACGCTGCCTACGAAGCTGAAGGTCCTGGGTTCGAATCCCGGTAAGGGCAAATATTTGTGTGATGAGCATGAATATTTGTTTCTGAGTCATGGATGTTTTCTATGTATTTAAGTATTTATATCTATTATATATATCGTCGTCTAGTACCCATAACACAAGCCTTATTGAGCTTACTATGGGACTAGCTCGATTTGTACAAGATTGTCCCCTTATATTTATTTATTTATTTATATATTTATAATTATTACAAGAACAGATAACACATGCACAATAGCGAGCTTATCCCTGAGAGGGATTGCTTCCAGCTAACCTTTAATTGATTGAGTGGAGATGAGATATTAGGTAAATCGAGACACATGTATAAAACGATTAAAAATAGGCAAAACGAAATTGATCAGTGATACATAATATACATACTATTTAATAGATAAAATTTAAACGCTAATAATATATAGTCCCTGCATACATCCACGAAGAAATTCAAAGGTGTTTGTGAAGTCCCCAACCCGCACCAGGCAAGCGTGGGGACTACTGCCCGTTCCCTCTCATCCATGAGAGGAGGCCTGTGCCCAGCAGTGGGACGTATATAGGCTGTTTTTTTTAAATATATAGTCAAAGTCAATTTCTTCAAGTTCCCCTTCAGCGAGGCCACAGACTGACCCCTTGCTGGGACTGGGCCTGCAGGTGAGTAACCCTGCCTGGAGAGCTAACAAGGTCGGGCGGTAGGGGTATTGAGTCAATACTCCTACCGTATAACACTGCACTACGTACCTAGTGACCAACTGCCCGATTATAATACGACGGCGCAATAGCTGTGTTGCGGCGTGAAAGACTATGTTTCTTTCTGAAAGACCTAATTAGAAAGAGACAAAGAGTCTATCTCGCCGCGATAAAAACTCGCGCTCCATCTTCAGACAACCGTGCTCTGCTAAAGTTGTGGTAAAAAATAATTTCAAGTATTTTTTGCTCATTAACAAGGAAATTATAAATGTAAATGTACTTTTTTTCTAATCGTGATAAATCTCCTTTGAGTGCCAGACGATAGCTAAGTAAATCTTCTCTTATTTATTCACGCGAAGAAACAAACGGATTTTATCTGTTGGAATGAGCTGAAGTAATTTCGATTAATCTTTAACAAACAATAGGAGCGTTTCATCTCGATCTATATGCTATAGCTACGTATAGCTGAGACTCGATTCAATAAATTCAGTCTAAAATAATACTCGTAGGTATTGTTGTGTCGCACCAGACTACAAAGGCCAGCTTACTTTATGATTATGAACCGTTAGATGACGCTGTGAGCATTATACATCGCGCTAGCGTTTGTTCAACAGAGAAACTATAAGATATCTAATTACTGTTGTCATTTATCCCACGTCAAAGTATTTCAATTATGAATCAACAATTTTCCACCCTTGAATGGGTACATTAATTGATATAGAAGTGCCAACAAAAATGAAATTTCATCGTGGGAATATCATCATCATCATCATAGCCCCGAAAAATGGCCTATGTCCGTTTCTGGACATAGCCCTCCCCCGAAGAGTGTCTAAGTGATCCGATCCTGCGCCACCCGCATCCAGCGGACTCCCCGCGTCCTTTATCGCGGTGTACCCACGCTGCGTCATCCAAAACGTGGTCACAGCTTTCCTCCCCAACGGTCATCGATTCTCATAGAATGGTTAGTGGGAATATATACTTAACTAGCTTTTGCCCGCGGCTTCGCCCGCGGAGTAAGAGTAATTTTCCAATAATTGTTGAATTGCTATGCCGCCAGTAGGCGGCTTAGTAAACCTACTGCTACTAACTTCCCCTATGAATGAACCCTTCGTCATAACCCATAATGGTAAATTAATTTTTATTTACTATTAGTTTTATGCCCGTGTCGGGTTAGAATTTCACCACCTCCGTTCTTCCCGTGTGTGTCGTAAAAGTCGATTAAGAGAGCAGGGTTGATGGGCTTGTTTGTGGGTGATGGGCTAACAACCTAAGCAATATCACATTTTGTCGATCTTTTATACCCACATTTATGCTAAAAGTGGCACAGGAACATAAATTTCATGTGCTCTGCCTACCCCTTTTGGGAGTAAAGGCGTGAATGGCGTATGTATGTATGTACGTAATTTTGTCATTAAATTTACAATCATGATTAATGAGAATCTGTCCTCTGGAATAAAAGCTAGTTTATGTTCATGATAATGTTGAAATACCAAAATATCTCCACGAATTTCAAGTCAAATTTGTGGTCTGGACACTGCTATAGGCTTGTTTTCTAAGATTTTTTTCCATGCTTTTCGAACCAGTATTTAACATAAATACCCAAAAATTTGTTTTAATTTAACGGCGGCCAAAATGCTTAACTTATAAAAAGTAAGCAGATCTTCGTGCAGCATCTTGAATGTACTTATTACGGATGCAGGCACTTTCCCAATGTCTCCTACCCTCCCGTCCCGCCGCGCCGCCCGCACTCGCCTAGGTACCGATTGCTGACGATCGAGATGGCACCAAATACAAACTTTAAAACCTATAACCCTATATAACGCGGGTCTCGCTCCATTCCTCAAAATCAAAAATAGAACCCTTATTATAGGATCACGTGTGGCTGTCTATCAGTCCGTCTGTTACAACCGATTAGCTACGAAAAAAACTGGACCGATTGAATTGCAATTTGGCACAAATATTTTCATGAATTTTCATGTCCACAACATAACATTTCAAAATCTATGCGATTTTCGTTATTAACGTCCCAAAAAACCGTAATAACAACGCCCATATTGATATTTAGACGCCACGTTGGAATGTAAAATCGTTGTTGTTTTCCTAATCAGCGACCCGATAAACCATAGAAACAATAGATGCCGATGTTGATTTTCAGATTTTGTCTCCATATATCTCCTTTTAGGGGTTAAATTCTCAAAAAACCGGAAACACTTGTTTACTCATTTATCGTTAGGAATTATCCTGTGATGTTTCGAATAAAAAAAAATCTCCATACAAACTTTGAACCTCCTTTTTAACCCCTTTAGGTGTAATTATTTCCAAAACGCTGAAAGCACTTTATTTGTAAATGAATAAGTAATCTGTCCACAAAGTTTTAAGTACATAGTAGCTAAAAATAAAAGTTTCCCTTATACAAACTTTGGACCCTCATTTAACCCCCTTAAGGGTGAAATTTTATAAAACGCTTAAGATTTTTTTTTGTATCCTAATAAGTAATCTTCCTACAAAGTTTCAAGTCTCTAGTTCAATAAATAATGTTTACCCCATACAAACATTGCACCCCTATTTGACCCCCTTAGGGGTGGAATTTTCTAAAACGATGAAATAGCTTTTCTTGTATCTTAATAAGTAATATCCCTACAAAGTTTCAAGTCTCTAGTACAAAAAATAATGTTTCTCCCAGACAAACTTTGCACCCCTATTTAACACCCTTAGGGATAGAATTTCCAAAAATCCCGTCTTATCCCTTGCCTCGGTCATAAAAGGAAGGTCTGGTGTAAATTTCAAGTTTGTAGTCCCAGTAGTTTTGAATACAAACTTTGCACCCCTATTTAACCCCCTTAGGGGTGGAATTTTGTAAAACGCTGAAAGTTATTTTTTTGTATCTTAATAAGTAATCTTCCTACAAAGTTTCAAGTCTCTAGTTCAAAAAATAATGCTTCCCCCATACAAACTTTGGACCCCCGTTTTACCCCCTTAGGGGGTGAGTTTTGAAAAATTCTTTCTTAGTGCTCCCCTACACCTTATAAGGAACCTACGTGCCAAATTTGGAATCTCTAAATCCAGTCGTTTGGGCTGTGCGTTGATATGTGAGTCAGTCAGTCAGTTTCTTCTTTTTAACCAACTTCAAAAAAAAGGAGGAGGTTCTCAATTCGGTTGTATTTTTTTTTTCAATGTTTGTTACCTCAGAACTCCGTCATTGATGAGCCGATTCGTAATTTTTTTTTTGTTCAAAAGTATATGCTTCCAGGTGGGTCCCATTTTTTAAAAAATTCAGTTGGGTGATGGGATCCATGAGGAATTGAGGGAACTCCTCAATTTTATTAGGCACGCGTGTAGTGATTAAGTTTAGTGGAGTGGAATTGAGGATGAAGACCACAGATGACTTGTGGAATTCCTCAATTACGTACATAAAAGTACAAAAATATATCACAGATTCTGATAAGATTGTGTTGAAATAGCAACTAATGAAGTGCCAAAGGCGATCCTTGTGGAATCGACGGAAGTCCTCAAATGTTATCGGCCCACATACAGCGATTGGGTTTTTTTCTCTAATAACCAACGCATTTGCTCTCGGAAATCAGTTCATGTGGTAAATTGGAAAATAAATGTGGAAATGTTCTCGTGGCTTGGCGGAGTACTAAATGGAAGTCGGTTAAAACTTTGTTTTTAAAGTAAATTATATATATTTATATTTTATTTGCCGAGAGTTTAGGAACAGCTTGTACCTGTACAATATGTAACCTACTGTATTCATCAAATACATGCTTATAATATGGACATAGTTTGAATTATAATTTTAAACTTAATTCGAAGATTAATCCATCATGTTTTATTGTTGTTATACACTTGTGGTTAAATGATAAATGTTCACCAAAGTGGAATATTAAAAACCGATTCCAATTAATTGGTACTGAATGAAATACGGGTAAAATTTTATTCCATTTCAATATGAAATAAATTAATATTGCTGGCATTGTGATTGACGTGTACTCGGGCCTCGAGCTTCACAGCGACAGGGTCACAAAGCGTCACAGGACGTGCGTCACGAGAGGTTTTGTTTTTCAATGGCTGAAGACTTTTTAATAACTAAGTGCTTTGATAATTTTTATCATATATGTAGTTGGTAGCGGCCAAAGTAGGCAGCGAAATACAAGATAAGATGAGATAAGATAAGATACTTAATTTGATATACACATTAAAATTTTGGTGGATATTAATGTTGAACCATTAATGATATACAAAAAACAAGAATAGAAAGAACAAAATAAAACAAAGCATTTAACAATCACTGTTTCTGCTCGCATTATGTCACAACTCAAATTACTTCACTGACGTGATTCTAATTACAATAATTATCTGCATGTCCAAGAATTCTTTTAAAATATACATTTTTTATGACTAATTGTAAGCCATTAGTATAATTATCTCTATTACAATCGGAGTTACGATGCGTTATGATATATTTAATAACCTTGTCTGTTACTATCCAATGAAATTTTTATTTTGTATACGAGTGTTACGACCGTCTACGGTGCTACAAGACGCTACGAGCATTGTCCGCGCGTCTATGCTATTGAGAGGAAATAGTTTTCACTGAACGGACTTCTATGGCGACCACAGACTTATAGTTCAAGTAGATTATGCAAGACAGGAATTTCAGTAATTGTCTGTTGTTTCATTATTGCTATGAATATGTTACTTAATGATGACATTGGAGATAAATTAATTTATTTTTTAACGGACACGTCACTGAGAGAAGAAGCCCTGAAATAAAGAACTATTTGCGTCATTCCCTCTCCAACATTAACACTACACATACTCTCCTACATTCATTCACTCAATCTTAATATGCACACTACACTACGCACACATTCAACAAATTGCATGTTTAACTTTGTTGTAAAAACAACCTTTTTACTTTTCTTTTAATAGCCGCACGATATTTGTAAGTCACGTGTTCGATCTCACTACCATGATTACAGGCTGTGCCTAGTGTGGAAGTCACTATATCTAAATAATTATGCTCAGTAAAATATTCATGCTTATAAAGTGGTCCCTGAGGCGATTTGTAGATTTATATTATTAGATTTTTAACTTGGTGTCTAATATATGTCTGGTGGGTATTTACCCTAAGAATGCAGTCCTAATTAATCTCCTTGAATGTATTTTAAAAATGTTCAATCTTGGATATGCACCGCGGAGAAGTTTCGAAAGTTCCCAAAAAAATCTGTAAAAAAATATCAGAACTTAATTTTTGCAAACACTGAAAACGCGTCTAGCAATCTTATCTCTGTTTTGATTGTTTTACTAATGAATAAACGATTAGAGTTAGGTACATGTCACATCTATGAAAAATTCACATCGGGACTTATTTTTTAATCCGTAATGTCCGTAACGTTTCTGGAAATTTTTCAGGAAACTTATCTCAGGAAAGTTATCAAAAATAATCGAAATCCTTCTTTTGATAATGATTTGCAACTGACCATATCGACTCCTTTCAAGATGCAAGCATACGATAACCTTCTCAATAGGCGGGACGAAAGCTTGTTTACTATTCGTATGATGCTTATTTTAATAGTTACCAAAATATTACTAAAAAACAAAATCTATATCCATTACAAAAATATCCCAGTGACATCGTACTTTTCATTCGGTACCGGTTTTCCTGTGAATCGTGGTATATGTGATATCTACTAATGTAAAGTCTGGGACGGCTACAATGTGTGGCAGTCTGTGTTAATAGGACAATGCCTTTCGACACAATCATGGTTCATAGACGCTGTAACGACGTACCGTAACTGGTCTAGATTAATAAATCAGCCTATAGTATACGTCCCACTGCTATGCACAGGCCTTCTCTCATGGTCCAGATTATGCGGGTTATATAGGTACTGTGGCTGGGAAAAAAAGTTGAAATGAAAAATGAAAATGTTTTTTTTTCTAAAGCGCAGATTTGAATTGAACGCGGGAAATTCCTCGTGTTTTGCCTCTGAGGAATCATAATTTTATTTTTCCCAAACTAAGCAAAACTAGTTTGTTTAACACAGTATTTAATACTGTTAATTAAGCGAGCGAGCGAAGCGTCCGATATTGTCCATTTCAGCTTGAGCAAAAAATAAATCGTACGAGTATGTCTGGCTAGGCCCGAGAAAATCTCCAACATAGAACTGTGGGAACGCTGCGGTGAGACTCCGATCGACCAGCAGATCAAACGCCGCAAGTGGAACTGGATCGGCCGCACGCTCCGAAGGGACCCTGATCACATACCGAGGCAAGCCCTGGACTGGAATCCCCAAGGAAAGCGTAAACGTGGCCGCCCTAAACAGACCTGGCGGCGGACGATCATCGCAGAGGCGAAGACCATAGGGAAGACTTGGAGCGAATTGAAGCGCGAAGCTCAAGCCCGAACGGGATGGCGGCGCACTGTGGACGCCCTCTGCCCCATCTAGGGGACACAGGAAAATGAGTAAGATGTCTGGCTAGGACTACAGGTTGCATTTCTCAACCGATTATCCTGAAATTTTGTGAGCAGGTCCAATATTCACATTGTTTTTAAATTCAGTTTTTTACTTACTAAATTAAAAAAAAAATGTTGGGCTCCCGATTTCTGCAGCTTACAGAGTCACCAGTATAAAAGTACAATTCAACACGAGTAGATTCAAGGGCAGGCACAGCTAGTAGGTAACACAATTGAGTGTACAATTCACTATTTATTGGACGCTAAAGAAGAGTAAACAAATTCCATTTTAATTAATAGACCAGGAAGTGAGGCCAATTCTAGACAACAAATCTGACTAATATTATCAAAGCGAAAGTTTAGACGCTTGGATGTTTGTGATTCAATCAGGATAAAACGGCTCAACCGAATTGGATGCAATTTTGCACGAAGATACTTTATGAACTATCTTCGTGCAAAATTGCATCCAATTCGGTTGATCCGGTTCGGTTCGGTTCAGGGTATGCCCTGGATTAAAACATAGTACTGTTTTTATTCTGGGTTCAAGCAAACTAAGTCGCGGGCGGAAGCTTGTAAATAATAAAAATACAAAACACAGGTTAAGGGACGGCTACAACTAGCGAAAGTAAGTTGCAGTATTCAATTTTTTCGTGAATTTTGTTTTTAAGGAATGTAAAAATAAAGCAGGCAAGCAAGAGATAAAGCATTATGTGTGGCCTTAAGATTTACTGGAATTGTACCCAAGAGGGGTCAAGAAAGCGAGGTAGACCAAACCAAATATGGTACGATAAAATAAAACGGGTAATTGGTCCGAACTGGAGAGTACAGCCCAAGCCCGACTTCATTGGAGATCACTGGACCTTTGCCAAACGGCAAACTGAAGGTACAAATGCACCAAAAACACTGAGAAAACTTATAGATATACAACATAACGTCTGTTAATAAAGGTTAGTAAAAATAATTGATGAGAGAAGCGACAAAAATGGTTTTTTTTTAATAATAAAAGAGACTTAGTTTCATAGCTCACAGAGCCATTACTTATTTACTGTCAACTACCACATTATTTTCGACATCAGAGATCACAATATGCTTCTGTACGCGTGACCTTGTAAAGCAATGATCTGACACGTACCACAGACACAAATATACCCAACCCACATTCGCGAGATAAAAAATCTGTATGTACACCTGTTGGGCTCACAGAACTGACGCGGTAACGAGTCAAGAAAAAAATTATGCGATACGACTTGCCTAGCTGAAAGCTGTGCATGTTTGCAAAGTAATAGCGTAACTTTTCAAACGGACGAAAGTAATAGTTACAGTTCATATTGGCTAGTTCGAAAAAAGTCTCCATTGATTGAGCTTTAAATCGAGAACAGGAAAAAATACAATTACGAATTGTTTGCTTTCCGGGTGCCAGGTGAAGCAATGAGTGCGTGCGTGCAAGCAGAGCCAGAGGAGGCACGAGGCAAATTAGGTTAAGGTAACGGCGCCTATTACCGTGGTACGCGAGATAGTTTTCAAATGATTATAAAAAATCATGGGTATGAAAGCTCCTTAACGTCCTAGATTAATTTTTTTATTGAAGAATTTTTATTTAACTTTCAGAGTCGTAACTTTTTGAACCAATTTTAGTTATTATATTTGATAAAATAATTATTGAAACCACGAAAGGAGAATCTTCTATTACCGTGGTAATGGATGGGATGTGATTCTATTACCGCGAAATTAGCTTTTATTACCGAGGGTACAAAAAGCAGCAATTTTCTACCATCGGTAATAGTCACCTGATACACAATTCGGCACCCAATATCGAGGGTTAAAATAATATTCATGACTTTGGTTCCGTACTATATAAAAATAAAGAAAACATAAAACATACTTAAATCAACAAAATGATGTCCACTGGTTATAAGAATAACTACTATTTGCATATATAGCAGGTAAAGACTACCTTTTATTAAATCACAGTTACATTACATTATACTATGGATTCGGTATTTTGTATTCAAAGATTAAACAAATAAAATACGGGGTATTATAAATAACCTAATAAGTACAATACTGAGCATACTAACAGGCTAAATGACTCGAAAACAATATTATATAATAAATTTTGCGTTTTGTGTAGGTAAGTAACACCTTTATCTATACTTATGTGTCGTTTCCGGGTTGTTTGAATGTTTTAGGACTTTATTTAATTTACAAATTTTGCTGGGATATGTTATTATCTCCGTTTACCACACATCTTAATAATACGAACCAGAGAAATCAATTTTATCAAATGAAATTGTACGAACGGAACCCTAGATGTGATTTATTTTAAGAGAAAACTAAAATGTCACTCGGTAATAGATACTTCTTTTTAACCTATTACCGACCCAAACAAATATTGAATGGGTCGGTAAAAAAATCCCATAGTTACTATTACCGATTGTTGTGGGATCTTACCATCGGTAATAGACTTAATTTGGAATTTTGTAAAATCTAATTCCGATCCATAAAAACTTTAGGATACAATTGTATTTTCATTACAAATCAAACATACATATTACAAGCTTGATATAAAACCAAAATCACATAACTGGTAAGTAAATATAGTTAATTATTACAATATTTAAACGACATGACAAAATAAGGGTTTCCATAGAAACTGCAGATTCAGTACTAAAGTATTGGTTAAAAATTAAGGGTTTGTTGGATACTTTCCATACCACGGAAATAGTTCTTTAAAAGCGTCAATAGATCAAGATTCGAATAGCTGTAAGAGATTTTATAATCGATGACATATAAAAAAGATAAAGCACAAAGAAGCAAATCGCCGACTTAACTATTACCGTGGTATGCCACGGTATTAGTTTACCCTACTAAAAATGGCGTCTATCACCGCTGTATTTTATATTCCATTTTAAATGTGTTTCCAGGCCAAAAAATATATAACGAGTACGCGAAAGTTATGCAGAAAACTATAGATAACCATTTAAAATCCATAGCATTTGTTCAATTGTCATAGGTATTGCATGAAATAATAAATAAGATTCGGGTATACTTACCAGTGACGCCATGCGTTTGTATGACACAACCTCTTCCTACGCCGCCGTCGCAGAAACTGACGGATTGCGTGCTTGTTATTTCATTCACACACATTTGCGTAAACAGGACTGTTAGTTAACTAAATTAGGCTTAATTTGTGTAAAGTATGTTTTATTGTAAATCCAACGGTTTGCTTTTAAAATGCGTATTTGAAAATGCCGCGGTAATGGTAGCCGAATTTGATACCCCCGGTAATAGGCGCCGTTACCTTACGTCTTTTAACCTGGGGGTCGATTCAAGAACTTTACGCATTTCAAATTAATTTCAATGAGGACAGGTTCCGATTAAAGTGAAAAACTATTTGGCAAGCGCCCGCGACCGTTTTCGCGTTCCGTGCAATGCTTTGAACCAACTACAACTTGGAATACTGTTCTCATCTATGGGCAGGGGCACCCCAATACCAGCTTCTCCCTCTGGATCGCATCCAACGGCGAGCAACTCGAATTGTCGACTGCCAGCATATTTCGGATCGGCTTGACTCCTTGGCGCTGCGTAGAGATGTGGCCTCGCTCTGCATTTTCTATCGCATGTATAACGGGGAGTGCTCCGAGGAATTGTTCGGATTAATCCCTACCGCCTCTTTTCGCACAGCTAATCTGTGGAATGGATTGTCGCCTGCGGTATTTCCGGACCGATACGACCTTCAAACTTTCAAGCAAAGAGCGTACACCCATCTTAAAGGCCGGCAATGCACTCACAACACCTCTGGTGTTGCAGGTGTCCATGGGCGGCGGTAATCGCTTACCATCAGGTGATACGTCTGCTCGTTTGCCTCCTATCACATAAAAAAAACTAAGCTCTCGTGGGTTCCACTCTCGTGTGACGAATTTTTGAATATGTCTCTCTTTCAAGTACATGTTATGGAGGCTCGTAGCGAACCGTTGATATAACTTCTTAGGTTGGGTTGCAACAAACCATCTGTTATCTTAACAGTGTTTGACAAGGATATATAGGATGACAGTTGTCAGCGCTCTCTAACGTCGATCGGTCTATCATAGTATGTTGGTGCCACCCATCGGCACTTATGTCTCAAAGGGAAATCAGAAATCAGAAATTTTTATTTGTCAGAATACAGTTATAAAAGGTTTTACAGTATAAAATGTCCTTGTATTCAACATGCAAGCATGTATACAAATACTTGATAAATTACGCTAGAATACAATATTGATAGATGTCACTGAATTAAAAATAATGATAATAATAAGATAATCAGTCAGTAAGATGTCAGTGGATTTTTATAATTTAAATATTCCCTTACACTGTAAAAACATTTATCCATTAACCATTTCGTCAATTTATGTCGAAATATATTCCCCGATAATGCTTTTAAATCATTTGGTAAATTATTAAAAATAGTTATACTTGTATTAAAAACATTTATTTTGTATATGTCCTTGTGACTGGAATCGTCAGCTACAATGCGCTACTCCACACTAACTATTTTTCTTTCACAGAAACGTATGTTTACCTACTGCTCGCTCACCTCCGCAGGTGAGCGAGCAAAAAACAAAACAAATTGTTATGTGAGGTTTATCTAGGACCTTGGGGTTTGGACACTAAATCAAATTCAATTACCTTTCAGTTATTATTCCGATTAGAGCCCAATAAACAGTTTTTTTTTATAGAGATATTACCGTAAATAATGGTAAAGTGCGTTATGGGCCCAGCACTTCTAAAAAAATCCCTGAGAGTCTCGCAATTTAGTTGATGGTAAGGGCACTTTATGTCAAGTGATATGGGTAGAATTCGAACTTAGAGGATTTTTCTTGATATGAATTTAAGCCATATCACTTTGACATAAAGGGCCTATATCATACACCGGTGCAGCAACGAGGTCTGGGAGATTTACTTCATTTAAGCAACGATATTTTGTTAAAAATGAGTATTCCGTCCCTAATATGCTTTTCAGCAGCAATCAAATCGCGCGTAATAAAAAATAAACTTGGTATCATTAAAACGTTCGATGGAAACTGTTAAAGTGTCATTCAATAGAACTTGCAAACTATGTAAACAAACGACGTAACTGTGTTTTGTCACTGTTTCTACTTGAATTATCACACCACCTCATCAAACACCATTGAAACCATACACTATTGAACCAGTCTTTACCGTAAAGTACAAAATCGTAAAAAAATAACTGTATCTTGGATATTTTATTAAGAGTTTAAAATGGTTTCATAAGTTAGGTTATTACGACCTGATGGAATGACGTTTTTGTTTCTATTAAATTCTACACTTGTCTATGATGGTAGTGTTGTGACTGAAGTTGGTAATTTTTTTAAATAAATAAATACGCAAACTCCGATTAATCGTTTTAACTCCCATTTTCTTATAAATTTTTCCCCATTCCTTCGCACCATTATTTAAAAAAACTTCTGAAAATGTAATTTGGTCGTTTTGGTCTACTTTAAGAAATTAAATACATTTATGTATATTAAAAATACCTGCTTGTTTTTAACTTTCGGTATTTTATTATTCGGTGTGGTTTGACATAAGTAAAGCAGTAATCTTGCCCATCACTAGTGAATTCATCATTCAGAGACAATTTCAATATGGCGGTTTGTTTACATAGTTTGCAAGTTCTATTGAATGACACTTTACATTATATTTGCTAAGTCATATTTTTGTAGCGAGTCAATTAGATGTGAAATAACTGTATCAATTATAAAAGATTAGGTATATTTCACGGGTCTGAAGTGATATTTATTTACCTTTTACTGACGTTTCGAGCAGGGTCGTACCGGTCATGGTCGCATGGATACTTGGGTTGGGTATGCCACATAAAACACATAGTGTTTTAAGTAAGTTATTGTTTTATTTTTGTGATAAAGGTAACGTTGAGTCTTTATGATTCCTTATTTGCGCCCGCGTCAGTAATTTATAATGAAATGATTAAATGTGTAATAAGGCCCACCCATATCAAGCGTTTACTTGGGTAATTTTAAAATCAGTATCGATTTACTAGTGGCAATTATAGTTTTTCATCAAAAGCTAAACGCTGCACCGATCTGTTAGTGTATAATTACCGTAGAATGTAGGTTTTTGTGAAAACGGGGCGCCGCATGGTCGCGGCCGCTGCCAACTTCTTAATGAGATTGTTCACTCTCGCGGAAATTCATTCTTCAACCCACAACGTGTAGGCTAAAGCTAAAATGTGCTTACATTATGAAATTGGAAAGGGTATGAAAGGATTAGTCGTTTAACAGAACAAGAGAGCGCGGCGTTTAAGTTTAATTAAACTTAGAGCGCAAGAAAAGACCTGGCGCTCTTGGGTTGACAATGCGCGCCAAATTCTCCTCTATCCCCGCCGTTTTTAAGTTCATAGTTGCGTGGCAGGCTTATGTGCAGGCGTCAATCTCAAGTTAGTCAACTGAGAGCCGTAACAGGATTCTTTTAGTGAGGGTAGGCGCACAATTTCACGGTTGAGGAGTCAATGGTCGTAAAAACGTGGTTGTGTCATGCTCTTGCCGAAATGCTATAAGCAGCGTTAACGCTAACCATTTACTTTCAGTTTATGCAGAGAAATAGTAGACTGGTAGGGTTGGGGGATACATAATATCGGTCAAAGATATGCATGCGTATTTTTCTGTTCCAAAATTGCCGTCCAGATGTTACGCTGTTCGCTGTCCGGCTATTTTCCTCTACAGGTTACATTTCTCGACTTACTTTACGTGAAATCAGAGCACTGTAGGTTCAATTATTGATTTTTTTTTCTGTTTATTCGGTTTTTGGTAATTTAATTAATCATATGAGCTGGAGCTTTTGATCCTTAACTCAATTTTCGTGTTTATTTAAACTTAGTTTGAGTAAGTATTAATAAAATGATGGTCAACTATTACTCGGTAACTAGTTATGCCTACTTAGCCGTAGGGTTCCTTTTAAATTCATTATATGCAGTACTGCCACGATTATTTTCACATTCCCAGTAGCAGCCCGTTAGCCGCCAGGGAGGGGGAGCTGAATCGAACAGAAATTTGGGCTTTAAAACCCGATATCGCCCAAACGAATCACTTATTTTGAAAATCGTGTTTAAAAACCCATAATATTTTTGAACAAGCTATCCAACAATACCCTACATTAAGGGTTTAACCAGAAAAAAAAGCATCCTCGTACCCCAGAAACCATTTTTATAACCCCAAATAAAGCTTGAATTTGAATTTGATTTGTATTGTGACTGAATGTAGCCAAAAAGACGGTAGCCCAGTGGTTCAGGCATGCGGCTGTCAAACGGCGGTCGTGGGTTCGAATCCCGTCTCGTACCAATGAGTTTTTCGGAACTTATGTACGGAATATGATTTCATATTTACCGTTAGCTTTTCGGTGAAGGAAAAACATCGTGAGGAAACCTGCATACATCTGCGAAGAAATTCAAAGGTGTATGTGAAGTCCCCAATCCGCACTGGGCCAGCGTGGGGACTACTGCCCGTTGCCTCTCATACATGAGAGGAGGCCTGTGCCCAGCAGTGGGACGGTATATCGGCTGATGATGTGTGTGTGTGTGTAGCCAAAAGAAAAGTTTGACCTGCATCTTCGACAAACCAGAGCAACGTCCCAACCACAAGTCAAGACCGCTCGTACTCGTACTACTTCATATCACAGCGAACTTTTACTCAGTTGCAGCATGCATAGGGCATACTATAACTGAACTCACTTTAGAGCTATTAACCCTAATATTATAAATGCGAAAGTTTGGACGTTTGTAACTTAATCGCGCCTAAATGGCTAGAACGATTTGGATGAAATACACGGATATAAATAGTTTATAGCAGGGGTTTTCAAAGTGGGGGGCGCGCCCTCCTAGGGGGGCGCGACCACATTTTAAGGGGGGCGCGGGGCCCCCGGAAATCCTTTCGCAAAAACTAGTGCCTCGCCGAACCTTGGGATTAGGTACTCAGCTGACCCTAGACTCTTAATAGCCGTGGCGCTAACGGCAACGCTAGGAAGATGACGATGATTTGGCTAGCTAACCCATTCACTTCCGTTTCCTTGCATCGAAGCGAAGGGGGGCGTGGGAACTTCATTTTAGGCAGCAGGGGGGCGTGCTTAAAAAAAGTTTGGTAACCCCTGGTTTATAGTCTGGATTAAAATATAGGATAGTTTGTATCCCGGATCCACACACACGAAGTCGCGGGCAGAAGCTATAGTGCGTTTTTTTAGCATTAGAAAGAACGATAAAGCACGAAACACGAGGTCTTTTATATGAGACACTTTATGCCAGACAAATGTCAAAGTATCTCAAACTGCCATTAAAAAAGACTTACGTTATTGTTATCCACCCTAAAATGATAGAATTGTTTTCATCATTTATATCTAAATAATACTTACAACAATATATGGATGTTAAAAGTATTTATTTTTTGACTCTGTTATTTTGAATTTCGTTATATAGTTCTGGAAAGGTTGCATTATAAAAAATCTGAAGAAGAAGAGGTTTGAAATTATCGGTTCGTTTTTTTTTTCGCTGTCAACATTGTCAAAATTGTCAATCGTATCTCACGTTAGTTTTCTTGTTTTCTCGGTAATCAACAAATTCTTGAAGATTATTTAACGAGTATCTATTTGTTAATTAATAAGTATTAAGATTTTATTTTTTGCTGTGTGTGGTGGCGTGCAGACTGCGATGGACCAACCAGAGGCAGGTCCAAGTGGCTTGCAAAAAAGACCGACTCGTTCTCCCCTGAACGTTTGCCTTTACCACAAGCAAAGAGAAAGAAACAGAGTCCATTAACAACAAATGCGAAACATATGGTGGTGAACATTTACAAGTAGGTGTGTGAACTTTGCAGCAAGGATGAATTTCCGGGTTACATCTAATATTTGTCCCAAGCAGAAAAGGTTTACGACGACTGCTTCTTTGTTTACCGTATTTCTTATCATAAAAAACGGACTATAGTGGAACTCTGAATAGTCACTTCACTTTGAATTTTAATTATACAGAAAAATAATTACGGTAATTATCAACATTTTTGTTTTCTTTCTTAGGCTTTGTTAGCCAATAGCAGTTTGACTAAACATTATTGGTGGCAAACATTTTATTTCTTCTGGTTTAACAAACCCACACTACTCCAACCTATTATTCCAATTTATCGTCGCAAAATAAAGCTAATTGAACCAAGATTGCTTTCAGAAGAGTCGTGACAAAAGAATACGAATTAAGGAAAGTAATGCGTCGAGTCTCGAGTCTTTTCATCTCGGGCATTTACTAATACGGGGATACGCTGCATGCGAGAACAGCTGATCAGATAGGCCCCCTCCCCGTCACAACCTTTCCCCCCTATTTCCCCCCTTACGTGCGAGTGCATAGCGAAGGAAACAGACGTGAAAAATGCGCCGTCTCAAAGACACTGATTGATCTGAGTTTAAGAGAGTTGAAGACTGACTTGGCTCTCAGGCTTAGACGGAGATAAACGTGTTATACACTTACAGAAATTGAAATGTTTCGAAAAACTCATCGTTGTGATGTGACGTAGTGTAAGCATTACTATAATATTTCTTCTGCTTATTACGTGACTATTTAAATGAGCATTTCTATCGGACCACCTTTTAAAAATTAATATGCGCTAACGCGCGTTATGGTATCCCATTCGCGATATTTGACACAAAGTGTATATGTCACACAAAGTTTATCAGATCTCATCATATCTGATTTTGAATGACAGGGACATAAATGTGGGGATATGCCCCTTTTTGGGATATATTGCACATGGAATACTGGCCCGAAAACTCGATTCTTAACACTTAAATGATGCATAGAAAATGTGGTTGAGATGCTGTCAGAAAAACCAGTTTTGTTCGAAAAGGGTTCGCATGTTATTAAAAATGTAACAAAATGAAATATTTTATTGATAAAATAGTTGAAGGTCATAGGTACGGGCGATAATATTACTCATGATTATAATTATTATTTTATTGGCAACAGTTTTAGTTTTGATAAGTAAGACGTAAAATACAAAAAATTGAGAAAGCCATTTGACGGTTTATTTGGGCCCTCGGTGTAAAACGCCTTTTAAGTCAATTTTTAACACACAAAGTACATTCATTTTCTACGTAAAAATGCGATTGCACGCTTAGAGCGGCATGAAGTGAAGCAGGGCACTAAAACCGTTGGAGTCGAAGAAAATTCTTGTAACTTAAGCTCTGGTTGTACAGAGATGAATAAATTGGAAGGACTGCCAATTTCTATCAAAACATTGCAAGCAATATTTCGTATGACACAACATCATCAACACATTCACTACCAAGAATCGCTACGCGCTACGCTCGTAGCCGATCCCGTGGGTTTCCCCATATGTAGCGGAAAGCGACTCACTACGGCGCAAGCACCCGCTAGGCGGGTTCCTGGCAGTGAAGTTTTGGGATCTCTAAGTATAGAATGAGCCTGCAGTAGCTAGTTTCACTATAGTTTTTTATGACCTTTTAAAAGTTCACAATCTTGTATGACCATTAAACCTCTACTTAACACTATGGCGCCACCTATTAACTCATAAAAATGGCGTCAATGCTAATGTGGTAAATAGAGGTACAAATGTCATATAGAAAAAGTGGTACACTATATACACTATATACCCTATTCCAGAGAAGATTGGAAAAATCGTGTGTTCATTGTCACGCGATTTCAAATAAAATTAATATTATAAAACGCAAAAAAAATTAATTGTTACATTTGAAAAGTATCTACTTTAATAATTGAAATAACTAAGACTAGTACAATATTCCCGTCTGCTATCTTAGATAAACGAAGTTAAACGATTTGATACGTTCAATTTCTAATGTTAAATATGGAATGAGGTACGAATGCGACATTTTATAGACGTTGGCGGTCTTTATAATTTACTAGTCTAATTATAACATTCCGCCATTAGAAGTAGATTGTCCACTGCCCGGTTGCGATGACTAAAAAGATTGAATGGCAATGGAGCGTTGAGAACTATCCGTAGTGTGAGATTGAGTGATAGAATGAGAAATGTGATCAGTTGCCAGTTTCGAGAAGCTAGTAGTTATAGTGTAGCGTTTACCTGTCTTCCTGATAGTTTCAGTGGCTGCCAAACACTATATCTGCGCGTGCAACACCTCCTTCTTGCTCGTATGCCGTTTTCTTAGGCGTTCTTGCAATATTAATCAAGCTGAGGTCGCTTGGTTCCTTCTGTGGCGCCAAAGTTCGAACAATACAATGCTGCGCACTGGTAATGTTAACGTGCGGTTTAGGCACACCCTCCTTACCTGTTTTCTGTTATTTTGGGGTGTATTTAATCATTATTTTCACAAATATTTAGGTATCCTGAAAATAATTTAATTCTTTGTTTACCTTTTTGACAACCTGTCATACTACAAAGATGGGTACGTCGATTTTGTCGACTGCGCTGCCATGAAGTTAAGGTTGTACCAATTAATCTAAGGTTTTAATAATTTTATGTAAATATGTAGTCCTGGTACCGTACAAAATTTGAATTTTTGAATTTAGAATCGAAAATTCGGGAATGTGGATTCTCGGGGGTATAAAAGCCGTACAACGGGCAGATCCACCAGTTCTACGTCGACTGCCGAAACAAGAGGTCTTCTAAACTGATCTGTTGCTGCTACAGCTGACCCCGCAACTCAAGAAAGATTCCTACGTCTGAAATATTTGGTTGTCCTGCTCTTAACCCACGCGCCTACTACCGTCACCTCGCGTCTTGAACTGCGCGCCTGCTGGTCACAACTGCTCGCCGCGCGTTTTATCTGCGCGCCACCACGCGCCATAATCTGCGGGCCCCCACGCGCCTTATCTCCGCGCTACTGCGCGCCTTATCTGCGCCCCACCGCGTGCCTAATTTGCCCTATTTACCGCCACTGTGAAAAAAAAACTCACTCAACACTCCGGGAGTGCCGGCATCGACTCGAGTCGACTGTAGGGACAGAAGTAAACTATTTCACTTGCAAATTAGCGCGTGAGAACTTATTATGTGTCGGCCGAACGGGTAACCGCCGCGGAATGCATGGCGTTTTCGCCCTTTTTCTCGCTAACTCGAATGGCACCACCAGTCTCGTACTACAGGATCGGTCCCCCCCCAAGCGTCGTCCCGAATCTCTCACCATCTTACGGTCACGTGACCTATCGAAAATCGAAATCTGTGGAAGTTTCACTTCAAAAACTCATAAAAAGAACCATGATATTAAATTAAATCACTCGCCTTTTTGACACGTTTCGTCGTTAGTACAGCCCACGTGTAATCAAGCGATCGGAACACTTTGAAACAAGATTAGAATATGAAGTGACCTCCAAAGATTTACCACCAGAGCTGTTCATTAGGCAGATCCACATTACATTCACTGCCACGGAATACAGCGTGAGCGTTTAAAAATGTAGGGCGCCCGATCTCATAGCTACAAATGGAATGCTCCCAGAATGCATATTGTATAAGCGGCATTCTAAACAGACTGGACAGGTGGGTTTATCTTCAAGGTTTTTGTGCACTACATTATCGGGGGATCCAAAGGTGGACTTATGAGCTTTGCGTACTTTCAATATTGACTGTTGATTTCGTCAGATCTATGTTAACACGGCGTGACGAGGACTAGCAACTCTTTAAGGTTGTCGGTACTTGACGCTGATATCTGATATTCGATAAACTCAGCTCTGAGCAACAGCTTTGTGCGGTAGCGACCATGGAAACCATGATAAGAAGATCAGTCCCCACGAAGGACACGGCTGACTGAAACTTAACTACTTATTTCTAATGGAACTACTAATTCTGTGTGTATGATTGATGTGTGATGTAAGGGGGAGTGAACTATGTGCCAATGAAGCTTTTTCATGTTATTTACTTAGGAGGTGACGAGTTTGCAAAATGGGGCTATTGTGGTTTCTTTACAAATGGATTTCTTGAAGGTTAAATTAAGTTCGTCTCATGGACCTATGATACTCAGGACAGGCTATACTTAATTGTTGCCACAGTGAGGGACGGAAAGGCTCCTATGCAGCTAAATGAAGAACTGATCTTAAAATGGCTGATGACTTACCATAAACAACCTACTTAATTTGGTCGGGTAATGGTTCATGTGCAAATTCATACTAAATCAGTTGTGGCATATAAAATAAAAAGTGGAACGATGACAAGGACAATGAATGATATTTTCTTTTCTGTCACACTTATCGAGATTTGTATGCTACCAGCTCGCTCGCAAGTGGTATTATTAATTACCATAGCTTTTCTCGAGTATTATTGGTTCATGGGGTTAGTCTAAAGCCTTATGACACAATGGTCGCATGGTAAGACGTAAGCCATACATGAAGTCGATATTGAGAATAGATGCTTTGTCTGTGCCTCACGTTTTACTGACATATTTATGCGAACTCTCGCGGATAATGTTTTTAAAAGACTTGGCTTTGTTAACCGCAATTTCAAGGATTTCCGCGATGTTGAAGCCGTGAAGCCAGTCTTGAATGCGTTAGTAAGAACCATCGAGGCATCTTCGGATGTATGGAACTCGCATTAATCAACATAACATATAGTTAGTAACTATTTTGTGAATAACTGGTATTGGTATATTTGTAACGCCGTGTAAATAGGTCGTGTTTATGCCATAATAAATGAATGATCAAATAAATAGAAGAAAGCTAAATGAATAAAGTTTCCTCAATAGAAAATCGAATCGCAACTACCACAAATAAGCTTCAGCTTGCGACCCCTTTTTTATTTATACATTTGTTTATTCATAATAACGGTAAGATACCACTTTTATTACACTTGTGCAAATCCTAAGTTAACGCCTTAGCTTAGCTAATAGATAAACTAAGACGTTAATTTCACACGCACACATGACACACGCTACACATTGAAGTTAATAAATAAATAAATGATACAGTTATTTCAGGCATCTAAGGCTTATAGCAAGAAATACCTTAAAGCCTAACATATATACAATACAATACATATAAAAACTAATTATTTAGGCGACATAACAGCGTGGCGTTGCGTTGTCAAGTCCGGTGTAGAAATCGGTAGAAACTGCACAGGTATTTCAAAGAACGCAAGCAAATCCACGGGGTACGACATAGCGTATAACCATCCAAAAAGTTCATTTTACACAAAGGCGAAAGATTTTTCGTAATCGGTTAAGCGGTTCCGGAGATTACCCCAAAACATACAAACTGACAAAGCTACAGTCTTCATCCTCCTAGCGTTATTCCCGGTAATGCCCCTAAAGGGGCCCGGGGTCCGCTTTGACACCTAATCCCAAGATTTGGCATAGGCACTAGTTTTACGAAAGCGACTGCCATCTGACCTTCCAACCCAGAGGGAAAACTAGACCTTATTGGGATTAGACCGGTTTCCTCACGATGTTTTCCTTCACCGAAAAGCTAACGGTAAATATTCCGTACATAAGTTCCGAAAAACTCATTGGTACGAGCCGGGATTCGAACCCACGACCGCCGCTTGACAGCCGCATGCTTAAACCACTAGGCTACCGTAGCTTACAAAGCTACAGTCTTAAAGACAAAGCTACAGCTAGCTTCTAGCTTTGTAGCTTTAAGACAAAGCTACAGTCTTAAAGACGCTTTTATCTTAGTATAGATTCCTTTAGTTACTACGTTTAGAAATGTATATTCCCAAGTATTAAACAAAACATTTTGCAAAAATAGCTTTTCATATCATAAAATCGGCAAGCACAGCGTCTGTTATATGTATAACGCCCCACTGGATCCGACAACCCGATTAAATATGCAAAACTCCCCGTACAAAGAGTACACTACCATTAATATTACATTATTGACGTGGCGGCACCCCGTTTTGAGCCGGACCGGTGGTACAGTTGACTACAAAAATATATATTAAAATGCCCACTGCCCGCGACTCCGTTCGCATAGAACTCGTTTATATCGTAGCCCCATACAAAGTTTCAACCCCAATTTCATCCTCTAAAGGGATGATTTCCGGGATAAAAACTATCCTATGTCCTTAATCGGGACTCAAACTCAAATTCAGGGACCCGCCAACCCCTTCCCAGAAAAAAAGCCTTTGAACGGGTTAGTCGTTCGTTTGTTAGCCCTAATCACTTGCTGTCCTTTATTGATTGAAAACTCAATAATTTACTTAGCCGTATGAAGGGGTTTCCCTTACGAGGCGCTACCGCTACTGATAAAAAACCCCTTCGAAAGGCTTTTTTAAGCGCTTTTTAAAGGGTTGAAGCGCTTCCTCGTGTTGAATACCCATTCATTGTGCTTTAAAAGCCAAATGAATGGGTATTGAGGAGCATCGGCCTTGGTAAGCAAACCCTTTCAAAAACCCTTTGAAGGGGAGACCGTATTGGAGCGCTTTAGAAAGAAAGAAAGAAAGAAAGAAAGAAAGAAAGAAAATACATTTATTTAACGTCACAGCTTAGGCACACAATAAAAATAAAAATAAAGTAAACGGTGGGACTTAAATACGAGGACGTTAAACAGGATCCCCACTCAGCATAAAGCCACTGCAAGACACGTCAAGCAGAGGCGCTGATTTTCGGTGGGGACCTAACTTAAAACTATTATTAGTGACGGCACAAACGCCAACAACTGGTATTAACTAAAGAAAGCTTACTTTAACTTTAATAGCCAAATGAATGGGTTTTAAGGAGCATCGGCTTTGGTAAGCAAAGCATTACGAAAAATCCTTTCAAAAACCCTCGAAGGTGATACCGGGCGGGTCCCTGCTCAAATTATCTCTATACCAAATTTCATGTAAATCGGTTCAGCGGCGTCTAGCTTGAAAAGGCAACAGACAGACAGACACACTTTGCATTTATAATATTAGTATGGACGTGTATTGTGTTTGCCTGTTTGTTTCCCAAATAAATATCTAATTCCCAACAAAATACAGACGTGAGTTTATTTATAACGAAATAGCAAACTATAACTACTTAATTTTACAGTATATATTTCGAATAGGGACTTAGCTGAGCAACACTAGGTACCAGCAGAAAAACTACTAGAATAAGTAATAAGGTATGAATAGGAACTAGAAAATGCATGAAAAGAAGTGGAATAATAAAACAGAGAAATCCTTTGTAATGTCCGCTGAAGTACGGTACGATTTCTTTTAGATGAATCGTCTAAGTTATTTTACGTAAAGGATTGAATGAGGCGTTACTTTGCTAAAGCCCATTATTAGTTCATCATCATCATATCTGCTGATCTTTCAGCTGATATCCACCACTGCTGTACATAGGCCTCCCCCAAACAGTGCCAAAGTGACCGGTCCTGCGCCACCCGCATCCAGCGGACTCCCGCAACCTTTACCAGGTCATCAGTCCACCTTGTGGATTACGAGAACAATATTCCTGATTTGCATTGTTTTTTTTTCTCAGTGGACATGGCGCAAACAACATCTCCTGCCAGCATCTGCGATGATGGCCCGTGGAGCGGTTATACACGTGGCGAGGTTTTGTCATTATTGTTGGTGGTTTGCTGTAATTATTTGCATGTTTGCACGCGCGCCGAAGGGAGGGTGGGCGCATTAACCGCATGCAAATATACGCAAATAGGTGCATCTCATCATCAGACCTGCACGTTTTATAGCGGAATAGCAAGGAAAAGTGTTCTCGTAACTTAAGTTATTTTATATTTCTCTGCAGTATACATCTTTACTAATATTTTAAAGAGAAGAAGTCTGTCAGGTTGAAGATTTCTAATTTGGGGTGGAAAGGTTCTCGAGTGGCGACCACGTACCGGAAGGCGTGGCGTGGGTAGGCCCCCCACTAGGTGGACTGATGACCTGGTAAATGTCATGGGAGTCGGCTGAATGCGGGTTGCGCAGGACCGGTCACTTTGGCACTCTTTGGGGGAGGCCTATGTCCAGCAGTGGACGTCTCACAGCTGACATGATGATGATGAAGTTTAAAGGTTTTTATGTAATGGGTATACTCCGGAACCACTTATTCGATTTCAAAAGTTCTTTCACCTGCGTTTAGAACGCTTTATAGGTTATATTTAACCCGCGGGTTTGCCTGCCAGAGTTCCCAACGATGACACAACGCGTGTTGAGATTGTGGAACCAACAGGTCGATCACGTAATGCATAAACGCGTACGTTAGATAGATCCCAATGTCATTTTTTATATGGAAAAATGACAGTTGGATCTACCTAACGCGCGTTCTAAACGTCACGTGATTCTACTCTGCATTAGTTGTCTCTAGCTGTCAATGCAACGAATCCTCATATCAATAAAGGGTCGGCTGTGTGATTCTTCTGTAGCAAGCGTCCATATGCGACGGTGTCTGCTTAATCAGGCCGTATGTTTGTTTGACACCGTCGTAGTATTAAATAAATAAAATAAAAATAAAATAAAAATCATTTATTTCAGACATCGGTGGTCCACAGGTATAGTTATTTTGTTAGTAACAGTCAGCTTAAGGAGACTATGTTAGTGTGGAATTGAATAAATTCTATTATAAATAAAAAAATAAAATCTTTTAATTAAAAGATTACTTTAACTAAGTTCTGTAAACACTATTCTTTTTTCTGAAAATAAACAGGTAATTTTTTTTTTTTTAAAGTTCCAGTGTGGCAAAGTACCACCGCTCCGCCGAGGCTCGCTACCTCACCTCACCACCTCGTTACCTCGGGTAACCAAGGTTCTCAAAGCCAGTGTCCACTATAATGGAATCTCCATTACAAAACATTACTATCACAGTGAGCTACCGAGTGACCACCGTAATGAAGAGAAAGTCGGGCCCCGTCAATCTGAGCTACCACAGTTCCAACCCTAACAAAAGAGTCTATGAAGTTAGAAAAGATCGTAAGCGACGAGGAACCGGTACGGAGTTACGACGTTTCCAAAGTTCCGGCGTTGGTAAGGAAAGGAGTAAATATAGTAGGAATGATGTGTGGTTAGGGCTTTTTGGAGTGGAAAAGGACTATTGTGTGCAAGCACAGCGCTGCTAATGTACTACGCCATACAAACTAGCTCTTTCAGAGATGCTGTCGTGAGGTGCTATCCATCATCAAGCATTGTACTGTACCCTAATCAGAGGGGCATATTTTTGCGTTTTATATTATCATCCGGGCAAGTGACGGAAGTCGGAAGTGACGGACACATCTTAGAAAAAAATAGGCAATATCTACAAATATAAAATATAACCAACCGGACCCGTGACTTCATTATGAAACGATTGCCTTTTACCTACTATGACGCTCGCAGATTGTGACGTCAGTAACTGCGAGCGTTTTCTCTCTCTAACAAGCAATATGAAAGCGGTTGTAGCTTCGTAATTCTTCGAGTTATCTGAACGGGATTTTCGTCATTAGCTATATTTTTTGCCTTCTTTCTTTTGGAGTAAGTAATAATAGTTTTCGAGTCTAACAAATGCATTTGTTCATTTTATTGTTAAATCAGCTGTATTGATCGGTCTACTACACCGAGTGGTGATTCGGATAAATACATACACCGTACTCAATTTCCTGTATTACGGATCGCATCAGTACAAACAGACTGCGATCCGAAAGCCAATATAGGCTTATGATTACGTCCGTCCGTCCGCACAAGGATTAGGAGGACAAAGGCGTATGGCGGAATATGTAATAACAAGTGACGATCTGCTAATAGAGTTTGGTCTTTTACACCGTAAAATGGGGAGAGTTGGGTCAAAATAGACAAAAAAACCACGATAAAAATGTATTTTTACATGTGGCACGTTGATTTTTATAAATTTTTTTTTCGCCGCATTGCATTTTTTTTATAATGATTATCTTTCGTTTAATTTAATAATTTTAACGATAAACACAAAAATACTAAGAAATCCCACCTCACCCCTTAGTGGAGTTAGAGAGGATAGCAATGGGGTGAGCTGGGAAAATGTATGGAGAAATACTTTCGGATCCTTAATTTCGGATAAGCTTGCTCGATCCGCGTTGACGTTTGTCATTTGTTTGACGAAAACAACCTCAGCTTTTATCCATCAAGCTTCAATTAAAATAGTGCAGCATTTTCTGATGCAGATGAAATAGTTGCATCGTTTTTTAAAGTTACTTAAAAAATGTACTTCAGTTCCGTTACTCGGAATTATTTCGAATTCTGTATGGATTTTCTAATCAAGAGCTTCACTGAGCTGTTGCCTTACAGAGTCTTTATTTTACAAGTAACAATTTGATTTTTTTCTGACTGATACGTTGAGAGAAAACAAAATTATGTCTCAGCGACACGCAATGACGCATAATATGCGCAATTTGATTTTCAATTCAAAGATCGACGATAAACACATTGACCGGATTCGTCGACTGAATTGAAACCCACACGGAAAGGCAAAAATAATACAGGTGATGAAAGAATCATATAGTTACAGAAAAAAATGTTTCTGTCTTCATCTTGTCTGCATCTGTTACATTATTTTCTGATATCAATGAATCGGGTTTCGTAATAAATATAGATTTTAAAATCATTCCCCTAAGAGATGAGAATAGAGATAAGTGCAAACGGGTAGGCATACGCTAGATTATAAATAATAAAATACACTCGAGGACAAAGAATTCAGTTCATATTTCTTAAAACAGTGCAAGGTTGTACAGTATTTTAATCCCGTCATGATCTTTAAAGTGCCCCCGCCAAGACGAGCCAAGCGAAGCGCAAAGGTTTAATTTTATTTTACATCTAACCACTGCCTTGCTCGTGGCACCACAGATGCCAATTTCGGGCACCCCTAAACTGATGGTGGTAAGTGTGGTTGTGGTATTAATGGTTCTCTATTGTATGGGCAAAAATCATTTCCCAAAGTGTCACTTCCCAAAAAATGTTTCCCAAATGATTATTTGGCAAAAAATCACTATTCAAATTATTGTTTCGCATTTTATCACTTGGCATTATCTCCTATGGCAAATTATTAATTCGCAAATTATTATTTGGCAAAGTTTTACATAGTCAAGTTTCATTTGGTCAAACGTATTATTTGGCATAACATTCGTTTTCCAAATGATTGCATGGCATACGATTTAGATCCTAATTGTGTAGTGCATACGAAATCTATTTGAGTGAGATTACATATTTTGCTAAGCGGGTAGTTTGTAAAAAACAACAGTAAATAATTTACAGGTAACTTTATAATATATGTTCTCTTGTAATATAGGTACTTAGGTAACAATATATTATAATGCAAATAAGCAGCATGCATGCAAAGAAGCCCCGAGTCGGTTTCGCCCTTTTCATCGAGAGTCGCTGAACCCGCTGCGCGGGGTGTCTATTTCTGGTCTGAGGGACACAAGTGAACCCTAACCTAACCGACCAAAAACAGAGTTCGCTTATGACAAGCCATTTTTTCCACCCTGATACCTAATCTGCGAAATGAAAATTTGAACAAATGTTTTGTTTGGAAAACAATATTAGCCCAAACAAAGTGTTTGCTTAATAAACTTTTGTCTTAATAACACTAGACAAAGCAAAATTATGCCAGATGATATTTTGAACAAATGAATAAAATGCGAAACAAAAATGCGCTATTTTGTTCGTTTGGAAAATGAAACTACTGCCATAAGATATTTTGCCGAAACAATAGGATACCGGTATTAATAAAGAAAAATTTAAACAATTTAGGCTACCTTTTTTAAAATCTAAAATTAAGCCAGCGGCTAAACTGCAAAAATAAGAATAATAAAATTAACGTCAAGGTTTAAATCGGTTTCGTAAAATTCCATTAAACAAAAACAACACAAATATCGTCATTTTTGGATATTCATGTTTTTGTTATAAAATAATAATATAATAAATCAGCCTATATACGTCCCACTGCTGGGCTCATGGATGAGAGGGAACGGGCAGTAGTCACCACGCTTGCCCGGTGCGGGTTGGGGACTTCACATACACCTTTGAATATCTTCGTGGATGTATGCAGGTTTCCTCACGATGTTTTTCCTTCACCGAAGACGGTTGTTATAAAAAAGATTTGTATATTATCTTGTAAATAAAACGAGTGTTAATTATAAAAAAACCTGTTGTGGTTATCTAATTTAGGGTGAACCGTTTAACCGCGAGTGTAGCACTTCAACCATCCAGAATCGTAGCTTCAAACTAAACACGCTTACACATTTATAATTATCAGAGGGCGAATTAAACGAATATCTATTGTACATGCAAGACATGGCTGTCGAAAGTTAGTCTGCAGAGCGTGAGATGATCCTCTGCGTGATTGAATTACGTCCGTCTACCCATCCATACCAAAAAGGTCCTTTATTACTGTAGCCCTCCTATAGAGAAACGACTTTTTGATTTAGCAGTACAACCGTCCCCGCACAGCGGCGCGGACCGATAGGTCACAAGTCAGTAGGAGACCAGTTTGACGCCCGTCATTTTGATTTAGTCGGCTATCTTAGCGTCTCCAGCATTTGGAATAAAGTCGTCGCTTGGAAGGTCCCAATTAATTAAAGTTGCAAATTCAATTATTATGTGCGACTAGGGCTAGTGCTGAATGGATCCCTCCTTTCAGTTTAAGAGGCAATTGATTAGTTTATAAGCTACCACACGCTGATGAGAATGGGTTGGTACATAATTTCGTTTCTTTAAATGGGTTAATAATAAAAATGCGACGAGGAGTAACAAAAATAAACCTAATGATTTAATAAATACAATAAAACATAACAGACTAACAACTAGCATGTATTTTGTCCCTTTCCCAGAAACATACATGCTATAAGCGATAAATAATTGGCGTAGGATTTGTTGAAATCTTACAAGAAGTTCCGGAGATTAATAGTCCATAAACCAACTTACAAAGATAAAACATGCGTGGCGCATATTATAAAAAATCCGAGGCTCTGGGATAAAATATAGCATTATCATGTCTATCTCAAAGGTCCATTAAATAAATAAAAATACAATAAAAATCATTTATTATCAGACCGTTTAAGTCCATAGATTGATCTATGTTAGTGTATGTAATATAAGGCTTTGAATAATCGAGTTACAAACGTACATTTCACAAACTATAATATCAGTGTCATACATAAATAGCATGAAATATATCGAGCCAGATTGACATCCTAGTCTGGCCTTGCTTAAATTGTAATGTTGAATTGAAACCCCGTCACCCTCCGTATCACACCCCGGCGCTCCCGGCAGTAGCCATGAACGAATAAATCGAGAGGACGGTCAATGCCTACATGAATTAAAATGTCTGCTGTATATGCCAATATAGAGATATCTCCGTACTATTCATTTCGTCTCTCAATGAGACCTCTTGCTCTCATTTTACTACATTATTTAGTTGCATAGCTACAAATAATATTGATGTTTTATTTGATTTTTTTTTTGTTTGTTTAGTTATGTATATGTGTCACGAATAAACTATTTCTATTTCTATTTTTCTATTTAAATTAGGACGCTCGCTGTATTTGCTATAGAGATGTCTCTCTACAATTAATTTAGTAAGCCAGTTAGACCACTGCCACCACCTTATATATAAGAGCTTTTTAAAGTGGTTGATGGAGAGATCTCACTATAGTGACACCATCTGTTTTTTTAAGGACATCGACTTATAACTTGCTCAAATAATGATGGGTCGCTTTAAATACTGTGCTAAATTTTAAAACCGATTAATAAAGTAATATTTATTCTGTAAGTATGCCTCAGGGGCTTATTTACATGTCATGCAATGATGAAAATATTTATTCATGTAACATGACAACAGCAGCAATTGTATTATATTGATTAACATCAAGAACAGTTTGGAACACTGTTAATACTCCTTGCGTTCCCAACACGAGGCCAATTATTGAATATACAAATTTTAATATGTACACTGGCAGTCTTCGTAATTTAGTCGTCCATGGCAGCTATTAAACAAACACCTCATTACGTTTCACAACGCTAACACGATTATGCTAAAAGGAAAATTTTCCATCAATATTATGTCGGTTCACATTTTTAAGGAAAGTCGTTGAATCCTTAATCAATAAATTGTAATATCTGAACGTTGCGCATCGGTGCTGGGTTAACAGGAAAGAAAATGTACCGAAGCGTTGTTTTAAGGTTTTCTCTTTTGTAGGTGCGGAAATCTTGTAAATATTACTGTATCGTACAAGAACTTCAAGCGCGGCTCTCTGGTCATATTACACAGACAGAGCAGTGGCATAAAATATGACCTATGTCAACCCAAGTTTATTCCTGAAAGTCCGTTCTTGATACTGGTGATATAATTTTTGAAATCAAATGAGTAGTCCCGGTGATTACATCCCACATACAAACATATTAAACTATAGAGGTAATCACGTAATGTTCCGAACGCGCGTTATTTTAACTGTTATTTTTCCGACCTACCTGACGCGCATAAAATGTGTTACGTGATCGACATGCAGGGTGACATTTAATTCAGTGTTCAAATTTTTTTGTAAGTAGGCATTTGATATCACTAATAGACTCCATTTTTGAAAAAAAACAGGAAGGCATTTTTAAGATATAAATTGTCTATCTCAAAAGAATTATCCGTACAGCGTGGTTACTGGGCATTCAGTACCGCGCGCGGAGCGGGGCGGGTCCGGGGGAGGGGAGGCGCGCCGTGCGCAAACCTTACTACCCGCTGAGGTGCCCGCGCGGTAAGGTATTTTTGGGATAACTTTAAGCAGCAATTACTAAAAGTTTTTTTACTGAATGATATGAAACAAAAAACACGTATTTCATATTTTTTTGCTGAAGAATCTTTTACTTGAATTTGGACACTGATTAAAATGTCACCCTATATAGATATCCACTAACATACAAACATACCTCTTTATTATATTAGTACTTATATGTATAGATCAATAAGCGTTAGAATGATTCAACTGACGCCTTCCCATTAAAAAAAATAATGATTTCTTAAATCGATCTAAAGGACTTACGAAATGTTACACAATCTACCAGCAGGCGTACGGTTCAATTGAAACAAATGACGGCAAAACAAAATTGGCCGCTGCCGTCATTTAATATATCAAATGTTCCCTTCAGATCTCAATCCAAAAATTCTCCCCAATAAAATGGTGCACTTTCTCAGTGTCAGGAAATCACTGTTATGTGTTCCCTGTTTCAACATCGATGTTATCCGTGGTTCTATAAATTTATCACCCCGTATGTGTGTGCAGCGTGCCAAGTCTCCTCAGTTGAATAAACTGTGAGGTAGGATCTATCTACTATCCACCATTTTGAACACCCCGGTCTACAAATGGAGTTAAAACTAAATCTGATTACATGCGTCCTACTCATAAATGGTTGGCAACACGTAAGCGGAAACGAGAACGCTTTTATCAATACGCTTTTCATTTAGATTCCATTCGTTTGAACAGCAATAAGAATCATCCCTCGGATATCTGTTTTAGTTTGCCGCTCTGCATCCCATAGCCTTTGGCGTGTTCACTCGCACGCACTGAGAGTTCTCGGATCAGAAGGAGAAGGAAACAGATTGAAATGAGGTTGGGATAAGAAAGAGATAAATCGAATGGAGCGGGAGGCTGCGACGGTTACGTAACAGTAGGGACTGATAAATAGGTCATTCAAATGGGTTATTGGTAGTGTTGCAAGCTGGTTGGTACAGAAATATCGGATGATTTTATCTTTATTGAGTTATTGTAAAGACGTGACGATTAGAATAACTCAGATGTCTTTTTTCAGTAAAAAATACATTTAGATCTACCAGCAGGTCGGATCGACACGTTACGCGTGTACCCCTCTGACGTTCGGTAGGTACCTATAGTGCATTCATCCTTACTTGTCTTATTTGGTAAACAACATTCTAACCTCAAAATGCATCTTTTTAGGATAGAATAGCAATTTTGTGAGTATTAGATCATGCCGAGATGACTTTTCGGACATCACTTCACGATTTTTTTGTCTAGCAACGCTTTTTTTACTATAAAATAGTCTAAAAAGATACATTTTGAGGTTAGAATGTTGTTTACCAAATAAGACAAGTAAGAATGAATACACTTTACCTACGTACCGTCACATCACAAACTTAATGTATATAGTAGAACCACCCAGAATATATATTATGTTGATGTCGATGAGCAGCTGCCCGGTGGCAGCGAAGTTGTTAATCCTACTAATCCTACTAAAAAATATTGTTAGAAGTTTGGATGTTTGGATGTTCGGATGTTCAATCATCATGTCAACCGATTTGGATGAAATGTACGCTAATATTATAAAGAGGAAAGATTTGATTGTTTGTGTGTTTGTATTGCCTAAGCTCCGAAACTACTGGACCGATTTGAGAAATTATTTTACCATTAGAAGCTGACAGTATCCCTGATAAAGATAGGCTACTTTTTACCGCGGGAAAATGCTTCATTCCTACAGCCGGCCGGGCGGGCAGCTAGTCTACTAATATTCTAAATGCGAATGTTTCGATGTGTGGATGTTTGTTACTCAATCCCGCTGAAACGGCTAAACCGATTTGGATAAAATAGTAAATTGTGTCACAAAGGAGCAAAATGGCATTTTTACGGCGAGGGCGTAGATTGAATCCCGAATGAAGCGAAGGATTCCAAAATAGTATCACGAATGTAGTGAGGGATTCTAACGTGGAATCCTGAGCGTTTCGGTGTGACTCCTACTGCTTTTCACATCACCTACGAGGATAATGAAATATGTATTAGGTGAGTAGCTGTATTAAATGAGTTATTATAAACCTACTGATTATAGTGTTACTTTGAATAACATATAATTACTTGTATTTTATTACGTCAGTAGTAGTAACAATAGTAGACAAGATAAAAAAAAAAATGCAATAAATCGATTAAAAAAAATAAGTAATCGATTTTGTGTAGTTATACTATTTTCGTGTAATTCATTGGGATATTTTTTTTTATTCTGGCAACAATATGTCCTGGAACAGAAAAGTGCCACTTTGATCTCTCCTAGCAGGGAAGAAAAAGCCCTTATCCGAATAGCTGGTGTGAAAAATTACATGAGTGTATAGCTTGGATTAAAATATAGGATAGTTTTTATCCCGAGTCCACGCATACGAAGTCGCGGGCGGAAGCCAATTGGGTTAGGTAGTATGTTTCAGCGTCGTCACAGGCACGGTACGATCTACTTTGACTGCAGTGAATCATCCCTAACATATTCAGTGTTTAATAGCATATTCAGTGGTGAAGCGGAAGGTTACGTATTTTGAAGAGGAAAGTACCGACTAGCAGAGCTCTCTATCTATCCGGTTCCTCGTACTGAAAGGAAACATTGAATCATTTTAGACATGCTTATTTCTTCTTGCCCCAGAAACATACAAAACTTGTGACTACAAATATTTAATAGGTTTCCGTGCCTCAAAAAAAAAACGGAACCTTTAAAGGACTACGTTGTTATCTGCTTGTCAAGAACCGTTATCGTGAACGCGTATAAAACCATGTATACAGTTACATACAGTCCATACAGTCCTTTGAATGTGTGAAAAATACAAACTTGACGTTAAAAAAAGATACGGCCGTTTATGCCCCAAAAAACGTATATTCGACACTCTAAAGGGAATTAGTTATTTATGATACAAGTGCCGAAAATAGGAAATTCGCAACGAGTGGTGATAAATTAAAACACGACCGAAGGGAGTGTTTTAAATGGACGCGAGTTGCGAATTACCTATTCGCACTTGTATCGTGCAACGTTTTACTGTACATATGGCTCTTTAAAGTTTCAACATATGCACGGAAAGTGCTCTTTTCCGCACTAGTGCGGGAAAGTAGCACCATAAATGTACTGTAGTAAAATGTATAACGTAGTTCCGTTGACCTAGAACCATAAATATGGCAAGCAATATAGTCGTTACACTACAAGTACAGGGGAAAATCTGAAAACTATACATCCATATCCATCCATATCCATACTAATATTATAAGTGCGAAAGTGTATGAGTTTGTTTGTTTGACCGTCTTTCACGGCAAAACGGAGCGACGAATTGAAGTGATTTTTTAAGTGGAGATAGTTGAAGGAATGGAGAGTGACATAGCATAGTTTTTATCCCCGAAATCACCCCCTGAGGGAGTGGAAAGGGGGTAAAAGTTTGTATGGAGCTACGATATAAACGAGTTCCACGCGGACGGAGTCGCGGGCAAAAGCTAGTTTGAAATAAAATCATAAAACATATACTTAGCTAGTCTTTATTTAAAGTAGGTAATCACTTAATCAGTCATCAAGGTTAAGCAAGGTTTTTTTATATTACGTCAGTGGCAAAAAAGCATACGGTCTACCTGAAGGTAATCAGATACCGTAGCTTATGGCCGCTTGCAATTCAACAGTGACTAGTTACTGATTAGACTATCTGGAACTCTATTGCTTTCAAATTGTTTATTTCAAGGGCCAATTAAGTCTAAATATGATAGACTGTACTTATCTATACCAAGGCCAATTCGTAATAAAGTTAGTAGGGGCACTTTAAGCAAAGTTCCCAGTTTTCCTCTTCCTATTAATCTGCTGAAACAAGACTATTACGTACGACGTTTATTCTTTCCGCTTCCTGCTACCCCGATCAATAAGGCGTTTTTGTTGTCCGTAAGTTTTCTATATATTGTCCATTGGACCAAATAAAACGCGGTATTTTTTGTGACATCAACATACCGGCGCAAGGTAACCTATATAGCTCTCCAAATCGCTAAACTGAATTGGCAGTGGGCACATTACACGTAGATCTTATAGCCCTAGGGTCGTAAAGGTTCTAGAGTGGCGATCAAGTAGACCTCTGGGGCGTCAGGTTAGGTGGACTGGTGACCTGGTAAAGGTCGCGAGAGTCCGCTGGACGCAGAATCGGTCATTGTGCCGCTCTTTGCCTGTGTCTTCGACCGATAAATGATGATGATGATCTGACGGATCTATAAGACAGGGACTTGAAGAGTTTGTCATTCACTCGAGAGACTATAAGATACTCATAGTTATCTGATCGTAAGAAGCGCCAAGCTTCCCTCACCGTACGGCTCTCTTGTGCTCTAGAATGATGATTGCTATGAGAAAATTCGACATAAGAGTTGCATAATCTGTTATTCTAAGTATACTTTTCTAGGTATACACTTAACAAAACAAAACGACAAATGAAACTACGAAAATATGCGTTATTAACTGGACTACCTACGCTTATTCTTTCCGTTTCTTCACGAACGTGCAATTTGAGCAAGATGCAGTGATAAGGCTGTCGCAGTCGGAGGGAGGGTCATTTGTCACGACTGCGCCGTCACCGGCTATGTTGACACAAATGGCAATATAAAATAAGTGGTGTAACATGTATCGTATTTATATATCAGATGGTCGATTGCGAAACGTTTAGTACGTACGGAAAAAACCAGTTGAGTTGTACTAACCCTCGTTCGAAAAGTTTCGGAACCCATCAGAACTAGACGTCCATTTTGCAACAATGCATTGATTATTTATTTAATCTGTAATGCCCAATCTTTTTTGTAGGTAATTAATGTTTTAGTTTTAAGTATTTAATTTTAATTTTCTGTAGCTTTTACCTATTCTGTAATTTCCTATGTTTGATGTAAATATGGTATAAAAAATAAAATAAATGCACAGTGTATGTTGGTGGTGGTGGTTCTTCCTCGGTTCCCATGAAGCGCACCCCGGAGTAAGAGACACGCTTATATCCTCCACGCAAGAGAAAAATATATGCAGCACTCTTTGGGGACGGCTTTCTTGGACAAATATGGATACTTACATATATACTTATTTTTTATATTCATTAAATGAACTAGCGAGCGGAGCGAGCGAAGTTCTCCAAACCTAAAACATTTCTCAAAAACACATTTAAGTATTCCTCTTGTGTTAAGTAGATCAACTCACAACGACAAATAGTTAAAGTGACCAGCTACTTACGCTATATGTCCAGGATAAACCAGTGCCATCTATATCTGTCTCGTTTAGAGCGGGCCATTGCACTGACGGCCCGTGTTATGCCTAAAGGAGCGTAGTCCCCGTAATACTGCCATATATCAGCGAGCAAAGTGTAGTCAGGGAGATAACGGCAAATAACCAACGACTATTAAAAAAAAATACAGGTTTAAAATAAATTACACCCGACACACGGCAAGAGTACATTAAGAACCTTAATGACAGACAGAATTTTCGATATAAAATATATTACTCAAATCGATTCAACTGTTTAGAAGGTCGGATGCTTCAGGCAGACACACAGATACACGTGTTAAACATTTTTTTTGGGATTGACGTGAAAAAAGATGTGATGTCGAATAGACTTCAGAGAGAATAGATAGATGGGCTTTTGATTGATTCGATGAGTTGCACCACGTCCGTAGGAATTACCCATTTGATATTTTCATAGATTAAATGCTTAAAAACGCGAATCATAAAGAACGAGGTTTTTTTTAAGGCTGATCGTAAAGTATCATGCATGTCCTAAGATATTTAGTAAAATAATGTCACTGCGAAAAATCGTTTGAGTTGTTAATTATAAGCCATTTAAAGGATGATTGTATACTTAATCATAAATTTTGGTGTTCTAAATAAGCATTTCCATTTAGGGTTCCGGAGAAAAAAGGTATAAACGGAACTCTTGTGGTGCGACTACGTTCGTCTGTCTGTCTGTCACAAAGTTAAATATCTCAGGAACTGCTAATACTATCAATTTCTAATTTGGAATAGCTGTTAATAATGGTAATCCACGTGTATGGAAAATGAAAAACTTTAAAATGTACTTTTAATTTCTATAAAGAACTACGAATTTTTTTACGAGTTTCAAAACAATTGCAAATTATTATTATTTTCTACAGTAGTAAAATTAACTTTTACTAACGAATATGTTGAAAAAAATACCATTCTTCCCTGAAATAAACCAAGTGATTGTTTTTTATGATACGTATGATAACGTAAATGTTACAGGAGAAGTATTTTTTTACAAATAAATACTTCGACAAACAAATAAACAAAGTAAATTGATACTTCTGCGTTGTATATTTTTCCTTCAAATTCATACGAAAGTATTCTTGAAGTCTGCAAATAAAAAAAAATTTATCGAAATCGGTTCGCTTGATAAATAATTAAATCTAAAAAAACCAACAAAACACATTGCAAGTAATTCGTCACCTACGAGTTCACGCAATTACACGCTAGGTGTCGCTGCCTGTAAGATAGATCACGCTAACTCTTGCTCGACGTAGAAAACTATAAGAAGCATGTACTCTTGTTCAGTGCTTTTATTTGTGGGAGTGTGGGACTCTCGGAGACTTACCCTCAGCTGCGGTTGTGATCACTCCAGCGTTTGTGCGCGAGCAACATCGACATCGACATTTTGGCAAGCGTCTCTCAGACTACTACGAGATTGCGGAGATGACGCGTAATGGAGCGGTTCGGCGCTGAGTCGGCGGCGGTACACTGTGCAAGTACAGTCAGCAGCAGATGTACATATACGAGTAAAATGCTCAAAAATATCTAAACATTTACTTACAAGGGATCAAGGTCTTACGAGTGCAAGAGAGATATCGCATTGTCCCAGATGCGAGTCGTCGCAACTTGCCAGCATGTTGCCCTTACACCCTAGCAGATCTAAGGGCAGAACAAGAGGTACTAAGGGGTCTAAGCGCCCCCCAAGAAGCCTCGAGGCTAGAGGTCATTACTAAAATCTAACATCAGCGTCCAAATGGATTTTAAAGTCCCTCTAAAATAAAACTGCATCTGGTATGCCCCAAATGCCGTACCCCATTTCCCCTTGATAATGAAAATCTTTACCTAGTGCTAGAACATATATACATAGATACATTCACGCCTTTATCCCTAAAAGGGGTAGGCAGAGCACATGAAACTTATGTTCCATTGCCACTTTTATCATAAATGTGGGTATAAAAAAGATTGACAAAATGTGATATTGCAGTGACAGGCTTTAACCCACATGCATATACATAAATATACATATATGTATATATTTAAATATATGGATAATGAAATGAAACGTAGCATTATTAACGCAAAACATGAGATCTAAAAACGATTAACGCAAAATTCGACATAAAAAAGTCCATCATTCATGCCAATGGTAACGCGCAGCTCCGGAAGGCTATAATGATCAGGAAAAATACAAAAAGACGGTCAATCAGCATGTCCAGCCGGATGGTTAATTAAAAATGACAATCCTAACCTGACAAAAAAATAGAACTCCACACCTAATCCAAGTATAGTTGACGCTCAAATGTCATCACCACCACACCAGTCCAACCCCCACCACCTCCGGCAGTCACCAGTTGAACCCGACAAATGACCAGCTGGCCAATTAGGTTGGCACCATGCTGAGTCAGAACCATTTCATGGCGCGTTAAATGATTGTGTTTTTATCAAGTTTCCTGTGTGTCAGTGATATGCATAAATGTTTTATTTTTCTTTCAAATGATTCTTATCACGTAAAAAATATCAAAACGGTCAAGGAGAATGTCCAGCCGTTACGAAGAACTGTGACCTCAGCGCGCGAGCCAAGCGAGCGAAGCGAGCGTGCCGCGGCAGCGGCTGGCGAAGCGCCAGAAACGATACGCTGGCCGCTGCCGCGGCACGCTCGCTGCTTTTTCGCTCGCTCGGCTCGCGCGCTATTATGTCGCAGTTCTACCTTACACTCCTCCTCGCTTCACTCGTCGTACCTAATGGGTGCTTTCATTATAGTTGATTTACATTTACACTGCTGTCTTTAAATTAAAAATAGCAAGCCTTGTTTCAGTGTAATTATATACTGAGCTAGAATGTTGTCAAGGAATTTGCAAAACCAATATCATCTCATACAATCGGTGTCATGGTCAATAGACTAGCATTTGTTGCTGGATTGCCAGTAGGAGTTTAGCTAACAAAGTCTACGCGATTGCAGTTGATTTCTGTACTATAACAGATTAGGGTTTTGTGGAGGTTTTGCATAAACAAAAGCCGAAAATCTGAAACGCATTAAATATAGAAGCCTCAGCAGAGAGTACAACTTTGTACCTTTTGGCGTCGTTTTAGATTTAACTTAGCTTTAATTTAATTCAGTTAATGTTATAGTTATCATCTTGTATATACCTACTTTAGAAAATAAAATATATACACTTTTAAAAAACAAAAGCTAATCGAGTTCAGTTCTCACTTTGTCTCTTGGTAAAGTCGCAGCCGGGTGGACGTGTTGAAAAACAAAATGCGATCATCCACAGAGCTGGCCTGCTGTATCTTATCTTAAGGCGCCGATGAGTTTAACGCTGATCGGCGTAGATTTATTTTATACCACGATAATGTTATTTGATGGCGCTATCATGACGAGCAGGTGCCAATAATGCGCATCCGATTTACGACTGAAACTTGTAAGAATCAGATCTATTCTGTGTTCTTCGTTGTGGATAGGAAAATATAACTCAATATTATTAATAAATTGGTAGACTTTGTACCTTAAAGGGGTTTGGGTAAAGATCAACATTCGTAAAAGTTATGAAATGTAATACACTAAAATGCATCGGAGGTCATATTGAAAAGTTATAATCAAAACATGAATCTAAAATATCTCGGCTATTGTTTAACGCGTTTAATTATCTATGCGTAACGATTATTAAAAAAACATCCTTGGCAGCTGCAAAAAATTATAACAACATATTTTCTAATACAAGGTTACCCAATGCCCATTTAATTATATTGTTGAAAGGGCTACTACCTGGTGGCCTAGTTGGTACTCTGTACCGTATCTACACACAGCCTCGCTATTCTATAACTTGTTTTAAGCTCACCTCGACGCTCACCCACAAATAATTCTTGACGACGCGAGTCGTAGTTATTACTAAGCGTAGGTAGAGGTCTGGTTCCGTTAGGCGTGACGGGTGAGATAAGACGTATGAGCGCGTAAGGACTAACATCTAAGTTCCGAGACAACATTGTTTGGTGAGCGGGAAAGATAAAATCAAATAATAATAATAATGGTTACTCTTTATTGCACCACGACAAGAGAGAAACATCTTACAAAAAATTTGCTCAATAAATAATGGTTAATAACAACAGGCGGTCTTATCGCTTTCAAGCGATCTCTTCCAGACAACCTTTGTATAGCAGAAAACATTTAAACTAGAAATCTAAACAGGCAGGGTATAATAATTTATTTTTTCGTTCAATTAGAATTTACACAAAATATAAAAGGCAAAATTCAAGTCCGGTTCCGTTTTTGCGTAAGTACATCTAAAGTTACAATATGTTAGTACCTAATTATGTTGATAAATTAGTATTTAAAGTATTCCATAAAAACTAAGTAGTTTGTATCATAGTTATACCACTTATGATAAAAAAACCTGATAAAGCGTCAGATACTTGTTAGCTTGTTGCATCCCAAAGCTCAGCTCACCTGGCAAAAGCTTGTCTACAATTAATAAAAGCGTGGCAAAATTATGAGCTCACAAAGAGCTTCGGGTGAAGCTTACTGAGCTTTAGCAATTATAAGCCTCACAACGAGCCCCGACGAGTACCTCTTAACACATTCACTGCCAGAGCAGATTTATATGAAAGCGTTGAAGGAAGTGAATTTGAAGAGAGTACAATTTACTTTAAAAACGAAGTCTTAAACCGAGTCCAATTCAGTATTTCGCCTTATTTGAAGAGTCCTCTCGATTCGCCCAAGATTCCATCATCAGATCCTGACCTGATGACCAAGCTTGGGAAGGTTACCATATAGCGGCAATCCGCCGTATTACATTACAGCTAGCTGTACTACAATATAGCGGCAATCCGCCGTATTATATTACAGCTAGCTGTACTACAATATAGCGGCAATTCCAGCGGATTTTCATTCACGTCACGTCGTCACGTCATCAGCCTATATACGTCCCACTGCTGGGCACAGGCCTCCTCTCATGTATGAGAGGGAACGGGCAGTAGTCCCCACGCTGGCCCAGTGCGGATTGGGGACTTCACATACACCTTTGAATTTCTTCGCAGATGTATGCAGGTTTCCTCACGATGTTTTTCCTTCACCGAAAAGCTAACGGTAAATATGAAATCATATTCCGTACATAAGTTCCGGAAAACTCATTGGTACGAGCCGGGATACGAACCCACGACCGCCGTTTGACAGCCGCACTCCTGAACCACTGGGCTACCGTAGCTTCAGATTTTCATTCAGCGGTATTCAATCCACCTGAACGTCAAGCCGCCGTATTACAAAACAGCGCTGTTTTGTGAAACAGTCAGCTGTTATGTAAAACGGCGGATTATATGCCTGCGACATACACCCAGCCACGTCAGAATCTTATGACGTCACAGCCGTGACGTCACCCGATCGATGGAGCTCGCGGCCGCGGGCTGCTCCGTTTGAAGCTGTTTTAGAAGAAAAAGGGCCTTTGTAGTTTTATATTTCGTTATACTTAGAACCATGCTTCGTTGAACACTAATTGATGACCACTTTGGCCTGGTTGGTAGTGACCTACGCAGCCATCGGACTAGGGTTCCTATGATGAGCGCGTTTTGTGTGTATTTGAGTATTTATAACCTATTTCTATATCAAGAATATTAGAATATAATAATACCGGGTCATTCACAATTTCTAAGGTCGAAAATTGTTCGACATTTTTCTAAGCGATTCGTGGGTCTTAGTCATGAGCACACTTTTGAGGGGCGCGTAACGATGCCTATAAAAAAATTGATATAATATTAGTCGCAATAACACTCTTTTCATATAATTCTCGAGTCATATAACAACACTTAATATATTTACATACGATAGAATTATCATTTTATATAATGGTCATTTGATATAATAACATTTAATATAACATACATTAAATATAATGCATATTTCCTATAGTGAACAAATGATATATTGCTAATTTCTTCTAATGCACAATTAGCATAATATTTTTTGGTAGACTCTAAGGCAGGTCGGTGTAGGTACGACGACGAGCGAAGCGAGGAGGAGTGTTAGGTTGAACTGCAACCCTACTACTGCCGCGGTAGCGGCCGGCGAAGTGCCAGTACCGAACACTTTTTACTACCTATTAATATACTTACATAGTACAATTTGCGAATATTATTCTACTTGATAATTATGACATACAACTTGTATATACCATATAATGTTTATACAAAATAAGTGTTATATCCGATGATCGTTGTACAAAATAAACATATATATTTTGAGATTATAACAAGTGTTTATTATATACAATGAGTGATTATATACCTTGAAAATATATCAAATGTTGTTATAGCGAATGAAATTATATTATTTATTTATTTATTTATTTATTGAAAAAACAGGTTAGGTAGGTTTATTTTTATACCCATCATTACATTAGCTAATCGCGCTAGCCACGCGTGTTCTCATGACCAAGAACCGCGAATCAATTCGACACAGTACAAGTCGAGCGTTTTACGACCTTTCAAATGTGAGTGACCCGTTTTCATTATTTCTATAATTGTAATGGATAAATGGAATCGCCAAACTGGACTTTATTGGACGAAAGTGTGTACGGACTTTTCAAACTAAATTTTATTTAGATCTTTCAACTTTTTAAGCTTTAATTTTTCAAATTAAATTACAGTCAAGTTTAAATGAATTTCAGTTTTATCAACGTAGACGTAGGGTATACCTTTGTGACTAACTATAGTAATAGTATGACTAAATGTTAACGATTATGAACTTTATGCTTTTAACTGAAGGTCTTTTTGGTACATACAATACACTTTAGTGTTGCACATTATCTCTCATGTTTCTGCGAGTGTTTCCATTTTAAATGATTCGGAACTCTATGAAACAGTCATTAAGGTTTGAAATCATTTCATGCTCATGTAAATCCTTTACGCCTGGATTAACTGCTGAATTTGAACGATTCTGAACTTTAACTTGTAAACTTCAAGGTCTATTTTGGCTATGTTGACAGGCTCTGAATCTGCATTGTATTGAACTAGAATCAATTGACCTGTTTATTGTTGTATCGAATGCTACAATAGGGTAAGTTATTTGGCGGAATGTCAAACAATGATGGGATTGCTTGATTTAGTGAATGTGGTGTATTTTGATAATGTTACATAACTGTTTAATGTTTACTATAGCTTTAATCTGGAAAGCATACAGTGTGGGGCTTGCACAAGAGCACATACACAAATATATTGAGTTAGTCACCAGTTATTTTCAGATTCAATGAAAAGGTTACAACTTTTTTGTTCAAATAAAATATAAATTTCTATGTTTTTTTATTAAGTGAGTCAAACGGGAATAAACCTAAGAAGAGAAGGGAAAAAGGTTCTGATTTTGTATATATATACTTATATTTATTACATACCAAACCAGTTTTTTTTATGAGGTTATGCACCATATTTAAAGAACCATTTCAACATTTTGTCTTTAAATATTCTTTAAAACGATGAGGGAATTTGAAATCGTCAAATTCCGAGCCTTTTATTTCAGTCAATTCAGTCAAGGGAATTATTTGCTCATTTTACAAGTACACGCTGTATTCGTTTCACGTCAAATATCAATCAAGTACCCAACCTCCATAAATTAATAATAAGCTAATATTTGTTTTTTTTAAGCAGTAACGCTGCTAAAGAAAATTATAAATTTTTAAATGAAAGGAAAAATTGAAAAATTTAATGCTCCGAGCCGGATTCGAACCGGCGACCACAGGCATTCATGGCCCGTCGCTACTACCAACTGAGCTATCGGAACAATCTGGTTCGGGCACCAAACCCTTCAATCAGTTCCTTCATATAACGCCTTAGGGAGGCGTATGTAGCGACATCTACCAGAAGACTTAGGCTTCTTTACGGCACCAACGTCTCAAATTATGTTGAGAAATCGTCAGTAACGATGCGCCACCCCATACTAAATTAATATTTGTTTTTTTTAAGCAGTAACGCTGCTAAAGAAAATTATAAATTTTGTGGTCGCCGGTTCGAATCCGGCTCGGAGCATTAAATTTTTCAATTATTCCTTTCATTTAAAAATTTATAATAATAAGCTCTCAATTATTATGTTCTCAGAGTCAAACTTTACTAAAACAAGTTAAAAATAAATCCCAAGACTCGCTACAACTCCCATCGTACCTCAGAAGGCAATCAACGAGAGTGCTACGGACTGCGAGAATGTAGTGGTTCTACGGCGTAGCATTGCTACGCGGGCCCTAGATCTTTTAAGAGGGTTACCGAAGCTTTTTTTTTCACACAATGCAATAACCAGATATTTTTTTATGATCTTTGCGAAACTCTTTAATTATGACCCCCACCGTGTTTTGGATTTTAAAGCGGCATTTACTGTAATCAAAAACAAGTTATATGAAACCAAACGTATTGGAATCCAAGGGCATGGCCAATGAAAAAATATTTCAAAGATGGTAACAAAGATATGCAATGTGGGATCGTCTTCAATTACACACTATGAATGAATGAATGAATGAATGAATGAATGAAATGAATTTATTGTCAGCCAAAATAACACCACATCACAATTTCGTTCTTAATTACGAAACACAATATATACCTAATAAAGAGAAACTTAAACTAACAATAACAAGAGCGTAAAGAAGACTGGCGGTGCTGTGGCCGCAAGTGGTCGCAACTAAAAAAACGGATGAAACTAATTTTTTGGTAAGTACCTATAACGTAGCTTCACAATGCCAGAAATGTCAGTACACGATGATAGAAGAAAATAAGAAAAAGTGTAAGTATAGAATACATTGTGATATTGTTTAAATGATATCGGCCAGTGATAAGATCACCATTTGCCGTTGTAAATTCCTTCTAAACTGTTTTATATTTTATCACTTTATCGAAAAACAAACACCAGACCTACAGTGTCCTTATGTATGACACTAATGCTCCTTATGTTTGACGACCGCTTTAGCCTAGTAGGTAGTGACCCTGCCTACGAAGCAAGAGGTCCTGGGTTCGAATCCCGGTAAGGGCGAACATTTATGTGATGAGCATGAATATTTGTTTTGGAGCCATGGATATTTTCTATGTATTTAAGTATCTATCTATTATATATATCGTCGTCTAGTACCCATAACACAAGCCTTACTGAGCTTACTATGGGGCTAGGTCGATTTGTGTAAGATTGTCCCCATATATTTATTTATTTATTTATTTATATATTTATTTATTTATGTATTTATTTATTTATTTATTTATTTATATAAACATTAATAACATTACAATTTACTATGCATGGCAAAGAAGCTTAGAAGGTACCTGCATGCATAATTTATTCATGCCAGTATCTACGTATTGACAAATGGAGTTAAGTGATTCAATAACACAAAGCAAAAATATGAAACTAGAGGTTGATGTTAGCTAAACAAGGAAGATTTGCTTCAAACAAACTACAGTTAAAATTTTTGACATTTGTTAGTTTTACACATTCATTAAAAAGTCTGCAAGCGTGTCTTACAAACCTGTTACGAGCTTTACATGTTCTACTGACAGACACATTGAATAATTCCTTTTTGCGACTTCGACGCACGCGAGCACGAAGAATCTTGAGATTCACCATTTTGAAGTAAGGGCTGTCAAGTTTTGAGTGTGGGTTTTTATTGAGTAACACTAAAATCTACGCTGTCGCGTCTTTTGTTTAACAGTTGAGAATATTTTTTGTATCATGTAATATTTGTCACATTAAAGAGATCAAGTATAAAACCAGTCCGTGCACCGACCGGTGGGGTCCACTTTCACACCTTATCCCAAAATTTGGCATATACTAGTCTACTTTTTGCGGTATTCATGAGGACGTAAGAAGTAAAAGCTGTTTTATGAACCTAGTTGCAATAATGTTTTTTTTTTCCCGTGTATAACAACATGTTGCTTGTACTGTAAATATGTCTTTTCAAACCTGTTTCTCCCCCCGCATTGGGACTAATACATTTTTTTACCTCCACTTTATAGTTTATTTTTTATGTAATATTGTGAAACAATTCAATTAATAAACTCCGCGCTGTGTAGCAGTAAATTATGTCTTGCAGCTCTGTCTCAGCAGTAAGGACGACTAATTTTTATTATTATAATATGAAAAAAAAGTAAGCTCGTACTTATTTTATTCAACATCTTATTTTTAAAGATGCTAAGGCTGGTTAAATAATGTGCATTGCCTTGGCAGGTTAATTGGTTCCCTGTATATTCACCTGTGCATTTCGCTGTGTATCCCCTTAAGACGCATTGGTCCCGATGCAACTACAAAAGGCACACGTACCGCACACTGTTTCACTGACCTACAAAACGAAGCTGTTTGTAGCTCGAACCAGTGTGTTCTATTATTTACTTGTACAGGTGTACAATATTGTATTTTTTATTACGATTCTTATTGAACAAGGGACCGAAGCGAATGAAATTTTCCGTTTAAACTACGGCAAAAAAATCGTTTTTCCGGTGTCTCCCCGGCTGACCTCAACAGGTTGCATTTATCTCTTAAAAACTTAAACTCACAGAACTACAAGTAATCTATGTTCAAATTATGCAAGTAATATTACAACTGAAATGCGAGTTGGTGACTTTGTAAATCCTGTATGTAGGTAAACTCCGGAACTCATCCATCTGATTTAAAACATCCGTTCTATGTCATGTACATGGTCATGGAACGGATATAAGACAATATTTAACCCCGCGGCTCCGCCTGTTTTATTACTTGCAAAGAACCTAACGACCTTCGTGTAGTGTGCGTATTATTATATACAAGATTAGGTACACTTTGCAAAATAAAATAATTATGTAAGCTTAAAACTAATTTAAAACGCGGGGCCATTTTTTAAATAAATATTATAAAGAGTAAAAGTCTGTGATATTGTGAGTTTGTGTGTTTTGGGTAATGTCCGGAAGCTCTCACCCGATTTCAAAAATTATTTCACCTGTGTGTAGAATGGACTTACGGAATGGTTATAGGCTATGATTTATCCGGCGGGTTTGCTTGCGTTCTTTGCAATACGCGGGCGTAGCCGCGCGGGCAGCTAGTGATTTAACACTTCGACTGCCAGGAGCGCTCTGCGGGCGCCTACGCCGTAATCGCTTTCCGCTACATACGAAGAAAACCACGGGATCGGTTACGAGCGTAGAGCGAGCGTAGCGATTCTTGGCAGTAAACGTGTTAAAGGATTCATATAGCGGTCCTTGTTAACATAATGGCTTGATGACGTACGGTACGTACTCAAATGTGATTCATCCCTTTCGATCAAAGTGGAAAATTAAAAATTATTCGCCAAGGGCGCCTTGAACCCGCCCTCTGGAATCGACAAGAAGAAAATAAGAATTAGAATTTTGAAGATTCGTCGCTACTGGCGAAACCCACGGTAGCTCAGTTGGATAAGAGCAATGGACGGATTCCAGAGGTCGCGGGTTCATTTCCCGCTCCTTGCGAATAATTTTTCATTTTTGATTGTAGAATTTCGTTAGCGGACGTTTCTACTTAGTAATCATTTACTGTCTGATTGATCCCTTTAATTAAGATCAATTGAATCATTAGGTGACATCAAAGGAGTAGTGTATGTACTAGTAATTGATTTGAAAGCCTTGATATATGACCAAGCTATAGTTTGATAAGTAATAATAGGACTGTTTAGTTCAGTTGGTAGTAAAGTGGCTACGAAACTGACAGACTTGAACTGATTATATAATTATATTATAACAGACTAATGGCCGTTGGGGCGGAAAAGTTCTCGAGCGGCGACCACGTACCGGAGAATGCAGCGTGAGCAGACCCCCCACAAGGTGGACAGATGACCTGGTAAAGGTCGCGGGAGTCCGCTGGATGCGGGTAGCGCAAGACCGATCGCTTTGGCACTCTTTGCGGGAGGCTTGTGTCCACCAGTGGACGTCTTTCGACTGATATGATGATGATGAAGATGATGTGCTCTGCCTACCTCTTATTGTAAGACAGGAGTGAGTTTATATATGTATCCGTGCAAGTCAGTATACGCTCCAATAATAGCAAAGCTATTAGGTCATCTCTGGTCTTAGCGAACTAGCGACTAATGCAAAACTTAAAAGGATTTAAAATGCATGAAGTCCATATGTCCTCGCTTCTACCGCAGAGCGAAGCAATCTCGTGCGGCTTGGTACATATTATATTGGTTTGAATCTTTATTCCGTAAAGGTAACATCGCTGCTTTTAAAGAAGAATTTCAAAAGAACTAGCGATGTCCTTTTGCAAGGAGCAAGGGAACAACTGTGGGCAGGCATAGCATCGTTGACATTTTATCACTTATAGCTGTCGAAAAGACATTCGTCACGTTCCGACAAGTATGCGAGTCCGTGTAGGATGGCTTATCAACTACGATAAGTGATAAAATGGCAACCATATAAGGCTCGTTGCTGGCAATATTGCCAGCTATATAGCAACTAGGTTACTCCTGGTGACTTTGAGAGTGGCATTAAGATCAATTGGTATTTTTACACTACTGCTCCGAAAAAATTCCGCAATGTTTTCTGGGTTAACGCATGTGTAACTTGCTTTTTAGGATTCCAGACCAGAAAGTTAATAAAGAAATACTTACGGTATGACTGCCGACTGTCCGTGTCTGTCGCGAAAAAACACGGCCTATTACCCCTCTTCTGTGGTGCCCCCTAAGGGTTGCTCCTCAGACCAGGCTTCTAATGTGAAGTTATTATCATCATGATCATAAAGACGTCTACTGCTGAACATATGGGCCTCCTCCAAAGAATGCCAAAGTGATCGGGAATGCCAAGGTAATCAATCTACCTCGCCGCATAAGTTTAGCTATTCGGAGGGATAGTTCTGCTGCGGATACCCTCAGTTTTGATGCGAACACGCAGATAAACTCCTAGCATTGCCCAGTGGGTGAAGTGATTTGTTTGAATTATAATTCAGGATTTTAGATGAACCCTAATCTATTAATTTATATCACGGAGTCTATGTATAATCAATATAATTAATAGAGTTGCAACTGGGATAAATTTGCGTGTTTTTTATTTTTATTTTATTTATTTTTTATTACCTTTGTTTTTTGTCACAAATAAATGTTTTCAATTGAATTGGATTGAATGGAATTGGATACCCCTCAAAAAGTAATAAAAACACAGGATTTATACCTGTACAAGGTATACCGGGTGTACAATCCAAATGGGTCAGTATGGTGAAAACGGAAACTATGAGAGATAGCGAGACCTGTTCTTAGGAACCATGACGTCGATTTTCGATTTAATAATAATTACATTCAAACTTTTTTATTAACTCTCATACATAACCAGGAATCGATATTGATTTTGACCAGGTTCGACCCATTACTGACCCATTTGGATTGTACACCCTGTATACTGTGTTTTTTAACACACCGCTGACGTTAGAACCCAACTGATTACGGAGGTGGAGCAAATATGACGCCTTTGACGGCGAAACACGAAGCTTGATGCTGCATAATACATCGTTACGAACTGGAAGTCAAGTTGACACGACAAATCACATCGAATTTTGATACCACGTACATTTCTGCGCATTGACGAACTATTTTTAGTTTTATTATGTAAGATACGTTCAAAATATCGGGAGATCTGTTTCACTCGACATGTAGTACAAATACACTATTTAGTGGCTCTGTGCGCTGTAGAACTCGCGAGTATGTTTGTTTGAATAGTTACGCGCGTTAGAACAATTAAACTATCATTTTTCCATACAAAAGGTGACAATTAGACTTACCTGACGCGCGTAAAATGCGTTACGCGATCGATCTGCAGAACAGCCGGACAGCGAGAACATCCATCCGTTTGCTTCGCTTACTCATTTAATGAATATGTATAGCTAGCACGTTCTGATTTGATAGCGACGTGTTTCGTGTAGTATTCGCTGTCGTGCAGGCTATGCTAATTTAAGAAAGAAAGAAAGAAAACATTTATTCGTGGACAAAACTGGGTATAAAAACAAAACACAGTAAACCTAAAAGGCCAGTCCACGAAAAGGCCCCGACTCAGCATGGTGCTAACCTAGAAGGCCGGCGCTGGTCTTCCGTCGGAATTTCTAATAACGAGCGCATCATCATCATCCTAGCGCTATTCCCGTGTAGAGCCCCTAAAGGAGCCCAGGGTCATAGGAACAGAGGTCAAGATTTGGCATAGGAACTAGTTTTACGAAAGCGACTGCCATCTGACCTTTCAACCCAGAGGGAAAACTAGACCTTAATGGGATTAGACCGGTTTCCTCACGATGTTTTCTTAAACCGAAAAGCTAACGGTAAATATTCCGTACATAAGTTCCGAAAAACTCATTGGTACGAGCCGGGATTCGAACCCACGACCGCCGCTTGAAAGCCGCATGCCTGAACCACTAGGCTACCGTAGCTCACTGTAACATTTGGTGTCGAGAACCTGGGTCCGTGGGCTTCCAGTGCGCAAAAGTTATTTGCGTAAATCGCAAAACGTCTGGTTGACGTACCTTGGTGACGGAAGAGCTGGTGGCTTTCTCATGCAACGCATCAGCATTGCAATTAAGAGAAGAAATGCCACCAGTATCCTCGATACTATTCCGCGAGGGCCTTTTTCAGATTCAACTGCATTTAGTTAATGTTAGTTATCATCTTCATAATTATCCTGTAAGTTTTGAAATAAAATATTATATCTCTTTAATCTTATATACTTATATTACGGTATTTTATTACATCTAAAAGGCTATAGCAGCATATTAGAATATTAACCACTGCACGCGGATAGTCCGGAGGTTCCTCTTTCAGTCGCACTGAGGGGTAAACACGTAATGTTTTGAACGCGCGTAAGGTAGATCCAACTGTCATTTTTCCATACTAAAAGTGACATTTATTTAATTATTTATTTATTTAAACTTTATTGCACAATACAAAATAAAGTACAAATGGCGGACTTAATGCCACAAGGCATTCTCTACCATTAAAACTTAAATGAAAGCTTAATCCAAGATAAACTTATATCAAATACATACTGAAATAAACATACACATATACAAAATAATATACACTAATATATAATATACACAATTACTACCTTTTGTACCTAGTGAAAAATACTGTTACGTCCACGGGGTGGGTAACGTGATAGAAAATACACGAGTTGATCACTAATTAAAAGGAATGCAAACTTTATTACAAAATTACTAATTAACAAGGCTTGCTTAATAAATCACTTCACTATGACACACTTTTCACTCGCTTCGCTTTGAGATTCGCTCTGTTCGCAGTTTAATTCCAAACTCTCCTCCGCTGCGTTGGCGTGCGGCTTATATATGCGGAGACCTTCGCACTAGAACATTCCGGAGAAATCTTGAATAATCGGTCCAAGGTCCAATTCTAGGAACGGCGACCCCTCGGTTCGTGAATGTTCCAAGCGTCCAGATTGTTCGATGCTCGTTCGACCCGAATATGCAGTCCCTTTCTAGTTGTCTCTTTCACACACTTCTCGAACCTTCTCAATCTAGATGTCTCTCTCTAATAGTGCTGTCTCTTTCACTCCTTCGAGAAATTTCTCCATATACTGAAGTGTACTTCAAAGGCCCATAAGGGGTCCTGAAAACGCCTGAAAACGGGTTTTCAGGTTATTGCGCCATCTGATAGAGGCTGTCCTGAAACGGACTGAAAACATGTTTCAGGCGCCTGAAAACAACGGCAACTAGGGTGAATTTTCAATCTTCTAGTATGTGGAAGAGCCACCTCTGAAACGGCCTGAAATCACTTTTCAGCCTGCTGAAAACCCTTCTTAAGCATGGAAAATCAAGAATGAAGTTTATTCTACCGGCGCAACAATACTATGATGTGAACTATCTTACGCGCTTATCAGAAAGATACTTGCGTAACTTGCGCTTGAAAGTCAATTTGCTTTGTGCTTGGCGGATAGTTAGCGGAAGAGCGTTCCAGATTCGAATTGCCTGAACGGTAAAAGAACCAGACATAAAACCGCACCGGTGAGGGAGAACAGACAACTTCAGGCTACGGGAACTGTGGAGTACGCCTCCGGGTCGGGCAGTAACAAAAGTAAATTTGGCCCTGAGATATTCCGGCGCAGCAGGGTCAAATAGAAGGGAATACAGTGTGCATAGAACTCGTAATGACCTGCGTTCACGAATGGGGAGCCAGTTTAGTCTACGGCGAAAAGCGGATACTTGCGAAGTCCAAAAATAAATCGGATATACCTGACGCACTTACTATGCCTTACGTGATCAAACTGCTGACCTCGGTAGCTTAGGCACGCCTCGCTGCCCGCGCACCCTAGATTAATTTTCTTTTATAATGATTTTGTTTGTACGTATATTTTTATAATCAACTTTTACTGTAACAATCCATCCATACGAATATTATAAATGCGAAAGTGTGTGTGTTTGTTTGTCCGTCTTTTACGGCAAAACGGAGCGACGAATTGACGTCATTTTTTAAGTGGAGATAGTTGAAGGGATGGAGAGTGACATAGGATAGTTTTTATCCCCGAAATCATTCCCTAAGGTGGTGAAATGGGGGGGGTAAAAGTTTGTATCGAGCTGCGATATAAACGAGTTCCTAGCGGACGGAGTCGCGGTCAGAAGCTAGTGTTGTATAAAGTCTTAAAGGAATACAGGACAATCGTTTCATTCATCATTTATATCAGAAGGCACATAGATATTTACTGATAGTGATAATAAAACTTCACGAATGTAGGTATCCACCGACATTTATCCAAAAAGATACCGAAGATTAGTGCATCTCGTTTTCTCGTGCGTGGGTGTCAAAAAAATATTTCAAACAGGGCGTATTTTTTTTATCGTGGCGTCTCTCTATTCGCAAATCCACAATGTCGCTCCAACCCATTGAAATCAAATTCGAAAGCAGAATGACGTCTAGATCTTATCGGAGTATTTTAAATTACCCCTACATTCAATGTTATGGTCAGATACTGTTTACGTCGACAGACTTACATCGTAAATTCTCCATATTAACCCATCCAAAACGGATTAAACCTTTATATTTATAACATTTTTCGGCTTGTTATTTCACTGTTCACCAGAGAGGTAACCACGTTATGTTTCGATCGCCCGTTAGGACAATTTAACTGTAATTTTTCCATGTACAAAATGACGTATAAATCTATCTAACGTTCGTACAACGCGTTAGGTGATCGACCTGCAAAGGTCACGTAACGTTTCAAACGTGCGTAAGAACAATTTAACTGTATTTTCTCCATATTAAATGTGACCTTTAAATCTACCTAACGTGCGTACAATCCGTTATGTGATCGACCATAAGTAATCACCAGGTCGCTCACGTAACGTGCGTCAGGTAGATCTATAAAGGCCGAGCCACACCGGCTACGTGTGCAGCACGTATGCGTCGACGTCAGCGTAGACGTGCACAGCACCCCTGTCACACCGGGTGACGCGCGCGTCTACGCGCGTGTCTACGGCGTACGTGCTACAGAGAGCTGCACACGCAACGCGTGCGCAGCTCCGCGGCGTACCAGCCGCCATTTGCATTCCATTACTTATAATATTAGCATCTTGTTCGATAGCAGTTAGTCTGACGAAGGAGAAGCACTGTTCTTACTGTTATTTAAAGGTACTTCTGCGACATCCAAAAGGGTTTGGGTTTATAAAATTGACGGAAGAAGTGGAGAACACAGTGAATAACACAACTTATGTCGTGAACTTGAATCACACGAAGATATTCGATGTTTTGGTATTTCCACATGTCAAGAGATTCTTTTGAAGTTGGTCTCGTATTTTATTATAGAGCAAAATTATTTGAAAACACGACAAGACTTTAACATACAAGCTTGGACTCCCGATTGATCACAGAATAGATACTCGTAATGATTGATGCACCGATTTGTTCCCATATAAATTTTTTGTATGCCATTTTTGTGTGTGTCTACCTAATGTTATAAATACACTCATATTGTCGAACAGCATCAATTAGTTTTCCTTTGGTCGCCATATTCATAATGGAAACCATCACGCGCACCAGCGAATTTGTAATTTAATACAAGAGAGCTGCGCGTACACACGCGCAGCACTGAGCTGTGCGTGTCCGAACCGGTCCGGTGTGTTATCTCATAGGGAACGTCGACCAATACAACGTCATCACTGCACGCAGCGAAGCGACGTTGCCGCTCCGCTCCGTGTACGCATGCACGCAGCACGCAGCCTGTTTGTCTGCCTGGAGCTGCGCTGCGTGCACATGCGTTGCGTGTGCGTGCACGTCGATGCACACGCATCCGGTGTGTCATGTCGTATGGGGATTCGTACATTGCAACGCAGTGGTGTACGTGCTGCACACGCAGTCGGTGTGACTCGACCTTAAACGTCACTTTTAGTATTCAGTATTGTATAAACAGAGTTAACAAATTATTTATTTCAATTATACTCCTTTGGAGTTTCATTTAATTGTAACGTGACCAATGTACTTGCTTTGCTGAAACGACTTTCTACTTTGCTTTCACGCAGAACTAGTATTTCGTTAAAAAGCTTCAAACTTTTCCTTCGCTCTCTGTAGGTATACATCCAGTTAAAATCCTCACCAACTTTTTCCGCATTCCTCTAATGGATTCAATTAAAATTCTGTTTGTAAGGATCTCCGTGGAAATCCTATCCGGAGCAAGAAGTTGCGAGCGCACAGATATTATTAATTTATCAGTGAGAGGGAGGTTGTTTGCGTAACACTTACAACTCAATCAAAGGCGTCGTGATTGAGGAATCGATCGACAGTTTGTGCAGTGGTGAGAGAAGCGCGACTCTTCTGTAGTTGGAGCGGTTTTCTAGACTTTGTGAAGAGAATTGATGATTTCAGTAGCCTAGTTGACAGTGACCCTGCCTACGGTGCTGGAAACGAAGCAGAATAACGAGGATAACGTATGCTATCGTGCAACCTACACCATATTCATATTCATTTATTTACTCACAATATAAGATTACATTATAAATTACATGTCAATTTAAAAGAATCTCTATTGTGATCGTCAATAACATACAATAACATTCCACCTACCTATTATTTGTTTTCGAATCCCGGAAGGGCATATTTGTGTAATGAGCATGATTATTTGTTGCTAAGTCTTGGATGTTTTCTGTGTATTTAAGTATATCTATTAAATACTAGCTTCTGCCCGCGATTTCGGCCGCGTGGAACTCTTTACTTAATTTATATAATTAATTAATTTATCATCATCAATAAGTACGATAAATGAACATGTAACCATGTCTACATAGGTATAATTTATTGTATATATTAAAAATATACATAGACATAGATTTCCCTTTTTTACGTTGGGGAAGTGCCTTTACGCATCCCGCCCGCCACGGGGAGGGGGGCCGGGCGGGTATGACGGACTAACCGCGGCAGAGGCCTTGGACTACCGTCTAAAAAACCCAACGAGTGCCAGCTCCGTCAAGGGAGGGGGATCGCTTTCCGCATTCGACCACGTACGTCCCGACGCTTGTTATGATATAAAATATGAAAAATCGATATATATATATATAAAATAAATGATGTAAATTATACAATTTCCTGTTCAAATACAAATGAGGTAAGTGTAAGTTGCACGATAAACAAATGTTATCCTCGTCATCTGCAGTAAGTAACATTAATTATCTGATTCCAGTGATCGTATTTTTTGTAGCATTTTCTGTAATAATAATAATAATCTTTAAAAGTTAAGATTGTGCTAAGTAATTAAGAAAAAAATGTGTGTAAAACTATTATTGCAATAAACAGTTCAATTTTTTTTTTTTTTTTCTGTACAGCTTAGTGTTGGTAACGGAATCAGTGTAGATAATATCAATCAAAATTGTTAATTAAGGTTAACGTTAATAACGTTCATTAAGCATGATTGAATTTATTTATACCAATTCCGTTACCAACACTTACGCTACACCAAAAATGCTACAAAAGTTACGATCACTGCTGATTACCCTAACATATGTATTTAACTTAAATCTCACGTCGCGTTATAAACTTACTCTTCTAAACGCAATATTATCTTCTTTGTTCCAATAGGCATCTAACTAACTCTATAAACTGTAAGGTGGGGGAAAGCATACATTCAATAAGGAGTCATCAAAGTTATTGCCCAGTTTGCAATACCAAGCCTCGAGTTAGAGAGGGCTTTATTAGAATTAAAAGACGCATCAATATCGGCTGGTTGGAATTTTCGTCTCTTTGCTACACATTTACTTACGAAATTGCGTAAAAGGGACCTAACATAGTTAGCTAAAGCACATACCGATTCCATTAATGATACTAAAATAACATTCGGTTCACGAGGCATAAGTTGACTTAAAGGTGATATAACTCAAAGCTTTTCTTAACAAATATTGCATCATTTCTGCGAAGCTAAAATTTTAAATAATATTAGTAAATTTACGGTACCTACTAATATCAGTTTCAAGGCATGAAATGGCAAAAATAACGACTATTTGAAATATAAATAGAGATTCAACTTGAATTAGGGAAATCATATTTCAGAATTCGAAAGAGATATTTTCCATTATTTATTTAATCGTATGGCTTTACTTCGCCTCTATTTTGCCATCAATATTTGTCGCTTTCCATTATGCGCTTTTTATTCAAGATGTCATTTTATAAATCGTTTCTTACGTCGATTTTCATGTTGTCGAAATATTCTATCATAAGTTCATTGCTTTTTTATATATTTAAACAACTTTTCATCTTTAATCGTTTCGAATTGGTCCCAAATCGTAGCATTCATCGAATTAACTTTCATAGAATGATTCGTTATTTATAGTATTAAATTACCGAAACACGATTGACTGTTGGTACTTTCCATATATTTTTATTGCCACGATCAATGTTTCACAGCAGTAACGTAATTAAGCCTCAGTAAATTAATAAATAAATCGATTCTGGCGCTTCACCGGCCGCAGCCGCGGCATTCTCGCTTCGCTCGCTCGGCTCGCGCGCTGTAGGGTTGCAGTTCTTCCTAACACTCCTCGCTTCGCTCGACGTCATACCAGGGGCCGTAGACAAGGTTACAATCGACAAGCGCTAACGCCAATAGAAAACTAATAAAATGTATGGGAATGACAGATGTTAACGAAAAGTGTTTCGTCGGCATCTGTCTTTCCCATACATTATATTATTTTCTATTGGCGTTAGCGCTTGTCGATTGTAACATTGTCTACGGCCCGCACTGACCTGCCTTAGAGTAGAATAGGAAGGTAATCCGATGTCCAGAGATACGTCCAAAATTTCGATGAAATGTACTCCGTTCGTTGAAACTTATTATGAAGTATAGTAACACACCGGTGAATGCAAATAAATATTTTCATAATTTCAGTCAAGGGTAAAAACGGGAAAAAAACGGTAAAGACGCTCCGCTGTCTGTCTGTCTGTCCGTCTGTCACCAGGTCTCTGTCTGTCCAGGTATCTGTATCTCGATACCGTGATAATTAGACCGTTGAAATTTTCACTGATGGTGTATTTCTGTTGCCGCTATAACAGCAATTACTAAAAAACCGGCCAAGTGCGAGTCGGAGTGGGGCCCCATACAACAGACACGATTTTTTTGCCGTTTTTTTTTTCTACTTTATTTATTTTATTATTGATAGCAACGGAAACCATTTTCCGATCAGATATGGCGAATCCCATGGTGTATAAAAAGTTTCATCAAATTCCAGTATGCTGTTTTAAAATGAGATAAAACAACGTTTGCATGGAAAGTCAACGGGTCGACCTTTCTGGGGACTCTTTACAGCTAGGTGTCCGTTGTGTAAACACAGCTTCGCACGATACGGTGGATATTCACCCTAACGCTCGTTCGAAATTTCAAACTTCACCATTCTATAAAGGCAGGTTTTTAGTCTCTCCTTATGATTTAATTCTCGCACAAAGGGATCTTAATTCGTTTAGTGTAATTGAATTTTACAATGTGTAATTGAATAAAATCGGATTACTCGTGTCAAAAGGCACTCGTGGTTGGTTTGATTGAGGCATGCAAATATTTACCAAGCCGAGGGGAAGGGAGGGTCGATTGTGGTGAACGAATGAATCTGTGTGTACATAGAACTCTCGCCCGTATAACTGCGCCGTGGTCTTCCCATGCTTCTCCCTCTTTCTATCTTTCCTTTCATGATGGTTTTAAGAAAGTTGTCGTGCCGTATCAAATCAACCAATCATTTACCCCCTTGGTGTGCTGATGGTCTTCAAGATCGCTCTCTTCTTTTAAGGGTTTCGCTGTCCGTCTGTCTGTCTGTCACCAGGCTGTATCTCAAGAACTGCGTCAGCTAGACAGTTAAAATTTTCACAGATAATGTATTTCTGTTGCCGCTATAACAAAAAATACTTGAAACGAAATACAATAAATATTTAAGGGGGGCTCCCAAACAACAAACGTGATTTTTTGCCGGTTTTATAGATAATGGTACGGAACCCTCCGTGTGCGAGTCATCTCAATCTTAGTAATAGGGTCCCGTTTTTACCCTTTGGGTACGGAACCCTAAAAAATAATATTTTACTATCTAGAGTTGGATATTTTTTACTCATAACTTTTTTTATAGATTACGGATCGTATTGAAGACACAGGCTGTCAAAAACAATATTTTTCTTTAAAAACTAAGTCTTAACCGATTTCAATTCAGAATGCGATCAAGCTACGTACATAATATAATAATTCCTTTCCACTTTACCATTTGAACTGCTTTCCGAGAACAAATGCGTTGATAATTACAGAAAAACCCCAAATCGAAGAATTAAAGTGACATATATTAGGACGTTTACCTTACTTGACTTAAGTTGGGTAAGGCTCTAGGGAAATATTATTGAAATGGTGAACTTTTAAACACGTTGGGAGTGCTGCCACGTGACTGTATAATTACGCTAACAAAAATAAAATTATTTTGGCAGAAATTATTATGAATTGAGTTACTCTCAAAATTATTTTGAGAGTAACTCAATTCCATTCTTTCATTACTATGCTGAAGGCAATTTAAGAATTTAGATGTGGTTGTTTACAATCAAATGTTTCAAATATAGTAAAAAAAGGTGATTTGTAGAGACATTTGATTTATCAAAATACTTACATTATGTTGTTTCACACAAGTTTAATTGGAAAAAATCTTCGTTATGGCTATTTATTTCGGTTTGGCATATATTGGTAGCGTACTTTTAAAAGAAGAAACATCGTTGGCGCATGATATATCAAATTATGCATGAACAAACACTAGATCATAGCGAAGGATTATCTTAAATTGAGATTAAGCCTTCGGCTACATTTATTTTCAAGCTAATACTAAACTCAATATTAATATTTTAATATTCGTTACGACTCCTCTGGAGTCCATAAGCGACGTTGTCTGATTTCCATCAAGCCGTATGCTTGTTTGCCACCATCATAGTATTTATAAAACCCAACTCCGTTTATCTAGCAACGCTCAATGTTCAGATAAATCGTTTAATGGCGCCTCCAAATTGAGACTTCAGCAATTTTATTATAGCAATTTGATCATAATGTGGTACCCAGAAACGAGCGGCATTTTTATAAGACCACGACCCTAATATTAATTCCGATTCTCTTCATATTGCTGAGTCATTCTTGTGCGATGTGCCGACTTTCATTGCAGTGTATTCCATGATATTGAAACAGACAGAAACAGAAAAATATTTATTGCCCCAAATAGAACCTTAAATATACAAGTACACATGAAGTAATAAAACTAAACAAAAATAACTTAAGGAACTAAGTAGTGGGCAATGGGTCCCAGTCTCAGCATGTGCCGGGCAACGCGGCCCGGCGCTGGTTTTCAGACTGGTCCCTAGCTGGACCTCGGTCGGTCACAAAGTAAAAAAGGTACTTAATATTTAGAATAAATTCAAGTAAGAAGAAAAAATAAAATAAAAAATCAATGAGTCTGTGCTCCTTTCCGATAGAGATATTATACAAACACGAGAGAAAGGAAAAAAATAAATTAAAAAATATAAACAATTAACAATAAGAATATCTACCAATTAAAAATTGTGTGGTGTGTGTGTGTGTGTGTGTGTGTGTTTGTGTGTGTGTGTGTTCGTGTGTGGGTGTGGGTGTGTGTCTCTATGAGGGAGTATAAAATCTGCTTTGTAAGGTGATTAGATGCGCTTGGACTAATCGCTTGTATTTTGCCAGTGGTATAGGTTCTCGTAGGGGTGGTGGCAGATCATTCCAAATTTTGGCGGCGGCAAATTTGAAACTCCCTCTATAGAATGCTGATTTGTGTTGAGGTATTAAAAGTTTAGTGCATCTTCTCAAAAGCCTGGCCCGTGTATCTTTAATCCATTTTAGTTTTTCAAAAAGGTAGTAAGGCTTTTGAAAATCTAACACTTTTCGGACCGTATATGCCAAATGCAGTGTTCTGCGGTTGTCCATATTTAACAGTTTCCTTTCGTTTAAATATGGAGTAATGTGCGCACGTTTGGGAACCTCATAACAAAAGCGTACACACGCATTTTGTACTCTTTGTATGGACTTCTTTGTTACAGCTAGAAGTCTTGGTCCATAAACTATGTCAGCGTAATTAAAATGCGACAGAACTAGAGATTCAACCAAAATTTCCCTGACCTTCACTGTGAGATATTTACGAATCCCGTACAGCACTTTCATTCGGTAAAAGGCATTCCTAATCTTCATGTTCACATGCTCTACATATCGTAATTGGCCATCCATGACTATGCCAAGGCTTTTTGCATTTTCCACTTGAGAAATAGGCTCGCATCCGACTGCAATACTTGGGTTTTGCTCTTTAATTTTAAGGCGTTGCCATTTATTCCCCACAACCATAAATTGTGACTTAGTCGGGTTTAAAAGGAGGTTATTTTTGTTAGACCAGGCCGCTATCAGCTCCAAATCCTCGGTAATCTTTCCCAGCGCGCTGTCTAGATTGTCCGGTGTAAAAGAATGATATATTTGGGTGTCATCGGCGTAAAAATGTGCATTACAAAATTTTAGATGTTTCACGAGATCGGCTGTGTATAAAATAAAAAGCAACGGGCTTAGAATCGATCCCTGTGGTGTACCGCGACTGATTGTTCGTACATCTGATTTGATCACTCCGCCTTGATCTGTTTGTATTTCTACATACTGTCTTCGGCCGACGAGGAATGACTGGAACCATTTCCGTGAAGATGAAGAGATGCCGTAGTATGCCATCTTAGAGAGCAGCAATGACGGATTGAGACAGTCGAAGGCGCGCGAGTAGTCTAACAATACAAGAATAGAACCCATTCCTTTGTCAGATGCTGCAATGATGTCATCCGTAACGTTTGCCATCGCGGTAGCCGTACCGTGTTTTCCGCGGAATCCTGATTGTGTGCTGGGTAGTAGATTATTTTCCTCTAGATATTTTGTCAGCTGCTCGCAGACAACTCTTTCGATGACCTTAGAGAGCACTGGGAGCACACTAATAGGGCGTAAATCCTTATAGTTCTCAGTCCTATTTGATTTAGGTATTGGCTTGACCCTGGCCAGTTTCCAAGCGTCAGGAAAGGTATTAGTTGAGATAGATAAATTTACGATGTGCGTTATTAGTGGTAAAGTGACATCCAGAGTGAGACGAATCATTCCTACTGTTATACTGTCATGGCCACTCGCATTCGTTGTAATGGACGAGATTATTTTGTGAATCTGATCTTCTGTGCAGCTTTCTATGTTAAATATATGGTCATTATTTTTTTTATTTTTGAAAAGAGCCTGCATTTCGTTATTTGTGTCTGCATTACCAGGGAGTGCAAGGAAAAAATCATTTATTTCGTCAGGATAGCACAAATGCTGGGGAATTGACGGCTTATCTGCGTCGCCCAGAGAAGAAGAGTTCTTTAGGTATTTCCACATTTGTCTTGGTCGCGATTTATTATTGTTTACGTAGAAAGTATAATAAGCGGACTTTTCTCGTTCCAAAGCTCCCGCTGTCAAATTCCGTAGATCCTGATAGTACTTTCGATGCGACTCTTTTTCCGTTTTGCGCGCTCTCTTCAATGCAGTATCACGTAGGCTCATCATTAGTTTAATATTATCTGTAATCCAAGGATGGGATTTACAGTCGGTGCACAGTCGACGTACCGGTGCATACTTGTCGAAGAGACTGATAAGCAGGTCGTTAAATCGGCTAACTTTGTCATTTAAGTTCTTGGTATCTCTAATTTCCCACCAAGGCATACGCCTAAGATCAATGTCAAAATTTTCCATGTCAATTTTGTCCAATAGCCGTTTATAGATGTAAGTAGGTGCAAGTTTTGGCTTGGCGATTAGTAGTTCAACCAACACCATCGCATGATCGCTAAGCGCAGGGTTGTGATGTACATGTAACGTTTTACACATGTTAGGGCAGTCTGTAATGACCAAATCTAATAGTGTCGAACATCCGCCTGTAATCCTGGTCGGTTCGTTCACCAGTTGCTCCAAGTTTCGTTGGGTTAGGAATGTTACTAACTTTTTCGTATTTGGCATGTCTTGCAATTGTATGTCAATGTTAAAGTCAGTAAGTAAGAACACGGTTCTATACGATGCAAACATGTCCAGTGATTCGTTAAGAGCGTCGATAGCGTTATCAACGGATACCGACTCTGGTCTATACGCTGTACCTATTGCAAAACGGCCCACGCCACGAATTTGCAGTTCTAACCACATTTGCTCGAGGGTTGCTGAAGGGTGTGGTTTTATCTTTATTTGCAAGTTTTTGCGTACATAAAAACCCACTCCACCTCCTCTCAACCCACTTGACCGTGGGTTACTTTTTAAGGTGTAGCCCGGTAGTTTCGGTACATATTTATCTTCACCTTCTCTCAGCCACGTTTCATTGAGCGCTAAAATGTCAGGTTTGTATCTATCCATGGCTGTATCGAGTTCGTCACGGCCGGTATTTAGTGAACGTATGTTTAGCAAGCCTAAAGTTAAACTGTATGCTTTATTTATTCGGGTCATTGTGCGTCATAAAAAAAAAATAAAAAAAAATTAAAAGGACCCTGTGACATTGGTGGTTTTTGGGGGTTTGTGGTGGTGTGGCGTAGGTATATTGCATGTGATGAGATGACATAGCGGCACACAACTTCTATTTGTTTGTGTATAATAAAAAGACAAATAGCATCAATTAAATTAGTGAAAAAGGCAATGTGAAGATTCGACGTGAGTTTTTGAGAAATATGTTTAGCCATGCTGCACGTAAACAATGATTTTCGCAATATAGAAAAACAGTTAGCGAGAACATTATACATTTTTGATATACAGAGTTTCTTATTTATTATTAGAGTAATGACATCGATTACATGGCCAACTGGGAAAAACAGAGTGCAGTTCAAGGGCGTACTGATGTACTCACAACATATATAAATTATCGGTACGTTAAACATTTTGGATAAAACTACGAAAATATTACAGTTTTTAAACAAAATACCATCCTTATTTATTTGAAGCTGTAGGGTCCACACCGAAAACACGTAGCACTTCTTTTTCGTACTGGATTCGGACTGATTTACTGTCGTTACTATCCGTTTTTCTAGCGTAAATACGGCCTTCCCTTGTCCATACGAACTTCCAGCCAGCGGCGCTACCTGCCTGCCGAACTTTCCACAAAAGCTTACGGTTGGTTTTCGTTAGCCTTTCATTAAAATAGACTAGGCCGGGGCTGTGTTCTGGCAACCCAATGTTGCTGGTGTCGAGGCCTCGACGCACCCGCGCATTTCGCAGCAGCTCGTCCCGCACCTGCCGCCTAGCGAGGCGCACGACCAGGGGGCGGGGACGAGGTCTCGTGCCTTCTTCGTAGCTAGTAGCTCTTAGAGGCCCGACCCGCTCTGCACTGACGATATCCTGTATCTCCAGCGACATGCCTAATTTTTGCGTCAAAGCTTGTGTAATGTGCAGGGTTGACTCTCCTCGATGTTCTGGTACTCCAGCTATCTCCACGTCATTTAGTAGTAACACCTGGTCTCTCTCGTTTAGTTCAGAGTGCATCTGGTCAATTACTTCCTGCATCTCCTTAATATTCTGTGGCGGGCTGGTTTTAACCGCCAGCAGTTCCGCGTTAAGACGGCAATTCTCCTGCTCCAAGTCTTTGACTTTTTTATTGATAAAGGAGAGTTCCGTCTGGAACACTTTCATTTGTTCGCTCAGGAAATCTGTAGTTTCCGAAAATTCTTCCTTTAACCGATCCAAGACGCGCGTGAATTCTTTTTTTATTTCACTGAAAATTTCCTGCTTCGTAGTGCCTAATTTCGAATTTATCAAAACTAAATCGCGTCTAACGCCTGCGAGTTTTGAATCGAGTAAATTCGCCAACTTTTCCATGCTAAACTCTGATGCGGCGGTATTGTTGGATGTCAGGTTCAGGTCTGACGTGCTGCCGTCCATCGTGTTGTTTTGCGGTTCGTCGCATATTGACATATTTGCTTCAGCAGCCGGTGATGGCGAACGTTCATAGTGCTTGCGAACCGGGGTCCCATCGCCCCTTTGCCGCCGGGTGACGTTATTGCATGAAGTGCAGAGCCAGGTGTTCTTTTCATCCTGTACAATTTTTTTAAAATATTCTACTGGTATTCGCAGGCACGCGTAATGATAATTGTGTCTACATCCTGTGCATGAGCAGCTCATTTCTGGTAACTTGATTGAGACATGCCGCGCAGTTCATTTTGGGACGATACTCGAATATTTCTGTTGTCAAGTAAATATTAGCTGCTGACAGCTGATAAGAGACCGGTCACTTCAGGTGAATGACCCTTATACCGGGCGACCTTGAACGCGCACTGCCCGCTTATGCGCTTCGGCTAACGAGATATGTATTTTAAATAAAATGTTTCACTTCACACACTGATTATGGCTAGTTCACTATTAAATTAGAAAAACTGATTACACTGTAACTTTGCTGGCACTGTCAGCTAGATTTTGATATATATTTGATCTTCCCAGGTGACTATTTAGTATTTTTTTTCTTACTTAATAAGTGGGAGCACAGAGACATCGTGTTAACTCCGCGAGCGTACGCGACCGACCGATATTATGTGTAACACGACAGGCAACCGTTAAAGAATCAGCGAAAAAACATATTAAGTACACATTTAACACTTTTAATGTCATCAACATCCTCCTAGCGTTATTCCCAGTAATGCCCATAAAGGAGCCCGGGGTCACCTTTGACACCTTATCCCAAGATTTGGCATAGGCACTAGTTTTACGAAAGCGACTGCCATCTGACCTTCCAACCCAGAGGGAAAACTATACCTTATTGGGATTAGACCGGTTTCCTCACGATGTTTTCCTTCACCGAAAAGCTAACGGTAAATATTCCGTACATAAGTTCCGAAAATCATTGGTACGAGCCGGGATTCGAACCCACGACCGCCGCTTGACAGCCGCATGCCTGAACCACTAGGCTACCGTCAGTGGCGTGCACTTCATAAAGACAAAAAGACACTGCCTACCCTACTATAATTCCGATACCTATCCTTTTAAACTACTTAATTTAAACATTGATCTTAATATCAGTAATCCATTATTCTAAAAATTAATAAGCACTCCATCTACCGGTTGATCATTGTCATCGATAGACTTAATAGTCATCAATGGTATCGCGACGAAGTTTCCACCACGCGGCACTAGCGCCGCTGCGTGCCTTGCACGGCAAAGACAGAAAACATTTCCGTCTAAACCTTTCTATGTGTGCGTCTCCGTGAGTCGTAGTTACGCGGTGACACTGTAGTGGGTCTTCCTATAAATACGAGCACACAATGATACAAGTAACGCACACAATTAGACGCAGAAAGACGGTGTCTTTCGTCTTTCATGGCAATCCGAAACGATGACGCCCGAAGGTTTCCGAATAGTTCCGATGCGATGATTACATGACTATTTTAAAAAGTAGCATTTTTTATGGTAATGTCGTGCAAATACGAGACTATTCTTTTATGCGTTTACAGTATTTGGGTAAGTCTAGTCTATTTACATTTTTTATTCGGCCGCCATTATTTGTTTGTTTTGATGAGATAACAGTTGCCGGCCGGCAAACATTTGTGATTAGTGAAAAAAAAGGATATTTTAAATTGTGAAAGTTTCACGGTGGGTGTGTGTGTACAGACAATGAAAGATGATGCTTTTTCATAGCTGTCTTTTAGCAAGAAAAAAGAGGTGATCGAAAAAGGCCGATGTACAACGGAATTGCAGTTAACACAAACAAGTGGGAAAGTAAACCGCAAATTCAATCCGAAACAATATGATTCGTATTATTGGCTTACGGGTTGCGCCCATAACACATTTTTGGTAGGTACTTAACTTGGTAAGTTAGTAAGTAGATCTTTTTTTGCCTACCCAGTCTCAAATCTCTGTGCACGCCACTGGCTACCGTAGCTTCAAGATTTAACACTTTTAATGTGCTGTTTATTTATATTTAAAAGTATAAGGAAACAAATAAATATAGTAAAAATCAATACAAATATTCATGTAATCTTTTTAATATATTTAGGCACACCTGTCCTTTTTATCAAAAACATATTTTCTGTGCCACTTTATCAATACAATTCAGCAGGATCATAATTAATGTACAGCTTATAAGACACTCTAGTTCCATGTCTTCTCTATATTGAGTCGATAATTACTAAATAAAATTTGTTGTAATATTTCGATACAAAATACGCGTTCAGCAGAAGACGAGCCGGTTTTGGCTCAACGTCGTGGTATAGTTGAGATTATTGAGCTCGACCGAATTGCTTCAAAGTAGTCCACTCAAAAAGGAACTCTACTTTCTAAGGTAAAAGATTTAAATTTCAATGACAGTTTTATGAAAATGTCGGGTATTTTCTAGCGCTCGCGCGAAACGCAATAAAAGCCTGGAACCGGACACTTCTGTTGGGCTCTCTGACGCAACAATCATGATACTCGTAAATGCAACAGACATGTGCCATTCCCTTTTCTTATATATAGTGCCTCGTGCACCGAGCGTTTGAAAATATTATTGATATTGTGATTGGAATTGAAAAGCCTTCAAGGCGATTCAGATGGTTACCTATCGCAATCGCTAAAAAACGATTCCCAACCGTATCGTTTGTCCGAATATCCCGATTAACTCATTACACACACATTCCATTTAACATTGTCGGGATCATTATATTTCTAACCTAATGGTTTCCACACGATAAGTATTTAAAAAGAATCGAAAACTAGGAAAATAGAAATGAAAATTAGGACAAACGACAGGGTACAGTTGGGGAATTAAATTTAGTGATTGCTATAGGATACCGATTTGGATATGATATCAATACGTCAAACACGCCTTCTTTAATTGCGTCCATCGGCCCTCACGTTAACGATCCACCATGCCATAACTGACGGCTCCATATTGCCGGAACGCAGTTTATTTCAATTTGCATTTTAAAGTAAGGAAATTGCTTGCAATGTTGGTCGAAGTCAGGTTCGACCGCTTTGTACGCTACATACCTATATAAATATAATATTATTATATTCGTTTCTAGTTTAACTTATCATGCAGTTGTTTTAATTGTACATATATTGTATAATGTTATGTTATGTTATGGCAGTTAATTTAAATTAAAATAACGTATTGACGTAAAACTGGTGACCGAAGAGCTGGCGGCTTTCTCGCGCAACGCATCAGCATTGCAATTCAGCGAGGAAATGCCGCCAGCATCCTCGGTACAATGCCTCGAGGGCCTTTTTTAGATTTAACTTAGCTTTAATTTAATTTAGTTAATGTTATAGTTATCATCTTGTATATACCTACTTTAGAAAATTAAAATAATAGATAGTTTCTAAGACTTTGGTGACTTACCGAGGTTCGAACTCAATAACTTCGAAAGCATGCTGCCAAATCGGCTGAAGTGACCATCATTATCATATCAGCCGTAAGATGTCCACTGCTAGATATAAGCCTCCCCAAGTAGTGCCATAGCGATCAGTCCTGCGTCACCCGCATCCAGCACTTCCCGCGATCATTACCAGGTCAACAGTTCACGTTGGCGGGGGTCTACTCACCCTGCGTCTTCGGAGTCCGTGGCTGAAGTAGTTATATTCATGATTAAATCCATTAATGATCCGCGTACCGGTCCCCGTAAATACTTACTTTGCCACCTGAATGAAATATTGCATATGTTAACTCACTCCTCAAATCAAAAAAGAGTCAACAAACGAGTATCTGCCTCCTCTAGAGTTGTTAAACACCAACTACATCCCGCTAGTGGTTTAAAATCCTCCAAATGTCACTCCTTGCTGAATTATAAATTAGTGGAGCGTATAAGGGGAGAGCGGTGGTTGGGGGAGGCGGAAAGGGGTTGTTTGCACAGATAATTGTCTAAGCTCCTCAGGGATCGAGTCCATTTCGCTCGATGCATTGAAATGATATTGGTATGTTTCTGAGGCTACTTTCACATAAGGTGGACGCCTTAGACGCGCTTGATAACGAGCAAATCAAATGTTACATACAAAAACGGCAATTAAGATTTTAAGAAAGGTAGAGCACAGCGAAATGTCATCTCGCTCATATTTGGAATGTCCCAACTGGGGTAGGTAGGTAGGGGCACGCGGCGGCGCGCAGATAAGCCACGCGATGACGCGCAGATAAGGCACGCGGTGGCGCGCAGATAAAGCGCGTAGTGACGCGCAGATAAGACGCGCAGATGTGGTAAGCAGGCGCGAAGTTCGAGACGTGAGGTGACGTGTGGTAGTAGGCGCGCAGGGTAAAGTCGAAAAAGGAATTAAAAAATTGTTTCAGTAACATCAAAAAAAAAAAAACAAAATCAAAATAGTTATTTGGTATCTTAAGTTAGGTTTTACAATTTTATGTGGCTGGCCCCTCCAGGTAAGTATGACAATACTAGTGTTAGGAGAAGCCGCTCCGCCCATCCGGAGTTATGCGTAATTTGATACACAAATATAATTTACATTAATTAAAAATAAATAAAAAACAAGAACATTATGCGTGTGTGTGTGTGTGTGTGTGTGTGTGTGTGTGTGTGTATGTGTGTGTGTGTGTGTGTGTGTGTGTGTGTGTGTGTGTGTGTGTGTGTGTGTGTGTGCGTGCGTGCGTGTGTGCGTGCGTGCGTGCGTGCGTGCGTGCGTGCGTGCGTGCGTGCGTGCGTGCGTGCGTGCGTGCGTGCGTGCGTGCGTGCGTGCGTGCGTGCGTATGAAATCGGTATGGCAAATAGACCAGCATGATTCGCAATTTTTGCCTGGAGAATGGCGGAGCGATAAATCTTTTTAAGATCGTCACAAGTGATTTCATAATCGATCGCTGTTTGAGAAGTTGAAGACATTTGTTATGGCATTTCAATAAAAATTTAAGACACGTTAGATAGAAGTCAATATTATTTCGCGTTTGATTATGTTCAATTCATTCAAATAGATGCTACGAGTCAAATTATAAATATATTATTAGACTTATTAGGTACTTAAATATTGTACTGTGAGAGATGATTCAAACAAGTTGATAGTTCCACGTCGTTTATTAGAGTGTCCTATATGGTGCATTACAGTGCTTATATACTAGCATCATAGAGTAGTCATATAGTAGAGAGTATACAAGAGTATACATGCAGATACGTAGGTAGGTATATTACTTATCACACTACACCTTCCCCATCCGAGAAAATAAAATGCATGTATTATAACCATGCATTTTGTTTCCTATTATTTTAATAATAACCACAAGTGCCTCTCAACAGTTATCTTATATTCTTAAAAATAATAAGGAAGATATTACTAACACCTAAAAATTCTAGGACTACATATGTCTCTAATATAAACTCTCCGATTTGTCATTGAAAGCGTTAATTATGAAACTAATTTATTTTCCTTATAAGTCACTGGATGAATACACTTCTCATAATTGCTTTTTTTAAACATTTTAAAAGAAAATATTCATGACACGTAAAATGATTTAAAAATTATAATTATTGTTCCTTCTTTTATATACCTAGTTTGTCAGCAAAAATAATGAGAAAAAAAAATCTATATGTTACAAAGTACTCTAAGTTATTAATGAATGCACGCTTGGATGACGAAACTATGGAAGTAAACTATTAATAATTATTCTAAGATTTAAAAAAACAGAAAGTATTATAAGTAATCTACTTAATATTTTTATATTTATTTTTCTTTATTTAATACCTCTCTGTGTCTCTCCATACAGTGTTATCATATCACATAGTTATGTGTATTATAATCGTTTGTCCTAGGTACCTAGATATTTCTCTTAAATTATGCAGTTATGAGTGCTCAACATTGTCATTAATCAGTGTAAGTAAGTTGCAAATCTACATTATTTAATCATTATTTCTGTATCATTATGACGTCATTGTATTTTTTTTTAATATCCATTTAAATATTTAACTTAAAGTGTGCATCTCAATATGCTTCACTTGTGGCACAGGTACACAACGCATTTACACTTGGTCGGCCGACCTTACATATAATAATTATTTATTTGCTCAGGATACAAGGAAATTATTTACTTATAAGCGCACACTTATACCATTTAATATACCTTTCAGGCAGTTCTTTTAACACCTCCTTTCATTTAAACATACCATGTGTCCAAGGACCTTCACGATTGATACTCGACCGAATCATGATCAGGTTCCAAGGATTCCCTGCCTGCCTTGTATCCTGGTGTACCTTGCGATATACGTTCCTAGTCGCTCAATGGCGCCTCTCGAGCTACCGAAGATCACGAAAGGACATATTTTAATTTCAATTCCTATAACCGTTGCAATGCTCAAAAAAAATCCACTCTAAATCTCTATCACATAATGCACAAACCCTGAAAACATTAACAAATAAGAATTTCAACTACTCTTAGGTGATCAGTCTAATCGTTCAGTGAAAAACTTACTTGTTTAAATTTTCCCAGACACTAACTATTACATTCAAAAAACGAACTACATCAATCTCTTAATTAACATTCAAAACCAAACTACATTATGTTTACCAACCTTCAGGACATTTCATTACACATTCTGTTACAATCATATTTACGATACTTGAAACCTTTAAAATCCAACAATAAAATAGTAACAACATTCCTATACCTTCATTGATGAAACTGTTCATATTCCTACTAACAAGATCCCATTTCACGTACCTAATAATGTAACACTCTTATTTTTATCTTTTATTTATATTATAATTATTACTGTCACATCCGTGTACAAAGTCAAATCCGGTACATATAGATATAAATTGTCGTTATAAAAGAAAATTGCAGAACCTACTAGCTACCTATTTACTAAATAAAAGATTAAACTACGGTATGGTTATAAGTATTGTTTTTATTTAGAACTATACAAAATATTAAGAAGTGTTGTATTAAATCAATTTCCAAAATGGTCATTAATTAAATAAGTAGGTTTGAAATAAAATGTTATTACAATTTAAAAGTATCTAAAATTATGCACGAAGCTTCATATTTTAATTGAAATTTGAGCTGTAATAACAGACGTCGCATGCCAATCCTTTTATGCTAACACGCGCGTCGCTTCACGCCTTACTTGTGTGCTACGATGCAATTACACAATAATGAATTTGGAAGGATAATTTAAGATTCTAATTGTTTTAGAATTATTTTAATACCGTACTTTTAACCATACTATTACATACTAAGTCTCGACATCAAGCGGCATAATATTTATATATTAATCATATTAATTCTAAGTCATTAATATAAAAGACGAGTGAAAATAGCTACGTAATACCAAATACGAAAAGGAAAGTTAGATGTCGTAATACGCAAAAAATTAAATACTCAAAAAAATCTTGCTCTCAGTGTCGGTTCTGGAACTCCCGATTTTTGCCATCCCGTCAAGACATCGACATTCGACACGAACAACACCCAGCTGGACCATAATCCTCGACTCCCCGCAGCGACTCCAATAATAGTACATTCTTAATTTTAATTGCTGGTATGAGTCATTCTCTTCTTCAAGTTATCACTGTCAAGTTTTATTTTAGCTTCGTTTATTTTGCCACTGGTTTTTAATGTTTTATTTTCGAAACAAATGTTTTTTTATTAACACTGGTTTCCACTATCACATGTAAGCTTCAGTTCAGATGTTTTAATATCGTTTATCACGAGCACATAATAATAATAATAAAAGGTCCTTTGTCCTCTTGGTTTAAATAATAGCTAATTGATATTTCTGTTTAAAATTTTAACACTGATAAAGTCACCAAGGTCACTCAAGTTCTTTTCTGGCTGGCGCAGCGCGCCGCCAGCACGGTACGAGGCCGCACTGGCAAGGTCACCATGTACTGTGAGAGATGATTCAAACAAGTTGATAGTTCCACGTCGTTTATTAGAGTGTCCTATATGGTGCATTACAGTGCTTATATACTAGCATCATAGAGTAGTCATATAGTAGAGAGTATACAAGAGTATACATGCAGATACGTAGGTAGGTATATTACTTATCACACTACAATATTTTTTTGAATAAAAAATTCTCAGCTACAGGTTGGGCTAAAATTATTTCGCAGGTCCAGTTCTCAAACTGTTTTTCTATATAGGTTGCATTTCCCAATTTACTCTCGTGAATTTTTGTGAGCAGTTGTTCAATAATTATGAACTTATTTTATCATATTAAATTGTTTTTTTTTTTGGAATATATAGACGCACCATTTCTACAGCTTAGAGAGCCACTAGTTGTCTTTCAGAAAAAATCCAATACAAATATGAATGGAATAATTTGTTTCAGAATAGAAACCCAGGGTTATAAATGCCTTGCCAAAATGAGTTCCAGGTTTTGGGTCTAACTTGTGGATCGAAAACTAATAGCGCTGTGTATTTCCTCGAAATGCTCATAGCGTGGAAAAACTAACTACCTCCGGCCGCCTCCGCACCCAACGCCACGTAACCAGTTACGTGTGAAGAATTATTTATCTACTACGAAACTAGTTACGTACAAAGAATTCTTCTTCCTTGTTGGAAACCTGTTAGGGATCCGTCGAAACTGGCCAAATTCCGAAAAAAATGTCGTAACTAGTTTCGTAGGAAGAAAAAAACCTCTTTGTACGTAACTAGTTTCGTAATCGTAGCATGGTTTCGTCGGAGGCCGAAGGAAACTAACTGATACAACTCTCGGGTTGAAATTTTGGCTCTCCCCTTTCCAGCTCTTAAAAAATACTTGAAAAGGCTTATAACAGGGTTAAGGACTATCTCACTGAAAGAAATGCATGGCCCAAAGCAGAGCCCCAAATAATTTAATTATTCATATAGGTTATTATTCGGTCATGTGTTCTTGTAGAACAAAGCATTATGGTGTTTTTTTTCTTTGTATTCATATTCAGTTTGACTTATTTTAAGTAGTTTAAGAACTGTCATTGTAATAAGAATTAAATTTTTGAATAAAATTGTGACTGTTGAGTTTTTTCGGCGTTTCTTTTTAACAGTGGTCTTCTTTTTCTGAAACGCCGGTAGAATTTTGACTTGTAAAAGTGCCATTACGGGCTACTTGCAGAATGAAATTCATTTATTTCAATAAACAGTCAAGACTCACACAACATAACCGCAAATATTGAACGCCAAATAACATGCGATCAGCGTGCATTGATAACCTCAGCGCTAATCAGCGTTTAGTGTTGGCGGCGTGGCGCAAGCTGGCGCTTCATGACGCCTATTGGTGCGACATGCCGCTCGCTCGCACGGCATGGTCCGCGTGGATTAATTAAAACTTCCCTGTCCCTGTGACAGCACTATAAACAGTTGAGCAACGCAAATCGAACTCTATTTAAAAAACAATACTGCCATGTAGTCTGTAGTTCAAACTATGTCAGCCCTTGCTGATGAAGCAGTTGATACTCAACTCTGTGTTCTGAGTAATAAGGTTGTTCGTAACGGTATAACAAAGTTGGTAAGGCTCGGTTGGAGTACAATGCGCGCAACTCGTGTATCTGTCGGAACTTCGAGACTGTCCGAACTCGGACGTGTGGACATGTTAACAAGTTTGCTTTAAAATGTTTACCTGCGAGTCCGTTGCATAGGTTGCATTAATTATTATGATTTTAAACCAGTTAGGAGAAGGATAGCACACTAAGTGGAAGCCATTATAGGTCTCATTTAGATGCACAAGTGTGGTGTGGGATAAGTTGGGTTGTGAACATCAAGTTAACTTATATTCGAATGAGGAAGTTGAGTAGTATTAACGTAGTAGTCCATAACGTAGATATGAGTATCATGGAAAACGCTCGCTTTTTATATACATTTTCTGGTCATTCATTTAGTTCATTTCCAAATCAAGTAAAATAAATAATGCTGGGCACAAGCCTCCTCTCATGGATGAGCAAGAAGAAGGAACGGGCAGTAGACCCCACGCCGGCCCAGGACCTACGGGTTGGGGACTTCACATACACCTTAGAATTTCAGATGGTAATATGCAATGCACTATGCCGGTTTCCTCACGGTGGTCTTCATTCGCGGAAAAGCTAGCGGTTAATATCAAATGATATCCCGTACTAACGTTAATTTAGTAGGGCAGTTTCAGTCGATAATGTGGACACGCTGGACAAAAGCACCCAATTTTTTTCAGGTACTTGTTAGGTGTTGTGTTCATAGCTTGAAGGGTTTGATAGGAATCACCTCCTACGTCAATACGTCGCTCCGTTTTGCCGTGAAAGACGGACAAACAAACAAACACACACACACACACACACACACACATACACTTTCCCATTTCAATATTAGTATGGAATGATTGCCTGTCTACCTCAAAACACCGCTCGGTTTTAAAATCAAATACACACTTTTGATTTAACACGCTGTCACCACTTGTTTTGGCAGCTTCCTCCCCAAATCGAGGGCTCAACGTGACACCTTTTCATGTGTACAAATGTGCTCTTTATACCTTAGGAGTTATCCACCGTGCTTTCACTAGCTCTCCTCAAGTTTAATAATAAAAGATGCGCTTTGCCACTCGCTATTCCGCTATGAATTCGTGACGCGTGTCCCCACCACCGTGGCAACGTCACTTGTCATGTCGGTCATCTAGTTCTTCGTCATACCCACCTCCCTGCTTTTTCGGTTTTTGGGCGCGAGTCGAAGGAGAGGCGTGAGTAGGCGTCCACATAAACGCGCAGCGTGACCACTTGCAGTAGCTTGCAGTGTTTGGTAGATTTGAAGCAAATTTGATACGCCTTTGGTATGCAAAAATCAGTTGGTAGTATTTAGTATTTTATGGACTGTCAGAATTTCGAATATATTTAATGAAAATCTAGCTGTATTCCTAAATAACAGGGCCTTGAATTAATTTTCTTGTCATTTGTATAATTGGCTAAGGCTACAAATACATAGCACGCAGGCACAGCACAGTTTCAACGTCCATGTCCATCCAAAGGCAAGTAACCAAGTGCGGAGTGTGTGAGTAGAGCAGTGTGTGGCCGAGATGGCAACATCGTGATAGTGCGAGGAGCAGAGCGATAAACAGCACGAGTAGTAGTGTAGCTGAAGACAGGAACACACAAGTTTTCCGAATAGACATTTGTTAAAAAGTAGCATTATTGCGAAATTTCAAAATTTTGGGACACTATTTTCCGCGTAACGAAAATTTGGATTAGTAGAAAACATAAATAGGTTAGTTTCGTAACTTTACTTAGTCGAAACCATCACGTTATCGCGTTATCCACTTTAATCAGCTTTTGACTCTCGACCGCTCGAAAATAAAATAAAAGTAAATACGTTTGTAGTGTCAAAATGGCAGGCACTTGCTTTCTACCAATAGAATTGAATAAAAGTGGTCAATAACACTCGATTTTCAATTTTCTATCGCTATTTCAAAATAGCAGTTCATAATTTATGACAGTTTTCGAGTGAAAGAGTCAAGCGCTCGAAAGTCAAAAATCAGTCCCCTGACCTCGATCACCCTGGGGAATTAGCGGCAATTATTTTATATTCAACTAGGGAAAAAATATAAAATTCGGTTATGGCGCTTCGCCAGACGCTACCGCGTCACGCTCTCTTTGGTCGCTCGGCTCGCACGCTGTAGGGTCGCAGTTCACCTAACAACCTAACCGTTTTTTTCTTCTGGGGGATCAGGAGGGATTAACGTGGACACAATCGAAGTCATAGATGGGCAAGGTTATAAGGTTGAACTATTTCGTCTGAATTTTAACCAATGTCATGTGTACAATAAAGTATATTTATCTACGCACATATCATTAGTGCTCTAAAATGCGTTCAGAAACCGTAGGAAATGACCAGCATTACTACAACCGATTTTACTATGAGAACTTTCTTGTCTGTGGTAGTAGGTAAAATCTGTACTGTAATGTCATTACAGTACAGATTTTCTGTGCGATACAAATTTATCAAAAATCTGTACTGTAATGATACAGTACAGATTTTTGATAAATTTGTATCGCACAGACTAATAAGAATACAGACGCGCAGTATAAAGCAAGACGATGTTTCATATAGTTGTCTCTGTCACTGCTTATGGTCAGCTGATGTGAGTTAGAATGAGACGAATAGTATGGTATTTTGAGTCTATTGACGACTTGTCTCCAAAAACTGTTAACCACGGTGTTAAATGCTAAACAATCTGTCAAAGTCAAATCAACGTCAAATCTCTTGTGAATCTTGAGGAAAGTTGGTTATTTCAAGAATATTGTGTTGAAAAACTAAATATTTCTGTAATAAGTTAATGATTTAAGTTGTATGAAGTGGCACAATGGCTTGTGCAGTTCCGTACTGCCGAAGTTACGCTAGATTGTTAAAAAAGACCGGAGAAACAATCGGATTTCATCGGTAAGAATCATTTGGTTGTTTTTCAAATATTTCATGTACATTACGCAATATAATGGTCTGGGATTACAGCAGATGCTTGATACTATCGGATAAGTACTTTTTACATGGATGAAACTTGATATTTTTGGGATTTTTAGTAAAAATACAATTGTCGTAAACATGGGTAGTGTTGTTACCATGTATATATCGATATTTCGTCGACATGAATTATTCATGTAGACGTTTAGACAAAATATTTTAATGTTACATGTCTTAACGTAACTGTTAACTTCAGGTTTCCGGTAAATAATAACCTTCGAAAAAAGTGGATTGACGCAGTAGGGCGCAATAATTGGACGCCGAAAAAACACCATAGAATATGTTCGAAACATTTCGAAACTAACTGTTTCGTTGTTATTAAAAACATAAAATACTTGCTGCCAGATGCGATACCTACAGTTTTTCAGAGGCCGCTTGAGGTAAGTTGGTATAGTGAGTTTTATTTATTTTATTACTTGACATTTCTGAGGTCCCTCCAGATGAGTTCGTTAAGTTTTGTATATGCAACGAATTTGTATTATTATTAGTATTATATTATAGTAGTATTATAGTAGTATTAGTACATTGGTTTTCTTTATATATCCATAACTACTATAATATATATTATACATGCGAAAGTAACTCTGTGTCGGTTTGTTGTTTACCTGTTCATACTTAAGCAGCTCAACTGATAGAGATTGTATAATAATGTTTACGTCACACCTGGCCATAATGCGAGTTTTACTGCACGCTGCGCGTACAGGAAAACTCGTATTGTGGCCAGGTGAAGACGTAAAATTTTGTACTCAACACGGGCGGTAATTCGTAAAGCCCCAGAGCGCATATTTATGGCCCTCACCTTCGGTTCGGGCCACAAACACCTGCGATCTGGGTCATTCACGAATTCACCGCCCTAGTTACGTAATGTACTATTACAGTACATATCGAAACTTTAAAGAGCCATATGTACAGTAAAACGTTGTACGATACACGTGCGAATAGGTAATTCGCAACTCGTGTCGATTTAAAACATTCCCTTCGGTCGTGTTTTAATTTATCACCACTCGTTGCGAATTTCCTATTTTCGGCACTTGTATCGTAAATAACTATTTCTTTATTGTATTTAATGCAGGGATCTCACCAGGATCAACAATTAGAAGGCAACTACAACAAAATGATGCTGAGCAGTAATGAAAGGCTACCAGATACAATACCTAAGACATCTGCATTGCCTCTTCAGGTGATGCAAGTTTACTGATTGCAAAAAGTTCTATATAATTGGATATTTATTATTTAAAGCATTAGATGTAGCTTTCTTATTAAAATGAGATATATTCAGGAATATAATTGCGTTGTTATTTTGTGTTAGCTTACTTTAAAAACAAAGTTTTAATCAACTTAAAATCAATACTTCACGAAGCCACATTCCATATTACCGCATGAACTGCTTTCTGAAAGCAAATGCACGATTTCAAAGTACACAAATCGTTTCAAAATAAGATTTGAAGATTGCCCTGGTTTTCTCCAGGATCCCATCTTCAGATCCTGACCTGCCTAGGACCACCTTTTCTAACAAAACACCATTCTTATCGGTCCAGGCGTCGTAAGAGTAATCGAGGAACATACATAAAAAAATAAAGAGCCAGCGGAATTGATAAGTTTCAGAAGTCGGTTAAAAATAAATGTGTTCCACTAAAGATCCACAAAATAGTGAGACTTAAAAAGTAACTCGTATGAAACATGAATGCAGTTTATTATATTCGTAGTCGTGTAATGGTTTTTGTTTTCTATTTGGTAAGTACCATATTAATTTTGGCATAGTATGGATAGAGATACAATTTACTTACGAGTATCGCATATTACGAATTTATTAACAGTTAATATCGATATCGATAACTTGTAAGAAAATATCTTTCTGTGCACTAAATCTCGAGCGAGCGAGAGAGCGAATTACATCGTGAGAGCGAGAAAGCGGAGACAATGACGTCTGAAGACCTGTCAGATAACATGGTTCTATCCCTTTCTTACTCGGCGTTCAGTACGTAAGTGAGAAGAGATCGGATGTATAGAAAACGTTCAATTTATTAGGGCCTATCTGCTTTTCTCTGTAATCTGTGTTGTATCGTTATGAGTTTAAATTTGGAACAGCTGTCAAAACTCAAGTGGGTCTCTATTCTAGTATCCATAGATATTAAAACAGTTATCGATACGAAACGTCAATTCAGTACGTTTTTTAATACAAACCGTACGACATTTGATCTCGAGTTATATTAGGAGTATAGGGACTTCATTCGTTTGTCTATGATTTAAAAAAAACCATTCGTCATGACGGATGATTGAATTGCCGCCATTGCTGTTGTCATTTTATTGTTGGTTTTTTGCTGTTACTTATTACTACTTATGATATGTGTGTAGATAAAGTAGTGTATGCAACTGTACATAATTAGGCCTTAAAACACTCGTGTGATCCTATTATGAAACTCGCTAACGCTCGTTTCATAAAACCGCACTCGTATTTTAAGGCCTCTCATTATGGATCAGTTGCATAAACTACTATTACATAATATATTAACTTCCTTCATAGGAACTTAGTTTCCGAAATTAGAAAAATGTGCTTTCGGAATTAAATTATGTAGTGTACCCGTGAGACAGTCTGAACCGTTACGGTGGTAAACAACAGTCAGAATAAATTACTTTGAAAATATGACGCTCCTGTTTTGTTTATCCGTAGAAAATCGTGACGTCACTTGTTCCTATTTTGTTACAAACTTAGCAAGTGTAGAAGAACAAAACTCCAGTAATTATAATTGTTTATACCAAAGCCGGAATACACAGTCTCTGTGGCTGAAATCGATCAGGACAACATCATCATTATCCATCACAAACGTCATACTCACAGAGCCATTTTGACGTATCATACAAAAATCTGATTTTACAAATACAACATTGCTACATTTTATTTTATTCCGGGTAGATATTACTGATGTTAACTGTACTTGCCTACCAGCCCATTTTCTTAATTTCATGCTACAATCCTCAAAAGTAAATTCCATACCAGTGTATAAAGGTGGTTTTCCATCGGCGAGGCGAGGCGGCGCCACTGGCACGGCGCACGCGCTTTGGAAATAGGTAGTAAGTACCATACTCATTTCAATTCTTGCCCCTCCACGCCCCGCCTCGCCTCGCCGGTGGAAAACCACCTTAAGAGTATAAATTATTCACGAAGCTGAAACAAGTGAACATCGATGTAAGAACATAAGGTTGACATCAAAATGCTGGTTGTCTATTGTTTGCTCGACATTCACATACTATAATAATCATTAGCCCGAACTTCGCTTGCCCGAATTTCATTTGCCCTAATGTTTCGTTTACCATAATAGTTAATTGACATACTCTTGTTTACCCGAATATTGGATGTCATAATGATACGAATGCCATACGTATTGTTTTCCAGATTATTTTTTGCAATAATATTATTTAATAGAATATTTAAACGCCATACTAAACATGCATTCGGATTCATCTTTGTTAATTTATTAGTTTTTCCGCTATTTTATAAAAAAAACAACCTCGAAGACGAAAGCGGGAGCAAAACTCCCGCTTCCGTCTTCTAACCTATCCGCGATCCGAGTCGGTTTTGCCACTAAGCCCCTGTTCCCTACTGCCTATGATACACCACTATCTTGGCATTGGGTAATCTCAGAGAAAAGTTTATTTTTACTTAGTGGCAAAACCGACCCGGATCGCAGATAGGTTCGAGGTTTTTTTTTTCATTTTAGACACTGCAATACGTACCCACATTATTACATATGAATATTATGGATGTTGAGATAGATGGCAAATGACATTATGGCATGTGATAGTTATGGATTACAATGATTATGGAAAATGTGATTATTGATATTGATATTATGGAAAACAAAGATTCTGGCATATAATTAATATGGTAAACAATGAGTATGGCATACAAAATTATAGAAAACAACTTTATGGCAGATGAATATTATGGCAGATAAAATTCGGGCAAATGAAATTCTGGCAAGCAAGAGTATACCCAAAATGCTATTTCATTGTAATAAGGCGAAGGATGTATACATATCTTTGAATTTGCATTCGTATGTAACTTTCTATTCTAGTCTCTTCTCGCATTGATCTAAAATGCAAGCGGGCAGGTTGACTCGCCTGGATTCCGTAAACAACCCTCGCGCCACCGGGATGCGAGGCTCCCAGATATTAAGAGGAAACACGCTAAAGACAATACACAATTTGATATCTGTTTTTACGTGGGTAAAAAAGTCTTTTAGATAGGTAGTTTATAAATTCAATTAAATCATGGAATACCTTTGATCCCAAATCGTTATAAAAAATCGGCTCCGAGATCACGCTTACACAATTTAGAAAAAAATTGGCGTTGGCACAGCCTTTCAAAAATGCATTTTTAAGTTATGTTCGAAAGTGTGCCAATCCCACTTGTATTGATATTATATTTTATAGTTTAAGTTCATTTATTTCCTGTTCAAAAAAACATAGTTCTTCACAATTCAACATTCACAAATAAAATAAATTGGTGTCAATGTCAACCAGTCCACAGTACCTAATAATAATAATAAAAAAGAACCGTTAAAAAATATTCTTTTACAAATTTTAAATCAAAGGTTTTTTTAAAGTTTAATGCTCCGAGCTGGATTCGAACCGGCGACCACAGGCATTCATGGCCCGTCGCTACTAACCAACTGAGCTATCGGAACAATCTGGTTGGGGCACGAAATCCTTCAATCAGTTCCTTCACACAACGCCTTAGGGAGCAACGGCTCGGAGCATTAAATTTTTCAATTTTTTCCTTTGATTTAAAATTTGTGATTTGTTAGCAGCGTTACTGCTTAAAAAACAAAAATAATTTAAATATTCTCAATGAACTGGATTTAATTTGAAAAAAAAAAACTATTAATTTATTGGAAGAACGGAGGCAGGAGCGGAACGTTAGCCAGTGTATCCTCTTAAACTTTGCTTGTCGTATGCATAAACGACCGTAACTCGGCTGTTTGACTTTGAACGATGTTTCACAGATATTTTGTAGTTGACATTTCATTAGTCTAAGGGCGAAGCATGGATGGTCGGCATTTTAATATTAATCGCTGTGGATAAGACATCCATCACTTTCTGACAAGTATGCGAGTGCGAGAGTGACGGATGTGTCATCCAGTTGGCAAATATAACAATAATTTTCGCAACAACACACACAGCTTTTTATTGAAATATTACATTACCTAATTAGTTACCTACATTAGTTTCTTAAAATGTCACGCCGTTAGCCTTCGAATGTCAAAAAACGTTTTGTATGGTCGTTGAACCACCTTACCGAAGTCAACCTAATTAAATTCAAGAAAAAGGTTAGTGAGTGGAAAATTTAATGTGCAAATGTAAGGACTGTTTTATTTTATTTAAAAATGATAATCCTGTTGTGTTAACTGTATAATTAAGAAGTTTTTTTTTATATCATAATTACCTAGAGTTCGATACATACTTTCACCCCCCATTATTCTCTCTTAGAGGATGAGACAGGGGATAAAAGCTATCCTTTGTCCTAAGATTCAAACTATCTCTATCATCGCAATCTGTCCAGCGGTTTAAGCGTGAAGAGGTAACAGACTGACAGACAAACAGACAGACAGACCGACACACTTTCGGATTTATAATATTACTTATTAGCTTCTGCTCGCGACTCCGTCCGCATGGATCTCGTGTATATCGTATATTCACGTACACCTCCCATTTTATCCCCGAGATCATTTCCGGGATAAAAACTATACTTGTTCTTTCCCGGGACTCAAACTTTCTCTATCTAAATCAGTCCACCGGTTTAAGAGTGATGAGGTAACAGACTGACAGACACACTTTTGCGTTTATAACATAAAGTGTGGATATTAGTATGGATATGAAAAGAGTGGAACGACTTCTTCTGAAGTTAACTACACTTACAACCAAGAAATTATATACTACGCCATAAATAACACAGCTCATATCTACAAACATAAATTCAACTTTAAGAAACATTCAAAAACACTGCGTTACAAAGAACACAATTTATTTTCTCGATACCCCACTGGTATCGTAAATATGCAAACTAACTGCCAAAATATTCATAGCACTCGTGATTGCATGTCCAGATCCCAGAAGGTCTGTTTGGCTCGACCGATTGATGTCATATTGGTATGACATTTGTCGCTTGTGCTCGCTTAAACAGTCCACAGTATAGGGTAGCTACAGTTTTTTTTTTTTTTCGGTCACATTAGGAGCAGCCTAACATGGCAAGTCATCGGTATACTCTTGCTTGCCAGAATTTCATTTGCCCGAATTTTATCTGCCATAATATACAAGTGCCATAATGTTGTTTTCTATAATTTTGTATGCCATACTCATTGTTTACCATAATAATTATATGCCAGAATCTTTGTTTTCTGTAATATCAATATCAATAATCTCATTTTCCATAATCATTGTAATCCATAACTATCACATGTCATAATATCATTTGCCATCCATCTCAACATCCATAATATTCTTATGTGATAAATTGGGTACGTATTGCAATGTCTAATATTTTAAAAAAATACCTCGAACCTATCCGCGATCCAAGTCGGTTTTGCCACTAAGTAAAAATGAACTTTTCTCTGAGATTACCTAATGCCAAGACAGTGTTGTATCGTAGGCAGTAGGGAACAGGGGCTTAGTGGCAAAACCGACTCGGATCGCGGATAGGTTAGAAGACGGAAGCGGGAGGTTATTTTTTTTATAAAAGAGCGGAAAAACCAGCAAATTAACAAAGATGAATCCGAATGCATGTTTAGTATGGCGTTTAAATATTCTATTAAATAATATTATTGCAAACAATAATCTGGAATACAATACGTATGGCATTCGGGAACACCCAAATACTCCGAAATATTTAATTCCGAATTTGCTAATTCCGATTTTCAAAACTCCGAAATTCATAATTCCTAAGACTTATAATTACGATTACTAAAAAACACGAATTTCATTGTACCGAATTTCATAATGTCGATAGTTTGTTTTTCCGATTTTTATAACTCCGAACAATCAGAAGCGCGAAGTGTCATTAGCCCGAAAAACAGTACTCCGATTATCAAATTTCCGAAATTTCATTACTAATTCGGATATCTGATATTCGGGATAGTCAACTTCGTGTTTTCAATATTCGGAATTTTGTTTCTTAGGAATTATGCAATGAGCATTTTTGAAACTACAATACAATACGAATATTCTTTATTGTTCACCAGACATAGTAAAAATAAAATAGAAAAATAGAGGTTAATTAAACATAAACAATGGTATACAACAGGCGGTCTTAGCGCGTGTAACTACACGGGAAATAAAAACATCCGAAAATATGATTTTTATTTCCCGTAGAGAATAGGGTTCTGCCTTTTCTCCGAAGCCCCTCGCAGTAAAAAAAAACAACAAATAGTCGTAACAATGGTATTATTAGTAGGTTAGGTTAGGGTTAGCTTGTGTCCCTTAGAGCGGAAATAGGCACCCCGCGAAGCGGGGTGACGTCGACCCGCTGGCGGTTAGGTTAGGTTAAAATAATTGGCGTGTAAGTCTGCCTTTATACGCCCAACATTCTATTTCTTTTATAATCTTCTTATTCTTAATCTTCTTTTTATTATATTATATTTACGAGGATAATACACATGATGTTGTACACAATTTGCTCACAATATTCTGTATAGGAAATGCTTGTAATTCGTTTTCCATTTACCCATCTTCCCATAAATGGTTAACTTGTTCCTTATGAATGATGTTCATTTATTGCTATTCAGTTTCTCCACTCCAGCCGTTTAAAATTGCGGATCTTAGGTAACTTAATTCGTGTGTGTTAGCTGCGGGAGTGATCTTAGACGTTGGGCGTTGTTTTAATGATTAATTTGATAATTATTAGTAACAGGAATTCGTAATTCGGATTTTTCGGAGTTTTGTTTATTCGGGTTTATAATTGGTCGGTGTAATGATATTCGGATTTTTGAAAATCGGTATTTTAATAATCGGAATTCGGATTTTTGATATTTCGGATTATTATTCCGTCGGACTTCTTATTATTCGGGGTCTTGAAATTCGGAATTTTGATAATCGGAGTTGTAACCGTTAGACTTTTTGAAATTTCGGATTTATGAAAATCGGATTAATAAAGAATCGGAATACTTATATTAGGAGTTTTAAAACATTCGGAATTATGAAAATCGGTATTATGAAATTCGTGATTTCGGTTATCGGAATTTAGTTTTTCGTATTTATGTAGTGTACCCATGGCATTCGTATCATTATGACATCCAATATTCGGGTAGACAAGAGTATGTCAATTAACTATTATGGTAAACGAAACATTCGGGCAAATGAAATTCGAGCAAGCGAAGTTCGGGCAAATGATTATTATAGTATATGAATGTCGGGCTAACAATAGACAACCCAAGTCATCACTATCATCAAGCCTTCACTTAAACGTGGTACTTTTATTTATTTATATATTTATTAGGCTCACACAACAAATTACAGTCATCCATTCAGTGACATTAAAAGCATAGTGTCTAGATCTGGATTACAATTCTAAACAGTGTGTGCACAGAAAGATTCATAACTTAAAGACAAAATTCACTAGATGGAATTACATATAAGTATTGCCCAACATACAAGGATACCTAGGCAATATGCATGACATTTTATTTTACTTACATTCAAAGACAAACAAACTTGATATTTACCTGAATATTGCGTTAAATATCTATTTTATAATATTCATCTAACGCTAATTTATATACTTTATTAGAATACATCTTTAACTTTATTTTTTAACGAGGGTAGGGTGTATTTCCATAATAACTTTAGGTTAGTAAAATTGGCAAATCTTCAGTATTCAGAGTAAGATACCCGAATTTAGCTATATCTGTCGACACAGCGAGTTATTAAATAGTCGGTAACGCCATCGTCACGTCACCGTCTGCACCGCCACTTGGCAACCTTTGTGGTATTAACACATCCAGTGCCAACGGTATCGTAGTAATACGGTCGTAGCCGATAACATACAAAAACTGCTTGTAAAGAAAAGCACCCACTTGCCCGTTCATATCAATACGATATAAATACGTCGAGTTGAATGGGCCCCTAGTGCAGCAGGCATTTGCATTAGCACAGACACTTTACAGGCGTGAAGCGTGACGCGTCGTCCCGCGCCAGTTGCGATTCACAACTTGTCGCAACTGGTCTCACAATGTTCCCTTGTGTAACTTCACCCTAAGATTCTCTGCAAACTACAAATATGTACCAATTCTCAAATCAATATAAGGCAGGCAACGTATGCGTGCCTTCTCTAGAATTGCAGGCATCCATAGGGGAATGCAGGAAAATTGCAAGTAATTTGTCCAAAACCATCCTTGGCATTTTCCGGTAGGTACACTAAAATTTGGACGCAAATGTCTTAATAATGATAAATCAGCCTATATACGTCCCACTACTGGGCTTTAAGTATAGGTTAGTTTTAATCGCGGGTATACTCGTACGCAGACGAAGTTGCGGGTGGAAGCTAGTGGAATATATAAATAAGTAAGGTTAGGTTAGTCCACCAGGTCAATCACGTAACGATGTACGAACGTTAGGCAGATCTAAATTTCAATTTTTGTCGCATGTGAATTGTTTAGCGTTCACAACTTGTTACAAACAGCTTAAAATGTACCCTTGTGTAACTTAAGAACGACCATACAAAACGCAGGCTAACGGCGCGATATTTTAAGAAACTTATGTCACAATCTTTCAAAAATTGGCTTTCCATTTGCGCGAAATTCCCCCTTTCCTATAATAAACTTGCATAAACTAGAATAATTTGAGAAATTAGTTTGTCACGCGAGACGGAAATTTATCCCCGAGATTTAACACTATCAAACATCTGATTTTCTGGTCAGAGTTAGGGCACAGTGAAATGTTATCTGATTCATATTCGGAGCAACGTAGTGGGGGTTTGCCTGTTGGGTTTCTCTAAAGTTGGTGGTTCTCCATATTACAGACTAGCTACCCTCATGGCTCCGCCTGTGCATTGCAGATAAGTCAGGTCGTTTTAATATGATTACAGAAGTGTAGGCAAAATATTATTTGGGAAATAATAAACATAAACATTTACATGCTCGTACCAACACTGAGGGTGCCAGAGAGGAAAAGAGGGAAACGTGGTATCGCGTTGGAATAATTTATAATAATTTAAATAAGTTTGATGGTCTCTTGTCCAAGACATCGAGGTTTGCTTAATTAACGTGATATTAATATGTATGATTGTTATCCCTAAATATATTATTATTTACCATTGATTATAATTTTAATATGTAAATAATTTAACTCAAATTAAAGTAATAAAAAATTCAACTAGCTGACAGCGCGTAGAGCATTTAAATCAAATTCAAATTCAAAATCTATCACATACACCCCCTGACAAAGATGAGAGTCCATTGGATGAAAGCGGGCAATGACTGTCCTTAGCAATCCCTGGGGGTACCTACATTCGGCTGTAGACACTTTTCTGAATGATGAGTACGGAAAATTCACTTCATTCTGCAAGCGACAACGGTCCTAATTTTGAGGGGTTCAATGTTAATATCGCTTAAATGTTTTCTTGAAGTTGTGGCACTCTGGCGCTCAGTTACGAAATATACGAGGGCTGGGTGACAATAACGTACACATGGCGCTTATTAGGGTTGTTCCTAATTGGGCTCAAACAATAATACTAATATTGCTCTGTATCCAGTCGGAACTATGCGAGAAAAGTTTTTGCAGGGTAATTGCCGTATTCATTATTATTGGTTCCTTTATGATACAACTGAGGAAGGATGCTAGAAGGCTAAGGTCGCATATATTTATCTTAATGATTTGATAGATTATAGGTTAGTTATGCATTAGTTAATATTAAAATAATAATGCAACACACAACGACAAATAATAGACCGGTCATAGTGGCACTCTTTGGGGAGGCCTATGTCCAGTCAGTGGATGTCTTTTGGGTGATATGATGATGATGATGATGATGATGTCAGTTTTGTGAAGAAGTCCAACGGTTATAATAGCTTATTAGTTGAATTTAAACTTTCGTGAGACATGTTAAAATAATACTTCTAATCACACGGTTCAACTCACTCAATATGGTATTCAATGTCACTCCGGGCGACATGTTTCGAACTCTTCGGGAGTTCTTCTTCAGGATGAGTGTTCTCGCGGCAGTGTTGCTCGTAACACTGCCCGCTGGATGTTACCGCCAGCATGGAAAATTATCATTCCTAAATTGAAGTGGACAGCGTGTAGTGACAATCCCGTGGACACAGTGAGTTCAGTGTGCATATCGTCTCTCGGAGGAGATGACCTCCTGCCGCAATCTCACATAACTGCTCCAGCGCTAGACGCTCCCCCTCCCCCTGCCCTGTCGGCGCGTGCGACACGCGCCGCTCGGCGTGAGGAGCGGGCGCGGGCAGTGTTACGAGCGACACCGCCGCGAGAACACTCATTCTGAAGAAGAACTCCCGAAGAGTTCGAAACATGTCACCCGGAGTGACATTGGATACGTGAGTTGAACTGTGATTAGAAGTATTAGCTTATTAGTTCTTCATAACTCGTTGCCCGCGTCCAAAACGCAGGCGTAACCAAGTGATTAAATATGGCATGATTCCATACTGAAGATGTATTATTTAGTAAAAAAAAAAAACTGATTAGTACTTCCAGAGATTACACACAATCAAAGGTCCATTAAAAAAATCACATTTTACAAACTTAACCTGTTTTTAATATTAGTATCAATTACATCTTCACGCGTATAATTAGTGTGTTATACAGACGTACCTACCTATATAACTGTTATTTCAGATGATATAATGGAAAAATTATACATTTGTAGATTTATGCCCAAAGACGTTATACGAAACTAGACGCTTTAACTAAACTAAGCAAACACAATCCTTGATCTTTTTAGGCTTCTATTCTTTGCATGCTTGTCTCATCATCATCATCATCATATCAGCCGAAAGACGCCCACTGCTGGACATAGGCCTCCCCTAAAGCGCACCACCCGCACCCAGTTGACACCCGCGACTGTTACCAGGTCATCAGTCACAATAGCCGTGTTCAACCATGAACCCCAAGATATTATCAAGATAATGAAGCAGCAGTAGCAACCCTATCATAACCAGTCTTCTCACGTCACATGCCTACGTCATCAAGAAACGAGACACTTACATCACAATACGATAACTCCTCGAGCTCCACAACGCGTCATAACAATAAAGGATCCTAGAGATCCCGGGTACTTGTGAACTGTGCTTTGTGAAAACTGGTTAAAGTAGATTTTTCTTTGGAACAGCAATAGGACTTTCAATGTTTTAGCACTTAACGAACGCAAGATATCCATTAGATTAGAGATGTGTCGTGGGAATTTTCGTCATGCGTGTTATATAGAGTTCAACCAATGTCGCTGAGAATCACAGGGAAATTTTAACACTTTCGGTGCGTGGGAGTACTGCTCGTCACCGCAGAAAAACCGCGGAAGTCCAACCATAAGCGTGGCACTGCGAAATCTTAGGCACTGAATGAGTTGCAGAAACTTTACAATGTACGAGGTTTAGATGAAGTGTGTCAGTAAATAAAATGATTCGTTTAGTAAAATCAATAGAAGTGTCATGGTTACTAACTGTACAGCGTGTTGCAAATTGTTACAAATTCCAAATTGTTTATTAACGAACAACCAACCTTCCGCTTTAGGGTTATTTTTGAAACACTCTTTATAATAAACGGTGAAAATACTTTTGTGCATACAAAAGCATATAAACCATCCAAGACACAAGAACAAATACTCGTTCTCATCATACAAATTATACCCTTGTTTGGATTCGAACCCGGGCTGACTAGCTTCGCAGGCAGGAACACTACCAACTACTCTTTAGTGGTTGTCTATTTATTTATTCGTATAAGCAAGTCAAAAGTCAGATAAATTAATTTCCAGAGCATTAATCCACTTAAGGGCTTGGTCGTTCAAATGTCTATGCTAAGTAGGGACGATCATTCCTTGCGTGCTTGGTATCGGCCATCATGGCCGATAGTGTAGTGGAAACATAACAGTTTTTGCACTGCCATTTACTTTCCATCCAAATTTCAACACCTCAGGAACATAATTTACGCCACAAAATCCCTTTTCCCCAAGTCCACAATTACGTGCACGATCCGTACAATTCCGTGCTGCCTCTGTGCTACGTGCCACGTCATTCGCAGCAATTGCCACACAATCGCGTTACGCGAGAGAGTATTCTGTACAGTCATAATATACGATATCGCATTTTGGTACGTCACTCCGTCATTACGCGGAAGAATACTAGAATGACGCATGTATCTAATAACTACCCGAACGTTTCCTTCAAATTATTCACAAGTGGAGTATTAGCGATGTAAAAATAATGATATTGATGACCAAACCTGTGATAACTCGGGGCACATTCTAGGGATTTGATATCGATAAAAAAGATGTCGATATTATGAAGTCCAAAATAATTTATGCCGCCCAAGAAAAAGTCACGCCCAAGTGAATATTCTATTAACTCATGAATGTAGGTACTACTATTTATTTAGGTACTTTTAGCAAGGCCGCTCATAGAGCCAGATATGCGAAAATACCCCAAGAATTATCATATTTTTCTACAAAACGATGATGTTTCTAGATCTGTGAAAAATATATATCATTCTTGATTATATTATCTTCAATAACACAGCTTTCGATATTCGATTCGTAACACTTCGCTCGATACAATTCTTTCCCAAAGTAACCTCCAATTTGAAAGTTTATTTCAACTTTACTTGTTTATTTACCACGTGACACTATGAAACAAAATAAGGAAAAAAATCAGTCATAATCAAAATAATAATTTGACAGCTTCCGAATTTCAATAATTTGAGGCAATATTTTTATAATACATAAACATCGTAAAATTCAATCGTATAAGGATATCGACTTACGGCCTTCAATGTCTTTCTCCGTCACTCTTTCGAAATGTGACAGTGATCGCTGAGCGGTCGTGCCAGACGGACCTGTACTACTTTTCCCAAAAAAATGTAATTTAAGATATTTATTAGATTCCAAAAAGCAATGGTTCTAACGTAAGTAAAAATTTATGTTTACTAAACAGTGAAAAGAGTATTTGGTTAGCTTGATAATTACTAAGCATAAACATTACAATCCTCAATACGCATATTCTTGTGAATTTCACCCGCTTAAGGTAAGCATTGGCAGCGCAATGGTTTCAGCGATAGGAATAAAGGCGACCTTCAATCGTGCCGAGAGTTCGAATCTCAGCGAGCTTATACTTTTTGTATTTTTTATTCTTCGGACTACATTGAGTGAGTATAATTATTTGATTTATATATGCTCTTTTACCCCTACCTACGTAAAACAATACAATTTATCTTTATTTAGGTACAGACTGCAAATGGAATCTCCGGTTTTATCAACCGCTGACACTTAAAGTAGGTAACGAATAAGTTCAAATAGACTTTATTTATCCCTATAAATATAAAAATTCCTACCTATGTCGCGCGTAACTTCGTGCGTTGTGATAAATATACCTCCCTACCCATAGCGGCGGCGCGCCGTACGAAGCTTGGTTAGATACCTAAATGATTTTCCATCGGCGCGGATGCTTATTTCTTTATGTTTCGAACTTCGAATTGATCTTCTCAAATATTTGGGCATATTTTGTACTTATTTTCTTAAATTGCTACAATGTCCTTGTAGCAATTTAAGAAAATAAGTACTACCTACTTAGTAAATGATTGCCGAAACGAAATAAAATGTCATCAATGATATCATACGAGATACCTACCTACATTATAAGGAATAAAGGCCCTTCATCAGTCATTTCATATTGACCAAGATTATTGAAGAGGTAAATGTACACTGATAAAATGCAATAGGGTTGCCTGTGCAAGTCCCGGAAATAAAATCCCGGGACTGACCTTATATCCGTACTATCGTCATTGTTTATAAACTGATAGGTAGTTTATATATGTATTATTATACCCTACACAAAAGTGTAGGATTCCCTTTTCTTGAGAGTGTTGACTAGTTTTCTATTTTAACAATAAAATAAAACTGATCATCTTGGACAATTATTTCCATGTTCAATTTCTCATTTATAGAAAAGACAACCCAGTGTCAATAATCCCTTAGGTACTTGTAGTTCATTTTCGTCATTTTAAGGTTATTCAATTCAATTCAATTCAATTCAAATTATTTATTTCAGACCATGTCCATAGTGTTAGTACTTATACATTTACTTATCCTAAGTTAGTTCTATCTAAATATTAAACAATTTTATATAAAGAGCCTCTCGCCTCCATATGCACCGAGTCCCAGTGCTTCCACAAAGCGCAGGCAGGAGACTCCAGCACCAGGCGCACGAGGCTATTGGAGCTGACACACACGCGGCGCATCAGGGAGGCAGTTCTGTTGTGTATTATCGCACTGAAGCAATCAGTACGTGTCTCCGCAAACATACTCGATGCGCTACAGAAGCGGGGCAACCCCAACAGCATCCTGAACCCGTTATTATATTGGATGCGCAGGGCATTGTACGCCTTCTTAGTATAATTTGTCCACAGGCTGCACGTGTAAAAGGTCTGACAAAATGCCTTAAACAGCATTATTTTGACATTCCAATCACAACGCGCAAACCTGCGGGACAACATATTACACCGTACGGCCAATGCCCTGCGCTCCCTTTCAATATCCGCGTCATCATGGAGATTGTCGGTCACCCAATGTCCAAGGTACTTAAAGCGAGTCACTCTTCGGACAGGAGCTCCACACAAGAAAACGGGAGGAAGTGAGTCAAAGGCCTTGTTACCTGCTTTAAATACTAGCAGCTCGCTCTTACTGGTGTTGTACCTCAGACCATGGGCGACCGCGTAATCTTCACATACCTTTAATAGTTTTACGAGCGCACTGGTCGACGGGCACAGCAACACCATATCGTCCGCATAGCTGATATTATTAACCATGGTGCCACCGATCGAGCACCCGATACCTGTGCTGCTGAGCCTGACAATCAACTCGTCCATGTACAAGTTGAACAAGCGGGGCGATGTGAGACCCCCCTGTCTCACTCCGCACTCCAACCTGTACACATCCGAGAGCGCTCCTGCCCACCTCACCTGATTGGTTTGATTCCCGTACCAATAACGGAGCAGGTTGATCACTCCCCTCGGTGTACTAGTCTCCTTTTCCAGTTTGTCTCATAGTACCTCGTACGACACCGTATCAAACGCCTTCGATAGATCCAAAAAACAGGCAATAACAGGTGTTTTCCCCTCAACATAGTAATTGACGGTATGCTTGAGGCAAAGAATGGCACTCTCTGTTGACAGACCCGGTTTGAAACCAAACTGCGCGTCTTGAGTCTCAATGTGTTTCGCCAGTAAGTTGTCAAGCAGCCCGTCAAGCACTTTAGCCACTATTGTTGCTAAGGATATTGGCCTGTAATTGGAACCATCGGAGGCGTTCCCGGTTCTATTTTTGGATATCGGGACCACTATAGTTTTCATGAGATTCTCTGGAAGATGACCATGACTGATGCAGAGATTAAAAAACATTTTCAACACTCGAGGTAAGTGAGCACCCGCGTATACCAAATGCTCTATACTGAGACCGTCATGCCCTGGTGACTTCCCTCTAGTCATGGACTTAATAGTGCGGTCGACTTCCTTAAGAGAGAAGCTGACTCGTCCATGGGTCACGCAGTCCTCAGTAGAAAGCACCCGGCCCGCCCGGTCAGAAATTCCGTTATCAACTTTAAAGGAGTCTTTGAACATATTAGCTATTTCAGACGGTTCACATAATCCATTAACAGACGCAGGGACACTAGGTTTGGGATTCAATTTATTCGTGTACTTCCAGAACTTGCCAAAATCTCTAGCCTTGTGGTGAGTAGCTAATATGTCCATTCTAATTTGTGTCTGGTTGTCCTGACACCACTTCAGCCTATCCTTGAAAACTTTACGGGAAGAACACATATCCTCATATATAGGTCCGGCCACTGGCTTCCCAAAAAGATGCCACTGCTGGAAATACATCCTCGCCCTAGCATGAGCTTCTCTTACATGTTTATTCCAACCGACAACCTGCCTACGCTTACACTTTCTAGTTCTACGGCTCATTTTCGAGGCTAATTGCAAACTATTTATAATATCATAATACAACTTATCTAAAACAATTTTATGGGAGATGTCATTACAAGAATTATCACAGCATATTTTAAATTCATTCGGAAAATTAATTTCTCTCAATTTCTCATTAGTAATTTTATTATACAAATTTATCTGATCTCGGTCCCTCTCGCCCCACACAATATTACTATAATTATCATTATCATTACAAACCGCATTATTATGAGTAGCATTTAAATTATCAAAACAGATTTTACTTTTAATTATGACAGGAAAATGATCCGACCAATAGATATCATAATTTACAGCCACATCCGTAACAGACAGCCACGCTGCTTCGGTGACTAGGCAGTGATCCAGCCACCTTCTGCAACCGTGAGCTTCACTCACATAGGTATATGTACCTGAACCACTGCCCAGCCACTCCATATCAGCACATCGCCATTTCTGTTCAATGCAAAAATCACACAGTTCTGTGTAAAACGGTGCTCCCGGATGTGCGTTAAAATCGCCAAGAACAAAAACATATTACTACTACTTATAATTAGAACAGTTTCAATAGTAATCTAAATCTTTTTTTTATTTTTTTATTATAACAGTATTAAGGGATCACTTAGAGAAATTCGGCATTTCTCTTTATGAAGATATTGTCAGTTGGCTAGCACCATGAAAATGAAAAAGATGGGTCATGGGGACATTACTTTAATTAGAAAGGAAATTCTGTTGATTATTGAACGTATGTGATGGGGCCTACGCCTACCCTATATGAAAAACTACTGAAGGGATTGAAAGACGGGGCCTGTGTCTCGGAATTCCAGTCCCAATAAAAAAAAACTTTTGGAAAGTACAATATATTCTTCTTCTTCGTGTCGAGGTTCCTCAAATAAGAGTGCCCAGCGGTGTAGACAGCTCTGCCAGTCGCGTCTCTCAGGTCGTGTTCCAAGCAGGAATGTGGGCATGTGGGGCACGCCATCAGGTGCACCATGGTTTGCGCCGTTGATTGGCCACGATGCAGTCCCCATCTGGCCATATCTTCCTTATAGCAGCCTACATGCGATCTGAGCCTATTTATCGCCCTCCAGATGGGCCATGGCTCCTTGTGGCCGAGTGGCAGTTGTTCCGAAGCTAGCACGTAGACGTCGGGCGGTGGGCATCGAGTCCGCCATAACAGGCAGCGAGCATCTGAGAGGTCGCTTTGCAGGGGGCTAGTGTTCCGCATGAAACTCCTGCGGCTCTTGAGACGGCCAGATGGCGGATTATAACCGCACAGTGGTTGGCGCCTGTCAGTCTCCTGTTTCCCCTTTTCCACGGAACTTGCCTACTCTCTACGGATTTCAGGGGGGGGGGACGCGATGCCCTCGAGTGGGTACAGCTTGTTGAGTGGAGTAGGCTTGAGGCATCCGGTGATGGTGCGGCAGGTATCATCATTACAATATATTGCATGGACGAATTCATGAAGCCGTAAGGCTGAGAAGTCATGAAGTGCTATTAATGTATATGATTTTATTTTTTATTATCAACTATGACGATCATAGTAATAATTCCTATAGATTTACCTCTTAGCGTTATTCCCGGTAATGCCCGGTAAATGTAGGAGCCCAGGGTCCGCTTTGACACCTAATCCCAAGATTTGGCATAGACACTAGATTTTACGAAAGCGACTGCCATCTGACCTTCCAACCAGGAGGGAAAACTAGACCTTATTGGGATTAGACCGTCTCCTCACGATGTTTTCCTTCACCGAAAAGCTAACGGTAAATAGTCCGTACATACGTTCCGAAAAACTTATTGGTACGAGCCGGGATTCAAATGTAAATTATGATATAAATAAATATCAATGTCATATTTTCCAGAGAAAAGTGGTTTTTTAATGAAAAATCTTCAATATCGAAATCCCGGGATTGAAATCTCATATCGGATTTCAATCCCGGGATTGAGAATGCTCCGATATTGCATGCTCTAACTCTAACACATCCAGTGGCGCTAGTGTGCACGTGAAAGCAGCCTTAAAGCGTCACACATACAATAGGAACATGTAAAAACTAACTATTTAGGCGACGAAACAGCGTAGCTCCGTCAAGTCCGGTGTAAAATTAGGTGGGTTACCCCGGAACCGCCGAAACACGACACCCTTCGGCCAGAAGTGAGCACACGCGATGGTCTCCTGCAGCGGCCGCGGCACGCGCACCACAAACGAGGTGAAGTGCACTGGAAAACCCCCAGCGAGTAGCTAGTCTTCTGGTGAATATACTCTACCATGTCATCAGCCATGGCGGAGTAATGCAGGCGCAACGAGTACTAGGTGTGGCTACCGGCAGACTAGAACCAACCGGCTCTGCTGTACCACAGCAGAGCCGGAGTCTTTCGCGGCTTGCGCTTTCTTGACCGGTGTGTAATGATGGGTATTAAAATAAATAGTACTTATAATTTCATTCGCTTTGACAACATTTGATATATTTTCAATGTATAATCACTCATTGTATATAATAACGTTTATTATATACAATGAGGTTATAATTTTAAAATATATATGTCTATTTTGTATAACTATAATCGGGTATACCACTCGGGTTACACTCATTTTGTATGTATATTTATTATATGGTATAATGCTCATGTTAAGGATATACAAGTTATGACTCATAAATATCAAGTAGTATGACGTCAGCATAATTTTTGCGTCAGCATAGTCATCGTGATTTCGGGGAGACGGCGGGGGTAGGCGCGCGCGCCCATATAGCACGTAGAACCGATTGCCATTGGGGCGGAAAGGTTTTTGACTGGTGACCAGGTACCGGAATACGCGGCGTGGGTGGGTAGGCCACAAGTTGGACTGATGATCCGGTAAAGGTCGCGGGAGTCCGCTGGATGCGGGTGGCGCACGACCGGTCACTTTGGTACTGTTTGGGGGAGAGGTCCAGCAGTGGAAGTCTTTCGGCTGATATGATTATGATGATATTGATGATGATGATGATGAAGTCAATATCAGTATTGAGAAGGACCAATATCGAAATATCGGGATCCCGGGATTTATTATTTGTTGTTAGGTAGAAACATGGGCAGGGCAAGCAATATCGGATCATAGTAGTTCGATATTAAAGTGGATTTTTGGGATTTATGCTTAAAAAGCTAAACCTTTGTCAATTATGTTGAATTATTAACAGAATCTGCTTTATAAAGAAACTAAATTAATTATTCGGAATACGGGATATAAAGAACTGATTTTTATCAAAACTCAATATTTACCTGATATTTATTACACTTCGTTGGAAGGGTCATGCATGTTAAATGAGTAGAATGTAATTTGAACCGACAAATAGACGGACAACAAAGTGATCCTACGATCCTACGGAACCCCAAAAAAATACTATATTTTATTGATGACCCAGCTTTTTATAAATACTCACCTAATAATGATATTATATAAAACTTGCCGATTTGTTTACATGTAAACTGTAACAACTTATAGGTACAGAAGTTTCATTTTTGTTTTTATTTACCCTTTAAAAACTTTAATGTTATTGAAATAAGAATTAACTTTATTAAAATGAACATTAAGATGAAGTAATATTATTTTTTTATTATTCCAATTTAACTTTAACGCCATCTATAACAACCACTATGCTTTTTTTTCGGTCTTTAGTACTGCGTTTTACAAATCAGTGTCCTGTTAGTTCATTTAAGTCGCCACTTCTTACGTGGCGCTGTTGTATCGTCACTGTATCGAGGGGCGGGACGGGTGGCGTGAGGAGGGGCTCGATTTTAGATTTCATTTGGGTAGTATAACAGCCTTAAGGGTGAATAAATAGCGATATAAAATGATTAGAATAAAACATTTAGTGCCAATGGTTCCAAATAAAATAAATTCTTCGAAATACACCTTTTTAGAATCTAAGAAGCAGTACCAAGTGATTTTGTATAAATATATTTATTTTGTAGAACATTCAGATGTTGAGAGTAACATCGATATATATAATTGTCAAAAAAAAATTTGGCTACGTCACTTTAGTATAAGTGCCCCGAGTTATCCCAGGTATGTTGATGACGATGCTGTCCTGACCGCAGCCGCAGCGGCTGCGGTTTGGTATCAACAATTTTACCAATAAGACTGGGGTGTTGTTGTTGCACTGTGTGGTACGCTCACCTCTATCCTCTGGTGGCTTACATGACCCTTTCTTGCAAAGGTACGCGCAATTTGGGCAGGTTAACTGCAATAATACGAATGCTAGCTCCGAATAACACTGTTTCACCGTGTTGCTTCCGTAAGTGGGCGGGCGGGGGAAATTTTGCATTTTTGCGACAATTTGTGAGGCGTCAACCCCCCGACGCGGGAAATGCAACGGGATTGTGATGCAGTTATACGACGAAGGAATACGTTTGACAGCTTCAATAAAGGGCGGGTATAAATAGGAGTCTGCCGTTTTTACTCAAAATACTTTCTTTCTAGTTTCGATCCAATCATGATCTTTTGATTCCGATAAAGAACCCAGAAAAATATACAGAAAACTGGAGTTCTGTTTTTCTGTTAAAGATAAGATGCTTAAAGTAGGGAGAACCAAATAAACAAAACGCACAATTGCATTGACAAAGTTTTGGGATCCAATGTCTGTTTTCAAATGTATTCGCTTCCGCTCGTTCAATTATTCAGGTTAGTCTATTAACAACATATGGATCAGTAATTACACTACTGAAGCGAACAACACATAATGCTAGCAGCCCCATCGGGGGATGTATGGCGAGTATGTATGGGGATACATACTTGTCCATATGGCGTCAGAGATCAGCGATCGGGTAAGCCAGGATTATTGTTATAGCGGCTTACTCGACACATTTGAGCTTTAATGGGAGACATATCGTATTATTGAACTGTATATTTTCAAAGATTCAAAGATTTATTTATTTATTTATTTTATTTTGCTCGGAATGCAGTTACATAGTTTTTAAAATTACAATAATATAATATCATAGTCCAGTGCATTCAGCCTGCGTGCAGGCGTACAAAACATTTTTTGAGGAGCGTTATATTCCATAATAATAATCATAAAAATTGCATTAAAAGTCAAAATTATAATATTAACAAATGCAAACAAGAATAATAATGTCAAATAATAATGAAATAAATAATGTCAGTCAGGTACAATAATGGAGAAGCGAAGAGAAAATTAAAATAATATATAAAAACATCATATCAATCAACATGTCAAACATAATCCAAAAATATTTTTACACTATAAAAGCATTTGTCCAGAAGCCAGTTTGTCAATTTGTTCTTAAAGCTATTTTGTCGTAACAATTTTAGGTCGTCAGGTAGTTTATTATAAATTACTATGCACATGTTATAAACATTCTTATTATAAATCATTTTGTGAGCACGCGGTTTGTATATGAGATTGAATAATGTTTCGACGGGTCTGTCTCTGCATTATTTCTCCTCGTTTTTAAAAAAAAGGTTTGATGGGTATTTACGAAAACACATATATCTCTTATGTATAGGCAGGGTAAGGGAAGAATGTGCAATTTTTTAAATAACGGTACACAAGAATCGTCCTGCCAAGCATTACAAAGAACACGAACACATTTTTTTTGAATCTTAAAGACTCGCTCTTCGTCGACAGAGTTTTCGCACTTAGAGTATAGCTTTCTCGAGAAGATGCGCGTTGCCACGTATAAGGGACGGAAAGGTTTGTATGCAGCTAAATTAAGAACTGGTTTTAAAATGGCTCACGTTTTACCATAAACCACCTACTTAATCTAGGCGGTTAATGGTTTATTTAACGCACTTCATCATATCATATCTCAGTTGTGGCAAATCAATAAAAGGGGAAGTATGACAAGCACAACCAATTATATATCCCTTTCTGTCACACTGATTGAGATTCGTGTTACTATTATCTCGGTCGTGGTATTATTATTACCAGCTATGGTCCTGGGCGTTATAGTTCCACGATTTCACAGCTTGATGGAATAAAGACGTCAAGTCTGGGGTGTATAATGATGGCCATTTTAGCACTTATCACTGTCACTTTCGCACTCGCGTACTTGCTAGAATGTGACAAATGTCTTAATATGTGAGATTTGGTAATTGAATATTATTGAAACTTACAAATATTGTTTCAGGCAATCACAATAAGAATTAATTAAAGATGAATAAGTGTATTTACAAACTCAAACATTTATTTTGACAAAAACAGATCATAATAACCAGATAATAAATAAATAAACACATTTTATTTTTTATTTTACAACTCCGGATGTTGCTAGCTTTACACTTTTTCCATTCGGTAGCGCACGGTGAGCCACGACAGATGCGATGCACAAATGACATACAAGCGATGAAATCTATAAACAAAAAAAAGAATACCACGGAACTATTATGCATTTAACTGAAATACAAACTTGTGTTAAAATGTTATCTTTTAATAGTATTGCACACTGATTTGTTGGCCTGTGAAAAGTTGCATCCTTGGTTGTATGGGCCTTTACGGTAACGGTGAATGCAGTCCATACACAAACTACGCGTCACTTAGTACTACTAGTGCCAGCGGCATTACAGCGAACAAAACTGACAACAAACTAAACACAAAAGGTCAAATAAAACACAGTATGGGATTTGGGCTTACACAAAAGAATACATCAATACACATGATCAGAACTATTTTGCTAGAACTAGATCCGCTTTATTTAATATCAAGTTAAGGTAGAATCAGACGGTTCACTTGAGTGAATGTTCACTCGAGTGAATGCTTCATTTTTCTATGATGTTTTGTTTCATTTTTCGTTCAGACTGGTCATTTTGAGTGAAAGATGCAAAATGAAACAAGAAAATTAACGAAAAGTGAACCGTCTGATTCTACCTTTACCGACATCCTCCTAGCGTATGTATTTCTCGGCAGTGCTAAAACGAGCCCCGAGTCCGTAACTTACTACTTACAAGAAAAATATACAATTTTTTTCTTCCACTACAATCCAAATACCCTTAAAATATCATGGAGAGCTTCCTCTTTTTGCAAGTAGCCTGAAAAACAATTTCCATATCGCTAAATTTTTATGCATGCGTTTGAAAAACAATCCGCCAACGTAAAAACACTGGCAGAACGGATAAATTCATAATTCCATTTCATATTCCCTGTGAAAACGTAAAATTTTTGCATTGGAAACCAATGTTGAGGAAATTTCAGCGGGTAACTTGCATTTTGTGCCAGTGTCTGTTGTCACAGCAATCAGTTTGTTTATTCATAGCACAGGCAAAGAACGGGTACCGGGTAGAACTTTGTTTAGGCTAGTTAAGTTTGCTGAGGGAAAATATTACCTGATCATCGACATTATAAAACGGTCTTTGGACTAACACTGTTCTGTCATCAGCATAATATCAGCCGAAACATGTCCACTGCTGGACATAGACCTCCCCCAAAGAGTGCCACAATGACCGGTCCTGCTGTTCTGTCATCCATACAGAGTGTACCAAAATTGGGATGTGAACTGATGAAGGGCATGACAGGTATCGTGTTCTGATAAGAAAAAACTATAAGTTTTTTTGACGCGATTTTTTGTTTACTTTTGTATGGTGCTGGTCGCCCCAGTCGGCCAAAGCTCCATACAAACGTAAAAAAATTGCGTTAAATATTTATTTCTTATCAGAACACTGTTATGCCCTTGATCGGTTCACATCAAAAATCAAATTTTGGTGCAATTTTTATTCTCAGGATGCTGTTGCGGCTACCACGGCACTGCAGTGCGTCCGGCATGTTCGCCGAGGCAAGAACGGACGACTTTTTTGCCATCAGGCGAAAAAGGATAGCCTCTTTATTGAACCGAGTGCGTGGTAGCGGCAACGGCATGCTGAGTGCGTTGGCAGAGCGCCTCGATTGTCCGCTGGTGAAATATTGGGTGGGGGTTGTGATTGGAAGGGACAAATAGGAGATTACATCCTGGACACGTCTCAGATATCCTCCCAATACAGCCACTTATTATGGGAACGAAGTTCCTTTTCTGTGTTCTAATTTAGTTGTAATTTCATTAGAAATCTTTACTAACATAGTATGTAAGTTACCTTTATAACTAACATAATATGGATCTTCTGGTCTGAATTGAACGGATTTTATTTATATTTTTTATTTATATCATCGTCTCATTGCCCGACTACGGTGTAAGGAAGGGATATAATATGATTTTAGCAGTCTATGTTAGTATTTACGTGTGTGTACAGTAGCGTTTCGAATACTCAACCCATTTTTAAGAAATGCGGTGATAATCGATTCTAAATGATGCACCGGGTGACATACGCTACCATTTGTATAAAAAACCATTTATTTTTTCAGTTAACATTCCCTATACGGGTAACAGTTTTTTTTCGAAATTTATGCTAGTTTGCACAGTTATCAATCAATTCTATAGCGAGATTAAATGAACCCACACACGATGGGTTATCTTGTGGTGTTGATGAGAATGAATATTAATAATTCTTTATTTCAGACTCAATATCCATATGTTGTTATATTCAAAGCCACGCTCTGAATATAACAACAGTATATGCATCATTACGCGTTGTTGCAGTGTCCAAAAGGCAACCAGATGGTTCGCGTTGTTTTAGCTCCTGAAGTGTTGTGAAACCGCCCTGTGCAACCCGAACTGAGCCAACTAGGGCTCTCAAAACTTTGGACACTTAAAAATCTGTGATTATTTAACCTCTTGCATTATAATTTTTCTCCACTACATTCTTAATCCTTTCTCAAGCAAATACATCATTATTGATTATTTCATTTCGTGTGTACACCCCTATTTGCACATTAAGAAGAACAACTTACTTAGGGTAGGACAGGAATTAGTAGGTAGGTATACGAACAAATAAAGTTAAATAAAAGCTTATAGTAGAGAGGTAAACTTTGTAGCTTTAAAAAGCCCTTTGGGGTTGACAAAGGCTGTACTTTATCCCGCGGCTTTTCCTGCATTCTTTAGAATACGCGGGTGGAGCCGTGCCCATTAGTATCTTTGTTGACTTATTGACAAAACTATACTCAAAGGTGGGGTGCTCAGATATTTTTGCCCATTGGACATCGTAGTTATAATTTTTACTGAACAAGACAAGTTCTTTCAGCCAATAACAACACCTACAACTCTAAGCGACGGGTGCAGGAATCCGTTCGGAATACAAAAATCTGTTTCACAAAATTAAAACACTTCCTTGCCGCTCTAGGCCAAAAAACTTATGTCACTATATGGTTGCTATGGAGGTGGCACGTTTTCCTGTAGCACGGCAGCCTGAACATGTTTGCACATGTTGACATGGCCACGTTTTATGCCCAATACACTGTACAGGCAAAGAGTACGTTGACATGAGCAATTTCAAACCAAGTTTCATACTCCTATTTTCAGAGAGCATCTGTAGCTAACAGCAAAGGCAAAAACACTTTGACTTACGCCAATATGTATTTCCGTCAATTATTTATTTCTAAAAATAACCTTATGCTAATCGACATAAAGTGTATTTTAAAAGACCATATCAAAGAAAGATACGAGGGTGACGCAGTGAGTTTGAAAGCCGAATTTGCATTCTAGCGACGAAATTTTTCTTAAAAATACGCCAGTGTCGCCTTCACCTCCGTTATATTTGCATTTGTGAATATTCTTGAGGTTTTTGGAAAGCACAACCGGCTGTAAATTATCTTGTCGCACGCTATTTTCCTACCCATTGCAGTATAAAAAGAAATGGATACCCAAGTGTTTTCTCACTAAAGCGGAAATTGATATTCAAGGGGTGGTCAGTGCGGTGTGCTCTAACTCTAACTCGTTTAGTTACGGGTTACGCTTATATACCTATCGATTTGTCACAACGACCGCCTTCAGAGTGAGTAAATTGAACGTTTGCTGTGTCTTCCCATCTTATAACTGCGTGTTTAGGTTGTTGTGATAAATTGCTATGTGTATAATGGCCTTACAGAACAGTTCAATATATTTGTCATACAATTTTACGATGTCAATAACGAATGAATAAGACCGACTCTAATAAACACGGTTTTTTTTATTAAAACGCACTATAAATAAACCTAAGAAGGGCCCTGCGACGTGTCAGGCCAAGACGTTTTGTTCACATCTAGGACGAGTGGAAGTCGAGAGGGGAGGCCTTTGCCCAGCAGTGGGACACTCTATATGCTCCTAAAAAAAAGGAGGGGCCCTGCAGGCGGCTATTTCTGCTGCTTTCTAAATTAATCTTATTACTAAAATCCTAAACTTGTGCTCGCACATGCGTACAGGATGCAAATTTTAGACATAATTAGGTACATATTACAATCCAATAGGGTACTTTTATTTATCTAAATTAAATTATCAAAGTATTTTTACAACGTTTTTACCATATTCTTATATTACGAATAAGTGTAAGATAATTGAGTTATAAAAACATAAGATTTATTTTTAATTTGAAAATAAAAATCGTATCTTTATTACCTGTATAGGTATCTTACGAAGGAAAAGACAAATTAGTGCGAGAAGAATCTTGACAGCTCGCGCGCCGTCTTGTGATAGCCGTGCTGCGTTTTAGTAATTCAGGCGCACTTAGGTCGTAAACACCTTATAACAATGCCCTCTCCTCTTCCATTGTGGTACAATGACCCCTTGCCGCTCTGTAGCTTGATAATATAGATGTTGGTGCAGGGTTCATGAAATTATCTACGAGGAACCATACTTCATAATTCGTTTATTGCATCCATGTTTCACATTTAGGTTTTATAAAGTAAGTAGGTCTCTCATGGACCCTGGTAGAGCACATCAATTTGAAGTCTTAAATATAGCATATTTATTAGTCTTATTTTATGCTCACCTCGTTGCCTGCTTCAATATTTCGATAATCCAAATGATGGAGCGGGAGTACTCTAAATTCCAAGGGTTTTGGGTAACCATTGCCAAAATACCTACTTAATTAATTCTTCTTTTGGCTAAGGCATGCCATCCACACGATGAGTGGTCCATCATTTCATTCTCGCCACATATTCTACAGTGTAAAGTGGTGCGAGAGACCTATTTTGGCCAAAAATCCTCTGACCGCCATCTGCCCTTCAATCAGGAAGGAGAAGTCATAGTTATAGACCGGGATGGATGAGTCACACGGTTTATGGGCGCGGTTTGCAAACTTTAAAATCTCTTTGTTTGAGTGAACACGATAAATAATGATAATGTTGTACATATATCTGTGTTACGTTAATATTTCTCATAAGAAAGATACAACCTGCCACTCAAACCTGCCATTGCTTCTGAACCTGTGACTAATTGCAAACTACGCCAGTCTGTGAGAGGCTTAAATCGCACTCAATATTAAAACATACAAAGTTATATTCGTGAAAAATTTGCGAAGATATTTATAATTAATTGCTTTTTTATCTTTGCAAAAAGCGAATAAAAATAACAAAGTGCTTCGCTTCCTGTGTGTTTGTTTGGTCGTTCGTATCGAGTATGACGGCAGTTATTCACCGAGGGGCAATAAAAGTGACAACTCCGGGTTCTACGCTACCTGGGGTATAATTTGGTAACTTTTATCTGACACCGGGCATTGAAGAATCCTCAATTCTCATGAAGTCGTAGCTAACTAACACTGTTGACTACAGTAGAATAAACTATTCTTAAAATACCAACAACCATAACTCACGATAATAATCGGAAATATAGCACTTTAACTTATTTTTTTATATTTGAGAGGTTTTAGACTTAAAATACATAAAGACCAAAATATTAACTATCAAAAAACGTGACGTCACAAAACGTCACGTTCTTATGTTGTCTTAATTTCTCTACAAATTTCAAACTAACCTAACAGAACGTTAGAGATGTTTCAATTCAATAATAAGTTTCTGTAAAAAAATCATATGACTGTACGTTACTGTACCTATGCCATCATCAACTAGTCATTGAGACGATTGTAATGAGCTAAAACTCGACGGGGTTATATCGGTTTATTTAAGTATACTGAATTCACATGGCCACCTTTTATCTCCATCATCAGACCTGCTCGATGGTACCATAATATTGAATTGTCATCCAAACTATACTATTACCCAAACTTCAGCTCAAACAGATAACGGCAAGTGACTGAAAAATTGATTAGAATTTTTGACGTACAACATATATACGAATAGGTCAAGTTACTATCAAGCTTGTAAATAGTGGCTGATTTGATTACCAGTCAAAATCCCTATTGGTTTATTCTCAGCTCAGTGAAAGTACAATAACAAGAAGACAATTGTATTTCAAACGTTTTGACTGAATGTATTCAGTAAACTGGGAGAGGCTAAAGCCTCGAGGGTGCCTGCTTGACGTCTTCGGATTTCCTTCTATTTATAAGCTTCCAGCTAGCTTCTTTAGGCTTGAATTTACATCAGAAATAGTGCTGAAACTGCTGAATAACCTCAACAATATAAATACATACCTATATACACCGTGGACGTTAATAACCCGAAAGCTTTTAACCACGCATTCCTGAGGTCATTAGGAGTAAGAAATGTTATATGAACCCCAACAAAAATTCAGCAAAAAAAAAATTTTTTTTTTGCTTGTTTTGTCGGTTTTTGTTTATAAAACTTGGATAACTATTGTTTTTGTATGGAAATTATCCCTTTTAATAAAACGGTAACGATTATTTTTTCAAAAAAGGTTAAATTTAGTGAGTGGTAGCTGGCACTTTGATATCTGCCGTTTCGCCGTCTAAATAAACATTGTTCGGTTCATGACGCATTGGTGCTTACACTGTAATGTTATGTAACCTGTTTTTTCAATAAATAAAATAAATAAATCTGTCAATAGCGACGCAAAACTGGCCAACATCGGTAGCAACGTCGCAATCAAAATAGCTAAATGCACGTTAGTAATCAAAATAAAAAGTTTACATGAAAATTGATAGTATCTTCAAATCTAAGCCAGCAGTGACTGGGGTTCACATAACATTTTTTGCTCCTAATGACCTAAGGAATTCGTGGTTAAAAAATTTCGGGTTATTAACGTCCACGGTGTATATTTATTTTATTTTATTAATTGAAATTTACAGCCTTACAGTAACAACAAAACACTACACAATATACTCGCGGCCGCATTCGTAAACGTTCAACAAACCCTATTTTAGCTGAAATGCCGTTAAAATTCGTTTGTGTTCATCTGTCACTTTCACATTTGTGTTGGTATGTGAGGGACAAAATACATCATTATTTATCACAGGCATTTTAAGCTTTATAATTGTGAGCGACGTCCGCTCTCGGCGGCGTCGGCTGGGCGAGTCAATGCTCGCCCCTCACAGTCACCTAAGAATGACCTAGTGCCGAGACACAAGTCGGCGACGGACGAGCTCCGCCCCTATGTGCTCGGACAGTGCGTCGACCACGCTCTGTGACACAAGTCGGCGACGGACGAGCTCCGCCCCTATGTGTACGGACAGCGCGTACTACCACTCGGCGCCCGAATGGTGTGTTTGGGCTTCGCCCGTGTCCTCAGACACTTTGGGTAATCGATGTTACCAAAATAAAAGAAGGAATAACGAGAAATAGACTTTTTATTTACTTTTCCCTAACTGCCCTATCACTGCCCTAAGTGACTTGATTTCAAGTCCCTAACTTCCTATTACTTTGTAGTTTTCTTCTTCTTCTTGTTGTGACTTCCAGGAGGCTCCGTTTGACACTGATTTGCTCCGGGCCGTACCTGCTATTTATACCTGCTAGTGGGTGAGCAAGACGTGCTGAGTGAGACAATAAAGGTTACGCCCACTTTGACTTGACTAATTTACATTGCAAGATGTTATTGGGATGTTATACATATTAATGGGTGGAAGACTAAGCTGATTTACAAAGTTCTAATATGGCTTGAGATCTTATAAGTACAGTAGGGTTCGTAAATATTTTCTTATCTGAATAATCGTACATGGAAATCGGGCAAACCGTAATTCGGTCCCTTTCTTAACACTTATTCATCATTTGCGCTGAACCTACTGAGTTTACTTATTTGTAAGTTTAAACATTTAATAGAACTTTTAATAAGCTTTCTAACAATATATAAATCATTCTGATACGATGAGCCGTTGTAAAGGTATAAATGTAAACATATTAATTGTAAAGTGAAAATGCGCCGTACTAAATTCTAATTCAGGCTCGGTGGCCGCGGCTCTCGTTACGGTCATGTTGGCGCGATACACCCCTCCCCTCCATGGCGGCCAGTCCGCGCTGCGCTCGCGCATAGGCAACATCTCCTCTCTCTTTCTAATACAATTTGTATTGGGATTTTACTTTAATGTTTACAATATCAAATGAATGCTATGAGAGGGTGTTTTATGTAAATAATTGCTATGGGGATTCTAACTACTGGGTTCTTTATTTACTCTAAACAATCTAAGTCTTTATAAATAATCACATATTTCTCTTACGTATAATCTTCGTATGACGCGATGCGTAGCTCTGCCGTCGCGTGTTGATGTTGTCGTCCATAATAATAATAATAATAATAAAACATTTATTTCAGGCAACTAAGGCCCATAGTTACAAATACCTTACAGACTAACATACATACAATATAACATTAAACACTAATTATTATTTAGGTGACGAAACAGTGTGGCTCCGTTGCGTCGTCAAGTCCGGTGTAGAGTTATGAATGCTTTATGAAAAGAAGTTTAGGGTAAACTTTTGTTGCCCATAATTTCTGGTTGTCATTTTGTTGGGCAAGTGCGCCGATGGGTTAAACGCGTCTCTTGATGATATCTCCGAAACTGAACATTTTAGAACTATCACAATCGCCTATATTGAAAGTTTAGTAACCATACTTTGAAAATCGAGGGCTGTAATAGTCCTAAAATATTGCATTTTGAAGATATCTATAAAAGACGCATTTACCCAACTGACGCATTTAGCCTGGTAGACAGGAAAAAATGATGTAGGGATGTCTCGCAATGTGCAGGGACGATAGGTATTGTCCCGCAATGTAAACACCTCACTTTTCTCCAATATATATAATGTCAGTAAGTACAACACAGAAGGTATATCCAAAGTCAGAAGATAGTTTACACAGAAGAGAACAGTACGGAAATAAGAAGCAAAGATACATAACAAAGTTAAGCGCAAGCGATGGCAATAAAACGTAAGCGGATAGCGGTCGAGAACGGCATGCGCTTCGCGTCAGTATGTGAGATCGACTAGCCGCGCGCATAGCAACTCTCGGGCGGCCGGCGACTCGCACGGACCGTTATCGGTGCGCGGTCGCAATGCACCGAACTGTTGGCACGTCAACAATATTGACGGGTGTAATGTAAATATACTAAGTGTATTAAATATGTATAAATGAAATATAGATTAGTGTGTAGTAATATGGTCATGTATGTAGATGTATATATGTATGTAAATAAATATGTGTGTAAATATTTAGTAGTAAGGTATTATACATATTAAGTGTAAATACATGTGAATAGTGTGAATGAGCAAGTAGCCCACATCACTCCCCTCCAGAGACCTGGTTAGGGGCGATAATAATCTGGGAAACGTACTTGCCTCCCCGAACGAGTAGTCCTAAGTACGTTTGGTTTTTAGGATCAAGGGCTGACTTCTCACCTGTATGTACTAAGGTTGGTGGTGTGACAGGCGCGAGTGTATCCTGATCGGTATGAACATTTAAATGCTCAGGTATGAAATGTGCCGGTTTCAACCGATCAACGGTTACGGTAACCGGTTTGCCCTTAATTAAAAGTTTGAAAACTTTGTCGGTTCTATCCAGAACTTTGTGTGGACCTGAATACGCCGATGTCAGAGGAGCGCGTGAAGCGTCTTCACGTAGGAAGACGTATTCAGCGGTCGCTAACTCTTTGAAGACGAAGATTTTGTCCTTGTTATGGCGTGAAGCTGGAACGGGCTTTAACTTCGAGGCAAATGAGCGTAACCACGCGGTAAAATCGGTAATATCCGTGGTACCGGGTACGCTGGGATCAAAAAATTCGCCAGGAAGGCGCAGCGGCTCGCCGTAAAGTAATTCGGCAGAGGAACATTGTAAGTCCTCTTTAAATGCGCTGCGTATACCGAGTAGGACATGGGGCAAAACTTCGGACCAATTGGCATCAGCATGGCATGTGATGGCGGCTTTGAGCTGTCTGTGGAAGCGCTCCACAATACCGTTACACGCTGGGTGGTACGCTGTCGTACGCTTATGCTGGAATCCGATGGCTTTAGATAGGTATTGAAACAGTGTGGACTCAAATTGTCGACCACGATCTGTGACAATATCTACAGGACATCCGAACCTGGATATCCAGCCGGACAGCAGAGCTTTGGCCACCGTCTCCGCTGTGATGTCCGCTATTGGTATGACCTCCGGCCATCGCGTGAAGCGATCTATGGCCGTCAAGCAATAGCGGAAGCCTTGCGAAATAGGGAGTGGGCCAATCAGGTCGATGTGTACCTGGTGAAAACGAGCACGAGGCAGTGCGTATGTCCCTAAAGGTGCGGACACGTGTCGGCTCACCTTGGCTCGTTGACATGGTGCGCAAGCTCGTGCCCAGTCTCGGCAGTCCTTCCTCACGCCGGGCCACACAAAACGCTGGGCCACAATCTTAGCAGTTGCGTTGGCGCCAGGGTGACTTAAGGAATGAAGACTGGTGAAAATCGTTTTCCGGTACTGCTTGGTAACAAATGGTCGGGGAGTCGGCGTGCTGACGTCGCAGTACAACGGCTCACGACTTCCCGGGAACGCCATTCTTACCAACCGTAAAGAAGATGATGACAAGTACTCAGCGAGTTCAGGGTCAGACACTTGGGATCTAGCTAGGTCGGCGAGATCGAGTGGTATCTCCAGTTCGTCTATCCGAGATAAGGCGTCGGCCACAACATTATCTTTGCCGGATATATGCCTTATATCGGTTGTGAACTGGGATATATAGTCCAAGTGTCTATACTGCCTAGGCGAACAGTTATGTTTCCTTTCGTGGAAAGCAAAACTGATAGGCTTGTGGTCAGTATAGACAGTGAAGTGTCTCGCCTCCAGCATGTGCCTGAAATATTTGATCGCTTCATAAATCGCGAGCAGTTCACGGTCATATGGCGAGTACTTGGTCTGGGAGGGACTCAGCTTCCGGGAAAAGAAAGCTAACGGCTGCCATACCTTGTCCTGTAGCTGCTGTTGTAGGACCGCGCCCAACGCCACATCCGATGCATCTGTAACCAACGCAAGCTTCGCTTGGCAATCGGGATGAGCGAGTAACGCTGCGTTGGATAAGCTTTCCTTGGTATCCTGGAAAGCTTTCAGAGCATCGCCGGTGAGGTTAATGGGCGTGGAGCCTTTGACTGCTCCACCTAGGAGTGCGTTGAGAGGTGCCTGGATTTGGGCGGCGTGCGGCAGAAATCGCCTATAAAAGTTGGCCATGCCCAAAAATCTCCTCAGCTGCCTGACGTCCTTAGGTGGGGGAAAGTCACGTATGGCTTCGACTTTCGTGTCTAAAGGCTTGGTACCGCTCTCCGAGATCAGGTAACCTAAAAAAGTTACCTGGGGAGCACCAAAGACGCACTTAGACACGTTGATCACCATGCCGTAGTCCCGGAGTCTGGTAAAAACTGCACGGAGGTGCTGTTTGTGCTGCTCTTCATCTGTGGAAAATACTAGAAAGTCGTCCAAGTAGCAATAGACGAAGTCCAGTCCCCGTGTCAGTTCGTCCACAAATCTCTGGAAGGTTTGACCAGCGTTACGGAGGCCAAACGTCATGAATGGAAATTTGAACATACCGAAGGGCGTCGTTATGGCCGTCTTCGGTATGTCCTCTGGACATACAGGTATCTGGTTGTAAGCCTTTACAAGGTCAAGGGTACTAAAGATCTTACAACCAGATATGCTGTGAGTAAAATCGTGAAGGTGCCGGATCGGGTATTTATCGGGCACGGTACGAGAGTTGAGCTGTCGGTAATCGCCACAGGGGCGCCACCCATTATCTTTTTTAGGCGCCAGGTGCAGCGGTGAGGACCAGGGGCTATCAGAAGGTCTAGCTGTACCGTTGGCTAACATACCTTCAAACTCATGTCTGGCCACTTTCAGCTTGTCTGGAGCGAGACGTCTCGGGGTACAGGATACTGGAGGACCTGGAGTGGTGCGAATGTGGTGTTGTGTGTTGTGTGGTATTGTGCGTTGCGTGCCAGCAGGTCGCGTGATTTCAGGGAATTCCTGTGATAATATGCGATGATAGCTAGACGCGCCGGTCAAGACCTTCACCGAAAATATGTCTTCACATGAAGCAGAAATTGCAGATGAAGTTAAGCTAGTTGTGTTATCTACAAGCTTTTGGCTTCTACAGTCTACCATTAAATTATAGAATGACAAAAAATCAACACCAATTATTGGCTTTGTAACGCTCGCTACAACAAAACGCCATGGATATTCGCGTCGAAGTCCGAGGTCCAGGCTGAGATGTGCGTAACCGAAGGTATCGATGGTCGTCCCGTTGGCTGCGGTAAGTTTGTACTCAGTCGGTGCTCGACGTTCCCGCAGTAACGACTTGCGGAAGACACAGAGGTCGCTACTAGTGTCCACCAAAAACTGCGTCTTCGACCTTCTGTCGGTGACAAACAGGCGACCGGAAGGAATAGGGCTATCAGTTGTCGCCATCACCGACTGCCCCTGGCGTTTCCCGACTTCCTGTAGTCGCAGGGGTGTATGCACTTGTTGGCATTCTCGCCATGCTTAGAGTGGTACCAACAGATGGGAAATTTCCTATAGCTGGATTGCGACCTGGTACTGGAACGGCTCTGCCTCCTGGAACGGTTACGGTTCCTGGACCGGGATCTACCACTGCCGTGGTCTTGAGTCCTTAGTGACTGGACCTGCTTCCTCAGCTCAGCAATTTCTCGAGCCATAGCGTCCATGCTGGAACGTGGCTGGTCAGGACCGGAGCTGTAGCTCGTGGAGGCGACGTGCGATGAACAGGCACATCGTGGGCCGATGTCGTGGATCCTGTCGGCTAGATCTGCGAGGATATCCAGTGATGCTGAAGGGTGCGCCGCGAGAACAGTCTGGATGCTCGCGGGTAATCGGTTGGTCCACATCATACGTAATACGTCGTCCGTGATACGCTTGGCTGCCAGGCCCTGCAGATGACGCAGGAACTGAGAAGGCTTGCGGTCTCCAAGTTCCTCATGATGAAGAAGCTGCTGGATCTGACGCTCGTTGGTGTCGCTGAGTCTGCTGATGAGTTCGCTTTTCAGCTTCGGATACTTGTCAGTCGCTGGGGGATTGGTAATAATGTCCTTGACCTCCTTTGAAAACTGACGATCCAGTTGGCTGATGACGTAATGGAACTTGGTCAAGTCGTTCGTTATGCCGGCTATCATAAATTGACTCTCAATTTGCGAGAACCATATCTCCGGTTCCTCTGGCCAAAAGGGTGGGACGCGCACTCCAACTTTACAAATGTCGGATGACGGTGCAGTGGAAACGCGCTCTCCGTCGGTCGGCAATTGTGTGTCCGACGTCGTGGCCGCGTCTTTGTTCTGACCAGAACCGTTATTAGGCATTATTGTCAACACTTCTACGTACGATTTCTGCGTAAATCCTCCGGTTGTTAATGTGTTCCTCAGGGGTCACCACTGTAGGGATGTCTCGCAATGTGCAGGGACGATAGGTATTGTCCCGCAATGTAAACACCTCACTTTTCTCCAATATATATAATGTCAGTAAGTACAATGTCACGTTACGTGGACTTACAAACCTTTTTGGAAGCCCACGTAACAAGTATGATAGCTAAATACAAATTACAAAAGGAAAGTTAGGGTCAAGGTTCTTTATTAAGAGCGTTTCTTGACAAGCAAACAGTAGTACCTAGTTACCAGGACACGTGGTGGTTAAATTAGAAAAGAGTTAAACGGAACCAGTGGGATCCCCAGGAAGTCCCCCCGTAGGATGTGAGGGATCAGCAGGTAGAAATGGCAGGCCGGAGGCGTGCGTAGCAGCGCGTGCGAGGAGTAAGCGTACGGGCGTACCGTCAGGGTATAAGTCTCCACCAGGCGTTCGGTAGGGGCGCGTGTAGCGCGGCAGTCGACAACCAGGCGCGTAGTAGGGCGCGAGCAGTAGGTAGGCGCGTAGTAAGGCGCGTGCAGCAGATAGGAACGTCCCGTAGGGCGTGAGCAGTGGCCGGCGCGTAGTAGGACGCGCGCAGCAGGGCGCCTTCCAAGCCAAACGCTCGGGAGGAACTCAGCAGGGCCGTTCCGAAGGGTGGTGTACAGATGTAGCGCTTCGGGAGGCAGGTGCTCAGTAGGGGAGCCCCGCAAAGGCAGTCGTCCAGCAGGGACGCACTTCGTAGTTGAACTAACGGCCGACGAGTAGGTTTAGGGACCCTCTTGAGTTGCGGGGCCGGCTGTGACCCCGCAACGGATCTGTTCTGTACTTCTTGTTTCGAAGTCGAAGGTAAACTGATTTAATACAGCGGCTGCATTGGCTTTTATACCCAAGGGATCCCATGTTCTAGAATTACATATTATAATTTCATATTTCAAAAATTACAAGCTACCAGGGTTTCATAAGTACCTAAAAGTATACAGACTTAGCCGAAAAGTATAAAACCTAACCTTTATGGTAGTGAAAATGACTATTTAGACGAACACAACGTTGTTGACAGATTGTCAACAGAAAATAACAAACGTATTTATTATTTTTAAGAATTTCAGGAATAGGAAAAATATAGGATTAAATACGGTTCAAGTGAACAGAAACCGATAGTAAAAGTAATCCTAAGGTGCACGATATCAAAAGCAGTGTACAGAAGTATACCCTTTCTTAGAAGTTGGGGTTACAAGAACCAAGAGAGTGAATCAATGATGTAAAGAAAGCCTAAAAAGACGTAAGATGGCAATTGCAAGGTCTTGCATTAACTGATGTGACCTACAGGTGCAACGCAGATAAAGGTAAATGTTACATTACCCCAAAAACCCAGGAAAAAAAAAACTTTTTCGTACTTATTAATGAAAAGTTTTTTTTTGTTATATAGATATGCTATGCGTGGTGATTAGTGCATAAATGAGATGAGGTGCTAATAACATGAAGAAAATTATATACAACTAAGAAGCTCGAGATCTTCCTTGCGTCTCTTTCAAAAATCACACATACATTCATCTACAGATAAAGTAAGGGGATGTGGTTCACATTCAATGACGCACACTCCTAAGGAACTCCTTACCATGACCTAAGGCTTTTTTTTTTTTGAGGGAGTAGTCAGCCGCTCCACGGGAAAAATGACGAACCCACGGCTTATTTTACGAGTTGGCGATCCGCTCGAGGAAATACTATATACAGGCCTAGTTGGTCTAGAGCCAACTAGGGGAAAATGTGAAGAACCTAAGGGCTTATTTAACGAGTAAGTCATCCGCTCGAGGAAATTCTAGACTAGTTGGTTTAGCGCCAACTAGTAGAGGGGAGTTAGTTTAGAACTAAAGAGGGTGCAGTAGTCCTAGGCTACTACAATTTTTTATTTATTTACAGAGCTAAGAAAGAAAAGCAGAAGCGAGTCATTACAGAACAGTCGCACGCTAATAAGTCAGCATAATGAAAAGCTGCAAAGAAAAGAACCTAAAATAATGTGTAATGAAGTGAAATTAAATAAACTTAAACTAAATGCTATGTTTTGAAATTCTTAATGTGCCATTTGTTTCTTGAACCATTAGGATTTTCAAGCATATACACGAGGGGCGAGAGTTTTTGAATAACTCTGCATTTTAAGTATTTTGGAGCCAGTTTCGCACTGAAGTAAGTGCCAGCGTTACTTAGGACGTAGTTTTTCCTCCAAACTATATCATCGATGTTAAATTCTTTGAATGACCTTCTAAGATCGTACCTATTGCTATTCTTTATATGTGCTGTGTACAAGGCAACCTGAACTTTATCGTAAATAGATGATAGCAGGCCAAGGTTATTAGCATATATGTCTCTAGGAAGAAAAACTATTTCCTCAAGATTTTGGCATGGTGAATACATGGAGCCGCAAGGAATAGTTTCGCGTCCAAAAACTAGGAAAGAGGGTGTAAAACCGGTTACCAGGTTCACTGAATTATTCATAGCAGACTGAATAATTGGAAGATGGTTATCCCAAGATCTATGGTCGTCACCAACAAGAGACGCTAAGGCCGTGATAAGAGTCTTATTGTACCTCTCTGTGGGGTTAACTTGAGGGCAATAAAGAGGGTTAAAGTTCGCGAAAGGTATTCTGTATTTATTGATTAGGTTATGGAACTCACGCGACTGGAATTGAGGTCCATTGTCCATAATGATTGTCTGTGGTACTCCAAAAACCAGAAAAACAAAATTTTCCAGGTGAAAGGTAATATCAGTAGCCCTTGCACGTTTTAAAGGGAAAATTATGCTGTATTTAGTAAAGTAGCAATTTATAACTAGTATATATTGGTTTCTTTTTCTAGTCATCGGCAACGGACCCACGAGATCTAACGATATGCATTGGAACGGGCGAGAACAAATTTTAGGTTTACCCATGATGCCATAAGGAGAGTGGTTAGAGTGTTTGTAGGCTAAACAAGTTTCGCATTTTGATATGTATTTAGCAACATCTCTAAACATGCCAGTCCAGTAGTATTGTAGTGCTAATTTCTTGTAAGTCTTGAATATGCCCAAGTGTGGATTAGGTGGAGAGCCATGGAATTCTTCGATAAGTGATTTTCTAGTTGAAGGAAGAGGAACTTCTTTCCAGGCAAAATCGTCCGTTATGGAGTTTTGATCGTAACTACGACGGAATAGCTTGTTGTCTCTATAGTTGTAGTTCGGGTAACTGTCCGGATTGTTTTGACAGTCCGAGATTAATCTGTTGTGGTCTTCATCGTTAGTACGTTGAATTTCTTGAGTAATTGGTGCCGTTTGATGAAGATCAGGATTTCTGTCGAACGAGCGAGAGAGTAGATCGGGGACAACGTTGTCTTTTCCTCGCTTGTGTTTTAAAACGCAGTTGAATGTTGAGAGTCTGAGGGCCCATCTAGCTAGTCTACCTGAAGGATTAGATAGATTTAGGAACCATTTTAGAGCAGCATGGTCCGTGTAAACAGTAAATTCTTTTCCATTGTCCACGTAGCATCTCCAGTGCTCAAGAGCTGAAATGACAGCTAACGTCTCCCGTTCTGTGGTTGAGTAGTTCCGTTCATGCTTATTGAAAAGTTTGCTCATGTATGCTATTACGACTTCTCTATTATCTTGCTTTTGTGTGAGCATCGCTCCGATTCCATCGTTGGAGGCATCGCAGTGAACAGCAAAAGGTTCATCAAAATTAGGGCAGGCAAGGATTGGAGTTGTCACAAGTAGTTCCTTCATCTTTAGGAAGGCGGAGTTGGCTTCGGCAGTCCAGCCAAGTTTTGGCGAGTTCTTCCCCGAGGCTGCCAATTTATTAAGAGGTGCTGCAATGGTACTGAAGTTTGGGATAAATCTTCTAAACCAACTGCAGCTGCCGTGAAATCTTCTTATCTCTTTTTTTGTAGTCGGCGTAGGATATTCTAAAATTGCCCGAACTTTGTCAGGGTCAGCTCTCAAGCCTTGTTCATCGACCATAAAACCGAGGTATTTTAGTTCTTTCTTGAAGAATTGACTTTTTTCGTAGTTAATCGTCAAACCTGCGTATGTTAGTTTTTCAAGAACTCTGATAAGAAGGGAAATATGTTCTTCAAAGGTCTTACTGATGATGACGATATCGTCTAAGTAGCAAAATACTTTATGCTCAAACTCCGGAGTGAACAGCGCGTCCATTAGTCTTTGTTGTGTCGCTGGAGCATTGGTTAAACCAAAAGGCATGACAACAAAGCGGTACATTCCTCTACCTGTAACGTAAAAAGCTGTCTTGTCCCTGTCTGGAGGGTGTAGTGGGACTTCCCAGAAAGCTTTCGCAATATCAATGCTTGATAGATATTTAGCATCTCTCAAATGGTCTAATATTTCGTTCATTAATGGCAGGCTATAGGCATCACGACGAGTGATAGAGTTAAGTTTTCTACTGTCAACACAGAAACGCCATTCACCATTCTTCTTAGGAGTTATGATCACCGGAGATAACCAAGGGCTCTCGCAGGGTTCAATCACTTTCCAGCCAAGCATCTTGTCTACTTCGTTTGTAAGTGCTCTTTGTTTTTCAGGTGATAGCCGGTAGCAGCGTTGTCTTACAGGTGGAGAGTTCCCTGTATCGATTTTATGGCAAATCAGATGAGTCTTTCCAAGTTCTCCTTTTTCTTCGAAGGAAATTTGCTTGAATCTGGCGATGATGTCTGCAGCTATGTCTTTCTGTTCCGTAGATAATGCTTCATAAGTGAGGATCTTCCCAGTGTCAGATGTAATGGTATTACACTGTACATTGTCAAAGATAGTAGGTTTAAGCAATTCGGGTATAAGATTAAAAGTTTTCCAAAAGTCTACACCTAAGATGATTGAAGGGTGTATTTCAGGGAACGCGTAGGCTCTTATAACATGAGTTTGATTATTAAAAGTCATGAGTAAGTCGATATAGCCTAATGATTGCAATTTGTGGTTATTAGCTGTAGCGACTGAAAGTGGGCACGACTTCGATAAAGAATAACCCTTTTTCAAAAGGTCAAGGTGAGAATTGTTGCCTAATATAGTTAAAGAACTTCCACTATCTAGCAAACCGGAAAAAGGGATTCCGTCGATAGTAAAGGTAAGAAAAGGTCTATTATGATCCTTTTCTTCTTCATAAAGGACTGACGAAATCTTGTAAAGATTAAAGAAATTACGAAGATAAGTAAGCCAATTTTGCCAGTCAATTATGTCAAAAGGGCTAGAGTTATTGGTGCTATCGGAGTCGTGCAAAGTAAGTTTTTTTGGAGAGGAATTGTGTTTGGTATTACAGTCAGGACAGTCTGGGGTTTTAAAGCCTCGCAGACCGCATTTAAAGCAAATGGGGAAGTGAGGTTGCTGACAAGTTCGAAGAGAGTGGCCGTTTGCGCGACATCGAACACAGAAGAGATTAGAGGTAAATTTATCAGAGATGATATTTACTTGTTTAGTAAAATAATTTTTAAAAGGGGGTCTTGAGTCTGAATTGAACTGGGTTTTAGGCTGGCTAGGGAGGGAAGGTTTAGATGAGGATGTCGAAGGGTTGTAATTGAATTCATATGCTAATTGATCAATAGCAGGTTTAGGTTCTTTAAAGTTACGGTTTCTATCCAAAATGTGTTCGTAATTTTGGCAGGCTGATATCAGAGAATCAATGGAATCAATTTTATTCAATGCCACGAATACTGAATAGCAGGGGCGTATGTTTCTGAGGAGGATTGAGAGTTGCTCAGATTCACTTTTTTTTTCGTTGAGACGAGAGAACATACCATGCATAATGGAGATATAAATGATGATAGTCTCGTAATCACCTTGAGTTCTAGCGTTGATAGCAGTCAAGAGTTTGAAGTCATAATCCGTATTTCCGAAATCTCTAATTAGTAGGTTTGAGATTTCACACCACGAGAGGTCTGGTTGACGATTTTTCTGAAATCGAATCCAATGAAGGGCTTTATCAGTGAAAATTTCAAAGACTAAGTCAGCAAGGCGTTCTTTTTTCAGATTGCGGGAAACACCAAACTCTTCAATTTTTTGGAGAAAAGATTTTGGGCAGGAGTTGCCGTTATAGGATAGTTTTCTAAGTTCTGGGATTATATTAGGAGAGGACGTCGTTTGAGCGATATTTTGACAGGGAGTACTCTGTTCTGAGTGTTGGTTTGTAACTAAGTGAGAAGATAAAGGGGCTTCAGGTGTTGTTCCAAGAGGAGGGCAGTGAGGAGATGCTAAGGGTGTAGTTTCCGCAGATTCAAAAAGTAGAGCTTCATATTTGTTTTCTAAAACCTTGAATCTTTCCGAAAGTCGGTTAAATTTGTCTGTGAGAGGCGAGTTATGGTCTAAGTCGATGCGTCTAAGTCGAAAAAATAAGTGATTTTGAAATGATTCTAATCTTTTACACGCGTATGGAGAAGCTTTAGATTGTAACTGGTTGATCTTAGATTCAAAGTAATTCAGACAAGTTTCAACCTGTTCGAGATCTTCTTCAGGGGGAATGACTGACTGCAAGACCTCTGTCGGTGGTTGCGATTGACCCAGTGTATCTGCCTGTTTTTTTAAAGCTACCAAATTTTCTCTTGGTTCCTCTAACCTAATTATAACCTCGTATTCGAGTTCAGGCTTATTTAAGTTAACATATTTGATAGGACGTGCCATAGTAACTGAGTTAAAAAAAATATTTTAGGTAGAAGTTAGTTAATAAGAGGCCGAAATAAAGAGGTTTTAGAGACGTATGTTGTCTGTAGTTTTTAAAATTTAGAAAAAAAATAAGATTGTCAAAAATAAGGCCTCTTGCGTTGGGCGCCAAAACTGTCACGTTACGTGGACTTACAACCCTTTTTGGAAGCCCACGTAACAAGTATGATAGCTTAATACAAATTACAAAAGGAAAGTTAGGGTCGAGGTTCTTTATTAAGAGCGTTTCTTGACAAGCAAACAGTAGTACCTAGTTACCAGGACACGTGGTGGTTAAATTAGAAAAGAGTTAAACGGAACCAGTGGGATCCCCAGGAAGTCCCGCCGTAGGATGTGAGGGATCAGCAGGTAGAAATGGCAGGCCGGAGGCGTGCGTAGCAGCGCGTGCGAGGAGTAAGCGTACGGGCGTACCGTCAGGGTATAAGTCTCCGCCAGGCGTTCGGTAGGGGCGCGTGTAGCGCGGCAGTCGACAACCAGGCGCGTAGTAGGGCGCGAGCAGTAGGTAGGCGCGTAGTAAGGCGCGTGCAGCAGATAGGAACGTCCCGTAGGGCGTGAGCAGTGGCCGGCGCGTAGTAGGACGCGCGCAGCAGGGCGCCTTCCAAGCCAAACGCTCGGGAGGAACTCAGCAGGGCCGTTCCGAAGGGTGGTGTACAGATGTAGCGCTTCGGGAGGCAGGTGCTCAGTAGGGGAGCCCCGCAAAGGCAGTCGTCCAGCAGGGACGCACTTCGTAGTTGAACTAACGGCCGACGAGTAGGTTTAGGGACCCTCTTGAGTTGCGGGGCCGGCTGTGACCCCGCAACGGATCTGTTCTGTACTTCTTGTTTCGAAGTCGAAGGTAAACTGATTTAATACAGCGGCTGCATTGGCTTTTATACCCAAGGGATCCCATGTTCTAGAATTACATATTATAATTTCATATTTCAAAAATTACAAGCTACCAGGGTTTCATAAGTACCTAAAAGTATACAGACTTAGCCGAAAAGTATAAAACCTAACCTTTATGGTAGTGAAAATGACTATTTAGACGAACACAACGTTGTTGACAGATTGTCAACAGAAAATAACAAACGTATTTATTATTTTTAAGAATTTCAGGAATAGGGAAAATATAGGATTAAATACGGTTCAAGTGAACAGAAACCGATACTAAAAGTAATCCTAAGGTGCACGATATCAAAAGCAGTGTACAGAAGTATACCCTTTCTTAGAAGTTGGGGTTACAAGAACCAAGAGAGTGAATCAATGATGTAAAGAAAGCCTAAAAAGACGTAAGATGGCAATTGCAAGGTCTTGCATTAACTGATGTGACCTACAGGTGCAACGCAGATAAAGGTAAATGCTACAACAACACAGAAGGTATATCCAAAGTCAGAAGATATTTTACACAGAAGAGAACAGTACGGAAATAAGAAGCAAAGATAAATAACAAAGTTAAGCGCAAGCGATGGCAATAAAACGTAAGCGGATAGCGGTCGAGAACGGCATGCGCTTCGCGTCAGTATGTGAGATCGACTAGCCGCGCGCATAGCAACTCTCGGGCGGCCGGCGACTCGCACGGACCGTTATCGGTGCGCGGTCGCAATGCACCGAACTGTTGGCACGTCAACAATATTGACGGGTGTTATGTAAATATACTAAGTGTATTAAATATGTATAAATGAAATATAGATTAGTGTGTAGTAATATGGTCATGTATGTAGATGTATAAATGTATGTAAATAAATATATGTGTAAATATTTAGTAGTAAGGTATTATACATATTAAGTGTAAATACATGTGAATAGTGTGAATGGGCAAGTAGCCCACAATGACATGTAACTTTAAATGTTTAGTTTCGGAGATATCTTCAAATGACGCATTTACCCCAGCGACGCATTTACCTCTGTTGACCTTATATCTATTTCTAATACGACTCGCTAGGCCAGTACATAGACAGTGAAGGAAGCTCATTACTCTGTTCTAGTTTTAATGGACTTGCATAGACCTTATAGCTAAGTAACGTTGAGAGCCAATCAGAAGTTAGCCGAGACCGGATTGGCAAACTTAGTTTAACTGCCAGATTTGCTGGACGGTCTTGAATGACGGGGACGTATTCTGGGACAGCGATGCGATATCGCTGTTCAAATATAAGGAACTAGCTTCCGCTCGCGACTTCGTTTGCTTGGACGCGGGAGATAAACTATCCTATATCTTAATCCAGGCTTGTACTATCTGTAAAATTTCATCAAAACATCCAATCATCTAAAAACATCCAAACTTTCACATTTATAATATTAGTAGGGTTTATTTTGTGTTAGCCTTTCGGTGAGAGGGAACATCGCGAGTCTAAACCCAAATCCCAATAAGGTCTTGATGTTTTCCCTCTGGGTTGGAAGGTCAGATGTCAGTAGTTGCTTGCGTAAAACATGCCTTTGCCAAATATTGGGATTGAGTGTCAAAGCGGACCCCGGGTTCCCTTAAGGCACAACCGGGTATAACACGAAGAGGATGTATAACTAATTAAAATGTTGTCTCAGATACAATCAAAGATGAAGGTTTTGTTGTATATACCGATTCCGGATTAAGAAATGACAATAATATTCATATAATTATTACTGATAGTGGGTATCCAGACAGTATCTGAGGGGCTACCGGGAAATGGAAACGAACTTCGTTTGTGTATCTCCGTCTCTGTCGCACTTGCTGGTTCGAGCGACAGAGACGGAGATATTCGAACGAAGTTCGTTTTCACTTCGCGGTAGCCCCTCTGGCCACATAATGGTTGGTTCAGAATGTATTCTTGTTTTTTCCTGACTATGGCTAGCGGCAAGTAAGCGATATGTTTTTAGCCGTCTGTTTGTATATGCGTGTGTTCCACAATAGCGTTTAATGTACTGAACTGATTTTGGTTTTTTTCAGTTACTTTTTCGTAGTCAGGTTACAGTTTCTTTTAGTTCATTTATTCAGACGTACGTTCACAGGACCATACCTAGGTCTATCCCTATGTAAGTTACAAAATAAATTACGTGCCACTTTACTACTTTCCGCTCATACTTCGTGAGATCTCTTACAGGGATAAGTTCGCCTTTGACCTCCGTTCACCTCCTTAACCTATTTTGTCTGTATTTTTACCAAAGTCTTCTGTACCATAAAGTATTTACATACAATACATACTTTAACGGGTTTTAGTTTTGGGTTTTCGTTTATGTACATACCGAATTCTGAGCAATATTGCAGATGCAGCTACAATTTGAATTCGGCTGGCTGGACTCATCTCTTCGGCCAATGTGTATACGATCGCTTCACTGAACGCTTAAAGATAATCCATCGAAATCGTTTACTTTGCTTTCAAGCTAACTTTTAAGTCTAGTAGTGGATACGATTCTTATAAAAGTTATCTGGGAAAACTTGGAGCTAAAACGAGTGGCCTGGCGTCAAGCAAGGATATTCATAGGTAAACCGAAGCAAGTTGGTTAACTTAGATGAAGTTTTCCTTTATACCTACTGAGATGGGAAAGAAGCCTTCTTGTTGGACAGATATCGTGGCTTCGAGCTTTAGCGTGATTTTGAAACTTTAAACATTAGGTGACGATCTTACACAAATCGAACCACCTCGGTATAAATGTTGTAAATAACTACAACTTACAAAAGTTGGAAAACCCCCGACAGTTTCATTTCAAAGTCCAATATCTCAAAAACGGCTGTACAAATTTTGATGAAAAATAGCTAAGAACACTCGGGATAAAATTATCTATGACAAAAAAAAACCGCAATAAAATCGGTCCGTCTGTTAGGGAGCTACACTACCACAGACAGATACACAGACAGACACGATAAACTTATATTACCCCGCTTTTTGCGTGGGGCTATAATAACTGCTTAAATGTACATAGAAAACATTCAGGTCTCAGAAACAAATATTCATACGTCTTAAAAAATGCCCTTACCGGGATTCGAAGTCAGGCCCGTCGGCGCGGCAGGGTCACTCGATCACTAAACAGGTCTTCCAAGATTATATACACACTTCTATCGTCCTACAGTTATACATTTATGACCCTTAATTTATGTATTATTAAAAATGTTATGATTGTTACACAAGTACGCAAAATTGAAATTTAACACAATAATAAAATATTTTAGGCTTATTTTTTAACCCCCGACGCAAAAAGAGGGGTGTTATAAGTTTAACGTGTCTGTGTGTTTAAAATATATGTTTAGCTACGGTGGCCTAGTGGTTCAAGCATACGGCTCTTAAACGGCGGCGGTCGTGGGTTCGAATCCCGGCTCGACCGGCTCGTACCAATAAGTTTTTCTGAACTTATATACGCAATATAATTTGGTATTTACCCTTAGATTTTTGGTGAAGGAAAACATTGTGAGGAAACCTGCATGTGTTTAAGAAGAAATTCAAAGATGTATGTGAAGTCCCCAATCCGCACTAGGCCAGCGGGACTACTGCCCGTTCCCTCATTCATGAGAGGAGGCCTGTGCTCAGCAGTAAGACGTACATGGGCTGATGATGATGATGACATTAACTATGATTTTACAAGCAGTAGAATAGGCAATGGGGTAGAAAAGCGTTGCAATATGCACCGTTAACACATGTACTCGTACCGATAGTTGCAAATAACCGCTCACTTGATGTCGGTCTCTTTAAAAGTAGCCTAATTTGCTTTATTTTTTAACAAAGCAGCCCACACTTTGCTTTGAAACCACAGTTGCAGGGGTGCGAAAAATTGGCAAGTAAAGCTGCCTCAAGCAAGTGAGTAGATAAATAGGAGTTCACGTCCCTGAATGGGAAATCCGTAAATCTCTGCAATGTCTTTACCGAGTTACGTAATCTGAGTGGCAGTTCGGAGAAGTGAAATAAACTAAAAAGTGTAATAAAGGCAGTTTCCGTGAACTCATGTTCCATAATTTTATTTATTTCGAGATAAAATTACAGTATATATTCGCATACAATGTCAAAATTATGAGAATCCTTATCACGATCATAAGAAATAAAAATTATATAAAATACAAAATGTCTTTACAGAAAGTGACATAGTATCTCCGATTACGGATTGTCATTTAACAAGTTATTGACAATTACTATTTAACAATAATAAACATTGTCAATTTAAGTATTAAGATTTCTACGTAGAAAGTACTTATTAATTATTGGATAGCATGTTGCTTGCTACAAGATGAAATAATAAATCAAATAAAATGCGGCCTGAATCTAAACTCACGCAACATATTCTCTAAAGCTGTATTTTATTTAGCAGGTATTCCCAAACTCCACCTGTGCGCCTTTCGGGCGCGGATTTCTAACAGTCAAATTCATTTATTCGATTGAATTTTTCAGATGCTCTTACGCTTACGTGAGCTGGGGGTAGGGGGAGGCTCTCAAGCAGGAATTATCTCCGAATCGGACTGAGCCGGCTTAGCTAGATTAAAAATAGATGTCTAATGTGAGCGAAGCGACCTCTTCGATACGAGAATATAGCTGTTATATTGCCGATGCTGTGTCTAAAAAAAAGTTGCAATGGAATAAAACTGTTTTAGTATTTTATGAGCAATGGAAAGGTTATGGATTCGTGGTAGATTAAAGTTATTGAAAAAAAACCGGCCATGTGCGCGTCGGACTCGCGCACGGCGGGTTCCATATCACTATCTATAAAAACGGTAAAAAACACCTTTGTTGTATGGGAGCGAATCTCTATTATTTATTGTATTCAGTTTTTTTATGTATGTTGTTATAGCGGCAACAGAATTACATGTTCATGAGATACAGTCTGGTGATAGACGGATAACAGGCAGACGGACGGATAGCGGTCTTAGTAATAGGGCTAAAACGCTATTTAAGTATGATAAAGAATACAGCGCGGAGCGTTAAAAGGCGCTACGTGAGAAATTGAGAATCACTCCCTTAGGGTAACCTATCTCAACCACTAAAATTTATTGACCGAATATCGTTTGTCCGAAAACTTTTCGTACGTTTATGAGTTCTCCGAATATACAATTCATTACTTTTTTCATTTACCATTTCATGTTATCCAAATGTTTCAGTTGTCCGAAAAACTTTTACCGCTACAGTCGTTTGAGCATTGGCTTGTTACAACTTTTGTTTCTCTGCCAATTTTTTACTTATCCATCATTACTTTCCGCATTTCATACGTTTAGCCAAATGTTCATTTAGAGTGAAATTCAAAGTAGTTTTAAAGAGACTCTAAGGCAGGTCGGTGTAGGTACGACGACGAGCGAAGCGAGGAGGAGTGTTAGGTTAACTGCGACCCTACAGCGCGCGAGCCGAGCGAGCGTAGCGAGCGTGCCGCGGCAGCGGCCGGCGAAGCGCCAGAACTGAACACTTTTTTAGTACCTAATACTTACATATTTAGTATATAATCTTTACAATGAAAAAGTTGCCTTTTTTAAACACAGCATCAATAGTAAAATAAAGGATCCACAAACACTATGGAAAAATCTTAAAACCATATTGCTACCGAAGAGTGATGCTCAACTACCAGTTTGTTTCAACAACCCTAATACAATAAATAAACATTTTTTAAATTAACCTAGCACTTTGGATATTTCAATGTCTCAGCTAACCTATTTTGAGTCCAATAAATATTGCAATTCTGTTTTCCAGCTGAAGCCAATAAGCCCTGATGAAATCATGAAAATAATTAAAGATCTTAAATCAAATGCTGAGGGCTGGGGATGGCATAAACTTGGATATGTTATTGTTAACCTTACCACACACTTTAAACATAATTACTGGTTTAATTAATGCTTCAATTACCACATCTACTGTCCCTGACATCTGGAAGCTAGCTATTGTTCGCCCTCTGCCTAAAATATCTAATCCAACTCAATTGAAAGACCTAAGACCGATTAGCATTTTACCCTGCATGTCTAAGATAATAGAGAAAGTAGTTTGCTCACAACTTTCGCAACATATTGAGGCAAACAAGATTTTACCAGATGTCCAGTCTGGTTTCAGGAAGGGGAGAGGTACTGTCACTGCTTTGTTGGATGTCACTGATCAAATCCTATGCGCTCAGGACCAAGGAATGTATACATTGCTAGTGTTGCTTGACTTTTCCAGGGCATTCGATTGTATAGATGTTAAGTTACTACTGGCCAAGTTAAATTACTACGGAATCGATACAGAAACATTAAAGTGGTTTGCAAGTTACCTCACTAAACGTTTCCAGTGTGTGAAGTTGACACTTAGCGACGGTTCTTCTCTGGTCTCAGAGAAGGAGGAGCTCACCCGAGGTGTACCTCAGGGCTCCAATCTTGTTTATTTTATACTCTGCCGATATAAAGAACCACATCACACATTGTAGGTATCATATATATGCTGATGACATACAAGTGTACATCTCATGTCGACCAATTGAAATTGATAGTACCATTGAAAAACTCAATATGGACCTCGCTAGAATAGCAACCTGGGCTTCAAACAACAGCTTGCTACTAAACCCTACTAAAACTAAGTACCTTGTATTTGGAAGCCAACAACAGTTGTCCAGACTTAGCCCTAAATTGGGTGTCAAGATGATGGATGAACTTATTGAGCGTGTCTGTGAAGCGCGTAACTTAGGACTCTTGATGGATGAAAAACTACGGTATGAGAAACACATTTTAAATTCTGTCAGTAGCTGTTTTTACAAATTAAAAGTTTTGTACAGGATTAGGTCCTTCTTAGGTGAAAAACTGAGAATTCAGCTTGTGGAGTCCCTTGTCCTGTCGAAATTGAACTATATGGACATAGTATATGGTCCACGTCTACTCACAAAAACAAAACGGCTCATCCAACGGGTTCAAAATGCCTGTGCTCGCTTTTGCTTTGATGTTCCGTTGAGGGCCCATGTCACCCCATTTCTAAACAAGTGTAATATTCTCAAGATGCTACATAGACGCAAGCTCCATCTGGCATGTCTTCTTTTTGGAATAATGCGCCATCAGGCTCCGGCATATCTCTTTGAGAAACTGTCAGTCCGCAAGCCACGTGGTGCTCGGCAATGTGGGTTACCGCTGCTGACACACCGACACGCATCTGCTGCTTTTCGTGGAAGCTTCAGATTTGTAGCTACCAAGTGTTGGAACTCCCTGCCACCGCCGATTAGGAACCTAAAAAGCATTTATAGTTTTAAGGTCAAACTGAAACAGTTTTTGTTTGGACATCAGACAGCACAGGAAAACCTGAGGCACGACACTAGCTGCTTTTGAAATGCGATGCAAAGTGGCATACCAGCATTTTGTGTCCCATAAACGTCGTGGTCGTGGCACTTGTGGTCCTTGTGGAGTTTTCTTGTCTGCTTTTTTTGTAGTAAGGACGAAATTTTTCGCAATTTGTCTGTTTCTTACGTCATTTTTCTCATTTTGTTTCTTTCTTACATATTTCTGTTATTTGCTCGTTGTGCAATGTTAAGATTAATTTTAAATGTGTAATTTTTATAGTATTAGTTAGTTAAATAGCAAAGAAACCTAAAATGTGCGTTAAACTTATGTGAATATTTAAAAGTCCTTGACCCAATTAATCTCTGTGACAAAACATAAACAACATGGCCACAGAACAGACAATACGGACATGGCGTTTTGTTTCTGCTCAATCGTCACAGCACAGGTCGTAAGGTAGTGAAATAAGGGCCTGTACGCACTAATTGGTGTTAAGTTTTTGATTACTTTTGTTTATTTCTCTCTTTTTTTATTCTTTCTCTTTGTTTATTATTTTATATTATTATTATTTTTTTCAATGTCGTACGTTATGTAAGGATTTATGTAATTGTGATTGTGATCCGTGCGTGTAACCGGGTCGTTATCGCCGTGCACTTTTCACCGAATGGTCGCAACGGAAGACCAGCGCTGGCTACGCTAGCAACAATGCTGAGTTGCGGCCATTTCGTGACACTAATGATATTGATGTTTTATTTGATTTTTTTTTTGTTTGTTTAGTTATGTATATGTGTCACGAATAAACTATTTCTATTTCTATTTCTAAGTAAGGGTCAGGTCAGAAGAAATAACTTGAAAAACAAATGCTGTAATTAATTAGTACCGATTTATTTAAAGAACTAATATACGAGTATGTGTGTAAAGTGTATAATAATAGAATAGTATACACTTGTTTGTATACATTTTTACCATAAACACAGCTTTGGGAGGATAACATTAGTTTAATTTTAAACTTTTTGCTAATGTTTTTAAATATTTAAAATGCGTAACAACCATTTTCATAAACAAACATGAATTAGTAACATATGTGTGCTCCGTATAAACAATAATATATATGTCAACTATAATAAAGCCGATTCGATAAAATACGAACAGATTATCAACCGAATCGTTACGTCGGTATAACGATACTGCGGGTATACCAATAATTGGGAATCATTAATTTGTCAAACAATCACTAAAGCTAAAACCATATAATGACCAGCCGTAAACGTCGCAAACTAAAGTGTCGGACAAACGAAAAAAGAGGCAAACGAAGTTTGTCGAATAGTAAATGCCGAAACGAAAATAGGAGAAAAAAGTTTAGTGATTCAGATAGGTAACCCTCAATTAGCTAATGCTCACTTAATGATACTTTTTACATCGATTACATTTTATGAGTAACTATTCAGCGTTACTCAATAATCACTTAACGTTTTGAACGCGCGTTAGGGGGATCCAACTGTATTTTTTTTTTACAAATCAAACGTGTTATTTTAACCGTCTTAGAGCCAAAGCCCACTTAAAGTATCCAAAACGTCCTAATCATTCGTGAAAAAAAAAGATTTAGTTGAGCTTTAAAGGTGAAAAATTACAAATTGCCAAACTAGCACAGGACGATCTTGAAATCTTGCACAGTTGGTTCCAATCCAATTTACTTACAATAAACGCATCTAAAACCTCTTACATAATATTCAAACCTAAAAACAAGAAATATCCTGCTTGCAATCCACTAACTGTTAATAATATCCCTATTATTCAATCTGCTCAAGAAAAATACCTGGGGTTGGTATTAGATGAAGGCCTAACGTGGAAACCGCACATAAAACAAATAAAAGCAAAGCTTCCATCTGTTCTGGTTCGTATAAGAAACATTGTCAAGTATATTCCTCTTAATGTACGTTACAATCTATATAATTCATTAGTAAAATCACATTTGAACTATCTAATCGAAATATGGGGCACTTGCCTCTAAAACAGACATAAAAAACATTCAAACTATCCAAAATAAATTAGTTTAAAAAAAAATTTCACTTGAATTATTTAACATCTTCAACAGTAGTTTACTCTAAAACTAAACTAATGAGCGTTAACCCTTCAGCTGTGGCGAAAAAACATGGCCGCTTACCCACGTCTGTGGCACCCTCTGAGGGGCGCTCCACTAACAAGGTTTGTGGAGTGAAGTGATTTGGTAAAATTAAATTTTCTTTAGTTTTTTACATAATCACAGCCAGGATTTTGGATAAAACTCAATATTAATTAAATTATCTAAATGCAATGATATATCATCGTTACATTAAGGTTGTATTAAGGCTATCTACCTGACCTCGTCACCACCTCACCTAAGTTTACGACGTATTTTGGTTATTTTAAATATAATCAATTAGTTTTTTGGGGTGTCAAATGAGCTTAATTTGAAGAAATTTGTGTTATACTTATTCGAAAAACATAAAATGGCAGGCTCGTGAGTATTTTTTTTACACTAGACCATTTGAAATATTCTACCAAAATAATGCCTACACTCAGAAGTTGCTCGTGTAGGCTTCGATTTACATGCTTATATCTGAAGTGTTTTGTACTGTATGTAATCAAATTCATGCCTGAACAATAAATATGGGTCATCAATTAGGTGTAACCGAAGCTTTTTTTATTGTAAGTGCAGCAGGTTTTATCTGAGAGTAAAATGAAAAAAGTATGTCTACTTTCATACAAAATAACCTCTTCCAAACGAGTGCAATTATCACACAGCAACTATATGTTTTGAACCAAACAAATTAGGTTTCTTAAAATTCCCATTAAGTATACATTTAGTTAAAACTATAATATAACCATCAGTTAAACAAAAATCACATTAAAACATGATTTGAAAACGGTATAAATCAAGGTCATGATTAGTATAGAGTGCGGATCGTAGTGACGTCACGAGGTATCATGTGGGCATCCCTCGGAGGGAAATTCCCGGACGGTTAGGTCCCCCTCTGAGGGGTTTGTTGTGATCGTTACCAACTTCAATCGATTTATTTACTTTCGGGCCATTGATAATCCATTTAAGTTCATTTTAAACAAATGAATGATAACTAACGGTAATTTTAATAGCTAATAGTAATATTAAATTATTAGAAAAGCACTAAAAAACGTGTTGCCAAATTTTGACCATGAGTAGGTATGTCATGTTAGTCACGGTTTTATTACAGTTAACCCGTTGAAATAACACTTGTTTCTATGTAATTCTAAAGATTACTTACATGTCTACAAAAACTGTCCTTCGGGCACTACAATTCAGCACTAGACCCACTAATTTTCACTCGCGAACACCGACCGTGTCAAACGTGCCACTGACTATTTTAGACTAACGACTAAATTGATTTTTTCCTCCATTGGCCATTGAAGTTTTCGCTTGCTAGCTGTCACACTGAATTGGCTATACGTTTCAATGGATTAAAGCGAGATCGATACACGAATGCCGGTTTTATTTCTAAGAAAGTAAGCAAGGCCATTGCGCCCCTCCGAGGGCCGCTCCACCGACCTGCAGGAAAAAACATGAAGCCCACAGAGGGATGAACACAGCTGAAGGGTTAATCAACTTTTCTATTATAACACCATTATTATAATAAGAAAAATTCTGCATAAAAAAATTCACTGTCAAATAAACTTCCTAACAAATAAAGAAAGTGGTGTAAAAACTCTTCGAAATGCCAATGATTTATCTCTGCCGTTCCCACGCACAAAAAACTTCGGTAATAAAAATGTCATATATACCAAGGGGCACGTATGTATAGCGGCCTACCGAAAAATATTAAAACAGCTCCAAGTCTTCTAATATTTAAAAATAAATTAAAATCTCACATATTAAACAAAATACCGGTTATCTAATACGGCCCTGGCCTCAACACGGTCTTATCTCGTGCTCGACAACAGACCGGCCATCGGCCGCCGGCAAACCAAATGCAAGTATGATATTTACGTCTACCTACTCTCTTACACTAATACTAGCCGCACACTGCACATGTACTGTAGTGAAAAATAAAATAAAAGATCACTAGCAAGATCACGATCGTAATTTTAATAGTTCTAACCGAAACATTTATACATTTTAAACAAAGTTATAATATCCCGACGACGTGCTCGCGGCAACCAAGTCGATCCCAAATGGGTTATTACAATTAGGTACAAGTAGCACAAACGGCTTCGCGAACCGTACAGATCCCTGGCACAGGGCACGATACGTCAGAGAAACGCATCTGATGGTAAAAAAACCTTCCACCACGAGGGTGGGCAATAGGACACCGGATAGCGGATGATGTGAGATGAGATGGGTGTATGGGTGATTGTGGAGACGATAGCCGAAAGGAGGAGAAACGAAAGGAATGAATCGCGTGGGCGTGCTGATGCCTTTAAGAATTTTGAGAGGCGGAACCGGATGGTTGATATACCGGACTAAAGATAGCGCCCTGCGCTCAGTTCGTGCAAGGATCAGCAAGCGTGGGTGTACACAATAGCGTCACTAAATCTAAATCGCGGTTACATAGGTAACTAATTAGAACTAACAGAAGGTAGACGATTATTAGGTTTCCGGAGACTTCCCTGACACTTGACTTCCCTGAGACTTCCTGAGCTCCTTAGCTAGTTGAGCCGCTGCGACGAACCGTTGATCCACTTCAGGTAGGCTCCTTTGAATGAACTCCGCATTCCGGGAGTATAAAAACCCGCAGTGATAGCACGCAGGAATCGTGGGCACAAGCTTCTTAAACAGGGTAACGACCTGACGGAGTGGGTCCTCGTACCCCGATAGGGCAAGCGCTGGGTTGAGTACCCGCACCAGAAAGCTACGACAAAAATAAAGGTAAGATCTACGATATTTCTTGATGCGACTATGAACTGACTAGAGACTTATACCACCAATGCTTACCCAGCACGTCCTCGACGGCTGGCCTTTGAATACAATCACACTCGATGTAAGACGACGCTTATGAATTAGGAACCTCCTTTTCCTTCACACAATAGCACTTGGTGCTGGCGGCCAGAATCTTCGTTGCTTGAGATTCACTCCAACGCCACTGAGTTTTTAAAACGAAGAATACTATCCCTTAGTTCTTAGCCTTAGTTCTAGTTATAAGCTGGGATAAAAACAACAGTCTCGAATCACAATAGTTGTTTACTTGACCAATGTCAACTGCTTCTCTGACCTTCGAAAAGAACCTAGCACCAATCATATTTGAAAAATCGAATTGCCTTTTTAAAATTCAAATTGTCCTTTTAAATCCCACCAGTACAAATACGCTAAGAGTACTGCATGTACCGAGGCCGTACCAGGGAGTCTTAAGTTGTGGACGCCACCTACCGGGAAGACGTAAAAGTCCTAGAGACACTGACAACGATAACAGAAAACACAAGTGACCATGAACCCTGAAGGAAAAAGGTTCAAGTAATATGCGTTAGATGGCGCAGAAACTAAAATCAGTAATTTAAAAATTCAGCGGTTTAACCGACAGTGTTGTTCTGCAGATGAGTTAACGCTGCAGATTATCCCCTAAAAAGCACAAACAAAAGGAAAAACCCACAAATCCACAGCTTTACTAGAAGAAGGTTGTCGGCACCTACGTCAAACAACATTACCGTACCAACAATACAACCCAAGGAACAACTACTACCTAACGAAAACCTAAGATAACACCGAAAACTAAAATACTTATACACCAAACAAAGACCAACGAAGATCAACTAACCCTAGACGCCTAGAACGAACTTTAACCTAACCTCAGCTAAGAGGGAAATAAACATTTGCAGCAATGATTGAGAACCGAGGTTCACAACCATTCGTCTTTACCGTGAAATACTCGTAAACCATGGCCCATAGGCCTATGCGGAACGCAAGGAACCGTAAGTAAGTGTCGTTGTCCGGATAAGTATCCTTCCCCGACGGGGTGATACAGTATTTCAACTGTCGTGTGCTAGCCCACAGACAGTGAACGAACGATCTCGAACCATGTCGAAGAACGTAGTCACAAAATCCAAATCCAACATAAGCTGAAGAATGTCACGTCCGGCAAATACATGCTACATTAGCCCTAAGCTAAACACATTAACCTACTTTAAAATTAGACGTTGATCTTCGCGGCATATGATAACAAGACTAACCTAACACCTTCGAGTCGATCTGTTGGATGGTTGTACGACCGACAAAAACAAAAACCGCTAACAACAATAGGTCACGACCTTAACAATAACAAAAAGAATCGCCAGCAATACCAGTTTACGTCATTATGAGCAAAATCCGATCGTCGATGACCTTTTCAATTGACGACCTGACCCATAAGCCCATAATGAAGAATTGTTGACACGAGGTCTGGAAGTCTGACTTCAGTGAAATAGACTGAGTGCAAACGCAAAATAAGGCCTAAACAAAGAAGCGAAAAGAATAAATATAGACGTGCAGCTTGTCTTTCAGAATTTAGAGGAGTGTGGTTAAAACGAAAAACACACTACTTGAGGATGTCTTTTACGTGATATGTACCAACCACCTGGGTCTCAATATCAACGAGTCCGCCACCCTGGCATATACGTCGCGCAAGGTAAGAAGATGTGCTGCGCGTTCAGCCCGACTGAGTCCCACTTCCTGGTCCACAATCTGACGATCAACGCGCTGCTGATTTATCGTTACCTCACGACCATACGACAGGGCAGAACGAGAGAAAGGAAAAAAACAACAAAATTCAAAACACCACAGAATCACCGTGATAAACCATAAACGGCTAGCCCCCTTTGAGTACGCCCGAAGAAGAAAAAGGAAACGAGAGTGAGCACCCCACTGCAGGGACGAGATCATTAATAAAGAAAACCTCGCACTACCAACATTGCTGAGGGAAGGCGAGGCGTCTCGTTAACGGAGTCCTTGATACCTGATGGCACCCCAGTAGGAAAAGAAAAAGGTCGGTAAAATGTGGTCCCAAAAACTAATAATCCCCGTAAACAACGAACCAGACTAAAACCCCAAACATTTAGGACTCCCTAAAATAAACAAGGATCCCAAACAAACAACCCCAAAGAGAAAAAGAGTAAAACCCCAAAAATCAGGTCCGAGCTACGAAAATCAAAAAAAACTGGAACCTAAAACTCATACCTATGTACCAAAACTGAAGTACCCCGGGATAAACTGAAGGTCTACAAGAACATTACGAAAGCTTCACTCATATTGGATTATATTAAAAAGTTTGGACTCTAACCGTCAATGGGGAGTGAATGTACATCAAAGGAGAGCAATAGTTACCAGTAACTGAGTTACTAAAATAAAAATAAAGCGGTGTGCATTATGTAGTGATTAATACAATAAAATCTCACATGTTGTAACACACGACTCGCCAAAAACATTTCGTTAGTGATTCGTTCCGAAAAGAGGACCGAGGATAGTCCACTCTCATTCCGGCACAGAGGTTCAGAATCGAAAAATTCCTCCTCCATAACGTCGTCGTCGTGCAGGTCGAGAACTCGGGTAGGGGCGCGCGATCTGTTCAAGCATCCGCGGCGTAAAGTGGATGGCATCCTCCAAGTTAGAATCCGACATGACGGAAAGATTAACACTCGGCAACAATGCTAACAAACTATCAAAAAGAACAGTACAGTTGTCCATAATATAACTAATTAAAGCTAGTGCCAATCAAAGTCAGAATCCCTAGAACCGCCTTACACTGAATCAACTCAAGTATGATCACTATCCCCGTAGCATAAAACAACAATAATAGTAGTTATAAGGTTAATCGCGATTAGCCACGATGGAACAATCTCATAAAAACTGAAACCGTAAATAGTTGGAAAAACGGAGGTCTAAAAGTTATTTTAATAAAGGGCACCGCCTCGTAGCAACTGATCGAGACTACCACTACTAAGTCGGGGTAAGTTCCCGCGAACGATTCTGAATTGTATTCGATAAGTTCAAAATAATGGTTGAATTAAATTCAGTAACAACCTAAGGTTCAAATTAAATTCAGATAAAACCTAAGGTTTAAATTAAATTCAGTTGTAACTAAAGTTATTATAAATGTAACCACCAGAGGTTCGAATTAAATAAGTTAAGAATTAATTAATACTAGATAAATCATTTATTGCTAGAATAAATCATTTACTTCCAGAATAAATTATTTATTTCCTACTAGTAGTGTTCCCTGAAGTCTACACTAGAAATAACACCTGAAAAAAAACTCACAAAGATGTCCTGGGCTAGGGCTCGAACTACCGATCTCGTACTTGCAAGTGAGACCACTAAGCCGCGGGGCTATCGGTGCAGTTACCAAACTTTGCGAAATACAGAAACCTATACTGACCTATCAATCCGTTGCCTGGCAACAAACAATTAAATAATATTGATCAAACACCGCGTAACGTCAACATCAACATACGGAATTACGTAATCGGAATTACTCTCATAGGGAATACGAAATATGATATTCCTAAATAAGTGATCAGATAATTTATTTCGATTGAATAATGTACCGGGAGAATAACCGTCCAAATCCCTGTCAAAAGAAAAAACACAAAGGAAACATTTGTCCGGAACCGAACACTTGGTCAGATATTCTTTAGGCCGAGTGTACCGCTATATATAAAACCTCGAGCTAATAACACCGACGACTATTTTACTTTTTACTCGAATGACATGAAACGTCAGGAGCGGTCATCCGTAAATAAATATGTCAAACGTTACGAAAATAAACGGAATAAGTTGTACGATTGTTACTCACTACATTCAATTTCCAAAATAACGAGGAACATAGCGCTTATTGGCTATAGGAATACCAGTACGACCTAAATATGTGCTAGTACTGGAAATATGATCCTGTCACGGGGCGAGAAAATAACACACGATGACGACAAAATAAAAAACCAATCGAACCGGAAAGTACGAGACCACAAGAAAATATACGGTTGAGCAACTAAATACAGCTAAATTGCTTACCTGCAGTGATTCTCTGACTACGGGAACGAAATAAAGGTTACGAAGTCTACTAAATAAGTGATCAAGGGATATTTTAGTTGGATCTGAGAATAAAAATCACAGGAAGAACACAGTTTTGTTTCATTCTCCAGCTACATATTTCAACCAGTTTCAGATATATTTATTCAAATACAAATACAAATACAAATTATTTATTCTGCAAATAGGCCACAAGGGCACTTTTACATGTCAAACGGTAGTTTACAATAAAAATAATAATCTTACAATAAAAGATTATAATCTAACACAATAATAATTTAAAATTTGCACATTAACGACTGATATAACAACACACTAAATGTCACAAAGTAAATGAAAACAAAACAAAATACGACCATTACATTCGATTAGAATAAGGTCTGTGCATTAACAGAAAGTTAATGATATTAATTCAGTATTCCAGAGATGTATAAGGTCTCTGAGCGTCCAAATACAATCAATAATTATTCAATGTTCGTAGAGATGTATACGGTCTCTAAGCGTCAAAACAAAACAATAAAAAAAAGGAATATTAATGTAATATTGTCAGTGATGTACATGGTCAATAACAATCAAACGTGTCAAGATCGGAATGATGTCTCTCGTCAATACGATAATAATAAAATAACACTAGTATTTAAGAAGTTGGGTACTATGCCCTTGCAAGCATGAACAGTCCGGTCTCCACAAACAGCACCCGATCACGAGTATGACGCATATCTCAGCCATCGCCTCCCTCAACCATATGTTAGGGAAGGTGGCGACCCGATCAACGACGCCACCGTAAGCAAAGCCCTTTAAGCGAGCATGACATATTCAAGCCACCGGACAATGTTAAAAAGCAAAGATTAATAACCGACTTGCTCGGCGAGAAACAGCATTACGTGCTCTCTTCTTACATAAAATGGAACAATTATTTCAGGTAGGTACTTATAATGTGTATTTAGGTATATTCCTAATAGAATTAGCCTACTACTGGCTTAAAGGCATTTTTGTCGTTTAAGAAATCGTTGACAGTATAATACGCCTTGCTTAGCAAATTACTTTTAACATGAGACTTAAATTGACTGAACGGTAAATTAACAATTTCGGTGGGTATTTTATTATGAAAACGTATGCAGTTCCCCACGAACGACGTGCTAACCTTGCGGACACGACTGGCCTTCACTGCGATCTTGTTTTTACTTCTGGTGTTGTAGTCGTGGATATCGCTGTTGAGTTTGAACTCGTGAAGGTTTTTTCGCACATACATGATATTCTCAAGAATGTATTGGCATGCTACAGTAAGAATGTTTGCCTCCTTAAATTTGTCCCTGAGAGATTCTCGAGCTTTTAGTTCGTATATGGAGCGTACAGCGCGTTTCTGTAGCACGAATATGGTCTGGATATCAGCTGCTTTCCCCCACAACAGGATTCCGTAGGACATAACACTGTGGAAGTAACTGTAGTACACCAGCCTGGCGGTCTCAACGTTTGTTAACTGTCTTATGCGTCTTACTGCATAGGCTGCCGAACTAAGTTTTCCGGCTAGGGCGGTGATATGTGCCTGCCATTGTAGTTTTGAGTCCAAGGTGATACCTAAAAACACTGTTCTATCTTCAATTTCCAGTTCATCACCCTTTAATTTGATCTTGGTATTGTTTACCTGCTTGACATTAGGTAAAGTGAATCTGATACACTTTGTTTTCTTGGAATTTAGCAGTAAATTATTTGCTGTAAACCATTTCACAACAGTGTTGAGTGCATCATTAATATCATCGAAGTTTTCCTCTTTCCTGTCTACCTTGAAGATAAGCGACGTGTCGTCTGCGAATAACACTATATCATGTTTATCTTGCAACATATTTGGTAGGTCATTGATGTAAATCAGAAACAGAAACGGACCCAGAATCGAGCCTTGGGGAACACCAAGAGCAACAGCCCTGCTGATTGGGTCCCATTGATGACTACTCGTTGTGTTCTCTCCGAGAGATACGATGTCACAAGATCAAGATTCGTATTCGATCCCGGGTCACGTTCTGTCGGCGTTGACAGGAACCAAAATTGTCGGTAGTAGCGGGACACGGCAGACGGCATCCGGGGTAAACAGGGCAGCGTGACACTCCTTATGAACGTAGGCTGTAATCTAGAACAAGGTTAGTATAACGCGTCCGTTATAAGACGCGACCCTCCTCCCACGCAAATTAAATGAAATTTTTAATTAAATAGGAACAAGGGTAATTCCAGGGTTACTTACCAGCATCTTCGGGCGCCAAATTTGTAGTGAAAAATAAAATAAAAGATCACTAGCAAGATCACGATCGTAATTTTAATAGTTCTAACCGAAACATTTATACATTTTAAACAAAGTTATAATATCCCGACGACGTGCTCGCGGCAACCAAGTCGATCCCAAATGGGTTATTACAATTAGGTACAAGTAGCACAAACGGCTTCGCGAACCATACAGATCCCTGGCACAGGGCACGATACGTCAGAGAAACGCATCTGATGGTAAAAAAACCTTCCACCACGAGGGTGGGCAATAGGACACCGGATAGCGGATGATGTGAGATGAGATGGGTGTATGGGTGATTGTGGAGACGATAGCCGAAAGGAGGAGAAACGAAAGGAATGAATCGCGTGGGCGTGCTGATGCCTTTAAGAATTTTGAGAGGCGGAACCGGATGGTTGATATCCCGAACTAAAGATAGCGCCCTGCGCTCAGTTCGTGCAAGGATCAGCAAGCGTGGGTGTACACAATAGCGTCACTAAATCTAAATCGCGGTTACATAGGTAACTAATTAGAACTAACAGAAGGTAGACGATTATTAGGTTTCCGGAGACTTCCCTGACACTTGACTTCCCTGAGACTTCCTGAGCTCCTTAGCTAGTTGAGCCGCTGCGACGAACCGTTGATCCACTTCAGGTAGGCTCCTTTGAATGAACTCCGCATTCCGGGAGTATAAAAACCCGCAGTGATAGCACGCAGGAATCGTGGGCACAAGCTTCTTAAACAGGGTAACGACCTGACGGAGTGGATCCTCGTACCCCGATAGGGCAAGCGCTGGGTTGAGTACCCGCACCAGAAAGCTACGACAAAAATAAAGGTAAGATCTACGATATTTCTTGATGCGACTATGAACTGACTAGAGACTTATACCACCAATGCTTACCCAGCACGTCCTCGACGGCTGGCCTTTGAATACAATCACACTCGATGTAAGACGACGCTTATGAATTAGGAACCTCCTTTTCCTTCACACAATAGCACTTGGTGCTGGCGGCCAGAATCTTCGTTGCTTGAGATTCACTCCAACGCCACTGAGTTTTTAAAACGAAGAATACTATCCCTTAGTTCTTAGCTTTAGTTCTAGTTATAAGCTGGGATAAAAACAACAGTCTCGAATCACAATAGTTGTTTACTTGACCAATGTCAACTGCTTCTCTGACCTTCGAAAAGAACCTAGCACCAATCATATTTGAAAAATCGAATTGCCTTTTTAAAATTCAAATTGTCCTTTTAAATCCCACCAGTACAAATACGCTAAGAGTACTGCATGTATCGAGGCCGTACCAGGGAGTCTTAAGTTGTGGACGCCACCTACCGGGAAGACGTAAAAGTCCTAGAGACACTGACAACGATAACAGAAAACACAAGTGACCATGAACCCTGAAGGAAAAAGGTTCAAGTAATATGCGTTAGATGGCGCAGAAACTAAAATCAGTAATTTAAAAATTCAGCGGTTTAACCGACAGTGTTGTTCTGCAGATGAGTTAACGCTGCAGTACCTACAAAGCGGTTAAGATTTAATTATTTGTGGTAACGATTTTTATTGTCTGTTAGATTTAGTAATCAAATGATATTTCTATCACTGTTTTCTTTTTAGTCGTTTACGAATAGACATAAAATTATCTTAACATTTAAATTAAGTACCTACTCATTAAGTGAAATGTTAAATTTCTTTTGAGTAAATAAATGTCTTTAACCAGAAAATCCTGTATGACGCGCGGTGTTCAATTGCCGGGTTAGCGTCGTGCCTATCTACAAAAGAACGCGACTAGCTGTCACTGCGGTCACTGCGGTCACTCGGCTGGATGGTTACATACATACATACATTCACGCCTTTATTCCCAAAAGGGGTAGGCAGAGCACATGAAACGTATGTTCCAGCGCCACTTTTAGCATAAATGTGGGTATAAAAGATCGATTTAATGTGATATTGCAGTGATAGGTTGCTAGCCCATCGCCCACAACACACTTCAACCCTGGTCCCTTAGTCGACTTTTACGACACCCACGGGAAGAAAGGGGGTGGTGAAATTCTAACCCGACACCACACGGGTACAATTAATGGATGGATGGATGGATGTGGATGGTTACAATTAATATTAATACAAAAAACAACAATATTCACGCGTCGTCGACGCTTCAGGGGACCATAGGGCTGGCGCTTACCTCTCGCAACGTATTTCATTAGCAATACAGAGAGGTAACGCCGCCAGCGTTATGGGCTCCATGCCGCAGACGGAGCTGCTGGACGGGGTATTTTGGCTATGACTGGGTTAGGTTAGTGTTTAATTTATTTTGTAATTCATTTATTGTTTATTCGTCTATTTTATTGAATATGTTGTTATGGTTATGATTAGTGTAAACATATACTAAACTTTCACCCACTTATTCATACTTATAATACCTCTATTAAACAAAATGAAATGAAAAAAAAACAATATTCATAAACTAAATAATCAAAAATAAGTAAAGAAAACAAAAAAACATTTTTGATGTTTGTAATGTATTAACTGGGCTTCAGTTCAAATTGAAGGAGAAAGAGACGTTTGATGTGAGAAAAATTGAGAGAGTTCGCGCGCCGTCTTGTAATAGCCGTGCTGACGTACGTACCTACAATGCGTTACCGTTACGTGATCGACACGCAGGTCGATAAGGTAACGCAGGCAGAGTTCGAAACGTTACTTGATTAACAGCAAAACAAACTGTTCTAACAGTGGTTTGATACCCTGGTAAACATTATATTTTAATGCACTATAAATAAATAAATAAATAAATATTTGGGGACAATCTGACACAAATCGAACTAGTCCCAAACTAAGCAAAGCTTGTACTATGGGTACTAGACGACGATAAACATACTTATATAGATAAATAAATACTTAAATACATAGAAAACATCCATGACTCAGGAACAAATATTCATGCTCATCACACAAACAAATGCCCTTACCGGGATTCGAACCCAGGACCTCTTGCTTCGTAGGCAGGGTCACTACCAACTAGGCTAAAGCGGTCGTCAAATACGAAATAGGTTACTACTTACTTCTAGACTCGGTCGCTATTCGATCCACGATATTTGTTAAAAAGGGATATCTCCATTTTCATGATGCTTTTTTATACCTCGATAACTAAGATATCAAAGTGGGTGTGAGTCCGCTTCTATCGCACATGTCGGCCCTACTTGCCAGTTATTGACAACAAAAGAGTTTCTTACTTTGCAATTTGACATCATGAATTACTTTCTAAAGATTTCAGACGTCAATACGGTATTTGCCTGAATTCAAATCAGCTTTTTTTGTGAAACATCAAAAACACTCCGGTATTTGTAGGGATTTCTTGCTAGTGACGTCAAAATCAAATAACTTCTTTATTGTTAGGTTTTATGAATTTAAACATCATAAAATAGCAAATATGCAAGAAAGATTGATACTTTTCGAGTATTTTAGTTTTTTGTCTGTTGCTAATGAATAAACTAATTATTTTCACTGTTGTTAAATACCCTATTATGTTTGTCAATAATGTCAATATGCTTTATTTGCCCAACACACTCGAACACATTGTAGGTATGTACCTACACACATGGGCATGTGCCCAAGTTTTGTGTGAAGACAAAATTAAATCGTTGCAATATGCAATCACCAGATTCTAACGAACATCTCCAACCAGATACAAGTACAACTCAATTATAAAATCGTACGTCGAAACCCATTCCTAAACATAATATCTCAATGTATCTTCCTTCAATATCGAACCTTAGCCAAAACATTTAAGGAGTAATTTAGAAATGCAATTGTAGAAGACTTAAGCCATTTTAGAAGAGGATTTCTAGTCCGAGGCCTCGCGCAGAACGATGCAAAACATTAATCTTGACTGCCCGCGGCGCTGCCTCCGGTCGTTGGCCTGTCGGGACCGTAAAGGTCACCTGATACGACTGTTCGTCGATCAAGAGTTCAACTACATTTACGGTTTCATAATCAAATTGGTAATTTTAGGCTGTGACCATTGTAATTACTTGTTTACTGGTTAGATAATCTTCTTTGCCTGGCCATTTCCCATTTTATTTGGGGTCGGCCCTCCTTATCATGCGTCTCCAGGCAGCTCGGTCTTGGGTCGTCTCTTTGTTGGCTTGGACTTCTTTGAGGTTCTTATTTACTACGGACATCCATGTGATTCGGGGTCTTCCTCGTCCTCGGGGTTTAGTTTCGACATCTAGCTCTTTTCTGGTCATGTGGTCGGATGGTCGCCTCATAACGTGTCCGTACCACCGCAGACGGCTCTCCTGTAGTTTATCTGGGATAGGTCTCACTTTGAAGGTGCCTCTTATGTGTGTGTTTCTGACATGATCCAGCCTAGTTACGGCACCTGCCCACCTGAGCATCTTCATCTCTGCGCTGTGTAATTGATTTTCGTGCTGCTTTTTGAGTGGCCAGCATTCGGCTCCGTATGTCATGGCCGGTCGGACGGCTGCTCTGTATACTCGCCCCTTTATGCGCACGGGCATTCGGCTGTCGCATAGCACGCCAGATAGTTCTCTCCACTTCATCCACCCGGTATTAATGCGATGGGTGACATCAGTGTCTATTGACCCATCTTTACTGATGACTGACCCTAGGTACTTGAAATGGTCTACTTCATATAGCTGGGTGGTCTGCAGACAGATGGTGTATTTGCTGATGGCGCCACTAAAGTTGCAATGCATGTACTCGGTCTTTTCTCTGCTTATTCGCAGACCTGATGTTTCGAGAGCTTCCCTCCACTTTTCTAAAATCTGCTGTAGGTTTTTCACATCTTCGCTAATGATGACGACGTCGTCCGCATATAGGATGTCCCATGGTGGCGCTCGTTGCAGATTTGAGGTGAGATGGTTCATAACTATATTAAATAGCAGAGGGCTCAGTGCGGAACCTTGGTGCACACCAACCTTTACATCGAATACATCGCTTGTTCCGGCCGGACTTCGCACTTTGGTTGATACTTGGTGGTACATATCTTTGACAATCATTATGTAATGCTCGGGGACACTCTGGGCCCTTAGAGCGTGCCAAATCAATTCTCTCGGTACCCGGTCGAAAGCTTTTTCTAGGTCGATGAATATCATGTGCAAGTCTGTTTTGTTGTCTCTGTACTTTTCCATCAGTGTTCTGACCGAATGTATGGCATCAGTTGTGGATCTACCGGCGACGAATCCGCATTGGTTTTCAGTGACGCTAGTTACTTCAAGTAGCCTTTTGTTGATGACTCTTTCCCATATTTTGAAGGAATGTGAGATTAACTTTATAGCTCTGTAGTTGCCGCAGTCTTATATCGCCTTTATTTTTATAGAAAGGGATGAGAAAGCTCTTTCGCCATTCGTCGGGAATTCCATCGACCAGGAATTTATTGAAAAGTTTCGTCAGGAAAAGTACGCCGGTATCTCCTATTCGCTTCCAGAATTCAGCAGGGATATCGTCAGGGCCAGAGGCTTTGTTATTTGCCATTCGTTTGATTGCCAGAGATATCTCTTCAGGCCTTATACATGGGATAGGACCTTCTGTAGCAGGAATATCTTGTAGTGCCTCACTAGGGAATACCCCATTTAGCAATTCTGTGTAGTATTCTTTCCAGCGGTCTCTTATGTCTTTATTAGATGTTAGTAGTTTTCCTTGTTCATTTTTGATAAATTTGTTTATGGCAGTATCCCTACTACTTCGGTGTTTTCGTTTTGCCAACTTAAAGATTTCTTTGTCGTTTGAAGCAGTTTCAAGTTTAGCATAGAAATCATCCCTGGTGGTTGCCCTGGCCTGTGCGACGGCTCGTTTTGCGATTTTCTTAGCAATTTTATAAGTCTGGTGGTCAGCATCGTCTTTCGTCTGTTGCCATAGTTTGAAGAGTGTTTTCTTAGTCTCCAATTTTTCTCTCACTTCTTCATCCCACCAGCTAGTATCCTTGTTATTATTCATGACACTTTTAGATACTCCTAAATATTGTTTGGCTTTTTCATTGCAGTATAGTTGAAAATCTCTCCACATTGCATCGGCTGTATCATCCTGCTGCTCTTGGAGGTGTTGTGAGATGTCTTCACATAGTCTGAGACCTTCCTCACCCTCCAGTTTATGCCACCGTGTTCTGATGATTTTCTCCTTCTTTACTTTGTATGTTTTTGGTAGTTTGAACGCTGCCACTAGTATTCTATGCTGTGAGGTAAGAGGTTCCCCGGGTATGACTTTGCAGTCTTTGCATGTCTTTAGTTGTTTTCTATCTGTTAGAATGTAGTCTATCTGAGTACAAGCCCCGCCACTTTTATAGGTTATTAGATGTTCAACAGGTTTTGTGAAGAAAGTGTTAATAATCGCAAGGTCGTGTGCCAGTGCCATTTGAAGGATGCTCTCTCCCTCCGGGTTGATTTTACCATATCCGAAGTTGCCATGTATTCTCTGGTAAGTGGTAGTTTTCTCACCAACGTGCCCGTTCAAGTCGCCGCCGATGAACTTCGGTTCACAGTTTGGTATAGACTGCAGCAGATCGCTAATTTCTTCCCAGAAAGATTCCTTTTCCGAACTTGGCGTTCCGGACTGGGGGGCGTATGCGCATATGATGTTCATGCACGGTTGATCGTTCAGGGCAAGCTTGATGGACATTAGTCTTTCGCTTACTCTGTTTACTTCAACTACGCGATCTTGAAAGTGTTTGTCTACTACAATGCCGACTCCATTCTGTGCCCTTGTTCCATGATAAATTAGCTTGTAGTTAAACCCGATATTACGCGATTTGGACCCCTTCCACTTCGTCTCCTGGATGCAACAAATGTTGATGCGTCTTCGATGTAATACTTCGCTGAGTTCTGAGCTGCGTCCTGTCATAGAGCCCACGTTCCAGCTCGCTATACGCATCGTGGGTGGTATGCCGGGTGCTCTGATGACATTTGCGTCGCTTTGGGGGTACGCCCTAGCATTTGCTGCATTTCCATCACTGTTATCGTCGCTTGAGGGGGACGCCCTAGCATTGTTTGCCCTTTTCTTATTTGTACTTTTCATGATTTGGAGTTGTGATGATTGGCTTTGTTTTTACGGCCGGTTGCCACCTGACGCCAAGACTGTCACCCACTACGGGGTGTGAGCGCCGCCGTTGGCCCCGAAGGGTTCTTCCGCCGCCATCTCTTCTGTGAGCCCCAGCCCAGACTCACAGCACTACTGGGGCCTCTGCTCCGAAGATCTTGAAGGAGCCCTCAGCAGGCGTTTTATATCGCAGTGTCCTTCTGCGGCCTTTTGGTCCGCGGGAGCTATTTTATTTCGCTCCTACCCTCCTGGTTCTACTTACGCAGAGGCAGGCGAGCACTCCCCTATCCGCCACCTTGGGGACGCGTTCCCATAGGGGTTAAAGGCTCCCCCGGGAATTAAAGGCTCCCCCGGGAACTGGTTAGGTAATGTTCTGAAAAAAAAACTATTGAAAAAGTTGGCCAAACATAATGAAACAATGTGGACCTTCACCGCCTCCGTAGCGCTAAGCCGTACTCCGTAGCAGCTTAACACTTTTGCAACCAAGAACCCGCCTAGCGGGCGTCTACGCCGTAGTCGCATTCCACTACGTACAAAGAAAACCCACAGGATCGGCTACGAGCGTAGCATGATTCTTGGTAGCGAAAGTGTTAACGCATTCACTGCCGAGATTCATAGCCACGATTCGTAGCCGATCCTGTCGCTTTCTTTGTAAGTAGCATAAAGCACCTAAGGCGTAGGCGCGCGCTAGGCGAGTTCGCAGCTGTATAGTTTATATCCAAATGTAGTGGAACGCTTCGTAGTACTTTGACGCATTTGTTGCGATTGTGATTCATTGCTCATTGTAAACACACTTGGAGAATCTTATTTTACTGCAACTGAAAGAAATTTCAAACTTAATAATATTTCAGACATTTCGTTCTAGTGGTATATATATTAATTGAGTTAATTTCGTGAGTCTTCACCTAAAAAAGTCTTCAATAGGTATAATGCTCGCCATTGCTATTTAAATTCCTTCCCACCCAAGTTCGTACGACGTGTCAAGATCCCCGCTCAGTAACTAGGTCAGAAATCCAATCCAAACTTTGCATCATCTACTTATGCGAGGCACAAAAGTTAAATAAAATCTCGCAAAACGGCCCGGCAAATAGCAGGCTATCTGTCTCACCCATAAAAGTCAGGAAAGCATTACAAACTACAGCGTCCTTTGGTTGTTAATGCTTTTCACAACTGTCCAGCAGAGCTCTGCGGTGTTAAGTTTAGAAGGGAGTAATTTTACAGTTAATTCAAGGAGATGTAAGTCCTTTCGTATTCGGTTGGGTTAGCTGGTAGGCAGGCTAGGTCGTCTCATTTCACATTCAGGTCGGTTGTCGTTTGGCTCCATTGAACGCTGTTTGTCGTCCGTGGATGACAACTCGAGAGACTCGCGATTAGCGGTGCTTGTGTTTGAGTGACAGCCGTTTGGATAAGTTTACTTCATTCTGCGTTAAAAGACGAAAAATACGCTTTAATTGGGGGTATTATGTACATTATTAGACTTGCGATAAGATAATGAAAACTCTGATGATACGAAGTGGAGTTTACTATTTTGTTACAATGGTTAAAACTTTTGGTAGCACATCTCTTAGCTGTTTCTGTATTTTACAAACCTGACAATTATCAACTGACGATGAAAATTCAGTGTACAATTTTCCGTAAATAAATAACGATACTCGCAAATGACAACATTTGCTTGTAAACCAAGTATGTACGGAGAATTTTCATTGTTACAATGACAAATCAAGTTTGTCAAATAGGTAACTACGGGCACGGACAATTAGGACTAACGATTACATTTTAGTATCTCAAACGCCGCGTTTTCACTTTTAATTACCATCTGTAATTTTTAAACTTCTTCAGTACACCGTTTTACGAAGATATCTTTAAGCTGGGTCAAATCTACGTCAACCAACAGTTTAATATATCGTTATTGTGTAAGCAATCGGTCGGCTAATAAGCGAGCATTTATAATATTACACGAGCATTTATATTATATCTTTCATACTAAACCTAGAAAGGATAATTTCTGACTTTATCCTTCATATAGATTCAATAATAAACTGCCACACTGATTTTCGACTATCTTAATGACCTGAAAGTAAGCTAAACTTTTGATAAGTAGTGAGTCGGTCGGTCAGCCTATGGCCGATTTATCAATTTTGCTTCTCAAACTTGGCTGAAGCAATGCTAAATACTTTTTCACACCTGCTACCCAGAAAGTAGTCATTGTTACCCTCAAGTGAGATATCAAAGTTGTAGTTTTCTTCCCTGATCATGCTAAACAGAAAAGAGTCATTGTTGTCCTTAATAAGGGATACAAATTTAACTCATAGATGGTGTGAAAAGCCACTCAGTAGCAAAATTATTTCCATCTTTGGCGTAAACACTTGAATCCCTCGTTACACTCAGATTCAATGTACTGCCTTCGTCGTAAATAAATCATTTTGCTCCCTCGAGACACATTCCAGTACCCTCCATTTACACAAGAAATACCTTCTGTAGCGCTCCTGTCTCTAAGCTGTGTCTGTGTCCATTTATGTTCAAAATGTCAAATCTGGGTCGACCAAGACAGCTCGCCCTAGCGTTGCTGTTTATATATCGAGTTGACAATCGGGCAGCTAATTAGCGAGCAGAGATCAAAGCGCCCCGGACGGAGCTCTATTATTAAGTCTCCTCGCATCAGCTTAGACGGACAAGGTTGTATCTCACCAAGAACTTCAAGGCAGTAAAGGCCTTGTGCGCTTGTGCGGTTCCACTTTCAAGTTATTTTTGTGTATTTAAAACCGCCGAAGGTGAGGAGGAAAAATATAAGACATTTTGTGACGGGTTTTGTTTGGCTCTCGGTATCAGATAAAAAAGTAGTGGTAAAGTGGTGGATAGAGAGTTGAATTCCTTGCACGAGTAGATCTGGTAGATTTTTACCTGATAATAATAGTACATTACGTAACTAGGGCGGTGAATTCGTGAATGCCCCAGATCGCAGGTGTTTGTGGCCCGAACCGAAGGTGAGAGCCATAAATATGCGCTCTGGGGCTTTACGAATTACCGCCCGTGTTGAGTACACAATTTTACGTCTTCACCTGGCCACAATGCGAGATTTCCCGTACGCGCAGCGTGCAGTAAAACTCGCATTATGGCCAGGTGTGACGTAAAGCACATTATAACATTTCTTTAGACTTACCGAGTTTGGGTGAAATAATTGTATATGAACTCCTATATTACATTTGCATGTAATATCATCATCGTCATATCAGCCGAATGAAGTCCACTGCTGTCCAAAGGCCTCCCCCTAAGAGTGCAACAGTGACCGATCTGCGCCACTTGCATCGAGCGGACTCGCGTGACCTTTACTCATCACGGTCAGGTCATTAGTCCACCATGTGGTGGCTAAACAGGCTGCGCCTGCCAGTACGTGATCGTCACTTGAAAAGCTTTCCACCCCAACGATTCTACGTGCAATTGTGCGTTCGTATTCACGTGATACTGTTTGATTAAAATAGAAAAAAGGAAATTCACTTATGTATAAATCTTAAGAAACCTCTGTTAACTACATAATATCAAAGTAGCAGATAAAAACAAACGTCATTTTAGCTTAAATAGGTTGGATAACGTTCATGATAATTGTTGGCATCATAATACGCAACTTACTAGACAACATTGTCGAAGAAATGGTTCCTATTAGGAATGGTAATTTTGGCAATATCATTATTGTCACTAAGCTTGGAATATTTCATAGGTACTCGGTTCAAAACTTAGCAAGTAATCACACTCCTAGAATTTTCCCTGTTCTACCCTATGGGAGCCAGGGGTCCGCTTTAGCACCTCATATGTATTGGATATCCAAGATATGGCCCTGGTTCTACCAGTAGTTTAACAAAGTGGCTGCCATCTGACCTTCCAACCCAAAGCTGCAAACCCAAAGCTAGCAAGTAATGTGTCAAAAATAGAGCTAGTTACAAATATGAGCGAGTTCCAGTTAATATTTAACTATAAATAGAGCTCATACTAGTAGTGTATTTCATAGATTTGTAGCGATATGCTACAAAATAACCACACTGCTTAATAAAGGAATCGGTACACTAAAAACGCCCGCGACCTGCTTTTTTCCCGCTGTCACGCCATGCCGACACGCCGTGACGTCACGGCGTACGTGACGCGGGTCCGACACATCCTTCGGACGGATCACTTGACAAATGTCGGAGAGTCGCGGTAATATGACGTGTCATGATTTGCACTCGAGCGTTTATGACAAATGACAATCATGTCTGTAGGTTAGTAGTTTATATTGGTGTCGCATAGAGTTTTATAAGTGAGCAATGATAAGAAAGAAAGAAGACATTTATTCACTACACAAAAGACAGATACAATGAGACTAGACATACAGTAATATTTGTCACATATTGTGTGTGTCTTCGCTGCAGTTAATCGGTCGCTGTCTCAGCATTACGCCAAGGTGTCAGACACCTACATTGCTGGTTTTCAGACAGCACCGTACGTGACCCACGGAACCCAACACAAACGTGATACGCATAATACACAAATAATGGACGCAACTGGTCAGGACGCTTTGTCAAAAGCTTGTCCAGACCACAGAGCTGGCTCTTTCCTCACTCAACGGATCAGTATAGCGATCTAGAAAATAATAAATAATTAAAGTAATAAATTAGTTAAATATTGACAGTACCACAATGTCCATAACGGGATAAAAAATCACAAACTAAAAAAAAAAAGTGTCACGGTTGGGACGTTTTTAAAAAGAGTTGGCGGTTTTCAATAAGCATGTTTTCATGCTTTTTATATAAGGCAGGGGTATGACGATAACGGGGCGCGTTCGACGTGCGGGAGGCAAAGTCTCGTACCCGCGCGCCGCGCTAGCGAGAAATGAGTTAAACGGTCGACCTAACAACTCGTGAGAGAACAGAACCGATATTCATGCTCAAGAATGTTATGAAAGCGGAGTTTGACATGTAAAAGTGCCCTTATGGCCTATTTGCAGAATAAATACATACATACATACATACATTCACGACTTGATTCCCAAAAGGGGTAGGCAGAGCACATGAAACTAAAAATAAATTGCAGAATAAATAATTGATTGATTTTTTGATTTTGAATCATAAGTGGCTACTACCGTATAAATAGAGATAAAATATTATGCATTTATAAGTCCCTATAAGCGTGGCGTGTTTAATGGTGTTAAATATTGCATGCGATTAAACATTCTTTAACTAAACAGCTTTTCCGAAACTGAGATAGTATTTTGTGGAATTGACATACAAACTTGTACAATAACACTGCCATAAAATACGTAAACATACTTAAATCGCATTTATCGAAACACAAAAACACAATGAATTAATACAAATGTATTCATATAAAATAAAGTTTCTCAATTGTATGGTCAAAATATCTGCGTATCTACCTAAGACTCCTCCTTGGCAGCGTTCTCACAACATCCAAATAAAATTTGAGTGTTATAGTCCTCTTGAGGCTCTAGAGCTTGTGGTGCCAAAGTGCAAACATTCTCTCATTTGAGTATTACGCACTGCTTCTTAAATTATACGAGGGGATCTATTCGACTAAATGTATTGAATTGGAAACTGATTTTTGTTTGTTTCGCGCGTTCTAATGTCGGTGTAGTCAATTTCGCATCAAGCAAACTGCGGAATACTGACTGTCGAAGCCAAATCAGTTGTATAATTTCGCTTTTTATGCCTTCATATAATATTGTATTCGATGGTTTGCGTGTCAGATGCGCACTTGTTTTTGTAATACTATTTCAATTTAATTACTACTAACCCTACGCCACAGTTAATAAAAAAAAAAAAAAACTTTTTTCTTCTACAATTATTGGTTTACAAAGTAGTTATATTCGTATCAAAAGGTTAGTAACTAATTATTTTTAATGTTAGAAAGTTAAGTACTAAAAAAAAGAGGTAGTTTAAAAAAAAATGTTACAGTAATTATTCTGCAAACACCCCTCTGCAGGTAAAGTCCTCATTCAAAGTGAGCTAGTCATCTCTGAATTTTGCTGTTTGCATCCAGTTTGGACCCGCTGTGTGTTTAATTTCATCTTCCCATCTACGCTACACTTAGTTAAAAGGCGAAAAAGAACTAATGTCAAAATCGAAGAAGAATTGTACAAATTGTTCTATAGAAGCTTTGTCCTTCACCTTCAGGAGATCACGTAGCAAACTGTAGGTGCGCCTTTCTTTGGCATATTTAAGGCCAACATACATGAATAGGTAATATTTAACGTATGAACTTACTTGAATGCCAAGGAAAATGTAATACCAAAATACTAAAAGACGAGTAACCCTTAAAATGTTGTATTGTTCGCCCACGCACGAAAACTTACGGAAATCGGTATATGAATAGGTTTTTGTGTGTTGTTTACACTTTTCATTGTAAGTTGTACTTCTTGATTGAGGAGCTCAGCAGCGCGGTTGGATGCTCGGTGGATGGTTGTTCTGTGAACAACATAAGCTACGCAGACGACATGGTGCTGCTGAGCCCCTCTGTCAACGGCCTTAGGAGTCCGCTTGATATATGTGACAGATATGCTGTGACCCACGGACTAAAATCCATACTAATATTATAATTGGGAAAGTGTATGTGTTTGTTTGTTTGTCCGTCTTTCACGGCAAAACGGAGCAACGAATTGACGTGATTTTTTAATTGGAGATAGTTGAAGGGATGGAGAGTGACATAGGATAGTTTTATCCCTAAAATCATCCCCTAAGGGGGTGAAATGGGGGGTGAAATTTTGTATGGAGCTGCGATAGAAACGGACGGAGTCGCGGGCAGAAGCTAGTATAATGTAAAAAAGAGCGAGGTCTTACTGTTCAAGTTTGGCACTAAAACATATCCTATTCCTCTAATAATGCACAGTAGTTCTTCTCTTCAAACAGTTACTAGGTTCAAATACTTGGGGTCACTCGGTTACTGACACTCTAAACGATGATGTAGATATAGAATGGGAGCGCAGCTGTCGGTACGGTGTAACATGCTTTCTGGCAGGTTTGCGCGTTGTTCTACGGAGGTGAAAATAACCCTGTTCAAAACGTATTGTCAGACCCTATACACGTGCAACCTGTGGAGTGACTTGACCAAAAAAGGCCAGTGCTCTGCGCGTCCAGTACAATAACGCCTTCAGGGGGTTGTTGGGGCTGCCCTGGCGGTGCAGCGCGTCAGGAATGTTCGCCGCGTGGAGAACCGACGGTTTCCAAGCCGTGATGCGCAAGCGGGTGGCGTAGGGACGCGCAGGGGCGCGAGCGCGTGCGGGGCAGCACCAACAACACCCGCCTGAAGGTGATCGCTGAGAGGATGGACAAGCCCTATCCTCGCGCACTAGATGTCCTTGCGTGACAATTGTAATTATAATTACACTTTCTACTAACGCACCCAATATAAGTTATTACTCCATAGAATATCCGCAGTTATTCTATATTGGTCCTAGTGATTCAAAATTATTGCATATGGAAAATAAGATGTTTGAGGTTGTGATGGTGTGAGTAATGAATTTTGACATCGCAATATACGTGTAGCTCATTAAATATCTTAGTAGAACACTGGACACTTATGGCATAGTGATTAATAGTGCCTTTGATTTCCATATTTTTTTAAAGACTTTTTTAACATTTGCAAGACTTTTTGTATTTATAATGTAAAATAATATGTATTGTACTCCAGTTAAGTAAAAAAAGCCACAAAAAAATGTGTTTTTTTGTATTTTTTTGGTAAACTTATTGGAACTGATTGCTGATTGGCGTAATAATCCACCGTTTAATTAATTTATTTATTTTATTTATTTATTTATACTTATGAAGTACCAACAGCTGCAAAAAACATGGCATAAGTCTTTCATAGCAATACAAAGCCAATTACAGGAACACACAGATAGAAGTGGCATAGAAAAAATAAAAATGTTTGACACACTTAGCGCACAATATCGCACTAGGTAAATGTACACTGCTAATACAGAATAGTGCACCCGAAAAAAAAAGAGAAAACAAAAATACATAAAACTACATACCAACTAATTAACAAAGAAGAAACACATGAGCAAAGTCACACGCACCCGAACAAATCACCTTGCCTTGCATATTGCTCCTATTACATGCCACACACCCTGTATACGTGCTCGTGACCCGTATAATACGTATAAGCCACGCACTAGTATCTCGCCACATGGCATTTCGTGCCGATCTGGGCCAAGGATCTCGCTAGGAACGGGTGATTGATGATAAGTAGATACACTTTATGTGGATTATTGATTTTAGATTTGTGCTAATTTTCCTGAAGTTGGCAACTATTCATGTGGTGATAGGCGGCTCATTATATGCCGCTTCGAAAGGATGGGTATTGATTAAAGAATATATCTCTGGACTTCTCCTACAGAAAAAATCGAGAACATGCGTTTTTTCGAAGCTTTCAGTTAGTCCCACTGCTGGGCAATTTCGACTTCCACTCCTTTTGGCAATAAATAATATCTAGTTAATCCATACGAAATACGTTCAGGTTGTCACGCCATCTCCGTCTCGGCTTCTCAGCATGCCTCTTCATGTACATAAGTTTAAATTGAAATTAAAATACAATTTAATAATGTACAAAAAACTGGTAATTGGCATGCACTTTATGTATGATATATATTTTGTGTCGGCGTAATTCCATGACAGATAAATACCAGACCTCGTTAGAATCGTTTACGAAGCGTAAGATCAACAACTTAAAAACATCCAAGTAACGTCAATATACTTAGCACATCTCTGGTTCTTACTTCATTTTGGAATTGTGACAAACAATGTGTTGGATGTGTGTTGCTCATTATTGCATCGAGGGAGTGAATTTAACAAGCGAATGCAGTTTGCTTGTTAAAAGTACCCGTGGGAGTACTTGAGTAGTGAACGGCTTTGAAAATGAAGTTTCAGTAGGACTTAGCTATGTTTACCTTCGTTTTCCATTCGAGGCTAAACAATGGGTGCCTGTCGTATCGCATAATGTTGATCGTCCTAAAAATTTTTGGCCGAGAATGTTTGGAATAATGTTGAGTGGCATACTACTTATTTAGCCTATTCATTTTTGCGCATACACATTTAAAAGTTCTAAAGTATGTTTATCCTAATATTGATTACTCGACCATCGAATTACCAAAAAAGTCCTAATTTTCATTGTCATAGTAATTATTTGGCCTATTATTAAATTAGCTAAACCACTTATACTATTTTTTTCCTAAATTTCATACTATGTTTAAACTCTGAGCAGAGCCAACCTTCATTTAGATCAATTAGACTCAGAGCAGAAATAGGGGCCCCGCGAAGCGGGGCTCCGTCGACATGAGGGCGGGTCATAAGTAATTTAAGTAATAGGCAATTCTGACAGATCCAACCTGCATTTAGATTATGCACAACATTTTTAGAACATTAAATATTAGTAATATCAAAGTTACGCACATCAACCATTCTAAAAAAAAACTTCGACACAATAAACATTCGGACAATAAATATTTAGGACAATCGATATTAGGAACAACAATTTCAGCAAATAAAAAATATGCATAACAATGTTTATGCCATACGTTATTCGGCATAAAGTTGGTATGCGACAAAATAGTAGGACCAACAATTTTATGCCATTATATGTATACAAATCTATCCGATTAAACATTCTTTTAAATCTACTGGTAATAGCGTTTGAAATTTCGAGATTTTATTTATTTAATCTTTATTGCACAACAGAATATCTTATGGTACACAAGGCTGACTTAATGCTATAAATCATTCGCTACCAGTCAACCTGAAGGCAAAACAGTTAGAATCTGGGCACTTGGGCAGTGCAACAAAATTTTGTTTCGGACAAATTACTTTTTCTGTATTTTTGTTTCCGTGGCAGCATTGTACCGGAAATCACTCGTGTTTGAGTCATTGAATGGGATGGATTTACCTAGATTTATTTAATGAACGCCGCAGGGAACCCAGGGTAGAGCGTACGTATATCAGACAGTATAGGGTTAGAAACTGGTTTTGGTCGGTACTGTCCACGAAAAGCGTCCATGTGGCAGATCACCGATCCGCTGGTCTGATCAAATAAAAACTATCATGGGACTATGGGGGCGCTTTGTTTCACCTATTTTTCTAAGTCCTATTATTGGAAGTCCGAAAATGTTCGTCACAAAATTTTACGCCATAATAATCGTTAGTCCTAATAATTCTTGATCCTAACGATCGTAAGTCATAACCATTCGAAGTCATAATGACAGTAATCATAAGTTTCACAGGTCCTAATTTTTATTGTCCTATTTTTTTCGTCATAACACTCACTTGCCCGTTTTATTTCAATTCATAATGACACTAGTCATACATTTTTTAATCCTAAATTTGTTTTTCATAATATTTCTCATCATAAATGTTACTTGGCGTTATCGAAGTAAATAAACGTGTGGTTTTTTATCGCTAGGTACAAGACGAGGTCACAAGACTCTAGCTAGACGTCTCTACATTGACACATCGACTCTACATTGACTCTACATCGACTCTACATAAAGACTCTATATCGACTCTACATATCGACTCTACATTGACTCTACATCGACTCTACATATAGACTCTACATTGACTCTACATATCGACTCTACATGGACTCTACAGCTACTCTACATCGACTCTACATATTGACTCTACATCGACTCTACATATAGACTCTACATAGACTCTACATTGACTCTACATATTCGCTCTACATCGACTCTACAGACTCTAGCCGCCTGTCTGTGCGGACGTAGCCTAAGGCAGGTCCGTGTAGGTACGACGACGAGCGAAGCGAGGAGGAGTGTTAGTTGTACTGCGACCCTACGCTGCGATTTTTTTTCAATTTACTTAGCGAAAGCTTTTATTCATTAGGAAAATCAAAATTAGGAGTTAAAGTATGTTCTTAGTTATGATATTAGGACTAACATAATTATGATGTATGTCCGTTATGAAGAAAAATGTTATGATTAATAAAATTATGACTTCAAGCAAGTTCTTAGTAATGAAATTAGGAAGAAAAATTTTAGGACAACTGATCATTATGACTTCCAATGATAGTGACAGAAATTTAGGAACAAAAAAGTTAGGACGAAAAAAATTAGGACTAGCGATGATTAGGACTACAATACGTCAGTACAAAAAAAATAGGATCACGAATTTTATGGCAGCCAATATGAACCCTGGGGCTATCCTTCCCTATTGCCATTCGTGCAGGTAAAAACAGAACCGATTGGAAGTTCATAACGATGAAGATCGTAAACCTCGCAAGACGGACACGACGTTAAGCAATAAAAAAAATTACTGCGAAGAAGGATTTGATTTTTTTTTAATAATCTGATTCGTGCTCATAAAACCTTAAGAGCCAATGTAACCTCATTGTCTCTAAACAGTCGACAGGAAAAGTCTGTGAGGTTGTTAGTTTGGATGTATGGTATTCTATGGAAAAACACATGCGATAAAAAAATAACATCTATATAATATTATAAGGGACCTTCAGGGTTGTTGGTTTGTTATTTAATTGCGCGCGCGGCCCCAATCGAGTTCCCTATAATATAATACATCTGCAATAATTGTGATCAACTACCGATTCACATTCAAAAATTTTCTCAATGGCTCAGAACATATCAGAACATACACAATTATAATATGAATACTATGTAAATCAATGAAATTATCTAAATCGCGAGCGACTAAACATAAATAGTTCGCTAAAACTGCAGCTATTCTCCATAAAACTCTCTGTAAATCCCGCTAAAGACCCAAGAAGTTTAACCCATAAATCGGGAGCTAAAGCTATCTGTCCTTAGTTTTAAACTTGTCAACCGAGTTGTTCGAGGGGTGCAATTAAACAAGTTGGTGATTAGTGTGAGTCCGAGCGAGCCTGAGGCGAAGCAGGCAGGTGGGTATTCATAAAAGACCTTCAGAATCTGAACTTTACGCCATGCCATGGTTTTCCCGAGGGACTACAGTACAGGGTTCTTTATGAGTGGATGGTACAAGTTTTGTAATGGGTTATTATAGTTGAGGAAAAATAATTAGCACCGATTTCTTGAATACAAATATCATTTATTGCTCACCAGAGTTAGCATATAATAAAAACCGGCCAAGTGTGAGTCAGACTCGCGCACGGAGGGTTCCGTACCATTATCTATAAAAACGTCAAAAAAAACACGTTCGTTGTATGGGAGCCCCCCTTACATATTAATTTTATTGTGTTTTTAGTATTTGTTGTTATAGCGGCAACAGAAATACATCATCTGTGAAAATTTCAACACTCTAGCTATCGCGGTTCTTGTGATACAACCTGGTGACAGACCGACGGACGGACAGACAGCGAAATCTTAGTAATACGGTCCCGTTTTTGCCCTTTGGGTACGGAACCCTAAAAAATAGAGGTAAATTTATTATAAACAAAGGCAGACAACAGGCGGTCTAATCACGAAAAAGCGATCTCTACCAGACAACCTTCAAACTAAATTGTATAGCGAACCGGTGCATATAACATTTCTACAACCTTTCCTGAAATTGCAGGTGTCTGCTTACCATCAGATTATTAAGCTTGTTTGCTACTGACGTGGTATTAATTATTTTTTAACTTTTTGCACGTTATGGGACCGGGGGGGATTTATTAATGTTTTTTTTTTCTTTTAAGTAAGTTTACGTGTGTTTTTTACTCTTCTGGGTGACACGAGTAGACTTTTTTCATTTTAAAAACACCAAAAAAATTACAAATGAAAAACAAAAAACACAGACACGCAAAAATACATTACTTGAAGGTCATAACTTTAGATCAACATTTCTCCAAAAAAAAACATTAAAAAAAATTGGACACATGCTCTAAGGAAGCGTCCTTTTAAATATTTGCTCCTGTTACAAGCCACACACTGTATAATAAGAACTGGTTTGCCGAAAACGCAGCGCTCGTTCTAGTGAATAGCCACAAAGCTCAAGATTAAGCAAGCACTCGGGCGTGCCAGTTCTAGATTTTTCAACTTTTAATTGAATAAAGTTAAAGTTCCACGCTTCATGCTTTTGACTGCAAGTGCAGGCTGTGTGCCGTGTTAATGAGGTGGCGACGAAGTGTGTGGTAAAAATAATATACTTATTTCATACTTTAATTTTCCCGCGACTTTGTTAACGAAGCACGTAAACTGAACTTCCCTTCAATTCCAAATATTCTCCATTTCCGGATCAAAAATATTCCTAACTTTAAATCCATTGATACTTCCCGTTAGCTTTTCGGTGAAGGAAAAACATCGTGGGGAAACCTGCATACATCTGAGAAAAGTTTCAAAGGTGACGTACCCAACTACGCGTTCCCTATTATCCATGAGTGAGGGCCAGTGCCCACTGCCCAGCAGTGGGACGTATATTTAGGCTGATTTATTAGTATTCATCTAAATTATAACCCAACGCCGTAGCCGTAATTTAAATCTGCATTTACAATATAAGTAGCTATTAAAGTAGGACTTGTGGTTAGGTATACTAATGCACTATTGATTAAAAGTTTTTTTACATCAGCTAAGGGATCAAAGTGGCACTTCTGTTCCTGGACATATTGTTGCCAGAATAAAAAAAAATATCCAAATGAAATATATGAAAATAGAAAACACATAATCGATAACTTATTTTTTAAAATCGATTACTTGCATATTTTTTTTAATCTTGACTACTATTGTTACTACTACTAACGTAATAATATACAAGTAATTATACGTTATTCAAAGTAACACTATAATCAGTAGGTTCATAATAATTAATTTAATACAGCTACTCACCTAATACATATTTCATTATCCTCATAGGTGATGTGAAAAGCAGTATGAGTCACACGGAAGCAAACTTATTTCCAACTTGGGCGTGAACACTTGAATCCCTCACTACGCTCAGGATTCCACGTTAGAATCCCGCACTACGTTCGGGATTCTATTCTGAATCCTTCGCTTCATTAGGGATTCAATCTACGCCCTCGCCGTAAATATGCCATTTTGCTCCCTTGTGACACAATCTACTATTTTTAATATTCAGCATTTCTATAACTCTCGTTATATATAAACATAATTATAGTATGACGAAGAATATCATTTGAATCATTCAAGATTCAAGATATGGCATAGGAATAGTCTACTGTCAATCAAATTCAGATTATAATATAGACAGTCGAGTTAGAATAGCACCACCCTCTTTCTTCCTGTGGGTGTCGTAAGAGTCGTACTAGGGGAACAGGGTTGAAGTGTGTTGTGGGCGATGGGCTAGCAACCTATCACTGCGATATCACATTTTGTCGATTTTTCATACCCATATTTATGCTAAAAGTGGCACTGGAACGTAAGCTTCATGTGATCTGCCTACCCCTTTTGGTAATGAAGGCGTGATTTTATTGTATACATACAGAGATATGAAAGATAAGCGATATCGTAAGGGCGTCCCTCTCTATAGCTTAGACTTCTAGGCGATTCCATTCGATTTAATTGTCGAGAATCCCATAGAACTTTTTTATTAATGTCTTCGTCATTACGAAATTTAAGGTCAGAGTTTTAAGTGAATAATGGGTTGTACCGGTCTTAAAAAGAGAATATTGGTTTTTATTGGTTTTGAAATAAAACAGGAAAAACAAAACACGTGCGCTTTCGATCCTCGTCGAAAGGATCTAATCTCTAAATCGTTCTCCCCGTAGAAATAACAATCGGTGAAGAGGGATTGCCTACTCCCAATAGACATCCCATGCGTCTGTAATAAAGTCAAAAATACTATTTACCCCAACTACCCATTTTCCATCCATTTGGAGTCTAGGAGGGGGGTGTATGAAACACTACAACGGACATTTGGAAGACATAATCAACTGGTCGATTGAGTACGTTTTATACGTAAGTACATTCAGTATGTATTATCTATTTTATGAGTCTTAACGCTTGTTCGAAAAACTATACGCAATTACACTTCTGATCGGTATACAGTATCTTTATATACATCTCCATTCAGTTGTAGGTTCCAGGTAACATTCCCAAATACAGACATAAACATAATAATATGTTGGTGTACAATCGGCATCAAAAATAACGCAATCGAAGACGTCAAAAGCTCTTAATTCCCATTTAATGAAGACTTTTGACGTCTTCGTTTGCGTATCTACTTTTGATGCTGACTGTAAAAGAAGTACTTTTTTGTAAACCCACATTTGCTGCCAACAGCTTTTCTTTTAAAAAGTAATCGACTGTCAGGTTAATTCCTATGCAAATATATTATGTTGCGTTTCCACTAAACAATTTAATTTAAACATTTGAGTTTTTTAGTCGTTTACATAGCTCGTAGTTACCTATACAATTTACTCCACGCTCAATGGTGTTTCACAGTGATTACGATAGATATACAATATATGTCAAAACAAACATTAAATAAATCCGCAGCGCTCGCAAAAATGATAATCCAAAATTTAATTTAAATCACTATTATCACAAAACAATTGTGAAATTCGTAAATTACCCACAATTTCGGAATTATTTTCACGAATACACGGTAATTCGCATATGTAACGCGGTCCGTGCGCCTGACAGCGTGGGGGGGTTGTGGCTGTCGCTGTAATTGGATAAGGGGGGGATTATAAGTTCATCGTAATTACTTCTCTCGCACTGAACGGGCCTGTCGCTAATTAATTGGTAGTTTCTGATGATGCGGTAACTCGTGTGGGAGTTAACTTTGTTAGTCAGTTAATAAGTACATAGTAATTTTAGGCCAGAGATTCGCTACAACGTAGATAACGATAAGGTGTTTATTTTTCCGCGTCACGCAGAAATAACAACATACTTAATTCGAGGTAAATATTCTTGGGATTAATTAGAAAGATGTTAAATTATCTCGAATGTATCGAAGTAATCTTAAGCCTAGATTTGTTTGGGAAGATTAGTTTTGAGCCGAAATAGCAAAACACGTGTCCTTTATTTTTTTCTCAAAAATGGCCCGCAAAGTGAACATAACTCGCTACATATTGGAAGGTAAAGTGTAAAAACATTGCAGGCCGCCTGGAATGTTATATATAAATTCCTTTATTTGTCGAGTACCAAATTTTTTTTAAAGTAGAAACTGGCATATGGAAGACGGCACAGCTTGTATTCAGCCAATTCAACTCGTATTTTTCTGTTGCAAACACGACGTTTTTGTGGGTATCTCAAATAGTTTGCGGTTTTTGGTGGAAAAATACACTTGCGATTCTGCTTAAAAAAAATAACGGCGGGAAATCGTAAATATTTTCACGTTGTGCAACGATATAAGTTTATAAGTAAATACGAGTAATATGTGTTCAAGCAAGGAAGAAATGGAGTGTACGCCTGAGGAATTGAGAGATGAAGCGAATCTCGTAATCAATAATTTGTTTCCAGTAAAGTCAAAAGAGAAATATATGAAAACCTACGACAATTTTATGTCGTGGCGAGAAGCAAAGAATGTCTCCAACTTTTCAGAAAGCATATTTTTAGCTTATTTCAGTGAACTCGCAAAAAGTAAAATGCCATCAACATTGTGGGCATTATATTCAATGCTCAAATTCACAATGAATATCAAACATAACATAAACATCAAAACTTTCTGGAATTTGACGGCTTTCCTAAAAAGACAGTCCGATGGTTTCAAGAGCAAGAAATCAAACGTACCTATTGACTGCAGAAAATATTACGCAGTTCTTAAACGAAGCTCCGAACGACCGATACCTAGCTACAAAGGTAATAAATAATAGTATGTAGTTAGTACCTAAATTGTTCTCACAACTTTTTTGTGTACTTTTATTTATATATTTGCTGACAGAGTTCATCATCATACTTCATCATACTTATTGAATAATTTTTGTTGCAGATAGCTCTCATTCAAGGCGTGAACGGTGCATGCCGTTGTATAGAACTGTTTAATCTCACAGTAAACGACATAACCCATCATGATGACGTTATTATGGTGAAACTGCGAGACACGAAGACTAGAATAGACAGGATGTGTGTAATTAAGGACGAATACATCCCAATTATTAAAAAAATATTAAGAATTGCGGCCTGCCTCGACAACGTCAAATAAATTCTTTTTGCAATATAGAAACGGGAAGTGCTTAAATCAAGTTATAGGGCGACATAAGATGTGTACATTTCCAAAATCTATATTTTTAAATTTGGAAAATAGTGATACCTACACGGGACATTGCTTCCGCCGAACCTCCGCAACTTTGTTAGCAGATTCTAGGGCAAATTTGATAATGATGAAACGCCACGGAGGTTGGAAATCTGACAAACTCGCGGAGGGATACATACAGGACTCGGTGTCGAGCAAGTCCCAAATCAATGATATAATAAACAGACAAATTAATTATAACACAGATACAAATCAACCATCAACTTAAATCCACAAACTTCTCGCTCATTGAGTTCAGAACAAGCACAGCCAAGCCAGACTACTTCAAACCGCGCATACCCAACAAATAACGCCAGTCCACCAGTTACGAACAATACACAGACTGAAATTCAAACAACCAACATCAGCGCTCCTGGGCAGACAGTGAACCTGACCTTTAAGGACTGCACTATATCCAATATGACGTTTAATTTTAAGTAATTTGCAGTATCCTCAATTCGTATTTAATAAGAAAGCTTGATTTCAATTTAGTATTTTTATTCCCCCATTATTGAGAAAAGCACTATATTAGCCTCAGCCGGAATGGCAATTGCAGGCTTCGTATTATAATTAAACGGACTCGCAAGCTCGTCCGTTTAAACAAATACTCAGCCTGCAATTGCCTCTTTCCCGGCCACTCTCTTCCGAAGTTAGAGGGTTTCGCCATTTTTCAGTAATTTGGAGGACAATATCTCCCGATAGGTGGAGTTTGGGCAGCTAAAAAAATTACAAGTCGGTTATTTTAGACTACTCTATAACATATATAAAAATCTATGAAATCGACGCCGGACAGTTGGGTATGTTTCCTAGTTAGCTCAGAGAACTGTGTTTTTTTCCAGTCAAAAAAAACTTTCAAGAGTAATTTTTAAAGTTTTACTAATGATTCAACGGTTGAACTCGCGTATTATTTGTCAATTGGCGACATGTTTCGAGCCCTTCGGGAGTTCTTCACGGAACGCGGAACGAGCTTAGCTTTTATATGCACATCATAAATGTAGAAATCAAATCAAAATCACTAGACACCCGAGTATTTGATAAATACGTATGAGCAGCATTAACTATCTAGATATCTCTCGCTATGTCACTTTACATGTAAAAATATTATAGAATTAGCATTTCTGAGAGACATAGACCCAGATTAGCGAAGCGAACAGATCCAAACCAAGCCTCCATGTGCTGAATACTCTAACGACATGCAAATGAATGCAGCGGGCGGAGCTAACTTCATATCCTTGACGGTCGCGGAACGTGTCTCGCGATGCTCTGTTAACTAAATTATACTACAGTAGATATTCCACTCACACCCTGGATTCGGTTGACACTGCCTCAAGTAATCCTACTGTAGCGTGAACTCAGAGTATTCAAGCTTCAAACCAGGGATGTCGAATGCGATTTTTTGACAAAATAAATATACAATAAATAAATAATAGCGGAGAATCTTACAAAAGTCCCAGACTAAGCAAAGCTTGTACTATTGGTACTAGACGACGATAAACAAATAAATAATTAAATACGTAGAAAACAACCATGACTTAGGAAAAAATATTCGTGCACATCACACAAATAAATGTCCTGACGGCCCGGCTACAATTATTATGTGAAGAGAAGTAGTGAAGTACTTGGTCCCCAAAATATACAATGATATACCGTATGATAAAAGGGAATGTAACATAGAATGTTTAAAGTTAAAATGAAGGAGTTTTTCTGTGCGTTTTCGGGTAAAACACTAAAAAGCGTAAAGTCGGATTTTAAATTAGGCGAACTAACTTGACAGCTGAAGATGTTGTCAGACATAGGAAAAAATAAATAGTGATAGGTTTATGTCGATACAAATATGTCGATATAACGTTGTACCTACCTACTATAAATCTGACTCAAATTGTCTTTTATCAAGTAATCATAAGTCGTGATAACTCTCACACTCAAACATACTTGCGTAATATTATGGATAGACGGTGTAAATCGGACATTTACAACTTACGCCTCAAATTTGGTATACAATGCAAAACGAATGCTGTTATTACATTACAGGCGATTGTGGCCACTTCTATTTAGGTTTAGTAATAGTAGTTTATACGACTGATCCATAATGAGAGGCCTTAAAATACGAGTGTGGTTTTATAAAACGAGCGGCCTAATTATGTACAGTTCCATACACTACTTTATCTACACACATATCATAAGTAGTAGTAAGTAACAGCAAAAAACCAACAATAAAATGACAACAGCAAGGGCGGCAATTAGCTCATCCGTCATGACGAATGTTTTTTTTAAAATCATAGACAAACGAATGAAGTCCATAAACTCATATCACTCGAGATCAAATGTCGTACGGTTTGTATTAAAAAACGTACAGAATTGACGTTTCGTATCGATAACTGTTTTAATATCTATGGATACTAGAATAGACATAGACATAGCACGTAGAACCGATGGCCGTTGGGGCGGAAAGATTCTCGAGTGGCGACCACGTGCCGGAAGGCGCAACGTGGGTAGGCCCCCGACAAGGTGGACTGATGACCTGGTAAAGGTTGCGGGAGTCCGCTGGATGCGGGTGGCGTGGGATCGGTCGCTTTGGCACTCTTTGGGGGAGGCCTATGTCCAGCAGTGGACGTCTTTCGGATGATATGATGATGATGTTGATAACTTTACCAGAATCTACATATTTATTTTTACAGTTTTATTAGGAATTTGAATTCAATAAAGCATAGTCCGTCCACCAACCGTGTCAGTAGTAGAAAACGAACGTAAGAAATAAATAGAATTAGTCTCTCAGCTGCCTTCCAGTGTCACGGATGGTGGATCAGACTATATAAATCTTATTCGTATTGGCAAATCATACAATAATATTTAGCACGAAGATCTCTTTAAAAACCAAATTTCTATCGAGCTATTATTTACATAACTTTTACACAAGTACAAGAATGATGATATCACTAATATACAAACTGCTTTTACTAAACCTCTTGTATGAACTGGATTTATTAAATATCGATATTTACAGCACTAGCGAAACGGTAGCAACATTCGTGTGCAATGAAACTAATTAAAAATCGTACTTTAGACAAACGACTTCCATTTTATGATATAACGCAGTCATCAAACACAGTTTAGACTAAATTACAACCGGCTCTTGGTCACAAATAAAATTAAGTCTTTTTTGGCTAACGTACTTTCATTAATTTGTATATTCTTCGTGTGGGGTTGTATGAGTAAAGCGATTACACATAAATAATAGAACAAACGGTACCTACTACCCACACTAGTACACTTCGGTCAGTTTTATGACGTATGTTTTCCTTTATTTAAACTTAAGTTATCTTTACCTTTTATATTTAGCAACAATAGAAGTTGTAAAATTTGGGTAGGTTTTAAGGTATAATTAATTTACTATGGATTATAATTTTTATTAACGTCCAATTAAGTACTAACTTTTATATGGTAAAAAATAAGTAAAAAAATAAATGTAATCTGGCATTGTATGCATTATCGTAATTTTAATTGAACCAAACTATGTATCAGTACCTAGGTATATAAGTTTCCTTCATCATCGTTTGAATGACGATGGATATATTAAATAAATGCCTAAACATAACTAACATAGAATAAGCACAAATATAACTAACAATTATCTTCTGTCTGTCTTCTGTCTTTGACCTGAAATAAATAATTCTATTTTATAATATTTTTCCTAATTCTAAAATAACTATGTAGTGCCTCGAACGTTCGGCTAACAGTCCCTATGCGACATTAAAACTACAAATTATTCCAGCGTGCAATTGCAACGAAACTTCGCGGTACCCTTCCCCAGTGACTCTTACAACTTGGGGCGTACTAGTTATCAGAGAGCGTTTCTTAACTCGATTTATTCCATATGGAAGAATTTATCACAATAACCAAATGGCTTCAGTTAAGGTAGCCTAGTGGTTCAGCCATGCGGCTGTCAAGCGGCGGTCGTGGGTTCGAACCCCGGCTCGTATCACAATGAGTTCTTCAGAACTTATGTACGGAATGTTTACCGTTGGCTTTCACAACCGGGAATAATGCTAGAATGATGATGAATCAAATAGTTTCAGTTGGAGATGCCATTACCAAACTCAAGTGGAGTGGGGCAGAACACCTTGCAGGCAAAGTGATGGCAGGTGCCCCAAAATGGTGTCAGATTGGTGGCCACTTTTAGGAAATAGGAGCGTCGGCCGTCCACCAGCTCGATGGGTTGACGATATTAGGAAGATCGCGGGTCCGGATAAGACTAGCTCAGATTACTCAGGGTTACGGGCTGAAAATGATGATGAATCAAACACTCTGGAATAGCAGGCAGCTATGCGGGTGCAGTTTCTAATTGTTTGGCGCTTGAGTGATAGAATCAGTAAAGCGCTTCACGTTTCCACTGAAAAACAAGACTTGTGAACGGAAGAATGATAGGTGATGTGAATGACTGATGATCTAATAATGACGTGCCAGCCGATAACGACGCCAGTGACTGTTTTCAGAAGACTAGCTGTCCGCGCGGCTTTGCCCGTGTATTGCAAAGAACACAGGCAAACTATCGGGATGAAATATATGCCTGTATCATCCAAAAAAACCATTCTACACGCGGGTGTTTTTTTAAAGTTCCGTACCTCAAAATGAAAAAACGGAACCCGTCCGTCTGTCAACACCCTTTTTCTCAGGAACGCGTGGAGGTATCAAGCTAAAATCCTTTAGAGCTGTGAAAAAAACAAACTTCTGAGCCAACGCAAGCAAAAGATACAGCCGTTTATGCCGCAAAGTTCCGCAAATTATCGAGACTCGCAAGGGAATCAAAACCTAGTTACTTACTTCCCGTGAACTCAGAACCTTGAAATTTGGTACGAAGCAACGTCTTATAGCACAGATAAAGGAAAAATTGCGAAAACCGTAATTTTTTTTACGGAACCCTCGGTGCGCGAGTCCGACTCGCACTTGGCGGGTGTTTTTTATTGTAGATGGTATATTAATGATTGCTGTTCGACCCTCTGGCGCACTCTGACGTGTGTCAAACCTTAACCTTCTTTTACTAAACACGAAACGCTCAGGGGTCGTATTTTATATTCTAAAACATGGTTATGGTTACATTGATAACATCCAATTTATCAATTGTAGTACGTTCACAGTCAGTAAAGTCTTTATTAGCCCATTTCGTTTCAAAACTCGATGCACAAATCAAATCACAGTCAGCATGCGAAACAATATTTTATTCATAGCACAATCAAAACAGCGCGATTCGAAATTTCCAGCAAACAGGACAATTTTATCAGCCTCGCTGTGAACGCCAAATTGCCGCTACCGTCCCAGAAACACCACCGAAACGAAGAAGACAACGTTATACAGTTCGGATAAATGTGTCTCTGTCTGTCAGGTTGCCAAGGCAGTGAGGCTTGTCGGCCCTGGCGAATCTCCAGCGCAGGTTTGCCATTGTTATTTTGTTAGACTAGAATTCTATAAAAGGACACATCTGCGATGAAATGCTACGTAAATTAGGTCTCCATGCAAAGGGGATAGAAGAACGACCGCGGTATTGTGCGAGTAATCTATGCGAGGAGGCACTCTGTCTTTTGAATATCCTTAATGGTAAGATGGTATTGGGGTTAGTTGTTTAATATGTCCGCCGTATTAGGTACATAAAAACTCGTCATAATTGTCCGGAAAAGAAACCTTTCAGCAATATGACATTTTTAAATTCATAATATTGGAAATTACGTTGGAGTCCCTATTGGTTCTGTCGCTTCGTAATCCGGAAATATTTGCGCGTGAAAATTCATACCGTTGGCAATAACACAAATGACTAATTTAGGCCCCGTTGTAAACCTAGATTAAACCATCCTTCTAGGACGCACATGAAAAAAATCGTTTTAACATTAACGAAGTGGTTCGGGTATTAGTCTTGAATGTCAATTGTTCTAATAAAACCCACTAGAAAAGCTATTCCATCTACCCAAAGGTTGTCTTCTGACTTAAAGCGTGTTTAATCTCCTACTGTCTTTAAAAGCAGCTTTAGAGCATTTACGGGATAGCGCACGGTCCTTATAAAACCCTGAATTTCGTGTCGCTCTACTCCCGCCCAGTCCTCTATTTTCTTCGCTAAATCAAAATCAATGAATTTTTTTTTTGGTAAAATGGATTAACTAAGATTTCCATTATGTTCTTTAGTTATCCATTATTTGATAACTTTTTTTTAAGAACTAGGGCAGCTTGTAAAACTTAAAAAATACACTTACTTTACCCTCGCCTACGGACGTCAAATGTACAACAAGTTTTAAAAACCAAACACAGAGTCATAGTAGAAATCTTTGTTGATAGGTCAAACTGGGGGCTACGGCGGCTCCAATTGCAAGTTTTTGTATGACGTACTATTTGTCTGTCCGTCATGACTTTAAACTTATTAAAAAAAACAGTAGCTGACTCTTTGCATGATCTAAAGACGTACCAAGGAAACTTAAAACTTCTCAACAGCGCCGATACTGTTATGAAGTCATTCCGTTTTCAGATAAAAGGAGAATCGTATCGTAGAAATCTACATTAAAAATAATCTTCGGAAAAGATTCCTCGTTGGTAAGATAAAGGCCAATATTCACAAAATTGTATCTTTTCCCCCATTTCAACCCGACAAATTGCCTTTAAAACACGATAGAACTGAACGATGATAATAAATTATTCATATGACTTTTCTTTTCCCTACTTAACTTTATGTTTTGAAGCTGCCTTGGAGTAACAACACATATTTTATGAAACCCGTCCGAATTATATTTTATGGATTCAACCCTTCAGGAATAAAAGGTTGCGACAAGAAACGGCCTCGTTTGACATCAACAGACGGCTCTTAATAGTATATTACTGCAGGGGCCGGGAAAACGGGGATTGCCGGCCTAGTAGAGACAGATGGACGAGCGTAGCGAGGCCGGTTAGGTATCATACGAAGCTGGCAATCCCGCCAAGGTGCATGCATAATTATAGTGCTTTTTTCGAACATGCAATGAAATAAAATAAAGACTGCATTTTTGAAGTGAATTCCTTTTTAGCGGCGCTGTGCACTGTTGTGATGGCGAAAAAATGTTAAACTCGCAACAGGTCACGTGACCGTAAGATTCGACAGATTGAAATTCGTAAGACGGACACGTGACATGATTTACTGCAACCCGATATTTTTTATTTCGTGGCTGACACCCCGATGTCAGGTCACGAATTGATACTGAAACAAAAGAAGCTCGATTTGCAGGAAATTTTGTATGAAATTTCATTACGCATTGTGGTCTCGCCGCGCCCGTAACGTAATACATCGAAGTCTATTAATAACGTTACGTCAATATTTCATTGCATGTTTGAGAAAAACATGTTTTCTGTCTGGAACATATCGGAAAACTCGAAAACAAGTATAGATAATTAATCATAAGATGATGCTGTGTATTCTGAGTGAGAGCACTGTATTCGTCTCTAACTATCAATACATAGGATTTCATTGAAGGGTCGGCCACACGCTTGTGATTCTACTGGAGTCGCAAGCATCCATAGACTACGGTTTCAGCTTACTATGAGCTATAGATAAAAAAGTCTGTGTACTTCAATGTAAATGGACTCAACATGACATTCCCGTAATAATAGTTATTTAATATGCCACTGATTAAGTAAAAAGTGTTTTGTCCCATTCATTCGAACAGATAAATTGAGTGACAGATTTATAATTTAACGGCATTTTAGGTAAAGTAAGATGGCCACCGGAGCACAGGTAGACAAAAAAGAAGATGGCGGGACGTTTCGGACGCGTTCTGGTTGGATTGGCGGGAACATGCCAGCCATTGAGTCGCGTATCACAATCACGTAACGCATTGAGTGCGCATCACGTAGATCTAAATGTCACTTTTTGTATGGGAAAATGACAGTTGAGGTGTTCTAACGTGCGTTCGGAAAGTTGCATGATCACCCTTCGGGACAGACTAAGAAAAAAAACTGGTCAAGTGCGGGACGGACTCGCGCACGAAGGGTTCCGTATCTATAAAAAACGGTAAGAAAATCACGCATTGTATGGGAGCCCCGTCCGATTTAACTTTATTCTGTTTTTTTAGTATTTGTTATTATAGCGGCAACAGAAATACATCATCAGGTGATAGACGGACAGACAGACAGACAGACCAAAGGACCAAAATCTTGGCCAGCTTAACTCACTCAATTAAATTTTCTATGCAAGTTTTCCGTTGTGACACGAAAATTAACCATACAATTCTATGGTTTGTTTTTGTGTCACGACGGAACTTTTGTTGATTTCTTTCGTTTGTATGGCGAACTACCGACTAACCAGGCTAACTAATGGCCAAGAATTTGGTCCTTACCCACAGCCGGACAGACAGGCAGACAGACAGACAGACAGGCAGGCAGACAGACAGACAGACGGAGAGTGGATTCTTAGTAATAGGGTCCTGTTTTACTCTTTGGGTACGAAACCCTAACAGACGCTGTTGCGGGCGGAATGTCATCTTGTTCACACTACTAATAAGACCTCAACGTCAAAGATGACTGCAGCCACATGACGACGCACATGCGGATAATAACCCACATGTGCGTCAGCATTGAGTATGGATTTGCGCACAAAAAAATATTAGCCCGGGAAAGGAAGGATCACTACTAGCAAGGTTCAGTGCATTCATCCTTACTTGTCCTATTTGGTTAGCAACATTCTAACCTCAAAATGTATCTTTTTAGACTATAGCAGCTATTTTTATCGTAAAAAAAGCGTTAATAGACAAAAAATCGTGAAGTGATGTCCGAAAAGTCGTCTCGGCATGATCTTATACTCACAAAATTGGTATTCTATCCTAAAAAGATGCATTTTGAGGTTAGAATGTTGTTTACCAAATAAGACAAGTAAAGATGAATGCACTTTATGTGGTGTTATGTTCCTGGTGGGTAAGTCGCTAAAGATAAGTATTATTTTAGTATTTTTTGTAATTCTTAAATCTGCGAAAGTTCTTTAAGAATTAAGTTTGTTATTTATACCTTCTCGTTGTTTGAAGTGTAAAACGCAACTTGGCGACATGACAATGACATGAATCACTGGCGCGTGGCGAAAAGAGGCCCAAGTTTGTGTCATGCCTACGATTACATTGCAGAATTGTAATGTGCATTATTTTTGTGAGTCGTCAGGGTCAAACCTAATTCTCATCCATACTAATATTATAGATGCGAAAGTGTGTCTGTCTGTTACCTCTTCACGCTTAAACCGCTGAACCGATCTGGATGAAATTTGGTATAATATAGTTTGAGTCCTGAGGAAGTATCATAGAATAGTTTTTATCCCGTAAATCATGCCCTATGGGGGTGAAATGGGGGGTGAAAGTTTGTATGGAGCTACGATATAACAGAGTTCCACGCGGACGGAGTCGCGGGCAGAAGCTGTTTATATATAAAGTTTATTAAGCCCATAATCGCTTAACTGCACCGCACCCAATTAGCACGAGTCAATACATAATTCCCGATTCAGCAAACAGGGCCCGCTCAACTGATTGCATAGCGCTCCGCTTTCGGCCGCCGCAAAAGCGCCTAGTGATCGAATGTGCCTATAGATGGCGTGGAAAGTATCAGGCGGTTTTCTGAATCGCACTATCAGATTAAAAGGTACACTGCACAACCGTGCCTATTTTTTATGAGTTGTGTGTTGGAACGTTCATGCATAACTACGTCTAAATATTCACCTGTGAACACGTCAAGCCCAATCTTAGGCAAGTTTATTAAATATAGCGTACTGAATGATTCGTTTGAGCTAGTTTCCTGAGTCGGGTCGGCCTCGGCGGGTTGTCAGTGGCAGCTGGGTGGGCTAATACCTGCACAGACTACCTGGACAGCTAGGTCACTTGATCATAGGTAATTCTGCTAGGTCTGCTGGACGACTGCATATTTAATGTGTTTTGCGTACGTGAGGCGTGATTTTTCCATAAACTATCACTGATAAAACCAATTTAGAGACTATTTTTCCAAAACCCCTCACTAAGTTAGCCCTTTCGTACATCGATAAGGTTATTTCTAATCCTCGCCATTGCTCTAGTGTATGATATGGGTAGGTACTTTATGTCAAAACCACATGGCTTAAATTCGAAGGAAGCAAAATAGTCTTAGTTCGAACATAACCCACATCGCGACCTAAAATGCCCATGTAGTGTACGAGTACGTTCAACGTCAAGTATAATAGTAATCAAATGTGGATAGGATAACAACATAGACGGGTGGCCGTCTAGTTGCATAACAACTAGTGTCATAATATCGATTGTCATACAACATTGCGCATAAAGTTGATGCTCATATTATTTTTTTGGCATAAATTATACTATGGCATAATTGTTCCCTGTCATAATTATGCGGAGTCATAATTGGTTGAACCATAATGTAGAATGTCATACATTTATGGTCATAATATTGATAACTATAATTATTTTTAGTAATTATTGTAAATGTCATACGTTTATCAAGCCATAATATTGATGATAATTAAATTTGAGATTTGTTCAAAAAAAAATACGAAGGGTGGGTGTCAAATTAACTTTTCTCTGAGATCAGGTGTATAAAGTTCAACTTCGCGTAGGCAGGGGAGAACAGGGTCTTAGTGGCAAAACCGACTCGGATTGCGGATAGGTTAGAAGAAGAAAACGGGAGCTTTGCTCCCGCTTTCGTCTTCGAGGTTATTTTTTTTTATAAAAGAGCGGAAAAACTTATTATTAAATTGTAAACTTTTATACTGACCGCCCTTTGCTTGTATCTTGCTTTGTTTGTAACTTACTTGCTTCTGGTTCGAGATCTTCATTTACTACTAAGAAAAACATAGGCTTATGCTTTTTGCAGTTTAAGTATGCGTTTGTACAGTATGGTTAAATTGTTTTATGAGCAACCACTTTCTGTCCATTATAAAGTATGCTTAAATCAGTTTATGCGCTTTACACAATATTTTCTTAAACATTATGATTAAAAACTGTATGCGCATAAATGTATGACTATTTGCAGTTATGCGTAATGATGAGTATGACGAATCCACGTATGCCGATCAAAAACATGAACTTCCTATAAACTTTATGCAACCCGACCCCTACCCAACAGAGACATAACATAATATATAATAGTAAACAAACTAACAAATCGTCCAAGTGCGTTGTGGGCTAACAGTATTTCCCCATCCGTTTCCATTATACGGATTTTATACGGTGTTTTTTTTTCTCATCATCATCATCATATCAGCCGAAAGACATCCAGTGCAAGGTTAGGTTAGGTCGAGGGAGTCCGCTGTATGCGGGTGACGCAGGGCCGACCACTTTGGCACTCTTTGGGAGAGGCGTATGTTCAGCAGTTGTTTTTTTTGTTTGGATATAGTGACGAACTAAACGTATTAATTGTACAGTCCAAAACTGGGCAGCCATAGGCTACAAGCTAACACTCTACGAAATTTATTCTAAGTGTTTTTTTTTATTTGTTGACTATTTGTATAGAGTACTCGTTGAATTGTATGTACTTTGCTGTAATAGTTTATAGCTAGCAAGAGAGAGCAACTCTAAAGAAACACGTTAAAACTTATTAGGTACTAATTACCCAAACCAATCCCTGAATTTAAATAGTTTTTGAAAACCCAAAATATGTTTAGAAACAAAATAATGGAATAGAACCCTCTTGTATATTTAAGGCTATGTTGTATATAGAGGCTATTGGTGAACCAATTTTCTGGTCAGTTAGATACAAAATCAGACTGAAGTCCTTGAATCCGTTCGCAAAGAAGCCATACACAAGTCGAACCGGCCTTAGCAAGCTCAATAGGGCTTGTGTTGTGTTGGGTACTAGACGATGATATATTTATTATTTATGAATGTTAATACGTGTTAGATATAAACCAGGACAAAGTCCTTCAAATCCTTTCACAATGAACCTGGAACTACCATACTGAAATAAATAAGCGTAGAGGGACAACCTTACACAAATTGAAATAGCCTCAGCAAGCTCAATAAAGCTTAGTGTTTTATACTAAACGCTAATATATTTAATAGTTTATTATACATACTTAAATACTTAGAAAACATTAATGACAGGCTCTACCCACTAGGCTAAAGGTGGGTTGTACCAAACCGTGTGTATCCGTAACCTGCGGTGTTCGTTAACATCACAATGTATGGAAAGGGTCCCAATTTTATATGGAATAACAGCTCTGCTGTCGGCGCCATATTTAACGTTGGTCGGCCTGTAATCTCGTAACTAATCCTATTCTTTGTTGGTTAACTTTACACTAAGCTAGTATATAGGTACTTTGCAGCGGATTACATATGCACCACACCAACTGACTGATCATGCTGTTTCACTTGCTTTTGATGTCACGCTAGTCTATAAGCCATTGATTAAGTATCGTTGTATCGCATAATGTACGATGTCTGTAAAGTGTTTCTAATAAATAAATCGTAAAATGGTGGAATCTGTCCTAAACCTCAATACTGGGATTCCAGAACCCACGCTATCCACGTTAATCACCTGACCCCGATCACCCAGGGGAACCTAGCGGCTATTATTTTATATTCAACTAGGAAAAAATGATAATGTTCGATTATGGCACTTTGCCGGACGCTGCCGCATCACGCTCGCTTCGCTTGCTCGGCTTGCGCGCTGTAGGGTCGCAGTTAATCTAACCGTTTCTTTCCCCTGGGCCAGGCTAGGGATTCTAGTGCACAACAGCCAGTCTGTGCAGTGTAGGCTGCGGAGCAATGACCCGGGTAATCCGTAAATTCATTTGCGAAGTGCAGGGTTGTCCAGCGCATCCCGATGGCGGATTATCGGAAATCGACACGACACGCGTGCGTGCACCGGCTTTACGGCTTATGATACCGATTTGATATAGTAATGTTGAGCTTAGCCTAACTTGGCTGCCGCGTGCCGCCGCAGAGCACATGCGTTTATTCTGTTCAAAGTGATCGTAACTTTTGTAGCATTTTTGGTGCAGTGTAGTGGTGTTAGCGGAATTGGTACAGACAAAGTCAATGAATCAGTAATCTAATTCATTAAATTAATAATTGGACGTTCGGCCTCGATGTTATTTTGATAGTAAAATGAATGGAGGTTTGCGGCATTCATTTCCGAATCCCTTAATTAGTGCATTGCATCTAGCCAAAGGGGTAATTATTTTATTGTTGAATTGTCCTAAAGGTTACGTGATTACTTCTCTGCTGGTCTAAAGGTCGCTTAGCACATTCACTGGCAAGAATCACTACGCGTTTCGCTCTACCCCTTGATTTTCCCCGTATGCAGCGACAAGTCAATACGGCTTAGGCGCCCGCTAGGTGGGTTCCTGGCATTAAAAGTGTAAATACGTCTACAGACACCCACCCGTACGGCTACATAAAATAGCTGCGTATGTGAACTGGAATCACTTATTGAAAGCAATCAATTGCTGCACCGTGACTAATTTATATGCCGCTTATATTTCTTCTTTATGCTATTTTCAGTAACTTATTACCATCAATGCACGTAATCTACCAACAAAAGTTGAAGAATTCCAGTGCGTGGGAATAGCGGTAGGTACTTACATTTCATTAAATCGATCCAACGGATAATTTTCAAGTTCGGCAGACCAGCTTTATGATTATTAAGTGCAAGTTACAAGATGTTAAGTGCTCCTCTTTATGAGAATAATCAACGGCGTTGGTTTCTTCAACAAAACCAGACTAACTTTACATGAAGCTGGAAGTTAGTTTCTTCGTTTTAAGGAGGGTAGGTCTGTTACAATTTTATGTGCCGTATCTTTTACACTGTCGCTTCCCAGGCGGTCGTTTGACTAAGTTTTTATCGCAGAATTAGTGGCGTCCGGTGTGCTGGGAATTTAATTGCACTGACGCAAGTTGTGGGAAGTCTGTGACGAACTTTCATATTTTTTCTGAGGAGCTAAAGTTCGCTGTTTGAGAAGATGTTTTTGTACCTAAAGCAGGCCAGCGGAACCGATTTTATTCAAACTAGGCATCCGCGCGGCTCTTTTTACGTATTACAATGAACGCTGGCGAAGCGGCATAAAACATACACTATGTTTAGGATAAAGGTCCATTATTTATGCTGGTGAAACAATATTTAAAAATAAAATAAGTAGTTCAGAGGGGTTAGTACTTAATATTTCCAACGAGCGTTATGACAATGCAACTGTCATTTTCCCATACAAAAATTTACATTTAGATCTACCTAATGTACGTACAATGTGTTACATGATCGTCCTGCATTTTTTGAACAATAGCCTTGTGTCCTAAGATCTTTTTACGATGCCTTTCGAACCAGTTGGAGTGGAACAAATTTTTGTTTGGGACCAACTACAATTAAAGAACATAAATACCCAAAAGTTTTACTCAAAGATTGACCTCGCTGGCGGCAGCCGAAATGCTTCATACTAATTGACATTAAATTTTGACGTCACAGTTTGATTTGTTATAATTATGGGAAATCAAGTAAATTGCTCTTGCGGTCGTGAAATACTGCGTTTAGGTCCATATAATGTAAAATTTGGTTTTTATAAAAGCGTAAGGATTCTACAGGTGGCTCTAAATACATTCTTGAAAAAAATGCCATTCTTATGTCTGTTTTCCAGGTCCATATCATTTAATGATACCTATGTTGTAATTCAACCTTTATACAATAATGTGATGGTTTTTTAGCAACACATCGGTATCTACATGTGGCAATCACCCAATTTTCCAAATATAAAAATCCCTTTACAAAGTAGTAGCCAGCCCTCGTTAAGGCTCTCCTCCCCGTCACCGGGAACCTGTCAAGTTTTTGCGGCGGTGGACGATCAGACGATCACTATTAATCACTATTCCCGATACCGTACTCCTAACGCTGATAAAGTTATTTATGAAGGTCAGACGAGATAAGAAATGGTTGGGTGCCTTTATTATTGAATTATAGGGGAAATGCTTACACAACGTACTTTGCTTGATACTTAATGCTGCACCTCATGACATTTTGGATTCAAAAAATGATAATATTTTTAAAACAAAACTAAAAAAACTGCTTATTGAAAAAGCGTACTATAAAATTGATGATTTTATAAATGATCATTGATCCCACACCGCACAATGGTTAATTAAAACTAAAGGGGTTATTATAATAATACGAAATTGTATTGTTAGTGATCTAAGTTCATATATATTACTTTGTAATTAATAAAAATGTGTTGACGTGTAAAACTTTTTACCAATAAAGACTGTATTACTGTATTAAAGCTACGTAAAACATGTAATATAGAGATTATCCTAGTAATATTATAAATGTGAAAGTTTGGATGTTTGTTACTCAATCACACTTAAAGGGCTCAACCGATTTGGATGAAATTTTGCACGAAGTTAGTTTATAGCCTGGATTAAAATATAGGATAGTTTTCATCCCGGGTCCAGTAAATATAATATGTGAAAATCGTGAAGTTTTAAATCAATATGAGATGTGACACCTAGAGAAGTTAACCTGGGGATCGATTTTTGAATCTCACCAAGTGACTCATTCTCACCGATGTGAGTGATTTCCGAAAGTTCGTATTTTTGAAACTCATCGGTGACTTACATTTGTCATACCTATGATATCGATTTACGAGTGCCTCTACCCACTCGTAATTGAAATCACCATGCGATTGTTTTTGACAGTTGACGTATGTAACATCTGCCAAGAATTTTTGAAACCTTTAATTTTCGTTTACATGACACTGACAGATCTATACGCTACGTTTTACGTTTGAATTTGTATTAAGTTATAGTATGAGAAAATAAAAACCGGTATCAAGGACAACATAATATGCGTAAAAAGAAACGTAACGGGAAGATTGTCTCTGACTGACATTGTAAAATTTCTGCATGTTGGTAAACAGCGTGTGACTTTCAAAAATACGGCTTTTGGAAAATGGTGACGTAAAAGTCATCGGTGATAATTTGCACCGGTGCCTTTGATATCACCAGTGAGATTCAAAAATCGCACTCCAGGCTCATATCTGACTAACCTGTTTGACAATAACAATCTGACGTACTTACCTGAGTCTACAAGTAATGATTTTTTATTTTAGTTTGTGTTTAGTTAGTTATACAGTGTGTGGCTTGTAACAAGAGCAAATATTTAAAAGGACGCTTCCTTAGAGCATCTGCAGTAATTTTTTGAAATATTTTTTTTAATTCTGAGAAATGTGGATCTAAAGTTATGACCTCCAAGTATTGTATCCTGGCACCACGAGATCATAGCACAGCAGTCAATGCAGAATTTTGTGGTAACATCACGTAATGAGTCAAATTACATTTTGAATTGTTTTTTAAATATTTTTTTGTGATTAATGTTTATTTTAGTGTTTTTAATACCAAAAACTACTTGTCACCCCAGAAGAGTAAAAAACAGGTAAACTTACTTTAAAGATTTTTTTTTAAAAAAACCTTTTTTTTCATTCCAAGCCACACCCTGCATTTGTAGACACTTTCAAAGTAGTGTGGATAAGGATACTCTATTTTTTCAAAATAATTATAATAATTAATCGCTAAACTTTGAAGATTTTAAGGGAGTTAAGAAAATTTATTAGGAGTATTTAATTATCGTTAATAACATAATTACAATCTAGGGCATAGTTAATTACTCGTACAGCTGCTGTACCGCTATCAATTAGTGGTAGAATTAGTAATTACTAATGATTAACTGTTTTGGACCACTTACCTACTCATATTGCCTAACATCACGTAATACATAAATAAATATATATATACATATATATATACCTATTATACTAGTGGCTCTGTGAGCTGGAACTGAAGTAAACAGTAAGTAATTCAATAATTTGGGATAGGATTGCATATAACTTCTTCACTTTGTGGCGCCATCTGTATAGGTACTACTTGGTGAATGAAAACAATGATTTCAGTCATTTTACCGCATATATGAGGTGAGAGGTAGTGACCAGGTAGAGACCTTTCTTATTGCCGGATCCTGCAACCGTATGATTGAACGCGTGCTTTAAAATACTAATGCCACTAAATCGGATCCCACAAAATAATTCCCGTAAAGAATCGGATGTCTCTGTGTGAACGGGCTCAAAGTGAAATGTCGTGTCCAACTGGATATAGCTTAGTGAAGACCGCAACCATAACAACATCACTCCTTGCTTTGTAGGTATACTGTGGTGTTGTGTCGCCGGAGAACCATAGCATGCGGTATGTTCAGAGAGATGGATCTGTATCTTGTCTCTGGCTGTCGTATCCAGGAACACAATTCCACAATAATGGGACGCACTCGTCTACAAAATCAAAATATTTATTCGGCAAATAGGCCACGAGGGCATTTTCACGAGTGAAAATGTCTATCTGTAGACTCTAAATAGTATGAGTACATAATTCATAATTAGAATATTAACTATTACGCCGAAGTTTACATGACAAAAACAATCATCATCCTCCTAGCGTTATTCCCGGTAATGCCCGTAAAGGAGTCCGGGGTCCGCTTGGACACCTAATCCCAAGATTTGGCATAGGCACTAGTTTTACGAAAGCGACTGCCATCTGACCTTCCAACCCAGAGGGAAAACTAAACCTTATTGGGATTAGACCGGTTTCCTCACGATGTTTTCCTTCACCGAAAGGCTAACGGTAAATATGTCGTACAAAGTTCCGAGAAACTCATTGGTATGAGCCGGGATACGAACCCACGACCGTCGCTTGACTGAACCAGTAGACTACCGTAGCTTCGTCAAAAACAATAACAGAAAAAAACAAATAACAACCTTATTCCTCGATCGAGGTCACTTAACTAGGAACGGAAGGGGGGGGCCTTTGCCCAGCAATGGGACACTACAGGCTCCCAATAATAATACTATTTCAAATGTGTAAGGTCTCGAAGTGTCGAAATTAAAAGAGCTATGTTTAAATCTCATAGGTATCCACAGAGATATATAAGGTCTCTAAATGAAATAAATGAATATCAATTCCGCATATCAGTGGAATGAAATTATGCTTGTCGTCCTTGCAAACATGAATTGACCGGATAGGACTCCACAAACAGCACCCGTTCAGGAGTATGACGCGTATTTCAGCCATCGTCTCCCTATATAAGTAGAATATCAACGATATAATTTGTTGCTAAATCAAAGCCTATGAAAGGCTTGTCGTAAAACTAGAACAGGTGCTAGGTACCTACATGGTAGGAATCCCTCAATTTGAGGAGGAATCAGGTGTTATAGCGGTTCTAGGCTTGTATTTAACTTAATATATTGCGTTTGGATCGGTTTTATATTTGTTAAGTTGCTATGCAGCTTGACAATTGTCACCTGACAATGACAATTAGTCGTGCAATTCTGAGTCGGCATGTGACGGGATACTTAACGACGAACTCTTTAATTATTTACTTGAAAGAAATATTCGGAAAATTCATCGGCAAATCATTGTCAGCGTCAAGTAATGCTATTGTTTTCTTTTCCTGCTGCCTACCTCGCAGGGATCTAATGGATGGATGCCAGAACATGGAAAATAAATATTCATAATTTAGATAGATAGATAGATAACTTATTTATTTGGCACTTTGCAACAAAATAAAAAACAAAAAACTACAGAAAACAAAAGAAACACAGAAAAACAACGATAAAAGAACATGTAAAACAATTGTGGTATGGAGAAAGAATTATAAATTAAGGCTAAGACATACTTGTGCGTTGCAATAATGCCAAAAAGGTACTGACTCAGTTTTGCTTTGCTCGTGTGAGCAAGCACTGATATTCTGCCAGTACCTCGGATCACGATGCAGGTGAAATATTTGAAGAAAAATAATAATAAATAAATAAAGCTTGCAAATAATGTGAAATAAATAAAATAGATCTGTGTGATAAAAATGACAAAATATAAAGTGTAACTATGTGTCGACATGGAGTGTATATATGAAGAAAAAAAAAAGTAATATTTTCGATCAGTGGCATTCAAAATTTGAATTCTTAGTCTTATTCGGTCAAATATTCGTTTCTACAAAAGCTAGTTATTAGGCCTATTTTTGGGCTGAATGTTCGTATTCGTTGAAACCAATATTCAACGGGCCTAAAAAATACCCGATTTCAATTCCGATCATCATCATTCTGGCGTGTTTCCTGGTTGTACCCTAACGGAGCCCGGGGTGCCTTTTGCTTGCGTGAGCACTAGTTTTCCTAGACCTTAGACCTCCAATCGATTTCAATTCAGATACGTCAAGTAACATAGAGGCACTAGAACATGTCCCGGTCGTACCGTTAATCCTGCGCGGTCATTCCGCGGTATTTCCCCTGGGAACTGGTTGGAACTGCTTTCGACCGGTGATACCCGGTTCGGGAGCTCCGTGACACGTTTTGTTCCGTTTTAAGACCTAGTTTGTTATGAAATTGGCATTTATTGTCATACTAGGTATCAAAGTGTCTGATCGTGCTCGACCTAAGGGGGTAGCGTCACTTATGGGACGTGGCTTTATTTTTAAGTCTGCCCACTGATTGTTCCTAGTCTCACCTGATGGTAACCGACGACAGAGCCTGAGATGAAGCTTACTGGTTCAGCAATAACCTATTCACTCTTCTCGTGAAGGTACCTAGATCGTAGTTCTTAGGAAATACAGATAAAGGAAGCGAATTCCCTTTCTTAGCAGTTCACATTAGGAAAAATGAGTGTCATTTTGCCGAGAGAGCTCGCGAGGATAAGCTGTCATGAGAGTGTATGACCCGGATGAAGTTTCTAGCTGCCAACAGAACGAATTTTCCAATGTATATTATGGAGTCGGCAACGCGCTTGTACCTAATTGTTTTTAAGTTACGAGCGTCTATAGGCAACAATGTCTGCTTTCTATCAGGCAGGGCGTATGATTGGTTGACACCATATCATAGTATACAGGATGTGTTAAAAATGGGCTGTGAACTGATCAAGGGCATGTTCGGCAGCGTCCTTACTCGATTCACATCCCATTTTAGGTACATCCTGTACGAAAAAAACCTAAAAAATACGTAGGTAATCGACTAGCAGATAGCAAAAAAACTGTATTCCTCATAGGGGTAGGCATGTCATAAAGGACAACTAAGCATTATATAGTCACTACAGTGCCATTTCTAGAATATTTGTTTTGCCAATCATTTATGCTTCACTTGTATAGTTGTCAGAAAAATGTTAGACACATAAATAAAGAACAGAATATACAGTGTGTATATTTTATATAGCCTCAAATGGTAACCAGAGGTACGTGTTAGGGCTATGAACCGATATTGCAAGAAAAAATTAAGTTAGTCTTAACTACCAAAGAGTAATTAATTTTTGAAATTTTATCGAACGGTAATGTATTGCGTACACTGTGACCTGATGACACATGAAAGATTCGGGTGACATGTGACGATTTATTGTGACGTCACGTCAGTAAAACAAAGTAGTGATCCACTGCGTGCTGAATTATTTTATATGAAAAAAAAAAGTTCGCTTTTTTAAAATAATTTTACGATAAATATATTTATTAAGACCCCCTTAAGTTTGCGGTTATATCAAATATACACGCTGTATAGTATGATATTTACATACAAAATATGTACAAGTTATACAGAACGACACGTTATTACATTACAGATTTGCAATTTGCAAAAATATTTCCTGGTATGCGTCCCCCGGTTATTGCTTCCAAAATGATATTACGTGAAAACATACAATTACAAATATCTCCGTTTCTTATCCGGAATGTATTCGAGTAACTGCGGTAAATCCGGTAGAATCGATAAAGAAGGCTTGTAATTTTTCTGGTAAAAGACATTTATTTACTCAAAAGAAATGAATTTAACTTAATGAGTAGGTACCTACCTAATTGATAATGCGTACCCTTGGTACATTAAAGCCACATCTGCAATAGGTCTACTTTCCAGGAGACCGGTTTAAAGATTTCGTGAATGAATTGTGTTGATAACTTTTTTGTTTCAATGGAGTAATCATATAATTTTGCGTGTATGTTGTGTTACGAAGTAATTTTTCGATTTCATACATTATTTTAGAAAACAGTGAGACGCCTGTGTACATCCGGCTGTGTTACCAAGCTTGACGTGCATATCCGTCCTTATTGTACGAAAGCAAAATGAATTAGCTGCAGTTGTGTCCTTGTTAAAGGAAAAATCCGTGAAACAAACACACAAGTGAATATACGTCGAGCTGATTTATGTGCCTTAAAAATTGTCTCCAAGTCGCAGCATACAAATGCGCAACGATAAAAATGCGACCTGTAGAGGAGAACAGGTTCAGTAGTGACGATAACAGTCAGCTCTTACCTGACATAGATGAGTGCTATTTTATCACTCATCTTTGTGGATAAAGACGTCCGTCGCTGTCACACTCGTAACTGTGTCAGAACGTGACGGTTGTGCGGTAAGTGATAAAATGCCAACCACGTTACGCCCTTTGGACATCGTCTTCGGATGCCTGACACTCTAAATAGTATTTTATGCAATCGTTATATAATGTATTCTTTTTCAGTCGAGTACCACGAATTAAGTTACGAGACTTAAAAAGATAATTATATAACTATTGTATACCATACTTTTTCTACGAGTCAACTGAACTAATTAAAAAAACTTGGTCTTATCTATTGAAAACGAAGTGCAACCAACAGCTTTTTCTTTTTTGTGCGTTGATGTCTATTTACCTTTTGACTTTCTCATGACGGCGTCCTATAGGTCGAATACATTATAGTTCAGTAAAGGCGCCACGTGATTGGTCAATCTCATTTTAGCTGTCTCAATAGTTATGAAATGTTGAGTTAGTAGCTCCTTAGTAAAAAGTATGTGATTTAAGTTTGGTGTACGAAGTCTTAATTCAAACATTGAGGTCGACGAGTATAAAAAAATATTTTTCATCACACTTGCTCGAAAAGGGCTTCATAATGCGCAGACATACAGAGCTGCAATAGCCTATGTTACGCCCACGGGCGTAATGGCTGGGGTAAATTTTATCTATCACTCATGCGGCAGTTACAAAGCAAAGAGGTTTTATATCAAATACCTTATCTGAAAACGTATTTATAAATAAATTTAAACTTAATAACACTGATAAAACATGTTTAGTTAACAGAATTATTTACAGATTTAGTATGTTATGTTAGATAGTAATGTAAAATGTTTTAAGTGTTTTCAAACCATGACTATATACCGAAGGGTCTTTGTCATACGCGCCTCACGTCAAATTCAACATAATGGACAACTGACGGTTGCAGTTTTTATTACGATTTGTATTTTTAGTATCTAAAATGTATTTGTTTCCTCGCAAATGTGATGAAAAACATTGTGTATAACACGGGTGTAAGAATATTGCTAACTCGAGTCATCAAAACCCCTCTGCGTTCGGCGTCGGGCTTCTGATAGACTCTTGTTCGCAATATTCCACTTACGACCCTCGTTAAACAATGTACTATAACGCGCTTGTTGCAGGACCAAAATTAAAGTTTTTTCATGGGTTGCGTTAGAAGGCCGATATGCCAGTTACTCAAACTCTCCGCCGCGCCCTGCGCTGCGCTCATACTTATACCTAGTAAGGTATCGATGTTGCGTTTGATGTAAGTACCTAAGTATAAATATGCGAATACATAACATTTTGGATCCTTACATATCAATATCGCTAGTAGACGAGTTGGTTAGTGTAGTTGTGTCATAACATTCTTCTCGCCCCAGGTTCCAGCTATTAACTTAAGATATGTGTAAAAATAGGTACAAGTTATCGCGAGCGTATTATTATTATTATTATTATTTTTATGTACAACATCATCTGCATACATTTCCCCCTTAGTTTGGTTCTGCTCTTGGTATTCATCAACTTCACCCTGTATAGCTAATCTATATGTTTGCGTTACACTTTATTTATTCAATACAATCGTTTTCATTCGCCATTGTCGATGTATCACGAGTCATCCCTTAATCGTGTCGGAGCCGGGTCGTCTTGTCTCCGTCGAGAATAATGCGTGTACTCGAGCTCGGGTTTGTTAGCGGAACAAAAGCAGAGATTACAGAATACAATGTGAAACACCAGTGTCATAGTACTTGTGTACACGGTAGTGCAACTTATAGTTTAGCGATCAATCAGCCTAAACTAGAAACAGAAAATATATAAGTGCGAGAAATACCTCGTAATTTAAGAAATTCTTTTTGATTCGCACTGCCTCAATTAGCAATTTCCTTCCGGCGGTGACTGTATTTCCGGAATCATACAACCTTGATGTCTTCAAGGCAAGATTTAACAGGCATTTTCTAATCTCAACTTCCATTCATCATATTTTTAAATGAATAAAAAAAATAATTGCTATTGAAAGAACTATAGAAAGAGCATTGCTATACAACGTGACAATGCCGCCAGCCTCCTGGGCACCCTACTGCCTGGCGCCGATCTGGGTTTAGTTTTTAATTTTTAATCTTACTTTTGTTTTCTTTTATTGCCTGAGTTTATATTTTCTTATTGTTGTGTTGCTTTAGATAATATTTATTTCATATATAACCTTTTATATTTAACGAACACTAGCATTAGGTTTTTCATAATGTTTTTACTTACAACTATGGACATGTTCTGAAACGATTAAATATTATGTTTATTAAAAAAAACAATCAATCGCACGTCAATACTTATTAATTTTTCCTCATGTTTATATCGCTTGTCGTAACATAAGATCCAACACTGTGAGTATAAAGCAAAATATGTCGCTCGCTTTGTCTTTCTTTTAAAACACCTACAAAGATGCCCCGGGTTCAAATCCCGGTAAGGGCATTCATTTGTGTGATGAGCACGAATATTTGTTCCTGAGTCATATATAAGTCTGTATACCGTCATCTAGTACCCATAGTACAAGCTTTGCTTCATTTGGGACTTGGTTGATAGGTGTGTTATTATTATAAATATGGGGTTTATCCTAGAGATCCTAAAAACATTTTGTGCTTATTTCTTTTAAATAAGGCGGGTGCGTCCCACGAGATATAACAACAGTATATATAATTTCATATTAATAACGTTCACAAGATATAATGAACGTTAGCTATAACAACAATACCAATACTTTTATAAGGAATAACGGTCAATAGCCATAATAATCATATTATATAACGTTTTTTTCTATAACACTCAAATTGAATAATTTCATTTCGTATAACGATCATAACATATAATATATTTTCGTATAACATACATAACGTATAACGATCATAACGCATAGTATATTTTCGTATGAGGATTACAATACAGAAAATTAGGTTAGGGCTGTAAGTAAAAGGGGGGCTCGGGGGGCGAAGCCCCCCGCAGTAAAAAACAACAAGTACTCTTACCAATGGTATTACTTGTAGGTTAGGTTAGGGTTGCCTTGTGTCCCTTAGAGCGGAAATAGACACCCCGCGAAGCAGGGTGGCGTCGACACGCTGGTGTTTAGGTAAGGTTAGGTTAAAATAATTGGCGTGTTTGATATAAAAATAAATTTAATTTCAATCTTAAAAACGTTTAATGTATTTTTATTCAAATTCATATATATTCCTTCATACGGCATTGCTATTAAAATAACTGAAGACGATTATAATATACGAGCAATATACTTTTAGATGTTAGATAAATTGAATAATAGATGTTATAAACCTTAGGTGTTATGAATATTATACGCATTAATCGATATATCAATTGATATTATGTCTAAAGTACGTTATACTTTACGAAATTATATATTTTGTCATTATACCTTTCGTTCGTTATGTGCAATGAACGTTATACTAAACAAACTTATACACAGTGAGTTATATGATTAGTTGTTATACCTCGTATTACTTACCCAAATAAAGCAGCTTTATTGACTGATATGTTCAAAACCTTCATGTTGTCTTTGGCTTCAAAAGGGTGTACCCTTGTTTTGTCGACAATCTTTTCATCGAATATTATTTCATCGACAACGATTCATCGAATCTTTAGTACCAGTAATATTGTTTGGCGTTATTTTATTTCAACTAATATTCATTTAAATTAATCTTACTACGTAGAAATACTATTCAACGAATATTACTTAATCGCTGATTTGTTTCAAATTATCTTAATTGGCACAACTACATAAGATTGCAATTCATTTCTTCGACGTTTTACTTTAATACAATTTTATATGTCCTACTGCACATTTATACATTATTCAAATTTTGTAAGTACCTAGTTCATTGTGTGACATACAAATATGTAGAATATGTATGTATGTATAATAAAACTAAGAATCATTGGTGTAAATCGTTTATAACAAAAAAATAACAGGGCGGACAAAAATGGCTTGTCATAAGCGAAATCTGTTTTAGGTCGGTTAGGTTAGGGTTCACTTGTGTCCCTCAGACCAGAAATAGACACCCCGCGCAGCGGGGTGGCATCGACTCGCTGCACGGCTATAAGAAGACGGCACGCGAGCACTGATCATCATGATAAATGATGAAAGGTATGTATAATAAAACTAAGAAAAATTGGTGTAAATCGTTTATTACAAAAAAACACACCCTAATGCAGGAGCAGAATCTATTTATTGATTAAAATAATAAAAAAAAAAACAAAAATCAACAAGACATAAGTCTGTAGAGATAATATAAGACTTAAACTACCCACATATCTATAATCTCGCAGAGTCAGCCGACTGACGTGATTGCGTTTAGTTTCGATTAAGTACGAATATTACCAATTGAAATAATTTTATGCGGAATAAATATTATTACAAGTAAAACAAATTTATAAAAAAACTCGAAATGAAAAGCCATGACATGAATTTGATTGAATTAAGTCAACTACTAATTAAAAGACCCCGGTTCAAATTACCTAGTATCGAGTTTTCGACGGGATGACCTGTCGATGAAATGAAAATACTTAAAACGTTGTCTTTGAAATAATATTCGATGAAATGTTTGGCGGAAATTCAATGGTAAACCCTTCAAAAGGCATGGTTGCCATTTTATCACTTATCGCGGTGATAAGTGATAAAATGGCAACCGTCATTCTGACAAGTATGCGAGTGCGAGAGTGACGGATGCCTTATCCCCAACGATAACTGATAAAATAGCAACCATCGCTACACCTTCTTTTGTCCGAAGACGACCTGACTGCAATGAAAATATTATTTTGCTCACCAGTTGTCGACGCCCATATCTGGTGGCTGTCTGTGTAATTTAAAACCAAGCTCCCTACTGCGCGCAACTACACTGTGCTCTCCAAATGAATATCATTCCCTTTCATACATTCAACGTTCCATCTATTAATATTCAGGGACGCAAGCGAAAGCGATTAAGGTCTGTAGGGACCTTAGTGCTTCACTAAGCCGCTGAACTGATATAAGCAGATGAAATTTGGTAAGGCTATAGATTTTAACGCGGAAATCATCCCTTAGGGTAGTTCGTCTTTTCGTTCGTTACGTGTTTTGATATTAGCAGGCTAACGGCGTGATATATAAAAAACTTATGTAACGCCAAGTAACGCTCTTTCATAAATTGACTTTCCATTGGCTCTCTCTCTCTCCATTGGCTCAGCGACCCAAAATGAATCTTGGCCTCCGACACGAGTGTGCGCCATTTGTCTCGGTTCTGCGCCAACTCTTGTCAATTGCAGATTTGGAGCTCGCGCATTTCCGCCTGGAGCATGTCACTCCAGCGATACCTTGGACGTCCGACAGGGCGTCGACCTACCAGACGGTCTCGGTATGATCTCTTGACTTTGCGATCTTCCTCCATTCTCTCCAGGTGACCAAGCCAGCGGAGTCTGTGAGATTTGATCTCTCCTAAGATGTTACGTAAAGCCACCAGACATTATATCTCCAGGTTCTTTAGGACTCTCCAGTTTCCTTCCGGTCTTTGCTTTGGGCCAAGAATCTTACGAAGGATCTTTCTTTCGGCGACTAGCAACATATTCTCTTCTTGAAGTATCAGTGTCCATGCTTCGCATCCGTACATAAGGATTGGTCGTATTATGGTCTTATTAATACGGATTTTGGCGGACTTATTTAGAAGTTTCCTCACGATGTTTTTCCTTCACCGAAAAGCTAACGGTAAATATGAAATCATATTCCGTACATAAGTTCCGAGAACCTCATTGGTGCATACATCTGCGAAGAAATTCAAAGGTGTATGTGAAGTCCCCAATCCGCACTGGGCCAGCGTGGGGACTACTGCCCGTTCCCTCTCATACATGAGAGGAGGCCTGTGCCCAGCAGTGGGACGTATATAGGCTGATGATGTGTGTGTGATGTGATTTAGAAGTTTGGGCACTGACACTTTATGAAGGAAAGCACTGCATCTCAAGGCGTTCTGTATTCGGATGTTAATTTCTTCGCTGCGGGTGTTGGCATTTGTAACGGTACAGCCCAAGTATTTGAAATCCTTTACACCTCCGTATGTAATATCGCCAACATGTAGATCTTGCGGTTGAGTACGAGTGTTATAGTATCGGTTCATGTGGAGATATTTGTTTTTTTTCGTAGAAAACTTGTATAAAACTAGAATAATTTGAGTATAATTATTTTCCCAAAGTATCAAGTGGCGATCAAATTTCTTCAAATTGAATCCAGGTAAGGGCAAGTATTTGTGATATTGGTTTCTAAGACTTGGATGTTTCTTATGAAGTATATGTCCCACTTTAATTATTTCTTTATTTAGGTAAAGGTGCGGTGTGGCCAAAGTCGTAGGCAAAATCTGGTGGTAAACTCAAGCTTCATTAAAATAATCAAATCCACTTCACTATCTACAAAATACAGACTAATTAACTACAGTTTTGACGAAAATAAGTCGCACAGCTAATCTCAAACTTCCAAAGCAATTTTCTGTAAACAAATTGACTTTATCAGACGATAAACGACCAGGCTTCTCATTAGCGGCCATCAAAGGCGTTTTAAAATCGATCACGGGACAATGAGAGTATCAGAACAAAAAGAGCTGAAGTGTGAAAGATTTTATAACAAGATAAGCCCCTTTTAAATAAACAGGGGATGAAGAATGATTGGGTTTGATAGTAAATGAGCCGCAAAGGGTAATGAGCTTTAGGCTTTGAAAGCCAAAGATATGTATTTAGTTTGCACCTTATTGATATGGGTTAAGGTGCAAAGTTTTATAGGTTATTAGTGACGTCAACCGCACAGTTCACGTACGGTTTTGGAACGTGTATCTCTTAGCAATAAGGCTCCAATTGGAATGGTAGGTTTAAAAGATGACCTTACAAATGAAGAACCGATTAAATGGTTTATATACTTTGTTTATCAATAATAAGACCTGTAAAGCTAATGGGCAGAATTACCCAGATTAATTTAATTTCTGACAGATTAATGGGGAGTCTTCAACTACTGAGCCAACATCAAAACACTGAATTTCGACCAAAGTAGAAAATTGAAAAACGCAATGTTTTAGAAGTTGTAATTACTTCGCAGTGGATGTCGCTACGAGCCTTTCTAAGATGTAATTAGAAGAGTGGAAGAGCTTGCCACATTAGTGGCCACTAGCAGAGCCCACGGCAACTCTATTGGATAAAAGCAATGGACAGTTTTCAGGGGAGCGGGTTCAAATCCCCCTAGTCACAAATATTTTTACGTCTCACCTGGCCATAATGCGAGTTTTACTGCACGCTGCGCGTACGGGAAAACTCCCATTGTGGCCAGGTGAACACGTAAAATTTTGTACGCAACACGGGCGGTAATTCGTAAAGCCCCAGAGCGCATATTTATGGCCCTCACCTCCGGTTCGGGCCACAAACACCTGCGATCTTGGGCATTTACGAATTCACCGCCCTAGTTACGTAATGTACTATTAAACGATAGCAAATGTTCGCCCTTCCTGTTCTCCATAGATAAATACTTCAGCCTAGTTGGTAGCGACCCTGCTTACGGAGCCGGAGGTCCCAGATTCGAATCCTGTATGTATTTAGGTATTTATTTATGTATGTAGTGTATGTATATCGTCGTCTAGTACCCATAGTACAAGTGTTGCGTAGCTAGTTTAACTAGATTGTTTTTTTATGTGATAGGTGGCAAACGAGCAGACGGATCACCTGATGGTAAGCGATTACCGCCGCCCATTTATTTATTTATTTATCGTATGGCAAATCAGTATTTAGAACAGTGAGATCTTGGAAAAGACAGTACGGGGTTGCCAGGTTGTTGCACTTTTAGCACCACCCAGGGGTCACGTGTAGGGTAGCAATGGGTAATTCCTACGGACGTGGTGCAACTTCGACCCCCAATCCCCCTTCGAACCGCCGCCCATGGACACCTGCAACACCAGAGGTGTTGTGAGTGCGTTACCGGCCTTTAAGATGGGAGTACGGTCTTTTTTTCAAGGTTTTATTTGTGTAAGATGGTCCCCAATTTGTTTAAAGTGTTTTGATTTTCGAATTTGATTTCGCTAAAAAAGTACCTTTTCCATAAACGAAGCCACCTTACTAACTCCACTGAGGCGAGGCAATTTCAGTGAGCTAACAAGTCAAATGAGCCTCCACGAACCTTTCGCAAACTGCCAAGGGATTCTCAATCTTATATCTACGGGTTTAGGTCCTCCTGGCTTGGAGTGTTAAGGCGAAGCTAATTGATAATTGTCCCGATTAGGTTGTCCCGGCGTTTGTGGAATGTGGTTATTATTAGAGTGATGGTGAATGGTGATGGCTGTTGCCACTCACATACGAAGAGTTTTCGTAGCGTATAAATAATTAAGTATGAGGAGTATTCATTTGTCATAAAAGTTATGGGATAATTAACTGTTCTGCCACTTCAAAAGTTCTTTGAAATCTTCTAAAAGCTTTTTAGGTTTTAGAAAATTTGGCAAACAATTCAGTTAACGTGATAATTTACTGTGACGAACGATATTTTTTATTTTCTAGGGTTTGCTTTGGTTAAGAAATCATTCCAAACTGCCGAATATTGGAAAAAAGTTTTCAATATTTTGTTACCTTTCTAGATAAACGTTTAAAATAATAATGTAAATGAATCATACATTCTTCTTCAACAAAATATATTGGAAAGTGAAACCTTTAAACATACCTACTATTTTTAACCAATCCCAAATCAAAACTGTATGATGAGTTAATTGAATCTTAGTTTTGTTTACACGGGAAATAAATTACTACCTGCTACTTCCACAACAGTCAGAATCCAGACCAACAAACGTTGTTATCACTACAGTATAAAGGCAATTTGATGTTCTGGCTCCAGTTCCGCTTAAGGATGTTATGTAAATAGGTCCTAATTGGCTGGCGCCTTAACTAGATAATATTAAACTTGCTCACTAACTTCGAGGTCTGTTTTTGACCGTCGCTTCCGAACTCACATTTCTACCTGTATCGTGCTTGCTTCCACGCCTGCCAAGCTAACGCGTCGAAACGAGCGCGTGAAACATATTAAGGCGATGCCTTGATTCGAGTAGATTCGCGAAAACCACGCCCCTTTGTGAGAGACAAGCTTATGCCTTCCACGCCCGAGAAAAAGAGATGCAACACTCTTCGGGAATGGCTTTTTGGACAAATTTCGAGTAATACGTAACTGAGTGGAGTCTTATTCATATTTCATTAAGTTGGATTTTAGATGAGGTAAAATACCATACTCGTACTATAAACTTGATTAGATATGAGTAGATGCATTCATTTATTTCAAAACATGCAGCCTGCACTCAAAATTACACAAAGTCAATTTTTAGGAGTCTATAATGTTGTGATCGTCGGTTATTAAATTCAAATATGTAACATTTAAATTATCATACGAATTAGGAAATATTAACGGGTACATATCAACAACTTACTAAATGAACATGTCATGATTGTGTTGTAAAATAATGTATTGTTTGAGTAGGTGAAGTAAAAAAGCGAAATATAGACCCAACTTTGGTTTTTTTTCCTATACAGACAATTTTAAGCAGTCGTGTATCGATTAAACCCGATTAAGAATCATATAGGCAAAAATCATATTTCTGAAAATCAGTCCTTAATGTTGCCTAATGTTTTCGGACGGAGTTTCAAAGAACGCAATACTTTCCAATTCCCGCCTTTAAAATACAATTGGAGTGTGAATGAGATACTTGTTTTATTGTTTCTTCTTGGTTGTTTTATTCATTACTGAAGGTCTTTGAAATCTTTGTTGTCTTTAGCACAAGCTGCTTTCATTTCGTCTGGGTTTATTCGTATAGGGCGGCGAAATATTAACCATTTCATTTCAAGGTGTTAGACGCCATTAAAATAAAAATAAAATACATTAGCAACACCCAAAACTTTTAATGTACTCGGAATATATCCAGTTTCAACCTTATTATGACACGTAATGTTCGTACAATACGCACTGATTCAATACGGATTCTTTATCAGTTTTATATTATACTAAATTTTCATGAGCATATCAACTCTCTGGCTCTTAATTGTTGCAGGAGATTAGGGTTCGTCATTCGGAATGCTAGGGACTTTGTTGATGCCAGAATAATAAAATTCCTGTATACCGCTCTTGTCAGAAGCAAGCTTGAATCGGCCGCTGTTGTGTGGAATCCTCATGAGACAACATATATCTTGCTTCTGGAAAAGGTACAAAAAGTATTCTTGCGTTTTCTGTATAAAAAAATGTACGGTTACTACCCATTTCTATACCCTACAAAATTTTTGCTAGGCGTTTTAGGTTTAAATTCACTAGAGGTGAGGCTAAACTTCGGTCTTCTTTCCTTAGCTGGTAGAAGTTTGCGTGGTGATTCAGACTGTCCCGGATTAGTAGCTCAGTTGGTGCGCCTGTATGTTCCCTCGCCCTCTAGATATAATTTTCAACCTCGTTGTCAACATTTACTAGCGGCGCCGGCAGCGCGAACGTTGTCTCGCAGAAAGTTCCCGCTTATTCGAGCTTTGCACTTCATGAACTCGTTGCTTGAATCGGCACCAAATTGTGATATATTTGCTAGCCGATGGATAGATGTGTGTGATGAATGTTTGACGTTCTGCGAGAAGATGGATGCACGACCGTCTTCTGTGTTATTATAATAATAGTTTGTTTCTTTTGTGTATATATATCTACATTTGTTGTGTTTCACAGTGCTTTGGTGTTACTGTAATGCTGTGAAATTGTATGGAATAAATAAATAAATAGTGCTACTAAACAATTATACATAAGTATTTCACATTTACAATGCATACTTAAAGATACATTTAATTAGACGAAACATATTTCATCAATCATAGGAATTTAACATGAGTTAAAAGGGAAAACGCCCATGAAGATCTACGCAAGGGCGCTATTTGATTAAAGAAAACTATGTCGTCACTTCCGCCAAAGCCCAATTGCACGACGTCAAAGAAATCTTTACCAAACTCAAACAGAGGCCGGCGACGTATTTTCAGTGCCAGGGAGACTGATGTTACTACGTGACTAAACTATTCAGATTGGTGGCCACTATGGCCTATAGAATCGCTCGTCCACCAGCTTGATGGGTAGACGTGATTAGAAAGATCGCGAAGAAGTTCTTGTAGAAAACGGCACCTGGAGAATTTGTATGAACGAAGAAGTCGAAGTTAGTCAGGCGGAAGACCCTAGAGCTAGACTAACCCGACACTATACCGACGACATCCCGGACATCAGCCTGTACGAGATTGTAATGGCTCTTAAACAGCTCAAGAATAACAGAGCACCCGGTGAAGACGGAATAACAGCCGAACTTCTGAAGGCGGGTGGAAAACCGGTCCTTACGGCCCTTCAGAAGTTGTTCAGTTCCGTCTTACTGGAAGGGAGAACTCCAAAGGCATGGAACAGAGGTGTGGTGGTGCTGTTCTTCAAAAAGGGTGACAACACTCTGCTGAAGAACTACAGACCCATCTCACTTCTGAGCCATGTCTATAAGCTGTTTTCGAGGGTCATTACAAACCGTCTCGTACGCAGGCTAGATGACTTCCAGCCTCCCGAACAAGCCGGTTTCCGAAGAGGCTTTAGTACCGTAGACCACATCCACACGCTTCGTCAGGTTATACAGAAGACCGAGGAGTATAACCTGCCTCTCTGCTTAGCGTTCGTGGACTACGAAAAAGCCTTCGATTCGATTGAAACCTGGGCTGTACTACAGTCTCTCCAGCGGTGCCAAGTTGACTATCGCTATATCGAAGTGCTGAAGTGTTTGTACGAGAGCGCCACTATGTCAGTCCGACTCCAGGACCAGAACTCGAAACCTATTCCGCTGCAGCGGGGAGTCAGGCAAGGAGATGTTATTTCTCCAAAACTGTTCACCGCTGCACTGGAGGACGTTTTCAAGACTCTGGACTGGAGAAGGCTAGGCATCAGCATCAACGGCGAGTACATCACTCACCTTCGGTTTGCTGACGATATAGTAGTCTTGGCTGAGACCATGGAGGACTTAAGTACGATGCTCGATGACATCAGTAAAGCATCCGAGCGAGTTGGTCTAAGAATGAACATGGATAAGACGAAGATCATATCAAATGCCCATGTAGTACCAACTCCCATTACAATCGGACACTTTACGCTCGAAGTTGTAGACGATTATGTATACCTAGGACAGACGATCCAGTTAGGTAGGTCCAACTTCGAGAAAGAGGTCAATCGTCGAATCCGACTCGGCTGGGCAGCGTTCGGGAAGCTACGGCAAATCTTTTCGTCCAATATTCCGCAGTGTCTCAAGACGAAAGTCTTTGACCAGTGTGTGTTGCCAGTGATGACATATGGCACTGAAACGTGGTCGCTTACTATGGGCCTCATAAGAAGGCTCAAAGTCACCCAAAGGGCAATGGAGAGGGCCATTGTGGGAACACAGTAGCACAGCGTTCTCACAACGCTGCACTTTCCTTCCCCCCCGGCGCGGGACGAGGCGGGCTGTGAGCCCACCTAGCGTCCCGAGACACTTCTTGTGAGACTTTTGTAAATAGAACACATAAATATAATTTGAATTAATTGGAGTCAGAGTTTCATTTGCCAGGGTCACCACTAGGATAACCTTGTATTGTAGTTGCGACTATATTCGCACAGTGGTGACCCCGACGTGATTGTGATTTTAAAAAAGTTCGCAAGTTTACGGCTGCGAGTATGCCCAACGGATTACAACACGGTGCACCGGGCGCGCAAGGCGGCGCACAGGGTCAGACACAAGGCGGACTCCAGGGACAACCTTTGCAGCAAGGAAGATTTCCTACGGTCCCTGAGACGTCCCACGTCACCCAGCCTCAAAACCAGCCAGAAGAAGACAGGAAACCAGATATAATGGCGATATCGCTGGCGTCAAGGTTACCCGAATTTTGGGTAGATCAGCCGCGCGTATGGTTTATACGCATCGAAGCCATTCTAGCACCGCAGAGGTTAGGGGACGACGCCCGATTCGACTTTGTGGTGGCGAAGCTGCCCAAAGAAGTTATTGTGCAGTTCACGGATTTCCTGTCCCGACCGCCGGCTACAGGTAAATTTGCCGCGCTCAAGGCCAAACTTCTGTCCTTGTACGAAGACACACGAATTCGACAAGTGGAGAAATTAATCGGCGATATGGAACTGGGCGAAATGAAGCCGAGCCAGTTATTAAACCGCATGAAAGACCTGGCCCGCGATAACTTCCCTGACGAGACTTTACGGATCCTGTGGCAAGGTCGCTTACCAGCCAGCGTGCGGGCAGTCCTGTCCGCCGCAGAAACCAGTGACCTCGATCGACTGGCAAGCATCGCGGACAATGTCGTCGAAGCAACGCGTCGTAACTACGTGTCCGAGGTCAGGCAGCCAGCTTACTCCTACAGCACACAACAGGCCGATGGTACCGCCCCAAACACTTCTAAGGATACTGCCGTCATACTGGCAGAGATTGCAAAGCTCAGCGTCCGAGTGGCGAATGTGGAGCGGTCAGTCGGTCGACAAGCAGGTCAGAGACGTCAAGGTCAACGTAACGGGAGGTCCACATCGCGCACGAGAAATATGTCCCGGAACCGCTCGAAAAGCCGTGCCAAGGACAACCCCAATTGGCTTTGCTTTTACCACTTCCGGTACGCTGAGAAGGCCAAGAAATGCTATCAACCATGTGCGTGGGAATCATCGGTTTCGGAAAACTAGGCGCGGTGGTGCAATCTACGGCGGAGGTATGCACCACATCAAATAGTCGTCGTTTGTGCGTAACGGACGCACAAAGTGGACTGAGGTTTTTGGTGGACACTGACGCTGACGTGTCGATCTTGCCTCCCAAAAACAGATTTTATAATCGCGAGTGTACGAAATATAAACTTTACGCCGCGAACGGAAGTGAAATAAAGACTTATGGAACGAAGACTTTGGTGTTGGACCTTAATTTACGTAGACAATACAGATGGGAATTCGTGGTGGCGGAGGTGAAGCAGCCTATTTAAGGAGCCGACTTCCTGGCCCATCATAAGCTGCTCGTTAATTTAAGTGCACGTAAGTTGGTAGACCAGACGACCGACCTCAAGGTCGCTGCTGAAATCGTGAGTATGAACCAACCTTCTATCTTTACTGTTGACGAAAAACATCCTTTCCGCAAATTGTTGTCCGAGTTCCCTGAAATTACGAAACCAGCGTCGTTCAAAGAGTCGACACCGCATAGCGTGTTACATTACATAGAGACTACAGGGCCGCCGGTTTTTGCACGTGCAAGGCCACTTGCCCCGGATAGGTATTTCAAGGTCAAAAAAGAGTTCGAATTAATGCAGGAACTAGGAATTTGTAGACCGTCGAAAGGTGCGTGGGCAACTCCACTGCACGTAGTAGTTAAAAAGAACGGAGATATTCGACCTTGTGGAGACTACCGGAGACTTAACGCTATTACTAAGCCCAATAGGTATCCCATTCCTAGACTACACGACTTTACTTACATCCTGGCTGGAAAAAAAGTGTTTACTAAATTAGACATTAACCGCGCGTACCACTTTATTTCTGTAGCACCGGAGGACATCGAGAAAACGAGTATCATTACTCCTTTTGGGTTATTTGAATTCCCGAGGATGAGTTTCGGACTCCGTAATGCTGCACAAACCTTCCAGCGCTTCATGAGTAACTCGGTACTTCAAGGTCTAGATTTTTTATTTAATTATTTGGACGATGTTATCATAGCTAGCGAGGATTTAGAGCAGCATGAACGACATCTAGCGTTAGTGTTCGAAAGGTTCACGAAATTCGGCATAACGATCAATCTAGACAAGTGTTGTTTTGGACAGCCTTCGGTAGAATTTTTAGGTCATCAGGTATCGACGGCAGGTATTAAGCCGCTCGAGGACAAAGTAAATGCCATAGTCAACTATCCGAAACCGGAAACGATCGAAGGGCTCCGCAGATTTTTAGGAATGCTCAATTTCTATAGAGGGCATATTCCGGATGCAGCTGTGAGACAAGCGGAACTAGATAAGTATTTGGTTAACGCCAAAAAAGGGATAAGTCCAAGGTCGCGTGGACGTCAAAGGCGGAAGAAGCATTTGCGCAGTGTAAGGCAGGTCTTCAACAGGCCGCTACACTCGCACATCCAAAGCCTGACGCCGTTTTAGCCCTAATGTGTGACGCATCTGACACCGCTGTGGGTAGTGCGCTTCAACAAAGGGTAAATAACACTTGGGAACCCTTAGGCTTTTTCTCAAAAAAGTTGTCTCCGGCTCAGGTGAAATACAGCACCTACGATCGTGAGCTACTTGCACTATATTTGTCGGTTAGATATTTCCGTAAGTCATTCGAGGGTCGACAGTTGACCTTGTATACCGATCATAAGCCCTTATGTACAGTATTCAACAAGGTAGGCGATGACAACAAGGAAAGCCCTAGACGCGCAAGGCAACTCCTGTTTATTAGCGAGTTTACCACAGACTTACGTCACATTAGCGGAAAAGACAATATAGTCGCAGATACGCTCTCACGAGTAGAAGTTATAGAATGTCCTACTATCATAGATTTCTCAGAATTAGCTAGTGCTCAGTATAAAGATGAATATGCATTACGAATGTCGCATTCGGATCATATAAACAACACGAGTAAATTGCAACTAAAGCTAATAAAGGTACCTAATTGCAATAGAGCTATCCTATGCGAAACGTCGACACGCGAGGTTCGACCTTATTTACCTTTAGAATTTCGTCGTAAGGTATTCGATAGTATACATTCGTTAAGCCATCCCGGCATCAGAACAACTAGGAAAATGGTTAGCAAACATTATTTTTGGCCCGATATGAATAAGGATGTCGGCACCTGGGCACGGTCGTGTATTCCATGCCAAAGGGCAAAGGTCAACCGTCATACTGTGTCTGATCTAGGTACGTTTCCAGATGCAGCTGCATTCCAGCACATTCATACCGATATTGTAGGGCCCTTGCCAACAACGTCTAATGGGTATAGGTATCTGCTAACCATCATAGATAGGTATACGCGATGGCCGGAAGCATTTCCCATAACCGAAATAACCGCTGAAATCATAGCTAAGACTATTTACGAAGGATGGATTGTTCGCTACGGTTGTCCGATAAGGCTAACTAGCGACCAAGGACGTCAGTTCGAAAGTCGGTTGTTTGTGGAGCTGATGAAGTTGTTGGGGGTAGACAAAATTAGGACCACACCCTATCATCCCCAATCTAATGGAAAAATAGAGAGGTTCCATCGAGGGCTGAAGGCCGCACTAATGGCAAAACTCGGTGATGGTACTTCTTGGGTAGATCTCTTGCCCAGCGTAATGCTAGGATTACGCACCGCGGGTAGAAGCGATAGTGGTATAAGCGCAGCGGAAATGACATTCGGTCGCACGCTTCGACTGCCAGGAGCGTTTTACGAAACGCCGTGTGAAAGAGACCCTATCGACCCTTACAGTGTAGTAGAGAGAATTAGGGATAACATTACTAGCTTGAAACCCGTGCCGAAAAGAGAGTATAAGAATAGATCCATTTTTATACACGAGGAGTTGTTAAGTTGTACACATGTCTTTGTTCGAGACGATACTGTCCGTAAATCTTTAAAACCACCTTACGACGGACCTTACAGGGTCATCGAAAGAGGTGCTAAGGTGTTTTTAATCCAACTCCCAGGTAGGCAATCGCACATCTCGATCGATAGATTAAAACCAGCGTTTTTAGTTAATGCGAACGCCGACAACGACGATACGCCAGCGCGTGATAGTGTAGCAAACAAGCGTACGCACAAGAGTGCGGGGGACCGGGAATCGCCATCTGCAACACCATCACCTGCACCTGCTCCGGTAACTCGGACCACGCGCGGCGGAAGGGTTGTTAAGAGACCAGTTAGGTTTTTGATCGATGAATAAACATAACATTCATGGTACACAGTCTCATAGCACAACAGTAGCGCAACTGATGCGTGATAGTATACTTCCGCAGGGAAGTCAGTAGTGTTTTGCGCAGAAGGTTGTTAATACAGGTCTACCAACCTAGCATGAATACCTGTCAAGGTCGTTTATAATGTAATTGTGTTTGTTATATTGCTGTGTCGTAAGGAAAACTTAGGAAATCTTTTGAGAAATGTACTAAGTTGTCCTTACTGAATAATATTAGTGACTGTACCAGTCCAGTGTTAGTATTAAGTTACTATTGTGTTTCAATTCAACGAGTTGAAAATATGTCAGCAACATGGCACTGCGTTGCATTACTGCTGTTGTATCATACGGTGCGGCCGAACCGAGATGCAATGTCAGTAATTGTAACCATCTGCTCGTGTTTTAAAAAAATAATTACGAATAGTGCTATAGCTAAGGTTGCAACCTAGTAAGTTTGTAGTACTTTGGACTAAACCTACTTTTTAATGATAAGTTTTTATTGTATTTCAGTTTTGCAGTATTGCCGGATGAGCAAATTTTGTAATATATAATACAGCGGTAGCGACAGTGCGTAACCAGACTCTCAGAAATCAGCGGAAACACCGCGAGTATATTTTTATTATTTAATCATTTTAAGTTGGCATTATTTGTATCGTGTGTACGATGGGGTTGGGACCGAGCAAAGACGATAGGTCCCAAAATAGTAATATCGCCATCGCCCAGGTTCAGTCACTCTCCGGGCAAGTTGAATCTAAACTTAATTACGTCGGAATAGGACTACTAGTCGTCGGGGTGATCATATTGATCACATTTTTGTACGTGTTGCGCGCCAAATGCAAGCGCCATGTCAATAGCTGGTTACGCAAGACAGTCGAATCGCTGCCACCGCCCACTGCCATCCGAGTCCACAATGTGCAACCGCAGCAAATGCAGGCTGCACCGACAGTGTATTAGTGATAACAAGTGTGTACCTAGAATAAGTGATTTTAGTTTAAGGTAAAGGTCCCAAATGAGAGACTAATGTATTGTTTTAAATTTTTTATTAATTGTTTTTTTTTAAAGGGGGGGATTACTGTGGGAACACAGTAGCAAAGCGTTCTCACAACGCTGCACTTTCCTTCCCCCCCGGCGCGGGACGAGGCGGGCTGTGAGCCCACCTAGCGTCCCGAGACACTTCTTGTGAGACTTTTGTAAATAGAACACATAAATATAATTTGAATTAATTGGAGTCAGAATTTCATTTGCCAGGGTCACCACTAGGATAACCTTGTATTGTAGTTGCGACTATATTCGCACAGCCATGTTGGGAGTTTCTCTGCGTGACCGCATCAGAAATGAGGCTATCCGCAGCAGAACCAAGGTAACTGATATAGCCCTCCGGATCGCTAAACTTAAGTGGCAGTGGGCGGGGCACATAGCACGTAGAACCGATGGCCGTTGGGGCGGAAAGGTACTCGAGTGGCGACCACGTACCGGAAGGCGCAGCGTGGGTAGGCCCCCGACAAGGTGGACCGATGACCTGGTAAAGGTTGCGGGAGTCCGCTGGATGCGGGTGGCGCGGGATCGGTCACTTTGGCACTCTTTGGGGGAGGCCTATGTCCAGAAGTGGACGTCTTTCGGCTGATATGATGAAGAAGTCGAAGATCTTTCCGAGCCGAACATCATCATATCAGCCGAAACACGTCCGCTGCTGGACATAGGCGTCCCATGGGGGGGGGGAATGAATGGTCCTGCACCACCCGCATCCAGCGGACTCCCACGACCTTTTCCCAGGTCATCAGTCCATCTTGTCTACCCACGCTACGCCTTCCGGTCCGTGGTCGCCACTCGACAACATCATAGGAGAAAAATAATCCTCAAGACTCCGATAGCTCGGGCACGTAGTCCGTGTGGGTGGCAATCATGAAGTCCGGATAGTGTACTCGGGACGTCCAACTTGAACGTACTCCGGGCCGTCGACTGAACAGAAACGGCATTGGACAGGGAAAGCCAGTCTTCGGAGGCCAAGATCCAGTTCAGGTCGTCGTGCCACAGCAATAAGAATGATCGCGGGGCACTCGTTCATAAGATTAGCTCAAACCGCCATGAGGTGAACCTACTCAAAGGAAAACAAAAACTGTATGAGAAATCACCGTACATTGCTTAAAATGGAGCAAGATCTCTGAATATTCCAGACAGTACCGTCACATATCAATCAATAAGGTAACAGCTGCGGAATACCGCTATTGGATTGACATAGTCAATTGAGAGACATAAAAGGAGGAGTTGAACTTTAGATGTACTTTTCCGACGATATCGAGGGCTGTTATTTGACACCCAGAACATGTGCCGCACGTCGTCGACTTAGCGTGTTATTGTGCTACTTATAAGATTTGTATATTGATATGTATATTAGTCTGTACCTGTAAGGTGTTTGTAAATATGGGCTTCGTTGCCTCAGACAAATAAATAAATAAGATAAATAAATGTTGGAAATATTTGTCCGGCAAAGCGTAACTTTACAAACTAGCAACAAGAACAAATGTTGTACAAAACAACACTCAATTACAACTAACATTCAATTTTTTTTTTCGGGTTAAATCTTCCAAGTAAAATTTAGCCAAAATCCCTAAGTCTTTAACTTGTGTGCAATTGTTACAATACAATATTATGGTTCCCACCATAAAACTGGCGTGATGATAGAGACGGAAGGCCGCAGGATGATAATCATGTTAGGGTTCATTAGAATTATCTCAATCATTAGTTGATAACTGTACAAGCGGTAGGTAACCGAACTAGCGAGCAAATTCAACGAAGTTGTGCAGTTGGTGTTGCAGTTTGGGACAAAGTCTGGGTGTCCAGATGTCCCGCTGTCCGGTTATTCTCCTCTACAGGTCGCATTTCTCAACCAATTCTCGTGAAATTTGGCGAGAAGGATCGTATAGAATTTTTGTGCCGATTCAGTTTTTGAAGAGAAGAAAGATTGCGATTTCTACAGGTCAGAGATCCAATAGTATGTTCTGTAGGCAGTAAGGGTTAGTTCAATACTTAATTATATTCTTTTGCATCAATTATTATATTTTGAGCACTTGGCCCGCGTACAAAAATTTATAATAACTAAAAAAAATGCATAAAATTGAAGGCAAGAGTCGCAGAGGAAGGCCTAACTAGGCCTAGGTAATATATTTTAGCCAAATAAACGATAAAGCTGATGTCGAGTCATATGGGGAAGCCAATAGGCAATGGACAGAGAAAAGTGGCGGTTACTCTACCGACAAGAGCAAGGCTCTTGTAATGATGATGATGATGGTCCGCGTACATAGCTCGGTATAACCATACTACTTGTGTCAACTGACTTACTTCCATGCTTTCACTACGATCGAGATGAGTGGTGAAACATTATGGGCAGTAAAGTTATCGGTAGCGCACCTGCTACGCATTGTCGTACTCGTAGAAAGAGGAATGAATCGATAAGTAGCGATATACATGGCTTGTTACTACAATTAAAATGAAATAGGAAATGATTACAACTATTACGAACATAGTGTAATGAAATAGTGTTCGATGACATGAGAATGTGTAGGTATATTTTAATGGTACAAGCGCCAACATTGTTAACTGACCATCCTGTATATATATTGAACCTTATTACAATTCACATACACTGCAGGAATGATCAGTTAACTGTGTTGGAGATGGTACTCATAGCCATTTTTCAAAGGACCTAGACGGTTATAAGTAAGTTCTGGCCGCCGTTTTCTATTAGTATTCTTCAGCGGAACATACAAATCGAAGTTGAATTCAGAAAAGTATTCTTTCGTACAAATGACTCTCCTTTACTATGTAATTTATGTAGTGTACTCCTTAAAAAGCAACAAAAAATAATTGCGTCGATTCGTCATGTCATTTCTTTTCTTCCTTGATGATAAATACGTAGTTAAACAAAACGTCAACGCAGTAAAACAGTTGGCATAAATAGTTGGCTTTGAATGATCTCGCAAAAAAGAGTCATCAGACTTTTATCCAGAGCACTACAAGTACACTTCGTCACTTGGTCATAAGTGGATATAAAAAAACCATCACTTACGTCTTTACCGTCGATATGGTACTGCATTCAAAACCTCGCCATTCAGCTGAATGCGTTTACGTAATTTCAGCGAGCATTTTCGTGTGTCCGGATGAAAGGCATGTCTGGAACTGGGGCGCACTCGAAGGAATTAAACGACTGGCAAAAGGGTATGTTGTGCAATGCGTGTGGGACGATTTTTCCGTGAAGAACTCCTGTTTGTACGACCAAGACTTTTTTTCATAGCAAAAATATTACGTTACAATTTTTTTAGGGAAATTGAAGATTTGTACCATGATAACCAGTTAGGGGGATATCTTATCTCAGTTTGTCTAGATCAGGGCCCTTTCGAACACATTCGACCCAATGGGAGCCTTTATGCCTACTCCCAAGCTCGCTCCATCATTTGTGGTCCTGTGTGGTTAGTTAATTAGTTTTACTGGGCGTTTTCGGCAAGTTGACATCCAATGTGACTCGCACTTGGCCGGTTTTTTGGTCTTTATTAGCGTTTTTTTGTGGCAAATAATTTGAACCTTGAGGGTTTCCGAGTGTTTTCAACGACATTTTTACCTAGTGAGATAAAAATTAATTTACATGCCAAAGTTTTGAAATGCCTCGTACACAAAATATTTTGTTGTGCGATTTGGCAGAAAAAAGCGGCTTTGCGAATTTTTTTTAAGCTTACTGCCGTCATTTTAATACCAGTGTTCTTTGTAATTTTTACATCATTCTTTACAAGCAAGAGAAACTTGGTTACGATTTTGTAGAGGCAATATCACGAGAGGTTAGACGGGTCAAGGCGCCCCGGGCATATTTGGGTCAAATTATAATGCTTACTCGGAAATACTTGATATTTTTACCAGATTGCCATCGCGATTTTTAGGTTTAAGTACTTAATGAAAAATTATTAAAAGGTGAGGAAGGTTCGTAGTTGTCAAAATCACAAAAGAGTATTTGAAAATCTGAAGATGGACTTTTTAGGAAGGTATATGTTTTTAGCTACGGTAGCCCAGTGGTTCAGCATAGCTATTCTTTAAGCAGCGTTTATCTCGAGACGTAGGTGAAAAAGCGTTCTCACCTGTGGCGACGTTAGCTTGGACGGTATATCGGCATTCACTAACGTTTTCTCTTTTATCTCGCCGAAGCAACGGATTTAACTGCTGGAATGCCATTAAACCAAGCAAACATTTTGTACAGAACCTCATGATATCCATTTTATCCAGATTAATTGCGTAATTTGTCTACTATAGGCGAATAAACCAACGTTCGTCTAACCGATGGACGTTAGTTTATAGGCCGGCGCCCCTTGACATCACCCTGTCAGGACGTCGTGAATAAAAACCCTTATTCACTAACTCAAACGTCACTATGACAGCGTCCCGTGAAGACGCCCGGCCAACAGGCGAGCTAGGGATTGACTTTCCCGCATGTGTAAATATTTTATCGATAATAAGTATTATTTGGCCAGATATAGTTTTTTGACGAGATTCGAGACGATTTCGACAATCCACGTCTTAAAGATTGAGAAAGTGCTCTTTTATTTAATTTACTAAATTCTTATGGGAATATCTTTTGGGAGATCGAAATGAGATGCCATTACGGAAGACAGTATCGCTTATTAGTCTGTGCGAATGACTGTCACTTGACTGTTGTCTCTGTCAAACACGGAATTGTGCAATTGTTCGCGATTTTGTTATTATTACTTATTAGTGTTATGGCTACTTTGGAATTGCTTCTTGGACAACTTTTTCGGCGTATTTGAGCATCCCAAAGTATTTACAATCAACTATTAGTGCCAATCATTGCGGAAGAATTGCCGAAAAAGGAACTTATACGTCTGTGAGGAACATAACAATGTGAGTATGTTATTTATGTAATTCTTATGATCCTCTCTTCTTTTCGCAGCCATCTCGTTGCTGAGGTCGATACCAGTTATTCTGTTTTCTTCTTCTTAAGTTTATTTTACGAGCACGGTTATCACAAGACGGCGCGCGAGCTGTGTCGCGGCGAGATAGACTATCCGTTTCTTTCTAATTAAAACACTTAGAAACAGACAAATAGAATATCTCGCCCCGATACAGCTCGCGCGTTTTTGTGATAACCGTGCTTTGATCCAACCCCCATAGTAAGCTCAATATGGCTAGAGTTATGACCGGGTACTAGACTGCATTATCCATACTGTATCCGTACCGTCCATCCATACTTCAATACTAATATTATAAATGCGAAAGTGTGTCTGTCTGTCTGTTACCTTTTCACGCTAAACCACTGAATCAATTGAGGTGAAATTTGGTATAGAGATAGTTTGAGTCCCGGGGAAGGACATAGGATAGTTTCTATCCCCGAAATCATTGCCTAAGGGGGTGAAATGGGGAAGTGAAAGTTTGTATGGAACTGTGATGTAAACGAGTTCCACGCGGACGGAGTCGCGGGCAGAAGCTAGTATTTAATATATTGAATAGATATTATAACTTAAATACATAGAAAATGTCCAATACTCATAAAGAACTATTCATGCTCATTACACAAATATTTTCCCTTACCGGGATTCAAAACCAGAACCTTCAGCTTCATAGGCAGGGAAGTAACCCCCGATGCTTAAACAGTGGCAAAAATAAAAAAAGTATTTTGTACAGTAATAATATACAATGTACCTACATATAATTGACCTTTATCCATCCTAAAGTACTATATTGTACGCATATAGTGGCCCTGTCAGGCTTTTCTGTAATATATGAACCGAGAACCAATGGCAGCTAGCCACTTGCCAACAACATACTGTTTTTAATATATGTTTATTGTAATTTTGCTAACACATACAGTAATTACAGACGTTCATGAAGCTGGGGGGCTAGTAGCCTTGTTTGAAGAGACGGGACACCTCTGTGGAGATTGACAGCGGGGCTAGTTACAGAGAGGTCTTCTAGCGGGCCAGCAATTCTCTCTGGGTATGTGGTGTACAGCTTGCCATGTGTGCGTCAAACGCACTAGTATGATCTTCTTGGGCGACCCGCTCTAACTTAATTAACCACGAATAATATCTGTTTTAGGAGGTGTCCAGATACGGTTCTAATTTTATTTGGAATCCGGCTGTTATAGTCTGGAATGGTTGAAGACTGGTGCTCAGCGATAGCATAGCGGCTCGGCCCTGCGCGTTGAACCAGGTGTTGAGAGCCCTTAGGGGAGCAACCAGTGTATTTATTTTTATTTATTTAACTATGAAACAAACGGTCCGTACAAAAAATATTGATACAATTTATTTCTTAATCTAGACCTATAGTTTCCATTTTTATTAAACATATCTTTATACCTTTATATTTATATTTATATAGTTAGTGTAGTTTGCTTTGTGTTAGGGCTAATTGCGCACATCGAAACCACTTTGTAGAATGTGATTTAATATTAAGACTCGGTGAAAGTATAGTTTAAAGTGGAATGATGCAAAGGGATGTCAGTGAATAAATGGTTGTGGCAGCAGACTTTTGTTTGATTACTTTCACCTAGAAATAACATCATTTTAATACATAAACTAGCTGCACGCGCAGCTTCGCGGGTATATAATATAGCCTATAACCTTCCAGAAACTACATTATACACACAAGTGACATTTTTTTTATAAGGTTATCACCCAAAACACAAACTTGGTTAGCTGCAACCTCGCAGACTTTTCCTCTTTGCTGCTACCCTAACTGCGTGGGCAGCTAGTAATATTATATAAACGAAAAAACCGAGATTGTAGCTTTGTAAGTTTGAATGTAATATCTGGATTTAATTGACCAAAAATTCATAAATAAAATTATTATTAGTAAAAATAATACTGATATCATTTATTTGCACGTATTTTTTCATTTTATTTTAAGTTAAAACCCCTTAATTTGGGTGTTTTAATCTACCACGTTCGAAAAGGGCTTAAGTACTAATTGCTATCGTCTGGAGGCATGTTGTGATGCTGATCCAACTGTCCAACGAGTTGTCCTGACAAATTGCAAGAAAATCATAATTTGGACCAAGGAATTTGCATGAGCAGCCAAGTGGTTTAGTGCTTACAAATTTCATTCAAATTAATTTAAATGAAATTTAAAAAATATATATTAAAGAATGTTGTTTTAATATTTAACACTGTAAGCCCTAAAAAAATTGCATTCAATCGATATGGATGAGGCATAACAACCAGAATCCGCTAGAAAACTTATTTGGCTGCAGTAGGAGGAGTCATGGATGCAGAAATATGAGTCCATCCCCAGACGGTTTTCAGAAAAACTAAAATTATTGGCGCAGCGAAAAAAATCAGAACCTTTTTTCTGGTGCTAAGGAACGTTATGGCCAATCCACATTATGTGATTAAACCCCAATTTGTCAGTACAACATGTCGAAGTCAGAATTGGGCGTAGAGTACAGACGTAATGCCGCGTTTATACGCTTGCGATGGCTTGGCGCGTGAGCAGGACGCAGCTATGTAAACGAATGAGATCGAATTATAGCCCTCTCCCTCTAACGCATAGCTGCGTCCTGCTCACGCGCCAAGCCATCGCAAGCGTATAAACGCGGCATAACAACTGCAACTACAATTTCATTCAGTGTGGCTAGTTAACAGTAAGAGGGCGAAAATTGCCGATTCAAACGGTCCTGCTATGCGGACTGCAAGATTGTTACTAACCGATGGGATAAGGCAAGACAGCACGTCTAACATGGGACGGCCGCGACATACTCTCGATTTTTCTCGCACTATACCTCTTGTCCTAAGTGTTCTAATAAGAGAGAGACGGATAGTGCGAGAAAAATCGAGAGTATGTCACGGCCGTCTCATGATAGACGTGCTGTCTACGGCCGTTTCATGATAGACGTGGTGTCTCGCCCTATCTCATCGGTTAGTAATAATCTTGCAGTCCGCTTCGCAGGACCGTTTGAATATCACGCTAACAAATCACGTAATGTGGATTGCCCATTATTCGTATTGGTGGGTACACTAGGGTAGCTGTCACGTAAAAGCTTCGCGTTCCTTGGTGGTTCGTTTGCTCAGTGTGTACCCACCATTCCATCAAAAAAATAATCAGGCACTTCTGATATTTTCGTCCATTCCCACTTATGACTTCGACATGTTGTACTGACGAACTGGGGTAAAATTACAGTACAATCTTTATACCCCATTAAGGCCGCGCCAGTGTGAGGCACGCCTAATATAATGCTTGTGAAAAAAATAGACTCCAAAGCGTGTCTCAAAGCGACTAATGGGGTATATACATTACATGATTTGTCAGCCCAATAATAATAATAAACTTTTTATTTCGGACGGAATCCATAGATGTTAGTTACAGACTTATATTCTAGTGTTATTTGTGTGTTTAGATTTTTGTGTGCTGCACGGCTATCACGCGCCGGCGAACGAGCTCTCTCAATTTTTCTCGCACTGTCAGTCTCTCTCTTATTAGAACACTTAGAACAAGAGGTATAGTGCGAGAAAAACCGAGAGTATGTCGCGGCCGTCCCAGTTAGACGTGTTGTCTTGCCCTATCTCATCGGTTATTAACAATCTTGCAGTGCGCTTCGCAGGACCGTTTGAATGCGCCCATTTTCGCTTTCTTCCTGTTAACTGGGCACACCGAATGAAATTGTAAATGCAGTTGTTACGTCTGTACGCTACACCCAATTATGATTTCGACATGTTGTACTGACAAATTGGAGTAAAATCACATAATGTGGATTCCCCATCACAAACTGTGGTTGTGATTTGCATGCAATTTGTCAGCACAACTCGTTTGACAGTTTGATCACGGGCCGATATCGGCAGGATTGCATGCCGGCCTGCGCGTGATTCGGCCCGTGTAGATAGTAATATGTCGGAAGCACGGCGGTCGGCATAATCAAGGTCACTTCATATTCTTACTTACTAGTGACCTTCCTTGGCCGTCCGACAATAGGTTTGTTGCCTAAATGTTGAAAAGTGGTTAATAATACTATTAACACACACGTAAACAAGTACCTCAGTGTGTATTTTACCCCAAAAAGCGTTATTTTAAATAAAATAGAATATTTAGAATAATCTGCATTTTTAAAAAGTAATTTAGATTTGTCTCGAAAACGCTCAAGTGAAAGTTGATTAGTTGAATGACATTTGACATTACGTCACGTCACGCCGTGCAAAACTAGCAGTATACTGATACTCTGTACGACGATTGTTGGAATTATTTAATTAAAAATTAATCCCTTGAACTACAAGTACTGTATAGTGCCCCAGTAAAAGCACAAGCTTACAAACGCCAGATAAATTGCGCACTGCGAATGTGGAGCCAGCGAAGAGTTCACGCGCGATTTGCGCCGCGATTCACGCCTGTGAATGTGGAGCGGCCTTTATTTTGAAGTCCGAAAATATATTATGGTGGCACTACACTTGGGATTGCGTGTTCGCGTAGCGTGTTCGCCGTGTTTGTCTAAATATTCGTGTGAAGTCCAAATATCACAAACACGACATCCACACTTGGGATGCCAACAAAAATTATATCAAATACGCGAACATGTTTGCAGTTCAAAATCAATTGAATTTGCTAGCGATGGACGTGTTCACGGCAGCAGCAGCAGCATATTTTTTTGTTTTATTTTTATGGAATGCATTTTTCGGGTCCCAAATACACCGATGCATTTGGTACAATTCCAGAAATCGCAACACAACATCATTTTTCCAGTCAAAATCCATACTGCAAAACACGTCTTGACTCGTCGCCGTCGCTAACACAACTGAGCGAGCCAAGTGTGGACGGTGTACACAAATATTCGCCATATTTGCGTCCTTTGATGTGTGACCAAAAACCGACAAGCGGGCGGATACGCGTGTTTGCGTATTTGGGTGTTTGGCATATTCGTGCAAATATAGCAAATAGAGACAAATGAATCCTCCACACATAGTTGTTTTTGGCCAACTACAGCAAATACGCGAACACGCAACGCCACCATTATAATCATTTCAATAGCGACGTATTTCCGAACGTATCCGATAGACAAATTTACAAAGACAGCCATTGAAACACAATGTGCAGGACGACTAATTAATTTAATAAAAGAAAAGGACTTCCGCTCAGCGAATTATTTCGTTATCAACTTTGTAATTGTTAAACAAAATGTAAGAATTGACTCGAACAGAGTAAAGTAAAGTAACGTATGTAAAGTATAAAAATAAGTTTCTTATGAAACAGTGTCGTGTGCGTACGCCGATTTAAATAACTACTAAACTTCGCAAACGCACTTGACTTACTGAACGTCAGAAGTCAGAACTGTCACTCGCAACTCGACTAGTGAACAACGAACAACGAATTTTATTGGAACATCTGGATTTCACCATTTCAGCCTAGGACCAACTCAAAACCTATAGACCAAGACGTGACCCAGCTTCCTTTAAATGCATATCGAGTATCGAGTAATGCGTATCGAACGTGGAATGTACGATGAATGTGGCGTGACAAACCCAGTTGTCCTAGACATCTATAGTGTTATAGTAAGGCAGTTTTACTGGACCTTAAAGTGCTACAAAATGACAAAGAAATGGCCTTGTACATGTCAATTTTTACTGATGTCAGAGGACTCAATAGCACCTCCGGGCTCTGAGACGCTTGCTTCCTTGCGGACGAAGCACCCGCCCCCGTCCCGTACGTTAACTTTCCCGCAGGAGCCGGATCGGTCCTTCCAAGCCTTGACGGTAAGCTTGGGGGACGTGGTCCGAGCACTGGGGTCGTTCCATAGTGGGTCAGCCGCGGGCCTTGACGGAATCCGCCCTGCTCATCTGAAGGAGTTGACCTCGAGTTCTGCTGGAGACAATGGGCAGCGGCTGCTCGAGTCCCTAGTCAAATTATGTAATTTTTTACTTAGTGGGCAATTAAACCCCGAAATCAGCCCTTATTTATACGGAGCGTCCCTGTGCGCTTTGACAAAAAAGGAGGGGGGCTTACGGCCAATTGCGGTAGTTAGCACTTTTCGCCGGTTGGTGGCCAAGCTGGGGTGTCATGAGGTTAAGGAGCGGATGGCTGGGTATCTTCAGCCGCATCAGTTGGGGTTTGGCACACAAAGGGGGTGTGAGGCCGCGATTCATGCCACACGCACTTTTGTTATGGAGCCCGGGAATGCAGACTGCGTCGTCTTGAAATTAGATCTCAAGAACGCGTTTAATACTGTGGAGAGAGATGTTCTGTTGCGCGAAGTGGAGAAACATATTCCTACCTTGTACCCTTTTTTGCACCAGGTATATCATTCTCCTTCTAACCTCGTTTACGAGGATTCCCTAATTATTTCTCAGGTTGGTGCGCAGCAGGGGGACCCACTGGGGCCGCTTATTTTCAGTCTTGCCATTCATGGGGCGGTGTCGTCTCTGAAATCTCCTCTTAATATATGGTATTTAGATGACGGCACCTTAGGGGGGGAGCCTGAAGTCGTAAAGCAGGACTTGGCTTTTCTTGTCCCCCGCCTTAGAGAGATGGGACTGGAGGTGAATGCAGGGAAATGTGAAGTTTACTGCTGCGGACCTGCCTCTTCTTCTTCTTTAAGGTCTTTGCTTCCTGGACTCAAGGAGCTTTCACACGGAACGTTTACCCTTTTGGGTTCTCCGATTTTTGAAGAGGCCATTTCTAGCGCAATAGAGACCAGGAAGCGTCTCCTTTTGCTCGCCCAAGAACGCTTAAAATATATTAATGCCCATGTTGCCCTGACTCTTCTTCGCATGTGTTTCGCGGTTCCCAAGATCACATACCTTTTGAGAACCACTCCAACGTGGTTATGTCCGGGTGATGTGTCGTCATTTGACGTCGCGTTGAGGGATACGACGGAGACTATTTTGAATGTGTCTCTGTCGGATGGGCAATGGATCCAGGCGTCGTTGCCGATACGTCACGGGGGCCTCGGCTTGCGGTGTGCGGGGGATGTGGGCTTGCCAGCCTTCCTAGCCTCGGCGCACGGAGTTGGTGGTCTGGTCTCTAAAATATTAAATTCTAATGGAGACAGGGCTACCATTCCGTTTGTGCAAGATGCAATGGCAAGGTGGACGGCTCGTTACCCAACTGCACCGCTGCCCGAGGCTCCACATGTACAGCGGTTGTGGGATGATGTGGGGGCCAGGGACGCGCTTGCACGGCTTATCGGTGTAGCCACGGGGGTGGATTTGGCCAGGCTAAAGTCTGTGTCAAGAGTCGAGGCGGGAGCGTGGTTGCAGGCGTTGCCTGCTCCTTATTTGGGAACACTCCTGGACAACGACTCATTGCGGGTGGCAGTGGCACTCCGCCTGGGCTGCGATGTTTGTGTGCCTCATGAATGCATCTGCGGCTCCATGGTGGAAGCGAGTGGCCATCACGCGTTGAGTTGCGGTCGTTGTTCGGGAAGATTTCCGCGTCACCACGCTCTCAACGACATCGTTAGGAGGGCTTTAATATCTGCCAACATCCCCTGTGTTCTGGAGCCTCCGGGCCTTTGCCGCGCCGATGGCAAGAGGCCGGATGGCTTAACGTTGGTGCCGTGGCAGAGGGGAAAGTGTTTGCTGTGGGACGCCACGTGCGTCAGTACTTTTGCCGCCTCGCATCTCAGCCGAACTGTGCGAACAGCCGGTGCCGCTGCAGATTTTGCAGCGGCCAGGAAACGTATTAAGTATGCGGCCCTGGGCGGTAATTATTTTTTTGTACCCCTTGCGTTTGAGACTACTGGGTGCTGGGGGTCGGAGGCTATTGATTTTGTTAGGGAGGTGGGACGACGAATTACGGAGAGGGGGTCTGACGCCCGCGCGGGTTCGTACCTGGTGCAGAGGTTGTCCATCGCCATTCAACGTGGTAACGCGGCCAGTGTGATGGGTACCTTTGCGCCAGGGACAACTCGTGGGGGACTTTTTGACTAGGCTTAGCTAGTAGCTTAAGTTCTTATTAGTTGTTATTGTGTTCTTTTATAATAATGAGATAATAAAATTTATATATTAGTTTAAAACAGATTTTTACATGGAAAGATGACAGTTGGATCTACCTAACGCGCGTTCAAAACGTTACATTACTACCCCTCTGGTCACAAAGTGGACCCTGTCCAGCACGATTTACCATTGGGTTTGGCATTTAAATATACTAACATCTTATGCAAAGTTTTGATTTTAATCCAAATATTGGTCTAGCATTAAGCCTCAACAATGTGCATTGGCAAACATTTATTAAAATCTTCAGTGTCCCAATATGATGTGTCAAACCAAAACTCACCGGCAGCAGTTGTAGCCGCAGGAAGGCTGAGACACAACCTGAATGTATCCAATACAAATAAACACTGTATTGGGCACTGGTCCCACCGCCGGCGAGTGAAATATGAACTATCGACTTGTTTCTAGCCCAAGAAACGAACAAGAGATTAATCGCTTTTGTGTAAATAAAGAGAGAGATATATATTTTTAGTTCATCACTGGCTGTTCACACCGCGATGAACTATAAATATATTTATCTCTCTTTTATTTACATTGGAGAGCTTATCTTTTGTTCGTTTCTTTGGCGAGAAAATCGCCGATAGCTCATCGCTCGTCGCCGGGCGGTGGGAACAGTGCCTTAATGAGTGTGACAATACTGATAATCCTAGATACTGAATACTACATACCGGACGGCGCAGAGTGGGTGCACAAGGTGGATGGATGACCTGGTAAAGGTTGCAAGAACTGCTGGATGCGGAATAGAATAGAATAGAAATGCGGATGGCGCAGGTCACATTGACACTGTTTCAGAGAGGCCTATGTCCAGCGGTGGATGGCTTTCATGGTTCATGATTAAATAACATTATTATGAAGCTTGACATGTGCCCTTTATTAACTTTACCTACCTGACTATAATAATAAAAAATACTTAATAATAAATCATTCATTCAGTCACAGACGGGTTTACAATTATTATTTGAGGGCGCCTCTTTTTACAATCTTTATAATAACTTGCCCTGTTAGTATTATGGGCCAAATATTGCAAGTTAAATTTGACCCACTTCCCGGTGACCGGTTGAGCTGAAATTTTGGATATAAGTATAGTTTTGATGACAGTTCAATATTATGGTACCATCGAGCTGATCTGATGATGGAGAAAGAAGACCCGTTGAGTTTGGGTTCGTTAGAATGAGTAGTTGATGACGGTATACAGAAAAGTACAGTCGGCATTAAAAACTTGTACAAAAAATGAATTTTTTGACAGAAACTTTAAGTATTCAATACCTGTGCTAAGCGGCACTGCTCTTCCTTAGTTGGTAGTGGACATGTGAAGAATATTATAGTATAGTAATCAAAACTAATCTTAGTTATTAGATTAGATTTCGTGCGTTGTTGCGGGTCAATGTGCTGGTTAGTTATCAGTAATCAGGCATTTATTTACTAAAACCACATGACAATAATACAGATTCATTTTTTCTGGTTTATAAGTTTTGTATGTAAACCAAGTCTATTTTCAAGATCTGAAATAAATGATCGCTTAGCACAAGAGTCTTCACTTTTAACCGTGGTCAAGTTGCAAAGATTTCTATGGAAACAACAAAATTTTCAAGTTTTGTTGAAAGCTTGCCAAGTATAACCAAGAGCATATTTCAAAGGAAAATATAATATCATTTGACACTGGAGACATTACATGTCCTTATTATTATAAAATAAGATTATTGTGATATAACGGACCCGGAGACTATACATCTCTCGGGAAATGTGTGCCCAGGTATTGCCTATGTTTTCATTGTTGTTATCTTATTAATGTCATTTAATGTTAATTAATTGAATCTGTAAGCTCGGACATGTGAAAGAGCCCTTGATGCCTACTTACAGAATAAATATACTGAAACTGAATTTGTGGCAGGACAGCAATGCTGATCTGCAGGACTCCCAGCGATACTTGTTGGAGCTGTAAGGAGCCGGAGCTAGTTAGGTACAAATCTTATATCATATACCTACGCCGATGCAAGTCCTGACTAAGAATCTTGCCGTTCAAATACCCAGGACCAGCCGTCTCGATAGCAATCGGAACAAAGTTGTATGCTGACTCTAGATTGCTAGTATTTTAGCTCGGTGTATTCTAACTTAATAGTGTGGTTAAGGTAAGTGGGTGCAGATGTACTCACACAGAATACGTCCCATATCTGGCAGTGGCCTTTTGCCCAGGGAACCAGCGTAAAACTGTGTTCGGTCTCTTACCATCGGTACGGCTGTCGTTAGGGCTCTAAAACGCGAGGAACGTTTATCGACACCATGGTGGTCCCTGTTCCGTTGCTTTGGGTACTTATAGCAGCACACCTTGCTTCCTCTGGAGCTCTGACAGGTTTTAGACGAGCCTACCTAGCTAGCTTGAACAAGGTATATGTAAGTTACATACGATTTTTATCAAGAGTAAAGTTCCGTACCTAGGCAAATAATAGACGAGAAGAATAAGTGGGTTATTAAGTCTCACTCAACGCAACTAATCGAAAGTTATAGATCAAACGTGATTGTTTGCACTAGTCAGATTTCCAATTTCCGACTTGTTTCAAAGAATTTAGAACATGCATGAAAATCATCGCTGAACTCGAAACGACAAACGTCGAATATGACAGTTGGGGTGCTTTCGCCATGGCAACAACGCCCGTCCGGTCGCCGTCCGCCCATAAAAGTAAGGGTGAAGGGTGAGCGTCAAGTGTGAACGTCTTCGTCCTGTAATTAGCTGTCAGAAAATGCTTAGTGAATAGGTACAACTGTCAAATCATCTCACCCCTAGTGGTGTTCTACTTATCGATACACACATCGACGGAAAGTATGTATCAAAACTATTCCAATTTGAGTAGTTTAAGCAACACAAATTTATAAATTGAAGTAACAATTGAGCTTTGCTAATCGTGTGTGTGAAACATAAGTACAAAGCCAATATTTTCTCAAATTAAAGAAAGATGACGTATCGGGCTAACATTATCTTGTCTGTTGCATTAGGCGCGAGGCGAGAGGTGATAGGTGAGGTGAGAGGTGGGGTGACCTCACAGGTGATGTCTTGGGACGCCGTCGCGAAAAATATCAATATTTTACTGAATTAGACTGCAGGCATGCGGCTGTCAAACGGCGGTCGTGGGTTCGAATCCCGGCTCGTACCAATGAGTTTTTCGGAACTTATGTACGGAAATTGATTTCATATTTATACCGTTAGCTTTTCGGTGAAGGAAAAACATCGTGAGGAAACCTGCATACATCTGCGAAGAAATTCAAAGGTGTATGTGAAGTCCCCAATCCGCACTGGGCCAGCGTGGGGACTACTGCCCATTCCCTCTCATACATGAGAGGAGGCCTGTGCCCAGCAGTGGGACGTATATAGGCTGATGATGTGATGTGTGATGTGATGTTTTTAAAACTCTATGTTTGAATATACGTGTGTTCCACCGTAGCGTTTAAGATACTGAACCGATTATGATAAATGAGGTGATTATAGACTACCATTTCTGTCAAAATACTTTTCTTTTTATTAATCCATTCATTAATCCATATTTTCAGACATCCGTCACACGCGGTCGAATGCGTAAAGCGATCCCGCGGCGCCCCTCCCTTAAGACGGAGCTGTGTAACGATCCCACCCTGAAGGAAAAGATGTTTTTCCCAAATAAAATGGAGATAATCTTCTATAATTCTTATTTATTTCTATCGAAATCTTTACATAATAATTCGGGGCTGTTTCCTTGTAGCCATCTTGAGATCAAAGAGAGAGAAAAAGGCAAGGCCCTGCTTACCGACCCCGATCGGTAAAGCAGACCGTTGCCGTCAGACAGCGCCACCTATCGGCGGCAGGCCAATCCACTTCGATTTCTTCTTGCTAGTGGCCCTGACTCGCCGCCAGTAGGTGTCGCTGTTGCGACATGCTCCCACTAGGGAAGTGACGCGTGACGCAACCCACCGGTGACACTACCACGACTGTGCGCCAGTAGGTGTCGCCACTCGACTTGTAAACAGCGATGCCCCGCGGCTCAGACTTGATTACTAACAATTTTGTACAAGTACCGGACGGGTACCAGTACCAAGCCTACCGCTAGGCGTCGCTGCAGCACAATTTGCAAAATATTAGGCTTAAGTACCAAGCGGAACCAAATTATTGGAGAACAAGTCAGGTTAATTAATTTGGCAAGGTAATTTGAGGAATATAGGTTCTGCTTAGTGCCAATTCGCCCATATTTTATCTTAAATAAAACACAATAAGGTACTATCTTTATTACAGCTTTCTACATAGGTACACAATACTAAATTACTCGTAACTAATAAAATATAAGTATACAAAACTTAAGTACTAAGTTTAGGTAATGGGTAACGGGCAAATATTATTAAATGCACGTTTGATGGTGCCTCGATTTGTCTTGACCTCGACGACCCGAGTGACCCCATCTTGGCCTGGGCAGCAAGCGACGACTCGCCCCAGTCGCCATTGACAGGGTGGTAGCTGCTCATCACGCACCAATACCACTATACCGGGTGTAAGCGTCGGACCCTTGGAGCTCCTCCATTTCGTTCGTTCCTGAAGTAAATTGATGTAGTCCCTCGACCACCGCCGCCAGAAATGTTGCTGTAGTTGCTGTAACTGCTGATATATGGTAAGCTTATGCGTGGGTGATGCTTCATAGCTGTAATCAGGGAGCGAGGTAAGGGTCCTACCTAACAGAAAGTGGGCTGGCGTGATACATGTTATTTCATCGTTGTCATTACTGGGTATTGGGCACAAGGGTCTCGAATTTAATATCCCTTCTACTTGACATAGTATGGTAGAAAACTCTTCGTAGGTAAGTAAGGCATTTCCTAGTACCTTTTTTAAGTGTAGTTTACAACTTTTTATGGCGGCCTCATGTAAGCCCGCCATATGAGGTGTATATGGAGGCAGGAACCTCCATCGTATCCCCTCGGCGGCACATGCCGTTGCTAAAACGTCACTATTATTAGTATCTCTTAGGTACTCATACAATTCACGGATATCTTTGTCTGCTCGCTGGAATGTACCTGCGTTGTCACTCTGCATCTCTCTCGGCCTGCCTCGCCTCGCTATGAAACGTCTGAAGGCCGAGATGAATGCAGAGGTCTCTAGGGTGGAAACTAGTTCGATATGCACGGCTTTGGTTGAGCAACAAACAAACATTGCAATGTAGCATTTTGTAGTCTTATAACCACGTCCCCGTCTATCACGTATTGTAAAGGGACCCGCAAAATCTATATTTGTAGTATTTGAAAAAGGGGATGCTGGGGTGACTCGGTTAGTAGGCAAGTTTCCCATAATAGGGCTAGGTAATTTAGGTCTGGCCCTGAAACATGTCAGGCATTTGTGTACAATTTTATTAGCTAGGGTTTTACCTTTTATCGGCCAGTACCTTTCACGTACAGATGAGAGAAGGAGCTGGGGCCCGGCGTGCAGCAGTCGGACATGCTCTGAACGCATGATGAGGCTCGTGAGCATATGCTTCTGAGGTAATATTGTAGGGTGTTTTTTAGTGTGAGGAAAGTGTGACAACCCTAGTCGACCTCCCACCTTAATGAGTCCATTTTCTACAAATGGATTTAGGTTAATCAAGGTTGATGACCTTGGTAGATGCTTGCCCGCATTTAATAATGCAAGCTCTGTTTTGTAAGTTTCTGATTGTGCAGATTCGATTAATTTATTTAGGGACTCAGTCCTCTCGTTGACAGTCAATGGACCTGCCATTTTATTGGTATTATTTGTACAGTTATAAATAAATCTTTTAATGTAAGCAAAACAATTTACTAGTTTGTTTAAACTTGACCATCTATTAATAAGATCTGACATAAACTGGTTTGGAGTTTCATTTGTGCATATATTACATATAGTGTTAGGCATAGTTACTTGAGTGGGCCAGTCGGTAATTGGTTTGTTTAGCCAGGCTGGCCCTTCCCACCATTTAGTACTGGTAAGCATCTTTTCAGCCGTCATTCCACGTGAAATGATGTCTGAAGGATTATCATGAGATGCAATCCAGTGCCAATCTTGTGGTATAGTGGACTCTCTAATTTTTGAGACCTGATTTTTTACAAAACAGTTAATACATTCACGCCTTTATTCCCAAAAGGGCTAGGCAGAGCACATGAAACGTATGTTCCAGCGCCACTTTTAGCATAAATGTGGGTATAAAATATCGACAAAATGTGATATTGCAGTGATAGGTTGCTAGCCCATCGCCCACAACACACTTCAACCCTGGTCCCTTAGTCGACTTTTACGACACCCACGGGAAGAAAGGGGGTAGTGAAATTCTAACCCGACACCACACGGGGGAGTTTGTGCAAAACAGTTAAGCTTGTGCAAATGTGGTGAGTTTATCCATGCAATGACAACACTAGAATCGGACCAAAAATATTTTGCTGTAAATGTATATTTTAATGGATCCGTTACCTTTTTTTTGTAATCTTGTTAGTAGGGATGCCGCTCTCAATTCGTTTCTCGGTATGGTCTCATTATGAGCCACTCTTGTTTTTGCACATAATAATCGTGTTATAATTGTTCCAGATTTATTTATGGAACGTATGTAAATGGCTGCTCCATAGGCTTTCATCGAGCTATCTGCAAACCGATGCAACTCTATAGTGTTAGCATCACATATTAGCACATGCCTGGGTAGTCTTAACGAGTTCAACAAGTCCAGCGAGTTATAAAACACCTCCCATTCCTCTGTGAGGCTATTCGAGAGTGGCTGATCCCAAGTGGATCCATTTTTCCATAGTTGTTGAATAAAACATTTTGCAGTAATTAGTACTGGGCTGAGGAGGCCGAGGGGATCAAATATCTCCGAGGCCAATGACAGAACCTTTCGTTTGGTTAACGGTTGCTGTATCGGGCGTTTTTTAATTTGGTACATTAACTCATCGCTTTGACTACACCAGGCAAGTCCCAATACCTTATGTGTGTCCTGCCCGAAGACAGTTGGTGTGTTGTTATGTGTACTATTAGTACTTACTGTTTGTAGGATTGAAATGGAATTTGAATTCCATTTCCGTAGGTTAAAATTTGCACCTTGGAGTATGCGCTGGACACATGCTGCAGTTTTTGCTACCTGGTCCGCACTGTCTCCACCAAATATGAAGTCGTCCATGTAGAAACTGCTGGCTATGGCCTCGGCAGCCTCTGGATACTGGTTATTGGACTCGTGGGCCAATTGTAGTAAGCACCGTGTAGCTATATATGGCGCTGAACGTAATCCAAAACTAAGGGTTCTTAACATGTATGTTATTAATGGTTCTGATGGATCCGCACGCCACAGTATACACTGTAAATGACACTGTTTTGGATTAATGTATATCATCCGATACATTTTCTGTATGTCAGCATTTACCACGTATCTATATTTGCGAAACCTGAGTAATATATCCGTCAAGTCATCCTGCAATACTGTCCCTTTGTATTGGATGTCATTTAATGACTTGCCGCTGCTTGTCTGACAGGACGGATCTATCACTACCCTAATGGGGGTAGTAATTTTTTGTGGGGTTACTACTGCATGGTGGGCTACGTAGTTTAAAGATTTGTTCGGAGTACACTCGACCATGTGTCCCGCTTCCTTGAATTCATTCATAAATTCTATGTATTTCTCCTTAAAATTGGAATTTCGTGCAAATTTAGACTCTAATGCTTTAAATCTCTTGTAAGCTATATGACGGGATTCGCCTAGGACTGATGGAGGCTCTTTGAGAGGCAAGTTTACCAAAAAGTTACCATCAGAGTTGCGAGTGTGTTCATGGAAAATTTCCTCACATTTAACGTCATCATCATCTGGGAACTTCTTTGATAAATATTGGTTGTTTGCCTCCCAAATGCCCTGCATTTGGTTATTTAGTACAAAATTACAATGCACCCTTTTGGGAACATATTTGGTATTGAGTGCTCCCGAGAGAGCATCGATAGGCCATCACCCAGCTGGTGCTGACCTATACACAAGAGTTGGTAAAAATATTCGGCACCTATGATCATGTCTATAGGGCCGCCTTCATCAAAAGTTTCATCTGCTAATTGAAATCGCTTTGGAATGTTCAAATAATTCGGTTGAACTTGACATTTAGGTATATTGCATATATTTGGTACTATGAAGCAGGACAGTTTGGTCGAATATACTTCATCCTTTGACATAATTGTTACATTACATTGTCGAGTCACAATTGTGGTACTGTCATTGAAACCAAGTACCTCGGTAGATATTTTTTGTGTTGGTAGGTTTAACAATTTAGCTGCTCGCTCCGACATAAAGTTTGATTGAGAGCCAGCATCGAGAAGAGTCTTCAATGTATGTGAATTATTTTGAGAATCATTTACCTTAACTTGTGCAGTCGATAAAAAAATATGCTTTGGTTGCACTATTGCACAAGCATCGGGTACTGTGGATGTCTGCTTGGTTACTAAACTGACCGACTGGGTAAGGTTATTTAAAGTCGATGTGTTCATCGCTTCTTTATCGCTATTGGTGGTCGGCTGTGACTGAGAGAATGTCTCGGATGATCTTGGTATGACATGTAAAAGTGTGTGATGCTTGCCTTTACAGGTTCGACAAGTTGTAGCTCTACAGTTAGGCAAGATGTGATTCGAGCCTAGACAGTTCAGGCACAAGCCTAATTGTTTGACAGCACGAATACGGGCCGGTGGATTCAGGGCCAAAAAACCTTTACACTGAGTTATATAATGGCCCCCTTTACAATGCGCGCATTGACTACGTACGTTGAATTGTGTTACCTTACTTTGGTGGGACGTGGTTACCAGAGCTTTCCTCTGCATTGCCGGGCCGGGAGCAGACTGACAGGCAGGCTGCTCTAAGGCAGCACTGTGCAGCGCCTCCTGGATGTCAGCCTGCTTCCGCAGGAATGTTTTGAAGTCCTGTAAGGTAGGAAGTTCACGTGACATTATCCGTTCCTCCCATTTTCGTTGAACAGTTTTATCTAGCTTAGCGCTAAGTAAAAACACCAGCAATACATCCCAGTCCTCTGTATTGACCTGTAAGGAGCGGAGAGCTCTCAAGTGCTTTGATATGTTGTCATTTAAACTCCTGAGGGCTGGGGCTGTGTTGCCAATGGTATCTACAAACAAAAGTGCCTTCAAGTGGTTCGTTACTAAAAATCTTGGATTGTTGTATCGTTCGCATAACAACTGCCAAGCGATGGCATAGTTTTCCTCTGCGTAATCCAGGGCTCCTATTACTTCCAATGCACCATCCCTCAGGCAGCCTTTTAGATACTTAAATTTCTGTATTGATTTCAAATTTGTTTGATTAACCAAGGCATCAAATGTGTCCCTGAACTCAATCCAGTCAGTCATTTGACCGCTGAAGGATGGGAGAGGAATATCTGGATATTTAATCGATTCAGTGGGGTAATCATTGGTGCCCCGCCCCAATGATTGATCGCCCCTTGGAGTTGTCGGTGGAGTTGCCTCCGCAGCTGGCCTAAGGTACCCCTTCGCCTTTGCTACCGCTGCAAAGTAACTGTCTTCAAAACTTTCCCTTTCCTCTAGCTGCTCATCCATGTCCGCGCACAAGGTTTCTATTGTGTGTTGGTATTTATCAAATTCTGAATATGCAGCTATAATTTTTTCCAATCGCAGCTCGATTTCCAAAATTTTTTCAGCTTGAAGTGGAGGAGAGGGAATGTTTCTCAGGTATTTTACAAATAAAGTTAATTTAGCTTTAACTATACCTCGTTTTTTAACGTACAGACCCAACTTTTCGCTCCCGGGCCTAGTAGGTCCGTTTTCATCGTCACTCGACATTCTGAGTACAAGATTAGGTACGTGCCCAATACACAGAAATTAAAGAAAAAAATAATTATAAAGTTAATAGCCAGCCCACTTGCCTGTTTGGACCACGCTACCAGCCCTTGTGTCGAACTCGAATCTCGTTGATAACTCGAATCTCGGTGATACCGCCCGACTGCACGTGCCACGTGGTTCGTACGATGTTGACGCCACCATACGCCACGCACGACCTTCCGACGACCTTGCCTTGTTTGCCGATCGATGATGATGATCTCGCTAGTATCTTCGCTTTTCGATCTTCGTCTTCGTTCTGGAGGTTAGGTATTGGTACAGAGTTCGAAATGATTCTCTTTCTTGAGGCTGGATTTTCGTAATATGACCTTCTTTCTTCTTTCTTGAAGCTCGTTTCTTCTTTTCTTGACGTAATTTCTTGCTTCGTCTTCTTTTTTCTCTTTTGGTTCTGGATGTTTCTCTTCGTTAAATTGGTTGGTATAGTAATTGGTTGGTATAGTAATTGGTATGTTTTTCTCTTGTGACGTTTGTATTTTCTTGCTTTTCGCTTGGTAAATGTTTGCTTCTTTGATTTTTTGACTTCTTTTCAGTTTGGTGGTGGAGTGCGCCTCGCGCAGCGCACGTGCTCGTTTCGTCGGCTTTTTTCACCAGGTCGAGTTTCTTCGGAATCCTGTGTGCTCGACGTTCTTCGGGGTCACCATGAAGGAAAAGATGTTTTTCCCAAATAAAATGGAGATAATCTTCTATAATTCTTATTTATTTCTATCGAAATCTTTACATAATAATTCGGGGCTGTTTCCTTGTAGCCATCTTGAGATCAAAGAGAGAGAAAAAGGCAAGGCCCTGCTTACCGACCCCGATCGGTAAAGCAGACCGTTGCCGTCAGACAGCGCCACCTATCGGCGGCAGGCCAATCCACTTCGATTTCTTCTTGCTAGTGGCCCTGACTCGCCGCCAGTAGGTGTCGCTGTTGCGACACACCCCCCCCCCCCCCTCTTTCAAATCTATATACCTATAACCTAGTCTGAACTTAACCTAAAGCCTAGCTGTAGAAATAGCCTACCTAAAGGAGTAGCTAAAGGTAAGGAATTAAACAAGTAAAAAGGGAAAACAAATCATTATTTATTGCTCTTCAAACATAGTATGTAGTATTTATTTTGGAAGCTAAAGAATCTTTGGTTAATTAACCCGATGAAGTCAAGCTAGATTTCATAGGGTATTCGCTTTGATTCCTATACAATACTAACCCTTTAACAAGCGAATGAAACAATAGGGTTAGCCCCGGTCGAATATATTAGTATTTTGATTATTTTAAGACCCTAATCTAGATTGAACTATCCTATTGCTAGAGGAACTTTTATTATTTATCCCAACAAATTCAAGCTAGAATTCATTAAGGAATCCACTTTGTCTCCTAGGTATGCTAGTCCAAAAGCAAAGCGGATTAAACGAAAATGGTACCGTACCTACTGATGACGAACGCACTTTAATTAAATTGTAAATTAATCTTGAAAATATTAACCTCGAATCCTAGTCTAGAGTATCCTAACTGAACCTAATAAAATAAACCGTGACTTGCTCTGAAGAAGTGGCCAAAACGTGATCGTGAATCTAGTGGAAGACCCGACGCTGTGTGAAGGTAGAACCCAGGTGCTTTTCGAGAAGGTGAGAGGTCAGCGTACTATGGAAGGAAAATTACACGTTAATAAAAGAATACGATAAATTCGTTTACACACCTACAAACTTAAACTTACATTACTACTTCGGATCCATAAGTTCATAACTTATTGTCATAAACTTGAAATGCTACTATTTAACTTTCATAAAATGTAGGATTCCGATATAAACCGGACGATGCCTACCCACAGTATCTAATATACTTCCGGGTGGAAATATATTAACTCGCAGCATTCCTATCTACTACTTCGCTTCCTAAAAGTAGCCACCAACTTCAATAATTACCTAACAGAGGGAGTACTGTATAAGGTAGCCCAATAATAATAATATTATAATAATAATCCACTCTCATGGATTGCTATAATGCATCAGTGATACTTGCGCGAGATACTAAATCACGAATGTTTATTAACCAGATTACTCCGATTTGCTGAAGCATCTCGCGAAACATAATTAAAATAACCACACTAGAATACCTAAATTCTATATGAAAGGATAGTAGTACAACTCCAGTCGTGCGTAATACACTAAAATAGCTTATATATAACCGATTCCTTAATAGTAGAAAACTGCATACTAATGCCGTTGGAATGTCGGTAGATACAAAGTTACACCTCCGCTTCACATTTGAAATACACACGTGGCAATACGTAATTTATGCAACCAAACATTTATGATTGTTTGTGGCAAAGTATGATAATGTTGGAAATAGACACAGGCAAATCACACACTGGTAAATTAAAGTAAAGTTAAATTGAAATCTTACCAGAGATTAGGTTCACCAGTTCCATCCAAATTACCAAATCGGCCGAAGATGCTGCTCGCAGGTACTCGTAGTCCTCGTAGCTCAGCAACCCGCAGGTAGACTCTGCCTGAAGATCTGCTTGGCCCCGTCGCTGCCCGTAGTAGGCGGAGTCCCGTCTCGTGTGCCGTGTGGAGAGATGTGTTGCTCTGCGGCCCGTGTCCCGTGAAAAGTTGATGTGTAGCTCGGCGTCCCGTAGAAAAGAGCGTGCTCCCCCCCCGCGCATTGCCTTAAATACCTCCGCCAACACCAGAACCACTGTAACATGAACTCCCAACCGATAAAAGCCCTTATTATCATTGCAGTAATGTGTTTAACCGTATGCAACCCCCCCTACGACGTTGTCGCCGTCTCAAACATTTGTCGCTATTTCGCGGGTAACTGTTGGCGCCACAAAGTCTGCACTCCGTCCTACAAGTTGAAACCTGATGAAATAAATACTATCGTTCCTGCTGTATGATGATATTCAAATACCTACAAAACCTAAAGTTAGAATGAAATTACTTCCCAACAGCTAAAACCACTATATGATATTACACTAGAATACGTTTAAACTAACCTTTGAGTTGGTAACCGAGTTGGACATAACACTTAATGTTAACAATTTACCTATTTCATTTGAATTTGCGCTTTACTTAAAGAGAATAGCTACGTATCAACGTTCTTGCATTGAACACAGTAGTAACTAAACCACACCCTTATATTATGGAAAACCTAGATCTAAGACCTATCCTTAGTCGAATGAACATAGTGTTTCAGTGTTTCCAACGATTGTAAAATATACGAACACATAAATACAGTTAAAATAAGTCTTACTTCATTATGACAAACCCTCAGATATTCAAGATATCCTTAATTAATAGCACCTTTTTAATCTAACCTATTTTGTAGGTACTATTGATACTTACTCATATCTTATCAAATTACATCTCCTACGAACTCAAACGACAACGTTACTTTACATAAAACAAATATACAATGAATTATATTTGCTTTATTATACAGATTAATAGTATTTACTGGTAACAATTGATCTAAACCGAAACAATCCAAATATATGGAACCTACAGATGTTTGTTGTAACGTATTATATTAAATCATTAATTACGACTTCTCTAAAGCCATTTAAAAGCATCACGATTAAATTCCAAAGTCCCGATGAAAACGTCTACCATTTAAATCGAGCAATTCCTACTGTTAATATCACCATAAAAATTGTAGACGGTCTCGAACCGTCACAGCTGGCACTCGTTGGGTTTTTAGACGGTAGTCCAAGGCTTCTGCCGTTAGTCCGTCATACCCGCCCTGCCTTCTCCCCGTGGCAGGCGGGATGCGTAAAGGCATTTCCCCAACGTAAAAAAAAAAGATCCAAAGACAAGTAAAAAGTGTCCCAGTATTGTAGTCTAGATCGACATGTTTATAGGCTGTTAGAGTTACTAGTTTAAGAAATAGTGTAGCGTCAACTTCAAGCCGAAAACAGGCAGTAATGTGGCGTAATATCGGGATCAGTGAAGCTTTTTCGTTTGGAGAACCATTTTTAGAAGAAGAAGAAGGAAGATACTTCATTATGGTACACATACATTCATATAATGCACCTTAAGAACTAACAAACAAGGTATCCACTTAGAAATGCAGTTGACACAGCACTGTCAACGACGCTGGTTTTCAGTAGGTCCAATGAAGTGTGTTGGACAGCATACTGCGTGACTATAAATAAATAAATAATACTATCAAAACAACAATAAATAGGTAGATATAAGAAAGTTTAAATACGACATTATGGACTAATAAATTTAAATCTAAATCGTTGGCCCATAACATAATATAGTTAGCTCTCACAATCAGAGTGACAGAAACTGCCAAATAATTAAGTGAGTCTTGAACAGTGAATGATAGTGATATCCTAGAAATGTCCCCTTCCGAAATTCAGACAGCTGAAATCCCGTCACTGCAAATAGTCACGAGAAATTACGCGTTTCAATTTATCTCGAGCGCTCGTCCCGGCGCGTTGTAACAGCGCGCGTTGGAGCGAGACACAAAAAACATTTAAATCAAGTGTCAAACATAGTCTTGAAACGAAAAGCTGAGCCTGGTCTGATGACCTGCTAAAGATACAGGCACAGGATTGGAGGACGGTCATTGCGACACACTTTGGGGAGGCCTATGTCTAGCAGAGGACGTACTTCGGCTGACATAATGAGAAACGAGCCCTAAACTTTGAACCCTCAACATCCTATCTTTTTAAGGGTGAGTTGCACCAACTAACGACAGACCGATAGACGTGATGGCGCCGGCAGCTGTCATAGAAACATGGCAAACTTTCCATACTTACAATCAGTTTATAACGAACATCGCTTACGATTACAGACAGTTTGGTGCAACCAACCCAGCTGCACGCCTGAAACATCAACTACCGTAAGTTTTCACAAGTTTAATGTACGTGCAGCATTCTAATCGCTTTCGAGTCGAGCGTGAGTTGGGCGCCGAACGTCGGTCATTAAGGGGGCTTTGATTGGCCCATTCATGCGATTACTACGCAATTAGCTGCGATTGGCTGCCCATGTGAATAAAGAGTGATAGTCAAATATAAAGATTAAGCCTATTAGTTTGAACACAGTATTATACTTAGGTATGAGTTAATATTAGAAGCGTAGAATGGACATTCTTAAATTTCGTATACCCAATTAGCGTGAGTTAAATAAAAAAATATATTGATTCTCTACAAAATTACATGACTAGCTTAAATTAAGAAAATAACTATGTTAATAAAACTTTAGATTGTAGAGACACCTCTTCGGGTGAAGGCCTCCTCCAGATTTATACAGTCTTTCCTGTCCTTAGCTTTTTGTGACCAATCCTTCCCGGCTGTGGCCATGATTTCGTCGACCCACCTTCCTTTCCGTTCCTTGCCTCTGAAGGGTCTTTCCATAGGGTAGTTATTTTTGCCCATCGGTCTCGATGCATACGCACTGTGTGGCCACACCATTTCCATTTTAGTTTTGCGAATGTAAGTGCATCTATTACACCCGTTTTTTTTCTTATGTCTGTGCTCCTCTTTTTGTGGATTAGTTTTATAATATAAAACAACAAGTAAATATTATTTAAAATGCTTCGTCCCATGGCCCGTTGACAACGCTGTATTTTGTTTCGTGCCTCTTCGTTGAATATCCACGATTGGCAAGCGTACGTGAGTTGGTAGGTGGTAGCGTGAGTTGTCAAACAAAAATTAACTCAGTCTCAGTTTTGTGACGAAAATTAAGCAAACTTTGTGAAAAAGAACTCGTTTCACATTTAAATAAAGTATACGTATATTTTTTAATGTTTATGAAAGTTGCACGGCTGAACCATTTGGGTACCTACTACCTACTGTTCACTTTCTGCATCATTCCAACCGTGTTCAAGTTGGGCGCCGAACGGCGTTCATTAAGGTGCACCGATTGGCCCATTCATGCGATTACTGCGTCATTAGCTGCGATTGGCTGTCCATGTGAATAAAGACTGAAGTAAAACCTGTCGATAAAAAAAAGGAATTTGAAGTGCGATTTAGCTGAAAAATTGCACGCGAGTGGTATCTTCATTAGGGAACATCATTACTCTCCCAGTGTTCCTCCGGGTTGTGCCCGGGGTCCCCTTTGATACCTAATCCCAAGATTTAGTATTAAAGAATTTTACGAAAACGACTGCCGTCTGACCTTCCAACCCAAAGGGAAAACTAGACGTTATTGGGATTAGACCGGTTTCCCCAAGATGTTTTCCCTAACCATTGTTAAATATCAAAAATTTCGTACTTAAGAAAGAAAGAAAAATAATCGTCAAGTATCTTTAGATTAAGGAAGCTGCTAAAGGCGCCTGTCATTAAGAAGCTGCTGATTGCCCGTTCATGCGATCATGCCGCAATCAACTGCTCTAAAGGTGGTATTCCACTTACCTATCCAAGACCTTTTTACAATGTGTATTTGCGTCTCACATCTTGCTTAAAGGGTGAGTGAGACTCAATGCGCATTGGACAAAGATCCTGGGACTAGCAGATTACCACCCTTAGCTTAGCGCTGACCGCTCGTTCAACATGTTGAATGTAATATGGTCAATACATACATACGTAGATTCACGCTTTCATTCCCACAAGGTAAGTAGTGCACACGAAGTTATGTTCCAGTGCCACGTTAATCATAAACATGGGTAAAAAAGATCGACAAAATGTGATATCGCAGTCATACGTTGCTAGCCCATCGCCCAAAACATACTTGAACCTGTTCCCATAGTACGACTATCATGACGCCCACAGGAAGAGACTGGAGGTGCTATTCTAACCCGACACTAAACGGGGACTTTGGGACGTTAATTCGCAGCTTTAACATCTTGGACGGCTGTACCTAACTGTTCTGAATAAAGGCGTCCACCCACTGGACGCGTGTGCTGCGCGTGTCGGGCGCTTTTGAAGCGGTATATTCACACCGGAAGCGGGCGGCATGTAGCAACGCGTGTGCAGCGCGGCTGCCGCGCCGCTGCTGCGCGGGTGCTGCGCGTGTGCCGCGCGGGTGCTGCGCTGCAGCTGCGCGGGAGCTGCGCGTGTGCCGTGCTGGTGCTGTACGGGTGCTGTGCGTGTGCCACACGTGTGCCGCGTTCCATGTGTGTCGGGCGCGTTTGAAGCTGTATATTCACACTGGAAGCGGGCGGCGTGTAGCAACGCGTGTGCAGCGCGGCTGCCGCGCCGTTGCCGCGCGGGTGCTGTGCTGCAGATTCGCGGGTGCTGCGCGTGTGCCGCGCGGGTGCTGCGCGGGTGCTGCGCGGGAGCTGTGCGTGTGCCGCGCGGGCGCTGCGCGGGTGCTGCGTGCGTGCCGCGCGTGTGCCGCGTTCGATGTGTGTTAGAAGTGTAGTTTAAATGTTTTATAACTTGCGCGTGTGCCGCGCAGCACACGCGCCGCGCACGACACGCGTCCGATGGGTGGAGGCCTTAATTAAGCCAATTTTGTTTGGTTACCAAGGATTTAAAATACACAATTTAATATTCCTGAGTTATTCATACGCAACTTGAGGGACGAACGCTTAAAGGAATGAGACAAATGGCCCATCGAGCGGTTGTATTTAAACAGAATTAAAATGCCCGGCAATATCGGGACCCCCGGCCCTAACTTCAAGTTAGCGACGTGACCGCAATACTACTACGGATTTATGTATTCGGACATTATATTCGGACCTTGTGATAAAAACTAGACCGAGTGAGCGATCTGGAAGAGGGTTCTGTAAGTCAAATACTGGTAAAGCTAATAACCTCGGTGCTCGAAAGGAAACTAAGAACATCGCAGGGAGAATTTTCATAGTAGGTAGCTGATATTCTAATAGCTTTTGTCCAGATTCTTCAGTATTAAAGAGTATTGATAGTCAGAGCTACGGTAGCCTAGTGGTTCAGGCATGCGGCTGTCAAGCGGCGGTCGTGGGTTCGAATCCCGGCTCGTACCAATGAGTTTTTCGGAACTTATGTACAGAATATTTACCGTTAGCTTTTCTGTGAAGGAAAACATCATGAGGAAACCGGTCTAATCCCAGTCGCTTCGTAAAACTAGTGCCTATGCCAAATCTTGGGATTAGGTGTCAAAGCGGACCCCGGGCTTCTGTAGGGGCATTACCGGGAATAACGCTAGGAGGATGATGATCGATTATAACTTTATCTGTTTTGAACATGGTTGAAACAATTAATTATCACTATTGTTGGGAGGCAGTTTTTGTTCAATTATGTTAAATTGGACACCTAAGGCCAGGCGCGCACTACGATTTATTGTCGTGCGATAATCGCGTCGCGGAAATGCAACGTGGCATCGTGGTGCGCGCACTGACATATGCACGTATAGCATTTCTGCGATACGATTATCGCACGACAAAAAACCGCACTGCGCCCCTGTCTTTAGCCGTCACTGATACCAATGTTTATTACAAGCTTTATCCTAACTTCCACTGTTCGTAAGTGTGTAAGCTTTCCTTCTAAAGTTACAGACAATTTTTTCGCCGCTTGCCGCCAGCCGATAGAGGGATTGTATGCCACATTACAAGTATTGTGTTATGTGACATTGTAACATCATGGCACAACCGTCTAATCTAATCATGGAGACGAAATATGGCCTTAGCAAATGTAAAACTATACATGAAAAACCCGTCGTGTCTGGGCTCATGGACATAGGAGTTAACGAGTAGTTGATGAATCTGTAAAAAACTACGGTCATCAACAAAACTTTGTACCAAATCTTAAATTAATTAATTTAATTATTATTGTTTTCAGGGTTCCTCAAAAGGGAAAAATGGAACCTTTCAGTTTCAGTTTATTTAATTTTTTAACAATTTTCATTGTGTTTGAAATTGAATATAACATAATAATAAATAAAACATAATTAGTAACATAAGAATAGTCAAATAATTAAATTAAATTAAGTAGAATAAGATATTCCAAAACAGTATGTCGAATAATAAAAATAGGAATAAAATCCAATATCACGAAAATGACAAAAATATAAATAGTTGTCAAAAATAATTGATGTTATAACAGCATTTTCCTAATAAATATGTTTTCAGCCTGTTTTTAAATAAAGTGGAGTTTCTAATTAATTAATAAAGGAGTTTTAACTCAGTAGGCATCTTGTTGAATAATCTTACTGATTGCACCCTAGCAGTATGCGCCACGACTGCCAGTCGCGGTGCTACGGTCGAAGTGAGATTCTTTGTTCTGGAGGATTCACGCAAATCCATTTCAGTTTCAGTCTCGTACCGACTACGATGCTTGATGACGTCTGTTAGTAAAACTAATAGATAAAGACTGAGTACAGTGGGTATTTGGAGCCTAGAGAAATGTTCCCTACATCTTTCACATGGAGGGATTCTTGCTATGGTACGTATAGCTCTTTTTTGGGCGGTGAATGCACGTTTAATATTGTAGCTATAGCTGTTCCCCCACAGTTTAATGCTATATTGGAGTTCCGACTCGATAAGGGCAAAGTAGTCCATTTTGAGTTGCTCAAGTTTCAACTCATCCCTAAGGCTGCGAAGAGCGTAACGATCCTTATAGGATCACTTTGTTGTCCGTTCGTCCGTCTGTCCGTACGTCTGTCAAGACCCTTTTTCTCAGGAACGCGTGGAGGTATCAAGCTAAAATTTATACCAAGTACTCAAGTCTACTGTTTCTTAGAGCTGTGAAAAAATTAAACTTCTAAGCCAACGCAATCAAAAGATACAGCCGTTTATCCGCAAGATTCTGCAAATTTTCGAAACTCGCAAGGGAAACAAAACTTCTCGTGAACTCAGAATCTTGAAATTTGGTACAAAGCAACGTCTTATAGCACAGATAAAGGAAAAATTGCGAAAACCGTAATTTTTTGTACGGAATCCTCGGTGCGCGAGTCCCACTCGCACCTGGACGGGTTTTTTTTACAGTAACTCTCTGAATCTACAATTGCTACCAGTGGCGCTCAAAACGTGCTCTACCTACACATTTTCGGAACACAGGTGTGAGTTTATGTACGTATAAAATAAATAATAAATAAATAAATATAAGGGGACAATCTTACACAAATCGAGCTAGTCCCATAGTAAGCTCAATAAGGCTTTTGTTATGGGTACTAGACGACGATATATATAATAGATGTAAATACTCAAATACGTAGAAAACATCCATGACTCAGAAACAAATATTCATGCTCATCACACAAACATTTGCCCTTACCGGGATTCGAACCCAGGACCTTCAGTTTCGTAGGCAGTGTCACTACCCACTAGGCTAACCAGTCGTATGTATGTACAAAATAATTCGAACCCGACTGTACTCCTTTGGACCCCTAAACCGATCCCGCAGTCTATCTGTCTCACACGCGTGATATAATTACAAAGCCGATCCGCAAGACGGGTGAAGGGGGGAGGTGGGAGACTGAATCGTTGTTACGTAACGGTTTTTTTTTCCTCCTATCTTTCTAAGTTGGGTATTACGTAACGGATTGTTAGGCTGTAATATAAGGCAAAACCTGCAATTGGAGCAATATCCACCGCTGAAGGTATAGACCTTTTTACCTGACCTAGATTTAATTCTGAAATTAATTACGCGCTTACTCGTTCCCATGCGTGCGTAGCTATATGTTAGAACGAGAGAAAAGAGTACTTGAACTGTGAAAAAATATGTATGTAGATCGTCTTCTATGTATATGCTGTCTTATTTATACACTTCCCAACAAACGGCCCGACTGGGGGAGTACCTCCGCCTTACAGAAGACCACAGCCATAATACCACTGCTGCCTATTCCGTAGGTATTGTAGTGTTGTGTTCCTGATGGTGAGTAAGGTTCCCAGAGCTCCATCCTTAAAGGCCGTCAACGCACTCACAACACCTCTGGTGTTGCAGGTGTCCATGGGCGGCGGTAATCGCTTACCATCAGGTGATCCGTCTGCTCGTTTGCCTCCTATAACATAAAAAAAACACTAAAGGCGTAGCACGGTTGCCATTTATCACTTATCGCTGTGGATAAGACATCCGTCACGTTCTGACAAGAGCGAGAGTGATGGATGTCTTATCCACAACGATAAGTGATAAAATGGCGACCGCGCTACGCCTTCTGATAAGCCCAAAGTAGAAGAAGCACAGGGAAGCTTATAACCTCTTTTTACAGACTAGTAAAAGCGAAAAAGTCGCTCTTGGGGAATTGTAACAAATCCATACTAATATTATAAATGGGAAAGTGTATGTGTGTGTTTGTTTGTTTGTCCGTCTTTCACGGCAAAACGGAGCGACGAATTGACGTGATTTTTTAAGTGGAGATAGTTGAAGGGATGAAGAGTGACATAGGACAGTTTTTATCCCCGAAATCATCACGTAAGGGGTGAAATGGGGGGGTAAAAGTTTGTATGGATCTGCGATATAAACTGTGCCAAGTGCCACGCGGACGGAGTCGCGGGCAGAAGCTAGTTGTACAATAAAATTCATAACACATACTTATGACTCTAAATTCAATTCTCTCACAAAACAGACACTTATTTCAAAAGAGTATAAAAAAGAACCATTACATCATGGGGATATTTGGCAATGATTAAGTCAATGAAGTAGTTTATCGCTAATTAAAACGTTCTACTGTAGCAATGTATTTATAAGTACTCTGATACTGAAATTAATATAACGTATACTGTTTTGAAAAAATAATACCTCGCCGAGTTTTATACGCCGGTTCTTGTCGAGGCAGAGGTTTTCTTTTGAACCATTTGGTAGTTTATCGGCATTCATAAGTGCATGTATTATGCCTTAATTGTAGAATAAATAACTTGGACTTTGACTTCATAAGTTAAGCCACTCTCCGATATCCGAAGCTGTTTAGCATACTTATGTAAACTCGGTGACAACTTGGATGGATGGATGGATAAACCCCTTATTTTTGGGTTCATCGGGACTCTCTCTGAACAATTTTTCACTATGCAAAAAATGTGCAGTCAGCAGTTAAAGCTTGTAAATAGATACCGGTACCAAAAATTTCAATTTTGACAGGAACCTATTTTCTACTAGTGTCCGCCCTCAACTACGTCTCCGTAAACCCGGGATAAAAACTGTTTTTTTTTTTTTTAATCCAGACCTTAAACTTTCGTCGTGAAAAATTTCATCCAAACTGGTTGAGCCTTTTAAGCGTGATTGAGTTACAAACATCTAACTTTCGCATTTATAATATAAGTATAGGATGGGATGCTCTTAATTATTATCAAAGACTGCAAATCATTTGTCCAATAACAGGACACACCAACTTGTCATTGGACGAAAATCTTCCGCGATAAACTTGCACCCACTCCAAAAGATACACACTTCAGAATAGTCTTATAAGCCGTACAAATCTTATGTAATAAGACTTTTTCAGGGTGATAAAGAGAGCCCTTCTGACAAACTTCGCCGCAAATAAAAACTTTCCGCTCCTGCTGCGAATATCAAACGAGTTCGGGATACTCGTAATATCGCCGGGTTATTTTGATTCTGAGGGTTGGAACTGCACAAAACGTGATGGGAAAGAATGAGCGGACCATTGTGCACTAAATTTGTCGTACAACATTGAGTAAAAATGAAATAGTCCAGTCATTTTATTGACAACTACCTAGCACGGAAAAATTACACAGAATAATTTATAATTTGCTGATTTTGTCTGTGTAACGGATTTAACATCAATGTATCAGTTAAATAATTAGTGACAAAATCCAACAGAATTTCAGATATCAAAGAAATGATAACTTAATAGGCTCCATTTTTATATATCAGCTTTAATCTTTATTTTGATTAGTTTATATTTGCTCTATAATAATCAAGATCATGCAAAACAGATAATTAAGGCTTAATTTAAATTGGAAAGTTTGTAGGATTCCAGAATAAAGCATCTTAGAATGTCATTTTAAAACGCTATTATAAATTAATGGTATTCAAAATCGTATTTTTCCTGGAATTCCGTCAATGATGACATGACATTTAAGCACAAAACAATTCTGGTAACTGTACTTTTTTTGCAGTGAGTGAGAGGGTTCCAATGACCCTAAACATGATGGGTACCTATATCCTGTATTGTTTAGGAGTTGCTATGGCCAGAAGCCACCTTCTGTCTCGGACATCAGATCAGCTCGGTTATGCCAAATTATTGAGTTTCCACGATACTTGTTTACCTTGGAAACTGATCATTGTTTGAAATATGGTTTGTACATTTTGAACAACTTAAGTAAATAGTAGCAAGGTACATAAAGTACAAATTACGATCATCACTAATTTTAGCGTTAAGCCGGGTCCGCTGCGCTGTGTTTTTGATGTTTTTAAACATCTAGCATGTTTTGCCAATCAAATCAATACCCTATTTGTTTGCTGAAACTGACGGATGACATGTTAGATTTTTGAAAACATTAAAAACAAGGCGCAGCGGAGCTGGCTTTATCCCCTTGTCGGTGGAGTATTTTTAACATATCACTGTCGTACGCCATCCTTTTGGTTTCCTGATACAGCAAGACACCAGCATTTTCCTTTATCTGGTCCATATATTTGTGCCACGGTCTTCTCTTGCCTTTCCTTCCTTCTATCCTTCCTTCCAGAAAAAAGAAGAATTTAAAGAATTGGTTGTGCTTTATCAAATGATCAGTATGTTTCCCTGTTCTAGTGTTGATGGTGTTCAAGGGCGATAAGGAGCCAATTAAATACAATCTTATATGTTTTCCTTCATTTCTCCGGGGCGTGACGTCAAACAAGAGTAACGGAGAAAGTCATTTCCCTCATATTTGTAGCAGGCTAATTGGGAAAGTATCTAACAGCGCAGTGCCGACCGATTACACACGTGCCAAGCGTAACTTTTCAGAAGAAGCACGTGAAAAATATCAATCCGATTTTAATTGCATACGTTTTACCAAATAGACTCCTGTTTTGAGTTTGTAGTTAGTATGAAATTATACACAATAGGGTCAAAGCTAACGGTAGCCTAATCGTTCAGGCATGCGGCTGTCAAGTCTGTTCGGACCCCGGCTCGTATCAATGAGTTTTTTCGGAACGAATGTACGGAATATTTACCGTTAGCTTTTCGGTGAAGGAAAATATCGTGATGAAGCCGGTCTAATTTCAATTAGGTTTAGTTTTCCCTCTGGGGACCCCGGGCTCCTTTAGGGCACAACCAAGGGGAACTTTTCGCTACTTTAGGGTATGACGCTAGGAGGATGACGTAACGGTTTTAGAAACTGAAAATTTAACCAGATTTAATACCCGCCCAGGTCAAAAAATATCTAAAAATCTGACTTTAAATCGCATGAAGCCCTATCAAATCGTGTACGGCACAAATCCCTCACAATTCTCGTTTTTCCTCGAAAGATAGAAGCAGATAAGCTTGAAAGAATGGACATATTCGGGGTTTGACGTTTAAGCTTCGAGGTCGCACAATTAGGGCGCGGGAAGGGTTAACATAAATCTTCACATTTTTCATCACGCATGGACACGTGCGGTATCGCAATGTTATATGGAGGCCATGATGTAGCTATTTTTCAGTCTACTTCGTAAATGAGGAAGTTCCACCGTATTTTATTTCACCCTTATCTTTACTAGGTAATATTGGACACGGGTCAAGATTGTAGTCTTGCGACTCGAGTTGCGAGTTTGGGTAGTGTACATTTCAGAGTAAAAAAAGTTGCGGTGTAGGGTAGCCTAGTGGTTCAGGCATGCGGCTGCCTAGCGGCAGTCGTGGGTTCAAGTCCCGGCAGTAAGTTTTGAGGAACTTATGTGCGGAATATTTACCGTTATCTTTTCGGTGAAGGAAAACATCGTGAGGAAACCGGTCTAATCCTAATAAGGTCTAGTTTACCTCTGGGCTGGAAGGTCAGATAGCAGCCGCTTTCGTAATATTTATTTATTGCAACCATGGCATTACAGATCTTACATAAATATTATAAATAGTCCCGTTTCACATGAACCCTGTTAGGGCATAGCAATGAAAATATTTAATAATATAGTAAGTATACCTACATGCAGCAACAATTGTGAGTCGAAATTACATTTTATTCTAGGCGAGTTATGATGGTCAAAATTTCATACATGCTAGTGTGGTGTTGTTTACAATTTTACTATTCATTCTTAAATTATAGTACATTGTTTTAATTCTTATTACATTTTGTGATTAAATTATTCTTTATGCATATAGTTATTATAACATAATATTGGAATTGATATGAAGTAAAGTTTATTACATTTTGTGAATTCATTATTCTTTATGCATATAGTTATTATAAAATAAAATTGAAACTGATATTGATTAAAATGTAGGTATTAAAATGTAAAATTAAGTATTAATTAGCAATTTATATGGTAAGCATGCATATTTTATTAATTTATTAGACGTGCGTGTACCTACTTGCGTATTAGGGTCCGTGTGAATGTGTGTATGATGGTTTGTGTCAGTGCCCTTTGTTTATTGGTCGAATGTTTTGTCGGTCATATACTCGAATTGAATAATACGCCTTGGCTAATAGGAATCTTTTGAGTACGATACGATATATAGTATATTTCTCGTGTTTCTTTATAGTGAGTTAATACTAGTGCCAATGCCAAATCCTAGGGATTAGATGCCAAAGTGGACCCCGGGCCCCTTTGGCACAACCGGGAATACCGCTAGTGTATATTAAAAAATTAAAGTAAAGTAATAAATTAAAATTAAAAAGTAGTAAATGAAAAAATTAAAATTAAATATTGAAAAGCGGACCTAAAACTACTTACTCATCCAATTTAGAAAATGCTGTCAATAGTATATGGAATTTACCATCGGGATCGACATAGCCTATGTTACCCCGTGGGTTTGCTTGCTTTCTTTGTAATACGCGAGCGAATCCATAAGGACAGCTATTGTTGTAGATATGTAACATGTTGTATGAAGGTGTGCAGTATGCAACTATGCGGGTTTCCTCTCGATGTTTTTTTTATGTGATAGGAGGCAAACGAGCAGACGGATCACCTGATGGTAAGCGATTACCGCCGCCCATGGACACCTGCAACACCAGAGGTGTTGTGAGTGCGTTGTCGGCCTTTAAGATGCGATGGGTTTTGCCTTGTATTAGATGATATTCCGTACATGAGTTCCGAAATTCTCATCAGTACGAGCCAGCCCTCTTAGCTACGGCCTCTTTTCCAGCCGCATGCTTGAGTTACTGAGCTACAGTAGCAAACCTTACATAAAATTGCATGCTTTTGGCTATTTCATAGATTATAATATAATTGTATGAATTTGTAAAACCTCCATTATAAATCTGTTTCGTAAATGTGTCACTAAATGTACCGCAAGTAATAACAAATTGCAAACACCCGGTGCCGGTGTGTCCCACCAATTAATAATAACGCCGAATAAGCTTTGGTTACACGCGATATTAATAACCTTTAATTTTGATGTTTTTTTTTAATTTACCTATGAAATAATGTATTTGCCAGGTTGTTTATGGGATAAAACCGAATGTAGTCATACTAAATAAAAATAAACAAAAATAACTATGTGCCTCTAACGCTTAATCCACTAAAAATAACTATTTATCTCAGGATTTCTTCTAAATTGTTCGTCATTATTTTAGGGGTCTTCAAACAGCTTCAATTTTCGAGTCTTCGAGATAGTTCTTGCTTCAATTTGCTTCACCAAATTCTTCATTGGCCTTGAGTCCTGTCACGAATGCCATGAGATATGTTAAGATTGTAGAGGGATGTAGTTGTAGGTTCTAAGTAAAACCAGACATAGTTTCACCGAAGATGTTGTATTCTCGGTAGATCAAATATAGTGAACAAGGTATGAATGTATAAGCTAATGAGCTTATAGTATTTATAGATAGTTATTGCTCACTTGCTATATTACTCAATTACGTGCGTCACATGTTGCAGGGCGTAACGATAAGTTACCGTTAATGTGTTAATTATGCACATAGTACACTGACAGTAATAATAAATGTAGCAGCTCCCGTGAATGTAGACAGATTATTACGTCCTTCCATTTGACGCCGAGACAAACGGCGCTACGACGAATGCCCAGTTTTAAAGTGGTTTAGTAACCAGGCACCCGGTAGACCTATCAGGCGGTAGACTACGTAATATTGCGTAGTTGGCAGGCAGCAGAACAATCTGTAATTAACTATAGGCCACAACGATCTTTAGGAGTAGGATTCAATACACTCCGCAGCTGCCAATTTATTCCCATTTGCCTATATAATGGTGTGGTAATTGCATATTTATCACTTTGTGAATGGTCCACCATTCGAACTAGGTTTCTGTGTGAAATTGCATATTAATGCAATCGCATTTCTCAATTAATTCTCATGAAATTTTGTGAGCACAGAGCCTGCCGCGAAAAGAAAACGATTTGTATCGATATGATATAAAGAATAAAATATAATGGGAAAATAAACCACAATTGCATTTAATTTTAGACAAGCATTTGGATTGTCAGGTGTATATAGAATATACATAAACAAACCTATTCAATTTGCTAAGGATCCTCGTAGCAAATTGAATAGGTTTGTTAATGGGAAAATAAACCACAATTGCATTTAATTTTAGACAAGCATTTGGATTGTCAGGTGTATATAGAATATACATAAACAAACCTATTCAATTTGCTACGGATCCTCGTAGCAAATTGAATAGGTTTGTTTATGTATTGCAGAAACTAAGACGCACAGTTTAGTTAGATATTAAGATATAGTCTCATTTTATGGGACAATGGCTCTCATTCTAAAATAGCATTCTCAGGACAAAAACTCTAAAAAGATGTATACGTGCTATTTGTGGCATGCCCCCCTATAAATCTTGTAAACCATTATATAGGAAGCTCGGTGTACTGCCTCTGCCCTGCATATACATCTATGAAATTTGCATATTTGTCAAGCAATGTGTTAGTAAGACATAAACGTCATCCGGGAAGACTTGTTCATGATTCATGAATGCGCCCATAGGACAGCATTATACTCAAATCTTTGCTTTGTAAAATGCATGTTTTTTTTTTAATTAGTTACCAAAAAGTTTAAAGGAGCTGCCACTTCATAACTTCAAAAAGAAGTTAATGCATGTACTCGCTGAAAAACAGTATAACAGTGTAAAGGACTTTCTATCGCAAAATGTAATTTTAGCATAGAACTTAACCAAATCTTACACGCTAGTATTTAATATACATTATAGCAGAATAAGCAACCACCTAAGAAGGACAATGTAAAAAACTACTTATTCTATGCAAATATTTTTTTTACTTTATCTTTATCGCTTGAAGCACAGAGGACCGTTTAACATTTGACCGTGGTAACTTCCACGTTAAATTGTCACGAAACAAAAATATTTGACGAAATTTGTTTCGTCAAGAGGTTGAAAACGAACTTCATTCGTGCATCTCCCTCTCCGTCGCTGGGACTAGCACCCAATGTAGCCCCTTTTCAGCCTCAAGTTAATAAGACAGGTTCTAAAAAAAAAAAGTTTATTTCAAAATAAAAATAAAACATTACAGATTTGTTCTTATACTTAGCCTAGTTAATCTCCATTGTGATAGATTAGAGTATAGACATTGCAGGAGGTACTGGAAAGGGAAAAATTGTGGGATGGAATAAGCATGTCAGTGAGGCCCACAGGGAGGCCAGACTTCACTTTCAAAACTGGATCTTATGTGGTAAACCAAATACGGGTCATGTTTTTACCTCGATGCGTGTTAGTCGGAAAGTTTTTAAATCAAGGCTTCGCTGGGTTCAAAATCACCAAGACCAAATTAAGATGGATATGCTCGCGGCTCATCATAAGAAGTGTGACTTCCGTAACTTCTGGAAACTCACGAAGAAAATGGAAGTGAAGTCTGGACGCTCAGTTAGTATAAACGGTATTTCAGATGCCAAAGGTATTGCCAACATGTTTAGGAACCATTTTAATAATAAGTCATCACCTGTAGGGTCAGGGGGGTTGCATGTGCCTGACAATGGTGTAAGGAGTGACCTGCAGATATGTTATAGCGCAAAGGATATAGCTAAAGCATTGCGGGATATGAAAAGGGGAAAGTCTCCCGGTCACGACTGCCTAAGCGTCGAGCACTTGCAATTTGCTGGCCCTCACTTGCCTCGAGTCTTAGCAATGTTTTTTAACCTGGCACCTATTGTTAAAAACAAAACTGGCGATATATCTAATATGACAAATTACAGACCTATTTCTCTGGCAACAATCGTAGCCAGAGTGCTCGACAGCCTACTTAACGTGCAACTGGACAAGTGCTTGCATTTACACGACGCACAGTTCGGTTTCCGAGCCGGCCTGTCGACGGAGAGTGCGATCATTTGTCTAAAGAATACTGTTGAGTACTATACTCGGCGTAAAACACCTATTTATGCGTGTTTTCTAGATCTCTCCAAGGCTTTTGACCTTGTAAATTACGACGTGCTTTGGCAAAAGCTTGACGAGACGAATTTCCCGAGTGAGTTAACACGCATATTTAGATACTGGTACGCCAGCCAGAGAAATACTGTCAGATGGGGAAATGTTTTATCAGATGAATATGGATTGGATTGTGGCGTGAGGCAAGGTGGACTAAGCTCGCCAAAGTTATTTAATCTGTATATTAACGAGCTTATCGGTGAGCTCAGCAGCACGCATGTCGGATGCCACGTGAACAGAGTAGCATTCAACAACATAAGCTATGCAGATGATATGGTGCTGTTGAGCCCATCGGTGGGCGGACTCAGAACCCTTATTAATAGGTGTGAGTCATATGCTTTAAAACATAATTTAAAATATAATGTGTCGAAAAGTGAATACATGGTTTTCAAGGCGGGAACCAAGTGCCCATCTCATGTCCCACCCATTCGCTTGAATGGCGAGCAGCTTAAGAGGGTTAACTCGTTTAAATACCTTGGGCACCTGGTAACCGATGACTTGCGCGACGATGCGGATATCGAGAGGGAGCGTAGGGCTCTGGCGATCAGAGCCAACATGATAGCTCGCAGGTTCAGTCGGTGTACAGCGCAAGTTAAAATTACGCTATTCCGTGCGTACTGTACATCACTGTATACCTGCAGCTTATGGTCGCGATACACGCAGCGCTCGCTAAATACATTGCGGGTTCAGTATAATGATGCGTTCAGGGTGCTGTTGCGGCTGCCGCGGCACTGCAGCGCGTCTGGCATGTTCGCGGACGCGCACGTCGACGGTTTTCATGCGACACTGCGCAGGCGCTGCGCCGCGGCGCTCCGCAGAGTCCGCGACAGCCGCCACAGCCTCCTGAGCGTAGTAGCGGGTAGGTGGGACAGTGGCTTAATCAGGCACTGGTCCTCGCTTCACTTAGGTTTAGGTTCTAATATAGTTATTTAAGTATCTCCGTGTTACTAACAAACTATGGACACTCTTTCGTCTGAAATAAATGCATTTTTTTTTTATTTTTTTATTTTTTTTATTTTTATAGATTGTATGCTAAGTAAATGCAAGTTCGCAAGTTTTACAAGCTCGAAGAGCCACTAACTATATAACCTCGATTGTAATAATTCTTCTAGAGTCGCAAAACCGACCATAGATAGATAGGCGATGGAGACTGCTTACCATCAGGCTGATCGTACGCTTATTTCCCACCGTCACAAAAAAATGTAGCCATAGCTCCTTTGAAAACACCAAAGTCCATTTACCGATAATAATGTCAAGCAGTCAGCAAAAATTTACTCGAGCGTCCGAAATTTCCCGGGAAACACTGATAGATGAGCTGACCTCGTGGATCAGGTTACAGACTAGCACACACATTTAACCTACTGACACAACTAATAGCACTTCGTCGCTATCACGGGATGGCCCGCGAGCTAGACATAGATTATTCATCTCTTTTTAATCGTTCTAATTGGAAAGAAACGGATATTAGTCGATCACAAACTCAAGCATTTAGTCAGTGACCGAGAGAGTAAGACCGTGCAAGATGGAAAGAGATGACATTATCACCTCTGTCATCACTATAGTATATTACCACAGGGTATTGCATAGTAATGCCAGGAAGTCATTGCATTTGATCTTTGTTGAGGCATTGTGAGGTTAATATTTTTCAATATTTCTCATATCAGCATGATATCAGCAAGATGATGGTATAAAAAAAATGCTGTCATACGACGATTCAATTTGTCAGATGCTTGCCACGGTTTGTAAGTAAAATGACTTGATGCAGTATTATTGGCTTCTTCTTTAAGTGTATAAGAAATCAAATTAACAACTTAGAAAAGATGAAAAACCCCCAAAATGTTCATTTCCTAGTTCAATAACTCAAAACCAGCTGAACTCATTTAGTTGATACTTAGCTCAGAACCATTTCAATCACGTCCGTTTTCGGAAAAAAACCCGCTGTAAAATTGGTCCATTCGTTCAGGACGTACGATGCTACAGACATACACACAGACACGCAAACTTATAAAACCCCTCTGTTTACGTGGGGGTCAAAAAACACTCTTGTTCTCAAGAATTGCTTTTTTTTCAGCACGATCTCCAAGCACGGTTTCACTCTTACACCTAATTTGGCAAATGCAGTCGCGTTTTAATATCCCCTTTTAGCAAAAATCGGTTCGCGATTTTGTTCAACCTCATTTGACAAATTAGCCAGAAACTTAGCAAGAGTTAACGCCGATAGATAGAAAATAAAGGAGGCAGCTGGCGATCTGAACGCTATGGCACCGGCAGGAAGATAGCAGCGTACAACCAAAAGAGCATAAACGCCTTAGAATCCATATAGTTTTAGGGTTTTTTGGACGGCGTAGTTTACCACCGTGACGCATTATCCAAGTTCCCACGTTAGACGCGAACTCCCGTAATGCCTCGCGGCTCCAATGTAATCTTGCGGAGTTTTGGCACAGGTTCCATTTTCCGACCAACCCATTTTCAACCTTACGCGTTCCCCATAAGGTAGCGTGTTGTGTAGTTAAGTAAAGTGGGCCGTAAGTCAGGCAGACGTGAGTTACCACCGGACGTAATGACTGCTACGTGCCGCGCAGGTCGTCGGCGATTTCAATCACTTCCGCAAACATTGTTCCGGGCGTTGCTTGGTTCATAGCCCTATATACGCTCTAAGGGCCAGAAGAGAGCTTCGTAACGCTGAGCGCTTATACACTGCGATGTTTTGCAGCGATACAAACGTGCATTTCACGAACGCACGACTGTTGGCGCCGTTGCTAAACGTCAAGTTTACGATTTTCTTAATTCTTTCAATAATTTTTTTTTACCTACATAAGAGTGATCCTTCCGCTTTGAAGTTCATTTGAAAGGGGTAGCTTTAGAAAGGGTTGATCAATTACCGCAGGTCTCGGGGACGACGCTGACATCGAGCGGGAATGAAGGGAAGTGTGTGTAAGAGCGAACATGATCGCATTGATCACCCGCAGGTTCACAACGTGCTCCAGGGATGTGAAAATAACACTATTCAGAGCCTATTGTACATCCCTGTACACATGCGGTTTCTGGGCCAGTTACACTGTGAAAGTGAACAGCGCCCTTTGTATCCAATTCAATAACGCATTTAGAGCGGTGTTGGGGCTGCCTCGTTACTGCAGCGCGTCGGGCATGTTTGCGGAGGCGCGCGTGGCGTACTTCCACGCGAGCATGGGCTCGTGCGCAGTGTGCGTGCGAGCCAAAACGCCGTTCTATCTATGATAGCCGACAAAGTAGATTGCCCATACATCCGGCATTTTTGTGACTCGCATGTAACAGCAAAATAAATCAGACGAGTATTAGGTAGGTACCTAATTTATTTATGTGACATTTTATTTGACATTATATTGTGTTTCAATTTGATGTGACCGTTGTTCCAAAGTGTATATGAAACTAGCTTCCACCCGCGACTTCTTCTGAGTGGACCTGGGATAAAAACTATTTCATATTATAATCTAGGCTATACACTATCTTCGTGCAAAATTTCGTCAAAATCGGTTAAGCCGTTTAAGCGTGATTGAGTAACAAACATCCACACATCTAAACATCCAAACATCTAACTATCCGAACTTTCGCATATTGTAGGACTAGCTTCCGCTCGCGACTTCGTATGGGTGGACCCAGGATGAAAACTATCCTATATTTTAATCCGGGCTATAAACTATCTTCGTGCACAATTTTGTCCAAATAGGTTGAGCCGTTTGAGCGTGATTAATTAACAAACATCCAAACATCTGAACATCGAAACATCCAAACTCTCGTATTTATAACATTAGTAGGATGAGAACGGAATATACAAAACTTCAAAGGATTAAAGGCCTATTTCCCAAGGTTTTGCTGTATAAAGAACCTTGTAAAATAGGCCTTAAATCCATTGAACCTTATGATCTTGACGATAAAGTCCTATTTGCTTGATCCATGCCCATACTTTCGAACTCCACTGTACTCTAAATGTGCTTTATACATTAGTAATTCAACTCCCCATAATAGCCATAATAGAGCTATAATTAACGTACCGAAGGAGTCATACATCATTAGTATCATTACACCGGAGTCAGGACCTCTTGCTCTCACTCGAATGATCGGCATGTCGATTCTAACTGTACTTACTATAGTCAATCGTAACTTAGGTAATACATATTTATTTATTTATTTCACAAGAACGGTTAATACCAATTACACTTGTGCAAAAGATTCTTAAATTATAAAGCGATTAAGTTCATAAAAGGTATTCACTTAAATATATTACGAACATGTACAAGAACAAGAAGTCTTGAACCTATAATGAGTTATGTAGGTACTCAATAATCAATAATGCATTCATTCATCGCACTAATCATGCACGTGTTATTAAAAAATAGGTTTTATTACAAGTTTTTTTTTTTTAATTTGTATGGTGGTGCGTTGGCCGTCTGGGGTGACCAGCTCCATAAAAATGTAAAAAATAAATCGCGTCACATAAAAATTGCTATTTTTTTCACATTCTACTCTTGATTCTGAACAAACTGTTTTCAAGTTTTGCGTTAATTTATTAACACGTTGTATACCTATCGTTGTATACCTATATGTAGTGTAATAACAGTAACAGATTCAAAACAACGTATTTTTCTCTCAGTAGACAAATGTTCTCCAGTTCCGAGAATATGAAGCAGAAATCCTGAAGTGACAGCAAAGTGGCAGAAGTCGTAAAAACATCGTAAAACACTGCAGAAGTTGCCACTACACTTTTACGTGCATCTTAAAACTTCGGTGGTACAAACTTTTCAACAGATTTTGCTTACATTTTATGGTGTCACTAGTTTTATTACCAAATTAGCGAGTGCTAAGCTAGTGGGTAGGTACTACGTATAATGTTATTAGACTTCAAGTTTGTTAGTTAGCTTTTCAACTTTAAAATCCACATTTTTACCCATACCTACTTCACTTCTACTACCTACTTCATTTGTGCAGTAAAGGTTTGTGGTTTTATTCCTTTCTTAAAATTAAAGGAATCTGTAAATACATTTTAAATCAAAGGAAAAAATGAAACATATAATGCTCTGAGCCGGATTCGAATCGTTAGCAGCGTTACTGCTTAAAAACCAAAATTTACCTGTAAATACGCTCAAAGATTACTACGAAAGCCTAGAATAACCCTACATAAAACCTAGAAACCCTTCACGAAAACACAGGGTGGCTCAAATTAGTTAGTAGAGAACACGGAACCGCCGTCTCATAAACACCCCGTAACAGGCCTGAACAAAATGCTCCCCAATAAATATTTCACGTGCTACGGCTGGCAAGCGATAATGGACCGTATGGCTATAATAATAAGAGGCACTAAGAGAATAGTTCTCTAGTAAACCGTAATTTGTAGGTACTTGGACGAATTCGCTATAAAGTACAGCCACGTCCGGTATGAGCGTTAAAACCTTGTGCAGTGGGAATAAGATTCAGAATCGTGTAGTTTCTTGGATAGCACAGGTTTTCCATTTCCATCCAATTATTATTGGCTTTGCCTGATCTTGTATAAAAAACCCGTTTATTTCAGAAAAAAATAAATGACAATCATGACAATTAGAAGTGGTGATGGTACTTAACTATCAATCTTAAATAACAAAAGATTTTTTTTAATTTAAAGGAGATGCGACCCTATTCTAGTATAATTACATTGTTATTCTAAGTAGTACATTTTAAGTATTACATAACAAGTTTTTTTTTTACAAATATAATTTTACGGAGTTTCTGATACTTTTGGCTTCCTTATTACTAGTTCTAGCAGTACCTGTTTGGGGAATTTATTACATATACGTGGAAGGATATGACTCTCTGTCCGTAGTTATTTCTACTTCTAAAAATCTTTTCTCAAAAATCATCGGCAATGTTGACTTTATTGGTAAAAAATCAGGACGTGAAGTGCATAGTTTATGGTTAGTCAACATTTAAAAAATAAAAAACCTTGCCGGCTCGATTTTGCTCGACTACAATGTTGCATACAAATTCAATTATTTGTCGTCGTACAAACTTTTTAAAAATTTGAAACCGCCATATAAATAAAAGGCATAGGTCCTAAACAGCCAAAATGCAAGATCAGTAGCTGTGACTCATCGCGACTTTTTAGTTGTCTCAAATAACTTATGGCGCTTTCGGAAGAAAAATACACTCCCAACTTATTATTAAAAAAAATAAAAGGCGGCAATGCAAAAAATATTCTGTTTTAACACCTACAGTGGCTAATTCTTTTTACGGAAAATATAGAAAAATGACGTGTAAATTATTCCAGATTTAAAAGAAGCTGCTAGCTCAGTTATTGATTATTTGTTTAAGTGTAATTTGTTGGTAATTTGCAAAGCCAAAATACAGATATCGGAAGGCGTACGACAATTTCTTGAAGCGGCGAGAAGAAATGCATGCCTTATCATTTTCAGAAAATACATTTTTGTTTTCTTGCACAATTTTTGAGAAAAGCACTATATTTGTCTCAGCTGGAAGGGCATTTACTGATGGCTTCGTATTAAATTAAACGGACTCCCAAGGTCGTCCGTTTAAAATTAATACTCAGCCAGCAATTGCCTACTTCCCTTGCTTCGACAATAATGTACTATTGTTATTTGTGGTGCAGAAATTAATATTATTATTACATTCTACAAAAAGATGTGACCACAGACATAACATCGCAATAAGGTGACTGTACAAACCCGCTAAAGTTAACCAGCATTGCAATTTAATTAACATTTACCGTTTCCTTCCTCAATATTTATTTCATTATTCATTTTATCATGCATTCTTACAAACATCTTTTTACCACTCTAGGGAATAAAGCGATCCACCGCACCATAAATTCGTTTTCAATCCAACAAAGACTTATAAGACTAGGTACACCGCTCTATAAAGTCTTTCTTAAACTGAAGAGAAAAGTTATGAAAACCCAATCAATAAATCCGCATTAAAGTCCAATTGCTTCCATTGAATCAATGGCTGAGAACTTCTGTAGCTACTTAGGAAATGTATTACTCGGTTGGTAGCTGGAAATTGGATAATTGAATTTGAGAAAGCATTTAACTACTTTGTGCTTTGTAATTCATTTGGAAAAAAATATATTAACTTTCTACAATGACTTCTTATCTCGACTTTGTCAGAGCGTAATTCGTCAACACAAAACAATTCGCCCACAAACTGGCCACTCCAGTTTGGCGCATTTATTGGACTGTGTTTTGTAATTGTTTATATGAATAAATTATTAAATTAAAATTCAATTAATTAAATTCAATTACAGAACGACGGTGTTTAGAAGACCTCCAGGTCCATCACGTAACACATTGACAATACTGAGATTCCAACGACCAAGACCGATCTTGTTCGCAATATAAGGTCTGAAGTACAAAAAATAACCAACACCAATGTAATTATTTGCCTCTCTACGTAAATTTGTGGAGCTCCTATATATAACTTTATTGTAGTGGCATTTGGTAAAGCATCAGGACATGCAAAAAGATTATTATTGTTACATTTTTGACACAAATTCAGAGCTATCATATGACATGTTCTCTAATTATTCTGGAAAAATTAATAAACATGGAACTAAAAACGTATTCTTAACCTTAAAAAAATATATTTCAGATATACAAAAAATTTTTGATGAATTGGAAAGATCATATTGAGTCCGTTTGCTCCAAATTGGATAGATTTGTTTTTGCACTAAGAAAACTCAGTAGAACAGTTTCTACTGAAGCTTTTTTTTTTGAACCTGACTGTTGCTATAATAGGACGGACCTAATATAGCGGTCGAACTGCGTTGGAGGGTAGCCTGGGGAAAATCCAGGGGAAGCCTCCGGCACGACCACGCGAGGAAGTTTGTACACTGGAATACTCTAAGAGTTTGCGCTCATACATTGGTATGCGCACAGCACTCTGAAGGTACAGCGCGTTTAGGCTATGATATGATATGATTAGTTTAAGGAAGTTAGCCCAAACGAACTTGAGTATTCCACCCGTGTCGCACACCGATAAGTATTATGTAGTATTATCAACGTGTTTTATCTTAACAACTTCAAAAAGGTTGCAAGCAGCGCTCGTTATTTAAGAAATAAGAGATTGCAACCTTTTTAGTACTGGTCGTATGCGGTCGCTGGCTGGTAATAAAAAGTTAAAATAAAAGACGATGACAAATGGTAGTTTTAGGTACTATGATTAAATATTTGTAATTTGTGTAGGTAGGTAAAGCAGATGCACTTAATGTGTTTTAATATTTCATGATTTTGTTATTTCTAACCTGTGTTTAAGTTATTCACCTTCTGCACCGTGTACCTAGCAAAGAGATTTATTAAAAAAAATTGAAAAAACAGAAGTTTTTATATTTATACTCATTTTTTTTATGTTATAGGAGGCAAACGAGCAGACGGATCACCTGATGGTAAGCGATTACCGCCGCCCATGTTGTGCGGTGTTGTGAGTGCGTTGCCGGCCTTTAAGGATGGAGCTCTGGGAACCTTACTCACCATCAGAAACACAACTACCTACGGAATAGGCAGCAGTGCTATTATGGCTGTGGTCTTCTGTAAGGCGGAGGTACTCCCCCAGTCGGGCTGCTCCAGATTCAAGCGTGATGACATTACGCTGTGCCCTACCTCTCTCTCTCTTGCCTGCATATTGCAAATATCGCAGGTGAATCCGTGGTATAAAACATGTCCTGTATCCATTCAGAAAGTCCATTATATGCGCATATGTAAGATTTTTCAAATTGGTCAATTGGTTCCGGAAATGATCCATTGAGTACATGTAAACTTACAAAGCCACAATCTCACATACTTTTTCTCTTTATAATATTAGTATAGACTAGTATAAGTAGATAATTTGGTACAAATTGTAAACACAATCTGAGTGTATGACATTGCTGTCGATCCGTGCGTAATCAAAGTTTTACTCGAGGGTATTATTACGAACTTGCATAAAGATGTTGAACATTGCGAGCAACACCAACAAATATATTTATGCATATCACATAGAAGCCTGGCTACAACACGCGAACGAATCTACTAACGAGTTGGATGTACAAACCATACATCTGATCATTTGTGTACCTTATCTCCTCTTAATAAGTTTCAGAATGCCACTGAATTGTACTCGTCGGTAGATGTAACGTAAATATTAATCAGACGAGCCCGTCGTCTCCCGGCATACAAATATTAGGACGATTTTGCGAGATATGTTATAGAGTTAAAAGGGTTTAGTGTATGTAGTAACATAATATACATAAAAATCAAGCTATATTTACAAAAGGGGTAGGCAGAGCAAATGTAGGTACATTAATTACACTGACCGATTGGCAGCCCATCGCCTACAACATACTAGAATCCTGTTTTCAAAGTCTCTTCTTTTTGAGGAGAGAAAGAGGAAAGGGCTATTTTCACCCGAGAATTATAACACAACAACGTACCTTCCTAGTCAGAATTGCTCACAAATTTATACAATTATTTGCAAACGGGATTCTTCACGACACATACAGCATTTCAGCACTTTCGGTTTCGTAATTCTTAACACTTTTATTTTAACTTATGTGCTCGGATCGTCTAATGTCACTTTTAGACTACAAATTGAGAAAACATACAATCATTCTTAGGATAAGAACTAGGTAGTATAAATTGCCAATACCGCCACGCCACCTATTACCAAAAATCCAAAATTCAAGTATTTACTGTGCAAAACAACCTCAACAAGAGCTTTTTTACATATCAGGGTTTTACAATTACATAGTTATAATAAATTATAAGTGATATAAAAAGAGATGTACAAAAAAATATCTAATTGTCACATTAAAATCTCCTTACACATATATTCTCATATCAAGTACAAAGTACGTTGAATCAGCATCATTAAATTTTACACATTAGTATTGCTGAGCGATAAGCTACTAAAGTATCCAGACATTTATGCTGGTATCCGTAACATATTTCGCGTACGAATGTTACGCGTCAATAAATTTGAATTAACTGGCTTGGCAACGCCAGTGGATGTCAGGTTGTATGATGGTTTAATAAATCAAATCCGAATAGAGTTAGGGGCAAAACGCGTACTGGCAAATGTTACACCACGGTTATTACATGGTACCATGTTAGATTAACAATGCAAGTCTAATTGCTTAAAATGTATTATCCCATTAAAAACATTCCTTGTAAAAAAGGCCAAGTGCCGAAACTCTTCCACCGCAAAAAGTTGTCGCAGAGCCAAGTCTCAGGCATTCTTAGATCTAATTGGCATTAGACCGGTTTCCTCACGATGTTAAGCTAACAGTGAATATTTCGTACATAGGTTCCGAAAAACTCATTGGTACGAGCCGTGATTCGAACCCACGGCCGCCTCTTGACAGCTGCATGCCTGAACCACTAGGCTACCGTAGCGTATAATATGTAGTCATCAACATTCAGCGAAGTTAAGCGAACAGAGTTTTTGAAACAATATAATGCATCTCTTTATAATAATATGGTTTTAAAAAATACGAATAGTAATCTTGACGCTTTCTACAGCGAGATCAGTGATTCGAAACATGATTAAGCAATTTTCGCTCGATAGAAACAAAACACGAACTATCTAAAATGCACTTAAAATATTCAACTACGTCTAAAATGCACTTAAAATATTCAAATATTAAATATTTTAACAAATTATGCACAAAAGCTAAAAATATTAAAATTGCTTCTAAAAATCGGCAATATCATGTTTGAAATAATTCAATGATTACTTTTTAATTTGTCAACTTAAACGGCCAAAAAGTTACAATTAAAAAACATGATATCCGCGCTTCCGAGCACGCACTTCCACCTCGCCCACGCTTATGCTCAGTGAGAGGGAGAGAAGATCTGAACCTACGGCGCCTTAAAAAATACAGTACTGGTTTGGTTGCATGCAACATCTTACACTTTTTAAAATCAGCTAAAAACGAAACTGGACTGTTCTAAAGTCGCCTTATAGACTTCTAAATCGGATCAATGACAGGCTGTTATATGCGACAACCAGGCCCAACGGCCTTACGCGCCTTCCAAACCATAGTACTCGTAGTTCCCAGTTCGTAACCAACCACAAAACGATCACTTACCAAAGAACGGCCACCATTCAGCGAGCGTCACTACTTTTAGGACTTTCGTGTCTCTGTCTTTCCAAATCAGAATGACAGAGACATTTAACATATAAACACGTTAACCGTGAATGAGTAACCGTTGGGGCCTATCATTTGTAATATTTAATACTATCTATGCGTGTGTTTGTGAGTAAATATTATCTTTCTTTCGTTATTTTTTAATTTATTTCCGTCTTTCTTTCTATCTAACACGTTAAACAATATTTTTTTTATTCTATTCTATTCTTTTCTATTCTAGGCCTGATGCAAGGATACATGCCACTGTTTTATGATATGCTTCTAATTCTAAACCTTCCGGGAGTATTCCGTTCGCCATCGATCTACTGTCCCGCTGTCGCATTAATCAAAACACTCAAATAAACCTAATTAATGCCAACATGGCAGCTGGTGAGGATAATTAATTGCTCATACATTTTCGATATTCACATTGATTCGGCAATTATGCTGCTATTCAGCTAAATGTCCGGCTTTTGATTGATAACCTAATGTTATTTAGTATTTCGACAGTACAGTAGAATGTTATTTAGCAGTCGCGACCTGAGTCGACAAATCAAATAAAATGTTGTTCATTAGGTAAACTAATAATGTAAGTAACTTACCTACATATTTTGAAGTACATCTAGATGTCCTCACTCGCTGCTCACATAGGATTTGTTTCTTCTTTTGTTTGTGCATTGTTATTTTGATATATTCCATACTGTAATATTTTGTATCACATACTGTGCAATGTCATCATTATAGCGTGTATTGTGAAACATATTATTATACTCAGTTTCTATTTGCGAGTTCCTATAATTGGCTCTGTATTGCTATTTATAAAGTTAAGTGAATATTTCATAGCTGTTGCAATTCCTTGTATAAATAAATAAAAGAAATAAATACAATAAAATAAAATGTTGATACGCCAATGCAATGTGTTAAATTATTCCCGATTAAACGACATATGTACGAGTATTATGTTAGAGTATCTAGTGAATACTTTAACATTCTGTCGACTGAGATTGTAGCGATACCGCTATCTGAGCAAACAGTCTTATCACTTAAATACCTAAATATATAGAAAACTTAATATTAACTTACATATTTACAAACCTATAATCTATAATGGAATAACATTAAAAACTAAGGTTCCTTAACGCTTGGTGCAACCTAAACGCGCCAAGTAGTTTCTTTGCTATTAAAAGAACACAGGAGTCTTATTAGGTGACAATCAGAGAGTCATTGGTATACGTCACGTGCGGGGGAGTGAGGAGTGCGGAGGAGAGTGCCGGCCCCGCCATTTGAAGATACGGCCGTGTAACTGAGTGGTCGCTAACCCACTCATGGGCCTTATATTATAAGTTCCTTTGTCCGGACATAGCGCTTATCGCCATGTGCCTGGAACAAAATAATTAATAATTAAATGTAATTTTTATAAGTAATTGTGAGTGAGTGTTGTCCCCGACTAGGTGAGTGTTGCAAATTATTTATGTGTAACAAATATTAATGTCAATCAGTAGATAGTTTATCATGCCTAACATCTAATTATGCTTACCTTTAGTTATAATGCATTATTGTGGCTGCGTACTGCAACATAAGAATTCCTTTGTCCGTTGTAGCTTGTAGCGTAATGAAAAAATACCCACTTGCCTAAAAAGTAAAACCATGATTAGTAATTTCGTAATAATTAAGAATATAATAAAGTTAATCATAAATTAGTATACTGAGCTGCTCTGAAACACATTTCTACACCTTTTGTGATATTTTCCGAATTGCGGAAAATAAGTAAATTTACATTTTAATCGCACAGTATGTACTTACTTGCTGCATTAAGCTGATTTTGTATGCTGCTTCCACATCAACGATCACTATTTAATGCTTTTACTCGTAGTTAGCCCTCCTTGCTATTAGCGCTTCCGATCTACGCTTTCTCTTCGCGGCGCCGAATGTTGCAGGCAGTAACACTAAATCAGACTTTCCGCTAAACGACCAAAACGGAAATTTCCAGGGGGATTTGGTACCAGCGTCGAGAGAAGAGGCTGGGAGTGCTGCTACGATGTTGTAAGCCCCGGCCATTCCAGAACGTTCCCGGCTACCCGTGACGTCACTACATCGCCCTTTATTCACCGCACCGGGTGCAGCGCACGCAGCAGGGAAGTGGCACTCTGAACGACCAGTGCAAGTGAAGATGGTTCATTTTCAATTGTAAAATTTAGTACTCACGCCCTGAGAAACTTAGCTTAAATCTACCCACATTTTGGCAACAACGTTTTTAAATTGTTTTTTTAATTATAGAAGCTTATCTTAAATTCTGTTTTATTTCACACGCAACCAAAACCGTGACAGTGGCGCCCAATTATTAGGTATTTTACTGAACCGTACTCACTTGCACTTGTTTGTAGTATTATCTAGTAATCGTTGGTGTTGGTTGCTCTAGCTTTAAGTCTATAAGTGTGGTCATCAAAAGAGCTGTTTTTAAATTTAATTGCATGTTACCGTGCCTACCCACGGGTACTTCATTACTATTATTATTCCTAGTGAGCATGTTTTGGTGACCGATACTTTTAATTAATCTTTCTAGCTAAGCTAATTGGAATAAATGATTTCTGCTAGTATTAGTTGTATGATAGTTTTATTTCTGTAATTGCAACACACATCTACGAAGGAACATGTCTTATAAAATAAAGTATTTGTCTTTGCAAAAAGCTGAATTGGAGTATGAGGTAGGCGTAAGGGGAGGTTCTGTCGGGGAGAATGTTCAGGATCTCAGAAAACAGATTGTAAAATTAGCTCCTGAGCACCCGCCTGAGGACGTTTTGGAGTCACATTTAGAGGCAAGCGTTGATTTGGCGCAGGTTAAGGATACTCTCTCCAAAACTAATGAATACATCAACAATCTTAAATCTAGATATGATAAGAATGTTTACTCACGAACTGAGACTATATTGCACCATGTCTATTACCGGCTCATTAGAATTAATAGAGCGGATGCCGATGACTCCATTTACATAGAAAACTCTCAAGTTTTTAGGCAACAGTTTCAGGAGCTTAAAAGGTTGAAAGTTGAGGCACCGTCGACTTCATCTAATTCCGAACCGTTGGCAGATCTCATTACAGTAAATTGTGAGAAGAGGCTAGCTTCTGATGTCGTTGGTAAACTTAAATATTCGGGAAAATCATGCGTCAGGTCATTCATCCAGAGAGCGGAAGAGTTGGTGGTGTCAAGGGGTATGTCTAAAGATAAACTGCTAACGTTTGCTTACGAGATATTTACGGATGATGCTCTTCACTGGTTCAGATGCATTAAGGACAGGGTAGAGACCTGGGATGACCTGGTTAGGCTGCTTAGGCAGGACTTCAGTCAGGCGGACTATGACTACCGTTTACTGGCAGAGATTAGGATGCGTACACAAGGCGAGCAAGAGAATATCAGCATCTACATTTCTATTATGCATGGTATGTTTTCTAGGCTCAATAAACCGCTATCCGAAGAAGATATGTTGGAGATCATACTACATAACATTAGACCCATATATGCTAGCGTTTTGGCGTCGTCTCCTAACATCATCAGCATTAACTCACTTAGGGATCTATGCCGTAGCTATGAAAACATACAGGCTCGTATGGCGCAATTTCGCGAACCACCTAAGGTGACGTTGGAGACTGTGGCTCGGGAATTTGCGTATAGCCGGCCATCAACTAGTACTTCATTTGGCCGTAACTGAACTACTAATGGTTACAATTCCTACAACCAAAGACACGATTTTGGTGACAAATCGAGGAACTACAGATCCTATGCAAATAACGGTAATGGCAATTACGTGAATAAAAGATACTCTGACCAATCACGGAACATGGGTGTCAATGCTTTGGTTGCCCACTTAAATACTAATACTAAAAAACTATATTGTCCAAGATGCCGCGTGGATACCCACTCATTAGGTCAATGTCAGAAACCACATTTTGCAATTTGTTTCAAATGTGGTAAGGAAGGCGTTCGCTATCCGGATTGTCTAGAATGCAACCCCGCCAATAAAAAAAACTAGGTAAAGTGGATTGCAGAGGCACGGTGTCCGTGAATGAAGGAGAAGTAGCACCTAAATTTGATAGCTTAGAATGGTCTAACTGGCTTAAGTTCATTTCCGATTTCTTCTCGTGCTACTCTGTCTCTTCAATCCACAACTCAGATAGTAACTATTCTCGGCCTCACGTTGCTGTGGAACTACGGGATAAGGCACTAATTGGTTTGTTGGATACCGGTTGTGCTGTAAGCTTGCTGGGTAACGGCGCTCATAATTATTTCACAGATTCAGGTTCTATCCTACAACAAGGCAAACCACTACAACTTACGGCTGCTGGTGGCCAAACTCTAACAAGTATTGGTTTCTTGTATTTGCCTGTCACATTTTAAGATCAGACCCATATTCTAGAAGTTCATGTCGTTCCGGGAATACAAAACTCATTAATCCTTGGCATGGATTTTTGGAACAGCTTCGGGCTATTTCCAAAAAACTTAGCAAGTGTGATAATGCGGTCAGAAACTGAAGTTGCCCTTGCTGATCTAGTAGTGCGTCAGGATGTAAATGTTTGTGGTTACGATCATTTGACTAAAGATCAAAGGGTCACGACTGACCACATTATTTCACAGTTTCACGACATTTCTTATGAAAAGCGAGGTCTAGAGAGGACTTCACTAATCACGCATTCTATTGACACTGGGGATGCTGCCCCCATACGTCAACGTTATTACAGAATGCCACTAGAAAAACAACGGATTTTAATTGAACAACTTGATATAATGCTCAAGGAGGGAGTTGTTGAGCCCTGCGAGAGTGGGTGGTCCTCACCTGTGCTACTAACACCTATAAAGAACGGACAATTGAGATTTTGCTTGGATAGTCGTAAGTTAAATGCTGTTACAAAAAAGGACGCTTATAGCTTACCCTACATTTCAGAAATTCTGGACAATCTGCGTGATGCCAAATACCTAACCAGCCTAGATTTGTCTAAAAGTTTCTGGCAGATACTGATTAGAGACGAGGATAGATGCAAGACCAGTTTTTACATACCAACTCGTGGGACTTTTTGTTTTAAATCAATGCCGTTCGGCTTAACAAATGCCCCAGCTACACAGCAACGTCTGGTTGATCAGTTATTCTACGGCCCAGAATTTGAGCACAAAGTCTTTGTTTATATCGACGATATAATAATCGTATCACCTACGTTTGAAGAACACATATCTCTTCTGGTACGTGTCAGGGACAAACTTAAGACTGCTAACTTAACCATCAACTTCGAGAAAAGTCAGTTTTTCAGGAAACAGCTGAAATATTTAGGTTACGTTGTCGACTCTAACGGGTTACACGCTGATCCTGAAAAGGTGGAAGCAATCGTGAGCTATCCAACTCCAAAGAATCGTAAGGAGGTCCGCCGATTCTTGGGAACTGCTTCTTGGTACCGAAGATTCATACCAAATTTCAGTTCTCTTGCTTCACCATTAAATAAACTTACCTCGCAAGCAAAAACTGCTCCTCCATTTAGTTGGTCTATAGAGGCGGACGTGGCCTTTAAATCCCTAAAAAAATGCCTTATCTCCACCCCAGTACTAGCATGTCCCGACTACTCAAAACATTTCGAGGTATCTACTGACGCTAGTTACGTAGGTATTGGAGCGGTCCTTACACAAACTATTGATGGCACCGAAAATCATGCAAATCACGCAACACTAGGAACAATGGGACGTCCTAAGGAATGCTGCAGACCTTTTCAGATGATCAGTACGGATCTAGTGGGTCCCCTACCATCGTCTAGAAAACAAAATACCTTCCTACTAGTAGTCACCTGCTGTTTCTCTAAATATTGCCTTCTCTTTCCCATAAGACGTGCGACAGCGGAAATAATTTCTCACATCCTTGAGGATCAAGTGTTTCTTGTCCATGGCATTCCCAAAACTGTGCTAATGGATAACGGGAAACAGTTTGTAAGTAACACCTTGAAAGTTTTATTTGCTAAATACAGAATTCCTGACGTCAGATATACACCTAAATACAGCCCGCAAATTAATTTAGTGGAACGTTATAATAAGTCCACACTTACAGCCATTTCCTCTTTTATAGAAAATGACGATCACAGGTCTTGGGACACTGACGTTTCGAAAATCCAGTTTGCCATAAATTCATCCACAAACGAAGTTACTGGCTTCACCCCATCTTTCCTAGTACATGGTAGGGAATTGACAACTTGTGGCTCCCACTATCTAGACGTTGACTGCGTAAATGATATAATATTCTCGCCGAGAGATGAATATGCCGAAAATCTAGGAGCACTTCGGAAGGTTTTTGATCAGGTACAATGCTCGTTATTCAAAGCGCATTCTAGAAACTGTACTTACTATAACTTACGGAGAAAGCAGGCGGAATTTAATGTAGGTGACTATGTTTGGAAACGTACGTACTATCAGAGCGACAAAGACAGCAGCTTCGCTAAGAAACTGGCACCAAAATATGTCAAATGTCTGGTTATTGCAAAGAAATCTCCTTTGGTGTACGTTCTTCAAAATATGCAGGGTAACAACATAGGCGATTGGCACATAAAAGACTTTAAGCTAACTAATTATAATATTTAAGTAAAAGGGTAATCTCTTATAATGTAACAACTGTGGTCTCATATTAAAAATAAATGTTCAAATTACACCCTAATGGAATGCTGCTCCATTCAGGGATTTCAATGCGAACTCTATTATGATTATTATAATTTATGATTAAGTTGCCATATAATATAAATTTTGGAAGTGAAAATTATAATTATAGGTAATAATGGTTGATAATGCAGTTCAAAATGCTGTCTTATTTATAAATATCGAAAGTAATTACATAAATGATTACTTCGAGTATTATTAATGCTAATTATGAGGTTCATGTTCTTAATTGTTGTATATACTTCGTCACGAAGCAAACAACGAATTATATTATTGCACTAATACGGTACTACCTACCGATGTTAGAAATATCTTGTGTAATTTGGAGAAAATTCTAATATAAGATCATCACGTATAAACTGTGCTATCCTTAGCTATTAGTGAGTACTTTGTATAATGAGCAAATACTCTGCGAAGTAGAGGCTGAACACATTACTAAATATGTTACGGCGATATGAGAGACGATGACTGCAGGAACGGTATGAGTGAGTGAAGTATGTTGTAGATGAATAAAAGGAACTAGTAGCTACTGAGTCGGTATAGACAAGGAGGATTTCACCAAGGCAAAATCCTACCCAAACAAAGGGGGTATGTAGCGATACCGCTATCTGAGCAAACAGTCTTATCACTTAAATACCTAAATATATAGAAAACTTAATATTAACTTACATATTTACAAACCTATAATCTATAATGGAATAACATTAAAAACTAAGGTTCCTTAACGCTTGGTGCAACCTAAACGCGCCAAGTAGTTTCTTTGCTATTAAAAGAACACAGGAGTCTTATTAGGTGACAATCAGAGAGTCATTGGTATACGTCACGTGCGGGGGAGTGCGTTGACGACCGCTTTAGCCTAGTTGGTAGTGACCCTGCCTATGAAGCAAGAGGTCCTGGGTTCGAATCCCGGTAAGGGCAAACATTTATGTGATGAGCATGAATATTTGTTTCTGAGTCATGGATATTGTCTATGTATTTAAGTATTTATATCCATTATATATATCGTCGTCTAGTACCCATAACACAAGCCTTACTGAGCTTACTATGGGACTAGGTCGATTTGTGTAAGATTGTCTCCTTATATCCTTATATTTATTTATTTTCAATTGTAAAATTTAGTACTCACGCCCTGAGAAACTTAGTTTAAATCTACCCCAATCTACAACAACGTTTTTAAATTGTTTTTTTAATTATAGAAGCTTATCTTAAATTCTGTTTTATTTCACACGCAACTAAAACCGTGACAAGATCTCAAAGATAAGCCCTTTGGTCTATACAATACCTCAATCCATATAGCATTCTAATTCTCGTTTGTTTGCTTATCTAGGAAACCAAACGGAAATATTGTACTAGTTTTAGTTATTTCGATCGTTAAATGCTTCTTCAAACTCGGGGTTTGCCAGCGGGGGTCCGCACCATAAATAGGTGTAAAATTAATGGACTGTACCTGGTACACCACGCTGCGCTCTCGCACGCAAATAATCGACATAGATCGGAAAGCGGCTAAGTTGAAGTGGGATTGAGCTGGTGCATGCCAAGTTAGCTGCGGGCCTGCTGCGTCGCCATTTTGAGCTGTCGGGCTGCCATTCAGAGATCGCCACTGAATGGCAACCCGTCAGCTCAAAACGGCGGACCTCGGTGGTGATGGCGGGACGAGAAAGGCTCCTTTTTAAAGGCAATCTTTTAATAATTTACTTTAAAAACAAAGTTTTAACCGACTTCAATTTAGTACTCCGCCAAGCCGAGAACATTTCCACTTTTTTTACAATTTACCACAAGAACTGATTTCCGATAGCAAATGCGTTGATTACTATAGAAAAAAACCGAATCGCTGTGTGTGGGCCTATAATATTTGAGGACTTCCGTCGATTCCCCAAGATCATCACCAATGGCACTTCATTAGTTCCTATTTAACGGAATCTTATCAGAACCTATGACCTGTGTGATGTGATTTGCACTTTTAGTACATAATTGAGGAATTCGATAAGTCATTGTGGTCTTCATCATCAATTCCTCGCCACCAAATTTTTGATTTCCGGATGTAAATACACGAGTTATAATAGAAAATACCAAAATTACTACACGCGTGCCTAATAATATTGAGGAGTTCCCTCAATTCCTCATGGATCCCATCATCTAACTGAATTTTGAAAAAAATGGGACTCACCTGGAAGCATATACATACAAACGAAAAAAAATCGAATCGTCTCATCAATGACGGAGTTCTGAGGTAACAAACATTGAAAAAAAAAAGATAAAATCAATTTTAAAAAAATACAACCGAATTGAGAATCTCCTCCTTTCTTTTGAAGTCTGTTAAAAAGGAGTTTTACCAGCGGCTGTTCGGGATCGGGATACCTGGAAACGAATGCGGAACCCTTTGACCAGCAGTGGGTCAAAGGCACCTAATAATAAAAGTGCTTCTCAAACGTAACAATACAGTTTCTTTTGCGTTTCACATTACGATTTACCTTTTCTCTTTTTTCTAACTTGGGCCCCCAAGGGGCCCTTAACTAATTGCTAATGACACATACAAGAGTATGACATTACGATTAACTCATGACTTGTCTAATCTTACCATGTTTATAATCCAAACTCAAGTAAAGAAATCTGGTATCAAATTACCGCAAATCCATTCCACCTGACCAAATGAGGAAGTTGCCTTGACGACCTTAGAAAAAACGTGAAGTGTACTCTTGTTAAATAACTGGCAATTTTGCTCAGACAACACAAATGACAACTTATAGCTCTGCATCATCATGACATTGAAGAAAAGTATGATTGCATATAATTATGTAAAAACGACTGACGGTTTACTATTATTCTGGTAAATACGATGGATTTGCCAAAGTCACCGGAAATCAAAATACAGTCAGCATCAAATGTAGCTTCGCAAACGAAGACTGCAAAAGTTTTTATTAAAAGGGAATAAGAACTTTTGACGTCTTCGATTGTGTAGGTACAACCGCCGATAGGACGTCCTACGTAGCTACTGACCCCCTTTTTCATGAAACCCTGTTAACTAAAATGTGTTTTGCCCTTTCCCACAAACACCTCTGTTTAAGTGACGGATAAAGATGAACAATTTTTTTTATAGGTGTGATGTTTTTTTTTTAATTTGGCCATAAGTTTATCTCTTTTTAGGGTTCCGTAGGGGTCTATATCGGGTGGCATAAAATTGTTGGTCCTACTATTTTGTCACATACCAACTTTATGCCGAATAACGTTTGGCATAAACATTGTTGTGCATATTTTTTATTTGCCGAAATTGTTGTTCCTAATATCGATTGTCCTAAATATTTATTGTCCGAATGTTTATTGTGTCGAAGTTTTTTTTTAGAATGATTGATGTGCATAACTTTAATGTTACTAATATTTAATGTTCTAAAAATGTTGCATAATCTAAATGTTAGTTGGATCTGATCAGAATTGCCTATTACTTAAATTACTTATGACCCGCCCTCATGTCGATTGAGCCCCGCTTCGCGGGGCCCCTATTTCTGCTCTGAGGGACAAAAGGCAACTAACGAACCTATCTCATTGATCTAAATGAAGGTTGGCTCTGCTGAGAATTGCCTAATACTTGAATAAGCTATGACCCGCCCTCATGTCGACGGAGCCCCGCATCGCGGGGCCCCTATTTCTGGTCTGAGGGATGAAAGGCAACTAACGAACCTATCTTATTTATCCAGATGTAGGTCGGGTCTGCTCAGAGTTTAAAAATAGTATAAAATTTAAGAACAAAATAGTATAGGTGGTTTAGCTAATTTAATAATAGGCAAAATAATTACTATGACAATGAAAATTAGGACTATTACTTTTTAAGTAATTCGATGTTCGAGTAATCAATATTAGGACAAACATACTTTAGAACTTTTAAATGTGTATGCGCAAAAATGAATAGGCTAAATAAGTAGTATGCCACTCAACATTATGCCAAACATTCTCGGCCAAAAGTTTGTAGGACGATCAACATTATGCGATACGACAGGCACCCGTTCCGTAGTCGACTAGGAACCCTTATAGTTTCGCTATGTCTGTCCGTCCGTCCGCGGATAATCTCGGTAACCGTTAGCACTAGAAAGCTGAAACTTGGTACTAATATGTATATCAATCACGCCGACAAAGTGGTAAAATAAAAAGTGGAAAAAAATGTTTTATTAGGGTACCTCCCCTACACGTAAAGTGGGGAGTGATTTTTTTTTCATTTCAACCCTAACATGTGATATATTGTTGGATAGTTATTCAAAAATGAATAGGGGTTTACAACATTTTTTTTTTTCATTTATTTATTAGCTTCAAATTGCAGGATACAATTTTACCTGTAGGGTGTCGCTAAATATTAATTACAAACTAAGGATTAATACATTAGTTAACAAATTACATTAGTCAATTAACATTGTACAATAGTTAATTAATTAATTAATAATCATTATAATAATTATACAATTCATTTAGGTTATAAGGACGTAATACATTAATTTACAAATTACATTAATTGTCAATTTACATTCTACAATAATTAATTAATTAATTAATAATCATTACAATAATTATAAAATTCATTTCGGACATCTAAATTAATTTACAAATTACATGAATAGTCATTTTATATTCTACAAATACTACTAAGCATTACGATAATAATAAAATTCATTCATTCATGTATTAAGATTATAAAATTCATTTAGGTTATAAGGAAATAATTCAATCAAGTGTTTCTTCAATGCAGTTACAAATTTAGAGTATGGCAGGGACTTTATTGTGCTTGGCAAGGCATTATACACTTTTGCTGCAACAAACCTAGTGCATTTCCTAAACCCCGCCGTTCTGGCAACAGGCACTTGAACGTCCAGTGCGAATATATTATTTAATCTGTCGCTTCTAAAGTCTACCTTCGCAGGAAATTTTTGAGGATATCGCTTTACTAATTTACAAAGTTCCATTATATATAGCGAAGTCAGGGTTGGAATTTCTAATTTTTTAAAGGAATTTCTACATGACACGCGATTTGACTTAATACCGTCCAAAATACGCACGCATCTTTTTTGCACCTGAATAGTCGGTCCCAGTCTGTACATCCACCCCAAATAGGCAACCCGTATAGGATGTGGGATTGAACAAAGGCATAATACGCTTGGACTGCGGCGGTTCTTATTGAAAACCTTGCTAGGGCTCTTAAGGCGAACGTGAAACTACTGAGCTTGCTGGCAATATAATCAACATGTTTCTTCCATGTTTGATTGCTATCAATATACACGCCAAGAAATTTTGTGTCGTCTACAACTTCAACTGTATCATTATTTAATGTAACATCAAATTTTACTTGGTCAGTCCTATAATTTCTAAAATGAATAAACTTAGTTATACTTAAATTGGTAGATAGGTTCATGCCATGAAGCCAGTTAATTACGTTTGTAAGGGTGTTTTTGAGTCACTAAGATTATGAATGGCATTACGCTTAAACCTAAATAGAATAGTAATGTCATCAGCAAACATGATTAACTTATGAGATAACAGTCTGGGTAAAAAATTAACATAAAGAAGGAACAGGATGGGCCCGAGGATGCTCCCCTGTGGGACACCGTATTCCAAACAGGCACTATTTGATTTATAATCCACCACGGAGTGGGATTTATGATCCAAGGTTGAGACTATAACAGATTGCTCACGGTGCTTAAGGTATGATTCAAACCACTTATTGTTTACTCCACGAATACCATATCGATTTAGAACGTCTAACATAATGTCATGATTAACAACACAATCGAATGCTTTAGATAGATCTAACAGGATAGCTATCACATTGTTTTGTTGATTTAAGGCTTCAGAGACGAAATCAGTCATATAAAACAAGCCATCTGTCGTTGAGACTCCTCTTTGAAAACCGAACTGCTCAGAAGCTATGATTTTACGAGAAACCATATATGAATATAGGCGATTTGCCATTACTTTCTCATAAATCTTAGAAAATATTGTAAGAAGAGCTATTGGCCTGTAATTACTAGCTTGTAGTTTACTTCCCTGCTTATGTAAAGGCTTAATGTTTGCTATCTTCAATCTAGCCGGGAATATTCCATCAGATAGGGAGAGATTAATAATGAATAAAAGTGGTGGTAATATTTCATAGGCGATACATTTTACAACTTTGGGCGGAATTCCGTCAGATCCACTGGCCTTCTTATTTTTAAGACTCGATATAACATGAAGCAGTTCATTCTTACTTACTGGCGTAACAAACATCGTGCTAGATTCATAGGATGGCAGAGCCGGTTTTGATCTCGTAGAAGGATTATTTCTACAGTTTTCCACCACAGAGCTGAAGTAATTGTTGAAAATATCTGGGGCTTCACAATTTGAGTTTGCCGTTTTCCCTCCATCTGAGAGTCCTATGTAATCTGAGTCACAGTTAAATCCATGTTTAGACATCTTCATGTTTTCATTAATGAGTTGCCAAGTGGCTCGTACCTTATTTTTAGAGTTAGTTATCCTACTCTCATTATTTTTTCTCTTAGAAACAGCTATAACTCTTTTAAGTAAGGCATTGTATGATTTATAGTATAAATCATTTTTGATAATATTAATATTTTTGGAGATAATCGCTCCAGAAGTAAACCCCCCTCTAACTTTTGAACCATAAGTTTTAAAAATATGAAAAAAATCTCAAAAGTACAACTCTCAAAAATCTCAACTTTATAAAAACTTTCTAGGAAAATTATTTTGAACTTGATAGGTTAATAGTTTTTGAAAAAAATTACAAAATAATTTCGGAACTAAGTTTGTAATTTAACCGTATAAGAAGGTGTTTATTGTACCTATAATTTCTACAAAATCACAATGAAATGACGTGCTTTCAAATAAAGTAAAAACGGTAAAATCGGTTCACGCAATAAAGAATTATGCCATAAAAATCATCTTCCATACTTTAAGCTCGCGCGCAATAGTTTACTTAATTTGCCGATAGATGTCGCTGTACGCGGAACGCTCATATCGTACATGGCGGTGTTAAGATTTTTACTGATTGAATGGGGTCGGAGCATGCATTAGGTCGGAAATTTGTCGTGCTCGAATTGTCTTAGTAGTCTTTGGTCGTTCGTTGTCTAATAATAAAATTGTTCGCTAAGTATTGCTTGTATTGTTCGCTAAGTAGGTATTGCTTGTTTAACGCTTAAGTGGGGACACTTACTGTGACGGACGGAAAACTACGGAACCCTACACTGAGCGTGGCCCGACACGCTCTTGGCCGGTTTTATTTTTATTATAGCACTATGAGTATATAACACTAAAGAAAAGTTAAGTGTATAACTAATATGTCTTCAACATCTCTGCTACTGAGACTATAAAATATAATAAAAATAGAAAGCCCTCTTATTTCTTGCTTTGTTGGGTAGGTACAATCAAGGAATTTAATTTCCTACCCATTTTGTTGAAATGTTGTTAGGCATTCACGATGCATTAAGGTCGAAATTTTCATTTCAGTATTGATATGTCAATTCAATACCTATTATTTGTCACTGCACATTACAGATAACCTCTTTGCGAAGTCATTTACTTATCTAATAAATAATTAAACACATGTCAGTTGATGTCAATGTCAATCGAGAAAATTGTGAAATAATTTTCAAATACGAAATTAATTTGAAAAATAATAAAATGCTTGCAGCAAACCGTGAAGTATTGCGAGCTCAAATAGTGGAATTACACCAGGAAGGAGTAGGGATTCATGAAATAACACGTCGGTTAAATGTGAGTAGGGAAATTGCAAGAGTGAAAGCGAAATATAATTATGGCGTATTTTGTTAGATTTTCGATTACTGTCATCCATTTTTAGCAGTGCCTTGACGTTTTACAGTTCACCATGTCAACGTTATTTAATTAATCATATCAGTTGCCTATTAACACAAACAAATGCGTCTGATATGTCAAGTAACGTGCTTAGATAGCTCTTATGATGACTGTTTGCTATACAATATTGAACCTTAGGTGGGTAGGAATTTAAATTCCTTGCCTACCTACATTTTTACAAAAAAATAATGCGTGTTACTGAGACTATATAAAAGTAAAAAGGTAAAAGAATATGTATCCTAAGCGTACAGAATAAGATCCTATATTTCAACAATAAGAAAAAAAAAGCAAAAGGTTGCCTCGTTCACCGACACTCGAAGACGAACTTCACGAACAGTTTACCAGCATCGTATCCGATGGACCACCGCAACACCGGAACCGTAGATTTTGACAATGTCATTTGTCTAAATAAGTAGCCACCTGTCATGTCGAGAAAAAACCCAAATCATCTGAGTTGGTTGAAATAAATCGCTCTAGCTATGAACCTATAATACTCAGGACAGCGAGCTGGTAGCATACAAATCTGGATAAGTGTGACAGAAAGAGGAATATCCTTAATGTTCCTTGTCATAGTTCCACTTTTTTTTATTTGCCACAACTGATTTAGTATGAAGTTGTGGCAAGTCATCAGCCATTTTAAGACCATTCTTAATATAGCTGCACAGGAGCCTTTCCGTCCCTCACTGTGGCAACACGTACAGCCTGTCCTGAGTATTATAGGTCCCTGGCTGTAACTCATTAAACACACACACAATTCATTAATACTAAAACCATGGTAAAATTTTCTATACATTGGCGCAAACGACATTAAAAATTGTTGTAGTAGTTTTCGATTTTATCAATCATACATACAGACGTACGCGGCCGTTGACTTTGTTTTATAATATGTATGTATGTTTGTATGTATAAAAGATAGATGTATAGATAACTTAAGGGGATGCCTTGATTCAAGTCGACCGCGCCCTCTAGACAGAGACGCTTATACCTTCTGCGCACGAGAAAAAGAGAGCAACACTCTTCGGGAAAGGCTTCTTGGACAAATTTCGATAAATATCACAGATTACAGAGAAAAGCAGATAGGCCCTAATAAATTGAACGGTTTCTATACATCCGATCTCTTCTCACTTATGTACTGAACGCCGAGTAAGAAAGGGGTAGAACCATGTTATCTGACAGGTCTTCAGACGTCATTGTCTCCGCTTTCTCGCTCGCACGATGTAATTCGCTCTCTCGCTCGCTCGAGATTTAGTGCACAGAAAGATATTTTCTTACAAGTTATCGATATCGATATTTACTGTTAATAAATTCGTAATATGCGATACTCGTAAGTAAATTGTATCTCTATCCATACTATGCAAAAATTAATATGGTACTTACCAAATAGAAAACAAAAACCATTACACGACTACGAATATAATAAACTGCATTCATGTTTCATATGTTCGCTACAAATGAAATTATGCAAATACATAGGTAGTCAGACGAGATACTTTTTAAGTCTCACTATTTTGTGGATCTTTAGTGGAACACATTTATTTTTAACCGACTTCTGAAACTTATCAATTCCGCTGGCTCTTTATTTTTTTATGTATGTTCCTCGATTACTCTTAGACGCCTGGACCGATAAGAATGGTGTTTTGTTAGAAAAGGTGGTCCTAGGCAGGTCAGGATCTGAAGATGGGATCCTGGAGAAAACCAGGGCAATCTTCAAATCTTATTTTGAAACGATTTGGGTACTTTGAAATCGTGCATTTGCTTTCAGAAAGCAGTTCATGCGGTAATATGGAATGTGGCTTCGTGAAGTATTGATTTGAAGTCGATTAAAACTTTGTTTTTAAAGTAAGCTAACACAAAATAACAACGCAATTATATTCCTGAAAATATCTCATTTTAATAAGAAAGTTACATCGAATGCTTTAAATAATAAATATCCAATTATATAGAACCTTTTGCAATCAGTAAACTTGCATCACCTGAAGAGGCAATGCAGATGTCTTAGGTATTGTATCTGGTAGCCTTTCATTACTGCTCAGCATCATTTTGTTGTAGTTGCCTTCTAATTGTTGATCCTGGTGAGATCCCTGCATTAAATACAGTAACGAAAACATTATTATACAATCTCTATCAGTTGACCTGCTTAAATATGAACAGGTAAACAACAAACCGACACAGAGTTACTTTCGCATGTATAATATATATTATAGTAGTTATGGATATATAAAGAAAATCAATGTACTAATACAAATTCTTTGCATATACAAAACTTAAATGAAACGAACTCATCTGGAGGGACCTCAGAAATGTCAAGTAATAAAATAAATAAAACTCACTATACCAACTTACCTCAAGCGGCCTCTGAAAAACTGTAGGTATCGCATCTGGCAGCAAGTGTTTTATGTTTTTAATAATAACGAAATAGTAAGTTTCGAAATGTTTCGAACATATTCATGGTGTTTTTTCGGCGTCCAATTATTGCGCCCTACTGCGTCAATCCATTTTTTTCGAAGATTATTATTTACCGGAAACCTGAAGTTAACAGTTAAGACATGTAACATCAAAATATTTTGTCTAAACGCCTACATGAATAATTCATGTCGACGAAATATCGATATATACATGGTAACAACACTACCCATGTTTACGACAGTTGTATTTTTACTAAAAATCCCAAAAATATCAAGTTTGATCCATGTAAAAAGTACTTATCGGATAGTATCAAGCATCTGCTGTAATCCCAGACCATTATATTGCGTAATGTACATGAAATATTTGAAAAATAACCAAATGATTCTTACCGATGAAATCCGATTGTTTCTCCGGTCTTTTTTAACAATCTAGCGTAACTTCGGCAGTACGGAACTGCACAAGCCATTGTGCCACTTCATACAACTTAAATCATTAACTTATTACAGAAATATTTAGTTTTTCAACACAATATTCTTGAAATAACCAACTTTCCTCAAGATTCACAAGAGATTTGACGTTGATTTGACTTTGACAGATTGTTTAGCATTTAACACCGTGGTTAACAGTTTTTGGAGACAAGTCGTCAATAGACTCAAAATACCATACTATTCGTCTCATTCTAACTCACATCAGCTGACCATAAGCAGTGACAGAGACAACTATATGAAACATCGTCTTGCTTTATACTGCGCGTCTGTATTCTTATTAGTCTGTGATAAATATCTAACTTAAGCGGCAATTACACTTCGTCGTTCGCCGCATACTGCATGCGGCGATTGCAAAGTGTACTGTGCTGCGTTAGTCGGCCGCATTCGGCGATCAACAGTTGCCCAGTCGCCGTAGTAGGCGGACAGACTAGTGTAAAGACGACGTTTTTTGACCTAAGAAGTTTAAAATTAATTCGGCGACCGCATTAGGTGAACGGCAAAGTGTAATTGCCGCTTATCATTAAGTGAGTGAGATAAAATACCATAGTATTAACTTGATTGTTTCGTAAAATAATGTATTGTTTGAGTAGGCTAAGTAAAAAATGGAAAATAAAGACCCAACTTTGGAATTTTTTGGATCGATGAAATTTTAGGCAATTATTCATCGATTAAATCAGATAAAGAATCATAATTATAGTCAAGAATCATATATTTGAAAATCAGACCTTATTGTTTCTTAGTCTAGCCAGAACGGCGTTTCAAAGCTCGCGATAATTCCAAATGCACCGCCTTAATCGATTCGTAGATCTTTTCTCATTGTAATACAATAGGTACATGAATAAATACGTAAAGACAGTAATGATTATTAATCATAAACACGTGTACAAATTGTTTTGAATTATGATAAAGATAATGATGGAGATTACTTTTTTACGGGCTTCTTGTAATGTTTACTTATGTAATTATCATTAATTATGTAGGTTCATACCTACATATTAACTTAATTTACACGGCACTTATTTGCGAACAATTAAGCGTACGTAAGTACTAAATAAATAATTATTATCACAAAACCCTGTCTGATTGCTAATATAAATAGACAAGATGTAATATTAGAATTTTTGCTTTCATTAGAAAGAATTGCATAAGAATAAGCCACTAGCGTATAAAAAAAATTAAAAAGTCATTAATTGCTGTTCACGGGAACACACGGAACTGTGCTCCAAAACACAAATTGTAGATGTGGGTGCCAAGACCGCAAAACTCAAGTGGGAATGGGCTGGACATGTCTGCCGTATGCATCCGGAAAGATGGGCCAGGATCAGTACGGAATGGACTCCGCAAGACGACCACCGGAGCAGAGGCAGACCAAAAAGGAGATAGCGGGACGATTTGGACGCGTTTCTCTTGGACTGGCGGGAGCATGCCAGCAATAGGGCCGAGTGGAAGAAAAGAGGGGAGGCATTTGCCCAGCAGTGGGACACCTAAAACAGGCTAGGAAAAAAAAAATGCTGTTCGTCGTGTGATTCAAAGCCAGAACTCCCGAGGATGCGTTGTGTTGAGAGCGAGGGAATTTGTTCCTTCAGCTGTCAACACGGCGAATCCTCAAACACATCAAAAGTCGGCAACGCCCATGTTACTCCTTTGAAGTTGCATGCATCTATAGGCTGCGGTGTCCGCTTACCATCAGGGCCGTACGCTTGTTTGCCACCGTCGTTGAATAAAAACAAAGTGATGGTCGGGAGTCTGGAACACCAAAATCCAGCACCTAAAAGAGCAAACCTGCATCATAAAGAACGTCGGCCGACTCCCACCTGAAAGCCTTCGCATAAAATATCGCCCCGTGTGGCACGGCTCATCCGAAGCGCCTCTTCCGGCCCAATAGCGGCTCTACATTATGTATGAGCAGTACCGGCCGCTAAACCACCAACCCAAACCCAACCTTATCCCACTTAACTTACGATCCATGTATCAACGTCAAGTAAAGCAGACAGCGATGATGCTTGACAGGATAAATGCGTTTGAAATTGAACGTTAAACTTAGCGGTTACGGTTGGTTTTTAAACGGCGTTTTCGGAGACGTTGTTTGGAGCATGTCCACACGTATTGAGCCGAATGAGTGATCGTTGCGTATTTATGAGCGAGCGAAGCTATTGAGGGAGGATTACGCCCGGTATGGTCTGTAAGCCCGTTCCGTCATTCTTTAGTGATCCATCTAGGATGCCGTTTCATTCACCCTTCTGCATAAACACGTGGGTAGAAAAGAGATAAAGGTAATCGACGTTGAGGTTTGGTTTGATAATAGTACTGATTCAGCCCGTGACAGGATGGATCAGCGTTGATTGGGACTCCTTAGAATTAGCATGGATTAGTAAATTGGGACCAACAGGCCCGAATATCGATCCTCGTACTCATAAATCCATTGGGTTTGTCCCACCGCCGGCGAGTAGCGAGTACTCTCATAGTAATTGTTACTCACTTTTACTCGCGCCAGTAAGAATTACTATGAGAGTACTCACTGCTCGCCGGCGGTGGCACAAGAACCTAATGGGTGATTTCCGCAGAACTTTTGAAGACGGTCGGTTACGCTCCGTTCTGTTATGTTACTTATTACTTACTTGCATAAGCATTGCATCAGTACTGGAATCTTTGTCGTTATAAAAAAAGCATTTTATTTCAGACACACTTTTCATTAGTTCTTCCCTTCACACTCTTTGTCGTTAGGTGGTATTATTATAAATTTGTTTAATTAATTTTACACTAGTTGCCAGCGCGGCTTACAACGCAGGCATTCCCGCGGGATAAAAAATAGTCTATAACAATCCAGCAAGTAAAATCTACACGCAGATCAAAGAATTTTTGAAATCGGATATACGGTTCCGGGGTTTACCCATTACATACAAACTTATAATAAATTAAGAAAGAAAATGAAGTGTTATTGTCCGTTTGGTTGTCGGGTTGGAATAGCCCCCTTTCTTTCCGTGGCTTTCGTGAGAGTCGTACTAAGGACTAAAGTGTGTTGCAGGCGACACACCCTAGCCCCCACTGCGATACCACATTTTGTATAGACAAACTACTTGCTACTTTTAGCATAAATGCGGGTATAAAAGATAGCTTTTATACCCGCATTTATGCTAAAAGTAGCACCTGGAACATAAGTTTCATGTGTTCTGCAATAGGGGTACCTATTGGGATAGAAGGCGTGAATGTATGTTTTTTTTTATCTTATAGGAGGCAAACGAGCAGACGGATCACCTGATGGTAAGCGATTACCGCCGCCCATGGACACCTGCAACACCAGAGGTGTTGTGAGTGCGTTGCCGGCTTTTAAGGATGGAGCTCTGGGACCTTACTCACCATCAGGAACACAACACTACAATACCTACGGAATAGGCAACAGTGCTATTATGGCTGTGGTCTTCTGTGAGGCGGAGGTACTCCCCCAGTCGGGCTGCTCCAGATTCAAGCGTGATGACATTACGCTTTGCCCTACCTCTCTCCAATGTATGTGTATAAAGTGAAGAACGGCGCAAATAACCACACTGAAGCAAACTCCGTAACCTCTGGAAGCTTACGACTCAAGAAGAATCTCAAGCTATTGCCGATGCCGACCTTTTTTTGTGGGTTCGTTGTGTTCATCTAGAGACAAACAGAATTCCTTCACCCCCAACAGCACACCTCCGGGAACTCAGGCGGCCTTACACCACCAGACCCCATATTATGACAAGATAGAGAGTCGGTCTCGTTCTATCGAACTGTTTCAGCCAGTAACGGACGCTCTATCCTGTCACTTATCGCGCGAGAAGGCCGACCATGATACGGGGTCAGGAACACAAACCAAGTGGTTGAGCTACCCCCAATCTAATTTTTAAATGCTACTCTACTATTTGATTGAAATTTTGTTGTCACCTGGCATTTATCAATTCATCCAATGGAGGAATCATCCAATATATCCCATTCAAAATCTCAAATAATTACGAAGCTACCACCGTTTTAAGAGTTTGATAGACAGAGGAAACGCTAGCAGATCGTGACGTCACGATCCTCGAGAGTCATTGTAAATTACAATCGTTTCATATGGTACAACAAACGTCATCTTTACATGCAGCTGTCGATCGCAGAATGCGGCCGACGAACGTGTTCTTTACACTTTTGCGGTCGCCGCATGCAGCATGCTGCGAACGACGAAGTGTGATTGCCGCTTTAGCTAATAAGTATGCCATGCTAATAAACCAGTTATTAAAAATTACGGTAGCCTAGTGGTTCAGGCATGCGGCTGTCAAGCGGCGGTCGTGGGTCGTGGGTGGGATCCCGGCTTGTACCAATTACTTTTTCGGATTATTTACCGTTGGCTTTTCGGTGAAGGAAAAACATCGTGAGGAAACCGGTCTAATCCCAGTAAGGTCTAGTTTTCCCTCTGGGTTGGAAAATCTGGTTGCAGTCACTTTCGTAAAAGTAGTGCCTATGCCAAATCTTGGGATTAGGTGTCAAAGCGAAACTCGGGCTCCTTTAAGGCACAACATGGATAAACGCTAGGACAATGATGATATATTATGATCGTCAAATAATGAAAATATGCTTGTTACAATTAAATATACTTGTTTGTCACCGTAATAATATAAAAAAACACCTTGTATAGTTAGGTATGTATTATGCGGTCACAGAAATCAGATCAAATTAAGACGCAGTCCCGTTTCATAATTTGACAAATAGCCCACCGGCGCGTAAAAACGCCATGAACTGATCCCCCAACCTTTTACACACAAAACGTCGATGTTTAGTTCTAAAACCTTTTTGTTATGACTTTTTGTAACTGGAGAGGTATGGACTTGTACCCTCGTCAACCTTGCATCTCCGAGGACCTGGGTGGACTACTAAAAGGAAAGGGATGAATAGGACCGCTTCGTTGGATGTGGGTAGTTTTTACTAGTTTTGGTAAAATAGTTATATTTGTTTATATTATATTTGCGTATGATGCAGACACTAAAAAGAACAATAACGACGTATTTTCTCGAAAAAGGATTAAAAATGTGGTCAAATGGAGGAAGAAGCAATGAAAGAGGTTAAATAATCACAAAGTTATGTGTCCAAAGTTTTAAAAAGGGGTATATTAAGAAGAAGAAGAGTATTAGGGCTAAGAAGTTTAAGTGTCACATCAGTAGGTATAACAAACACCGACTTATTTGTGAGCGCACTATTCGCCAACAAACTGATCTCAGTTTGGCGAAATTTGTTGTATACCTACCACATAAGTACATTTTTGAGATAATAAAAAAAAAAAAAAAAATATTCTGTCCCTTGTCTGCAAAACGCAACGTCATATGAAACGATTGTCATGTACTATATAGTATACTAGCTGCCCGGCCCGGCTTCGCACGGTTTCCGTTTTCCAGTAGGAATGAAGCATTTTCCCGCGGTAAACAGTCGTATCGTCGTCTTGCCACAGCATTGTAATGATAATTCATTGTTTTGGTCATAATTAATAAGTAAAATAAAAAAAACATACAAACTTTCGTACAATCTCACAGACTTTTCCTCTTAAACTGATGACAGCTACCGCACCATTTAGTTGGCGCGTGCGTATCGATGTAACAAAGACAGACAGACAACTACGGAACCCTTCACTGCGCGTGGCCCGACACGCACTTGGCCGGATTTTTTTTTTCAATTCATTGTAAAACGTGTGTATATTGTAAAAATGCTTTATTTAACAATTCTACAAACTCTCAACCGGAAGTAAATATATTGATTTTAATGAAGCATCAACTGTCTTTTCTGTATGATTTATCTATACGGAAGTGGCCTTAGATATCAAACCGGTGCGACCGTAACCTAACATAGATTGTAATGACCATGGTAGCTGCAATCACTGCTGCTGGCTACTGCAATTTAGAAAACGGTCACAAAAGCGGGAAAGGTATCGAAAGAATATCGAATCTATGCAACTCTTCATAAGATTCAAAATGCATTACCATTACATTATTCAGTTAGTGCCTTTTTTATAACCTCGTCAGAAGTCGCAACGTGTTGTACTTGTTTTACTTTGAGCGCATTTGTGAGAATCAACCCGAGGATGTCGCATGGATGGCGCTGCGCGCTGGTGATCGTCTGCGCTTACGCGTGTATTCTGGACGCAGCACGAGTGCTGATCGTGGTGCCCACTCCCTCATTCAGCCACCAAGTGGTATTCCGTCCCGTAGCGCAGGAGCTGGCTCGGCGTGGCCACCGCGTCGTCGTCCTCACCACCGACCCTGCCTTCCCACCCAACCAGGCACCACCCAACCTCACAGAGATCGACCTCCACGACATATCCTACCCTATATGGAACGACCGGTTCGTTAAAACCGCGACAGGAAAAGAGAATGACTTATCCACGCAAGTAGACACAGCGTTTGATCTCATAGTCGAGATATTTCCAGCACAAATGAGAACGGAGGCGGTGAAAAAGCTGATTGCAGATGAAAAGGGGTTCGACCTGGTGATCGCAGAAGCATGGACGCGGCCCGCTCTGGCACTCTCCCACGTCTTCCGAGCACGAGTCATCTTGATGAGCTCCTTCGGTGCATTCGAGGAACAATACCAGCTCATGGGTGCTCCCGTGAATCCAATCCTGTACCCTGATTTCATCCGAACGCGGCTTTATAATCTCACGCTATGGGAGAAGGCGACAGAGATGTACACTCGCTATCAAATGCTCCAAACAATTATGTCCTATGAAGCGAAGGAAGACGCGATGCTTCGGGAAGTATTTGGCGCGGACATACCCCCGCTCGAGGAGTTGAAGAAGAATGTGGAACTGCTGATGGTGAATATTGATCCAGTGTTTGAGGGGTACCGTCCAGTGCCGGCGAATGTGATACATTTGGGTAGCCTGAACTGCGCACCAACCAAAGATTTACCCCAGGTAAGTTAACACGTTCCCTGTGCATGGGACATAGTTATGTGTTACACTTCGAGGTATCAACGATACGCGAGTGCTTCATATGCGCCGCACGACCCCGTATAAACTTAAGGCTTGATCAAAATGTGCACGTATGAGCTGGACCAATAATATTTGCTTGCACGTACCAATACCTACTAGAAATGAAAAAAAAAATCCGCTGCACCGGGAACGTGTTAATGGAACACTGCAATGTAGTATGATAAGGATTTGTGGTGCAGCTAGAAGCACTTATGTATATAAATGAGATGTTTAAAGCTTTATCACACTGATTAATTTCTTTTCGGCAACTTTGGAAGATATCTGATAATATTCTCATACTCGCCGGTTGCATTTCACTGATGCTGGGATCCCACGGAAATAGTTTATTCTTTCGATAGGAGTATGCTTGAGTTTAGCTGTGTCGTTTGGACACCTCAGTACCAAGTCCATGTTGACCGTTTGGAGAGGAGAAGAAATATTTTCCTAAAGTCACTGTGTTATAGAACTGGTAATTATTTCGAGCCTTCCGCGTTAGCTGCAAAGCATTTTTGTGTTCCTTTATAGCTGGAGACAGTTTTTAGATGATGATTGTTTAAAGAGCTGCAAAGCATTTTTGTGTTCCTTCATAGCTGGAGACAGTTTTTAGATGATGATTGTTTAAAGGTGTGATACACTGTCCAAACCTCTTGGAATTGGTTACTTTTAGTTGACCTTACCCTGTCCCTTACGTCTGAGATCTCTATTTCATATCAGCTTTGCCCGCAAAAAATATCCTCGGCATACTTATTTCAGATGAGTCCCTAGTTTTTATAATAAGTATCTGTTCGATATTGATCCTTTTCATCAATCATTGTTAAGTATCAAATTGTTAGTAAACTGTATGTTATTTTTAGTTCATCCTTGAGTATTATACAGGGTGGAAAAAAATTAAGAGCCCTGGAGGGGACCTTAAATCCTTTAGTTAGCTCAATTTACTGAAATGCAACATTCCTTTATTTTTTTTTAAGAAGCAAAACTTCAGTCAAACATCTACAATTCGCTTGCCACACCCGGCAATCGAACCAACTAAAAAAAACAGGGACTTTGCTGTGCATAGATTTATTATTACCATTTACCACTTAGAGATAAATAACATTAGTAAGCTTGTACTGCATACGATGTCTTTGGATGTTAGAGAGATAAGAAAATTATAAAGAGTCATTTACTTAACAGTGCTAGATATTGTTAATAAGGAACTTGTAATAAATATTCAATTTCATGGGTATCTCGTACAACATATGAATGCAAGACCAAATGTTTATTAGACAAACTTGGTTACTAATTAATGATTGTTCATCCTACCGATGTATGACAAGTTAAACACGTTAAACTTGGCTTTGTTTTTATATTAAGTTTTTAATTATAAACTGTGACTTGGTTCCAAAATAGAAACTATTCACGTGATGTGTTTTATCCGCACTTTTCCATCGATTCATTTCAATACCCCATGGCTTGTCTCAGCGCACTGGCTTCGCCCCAGATAATTGCCATATAATATAGCATCTTATTCCCAGGAGCTGCAGTCCTGGATGGACTCCTCGCAGCGCGGCGTGATCTACATGAGCTTCGGCACCAACACGGACCCGGCGCTGCTGCCGCCGGACCGGATGGCGGTCTTCAGCCGGGTGTTCGCGGCGCTGCCGTACGATGTGCTGTGGAAGTGGAAGGACCCTCCGAAGGGACTGCCGGCTAACGTGCGCACATCTGCCTGGCTACCGCAGCCTGACCTGCTCAGTGAGTTGCTCTTACATAACTAAACAAAGATTGGATGTGTTTCCGCAGCAAAGTTCTCGATATTTGGTGCGAAGACGTGATATTTAAGCGTTTTTTTTATTCCATGACCTCTTTCAAATTATACTTTACTAGCTTCCGCCCGCGACTTCATTTGCGTGTCGACAAGCTATTCTATATTTGAATCCAGGCTATAAACAACGTTCGTGTAAAATTTAATATAAATCGTTTGAGCCGTTTAAGCGTCATTGAGTAACAAACATCCAAATATCTAAACATCTAAACATCCAACCATCTAAACTTTCGCATTTACGACGCCATATCTCTTTTTTTATTCTTACATCATTTTAAAATTATTTGGAGTAACTGGAACTCTCTTAAACAAGATTCACAAACCTAGCAATCTTCATCCACATAGAAGTAAGGCCAAGCCTTTTTATACTTTACTATATCTTTTATAATTGTATTGTTCAATGCAGGACATAAAAAGCTAGTCCTCTTCATCACCCAAGCGGGCCTGCAGTCCACGGACGAGGCTCTCCGCGCCGGCGTTCCTCTGCTGGCGTTCCCCATGCTTGGGGACCAGTGGTACAACTCTGAGCAGTACGAGCGGCTTGGTGTAGGGAAGCGGTTCGCTCTGGCTACACTGACTGATGGGCAATTGAGGGCAGCCATTGAGGAGATTATTAAGGACCCAGGGTAAGCCAAAAGTGATGGAATCATTTAAGTTCTAGCAGAAACACGCTATCGGACTACTAGCTACAGCAAAGACCTGGAAAATTATCTTGGACTAAAGGTGAGACGTATAATAAAATTCTTGCTCAAGCATCGCATGATAAGTGGGACAAATTTTTTTTTTTTTTTAGGATATACAATTATGTGTCCGTAATTTAAGCCTCATAGAAACTTTACGTGAGACCTCTTAGTGGAATGAAAAGTCCAATAAACATCAAAAAAGGGAGATTCAGATCTAATCAGGTATTTTTAAAAGGACGTCGTACTCAGTCAAGTGTATGAAGTAACTAGGTACATTCGACCATACCATTCATTTCGGGCTACATTAATATAGTTGTTCGAAATAAATATTGTTGATTTTATTTGGTTTGAAAGATTAATTAATTATTGAGTGACATAATATAAAGTTATATTAATGTTGTTTTTTTAGATTGACATGAGTTTTACCTAATTGTGTTAAATTTGTTAAAATACTTATATTTAAAAATGTCCAAATGAATGCAGTACTTTTATTCTTCATCATACATAATAAAACTAACCCACTTACTCATTGAGAATACAACTTACATAACTCGCACACAGTTATTTAGTTTTTCAGAGAAGTACCCAATAACTAAAATACTTATACGCGAGCAAAGCGGTGTGTGTTGCCAGTAATGACGTAGTCGCTTACTATGGCCCTCAAAGCAAGGCTCAAAGTCACCCAAACGGCAATGGAGAGGGCTATGTTACGAGTTTCTCTGCGCGTTCGCATCAGAAATGAGGCTATCCGCCGCAGAAGCAAGGTAACCGATATAGCCCTCCAAATCGCTAAACTTAAGTGGCAGTGGGCGGGGCACATAGCACGTAGAACCGATGGCCGTTGGGGTAGAAAGGTTCTCGAGTGGCGACCACGTACCGGAAAGCGCTGCGTGGGTAGGGCACAAGGTGGACTGATGACTGGATGCCGGTGGCGCAGGACATTGTGACACTCTTTGGGGGAGGCCTATGTCCAGCAGTGGACGTCTTTCGGCTGATATGATGATGAGCAAAGCGGGAAACACTAGTTATTGTTAACACTTAACAGACAGACGGTGTCAAATGACATGAAATTAATGATCACGCCGGCCGTCTTAAAGATAAAGCGAGACACCTATAGTAACTGCGCATACACGCCCCTGCCCCAGGCGCGTGCAGTACCTATCTGTTACTGGTATGGAACTAGTATTTTGATCTATGATGCTGAGTGTGGCCCATTTCGTGACATGGCAAAGATTTACTTTTTCTTTGTCTTTGTCTTGTAGTGTGTTACGAATATTTATATTCAAATTAGAAGATATGATTCTAATTCCAATATAACTTGTATGATTCTAGCTACCGTTCCCGCTCCAAGCTCCTAGGCCAGGAGATGCAGGACCAGCCGGAGTCCTCCCTCGCCCGCGCGGTGTGGTGGGTAGAGCGAACGCTGCGCCGCCGTGGGCCGCACAGGCGCGCTCCCCCAATAACCATCAGCTGGGTGAACTTCGTCGATGAAGAACTGCTTGTATCAGCCACCGCGCTGCTCGGCTGTATAGCACTAATGCTCGTTGGCCTGTTTAAAATGCTGACTAAACGAAACGTTAAAATCAAAGTTAGTTAAATAAAACCGAAAAAGATAGTCTTTCGCAGTTTTACAACTTGTGTTTTTTACACTTTATGATCGTCGTTCCTTTGCGATCATTTATCTCTTAACTGGCTTGATTTTAATTTTTAATCGACGTCGGTAATTTTAAAATATGTATGTTCCTTTATCTACTTAGTTTGTTAAATTAAGTATAAAAATATTGAAATTTTTATTTTTATTTAAAACCAATAAAATTTCTTAAAGGGAGGCTGCCTTTACGGAATTTTATTGGAGGAATAGAATAAATGAAATCTGGAAAGGGAGGATTGATTTTGCATTTCGTTAAATATATAAACTGCGGCCGCTGTGCCAATATTTAAGATATTTTAAACATCGAAATGTTATCAGTCAGTTTCAGCAAACAAATAGGGTATAGTTTTGATTGGCAAAATATTAGCAACCACGAAAACATGTTGCAACGGACGCGGCTTAAGATACGAGTTTGCTATCTTACATACATTAAGGCCTTGCTGAGAAAACACGATTGTGAATGGAAACTTTAATAGTTTAATTTTTCAAAGCCTAGTCCAAACGTCAGATTAGTGAATTCGAATAATCCGCAAGAAGTCTTTATTGCGGATCTCCGATTGAGCATTACGGTAACTATGATCTCGTGTCTCTGGGCCTAAGTACCATAAAACAACATGATTACGCAATAAATTATATGATAATTATGATAACACGGATCTCACTATATCCCTTCACAAGATCTAAATGTATAAATAGTCTAGATCAAGTATTGACTTGACATTCAGTACATAAAAATAATAAGAGATAATTTATTTCTGTTGAAGACAGCGGACTCACTATGTATTACGGGAATTATAACGAGAAACGAAAACAAGCGGATTACGGTTTAAATACGTTGTATTTTGATACTATAACACAGCACTACGAAACAAACTATTCACTAAACTTTATCAAACCGGTAAACTAATATTCAAGTAAGAAAAACAGGTAACTGCCTAACTGGCACATAAATAGAAATAACTACAAATGCCTATTCACTTATGTTAATTCACAATAACTAATAGGAACACTGGCACAAACTTGTGAAACGAATCTAATTAGATTTTACTTTACTTACAATTTAAATCGACTGACCGTCACGAGCGCTAAATGCAGAAGAAAGCTCTAATCCTAGTCAAAACCTAACCGAATACAAAAGGTTTTTCTACTCGTCGCTACTGGGCGGAAACGCTAGTGTTTTCCGGGTTCTAGAATATTCTCTCATAGAAATGTCTAGATGCTAAACACCATCTAGCGTCGAGCAGAGTGAAACTTTGTTAGAAATCTATGGATTCCGCGAGGCGCGCTCTGGCGTCTAGCAGACGAATTACACGGTTTACATAGCTGTCACGGCTAGCCGAGTATTTACGCTATTCCACGCTAGATGGTAAAATCACTTCGTAAATTGAACCTTATTGCTTACATCGGCCACAATTTCTACAAACATGAGTAGAAGTATATACAGATGTCATCGTTAAAATAATGTTCTTCTTTCGGCGTACAAACTGTGTTACATGGATGCAATATGAAAACAATAAAATATTATGGATACCAAAATTCTAAATTGATGATTTAAAAAAATAGCATAATAATTTGTATCTAATTAAACCTACATTCGCGTCATGTCACATTAAAATAATAATAATAATGTATTATTCGATTAACGTATATCCTAGTCTCAATTGTCACATAAAATTTTATTTTTATTTATTAAGAGCTTTAAGTGTCCCACTGCTGGGCAAAGGCCTCCCTCTTTTTACTAGGAACCCTTATAGTTTCGCCATGTCTGTACGTCCGTCCGCGGATAATTTCAGTAACCGTTAGCACTAGAAAGCTGAAATTTGGTACTAATATGTGTATCAATAACGCTAACAAAGTGGAGAAATAAAAAGTGGAAAAAAATGTTTTATTAGGGTACCTCACCTATATGTAAAGTGGGGAGTGTTTTTTTTCCATTTCAACCGTAACGTATGATATATTTATGGATAGGTATTTAAAAATGAATAGGGGTTTAGACAAATCATTTTTTGATAATGTTAATATATTTGATAATGTTTCATGTTTTATCTGCTTTATGTTTATTTTATTGATTAATATGTGTGTCCGGTGTGTTTGGTAATAAATGTATCTTTCTCTTTGGGGTTGCAGGCTATTTTGTAATCCGTGGTTTAGGTTTATACCTTAATGCAATCAATTCAAATTGTACATTATTCATGAAACACAACGCAACGTTCCATTGCCTTTCCTTTGGTAAATCTTTAGTTGGTGCACAAATGTATCACATAAGGCGGCACCTGAAATGTAAACCACTGGATCAACATTCACCAGAAGCAGCTCCACATTATTTTTCAATTCCTGGATCGTAGGCATGTCCGCTTCAAACACTTCTCGAAGCATCGTGACTTCTTTTTATTGAAGAAACTATCACTCGGTGCAGTTAGTAGTGATTTTACATCTCTGCTACCTTCCCCCATAGCGTGAGGTTAAAGGAGGTTAAAGTCGCGTGCGGAGGAAATCCGGGTACAGGATCACCCATGAGCTCGTATTCCTCGTCCAATGCACCGAATGAGCAGCTCATCAAGATTACTTGTGGACGGACGTCAAAAAACTAATTTTACAATACATTTTTACAGAGCATAACCTTAATCCACCCAGTTGAATAACTAACGACCTTGTCTAGAATGGCTAGCGACATTGAAAATTTGATGTGCTTTGCCTACCCGTTGTGTGAATACAGACACCAGTTTTTTTACCATTTATTTACTATAAAAAGCAATACAAAAGAAAATATTCGTTCAGCGGAGTTATCTTCATGTAGACCTCATTAGTAGCGTCCACCTCTGATCTGTAACCTTTCACTATCACTTGTTAATTATGCCTAATCGTCTTTAATGACACAACTTAATATCATATTTGCATCGAAAGAATGAAGGTGAAGTATAACATTTTCATTTTGGGTTATGCAATCAATTAAACTATGAAAACATAATTGTAGGTAGGTTTTTGTACTATCCCTGCAATCATTACTCATATTTTCAAGCTTAGCCACTGAGATGTATTCTAAGAGGCTCTAGTACATCATCGAACAGCCTACCGAACATCTAGTACAATGTTCGATAGGCAACCCGGAACAAAAAGGTTATGAAAGAGTATATCCTTGCTGTAAATACATTTTAGGCAACCCCGTGGGAATCGGTTTGAATGGGTGCTCTGCCACCGTACATGTCAGTCAAATATCAAATAGGTATTAAAATATATAAATACTTTTTATCCCGGGAATCATTCCCTAAGGGAGCGAATGAGGGGCGAAAATTTGTATGAGGCTATGATATAAACGAATTCCACGCTGACGAAGTTGCTGGCAGAAGTTAGTTAGCAATAAAAAAAAACATTAAAATGATTTTTTAGTTGGAGGAATTTTGAGTTAATTAACCCGCCAATGCAGCGGGTACTGTTCTGCTGATATTCTATAATTTAATCTATTTTAAATATAAACTCAATACGTTATTTAAATGTTTCTCGTTTTAACGAATAACGCCAATCACCACAAATGGCCGCGACAGCAGTTCTTGTCCTCCAATATGCAATTAACATTCTCATTTTGAACGAATATTGGTGCTCAATATCAGTGCGTCCCGTTCACACACACGAGGTGATGTGCTTCAGCAAAAGGCAGCGTTTGAATCAAGACTATTCCCATAAGATTCCAATATTTAAAAAAGAAAACCCTTTTTTTAACATAATTACTTTTCTGTATATCGTCGTCAACTACTCTAACAAGCCCAAACTCAACGGGGTTAAGTCTCTTGAGTCCTGAATTTCCATGGCCACCTTCTGTCATTATCAGATCAACTCGATGGTGCAATAATATTGAGTTGTCCTTGAAACTAGACTTATACCCAAAATTTCGGCTCAATCGGTCACCGGGAAGTGAAGTGTAAAATAAAATCGGGTAAGTGCGAGTCGGACTCGCGCACGAAGGGTTCCTTACCATCCATAGTATCCATACTATCCATACTAATATTATAAATGCGAAAGTGTGTCTGTCTGTCTGTCTGTCCGTCTGTTACCTCTTCACGCTTAAACCGCTGAACCGATTTAGGTGAAATTTGGTATAGAGATAGTTGAGTCCCGGGGAAGGACATAGGATAGTTTTTATCCCCGAAATCATCCCCTAAGGGGGTGAAAATTTGTATGGAACTGCGATATAAACGAGTTCCACGGGGACGGAGTCGCGGGCAGAAGCTAGTTATCTATAAACACGGCAAATAAATCACGTTTGTTGTATGTAAGCCCACTTAAATATTTATTGTATTCCGTTTTTTATATTTGTTGTTATAGTGGCAACAGAAATACATCATCTGTGGTTTCAACTGTCTAACTATCACGGTTCATGAGATACAGCCTGGTGATAGACGGTTTGACAGACAGACGGAGGGATAGCGGAGTCTCAGTAATAGGGTCCCGTTTTACCCTTTTGGGCGAAAATAAAATTGTCCTGTCTAGACTGGCCGTTACATGTTATTTTGTTCAAAAAGTACCTAATAAGCTAAAAACATTAACACGTTGGGATTTCAAATTCAAACTCTCGTGGATAAGATGCAGTTTTGCTATCTGTTTTCAAAGAATAATAATTAAATAAATATTTTGGGGACAATCTTACACAAATCGATCTAGTCCCACCTACACAAATCGACCTAGTTGTTGGCACCATAACATTGATCATGTGATTTATTACACGAATGAAATGATTTAGTACAAAGAAAATTTCAACCTATATGGACTTCGGGCAGTTGATCTGGCTAGCAAAATATGACCTAAATTAACTAGCATGCATACATACAAATGCATAAAAAGTGAAATAATAGTGAAGTCATATGTAGGTTAGAAATAATACCCCAGGCAATCAGCAGAAGTGGTTTTACATAAAGGATTCTGCCCACGCCCGGCCAGCCGAGTGACCTCCGCAATGTCCGTTATTATACTGTTTTCTATTACATAATGTTATTGTTTTGGCTCTGTCATATAAAAAGCTACCGCTTTGATATTTAAAATGTTTCCTTATCGCAACGAATATCGTATTACTGAAAATTAAACAAAAAGCATTCAGTAGGTGTCAACCGAGAATAGAGTTTATTTTAAGACTAGCTACCTGCGCGACTCTGCCCGCTTGTTATGTGAAACGCAAACGACGCCGCATATAATATAGCCTCATCATCATCAGTCGTTCCCTCAATGCTAATGATCGTGACACCATGTCCTCTTCTTGTAGACCAGACTTCTCCTATCATTTTATTTTATCTTTAAGTATGGCCTTGTGCAGATGTTCTTGCAAGAGTGCAGTAATGTGTGTCCTCCATCTAGCAGGTGGTCTGCCTCGACGCCTCTGGCCCTCAACTTTTCCCGTCGTAATAACCCTCTCCAGGCTACCCGAACAACGTCGTGAGAGGTGTTAAAGGCCTCCACCCACCGGACGCGTGTGGTGCGCGGCGCGTGTGCTGCGCGGCACACGCGCAAGTTGTAAAGCATTGAAACTACACTTCAAACACACATCGAACGCGTTTCGAAGGCGGGCCCGCGGCGCTAAAGTTACAACTCCGCAGCGCGGCCGCGTGACGTGCGCGTCGCGTGAGCTGCGCGGGCCCGCGCTGCTGAGTATGATAGAGATAGTAAGATACATATTAAATGTGTTGGTAGTGAGAGAGATATGACGCGCGGGCTGCAGCGCAGCAGCCGCGCGGCACACGCGCAGCACACGCGCAGCACACGCGCAGCACACGCGCAGCACACGCGCAGTACCCGCGTGGCACACGCGCAGCACCCGCGTGGCACACGCGCAGCACACGCGCGGCACACGCGCAGCACCCGCGCGGCAGCGGCGCGGCAGCCGCGCAAACGCAGACGCGTTGCTACACGCCGCCCGCTTCCGGTGTGAATGTACCGCTCTGAGGTACCGCTTCAAACGCGCCCGACACGCACAGCACACGCGCAGCACACGCGTCCGGTGGGTGGAGGCCTTTAAAGTATATACGGTCTTGACATATTGGCCTAAGCGTGGAGTTAGTTTATCCTACAGGTCCATTCTACATACTGGTTTTTTTTTTTCTGAAATCGGAGTAGTGCTAAAGAATACCCTACATCTACATGCCAACTTACAAAGCACAGACTTTCACTCTTTATAATCGAAGTTCTGTGCTTTAGTTTGACCGAAAATCATTTAGTTACACGTTAGAATTAAGTTACGAAGCTGTAGGTACTGCCGTCGTCTGGGTGTGCGAAGGTTTCGTAACTACCAGCTGGACCAGACACAATAACTCGTACCACTTTAATTAATCTGCTGTGTGGGCAATGATGTAATATAAAAAGCGGCCAAGTGCGTGTCGGGCCACGCACAGGGTAGGGTTCCGTAGTTGCCCGTCTCTCACAGAATGCGGACTTAAAAGGGGCTTTTGGGGTTTTTATTATTGCTTACCCTCGTAAATAATCGTAAATATGATTATTTTTATAACACACCAATGTATAGGGTCGTTTCGCCGGTTACGCGACCACCTTCGGTTTTCTCTATTGAAGATAACGTGCCGTGAAAAAGCAACCCTACCGTCCACGGTAAAAGGTTCAAATTCCAATGACAATGAATATGCACCCGAAATTAAGTGCATTTCTTACCAGTTAACTAGTTATGTCTACTACTCGTTAACTAGTTATGTCTACTTAAATGTGATAGTTTTCCTTTTAAATTCATTACTGTACTACTGCCACGAATTTTTTCACGTCCCCAGTAGTAGCCATTTAGCCGGCAGGGTGGCAGGGACATGACGAACAAAAATTAGGGCTTTAAATCCCATTATCTCACAAACGCATAACTGAGTTGAAAAATAGTTGTAGAAAACCCATAATATTTTTGAACAAGCTATCCAACGGTACCCCACAAGAGGACGAAAAAAAACGAGAAAAAAATACATCACCAATTTACATGTAGGGGAGGTATTTTATTCTACAGTTTTGTCGGCGTGATTGATTTATATGCTTACCCACGCCGAATTGCAGTTTTCTAGTTGTAAGTGTTACTGAGCTAAGCCGAAGACGGACAGAGAGACAGACGGACGGACATGGCGACACTGTAAGGGTTCCTTGTTGACTACGGAACTCTAAAAAAGGGGTAGATATGTTGTCTAACCAAAATTTCCTGTTTGAAAATGTGTCTTGTGTTTCTGTGTCATCAGTATTTACGAGATCCTGACTTTTGGACCGACCGAACCCACCCTCAGCGGGTGCACCTTTCCCAGCTTTACTCCTTCTAGCCGGCGTTGCCAGCTATATGCTTGGTTTTACTGCGTATTCATTGTAAGACGCACCATTCATTGTACGAGTAGGACCAAATGAAAAGAATCTCGATATCTGTAGCTGTAGTAGATAATTTTAATAGGAAAATGTAGTAAAACCAAATCGACTTGTTGTGTTTTCGAAAGCAATTTATTGTCAACTGAATAAACAAAATACAGAATTCTGAAAGTATAAAAAACGGCAAAATTATAGACAGAAGTATGAACAAAAAACGTTGCATCCGCAACACTAGTTTCAAATAAATGGAAAAAGCAGAAAAAATATAACTCCGAGCTGAATTCAAACAAATGGCTTCCATGCTTACCTGGCAAAGGCGATCTAACTCGTGGTCATTGCTCGCTTCAACGTATTTTTGAAACCGTTTCCTTAATTAAAGAGGCGTGTACCGACATCTACCCTACCTACATATTTTAAAAGGTCGCTGATTCCATTCCGGCGTGTAACGATATTATATTCCACTCTTTCCCGATTTCAAACTAAAAAAGGTAACAAAATAATCCAGTTACTAATCAGCTTTAACCTTAAAATTTTGCTTTATCACTAGATTGTACAGCAAAAACAGTGCGAGTATTATGCTGCAAAGCAGCGCAAGGGCTAAAGTAAGCAGATCTCCATCGACGTAGTTCACCCAAGTGATGGTATAGGGGGGTGCGCGCTTGTGCACCCCACTGCGGCGCAGCGTTCGCTCCACCCACCACACCGCGCGGTCGAGGGAAGTCTCTGGCCGGTCCTGCATATCCTGGCCCAGCTTATTGGAGCGAGAACGGTAGCTGAAATCATTCAAAATAGAAGAGATAGGAGACGTATCACAGAACTGGTTCGAAAATAAGGACGAGAGCAGGATATTGAATATGGTTAGGCTAATTAAAAAAGGCTGCACAGCGGAAAATACCTAATTTGATATAATAGTTTTTTTGGTCTTGAGTAGCTTTATAAAAAGGCATTGATGGGGCTTTTGCTCGTTTAATAACGTTCAATACGATATCGGTTTAGTATTTTTTTATATCTCTTATATTTAATGTTATAATCACAGCTGTACACTTAACCATTACGTAGGTATAGTTATAAATAACAAGACATTTTACAAAATTGGATCTAATTGCACGGCTCATAGTTACTATATCTTAATAAAACAGAAGGCAGCATAGCAGCCTCATAGGTCATACTACGTCCACTGGCACTAGATTAACCAAAAAATAAAAAGTGTCTTGCGATCGTCGTCGCTATTAATGGATAACATTACAGATGTGAAAACGTTTAAAACAGCGTTATCTAGTGAATTAAGTCAGCATTATTTGCTAACCCTTTATGTTGTAGGTTAGAAAATTTTAACGCAAAAAAATATAGATGGCGGAGCACATTAAACTCCAGAATAATTATTACGCAGAGGAAGCGCGTCGATAGGCGCACGCGCAAGCTTTCTGATCCCGGACGTAAGAGAAATTGTGTGCTAGGAGTAAGACGCTATTGTTATACTGCCCAAATATCATCACCGATATAAGCAAGTCTTATTCCTAGTTGTCGATGATCCCTTTCAATGGCCTCCCGACTTTGATGTCAATGCCATTGACATAGTTTGGTTTATTTAAGACAACAAAAAAGTACATGAAACGAAAATGATGCCTCACCTTGGGTTTTTAATAACCTCCTCAATGGCTTCCCTCAACTGTTGATCAAACAGCTTATCCAGTGCAAGCCGCTTCCCCACACCAAGCCGCTCGTACTGCTCAGCGTTGTACCACTGGTCTCCAAGCAAGGGGAACGCCAGCAGAGGGACTCCGGCGCGGAGAGCCTCGTCCGTGGACTGCAGGCCCGCTTGGGTAATGAAGAGGACCAGCTTTTTATGTCCTGTGTGAAATAATTGATATAAAGCAGACAATAAAACATTGGGATCTCGGAATAGAACACACGAGTCGAAATGTTGCTGGTTTGACTTGCAGGTTGCCGGTGCTTCACGGCTCGTGAGGCCTTTCACCAACCCGTTCCATTTCCTTGAAAGCATGGTGAAAGGCTTCCCATCCCCTTGAAAGCATGGTGAAAGGCTTCACGGCTCGTGAGGCCTTTCACCATCCCGTCCCATCTCGTGAGGCCTTTCACAATCCCGTCCCATTTCTTTGAAAGCATGGTGAGGCCTTTCAACATCCTCTTGAAAGCATGGTGAAAGGCTTCACGGCGGTTTTGGACATAAAGTGCCGATGTCATATACGAGTTTGTTTGCTACACTAAATGTCCGCACGAACAGCGTCTTACACATAAATATGGCTGATTCAATCATAAGGCCCCTGTAATTCCAAGGAAGAATACAAGAGCCAAAGCTAGAAAAAGGTCTTCGCCGAGATGACCAACCGGGTTTCATATCCATCTGTTGACGACATCGTCATACGACTAATCTAATAGTATGTCAGGTATTTGATAGTATTTAGAGAGACTCACTGAGCAAGTCAGGCTGCGGTAGCCAGGGAGATGTGCGCACGTTAGCCGGCAATCCCTTCGGAGGATCCTTACAACTCCACAGCACATCGTACGGCAGCGCTGCGAACACCCGGCTGAAGACCGCCATCCGGTCCGGCGGCAGCATCGCGGGGTCCATGTTGGGGCCGAAGCTCATGTAGATCACGCCGTGCTTCGAGGAGTCCATCCAGGACTTCAGGTCCTGGGAATTAGATTATTTTTAAACAATTTATTTTGTTCGACTTTCTTGAGTCAAATCTAAAAATCAAAAACCGTCTTCCTATTGACCTATATTTTGGTACATACATTTAATTCTGATAAAACCACGAAGGTCACCGCCACAAATTGGCGGATTACATTTTTTTAACTTCCTGAAATGGGTATTAAATAAAAGGGCTCTTCTAGTATTATACAATACGCTATGAACCAATTTCAATTCCAATATGCGGATGCCATCTTACAACAAAATGGTGGTTTATCTAAAGTTTTAAAACCCCCTAAAAGTCAAATTAAAAATAACATGCCACATTTATTTCATATTTGCACTGGATTTTTAAAATTTCGAGTTGCCAAAATTGTAATCAACGGAGTAATCCCAAGGAGGGTCTTCATTTATTTTACCACAGCGAAATCACGACTAAGTATACGTTATTTGAACGTCATCAAGTTAGCATAACGATATTTTTATAACATCGAAAATAAATTATAGAACTAAACATGAAAACTCTTCACAAAAATGTGAATCAACTTTTGTCAAAACATGCTATTCCCGAAAAGTGTTTCATCATTTTCGTGCGTCGAAAATCTGAACGAGTTTGCACAAGGGGGGGCGTAGATTACAAAAATCCCGGCATTCCTTCTTCATTTGCAACGTTCCATCGCCTTACCTGCGGTAAATCCTTAGCTGGTACGCAGTTCAGGCTACCCAAATGTATCACATTAGGCGGCACCGGACGGTAACCCTCGAACACTGGATCAATATTCACCATCAGCAGTTCCACATTCTTCTTCAACTCCTGGAGCGGAGGCATGTCCGCACCAAATACTTCCCGGAGCATCGCATCTTCTTTTTGCTCATAAGACACCATCATTCGGTGCAGTTGGTAGCGATTGTACATTTCTGTTGCCATCTCCCAGAGCGTGAGGTTAAAAAGCCGCGCGCGGAGGAAATCCGGATACAGAATTGGATTAATAGGAGCACCCATAAGCTCGTATTGCTCGTCCATTGCACCGAGTGTGCTCATCAGGATTACAGGTGCACGAAAGACATGGGACAAAGCCAGAGCGGGCCGCGTCCATGCATTTGCAATCACCAGGTCGAACCCCTTTTCATCTGCAATCAGCTTCTTCACCGCCTCCGTTCTCATTTGTTTCGCAAATATCTCGACAACGTTGTCGAACGCTGTGTCTACTTGCACATATAAACTGTTCTGATTTCCAGTGACGGTTTTAAGGAAGCCGTTTATCCATATAGGGTAGGATACGTCGTGGAGGTCGATCTCTGTGAGGTTGGGTGGTGCCCGGTTGGGTGGGAAGGCAGGGTCGGTGGTGAGGAAGACGACGTGGTGGCCGCGGCGAGCCAGCTCCTGCGATACGGGACGGAACACGACCTGGTGGCCGATGGAGGGAGTGGGCACCACGATCAGCACTCGCGCTGCATCCAAGCCATATGCGTAAGCGCAAGCGATCAGCACGGCGCAACGCAACCAACGCGACATCTTCGGGCCGATTCTCAATACTTACTAATACCCGAAACTGCGCTGCTAATTGTCACCCTCATGGCGTAATAAAAAGGCACGAACAAAACACTTAATGTTTATGTAATTTAGATCTTATTAACAACTGTGTGGAATTGGCTTTGCTTCAATACTTTGTCTGATATTTTTAAACATACTTATGTAATATATAGGTATGGAGTATACATCGAAATGCGTATTTCCGATAAGGGAATACTTAAGTGAAGATATACAGGACGTTATTATTTATAATAAAATTATAGTGTCCTTAATCTATTTTGTATCCATAATATTGAATGTGATGACTAATGCGGGGGAGGATTACCTTTATTACCTACTACTGTTACTAGAGCGACTTTTGAATTCATTTATTTCAGATAAATGAAAAATGACACAAATTAATCTACAATCTGGGGGCACGGCAGTGCCCCCGCCAAGTCGAGCGCGAAGCAAACACTACCGTACCATCCTTTACTGGAATCATTTCGCCGCTTTTCAGGCCCCTATTGGAGAACCTCTAGTAAGACCAGATCGCAGAAATTTTCGTCATCCAGTAAGCTATAATCACATACTTAAAATCCAAAATTTCAAGTCTGTAGGTCATTCAGTTCCGAAGTTAAACGAAAGCAAAGTTTCGCATTTATGACACTCACTCACTCATGATCATAAAAATAGAACTAGTACTTCCCATAAACTCAGAGAGCTGAAATTTGATACATAGTTAGGGTTTAATGGCCACATAAAGGGAAAACTATAAAAACTAGGATAATCGAAGATCTGGAGTACCTGGTGACCCTGATTAGAAAACACAAGAGCCCAACCAAACTATTAGAGATATATATATATCTATTTATACCGCCTTTACAAAAAATATTCAACTTTTTTTATTATGATGGATGTAATTATCAAAGCTCACACGTTTCATACGTCGTTTTTCAGCACATTTTCCTGGGAAAAAATCTTTTCATAACATGAACATTTTTTAGGCTCCAGTCAACCATTGGGCAAAACAGAAATATTTCAAAACAAGAAAGAAAACAAACACGACTGCCATGATGGGAAAATAACTGTGCCATGTGCAAAAAATCGTTCATGGTTAGGTTACCTTCAGGTTAGTACCTATGGCGGTAAAACAGTGAATGTCTCAGGTCGCAGGTTGAAATTGTCGCCATAGCCGAAGGCAAGCGCGATAAATTTGCTAACTCAATTAGCTTTATCGCCCTTGCCTTGCTTTCTTTGTAGTAAGTACAAACTATAGTCTCACCCTGAACAGGCAGAAAGTCATGGTCAGCGATCTAAATAAATGCTAGGAGATAAATCTTGCACAATAAGGCGTGCGTAATGTGCTAAATATTACGATGCTATCATTTACAAATTATCCAAGTATCTATATCAAGTACCTATACTGAGTGTTCATGCTCATCACACAAATCTTTACCTTACCGTGGTTCGAACCCAGGACCAGCGTATTAGACCAGATTGGAATCAAATGAGAACACAGGAATTTCTTGCCTACTTTATAAACATTTGGGACTTATTTTAAAATTGTAATACCTACCCACAATGGCAGAGCGCCCATACAAGCCGATTTTTAACCTTTTGGTTCCGGGTTGCCGTTCGAACATTTTGAAGTGCCGCCATTGAGATCTACTATAAGAGCCTCATATAATAATACATCTTAATGGAGGCGCGTGAAAATTTTGCATAATAAATTGCAAGTAATAATGATTACTTGCACTGGCAAGGATAATACAAAAACCTACCTAAAATTCTGTTTCCATAGTTTAATTGATTCCATAACACGAAATCAATACAGATTTCATATTTCACCTTCATTCACTTGACGCAAATATGATATTAACTTGTATCAATAAAGACGATAAGGCATAATTAAAAGAGATAATAGAAGGTTACAGATCAGAGGTAGACGCTACTAATGAGGTCTGACATAAAGATAACAACACATTAAGTACCTATTTTACACTGTATTCGCAGAACGGTAGGCATAGCACATCAAATTAATTTTCAATGTCGCTAGCCATTCTAGGCGAGGTTAGAAATGGACTAAATGCGATGTTGGAGCAGTGAAATGTTGCTAGCCGATTGCCAACTACAACTGAACTATTCTTAGGACACCCACTGAATAAAAGGAGTGCTGGTAGGGGTGCTTCTAACCCCACACCAGAACGGCGATTTAGGCCATTGAGGACACGTGGTATCATACACTAATTTCATATCAACCGGGATGACGGTCTTAAGATTTCATATTCTTGGAATTCAGTCATCAGTAAATACAATCTTCCAATACAATAATCTACACTAATATTATAAAGAGGAAAGATCTGATTGTTTGTTTGTTTGTATTGAATAGGCTCCGAAACAACTGGACCGGTTTGAAAAATTCTTTTACCATTAGAAGCTGACATTATCCCTGATGATTGATGAACATAGGCTTTTTACTGAAGACTTAAGAAAATGCTTCATTCGTGCGGGAAAACGGGTAATCCGTGCGAAGCCGGGCCGGGCAGCTAGTATAATATAAAAAAGACGTAGACATGTTGTCGAAATACCGACTTTAAAAACGGCCAGGCTTACGCACACATGAAAGAGCTGCAAATATTGCAATTACACACTAATAATACGAGTAAATGTCAAATGAAAGCGGAGAGTAGTACATTACTTATTCTGTGTTGCTGTTGATGGACAAAGAGTAATAATAAATCAGACTAAAACACCTTGCCTTTTATTATGTACATGTAGATGTACACATAATAGTGTTCTGAACGGTTCTTCATGCAAACGTATATTAATTTACCCTACTTTAAAATAGCCCACTTGCCGGTATAGCAGACAACGCACAGCCTAAGCCTCTAAAGATACCCGTATGAAATTAGGAACACATATTCTAGCTTGTTCATAATTACAATAGAGCGGTACGCCGTCAAATATAACTACAACCCTACAACGAGATTGTTGTTATTTTAATATAGCATGCGAATGATATATAGACTTGATAAACAAACACTATGTTATTCACGATAAGCTCGCCCCAAGTACGTGATAGGGTGTTGGTAACTACATATTTAGTTAGTTAACTTGCTATAACTCCGTCCTCAGTCAACTTATATGCAGTTGAGGTATAAATGCAGTCGTTGATCCCCGGGTTATCTAACTTATGTGTTTGCGCAGAAACTGACGCATGTATGATTATCTTTGTTGCTAGTAAATAATTAGTATTGCAAATGTTAACTGAAGTTGTCGAATGAGCGAGCGAAGCGAACGAAGTTCTATGCTTCAGCTTGGCCCGAAAATCGTTCCTATGTCCAGAGTCCAGTGTCAGCCCTCTGCTCCTCTGTCCCGCTGTCTACCTGTCCACCTGTTCTCCTTTACGGTTGTCTATTGTTTGCCCGACATTCATATACTATAATAATCATTTGCCCGAACTTCGCTTGCTCGAATTTCATTTGCCCGAATGTTTCGTTTACCATAATAGTTAATTGACATACTCTTGTTTACCCGAATATTGGATGTCATAATGATACGAATGCCATACGTATTGTATTCCAGATTATTGTTTGCAATAATATTATTTAATTGAATATTTAAACGCCATACTAAACATGCATTCGGATTCATCTTTGTTAACTTGCTGGTTTTTCCGCTCTTTTATAAAAAAAATAACCTCGAAGACGAAAGCGGGAGCAAAGCTCCCGCTTCCGTCTTCTAACCTATCCGCGATCCGAGTCGGTTTTGCCACTAAGCCCCTGTTCCCTACTGCCTACGATACAACACTATCTTGGCATTAGGTAATCTCAGAGAAAAGTTCATTTTTACTTAGTGGCAAAACCGACTTGGATCGCGGATAGGTTTGAGATAAAATTTTTTTAGACTGCAATACGTACCCACTTTATCACATAAGAATATTATGGATGTTGAGATGGATGGCAAATGATATTATGGCATGTGATAGTTATGGATTACAATGATTATGGAAAATGAGATTATTGATATTGATATTATGGAAAACAAAGATTCTGGCATATAATTATTATGGTAAACAATGAGTATGGCATACAAAATTATAGAAAACAACATTATGGCAGTTGTATATTATGGCAGATAAAATTCGGGCAAATGAAATTCTGGCAAGCAAGAGTATACCCTCCTTAACATGTCGTATTTTTCAACCGACTCTCGTGAAATTTTGTGAGCAGTTTAGTTTGTTGTATAGTTTTTGACGTGAAAACTTCTTTAGCGGCGCTGTGCACTTTTTGGGATGGGAGGAAAAATTGTTAAACTCGCCACAGATTTCTATTTTCGAAAGGTCACGTGACCGTTTAGGTGAGAGATTAGGGACGAGGCTTGGAGGCGGGGGGGGGGCTACGCCGTAGTACGAGACTGGCCGCGCCATTCGGCCGACACACACTAAGTTCTCACGCGCTATTTTGCAAGTGAAATAGTTTATTTCTGTCGCTACGGTATTCGTCGATTGGAACAAAATATTCAAATTTTCACTTCTGCCGCCACTCGTGCACTCCCGGAGTGCAACCCGAGGCTCTAGCTAGTATAAGTTTTACCGAAACAAAACGTTACGGCCGTTTCAAACAAAAACTTTCTTTTGAGAAGGCCATACCACCGTTTTTTATGGTTTTTTCTATAAAATCATTAAAAAATCATAACTACAAAAAACTACACTACACTACAAAAAATCGTGGAACATTCATGGGGTATTCTAATGGGAGGAATCCAAAAAAATATTGTTACGTCCACGGGGTGGGTAACGTGATAGAAAATACACGAATTGATCACTAATTAAAAGAAATGCAAACTTTATTACAAAATTACTAATTAACAAGGCTTACTTAATAAATCACTTCACTATGACGCACTTTTCACTCGCTTCGCTTTGAGATTCGCTCTGTTCGCAGTTTAATTCCAAACTCTCCCTCCACTGCGTTGGCATGCGGCTTATATACCCGGAGACCTTTGCACTAGAACATTCCGGAGAAATCTTGAATAATCGGTCCAAGGTCCAATTCTAGGAACGGCGACCCCTCGATTCGTGAATGTTCCAGAGCGTCTAGATTGTTCGATGCTCGTTCGATCCGAATATGCTGTCCCTTTCTAGTTGTCTCTTTCACACACTTCTCGAACCTTCTCAATCTAGATGTCTCTCTCTAATAGTGCTGTCTCCTTCACTCCTTCGAGAAATTTCGCCATATACTGAAGTGTACTTCAAAGGCCCATAAGGGGTTCTGAAAACGCCTGAAAACGGGTTTTCAGGTTATTGCGCCATCTGATAGAGGCTGTCCTGAAACGGACTGAAAACATGTTTCAGGCGCCTGAAAACAACGGCAACTAGGGTGAATTTTCAATCTTCTAGTATGTGGAAGAGCCACCTCTGAAACGGCCTGAAATCACTTTTCAGCCTGCTGAAAACGCTTCTAAAGCATGGAAAATAAAGTTTGAAGTTTATACCACCGGCGCAACACTACCCCCTCCTAAGACATGCTCGTCCCGAGCATCATTGTTTCCGTGGTACTTCGCCAGTCGGTCAACATGAACAACCTTGCAGGGACCACGTGGATTTCGCTGTATCCGATATGTGACGTCATTGATTTTCGTGACTACCCTATATGGCCCTTCCCAATTTGGGGACAGTTTTGGAGATTTTCCCTTTTTCCGCATCGGGTTATGTAGCCACACCTAAGAACCTTCCTCGAATCCAATTTGGTTAGCCTTCCTATCGTATCGGGTCTTCATTCTCGTGCTAGCTTGAAGCCCGTGTTCACGAACAAGACTGTGAACGTCAGCAATCCGATCCCCTAAATCACTTGCATATTCTGTGATAGATCTTGGAGCATCAGGAGGACGTCCAGTTAAAAGATCTGCCGGTAAACGAAGCTCTGTTCCAAAATTCGCATATGCTGGGGTAACTGCCGTACTCTCATGGGTTGCTGACCTATATGACATCAAAAAGAGTGGAATATGCCGGTCCCAATCCTTTTGGTGACTTTCAACAACCTTGGCCAGATGTCTCTCTAGAGTCTGATTGAATCTCTCCACCATTCCATCCGATTGTGGGTGATATGCCGTAGTCCTCGTCTTATGCATCCCCATGATTCGACAAGTCTCTTGAAAAACTGCAGATTCAAAGTTCCTGCCTTGATCGCTGTGAATTTCCAGAGGTACTCCAAATCTACAACAAACTTCATTTACTAACTTCTCTGCTATAGTGACTGCTTCCTGATTAGGGATGGCAAACGCTTCAGGCCATTTGGTGAAGTAATCCATCACGACCAGAATGTACTTGTTTCCGGAGTCAGATGTCGGGAACGGGCCTGCGACGTCTAGCGCAATTCTCTCCCATGGTGCTCCAACATTGTACAGTTTGAGCGCTCCTCTACTACGGGTGTGCGGACCTTTAACTGCTGAACAGTTAACGCACTTCTTGCACCAGTTTTCGACATCTTCACGGCAGTGAATCCAATAAAACCGTTGTCGGATTTTCATTAAGGTTCTTTTCACTCCTAGGTGTCCACCAGAAGAACCGTCGTGGAAACTTCCCAAAACATCTTTCACTCTTTTCCTTGGAACGACTACCTGTAGATGAGCATCCTTCCCATTCGCCGATTCCCATTTCCTGCATAGTACGCCATTATGCATAATCAAGCTGTCCCATTGTGCCCAATAGCTTTTCGTTACCGAACTCATCGGAGCTACTTCACACCATCTTGGTTTTGGTATTCCTGCATTAATCCAGTCAAAAATCGGCTTTATGTCAGAATCCTCTTGCTGAGCTAGTTGCATGACTTCATCACTCCACTCTTCGCTGACTGTGTCAGTTCTCAGCATCCTTAAACACTCCTTGGCCTCTTGTCTAAGACAATGCTTACAGTCGTCGGGACAAGGTCTTCGAGAAAGGGCGTCTGCGTTTCCATGTGATTTCCCACTACGGTGTTCGATGACGAAGTCATAATATTCCTGAAGCTGTTCAATCCAGCGTGCCACCTGGCCCTCGGGATTTTTAAACTCCAGCAACCATTTTAGAGCAGCATGATCAGTCCTGATACGAAACTTCCGCCCCAACAGGTATCTACGGAAATGCTGTAACGTCTTGACGACTGCCAGCAGTTCCCTTCGAGTGACACAGTAATTTCTTTCTGGCTTCGACAACGTTTTGCTAAAGTAGGCGATTACAACTTCATTATCTCCTTTTTTTTGAGACAAGACTCCTCCAATACCAGTATTACTCGCGTCCGTGTCAACAATAAAATCTACTTCGGGATCTGGATACCCCAGTATTGGTGTTTCACAGAGTCTTTGCTTGAGGTCGTTGAAACTTGCCGTACACCGATCCGTCCAATCAAACTGTCGTTTTTCTTCCGTAAGTTCGTGCAATGGCTTTGCTATATCCGAGAAGTTCTTCACAAACCGCCTGTAATATGAGCACAGTCCTAAAAATGCACGTACTGCAGTTTTGTCCCTTGGTATCGGCCAATCCTTCACGGCACTTATCTTCTCAGGATCTGTTTGGATACCATCCTTCGAAATCACATGTCCCAGTAATTAACTTTTTGTTTGAAAAGTGAACATTTCTTCGGACTCAGTTTAAGGTTTGCCTCTCGTAACTTAGACAATACTTGCTCCAATTTGCCGAGGTGATCATCGAAGTCTCTACCAACGATGATAATGTCGTCCAAATAGACCAAGCAAGTATCTCCCAGCAATCCAGCTAGTATTTGTTCCATCAATCTCTCAAATGTCGCTGGTGCATTGCATAATCCAAACGGCATAACATTAAACTGCCATAGCCCCTTTCCGGTTGAGAAAGCCGTTTTCTCCTTATCACTATCCTTGATCTCAACTTGCCAATAGCCACTTTTTAAATCCAACGTAGAAAACCATTTCATTCCATTCAAAGTGTCTAAGGTGTCGTCGATTCGAGGTAATGGATAGCTGTCTTTCTTAGTGGCATCATTCAGTCGACAGTAGTCGACGCAGAATCTCATGGTCCCGTCCTTCTTCTTCACCAAAACTACGGGGGAACACCACGGGCTTGTTGAAGGTTCAATAACGCCACCCTTCTTCATTTCCTCGATCATGTCTTCTACTTCCTTCTCCTGAGCTACTGGAACTCGCCGGGGTCGCTGTCGTATAGGCATGACGTCACCAGTGTCGATCCCATGCTGTACGACTCCAGTTTTTCCGATGTCAGTGTCATGCGCAGAGAAAACATTGCTGTATCGCAACAGCAATTTACGTGCCTTACTGCCTTACCTTGCCGAGCTCTTCCCCGGTAAGATCGTTTCTGGAGCCATCTAATAACCTTTCAATGTCTATTGGAGGCGCAGAACACCCAGGGTTTTCGCTCTCCGTAGAACCTTGACAACTTCGTATCCAAGAGATTTCCTCACATGATCCAACTAGAGCTCCTTTTCTAAGGACGCACTTCGTGTCACTTAAATTAAGAACTCTCACGAAGGTTTTAGTCGATGTTGTTACCACCGTGCGGGCTGTCATCCATGGTTTACCATCATTGACCTTTTCCACAACAACACAACGATGACATCCTTGTCTTGTGCTGTACGGCAATCGCACTGGAACTAGTACCTGTGCCCTCGGTTGGAGGATCGTTCTTCTAGTACAGTAAACATTCCCATTTACTCCACCCTCCATAGGCACCTCTTCAGGCCCAAATTTCAGTACTCCAACCTTTAAGTCAATTTTACAGCCATGGCCTCTCATAAAATCCAGCCCAATGATACAGTCGTCGATAATGTTAGCTACAATCACCTTATGCCAGTAGCTCTTATTACCAATTTTTAAATCCACCTCTCGCTCCCCCTGTATGGGAATGTACTGGCCGGTAGCGGTTTGCAGCTGGAGATGCCTAGGTTGGACTAGATGATCTCCGGTCAGGTGCTTCAGTAGCCGAGAACTGATAACCGTCCGAGAAGCTCCGGTGTCGATGGTAAGGTGACATGGTACTCCACCAATTTCTCCTCTGACAACCAGACTATTCCCGTCATTAGCCTGTGAGATCATAACTGGGACATTCCGACCACCAGCCAGCACTCGTCCCTTAGTCCTGGCTTTTACTCGTTTCCCTGTTGCGGCCCGGATGCCACAGTACCTGCTGCCCTTGCCACTGGAGTCAGATCTCGTTCTCTCCTGCCCCTTTTCGGGCAACTGGTCTGGATGTGACCACGTTCTCCACAATGGTAACATCGTGGCCCAAACTCACGATGTGGAGCAATCGGTTCCCTAAGAGATACTTCACGTACCCTATAGGGCCTTGACGGGTCCTGGCGCACAGCTTCTACTTCTAGGGCATGAGCCACCGCATCCTTCAGGCTCCCATGGTGCCCTAACCGCACTGCAGCCCGTACCTCCAAATCCCGTATTCCGTCAACGAAGGCCTGCACTAACGTGGTGTCCACAAAGGAGGCGGAAGTACGTTGGTACGCCTTTCTGACCAACTTCTCAATTTCTAGGGCCCACTGCTGCAAGGTCTCGCTACGCCCCTGCGTCCTGTCCTTTAACTGAGCCCGGTACACGTGCTCCAGGTGCTTGTCACCGTAACGGGCTTCCAACGCCTCTAGAAGCCGGTCGTAAGTTTCCTCTTCGCCTAAGGCTTCTAATATAGTGAGGGCCTCGTCACGTAACGCTAAGGTAAGGGCTGTCCTGGCCTGCTCTTTACTCCAACCGTTAGCCTTGGAGACTGACTCGAATTGCCGCTTATAAGCTGTCCACGACGATGTACCATCGAAGGGAGGTACCTTGAATCGTCCACCTCCCGATACAGGCACCTCGACTGCACAGGTACTCGTACCACTGGCCACTTTTATTTCAAGCTTCTGGAGGCGATTCTTGTAGGTGTCGACTTCCTCCTTAACTGTCCCAATGGTTTCTCTAACACCATGAAGTCCAGTTTCAAATTTAATGTCCAAGTCAATCAGTTTCTCCTGGACTTCACACATCTCGCGCTTCCATTCAGTCGCGGTATCATGTACTTCTCGAAGCAGTCTCGATTGTTCTTCTTGCTTTTCTTCCTGTTTGCGCAGCCCCTCTTCGATTTTTCGGGCCTGTTCCTGTTGTTGACGAGCTTGCTCTTGTTGTTGACGAGCTTGCTCTTGTTGTTGACGAGCTTGCTCTTTTAAGAAAACTTCTTGCTTTTCTTCCTGTTTGCGCAGCCCCTCTTCGATTTTTCGGGCCTGTTCCTGTTGTTGACGAGCTTGCTCTTGTTGTTGACGAGCTTGCTCTTGTTGTTGACGAGCTTGCTCTTGTTGTTGACGAGCTCTCTTGCTTATATGGGGTCGGTGAGTCTGATGGACCAGCGCCCGACGCAGAGTCCTCACCTGCTGCAGCTCGGCTCCGGGTCTGCACTCCCTTCTGCTCGTTCTCACGTGATGTAGTCGACATTTTCTATCCCACTTCTGACACCAAATGTTACGTCCACGGGGTGGGTAACGTGATAGAAAATACACGAATTGATCACTAATTAAAAGAAATGCAAACTTTATTACAAAATTACTAATTAACAAGGCTTACTTAATAAATCACTTCACTATGACGCACTTTTCACTCGCTTCGCTTTGAGATTCGCTCTGTTCGCAGTTTAATTCCAAACTCTCCCTCCACTGCGTTGGCATGCGGCTTATATACCCGGAGACCTTTGCACTAGAACATTCCGGAGAAATCTTGAATAATCGGTCCAAGGTCCAATTCTAGGAACGGCGACCCCTCGATTCGTGAATGTTCCAGAGCGTCTAGATTGTTCGATGCTCGTTCGACCCGAATATGCTGTCCCTTTCTAGTTGTCTCTTTCACACACTTCTCGAACCTTCTCAATCTAGATGTCTCTCTCTAATAGTGCTGTCTCCTTCACTCCTTCGAGAAATTTCGCCATATACTGAAGTGTACTTCAAAGGCCCATAAGGGGTCCTGAAAACGCCTGAAAACGGGTTTTCAGGTTATTGCGCCATCTGATAGAGGCTGTCCTGAAACGGACTGAAAACATGTTTCAGGCGCCTGAAAACAACGGCAACTAGGGTGAATTTTCAATCTTCTAGTATGTGGAAGAGCCACCTCTGAAACGGCCTGAAATCACTTTTCAGCCTGCTGAAAACGCTTCTAAAGCATGGAAAATAAAGTTTGAAGTTTATACCACCGGCGCAACAATATATATTGAAATCGCTGTTTGGACCACCCTGCATATGTTGCTCTTCCTTAAATGTTTTAGCTGAACGTAAGCCAAGGTAATTTCTAATAAACAACTTTTGTTAGCTAAAATTGAATAGGTAGCCGTTCAGGAGAGGGACGAAGAAATAACAATTATCCAGTATATTGTGGAATATTATTTGGAAGCGTCGAAGCGAATTCGCTTTTGTCTAACTTGATGAGGTTGATACATAAAGTCATAAGCTTTTGGCTAGATAAACGAGTCGTTCAGCTTTAGAATCACACCATTCATGGAATTATGCTAGGCTTTACACAGGGAAGCGTTTCGTCCTATTTGTGATTCTTTAAGGTGAAATTTTGTGGTTATTTAAGGATATCCATAGCAAGGAAACCATTTTAGCCACATATAATTTGAATTATCAGGGGTTATTTTCATTTTGCGTATACCAGTAAGTTTAATTTTGATTTTCACATGCCAAACTAACGTGACAGAACGAGAGCGCCAAACTCGCATAACAAATAATTACATTTAAGTATAAGACTTTCGCGTTCGCGTTTGGCTGTCAAATCCCATACTAATTGAGGGTAAAACGCAAACGCGCGTTTTGTTTCGGTAAAGAGAGAGAGTAAATACGAAATTCATTATTATTATTATTTAATGCTCGCGCGTTCTACAGCTCACAGAGGCTGAGGATTAATAGCTTTAGTCAATTGAGATTGTAATTTGTATAAGAACATTTCCAATCTTCTATGATTTTTGGTCGTGGGTGTTAGCTTTGCGATTTATTTTTGGCAATGAACATTTTTTGGAAATGGAAACTAAACTGTTTTGATCGAATTTAGTTAATGTAGCGTACTAATAATACCTACAGTTATGATAACTATCGTTCATATAAATTTTAAATGAAAGGAAAAATTGAAAAATTTAATGCTCCGAGCCGGATTGAGCATTAAATTTTTCAATTTTTCCTTTCATTTAAAATTTATAATTTTCGTTAGCAGCGTTACTGCTTAAAAAAACAAAAATTAAAATTAATTATCGTTCATATACTACGACACTCAAATATTGCAAGCTTTATTTTGTGTAAAATAACCGTTAGATACAGACTTAGAACCTTGCATCTTTGACAATATCATGAAAATGCAATCAATGCCTTAAATGTCAGTTCATTAACTACAATTAATAATTATACATACAACGTGTCCTCGACTTCGTGGTGTAAGGTGGGAAACCTGCTTTGTTAAGTTACTATTCAGAATTTAAGAGAAGGGTTCTTTTGCCCGGTTTTATACACACACACACACACACACACACACACACACACACACACACACACACACACACACACACACACACACACACACACACACACACACACATATAAAATTGTAATACCTTATCTTATCTTATCTTATCTAGATGAGGGCCCTTTCGGATGCACTTCGACCCAGTGGGATCTTTTGTGCATTTGCCCTCTCCTTATGTCTACTCCCAACTTCGCTCCATCATTTCCACATAGCGGATGATGCAGCTCAGCGGAAGTACCTTGAATTCCTTTGGTTGCGGATAACCGTTACCGAAGTAATTCATTCTTTGTCTGGCAAGGGCATGACATTCACACAATAAGTGTTCCATAGTCTCATCCTCCTCGCCACACATTCTACAGTCTAAACTGCCCGATAGTCCCATCTTGGCCAAGAGGTCCTTGACCCCGAAGTGACCTGTGAACACCCCAGATATGATTCTGAGCTGCTTCCTACTGGATTTCCAGAGTTTGTTAGTCCAGCCCGAGTCCACTCCTTCTATGAAGAGCTTAGAGTGCCTTAAGCCCGCCTCATTCCTCCACTCGTGTTGGTGTTTGGTTTTGGCGTAGGCTTTATAGGCCAAAATAATGGTTCCCTGCGAGAGTCCCACAAATGGTTCTGGACCTACAAAGTGGTTTGTAGACCCCCCTCTAGCAAGCTCATCCGCTCTTTCGTTGCCGATGAAGCCCTCGTGCCCTGGTATCCAAACTAGTTGCACCTTATTATGCTTTCCAAGCTTGTTCAGTGCCTGGACGCCGTTATAGACTAGTCTAGATTCCACTTTCGGCGCCGTAAGTGCTTTAAGGGCCGCTTGACTGTCACTGAGTATATAGATGGTCTGCCCTCTGGTTTGCCTGTCTATATTCTCCTGTGCACATGCAATTATGGCGTATGTCTCCGCCTGGAAGACGGTTGCCAAACTACCCATGCTTACACTACTACTGTAGTCATTCGCATAAATGCCTGCTCCCGTACCGGATCCCATTTTAGATCCGTCCGTGTACCATATACTGTCTTCGATACCAGACCTAGGCGGTTCTAGACCTTCGGCCCATTCAGCCCTGGATGGAACTTTTGTTGTGTAGTTCCTATGGAATACAAACTTGGGTAGCATTTTGTCACTTCCCATGCTTGTTATTCTGTCTAAGAAACCATCAGTCTCCATGTTTGTGTGTTTAGTCTTTGGTTTGTTGTCGCTCCACAGTCCAAGAGTTCTTAATCTGTAGAGCGATTTCCGCGCCTCTGACTTAATCACCAAGTGAAGTGGCGGTAGGTCCAGTAGGACTTCTAGCGCCGCTGTAGGCGTGGTACGAAACGCCCCTGTTATAGCCATGCAAGCCGATCTCTGCACCTTCATCAGAGCCTCTCTGCATGTGCTCATTAAAGTCCTTGGCCACCATACCAGGCTGCCGTACAATAATATGGGCCTCACCATCATAGTGTAGATCCACTTAAGTACCTTTGGGTTCAATCCCCATGTTTTGCCATACGCAATTCATCTACACATTCCAAATACCCTCAGTGCCTTTGTGATGGTAAGATCTGTATGCTTCTTCCAATTCAGTTCCTTATCCAGTGTAACACCTAGATATTTCACATCATCGGACAGTTCTAGTACCCTCCCGTACAGTTTTAACTGCTGTACGCCTGGAAGGGTCCTTTTCCTAGTAAAGGGTATTACCACAGTTTTGCCTGGATTAATGGATAGTTGGTGCAGGTCGCACCATTTCTCCACCATCCGCAGTGCCTTGTTCATGATTTCTGATACCGTGCCTGGGAACTTCCCATTAACCAGTATCACTAGATCATCAGCATATCCCACCGTGTTGATGGGACCCTTATTGAGTTCTACCAGGAGTGAGTTCACCACCAGACTCCAGAGAGTTGGTGAGAGTACCCCCCCCTGTGGACATCCCTTTGTGGCCGTGGCCATTATCTCATCCCCTAAGAGAGATGACTTTATTAGTCTGCCATTTAGCATATTGCCTATCCATTTACATAGGGTGGGCTCTACACCATGTTTTGCAGCTGCTTCGCTGATAGCTTTATACGTGGTACGATCGAACGCTCCCTCCACGTCCAAGAAAGCTGCCAGACATAGTTCCTTATTCTCTATAGCCTGTTCAGCCCTGGTTGTTACCAGGTGAAGTGCGGTTTCCGTTGACTTCCCTGGCTGGTATGCACATTGTAGTTCGTGCAGCGGATGTCTCCTTAATGGGCCATCCCTTATGTGTCTATCTACCAATTTCTCCAGTGTTTTGAGGAAAAACGACGATAAACTTATCGGCCTATACGATTTGGCTTCACTGTAATCCGCCTTGCCCGGTTTGGGCAGATAGGTTACTTTTACCATCCTCCACACCCGTGGCACGTGTGCGAAGGCCAAGCACGCCCTGTACAATCTGCTAAGATGCGGGATTAGTACATTAGCGCCTTCTTGTAGTAGAATGGGGTAGATGCCATCTGGCCCCGGGGCTTTGTAAGGTTGAAATGTTGAAAGTGCCCACTTTATCTTGTTATGATCTACTACCTTTTTGGACGTGTCCCAATTGTGTCTCGTTGTACTTGTGGTCTGTTCCAACGCACTAATTGCACCATCGTCTGTTACGCTGTCGTGTATTACTGAGCCTGGGAAGTGCGTGTTACACATTACCTTAAGGGTTTCCAGCCCCGTTTTCGTCATTCTACCGTCATTGTCCCTAATGGATGTGAGCGGGGCCGACTTTGTGGTCGCTAGTGCCTTTGTTAGTCTCATTCCTTCTGGTATTGACTCAATTTGATCGCAGTGGTTCCTCCACGCTCTCCTTTTGGCTTTCCTCACAGCCTTGCTGAGTTCTGTGAGTTTTTGTGCATAGTACCCAAAGTCATTAGATGCCTTTGCGTCATTGAATATTGCCCTAGTTTCCCTCCTGAGTTTAACTATCTCTGGGGTCCACCATGGTAACTTTTTAGCCAGGGTTTTCTTCTCCGGGCAGTTATTAGTGAAGGCCGTGTATACGGCTTGTACTATTTTGTCCGCTTCGAATTCTATGTCTATAATAGAGTTGAGCTTGCCTTTTGGGTCTCCTAGGTCCACCTTTAGATCCCTTCTAAACGCCGACCAGTCCGTGTGCCTAGGATTCCGTTTTCGTACCGTGTTTATTTCTATTTTAGTTCGGTACCTAAAGCAGATGTATCTGTGGTCCGAAAGGGATATGTCGTCAGATACGTGCCATGAGTTGATTTTGTTACTAGTATTATTAGTAGCCAACGTTAAATCAATAACCTCCCCCCGCCTAGAGTTGACGAAGGTAGGTTCATTGCCTTTATTTAGTATTTGTAAAGAAGAGCTTACCAGGAAGTCCAGTACCTTCTCTCCTCTCCTGTTGACATCTGAGCTGCCCCAGATGACATGGTGAGCGTTTGCGTCGCAGCCGATTATCAGGTTGGTGTTCGCCCGGCTGCCGTATGCAACAAGATCCCGCAGTTGTTGTGTGATGGGATCCGTCGCCTCGTAGGGGAGGTAGGCTGATGATAGGATGAGCTCCTTACCCTCCCCCTTTTTTGTAATACCTACTTAAAACATAATATAAGCAAATCCGTAAGTCTCTATCTGTATCTGTTAGGGAGACCTGTCATTGGCTCGACGATTGTATTCTAGCTGTAAGTCTATTATTTTGTATGTTAAAGCTGTTGGTCTTCTAATAAATAAATAAATTTAAGTAATTTATATTTTTGACCGCCGTTTAGCCTAGTGGGCAGCACTACACTGCCTACGAAGCTGGATGTCCCGGGTTCGAATTCTGGTAAGGGTAAGTTATTAATGTGTTGAGCACGAATATTTGATCATGAGACATGGATGTTTTCTACGTCTTTATGTACCTATGTATTTATCTGTATAAGTATATTTATCGTCGCCATTGAAGTTGGATCTTCCTGAAGTTGTTTTAAAATGGCTATAAACATTATATAGAATTTGTTTGGCTTGACGTCCAATAACTTTGCCTATCGGCGGACTCATCGTTGCGTAGCAATTTCGTGTGTGATTTGTTAAGAGCGGCCGAGCTCATGTACCTACACATGTTACCGACAACCGCGAAGGCGGGCGACTGACGCTCCTGACTGACAGCCCGGCTGTCCTTCGTCCCTTGTCCCCTGCAAACCATGGGAGTGTCTGGAACGGACTTGCCAAGCTATAGTTACCAATCATTATTCGACAAGACATAAGTATTCTCTTTGGACAAGACGGCTCTGTGTTGTAATTCCAATCGAACAACCGTTATCTAGTTTCTACTGGTGACTGCGCCATCTAGCGGTCCACAAAAGTTAAATCGTACGTTAAACGTCGTCAGTGTAAAAAAAATGTGCTGAGTTACTAAAATGTGATTTGACATTTGCCCTAACGGAACTTTAACAAACATCCAAGCATGTACAATATTAGTAGGATATAGATGAGCGAAAACGTCTGAGCGAGAGACTCTCAAATCTCAATTCAGAATCATAACACTGAGCTGACTATATAAGCTTAATAATGACACTAAATTCATGCTTTTAGACTGTTATTTTTGTATCTACTCGTATTAAGGTAAGACACAGAAAAGTGGACCGTAACAAAAACCACTCCACTTTTCTGACTTGATACCCCTTTGTTTCTATGAGATTTTATAAACTTTTCACGTCAAAATATGCAGGCTCGTGAGTTATACGGCTAACAGAGCCACATTGCCCAATGTGTCTCAATAAGTTACTGGGGCAGAGTTATATCGGCTCGTATGTCCTCCGAGTGCTCTGAGTGTTAACCCTGACGCGGCTCTTCAAGCGTCCGTGGAACTAACTGAAAAATACTCTATTTACCACCGGCCGTACCTGAAACACAGGGTCGTCACACGCTAGGGAATTTCCCAGCATTTTCTTGCGGATTTTTATGCTACCTGTATATTTTTTATAATTGAAATCAACTGTTGTTAATTAATACTAATGAAATTATTTTAGGTACATTAATTTAAGTAGCTAGTCATTAGAGTAAAAACATTTACTTAATCTGTCCTTATAGGTTCAATTTGTTGTCCGTCTGCCTGTCTGTATGTCTGTCTGTCAAGACCCTTTATCTCGTGTAAGTTTGGAGGAGGTATCGAGTTGAAATTGAACAATAGATACGCTCCGTTATCAAAATTTATAGGTACTTTTCGTTGACCTAGAACTACGTGGCAAAAAATATCATTTAATACTCTTACGTTAGTACGCACAGAAATATATATCAAGATGGAAGGAAAGAGTGAATGTACTTCACGTGGCGAAACTATGACAAAGTGACTCGCTTTAGTGCAGTTTTTTTTAATAAATTCTTTCTGCCTGGCTGTCGTATTTTTTTTATTATCGTGTCATATCATGATTTCCAAAGTGGATGATTAATTCGTATTTTTATTTGGGTTATTTATTTGTCTCCCTCCGCTATGCTAAGGTTGTCTGGAAGAGATCACGCTTTCGCGATGAGACCGTTAGTTTATGTTAGGTTAAGTTTCATGTACTGAGGCAAGTAGGTACCTGTTGTTTTCTTGGTTAACAATAAAGACTAGTATTACCTACGTGTAATTTATATTCTTAGACTTTCGACTTTGAGTTCGACAAAATCATTAATATTTCGATTAATCTAATACAATCTACGGGAGGAAATCGATCTACTTACCTATCGATTCATTCAAGACACAATTCTTCAACCGTGTGTTTCATCTAAGGTTTTCATACTTTACGTACACAAAATTAAAAACTCCTAGTATATTTACCAAGCAATCTATATATATAAATGCCTATGTCCTGACTGACTCACTCATCAACGCACAGCCGAAACTACTGGGACTAGAAACTTGAAATTTACACCAGGACTTCCTTTTATGACGTAGGCCACGGTTAAGACGGAATTTTTCGAAATTCCATCCCTAAGGGGGTTAAATGGGGGTGCAAAGTTTGTATGGGGGAACATTTTTTTTTAACTAGAGACTTGAAACTTTGTAGAAAGATTACTTATTAAGATACAAAAAAAGTAATTTCAGCGTTTTAGAAAATTCCACCCCTAAGAAAGTTAAATAGGGGTGCAATGTTCGTATGGGGGAAACATTAATTTTTGAACTATGAACTTGAAACTTTGTAGAAAGATTACTCATTAGAATACAAAAAAAATGATTTCTTCGTTTAAGAAAATTCCACCCCTCATCATCCTCCTAGCGTTATTCCTGGTAATGCCCCTAAAGGAGCCCGGGGTCCGCTTTGACATCTAATCCCAAGATTTGGCATAGGCACTAGTTTTACGAAAGCGACTGCCATCTGACCTTCCAACCCAGAGGGTAAACTAGACCTTATTGGGATAAGACCGGTTTCCTCACGATGTTTTCCTTCACCGAAAAGCTAACGGTAAATATTCCGTACATAAGTTCCGAAAAACTCATTGGTACGAGCCGGGATTCGAACCCGCGACCGCCGCTTAGCAGCCGCATGCCTGACCCACTAGGCTACCGTAGCTATTACTAAAGAAAAATCCACCCCTAAGGGGGTTAAATAGGGGTGCGATATTTTTTAAACTAGAGTGTTGTAACTTTAGGTTATTTTTATAACGTGGGCTAGGGACAAGAAGGGATTTTTGGAAATACCTCCCCTGTGGGGGTCAAATAGGGGTGCAAAGTTTGTATGGGAGAATCTTTTATTTGAGCTAGAGACTTGAAACTTTGTAGAAAGAGTACTTATTAAAATACAAAAAAAGTCATTTCTGCGTTTTAGAAAATTCTACCCCTAAGGGCGTTAAATGATGGGGAAACATTATTTTGTAAACTGGAGACTTAAAACTTTGTAGAAAGATTACTTATAAAGACACAAAAAATGAATTTCAGCGTTTTAAAAAATTCCGCCCCTAAGGGGGTTTAATGGGGGTGCAATGTTTCTATGGGGGAAACATTATTTTTTGAACTAGAGACTTGAAACTCTGTAGAAATATTACTTATTAGAATACAAAAAAAGTAATTTCAGCGTTTTAGAAAATTCTACCCCTAAGGGGGTTAAATGGGGGTGCAATGTTTGTATGGGGGAAACATTATTTTTTGAACTAGAGACTTGGAACTTTGTAGGAAGTTAACTTATTAAAATACAAAAAAAAGTAATTTCAGCGTTTAAGAAAATTCTATCCCAATGGGGGTTAAAAAAGGTTGAAGGTTTTGTACAGGGAACACTGGATTTTTTAAAGAGATGTACTCTTCATTATTCCGTCTCCATTTCTCGATTTCTAGTGCTGAGTTTAAGATTGTTTTAACAGCCTTACGATATTTAACTTTTTTTAAAATCTCACTCATAATAACTAAGATCCCCATTTTCTAGCTCCAAATCCATGCGTCGCTCACTCTTGCAGAGCCATTTTTGCCAAAATAATTATTAAGCATTCTGCAAACAATTCCCGTAATCTGATTGGAAATTTTTTTAAAATTCTGTAACAATCGCATATCAGTGTCTGCCACTGTTTGAAATGTAATATGTCTAGACCATTTTAACTAAGAATAAAATTCACTTACCTATTTTATATCTTTGTGATCATCAAAAATCTACGCGGACGAAGTCGCGGGCGGCCGCTAGTTTCTTATACATGTGCAAATCATGCAGAACTTGAACTCGGCTTCGTCGAGTAGAAATGACTTTCTATATTTTGAATTATAGGTACCAATCCATAATGGTATCAAATTATTCTTAACTAGCTGCCCGTGCGGGTTTCCTCGCGTATTTATTACAAAGAGCGCAGGCAGACCCGCGGGATAAACTATATTTTAATTTGTCCATTCTATACACAGTACACAGGTGAAAGAATTATTGAAATCGGAAAACTGTTTCCGTCCCGGAAATTACCCATTACATGCCTACAATATATAATCCCACCGACTTTCCCTCTTTATTATATTTATTCAATCGTACGATTGAATAAATTTCAGTCAGATAATCCATTTGAGTGAACAATCAGTATTTAAATAGATTAGATATTGTTAAGTAATATGCATAAACAAAAGCTTATCGGCCTGGCCGCCTTGGTCAATAGTACACTAGTCGTGATGGTCAAATTTACTATCGACCGCCACCGCAGGCCGCTCCAGCGTGATATAGGTCTTAAAAGAATAACCGTGAGCTCTTTAGCCACTTCAAAAAGGCAAGTCATAATTCATAGTACATAAAACCACATAGGCAAACATATATGTTCATAAACTTATAACAAAAATCTTAAAAATTAAACTAATTGTATCAACGTTGGCAACCCTAGACCTGAGGCCCTCGCCGCGTGCGTCCTATATAGTGAAGGGGAGATTGCATTCTGATGTAGTAGGAATTTCGCGCAATCGTAAACGAAATGACTTCAGGGCAATTTCAGAGTGTAAGAGCTCTGTATAGAAGGTGCAGCTCTAGGAATTACATACATACATTCACGCCTCTATCCCTGAAAGAGGTAGGTAGAGAACACGAAACTTGTGTTCCAGTACAACTTTTAGCATAAATGTACAAAAGATCGACAAAATGTGATATCGCAGTGACAAGTGGCTAGCCCATCGCCCACAATACACTTCAAACCTGTTCCCTTAGTCGACTCTTACGACACTTACAGGAAGGGGGTGGTGCTATTCTAACCCGACACCACACGTGGACCCACAGGAAGAAAGGGGGTAAAAATATGTAAATATGGAGTAAATAATAATTATTACCTATAAATATATAAATAGGGGGTAAGGATTACTTATTAACTCAAAACTCAACTCAAACTCAAAATGATATTAATTCTAGTAGGTAAAATACTAGTCTAGAATGTTTCTAGAAAAAAAATCTAATGTCAAAAAAAAAAAACGAGAATAATAAATTAAAAACACTCATAAAATTCCAAAAGGAATAAATAATTTATAAATTCAGTCAAAATTAGTCCCAATAAGTTTTCATGTAGTCTTGTGTGCTATAATAAGCTTTCGAAATAACTTTACAGTTCACATAGTTCTTGAATTTATTAATAGATAACTCAGTTACGTTTCCAGGAAGTTTGTCATAAAACCTTACACAATTACCCATTAGTGATTTTTTATTTCTTGGAGCCGAGTGGTGGGCACAATTAAGCTTTTTTATACTACGTAGGTTGCAGAGAAGAATATGCCTCCCTGATGTTAAACAGAAACCGACTTGATGTTAGTTAGTTATTTTTTCATTACTTTTATGTAGAATGTCGGAACTCGGAATATGAATCGCCTCACAATTATAATTGAGAAAGCAGTCGTAAATGTGCATCAAGAAAGAGTCCTTAAGCTGCATTGGGCCCTTGAAGGGAGAGTTTGATCCCAAGTAAGCACTAAAAGCATCCATGCAAGTCCATGGATAGCGCAGATTTCGCTTTGTACATAATTTAATCTCAAAGTTTCGCATACAATATCGGTAAGTAAATATGGTAAGACTATCCAGCATCCGTTAGGAGTTCGATCCATCTTTGATAATATTTCCACTGAGCGTGTTTCCATAGATTATACGATAGTGCAGTAAACTGGAGTTACCGTACCCACTTTTAAGATGTTATTGATAAATGCAGTATTATCGAAAAAAATATATATTTAAAGTTGTCATTTCGCACCTAAATGCCGAGCGTGCCTGGTATTTTCTAATACTAGTTCCACTTTAAATAATGGAAAACGACTACTTAATTATATGGGTTCTGGCCGTCAAATAGCAATCTCCCAGTAAGCGAGCAGTGAAGTTCTCAAGTTAGATATACTATTAATACCTTAATGCAAATGCTGACGAAGCCAGGGGCAGAAACTAGTTGTTTATAAACTACGAACGCCCTCAAGACCCTCAAAATGTACAATTTCGCCTTCAAACGAACCATACTTTAATTACAGCAGCCTCCGAACATTAGCGCTGCAGCGAGTTTCGACCCCGGGGGAGATGGGTGATTCACTAAACGTACTAAACAGTGTAAGTGGGCCAGTATAATCTATCCTACTAAGCGTACTAACCAGTGCAAGCGGACCAGTGCAAGTGGGCCAGTACAATCTATCCTCCTAAGCATACTAATCAGTGCAAGTGGGCCAGTATAATCTATCCTAAGTATAGGTACTAACCAGTGCAAGTGGGCCGGTACCTATAATCCATCCTCCTGAGCATACTAACCAGTATAATCTATAATCCTACAAGGGTATTGCAGTTGCTAAGCTTTTTGAACGAGCGTTAGCATATTTACTGTTAGTTTCAGCTTCAAAATGACAGTTGAGACAAATTTTACAATTCTAGTGAATTTATGTTGAGGAAGACTAAGGATAAAAAATAAAGTAATACGAATTCTGAAATATAGTGAACAAGCTTCCCATACAGCCATTTTTGGTAACATTTGGTAACAGTGTGCACAATTTGTGTCGACACAGGTAACATTTTTGGTCACAATTTGGTCGCGGTTTGGTCGGGTCGACCAAAAGTGGGGAAGATTTGACACATTTTTATGGTTACGCTTAAGTAACCCATTTACCACACAAAGTCCACACCGTGTGTCGTGATTGCGTCAACTTGAATGAGAGTTCCATTCACTCATTCATTTGATTCCGTTCTTTTGATTCATCGGCATGTCATATTGACATCTACTGACTTCTGTTTTAAATCCCTTAATAATAAAAACAAAACACGGAGACGAGAGAGTGAATTTAAGTTTTTTCGGATAACTAGCAAGTGAAGGTAAGTGGGAATTAAGTTTCTTCCTGTAGTTTTGGAAAATAGATAGTTTACAACAACGCGCCTTCGAAATTGTGAAAGATAATTAAAATAATTACGTGAAAATGCTAATAAAGTTTTTTTTTTGAGAGAGAATAACAATCAGATATCATTGATAGCGTATAGGATTCTTACATTTTCTAGTATCATTAACTTTCAGCTGGTCAATATAAAGAAATTCAGGATTTTTTAATATTTAACGGGGATTTATCTCTATGAAAAATCTCTCCACATTGTTCCAATACTGTGTCGACATTGTGTCGACTTATTTGGATATTAAAATGGAGGCGATGTTCTTATTTAGTGACATAGGATTCTCAAACTTTTTTATATTTCAAGGATGCCATTTTCGTTGGTCATCACCAAAGAAGGAGGCTCAGATGCCGTAACTGCTGTTCCCAGTGTGTTCCCAGTCCCAATTCTTTTTTGGCACTTTTCGCTAGAGGCAGTCCATCCATATTAAACGTCAGAGATATTTCTGAGGGAAGTTCTTCGGATGGTTGCGAACAAAAAACATCATTTAGGCTCTTCTCTATGCCATTATACCAATACTGACCACTACTAAACGCCTGTATGTTATTAATTCTAGGGGTCTGTAATAAACTCCTAGCATCTTTTGGGACAAAATATTTTTGGTCTTCTCTTAATATGCCCAATAAACCATTTAACGCATTATGCGGTATCTGATATTGTAGTGCCCATTGCTGAAGTTTATCCTTGAACACGAAACGGTTATTCTCATTTTCTTCGGTTTCCGAATCTTCTGAAAATATCTCATCATGGGATTCCGAATATTCTGAATGAATCTCATCATGGGATGCCGAATGTTCTGACTGTATCTCACTATGAAATTCCGGATGTTTTGAATTATTTATCTCAGTATTGTCATTTGCACTGGAGCTACTTTCCGAGTTAAAGTCGTGGTGATCGCTGCTGTACGATGGACACACATGACGAGAACTATCCATTACACTTAAATCAGTCTCTGAGTTATTTTTCGAGATTTTACTGAGTTGTCGATAATATTCAGAGGAATGGCAAAATGGTTTGGTTTTCCGATTCATTTTTCAGTAATATAATAAACATTAACTCTAAATCTGAAAAATACCGGCACTATAGTTTGAGAACCACGACACAATTATGAAATTATGATGTTTCGTTTGGTCCCACTGTGTCACCACATTTACGAAACAGTTACGTAACTTTGGGACCAAATAGTGGTTACCAGTAACATTGTGTCCATTTTGTTCCGGAACATTTACACGTCAAGTGCACACAGTCACAAACTCGACACTATGTTCCCAAAAATTACCATACGATATTAAGTCGCAACGTGTAGAAACTTTTCCGTAACAAAATAACCAAAATCATGGTTGTTCGAAATGTGTTCACGATATTACCACATATTGCAACCAGATTCATACTGTTTGTATGTGGTGGAACCGTTTCTACTCTGCGACTACTTCTAGGAAATTGTGACCACTATTGAATTTTTGCGACCAGAAATGGTTGTATGGGTTTTGCCCGCGACCCCGTCCGCGTGGAACTCGTTTATATCGCAGCTCTATACAAACTTTTACCCCCCATTTCACCCCCTTAGGGGATGATTTTGGGGATAAAAACTATCTTATGTCACTCTCCATTCCTTCAACTATCTTCACTTAAAATCACCACGTCAATTCGTCGCTCCGCTTTGCCGTGAAAGACGGACAAACAAACAAACACACACATACACTTTCTCATTTATAATATATTGACACATGACTCTAATAAAAATTATAACGCCAACGCATCCCTGAATTGCTAAATGGTTTTAAACACCCATATATTATTTTTGAAATATCTAACGGTAGCACACACTATAAGTTTCCCAAAAAAAGAATGCATGCTCGCTTTATGTGTAGAGAAGTCGAGGTACATAAAAAACCGTTATGTCGGTGTGATTGATAACACCCGTGGTAAGTAAGGATCACTGAGCTTAGCCGCAGACGAACGGACAGACTGACATGGCGAAACTACTAAGAATACTAAAAATATTGCGTGTCCCATGCACTACTTTTACAAAACCCTATAAGGTAAACCTCCCAGTGCCCGACACTGGCATGATACATGACACTGTTAATCCTATGTCATAACGAGAGGGAGCTATCGTTCGATAGGTTTCAACTTGGCATCAAAGTATCGAACGTTGAAACATTTACCTTACCATGCACTTTAAGATGCAATAATAAGACACCAGGACCCAAAAACGGGTCTTTGACCACAGGGCTCGCTTGTTCCTCGTGTAAAGGTGAATTGTAGCCAGCCTGAGTGCCCTACTGCAGATCGCAGACCCGGGGGACTATATTGTAGGAATTTTCAAAGTATACATATTTTACTTGTAAGTAAAGACTTACAAGTAAAATATGTTTACTTTGAAAATTAAAGGTTTAAGGTACAAAGGTTTAAGTGAGTCTTGAAATGTCTAGTTTAAATAAGAATCGTCTTGATATGAGTACCTAACAATAAATTACAAATTGATGATTAAAATGCTATGAATGATAAAAAAATCTCTATTTTCTTTATAATTCAAATCAATTGTATTAGTTATCGGTAAAAGCAATGTTTTACACGTCAATACGATGTATAATTCAGATTAAGTTTATACTTGATAAAATTATTCATTTAAGATATCAAATAGTTTTTTAAATTTAGATTTATGTCAATCTTGCACGTGTAACACCGTTAGCCAGAAAGTTCAGCGATTGCGACGCTTCGTGAACATGTACAGGGTGGTTGGGGGTGAATTACAGCGCGGGTGCACTTTACTGCCGACCCGGTGAGCTACCTGCAGCCGTAGGGCCAGAAACACTGGCGCGGATTACGGTATTACATACGAACGTGAAATACAGTCTAAGAGTGACTCGGTGGAAGCGGGTTAGGTGGTTGGAGTTATAATTGGATTTTTGATGAAGCATTTTATAATAAGCAGACCTTTTAACAGATTTTGGTATACAGGATCAAAAATGGGGTATGAACCGATTAAGGGCGTGTTCGGTAGCGTTTCGCAATTCCAGAATTGTATTTTTTTTTTGTTTTTGTTTATATTGAAATTATTGTTTTTGTTTACTTTACAGTCTTTTGTTGACATTGCTTGCGTTGTGTATGACATCAAAAATGTAAATACCTGCCTACCTGATATAGGCGTGAATGTATGTATGTATGTATGATATGACAGTCCTTGATTTACGGACGAGTTGAAAATTGAGAATAATTCTTGTGACGTTTGGTGGTTATACTCGTATGTACCAGCTAGGCAGTACACGTGCATAACGTCTACAGATCGCAACATTTATCTACGCTTAACTGAGGTACCTCTTTTTATAAAGTCACTACGACAGTAGCAGACAAGCATACAGTCTGCTCTCCCTTGCTCAGGAGAATCACTATAGTAACTGGACGGCCCTTTATTGATTTGAGTATACGTTGAGCTAGAGATGAACGCAGCTCTCTCACTCTCAACGTCAACGGTGTTCTCGGCAGCTCTAGCCACCTTACTCACCATTAGGAACACAACATCACATATCTACAGAGTAAGTAGTGGCGTCATTAATGCGGTCTTCTGTAATGGCCGCTCCACACGATGGGCCATCCTGATCCACCAGGGGAAAAAAACAAAAAAAATTTTTTTTCCATTTTTAATTATTTCAATATTTTCGGAGACTCTAAGGCAGGCCGGGTCAATAGGTACGACGACGAGCGAAGCGAGGAGTAATTTTAAGTGAACTGCGACTCTACAGCGCGCGAGCTGAGCGAGCGAAGCGAGCGTGACGCGGTAGCGTCCGGCGAAGCGACATAACCGAACATTATCATTTTTTCCTAGTATAAAATAATTGCCGCTTGGATCCCCTGGGTGACCGGGGTCAGGTGATTAAAGTGGCTAACGTGGATTTTACTACGTACGGTACTCGAACTAGAATGTTAAGAGTCCGCAGTAAGCTCGATTCGCCATACGAACGTAGTTACGAGTACGCTCTCATTTTAAAACTACGTGTTAGATTATAATGAAACTTTGCATGTTCAATGAAATGAGGTATATCTATGTCTGTAATAAAATTAGTTTATGTAGCTTCAGATACCATAATAAAAAAAATACAGCGAATTTAAGTTTTTCATATAAAACTAGTTTTTGCTGAATTTCGTTTGTTTTACTAATTGGAACCATATAAACTAATTACAGACATAGATATACCTCATGTAATTGTATATGCAAAGTTTTGTCACAATCCAACACGTAGTTTTAAAATAAGAGCGTAACTACGTTTGTATGGGAAGGTGAAATTCGGCCGAGCTTACTGCGGCCTCTTAATATACCTAAGCGGCGAATGTTTATAAATTTATAATGATATTTCAGTTTTGGCATGTAAATACGTCAAAGTTTACATGAACGGTCAGCGATATAGTATATACTAGACAGCTATGCTTATATTTCTCAGTACAAGATACCTAACATCTCAGCAACGAGCCAAACTTTTTCCAGTAATCAATCAGCCCAGAAACCGCGTAACTTTGCCGATACAAGATGGAGATTGATTCTGTTCTCATATTATATCGATGGTTGCGCAGAATAATTATACAGGGTGGGTGGTAAACACGAATCTATGTGGTTGTTTCATTGTTCAATATACAGCGATTATGTTGCGAAGTGGAATAATTGCTATTGAGATGCTAGGCAAGATGAAATGCAGTACTTACGTACTTATCAGTTTCGAGAAAAAAATATCGGATATATTTAGTGCTTATTTAGCGCTGGATAATTCTTATCCAGCTAAGCCTGATACTGATACCTACCCATTGCCTTGATATTTTAGTTATTTGAAGTTTGTTCTTTGTTTGTTAAGCTTAATTATTTTTCTTGAATTTAGGTAGTCCTATTGATCGGACCACGAGGACAAATAAAGTTCATGTCGTCCGATCACTCCGGTCAGTAGGACAAAGTGGAATTACAATTCCGTGTAGTCCGATTGATCGGACCAGCAGGAAAAAAAGTTCATGTGGTCCTATCAGTAGAACGAAGCGGTAGGACCACGTGGCCGGAAGGATAATGTTTTGGCAATTTTTTTTTCATTATTTAGATACCATGATGCATATCAAATACTACTGTTTCTTTTTTTGTTCACTAGTATTTTCCTCAGATTAAAATTTATAACTCAGTGTTGTTAATAAACCATCAGAAAGACAGAGTTACTTTCGCATTTATAATATTAACAAAATAACATTATGAACAAGTATTAAACTCTATTTCTTTGCTTTATTGGATACCTATAACAATTGCTGTTATTTAAGAATGTGAGATCTTAAAGTAGGTTAGATTTGACTTGGCCAATACTTTGGTTAGATTTGAGTTGACTGGGCAATATTTCAAAATAAAACTAGTATGCGCGTTGATAAAAAAAAATCTATCTATAAGTGTCAGAAAAAAGAAAATAATGGCAATCAATCAACCGATAAGACCTCGGCTCTTATATTTAATCACTAGGTTTTACGCTTGACTTCATACGCATGGTCCTTTATAGTCCTTTATATCGTATCGCCATACGTACTTCCACCTTCCACCCCTATTTCACCACCTTAGAGGATGATTTTTGGGATCCGCTTGCAATGCGAGACATAGGTCACGCGCCAAACATACATCTCAATATCAAGTAAAAACCGAAAAACCAGTTCTGCAAAAAAATCAATCAGCGTTGCAACGAAAGCAAAGCGGCGAAACAAAACAAAATCGGCTCTGACGTCGAAAGGCCGACTAATCCGTCACAGCGTTTAGGGGTGCAACAAGTTTGGACAAAGCTGGGTGATTTACAAGCAAACAGCATTCACCGCCAGTATTACTTGAACTGGGCATTTTTTACTACAACATCATCTTCATCATCATCATAATCGTATCCGAAACACGTCCACTGCTGGACAAAGACCTCCCCCAAATCCGCGCCATCCGCATCCAGCGGACTCCCGCGACTTCCTGTTAATCAGTCCATCTTGTAGGAGGTCTCTACCCGCGCTCCGTCTTCCGATATGTGGACGGACTCGAAAACCTCAATGTTCCCTGCGCACTGCCACGTAAGTTTAGCGATTCGCAGGGCTATATCAGTTACCTTGATGATGATGAGCTCCCGGCTGATTTCGGCCACAGCGACTGCGTTCAAGTATGCGGTCGACGGTCGTGTACTCGCATGTGACTTATGTAGCCAATATTCTTCGTGAAGGTCCTCGCACACTGCGCGCATGTGCACACCGTCGACATAATTATAATTGATTGCCGCAGGCGGTCTCGCTTTTAATGTATCGCGCTTCGAGTCTAGCTCAGAGGGTAACAGTTACCTTAATTCTGCTGCGGATAGCCCCATTCCTGATGCGATCACGCACAGAAACTTCTAGCATAAAAATATCACTCACCGTCAAAATACTACGTCTATCCATTTGTCACAGAGACAAACGTATACATACCTATCGCAAGTAAGCGTACCATCAAAGACCAGATCCTTACACTGGCGCACGTCAGTGGTCGAGCGTTGTGAACGAGCCTTGGACTGACCAGACGGGGGATTAAAAATAAACCTATTAAGAGTATGCCAGAACCTGCCGATGGTAATGAATTGACGTGAAAGTACGGGTATGCATAATAGTAGAGGTAAGCCGATTTATGTGCGGTTTGCCGACATTTGAAAAAGCTGTTGAATATTTCAGAAGTATTTTAGTTATAAAATAAGGGAAACCGTAGTAAAACGTATTTCATTCTTCTGCTCGATAGCGCGCATAATGTTAAATTTTGAAAAAGTAATGAAAAATTTGCTGAGGAGTCATAATGATCAGGATCAGAATATTCCGTTTATTTATTTAGGACAGAACAGAGAAGAACTTTTACAACAAGAGGCGAGGCTTAATGACATAAAACATACTCTACTAATCGACTTTAAGGCAAATCAGATGAATTATACATAGATTACCTATCTCGGAGCAAATATAAACAGTATAAAAATTTCAATTTTGTTTATTAATGATGAGCCAAAAAGAGACGGTTCGGTCACCTCGGTATGCCTGGCCTGTCTGACGGTAGTCGGTCCTTCCATGAACCCTCACTCCCCTCGCGGTGCGCAGGTGGACGGCGGGGTGGACGGCGGGAGACGGTGGATGGCCCGAGGTGGAACGGGCGGGGCGTCAGTAGTTCGCAGCCAGGTGCCGGGAGAGCTTCACACACCAGGGGTCTCCATCTTTTTCCTTCACGGGGAGCTCCGTCCTCGGTCTTTAAATGTAGCGGTAGTAGGTAGATGAATGATTTACAGTCAAAATTATTATTTACCCGACGATACCAAAGTGAGATAATTAAATGAATCTATGATTCTATGACAGTGTAAAATTATTAATGTTAGGTAGATCTACCTATCGTACTTACAATTTACAATGCGTTACGTGATCGACCCGCGTAACTCCGTATAGATAATTATATTCGAAGTTGTTTATTATTAATTTACCAAATATTGGAAACAAATGACATTCTAATGAATGATACTCTATTATTCAATAACCTACTATTTGACTGCCCCATTGTATAGAAATGATAATATTTGATGAGGCCCTAGCTTTACTAAATCCAACCTGGTATTGTAGTATATATTGCATTGTCTCTGAGTTCAGTCGAGGCTTAACTCTATTATATAGGGCATAATCAATATAAGGTTTTGCTAGGAATAACCGTGATTTCTATCGTATCCTTCATAGTGGGGCAGAGTGCTCGAACAAATTGTCGTAAATGTGAACACGCTGGACAAAAGCACCAATTTGTTTTCAGGTACTTGTTAGGTCCATGGCTTCAAGTTTTTGATAGGAACCAACTCCTCCGTCAGCCATCTTTAATTTTATGGCGGTATATCATCTATCTAGTATCTATCTCGACTTCTACTTATCTATATTTACTTATGCATTTGAATTAGGTACCAATACTTTTAGAGTTGGTAGTACTCGTCTCTAGGAGTCTATTTATATAAGAAATATTTAATAGATTGTGTTAATTTTTGAAGATAAATAAGGAAACAACATTACTGCGTAAAAACACCCTGCTAATGAGGCAGTTAACAATTTTACCGCGAATCATTGACGTGTGTCACACACAGCGATGTTCACTTGACAACAAGTGTTAAAAACCTTGTCAGTTAAATACACAGGATGGTTATTTTTTAACGAAATTTTAAATTATTTATTTTGTTCTAAGAATTAAAACAAAAATATCATATAAAAAGTTATCTTAATTTCTACTTAAATTTAATTGTTTCAATGTAATGTAACACCTCTTAAAATATTGGTACCTAATTCGATGGCACCTTATATAGTATATATATATAACGTAGAATCACAAACTTAGTGTCTAAATGGGGGTCACGGAATTCAACTAGATGTTTTTTATAGTCGTGTTTCCAAAGGACATCAAACGGAACCCTGTTCCTAAGCTTCCGCTGTCCATTCGGATGTTTTTTGCGCGCCCTTAACAATCGGTATATCTCTAGAACCGTAATATGCAGACACTTGAAATTTCCACTGGTGGTGCTTTTGTCCACATTGTCACTTGAAACTGCCCTACCATCAATGTAAGATATTGATGTAAACCATAATGGGTCTGAGTTCAGAAATATACATTAATCGCTGTCTTTTGTGCATCATGCATAGACACTCCACTTTAAACGATCATTTTAACTCTGTTACTTTTCTTAACTAAAACGGATGCTCCCTTTAACAACTTTGTATCCTTCTTGTTACATGGACTGTTTAACCCTTTAAAGGGCTTATAATTGTTCCTAGTTTCATAGCGTTTATGTCTTTCTGGTAATACTTACATAGCAATTGTGGTTCAAGGGGTAGATTTCATGTCTAGCGTAGAGTTATGACGTGGGTTGTTATGATGGCTTGCTTTGGTCGGCTCAGAGGCGGAAATTAATGAAGGAGGTAGTTCTCAATTCTGCAATACCTAATTGCATTTCAAAAATCTGTGCTTTTTTATAGCTCACGCTTGACTTTGCGCTAATATTTTAAACAGTGCATCTAAGACAATGAAATATCATAATATACGTGTGAAACTCTAAATTGGGTCTCAGTATTATTTTTGAAATTGCACAACAATTATTTTAATATTTTTATAGCATTAAAACATATTTCACTTGTCCACCGGAACATGCAAAAATTATTGGATTGTGAAAGATGATGATATCTTATGTACTCATAGGTCTCACTGCAGGGCACAGGCCTCCTCCCATAGATGGGTGGGAATGGGTGGTATTCCCCTGGGCTGATGTGGTTTGAGCACTTCACAAACACCAAAAGCTGCCAAACTAAATGAAACCTTTTCCCATCAAGGAAAAAAAATTCAAACATTTTCGAAAATCCCTAGCTGAATCCATTGAAGTTTCAGGGTGAAAGTTTTTTGTAGCCATTGTTACGCGCTCATTTAGAAAAGCCTAATCAGACACGAAAAAAGTAGACTCAACTCACGCTAATCTGTACAACAATTTCACACTGCAAACCGCTTCACAAAAACAATATTGAGTAAATAATAAAAACGACTGCATACTCAACGTGCTCAGTTAAACTAGTTTTTGCCATTTCTTTGAGAACGGTGCATTCCAAACCCCGAACGGCATAAGAGCGTTTCCCAAGGCCCCGTTTGGAGTCATTTTGCGGCAGCGGCAGAATAAGCGGCAATTCCCATTATTTTCTCGTCGAAGCGTTTCGCCCAGTTAGCGGTTCCTGAAAGCGGCAACAGCAACGCTCCGAGCGTTATCGATTGCCGTGGAAGTCTTAGGCAGGAGCACACTGGTTTTATGCAGGTTTAATATCCAACTATTGGAATACGTGGTTAACTTACTTATAGATCCTACATAGCCAGTGGACTACATTTCGCTACCTCAAACCATGTATATCTGTCGCAGACATCCGCCGTTTTACATACCAGGTAGCTGTTTCACAAAACAGCGCTGTTTTGTAATAAGGGGGCGATCAGGCGGATTGAATACCGCTGAATGAAAATCTGCAGTATTGTGTTCCGCGGATTGCCGCTATATTATAATACAGCTAGCTGTAATGTAAAACGGTGGATTGCCGCTATATTGTAGAACGTATCGTCATGAAAAACTCCCGCTTATATTGTGTTGGATTCCGCTGAACACCAGAATCCATAGCCATTTTTGAAGTTTTAATTTGCATTATAACCTCAGAAACTCGGCATAAAAAAGGGCTCTCCTTATTCCCAAAGGAATACAAGATAAGCTTATATGTTGACTAAGTGGTATGTATCTTAGACAGTAGTGGCACTGTGGCCTGTAAAAAGAGCCTGACTTTTTTGTTTATTTCATTTTTAAAACCTTGATGAACCAAAATCATCTACATAATGCATGTACCTGCTCACAAAAATTCACTAGAATATGTTGAGAAATGCGACCTGCAGAGGATAACAGCCGAACAATCGGACATCCGGGCATCTGGACATGTTTTTTGCATTTATCCCCAAGCTGAAACGGAATTAAGGCGTGAATGTATTTATGTATGTATGAAACGGAGAACTTCAACGATTCACTCGCTCGTTCTTTTATACTTGCTTCGTAAGTATGTGACTGTTTTTCTGGAGGTGAGTAGGTAACCAGGGCAACATTATTTGCGAGTAAGGGATCTGGGATGTCATGAATCTACAAAAGCGTTCTTCAGATCAATAAGGGTCAGCAACATCAATAAGGGTCACAAGCATTGTGACTCCTCTGGAGTTGCAAGAGTCCATATGGCGTATTTTTACTACCAAGCAGGGTGTATTCCAGTTTGCTGCCGTAACAATTCTTCAAATCATCGTGTGTTCACGTCTTTACCCACCCCGTGCAATGGTCGATGTTCGAGTAGCCTTTTCCACGACATGCCCTAATATAGTGCGCTTTCGAACAAAAACACGCTGTATAACATGAAAAGATGGGGGAATTGGTATACAAGATACAAAACTGAAAATACATTGTGGTTCATGAACAACAGGTACAGTCAAGGAGACGACATTACTTACTTTATCTTTTCAAATGTGTTGTGGAAGAGTTACCTTTGTAGCATATTATCTTGATCGAGTTGACTTGATTTGTCGAGCGCTGACGATTCGATTTAAACAGATGTAGGTACTGTAGGTATGAGTAAAAACGCCATGTAGATTCGATTTGCGACTGAACTGGATTCGTATTGACTTGTTTAGATTCTCGAATCAAAATCGAAAACCAGTAATTTCGAATCAGACAACTCGACTCACGCATGGCTAGAAGAAACTTGGTTGAAAGATCGGCGTAACTGGATCAGCCGTAGCACTCTTATGTTATTACTAAATGCAATTAATAAGATACAAATCGCCATGTGTTGTCCAACCTCCAATTAAAGAACTTTGCGCTATCCTTATGATTCCTCTGGGGCTAGCTTCAATTAGTAGTCACAGTCCCTTCGGAGCGTTTGATCAATCTTGTTTCACATGATGTCTTGATCTGTTGGTCGATCAGAGTTTCATTGCAGCATTCCCAAAGTTTGAAGTTAGTTTAGTTCGAGCCATCGGCATATAGGATTACTTAGTCAGTTCCTGTGGTACGCGGTGCGGAGGGTTATGCATGTAGAGCGTGAGAGCTTAATTTGGTTAGTCCCGTTTCGCTACTTCTGTTACGACCCAGCCACGACGGCGGCAGTTGCAGCGGTTTTTCTGATTTATTGCGTATAATTCTAACCACAGTGCGTTGCGCGTCTTAACCGCGCCATGAACAGATAAAACGCTTGCCGCGCCGCAATTCGCGCCATGCTTAGCCCGGCCCGTTAGCCCTCTCGCGGGGAGCGACTAGGTTAAACGTAAGTACTAAGTACAATAACGCTCGCTTTTAAAAAGCTCTAGGCAACATTAAAGTACAAATAGTGGCAGCTCCTCGGCGTTTTTCGAGAATTTTCCAACAATTTAAATGGGAGCTGTTCCAGCTTAGTTTTTGTCCGGGCGAGCGCCGCCGCAGGCGCCACATTATGCATAAAAACAACCGCTTAGAAGTTGTTCCTGCCGATGGACACAGGATACGGAAGTATGCAGTAGCTATTTATCACTTTAGAGTTATACGTTCAACCAGTCGCATAGTAAATTCTTATCGTTTGGGCAAACATTTGAGCATACTGTTAGAACATTGGAGCTGCTGAACTTTTACACGTAAACGAGTAAAAATAAGTTAGAACCCGCTCCCTAAATTAGAACTCTGATATCAAACCCGGATTTCTACATATTAACGCGGGTATACAAACATGAAGCGTGGTTTAAGCCACTTGCAGATAAGCGAGCCTAGCGGCATCAACGTGTGACCTGGTTCGCCGCGGGCAAATTACACCTGCCAGGCTTGCGGTCGTGTATGCCGCTCCCGCATTGGCCTACCCAGCCATGGAAGACGTTGTCTCCCTTCTTGACACTGCTTGTATATTCTGTAATAGACTTAAAGGCTATTGATGATTGATGATACAAATATAAAATGCCTCTGATAAATACAATGTATATCTTTCTTACGAACACAAAAAAACAAGTGTGCCTACAGTGCCTTGTGGCCGTAGACATGGTTACAATCAACAAGCGCTAACGCCAGTAGAAAACTAATAAAATGTATGGAAATGACAGATGTCAACGAAACGGGTTTCGTCGGCATCTGTCATCCCCATACATTTTATTATTTTCTATTGGCGTTAGCACTTGTCGATTGTAATCTTGTCTACGGCCCCTTGTTACACTGTTACGCAAAGTAGGTGCGAATTCCGCGTCAACCCATAACTAACTACTAAGCTACTGTTGTACCGTAGTTTGTGTGGGTTCCATCACATCGACCATGAAAACGGGTTGCAATTATTTTGCAAGATCAAGCTCCACTTCATCCATTCCAGGAAGCTACGGTCGCCAGGCTTGCCGGGATTCTAACCAATGAGTTTTTCGGAACGTATTTACGGAATATTTACCGTTAGCTTTTCCGTGAAGGAATAACATCGTGAGGAAACCGATTTCCCAATAAGGTCTAGTTTTCCCTCTGGGTTGGAAGGTCAGATGGCAGTCGCTTTCGTAAATCTAGTGGGATCTATATCTGAATCCCTAACGTTTTTCAACCTATTTTTGCATTCCCTAACGTTTTATGTCATAATGATCATTTGTCCTAACACTCATATGCCCTATCTTTAGTTTTCCTAACATGGTATGGATGATTTTTTTCTCATAATGTTTTATTTCCCAACGTCACTTGCCATATTGATCATTCATCCCAACGTTATGTGCCATAATAGTCATGTATCATAATTATCAGTAAGCCTAATGATTATTTGTCCTCATGATTATTTTCCCTAGTTATGATTAGATAAACCTACTATTCTGCCTAATCTAACCGACTTTTCTTACCTGATAGTGGTCCGGTTCTGGCGCTTCGCCGGCCACTACCGCTTTGCTCGCTCGGCACGCGCGCTGTAGGGTCGCAGTTCAACCTAACACTCCTCCTCGCTTCGCTCGTCGTCGTACCTAACTGGGCTCTGCCTTAGACCTTACCATAGAAATATTGTTATGGCTATTGATAGTTAGGGCTAGTGCCCATTAGGACAACAAAACTTAGGATCAATGACATGAGGTAAAACGTTATTAGGGATTTCAAGGAATATGCAAAATAACATAAGGGATTTTGATAATTATGGTAAAAATGATTCGGGCAAATGAGTTTTAGGGCAATCATTACGTTATGGAAAATTATTATTATGGCAATTGATCGTTACGGCTAATGCCCATTAGGACAAAACAGTTCGGGCAAGTGATTTTAGGACAAACGATGTTAGGGATCGCGTGGTAGACCCATCTAGTGGCTATGCCAAATCTTAGGATTAGGTGTCAAAGCGGCCCCAGGCTCGTTAAGGGCACGAGCGGAAATAACGCTGGGGGATGATGATCAAGCTTCATCGCATACTTTATACCAAGGGAGAGCTTGAGCTTACTATGGGACTCGGTCGATTTGTGTAAGATTGTCCCCTTATATTTATTTATTTAAAAAAAAAAGTATCTATTCGGGAAACGTATTATATTGGAATTGGTTGCATTGGTTGTACACATGGGTTGTGTCTCATGTCTGACACTTTAACCTTGGCTCACGCTATAGGTACATGAAGAACTGATTCTAATTGAGTAGTAGGCATAGTACCTCTATATGTAAATAAGTGAATAGGTTTTTTCCCGTAACGCAAACTAGATGAGTAGGTAAGTAAAAACTTAGACAAACCGACATTGTTGTAATGAAGGGCATTACAAAATGGACAATCATACATACATACATTAACGCCTTTATTCCCAAAACGAGTAGGCAGAGCACATGAAACTTATGTTCCAGAGCGCCACTTTTAGCATAAATGTGGGTATCGTGTGGGGATCGACACAATTTGAAAATACAGAGTCATTCAATCAATCATGTTATAATATAGAAAACGAAATCGCAACGGTACCTTTGTTTTGGTTACTTTTACTATATAGTATTGTTATACGAAATGCATTAATTCAAGATGCAAAAATACCTACGAGAACCCCTTAATGGGATTGTATGTATAATGAATTTTATATTCATACGTTACGGAATAATTCAGTGCCTACAGGAAATAGGAGCACCTTTAAAACCAATACACTAGAGAGACCTCCACCGACCTGCAGGAAAAAATATGAAGCCCACAGAGGGATGAACACAGCTGAAGGGATAAGTAGCCATATTTTTTGATGTATTTTCTCCGTTATGAAGGCTTAGTAGGCGAGTTCATAGTTTTAAGAATAAAACTGAACTAAAAAGTAACGAACGATATACCTATCAAGCCATATGAAACACAAAGACGGATAAAATTATACCTTTTTAGAAAATATTAGTTTATGCTAACAAAAGAACAAACATTAACCATCAGACAGCTAGATTTATGTGTGTTTTTATATAATATTTTGTCTCGAAACGCTGTTTTTTATGTTATAGGAGCCAAACAAGCGGACGGATCACCTGATGGTAAGCGATTACCGCCGCCCATGGACACCTGCAACACAAGAGGTGTTGTGAGTGCGTTGCCGGCCTTTAAGATGGGAGTACTTACGCTCTTTTTTTTCTTTTCGTGGAAGCACTGAATTTATCCAACATTTATACTTATGTTACTTTAATTTCGGTGCCTCGCAAGTACCGAGAATTTCGTCGCATATTTTCGTATCATTACAGAGCCTACTTTCATTTTTGTTATTTTTAACATTCATTTTCGTTTAAAGCAATGAACGCATTAAGTAATAACATTCTACGTCAGACCTGGCCATAATGCGAGTTTTACTGCACGCTGCGCGTCCGGGAAAACTCGGATTGTGGCCAGGTGAAGACGTAAAATTTTGTACGCAACACGGGTGGTAGTTCGTAAAGCCCCAGAGCGCATATTTATGGCTCTCACCTTCGGTTCGGGCCACAAACACCTGCGATCTGGTGCATTCACAAATTCACCGCCCTAGTTACGTAATGTACTATTATAAAACGTATTACCTGCCTATTTGTAAACTTGCTACGACTTTACTTTAGTGGCTCCTACCGTAAACTAAACTTTATATCTAAGAGGCGAAGTACAAAAGGTAAACCGATTACAGCGAAACTCACAAAAACTACGAACTGTTAAATGTCCGAACATTATTCCGACATTTTAAAATTCCAGAAGCCATTTTCCGATAATCGTTTTTTATAAGCAGATGAGTGTATTTGTGTGTGAGTCGCTCTATTCTATTATTCCTTTAAGGGAGGTGCGGTATCAGTCAGCCGTCAGATGTCAGTGTCAACTGTCAGTTAAGCCCGCATCACATTGGTGCGGCCGGCCGCGCCGGACTATAGTAAAAATGTAATTAGCTGTCAAATTTACAATTGTCCACCAACGCAGGCCGCACCGCGTGTCTTGCAGGCCTTAAACAAGTACCTATAGATTTTTTAACCAACACTTACCAAATAACTGCCACCGTTTTCCCTTACTTATTGCATACTGCATAAAACCGCTCACCTGCACATAATCCGCCCAAACCTCACCTCAACGTAAACGCTACATGTACGGACAAAACCTCGATAAATAACCCGCCGACACCGCGATACATCTCTGTCTACGTTCTTTTGTTTCCTTACCCGTTCCATTGCTTCCACTCCGCTAAGGAGGGAAATTGGATCCGCTTTCCTGCGCCTCGAGTGTATTTGCGATATAATTGTAGCGCTTGAGTACATCGACAGTTTAAATGGCATTTTTGTTCTTTTGGGTATGCTCATATTCGTATGGGATGATAGTGATGGATACGGACAGAGTGAGAGTGAGTAGTATAACTCTAAACGGAGGTGCCTACATCATGCAACGCTTACCTTAATTGGACTGAATCTACCTGATATTAGTATGCCGCTAGAAAGACGTGCCGGAATCAGGAAGATACACTTTTTGAAATATGCTTTAAAATTCCGTAATTAAATATGGAGATACCACTATTACAATTAATTTTAAGATCTACTTACAAAGCAGAACGGGAAGCATATGCACTTATTCATAACCATACGTCAACCCTAGTTTAGTTAAAAAGCCGCATTTGTGTTTGTGTTTACAGCGGTTTTTTTTAAACAAGGGAGCGAACAAACTTTGAGTCGGCTTGGGCGAAACAGCGTTCGTATGTCCGGCTAATTTACAGGTCGCATTTATTTTCTCAACTGATTCTCGTTAAACTTTGTGAACAGGATCAAAAATTACGAACATTTTTACATTCGTTTCAGTTTTAAACAATTAAGGTAATTCGGATAAAAATAACAATAGATCTTTAAAGCGCATTATCTGCCAAGAAACTGTCCTCAGTTCTTGGCGGAACATTTTTTGGTTAAACAAGCCTATAAGATTTTGTGAGATATTTTATTAGTTTTTTCTTTATTACAGGGTCGTGAGTTCTAAAGCTAGTGGCTAGATTAGAAAGCTAGACTAGTTTAATTTTAGACAAAATGGGTATAATGAACACAACAACATGTATGGTATGTTACAACATAGAGTCGACGAATAAACTACTTTTTTCCACACACTCTGTCACGATAGTTACGTGCAGATGACGTCATGACGGTCGTCAATTAAGTCACAGCCCTGCCGTGGAAGGTTAAATATTCGCTTGCAACGCCCTCTGTTGACCGCAGGGTTCTTGAGGTTGCCGTGATATGTGGGTGCAATATGTGTCAACTCCAGAGCTGTGTCGCGTACGTGTGGCGTCAAGTGTAGTCACCTGTTCGGAATGTTATTGTTGTTCAAGTTCAGTCGCCAATATATGTATCAGAGCAAAGAAGGTAAATACATAAATAAATCCTACTAGCATTATAAATGCGAAAGCTTGGGTGTTTGACATTCAATCGCGCTAAAACAGCTCAGCCAATTTGTATAAAATTTTGCACGAAGATAGTTTAAAGCCCGGATTAAATGGGATCGTAATAAATAAATATTTGGGGATAATCTTACACAAATCGACCCAGTCACCAACTGAGCAAAGCATGTACTATGGGTCACAAATATCTAAATACGTTGTTAACAATGCATTATAATGCATACTTAGGGCATCCTGATAGAAAACACTGATGGCCGTATCATACCGATCTCTACAATTATTAGGGTTAAGTATACGAAATAAGTCAAAATCAAGTACATAAACTGGGCGTCTTTTCTTGTTCCGGTCATAAAAGTCATACTTGAGAGTCCGCATTAAGCTCGATTCTCCATACAAACGTAGTTACGGTCTCATTTTAAAACTATCTATACTTAACATTGAATGTTTATGAAGCAGAAACGTCCGCTAACGAAATTCCAAATTTCGATCATAGTGGAATACAATAGTGGAAGGGATTGAAAGATTCGTCGCCATTAGCGGACCCACGGTAGCTCAATTGGGAGAGCGATGGACGGATTCCAGAGTTTGTGGGTTCAAATCCCGCTCGTGGCGAATAATTTTTACCTATACTTGTTGGATTGTAACGAAACTTTGCATATACAATGACATGACGTATATGTCCGTAATTAGTTTATGGACATTCAGATACCATAGTAAAAAATATAGCCAATTTAAGTTTTCATACAAAACTTGTTTTTGCTGTATTTCGTTTGTTACGTTTGTTATTACAGATCTAGCTCTGTAATTGTATATGCAAAGTTTCGTCACAATCCAACATGTAGTTTTAAAATGAGAGCGTAACTACGTTTGCATGGGAAGGGGAAATTCGGCCGAGCTTACTGCTGCCTCTTAAGTCTCAAAAGCTATTTATATATTATAATAATAATAGATTATAAAATTCTTTGAATTATCGAGATTGCTCGGTACGTGTGATCAAGGCATAAGTTAATGCAAAGCGCTGATTCTCACGTGAGCCTTAGCTCTCGTCAACCGACATAAAAACCTGCATGTGCGCTTGTCTGCATATTCATGCTGCATAATCTGCAGCTACGAGAAAAATATACAACTTTATGCTAGGTGACATTTGAGTTGACGATAATCTGATATGAAATACAAACCATTTATTTTTATTAGCACAAGGGCATATTTGCAAGTCATCTATAATAATTATATTTAATCAGATAGCTATCAAAGGAACATGCATTAATTCCATTACACTCATTAAACACTCAGAAACTATTTAATTTATGATCTTTTATAATAAAAAAGTAACCACCAACCCAATACAATCCAATCAAACAATATAATATAACTAGTGGTTCTGTGAGCTGTAAAACTTGCGAGCCTGTTTTTTTTTTCGAAAAAGTGAATCTAAAAAAAAAATTATATTATTGAACCTGCTCACAAAATTTCATGAGAATCGGTTAAGGAATGCGACCTGTAGAGAACAGCGGGCAATAAGAAAGAATTTTGGCCCAAGCCGAAACCGACGAATTCGGTCGCTTCGCTCTTTCGTTCATTAAGAGGGAAGAATAGCTTTACAGCAGCTTGCAGCTCGGGACTGACAATACCAGTAGGTACACATTGATGAAATTTCAATTTCGGGAGAAAACGGTTTCCGCTTAACAAATCACTTTGACTTTGATGTCGATCGCTTCAGCATATATCTACGTTTATAAGTCTTGCATTTTTTAAGGAAGCCTATAAGTTACAATTCTTTGCAAATTTTGTAATAAGGAAAACCTATAAACCTTCTCTTTCATTGTGTCAAGAACGTACTAAAAGAATATTGAGGTTGGAAAGTATTTAAAAGTGGAAACTTTTCGTTAACATCTGTCATTCCCATACATTTTATTAGTTTTCTATTGGCGTTAGTGCATGTCGATTGTAACCTTGTCTAGGCCCCCTGGTCTTTTTACCCGACTGCCGAAGGAGGAAGGTTATGTTTTTCGAGCGTATGTGACTATGTATTATTCTTTGGCATGCCCTGCAGCCTGAACCATTTGACGGATTTCGACATATGTGAGCTGTCGTTGGATTCCTCTTAATTGTAGGAGTGAGGCTATAATGTTTCTTAAAAGCTGTCGGGTTTTTTGAAAAATATTTTAATTGTATGGATAAGTACGAGGTATTCTGCGACATATTGACTAATAGACGACTACAGTCAAAACTTCCGAACTTAACGGGAGTGCCCAACAAATATTGACCTACTGTCCTACTGTCTACTATGTCTGGTGAGCAATAAAGAATATTTGTATTGACTGTAGTTACTTTTGTTCCTGATTGAGACCCTGTAATAGCAATAACTTTCCAAACCCAATTTCAATCCCACGAACCACCTTTATTATTCCAATATTGCACGTTACATCGTAAACCTTTAACGGCCTTCTCGAAACCCAGCATAAAACTCTAGCGGTCGTATATTACCTACGTTTTGTTCTGTACGGCAAAGTTCTCAGTTATTAATGCGCGGTGAATCTTCCCCGAGTTGGCCCGAAGTTGGTTATGTTCATTTAATATGGATCCCTTTCAGTTGTTGATGATTAAAGCGCGAGTTTCCAGAGTTACAAAAACATTTCAAAATTGTTCTCCATTTGGAGAAGTTGTTAACATTGTTTTGTGTGTTTAATGCTCTGGCCTTTTCATTTCAAAACACTTTTTAGTTGTATTAGGTCATGAAGGCCTTAAATAAACCAACCAAATATACTAATTGATCAAGACTCGTTGCCCAGGACAGGGATGTTTGTAAGAAAAAAACCGGCCAAGTGCGAGTCAACTCGCGCACGAAGGGTACCATTATCTATAAAAAACAGTTAAAAAATATCTTCTAAGGCTGATTATAACTTTAAACTCGCTTCTACTTCTAAAGTGGTAATAAGCAGTTAGGTATTTCTAACTACCTTTTTCACTTTTAAAACGATGAAGGTCCATTATGACAAAAACCTATGTCCATACGTAGAACAATGCCATCTAGGTGATTAGGGATGAACCAGAATCCTAGATCGCTTGGTTAGATAAATCGATTGTTAGATTAAGTAACAAGCTAATTACTTAGTTGGTTCACAGTGCCACTAGAAGGGGGCGCTGTAATAAATATAGAAATATTGTAAATCTTAGCATATAGATCACTTTTCTAATATACGCGATACCAAACCAACCAAGTCTCTAGAGCTACGGTAGCCTAGTGGTTCAAGCATGCGGCTGTCAAGCGGCGGTCGTGGGTTCGAATCCCCGCTCGCTCGTACCAATGAGTTTTTTGGAACTTATGTACAGAATATTTACCGTTAGGTTTTCGGTGAAGGAAAACATCACGAGAAAACCGGTCCAATCCCAAAAATTCTATTTAATCTTAAAACAAGTAGTGCCCCTGGCTGGGATAACATCCCGACGCAGTTCTTAAAACTTGCAAGTGATACCTTAGTCCCCATAATATCTTATCTGGCAAACCTGTGCTTCAATCAAGGAGTTTTCCCTAATGCCCTAAAACAAGCAGTAATTACTCCGGTATACAAGAGTGGGAACAGAGATAATGTTTCTAACTACAGGCCCATATCGGTACTACCATCTATCTCCAAAATTATCGAAAAAATTATCAACAATAGGCTACTCAACTACTTAGATAAATTTAACTTGTTATCGAATGCCCAATATGGTTTCAGACGGGGAATCTCGACAGTAGAGGCTATTTCTTCTCTTACCTCTCTTATAGTGAATAATGTGGACAAAAACAAAAAATGTATGGCAGTATTTTTGGACATTAAAAAAGCATTCGATACGGTCTCTGTTCCCATCCTTGTTAACACATTGGAAACTATTGGTATAAGAGATACTCCTCTACGTCTCTTTACAAGCTACCTAGAATTTCGAACGCAGAAGGTTAAAGTAGGCAATTATGTCAGTGACCAGCGCTCTATATCCTACGGAGTACCACAAGGGAGTGTTCTAGGCCCTACCCTGTTCTTAATTTACATTAATCAGCTATGCAATATGCAAATAGAGGCTGGCACTATATTCACGTACGCTGACGACACTGCCATTGTTTTTTCTGGAGATACTTGGGATGACGTACGCTCGGCTGCCGAATGTGGACTCTCTAAAGTTGCTCGATGGCTAAATGTTAATTTGCTTACTTTAAACACGGCAAAAACCAATTTCATTTGCTTCACCAACTACAATCGTACGCAACCAGACTCTAATTTCTCCATCAGGATCCATACTTGTGATAATAATACCCAAGCCTGTTCCTGCTCAGTCATAGATAAAGTAGAAACTACAAGATACTTGGGTATTATTCTTGACCAGCGCTTAACCTGGCATCACCACACAGAGAGTCTTATGTCCAGAGTGCGAAAACTAATCTGGGTTTTTAAAAATCTTAGGCATGTAGCCACTAAGGCTATGCTAAAGCAAATCTATATCTCACTTGCGGAATCTATACTTACGTACTGTATCCCCGTATGGGGCGGTGCCACGAAAACCAAATTCCTCGAACTAGAGAGAGCCCAAAGGTCACTCCTCAAAGTCATTCACATTAAACCGTATAGATTTCCGACAACTCAATTATATATGACTGCTGATGTATTGTCTGTAAGAAAACTTTACATATTAAATTTAATTCTAAAAACGCACAAAAATACTGTCTATAAACCAATTAGTATTCCTACACGTACTCGTAATAAAAACAAGTCTAAAATAATTCATACCCCTATAGTGAAAACGGCTTTTGCGAGGAGGCAGCAAACATCACAATCAGCGAAATTGTATATATAATGTTATAAATGGACTATTAGACATCTACCCCCATACATCTTACGAAGTCAAAACTAGATTGACAGCTTGGCTAAAAACAAAAAATTATCATGAAACCGAAAACTTATTATCAAACAATATATAATCGCACCTTTCATGCACACTCACCTTGCGTGGACACACCCACACCCATGCACTCACGCACACACACACCCATGCACACACGCACACACACACACACACACACACACATACACACACACACACACACACACACACACACACACACACACACACACACACACACACACACACACACACACACACACACACACACAGACACACACACACACACACACACACACACACACACGCACACACACACACGCACACACACACACGCACGCACGCACACACACACACACACACAGAGAGAGAGAGACCCGCGCCTGTGCGGATCTAACCTCTATTATTAGTATAAATCTATGGTTATTGTTTGTTAAGTTTTAATTTAAGTACCTTTGTAATCCTCTGTTTATCCTCTGCTTACTCTTACAAATTGTTAAAATACGTACACCTAAAATCACACAGTTAAAACCTGTGGAAGAGCGGTGTCTCTTAACACAAGCATGTTTAAATGCTTAAAAAGAGGCTCCAACTCAGCCTATGTGTATTAACTTTAAGATTACGAATAAATGATTTTTGATTTTTTGATTTGATTTGATTTAATCCCAGTAGGGTTTAGTTTTCCCTCTGGGTTGGAAGGTCAGATGGCAGTCCCTTTCGTAAAACTAGTGCCTATGCCAAATCTCGGGATTAGGTGTCAAAGCGGACCCCGGGCTCCTTTAGGGGCATTACCGGGAATAATGCTAGGAGGATGATGACCGAACGAACTAAGTCTCTCTGGACCTCACTTCGAGAAATCCGGTCCAACAACATGACAACAACCTATTTTCATTTGAACGACAAGCACGGCATTAGCATTAGCGAGACAGCGAGATAAAATTTGGGGCACACGGTCGCCTGGCACTTCCAGTGCCAGAAGTAGCACGTAGCACATTCGGGATCCTGTTGTTTTACCAAATTTATTTTGATCAAATTTCATTTCCCAAACAAATTTTAGCGACTATTTTGTTTGCCAATGCAAACTTTGGCACAATTTTAATACGAATATTTTCATGACGTCAAATTTCCATTCAGCAAAATATTATTACGAAAGATTACATTATGGCATGTGGTCTTTTAGTAAATGCTTTCATAAGGCAAAAAAACATTAGACAATAAACATTTCGTCAAGTTAATGTTATGGCAAACTATAAATAGACAAAAATCACAATTGTTTGGGATATGTCATTTTACCAAAATACTATTTATAAAACGGCACGGTCCCTTAAATAGAATAATACACGGTTAAGTAGGTCGGTAGGCAAAGGTGTTAATGTATGTATGTATGTAAATACTTTATTGTACACAAGACACAGGTTAAATTAAGTTAGGACAGCCAAAAAGGGGGACTCGGGGGCGAAGCCTCCTAGCAGTAAAAAACAAACAATCGTAACAATTTTATTATTTGGTAGGTTAGGTTAGGGTTAGCTTGTGTCCCTTAGAGTGGAAATAGGCACCCCGCGAAGCGGGGTGACGTCGACACGCTGGCAGTTAGGTTAGACTTGCGACCTCTACACAAATTATTTTTCCCTACCCACATAACAAAAAAAGTTGTTATTTTATTGTGTATCTTATACGCCATTGAAATAAAGATGCAAATGATTTGTCATTGAAGAATTCCTCTACTGATTAACTGACGGAATAGAAATGGTCAATTAAATATTGACGATACAAATCATTTGCCTTATTTTGTTTTGGTGAAAACATATTATGCCAACTAACATATTTGACTGAATGAAATTTGGTCAAAGTACCAGTTGGTAAACGAGATATTGCCTAAACATGAATATGCCAAACATAAGGTTTGCGTAAGAATTATTTGTCGAGTGTTAATTTGGCAAACGATTGTTTGGCAAATGAAATTTTACGAAAAATGTTTTGGGAAGTAATAATTTGTCAAAGTTTTTTTGGTAAAACAAAGGTAACCCAGCACATTCACCGCCAAGAATCGCTACGCGCTACGCTCGTAGCCGATGCTGAAAGCGCCTACGGCGTAGGCCCCCGCTAGCTGGGTTGTGGGCAGTGAATGTGCTATAGTGGGTGACACTTTCGTCTTCGGCGGCGGCGCTGGGCTTGGCTTGACTGTTCCTGGGGTCAGAGTAAGCTGATTTAGCGTCCTAAGCACACGATCAATCCGTAGTACCCAAAAAGAGGGGGAAAGAGCCAGACAGAGATCATCATTTTCAGCCCGTAATCGCCCACTGCTGAGCATAGGCCTCTCTTCGAGTACGCCACCCGTCCCTATGACCCGCTATCTTCCTAAAGGTACGCGTCGGCAAGACGCTGCCGCGACCCGGCAGTCGCTGCTCTGCAGTCGCTGCCCGGCAGTCGCCGCACTGCTTTATAGGGATTTGTATGACACACCGTCCGACGCAGGCGGCTGAGCGGCACGGCCGGGGGGCGTGGCATGCGCGCGACCTCGGCCGCGCCGCCGAGCCGCTCCCGTAGCAGTATGGCAGCGCTGCCCGCTCGCAACGGTCGTGCAAAATGCCGTCACATGAAGCAAACGACGAGTATTTAGTGGAGCTTATTGCTAAACATCCCACGCTTTATGATTCTCGACTGAAAACTTACAAAGACAATGTTGTAAGAGATAATATATGCACGTGGCAGTCGGCAGTCGCCGCCCGGTCGCGCCTATCGGAATGCTAACGGCGGCGCTGCCCAGCAGTCACGTTCGGCGGCGGCGGTCGGTTGCGGCTGCCGGGCTGCGGCAGCGTCTTGCATCTTTATATCGACCACCCATCGAGCTGGTAGACGGTCGACGCTCCTTTTACCTATAAGTGGCCACCAATCTGACACCTTTTCGGTCCACCTACCATCCTTCTGCCTGGCAACGTGTCCCGCCCAGGTCCACTTGAGTCTATCAATGGTATCTCCAACGTCGCGTACCTGTAGTGCGACGTCGAATCTCAATATTCCTTACTTGGTCTTGTAGTTTAATACCGAGCATGGCGCGCTCCATGGCTCTCTGTGCTTCTCGTATTTTGTGCACAGCCTCAATTGTTAGCGTCCATGTTTCGGCACCGTAAGTCATGGTGGGCAGGCCAATTGATCAAAGAGGCGAGTCTTCAGGCATTGTGGAACTTCGGTGGACTTGAGGATGTCGTCCAGTTTATTAAATGCCGCCCAACCCTGTATTCTCCTGGAGATCTCTTTTTGTTGATGATCTTTGTCAAAGGATAGAATATGTCCAAGATATACATATTGGTCGACCGACTCCAGCTTATCGTTTCCTACCGTTATGGTTGAATTCGAGCTACTGGAGACGTTCGCCATAACTTTAGTCTTGGTCATATTCATCCTGAGACCTACTCCCAATGAAGCATGGTAAAGATCATGGCTCATGCTTTGGAGATCATCCAGGGTTTCGGCAAACAAAACAATATCGTCAGCGAACCTCAAGTGCGACAAGAAGACACCATTGATGTTAATACCAGTTCTCAGGGCTATACTTCCCTCTTAATGAACAAGTGAGTGAAGCAAACGAAGTTGTCCGTTTCAGCTTCCCGCTGTTCTCATTTCTTAATGGCTTATTATTTTCGCGGCGACAGAAAAATTAAAGAGCAGCAAACTATTTGCAACTAAAATAATAACTTGTCAGCGATTAAATATTTTGGCAATCATTTATATTAAATGAGCTTTAAACTAAGGATATTTTAAAATTCAAATAATGGCAGCTACTTTAAGGTAGCAGAAATAATAAACAAGATTACTGAAATCATAGGCGAGGTACTATAAATAATGACTTGGCGACTAACCGACTCGGATCACGGATAGGTTAGAAGACGGAAGCGGCAGCTTTGCTGCCGCTTTCGTCTTCGAGGTTATTTTTTTTATAAAAGAGCAGAAAACTAGTTTTTTTTATGACCTTGATTTATTTTATATGCAATCCATTGAACAATTAGAGTAGGCCATTTTCAACTTTTTATCCGCTGTCATGTTTCCGCTCAATTCAGTTAATTCAGTCGCCAAAACAATAACTCGATGCTAGTTTATATTGAAACAAAGCCGAAAATTGATTACTTAGCTGCTACTTTTTACTTTATACTAGTCTCCGCAATTAGTATGTATGTATGTATGTAAGCACTTTATTGTACACAATAACAGGTTAAGGAATATACATGTCACACAACCAACCAACATTAGTCGCCAACTTATTATTTTTGCTACCTCCTTTAATTTTTTATAAATCCCTAAATCAGATCAATTTGTCGCCGCGTTAAATACATGCCTTTCTTAACTGATTCTCATGAAATTTAGTGAGTAAGTTCAATAAATATCGTTTTTTTGTCGATTCAGTTTTTCGAAATTCATCATCATCATCCTGCTAGCGTTATTCTCGGTTGTGCCCCTAAAAGAGACCATTTTCTCCAAGACAACATTTTTTTTTCTAAATTAGAAAATAAAAGGAATAAAAGTATCTTTAATTAGTTTAAAATAACTATATGGACATTATCATAATATGAATTACAAATCAAGTCGGAATACAATGGTGTAAAGAATGATAAAATTAAAATACGTAAAAATAAATAAAAGTAATACTACGAGTACATCCCGCTCTGCGTCAAGCCCGAACCAAAGGTCCCCAAAATGCTAGCGGCATTGCCTCGCTGAACAGCAATGGAGACCTGTTGGACGAGCCATGACCCAGAGCGGGGGTCAAGGCCCCTGTCCCTTAATCGTCTGCCTAACTCCTTGCACAGCCCGAGAGCCTCACTGCCCCAGGGCCCAGCTGTCTCCACAGCAACCGGAACGAAATCATAAGTCGGTTCCAAGGCAGAGTACTTTGCGTGTTTGAGCTTGGCGGCATTTTCGGCCGCCGAACCAGCTGACTTAATTGTGTGCTTTAGATGGGACGCTGCAAAAGTGCTAACACAAGTTGCATCCCATAGGAGGCACCGCCCTCTCTGCCAGGGAACCAACGTCAACCCGTCTGGTCTTTTTCCGTCAGTCCGAGACAGACCCGGGGGCTCCAGGATGCACGGTACGTTGGCGGACACCATAGCCCGACGCACGATCTCATTGATAGAATGGTGTCTAGGGAACCGACCCGCACATCTTTTGCAGCTTAGCCCGTGGTGGCCATTCTCCTCCACCATTGTCCCACAAACGCATCGGTGCGCTTCGCATACCTTGCTCCCCAGCCTTAAAGCAACTGCTATCCTCAGGGAGTCGTTGTCGAGCAAAGTGCCGAGTTGAGGGGAAGGCAAGGCATGCAAAATAAAATAAAAAAGTCAGGCTCGCAAATTTTGCAGCTCACGGAACCATGCACTAGTTATATTATTTGATTGGATTATATTATATTGGGTTGGGTTGTTGACCTGGTAAAGGTTGCGGGAGTCCGCTGGATGCGGGTGGCGCGGGATCGGTCACTTTGGCACTCTTTGGGGGAGGCCTATGTCCAGCAGTGGACGTCTTTCGGCTGGTATGATGATGATGATGATGATATTGGGTTGTTGATTATTTTTTTTATATAATATGTATCTTTTTTGAGTTTTTAACGAAACTGTACAAAAGATATGGAATTAATTCATGTTCTTTTCACGCGATCAACCCCTGGCTAGTACTCAAAAAGAGCATTCAAACTGTTAAAACAGTTTTGCAGGACTTTAAGTAGTTAGTGTTTTTGTAGAATTTTTAGTAACAAATAAATAAATAAAAATAATAAAGGACCGCCTGTCGAGGCCCGCTATCTGCTATATATCTGCCTACCCATAGCTACTAGGTCAAGTTTGGTATCATTTTCGTATAATTCAGGGATGACGCATTCATCCATTTTTTTTTTTTATTTAACAAAAAATATTTAAACATTAATTTCGAAAATTATCATTATAAAAGTTTATTATTTTGTCTAATACGATCGTAGCAAAATGCAAAAGTCACGGTACGGGTATGATCGCAGCGCTACAAAAAAATTGGCAGCGCAGCCAGTGTGGGGTTTTAAATTATGGTTAGTACACTAGGTACCGCTACTATCAAATGGTAAGTTATTGAAGGAAGCAGTTGCAATAAAATTGCCACAGTACGCTTACCATGAGTTTGACAATGACGGCTTACGCTAACGAGTATCGAGTTTTCTATCTGTGCATCTCTATTGCACTTTGACAGTACGAGCGGGATGCACATATAGAAAACTCGATACTCGTTAGCGTAAGCCGTCATTGTCAAACTCATGGTAAGCGTACAGGTCGGCTCGTGTGGAGTGGAATAATTGTAATGCGTGTTCTTCCATCCTGTACGTTATAGGGCCATTAACAGAATAGGACATATTATATCTTATTTTATGACACTGTTTTACGAAAACGGTACTTATATGACTGATTAGTTAAGTCAGCGTATTTTTATGGAACACTTTGTTAGTAAGTATGAAGTGTAGAGAAATACAGATTAGTGACGTCACTATTTTCTTTGGACAGTAGCGATTATTCACTATACTCTTTATTCTTCACATTTTTACAGACAGGCGTTTATTTCTATTCGCAATATTCAACAAAAGCTATGCTTCATAACAGCGATTCAACACATTCGTTATTATTCTGTTCTGAACAGCAATTTATCTGCTTTACCTTAAGGTTTTGAATGTCACCAAGTGACTAATTCTCACCGATGTGAGTGATTTCCGAAAGTTCATATTTTTGAAACTCATCGGTGACTTACATTTGTCATACCTATGATATCGATTTACGAGTGCCCATACCCACTCGTAATTGAAATCACCATGCGATTGTTTTTGACAGTTGACGTATGTGACATGTGCCAAGAATTTTTCAAAACTTTAATTTTCGGTTACATGACGACACTGACACATACGCTACGTTTTACGTTTGAATCTGTTTTAAGTTATAGTATGAGAAAATAAAAAGGACAACATCTGCGTAAAAAGGAACGTAACGGGAACATTGTCTCTAACTGACATTGTAAAATTTCTGCATGTTGGTAAACAGCGTGTGACTTTCAAAAATACGGCTTTAGGAAAATGGTGACATAAAGGTCATCGGTATTAATTTTAGTCACCGGTGACTTTGATATCACCAGTGAGATTCAAAAATCGCACTCTTCATTTATTTTCATTATAAAACAAGCAATATTTATTCATTAGCTGCTGCTATAAGAATATGGTGTTGAACTGGTGAAACAATGTAGATATATCTTATTCCACGCGTAATTATTAAAAATATTTATTTCAAGTTCGACCACTAGCTTAGAAAGTAAAGAAACAAAACAAGCGAAATAATTCAAATATAATGTGACGCTCTCATGGCATACGAAGCGTGAGGAATAAATGTTTAGAAGACTCCACCATGTGTATAATGTAATACGGTTTCAAATTGATTGGAAAGTAAAACCTTAAGTAAATTGGCATCGACTAAGATGTTGCCGTTCTGCGAATTGCCCGAATGATTCCAAGTACAGCCGAACGTAACCACAGAATAGATAATAGTACAAGTACAGAAGGGACACTCCTTTGATCTTTACAAAAGGCGCTTTTTTTCTTAGCCAAATCATTAAGATTTATGGCTTATGACGTCATCGACGACGACGTTGACGTTCATCGCTACAAGTACATGCCGGTTCCCCAACGTTGGGGCACCGGCATGTACTTGTAGCGATGAACGTAAATCGCGGAGTGTCCCGTGCCTGACGTAACCGATGTTCAGCGAATACGCGATTGGGGACTAGGATTTACCTAACTGTCATTCTGAAACAAATGGAAAATCGTCAACACGAAATGACCATTTCCAAATTGGACCTAAAGTAGCACCGAACACACAGAACTTCACAGAAGTGAATTTGGTTAAAATTTTATTGTGTCCATTTTTATGACCAATTTTTCTTGTTGAAAATGAATCTAGTGCAAATTAAATTTTATGAAAATTTTGATACTAATTTAAATTAGTATCATAATTTAATACGAAAATCGATTATTTTGTGCAAAATTTCCGATTGGTCATACTTTTAGAGTGCGTAATTTCATATGGACCTATTTCTTTCGACCTATATCAATCATAAACAATTTACTTTTAGGTCATAATTACATTTTCAAATTGTAATTATTCGGATTCGATCAACAATTTCAAGTGTCAGTTTTCCATTTATGCTGAATGTATTTACTGACATTAGAACTAGGTGCGAACTACCATAACATTATTCCCATCTCATTAAATCTTCGAGATCATCATTCAATCATCATTTAATCTCTTCTGGTAGAATAGATATACATCTCACACCGAGTGTTGTTTAGCATGAGTCTTGTCTGCCGGAAGGCATTACCGTAAAACGTGGTGAGTAGGAACAAAACTGACATTCAAACCTCCACCATAGGTATCGCTCGGAAGAAACAAGACGCATGCTTAACATCACTCGGTGTGACATGTATATCTAATCTAACAGAAGAACAGAGAAGGCATTATCGTAAAACGGTGTGAGTAGGGACAAAACTGACATTCAAACCTTGATAACATTTTATTTTTACATATGCAAACTGAATGTTGTGTATAATAAGTGTTCCGGGCGTTTGTATTTTAGTTGTTTTACAATATTGGATAGTTCCATTTCATAACTTTAAAGATAAATACAAAATTCCACCTCACCCCTTAGTTGGGGTAACATTCCTAATAAAAAATCGATCGGTGCATTCAAATTTAAAATGGAGCTATAGTAATAGCTCCATTTTAAATTGCAATACTTTATTTAGGTAGCAGTAGCCTTAAAATTCCATCTCACCCCCTTTCTTCCCTTCTCTCCCCATTCTTAACCCAACTCTCCTCGCGATTCCTACTCACCCCATTTTACGGTACGTGATTGAGTGATATTAATTGCATTGTTTACACATGTCTACTCCGGTATCCTGCTGTTTCGGCAAAATATTTTTCGCCAAATTTCAGTTCCCAAACGAACAAATAGCACATTTTTATTTCGCATTTTGTTCATCTGGTCAAAATATCATCTGGCATAATTTTGCTTTGTCAAGTGTTATTAAGACAAAAGTTTATTAAGCAAACACTTTGTTTGGGCTAATATTGTTTTCCAAACAAAACATTTGTTCAAATTTTCATTTCGCACATTAGGTATCAGGGTGGAATAAATAGCTGGTCATTAGCGAACTCTGTATTTGGTCGGTTAGATTAGGGTTTACTTGTGTGCCTCAGACCGGAAATAGACACCCCGCGCAGCGGGGTGGCGTCGATTTGCTGGAGACTCTCGATGAAAAGGGCGAAACCGACTCGGGGCTTGCTTGCATGCATGCTGCTTATTTGCATTATACTAATATATTGTTACCTAAGTACCTATAGTACAATAGAACATATAAACTTACCTATAAATTATTTACTTTTGTTTTTTACAAACTACCCGCTTAGCAAAATATGTAATCTCACTCAAATAGATTTCGTATGCACTACACAATTAGGATCTAAATCGTATGCCATGCAATCATTCGGAAAACGAATGTTATGCCAAATAGTACGTTTGACCAAATCAAACTTGACTATGTAAAACTTTGCCAAATAATAATTTGCGAATTAATAATTTGCCGTAGGCGATAATGCCAAGTGATAAAATTCGAAACAATAATTTGACTAGTGATTTTTTGCCAAATGACCCAAATGATCATTCATGATCATGATCATCAAACATTTTTAGGGAAGTGACACTTTGGGAAATGATTTTTGCCCATACAATAGAGAACCGTCTACTCCTTATCGGGAACACGGGTTCTGTTTCGATGTCCGCATATATCAGTCACATAGAAGTGACTGAACAATAACACCAATAACCACATTATAAACTCAGACACGTGTAGACATTAAATGAACTCAATCAGAACTCGTGTAAGCTGGCTTAGATGAACATCGGCAAGTCGAACATTGCCGGCGAGGCGACAACTAAATAATAACGGTCGTTATTGTCGGCAACACGGCAACACACTTTACTGACACGCTTAGGGTTGACACCTAGCAATGTAGGTGGGTGCTAGTAGGTGGAAGTTTTTTTCTGCCTTTACAAGATAACGCCGCAGAGGCGTCGCTATAAATGTTTGACTGACTTTATTTAAAGGCGAACATAAAAATAAACGTGTCTCATTTTGAAATGTAGCCATATGCCTTCTGTATCCTCCCTTTTAAGTAAGTATCGCATAAAGAAAATATACACTATTTAATGAACCGAGATATGTGAAGACTTGGTAACAAACAGAGGTTACTAGAGGGACACAGCCCGAGCCAGCATTTTAAGTACCTACTGCGTTTATGGTCAAATTCTCGTTTACTGCTGGGCTCCTCAGCAGGGTTATTGTTATTACGATGCCAGTGCAAAGTGCGATCCAACATTGAAAAGAGGAGGTAATATTTCCTGCGCGACAAGGAGCTGTCAGCTGTGTTGCCAACTAACTGGGACTGATAAATTGGCCTTGAATATTATTAATTTCTTACGACTCTATCGCTCTTATACTCTATTCCATATATTTTGTAAGATTAAAAATCGTAAGTCGTGTTTCAAAATGTAAGACCTTAAATACTTGTTTATAAAGCACTGAATGATCGAAATAAGAAAAGCAAGTACAACACTTCCCTTTAATATCCTAGATAAACCACGAAACGTTTCGTCTGTTAAAATTACATGTTATATATGTATGGAATCAGGTAAACTTGTGTATTTAATCGAAACGATAACAAAAGAGCCAACTTAAATGACTCCCCATTCGTAAACGAAGGTCATTACGAGTTCTCTGTACACTAAGCCTGCACCGATAAAAAAACTAAAATTAGCTGTAGCAATAACAATTATTTGCCACTATTTAAAGCCCTTAAAATTCTGCCAGTGCATGATAAAATAAAGTGTGTAATAGCAACTGAGCAATTCAAAAGCACGGAACATAAATCGGTCCGAGTGTATTCCCGCGGTCTGAGAAGTACGACGCGACGGACCTACGTTGAGCCCAAAGCTAATAATTACTATGGTAAAAGGACTATATGTTATATAACACCTAGAATATTTAATACCATCTTCCCGGAAAATGAATGCACTAGTAAAACTATGTTCAAAAAAAGGCTAAAAGAGTCGCTATTAGATGCTATTTAATATAATCTATAATATATATAAACTAGAATAAAGAGTTAGGAATATTATTACAGTAGCAGAATAGTTGAAAATAAGATAGTCATTAACAATATTATTATAAAACACGTAATATGTGATGAGAAAAACAACTTGCATGTGAAATTAATATTTAGTATAATGCATGCTTTCATGTAACAGATCTTTAGGTACAATAGATAAACTGAAAATGAGTGTAATACTCGCGAATAAACAATTATGATGACCACATATCAACTTTTCGCCGTCAACTTAAATGGCTCCCCATTCGTAAACGAAGGTCATTACGAGTTCTCTGTACGCTGTTTTCCATATTATTCGACCCTGCTGCGCCTAGCTATCTTAGGTCTAAATTTAAATTTGTAACCGCCCGACCTGGTGGTACTCTACGCCAGTCCCGTAGCCTGAAGCTTGTAGTCCCCTCTCACTGCACTGGATTTATGAGTAATTCCTTCACTGTCCAGGCCATTCGGCTTTGGAATGCTCTCCCGCTTACTATCAGACAAGCTCAAACGAAACTCACCTTCAAGCGCATGTTGCGCAAGCATTTTCTCAACGATATCTCTGGTTAGTTTAGTGGCATAATTTTTTTGCACTGGGTACGCAAAGTAATATGTATGTACGAGTATGTATATTATATTTTTGTATTTATGTAAGTAAATGTATTTATTTATTATATTAGGAAATGTACTTATTTATTATATTAGGAAATGTATTTCATTAGCTACCTTATCCTTTCCATTTGTGTTTTCTAGGTCATCTGCCTGCACCTATAAGCTTTTCTGTTTAGCCCTGTGGTTGACTTGTAGAGAATGCCTTAAGGCATTAAGTCCGCCATTTGTACTTATTATTTGTGATAAAGTTTAAATAAATAAGAGCAAGGCACACTCAGAAAACATTTTGAGATCCGGAAATCGGGCTTAAAATCAGGGCTGCATGACTCACAACTTTGGAATTTACTCGACGCTATAAATAAATATTGCACATGTGTAGCATCCTTAACACGCAAGTTCACCGCAGCAAGCCAACTCTCAACTTCGCCTATCCCATGCGGGCGACACCCGTGCTGTCGCGGTCTACAGCGTTTAACAATTTGCGATGTTACAACACTTGGTAACAGTTTCGTCTTAGAGTGGCACTGTTCGTATTTGCTAATCGTGTTGCATATGTTTCATTAGGAATCAACAAGACGTAAATAAATATTTGTTTTGTGATGCGTCTTGATTACAAAATCATAATTTTCGCGAATAGCATCCAGCAATAGGGATGTAGATCAAAAATGACGAAAATCTCAATCAAAATATCATGAACCGTTTCAATGTTGCTTGGAAAAAACGCTAGCAGATCACGTATCGTCACAATTCTCAAGCGTAGATTCATATGAAGGTGCGTTTCGGAAACGGGATAGAAAATACTCCTTTTTAAAACTTTGGACGCTTATAACTTTGTGATTGTTTAACCCCTTGCGTTGCTTTTTTCGCGATTTGACTACATACCTAATCCTTTTTCAGGAAAATACATATATATATTGATTATTTTATTTAGTGCCTACACCCCTATTAGTATTTGATTTGAAAATGTGAGTGTGATTTATCGCGTTCAAAGTTAGTTTACACAAATGTTATAAAAAGGAAAAGTCGGAGAGATATTAGTAGTAACAGCATAGTGATAGTGAGTATGTATTTAAGGGGGAAATCGCCGGAACCAACTATCCGCTAAGTTCTTTCACTTGCGTATAGAATGGACTTGTTAGATGGACATGACGTTAATTTTATGGCGCGGGTTTGCCTACTTCGGCCTAAAATCACAAACATACTGCAAAGCTCCAAATTACACCTATCAATATATCCCCATAGGAATAGCTTTGACAAAATTGACCGATGAAAAACGTCGAAGAATCGTTGTACAACTATTTATTGCTATAAAACTATCAATAGGCATATTCAAAACATGTTCATCCAAAATCCACTCTAACACAATGTCACAAAGTAAAATTTTGAGTGACATGTCTAGCAAATTCCGTAGTACGAGCACGTTCGGAAGCTACATTGAATTCATTCTATGCTCTCTTGGGGCCGATGGAACAGTGGTACCAGTGTTTTCATAAACAAAGCATCTTATAGTTGTTTTACGAAACTTTTGACAATTTAAGCGTTCATTGCTGCGCTCTTTCGAGTTTGTCGGACGGATTTGCATGGTAATGGACAGTGTGATGTGCAAAAGGTAAACGGACCTCTACCTTTGTAGAGTATACCCGAATAAATTATTATTCGGGTGCTGCGCGGCGGAGCAGCCTAACTACTTGAATTGAAGGTGGTTCGCTTTCCATATAAAATATTCCATATTTCCATTTGAAATAATTACTTGTGATTAGGATAAACATAAATATTACTGGAAAAGTTTTTTTTTTCTGCATCTAGCTTATTTTTTGTTTTATTTATAAAAATCATTTCCTAGTTAAGTTTGCAATTTAATCAACTTTTTTTAAAAGTTTTTTTCGTTTTGAAATTTCTATAAGACTATAATAGAAATACTCTCTTTCAAATGAAACAAAGAGATCGGTTCACTTGATAAACAATAATCGCTAAAAGACCAACATACATACTAAGCTGATTGCCCTTGCACGTTAGTACCAAATGGAGGAAATTGTCTTGGTGAAAAAGTTATTCGTTGTTTGAAATTGAATTCTATTGTGTTGGGTTAAAATAAATAATTTAACAAATATTGGGACATTTACTTTACCTTGAGTTAATTGTTAGTTTGCACCGAGGGTTCCGGTGCATGAGTCAGACTCGCACTTGACCGGTTTTTTTTGTATGATTTATCTTGAATATTATAGAGCAAATGTAAATGAACCAAAATAAAGACAAACATATTTATTTATATCTTTTCTGACTTTCCAGAAGCTAGTCATAAATTCATAATTTGTTTGATGTCTGAAATCTTGTCGGATTTTGTCGCTGGGTAACTTTTTAATTGATAATATATTCGTTTTACACAGAAAAAATAAGCTATTATAAATTATTTCCAAACTTGTTATTTTTTCCATACAAGTTGTCAGTTTATTGACTAAACTCCTCTACAGGTCGCATTTCTCAACCGATTCTCTTGAAATTTTGTGAGCAGGTTTGTTATTTTTTTATTATTTAGTCGAGTCACTTTTTCGAAGTAAAAAAAATACAGGCTCGCGTGATCTACTACAGCTCAAAGAGCCATTAGTAATATATCTACTGTGCCGACGTGGGCGTCAGGCGGTCATGGTGTGACACTAAAATTCCCATAGTAGAGCGAGAACAGGACCTCAGGTAGTGAAATTAAAGTCCGTCAAAAGATATCGCTCACCCATTGCCCCATTTGCTCTCCTGGCTTATAACTCCCGCAACCCTCTCGCGTTACAACCCTTTCAAATTAGTTTACCGTTTAATTAGTTGGTTAAACTTCGCAAAAACCCTTTCTTGCTGCTAACAAATAATTAAAGTAGGGTGTCCTCGCGGTGTACGGGAACTGCGTACTTTTGCGGCTCTTGGACCGTCCGTCCGCGCCGCGTTTTGTGGTGACACGATTATGGTGCTTACACTAAAAGGGTGCTCAGAGTTTAAATATTCAGTATGATTAATGATACTGTGTTTTGTTACGTATAACAATGTTGAAGGTTATGTTTCACAGCTGTGTGACAAACATGTGGGTTATTGTGCGTCAAAAAATAAATATAAGGGGACAATCTTACACAAATCGACCTAGTCCCATAGTAAGCTCAGTAAGGCTATTGTATTATGGGTACTAGACGACTATATATTTATATATAATAGATATAAATACTAAAAAAAAAACATAAACACACTGTAAAACAAACATAAAAAATAACATTAATTGGCATTAATGTCTTACACATTCATTAATTGTTACTCTGGGAGTGAGAGCGTTGTTGACAATACATTTCATATTCGATGTTTCTTCTTCTTTATAACCATGTTACCTAAGTACTGGGTTTTAGGGTTCAAACTACCCGTATCTTGGGCAGTTTGCGCCACAGTTTCACACAATTAAAGTTCGAGAATTGTCTTTTGTTTATTCTTAATGTATATTTAGTTCACTCATTGAATCAGTTTTTATGTTCATTGCCGCTGATTCCACGCGTAGTTTAAGGTCATGTCACTGGATAACCAGGGCGATTATTGGTGGCGCGAGGCCCGCGTCGGAACACGCGCAAATACAAACATATACCCTCCGGCCACGTGGTCCTACCGCTTCGTCCTACTGATCGGACCACATGAACTTTTTTTTCCTGTTGGTCCTACTGACTAATCGGACTACGCGGACTATTTATTTTTAAGGCCACATGGTCCCACTGATCGGACGACGTGCACTTTTGTATTCCGCGTAGTTCGATTAACTAATCGGACTACGGACACTGTCGTTTTGTAGGACCACGTGGTCCCACCGAGTTTAGAGGCGTAGTCCCTGACACGGAAATTACGCGGAGGGCCAGGTTTTCATTCGCAATTTACCTGCATTTATAAAAATAGCGTTGCATAGGAGCGATAACGAACCGATACTATTCTTCAAGGCTGTTACAACACTCACCTGACCGCACTCGTGCTCCGTCAAACGCCCCGCATATCCATAAATACGACCTAACGTGCGAACTAATAGCGAGGTGCGACTACAAATTATGCTATTAAAAGCGATTTGAAATAAATACCCATACTGAGTATCACTCATTCCAATATTCATACTTTCAAATGCTATTGATTTTCCCTAAATGTATTTTAAAACACCCTGTGTCGGGTTACAATTTCGCCTCCCACTTTCTTTCGTGAGCGTCTAACTAAGGACTAAGGGGTGAAGTGTGTTTGTGGGCAATGCTAGCTAGCATCCTATAACTGCGATATTATCATATTTTCTCGATCTTTTGTACTCAAATTTATGTTAAAATTGACACTGGAACACAAGCTCATGTGCTCTGCTACCCCTTTTAGGGATAAAGGCTTGGACGTATTTATGTATTTAAAAAGAAAAAAAATCAGAAAGAAACCTTATAAATTTAAACAAACTAAACCTAATGTTGAACACCATAAATTTTGTAGCAGTTTCAGAGGAACATACGATTTAGAGAAATAGGTAAGCGCCAGATACATTTCTCTTTGATATAAATTCGAGTTCCGACTTGGAATGATGAATGCTGCGGAAACTTCTGTTCAAGAAACGCTCCGTAAAGTTGCAACACGGGCAATTCTCAGATCAATTATTGCGCAGAAATACTAGCAATTGAGGTTGAAATAATATGCAATGAAAACTATATTTGGTATGGATGTATGGCACAGTGGAATGGCTTTTCTCTGATCCATCCTGAAGATGTTTGAATTTGTACCAATAAAACAACAATTTGTCCACAACTACACTGCGACTGCCGTGACCCGCTAGTGCAGTCACCTTCAGATATATCGGAGCGCCCAAAGTGCTCACAAATAACTGAACACGTCTATATTGTCGAGGCGTTAGAGACGTTTTATTTTTGTGAGCACTTTGGCCGCTTCAATATATCTCATGGCGACTGGACAAAAGTGTCCATCATTCTCCTAGCGTTATTCCCGGTTGTGCCCCTAAAAGAGCCCAGGGTCCGCTTTGAGACCTAATCCCAAGATTTGGCATAGGCACTAGTTTTACGAAAGCGACTGCCATCTGACCTTCCAACCCAGAGAGAAAACTAGACCTTATTGGGATTAGAACGGTTTCCTCACGATGTTTTCCTTCACCGAAAAGCTAACGGTAAATATTCCGTACATAAGTTCCGAAAAACTCATTGGTACGAGCCGGGATTCGAACCCACGACCGCCGCTGGACAACCGCATGCCTGAACCACTAGGCCACCGTAGCTCTGGACTGTACAAAAGTGTCATGGAGCATATTTATTCATTATCATAAACACTGCACACCACATTCTTCTACTCGTTTTACAGTGATATAGTGAAACCACCACAGTACATTACACCAATGGTGTGCCGGCTGAGTAAGGTCTCCAGAGCTCCTAAGAATATGCTGCGCTGGTCCCCTGATGCTTTCGCAGCTAAGAACCCGCTAGTCAAGCTGCTCAGATAAATCTGCTCATATCGGCAATCCCATGGAAGGTTAGCACTGAATTTTAATTTATCAGCGCAGTGCAGGGGTCTCCCCATGTGCTGTCAACCTCGCGCCAAGGGGCTGAATAAGTGAACAGCTTTGTAGCGGGTCGCTTTAACGTCATGTTAAAGCTGCCATACGAATTTGTCAAACAGGTGAAAGCGACAAAGTATCACAGTGTTTAGCTGTTTATGAGAGCAACAGTACATCGTCTTTTTGGAAATTACATTTAAGTAATTAAACAGTTATTAAAGGACCAGACTAGCCAATCGAGGAGCAGAAAAACAACTGGTGAATGATTAAATGAAGTCATTGCCTTGAAAGGACGTTACTCAGCAAAACGGAACGCTTTGCTGAATTACACAACGGAAACGGAAGAGGCAGGAATCGGGCTGTCATTGTTGACACCATTTGTGTCACATTAGCATTTCGACGGACGGACAATGGTGTCAGTCACCCTGTGTTACAATGGGGTACGCCCTACATCCCTCCGTATCTTTTCACTCTGTACGAATTTTGGCACACTTTGTATTTTCGACCGAATTTCAGGAATACGAGACCGAACAATGAAATATTATTATTTTAACAAAATATTGTGGTCTGCAGTAGCATGCTGATTTATTATTATTATATTTTGAAAAATATCGAAACAGCCGATATTATTTCATTTCATGAATTCGATCAGTCTCAATCAAAGTCGGAGTTCCTTAATCCTTCAATAAAGGCATGTTATATGCACAGTATGAATACTACTAAACTACCACCTAATCAATAAATATACTAGGTGGGTACAGTCGCCATCAGATATATCGGAGCGGCCAAAATTCTCACTGTCGAGGCGTTAGAAACATGTTCAGATATTTGTGAGCACTTTGACCGCCATGGGTCGAATCCAGGCTCGTACCAACGAGTTTTTCGGAACTAATGTACGGAATATTTACCATTAACTTGCACTCATCTATTTTAACCACCATTTTTGTATACCATGATAATAACAGTTTCACTTTTCCCAGAGTTTATGCACATACAGTGAACGTCACAATAAATGTAAATTATCGACCAGTGTATTATGAGGTATAATTCCGCCGCCTCACGCTTCACGGCTCGCTCACACATACAACACTGATCACATTTATGACACGTAAAAACGTAACGGCATTTCTGCCAACATTACTCGCGTACAAATTACATGGCGACACAATTTATTTTACAATCCCCAAACACGTTCAATTGTTTTTACGCATTCAATTGTTTTTATGACAACTTTACCAATTGCACCTTTAGAGGAAAGATTGTTTTGTTGTTTTTTTTGGATTACTTTGATTAAAAATCGGCTAGAATTATAAAAAAGCTACGGCAGCCTAGTGGTACAGGCATGCGACTGTCAAGCGGCGGTCGTGGGTTCGAATCCCGGCTCGTACCAATGAGTTTTTCTGAATATTATTTTACCATTAGCTTAACGGTGAAGCAAAATATAGTGAGGAAACTGGTCGAATCCCAATAAGGTCTAGTTTTCGCTCTGGGTTGGAAGGTTAGAAGGTAGTCGCCTCCGCAAAACTAGTGCCTATGCTAAATCATGGAATTAGGTGTTAAAGCGGACTCGGAGGGCTCCTTTAGGGCACAACCCCTACAACAAGGGATGATGAGCTAGAATTATGCTGTTTTTTTTCGTTTCCGAGGAAGTGGTAACTTTTTTGAACTGGGTGATAAAAACGTTTGCAAATTCTTGGATTTCCGTGGGATTTTTTACTTACAATTTCGAAACACTTAACAAAACAAAAGGGGTTTCCTCTCGACTTTTACCTAATTCTGACAAAATATAAAATTCAACAACGTTAAAATCGGCTTTTGTATAAATGTTACGTTGTATCATGGGCCTTTGTTACCCTTAAGAGATTAAAATCGGCTCACAATTTAAAGAATCAGTTCCTAAATGTTGGAAACACTTAAATAATAATTGCCTTCGGAAGAATGAGACGCTTTTAATGTTTAATTGCATTTTAAACCGCCACTTAGAGCGAAGTTAAGTCTTTGAAGCCATAAATCCTTGAGATTTTATCCTTTAATATATTGCGGGTATTTTACTCAGTCCGTGCGGTTTTGGTTGCGTTACACTGACAAAATTATTATTAAATTAGTTACAGATATGAATGCAATTTTTGAAGATTTTGGACTTAAAATAAACATTAATAAAACAAAAATGCTAGTAACCTCAAAAAGGCACTCAAATTATAGACCATCACTTTAAATAACAGGACAATAGAGCAAGTCGACAAATTTAAATATCTGGGAAGCATAATCACTAATAACTCCAGATGTACACCAGACATTATCGCGAGGATAGCCATGGCGAAGCAGGCTTTCAATGCCAAGAAGAGCCTGCTCAAAGCCAGAATAGCAGGCCATATTCGGAAGAGGCTTATAAAAGTGTACATCTGGAGCATAGCGTTGTATGGAAGCGAAACGTGGACAATGACACAGCGTGACAGAGAACGATTGGAGGCCTTCGAAATGTGGTGCTGGAGGCGAATGGAGAGGATTAGTTGGAAGGATAAGAAGACGAATGAGGAGGTGCTTGAGAGAGTGAAAGAGAAAAGAACGTTGTTGAAGACCATTGAGAACAGGAGAGGCAGGATGTTGGGCCACTTGTTACGACACGATGATTTTATGAAAACCATAGTAGAAGGGAAGATAGAGGGAAAGAGGAAGAGAGGGAGACCAAGAAGATCTTTTATGGACCAAATAAAAGAAAAAGTAAACGGCGCGTCGTATCAAGAGGTCAAAACAATAGCTGAGAACAGAGAGGAATGGATATTGCTCCACCGACAAGATTTTGAATCTTAAATATAATGAATGAATGAATGAACACTGACAAAATATGGAGTTAAAATGTTGCTACGCTATTTTATTCGACTACCATAGCACTGTTATGTCGTCTGAATAAGGCCCGAATCATACTGACGCGGCCTGCGGTGGCGGTCAATATAGTAAATTTTACAGTTAATGTAAAGGCAGGCCGCTCCATGGTGAGTCAGGCTTATGAATGTCAATGAGAAAATGTGTACGTGGGCAGGATGAGGACGTAGATAAAAAAATGAGATTAAAATAAAACAAAAAACTTAATTCGAGATCGTCAATATATAACACAAGGGTTCCGAAAATACCAAACAGTGGGTAGCATATAAATAAATAAAAACACATCAAAAACACTTATCAATTATTATTTACTTTATTCAACATTCAATTAAAATGTACAAGCTTATACGATCTGCTTAGATGTTTCATCTTTTAGAAAATTACGCGAAATGACCACGTCCATCATGAGACGGTCGCGACATAGTGTCGATTTTTCTCGAACTACATATACCTCTTGTTCTAGGGCGAGAAAAATCGAGAAAGCTCGCGCGCCGTCTCATGATAGCTGTGCAGAAAAGATTCGCGACAAGCATATGTACCTACTCCTTCCAGTGATTGAAACAAAGCAAGTGTCCCTTTTTTTCGCCAATTTATTTATTCACTAGCTTCTTCCCGCAACTCCGTCCGCGTGGAACTCGTTTAAATCGCAGCTCCATACAAACTTTTACCCCCCCATTTCACCCCCTTAGGGGGTGATTTCGGGTATAAAAACTATCCTATGTCACTCTCCATCCCTTTAAGGCGCCGTAGGTTCATGGTCTTCTCTCCCTCTCATTAAGCATAAGCGTGAGCGAGATGGAAGTGCGTGCTCGGAAGCGCGGCTATCATGTTTTTTAATTTTAATTTTCTGGCCGTTCAAATAAATAAAAATGTAATCATTGATTGCTCTCAAACATGATATTGCCGATTTTTGAAAGCCATTTTAATATTTTTAGCTTTTGTGCATAATTTGTAACAAATATTTTAAGTGTATTACAGACCTTTTTAGACCTATGTTCGTGATTTTTTTCTATCGAGCGAAAATTGCTTAATCATGTTTCTAAACACTGATTTCCCTGCAGAAAAGCCTCAAGATTACTATTCGTATTTTTTTAAACCATATTATTATAAACAGACGCATTATATTGTTTCAAAAACACTGTTCGCTTGACTTCGCTGAACCCACGGCGCCTTAACCATCTTCACTTAAAAAATGACGTCAATTCGTCGCTCCGTTTTGCCGTGAGAGACGGACAAACAAAAAAACAAACAAACACACACATACACTTTCCCATTTATAATATATGTATGGATGCCTGAACCTCCAACTCCACCCTCAACCCTCGCTCCTCTCATCCTCGTACTCCTTAAGGAACTTGATGTGGAAGCTAGTAATCTGCTCCATCATATAGCTGAACTCCTCGCGTGGATGTAGGATGGTTGTGCGGAAGTGCAGCGAGCCTTCTGCCTGCCCGAACCCTGAGCCTGGTACTACGCAGATACCTGGAGGTATAAGAAATATTTGTTGATCATCATCATCATCATATCAGCCGAAAGACGTCCACTGCTGGACATAGGACTCCCCCAAAGAGTGCCAAAGTGGCCGGTCCTGCGCCACCCGCATCCTGCGGACTCCCGCAACATTCACCAGGTCATCAGAGGCGCGGCGTGGGTAGGCCTCCCGCAAGGTGGACCGATTTGTTGATGATTACAGACTTTTTTCTGCACTGTAATACTACTAATAAAATCACGGTTAAACAAGCGTATTAAATGTCACGCCAGGCGACATTTTTCTAACTCTTCGCGAGTTCTTCTTCAGGATGGGTGTTTTTACGGCAATTCTGCTTAAAGCACTGTTGCCTGTGTGGTTTTATTAGTAGCGTCAGGCGCGGGACACTCCGCGATTTACGTTCATCGCTACAAGGACATGCCGGTGCCCCAACGTTGGGGAACCGGCATGTACTTGTAGCGATGAACGACGACGTCGGAGGGCCATAAATCTTAATGTTTTGGCAGAGAAAAAAGCGCCTTTTGTAAAGATCAAAGGAGTGTCCTTTCTTTACTTGTAAGTACTATTATCTATTCTGTGGTAGAATTGAAGACATGTCTCACGAAAGTTTAAATTCGATTATTACAGGTACCTACACTGTATCTTATCTTATCGCCTATCGTTTGATTTCCGTTTTCAGTTTCATAGAAAAACTGCTATTTTGTAACTACGCCTACGACTTGTTTAGGTAAGAACTCAATTTTCTGATTTGGTACTGGGACTCATCTTTCTGATGGAAAATGTAAGTTAGAATAATATGTATGTTGGTATGTGAGTTTCTTTATTCCACCAGAACTACTCAAAGCCTTAATCGATTTAGATGTGTGCGATACTGTTAGAATAACATCAAAAAAACAAACCTATTCGAGTAAGTGTGAGTACTCCATACCTAAAACTACTAGTACAATTTAGGATTCCCTCGCCCTCTACCTGCACGGCTATCACGCGACGGCGAGCGAGTTCTCTCGATTTTTCTCGCACTATCCGTCTCTCTATTATTAGAACACTTCGAACAAGAGGTGCGAGAAAAATCGAGAGTATGTCGCGGCCGTCCCATGATAGACTTGCAGGTCTTCAGGGGTCAGGTGGTCTTGTGGGGCGGGGCGTCTGTACCCTAAATACTAATAATTATTTACCCGTTTCCTCAAGCAGTTGCAAGCAGTAGAACTCGTCAGGTGCTGTCCCGTGCGCCCGCGCCGCTGCTTGCACGCGCGTCGGCACTGAGAATCGCGGGAACGCGAACATTGAAGCCTGGAACGGAATTATCAAAATAATGATAAATCTTGGGGGAAAACCCCCAAATATCGTCGTATATCGTCGTGCCGACCGATGTGCTACCAGTTTCCTCTTGCATTGAACGATCCAAAATAGGTACTATTTTACTCACATCTATAGGATTGCAGGAGAAGGTGGGTATGGCGTTAAGTTTCTGATACGCTGTTGCGGTGCGTTCACGCAGCGTTCGGCGAACGGTTGTTAGCTCGCGCGCAAACTGTTCGTAGGATGGTTCGCCGGGAACTGGAGGTTTCATCTGGCAATAAGGTGTAGATTTGAATTTACAGCCCTTGGCTTTGTAGTTAGTAACTAGATATCAGTTGTAATGTTCACTATCAACAACAATATTTTGTGTTAGGACAACGTTGCTGCTGTCATAGAAAAGATCTTTATGCGATTTTAATCTAGCTCGCAGGCAATGGAGTCTAGCGGTGCGCCACAAATATAGTATATTTAAGACATTTAATTATCGAGACAATGTGCAACCGACATGTGTCTCACATGATCTGCACACTGCCTCGATAAATTGATACCTCTGACCCTGTATCATGGGAGCCTTATCACAGCACTAACTGGTCGATAAACTGATCGATAGGATGAATAGATGGTTATTAGGATAACTACGAGGTGAATGCTAGTATACTGCTACAATGCTGTCTACATTGTGAGTATACCCAATGCGCGGTATACCCACCCAACAAGTTAGGGCCACAGCCCGCGCGAGTTGGAACGCATCTCCCCGAGGCCGGCGCGCCGCTTTCGGCCGTCCAGCCCTTTGAAGCTGTGATCTCACCAGGTTCATCGAGTCATACTTACATCACACTCATAATACAGACAGCCGAGGGATGTTAACGAAATCAGCGCTGACACAACCAACCGGACTATGATCAGGGCACCTGACTAAAGCAGGAATGGCATATCTAGTTGCGGCACAGTTGAATAGTGACCTCTGGACTTAACTAACCGATGGATGATAGGAAAAAGCTGTGTGAGAAATCGAAGCGGTATGCGAGGTAAAAATCCACCATTAGGAAGAGATGCGTAATCAAGGCTAACAACGGTATTCGTGGAATTTTTCCTCGCTCACAACTCCGCAACCTCGAATGTCCCGCTCGGGTGGATACTCACCCTTAGGATGAATTATGAATACGAGGTTGATGCTAAGCAGTATACTCACAATACAGTCAAGTGCACACTGTCCCAGCAAGTTAGGGCACTGGGCCACAGCCCGTGCGGCTTCGAACGCGCGCCGCGCAGTCTCTGACATCCGCGGGATTTCCACGAGGCCGGCGCGCGCGCCGCACTCGGCCGCCCAGCCCTTTGACGCTGTGATGAAACTCGCCAGCTCCATTTTTGAGTACGGAGCGCCCATTTCATGCATCACCTGTAAGCAGTTTAATAAATTATGACATTTTTGGAACCGGAACGCAACGTAACGGACCCCAATAATCTAGTTTAATAGATGGACACAGTCAATGGTACACTTTGAGTAATAACTGCAAGGAATTTCTGAAAAAATATGTGTGTGCAAAATTTAAGGCGGAAGATTATGGTGGAATTTTATAACCGAGTGTCCTGTAACGGTTACTAACCTTTTTGAAGGACAGAAAGGGCTTGGTGACGATGTTCTCCTGGTAAACTTCGTCAGCTAATAGGAAGAGGCGCCGCCGATGCGCAAATTTGATGATCTCTTCCATGTTTTCTCGTGTCAAGACCTGGAATGCACGTCTTACTTTAAGCATAGGCACAATATTATCAAACTCATATTGGCGGTGACAGATTTGCCGTATAATTATTTCTTGAAGTTTATATGAACTGATAGGTATTCCAAACGTATCGCAGTTGAATAATACACGCAATACGATGTAGTATTACGAAAATTTGGAGGTCTTGTGAGCTTTCAATAAGAAGATACAATAGCAAAATAGATCTGATTCCTCAATAGGGTTTCTTCACACGTCGGCGTCAACGAAGATGGATGTGTCAATAAAAGCAAAAATAAAAACATTAATAACAAACCTGGCCAGTTGGATTCCCAGGATTGATAACCACAAGAGCCCTGACGGCACTGGTAGTGCTGGCATCAGCCCAACTGCGTTCAAGCTCTTCACTCATAAGTGCCCAGCCATGAGCTTCGTCGAGGTAGTAATGTGCTTGCTGGATGCCCAACTCTGCGAGTGTACCGGAGAACACTGGGTATTGGGGGATTGGGATCATTACCGCTGGAAATTAATTATTCAACTGTTAAGTATTTGGTTACGTTTTTATCTACTACAAACATTTAAAAAATGGTATATACTGGCACGTCATCACGGCCGATAGGTAATGCGCTGCTAGCCCACCAGCTACTAGGCTTTGGAAATATATGCCGACTATATCAGAAAATAATTACAACAAAGAAACTAGAACTTGCCGGTAACAAAAGTTCTTACCCGATGGTTTCCCATCCACGGTTCCAGAACAAAATGACAGCTCAGCTAAGGTCCAGTTCACTAGCACATCATCGCGAGCTGATACTAGCTGAGGTATAGGGCTGCCAGCCAACGAACTACTAGCACAACTTGGGAGTGTGAGCGATCAGAAAATAATCACTATAAAGGATGAAACCAGAACACCACTACAAAAGTACTTACCCGTGGGTTTCCCATTCACGTCCCCAGCAAACAGCGACAGTACAACCTTGATAAGGTCGCTAGCGCCATTGCCCAGGTACACCTGTTCAAGGTATGCTGGCACATCATCTCGAGCTGATAGGTACTGGGCTGCTCGCTGCCGGACTAGTAGCGAGCCTTGGGAGGGCGAGTATGCACCGACTGAACCGTTCCTAGAAAAGAAATCACAAAATTAAAATTGTTTATTTTGCACAGTGCCACAAAAAACTAAATATTGTTTCTCTGACATACCGGTGACCAAACACTGCCATTACAGCTTAAGATTTATGAGATTGCCCGTGTCACCTGCACTAGACTATTCCTGGCTCGCAGGATTAACAATTTAATGTACGTCATTTAAATTACATCATGGATGCATGGATGGGATAGGATAGAATTAGACAAATATTTGGATACTTATTCCAAAAATCATCCCATAGATGGATGAAATTGGGAGTGTGAATTCAGAGAAGTTCGGAGGAGTCACATGGGCATTGCGCATCCTTTAAGTATAGATTGGTTTCGTTTGTTGACGAAGCGATAAACACAGTCGCCTAACTCTCAACACAGCGCATCTGCAAAAACTTTTGCTATTCACCACCCTGGAAAACAACACCACACCACATACCGTAACAAGGGTATTATGGCTGCGGTATTCTGTAAAGTGGAGATGGCCTATCACTCTTTGCATGACGCATTTGAATCGCGAATAAAGCCTCTGATAAAATCAGTTTATATAATAATAACCCCTTATTTAAGTATAAAACTGAGGTTTGTGTACAAAAATGTGTTTTGGTCCTTTCTCACGTAAATATCAAAGTGACTAAAGAGATTTAACGGCATTTTAAGAATAAGGGTATTAGAGTTTTTTTTACATGTTATATTGTTCAAAATGATCCTTAATTACGTTATCGCTTAGCTGTAGATTAGCGGATCGTGATCGCATCCCTTTGCGTTTTTTCATGATTTTCGTGTTTTGCGCAAATGCGTTTATAATTGCGTTTCTTGCACGCACGTGTCTCGCTCGCACAAAACGAGTATATCATGAACGCAAAACAGGAAGGAATGAAAGTTGGAAGAAACGTTACGATCAGGAACTTATTGCAAACGTTTCGGGTACATTTTTATATATCTAAATAAAAATACTTTAGTTTATTAAATCTCATTATATAAATTTCAAATTAGTAAGTACAGTAATACAGTTACCTTATATTAAATATTACTTATCATACAGCGATCGTTTACATATTTTAACTCTTTGAGCATACATGAAAAACTCGGTGCGCGAGACAAGCTGTTTTTTGTGTTCTGTACCAAAATTGGTCCAGCAGAACACTTATTTTTAAATAAGTACTTATTTATGCTATATTTCTGCTGGCAAGTGTACGGGCTTGTTACGTAGTACTTTAAAATACAAGCTGTAGGTATTTACATCGTTCTTCTTAGGTATATTTTAAGTAGATAATATCTTTGGTAGAGGTCATAGTTTACATAGATTAGATAAAAAAACAAGATAAAATATAACAAAAACTTTGGTGATCATTGAATAATTTGCAAACATTACCTAAAGTAGAGAACTTTTTTTAAATCTACGACGGTGACACACGATTGACAAACAAGAATACTTACGTGCAACCGACCAATATTTCCCGGGCTCGATCCTTTACGTCATCCGGGATGTCAGTACTGGAGAGCAGCTGAGGGCACGCTGCTAGCGCCTGGACCTGAAGATATAACATACTTTACAGTCAAGGATTTTAATTGTTGATCCATTTAGAGCTCACTTTATACTGGACACTTCAAAGCTACTATTAAAACCGACAGTAGTTGACACCTAAATGGCCCAATAATCAAAGACCTTGACCGTACAATGCTGCTTTTGAACCTTTCTTTGGCGCAACCCATAAATCTGGTATGGAAAAAATATTGCGCTTTACTGCCCTATATTGTAAACTAGCTTCCGTTCTCGACTTTGTCTGCGTGGACGCGGGACAAAATCTATTAACTATCTTCGTGCAAAATTTTATCCAACTGAGCCGTGAATGACTAGAAAACATAAAAATTAAATGAAATTATTTATTGTTGCCTTCTTAGGCGTGTTGTATCCAAACATCTAAACGTTCGCATCTATAATATAAGTAAGATAGGATATTTTGTCTAAATGAACATATAAGTAATTTTCATTAAATAAATTGAATACGAAATAGTAGGAAAGTAGGATTTAAACGTATCGACTGAGTTCTTACATCACTTTTACTTTAAGTTTGGAAATATTGATACACAGCTCTAAGTAAAGTTCTTGTAGTTATGTTCTTCGTCACCTCACACCATTGTATCTTCGGTTGGAGAATGAGGTCTTCGGGGATGTTTTCGAAAGCAGTGTATACCTAGATTTTAAAAGAGCAAATGACTGCAACGTAGTATATATGAAAAAACCGGCTAAGTGCGTGTCTAGCCACGCGCAGTGTAGGGTTCCGTAGTTGCCTGTATTTGTGACATCAACAATAAATAGTGCGGTTGCGTTGGTGGAATTTGTACGAAAGTTGGCCTTTCAAGTACACAGCAATGTTAAGTTAGTCGACTATTACTCGGTATTAACTAGTAACTTTATCCGTGATAGTTTTCCTTTTTAAACCCCGACGACAAAAGAGGGGTGCTATAAGTTTAACGTGTCTGTCTGTGTATCTGTCTGTGATATCGTAGCTCCCAAATGGATAGACCGATTTGAATGCGGTTTACTGTGTCATAGATAATTTTATCCCGAGTGTTCCATCAAAATCTGTTCAGCCGTTTTTGAGATATTGGACTTTGAAATGAAAATGTCGGGGGTTTTTCAACTTTTCTACGTTGTAGTTATTAATTCATTATATGTACTACTGCTACGAATTTTTTCACATTCCCAATATCAGCCATTTAGCCGACAGGGGGTGGGGACACTTGACTCGAACAAAAATTTAACTTTAAAGCCAACACACAAATGGACCGCCGAGTAGAAAAATGATTTTTAGAAACCCATAATATTTTGAACTGGCAAATATTTATCCAACGATAACCTACACCATGGAATTGCCAAGAACGATCAAATTCCCACTTTACTTGTATCTATACCTACCTACCCTACAAAACAAGACCGGGTTGCACTCTGGGAGACTGGCAGAAGTGAAAACTTGAATATTAACGTTGTGCAAGAAAAAACCCCTCGACCTCTCTGTATTCTACCATTTTGTCAGCGTTTTACAGCTTTATAAAAGTAAGGGTTACTGAACTAAGCCGAAGACCGACAGATGGACAGACGGACACGGCGAAACTATAAAAACCGATTCTTGGTATATTACACATTATTTTGAAAGGATAACTTACTTGTCGGATGAAGGTAAAGGGGGGCTGGCCCAGCGCGTGACAATCTCCTATGTTGGCGCGCACTACTCGATCGAAGGGTTTCTTTATTCCCTGTTAATACAAATAGTTTGTCAAAAATAAATATGCGACATACCTATATATGAACTTTTATTTGTGACTCGACTTTTTATACACAATTAACAGTTGATCATCATCATTATCATACCAGCCGAAAGACGTTCACTGCTAGATATAGGCCTCCCCTAAAGAGTGCCATACCACACAGGACCGGTCCTACGCCACCCCGTGACCTTTACCAGGTCATCAGTCCACCTTGTGGGGATCTACCCACGCTGCGCCTTCCGGTGGTCGAGAACCTTTCCACCCCAACGGCCAAAAGTTGATGAGTCATTTTATGGTGTTATCGTATCTATATATCCAGATGGAATGCCTCTAATTTTAGAAACTAGACATTATATCCGTTCGTCGAGGGAATAAGTTCGAAATGCAAGCTTGATGAAATTTTAACATAATAATAAGTACATGGGGTTAAAATTTTCTTCTTCCATTTAACATCACACATATAAGGAAAGCATGACGATACAATCACATAGGCAAGTAGGTCAGTTTTGTAAACCAATCAAAATTATTTCAATGTCAATGTCAAGCAGTAATCTAAAATGTCGTAAAATTCTGTAATTCCAACAGTTTATTGCAGCACATTCTTGTTGTAATACATTATTTTGTGTTACGCAAGCATACCATACAATTGCACGTTGATATTAAATAGGTAAACATAGAAAATGCCTATTCCTCTCATCCACGATACGAGGCAGGCCTTGTCTAGCTACTTTTAATGTAAATGATAATGATGATGATATCGACAAATTGTATGTTAAAGTCATACACATACATAAATCCACGCCTTAATTCCCAAAAGGGTTAGGCAGAGCACACAGTTTAAATTTATTTGTAAATACGTTTTCAGACATCGGCATTTGATAATAAAAACTGCTTTGTAACTGCCGCATGAGTGACAGATACAATTTAAGAAAGAAACCATTACGCCCGGGGGCGTAACATATGCTATTGTAGCTCTGTATGTCTGCGCATTATCAAGCCGACTATACAAAATTCATAAATAACATATTTCCAATTGGTCATATCTTTGGAGAAGCTACGGTAGCCCAATGGTTCAGGCATGCGGCTGTCAAACGGCGGTCGTGGGTTCGAATCCCGGCTCGTACCAATGAGTTTTTCGGAAGTTATGTACGGAATATGATTTCATATTTACCGTTAGCTTTTCGGTGAAGGAAAAACATCGTGAGGAAACTTGCATACATCTGCAAAGAAATTCAAAGGTGTATGTGAAGTTCCCAATCCGCACTGGGCCAGCGTGGGGACTACTGCCCGTTCCCTCTCATACATGACAGGAGGCCTGTGCCCAGCAGTGGGACGTATGTAGGCTGATGATGTGTGTGTGATATCTTTGGAGTGCACGTAATACGTAATTCCATTATGGACGCATTTCTTTCGAGTAGGTATGTCAATTGTACGTTATTACATACATACATACATACATTCACGCCTTTATTCCCAAAAGGGGTAGGCAGAGCACATGAAACGTATGTTCGAGCGCCACTTTTAGCATAAATGTGGGTATAAAAGATCGACTAAATGTGATATTGCAGTGATAGGTTGCTAGCCCATCGCCCACAACACACTTTAACCCAACGTTACTAACTTCAACGTTAGCAACTTCAACGTTATTACAATTTAGCATTATTGAGGCTTGTGCTGAATGACTGTACCTAAATCAAAATAATTATATACAGCTTATACATACTGTGTGTCTATAGAGATTAGAAAAATTACTATAAACATTACTTAAATAATTATTACTTTATTTTGACGAAACCTTGCCCTTCAGGCTAACGGAAGCTGGTCGCGTAGTCTTCGCAACGACCCTATATCACATTTGAATGCGTAGTATGCCTGACCGAGCCCAGGTCAAAAAGACTGTATAAACTGAAACGAAACAAAAACTGTCGCGACCTGCGCCTACGGCAATAATTCAGGGCAACGTGCCCTCCCCTGGGGGGAGGGGGGTTGCACAAACATCGCAATAAATCTGCCTTATAGCCAACAACTAACATTACTTACGCACTAGCGTGGGCCACAGCGGAGCGGGGAGGCTGCATCATTTAAACATTGGTACGAGTTGCCAGAAAAATTACCGAGGCATTTTTTGTTTTTTTTTTTCTTAAAGACATGTTTGCTTGTTTTACAGCAAACAGAAGAACTAGTGTGTTTATTTACAACCAATATAAACCTCTTTAACTATACGCACGTTGAAGTTCAATCGACCAATCTTCCTTGAATCCTGTATCTGTGTGATATGAGCCATCTGTTTACCAACCTTGTTGCACACTCGATAGGTGAGAAATCTCTATTAGTGGGAATAAATTATGCTTGGCAATCCCACTTATCTGAGAACTAAGGGAGGTCGCACACGGCGACTTTATGCAGCGATTCAGTCGCGCCTTTCGTGAACGCGCGACTGAATCGCGGCATGTGACACCTTGTAGCAGTTGCAACGCGCGACAGAAGGTTCACACAGAATCGCTTCAATGCAAATGCGTGTCTGTATTGATTCAGTATTGCTACTAATGCACGGCAGTTTCGCGCGACATCGGGTACAGGAAGACTGCATCGATGCTGCATCGCCTCTGAATTAATACTGCATCGCGGATGTATCGATGCTGCGTCCTGTCTATAGCGATGCTGTATCGCAATAGTAGTGATGCAGGATCGTGTTTACGTGTGCGAGGGTATATGGCCAGCGACAGTATCGCGACTGCATCGCTACTGAATCGCTGCAAAAACTCGCTGTGTGCGACCGCCCTAAATATGTGCTTAAGTATATCATGGAATTAGTAAGCAGTAGTCACAGTTGCACTATTGAACAATATATCACGAGCCGAAAAAAGGACTGAATTCTGAATTCGCTGGATACAGACGAAGTATTTGCTGATTTACCTGTTTTTTGTGATATATTGTATAGGTTATTTGTATATTTTTATAGGGCTAGATTACTCAATTAATTGACAATATTTCAAAATATGTAATGACGCCTAAATCGAAAACCGTTTCGGTAATTATGTTATCTGAACGTAATAAAGTAGTTGGGCATTTTCGCGAGAAGAGATGCATCGTTAGTGACGTCACCGAGTATAAGTTAAAAGTGTTCCATTTTGTAACTTTTATTTGTCATACAAATTGTATGGTTAATTTTGGTTACAAAATGGAACACTTTTAACTTATACTCGGTGACGTCACTAACGATGCATCTCTTCTCGCGAAAATGCCCAGTTTTCTGTGTTTTTTTCCTGCTCGCTTTTAAGAAAATCGCGAAAACGTATAAAAGTGGTTTTCACCGTGTGTGACGTCAGTATTATGGCTGCCATATGAAAGGTGTCCAAACTGCCATACAGAGTCGTAGTATTGACGTCATAATTTATTTACAACCTTTTTGGAATTCGCTACTTTTCAATTTGATAGTTTTGAATGAAAATTACAACTAAGGGAGAAATAAAAAAACACGTGTCGCTTAAAAAAATATTTTCTAGCGAACTAAATCATAAAATGGCCTCCATGAAAATATGAAATGTTGTCAATTACCCATTGCACGATTCAAATATTGATTTTACTGTACAAAAAAGTGTCGTTAATTTTTCCAAAATTGTTTTTTTTCTCTTTTTTTAACTACTTATCGTATATTGAAAAAAATATATAATAACGAAAAAATTGTTTTTTTTATGTCCAGATAGCTTTCTCATGATTCTGATTCAAAAATCGCTTCAAATAATAATTTTGATAGCATAACAACCTGAACACTTTTATTAAGATCGATAACATTAACGACTTCTGATCTGCTAGGCCCAAAAAAAAATTGTTTGGTGTGCTGTAGGTGTGTTTGATGGTTCAGTGAGGTAGCCGCGGCACTCGCCCAGTTTTGCTGTCAAAAATATGTTTTTATTGCCTCCTAGCGTCAGAATGGCCGCAAGTTCTTTCAGTATCTGCCCCATCGCGCGAGATAATGCTACTTCTAACGCGCTAAACCCAAAAAGACATATCTCACTTTGAACATCGTAAGAAGATACGACTTTTCGAAATAGTGCAGTAGTTATACCCACCCAAATGAAGAAGGGAGTAAGAACAAATCAATTATGCGTGTTTTAGTGCGTTTTAGTATTCTAGACATTAACAAAGTATTCAAGGACTCGTTGTGAAGTATAAACAACTGAGTAACGCAATTATATCGTGAGTAGGTACTGTTTGTGTATTTGCTTGTAAGCAAATTATGACGAAATAATGTCTGCGACTGCTGGTAAAGGTCGCGGGAGTCGGCTGGATGCGGGTGGCGCAGGACCGGTCTTTGTGGCAATCTTTGGGGGAAGCCTATGTCCAGCAGTGGAGTCTTTCGGCTGATATGATGATGATGAATGTCTGCGATCTAATATGACGACTTGGTTTAGGTTTCTATGTATTTGAGGAGGTATTCATATCTAATAAACATATCGTCGTCTAATGCCGGTAACACGAGGCTTTTTCAGTTTAAGTACGATCATAGTATACGCTAGCTCAATTTGTATAAGATTGTCCCCAAATATTTTACTATAAGGAAGTTTCTACTTTTTGTTGATTGTATGCAAGTTTAAAAATAACCATCATAAAAAAGCAAGTCGATCCGTACATTGAACAAAAATATTAAATAACAAAAAACAATTCGCTCACAACCTGACGAATTCTACATAAGTATAATTTTAAACCCTTTCAAGGATGAAACATTGGTATGTCTGCTACAGCCGTTAATTATTAATCGTATGTCAAATCAGTGTATTTAGAATCGTGAGATCTACGCCGTAGAGCACGCGTACAAACGAAAATCAAACAAGAAATAAAATAATGCTATAAGATCTCTCTTCATCTATCTACCTGTCTCTGTCACTCTGTGTAAGAATATTATTGCAACATAATATGATAGTCATGCAACCATTCCAATCGAAGGACCGTTCTACTTTTAAAAACAACCACTTGTTATAAATGATAGTCCTTCGACCGGATACAATAGGCGACTTTCAAACTAAATAGTACCACAGATTACACAATAATCCAAACAAAGGAATATTTAAAACACTGGCACACAAAGCAAGCGAGAATTTGAAAATATAAATACTCTTTCAATAGACGTATTTCTTCAAAATATTTTTCTTTAACCCTCTTTTAAAGGTACACGTGCTTTTTACACTTACTTAACATACTGACATTACAATCATACCCTGAAGAAAATAATCCTTATAACATATTAACGAATAGCACCATTAAGTTAATGGGCCCGAGGCGCAAAAAAAGTCTAAAAAGGGTGCCTTTCACCATGGGACGATGAAAAAATTCAACGACTAATACATACGAACGTTTTTCCGATACGTTTGTTTTTATAATTCAAGCACCTTTTGGATTCAGGCCCTTATATCTAAAAAGGGATCGCACCAAATTACCCAAACGATTCTCCGGGTCAGGTAAGGTAAATTCGGAAACATTTAAAGATAAAAGATAAAGATAAAGATAATTTATTTGTCTAAACATGAGTAAAAATACATACAGCTGTCATTGTCAAAATAATGTCCTTCATGTTTTGCCTTTCGGCGTACAAACTATTTTATATGGCTACAATGTGCAAACAATAAAAGATTAAGAATGTCAAAAATTGTAAATTGATGATTAAAATGTTTTGGATAAAATGACAGACATAATCTATATCTAATTATTTAAACCTACATTCGTCACATTAAATCATCATGCCTACAGTCACATTAAAATAATAATAATAATTTATCATTCCTTGAATCTATCTATATCCTTTCACTTAGCATTATTTAATAAAATGTCTTTGAAAATTTGGGAAATAACTTCTTAAAAGTCGGACAAGTGCGAATTGACTCGTGCATTGAAGCACGTTCTCAGATAATACTCATATAAATATAGCCTAATTCAGGTTGACATGTAATATAGTGTTAGTTCACAAGGTACCCCATCGATGGTGGTGTTACCTGAATAGGTAACGATACTTTGTTATAGAAACCTTAAAAATTAAACGTGCAACTCTAGGGGGACTCACATGCGCGTTGTCGATTCTTTCATCAATTGATGCCGTCCGAGATCAAACGCATGAATTTAATTCCTTCGCCAATCGCTATAGGTACGTGGATAAAAATTGAGTCAGATACGTTGATTCCTCACCCCTTCAACACCAATCACGACACACATGCGTCAGAGTGCTACAGGCGCTTTTCGCTACATACGGACATTAATCGTAAGTGTGGCGCTGAATGGGTTAAACCCGGTTTCTAAAATTGGATATGTGACACAGGTACAAGACCTTCGATAAAAATACTCGCGAAGAAAGAACATCGAGCGATCATAGTATTTGCTTGAAGGTTGTGCTTAGGTTGCTTGAAGATTAATAAAATCGTCCATGAGACGTTGTTTGCAATGGCGGCGCCGGAAGTTTTCATTGTAGTAAATAACTTTTTTATTTGATCTCACATTTCCCTGTTCATATGTAGGTGGTAAAGAAATATTTTTATGTCGCACTAGCAGTTTTAGACTAGACAAGGAATTATTAAAAGGATCAATGTCGTACAAATTCTTATTATAGAAACTGGAGACTCGTCTGAAGAAGGTTCTAGCATAGTTCTTGCGAGAAAAACTCACATGGAATAAGGATCTAGGTCGTAAGGGGAGATGGGGACAACCAAACGTCACTAATTCTAGGAGATCAGGACTGTTGATATTACCTTTAATAATTTTAAACAGAAACATAATATCATAAGTTCATAACATAGAGAAGGGACACAAAAATGCTTGGCCGCTAAAGCTGAATTCTCAAAGTATGTACCTGTTCTGTAAGCTAAAGATTTTAAGAAAATGTTTTGTATCCTCTCCAAACGGTCAATGTGAACCTTATACTGAGGTGACCAAACTATGCTACCAATTCGAGGATTCATGTTACACCACACTTTCTCCCTTATTCATAAAACTTAAGAGCAAAGCCTAGCTGAGCAACTTTTCAAATCTCGAATTTTCGACGCAATGTTTCTGTCGCGCTGCTGTGGAAGGGAGCTCCAATTCGTGCGATAAGGACAACTGCAGCTCGGACTAAAAATCTCAAGAAAAAACTCAAAAATCGAGGTTTCGCTCTCGACTGTTTCCTCCTCCAAAACGCAACCAATCATTATAAAATTTTGGGAACTGCTAGAGGAAGAAATAATCTACGCCGCTATGTTTTGATTTTTTTGATATTTGTTGTCATATTTGTATACTGCGCCTTTTTTGGCAGCCAATTCAATAAAGCCGTTTTTTGCGATTTTCAAGGCGCTGTAAGTTTCTTTAAAGAAAACATTCCAAAAAAGCAAAACATAGCGGCATAGATATTGATGATATTGCTCTTATTTGAAAAATTCATTGCTCTATGTACAAAAACCAGAGAGGAAACAGTCGAGAGCGTTTGTATGGTAAAATCGCAGTTAGGCATACCTCTTATCACTTTGACTGCCAGGAGCTCGCCTAGCGCCTACGCCGTAGTGACTTTCCGCTATACGGGGAAAACCACATGATCGACTACGGGCGTAGCGATTCTTAGCAGTGATGTGTTCTCAGTTAACACTTACTGCCAGGAACCCACCTAGCGGGCGCCTACGCCGTAGTCGCTCAGCGCTACATACGAGTAAAACCACGGGATCGGCTACGAGCGTAGCGCGTAGCAATCCTTAGCAGTGAATGTGTTAACAAAACAATATTTGTCTCTTTCTCTCACAAAAAGTTAAAGTAACAAATGGCCTAAGCGAGATATACAGAACAGCCCGCGAGCTGTGTAAACGCATAAATGCCTTACCGGGATTCGAACCCAGGACCTCTTGCTTCGTATGCCCGTTGACTGGGCTAAAGCGGTCGTCAATAAATTGTCTATGTCGCCGCGACAAATATGCCGATCTTACGTTTCACGAGAAATACGCAGCACACTCCATACAGCCTGAGTGTGCCTATCTACTCGTAATCTAATTAATTGATTAATGATGAATCGTTATCATGATCGTTGAGTGCATACTGGGTGATTATTTCTAAGTGGCTGGTGTTCACTTCAACAGAGATAACTGATAGTCAAATAAGCATCTTTATAGAGCTTCAAGAGATCTGTGTTTAATTCTATAATGTATCCTCTTTTATTTTACTTAACCTTTTCACCGCCAAACACGTGAAATCACGTCATCGACGATTCGTGACACCGACGCCAAAGACGGCATTTGCCGTCATTTTTTTTATTTTTTTTTATTTATGAAAACCTACTTTGAAATGGCCCAATTCCATGTTGGCATTATTTCTTTATCCATTATTTTTTACCCTTGTGGCGTGAGGTGGCACGGCAAGTTGCTTTACCATCTGGCGGTGAAAAGGTCACCCTCACCCTCCTAGCGTTATTACCAGTGGTGCCCTAAAGGAGCACGCGGTCCGCTTTTACACTTATTTATCCCAAAATTTGGCATGGGCACTAGTTTTACGAAAGCGACTACCCTGCCATCTATCTGTCCTTCCAACCCAGAGGGAAAACTAGACCTTAGGGACCTTAGACTGGTTTCCTCGCGATGTTTTCCTTCACCGAAAAGCTAACGGTAAATATTCCGTGCCTACATTATTTCAGAAAAGCCATTGGTACGAGCCAGGATTCGAACCCAAGACCGCTTCTTGACATACTCCTCCTAACTTTCAAGACCGCGTTATTCATTTTTTCCTAACGTTTCCCTGCTTTGTCGGTGGCAATACTCAAACCGCGTCTGGCCAAAAAGTTTTTATAGAATGTCAAAAACGCTCTGCTGATATGAAGTTTGTAGAGGATGACGCACAGGAACAAATAACGTCATTACTGTAGGTACTCAATTCAGTATACACGATGATTCTTAATCCGTAATCAGCAGTCAAAAAATATTGATAAACAGCCAAAACGGATTTCAATGGATGAGGTCTCATGCAATTATTTAAATCACTGTTTAGTTAATTAAATTTAGTGATAATGTGATCCACTGAATGTTTGGTCACCCTACATTTCTTGAAGTTAAGTAGATAAGTCAAACACGACACTTTCGGACCCGCAACGTCAATTAAATCGTTGTTAAGCCTACATATGTGACGTCTATAGACGTTGCTCGGCCGAACAAAGTTAAAAATAATCCTCCAGATACGATACGGTTGAATCATTATTTGTAAAATTTACCTAAAATGATATGTAATAGCCTCATATACAACCACAAGAAAGCAATTTATAAAATATTTACATTTAGTTTTTTTTTTCAATATTACAAAATGTCATAAAATCACAATTAGTTGAAACATGTACAAAAACTTCAATTTGAGACACTGAGGACGATAAATAGTAATGCGAGAGGAGTTTTCAATCATATTTATATTATTTCCGCGACCGAGCCTTAGGTAGTACGCACTCATACGTTTTATAATTATCATACATTTCGTAAACCGCGTTCCATTTCAGTACACAACCGAACGCCGCGAGTGCATTAAGCCTGCATCACACTGGCGCGGCCTGGCTGCGGCGGACAATAAATATAAATAAAATATTAAATAAATATTAGGGGACAATCTTACACAAATCGACCTAGTCGCATAGTAAGCTCAGTAAGGCTTGTGTTATGGGTACTAGACGACGATATATATAATAGATATAAATACTTAAATACCTAGAAAATATCCATGACTCAGAAACAAATATTCATGCTCATCACACAAATATTTGCCCTTACCGGGATTCGAACCCAGGACCTTCAGCTTCGTAGGCAGCGTCACTACCCACTAGGCTAACCGGTCGTGAAAAAATAGTACCTAAACCTGTCCGCCGCTGTTAAATTTTCTATTGTCCACCACCGCAGGCCGCGCCAGTGTGTTGCAGGCCTTATTCAGATTTATAATAAATTAGTATATCGATAATCGTTGCAGGTTATATTAATCAAGGTGTACAAACCTACCTCGTGCAGAAACTATAAACAGTATAGTAACAGTTATCTTGAAACTCAAATCAAATGTATCGCTTAGTAGAGGTTACTTTAGAAATATGTGAATTTAAAACCTACAAACACATAACCTTAATGTAATCTGCTTTTTAGAAGTAAAGCTTACTTATTGGATTGGATTGTTTGTTTTAGTTCAATAACAATTCAACGCAACGTTATGAATAATATGCATCTGTATGTGTCTGGCGGTTAGTTTCTAGAAGTTTGGCTACTTTTTTTTTTATAGACTAGTTATTATGCACTGAATTTAATGCGTTATCGTATACCGCTTGGGCGTCTTCTCGGTGTTGACAGCCCCGCTTATTGCAGGTTTGCAGGTCGACACTCGTGAAAAGAGCTCTGTCGGCACAAAAATGCGTTCAGCAACCGCCGGAAATTACCAGCATTATTACAACCGATTTTACTATTTGAACTTTCTTGTGTGTGGTAGTAGTAAAATCTGTACTTTAGGCCTGCCACACACTAGCGCGGCCTGCGGTGACGGACAATAGTAAATTTGACAGCGGCGGACAAGTTTACCGTCCGCCGCGGCCAGGCCGCGCCAGTGTGATACAGGCCTTAATGTTATAACAGTAAGTATGTCAGATTTTTGCAAACTACCGTTAGGGTGACAATGATTTTGAAGTATAAAGTGATTCCTTATTCAGTTTTGTTCAGAAAAAAAAGAAAGTCTGTTTTAGGTAACTTCGAGTTAATCGTATTTTCAATTACAGAATTAGAAAAATTTACTCCTGATCACGAATTAAGAATCATCGTGTATTTATTTAACAGGCATGGCAGCGTCCATTTTTTTTTGATCTGTACTTATGTATTTTAAAAATAGCGTAGCAAAAGCATTTTCATGATTTTTATCCATTCGTAATACAAATTTTCTTTATTGCTCACTAGAAATAGTACACTTAATAGAAAAATACGGGTAAATTAAACATAAACATAGACACCATGCGGTCTTATCGTTAAAAGCGATCTATTCCAAACAACCTTAATATGAAGGTAATTTGAGAGTACCTAGTTTATATTTACTGTTATCATTTACCGTAGTTTTTAATGTTGCGCTATTTTTATGATTGGTTCATATTTACGGCTAACATGTTCTGGTAACCTATTAAATGACCTACTATACAACATAATTTTATATCGCATCAGAATAAAAAAATATCTGTATATACGTCCCACTGCTGGGCACAGGCCTCCTCTCACGGGTGAGAGGTAATGGGTAACGAGCAGTAATCCCCACGCTAGCCCGGTGCGGGTTTGAGACTTCACATGCGCCATTGAATTTCATCGCAGATTTATGCAGGTTTCTTCACGGATAAAAATATTATTTAACGTTAGTTAAATGTAAATCAAGCATTAAATGTGTACCTTTTTCAGCTCCGTTTCAATTTCCGCAGCCCTTGCCACGATAGGACCCCGCACCGCATATCGTATGTTAAGTAGATTCTGATTAATATTCTCGAAAGACGATTCCGACTTCATCTTGACTCTAGCACCGACACCCACCGAATGCACTTGTACAACTCTGCACCTAACTTATATTATATGCACTATCGTTGATCATTCGTCAATTGTTTTTTGCATTTTGCTTCTCAAGCGATTGTACGCCTTTATTGCAAAGGAAAAGAGGTTGTTCTAGCTTGTTTAACATTTGATTCGAGTGCGGTCGTTTTCCTTGTACCACGAAATCGTATCTCTCTAGGGTCAAGTACAGATTAGCAATGATTTGCCGTGTTGTACGATTAATCGATTATACATAATTTCATGATAAAATCATGTAAAACTCTAAACCGCGCCGCCTCTCTTGTCTCGATGCCAAATCAGAGATGTTACAGACATTCGCATCCGCATCCGCAACCACAGCAAAAATTCGCGAAAAGAAAGGAGCCAACGCGGCGTGTGGTTAAAAACATTTAGGTAGGTATTCATTCTTGTTCCGATTTTTCAGTTATAATTTTGTTGGATTTTGTTTCTAGGTAACTATTTAATTGATAATATATTCGGTACAGAGAATAAATCTGCTATTGTAAATTATTTCCACACGTATTTTTTCCATACAATTGTCAGTTCATTGACTGGACTATTGTGGCAAACTCAAATTATTACGCTACTAAGAACAACATAGGAAAGATCGGTGAATCCCAACAGTTTTCCTGTTCGATATGATTCGTATCGCAAGGGCCGTCCCCGTAGAGTAGGTGGCAATGAATTGCACGATTTCATCATACTAATAATAAAGAATAGCAACCATTCATAACGCCGAGATCGACATTAGTCTCTAATAAACTTTAATTTTACGTTCGCAAGCTGCCTGATAGTACCTAATAGCGAGCTAGGCCCTTTTTTTCAGTCTCTTACGCCCGGGATAACTTGTGAGAAGGTTAAGAATGTTGTATCACGAAGCCCCGTGGACGTCAGCTGCGGTCCCGTTGGTGAGTTCACCAACAGCAGCCACCCAAAACACGTAAAAAAAAACAAAATTTTGGCCATTTACCCGTCACGTTTCGGGAGCAGCCAGACGAGAGATACGTAATGGCATTTCATACTAAATTGGAGGCCTAGGCCTGCAAAGTGGTCTTTTTTAATTTCTATTCCACAACTTGACGCACAGCAGCATCACGGCGTTTAGCCCCATGAAAATTAAAGTTTGATTTCTTGGAGTTTTTTTATTTATTTCATTGCATGTTTGAGGAAAGCACTATAGGTACATATAACATACCTCGGCGTGAAAAGGGATTGCCAGCCTCATAACTATCCGAAAACGGCAACCCCTTAATTCTCGGCCTCTGTAGTAATGTACTATCTATAAACATATCGTCTATAAAGCAAGCCTAGCCTTATTGACCTTTACTATGCGCTAATATATTACTACTTTATTATAATACAATATTTTAAATTAACTGTCTAATCTGGTAAGAACTCCTCGCTAACCGAAGGAACCCTCTAGTGATTTCAAAGTGTCCCTCTTCCTCGCTTTATGAATCCACTAGCTTCTGCCCGCGACTCCGTCCGCGTGGAATTCGTTTTTATATCGCAGCTCCAGCTCCTTGCCCGTGGTCCACCTAATCTGTTCACCTGGGTGGACCACGGGAAGTTTTTTCTACCCGTGGTCCACCTAGAAGGACTAAGGTAAAAACTTATTGGTGGTGATTCACCTCGGTAAACTTTTCCAGTAGACTGTATAGATGAAAGGTTACTCGACCGAAATGACGACCTCGACCGCTCTGTCAAGAGTGCTACGACTGAGAAGAGAAGAGAGTATAGATGAATGCCCCAAAATTACAAGCAAATTACCAAATACGTGATTTACCAAAATGTTTTTACGCGTAATACCAAAATTACTTGTAGGTACGACGACGAGCGAAGCGAGGAGGAATGTTAGGTGTACTGCGACCTTATAGCGCGAGCCGAGCGAGCGAAGCGAGCGTGCCGCGGTAGCGGCCGGCGAAGCGCCAGAACCGAAAATGTGATATTTCACTTCCTCATATTAAAGAAGGTCTTTTAGCAAAGTTTACATAGGTGTACCACGGGTAAAAAAAAATGCCCGTGGTTCACCTTAGTCCACCTAGGTGGACCAGGTGCACCACGGGTAGAAAAAACTTCCCGTGGTCCACCCAGGTGAACAGATTAGGTGGACCACGGGCAAGGAGGGCGCAGCTCCATACAAACTTTACCTCCCCATTTCACCCCCTTAGATGATCTCGGTGATAAAAACTATCTTGTCACTCTCCATCCTTTCAACTATCTCCACTTAAAAAATCACGTCAATTCGTCACTCCGTTTTGTCGTGAAAGACCGACAAACAAACACAGACTTTCCCATTTATAAAAATAGTATGGATTGATCTGCTATATCAACTGACCAGCGTGCATTAGGTGCTGAAGGTTCTTTCCAGTTTATCAGTATATGTGTCCATCGGGAGTCCTTCATTCTATGTGGGGTATGTATATCAGGAACATTTTAAAAGAAAAAACGCAGTAACATTTTCCATCTTTTATTAAATTTCAACAATTACCTACTGAATTTCGGTCAGGAATGTCTACATCCGATTATTGCTACATTTTTTTAATTAACTATGCGAAAACGCAAACAATTTAATTGCCAAAATTATATCAACTGTCTTTTTTACATTTTTGGACTAATATTAACATCGATTCCATCGATACTGACCAGAAACAGGACTTGGTGTGGCCTTTATATTTTAACACGTTCACTGTCCCCATAAAAAAATATCTGACAATGTCACACTTTCATGGGTGCTTCCAGTCCGAAACTGTGAATCCATTGTGGAAGCACGGACTCCTGAAAAGCAGCATGACCCTCATTGTGGGGGCTCTTGGACAGGAAACGTGTTAAGAAATCAATTAAAATGAGTACTTAAATTATTGTCTCGGACGTGGTCGAATGGCACACAGACTAGACTTCTAGAAGCATAAGAATGTTACAACTGAATTTCTAATATATATATCTTAGTTTCTAATATAATTATCATTAACAGATTTTCACTAAAGCTTACAATTCATTTAACAAGTGCTTTGACCAAACTTCAACGTAGAAAAACAATGTATAATAGAATACTGTGTGTAAAATAATTAAAAATTGGTATTTTTACTCAAAAGAGCATTCAAATCCACTGGCTTATCTTGTTGCCAGCATGTAACTTAAGGTCCCAAGGCTTGCTATCTCGCTTTTTCTTTATGCAAAAGAGTAGGACCTAAAATAATTAGCAAGCGCGCAACGATCGAATAAACTAGAAATTATGTATTATGCGGACGGGCATTTCCGAGAATTAAAACATTTGAGTATTTTTGTTTCGATCAATTTCTCTACCAATTAAATTAAAAAAAATATTATTGAGGGTAGTTCTAAACTTTCACAAGATATTCTTGAATTCACTGGTCATAACTCCGCTAAGTATAAAAGCATAGTGCCTAATAAGACTAGATGGTCAAAAACAATTTTTAAGCAAAAAATCTTGAACATTCCTCGAAAAATGCCTCGTTTTCAGCCATTTTTGGCCACAACCAATCTAGAAGTAGGTATAATGCCTAGTCGCAAATTGCATTTCATATATGCATTGTATTTATACAGATATTCACTGGTTAGCATTCATCTCTCTCTAGCTAACGAGCTACCTAAAGAGGTAATAAAAGTAATCAAGTAAACATAAAACACAAAAAATGATTTTAAATCTGCATAAAAACTCCAATAGACTTAACAATTGTGATGTTTCTACATACACATGTATACAATAGGTACAATTTCATTATCATACCAAGTGTGACATAATGTTCTAGGAATTATTAATATGCTGAATTAAGAAACGTTTTAAATTAAAGTGCTTACCTTCTTAAGGTACGTTTTCATACCAATTAATAAATATTTATGCATAGAAATGCAGGTGTGAAATTACTTGCATGGCTCTTTTTCTTACTTAGTATATAATTAACCCCTTATTCATAAAACTTAACAAACCTCTGTTAGCTAAAATGTGCTTTGTCTCTTTATCCTAAAGCGAAATATCAAAATTACAGATAAAGGTGATTTTTTTGCTTACTTAGGTTTAATGATCGTTTATGAATAAGGGCATCTTTAACCCTTACATGCATAGGTACAGTATCAAAATAAAACAACTCAAGTGACACCAGTAATAATCAAATTAATGACAGTTAAACTTTGTCGTGTGACATGGAGTCTCCAATCTCGAGTCCACAGTAAGCTCGGCCGAATTTCACCTCCCTATACAAACGGAGTTTCGTTCACATTTTAAAACTACGTGTTGGATTGTAACGAAACTTTGCATATACAACGTGTCCCAAAACTCAACGATAAGCCGACACCAGAGGATGGAGCTGCTTATGATTAGTCGAGAAAAAATAAGGAAAAAAATATATCTCAAAAAAAAAAAAAAAACTTTTGAAAATAATTGCCATAGTGGTGTCAATACTATTTTTTTACACCATGATGATTGAAAGTGGACTGTAAGAAAAAATCTTTCAAAAATGTAGGGACAAAATGAATTTTGATTATTTTTTGTGTAAAAACTACATGTATTATGGTATTTTTAAGAACTGTGTTAGATAGCAGGGCTACTTAAGTTTCCAAAAACAAAAAAAAACAGTAATATTTGATGAATTTCGATTTTCGATGAATTTCATTTTTTTTCTGTAATTTCTAAAATAATTGAGATATATTTTTTTCCTTATTTTTTCTCGACTAATCATAAGCAGCTCCATCCTCTGGTGCCGGCTTATCGTTGAGTTTTGGGACACGTTGTATAATGACATGAAGTATAACTAGGTCTATATATTATATTAGTTTATATGGCTCCAGTTTATAAAACAAACGAAATACAGCAAGAACCAGTTTTGTACGAAAAACGTAAATTCCCTGTATATTTTTTTATTATGGTACCTGAAGCTACATAAACTAATTACAGACCTGGATATACCCTAACTTGTTCTAAGTACAAAGTTTCAGGCAAACTAGCCAGTCGTTTTAAAATGAGAGCGTAACTACGTTTGTATGGAGAATGTAGCTTACTGCGGACTCTTAATTGACAACATTTCATTTCTTTAAGTGGTCCATTTTATGATTTAGTTCGACAGAAAATGAAGTTTTCAGGTACACGTGTTTTTTATTACTCCCTAAATGTTTATTTTCATCCAAAAATATCACAATTAAAAGTAGTGAATTCCAATAGGTCGTAAGTTAAATATGACGTCATTATTATGTCTCTCTATGGCACCTGTCCACGTCTTTCACTCAACAGACGCAGGAATGACGTCACGCACGGGCTATACCGCGTTTTACAGATTTTTGTAATTTTCTCGGAAACGAGTAAGAATAAAAACGCGAAAACCACTTTATTACGTTCAGATAAGATAATTACCGAAATGGTTTTCGATTTAGGCATCATTACATATTTTGAAATGTTGTCAATTGTACATCAGCCATTCCAGACACTAATGATACATTATACATCTAAGGGTTAAGCGTTCGCCACGCGAATTGGACCTCTATCGCTGGTGCGTCTAGGCGTGTTCTCTAGTGAACTTGTCGTGGAAGTTCTTGAAGATGTCCAGCATCTCCTGGAGCAGTTCCGGCTGCGGCAGGATGGTGGTGCGGAAGTGGTGCGTGCCGGGCCGCTGCCCGAACCCGGAGCCGGGGACGATGCAGATGCCTGAGAAAGAGATTACAATTACTATTGACTGCCGCTTTAGCCTAGTTGGTAGTGACCCTGCCTACGAAGCAAGAGGTCCTGGGTTCGAATCCCGGTAGAGGCATTTATTTGTGTGATGAGCACGAATATTTGTTCATGAGTCATGGACGTTTTCTATGTATTGAAGTATTTATTTATCCATATAAGAAAGTTTATCGTCGTCTAGTACCCATAGTTCAAGCTTTGCTTAGTTTGGGACTAGGTCGATTTGTGTAAGATTGTCCCCTAATATTTTTATACAATTATTAGATTACAGTTAGTCGTTTTTAGGGGTCCGTACCCAAAGGGTAAAACGGGACCCTATTACTAAGACTTCCCTGTCCGTCTGTCTATCACCAGGCTGTATCTCAAGGGCAGTAGACAGTTGAAATTTTCACAAATTATTATTTATTTATCTATTTCTGGTGCCGCTGTAAAAACAAATACTAAAAACAAAATAAATTAAATATTTAAGGGGGGCTCAAAACAGAAAAAAAAAACACGTTTGTTGTATGGGAGCTAATTTATTTTATTCTGTTTTTTTTGGTATGTGTTGTTATAGCGGCAACAGAAATACATCATCTGGGCATTTTCAATAATTTGTGTACCCAATTGACAACATTTCATATTTTCATGTAGGCCATTTTATGATTTAGTTCGCTAGAAAATGTTTTTTTAAGCGACACGTGTTTTTTTATTTCTCCTTTAATTGTAATTTTCATTCAAAACTATCAAATTGAAAAGTAGCGAATTCCAGAAGGTTGTAAGTAAATTATGACGTCAATACTACGACTCTATATGGCAGTTTGGACACCTTTCATATGGCAGCCATAATACTGACGTCACACACGGTGAAAACCACTTTTATACGTTTTCGCGATATTCTTAAAAGCGAGCAGGAAAAAAACACAGAAAACTACTTTATTACGTTCAGATAACATAATTACATCATTAAATCAGTGTCAGTTTTGTAACGACAATTAAGTATTGAAAATCAATAAAAAAATACTTATTCTTTTTAATTTTGAAGTGATATGCGTATACACGTTATTTAAATGTGAAATAAGTTAATTTTCAAATATTTTGTATGTTTAATTTTCGTTACTAAACTGACTTGGAGTTAACTTTTATTCACGCTAATTGGGTACACGTTTTATTGAAAATGCCTATCTGTGAAAATTTCAACTGTCTCACTATCAGATACAGCCTGGTGACAGATGGACGGACGGACGAAAGGACGGGCGGACAGACGAACAGACGGAAAGCGGAGCCTTCCGTTCCCTCCTCGTCCTTCCCGTTTTTACCCTTTGGGTACGGAACCCTAAAAAGGAGTCGAAAATTACAAGAAAACTCTTTCGTGGATTTATCTATAAAATCAGTTTTAAAAAGTGCCCAGGAGACATAACCGTGGCTACTAATGGAGAAAATTTCACCTTCCCATACAAACGTAGTTACGCTCTCATTTTAAAACTACGGGTTGGATTGTGACGAAACTTTGCATATAGAATGACATACGGTATATCTATGTCTGTAATTAGTTTATGTTGTTCCAGTTTATAAAACAAACTATATACAGCAATAACAAGTTTTGTATGAAAAACTTAAATTCGCTGTATTTTTTTTACTATGGTATCTGAAGCTACATTAAACTAACTAATTTCAGACATAGATATACCTCGTGTCATTGTATATGCAAAGTTTCGTTATAATCCAACACGAAGTTTTAAATGAGAGTTTAACTACGTTTGTATGGAGAATCGAGCTTACTGCGGACTCAAGAGTATGAAATGTAGAAAATAAATACTGACCGGTCTCTTCCAGTAGTTTGAAAGCGTAGTAGACATCGGGAGTCTTGCCAACCGCCTTAGCCGCCGCGATGGCTTTCGGAGGCAGCTCGATGCTCGGGAACGCGTACATCGCACCCTGGAAATTAAGATAAGATAAGATACCCCCCACAAGGTGGACTGATGACCTGGTAAAGGTTCCGGGAGTCCGCTGGATGCGGGGGCCGGTCACTTTGGCACTCTTTGGGGAGCCTATGTCCAGCAGTGGACGTCTTTCGGCTAATATGATGATGAAGATAAGATAAGATAAGATACATTTATTGTTAGAATCGTGTACATTGAGATAACATGTTATAGGGCATTTTAAATAATTCGTGTACCCAATTAGCGTGAGTTATTAAACAAAAGTTAACTCAAGTGTCAGTTTTGTGACGACAGTTAAGTATTCAGTTGGTGAAAAAATCACTTTTTCTTTTAAATTTAAATATTATATGCGTATACTTATCATCTAAATGTGAAAAAGTTCATTTTCACTAATTGGGTGCACGAATTCTTAAAAAACCCATATAAAATAATTAGGCTCAATAGCTTGCCCATTTCGAACGTACAACATAATAGGGAATTCATTAAAAACGGAAATAAGAATAGGTATGAGCATTTTCAATAATTCGTGCACCCAATTAGCGTGAGTTGTTAAACAAAAGTTAACTCAAGTGTCAGTTTTGTGACGACAGTTAAGTATTCAGTTGGTGAAAAAATCACTTTTTCTTTTAAATTTAAATATTATATGCGTATACTTATCATCTAAATGTGAAAAAGTTCATTTTCACATAATTTGTATGTTTAATTTTCGTCACAAAAGTGACACTGACTTAATTTTTGCGACGCGTATTCGCGCTTGTGGGGACCGACGGAACAACTCACGCTAATTGGGTGCACGAATTCTTAAAAAACCCATATAAAATAATTAGGCTCAATAGCTTGCCCATTTCGAACGTACAACATAATAGGGAATTCATTAAAAACGGAAATAAGAATAGGTATGAGCATTTTCAATAATTCGTGCACCCAATTAGCGTGAGTTGTTAAACAAAAATTAACTCGGTGTCAGTTTTGTAACGAAAATTAAGTGCAAATGATTGCACGAAATATTCATTGAAGTCATAGAAACATTTAGCCAGGCCAGGCCATCCTAGATTTGAATTGTCGCAAGTAAAAAGTTTTACTGACAATCCGATTCCTTGCCGCTCCGTTTTAGTGGCTCTAACTTGTCAACTGCCTTTAATGGCGTATAATAGTACATTATTGTCGAGGCGCGGAAAGAAAGGGGTTGCCTGATGAGGTGGTTGGCAGGGCGAGGCTTGCCGAGGCCTGCCAAGAGACGAGCCCGGCAACCCCGGTTTTCGCCAAGGTACATATCGTGCTTTCTCAAACATGTCAGGATGTCAAACAAAGATATTACAAAATGGTTATTTGTGTCACAAGGGAGCAAAATAGTATATTTACGGCGAGGGCGGTGTATTGTATCCTGAATGCAGCGAGGGATCCTACAATAGAATCCTGAGCGTAGCGAGGGATTCTAACGTAGGATCCTGAGCGTAGTGAGGGATACAAGTGTTTACGCCCGAGACGAAAATAATTTTGCTACCGAGTGACACATACTATTTTTCACACCGACTATGAGGAAATTTAAAAAAAGCTATTGTTAAAATATATCTAAATTATCTTAATTTTTATTACTAATTTTTAAATATTACGAAATATTTATAAATTTTTATACAACGTTGTTGTAGTTAAAACTTGAAATATGTTCGTTTTGAATCGACTACGATGAAATTACAATCGATTATTTTATTAACATCTGTGTTCAATTGGCACATTGCGTACAAATGTTCCAATGCCAATGTAAAAATTAAAAAAGTAGCTTGAACAGAAAAGTAGCGTTTTGGTCCCTCTCGTCGTGGAGCAAAACTTACTTTTCCGAATGAAAGGTGTGAAATAGTTATTTGTGTCACAAGGGAGCAAAATAGTATATTAACGGCGAGGGCGGTGTATTGAATCCTGAACGTAGCGAGGGATCCTACAATAGAATCCTGAGCGTAGCGAGGGATACAAGTGTTTACGCCCGAGATGAAAATAATTTTGCTACCGAGTGACACATACTATTTTTCACACCGCCTATGAGGAAATTTAAAAAAAGCTATTGTTAAAATATATCTAAATTATCTTAATTTTTATTACTAATTTTTAAATACTACGAAATATTTATAAATTTTTATACAACATTTTTACAGTTAAAACTTGAAATATGTTCGTTTTGAATCGACTACGATGAAATTACAATAATTGTTTTATTAACATCTCTGTTCAATTGGCACATTGCGTACAAATGTTCCAATGCCAATGTATAAATTAAAAAAGTAGCTTGAACAGAAAAGTAGCGTTTTGGTCCCTCTCGTCGTGGAGCAAAACTTACTTTTCCCAATGAAAGGTGTGAAAAATATATTGTGACATACCTAATAACGCGGTGATAGAGACTTATACAATGATTCATATATGTAAGAATTCTTTCAAAGGCGGTATTCACTTAACACTATATTTTAACACTTAATGCGGTGTTTGAAGTTATTAATTAATTAAGTATAAGACATTTAATTAGTTTCATGTTTCATTTACTTATATCAAATTAATGAATTTACATACGGTTTGATACCTTTTTAATATCATTTTCTTCTAACCATAAACAATGAAGAGCGAAAAACAAAATTAAAAAAATATCACCATGAAAACCGCGGGGCTCGAGGGTGATTTTCTTTGGCTGAATGCGACTTTCCTTAGTCGTCCCGATTTAGTATGGCGCTATCAGGATTTTAACGTTGAACGCAGCGGGAAATAATGGGTTTTGTATGAGTTATTATACTCCTGGGCAGGGAAGAGACTTTTTTAAATGTTGGCGGATAAAAATTAGGCACTTCGCGTGTTCGTTATTCAAACAGAATGCGATGCTTTCCGAGCATGTTTGAGAAATGTACATTACGTACCTAGGGCGATGAATTAGTCAATGCCTCTCACCTTAGCTTCGGGCCACAAACACCTGCGATCTGTCGCTTTACGAATTACCGCCCGTGGTGCGTGTGAAGTGAGATTTGCCGCTGCGCCCATGGGCGGTAAATCTCACTTACCGCCCAGGGTGACGTAGATATACAACCGTACCTGCACAACGTTGCACTTGAACCCCTGCATACTGTTGAACGTGTCCGCGATCATTTTGGCTCGTTTGTTCAGGGAGTTCAGCACTGCAGTCTTCTCCTTGATCCAGAGGGAATATGACGGCTCGCCTTCAGCGGGTGGCTTGGCCTGTAACAGTCAAAAATGGGGATGGAAAATAAATGAAATAAACGATTTTTAGTCTGCAAGTAGGCCGTAATGGCAGTTTTACAGGTCCACATTCTAACAGCGTTTCCGAATAAGAAGACCACTGTTGAGGAAACGCCGAAACAGCCTCAACATTCGGTGATTTTGTGCCAGAAAAAGCAGTTTTTTTTATAAAATGGGGATGTTATATTATTATTTATATATTATTCTGCAAGTAGGCCGTTGTTTAGAATCGATAGCCTAGTTGTAAGTTCATATCGCCGCGCGCGACAAAAAGTATTCGGTTGCATTCGGATGCAGTCGGGACGTGCCTGCGCCGATGGGGCGGGGCGCGGCGGCGAGTCGTACCTGAGGCGGGAGGTTAACAGGACGTCGCCGCGGACGCACGTCCTTAATTAATTAGTTACGGTTTTTGATCTCGTTTCGTTGTGCTTGCGGAGGCACCGAGATATAAGTTTGGAGCTCGGACGGTCGCGCCCATGCAGGGGCGTCGAGCTTGAGTGGTGCTTGACGATTTGCTTACTGCTGTACGGAGCTGCCATCACCGTGAGAAGGGAGGGCCAGCAGACCTCGTCGAGACACACACACACACACAAACACTTACACAAACACTAACTCATCCTTGCTGGTCGTTGGGGCAGAAAGGTTCAAGAAAGAAGGCGAGTGGGTATCTAGATTAAGTTAGTTAGCATAGCGGCGCGTATCACGTTCGATTTGTTCCCCCAGGATAGGCCTGTTTGTATGGGAGGTCACTCTATGGGCCGGTGACACTCCCCGGGCTCCTGGTGGGAACAGCCGTAATGGCACTTTTACAAGTCAAAATTCTAACAGCGTTGCTGATAGTGATGTCACAATCTGCGTGCGTCATAGTAAATGACAATCGTTTCATATGAACGTGCGTTTTAAGGAAAAGAGACTGAACATACCACCTCTTAAAACTTTGGACACTTATATTATAATTATAACTTTGGGATTATTTAACCTCCCGCGTTGCTTTTTTCTTCAATTTCATTTGACTGCATTTTTAATCCTTTTATGAAAAGTTTCATTATTGACTATTTTATTTAGTGTCTACACCTCTATTAACTGCTATAGGACGTAGGTGGAGCTCTGTTGCTTTTGCAGCCAGGAGAATAAGGCCGCTTAACAATGTAGCAGTAAAAATGTAGTTTACTTCGCTTACTTTAGTGTACGATTACTTATGGCATTATTTTGTGGGGTTCAGCGGTAGATATAGACTGTCTTTAATTTTATTTAACGGAAATGGACTATTAGAGGAATTTATAACGTGGGGTCGCGTGAGTCATTGAGAGAATTCTTCAAGAAAATAGAGATTGTGACAAGCCTCTTGGCCTAAAAACGGTACAGTAGTACCACTTATATAAGTTACATCGGCAATTTTCGTCCACGCCGACGAGTGCTGACAAGTACCGAATGATATCGAACGTATGACCATTTCAATAAAGACCTTGTTGCACTATACGTAAGGTGAAATATGCAATGACAGGTGAACTCGTGCTGTCCCGCTCATGGCGCCAGACAAGATGGCGGGCGCCGGAGCTGGCGGCGTCGCGCGCAAAATTTCGGCCATTGGGCGTTGAAGATTTTACCCGCGCTAACGCGCTGCCTTATGATTGGTTAAAATGGTTTCAAAATATGCTTGCAGGTACATAGTTGTAATGTGGTACTCGACAGAGCCCTCATTGTGTAACGATTGTATAAACTTCTAATTTATAATTTATAATACTTACGGTAACATCAACCGCCGCTTGTCCGAGCACAGTGGGGCACAGCATGGCTGATATACACTGGAAAAAAAAACAAATATTACATAGTATGTCGTAAACATGTTCGGCGGTGCAACCCGCGGGTGAATTTTTACCGCGGAGGTGTGCGGGATCGGTTTATAATAAATGTTTTCTGAAACATGCAATGAAATATTGACGTTGTGTTCTTCATAATGGACTTCGAAGTGTCACTTTCGGGCGCAGCGAGACGAGAGACCCGTAATGGCATTTCATAGAAAATTGGAGGCCTAGGCCGGCAAGATGGCCTTTTTAATTTCCATACCACAATTGGTGGCACAGCATCACGGCGTTCAGTCACGAAAATTAAAGTTGGATTTCATAGATTTTTTTAATTTATTTCATTGCATGTTTGAGAAAAGCACTATACATACCTCGGCGTGAAAAGGGTTGCCAGCCACTATAGTAATGTACTATTCAATACGCTGCATTCTTTTTAACGTCATTTGTAGTTATTTTTATATGTTTTGTGTAATCGTTTATTTTGGCGTTGATAAATAATTATCTTATCTTATCTTATCTTATCAATGATTGAAATATTACCTTGTATAAGTGGGCTTGAACAGTTTTATCGAAGTTCACCAGCTCCATCCAGCCGCCGCGCAGCCCGCATTCGCCCATGTACCCTGGAACGATAAACCATATCATTATCGCATTCACTGCCAGAAACACTCCGAGCGGGTGCCTACGCCGTAGGCGCTTTCCGCTACTTAGCGGGAAAACCACGGGATCGCGTAGCGACTCTTTAACACATCCCTCCTTAGCCGATAACATGTGAAAGGTATCCTATCGCAATTGTCATCATCATATCAGCTGGAAGACGTCCACTGCTGGACATAGGCCTCCCCCAAATAGTGCCACAAAGACCAGTCGTGCGCCACCCAAACCCGGAATCCCGCGACCTTCACCAGGCCCCTATTTCACCGACTTGACAATTGTCACCTGACACTTACAATTCGCCATACATTGATTGATCTAGAAGTTAAGGTGGTTGCTAGGCTACTTGTGGAACCAGCAATGTACGGAGAATTGTCGTTGTCAGGTGACAATTGTCAAGTTGGTGAAATAGGGGCCAGGACACCAGTCCAGCAGGTCTACCCACGCTGCAACTTCGATTAAGTGGTCGCCACTCGGGAACCTTTCCTATCGCAATCGCTAAAATAGAAGATCAAACGAGCTTCGCAAGCGAAGTTCGATCGATATTATATGAGTAAGCTTCATTCGAAGATATAACACACATGTAGTCCTTTAATCTACCAGGCAACATTTCGCAAGTTTAAAGTACGCAGTAAAAACCATAGCTCAAACAGTTTTATCCCCACCTTTACCCCTACCCTACTTGGGGACATCGGCTTGCCACCATTTCTCATTCTTTTTAGAGACAAAACTTTCCTAGGGGTATAGGGGCGGGCGGGAAGTTATATCTTCGAATGAAGCTTACTCATATAATATCGATCGAACTTCGCTTGCGAAGCTCGTTTGATCTTCTATTATATTTCGAAGCTTCATTCTTCAGATATAACACGCATGTAGATGTTTAGAGTTGAAATTTTTGCTGCCCTTTGTAATTGTAAAACATCATAATCATGAAATGCAATAATTATGTTTTGACAACAATCTTAGATACTCCCAATTATTAATCAAAGAGTACAATTGTAACTTCACATAATTCTACCTATACAAAAGGCAGATTGATCTGGCACAATGACCTTCGTCGATTAATTGACGATGGTAGAAACGAGCCAAAGTTTTCGATGTTCTCGACCAGCCTGCTGCCTCCCGGATAGCATCTAAAGAAATGCCTGACCGGTGTGCAGCTGACGTGGCGGCGTGGCGCGTGCTGTGAGCGCTGAACGCCGCCATGTCTTTACCGCTTTCGCCAAGCACTCGCGTAATGCACCCCGGCTAATGGATTGAGCAGATGCATTTTTATGGGGACTTTTGAAAGTCAACAAAATATGTTGTGAGCTTTTTCAGTCCTAAAACATCATTATAACAGTCACCGGGCAAATATTTCTATTAGGTATCTTCAAAATATGGAAGGCACAAAATCGGTTGTAGACGACCTACACCTGAAGTCTTAACTATATCATCAAAAATTACTTTAATACAATTTGGGCATGACTTAATATTATTCCACTTAATAAGTGACAGTGTTTGTACCCTGTGGGCAGGATATTGCTAACAAAATCGCCAGATTCTTTGTTAGTTTTTCCAATGAAATTTCTCTATTAGGGTACCATGTTGTTATATGATTTAATACCACTTGAGGATCCCAGGTATGGCTATATTTAGGAGTTACGGGCTTTAATTTGTAAACACCTTTCGGTAATCCTTTACTTTGGTCATCTGAGCTGATACCACTTCCCCCATAGGAGCGAGGGTGCTGACCTATGATTATTTAATGAGCCATACGACGATCCTTTATTAAATTCGTGCGTTAGAAATAAAATAACAGCAGAAATGAAGCCCTTATAGAAATTGAATATCTATATTATCTATGCTAAATTTCCAGCACAACTTGTATTTAACACACGTTGTACTGTTGTAAAGTGTTGTTTGAAATTGACGCTAACATGAGATTAGATACTTTTACTAATCTCAACAAAAGCGGAAACCACGGTTGGGATGGCCATTAGGGAAATACTACTATTCCTGTGGCGTTGTCATTTATAATCTTATGTAAACACTTTAGTACGAGTGCGAGTGGTGGAAACGCTTAAAAATATTTATTATAAATACCAGCTAATAGTGAATGCGACGACGGTAAGAGCGTCCGAGTCTGGCTTCCACGAAATATATATTTCACATTTGGCAGAGGTACGAGAAGCAAAGAGGTCAATTTCGGGCACACCAAAGTGTTTACTTATTCTTTCAAAGGCTGCAATACTTAAATTTCATTAAATATCAGGATTTAGCCTTCTGGATTATCTGTCTGCTTCTACATTATTCTTAGTGTTAATGAACGAATCGAATAACCATATGTCTCGTTCTTCACACCACTGCCAAATAGATCTAGGTAAGCTATTTAAGTGGGGAAACTGGATGTCTCCCATTCGATTAATATAGCTTATCGCGGTAGTGTTGTCGATGCGGAACAACAGAGCACAGTTTGATTTATTTCGCGCAAAACATTTTAATCCTAAGAGCGAGCGAGCTCTAAGTAATTAATATGGAATGCTACTTCTTGCTCTTCCCATGCTCCGTTTGCACACACTCCGTCACAAACTGTACCTCATCCTGATCGGGACGGATCTATAGATATTTCTGCATCGAATTTCGTGATTCCAAAATGACAAGACGTTACAAATAATATTATTAGTCCCCCAAAATAAGTCAGGTAAAATTTCGCGAGGAAGTTTTACTTTTGATCATAGACATCGTATTCCTGAATAGCTCGGAATTTATATCTTTCTAACAACTTCGTGTACAACCAGCTGTATCTAGCTGTCGGGCATGCAGTGGTAAGAACTCTTAAAAAGTGCGCATACCCTGCATAAGAAGGGATATAGACATGATAATTGAATTGTAAACAAAACCTAAGAATTTACAGCATTGTTGGTAATTTTGGGATTGTATCGAGCTTTTGGTATAGTTTACCACAAATCGTAGGCACTCGAGAAACCGGAGAGTCTCCCTCCCATTATGTTTACATTCGTTAAGGTCCCTTCCAATACACAAAATGCCACCCCGGTATATAATAGAAGTTAGGCCTTGTTTTTAGGTAAGTTACGACTTCTTTCATAATTTTGGTGAAGGTTCTAGGCGCCACGGAAAGTCCATAGACTAATAGGGAACAAAACTCGTAAGTAACATTGTTATGCTCGAATCTTGTCAATGATAGCCATAAACCCGTTTTTAGGGATTAATTTAGAAGCAGTTCTAGTCTTCCATTTTAAAATGGGACTTAGTTACAAATTTATTGAGCCCTTTCAGATTCAGTATGAATCTATAGCCACCATTCGATTTAGGAGTCAGAAAATCTTTGATAGAAACTGATCATTAGTCTGTTGGCATCCAGTGATGCTTTCACTGAATGCCTAGGTTAATTAAGTTCTGTACAGCTAAGCTCGTTTCATCATGCTCTTGGCATGTGAAAGTATTTACAGGTTTGACAGATTGCGTAACATGTCCTAAAAAGGAATTGGAAAGCCATTCTGTATACAGTATAATAAATAAAGTACGATTATTCGTTACATTAAGCCAACACTTATAAAAAGCTTTAAGGCGACCGGCATGTACCTGCGTTACTGCCGCGGCGTCGCAAGTGGCTTGTTGTAGGCTGCTCGCGGCCGTATGATGGTCGACGCTGTCGGCCTACTTTTCAGTAGATTTGGAAGCTTTAATTTTCTCTGAGAGTTTGCTTCCAAAGAGAGTATCATCTCTCTCAACGTATTGTATGACTTAAGGAATACTTCGTCTAGTCCAGGAATGACTAGTTTTATCTAAAATCCGACTTCAATTAGATAGGATTTTTATCGTTAGTACCTATACCGACTCCCAATTGCTGTTGAGATGATTCGATTTTCTTGTCACGGCCTCTTTGGATGTCTGTAACTGCCGCCGAAATTACGGCGTTTAAGGACGGCGCCCATAATAATTTGCAATTTACAGGTACTCTTATAAGAGTTTATCTTTACTCTTTTTATCAATACCTTTGTGTAATATAGGTAGCCACCTTTGCGCTAAATTGGGATGAATTTTCTCCCCATATTTTGGGACATCATCAGTGGCGTCCCCTAGAGCGGTTAGTAACTCGGCATCTATTACAGGGGTCGTTTTGTCATCACAGGCCTCCACGGGAGGTGCATTTTCTTCATTTGAACGTGGGAGTGAAGTTTCCACTGCCTCATACATTTGTTCGTGGTTTATAAATTAAAATATAATATTTTGATTTTTCTAATTGAGGGTAGATATGAAATGCATTGTAAAACCACTCGTCAGGAATTTTAATGCATATATGTATCTAATGCCCCGCATCGCGAACACGGGATATACTAATCTCGATTAATGGTTGTAGAAATTGCTATCGTGTTGACTCACGGTCAACCGCCAAGCACGAGATACCTTCGTGACGACTCTCGGTCGCCTCCCAGGTTTAGTTACAAGACGTGGGCTCACGGCCCGCGCGGTATTAAATGCATTTATTAGCGATTAATATTGTTAGAAATTGCTATCGTGTTGACTCACGGTCAACCTTCAAGCATGAGATACTTTCGTCACGACTCTCGGTCGCCCCCCAGGTTTAGTTACAAGGCATGGGCTTGCGATTAATATTGTTAGAAATTGCTATCGTGTTGACTCACGGTCAACCCCCAAGCATGAGATACCTTCGTGACGACTCTCGGTCGCCCCCCAGGTTTAGAATTACCAGGCGTGGGCTCACGGCCCGCGCGGTATGAAATGCATTTCTTAGCGATTAATATTGTTAGAAATTGCTATCGTGTTGACTCACGGACAACCCCCAAGCATGAGATACCTTCGTGACGACTCTCGGTCGCCCCCCAGGTTTAGAGTTACCAGGCGTGGGCTCACGGCCCGCGCGGTATGAAATGCATTTCTTAGCGATTAATATTGTTAGAAATTGCTATCGTGTTGACTCACGGACAACCCCCAAGCATGAGATACCTTCGTGACGACTCTCGGTCGCCCCCCAGGTTTAGAATTACCAGGCGTGGGCTCACGGCCCGCGCGGTATGAAATGCATTTCTTAGCGATTAATATTGTTAGAAATTGCTATCGTGTTGACTCACGGACAACCCCCAAGCATGAGATACCTTCGTGACGACTCTCGGTCGCCCCCCAGGTTTAGAATTACAAGGCGTGGGCTCACGGCCCGTGCGGTATTAAATGCATTTATTAGAGGCACCACAATGTAGAACTATTTATTGAAACTAATTGCACTTACCTGATTTATCTTCGGAACCTGATGAATCAGATAGCACCGCACTGTCATAACTCGTTTATAGTTCTTTGTTGCAATTTCCGTATATTAGCAGAATAATACTCTATTTTTTCCTGTGCACTGCGTTTAGGCATGATTAAATATTTTGAATTATTTTTTAATAGAATTAGTTCGTGCGTTCGTTGCCTCGCAAGAATAAAGAATGAGAAATGGTGGCAAGCCGAGGTCCCCAAGTAGGGTAGGGGTAAAGGTGGGGATAAAACTGTTTGAGCTATGGTTTTTACTGCGTACTTTAAACTTGCGAAATGTTGCCTGGTAGATTAAAGGACTACATGTGTGTTATATCTGAAGAATGAAGCTTCGAAATATAATTCATTTACGAAACGTATTCGTTTGTCCGTATTTCTTGACCCGTCATTGTTTTTTTTTCTCGGGGATACCGTTACGTTAGGTTAGATTTGTTTTAGTAATGTTGAAAGTTCATGGTTTCAGAGAAAAACAGCTTTTTGACTAAGTAATATTCGGACCAACGATACAATTGGGATGAAAAAAAAATCGCGATGACCATTATGAAGCGACATTATTAAGTATTTTTAAATACGGTATTTCATCTTATATAAAGTCTTAGTAACCTACAACTTTAAATATTAATGACCGAGTAAGTTACAGTAGTACCGCAAATACAACGATGTACCTGCGCAGAAAGCATTTTTTGAAAACATTTTAACCAATCATACGGCAGCGCGTGTTTGCGCGGATAAAATCTGCAACGCCCATTGGCCAAAATTTTGCGCGCGACGCCGGCAGCTCCGGCGCCCGCCATGAGCGGGACAGCACAACAGCATCTGTCATTGCATATTGTGCCTTACCTATAGTGTAACAAGGTCTTTATTGAAGTGTTCATACGTCAGATTTCATTCGGTACTTGTCAGCACTCGTCGGTGTGGACGAAGATTGCCGATGTCACTTATATTTGTGGTACTACTGTATACAGTTAGCAACAGAAGTCGCTACGCGTACGAAGATAAGCCGATAAGAGTTTGTATAGACAATTTTGACTTCCTTCGCCCGCTTTGCTACTTCTGCCGTTGACTGTACATCGCACGCTGAATGAACCAACCTTTGCTGACTGTCATGTAGGAAGCTAGTTCCAAATCAGTCGTGTATGGAGCACCCATTTCTCGCATCACCTGAAACATTATAAAATATATTATATTATTGAAGAAAATGTATCCCGTACAATTATGCTTGCAAACACACCTTTTTGAAGTCGATGTCTAACTTATGTTTGTGGTTAAGTTCAGTGTGTGTAAATGTTAAGTATCCACCCACCACCCACTTTGCAACTTACTTCTTTCTGTTAGTTGAGTCCCTAGCACGGTCGAATCAAGTTGACTGTATCTCCGGACAAGTATAGTCGTATCATTATAAGTAGGCGGCCGGACCAGTGTAGTCGTGTGATTATAAGTACGCGACCGGACCAGTGTAGTCGTATCATTATAGGTAGGCGATCAGACCAGTGTAGTCGTGTCATTATAAGTAGGCGACCGGACCAGTGTAGTCGTATCATTATAGGTAGGCGATCAGACCAGTGTAGTCGTGTCATTATAAGTAGGCGACCGGACCAGTGTAGTCGTGTCATTATAGGTAGGCGATCAGACCAGTGTAGTCGTGTCATTATAAGTAGGCGACCGGACCAGTGTAGTCGTATCATTATAGGTAGGCGATCAGACCAGTGTAGTCGTGTCATTCTAAGTAGGCGACCGGACCAGTGTAGTCGTATCATTATAGGTAGGCGATCAGACCAGTGTAGTCGTGTCATTCTAAGTAGGCGACCGGACCAGTGTAGGCGTGTCATTATAAGTAGGCGACCGGACCAGTGTAGGCGTGTCATTATAAGTAGGCGACCGGACCAGTGTAGTTGTATCATTATAAGTAGGCAACCGGACCAGTGTAGTGGTGTCATTATAAGTAGGCGACCGCACCAGTGTAGTCGTATCATTATAAGTAGGCGACCGGACCAGTGTAGTCTTGTCATTATAAGTGAACGCACCTTTTTGAACGAAAAGAATTTGCTGCCCTCGGCGTATACGTTGTCTTGGTACACTTCGTCCGCCAACAGCACCAAGTTGTGTCTGTGCGCGAACTTGATGACTGTCTCGATGTTGGCGCGTGTCAGCACCTTTAATGAATAGATAGATTACATTCATGTCTAGTTTTCGGCTTGGAGATGTATAAAGTCAATTTTATAACAATCAATTCCCTAATACGTTTAAAGTAATTCATTTATTCTATACTAATTTTATAAAGATAAAGTCTGTGAGATTGTAGCTTTCTAAGTTTATAAGTTTGTATGTAACGGGTAATCTTTGGAACCACTTATCCGATTTCAACAATTCCAGCGTCCACGCGTTGTCTTCGCCCAGGTAGTACCCGACTTGGACCAGATCGTACTCTGCCAAGGTAGCGGAGCGAAGCGAGGCACTGAAAGTGTTACGGCTTGTTTTGTCCATACCTGACCCGTAGGGTTCCCCGGGTTGATGACGGCGATAGCCCGCACATTGCAGTCTTTCTTCGCGTCGTTCAGCGCCCTCTCGAGTTCTGTCTCGTCCAGCGCCCACGCGTTGTCTTCGTCCAGGTAGTACCCGACTTGGGCCAGACCGTACTCTGCTAGGGTAGCGGAGTACAGCGGGTACTGGGGAATGGGGACCAGGACACCTGCAATCAGAGAATGAAGAGCTAAGTAAGAGTTAACTAAAAAAATATATTATTTAATAAGTGCTAAGAAGAATGCATTTAATGGTCATTTAGCCGCCCAAAGGATCTTATGAGAAGTCATCTAATAGTAGAAAGGTACATTTTTAAAATAAAGGATGAGCTCTGAATTTCATTTTCAAAGAAAATGTAATAATTCAAAAGAAGGACTACGATTATTTTGAAATGGAAAGGAATTTTCTTACACTTTTACCTCGGCACTTTCACTATAATACAAATTCACAGTAAAAAGATAAAAGTAATTAGCGCAAGCAGGTCTTATTAATTCCATTTTTACGAAGTATCATATACACGTTTTACAGCTTAGCCTATATACGATAATACACCACTTTAAACAAACAATGCACACTCGACTATCAAGTATTAAAACATTCATACATTGAAGGTCACACTATAATTGCCTCGGTAACCAACGCATCAGTTTGAATAGCAATGACATGAACATACCTACTATAGCCTGTCGTCTTAGAATATTCATAATGTCACGAATAGACAATGTTTGACGACCGCTTTAGCCTAGTTGGTAGTGACCCTGCCTGCGAAGCTAGAGGTCCTGGGTTCGAATCCCGGTAAGGGCATTTATTTGTGTGATGAGCACGAATATTTGTTCCTGAGTCATGGATGTTTTCTATGTATTTAAGTATGTATTTATCTATATAAGTATGTTTATCGTCGTCTAGCACCCATAGTACAAGCTTTGCTTAGTTTGGGGCTAGGTCGATTTGTGTAAGATTGTCCGCAAATATTTATTTATTTATTTATAGGCGAGTACTATTTAGTTAATAGACAGTAATAACACAGCGACAAGATACGCACACAAGTTGTCGTTTTACAACAGACAGTTTTTGGGGAAATTATTACAAATGATTTCTTAAAAGTTATTACAATGCACGTAAATCATAATTACCAATACAAATGCAAATATGAATCGCATAATCAAATTTACTTCATTACTATCGGGAAAATGAACAAAAACTATTTAAAAACGCTGCGGGATCCACTTTCCTGTAATAACTACAACTTGAAAAGTTGAGAAACCCCCGACATTTTCATTTCAAAGTCCAATATCTCAAAAACGGCTGAACAGATTTTCATGAAACATGGCTAAGAACACTCGGGATTAAATCATCTATGACAGAAACAAAACCGCATTCAATTCGGTCCATCCGTTTGGGAGCTACGATACCACAGACAGATACACACGTTAAGCACGCCTCTTTGCGTCGGGGGTTAATAAAAAAAACCGGCCAAGCGCGAGTTGGACTCGCGCACCGAGGGTTCCGTACAAAAATGTGCGGTTTTCGCAATTTTGCCTTTATAGATTTTTTTTTCTTTTTTTTTAGACGTTGCTTCGTACCGAATTTCAAGATTTTGAGTTCACGGGAAGTACCCTGTAGGTTTTGATTCCCTTGCGAGTTTCGAAAATTTGCGGAAATTTGCGGCGTATACGGTTGTATCTTTTGATTGCGTTGGCTTAGAAGTTTGTTTTTTTCACAGCTCCAAGGGACAGTAGACGTGAGTATTTGGTATAAATTTTAGCTTGATACCTCCACGCGTTTCTAAGAAAAAGGGTCTTGACAGACGGACGGACGGGCAACAAAGTCATCCTATAAGGGTTCCGTTTTTTCCTAGGTACGGAACCCTAAAAAGACAAAGATATGAATACTTTAAAGAGCAGGACAGACTAACCTGACGGCTTCCCTCCAATATCGTTGCATAGCAGTTGTAAAACGTTCTTGATGCCATTGGAAGCGCCTCCCGTGAGCACGATGTCTTCCCATTTGGCGGGGTGACCGTCGCGACGCTCAATGTACTCTGCTACGTGGCGACGGATCAATTCAATACCGTGGGACGCTGTGTACGAGCCGACTGATTGGCCGCTGTAAGGGACGGACAACGTTCTTATTATCATTGACATCGGCATTACATCAGTGACGGATATTTGCGGACACACATCCGCGGATGCAGATGCGGATTTTGGGGTCAAACGCTAAAAAACGTAAATAAACAGGGCATATTCATTATTTTATGGCCCTTGAACGGATCGTTACGGACAAAACCGACAGTCAAAGTCAATTGCATACATTTAGTAACAAAACCGACAGGTTGGATGTGACTTAAGCATCGCTTTAGTTAATCTTAATCTGCCATATTTTTTAAACTCCCCAACAACGTTCATTTTATGACATCACGCGATCAATGACAAGTTGAGACTAAATAACAATCGTAGCGAACAAATGAAAATCGCGTTTGCTCTTGGTCACAGAAACGAAAAGAAGTTTTTTTTTTCACTAAGGGCGAAAAGTTGTGCGGAACGTCAGCAACATCCCTGGATCATACAATTCGCGAACTAGTTTCTGTCATAATGTACGAACATTTTGAAAAAGAAAATGACATAAACCAAATATAAACCACTAGCTTTTACCCGCGACTCCGTCCGCGTATAACTCGTTTATATAGCAGCTCCATACAAACTTACATCCCCAATTTCGCCCCCTCAGGGGATGATTTCCTGGATAAAAACCACCCTATGTCCTCCGGGATTCAAGCTATCTCCATGCCGAATTTCATCTCAATCGGTTCAGCCGTTTAAGAGTCCGCAGTAAGCTCGATTCTCCATACAAACGTAGTTACGCTCTCATTTTGAAACTACGTGTTGGATTGTAACGAAATGCATATACAATGACACGAGGTATATCTATGTCTGAAATTAGTTTATGTAGCTTCAGACACCATAGTAAAAAAAATACAGCGAATTTAAGTTTTTCATACCAATCTTGTTTTTGCTGTATTTCGTTTGTTTTATAAACTGGAACCATATAAACTAATTACAGACATTGATATATTTCATGTCATAAAGTTTCTTCATAGTCCAACACGTAGTTTAAAAATGAGAGCGTAACTACGTTTATATGGGAAGGTTAAATTTGGCCGAGCTTACTGCGGACTGTTAAGCGTGAATAGGTAAGAGGCAGACAGGCAGACAGACAGACATACTTTCGCATAAAAAAAATCGCAACACCTGTTATGCCCGGGATCGGTTCACATCCCATTATTGGTACACTCTGTATAATATGGAGTTGTACGTACCCACAAGCACCGAGTATCTCCGTGGCTCGCTGTTTCACGTCGCTTGGGTAGTCGTGTGTGTCGATGAGGTCAGGGGCTGTTATGCAAGCCAACACCTGTCACATAATCTTACGTCAAATAATGCGTAAAGCCTGATACACACTGGCGCGGCCGGCGCTGCGGGGACGGTGTGATTCAGTGTGTTAGGGTTATTTGTTAGGTAAAGATTGACAATAGCTATCATTTTTCTAAAAATTGCACGTGTTGCCCTTACCGTACCTATATACATACATAATAGATGTCCTAAAAGTCATATATATTAACATAGCGTTTTTGTAATAAGTGACCTTATGGTCACTTATTGTAATCTAGAGTGACGTAACGATTTTCTGTTTATAAAAATCTTTATTTATTTATATTTGGCGAACCAACAGCTACAACACATTGAGTATAGATAAAATACAAAAGCTAATTACACGTTCCCACCGATACTATCAAAGTAAACATTTGTGAGGTCACTATTATGTTGCGTTAAGGACACGCTACATGACCGGACCGTCGACTGCATGCCGGCCGACGCGTGATTCGGCCCGTGTGGATACGTGTCGGAAGCACGGCGACAAATCAAGTTGACCTCGCTTGGCCGTCCGCCGATTACGGCCCGTGTCGCCTGAGATAGCAATAATAAGTTGAAGCTTGATGTTTTCCGAGCCTTTATGCGAGTTTTGTTGCATGGTAATGTAAGATTTCTACCGTATTGCTCGTATGTATTAACTTAGTAAACCGAATGCAATAAAATATAATGCGCATTAACTTTATTTTCACTTATAGAAATAGATTATGCAACTATAATCATAATCAAACTAAAGCTATAAAATAAATAGCTTAACCCGCATGAAAGTCACACAGCTATTTACGATAGAAAACAGCACGTTTTGTTCTTTATCATATAACCTTTGCCATTGTCAAACGACCTTAGTAAACTGGTTTAATAAAATAACAATCGTAGTTCAACATTATTCATATCATATTCAACGTCCCAGTCCATTAACTAAAATGGGCTCGTAATTTCTAACGGCTCGGTCACGATTTCAAGCGGCGGCAACAATGCGCCAGTGGGAGCCAGAGAGAGCCCGGCCTCTCGTATCCACGCATGGAGCGCCGCAAACAGGGATAAATAGAAGTGGTAGTGGGGGGGATGGTGTCGCAAGTTAAAGTCAAAATTCTACAAAAACGAGCGTAGCATGTGATTCTAACGTAAAATCTTGAGCGTAACGAGGGATTCAAAGGTGGTACAGAAACCCATTATGGAAACAATTTTGCTACCGAGTGGCACTATCGCTTGTCATACCTTCTATGAGGAAAATTTAAATTAAATTTAACTTTTTAATAATTTTAGCCCTCTGTGATGAGTGCCAACCCCCGTTACCCTGCACGGCTATCATAAGACAGCCCGCGAGCTTTGTCGATTTTTCTCGCACTATCAGTCTCTCTCTTATTAGAACAGGAGGCATAGTGCGAGAAATATCGAAAGTATGTCGCGGCCGTCTCATGATAGACGTGCTGGTTATGGTAGCGACCAAGGTACCAGCGGCGTCAGGGGTGATAAGAATCTCCGGCGAAGATTCGGCTACCACCACCAACGCATCTTAGACTGATGACACAAGGTGGACTAATGACGTGGTAAAGATCGCGGGAGTCCGCTAGATGCGGGTGACGCAGGACCAGTTATTGCGGCACTCTTTGGGGGAGGACTATATCCAGCAGACGTCTTTCAGCTGATATGACTATAACTTTAATCTCTCATTTGACGGCAACAATTGACAACATTTCAAAATATGTAATGATGCCTAAATCGAAAGCCATTTCGGTAATTATCTTATTTGAACGTAATAAAGTGGTTTTCCCATTTTTATTCTTACTCGTTTACGATAAAATCACTAAAATCTGTAAAACGCGGTATACCCCGTGCGTGACGTCATTCCTACGTCTCATGAGTGAAAGATGTGGACAGGTGCCATAGAGAGCCATAATATTTAATGACGTCATATTTTACCTACGACCTATTGGAATTCACTACTTTAAATTTTGATATTTTTGCATGAAAATAAACATTTAGGGAGTAATAATAAAACACGCATACCTTAAAATTTCATTTTCTATCGAACTTAATCATAAAATGGCCCACTTAAAAAAATTAAATGTTGTCAATTGCTATTTTCTGAATAGGTGTGAAAAACAAATTGTGCGTGTTGAATCTAGGCTCGAACGACACTTACCTGTCTGATAAAGGTGATGGGTTTCTGGCCCATCGCGTGCGCATCTCCGATGTTGGCCTTGATCACCCGTTTGAACGGTTTCTTGGCGCCCTGAAATAAAGTTATAATCATTAGTTACAAATACGCGTCAAGCCATTACTTGTTGTTACTCTATATACAGTTATACACAGCCAGAAGACAGCAGAGGAGTTTCTTGGAAAAACATGTTAGAGCATGGACTTTAAGATTGTCCCCTAATATAATATAAATGACACTACACTACCTACACTATTTGCGTTGTAGCATGGTGCGGGTGACAGTTGCCTGTATGACGTTGACATCTGTCAGTACCACATGACTAGGGATGCACGTTGTGCAATAAATAAATTTTTTTTTCGATAAAATAATTAAAATCGGGTTTTTGGTTTTTATTCCTGACAACATTTTTGTTCTATAATCTTCTATATTTTTGATATTGACCTCCATTTGTGATTTTTGATGTGGACAAATGTTGAGTGAACGATAAAAAGTGACACAATTTTGTACTTTTCAACGACCGGCTCAAAGGACATAGCAGCCAGAGCCGTAAAACTTCAAAAAAAAATGACGCATCGACGCGGCGGCCATTTTGTTTACCCGTGCGATGCTGTCAGTCAGTACGAGTGCTAGCGCCTTGTATGTGACACGTATTTCGTTCGATTTCATTTATTGTTCTCATTTTTGTTAAATTGTTATAATTGTTGAGTTTGTTGTGTTATTTGTTAAAGTTTGTTGAGTTTGTGTAGTTATTACCATGCCTAAACACACAAAAAAAACTGTTTTGGGTAGTCAGGCCAGGGAGCTTGTTGTTCGCCTCCGAGACTACTTTGAAAGAGAACAACAAAATAATGGACCGTTGTTACCATTGAATAAAATAGTAGATCGAGTAGCTGAAGCTCTTGATATTGGCCGCAATACTGTTTCGCGTATAACGCGTGAGAAATATGGCCCAGATTGTACATCTCAAAATAAATTATCGACACCTAACAAAAAGCGGACCAAGGTGAAGCCAATCACTGATATGGATGATTTTGCTAAGGACGCTATAAGAAATCATATTTATGATTATTATAGAAGAATGGAGCTACCCACATTGCTCAAGCTTCTAAAATCATTAAAAAAAGCTGACTTATTCAAAGGAGGTATGACTTCGTTGCGGCAAGTAATAAGAGATATTGGCTTTGTTTACAAAAAAGTTAACAAAAGGAAGATAATTATGGAGAGGACTGACATTGCCCTAGCAAGATGTACATTTTTAAGAAAGGCCAAAATCATAAGTGATTGGAGCAAAGTTGTCTTTTTGGATGAAACATGGCTAAACGCCAACCACACAGTGGGTAAATGTTGGACCGACGACACGGCACACTCGAGTACCAAAGTGCCGGAAGGCAAAGGTGAACGCCTTATTATATGTCACGCAGGCACAGCAAGTGGATTCGTCCCTAATTGTTTGCTGGCTTTTAAGTCGAAAAAAACTACGGAGTATCATGAGGAGATGAACTACGAAAAATTTAAAGATTGGTTCATTGGTCTACTTAATAATTTAAAGGAGCCTATGACCATAATAATGGACAACGCACCCTACCATTCGGTACAACTTAATAAACCCCCAAACCAATCCAACCGCAAAAGCGAGTTTGTGAAGTGGCTTACAGAAAACGGAGTTACAGCAGATATAAAGATGTTAAAGGCGGAGCTTATTGCCTTAGTCCGGCGTCATAAATCAACAACTCCTACCTATGCTCTGGACGAGATGGCAAAAGAAAAAGGCCACCAGGTCCTTCGACTACCACCCTACCATTGTCAGTACAATGCCATTGAACTGATTTGGGCACAATAAAAGGTATGCTTTTAATTTCAATTCCCTTTCAATTTAAGGCGATTAGTATAAAAAAAAAACATTTGTAGCAGAGCGCCTTAATTTCATCCTCCCCCTGAGTGATCCGAGACTTTTTTTTTCATAACTTTGTTTATTTTTAGGTCACGCCGCAAGAAATAATACCTCGCCGCCATTTACAGCAAATAAGATGTTGGCCCTATTACAAGAGGCCATCAACCATGTTCAACCTGAAGACTGGTCGAAGGTCGTAAATAAAACAAAAAGGGACATTATGTCTGATTGGGATCGTGACATCCATATTGACAACATAATTGAGTCATCGTTAATAATTGCCGTCACAGATTCAGATGATGAATTTAGTGAGAATTCAGATGTTTCTGACTTTGATATGAGTATAGACGAATAAAATCGATGTTTTCCATATAATGTCCTGTTGTCTTCTTAACAATAAAAATATAATTACGCACAATATACGTTTTTTATTATAAAAACATCGACTATCGATCGTAGCACTGCATCCCATCACTAAATACATGTATGGCGTTACGTTATACGCAAAACACTTTGTTTAATTTTTCTTTCTACTAAGTCATAATTTGTAAATCATGGCAACTTTCAAGAGTGAAACGAAACGTTACAGAAACTGTCACCCGCACCATGCTACAACGCAAATACTGTAAAGACAGAAAATTAGTAATACAAGTATAGCTCACTAACTAATCTAGTGGAGCTAAGGGAACCTGTGAAAGTATATGACTAATAAATTGGCCAATAAATATTAGGGGATAATCTTACACAGTAATCTACTGTAGACGCTTTACGACCATCATATTACATTGCCGACCGCTTTAGCCTAGTTGGTAGTGACCCTGGCTACAAAGCGAGAGGTCCTGAATTCGAAGTTGTGTGATGAGCACGAGAGAGAAGAGTGTTTTAAGTATATATTTATGTATAATGTATATCATCGTCTAGTACCCATAGTACAAGCTTTGCTTAGTTTGGGACTAGGTCGATTTATGTAAGATTATCCGCAACCTATTCTTAACCCCCGACGGAAAAGGAGAGGTGTTATAGTTTAACGTGTCTGTCTGTGTGTCTGTCTGTGGTAGTGTAGCTTCCTAGCAGATGGACCGATTTGAGTGCGGTTTTTTGTCATAGATAATCTTATCCCGAATGTTCTTAGCCATGTTTCATGAAAATCTGTTCAGCCCTCAGAGCATAAAATACTATAGAGCGAACAAGCCGCCGGCGGCTGCGTCGCACATATCAACTCATGGGGCATACTCCGCCATACATTTACCGTCCGTTGTCCACCGAGAAAGTTCAGTTTTTTGCCAAAATGCCGAGTTGTGCAATAAATACTTGCAAACATCGCAGTGATTTGATTAATTTCCACACCAATGGATCACTTTTCAGAATTAAATACTATAAATACTATTTATTTCAAATAAAACCACGAATTCAAGAACTTGCCTCAGGCATATTCAATACAAATCGCGCGGCATGTCCGATCTCCTTATTTCCTATATCAGTTCAGCCGATTTTGAGATATTGGACTTAGAAATTAAAATGTGGGGGGTCTTTCAACTTTTCTAAGTTGTAGTTATTTAAATATATATTAAGGGACAGTCCTTTGCATCCGGGTGGCGCAGGAGCGGACATTGTGGCACTCTTTGGGGGAGGCCTATGTCCAGCAGTGGACGTCTTTCGGCTGACTATGTTGATGAAGGGACAACCTTACACAGACAGCTACTGTAGACGCTTTACGACCATGATTTAAAAATACATGTTCACGACTTTGTAGTTACTTTAGAATGGAAAGAGGGTTGCCGCGTTTACCGTTAGCTTTTTGGTGACCGGGAATAACGCTAAGAGGATGGTTGGAAAGAGAAGACTATACTCGTATTAGCTTCGATCCAAACACGTGTTTCGCTCGAGATCCGTGAGAACCCTCAATTGACCCCTTGCCATTCCCCCTTTGGTAGCCAACTGTGACCCTTTAACGTATACGTGAAGGTCATTAATTATACACAAGGTCAGTACAGCTGTGTTCCAAACACAATTTCAGTTGTTATATAAACAATCGCTATGTAATCTATACTACTACTATTGCCCGCGACTTCGTTCGCGCAGAACTGGTCATCTTAGCTCTATACAATTACCCCCATTTCAACCCCTGATGATTTTTGGAAAAAAACTATCCTATATCCTTCCCCGGGATGAAATGTCCTATCATAGACTATGATAGGACATTTCATCGAAAACGTTTCAGCGGTTTATTCGTGATAAGGTAACAGACCACGACAGACAAACAGAATTACTTTCGCATTTATAATTATAATATTAACTAGCTTCAGCCCGCGACTCCGTCCGCGTGGAAGTCGTTTATATCGTAGCTCCATACAAACTTTCACCCCTTTTGGGAATGATTTCCGGAATAAAAACTATCATGTTCTTCCCCGGGGCTCAAACTATCTCTTAGACCCATTTAAGTGTGAGGAAGTAACAGACAGACAAACAGAGTGACTTTCGCATTTATAATATTAGTATTGTATGGATGTGGATATAGCATGGACACAGATAAAATAATACAAGTATGGATGATAAAGAGGTTAAGTGAGTGTATTACATACATACATACATACACACATACAATCACGCCTTTATCCCTAAAAGGGGTAGGCAGAGCACATGAAACTTATGTTCCAGTACCACTTTTAGCATAAATGTGGGTATAAAATATCGTCAAAATGTGATATCGCAGTGACAGATTGCTAGCCCATCGCCTGGAACACACTTCAACCCTGTTCCCTTAGTCGGCTCTTACGACACCCACAGGAAGAAAGGGGGAGGTGCTATTCTAGCCCGACACCACACGGGAAACGGGATGAGTGTATTATGTTATACTTAGTTTGTATGCAGGGAGGGGTACTCCGATTCCACGTCCAATTTCGAAACATCACCCAGTATATAGATAGTATTCTTATTATGATTATGAGCAATGTTAGGTCCTACCTTGAAACAACATTTCATTTTTTAAGTGTTCCATTATATGATTTAGTTCGATAGAAAATGAAATTTTAAGGTATACTTGTTTTTTTATTTTTCCCTAAATATTTATTTTCATTCAAAAATATCAAAATTAAAAGTAGTGAATTCCAATAGGTCGTAAGTAAAATATGACGTCATTATTATGTCTCTCTATGGCACCTGTCCACATCTTTCACTAACAGACGTAGGAATGACGTCACGCACGGGCTATACAGATCGCGTTTTACAGATTTTAGTGATTTTCTCCGAAACGAGTAAGAATAAAAATGGGAAAACCACTTTATTACGTTCAGATAAGATAATTACCGAAATCGTTTTCGGTTCAGGCATCATTACATTTTTTTTTAGTGTTGTCAATTGCCTGCCCGCCTATTAGGTACAAAGAACGCAGGCGAAATCTGCTTTGTCTACGTTTAAGGTCCACATAAGGCAGGCAATTGTTGTGCAAGGTAGGACATTGCTCATAATAAGAATAACTACCCAGCTATTAACTTATGCATTGCATAAACTCATACGCGTCATAAACTGCCAATCTACAACAGCAAAGTAGCGCCAAATTCAGGTCAAAGTTAACCACGCTCTCTTTTGCCTTGATTAGGTATAGTATGTATAACAACAATGTTCTCACACTGGTTGTTATGTTAGCCCCGTCGAGTCTAGAACTACACCTGGCGTTTAATGAATTGACTCAGGGTATACATTAAAGTATTTAGAGTTTTCAACGTAAGTAGGTAATTAAAAAAAAAACTGCTAAATTAATTATTTTTGAGAGTGGCTTGTACTACTGTATTTATTAGCATTAACTCGCGTTGTCACAAGCTGTTATTCAACTTTTTTTTTTTTTACCTGACTGTTGCTATATAGGACGGACCCAAAATAGCGGTCAAACTGCGTGGTTGGAGGGTGGCCTGGGGAAAATCCAGGGGAAGCCTCCGGCACGACCACGCGGGACTTATTCAACTTCCACTGTTCGTATCTAAGTGATGTAAGTAACTAACGCTGGCGCTGTGTTTAAAAATTTGCAAATTATTATCCATTTGCCATCCGACAAACCTGAATATTGGCATACTTATACGAGTTCGGTGACAATGCAATTGTCAGCCACCGAGATGATCTAATGATGGAGAAAGTATATAAGAAACCCCATTGTATTTGGGCTACTTGGAAATCTCTAAAAGCATATATACATACTGCGTTTTTTAAACGCGCTGTTGACGCGCGTGTGTCAACACGTGTAAATCGGCACACGCCCGTCGATGAGCAAGCGTGTAAAGCATATAACAAAGCCATAGAATCTGCTACCAAAATTGAATTTTTAACAGAAACTTATCATTCCCTATCTTACATCTTAGATACCTAGAAACAAGAAAAAGGTAGGTACGTACCTTCATTCAAATATTTCAATTTTATAAAATATTGTCAACGGGTCCCGCTTATTTCCAGACGTTTGCAATATGTTGCGAAACATACAACTTTCCACTAGTATAACGTCAACGAGTAATTTGTTTATCTAATGATTATCATCATAAATATTGGCAGAGATAAGCTCAATCTAAAATATTTCCATTCCTTCCACGGCGGGGCGCAAAACGACAAACAAGATTACATCATAATAATAACAGTATTCATAATAAACGTGATATGATCCTTTAGGATCGACCCCAAAACACGTAATGTACTATTATCGCATCATGCTTTGAAACGCCGTTCTGACAAAATTAAGAAACAATAAGGTCTGACTAGATATATGATTCTTGACTATATGATTGTTTATCTGATTTGATCGATACATGATTGCTTAAAATTTCTTCGACAGAAAAAAAAACAAAGTTGGGTCTGCATTTTCCTTTTTTTACTCAGCCTAACAACGACACATTATTTTACGACACAATCAAGTTAATAAGTACTATAGTATTATATCTCATCTGAAATCTCACTAACTTAACTCAAGTTAGGTATTTATCGAAATTTGAAACATCTCTTTTTCGCATGCGCGAAAGGCATAAGCGTGTCTCTATCTAGGGGGCGTGTTCGACTCGAATCAAGGCATCCCCTTAACTTTGATTTTACTGCAGTTTAAGTATTTTCCTTATGTGTCACAAGTTCTATTAACTTGGTTGCGGTCATCGTTTTCTGTCATAAATTAAATGTAAAAACGACTTCAATTGGCTATTTGACATTCATTTTCACGGCGCTAGTGTAACCAGTTTTTTGAGTGGATCAAATGCTTGTATGGGATGGGACTAACTACAATTAAAGCACAGAAAAGAGGACCAAAGGTGGAGCCTGGCTGGTGACAGTCGAAACGGCTTATACAAATTATCATAGAAGTTAGTAGCCATTTTCTAATTGTACTACTCTAGTAAATTGCCGTTTTGGTCGTAAAATACTGTGAAGTGCATAGTTGTCGTACAATTGTTTTTTATTAAAGTGTAAGGATTCTATTGACCATATTCAATTAACTCTTGGACGAAAAAAATATACATAATTTTATGTTTTTGAATTTGTTTTGTACTTAACTTATAATTTATTGCAATAATTTGATGGTTTACTAACCATATAACAACACTGCCTTATCAATTTTAACGTTAAGAAACTACCCTATTGGTACCTTGGTACTGAATTTTAAACGTAAGTGAGATTTAGGTTCGCATCTTTTCGGTTGACATTGCCAAAGGGCTTTAAAGCCTAATTTTTGGTTGAACTCTGAATCATGCGGATTCAGAGTTCGGCGTCGCCTATTCTATAATTCTATGCGATAATAGTTATTTACGATACAAGTGCTGAAAATAGGAAATTCGCAACGAGTGGTGATAAATTAAAACACGACCGAAGGGAGTGTTTTAAATCGACACGAGTTGTGAATTACCTATTAGCACGTGTGTCGTACAACGTTTTACAGTACATATGGCTCTTTAAAGTTTCGACATATGCACGAAAAGTGCTCTTTTCCGCACTAGTGCGGGAAAGTAGCACCATTTGTACTGTAAAAACATATTACTTATAAACATAAGCCCTTAACTATTGGCCACTGACAATGACCCAAGTATTGATTTAGTTTACTCGGCTCCATAAGCGAACACGATATTATATGCATGACTCAGCCGAATGGTCAGTCTAGGTCGTTATTCGACTTATTTGCACGCGACACACAGTCATCGACTGTCGTGTGACATGCGATTGTATGACTTGGAGTAGACAAACAAGCACACAGACCATCTGGAGGTAAACGGACTTAGAGCGGACATCCATGACATCAGGGTCATTTCGTACAGAACTTAAAAAAAAACAACAATTTGTCGATCGATAAGGGATTATGTGCATATATTATACAAAAATTATAAAACAACGTTATCGCCTAATAAGTTTCTGTAAAAAAAATCTTTTTTGATACAAGCTTTTATTGCAAACTGTACTTTTCTGTATACTGTAATCAACTCGTTTAGACGATTCTAACGAGCTCAAACTCAACGGGGTTACGTCTGTGAAGTACTGAATCCCCATGGCCACCTTCTGTCTCCATTATCAGTTCAGCTGGATGGTACCATAATATTGAAATGTCGTCCAAACTATGCTTAAATCCAAAATTACAGCACAATCGGTTGAAGATATCTGCATCAAAATTGAGTTGCAAGATTCTACCCGAACAAACATAGTTAAATGCAAGTTAAATAAGCTTGTAAAAACAAAAAAACACTTGCGATCAACAGGGATTACGTGCATATTTAATAGTACATTACGTAACTAGGGCGGTGAATTCGTGAATACCCCAGATCGCAGGTGTTTGTGGCCCGAACCGAAGGTGAGGGCCATAAATATGCGCTCTGGGGCTTTACGAATTACCGCCCGTGTTGAGTACAAAATTTTACGTCTTCATCTGGCCACAATGCGAGTTTTCCCGTACAGCGTGCAATAAAACTCGCATTATGGACAAGTGTGACGTAAAATGATTAAATTGCATAAAATTACATAAAAGGAGACGCTGTTATAACTCACGAGATAGTCAAGATAGTAACGTATCGATATCTACGCAAGTACACTCAGCTGCAGAAAAAAGTGACCCCCTGCATTAAAGTGTGTATGACTGTACAAACGCAAACAGTTAACTGACTATTCATGACCCTTATACATGCACATAAAGTGCATGGACGATCAGTTAACTGTGTTGGCGATGGTACCTACTACTACGTAGAATATACGAAATTTTTGTTAAAAATGGGCACCAAATCTCGCTGCTGAGACACGTTTATACGTTTCCATTGACGACGCGAAACTGGGCAAGTTGGTGCTATTGTTTCAGTTTTAAGGCGCCGTAGGTTCAGCGAAGTTAAGCGAACAGAGTTTTTGAAACAATATAATGCGTCTGTTTATAATAATATGGTTTCAAAAAAATACGAATAGTAATCTTGAGGCTTTTCTGCAGGGAAATCAGTGTTTAGAAACATGATTAAGCAATTTTCGCTCGATAGAAAAAAATCAAGAACATTGGTCTAAAAGGGTCTAAAATACACTTAAAATATTTGTTACAAATTATGCACAAAAGCTAAAAATATTAAATGGCTTCTAAAAATCGGCAATATCATGTTTGAGAGAACTCAGTGTTTACTTTTTTATTTATTTAAACGGCCAAAAAATTAAAATCAAAAAACATGATTTGCGCGCTTCCGAGCACGCACTTCCATCTCGCTCACGCTTATGCTCAGTGAGAGGGAGAGAAGACCATGAACCTACGGCGCCTTAAGCTTCAAACGCACAGAGAGCGGTGGCGGGGCGGCGCGGCGCGGTGCGGAGGCGGTACCGGTTGTAATGTTTGTTCGAGCTATAATGCCTATAATATTAATATGAAATGATCCGCACAGAGCGGCGCGGCGCGGCGCGGTTTTATATTACATATATTATTTATCTCCCACAGTGAAGTGGTTATGCCATATCGGTGCCAATTGTGACCACTTATCTCGTGATAGCGACGCATACGCACGCTCTACAATGCTACAATGGCAAGGGGTCCTATTTGCAAAAAAATGCTATTCGAATTAAACCCTTGTAACCATGAATATTAAACATAATTTGGAATGGTCGAAACTGTCGAAAGTGGATATGCGGTAGGCATTTCTGATAGATTTGATAGGTTTTATCGTAATCGTTTTCATCGTTCATATATAATTATATGACAATTGCTACGTTACGTTTATAAAGTTAAGTAAATAAGTAATATAAGTAGTGAGTTAATGGGGTTTTCAGATCAGAGATCTGAAAACTGCCCATTAACACTTATAATATTCAAGTGATATTTGAAAACCTCCGTCGGGTATTTGCTTCGTTCGATAACCTTAGAACTTTTATTTATACAAGCAGCTTCAAAAACTTTAATAGCGCGATGCAGGCCAGATTTTCTGATTGGTCGATTCATTCGACGTGCATATGACGTACAGTGAATTTTATAATGCAGAATATTACTTAAGTATTTAAAGAACATCACTTACGAAAGTAGTTCGATAACTTGAATCATAATCATATCGCATTAAAATCTAAATTATGAGCTATGCACAATGCACTTGTGGCTGAGTAGAAATATGAACCCTTCAAGTCATCACTCATTCATATTGCAATGAAATATCAAATATCAATGAAACGAATGCATAATCATTTTTATAATTAGCATATAATCATGTAGGTATGTGACAATACATTGTTGTCTATTATATACCCATAACTCAGAAAATAAAATCTACCCATTAATACTTATGTTATTCAAGTGATATTTCAAAGCCCCAATCGGGTATTTTTTAATGTTTTGAAGTTGTAAAATAACGGTCATTATTTCAAATAGCAAAAGCTTAACACAACATGCAGTCTAAGGCGGCCAACCCTCAGTTGCATGCAAGGGTCCCAGGTCCAATGCCCCGGCTTAACCCTCATAGCGCAGAGCGACTATGGCGTTTACACATAACATATCTAACAAGTTGATCAGACTCGTTAGACATGATCGCAACCCCCAGGGACCTGCTTCCCTGGCTGAAGGCTACGGTTTTACATGTGGTGAGTTTACCCCCTCCGGGTGTGGGTATCCATACCTATCGACCGCCTAGGTATAGAAAACCCCAGTTTTCATGGTTCTGTTTCAACACAACACACACACAGGGTGGCCAGTCCAGTGCATATGAATTACGTGTTGGGGTTGTCCGGTCGCAACTTCCCGACAGACTTAGGTCTGATTTTTTATTTATATGAACAAATGTTAAAAACTTTAATAGCGCGATGCAGGTCCGGGTTTTTCATTGGCTATAACTCATGACGTGCTCGTGCGGTATGTTTTACAAAGCTGTTAGTAATGTAGACTTTAAAATAAGGCAAATTAAAAATAATTTTTATTTGCTTTCAATTGTAATCCGTTTGAAGACCTATTTTAATAATTTATTGCAAAATAGAGGCTATAACAAAGCTGTTAGATTCATATTAGAATTGATCAATTGGCTCATATTGCTTTTAATTACATAGCAAAGTTGATCGTAGTAAGTAACTTGTGGTCATGCATTTTGTTGTAACTTGAGTCTTTCTACCTGTCCGCTCATTGCTCAAGGAGCATTTAGAACATACGAATCATCAATTCCTCGTCTACCGCTGGCCCATATACCTATGCGTTACAATTTACCGTTGGCGTATATGCGTCAGAATTTAGTATGCATTTGCGAACAAATTATTTACCTCCTAGGAGAGGAGGATGATAACGCTATTTAAAACTTGGTTCGTTTATAAATATTTTTAAATAATCTTACAAATAATGAAAGCAAGTATGTAAGCTTAAAATAAAACAAATCTGGTATCTTTAATATTCTATTTGTATATCAAAATATTTTCTAATAATAAAGAAACATTTATTTTTTAAGTAGGTATCATCAACTAAAATTATACTAAAATAAATCTAGGTTAAATCGAATAATTTGCATTGCTTAATCTTTTTACAATTTTATCAACTAGTCCTTCGGTGGAATTCAATACGTCATCATATTCACTCTCGACGATATACTGCACGGCGACCTCTTCGGACTCGTTGTCCGCTTCAAGATTGGATATGCTTATTTTAATAAGACGTACACCTTTTTTACTTTGTTTAATTATATAGGAATTCAATCCACTGCCGCAGGCTTTGTTTTTTCCGCTGCACGTCTTTTTCTTCAAGGATTTCTTTGATATTTCGGAAGGCTTTTTTACCACTTGAACGTTATTCATACATTGCTGTTGATACTCTAGGTACGCGCCAAAATCTTGTGAGCACGGTAACTCATCATCGAATGTTCCTTGTGAATAAAAAGTGGAAATATTCGGCTCACAAACAATTTTGGAGGTGGGTAATGGCTGCGAGCTGGATTTACTCTGAAAATAAGCACAATACATTTTAAATGGTGTAATCGCAATATTAATAAAAGAAATTTAAATATTAAATTAGAAATTCAATCAATCAACTCACCATTTTGACTGAAGTATACGATTTATCGATCTCGGACGACGTGCGTTTACGGTAAGTTTTCCAGCCAGAATGATTTTCTACAATTGCATTTTTATTTATTAGGTATGTAAACTGCTTATATCGTGAAACGAGGATGCAATCAGTACAAGATAGAACATGTTAAAACATGTGTTTCATAAAGTACTTTGAATCATATACGAATGTTATAATTACAGGTTCTGACAGGTTTCATAAAATAATAGATTTTAAAAGTTACATCCTTGCGAATTATCGCATTCAGTGGAACAAATCTTTCCGTTCGTATGGCTACCTATACTATTCTTCTTACTTGCACTCATTGTAGCATAAGGTGTTGAAAGGAGACGAAAGTCGTATTCCATTATTTTTAGCGGAACAGTACATACTGTTGTTACGGCGTTGTTTGAAATTAGAGCGATCGCTTTGATAGAACCGCATGTTGAATAATTGCTGATGTTTTAAAATAGGTACCAGAGGTATTAAACCTGTAAAAATTTGCCTTCTGCATGTTTTCTACCATTACCGTTATTAAGTTTTATTGATTCATTAACTTGACGAAGGTTGAGAACTACTGTGAAGTGATATTCGTGCAAACCGACCTTTGATTGTGAGCTTCATTACTTTCTCACGGGTTTTCACGAGCGAAGGAACACTGCATTGAAATCATGTGCGTAAGTTTTTATAAATTAAATTTTTTATTCATTCTGCGTGATTAATAAATTTATATAACCAATATAAGTTCAACAATAGCAAATATTTAAATAAACCTTTTTATTGCAGGTCTGATTCAGAGTCATTTGCCGAAATCGAGGTCAGAAAACCGACACCAAATTCAAGGTAATCATCACTTGATACTAATTTGTTTTGATTTATTTTGTGAGCGATTTAATTTTTTAAAGATGTGTATTTAATTTTCGTTATATTTCTTTTATAGGTCGAAAAAAATATAAAATAAGAAGAGGGCGCTTTGTGAATTCGATGTTGGAACACAGGAGCTAACACGGTGAGTTGCAGTTTTTTTTTATTTTGTTATAAAACCTGTCTCCTAAAATAAGGTATACTAAATATAGCATTATTTTGTTTCAGGTATAAGAAGCAAAAGGCGGCTAAAAAGCTTACTGAACTATATGAATCTGATGACGAAACTCCGATACCACGGTATATATTTTAATTTTGCTTATGTAGAAAATTAAATTAATTTTGTTTTTGACCCGTATTAATATATTTTTTTCTTTATAGATCTACTAAACTGAAGTCCAGGCCGTTAACGGAGAAAGTTTCGTCTCAACGGTAAGTAATTTACTAATTTTGTTTTACAACGAAGGTACATTAGTTATTCGCATGTATTTAAGTAATATTTTTTAACGTGTCTGTCTGTGTATCTGTGTTTTTGTGTCAGATGATTTTATCTCGAGTGTTCTTTACCATGTTTCATGAAAATCTGTTCAGCCGTTTGTGAGATAGTAAACTTTGAAATGAAAATAGCGAGGGTTTTTCATCTTTTCTAAGTTGTATAGTTATTACCTACAAAGATGTCATTAGTTTAGTCTTATATGTAAGTTCGTTTGTATATTTTTAACAAACTTATTTATGGGTTACAGGTCAAAAGCTGGTCCGAAGCCATTGTCGGATCAACAAAGCAACGCTTCTTCGGGCTGGGCTCTAGATGACAATAGTGACAACGACTTCTGCGCCGAAAAACATGGTGCAGGGCTGCGATCTGTACTAAGACGAAAAGTCCCCGGCGGAAGCGTGTATCGTTACGGTCAGTTGTCCGGTGATCTTTATTTAGATTTAAAGTTGTATAACGTTGCTGATATTGCATCAATCGCATCGAAAGGCAGATGGGAGAAAGCACTTGTTAACCTCAAAATTCAGGTAGACTCTAATTCACCAGAGGTTTCGCATATTAAAAACGTGTTAAAAATATGTAAGGAGCATTTCACCGAAGAAGGAACATTTTACCGTGAATAATTAATAATTATTCTTACTATACCTTTATTTGTAATATTTCACCTTATTCTTTTTGTCGAGCTGATTATATAATATTGCTGATGTAATATCAATTGCACCGAATAGGAATATTTTACCGTGAAACGTTATTAATTATTCTTACTATACCTTTAATTCTAATACTTGACCTTAGTCTTAATCATTTACCTATTGAATATGAGTAACCGGTCGGTTTTCTGTTCCGTTTGCGAAATAGCTGTACCAAGTCGCGCATTTTCCGGTCATTTACGTAGCACAGCGCACAAAAATAACAACTCTATAAACAATATTGAAGGCATTGAAAAAATTGGTAGCGCTTTTCGTAGTAGGCTTGCATCATACCGAGTGCGGGGAAGCCAAGATGACCTTGACTGTGCGTGCCCACCTTTTCAGTTGATAAGTAACATACGCGCCCGCGTTCGTCGTATTTTGGAAGCAAGGCAATCAGCTTTCGGTAGTGTCAAAGTGAATTTCGAATTATTTGCGGAGTTTTCTTTGCTAAAAAACGATACATGTGACATTAAGTCGTTTGCAACGCAGAATATTGTAATACATCCAAATTTCGATTTCAATGAAATATTTTTAAATGTTTTGCAGACGATTTGTCGAAAAATTGACGAATTTCAAACCAAAGACAGCGGGTGGTCTTTCATGAAAAATTTATACCTAGAAATTAATATCTGCAAGTACAATCCTCTGAGAGCGTCTGGATTCATAGATTTGCCTAAAAGTATAAAACTAAAACGCGCGTGTATCAATATACAAAATAATGATGCGTTTTGCTTTATGTGGTGCGTGATGGCTTATTTATTTCCTGCTAAAAATAATGTTCATCGAGTATCTTCGTATCCTCATTACGAGGACGTTCTCAATAGAAAAATAATCAACATATAAGTGTTAATGTATATTCGATAAATAATAAATTGGAAGTCGTAGGTCCGCTGTACAAAACTGCATGCCGCAAGCAACATCATGTTAATTTATTAATGTTAGAAAACGGTCGACAAACTCATTACTGTCTGATTAAAGATTTAGGCCGTTTGCTTAAACATCAATTAACAAAACACAAGGGTAAACTTTTTCTTTGCGAAGAATGTTTGATATTTTTCAATAACGAAACAAAAAGGGATGCTATGTAACAGTTTTACCATATCAAAATGAGGAAATACAGTTTAAAAATTTCGAACGTATGCAGGATATGCCTTTCGTAATATATGCAGACTTTGAATCCTTATTGGTGCCCAACACAAATGGAAAAACGGGATCAGAAAATACTATTCAACTACAGGAGCATGTGCCAGCTGCCTTTGCGTACTATGTTGTATGTTCGTACGATAGTTCTCTCAAGTTCGTTAATTATCGTGGAGAAGATTGCGTTGCTAAATTTCTCAAATATTTGCAAAGGGATATATCTACAATAAACAATATTTATTCGAATCCCAAGCCTATGGTTATTACTGAGACGGAAGAAAAGGATTTTTTAAACGCTCAAAATTGTTTTCTTTGTGGTAATTTATTGCTTGGGGACTCAGTTCGAGATCATTCGCATGTGACCGGAAAATTTCGGGGGGCCAGCCACAGTTTTTGCAACTTACGCTTCCGTTTACCTGAATTCGTGCCCGTGTTTTTTCACAATTTGTCTGGTTATGATTCTCATTTATTTTTACGTGAATTAGGAGAAATGCCTGGTCAAATTAAAGTTATTGCTAAAAATAAAGAAAATTACATATCGTTCACAAAGTATTTTATCAAAAAACCTGATCAAATGATGGCAGTTCGGTTTGTGGATTCATTTAAATTTTTAGGAGCTAGTTTAGGGGAGCTAGTAAACACTTTAGACGACGGAGATTTTGTTCACCTTGCGCATTTTTTTCCATTAAAAGTGCATTTTGACCTACTGAAACGTAAAGGTATTTACCCTTATGAGTATATGGATAATTGGGCTCGCTACGAAGAGCAATGCTTACCTCGGCAACCTTGTTTTTACAGCTCATTAACTAATGAAACGATATCAAAATATGATTACGAGCATGCGAAACTTGTTTGGAAATCATTTGGACTAGAGAATTTAGGGGAATACACAGATATTTACCTTAAATCTGATGTGTTATTACTGGCCGACATATTTGAAAAATTCCGTCAAACTTGTAAAGTTAACTACAGACTAGATCCTGCTTTTTATCTGACCGCACCAAGTTTAAGTTTTGATGCTATGTTACGAATAACCAACGTAAAATTACAGCTTATTAACGACCTAGAAATAATTAGAATGATACAAAAAGGTATTCGGGGGGGACTTTGCTTATGTTCAACACGGTATGTCAACGCAAATAACAAATACATGCCTGATTATGATCCCAGTATACCGAATAGTTTTTTACTTTATATAGACTGTAATAATCTGTACGGGTATGCGATGTGTGCCAGTTTGCCTTATGGCGACTTCGAATTATTGCAGCAAGATGAAATTAAAGACCTAGATGTTCGCTTAGTACCAGATGATTCTGATTTTGGTTATATTTTGGAAGTGGATTTACAGTATCCAGAATACTTGCATGACTTGCACAACGACATTCCGTTCTGTCCTCAAAAATTCGTACCTCCTGGTTCAAAGCAACCTAAACTGATTCCGAATTTATATGATAAATACGAGTACGTTATTCATTATGTACATTTAAAAACATGCTTGAAACATGGCTTAGTACTTAAAAAAAATCATAGAGTAATAAAATTTAAGCAGAGTCAATTTTTGAAACAGTACATAGATTTAAACACTCAGTTACGACAAAAATCTACATCTGTATTCGAACAAAACTTGTTTAAGTTATTTAACAATGCTATTTTTGGAAAGACATTAGAAGACCCCGAGAAGAGGTTAAAAGTTATGCTGGTTAACATATGGAATGATACTAAAAATAAAACAAAAAAGAAATATGGAGCCGAATGCCTGATATCTAGACCGAATTATCATAGCTCAACTATTTTTTCTGAAAATTTCGTGGCTGTACAAATGAAACCCGAGTCTATTAAACTCGACCGACCCATTTATATCGGTTTTACTGTTTTGGAAATATCGAAGTCTCATATGTATAATTTTCATTATTCTTCGATGAAAACATTTTACGGGCCTAATATAAATTTATGTTATTCTGATACCGACTCTTTGCTGTATGCTGTTAGCACAGAAGATGTATACGCAGACATTAAATTGAATTTTCAGCATTATTTTGACACTAGTAATTATCCTGCTAATAATGTTTATGGCATTACTCGTCAACATAATAAAGTACCAGGCCTTTTCAAAGACGAGCTAGGAGGTGAAATAATACGTGAGTTTGTAGGTCTCAGGTCCAAATTATACTGTATCAAAACAGAAAAAAAGCAACTGAAAAAAGCTAAGGGTACAAAGAAACATGTCTTGCGTCATTTGGATTTTGAGAACTATAAAAAGGTATTGTTAAATAATGAAAGGTTGAGAAAGACAAACATTGTATTTAAATCATTAAAACATGTTATTTTCACGCAATCAGTCAAAAAAGTTGCACTGTCGTCAAATGATGACAAACGTATCTTGCTAAAGGACCGAATATCGACCTTATCTTGGGGTCATGAGTCCATGTTTTGATATTGTACATCAAATGCACTACGCATTTGTAACGCCTATAAAGTTTGCTATAGCAAAATTAGGCGTCGCAGATGTCGTGTTATTTAATTAGGTACTTTAGTGCTAGAACGTGTAAGTTAGTTTTAAGATATAAATATTATGAATAAAGGTGTAAAAATGTTTTTGTGTAAATTTTTAATAAACCTATATTTCGTAACTACGGTGTTTTATTTAATTTCTATAGCTACGTGTCCGTACTAAATCACGAAAAACTTTATCACGAAAACTTTTTCACGAACGACTTTATCACGAAAAGACTATATCACGAAAACTTTATCACGAAAAACTTTACCACGAATAGACTTTATCACGCAAGACTTTTTCACGAAAACTTTACCACGAAAGACTTTATCACGAAAACTTTTTCACGAACGACTTTATCACGAAAAGACTACATCACGAATAGACTTTATCACGAAAAATCTTAAGCACTAAAACATTACCACGAATAGACTTTATCACGAAAAAAAAATTGCTGACTATTCTGAAGGGGAGTCAAGTTTGACTTTATAAAACCGACTTCAAAAAGGTAAGGTTAAAATTAGGTTCGAGTGTTTTTGTCCACTTCAATTGTGTTCAATATCGATATCTGAGGACTCGAGAAGTCTTTTAATATGAATCATTGGGAAAATAAAAAAGGTCGCCAGTATGATATGATTAAAATTGAATTTCTTTAAATAAGGTCCGATTTCGTTCCAAATCGATATTTGAGAGCCCGAGGGATCTCCCAATATGAATCCGAGATTGGATTGTAAAAAAGTTGCCGCCATCTTTAAATGAGGTCCAATTTCGTTCAAAATCGATATCTGAAAGTCCGAGGGGTCTCCTAATATGAATCCAAAAAAGTTGCCGCCATCTTGAAATTCTTTAAAAGAGGTCCGATTTCGTTCAAAATCGATATCTGAGGGTCCGAGGGGTCTCCTAATACGAATCCGAGATTGGATTGTAAAAAAGTTGCCGCCATCTTGAAATTTTTTAATTGAGGTCCGATTTCGTTCCAAATCGATATCCGAGAGCCCGAGGGATCTCCTAATATGAATCCGAGATTGGATTGTAAAAAAGTTGTCGCCATCTTCAAATTCTTTAAATTAGAGCCGATTTCGTTTAAAATCGATATCTGAGCGTCCGAGGGGCTTCTTATTACGAATGCGAGGTTCCATTTTCAAAAAGTTGCCTCCATCTTGAAATTCTGTAAATGAGGTCCGGTTTCGTTCAAAATCGATATATGAGGGTCCAAGGGGTCTCCTAATACGAATCCGAGATTATATTGTAAAAAAGTCTCCGCCATCTTGAAATTCTTTAAATGAAGTCCTATTTCGTTCAAAATCGATATCTGAGAGTCCGAGGGGTCTTCTAATATGAATCCGAGATTGGATTGTAAAAAAATTGCCGCCATCTTGAAATTCTTTAAAAGAGGTCCGATTTCGTTCAAAATCGATATCTGAGGGTCGAGGGGTCTCCTAATACGCATCCGAGATTAGATTGTAAAAAAGTTGCTGCCATCTTGAAATTCTTTAAATGAAGTCCTATTTCGTTCAAAATCGATATCTGAGAGTCCGAGGGGTCTTCTCATATGAATCCGAGATTGGATTGTAAAAAACTTGCCGCCATCTTGAAATTCATTAAATGAGGTCCGATTTCGGTTAAAATCGATATCTGAGGATCCGAGGGGCTTCTTATTACGAATCCGAGGTTCGATTTTTCAAAAAGTGTCAGGGACTTGGTCACAGAACTATACCAAGATAGAATGAAAAAGTTTATCTACTTCGCGTGGCGAAAAGACGACGAATCGTCTTCTTTGCTTGCCGCGAACATCAGTCCGCTCACGACCTCGGAACGCGTGCAACGTCAGGTTTTAAAAACAAAATGACTCGTTGTGCGATAATTAGCTGTTCAATCAAACGCCACCCATAACGTTGAAGCTGTTAAGCGTGGTATTTCCTTAAATCGGTAAGTCCTAAAATATCAGTTATTAATTAAAAAACAATTTATTTATTGCTCTGTATTATTTCCATCAAAACAGATTGTGTCCAACGCTAGTTTTCCATTGCGGCTTTAGTTTGACGAGATAGACTTGGCGTGCGTTCAAAACGTGCGTGCACAATTTATTAAATCTTAAAAATCATTTTTTGCACACATTATCTAAATACCATGTTTTAATACATATAACGTTTTTTAACACACATTTCTTTTTATGATTAACACAATTCACATTCCCATTTAAACAATACTTTTTATATAGGTCACCAAACGAGGGAGCATTCATCTCTCCTATATCAACTACATTACAGTCAGCACACAAATCTTTAACCCATTTAATCTTTTCGTTGCCTTTCACAAATATTTTCTTGTGCTGTAAATGAGTTACAATAATTCGTTTGAACTCTCTAAAATCAACATAACCTTCACGCCACAAAATACCTAGATTCTTTTCAATCCATCTTACGCGTCTTTTTTCCCATTCCGATAGAGTAAAGAATGCGAATGGAGGTTTTATTAAAAATGATTGCGTGTAATCATTTGTACTGTATCCAAATTCTTTAACAATAAACTCATTTTCCGAGGATTTAAAACCCTGGAGGTCTACAAACAAATAGTCCGTCATTTATGAAATTTTTCGGGTAATATTGCTTAGCGGTTTATATTCTACAATACTGTCATTTAAAATAAGACAATAAGCTGAAGTATGGTCAGGTAAATCTGATTCACATTCAAATTCAACTCTAACATCTACTGACCCTGTTTTTAAGGTTTCGTTTTGTCGTGAACAGTCGATAACAAATAGAGGTGCAACGTCTTTAAATTCTTGTGGGGAAAGCAACGGCGCCTGGCTACGGTTGTAATAAGACTGTTGGAATTTGGCATACTGTTCGTATAATAAAGCAAACTTTTCTGATGAAAAACTAACATTCAAGTTTTCGTACGGAAAATAGGCACAATTTAAAAACACTTTTACGTCTTTCAAATTACAGTGATCGAAGCCAGTTATATCTTTGAGAGCATCATTTTTTCTGTTCGTTTTGAATCCAATTATAACAAATCGCGGTTTTTCAATTTGAGATGATGTTTTGATGGCCCACGAATGTTTTGATGTTTGAGGTAAAAGTGGATACTCGTACAAGTCCCAATTTCGAAAGGCCATTTAAATAACGTGATCTTTTTCCAAATATTTCAGTAACCTCAATCTTTCTCGATCAGAAACCTTAATATGAGGCATACGCCAGACTATCTTAGATATAGTTAAGTTATCTACATATTCATTTGTATTCAGTTTTACGCAGTTCAAAGTAGTATTTGATCGCAAGAGAACGAGTTCATGCTTGCATGCTATTATAATCTTGCCATAGTCTTCGGCGAAACCGAGAATCTTTTTTAACGGTATAGACACTGAAAATGATCCGTGTGAGTTTTTTATGCCTTTGATATCCCAGCCCCACTGCGTTGACATCGTTGATTCAAGTTCATTCATGGATATGAGAGATTTAATTGTTGTTGTTTTCTTCCCCAGCATTCTTAATTCTATCTATTTCAATACCGTTCAGCTCGTACCTAATATCTTGAAACAAATGAAGAATTGAGTTGTTTGTGAAAAGCACACTGTTCACTTGCTGTTTCGTTTCTCTGTTTAATACTGCAATTGAACCCTCTACGTATAAAGTACTTTCTGACGGCAGCACATACAGATCTTGTTGATTAATAGGTATACGAATTTCATCATTTAAATTAAAACTTGTAACGTACGGCTTATAGGAATGATATTCGAAACTTTCTATAGAGTTGTCGAAGCTAAAATTATCTGTTACTGATAATATACTCATTTTAATAAACCTATTATTTTTAAGAACTGTTTATTTTGCTTCGTAAGTTGTCCTTTAGGTGTTCTTCTCTTAGTAGCACAAAGAGTACTAGTAACTTTCTTGCATAGGTTCACGCTTTTATTAAAGTCTATCATTTTTTACGAAGGTGTAAATATATTTGAATTTCTTCACCACGTAAATTGACCAAATTATCTTTTTCATCTAAAATTCTTATTTTAAGAGAGTTCAAACTTTTTTGAGTAACAGGAAAATAGATAACGTTTTTTGGTGTTTCTATGATCCGGTAACCAGGCGGTACATTAGGTACAAACTCGTGAATTATATGACAAGATTTTCCGTTCACAAAAGATCCGCTCACGATGTCACATTCAACTCTGACTATCGTTGTAGACAGAATGGATACAGGCAAAGCGGACTCGGTTAATATATTCGCTGGAACAGTTTCTTTCCCAAAACCCAGAAGCTTGCCAATAGAGTCTTCTTTATTAAAGTTAACGGTTTTAGAACACAATATAGAGGTTTTTAACGTGTTATTGTTGCATGTCATTGTGAAAGAACAATCTCGGAGACGACTTTTGAGGTAATCATCAATATCTTGCAGTTCATATGAGCCTTCAGGTATTTCTACTACTTCATTTTCACCGTAATAAAACTTATTACTTCGCTTGTCTATATTAGGTATTGAATTAAAAGTCGACATATATAGCAAACCGCATTCATAATCACCATCTAGTTCTAGAGCAGGTGAGTGATTTGTTATAAGAGAGGAGGAGCATCCAGTTATAGACAAAGTGAAAGACATTGTGTGAATGCAATTTTTTTTATTTATCAGCCACTTTTAAATGGTTACACCAAAATTGTTTCAAGAATTTTATACATAAATGGCCACAATTCACAGTATTTAACTTTTGGTAAGTGGCATAATTGTATGAAATGTTACAGTCTTTTAAATAATTTATTAATTCCAACGGTGGTTGAAGATCACCATAACTATTAAAATATTCACAATATTTGTTTACTTTGACGTAGGCTACCCAGTGAGTTCCTTGGTTTTCAGAACGATCTAAATTTAGGATTGCACATTCTACTCTTTTCGACCGTCTAGGTAAATTATCTCTCATAAAAACACCTCTAAAGTGAGGTATGTCCGTTGAGTGTTTTAAAATGTCGAAATTAGTGAGTGCTCGCCTGGGTAACCGATCATTCAGTTTTTTGAAGCTTTGATACATAATCCTTTTCCACTTTTATACGGCTTAATATGTAACCCTTTTCCCAACGCGATAGATTCCATCATCTTGTTATGACGTTCAGATTCAGCCAAGTTTTTTCTAGCAGTTTTGTAATCGTGGACAGCTTTTGCGATTCCAGCAGCTCCACCAGCCAATGATCCTAATGCAGAGAGACCCGCAAATATAGGAATGAGTGGAAGGAATCCCCCAGACTTCGGAATGGGTAGTAAGCGTGGTAAACGCAGTTTACTCATATTGTGAACAGAGATTATTCTTTTTGCTGCATCCAATGCTTGACTGATTGCAGTGGATTTATTTTTCGATTTGTTTTTTTTTAATTCCGTTCGTATTTTTTTAACAAAATGTTTGAATGATTTAATTCCTGCACCTGCCTTTAATTTAGACTTCATCACTTTGCTAACTAACCATGAGGCTAGTTTTTCTGCTTTCCCGGAAGTTTTTGACTGTAATCTTTGTTTAGCCATTTTATACAGTTCTAAATCAGCATGGTGACGATCACCTAAATTAGAATGATTGTCGTAAGCTATGTCGTGCTGCATGCACGCGTTATCCAATGGATTGATTCCTTTATCACCTCTTTGCAACCGTTTATGTAATTTTGTGCCTGGTCCACAATAATTATACCCAGGCAGATGCAGTTCAAACGGTAAGTGATTAATAGCACTATTTACAAGTCCGCCTCCTCTCATTACCACTAAATGAATGATAAATTTACGTAAGACGAAGTGTATAAATATTACTAAACAATAGCATCTCTATTAATCCAACTATTTTCACTATCATCAAGTCCTAACCACTTTACATACATTTTTTTACCTTTTCGTTTGATAACCTTTTCTATAAGATATATGTTTGGACACCGAGTTTTGTGCAATTCTTGTTCATAAAATGTACCAAGTATAGGGTTTTTCCGTAAATCTTCTATATGGTAAGTAAAAGGGTGGGTGTTGTTCACTTTTTTTATAGTAAAGAGCTCAGTCGACCAGTTTGGCGTATACCCCTTATGAAACACACTTTTGTATTTGCTGATGCGAACCTTATCTCCAACCTTATATTTATTGGATTTTTGATGTAAATAATTTCGTGATTTGACTATGTTTTCCTTAACTTCTTTTTCATTTTTAGAATTCACGGCAGCAGGCAAAAATTTAGTTGTACGATGTACAGTATGATTATAAGACTGAACGATATCAGCTAAAGGCCTTCCCATCCATTTATAGTTTCCTATAAAACTAAAATATCTGAATAGTTTTCCTTTGAGCGTCTTTATCAACCGTTCAACAATAGAAGCCTTTTTGACCGAATACGTAGAATAATGGTTAATGTTTAAGGATTTTAATAAACGCTCAAATTCGATATTATAAAACTTCGTACCGAAGTCTGTTTGTAAATTAACTGGGATTCTTTTATATGATTTTATAATTTTTTCAAATGCGTTTTTGATCCCAGTTTTAGTTTTAGATTTTGATGGAACACACCATGCATATTTAGAAAACGCGTCAATTACAACTAGAATATATTTATATCCTTTGTTGAGCGTGTGAAATTTTTGTAAATCCAATAAATCTGCTTGCCATAAATTATCAATTCCCTTTAAAATAACTGGTCTGCGTTTGAAATTTTTACGAGCTGATCGATGAATTTCATTCACGATTTGTTCCTTTGTCATTATTAGTATGTTTGACGATAGTCTCTACTTCCTGTTTGGTATAAAAGTTCAATCTTAACTGTGCATTAAGATTTTGAATCTGAGCTTTTATAGTGTTTAATATTTGATCAAGGTCTTTTTTGGCATAAAATATTTGACCAAGGTCTTTTTTGTCGTAAAAATTCGTGAAAGATTGATCGACATATTGCTTGTTAACTGCATCATCCGCTGTCATTGGTTTTGTAACGCCTTTCAATCTTGAAAATTGTAAATCATAATCTCCATTCTCTGATCTCAAAAGTGCTTTGTCAGAAACTGTCATCAAACGTAAACGCTTGTGTACATGATGACCAAACTTGTCGATATTCATTTCTATTTTGTTAGTTGTTATTAACTGAAAAGCTTCTCATTAACTGTCTGGTAAAGAATGAATTTTAAAGTTATATATTATTCACGTGCCCAGCTTCATGTAACTCTTCAATAATAGATATAATTTCGTTATCCAACCCCGTATTACCAGCATCGCGAGAAGCAATTAACAGTTTCAACCTATCTACAAGCTCGTTAGGATCATCCCAATAAACATAGTTAGTATCCTTTTTAACGTTTTTTAATATAGGTAATCCTTTACCCTTAGTACAGCTTTCAGTGCTATTCGTTCGCGGTTTTGTCAACTTAAAAAGCGGCTTAATAATGTGTAAATACTTCTTGCCTTTGTTACTTTTGATTTGTTTGTTTGGATTAAAGTCACGCCTGTGGGCATTAGTTTCTACTAAAAGTATTTTATAATTGTGCTTATCTTCATCTGTTATGACACGCAAATCAGGTACTTTCTTCAATAATAATTCTTTTAATCCTGGTGTCAAGTTTAGAATACGCCCATTGACTTGGAGTTTCTTATTAGTAAGATGAACTGAAGAAGATCCTAGCATAAGCCTACCACGTTCTGTTCGAACACCAAAAGGAACATTATCAAAGGTACTTGACTTTTTAGCAAAAGCTGGATCATCGCGTGGAGAATAATATGATCTGTCGTTAGAGTTATCCGTTATATTACTATTAACACTTTCAAATGTCTTATCGTTATCCTCAATGTCTTGACTTTCAATCGATAGGATGTCATCATCATCATCATCATCATCATCGTTGTCATCATTAGTATCATTACTTACTTTCGATAGATTGTCATCAGAAATATTCTCATGGTGTGATTCAAGATTTGAATTTGAATCAAATGATTTTTGCAAAACAGTATTATCGTTCATACTTCCATCGCTATTTTTTGCACTATCCGGGCTGAATTTTAATTTTTTTATTGTGTTTTTGTTAAATTTGAATTCATCGTCATCAGATTTTAAGTCATCAGTATTTAAATTAGCGTTCACTGTACTTTTTGTTATATTATTAAGTGGCTTGGTAATTGGTTTGAAAACAGACTCCAGGATCATGTTATTGTCATTTTGTATGTCTCGTATAAGTTTGACCTTTCTTTTGACAGCCTCTGTAGACTTTAATATCTTTTCTTTAACATTTTTCTCTTCGGTCGTATTGCGACTCATGTCTGATCTCGGTGGTTTCTTTGATAACAATAAACGTAATATTTAAATACATTTCTTTAAATTATGTATTAATCAATTACAATAAAGGTATCAAAACCCATCCTATAACATCCTGAATTTTTAGAACAATCTTTATTTATAACCAAATAATCATAAGGTATGCTCCATACTTTTGCACACATTTCTCGAAACTTTAACCAGGTCATATCGCATCCCACATGTTCGTCATATACATGACGTAAATTAACGTCATCTTGTTTAAAGATAATTATTAAATTTGCGTTGTCTCTAATTAACTGTTTAGGTATTTTACTGTACGTTTGATTCAAGTAGAAACTATCAATATATTTGTGCTTTCCCATAGCAAAATAATCTCGAATGTTATTTTGATTCTCACACGCTACGTCATCAAATATTATAATTGAATTAATATTAGCTTCATGAGGGCTAATTACTTGATCATTTTCAGTGTACTTTTGATAAGTGACTGCAGGAACTAATGCTAATACTTTTTCTAAATACTGGTACATGGGTTGGAAAAGAGTTTTAGAATAAACATAAATATGTTCAAAACGCAATCCGTGCTCGTGAAGAAGAAGTCCAATTATTGAATTAGTTTTTCCACAGTTAGAGGGTCCGCAAATTACACAACGGATAGTGTCAGGTAAAAGTTTACCATGACGAAAGTTGTGTTTTTTACCAACTGCACAAACCACATCCAATTTCATGCTCTGAGATTGTTTTTGAAATTTCATATTTCTGCAAAAGAAGACGTGTTACTAGCAGGAAAGTTTTATCTTAAATAATGTAGATTAATAAGACAATAAGTAGTTATATTCTAGAAGGATCGTCTTATTCTGGCTCGAAAACAAATACCCGACGGAGGTTTTCAAATATCACTTGAATATTATAAGTGTTAATGGGCAGTTTTCAGATCTCTGATCTGAAAACCCCATTAACTCACTACTAATATAGATTGTTTATTTTATGTAAATAATAGTATATTTTTGCATTCGTTGGTTAAGTATACATATATGTTACCTTAATGATGTAAACTTGGCATAGAGATCCATACCCTACCATACCAATTTTATAAATCCGAAAGTGTATCTGTCTGTCTGTCTGTTACCTGTTCACGCTTAAACCGCTGAACCGATTGAGATGAAATTTGGTATGGAGATAAGTTGAATCCCAGGGCAGGACATAGTTTTTATGCCGGAAATCATCCCCATGGGGGTGAAAAGTAGTTTGTATGGAGCTACGATATAAACGAGTTCCACGCAGACGGAGTCGCGGGCACAAGCTAGTAGTTTATTTCAATGCAGGTTACCATACAGCTTAAATCTGTCAGTTGGCCAATGGCCAAAACTCATAAAGGGATGGGGTATTGTTTTATGGTGTTATCTCTTTGTTGATGCCATGACAGAGCTCCCGATGATACATTGTGTTAAGAGCTCCTCTGGAATCGCAAGCGTTCATAGGCTATGGTGTCTGCTCACCATCAGGCAGGCCGTATGCTGGTTTTCCACCATCATGATATATCCATACAAATATCATAAATGCGAAAGTGTGCGTCTGTCTGTCAGCGCTTCACCCCAATATCCACGTGGTCTAGTTTACCCTACCCTACCCCTAGAGTGTATAAAAAAGCTGAAGGCGCGGGGAGGGGAGTGCTTTGTCACGCGCGGGCGAAAGAGCTGCTCTCCCGGCAGCGCCGGAGCTGAGGCGGAGTCCTGTAACTGTCAACTGGACCGCTTAAGATGAAATTTGGTATGGAGGCAGTTTCAATCACGGGGAAGGACATAGGATGGTCTGGGGGTGAAATGGGGAATTAACGTTTTTATGGAGCTACGATATAAAGGAGTTCCAGACGGACTGAGTTGCGGGCAGATGCTAGAATATAATATACCTGCTGCTTCATTATTCTAACTTGACTGTACAGTCGCGGAATGAAAAGGTTGACCACCTTAAGATCTGTTTTTGCTTGCTCAGCATTTGCTATCAGTATCCGCTTTGTCGACGGAGTATGACATATTCTGTCATAATGAATGTAATTTCACAAAATTTTTTGAAAGGCGAGGTAAAATAAAATAAAAAACTATTTATCTCCTTCATGCTTCAATTATTTCAGGAAGCAGAAAAAAGGACCGCAAAATATCGAACTTTGCGTTGATCAATAATAGCTGGTCTTTCTTGAAAATTTAAATTTCTCGGCATTGTAAAATACGAACACAAGAAATAGCAATGATGACATTGACAGGAACTGTTATCATAGAATTTATAGTTTTAATCATTATTTATTTATTTATTTAAACTTTATTGCACAAATAAGAAGTACTAATGGCGGACTTAATGATTTATAATAAGCCACTTTATAAGCGAAGAGGATTTAATCATTAGATAATCACACTTGACACAAGACACAACGTAATGGCATCTTGCTAATAAAAAGGTTTTAGTTGAACTATTCATAGTCAAGGAACATTCGTCTAAGTAAATTTGAACTTTGTTATCAAAGAGTAAAATATAATTTTCAATAAACACTCTCGTCTGTTACACAGTTTAAGAAGGTAACATGTGCTTGCACCGCGTAAATGAATTTATTTGAAAACTGGTCAACCTTTTCATTCCGCGACTGTACATAGCTTGTCGATAGCGAAGTAGATACGCTATTAGTCAATATAATTATCACTATCAGACTCTCAGATAAGGCTGTTAGATAATGTTACCGCAAGCCTTGTGTGCATATCTGCATGTTAGCAATTGCATTTTATGGACCACCCAGCATGCATTACCTATATATTTATAACTTTTAGCTGCGTCAGGATGGCGGGTGGCCCTCGGAAATTTCAATGAAATTTTGTGTTGTGTTGATATTTTGTACGTTCTGAGTACCTGTGTACCTTTACTAAAATTATGTGTACGTCTCCTGAAAACGGACAACCTGTTAGGTCCACCCGCCATCCTGACGTCAGGATAGCGGGTGGACCTCTGAAATATGTACAAAACTTACATTTTATTTCCCGATATACGTATAATAATTTGGTACCTTCTGTGTACGACTGGTCTTTTGACACATGGCGACACCCATATAACGTAAATTGGGTGATCCCTTGTTTTACAGACAGAAATTTCATAGAATTTTGTATTTTTAGTTCGAATATTATTGTTTCAAGTTCCATTTACTGTTGAAGGAAACATATTTCTCTTTAATTTTTTTAATAACAGACTTATCAAATAGTAGAATTATCTCAAGTACAAATTTCGTAAAATTTCGTTTCACAGAAAGTACTTAACATAATATTTGGTTTTAGTATTTTAATTTCGGATATTGTTGTTTCACCGCCTCTTTATTATATTTACTATTTAAAAGATTAACTTTTTCAGTTATAAACATTATCAATTAGTAGAAGTATGTTCTAATTAACATTGTCATTGATCCAATCATTGTTTGAATTATGATGATTTCACATAAAGTTTAGGCCTTAATTGTTTTATTACATCGAAAACGATTTCTACGCATCAATTATGTAACAGCCTATATAGAATAAAAGTAGGCAATGAACTAATTGGGCACATAATAAAAATAACTTGAAATGTTCTTTCCTTGTAGCCTTCATTGGGCATAGCAATTAGCGGCATGCTATAGCTAGGTATCTACTTCTAGGTATCATACATGTGTTAAACAAGGTGCCAGTTCAAAGCCTATTTGCTAATAAATATCTTCTCACCAGCCATATTTTGCTATTTTAAAAAGTATAGTGCATTGCTGTATGTTGCATTTTTAAGTGAAATCTGCAAGAGGGTAGCTGTGCTGTGGTACTTAAAATAAAAAATATTAAGGTAAGTGAAAAACAAACTACTAAGATTTAGCACTTCAGTGGGTATTAGGAATCCTTGTAATGAGTGTGGCATTATAGAAGATACATATCATGTTATTATGGAATGTGACCGGAACGCGGACGCGAGAAGGAACATTAGTAACATTACAAACGAGATTTTACTTGAAGCGGGGTTGCAATCAAATTTTGTCACACCCATTGTCTGATGAAGCAAAATGTTTGTATAAACTTGTAGCGATTGGATTAAGTAGAAGATAAAATATGTATATAATATATTTGTTCATGAGAATTCATAGAGTGACATAGTCATAAGTGACTAAGCTCTTTAAATAAAGATAAAAAAAGGAATCCTTCAATATACGAGTATATCAATGGTCAATATATATATATATATATATATTAGGAGAGGAGAAGTTTAATTAAATGCATCACCATCACGCTCTATTAAATGCATTGTGACTTCGGTTGTAATGTGCTTCACTGTTAATCGACAAATGTCATCATTGAAATACATGCCAACGAGGACATATGTGTATCAATCTTTTCCGCTTTGCCTGAAGGTTTGACTGATAGAGAATGCCATTGGAATTTAACAGGAGAGTGTCTTGATCATGTTTTACAATTCATAACCATTATTTAATAAAAAAAAAATTGAAAATACAATTAAGTTTATCAACAGAAACAAAAGAAATTCTGAAATAAATCTTGATAACTGAAATTACCAAACTAAAAAATGCCGGGATGAAACATTAATGAAACACATTTCATGTAGTGGTACTAATTTCAATTAACACAAATTATTAATCACTACATATATACAATAAAGTTAACACAATGGCTTTGTTACATCGGTATTAGGAGAAAATTGCATGGAAGATTGCCAGAACTTTGTTCCAATGCAGCTTCTCTTTTGGTTTCTGACAACTTTCCGACATACTTCCAAAACAATGCCCACAGTCTTTGTTTGAGATGTTATACTGTTTATTAGTATACTCCAACAAAACTAGTTTTTTCTTTTTTTACTCTTATCATCCTTCTAGCGTTATTCCCAGTTGTGGCCAAAAGGAGCCCGGGGTCCGCTTTGATACCTAATCCCAAGATTTGGCATAGGCATATAGTATTTGTGACTAATAAAAATGCAAAATTTCGAAAATCTCTCGATTTCCAATTGAATATGGACATTTATTGATGCAGACATGACATAAAGTTATAACAGGAAGGAAAACAATCACAAAAGTAGAACTTTCCTTCAGAAATAAAAAGGGAACTATAAATTTTGTTAGTTCGAAGGCCAAAAGCCTGTTATATAATTTAATAGAGTTTATTATTATTATTATTTGTGCTAGGTCTTGAAGAAAGAATATGACAATTAATTTGTTAACTTTGATCATCTGTTGTGTTCGGATAATAGAACAAAGTTATCAAATCAACATAACTGAAACATACTGTAATGTTTACAATCATTTTATCAGCCTTTGGTATTGATAAAAGAATCTATTCCATTGAGCAGTAGGTATGTACATTACAAACAACACAAAATAAAGTAGATATATAGTAATATTAACAATGTGGTATGCCTTGCATTATGAAATATTTTCATATGACTTCCACTGGTCTGAACTATGTTTTTGACTACTTTTTATTACCAGAACAAGATCTGACCATGTCGGATGGTGATGTTTTTTTAGGTTCTTCTGCTAATTAGAAGAACAATGAATCTTATGCAAAGTGTTTGATGTTTGATGATTTCATGTATGAGATGTACCAAATACTAAGCAATAAATAATAGAAGGTATAATTCATTAGCTATACATGTATTCATTCAACAATTAATAGTATTGTTGCCAATTTGATTTAGCACTTAACATTCAAAAAATTGCTGTTCCAAGGAGGATGAGGTTCATTAAAACAATGGCACACAATGTGTAAAGAATAATAAAAGCATTGTCAGGGCCACATGGAATACCAGTAGTAATTTATTATGAGGCAACTACAGGAATCCAACTAATTAACACACTTAATTCATGCTGTTAAATAATCCGAGTGGCCTTGTGATCAAATCCATACTGGCACCTTCCTTTCACAAGACCTCCAAATTTAAAAAGAATAAAAAAAGTAAATTAAAAAAGAAAGGGTGATAACCGGCGCGAAATAACGTAATAAAAATCGTACCTTTTCGAGCTCCTTTTCAATTTCTGCCGCTCGGATGACCAGTGGGCCGCGAACAGCATATTCCAACTTCACAATATTAGGGTTGATGTTATCTTCCGTGATAGCCTTTGACGCCATCCTGTGTTGTATGAATATGAACTGCTTCTTCGACAATGATACACTAGCAGTCTCTAACCGTGCCGCCGCGCCGGCCAACAATCGACTGTAGCTTATCATTTTCAACCCCGACATGGTTGGCTGCAATCAGTCACACTACTTAAAACACGTCACTGCCAAAACACTTCGCACAACTTGTTAACACTGCTTGTAAAATTATGAAATAATTTACACCACTAATTTCATTATTTATCTTAAGTTCCAGAATAGGTTTCAATTAGACTACGCGAAGGACGCAAAGACGGCCAACAGAGGACCAACACCAACACGGTATTTTATCGATCGATATTGCTTGATACGTTCGCTTGCGAGTCTGATTACAAAAAGACTAGAAGATGTCGGAATAATTGTAATAAATTACTTCATTTAATTCATGTCTTATCAAGAGTCAAGTTCGAAGGTTATGTTATCTGATTAGTGATTACACGAATAATACTTGAAATAACAAGGGCCGGAATGCAGTAAAGCAAGCGATAAACTAATTAGGACAAGTTTAGAATAAAAAGACATGATTTAAACTACAAAAAGTTAAAAAATAACTACTTGCGCTGTTACGTAAATTATGTAATTTGAAGAAATGAAATGAATGTATGTAGTGAATGCATTGTTTATTTTTGTTATTTGGCAAGTTGGCAATATCTGAAACCTGAAAATGAACGCGGGAATGTAAGAATGTCACGCACGTCTTTTACAATGACATGGCAACATTGATACATCAGCTGTTTTTGACGCAGAGGCCCTACCGCGAAACGAAATCCGAAATTCGTTCGTGTATCGTTCGTGCGACAGACGGAGCCACCCGAACGAAGTTCGTTTTCACTTCCCGGTAGACCCTCATGGGCCATCCACATTAAGTGATTTGTCAGCCCCAATTCATCAGAATCTGACTAATTGCTATAGTGTGGATGCATGTTCCAACCGTCAAACGAGTTGTACAGACTAATTGCATGAAAATCACAATTTGGACCATGGAATTTGCATGATCTGCCAAGATTTTTTTTCTCACAAATTTCATACAAATAAATTTAAACGATAATTTAAAAATATATGCTAAAGAACATTGTATTAATATTTTACACTGTAATTTTGTATTTTTTTTAAAACCGGTGTTTTGCAAGTACATTTTCATTCAGTGTGGCCATTTAACAGTATGAAAGCGAAAATTGCCGCATTCAAACGGTCCTGCGAAGCGGACTGCAAGATTGTTACTAATCGATGAGATAGAGCGAGACAGTACGTCGATCATGAGGTGGCCGTGACATACTCTCGATTTTTGTGTGCTGCATGGCTATTACGCGACGGCGCGCGAGATCTCTCAATTTTTCTCGCACTATCCGTCTCTCTCTTATTAGAACATGCGAGAGAAATCGAGAGTATGTCGCGGCTGTGTGTTAGACGTGCTGTCTTGCCCTATCTCATCGGTTAGTAACAATCTTGCAGTCCGCTTCGCAGGACCGTTTGAATGCGCCAATTTTCGCTTTCCTTCTGTTAACTGGCCACACTGAATGAAATTGTAGTTGCAGTTGTTAGGTGTGTACGCTACACCCAATTTTGACTTCGACATGTTGTACTGACAAATTGGGGTTTAATCACATAATGTGGATAGCGCATCAGACTTGCATAATGGTGGGTACACACTGAGCAAACGAACGACCAACGAACGCGAAGCATTGATACATCAGCTGTTTTTGACGCAGAGGCCCTACCGCGAAACGAAATCCGAAATTCGTTCGTGTATCTGTGGGGCTACCGCGAAACGAAAACGAACTTCGTTCGTATACCTCCCTCTCCGTCGCGCTTGCTAGTTCGAGCGACAAAGACGGAGATACACGAACGAAGTTCGTTTTCGTTTCGCGGTAGCCCTTCTGTTCGTGCGACAGATACGGAGCCACCCGAACGAAGTTCGTTTTCACTTCCCGGTAGCCCCTCAGACTTCACATAATGGTGGGTACACACTGAGCAAACGAACGACCAACGAACGCGAAGCATGTGACAGCTATTTGTTCCGTTTTTTTTTGTTAAAGAATAATTATTTTACAACTCGATGTTATTTGATTACATAATTGCAATTTGTACAGAAGCGTCTTGAGAAAAATTCGTTTAATATTCGGCAGTTGAACCGAATAACGAACAATAAATAAATGAGCCGAATAAAGTATAATTATGCCGAATTTAGTTGAGGGCCAGATGCCTAGACTGCTAGATGGAGCATACAAATGGCTGCACTCTTGCAACAACATCTGCACGAGGCCATGCATAAAGCGGGTGATAGCTGGATTAGCTGGAGCCTTTTAAGAAGTCTGGTTAACAAGAAGAGGACTCCTCATCACTGAGGGAACGACTGATGATGATGATACCGAATACCAAATGATTACTAAATATTCAGCGCACCTCTAATGAAAACCGTGGATCCTGGAGGTTCTAAATGAGCAAATACTATGATAAATGTTTCGCACATAAAGTAGGTAAGTAAGTAAAGTTTTCTTACCCCCGTGACGAATCATCTTGGCTATTATTAAATTAAAAGATGAGTAGGTATGATGGTTCTATAATATGTTCAAATAATAGTAGAAATTGATTAAAAATAACAGAAATTATTTGCAACAATGGACCCACAAATTAATAAGAATGGACCTATTTGTAACGTGAAGCTGCTGACATTTGGCGTTCTGACATCACTTCACCTATACTGATGACTGAAGTGATTTTGGTCCACGGAGTTAGAAGTTGAATTTTGAAACTTCCGCTATAATTGTCAATACTACACGGGCCGATATCGGCAGGACTGCATGCAGAGCCCCTACCGAGAAACGAAAACGAATTTAGTTCGTGTATATCCATCTCTGTTGCACTTGCTAGTTCGAGCGACAGAGAGGGAGATATTCGAACGAAGTTCGTTTTCACTTCGCGGTAGCCCCTCAGGCCGCCGCCTGATTCGGCCCGTGTAGATACATGTCGGAAGTACGGCGGCCAACCAAATCAAGATCACTCCGTACTAGATTTTCTGACACCTTGCTTGGCTGTCCTGCCGCTTCGGCCTGCGTGGCGTCTCCTTATGTATATGAAACCGCAAGCTATCAACTTGGCAACACTAAGTTGATCTCAGACACGATATGTCAACTTCAAACGTCAAAACAAGGTCGCTGTCTGTCAATGTCAGTTCAGTTCCCAGTGTCTTGCCAGTGTAGTGTCATCATGTCATATGTCATGTCATCTTTCGTTTCGCATCTTTCGCCTTGATTTCATACCTACAGTATTTCTAAAAGTTTGATAATTTTTTGATATACTTAAAAAGCTCTTCAGGATAAATACTTCCTGTTATAGAACATTGTGTCAACTAATATTACTGTTTATTACCAAAAGTTAGATTAATTAGAATAGCAATAAAGCAAATAGGTTGTTCTACAACTTGTCCAGAAGTTACTTTGGACTTAGAACTACCTTCTTAAGAAAGATCTTCTTCAAATTAGGGAGCTATATCCAGTGCATACAGTTTGTGGAGAGAAGACAAACTCAGACTAACAAAAGAACCAAGTTGGCAAATTCAGATGAGTAACCAACTGCCAGACCAGAGAAAGAGTAACTGCCGGAACAAGCAAGTCTCGTGCCATTGGGACATGGTTTAGTGAGGGCCTGACATATCACCAAACAAGAAAGGAACTCGCTTATCATGATGATCTGGTAGAGTCAACCAGGACTTAAAAGCAATGTTATATTCACTGACAGCAGGAGCTGCTTGCAGGACTTAGAGACCAATCCGTTTAAAGCCTAAAATAAGTCCCCTCTAATTCTGGACATTAAAGAAAAATATACGCGTTGACTTGAGAACCTTCTCCGTTTTTTTTCGTCGGTTAAAAAACTTAAAATATGATTTTTTTTTGAGAGCATCATTTTATAAGCCTAAATTAATTCTCATCTAATTCTGGACATTAAAAAAAAATTTTAAAATGTGAGATCTGGTGCCTTCACATTTTTCTCGGGTGGATCCGAAGTCATTGTGGCATCTGCGGCCATGATTGCGCGGACACGTGGGCAGAACAGGCAATTGAGGGACACAACTCCATAACAAATTCTTTTCTTCTGACCTACTGATCTGTGCTCAAACCGGCTTGTCTGACTCGTGGCAAAACCTGTGGGATGCGCCCAGAATACATACAGGAAGTTATCACGGTCGCATTCAACCTTGGCTTCGCTGCAAATCTTGGTTTTTTAATTTCGGAGTGCCCCCAAGTGGGCTACATCAACCGTCTGCCTCCTTCAATTCGGTCATAACTGCACTCTGATGTTCTACAATCAGAGTGGGATAAATCTGTGTGAATTTGAGCTCGATGAAGATTCGTTGGATCACATATTTTTCAACGGTCCCAGGTTTAGTTACTCACTGTACGACGTATTACCAAACAACATCACACGTCTTATAAATTTATACGCCCTTATTTTGTTCAATGGACTCTCCCTTAGTTCTTTTAAAATATATTCAATTACACAACATTTTTCCACATTGTCCTAAGGCTACTACTTAATACGCGCTCTTCGCGTCATCTTCGCGTTACATGCCGCGGAGATATATACTGAGCCTTCCATGCCTCGTTGTGCGACTTTAAGCCCATCAATTTAGTGCTCAGTTTTTCTTATTTATTTGGGGTGACCGCTTGTCGGTTGGAAAAAGCCTCCTCAAGCCTTCTCCATTTGTGTCTGTCTCTGGCAACCCTGCTCCAAGTGACACCAGCAACTTGTCATCCCATCTTTTGAACTGCCTTTCTTGAAAACAAACAAACAATGTAGACGAAATAAAAATAAACATAATTTTACCGATTGGTTATACAACCAAACCACCATAAACCATATTGTGACGCATATGAGAAATTAATAAATGCATAAAAATGTGTGTATATAATTGAATAATAGACCAAGAAATAAAGCGTAACCTAGACATAATTCGATAACTGTAATTTTCTTTTTCTATGTTATGAAGTATGGTTAGTTACAGTTAAAATAAAACGAATTAAACATTTTAAGGCTGCGCGTCATTATAAAAAAAACGAAATACTAGATTTTAAACATATTTTGATTTTATAAGTACATCATAATAAATAACTTTGTAAAGGTACCTGTATTATGATATGACGCTTGCATTCCAGTTAAAGAACACTAAATTAAACTAATTCATCAATTGGGACTATCATTAATAAAGAAGGTTCAATAAGCGACACATTTTCTGGCAAATCTTACCAGAAATAATAGATAACTGTAATTCAACAACTTATTCTGAATAGAATATAATGTATGTTGATAAATTATCAAAAATTAAACTGATTCTCTTTGCGTATATGCAAAATCTCAAATATTGGTCATTTTTGGAAAACCAAAATACATAACTACTTCAAAAGTGTTTAGTTTATGCCATTAATATATTATTAGTACTATAAGAAACAACTTAAGCAAAAAAAAAACCACGTTAAACTAATAAATTGATATTTTTTCTTACTTACGTTTCAATATGAACGTTATTTCTTGCACCATAAGGTCGTCATTTCTTTGTGCCTCAACTCCCGACCGTGCTGTCGCGAGTCGCGACTCGCGAGCGATTCTAGTACCTATTCATCTCGGCAACCTATCAATTTCAAAATAATTTTCCTAGAAAGTTTTTATAAATTTCTACATTCGAGATTTTTTTCATATTTTTAAAACTTATGGTTCAAAAGTTAGAGGGGGGGGGACACATTTTTTTTAAATTCTGGAGCGATTATATTAGCGTGTATTTTCAATTTGTTAAGCGTGCCATTAACATGTTTAATTTTGATGAAAACATGATTATAGTACACAAAAAGCTATCATTAAACAAAAATTTCACGGTTACGATTTTTAACTACTGAGAAATATAGTATTATTGAAACCGTTAATTTAAATGTTTAATTTTAGACTTAAATATCTAAAAAGACGCAATATAGCCTAAACAGATACAAAAATCATGGTTATTATTTGGGCTTATCTAGATATTGAGGTCAGATGAAAACTATGAAAAATAACGTAGATGCAAATTTTGTTTCAGTTTAATTTTGCTATTAAGTTATCGCATTCGAATGCACCACAAAATTATACTAACAAGGTATTTGGTTACCTATTTTCCTTTTAGGACAAAGTTAGGAAGTGTACGATATTCATGTTTTTTTTTTAATACAGTTACGACCGCGGATTTTTTACATAATATATCTAATTTATATTTGGTACTTAATAATAATATCCAATAAAATAATAAAAACAACGAGTTATCGAATTATGTCTAGGTTACGCTTTATTTCTTGGTCTATAAACAATTAATTACTGTGTTTTATTTTCACTATATGAATATCCGAAAATTACCCAAAACCGAATCACGGCAGCCCGATCCACAACCGTTGTCCTACCCCATGAGTGAATGTAGAAAGCCGGAGGTTTAGAGGCAGGAAACGAAAAAACCTATACCCAAACACATGCCCAAAACCCGGTATGCACATGTTCGAACTAAACGGCTGCCTGGCATCGTTTTGACACCCCACACAATGGACGGCATCTATTGGGGCCATTTTGTGGCGCTACTTAGACTTCTATGTCTGTTTTTTCTTTCGCTGCTTGGAGGGAGATCAGCCCTCGTGACGAGCGCGAAACTGCGGAAGCTCGCTTGAGTGACCATGCAATGCTTTGTCACGTGAGGACAAACTTCTGCACGCGCAACACGGTTGCTATTTTATCACTTATCGTTGTGGATAAGACATCCGTCACTCTCGCACTCACATGCTTGTCAGAACGTGACGGATGTCTTATCCACAGCGATAAGTGATAAAATGGCAACCGTGCTACGCCTTCTGTAGGGACGTAGTACCATCATTTATTGTGATAAGGGCGACAAGGCTGGTCTCGTGCCACGCGGAGTCCCCCTCCCCAACATCGATGGTCCATAATGGATTTTTTTAGATTTCATCTCAATTGGTTCAGCGGTGTAAGCGTGAAAGGTAACAGACTGAAAGAGTTATTTTTCTCGTTTATTTGAAGAATCAAAAGAATTCAATGAATTATTTTTTTTTTTTTTTGATGAATTTTTCAGATGAATTTGTATTGTACCCATGCATGTTGAACTCAGGTCATCAAATAAAACAATAATCACATTCATAATGGTATAATTGAATTGACAAAATATAATTAAAAAGTATATATTTATACAATTATTCTAGTAGCCATGGTTTTAACCAAGTTTTAACAGTTGACAGAGGGCATACTGTGTAGTGTGAAAGAAAAAGTATAGGTACTTATATTGCATCACACCTATAGTCATCAATTGACTAGTTTAGGTAATCTCTAAGACGAAGTAATCGTAAGTTGGTCCAACTTACGATTACAGACTGTTCATCCGCAGCAAAAGTAGCTTATTACATCTCTGATTGACATTCGCCCTAATGCTTTGATTTAGACTAGTCAGCACCAAATAATACGTGTCATCATGCAACTTAGAACGTAAAAAAAATCTACTAAGCGTATTTTTTGGCGAATTTCTCATGGAAACCCTTGAATATGCTGAGCATCTCTTCCAGCATCTCCTTTTGTGGTAGAATGGTCGTTCGGAAGTGGTAGGTCCCTGGACGTTGTCGGAACCCGGAGCCGGCTACGACGCAAATTCCTGCGAATCATATCACTGTTCAACACGTTCACAGTCCGGTGCCCCATACCTACATGGGTCACGACGAACTAACTCCACAAGTCCGTGCCCCGTATACATGGGTCACTATAGCCGACCAGGTAAACACTCATACCTATCACTACAGTAATTGAAAATCACTAAAATATGGCATTATCTTAGTGAAATTTTAATCATAGAATTAATTTAAGTAAGAGATTATTATTTATTTTGATAAAATTAAACCGAAAAATACGGACGCCCGCCATCGCCATGATATGTTAAACACTAATCAGAGCGCATGACGTCACACTTGTATAAACAAATACCCATAACGGCCATTACTACAGATTACAGAGAAAACTTACGTACTGAACGAATAGTAAGACAGGGATAGAACCATGTTATCTGACAGGTCTTCATATGTCATTGTCTCCGCTTTCTCGCTCGCACGGCTGCGCAAGACTTGGAGCATCTAGGTAGCATAAAGGTTATCGTTCTGTTTATACAAACGTTACGTCACTCGGGACGCCATGACACTGACAATCGTTTTAGCGCCAATTTGAAATTTAAAAACTAAAATTATTGTGTATGTAAATAATAAATCGACGCGGATTGTGAAACAAAGTTTATTAGTATTGAGTCTTAATACAAAATGGCACTGGCTAGGTTAAAACACAACAAAAAACACTATATGAAGTTATTATCAGTAACTCTACACACAGAAACTAATTAGCCCCGGCTATAGGCTCAGTATCAATAGGTAAACAGGTAATTATTAGGTTTAAACAGTGTTAAAATCATAGGGATGCGCGTCGGTACCTAGCTCAGCGATAGACTGATTGGCGGAAGGCGGCAGCGCGCGACATTTGGGCGGGCGCTGCACGAATGTCAACCTTAAGGGCTTCTATGCCGCGAAGTTTAAATAGCGGCCGTTGGGTCTCTTGGCGCGCGTGGAACGGCGAGTAGGAGAAGTATTTACGTTATACTCCCCCTCTAGTGTAGGAGAACGCCCTCGTTCCTGGACTAGCTTGTTTTGCTTCTCCTTCGGTCGTCCACGACGTCGCTTCGGTATAACAGGAGCCGGCACGGTGTCAGGCCCCGAGTTTGTATTAATATATGGTGTCAAATCCTGAACGTGGTACTTCCCTAACGTCTCGTCAGGCTTCGTTACGGGAGCAATAATAAAAGTAGTGGGACTAACCTTCTTCGTTATTATGTACGGACCATCGCGCTTAGGTACGAACTTAGCACTTATACCTTTCTTAGCATTACTCAAAACATGCGACTTGAGGAACACCTGATGGCCGACATCGTACACGGGAGCTGGACGGCGAGATTGGTCAGCCGTGTCCTTGGACTTGTCCTGCTGTGTCTCAACACGTTCCCGCACCGCAGATAAGGAACTGATGAACGAGCGGAGGTAAGGAGTGATTTGTGGCACGAAGTTCTCTTTATCTAATATTGCTCGCAAATCATGGCGAAGCTCAGTGGGTGACCGCATCTCTCGTGCATACATTAGATAAGCTGGAGTTACACCAGTTGTGCGGCAAACGGCGCTGTTCATTGCAAATCTGATGACTGCTAACTTGGTTGGTCAGGAGGTGTGCTCATTCTCTACCAGTTGGCCGAGCTGAGTCTTTAAATCCCTGTTTTTTCGTTCGGCGGGATTTGCCTCAGGATGGTACAGTGGGATCAGACTCTGTTTGATTCCCAAAATAAACATGCATTGCTGCATAACAGCTCCAACAAACTGTACGCCGTTGTCCGATACTACTCGACGCGGGAAGCCGTATCTAAGGAAGTACTCTTCGATGAGGGTACGAGCACATACTTCTGCGGTAGCTTCCTGGAGAGCATATAGTTCCACCCAGCGGGTAGCTGTATCCTCCACCAGTAGGATCCATCGTTCACCACGTTCGCCTTCAGGTAACGGTCCAAACAAATCTATGGCGATTACCTCGTTACGTTGGTTAAGAACGGGTGTCTGGAGAAGGCCTGGTGGTTTCTCGTTTGTAGATTTATATCGTTGACAATCGATGCAACTTTTGACATATTCTGTTATAACTCTCCTCATCCCTGGAAAGTAGTACAGCTGAGCAACTTTATAGTACGTGCGATCAAATCCAGGATGTCCTGCTATCGGGGAGTTATGGCAGTCTTTCAGGATCTCTGCTCTGAGACTGATGGGAATAACAAGCTGTGGAGTCTCACTGTCTGAATCGGGATTATAGCGATATAGTACTCCCTGCTCCATCAAGTATCCACGCTCCGTCCACCGTCGAGCTGCCACCTCGTCTGCACCTTCAACTTCCTTGACAATCTTCTCCACTTCGGGGTCGGCGAGTTGTTCTTTTCGCAACTCTACAGGATCCTTTGTTGGCAGGTCTACCACTACCGTGCAGATGCCGCAGTCTTCACGAGAATCCTCGGAGCAGTTTGGTCTACTCAGTGTGTCAGCTACCACGTTAACCTTCCCGGGAGTGTACTGAAACTGTATATCAAATGATTGCAGTTTTAGCGCCCACCTTACTAAGCGTCCGGTTGGGGATTTCAAGGTCAAAAGCCAACGAAGTGGTTGATGATCACTGCCGATTATAACGGGATGCCCATCTAAATAACACCTGAATCGCTCAACGGCCCATATCACCGCAAGGGCTTCCCTCTCGGTAGTAGAATAATGCCGTTCGGCGGAGTTCAACAAGCGGCTGGCATATTCAATAGGCTGCTCGTCTTTACCCTCCCCCTGCAGGAGTACCGCACCGAGAGCGTAACTGCTAGCGTCAGTACGTAAAACGAACGGACGTGAGAAGTCTGCTTGAATTAAGATAGGGGCGGTGGTTAGTAGGTGCTTCAGTTCTTTGAATGCCACTGCTTGATTGGGACCCCAAGTCCAGTTTTGGTCTTTTCTCGTCAGCTTGGTTAATGGTTCTGATACCTTCGAGAAGTTGGGTATAAATTTTCGGAACCAGGAGCAGGTCTGTAGAAATGTACGCAGATGTTTGAGGTTGTTTGGCTCCTTCATCTCCAAAACAGCCTGGACCTTGGCCTGATCTGTCGAGACGCCCTGCTGCGTTATTATGTGCCCTAGGTACTTGACACTTTCCCTTGCAAAAACACATTTCTCACGATTGGCGCAGAGGTTGAACTCTCGAAGACGGCTGAATACGGCCTGAAGGTCATTTAGATGCTGTTCGAAACCTTCAGAGATTATCAAAAGGTCATCAAGGTACGCGAGAAGTGTCACGTTCGACAGGGACGAACACGTGCGTAGCCGGTCTATCAGACGCTGGAAAGTCGCAGGAGCGTTCTTTAACCCAAAAGGCATGCGCTTAAAGCGGTATGTGCCAAATGGACTCACGAACGAAGTTTTGTCTCGGTCCTGCTCATGCACTCCCACTTGCCAATATCCCGACCTAAGGTCTAAGGTGCTCATGAAGCAATTCCTCTTCGTTGATTGGAGCAATTCGTCTATCAGCGGCATAGGGTAGTTGTCCGTTTTAGTCACAGCATTAAGGCGCCGGTAATCTACGCAGAAACGGATGCTACCATTTGGTTTTGGTACCAGGAGTGCCGGAGAGCCCCAAGCCGATTCACACTCTTCTATGACGTCTTCTTTGAGCATTTTGTCGATTTCTTGGCGCATCAGCTCCTTCTTGGCAGGAGTCAAACGATACGGAGGCACAGATATAGGTAAATGGTCACCTGTGTCAATACGGTGCTCAGCATAGGGTGTTGGTGCTCCCCCTGGCTGGAAAATGTCCGCATTGTCTGACAAGACACGCGCCAGCATGTTTCGGTCAAGTGGTATAAGCTGAGAGCCTTCGTCAACTCGCAGAACATCAGCTGCGGCGCAGGTTAGGTTCTGAGTGACGTCACGTTCGAAACGAAGTTGAAACTCACGATGCTGACTGTCGTCTGAAAAACGCCATAACCCGCGGGAGAAATCGATGGAAACCCCAGCAGTGACTAAAAAGTCAATACCTAGGAGTGTTTCATTCCCGCTGGCCTCTGGAAGTATTATGAACGGGGCTCGAATATTCTTACCCTCTAGACTCACTTCTAAGGTGGTAGTAAGAACATCGACTTCACGCGGGTGACCGTCGGCGAGCTTAATAAGTTTTCGTGCCGGTTGGAGAGAGTGACCCTTGCGAAGAAGAAGCATGTACAGAGTATAACCCGCAATACAATGTTTCGCTCCCGTATCAATAAGCGCCGTGCCACGCGAACCCAGAATTTGTATGTCAAAAATAGGTCGATTAACCCGACGTAACACGCATTCAGAGCTGGTACCGGCGCGCGAGGAGGGAACTTTACGTTCGACATTATTATTTGCATTAGATTCGACATCAGTATTATTATTACTACACGAGTAAATTTCTTTTTCAAACACATTTAACAAATCCATTTCCGTTATAAAATTACTATTATTATTATTACACATGGGTGCAACGGGTACACTAGAAATATTTACATCAGCTGTTACAGTGTAAACATCGTTTTCTACATAGCCAGTATTCATCTCGTCATCGGCAGTTACGTTATTAAAACTATAAAAGCATTGTTCCGCATTACACTTCGAACAATTATCGCGCGTAACGTTTTTGGCACCACACTTGTAACACGACACTGGATTAGTAAGCAAGTTTGACTCACCCCTGTCCGCCAACTTACGACACTGGTCACGATCGTGTCCGTAGTTCTTACAGTATACGCAGAACGAGCGCGCTCGACTCGGCGCGGCAATCGGCGCAGGTGTCGGTGGGCCGCGCGTGGCCTGTGCGCCGGACGGTGTAGGCATCGCCGCGCCGCGTGCGAACGGCGCGCCCGGCGGCGGCGTGAAACGTACACTCGATGCGCTGCGCTGATATTGCGCAAGCGATGGTAGCGGCGGCGGCGGCGGCGGCGGTTGCGGCGGCGGCGTTGAGGCGCTCGGCGTACTGGCGTAAATGGGCGGCGCTCGCGCGCGAGAAAACGGGGCGTTGCGTGAAGATGTTTTCGCGAATTCTGGAACGCTCGGTGATGACTGGGATGCGCTTTGCTTTTTAGCGTTACGGGCACTGACGGAATCTTCAATTTTATGGGCTTTTGTTAGCAATTCTTTAAATGAGGAGAACTCTTCTCGCCTTAATGCCTTGGTTACTTTGATATTAAGCAAACTATATATCATATCCAACTGCGCTTTTATGGATAAATCACTCGGCGGTAGACGGGCTAGCAGGGCGCGGCTTCTAGCGACGAATATATCGGTCCGTTCATCGACACCCTGTTCCGAACTGAATAATTCCCTATATATAGTGGACTCTGAGCGGCGGTCGCCATAAGCGTCGCGTAGGTATGTAAGCGCTTCGTGCCATGTCGTGACCTCGGCGCGCACACTTTGCCACCAAGTCGCGGCTTCATTGGTGAGTAACATCGACATACCTTTCAGAGCGATTTCGTCTGAGACATTAGCGGCTTCTTTAAATGATTCAATCGCGTCTATAAATGCATCAATGTTATCGGAGTGACCCGCGTAGCGAGATGTACAGGTCGCGAAGGTGCCGGCCGGCGGTGGAGCCTCGCCCGCTGAGGAGCTCGGCGACGCGCTGGGCCGCCGGGCGGGGGAAGACGACCTTGTCGTCAACTGCTCCAACCGTTCGAAGACACGGTCACACATTTGCGATTGCGACTGCTGTATTGTCTCCAATAAAAAGGCGAAATTTGCTTGAGACATTGAGATGTTCTCATCTTCATCACGAACATCGAGGTCGTTCACTCTCTGCCGTGTATTACGCGACATTATAACTAATAACTATATCCGTTTTCACTTTTAAACACTAATACTTGTTCACTTAGTCACTTAGGCATTCTGCCCGCACTTGGGACGCCATTTATTGTGTATGTAAATAATAAATCGACGCGGATTGTGAAACAAAGTTTATTAGTATTGAGTCTTAATACAAAATGGCACTGGCTAGGTTAAAACACAACAAAAAACACTATATGAAGTTATTATCAGTAACTCTACACACAGAAACTAATTAGCCCCGGCTATAGGCTCAGTATCAATAGGTAAACAGGTAATTATTATGTTTAAACAGTGTTAAAATCATAGGGATGCGCGTCGGTACCTAGCTCAGCGATAGACTGATTGGCGGAAGGCGGCAGCGCGCGACATTTGGGCGGGCGCTGCACGAATGTCAACCTTAAGGGCTTCTATGCCGCGAAGTTTAAAAAGCGGCCGTTGGGTCTCTTGGCGCGCGTGGAACGGCGAGTAGGAGAAGTATTTACGTTAAAATGCATTTTTTTCCTACTTAACTGTTATATTCTCTTGAAAAATCTTATTCGTTGTAGGTACATAATAATTCTAAACATTATAGAACAGTTTTTCAAAATGTGTCATCATGCCTATTATAGTTCTTCCATACATTTAGGATAGTAGCAATCATTAGCTATCAATTAACTCTTAATTTGGTGTTTTTTTTCGAGATTTCATGGTTAGCCCCACAGTAAAAGTTGCTCAGTGTGACCCTCCCATCACCCCGTAGCACTTCAGATCACGACTTAAATATCACCTTGTATATTGTAATAATCCGAGTGCGTACCTGGTCGTTTCATAGTGACCCAAACGTGGAGCCCGGACGTGTGATGAAAGTAATTTGCTTGGACGTCCAAGAAAATTTAAACATTTTGTATGGGGAGACTGTGAACGTGTATTAAGGGTCATCATTATATCAGCCAAAATATGTTCACTGCTGGACATAGGCCCCGCACCCAGCGGACTCTCGTGACATTTACCAGGTCATCAGTGGTGCACATGCCGTGATCTTAAATTTGTCGAACTGACCAACGTACAACTTTTTTGAACAAGCTATCCAACGATACCACACACTATGGGTTAAACGAGAAAAAAAAATACATCCCCACTTTAGGTGTAGGGGAAGTGCCTACCTAGTTAGGAACCCAAAAAAATATTTTTCAAGATTTCATTCTTCTGTTTCGTCGGCGTGATTAATTTATACCCATGCCGAATTACAGTTTCTCGTAGTAATGGTTACTGAGCTAAGCCGAAGACGGACGGACGGACAGACGGCTAGACGGACATGGCGAAACTAAAAGGGTTCCTTGTTGACTACGGAATCCTAAAAATTAAGTCAGAGAGTTCCTAATACAAAATCTCATCGCAGTCGGATCCTGTAAGCTTGAACAGACTGGCAAACAACGTCACTATCGCATTTATAATATTGGTTTGGACATGACGAATAGTAAGTACCTACAGGCCCCTATTTCACCACCTTGACAATTCTCACCAAACTATGACAATTCTCCGTACATTGCTGGCTCCAGAAATAAGCTAGCAACCACCTCAAGTTATAGAACAAGCAATGTGTGGTGAATTGTCAGTGTCAGGTGACAATTGTCAAGTTGGTGAAATAGGGGCCTGAACGTCTCCTACCTGTTTCCTCGAGCAAGGCGAATGCGTAGAAGACATCTGCAGGCTTTCCGTCTGCCTTGGCCGCCTCGATCGCCTTTGGCGGCAGCTGGATGCGAGGGAATGCATACATCGCGCCCTGAAATATAAACATGTTTGACAGCAGCAAACACTACTAAGTACCCGTGAATGTGGATAGAACAGATCATAGAACTAGTGGGAATAGACCGACTTGAGTTGCACCTCTATTGAGAACAAACTGCAGTAAGCAATACCTGAACTGTGTTACACTTGAACCCGTCCATAGCGTTAAAGGCGTCGACCACCATTTTAGCGCGCATTTTCAAGGAGTCCAACACTTTCGTTTTCTCTTTGATCCAGAGATCGTACGAAGGGTCGCCTTCTCTTGGCGGCGCAGCCTGAAAAACAAATACTTAAATAAATATAAGGTGATCCCTAAAATAATACACGAATCGAACAAGATTTATTTAATAACTTTAAACACTAAAATGATCTCAGAAACCAATATTCCTCGTCACACAAATATTTGCCCTTACCCGGGACCTTCAGCTTCGTAGGCAGTGTTAGTAGGTACGTAGTAATAGTAGTTAAAGTGATATTGACTTATGCCGGTTCCCCATAATCAATCCACAGATAATTTTCCTTACCAGCAGTTACATTTTGACAGATTACCCGTAGAAAATGTGTCAAAATGTAACTGTTGGTACCTAAGGAAAACTATCGGTGGATTGATTATTGGGAACCGGCCCTAGTCATTTATTACTTTTGTAAATTAATCAATTGTGTCCCCAGGTGACTGGGTACATGGTTCGCAAGTTTTCGCTACGAAAAAAACCCTACGGCTCGAAGGAAGATGTTCAAACTCACAACTGTATCCGTCGCGATCTGTCCAAGTACAGTCGGACATAGGTTAGCAGACATTGCCTGGAACATAATCACAACATGTTAAACATATAGGTACACATAAATGATAAATTCAAATGCATCTAAGTCCCGCAGGTTAGTGTAGAACGGTTCCAAACCTATAGGGGTAATCCTAATTACCGCCGTGGGACGCCGTTCTTTGAGGTTAACAGAGAAGGTATATTTTAAAATGGAAGACTAATAAATATGAGATGATATTAGAGGACAATCTCGCACAACTTAATTGGTGGGGCACATTGCATGTAGAACCCTTGGGGCGGAAAGGTTCTCGAGTGGAGACCACGTTCTTGCAGGCGTAGCGTGGGTGGACCCCCCACAATGAAGACTCTGATAAAGGCCGCGGGAGTCCGCTGGATGCGGGTGGCTCAGGACCGATGGTTGTGGCACTCTTTGGGGGAGGCCTATGTCCAGCAGTGGACGTCTTTCGGCTGATATGATGATGATGTCTATCACAATCGACATCTAAGTATAGGCACATTACATGCCGATCAATGAGAGGCCACTATGACAGCTCTAAAATGCCACGTCAATTCCGGTCTCTGCTGATGGCCATGGACGAAGCTACTTAAACTTCTTTGGTATTAAAGATCTCACCTTATACAGGTGCGCTTGCACTTCTGGCACGAAGTTGACGAGCTCCATCCAGCCACCACGTAACCCGCACTCGCCCATGTACCCCTTGCTGATCGTCATGAACGAAGCTATTTCTATCTCGTTAGTGTACGGGTCACCCATTTCTCTCAGCACCTACCACAGTACACATTGAATATATATTTGTCTATACTTAATTCAGACAGATCAGCAAAATTGACTCTTTGCCTAAGAACGGCCTCCTAGATCACATTAGATTAGCAGTGGTCGCAGTGAGCAAGAGCTTTCATAATCGGAACAGCCATTACCCGAATAATAAATAAATTACTGCCTCTTAATTATTCTTTCATTCAACCGTCTTCAATGATATGTGAATATCGAGTTGTAAGTATAATGCGGTGGCTTCTTCGATTAAACAATCTATATCGTGATAAAGGTAGATTGTTGATTCAATCAAGAGTCGGATAGTTGCCGAATTCGATCTGCGCAATTTTAAACCAGTGTTATGAGTAGGTAACCATTAGCTGGGCGAGGCAGCGGAGCGGTGTACGAGGACAAAACCACCAATGGCAAGAGCTACGTGAGCGAGGCTAGAAATGCTAGTGCTGGCTTTTGCCTCGCATACCTCCCCGCTATAGGGCGGTCTCGTGTACTGCTTGACACTCTTGAAAGTCATCAATGGTTATTGCAGTGAGTCTCTTTGTGCTTGACCTCGCACAGCCCGGGTGGATACTGACACTTCCGGTTACTTTAGAGTTTCATTTGAATTTATGCCATAGTTTGAGAGACCACACACGACGCGACCGGTTTGAAACGCTGTAAAAAGGTTTTAAAATGGTCGCGTCACATGTAGCCTCCCAAAGGAGTCTATGGCATTAAGCTCAAATGAAGCTCAAAAGTAACTAAGTAGTAGTTTCGTTGCAGTTGGCGTTTCACCGTCTGTTTTGGGCCTAAGGATGAAAATAGCCGCGAGATTGGAACAAATGACGCGCTGCATCAAGGCCAAGACTCGTTGGGGGCTTGGGTATAGGGTCGCTGGGCGATTGTACATTTAATTCAGTTCTGCAAGGTCCTACTTTAAAATACACGTGAACTGTAGAACCTTCTTAAAGGAGTGAAACTCGCTGCCCTCTGCGTATACGTTGTGCTGATACACCTCATCTGCGATGATCAAGAGATTGTTCTCGGACGCAAACTTGATGACGGACTCGATGTTATCTCGTGACAGCACCTGCGGTATAATGAAAGAATATGTTTAATCCCGTCGGCGCGTGAGTCACGCGGCAAAGCGCATACATTAGCGCGTGAGGTCATATAGCCGCGAGACTCATTCCGAAGAAGAACTCCTGAAGAGTTCAAAATACCTGACGCCCGTAGGTCTAACCGCATAAGTTTGTATTATTAGTATAACTTCAAGTAGTAACGGGTTAGTAGCATCTTTCCCTCCCATCTCCACCAACGTGGGATGCGGTGCGGTTGTCCTTATTTTTCGTGGAGAAAACCTGCGAGCCAGGTACACGTCACGGGATATGGTTACGGTTAGCGTCCATAGGGTGGGATTGGCATAAGGAGGAAACCTATCTCTGACGTCCATTTTACGGCAACATTTTATATACTTACTCTGTCGTATTTACCTGACCCGTAGGATTCCCAGGATTAATAATGACTATGCATCGAACACAACACGTTTTTTTCGACTCGTCCAACGCTCGCTTAAGTTCGTTTATGTCCAACCCCCAAGCTTTGTCCTCATCAAGGTAGTAGCCCACCGAAGCCAGACCGAACTCCACCAGAGATGCAGAGTATAGGGGGTATTGGGGAATTGGAATCATTACGCCTGGAAAGCAGAAAATAGGACCATTCTGAGGAAAATTTTGGGATGCCTTAATTATTGCCAGGAATGACTTTTTTTAAGGACTTGACCACGACTTTGACGCTGCAATAGGTGGAAGCAAGATGCTACGTTCTGATGCCTTGTTCACACATATGGCACACCGCTGCTGCCTCTGGCACCGCCGCTCAAAGTCGTGACTGAAGTTTTCTATATACAGATAAACCTGCAAATCATACCTACTGATCGAGGGTTGTCAGCAGTCAGCACCGAGTGGCTGTCTGCTTCTTTGTTTTTTTTTACCGGTCCTTGTGCAGCAGTCTGAGGGGCTTTCGCTGCTGATCTTGGCTGGCTTGTGGGTAGGCGCCACTAAGGGGCTACCCGACGAAGAATAATCATAATGGCCCAAATCCAGGAAAACGCACCGCCCGGCCGGATTGCAACACCACCACTATGACCCTCAAGAAGGCTTTCGGTTCCATGCACGAAGCAGTTCTTGGCCCTTGACCACATCGTATGGAAGGGACATCGTGATAGGTCACGTTCCTCAGCGATAGTTCCAATTAGAAAGAGGAGGATAGTCTATCTCGCCGCGACTCAGCTCGCGGGCGTTCCTGTGACAGCTGTAAGAGCACGACGAAGCAAAGCAGAACAATAAAACTTACTCACCGTCTGGCTTGTCTCCCAAAGGAGAAAATAGGTTGAGGATACTCTTGATGCCCGTCGACGCGCCGGCGGTGATTGTACAATCTTCCCACTTGGCGGGATGCCCGTCCCGTTTTTCAATATAACAGGCGACATGTTTGCGAATCATTTCGATGCCATATGATGCGCTGTAAGCTCCAACTGACTTGCCACTGAAACCGTAGAATAATAGGGTGATGGATGATGGACCACTAGAGGAGGGAACTAACTCTGCAAACTCCTCGCTTAAGATGCGGAGACCGCATGAACTAGTGACCAATAATAGGATTATGGGGATGGTGGGTAGGTACACTGTTAACTCTCATCAGCAGGTTTTTTAAAACTATCTTTTACTCAGTGATGCTTTTGCAAGATATTGGGCTTTTCTTAAATCCTTAATCTGTGTTCGAGTCACGTGTGTTTTGCCTTCCACCTTTTGTATAAATTCGGCCGACACAACCGCACCATTTAGTTGGCGCGCGCGTGTCGATGTAACAGACGTACAGACAGTCAATTATGGAGCGCTACACTGCGCGTGGCCCGACACGCACTTGGCCGACTTTTTTTTATTAATTCCTCTAATTAGAAAGAGACGGATAGTCTATCTGGTCGCGCCGCCGTCTTGTGATATAATCGGGCAGAGCACCCACCTAACGAGCGGGTTGTCCAGCACAGAACGTGTAATCGTGTAATGTACCTAGCTAATATAGAGGTAGCTAGACTTACCCACACGCGGCCAATATTTCATTGGCCCTCTCCTTGACATCACTGGGGAACTCATACTTATCAATCAGCTCGGGTAGAGTTACACACGCCAACACCTGGCCGATGAAATGCCTTTAATTTAATTTAACACATTCACATTTAGAACCTTAACTTTTTCAATGCCGTTGGCGTGATATGAAGTCAGCAGCCGCTGCTGCACGCGCAGGCGGCGAGGGCGAAGAGGAGGTTTGGCGCGTGCACATTTTTTTTTATTTTTATTAAATATATTTGTTTAGTATAAATTAATAGAATAATATTTATTTCTTAAGTTTTCAAAACAAATGCTTTAACAAGCTCTAGATCACAATTCACAGCTCATTAGAGCCACCCGGCACCCGACCTGCACAGCCTCGGCTCGAGCGATTAGTAATGGATTCGTATGGGCATTGCCTACATCAACTCCGTAGTTAGTAGAGTTCCGAGGCGAGGCGGTGCGGGTCGGATGCCGGGCGCGCGTCCGAGTTGTCCACCGCCATCCCGCCCTTCCTTGAATCTACGACGCGGACAGCCCCGTCTACTGACCGCCCGGCGACCACGACCTATACCGCTGTGACACGAGTGGCAACTCTGTGACCGTGGCTACTGCTGCAACCCCAGTGACTACCGCTGCAACCCCAGTGAATACCGCTGGGACACCTGTGTCACGATGGCCTATCACTGTAACACCAGTGACTACTGCTGTATATCAGTACATTTAGTTCCCCACACACCTGCATGACGTCATATCAAGTAACAAGTGCAGCAGCAGTCGGCTGTGGCGGCCAAAAGGTCGATGTTGTTTATAACCACTAGAGGAGGGAACTATTCAGCTAACTCTAGAAGAGCTAAGGGTTGGCAACACGCTTGTGACACCCCTGGAGTTGCCGTAAGCCTGTAAGAAGTGTGAGCCGCAGAACTCACAAATATGCGTTTTTTTCCCAAATATTGAATCGACATAAGATTCTGTATTACTAACGAACCTGCTCACGAAATTTCACAAGAATCGATGCGACTTGTAGAGGAGAACTTCCGGACAGCGGGACATCGGACATACGATCGATTTTCTTACCAAACTGAAGCATTCTTCGTTCGATTCATTCGCTCGTTAAAAAATAATCCATTATAGCCCTGTGACGCACGCGCAGGGCGGGCGGATGCGGCACGACTGGACTCTGATATTACGATATACGAACGAAATATTCGTGTACGTCAGCGTCATATAGTTAGTAGCAGCCAGAGTAGCCAAATATTCGTAACACACCCTTATTCTTACAGTTATAAAGACGTGTACCGTAATATTTGGCTACCTTGGCCATTACTAACTATATGAAGCTGACTGTACCTGTCGAATAAAAGTAATTGGTGTCGCGCCCATAGCATGCGCGTCCCCAAGGTTGGCTCTGATCACTCTCTTGAATGGTTTTTGTCCTCCCTGCAAATTCAAATGATGGTCACAGACAGCCGACAATGGGTGTAGACACTAAATAAAACAATCTATAATGTTTTACACATACATACATGCACGCCTTTATTCCCAAAAGGGGTAGGCAGAGCACATGAAACGTATGTTGCAGCGCCACTTTTAGCATAAATGTGGGTATAAAATGTGATAATGCAGTGATAGGTTGCTAGCCCATCGCCCACAACACACTTCAATCCTGGTCCCTTAGTCGACTTTTACGACACCCACGGGAAAGGGGGTGGTGAAATTCTAACCCGACACCACACGGGTAACAAATAATAAAAACAAAATAAAATAAATATTTAAGGGCTTCAAGTTTTATAGATAATGGTACGGATCCCTTCGTGCGCGAGTCCGACTCGCACTTGGCCGGTTTTTATTTATTACCTGTATGACTTTATGTATATTGCCTATACCAACATCACGTTATTATATGAAAATTTGATTAAACAGTCTTAATAATGTTTTAGTTTCTCGAAAAAGGTTTAAAAATGTAGCTAGCCAAATGGAGAAAAAAGCGACGCAAGAGGTTAAATAATCACAAAGTTATAAGTGTCCAAAGTTTGAAGATAGAGACAGAACGTAACTACCCCCATGTTCTGTCACTATCTGCGAGCGTTTTCTCTCTCTAACAAGCAATATTATTCAAATTCAAATTCAATATATTTATTGCACACATAATATTACAAGTAATAAAATGGACCCTGTAAGGGCACAGCAAAGAAGCTTATGACTAGGGTACATCTAGGTTGTAGGTACTACCTGAATACAACTAGTTCTACCTTGAACTAGATTTATTATTAGGTACAAGCTCATTGACATTAAAGTCAAACAAAAACTATTATAATATGTTTTTACAGAAATTGGAATAATAATGCGTGAAACAGAATTTAACGGTTGTGATGCGCTATCCACATTATGTGATTAAACCCCAATTTGTCAGTAGAACATGTCGAAGTCAGAATTGGGTGTAGCGTACACACCTAACAACTGCAACTACAATTTCATTCAGTGTGGCCAGTTAACAGTTAGAAAGCGAAAATTGCCGCATTCAAACGGTCCTGCGAAACGAACTGCAAGATTGTTACTAACCGATGAGATAGGGCAAGACAGCACGTCGATCATGAACACAAAATTACAGGGTATATTAATACAATGTTCTTTAGCATATATTTTTTAATTATCGTTTGAATTTATTTGTATGAAATTTGTGAGAAAAAGAAACTTGGCAGATCATGCAAATTCCATGGTCCAAATTGTGATTTTCATGCAATTAGTCCGTACAACTCATTTGACGGTTGGAACATGCATCCACACTATAGCAATTAGTCAGATTCTGATGAATTGGGGCTGACAAATCACTTAATGTGGATGGCCCATTAAAACGGTTGTAGCTTCGTAATTCTTTGTTTTTAAGATATCTGAATGGGATTTTCGCCACCAGGCATTTTTTTTGCCTTCTTTCTTTTGGAATAGTAATAATTTTCTAGTAGGTACAAGACATAAGTCAAGGAGCGCCATAAAGACAGTTCCGGAATCTCTCACTTATAATAAATCTCTAATTTGAAAATGGAATCAGCCAGTATCAAACTAAGCATTTACGTGTCCCGAATGATCTCGGCTTCCCATGAACGGAAAAACATGTAGATTTTTTCATAAGTACATTATTACTCTAGCTTCCGTTTAGGATAGTTTTTATCCAACTGCGTCAGTTAATTAATTTTCGGAAACATTTGACCTCATTAAATTATTCAATTCTTCTTGAAATCATAGCCGCCATATCCGTCAACTGTCAGTGACGTTAAAATGGCGGACTTGCCATATCTAACTAACAGTAATAATTTCGATCCGGTGTTGTGATAGACCTTCACAAAACGCATATTAAATTCTAAAGCATAAAAAAATAATCGATTCTGATATGGAAACTTATACGCGCTAAATTCGTATTGAGGCGTAATTTCAATAAATGTATCAACAAATTTCAACAAAATAATGTCAAAAGTCTGACTTCCTTTTTTTTAATGGCATAGCCTAGCGTTGTCTCGCGTTCAGCCAAAACGTCTAGGTTTATGAGTTTCTGCAAGATTACACGCTGAGCATTTGTCACGATACTTAACGGCTATCACAAGATGGCGCGGGAGCTCTCTCGATTTTTCTCGCACTATACGTCTCTTTCTAAGTCGTATATTAAGAGAGAGACGGATAGGTCGAGAAAAATAGAGAGAGCTCGCGCGCCGTCTTGTTATAGCCGTGCTGGTTTTGTCAGTATTTATATTTATCAGCAATAAACAGTAAAACTATATTAAATCAGTAAAGAACGGGCCCCTTTTTTTTAAAACATTAATTATCAAGCGCGTCAGTAGGTATTAAGGCGGTATTTTACTTCGTACTTCGCGCCTTCAAGTTGACATTCAGCCTATATAGAGACACAGGAATCGGCCAACATACAGATAAAACTTTTATCATAAAGCCTGCAATACACATTCCTTAAGTTGACAATGGCGGGAACATGCAGAAGATCGGCAGAATGTGATAGTGCGATCGGAAACATTGCAATATGGAAAAATAACATTATTACTTTAATATTTTTAATAATTACATTAATTACCTTTAATAGAAAGGGACTCGGACTCGCGTTATGGTTCTAGAACTTAGTTAGTGGTTAGGTATAGCTTGGAAAATATAAATTCAGACATTAAAAAAGAGATATCTTTTGTTCCGCGTAAACACTTACCGGTCAATGGGTACCTACTCCGGGTACTCGAAAGGATTATTAAATCTATTTATTAATTCTATACACATCTTTACCTGAGAGTCGGAGTGACTCAAGATGATTTCAGTCATCACGTTTGTATTTATTTAATATAAAACAGTGTTATATTATAAATATGTAGAGAAGAAGATATATAAAAATTTAATGCTGCAGCCTGTGTCCTACCTGTTGGATCTATGGCCACAAACATCTACTAAACTACTACCCCACAAAACGAGTTTTGTCCCTTTCTTACTAATTTAAACATCAAAGAAAAGAATTTTAACGGCATTTTAGCTAAAATAGGTTTGTTCAACGTTTTACTTGAAAGGTTAAATTAGAACTGCATGTGTCCTATGTCCAAAATAAGAAATTCGTTAACTCCCACCACATTACCATGCAAACGAAGTCGCAGGTACAGCTAGTCTTGAATAAGACAGTTTGATGACGATTGACGTTTCGGATGTTACACGTCCGAAACGACGAGTGACTACAAAGAGCCGAATGAATAAGTAATTAAATAGGTACATTTATTTATATGAGATTCAGAGCCAAACTACGTTTGAAATGGGAGTCTTTTGAAGAGCGTAGGTATTGTCTTAAGTTTCGTTTAGTAAAAATAAAGAAAATATGAGAAAATAATGGAAATTTAAATTAATAGACGGTTTCAATTGGATGCATTTATAAAATGTATTTTTTCATACAGTTTCTAATCAGTTTTTTTTAGCAATTGAACTAGATTCCGGCCTAGATTATTATAGCGGCTGCCATTGGTTTAATTTTTGATAGGTACAAGCTTTTATTGCCGAGTGTACTTTTCTGTATACAACTACCTACTATATCAACTACCTACTACTAATTGAGATTCTAACGAGCCCAAACTCAATCGTATAAAGGCCAGTGACTGAAAAATGGATTACCTGTACATTTTGACAGACAACTTATTTAAATAGGTACATACGAACCGGTAAATTTAATATAAAGCTTGTAAAAAGTAGCATGTTAATCCAGTATGCAATATTAAAATGACAACCGAATTACGTTTCTATGTTTGTACGTTTTTATATCCTGGATTAGATTCATTTTTAGATGTGTGCTGTAAGGATGAATAGTATTTGTATTGTACGGCGACTCGATTTAAGTTGGCCGTGCGGGGAGCTCTTCACTACGTTCTTACCTTCTTAAGTTCATTCTCAATCGCAGCCGCTCTAACGACCAGAGGGCCTCGTACAGCGTATTCCAATTTCACTATATTTTGCTTCATAGTGTCTAATTTGAGAGCCTTTTGCCTCCGTTGTATACTATTCAACATAGGGGCCGTTATATAGGGTTCAAACCTAGCCACACTAAGCACATGGCCTATAATTTTCTTTGTAACGCGCATGGCTATATTCATTTATACATTTTACCACAATTTTATTTATATAATTTATGATTGCGATGTTCTTGCTCTAGTGTTAATATAATTTGAGAAAATGTATCGTAATAAAAGTATTTTAATATAACGTAGCAATAAATTATAAGTTTTCTAAATTTTGACCGTTAGTTGACAGAAGTGTAAGTTTGACATTGTCATCAGAATTTCGATAAAAATAGAGGTTGAAGTAGTCACACACAGGACTTTTGAATGATCCTTGGAACATGGCGGATCGTGCTCCAGACATTTTTTTTCATTTTCTGCATCCTGCTGTTTAATGTATAGTTTTGATAGCGTATTATGCAATAAATGGCAAACATGACGGCTACAGTTTATGAAGAATTTTCCTGGAAATGCGAATAACCAATTCTTGGGCATCATTCAGCGGTTCGTGGTCGCGGCCGCCATTATACTTTGTACTGCTCCAGCTATCACTCAGTGCATCGTGAAGGCCTTACACCGTACATCATGCATGTGAAATGTTTTTTTTATTTCTGATTTCTGTACACTGTTTTTGGCAAAGGCCCTAGAGGCTGCCATTTCTCTAATAAATAATAATAGTCACACACATCTATGATTCTGTAATGTCGCTGGTATGTTAGACAGTTTACACAATGCGCAAAGCTTCGCTATGTAATTATTTCCTTCTTGCCTTTATCTCTTAAACAATCATAATTTAACTAGTGATCGTTATCAACGTAGCAAAGGATGGTGGCCAGAAAAAACAAATACCTTTGATTATTCACTTTTGTTCTTAACTATAAAACAAATCATTAATAAGTTTCTGCCAAAAAAAACATTTTTGGTACAAGCTTTTATTGCAGACTGTACTTTTCTGTATACCATCATCAACTACTTATTGAGACGATTCTAACGAACCCAAACTCAACGAGGTTACGTCGGTTAAGGACTGAATTCCCATGGCCACCTTCTGTCTCCTAGATGGTACCATTATATTGAATTGTCATTCAAACTATACTTAAACCCAAAATTTCAGCTCAATCAGTCGCCGGAAAGTGGGTCAAATTTTACTTGCAAGATTTGTACCATACATACTAACAGGGCCCATGGTCACCTTCTGTCTCCATCAGATCAGCTAGATGGTACCATTATATTGAATTGTCATTCAAACTATACTTAAACCCAAAATTTCAGCTCAATCGGTCACCGGGAAGTGGGTCAAATTTAACTTGCAAGATTTGTCCCATACATACTTTACAGGGTAAGTTAATATAAAGCTTGTGAGTAAGACTCCTGGATCTATTCGATACATGTTGAGCGATATTCGACTCTAACTCAATCGCCGTAAAGACGTTTGGTGGCTAGCAAGAGTTCCGAACTTGAGTAAGTCAATGACGGCAAATGGGTTAAAGAAGTCAGTGACCAGTTTATAATACATATTTTTATATCGACTTTATTAATTCAGGTAACAAATAAAATACAAATTCATTTCATTATTAATTTATTTTTACACAATATTTTCAACTACCGTCAGAGACCTCTAAATTACTATAAGAATCCCAATACAAAAATATTTTCATCTTTTTTAACTATCCATAGTATTGACATGTTTACTCTTTTTACAATATACATATATATTTATGTTCATATATTCAATTCTCAATAGGCTATTTAGTTATATATCAAATTGTAAGCAATGTGATGTATTCACAAGGGAGTCGTCTATAGGTATATTTATATGGTACATATGTATAGCAACTTCGGTATAGAGAATGGAATACGGCACAATGCCTTATTTACATTTGTAGAGGATTTACTAAAAAACGGATGATAATATCATTAAAATTAAACAACAGTAGAAAAATTATCTCACACATTTATGGCAAATTGTTAATGACCACAAAACAATTGTAATAATTTTACCATTTCTTTTTTTACTTTAATAGACAAATATAAAACACAACATTGCTATATTTTACATAGTCTTAGATCGAAATAAATAAATTATTCTCTAAATAGTGTATTGCTTATTGTCAAATAAATTTAAAACTCTAGAGATGTCCCTTGGGGCGTGGCTGTGCAATTCCTAGATTTCCTTTATGTACTAGACTGAACCTGGAGGTCCAAGGAATGTATAGAAAGGGATACTACAATTTACAGAGTACGCTTCGAGCCCTTTGTTAAAGTAGGACAGGAATGTATACAACCTCTATTCAATATACATAACACAGTATGTCGATATCACGCAATGATATGATTAATTCGATTTCAACATTCGACAGTAGAAGCAGAATACGAAATAAAGACGTTCACACAGAAATACTGATATAATATAAGTACGACCAGAACTAGCTGGAAATAAAAACAAAAGAAAACGGACGAAAGCAGTATAATAGCAGCGTGAGTATTCTGGCATTTGCAACCTCATCATTTTTCTCAACAATTTACCGTCACTTGTCTCAACAATTTGTCGTTGTATGTCTCAACAATTTGTCGTTGTTTGTCTCAACAATTTTCCGTCAATTATCTCAACAATTAGCAGTATTGAAGAAAAGGATGGTGACTTGTGGCAAATTTCGGTCTGCTAGTCATATTCATAGTCTTAGATTTGTAAGTATGATATCCTTCATATTTTTAAATAATGTTGAGGATAACGACGACAGTGTAAGCACTCGAATACTCACCCAATGATGAATTGGGCACTCTTCACTACCTTATTATGCTTGTCAGAAAAGGATAGAATAGGGAAAGACAGACAACTATATTAGTAAGAAAAGAATCTCTAATTACGTCAATCAATAATCTACGTTTACATGCGCTAAATTTGCACAAATCAACTGGATAAAAATAAAAATACGTCAACTTCTTCATTAATAATTGGAAACAATTTCATAAATTTAAGTCATGAACCGTATTTCGTCCAAACTCATTTTACAATGGAATTAGTTCGAAATACGATTTTGATTGATTCCGGCAGCACAAGAGCGTAAAATCTTAGTAAATTTTAAACAAGTATTAAGTTACCTTTGCACTGTCGGTGGCGAATATTAGCCACTTAATAGCGACTCGAATATTTAACTTGAAAGTTCTACTCATAATTTCGTCTGGTAAAAACTTGTGGAAAAACGCCTTTTGGGATAACTGGCGATCGAATTCGACAGTAGATAAAATCGTCTTGCATAAGCCGTTTCACAAGAGCTGACCACATTTAAGTGACCAATAATATACCTTATGTCATTGGAATAAGATTTAAAATGGTCAATCAATTGTCTTAGTTGGTTCGATTAGAATTGCATACTGGTTGAGCCCTACAATCAAAAACAAAAAGCATCAGTCAGTTGTTTCATAATTCATAAGCGTCCCTTCACTCCGCTCTTGTGAAACTACCTTAACTTACGTCGTAGGTACAACATTAACAGGCACTGCGTTAAAAAACTCAGTTTTAACTTATACGCTTACGGCTAATTCGAAATGTTACTGATATCCGACGTTACTTTAAGGTGCGCGAGCATTTCATACATTCTCACACTATATCAAAGTGACATGGCTTAAATTCGAAAGGCTGAAAAATATTCTGTTCTAATTTAACCCCTATTGCTTTGACATAGAGTGCCCATGCCATAATACAGCGTCGAACACTTGGAAGTTTACCTCATGTTCACAACAGTGTGCTTTCACGTTCAACAAGGCTGACTGAACTGTACATTCAATGTAAGAATAAGACAAAAGCTTTTCCGTCTCACATGGCCTTGACGTGTTAACGCACAATGATGTAATATAAAACCGAGTTAGATACGTTGTCTATACGAAATCAAGTGTTTAAAAATGGCCACCACATCTGATAGCCGAGACACGTCTATATGTGTCCATAGACGACGCGAAACTAGGGCAAGTTCACGCGATTGACCGAGTTTTCATGCACTTTTGGAGCGCTTATCTAGCGCCCTTTTTTAAGTTACATTACTGGATCAACGTACGAAATCATCACGCACTTAACAAAACTTGTCTTCCGTGTTCTAGTCAACGTTAGGGCCTGGTTACACATTGATCAGTGATTAGTGCGAGTGCATACAAGCTACTCGCGCTCGCAGCAACTGTATGAACTCGCACTAATCACTATACCCTGTATTCACTTTGATTAGTGATTAGTGCGAGTCCATACAAGCTACTCACACTCGCGGCAAATGTATGAACTCGCAGTAATCACTAATCAAAGTGAATACAGGGCCCTAATCAAAGTGTGAATCGGCCGCTAATCAAAGTGTGAAGCGGCCATTACGGGTAGTATGTAGTAACGCAGGCCACGCTGATGGCAGCCAGGGCGCGGCGCCCCCGCCCCCGCCCCCGCCCCCGCCCCCGCCCCCGCCCCCGCCCCCTGCCGGGGGCCGCGCGGCGCTAGCAGTCGCGGTCCTCCTTCACGAGCTGCGCGGTGTCGGCGCCGGTGTCCGCGGCCGGGTCCAGCGCGCGCGCCCGCTTGCCGCCGCCGCCACCCCCACCGCGTGTCTCTGTTGAGGACGGCGATATCACCGCTGATACTACTTTGTCTTTCAGCTCGTCTGGGACCTCGTAGATGCCCGCTGTGAACAAACGAAATTGTACATTACTTACCAAGGGCTGGAAAAGAAAGAAAGCCCGAAATAGCAGGTATTTGTGAAGAGTCAAGCGAGGGTTGTAAATATGCGATAGAGGGGAGAGCTTTCTTTCTTACTGCCCATGTTGAGTACCTATACAAGTTTACGTCTTCACCTGGCCACAATTATGGCCAGGTGTCAAGGTTTTTTAATCACATATATTTCATAAGCCATCTTATGATTAAGTCGGCTAAAATTAAGCAAATCGAAAAGGTTGATAAGTGACATTATTCCTGAAGTGGATGTTTTCAGTTACCTACTGTACTACAAGCAGGCTATATTTCTTGGACTTTGGAATAAGTACTGTAATGTTTTGATCATGACTTATCCTTACACTTATTATTTTAAACAACATTATTATGAATGAAATTGCAAGACAATTATCATCATTAAGTCCCTCATAGACAGAGACAAAGAAAGACCAAGTCACAGTAATATTATATCAACATATCAGGCGAAAGACGTCCACTGTAAAAAAAAATATAGGAAATGTTCTCGTGGCTTGGCGGAGTACTAAATTGAAGTCGGTTAAAACTTTGTTTTTAAAGTAAATTATTGATATTTCCACTTGAAATTAAGTTCGCCATTTTACACCTGCTGGTATGTTGTACAAATAATAAAGTTTGACAAAATACTCACGTAAAGGAGGTTCCGGCTCGCCAGCCGTCGCAGCCCTCGTCACAGCGTCATACATCGGATTAGAGAAGTCTCGGCCTTTCCTCCTCGCGTCCTCCAGCGAGTACGCGGGTTCCGCCACGCCTCCGAACTCGACGTTGGAGCCCTGCCGGAACGACACGCTCTGGGAGGACGCTAGGCTGCCTAGCCCGCCGCCCTTGCCGCTGGAAGAGAAAGTTCTAGTTAGTATATTGTAATAATAGGCGGCCTCGGCGCAGTACGGCGGCAGCAGCGGCGCGTGGCACACGCACGCCAGCGACCCGCCCGCGGCTCCCGAGTAGTAGGTACTCACAAGGGCCTCCTCCTGATGACGAACCAGGCGGCGCCGGCCACGGCCAGCAGCAGCACGAGCAGCACGGGCACCAGCACGGCGGCGGGCGCGGCGCGCGCGGCGGCCGCGGCCTCGGCGCAGTACGGCGGCAGCAGCGGCGCGCGGCACACGCACGCCAGCGACCCGCCCGCGGCTCCCGAGTAGTAGGTACTCACAAGGGCCTCCTCCTGATGACGAACCAGGCGGCGCCGGCCACGGCCAGCAGCAGCACGAGCAGCACGGGCACCAGCACGGCGGCGGGCGCGGCGCGCGCGGCGGCCGCGGCCTCGGCGCAGTACGGCGGCAGCAGCGGCGCGCGGCACACGCACGCCAGCGACCCGCCCGCGGCTCCCGAGTAGTAGGTACTCACAAGGGCCTCCTCCTGATGACGAACCAGGCGGCGCCGGCCACGGCCAGCAGCAGCACGAGCAGCACGGGCACCAGCACGGCGGCGGGCGCGGCGCGCGCGGCGGCCGCGGCCTCGGCGCAGTACGGCGGCAGCAGCGGCGCGCGGCACACGCACGCCAGCGACCCGCCCGCGGCTCCCGAGTAGTAGGTACTCACAAGGGCCTCCTCCTGATGACGAACCAGGCGGCGCCGGCCACGGCCAGCAGCAGCACGAGCAGCACGGGCACCAGCACGGCGGCGGGCGCGGCGCGCGCGGCGGCCGCGGCCTCGGCGCAGTACGGCGGCAGCAGCGGCGCGCGGCACACGCACGCCAGCGACCCGCCCGCGGCTCCCGAGTAGTAGGTACTCACAAGGGCCTCCTCCTGATGACGAACCAGGCGGCGCCGGCCACGGCCAGCAGCAGCACGAGCAGCACGGGCACCAGCACGGCGGCGGGCGCGGCGCGCGCGGCGGCCGCGGCCTCGGCGCAGTACGGCGGCAGCAGCGGCGCGCGGCACACGCACGCCAGCGACCCGCCCGCGGCTCCCGAGTAGTAGGTACTCACAAGGGCCTCCTCCTGATGACGAACCAGGCGGCGCCGGCCACGGCCAGCAGCAGCACGAGCAGCACGGGCACCAGCACGGCGGCGGGCGCGGCGCGCGCGGCGGCCGCGGCCTCGGCGCAGTACGGCGGCAGCAGCGGCGCGCGGCACACGCACGCCAGCGACCCGCCCGCGGCTCCCGAGTAGTAGGTACTCACAAGGGCCTCCTCCTGATGACGAACCAGGCGGCGCCGGCCACGGCCAGCAGCAGCATGAGCAGCACGGGCACCAGCACGGCGGCGGGCGCGGCGCGCGCGGCGGCCGCGGCCTCGGCGCAGTACGGCGGCAGCAGCGGCGCGCGGCACACGCACGCCAGCGACCCGCCCGCGGCTCCCGAGTAGTAGGTACTCACAAGGGCCTCCTCCTGATGACGAACCAGGCGGCGCCGGCCACGGCCAGCAGCAGCACGAGCAGCACGGGCACCAGCACGGCGGCGGGCGCGGCGCGCGCGGCGGCCGCGGCCTCGGCGCAGTACGGCGGCAGCAGCGGCGCGCGGCACACGCACGCCAGCGACCCGCCCGCGGCTCCCGAGTAGTAAGTACTCACAAGGGCCTCCTCCTGATGACGAACCAGGCGGCGCCGGCCACGGCCAGCAGCAGCACGAGCAGCACGGGCACCAGCACGGCGGCGGGCGCGGCGCGCGCGGCGGCCGCGGCCTCGGCGCAGTACGGCGGCAGCAGCGGCGCGCGGCACACGCACGCCAGCGACCCGCCCGCGGCTCCCGAGTAGTAGGTACTCACAAGGGCCTCCTCCTGATGACGAACCAGGCGGCGCCGGCCACGGCCAGCAGCAGCACGAGCAGCACGGGCACCAGCACGGCGGCGGGCGCGGCGCGCGCGGCGGCCGCGGCCTCGGCGCAGTACGGCGGCAGCAGCGGCGCGCGGCACACGCACGCCAGCGACCCGCCCGCGGCTCCCGAGTAGTAGGTACTCACAAGGGCCTCCTCCTGATGACGAACCAGGCGGCGCCGGCCACGGCCAGCAGCAGCACGAGCAGCACGGGCACCAGCACGGCGGCGGGCGCGGCGCGCGCGGCGGCCGCGGCCTCGGCGCAGTACGGCGGCAGCAGCGGCGCGCGGCACACGCACGCCAGCGACCCGCCCGCGGCTCCCGAGTAGTAGGTACTCACAAGGGCCTCCTCCTGATGACGAACCAGGCGGCGCCGGCCACGGCCAGCAGCAGCACGAGCAGCACGGGCACCAGCACGGCGGCGGGCGCGGCGCGCGCGGCGGCCGCGGCCTCGGCGCAGTACGGCGGCAGCAGCGGCGCGCGGCACACGCACGCCAGCGACCCGCCCGCGGCTCCCGAGTAGTAGGTACTCACAAGGGCCTCCTCCTGATGACGAACCAGGCGGCGCCGGCCACGGCCAGCAGCAGCACGAGCAGCACGGGCACCAGCACGGCGGCGGGCGCGGCGCGCGCGGCGGCCGCGGCCTCGGCGCAGTACGGCGGCAGCAGCGGCGCGCGGCACACGCACGCCAGCGACCCGCCCGCGGCTCCCGAGTAGTAGGTACTCACAAGGGCCTCCTCCTGATGACGAACCAGGCGGCGCCGGCCACGGCCAGCAGCAGCACGAGCAGCACGGGCACCAGCACGGCGGCGGGCGCGGCGCGCGCGGCGGCCGCGGCCTCGGCGCAGTACGGCGGCAGCAGCGGCGCGCGGCACACGCACGCCAGCGACCCGTCCGCGCCCTCCGAGCACACGCCGCCGTTTTGGCAGGGGCACACGCGCGGCAGCGGCCGGGGGACTTCCGCTACTGGAAATTAAAATTCATCGTCCGAAATGAAGCTTGGCATTGTAGCAAAATAGGGGATGTGGATCATAAATTATTATTACTCCCAAAGAAAGAAGGCAAAGGCAGATATCTCAAAGAATTACGAAGCTACAACCGTTATAATATTGCTTATCAGAGAGAGAAAACGCAAATAGTGTGTGATGTCACACAAGGGGATGCTGCCGGGGGTTCACGTCGAGTCGTCGACGGCCGCGCCGAACAGGATGGGGCGCGGCGCTTTGCTGTCTATAACGTGACGTCACAATTCTCCAGCGTCATCTAAATATATAAAAGAAGAAGTCCTGATCTACCATCAACGCACAGCCGAAACTACTAATGTTAGAGAGTTGATTTTTGCACAGTAGGTTACTTTTATAACGTGGGCTAGGGAGAAGACGGGGTTTTTGGAAATTCCACCCCTAAGAGGGTTAAATAGGGGTGCAAAGTTTGTATGGGGGAAACTTTATTTTATGAACTAGAGACTTGAAACTTTGTAGAAAAATTACTTATTAAGATACGAAAAAAATTATTTCAGCGTTTGAGATAATTCCACCCCTAAGGGGGTTAAATAGGGGTGCAATATTTGTATGGGGGAAACATTACTTTTTGAACTAGAGACTTGAACTTTTTTTTTGTGCTAGAGACTTTGTAGAACGATTACTTATTAAGAAACAAAAAAGTAATTTCACCGTTTTAGAAAATTCTCCCCCCCATAGGGGGGGTTAAATAGGGGTGCAAGGTTTGTATAGGGGAAACATTATTTATTAAACAAGAGACTTGAAACTTTATAGAAAGATTACTTATTATAAAACAAAAAAAAAGCACTTTCGACGTTTTAGAAAATTCTACCCCAAAAGGGGTTAAATAAGGGTGCAAAGTTTGTATAGAAGAAACTTTATTTTTTGAGCCAGAAACTTGAAACTTTGCATAGAGATTATTTATTAAGATACATAAAAAGTTATTCACCGTTTTAGAAAATTCCACCCTTAAGGGGGTTAAATAGGGGTGCAATGTTTGTATGGGGCAACATTATTCTTTGAACTAAATGAAATGAAAATGAAATGAACTAGAGACTTGAAACTTTGTAAAAAGATTACTTATCAGATTACAAAATGAGTAATTTCTGCGTTGAAGAAAATTCTACCCTTAAGAGGGTTAAATGGGGTTGCAAAGTTTGTATGGAGGGAACTTTATTTTTTGAGCTAGAAACTTGAAACTTTGTAGAAGGGTTACTTATTAAGATACAAAAAAAGTAATTTCACCCTTATAAAAAATTCCACCCCTAAGGGGGTTAAATAGGGCTTCAAAGTTTGTATGGGGAAAACATTATTGTTTGAACTAGAGACTTGAAACTTTGTGGAAAGATTATTTATTAGAATACAAAAAAAGTGATTACTGCGTTTAAGAAAATTCCACCTCTAAGAGGGTTAAAAAAGGGGTGCCAAGTTTGTATGCAGGGAACTTTATCTTTTGAGCAAGAAACTTGAAAATTTGTAGAAAGATAACTCATTAGAATACAAAAAAACCAGTTGTCAGCGTCTTAGAAAATTCCATCTCTAAGGGGGTTAAAAATGGTTGCAAAGTCTGTATGAGGGAAACTTTTCCTTTTGAGCTAGAAACTTGAAACTTTGTAGAAAGTTAACTTATTAAAATACAAAAAAGCAATTTTAGCGTTAAAGAAAATTCTATCCCTACGGGGATTAAAAAAGGTTGAAGGTTTTGTACGGGGAACACTGGATTTTTTAGCTAGAAACGTGAAACTTCGTAGAACAGATTACTTATTAAAATACCAAAAAACAACTAACAGCGTTCTAGAAAATTCCACCCCTAAGAGGGTTAAATAGGGGTGCAGAGTTTGTATGAGAGAAACTTTATTTTCTTAGCTAGAGACTTAAAACTTTGTAGAAAGATTACTTATTTAAAAAACTCCTAACAGGGTAAAAAGGGTTGCAGGGTTTGTATGGACGAAACTTTATTTTTTAGCTAAAGACTTGAAACTTTGTAGAAAGATTACTTATTAAAATTAAAAAAATAACAGCGATTTAGTTAATACTTCCCCTACTTAGAAAGGTCTACGCCTAACAGGGTTAAATTTTCATCCCTTAAGCAAGCAAAATAAGGATTTATTATACGTTTCGCTATTCGTCAGCAGGTGGCGTTATCGTTAGTGTAGCAAATGAATTTAATTATTCCTTAAGGGATTTGCCACACTGGACGCGTTCTGCGGTCTGCGGCCAGGTCTCCCATACAAAATTGTTGATTATTATTGAAAGAGATAGTCTTCATTAACCTGTTTCCATCATCATCCATTTCCATCTCTCGATTTCCAGTGCTGAGTTTAAGATTGTTTTAACAGCCTTACGATACATATTATATAGCACCATCAGCGGTGCCAAAAACTAGAGACTTAAAATTTTGTAGGAAGATTAGTTATTGAGATACAAACAAAGTGATTTCAGCATTTTAGAAAATTCCACCCCTAAGGGGGTTAATGATGGGTGCAATGTTTGAATGGGGGAAACTTTATTTTTTGAACTAGAGACTTGAAACTTCGTAGGAAAATTACTGATTAAGATACAAAAAAAGCGCTATCAGCATTTTAGAAAATTACACCCGTAAGGGGGTTAAATGGGGGTGCAAAGTGTGTATGGGGGAGACATTATTTTTTGAACTTGAGACATGAAACTTTTTATAAAGATTACTTATTAGAATACAAATAAAGCTTTTTCTAGATTTTATAAAATTCTACCCCTAAGGGGGTCAAAAAGGGGTGCAATATTTGTATTTGGGAAACTTTATTTTTTGAACTAGACTTGAAAGTTTGTGAAAACATTATGAGAAAACATACTATTTAAGCAGAAAGACTGTGGAGATATTTATGTTTATAAAACGGAGTTCCTAATTTGAATATAGCCATTTAAACTATTTGCGCTGTTGCCTTTTACACTTATTCCCTGAACGGATTTAAATGAAATTTTTCGTACAGATAATTTGAGGCCCTTGGGAGGATATAGGATAGTTTTTATCTCGGAAGTCTTCGCTTATAATGGTAGAACTTTGTTTGGGTCGGCGGTAATTAAGGTTCTGCCTACAATCATTGAATAGCAATCATTTTTATCAGTCGGTTACAAGTTCTACGCGGACAAAGTCGGGGGCAACAGCTAGTCATTTCATATGAAGTTGCGTTTTACAAAAAAGGGACAGAACATATCCCTTCTTGGATAGGGACGGATGACGTACTCGAAGAGAGGCCTATGCTCAACAGAAGGCGATTACAAAGTGGAAAAACAATACCTTCGCAACCTCGATAAGGGCCCCAATTTATCAAAAAGGCACAGGTGCGAGCACGGGTTAGACGAACAGCCGCCGGGCACCGTGTTGTACCGCGCGTGGTACACTGAGTGAATACTAACCGGCGTCGCAGGACTGCTCGTGCGCGATGCCCTTGGGCGGCGGCGCGGCCGAGTCGGGGCAGGCGCAGCGCCGGCCGCCCGGCACGGCCAGGCACAGGTGCGAGCACGGGTTAGACGAACAGCCGCCGGGCACCGTGTTGTACCGCGCGTGGTACACTGAGTGAATACTAACCGGCGTCGCAGGACTGCTCGTGCGCGATGCCCTTGGGCGGCGGCGCGGCCGAGTCGGGGCAGGCGCAGCGCCGGCCGCCCGGCACGGCCAGGCACAGGTGCGAGCACGGGTTAGACGAACAGCCGCCGGGCACCGTGTTGTACCGCGCGTGGTACACTGAGTGAATACTAACCGGCGTCGCAGGACTGCTCGTGCGCGATGCCCTTGGGCGGCGGCGCGGCCGAGTCGGGGCAGGCGCAGCGCCGGCCGCCCGGCACGGCCAGGCACAGGTGCGAGCACGGGTTAGACGAACAGCCGCCGGGCACCGTGTTGTACCGCGCGTGGTACACTGAGTGAATACTAACCGGCGTCGCAGGACTGCTCGTGCGCGATGCCCTTGGGCGGCGGCGCGGCCGAGTCGGGGCAGGCGCAGCGCCGGCCGCCCGGCACGGCCAGGCACAGGTGCGAGCACGGGTTAGACGAACAGCCGCCGGGCACCGTGTTGTACCGCGCGTGGTACACTGAGTGAATACTAACCGGCGTCGCAGGACTGCTCGTGCGCGATGCCCTTGGGCGGCGGCGCGGCCGAGTCGGGGCAGGCGCAGCGCCGGCCGCCCGGCACGGCCAGGCACAGGTGCGAGCACGGGTTAGACGAACAGCCGCCGGGCACCGTGTTGTACCGCGCGTGGTACACTGAGTGAATACTAACCGGCGTCGCAGGACTGCTCGTGCGCGATGCCCTTGGGCGGCGGCGCGGCCGAGTCGGGGCAGGCGCAGCGCCGGCCGCCCGGCACGGCCAGGCACAGGTGCGAGCACGGGTTAGACGAACAGCCGCCGGGCACCGTGTTGTACCGCGCGTGGTACACTGAGTGAATACTAACCGGCGTCGCAGGACTGCTCGTGCGCGATGCCCTTGGGCGGCGGCGCGGCCGAGTCGGGGCAGGCGCAGCGCCGGCCGCCCGGCACGGCCAGGCACAGGTGCGAGCACGGGTTAGACGAACAGCCGCCGGGCACCGTGTTGTACCGCGCGTGGTACACTGAGTGAATACTAACCGGCGTCGCAGGACTGCTCGTGCGCGATGCCCTTGGGCGGCGGCGCGGCCGAGTCGGGGCAGGCGCAGCGCCGGCCGCCCGGCACGGCCAGGCACAGGTGCGAGCACGGGTTAGACGAACAGCCGCCGGGCACCGTGTTGTACCGCGCGTGGTACACTGAGTGAATACTAACCGGCGTCGCAGGACTGCTCGTGCGCGATGCCCTTGGGCGGCGGCGCGGCCGAGTCGGGGCAGGCGCAGCGCCGGCCGCCCGGCACGGCCAGGCACAGGTGCGAGCACGGGTTAGACGAACAGCCGCCGGGCACCGTGTTGTACCGCGCGTGGTACACTGAGTAAATACTAACCGGCGTCGCAGGACTGCTCGTGCGCGATGCCCTTGGGCGGCGGCGCGGCCGAGTCGGGGCAGGCGCAGCGCCGGCCGCCCGGCACGGCCAGGCACAGGTGCGAGCACGGGTTAGACGAACAGCCGCCGGGCACCGTGTTGTACCGCGCGTGGTACACTGAGTGAATACTAACCGGCGTCGCAGGACTGCTCGTGCGCGATGCCCTTGGGCGGCGGCGCGGCCGAGTCGGGGCAGGCGCAGCGCCGGCCGCCCGGCACGGCCAGGCACAGGTGCGAGCACGGGTTAGACGAACAGCCGCCGGGCACCGTGTTGTACCGCGCGTGGTACACTGAGTGAATACTAACCGGCGTCGCAGGACTGCTCGTGCGCGATGCCCTTGGGCGGCGGCGCGGCCGAGTCGGGGCAGGCGCAGCGCCGGCCGCCCGGCACGGCCAGGCACAGGTGCGAGCACGGGTTAGACGAACAGCCGCCGGGCACCGTGTTGTACCGCGCGTGGTACACTGAGTGAATACTAACCGGCGTCGCAGGACTGCTCGTGCGCGATGCCCTTGGGCGGCGGCGCGGCCGAGTCGGGGCAGGCGCAGCGCCGGCCGCCCGGCACGGCCAGGCACAGGTGCGAGCACGGGTTAGACGAACAGCCGCCGGACACGGACGTGTTGTACCGGCGCGCGTGGTACACTGAAAAAAAAGTTTCAGTCTAAAAATGTTTTTGCACACTTTTCAAGTACTCATTCAAAGGATTGCAATGAGCTCAAGCAACACGGGTTTATCTAGTATAATTGAGGAGTTCCTATGGCCGCCTTACACCTCCATCATCAGACCAGCTATAGTGTACCATAGTATTGCATTGTCATCCAACTAACATAATACGGGTGTAGACTTGAAAATTATCATTACTCCAAAAGAAAGAAGGGAAAAAAATATGCCTAGTGACGAAAATCCCATTCAGATATCTCAAATAATTACGAAGCTATAACCGTTTTAATATTGCTCGTTAGATACGCAAACGGATTGTTACGTCACAATATGCGAGGCTGCCGCGTCACGTGTCGCGCACGCCGGGGGGCCGCGACGACGTCTAATCCTTTTTCGAGAAAATATGACATGATTGATTACTTTATTTAGTATCTACACCATGTCTACACCCTTATCGTACATCAACTCGATTAGATTTCGGAAAGATGTTCAAACCATAATCCATATCGACAGAAAACTCTATCGATTAAACAACCGCACTAAATCGATCCATCGGTTTTGGAGGTACGATGACATACACGCAGATATTCTGGAGTTTAAAGGAGGAGGAGGAGATTTCGGGAGTTTAAAGGCGAAATTTGTTGGACTTAACTAGAATACCATTTCAGCAACTCGTGAGCTCTATTCAAGAAGCTTTACGCTCAGGCTAAGAGTCTCAATATTGAAGGCAAGAAGTAAAACGATTGACAACATTCACTCACCTTTAACACCAGACGGGTTGACTAGATCCTTGGACAGTATGAACGGCACTCCGCGCCCGAACTTATCTTGACGCACCAGCTCACCAGACTCCCGCGTCACCCAGAACAGAGACGACTCAAACACATCCAAAGACACGGGGTGTTTAAGCATATCTCCCTTGAGCACGGTCTTCCGCTGCGTTCCGTCTGGTCGCATCATTTCAATGGTGTTGAGTTTCGTATCCACCCAGTAGATGGTGTGATCCATAGCGTGGTCGATAGCTAAACCAGTCGGGTGTCTGATGTTTTCACTGATAAGAGGGCGACGTTGAGAACCGTCCATCCAAGCGGTCTCGATCTTCGGCGCTGAGCCAGCATCCGCCCAATACATTTTACCCTGCTGCGGATCAACGACGACTGACGTAGGACTTTCAATGCCAACTGTGACTAACGCTCTTCTGTATCTGCCGTCTGTCTTTGCAACCATCACGCGTCCGCGTGGTTTCGAGCCGGTCCTGTCAGTTTCCGTCCAGTATAAGTTCTCGCCTACGAAGTCGACAGCTAAGGCTGTGGGTTTCGAGCTGCCTTTCATGTTAAGGTCCTGAGCGAAGCCGCTCTTGACTTCTCCGTGCAGAGCGTTGACCATGTAAGATCTCTTGATGGTCTTGTCGTAGCTGTCTGCCCAGAAGACCATCTCGGTTATAGGATCGTAGTCGATGGCCTCGATGCGTTTTTCTGAAGAGATGATGTCGTATTCCTCGTTCTTGTCCTGCACGAAGGCTCGGATCTCGGGTCCGTTGGCGAACATAAGCACAACTTCATCTTCGGTCGCTCTGCATACGCCGGAAAGACTGTCAGCCAGTCTGCAATAGGAGAATTAGTACAATTAGTATCACAGGAGCACCAACTCGTTGTAAATAAAAGATGCGTACAAAACCAATGTGACGACAACTCTTGTGTAACGAATCCTAAAATTAATAAAGGTCCGACGACGCGTTGGTGACACGTTTAGAGTCGAAAGCGTCTTTAAGCTACAGTCGGCTTATCATCAGGTAGGCTTAAGCATGCTTTCAAAGACACATTTTATAAAGTATTTTTGTTTTTCAATCATATCACGAAGCCTTGTGGTAACTAACGATAGTCAAAACACTCACTTGAATCCTTCCCTACAGCTGCAACTGAAGCTGCCGTTCAGATTGGTACACAGTTGCGAGCAGTGATGGTCTCCAGTGGTACATTCGTTCACGTCCTCACAGCGTTTAGGGTCTGAGTGCGAGATGATGTAGCCCTGGTAGCAGGAACAGATGTAGCCACCAGTGCCGCCGGTCAGGTTTGTGCAGAAATGTTCGCAGCCACCTAGAAATAATTCAGAAGTTTAAGTTATGCACAGAATTGTGCTGATTTGACTGTGGTGATTTCACCTTCCGAAGTACACGAGGAAAATGTAATATTTTTTTATTTTTGTAAACATGGTAGAGCTTTTGACTAGCCACCATTGCTGGCCACTCAACAACCCTCGATTATCAAGTTCGCGTGACAGCATTTCTTGAGGTCGAAATCGTTCTGTGAAAGCTAAATGAAATAGCGTACGTAGAGGTCTCCGTAGACCGTCCCTCGCAACCATACCTGGTTAACTAATCGTTAAATAATGTATGCTTTTTCAGTGCAGGTAGCACGTTTAAGCCACGAAGCCTGCTGAGTGGCCTAATGAAGGTACGAGACTTAAAAGTATCTTTTTATACTCGTCGACTTTAATGTTTGAGTTAAGACTTCGTACACCAAACTAAAATCACATACTTTTTACTATATGATTTTCTTATGACGGCGTCCTATTGGTCGAATACATTTTAGTTCAGTAAAGCCGCCACGTGTTTGGTCGAATTCATTTTAGTTGTCTACACAGTTGTATAATGTTGAGTTGGGACCTCCATAGTAAAAAGTATGTGATTTTAGTTTGGTGTACGAAGTCTTAACTCAAACATTAAAGTCGACGAGTATAAAAAATACTATTCCTTACCTTTAGAAGCAATATCACAAGTCCTCGTATGATGGCACCCTCGCTCGTCGCTAGCGTCGCCGCAGTCGTCCGCCAAGTCGCAGAGCTGCGTGCGCTCGACGCAGCGCCGGTTGGCGCACTGGAACTGCGAGTACGGGTCGCAGGGCTTGGCGCGCGCGGCGCACAGCGTCATGTTGTTCTCGTCCGAACCGTCGCCGCAGTTGTCCACGCCGTCGCATACTTGGTATCTGGATAGGAAGTATATTGTTGTAGAGGCTAAAAAATAGGCAGTACATAGGCGAGTGAGTTCGAGGATGGAACCGTAGGTGAGGTGGCCGCTCTGAATCGTTGTTCCATCAGGACTACACTAACATTGTTGCCCTGATCTAATTCATATTTTTGTTTTGAAGCCTCAAATAAGACCAACTTTCGGCACATTTCCGAACAGTGGCGTGTAAAGTTACATTGTTGCAATATTAAAGGCGAGAAATAATGTATGCCGTACGATTGAATAACAAAATTCTTGCCACAGAATGTTTGTCCTGAAAATATTGACATATTCAAAGCATTAAACGCCTCAATGCTTTAGCTAAAAAAAATCTTAAAGCCAGTTTTTACTAACTATAAGAAATTTATCCTTGATGAATGATGACTAAGAGGTATCTAACGACCCTCACATGATAAAGTCCAAGCATGCCAAAGAAATAGCCTACTTGCTCTCGAAAAACATAGCCCTCGTTCTGCCCCAGTCGGGTAAATACTGTCAATGATGCATGCCATGCTGATTCAAAACTAGTATCTCTGTCATTTGTCCAATGTGAGACGAAGATAATACCTGGGCACACAGCGATGGTTAGCGCAGTGGTACCGCCGTAACGTGTCACAGTTGAAGTTGGTACACAGAGCGGGTGCCTCGTCGCTGCCGTCTCCACAATCGTCAGCACCGTCGCACAAGTCCGACTGTGATACGCAGAGATTGTTCGCGCATTGGAATCTGCAGGGAAAATTAAGGAGTTAAACTTGGAATTACTTCTATAAGCATAAAAATTTATGGTTACCAACTTCTGGTGGCATGAAAAATGTGCAAGGTATGGTTTAACCTCGGTCAAGCGGGTACGAAATTTGTGGTATTAAAGTGATGGGTCGTGGTAGTTAAAATATAGACATAGCCGCCAATACACCAGAGGGGATAAAATACCAATCAAAACTGTTTATTACGCACCTATACAGTATTAGACAGCACAGTAAATTATTGAAGTAGGTACTGAGTGCAAGCGTGGTCAACTCATAAGGAGAGCTGTTTATAAGCGCGCTTAAAAGCGATATCAGGGACTTATTAGGGTTAAATGACAACCGCGATGCAACTAACCTGCTCTCAGGGCAGTATCTGCCGCCAGGGTAGCGCGGCGGACATCCAATCTCGTCCGACAAATCGCGGCAGTCGCGGTCTCCATCGCAGCGGAAGTACGACGCGATACAATGTCCCGACTTGCACTGGAACGTCCCGTTCTTGCACTGGAAGCCGCCGCACGACATCTCGTCTGAATTGTCTCCACAATCGTCCTCGTGATCGCAACGCCATCTTGATGAAATACACTTTCCGTTGCCACATTTGAACTCTGATTCCGAACATTCCCTGTATTGGTGGCGGCAGACGCCTTCGGCTTCGTCGCTTCCATCTCCGCAGTCGTCCGTAAAATCGCACAGCCACTGTTTCGGTATACAGCGTTTGTTTTCGCAGGTGAAGTCACTATCGGAGTTGCAAGATGGACAGTTCTCTGGCAGCTCGTCTGAGCTGTCTCTGCAGTCGTCTTTGCCGTCGCAGAACAACCATTTCGGTATGCATCTGTAGTTGGACTGGCCAGGGCACCGTCTCCATCCAGTTGTGCAGTTCTTCTGGCGGCACATGTACGCGGGCTCGTCGGAGTCGTCACCGCAGTCGTTGTCAAAGTCGCACATCCACAGTTTCGGGATGCAGCGGCCGTTCTTGCAGGAGAATTCGGTGTCTGGGTTACAAGATCTATTGTGACACATCGCCGGATCTTCGTCGCTGTTGTCTTTGCAGTCCGTATCACCGTCGCATTTCCAGCTGTCCAGGATGCAGCGGCCACTGGCTTTGCACTTGAATTCCAGAAGTGGGCATTCGTGCGCGCATTCCGCTTCGTCACTGCCGTCACCGCAATCATCAGTACCGTCGCAGATAGTAGCAGCTGGGGTGCAATTAGTGTTCTTACACTGGAACGAACCAGCTCTGCAGTGACGCACAGGACACGTGTCAGGCTCATCCGAACCGTCCATGCAGTCTTTCTCGCCGTCACACTTCCAGAACCAAGGTATACACTTCTCATCGCGGCCGTTGCATCTGTGCTGCCCGTCTGTGCAGTTAGCAATACAGGTCTTCATGTCTCTTGACAAATAGAACTGGTTCGGGCACGCGCATTTGGCTGTGGTCGCACCCTCTTCGCCATAACCTTCGATGTTCAAGTAACTGGACTCGTGAGGTGGAGCAATGAGACACAAGTGTGAGCATCCGCCGTTATTGTCGCCGCAAGGGTTGTGGTAAGGCAACTGCCTTAGTGGATGAACAACATGGATATCATAAGGCCTGTGAGTAGTGTTCCTCAAAAGCGTGAGATTCTCTCCTGAGTGCTTGTTGGCTTTACTTATAGCTTTAAGGTTCCAGTCCGTCCAGTAGATTTCATCATCGAATAAGCTGATGGCAAAAACGTGAGGTACTTTATCTCCAGAAAGCACGACGTGTCTGTGTTTTCCTTCAAGATCAGCTGATCCGATGTAGTCCAAGTGAGCATCGGCCCAGTAGATCCTATCCGTGAAGTAGTCGATGGTCAAAGCGTTTGGCCACGCGATATCGTCTTCCCAATTCAAGATGGCGGTGAAGTTAGAGCCATCCATGCCCATTTTTCCGATGTAAGCTTGGAGATGCCAAGATGTGAAGTATAGGTAACCGGTGCCGGGATGAACTATGATTGCGCGTGGATCAGCAATGCCAGTCTTCAATGTCTTTCTTCGGGTACCATCCAGTTCGGATACGTCAAGATTTTTAGAGTGTCTATCCAGCCAGTACAGTTTCCTTCCGATCCAGTCTATAGCGATGCCTTCCAAACCGTGCGAGTCATGCCTGATCACTACCTCCTTAGTAGGGTTTGGATCTGTGTAGTCTGAGCGATATATTGTTTTGGCCGAAACATCCGCGAAGTACATCTTGTTTTCCTTGATGTCGAAGTCGATAGCCACGACGTTCATTAGATCCTGGTGGACTAGATTGTAAAGCGTAGCGTCGGTCGACATGTTTCTCACGTAATATTTGTTAGTGAATATGACCCAAGCTGTCATATTGTCTTTCCTCTTGCACGTATGCTCATCGGCTTCCCTCTCATAGTACCGATCATTACATTTGCAATAATAAGATCCGGGTGTGTTGGAGCAGTATTGAGAGCAAACTCCTGGAGTTTCCAGACATTCGTCTATGTCAGCACACGCTTTTCCGTCCGACAACAGTTTGTAGCCCTGGTTACAATCGCAGTAGAAACCAGTCAGGGTGTCAATGCATTTGTGTCCGCATTGGTTGCTCTCTAGTTTGGCGCATTCATCGACATTACAATGCGCAGGCTCATCGGAATCATCCGCGCAATCCGAAACCTTATTACACACCAATCTGTTGTCGATGCACTGGTCGTTGTTGCACTTGAACTGGCCGGCCGGACAAGTCTTATTCTCCTTGTTACATCCGACCTCGTCCGAATGATCGCCACAGTCATCTTCGCCATCGCAGCGGAAATGGTTACGTATGCACTTGAAGTTCTGGCATTTGAATTCTTGGTCTGTGCACTGCTTATACTGAGTGTTGCAGTGTTTGCCTTCGTCTGAGCCGTCACCACAGTCGTTATCGTGGTCGCAGACCCAGCCGCGGTTGATGCAGCGTCCGTTGGTGCATTGGAACTGGTCGTCGGAACAAGGAGCTGGAGTGGCGCAATGGTGGAGGGTAGCGTTTTCGTCAGCACCGTCAATGCAGTCGGGATCGCCGTCACACAACCATTTACGAGGAATGCATTGCGCGCGGTTCCAGAGTTTATTCGCTTCGCAAGTGTACTCGGTTTCGGCGTCACATTTGCGCTCATTGCACTGGTGCCGCTCGTCCTCATCACTGCTGTCCAAACAGTCATTATCACCATCACAGATGTATATTCTTGGGATACAGTTACCATTGTCACATGTGAAGAGATCGCCGAAGCACGTGCGGCCTTCTGAGCGGCAGTATTCTGGCGGTTCGTCGGCGCCATCACCACAATCATCATCGCCATCGCAGTACCAAGTAGCGGGAATACAGCGGTGGTTCGGGCAGCGGAAGCTGTTCTGTGGGCACGTTCGCTGAGCGCAATGTAGAGGGTTCTCGTCTGAATTGTCACCACAGTCGTTATCACCGTCACATAGCCAATAGGGCTCCACGCAGATGTTCGTTTTCTCGCACTTGAGGTGGTTAGCGGGGCAGGTGGTGTTCCTCGGGCAGCGCTCATGCGTTTCATCTGAAGTAACATTGTCCTTGCAATCGTTGATTCCGTTGCAGACTTGCGACATGGGTATGCAGCGTGAGTTACTACAAGTGAACTCGCCATCAGCGCACGGGGCGTAGACACAGCCTTCTTCGTCAGAGCCGTCTTTGCAGTCGTTCTCGTGATCGCACTTCCACGACTTAAAGATGCAGCGGCCATTGTTGCAGCGGAACTCGTGAGGAGAGCAGGAGTGGTACGCGCAGTAGTCTTGCTGCTCGTCGGAGCGATCGCCACAGTCATCGTCGCCGTCGCACGCCCACATACGGCTGATGCACTTGCCGTTGGCGCACGAGAACTTGCCAGCGTCGCATGTCACGTTGCGCGGCACGCACATTCGACCCTCGTTGACCAGTTTGAAATTGTCATCGCACTTGCATTCCACTGTGTTGTTGGGCGCGGGGTGGCAGGAGTGAGCACAGCCACCGTTGTTGATATTGCAAAGGTTGGCCGTGCAAGTCTGTCGGCTGGTGCTGTAAACGTGGATGTCGCGTGGCGAATCTTCTAGCCTCTTCACCATTTCTACCATGTTGGCTCCGGTGTGTTTCTCGGCACGATAAACTCCGCGCAGCTGTAGGTCAGTCCAGTAGATGTAGTTGCGGAATACGGTGATAGCGAATGGGTATATCGTCGCGGAAATGAGCACCTCGCGACCAGAGCCGTCCATCTTTGATCGTTCGATCTTCTCACGCACAGCGTCTGTCCAATACAGCATGGATTCATCGAAGTCAATCGTGAGGCCGCTTGGTTGAGAGAGGTCCTTGTCGATGATGGCTTTCTTCAACGATCCAGCCATGGTGGTCCTGTAAATTTTGCCGGACGTTCCGAATCTTCCCCAGTCAGTGTAGTACAGAGTTCCATTGCAGGGGTCTACTACAATGGCTCTGGGTCGTTCTACTCTAGCGATCATCACTATTCTGGAGCCGTCGAGATTCATCGCGTAAATAGAGTTGTTAGAACTATCCGTCCAGTATATCTTTTTTTGGGTCCAGTCATAAGCGATGCCTTCAGGGTTGATGTTCTTTTGCAGAATGCTTTGGATAGTGGTGGGATCAGGCGAGTTTGACGGCATCCATGCAATTTTAGCCCACGGGCGGATCTGAGTGAAGAACAATTTTTTGTCTGCGTAGTCGAATTCGACGCCAACAACGTTGGTCAAATTGACGACAGGTTTGAACGGCGTTCCAGTTGATTTCGGGTCTAGGTTGACCGCGCGGATTTCGGTTCTGGTGGTGAATACTAGATACTCGTCGACGACTTCGCACTTGCTGGGGTTAGTCTTCGAGACTTGGCCTGTTGCGCAGTCGCAGCGGTGCATGTTGCCGTGCAAACTGGCGTCTGGAGGGAAACTGAAGCACAGTTGCTCACAACCGCCGTTACCTAACTTTCTGCATGGATTGTTTTCGTCTGTCGGCTGATTGTTTATATCAAATATGACTATATCTCGCAATTTTGGCAAGTTCGTCCTCATCTTCTCTGGCATAGACATATTTCCTGGTAGTTTTGAAGCTTTGTAGATCGTTTGCAGGTTTCTGTCAACCCAGTACACGCTTGTCGTGTGAATAGCTATGCCCATAGGGTTCGGTAAGTTGGAGCGGATGACCTGCCTGTTTCCACCGTTGTAGGATATCTTCTGAATCTGATCCAGCCTGGAGTCTACCCAGTAAACGTCGTGAGATAGCATATCGATAGTCAGATCTCTAGGGTTTGAGATTCCTGAGCTCACCACTGGCTCCCATTTAGAACCATCGAGGTAAGACTTGCCGATGTGCGGGTACTGACCGTAATCAATCCAGTATAGCAGTCGCTTTATAGGGTTTACTGCTAGCTCTCGTGGGGCTTCCATGGTCTTCTTAACGAGGACTTTCCTGTGAGAACCGTCAAGCCAGCACATCTCCACGTAATTCTCATGCGGGAACACATTAGTGAAGTACAAGTTACCAGCAACCCAGTCAATCGCCAGCCCTCGAATGCCATTACTACCAATACCATCTTTAACGATGTGCTGTAATTCGGTACCGTTGGGTCGGATGCGGAATATACCGTTCCACTGTCCGCGGTTGAATTCCACCCAGTAGATGTAGTTTTCGGCGAAATGAACGTCCACGTGTAAAATGTGGTGTCCCAAGCCCGTGACTGGGACCATGGCTTCTGCGCTGCCCTCCAAACTATAACCTCGGATAAGATCAAGTTGAGACACGACGGCAAACGTCTTGAAAGGCACGCAGGCGATCTCATTCTCCTTCTTATAGCCAATGGAGCAAGCGCAGACGCGGGACCCGCCTTCGCCAGGAATACAGATCTGTTCGCACCCACCGTTGTTCAGCAAACAAGGGTGGTGGATCATCTTCCTCTTCTGGAATATCGTGAGGGATTTCAAATCGCTTTCGTTGTCCATGATAACCTTAATATTGTCACCGTTAGGGAGGTCCGCCTTGATTATCTTCTCGTGCCTCTGGTCAAGGACATATAGTCGCGAGTCAAGAACAGCGATAGATTTAGGGTATGAAATGTCGTTGCTCTCTGACAGTATTGTACGACGGTCGTTGCCATCAGTATTGACGCTGCTGACACTGGCTGGGTATTGCGTGCTGAAGTATACGACCTTCTTCTCGACGTCGATGGTGATGGCTTCGGGTCTTTCGATAGCGTCCACAAGCACAATCGGATTAGAACCGTCCATGTTGGCACGTCCTATTTTCGCTGGCACACCGTAGCCTCCTTCGTCTGACCAGAAGATTTTTCTGGGGAAACAGAAAACTTTATTGAACCACGGTCGTTTCAACAAAACTGAAAATTATTGCAAATATTTTGAGTAGTAGCGTGAACAAATCGGATACCTACTCGTAAGTATTTATTGGTATAACTTTTTTGTGGAAAATGTAGACTTTTTCTACGACTCTTATAAAACAAAGCCTATATAACAAAAAGAGTCTGCAGTTACTGAACGAATTACATATCTAAATGTTATGGGACGTTATGAGATCAAAATATTTGTTTCACTTACCCTTCAGTAGGATCCAAACAGATGCCCTTCGGCCGCGACACAGATAGCCGGGTTCCGTCATTGGTCAACACCATAGTCCTGTATTTGACCTTCCCATCGATCCTGACCATCTCAATATTGTTAGCAATCTTATTCGCCATGTAGAGGTTGCGGCCGAGCCAGTCAAACGCGATGGCCGACGGTGCCCCAACGATCCCGGTGTCATCCCCGAAGAACTCTTCCTTGTTACCACCTCCGTAGGGCATGCTGAATATGGTGCAGTTCTCGTTGTCTTCACTGTCGCCGGAGACTGATTGTAGCCAGTACAGCATGTGACCTTGACGGTCGTAGTCTATTTGAACGCCACCTGAAATGAAATTATTTTGTAAACAAGTTGGGAGTCGCAGCAGTACGCAAGAGTACATTGATAACTAGCTTTTGCCAGCAATGTCCTCCGCGTATACTCATACTTGTTAACGGTATTATGCATAAATATTTCATGCTATAAAATTATGCTACTAGTTTACTACACATTTTTCGCACTCCCATAGAAACTTCCAGTCTTTTCACCTCTTTACGGGATGATTTCCGTGATAAAAACTATCTCCATACAAAATTCCATTCAAAACTGTTCAGTGGTTTTTGAGTGGACAGATAGGCCTACAGAGTTACTTTCGCTTTTTTAATATTCCTAGTATGTACAGTATTAGTATGGCGGTCATGTCATGATAATAAATTAACAATATATAACCTACCTTGAACACCAACAATTGGTGCGAGCTGACCAGCCTTTCCTGAACCGTCTGGTGATAGATCGATGATTTGGGATCCCTTCAGTACCATCAAGTATGCGTTCTCCTCTGAAAAGTAGAAAATGTTTTTATATATTTATGCTCGTTAAAAAAACATTATGTAAGTGTTCATAAAACACGTCTCTTCAGCAACATTCCTAACTGTCCATTTGTAGACATCTATATCAGTGAAAAAGGTTTTCCAACGGTTGAGCATGTGGTCGATACTACTAGAAAAATCAGGTTCTTACCTTCCACGCATTTCCCTTCCGCCAGCAGTTTGAATCCAGGCTTGCAGAAGCAAGTGTAGCCTGCCTGCTTATCCGGGCTGAGTAAGCAGAGATGCTGGCACGACTCCGGTGTGCACGGCGACTTGTATTGCGGCTGCAGTGACGGGTGATGAACGTGAATCGAGAGAGGCTGAGAGATCAGGTGCGAAACTACTGTCTGATTTGTTCCTTTGAATTTGTGAGCCGACAGCACTCTGTTCAACTGCCTATCCGTCCAGTATAAAGTATCTTCAAACATCGTCAGCGAATGCGGATGCAACAAGTAATGGCTTCCAGCTAACACTTGCTGCCGACCCGTGCCGTTGTAGTTGCAGAAATCTATGAAGTCCAGCTTGGAATCCGCGAAGTAGACGCGCTTCGTGGCGGTGTCAAGGGTCAAGCCGTTAGGCCAGTAGATCTTTGTGGTGATTATAGCCATGCGGTTGGAGCCGTCCATGCCGACGCGTTCGATGCGAGGGTTCTCTCCCCAGTCGGTCCAGAACAGCCATCTGGCGCCCGGAGCTGGGTCCAAGCACATCCCTCGGGGCTGCGTCACGTTTCCACTCAGCAACGTAGTTCTTGAAGTCCCGTCTTCCCTGGCCACCTCAATGGTATTTAGCTTGCTGTCTAACCAGTAGATGTTCCCACCCACCCAATCGTAAGCCAAGCCCTCTACTAAGTCCAACCCGGTCGACACTAAAACCTTAGGCTCGCTTCCGCGATCTAGTCGCGAAATCGTTTTCAGTTTCATGTCAGACCAGAAAATAGTTCCTGTATGCATGTTAGAGTCTGTAGCGACAACATTTTCGACGCTGATCGGGACCCTTTCCAAGCCTTGCTCATTCAGGTCTGCTACTAAAATCGAGTGTCTATTAGAGATGATGAGGAAGGCACTGGAGTGGTTGTTGGCTTTGCACATGTGTTTATCGTGAGCTAGTAAGTAACCGTCTACGCAGCCACAATGGTATGATCCTTTATTGTTGACACAGGTCTGAGAGCAGAGGCCTGGTGGGTTGCACTCGTCTATATCTTTGCAGCGGAAGCCGTCCGTCTCCAGCTCTTCGCCAGGTGGGCACAGACATAGAGGTCCGTTTGGAGTTTGCTTGCATTCGTTCGAGCATAGACCTGCCTGGTGCTGGCATTCGGCGAAATCACAACTGGGTCCTGAAACAGAGTAAAAATGTATTCATTTTAACGCACTCTACTGAGGTGTTGCTTGTGGTAACTGTACATTTAGTATTCGTGTCAATAAATATGCTACCACGCATCGGTTCGAATACTGTCGAGCGATATTCGGCCTTAAAGATGAGAGTTTAATACAAGCTTGTATTTAGTTTCACCTGTCCCTTTGTCTGTCTGTCTGTAATCAAATCTTGCAAGTTAAATTTGACCTACTTCCCGGTGACCGATTGAGCTGAAATTTCGGGTATAAGTATAGTTTGGATGACAATTCAATATTATGGTACCATCGAGCTGATCTGATGATGGAGACGGAAGGTGGCCATGGGAATTCAGTACTTAACCGCCGTCACTCCGTTGAGTTTGGGCTCGTTAGAATCGTCTTATAATAAGTAGTTGATGATGGTATACAGAAAAGTACAGTCGGAAGCAAAAGCTTGTACCAAAAATGTGATTTTTGACAGAAACTTGTTTTTCATTATATTTGAATATGCTATACCTTCATCAGCTCCGTTAGGACAATCCGTTTTCCTGTCACACACTTGTGTGAGATTGACACAACGACCCGTAACTCCTGGACACTGCCACTGGCCTGATGGACATCTGAAATGTTGAAAATGCCAATTAGAAGAGTGAAGTGATTGAAGGATTCGTCACCACGGGTACGTCCACGGTAGCTCAGTTGGATTTCAGAAATGCATGGAATGGAGATGTCGTGGGTTAAATCCCACTCGTGGCGATATAAATTCTTCATTGGAATTTAGGATAACAACTAATGCTCTTTTTAGAGGGGAAATTCATGTTGCAATGCGGACCCCGGCACCGAAGAAATGGACTGAGAACTGGATGCGATCCGATGAGATTAGAAGAGACAGAATTGAATCTGCAGATAGATGTTGGCATATTCTGGCAGGACTTGCTGCTATAGATAGGCAACTACATAATGGCAGAGATGGCTTGCTGACATTGTTACGCTGTTTAGTGTGTTTGTAGCTCAAGTACTAATCAGTTTTATTGTCCAATCCGGCGACGGCTCGACATAAAACAATGACTTTGAGCAGGTCGTTCGGGCCTTCTGGAGCGACCTGATGGAACGCTCCATACAATTGCAAAAAAAAACAGATTTTTTTGTTTTACGCGATTATTTTTTATCTTCGTATGGACCAGGTCACCCGAGTATACGTCAACGCTCGATAGAAATGTGAAAAAAATCGAGTCACTCTTACTTTTTTCTTATCAGAATACGATACATGTCCTTAAACGGATCATCGCTATTTTTGTTACACCTTGTAGAAAGTGAAGTGAGCGCACGAGGTATATAAAAGCAGCTTCCCACGGTCCACGATATGGCGGACGGACGCGGACCAGCTCGCACGACACACCGTGGGAGGAACTCGTCCGTGGTAGCAAAGGACGTCAGTGACGGTGCCCCGGTATCCGTCGCGAGGCGGTAATTTTAAAGGCGCGTTGCCGTCCGTGGTCGTCGGCTGTAAGTGATGATCCGTAAAATCGCGGACCGTGGGTTACGCAAGTTGTTTGCTAGCAGAGCCGTAAATACTTAGTGTTTCTGTTCTCTATTTTCGTCTGTATGTATATATATATATATATATATATATATATATATATACATATATATATATATATTATAGCTATTTATATGTATTTGTATGCATTTTATTTATTTGTCTATTGGCGTTATTTATTAATTTTATTATGTACCTATGTATATCCACTGTGTGTTTATATCTGTGGATGCACCGCCCACAATTTGTCTGCTTTGCCCGAAGGTTGACAGGTAGAGAATGTGTGAAGGACGTGAATAATACAAGAGGTTCGGTTATGAACTGACGATATATTTGAAGGTGCACGAGCTTATATATATAGGAGTGGAACAATACGTGATTACATACCTGGTACAAGGGTTAAGTAACAATACGTACTTAACTTAGTCTAGTCTAAACATACTACCATGCTACAAATGTTTACGGCATTAAGTCCGCATTTTGTACGATAAGTTGTTCTTTTGTGCAATAAAGATTAAATAAATAAATAAATAGGCCTTAAATAGTATTGACCTGAACGGCGGCGGCTTGCAGGCATGCGCCGCGCCCTCGTCGGAGCCGTCCCCGCAGTCGTCGCGGCCGTCGCACACGGAGGCCTGGTACACGCAGCGCCCCGACAGGCACTTGAAGTGGTTCGCCGCGCACGCCGCCGCGCCGCACGTCGCCGGCTCGTCCGACAGGTCCTCGCAGTCCGGCGAGCCTGACAATAATGATAATGAGACCCTCCTATTAACATGTGCCTACTAACTTATGCGACAGGGACAGCCCTATTTCTCGCACGCTACCTCCTAGAGCCAATAGAGGTAGACCCCCGACTCGCTTCTAAAAGGACTGAGGCGCGGATCTTCAGTCGTTAGCCGGTATGCGCGCGCCATGTTGCCAGCTCGCGCGATAGTTGATGTGGGTCGGTTATTGTCCGCCTTCGCTAACGGATACGTTCTACCCTTACGCATGAGCTACTGTTTATACTGGCCGGTATCCCATCACACTTTTAGGCCTCTCACACTGCTAATACTTCTCGCTACGTAAGACAGTTATTCAGGATTCCTAGTAACATTCACTTACCATCGCAATACCAAGTCCTCGGTATACAGATGCCAGAGCTCTGGCACTGGAACTGCTTGTCCGGCGAGCACTGGTGCGGCGCCAGCGACGGGCATCCCGCCTCGTCGCTCCCGTCGTTACAGTCCGGGATGCCGTCGCACTTGTAGGCCTCCTGGACGCATTGCTTGAGGTCGGCGCACTTGAACTGGCTCGCGAGGCATGAGATGGGCGGGCAGTCGGCCTCGTCCTGCTTGTCGAAGCAGTCGTCGTCGCCGTCGCACACCCACGACGCGGGGATGCAGTGCCCGGTCCGAGGGCAAGTGAACTGGTATTAAACAATAGGCATGAGGACACATTTTGAAAAACTGTTCTATAATGTTTAGAAACATTTATTATGTACAACGAATAAGATTTTTCAAGAGAATATAACAGTAAATTAGGAATAAACTACATTTTAGTTTTTAAATTTCAAATTGGCGCTAAAACGCTTGTCAGTGTCATGGCGTCCCGAGTGACGTCACGTTTGTATAAACAGAATGCAAACCATTTTGTTACCTAGATGCTCCAAGTCTTGCGCGGCCGTGCGAGCGAGAAAGCGGAGACAATGACATATGAAGACCTGTCAGATAACATGGTTCTATCCCTATCTTACTATTCGTTCAGTACGTAAGTCTTCTCTGTAATCTGTGGTAATGGCCGTTATGGGTATTTGTTTATACAAGTGTAAGATCATGCGCTCTGACTGGTGTTTTAACATATCATGGCGGGCGTCCATATTTTTCGGTTTAATTTCATCAAAATAAACAATAATCTCTTACTTAATAAAAAAAATATGAGATTTTTTTTAAATTCTATGATTAAAACTTCACTAAGAAAATACCATATTTTAGTGATTTTCAATTACTGTCATCATGCCTATTGGAAACTCGTAATTGTCATTGTTTGCATCTTTCCATCATCGATTGAAATACAGGCCTCTGACGCGCAACTCTAGGATCCACATAACATCAGAGTCGAGGTATAAGAGTATGGACGTTAGCTTCTCCAAAAGATTCACCAAACGCGTTTCAGTTGTTTTATTCACTTGAGGAATCGTTGCGTTAGTCTTTCAGTCATCGCAACGGAAACGCGTTTGTGAATCTTCTGGAGAAGCTTATGGACGTTATAAGCTACGGTGTCTGTGTACTACCAGGCAGGCTGTATGCATATTTGCCACCGTCAGTCATAGTATAAAAATATGTTTTCGTACTTATTTCCGGGTTTTCTTTCAAAACCCACAAACAACATATTTAATGCTACCCAAGAACAAAAACAAAGAGCTAGCAGCAAAATTATGAAGTTATATTAAAAGCTCCTGAACAAAATACAGTTTCTGTAGAAACGTGAACTTGCATACAAACTCCTATTCATGTTTCTCCACAGCTGATTGTACATTCTCAATACGGTTACAAGGCAGTACCATCCTGCTCTAAAATCACTCAGTCTCTATGACTATCTTTACAACTCACCTGGAAATAAGCACAAGTCTTCTCCGCACAATGCGTCCCCTCATCCGAGCCATCTCCACAATCGTTCTCAGAGTCGCACTTCCACGTGCTCGGCACGCATCTTCCATTGTCGCACTGGAACTGTGACGCTGAACATGTCGCGTTGACACAGCCGCTCTCGTCGGAGAAGTCACCGCAGTCGTTCTCGCTGTCGCATTTGAAAGTCGCTGGTATGCAACGGCCGGATTTGCACATGAATTCGGAAGCGCTGCATGTGGTTTCTGAAAGACATGATAAATTAAAGATATTTCCAAAGCAACGTTGGCAGCAGCTGCTGCCTGTAGACTTTGGACCTGTCCCGAGTCTTCGGAAGCAGGATGTTCTGTTATGTTAAGAGACAGGGGTTGTAGATAACCACTCGTTATCTAGGAGTAATAGGTTCCATTTACAAAGATTGAGGGCTTGCTGGTTTCATAAGAATCACACCATAGCTATGAATAGGGAATAATAATTCCAGGGGAATGTCTTATAAAAATAATGTGTGCACCAGTGGTTGTTAACGGAATGCGTCCGAGTACTTTACGTCTGAGAGAACTAGGGTTCGACCCCTAGTTGTGTCCACTACATAGTTAACAATTTCGCTACCAAGAATCGCTACGCGCTGCGGTCGTAGCCGATCCTGTGGTTTCGTATGTAGCGGAAAGCGACTAAGGCGTAGGCGCCCGCTAGGCGGGTTCTTGGTTGCGAAAGTGTTCATATACTTCTTGTATAAAACCGAATCAAAAACAAACATATACTACTCACTGGTGCAATTCTGCTCCTCATCACTGTTGTCCAAGCAGTCGTCGTCTCCGTCGCACACCCAGCTCTTCGGGATACAGCGCTGGTTGTTACAAGTGAAGTCCCACGTGTTGGGACACGCCTGCACGGGCGGCTCCTTGTTAGGATCAGCCACACAGCTCACACCATCCGCGTCCAACTTCTCCCCGTAAGGGCAGCCACACTTCACTTGTAAGAACTCGGTGTTGTTCCTTGGCACCGCGAAGCAAATCTTCTGACAGTTCCCGTTGTTGCTCGCACAAGGCTGATTTGGATGTATTTTTTGGATGAATTGGCTGTAAACTTTGACGCCGTAAAGCCTATTTGTCTGAGGCTCTCTAACCATTATGTCTTCCTGTTCGCCGGTGAGTTTGTGCAGTCTCACAATAGCGTCTAACCTCCAGTCTGTGATGTACATGAATTCCTTATAAATGACAATGGAGAATGGATGTCTGATCAGCCTGGAGTTTACAGTCTTGACGTCTGTGCCGTCTAGTTTGGCGTGTTGCACGTGGTCTAATAAAGCGTCGCACCAGTAAACACGATCAGCATCGAAATCAATAGAAAGACCGTTCGGCCATCCAAGAGTGACGTTCTCGAATACTAGTAAACCGGTTCCATCTGTGTTCGCTCGGCTAATGTTAGCGGGCCGGTCCCATTCCGAGAAGAAAATGTAACCCTTGTTCGGATGGACCACAATAGCTCTCGGCCTTTTCAGGTCTTTGAGTAACGTCCTCTTATATGTGACGTTTCTCGTAGACAACACATTCAATGTACCTTTCCTTGAATCAATATAATACAAGTTCTTCGAAGCCCAGTCGACTGCTAAGCCTTCGACTCCTTCGTTTTGCGAAGCCAACACTATTTCTCTAGTTGTTCCATTTCTATGTATTCTGTAGATCACATCTTGTAAAACGTCTGAGTAGTAAATATGTTCATCTCTAGCATCGAAGTCTAAACCTACAAATCTCGCTCTCCTAGACACTACGGGCAATATGGCTTCGCTGAAGCCCTCTATAACTGGGTTCAGGACTTTGCCTTTGATGAACCTCTGCTGGGAATACATTAGGAACTCAGATACAATATCACAGGTTCTCAAGTCAGATTCTAACCTAAATCCGATGTTGCAAGCGCATCTGTAGCCCAGCCCGCCGTTTTGCAGGGCGGTCACAATGCACATATGCGCGCAACCTCCGTTGTCGTTGCCGCAAGGGTTGTTTACGGACGTCTGCTTCAGAGAATGTATGACGCTGACTGCTTTGGGGTCTCTGATGTCTTTCATCTTGTATATGGCCTGTATGCTTGTGGAGCCCTCGAATTTGTTGACGGAGCTGATGCCTTGTTTGGTGGCGTCGGACCAGTATACTCTGTCTTCGAAGAGAGCGAGGCGCGAAGGACTAGGCACTTGCTGTCCACGCAGAACTAGGAAGCGATGGTTGCCTTCGTAGTCCACTGTCTCGATGTAGTCCAATAGCGAGTCGCACCAGAAAACTCGGCGAGCAATGATGTCCACGGCGATACCGGACGCTTTGTAAGCTGCTTCAGAGACGATTGATTTTGCGTGTGTACCGTCCATATTTGCTCGTATAATCTGGAAAACAACAAGTTAGGTTTCAAATTCATGAGTTGGAAACGAATGCGTAACGGCGAAAAATAATTGGCAAATGAGTTTTTATAGCCACAAGTCCAATCCTATCATTTAATAACAGTTTCAATGAATAAACCCGCGAAATCTACTTAAAACGAAGGGTTAGGAGGTCAGACCTGTCCATTTAATATCTCACCATACTGTACTAGTATATTTTCTACGTTTCGATTTAAGTAAATATTATACAACTCAATAGGAGCCCGGGATCCTCCTTTAGGGGCATAACGGGGAATAACGCTAGGAGGATGATGATGGACTTAAGTAAATATATTTACAATCCTAAGAATGTCAAATGCTCTTATGACAGATATTACCATGAGGCACTTAGTTACGAGCATACCGAGCTATGAAACAGGCACAAAGAAGAAGGCGACAGCACAAAAGGCATCCATTAAATCAGATACGTAGCGTGTTTGCAGGTTTACCTGGTTACTATCAGCAACAAACATCAACCCCAACGTAGGATCCAATGCGATATCGGCCGGGCTCGTCAGATTGGAGCCCAGCACCACGGCGTGCCAGCGGCCGTCCAGCTCGAACACGTCGATCTTCTGTCCCACGGCGTCCGCCACGTAGAGCTTGTCGCCGACCCAGTCCACGGCCAGCGCCACGGGCGCCCACGACCCGGCCACGCTGATGTCGTTCTCGTAGCTCGTCGTGCCCGAGGGCGCGCTCAGTTGTTGGATGTGGATCTGGAAATTGCCGGTCATCATGAAAATTTTGCTGAATATTCAAGGTCATCATCATCATATCAGCCTAAAGACGTCCACTGCTCGACATAGGCCTCCCCAAAGAGCCACAATAACCGGTCCTGCGCCACCCGCTTCCAGCGGACTCCCGCGACCTTTATCAGGTAATCAGTCCACCTTGTGGATGGCCTACCCACGCCGCGCCTTCCGGTACGTGGTATCCTATCGAGAACCCTTCCGCCCCAACGGCCATCAATTATTCAAACGATATTCAAGGTATTTGGGATTAAATTACTCATCTAGACAATGGGTCGGTCTCGCAAAACCAGATTTTTGATTGGATCTTCGTAAACCACTTATGAACACAAAGGTAAATCGCTTAGCTCAGTGCCCCCATAGTTCACATTGTAAAGTCCATGTATACCTTTCGCCTACGATGACTTTACCACAGTCTTTATCGGAAGCAATTATTTGCCACTTCTTCATGATATTACGACCATGGGGGCGCTTTTTGACTTCAGAGCGCTCGACTCTTTCACTCGAAAACTATGAACGAGTGTCAAAAATCTTGACAATACAATCGTATTCGTATTTCATTTTCGAGCGCTCGTAAGTCATAAACTGCCCCCAGGTTATGCCTGTACTAAATTCCATCAATAAGACAATGGTGTCGCTAAACTCACCTTTCTAGTTTTAAGATCAGACCAGAACAGCAAATTCTTCTTGTAATGGAAGTCCAAGCCAGCAGCAGCTGTCGCGTTAGCCAGCGTCGCGGCTGCACGCCCGTGCATGTCCATACGAAGGATGGCCTTCTCGTAGGCGAGGAGTAAGGCTGGGGCCGCGGAGGTGGAGGCCACGCAACGCGAGCCGTCGACGAGCGTGTAGCCAGGGGCACACGCGCATTTGTAGACTGGACAATAAAAATTTCACAGATTAATGTAACACATTGAATCATTAAAGCAACCAATGGTTTCGTAGGCGATAACACGGGGAAATGTATATAGAGGAATGCACCTCAGACCAGAACATCCACCTAGTTAGTGTTTAGACTCCGCAGTAAGCTCGGCCGAATTTCAACATCCCATACAAAAGGGGTTTCGTTCTCATTTTAAAACTACGTGTTGGATTGTGACGACATTTTGCGTGTACAATGACATGAGGTATATCTATGTCTGTTATTAGTTTATATGGTTCCAGTTCATAAAACAAACGAAATACAGCAAAAACAAGTATTGTATGAAAGTTTTTAATCGCTGTATTTATTTTACTATGGTATCTGCAGCTAGATAAACTAATTACAGTCCTGGATATACCTAATGTCATTGAACATGCAAAGTTTTATTACCATCCAACACTTAGTTTTAAAACGAAAGAGAAGCTCTGTGGCTTTAGAAACTAAAGCCTGTGTTTAAATTGGCACGGGCACGAGTGGATTAGATAATAATGTTGTACAGAGGACCTTGTTTCCTTTCCACTTGAGTGAAAATGCTCCGATTGGTCTGATCTATCTATCGAACGGTGTCAGCCAGTGACGGACGCTCTATCCTATCACTTATCGTGTGATAAGGCCGACCATGATACGGGATCTGGTGTTGCGAGGGCGACGTTATTTCGTTTTCCCAGCTTGCTTAGATAAGAGGCAAGTAGGTAGGCAGACGTAGGCTGACCGTAGGTGCTCAATTAGAGACTTCGATCTCACTTAAGGATGGAGCAGGAAACTTACATCCAGGCGTGTTGACGCACAGCTGGTGGCAGTATCCCCACTCCTTGCACTCGTCGCGGTCGACGCAGGTGCGGTTGTCCACCGCGAGTGTGAGCCCGGCTGCGCACGCGCACGCCCCGCCAGAGGGAGACGCCACACACTTGTACTCGCAGCCTAAAGCGGGACAGGACGCCGTCGCTGGAAAAGGTAAATTAGTAATGGTCATTTATAATCTCCTGTTCAGAAAGCCAAATTCGCTGACAAGCACATAAAATTCATAGATTTTTTCTAAAACCCATGTGTTTTATATCACTCTCAAGATTAAGAAGAGTCCAACGACACTTCATACACTGCACTGTATGTAGCCCGTGAAACAGAATGATTAATGTCCACATACATTCATACAGCGTAACATTCATGGAAGCGAGTGCTTGCGATGAAGTAAGACAGTTATCCTTTAGACGGACCCTAATTCTATTTAGATATTAAGTTATTAGCTTTAGTATCGAATCTTTGTAACGCTTTGGCATTTGCTGTAATGTTACATTTCCTATTCAAATAAATTAATAAATAAACTCGAAAAACATAACTAATAATCTTCTGAGACAGTACGGTAAAAGCATTATAGTCGTTCATTGTCGCTTTAAAATCGAAGGTATGTGTGAAGCGATAAAATTGCCTTTATGTTTCAATATTAGTTCCACATTATAGTGAGTGTATTGTATGTTTAAATCCATGCACATTTTTGAACAACTTGACAATTGTTGTCAGACAATGATAATTAGAAAAATAATAATTATTTATTTATTTAGCACACAAAGTAAAAAAACAACATATGCTCGTATAAACGTACAGGCATAAATGTGCTAAATAGCACATTCACGTACCGATTCACGTACTCCTCTCGGTTTATAAGTAACAGTAGCACCCGGCAAAAATCTTTGCTGAACAACCCAGAAATAGCAGTCGTCGTCATTCTCTGGCGATTAGACACGTTATTGAAACCTACGTCGCCTTATGTATGTAAAGAAGTCAAACCACAATTATCTGAAGTGGCACGGAAATATATACTCACAGCAAGCAGCATCCTCATCAGCATTATCCTCACAATCCTTCTTCCCATCACACAGCTGTGACCTCGCTATACACTTGTGTTGTCCACCGGGCGCGCCTCTTGGGCACAGGTACTTGTTATCCGGGCAGGCGATGGCAGTACAGTTGGCCTCATCGGAACCGTCTCGGCAGTCTTTGTAGCCATCGCAGTGGAAGGTGGCGGGGATACAGAGGGCGTTGCTGCAGCGGAATTGGCCGATGTGACACGGCGGGAAGCCTGTGGGAAAAATAATGTTCAAGGTTTACGTTCACAAAGGATGGAGTGGATTATGTTGGACCTGTTCTTCCTTCTAGTTTCACGAAACCAAAAGTAACATACGTGTTTAAACTTTGAAGACATTTATTATCCACATTTTCTTCAAATCGTTAAAACAAAAGTTAAAAACACATAATTTATTCTATTCTCAGTAATTTGATATGTAATTATAATAGGAAACACTTAGCGTTTCATTTTAAAACCACAATTATTTCGCACACTTAAAGAATTCGCTCGCACAATTTTGCATATAATATAATGGCGGTTGTCGTCAAAGTTTTCCGATTATTTTTATCCTGTGTCCAGAGTACTGGTCTAATTTGGCCAAAACGTGTTCCTTATAATTGATATAATCCATAAGCTACCCAGGTTTATTTTATTTAGGATGGCAAGTCGATAAAACCGAAGAAAATAGTCGGCCAATGAGGGCGCAGCCACAAGCCACTGTCCGTAGCGCGCCTGACGGGCTAAAAATTATCCCTGAAAGTCAAAATCAAAATCTTACACTGCAAAACGCGATTAAGAACTAAATACGCGAAAAGTTTTTAGCTACTTACTGCAATGTGCCTCATCCGAGTTGTCCCCGCAGTCGTTCTCGTGGTTGCACTTGGCAGACATGTTGACACACTTGTTGCCCGACTCGCAGCGGAACTCGTCGAGCCGACAGAGCGTGCTGTTCGTCGCGCAGCCTTCCTCGTCCTTCCCAGTTCTGCAGTCTAGGTAGCTGTGGAAGATAGTTTGGATTAGGTTTTGTTGAGTTAGCAGAAGGATCGCAAATTTTGAAGAAAACTTATGTACGATTCCCACTGAAGCCGGGCCGGCTCGCCTGGCGCCGCGTCGCAACTGATGCGCGAGCACCCGGCGGTAGCCGACCGAATAGAGTGCAGTAGGCAAAATCCGGACGGAGCCGGTCAGATGCGACGACGGCCGACCACAGCAGTCCACGTCCGCGAGGAGCCGACCGGCCCGAAGTACAACATTAAAATATAAAATTAAACGTCTATATTAAAGCTTCAAATTCCTTTGGCAACTTGCAGAAAGCGCGCAGGCGCGCTCCGGCCCGGCCCGGTCGGTGAGAATCGTACATAACATAGGTACTTAGATACTCGCATACGAACAGTGCAAGTTAGATAAAAGCTTGTAAAATTAAATGCCAACCGATAAAGACATGCATACTTATTATACGGATGGTGTCAAAAATCTATGGGCCCTGAAGGGAAACCACTTTAAATCCTCAGATAGCTCATTTTACGTAAAAAAGAACATGCCTATAATTTCTTTACGACTAATGATTAACTCTACCCCGGAGATTGAAAAGAAGAATACCACAAGATTTACTCATTAGATAAATTATTATGAAAAGCAGCCGTGTCAGTGGACGCGACCTGCACACGCCCTCAAGAAATATATTCATAACCAATTGCTGAATGTCTGCGAGACAGATTGCAAGAAAACTATCAAAAGAAAAAAAAAGCTAATGATTTCGGGTGGTTTTCCGGGGTCTGCTGTTTTCACCCCGTGTATAGTAAGTATCTCAATCTTACAGCGTGCCAGTAATTCGCGTGAATTGGTTGACGAACTGCAGAGGAGAACATACTTTTTTACATACTAAAGAATTTTGGCCTAACGGAGAACTTCAATTATAATGTGGTTTATGTCATTATAATTAACGAGGCTGAACACCTCGCTTAGCATAACAAATCTAATGACGCTATAGAATTCCTTTGTCGATTCAAATACCCAATAACTCGATAAAGGGCTCGATCTTGTTTAAAGTAATGCAATTTCCTCAGACGCATTGAACACGGAAAACAGTAAATCAATAAATGCAGAAGCCCTTGTCTATGTGAAGGAATAGCTGATATGATTTTTACGAAATTTTATTGCGTGTTCCTCAATTAAACATAATTCAGTTCTACATGAACCCTGCAACGGCATAACTATAGTATAGTTTAATTAATAATTATTCCTTATACAAACATGAGTAATCTTAATCTCCGTAAAAAAATATTTTACAGTTATAATTCAGGTTTTCCTGAAATTAACATGTCCTTTTTGAGTCTCCATTGTTTATTTTACCTTACCACATTGTATTGCTTTTACCACGGAGATGTATGGGCTTCATTGAACACACCAAAATTTAAAATTTTAATGAAGCATTTGTTGCAGTCATATGAGTTTAGATTTTTCCCAAAATGACAACATGAACACTGGTACAGCAATAGGAACACTATAAGGGTAGGGATCTGCTCGCTGTTTTGACATCGGTAGCACGCTGTACAGAGACGAGCTTCTGCTATGTATTGTCTATCTACTGTCAGCGATCTTCCGGAATTTCCGAACAATGCGTTCGATTGACAGATTGTATTATAAAGAAACTGAGCTCAGTTGAGTGATTTACCAGTAATTGTGTAAGCCGGGGTAAAATTTTTTGGTGGCATAAAGGAACTCCTAACCTTGCTAACGCCGTTGCAATAAAATGTAGCCACATTTAGTGTTGTATATTCATATGTATGTTAGTCTGTAACGTATTTGTAAATATGGGCCTTGTTGCCTGAAGCTAATAAATAAATTAACACATTCACTGCCAAGAATTGATTGGCGCTACGCTCGTAGACGATCCCGTGGTTTTTCTGCTAAATAGCGAAAAGCTCCTACGGCGTAGGCGCCCATTAGGAGCATCATCGCAATTTGACGAATACCATCTGACCTTTCAACCTTTGTGATTACACCGGTTTCCTCACGGTGTTTCCATCACAAAAATGCCATTTCGTATAAAAACATTTCTGATTTAATAACAAAAACGGAACTAGCACAGGACCGAGACGAGTGGCGGAAAAAAGGGAGGGGCTGTTGCCCAGCGGTGTGACACAATATGGGCTAACAAAAACAAAAAAAAACTTTGGAATTCATATCATGCGTGATTTTCCCTATAGAAATACCGTGGCTTGTTCATCATCCTCCTAGCGTTATTCCCGGTTGTGCCCCCTAAATTAGCCTGGGTTCCGCTTGGACACCTAATCCCAAGATTTGGCATAGACACTAGTTTTACGCCAGCGACTGCCATCTGACCTTCCAACCCAGATATAAAACTAGACCTTATTGTGATTAGACCGGTTTCCTCGGTAAATATTCCGTTCCGAAAATCTTATTAGTACGAGCTGGGGTTCAAACCAACGACCGCCGCTTGGCAGCCGCATGCCTGAACCACTATAGATAGACTGTTATACCCCCCGAGTGCCGCGCAAGCGAGGACCGGGCGACTGGGTTAAACGGTCGGACTATAGCTGCAAACGCACAGAGAGCGGCGCGGCGCGGCGCGGCGCGGTGCGGAGGCGTGTTTGCGGTAAAGCAAATCCGGTCCGGAGGACGTCGCACCAACATCCCGCCCGGTATTCGCGCGGGATAGCGGCACGGAGGCGGCGTGTGTGACATATCAAGCGGTATAGGCTACCGTAGCTTCTTGAACCGCTAGGCTACAGTGGCTTCTGACCGCTGTTTGTTAGTTATATATCCTTACCCGTCGCATCGCTTCTCCTTCGGTATGCAGGGCCCCTGCGAAGCCACCTTGCCCGACACAGACAACTCCACTCCGCACTGGAAATCGTCCGTCTGACACTTTCTGTATGCTGCAACAAAATATTACAAGAACTTTAATATTTGCACGTAAAACTATTATATTTCTGGAAGAGTCCGCTCTTGAGCGATAAGACCGATAGTTGTTTACCTCTACTTTTTAAAACCGTTTTCTGTTCTGAGTTTTAAAACCGTTTTCTGTTCTTTATGAGTTTAATACGATGGGGTGTACCATAAAGAGTTGTACCTACCGAGCGCTGTGTTCTAAAAGTGCGACCAATCCGAATCTAACTCGTGCACCGAGGGTTCCTTACAAACTTCTTAGACATGACATGACATGATGAGACATGTAAAAGGTAAGAACGCGTCTCCGCCCGCGTGGCTGTAAAGTCAGGCGTGGCTTTGGGATAGAATTAAGCCAATGTGCGTCCTGAACATTTATTCTGATGAGAAATTGCGGAGATTACCCACTAGAAAAAGTATAACGCAATGAGAAGAAGTGAAGTGTTATCTTGAGGATGGAGCTTAGTTATGTGTGGGGATATGTTCGAATTTCAAGGTTATGGCTCACCTTGAAATTCGAAGTTCGGGTTCTCATGACAAAATAAACGATTCCATCCGATCCCGAATACTATTCAAAGAGCTCACGTTATGTTCAATGTACAAACGCCAACACAGTTAACTGACCATCTTGTATTTATATAGAACCTTAATACGATGCACATAAAGTGCACGGGTGGTCACTTAGCTGTGTCTGTGTTATCGATAGTACGATATGACTAAACTCGGAGTTAACTATCATAATCATTTATTTTCTCTGTCGCACTTATAATACTCGAATGACAGAGATCTCCGAGTTTCAATCTTCGTGTTAGCACCACTGTCTATATTTCTACTGCAGACTAGCACAACTGGACGCGACGCGAGACGAGAAGAAACTACCCTCCCCTTTTTAATTTACACAATGCAAGCGAGACATAAGACGCGTCTCGAATTGGCAGCAAGTTATGCTAGACCTCCTAACTCCAGTGTTCGATTCCACGTTTGGTGACGTGTGTAATTTCCCCCGAGCACAGTAGTGTAATTACAAACGTTCAAACGGTTAAGAGTTCAGCTGACCGATGTGCGTACAAATCTGGGGCGTTATTCAACTCGTTTCAATGATGGCTTGCGTCATGGCGACCATGCGGCCATCTTAAATTTGCATTAAGTCATATATAGATACATTTTACGTATAAATAGTAAAAAAAATAGCATTGACGACGTCGGTCCAACGATACGTAATGCGTCTCACACCGCCGGTCACCCGTCACGACACTAGACTTGTACCTACGCTTAGTTAGTACACATCGCGGTGTCAAGATATATTTGTGGGTGAGCGTTGAGGTGAGCTTAAACAAGTTACAGAATCCGGCAGGTTTCATTTATGTGACAGTGACGCGACGGTGTCGTTAACTGGCGCACGCACGCAAGCTACACGCAAGAAATCGTTAAGCTATAATGTACCCATTGATATGCAAGTCGAGTGGAAAGCGAACTTTCTTGGAAACATTTCTTTCAGAAGACGCTTTCAGAGCACAATGCACTTATCCAAAGTGGTCTGAGATTCATTCACTGACTCGTAGCCATCGTCGAGCTACCAATTCCTAGTAATATAATAAGCCCTAAAGTTTTTTTTATATGTAAGATATCTATAAGAAAAACGCGGTCGGATTTAAATTTTACAAAAGCAATTCTGCCCAATCTAAACAACCCAACAAAACAAAATAAAAATCATTTGTTCACTTACTCAAAGGAACTGACTGACACATTTAAGGGTAAATACAGCTGTCAACTATGTGATGTGACAAATAAATCAAAACGCAGCTTAGCTCATCTGTGGTGTATACTCATCCTTATAGTGCTCGCTCACTCCGACGCGGGCAACTTCACATATCTGAACTACGCGCATGAAATGTAAATTTAATATGAAACCAACGTCGAGTCAGATATAGCGCCAGGTTTGTTTCAAACTCAATATTACTTTACTAATTTCGTTTGTAATACACGTCGTCGTCAACTTGCCTGACTCGAGAGCTTGTTAAAACACGTTTCTTCATTATACGAAACAGAACGCGAGTTTGTTTTGTTAACTTTGTTATTGTTAAATACATAAGTACATTACCTATAAAGCAAAGACTGCGAAAAGGAAGGCTTGCGAAACAAGGAATCACTTAAATGAATGAATCTTTGAGCGTAGCAACCTCTGTTACTCGTATTACGGAAGATTTAGAAAATCATCACCAACATCTGCAACATCATCATCATCATTACCGCCACCACCATAATTATCATCATCATCATCATTACCGCCACCACCATAATTATCATCATCATCATCATTACCGCCACCACCATAATTATCATCATCATCATCATTACCGCCACCACCATAATTATCATCATCATCATCATTACCGCCACCACCATAATTATCATCATCATCATCATTACCGCCACCACCATAATTATCATCATCATCATCATTACCGCCACCATCATAATTATCATCATCATCATCATTACCGCCACCATCATAATTATCATCATCATCATCATTACCGCCACCATCATAATTATCATCATCATCATCATTACCGCCACCATCATAATTATCATCATCATCATCATTACCGCCACCACCATAATTATCATCATCATCATCATTACCGCCACCATCATAATTATCATCATCATCATCATTACCGCCACCATCATAATTATCATCATCATCATCATTACCGCCACCACCATAATTATCATCATCATTATCATCGACAGACGTCTCACTGCTGGGCACAGATGTCCTCTAATGGATGGACGCATTTCTAGTTAATGCATAGTGGGCAAATACTTTCTACCATGCGTGATTACAATGAGACCAGTGCTGCAGTCAGTGTTATTCTGATTTTGAAGGACACACACGAATGTGGGGATATGTTCTGTCAAATATAGAATAGGAATACAAAATTCTAGAAAATGAACAATAAAACATGAACCTCTTTTTACGTAACGTCACTTCATTACCACCCGAATCTCATTAAAGGCACTGAAACTTCCCATCCGATATCAGAACGCACGATGTTTCTACGAAATCTATAGACTGCCTTTTTCTTCGCAAAGATTATCACGGTGCATCGTTCGCAGATAATGTGGTTACCATACAAAGCCTAGGAAAAAGCCTTTGAGACAAGTCTTATGCCTTTGTGTACTCGATAACTTTGAGCTAGCTAGGTTGGCACAATATGATGTCGATATACTTTGAAATAGATTCCTTTGAGTCGGTTATCGATGGGTATCAAGTTCTTCCGATCATTCACTAGTCGTTATATGTTTGCCTTTTTCTTTGTTTACTTTTCTTTCTATTCTCAGTTTTATATTTTATAATTTTATAAGTTTTCTGACAGATATTTTGCGTACTTCTTAGTGCACAGGATTTTGTTTCTACGTTTTCAGTATGACATCATCACTCACAAAACGTTCATTATTAGACTAAGGCCTCCCCCAAAGAGTGCCAGAGGGATCGATCATGCGCCACCCACATCTTCAGGACTTCCGCGACCTCCACCAGGTCATCACTCATCAGGTCAAGTTTAAGTATATAATAATTTAAAAAGTCGACTATATCGTCGTTATTAAATTTCGGATTTAAAACCTTACGAGTATGCGTCAAGCCTTTAATCACCCTTGACGTGAGGTCTGAATAAGACCATATATATATACTCGTATGCATAGATACCTTGTGCATTCCACGAAGAAACATAATTGTAACTCCTTTTCATTACGAGAACTTGATTGGGCCGTGGATGAGCTTTTTAAAAAAAAATGCCACTATTATTAATTGTACTTCCAGGAATTTTATGTAAACTATTTCCACTCAGAATCAGGAGCTCTTTCGACCCTGGTAGGACAAAAATTTATCCCAAAGAAATTTTTCCTATTGTGTTACCATTTACCTTAGACTTTGTATGACGGTAACACAATAGGAAAGTTCAAATAGTACAAAAATGTATGGAAATTTTGGGACACTTTTTTTTCTCCTATGGGGATGGAAAGACATCGCGATTTTGAGTAGAAATAACATAAAAGTTGCAGAAAATCTCCGAAAAAATGTAGTGGCATTTTTTTTTAAAACGCTCGGTCTGAGATACTTTGTGAGATTTGACAATAATTTAGAATAGAATAGAATATTATTTATTTCAGTTATAATTTAAATTAGCCATGATGTTCACGAATTTATGATGAGTCGATGTGACATATGTTATGACATGTTATGACAAGAATATCATCATCCTACTAGAGTTATTCCCGGTTGTGCCCTAAAGAAGCCCGGGGTCAAAGATTTGGCATAGGCACTAGTTTTACGAATGCGACTGCCATCTGACCTTCCAACCCAGAGGGAACACTAGACTTTATTACAAGATCATATCACACTAAAATCCTCCCATGTGCATTAACTTATAAAAGTTAATAATTTGTGCCATGTAAAAAACATTATAGAAAGTAGGGCTTCACGATCTAGACAAGATATAAATTCTAAAGTGTAAGTGAAGTCCCCATCCCGCACTGGGCCAGCATGGGCTACTGCCCGTTTATCTGCTGTCTCTGTTCTCTTTCATGAGGGGAGGTCTATGCCCAACAGTGGGACATATACAACGTGTTGTATTTTTTTATCTACTTTTTTGGTAACTGTTATGACTAAGCCTACCCCACCCGTTTGCGGCTTGAAGTTGACTTTTGGGACACCCTTTAATAAGTTATGAGAGCAGATTTCAGTGAATATAACACCTAGCTCGACAAACGTCAACTAAGTTCATTAAAAAAAATGGAAATCGACTACATGCGAATGTACCACCGACAAAAGAACCCCTAATACGTGCTTCCGTCACCACGCCGCGGTGTATATTAAATGCAAATCTAAATAAACCAAACACGGACGGACCTATTTTTATGCCTGGCAACTTTGCCCACACAAAGGACGCGGGGCCAGAGCGCTAGGACCTGCTCCTATAACGAGGTATTCTCTTAGGACGCGATCTCTTGGCTGTGTCCTGTGTTCTGTATTTGTTTTGGACACGGTAGTGAGATTTTCTTTTTAATATCACAAGTATTGGCAAACAAGCGTACGATTTGACGGTAAACGGTTCCCGTGCCTATGGACCCCGGGAACTCCAGGAAATGCGCATGCAACTAGCCCACTCTAAAATGGTTTACATTGTAATGAGAAGTACAATAGTGAGAATTTATGCAACTGGTAATGAATGGTAATTAGGTAGCGTAGACTATGGACGCCTGCAATTCCAGGGGATTCACCGACGTAAAATTATTCAAGTGGTAATGAAAAGTATAATGTAGTAAGAATTTAACTGGTAATGAATGGCAAGTAGAGTTGAAGGATGGTAAAGATAGTAATTAAATTTAAAACGATATAATGGAAATGAGGCGCAAAGTAAAAGAATTGAAACGAACAACACATGTGGCTGACGCAGACAGAGACGCATAGAAAGACGGAGAACACGATCAAACATGACGAATAGCGAGTAAAACAAGTGAATGGGGCACGAAATGAAATCACGGAAAACGAATGAGATGAAATCGATGACATGACGCGGATGACAAATTGTCTAAGCGGGCCTGAAAAAGCCTGTACGACAAAGAGAGATAACATGATTCTGTTTTCGTGCCACCAACATCAGATTTGATTTGACAATGATTCTTATATATTGTGCTGAGTAGACTCCTTTTTTAGAGAAATGCTAAAAAGGAGTCCACTCAGCACAGGGTGAAAATGAAAGTGTAGATGTAAAATGGTTTTGCGATATAGGTACGTTTCTTTTCTTTCTTTCATTTCTATACGTACGTAGATAAACAATAACAAAAACTCTTTATTGCACACCTCAAAACATGAATCAAATAGACATAATAACAAGAAAAAGATTTATAACTTTTGGTTTTTTTGATCGCTTTGCTATTTTATTGTTTATCGTTTTTAAGGTTGCGGGAGTCCGCTGAATGCGGGTGGCGCAGGACCGGTCACTTTGGCACCCTTTGGGGGAGGTCTATGTACAGCATTAGACGTCTTTCGGCGGCGGCTAGAAAGTTTGTGGAGAATATCCTTATACAATTTCGTGTCAACTTCAGCGAGTGTGAACACAGCGTTACATTTCGCGAGTTGCATAGGTCAGGGTGTACTGGCCGGCACGAAATTGAGTCAATCCGTGGCGCTGGGGCCTTCAGAGCTCTTGTCAAAGGATTTGCACCCCTAATGCATGCAACTAAATAATGTTGTTTAGGAAGACTCCATAAAGATACAAAATAATAATGGATTGTTTACAAGTACCTATGTTGTTACACGAATTTCACCAGTTTTGTTATTATGAATGAAATATCTAGGTAGTGGAACATTTTCACTGAAATTGACATTCGCCGATTGTCATTTGTGAAACGCTAGCATTTTCCGTGACTCTGCTCGCGTTTTGCAAAGAACGTGGTTCCCCGTTCGCAGAATTAAATATAGCCTATGCCCACCCCAGAGGTCTATAATTGATTTAAAAAAAACATTGTAATGCGTGATATTTTAAAAATATTAAAATAAAATTGAGCATCATTCTCCTAGCGTTATTCCCGTGTAGTGCCCCTAAAGGAACCCGGGGTCCGCTTTGACACCAATCCCAAGATTTGGCATAGGCACTAGTTTTACGAAAGCGACTGCCATCTGACCTTCCAACCCAGAGGGAAAACTAGACCTTATTGTGATTAGACCGGTTTCCTCACGATGTTTTCCTTCACCGAAAAGCTAACGGTATATATTCCGCACATAAGTTCCGAAAAACTCATTGGTACGAGCCGGGATTCGAACCCACGACCGCCGCTTGACAGCCGCATGCCTGAACCACTAGGCTACCGTAGCTTAAAATAAAATTGATATAAAAAAAAACAATACTTTTTTTGTAAAAAAAAACTTGTTATTTGAACATCCTAATGACCCCTAAGTAGGCAAACAAGTCAAGATACTTAAATATTCAGTCTGGGTTGTTACTAGGTCCTAGACTGAGTTCCAATCAATGACAAACCTACTGAAACGTCGGCTTTAACTTAATAACTCCTGAATAATCCCAAAATCTGCCGCTAGGCCGACTCGCCATAATAATAGTTCCCAAGTTGCAAGTTATATAATCCGCTTAAGCCTCTAAACGCTCCAAATCGAATCATCAATCACAGTGCTTATAAACTAACTTACTTCACTTGAAGCACAATATATTCAAAACACGTACGCTGCGTTTTGTATAAGCGCCGAAAGTGAATTACGGATAATGGATATTACAAAAGAGAAATGGCAGACTCGAGGGCTTTTGCGTCAGTGAAGGTATACATTTTAAATCATTTAACAAAAATAATAACGTAACGCTCGAATGACGAAGTGAATCAAGTACGGATTAAAATAAGTAAATTTGTTTCGCTGCCAAAGCCTTTATGGAATTGACATAAGATTGAAATTCACCTAGCTTAAGAAAAAGGTTAACTCACTATGGCTACATGTGTTTAAACTACTTTCCACCAGACGCAAAGCAAAGCTATCTATGAAAACAGCTTTTCGCTATTGCTATCTATTAAACGTATGTTAGTTTTGCCATATTGATGATACTTATCTCTTTTTACGTCCCATAAATGTATAGGTATAGTCAATACATACAAATTGTAGACTGTTTTTTTTTCAACGATATAATTATGTATAGTTTGTTGTTTCATCATCCCCCAAGCGTTATTCCTGGTTGTGCCCTAAAGGAGCCCGGGGTTCGCTATGACACCTAATCCCAAGAGTTGGTATAGGCACTAGTTATGTCGTTTTTCGATTTTGTCGTTTATTAGGACTTAATTTACTGCTCACTTATATTAGTCATATTGTGATTTACCTCGCTGTATTGGAACCGTATTAAAAGTTTCACCACCCAAGTTGAGTTGTTGCGCCCCGTCATTACCATACAGAACATACGTACGTACATACGAACATGCATGCGTAATAAACTCGGGAGGCACAACATTGTTGAAGTTGCATTTCAAAACCTTTTGGAACGAAATGTTTGTTACAGAATTTTTATCCTGAATAATAATTCTATCGATTAGTGTAATCATTTTTTTAAATTTTAGTTTTTCGATTCCTGGGCTAGGCAAGCGAGTTTTCGAAAATGATTGAATGCTGTTTGTTTCTTTTTAAAAATAATGGAATGTCTCATTATTTTAAGTAAAATGAGCCAACTTAAGGATTTAAGGTAGTTTCCCTTCAGGGCCAAACTTATTTTTCCACACTGTATATAGATTATTTGATAGAAGGGGACATGTCACTTTTACCTGCAATGTCCGCGTAAAAATGATACAAACTTATTGGGGATATTTTTCAAGACAATAATCATCATAACTCTTTTGTGAGAACTCGAAACTATGTATAAAACGAGCACCAAACCTCATCTAAATCGGACATACCATTAAAACATTGACAAATAATTAATTTGCAACACGAACACTTATAAGTAGGTAGGCTGGGTAGGCTTGGAAGAAAAGCTCAATAGAAGGCTCTCGAATCAATATTATTGGTTTTTGGTTTAGTTTTAATTTACCCCGTAAAATGGATCATACAGAGATTTAATTTGCTCTCAATGTCTATCATGACCCACATCTTTCCAGTACGTAAATTTTCTGTGTTTGATCATACCAAAAACTTGCACAAGTCACGCCGTATCAACGAACATAAGTACAACCAGTGATTACCTCGGTGCAGAAACACGGCTCCGAAACACACCGGCCTATTTTCATTTAAAAAAGAGAACTCGACATGGCAGGCGAAAGTGTCAACCACTCTTAAATGAAACCTCCAAGCGCCCTACACACAACCTGAATCCAAAAGCGGAGCGAAAATAGACGGCTCTAAGGAAACTGGCGACATGAACCCTCAACAAGTAGGCAACTTTTAATGTTGTAGAAATTGCGTTTTTCTTTACCGTCGCGATATTCCGTTCGTGTAAATGTGTCTCCGGAACAGAAGAAGTTTGCAACCAGAACTTTGTTTCCAAATTTTAATGGGAGTAGTACTTGAGTTCTCGAAAACAATAGCTGTATTTCAAGTTACCGAGATTCCCTGAAAATGGCGACGTCATCTGTGTCTGTTGGAGCGACGAATGAGGCCATAACTCCTTTTGCAACTGCTCAAATTTACCACGCGCCACTCACAAACTTAGATTTATTTCCGATACGCCCGATAAATTCCTCCTTACGTTTGCATTTTTTCTAGTAAATAAATCGGATAAGTTTCTGTTCTGTTTCAGTGAGAGTTTTAATAGCTCGCAATTATTGTATCGGATCTATCTTGGAAGTTTGGATTGAAAAGCGGGGTTCATGGAGCGAAAAGCAATCGAGGTTGAATTAAAGATGTATCGGCCTATCCATCGCCTCAACTATTCCATTTCCTGGAATTGCATCGTTTCAGCGCCAGGAGATTTGCCTGCGATGTTTTCGACGTCCGATTTGTTGTTAGCTCTGCTGTGGAGGAAACGCAATCTCTTTTGTTTTGGTTCGGTTCCATACAGACGGTCCCCAGGTTTTTCGCTGCGGTTCACCGGCAAATTGATTGGCGCCCGTTCGCCAATTTTGTTCGTCATTCAATCATTGTTCTTAATTGGAAATGTTTATTATCGTTTAAGGGTTATTTATTACTCTCTGCCGCAATAAAAATCGTTTAGTAAAGTCAGTTGATTCGGTAAACGATAATCTACGATATTAGGTAACTGAGAATATCTAAACTACAATAAGGCCTAAGTCAAACGAATTAATTAATATCTACCACAACAAAGTAGTAACTTACGTACATTACAGACCTGTAAAAAATTTGCGATTTGCCAACAAACTGTTCTGTCAGTAAGGCGAGTAAGTTTGAAATTGAATATGTGTTATGTACCTTCTTAAAAAAAGCATGCATAAATAGCTGACATGACGATGATAGTACCGTTAGGACGTGTCAGATATTTATGACCGCTTTGTGGGTAGCTACTACATTAGCCAGATCTACCCGGTTCATTGACATTACCCCTAAAGTAAGCGTTCCTATAGCGTGAGGCGTAATCTGGTCGAGTGCTGGCTCGAGTATTTCAAGTGAGCGTGCTGTAATTTTGCTGTATCATTCACTGTTACTTTTCTTTGACCTTGTTATTTACTGTGTTGCATTTGGTTGGTATTAGCCGTTCTCGTAAGGTTATAATTTTAACTTTGTTTATTTTTTGTTCCCGTGCGGTTGCGCTAGTGTAGCATTATAGAACAAAGTTAAAATACAATGTCACCTGTGAGTTCCTATAATTGGCTCCATCCACTGTCAATATTTATTGTGTGAATATCTGTTGGTTCTGGTAATAAATAAAGAAGTACTCACTGCAGTCTGCCTCGTCGGAGCCGTCCATACAATCCACGTGCATGTCGCAGCGGTAATGTGCCGAATAGCAGTATGTCTTGTTCCAAACGTACTGCCCGCAGGACAGCTCGTCCTGTGCGCAGTCGGGAGGTGCTGTGAACAAAATAAATGGTCAACAATAAGGTAAGTAACAACTTAGATGCATGTACATTGAAAAGTAAATAAACTGCAACAAACGGCAAATGATAACCCAATTTTCCACATGCAAAAATCATGTCATTAATGTTTACATAAATGGATCTTAACACTTTCGCTGCCGGCCCGCTTGCGTATAAATCAGATTCGTGGTATCGGCTACGAGTGAAATCTACGCTACGAAATCTTTGGCACTAATTATTATTTTAATTTTTTTATTTGGGTCAACAAACGGCCGCTGCAAGGGGTACTTATGAATATTTCTTATTACTAGTGATTACAGTATGTGTGACCCACACCGCTTACCACATATTGGAACACATGTGTTTGTCATTCAGGGTCATTCATAACACGTTTAGTCATAAGGACTGACGGTGTTAACAATAACAACATAAAAGGTGACTTACTTACCTAATCCTTTTATATGTCTATTTTATAAATCAAATCGAATTGTTTATATTAACAGTTAGTGATCAGTGCTTAGGTGTTAGTACGTCGATAAACAAAGATACTATTTCCGAAAATATCTACCTTACAGAATGTTTTGTTATGAACAGCTGGTGTGGGCGCGCCTCTCGCTGTCTGCAGTTATTGGGGACTTTATAACTAAGTTTATTGTTAAGAACAATACTGTCAAAGTGACTGTTACAGAGGTTATACAATACCACTGCTTCAAGCAACGAGCGCCTTGACCGAAGGTCTAACATAGAATATTTGTTTAACAGTTGCGTATAAGACAATTTGCCGCGATAACATCGGTAGTGCATAGTATTCAGAAACTTTTTTTGTACGGACTCGAGGGTATCCGAGTATTTCTTATAATAGGGGTTCCAAATTGAAACGGCATGTTCTAGTTGGGACCGAATTAGTGACTTAAACAAGTGTAAATATGTACTAGAACGACGAAATTCGGTGCTGGAACGCATCACAAAACCATACATCTTATATGCTTTACTTATAATGGAGTTTACATGCAGATCGAGGTGTAATTTTGAGTCAAGTATTATTTATTCCTAGGTCTTTAATTGATTGGACTATATCGAGTTTAGTGTTACACAAATAGTATGAGTTATTTAAGAATTTTTTTTTAGTGAATTTAATAAGTTTACATTTATTTATGTTTAATTCTAATTTATTTGCAGAATAATTGTTAAAGATAACGGAGGATCGCTACGCAAGAAATGCTACGTGTATTACGTCGTAGCGCGTAGCACTTTTTATCCGCTACGTACCGGGAATCGTTAGCAAGCATGACACCAGGCAAAACATCGCACAATTATCGCCCTAGCGTTTTCCTGGTCGTTTTCATCGTACTATAATAGTCAAACGGATATAAATATATAGACGGACGAGCGTAGCGAGGATGGATAGGGATCGAGGCTGGCAATCCCTTTACAGCGGTTTTCTTAAACATGCATTGAAATAAATAAGAAACTTCAAGTTTTTTTTAATGGCTGAATACATCAAAGGAAACGTTTCGTTCCTCTAAATCCATGGACACAGTCTTTTTTGCACTGCAAGTAGCACGGGCACACATAAACATCACAGAAAAGCCTACCGGAATAGGGTAAATAACACGGCTGACCCGACCTGAAGTAAACATTTACCCCCATGGGGCAATTCCGGAATGTTTTTGACGTATTGAAAACAAGTGAATTGACTTGGTTCGTGCGCCCATCACGTGTAAAAAGGTAAATAAGCGTGTGTAAACAGGACGCAGTGATCGTTTAGAATAAATTGAAATGTAATTGTTCCTAAATATATCGAAGAAATCCTTTGGGAATTGGATTGACACGTGGCTATTCACCAGTCGCGTCCATGCCATTCCATTATGTTACATAGTATTTTATCGTCGATAGTACCTACTTCAAGAGTAAATATCGCTCGAAGGTTTAGGGGTTTAGGATAACCTAAGGTTAAGAGGACATTGGGTTCAGTTCTCCATGGTACTGTTTATCCAATTTATTTGATCTATACTATTCATTTCGATTATAGTGGAAAATTGAAAAATTATTCGCCACGAGCGGGATTTGAGCCCACAACCTCTGGAATCCGTCCATCGCTATGCCAATTGAGCTACCGTGGGTCCGCTAATGGCGACGACTCTTGCAATCCTTTCCACTATTGTATTTTACACCTTAAGGAGGCCGCTCGAGGCGAATAATTTTTCAATTTTACACTTTGATTGAAATTTGGAATTTTCTGCTTAATAAACATTTACTATATACTAATAATGTCGATGTCTGTGAAATGTTTGTATGTTGAGGCAACGTCTGAACCGAAACTACAAATTCAGTTTTAAAATGTCTCACCAGTGGAATATCTCTAGTATAGAATGGATCTCGGGGATAGACATAGGTTATATGGTATCCCGCGGCTTTGGCTGGATTCCTTATATTACGCGGACGGTGCAGCGCCGGCAGCTACTATGTAGGTAATACTCGTATTAGATTGTCGTCATCATCATAATACTAGCTTCTGCCCGCGACTCCGTCCGCGTGGAACTCGTTTATATCGTAGCTCCATACAAACTTTCACCCCCCATTTCATCCTCTTAGGGGTTGATTTCCGGAATAAGAACTATCCTATGTCCTGCCCCGGGACTAATACTACCTCTATACATTTCATCTCAATCGATTCAGCGGTTTAAGTGTGAAGAGGTAACAGACAGACAGACAGACACACTTTCGTATTTATAATATTAGTATGGAAGTATGGATTCTAGGATGTTATAAAAGAATCCAATTACAATTCACCATAACAATCCGAATTCTAAATCTCAATTTACCGTAACCTGTTAATTCTAAATCTGTAGCAAAATACAGCTATTTTAAACCCAAGTGGTCGTCAACAATCGGAATCGATCCCACGGTTATTAGAGAGCTCTGCTGACCACTGATCCATCCGTCATGGGAAGGAACCCTGCTCGACGGGAAAGTATTTTGTAGTATACGAGTATATACTCTATCAAACTAAATCCCCGTTCCTAAACAAAATAACTCTCTGGTAGACTGTAGTTATTTTTGTCAGCTCTGAATTCAAATGAACGGGCGGGGTCCGATAATTGGGTGGGTTTCGCACGTTTAAATTTGTAAGATGCTGTCCCTATACGAGTAAGTCATCCGCTATCACAATAACGACGATCATATGAAACTGGTGAATCAGTGTTATGTATGATACTTCAAAGATTCGAAAAGTATTTTTATGTTTACCATCCAGACACTTAGGAATCCTATGTTTCTATAAGACTTTTGTAACAGATTCACTGTCAAGAATCGCAGATCCCGTGGTTTTCGTTGTATGAACCGAAAAGCGACTGCGGCGTAGGCACCCGCTAGGAGGGTTCCTGCCAGTGAAAAGTCTTAAGCGACGACTTCAATACGTGTAGACTCGAAAATTATTATTACTCCAAAAGAAAGAAGGCAAAAAAATGTGGGTCGTGACGAAAATCCCATTCAGATATCTCAAATAATTACGAAGGTACAACTGTTTTGCTATTACTTGTTAGAGAGAGAAAACGCAAACAGTTTGTGACGTCACTAATTGCAAACGTCATCGTTTCATATGAAGTTGCGTTTTACGAAAAACGAACAGAACATACCCCTTCTTAAAACTTTAGATACTTATAACTTCGTGATTATTTAACATTTAAATAAACAAATAATAAATAAATAAATATTGGGGACAATCTTACACAAATCGACCTAGTCCCTAACTAAGCAAAGCTTGTACTATGTAATCTTTTTTCGAGAAAATATGACATTAGCGATTATTTTATTACGCAGGTGTCTCGGTAGGCCCAAAAACATTCCGAGAACAAACAATAGCTACTTCAAGATACGTGCCAGTGCCACACTTCGGACAGTTTTATTCCGTCGCGTGATTATTTAACATCTTGCGTTGCTTTCTTACCTTTCTTCTTTTTTTGAGTCCGAGAAGGAATCCCGCAAGTATTTAATATAAGTTAAAAGTATAAATTAAAATACTCTCAACGCTGTCCATCCCTCGTACCAGTGACCAGAGCCCATACTTGAATGGAAGGGTTGCGGACTCTGTGTCCGACGAGGTGTGATCGGGTCTGCGTGCTTCAGTGACTTAGATATGTGTTTGTGCATCATATATGTATAACAAGCGGCCTATTCATTTTGGTATGCGTGCGAGATTTTCACTAAATTTTGGAATCGCCATCTATCGAGTTCCAAAATATGTACACGCTCTAAGTAATCTAGAATACGTGACCACGATTCAGGGTCTTAAGGTTGTCTTCACTATTTTGAATTAAGGTCATATATGTAACATTCATTATTGTGCGGGTATATACATAACATCCTATACTGGGGGTAGTTGTAAGTTGGCTTGTCCGGTTTCGAATTAGTGCAGTCGAACGGCAGACTTGTAAGAGATTACTTGTCAGGAGTGATTGTGATTATTTCATAATTAATATACAAGTGAAGTGGTTGAATCAAAGGTGGTTTTATTCTGATATCCTCAAATAACGACAATAGCGGTGGAGTGACGTTTCATATATATATATATGTACGTACCACATATACATTTGACCTCAATTGGACATTCGTAAAATGATATAGGTAAATATTAAACGGCAGTAAACATATATTTTCATTGACTTTATTCATTAACTAAGTCTGGGTTTTGTCTATCTATTAATATCAGAATGAAAATTGATTCCCGAAAAGAGTTCAAGCGCATATTAGTTAAAATACAAGAGGTTAGTTAACGTATGGCAAGCGTAATGAGAACGATAGCATTTTTTACGATTAAAGCGATAGAATATCTAAAACCCGGCCAAAATGTGAAACATATTTCACAGCTACATTCGTACGTAAATTCGTCAAATCCTCCACAGCGCTCCATTCGGCGCAAGGTTGAGTGAAGTGTAGAAAATCCGCATTCGTTCCCGTGTCGCATCCGTCACGTCTCTGGGGAGCCCCATTCTGATGCACTTGCCCGAGGTCTATCAGTCTCTACACATGTGTATATCGGTGTGACATTCGTCATTAGTTCGCTTTTACATGCGAGTAAAACGAGAACGTAACAGGGGAGTTTCTTCATGTGGAAAGTTCAGTGTTGCATAAAGTTTGGAAACAATATAATCACATAAGACACACATCAAAAATATCCTTAAGCACATACAATAAATGCACGATTTCACTAGCAAAACAGGAATTTGCTTGATTTTCCATAAGACAGTTCGTAAAGCTCAATGTTCGATAGGTATGCACCATTTTCTGTGGTTGCCAGCGAACTCTGACTTTGGCTCTCATTAACAATGATATAATATAAAAAAAAGAGGTTGCACTCCGGGAGTGCCGGCAGAAGTTAAAACTTGAATAATTATAATTTTGCAAAAAAAAAATCCCTTCCTCCCCCCTCATTCCCCCTGCGTGCCAATATATCTAATAACAACCGTATTAGTAGTACTAACTCAGCAAAATTGATGAAGGAGACGATGAAATAAAATACCAATCTGTTTTTGCCATTGCCAAATATTTTTCGAAGCTTTATCTCTTTAGGAATAACGTCCGAATTCGAGCTATTCGAATTTTCTCAATAGCAAAACGGTAAAGGACGAGTGGACAAAATTACAAATTTATTTGCAGAATATGCAATTGAAAAAAGTGTTTAACGGCTTTATACCCTTACGAATAGTGTTCAGTTTTGAATGAAGTCGAATCGGCTAACAGCAAAATATAGAAGTTTGATAAAACAAAATGGAATTTGCATTTACGGAAAATGTGTTACGACCTTCTACTGTTAACAATAAAATACAAATTGGAACTATGTGCCCTTAGTCAAACCCCCCCCGCGCCCCCAAGCCTCGTCCCGAATCTCTCACACAAAATCTGTCGCGAGTTTAACAATTTTTGCCCATACCAAAAAGTGCTCAGCGCCGCTAAAGAAGTTTTCACTTCAAAAGGTGAATAAAAGGTAGGTATTATGAGCGCTCCAAAAGTGGCACACTCAAGGCTCGGTCAAACACAGGGCGCGACGCAGCGCGACGTCCGCGCCGCGTGATGCCGGCGCGATGACTGGTCAAACAGGGCGCGCGTGGATCGCGCCGGCCTCGCGCTCTTAACACGCCCTCATCGCGCTCATCGCCCGGATACAGCATGCGCGTGCGGAGGGTCGCTCATTCCTTGATGTGACCCAGCGTGGCGCAGCGTGCCCGCGCGTCCGCGCTGCGCTGCGCTGCGCTCGCGCCGAGTGGACGCAAGGGGCAGAGCGGCGCGGGGCGCGATGCCGGCGGGACGCAGTCTGTTTGACGTCGCTAACCTGTTAGCATGTATTTAATGCCGCCGCAGTCGCGCCGCGCGACCGCGGCGCTGCGTCGCGCCCTGTGTTTGACCGAGCCTTAAAACGGAGTCAATGGAATCTTATAAGTCGTGTCACAGCTGTCCGATTTGGTGGCCATTTTTAAACACGCAATTTCGTATAGACAACGAAGGTATCTCCTTTTTTATATTACATCATTGCTCATTCTTGTATTTTTTGTAATCTAATTGTAGTAATACAAACATTCGACCCACTCTAAAAACTGGTTTGAGCGACATTTGGAAACCTTTTTGTCTATTGTCCTGCCAATATTACACTATTTCTCGACCCAAGTAGACCACCATATCTAGACGCTTTCTCATCCTCGTATCAAGTTTCCGTGACAATGGAATATCGACCCTCACCGCTTGGATCGGAGTTGTCTTTACAACTATCGGTCGACTCAGTCTGATAGCGTCCTGTTTCTATTGCACATCGATATGCTTGTTCAGCGTTAACCGAGCTACACCCTTTTTAAAATATGCACTCTCGTGCATTGTATGAGGGTTGAGTTTTATATGATCGACAGATATGTGATAAGACTTTTTTGTAGGTAATATTACATGGATGCGCTGCAATAACTCGGAAAAGGATTTGCTGCGAAATGCCACGCTCTTCAGCGGAAAAATGAGATTGATAAGAAAGCAGAAATAAGAAGTCAAAGAGGCGAAATTGCTTATTGTAAAAAAAGATTGGTAAAGCAAAAAAAAATACAGTGGTCTATTTTCACTAGTCGCTTTCAATTACAATGGCGTAATCCACATTTTTTTTAGGTATTTTAAAATGTTCGTATACTCTAAATAATATCGCTTCATGGAAAGAAATAATGGCTCAAATTTGACCGTTATATATTCCTGCCAAAAAGGCAGCCGCCATTATCGTTATGTCATAAAAGCTGAAACCATAGACTAGCCATAGGCTAGAAACATAGAAACATCAATGGTACGAGCCGGGATTCGAACCCACGGCCGCCGCATGCCTAAACCACTACCGTAGCTTTTATACACTAGAAAATACCAAATACCCTATTCAATTTAATGTCATTCGCGTGCTCCCTTCCTCTCGCACTGATCTTACCAGTCAGAATGAGATCAGATCACCAGATCACACAACAATAAAACATAGGTGGAAACAACGATGTAATACAACGTGTTTTTTTAACCGTCTTAGAGCCGAAGCCCACTGAAAGTATCCAAAAGGTACTATCCATTCGTGAAAAAAAATTTTTTTTTAGTTAAGTTTTTAGTAATAAAAGGTAATTAAGTTCGAAAAATTCTCTATGGCGCACGGAGCGAAGTTCATTCACCCGGCTAGAGTTCGTACCTAAGATGGCGGCTAGCGGACACTGCTTACTCAGCTGGATGATTAAAATTAATATTAATACAAAAAAAACAATACTTTATGCATTAAAAAAAAAACTAAAAAAAAACATTTTTTTAAGTTCTTTGTAATGTATACATTAACTGGGCTTCGGCTCTAAGACGGTTAAAAAAACATCCTGTATGTACAAAAGGAAGACAGGTTGCCTATACGACATTCCGTGTTTAACACATTCACTGCCAAGAATTGCTGTGCACTAGGCCCGTAGCCTAGTTTTCCTCGTATGTAATTGGAAGCAACTATGGCGTAAATAGGCACCCGCTAGGCAAGTTCCGGGAAGTGAAAGTGTTAAAAATAACCATTGCATCTGACAGCATACGTTTCCATGTGAAACTGAGGCAGTTTTAGTGTGCCACTTTTGGAGCGCTTATAACCTACATCTACCTCATTTTAGGGTTCCGTACCCGACGAAAAACGGGACCCTATTACTGAGACTTCGCTGTCCGTCTGTCTGTCACCAGGCTATAACTCAATAACCGCGATAGCTAGGCAGTTGAAATTTTCACAGATGATGTATTTCTGTTGCCGCCATAACAACGAATACTAAAAACAATATAAAATAAATATTTAAGGGGGGCTCCCATATAACAAACTTTTTTTAGTGTTTTTATAAATACTGGTACGGGACCCTCCGTGCGCGAGTCCGACTCGCACTTGGCCGGTTTTTTATGATACATCATTGGGTGGAAAGCTCAAACCAAATAAGGAGACCACAGGCAAATAAGAACACCACGAATTGCTGTAATCTGTAGGTTGTGTGTAAGTTGAAAACGGTATTTAGTGACCGTGTTAGTGGATTATTGGGTATCTCTCCAACTCTACATCAAACTAGAATGAGCCGAGAATGAGCGAGTGGCACGGTCTAATTTCCAGCTAGTCCGGTCGCTGATGACGTCACTTTCGCAGCCCAATATTTCGTAGAATGAGAGGAGTGGCAGTAACAACTGGATTAGATTCGTTTCGACACCGTGTTCTAACAGGACACATAGTCGTACTTTTAAATGCAAATAAACAAAATAACTATTTTAAACTAGCGAACGAAAGACTACAGAAGTCTCATTCGCTGAAAAATGGTCCCACAGAATGGATGCCAGTGCTATTATGCAGGAGGTCAAAACGATGCCAGGCTGCCGTTTACTTCAAAGGCCAATAATTGCTACGCTCTACGCTCGCAACCGCTCCCGTGGTCTTCCTCGTATGTCGGAAGCGACTACGGCTTAGGGTGGGTTGCACCGACTTACGATTACAGACCGATCAACGTTAAATATGGCGCTGACAGCTGTCAGTCCATAGAAACTTGTCAAACGTTCCATACATTCAGATTATAACGAACACCGCTTACGATTACAGACGGTTTGGTGCTACTCACCCTTAGGACGCTAGGAAAGTTCCTGGCAGTGACAGTGTCAAACGACTTCAAAAAAGTAGGAGGTTATAATCACGTAGCGCCTTTACAGAACTAAAATGTATTTGAACAGTAGACCGCCGTCATGAGTACAGACGAAAAGTAAAAGTCATCAGTTTTACGTTTATTTTTAAGCAGTAACGCTGCTAGCGAAAATTATAAATTTTAAATCAAAGGAAAAATTGAAAAATTTAATGATTCGAGCCGGATTCGAACCGGCGACCACAGGCATTCATGGCTCGTCGCTACTAACCAACTGAGCTATCGGATGAATCCGGTTCGGGCACCAATTCTTCAATCAGTTCCTTCATACAACGCCTTAGGGAGGCGTGTAGCGACATCTACCAGAAGATTCAGGCTTCTTAAGGCGCCGTAGGTTCAGCGAAGTTAAGCGAACAGTGTTTTTGAAACAATATAATGCATCTGTTTATAATAATATGGTTTAAAAAAATACCGAATAGTAATCTTGAGGCTTTCCTGCAGGGAAATCAGTGTTTTAGAAACATGATTAAGCATTTTTCGCTCCATAGAAAAAAATCACGAACATAGGTCTAAAAGGGTCTAAAATACATTTCGAATATTTGTTACAAATAACGAACAAAAGCTAAAAATATTAAATTGGCTTCTAAAAATCGGCAATATCATGTTTGAGGGAAATCAGTGTTTACTTTTTTATTTATTTAAACGGCCAAAAAATTAAAATTAAAAAACATGATTTCCGCGCTTCTGAGCACGCACTTCCATCTAGCTCACGCTTATGCTCAGTGAGAGGGAGAGAAGACCATGAACCTACGGCGCCTTAACGGCACCAACGTCTCAAATTATATTGAGAAATTGTCAGTAACGATGCGCCACCCCATACTAAATTAATTTTTGTTACGAAAATATATTTAAATAGTATGGGGTGGCGCAATCGCGAATCCGCCTCGGAGCATTACATATTTAAATTTTTCCTTTGATTTAAAATTTAGATACCAAGTTTGTTTATTGAGTTCAGTTGACTCGTAGAAAAAGTATTGTATACAATAGTTATAAAATTAACTTTTTAAGTCTCGTACCTTAATTGGGCCACTCAGTAAGCTTCGTAGCCTAAACGTGGTACTCGACTGAAAAAGCATACATTATATAACGATTGCATAAAATATAACTTTTCGATCGCAGTTTTTAACACATTCACTGCCAAGAATCGCTACGCGCTACGCTCGTAGCAGATCCCGTGGTTTTCCTCGTATGTAGGGGGAAGCGACTACAGCTTAGGCACCCGCTAGACAGTTTCTGGCAGTGAAAGTGTTAACCGACTTCAAAAATGGAGGAGGTTCTCAATTCGTCAGAGTCGGTCCAGGTGTCCGGATTTGGTTTTTTTTTGTCATCCGGTCAGTATCTGATAATGGGGAACTGGAGAAATCGAGGGACTTCTTCATATTTTCTAGGCACACTTAAAGCGAGACTTTTACGAAGCCGTGTTTTTTTTTTATGTGATAGGAGGCAAACAAGCAGACGGATCACCTGATGGTAAGCGATTACCGCCGCCCATGGACACCTGCAACACCAGAGGTGTTGTGAGTGCGTTGTCGGCCTTTAAGATGGTTGTACGCTCTTTTCTTGAAGGTTTGAAGGTCGTATCGGTCCGGAATACCGCAGGCGACAATCCATTCCACAGATTAGCTGTGCGAGGCAGGAAGTTTCTGGAGAAGCGCACAGTTGAAGACTGCCAACCATCTAAGTGGTAATGGTGGATGGTAATGTTGTCGCGTTGGACGATGGCGAAAAGAGGCGGTAGGGATTAATCCGAACAATTCCTCGGAGCACTCCCCGTTATACATGCGATAGAAAATGCAGAGCGAGGCGACTCTGTAAAATGTAATGGCGACTTCATTTGACGGGATCGAACTGATCGTAATAAAAATCTGACAACTTTAGAGCACTGGATTTGAAGAGAAGAAGACAATGGAAGGGAATAGTTTTTTTTTGTTTTAGGTATTTTCGGTTAAATATTTTTTTCTTAATGCAATAAAGTGTTGACACCTTTGGGGGGGCGTTTGGTGGTGCTAATATATTATCTAGTGAAGACAAGGCAAGGATGACCTTAGACCGACGTCACGGACGAATTAAAAAATAGAAACCCGGCCGGGATAATTTTAAATACATATAAGTTGTGGTATACGACGGTTATATGACGTGTAAAATGAATTGAATCGAATTGAATAATCGACGCAACTGAACAGTGTCAAGAGCTACGAACCCGCTACGGCGGCGTGTCGTAGGCGTGCTACGCGCAGCTCCTAATGCCCTTGAATGAAAATGTTGAACTTTAACGCTTGTCCAACGCATTCCAAAGTAATTGACTGAAGTTCAATGTATTTTTAAATCTCTTTTGTAGCTTATTTTAATCTGCCAAATTGTGACAAATGAAAGAGTATACATAACTTGTTAAATAAATCACAAATGGAATACCTATTATTTTCGTCCTTTTATTTATGTATTTATACAAGAAAAACAAATAGCTATACATACACAGATTGCGGTTAATTAGTGAGACAGAACTAATTACAGGAACTGACGTTCAGAAGACCGAATTTAATTTTCACAACACAACATTTTATATCATAATATAAAACAAGGTAAAAAGTTTCAAATGACTAAATCACCATCATCGTCATCATATCAGCTGAACGACGTCCAATACTGGACATAAGCCTCCCCCAAAGAGTGCCACAATGACCAATGGAAACTCTAAAATTGAAGCGCGCTTATTACCATCATAAAAACATAATAATAATAATAAACAATATGTATAATATTTGTCTTTGTTTACGCAAATCTTTAGTGTTGTTTCACCAACGTACTCGTATAAACATAATGTTTACTCAAACCGTGTAAATAGTGTTACAAAACAATCCTCGCACACATAGGTGAGCTCTGAATTGAGATTCAGCATGCTTTAGTGACAACTCGTGACAGAGCCAGTTTGTGATATGGGGCTGTCCATATATTACGCCATATATAAATAGGGAGGGTCGAACCTTGGGCTGAGTGTAGTCATTTTATTAGGCGGGGAGGGTCCATCCAAGGAATGAATAGAATTATGATAGGGGTGGGGTGGGGGGGTCAAAATCGACAAAATAACAATGACGTAATATTTTTTAATTTATCGCGAAATTAATCTGCTTCATAGGTCCCTAAAATTGAAGCATGGTCAAAATGCCTTTTTTTAATACATTCGTATCTAAAACGCTGTCATTAAATCTATAACGATTTCGACTATCGAAGCGATCATCCCCAAGACATTATTTAATAAACAAATCATCTCATAAATATTTTCAAAAACGTGACGCTGTTTTCAGTAATTTTATTTGACCCGTGTTACTTCTATTCTTGTAACGTTTACGTTGTAGATTACAAGCATGTATTGTTTAATTTCTCCTAGTCTACGCAAACTTTGCGTTCGCTGTTTGTGAACTGCGCAAACATAGTCATTGTACAGTGCATGCCATTAGTTGTTGACCCCTGCCCGTCAACTTTCTTGCCAACTCGGCTTGGTCTCTAATTGTGATGGCCCACACATTTTAGTTAACATAGACGAAATTTAGTTTTACAGTGGCTGCAAACTTTATTGTAACAATGGCAAAATTTGCTTTAGTTTTAAGTAAATATTTAGGAAAATTTGTTTGAATAATCAACCAGCCCGTAGCACTTTTGTTTGAATAATCAACCAGCCCGTAGCACTTTTGTTTGAATAATCAACCAGCCCGTAGCACTTTTACGCTTCATTTATGCAGAACGGAATAAGAAACAAGAAAATCATAAGATAGTAGGTATGACGAACATATTATTTAACTAATCAATGACATTTGAAGTCATAGTATATTGTTTAGTTTATTTTATTGGTATAGAACAGGAATTAAAAGGGTCGTCGCTTCTCGACTTAGAAATAAGGACGTTAATGTCCAGTAACGGTATTTTCATACCACGATTGTATTTATACCACGTCCTGTGGCCTGTGGCAGTCGTAACGTAAATAACACTTTCACTGCCAGGAACCCGCTAAGCGGGCGCCTAAAAACCACGGGATTGACTACGCGCGTGGCGATTCTTGGCAGCAAATTCGTTAAGAAAGGCGATTATATATTTAGCAAAATATATGCATATATTTAGTAAGGGCCACACGAAAGGTAACTTTTTGACGAAAGGTATTTATCATTATTTCATCATCATCATCATATCAGCCGAAAGACGTCCACCGCTAGACATAGGCCTCCCCCAAAGAGTGCCAAAGCGACCGATCCCGCGCCACCCGCATCCAGCGGACTCCCGCAACCTTTACCAGGTCATCAGTCCACCCTGTCGGGGGCCTACCCACGCTGCACCTTCCGGTACATGGTCGCTATTTGAGAACCTTTCCGCCCCAACGGCCATCGGTTCTACGTGCTATGTGCCCCGCCCACTGCCACTTAAGTTTAGTGATCCGGTGGGCTATACTATATTACCTTGGTTCTGCTGCGGATAGCCTCATTTCTGATGCGATCACGCAGAGAAACTCCCAACATGGCCCTCTGCATTGCCCTTTGGGTGACCTAGAGGCTTCTTATGAGGCCCATAGTAAGCGACCACGTTTCAGTGCCATATGTCATCACTGGCAACACATCATTATTATCATTATTTACTCTAAAAATTATTCATAATGAAAATTGGCCGACATGTTTGCCAGCGCTTACATATACAAGCAGGATATGACTCTACGTGATGAAGGTAATATCCATTTCCCTGCAGCCTGACACAGATAAATCTAGTACAACCTAACACGATTTATGCATCGTACTAGACACGGCAATTTATCACGGTATCTAATATAGAAATTTCCTGAAAATGGGTTATTACATTTTGCACTCGACCTATTTGTCACGGCAATAACGTCTGTGGCCGGGGCGTCGACAAATCATCAAACATCTGACTGGTCCGCGGGTTAGTGTAAGGGACAGATAGGGTTGCGGTAAAGGCGGGGTTATAGAGGCAACGAGACGGGACAGCTTTTTTCGAGGAGAAAACCTGCGTTCCAGCATGTCGCATGGGCATGTCGTGGGCAAACTGTTGGGACTTTAATATTTATTATGTGATCTTTTGTACACAATTATGGACAATAAATGAATCTTATCTTATCTTATCTTGTCGATAGCGTAACGCATTGTACGGTGTACGTGAGGTAGATGTAAATGTAAATTTTTGTATGGGAAAATGACAGTGAGATTTTTTAACGCGTTCGAAAAGTTACGTGATCACCCCTCTACACAGTGACAGTCGTGGGGGGATGACTGGGTTAAGGTGCAAAGTGCACGACGACATTTTTCTTTTACAAGAATTTTCAGCAATAGTTCAGGCGGCGTGCTGCAGCAGGCAATAGTGATAAAACCGTTAAGTTTACCAAATAATTGCTCATAAAATTGACCGTGTACACCTTTATGTGGTATTCCTTTCCTACCCACTAAAAACTCCACGGTGGCAGCATTCTGCACTGCCCTACGGAGGACGCCAAGATGTCTGTCTGTCTTGGAGTTATTACTCGAGTGCTATGGCCCGCGCCACGTACAGATTCAGATGGTCAGCTAAAACTGGAAGAGTTTCTTTTGTTTTTGATTTTATTATTTCTTTAAAAATAGTCTGTAATAGGCGTCACTCTTTCCTCGTATTGGATTCCACCAATAATGTCATTCAAATGTCTCATTGTCATATCGCAAAAATCTATTGTAGCAAATTTTATAGTATTGTTATATTGATATTATGTATCGTATACTGTTTTGAAAAATGTTTACCTGGCCAAGTATTTTGTGCCAATTCATCTCTAGGCAGAGGTTTTCTTTTCAAACCGCTGATAGTTTATCGACATTCATCGTTGCATGCCTAGATAAATAACTTTGTCTTAGACTGACACAATTTTTAACTGATTTTTTCATCCGCCCCGTCCCGCAGGATGTAAGATTTCAGCCTAAAAAGCAAGGAACATTAGTCTGAAGGATGTACGGCCAACTCATTGTTTTACCCTGTGAATAATAGGGGACAGCCGCAACTCCTTAGGACCATTCACGAACTTTCCAAGGGTTAAGTTGTGTTTCTATGGCTTGGAACATAATTATTACGGTGTCTTTTATTTATAGACAACGGACGGGTTAAAAGGGGAGTTTGTTACATAAGGTGTAAGTAACTCTGTAAAGGTTTCTCATTTGTGTCAACTTAGTGTAGCGGTGTGCTACACTAAGTGCCATGCAATTTGTCGCATGCCGAAAAGTTGCTACGTCTGCACTAATACATAGTTTCACATCACATCATCAGCCTATATACGTCCCACTGCTGGACACAGGCCTCCTCTCACGTATGAGAGGGAACGTAGCATAGTTTAGTTTACTGTATTATATTCTCGTTCCTTTTTGTTTAGATAATATGATGTATGGTTGTTTCCTTTATGTTGTCATTATCTCACACTGTGTTTATTTGTAAATTTTGTGTTGCCTTTCACCAAATCGATTTTGCGGAAGACCAGCGCTGACTGTTAAAGCCAGCATCATGAGCGGGGTCCATTTTTATGGCGTATATTATGTTATAAATAAGTTTAAAAGTCTTAACGCGCCTAAAACCACTGAACAATCACAACACACATTATTTTGAAAGAAAAAACGGATAGTCTTTGTTGATAACTAGTTTATACAAAGTCACAGATAAGGCCTCGCATCCAATAAACTGCAGCGCGTAGGCCGTCCATCCATCACGCTATTGTTGCAGCGTTGAGAAATGGCTCCGCAATTTTTTGTAATGGACGTGGCACAAAATAAATAACACAGAAGCGTCGAGGCAAGCAAGTAAACAGGTACTATATTCTTTAATGTAACAACGTTTTGAAGATAACCACTTGATTCCGTCGTGTATCAGATTGCGACCCCTGACATAAGTTGGTGATGTGAAAGGGTTCTGTACTTATTGTAATTTTAAATTAAATAACTAATTGGTCTGTAGAAATTTGATATTAAAGTAACCTACAGCTGGTCGCTAAACGAGCCTCTAAATTCAGGGTTTTTTTCGTTCCCAGCTGGGCTTGGAACGAGCGCAATGGCCCCATATTTCAAGATATTCCACATCTTAATATTCACCTTTAGTTATTTAAGGCCTTTTTAGGACAATTTCCACGACTAACATCGACATTTCCAGAATCGATGTTACCCTCATACGCACTATAAATAATCGACTTGTTTATAATAATTAAACCCAAATAGACATTAAGTCACCTTCATCAATATCAGACTAGACAAAGGACGCAAAAATTTCTCTATAAATAGAGTGTATTCAGTTAGTTTAGGGCGCCTTGTTTAATCAATAATCACATATGATTGCGGGTAGTCGCCCGCACCCGCGTGTGCAATAACATATCCCGGGATTCGTTGCCACCGCTATTTTATAAATCAATTGAACATTGAACACCTCAGTATATAACAATATAGAACATAAATATTACAGTAGAGGTAAATAATAAGCAGTCTTAACGCTAAAGAGCAAAAGGTCTTTCATCATATTATGTGAATTGTTTTGGTTTGAGGCTTCCAGCAGTCTCTTACATAAGCGTCTAACCAAGTGTGTGTGAGACGCTCATACATTAATATTTGATTGGCATGAATCTTAATGGAAGTTTTAGTAAGGGAGGACTCGCTAATTGCAATATGGCCGTGCCGACAAGTTTCCGTGTTACTGTGCTGTTTACTTACTCTTTGAGAAGAGAATTCGCCGCCATTATTGTATTGTCATCGGATTTACGGGCTGCTGCATGGTTTTATATTGCACTTGTTTTTATGTCATGCGATACACTCACAGAAACAAATTCTTGGGTGTGTGGAAGGCGAACGCGCTAGAGGTAGGATTGCAGTGCGATGGGCTGTTGCAGTTAAGAGGGCGGCAAAATGCACTATTTCTATTCAGTCCACTTGACGAAGAACCCAACTGAGGGCTATCGCATGCGGCCACGTTCCTCAGTCATGAGACTCATGAGGGATCGATGAAGAAGAAAAGGAAGATACACTCACTGGGCTGCCAGTGCTGCTAACCCTTCAGGGTACTTCCACCATCGGCCGTGACACGCTTGGAGGATGGATTGATCGTAACCACGAAATTTACTAAATGCCATCTATGACTTAGTAAATATTACTTGATAAAAACATGGATGTCAAAGGCGAAATGCATGGCCCAAACCGGAGCTCAAAATAGCTCAATCATTAATAATTTAATAGTCATTGTGTCAGGAGCTAGATGGCACAATTCCAACAAGAAACAATACCCTAGGATTTAGTTAATAGTCGTATTTCCATTCTTTTCCTTATCTTTAAATCTCTGATTTGTATTATGTTACACAGTTTCGGACATGTTTTCTTTTAGAGCAAGGCATTATGTTGTTTTTCTTTGTATTCATATTCAGTCTTAATTATTTTAAGTAGGTTAAGTACTATCATTGTATTAAGCTTATTTTTTGCCAAAAAATGATTGACTGTTGTGTTTGTTTTGGCGTTTGTTGTTTGTGTGTTGTTTGTTGTCGAAACGCTGGCAGAATTTTGACTTGTAAAAGTGCCGTTACGGCCTACTTGCGAAATAAAATTTATTTATTTCATTTAATGTATTATTCATGTAATTTTTATTAAGTCGTAAAAGTGACATTACGGCATACTTGCAGAATATTTTATTTTTAGTTTAATGTATTTCAACTACAGAGGTATGGCCAGCGGAATATCATCTCGCGCATATTTGGAGCATACCAACTAGGAAAGTGCCTCCAATTAACAGAAGAACGCAGCCATAATAACATAACTACTTGCTCAGCCGGCACGTGCTCCTGGTGGTGAGTATAAGTTCGCTAGAGCCCCGCGAATGCGCTGTCTTGAGAGCGAGGGACTCGCATTTGACACTAGCTGTCATCACAACGAACCCTCTTTATGTGCCTCAAGCAAACTACTGCGTTCCGCTTCCGCGAGGATTATGACGTGGCCTTCAAAACTCCGGCTAGGCGGGTTCACTGCCAGGAACCCGCCTAGCCGTAGTCGCTTCCCGCTACATACGAGAGATATCACGCGATCGGCTAGCGTAGCGCTTAGCGATTCTTGGCAGTGAGTGTGTTTAAATTGTCTTGTGTATATTGTAGTTTATGTATCAAACCAATACTAAAAGTATTCTCAATAAGGCTTGTACTAGACGACGATCATCATAAAATATTTGCCCTTACGGATTCGAACCCAGGACCCTCAGCTTCGGGGGCAGCGTCACTACCCACTAGGCTAACCGAGCGACAACCTTATCCTCGTGATTCAGAACTGCATTTCCACAAGCGAAAATCCTAGATTAAACCTAATCCCAGAAAAATAGGCTTTCATCGCTGCACTAGCACATGGTATAGAATATACGCTCGGACCGAGCCACTTGTTAAAGTAATGCCCCATTCTCCCCTTTTTGAATAAACGGACGGAACAGGCCGAGTTTTATAGTAAAATAGGTCCTTTGGAACGGTAGAGTTACGTGTCCACTTTTTCACGTTTTAGGAGCGTTAGGGGACTTTTTAAACGATGCAGTAGTCAACTAGTTAACTGCGATGTTCGTAAAACCTGGATTCCATTTTAGTATAGAATGAGTATTTTTTGGTGCCGTACCAAAAAAATGCTTTGAGAAAAGAGGCAACGTAAAATTTTGTCTCAAATCTTACATTGGAAAAAAGAGAGTTTTCAAAGTGCTACCGATTCTAAACTACAAGTAATATGTACGCGGGTATCTCGAAACGGTTTAATTTTTAATTTATCTCAATTTTGAACGTAGCTGCAATATTCGTGTTTGAATTCAAATGTCGCCAATGGTTCCATGCGCGCTAATTTGAGGGTCACATTTGCCTTAACACTTTTACTGTCACGTACCCGCCTACGGGCGCTTACGCCGTAGTCGCTGTCCGCATCATACGAGAAAAACCACGGGATCGGGTACGTGTAGCGATTCTTGGCAGTTAATGTGTTAATACAAGAGTTAGCTAGTTTGCGATGCATGTCGCGTCCACGTGTTCCTACCGTGACATCGATACGAGATCAGGTTGAAATTGAAATGAAATTGTCAGCTGCGAACCTGGACAAAAGCCTCACTGAAGCCAGTTTAATACGGTAGAACTGTAATTTTTCAACAATTGCATTGTGGTCCGATTGTGATTGGTCGACAAAGCCCCATCTAACCAATTTGCTGGATCCGACCTCATGTATTTCGATATTGTAGACTTTGTAACGTAGCGTAGGTATTGATATTTAATAAACAATGATGCTACTTGCCAACCGATTAGAGTTGATGCCCTCTGTTTGACTTGCATTATATAGAGAAATATTATAAATACGAAAGTGTAGTACCTACCTACAGTCTTCTTTTATGATTTGTCCACGTTAAACCGCTAGCCTGATCCCCCAGGGTCAAAAATGGGTTAGGTTGTTAGGTGAACTGCGACCCTACAGCGCGCGAGCCGAGCGAGCGAAGCGAGAGAAGAATTACAGACATAGATATACCTCATGTCATTGTATATGCAAAGTTTCGTCACAATCCAACACGTAGTTTTAAAATGAGAGCGTAACTACGTTTGTATGGGAAGGTGAAATTCGGCCGAGCTCACTGCGGACTCTTAGTAGGTTCATTATAGTAAACCATCAGCCATTTTAAGACCAGTACTTAATTTAGTTGCATAGGAGCCAACTACGCTAGCTTGACTTCTGTGGGTAGCGGCCGTTGCGACAGTTGCGAGCGCGTCGCAGGGCGCGACTGTCGCGCGCGGCCGTTGCGGAGCTTCGACTTTCGTGGGTCGCGGCCGATGCGACAGTCGCGCGCGGCTGTGGCATATCATTACAAACAAAGAAGTTCAATTGATCCAATTTTCAGAAATAGAAATGATGCAGGATTTTATCGTATTTTAATAGAGACATTTAAAATCAGATGAGAAATTCCGGTTGTTTTGTCGATTGAATAAAAGGCAATTTAATTTTGCCTTGTCTTTAATTTACGACGAAATCAAACCGAAAACATGTAAACAATCGATCTGTCCCGAAGAGAAGTTATTCTAATAATAATTTCTTCTTCTTGCATAGAAAATAGTACAATATTCGCCATTTTATACCGCGCGTCACGCGTCAGTAAAAGACCAAAGGAACACGGCCGCGCGCGGCTCGCGACTGTCGCTACTGACGCGCGCCGCGCGCGGCTCGAGCCGCTAGCCTCGGAACTGGCGCCATACATTTTCATAGTGATTACTACTGACGGGCCGAAGCGACAGCCGCGCGCGACTGTCGCAACGGCCGCTACCCACGAAAGTCAAGCTTAAAACGGTCGTCATTATCCATTGATTATCACAAATGATACACTAACAATCCCTTTAGCACGACACAAGTTCGTAATAACTTTCCGCATTGTGTCAATGCCAGCTTCGTTGAACAGATAAGTGACAGCTGATGACGCAGCCGTGTGCGACCGTGCCGGTTATGACGTTCTCATGACGCGGCGACGACTTCAGTGACAAATCACCAGTTTTTTTAATTTAATAATATACATTTTTTAATTATTTATTTATACTTAAGGAGTACCAACAGCTGCAAAAACATGCTATAAGTCGTACATGGTAACACAAAGCCAAGCCATGAACTCACAGATAGAAATGGCATAGAAAAAAGAAAAAATATTTGGCACACTTAGTACACAATATCGCACTAGGTATACGTACACTGCTAATACGGAATAGTGCACCAGAAAAAAACAAAAAAAAAAAAAACTACATAGCAACTATGTATTTCTTTTAATACGGCTAAACGATTCATACACAAGTAAATTTAACAAACATACTCGTGTTAACCAATACGTACATTCATTAGTAATCAGTGAATTATCACTTTGATTGAGGATTTTAGGTCACTTCCGCACTTAACACTTTCACTGCCAGGAATCCGCCTGGGGAGTGCTCTGTTTGTAGACACTTTCCCCTACTTAACACATACACTGCCAAGAATCGCTTGGCACTACGCTCGTAGGCCTCGTAGCCGATACCGTGACTTTTCTGCCAAGTGCGGAAAATGCGGCGTAGGCGTCCGCTAGGTGGATTCCTGGGAGTGAAAGTGTTAAAAGCTAGCGGGAGAACCACGGCATCGGCAACGAGCGTAGCGATACGAAATTGTTAGCTGTGAATGTGTTAAAAGGTCCACAACACGTATCTGTTAACCCCTAGAGTTGTAAGCGTTGCATGGGCCACCCTTTATTGATTTAGGTTTGCTTAGGTTCAGTTTACTAGGGGTCACAAGGATGATCTACTCTCACTAGTACCTAAATATTACGGATTCCATTGTGTACAAAAAGTTAAAAGTTATTCCATTATGCCGTTTCAAAATGAGAACCAAACTACATTTGTTTAAATAACTCTGATGATTCTTAAGAGAAACATCAAGGTTCTTTTCTAGAAAACTCAATAAACTCAAAACTCAAACTCAAAATTATATTTATTCAAGTAGGCCCAGTAACAAGCACTTTCAAATCGTCAGGTAGAAACATAATCTTAAGGTAATTACTTCGAGTAATTTATTAAACATAAAAAGTAACATTTAAATGAAATATTTAAAATTTTATATAAAAAAATACTAGTCTAGAATGTTTCTAGAAAGACAATCTAATGTCAAAAAATAAATAAAACGAGAATAATTAATTAAAAACACAATGTCAAATTTTTCCAAACGGAATAAATAAATTATAAATCCAGTCAAAATTAGTCCCAAGAAGTTTTATCATTCATGTAGTCTTGTGCGCTATAATAAGCTTTAGAAATAAGTTTACGTTTCACATAGTTTTTGAATTTATTAATAGATAACTCAGTTACGTTTCCAGGAAGTTTGTTATAAAACCTTACACAATTACCCATGAATGATTTTTTTATTTTTTGGAGCCGAGTGGTGGGCACCGCGAGCTTATGCTTATTTCTAGTATTAATATTATGTATGTCACAGTTTCTCCTAAAATTGACAATGTTTTTATGTACATACACAATATTTTCATAGATATATTGACAATGCAATGTCATGATATTAATATTTTTAAACTTATCCCTAAGTGAGTCTCTCTGTTTCAATCTATATATCGCCCGAATAGCCCGAATACTGCCTTCGTCAACATTTAGTCACAATGAAGTGGTACATTCCGTGATATTAGCGATATCACGGGCTTATCATTAAAGTGAGCTGAATAGTGCGCCACTAATTGAATAAACCATATAGCACTAACTAAGACTGATTGGCACTATTGACGTATAAAATGCCATCGATGAATGCGCAATCGCATTTTGTTGATTGAATGAACCGCGGATTCGCGAATGCGTCGCATTAATTATTCCCCTTCTAATCCCGGGATCGCGGATTCCCGGATTGCGGCCTCTAGTTAATGTCACGTTATTAATTCGAGTCATGGCATACGCACGTGCAATTAAAGATCCATTTGCATTTAACATTAGATAGTAAAAAAAGCAATAGAAAGCTTTACATGACTTTTAATGATAAACAGTTGGAAAATTTTATTTAGCAAGCAAATAAAGATTAACAAGAATGAGTCTTGGCTCTACGAAATATCAAATAACTTTTTACGGTGAAAGATTTTCGAGACTTGGCCTCTTTTTTTACATGGAATGGATTTATCTTACGCGCTTTACCAAAATCTTTTCAAAAATAATTAACACTTTCACCGCCAGGAATCCGCCGTGCAGCGCCGCAGTCGTTTTCCGCTACATACGGGGCATACCACGGGATCGCCTGCGAGCATAACGCGTAGCGATTCTTTGCAGTGAATGTGTTAACACTTTCGCTACCAAGAATCGCTACGCGCTACGCTCGTAGCCGCTCCTGTGGTTTTCCTCGTATGTAGCGGAAAGCGACTACGGCGTAGGCTCCCGCTAGGCGGGTTCTTGGTTACGAAAGTGTTAAGATATATTTCAGCAGCGCTTTGAAGAAACTTAGGGGAACACATGCGAGGCGAAGCAACGTGTGATAGGTAGCGTGTAACAGCATTTATCCGCCTTGTAGCGGAAATCGCTCGTAGAGGCATGGCTTATGCGGGTTGAACCTCAAATGGGTTAAGTATTGACTTGACTTAAAATTAATCCACACATTTCACCATACTCTTAATGAGACTAATTTATACTGCCAAAATCATATCCCTTCCTTCATCATCATAAACTTAAGAATGGAGTAGTCGCCAGTTATTACTTAGGGACTATTAACGTGATGGTTTCCCCACATAGGAGGCAAACGAGCAGATGGATCACCTGATGGGAAGCGATTACCGCCGCCCATGGACACCTGCAACATCAAAGGTGTTGTGAGTGCGTTGCCGGCCTTTAAGATGGGAGTAGGTACGCTCATTTCTTGAAGGTTTGAAGGTCGTATCGGTCCGGAAATACCGCAGGCGACAATCCATTCCACTTGCCTTCCACATCGCGGTGTAATGGCCGGGTATATACGCCCACTCCTATTTGGTCAAAAGTCCTACGGGAACCCAGTTCCTCGGCCTTCTGCCAATACTGATGCAGCTGCTGCTCTGTACCAGGGGAATGCTTATTTGATGGCGGCGTTTACTCGCCATGTCGCAAGGTCGTCATAAGGCCTATGTAGCTTTTATTGAGAAGTCCGTCCCACAGTCCAACCCACTACGCCCTGTTAACCCTGTCGCTGCTTGATCGGGGACTGCTTATTCGTTATATTCACAGCTAACCACCATATCTGATGGCTTTATTCCTTCCTTACGGCAGCTTAATCGGACACAAAGAGGAGCTATCTATAGTCGAAGGAAAAATATTTTCTTTATCACGGCTATGTCACCAGTAAAAATACTTTTGAATTCCGTCCCAGCTCCTCTTTTCAGCAAGAGCAATGCTATATAAAGCTGGCGTAATATTGCGTATCTCTCTTCCGTATTTCCAAACGTATAAGGAGCTTAGTAAATATTGATTCTAAATTGAAATGCAGTAGGTATGTATTCAGGTAACACATGTATTGACTATAACTGAACCAGTGAGCTTCATCTTAAGCTCTGTAGTCGCTTGCCATCTGGTTAGACTAGGGTCAAATACTGGTCAGTCTTTTCTAAAAAAAAACAGGAAGGGTTACGTAAAGGTATTCTTTCGTTCATTGATATGGACCAATATTCAACGTGTCTCTCCCCTCTGGACATTGAAAGAGATTCCGAGTAGAGTTCCTTCTCAGGAATGTTCTAATATGGCAAATTATTTGATTAGATGAACATAAAAAATACATTTTAATCGTTAAAATTCAAATAAATCATCAATAAATATAGGAGCATACTGTATACTGACACAGTTCACAATTACAATAAGATTAAAGTGACACTAGTTACATGCTTGTTTGCCACCGGCGTGGTATGAAAAAAAATTACCCAATACTCCTTAAGAGTCCGCAGTAAGCTCGATTCTCCATACAAACGTAGTTACGCTCTCATTTTAAAACTACGTGTTGGATTGTAACGAAACTTTGCATGTTCAATGAAATGAGGTATATCTATGTCTGTAATTAGTTTATCGAGCTTCAGATACCATAATAAAAAAAATACTGCGAATTTAAGTTTTTCATACAAAACTAGCTTTTGCTGTATTTAGTTTGTTTTATAAATTGGAACAGTACAAACTAATTACAGACATAGATATGCCTCATGTCATTGTATATGCAAAGTTTCGTCACAATCCAACACGTGGTTTTAAAATGAGAGCGTAACTACGTTTGTATGGGAAGGTGAAATTCGGCAGAGCTTACTCCGGCCTCTTAATTACCGGGTATCTACATACAGGATCTATCTACATCTCCGTTAATACTGGAGTTTGGAATGAGACTGTGTGTAAATAGGTTAGAAATACCCTAATCAACACGACCTAATCATCTACGAGTAGGTATGTCCAGAGGGTAGAGATACTCTGTATATCGTAGATATCACTAGGTATACCACATAATAAATGCTTTTCTTTCTTTCTTTCACATATTTGCGTCACAAGCATTGCATAGGTCTACTTGTACTCCAGCAGTTAATTGAATAGCCGCTGGCAACATGGAGGTTTATTTGCTCGTCCCTTCATCAGTTTTGCATTTCAATGTGATTCGCGTGCCCGCTTCACCGACCAAGCATGTTAATAGAGGGTTATTGGTAACCATACGTACTCGAGTTAAGGGGTTGCCAGAACGCTCGACTTTCCATACAAACGTAGTTTGGTTCTAACTGTAAAACAACTTACGAGAATAACATGACATTTTGCGTACATAATAGGATTCGCCATATCTAGGTCAGAAACTATTTGGTAGCATTTTTTTTATATTGGGCGTAAATACTTGGATCCCTCGTTACACTCAAAATTCAATATACCGTCCTCGCTGTAAATATATAATTATGCACAGTTGCGGCACAATCTATAAAAAAGCTACAATATTTTTCCGTGCAAAACACTAAAATCGAATAAAACGAACGTTATTACAATCAAAAGTTGGTCTTGTTCCGAAATAACTTCAACACATTCAGAACCTAAATACAAAGCCTACATTTCCTTAATACTTGTTTGCGGCAACGGGCTCAGTCAGAAACTCGATACTGAACGAGCTTAATGTATTTCGATTGCGCTACGGGTGCAAAGGCGAACATTACTGTGTAGTTTCAGGGATTAAGTAAGTTGCTATTCTCTTACTTGCGTTCGTAGCTGTCGCAGCTATGGCACAGAATAACTGAATAACCTAGTAGTTATGCGAGCTAGGTCCCGCAAAGTGTTTTATTTTCCCAAAATCTGTATCGACAAAAAAATCTGTACCATTATTGAACGTGCTCACAAAATTTCACGAGAATTTGTTGAGAATTGCGACCTGCAGAGGCGAACAGCTGTACAGCCGGACGTCGGGAAATACGAAAGAATTTTCGTCAAACTTGAAACGGTCCAACTCAACTTCGTTCAAATATAATTACGTATTATGTATTACAACATGTATGATGATGATTATGTATTATATACCTACCCGTTATTTGAATCTCAATTGTAAAAAAGATTGTATGTCATATTTAAAATTAAAGCAGCACCGCTGCGAACGTAAATTAGAGAATAGCACCAGCAAAGTCTCGGTTGACCACTGGGAAGTAGGAACTGGTTGACTTGCTAAGTTGGTTGCTTTGAGAATATATGTATACGGTATTATGTGGTCGCCCCGCTTCACTGTAGCTGACTGTTCATTAAGGCGTGGCGTGATTTTAAACATATAGGGTTTAATTTGTTTACGTCACACCTGGTCATAATGCGAGTTTTACTGCACGCTGCGCGTACGGGAAAACTCGCATTCTGGCGAGGTGAAGACGTAAAATTTTGTACTCTACACGGGCGGTAATTCATAAAGCCCCAGAGCGCATATTTATGGCCCTCACCTTCGGTTCGGGCCACAAACACCTGCGATCTGGGACATTCACGAATTCACCGCCCGCCCTAGTTACGTAATGTACTATTAATGCACACCGCACTCAAAAAACGTTTTTTGATATCTTATTTCCACCAAAACCTCAAATGCTTTCAGTTACGAGTATATACTTCTCACAAGAAAATAGGGGCCAAAAGTATAGTGATCGTTACGTGAAAGTTATATTTAACAGTAATTTATATTATTTCTAGCTATTACATTTAAACACTAGCATGAAAGAGGTTTGATTCTGAACGAGACAGAATATCATTGAAGCGACTTATCAATCAGTTTGTGTCCAATAAAGAGCAATAAAATACATAGAATAATTTAAGTGACCCTTATTATGTTTTGAGCAGTAGGTATTGCCGTAATAAATCTATACCAAATATCAGCTTTCTATGTCAAGCGGTCTCCGAGAAAACTGTGCCAGACGGACAAATATCGAATGTTCCGTGGGACCAATTTTGCTACGGTAATAAAGGCTTATAGAAGGCGGTCTAAGGGCCTACGCTAACTGACGCGGATTAGAGAAATTGTATGAACACCGCTAGCTGGCGCGGCCGCGTGCGACGGACTTTAATCCGCGCGGCGGGTGGCGGGCGTCCGCTCCGTGCGCACGCGGCGGGCACACGCTCTCGGACTTGTTTCTTGAATTCAGCGCTAAGTTAGGCGTGCGCCCGTCGCGGACTCGCTGGCCCGCGGCGGGTGTCCGGAGCGGGACCCGCGAGCGTGCGCACGCGGCGGGCGTCCGCGTCAGCTAGCGTAGGCCCTAAACGATAAAGAAGGCAGCCTATTAAGCCCCGATGCTAAAAGAGGGGTGTTAAAAGTTTGACGTGTCTTGTTGTCTGTGTCTGTCTATTTCATCGTAGCTCCTAAACTGCGATTTGAATGCGGTTATTTTTTGTCCAAAAGCTGACGTGACCGAGTTGGTTCTTACGATTCAACACAATCAGTTTAGCCGGTTTAGAGCTATTGAACTTTGAAATCAATTGTTGTTAATTAGTAGTTCGCAGACATAAGAACTCGACAAAAAGACCTAGCACAAGTGACGCCGCGACGCGACACGAGACGAGAAAAGCAACCTTCTTTCTAAGGTTCTTTCTAGGTCAAGGTCATTGCCTTCGTGGGATGAACAGGGTAGATATATACTCATACGGTTCTGCTGCACCTTAAACAGTGTTTAAATGTGCACGCATTCTTGCATGAACATAAGTAACATTAGATTAGTAACATTAGATAAGAAGTTTAAGTGTCACATCAGTAGGTATAACAAACACATTTGTGAGCGCACTATCCGACAACAAACTGATCTCAGTTTGGCGAAATTTGTTGTATACCTACCACCTAAGTACATTTTTGAGATAATAAAAAAAAAAACAAAATTGCATAGCGTGAGGTTCTTTACTCGAATTTAAACTTTCCCGAGGCATGTTGAAATAATGCTACTAATGACACGGTTCAACTGACGTAATAAATACCACTACGGGCGACATGTTTCGAACTCTTCGGGAGTTTTTCTTCAGGATGAGTGTTTCTGCGGGCTGAGCGATTCAAGCGACAACGCCGCGAAAACAATCATACACATAACAAGCGATTAACCTAAGACCTAAGCTAACGTTAAAACAACACGTGTTCCCCTATTCCCAGGGTCCCCGTGCAGTCACGTGTGTCCGTAATGTCCCATTTTATAGTCCTTCGTAATAGTAAGAGTCGTAGTCGTGGTTGCCGAGAACTTGTTGAATTCGTGAAATGGTTGCGGATGGATGGAAACGTTTTTACAGGGATTAGGTACAAACGAAGTCCAGAAAACGATGAATAAATTTAAAGTCGTCGAAAGAAATATTTAAGTACATTTATTTCGCATTAGATACTGCTCGAAGATATGCATGGCCACACGCATACACACATACATCACACCTTTATTCCCAAAAGGGGTAGGCAGAGCACATGAAACGTATGTTCCAGCGCCACTAATAGCATAAATGTTGGTATAAAAAATCGACTAAATGTGATATTGCAGCACCAATCACCAACCAGAAACATGACCAATCAGAAACAATACGTTACGTTTTGTTAAATAAAAACGTTACAAGCATTAATCGATAAGAGATCATGCCATTAAAGATATAGTCAAAGAGTGGAACTCGCTTCCGGCAAACCTTTTCCCAGTTACATATAACTTGGTTTTTTTCAAGACGAGAGTGAATAAGCATTATCACTCATCACTTACCATCAGGCGAGATAGTGGTCAAAGTGGTCTATCCATTCATATCCATACTAATATTATAAATGCGAAAGTGTGTCCCTCTGTCTGTCTGTCTGTTACCTTTTCACGCTTAAACCGCTGAACCGAATGAGGTGAAATTTGGTAAGGGGAAGGACACAGTTTAATTTTTATTTCGAGAATAATTTCCTAAGGGGGTGAAAGTTTGTATGGAGCTACGATATAAATGAGTTCCACGCGGACGGAGTCGTGGGCAGAAGCTAGTATACATTGAAATTGGAAAAAAATGTAAGGCGCATCGACATAAACATGTTCTCTATAATGCCTCGGCCACACTTCGCCTGAATGTTGTTGCCGTCCTTTTATAATATTATACGTTAGGCAAGGACGGCAACAACATTCGGGCGAAGTGTGGCCGAGGCATAATAAGCAGATAGTAAAATAAATAAGGCTATATACTCACGACACGCTTGTAGTTCATCCTCCCCGTTCGCGCAGTCACTCTGATAGTTGCAGACGCGCGACTTCTCGATGCAGGTGCCCTCGTGGCATTGGAACATGCTCGACGGACATATTGTGTCGCCTGCAACAATCACAAATGTCGATCAATATAAAAATTCTAACTGCAACTTGTAAAAGTTGAAAAACCCCCGATATTTTCATTTCAAAGTCCATTATCTGAAAAACGGCTGAAAAGACTTTCATGAAACATTGCAAAAAAAAATATCTATAACAAAAAAAAACTAAACGAAAATCGGTTCATCCGTTTGGGAGCTAGGATACCACAGACAGATACACAGACACGTAGGGGGTTAAAAACCACCGACATTATCATTTCAAAGTACAATATCTCAAAACCAGCTGAGCCAATTTTGTTGAAACGCAGCTGGGTAAGGACCAAATTCTTGGCCACCTAAACTCACTCAATTAAATTTTCTATGAAAGTTTTCCGTTTTGACACGAACATTACCCATACAATTATATGGTTAATTTTTGTGCCACAATGGAACTTGTTCGCTTCTTCGCTAACTACCGACTAACCAGTCAAACTATTGTCCAAGAATTTGGTCCTCATCCAGCTAAGAACCATCTTGATCACATCAGCTTGCGGGCAAAAAACCGCATTAAAATCGATCATTTCGTTTAGGAGCTACGATGTCACAGACAGACACCGAATACACAGACAGACATCCACGTGAAATTTATAAAACACCTGTTTTAAAGAGTAGTAGTAGTCAGGTAAAGTATTATCCTGGATCATTACGCATAGAGTACATCTGAATGTCAGTCTATTTAGACCAGCTCGTCAGGACTGGCTTCCCACGAGACAGCTTGACCCAAAGAGATCCAGGTGCCATAGTGACAGAACGCTCAAAAATTCCCTTATCTTCTGTACAGTTTATCAGAAAACCAGAAACTATCAGCTGAGAAAGGATAAAAAAAGACTTAATAGTACGTTACTATAGAGGGCGGCAAACGAAGGGTTTTGCAGGCCAAGTAGATATAGACAGGGAAGGATCGGGATACGCGGCCGGTAACCCCGTTTCTTGCCAAGATTTGTGTAGTGCTTTTCTCAAACTTGCAATGAAATTAAAATAAAAAGTGTTCAATTTGTTTTATTCGTAGGTTAGCACAACTAAATGATACGTTTCTGAACAAAACATTAGCAATGACAACAAGTGTCAACCAATCAGGGAATGACGGCTGTCAGTGCTGTCACATCATTTTTGTTGGTTGAATGCCAAGACGTTGTGGCATTTCACGTTTAAAATCAAATTATTTGTGGCACAGTAAAACGCCGTGGCGTTCAGCCATGAAAATTAAAGTTTGATTTCTTGGAGTTATTTTTTATTTATTTCATTGCATGTTAGAGAAAAGCAGTATACATACCTCGGTGTGAAAAGGGGTTGCCAGCCTCATAATTAGCCGTCTATCTATCCGTACTCGGCCGGCAATCCCTTACTTCTCAGCCTCTGTAGTAATGTACTAATTGCTACACAAAGTTATAACAATAAAACAAGCCAAGACTGGGTTCGTTAATTGACACTTTTGATAGAGGGTGAAACCTTAATTGGTATCTCGGATATTATGGCAGGAAGTTATTATATTGGTAAAGTGTCGGATATCGTTTAAGGGCGAGTTGTGACTCAAGTTGTTTCGTATAAAATTTCGTTTACATTAAAATGGTAAATCTAAGGAAATCGTTTCAGTTTTCATGAGTAAGGTAAAGATAATATCAATCGGAATTGGCCTTTGAATGATTGTTGGGCGTCCTAGCATGCTGGGGTGTGGAAGTCCGCAAGACCTGAGCAACAACGCTTTCAAAATGTTGCTTGGGCTGCCAGGGTTTTGCAGCACCTCCTCGATGTTTGCAGAGGCACCCACCGATGGATTATTATTATTTATTTAATAGGACCTCCAACAATAAGCATACCATCACATGATAATGCACAAAAAATAAAACTAAGTACCTTATTCATTACAGAAGGACACCGCATGCATCAAGTAAAGTAACAGTGAAATAATAAAATAAAACTGATTACAATTATTTTACTACTAATAATATTGATTTGCAGCAATTATGCGCAAAAAGGCGGCAACTTTGCTGATTACGTCGACGAGAAGAACAAATAGCATTTTGAAAATGATTGCTGATCATGGCATATGGTTAAACAAGTTAAATCATATTTAGTTTTGAAATTCTATCGTTTGCAGTGCACACTAACAAAGATCCTTAATATCTTGAATAAATGAAATTGAATTGAACGAACTAAGGTTCGTCGACTGGTCAGAAACGGCAGTGGACAGGGAAGTCGGGTCTTTGCTGTCTGCTGATGTGCATGCATGATGTCGTTGCACTACACCAGTAATTGAGTACGTAACCTTCTAGAGCAACAAACCTAAATATTAACGGAGATACGGGTAAATAACTACCATACAAAAGTCTAGAAATTATCAAATGCCGTTGACGTCGGTCATCTGAGACCACGACTGGAAAAAAAATAGAAATACAGGTAAATAAAAATCGCATCAGACCCGTGAACAGCAATCTTTTAAAAAATAATAATGTAGAAAGAGTAATCGTGCTAAGTGAGTTAGGGAATCTCCGCCTGTATTTCACTCATATTACTAGAGTGTGACAGAGGTGCAAAAATACACGAACTTTGAGTTCTATGTTCTGGTAGCGCCACTGGATTGTTTGAAATTGGCACATAACGGTTCGGTTCTGTATGAAACCCTGCCCGAACCACGGGACCATCTAACAATCGTTCGGCACAATATCATATTTACCAAACTATTCACCTAAACAACGATGCGTTCTCTAACAAGCGCGTTAACGAGGTACCTTTCCGAACCCTCCACTAATCACCCGGGCATCAATATTGTGCATCATTTTAACAACTGATGCTCGCTCTCTTACTGACGCGCGTGCAAGCGTGCACCCGATAGATTGAAATGTTGATGGGATTGAAAGCGACAGACGACTATATGTATTTAAAAAAATGACACGCCCGATACAACATAGCTAAAAACCGTCTAGATAGACAATGAATTCGATTAAAAAAAACAGTCAAATCGGTTAATCGTGTTGGGTTAGGTTAGGCTACGATGGCACAGATAGAAACACCGATCAGTCTCTTTCTAATCAGAGCGCTAAGACAAAGACAGCTCGCGCACAGTCTAAGAATATACCCACTTTGTTTATGTTCATAAGTTATTGCTAATAAAGTTTACGCTACATAAACAAACGTAGAACTCAAACAGACTTAATTTGCTTAAAGCAAAATGCAAAATTTAAGAGGTTTATCTTTCGTGGCATATTGGTATGATATCAAAATTACATTTTCAGAGGTGTAGGGCAGATCCGAATGTCATGTCGCTCATATTTAGAGCCCAAGTGGGCAAGTGCAAAACTGTTTGCTCTATATAAATGTTTTTTTTTCCATATAGTTGTTGTGTAATTTCCTGACTAATGTATACAATACTTTTTCTACGAGTCAACTGAACTAATTAAACAAACTTGGTATCTATTGAAAACGAAGTGCAACCAACGGCTTTTTCTTTTTTGTGCGTTGATGTCTATTTACCTTTTGACTTTCTCATGACTACGTCCTATTGGTCAAATACATTATAGTTCAGTAAAGGCGCCACTTGATTGGTCAATTTCATTTTAGTTGTCTCAACAGAACCTAATTAATTGATAGTAGTTAAAAAGTTCCGTTGTGACACGAAAATTAGCCATACATTTTCTATGGTTAATTTTCGTGTCACAATGGAACTTTTTAACTACTACCAATTAACGACGCTAACTACTGACCAAGAATTTGGTCCTCAACCAGGGGACCGATTTTTGAATCTCACCAAGTGACTAATTCTCACCGATGTGAGTAATTTCCGAAAGTTCGTATTTTTGAAACTCATCGGTGACTTACATTTGTCATACCTATGATATCCATTTACGAGTGCCCATACCCACTCGTAATTGAAATCACCATGCGATTGTTTTTGACAGTTGAAGTATGTGACACCTGCCAAGAATTTTTCAAAACTTTAATTTTCGGTTACATGACACTGACACATACGCTACGTTTTACGTTTGAATCTGTTTTAAGTTATAGTATGAGAAAATAAAAACCGGTATCAAGGACAACATCTGCGTAAAAAGGAACGTAACGGGAAGATTGTCTCTGACTGACATTGTAAAATTTCTGCATGTTGGTAAACAGCGTGTGACTTTCAAAAATGCGGCTTTAGGAAAATGGTGACATAAAAGTCACCGGTGATAATTTTAGTCACCGGTGACTTTGATACCACCAGTGAGATTCAAAAATCGCACTCCAGTTATGAAATGTTGAGTTGGGAGCTCCATAGTACAAAGTTTGTGATTTAAGGTTGGTGTACGAAGTCTTAATTCCAACATTAAGGTCGAAGAGTATAAAAAAAGAAATTTGTGTTTTTTTAAATCTTCGTTCTAGGTACTGACGGGAGATGATAGGGACTGACGCCAAACATTGTAAATACATTAAAATAACATGTTTGTTTCATCCAATAATCATTTATTTCGTAATTCTTACCATTATGTTATTAAACTGACATATTTATTGCAGAATCCAATCAAATTATAGACAAAGCAGTCTGTCGTAAAGTATTTTAGTGTTATTCAAAAATGGAGGACCACTAAGATGGCAAATTGGGCCTTGAATCCAACCCCATTTAAAACTTTGAAGATAATACGTAAATTTAATTACGCAGCAAAGATCGGGTGTACCAAAGCTTTGTTAGGTAATTGTATTTTAATACACGAAAGGCTTTGATTGTTAAGAAAGTGTAATTAAACGTAAATAAGAAGTTTACTAACTTCAATAACCTTTATTTATTAACAGCTATATTAAAAACAGCTTTCAAAATATTGAAACACTTTCGTCATTTTGATGAGAAAATATACCATAATATTATTGGAACATTGATACGATATCAATGCTCAAAGAAAATATGAAACGCGCATAGTGGCGTAACAGATTGAGAAGCAAAGTCGGTGTTTGGATTCACGGTCCGCCGCCGCGCCGCCGCCGCTGCGCTAATTATGTTACCGAATTTTTCCTTGTCACTCTTGTTATGGTCTATGTAGGTACCTGTCTATATTTGAAAGGCGTATTAATACCTCCAACCAACGGTCCAACTTCGAGAAAGAGGTCAATCGTCGAATCCGACTCGGCTGGGCAGCGTTCGGGAAGCTACGGCAAATCTTTTCGTCCAATATTCCGCAGTGTCTCAAAATGATAGTCTTTGACCAGTGTGTGTTGCCAGTGATACGATATGGCACTGAAACGTGGTCGCTTACTATAGGCCTCATAAGAAGGCTCAAAGTCACCCAAAGGGCAATGGAGAGGGCCATGTTGGGAGTTTCTCTGCGTGATCGCATCAGAAATGAGGCTATCCGCAGCAGAACCAAGGTAACCGATATAGCCCTCCGGATCGCTAAACTTAAGTGGCAGTGGGCGGGGCACATAGCACGTAGAACCGATGGCCGTTGGGGCGGAAAGGTTCTCGAGTGGCGACCACGTACCGGAAGGCGCAGCGTGGGTAGGCCCCCGACAAGGTGGACTGATGACCTGGTCAAGGTTGCGGGAGTCCGCTGGATGCGGGTGGCGCGGGATCGGTCACTTTGGCACTCTTTGGGGGAGGCCTATGTCCAGCAGTGGACGTCTTTCGGCTGATATGATGATGATGATGATGAAAGTCCGGAAAAATAGATGTACGTAGGTGGAAAATAACGCGTCGGGAAAATATTCTAGGCTCAAGCCATCTAGTACAGGTAGGTACGAGTAGGTAATCGTCCGAATATTCTAATGGTGCAGGCTTGGCAGTTTTTGATCCACAAACAAATGGGTCTATAAAATTACAAATAAATGAAAACATTTCTATAATGGGCATAGAACTGGTAGCTCTGGCTGAGGCGGTAGCTCTTATAGAATCCTTTGAGTCCGGTACTTTCGTGGTATGTACAGATTCCAGAAGTGCATTACAGTATTTGGCTCGATGCACCTCGAATTTTCGAGGAGCACCGATAGCCTACAGCATCTTAAAGTCTGTGCACGCGTTGGCGATTTCCAAAATAAAGATTTACTTTCAATGGGTACCATCCCACGTTGGCCTCAAGGGAAACGAAGCAGCTGATCGACTGGCTAGAGAAGCAGTCACCGATGGAATAATAGCCTCATACTTACCTTACCATACTGACTGTCTGTACCTGGTACGACGTAAATGTAAGCAATTATGGAAAGAACATTTTGATGAGCGGTATTTCAATAAAGGAATATGGTACAGAACTATCCAACCTACTCTCTGTCAAGTGCCATGGTTTAGGACGTCGGGCATGGGTAGGAAAGACATAGTATTAGCTTTCAGACTACGATCGGGACACATCCCACTGAACAGCTTTGCTTTTATGATGGGTAAAACGGCTTCACCGAACTGCGCGGAGTGTGGAACGAGAGAGGATGTGTTTCACATCCTGGTGGAATGTGTCCGGAACGAAACTGAGAGGAATACGTTTGAATGTAGGTATAAGGTAAACCTGTTTGAAATTGGAAAATGTAATAGTGTTTTAGCACATCCACTATCAAACGTAGCTAAAGATTTGTACAAAATTGTAAATGTAGGTACTAAGCGAAGATGCTAGTTTGTTAAGTGATTTGTAACAATAGGGGTGACATTATCATAACGGATAAAACCCCTTTACCAATTAATAAAGGTTAAAAAAAAAACGATGGCCGTTGGGGCGGAAAGGTTCTCAAGTGGCGACCACGTACCGGAAGGCGCAGCGTGGGTAGGCCCCCGACAAGGTGGACTGATGACCTGGTAAAGGTTGCGGGAGTCCGCTGGATGCGGGTGGCGCGGGATCGGTCACCTCTCAAAATATTGTACTGAAACTAAGTTCACGAATATAATACAACTAAAGTATATGGACACGAGATGTCGATGTGTGTACTTCTCAATTGAGTCAGGTCAATCTACCACTATCCCTTTTGGACATCTACGTATCAAATTGACCTCCACGTGTATGTCATAATTATTTTTTATTGAAAATTGAAGGTCACGGAAGACCTCACACAGATTCGAAATTCAAACTGGACTATTCGGTGCCGTTCTTACCAACGGCGGCAAATCATCGAGTTTTACGTTGGCAGCATTGAAATATAGCAAATGCAATCCCATCTGTCGCGGGCACTGATTTAAATTTCGAACAAGGTGATTGATTTATACGCTGTACAGATTTGAACGGCTATTACTTTTTATTTCTAGGTGTCGTTTAATTGTTTGTGGCCAGATTGAATGGCGGCGATTATGGTTTATAGTCTATGGGCGAAATTGAATTATGAACGTTCGATTTCAGAGTGATTGGATTGGTTGACATAGCTCTTTGTGCCAGCAAATTAGATAGATAACATCGTTAAAGCGTTGTCATTTTGCTGCTGCTGAAAATATTTTAGGTGCTAATTTTGTAGTATTTTATTTTAGCAAGTGAGTGAAACGGTGAAAAGTATGAAACTTTTAAGTGTGTTTTTTTTTGTAAAATATTGGATTTTAGCCGAAATAGCAAAACATGTGTCCATTATTTTATCATGTTCTCCAACATATATTGAAACTAGTAATTAACAAGCAGTTTGCTTGAACAAAACTGTCTTCCGAAGTAAGAGGGTTTCGCCATTTTTCAGTACTTCGGAGGACAATATCTCCCGATAGGTTGAGTTTGGGCAGCTAAATAAAATACGTGTCGGTTATTTTAGACTACTCTATAACATATATATAAAAATCATTGAAATCGGCGCCGGACAGTTGGGTATGTTTCCTTGTTAGTCTCTCGTAGGAGAAAGGAACATAATTATGCTTTATGTCGTACATAAGAGGGAACTAGACCACGAGAGATACGTAATGGAATTTAATACAAAATTTGAGGGCCAGGCCGGCAAAGCGACCTTCTTTGTTTCAATAACAATTCGCGAAACGACGTCACTGCGTTCAGCCATTTTTTTTGAGTTCAATTTTAATTTCATTGCATGTTTAAGAATAATATTTTAAAAGCGGTGAAGTAGAAATAGACCTTAACAGGTAAGGAAAATCTACTTTCGCACAATCCAGCTAGCAAACTACCGGTATTCTGTTACTAAGTAATTGCATCTTTAACTCCTTGTAGTTCCGGTAATTTTACCCCTCGACCGGTCGACGACGCAGTGTTAAGCGCGCTATTAAATAGGTACCTACTTAAGGCTACATTGACGACTTGTTCCTAACTAAACAAACATTCAATGGGATATTGACGTTATGTTCTTTATAATAGGCTGCGAAGTATTACGTTTCGGGTGCGCCAAGACAAGGGATAAGGAAATTTCATACAATATTGGATGTCTGCGAAGTGACCTTCTTTTGTTTCAGTATGTATTCGTGACCCAACCACCAAACCTACAACCATAAAAAAGAAAGTATTAGGTACAAACCGCATTTTTGCTTAAATAGATTATAAAAACGTTTATAGTAACATGAATTCTAAATAAAAAATATCTATCATGTCATGGACGACCTAACGATATACTTGTCGATAAAAAAACGGTCACTTAGCTAATACTTCTATTCTAACTAACACCTACAAGCCATAAAGCCCAGCTTACACCCAAAGGGTCAACGGAACCATCTTCCCACCTAAATAAAACAATCCGCACACATCTCCCACGTCCTGCCCATTCAACCCAAAATGAACCTTAACTCAACGTCGAAATGCTCAACACGAATGAAAACTGACAATTCTCGGGCTGTCGCTCGTCAATCTGAGTCCGTTCATTTCATTCGTTCACATTCATTCGTTCATAGCTCTGTTGAATAAAAGATGGCCGCGGGCAGTTAACGAGGTGAGAACTAGTGGAGGTATAAATAGATGAAAGAGGCGGATTTACAAGGGCCGTTATGTTGCTCAACCTGGAAATGTGTCAATTATTGCTTGATTAGAGATCTATGTAAGGAATAGTATTCATCCATCTAACCAGTCTGTTCAATCACACATGTAACTAGAAAATGGAGGCAATATCTACGGTATCTGGGGGGCTAGCACAACTAACGCCGCGCCGCGACGCGAGTAGAGTAGGATCTACCCTCCTCTTTCTAATTTGCACGGTGCGAGTGTGACAGGGGACGCTCAGTCGCGCGACAAGCGGCTTGTCAGCAAGTTGTGCTAGACGTACTGGAAAGTAAAACATGTCGACGTCAAAGATCCTCCTAGCGTTATTCCCGGTTGTGCCAGAAAGGAGCCAGGGTCCGCTTTGGCACCGAATCCCGAGATTTGGCGAAGGCACTAGTTTTACGAAAGCGACTGCCATCTGAGCTTCCAACCCAGTGGGAAAACTAGACTATAGGGATGAGACCGGTGTCCTCATGATAGCATATAAAATGAATCATGTTAATACCAATACACAAAACTTTGGAAACATACATAGGTACATACATACATACATTCACGCCTTTATTCCCAAAAGGGGTAGGCAGAGCACATGAAACGTATGTTCCAGCGCCACTTTTAGCATAAATGTGGGTATAAAATATCGAAAAAATGTGATATTGCAGTGATAGGTTGCTAGCCCATCGCCCACAACACACAAACTTTGGAAAATAGTGAGAAAACATCATCAATCAACAAATTTTCGCAATTTTAAAGGTTACACAAAAGATTAAAGATGCGCGTTTGTCTGTTCAAAAAACGTCTTAATTACTGCATTAATAAAATTGGCTGTGAACATTTTTTTTGGAATCTGGTTTTACTAAGATTAGCCAAAATCTCGTTGAATTTTCTGGCATTAGACATTTAGGTGAACACGATGATAGATGATATAATACTTTTTTAACACCGTCAACCACTCATCCCAGTTTAATTTGGACTAAATTGCTATTTCAACTAATTCGCTTGACATTAAAAACGCCATCCGTGTTTACGAGGGCATTACATTTTATTGGCTGTTTACGTCGTGCCTACGTCCACACAAATGTTCTCCAACCTTTTCAGTCGCCATTTGTAAACGTAGGACACAATTTGCGACGGAGATTACGTTTCATTTTTATGAAATAATTACGGGTACGGCAGGGACTTAGAATAGGTATAGACTTCTTCAGATGACCTATACGCTTTGCTATAATAAGGAACGGAAAGGTTCCTATGCATCTAAATTAAGAACTGGTATAAAAACAACTGACGGCTTACCAGAAACAACCTACTTAACTGATAAATGGTTTATTTCCTGCAACCGCATACTTACTAACTCAGGTACGGCAAATAAAAAAAAGTTGAACTATGACATGGACAGAATGATATATCTCTTTTTGTCACAATTATTAAGGTTTCTATAAAACCATCTCGCTCAGACGTGGCGATTACCACAGCTTGTCCTGAGTAATCATAGGTTCATGGGCAGGTATTGAGACCGGACAAATATAATGTTACAAGTTTATGTATTTAGGCGAATATTAAACGGAACTAACATCTAATATTGAAGCCCCACACATAGTTCACAAGGTGGCCCCTTATTTCAAAGAGGAACGTTTCACCGAATGCATGGTTTCGCCGAATTTTCACAGAAACCGTTAACTTTTTAGATACAGCTAAAAAAAGGTCATTATGTAGAACCCATTTGGCAAGTTAGGTTAGTTTTATAACATTCCAGTGAAGTTTACTGATTCTGAAAAAAATTGTTATCGATTAAATGAAAATTCTGCGAACCATACATTCGATCGAACGGCGCTACTTCTATGATTTTTTCGTTCGCTGACATAGGTACTATCAAAAACCAGGATTACACTGGTCAGCCTACATAATGTAGGGCTAGCTTTATGAATAGCACCGCAGACGGATAGAAACCAAGTGCATTGAGAACGAGGGCTATTCCCAAGAGTCCGATGAGACTGTTTACGTAACGAGGAAAATGTAGGCTAGCTTAAGAACACTCATTGTAATAAGATTTTTTTGGCAAATAAATAAGTGACTGTTGGGTTTGTTTCGGCGTTTCTTCTGAACAGTGGACTTATTATTCAGAAACACCGATTGAATGTTGACTTTTAAAACTGCCATTACGGCCTACTTGCAGAATAAAAAAACATTTATTTCATTCATTTATTATCTGAATAAAAGCGAATCCGAAGAAACGCTATTAGAAATTAACTTTCCTGTAATATCAAATGACTTTGATAAACACTCTTGGATAAAATTAATATTTTCCTGTACAGTTAACAGAAAATTTAGAAAACTTAAAGATGAGCATTAATTTCGATTCGTTAAATTCGCAGAATCCGTTGTCTTATATATATTTTTGGAATACCTACTTATCGACTTATTACCAATTTCGAATACCAATTAGCGAACGACCGCAGACAGCTAAGACAATTCGCGCACATTAAATCTTAACAGCGCCATGTACAATGTGAGCGTCCCGCGTACAGCGACATCTATCGGCAAATTAAGTAAACTATTGCGCGCGAGCTTAAAGTATGGAAGATGATTTTTATGGGATAATTCTTTATTGCGTGAACCGATTTTCACCGTTTTTACTTTATTTGAAAGCACGTCATTTCATTGTGATTTTGTAGAAATTACAGGTACAATAAACACCTGCTTATACGGTTAAATTACAAACTTAGTTCAGTTTTTTTTTTCAAAAACTGTTCAACCTATCAAGTTTAAAATAATTTTCCTAGAAAGTTTTTATAAAGTTCTACTTATGAATTTTTTTCATATTTTTAAAACTTATGGTTCAAAAGACAGAGTGGGGGGAAACATTTTTTTTACTTCTGGAGCGATTATCTCCGAAAATATTAACATTATCAAAAAATTATTTTGGCAAACCCCTATTCATTTTTAAATACCTATCCAACAATACATCACACGTTAGGGTTGAAAAGAAAAAAAAAACACTCCCCACGTTACGTATAGGGGAGGTACCCTAATAAAAAAAACAATTTTTATTTTACCACTTTAACGGCGTGATTGATATACATATTAGTACCAAATTTCAGCTTTCTAGTGCTAACGGTTACTGAGATTATGCGCGGACGGACGGACAGACAAAGCGAAACTATAAGGGTTCCTAGTCGACTACGGAACCCTAAAAATGTGAATTCGCATTCGATATGTAGGTATTCAAAAAAAAAATAAGACAACAGATTCTGCGAATTTATCGAATCGAAATTAATGCTCATGTGGTGATCCATGTTTACACTGTATACTAATAACACACCGAACGTAATAAAATAAATACTATTGCAAAAAGTATTCTAAGATAAAATATTCTTCTGTGATCTAAATAAAATACAGGTTAACAGTATCATATATTAGAAGTGTGTTTATATGTAAGTATGCAGTATGTCGGCTACCCCATTCGCTGTATCCAAGAGTCCCTAAGGAGGCCGGGGAGTCCATCTTTCATTCCATAAGTGCATCCCGGCATTCCCGTAGCCCGGATAAGTGCAATGCTGTAAGTGCTGGTAACACTTGGAGTAACAATATTTGCCAATGCCATTCCAATGTAATAAAGCGGGAAGAAATGAGATTGTGTTTCAAGGGAGCAAAATGGTATATTTGTGGCGAGGGCTGTATATTTAACTAGCTTTTGCCCGCGGCTTCGCCCGCGTAGTAAAAGTAATTTTCCAATAATTGTTGAATTGCTACGCCGCCTACTAACCTACTACTGCTAACTTCCCCTACGAATAACCCTTCGTCATAACCCACTATGGTAAATTAATTTTTATTTACTATTATTTTTATGCCCGTGTGGTGGCGGGTTAGAATTTCACCACCCTCTTTCTTCCCGTGTGTGTCGTAAAAGTCGATTAAGAGAGCAGGGTTGAAGTGTGTTGTGGGTGATGGGCTAACAACCTAAGCAATATCACTTTTTGTCGATCTTTTATACACACATTTATGCTAAAAGTGGCGCTGGAACATAAAGTTCATGTGCTCTGCCTGCCCCTTTTGGGAATAAAAGCGTGAATGTATGTATGTATGTACGTATTTCTGTTATTAAATTTACAGTCATGATTAATGAGAATCTGTCTTCTGGAATAAAAGCTACTTTATGTTCATGATAATGTTGAAATACCAAAATATCTCCACGAATGTCAAGTCAAATTTGTGGCCTGGACATTGCTATAGGCTAGTTTCCTAAGATTTTTTTTCCATGCTTTTCGAACCAGTATTTAACATAAATACCCAAAAATTTGTTTTAATTTAACGTCGGCCAAAATGCTTAACTTATAAAAAGTAAGCAGATCTTCGTGCAGCACCTTGAATGTACTTATTACGGATGCAGGCACTTTCCCAATGTCTCCTACCCTCCCGTCCCGCCGCGCCGCCCGCACTCGCCTAGGTACTACTAGGTACCGATTGCTGACGATCGAGATGGCACCAAATACAAACTTTAAAACCTATAACCCTATATAACGCGGGTCTCGTTCCATACCTCAAAAGCAAAAATAGAACCCTTATTTATAGGATCACGTGTGGCTGTCTGTCAGTCCGTCTGTTACAACCGATTTGCTACGAAAAAAACTGGACCGATTGAATTGCAATTTGGCACAAACATTTTCATGAATTTTCATGTCCACAACATGACATTTTAAAATCTATGTGATTTTCGTTATTAACGTCCCAAAAAACCGTAATAACAACGCCCATATTGATATTTAGACGCCACGTTGGAATGTAATATCGTTGTTGTTTTCCTAATCAGCGACCCGATAAACCATAGAAACAATAGATGCCGATGTTGATTTTCAGATTTTGTCACCACATGTCTCCTTTTAGGGGTTGAATTCTCAAAAAACCGGAAACACTTGTTTACTCATTTATCGTTAGGAATTATCCTGTGAATTCTCGAATAAAATTGTCTAACTATCTTTTTTCTCCATACAAACTTTGGACCTCCTTTTTACCCCCTAAGGGGGTGAGTTTTCAAAAATCCTTTCTTAGCGGATGCCTACATCATAGTGGCTATCAGCATGTCAAATTTCAGCCCGATCGGTCCAGTAGTTTGGGCTGTGCGTTGATAGATCAGTCAGTCAATCAGTCAATCAGTCAGTCACCTTTGCGTTTTATATATATAGATTCAAAGGGAAGTGAAAGATTCTAAAGTAGAATGCCCAAGATGGATAATTAAGCTTCCGTTTGGCACATCATTGAAATGAAACAGCGAATATCAGGGAAGAAAAGTATGTCTTTATGCATGGACTAACCTTTCTAGTTTCTAATCCTCTGTTTATCCTCATTAGTGATTACTCTTACAAATTGTTAAAATACGTACACCTAAAATCACACAGTTAAAACCTGTGGAAGAGCGGTGTCTCTTAACACAAGCATGTTTAAATGCTTAAAAAGAGGCTCCAACTCAGCCTATGTGTAATAATTTTAAGATAAGGAATAAATGTTTTTTTTTTTTAATTAGGACAAAATTTTATCCCGGATCCTGACTGCTGTGTTCGCATTACGGTACCTGTCTTATTCTTTCTACCTACCTACATGACACTAGAACCACAAAATGTGCTTTACACCCGTTGCAAAAATAGTAGATTGTTAACGAAGGGCTGAAAGGCACCCACTTGTGACGAGATATTTTGGCGCTCGAACGAAGTGAGAGCGCCAATTGTTCGAGTCAGAAATGGGTGAGTTTCACGCGAGTAAATACTTTTCATATCGAATACGAGGAAAGTGAAAAAACACAGACGGAAAATTAAACAATATGTTTATTCAAAGTATGCAATTCAAAAACGGCAGCCGCCATTATCGTGACGTCATCCGAGCCGAAAGAATAGTCTCAACTCACCTGTCCTAAAGAAAGAGGCAAATATATGTCTCGCTCGCGCTTATGGTTATATGGTGTAATTCGGTCACGTGACATGCAGATAAAATAAAACTACGATTTTAATTTTTAAATTAAAAAAATTCTCACGTTTTTATAACCAAATAATATTATATTCGTATTTCCTAAAGTCAAAACGATATGAATACTTTTATAATTTAATCGTGATATACGAAAATAGCTTATTCAAATATTTTTCATACTATTTGTATTTATTACTAGTATTAGTTGAAGAGTGGCTGTATGCGTTTCTGCCTTGGCTCACATGCACAACTTTGAGTTAAAAAAAAGCACTGTGGGTGTATGCCATTTGTCACCACCTCATAGAACCTAGTGAATTTTTTAGCTGAAATATAAGTAATGAATTTACAACATAAGTTATATTAAATTAAAAAATCTATTGACTACAGTAAGAATAAAAGTATTTCCCTTTGACAGTGGCGGGGTAAGTATTGATATTTATTAGAATTCGTTCCCGGATAATGTTTATAAGGCGAGGACTAACTGGAATACACTACTTTTCTGCACTAGAGCAGAAACGTATCACTTTCAGCACACTTTTTAGAACAAAAACGACCCACTTTCAGAGCATGAGATATGAAAAATCATATTTCCCATTTTGCAAAATGAAGTTGCGGAGAAAATATGAGTTATTAGAAGAAAACGCAATCTTCTTATCAGTTAAGTTTATTAGTGCACGACCACGTTGCTAGCTTACGAGCCAGCAGAAGTTAAGTCATGTATACATCGCTGTTTTTAACCGCTCAAATGAACGCGTTCAAATGCGAACAATGTTTTCAAGACGCTGCATGGCGCTCGATTGATCGAAGCATCGAAGAACCGCCGCCTGAAAAGTCAGTGTAACACTTCTGACGTGTGGTTAATTAAGGCTACTATATCCCTGAAAATGTTGTCTCGCTCACTCGCTAATGTAAGCGCAATATGCTGTGTACGTCGCTCGCGCACGGACCAACTTTTGACAAATTAATAAAAAGAAGGCTACGTTCAGATACATAAATGAATAACTATTTTCTGAAACAACCGCAAATATATCACAGTGTAGTTTGATGTAGTCTCTTTTCAAGAATTATGTTGGCATAGAATTTAGTGTGTCGCTAATAATTCAGATTAATAATGAAATATTCAAGATAAGATCTTTTTTTCAGATATTTTCGCCGGCTTAACGTTCTTATCAATTCGAGTATGTGCTTATTGCAATTTTTCGGCTGGGTAGCGGAGAAATTGCAATATTGAGCTTTTACCTTTGGGTAAAGGTTGTCTGAAACAGAATGCTCTTTAGCGGTAAGACCTGTTCTTTACCTCTACTTGTTATTTGTTGTTGTTCTGTATTGTATTTCAATTCGGCTGATTTAATGAAATGAATAAGCAACCTCACAGAACACGCTCGTTAACAGACGACGTGTGTATCAAGCGTAATCCCTGGCTGTGAACTCAGTAGCTCGTTTGTCGAGTCAGATCTTGAAATTATTATTTGTGATATTTTTGTTTGTATTTTACCGTTGATCTACTGTAAGATTTTTTAATACAAAGACGGTGGCAAACCAGCGTACGGCCCGCCCGGTGGTAAGCGGACACCGCAGCCTATTGACGCATGCAACTCCGAAGGAGTAACATGCGCGTTGCCGACCCTTGGTATGTTTGAGGATTCGCCGTATTGACAGCTGAAGGAACAAATTCCGTCGCTGTCAACACAACGCATCCTCGTGAGCTCTGGCGACCTTGCTCACCTTCAAGTGGGATGACATTTTGCTGTACCTCACCAATAAATTTCATATCGAACTTGCTTCCGCTCGTGACTCCGTACGCGACTCTATATAGTAGCTCCATACAAACTTTCATCCCCCATTTCACCTCCTTATGGGATGATTCCCGAGATGAAAACTATTCTAGGAGACGTGTTTACGTACGAACTGATGTGTGAATCGTTTGATTTAATGCGCTCCATCCCCGGGATTAAAACAATCTCCATATCAAATCCCATCTGAATCCGTTCAGCACATTAAGCGTGAAGAGGTAACAGATAGACAGAAACACTTTCGCATTTATAACATTAGTATGGATTTAGTAAGCGAAAAACTATTTCGAGAATGGGCTCGCCTAACCCCACCACCGACTAGCCTAAACCGGTCGATAAACATCCATATAATAAATACTCTCCATGTCACATTGCTTTCTTCCCTCCGCATTCCTTTGCCAATACATTAAGCTTTGTAAAGATGCAACCCGTTTTCCGCGTCGCCGCACACCTGTTGAAACGGGCTTAAGGCTCGGTCAAACACAGGGCGCGACGCAGGCGCGGCATTAAATACATGCTAACAGGTTAGCGATGTCAAACAGACTGCGTCCCACCGGCATCGCGCCCCGCGCCGCTTTGCGCCTTGCGTCCACTCGGCGCGAGCGCAGCGCAGCGCGGCGCGGACGCGCGGGCACGCCGCGCCGCGCTGGGTCACATCAAGGAATGAGCGACCCTCCGCACGCGCATGCTGTATCCGGGCGCGAGTCACGCCGCATCGCGCCGCGTTCGCGCGCGTGATGAGGGCGTGTTGAGAGCGCGATCCACGTGCGCCCTGTTTGACCAGTCATCGCGCCGGCATCACGCGGCGCGGACGTCGCGCTGCGTCGCGCCCTGTGTTTGACCGAGCCTTAACATGCCAGGTAAACATCAGTGTGTAAACATGAATATCGTGTTGTAGCCCTTACAGTTACAAGCATTTTAAAATGATATATGATGAGCGCTTGAATGTTCCGTGGAATAAGCGCTTCAGAGGTTCTCCCAAGGGACTACGGTTTTTTCTGTGCGCCAGTGTACGAGTTTTTTTTTTATTTTATAGGAGGCAAACGAGCAGACGGATCACCTGATGGTAGCGAGCCCATGGACACCTGCAACACCAGTGTTGTGAGTGCGTTGCCGGCCTTTAAGGATGGAGCTCTGGGACCCTAATTACTCAACATCAGGAACACAACACTACAATACCTACGGAATAGGCAGTAGTGCTATTATGGCTGTGGTCTTCTGTAAAGCGGAAGTTAAGAAATGAGGAAAGGAGGGTTGTTAGTTTAAGAAAGGAGTGTACTTAAATTGCACATTTTTAGATAGTTATTTCGAAAACAGAGCCTTTTTAGATCATGTTCGAATAAAACATTTTTTCATAGTACATTTTACAACTAGTGTGAAAAGAATGTCTTTTTACCACTAGTACCGAGGTATCTTGCCACGAGCTGAAAGCGAGTGGCAAGCCTCGGTACGAGTGTTAAAAGACATTTCACACGTATTGTAAACGACGTTTTTTAATACAATTGCGAAAAATAATAAATTAATATAGCATTGCGATAAAATATGCTTGCTTCGAAGTTATTTTTGAACGAACCCATACTTTACAAATGACACTGACAGTGACAACATACTATTGGAATCAGCGCCATCGGGTAAAAAATCTAATATAAAATTACTGCGTTTCGAAAGTATAGTTTGGAACTAAAAAGTAAAAAGTACTAGTTCGAGAAATTGAGCTTATCGTACGCTACGCAGCCACAAAAAGTACCACTTTTTGAGCAACTGTATTAAAAAAAATCTTCTCGTGCTGCTGTAGGTAAAGGATCGAAAAACCTATGAGCATTTGAACCATAAATATATAGTTTTAACGGAGGAAAATCAATTCAAAACTCGTGAAAACTCGACAAAAAGCGCGTGAAGCCCTTTAATGTGGCACATAAGGTACTCGTCCTTTACTAACAAGTACATAAGTGCAAGAGGGATTAATGCTTAAGTCAAACATAACCACAATCACGCAGGCAGGAACATACCTAGTATACCTGCAGATTAAGTAGTGATGTCAATATGTGTCTTCTATAATTTACTCTTACATTTTTCAGTCTATACTCGTCGTACTGTTAACATGCCAGCCATGTTCCCGGATGCACCGGAAGCATCGGAAGCGTCACCGCTCTCATTGTGACGCACTTCCGGTAGGCGCTGGCGCAAGTGGTGTCGCTGCACATCCGGTTTATACAGGGAGGTAACTTAAAGTTTTACATTATTAAATAATACTCCTAGTTCTAGTATCTCTTTTCACTTTTCTGTACTTCATCATCATCCTCCTAGCGTTATTCCCGGTAATGCCCCTAAAGGAGCCCGGGGTCCGCTTTGACACCTAATCCCAAGATTTGGCATAGGCACTAGTTTTTACGAAAGCGACTGCCATCTGACCTTCCAACCCAGAGGGAAAACTAGACCTTATTGCGATTAGATCGGTTTCCTCACGATGTTTTTCTTCACCGAAAAGCTAACGGTAAATATTCCGTACATAGTGTTGCGCCGGTGGTATAAACTTCAAACTGGATTTTCCATGGTTTAGAAGCGTTTTCAGCGGGCTGAAAAGTGATTTCAGGTCGTTTAAAACGCTTTTACGTTTTTTAAATATCTGACCGTTTTTTGGAATTATAAAGAGATTACACACCAATCAAAGTTAAAAATAGCACCGGCAGCTGTCAATCCATGCATTTAGATTTTAACGAACACCCCTTACAATTACAAACAGTTTGTTACAAACCACCCTAAGAAAGGAAAAAAAAGTCTAGCGATGTGATTTATTTAATTACTAAGTTTATTTGTTCAGGCAAGGTAAAAAATGGTAATGACTAATATGAACGTATTTTAATACAGTTCTACGAAAGCAATATTGAATTTACATATCTAACATCATACAAACACATGTCAAAACAAGTTGAAAAGAACTAATTTGCCTGCGACCCGCCGAAATCCAAAGTATAAGTAACAACATACCTAATTCGCTACATCCCCGCACTTGAATCAACATCATTCTACAACGCTACAGCAGTGCAGCAACAACACTGCAAGCAACGCGAGGTGCTAATTTATAGCCGATTGTTCCGTCGGCTCGCCTGCAATTTTGAATTATTTCCACTGTTTCAGCATACGACAAAAAACGACACATTTACCGTGAAACTATTGTCCACTTACGCCCTTTTATAAATACACGCGACCGGCGATAGAGAGACGCAAGCCCAAAGTGACTGGTGTGTATTTAAGCCCTTTCAAAAATAACGTTATTCGTTTCAGTCGACAATAAATCGTAGTGCTAATGAACACATACCAGGAGATCCATTTGACTCGACAATTCCGCATTAAAATCAATGTGTTGCCGACCTGGAAACAACTGCAGGTCTAATCTGATCACACTGTAGCCTCGGAAGCTCTGGCGACCACCAGGGAAAATAACCTACAGAGCAGAGTATTAGTGTATTATTGCTGCGGTCTTTTGTAAGGTCTTTCCCTTGTTGGGTTATTCAAAATATGAGCGAGATGTCATTCCGCTATGGCCTTTCTTTCTGATACATTATGATGGAATGCCAAATGTCGGGTCAAATTGTTCTCTTGCATTATCGATGCATTATTGACAAGCCCGCATTTTGGATTGTTTAAACACTTTATAGATTGCTTTACCCAAGCGTCGTTTGTCGTTATATAAATCTACTAGCTTCTGCCGGCGACTCCGTCCGCGTGGAACTCGTTTATATCGCAGCTCCATACAAGCTTTCACCCCCCATTTCACTCCCTTTGGGGATGATTTCCGGGATAAAAACTATCCTGTGTCCTTCCTCGAGGTTCAAGCTATCTCCATACCAAATTTCATTTCAATCAGTTCAGGGGTTTAAGCGTGAGGAGGTAATTTCTGAATACCTAAATATATAGAGTCAAAATATTAATGGGATCTGAGATGAAATTAAATATTTATTAACACATTTTTTTTGTGATAGGAGGCAAACGAGCAGACGGATCACCTGATGGTAAGCGATTACCGCCGCCCATGGACAGTGGACACCTGCAACACCAGAGGTGTTGTGAGTGCGTTGCCGGCCTTTAGGAGGGAGTACGCTCTTTTCGATTAGCTGTGCGAGGCAGGAAGTTTCTAGAGAAGCGCACAGTTGAGGACTGCCAACCATCTAAGTGGTGAGGATGATAATGTTATCGCGTTGGACGATGGCGAAAAGAAGCGGTAGGGATTAATCCGAACAATTCCTCGGAGAAAAATAAATAAGTTAAAACGCGATTAAGTCCCGTTAAGCATAAATAATGTGTGAGAATCGTGAAAATTTAAATCAATATAAGTCCTCGGAGCACTCCCCGTTATACATGTGATAGAAAATGCAGAGCGAAGCCACACAAATGCATACAGTCAGAAATACAGCTAACGTCCCACGCTAAGCTAGGCCTGTCCCATAGAAAACAAGACAAATACAGATCAGACAGACAGAGAAAAACGGTCAATACGGCTTAGAACCACAAGACAAAGCCAAGAGAAAAAAAAGAGAACGCTAAACTGTTATATTGGTTTTCGATTGCTAGGCGTGACGTATAAAGTCAAGAATGCAATTGCGGTTATACACTTTGTAGTTCACTTTGGTTTCGAATAAATTAAATTTTTATGTAATGCAGGTTATATTATCATATTTAAACTCGTGCGGTGCGCGACGGGCCCGCATGGCCACGCCGCAGGATGTTAAATGGTTTTTATTTTATGCTCTAAAGCATAATATAATGCAGCCTATACACAGCGTAAAGACTAATTTTACGAGCATGAGAAGTGAAAAAAGTATTCGTTTTGTATAGTTACTAGGCAAAAACCCCTCTAGTTTTTATACAACAATGGGAATAGTGAAAAATATCTAATCTCGGCGATAGTCAAAGTTTTTAAAAGGGAGCCAATGAGACTAGAAAGTCTAACATCAGTATTTAAATCCAAAAATCTTTCTCTTAAGTATTATCAAAGTCTCTCTAGCCCTCTTAAGACGCATTACTAAATTCGAACTACAATATCCACTCTATTGCACTGTGTTTAAGATAGAAGATGGCAAATAACACGGGCCCCACGTTGGGCGCCACTATTAACTCGTAATGGCCTCTACGACTGAGCTGTTGTCTTGATCGCCTCTGCTTGGGGATTGCCTGCTATTTCGTTATTTTTCTATGTCCCATTCAGTGCTTAGATAGTGAGTGGAAGAGTAATTGTCTGTAGAGGTTTGTTTAGGTCTAGCTTAAGTAGATACACGGCTTGTGGATTTAATGGAACTAACTTACAGGCCTACAAATTACGTCGTTAATTTTCACAACGATAAATACTCAGCGAAGTAGAAGCAAGATATTTAATTGATAAATAAAGCTTTTACCCTGACTAATATTATAAATGTGAAAGTGTGTCTGCCTGTCTGTTACCTCTTCACGCTTAAAACACAGAACCATTGCACCACATTGCCACATTGCAAACGTCACACAAAAAAATCAGTTAGAAAGAGAAACAATACAATAACATACAGATACATATCGATAGTTTGAGTCCCGGAAAACGACATAGCATAGTTTTTATGCCGGAAATCATCCCCCTAAGGTGAAATGGTGGGTGAAAGCTCGTTTATATTGTATGGAACTACGATATAAACGAGTTCCACGTCGCCTGAGTAGCGGGCAGAAGCTAGTAGTTTATATTCCTAATGTTACTTTTTTACAGTTATAAGCATTCTCTGCACATGGTATAATTGGGTTACTAATGATTTACCAAAAAGGAATTGCCAAAATTTCAGTTCCCAAAAAATGTTTCCCAAAATTTCATTTGCCAAATAAAGATTTGCCAATATTATTTTTCCCAAAAAAATGTTACGCAAACGTTTTATTTAGTTTAAGAATGTTAAGGCAATGAATCGCTTACCAACTGGTGTTTTGACCAATTTTCATTAAGTCAAATGTTTTAGTTGGCAAAACATATTTTACGCAAATAAAATTAAGGCAAATGATTTATATCGACGATATAATGCGATTTGACTATATAATGCTTATTTCATATACAAGTCATATTGCATAATAAATTTCATATCTTTCTTTTATAGGGGCCGTAGTTGTAACCTAACGTAACCTAAACGCCATAAAATTCGGTTCTGGCACGTCGCCGGCCGCTACCGCGGCACGCTCGCTTCGCTCGCTCGGCTCGCGCACTGTAGGGTCACAGTTCAACCTAACACTCCTCCTCGCTTCGCTCGTCGTCGTACCTAACTGCGCTCTGCCTTAGACCTATATAATTACCCTATTCATTGAATAAATATTGTTATGGCTATAGATCGTTAGGGCTAATGCCCATTAGGACAACACCACTTAGGATAAATGACGCGGTCGCGGTCTACCTAACACGCTCCTCCTCGCTGCGCTCGTCGTCGCACCTAACTGTACTCCGCCATATACGAGTTCTTTATTAACCTATAGTTCTGGTGGCAGTTAAAGTTACTTTACACAAAAACTCCAATTTTTGTCCTTATAATATTTTGTCATAACAAGTAATTTGACTAAATGTTTATTGTGTAAAGTTTTTTTGCCTTAATAAAACATTTAGCAAATAACCAAATGCTTAAATGCTATTTTTCGTACTAATATTCTGCTTAATGAAAATTTGACCAAATGAAAATATGCGTATTGTAAGTTTGCCAAAGATAGCATTGACAAATAAAACATTTGCTAAAATTTGTTTGGGTAATGAAATTTGACCAAAATCTTTTTGAGAAAACGGCAGGATCCCGGTATAATTATTTTGTTGCAAAAACTAACCAACCACTATTCCTGACTACAGAGTTAATTCAGTACAGAATAAATCCTAGCCCGCAGCGGCCTCAGAATGAGCTTCGGAAATGAGGTGCAGTGTTTACGCGCCTTATCTTCGCTCTGAATTACCTCGCTCCGCTCTGTGTCGGTTTGAGGTAGCCATGTGTAGGATAGTCGTTAGTTAGGATATGAGTACGCATTCTGAGTTGCTTTGATATAAGTGCTGTAGTATGTTGATTTCGTATGTTAATGTGAATGTCGGAATAATATTTGAATAGATTGAAGTAATTCATTCGGTAATTACAAAATGGAAGCAATTTTTATGGATGATATTACTATTCAATTGTTGCGCGTGTACGCATGTGTTTCTATTTGGCGGACCACTAAACGTTAAAAACCGGCCAAGTGCGAGTCGTACTCGCGCACGAAGGTTCCCGTACCATTATCTATAAAAACGGCAAAAATACCTGTCTGTTGTATGAGAGCCCCACTCCGACTCGCATTTGGACGGTTTTTTAATATTTGTTGTTATAGTGGCAACAGAAATACATCATCTGTGAAAATAACAACTGTAACAACTGTACTGTACAATTTCAACTGTCTATCACGGTTCATGAGATACCAGGCTGTATCTCATGAACCGTGACAGACGGACGGACAGACAGCGGAGCCTTAGTAATAGTGTCCCGTTTTTACCATTTGGGTACGGAACCCTAAAAAATGACGCTGATCGCAGTTATCCGGTAGCGAGTGTAACTTTTGGTCACAGATTTAAAACAACTAAAATTAAGCGCACTATAGTTTAATAACTTTATACTTGTGTAATTTTTACTTCATGAAACAGTATTTTTTATTGATTTGTTTCTTATTCTGTATACATTTCTAAAATGTATCGATAAACACCGACGACCGCTTTAGCCTAGTTGGTAGTGATCCTGCCTACGAAGCAAGAGGTCCTGGGTTCGAATCCCGGTAAGGGCAAACATTTATGTGATGAGCATGAATATTTGTTTCTGAGTCATGGATATTTTCTATGTATTTAAGTATTTATATCTATTATATATATCGTCGTCTAGTACCCATAACACAAGCCTTACTGAGGTCAGTTATATTATATTTATTTATAAAAAAAAAACAGTAGTTGCTATTAAAACCCTAAATACAAATGCACGTGGAGTCATCCTAGACACTGGAACAAAACGGATCGAAGAAAGGCCAGGTGGGCTTGAATCTAGTTTTCGGGAGACCCTGAATAATATAGAAGGCCTATTAAGTACGTGAGGCGAACCTTTTTTAATAGATCCTACTAATCCTAGTTACGTATATTATAAATGCGAAAGTATGGCTGTTGGTTACTTCATCACGCTTAAACTTCATCACTTTTAAAATTGTGCACGAAGGTAGTATAGCCTGGTTTAAAACATAGGATAGTTTTTTATCCCGTATCTACGCCGACGAAGTCGCGGGCGGACGCTAGTGATCACTATCATTAATTGTATTTGGACGCTCAGAGACCTTAAACATCTCTGGGATACTAAATTAATATCATTAGCTTCTTGTTAATTCTGACCTTAAAAAATCGAATGCAAAGGATAATATTTTGCTATTTTGTTTCGTCTTCATTTTGTGACATTTAGTTTGTTAACCGTTTATCGGATGTCAATCTGCAACTTTTAAATAATTGCGTAAGATTATTATTATTTCAATGTGAATTACCTTTTGACATGTAAAATGCTCTTGTGGCATAATTGCACTGGATTTTGATTCAGATAATTGGCTAGACTAACTAGCGATAAAAAATCATTCAACCAAGATCCAAAACTTTTAGAAACGACAAGTCAAACCAAGAACTACGAACCGAGATACAATTACGTTCGATACCTACGTATTACGAATCGCATCATCTACTGCCGGGCAAAACCTGTCCAGCTGAGTGAACCTATTGACGTTGATAGAAATTGTCTCGAGATGTCTCCGACTGCGCCACAGTGATATTGGGAAGTAGTATAGTGTTGGGGAGGACATGAAATTAAAATGAGTTTGTATGAGCACTTCATTTCCAAAAATGAGGTGGTACAATGTCCTACTTCAAATGAAGTGAGGTACCATCTAATAATTAGCATCTATCGGCAGTAAAAACAAGGTTTTTTCAAAGTTAGTGTACAATTAGAACACCAATTACTTTCATGTTCAATATTCTTACTTATCTTCCTATACTACATACAATTATATTGTATTGTACATGGGGGAAAGTAAGGCGCGAGCGAATCCGAAGCTCGAGGGGGCTTTCGAGGTTTGAGGGATAAATTAAGCGTCAGGTGATGACCGAGCGAGTGAGGAGCGAGGCGGTGCCTCGTGAGGACTGAAGAAGTTCATTTTTCAAGCGTGAAGTAATGCGTCAGTTTAAGTATTTAAGTACGAGTGAGTAACCCAACACTAAAGTAGTAGAACTCTAACACTGGAAGTTAAATATGGCATCCAGCGCTTCCCAAATACTACTGGTACTATAGAATCATCAAGTGTACACAATACACATATGATAGTACTGGTAATATTGACACAACAGACGAATGCCAATGGCCATCGGACGAAGGTACAAGTGACCACTGTACAAGACTAACAATCAGCCTGACAAATAGCCAGTCTTTATTGGACAAGCGACTAAGTGTTGCCAATTATTTAGGCATGTAAAATTATAACTTGTAGAGTCGTGAAACGGTGGACTAGCGTTTTTTTACAGGCCACTTCCTACGCACGCTTTCAGTTCTAGGAACCCAGATGCGCCCAGTAGCCCGGTACGGTACGGTACGCTACGGTGGGATACCGTAAATAAAAAATATTGTGTGCCAAATGTTACGAATAATTTGGAATAATCATCATCACTATCATCATATCAGCCGAAAGACGTCCACTGCTGGACATAGGCCTCCCCCAAAGAGTGCCAAAGTGACCGATCCCGCGCCACCCGCATCCAGCGGACTCCCGCAACCTTTACCAGGTCATCAGTCCACCTTGTCGGGGGCCTACCCACGCTGCGCCTTCCGGTACGTGGTCGCCACTCGAGAACCTTTCCGCCCCAACGGCCATCGGTTCTACGTGCTATGTGCCCCGCCCACTGCCACTTAAGTTTAGCGATCCGGAGGGCTATATCGGTTACCTTGGTTCTGCTGCGGATAGCCTCATTTCTGATGCGGACACGCAGAGAAACTCCCAACATGGCCCTCTCCATTGCCCTTTGGGTGACTTTGAGCCTTCTTATGAGGCCCATAGTAAGCGACCACGTTTCAGTGCCATATGTCATCACTGGCAACACACACTGGTCAAAGACTTTCGTCTTGAGACACTGCGGAATATTGGACGAAAAGATTTGCCGTAGCTTCCCGAACGCTGCCCAGCCGAGTCGGATTCGACGATTGACCTCTTTCTCGAAGTTGGACCTACCTAACTGGATCGTCTGTCCTAGGTATACATAATCGTCTACAACTTCGAGCGTAAAGTATCCGATTGTAATGGGAGTTGGTACTACATGGGCATTTGACATGATCTTCGTCTTATCCATGTTCATTCTGACTGCGTGTTCATGTTCAAAGTGTTCACCGCTGCACTGGAGGACGTTTTCAAGACTCTGGACTGGAGTAGGCTAGGCATCAGCATCAACGGCGAGTACATCACTCACCTTCGGTTTGCTGACGATATAGTAGTCTTGGCTGAGACCATGGAGGACTTAAGTTCGATGCTCGATGACCTCAGTAAAGCATCCGAGCGAGTTGGTCTAAGAATGAACATGGATAAGACGAAGATCATGTATTTGGAATAATACATTAATCAAAATGATATAATAAATTAAAAAAAGTAATAAAAATAATAATTAATTTAACTAAGAAGCTCATATAATGCACATAAATTTACTTGATTATGTTCTAGGTACGCTTTAATACTATAAAAACAATTGGCAGTGAATGAAACGCTTCTAATGTGATGACCCTAAAGGCCTCCACCCACCGAGCGCGTGTCGGGCGCGGTTGAAGCTGTATATTCACACCGCAAGCGAGCGGCGCGTAGCAAAGCGTGTGCAGCGCGAGCCCGCGCGGGCCCGCCGCGTTAGCGACGCGTTAGCAACGCGTGTGCAGCGCGGGCCCGCCGCGTTAGCAACGCGTGAGCAGCGCGAGCCCGCGCAGGCCCGCCGCGTTGGCGACGCGTTAGCAACGCGTGTGCAGCGCGGACCTGCGCGGGCCCGCGCAGCTGAGTGTGATAGAGATAGTGAGATACATATTAAAGTGTTGGTAGTGAGAGAGATATGACGCGCGGGCCCGCGCAGCTGCTGCGCCGCTACCACGCTGCGTCATATTTCTATCATATTCATATTTCTATTTAATATGTATCCCAGTATCTCTATCACGCTTAGCAGCGCGGGCCTGCGCTTCACACGCGACGCGCACGACACGCGGCCGCACTGCCGAGTTGTAACTTTAGCGCCGCGTTCGATGTGTGTTTGAAGTGTAGTTTCAATGCTTTGCGGGCCCGCGCAGCACACGCGCCGCGCACGACAAGCGTTCGGTGGGTGGAGGCCTTAATAATAATATTATGTCCTCTAGTTATACTGTAGCAACGAAGCGGTAGCAGAGCATCTGTCACGGAACCCGGGCTGGCATCTAGGTTTCAATTCGCTCGTGTGGAGTTATGATTCGCTGTACACGGGGCGAGGACAGAGAGATGAGCGAGAGCGTATAGCGAGTTTTAGGGCGGGTTGTACCAACTATTATAGACCGATCATCGTAAAATATGGCGCCGGTCTGTTATTCCATAAAAACTTGTCAGACTTTCCATACATTCAGATTCTAATGAATGCCGCTGACAACAGACGGTTTGGTGCAACCCAGGGTGGGTAATGTGGTACAATGAGTAGAATAAAACACGATCACTGATCACTGTTAAAAAATTGAATTGTAGATGGCGCGGGTGAGACAGAAATCTGCATTTATTGAATTATTTACGTTCGAGGTCTCGGGAGACCAGACATTCGATTAAAAAAACCGCAGTTAAATCATTCGTCCTTTCGGGAGCTACGATGCTACATACATACATGTTAAACTTAAAGACGCCTCGTTTCTGTTTATGTTAATATAAACGGTGAATGTCCGACATTCTAAAACAATAGCAGTATTTTAAGTAACAAAACGTAATAAACTTCCACAAAACCAAATTGGAATTCACGAAAACAAAACTCGGGATCTCGAAGCCGAAAGTCAGAAGCGGACATTATCTTGAAACTTGGAGACTCGGCCGCTTTATGATGATTTTACTAGCAAGTGTTATCATGGAAAAAAGTTGGAGTCGGCACGATAATATTTTTCCTGAAAAGTCTACTGTTGGTTGGGGACACAGATTTACATCGAAATAGATCACCCAAATGGTTAAAAAGCTCCTTGTTTTTATCTTTACTCGTTTCAATTTTTATAACAGAAAAAATAAACAGAGGTTTAGACACCAAATAAAATAACCAATAATGTTGCATTTTCGCGAAAGATTATTAAAAATATTGTCAAATGGAGAAAAGTGTAAAGCGGGGGATTAAATAATCACAAAGTTATAGGTCTCCAAAGTTTTAAGAGGGGGTATATTCTGTCCCCTATGGGCAACCTTCATATGAAACACCCGTATTGAGGCGTGATGTTTTCAGAGTATTTTCGTGAATTTTTGGTTATTGGTAATGTAAGAATATTTATTGCTGTTGTTTTCGTACCTATTCATGCATTTATGGTTCGATCAAATTCTGGACATTTATTCTGCCCAACTTCGAAAAGTTTTATAACGAGGTGGGTTTTTTTGTGGTTTTTTATAGATTTTTTATTTTGAAGGAGATTTATTTTAAATAATATCAAATTAAAAAAACTTATCGAAATGCTTACAAATGTTACAATCGACGTTGTCAGTGGCTGAATCTAGAGCATCTGACGGACCATAAGGTCTAATATCTCTTTCAGATATAGCCACGCTGGTTTTGTAAAAATAGCGACACACGCGGCGTCTATTCAAATGCATGTCTGTGGTTGGGAACTGTCAGCTGATACCAATGAGTTTGTCGCCATCGTCTTTTAAGTTCTAGTGAAGAGAAAAATTACAAAGTGTATTTTTGTTCCCAGGTGTTACTGCTACTTATATATTCGAATTTAAACTTTCATGAGACATGTTGAAATAATACTACCTAACAGTGACAGGGTTCAACTCACGTATGCAATGTGCCAAAACACTCATCCTGAAGAAGAACTCCCGAAGAGTTCGAAACATGTCCCCCGGGGGTAACATTGAATACGTGAGTAATTATTAGATCCTTGTAATTATTAGAATTACTTATAAATTGTACCCAAACATGGCTATTAGTTTGGCCCCCTAATACCCAAGCATGGGTATTAGCTCAACAGTGTATGTGGCCAATTTCGTAAAAGTCTACTAAACTTTTTGTACTATTGCCGTACTTGTTGTAATATGGCAAAATTAGTGTATTTTTAGTTTTTTACAAGCGGCTCCAGTTCATTGACAAAATCAGTGTTATCACCTAAATCAATAGATGGGGACATGGGGAATGGTGAAACGCTAACTTAAACTATGTTACAAAAACGATTTGCATAGATTTTGATCTGGTGGAGGAAATAGGGGACTTCGGCGGTTCGAAGTTCAGGTTTTTGTATGAGGCGTGCGCTAGCGCATGCCGCACATGTTTTTAGCTAGACGAAAGGGCACGTGCTCCGCGGTAGAATGGGATGACATGATTTAAGTTTTTTAGCTATCATCAGTTTTATAATGTGGTAGGGATCGCCATCGCTTCTTCACAGTAACCTCAAAACAAAAGAGTGGCGAAACAATCTCGCAGACAACAAAATAAATTGCTCGCGTCTCGCGGGAATTGTTTTTAAATTTCGTTACACAAACTTGCGCGTTGTCACCGCGCCCGGGAGAGCGTGACCGCGACACACAAACCACGTAACGTTAGACAGGGACAGAGTTAGATAGTAATTCGGATTTCTGTAGTTGGAAAAGTAATGCTGTAATGGAGTGTTCCATGTTTCCTTTGAGTTTCTTTTAAAGCTTGTGGATAGAGGAGAGTTGGATATTGGTGCTTACTCCAAATAAACAAGGTGTTCTCTTTTAAACCAGTTTTTGACAAAAAGTATTTTTTAAGACATAGGTACTTCAGAGGTCAAACATGGTTCAATTTGAATATTGATGTAAAGAACAAAATATTGTTGATTTTTTACTGTATTAATGCTCAAGAAAAAAAAACAACATCTCCGGCCTGAACCAGAACGCGGTTTTTAGTGGATATTAATCTCGTTAGGCCCAAGCTATTTTTAGCACTTATGTAATAACGGCCCAGTGTCATAAATATAATTTAATTTTGAAATTTCGTGACCCTTAAATAGAGTTAAAATTTTATTACCAAAAGCTAAGTTGGGCTGTTAAGCCTGAAATTGTTTGTCCTGAAATTAGGCCGATGGGCCTTACGAGGTTAAAAAGATAATACACACGAGTCCATATATAGAGCGAGTGATATGCTAATAGCCTACGGGGAAGTCTGATCATCAAGAATAGGACATGATGTCACGATCTTCAGCATTGAAAAAGATATGCAAGTCGGTTTGGGTCATGCACTCTCTCTTCTCTCAATGCATTACGTATGTAACCGCGACAAATTAAATTAGAATAAAATATAAATTAAGAGTCCTTACGCCTACAGACGAGCGTATTTTGCAAAATAATTCCTTTTTCTTTCAAGATTACGATGTAACTATTACGTAGTATTTATTCAAAAACTAATAACGTACTCAAATAATCATTTCTTAAACTAAAGGCTAACAAAGTTCAAATTTTCATTTACTGTTTGTAAACCTAAAATAAATGAGTTTTATTAGGAGTCTTTTTCAAAATTTGCTGTGAGTAGTGTCGTTTGGATTCTCAATTTTGCAGTAAATAAGAATCATTTGGTACATGAATGATTACAGTTCACATCACAAAATCTTTTACGAGGGGCTGCCATGATTAAAATTTAAAGATTCATAATAAAAAAATACCTTCCGAGGTTTCTTAAATTTTTCGGTGAAAACAGAATAACATTATATTTTTTTGCTGCACATTGTACTTATATTATAACCTAATTATATTATAGCAAACTGTAACTTTATGCTAAGCCATACAAAATAATCACAACTATAGGACCTACGTTGCAATAAATTTATATAGTTTTAAAAGACGTATAAATCAACGCCGCCTGCTTCGTCTCCGCCGAAATATTTATTTAGGATATGATTAGAGTTTAAAAATATTTTAGCAAGTTATTAGTTTTTGAACAAAAATACATACATACATTCACGCCTTTATTCTCAAAAGGGGTAGGCAGAGCACATGAAAAGTATGTTCCAGCGCCACTTTTAGCATAAATGTGGGTTTAAAAAATCGACAAAATGTGATATTGCAGTGATAGGTTGCTAGCCCATCGCCCACAACACACTTCAACCCTGGTCCCTTAGTCGACTTTTACGACACCCACGGGAAGAAAGGGCACAAATACTAATAATAAATAATAAACCATTTATTTCAGGCATCTAAGTCCCATAGTTACAAATACCTAAAAGGCTAACATACATACAAGTATAAAATTAAAAACTAATTATTATTTAGTAGCTAATAGTTACGTCGCAATCTTGAATGAAAAAGTAAGCGTTTTGCAAAATACGCACTCTGTAGGAATAAGGACTCTTATATTGTTCGTAGAATTATGGCCCATTGGAGTAACCCGTCTTGCGGAACGTTGGAACAATATTGATAGGGTTGAGTGCCTGAAATAACATTTTGATATTCAGATTTCGGATTTTAAGGTTCTGCGATTCATTACGAAATTCTTTAGTTAATGTATAATCAATGGGTCCCCAAAAACATCACTCTTGCTAAGAAAATCGGAGGAAATAATAATTTAGAACATAATTAAATCCCACACACAGACAGATATGCATAGGTATCCAATACACAGCATTAAAAAAAGCATTTATTTATACTAACATTAAGTCTATCATTTACATTCTCCCAATGCGATATCCTAGTATATATATTTAGGGACAATCCCTACACAAATTGAACTATATAGTGCCATAGTAAGCACCAAGCACAATAAGGCTTCTAGTTATGGGTACTAGCCAACAACATATTTAATAGGAACACATAGGAAACATCCATTCAGCTTTGTAGGCAGTGTAACTCCCCACTACACACTAATCAGTTGTCCATATACCGGGTGTACAATCCAAATGGGTCAGTATGGAGAAGTCGGAAACTATGAGAGATAGCGAGATCTGTTCTTAGGAACCATGACGTCGATTTAAGATTTAATAATAATTACATTCAAACTTTTTTATTAACTCTCATACATAACCGGGAATCGAACCTGGTCAATATTTTTTTAACCACGTTAAATAAAAAGGATGGCTACCATTTTGAACATTTACTGAAATATAATAATTATCTTATTGGTGAGTTTTTCGTTCAATTATTTAAACAAGATTCCATTAGTGTTGTGCTTCTTAAGTCTTGCAGAATTTATACACATTGATTTTGACCAAGTTAGATTCCCGGTTATGTATGAGAGTTAATAAAAAAGTATGAATGTAATTATTATTAAATCTAAAATCGACGTCATGGTTCCTAAGAACAGATCTCGCTATCTCTCATAGTTTCCGACTTCACCATACTGACCCATTTGGATTGTACACCCTGTATACCGTCTTATACTTACCAGTAACCACAAAGCGACCAACTTTTCCTAGCCCGCCCAATCGGTGTGAACGTGCAGAGACCCTCACTGGTACTTTACTCTTATTCATTACAAAACTTAGATAACTTGCACGGCTATCATGCGACGGCGCGTGAGCTCTCTCGATTTTTCTCGCACTAGCCGTCACTTTCTTATTAAAACACTTTTACTTAACACTTCAGTTTTAACGCTCAGCATAGTTTCAGTCTCTTGAAGTTTATTTTTAAAAGCGGGCAAACTTTACCACGAAAAAGTCAATCAAACTTGGCTCCCACATAACTTTAAAGTTCCGTAGATGTGTGCTAACTTTTAGATTGCTTCAACCATCTTTTGCGGATTAAGTTTGAACTCATTTTTTGCAAGTTTCACCCAGTTTAACCAAGTTAGCAATGTGATGTACAGATCTTAGATAATGTTCAAAGTGAGTCTAATGGGAGGAGTGAATATTTGTTTCAGAGTCTATCTATTAAATATCATCATTCTCCAAGCGTTATTCCCGTGTAGTGCCCCTAAAGGAGCCCGGGGTCCGCTTTGACACCTAATCCCAAGATTTGGCATAGGCACTAGTTTTACGAAAGCGACTGCCATCTGACCTTCCAACCCAGAGAGAAAACTAGACCTTATTGGAATTAGACCGGTTTCCTCACGATGTTTTCCTTCACCGAAAAGCTAACGGCATATATTCCGCACATAAGTTCCGAAAAACTCATTGGTACGAGCCGGGATTCGAACCCACGACCGCCGCTTGACAGCCGCATCTATTAAACACACAGACAGTCTATCTATTAAATATATCGTCGTCTATGTAGTAGACATAACACAAGCCTTAATGAGCTTAGTATGGGGCTATTTCGATTTCTAAGATTGTCCCCTAATATGTATTATTATTACAAATACATAGATTCTCTGACTACTGCCCGTTCCCTCTTATCCATTAGAGGAGGCCTGTGCTCAGCAGTGGGACGTATATACACTGATTTATTATTATTTATATATATTCTCGCCTTCATTCCCAAAAGGGGTACACAGAGCACATGAGCACATCCAGTGCTACTTTAAGCATAAATGTGGGTATAAAAGATTGAGATTCATTCTTAATTATTTTTTATAATTGTTAATATAACGCCTCAGTACCAACTTATGCATATGCTAAAGTACAAAGATAAAAAATACGGGATAGCTTCAATTAATAACTGAAATAGCAACGCAAATAACAGAAACTGATTGCAGGAATCCACTGACAGTAGTATTAAAAAGTATGATCGCCTGGACCCGTATGGTTTCCCAGAATTTGTAGCACAAACAAGTCAAGTTCCGAATCGGAACTATGTAGTAAATTAATGGATAGCCAGTCTTTCCTAGAACCCCACATAGTTTAGGCATGCCAAATTGTTTATGGACATATTTTAAATGAACGAAGCCAACGAAAGTACGTTTCAACTTAAGCAAAAAAAAACGTATCTCCGGCGTCTGATTTAGATTTAGATTAATTTCTTTCGAGATAAATATGCAATATAGTTATTCGTTTCCGTCGGAACCGGGACTTACCGAACCTCCGGAACCACTCCACAAAACAAACTTTCGCCTATGTATAGAATGGATTTTCTGCAAACCCATAGGCTATATGTTTTCCCACTGCTTTGCATGCGTTCTTTGCAATACGCGGCCGAAGCCGCGCGTACAGCTCGTATTAACAAACATAATGTACCTATTTATTTCATTTGACTGTTGTAAACATGAGCCACGACCGTAACCTATAATATATAAAATTGAAAGGGCCATCGATAAAGGCCCCATCCATTGCCATAACTTGCCTCAGCTATTTCTGCCGCTGCGTACTGAAAATGCCCATAAAAGTATTTAAATCACCCATATATATCTTCACTAGATATGGGCAGAGATTCAAGTCAGATGCAGTAGCGGAAAGTATTATAATCTTCGTGTAAGTAGACGGCAAACAATAAGAGGAAACTATTACATTCAAAAGTTAGTAATTAGTTAAAAATGGCACATAAGTACAAATGATTACATAAAGAAATGTAATTCCATAAAAACGCGGTCCATTTTTTTATCGTTAGTGTAGCATGTAAACCTTCCCCCACCATGTCATCTAATGCTCTAGAAGTTTGCCGGCTGTTATAAAGGTCTCGTTTCAAATATTAAGCAACAAATAAAGTAAGGTCAGCCTTGTTAAATTTCTAAAGGAGCTGGGTGTGGTTAAAGTAAAGTTGACCCCTGTGCACGCAAAAAACGCACAATGGATGTCAAATAGCGGAAATGGCACAGAGCAGCTAACGCGATACGCCGCCATATTGGACAAAAGTCATGTCTTCATTCATTCAAAATCAGAAACCATACATACATCGACCGGTGGGGATATAGTTCCTGTCAAATTACGTGAATAGAATAATTCTATACTAATATTATAAATGCGAAGTTTGGATGTTTGTTAATAAATTACGCAAACGGCTCAACCAATGGACTGTTTTGCAAATTGTGAAATAAAATAGCTACTTTTAATTTACTTTATATTGAATAGTGTTGGCAGAACATACATTAATCCTGATCTCATACTAAGTTAAAAGTTGCCTTCATTATTTGCTTTCATTATTCCGCCTGCCACATAAGGAAATATAAAGTACGTGAAGTACCTAAATGTACGTCCGCCAAAAGTTCAATACTACCCTTTAATGGGTCGCTTTTCTCCCGTTACTTCCACCGCCGTAAAACTGCAGCTTAAACCCTTCGCCATATTCGTTATCTCCGCTCTATTTATTTTCATCATGTATTTATGAAGACGCGCTTCCTGCATCTATCATTGTAACGAATGCCATGTAAACACACCATTAACCGATTAACCATTTAAAGGTAAATTATGAATACATTAATGTATTTTATACGTGAGGCGGGAAAGGAGGGCTTTTCCGCGCATGCAAGAAAATTAAAAAAACGTAGTAGTTGAGTATTAGTTGTCGACCCCTAGCGCGTGAGGTTACGTAGTAAATGGATTCGGATTGCGTGTAATTTTTTCAAATAATAGTACATTACGTAACTAGGGCGGTGAATGCGTGAATGCCCCAGGTCGCAGGTGTTTGTGGCCCGAACCGAAGGTGAGGGCCATAAATATGCGGTCTGGGGCTTTCCCGGGCGGGGGGAGTTTTCCCGTACGTGCAGCGTGCATTAAAACTCGCATTATGGTCAGGTGTGACGTAATAGTACATTACGTAACTAGGGCGGTGAATTCGTAAATGCCCCAGATCGCAGGTGTTTGTGGCCCGAACCGAAGGTGAGGGCCATAAATATGCGCTCTGGGGCTTTACGAATTACCGCCCGTGTTGCGTACAAAATTTTACGTCTTCACCTGGCCACAATGCGAGTTTTCCCGTACGCGCATCGTGCAGTAAAACTTGCATTATGGCCAGGTGTGACATAAAGTATATTTTAGGAATATTGTAATCAGGTTACAGTGAACTATATTATTTATTGAACATATATAACCAACGGTAAAAAAAAGGCCGGGTTGCAATCCGGGAGTGCCGGCAAAGTAAAAACCTAACCTAACCTAACCTAACCCCCCCCTGAGAGATTTCAGGCTTAGCCGTCAGTCACAATGTCCAGTCGCGCGAGATTTAGAGCTTTATTGAGATTGCAGTGCCTAGTTGAATGGAAATAAATAAAAGGCAAAATAAATAAACAGGCTTTCTACTGTAGCAATGTAGGTAATCTTATAATTATAAATGACTATAAGTACATCATATAGTTCGTTCGAGTTTTTTACGCCGGTTCTTCTCGAGGCAGAGGTTTTCTTTCCGAACCGGTGGTAGTTTATTGACATTCATAGGTGCATGTAATATGCCTAAATTGAAGAATAAATAACTTTGACTTTGACTTTGAATGATTTACATGTAAAACAGAATGATAAACAACATAATGAGAACGAAGCTGTTTTTTTACTATTGACTGACTAGTGGTCGACACTAAGTAGTCTCACCAGTTGGCAAGTCGAATGATAATTATCAAAAAACAAACATCATTAAAAAAAAACACCAATAATATCTATACTTTTCATTTTGCTTTATAATCGTACCAGTAAGCCCACTAGAATGATGAATTGCACTTGCAATCGATTTAACTTCATCACTCATAAACACAAACACGTTTTGAATACGAATACTCGTCGAATACAGGCTATTGTATCGTAAATGGTAGGGCTCATCGGCGGAGAAAGAGAGGGCTTTAGCGAAATGCCCAAATAAAAAGGGCCTTATTTTGAAACGTTTTAGGGAATCTTGCTTGATATGCTATTTATTGAGGTTGGGAGCATACTGTACTGTGTGAATAATACATATTAATATACAGTAAAATTCTTATTAACCCCTGACGCAAAGAGAGCTGAGTTTAATTACGTGTCTGTCTGTGTATCTGTCTGCGTTTTATTTTATTTTATTTATTAAGTACAATCACATCATATATACTCGTATCACATTTCACTTAAAGCTAGTATATTATGAGGTATTTATGTTATATCGTAGCTCCGAAACGGATGGACCGGTTTGAATGCGGTTTTTTTGTGTCATAGATAATTTAATTTTACTCGAGTGTTCTTAGCCATGTTTCATGAAAACCTGGTCAGTTTATGAGATATTGAACTTAGAAATGTAAATTTCGGGGGTTTCTCTGCTTTTCTAAGTTGTAGTTATTCATCTAAATTATATCCACAAGACTCTGCCCAAGATATGATACCGATTGATTTGAGATTTCAAAAATGGTAGCCTAAATTGTTGAAATTATTGAAATTAATCAATGAAACAAATCATATCACAGCTTCAGCTTAGGCGAAAATTGTACTGGTCTACGGGTCGTATTTATTCAGGATTCAGGAGAGGATAATTTAAAGTTTGACTTAATTGACGCACTATGTACAAACTTTTCTAAAAACGCTCTAATACGACATTAAACCTAAATGGTCGAAGTCACCGTACACAGTCTTTGTGAACTCACACACGTCACAGTCTTTGTGAACAAGACTCAAAGTATTCATGCACGTGACATACTCGATGGCTGAGCAAATGTTTACGTGCGTTCCGCGTTCTAGTCCCGCTGATGAAGTGTGTTCCACTCAACTCTTGTGTATGGGAAATTAATTAGAGAGTAGTTGGTGGAATTAGGTGAAGCGTTATCGATTAAGTTCAGATGAGGCATTGCTTTATTTAGTTAAACGAGCGAGCGAAGGGAATGATGTTCTATGCTTCTGCTTGGGCCGGAAACCGATCGAACTTATAAAAAACTTATTTTACTTTCGAAATTATAAAAAAAGATCGGGTTGCACTCTGGGAGTGCTGGCAGAAGTGAAAACTTGAACAAATTTGATTTTGCAAAAAAAGAGCACAGCGCCGCTAAAGAAGTTTTCACTTCAAAAATCCGTGCTCGCTAAATCTAAAGCTCACAGACACTAGTTCTAAATAATGGCGGTTCAGTGTTCTAGCCCCGGTAGGGCCGAATATTCGTTTCAAATGGATGCATGCTGCAGTAGTTAAGTTTCACTACCAGGAATCCGCCTGGAAATGAAATTTAGGGCGCCTACGCCGTAGTTGCTATCCGCTACATATATACGAGGGAAACCACGGAATCGGCTACGAGCGTAGCGCGTAGCCGATTCCGTGAATTGAATAAGATAAATATTAACTAAAACCCAGAAAATGGGACTACAATTCTACAACTATCACAACACGATGCAATCTCAAAATCTGCTTTGTAACACTGTAGTTTTATACATTCCCATATATGCAATCAAATACAATACAATAAAACCCAAATAGAGAACACACCCAAAAAAACTTACCTTTAATAGGAATGAAAAATTAAGTTAAATACAAAATAATCAAAACAGATTTCCGAACAGAATGATTAAGAAACAGTAAATAATAGCATTAAATATTTCGAAATTGTCAGTATTCCAAAGTCAAAGAGAAACTTGTTATTTTTCGTTATATTTAATGCCAACAACACTACAATACGCCAAAAACAGAAGAACACAACATCCAAATCTACAAACTCTAGTAGTGCCCTCTACGACGTACCTTTGAAGCGTATTTTTTTTAAAAAGGGCTTGGGCAGTCGACTCTTGACTCTGGCCGGACGTCCTGAAAACATGTGCCCTGTCAGTACATTTAACAAAAAAACACGTTTAATCCTATTTCTAAGTCGAGTCAAGTCAAAATCATTTATTCAAAATAAATTCTTAATGAACACTCTTTGAAGGTCAGAGGTTAAACGATATTATAAATTGTCAGTGTGCTTAGGGATAGCGACGGCCTTTGACCATATGTCTTTATCGTCTAAGTATTCGCTGAGTTTATAATAGTTACAAGTGCCTTAAATTTATTTTCTGACAGTCAAAATTTGGTCAGGTAGTTTATTGTAGTACAGAGACGGTACAAATGACTTGGAAACTCTACTTAATCTACTAAACTGCTAATAACTCTAATTTACTCCTAGTATTTCTATCGTGAATATCGCAAACTCTTCGAAATAGCGCTTGTTTTTTTCTTACGTTCATAATACTTTCGTAAATATATTGACTTGGCACGGTCATAATTCCATTTTTGTAAACACCTCTGAGTCACGTTCTTTAAAACCGTATATGGCGCGAATAAACCGTCAACCACAATAGATTATATTACTTATAATGCAACCAGTCATGAATAAACTGTAACTTAATGAGTAGCCGATAGGTACTATTTAGACATTTTTCTACTCCTGTACCGTTATCTGTCATTTATATAAGCTTTAGCTGAAATACAATGACACCGATAATAAGTCGTTGAAATACTCTATGCTCTATGACCCATAAACGCAGTCTTTAGTGTCCTTTTATGGTTCATACATTTTCCATAAAAGCACTGTTTACCACGATGTCAAATCGTCTAGCTTTTTTTTAATCAGCCTCTATATTGCAGTGGTACCAACTTCATAATCACATTTTTCGAAATAAAAAGTTTTTATTTACTATCAATTATTTGTAACATAGAAATAAATTATCATGTATTGTGTGTTAATGTACATATTTTATAAATATAAACCGATCCGATTCGGTTCGGATCCGGATTCAGTTTGGTTCGGATGGCAAGTGGAAGGAAATTAAAAACAAAACAGACCATAAACAAGAGTGTCATATTTTTGATTTCCCACCAAAGTTCCAGTTCAAAATTAAAAGACAAAATATGATAACTAATTCGTTATTAATAACTTCTTAAGATTTGATTCGTGTTTGTGAAGTGAAGAAAAATGTGTACGTTCCTTTTAAAATGAATGAAGAAGAAAATAACTGCACCGCTGAGGAAATTGCGTGAGTAGTAATAGAACTAACGGAGAACTTACTGCCTGAAAAGTCGAATGCTATTTATTTAAATTTAGTATTGTATGCAACGGTGTATAACTTGGTCTTAAAATGTTCGTGTCGTCTTTAATTGCGATGCTCGCCAAGGCTCGCATCGCAACTCACGACACTCGCGTTTTAAGACCTTACTTATACAACAGTTGCATAAAATACTATTAATTTAAGTATGCGCCTAATGAAAAAAATAATGATACTGTTACCTTTCTGTGTAGGTAATTAGTTTAAGAGGCGTAAGATAAGCTGATAGTGAAATAATATTACAATATATTTTTACCATCGATATGAAATTGACAAAAACATGTTACATAATAGATGTATGTCATTGATATCCTTTTGAAAGACATTCTGAATAGGTTAAATGCGGTTTTATTTGATTTTGTGTCCGCCAGAATGACTAAAAGATCTTTAAAATATATATAATATGCTTTATAGCAATAGGTTCACCTGTTTTACTATAAGTTCTTATTTTGTACAATAAAGATAAATAAAGAATATATACATCACACTTTTATTTAGGCTAGTCGTATATTCCAAGAAACTTTGAAAGGTAGGTAAGTATATAACTTTTCTCTAGACGTTATAAAAATTCTTGTACAACCAACTTAAATAATCGAGAGCTTTTAATAATACAGCAATTAATCAACCTAAAAGCGGCATTAATTAAAAAGTCGTAAATTAACAAAAGCCTTATAAAAACGGGTTAGCGATATCCCTTAGGATATTCCTTAATGATAAGTAAATAATCTTGCGCGCTACTCGGCTCTTGGAACTAAATATCGTATACACCCCTATTTTAAAAGCACTTACGCCATTTAGTATAAGCATGATAGTCTTATAAATATTGACCAGGGGCGAATGGGTTCGTGGGCTTACTGCCTTAGTACTAAATTAAAATGACGTATGGGCCAGTTTTGCTGCGAATAACATAGGCTTTTTAGATTAAATCATATCTAAGAGCGACTCAAAACACCTTCTAATTGTGACTGAAGTCCTATTGTTTTGGGCTTTTGTTTACGTTTTACAACTTTAAGAAACAAGAAATGCTCGTATTTATGATAAATTAATTCATCGCTATAATTTCCCTATCACTTAGGTGCATACACGTTAGTTACGCTGTCATTTTTTTTAGTTTAAACCTGAACGTCTGTTGATCTCTTGGCTTGACCCAAATTATAAAAGCGAAAATATTTATAAACGAAGGCTAATGACATCCGTACTTTTCTGTTGATCCTGACCTGTTTATTTGACATTCCAAAATAACACAACTCTGCCTTATTCCGTCAAAATTTATGCCAAAACCTTCCAAATAGGGTGCCGCGTCCATTTTACAATATTGCCAGTACATTTCGTCCGTAACGAAGGCATTAAGTCCAAAGGGTTGCCAGAAATAATTCCACCTGCATTAATATCGTGAATTTGAAATTCAATTCTGACACTAGCTGGGCCGAATCCGCAGATGTATCTGGAGTTAAGTCGCAGATGCGATAAATGATGGATATGAACGTATCTTTAACAGATCCGTTTATTTTGTGAGTCGAGTAATTGGTGAATGGAGTACCGTCGACCGGGGGTGAGTGGCTCTTCTCTTAGGAAGATGGGGCTTCCTTTAAAGGAATTCATTTACTTTATTAATCTCACTTAATTGATCCATTCTGGTGAACCGTTACAAATACTTATGCCAAGGGGTATTATATTACCACAGTGGCTTGCGATAATATGGTGTTAAAACGGATTGATCAATACCCCAGTATGACATGTATACCGGGTGGAAAGGCACGACGATCCTTCCCGCAAAGGGGGGTTAGTTTAAGTGATGGAAAATCGATTCGTAATGTTTAGATTTTTTTTTACGATCAATTATTAAAAATAATAAAATTAATTAATGTTCTTCTGTGACAACCCTACTATTACTATACGTACTAATTATCGTTTATACGTATTGATAAAGGTCACTGACTCTTGTGTAATTGTTAAAATGTTACTGACCCTAATGAGGGTGGTCACTTGCAGTATTTTGCATTAAAAGTTAACTGCCTATAACTTCAAAACGGTTATGAATATGAGCCTAGTTTCTTTAGAGGAAATACTGTACTCAGTCTAAACAATCCCCCTTTTGCGGAAGGGATCGTCGTGCCTTTCCACCCGGTATAATTTTGCATATCTTTATTTCATTAAAGCTTACGCTAACACCTTGCCAGTCAGTTGATTTCGTAAAATATCATAGAATATTATTATAAAGCGCCTATCGATATTATTTTCCTGGAAAGCGCTTGACTACCGTGTACGTATGAAATTTTGCTGCAAACAACTGTCTACACGGTCGCTCCGGACGAAGGTCACTCAGTCGCACGACAAAGTTTACAAACCGGTAACGACAGGCACATGCGAAAATAACAATAATAACCTTTACCTTACCTTACCACATCTACCCTTTACCTCATCTCTCGGGCATCTCAAATACATGAATAAAATGAATATTTCGGGCCGCATGCAGATTAGCAGAACCGGCGCGCCGCTCATTACTGCCTCCATTACCTGCAACAATAAACACAAACTTAGTTATTTGTTTGCAGAATTAGTTCTGGCATATAATAGTACATTACGTAGGTACCTAGGGCGGTGAATTCGTGAAAGCCTCTGGGGCTTTACGAATAACCGCCCGTGGTGCGTACACAATTTTACGTCTTCTCGTGTGCAGCACGTCTGCGTGTTTAGCACGTACACCGCTGCGTTGTAATGTATGAATCCTCATATGACATGACACACCGGATGCGTCTGCGTAGACGTGCACGCAGACGCATCCGGTGTGTCATGTCATATGAGGATTCATACATTACAACGCAGCGGTGTACTTGCTGCACACGCAGTCGGTATGGCTCGGCCTGTAAAGTGAGATTTGCCGCTGCGCCAGTGGGCGGTAAATATCACTTACCGCCCAGAGTAACGTAAAATAATATATGTTCCAGGAGAGGCCATGAATGACATTTCGCTAGTATTTGGAGCTGACCAACTATAACATTAATTGATAACCTCCTCCTTTTTTGAAGCCGATTAGAATTTACTAGGTACATCAGAAAAAAGTCCACTACCCGTAAAATTTTACTAATTACTTGCTCTGTAGGCAGTGGTAGGTAGCGTTTGTTGTTACTGGATGGAAATAAGGTCACCCCAGAGGACGCGCTGTGCTCATGCTCTCAACACGTACACATCATATCCTCAAAGCAATTAACGCGAGGTCCCCGAACTCTCGAGCGTCTAGAGGCTGCGATGCCCCTCATCATCATACGCGCCGGCCGCCTATTTGGCACGATCTTTCTGAAGTATTGTGTGTGTTATTGAATGTGTTAGAATTTGTCTGTCTGTGTTGATACGTCACCCATTTGTAACCAATCCTACCCAAGGTGTATTAACAAAATACCAAAATATGAGCACAATCTTACAGACAAAACAAATTATAAACGGCGACAGTTTCATTTCCTATTCCATGTTCTATCTAGAACGCTCTGGACGGTTCTAGGCTGATCTAGAATTTTCTAGAGCGAGCCAATTTGAGTCCGCGTTTGCGTTGTCTGATATTAAAAATCCCTCAACTGTGTACGAGTTATATTATTACCACAGTAGCGTTTAGCAAACAGTAGTTTAAAGTTTGTCACGTACTTATTTGGACAATACATCTATAACTATGGACGGGTGCCGTTTTCGAACCCTCACTACAACACGACTAAATAAAGTAGACCACTGGCTCGTAAGGAAGGCAATACATTTCGTAAGTCTTGTTATTTTGGCCGGTTAGAGGCCTCCTCGGTGTAATAAATGTAACCGTTTCTGTAATAAGCGAAGATAATGAGGGTTCACGCTAAATGTAGTAATATCCTGCATAACGGCTTATTTCAAAGAACACAAATTATTGTTTACTTTATATTATTTAATAGTGAAGTACTTAAATGAAAATGTGTGTTTAGTTTTATTCAATGAAAACTTTATTGATGCGAGTACCAGTAGTTTTCATTCCCGCTGTGACTTTGTTTAAAACGGTTTTTTCTAAATTATTTTTTTATATTCACATGACCTGTGGTAGTGTAAATAATAAATATACATACTATTGCAGTTTACTTGCCTAAATGTTCCTAATTTCAGGTTTTATACTACATTCTAAATGGTCAAAGTAGCACCATTTTTTTAAAAGTTGACACCTCATCAACGAATTCGCAAATATAAAATACTATACATATAATTTACCTGATTGAGTCTTGTTTTGCAGCTGTCAAGCATAGAGCTATTTTTTGTGTGTTGTGACTATTCACAACGGTTTAAATGAATCAATTGTTTTTTAGGGTTTCTCTAGAATGCAATACCTCTACGACACGTTTCGCGTAGAACAGGGGCCTTACCACGATCTGTTAACGCGATTCATTTTAGGACCTAAACTGAATCGAAAGCTGTCAGTTACATAGAAAAACTGTCACAAAATGACAGATCAAACCTAAATTGAATTGCAATGGGACGTTGTGGTAACCCCCCAGGCAGTGACACTCGAGGGTAATAAGAAGAAACCATAAATGTATACTGATATAAACAGTGTACTGCGACAACATTAGTTCCCGTAATGTCTCAGGTACAGTCGGCTTCTACAAAGCGAGAGAAACTTCACAGGAATAAAAATGTTTCGTCGCCTTATTGCGACTTGTGATGCCTTCTAATAACAGGAATTTTCAGTCTCACTGTGAATACATGTTCTAGATTTGTTTACGAAGAAAAAAGTAATAAGATTGTTGATTAAGAATTGTTGAAGATGTTACTTAATAGACGACCGGTTAGTCTCGTGGGTAGTGACGCTGCCTACGAAGCTGAAGGTCCTGGGTTCAAATCCCGGTAATGGGAAATATATGTGTGAAGAGTACGTATGAATATTTGTTTCTGAGTATTAACTGTTTTCTATGTGTTTATATACAGTATGTATCAGAACCAAAGGCCAAGAAATATACCCATTAATGTTTAGACCATAAATATGATTATGGTGCCTGGCTAATGTAAATTTAGCATATTTTTATAGAAGTGAAAAAAATAAAAAAATAACCATTATTTTATTACCTCCTGTATTATTTATTTACAATCTTCTCAATGACAACTAATAAAATTACAAAAATGACATAAATGTCACCTGATAATGTTATGCAGTATGGACTCATGCCTAAAATGCGTCCTGCACGTCTCTTACTAGAACCCTGTAGGTTGTGAAAATGGTCCAATACCTGGTCTTCCTCTCTCACGTGAGGTCGTTTAGGCCCTTCTCGGTTAATCGGCACCGGCGGGTTGTTATTTCGTAGAAAAATAATCACATTGACGATCACACGGGCGTTGTTGGGTTGCCTTCGTGCGGGAAACCTCTCCGCGTACAGACGAAGCGCGGCGTCGGCATTCCCGTTACTCCTACGCTTTCCGTAAACAAGGATCATATCCACAAGTTCCTCCGCATCAATATTTTTAACTTAAATTTCTATCTAGATTGTATCTGACACACGACTGAGACACACGAACGTCAAACCTCGACTTGAAGTTTAAAGAAAAGGTCCAATAAGTGATTGAATAATGGATTGGTTTTTATTAGTTTGTTTACGTTAATAAACTGACGTCTTACTGTTTCTACAGGATGTTACAAGAATCTTTAACCGACTGCAAATAAGAGAACCTAAAGTCATGTTGAATATGAGCAAATTAAAAAAAAGCAACTGAAAGTTAATAAAACGTATGCTATTACAACATACTCCACTTTACCATCAACCAGGCATCAGCGTGACCTTTAGTTCTGATACATACTGTATATTAAATACATCGTTGTCAAGTACACATAACACAAGCCTTGGGCCTAGTTTGATTTGTGTAAGATTGTCCCCTAATATTTATTACTTTGTCAAGTGTGCAGCTGGTCTGTCTATTTAGTTTTTATTTTTCTGTTTAATATTTTTTTATGTTCTGTTTCTGTATCCGGTTATTCTGTATGTTATGCGGAAAAAAACTGTTATTCTATTCTAAAACTGTGTTTACCAATATTTACTTTTCGGGTGATGGTAAACATTGTTAAGAAACCTGTACCATTTGGAAGAGATTCGTCAAGTGTATTTGGTGTCCCCAACCCGCACAAGGAAGGCTTGTGTCTTCCATGAGTTGAGGCCTACATACGTTCCACTGCTGGCAGATGATGAAGAATGGTGTAGGTACCAATACTGAGATCACACCATTTCCATATTCTTAACTCATTAAATAGCAAAACTGAAAAGAACCAAAAAAATCCTAAAAAAAGTTCACGTGCAGATTTTTTTAAATCCAAAACTCAATTAGAGCATAGATGTATATTTTAATCATACAAGAAAACTATTTCCATTATAAGACACACAAAGCATCGGAAGTTTAAAACTAGAATGTAATTCCACCATATCAACCAATTCCACGAGACACGTCAAGAAATAAAGACACAATACGTACACAACTCTCATAGTCATAAGGTGTTCGAATAAGCGTAGCGTGCTAGCGAGGACATGTGTCGCATAAAGTGTCGCGTGTCGGCGCGACATGGAGACAGTAATGTCGAGTGTCAGTGTATTCATATTCCTGCACAATTCTCGAGTATTCTAGGGGCATTTTAAAGAAACAATATGGAAATAAACTAGTGCTCCGTTAGTTGTGCAACTCGCAAGATAGTCTTTAAAAAAAACCAATAAGTGACTCGACAAAAAAATACAATCAACGAACCTGCTCTCAAAGTTTCACGTGAATCGGTTGAGAAATGCGACCTATAGAGGAGAATAGCGGGCCATCGGGACAGACACCGGACACCGGAAATATGAACGATTTTCGACCCATGCTGAAGCATACATTTTAAATATTTTCTGCGGACATTCTTACACAAACCGACCTTGGCCCAACTAGATTTTCGTTCGCTTCGCTCGTTCGATAAATATAAATTGAAGAGCAACGCTATTGGTTGGACTTTATCCTCGCACACCGCTCCGCTACCTCGTATAGCTCTGATGGATACTCGCGCTACTACCAAATACCAAGTGGTCTCGAATGGGCAACCCTTCCGTTAAGACGTACGTGTCAAGTCGACCAAACAAGGATATTTTCTTCAAGATTAGGCCATTCAAACATTAGACTTGGTGTCTCAATAACGCAAGTTTTATACTTTAAGGCAAAGGGAAAGCTAGTAGAACACGAGCAATAAAGTAGATAACAAAGGAACCGGGTATAATACGCTTTGTATAGAATAATACCTTTATTACATCGCACAGATTAACGCACTTTCCTAGCCAGACTCTTTAAAAAGATTCGAAGCATCATCCTTTACAATTTGAACGCCGCCCAATAACTTATACCATTTTCTTATAAAGGCTCTTTCATTATGAGCGCTCGAACTTTGAAATGTAATAAAGTAACCTGTGTAGCTAATATTGCAACATTTTTTATATTATTGTAAATTACATGATTCCATTATTTATGAAATATAATCTCGGCGCAATGGCCGCCGCGACCCCGCTGAAGGTCTTGGTATTTTGATCGACATTTTCGCGTCGATTATTTTGGCATTCCCAGCAGCAATTGTTTGCGGTGTGTCTGCATAGACAAGAGATTTGACGTAGCCCAACAGAAAGTAGTCGAGCGGTGTTGAGTCACACGACACGATCTCGAGGGCCAGTTGATGTCGCCACCACACGATATGACGAAACCCTCGATCTTCTCATCTAATACATTTAACGCGTCCCGTCCTGTGCAGTTAAACAATTTGTACGCGTTGTTGAAGTGTATAGCGTTCCATGATGAAATGTCACGATTAATCACATATTCCCGCCAAATTTTACAGCTACTGCTTTTCCAAGACGACAAAAACCCTTCATCTCTTATATTTTGCTTCGTCCCACGCACAAACTTACCACTGGATTAAACATGGTATGTTATTAAATCTCGAATTTTCCACGTCAAAAGATCCGTTTTTAAATGACATTCCTAGCAGAAAAACGGCCGATTTCATTCAATATCAGATAGTATCTGATCTTAATATCCTGTCGAGGCGAGTTCATATTTGGAGCCTCTTTTAAGTACTTAGTAATTCGTCTGAACGTTAAGGAATAATGAGGGAGAAATCTTTTTGTTCGTAAAATATACTTTGAAACTGAATTGGTAATTCCCTCTGTAGTCGGATCTTCTATATATTACGTAAACACATAAATTCACGCCGTTATTCCCAAAAGGGAAGGGAGGAAACTTATGTCCCTGCAGTGCCACTTTAAGCATAAATGTGGGTATATTAGATCGACAAGATGTGATATTTCTTTAAATACTTCGCAAAATAGCTACACATGCTGATTGGCAGCCTTTTCTGTATCGCACACATCGCTGGACCCTTTATGCAACCTGCACACCTCTCTGTGCCTCTTACGTTAGTATTTTTCTAGTTTTACATTATTTTTAATCCGTTTATGTGTGCTCTAAGGAGTAAATGGTTATTATTTCTTTCTTGTCTTGTGTATCGCAGTGATAGGTTGCTAGCCCATCGCCGACAACACACTTCACCCCTGCTCCCTTAGCCGACATTTACGACACCACGCATCACGAAACAAAAGGGGTGGTGAAATTCTAACCCGACACCGCACACACACACACATCATCAGCCTATACACGTCCCACTGCTGGGCACAAGCCTCCTCTCATGGATGAGGGGGAACGGGCAGCAGTGCCCACGCCGGCCCAGTGCGGGTTGGGGACTTCACATACAGCTTCGAATTTCTTTGCAGATGTATGCAGGTTTCTTCACGGTTTCCTTCACCGAAAAGCTAACAGTAAATAGCCAGAATCGAACCCACGACCGCTGTTTGAGGGCCGCATGCCTGAACCAATGGGTTACCGTAACTTATTTGGCTGCTGTAGCTTATTTTTGTAGCCATATCAGATATGAATGAGACGGGTTTCATGAATCGATCCTTACTACTTAATCATGAGCGCTCGCGGCGTCTGTACGTCGTTCACACTGATATGGTGCAATGTGTTGCAGTGTGACATTTAATCCTCTTTGGAGATGATGCCGCCGATGAAGAAATAACACACGTAGGTTTGACTTTTCTCAGTTTATACATAACATTAAAAACAAGGACAAGTCACAGAATGCATTCAATTATTTACGCTGCAATATAACGATTGGAATTTGAACTTTCGTGAGATGTCTCTGATAATGTCTAAAATAGTGAAAATAAAAATAAGAATTTATAAGAAAAATCAATACTTATAAACAAAAGACGCGCGCTGGCTGCGATGGCCGCGCCCGGCCAACCTGCCAGCATGCTTTTGGTATAAACACGAATTACAGACCGATTGCATTTTGCAGTAAGCGGACAGCCAGTTAAAATAATGAAAAGGCGTCGATCGATCGATACTATTGTTGCAATCGCAAGAGGTAAAATTTTTCTATACAGTCCTTTCTCAAATAGTTTTCTGAATTCCCCGACGTCTGTAGCGGTCTCTCAGATTCAGTTTAGAAAAGAAACATATAACAGTCTAATCTTATGTGTACATTTTGAACATTAAGTCGGAGCCCTAAGGTTCTAATTTGTATAAATATTTGCGCAAGTCTAAGTTACGGTGGTTAGGTCATTTTGGAGCGTTATGAAGCGTTTACCACTGCTGTTTCTTTGACTTTGACGAAAACATTCCGATGTGCTGACTTGAGCTTAATCTTCTATGCAAATGCACAATCTCAAAGGTTTCTAGTGGTTTACTTTAGAATATAATACGGTGTAACATAACAAACAGACGCTCAATGAAAGTAATAATCTATACTATTACATACTTCCGTACTAATATGCGAAAAAGTGTCTGTCTTGCTGTTACTTCTACAGCTGAACCGATTTTAATTTAATTTGGTATAGATATTATTTATAAGAAACGGGACTTAATCGCGTATTAACTTATCTATTTACCTCACTGAGGTCTCCCGAGGTTAATACGCGATTTACTCCCGTTTCGTATAAATAATGTGTGAGAATCGTGAAAGTTTAATTTAAATCAATATATTGGTATAGATATAGTTTAGCGTGCGTGGTAGGCCCCCGACAAGGTGGACTGATGACCTGGTAAAGCTTGCGGGAGTCCGCTGGATGCGGATTGCACGGGATCGGTCGCTTTGGCACTCTTTGGGGGAGGCCTATGTCCAGCAGTGGACGTCTTTCGGCTGATATGATGATGATGATAGTTTGAGTCCAGGGAAAGGACGTAGGGTAGTCTTTATCCCGGAAATAATCCCCCAAGGGGATAAAATGGGGGGGAGGTGGAATTTTGTATTGAGCTAAGGTGTAAACGAGTTCCATGCGGACGGAGTCGCGGGCAGAAGCTTGTGTTGATATACATTCACGTCTACAATTCCAAAAAGGCGTATCACATGAAACTTCCTTTTCAGTGGGACTTCTAGCAATTTTAGGTTTAAAGTTTTGCAGTGACAGGTTGCTAGCCCATAACACACTTTAACCTTGTTGCCATAGTCCACTCTAAAACGGAAAAAGGGGGTGGTGCTATCCCCGTAACCAAACAATCTAGAATTGATAGTAGCGCGAGCTACATAAAGTTCATTCATAACTTTCATATTGACTGAAGTCTGTTTTTTTGTAGTAAATATAGGTATAGCTGAATAGTTTAGTTTTTGATCGATAATTTATTTTCAGCTTCATATTTCAACCCGTCTGAAAATTACAAGCGTTATAAGATATCCCATCCCATCCCATTCTGTAAAAAACTAGCCAAGTATCGATGGAGCTGCTTGTTTATCTCTAAAAAGTAATGAAATCTAGACAAAGTCGCGCCAAGTCTAAGGTTCCTTACTGCGATTTCTTTATTATTTATAGTTAATGTTGTGTGACTTGGCCGTTGACTTGTAGGTACCCACTAAAGTATAAAGAATGGCCTAAGGTTTAATAACAATTAACAATGTATTAGTCATAATGTATTTATACGTTAGTGGGTACAAGTCAACGGCCAAGTCACACAACATTAACTATGAATAATAAAGAAATCGCTCTAAGGAACCTTAGACTTGGCACGACTTTGTCTAGATTTCATTACTTTTTAGAGATAATCAAGCAGCTCCATCGAGACTTGGGTAGTTTTTTACAGAATGTTTTTGATGGGATTTCACTTCTTTTTGTAGAAACGTGGGCTTATTGATTTATTTTATTAGAATAAAAAAAGTTGAATATTTTTTGCAAAGGCGGTATAGATATATCTCTAATAGTTTGGTTGGGCTCTTGTGTTTTCTAATCAGGGTCACCAGGTACTCCAGACCTTCGATTATCCTAGTTTTTATAGTTTTGCCTTTATGTGGCCATTAAACCCTAACTCTGTACCAAATGTCAGCTCTCTGAGTGTATGGGAAGTACTAGTTGTAGTTTTATGATCATGAGTGAGTGAGTGTCATAAATGCGAAACTTTGCTTTCGCTTAACTTCGGAACTAAATGACCTACAGACTTGAAATTTTGGATTTTAAGTATGTGATTATGACTTACTGGATGACGAAAATTTCTGCGTTCTGGTCTTATCCAGAGGTTCTCAAATAGGGGCCTGAAAATGCAGCGAAATGGTTCCAGTAAAGGATGGTACGGCAGTGTTTGCTTCGCGCTCGACTTGGCGGCGGCACTGCCGTGCCCCCAGATAAGTATTAAGTTTTTCCGTTAAACAAAATTATGTGTAGGCAGTTCGAGGATTATCTAACTCGTTTCGTAGATTTATGCAAGCTGTTAATTCCCTTAATTATCCAGAACGTTTTCGTAGATAACATTTTAGGTTAATGTTATTTTCATAAAATTTTCCTCCATCATCAACAATATTTTCTGTTTTTAAGTATTTTCATGTCTGTCACGGCGTGGTTTTTAATGATAAGAATCGTGGTTACACCTTAAAAACAGAAATCGATATCTTGAAAATAATATTTCTACCAATGGCTAGATTAAGATAAGGTTTTGTTTTGCCGTGAAAAGTCCGGGCTCTGCTTATGAATAAAATTACGTAACATAAGCGATATCATCCGTGATACGCGATAAAAAAACGACAAAATAGGTAAAATAATTGACGCGCGTTCTTTTCCGCCCGAAAAACAACTCCTTTGGGATAACCGCGATCAACTGCTCCTAAACCTTTACCATCTTCCGACCCGACCTGATTTCAACCTTATTTCCACAGTACAAAGTAAAATTTCGTTTGTGTGCCGTTTAAATGGAACTTGGATAGTTTAATTTCATCCTAGCAGTTCGTAAGTCCTAGCACGACGTTAATAGGGGTGCTACGTGATTATACGGGTGGAGCCGTAGAATTAACTTGTATTTTCTCGAGAAATTTCATTTGAGATGGTGGTTTTGTCTTGATAGGTTCTTAAGTTTTAGAGATATCTAGATTCAGTCACACAAAGAGAGCGTTTACGTCTGAAGTAAGTTAAATCGGGAAATCTACTTCTTTTTCGTAGTAAGTAGTAAGTAGTCATATTTTTCAGTCAGAAAAATATGACTACTTTTGATGATTTTAGGTTACCTGCTATTTCAGTTTTGTTATTTCCGTCAACGATTGTCAAACACACGGTTTTCCAATTAAAGTGAAATGAAAAGGTTTTAAAAAAAACCCAACTGTTTTTTTCAACTTTTATAGCTTATGTAGCATTACCAGGATTATAAGGAATCCAACGGCAACTCATGTACCCAAATCGCCGTTTGGACTGTCGCCCGTGAAATAAAACGCTCGAAAAACATGACCCTCTTCTGGGGCAGTTGGGTAGCTTACAGGAATACGGTTACTATTCTTCTTCTTTAATTTCAGAGTAGCACTCTTCTCAGTGGAGCAATCGCCGGCTTTACTTTGTTTGTAGTATGACACAACCTTAACTTTATTTAATAGAAATAGTGTTTTCTTGGCCTTCTACTGCCTCTCGCTCCCTCAATACAAGCTTTGCTTAGTTTGGGACTAGGTTGATTTGTTAAAGATTGTCTAAAAAAAATTCTAACACTTAAAAAAATAGTAGATTGTACAACAAGTGCATAAAACGCACCATTTTACGCGATACGTTTATCCATCCGAGCGAGCTTGCGAGTGAGGATGGATATAAAATCGAGTGTAAAATGGGTTTTATGGACGAATTGTAAACTCTACTTTTCACTTCGATTGCGAGGAAATGAAAACTAAGTTTATTTCATGAAGTTTTATTGTGTACCTGGGCTGTTGGTATTCTTGCCTTGGTCTTAGAATATGTAGTAACGAAACATAAAAAAATAAAAAATAAAGAGTTTATTCTATGAAGTTTAAGTTGCTCATTTGGCTGTTGGACCGATTGCCTTGGTTTTCGACGAAGATTTTACTTTAGGCACTAGAGCATAAAAAGCTTCTTTATGTCGCCTACACAGAGCATAAAGGGGCACTTTTTGAGCGTGAGAAGTGAAAATATTATTTTTAAAATCCTCCCTTCTATAAAAGTCTTATACCTCAGCTACATTATGGTCCATGCTATGCTCATGCTCTGCTCGCTGCCGCGATGTTGCCCTCTCTGGTCACACACTGGTCTAATCACGCGATTACGGCGCCGTAGGTTCAGCGAAGTGAAGCGAGCAGAGTTTTGAACATAATGCGTCTGATTATAATAATATGGTTTCGATAAAATACGAATAGTAATCTTGAGGCTTTTCTACAGGGAGATCAGTGAATCGAAACATGATTAAGCAATTTTCGCTCTATAGAAAAAAATCACGAACATAGGTCTAAAAGGATCTAAAATACACTTAGAATATTCGTAACAAATTATGCACAAAAGCTAAGAATATTAAAATGGCTTCTAAAAATCGGCAATATCATGTTTGAGAGAAATCAGTGATTACTTTCAAACATGATATTTATTTATTTAAACGGCCAGAAAATTAAAATTAAAAAAAACATGATATCCGCGCTTCGGAGCACGCACTTCCATCTCGCTCACGCTTATGCTCAGTGAGAGGGAGAGAAGACCATGAACCTACGACGCCTAGCGACGCTCCGTACTAGGTTACTTGCCTTTATTGCCGCTCCTTTGCCTCCTCCTTGCGCCAAAAAAACGACAAAACAGGGAGCGGTGGGTATGTCGAGAAGCAAAATGAGCGGCATGAAGAGTGGCATTGTCAAACTATGTATGCCTCCTTTTCTCGCTATTTCCCACGTCACTCGTGTGGGTGACAGTAACAGGGGTATTAAACGAGACTTTTATTTGCAATCCACATACGCGTATTTAATAGAGTTAGTATACGAACCCGCACATTAAACTTAAGTTCTTTATTCTTTCCAGTCGACCTACCTAGGATGGTTTCTGCCCAAGGGTCCCGGCGCCTTTCACTCAGTTTCCTTTGATGGGAGACGCGGGTCAGTCATTGGGGATACGTACTGTACATGTATCTTAATTCTAACCTAAGGGAAATTGTAAAGAAAAAAATACTATATTCACATTTTGACCTTTCACGCTAACAATGCATTATATTCGCGCGAAAGGTTTCAAAAATAACTAAGAAGAAATTAGACGATATTACTACTAATATTATAAAGAGGAAATGTCTGTGATCTTGTAGCTTTGAATTTTATGGGCAATCTCGGAAACCGCTTAATACGATTTCATCATCAGTTGCGTATCGAACGGACTGGCTATAGGCTATGTTTTATCGCCCGAGTTTGCACGCGTTCTTAGCAAACTAGTAATTTCACAAAACCGCGTTGCTATTTTACAAGCGTCTGTGCCACATAAATAAAAGTAGGGTTAGCAAACCTTTTTCTCCCTTTAATAACAAAATCCAGGTGCGCTAAACCTTTTCTCTTATCCGTTAAAATTACGCTCAGAGTTCATTATACCTAGTCCGAGGATTTTTAGGGCCAAGTTTATTCGTTGGCTTGCGTTCGGTGCACTCTCATAAAAATGCAAATACAGCGCAAGAGCGAGACGGACGCATTATGTTAATTATAGCGAAAGCGCCATTTTTTTTCACATTTTTCACCATTTCGTGTGTTTCACCGAGTTCTTATTTATTCCCTCTAAAACGTTTTATCTTCGGATTCTGGGATTTATGCCGTATGCTGGTGGTTTTTTTTAAGCCAAGAGTTTCCGCATAAATTGCGGGAATTTGAATATTGAAATGTGTTTTTGCTTATGCTTGTGCTTCGTTATTTAAAGTAGTTTTGGACATGCGGTTTCTGCGAGTATCACGAAAAGTGTTTTGGTGTTAAGTTTATAGTTGAAAATTATTCCGTGTCGCCTTTAAACCTACCTTCTATAAATAAACGAAATATAATCTTAAACATACAACAATTATCTGCAGGCTACATTTTAGCAGGAAAACGTAATACCCTAATTTAACTTCAAACCCAAATTACGCTTAAGTATTATGCTTTCTGAGGAGTACCGTTTACCACATTTCCGCGTATATTTTTTTGTCATTTACGTTGTACTTACATCTGCCGCTGAATAATTATATGATATATTTTTGGATAAAAAAATATAAAAAAACCGAGTTTTAGTGGAATTCATTAGTCATACAGTACGCCGAGAAAAATATTTCGTCATAACATAAGAGCGCCACGAAAAAAAATATGTGGAAAAAGTATTTAAACTTCAATAAAACCATATATAAAACAATTATGTCGATTCAAAATTAATTAATATAATTTAAATTCTTTACAGATCAAAGAAGTTATATCAGATCCAGTTCTTATTAAGAAACATTCCCATTGTCTGCAGTACATTGTAAATTCTTTATTTCACATCTAAAGAATGCAGTAAAAAACTCATTACTCTCTTCCTTATAATAAAACTTTAATATCCAGTACTTTTAAAGTCCACTCTTAAGAGCAACCATTAGGTTGATACGTCTAGGATTTAACTGTCTGCCTGTCAGTTGTAGAACCATGTTCAGAGCGGAAAAGTAACATAAGGTCACTACTCGCTCTGTAGGCATGTGGTTTTGTGTTTCTGGTGGTGGGTAAAATAACAATTAAATTGAAATAAAGTGAATAGATTGGTGGTCGTTAGTTGGGGAAACATGTCCATTTAATACGAATGAAATCTAAATCAGCGATTGCTCATAAAACTCGTGTTACAGTCAGCAGCAGAAGTTGCTAGGGGGTTCTAGTACTCAAAATGATCTACACACCACACCAACTCTAATGCCAGGGGAATAAGGATCTGTGTGGTTCATTGTAAGCGTGTTATTCTGCTTAGCTACTTCTGATACTGACTGTACATCAAAGTTACTAGAACATTACAAAGTCCCATCACCGTAACATAATCCATCTCGTTGCAGGCGCTAGCGGAACACCGAGTCTCGTAAACCGGCGTCATTACGGCTGCTGCGTGAAACGAAACGCGAGCTTTAAGGTCTCATTTCCATGGAATGCTTTTCATGTAGATAAAATCTATAAGACAGTAAAATTTCTATTGATTTGATTGGATTTCATTATTATGTGGATAATATGTAAATAAATTGCTCCTAAGCCTACCCTACGTCCATGAAAATGACGCTGAAACGCACACAGCTACAGCAGCATAACAATCTCTTCTTGCACGGTTGTAGGTACTTTGTTTTACCGACACTTGTTGTGACACTTGTTCCATCGAATGTAGGTATACTGTTTCGCAGAATTTTTATTTCATGGAAAACCATTTTTTTCAGACTCAGTAAACTTTTCAGTAATGTCATAAAAAAACCTAACCCAACCTTTTAGCTGTACCTAGAAAAGTAACGGTTTCTGCGTACCAAAAATTCGATGAAACGAAAATTTGGCGAAACCGTGCATTCGGTGAAACGTTTGCCGTGTTACATACGTTAAATAAGTTGTGTGATAAATAAGGGGACACCCTTTCGGTTGACATGATGATGGTGACGTCATGCAAATGTAAGATAGACAAAAAGAAACACAAAGTCTACCCTTTCGCCCTACAATGTCAACTCCATGCAAACACCACCTAACAACGTAAAGCACCTAACGCGTGTCCCGCGTAGCCGCACGCCCCAGCGGAACGCGTCGTTACCTCCTGGCGGAACCGTTTTGTTCTACTCGTAATTGTACAAGTTACAGGTATATGTTGGATTATTAAAAGGTTTATTCACATTACGTATTGTAATTTATGTTACGAGTATCTATAGCTGCAACGGATGCAGTAATTCTTATGTAATTCCTTTTTCTAAATCAAGACGGTAGCAAAACTGTTATGAATCTCATGGAATATGGAAGTGGATGGTCTGCATGGACACATATACATACACACTATAAATACCTACTTTATTTCTCCCGATCATCCATAGAGTAGTTGAAACGCTGCCTAGTTAAGCTAAGTTTTCAACATCTAATTTTTTCGTTTAGTCGATGGGTGGTTCATAAATTTTATAAAATAATCGCGTAAAAAGTGATTGCTTTATTGCGATATAAATAAAATCCTACGAATAGATATTGTATTAAACAAGCAACTTTAGCATCATATTTTTTTGTGTTCTCCAGATCGGTTCTCTAACAATTTACTAAAGGAGCGCTTTTCGGAGGCTAAAAATCGATCTAGCTAGGCATTGTTGCCTGGAAAAATCGTATTCTCCGGAAAAACAACGACGTCTCCCATTTAAAATTTAAACGTAGCTACAAAACCTCAATTCCTTTCTAGGCAATTTCTATTATACATGAGCATGACTCTGGCAGGTGACAAAGAAACTTTCATGCCTCAAAGAGTTACGTTTGCATATTAAAATCTAAATATTAATAGCATCGCCAAAAGCACGGGCTCTCACAAAGTAGACATTAATGAATGCAGCAAAGCTGAATAGAGAAGCGCCATCTATTGCGCGCCACACAAACCTTGCAAACGATTATGGAAAACTTTATAATGGAGAACGTTGTTGTATAGTCGAGAAATGAAAAGGTATTTAGTATAAGACTATTTTAATGACGAACTTTATCATATCGGAATTATACATGGGTGAAAATGTATCGAGTATGCGTTAGAGATTTACAAAAATATGATCGCTATTTACATAAGTTTATCACATAAGAGATCTGAAAATTTAAAGTGCAACTCGAGGCTTTCAAAGACACGTGTCATGTGATGTAAAATAAAAACCTGAAAAAAAAAAACCAGTTTTTTTACCATTGTATGGAGCGTTGGCCGTCTGGGGCGACCTGCTACATACGTAAAAAATAAATCGCGTCAAAAAAAAAACTATTTTTTTTTACATTTTACTTTCGATACTGAACAAACTGTTTTCAGGTTTTGCGTTGTTTTATTAAAACGTTGTATATAGTAATATGAGCATGCCTCAGTTATAAGGAAACTATTATGCATGAAAGTGTTGCAGTCGCATATTAAAATCTACATATTAATAGCGACGCCAAAAGCAGCGGGCCTTACAAAATGTACATTAAAGAATACAGCAAAGCTGAAGAATAGACAAGCGCCATCTATTTTGCGCCACACAAAGCTTGCCAACTTGATATTATGGGAAACTTAACAAATTAGAAAATTATGGTACCTACATTGTAGTAGAAACTGATACGTTACGCGTACGCGTTACACAAATAGTCACCATTTATATGGCAGATGTGATAATCGAATAGGGCTGGGGGTGACATCGGTATATACATATCTGTGGAGTCTGTGGACAATACATTCACCTCGACAAATATATTTAATATTTTTTCAATTTCTTTTCTCATTTATATTGATATTTTAGTATAACTTATATGTAGACATGACTTTTACTACTGTCAGTTAGTTTATGATGTCTATTTGCAGAATAAATGTATTACTTTGACTTCGTAGCCTTTTTCTGCCTCGTTTCTCTTTTTCGTAAAACTAGTGCCTATGCCAAATCTTGGGATTAGGTGTCAAAGCGGACCCCGGGCTCCTTTAGGGGCACAACCGGGAATAACGCTAGGAGGATGATGATGTAGCCTTTTTTTGCCCTTGAGCATAGATGAACAAAATTGAAGTTAACAATCGCCGTAAAAGTTGTCGACCGCGCGCGAACCTCATGCGGGTGTAACTTGCCTTTATTTAGTTAGGGTTAATTAGTTAGTTAGTGCACCTTTCTTTAACTTGGACGTGTGTGTGGTTTGAGACACGTTACAGCTACAGAAAGGGCATGTCAACTTGAGTTTAGTTGGAATGTTGTTGTTGAGGCCAGGGGACCGATTTTTGGCTTTCGAGCGCTCGAAAATCGAATAAAAGTACCTAAATAAGTTTGTAGTGTCAAAATGGCAGGCACTTACCAATAGAATTGAATACGAGTGGTCAATACCACTCGTTTTTAAATTTACTACCGCTATTTCAAAATAGAATTTCATAATTTTTGTCAGATTTCGAGTGAAAGAGTCGAGCGCTCGAAAGTCAAAAATCGGTCCCCAGGAACACTAACTCTGCCGCGCGTAGGAGCGGCACCGTCACTTTCAACGGATTACCGACATCGTGAAATTGTGATATAGTTAAAGCAATGACGCGTAGTTTCTGTGTCCGAGAGGCAGCCGGTTGGCAAAGTATCATCATACACTCGTCTATCTATCCGTCTATCTCATTTATGCGCTCAAGTATTTAGATGTACATACGTAAATCTAAGATCAAACAATAACCCTAAAATTCATGCTTTAAAATCCAGCTCTCCTCCTAAATACATATAAACCAAGTGAGAGGTATTTACTCTGCCCTCATCCAGGCATCCAATAAGTCTAAAAGTCCTAAATTTGGAAGCGACGCTCGCTAAAGTTTGGGGACATAAATCAAGCCGAGTGTACTTGAAACCGGGGTAGGTACAGTCGTCCTAATATTTTAAACAATAAAACAACTACATTTAGAACGATGTCTATTTCAGACTGTAGGCGATCCCTTGGGTTTCCCGCTAAGTAGCGGAAAGCGCCTAGGGCATAGGCGCCCGCTAAGCGGGTTCCTGGCAGTGAAAGTGTTGATTGAATTTGGAAGGGCTTTGAAATTTCACGCGATTTTCTCTTCCGCGACCGCCAATTGTAAATTGCTATAAATTCATAATCAATCCCATTTCATTTGTTTAAAAATAATATGAGCATAATCCAAATATAAATGCGCAAACTCTCAAACAGTCGCGCGCATATTTAAGAGCGTTCACTAAAGTCTCCCAGAAATAAATCAGTGGAGTGTACTCGAGTCGAGACGAGAAGAGCGGTGCAGCGCGAATAAATTGTATTGTCCTTAATGTACGTGGTTTTCAAGGACTGGATATAACTAGGCGAGCTTGGTCGTGTTTGGAAGAACGGGTACAAATTAAAATACAGTGCTTATACTCACGAAATTACTCTGTTTATAAAGAAATTTTAAGTGCATAAATATTTACCAAATAAGTGTTTTATCGTAGTAAAATGGCACCACAAAAGTCCGATTGTGTAGATATTTGCGTGAAATGGATAGTAGAAATTTTTAATCAACCGATGAAATAGGTCATACAGAGATATTGCCTACTGTTTAATTTTCGGTTGGGCTTTTAATCTGCACAAACGGCATCTTCTCATTAAGTAGGGGTCAAGACAGCAAATGAAATAACCAATAAATTTCCCGAAAAAGGATTAATTATATTGTCCAGTGGAGAAAAAAGTAAAGCAGGGGATTAAACTAATCACAAAGTTATGTGTCCGAAATTTTAAGAAGGTGTATATGCTGTTCCGCAAAACACACCGTCATATAAAACGATTGTTATGCACTAGGATATATATTTTTTTGCCTACTTTCTTTTGGACTAATAATACATTTCGAGTCCTTTTACATATGAACCTAAAGCCTTTGCTCGATCTGTATGACCTATTAGATAGTTGGGTACAATGAAAATTAACCCATTTTGAATTGGAAAAATGTTTTTCTATCGACATGCCAGCGTAAACAATAGAATTTAAAAACAAATCTATAAAAATGTGTACGTCACATAAATCGCGGCCGCTTTGAAAGTGTCAGAAAAATATAATTTACCGCCTCGAGCCCGGATTGTTCGTGACGTCACTGTCAAGGATTGTCGGCCGCGTTACCGGGAGCTTGTGAAGTTTTAAAAGCAAATGCTTTTTACTAAGGGGTTTAGTACGAAGCAAGAGGTCGTGGGTTCGAATCCCGGTACGGGCATTTATTTTGTAGCACGAATATTTGTTCCTGAGTCACGAATTTTTTACTGTTTAGTATTTATTTATCTGTATTAGTTTGGGACTAGGTTGTGTAGGATTGTCCGCAAATATTTATACTAGGTACTGTTGTAAGAATTTTTGACAAGTAAATGTATAGTTGCGGTGATTACCCTCTCTCTACACACACACTTACAAACTTTACCTCTTCATAAATATCAGTCGATTAAATACAAATTAACACACACCAGTGCCGGCGCGGGAAAATGTTCGATGGGCAACCCGGAACAAAAAAAGTTAGGAGAGATTTTAGAGTATATACCTAAATAAAAATGGGTATGGGCGCTCCTCCATTGCTAGGTAGTTAGTTTACCCATAAAGACACATAGTATGTTAAATGGGGTCCCTTTGTTTCCCATAAACTTATTGTTCCGAATTTCGATAGTCAGAAATTGATATCCATATAATTTATAGACATAAACATCAATAGTCATAATCTTTGTTAAGTATAAAGTTTTGTAGTTCTAACATTAATGACCCATAATATTAAGTATTATAATCACAAAAGTCAGAAATTGATGTCCATAACGATCAAAGGTCTATCGATAATTATTCATAAATATTCTAAGGCATATATTTCAATGTACTAATGATTGTTATTCATATCGCTTTAATGCCTAAAGTGAATTACGTCTAAGAGACCAAATCTATAACATCCAAAGTCATATAGATAATTACTCAGAAACATTTCTAGGCATACATTTGAAAGGGGTACTATTGGTACTACTGCGCGGTGGGTTTATGGCTGTTTCGTAAAGAATACGTTTAAATAAGCATGTTTTATTAGAAAAAAAATATCTGAAATTAAAAATGGCCAAGATATTGGACTTCTAAGGCAGGTCGGTGTAGGTACGACGACGAGCGAAGCGAGGAGGAGTGTTAGTTGTACCGTGACCCTAAGCGCGCGAGCCGAGCGAGCGAAGCGAGCGTGCCGCGGCAGCGGCCGGCGAAGCGCCAGAACCAATAATGACACAACATCCCTCGAAATGTTGACAAGTTTATATTTTTCGTAACTTTCGAGTCAAATATTTCGGCCATTTTTGATTTTGGAGAAAAAAGTTTCAAAACAAAACATACTTATTTTAACGTATTCTGACCACTAAACAAAACAGTGAGCGGAATAAATATCTTTCAATCGCATAACTCTTAATTTTTGCCCAAGTGCCCACATTAATTATATTGAATGTGTATGTGGGTATGTTATAAAGCAGTCTGGAAGAACGCGTTCAGTAACGTTCGGTAGTAAAAAAAATATGTATTTTATTATTTTTCTGGGAGTGTGTTTATGGGCTTTAACATTATGAAGAGTTGTCACCACTGTGAAATTGAATGATATGACTGACTAATCAGATGACTACCAATCATTATGATTTGCGAAAAAATACCTTACAACAATTATTACAAAATAGATTATTGCCTGTAACATTATTTAATTGCATACCACCGGGACATCGAACGTTATGGCTAACCAATTTTATGACTAACAATAATGATGACCAGCAAAAATCGGAACTCCAATGTATATTGTTACATTTTATGACTTTCGACAATATGACTAGAAAAAAATATGGTGGAAAACGTTATGGACTGTAAAAATCGGATCTTAAATTTTATGGGAAACAATAGAGACCCATGTTAAATTGCTGTTTTGTAACAGTATAAAAGTCTTAAGAAATAGAACCCAGGTCGATACATAGAAATAATACAGTTCCTGGCGGAAATTGAAAAAGAAGTATTTCCTGTTTTGTAGCCTCGGTGACCTCGAAATGGAAATTACAATACTTTTTATGAGTTCTCGCATTTTTATAAATCGTATTTTTGCTGGTCGAGTAAATCTTATTACCAAACCTATAGGTACGGTATTAGGCAGGTGGGTATTTTTATATTCTCTAGAACTTGTCAAGAACAATTACACACACTTTGTGAAAATTTTTACTGTCTCTATCATGCGATTATTTATAATTTACTTTATTCTGTACTCCAACAAGCCACGTCAACATTTCCATATTTCCTTTCCACTTTTTGACAAGCTTTCGGACGGCAAATGAAGGCCGATAATGTTTGAGGAGTTTCGTCGATTTCTTCACGATCTCAGAATCATCCTTGGCGTCTCATTAGTTGCTGTTTCAAGGGAATCATATAATAATCTGTGGCGTACATTTAAAGTTTTAAGTACATCATTGAGGACACACAATAAAACTTATAAAAAATTAATAAAATAAAAACTCAATTGAAAACCTCCACGTTTTTGAAGTCTGTTGAAATGGATTTTGATGAAACATTCAGTACGAGCAGTCATCAATCAGAGTACCATATAAAGCAAACAAGTTAAGTACCTACCTTTATAAAATTCTATGAGCATTACATTATGTACACATAATAAAAGCAAAAAATTAAAACTATAAAGAGTTCTGTCCAAAGGTTCTGCATTTATTGAATTGTATTGAGTTATATATACTTAAACACCGCAATTCCAGAGACTTCAACCAAAAACTCCAGAGAGTCATGATATTACAATGTACTTTTTAAATATTCTTTAATTATTAATGACTTTAACTCGACTGTTATAAATTTTTAGCCCAACAAATTACGTGCAAAAGTGTACATTTAAAGACTACATACATAATGGACTTGTATCTAAAGATTTGTTCATATTCACTACACACTAGCTTCACCCGTGACTCCGTCCGCGTGGAACTCTTTTACGTCTAACGTAGTTCCATACAAACTTTCCCCTTAGGGGATGATTTCCGGGATAAACTATCCTATGTCCTTACCCGGGATTCAAACTATCTCCATACCAAATTTCATCTAAATATGAAAATAATCATAAAGCGTGAAGAGGTGACAGACAGTCACACTTTCGCATTAATAATATTAGTATGGATTTCAACTCTAGCAAAACAATCTCTAAAATAATTCGAGTAGAAACCTAAGATCACAGGAAAACTAACGATGTTAGAAACATTTTTTTTTTTTTTTTTTTATTCCATATTTAAAAAATTGCGACTTAAATATATCCCTAGTAAAATATGTCCCACTGATAGTTTTCCTAAGTGGTACTCGCCGGCTTTAAAAAAAGCTATCAAAGAGAAATTTAAATATTTAAAGAAATTTCGTATATATGGCAATATATCTGATTCCAACTCTTTTAATATTCAAAGGGACAGGGTCAAAAAACTTGAACAGTCATGCTTTAAATCATATATTCGCAGCCTTGAAAACAATATCGTTAAAGACCCGAAGCAGTTTTGGTCCTACATCAAGTCACGCTCTGTATCACATGGTGTACCGAGTTGTCTGAAGTATGACGAAAGATTGGTCAATACAGGCGCCGATATATGTGAGGCTTTCTCTAACTATTTCTATACAACTTTTTCTGCGCCTAGTACTGACCTAGTGGTGCCGGTCAACCCTACGACTAGTTCAATTACGCATATATGTAATATACAAGTTAACTCGGATGCTCTCATCAAGTTACTGTTAAGACTAAATCCGTCCAAAACAGCTGGACCTGATGATATGCCGGCTCAATTTTTGATTAATTGCGCGAAAACTATTGTGGTACCAATATCCCTACTGTTTAAGCGCTCTTTTGCTGAATGTCATGTCCCTTCGATTTGGAAATCAGCCTACATTACACCCGTCCATAAGAAAGGCCCAAAAACTGAAGTAACTAACTATAGGCCAATTTCAAAACTTTGCATACTTGCAAAGTTTTGAAAAAGTAGTTCATGCTTAATTATATGCGGCAATTAAGAATTATTTTAGTCCTTTCCAGCATGGTTTCCTGCGTTGTAAGTCTACCGTTTCGAATTTGATACTCCTTAACGATTATGTAACTAAAGCCATGTCCGAAGGTAGCCAAGTGGATGTAGTGTACACTGATTACAGTAAGGCATTCGATAGAATTGACCATAAATTACTTATTCTAAAATTAAATAACATGGGTATTCACGGTGATCTATTGCGATGGTTCGCATCTTATATTGATAACAGGTCGCAAGCTGTTGTCATTAACAACTATATGTCTGGTTGGGTAACCGTTCCCAGCGGCGTCCCCCAAGGATTGTTGATCGTCGACCGTTGCTCTTCAATGTATTTGTTAATGACATCAGTGATTGTTTCCACTCTTCCAAATTGCTATGTTTTGCTGACGACATGAAGATTTTTATTAAAGTGAATTCATTAGATGACTCTGCCCTTCTACAAGATGACCTTACGCGTCTTGCTGCATATTGCCAGAACAATAAATTAGACCTTAATATATCTAAATGCTATACTCTAACCTTCACAAGACAACGTAGTATAATACCGACCACCTACAAGATTAATGATGATGTGCTCTTATCTGTGTCGTGCATGAGGGACCTGGGTGTAACCCATGATTCTAAGCTTTTATTCGAAACTCATGTTGATAATATAGTGGATTTATTATGCGCAGTTCCTTACATTTTACCCAAATTAAAACTATTAAAGTTCTTTATTGTACATATGTCCGAAGCAAACTTGAATATGCATCTCAAATCTGGAACCCCTCTTACAATATCTATATTAATAGATTAGAACGTATACAGAAAAAAATTATAAAATACCTCTGCTTTAAGCTGAAAACCCCTTACAACTCATCTAATTACGAAAATATTTGTAAAAAACATCACCTCATTCCACTAGATAAACGTCGTCAGATTGCAGATATTAATTATTTACTTACGAGTAGTATCTTAAATGGTAACATTGATTGTCCGGAATTACTAGCTAAGCTCTCCTTCAATACTCCATCTAGGTCCAAAAGATACTTCCCTCCCCTCTCAATTCCATTTACATCACGTAACTATAGAAAAAATAGCTTTTTATTACGAGCTGGTAAAAGCCTAAATGAACTAACGAAGAAGCGGGATATTGACGTTTTCAATAGCAACATCACAACTATAAGACGGATTTTAACAGACGAGTTCTTCAAGTGAGTGAGTCGCATGTGACAGCATGTTACTGTAACGGTTTATGTACATATCACTTAATAATTAATAAGCTCTGTTCCTTACATAGGTATTCATTTGTATGCTTGTGGGTAACACGTTGTAAAATTTAGTGCTAACCACCAATTGTTTGTTAACCTGTTGCTACTGGTGGGAACCTCTAATTGGCTCTTTGTTACTTAATTGATATAACTTGCTTATATTATTACTTTGAATTGTTAGCTGTTGGCTCTCCGAAAATAAATAAATAAATAAATAAATAAACATCTTCAGACACCAAATAACGAAACCAATCTCAAATATTTGTTTCGGAAAAACTTCTCTAAAACTGAAAGCACTGAATTGAAAAAAAGGTCAAGGGAGCAAAGTTGTTGGGATAGTGCGGGTTCCGATTGCCTTATAGGTACTGTAATCGACAGAGCGAGCGAAGCGAACGAAGTTCTATTCTTCAGCTTAGGCCGGAAATCGTTTGCCCGCTGTCCCGATGTTCTTCTCTACGTTTCGCATTTCTCAACCGATTCTCGTGAAATTTTGTGAGCCAAATTGTGTGAAAAAAAAATATTTAGATAAAAGTGAGTTCTACAGCACACAGAGCCACTAGTTTTATGAACAGGTAAAGTTTGTTAGTTTGTAACATTGTGACGATGTGGTTTTTTAAAATAGTATACGTATAAGTAGTAATATCCGGGACTACTAATCCAATTTTAAGAGTTACTTCACCAGCACATCTATCATAGGACGGCCGCGACATACCCTCGATTTTTCTCGCACTATACCTCTTGTTCTAAGTGTTCTAATAAGAGAGAGACGGATAGTGCGAGAAAAATCGAGAGAGCTGGTGTGCCGTCGCGTGATAGCCGTGCAGTATATATATTGAATGGACATATTTTACCCCGCGCCTTTGCTTACGTGCGTTCTGTAGAATACATGGACGGAGCGGCGCGGGTTAGCTATTATAATTATACTAATTTTATCGCGATTTCACGCATTATTTAGTGGGACGTATATAGGCTGATTTATTAATATATATTATTTTATAGTGCTACGGTAGCCTAGTGGTTCAGGCATGCGGCTGTCAAGCGGCGGTCGTGGGTTCGAATCCCGGCTCACACCAATGAGTTTTTCGGAACTTATGTACGGAATATTTACCGTTAGCTTTTCGGTGAAGGAAAACATCGCGAGGAAACCGGTCTAGTTCCAATAAGGTCTAGTTTTTCCTCTGGGTTGGAAGTACAGATGGCAGTCGCCTTCGTAAAACTAGTGCCTAAGCCAAATCTTGGTATTAGGTGTCAAAGCGGACCCCGGGCTCCTTAAGGGGCATTACCGGGAATAACGATAGGAGGATGATGATTCTTATTTTTAGCATGGATTTCACGGAACCCCACGGAACGCTCCAAAAGCAAGCAGAAGACAACAGCCGCCTACGCTCATAAAAAATAACGCTTTACTCGGCACAATAAAAAAGCAAGGCAAGAATAATTTTATTAAGCTAGACGTCACGTCTGTCCCGAATGTTATCTTATCTTATCTTTCGAGGAACATCGTGCCCATTATTTCTGATGTATCTGTCCTAATATTATAGAGAGGTAAGTCTGTGAGATTGTTGCTTTGTATACTTATGTGCTGGGGGCTCTAGCTTCTTTTCTCTGATTATAAAATGGAGTTCCTGGATGAACTGGGGCTATTTTATCCTGCGGGTTCGCCTTTGTAGGTGAAACGCAAGGAAATTGCGCGGTCAGCTAATTTCTCTGATAAAGCAATGAGGCTTAATAAAAAATATGCCCCGACGCAAAACTAGGGGTGTTTTAAGTTTGACGTTCTGCGTGTCTGTTTGTGGTATCGTAGCTCCTGAACAAATGGACCGATTTTAATGCGTTTTTTATCCGAAAGCTGACGTGATCGAGATGGTTCTTAGCCACGAACAAAATCGGTTTATCCGCTTTGGAGATATTGAAGTTTGAAATGAAAATATCGGGTGTTTTTCAACTTTTCTAAGTTTTTAATTATTGTGTCATGTTCTAATAGTGAAGTATTTTCGACCACTGTGCCGCGATCCTATATTATTGCAGTCAAATGAAAAGTTACCTCGACGACGTCAGAACAAGTATACATTTTAAACCTTATTAGAAAGGAATAAGGGTGCACAAGTGGAATCATCCATGTCGCCGGCCGCACTAAAGATTTGTGTCACAGAGATAATAAAGTAAATGGAGTATTGTCACGGGTGAAAACTGCCAGTGACTTGGGTACCACCCATGACGAGGTCGTAAGTCAAAAACCGCAGAATCTTTGACACACATCTTGTGACTTCTTGGCCTGTGGTTCGTTTATCTAAATCTGTATTCTATATTCATATTATAATAATTTACTTTAAAAACAAAGTTTTAACCGACTTCAATTTAGTACTCCGCCAAGCCACGAGCACTGCATTTCCTATTTTTTACAATTTACCACATGAACTGATTTCCGATAGCAAATGCGTTGATTACTATAGAAAAAAACCGAATCGCTGTATGTGGGCCGATAATATTTGAGGACTTCCATCGATTCCCCAAGATCATCACCAATGGCACTTCATTAGTTCCTATTTCAACGGAATCTTATCAGAACCTGTGACGTACTTTTGCACTTTTAAGTACATAATTGAGGAATTCGATAAGTCATCTGTGGTCTTCATCATCAATTCCTCGCCACCAAATTTATGATTCCGGATGTAAATACACGAGTTATAACAGAAAATACCAAAATCACTACACGCGTGCCTTATAAAATTGAGGAGTCCCCTCAATTCCTCATGGATCCCATCATCTAACTGAATTTTGAAAAAAATGGGACCCACCTGGAAGTATATACATACGAACAAAAAAAAAATTTTCCGAATCGGTTCATCAATGACGGAGTTCTGAGGTAACAAACATTGAAAAAAAAAAAAAAAAAAAAATATCACCGAATTGAGAACCTCCTCCTTTTTTTTGAAGTCGGTTAAAAAGGAAAACTCTGCGAGATTGTAGCTTTTTATTTAATGGAATGTCTCCGGAAACACTGGTAATTTCAAAATTCTTTCACTTGTGTATACAGTGCGCTTTCAAGATGGACAAAGGCTATGTTTTATCCTGCGGGTTTGTCGCGCTGAACTGTTACTCGCGCCCGCAGGAGCTACCTACCACACCCCTGCACGTGTCCACTGGGTGGTACTAAAGAGTGAACTTTAAAAGCGAAACAAAGTATGCCACACGATTAAATAATTACTTATTACTCAACACCATACCTAAAGAGCAAGTAGTGGTATTATTATAGCTGCGGTGTTCTGTAGAGAGATTATTGTGGCCACATTTTTATTATACTGTGGAACTGGAATTGTTTACCTTTAACGATAGATTTGCGTTTTGAATGCAATTCGGCTAACTCAAAATAATCACAAGGATGAGGTAGTGATAGAGATACTTTTTCAAATATGAGCGAGATGGCATTCCGCTGTGCGCTACCCCTCTTATCAAGATAAGGTTTATAAACGCGCCAATTGAAATAAAATGTATTTAATACACACATTTTACTGTGAGATTTTCACAACAGACATAAAATGTAGAAGCGACATAAACTGCTTTATTTAACGTTTTCCATATGTGAAGGCAATATTTCCAGGATACTTTTATGAGCGCCATTACTTGTTTCGGGATCTTACAATAACCATGTGCGAGACAGGTGTTGAGTTGTTTGATAAAAACGAAGTTTTATGTCTTCACTTCGTATTAACTAATCCACTTAGTTTATAAGTAAGTATACTTTTCAGGGGTGGGTGGCAACTACATTATGTACCCGAATATGTTTCCGTTTGTATGTTTAGTTAAGTGTGTTATTTATATATTTCCTTTAAGTACATGTTATGTAGCCACCAAGATATTTTTTTTAGGTGAATTGAGGTGAGGAGGGATGATGCAGTACTTAAGACATTAAGAGTAAGGTCGGCCCTAGACCAACTATAACTTTGCGCAATATTTTTATCATGCAGGATTCGTAGCCAGAAAGAGAGAGAGAGAGTCAGGTTTGAATTATGATAAGTGTCATGATATTGTGAAAATTGGGCGTACCTAATAGGCGGACCGGTAGATAGAAGCACGGAAATACACATTCTCTGCTCCGGACTACGAATGCACCAAAAAACTACATAGGGCGGCACATCGTGCACCCAGAAGAGGTCAACATATCACCGCCCAAAGAATCTGGAATTTTCTGGAGGCAACAGACGTTAACGGCGAGCTCTTAAAAAAGGGCTGCCAAATAGATCACTTGCTGGTCGAAGCGGGATAGTAAGGCGAATCATCAATAGTAGATAAGCAAGAAAACAATACCAAATTAAAAAGGCGTGGCGACTGCCTTTACTCGATTATCTCCAATTACGAGATAAAATTAAAATAAGATTATTATAATGATTTCAAAATCACAACATTTATTTTTATTATACCTCACTTAATATTTTGAAGTAAAATACACTTCGTTTACGTTCTACACGCGTTCTATGCGCGTTCGTTTTATGTCAGTGGGCACTGACATATAAACCCATACGTTGCATTCCTGCGACGCGATTATAGCACGACAAAAAATTGTAGTGCGCGCCTGGCCTTAGGGTGGCCAATAAACTATCGTGAGTAATCACAAATGATCAACTACGTGTCCGAGTTTAATTGTCAGCTGCTGGAGGCGAGCCAACTTGAACAAGCACTCGCCCGAGCCACTTGACCTTAATGCGATTAGGGGATTGCACTCGTCGACAAATCAGAAAACATTTATAATTTAGAGGCAGTTGAGAAATGGTGAACAAATTATTTTAATTTGAATTATGTAAAAAACTTGAAGATGAGTTCTTAAAAAGTACTCTGCCAAATATCTCTTTTTATTAGTAATCATAATGGAATAAACCCAGAATTATTAATTTGGAATTAAGTGTATAAATTGTCTGAAATCTTATGTATCTGATTTGCATGGATCCATAAGCTATAGGCTTCTTGTCTAGAAAGAGGTTTGCCTATTTGCAGCCATTTAAGCATATAAAAAACGTAGGGTAGGTTTACAACCCCCAACCATACCCAATAAACTTATTTTCTTCAATATAAATACTCTAAAGTAAACCACCACAAAACACTTACGAACTTCTGTGAACGTCCTTATACATCTCTGTGATTTTATAATAATATTTTAATTCTGAAACTCGGAGACCTAATACATCTCTAAGACATACGATTGTATTTTTTTTCTCTTATTGTTTTGACACGTAAACTTTGCGTGTGTGATGTAGTTAATTTTATTATGAATGATGTTCCTAACTCATACTATAGAGTCTATAAATATACATTTTGTCTTTCGCTGAACAAATATTTTTATATTTTAAACAAAGAATAATCACTCCACTGGCACAATGCAAACGTAACCTACTTAACACGCCCAGTTTAAAAATTCCCTTATTTCTCAACTACCTACTGACCCATTTGTTCATTTGCCACCATTTTAGTCATCATCAACATCATCAGCCGAAAGACGTCCACTGCTGGACATATGGCTCCCCCAAGGAGTGCCAAAGTGACCGGTCCTGCGCCACCCGCAACCAGCGAACTCCAGCAACCTTTACCAGGTCATCAGTCCACCTTGTGGGGGGCCTACCCACGCCGCGCCTTCCGGTACGTGGTCGCCACTCGAGAATCTTTTCGCCCCAACGGCCATCGGTTCTACGTGCTATGTGCCCTGCCCACTGCCACTTAAGTTTAGCGATCCGGAGGCCTATGTCGGTTACCTTGGTTCTGCTGCGGATAACCTCATTTCTGATGCGATCACTCAGAGAAACTCCCAACATGGCCCTCTCCATTGCCGATTGGGTGACTTTGAGCCTTCTTATGAGGCCCATAGTAAGCGACCACGTTTCAGTGGCATATGTCATCACTGGCAACACACACTGGTCAAAGACTCGCGTCTCCATTTTAGTCCCTGTATTAAATACTAAGGTTATACATACAAATCCCAATCAAACCAAACGATGTTGTTTTAAGCACGCCCAGGTTAAAAAAACCCTTTTTTCTTGACTACGAGTTGAGAGCTATAAATCCCCCAACGTCAATCAGGGCTATCGGTACAGGTACGGTAACAAAGGCGATTCATTAGGATTCCGCAGTCGCAGCGCCAATGTACGTACACACGCACTAAACTAAAAAACCTAATTAGATTCCAATATACGTCAAAAAAACTACCAAAGATGGCGGAATGTCACAGTTACACATGTCATCATCATTGTGACGTTTCAGGGAAAACCAACCTTTTGGTACAATAATTATGTTAAAATAAAACAATAAAGTTATTTCCACAATATGATAAAGGTCATCCTGATTTTAATCAATGTTGTCTGTGCATTCATCGCCTAACAGGTCTTGGTTTGGTAAGGTTGACGAAGATAAATGCTAGCTTTAGCCGGTGCATTAGTTAACCTAACCAGTTAAAAAGTTTTTGTGTGATTGAGCATACAAGCTTGATACATACAAGCTTACACATTTATAATATTAGTAAGATTTTTTTTAAAACTGATTGGGGACCTGCAATAATAAATAATATTAATGCGGGTTAGGGACTTCAGCTTTACATACACCTTTAATTTTTTTCTCAGATGTACCTATGCAGGTTTCTTCATGATGTTTTCCTTCACCGAAAAGCTAGTTGAGAATATCAAATGATACTTCGTACATAAAGCCCAAAAAAAATCATTGGTATGAGCCAGGATTTCAACCAGAGACCTCTGGATTGCAAATCCAACGTCCGAACCACTAGGCCACAACGGACGGCCAAACGACGGCGGGATCTGTATTATTAATAAATAAAAAGACAACCATTTTAATAACAATATTTATTCTTCAATTTCTGAACAGCTTAGATCATCCTCCTCAGTATTTATAATAAAAGGTTCTACCACATCGTCAATTAAGTTGTCTAAGTTGAACATTTTGTCTTCAATTTTTATAACATGGTCTATGCAAGACTTCCAACGTTCCGCTGTCACCTTCTGCAGACCTTCTTCAAATAACGACTTTACTTCAGCCATTTTATAAGTTTTATTATTTGAGGCCACATGCCCTTTTATTTGAGCCCACACCAACTGGATTGGGTTTAATTCGCAGTGGTAGGGAGGGAGTCTTAAAACTGTAATATTGTGTGTGGCTGCTAGTTCATCAACTGCCAGTTTATCATATTTTGCTTTTGCTTTTTCTACCAATTCCCACAACTCTGTCCTTAACATACTAGCATCGCATTCAATGCCTCTTCCTTGCAACCACTCAATTATTTGGCCCTTGTTCCATCTTTTAATGGGTCCACTTTCTAATTTTCTAGAGTGGTATGGTGCATTGTCTATAACAAGCACAGAGTTCGGTTTCAACCTTGGCAAAATACTAGCCAGCCACTCTTCAAAATGTTTCGCATTCATTTCGTTGTGATAGTCGTCACTATTTTTTTTTGACTCAAACAATAATAGCCCTCCCTCCACAAAACCTTCCTCGCTGCCAATATGACTAATAATTAATCGTCTTCCTTTTCCTGAGGGACCTTTTAGTCCAGTTGTAAGCCCCTCTAAAAAAGCTTGCCGAGATGACAAAACCTGGGGATCTTGCCAAACCTTGTTCTTCATGTGACCTGTAATGACAGGTTGGTAAGTTTATAATCATAATCACTAATCATTTTTCAAAATTAACACCACATTCATATCATATATTTTAAGATGATTAATTTATGATAGGTTTAATTAAATTCTTATAAACATGTCACATGCCATTTTTTCTGATTGGGCATTCAGTTCAATATAGTAAGTACAAATCAATGGCTAGTATCCAAAAAAATTACCTTCATTAAGCCAGGTTTCATCTTGATAATATAATGTTCGTCCTTCTCTGCGATATTGTTTTATTTTGACCAAGTAACGCTTTCTCCATAAAATGATATCTGCTCGGTCAATGAGGCAGCTTTGGCGTTTCCGGCTGGCATACTTGAAATTCAGATGCTTGAGTACCTGTCGCATTGTATTTGCTGACAAATTTGGCAAGTCAGCATCATCATTCACAACTTTTAAAACCTGCAGACAAAGAAATGTTATATTAGCATGGTTTATTCAAGAAAATACTGAAATCAAGTAATATATATATATATATATATATATATATATATATATATATATATATATATATATATATATAATAAATTACATATATATAATACATAATATAATACATAATACACAATTACACACACATAATACATAATACATAATTACATATATATAATTATATATATATAGTAATATATATATAATAAATTACTCACCTTCTGAATGGTTGGTGGCTCATTCCGATGAAAAAATTGATGAACTACACGTCTAATTGCAGCGAAGGTAAACTCATCAAGTTTTTCAATAATGGTTAATTTGGGGCCAGGTTTATTGGGAGGACTAAAGTTTTCATCCGTTTTGTGGTCTTTCATAATCTGCCTGACAGTTCTATCAGATATTCCCAATATTTGAGCCACTTTCATTGCACAGTCCACACGTGACCAATGTTTTCCCGTGGGCCATGTACTGTGGGTATGTTTGTAACAGTTCACGACCATGAATTTCTCCGAGACACTCATATGACTTTTAGGACGCTTTTTTGGTGGAGATATAGGATCATTCTCTTTGCTGTGAGAGGAACCTGGTACAGGCTCCATTTTACTTGCGATAAAGCAAAACCCACGAGCAAAACACAAACTTGAAACAATAACGAAATGAAACAACAAAAACTTAACGGAAAACAAAAACTTAACAATGGAAATCACCACGGGGCGAACACAGAATACAGAAAACATTCGAGCTATCCAAACGTCAGATGTCGAATGAAGTGACAATAGATGTTATGGCCGCCACAGAACCACCATGCCCACCATAAAGGCTACCACACATGATCAGTTGTCAAGTTTTGAAGACGTACGTAAAAATATGATTGATTTTTTTTCTTAAAAATGTAATCGCACATAATGAGAATAATAATTGGTACCAAATGTTATTAAACCCTGAGTTATTGCCATTGTAATTTAAACTTTTCTCCTATAAAACAATTTAACTAAATATCTTTTTTTGCGACGAGTATTTAAATAAGATTGTTTATTTAAGAAGGAAAATTAAATGTTGCCTTTAATATTATAAATAAAATAAACAGCTACCTATAACATTTACAGAAGTGAAAATTTACCGATCCACTAATATGTCATTTTAATGGCAACACTTTTTTGACGTATGTTGGAATCTAATTAGGTTTTAGAGTTTAGAGTGGAATGTACCGAGCCTCGTTTACAAGTGCGAGTGAGTTACTAAACTAGGATTTTATAAAAATGCCGGAGGCCAGATGCCAGATCAAACTCAGTACAGTTTTTGTCATGACCTACTAACCGAAATGAGGTCTATCGAATCTTTATAAAACCGTATAATAGGTCAAGTCGCACAAAAAATCTAAATTGAATATATATACCTGGGTAAAAATAGAGCTTACGCTAAATCTTGGGATCAGGTTCGGTTAGGTTTTAAGATACATAGAACCGAGAAAACGCTAGGGGAATGATAGTGGTGTACTAAAAATGTACACCGTTGACAGAGAATTCAAGAGGCGACGCTAAATCGTTTGTGCAGGTACTCGCATTTCGTGTGCAGATTGTTTGAAATCCGGCAATGGACATACGATACTTTTTATCCTACAAGGGTGTAAAATGGGAAGTGAAAGTTTCTATGAAAGGGCGAATTACTATGCCCGAGGTAATCTAAAAGCAAAGATTCTTCGCAATTAACGAGACTATGCGGACTAAATCGCGTGCAAAAGCACACAAAAAATTACATAATATTCCCACTGTCATTCACGTCCTGTTGCTTTTGTTACTGCCAATCGCACGCTATAGTCTATTTTTTTTATTCCGTAGACTAAAATGCCAACCACAAATGTCAAACGTAGAAATAATGTGACCAGCTATATACAAACAGTGCTGATCTTTGATATCGGTTTGTGACTAACCGATAAAATGTTGAATTAATTTTAGATTCAAAATAAACAATAAATAAAATCTACTCACAAAATGATACGAAATAAACAATAAATAATATTTACTCACTACTAATGTACTCAAACATTTAAAATTACATTGCCGTATCGCCGACCTGACGCGACGCCATTTTAGTTTACGTATTTGGCATTCGTAAGTTTAGTAGTATATAGTATCGGATGTTTTCAGTGCGTATTCTCTCGTTTTTAGCACGCCACGGATTATCCATTCATTGTGTTACAGACGCTTCATCAACAAATATAAGTACCTATCCCAATCGTTTATTTTCGGTTAGTACCGGTTGTAGCACATCACTATTTATAAAACGTAAATAACTAGCAATACATTAAATGTCATTTTAGTCTACGGAATAAAAAAATAGACATAATAATATTTGATATTCCTATAACTGTCAAGTCGAGTGGACTAACGGTTAGGCCATTGATAGGCACCGTGGACAAGTTCTTAGTATAGCAACAGACTCGCATATGGAATTAGTTTTCTGTATATTTGCATTCGAGAAAGTCGCTTGAAAGCAATGGGTATGATGGAATGAGAGTGTATTCAGAATATCTAGAGTTTGTTATAGCTCCGTATTCTAAGTAAGTATTTTCTATCAATTATTTAGCTTTCTATGCTCATGGCGTCCACCTTATAAAAAAGTCAGAAATTTAGACCCTAAATTTGAATGATTGTACGTTATAAACTCGAATAAAATAAATAAATACGAGTTGAAAAGTTTTAAAAAAGGTCTAAATTCCATTGAAATCGAATGATAATTTCATTCACATTCACAATTAAATTACATCAAGCCAATACTTGACATAACAGCTTCAAGTGGACACTTTTTGTAGTTACCCGATTTAGCGACGTTTTCCGTTCCCACGCTTTTTAAACTTTATCTAACTCGCCCAAGTACTTACCTATAGCAAACCGATCTTAAATCAGTTCACAATTCCAAAGCAGTTCGAGATTTATGTGCATCAGCCGCGTCTGGAGTTTCCGATGGTAGTTACCAGGATTGTCATCACTGTAGCCTATAGACGCTTGCAGCCAACACAAGCTTGCTGCCAAATGAAATGAAATGAAATGAATTTCAATTTCATTTCAACCCTTTTAGAAACGAATACGACCTACGTCGATGGACCCAAGAAAATTGATTATTACTCAGAGCAATGACGCGTTGTTGCAGGGTCCCAGACCAAATCACAAACGCTAGCCATCCCTCGGTCTATGAAACTACGCGTCATTGCTTTTACTGTATATATTGTGGGTAACACCGCATGTGCCGCTCTGGCTTTCTACAGCGGCACATGCGGTACTACCCACACCACACCAACGACCACAAAATATAACATAAAACATTTTATATTACACTTTTAAATGCGGCAATGAATATATATTTGTTGGTCATCTGTGTGGTAGAAAGGGATACCACAGATTCAAAATCTTATTCTATTCTATTCTTAACATAGTTTTTATTACACTGAGATGAGAATCTTTTGTATTGATACGTAAGTATTAAACGACCGAGCAAAGCGAAGCGAAGCTGGCAATCATCTTTCGTATGTCCGGCTGGCCGGCTGTTCTCCTCTTCAGGTCGCATTTCTCAACCAATTCTCGTCAAATTTTATGCGCAGTTTTTTTTAGTTAATTCAGTTTTTGAAGTTTTTGGCAAAATAAATTTTTTTAAACACCCTTTGAGGTTTACAGGTCACAGAAACCACTAAATTATACGTAGCTAACATGTCAGTCTGAGTACGAACAACACATTGTTGTTTATTGTTTATTGTATTAAAAAGTACATCTGAAACTTACAGCTAACCGCCAAAGCGGTACAGATCTTAAATTAAAACATATTATAAAATAAAACATAACATGGCATGCATGAGTAGTTACTCACAGATTAGTCGGATAAGGATTGTTCAATAAAAACCTTGCATTCCTGCAACAAGCAGGCCAATCTGGTTGTGAAAAGGTCACAGTGTATCCAGCACGGAGTTGAGGTGCGAGAGTGAGCTCGGGAGCGGCGCGTGTTGCAGGAGGTCGGTGCGCGCACATGCACATAATATCGCGAAATAAGTGTTAGCTTCACCTACAACTTGATTTTCAGCTAAACGCCAAAACTTTCTCCACCGCAAGCCAAATTGCGCGTTAAAAGATTCCACCCCGGAGCGATACGTTACTAGAATCCTAATTAACCCGAACTTTACCCTATTGTGGCTCCAAACCCTTCGGCTGATACATTGCAAATTGGAATGAAAGGAATGTTTCGGTCGCTTAGGCACGAATAAATTATACCTTTGACCACTGACGTTTAAATAGATAGATCACGTAAACGCACCTACTTCGGATGCGGCGGTCAATTACAGTATAATTCATATGTTCGTGGTTGAATAGAATTTTCTTTCATTTAATGTGTCTTCATGTGTAATTAATATTATTATTATCAATATTATCAATTATATCAAATCATTAGGTTAATTTTACCTAGCTACTATGTAAAATTCCACAAGTACCTTTATATAAGTTAAAAACACTAATTTAATGTGTAGAATAGTTAAATTGTTGTGTTGTTATTATAATATACCTAGTAATAACCTAATTCCAGAATGAAAGAAAATTGCAGTGCCCTAGCAGGGTATCATGTACCTACTTATTATAATTTTGACATCCATTGTATAATGAACATAATTATTGCAATAAACGAATTTAATTGAAAAAAATATATGAATCGGAAAAAGTCGAAAAAAATAAGGTGATAGTTGTATAAGACGCCTATCTTATGGTGTTGTACTATTAAAATAATGACATCACCGTTTTCACTCAGAAAATTTAAATCAATGCATTCTACATATTGTCTAGCCGTAATTGAAATCGGAATGGAATTGCTAATTTTGCCACATACCAACGTCAAATAATAGGCTTATGAATTATAGTTGAAATTGTTTTAACGGTGCTGATTTACTTACAAACGATTTGGGCCAAACCTATCGCGCTCGAATACAAATCGCGATGCATGCGGTGTGTACTTAAATATATGTCTGTGACCATTCCCTTAACCAACGAACAACTAACCGAACGGGGAATTGAATCTGGCTCCGATCGTACGTGGGTTATGGAAATAGATTCGTGCGTAAAATATTTGATGTGCTAAACTTTTTTTAGTATTTATGAGCTAACATGAAATGAATATTTGAAAACCGCAAAAATGCCGATCCACGTTGCATTGGATGCATTTTTTTTAATGTTGGCAATATTATGATTTAAAAGTGCTGTTTGTATTCAACAATAAAAACAAGGGACACTAACATAGTATGTAAAAAAATGTCGGTGTAAATACTACACGATTTGAAGGCGCTGCCAATCAATTCTCTATCGTTTTTTAATACTGCAAAAATCTTTAAAGCACTGCACGCCTAATATGGAAAAAATCTGATAAATATTGATTATTTTTTTGTTTTAATTACTATGATGCAAGTTAATGATATAATCTGTTTTACATTACTTAACAATTTTTTGCCAGCAAAAACATTAGGTACTCTCTCTATTAAGCAAGTACGCACATATATTTCATTCAAAAATATACTAAAGTCATAAAAAAACATATTTATATTCCTTTGTTTCCAAAGCGTGTTTTTGTTAAGATACTTTGAAATTAAAAAGGCGTAACCCAGGTAATAAAACCCATAAAGTGTGAACTTGGGCAAAATAACGGTAAAGGGATGAGGCCGCTGCAATTTTATTTATTGTCTTGACCCTTGTTCGGTTAGCTTAAGCATCGGGCCACAGAATGCGCGATTTTACTAAATATCAGTTTTTTTTAACTAAAAGTTAAGTGCGTCTTCGATGGTACTAAACTTAGTACCATCGAAGACGCACTTAACACTTTCGCAACCAACAACACGCCTAGCGGGCGCCTACGCCGTAGCCGCTTTCCGCTCCATGCGAGGAAAACCACAGGATCGGCTACGAGCGTAGCGCGTAGCGATTCTTGGTAGCGAAAGCGTTAACTAGCCATTTGGTTGGCAAGGTTGATAGATGGTCAGTTAAGTGTGTTACTGTTTGTGCTTCTAGTAGTTTAATTTTCTTTGTGTGAATTAACATGGACCTATATTTTGCCGGAACAACGTTAAGTACAACTTTTTCGAAAAAAAATATTCGAATATTATTTGTTGCAGAATCTAGTTCCTATAAGTCGTTGGAAAGAGACCGATTTCGACTAACCCGCCAGACTAAGAAGTCTTAACATTTTCTTGCATTCTATATGCTTATCAGCCTGGACCATATACGTACATCCTACGGGCTTTCTCCTTTCTATTCACGAACGACGAATCTTCTTCAAATGAAATATAATAATAAATACCGAAAAATGTCCCTTGTTAACACAATATACAAATAGTTGGACTTGCGGAGAACCCATGCTCTGGGGTTAAATTCGCTCGCTCTCCGCGCATTTCGTGGCCCCTCGCCGCGTGCACTTCAAACTAAATCAGGCTGCTAAAGCACCGCAACTTGCGATAAACTCACGGCAAAAAGTTCGCAATCTTCGTGGTGGAGTTCAAGCCTTTTTTAATTACGCTTTAATCTGTAGGTCTTGCAGGTGAATAACTATCTACCACCCAACCTCCTAAATAAAAGACGACTATGCATGGTCCAGAAGTAAACTCATCCATTTCTTATGAACCGTTTAGCGAGTAACACAATAAAAATAAAAGGCATGTATTTAACGCGGCGACAAATTAATCTGGTTTAGGGATTTATAAAAAATTAAAGGAGGTAGCAAAAATAATAAGTTGGCGACTAATTGCGGAGACTAGTATAAAGTAAAAAGTAGCAGCTAACAGGGACCCGCCCACCCCTTCCCAGAAAAAAGCCTTTGAACGGGTTAGTCGTTCGTTTAATAGCCATAATCACTTGCTGTCCTTTATTGATTGAAAACTCATTCATTTAACTTAGCCGTATGAAGGGGTTTCCCTTACGGGGCGCTACCGCTACTGATAAAAAAAACCCTTTCGAAAGGCTTTTTAAGCGCTTTTTAAAGGGTTGAAGCGCTTCCTCGTGTTGAATACCCATTCATTGTGCTTTAGAAGCCAAATGAATGGGTATTGAGGAGCATCGGCTTTGGTAAGCAAACCCTTTCAAAAACCCTTTGAAGGGGATACCTTATTGGAGCGCTTTAATAGCCAAATGAATGGGTTTTGAGGAGCATCGGCTTTGGTAAGCAAAGCATTACGAAAAACCCTTTCAAAAACCCTCGAAGGGGATACCGGGCGGGTCCCTGGCAGCTAAGTAATCAATTTTCGGCTTTGTTTCAATATAAACTAGCATCGAGTTATTGTTTTGGCGACTGAATTAACTGAATTGAGCGGAAACATGACAGCGGATAAAAAGTTGAAAATGGCCTACTCTAATTGTTCAATGGATTGCATATAAAATAAATCAAGATCATAAAAAAAAAACAAGTTTTCTGCTCTTTTATAAAAAAAATAACCAAGAAGACGAAAGCGGCAGCAAAGCTGCCGCTTCCGTCTTCTAACCTATCCGTGATCCGAGTCGGTTAGTCGCCAAGTCATTATTTATAGTACCTCGCCTATGATTTCAGTAATCTTGTTTATTATTCCTGCTACCTACCTTAAAGTAGCTGCCATTATTTGAATTTTAAAATATCCTTAATTTAAAGCTCATTTAATATAAATGATTGCCAAAATATTTAATCGCTGACAAGTTATTATTTTAGTTGCAAATAGTTTGCTGCTCTTTAATTTTTCTGTCGCCGCGAAAATAATAAGCCAAAGTAAAATTGTGTAACTAATCATAATGCCTGTCATAGATACAGCCGAAATAAGTAGTAACTAAGCGTGTAATATTCGAGTTAATTTGGACCAAAATTGGCAGGATATCATAATTTGCTCTAGTGCCGTCCATTTGGTTCTTGTTCGGGTGATAAATAGATACACGGATATTAGGTAGGTACTCAGATGTATGACTTCCGCCCGCGACTTCGTCTGCGTGAACCCGGGATAAAAAGTACCCTTTATTTTAATCCACGCTATAATCTATCTTCGTGCTAAATTTCATCCAAATCGGTTGAGCCGTTTAAGCCTGATGGAGTAACAAACATCTGAACATCCAAACTTTTGCATTTAAGTATTAGGATGTTAAATTGATAATCTCATTGAATGCCCGGTGAAGCATCTAAGATTGAAAATATTATCGTAACCGGACAAACCTAATATGAATCTTGGAAATATGACACTATGTTTTCGCGCGTTTGCAAAAATTTAAAAACTTAATCCGCGGCAAGTCTACTTTAACGAACACATTTACGCTTTGATTTCATTACTACTAATTAAAAATAAACACGAACATTTGACACGATAATGTTATGGACAGACGAGTCCGTTCGCTGTCCAGCATTGAACCACGCGGTATTACAGGGCTGTCAAAAATTGATTGGATTATAATAAAAAAAATACAACCGAATTGAGAACCTCCTCCTTTTTTTGAAGTCGGTTAAAAAGTAAACTGATGCAAAAGTTCGTTGAACCGACACGGTTCGGGAGAGCGACTGGCCGCGTATGCCAGAAAGTCACTCGTTCAACGCCAGCTTGGAGCAATATATTTTTTAATATTTTCCATCAATAAAAAAAACATTCTTCCCATTAGAGGATGGTTCAAAGACTATATCTACATCTACACTAATATTATAAAGAGGAAAGATTTGATTGTTTGTTTATTTGTAATGAATAGGCTCCGAAACTACTGGACCGATTTGAAAAAATATTTTACCATTAGAAGCCGACATTATCCCTGATGAAAATAGGCTACTTTTTACTGCGGGAAAATGCTTCATTCCTACGGGAATACGGAAAAATAACCGTGCGAAGCCGTGGCGGGCAGCTCGTGTATATATACCCGTCATGAACTTATAGATACGTTTGTAAAAATTATTTGCTTAAATAATTTCAGCCATTATAATGATATCGGAGCACATTTTTATCAAACTGACAGTGACGATCAGCCATTCGCCGTAGATTTTTTTTTTTATAATAGCCGTATGAATGAGTTCTGTTTAAGTTACGTCTGTTTCTTAGACATTGGCACGGCACTGTTTACATTTTTTAATTATTATTAAAAAAAATATTACCTAGTGTCTGGCCATGATAATTAAAAGGAAAAAAGGCACAACCCTGACGCGTCAGCGACCGCCAATTACGCGCGCGGACGGCCCGCGATCACAGCGGTTTGCGCGCTCCGGATGATGAGCGCAAGTTGCATATCTATGTATCTCATTATACAAGGTGTGGCCTGTGACACAGTCAATTAAATGGTGTTTTTGTATATCAAGTCGATGGAAAACGAGCGTAGGGCTCGTCTGATTATAAGCGCTCTGCCTTTTGACGCTTGCAACTCCAGGGTATGATAATTATTGCAAAATAAAGAATAAACCCTGACGAGTCAGCGACCGGTCTATGCGCTGCTGATGAGCGACAACGACCACCCCTATATCTCTCAACTTTATACAAGGTGCGGCCTGTGACATGGACGAATTAAAAGCTGGTAGGTACTAGGTTTTGGCAGAAAAAACAGGCGTGTGCTTTGTCTAATTCGCTTGTCAGCAACGTTCATTGATATTTGTACCAAAGATTTTAGACAAACTATCATCACACCAACAACGTTAAATTACTATACTACCGTTTTCTGATACACGTAATAGGCCCTAAGGCGCTTTACCTGAAAAACATTAATATGGAAAGCGACACGAAACTTTTCCCCTCAAAACGTTAATGCCTTCATTGCTTTTCATCTATCCAAATTCCAACCTTTTCCGTCCACGTGCGTCATTGACTGCTTACAGTTATTTATTCCCCGTAGCTATTCATAACGCTACCCAACTAGCCTCAGGCAATCCAGTTTACGAGTGAATACCCTCATACTCATCCTCGCACAACTGTGAGTATCCACGTACTCAGAGTTGTGCGAGGTAGCCGAGCAATGTGCGAGCAAAATTGAACATTTCCTCCAGCCAACCAGCCCCAATCATACATACATATATGACATAGGTATAGCTGAGATTATTGCATGTGGCCAACTTTTTATAAAATATCATTTGAATTGGTATGTGTCAGAGCGCTACGAGTATTTTTGGCTACATATGGAGATTGAGCTGTTACGAGTGCTACGGGCATTTTTGGCTAGATATGGTCTTTGAGCTGCTACGAGTGCTACGGGCATTTTTGGCTAAATATGGAGTTTGAGCTGCTACGATTGCTTCGGACATTTTAGGCTTAAAATGGAATTTGAGCTGATACAAGTGCTACGGGTATTATGGAACCCTTTAAATATTGATTTGTCCATTGGCTTACTTCCATGAGCTTGGTTGCCTCTGATTTTTCTGTGTTATTTATATCAGAGAATATGTTATTCGTTTTGTGATACCACGGCGTAGCGACACGAGCGTAGCGTGGTGGTGAGTGCGTTAACGTTGATCAACTACCGCCTGCCGGTTCAATTTAGTTCAATTGAACATTTCTTCATGAATAATACAATGATTGTGTTTGAAGTTTGTACATACACTTGATTATAGAAGTATATACTTTCAAAAATTCAAATTCAAAATTCAAAATTATTTATTACATAAACACAACATTTTAATGATCTACTGTGATGGAGCCGCCCGGTAAGCAAAAAAGCCTGTGTTGGGTGGCGCCGCTCTTCCTTGGATTACATGTTTTATTTTTTATGAATACTAATACTCTAATTAATCCTATGACCATTTTGTTATGTATGTTGTGTGTATTATATATATGTGTGTGTGTGTGTGTGTGTGTGTGTGTGTGTGTGTGTGTGTGTGTGTGTGTGTGTGTGTGTGTGTGTGTGTGTGTGTGTGTGTGTGTGTGTGTGTGTGTGTGTGTGTGTGTGTGTGTACTAGAACTAGGATGTACATAATTTTGACAGATATTTAGTAAAAACTAGTTTTTAATCTTTTGGAAATATTTCTTCAATACAGGTTGTGAATCACATAGCTATTGTTAACCTCTATCCACGCAAATAGTGTCACAAAAGGACCCCGCCATTTTCCTCCGTGTCGCGTAATCAATCAATTTCTCGACATGTGCGTAAACTGCCAATGAACTGACCTTTGCATATGGACCGCAGGAACGATTAAGGGTCATCCATTACTCTCTCAAATCACCTGTGAAAATATAGTTGTCAGTCCAAGCGCAGTAAGTCCTGAGTGATCATAACTATAGAAATTAAAGACAAATATACTTGCGACGCACAAAACATGGCTAAGAACCATCTGGTCAGACAAGACTTTCTTTAAAAAAACTGCACTCGAATCAGTTCATCCGTTTTGGAATAACTATGCCACAGACAGATATTCAGACACACATGTTAAACTTACATCGACGGTTAAAAAGACACTTTAAAGAGACATCACCTAATTACTTTTCCTAGAAAGTAAAACAAATGCGATCTTCCGGAAAATTAAGTCTATCAAAATCTTCAGAACCTATTTAAGGGGAAGTCATTTACTGAAGTTAAAACGGGGTCTCATTGGCCGATGACAAAAGGACTTAAACACGGTGGCCCGCCTTTGAGCACTAGCCGGTAATCCACGTGATTGGCGATCATGGACCTTTAAGGAAATCGACTGCGGCAGTACTCGTATTCATAGTCCCGCTTTGGGGGTTATTAGAGGTTTCTGATGATCAACGTCATCAGCCTTTATTCGTCCCACAGCTGGGCTCATGAATGAATGAGTAGTCCCCACGCTGACCCAGTACGGATTGAGGACTTCACATCATCTTTGGATTTATTTTCAGATGCATGCAGCTTTCCTCACGATGTCTTCCTTCACCGAAGAGCTAACGGTAAATCGATGAAGTGAATGAAGAGTATTTCTAATATATTTGCAATAATAATAATTTAAATCACTGTATAACATTGAAATTCTTTTTTATTTTATTTCCCCTGTTAGGCCTGCTGAGCGGCCTGCTACAGATTTGTTAATGGATAACCTCTCTGGGGGCCTTATGGGCCGCCCAGGGGGAATATTGAAATTCTAATTGTTATCTAATTAGCGAATTTCAAATTAATTTGGGGTATTAACTATTACAATTCATATTATTTTTGACATGTAAAATGTTATATTTTATCAATAAATGATTATGAGTATGGGTACGAGTATGAATGTGTTTGGGTTGTCTGGGTGGTTGTGAAGGAATTCCGATCCAATATCAAACCTCCGGATCGCTAAACTTAAGTGGCAGTGGGCGGGGCACATAGCACGTAGAACCGATGGCCTTTGGGGCGGAAAGGTTCTCGAGTGGCGACCACGTACCGGAAGGCGCAGCGTGGGTAGGCCCCCGACAAGGTGGACTGATGACCTGGTTGCGGGAGTCCGCTGGATGCGGGTGGCGCGGGATCGGTCACTTTGGCACTCTTTGGGGGAGGCCTATGTCCAGCAGAGGACGTCTTTCGGCTGATATGATGATCAACAAGGTCTAGTTTTCTTCTGGGCTGGAAGTTCAGTTGGCATTCGCTTTAGAAAATAGTGAAACGTAAAATCTTGGGTCACTTCTGGATAACATTAGCTCAAGATAGGGACGGGTGGCGTACTCGAAGAGGGGCCTATGCTCAGCAGTGGGCGATTACGCGCTGAAAATGATGATGATGAAAATCTTGGGCTCAGGTGCCAAAGCGGACCAGCTCCCTTCAGGCCAAAACCGGGACAATCCGCGGATCTTTTTCGTAAGTTACTAAATACCGAAGCAAATTATCATCGCTCATTAGTTAATAATTATTATATAGGTACAAAAATAGGGGACAAGATTCCACAAATTGAATTAGCCCCATATTAGGTAAGTAATTACGAGTAAAGACTTGTGTTATACTAGACGACGATATGTTTAATATAATATATCAATACTTAAATTTAAATACATACATAGAAAACGTACAGAAAGAAGATGTCTACTAAAAACGATTGAAAAGAGAAGGGGACATATGTTGGGGCACCTGATACGACATGACAATTACATAAAAACTATAATTGAAGGAAAGATAGAAGGAAGGAGAGGCAGGGGAAGACCAAGACGTGTGTTTATGGACCGAGCTAAAGAGAAAGTTAATGTAATGTCGTATCAAGAGCTCAAAACAGTGGCTGAGAGAAGAACGGATTGCTCCACCGACAAGAACCCGGCTCTTAAATTTATGATGATGATGATGATGTAAAAACATACAAGACTCAGAAACTCTGCTTTTCCGGAATTTGAACCAAAGATTCACCTTCGTAGGCAGTGTCTCTGCCCACTACGCTAACCAGTCGTCTTAGGTAATTTATTTTATTAAGATTGGTCACCAATTTCTGTTATCCAACTCCCTTGCAAGGATTGAAAGTAAAGTCTTGCCAACTTAAAATAAGTCTAGCCAACACTATACATTCTGCCCAACCGACCGCTGATTGTCTCACTTTCTTTGAACAATTTCCATTGGAAACGCCAGAGCAGTCTTAAGGCCTTTTTACGAGGTGTAGCCATGTTTGGAAGACAGCGCCTCGTAGGACGATCTTGATGAGTATCCTGGCTTGATTTTCTAGCATCCTGCATTTAAAACTACCTAATGGCTCTGAGACCTGCAGATCTCGCGAGCCTGTCTTAAAAAAACTTATTTTCAATTTAATAAAGTGAGGCGATAAAAAGCTATATAATTAACGAACCTGGACTATAACCACGAAAATCGATTTCAAAATTTAAAATTTGGGTATGTCCATTTCAGTCGCACTCACAATACTTGAGAGACAAGGATGCGTGTATACGAATTTAGAGTTTCGATTTTCGTGGTAGTGGTAGCGAACCCAGCTGCTCACGAACTTTCACCAGAATCGGTTATGAAATGCGACCTGTAGAGAACAGAGGGACAGCGCGACATCGAGAAATGTATGTTCTAGTTTTTAAAGCTCCTTCCGTTAAATTTTAAAGAATCTCAGCTTCATCCGATCGATATAGGTACATACAAAATACTGTTAACACTACTAATAAAAAAATATATGTGTATATACAACTATTACCACTTAGATGGTTGGCAGTCGGCAGTCCTCAACTGTGCACTTCTCCAGAAACTTCCTGCCTCGCACAGCTAATCTGTGGAATGGATTGTCGCCTGCGGTATTCCGGACCGATACGACCTTCAAACCTTCAAGAAAAGAGCGTACACCCATCTTAAAGGCCGGCAACGCACTCACAACACCTCTGGTGTTGCAGGTGTCCATGGGCGGCGGTAATCGCTTACCAGGTGATCCGTCTGCTCGTTTGCCTCCTATCCCATAAAAAAATGAAATAATAACATATCCAGTGTCTAACAGTTTCCTGACGAACCAAGCTGCCCTCACAGCCTCACTCCGGACACACTCCAGCAGTATATGTACATACACATCTTCAACAGTTCCACACTCCTTACAATTTGTGGAGAGGACTATTCTCATCAAAGACGCAAACTTATTTGATGGAATGTGACCGGAACGTAACGACAGAATAGATTATAGTTGACGTAACCTACACGCAGTTTTTAATCGACTTTTGTTATATGGGGCCTGGTCAATTCATGGATAATAAGATAGGTACTTGTGGCTGGATAGTTCTAAACCAAATACCTCTCTCTCTAGAAAAGAGCCGCTGGCTTGCTGTCATCAGTCACCGTCTCTCGGCCAAAAGCGTTGTTGGTTACCTGTAACAGAGGGCACTGTTTAAGATAGTAAATAAATCACGTACACTCGGGAGTCGTTACCGAGACGGATGGAGGCAACTGGCGATTACGGAGGAATTATTGCCATTTAAAACAAACAAAAAAGATAAATAAATCTATAGTTACGGTGCAAATTATTTGACCGCGGAGATCGAAGCGTTGTAGTGTTTCATGTATTTATTTGTTGATAATGTATGCTAATAATAATAAGCTACGGTAGCATAGTAGTGGCATGCGGCTGTCAAGCGGCGGCCACCGGTTCACATCCGGCTTAGATCATTAATGTTTTTAATTTTTCACCTGCTGTTACCTTGCTATTACGTTGCATAAAATTGGTTATCATAATTTTATTTTGCATAACAGCCCTTGGCGGAATCATTATTTCGCAAAATTACTTTTCGCATAAATTTCATTGCATACAGTCATTTCGCATAACTTCCTTAGGCAGAATAGCACATTGGCATAATGACGATTGTAATAATAGTCCTATGATCGAATAATCGTGTCACCGAAATTTGTATCACATAATATTTAGCTGGCATACTGTTATTTGGCACAGCGTTCTTTGGCAGAATCGTACAATGGCATAATGTTTTAATATGTTTGTTGATATTAAAACAAGTTTTCTGCTCTTTTATAAAAAAAATAACCTCGAAGACGGAAGCGGGAGCAAAGCTCCCGCTTTCGTCTTCTAACCTATCCGCGAACCGAGTCAGTTTTGCCAAAGTCCCTGTTCCCTACTGCCTAAGTGATTGTACTCAAACACGACGGTATAATCTGGCACATACAATTATGCAAAAATAAAGTCGGTGATATTAGTTGTATGCTTAAAGAAATTCGGCGGAATATACGTTCTGCTACGTAAATTTCAGCGAAATTAAATTCGGCCATATCACTATTCTGTAACTCAAAATTTTGCCAAATGAGTGTTATGCGACATGATAGTTATGCTAAGTAGGTATATGATGATTATGCTAAAGTATCATGCGGCTAAAAATGTTTCTGCGATAACAGTCGATATTACGGATATTACGGCAGTATACAAGACACAGGCGACATAAGATCTTATCACTTTTGAATTTTGCGAAGCATCATACCCACCCATCACGCATTAACAAGGCTATAGTAACTTTAAAACAAAAGTTCCTCCAATAAAAACCACTTTGACACCAAACATTCGCATTGCCATCACGTCCGTAGTTCCAAGTTCTTGGCTTATGAGACACACCGCAAGTTCACAAATTGTATTATAGTTGGTGGAACTTATAATTATTTTTGTCAAGTTAAATGAGGCTCCGGTGCAAAGAGAGACCTGGGTTTTATTGAAATCGCGTTGGACTTAGGATTTCAATTTGATGGTGTTCACTGTGTTTTGTTGGCTTTTTTCTCCCTGTATTTTATGTTTCCATTGGTCGATATACACACTATAAGTATTTTTACCAATAAAGAATATAATAAATATTCATGACAAGCTGTACACAGATAGAGATCCTATTAATATTTATAAATGCAAAAGTTTGGATGTTTAGATGTCTGTTTACTCAATCAAGAAAGTTTATGCCCTGGATTAAAATATAAGATTTCATTCCGGGTCCATGTAGACGAAGTCGCGAGCGAAATAATAGTATTAAGGTCACAGCTCATTGGAGCATCCGGCACCCGACCTGCACCGCCTCGCCTCGTGCGGTTAGTATTCTTTATATGGATTTGTACGGGCATACGCTCACTGCATCAACTCCGTAATCAGTACATTTATGAGGGGAGGCGGTGCGGGTCGGGCGCCGGGTGGCTCTAATGAGCTGTGACCTTTAAAGAGCGAGAGAAAAACAAAATAGATTTTTAATGCTCAAATTAAAATATGTAACACAAAAATAATGGACACAGTTGGACCCGGTTATTACCTACACTGAGAAATTTAATTTCCGAACGCGATCATAATCACGGTAATATATTACCTACTAGCTAATATTGCGCTTATGATTCTTCTGGAGTCACAAACGTCCATATGCTACGGTGTCTGGTTACCATCAGGCAGGCCGTATGCTTGTTTGCCACCACCGTAGTAATATTAGAAAACATTGACTAAGCTTAGTATTTATATAGTTAAAGTAATTTTTAGGATATTGATTAAAAATTAACCGGTCATACCGATCGGTACATATGTACCGATTTCACTGAAACTTTAAGTACCATAATTTTCCCATCAAATTAATCTAAACAACACCTGGATCCAACAATATTCAAATCAAACAGCAATTGCGAATTCAAACCGGCAAGTTGCCGGTAGAGTTGGATGGCGAGTTGGCGAGTCGGAAACTAGTTGAGAACTTGCATCGTCCTTTATCACGTAATAAGATCATTTGTCTTTTAAAACTCTGGAATGTATAATAAGTATGTAAAGGAAGTTTTAATACTTCAAACTAGGGATTCACTTAAGGGACAAGTGAAATCAGAACATTAAAAAAAACCCAACTCCTTCCGGGGATGTCGGGTAAAAATCTAATTTAGTCTAGGTAGGTATGTTATTATAAACATTGTTTGAATGCCATGCCCTTGCCAGACAAGTAATGAGACACTTTGGTAACGGCTTTCCGCAACCAAAGGAATTCAAGGTGCTTTCGCTGAACTGCATCATCCGGTATGTGGATATGATGGAGCGAGCTTGGGAGTATGCATAAAGGGAAGGGCAAATGCACGATAAGAACCCACTGGGTCGAACAGTATCTGAAAGGGCCCTCATAGATGAGGCTGATGGGGGGGGGGGTGGGGGGAGGTATCTAGAGATAAGATAAGAGTAGCCACCAGATCTGCGGTAGCGGAGCGACGTGCGAAGAAGAGCAATGCTAGCGCTGATCACTCATATCTTTCTATAAATGGGTTTCTCTCGCACACGAAGCATCTTCAAACAGCGCCAATACAACTTAACGACTTTAACACCGCAAGAAGTTAAAAACCCAATTAAATACATTTGTTCCAGTCGAGAACGAACCCGCACTAAGCCGGCTAGCGGGCTAATTGCCCCAACTTTAGATTGCCAGTTCTGAACATTTTATAGTTAGTAATTTAGTTGGTTATTTGATCTTGGCCAGTTTCGACCAACGTGGTAACTTTACTTTGTAATGGCTCCGGTGCTGTTTTGAGTTTTAAGATATATCGCTCCTTTAAGGGGGTACCCGAGGTTTTCATCGATTTTTGACAAGTTTTGAATCGTATCTCCTACTTTTACACTACAGATATAATTTATAAGTCAAACGGCTAACGGTTCTTTAATCTTTTATCTTCATTTTTGTCTATTTTGATGTAGGATTTTGAAAGAAATTAATACTTAATTTTAACTTGTCAAAAAAACACTGATTTCGTATCTTTATTGACGTGAAAGATCTAACATATAGGTACGAAATGTACATACTTGGGTTCGTCTATGACGTCTCTAAAACATTTATTTTAAACTAATTAGCACAAAAGTTATGGCCAGAAAACCAGTTTTTTGGCCTAAGATTGTCTAACTTTGATGCCAAGTATCTCGAAAACTATGAACTTTGAAGTAAATATGGGAAACTATATTGCTTAAAGCCGTTGTTATTAGTATAATAAGCTAAAAAAACATTAGAAAACTAAGGGATTCAGATCGAAGGTTATTGGCGTATGGGAGCCCCTTAAGTGCATAGTGAGGCGTCAGGGACTATGACGAAATTCATATAAAAAGATTTTAACATATTTATATTATTCTACAAGGGTGTAACGCGTTTTTTTTTACCATTATTAAGGACGTTACAACACGGGTTGCACCGGTTAGACCCGGGTAAAACAATATTATAAATATGTGTATAAAACGCGAGAGTTTAAAGCGTTACATAACATTATAAGTGTTAATAGAATGAAAATATATTTATTCTCGAAAAAAGCAATTCAAAACAGTGTCTATGGTTCGTCACTAGGATGTGCCTGTCCCGTGGAAACCAAACAGTTCAGAATAAGTTTTCTTCAATTAGCGATATTTTTTCGATTTCATTATATTTAGGTAGGTATTGACGCCATACTTTTAAATTCAGTTTTTTTTAATAATAAGATAGATACCTACATAAATTCAAAACCAAGTCCCATTAAGGTTTAGTTTCTCCTCTGGATTGGAAAGCCAGATGGAAGTCGCTTCCGCAAAAATTAGTGCTTATGCCAAATTGTTGGGCCCCTACTACATACGGCCCCAGGTTCCTTTTAGAATGCAATCGGAATACTGCTTAGCTGTGAAGAAGTCAGGTAAGGAGTTATGGAAGTAAAATTTAGTTTGAGGTATTAAATAAAAAATATAAATAATATGTTGTGACCGGTGCGATACATTCGCGTCACGAGGTTTCTGAACGCGTCTATTAATTTTGTATTGTTTTTCTTTTTAAATATGAAAAAAAACACAACTATTATTGCCCTCACACTAATCGTAGTACACCTATAGCAAGCTTGATTTATGGATAGGTACAAGACGACGACATACTTAATAGTTAGATATAAATTAAATACATAGCAAACATCCAAGACTCCAAAACATATATTCATGCTTATCACACAAACATTTACCTACCCTCACCGGGATTCGAACCAAGGACCTCTGCGTAGGCAGCGTAACTTTAGCCAACTGTGAGGCTAGTTCGATCTATGTAAGAATTTTCATGAATTATTCATACGTTATACCAAATATTGTCACGACCACTTATTCTAATCTATTCACAGTGCCAAATTGCCAATCACCCAATATTTTTCACCTTTCTTTTCATATTCATACCTACTTGTACAGATAATTCTAAAGGCCTCCACCCACCGGACGCGTGTGCTGCGCGTGTGCTGCGCGTGTGCTGCGCGTGTGCTGCGCGTGTCGGGCGCGTTTGAAGCGGTATATTCACACCGGAAGTGGGCGGTGTGTAGCAACGCGTGTGCTGCGCGTGTGCCGCGCGGGTGCTGGGCTGCAGCTGCGCGGGTGCTGCGCGGGTGCTGCGCGGGTGCTGCGCGGGTGCTGCGCGGGTGCTGCGCGGGTGCTGCGCGGGTTCTGCGCGTGTGCCGTGCGTGTGCCGCGTTCGATGTGTGTTTGAAGTGTAGTTTCAATGCTTTACAACTTGCGCGTGTGCTGCGCAGCACACGCGCCGCGCACGACACGCGTCCGGTGGGTGGAGGCCTTTAAACCGCGCGCTCCGATGGGACTCAAAATCACACACACATTAAACCTGACATATATTACACAGAAACACACGCACACACACAAAACGACAACATCATCAGTATCATCACAAACCGTTTCTTTTGTATATCAAAGTGCGTTTTACAAGATAATCTGCAGAAACTCGGTCGTCCTATTCCCATGGCTTTGCCGTTCAATCCTAACCCTAACCACCTACGTAATAAGACCAAAGGGTGGCTTATGCGTGAATCGCGTGAGTTTTCTGGGACAATGGCGGTCATTAGACGAATTATTTGCACGCAATTTATAAAATGTCGTAAGTGCATATATTTTCTAAAGTATATACGTCGTTTGGAAAATAATAAGCGGTATGGGAAGTAATGAATGGAAGATGTGTTCGGGAAAATGCGACGATCTACTTAGGGTGTGTTTTGGGAAAATCACCCTTATTTGTATGGATTACTCATAATTATACAAAATGAAGAGTCGTGAATAGGATATGTAGTTCAAATAATGCTTCCCACCTCTGGGTCTTAAAAAAACTTGTACGAAATATCATTTAATATTTACAGTAGGTAGTTACAGTAGCTTTTCAGTGAGAGAAAAAATCGTGGGCACACCGTTCTAAACCCAACAAGGTCTTTTCCCTCTGGGTTAAAAGGTCAGATGGCAGTAATTTGCGTTAAACTAGTAAGTCAAATCTTAGCATTATTTTCCAAAGCGGACTTAGTGTGCCTTTCGGGTACAACTGGGTAAAACGCTAGGCATCATGATCACACAGTATATAGAGGAAAATAGAAAACATCCAAGACTCGGGAACACAATATTCACACTCTCCGTCGGAAACAATTAACTACCGGGATTTGTACCCGGGCATCCCGGGATATCAAGCTTCGCAGGAATTGGCATCCCTGTGTTGCATAACCATCACGTTTTCAAAGCTTAAAGCTTCCTATAATTGGATGGCTATCGACAATAAATAGGAAGGTATCAACGAATTTAGATTGTATTAGTAAGATTATGAAAAATAGTATGTCGTCAATGAACAGAGAAAAAATCCTGCCTGACGGTGACCAGACACCGTAGCCTAGACGCTTGCGACTTCACAAGAATCACAAGCACGTTAGCGACTCTGTATTAATTTGAAGATCGTGTGTGATTCGTTGTGTTGACAGCCAGATTCGCAGATAACAGGTCCATGCGTCCTCTCATCAAATCACATACTCGGAAACTCTTATTCACCACCAGGAGCACAACATCAAATACCTACGGAGTAGTCTTCTCCGTCGTTTCACTCTTGACACAGAGGTCGTGGTCATCATTTCAGGTGTTTATAGCAAGTTTCACAACACGCCGCCATTCCTCTCTGACAGTCGCCTTCCATATGCTTGCGTGTAGTGATTAATCTACTGCAGCTTTAATCTGGTCTGTCCATCTCATTGGTGATCTGACTCGCGGTCTGGTGCCCTCGACTTTCCCTGTATCACAAGTCGCTCGATAGCTACGTCTCCTCGACAACAAACATGCAGGAAAAACGTTAGGATACAAGGCTGCACTATTGATGATAGACGCTGCTTGATGCAGAGTTCCTTCAAATCATTGGTGCGAAATTCAGTCCAGTTCAGTTCAGTACAGCGTAGTCTAGTAGTGTTATTATCGTTGTGGTCTCCTGTAACGTGGAGCTACCTCCCCAGTTGGGCGAACTGGTATGTTACTGAACTTAACTTACCTTAACTAAAAGTGCTATCTCGTAATAATTTCCCTAAAGCCCGAACTAAGCGAGATTCAAGATTCAAGATTCAAAGATTTATTTGTCCAACATAGGTAGTTATTAGGTATTACATTTTTCCAGTATCACTATGTGGCGCCTTGCGGCATACAAATATAGTTATATTTTTGTAACATGCTTCTGCATGCAGCATGCTTCACAAATAATTTACATTAGGTAGTCAACATATCACAATATATATATATATAAATACAAATTTAAGTTAAAAGTCCGTTAAAATGAAATATAAAATATGATGTAGTCAGCATTATTAAAAATATAAAGAATAGAGTAATTGGAATTAAGTACATATGTCAGCTAAAAATTGATTAATTGAGTAATAAGCTTTTTTTAATAGAAATTCTTTTAATAGTTTCATATCAACATCATTTTCACCAGTTCCAACAATAGTCTGTGGTAGTTTATTAAAAATCTTGTGGGCCATTCCAATTATGCTTTTTTGCAATAACGCTGTACTACTTGAAATTGCTTTTAATTTATTCTGAAGGCGGGCACTTTTGTATTTACCAAATTGGTTTCGATTTTGGATCACAAAATTTACTATTTCATATATGTACAAACAAGGTAATGTGAGTATTTTTAACCTAATAAAGTGTGGTTTGCATGAGTCACGCTGTTTGATTCCACAGATTGAACGCAGACATTTTTTTTGGGCTTTAAATGCATTTTCCCGATTTGTGGAATTACCCCAAAAAAGGATACCATATCTCAATGTGGATGTAACATATGCGTGGTACGCCATTAGTAAAGATGCCTGATTGGACACTTTTTTAAGATTGTATAAGGCATATGAAAATGAACTAAGTTTTTTACATATAATGTCAATGTGGTTTTTCCACGTCAACTTATTATCTACGCTAAGCCCTAAAAAACGACTAACATTAGTTTCATTTATTCTATGTCCTTTATAAGCTATATTTAAACTAGTTGGCTGCAATTTTTGTCTAAATGTCTGAACAAGAACAAAAAAGACTGAACAGACAAACAGAAGGAACGCGTGGAACCGCGCATACATAATTACTAATATGAAAATGTATGCAGCGTCTCTTGCTTTTGCGTGGTCGCGTTGTGTTCATTGTCATACGGTGTTTGATGGATGACGGAAGAATGGATGGAAAAGGGCAGAGTGGTATGTCATTTCGCTCATATTTGGAGCAGCCAAACTTGGGAAAAGTATTAGTATCAAGACTGGTCCCATGATCACGTCGTATTAGTTTCACATCGGAATGGGAGATAATAATCTGGAAACGAAAGTATCCTACGCCTTCATTTTGGCGAGCGAATAAGTCTGATACAATCTTGTAAATTATTCAAGATCAAAGATCGCAAAAAAGACCGGGTTGCACTCCGGTAGTGCCGGCAGAAGTGAAAACTCAAATTTTCATATGAATATTTCAAACATTGTAACCGTTTTTCGATAAGTCACGTGTCCGTCTTACGAATTTTCAATCTGTTGAATCTTAGGGCCTTCGCCCACGGCGACTTTTAATAGTGATGCAGTCGCGATGCAGTCGCAAATGGCCCAACTTTATATTGCTGGTGTCGCGACGCAGTCGCGCGATTCCAAAAACGCGCGACAGCATCGCTACAAAAAGTCGCCGTGGTCGAAGGCCCTTACGGTCACATGACCCATTTTGCCCATCGCAAAAGTGCACAGCGCCGCTAAAGAAGATTTCACTTCAAAAAAATTTTCGGGAGATGTTCTTCTGTCTCTTAAAGGGAAAGTCTGTGCATTTTTTATACATATACAATTCAGTCTAAAATCTTAAAATAAAAAGAATAAACTTTATCACTGGAAATGTAACATTGCATGCTTAAAGAATAAAACAGTTCAAATAAAAAAAAAAAAACAAAACCTGTACAGTAGAACCAGAAATATAAGTTACATCGACAATATGTGTTTGAGCGCGTCAGGTAAGCTATCCGTAACTGCTTTTCGATGGTGATTTTCCAGTTGGCGTTAGCTATACCTGTGTCCTCAAACGGATATTGTCGATGTAACTTATATTTGTGGTTCTACTGCAGCTCGATATAAAATACATGTCGGATCTGTGACTTCCAACCTTTGGGTCTCTCAGGGTATACTCGTATAAATAAAACAACCATTGGATGCTATTAGCTCAGGCGCACAGACGTGACCACGCTCACCGACAGCTAGCCGGCGACTGACCGGTGCTGTCGGTTCGTGTCAACACAGCTGCTTACCCCCGCGATATATCTGTGGGGGCAGTACGCCACAGGATCGTTGAGCCAGTGCTGTAAGTACGTTATACCGTGACGTGGTTCAACGGGCCCGCGCATATTGGCCCGCTGCACCGCACCACATTTACATTTCATTTCAACTGTTGCCTCTCCAGGTGAGCAAATAACGCGCCATTGTGCCCTTTATAAGATTTACTGAGCTCCGATTACGTGGCTCCGATAGGCGTCTAATGTGACGGTAGCTCAGACGGTGGAGATTAAATGATTAAAACTTCGTCAGCACAATTAAATTTATTTTAAAAAAATATTATGGTCGTGGATGGCCCGTCCGTTTCACTATCGCGGTGCGGTACTCCCCTGGCGCTATTGGCGCTGATGATGCACTGGCTGGTGGCGAACAGATAGGCTCCCACTCTGACGACGGCGAGCGATGAGGGGTCCTCGTAATTTGTCCAGCCGTGAGGGGAAAAGGCGCGCGCCGAAGGGGCCGGTGTTTTTTTATCAAAAAAACGTAGTATCAACGTAGCACCCTGTGAATAAACGGCTCGCATTACAATGTGCTATTTATTGCCGATTATGCCGTCGACGGTGAGCACCCTGGTTTAGCGTAAGCAGGGAAGATACCGATTTTAGTTGGTGAGTGCTCACGATCAGAACGGAGGTACAGGTTTGATAGAAAATTAAAACACGAGAGCGTAAAAGCATGATTTGGCAAGAAACTAACTGTTACTGAGCGCAGAAAGGTACACTACGGTAATATAATGAATATTTGGGCAAGGCAATTTGATGTATGACTAACTAATGAGATTGCTTAAAGCTAACACTGAATGATTGTTTTGTTCAACACTTTACTTACCCGTAACGGGGTGCTCGAACTACATGTAAACACAAACTTGGATCGTAATAAATGTGAGGTTCCACTGCCGCGAAGGGAGAAAGGTTTACTTAAATCACTTATAAGATAGTGCAGACTGTAAAATCCAGGCGCATGAAGACGCGATTTAAATAGGTATGCGAACGCACTGGCAGCGTCCGCCGTCTCGAGTCTCCTAGCAGTGAATGACGCGGGCGCACTCACACATACACAGCGCCGCCTCATTTACCATTATGCCCGCTGTACATAAGGCCGGAGATAAGGAGACCGTTAGAATTATCGCGTGGAACGCCGGCAGTGACTTGAGATTTAATATTTATTTTGTATGGAAATTTTCGACTTTTATTTGTTGCTTTAAATAGTTATATTATTAGTTAGTATATCTTTAATTAATTAGTTTATTATAATTCAGTGATTTAAAACCCCTTTTTTGTATATTTTATATCAGATAGTGAATGAAATAACGAATCAATTGAATCAAGCAATAGATTTATGATTCGATTTTATTTGTAATAAAGTAAATAATAAAATATAATTGTTTAAAGTGTAAAATTGAAATAATTTAGAAATATGTTACTGATTTATGACTTTGGGTAAATAATTAAATAATAATGTTAAATAAATTGTAAAAATGAATATTAAATTAATTAAAATAATTGTAATTATATAGCTTTAAAATAACATTTCATTAAATAATTAATAACATGTAACTATTACGTTACACTAATACTATGATTCTTCTGTACCATATATACCTGACTAGTCAATAGTCCGTTCGGTTGCCATTTTTAGGGTTCCGTAGCCAAATGACAAAAAACGGAACCCTTATAGATTCGTCATGTCTGTCTGCCTGTCTGTCTGTCCGTCCGTATGTCACAGGCATTTTACTCGGAAACTATAAGGTGTATTAGCATAAAATTTTGAGGATAGGTGTATTTTGTTAACCGCTACATAGCTATGTAATGAAATTACAAAAATATTTTTTTAGAGGTGCACTCTATACATAAAACTGAAAGTTAAAAAAAAAACATTGCATGCCCACGTGTGGCAATAGGCCTTTCAAAATAAATATAAGGTTACCAAGCAAATTTTTTGATAAGCGAATAGAGTCGGGGATAATCGCCCTGAAAATCACTAAAATTGTGCCCCCCCCCCCCCCCCCCCTCTAATTTTTGAACCGTGTATTTTAAAAATATGAAAAAAATTATGCAAATAGGGCTTATTAAATTCTATCAGCGAAAATAGTTTTGAACAAGATCGGTTCAAAGGCATTCGAGATATTTCTAAAAAAACCGCCTTCATTAAAGAATAGGACGTAAGTGCCATAAGATTTCAGTAACGATACGACCTTTTTAATAGGAACGGAACCCTTGTTGTGCGTGATCCGACACGCACTTGGCCGCTTTTTTTAGGGTTTCGTAGACAAATAGGATAAAACGAAACCCTTATACTTTTTCATGTCCTGTGAGACCATAAAACATGAAAATAAAAATGCTCGTGTGTCATGTCAAAGTAAATTATTTTGTACAAGATAGATCATTATAGACGGATACGTATAAACGAATCTCAGCTGGCAGATTTGGTGCGCATTTTTAAACACGGAATTTCGTATATAGAACGTATCTAATCTACCTCCTTTTTATATTACATCATTGTGTTAATTGGGCCATTTCTTAAATATGCTGATGATAATGTGCAATTCGCTCGCCGATTAGTCTTGGGGAAAAGCGTTACTTTTCGATCACCGTGACCTTCGTTCCAGTTCCAAAAATATTACTGTGAAATATCACCGTGACTTTGTCACTCCCGTTACTCGTATCACAATATTCACAATAGACGTTCCGCGGTTCCGAACGGTGAAATTATATTTTTATTTAAAGTGACTTTGTTACTGCGGTTACTAACGTCACGGTCACGGTACGGTATGCGTTCAGTTCGGTAATTATATTTTACGTGATTTGTTACTACTGTTACTAATGTCGCGAGCGGAATATTTTTTTAACTTAGAATTTGTCTTGAGTGAGTGAGAGATGAGTACATGATGAGTGACGGAAGTTCTCGGCGATACCGCTAGGAACAGTAGGAACCTAAGTGATATTGTAACGTTGTTCCTCCGTGACAAGTCACAGTGACACTTTTAGATCACTGTGACTTTTTCACCGTGACATTATTTATCACTCGTCTCTATCGCCGATTTAGCGTGGTGGGTAAAGTGACCCATCCCACAATGCCGACTGTCCGGGGTTCAAACCTGGTAAGAGCAAATATTTGTGCGACGAGCCTTTTTGTTTCTGTACTTATATCATGGTAGTGCCAAAAATGCTTAACCGATCCGAATACAATCCTATCAAATAGCTGAATCCCTATCAAAGATTAGTTTTTGACGACCGGTTAGCCTAGTGGGTAATGACGCTGCCTACGAAGCTGGAGGTCCTGGGTTCGAATCCCGGTAAGGGCAAATATTTGTGTGATGAGCATGAATATTTGTTTCTGAGTCATGGATGTTTTCTATGTCTTTAAGTAATTATATCTATTATCTATTATATATATCGTCGTCTAGTACCCTTAACACAAGCCTTATTGAGCTTACTATGGGGCTGGCTAGATTTGTGTAAGATTGTCCCCTTATATTTATAATTATTATTATTTTTAACCAGGCAAAACAAAATATTGAGGCCCCTTTAACGACGCCGTTGCTGAGGAAAAGATATTTAATTTCAGTAGTCACAAAAGAAAATATACAGCTTTAACATAAATAATAAATGGAAGAGATAAGAATAAGACGAGAGATTTCATCGAACCATAAATAATTTTTGAAGAGTTTCAGCCAGAATGTTTTTTGTGAATTGAATATTAGTTACTGTAACAATAATTTTTGCATAGGTACCAAATATGGTTAAACAAGTAAACCTACATCAACGCCTTGTATCTGGTAATGTTTAATGCAAATAAAGTTTATGATTTATGAATTTTATGATTGAAGCATTTTTTTCATATGTACTGCATAGTCAAAATATATTTTTATTCTTATATTATATCGTTTATATCATAGCTCCAGATAAACGTTTACCCCCTTAGGGTGTGATTAACGGGATATAAACTATCCTGTGTCCCTCCCCGGGATTCAACCTATCTCCATACCATTGGTTCAGCGGTTTAAGTGTGAATAGGTAACAGACTAAGCTACGGTAGCCCAGTGGTTCAGGCATGCGGCTGTCAAACGGCGGTCGTGGGTTCGAATCCCGGCTCGTACCAATGAGTTTTTCGGAACTTATAAACGGAATATGATTTCATATTTACCGTTAGCTTTTCGGTGAAGGAAAAAACATCGTGAGGAAACCTGCATACATCTGCGAAGAAATTCAAAGGTGTATGTGAAGTCCCCAATCCGCACTGGGCCAGCGTGGGAACTACTGCCCGTTTCCCTCTCATACATGAGAGGAGGCCTGTGCCCAGCAGTGGGACGTATATAGGCTGATAATGATGAGGTAACAGACAGGCAGACAGACACACTTTCGCATTTATAATATTAGTATGGATTTTACCAAAATGTTGTTAAATTGTGTTTGTAGTTTTTGTGTATCTCAAGTGAGTGCTTGTTTGTGCCTTGATTACCTGAAAAATATGTCACAATCCAATAGAAGTCAGAGGCCAAACAACCAACATTATGAATGTGAAAGTAACTCTGTCTGTTTATATGTTACCTTTTCACGCTTAAACCCCTGAACCGATTTAGCTTAAATTTGGAATGGAGATACTTTCAGACCCCGGGAAGAACATCAGGTAGTTTTTATCCCGAAGATTATCCTCTAAGGAGAAATGGGGGGCGAAAGTTTGTATGGAGGTACACTATAAACGAGTTCCACGCAGACGTAGTCGCAGGCAGAAGCTAGTAATATTTACTGAATGTAGTGTCCTTCGAAATACCAAATGGTGGGTAATCTACTGGAGTATAATGTTTATTTAGTGGCACGAGCTTGGAGTGATGGATCGTCATGGCATCAAAATGACGCCCGGTCAATGTCAGGCCTCGCTCTCGTTAAGGAAAGCCAAATATTTTGTATTCGTCATTACTGGAATTCGTTTTCATAGAAAAACATGGGGTGGGTATTCTAATAGTTTATTTTTCACTGAACTTAAATCCTACTTATATTATAAATGCGAAAGTTTGAATGTTAGTTACTCAATCACGCTTAAACGGCTTATGATGGAATTTTGCACGAAGCCTGGATTTAAATATAGGCTAGTTTTTATTCCGGGTCCACGCAGACAAAGTTTAGAAAAAAGTCAAGCAAGGGATTAAATAATCACAAACTTATAAGTGTCCATAGTTTAAGGTGGCGATCTTTCGCCCCTTTTCCGCAAGACACGCCTTCATATCAAACGATTGTCATTTCCTGACACTCTGGTATCTCGTCACGTTTTATCCCTCTAACAAGCAACATTAAAACGTAGCTTCGTAATTTTTTGAGCTATCTCAATGGGCTTTGCGTCTTTTGGCATATTTTTTGCCTTCCTTCGTTTAGCGTAATAATATATTTTGAGTCTACACCCCTATTGTGAACAGTTCCCAGGTTTAATACCTTTCCCAAGTTAAGTAAGATGTTTTCTCAAAGAACGTGATTTACTGCCTGCGAAGGAGATTTCCGACAATAGGTAGACGAGTTTACTTAGCCCAGCCTTTGTACAGGCTTTGTCGATATATTCTTCAGTTTATTTTGTAAAAGCTCAAGGTCTATTACAAATACTTTGTCTTTACCAACAATACCAACGAATGAAAAGGGATAGATCGAAGCTAATAATATAGCATCGTTTTAACCCTTAGGTGCATATGGTATCAATCACTTTGCTTACGGAATGGCTAATGAACAGTCAACTCTACATCACATTTGAGACTCTTTGTCTAGTTTGTCAAAGTCTATAACTGACATTAATGTCAATACTACTTGTGTTACTTCACTAGTATCATTTCTGATACTGTATGCATTTAAGGGTAATCGATTTTCAAGCAGTCGCTTGTCAAACATTCATAATCATGAATGTCAGTTTTGTTTTTTTTTTTTGAAGTAAGTCAAAATATTTTTATTACATTTTTTATACATTTAAATTATAATATAATTAAATTAATTATAAATTATAAATTATAATTATAATATTTAGTAACATTTCCTCTATAGGGATAAGTTTTCCTTTTAATATGACATGTGTGCCAAGAATTGCGGCGGACAGGGACGAGTGGAAATCCAGGGGGGAGGCCTTTGCCCAGTAGTGGGACACTTCAACAGGCTAGCAAAAAAAAAATGACATTGTATGGTTTTAACCTGTTTCTGTGTATAATAAAGTCCTTCTGTCTTTAGCAGTAGTGTCTCTGTGAGCCGTAGAACACGAGCCTGTCTTTTTTTAACAATAAAACGAATTATTCGACACAAAACATGATATTTGAATGCTAGGATCAGCATTCAAATATCATGTATATGTTCCCAAGATACCAATCTCTAAATATATTTAGCATTATCAGAGGCTCTAGTATAAGTTAAACCGAAACAAAGCGTTACAACCGCGTTCGCGTTTAGCTGTCAAATCCCATACAAAGGATAAAACGCAAACGCGATCGTAAAGTTTTGTTTCGGTAAAACTTATACTAGAGCCTCAGATTTTGCTTCTCGAGAACAATCTTAAGTAAACTTAGTCCGAAAGCCTAAATGTGTAAATTATAATCAAACACAATATCATCTAACTAGTTCCTGAATTCGCGGTGTGAAAACTTATTCAAGGATCCTAGAGATGAATAAATCAGAATAATCCATCGAATTATAATATTTGTTTGAAGAGCTCTTGAAAACGGCTTGTAAGGGATCCAGGGAATTGGATGTGCAAATGTTTCTATGTAAATAATCTCAAAAATTCTGACCCGGGAAATTTTTGATCTCAAATGTTCTACTTTTTCTGCAAAATTCTTTAGTCGCGAAGCCGGGATTTAAATGGAAGGATTGAATTTATAAGATTTAAATGAAGGCCATTGTTTTTTAGCCTTTCAAATACTTCTGTGAAAGCTTTTCAATTTACATTTCTCGAACAGCGTTTAATTATTCAGTTGTTTTTTTATACATATTTGCAGCATTAAAATAGTAACACGTTTGTCGAGAATGGCCTTCTGGAAAGTCTTACGTCCACTGTCGCCTAGTTGGCAGTGATCCTGCCTATAAGCCGGGGGTCCCAGATTCGAACCCCGGGAATTTATTTGTGTGATGAGCACACGAATATGTTTTTTAATTCCTGAGTCATGGATGTTTTCTATGTATTTAAGTATTTATTTATATAATATAAGTATGTGCATCGTCGTCTAGTACCCATAGTACTAAGCTTTGTTTAGTTTGATGGGATTTTGTCGATTTGTTTAAGATTGTCCCCAAAATATTTATTGTCCCCAAATATTTATCTAGTACCTAAAGTACAAGCTTTGCTTGGTTTGGGACAAGGTTGATTTCTGTAAGATTTCCCCCCAATAACACCACCCACACGTACACATACCACACACACATACACTTACACTAAAAAATCATGGCTTACTTACTACGGCTGCGGTTCACCGTTCATTTCCGGGTCTATAAGTAACGATTATGTGTCCCGCAACCATCTGTATTGTAAAACCAGCAATGTACAGCGAATAATCATTGTCAGGTGACAAATGTCAAATCTATGACATAGGGACTAAGGACCAAATGTATTACATCATCCTCCTAGCATTTATCTTGGTTGCGCCCTAAACGAGTCCAGGGTTCGCTTTGACACGTAATCCCAAGATTTGGTATACGCACCAGTTTAATGAAAGCGATTGCCATCTGAATGAGGATGATCTAAATGAGGCTAACCCCAGCAGAACCAAGGTAAGCGATATAGCCCTCCAAATCGCTAAACTTAGTGGCAGGGGGAGGGGCACATAGCACGTAGAACCGATGGCCGTTGAGGCGGAAAGGTTCTCAAGTGGCGACCACGTACCGGAAGGCGCGGCGTGGGTTAGGCCCCCCGCAAGGTGGACTGATGACCTGGTAAAGGTTGCGGGAGTCCGCTGGATGCGGGTGGCGCGGGACCGGTTACTTCGGCACAGGCCTGCGCCACCCTTCCTAAGCCAGTTTCCTCACATGCATCCTTCACCGAAAAGCTAACGGTTAATTTTTCGTAAATAAGTTCCGGAAAACATTGATACGAGCCGGGATTCTAACCCACGACCGCCGCTTGACAGCCGCATGCCTGAAACACTAGGCTGGCGTAGCTTCGGTACCAAAGTATTTGTGACATGAATATTCCAAGCATTCATTTTAAATTTCCTCGTTGACTCGCTAACCACAATTAGATAAAGAAGGGCCGGGCCGACCAAAGAGATATATACAAAAGGTTGGAAGCTTGTAAAAATCCACACGCCCTGCAAAAGGCCCTTAATCCAACGCTCCTAATTAAATAATTAACATTTATATTGCACAGGATCCGCGCCGGGGACAAATTAATTAAACAATAAATAAATAAACCAACGTTATTTTAATTTAACATCAAATACAGCACTTTGATGTAGTAATTAAACACAGGTGGAAAGTGGAGAAATCCTTGGAACCATACTTTAGGAGTTTCCAGGTCTTTGCACTCTTTGCTGGCGTTTGTTCATTCTTCGTAAGTAAAGCGGGAGTTTCCTGAAATACAGGTGAAGACTCAATTATGAAATCAATAGAAAGAAGGCAAAAAATATGCAAACAAAAAATAATGCTACCATCGTAGTATGAAAGATGTGGCCAGAGCCTTAAGACGAAGTCCCCTTAAAGGCCTCCACCCACCGGACGCGTGTCGTGCGCGGCGCGTGTGCTGCGCGGCACACGCGCAAGTTGTAAAGCATTGAAACTACACTTCAAACACACATCGAACGCGGCACACGCGCAGCACCCGCGCGGCACACGCGCAGCACCCGCGCAGCTGCAGCGCAGCACACGCGCAAGTTGTAAAGCATTGAAACTACACTACAAACACACATCGAACGCGGCACACGCGCAGCACCCGCGCAGCTGCAGCGCAGCACACGCGCAGCACACGCGCAGCACACGCGCAGCACACGCGCAGCACACGCGCAGCACACGCGTCCGGTGGGTGGAGGCCTTTAAAGCTGACTTAATGCAATATTGAAATCCTCAAGTTATATTACAACGTAGATACTCGCAACATTGTAGTTTCGTTAACGTAGTCTGATCTCTTATTTTATGAACTACAAAATAAAGCTGCGAATAAAGATTTTACAGACTTCTTAACTTCTATTATTTAGTGTTACTCTGCGTAAAATTGCTTTAATAATACGCTATCACACTATAGAACATAACTAAATATTTTGGATCGGTGATCCAAAAGCTCATTAGAACCACCCGGCGCCCGACCCGCACCGCCTCGCCTCGTACATGTACTAACTACAGAGTTGATGCTGTGAGCGCATGCCCGTACAAATTCATATGAAGAATACTAACTGCTCGAGGCGAGGCAGTGCGGGTCGGGCGCCGGGTAGCTCTAATGAGCTGTGACCTTTAAGCCTCCGAAACGAGAGCACGCCACTTATCCTGATCCTGCGTCTCTTCCTGCCACCTTTGCCATCTTTCAGCTTGAAGGTGACGCAGATCCGCCTGCACGCTATCCCCCCAGCGATACCTGGTCGCAGCCCGGTAGGGCGGCCAGTCGGTCGGCCCAATTACGCTCTCTTGACTGCCCGATCCTCGCCCATTCGCAGTAGATGACCGAACCAGCGAAGTCTGTGGGATTTAGTTTCGCCAATAATGTCGGGCTCGGCCACCAGCCCCGAACATAATGCTGAAAATCTATAAAGGCAACTAGCTTTGTGACTTCCCTGGAGTCGCACGCGCCCATATGCTACGGTGTCTGCTTCCATCAAGCAGGTCATATGGCTTTTTCCTTTAGCGTATTAAAAAAATACTCCTAAATAATATATTAATTAGAATACAGCTTAATTCGGAATACTAATACACGGCTCAATTGATCAAGGATTATACTAAGCCTCAATTAGGGGCTTAGTGCTTATATGCGGACGGGTCAATCAATTGTCGACTCTGCATGATTGACATAAAGCGGACGCGACCGTAAAATACGTGATGGGCAGTTTATTTACCTCAATTGATGACACAAGCTTCGTTTTACCAAACCCTGGTTGCAGTAGAGAATTGATCACTTTTCTCTCTCTATCTTCTTCAGGATAATTGCGTTCATGAGAATTAATATTTTAAATGTTAGTGAAAAGTATGAAAAACCATTTACCAGCAAGATGTACTAGGACCTCATATCCTGTAACTATTAGGTACATTAAGGCTGCGATCCAATGGGAAATTAAGTATAAAACTTGTTCAAAGCGACCTAGGTCCCAAACTAATAGCTCTTATGAACGTATAAATGAGTTAGTACGTTTGTTAGACGTGCCTCTGATAGTATACGAGAATGTGTTGAACAATTGGAACATATTTATTCATATATTAACACATGGAAAATCAACAGCGCAACATATTCATAGACATGCACAAAAGTAAAACCAAATAGCTATAGTTACAGGGATTTCCAGGACAAAAACTATCCTAAATACCCTTCCGCGGGACTCAAACTAAGTTGTTGGAGTTCAGCGTTTTAACCGTGAAGAGGTAGCAGACCGACAGACACACACACACATATCATTAAGTAAGGATGAATGTCATTTATTCCATTCATTATTTCATTTATATATAAAATGTAAATTGTTCCATGAAATCCCTAGGCTTTATCGAGAAACCTAATTAGGACCAACCTACTCACGACCGTCGCATCATCTAATATAATATCAGACACATGCTAGTGCCAAAGGACATTGAATTATATGCAATTAAGCTACCCCGCACATCATCCTCCTAGCGTTATTCCCGACTGTGCCCTAAAGGAGCCCGGGGTCCGCTTTGACACCTAATCCCAAGATTTGGCATAGGCACTAGTTTTACGTGACTGCCATCTGACCTTCAAACCCAGGAGACTAGACCTTATTGGGATTAGACCGGTTTCCTCACGATGTTTTCCTTCACCGAAAAGCTAACGGTAAATATTCCGTACATAAGTTCCGAAAAACTGATTGGTACGCGCCGGGATTCGAGCCGACGATCGACGTTTGACTGCCGCACGCCTGAACCACTAGGCTACCGTTAGCTTAGCTACTGCACGCATACAAATATTAATTGACTTCTCTTACACCAATAAATGGGATATACATTTACCCATGCCCTTAAGGCCCGAGATCAATCTCCTCACAGTTGTAAAACATTCGAGGAAACGCTTTCATTCTATTTGATCGTCAACATTCACCATTGCCTACCTTCGCATATCAAAGAAAATTTGTTTCCAAATTATTACTTATTCCATACACAAAATCGTTCGCAAACATTATGTAGACAGCAACAAAGCTTGCACCAGCTTTAACCTTTATTCCACCCGGAATAAGGTCGGGAATCATTGCTTGTATCTTCATGGTGCATTGTACACTTGTGTAGAAGTTGTGGAATATTTTTTCGTCATAAATAAGGATTGCTGCGAGCCTCTTGAGGTGAACCCTTAAAATTTTACGACTCGCTGAGGTTACGTTGGTAACAAAGTTCGATTCCCACGTAAAAAGTTGAGAGCTGTAATGTAAGCAAAGATACCGTAAGAATCTAAGGGAATCGTATATTTTTATGCGAGGATTCATGGTGATCTATGCTGTCAACATTATATGTTACATAATGTACGGATTTAGATTGATAACTTATTTAAGGGCATGTACGAGTATGTCTGGTTTATTCCGTGGCTTCAAAGCGCTACTACTAGCCTTCAACTTAGTTGGTAGGTACCGGTACCAGTGGATGCCACGCGCTGCTACGGAACGCATGCGTTCTCGCTTCACGGCATTCGCACTTATACGGAATATTTATCGATAGAAGGGAAACATCGTGAGGAAACCGGTTTCATTCCCATGAGGTTTTGTTTCCCTCTGGTTTGGAAGGTCACATGGCAGTCGCTTTCGGGTAGCTAGTGCCTATATGCCAAGATTAGGTGTCAAAACGGACCCCGGGCTCCTTTAGGGCGCTACCGGGAAAAAACGCGAGGACCATGTTGATGGGCCGTTTTACGGAAATTTGTACACGACGTTTTTTTTTTAATTTTGATATACTAAATCGGGTTTTTTCTACTCAGAATCAAGATCACTTTCGAATGTTATAACGAGATAAAAAGTGTCCCAAGATTTTTTATTCCATTCCGTTGCCGTTTCCATACCAAGCTTGTATAACGGAACGGAAAACCGAAAATTATACATGTGTAACATTTTGGACAGTTTTTTTCTCCTGTTAGGTTCGAAAGTGCCCTCGATTCTGAGTAGAAAAAGCCCGAATATATAATTAAAAAAAAAGTCGAGTACAACTTTCCGTAAAATGGCCCTATTAATGTATTCTACTTTAAGAAGAGATCCTTGAAAAGAAATATTTTTTAGACAATATCAGTTCAACCTTTGTACATAAATTACGCACCACATCGAGCCTAAATATATTAAAACCTATATTGAAGCAATAAATCATGATTTTATTATCACGTACGTCGCACGAGCGATCAATCTGGGGTCATGCATATTCATACAGCGTGTAACCTGTGTACGGGTAATCTTTTAATTTCGTGTCAGATTAAGGATTTGATCTACACCGTGTCCGACACGAGTCCGGTGTTCGGTCAAGTAATTGTAATTACTATTTAATAACACCAGCGGGTCAATGGGATCCAGATTTATAGTATTTTTTTCAACTCCATTTATTGGTTTATTTAATCACAACAAGATTAGATATACCTACATAAAAACATTCAATACATCCCGTGTGGTATCGGGTTAGATTTTCACCAGCCCCTTTCTTCCCGTGGGTGGCGTATAAGTCGACTAAGGGAGCTGGGTCGAAGTTTGTTGTGGGCGATGGGCTAGCAACCTATCACTGCAATATCACATGTCGTTCTTTTATGCTAAAAGTGGCTCTGAAACATAAGTTTAATGTGCTCTGCCTTCCCCTTTTTGTATGTATGTATGTGTACACAATACATATTAAATGAACATTTTGGTTATGGTTCATTTGTTTCAAATTTTATCCCGCGGGTTCGCTTGTGTTCCGTGTAATACGCGGCGCACGGGCAACTAGTCAATAACATATGGACTACTTGGCCTTGCGGTTGGTTATGACTAGAACACTGTTCCACCTAATGCTGTACCATGTCATGCCTCTAGCAAATAAAATTTGGCAGTAAGCGCTGACCGCCTCTGTTCGCAAAAGGTCGCTATTCCAGTTTTCTTGGTGACATACACTCTCTTAAAACTTTCACTCCCGCAACCCGCCTAGCGGGTGCCTACGCCGTAGTGGCTTTCCACTATACATACGAGGTAAACCTCAGAACTGGCTACGAGCGCGTAGCAATTCTTGGCAATGAGTGTGTTAAGTGTGTTAAGATATTGCTTTGATTCCCCAATGACATGCCGGCCGGGGGCGCTTTAATTCACGAATCTAATCTAATCTAATAAAAAATCTAAATTAAAAAAAAAAAAAAAAACTGGCCCAAATAGTCGTTTTAATATCTAATCGCGGCCCAGTACGGATTTAACACATGTTCATTTATTTATTTAACGCGAAAAAAATGTTTTTTTTTATTATCTCCTCTATTGCATCTCTTTAGACTCTAAGTCTAGTTTAGAGCAACGAGTAAACCTAATAACGCGATGACGCGTAGTTTTTGAATCTAAGAGGTAACCGGATGGCTGTATTGAGTTCACGAAGAGTTGTGGAGCCGCCCTGTGCAACCCGAACTGAGCCAGAAGCATGGCCTGGGGTGGAAATAAGGAAAAACATGAAAAAAAAATATGTCGCGTGGCAGTCGATCGAAACAGTGGTTGCCTGAAAGTGTGTACGTGTGCTGTTTATTATGTAACTTTTATGCCATCCCTCCTGGTGCGACATTTTTTTATATATTAAGAAAACGCAAGCGATACCCAGTTATTCATGTTATAATTAATTTAAATATCTATTAATTTATCCAGTTATCGTATACATTGCAAAAGTGAATCCAACGTAATTCCATTTCCTCGCAAACCAACCTTTAAGGCCGAGCAGGCTTTACGGGATGATCCAACCCGAATATTAAAAACCCAAAACAAAGCGTTATGAAGCCATAATTCCCGCTAAATCCAACTCCAGTGATAGCTCGGTTGAGCTTTTAAGTGTTGGATTAAAATGCGGGCTAGGTATAAACTCCACGCTTACCAATAGGTTTAAAAAAAAAAAGACAACCTGATTATAGTTTGTCGGCGAATGAGCAATCTTTTCTAACATTTAAAATTCGCTATGGACATTTAGCCAGTTTTTTATGCAAACTATTTTTTTTGTTAAATTAACTAAAACATCACCATCCAGTGATTTGATTTCATCCGGCTTACATGGTGGGTGGCTCGTACTGAAATCGCCGTCGCGTCGCCTACGCTCCACCAGCACAACAGACTGAGGTGTGGTAACTAATATATATAAGTATAGCATGGACTTAATATAGATGTTAAGACTATCCTAGTGCAGTAATAAACAGACTTTATTACACAACGTGCATGTCTATCATTAATCCTCCTCACATGGCGACCGTGACAGGACTCGAACTTGCAATCTTCGGATCGCGCCGCGACGCCAGTCGAGAAAAACAGGGTAGGTTTTTCTCTATCTAATTTGCATGGTGCGAATTCAGTTAGTTTCACTGGGCATTTCCCGCAAGTCCACAAACAATGTGCCTATCTTGCGTGAAACGGCGGGGTAGCGCTACTCTAACCGCCCCAGCTCCTCCAAAATGTGAGTGCCTTGGTGTTTTGCTAACAGCCTCCCGTAGTGTCTGGAGACCCTAGTGTTTTTTTATGCATACATACATCTACCAGCAGTCCAGCAGAATATGTTCAGTCGTTTCTTCGCACGCTCTGCACATAGGCCTCTCTGTGATACCTAAATTATAGAGGTGTTTGTTTCAGGTGTCCTGTTATTATTCCTACTATCTCCCGTAGTTGGTTTTAATGTGAGCGGCGCGAGTAAGACAGGATACGCTCAGTTGCGGGCGAACAGATTTAACAGCAAGTTTTGCACGTACAGTGCGGCCCTCGCCTAAGGCCACGGTCTTGACACCAGCGGGCAGCGGGGCGACGAGCGGCTGCCCATACATTGAAGTCGCTCGAATGTATCTATACGCGTATTACAAAGAACCCAAGCGGAGCCACGTAATAAAATATAGCCTACTTAACTTCTGCCAGCGACTCCGTCCGCGTCAAACTCGTTTATATCGTAGGCCCATACAAACATTCACCCTCCATTTGACCCCCTTAGGGGATTATTTCCGTAATAAAAACTATCCTATATCTTTCCCTGGGATTCAAACTATATCCATACCAAAATCTCAATCGGTTCAGCGGCTTAAATGTAAAGATGTAACAGACAGACAGACACACTTATTAGATATGAGCGCCGCGCCGGCGCGCAGCCGTCGCCGCCAATTTGAGTCGGCGCGCCGCCGCCGAATAAAATACGCCGCGCGCCGGCGCAGCAATTGCGGTTTGCTTTCTCGCTCGCACTCGTAACGTATCCCACCCGCGTTCGTTCGCACGATGGCTTCAGTCAAGTATTTTCCCGACTGAACGCGTGTTATTTTTTCGACCCGCGTCGTAAACAATTGCGCCAAGTTCGATTGCTATTGATGTTTACAAAACGAAAATAACTTTATTTTTTGTCATCAATGATCCAGAGCCGGTTAGTAACAGAAAATCTTTGCCAAAATCAAAACTTTGATTCCACTAAAGCTGGGCCAAGTACTTGTGCTAGTTCTTCTAACTTTCTACTGGCACAGCACTAGTCAACGTGCAACGTGATTGCGAGAGTGCAGCAGAAAACGAATGCTGGGAATATTGTAGCACAGCGTGTCCTGAGGACTTAGAACTTTACGGTGAAGACGTTGCAGTACTGGAATGACAGGAGAACTTCTATGCCGTCGCTGTAGAATCTAGCCCGCTCGATTTTAAATATACCAGCCACCAGCACGCCAAGCGAGAGAGTATTTTCCACGGCTGGACTCGTGATAACGGCGAAGCGTTCACGGCTTAATCCATTAAATAGGATAGTATTTATCCATGATAATTATCAGTTTTACAAAGAAGCTATAGACCAGTAAACAGTCTTCATCCATAGCTTCTTTGGTGTCATACTAAATATTATATTTAAAGTACTGAAATGATTATTTTTCTTCAAAAATGACCGCTGAATGATTTTATAAAACTTGGTTTTTGTAATTGTAACGCATGTGACTTTTAGTTTACTTGGATGATTAATTTATAATTATTTCACTGAACTAGAGATCTCTAACTGCTTATTTGACTGAGAAAGTGCAATTATTTAATGCATATTATTTCTTAAATATTATACGTTCCCGACTTACCTATTAACTTAAATCAATAATAAAAAACCATTTGTTGTGAGCGCCTGATGAGCGGTGCGATCATAGACACGTTTCATAATTAAAGATTCTGACGATTATATATGCTTCTTATGTTATTTCGATTATAACCATGATTTTCATTGAAAGTGATTTTTTTGTTAAGTTAGTGTGAAACTTTTAAAATATGATTGTTTATATAAATATATTATACTCGGTTACTTTGTTAAAATAAATAAAACTTTCTTTATAGTAACAAAAAGTAGGTTTTTTTCACAAATTGCTCCCTTATAAAAATCTAAAGCACAAGGTCACGCCGCCGTGACGCCGCCGCCGCCGCGGAATTTTGCCTATCACGCCGCCGCCGCGGAATTGGCCATCGGCGCTCATATCTAACACTTATTAGTATGGATTATCTCGGTCCGTTCTACGTACTGGAAAAAATATTTTTTAAATCCGGTGAGTAGTTCTACAGATCACCCCATACAAACCTGCAACGCTATAATCTTACATTTATCAGGGTTTGCCTCTTACATTTCTTGCTAGATATAGGTGTGCATAATTAATGTATTAGAGAGTTTGTACATCTCAGACCTTAGAGACTTTGTACATCTCAGAGAATATTAAATTGATAATGTCTATTGTACTCGTAGATTTCATTACTAATTTTGCCGCTCAGAGTATTACATCTTTAGGGAATCTATCTTGATGTATAAATTAATACAGTTTCTGTAGCCCGAACGCAAATATGGAACCCTCATATTTAACTGTCTGTTACATTTTCTGTCTATCCGAATGTCACAGGCATTTTACTTAACAACTTTAAGGCACTTAGAGCATTAAACCAACAGGAGCGGCCATGAGTAATTTTCTATACATAAAAAGTCTGCCGATTTTTGCGGGGGAGGGGAACGTCAAATGTATGCGTAACGTGAAAATAGGTACGTCAGATAAACGTCAGTCAGTACAATGTGTATGACCACTGGTCATATATTTTCGGCAGAGGGGAACGCCTGCCAATGGCCGCTCCGGTTGGTTTAATGCTCTAAGTTAAGGTATGTTACTAATGCAATGAAGAACAAAGGTGTATTTAGTAAACCGCTACATAGTTGTGTATTAAAATTACTGTGCATCGCAAACATAAAACGGAAAGTAGGTGTTTTTCAACGTAGGTCAACATGTGGCTCATTAGTGCACTTACAACATACTCGTATTAAATTTATATTGTCAAACATATAACCCAATGGTAAGCTCAATAAGCTTTGTGTTATGAGTATTAGACGACGATATATATTAAATACGTATCAATTCGAAACCAAGAATCAGAAAAAAAATGCATCAACATATCAGCCGAAAGACGTCCATTGCATAGGCCCTTTCCCTGGGATTCAAACTATATCCATACCAAAATCTCAATCGGTTCAGCGGCTTAAGCGTGAAGATGTAACAGACAGACAGACACACTTATTAGTATGGATTATCTCGGTCCGTTCTACGTACTGGAAAAAATATTTTTTAAATCGGGTGAGTAGTTCTACAGATCACCCCATACAAACCTGCAACGCTATAATCTTACATTTATCAGGGTTTGCCTCTTACATTTCTTGCTAGATATAGGTGTGCATAATTAATGTATTGTATAAATTTTGACGCTTAGAGACTTTGTACATCTCAGAGAATATTTAATTTCTATTGTACTCGTTGCTTTCATTACTAATTTTGCCGCTCAGAGTATTACATCTTTAGGGAATCTATCTTGATGTATAAATTAATACAGTTTCTGTAGCCCGAACGCAAATAGGGAACCCTCATATTTAACTGTCTGTTACATTTTCTGAAGAAGTTACGTTGAATAAAAGTCTGACTATGTTATGCTGTTTTGTTATTTGAAGTAAAAAGTTAGCTAATGTAACAAAAAGGAACTGTTGCACTGACGAAACCTTATTCGGTTAATAGTTGTTTGTCCAACTGAAAGATTTGCCAAATACAAATACAAATACAAATTATTTATTCTGCAAATAGGCCACAAGGGCACTTTTACACGTCAAACGGTAATTTACAATTAAAATAATAATTTTACAATAAAAGAATAACAATCTAATCTCCCTCAACCATATGTTAGGGAAGGTGGCGACCCGATCAACGACGCCACCGTAAGCAAAGCCCTTTAAGCGAGCATGACATATTCAAGCCACCGGACAATGTTAAAAAGCAAAGATTAATAAGCGACTTGCTCGGCGAGAAACAGCATTACGTGCTCTCTTCTTACATAAAATGGAACAATTATTTCAGGTAGATACTTATAATGTGTATTTAGGTATATTCCTAATAGAATTAGCCTACTACTGGCTTAAAGGCATTTTTGTCGTTTAAGAAATCGTTGACAGTATAATACGCCTTGCTTAGCAAATTACTTTTAACATGAGACTTAAATTGACTTAGCGAAAGCGTTTATTCATTAGGAAAAACAAAATTAGGAGTTGAAGTATGTTCTTAGTTATTATATTAGGACTAACAAAATTATGATGCATGTCCGTTATGAAGAAAATTGTTATGATTAACAAAATTATGACTTCAAGCAAGTTCTTAGTAATGAAATTAGGATGAAAAATTTTAGGACAACTGATCATTATGACTTCCAATGATAGTTACAGAAATTTAGGAACAAAAGAGTTAGGACGAAAAAAATTAGGACTAGCGATGATTATGACTACAATACGTTAGTACAAAAAAAAATAGGATCACGAATTTTATGGCAGCCATGTGATATTTTTGGATGAAAATAAACATTTAGGGAGAAAAAAAACACGTATACCTTAAAATTTCATTTTCTATCGAACTAAATCATAAAATGGCCCACTTAAAAAATGAAATGTTGTCAATTGAATTCGATAGCCAATAGTGCTTTGGCATTCATCTGACGCTCGTTGCCCGTTGAACTACGGCAGATGATCAATTGATCAGTTTTAAAACGCTACGAGTATAAGGCTGTCGGTTCAGATTGTAATCTTCACAAAATAAGTTATCTTTTAATATTTAATAAATAATTAAAACGTTGGGTTTAAAAAAACAATATTCAACTGAAAACTTGCTGTTGAAACGGCCATGTCCCCACTCGTGGTTATGGAGGGTACATTCGGCTTCCATAAGAGTTTACCAATTCATTGCCGCGACATCGCTGGACATTTATATCCTAGTGGATCACAGGCTTTACCCATAAAGGCGTTTTTACTTTGATTTTGTATTGTACCCGACACGGCTACATTGCATTCATTCAGCGCCAATTCACCTCCCAATATACCTTCATTGTCATACCTTAAGGCGGCCTCCACAGGATTTGCATAAGAACTTTCTGACCAGTGTAACTGGACTCTGGCTTTATAAAACTAGTAGGCTGACGGGGGCCAAGCTGGTTGGTGGTGGTGCAGTGGACAATAGCTAGGTGGAACACGTGATGTTACTTCTGATGGGATTGCATCGTGTGAGGTAATGAGTTTTAAAAAGGGATGAGAGCGTTTTTGTATAAGAGGGTTAGACCTTCGAAGCCATTGAAGTCTAAGTAGTGCAAAATGGCCCCATAGAATGGATGCTATTGCCGTTATGCGAGAATGGGGGCGGGGTGTCGCAACGAAACCAGGCAGGGGCATAACGGGCTGTAGGCACGCACTTATTTGGGTAGTTTGTAAGGAGCATGGAATCCAAGGTTTTTTTCGTTCGCTGGATATAAGTAAAGTCGTTTAATATTCACTTTATGAAATTACATAGGTGCCTAAAAACTCTACTGTTGTCCTATTGGCTACCTATTTTTCGATAACACGTCTGTGGCAATCGAGCGTACAGCCTGCCTTATGGTAAGCGGTCACCGAAGCCTACGAACGCTTGCAACTAAGTCCCATGCACACTGTAAACTCATTAATAACGTTATTATAGTAACTTATTATATTTTTTCACATAGCACGTAGAACCGATGGCCGTTGGGGCGGAAAGGTTCTCGAGTGGCGACCACGTACCGGAAGGCGCAGCGTGGGTAGGCCCCCGACAAGGTGGACCGATGACCTGGTAAAGGTTGCGGGAGTCCGCTGGATGCGGGTGGCGCGGGATCGGTCACTTTGGCACTCTTTGGGGGAGGCCTATGTCCAGCAGTGGACGTCTTTCGGCTGATATGATGATGATGATGATTATATTTTTTGATAGGTATGATGAATATATTATATTAGGGTATCTATAGATTTAGTATCTGAAGATACCTAACGAACCTAGCCTACCTATCTTACCTATGAAATGAAATTCGATGAAAAGTTTGTCGATAAAACGCACGTGTATCATATGTTGTACTACCAGTTGAACTTTTTTTTTATGTGATAGGAGGCAAACGAGCCGACGGATCACCTGATGGTAAGCGATTACCGCCGCCCATGGACACCTGCAACACCAGAGGTGTTGTGAGTGCGTTGCCGGCCTTTAAGATGGGAGTACCTACGCTCTTTTCTTGAAGGTTTGAAGGTCGTATCGGTCCGGAAAATATATTATTTTTTATCTTTACTCGTTTCAATTTTTTTATACAGCAAAAATAAACAGAATAAATATTAGTTTATGCTAACAAAAGAACAAACATTAACCAACAGACAGCTAGATTTATGTGTATTTTTATACTATATTTTATCTCGACATCCTGTTTTTTTATGTTATAGGAGGCAAACGAGCAGACGGATCACCTGATGGTAAGCGATTACCGCCGCCCATGGACACCTGCAACACCAGAGTTGTTGTGAGTGCGTTGCCGGCCTTTAAGATGGGAGTACGCTCTTTTCTTGAAGGGTTGAAGGGAACTTTTAACACTGTGGTCTATAACAAAACCCGAGTGAATTTCTTGTATTTTTAGTAGTAGTACTATAGTGACCCTAGGGTGTATAATTTGTACTACCAGTTGAACTACCTAGTCTAATGTCTCAGAGGGCTCCCACCATGCGTTCCTTTAACTATAATGAGCCCGACCTATAAAGCAGCAGTCAGGTAAAAAATGACTACATCATAGCCAATATTAATTCCGGAAAAACCAGTTATTAGCAATGAACAAAGCCACAGAAAACCCCTATTTATTAATATTGATACAACGAGCCTTTTGTCGCAACCGAGGCGGAAATGAGGCTGTCAGTCCCTCTACCTATACGTCACCGATCACTACTTGTAATGGGTACACAGGTAATAACATGATAAAGGTAATTAAACATGCCAGAACTCAATGTTACGTGCTGTAATTATTTTAAAACTAGCTTTTGCTCGCGACTTCGCTCACTTTGACTTCCTTTTCTTGCATATTTCCTGGGTAAAATACTAATCGAGGTTATACTCTATTTGTATACACAAATTCAACTCAATCCGTTCAGCCTTTCGTGTGTGATTTAGTAACAAAAATCCAAAAAATATTATTTATTTGCGCGGAAGCGGTAAGTTAGGAATGCAGAATGCAGTGCTGAATGCTTACCGCCCCGCTTCTGCGCAATATAATAATACTGACCATATACCGACAAGGAAGCAATTACATGTACTGACACGCAGTGAAAAATATCTACTGCCAGCGAGGTCCGCGTGGAACTCGGTTATATCGCAGCTCCATACAAACTTTTACTCCCCCCCCCCCCCTTAGGGGATGATTTCGGGGATAAAAACTATCCTATGTCACTCTCCATCCCTTCAACTAGCTCCACTAAAATCACGTCAATTCGTCGCTCCGTTTTGCCGTGAAAGACGGACAAACAAACAAACACACACATACACTTTCCCATTTATAATATTAGTATGGATATGGATGTGACTGACCGTTGACATTGAAAGCCGACAGCTTACCGCACACCTACACCTCACTACCAAGTGGCCTAAGTAAAACCTTAGTACATACACTAATTCTGGCGTAGTTTTGCCCGTATCGGAACACCATAAGTCGTATTATAAATAAACATTTTGTGCCTGAAATGTGCAATTTAAGCCAGGATTTATTAGGCAAATATAGTTTTCATGACAGCATTTAAAGCGCCATTTATGCGTGTGGGCCTATTATTACATCAATTAAAGTATCACTTTCAACCGCATAATGCAAATGGGCTTGTTCGTAAAATTGTTAAAATTTACATGCATAATGTGATGTTATGAATACGTAATGGCGCGTTATGTTTTTTTGTACATCACACATTATTTACCTTGGCCCAGAATATACTATCATTACATAAAAGATAAAAGATCGGACTAATTTAGGTACATATGTGAGGCTGAGGGTCACTGTATATCACACTAGCTGCCAGCGCGGCTTCGACCGAGTAACTATTGCAAGGAACGCGGCGTTGCCGACCCTTGATATGTTTGAGGATTCGCCGTGTTGACAGCTGAAGGAACAAATTCCCTCACTCTCAACACAACGCATCATTCTTCTATACTGTGACGCATCCTCGGGAGCTCTGCCGACCTTGCTCACCCCCAGGAACACAACACTACTACAGAGCAGTGTTGCCACATACAATTTTGGCATAATGATCGAACAGGATACAAAAAGTGGTAGAATGTGGTAGAAAGTAAAATGAAATGTAGGTCCGATGTTTTAATTGCGTTAATGCTTCATAAAACATGTACAGACATACATTTCGGACCCTTTACCTATCTTAGCAAAAAAAAAAACTTTCGTTCACAAGAATGCCTATTTAATTTGATGCCTAAAACTTTGATGATAATATTTCCACTCGAAATGAAGATTTCGGTTACTAACCCGAGGGAAAATCCTGACTTTTACTATCCCAACTCTTTCAAGCACTTTGGCTCACTGCTATCATCATCATTTCAATTATGAGGTATAAATTTGCATGTTACCCTACGATGACAAGGACATTTTTACCAATAGTATAATAGACGGGAAAGAACAAGGTATCATAATGCTGATTTTTGGATAATATCATACGCACCCGATATGATATGATATGCGATTCGTTACGTTATGGTCGTTATGTTCTATCAAAATTGTCAAATTCAAATGCTGAGCAGGCGAGACGGCGCGAAACTGTCACTGTCAGCTGTCACTAGTGTCAGAACTTGTGAAAGATGTCAACTTCATCAACTTGTCAACGTCACTATGTACTCAACGCGTTCCGTTTTATGTGATGCTGGTAAAAACAAGAAATGCTAGTAAAGTTTCGTAACATACATAAGTATAATTTTGTTTGATATCGTAAAACAATTAAAAAGTGGTAGATTTAAGACCGAGGGTGGTAGGTCGGTAGATCTACCAAAAAGTTGTAGATGTGACAACACTGCTACAGAGCAAGCAGAAGGGTTATTATGGCAAAAGTATCATCATATAGCTTTAGGTTAGTTTTCGCTATTTTATCTACATCTACGAAGCCTATGGATCTCTAAAAATCAGCGATGAGCCAATAACTAGCGTGACGGTAAATGCGGCCTTGCCGTGGTAATGACATCGAAATGCCTGATGTAATGATTGTCACCTACTTCCGCTGAATTATGCGACAATACTTGCTTCCGGCGCTTTCATGAGATACGGTTCTCATGTTTAGGGGTAATTATAGCCGAGTTCAACTGTTTCATACCTATTCGTCGGAATAGATCATTTTCTTTATCTGTTAGATCTTTCATTTATGCAAGTCCATGACTGTGCTTCAGTGCATTCATCCTTACTTGTCTTATTTGGTAAACAACATTCTAACCTCAAAATGTATCTTTTTAGACTATAGCAGCTATTTTATCTTAAAAAAAGCGTTGCTAGACAAAAAAATCGTAAAGTGATGTCCGAAAAGTCGTCTCGGCATGATCTAATACTCACAAAATTGCTATTCTATCCTAAAAAGATGCATTTTGAGGTTAGAATGTTGTTTACCAAATAAGACAAGTAAGGATGAATGCACTGTATACGACGCTGACTGTACAAGCGATTAAAGTTTAAAAAAAATGATTTCTCTGAAATTAGTTTGCCTTAGCATTTGTCCGATGCATTTTTGGAAGTGAAAACTACTGTGCTGTACTGCTGCTGTAACTGTGCGCTGTGCACTTTTGTGATAGGGAAAAATGTGAAACTCGCAACAGGTCACGTGACCGTAAGATTCGACTGATTGAAAATTCGTAAGACGAACACGTGACCTGATCGAAAAACTGTTACAATGTCATTGAGTTTTTTTTACCCAGAAAACAAGAATAATTACATAAATATTGTAACGAATAAATCCGACATTATGGGAATGAGTACCTATAGGGTGCATTATAGTCTATATATTAGATCAAGATTTTGTTATTATGTATCTTGTAGTAAAGACATTAAGCTAATTTAATTTAAGAATATTTGTACGCCTTGTATCATGGCAAAATAAGGCTGGATATAACATTAGAATTTAACACCAATTTATACCCTTTTTACACAAATAAACATTTCATTTCATTTCATTTCATTTCAATGCATGGCTGTCTTACTATGCGACAAAATTTCAGACCCCAATTTTTTTTCTTTGTCGATTTATCACAAAAATAGTAGAAAATAGTACCTTGAATATCACGTCAATCAGAAGAGTCAGTGCGGCAATTACGAGTATAATCAAGGGGCGGACACTCCGCGATTTACGTTCATCGCTACAAGTTCATGCCGGTGCCCCAACGTTGGGGAACCGGCATGTACTTGTAGCGATGAACGTCGGCGTCGTCGTCGACGACGTCAAAGGGCCATAAATCTTAATTTTTTGGCTGAGAAAAAAAGCGCCTTTTGCAAAGATCAAAGGAGTGTCCCTTCTATACTTGTACTATTATCTATTTTGTGGTATAATACCTATATTGGTAATGAGTAATGGCTGTTAAAGATTCTGCATTAAAAGTAAAAAATATAGAAGATACAAATCCCTGCATTTTACGCGACAAACAAGAAGATTAGCATTGCAATTGGCACGGTAATCCGATAGGGTGCCATCTGCAATCCGGTCCACCGAGCGTCATTTCCATGGCCGTCGTATCCACGGTGGTCATTTCCGTGCCGGTCATCTAACATGAATACTTCCAGCAACCACATTTTAGGTCATATGTCTGGGGGATAAGGTTGAGTTTAGACTGAATATTTTTGCGTAAGCTTAGATTATTCGCAGCCGGCGTTATGAGAAGTCTCGATGCTTCGGAACTGGTTTTAGTGTCTATAATAAATGGGTATCTTGGTAGTGTCCGGTGTAACATGCTCGGTCAAGGAGGTTTAGCGAGTTATAATATAAAACTTATAGATTACAGAATTTATTTATATACGCACAAATATGGATATTTACTTTAACAGTTCATTTGTTAACTCGTGTTGCGTATTCGCGTAAAAATTGTAAACAATACAATGAAATATATATGTGCTACGAGTTTACATAAAAACAATTCAAATTAGGTACCTATTACTAAGATAATTATTATTTACAAAGAGGTTTGTCCGTTTCGTATCTTTTTTTGAGTTATAGAATACGGGATATACGAATTAATAGATGAAAGGTATTTTATATCAAATTTAGTTGGTTGGCAAGAAAAATAACGGCGCAACATTCAGATTTTATTTACATTGTAAGTACTCATTGTAAGGTCTTAACGATCAAATCGTGTACTAATCGAAAGTAAGAAGCCTGTAAAATATATAATTATAAAATATTAAAAAACAAATTTGTTTGTTAAACAATTTTAGTCCAAAGTTTAAGGAAAAAAGTAATTTTAGAATTTTTATAAATTCATAGTCTTGTCCGGATTTTTTTAGGCAACCTATCGGACATTTTTTTTAACGTACTAAAGTCGATATATATATAATACTTTTCAACGATTAAACAGATGGGTGCAGGTCGTGCCTCTATTCGTATCTTAGGCTATTTCCGTTAACGGACTTCTAAGTAAACCAAGTTTTCATTGTACCACTAAAAAATGTTTCGGCAGACTCCTAATATATCACGCTTCTGAAATGGTTCAGGACACAGCGTACGTGCAATAGACGGACCGAACCCACAATAAACCCCTTTACTTTCAGTAGTTGTTGAAGAAGACTCTGTTATCATTATTTCGTCCTTGTTATCCTCACTATCCTTATCTTCGATGGCTGTCACAGCAGTAGCATTTTCTTCTGCATTGCGCGGTTTTCTTTCATGTCTATACTTGTATCATTTCCGTGTCTCCGATCTCAACTGGATTATCTTCTGCAGCTACTTTACTAGCACCACTTGTATCACCATGCTCTGAATTATTATTGGTATCTATGCCACTCAATTTCACACTTTCAGGAATGAATTTTACATCTTCATCTTCTGTGGCAATATTCGGTTTTGTAATGTCATTAGATATTTTTCGAACCAATCCACCGTCCGCAAAATACCGCATTAATGTGAAACAACACAACACAACTATAATTGACTTCATTATTAAAATCACTGCAGTGGCCTTCAATAGTTTAAAGAATGTAATGTAATCTACAGTTCTTGCTCTTTTAAATAGGTGACCCTCTGACCTCTTGTGACGCGAATGTACAGAATAGATTGTGAAACAGGAAAATAACATGTTCAAATTTATTATAAAAACAATAACAGATAAGAATTCGGAGTAAATGTTATGAATACTATTCACATCAATAAAACCAAAATTGCACGAACTGTTGACTTGATCACATTTAGTCGATCTTTTATACCCACATTTATGCTAAAAGTGGCGCTGGAACATACGTTTCATGTGCTCTGCCTACTCCTTTTGGGAAAAAAGGCGTGAATGTATGTATGTTGACTTGATAAGAATAAATATTGTTCGTATTTCCACACAAACCACTTGTCACAATCAAATAATTCATCTGCGTGGCTTAACCAAGTGTGTTTTGTTCTAGTATATGTATTAACCCGTCGTGAATTTTAAATAAAAACTAATTTCTCTGTACATTTTATAAACAAAATATTGGAAAATTAAACGTGAGAAGGGCGACGAAAGTACAAGTCAATATTTTTCCAATTCTCGCTTTAATTGAAAATTTACTTTTGTCAGTAACCGCTTCTGCTTCAATAAATATTTCATAATTTCCGCCTTGAGGAAAATGCAGCAACATTATCAAGATTTCACACTTTTTATAGCATTTACTATTAAAGTGACAAAATCTTTCTGCCAAGCTCGAGATTCGTATTGATAGACAATATTAAAAGCCATTTAGAATCTCTTTAAGTGTATGCGTCTTTCAAATCTTGCAGGCATCGTTGTTTGTTGCTTTGTCTACGCTACTTAAAGGTTTTTTCAGTTGGAAGAGGTCCATCTTTAGCAATAAGACCACCTAAGTATTACATAAATTGCCTAGTTAAATCTTCTTGATGAATTGATTTTTTGTGAGTAATTAAGAATAACTGCATTATATTGTTTTTTTTTAATTCTCTTAAGTTTATATAACCAAATTATTAAACTATTCTATTATATTGTATTGTGGAAATAGAACGACTTCATGTAGTTGAATTGAGTTGAATTTTTCTACGCGGACTCGAAGCCAATTCGACAATGCAATATCACGGTACAATCAGCGTCATATAGTTAGCAGCAGCCTGAGTAGCCAAATATTTCGTAACACACCCTTATTCTTACAGTAATGAAGACGTGTACCGAAATATTTGGCTACCTTGGCTGCTTCTAACTATATGACACTGACTGTACCACCAAGCTAGTCTGTTCATGAAGCGCCGTAGTCTAGGAAATTCTCAATCAAATAAGTCTCTGTCAAAAATTCAATTTTTGGTACAAGCTTTTATTGCCGACTGTACTTTTCTGTATACCATCATCAACTACTCATTGAGACGATTCTAACGAACCCAAACTCAACGGGGTTACGTCGGTTAAGTACTGAATTGTCATGGCTACCTTCTGTCTCCATCATCAGATCAGCTCGATGGTACCATAATATTGAATTGTCATCCAAACTATACTTATACCCAAAATTTCAGCTCAATCGGTCACCGGGAAGTGGGTCAAATTTAACTCGCAAGATTTGTCCCATACTAACAGGGCAAGTTAAATAAAAGCTTGTTATTAGACAAACTGAATCCATCTCGCTACTTATTTACATCGGTGTAGGATTAGCCAAAGAGTAGGTACTGATTTGAAAAACAGAAAGTACAGTGAGCATCATATACTTAATAGCATCCTTACTCCTTCAGTAATAAATACGTGTTGCGATATTTTTGGCTACTTCGGCTGCTACCAACTATATGATGCTAACTGTACCTACTCTACTATTTGTCAATTTATACCTATTGAATAAAGACCTGAACAATCCATGCTTTTGTATATATTTTGAAACCCAGGATGAAATGAAAAATCTTATAGTACATTGATTAACGAGGGGCGTAATAAGCGGAATATTGCGAACAAAAGTCTATCGGAGGGCTATTGATGACTCGAGTTTGCAATGTTCCACTTACGCCCGTGTTATACACAATGTTTTTCATCACATTTGCGAGGAAATAAATATATTTTAAATGAAATTAATACAAATCGTAATAAAATCTGCAACATGTCAGTCGTCCATTTTGTTGAATTTGACGTGAGGCGCGTATGGCAAAGACCCTTTGGTATACAGCCACGATTTGAAAATACTTTTAAACTTTTTACATAGACACTAAATAACTACATATTAAATCTGTAAATAATTCTGTTAAACATGTTTAAGTAGTTTTTTATGTTTACATTTATTAAAAGTTGGTTGTAGCAAACTTTTGAAGATATGAAATACACCTTGGCTGATTGGAAACATCTTCAGTCCGAAGTGAAGTATGAGTGGGTTCTATATTTTAAAACTATACTTAACAACCCGTGGGACGTAAAACGGCTATAACTGCTCTGTACGCTCGCAAGTAATAACGCCATTGACGAGCAAGTGTGATGAAAATATGTTTTCTAAACTTATTCTATTTAGCTTAGCACAACAGTATTCCCGTAACACAGCCTTGACAATGTCGCCTGGCCGTAATAACCCCCTGATACGGCAATAACGGGGGCGTTACGCACCGCACTCGATACCGCACGCTGATATACAGGCCATGGAAATGATAGAAAATGCAGTGCTCCCATTTTCTGACTACCACTCGTCAATCATCGTTTTTGACACAACTCAGTGATTTGGTCGCTCCGCTACAGGTACTACCGTCACTACCGACAACTGACCATCAGGGCACTTTATGCGCATTGTAATAAAAGAACTTTATAAATACAGGATGGTCAGTTAACTGTGTTCGCGTTTCTGCATCGCCTACCTCCAGGGGGGTATATTAGCCCCCTAAGTTTAGGCTCGTACGGCATACCTAAAACAGGGAGATTTATATTGGCACATAAGGTTTTTGGGGGTGCTGATTACGAAAAAATATCCATGTTGGAATTCAAGATGGCGGGCCTGGGAGGGACTGTTTTCTTTACACAACTATCGTACTGTTTACTACAAGGGAAATTGAATCCTTGCAGTTAACGAGGGGCAGGAGGAAAAAAAATTTTCACAGATCACTGGTTACCTCATCCCCGTTACCAATAAGGCACAAGGGAAATTTTATTATATACCCATACAAACTTTCAACCCCTTTTTTGAACATTACATGGTGGAATTCTCAAAAACCCCTTCTTAGTGGGTACGTTTACGCTGTATAAACTACCTATTGTGAAATAACCTGCTTTCTAGGTTAAACGGTTTGGGCTGAGCGTTGATTTAAGCCAGTCAGTCAGGACTTTTACGTTTATATATATATATAGAAGATTACTATTCGTGCTTGCAGTCTGTATTAATAAACAATTTAACTAAACATATTTTACTAATCTCTTCGTACAATAAACTAGCTCTGATAGAGATTAAATAGAGTATGACTTGCAGAGATTCCTAAGGCTAACCCATATTTTGTCTTCATATTGTTTTTCATATCCAAAACTAGTCACTTGTCTATGATCATATTTGACGTTATATTTGATTACACGATAGGACACGTAAGAATGAATAGACTTTAAAGTTTCTTCATCATCATCATCATTTATTTAAGAGCTTGGCTCTTGTCGATGGAGTAATTTCCATTATTTTCTATTCTCTGCTTTTTCCTTCATCTCTCTATAAGATTCAACTTCAATGTTTTCCTTTAGCTGCTCCATGTAAGCTCTTCGTGGTCTTCCTATTTTTCTTCTTCCTTCTATCTTTCCCTCTATTATAACTGTAATGAAGTCATCGTGACGAAAGAAGATGTCCTATCATTTTTCCTCTTCGGTTTTCAATAACTTTTAATAAAGTTCTTTTTTCACTGACTATACGCAAAACCTCTTCATTAGTCTTTTTCTCCGTCGTCCGTTCGTCTTTTTTAAAGTTTCTTAAGAATCTAAAAATAACTTAGCACTTCGTACATGCCTGATTAATGAGTCTAACCTTCGTATCAGCCGACACCGAGTTACGATCGTCCAGTGTTCAAATCGTTGCGAGACGACTTTTATTGCGTTTCCTATAAGGACAGGAAACTCAGTCATGGCCAACCTTATTTATTGACAGGCATCTTCCTTGCAAAGAATCATTAACAAAACAATCATGTCAGGCAAAAATTGACTTTCCGTTAACGTCGTTAAGATTGATTTGTCTTTGCCCCGTTCAATTTCCGTCAGATAGGAACAACAAACGATATAAATTATGAACGGGCATAACTTTAATTTTATAACAGTAATAGGTACATTACCTGATGGTTAAGTATCGTCGCAATATAAGTCGCATAATAAGCAAAGTAATAATGTATTTATTCTATACATGCTATTTCTTTTACACCATACCAACGGTATTTAGAAACATGGAGACTGATGGTTTCTTAGACAGAATAACAAACATGGGAAGCGACAAAATGCTACCCAAGTTTGTATTCCACAGGAACTACACAACAAAAGTTCCATCCAGGGCTGAATGGGCCGAAGGTCTAGAACCACCGAGGTCTGGTGTCAAAGACAGTATATGGTACACGGACGGATCGAAAATGGGATCCGGTACGGGAGCAGGCATTTATGCGAACGACTACTGTAGTAGTGTAAGCATGGGTAGTTTGGCAACCGTCTTCCAGGCGGAGACATACGCCATAATTGCCTGTGCACAGGAGAATATAGACAGGCAAACCAGAGGGCAGACCATCTATATACTCAGCGACAGTCAAGCGGCTCTTAAAGCGCTTACAGCGCCGAAAGTGGCATCTAGACTTGTCTATAATGGCGTCCAGGCACTGAACAAGCTTGGAAAGCACAATAAGGTGCAACTTTGGATTCCAGGGCACGAGGGCTTCATTGGCAACGAAAGAGCGGATGAGCTTGCAAGAGGGGGGTCAACAAACCACTTTGTAGGCCCAGAACCATTTGTGGGACTCTCACAGGGAACCATAATCTCGGCCTTTAAAGCCCACGCCAAAACCAAACATCAACACGAGTGGAGGAATGAGGCGAGCTTGAGGCACTCTAAGCTCTTCATAGAAGGAGTGGACTCGGGCTGGACTAACAAACTCTGGAATTTCAGCAGGAAGCAGCTCAGAACCATATCTGGGGTGTTCACAGGTCACTTCGGGGTCAAGGATCTCTTGGCCAAGATGGGACTATCGGACAGCTTAGACTGTAGAATGTGTGGCGAGGAGGATGAGACTATGGAACACTTATTGTGTGAATGTCATGCCCTTGCCAGACAAAGAATGAATTACTTTGGTAACGGCTATCCGCAACCAAAGGAATTCAAGGTACTCCCGCTCAGCTGCATCATCCGCTATGTGGAAATGATGGAGCGAAGCTGGGAGTAGACATAAGGAGAGGGCAAATGCACAAAAGATCCCACTGGGTCGAAGTGCATCCGAAGGGGCCCTCATCTAGATAAGATAAGATAAGATAACGGTATTTAGAGAAATACCTAGTCAAATGCGACTTTTTATGAAACGACAAAAACGAATTTCAATGGTCTAACAGTGTTCAACCTTTACGTATTTTTTATAGCAAAAATAAGTTGACGCTTGTTATTTTCCGAGTATTCTCGAATGTTTAGCTTACACAAACAATCAAGTTTAAATAACTATATTTTACCTCTACCAAATCATGTCATCAATAAGTAATATATGAATTTAGATATCTATCGACTTTTTGTCCAAAAAATCCCTGCATAGTGTCGCATCGCCTTTTTGTGTGCGATGACATAAACGTGACCGTGTCAAGGGGCCGTCGTTTAAAAATCAAGGAATCTCCTTAAGAGGCCGATCCCGCGTGGTCGTGCTAGAGGCTTCCCCTGGATTTTCCCCAGGCCACCCTCCAATCACGCAGTTCGACCGCTATATATTGGGTCCGTCCTATAATAGCAACAGTCAGGTTCAAAAAAATAAAAAATAAAAATAAAAGTCCGCAGTAAGCTCGGCCGAATTTCACCTTCCCTTACAAATGGAGTTACGTTCTCATTTTAAAACTACGTGATGGATTGCGACGAAACTTTGCATATACAATGACATGAGATATATCGATGTCTGTAATTAGTTTATACGGTTCCAGTTTATAAAACAAACGAAATACAAAAAAAACAAGTTTTGTATGAATAACTTAAATTCGCTGTATTTTTTTTACTATGGTATCTGAAACTACATAAACCAATTACAGACCCGGATATACCTCATGTCATTGTACATGAAAAGTTTCGTTACAATCCAACACGTAGTGTTAAAATGAGAGCGTAACTACGTTTATATGGAGAATCGTGCTCACTGCGGACTCTTAAGGCCAGATGATCTAAAACGACTCTTCCAGCCCTATATATCGACTACTCGCAGTTAGATGCACCTGCAGCAAACATCCCCATACATTATGTGCAGAATGCGCCTTTATGCGGTGACGAACGTGCACTGAATGCCTTTTGGGTTGTCTAATTCACCAAGCCATTTCTTTGTTTCGAAGACCTGCTTTTAACCCCCCGTGGGTTACATTATAACCCACGTAATGTAGCCCACCTCAGTAGGCCTGAGGTGTACCCCCATAGTCCTACTGATATTATGAATGTGAAAGTTTGGATGTTTAGCTGTTCGCGCAAAACACTGGACATATTTTTTCGAAACTCTCAGGTAATATAGCTTAGACATCAGTATTGAACGCCATTAAATATACGTGTACTAAGTCGCGAAGCTAGTAAGATATAAGTTTAACATGTGTATCTGAGTGTCTGTCAGTGGCATTACAGCTCCAACGAATGAAGCAATTTTAATACGTTTTTGTTTAAAGTCCTGACTGCAAAGTCGGTTATACGCTATGGTTGTCGTATCGGGACGTTTTAAATGTTTTATTGATGTACTTAGTGACTACGGAAACATCATAGCGTTCACTTTAGTCATCATCATATCAGTCAAAAGAGCTTCAACATATCAGCTTATTGGCTGATATGTTTACTTTAATATTAATATAATTTTATCTCACAAAGAGGGATGTATTAACTTATAAATCTTTGTATATTTAGACAGGTCTGGCACTGGATTTCGTCTCCAAACCACGTGCCATTGCACTTTATCTATCAGCTATTCAGCTAGACACTCGAGCATACATTTGCTTGCATTTGTATAGTTTGAGAACTGTACGTGCACAGTAAACACTGTCTGGTCAATTACCCCCTTAAAAACGTTGCAAGACCGAAACATTACTCCCGTCTTTAAATTAGGATTGTTCATTTTTTTAAACCCCCATTAATATTTTATTTTTCGAAAATATTGAGTAATTCAAGAAACTAATTTCAATATTTTAGCAATTCATCGCTTCCTTTATTTTATATAATTTATTAAAATTATGAGATACGACTTCTCGTAAATTACATGTAGCGGCTGAAGCAGTATAACACACGCCCAATATAGAAAAAAAAGTTATAAATTTCAATAGATGGTTGATCTTAAATACGGTGGTTGACACTTGACAGCTAATCCTTGTTTGACTGACGTCCATGACGTAGAATAATCTGGACAGGCTATGGTAAATAATAATACCACGTGCGAGCGAGCTGGTAGCATACAAATCTATAAGCGTGAAAGAAAGGGAAACATCATTCATTGTCCTTGTCATAGTTCCCGTTTTTTTTTCAATTCAATTCAAATTATTTATTTCAGACCATGTCCATAGTGTTAGTACTTATACATTTACTTATCCTAAGTTAGTTATATCTAAATATTAAACAATTTTATATAAAGAGCCTCTCGCCTCCATATGCACCGAGTCCCAGTGCTTCCACAAAGCGCAGGCGCACGAGGCTATTGGAGCTGACACACACGCGGCGCATCAGGGAGGCAGTTCTGTTGCCACAATTGATTGCAATTGATTGTTGCTGTTTTTTGTTTGCCACAATTGATTTAGTATGAAGTTGTGGCACACACACCATTACACGTCCAAATTTAGTAGGTTGTTTATGGCAAGGCATCAGCCATTTTAAGACGAGTTCTTAACTAAGCTACATAAGAGCTTTTCCGTCCCTGTCCCTCACTCTGATAACATGTGCAGCCCAGCCCGTCCATGGTATTCTAGGTTCATGTTGACTGACAGGCCCATGTCAAAGACAATGTAGACTTTCTACTTTATTTCTTTTTTGACACAAGTTATATTAACTTCAATGCCAGTACCATAGTGTCTATAAGATATTTTTGAATAATGATAATGTATTTTTGAACCACAATTAGAAATACTTGTTGTTAAGCTCTATCCCTCGAAACGGTTTTCGAATTACAAGTAGACTTCATTGTACATTTGTAAGCGAAGCCAATTGGGTAGTTTCCTCATGTGAAAATTAATAACTTAGTGTTGCCAAATGAATAGTAAACCATCAAATGACTGTAGAAAAGTATAAATTACAATGTATAATTAAAATCATAAAGATAAATGTTATGAAGCTTCAAGCTGTTGAACAAATATGCATTTTTTTACCGTCCAAAAGTAAATTTAAAGCTACAAATAGAATTCTTACGATTTTATAGAAACAAAATTGTATGACAGCTATGGACCAAAACGCAGTATTTCACGATCGCAACCTTAAGCGTTTTCTTCTTGATTAATTTTTGCGCCAATATGTAATAAAATTGTGGTGTATCTTCTACACCAAATAACAAAACAGCGGAACATGGAACTTTGCTGATACATTCACAGAGGAAAACGAATACAGATAGAACAATCCAATCTCTTCCAGTGCTGTATATGCTGAATGCACAGTTAGACGCATCTGCAGCAGATTTATATGCGACTGCAAACGGAACGTTGACGAGCGTGTCGCGGGCATGACTTATGTGCATACGGGGTGTCGAATGACGATAGTTTTGTAGAGTTGAACAGGCATATAACTCGTTCCATATAAGGATATAACGGTATAATTTTAAAGGACAAAGTCGTCTAGGTACGTGTTTTAGTTTATCAGACATTATAATATAAATTACATTATGCGGGTGCGAGCCAGCGCCAACGGCATCCTGAGGGCATTTACTTACTGGGTTTGACTGTCAATACCGGAACCATTGCCACATGATTCATCTACTGACGGGCAAACCAATTTATTTAGTATTTTTGTTTTGTTTTGTATGTCCTGTTTTTAACCTTGGACTTAAGATGATTATATGTATTTTCTATTAATACTTTCACTGTAAGGAACCCGCTCAAGTCGGCGCCTACGCCGTAGTCGCTTCCCGCTACATACGAGGAAAACCACGGGATCGGCTACGAGCGTAGCGCGAACTAGAATAACTATTAAAACTTGGTTAATTTTACGTTTGACATTTTGTAACACGATACCAGTTTTACAAGTTAAGTTTTACATAATATATTGAAGAAAGTACGCATAGGTACCTACCAAGTCATTCTAACTCAAACCAGGGCGCAAACTTTGGATTCAATCTTAATAAGTTTCGGCCAAGTAGGTATATTTTTTTAACAAGATGGACATGGGCAATTTTTTATTCCATCGATCTGCCAGGGCTCTTTAAAATACAAGCAGAGCCGCGTGGACACTTAATCTAAAATATTTTAGCGAAACGATTCCGATAATCGCAGTCAGTTGTAGTCAGTGGTCCGTTATCCGAGCCTAACTGGTTATTGTCACGCTCCGACGACTCGATTTGACAAGTTTGGTCACCAGAGACTAATCCGGGGTCATTAAAAATATTTCAACCAGATAGGCAATTTGATACACGAATAAAAACTAATATTGACAAACGTGACGAATTTAAATATGGTTGTGGGTAGTCGCGAAATGAAAGTCACACAATGTATCTCAATCACTATACTATTTAATAAAATTCACAAACGCTTACTACAAACTTACAACTCCATTCGGGGTTACCCTCTATTAAAATAAATCAACTTGATGTCAACAATTTCAACAAATACCCGCTTAAATAAATCATGAACTATTCAACATTATTCACAATTCCTCGATTAATTGAATACCAATACAAATCATCGAAATACATACATACATATATATAATTATATATAACGGCCCGCGATTTATGTTAACAGAAGAACTTTCTGACCAGTGTAACTGGACTCTGGCTTTATAAAACTAGTAGGCTGACGGGGGCCAAGCTGGTTGGTGGTGGTGCAGTGGACAATAGCTAGGTGGAACACGTGATGTTACTTCTGATGGGATTGCATCGTGTGAGGTAATGAGTTTTAAAAAGGGATGAGAGCGTTTTTGTATAAGAGGGTTAGACCTTCGAAGCCATTGAAGTCTAAGTAGTGCAAAATGGCCCCATAGAATGGATGCTATTGCCGTTATGCGAGAATGGGGGCGGGGTGTCGCAACGAAACCAGGCAGGGGCATAACGGGCTGTAGGCACGCACTTATTTGGGTAGTTTGTAAGGAGCATGGAATCCAAGGTTTTTTTCGTTCGCTGGATATAAGTAAAGTCGTTTAATATTCACTTTATGAAATTACATAGGTGCCTAAAAACTCTACTGTTGTCCTATTGGCTACCTATTTTTCGATAACACGTCTGTGGCAATCGAGCGTACAGCCTGCCTTATGGTAAGCGGTCACCGAAGCCTACGAACGCTTGCAACTAAGTCCCATGCACACTGTAAACTCATTAATAACGTTATTATAGTAACTTATTATATTTTTTCACATAGCACGTAGAACCGATGGCCGTTGGGGCGGAAAGGTTCTCGAGTGGCGACCACGTACCGGAAGGCGCAGCGTGGGTAGGCCCCCGACAAGGTGGACCGATGACCTGGTAAAGGTTGCGGGAGTCCGCTGGATGCGGGTGGCGCGGGATCGGTCACTTTGGCACTCTTTGGGGGAGGCCTATGTCCAGCAGTGGACGTCTTTCGGCTGATATGATGATGATGATGATTATATTTTTTGATAGGTATGATGAATATATTATATTAGGGTATCTATAGATTTAGTATCTGAAGATACCTAACGAACCTAGCCTACCTATCTTACCTATGAAATGAAATTCGATGAAAAGTTTGTCGATAAAACGCACGTGTATCATATGTTGTACTACCAGTTGAACTTTTTTTTTATGTGATAGGAGGCAAACGAGCCGACGGATCACCTGATGGTAAGCGATTACCGCCGCCCATGGACACCTGCAACACCAGAGGTGTTGTGAGTGCGTTGCCGGCCTTTAAGATGGGAGTACCTACGCTCTTTTCTTGAAGGTTTGAAGGTCGTATCGGTCCGGAAAATATATTATTTTTTATCTTTACTCGTTTCAATTTTTTTATACAGCAAAAATAAACAGAATAAATATTAGTTTATGCTAACAAAAGAACAAACATTAACCAACAGACAGCTAGATTTATGTGTATTTTTATACTATATTTTATCTCGACATCCTGTTTTTTTATGTTATAGGAGGCAAACGAGCAGACGGATCACCTGATGGTAAGCGATTACCGCCGCCCATGGACACCTGCAACACCAGAGTTGTTGTGAGTGCGTTGCCGGCCTTTAAGATGGGAGTACGCTCTTTTCTTGAAGGGTTGAAGGGAACTTTTAACACTGTGGTCTATAACAAAACCCGAGTGAATTTCTTGTATTTTTAGTAGTAGTACTATAGTGACCCTAGGGTGTATAATTTGTACTACCAGTTGAACTACCTAGTCTAATGTCTCAGAGGGCTCCCACCATGCGTTCCTTTAACTATAATGAGCCCGACCTATAAAGCAGCAGTCAGGTAAAAAATGACTACATCATAGCCAATATTAATTCCGGAAAAACCAGTTATTAGCAATGAACAAAGCCACAGAAAACCCCTATTTATTAATATTGATACAACGAGCCTTTTGTCGCAACCGAGGCGGAAATGAGGCTGTCAGTCCCTCTACCTATACGTCACCGATCACTACTTGTAATGGGTACACAGGTAATAACATGATAAAGGTAATTAAACATGCCAGAACTCAATGTTACGTGCTGTAATTATTTTAAAACTAGCTTTTGCTCGCGACTTCGCTCACTTTGACTTCCTTTTCTTGCATATTTCCTGGGTAAAATACTAATCGAGGTTATACTCTATTTGTATACACAAATTCAACTCAATCCGTTCAGCCTTTCGTGTGTGATTTAGTAACAAAAATCCAAAAAATATTATTTATTTGCGCGGAAGCGGTAAGTTAGGAATGCAGAATGCAGTGCTGAATGCTTACCGCCCCGCTTCTGCGCAATATAATAATACTGACCATATACCGACAAGGAAGCAATTACATGTACTGACACGCAGTGAAAAATATCTACTGCCAGCGAGGTCCGCGTGGAACTCGGTTATATCGCAGCTCCATACAAACTTTTACTCCCCCCCCCCCCCTTAGGGGATGATTTCGGGGATAAAAACTATCCTATGTCACTCTCCATCCCTTCAACTAGCTCCACTAAAATCACGTCAATTCGTCGCTCCGTTTTGCCGTGAAAGACGGACAAACAAACAAACACACACATACACTTTCCCATTTATAATATTAGTATGGATATGGATGTGACTGACCGTTGACATTGAAAGCCGACAGCTTACCGCACACCTACACCTCACTACCAAGTGGCCTAAGTAAAACCTTAGTACATACACTAATTCTGGCGTAGTTTTGCCCGTATCGGAACACCATAAGTCGTATTATAAATAAACATTTTGTGCCTGAAATGTGCAATTTAAGCCAGGATTTATTAGGCAAATATAGTTTTCATGACAGCATTTAAAGCGCCATTTATGCGTGTGGGCCTATTATTACATCAATTAAAGTATCACTTTCAACCGCATAATGCAAATGGGCTTGTTCGTAAAATTGTTAAAATTTACATGCATAATGTGATGTTATGAATACGTAATGGCGCGTTATGTTTTTTTGTACATCACACATTATTTACCTTGGCCCAGAATATACTATCATTACATAAAAGATAAAAGATCGGACTAATTTAGGTACATATGTGAGGCTGAGGGTCACTGTATATCACACTAGCTGCCAGCGCGGCTTCGACCGAGTAACTATTGCAAGGAACGCGGCGTTGCCGACCCTTGATATGTTTGAGGATTCGCCGTGTTGACAGCTGAAGGAACAAATTCCCTCACTCTCAACACAACGCATCATTCTTCTATACTGTGACGCATCCTCGGGAGCTCTGCCGACCTTGCTCACCCCCAGGAACACAACACTACTACAGAGCAGTGTTGCCACATACAATTTTGGCATAATGATCGAACAGGATACAAAAAGTGGTAGAATGTGGTAGAAAGTAAAATGAAATGTAGGTCCGATGTTTTAATTGCGTTAATGCTTCATAAAACATGTACAGACATACATTTCGGACCCTTTACCTATCTTAGCAAAAAAAAAAACTTTCGTTCACAAGAATGCCTATTTAATTTGATGCCTAAAACTTTGATGATAATATTTCCACTCGAAATGAAGATTTCGGTTACTAACCCGAGGGAAAATCCTGACTTTTACTATCCCAACTCTTTCAAGCACTTTGGCTCACTGCTATCATCATCATTTCAATTATGAGGTATAAATTTGCATGTTACCCTACGATGACAAGGACATTTTTACCAATAGTATAATAGACGGGAAAGAACAAGGTATCATAATGCTGATTTTTGGATAATATCATACGCACCCGATATGATATGATATGCGATTCGTTACGTTATGGTCGTTATGTTCTATCAAAATTGTCAAATTCAAATGCTGAGCAGGCGAGACGGCGCGAAACTGTCACTGTCAGCTGTCACTAGTGTCAGAACTTGTGAAAGATGTCAACTTCATCAACTTGTCAACGTCACTATGTACTCAACGCGTTCCGTTTTATGTGATGCTGGTAAAAACAAGAAATGCTAGTAAAGTTTCGTAACATACATAAGTATAATTTTGTTTGATATCGTAAAACAATTAAAAAGTGGTAGATTTAAGACCGAGGGTGGTAGGTCGGTAGATCTACCAAAAAGTTGTAGATGTGACAACACTGCTACAGAGCAAGCAGAAGGGTTATTATGGCAAAAGTATCATCATATAGCTTTAGGTTAGTTTTCGCTATTTTATCTACATCTACGAAGCCTATGGATCTCTAAAAATCAGCGATGAGCCAATAACTAGCGTGACGGTAAATGCGGCCTTGCCGTGGTAATGACATCGAAATGCCTGATGTAATGATTGTCACCTACTTCCGCTGAATTATGCGACAATACTTGCTTCCGGCGCTTTCATGAGATACGGTTCTCATGTTTAGGGGTAATTATAGCCGAGTTCAACTGTTTCATACCTATTCGTCGGAATAGATCATTTTCTTTATCTGTTAGATCTTTCATTTATGCAAGTCCATGACTGTGCTTCAGTGCATTCATCCTTACTTGTCTTATTTGGTAAACAACATTCTAACCTCAAAATGTATCTTTTTAGACTATAGCAGCTATTTTATCTTAAAAAAAGCGTTGCTAGACAAAAAAATCGTAAAGTGATGTCCGAAAAGTCGTCTCGGCATGATCTAATACTCACAAAATTGCTATTCTATCCTAAAAAGATGCATTTTGAGGTTAGAATGTTGTTTACCAAATAAGACAAGTAAGGATGAATGCACTGTATACGACGCTGACTGTACAAGCGATTAAAGTTTAAAAAAAATGATTTCTCTGAAATTAGTTTGCCTTAGCATTTGTCCGATGCATTTTTGGAAGTGAAAACTACTGTGCTGTACTGCTGCTGTAACTGTGCGCTGTGCACTTTTGTGATAGGGAAAAATGTGAAACTCGCAACAGGTCACGTGACCGTAAGATTCGACTGATTGAAAATTCGTAAGACGAACACGTGACCTGATCGAAAAACTGTTACAATGTAATTGAGTTTTTTTTACCCAGAAAACAAGAATAATTACATAAATATTGTAACGAATAAATCCGACATTATGGGAATGAGTACCTATAGGGTGCATTATAGTCTATATATTAGATCAAGATTTTGTTATTATGTATCTTGTAGTAAAGACATTAAGCTAATTTAATTTAAGAATATTTGTACGCCTTGTATCATGGCAAAATAAGGCTGGATATAACATTAGAATTTAACACCAATTTATACCCTTTTTACACAAATAAACATTTCATTTCATTTCATTTCATTTCAATGCATGGCTGTCTTACTATGCGACAAAATTTCAGACCCCAATTTTTTTTCTTTGTCGATTTATCACAAAAATAGTAGAAAATAGTACCTTGAATATCACGTCAATCAGAAGAGTCAGTGCGGCAATTACGAGTATAATCAAGGGGCGGACACTCCGCGATTTACGTTCATCGCTACAAGTTCATGCCGGTGCCCCAACGTTGGGGAACCGGCATGTACTTGTAGCGATGAACGTCGGCGTCGTCGTCGACGACGTCAAAGGGCCATAAATCTTAATTTTTTGGCTGAGAAAAAAAGCGCCTTTTGCAAAGATCAAAGGAGTGTCCCTTCTATACTTGTACTATTATCTATTTTGTGGTATAATACCTATATTGGTAATGAGTAATGGCTGTTAAAGATTCTGCATTAAAAGTAAAAAATATAGAAGATACAAATCCCTGCATTTTACGCGACAAACAAGAAGATTAGCATTGCAATTGGCACGGTAATCCGATAGGGTGCCATCTGCAATCCGGTCCACCGAGCGTCATTTCCATGGCCGTCGTATCCACGGTGGTCATTTCCGTGCCGGTCATCTAACATGAATACTTCCAGCAACCACATTTTAGGTCATATGTCTGGGGGATAAGGTTGAGTTTAGACTGAATATTTTTGCGTAAGCTTAGATTATTCGCAGCCGGCGTTATGAGAAGTCTCGATGCTTCGGAACTGGTTTTAGTGTCTATAATAAATGGGTATCTTGGTAGTGTCCGGTGTAACATGCTCGGTCAAGGAGGTTTAGCGAGTTATAATATAAAACTTATAGATTACAGAATTTATTTATATACGCACAAATATGGATATTTACTTTAACAGTTCATTTGTTAACTCGTGTTGCGTATTCGCGTAAAAATTGTAAACAATACAATGAAATATATATGTGCTACGAGTTTACATAAAAACAATTCAAATTAGGTACCTATTACTAAGATAATTATTATTTACAAAGAGGTTTGTCCGTTTCGTATCTTTTTTTGAGTTATAGAATACGGGATATACGAATTAATAGATGAAAGGTATTTTATATCAAATTTAGTTGGTTGGCAAGAAAAATAACGGCGCAACATTCAGATTTTATTTACATTGTAAGTACTCATTGTAAGGTCTTAACGATCAAATCGTGTACTAATCGAAAGTAAGAAGCCTGTAAAATATATAATTATAAAATATTAAAAAACAAATTTGTTTGTTAAACAATTTTAGTCCAAAGTTTAAGGAAAAAAGTAATTTTAGAATTTTTATAAATTCATAGTCTTGTCCGGATTTTTTTAGGCAACCTATCGGACATTTTTTTTAACGTACTAAAGTCGATATATATATAATACTTTTCAACGATTAAACAGATGGGTGCAGGTCGTGCCTCTATTCGTATCTTAGGCTATTTCCGTTAACGGACTTCTAAGTAAACCAAGTTTTCATTGTACCACTAAAAAATGTTTCGGCAGACTCCTAATATATCACGCTTCTGAAATGGTTCAGGACACAGCGTACGTGCAATAGACGGACCGAACCCACAATAAACCCCTTTACTTTCAGTAGTTGTTGAAGAAGACTCTGTTATCATTATTTCGTCCTTGTTATCCTCACTATCCTTATCTTCGATGGCTGTCACAGCAGTAGCATTTTCTTCTGCATTGCGCGGTTTTCTTTCATGTCTATACTTGTATCATTTCCGTGTCTCCGATCTCAACTGGATTATCTTCTGCAGCTACTTTACTAGCACCACTTGTATCACCATGCTCTGAATTATTATTGGTATCTATGCCACTCAATTTCACACTTTCAGGAATGAATTTTACATCTTCATCTTCTGTGGCAATATTCGGTTTTGTAATGTCATTAGATATTTTTCGAACCAATCCACCGTCCGCAAAATACCGCATTAATGTGAAACAACACAACACAACTATAATTGACTTCATTATTAAAATCACTGCAGTGGCCTTCAATAGTTTAAAGAATGTAATGTAATCTACAGTTCTTGCTCTTTTAAATAGGTGACCCTCTGACCTCTTGTGACGCGAATGTACAGAATAGATTGTGAAACAGGAAAATAACATGTTCAAATTTATTATAAAAACAATAACAGATAAGAATTCGGAGTAAATGTTATGAATACTATTCACATCAATAAAACCAAAATTGCACGAACTGTTGACTTGATCACATTTAGTCGATCTTTTATACCCACATTTATGCTAAAAGTGGCGCTGGAACATACGTTTCATGTGCTCTGCCTACTCCTTTTGGGAAAAAAGGCGTGAATGTATGTATGTTGACTTGATAAGAATAAATATTGTTCGTATTTCCACACAAACCACTTGTCACAATCAAATAATTCATCTGCGTGGCTTAACCAAGTGTGTTTTGTTCTAGTATATGTATTAACCCGTCGTGAATTTTAAATAAAAACTAATTTCTCTGTACATTTTATAAACAAAATATTGGAAAATTAAACGTGAGAAGGGCGACGAAAGTACAAGTCAATATTTTTCCAATTCTCGCTTTAATTGAAAATTTACTTTTGTCAGTAACCGCTTCTGCTTCAATAAATATTTCATAATTTCCGCCTTGAGGAAAATGCAGCAACATTATCAAGATTTCACACTTTTTATAGCATTTACTATTAAAGTGACAAAATCTTTCTGCCAAGCTCGAGATTCGTATTGATAGACAATATTAAAAGCCATTTAGAATCTCTTTAAGTGTATGCGTCTTTCAAATCTTGCAGGCATCGTTGTTTGTTGCTTTGTCTACGCTACTTAAAGGTTTTTTCAGTTGGAAGAGGTCCATCTTTAGCAATAAGACCACCTAAGTATTACATAAATTGCCTAGTTAAATCTTCTTGATGAATTGATTTTTTGTGAGTAATTAAGAATAACTGCATTATATTGTTTTTTTTTAATTCTCTTAAGTTTATATAACCAAATTATTAAACTATTCTATTATATTGTATTGTGGAAATAGAACGACTTCATGTAGTTGAATTGAGTTGAATTTTTCTACGCGGACTCGAAGCCAATTCGACAATGCAATATCACGGTACAATCAGCGTCATATAGTTAGCAGCAGCCTGAGTAGCCAAATATTTCGTAACACACCCTTATTCTTACAGTAATGAAGACGTGTACCGAAATATTTGGCTACCTTGGCTGCTTCTAACTATATGACACTGACTGTACCACCAAGCTAGTCTGTTCATGAAGCGCCGTAGTCTAGGAAATTCTCAATCAAATAAGTCTCTGTCAAAAATTCAATTTTTGGTACAAGCTTTTATTGCCGACTGTACTTTTCTGTATACCATCATCAACTACTCATTGAGACGATTCTAACGAACCCAAACTCAACGGGGTTACGTCGGTTAAGTACTGAATTGTCATGGCTACCTTCTGTCTCCATCATCAGATCAGCTCGATGGTACCATAATATTGAATTGTCATCCAAACTATACTTATACCCAAAATTTCAGCTCAATCGGTCACCGGGAAGTGGGTCAAATTTAACTCGCAAGATTTGTCCCATACTAACAGGGCAAGTTAAATAAAAGCTTGTTATTAGACAAACTGAATCCATCTCGCTACTTATTTACATCGGTGTAGGATTAGCCAAAGAGTAGGTACTGATTTGAAAAACAGAAAGTACAGTGAGCATCATATACTTAATAGCATCCTTACTCCTTCAGTAATAAATACGTGTTGCGATATTTTTGGCTACTTCGGCTGCTACCAACTATATGATGCTAACTGTACCTACTCTACTATTTGTCAATTTATACCTATTGAATAAAGACCTGAACAATCCATGCTTTTGTATATATTTTGAAACCCAGGATGAAATGAAAAATCTTATAGTACATTGATTAACGAGGGGCGTAATAAGCGGAATATTGCGAACAAAAGTCTATCGGAGGGCTATTGATGACTCGAGTTTGCAATGTTCCACTTACGCCCGTGTTATACACAATGTTTTTCATCACATTTGCGAGGAAATAAATATATTTTAAATGAAATTAATACAAATCGTAATAAAATCTGCAACATGTCAGTCGTCCATTTTGTTGAATTTGACGTGAGGCGCGTATGGCAAAGACCCTTTGGTATACAGCCACGATTTGAAAATACTTTTAAACTTTTTACATAGACACTAAATAACTACATATTAAATCTGTAAATAATTCTGTTAAACATGTTTAAGTAGTTTTTTATGTTTACATTTATTAAAAGTTGGTTGTAGCAAACTTTTGAAGATATGAAATACACCTTGGCTGATTGGAAACATCTTCAGTCCGAAGTGAAGTATGAGTGGGTTCTATATTTTAAAACTATACTTAACAACCCGTGGGACGTAAAACGGCTATAACTGCTCTGTACGCTCGCAAGTAATAACGCCATTGACGAGCAAGTGTGATGAAAATATGTTTTCTAAACTTATTCTATTTAGCTTAGCACAACAGTATTCCCGTAACACAGCCTTGACAATGTCGCCTGGCCGTAATAACCCCCTGATACGGCAATAACGGGGGCGTTACGCACCGCACTCGATACCGCACGCTGATATACAGGCCATGGAAATGATAGAAAATGCAGTGCTCCCATTTTCTGACTACCACTCGTCAATCATCGTTTTTGACACAACTCAGTGATTTGGTCGCTCCGCTACAGGTACTACCGTCACTACCGACAACTGACCATCAGGGCACTTTATGCGCATTGTAATAAAAGAACTTTATAAATACAGGATGGTCAGTTAACTGTGTTCGCGTTTCTGCATCGCCTACCTCCAGGGGGGTATATTAGCCCCCTAAGTTTAGGCTCGTACGGCATACCTAAAACAGGGAGATTTATATTGGCACATAAGGTTTTTGGGGGTGCTGATTACGAAAAAATATCCATGTTGGAATTCAAGATGGCGGGCCTGGGAGGGACTGTTTTCTTTACACAACTATCGTACTGTTTACTACAAGGGAAATTGAATCCTTGCAGTTAACGAGGGGCAGGAGGAAAAAAAATTTTCACAGATCACTGGTTACCTCATCCCCGTTACCAATAAGGCACAAGGGAAATTTTATTATATACCCATACAAACTTTCAACCCCTTTTTTGAACATTACATGGTGGAATTCTCAAAAACCCCTTCTTAGTGGGTACGTTTACGCTGTATAAACTACCTATTGTGAAATAACCTGCTTTCTAGGTTAAACGGTTTGGGCTGAGCGTTGATTTAAGCCAGTCAGTCAGGACTTTTACGTTTATATATATATATAGAAGATTACTATTCGTGCTTGCAGTCTGTATTAATAAACAATTTAACTAAACATATTTTACTAATCTCTTCGTACAATAAACTAGCTCTGATAGAGATTAAATAGAGTATGACTTGCAGAGATTCCTAAGGCTAACCCATATTTTGTCTTCATATTGTTTTTCATATCCAAAACTAGTCACTTGTCTATGATCATATTTGACGTTATATTTGATTACACGATAGGACACGTAAGAATGAATAGACTTTAAAGTTTCTTCATCATCATCATCATTTATTTAAGAGCTTGGCTCTTGTCGATGGAGTAATTCCCATTATTTTCTATTCTCTGCTTTTTCCTTCATCTCTCTATAAGATTCAACTTCAATGTTTTCCTTTAGCTGCTCCATGTAAGCTCTTCGTGGTCTTCCTATTTTTCTTCTTCCTTCTATCTTTCCCTCTATTATAACTGTAATGAAGTCATCGTGACGAAAGAAGATGTCCTATCATTTTTCCTCTTCGGTTTTCAATAACTTTTAATAAAGTTCTTTTTTCACTGACTATACGCAAAACCTCTTCATTAGTCTTTTTCTCCGTCGTCCGTTCGTCTTTTTTAAAGTTTCTTAAGAATCTAAAAATAACTTAGCACTTCGTACATGCCTGATTAATGAGTCTAACCTTCGTATCAGCCGACACCGAGTTACGATCGTCCAGTGTTCAAATCGTTGCGAGACGACTTTTATTGCGTTTCCTATAAGGACAGGAAACTCAGTCATGGCCAACCTTATTTATTGACAGGCATCTTCCTTGCAAAGAATCATTAACAAAACAATCATGTCAGGCAAAAATTGACTTTCCGTTAACGTCGTTAAGATTGATTTGTCTTTGCCCCGTTCAATTTCCGTCAGATAGGAACAACAAACGATATAAATTATGAACGGGCATAACTTTAATTTTATAACAGTAATAGGTACATTACCTGATGGTTAAGTATCGTCGCAATATAAGTCGCATAATAAGCAAAGTAATAATGTATTTATTCTATACATGCTATTTCTTTTACACCATACCAACGGTATTTAGAAACATGGAGACTGATGGTTTCTTAGACAGAATAACAAACATGGGAAGCGACAAAATGCTACCCAAGTTTGTATTCCACAGGAACTACACAACAAAAGTTCCATCCAGGGCTGAATGGGCCGAAGGTCTAGAACCACCGAGGTCTGGTGTCAAAGACAGTATATGGTACACGGACGGATCGAAAATGGGATCCGGTACGGGAGCAGGCATTTATGCGAACGACTACTGTAGTAGTGTAAGCATGGGTAGTTTGGCAACCGTCTTCCAGGCGGAGACATACGCCATAATTGCCTGTGCACAGGAGAATATAGACAGGCAAACCAGAGGGCAGACCATCTATATACTCAGCGACAGTCAAGCGGCTCTTAAAGCGCTTACAGCGCCGAAAGTGGCATCTAGACTTGTCTATAATGGCGTCCAGGCACTGAACAAGCTTGGAAAGCACAATAAGGTGCAACTTTGGATTCCAGGGCACGAGGGCTTCATTGGCAACGAAAGAGCGGATGAGCTTGCAAGAGGGGGGTCAACAAACCACTTTGTAGGCCCAGAACCATTTGTGGGACTCTCACAGGGAACCATAATCTCGGCCTTTAAAGCCCACGCCAAAACCAAACATCAACACGAGTGGAGGAATGAGGCGAGCTTGAGGCACTCTAAGCTCTTCATAGAAGGAGTGGACTCGGGCTGGACTAACAAACTCTGGAATTTCAGCAGGAAGCAGCTCAGAACCATATCTGGGGTGTTCACAGGTCACTTCGGGGTCAAGGATCTCTTGGCCAAGATGGGACTATCGGACAGCTTAGACTGTAGAATGTGTGGCGAGGAGGATGAGACTATGGAACACTTATTGTGTGAATGTCATGCCCTTGCCAGACAAAGAATGAATTACTTTGGTAACGGCTATCCGCAACCAAAGGAATTCAAGGTACTCCCGCTCAGCTGCATCATCCGCTATGTGGAAATGATGGAGCGAAGCTGGGAGTAGACATAAGGAGAGGGCAAATGCACAAAAGATCCCACTGGGTCGAAGTGCATCCGAAGGGGCCCTCATCTAGATAAGATAAGATAAGATAACGGTATTTAGAGAAATACCTAGTCAAATGCGACTTTTTATGAAACGACAAAAACGAATTTCAATGGTCTAACAGTGTTCAACCTTTACGTATTTTTTATAGCAAAAATAAGTTGACGCTTGTTATTTTCCGAGTATTCTCGAATGTTTAGCTTACACAAACAATCAAGTTTAAATAACTATATTTTACCTCTACCAAATCATGTCATCAATAAGTAATATATGAATTTAGATATCTATCGACTTTTTGTCCAAAAAATCCCTGCATAGTGTCGCATCGCCTTTTTGTGTGCGATGACATAAACGTGACCGTGTCAAGGGGCCGTCGTTTAAAAATCAAGGAATCTCCTTAAGAGGCCGATCCCGCGTGGTCGTGCTAGAGGCTTCCCCTGGATTTTCCCCAGGCCACCCTCCAATCACGCAGTTCGACCGCTATATATTGGGTCCGTCCTATAATAGCAACAGTCAGGTTCAAAAAAATAAAAAATAAAAATAAAAGTCCGCAGTAAGCTCGGCCGAATTTCACCTTCCCTTACAAATGGAGTTACGTTCTCATTTTAAAACTACGTGATGGATTGCGACGAAACTTTGCATATACAATGACATGAGATATATCGATGTCTGTAATTAGTTTATACGGTTCCAGTTTATAAAACAAACGAAATACAAAAAAAACAAGTTTTGTATGAATAACTTAAATTCGCTGTATTTTTTTTACTATGGTATCTGAAACTACATAAACCAATTACAGACCCGGATATACCTCATGTCATTGTACATGAAAAGTTTCGTTACAATCCAACACGTAGTGTTAAAATGAGAGCGTAACTACGTTTATATGGAGAATCGTGCTCACTGCGGACTCTTAAGGCCAGATGATCTAAAACGACTCTTCCAGCCCTATATATCGACTACTCGCAGTTAGATGCACCTGCAGCAAACATCCCCATACATTATGTGCAGAATGCGCCTTTATGCGGTGACGAACGTGCACTGAATGCCTTTTGGGTTGTCTAATTCACCAAGCCATTTCTTTGTTTCGAAGACCTGCTTTTAACCCCCCGTGGGTTACATTATAACCCACGTAATGTAGCCCACCTCAGTAGGCCTGAGGTGTACCCCCATAGTCCTACTGATATTATGAATGTGAAAGTTTGGATGTTTAGCTGTTCGCGCAAAACACTGGACATATTTTTTCGAAACTCTCAGGTAATATAGCTTAGACATCAGTATTGAACGCCATTAAATATACGTGTACTAAGTCGCGAAGCTAGTAAGATATAAGTTTAACATGTGTATCTGAGTGTCTGTCAGTGGCATTACAGCTCCAACGAATGAAGCAATTTTAATACGTTTTTGTTTAAAGTCCTGACTGCAAAGTCGGTTATACGCTATGGTTGTCGTATCGGGACGTTTTAAATGTTTTATTGATGTACTTAGTGACTACGGAAACATCATAGCGTTCACTTTAGTCATCATCATATCAGTCAAAAGAGCTTCAACATATCAGCTTATTGGCTGATATGTTTACTTTAATATTAATATAATTTTATCTCACAAAGAGGGATGTATTAACTTATAAATCTTTGTATATTTAGACAGGTCTGGCACTGGATTTCGTCTCCAAACCACGTGCCATTGCACTTTATCTATCAGCTATTCAGCTAGACACTCGAGCATACATTTGCTTGCATTTGTATAGTTTGAGAACTGTACGTGCACAGTAAACACTGTCTGGTCAATTACCCCCTTAAAAACGTTGCAAGACCGAAACATTACTCCCGTCTTTAAATTAGGATTGTTCATTTTTTTAAACCCCCATTAATATTTTATTTTTCGAAAATATTGAGTAATTCAAGAAACTAATTTCAATATTTTAGCAATTCATCGCTTCCTTTATTTTATATAATTTATTAAAATTATGAGATACGACTTCTCGTAAATTACATGTAGCGGCTGAAGCAGTATAACACACGCCCAATATAGAAAAAAAAGTTATAAATTTCAATAGATGGTTGATCTTAAATACGGTGGTTGACACTTGACAGCTAATCCTTGTTTGACTGACGTCCATGACGTAGAATAATCTGGACAGGCTATGGTAAATAATAATACCACGTGCGAGCGAGCTGGTAGCATACAAATCTATAAGCGTGAAAGAAAGGGAAACATCATTCATTGTCCTTGTCATAGTTCCCGTTTTTTTTTCAATTCAATTCAAATTATTTATTTCAGACCATGTCCATAGTGTTAGTACTTATACATTTACTTATCCTAAGTTAGTTATATCTAAATATTAAACAATTTTATATAAAGAGCCTCTCGCCTCCATATGCACCGAGTCCCAGTGCTTCCACAAAGCGCAGGCGCACGAGGCTATTGGAGCTGACACACACGCGGCGCATCAGGGAGGCAGTTCTGTTGCCACAATTGATTGCAATTGATTGTTGCTGTTTTTTGTTTGCCACAATTGATTTAGTATGAAGTTGTGGCACACACACCATTACACGTCCAAATTTAGTAGGTTGTTTATGGCAAGGCATCAGCCATTTTAAGACGAGTTCTTAACTAAGCTACATAAGAGCTTTTCCGTCCCTGTCCCTCACTCTGATAACATGTGCAGCCCAGCCCGTCCATGGTATTCTAGGTTCATGTTGACTGACAGGCCCATGTCAAAGACAATGTAGACTTTCTACTTTATTTCTTTTTTGACACAAGTTATATTAACTTCAATGCCAGTACCATAGTGTCTATAAGATATTTTTGAATAATGATAATGTATTTTTGAACCACAATTAGAAATACTTGTTGTTAAGCTCTATCCCTCGAAACGGTTTTCGAATTACAAGTAGACTTCATTGTACATTTGTAAGCGAAGCCAATTGGGTAGTTTCCTCATGTGAAAATTAATAACTTAGTGTTGCCAAATGAATAGTAAACCATCAAATGACTGTAGAAAAGTATAAATTACAATGTATAATTAAAATCATAAAGATAAATGTTATGAAGCTTCAAGCTGTTGAACAAATATGCATTTTTTTACCGTCCAAAAGTAAATTTAAAGCTACAAATAGAATTCTTACGATTTTATAGAAACAAAATTGTATGACAGCTATGGACCAAAACGCAGTATTTCACGATCGCAACCTTAAGCGTTTTCTTCTTGATTAATTTTTGCGCCAATATGTAATAAAATTGTGGTGTATCTTCTACACCAAATAACAAAACAGCGGAACATGGAACTTTGCTGATACATTCACAGAGGAAAACGAATACAGATAGAACAATCCAATCTCTTCCAGTGCTGTATATGCTGAATGCACAGTTAGACGCATCTGCAGCAGATTTATATGCGACTGCAAACGGAACGTTGACGAGCGTGTCGCGGGCATGACTTATGTGCATACGGGGTGTCGAATGACGATAGTTTTGTAGAGTTGAACAGGCATATAACTCGTTCCATATAAGGATATAACGGTATAATTTTAAAGGACAAAGTCGTCTAGGTACGTGTTTTAGTTTATCAGACATTATAATATAAATTACATTATGCGGGTGCGAGCCAGCGCCAACGGCATCCTGAGGGCATTTACTTACTGGGTTTGACTGTCAATACCGGAACCATTGCCACATGATTCATCTACTGACGGGCAAACCAATTTATTTAGTATTTTTGTTTTGTTTTGTATGTCCTGTTTTTAACCTTGGACTTAAGATGATTATATGTATTTTCTATTAATACTTTCACTGTAAGGAACCCGCTCAAGTCGGCGCCTACGCCGTAGTCGCTTCCCGCTACATACGAGGAAAACCACGGGATCGGCTACGAGCGTAGCGCGAACTAGAATAACTATTAAAACTTGGTTAATTTTACGTTTGACATTTTGTAACACGATACCAGTTTTACAAGTTAAGTTTTACATAATATATTGAAGAAAGTACGCATAGGTACCTACCAAGTCATTCTAACTCAAACCAGGGCGCAAACTTTGGATTCAATCTTAATAAGTTTCGGCCAAGTAGGTATATTTTTTTAACAAGATGGACATGGGCAATTTTTTATTCCATCGATCTGCCAGGGCTCTTTAAAATACAAGCAGAGCCGCGTGGACACTTAATCTAAAATATTTTAGCGAAACGATTCCGATAATCGCAGTCAGTTGTAGTCAGTGGTCCGTTATCCGAGCCTAACTGGTTATTGTCACGCTCCGACGACTCGATTTGACAAGTTTGGTCACCAGAGACTAATCCGGGGTCATTAAAAATATTTCAACCAGATAGGCAATTTGATACACGAATAAAAACTAATATTGACAAACGTGACGAATTTAAATATGGTTGTGGGTAGTCGCGAAATGAAAGTCACACAATGTATCTCAATCACTATACTATTTAATAAAATTCACAAACGCTTACTACAAACTTACAACTCCATTCGGGGTTACCCTCTATTAAAATAAATCAACTTGATGTCAACAATTTCAACAAATACCCGCTTAAATAAATCATGAACTATTCAACATTATTCACAATTCCTCGATTAATTGAATACCAATACAAATCATCGAAATACATACATACATATATATAATTATATATAACGGCCCGCGATTAATAATTTTCGAGGAATGGTATTGGAATTCAATTAATCGAGTAATTGTGAATAGTGTTGAGAAGTTGATTATTTCTTTAAGCGGGTAGTTGTCGAAATTGTTGACATCAAGTTTTATTTATTTTAAGAGCGGGTAACCCCGAATGGAGTTGTGTCATGGCGGCGAGGGATGTCATTCGTTGACAGCGCCCCGCCCGTGATGGTCGCTTGCAAACCCATTGGCTCTTTAAATCGAGATTTATTATTGCAATCCTGTTATCTTTGTAGTGTTTCTGAATTTAATTAAATAGTATAGTGATTGAGTTATACTGTGTGACTTTTATTTCGCGAATACCTGCACATGCATGCCCACACGGTTCGTAATGTCGGATCCGCCGTCACACATGCCTGTCCGGCCTCCTTAACATACGACGTCGCACGCACTGGCAGGCTGGCTGACGCGGCGAATGTTGCGGCGTGCGTCTTTTGTTTATACTTAAGTATTGATTATTTCTTCGTTCTGGTAAAATTCTGTTTGTCTACACGCTTTCAGAAAAAAAATCCGCACTTATTGTTATACGTATTACGTGTAAATAGTTTATTCTTGTGAATATTCTGCGCCGCCGCTGTTACCAGTGTTTTAAAGGTTGCTTCTGTATATTCCTGCAAGCTGTACTCGTAAGTACAAAGAATATCCCTTTTTCACCTACGCAGCCGGTCGTCTACAATCCCTTTAATTCTTTCGATACATTCGAACACGTTTCTATTCATTCTTCTGTTCACTATTCACCAACATCACTGGTCCCTCCGACGTTTGACTGAAAGTCTTTGATATCGTTATGTCACTACTCACTCCGATACGAAGGTCCACATTGGGGGTCATCCATAAATTACGTCACACGAATTTCATAATTTTTTGCCCCTCCCCCCGTCCTTGTCACCGCTAGTCACATTTGTGAGACTCCCCCCTCCCTAGTGTGACGTCACATACTTTACAAATTTACATTTAGAAATTATTTAATGAAAACATCGGTTCCGACATCAGTTTCTTTTCCACTTAAATTGTTTTTTAATAAAATTAACATCAAATCAAGCTACACTGTATGTTTCATATAGTTTACGGCAAAAATTAGTACCTAGATCACTTTTTTTGTTCTGTTCTAACTGGTTTCGTAAGTTACAAATCACAAAATAGTAGAATTAAGAATGATTATTTCATCCGCGAAAGTCAGTGGTCAAAAGAAATCACCGCTAGGCGCAATGCGTTTGGCGGCATTTATCAAAGGGCGCCTAGGCGGTCGGCGAAATTCCCTGTTCATAGAAGTACAGTTACAACATACGTACCCGTGATGTTCGATTCGAGCACAATATCAGCATAAGCTACATAAACCTGCTGCTAAATAAGCAATTACATCCTAAAAATGCTGTATCATGTGCATCACAATTTATAGTAAGATACCCGATAGGTTTAAGTGATACGGTTCGTGAGGAAACCGGTCTAATCCCAATAAGGTTTAGTTTTCCCTCTGTGTTGGAAGGTCAGATGGCAGTCGCTTTCGTAAAACTGGTGCATATGCCAAATCTTGGGATTAGGTGTCAAAACGGACCCTGGGCTCCTTTAGGGGCACTACCGGGAATAACGCTAGGAGGATGGTTTAACCCCCGATAGGTTTAAGTCACAGAATCTAAACTTATTTAAGAATCTAGTTAAAAACTTTCTCATATACAAATTTTATTAATTATTATAATATCAATGACTTCTTGAATGATTCCTTTTAATTGTACATCTCAGGTCTTTCTTGACATATAATCTATTTTTGTTTAGTTTACTGACATAGAATGCATTAGTTTAATTAGTGTAATTTTATGTATGTACACATGAAAAGGTAGGGTGTGGTGAGTCCACCAGATTTACTGCAACTATAACTGCAAATTGTAACCCATTGCCCACATGCATAAATAATTTTCATTTCAAATTTAATTTCATTTCATTTAAATTTCATTTCATTTCGTTTCATCATCATATTATAATAACTTAAGTAGACAATGAAATTTATTTCACCCACATACCTGTAGATACAGTCGAGTTCATAAATAATCTATGCACTTTCCCAAAGATTCAATAATATCTGAGCAACCTTAAGTTCTTAACAATTTCTTTGACATGTAAACTCTGATGTAGTTAATGCTATTATGAATAATGTATACTCATACTATTTAGAGTCAATAGATAGACATTTTGACTTGTAATAGTGCCCGCGTGGCCTATTCGCTCAATAAATATTTTGAATTTTATTGTACGATTTCCACCACATCGTAGCGGATGCGCGAGCACCAGCCGACCGCGTTCTTTGGAGGAGCCGGTCAGACACAACGACAGCCGAGCGCAGCCGTCCACGTCCACGAGGAGCCGACCGGCGGCAAGTCCATTCAAATATAAAATGTAACGTCTGTATTAAACCATCAAATTCCTTTGGCAACTTGTGAAATGCGCTCAGGTGCGCTCCGTTCGGTGAGAAGCATACATATTTCTGCAAATATCTTCGAACTTGACTTTTAAAATTCGCCTTTTCACCTTACAACGTGACACAATGGCATAAAGACGTCTGCAACCAATATCTAGACATTTTAAAAAGTAAAAGCAATTCCGATATAAATCGGCTCCGACAGCGATATTCCGACACGGCCGCTAATGCTGGAGAATGCCTGGCATAAAACGCCGTAGTGCTGCAATTTCTATACCCCGCGCTGCCAACATTTTCTTCTCAGATAGCTTTTAATATTCGCCTTACCTGTGGACGCGAGTTGTAAGCGGAGGCGGGTAACTACTGTACACAGCCGAAAAAAATACTTTCTCAATATAAGATGAAAGTATAGACACTGATAATAACCTTGTAAATGTGACTTTAGAGTGTTTAATTAAACAGTTAATGGGACCAATCGATAACACTGTTCAATCTCGCAAAGCGTAAAGTCAAGTAAAATATGGGTGCATACAACTTAGTCATAAATATGTTCCATCGCTCTTATGTCCGCGGGTAAAGGTTTAGCTACATATTTCTGAGTTAAATTAATACATATTCTTGCACTTGACAGCACGATTTATCAAATATTACATTACGCTATGCTTGTACTTTATGATTCGAAAACATAATAAAAATGTGGTGCTCTCTGTAATTTAGATCTTGTGTGAATTTTCAGCCACTCTCTATAATATGACTGCACACGGCCATGCAGGTGACTAAACTTGACTCGCTTCGTGTAATATCTCAAGCAATCCTCCTTTAAGTTGGCCATTGTACAAACTATGATTATTTATACACTAGTTTTGTGCAGTATAGTTTTTACCATATTTACGTTACTTTTACTTTTTTTTTTTAACTGCTGGTGCAAAGAGCGGTATGTTATAAGTTTTACGTGTCTGTCTGTGTATCTGTCTATGGTATCGTAGCTCCCAAACGGATGGACCGATTTGAATGCGGTTTTTTTGTGTCACAGATAATTTTACCCCAAGTGTTCTTAGCCATGTTTCATGAAAATCTATTCACCCATTTTTGAGATATTGGACTTTCAAATGAAAATGTCGGGGGATTTTCAACTTTTCTAAGTTGAAAATCCCCTCATACTCGTAAGTATTTACTTTACTTAGTAGCTTGCTTCCGCTCGTGACTTGAGCCATCGTTGCGGTGCACTCTTTAAGGCATATTTGGCGGAAGCTAGCGTCGAGCCCCGACTCCGCCCGACATCCTTACACGACACTTGCATCCCCGCCTGCATCCGGTATGGCGTATCTGTTCAGCACGGCTATCACGCGACGGCGCGCGAGCTCTCTCGATTTTTCTCGCACTATCAGTCTTTCTTTTATTGAACACAAGAGGTATAGTGCGAGAAAAATCGAGAGTATTATGTCGCGACCGACACGATGTGTCTCATGATAGACGTGCAGGTGTTATTCACAACATGTTTTACCTCAGTTAAACCCGTATCTTGCTGCCGCGTTTATTAAATAAATCCCGCTATTCTGTAACTTGTTTTAAGCTCACCTCAACGATCACCCGCAAAATATATCTTGAGTCCGCGATTCGTAGTAACTAAGCGTAGGTAGAGGTCTAGTCCGTTAGGCGTGACGGGTGATGTGAGACGCTTTAGCGCGTTTCGAATAATAGCCAAGGATGCGTAATCGGAGGTCTGACTTACACTGGTTTGGGGAGGTGAGGTGACGTTTGTTGTGAATTGCCCACAAGCTCTCACCTCCTCATGCACTTAAATCCTCCAACCTTCTGACTGACTCATTGAACGAGCGAGCGAAACGCAACGGAGTTCTCCGTTTCAGCTTGAGCTAAAGTTCTTTCGTGTGTCCGGCCGTCCAACTGTTCTCCTCTAAGAGTCGCATTTCTTAACCGATTCTCATGCAATTTTGTGTAAAGGTCCGATGATTATATAAACTACGTTGACCCAACTTAAAACTAAAATTAGGTACTCGTGCGCACTGCCGCCATTACCAATAGTAATAGTTTGCCTAGTTGGTAGTGACCCTGCTTACGAAGTAAGTGGTCCTGGGTTCGAATCCCGGTAAGGGCATTTATTTGTGTGATGTTCATCACGAATATTTTTCATTGAGTCATAGCTATTTTATATGTATTTAAGTATTTATTTATCTATATAAGTATGTTTATCGTAGTCTAGTACCCATTGTACAAGGTTTACTTAGTTTGGGACTAAGTCGATTTGTGTAATATTGTCCCCTATTTTATTTGCTTTCGATAAACATCGTAAATAGCCATGGTATTGCTTGCATTTTAGTATTCGGGAATAGGGGATACTGGGGAAAGTTGACACAGTGGTGATCGGAAAGTGCAGTCAGTTGTTTATTTATTGTTGTCAATAAATCTGCATTACATCGAAACTCACCTAAGTCTCCTTGATGAAATTTCAATTTCCCTTAGAAAGGTTCAAAACTCATGACTTGGAAAAAAGGAGGATGAGTTTCAAAGAACGTCAAGATTGACATAAATACATATTTTATTCTCTACAAAATAAATTCTAGAATTCGGTAAGTACAGAAAAAAGTCTCTTTGTATCATAACTACCTTAGTTGAACCCATGACATTATAAGAAAGTAGTAGAATGGATTACTGTTAAGTCACGACACTTTACTATAAATTGAAAAGAGCTAGAATATGGAATAAAGGTGTTTCAATGTCTCACTAATTGCGACAACACCGCCATGCTTTTCAGTTAATATCCATTGAGACATTGCCAATAGTAATTTCGAGATCTTTTTCGCGAAATAACTTAGTAAACCTAATATAAAAACCGAAGACAAATAGTCGAATTTCGAATTACTTCTATTCTCGTGGGACGCAAAAAACAAAGAACGAAAAGGGTGGAATAGGAAAGTTTCTATTAAACGATAATTGTCTTCAAAACCTTTCTTTTATTTCAAAACCTTTTCTCGCTAATATTTTTTGAATGTCCCTTTCTTGGAGAGTTGGCAATTTAAATTACTCTAGAGAAATAGATCGGCATATTTCTTAAAAAGTTTCAATGAAAAATATTCGATTAAAAGTAAAAAATATCTTCCAGAAAATAATTTTCAAAGTAATTTTTCAATTCCCATTCACAGACTGTTGAGGTCAGTGTCCAAAAAAGTTTAAAGATCTTTCGTAATTTTTAGGGTTCCAGAGCCAAAATGGCAAAAACGGAACCTGCTTATAGTTTCAGCAAGTCCGTCTGTCTGTCTGTTGTGTACTTCAGTGATCCTCCCAGGCATAGCTATAAATACATCAAACACGACGACAATTTTTTTTACAGTAATACTATTTTATCATTTAAAAAGATGTCACGCACTTATTAATAACTAGATTTGTATTTTATCTGTATCAATAATTGCGATGGATAGTACATACGCGTGTTTCCACTTTCATGACTTTGCTTGACTACGTGCTGCATTAAATGTATCGAAGCTGGAAGCATTGGATTTTCAGACAGATCCAGCTTATTCTGCAAACTATTATTGATACCGTTTGATAGAACTCGTGAAGCACTTTCAGTAACCAGTTCCTCGATATCTTGGATAGTTTAGAAATAATCGAGTGAAATCACTTATCGTTTCCACCGTGTATAGCACCCTTTTCCCAAGTGGATATTAGCCATGACACTGCGCTGCGCGTATGCGCAGTATGCACAATGCCGTTCCGCTTTTCGCGCGCATCAGTTCCGCCGCCATTGTCAAGACCAAGGTTGGGACGTTTGTCTGCTGAATACTGTAGAAGTGACACAGCCGGTATGTAACATGATTATAATACGTGTAGAAACATGAATGCATTTCAGTTTTGTCGACCGGCTAACTTTGCCGACGAAGCTGACTAGTGGGCTCTGTGAGGTGTAGAACTTGCGGGCTTGTATTATATACAAAAAAAAACACAAGAATCGGTTGAGTAATGCGACCTGTAGAGGAGAACAGAACGAGATTTCCAGAAGTCTTGACATACGAATGAATTTACGATCAATATGAAAAGGAAGACCTCATAAGAAGGCTCAAAGTCACCCAAAGGGCAATGGAGAGGGCCATGTTGGGAGTTTTGCTGCGTGACCGCATCAGAAATGAGGCTATCCGCAGCAGAACCAAGGTAACCGATATAGCCCTCCGGATCGCTAAACTTAAGTGGCAGTGGGCGGGGCACATAGCACGTAGAGCCGATGGCCGTTGGGGCGGAAAGGTTATCGAGTGGCGACCACGTACCGGAAGGCGCAGCGTGGGTAAGCCCCCGACAAGGTGGACTGATGACCTGGTAAAGGTTGCGGGAGTCCGCTGGATGCGGGTGGCGCGGGATCGGTCACTTTGGCACTCTTTGGGGGAGGCCTATGTCCAGCAGTGGACGTCTTTCGGCTGATATGATGATGATGATGAAAAGGAAGGACTCGTTGAACATGAACATGAGCTGAACTTTTGATATTTTCTTTCTCCCTATTTAAGAAGCTATCTGTGTCTATGAAATATATCATCGCGAGGTATCCTTAACACAGGCCTTATTGAACTTACTACGGCTAGTTCGATTTGTGTGAGATTGTCTTTGTATTATGATAACGTAAAAACTCCATTCGTGGACGTCTTTAAAAGACGAAGGTTAAACACTATTCCATTTTTTTAATAAAAATAAGATATATTGCTAGTGACTTTACGCGTACCAACATTCATATTGTTTGAATTAAAATACTCGCAGGCCATCCAATCCAATCCGGGCCAAAATATCTATATCTAATATGTTTTTTAATAAGTTATTATGTTTATTTGATTCAAGTTTTGAGGTGTGCAATAAAGAGTATTTGTATTTGTATATCTCCTCTGCTAAAACTCATTTGTAAATTGAAAATTCGCCAATATTCATTTATCACCATGTTGTCTTTATCACTTTATTACAAAACTACTGATTGAAACAATTTGGTATAAAACAATGATTTATCACACGCGCTCCTATCCACCCCAATCTCCCCTAATAGAGGCAATGTCGGCGTTATGACCCCCATTTGAGATGGTGCCCGTTGCCCCCAATTTGTGTAGGGTAATGAGGTCTAACCCTTATTAGTATTTCCCTTCCAAAAGTGATTGTTTTTCTTCGCTAGATGACAGGATCCTAATTCGCTATAATGTTCACAGTCAGAGTGTGTAAAATACAATCATTATCGGACGAAGGAATGACAGTATTATTGATGTCATTATTACTGATGGTGTCTAGCCCGCACTGCCGTTGATTCCTTCATTCCAACCAGTACACTGTCATATAATGTAATCAATACTGATGACGTCAGAGGGGTAATCACGTAACGTTTCGAACGCGCGTTAAGTAAATCCAACGTGTCATTTTTCTAAACCATATGCTTATGCACAGCCGTAGCATAAAAAAACATTAAAAAGCTATGTAACCAATTTCAAAATGATATTCATTATGTTACCTCCAGTTACCCCCCACCATGCTCCAGGAATGCTCGGATGCGTATATACCTGTAACAAGACGGGAAAATTAAAAAAAAGAATACCGGTGTGTAATTTAATTGCATTCCAGAGACTCTGGCACGAGGGAGAAAAATGTATAATAACACATAGACTGGAAACATGACCTAACGCCTAAGGGTAAATACCCACCATGGCTAGCACAACTGGGGCTGTGACGCAACGCGAGTAAACCTACCCTCTTTCTTTCTAATTAGCACACGGCGAGTGAGACAGTCGGGGTCGCTGAGTCGCGCGCGACGCGACTTGGCAGCAAGTTGTGCTACACATATAGCGAAGCTAAATATATATATAGATATTCGACACAGTTGTTCAGCATCCATATATATGATAACTACTTACAAAAGTTGAAAATCTTCCGACATTTTCATTTCAAAGTCCAATAGCTCAAAAACGGCTGAACAGTTTTTGATGAAACATGGCTAAGAACACTCGGGGTGAAATTATCTATGACACAAAAAAACCGCATTCAAATCGGTCCATCCGTTAGGCAGCTACGATACCACAGACACATACACAGACACGTCAAACTTATAACACCCCTCTCTTGCGTCGGGGTTTAAAAACACATAGTCGCACATCTGGTGCACATTTGGCATATCCACCCAAGTCTGTTCATAAATGGTCCTTTTTCCAAAAAAATCTCCTCTCCGAGCAAGATTTGAACTAGATTTGAAGACAGTCGCTTTTATTGGCCTATAGTCCTAACCTCTAATCCATCTCACAGGGGGGAAAACCTGTTGACCGCGTCCACAGCATTTACCTACCACAACCATGCACGTGTCCCCTGGGTGGTAAATGAGCGACAACACTTTCGTTGAAATACTATAAAAATATCACATGGATATGCCCAGGGCAGTTAGGGTTCTTGTTGCCGATTCGACATAAATTGAGAAACATGATCAAGTACTATAAAGGCCACACACTGAACGCGGGTCGTGCGCGGCGCAGTCAGGCGGTATCTCTATCTCTTTCGCACAGTAGCGCGGCGTTTCTATCGCACAGTAGCGCGGGCCCGCGCCACGGTGTGATAGAGATAGTGCTCTCACTATCTTTCTATATCAGATATACCGACCCACGCCGCGCCCGACCCGCATCGCGCCCGACCCGCGCCGTGCACGACCCACGTTCAATGTGTGGAGGCCTTAACTCGGTTATGGTTGTCATTTGCCTCTCAGCAGCGATGAAATTAGGTAAAAATGTAAATAACTTTCTGGGTAGTATACTCTTTAGTTTTACGTTTTCAGGGTTGCGTTTCAATGGAAATTATTTTATGTTTTCAAATATTGCCAATAGACTACAAGGGACCTTTTAACCCCATTGTCATTAGAGGCATATTTGTCAACCTGTAGAAGTATATGCTACTTACCGCGCGGCTCCAAACACAGCTATAGTTAACTGTACAAAATTAATAAACAGGGACAATGGAGTCTAAACACTTGGTACTAAAACGTAATTATCCCGAACGCAACTCTACAGACAAACAGGTTAGTTTAGTTAACACTAAGCAAACCGCTAGTTGGTTATCCTGTCATTGTAGGATTACTTAGGGCAGTATATTAACTCGTGACAACCGCTCGAACATAGCTAGAGACACCGTTAACAAATAACTAGAGAGACAATTTACAATGGGTGACGTTTAATGCTTTCAGTGCCAGGAACCACCAGGTGGGCGCTTTGCTCATAGGTGGTCTCCGCTACAAAAGGTGTTTCCCATGTTATATATTCCATTTAGCATGCGTAGCTGGATGATCGTGTTTATGTCTAAGAATATAAGTGCAACAGGGACGTATAAAATGAATGAAATAAATGAATTTTTAGTCTGCAAGTAGGCAGTAATGGCACTTTTACAAGTCAAAATTCTACCAGCGTTTCTGAAAAAGACTGTTAAGAAGAAGAAGAAACGCCGAACCAAACATACAATTTGACATAAACGAGATTATGCTGGCTAAGCTGATAGTTTCAAAAGTTTGAAGAGTGTTGTGACACTTTAGTATCATGCCGTTCATCATAATCATCGTGTTATCCAAAAGACGTTCGCAGCTGGACAAACGGTGAACGGTATTCGCCTTCATCCAACAGCTACCCGCGATGCTCAGATTTTTGGTCCACCCTATCATGTTAGGGCCCCACGCCACGTTTTCCAGACCCCGTATCATGGTCGGCCTTATCACGCGATAAGTGACAAGATAGGAGCGTCGTCTCGTTCTATCGAACGGTGTCAGCCAGTGACGGACGCTCTATCTTGTCACTTATCGTGCGATAAGGCCGAACATGATACGGGGTCAGTACGTACCAACAAAAGTAAAATCAAAATCTAATTTATGTTTACAACGTGCAAACATTTTTCCATTGTAATTAGGCGAAGTCTGTATTCTTATCTTTGACGTCAAACCTATTACCTTTCTGTCCCAACAGCGATGTATTGAATCTATATAGTAAACCTAACAAGTATCTGGAGTTATTGTACTGTGTGTATTATTGTTAATGTGTGGAAGGTAGACCTGTCAATACCAATAAGGATTAGTTCTTGAGATCCAATCACCCTCCAGGAGAGAGTGCTTAAACTGTGGACCTAGGACATTCGACAATTACGTTGCTATTTCTGTAAGTGGAATTATGCTATTTAAATACTGTTATGGAGATAGTAAAACTCATAATAGGCATGACACTAAAATTTGATGTTTAATGTGCTTTGTCTCTCTCTTTCTGTGACAATAGGCGTGAATAGGTACCGTGCATGGTCCAACTAAAGAGAAGGATATAATATTTTCGTGATTGTTTAGGAAGTAAACGAAGTTGCCATTGGCACACAGAATACAACACATAGGGGCAATGCTTTGATGTAAATATTCTTAGAGCTAATAAGTCAGATGTTAAATTATCTCGAATGATTTTTCTCGTGATTCGAGAGAATCATCTTACGAGTATTTCAGGATGCTATATGTTTCACTAGGCGATCTTCAAAATTTATTAATTCATGTTTTTAGGGTTACTACCCAAGGGGTAAAATTACTAAGACTCCGCTGTCTGTCTGTCTGTCTGTCTGTCTGTCACCAGGCTGACCTGACCTTGATAGTTAGACAGTTGAAATTTTCACTGATGTATTTCTGTTGCCACTATAACAGCAAATACTAAAAAACCGGCCAAGAGCGAGTCGAAGTGGGGCTCCCATACAACAGACATGTTTTTATTGCCGTTTTTATAGATAATGGTACGGGCCCCTTCGTGCGCGAGGCCGACTCGCACTTGGCCGGTTTTTTTCTGTTAATTTAAACCGATCTGAAACCGAACGCGCCTTTAAGGCGCCGTAGGTTCAGCGAAGTTAATCGAACAGAGTTTTTGAAACAATATAATGCGTCTGTTTATAATAATATGGTTTCAAAAAAATACTAATAGTAATCTTGAGGCTTTTCTGCAGGGAAATCAGTGTTTGGAAACATGATCAAGCAATTTTCGCTCGATAGAAAAAAATCACGAACATAGGTCTAAAATACACTTTAAATATTCGTAACAAATTCTGCACAAAAAATAAAAATATTAAAATTGCGTCTAAAAATCGGCAATATCATGTTTGAGAGAACTCAGTGATTACTTTTTTATTTATTTAAACGGCCAAGAAATTTAAATTAAAAAAACATTATATCCGCGCATGATTCCGAGCACGCACTTCCATCTCGCTCACGCTTATGCTCATTGAGAGGGAGAGAGGACCATGAACCTACGGCGCCCTAATCTGTTTACGATAATTAAAACGAAATTGGATATTACCTTAATAAAATTCATGACCTATTTAGACTTAGTACGACCTAAAGGCGGCTAAGTCGTCAGCTTTCGCGACCCCACCGTCTACGTAAACAAGCGAGGCTCAACTCTAGCGGCAGGATTAATGGTAACGACTGATATTATAACTTAATGTACTACGTCATTGCCAATATATTGAAAATGATATTTGCTATATTTTTTCCGCAACATCACCCGCTTCAACTTAAAGCCGACGGCAAAGATATGTTTACATGAAATAAAACAGTGAAGGCGACAGCAAACAGATCCCAAATGTTTGTCTCGCTGTCCCCTTCACCCGCGCATGGATCAGCTGCGACATTTGAATAAACAAACAAATTGCCAGAAAAAAACGAAAAAAGTGAATGAATAACCAATTTTCTTTCGAAAGAAACGCGCAATAAATTCACTCTTATTTTGACATACGTAGTATTCTGCCCCACTCCAAATACCAAATCCTTAGTTTTCTTTTTCAATCTATTTATTTCACCCGCTCATTTTAGAGCCGACTAATATTTTATTTGTAAGTTATTTTATTTTATTTTATAAGTAATTTAGTTTTAGATAGAGCCGAGATTGTCTGCTTGAACCTACAGTAGACGTTAAAGCCACTTTATGTCACGTCACACCTGCCATAAAGTGCTGGTAATTTATTGAATAAGTTTAATATATTAATACTCGACCCCAACTGGGTCCCATACAACTGAACACGGCGTCGCGGAAGACCTCGTCGGAGCTGGCGAGACCAACTTGAGGTCTTTGACCAAGACTGGTGGGAGACTGCCCAGGATAGGGAAACGTGCTCTTGCCCAGCAGTGGGACACTGCAAAACTATTCAATAAAATAAATAAGTAATACTCGTGATACTCACACTAATTATTTATTGATAAAAAAATTACAAGTTTCCATTTCCGTCTGATTAAAGTTGAGCCCACAATTTATCTGTTTTGTTTCGTTAGGTTCTATAAGTTCTTCTTGTGTGCAACAAAAAAAAATCTAAGAACACTAATATTGTAAAGAGGAAAGAATAGATTGTTTGTTTGCGTGTTTGTATTGAATCGGCTCCGAAACTACTGGGCTGATTTGAAAAATTTTACCATTAGAAGCTGACATTATCCCTGATGAACATAGGCTGCTTTTTACCGCGGGAAAATGCTCCATTCCTACGGGAAAAAGGGTAATCCGTGCCAAGCCGGGCCGGGCAGCTAGTATAAAATAAAGAGGCCAATACCGCAAAATACCACTTCCTGGCCAAGGGGAATCGTAAAATATTGTAGGTACTATGGACGCTAATAAAGATAGCCATAAATCGCATATTTATCGTTGCCTTCGGCTCTATTCTTCCTTCGACAAATACCTGTGATGCAAGTTAAATAATGTATATAAAATTTAAACATCAATACCAGACGGACATGTTCAAGATATAAAATTTCATTAAAACGTGACATGCCAGAATACAGCAATGTACTGTTATTTACCTTCAAGTTAACCTTCCTGTAATAATCCTAACATTACGCCTTCATAAAATAACTCGCGTAGTACCACAATGAGTGAGTAAACACGTGAACAATAATTGCAAGTCCATTACTCGCTGAGACGGCAACGGGTATTGCCTGCTCGCTTATTAAGCAGACAAACATGTACTTACATGGTTATTGCGTTAAATTAAACGTGAGACTGGGTGGTGAGATAAGACACATATAATCAACATTTATACTGTACGATTGTGTGTAATTTCAATTTGTTTTCAGTTGATATGATTAACCATACACTTACACCTATACATTTTTGTATAATAATCAAAATAACAAAATTAAAATAATAAAAAAATCGGTGTTTCGAGCTGGATTCAAACCAGCAACGTTCATTTAGGTTGTTACTAGCTTCTGCCCGCGACTCCGTTCGCGTGGAACCCATTTATATCGTAGCTGCAAATCTTCACACCGGTGGGGGTGTGAAGATTTGCAGCTACGATAGGGATGATTTCCCCTTAGGGATGATTTCCAGGACAAAAACTATCATATGTCCTTCCCGGGACTCCAACTATCTTTATACCAATTACACCAAACCTATTACCAATATTTAATTAGTATGGATATTATTTAGAATGAAACATACAGGCGACTCAAAACTACGTATTTGACAATGCGTTCTAACCTTGAAAAGTGTGTTCGTACGAAATATTGTTGACCTACAGAAATACCTACATTATACACTAGCTGAGTCAGTATTTCGATAGGTACGTCATTCATCTAAAAATAACTAAGAGGATAAAGGTTGTCTGATTATTTTGAAGCTATGTCTCATTAATTGAATCAAAAATTCAAGGTTTGCAAAAAGGCCCAATCGTTTCTGCGGTTTATCTATATGTTAATAATCTAATCTTCGGACGACGGAAGACGAAAGGACGGTGGCAAACAATCGTACGGCCGGCCTGATGGTAAGCGGACCCGCAGCCTATAGACGCATGCAACTCCAAAGGAGTAACATTGGCGTTGCCGACCCTTGGTATGTTTGAGGGTTCGCCGTGCTGATAGCTGAAGGAACACGTTCCCTCGCTCTCAACACTGCATCCTCGGGAGCTCTGGCGACCATGCTCACCTCAAGGAACACAACACTACTACAGAGCAAGTAGTAGTGTTATTATGGCGGTGGTCTTCTGCAAGGCGTATGTACTTCCCCAGTTGGGTTGCTCCAAATTCGAGCGGGATGACATTTCGCTGTGCCCTGCCTCAGTTATAAGCTTCAGCTTGGGAAATTCTTTCGTATGTCCGTTTGTCCAGCTGTCCTCCAGAACTGGTCGCATTTCCAAACCCATAATAGCATTCTGTCGATTCAGGTTTTCGAAAAAAAAGTAAGACAGCCTTGCGAATAGTGTTGGGTTACTCACTCGTGAGGCACCTCATTTGTCATACTCATTTCATTAAATTGTCGCATCACTTCACGCTTGACAAAAGTACTACTTCATTCCTCACAAGGCTTCGCTCCTCACTCGCTCGGTCATCACCTCGCGCTACATTTATCCGTCAAACCTCAAAGCCTCGCCTCTCGAGCTCCGGACTCGCCACCCGCGCCTAATTTTCCCCCATCAACAATACAATATTGTTTGCAGTGGAGGAAGGTAATTAAGAGTATTGAACATGAAAGTAATTGGTGGTATATTGTACACTACACTTGAAAAAAAACCTTGTTTTTCTGCCGATAGATGCTATTTATTAGATCGTACCTCACCTCATTCGAAGCAGGACATTGTACCACCTCATTTTTGGAAATGCGGTGCTCATACAAACTCAATTTAATTTCATGTCCTACCCAACACTAATAAGTAACTAGTATAAATAATAATAAGCTACGGTAATTTGCACTCGGGCGCAAAATGTTCCTTATATACTATTGACATTTGCTGCTGACTGTAGGTGTATCACATGTCTATTGAGCTCACCAGATACACATTAATTGGAAGGAAACAAAGTCATAATGATGATACAAGTTGTGAACAATCAAGAAAATCGCTATATGAATTATTGACTTCCGCTTATAACGACTCGTGTAAGTTGTAGGACGGCAATGTGTGTGACAGTTAATAGTAGGTACATTACAGAGGCCCGGAAAATAGGTATTGCCGGCGAACTTGATATAGACGCATCTGGATGATGATGATGGAAGTTGGCAATCCACTTTTCAAGCCGATATATAGCTTTTCTTCTCAAACATATGATGAAATAAAAAAAACAACTACGTTTGGGCCTCCCCAAACGTAGTTGGTGTGTCAAAATTGAAATTAAAAGAAAATAAGGTCTCTTCGCAGGATTTCGTATGAAATTCCATCATGGACGTCTCGTCTTACCGCACCCGACACGTGATACTCCGCAACCTTTTTATAGGGAATATAACGTCAATATTTCAAGGCATGTCTAAGAGTACGTGCAGGTAACTAATTAGATAAAACATTTCTAAATAAATATAGTCAAAAATCGCGAAACACCCATACAATTCGTAGATCCCCAGTACCTAACAATATCGATAGTCACTTGTAACAGTACTCGAGCGCATTCTTGCGTTCGCGCCGCCTGGCACAGGCTGGTACGGTCGGCCACTCCCGCGCACACAAACATCAACCTTAACGAAACGAGATAAGGCTCTATTTAATTAGCAACGTATTCTTTACGTTAGCCGAAGCGACAGGGCTAACATATACACAAATGTAATTTGAACTTTAAATTTCGAATGCTACGGCTTGAATTCGACGCCGTTACTTATGTATGTTGCACACATGGACGGAAAACAAATGACGACGCGCAGCGTGATTTCAACTTTAGCGGCATGATTTTTAAGTGTAGTTTTGTTTGTAAGTGTGTGAGAACAGAATGTAAACATTAAACAAGTCGTATAATGAATGTGTTAGTTCTGTTTGTATGTTGTTTTGCGAGTGAGCTGCGACCGGCGTGACAAACTGTGAATGGTTGATTGATGCAAGCCCTCGCGGTTGAACTATTGTGTGATCAATCAAAATTAGGCATCAAAAGATTACGAAAGTTCAAATCAAATGAAAGGTCTATTTAGATGCGATCTGTAATCAAAGTGCGTAAAGTTCATGTTCCCAGCCTATGTACCTACACACATACGGTCAAACGAATAATACCCCCACGGAAAAATTTAAACTTCGCCTCTTTTGAAAAACCGGCCAAGTGCGTGTCGGGCCACGAGCAGTATACCTAGGGTTCCGTAGTTGCCTGTCTGTATTTGTTACATCGACACGCGCCAAGTAAATGGTACGGTTGCGTCGGCCGAATTTGTACGAAACTTAGCCTTTTCAAGTACATTTTCAGTTGGTCGACTATTACTCGGTAACTAGTAATGTCTATTTATCCGTGATAGTTTTCCTTTGAAATCCAATATACCCATGTACTACTGGCACGTTTTTTTTTACATTTCCAGTAGCAGCCATTTAGCCGGTAGGATGTGGGGACACGTGACTAACAAAAATTTCATCCCAACTATACGGGTAGGGGACGCACCTTAATTTTTTTTATTCTACGATTTTGTCGGCGTGATTCATTTATATACCAATGCCGAATAGCTTTCTAGTAGAAAGGGTCACTGAGCTAAGCCGCAGACGGACGGACGGACATGGCGAAACTAAGGGTTCCTTGTTGATTACGGAACCCCAAAAACGGGATCTGCTGGGAATTGCTGGTTGTGAATAAACCGCTCCCGGCGGGGGGTATCCCCTGTCAAAAAAAAATGGTTTCTAAATGGTCATTATCGCGAATAGAAAACAATAGCTCCTTCTGTATCATAATTATGCTAAAATTCCGTTAAAACTCGTTTATGTCATACCTGGTCATAAAGTAGGAATATATGCATGCGGAAGTGGAAATCCCAATTCCTGGCCAGGGAGAGACGTAAAGTAAAGACGTTCTTGGTTTTACCACCCTAGGTAAGTAATGTACGAAAGAAAGGGAGAAATCACACTTCAGATAAGTAACAGAAGTCTCAAGTTCATGAACAAGGCAAAGAACAATCTCGAACATCTATTTTTGAAGACACCAATTCACTTACCTAACTTAGCAAATTATTCAAGATGATGTCAGCCTCCTTTTAAAATATATCGGATATTCTCGAGAAAAAACATTGTCAAAACTATCTACTTAAAACAATTCCCATATAACGTGATTAATATAGTAATTAGTATCGGAAATTGCCACATAAAATGTAACAAATGTCCTCCGTTTATCATTTACGTTCAGGAGTGATGTGTTCTAAAGTGGTCTTGAAGGAAAAACTACAAAGTATTTCCATTGTTTATAGATTTTCGTATTTTACACGTGTTCTAATCACAAAACATAACCACAACATAGTCTATGTATGTATATTTTACTCAAACGAATGGAAACGGGTAATTAAGTTAATAAATACAGGGAAATAAAATTACTTGCTCTTTCTTTTTACAAGCTTTATATTAACTTGACTTGTATATTACCAATTCTCTGTATAGGTGTCGCAGAATCTCTCAGAAGATATTATTTAAAAATAAAGTTATAAAACGTTTTCCCTGTCAGTCTTAAGATTGAATTTCACATAGCCAGTAGAAAAGGTTTTATTCATAATATGTATCTAGGTATCTATTATTTCCTCTTGTTATTTTTTGTTCTGTACCTTGCGTTCGAGGATAGTATTGCAGAAAAATCAACAAGGATTTATCAGTAATAGTCGTGACGTGTTCTCAAGGTGAACCTTGTAGTGCCTGATCGTGGAATAATTAGCTTGTAAACAAGAGGTCGATTAGGTACTTTCGCTTCGCATTTAAATTTGCCTTTTATCAGGACGGTGGCAAACAAACTTATGGCACAGTAATAATACTACGTACAACGCCAACACAGCTGACCATCCGTGCACGTCCGTTCAATAAAAACAGGTAATAAATACAGGATGGTCTGGATTGTATTGGCGTTTGTACAGAAGGTTCTATGTTAACAAATTCCTTGTTTAGGTACGCCGAACTAGCCTAAACGTGGCCATCCTTTCTAGTCCGTGTTCTAATGGGAATGCTCTGTACTTTGACCCCCCCCCCCCCCCCCTACCCCTCACTTGTCGCGGAGTTATCACTGGCTACCGGGCGATTTGGGCTCAGGTTGGATGTGTATATCATTCGTACCAAATGGCATTGCTTTACTCCAAAATGTCATACTGCTTCCCATAAGAAAACAGACTATTCGGGTATATGCACCGCGCTGCGATAGAACGCGTGCGTTTCATAGCAGCCCTAACGTATGCGACACGGTATCCTTTGCGACTCCAAAGGACTCATTAGACTCAAGAGCGCGACCGATCTTTTGATATGGATTCGTTGTGTTGACAGATACTAATGCGTTCTGGGAGACTGTTGGGGACAACAGGCACATAACCGGACCAAACCTTTCGCCCACAAAAGTGGTTGCTACTTGGTACTGTAAAGGCTTTACTGGTTGATAGTGTCCGGAGGTTCTGTCTCTATATATATATATATATATATATATATATATATATATATATATATATATATATATATATATATATATATATATATAGAGATATATCCTTTTCCTTTGTACTTTTTTATTTTTATTATTCTTTTCTTCCCGTGTAATTGGTTGGGTAGCGGTCGAAAATTGGCAACTGACGGTGCGTGTACTAAGGTTGGTTAATCCTATTGTTTCGGCATTCGTTTAGTTTTAGTTTTTATTATATTATAGTAGTTTTTAGCCAGGGCCCCGCTGAAAATCAGGGCCACGGCTTGTCGTGGCAATATGCTGAGTGGGGCTCCTTTTAGCGTTGCTTGTTATTTTATATTGATATGTTCTGTGTAAAAGTTTACTGTGGCGTTAATAAATAATTATCTTATCTTATCTTATCTTATACCTAATATACCTATTCAGTTTTGCTAGGTATCGCCTATAGGTACTCTATGTGATGTTATCAACAACAGGAGTACTTATACCTAATATTGCTGTTGTTCCAAAAAATTAATTTGTTTTACATATTCTATTGTAAAAGTAAGTAAGATTATCCACAATGAAGTTATCGGGGGGTCGAAAATGGCCTGAACTGGGGCTCTAGTATAAGTTTTACCGAAACAAAACTTTACGATCGCGTTTGCGTTATACCCTCAATTTGTATGGGATTTGATAGCTAAACGCGAACGCGGTCGTAACGTTTTGTTTGGGTTAAACTTATACTAGAGCCTCTGCTTGGAGAGAACTATGGCACGGCCGTGCCGCTGTTTTGCTCGACTTGGCCCCCGCACGGCAGTGCCCCCAGATAAGTAAGGAATTATAATTAAAAGCAACGTCACCAAAAAACAATGTCACACGTTTAGACACTGAAATTTTCCGTTTCACAGAGAAACTCGCAGCAGACAAACATCTCACTGATAAGCTTTTAGAGCATTAGCTCGAGTCGCTTATAGCTCGCTGTGTACACTAATTAGCGCATATTAGGAAGCAGGGACAGAACAACGAGGCACAGTAGTTGAAGGAACGAATGTTGAGGGCCAGTTTACGTGGTTGGTGTATTCTATCCGATGCGTTTCAGCCTGGTCATTTAACTTTTTGATCTACTCTTACAGTTTCGGATAAACTATGTAGTAGGTATCCGTGTTGGAAGCTCTATGGTTCACTGACGTGCATTTGAATTTAGAAGTGTCGAATGTTCTTGTTTACATTATTTTTTATTTTTGTTCATTATGTCACTCTAAAATAAATTGTGGTTCAGTAAGTTGGTTTTTTGGTCTGTGAAAGTGCTTAATTACTAGTATTCTTATCATCTGGCGACCTACGCTACTGATATCGGGGAAGTTTGTAATTTTATGACATCCTAAATTACCAGCAACTAGTAGTACCTGTATCTTACAAACGAATTTTCCAAAAAATCCAAAAAAATTAACAAGTCCAACTCGCGGAAAAATAGGTACTGGTACACATAAACCATATTTAATTGAAGAAAGACCTGTACAATTAAACATTTTTGGCTACATAGCCAGTCAAAATAAACGTTTTATAGTCACTTAACGATTTGTAAACTTTAAGCGTAGCAAATATTTTCTGTGTGCCAATTTACGTGAGCTGATGCTGGTATCCCCAGACGACTTTCGGACATCTGACGGGAAGAGACTCTTTGTTTCCTTGGACATATCATGGGTTCACCTAGGCATGATCTAGAGAAACAAATAATTCTAGGTTCTGAAGAAGGCAAACGCGCTAGAGGATCCCAGTGCGGTAGACTGATGCAGAGTGGGCTGCAAAGTGCAGTCTTTCCCATGCAGTCCACTTGAGGAGGAACCGAACTGCACGTCCCTTCGTGCATGCGGTCAAGATCGTCGTCATGAGAAGGGATCGACTAACGAGAAGAAGAGACTGGAAATCGAGATATCGTTATTTTTTACCCCCGACGCAAGAGAGGGGTGTTATAAGTTTGACGTGTCTATCTGTGCATCTGTCTGTGGTATTGTAGCTCTCAAACCGATGGACCGATTTAAATGCGGTTTTTTTGACATGTTTCATGAAAATCTGTTCAGCCGTTTTTGCGATAAAGGACTTTGAAATGAAAATGTCGGGGGTTTTTCAACTTTTATAAGTTGTAGTTATTATTTCATTTGATGGCTCATCGAGTCAGCCTACTGATCAGATGTTGACTGTGACATCAACGTGTCATCGTCGTTTGACAAATTAATGGTACTAAGTGACTAATACGGAATCCACATACAAATTCCTACAATATGTATGGATATGAAACAAGCGTACCTAAAAATATATAGGTCCTATTATTATACTATAGTGGCTCTGTGAACGGTGGAACTTACGAGTCTGTATCAAAAATAAAATGTTAGTAAAATTTAAAAAGTTTTTTTTAGTTTCCTAGTCAGGTTATGTATGTTTTGGAAGTTTTTATGTATGTAGGAGATAATATCCGAAAAATAATCATAAAATAATGAATTTTCTGAATGGACGTAGGCTATATTTATCCCGTAATGATTATAAATATTATAATACACGTACGGCATTCATCAAAAATAAACAAACTAGATATTTTGATATCTACATACATTATCTATTCTTCTAATCTGAATCAAATTCGGAATTGGAAGTGGGTTATTATAACATTTATGACTAATTAATCACTCTAGTTAAATATCTCTGAAATAACAAACAAGCGATTTTAATTACACACTGTACCGCCTACCTACAAATTAAAACACTGCATTCAACTTAAATTAAGTTGTACTTAGAGCAATTAAAATCTTTACATAATAATGAAAAATACAAGTCACGCTGACTTTACCCATTTCGCAAAACAAACGATAGTGAACTCTATGAAGTTTAACATAAAACTTAATTAAACTGCTAATGTTATCGGTGTTATCAACCGGAAACCAAAACGTAAACAAAAGCAATCCTTTCCCCCTTTTGATACGGTTCACCTTAACCGCACAGGTAACTTGGCATTACGCGAATCGTCTGCATTCTAAGACAAAGCAATTTGAATTCTTTGCCGTTGTGATAGGGTCCGCGAGTAATTGACATGCAAAGAGGTGAAGGCCCAAGTACCGTTGCCGCGGGGTCGATGGCCGTGCGTGGGAATACGATCTTTGCGTAGAGAACAAATAGCCAATGTGTGTAGAAAATTTTATCAATAGACATCATAGGTAGTGCCGTAAATCTATTTTCATGGCAAAATAATATTTTCATATTATTTATTTATTTAAATTTGATTGCACAAAAACAAAACTTATCGTATAGAAGACTTGATGGATGCCATAATTCACAGTTTTGTAAAACCCAAAAGCATCGTTTAAAACTCATTCGTTCCGGGTGGGATAGAAAATGTTGTGAAAAAACATAACTTTTGTTAATTAAAAAAAAATGTGTGTTCGTAAAACAACTAAGGTATCCCGTAAAAAATCACAGAGAAGTGCATTCTGTTTAATATCAAGACTATATTTTTCGATTAGGTTGCTACTTGGGATAAATGGTTTGCATATATAACTTATTCCTTACTACTCTGAGGTTTAATGTTTTTATTTTTAATTAACAAAATGCCATTTGAAAGTAACGTAATGATACTAATGATTTCCGCAGTGAAACACAATTTCATATTGAATTATAATATAGATTTCGATTTATTTATTTCACAATTAAAGCTAGCTTAACCTATATGAATTCATATTATTTTATGATCATCAAAGAGAATAATAATTGTAATAAAATATATATGTAGTAGGATAGAATTTAAATAGATTTCATACAAGTTCTCAGGTCAAGTAAAAATAGATATTACAGCAATACCTTTATAATATGTTCAAAGAAATGTTTTCCTATCACCAGGAAAGTATTATCACTTTAAATATTAAAAGTAGGTACTGTTGGAAACTGACAGTCTCGAATCAATTCTGGACAATATATATATTTTCTTGGTTCAGAATATTATAGTGATGTGCACAAAATAAAACACACAGAATAATAAATAGTAACAATAAACCGCAGAGCTATCATCGAAACTCGATGGGCCCTTTAAGAAATGAGGCCCACGCCACAAGAAGCTGCGAAACTGCAAGACGCCTTCAATATGTGTGTGTTTTCTATGTATTTAAGTAATTACAGCTATTAAATATATCGTCATCTAGTACCCATAACACAAGCCTCAAGCGAGCTTACTGTGGGGGTAGTTCGATTTGTGTAATTGTCCCCTAACATTTATCATTGTAACTTTCTCTAAGAATATGATAACTTTGCAAAAGGGCGATTCTCTGTAAACTTGACGAATTTACAGAGAATCGCCTTCTGGTCATATTTTTCTCCAGACAAAGAGTCCCTCGTCCTATTCTCTTTATTGGATATTATTAATACTTCTATATTATCAATGGACGAGCTTAAAAAGAATAAGACATAAAATAAAGAAATTAAAATTTAGTGTGTGAAAAGTACGGTCAAACGGCAATAACAGATTGCACCAAAAATTCAATTGTAACAGAAACTTACCTTAATGGACTAGGTAGTGCTTCCTCCTAAGAATTCTTTGGACCACAAATACCGCCCATTGTCTGGCAAAAGCCCTTGAGAAACCCCGACACTATCGTCTGTTTACTGTTTGTTATTGGACGTTTCGAAGCATCAGCAGTACGAAGCTGGCACTATTTTTGGTAGGTACACATAAGGAAATGCAAAAAATATTTTGTATGTCCGGATGTTTAGCTGTTCTACTACAGGTCGCATTTTTCAACCGATTGTCTTGAAGTTTTGGTGAGCAGGTTAAATCATTATGCCGATTTTTTGTCGAATTTTTTCACATTTACAAAAAAATATTAATTTAATGACGATAGGCTTGCAACTTCTACAGCTTTCAGAGCAACTAGTAAGATTTGAATTTACATTGTTATTTATATTATTACTAGCTTCTGCCCGCGACTCTGTCCGCGTGGAACTAGTGTATATCGCAGCTCCATACAAACTTTTATCCCCCCATTTCACCCCCTTAGGGGATGATTTCGGGGGTTAAAACTATCCTATGTCACTCTCCATCCCTTCCACTATCTCCACTTAAAAAATCACGTCAATTCGTCGCTCCGTTTTGCCGTTTTGAAAGACGGACAAACAAACACACACATACACTTTCCCATTTATAATATTAGTATGGATTTGCTATTAATATGCACGGTATAACTTTTTTTTTAACTATGCTATTAACTTGACATTTTACAGAATAAGGGCGGTCGCAGTTGCACCAACTTACAACTGCAAACCGATCACCGTTAAATATGGCGCTGTCAACTGTCATTCTATAAAAACTTTCCATACAATGAGATTTTAACGAGCACAGCTTACGATTACAGACTGCTCGGTGTAAACCACCCTTAAATGTACAGTCAGCTTCAGAGAAACATGCCCCCCCCCCCATACAAATTTGGTAGGGGGAGGGGGGGCATGTTTCCGCGGGACATTTCTCTGCCCCCCCGGGGCTTTCGGGGGGTAGAGAAATTGCCGTTTGAAATGTACACTTATGTAATCTACATACCAATGATCGTGACAGACAGACTGGACAGTTTTCCAGCGAAAAGACACATACAAGCAAAACAGGGCAGTTTGTATCCTCCAGGCGTGTCACAGGGCTCGATTGTGGGCTTACTTCTGTTTACCCTTTATTGATTTGAGTATTCGTTGTCCTGAGACAAACGCAGTTCCCAACTCCACAGCGCGACCTCGAGAGCTACACGTTACACACCTGCAGGAACACAACCCCTCACAATACCACGAAATAATTAATAGTACATAACATAGGTACAGAAGGTACAGTCCTGAAGTCAAGTGATGACGTTAGGTGTATTTTTTTTGCAATAGACAAGCATAGAGTGAGATAGAGTTGTTAACGTACAGTTCCCGGCAAACAACTTAGAACATGCGTGACGAAGTGGGGGGCCACGTAGGTACAATTCGCGTTTGCGTGGTACGTGTTATATAATAGTGGTGTTGTCATGGCGGGGATCTTCTGTAAGGCGGCGATACTTCCCCGAGTGAGCTGCTCCAAATCTAACGATTTTCTCGGTTGTGACCTAAAGGAGTCCCGAGTCCGCTTTGGCACCTACTTCTAAGATGAGCACTAGTAATACGAAAACGGACTTGCAACCTAGCGGGAAAACTAGACTTTACTGGGATTAAGGTACTGGGGACCGATTTTTGACTTTCGAGCGCTCGAAAATCAAATAAAAGTAAATAAGTTTGTAGTCTCAAAATAGCAGGCACTTACTTTCTACCAATAGAATTGAATTGGAGTGGTCAATACCACTCGTTATTCAGTTTTCCATCGCTATTTCCAAATAGCATTTCGTAATTATTGTCAGTTTTCGAGTGAAAGAGTCGAGCGCTCGAAGTCAAAAATCGGTCCCCTGGTACACATGCTGTTTAGTGGCATGCTTGTTTGTGCATGCTCAATTATTATATATGCAAATAGCATGCTACTTACTAGCAACTTTACATTTACACATGCTATTTGCTGGAAACTAGCATGCTTTCGTGCTACTAAAGAGCATGTGTAACAGTAGGTACTTTAAGACCGGTTTTCCTCACGATCGCGATGTTATACCGAAAAGGCCCTGTTAAATATCAAATCATATTTCCTCCGAAGTGTTATTAAAACGAGCCGGGGTTTGAAATTACTACCTTCGGATTGAAAGTCGGGTGGATTACCGCTCGACTCTAGAGGCTACCGAAAAATTTCTTTTACGGGCTCTTTGACTAAAACTATGCATACAGCCCTTTACAAACAGCACCCGAGTCATAAAAATCAACACCTCTAACATTACTTTAAATGTCACTGGAAATCCTCAATTTGCGCTTCATTCTAACGTGCAAGCGTCTCGCTCCCACTCGTTAACGTGGACTATAGTTGTCTCTGTCGCGCATTATTATTTTTTATGCGGCCATTGGAAACTGCATCTCTCGTTACGGGGAACGGCCACTTCACGATTACCGAGCGCATTGCAGAAAACAAGTTGGACCTCCGATGGCCTTTAATTCTTACGAATGTTTTGGGTCTATTTATATTGGAAACCGGTTGGGTGCAAAATGGTTTATGAATAGGCAGCAGCTGTGAACATTAGTGGTAATTTGAGGTGAGGTTGTGAAAATACGTTGGTGTAAGTGGACTCTTTTTTAACACATTCACTGAAAACCGACGTTGCTAGTAGCCCGCCAAATTTTCACTTTCACGATATGTAGCGAAAATCGAACTTCTTTGTGTCGATTATTAATTCTAAAGTGTCGAGTACTCTATCAACTAGAATTTGTACTACAAAACGAGATGACCAAAAAGAGATTAACATGTACATATTTCTTAAAAGAACTATTTATATTAACAATTATTTATATTAAACTCTTTAATACTAGTGAGCTGTAAAACTCACTAGTATTTCTTCTCTTCTTTTTGCTTTTCTCTCTTTTTTTTTAATTGCAGTAAGTTTTATCGACACAAACATTTCATAACATTATTGAACCTGCACAAACAACATCGATTTTCCAAAAACATCTACGGAATGATTACCAACACACGCAACATTGATGTATTTCTAATTACCAAAACTAACTCCTATTATCCCCAACTAATTCCAAGTAACGGCAACAAAAACCCTTAGGTGCGCCGCAAAAAGTTAATGGCCTGTTTAATTGACGTTTTTCCCGACAAGCGACCTTGATCACTTTTTTGCTGACGTTACATTGTTTTGTTCGCGTCTAAAACATGTAATCTTTCGCACTTATGTCGCGCGAGTAAGGCTCAAAGTTGTGTGGATATTTTTAAGACGCGTTGGGTATGCACGTATGGGCGATCATCACACTGACGCCGCGCCCCGCTTTGAAGTGCGGAGCGACGGTGCGCAACGTTGTATGACAGTACCTCAGTACGAGAACAATGTTCCTTTGCTATTCCGCTAGTAACGTTCAGGTCTATTAGCGAAGAGATGCACCTATTTGCGAATTTTTGCATGCGGTTAATGCGCCGCGAACATGCAAATAATTACAGCATACCACCACCAATAATGTCAAAACTTCGACACCTGTTTCGCCTCTGTACGGAGCATCATCAGGAGATGCTGACAGATGTTACTTGCGCCACGTCCACTGAGCAAATAATTAACATTGAATAGCAAAGGAACAATGTCCTCGTAACTTATCGTGGACTTCCGCAAAGCAACGCCCGATTCAATCAATGACAGTTAGTATACAAAATCCGCACGGTACCACTCACTGTACCGCACATCCCTGCGGTGAATTGTACGCGGCTCCGCACGCTGCAGCGGGATGCGGCGTCAGTGTGTGATCCGCCATAGTTTAACTCATATTTGCGCGCGGCTTTGCGAGTGCGTGCGTTTATAAATATCTAGGTTTAATTTGTGTGGCAGTGACGCGGCAGTCATCGTTATAGGCACGCACCACACAGCGGCAATTACAGGCGCACGCACACTTACATATAGTCAGTCGGGCGCAAAGATGAGTTGAACTATCTACAGTATTGTTTGATATGGGCAGATAAGGTGTATGACCATAGCTATTGCAGCAACCGTGAATATTGTGTATACTTATGATCAATTATAACTCACGCTAAGAGGTTCACGGGATAGTTCTTTGATGGAGCAATATAACCGTAACATACCTGAAACAAAAAAAAACAGATTAAGTAATAAGTACATTATTTATTACACTACTGTGTAAGTGTATGTAGAGAGATAATCTCTGGAACTAAGACTTTATTTATCATTTCAATGCGGACATAAGTTGTCAACTCGAGATATAAAAGGAGTTTTGAACTTTAACCAATTCAATCTTCTTGCAATTAACTAATCTCGACTTGTCAACTCATTCCTGCCATGTATGATTTGATTTCATCATCAACACGATGTAGACAGGGAATAGTAGTTTATGCGACTGATCCATAACGGGAGGCCTTAAAACAGGAGTGTGGTTTTATATAGGATCACACGACTGTTTTAAGGCCTAATTATGTACTAATTGCATACACTACTTTATCTACGCACATATCATAAGTAGTAGTAAGTAACAACAAAAAATCAACAATAAAATGACAACAGCAATGGCGGCAATTCGATCATCCGTCATGACAAATGGTTTTTTTTTAAATCATAGACAAACGAATGAAATCCCTAAACTCATATCACTCGAGATCAAATGTCGTGCGGTTTGTATTAAAAAAACGTACTGAATTGACGTTTCGTATCGATAACTGTTTTAATATCTATGGATACTAGAATAGAGACCTATTTGAGTTTTGACAGCTGTCCCAAATTTAAACTCGTAACGTTACAAAAATCTGTACTGTAATAACATTACAGTACAGATTTTACCTACTACCACAGACAAGAAAGTTCTCATAGTAAAATCGGTTGTAGTAAATGCTGGTCATTTATTCCTACAGTTTCTGAACGCATTTTAGAGCATTAATGATGTTCTAAAATGCGTTGAATGTGATGATGTTAACATTTCTGAATTGAATCCTTTCACTTCCATTTTAGTGTATTTACGAAACATTCAATCCTATCTCCTAATCTCATTTGGTCAGTCTTCTACACTACCTTCATGTACCACACTATCAAAATTAGTAATTTCACGTTATAGAACTGTAGACGCACTTGTGGAATACTCAAAATTTACATGCATGCAAAATTGCAAATATGGAAAGTTCAGTACCGGTATTCACAAAGCTTATCAAATGACATTACCTAAAGCACTATGTTATACTTTCCAAACCTCATCAAGTCTTAGGTAATACAGTGCGTAATCAAATTCTCGGAATTCCTTTAAAATGCACGTTTTTTTCCAGAACTAAAAGGTTTATTTTTGTCCGTCGATTTTGAATCCAATCACATTTTTTGTCTCGCAAATTCGCTTCCTGAACGTCAAGAACAACGTGACTCGGCGTATCCTGTATCACTCGCACTGCACAAATTTGAAAGAGGCAGGTAGATTTTCTCGTGTCGCGGGGTCAGGTGTACTTATAATTAAAAGAAGGTAGATATGTGGGATTGCATTCCTGGTGGTGAGTAAGGTCACCACTTACCACTCACCAGAGTTCCCGAGTTGCGCTGTGTGAGGGACCTGCATTTGTCTAGCTGTCAATACAACGTGTTGCTATCCTTGTCTTGTGCGCATACGTCACGGTCACGATGACCAGAGTGGGGATCAGTGGTGGTCCGACCGTTGCGGGGGGTGATCGCGTGCTGTCGAGCCAAGTGGCGCAGTAACACAGACCGATAGAATGTTCCTATGAAGTGAATACTGGATAACGAATCCTCAATTCTATAGAGAGACGGGTTGGCAACGTGGTTGTTATTATTCTGGAGCCGATTGTTGACTTTGCCTGGTCTGTTCTGCTACAAATACTTGGAAGCCGACTACGAGAGGAAGCATGTGTTAGTACAAAATGACACAGGAAGCTCACTTGCCTCTTCTAGCGTAGCATTCGAAGCCGATTATTGAGAAATACAATAAGTCAAAAAACCCTACTGGATTGTAAAATATTATAGCCTATGTTACTTACACGACTAGGTATGAGGAATCCAACGACACCTCATGTGTTAAAATCCATCGAGCTGTTTGCATACATACATACATACATACATACGCTCGAAAAACACCTTGTAGCAGTCGGCTAAGAAGCCATATTATTCAGAGCAATGACGCCCAGTTGCAGTGTTTAAGAGGCAACCGCATGTTACTCCTTTGGAGTTGCATGCGTCTATAGGCTGCGATGTCCGCTTACCATATTGTTGTATTAAAAAAAACAACCGCATGGCTCGAGGTATTTGAGCTCCCGAAGTGTTGTGGAACCGCTCTGTGCAACCCGAACTGAGCCTGCTTGGACTGCGGCGTTTTTCTAATGGTGATATGAATGATGAAATAGGCATGATGACAGTAATTGAAAATCACTTAAATATGGTATTTTCACTATTTTCTTAGTGAAATTTTAATCATAGAATTCGAAAAATGCTCATATTTTTTATGGAGTAAGATATTATTATTTATTTTGATAAAATTAAACTGAAAAATACGGACACCCGCCATGATATGTTAAACACCAATCAGAGCGCATGACGTCACGTTTGTATAAAAAAATACCCATAACGGCCATTACACAGATTACAGAGAAAACTTACGTACTGAACGAATAGTAAGACAGGGATAGAACCATGTTATCTGTCAGATCTTCATACGTCATTGTCCCGCTTTCTCGCTCGCACGGCCGCGCAAGACTTGTAAACTTTTGAATTTGTGTTCATTCAATGAGCAATTGCGCGATCTAGGTAGCAAACGTCAAAGGTCTGCGTTCTGTTTATACAAACGTGACGTCACTCGGGACGCCATGACACTGACTAGCGTTATAGCGCCAATTTGAAATTTAAAAACTAAAATGCATTTTTTTCCTACTTAACTGTTATGTTCTCTTGAAAAATCTTATTCATTGTACATAATAAATGTTTCTAAACATTATACAACAGTTTTTCAAAATGTGTCATCATGCCTATTATCCAGAGCCAATGTAAAAAGCCCTTAGCGGTTACGGCTGAGTATTAATGTAACTCTAAACTAACACAATGCCTCACCAAGCCAAACTGCAACTTTGTAACTTGAACACCCAACTCCGCGCGATACGCAGAAGTTACACACAAGTCGTTAACATACTCCTGTGTTACGTTTTTTCCTGGATCGGTCGATTAGACACTCATTAGATAGTTAACTGGCGGTTGTGATACTTGCTCCTAGAAGCAGTAGATCACTTTAAGTTTTTACTACTTTCACAGATTATGGACCCGATTCTACGTGCACATGGCTTAACTAGGCTAAAACTTAATTGTCTAATTTTTAGACATAATTTAGGTGCCAGATTAAAAACGACATATTTTGAATTGCATTTAAGGGGCTCCCCTAATTGGCGTCTGGGATCGTACCTTCGATCTGAATCTCTTAGTTTTCTTAGGTTTTTTGTAGCGTATTATGTTAACAACAACGGCTTTAAGCAATATAGTATCTCATATTCACTTCAAAGTTCATTGTTTTCGAGATATTTGGCATCAAAGTTGAACAATTTTAGGCCAAAAAACCGGTTTCTGGCCATAACTTTTGTGTTAATTGGTTTAAAATGAAAACCCTAGACTAGTTTTTAGGGACGTCACAGACGAACCCAAATATGTAGATTTCGTATGTGTTAGATTTTTCACGTCAATAGAGATACAAAATAAGTGTTATTTTAGACAATGTTTAAAAAGATCATACAAAATTAAGTATTCATTTGTTTCAAAATCCGGTAGACCAAAATGGAGATAAAAGATTGAAGAACCGATAACCGTTTGATATATACTTCTATCTGTAATGCAAAAGTAGGAGATACGATTCAAAACTTGTCAAAAATCGGTGGAATGCTCGGGTAGCCCCTTAAGCAGCTAAGTAAAATGTATAGACCGCCTAAAAGAAAGAAGAAAAAATATTCAAATTAGTGCTGTCATTTGAGTATGACAGGTGCGCATAGTATAGCAAAGTGTTTTAGCGACACCTAAATAAAACTAAGAAGTTTAGAGGCCACTGTAGAATCGGGTCCACTATACGCCTGTTACATTTTTTTATATAAACGCTGCTATACTCGTGTTTAAAATTAATTTTTAAAGTAAAATTAATCATAAAATTAATTTAGCTGCATTTCCCTGCGGCGTGCGGAGCCGCGTAATGTACGATTCTCACCGAACGGGCAGGGCCGGAAAGGGTATAGTGTTAAAAAAAAAATATTCTGGTCTTGATTAGTACTAGAGTGAAAAAGAGACAAAAGGATACCCGGTCATATTTAGTTTAGAAAGCTCTCCCAAGTGCTTACTTAATGCCAAAGGCAACGGCAAACGGAACAACTACTAAAGCTCTAAGCTAGGGTAAGGATTTCAGACAACCAGCGCTAAGAAGCTTTGGTGCCAAAGCTTGCAGACACTGGGTTTAGTGGATATTAAGTACTCTTACATACAGGTTGTGTTTGTGCATCCAATTATTATGGATATAAGAGGTATTATATGCATTGTGTATTCTCCATTTTAACAGTAACTCTCAGACTTTTCCTCTTTATTATATTAGTATAGACTAATATAATAAAGAGGAAAAGTCTGAGAGTTTGTATGTCGGGGGTTATCACCCCTCTCTGATTCCATACATTCTTGAAACCATTATATAAAATGGACCTCCAGAAAGAACAACGGTTGGCTGTCGGGTAGCCCCATAGTGGCGCCTACTCGGGTCATTATTCGAGCGCAGCGTTTGTTCCGATTCCGAATCACTTTCGTGGTCACATTTTTGTACAAGTGGCTGCAGATTTTGATTTTGTTTCTGGTTAGGTATCTAAGTTTACAACAAATATCCGAGAACGGCATCAAAATCTACGCGCAATTCTTCAAAAATATGTCCACGAAAGTGATGCGTTTGAAACGCTCGAATAATGACCCGCTCAAACTGCCGTATTCGAAAAAAAAATGGACAATGGTTTCGGCCTGGGTTCTCTGTCATATACTGGTGTTAGCAGAAAATAGATTATTAGATACTGAACACACATATGGATGGATGGACACACATTTTTGCAAGATATTCGATATTTAATTTAACCCGATAAGGTAAAAGATAAATTAGTTTGATTAAAGTTTTGGCCTCCGTACTTTCCAGACGTATTTTATCATAAGTGCTCCTTACATCATTTCTCTTATTGAATTACATGAACAAATGCTCGTAGTCTTAGAGTTGCGCCAAACGGTTTGTAATCGTAAGCAGTGTTAGTTAAAATCTGAATGTAAAGTGCATTCATCCTTACTCGTCTTATTTGTTAAACAACATTCTAACCTCAAAATGTATCTTTTTAAGCTATAGCAGCTATTTTATCGTAAAAAAGCGTTGCTAGACAAAAAATCGTGAAGTGATGTCCGAAAAGTCGTCTCGACATGATCTAATACTCACAAAATTGCTATTCTATCCTAAGAAGACGCATTTTGAGGTTAGAATGTTGTTTACCAAATAAGACAAGTAAGGATGAATGCACAATACAATACAATACTCTTTATTGTTCACCTCAAAACATGAATCAAATAAACATAATACCTAACTTATTAAAAAATAGATGTTGACAACAGGCGGTCTTATCGCTAAAGAGCGATCTATTGCACTTTATGGAAAGCTTGACAAGTTTCTATGGAATGGCAGGTGCCGACGCCATAGTTAATCGTTGATCGCGGTCTGTATTCGTAAGTTGGTGCAAGCCGCCCTTAGGTCAATTCAGCGTTTGTCACTTCGGTATCGGCGCTCGGTTCGGTATCAGTAAGCTCAGTGTCAACTACTGTCTGTCAAGTCAGGACAGATTTTCTGCGTGCCAACATGTAAATTGTGTGCGTACTGGTTGGCGCGAAAGCGGAGCGGTTTGAATGAGGTACTGCATGCTTACCGTGCCACATCTGCGCTCAACCAACAGTATACCAACAAATAAGCTGTTGTTCACTAGAATCCCCTAGCCTGATCCCCCATGGGGAAAAAACGGTTAGGTTGTTAGGAGAACTGCGACCCTACAGCGCGCGAGCCGAGCGAGCGAAGCGAGCGTGACGCGGCCGCTGCTAGGTTCCCCTGGGTTATCGGAATCAGGTGACTAACGTGGATAAAATGACAAATAAGGTAATCAGGGCTACATCAGTAAGCTCTCGGTAAATTACATAATATCGATACCCTCAAATGCGTAAGTGGTGTTATTTTTTATTCAGTCTACCCTCGCAGAGCTTGCTGGTAGGTACGTCGCCACTCGAGAACTTTTCCGCCCAAAACTGTCATCGATCAGTTCTACGTGCAAATCGAAGATGCAATTTTAACGTTTAACGAATTCGGTAAATAACATTAAAGAGTTTACATAATGTTGTATTAAATGAACCGCCAACAATATCAATACATAATTAAGAAAATAATTTACAGTTTGTTCTCGACGATAATGTTCTCACGCCACAGAAAAGAATAAGACTGGGTAACTACTATTCCTACAGTTGTTACGTTATAAATGAGGTCTGCAGTAATAGTTACATGTCTGTTATTACGTCTGAGTTCATGCCTTTGTGGTAAGAGGTAACTTCAAAGCTTTGTTTATTTAATTCAGACTCTGGGTATAAAAATTAGTACTTACTTATCATCATCAATATTAAGAGGGCCTGGCCCTCTGTCGTTGCTCGGCTTATTAAATAAATGAGTAAAAAGCAACGCAATAGGTTACATAATCACAAAGTTATAAGTTTCCAAAGTTATAAGAGGTGCGGTATATTTATATTCTTTCCCTTGGCCGCAAAAGGGACCTTCATATGAAACGATTGTCTTTTACTATGCCGCTCGCAGAAGTCGCGATCTTCTTGTGATGCACTAGTTTTACGCAACCCTACCAACTGGCCTTCCAACCCAGTGTAATAACAGCGTTATAAAGCCCTATATATATAAGCCCTATAAAATAAATAAATAAAAGATCTAAACCATGATTTAATACACGGTCTTCTAAACACGAATGTCACGATTTTCACTCAGCAATAACACATGATTGCCTACAACTTACGACACTTGTCATAGCAATATCACCCTTAACTCTAACACTTTAAGGTGTACAGGGGCGGGTAAACAGCTTGTGTAAATGAAGGGTCTGACATTTGCGCGTGATTTATACGGGCCTTATTTAATTTCCATACGCATTTCGCTATATTATAGCCCGATATCAAAAGAAAGTAAGCGACGTCCATTTTGTACGCGGAACCGCCATTTCGTTCTTGAGTGAAGCATACAAGGCTTACGGAAGGGATGCTTTCATTTTAATATAAGACGTTTCAATTTTAAAACGAATTTGAAGAAACTGATAGGGGTTGGTGGAAAAAATGTTGGGACAGGTGACAAATAATGTACTCTCGATTTGACAGACACTGCCTATAAGTATAGTACACTCTATACAGAGCGGGGCGTGCAGCGTCCATATGAAACAAATGCAATTTATATGGACGCTCGACGCCCCGCTCAGAGCGGGGCGTGCAGCGTCCATATAAAACAAATGCAATTTATATGGACGCTCTGAGCGGGGCGTCCACTCAGGCCTTACACTTACGAGTACGTGCAATATTAGTATCTAGATCTTTTCATCATTTCATCCTAGCATTTTTTTAGACTTTGCGAGGGCACTAGTTTTACGTAAGCGACTTCCAACCCAGCGGGAAACAAGACCTTATAGATATTAGACCGGTTTTCTTAATATTAATATAGATCTTTAAGCCAGGATATTATTCATCTGCAGACCATTCTTCTGTTTTGATTCAACAACAAATTGTATATGTACTTCTGAGACAGCTATACAAAAATGCTAACTGTGGGTGACGATGTCTGAATAAATAAATAATTATAACATTCATCATCATCATCATATCAGCCGAAAGACGCCCACTGCTGGACAAAGGCCTCCCCAAAGTGTGTCAAAGTGACCGGTCCTGCGCCACCTTCATCCAACGGACTCCCGCGACCCATTATAATATTAATATTATTGATAGTATTTAAATACCAACTAAACATTTCATTATCATAAACGAAACACTGCATTTAAAATCACATCTAACGTATTCAATGGAACTTAAAACTATGCCGACATTCATCAGTATTCATTGTGCAAAGTTCATAATCGGTGCATTGCCGCGTTTTGATTCTGAGAATCTTCCGGTAAACTTGACTTTGCAAACTGTAAATAATTAATCACAATGAAAACTTGGGTTAAGGTGGAACAGTTGAGCTAGCAGTTACTTAGCTAGGACAAACTCTTAAATACTCTATTGCATGGGTGGCAATACAGTTGGCCAGTTGTGTTATACGTATACACGTAGAAGAGTTTAGGCCTCTATTTTCGTTGAATTTGAAGTAGCTAGTGAAGACAAGGCAAGAAAAATTCGGCAACATACAATATAATACAAATATTATTTTCTTACCTGTTATTCAGAAAAGAGTAATTGTTGCCATCAAATGAAGGATTTCAATTTTCCTCACAGAAGGTGTGAAAAGCAGTGTGTGTCCGTAAATACTTGAATACATCGTTACGTTCAAGACTCTACTTTAGAATCCGTCGCTAACTACGCGAGCTACGCTCATGATTCTATTGTAGAATCTTTCGGTTCACTAAGAATTACAAATATGTCAATATGCTATATGCCGTAAATATGTCATTTCACTCCTTTTCGACACAATCTAGTATTTATTGTTCACCAAAAACAACATAAAATAATGAATGAACAATGAACTGGGAATCTAGAGACGCCAAATTCGGTACTCGGCTTGCTTCGCTAGTATGCGCGTTTAAATTTTTCTTTGATCTTTGGCCTTTGTATCAATGTAATAGCACACTAGCGAAAGTTGGGCTGAACTACAGGCTACCAACGGGGTCGCAGGTGACTGATAGTGAACGGCCATCATACATGGTGGTTAGCTGTGAATATAATATATGGAATAAAGAGCCCACGATCAAGTGGCAGGGTGAAAAGCGTATGTTCATCATCATCATCATCATATCAGCCGAAAGACGTCCACTGCTGGACATAGGCCTCCTCCAAAGAGTGCCAAAGTGACCGATCCCGCGCCACCCGCATCCAGCGGACTCCCGCAACCTTTACCAGGTCATCAGTCCACCTTGTCGGGGGCCTACCCACGCTGCGCCTTCCGGTACGTGGTCGCCACTCGAGAACCTTTCCGCCCCAACGGCCATCGGTTCTACGTGCTATGTGCCCCGCCCACTGCCACTTAAGTTTAGCGATCCGGAGGGCTATATCGGTTACCTTGGTTCTGCTGCGGATAGCCTCATTTTTGATGCGGTCACGCAGAGAAACTCCCAACATGGCCCTCTCCATTGCCCTTTGGGTGACTTTGAGCCTTCTTATGAGGCCCATAGTAAGCGACCACGTTTCAGTGCCATATGTCATCACTGGCAACACACACTGGTCAAAGACTTTCGTCTTGAGACACTGCGGAATATTGGACGAAAAGATTTGCCGTAGCTTCCCGAACGCTGCCCAGCCGAGTCGGATTCGACGATTGACCCCTTTCTCGAAGTTGGACCTACCTAACTGGATCGTCTGTCCTAGGTATACATAATCGTCTACAACTTCGAGCGTAAAGTGTCCGATTGTAATGGGAGTTGGTACTACATTGGCATTTGACATGATCTTCGTCTTATCCATGTACATTCTTAGACCAACTCGCTCGGATGCTTTACTGAGGTCATCGAGCATCGTACTTAAGTCCTCCATGGTCTCAGCCAAGACTACTATATCGTCAGCAAACCGAAGGTGAGTGATGTACTCGCCGTTGATGCTGATGCCTAGCCTTCTCCAGTCCAGAGTCTTGAAAACGTCCTCCAGTGCAGCGGTGAACAGTTTTGGAGAAATAACATCTCCTTGCCTGACTCCCCGCTGCAGCGGAATAGGTTTCGAGTTCTGGTCCTGGAGTCGGACTGACATAGTGGCGCTCTCGTACAAACACTTCAGCACTTCGATATAGCGATAGTCAACTTGGCACCGCTGGAGAGACTGTAGTACAGCCCAGGTTTCAATCGAATCGAAGGCTTTTTCGTAGTCCACGAACGCTAAGCAGAGAGGCAGGTTATACTCCTCGGTCTTCTGTATAACCGTATGTTATAAGTTCATAATTATATATTCTCCGACGGCCTGTTAGCCTAGTGGGTCACTACGCTGTATGTGTTATATAGTATATTTCAGGATGAAACAACAACGATAGAACGTATATTGGACGTTTGTTCACACCTTTCAAGGATACAAGCATACTTAACCCCAAGAATAAGCGAGACATAAATCACAGCGACATTAGACCACAGAGCGAGTCCTAGTATCGGCATTGTGTACGTAAGTGCAGAAGTCATCAGCCGCTATTTATCAAACTTTAGTGTAATGTGCTGGCATTACCACTTGTGCAGCACACAGAGGGTGCACAGTACGATTGCGAGTGAATAATTGTCAGAATTGTCTTAACAATTCGACAATTCTGACAAATCTTAAACTCGGGAATCTTCTTGGTTGAAGCGTTTCCTCTCGCGTAAGGCTCTAAGTATGGGAGAGTGCCACGAATCAATTTTGAGATTGCAATAGTTCATATCATTTCCGTCATGTTATACCGGCTGTCTTTCTTAAAAAAATTGCCTGGCATCGAAGCTTTTATCAACAACTATGTCTATTGCATGTCGATATCGATGAGTCTGTGTGTAGGTAAGTGTTAGGTACACGTAATTGTTTCAAGGATACACGCATACATAAACTCAAGAATAAGTGAGACATAAATAACACCGACATTAGACCACAGAGCGAGTCTTAGTATCAGCGTTGTGTACGTAAGTGCAGAAGTCATCAGCCGCTATTTATCAACCGTTAGTGTAATGTGCTGGCATTACCACTTGTGCACTATTGTGCAGCACACAGAAGGTAGGCAGAAGGATTTGTCGAAATTGGAATTTTCAGACTTTGTGAGATTGTCGCGACAATTTAAGACTGTCGACTTCGAAAGGTTTGTTTTCAGCGGAACACCAAGTAAAAAGTTTTAAACTTGATCAAGATTAAATATTTTTTTTTTTACAATAAAGCAACATATATACAAAAAAAACATAAAGGAGGCGCTGAGATCTTCCGAAAAAGGAAAAGTAATTAAATTAATTAGAAGGTAGCAAAAATTTCCAAAATATCATATATTAAACGGTAAAGAGATGTCGTTATTCATCAACAAGGCAGAAAAACATAATTTTTGAATTAAGTTTCTTATCTGTATACTGTGATAGTTACAGCACTCCTGCCACCATAGTCTAGCAATTAGTGTTACAAATGACACCTTACCTGCGCAGATTGCTATTCCACAAACATATTCTAAAACGTCGTAAAACCATATTGAATTCAAAGTCACATACAACCTTCTTAAAGCAACATTAATTATGACTATTTCAGGATTCATGGAGTTTAAACTTTAAGACGTCGCAGGCAAGGTTGGTTTTACGGGATGAGTTAGAAACGTGGTAGAGTCTTAATCTTTCTACCAGCGTTTGAAGCCATGAAGGCTCCTAAATTTAGTTTCTAGTTCCTAATTTCTACTTTGGTACGTAATTACGCTTATAAACAAATAGTAAAACTTAGAAATCTAGTACGAAAGCATCGAATTAAGTTATTTATTCAGAATCTCTATTTGTATACTAAATTTAATCTTAATCCGCTCAGCTGTTTTTGCGTGATTTAGTAACAAACCAAACTTTCGCATTTATAATATCCTACTTGCTTCCGCCCACGACTTCGTCTGCGTTGACCCGGGCCAAAAACTTTCCTATATTTAAATCCAATTCGTGCAAAATTTAATACAAATCGGTTGAGCCGTTTAAGCGTTATTGAACAAACATCTATCCATCCAAACTTTCGCATTTATCATATTATATTATACCAGCTTCTAACTACTCCGTCCGCGTGGAACTCGTTTATATCGTAGCTCCATACAAATGTTCACCCCCCTTTCCACCCTTTTAGGGGATGATTTCCAGGATTAAAACTATCCCATGTCCTTCCCCGGAACTCAAACAACCTCCATACCCATCTAAATCAGTTGAGCGGTTTTACCATGAAGAGGTAACAGGGACGCAGACACACTTTCGCATTTACAATATCAGCATGAATGAACTGAACTACTTTCAGGTAAAATTGTTTATCTTACTAATCCTAGGATTAGCAGGATGATCACACATCACATCATCAGCCTATATACGTACCACTGCTGGGCACCGGCCTCCTCTCTCATGTATGAGAGGGAACGGGCAGTAGTCCCCACGCTGGCCCAGTGCGGATTGGGGACTTCACACACACCTTTGGATTTCTTCGCAGATGTGTATGCAGGTTTCCTCGCGATGTTTTTCCTTCACCGAAAAGCTAACGGTAAATATGAAATCATATTCCGTACATAAGTTCCGAAAAACTCATTGGTACGAGCCGGGATTCGAACCCACGACCGCCGCTTGACAGCCGCATGCCTGAACCACTGGGCTACCGTAGCTTTTAGCAGGATGATCAATTTCACCTAAATCCGAATACTGCAAGAACCATCTCTAGATAGTATTAGATACTGATTCTGTATTCTGGCGGCCATGTTTATACATTAGCTGAACCAGCGTGTACACGATTGATTTAGTTTAATTGAAATTCGAGGCTTATATCAATTTGCTTAACACTGTTACTGTATTAATGTCGAATGGTGTCAATTTACTGAATTAGGGCATTGGCACACGTGGGTAACGTTTCTTGATGCAATTTATCTTTTGACGAGTGATTATGTTATATGTCCTTTATGTTATATTACTTTAGTTTTGACGAACGGTTAGCCTAGTGGGTAGTGACACTGCCGCTGCCTACGAAGCTGAAGGTTCTGGGTTCGAATCCGGGTATGGGCAAAATATTTGTGGGATGTACCTACATGAATGTTTGTTTCTTAGTCATGAATGTTTTCAACGTATTTAAGTATTTATATATATTATATACATCGTCGTCTAGTACCCATAACACAAGCTTTACTGAGCTTACGGGATTAGGTCGATTTGTGTAAGATTGTCCCCTTATATATAAAATAAACTGTTATTTATAACACCATACCTACTAATATATATATATAATACTAAGCAATCGTATACACGGAGCATAACTTGTAATAGATTGATACCTCATTCATCCAAATCGTATCCGTATTTTAAACGCTAGGGCAGAAAACATGTAGATACCATTCGCTTAGCTTATATGTAGTAAATCGAGTTTATGACTCGCCTCGTAACAAGTACGAGTAGTTGATACTTATCGAATACCGTGGAATGGGGTTACTTTAGAAAAAAATGGGGCTACTTTGATAATTTAGAACGTAAGTTAATTTACTAATGAACAAGATTTCATTAAACAGCAAGATAGTACCACAGTTCACCCACAAGTAAAATCAACGATTTCGGAGAAAAACCAATTTGATCAAAGTCACCCCCCGAAAAAGTAATTCCAAGGTATATTTCGAATTTCAATTTGTTTCTCATGCTCGTTTTGAATTGCTAGGTCGCAAGCAATTACGTAGCGTAAACTTATTGCAGTACGAAAAAGTGTCATGTTCCATACACAAAACGCGTCCAGCCAAGGGACGCTTTTATTTATTTTTTATTTATTTAAATCAGGCAACAAGGTCCATATTACAAATACCTTAAAGACTAACACATATCAATATAAACTTATTAAAACACTAATTATTATTCAGGCGATGAAACAGTGTGGCTCCGTTGCGTCATCATGTCCGGTGTAGAGTTCGGTAGGTTGCCCCGGAACCGCCGAAACACGACACCCTTCGGCCAGAAGTCAGCACACGCGATGGTCTCCTGCAGCGGCCGCGGCATCGCGCACCACAAAACTCGCACGACTTTTGGTCGTGGAGGCCTCCACCCACCGGACGCGTGTGCCGCGCGTGTGCTGCGCGTGTCAGGCGCGTTTGAAGCGGTATATTCACACCGGAAGCGGGCGGCGTGTAGCAAGTTAACAACGCGTGTGCCGCGCGGGTGCTGCGCTGCCGAGTTGTAACTTTAGCGTGTGCTGCGCGTGTGCCGCGCTGCTGCTGCGCTGCAGCTGCGCTGCTGCTGCGCTGCCGAGTTGAACTTTAGCGTGTGCTGCGCGTGTGCCGCGCTGCTGCTGCGCTGCAGCTGCGCTGCCGAGTTGTAACTTTAGCGCCGCGCGGGCCCGCCTTCGAAACGCGTTCGATGTGTGTTTGAAGTGTAGTTTCAATGCTTTACAACTTGCGCGTGTGCCGCGTAGCACACGCGCCGCGCACGACACGCGTCCGGTGGGTGGAGGCCTAAGACATCCGCCACTCTGGTACAGTCGCCATCAGATATATCGGAGCGGCCAAAGTGCTCACAAATATCTGAACATGTCTCTAATGCCTCGACAATAGAGACGTGTACAGATATTTGTGAACACTTTGACCGCTCCGATATATCTGATGGCGACTATACTCGCATACTGGGCAGAACTGTAATAAGTATATTTTTAGCACCAAACCAAGTATAAGTAGACAAAATCTTGAGTGCCAATGTTACTTCAAAATTCATCTTCACAGTAACTTTAAGGTCAGACAATGAAGAACTTAAAGATACGCACGAGTAATTATACAAATTGCCGTCCAAGACAGTGATAATAATTTTCCTGACTCTAATTAGAAATAATGTATTTTGTACAAGCTTCCACCCGCGGCTTCGTCTGCCCGGGATAAAAACCATCCCATATTTTAAACCAGGCTATAAACTATATTTGTGCAAAATTTCATCGAAATCTGTTGATCCGTTTAAGCGTGATTAAGAGATAAGATGACAAACAACTAAACATCCAAAAATTTCGCATTTATTATTTTAGTAGGATCTCCTGTATGTATCGATATATGTATGTATAGTTTATTATATACTTTTAGTAAAATTTTAAGGAAAAGTGATTACCTACGTTTTTGTTTTGTTTCGTTTGATTTTAGAACGACTATTCAAATATAGGTCTGAAATAACTTGGTTCAAATTATGTTTCATTTTGTCGCTGCGCTGTGACGAAAATCTAATTTGTAGTCCCAAACAACTATAGTAAAAAGATGTATTCAACTTGGAACTCCTAAACACGGAGCTATAACATTGCACACATCGCTTGGTAAAAAAAAATGTGCAAGTTATAATGTGATAATATCACTCTCGTACCTAAAACCCAGTTAAATAACTAAAATGCAAAATGGCTGAGTCCGTCGTCACATTACAGTAGACGCTAATTGATTTAAAACTGTAACTAAACAATTCTGAAACTCGCGCAGAGCTGCAGCGGAACTGCTAAGCCGGTGAAGATACTGAGACGGGGCGAGATTGATTCAATTTCCGTCGACTATGGTACCGGATGGAGGTGAGACAGGTAAAAATACAGACGAAATAGGTTACGTCGGTGCTGGTACAAATGCAAACTTATCCATGTAAGGAACCTCTTCCAGTTAACCTTAGAGCAATTGATACAAGATCAGTACAACAGTCATTCAACATGTACTAGTAGAAAACACTATTACACAAAGCAAGTACATGACAGTGTATATAGGCCATTGTCATTTGTACCAAGGCGGAGTAATTCCTGACTTTTAGTACGATACTTTACGCCCTTTACTACTGTAAACACATTAATAGGCACACGTATAGAGTGACTGTGTGAAGTGAGTGAAAAAATGTGTGAATAAAAAAATGCTCTTGGAAAGCGTAACTTTTAGGTCCAATCGGACCGACGGCGCGGCGACGCAAGTCACTTGACAAATAATAAAAATAGGTTTGTATAAAAAAACGCAAAAACAGGACATTATTTCTCCTCTATCAACCGCTACACCTTTAAAAACTGTACCAAATTCTCCAAATAACCCAATAGAGGTCACATAAATAAAACTCCCAAGGCCCGGAAGCGATAACTTCTCGACGTGCCGCAATTTATATAAACCGACGTCTGCGTCTGCGCTTACGGTTTTAATTTCAGCCTGTCTCACTGACGGATTTATGCGTCCACGCCAATAGTCGCTTCATTAAGTTATCGAGGCATTATTAACAGCCTGTGTGGTATTCTTTTGTTACTTTAAAGTTTTAAACGCCTCGGCCGTAATGCGGTCATAACCACCCACTCAGAGAAAAAATCTGGTTAAACGGGGGATTTTTTTTAACTATATGCACATGGGCGATAATAGAAAACCTCAGCGACAGAAATACTATGTTTTTCTTGCTGGTTCCGATATTAGACACAAATTTTGACATTTAATCACAACTTCAGTTGATCTTCAGCATACCCCTTTTAACGTTTTCGTCACTCTCGGCTCAATTCAAATTCGTCGTTAGAATGGAGAATAATGTAATTTGATTGAATTCAAAGAGACCCCTTCAAAGGACTCCGAAGCTTTTACGAGCTCACGAATTATTTTTAGGGAACCTTGGGTAGAGTATCTAGGCAGCAGAACATAACACTACTAGGCACTAGATAGGAAGGTATGTGGTGCTGGGCTCCTGGTGGTGATTAAGGTCGCCAACAGCTCTCAAGAGGCGCCGTGTTATGAAGGACATTTGTCTTTTACTGTCGATACAGCGAATCCTCTGATCAATAAAGGTGCGGCAACGCATTGCGACTGCCCTAGCATCGCAGACTTCCATAGGCTACGATGTCCGCTTACCATCAGGCGCTCAACCCTTAACATTAAACGTGTTGAAACGGACGGAAATAAATAAATGTAACTTAGAAATCTGTTTATTTGTGATCTAAAAGCGGTTATACCTACTTGAATTTCAGTTGGCCGGATTGCATCAAAGTAGTCAATTCGAAAAGCAACTCAACCGTGCTAGGTATAAGATTCCAATTCCATTGTAGGTATTATAAAAATTCGGTCACAGTAATCTCACACGGCGACTTTTTGCGGATAAAGCGCTTTTCACGAACGAAAATTATCTTTATCGATACTGTTTCGCGTTGCACGTAGAACCGATTGCCGTTGGGTCGGAAAGGTTCGAGTCGCGACCACGTATCGGAAGGTGCAGCGTGGGTAAACAAGGCGGACTGACCTGGTTAAGGGTCGCAGGAGTCCGCTGGATGCGGGTGGCGCAGGACCGGTCATTGTGGCACTCTTTGGGGGAGGCCAATATCGAACAGTGGACGTCTTTCGGCTGATATGATGATGATGGCGTTTAAAGCGCTGCAAAAAGTCGACGTTGTTTGGAGTATCCTGGTAACCACCAGGATCACCATTACCATTGCATACCATTATACATACATACATACATTCACGCCTTTATTCCCAAAAGGGGTAGGCAGAGCACATGAAACGTATGTTCCAGCGCCACTTTTAGCATAAATGTGGGTATAAAATATCGATAAAATGTGATATTGCAGTGATAGGTTGCTAGCCCATCGCCCACAACACACTTCAACCCTGGTCCCTTAGTCGACTTTTACGACACCCACGGGAAGAAAGGGGGTGGTGAAATTCTAACCCGACATCACACGGGGTTATACCATTACCTATACTTAATAATAATAATATATTATATTTGTTTTAAAGGGCCTCTGCGCTGTTGGCTTCAGCCCCACGCATGCCTTCCAAAAGTCCAGGACCCCATGGTCCTGAGATATGGAAAAAACATACATAATAATAATAATAAATATCTTTATTGCCACAAACTTAACCTAGACATTACATAGAGCTTAAAACTAAAAACTAATTAAACATAAAGAAGGAGGAATACTTATCATACATTTGAAATTGGTTAAGTTGGGCAATGGGTCCCAATCTCAGCATATGCTGGGTTAAGTTAATACCACAGAACACCTCCACTAGAAGCCTAATGTTTGTAATTTTGTTCCCGACGCGAGTCACCAAAGCATGAGGAAGAGGTGAGGGGAAGGGCGGGTGCTAACAGCGTTGCGATTGGGCGATGCGCTCGCGCGCGGAATGCGTAGTGATGGGACATGTTCACGTACAAGCATCCTAATTTTTTAGGTACATTTTAAAGTAAAGTAAGTAACTACTTACTATACTTTTATCTTTAAGTTAAGGTAAAGTATAGATAGTTTTGTTACCATTTTAATACACAGTAAGTTAGGAATCCTAACTGGTACCGTAATTTTTTGCTGATAAATCATGGTAGGTACTTACTGTACATATTAAAATGGTAATTAAACTATCCATACTTCAAAGTGTGCTAAAAAAATACTGACCATTTAGTATTTTTGGTTCTAAAGATTAAACTACAAATACTTCAGTATTTTTTATGGAAAGTTTCGGAGCAGTTTAATAATAAGTAAAGTCTCATTATTCCTTTAAAAGTTGTATTTATTGTTCTCATTTTAAAATAAAACAAACAAAACACGAAAAAGGCATTCGGCTATTTAGGATAGTGACGTATCTCACACCAACTCCGAGTTCCCTCGCACTTTCTCGAAGTTCATCATCAGGCCCATTTTGTAGCACTGGACCCAACTGCTCACTGAGAGGATTCTAAGAAACCCGCACAACGTAAGTATATCTATCTCACACCAACTCCGAGTTACCTCGCACTTTCTTGAAATTCATCATCAAGCCCATTTTGTGACACTGGGCCCAACTGCTCACTGAGAGGATTCTTAGAAGCCCGCACAACGTATATCTAACTCACACCAACTCCGAGTTCCCTCGCACTTTCTCGAAGTTCATCATCAGGCCCATCTTGTGACACTGGGCCCAACTGCTCACTGAGAGGATTCTTAGAAGCCCGCACAACGTATATCTATCTCACACCAACTCCGAGTTCCCTCGCACTTTCTCGAAGTTCATCATCAGGCCCATCTTGTGACACTGGGCCCAACTGCTCACTGAGAGGATTCTTAGAAGCCCGCACAACGTATATCTAACTCACACCAACTCCGAGTTCCCTCGCACTTTCTCGAAGTTCATCATCAGGCCCATCTTGTGACACTGGGCCCAACTGCTCACTGAGAGGATTCTTAGAAGCCCGCACAACGTATATCTATCTCACACCAACTCCGAGTTCCCTCGCACTTTCTCGAAGTTCATCATCAGGCCCATCTTGTGACACTGGGCCCAACTGCTCACTGAGAGGATTCTTAGAAGCCCGCACAACGTATATCTAACTCACACCAACTCCGAGTTCCCTCGCACTTTCTCGAAGTTCATCATCAGGCCCATCTTGTGACACTGGACACAACTGCTCACTGAGAGGATTCTAAGAAGCCCGCACAACGTATATCTATCTCACACCAACTCCGAGTTCCCTCGCACTTTCTCGAAGTTCATCATCAGGCCCATCTTGTGACATTGGACCCAACTGTTCACTGAGAGGATTCTAAGAAGCCCGCACAACGTATATCTATCTCACACCAACTCCGAGTTCCCTCGCACTTTCTCGAAGTTCATCATCAGGCTCATCTTGTGGCACTGGACCCAACTGCTCACCGAGACGATTCTAAAAAGCCCGCACAACCTATATCTATCTCAAACCAACTACGAGTACCCTCGCACTTTCCCAAAGTTTATCATCAGGCCCATCCTGAAACCTAGACGCAACTGTTCACCAAGAGCATTCTAAAAAGTTACTAAAACAGTAAAGTAACTACTACTTACTACTAGTACTACTAATACTTATTATATATTACACTATTTACTTTAAATAACGAACAATAAATAAAACTATATTTAAGTTCTAATCTACAGAATAACTACTCAAACCAAAATAAACGAGAAATCTGTATTTTTGTTACATTTCTTCAAATCGGTAGGAACGAAAGCACGTGGTTTGTCGATTGACCATCATAGCATCATCGGGACATCACTAGTCGTGACGTGTTTTCGTAAGAAAGGAATAGCATATTGTATTTTCAAAGTGATGAAAAGTAACAGACATAGTGTGTCTGTACCTCAGTATTCGCACCGGCCAGTATAAAATGGCCTCCGCTGGCTATAAATATTTTCAATGAAATATTGAATTTGACTCAACTGTGGAATGAAATTCTATCTTTTTTGTAATTAGAAGTCTTTGACGACTTTCCGCACCACCTCACACTACAAAAGCCCATAATTAGCCGCGAAAATCCGATTATTTTGTTTTTTTTTGTGAGAGTCATGCACACTCCGCACAGGTCGTTAACATGGACGCAACTGAACGGAAAGGCGGGCGACCGCGGATTAAATAAGCGCAACAACACCAACGCTTGGTGACTCGAGTCGCGAACAAACTGAGAAACATTAGGCTTCTAGTGGAGGTGTTCTATGGTTAATACCCAGCGCTGGTTTTCAGACCGGTCCCTGGGAAGAGGGCCGGTCGCAGCGTATATCGCGTACAGTTCTTGTTTAGTATAACATAAGTAGTTAAGAGTCTGTATGTATGACAGTAAGTACAGTAAGACAGTATGAAGATTTAATAATAAAGATTTTTTTTTAAAAAGTTAATAAAGTAGAAAAAAAATAAAATAAAATGGTAAATTTATGACAACATGATTTTTGTGACAGGTGTGTGCGTGTGTGTGTGTGTATGTGTGTGAATGTGTGTGTGTGTGTGTGTGTGCGCATGAAAGTGTGTGTATATGTGTGTGTGTGTGTACTTGATAACGAATGTGGTAAAGCAAGCGAACGCAAAAGCCATAGAATGCAAACTCCTTAAAATTGTCTACACGTGCCTACAACCCAGTATTCGCATTCTCGAACTAAACGGCTGCCTGGCATCGTTTCGACACCCCGCCCCCACCCCGCATAATGGCAATGGCACCCATTCTGTTGGGGCATTGCGGCGCAACTTAAACTTCTATGTTTTTTTGTTCGCTGGGTAAACCTCTGTTGCAAACAACTGCGTTTGTTGACAATTGCGATAAGGAAGAAAGGCATGTTATAGCAAAGCATAATTCACTGTAGGTATTAAGTATGTAGTACATTTTAGTAATAAACATGCTTTACGTACAGAAGATTATCAGGTTCGCATACCAGTAAAATCCCATTGTTGTTTATCGCGTTTCATACTACCACGGAACTCGGCTACGTAAATAATTCCAAAAATCTTGACGAGTTCCGTAAATCAGAAAATTATTAGTAAGCCGAGTGCTCGATAAAACTTTAAGTGTTCTCTTTGCGTCCGTACCTATATTATTCAATGACTAACTGACTGACTAACTAAATTGCTCCTTGCCTAATACAAACAAATACTGAGGCGACATCGAGCTGATCTGCTGATGGAGACAAGGTGGCCATGGGAATTCAGTATTTTACCAACGTAACCGCATTGAATTTGGGCTCGTTAGAATCCTCTCAATGAGTAGTTGATGATGGTATACTGAAAAGTACAGATGGCTTGTACGAAAAGTTAAATTGTTGTCAGGTACTTATTAATGAGGAGCTTTTATTAAACTGGCAACGCTTGGTTCGGGTCCGATCTTACGAGCCATTTTTGTCCAACTTCCCTAAGTCCACTAAGTACCTAGTATCAATCAAGTAGGCAATAAAGGCTTGTACCAAAAATGACACAAACTTATTCACCATGAGTGTTTGCAGGAAAATGTATTAATAGATTAAGTTTTGTATCCCATTGTTCAGTAATCATAAATAAATAAAATAAAAATAAATAAGCTGAAGACGTCTCTTGGCTCACATGATGACCATAGATGGGCAATTTTGATCAAACAATTCTTACGCCATATTGTTTTTATCACCAGGACTCGAACCCGGGCCCGCCATCTCCGTACAGGGGTCACTAGCTAGCTAAACAAACAGCATCAACTTATAATATATATTTATAGCTTGTAGCGTACGGCGGCCCCGCAGGAAGTCTCATGAGACTTGGATTGATGCATCGATCCAATTGATGGTCATCGGTTATACTTCCGCCGGCAAATAGTCTGAGATTGTACGGTTAGAATAGTGTGGTCCAGTGTCACTTTACTTTGACACGTTACAAACGTATCATCAAACCGGGATTGGAATATATCTGTCAAATCTTATAAATGAAAACATTGAAGAATTAAAGCATTTTCAAAAATGAGCGTACCCCATAACCAATAAACTTAGAGAAAGTAAATATAAATTCTTGACAGTTCTGTGACTTGTTTTATATGTAGGTAACGTGTTTACGAATATGATTTACAAATTAAAAAGGAAAGTTATTTTCATACACACTGAACTGAATACTTAATTGACGCCACAAAACGGACACTGCGTACAGTATTATAATAGTATGTTATGCAATCGTTATATAATGTATGCTTTTACAGTCGAGTACCACGTTTAGGCCACGAAGCTTGCTGAGTGGCCTAATTAAGGTAAGAGACTTAAAAAGCAAATTGTATAACTATTGTATACAATACTTTTTCTACGAGTCAACTGAACTAATTAAACAAACTTGGTATCTATTGAAAATGAAGTGCAACCAACGGTTTGTTCTTTTTTGTGTGTTGATGTCTATTTACCTCAAAAGTTTATATCAAACGACAGTTTTATAAAAAATCGGCCACGATAAACAATGTCAACCATATAGATATCTTAGATTTTTTTACGCAAAACCTCCCTTAGCTACCGAAAGGATTTTGATACTTTCCAACCGAAATTGAAAGGTGTCGAGTTTGCCACGATAATTTAACGTAGGTATACTGGCTGGCTACACACTACCGCACGAAGCTTTACCTGCCAATTAGTGGAACAACATGGCTGGCAGTGTGCTTCTGACGGAGGAAGCGGTCAGATGATCAAAGGTGCGGTTTCACCCCGTTGCAATTAGGCTTCTGCTTACTATTAATACAGGTACCTACATAGTACTACGATTAAAAAAAAACTTGTTATAAATGGGATTGCGTTTGACCTTCGTGTGACTTGATAGAAAGTTAAGAAAAGGCCTAAGATGGAACACGGTCAGCCAGAAAATACTTGATCGCTCTTACCTTAAGGACTTAGGTTGTATGATTCCGGGAATATGGATTCTTGTCACATAAAGGGGGTGCTTAGACTACGGTATCCTACTTTTCAGTCCAGTTTCTTAAAGACCCTAAAGGAACCCTCTATTGCCTCGTGTTTGACAAGATCCGGATCAAACCAATAGTCTGACTGGACCCGGTAAAAAAACAGTTAGCAAACATGTTTGAGAAATATTTCGGGATCTGCATCGAATGCCACCTTTTCCGGAGATTTTTGTCTGCACTCCCCTTTAATGTTTTTACCCCCGTGACTAGGGAAACTGATTTACCCCCACCTTATATAACCGCTCATATAAGTACCTTATCTATGTACCCATTTTGAGGCCATTGCTGATGTTAACCCCAAACAATAGCTGTTTTAAGTACCACAGGGTTCAGAACCGATGCTCTGATGAGTAAATCCATTGAGACATTATTGCGTGATCGACAAACAAACTTCCAAATATTCCAAATTTAACACAAGTAGGAAAATACATTTATAGCTAAACGCACTAAATACGATACAATTAAATGTAAAACAAAGACAACATACAATGTATTAAAGACGTAATTTCGTGTTAATATATGCAAATTGCGTAGAACGGCGCTAATTCGTCTCGGGAAGGCAAATACGGAGAAGAAAATAATAATTGTCATTCGGGAACGCTACGAAAATTACTTGAAAAAGTGACGACATTTTTACACGACGCGGCAGACCTAGAAAATTAAGAAATAGGAGTATTTTTTGTACCTTTTCACTTGGAGCAAAGTTAGATAACTGAAACACTCTATTATACCGCTATAATAGATGAACCCGCGGACAACCAATAACTTAGCTGTCTTAGCACCCGCGCAGTTTAATGTAAAACATTTTTTTACATATACGTGCCTATATTTCTGTAAGAAGTTTTATTTGAAATACAAACGATTAACAGATTACTCGCTTTTTAAGTACACGTTTCTAATGAACTTAAGCGATATAAAAATACATTTGCAAATCATTTTTTTTTCCAATTTCAGGACTTACTGGTATCCGATTGAGCTATTGCATTTTTGGTTTTTAGAGTGATTTTGGGGATACGGGTGGCGCAGGAGCGGCCTATTTGGCACTCTTTGGGGTCCCCCTATGTCCAGCAGTGGACGTCTTTCGGCTGATATGATCATGATCATGAGTGAACTTGTATGTTTGCTTTTCTTTCAACCCGTGAATGCTTTGTAACCATTAAAAATCGTTAGAACAATTTACGTCCGACAGTCGCATCGGAAAATAGTAAATGACATCATCATATCATCATATATGTAAGAGCCGAGCTCTTGCCGGTGAAGTAATCCAACTTATAATAAAGCTATTATCTATTCTGTGGCTAAAGCTAGATAGTAAATTCCGCCATTAAGCAAACCTCTGGTCTAGTGTCAGTAGACAGCAGTGGTAATAGTCTCGACAGGAGTACAAACATAGAAATCTAGTTGGGCTCGTGTCTCACGGAGCGTGAAAAAGGAGACAAGGAAAGCAAGAAAGTAATGGAACACTGTAGTCATCACTACATAGTATAAAACAATGTCGCTTCCCGCTCTCTGTCCCTATGTATGCTTCGATCTTTAAGGCGCCGTAGGTTCATGGTCTTCTCTGCCTCTCACTGAGCATAAGCGTGAGCGTGCTCGGAAGCGCGGAAATCATGTTTTTTAATTTATTTATTTTTTGCCGTTGAAATAAATAAAAAAGTAAACACTGATTTCTCTCAAACATGATATTGCCGATTTTTAGAAGCCATTTTAATATTTTTAAGATTTGTGCATATTGTAAGAAATATTTTAAGTGTATTTTAGACCCTTTTATGTTCGTGATTTTTTTCTATCGAGCGAAAATTGCTTAATCATGTTTCTAAACACTGATTTCCCTGCAGAATTACTATTCGTATTTTTTTAAAACTATATTATTATACACAGACGCATTATATTGTTTCAAAAACTCTGTTCGTTTAACTTCGCTGTACCTACAGCGCCTTGCAGTTTTTCAATAGATAGTGTGATTTAAGAGGAAGATTCATATGTATAATATATATAAAGGTTTATAATATATGTACCCGTGCGAAGCCGGGGCGGGTCGCTAGTTAATTATAAAGTAACGAAATTCATTGTATATATAAAATAAGGGGATCACTTACTTGGCTATCTACTTTTAGGTTCATCATCAGATCACTGCTACTGCTCGCCAAAGACAAAAGTGACGACTTACCTGAAAATAAAGAGACAAATTAGTTAAGCCAAATGACACTCTATTCCAATTTAGCATGGTATAGAGTCTATTAAAGTGGAGGATGCCTATTCAAAAGCCTTTGGTCACTGGACTTTGGACAGTGGAAAAGTGCAAACAAAACTCTGTACCTACAACTGTTTAAGTAAATTGGGCCGTATACGTCAGCAACGCAAATTAATTTAAAGCGTGAAGTGCTATGAGCTACTCAGGTTTCAATTAAATACGATCGTGAAAATGCAGAGTTGAAACACTACAGACACAGTGTAGGTAAGTATGTAACCCCTCGTATGCTTAAACACGGATCCGTGCTAAACATTTGAACCCATTGATTTACATCACAAAGACAGATTGGACAATTTGACATCCGCGTACAAGGAGTTAAGTTTATGGGTAGCCGTTCATATGGGTGAACTATTCACACATTTTTAATAAACACGGACGAATTGGCTGGAAAAAGCTAGTAGGTACTACGTGATTGAGTACTTGGGGGTAGTGTTTTGTAGTAAATACTCGTAGACAGATTGATGTATCAAGCCGCGAGATGTGTTAGGCGATAAATGCATAGAACACATCAAAAACATAGGATAATATTCACATCTAAGTAACAGACGTTTTTGTTTAGACTCGATTCATGAAGTGTAGCCAAGCCAAATAATCGTCGTTGGTGGCAAGTAGCCTATGGACGCTTGCGACTGGGTGTCACATGTGCGTCACCCTTTTAATATGAATACTACACTATATTCTTTAATAACCTTAAACTGTAGTCCCAAACTCAGTATAGGCACGGCCTGTGTTACTTGCCCCTAACTCGAAACTAATGCTGGCTTAAGTTTACGCTCTGTTTGTGAAGCCAATAAGCCAACTGTTTTCGTAAATGCGCTCCAATAATATTTACCTGCTAAAATACATGAAAACACTACGATATATTAATTTATAGTTTAATTAACTCCGGTGCCAGGCGGTGCCATGCGCGCGCGCATCTTGCCGTCCCGCTCGCACGTCTTCACTCGTACTTGACCTTGGCTCGGGCAGAGCCTTCGTTTGCGATTATTTTATGTCTGCTTTTTGTCGTTTATGGGACATTTGCCATAAGTATTTATGGTGTTTTGGAGATTCAGCTTTGTTTTTGATATCCGGTGGTATGTTAATGTCATAGTCAGGCTTGCATCATAAAAGTACTTATGACCTGGTCACCTATTTTTGGAATAAGTAATACTTAAAAAATGTGTAATAAGTGGTTCAGGCCCTATGGATGACTGTTTGGGAATGCTTTAAAGCATTACTTTCCCTTTTCGTACCTACTTAATTGCATTTCTGCAATAAAGCTTAAATAAATAAATATGCTCGCGTAGAAACCAAACTGTACTGAACGCCGTATTTAGATTCCAAAAAAGTTACCAAAGATGGCCGAATGTCACTGTCACAAATGTCATTGTCATTGTGACGTTTCAGATGTACCTAACCAACCCATGCATAATATTATATATTATATAGAGCTAGAAAACCAAGGTAACCTAATAAATTCATCTCCCATATTAATTAGTTCCACTCCAGTATCCAGTTCGGTCCTGAAGAACTATTTGAATGTCTCGCCTGACACTACTCAGTAAGAACATAATCATCACACACACATAACCACACACGCACACACACACACACACACACACACACACACACACACACGTAAAAAGTAATTTAATCAATCAATGAAGTTGTATCTACTAAACTGTATTATAACCATGTAGACGAAGAGCGGAGCCTCCCAACACAAGTATTGCTATACTTACCGGGAGACGCCAGCCACGAATGTACTTTTACCTACTTTAGTAAGATACCAATAAATATATTATTTTTTTTTGTTTTTTTTTTTGATAATGATGCTGTACCTACTCGTATGTATTCCGTGATGCCGCTCAACCCATGCAAAACATATTTTTTCCTTTTAAACCAATCCTGAACGTCCTTGAGAACAAAAAAAACAACTTCACTGGCATTGACCGCCAAGTTTCAAAACTCCACGGTCAATGTCAATGAAATTTTATTTGCCTCATTTAAATGAGCCTTATTATAAGTCCGCAGCCGTGATGCGCGGAATACCCTTGCACTACTTCAAAAGAATAAGGCCATAACTTTTTATCAACTTCAATATATTCTTACGACTTTTACGGTTAAGACAGTAGTATTCCAGAAGAAATAGGGATTACATTTGAATGATCTTGTATGTGTTAGCCACTTTAGTGTTTTAATACTGTTGTTGGGTTCATTAGACTCATAAGAAAACGCATTCGGAATAATAAATATGTTTTAAATGTTATATAAGGGGTTTCTTTTAGGTTTAAGGACGGGTTAAATATATGTTTTGGTTATTATGTGCTTGGTACAGTCAAAAGAAACTGATGAAATAGAGTCCCGAAATAATTTATACAATAAATAAACTCAGATTTCACTGACTATTGTACTTTATCAGAAGTAAAGTACGTAATGTGAGTGACATGCCATTCAAACGGTAAATGTCATTCTTGACTGTGTCAAATTATCCCCGTAAATTAAACCCGTGTTTATGGGACTGCATGACCTCGCAAGATCACCTCGGAATGCAAGTCAGATGTTCGGTTACTCTCGGTTAAGTTCGTCAAACAAACACGCAAAGCAGCTATAGCTAACGCTAACTATATACCTTTTCTTTATCGCACACATTGCTGTGTGTCTAGCACAACTTGCTGACAAGTCGCTTCGCGCGCGACTGAGCGTCTCCTGTCTCACTCGCACCGTGCAAATTAGACAGGAGGGTAGATCTTTCTCGACTCGCGTCGCGGCGCGGCGTCAGTTGTGCTAGTCCCTCTGGACCCTTTGTGCGGTGTGCACGTCTTTGTTATGTTTATGTTATTATTATTAATCATTCATCAGACATTATTGCCGAAAGCAATATAATTCAGTCACTGCTATTTATTCTATTGATATTTACATTTAATTCTGTAACTATTAGTTTAGTGGTTTAGTTCATATTTTGTATTGCATAAGCTATAACTTTTATTGTTCTCACTGCAACATGCGTAGCCAATGTTATGTACTTCCGTAATTGTTGTATATATCAGAAATAAATACCTCCTAATATACTAGCTTTAAGTGAAATGTAATATATATGATGTGGTTGATTATATGATGACTTAATAAATAAATAAATCCTGTCCTGTTATGTGTCCTTTATAGAATAATTGGTTTTTCTTTCTTCCTTTCTTTAACACCGCTCGTGTCCGTAAAGAGTTGAAATAAGTTCCTATTACTTCAGCTTCTTTTGACTAATTAAATGTTCAGTTAAAATGACACTGTTATTATTTGTTATGCGTGGCGGGCGGGCGTCATGCTAGAACATGTTTCGAAATTTAGATTTTGATCACGTAGGCTACTTATGCACATTTTAGATTATACACTTACTTTTACTTTTGACATTGACTGTACTACCTGCCGGTGAAGCTTTGGGTTCCAGGTTCAATCTTGTAAAAGACACACATTTGTGTGTTAAGCATCGATATTTAATTTATCCCTGCGTGTTGAACCAATGGGATTCAGAATGATTACAACGGTGTGAATTTTGTACGCAAATAGATGCTTCTCATCTTCGCTAAATATACCTGCACGTTATTAGCGAAATAGAAAAGGAATGATATTGTTCTCGTAACATATCATTGGACTTCCGCGAAGTAACGCCAGATTCAATCAATTAAATAAATGTCATTTCCAGCAACCTGTGACACGAATCATTATTAAACTTCATTTGAGACTCCAGCCAACAAAATGAAGAGAAATAATTGGACATTATTAAATTTTAAAATTCATGTATTTTTGTAATCAGTAAGATTTTATGCTATTTACAACATGTTTGAACGAAATTAAATGAAATTAAATTGAATTAAATTAAATAATTAGCATTTCAATATTTATTAAAAAAATTATTTTACCTGCTTACCTTTCTGACATCTTTAAAACTACTTATTCATTTTGAATGAATTGTATTGTTTTTAACTTGAATTTTAAAATATTAATGAGGTAAACTTGTTTATGTTATATAATTAACATTATATTATTAAAAGATAATATTTGTACCAAAACCTTGTAACCGATATGGACCTGGGTCCGAAATAAAAGTTTTCATTCATTCATTCATTATTCATTAATAACGCACACGAGGACTATTATCTTGGTGTAAAAAATACATAGAAGGAAAATAAGCATTATTCCACAATTTCCAAGATTATTCATATTGTGATAAGCTGGACAATCAATCACATCCGTGCCATCCATAATCCATACGTCGTGTCAGCCGCACCTACTCATTATAAATTATAATGAATTGTAAAAACTACACTAACTATTCTTACGTATCTCATATATCACATATAACTAATCGAGTCATGCAAATTATAATAATGATTAATCACTACGCTTAATATTTACTCCAAGAGCGTTTACACTCGACGACTCTTTGCAGCGATACAATCGCGCGTTTCACGACACTACCCATAGATCACATCACACAAGATATCTATACTGCACGGCTATCACAAGTTCACAAGACGGCGCGCGAGCTGTCTCGAATAATCTCGATCTTTCTCGCACTATTCGTCTCTCTCTCTCTTATTAGAACACTTAGAATAAAGCAGAGAATACACATGCCCGTAAATCGGGAAAGTAGCTGCGCCATGTGATATTGAACCATCGCGCTGGGAGATTTTGGCTCAAGATCGGTCAAAGTGGAGGCATGCAGTGAAGGTTAAAGTGCAAGCCTTCGAAGAACGAAGACGAAATGAACTCGACGCTAAACGCGAGGAGTTAAAGGCTCGACCACCTGCGGCCATTCACTGCAATTTTGTCGGAGGGGTGCTGACCTGTAGGGAGTGTAATCGCACATTCTCTGCAAAGATAGGCTACGTCAGTCACCTGCGAGCTACGAGCGACGCTTCAGATAGCCATTTTTCCAGTCGCCGCGGTCGAAATCGGCCAGGATAGTGATGATGCTATCTCATCTACTGCTGGCATGTCCGTAGCTGTCGCGTCTGTCCACACGTGACAGTTTGGCGACCCTCGCGACCCTCCCTTAACGGGCATGCAAGTAAATCAAATGTTGTGCTAGCTACTTGCATGCCTCGGCGTGCCAGTTACAGGCATGCCAGTTAGCGTATACACATGACAGTAGCTGGCACGTGCAAGGTGCTGGTATGCTAGTGTGCAAGTTACGGGCATGTGCATTCACAGCTTAATAAGAGGTATAGTGCGAGAAAATCGAGAGTATGTCGCGGCCGTCTCATGATAGACGTGCTGGACCCCAAAGAGTGCCACAATGACCACCACCACTCTTATTGTCGAGACATAAATTATGGTGACAGTGCCATACTTTTTTCCGTGGGGAAATGCATTTATCATCCCACCTGGCCGGGGAACCAAGTATACCTTCTCAAACCCCACACGCTACTTCATGGTAGAGCGACAGGAATGCTTTTCAGAAGCAAAAGCCACAATGCCATAAAGCAGACTTGGAGAGAATTGAAGCGTGAAGCTCAGGACCGATCGGGTTGGCGACACATTGCGGACGCCCTCCGGGGGACTTAGGAACTTAAGTCAAAGTCAAGACGTATAACGGGGAGTGCTCCGAGGAATTGTTCGGATTAATCCCTACCGCTTCTTTTCGCCATCGTCCAACGCGACAACATTACCATCCTCACCACTTAGATGGTTGGCAGTCCTCAACTGTGCGCTTCTCCAGAAACTTCCTGCCTCGCACAGCTAATCTGTGGAATGGATTGTCGCCTGCGGTATTTCCGGACCGATACGACCTTCAAACCTTCAAGAAAAGAGCGTACTCCCATCTTAAAGGCCGGCAACGCACTCACAACACCTCTGGTATTGCAGTTGTCCATGGGCGGCGGTAATCGCTTACCATCAGGTGATCCGCCCGCTCGTTTGCCTATTAAAAAAAAGAACGGGAACGCTGGCGCGCACACTTCGACGACATGACAGTACCACACCTAGGTCACCCAACTGTGTTCCAAAGAAACATTTAACAAAATTTTCGTTGTAAGCATATAATCTCTTCCATCACATCCGGTATGTCTCTCATTATAAACACAATTGCCATTGTGTCCTGAATGTGTGGACCACTCCTCTTATCCCATAGTCTAAAACCGTCGTATTTTCGTAGAAAAATCCTGGCACTTACGACTTTTGCCAACGGCAGTCTTAACCGAAAAATCTACAATGCGAAAAGAAACGTATGACTTTGGGATAAAGTATTTTATTGTGTGTAGCGTTCCTGTAAACATTGTTGTGCCGACAGTCACGGGATTACACCTACTTATAAGTGTTACATTTGAATTTGGATCAAGGTGAAAGGGTGCGTTCAGAGAACTGTGACTGACAAGATGTTGTGGCGCTTCTCGCCTTTTTATTTAACTTGACCTGTTCGTTGGTAAATTTGTTAGTGTGGGACAAATCTAGGAACTGAAATATTTACTAGTTAACCACAACCGATTGAGCTGAAATTTTCACGTTATCCACGTTAATCACTTGACCTCAATCACCCAGGGGAATTAGCGGCAATTATTTTATATTCAACTAGGAAAAAATGGTAATGTTCGGTTATGGCGCTTCCGCGTCACGCTCGCTTCGCTCGCTCGACTCGCGCGCTGTAGGGTCGCAGTTCACCTAACAACCTAACCATTTTTTCCCCTGAGGGATCAGGCTAGGGGATTAACGTGGACAACAGCGAAATTTTGGGCATAAGTATAGTTCGGATGACAATTCAATATTATGGTACCATCGAGCTGATCTGGGCTGTTCTTCGCTACGCGCTAAAACGGCTCACCCCGCCGATCACCCGTCACGAAACGAAACCTGTACCTATGCTTAGTTACGACGCATCGCGGTGTCAAGATATATTTGTGGGTGAGCGTTGAGGTGAGCTTAAAACAAGTTACAGAATAAGGGGGCTGATAATGGAGATAGGGGCCTTGGGAACTCAGTACTTAACCAACGTAATCCCGTCAGAATCGTCTCAATGAGTCGTTGATCACGGTAATACAGAAAAGTACAGATGGCTAGTACAAAAAGTGAAATTATTGTCAGGAACTTATTAATGAGGAGGTTTTATTTATTTGGCAACGTTTGTTGGTTAAGGTCAGATTTTACGAGCCATATTTGACCAACTTCCCTAAGTCCAATAAGTATATATAATAAGTATCAATCAAGTCAAGTACCATCCACACCAGTCATATTCCACGACCGCCTACTTGTATTTAAAGCTAAGATACTGCCGATCTAGTAAATTGTAAAACTAAAACATCACTATTATGCATAGACAACGTTGCCTATTTGTTGTATATGCATACCGGCGCGGGCGCACTGTCGCGGCCCGCGCACCCCTAAGTCAGTAATAAACGGACCGCCGACGTAACTGCCGTGTTTCATTACTAGCCACATATAACTTACTGGCGACGATCTACCCGCGCATTTAAAAAGCAAAATAAAAAATATATATATATTATGTCTTTCATCGGAAATATTTCGACTTTTGACCATAATACTCAGGAGTGGCAGATATTCTATGGAAGATTACAGCAGTACATTAAGTTAAACGCAGTTGTGAACGACAAAAAGTGCCCGTTGTTACTCACTCACCTTTCGGATGAAACATACCGACTGGTGGCAAATCTAGTGCATCCGAAGAAATTGGAGGAGATTACCTTTGACGCCTTAGTTGATGCGCTCAACAAGCATTTCTCCCCAAAAAGGTGTACATTCGCGGATAGAGAAAATTTTTTTGAAGCGAGAAGACGACCGGGAGAAAGCGTCGAGGAATGGGCGGTGCGTGTCCGGGGACTCGCCGTGCACTGCGAGTTCGGTGGTGCATTAGACATGCTTTTAGTAAACCGTTTTGTACTAGGCATGAACGTAGGACCCGAACGTGACCGTTTATTCGAGCTGGACGCCACCAAGATTTCTTTTTCGAAGGCACTAGAGATAGCGCAGCAGGCAGCGAGTGCGCGCCAAGCCCGGGCGGCAGCCACGGCGCCGCCGGCGGGGCTCGTCAAGGAGGAGCCGGTGTACCGGGTGAGCGGAGCCAGGGGCGCCGCCGACCGCGGACGAGAGGTCCGCAAGTGCACCGTGTGCGGCATGAAAAATCATGATGCTGACAAGTGTAAATACAAAGGTTATCGCTGCCAAAAGTGTGGCGCAGTGGGACATTTAAAGAAAGTTTGCCGGAGCAAAGTTACGCGTTTCAACAATATCGAGGGACAGAATAGCAACGATGTGGTGGAAACATCATGCTGCAAGGAGTGTCAAAATTTTAGTTTGAGGTATGTTTCAAATAAGCCTATTGAAATTGAATTAAAGTTAGGAAGCAAAGTTGTTGCTATGGAGCTGGATACCGGTTCCGGTACTTGTGTCATCGCAGATACTCTGTATTTTAACGAATTTTCAGAATTTCAATTAATGCCTAGTAAATTACGTATGTGCCTATACAACGGACACAAAATCACACCACTAGGTTATTTCACTATAGATGCTACTTACAACAAAAAAACTAAAAGTATTAATATATTTGTTGTGAGAAATGGAGGACCCGGGTTATTGGGCCGTGATTTTATGTCCGCCTTTGGCCTAGCATTAACAACGCAAATAAATAAAATAAGCGAAGACAAGGACGTAGACCTTTTGTTGGAACATACCCTAATTTGTGGCGGGACGAGCTCGGAACATTCAATAAGTTTAAAGTCACGTTAACATTAAACGAAAAAGCTAGCCCCAAGTTTTTCAAACCACGACCGATACCTTTTGCCCTAAAGGAGAAAGTAGAAGCTGAATTAGATCGTTTGGTAGGATTAGGAATTTTAGTACCCGTTAACCATTCCCAATACGCAACCCCCATAGTCCCAGTTCTGAAAGATAATGGCAAGTTGAGAATAGCGGGGGATTTTTCAGTGACACTAAATAGGGACCTAGTTATAGACAAATATCCGCTTCCGCGAATAGAGGAGGTTTTTGCAAAGCTAGGTGGTGGAGAGCACTATAGTAAAATTGATCTGAAAAACGCTTACAATCAGTTTATGCTGAGCGATGCTTCCCAGGAGCTCACTACCATTAATACCTCGAAAGGATTATTTAAATATACTCGTCTCTTATATGGCTTGTCCAACGCTCCAGCAATCTTTCAGAAAGCCATGGAGACTCTGCTTTCAGGTATAGATGGAGTAAGCTGTTGGCTGGATGATATTTGTATTACAGGCCCAAACAAAACATCACACATTAGTAGGTTAAAGGAGGTGCTTAGCAGATTGGACGACGCAGGTCTCCGACTACAAAGGGAGAAGTGTGAGTTATTTAAAAATAGTGTCACTTACTTAGGTTATACGATAAGTAAACAGGGGCTACAAACAAGTTCGCAAAAAGTTGAAGCAATAATCAATGCACCTGAACCTACTAACGTGACGGAAGTAAAACGTTTCTTAGGAGTCGTCAATTATTACAGGAATTTTATTCCCAACGCGTCGAGTGTGTTAAAGCCGCTGCATGAGTTGCTACGCGCCGGAGCTGAGTGGGAGTGGGGCGAGCGGCAGCGCCGCGCTGTGCGACAGGTGCAGCGCGAGCTGGCCTCGGAGCGCGCGCTCGCGCACTTTGATCCTAACGCGCAACTCATTCTGGCGGTGGATGCTGGACCCGCAGGTCTGGGTGCAGTTCTATCCTTGCGTGACGCTTCAGGTCTCGAACGCCCTTTAGCATTCGGCTCGAGGTCACTTACAAAGAGCGAACGAAACTATAGCCAAATCCAGAAAGAGGCAACGGCGATCATTTTCGGGGTAAAAAGGTTCCATCAATACCTGTATGGGCGTAGCGAACCGTTTATCCTTAAAACTGATCACCGGCCGCTTGTGTCGATTTTTAACCATAAAAATGGTATATCAATGACGACTGCCTTGAGACTGCAGAGGTACACTATTATTTTATCCGCCTACAAATATATGGTGCAGTATATATCAAGCGAGAATAACTTAGTAGCTGACTATTTCTCTCGCGCGCCCTTACCAGAAACATCATACAATAGTGAGGAGCAGTACGACACATTTAGTTCCTTACAATTTTTAAACGCAATATCACCGGCAGTTACGTCAGAGAATATAAAACAGGCCACACAACAAGATACAGTTAATACTGATTTATACAGTTAAAACTGATACAATTAAAACAGTTGTAAGATACATGCAATACGGTTGGCCACGTAAAATCATTTGCAAAGAGATAAGACCTTATCTCTTATGCAAAACGGACTTACAATTAGAAAATGGAGTCTTATTACGAGGACATAGGGTCGTCATTCCAATGACGCTAAGAGACCGCATGTTGACCGAACTCCATAATACCCATCTAGGTATTGTTAAGATGAAATGCAATGCTAGGGGTCGAATGTGGTGGCCAGGAATCGACGCAGACATCGAGCGCTGCAGCAGCGCCTGCGCCACATGTGTGTCTATGCGCGCGCGGCCGCCGCGCGAGGAGCCCGCCAGCTGGCCGCGCCCGCTGGGACCATGGAATCGCGTACATTTCGATTACATGACAATAGGGCAACGGGTCTATCTGGTCGTGGTCGATGCGTATAGCAAATGGCTAGACTGTATACAAATGAATAACGGGACTTCTACGCAAGCCCTCATATCCAAGTTGACACACTTATTTTCGTATTTCGGTATACCAAAGGTGTTAGTTTCGGATAATGACGTTAAGATAAATTGCGCCGAGTTTAGACTATTTTGTTCCAGCAATGGGGTTACGTACATGAATTCACCTGTATACTATTTCACTAATAGCAACGGCCGTTGCTATTCACTAATAGCAACGGCCAGGCCGAAAATACTGTCAAAAATTGTAAACGTATGATTCGATGTATTTTAAATGAAAACATGTCACAAGTAAAATTACATGACACTTTATGTGGGTATTTATTCCAATACAGAAATACCGAACACTGTACCACTGGAACGACCCCCGCCAAGTTAATGTTTGGTAGGAACCTAAGGTCGCGCCTCGATTTAATACTACCGTCCGATAATAATCACGCGCACGCGCAAGCGCCGGTGCCGAAACATCGACGACGATTCGTACTCGGCGACAGGGTTTGGGTTCGATGGTACAGTGCTCGAAAGGAAAGTTGGGAATTAGGTGTGTTAAAAGAAAAAGTTGGAAATAAAATGTTTAAAATATATATGTTCAAAAATAGCTCTTATTGTGTACGGCATATGGACCAATTATTAAAATATAAAGGGCCAAATGATTTTAAACAAAATGATAGCAATATTGGGAATGACCCAAATACTCAGGTTCACTCGACTTCATTTCCCACTACTGTTATGTCCGAACCGACTGGTAGTACCACCACACCTGTACTAGAACCTCTGACAGATAAAGAAATCGTGGTGCCTACATCTGAGTTGACCGCAGAGGAGAGACTCGAGGCAGGCGCGGAGGAGGAAATGTGGTCGGATTGCGTCGTTGAAGACGGTCTTCCGCCGGCCTCCCCTCGGGGCTCCCCGCCAGGGACGCCGGTGCGGCTGCCGAGCACGGTCGACCCGCCCGCGGGCCCCGTCGCGGAGTCGACTGCTCTCGCGGACCCATCGTTAAGACGCGAATTGCGCCCAAGAAAAGATGTGAATTATAAAGTTTAATAATGTAACATTAATACAAACCAGCGAAAGCCTTGTAGTTCCTAGTTTTAGTTTCCCAACGTAGTTTATATATTGTTAGTTATATTGATTACTCATTCATGCCTTTGTCCCTAGGTTTCAGGATTAGTGAGGAAGGGATGTTGTATATGCATACCGGCGCGGGCGCACTGTCGCGGCCCGCGCACCCCTAAGTCAGTAATAAACGGACCGCCGACGTAACTGCCGTGTTTCATTACTAGCCACATATACCTTACTATTGTTAAGCTAGATTTATTTATTTCGGGATAAAAATTACAATATATGTAGATTCGCATACAATGTCAAAATTATAAGAATCCTTATCACGATCGTCAATAATAGGTTTTTTTTTATAATATTCTAAATGTCGATGTGGAAATAGTATCTCCGATCACGGAAATACTGTCATTTAACACGTTCACTGCGGGTTGAGTCAAATCCGCCTCAATCTCGACTTTACGCTGGTGCGGGGCTAAAAGTTCGTGTTATCTCTCTCGTGCGGGAACTGCTGCCGTTTAAGTACAAGGCGTACGACAGAGTCAAATATACATTTCTTTATGTTTTCCAAAGCCGGACTCGTTGGTACAAAAAAAACGTTTGAGGTCTTAATAAGCCTCAACCGCATTAGATATATTTTATTTTCACTCAGTGCGGGTTGAGGTTTATTAATGTCTCAAGAAAGTGACCTCAAGGCCGCACTGAGCGGGACGCGGGCGGCGCGGGAGTTGACTGCTTCACGTTAGTGCGGCCATAGTTATCGATATTGAACCACGCGTGTTTTACGTAAATAATAGGTATAATCTAAAAACGACAACGATCGTGACCGTTGGATAGTGTTTTTTTACAGATAGTCTTTGCAATTGTGAATTTAATTGTTTTTAATAAATTTTAATAGTGTAAGGCATAGATTTTATAATTAACGATGGATAACCTAGGAAAAAAACATTGTAGGAAAAGGTTGAAGATGGACATTGGAGGGTTTTCCAGTGATTCGGAATGGCGTCCGTGCCGTCCGAAATGGCGTCTGAAATATTGTATCGAAGATGGTCGATGAGATGATGATCATCGATAGTTTAGCGATAACTGCCATTCCCTTCACTAGACTTAGATAAAATTTAGTGCGTTTTGAGGCCTAAAAGACCTTAAAGATTCTTTAGGTATTTTTTCTTTAACCAAAGGTCAGAACCAAAGCCGAAGCTAAGGGTATTTTAAGGATTTAGTGACGAATGTATAGCACATAACAAAAAACACCTATTCCGAGTACAGGCAAAGTTATGAAGAATTTAATTACCTACTAAAATTCAGGTCGATTAGGCCTCACCCGCACTGAAAAAGAGCTTAGGTTTGGGCTGATTCGATCTCAACCGCACCAGTTGAAAGTTCTTTAAGATTTGTCCCGCAGTGAACGTGTTAACAACTAGTGGATAATTAGTTTTTAACAAAAATAAATAATGTCAATTTATGTATTAATTTTTACATTGAATTTAGTCATAGGTATTTATTTTTGTTTTAAATTAAATTTAGTAATATATATCACGTCATTTCAAAATAGGGTTCCATGAACATGGGATGACGGTAGCCATTTTAGTCGACACAGTCGAAAATCTACAAAATTGATGACGTAACGTAACATATTTACGTCACACATGGCCACAATGCGAGTTTTACTGCACGCTGCGCGTACGGGAAAACTCGCATTGTGGCCAGGTGAAGACGTAAAATTTGTACTCAACACGGGCGGTAATTCGTCTTCGGTTCGGGCCACAAACACCTGCGATCTGGGGCATTCACGAATTCACCGCCCTATTTACGTAATGTACTAATAACATAATTATTGTGGAACTTGTTCGTGATCTCACTGAAACTTAGTCACAGTTATATACCCTACCTAAATAATGGGAGCTGAGAAAAGAGTGGCCAGTCACGCCCTATGGAGGCAAAGAATCGAAATCCATCACTGCCAAGATCCATTACGAGTCTTCGGTGACGGTGAGCCAGCGGAGAAAAGAGTAAGTAGGGGACCAGTAACGAGTGGAGAAACATGTATTGTTTAAAGGTAGCTAAACTAAAACATATAGACAGTTATAGGTAAGGAAATGTGCTGTCCTTGGCAGGGATGGCTCACTCCGTGATTTGGTCGCGCCGCTACAAGTACATGTCTACCGGCGCCAGGGGGTATGTTAGGGCAGGTACGGCACACACGCGCTCTATCGCAGCGCGTTGCGTGCAATAGAAAGGGATGGCCACGTCTAGGCTCGTTCGTTATACCTAAACAGGGGATTTGTTAACAGAGAACTTTCCGTACGGTACTAATTCTTTCCCTTCTATTCCCGCTAAAAAGCGGAAAGCGCCCACGGCGTAGACGCCCGTTACGGCGGGTTCCCGGCAGCGAAAGTGTTATCTTCATTATTTTGTAGGATACCAATAATTTCCCATCTTAAATCTAAAAATCCGGAGTTACTGAATCGCATATCTAGATTTTAATAACAAATGACTGATGACGAAATCTGTTACCGCGTTGCTGCTGTGGTTTACTACAATTACACACACACATTATTTAACAACAAAACCAAAAGCTTGCGTAATTAAAAGTGAACGGGAGCCGTCCGTCGCAATATACAGAATTACATTCATATAATTTGTGGTCAGATAGCACAATATGAAGTGAAAACGCTTTAGATTCGATTGTGCTATTTAGAATAAAATATCTAAGGGCCTCACTGCTCATAACAATAAATAACTTGACAGGCACCTTTCACTTGAACAAAATAGAAGTAAATTATAATGTCAAAAGTCAAAGGTATTTATTTTTAAAATTGGGCATAATGCGTGCACCTATGAATGCAACATTTTGGCTGTATTAATCCTGAACGAATTGTATCACTATAAACTTAAGTAGGTACTGTACGTCAGCGACCTTATCGACATGAACATCAAAATAATTCGCGTACCTATACCATCACTATCTATCAATTGTTATTTTTAACTCATGGAAAGCTCCGTGTGACCCATGTGCGCGTAATATTTTTCGTATTTGGAACCTACCTGGGAAACCCTTAGCCAGGCAGTGCTCTACAGGACCATATGATTTTGAGCTCTCGATGACGAACTATCTAATGAAATCCCGAGATAAACTCGGCCTGGGTTTTTCCATGTGTTACCTAACGAAAATGTTTCACCGAGTTATGTTTCACAGAATTTTCATTTCAACGAAAACCATTTTTTTCACGCACAGTATACTTTTCAGGATTGTTATAAAACAAACCTGATCTAGCCTAACCTAATGGGAAAATTACCTTATAGCTGTTCCTAAAAAGTTAACGGTTAGTAAGTTTTTTTCCATGAATTGCGAAACAGTGCATTTGGGGAAACGTTCGTCGGTAAAATAAGATACTCCGCTCGGCCTGGCTAAGGATTAAAAAATTGAATTTATCTACGCACATATCATTAGTGCTCTAAAATGCGTTCAGGAACCGTAGGAAACGACCAGCATTACTACAACCGAATTACTATGAGAACTTTCTTGTCTGTGGTAGTAGGTAAAATCTGTACTGTAATGTCATTACAATACAGATTTTTGATAAATTTGTATCGTTATGAGTTCAAATTTGGAACAGCTGTCAAAACTCAAGTGAGTCTCTATTCTAGTATCCATAGATATATTAAAACAGTTATCGATACGAAACGTCAATTCAGTACGTTTTTTAATACAAACCGCACGACATTTGATCTCCAGTGATATGAGTATAGGGACTTCATTCGTTTGTCTATGATTTAAAAAAAAACATTCGTTATGACGTATGAATTAATTGCCGTCATTGCTGTTGTCATTTTATTGTTGGTTTTTTGCTGTTACTTACTACTACTTATGATATGTGTGTAGATAAAGTAGTAGTAATAATGCAACTGTACATAATTAGGCCTTAAAACACTCGTGTGATCCTATTCCACACTCGTATTTTAAGGCCTCTCATTATGGATCAGTCGCATAAATTACTATTGCAATGCAGTGCTCTTGTCTATGAGCCATTCCACGGGTTATGTTCATTAGCCTACCCTCGATTTCTTTTTAAAATTATAATCGCACCCTCCGATTACGTGTAACCTATCCAAATCTCATTATCCACCTGACAAAGCGGGCAGTAATGAAAAGAGTATTGAATCCAGCGCCATCTAGGGCACAAAGGGCGGGATAATGCGACGACTTTAATGGAAACGTCAGTGACACGCGCTAGTGATGGGCGTACCGGGATTTTCACGGTACATTTCCGGTATCTTGGACGGGACTTATCATAAATGCTTCCGACTGAGGCACAGTATTTATTTAATCGTATGGCATACATTATTTTGGCCTTTAAAGTTTGTCACTCTTTAGCACCATTCAGGGGCACGTGCAGGGTTGTGGTAGGTAGCTCCTGCGGACGCGAATAACAGTTGTCCCCCATTTGTCAAGTGAGTGGGCAACTCGACTGTTAGAAGTTCTTAAGCCGCCCGACGGCCTCTAACTCGGCTAAACGACTACTGCCATAGACAGCAACCGGGATCAACTGCTTAGCGTGCCTTCCAAAGCACGGAAGCGCTCATTTATATTAACCACTCAAAAATCAGGCGATCACCCATCCAAAGACTGACCGCTGCCATCTTTGCTTAACCTGCGTTATCGTTTCAGACTCGCAGGCACCGCTGGACTATGAGCGCTTTTTGAGGCACAGTATAAACGTCAAAGATGAGTTTTCATTTTTCACCGTATTACAATGGAGTAAGGTGGAAAAGTGCAAGCATGTCTTGACGTGGACTGCACATACTCAACGGCAAACGTGTCAGATCATTTGCAATTTCAACCTTTTTAGCATGGCGCTAAATGTAAACGTATCTACTCTACTCTTATTAAATAGGTATGAAGAAGTTGCAGTCTATTCATTCAGTCTAAAGTCATTCGTACCACGTACCAATTTCACAAACCGGTACACGCGGCAGCCCTCTAACTGGTACTTGAAGGCTCCTTTCGAGGCCTATTATTAGGGCGTCACTAAGCATTCCTTGAAAGCTAGCCCCTTTGTCACTCAAGGACATACGGAGACAATTCACGGGGGTACTTAATAGTAAGTACGTCCTATTAATAACCCTTTAACTGATAATCGTCGTGATATCAATGGACTATTATCTTGCCAGGCAGAATTATGGTAGGAAAAAGGTGTCAGATCGGTGGCCACTTCTAGGTAAAAGGAGCGTCGGGCGTCCACCAGCTCGATGCGTCAGGTGGACCTACATGTCATTTTTTGTATGGGGAAATGGGAGTTGAGTTTTCATAACTTCAGAGCATAAAATACTATAGAGCGGACAAGCCGCCGGCGGCTGTGTCGCACATGCCAGCTCATTGGGCATACTCCGCCATACACCGTCCGTTGTCCACCGAGAAAGTTCCGTTTTTTGCCAAAATGCCGAGTTGTGCAATAATTACTTGCAACATCGCAGTGATTTGATTAATTTCCACACCAATGGATCACTTTTCAGAGTTAAATACTATAAATACTATTTATTTCAAATAAAATCACGAATTCAAGAAGTTGCGACAGGCATATCCAGTACAAATCGCGCGGCATGTCCGATCTCCTTATTTCCTATGTCTGTGGTCATAACTCATTCGCAAAGTTTCGTGTTTGGCCCTCTAGTCTGATGTGATGTATAAGAACAATGAACATGGACGCAATAAAGAAAGATGAAAGAACATAATACCTGTTACGAAAATAACAAAATTTAGATCTATACTAATATTATAAAAACGAAACGTTTCTGTCTGTCTATCTGTCTGTTACCTCTCCACGCTTAAGCCGCTGAACCGATGTACATGAAATTTAGTATAGTCGGAATTCCAGTCCCAACTTAAAAAAATATTTTTTTGGAAAATACAGTACATTGCATGGACGAATTTATGAAGCCTTACAGCTGAGAAGTCAGGCAGTGTTACTTGTATTTTTAATTTTATTTGTTATTATATCCTTTACGATCATAGTATTAATTCCTATAGATTTACATTATAGTACATTACGTAACTAGGGCGCTGAATTCGTGAATGCCCCAGATCGCAGGTGTTTGTGCTTTACGAATTACCGCCCGTGTTGAGTACAAAATTTTACGTCTTCACCTAATCGGTAATTCGTAAAGCCCCAGAGCGCAAATTTATGGCCCTCACCTTCGGCTCGGGCCACAAACACCTGCGGTCTGGCGCATTCACGAATTCACCGCCCTAGTTACGTAATGTACTATTATAATGCAATGTAATATTATGAGATAAATAAATATCAATATAGAGACAGTTTGAGTCCGGGGAGAGACATAGGAAATTTAGTATGGAGCTACGATATAAATGAGTTCCAAGCGGAAGGAGTCGTGGGCAGAAGCTAGTAAGAACATGACTTATTAAGTACAAATTCACAGGCCCAATACAACATACAAACATTGCATAAGTAACAAAGTATTTCCGGCACTCAAAACTGATGTACCTAATCACTCATGTGCATAAATAAACATAAGTTACCGTTACAAGAGCCGACCCTACCAACTTTCGACCTGACCTCCGGTTTGACACGAGCGTACAGCAACTTAGGAACTTGAACGTTACTCGGCAATTAGTGTTACGACCCATTTACACGGTGCTAGGCAATGATGTTATATAAAAAAGGTAGATACGTTGTCTATACGAATTTCCGTGTTTGAAAATAATCCAGCTGAGACACATTTAATACGTTCCATTGACGACGCGAAACTGAGGCAAGCAGGCGCACTTGACTCGGTTTTAGTGTGCCAATTTTGGAGCGCTTACCTATCCTATCTAAACCTATCTACCTCTTTTGATAACTACCAATTTAGTGGGAAAAGTATTTTGCCCGCGATTTCGTCCACACTTTCACACCGAATTTCACCCTCTTAGGGTTTAATTCCCGGGATGAAAAATATCTTATGTTTCAATCCAGATACTGAACTATTTGCGAACCACATTTCATCCAAATCTCTAGAGCCGTTTTTGCGTGATCATAAACTAGTAACATTCTGATCGTTGTATTTACATAAGTGGGCGATCTAGTTCCTTCACGTGAAATGACGAAAAGTACTTTAAACCGAATTACCGACATCTTTTGTTTAATTGTTATCTTCAAGTAGGTAAAACAATTACGCATAAACAATCGAATAAACGGTAGCTAATACTCCAGTACACGTGCACATATCCTCCAATACACTTCGGCCAGTTTATGACGTTTCTTTGTTATCGGTTCATATTTAAGAACAATAAGAAGTTGTAAAATCCCACATTAAACGCGTGCGTTTTCGTAATTTAGAGTAAAACTATAAAACGACATATTATTTCGTGCGTCAGCAACATTTACGTTAACGTCCCGATTTTGAAAATAGATTAATTGCGACGACAAATCCGTGTATGGGGGTCTTTAATCTGAATATCCAAGAATAAGCTTACCGACTACCCACATTAAATAATTCAATGTTAGCCACATTCAAATTCAAACAGGTCTTGACGTGTCGAAGTTCAATAAACTTGGTTGCGTGCGTTAGCTAGAAGATATTGCATATTGCATAGGCCCTCAGATATATATATATAGTACCTAGCCTAAACCAGTGCAAATGCATTACTTCACGTCTCACTTCACGCAGTGCTAAGCAGGGTACACAGGTATACAGTCGAATATAATTTCCTTTTTGAGCTCACTCTCGGGCTGGGTCGGATAAGTACGGCCTAATAATCCGGGTAAGATAAGCGGACGCCGATCATTGGGCAAGACATTAACAGGACCCCATTTTTTCAGATATTGAATACACCTATATGTTCAATATCTGAAAAGATACGGAACCAATTGCTTTTCGATTTGCAATTCAGCCACGCTGAATTTCAATCGTGAAGTTGAAGCAAACAAAAAAAATTGAGATAAAAAACTTTTTTACCCATCACTAAAATACTCTAGTAACTCCACATATGTTGCCATGCTCAGATTTCAGTTAAAACCGTTGTATGTACTCTATAAGCGACATTTATTAAGATACATGTCTGTGCAAGGCCCCATGTTGGGCGCCAACACCAGACATTTGCCAAGGGATTATTCGAATGTACGTTTGTTAGCTTTGAATCGGATGAGAAATCTTTGGCCTTAGGCTTGAGATACGATATATATTCATGACTTTCCTGTGTATAAGCCTGTAATATACGCCATAGCTTGGCTTGAAACCTAGACTTGGCTTATTTTGCATCTAACAATTACATTCCAACCCCATCCTCATTTGATTTGTTTGTGCACACATAAACTTGACAACTTGAATGCATTTATTGTTTGTATTCATTATATCTACCTCATCTCATATGCTGCCAACACATATTTGCGTTAGTGTATTGCCACTTTTTTTCAGTAAGTACAGAAAAATCACAAAAGATGAAACACCCTAAAAGAAAGCAGCTAACGCAGTATCAACTCCCTGTTAGTTTATTACACTAGTTTTGTCCCGAAATGAATATAACTCGTGATATGAATACGAAAAACCTTTTTTTTAAAGAATGAGAACTACTGATATTTTTTTATATGGCGCAGTCGGTAGGATTAATTACTGAGTTTCCCGTTTCACTATACTAACAGGTACTGCCACTTATCTGTGAACGTGTTAAGATGATGATAACGTAGTAAGTTCTTGCCTAAGACTATATATAAATAAATATAATAATAGACTAATTTATTATCCAGCCACACAATAGAGTAAGATATCCTATTTCACTCTCCGCTCAGTTTAAGGGCCTACTTAAATGAGGACTTGGCTAAACTTTGATTTACGACGACGTATAATGCGCGCGGGAGCATTTAGCCAACTTTATAAATTGGGCGTGTTTGTCTTTTTTATGTTGGTAGCAAACGGAAGTTGCCACGCGGAACGGAAGTGACGGCGGTTAAGTATTTCGTGGATGTAAAATACTTAAAAAAAGTTAAATAGAAGTCCTTCAGTCCTTTATCCGTTGGTCTTAGGGCCTTTTAAACTGTCGTTTGCAGAAAAGGTGACGTAACTAGTAAATGTAATATTGTAAACAAACCTTTCATAATGACGTTTTGTGTAAAGGACTACCTTTTTTAAATACTACGACGCCACAACTCTTCAAGTATACGGTGCTTGATGGTAAAAAGACACCTAGTAACCTATAGATTCCGACTCAAGAAGAAACACAAGCGCGTTGCCAACCTTTCAGTAATTAGAGAATTAAGTTTCGATAGCTAGCCCCTCACTCTCAACACGGTGCATCTATGGGATCTCTGGTAATCAAAACTAAACTATTCCTCGAAGTACGAACTGCGTACAAAAATGTGCTACTTTCAAGGCTTGTACTTAGTATTTTAAACCGAGTACGATGCTTTAAGCCCGGCGCTAGCTAACATGGAGTTTATATCGCGTTAACCGCTTTCTTTTTTAAAACTTCCTGACAGCAAAGAGGTCCGGAATGAACGCAAACTGCGCTCACAGCTTAGCCGGCGGCGTTTGGAAAAAAGTACGCAGCGATGCGAGTAACGAAAATTCCATTGTAAGTCACACCCGCTTCGACGGTTAAAAAACGCGCCTCGGCCACGACATTGCGCGAATTGCGGCGCGGCAAGCGTTTTATCTGTTCACTGCGCGGTCGAGACGCGCAACACACTGACGTTAGTGGGGATCACGCGCAATGGATTAAAAAAACCGCTACCGCTCGAAGTCGTGGCCGGGCCGTTAGCCGGCGAGGCGTTCGATTTTTGGTCATGGCGTATACATAGTGTACATCATGATGGCGTTTACGTCTAGAAAAGATGATTTAAGCACCATCCATAAAAGTGCGGTACCTGCTTACGCATAGACATTGACAGAAATCAGGTTTAGTTAGTAGCAAGCTGCCAAATAGACACAAGGCTTGTCCACAAAAAAAAAGTCTCCACCTGTCACCGAGGAGGTCTACGAAGTTCAAACCGTAATTAGATTGCCATCTGAGTATTATTTTTTATGGGATGAATCTAAAATCTATACATTTTTCCATAAAAGGTGTGAAATCCTACATAATGCCAGTTAAGGTTTAAGGCATAATTTCAAAATTTTCAAGCAATTTACGATCTGCATACGGTAATTAAGACCCTGGAAAGGTATTCGCGGAACATTATAGCATAGATAATCTATTTGAGTAAAGAAAAAAAGAACCCCGACCCCGAAACGTGAAAATTACAAAACTTAAGATTAAATAAATTCCAGTGATTTCGAAAGTACCTAAGCCCAAAAATGGAGAGCAGCTGATAGATTAGATTTATTTATTACACCATAAAAATTACAATATAAACAATATATATTTGTATATTTGTTTATGCGACTGTTTGTGTTCTAAATAAATTAAAATATATATATATATTAGATATAAATATGCACAACGCTAGCCAAAACGCTTAATATTTAAAAAAACGTAGAATTTTTTTTTGTGGACAATCCTTATATCTGAACACGTCATTATTACCTACTAGAGAGTGAGGATGTTTTACTTTATATTCGGCTACTTTGGCTGCTACTAACTATATGATGCTGACTATACAGTATAAAGGCCATACTCATACTCATACTCAACTCAGCGCTATATACCCATAAGCTCACTAAAGGTCATAGCTCACTAGAGCCACCGTCGCCCGAACCGCGCCGCCTCGCCTCGAGCGGTTAGGTATTCTTTATATGGCTTTGTACGGGCATGCGCTCACTACATAACTCCGTATCAACTCCGTAGTTAGTACATTTACGAGGCGAAGCGCTAAGGGTCGGGCGACGGGTGGCTCTAGTGAGCTATGACCTTTAAAACACAAAGACATGGCTCGCCCAAAAAATTACAATAACCTACCAAAGTATATAATGAAACTGGTAAGTTTTCAAATCACAAACATTATCATCTATTATGGTCTTCCTATACGTATTAAAAATCAAATTAAAAAAGTGGAATACAAACAATGAAATATTAATTTAAATAATAATCTTGACTGAACTTCCCCTGTAATTTTTTGGTTCCATGTTGCCACCTACTTTAACTTCAAAATGCTGCAAATGCAAATAGGTACTCTCCCTGTTTTCTATGCCCTACTGATGCAAAATCATGATGCAAACCTAGTTATCAAATTTAAATTTAAATTGCAACATATAGAGAGACATCATTTCCCGAATATTCGACTTTATAAGTTTAAGGGAATTTGACAAAAATAGGCTCGTAACATAACACCAGAAAGCTGACACACAAATTGCTAATTAATATGAATAAACTTAAATTCAAGCCAGTTAGTGTCAGCTCAGCTTATTTCGCAGCTTGGTTCATTTTAATGCGATCACTGGCGATGCCGGCAAGAGATTTAATCTGCAATTCTTAAGTAAAGATAACCGTCGTATTTTGTAAGAAAATACACTTCTCTTTCAGGGAAAGTGTATTAATTTTAGGGCTTTCTGAGACTAGTTTAAAACTCAATTCCAAAAGTCTAATTGAATCATACAAATATAAAACAACTGAGTTAAACAAAGGGCGCACTCTTGTTTCACGACTACTCTCTTGGATTAAAATTAGAGTTGGCCGGATTTCATAAAAGTAGTCCAATCAAAAGCAACTCTTCCGTCCAACGTAGAAGATTCGAATTCCAATGACAGGTTTATAAAAAGTAGGCCATATTAAATAATCCCAACTTTAACTAAGCTACTTAGTTTTCTGTGACGCAGCAAAAACTTTTATCATTTGTGATTTTAGAAATGATCTCATTTGGCAACAAGTATATGCTGATTATATATACGTTTTAATATTCCAAATTAGATCTATGATAGCTTTGTGAAAGAGCTCTTTTGCAAATTTTGCTCTTTAGGCAATTTATTATTCAGGTATTGCCTTCGATGTTTTTATTCTGATCATCAAAGTATTTTCTTCAGGTAACTAAGTGTGCTTAAAGTCTTATACGAAAGTCATTATAATTACCGTAAGAAGGCATGATACACATACATACATACATACATTCACGCCTTTATTCCCAAAAGGGGTAGGCAGAGCACATGAAACGGCATGTTATACTTATATAAAATCTATTGTATTATCCTTAGAATCATTACTCATAGAGTACATCTGAAAGTCTGTCCAATTGGACCAATTTGACAAGACTGGCTTACCAGGCAGCTTGATCCAAGTAGACGGTCAGCTCTGGAAATATGTATCCAATTTCGAGTTTTATTCCACCAACATACGTGCGTAAATGTATACATATTTATAGTAGTGACTGCACAAATTGAAAGTCAGGTACATATTAAGTAGCTCTGTAAGTTTATAAGTTTATATGTTTTAGGTAACATCCGGAACACCCTATAATAATAAAAAATCATCGTCCTAGCGTTATTCCCGGTAATGCCCCTAAAGGAGCCCGGGGTCTGCTTTGACACCTAATCCCAAGATTTGGCATAGGCACTAGTTTTAAGAAAGCGACTGCCATCTGACCTTCCAACCCAGAGGGAAAACTAGACCTTATTGGGATTAGACCGGTTTCCTCACGATGTTTTCCTTCACCGAAAAGCTAACGGTAAATATTGCTGTAATAAAAATATAAATAAAAAAAAAATCATCTGCGTTGTGAATGGACTTCCTATATATAAAATATGACCTATGACCGTCCAGGTCATAGGTTATATTTTATCCCGCGGATTTGCCTGCGGTCTTTGCAGTACGCAGCCGAAATCGCGTGGGCTGCTAGCACTGAATAATTTTAAAATTTCCTTTCCATTGTAATGTACCTAATAATTAATCGGAAACTTGGTAAAAAATCTACTTGAATTAAGATTACAATGATAGATCATTACATGGCATTAGAACGTAAACGCTCAACCTTTACATAAACCACTATAACTAGAGTCGCATCAACATACCCGACGCTTTGATTCATGGGTCATCTTGTGTCGGTTTAAATTGTATATAGCAAAGGCTGAGATCGCCGCGACATTTGCAGGTCGATGACCTCGGATTGGGCAACAAGTTGTCGATCCGTATTCTAGTACCATCCCATGACATAAATGGTCGCCTGGTGTGATATATCTACCGTTTCTATACCTTCCAACCTACCTATATCTATAATTACTTGTATGTTTTATTTACATTGATCATCCTACGCGGGGAGTGCTTTCTAGTAAAATCAAAGAGACAAAATTTTTTTTTATAATAATCTTAGGAAAAAAGAGCCTGTTTATGTCTGTGCAGTTAGCATTTAAAAGTTTTGCTATCACAAAATAGTGGAAGTTCAGATTGGCATGCTGGTTAGTTCTATGTTCTATTTCATTGCGACAGTTCTGGTGTTTCAACCAAAAGAAAAATCACAATAATTGTGCGCCAAACTGGTTTCCTTGGTTTTTTTTTTAATCATATAATGTCAGCTATCAGTTGCGGAGCGCCCATACAAGCCGATTCCAATAGGTTTGCTAAAAAAAAAATTTTAAGCAAGCTTATAGTTAATATACTCTAAGCTGTTTCGTTACTTTTCTAGGTGGCACATCGAAAATTTTCACAAAAAAATCACCACTTGTATTAGTTATACGTAACGTTCTCGTTTTAAAAACGGTGTGCAGTAAAATTAAGGATTAAGACTTGTTAAGCGTTTTCAGGTATGATTGAGCAGCCCTGTATACAACGTGTTTTTTTAACCGTCTTAGAGCCAAAGCCCACTGAAAGTATCCAAAAGATACTAATAATTCGTGAAAAAAAAAATTTTTTTAGTTAAGGTTTTAGTAATAAAAGGTAATTAAGTTTGAAAAATTCTCTATGGCGCACGGAGCGAAGTTCATTCACCCGGTCAGAGTTCGTACCTATCTACATAAGATGGCGGCTAGCGGACACTGCGGTCACTCGGCTGGATGATTAAAATTAATATTAATACAAAAAAATAAAACAATATTTTATGCATTAAAAAAATCTTTACAAAAATAAAAATTTAAAATAAACCTCTTTTTAAGTTCTTTGTAATGTCATACATTAGCTTCGGCTCTAAGACGGTAAAAAACCACCGTGTACGAGTATGTGTTGGCGACTGTACTGATCTGCGGGTATCGCTAATTCAGATAATGTGACGTTTATTTACTCTCACGATACACTGTAAAGTCTAGCTACTTCTGATGCTGACTGTGCATTAAAGTGCTCGCCAGTGTACCAAGGACACCGGACACTGCGCCAGCTGGCAAACGCATTAACTTAATGGACCTTAAGAAATTCAGTTCAAAAGCACTCGGATAGTATCTGGTTATTTAATGGTTCAGTGTGCACTTGAGGACAATTTAAAAGTGCCGTTAAACATTGACTTTCATTTATAAAAATACATACAATACAAAGTCAGGGTCTCTGTAGCCGAACGGTAAGGCACGTGACTTATAATGAGGAGGTCGTGGGTTAGAACCCTGGCTCGTAGCACTGGTTCATGAAAAAAAAACGGGTTGATTAATCAGTGCCTTTTGGTCAAGGAAACCGGTCTTATGCAACAAGGTCTATTTTCACGTGTCGTTTCAAAGGCGTCATCATCATCATGTTAGCCAAAAGACGTCCACTGCTGGACGGACATAGGCCTCACACAGAGTACCAAAGAGACCGGTTCTGCGCCACCCGCATCCAGCGGACTCCCGCAACCTTTACCAGGTCATCAGTCCAGAAGAAAGCGTGATTGCTACGACATTTCGTTTTTCCCAACTTGACAAAGCCTCTTTTAATTTCGGATAACCCCGTTTATGAAACAATTACAGAGCCATCGGTTCCATCCCGTCTGCGGATAGAAATTTAAACGATTTCGTGAAACTGGATTTATTTTTAATGGAAACCTCTGAGTGGCGAAAACAGCGGCATGAAAACCTGTAATCAATATTGTTTAACTGGTTATTTAGTTGGAATAAAAACTGCAGCAGTAACTAATGGGCATCGTATTTATTATTTATCCACGATTGGTTTAAACGGACATTCATTGTGGGTATCAGCGTTATTCGTCCCAATAGTGTTTCATTCAATTTGTATTTCGTGTCATTCTATATTCGTCACACATTCTTTATTCGTCTTGTTCGCTATATGTCTCTATCTTCCTAAGTCTTATTCTGTAACTTGACTCATTCTTAATAAATCTTTATCGTATTCCGTCAACGTCTTCCTAGGACTATGTCTTGTTTGTCTCTATCGTTTTTAGTATCATTCGCACTTTATCTTTAGGCACATTCGTTATTGGTCTCTCTCTTTTTTTGTCATTATTGGCAATTCGTCTTGTTCTTTTTTGGGCACGTTCGCTACTCGTCCCGTACGACGTACGTCTTAGTCGCTATAGGTATTCGAATCTTTTTTGGCGGATCGTCTATTCATAGTTTAATGTATATGTGTATTGCTGTGGACTGTTTCGTGTGTATGCAGTAGTGCGGGTAGCGGACTGATTGCACTGCAGACTGCTAGTGAGCGAGGGGGTTGCCATATCCCCACACTGGGAGTAGACGTAGTTTTAGGACATTCTACCAAGATATTACCGCTATTATTAGAACTCTTATGCTAAAAATATATTTAATAATGATAATTTAAGATTGAAAGGAAAAGACAGCAATTTGTAACGACCAAGGCGCAAAACGGATGAAACGAACTTTGAATTGGACTGATAACGAATGAGACTAATTACGAATATAACCAACATCGAACGTATGCAAAAAAAATTGCCAAATAATTGAATTAGACCTAAATCGATAAGGAATAATGATGAATGAGTCCTAGGAAGATGTTGACGAAATACGATTAAGATTTATTAAGAATGAGTCAAGTTACAGAATTAGACTTAGAAAGATACAGACATAAAGCGAACAAGACGAATAAAGAATGTGTGACGAATATAGTATGACACCAAATACGAATTGAATGAAAAACGAATGGGACGAATTACGCTGATACCCCATTTTGGACATGCATAATAAATTGAAATAAGACTTCGTTACAACTTAAAACTAAAATGGAAGTATCGTTCACTTCAATCAGTTTGTTGCGATGATCAATGCTTGTGTCACTAATTTGAACTGAACACATAAAAAAAAGTAAGGCCTGTTACATTTCTTGAAGTACCGAATTTCCACAATCTATTTAAATCCACCATCAAATTAGAATGCAAAACAAATATTTATTACAACTAAATGTTTTATTTGTAGGTACAGGTTGTGTTTTTAGAACGTATCAGGTATGTGAACAAAAACAAATTTATTTCACCCTACCTAACGTCTCTCTCTCATTGCCTCCCAGTAGCTAAGTTTCCTCTAAGACTGTGGGTATGACAAGTAATAGAATGGTTGGTATTAAGCAAGCGGCCGCCGGCGGTGGGATGACCCGGAAACCTGCGGCCTGATGGCGGGCTGCATTCGGCACGATTGCAGCCCGCGGCTAGCTGTACAAACTTAAGCCGACACATGCACCACTTTAGACAAGCTTAGAACGGGTTTTAATGATTAAATGGGCATTATATGAATGTACAGTATGTATATTGTATAATGATACAGTTAATTGAGCAATACATTCGTCATACATGTTTAGAACACTGCCAAAGAACACACAACGCTACCCTAAACTATAGACAACGTATCTTTAAGTGCACACATTTTTGCATTTTCTCGTTAAACGATTTTTTTTAATTTTTAGTCTAGTTTAGCGTTAACGAAATTCAGAAAAGTAATTATTGGTAATTTCGACTAGAGTGCGTTTCAGAAAAGTCAAAACCAAATAGTAATATCACAAGCGGAACCAAATGGCCACAGGGTTTTGTAGGTACTCTATACAAAACCCTGTACAGTGTATCACTTATCATCATCATCATATTAGCCGAAAGACGTCTACTGCTGGACATAGGCCTCACCCAAATAAAAACAACACTGTGTTTTCTTCACAATTCAAAGTTTGCGTGACTTATGGGACACCCTGTATTTTGTTTGGGCCGTGTGACTCAAAAGAATGATCGCCCATGGCGTCATGAGCGTCATAGGTACCAAGCTTAAAATATAAAATGTTGTCAATTTGACAACATTTCATATTTTCATGTAGGCCATTTTATGATTTAGTTCGCTAGAAAATGTTTTTTTAAGCGACACGTGTTTTTTTATTTCTCCCTTAATTGTAATTTTCATTCAAAACTATCAAATTGAAAAGTAGCGAATTCCAGAAGGTTGTAAGTAAATTATGACGTCAATATACTACGACTCTGTATGGCAGTTTGGACACCTTTCATATGGCAGCCATAATACTGACGTCACACACGGTGAAAACCACTTTTATACGTTTTCGCGATTTTCTTAAAAGCGAGCAGGAAAAAAACACAGAAAACTACTTTATTACGTTCAGATAACATAATTACCGAAATGCTTTTCGATTTAGGCGTCATTACATATTTTGAAATATTGTCAATTGTCGCCAACTATGACATTAGCGTCATATGTTAAACACGTATAGATTTCAGTCAATTATCGGAAACTATAACACTCGGGGCCTTAAAACCGTGTTGCAAGCGCATCGGCGCTGGCGCATCGTGGGAACACTTTCACTGGATCATCGCTCCAACTAAGAAGGTAGTAACTACCTTCGTAATCCATCCAAGAGAAATTATATGACCAATTTTGGACCTTAATATTGTTGCTATAGAAGTCACACCAACGGTCACTCAAGAGGTACATCCTATCCTACGTATCCTACTATTATATTATAAATTGCGAAAGTTAGGTTTTGTGGATGTTTAGATGTTCGGATGTTTGTTACTCTATGACACTTAAACGGCTCTATCGATTTAAAATTTTGCACGAATATCGTTTATAGCCTGGATTAAAATATAGGATAGTTTAAGGATCCAAAAGTGAAACATTTTACCTCATCCGTACTCTTTGTATGAACACAAATTAAGGAAATGAAATGATGTTTAAAAACCCGACTGTTATTTTACAAATATTAACAGCTTTTGTAATTCTCATGAATAAGAGGAATATAACGACGACTCACATGTTCAAACATCAGTAATTTTTGTCGACGTAGAACATACGATTGAAAAAACATAACCACATTGTGGTAAGGTTATATTAATTTAAGGTTATTTTTATACTATTCCTCCATACCATAACACTAACACTACATATGTTTCGGCGATTAATCCGCATTACATGCCAACAATGCATTTATTACAAAACATAATTGCTAAATTATAAGCCTAACACCGGCAGCCACTTACGACATTTCTAAAGATCTTTTCTTTTCATTTCTAATGCAAAAAATGTCGTATAGGGCTTAGCGCCAAGCGAGTTAAGGTCCATTTTACTTCTAACATATTGCTTCGAGCAGCAGCCACTTACGACACTTATAAAGATACTTTGATGCATAAATTATCGTATACCTAAGATTCAAGCGCCAAGCAAGTTAACGTTCATTTTACATTAATAGTCACGTACGGACAATTACATACGTAAATTTGAACCTTATACAATAGTCTTAAGTTTTATAATAGCATGTCTTTGCGGTCCATTGGCCGTCGATATTTCTATAACGATGCTTTATTTGAGTTCAACAATTTCATAATTGCAGTATATGTTCTCAATTGTCGATTTATGAAATGCTGTTATGAAACAATTCGTTTATGAAAGCGGATAATGTAATACTTTTCAGTGTATATCGACAACATAGAGCAATGCAAACGTGAAACGTCCGTACAGTCCGACACAAATTAGACTCCATCCTTATACGACTTAAATACCCGAATTGGACTAGTTTGAGCATAGAACATAAATCCTACTAATATTATAAATGCGTGAGTTTGGATGTTTGAATGTTTGTTACTGATGTGGACGAAATTCTCCACGAAGATAGTCTATAGCCTGGATTAAAATATAGGATAGTTTTAATTCTAGCTCCACGCAGACGAAGTCACGGACGGAAGCTATTAGTAAATGATTCTTTTGGGACATTGTTACATAAATTAATCAAACCCGACTAATCAATTTACTTTGTACTAGTTGACAATATCCCTATCTACTCTTTCAAATATAAAGATCAAATCTCAAACTCAGGTATCCGAACCCAGAGGCATTCCGTAAGTTTCAAAACGAGCATTAGCACAATTCAACAATCATTTTCCCGTACAAAAAATAACATTTTGATTTACCTAACTTACGTACAAAATGTTACGCCATTGACCAACAAGACCACTATAAGACAGCGAACTACCAACTGACCTAAAGCCCTCAAAGAGTTTTTACCACTTCATTAAGAAAACTAACACTTCAAACAAAAAACGCTTGGCTGTTATAAGAAGTGTCAACATCAACACACTACGAGTGTTCCCTGTGGTACTCCGTTGCATCTGAATAGTGCAGCTTTACACTATCCTTAACAAACACCCATCATAGTTCACAATCACAACGAAAAATGTACTTTAAGTCTATCCATTTAAATTCAAACTTCAAAAGCTCACTGTGCCATCTTACGAGCTTCTAAAAGCAACATTAAAGTAGTCTGGAGTCTGGGACTTGTGGTTCTAAATTGGTCTTTAATGCTAAGGTAATAAGTGTTAGTGTTTGTGAGGGATAAGTGGCCGGGGCCAAGACGGTTCCAAACACATGCATTTTGCAGAAGAGTGGGTAGTGTAAGATGTGCCGCAGTCTTTGTTTCAAGTATGTCTTCAATATTTAATGTATTCGGGTAAGTAAGTAAGTGATGTAGCAAAATACTCTTAAAGACCTTTTAACCTAATTTTAAATTGGAACGCCAACGTGAACTTTCATGCAAACGTCTTTCGGAAGACATTAATTCATTACAAAAAGAAATGTTATTAAACTTATGTTGCAAAAAATATCAAGTTTCAAAAGAACAACTAAATTAACCAAAAGAACAAAAAACTAAGTTTCAAATGTTTTGTTTCGGTCATGAAGTCCGAAATACGTTTGCATGGAAAGTTCGCGAGGTCGTTCCCCGAGACATTTTTGTACGTCAAAATACGACTATTTAACTCAATTATTAGTATTTCGCGTTTTTGCACAGGTTTTTTACAGTTATTTTTCAAACGGAGCTAAATATAATATATTGTTATCACTTATGCATCCTTGAACAAGCGAGCGGAGCTAACAAAGTTGTCCATTTCAGCTTGAGCAAAAATGCTTTCGTATGTCCACCATCTGTTCGGCTGTCCTCTACTTTGGGAGATGGTTCAATAATTAAATCCATTTTTTATTGATTCAGTTTTCGGTTTTTTACCGAGCTACGGTAGCCTAGTGGTTCAGGCATGCGGCTGTCAAGCGGCGGTCGTGGGTTCGAATCCTGGCTCGTACCAATGAGTTTTTCGGAACTTATGTACGGAATATTTACCGTTAGCGTTTCGGTGAAGGAAAACACCGTGAGGAAACCGGTCTAATCCCAATAAGGTCTAGTTTGCCCTCTGGGTTGGAAGGTCAGATGGCAGTCGCTTTCGTAAAACTAGTGCCTATGACAAATCTTGGGATTAGGTGTCAAAGCGGACCCCGGGCTCCTTTAGGGGCACTGACGGGAATAACGCTAGATGGATGATGAGTTTTTCGGTTTTTTTTTTTCAATGTCAGGGGCGTGAGCAACTAATAACTAATTAGATTCGAAATATTTGTAAGAGTTTCGCTCTTTACTTGAACAAGCAATGTATTGCGAAATCAGTATTTGAAGCGTGACAGTCGATTGCCATACTGATTGGCTTGTACGTCTGTATACAAGAATTCATATTAAGAAACAATGTTTATACTATGTATTTAAAAGTACAGCATACATTTAAGATAATGTGTAATTTTTAATAACACAATTACAAACAATGATGTGTTAATGATTAAGCGAAAGAACGTACACGAAATTGTCCGTTAAAATTCCAATGCAACTATCTGAGGCGTATAATCACGTATTCGCGTAACGTTTCGAACGCACGTTAGGACAACTCAACTGTCATTATCCCATACCAAAAGTGACGGATAGATCTACCTGACGCGCGTACAATGCGTTACTCGACCGACTTGCTGGAATTATGCATAAAGGGTCGAACACACAGCACCGTAGCGGGCGCGCGGCGCGACCGCGACGGGCGCGCCGCGCGATATTTCCCAAAAAACCACTAGCGCGGTCAAACAGGCTGCGCCCCGTCGGCAACGCGCTCCGCCAGCAACCCGCCGCACTCAGGCCGCACGCCCGCGACGGTCGCGCCGCGCGACCGCCACGGGCGCGCGGCGCGTCAGGCGTCAGTGTGACGCCAGACAGCGCAACGCGCGGTGCGTATGTAGTGCTGGCGGGTTGATGGCGCGTGCTCTGTGTGACCGGCCGTCCCGCGCTCGTCAAGCGCCGCTACCGCAGCTGGCAGTCTGTTCGACCCTTAAAGAGTGATGGGAAGGGAAGTTAACACCAAAATGTGAAACCCTTCGCTACACATTTTACAGCACGGCTAAAACCAACCCATTAACACTTCTAGACCTCCCACCATAATCCCAAGCAACAATCCGGTTTATTAAATTCAACCGTATTGCTATAACCGAATATTAAACTAGTGGCTTTATGAGCTGTAGAACTGCGAGCAAGCCTTTTTCAACGTATTTTTTTTTTACGATACGCGATATGAAAAAAAAATAACTTGCTCACCAATTTTCACTACAATCGGTTGTAAAAAACGACCTGTAGAGGATAACAGCCGGACAGGCGGACATACAAACTGTTTTTTACCCAAGCTGAAATGGAGAACTTCGTTCGCTTCTGTGCTACTCGCCCGCGCAAGACAACTTGCGAGAATAGGTACCTATAAAATTGCTTGTGTCAAAACGGATCATAATTTTAAAAAGTGAACAATTCATATATTGATCTGAAGCATTGTTGTTCATTTGGATGTACATGTATACTTAAAAAATAAATTACTTACTTCTATTTTCTATCTTTCTTAGTTAATGGATACCTACTTCTTTTCTTAAACAACAAAACAAAGTTAGTCTAGATTAATTAATCAATTCTGGACTGAACATGTCTGCCGGATGCACCCGTAGCGATGGGCCAAATTAGCTGCCGAAAGGACCCACAACATGGCTACCGAGGTTGAGTTGAGACAGACCGGAAAGGAGATGGCGGGACGACAATTTACTTTAAAAACAAATTTTTAACCGACTTCAATTTAGTACTCCGCCAAGCCACGAGAACATTTCCTATTTTTTTTTACAATTTACCACATGAACTGATTTCCGATAGCAAATGCGTTGATTACTATAGGAAAAAACTAAATCGCTGTATGTGGGCCGATAATATTTTACTTTTATTTTAGACTTCCATCGATTCCCCAAGATCATCACCATTGGCACTTCATTAGTTCCTATTTCAACGGAATCTTATCAGAACCTGTGACATACTTTTGCACTTTTAAGTACATAATTGAGGAATTTGTTAAGTCATCTGTGGTCGTCATCATCAATTCCTCGCCACCAAATTTATGATTCTGGATGTAAATACACGAGTTATAATAGAAAATACCAAAATCACTACACGCGTGCCTAATAAAATTGAGCGGTTGCCTCAATTCCTCATGGATCCCATCATCTAACTGAATTTTGAAAAAATGGGACCCATCTAGAAGTATATACCTACATACGAACAAAACAAAAATTTTCGAATCGGCCCATCAATGACGGTGTTCTGAAGTAACAAACATTGAAAAAAAAATACAGCCGAATCGAGAACCTCCTCCTTTTTTTAAAAGTCGGTTAAAAAAAAGAGGCGGCCTTTGCCCGTTGGACACAATGTAAGCTAATAAAATGACAAGTTTTTTTTTCAATTCTTAATTTACTCACGCAGTAAAGGACTTTGAAAAATCTCATAATTTTCCTATCATTCAAATCGGCCTGGGCACAGCGAACAAAAAACCATAGAAGTCTATGTAGCGACGCAAAATGGCCCCACAGAATGGGTGCATTGCCATTATGCGGGGTTGGGGGCGAGGTCTCAAAATGATGCCAGGCGGTCGTTTACTTGGAACATGCACCGAACGGGTTTTAGGCACGTTTTGGGGCAGTTTGTAAGCAGTTCGCATTCTATGGGTTTTTCGTTAGCTAACTTGGCATACTTTTAAGATGGACACCTCGATATCATGAACATATCAGGGCGATTCTCCGAGCGTTTGTACCGCTCGGTTTTAACGTCATTGTCGTCTCAAGATTATTTCATCAGAGGTAAAACGTACCGCAGAACTTTTAATCAAAAAAGATCCAGTACTGGTATTGGCTAACATCTTCATCAAAAGTAGACTCTGATACTCGTACCTTTTAATAGTATTAACTGTCTCCGACAATGACGAGAAAATAACGCCTTAAAAACGCTGAATATTCGCCCATCAGCCGAATGACGTCCAATGCTAGACATAGGCCTCCCCCAAAGAGAAATAGCTCCCCCCTAAGATATACCCATACACCCCACAACAGAACAAATCAACCGGCACTTGACCTACTGTGTTTTCAAACTACAGAACTGTGAATTGGAAATTAGCTGTTTCAGAAGTTGTTTTAAGTTTTAAAATGCTGTTTAACTTTACCCATCTTGAGCTTTCAAGTAAATAAGGAATGAAGTCTTGGGCTAACTTTTTAGAGCTTTTTGTGGGGAAGGTTATGGACTTACCTTCAGGGTGTTGTAACAACAGTGTTGATTAGTTTTTTTAACAAATATATGTAGGTAAACAAACCGCTTGAGGTGTAATTTTACTGTTTATCTACGCACACATTAGTGCTCTAAAATGCGTTCAGAAACCGTAGGAAATGACCAGCATTATGAAAACTGATCCTACTATGAGAACTTTCTTGTCTGTTGTAGTAGGTAAAATCTGTACTGTAATGTAGGTAATGTTATTGTTATTACAGAACAGATTTTTCTCCAATTGCCACATTCACTGAGGTCTCCTTTCTTAGGTACGGTAATGAGAAGGCCTTTGTTCCAGTCGTCGGGTAGCTCTTCGGCTGACCAGATGTTCCGCAAGAGGGGTGTCAGCGCGTTCGCGGCGGTAGGCACGTCAGCTCTCAGCATTTCCGCCGTGATGAGGTCGACTCCTGGCGCTTTGCCGTTCTTGAGTGATCGGATGGCTTTCACTACTTCCTCTCCAGTGGGGGGAGACACGTCAATGTCGAGGATTTGTGCGGGCAGGCTGACAGCAGGTGTCGCCACAATGGGGTCGCTTGGGACTCGGAAGATCTCCTCGAAATGCTCCCACCAGCGTTGAAGCTGCCCCTCCGATGTCACGATTAGTTGGAATGCTTTGTCTTTTAAAGGCTTCTTCTTTCTCTGGTTCCGGTTTCCGGCTAAGGTCTTAGTCACCTTATACATCTCTCTGAGATTACCGGAGTCAGCAGCACGTTGGGCGCATTCCGCCACACTATCCGACCATACTCGCCTATCGTGGCGGGTACTGCGGTAGATGTTCCTGCGTATCTGTCTATACTGCAGCCTCAGGTCTTCACGCACCACCGCATCGTTGGTAGCCAGGAGCTGAAGATGGAGTACGCGCCTTTCTTCAATGAGGTTCCAGGTTCTTTGTGACATCCAGTCTTCGCGTGTATGTGTTTTATGTCCAAGAACGACGGAGCTGGTTTCTACGTAGGCCATTTTGATGTGGTTCCACTCCGCGTTGACAGAAATAGCAGAGTCCGTCTCAAGGGCGGAGAAGCGATTTCGCAGCTCTAGTCTGAAGGCATCGCCTGTATTTGGATCCCTTAGTCTGTTAACCTCAAACCGTTTGCCTATCTTGGTAGTCGCGTTAGCCGTCCGAGCTACGGCTACTTTCAGCCGCATTTCGGCTACGACTAAGTGGTGATCACTGTCGATGTCCGCGCCACGGCGGTTGCGAACATCGAGCAGCGATGAGCGCCACTTGGAGCTGATGGCAACGTGGTCAATTTGGTTCTTGGTTACTTGATTATCGAGGGCCGTTGAACCGCTTCTTCGCAAAGAGCAGGCTGGTTTCCGACCCTACCGATCGTGCACGGACCAGATCAATACCTTGCGCATCATTCTCGAGCAGGCATCAGAATGGCAAAGGGGAATGTATTTGACCTTCGTCGACTTCGAAAAAGCCTTCGATACGCTGAGGTGGAGTTGCATCTGGAACCGATTGCGTGAAATTGGGGTCCCCGAGAAAATAACCAACATGATCAAGGCCATCTACGGGAAGTATTCCTGTAGAGTGACTCACGACGGCCTCGTCTCGGAGGACATACCGGTGCGTGCCGGTGTACGACAGGGTTGCCTTCTCACACCTCTCCTATTCCTTGTTGTTCTCGATGGCACCATGAGCTCTACAATCTGCAATAAGCGCCGCGGTATAGAGTGGGGACTATCCAGCGTCTTGGAAGACCTGGATTATGCCGATGACCTATGCCTGCTGAGCCACACACACGCCGACATGCAAGCCAAGCTGGACGACCTACAACGAGAAGCAAAGGAGACGGGATTGAAATTCAACACCCGGAAGACCCAGGAAATGAGGTGCGGGGCAACAAGCGCTTTGCCGTTGCTCATTGGCACAGAGGCTGTGGAAAGGGTCCACAAATTTACTTACCTCGGTAGTGTAGTGTCGGAAACTGGAGGGACCGAAGAGGACATCGATTCGAGAATCGCCAAGGCCAGAGCAACCTTCGCACAGCTCCGCCCTGTATGGCAATCGCGGAAACTGACTAGGAGAGTTAAGCTCAAAATATTCCGGTCCAACGTAAAACCCGTGTTGCTGTACGGTTGTGAGACTTGGAAGGTTACAAAGACCATCTCGCACCGCCTCCAGGTCGTCATCAACCGCTGTCTTCGCCGTATTCTCGGTGTTTACTGGCCCGAGAAAATCTCCAACATAGAACTGTGGGAACGAGTGGGAGACTCCGATCGACCAGCAGATCAAACGCCGCAAGTGGAACTGGATCGGCCACACGCTCCGAAGGGACCCTGATCACATATCTTATTTACTATATTACTTACAATACTTACACACTGCTGACGGACGGAAATCAATATCAATAATACTTAGGAACAAATAAGGCTCTTATAGAACCAATCAGGACATGTCCGCCCTTACCAAGAAACTATATTACATGCAGTCCTTCTCATGGGACCGTCAACTGTACTTTTTTTTAACCATGGGTAATAATAGTTAATTGTATGACCAGAGAAGTGGAGGAACATTGAAGAGTAGAAGAAATAAAATAAATATTAAAATTAAACTGCTTATAATAGTGTGATTTATTTATGTGTCTTATGGCAAATCAGAGTAGGTACTTAGAACCGTGACATCTTGGCAAAGACAGTACGGTTGCCCGGTGTCATGATGATTTCAGTAGATTTACTAAACTTATGTCATCACCCCCATAGCGTTTTCTCCCGGTAATGCCCTACACGAGCCCGGGGTCCGCTTTGAAACCTAATCCCAAGATTTGGCGTAGGCACTAGTTTTAGGAAAGCGACTGCCATCTGACCTTCCAACCCGGAGGGAATACTATAGACCTTATTGGGAGACCGATTTGTCACTTTTAAACCTAGTAGTACGAGCCGAGCTGGCGTTCGAACCCACGATCTTCACATTGAAAGTCGCGCGCCTTACCGCTATGCTACGATAGCATTCTTTTCTATACTAATGTATGAAGGCGAAAAGTATGTCAGATTCACTGCAGGTTTGTAATCTCCTGTTCACAAAATCTGATATAAATTCTGTGACAAAATCAACATTATTTTTACTAAACGGGTATAATTAACTTATTTATTTACCTCACCGAAATTTCCCGACGTTTCGGACGTGTCGCAACATACATGTTCACGGGACAACTGGCATGAATGGCTTTCAACATGTTCTTGCTGCGCGGGTTTTCCAGCCGCACTTGGTGTTTATTAACCACTTGTAGGCTGCTCATACACTACGATTTTTTGTCGTGCGATAATCGCGTCGCAAAAATGCAACGTATGTGTTATATGTCAGTGCGTGCGCATGCCATAGGCGCGCACACAAAATCGTAGTGCGCGCTTGGCCGTACACTAGGCTTGTCACCCGGCCGACTCACAACACTAATAATGTCCGGTGATATAACACCAACAAGTTTTTCGACAAAATAATAAATGAGTAACGGTACAGTAGTACAAACAAGCGAAACAACAAAAAATCTTACCGAATAAGCATCCGGGACGGATCGCGAGTAAACCGATCGTGTAATAGGAACTTATGAGTTGCTCTATACCTGAAACAATCATAAAAATGTCATCACAATATATTTTCTGGGGATAAGCTGAAATCGATGGATTGTGGAGTATGGAGGGACATGTTTTATTTTATAGGGGTTCTTCAATTTGTCTTCGACTGAACCGCGAGGCGCCAGCAGCGTATCACAAAGAACGAGAGATAAGTCACGGGATAAAATAAAATATAGCTTGTCTTTCTACAGGTTCATTCTATAATATAACTACTGGACGTCTATCATGGGACGGCCGCGACATACTCTCGATTTTTCTCGCACTAACCTCTCTTTCTAAGTGTTCTAAAAAGAGAGACACGGATAGTGCGAGAAAAATCGAGAGAGCTCGCGCGCTGTCTTGTGATAGACGTGCTGGTGATTTTTGAATCGGATGAATAGTTCCGGAGATTACAGCCTACATACAAAATGCAAACTTACATTGCGCAGACATTATAGGTACACTTTTATTATTAGTGTATACATATCGATGTATGAAAATACATTTGTCTGCACGTACACGCTCAAAAATGACTTGGTGCTAAATCTTTTGTCACCCTAGTACACTTGGTGTGTAATATTTCTGAGCGCGCTTGTAGTAAGAAATTGAATAAGTATTATGAGATACATCTCATAATACTTACACAGTCAGTCACAGTAGTATGAGAATTGGCAAGCCCTAAGAATTGGCATAAGTAGTCGTTTACATTTTACAGAAAGCGACTGTCATAAGATGTGCAAAAAGGCTTATTTTCATATTTGTCTTACGTGACGGTACAAAACGATACCGATGTCATAGGCAACAACCTTCCAAACTAGTTCAATTAGCCTACTGGTCGCGGGGATGCCTTGATTCGAGTCGAACACGCCCCCTAGAGACAAGCTTATGCTAGGTCCGCGCACGAGAAAAAGAGATGTAACACTCTTCGGGAATGTCTTTTTTGGACTAATTTCGATGAATACCTAACTTTCTGAAGTTTTATTTATATTTAATTCAGTGAGATTTTAGATGAGATAAAATACCTACAATAGTATTAACTTGATTGTATCGTAAAATCATGTGTCGTTTGAGTAGGCTGAGTAAAAAAAGGAAAATACAGACCAAATTTTGTTTTTTTTTCAATCGAGGAAATTTTAGGCAATCATGCGGGTATCGATCAAATCAGATAAACAATCATATAGTCAAGTATCATGTATCTGAAAATCAGACCTTATTGTTTCTTAATCTAGTCAGAACGTCGTTTCAAACCACGCGATAATTTCCAATGCACCAGCTTAAGCCCGAGCCGACCGTGCCGGCGCCGCGAACTATCAATGCTTTTACAAGTAATAGTCTAATCATCATCATCGTCACATCAGCAGATAGACGTCCACTGATAGACATAGGCCTCTCCCAAAGAGTACCACACTGACCGGTATGAGCCACCCGCATCCAGCGGACTCCCGCGTCCTTCACCAGGTCATCGGTCTACCGCGTTGCACCTCCCGGTATGTGGTCGCCACTCGAGAACCATTCCGCTCAAACGGCCATCGGTTCTAAAAGTCGCCGTCAATGGACTTTGCTAACTATGTAAACACAACCGCCATATTGAAATTGTCTCTGAATGATGAATTTACTCGTGATGGGGAAGACTCTTAGGTACTGCACGGCTATCATGCGACGGCGCGCGAGCTCTCTCGATTTTTCTCGCACTATCCGTCTCTTTCTTATCAGAACATTTAGATAAAGAGATATCCCATCAAAAACATAAATGTGAAAGGCTGCCAAGTTCGATACTATGGGAATGCTTCGCCTATAAAAGAAGTGAGATCTGAATAAGTACCAAGTTCCATAAAAATACCTCAAATCATAAATAGTTATAGGAATGCACACTTGATATCCAGCAGTTTTAAGGTACATTTTGAATAAGTATCACGTTACATAGAAATACCTGAAATTATAATAGTCAGAGAAACGCACACCGGTTTTTTTAGCAGTTTCCTGATAACATTTATTATTTTCAGTACTTTTTAATGATGTTACTTGGCAAGTTTTTCACACACCACACACATTTTCAATGCAATGAATACACACCTTTGGACTGCAATGTGTCAAGTATATAATTTTCTATTAAAACTTGTACTTTATACTATACCCTTTATACTAATAAGGGTCTAATTCTTTTTTCTACGCATGCGTGGCACTGTCTGGAATCTGGATCCCTTTATTGGAAATGGAACAGTTTTATTGTTCTTGTCTTTAAGACAAACATGTATTGTCTTTAATTGGTATGTATCTAAATTTAAATAAGTCTAATCTCATTTCCACTCCATACCTACTTTATAGTAGAACAAAATTACACATTCGTTGTTTTCGAAACTGACTCACACTTGCCCGTTTTCAGATTTTTACTTTATTTCGACCTAATGACAAACCTTCGAGCTAAATTTCAGTTCGGTACGACCATTGGAAGATAGACCAATTTAGTTCATTATGACTTCATAGTAGAACAAAGTTACACCTTCGCTATTTTTAAAACTGAGTCACACTTGGCCGTTTTCAGATTTTTCCCTTTACTTTGACCTTAAGACCTATCTCCATGCCAAATTTCAAGTCAGTACGACCATTGGAAGTGGTCTAGGTTTTTGATGAGTGAGTCAGTGAGTCAGTGAGTGTATAGTAAAAATAGCGATTTTCTGACGTCAATATCTCAAGAAGTGCTATAGGTAGAATAATGAAATTTTGTATTCTAGACAATTAAAGGGATGTCAACAGACACTCGAAATTTCATATGCGTAGATAAAATATGTTTTGAGTTATAGGGTGGTCGAAATTGGCCCGAAATGGTTCGTGTAATATAACCCACGGCCGGTGTGTCGCTTTTTTTTGCTCGAACTTGGCGGACACACTGCCGTGTGTCTAGATAGTGCGAGAAAAATCAAGAGTATGTCGCTGCCGTCGCATGATAGACGTGCTGTACTCTTTTATGTCAAAACATATTGAATATTAAAACATCGAAAGTAAAAATCAAGTAGGTATTTTTATTGTTTTTAGCCACTTTACCCACTGATAAAACACTATGATTCCTTACCCACTGATAAAACTACCGCGTAGTGTACACAACCGTAATGGCAGGTACAGAGCAAGACTTTGGCAGTGTATAGCGGCTTTACAATATCACCAACTTTAGTCACAACACTACCCATCATAGACAATTGTAGAATTTAATAGAAACAAGAACGTCATTCCGTCAGGTCATACTAACCTAACTTATGAAATCATTTTAAACTTTTAATTAAATGTCCAAGATTCAGTTATATATATTTTATGGTTTTGTATTTTACGGTAACGACCGGTTCAATAGCGATTTGTTTCAGTGGTGTTTGATGAGGTGACGAGAAATTTCAAGGAGAAACAGTGACAAAACAAAGTTAGGTCCTTTGTTTACATAGTTAGCAAAGTCCATTGACGGCGACTTTACGTGCAAATGCTGATAGGCAGAAAAATGCCATTTAGGTATTAGGTATCCTACTGCACCCGATGCACCGCATCGCCCGCGGCCGACATTGCACTCGCATTAGATATAAATGTCGCACACCTATATTTTATACGACATAGTCTAGGAGCTAGTTATTTAGTTAGGTCCTTTTCTAAGCGCCAATATTTTCTGAACTAACTTTTTTGACAAGTTCAGTTAGTAGCCACCGGTACACATATACCAGCGAACGAAAAAACCAGGGGAGTCTAAGTAGCGCCGCAAAATGGCCTCACAGAATGGGTGCCATTGCCATTATGCGGGGATGGGGGCGACGTGTCGAAAAGATGCCAGGCATGCGCATACCGGGATTTAGGCACGTGTTTGGCTAGAAATTTGTAAGGAGCTCGCATTGTATAGTTTTTTTCTTTCGCTGATTGATACCATGTCGCTTGCACCCGACAGCTGTTCCGATATGACGTTAAAGCGAAAAGATATAAAGGTGTTCAGCCAGTGGTGAGTTTGACTATACATGTCGGATACCTGTATGTTTTACGACAGGTCGGCTAGAAAGTAAACGCGTGAGGACTTTCATCATCTTCCAAGCGTATTGATTTTGAATTTTTAAGGTTCCGTACCTGAAGTTCCGCAAATTTTCGAAACTCGCAAGGGAATCAAAACCTACAGGGTACTTCCCGTGAACTCAGAATCTTGAAATTTGGTACGAAGCAACGTCTTATAGCAAAGCTAAAGGAAAAAAATCGAAAACCGTAAATTTTTGTACAGAACCCCGCACGCTGTTTTTTTGAGATTTGGCATAGCCACTAAGAAAGCGACTGCCATCTAACCATCCAACCCAAAGGGAAAACTAGTCCTTACTGGGGTTACACCGGTTTCCTCACAATGTGTGAGGACTTTACATTGATATAATCTTTCAAGTTTGTTACAAACAGGACCTGGTAATTATGTAATATAAAAAAGGGGTAAATACGTTGTCTATACGAAATTCCTTGTTTAAAAATGGACAGCAAATCTGACACCTTACGTTTCCATTGACGACGCGAAACTGAGGCAAGTTGGTGCAATTGAATCAGTTTTAGTGTGCCACTCTTGGGGTGCTTATAACCTATCTACTTCTTTTTTATATTACAACATTGGGACCAGGTGTTTGTATGTGTTGCAAATGCAAAATCTGTCAAGAAGACTTACTAAGAGAGAAGCAAGTGAGTTATTCAAGCTAACAGTTTTATTTAATATTGAAGGCGCGTATAAAACCTCGTTGCTATAAAATTAAATCTAAAAGTTATCACATACCAAATACATTATCTGGACAAATGATAAACATTTTGTTCGAACCACACTTGGATGAAGCAGGTTATGTAAATTAAATATGACAAACGAAGTCCGATATGGCGACTAATATACATAAATGTTTTATGGATGAATCGGTTTTCCAATGAGGATTTATCCATTGTCAAAAAGAAAATACTAATAAATCCACTGTCAAATCAATGCTGACCGGTTTTGTTTTCTGCTGTCCTAGGTGCAAATCCGGGTTAGAGCAAATATTTTTTTATGCTTTGCATGAATATTTGTTCCTGGTTTTATATGTATTCAAATATAGTATCTATTCAATTTATAAGCGGACCCGGATCCTTTAGGGGTACAACCGGGAACAACGGCAGGAGGATGATGATAATCTATTAAATCTAATATACCGTTATCTAGTACCCATTCGTTAGACAAATCTTAATACGGAGATTAGTTGAATTAGTGTAACATTTCCCCTAATATAAATATATATATATCAATCTATTTAAAATGTCAAAAGCGTTCTTGCGTCATTATCATCTCAGCAAATATTGTGAATAGAAATGATAATCAAGAGTTACTAATTTTTAGTACCGATAGACTGGGTTTTATTTCGTGAAAGTTATCGCAGGTTGTCCTACTTTTGGGGAGATGGTGATTTAAGAAAATTTGGTAACAAGTGTTTCAAACTACCGCAGCATCATCGAGGCACTAGGAGTCAAAATTCAACGGAAATAAAAGTGCAAAAATCGGCAACTAGCTCCTAGTACCCTTCGAACCCACGCGAGATTCTGCCTTGGCAGCCAATTATTTTTATCTGCCGTGGCGAAACCAGCTTAGCTACGTATATCAGGAAATATTACAGGTCATCGAACCAATATTTCTAGTATGAGGATCTATAAAATTAATTCATTTCATTTGATGTTTAGACTTTGTCATGTGATTTTCGGTATGTCTATTAAGAGTATAACCTGCAGCATTTTTCAAAGACTCCCTGAACTAGTAAACAATTTTTTTATTCATCTATATTTTGTTTGCTCCTGTAATTGTGTATGAGTGAGTTCACACTTTGTTAAGTATTCATTTTCTAGCGGTATCTGTGTGATCCTGTAATAGGATTTTTGGTTAATATTCATGTTAGTAATAAGTTTTATAGCTGTTGGTTGTCTAATAAAATATTGCCTATTATCAACAAACCACACGAGAATATGGTGGCATTAAGCATCTGTTTCAAGTATAGGTACCTACCTACAGAGACGGCAGTGCGGATGACCGCAGCACGGTAGTCGATTTGTCAAATATCGGCTTTCAGCCGGAAAATCCGAGCAGAGTCCGGCTGAGCCGCTTTGCTAGACGGATGTTTTTAAAGTTGTTTTAGTTCGACTTCTCGACCGTGTTGCAATGTTGGTCGTGATAATAAATATGTAATACGCATTGTAGTCCCTTTTTGTAAAATAATGTGTGAAATACGTGAAAATGATAATAAGCAAATTGTACTATTTTTTACTACACGGGACTTGATCGCGTATTAACTTAAAAACATATGTGAGAAGTTTAAATCAATATGTATATTATATTTTATATAGTAGTAGCCAAAACGACAAAAAAAAAAAATTCACCCGTCGGTCTCTCCGTATGTGTCAAGGCATTTGAGTCAGAAACTATAAGAGCTACATTTATGAAAAACGGAAGTTATAGTCCTGGATATAATGTAATATATATTTTGCGTTTCGCTACAAACAAATCTAGACATTTTTTATTCAAGGGGGCATTTTCTATTTATATTTTTATTCAAAGTCTCCGGTGTAAATTAAAGTGAAAAAAGTGTATATGAAAAGTGAAAAGAGCTTTAAGGTTTATATGTACATTTTTTTATTAAACTTAAAATGGAGGATAGTAATCCTGAAAGTCGACGCCAAAGTCATTGCAAAAACTAGAGAAAAACAAAGAACCAATAGAAATGAATTGTATAATCCCTGACATTTAAACAGTCAGTTTTTTTACAATTGAAACAAAAGCCTTTTGTTGTTTTGATAGCTAATTGTCAATGCTTAGTGACAATTAGTGAATGATTTGAAGGTAATACTGTGATTCAATCATCACGATCATCGCATTGTTTAACTAGAAACCAAATTAAATACCTAATTGATTACGCGTTATAAATAATTATACATAAACAGTTTTATTTAAAGGAGTTCGTGAATTTAGGGGTTGAGTTTGTTTGTTAGCTTACTGATGAGCAAGTACTGAAAATAGTTAATTAAAAAAGAAACCTGTTAGAAAACGTTCAAAACAGGATAGGAAAAATTATAGGACAATATATGTTACGCGAAGGTGATTCGAAAGGCCGAGGATATCTTACATGGAGCAAATAAAGGAAAAACAATCGCTTCACCTTATAGAGAAAAAAGGAAAGCGGAATCTAGAATTAATCGGAGATTACTCCACTAAAAGGAGCCTAGCTCTTAAATAAAAAGGAGAATACTTAACGCATTTAAATGTAACATAGCCGAACACAGAAAAAAAATGTCTGCTATCAAAAACATAACATCGATGTCTTGTGGTCTAATGTGCTAATATATAAAAAAAAAAATTGGGCAGCCAATGTGTACCGCTATCAGTTTGGCTGTTAATAGGAAAGACGCAACTACATTTCTGTGGCTCATACATTAGAACTATCAGAGGAACAAGTGTATCCTACTAATACTATAAATGCGAAAGTTTGGATATTTGTTACTCAACCACGCTTAATTGGCTCTACCGATTTGGGTGAAAGGAGAATGGCGGTGTACGTATAGTGAGACGTATATCATTTAAAAGCTCTTAACAAGAGTCTTTCTATGACGCCAAGACCGGTCGCGTGCAGGAAGGCTCCATGCAATAGCTAACTTTATAACTGCACTGTGGCGTTTATAAGATATTTTATAGCCTGGATTAAAATATAGGATAGTTTTTATCCCGGGACCACGCAGACGAAGTCGCGGGCGGTAGCTAGTAATATTATTGCCACTTTTCCTCTAAGGCACGGTAAAGTTATCATTATCTCCTACCTTACGGGATAGAATAACAACAAGGAAGCTGAACCACTCAAAACAAACAAGACCCCTCTGAGATACAACAATTTTCGTTCCAATTTGCTTTTTACATTTTTCAACGTATGTTTTCCTATTTCAGATCGTAATCAACAGATGTGTTTAAAAATAATATCGAAATAAAACACGGGGATTTTGAGCAGGTTTTAATTAACAGTCAGCCTTGAGTCATAATAGACTAGCAGGAAAACAGGAAATATATATGTTACAGCAGACTTGGCTTTAGTTTTTCATTTTGAAAAATAAATGCAATTTACGGGACGAGTGGCAGAAAATAGAAGAGGATTTGCCCAGGCCTGTTGCATAGAAAATATTAGCTGAACAATGTAATGAATCCTCATATTTTAACACTAATATTTGTTTATGTAAATACCAGTAGTGATTCTTCATTATTATCACACTCATGTTTGGTTATAATAAATAATAATAAACTACTTATTTCAGGCATCTAAGGCCCATAGTTACAAATACCTTAATGACTGACATACATATTTAGGCGACGAAACTACGTGGCGCTATTGCGTCGTCATGTTGCCCCGGAACCGCCGAAACACGACACCCTTCGGCCAGGAGTCAACACACGCGAAGGTTATGATTTATAGTTCAGCAGGGAAATACCACATACAAATAAATAAATATTAGGGGACAGTCTTACACAAATCGACCTAGTCCTAAACTAAGCAAAGCTTGTACTATGGGAACTAGACGACGATAAACATACTTATATAGATAAATAAATACTTAAACACATCGAAAACATCCATGACTCAGGAACAAATGTTTGTGCTCATCACACAAATAAATGCCCTTCGGGATTCGAACCCAGGACCTCTTGCTTCGTAGGCAGGGTCACTACCAACTAGGCTAAATCGGTCGTCAATAAAAATATATGTATCGGGTTTCTATTGGTAACAATTGACTGTCGCTCGTCTCCTTGGTTTAGACCTGAAGAGAAAACATTTTTTTTTCTGAATAGGGCTTTCGATTCTGCCGGGTTAACTGCGTAGATATACCTAAAGGCAGTTCCCTATAGAACACGTGAATAGGCCTTTATAAAAATCGAGAATATGAATTGACATAAACATATATAATGATAAAACCATTATATAGTATAATAATTGCGTTTGACGAAGATGAAGCGTAATCCTTATTTTTTTGTAGTGAAAACTTCTTTAGCACAGCGCTCTGCACTTACAACAAAAATTGTTAAACTGACAAACAAAAAAAACAAGCTGAATCAGGGAACTACTTTCGCTTCGCTCCTTCGTTGAATAACAAAGTCAGTATATACCTAACTTTTGCTACAGATTAAATAGCCCAAATAATCCATCTCGCCTTCGTATGACAATAATAACACAAACTAAAACGAATACCACCTTAACCTGCGAAAGCAAACCGCACGCCGGGAAAGGTCCAACAAAAACTAACTTGGACTAAACTAAATTTAGTTCAGAAACAACATTACGGTCAAGCCGCGAGTTTAGTAGTTTAGTGGACGGGCGAGTTACTCGCACCTGCGTCGCTTGATGCGGTTTTAATCTTAACTCTTAATCGCCTCTTAGTTTAGGATCGGTTTAGTTGAAACTAAGAAACCTTTTAGTTTAAAGGAGTTCGTGAAAACTTTATTGGGGGGTAGTTTCGAAAACGATTAGGGGTGTAGTTTGTTGGTTAGCTTTTTGATGGAAGGAACTGGTTTTTTTTTACTAGTTTTTGCCCGTGAATTCGTGTACATAGAATCGCGGTAAGAGTCCCTTAATTTGGTTCTAATTTTAAAACGGCATGCGGGAATAACATGACACTTTGTATACACAATGGGATCTACCACATCTAGGTTGGAAAATTATAACAGAAAAAAATAGACAAGAAGCTTTTCATAGTAAATTAATTTCTAAAGTTTACGACCTAGATAAGATAGATTTCATACTTTTCCGGCACGCAGTTTTACAATGAGAGCCATCATCATCATATCAGCCGAACACCGCTAGACATAGGCCTCCCCCAAAGAGTGCCAAAGCGACCGATCCCGCGCCACCCGCATCCAGCGGACTCCCGCAACCTTTACCAGGTCATCAGTCCACCTTGTCGTGGGCCTACCCACGCTGCGCCTTCCGGTACGTGGTCGCCACTCGAGAACCTTTCCGCCCCAACGGCCATCGGTTCTACGTGCTATGTGCCCCGCCCACTGCCACTTAAGTTTAGAGATCCGGAAGGCTATATCGGTTACCTTGGTTCTGCTGCGGATAGCCTCATTTCTGATGCGATCACGCAGAAAAACTCCCAACATGGCCCTCTCCATTGCCCTTTGGGTGACTTTGCGCCTTCGCCTTTGAGCCTGACAATGAGAGCCATACTATGTTTACATGTAATGTATGTAAGGGATTTTTGCTATTATATTTCCATAATTATAGTATCGATTACATTGAAATTATTTACGATGAAATGACGTTTAGAGATTGTTTAACTAGTCTCATCACAGTCATCACCCAACCCAAGATGTGGCATAGGCACTTGTTTTACGAAAGCGTCTGCCATCTGACCTTCCAACCCAGAGGCAAAACAAGAACTTATTGGGATCAGACCGGTTACCTCACGTTGTTTTCCTTCACCGAAAAGCTAACGGTTAATATTCCGTACATAAGTTCAGATAAACTCATTGGTACGAGCTGGGATTCGAACCCACGACCGCCGCTCTACAGCCGCATGCCTGAACTCTTAGGCTACCGTAGCTTCGTAGATTGCTTAACTAGTTTGATTCTAAAAGAAACTACATACAACAACACAGTAGAAATGCAATACGCGCATTTAAATATTATTTTCTCGTAGATGGATGCTCTCAGGGGAGCCATTAAATTCAACTGCTCTACTGGACTCTCTCAGACAAGCCATTTCCAACTCTATCCCTTAGGGACAGAGCTGAAATACGACTGCAGGTGAACGGAGGCGGTTCGTATTTTTCACACGTGATTAGATGCTAAGATTATTCTGCAGTTCGAGGGAGGGTTTAAGGAAAAAAACGAAATGGGTGTATTTATGTAGGTACGTTTTTACTGTGCAGAAATATGATGTTTGTTACTTTACAGCCTACATGCGGATCAAGAACGACTTTTTATAGTTGGAATGTAGGCTTTATGTCCCCTCGTGACTTGATCTAATGAGAATGTAGAATGTGGTGTCTGTGTTAAAATTTAGAGACATTCAAAATAAGTAGACAATCATTTTAATTGTTTTTATAGATGAAAAAACGAGATATCCTGGTTAGTACAATAATGAGGAGGTAAAGAAACGGAGGAGGTTCTCAAGTCAACGGGCATATACATATATATATTTATATTTTTATGTATGACTACGCATAACTTTTTACACAGTAGTCTGATTTTGATAATTCATTTTTAATAAAAGGGTATAACCTCGAAGTTGGTCCCATATAAATTTTAAATAAAAATTTCAACCCCAAGGGCACGAAAACAGGGGATGATTGATTGTTCACTTACCGATTGAAATGTATGACCACATATTATGCAGAGAGTAATCAAAAATATAGCATGTAACTAGTAATTAAGTTAGTAATTATCTAAAGAAAGCCACAGAAAATTGAAAAATAAAAACTTTTTAACAAAAAAAATAAACCGCCGAAAAAAAACTGAAAAGCAACAAATAATAAACCTTTTTTATTTAGTTTAATAACTAAGTTCTAAAATTAATCTAAGTGTGCCTAAGTAACTTTGAGTCGGCGCCAGCTCAAAATTACTAAAAATGTTTATTATTTTTTGCTTTTCAGTTTTTTTTCGGCGGTTTAATTTTTTTGTTAAAAAGTTTTTTTGAGTTTGTATTATTAGACTTTATTTATGACCTTCAAATCTGTGCTACTCTCATATGTTACACGCTTGTAATGGATATGCAACAAATCACTCCTGCTGCTATCCCTCATTAGGGCATAGGGCTCGCAAAAGAGTTTTCCATTTGTGACAATGTTGAGCGATTTCTTCCAACTCTTTCTAGGTAGGAACAGTTGGACTAGGTACCCTCCTCAACTGATCACCTCGAACATATATCGCAAAATTTCTGGCTATTTAAAATAGGTGCTTAATTCCTACTAGCCGCGAAACAACCAACGTGGAACTTAACCAGTCTCATACAAAGTTTATATGAGGCAGTTGATTGGGTACGAAGCTGAAAAACAAACAGACTCCTGTTGGAGTTCCTCAATTTCGTACGGAGTATGCAAATCGCCGAATTTCGATCAACTCCGACAGACTGTGCTGTCAGTCTGTAAGTAGGGACTCGCTAGTACGCAGTGTATACATAGTAATTATAACAAATTTAAAACAGAATAAAAGTTTTTCCCCAGATATGCGACCTAGCTAGATCCATTTTTCGCCCCCATAAAGAAAGCTGTATTACAAATTTCATGGAAATTGCTGGAGCCGTTTTCGAGAACGTGATTATACAGGCATAAATATTGCTCTTTTAGGATATCTTCTTTTAGAGGATATGCAAGGGATTTTTAACCCTTTGACCGCTTTTACTTTCGTGTCAAAATGTGACGTACACGCCAGCATCTTGACAGCTAAAGAGCGAATATAAAACTTATCTGACAGTAAGAAACCACTTTAAAGGTTGTTGGCGTTGTGGGCACGACAGCACTCGACCACTTTAGTGGCTCTCGGCGTTCAAAGGGTTAAATTAGACTAGTTTTTGGCAGTCGTGCAAATACATGTCTACTTGTGTTGACGTTTCATATCGAGAAAATCCGGTTAATAAATGATTAGTCGCGAGACGTGATATCGCGTCAAATCACTAAGCCCAGTTTTCGTTACATTCTCGTGTTCGTCCACTTGGGCGGGTTGCAACAATACAGGCCAATCAATGTTAACAAATTACAGACGCTTTGTTGCACCCAGCCGGCAGCCTTAGAGTGCCTAACTGCCTAACCTAACCTAACCAAACCTTAATCTTATGCAGTGTTCGTGAAAATCTGAATGTATGGAAAGTTTGACAAGTTTCTATGGAATGACAGTTGCCGGCGGCATGTTTAACGGTAATCGGCTTGTAATTTGGCGCAACCCACCCTTACTCGCTACGGATTATAATGCCCTAAAAAAACATCCGAATACCCGGGTGCTATTGTAATACAATACACCACAGATCATACTAAGCAATACAATTTTTTCCAAATAATGTTCTACAAATAGATGGCCAAATTACAGTACTTTTCATTCATGGGATAAATAAAAATGGAGTTGCATGGCACCCAGCTGCAGACGAGGACCTATCCCGATAGATAGTGTCTATTAATTGAATGTCCTTTTGTGCCTCACCTAACGCGTCGCATCCCCCCAGCTCTATAAAGGCCTTATATAAATTAGAATTAAACTGCACTTGTCACCCCTTCATCGGAAAAGGGGGGGTTTTCAATTATTGCCATCGCTCCCTCACCCGATTGCAGGGAACCTATTTGTGCATTCGATTGAAAAATATCCTTTAACCGGTTAAGGAAATGACAGTGTTTACGTTTGCATTTTCATTATTTTACGCGTGCATACGCGATACTAAAGTGGCTAGTATTTAAAGAGACATAAAAAAAGCCTAACAACCTAAACAATTTTGATTTGCACAGCTAAAATACTAATCGTTCATTAAATTACAGTTACAGACAAACAGAGGGACACAGTTTCACATTTATTATATTAGTATGGATAAATTCTAGCGTTATATAGATTAAATGAAAATTAAAAAAACAAAGGATTTCTTTTTTGCACTTAATTAAAGTGCACCCGGAACGCTCGTGCGCGTGCAAAGGGTTACCCGGCTCTTAATCAACCGGGCGGCTTAATAGCTCGTATGACAACGGCGGGTTAACCGGCTCCGTGATTGGCGGCTGATTAATAAATGACAAGTTAATTAACGTACGTTCCGCTGTAAATATTTTAAGAGGAACCTGGGTGGGATTAACACGGGCAGAATTTCACTGAGCCTCTGGTATCTCAATTATATAGTGAATTTTCTACAACCCTACATTGAATGATTAGATTTCATTTAGTGACACAGAAGCTCAGTGGTTCAGGCATGCGGCTGTCAAGCGGCGGTCGTGGGCTCTGAGTTTTTCGGAATATTTACCGTTGGCTTTTCGGTGAAGGAAAACATCGTGAGGACACCGATCTATTCCAATAAAGTCAATCAAACATGGCTATTCGAACAGTACACAACTACAAATACAAAAGATGCCTTACTTAATTTGTAATTAATGTGGAAATAAATATAATCACGACATAATGACTACTGTTTTGACAATAAAAAATGTACAGTCCTTAAGTTAAACAGCATTATGTTAATGGAATTTCTGTTTACATAAGTTGTGTCCAATCCGAACAAGTGCCGGGCGCGCTGTAATTCCCGCCGGACGGTTTTATACCCAGGTTTTAAAATGTTGGCCAATTTGCTTTGTGGCTTGCTTGGCAGTAATCAAGTCATTGCGTCAGTTACGATTGATCCACTGTTGTAGAATCATGTACAATGTGTACAGGTTACCCGGATAAATGAATTGTATATAACCCGGTTAAAATAGCGTCTACCAGCAATAGCTAATTTCCAGTAAACCTTTAATTTGTATTTCAATTCTGAAACCAGAAATTAACGCTGTCATTATGGATATTCTAATACAAAGACGACGATCCATTGCATAAGTCGTTTATTAATAATCCTATTCTATATAAATACTTATTTGTAAAAACTAGCAATATTCATTTGTATTGTATACATATTTGCATTCATTCTTATAGGACTACACTACACAGTACACACGCTAAGGTCCCAATTAAAAGTGCTAATTCTGCCTGGCAAAAACAAATAATATTGTATTCTATATGCGGTAAGTACGAAGTAACATTGAACGAAATTAATTTACAGTAGTGCTTGCGAATGAGTCAACCGTGTCTTTGTAACCGGATGAAATATTTTTATAAATTTTAACCGGGCTGAATACATACATGTTTAAATCGGCATTATGAACCTCAATTAAACGTGAACACTTAGTTTGCAATTGTATTAATGATTGGTGAATAAAAAGAAATCTCTCCATTCTTCATTATGCTTTATTGACTTCCCAATTCCCAATCAATTAACATGTAACAATGCCATTATTTATTTTTAAAATATTTCTTAATATTATAGAACTTAAAATAAAATAAGCAAGTGTAGCCGATCGGTATTTCATGGGACTTTCAACCTTGAGGTTTCGGGTTCTAACCCCGGCTCGTACCACTGGGTTTGAAAAAACGATTGGTGAGGTAGGGCACAGCAAAATGTCATCTCGCTCGAATGTGGAGCAGCCCAACTGGGTGTGGTCTATAGGCCGCCGTGTCGGTTTACTATCAGGCGGGCCGCACGCTTGTTTGCCACCGTCGTTATATGAAATAAAAAACTTAAATGTAAGAAATATAATTTGGCTTTTCGGTGACGGAATAAATCGTGAATATACCGGTCTAATATCAACAGGTCTAGTTTTCCTTCTGGGGTGGAAGGTCAGTTGGTAGTCGTTTTCGTAAAACTAGTGCCTACGCCAAATCTTGTATTAGGTGCTAAGCGGACTCCGGGCTCGTTCTATATGTCACAACACCCATGGTAACGGGATGACTTATCATCATCATCATCATGGTCCACTTCTAAGAGGCGACTAGTGTGGTCCCGTGATCATTGATGTTGCGACACATCCGAAACGTAGGGAAACCTCAGAGAGGTAAATAAATACATGAATTATACGCGATTAATTCCGTTTAGTAACAATAATGCGTGAGAATCGTGAGGGTTGAATTTTTTTAATGTTATTATTATAAACACTTATGTGTTGTAAAACGATTTCTTGAACCGACCTGGCTAAATGCGCTTTTCGGCCCTGTATGCATATTGTAAATCTGATCAAAACCGATACAGCCATTTCCGAGAATCCATTGCAAACGGCAATAATTTAAATATTATGAAATTTTGCCCGTTTTTTTAATACTTAAAAGTAAATAACGATCATTACTTAGGTCACTACTGTATCTACTTACCTATAAATCTGGCAAATTAAATAAATACATATTAGGGGTATTATACAAATCAAACAAGCTACATAGAAAGTAAGCTCAATATTCTGTTATGGGTACTAGACGAAGATATATTTCATAGATATAAATACTTTTATACATAAAAAAAACATCCAAGACCCAGAAACAAATATTCATGCTCATCACAAAAATATTTACCCTTACCGAGATTCGAACCCAGGACCTTCAGCATTGTAGGCAGCGTCACTACCCATTAGGCTAACCGGTCCTCAAATTAAGATTCTCATTAGCAAACGCTTTCATATTTATATATAGCTCTCTTGATATGGTATTAATTAACTAAGCTATCAGAGTGGATTACTCCTAACGTAAACAGCAATAAACATGATTAGTTTTATCATTAAATACGACATACGGATCTTGATGTGACATCACAAACGTGACATATGATATATTTCACATATTAAGTAATATCCCTAGTATAACGGGACAATATTAGATCGAGGGAGAATTTCGTATTTTCATACAACCCACGATACATATAAGTAAAACTTATTTAGCATTTAAAAATACGACACCAGACAATTAATTTTTAACGCGCACTCATAATATGGCATGTTATGTATTTTCTACATAGATATACTTTTAGTATATAAAATGCCGAAAAAGCGCTTAATATGGGATAAATTCATACATTTATACATTTGTCTTTTAAAATATAGTAATTCACATGTCATCGTCAATCACTATTATTAACATTTCAACGAATTATAATCATGCGATGTTTTTTTAACTTGGGTAGGTAGGTACGTACTTAAGTATTCTAGTTAGTCAGCAACCCTATCCGACAAACTCATCGATGCTATAATATGCTCGGTCAATTAATAGCGTTTTAAGATCTATAGCTATCCAATTCTGATTTATCTTGTGGGAGCGAATTGTATAATTAGGCTCCAATGATACCAAGGGACATTTAGACCCAATACGCACTGTCGACTAGTGATTTTCTACAGTTTATAAGGGCGTTTACGCACTTAGGCGCCGGTCGCCCGATATTTTGGTCGCCGAGAGACCAAGTTGCCGGTGATTAGTCGACAGTGCGTAGGTATTGGGTCTTAGGGAGTCTACATCTGGGAGTAATCAAATGTGAGTTATGAAATGATGATGAGGTGGCAAAAATAAAAATAAAACTTAATAAATGCCCGATTTCCATGTACGATTATTCAGATAAGAAAATATTTACGAACCCTACTGTACTTATAAGATCTCAAGCCATATTAGAACTTTGTAAATCAGCTTAGTCTTCCGCCCATTAATATGTATAACATCCCAATAACATCTTGCAATGTAAATTAGTCAAGTCAAAGTGGGCGTAACCTTTATTGTCTCACTCAGCACGTCTTGCTCGCCCACTAGCAGGTATAAATAGCAGGTACGGCCCGGAGCAAATCAGACCCGCGTGATGGTCGTGCCGGAGGCTTCCCCTGGATTTTCCCCAGGCCACCCTCCAACCACGCAGTTCGACCGCTATATTGGGTCCGTCCTATTATAGCAACAGTCAGGTTCAAAAAAAAAAAAAAAAAAAGGAGCAAATCAGTGTCAATCGGAGGCTCCTGGAAGTAACATCTCTACAAGCAACAACTAGTGTCCGCTCGTCACTCCTGGAAGTAACATCTCCAAGCAGCAACTAGTACCAGCAAGAAAATCAGCAAGCAAGCATCAGTTCCAGTATCCAGTTCCAGTAATCCAGTTTCATCAACGCCGGCTGCCGCATCGAGCAAGTGGGAGTTTAGTCGATCGGGTCCTTCGACCGGATCAATCTACGAGTCACCGATCACGCCTGGGGCGATAGCGGGCCGTTCCCCTCGTCCAGGACGATGAATCGAGGTCGAGCTCGGGCCGGCGCGACGGGTGCGCACGGCAATCGACTCGGCTACGCGGGCCGCGGGCACCGCAGGAGCAGCACATCGGACACCGGCATAACTTCGAGTAAAGATAGTACGAGCAACATCACATCAGGCGTCAGGTCCCTCACATTCCACGAGGCTCACGACCGAGCCTCGCCATCTGAGCGGGCACTCACGAAGGACCTGGACCCAGTCGCGGCGGAGAAAATGAAGAAGGAGTTGGAGGAAATAGCGCGTCAATTGGAAGACGCCGAAAAGAAGATAGCCGTCCAGAAGGAGGACTGGCGCAACAAATTAAGCAAGCTCAGGGAAGCTTTATGTACCAAGGAGTACAAAAACCCGGGTAAGGGTTCGGTTATTAATAGACAGACCGCCGGTCGTCTATCATCGGATTTGGGGGGTCCGATCAATCTACGTGTACACACACGCACACCGTTCGAGGCAACGGTACCGCACTACGGGGCACACGCAGCGGCAGCGTGCGCGAGCCCGACTTCGCGGAAGCCAATGGAGGGCATCAGCTCCGTCGCGACATCAGCATCAACAGTGGACTGTTTCCACACATCCGTAGAGCAGCCGGGAGACGCCAATGCCGCGGCCGATCTCCCAACATTGAAGCCCAGCGAGAAGAGGATAGCGTGGGCAGAGTGGCGCCGCAGACGCAGCGACCACCGAGATAAGGAGAACGAGGCGCCGAAGGCGCGGAATAAAGCAGAGAAGAAAATATACATAGCTCAACCATCAAGGGAACTAGTTGAAGCAGCCTGCAGGAAGGCCAAAGAAAGAAAACGGGATCAACTAAAACTGAAGATTACCATACCAGTCAAGCAGCCACCTGAAGCAAACTCATTAGAAGTCGTCGAACAGTCATCGAAGAAATTTAAACCCGGAGAATGGGAACTTTAACGTAGCGTCAAAATATTAAGTGTTAGAATCAGTGAAAGAAAAGTCAATCAGTGAAAGTGCCTAAGTGATAACACCGTTGCAACCAATAGTGCGAGGCTTCGCCTCACACTAAAGGGGGAGAATTATGGACGACAACATCAACACGCGACGGCAGAGCTACGCATCGCGTCATACGAAGATTATACGTAAGAGAAATATGTGATTATTTATAAAGACTTAGATTGTTTAGAGTAAATAAAGAACCCGTAGTTAGAATCCCCATAGTAATTATTTACATAAAACACCCTCTCATAGCATTCATTTGATATTGTAAACATTAAAGTAAAATCCCAGTACAAATTGTATTAGAAAGAGAGAGGAGATGTTGCCTATGCGCGAGCGCAGCGCAGACTGGCCGCCATGGAGGGGAGGGGTGTATCGCGCCAACATGACCGTAACGAGAGCCGCGGCCACCGAGCCTGAATTAGAACTTAGTACAGCGCATTTTCACTTTGTAATTAATATGTTTACGTTTATACCTTTACAACGGCTCATCGTATCAGAATGATTTATATATTGTTAGAAAGCTAATTAAAAGTTCTATTAAATGATTAAACTTACAAATAAGTAAACTCAGTAGGTTCAGCGCAAATGATGAATAAGTGTTAAGAAAGGGACCGAATTACGGTTTGCCCGATTTCCATGTACGATTATTCAAATAAGAAAATATTTACGAACCCTACTGTACTGATCTCAAGCCATATTAGAACTTTGTAAATCAGCTTAGTCTTCCGCCCATTAATATGTATAACATCCCAATAACATCTTGCAATGTAAATTAGTCAAGTCAAAGTGGGCGTAACCTTTATTGTCTCACTCAGCACGTCTTGCTCGCCCACTAGCAGGTATAAATAGCAGGTACGGCCCGGAGCAAATCAGTGTCAATCGGAGCCTCCTGGAAGTCACAACAAGAAGAAGAAGAAAACTACAAAGTAATAGGAAGTTAGGGACTTGTAATCAAGTCACTTAGGGCAGTGATAGGGCAGTTAGGGAAAAGTAAATAAAAAGTCTATTTCTCGTTATTCCTTCTTTTATTTTGGTAACATCGTTTACCCAAAGTGTCTGAGGACACGGGCGAAGCCCAAACACACCATTCGGGCGCCGAGTGGTAGTACGCGCTGTCCGTACACATAGGGGCGGAGCTCGTCCGTCGCCGACTTGTGTCACGGAGCGTGGTCGACGCACTGTCCGAGCACATAGGGGCGGAGCTCGTCCGTCGCCGACTTGTGTCTCGGCACTAGGTCACTCTTAGGTGACTGTGAGGGGCGAGCATTGCCGCGGCCGGTAGCGCGCGCGCTCACTCGCCCGGCCGACGCCGCCGAGAGCGGACGTCGCTCACAGTCGGCGTCTATATTAAGATCTTTCAGGTCTCGCTGAACCGTCGTCAGCCAGGTGGCAGGTGGTCCTCCGCGTCCTAGCTTCGTCGTTGGAATATCGAGCGCTACCTTAACCATGTAGTCTACTGGGCGCCCCTGTACATGACCGTACCACCTCAGACGTTTTTCCGTCAGCTTGTCTGTTATTGGCGCTGCTTTAAAACTACCCCGGATATACATGTTTCTTATCTTGTCCATCATGGTGACACCCAGCGTAACATGCGCATCTCAGTGGTGTGGAGCTTGTTCAGGTGGGGTTTATTTGTAGCCCAGTACTCGGATCCGTACAACATCGCTAGTCTTACTACTGTCTTTTAAACATGACCCTTCACCTTTAGAGGCATTTTTCTATCGCATAGGATGCCTGTGAGTTCTTGCCATTTCATCCAGTCTGCCTGAGTTCTATGGACTACATCGCTGTCAATCTTTCCGTCGTTGCTGAGTACGGAGCTTAAACTTTGTAACAGTTGGCTGGCGATCATTTCCTATCCATAAGTCTGTTAAACAACTCGCTTAGCCAGCCGATGCCAGAGTGCCCTATTATGTTTCCAGATCTATTGGAATGTCGCCTGGACCTTGGGCTTTGTTGTTATTCATCTTTCTGATCTCTTTGATGATTTCCTCCGTTGTAACTGCTGTTATTGCTTGGTTTAACTTTCGGGGATTCGTAACATTAAGCAAATGGCGGTAGTACTGTGCCCATCTTTTTCTTATATCATTGTCTTCTGTTAATAGTTTATTGTTTTTATTTGTGATATATTTGGCTGAAGTTATATCTTTGCTGTTATTATTTCGAGCTTTTGCGACTTGATGGATATTGATTTCTGTAGTGGAAGATTCTAATTCTTTGTAAAAGTTAGCATCGGCTTTGGCTCGTGCGCTTGCCACTTCACGTTTTGCGTTGGATTTCTCTCTGTTGTAGTCTGCTTTATCATTGCCGGTTTCTTTGTGTTTTCTTAAATACAAACTTCTTAGCCTGCACAACATCCTTGACAGATTGTTGCCACCATTTAGTCTCTTTAAAGAAAGAAAGAAAGAAAGAAAGAAAGAAAGAAAAACATTTATTTAATAGGACGAACACTGCTTGTCACAAAAGCAGCAAACAGCGTGAAGGGGGCTCTCTTACTCCTGGTTCTCCCTAAATGTGTTTGTGCGGATTTTCTACAGAATGTTTCTAAATCGTTCCACATATCGTTTTCGAAGCTCACGTTATTGAATTTTGTTTGGATTGGCGGTACAAAAATAATATAATATACTTACCTACAACTTTCATTTTTCCATCCTAAAGTTATACATAAACTCACTAAGTAATTAATACACTTCTCTCTGAGCTCGGATGATTGTAAATACAAACATTTAATTTAATTTTTATTTATTTTATTAACAGCATGCATAATGTCCATGAGAACAACGTTTATGCATTCCTGCATAACTTGAAAACATTTTCATTATAATATTTGACTTAAAAAACGCATCAAAAGAGTTTATACCTTTTTGGGAAGAAACGGGTAAATATGGGTAGATTGGGTAAATACCGGGTAAATACCCGGTATTTACCCATGGGTTTTTACCCACTACCCATCTCTAGACACGATGAGTGAGCAAAACTAGCAAATGCTTTGGTGTATTCCTTCCTCGCACAGCTCTGGAGGACACTCATCCTTCCAGTAGGTGACCTCTGAGAAACTGAGAGAGAACTCGAGACCTGAATATCGTTTAAAACGACCACGTAGTGGACATTAATTAAGCTGTAGATTAATAAAGTTAGCGCATTCCGATTCTGCGCCGTCTAAGTGGCCATAAGGTTGAACATGTTGATGGTCGACGACGGAGAATTATCCCAAATCAGCCAATGTTCGCTATGTCACAAGCTTTTCGAATGATTCCCTAGGTTTTAGGCGAAAAAAGTACAACACCGCGCGGCGGAGTGCAGGCTTTTTGTCAAAAATCAGATTTAGCTACATTTTTCAGAGGCCTCGACATCGGGCACAAAAAAAAGTTGAAACGGCTATCCACATTTATTGGTGAAAGGTGTAGGTATGTTACGGAGTGGACACGTTTTGTAAAACTTTTTATCACGGTACACTGCGTCACGGCGCGCGAATTCCGGATTCAAATATGTATTACAAACTAGCTTCTATTCTGAAGTCCCATCTATATACCTACTCATACAAACTGCCTGAAAACCCGGGCAAACACGCGGGATAAAATATAGCCTATGACCATCCAGAAAGTCCATTCTGCATGCAGGTGAAAGATTTTTTTTAATCGAAAAGCGGTTCAGTCAATTACCCAGTTCGTATGTAACAAACTTACGAAGCTCACAGACTTTTATTCGTTACTAGCGTCTGCCCGCGATTCCGTCCGCGTGGAACTCGTTTATATCGCAGATCCATACAAACTTTACCGCCCCAGTTCACCCCCTTAGGGGATGATTTCGGGGATAAAAACTATCCTATGTCACTCTCCATCCCTTCAACTATGTCCACTCAAAAAATCACGTCAATTCGTCACTCCCTTTTGCCGTGAAAAACGGACAAACAAACAAAAAAACAAACAAACACACACACACATACACTTTCCCATTTATAATATTCACATAATATTAGTAAGTATGGATATAGACTATAAAGTGGAAAAGTATCTGAGGTAAGTAGTAAGTTGGAATGTAGGAGGTAATGTATGCAACTAACCATCCGATAAAAAAACCACTTTCCAGTACAGTACACGCCACAGTATGAAACTACAGGACGTACAGTCAAGTTCTCCAATATCTACACAGACAACCTTTCAAAAATATCTATACAACAGTCTTTGTGTTAATGACCTAAGACGCGTGTTAAGATATTTTTGAAAGGGAGTCTGTATAGATATTGGAGAACTCCACTGTATATAACATTATATTTTATCCCGCTGCTCCTCCTTTGTTCTTTGTAATTAAACCTTGGGCAGTTAAACCTTCTAAAAATGACAGTGAATAAGGATATGTCCTAGCGTTCGTTTGAAATGCTACGCTATTACCCTGAGAGTTCGTGTAGTACTATCCTACTAATATTATAAATGCGAAAGTTTGGATGTTTGTTACTCAACCACACAAACGGCTCAACCGGTTTGTATGAAATTTAGCATAAATAGATGAATAGGCTGGATTAAGGGGCTACCCGAGGTTTTCATTGATATTTGGCAAGTTTTGAATCGTTATCTGCTACTTTTGCACTACAGATAAATTATAAGTCAAACGGCTATCAGTTCTTTAATCTTTTATCTCTATTTTTGTCTGCCGGATTTTGAAAGAAGAATACTTAATTTTGTAATTTTTATAAACATCGTCTAAAAAACACTTATTTCGTATATCTATTGACGTGAAATATCTAACAAATACGAAATCTATATATTTGGGTTCGTCTATGACGTCTCTAAAACCGTGTCTAGGGTTCTCATTTTACACTAATTAACACAAAAGTTATGGCAAGAAAACAAATATTGCGTCCTAAAATTGTTCAAGTTTGATGCCAAATAACTCGAAAACAATGAACTTTGAATTAAATATGGGATAGTATACTATTGCTTAAAGCCGTCGTATTTATTAATATAATAAGCTACAAAAAACATTACAAAACTAAGGGATTCAGATCGAAGGTCATTAGCGTAATATGGGAGCCCCTCCAAAAAAAAATAAAGGATAGATTTTATCCTGAGACCACGCAGACGAAGTTGCGGGCGGAAGCTAGTCAAATAATAATTACCAACTTGCATTCGTGAGACAACACAACTGAAAAACTAGACGAAAAAGAATATAAATTATTGTAAAACATTTCAAATTTATAGTACTTAATCAACCAGTAAACAAAATGCACCTTCCAGCTGAAAAACGGTACAAAAACTCAAGTTACGAGTATCACGGCAACGCAGCAAACTCTCAAAAGCAAAAAGCACTTGAAACGAACCAAGTTTTAAAGGTTCCATTTGAAATCCAGAGACTTAACTACGAATTAAAATTCCCATTACACCGGACAGACAAACTTAGCACAAAAACATTCAGTTTTAATGCCCCGAGCAATTAAATTAAAATTTCTTTAAAATAAAACTTTCAGGGAAATGCATTTAGCGAGCGTTCAGCGCAATCGGAGGCACACACTAAATGGTCGAGGATTTGTTGTGAACTTTTTGAATAGTTAAGTTTTGCACGTGACTTTGTCCGCGTAGAACTTAGTTATCGCAGTCAAAACTCATACAAACTTCCATGTCTTATGGCTCAAAATACCAGTTTTGTGGTAATAAGCGTATGTTCTTCTGCGAACTTCAACTACCTCCATATATTTAAAAAAACCCCTTCATATGACTAAGTGGCGTTAAATATGGCGTCGACAGCTGGCATTCCATAAAGACCTGTTAACTTTCCATACATTCAGATTTTAACAAACGCACGGCTTACGATTGCAGAGCAGGGATGTTCCGCACAAAATTCAACATCGGCGGCGCATCATACACTACATCTGCATCCGCGTAAAATTCACGACAAGAAAGGACCCACGCGGCGCGCGTTTTAGATATTTTCGCATTAAGTAAAAAAAAAATCGTTCCTGGCGTTTTAAATAATTGTTCGCTACGATTGTAATATAGTCTCAACGTGTTTGATGGTTACGTGATATTATAAAATGAACGTTGGTTATTTACGCATCCGCGATGTGTCCCCGAATATCCGCATCCGCGGATGTCCAAAAAATACAGACGGTCTGGTGCAACCCATCCTTAGCTAGCAGTGATCACTTTCAGCTTCTTATAATACTTATTTTTTAGAACCTATTACGTATTACTTATTATGATGTTTATCATCATCACATCGGCAGAAAGACATCCACTGCTGGGAAAAGGCCTCCCCCAAAGCGTGCCACAATGACTGGTTCTGCGTCACCCGCATCCATCAGACTCCCTTTGAACTGTGTAAGGCTGGCTTCACACTAAACGGAATTCAGTCACTGAATCATAACCGGAATCACTACATAAAACGGAACACATAGTGCAGAATTTCTACCCTTTTGTGTTGCATTTGAGTGGTCAACATATTATGTGAATTCAGCGACTGATTCCGACTGTGTGAAGCCAGCATAACTAAAACTACATAAGGTTAAGTTACTCATTAGCTTTAAAGCCAAACGCAGAGAAGCCTTAATAAAAACAAATGAAAACTATGGCAAGTGAAACTAACCCGGGTTGTTTAAGGCCAAGTTTTCATTTGAGGACTGGTCTTTAATTAATTGTTTGTAATTCAGCTCGGTTTAATGAATGAACTGTAATAGAAATGCAACGCAAAGAACATCTGTTTGCGTTAAAGTTTAATTAATATTAGTGTTGCAGTGCAAGATAGTCGCGGTGGGATTATCAATATAGTAGTCGTTAGAACGTTTAATTATTAAAACTTTATTGCTGGTGCGTGGATAAGAGAACAGCATAGAATTAAAAAAAACCGGCCAAGTGCGAGTCGGACTCGCGCACCGAGGGTTCCGTACAAACCTATAACAAGCAAAAGTTGTACTTAGTATGTTTATTACTAAATGATAAATGAAAATGGAATCCGTAACATTACAATGTGGAAAGCTGGGGGAGCATAAATTTAAACAGGGTTACTTTGCTGTTTCTTTTGAAAGCTGAGTTCACGGGAAAGTAACTTTAGGGGGTTACCTTTGTTTTACCAAAAAAAAATTGACAAATTATCACTTCCCAAAACATTTTTCGTAGAATTTCATTTGCCAAATAATCGTTTGCCAAATTAACACTCGACAAATAATTCTTACGCAAACCTTATGTTTGGCATATTCATGTTAAGGCAATATCTCGTTTACCAACTGGTACTTTGACCAAATTTCATTCAGTCAAATATGTTATTTGGCATAATATGTTTTAACCAAAACAAAATAAGGCAAATGATTTGTATCGTCAATATTTAATTGACCATTTCTATTCCGTCGGTTAATCAGCAGAGGAACTCTTCAATGACAAATCATTTGCATCTTTATTTCAATGGTGTGTAAGATACACAATAAAATAACAACTTTTTTTGTTATGTGGGTAGGGAAAATTAATTTGTGTAGAGGTCGCAATTCTAACCTAACCGCCAGCGTGTCGACGTCACCCCGCTTCGCGGGGTGCATATTTCCGCTCTAAGGGACACAAGCTAACCCTAACCTAACCTACCAAATACTACAATAGTTACGATTGTTTGTTTTTTTACTGCTAGGAGGCTTTTCCCCCCGAGCCCCCCTTTTTTGGCTGCCCTAACCTAATTTAACGCCTTTGCCTACCGACCTACTCAACGGTGCATTATTTTATTTAAGGGACCGTGCCGTTTTTTTAATAGTATTTTGGTAAAATGTCATAACCCAAACAATTGTGAGTTTTGTCTATTTATAGTTTGCCATAACATTAACTTGACGAAATGTTTATTGTCTAATGTTTTTTTGCCTTATTAAAGCATTTGCTAAAAGACCACATGCCATAATGTAATTTTTCGTAATAATATTTTGCTGAATGAAAATTTGACGTAATGAAAATATTCGTATTAAAATTGTGCCAAAGTTTGCATTGGCAAACAATATAGTTGCTAAAATTTGTTTGGGAAATGAAATTTGACCAAAATAAGTTTGGTAAAACAACAGGATCCCAACTTTAGGTTTTGATACCCTTGAGATTACCTATAATATATAATAATATAAACCAGCCTATATACGTCCCACTGCTGGGCACAGGCCTCCTCCCATGGATGAGAGGGAACGGGCAGTAGTCCCCACGCTGGCCGAGTGCAGGTTGGGGACTTCACATACACCTTTTTCAGTTTTACATTATGCGACTTATATTGCTATTTCTTATGATTGCGTGGACATAAAACTTTCGTTTTGCTACAGCTGAAAGGTATTATACCCATGAGTATTTGACATGAATTTCAATTTAATAACTCTACACATTTACGAGAAAAAAGGTAGTAAGTCTTAAATTTAAAAAAATGATTTTTGTATGATTTAACTAAAAATGTCTACTTTTCGTAATTTTTCCTCTGTCTGTGCTATATGACAATGCTTCGTGCCAAATTTCAAGTTTCTGAGTTCACGGGAAGTACCCCGTAGGTTTTGCGAGTGTCGAAAAACTCTAAAATTTGCAGGATAAACGACTGTATCTTTTGATTGCGTTAGCTTTTAAGTTTGATTTTTTTACAGCTCCAAAAGACAATATACCTGAGTATTTGATATAAATTTCAGCTTGATACCTCTCCGCATTCCTGAGAAAAATGGTCTTGACAGACAGACAGACAGACAGACGGACGGACAACAAAGTGATCCTATAAGGGTTCCGTTTTTTTCCTTTTGAGGTACGGAACCCCAGTCTGTTATTGTATAAATAAATTAAAAAGTTACACACGACTAATATTACTGAATAAAAATAAAAAATCTAACTGAGCAATGTAATGTTTGAGTCAGATTAGAAGCGCTACAGCTTTATGAATTTCTTACAGAAAAGTTATTTAACAGCCTCAAATTTTCTAGATCCGAGTCGTGTTTGGTGCTAGAATAGATTAAAGGACACGACCCACCCATGAAATGCAATGATTTTTAAAAATCACCAAGTAAACTTACATTTAACTTGCACATTGAAAATGCCCAATAAGTAGTATAAATTGCGCTAAGTGATAACACAGTGCCAGAGAAAATCCAGTTTACAAACGCTTTTCCATTTTGTGAATATGCACATTATGATTGAAGAAACGGCGTTCAGGCCTTAAGGGCGTGAATTGGAAAATATAGCGTTATTTAAAAAATAAATATAGGGACAATCTTACACAAATCGACCAAGTTCCAAACTAAGCACATACATACATACATTCACGTCTTTATCCCTAAAAGGGGTAGGCAGAGCACATGAAACTTATGTTCCAGCGCCACTTTTAGCATAAATGTGGGTATAAAAGATCGACAAAATGTGATGTTGCAGTGACAGGTTGCTAGCCCATCGCCCACAACACACTAACCCTGCTCCCGTAGTCGACTTTTACGACAACTACGGGAAGAAAGGGGATGGTGAAATTCTAACCCGACACCACAAGGGAATTATACACAGAAAACATCGATGAATCAGGAATCCATGCTCATCACTGAAATAAATGGCCTTACCGGGATTCGAACCCAGGACCTTCAGCTTCGTAGACAGGATCACTACCATCAACTAGGTTAAAGTGGTCGAATTAAAAAATTTAAACACCGCTCTTACCAAATTAGGAAACAATATAAGGACTGACTTTGAGATATGTGATTTTTGAATTTATTATGATTGACTATAGCCGAAACCATACTGGTTAAAATTTCGTAGATGAAAAAAAATCCTCAGTTCTCGGAGGCTCTTTACTTTCCTTTTTTAACCCCCGACGCAAAAAGAGGGCTGTTACCTATAAGTTTGAAGTGTCTGTGTGTCTTTCTGGCATCGTAGCTCCTAAACGAATGGACTGATTTGGATGCGGTTTTATTTCTGAAAGCTGACATCGAGATGGTGCTTAGCGTTTCAACAAAATCGGTTCAGCCGGTTTTGAGATATTGAACTTTGTCGATGGTTTTGCAACATTTCTACTCGAGCAATACATTTTTAAACGACGCATTTAGATTAAAATGATGACAACATCCAAAACCTCATTGATGTAAATCATTTTAAATTTAGATATTCAACAAACTTTGTCCAACAACCCATACCCGTATAGTTGCACCTAGTTTTCGTTTTCTCCTACACAGAAGACATAAGCGTGTCTCTTATCATGAAATGAGGTTTACAGATCGACACCCCCCTTTAACAGGTGAACGAACGAATCGTTCGATAATGGAGGAGAGGTACCTATGCAGCCTCGGATTAGACTTAAAAGCATTTCATTTCAGACCGAGTCTTACCAGCTCTTTTGAAGGCATTTTACCAGCTCTTTAAATATAATATGAAGAAGGTAAATCGGTAAAATTCAGGTTTAATTTTAAAATGTTCTCTCATCAGTGCAGTTGGAAATCCTTCGCGATTTGAGAATAGCTTTAGTTGAGTGCTAGACAAAATTCTTATTCGGAAAAGGGAATAACTAATTCAAAATATACGTATAACAGAAAGTAATATATTTTTGATGGGCTTCGAAAAATCTATTGGCTCAACCAAATAGTTGATGCGAAACTTCTTACTTAAGTTTATAAGCTTTTTAGATCACTCTTCGTGCCTGTATTACATACTGCCATTGCTGTTTTCTGTCTATTTGGCGAGACAGGTACCTAAAGCGGCTTCCTGGCATCGTTTTCACACCCCGACCCCATCCCCGCATAATGGCCATTTTGCGGCGCTACCAAGACTTCTATGTTTTTTTCTTTCGCTAGCGTTAATCCCTAAATCCAACCGCTTCAAGTGCGGTAAAACGTTTACAAACATCGCAAAATCCTAACAAGTCCAACTAATCACTGAAACAGTTAGCCGAAGCGTTGTTTTCTAAACCATAAACCTAGTTTAACTACTTCGACTCTGCGGCTCAAAACATACAGTGCATTTTGCTAGAAACTTAAACGGTTATCAGAATATCAACACGGCTTTGTTTGGGCGATAAAATGAATACGAGTTTATAGAACTTTGTTACTAGAGGCTGTGTACAAACGCCAACACAGGTTACTGACCATTCGTAACCCCTATTACAATGCACATAAGGTGCACGAACTGCGAACAAGGTACTGAGAGTAAATACTTGCACCCATCTATTTAATGTACGAGCGAGCGAAACGAACGAAGTTATGGCCTCCACACCGAACGCGGGACGTGCGCAGCGCGGGTCGGTATACTCGTATCTCTCTCACTTACCAACGCATTTAATATTCTCACTATCTCTATCACGCAGTTGCGCGGGCCCGCGCTACTGTGCGATAGAGACGCCGCGCTACTGTGCGAAAGAGATAGAGATACCGCCCGACCCTGTACATAGACAATGGAACAAACTTTGTCGAGGCCTTTATATAAGGTGCCATCGAATTAGGTACCAATATTTTAAGAGGTGTTACATTACATCAAAACAATAACCTTTAAGTAGAAATTAAGATAACTTTGTATATATTTTTGTTTTAATTTTTAGAAGAAAATAAATAATTTAAAATTTCGTTCAAAGATAACCATCCTGTGTATTTAACTGACAAGGTGTTTAACACTTGCTGTCAAGTGAACATCGCTGTGTGTGACACACGTCAATGATTCGCGGTAAAATTGTTAACTATCTCATTAACAGGGTGTTTTTACGCAGTAATGTTGTTTCCTTATTTATCTTCAAAAATTAACACAATCTATTAAATATTTCTTACATAAATAGACTCCTAGAGACGGGTACTATCAACTCTTAAAGTATTGGTACATTGTGGCCATTTTTCTCACGTATTTCGTTAGCAGGTTCGTTAATATATAACTTCTTTACTTTGACAACCGCTTTAGCCTAGTTGGTAGTGACCCTGCCTACGGAGCAGGAGGTCCTGGGTTCCAATCCCGGTGAGGGCATTTATATTTGTGACCTGATGAGCGCGAATATTTGTTCCTCAGGGTTACACCTTGTTTTACCGACAATTGTTCCATCGAATATATGTTTCGCAGAATTTTCATTCATCGAAAACCATTTTTTTTCAGAATCAGTAAACTTTCATACTACTTCGTTTCAGCAGGGCTTAGATTTTCAGAAATAACCAAGTTTTTTTAATTAGTTCAGTTGAATCATAGAAAAAGTATTGTATACAATAGTTATATAATTAGCTTTTTAAGTCTCGTAAACGTGGTACTCGTCTGAAAAAGCATACATTATATAAATGGTCGTTCATAAATTACGTCATCGTTTTTTGAAGATTTTGACCCGCCCCCCATATCATCATCCTGTTATTCCTTGAAATGGCCTAATAAAAGACTATCGTCATCCAATGGCCAGACCTCCCCCCCCCCCCCCCCCTATTTTGAAATGACGTAATTTATGAATGGCCCCTAACGATTGCATAAAATACTATTTTAGCATTTTTTAATTCAATTATTAATTTACAATTTGATGGTTTACTATCACCTTGTTATTAATTTTAATTCCCAATTAGAATACTTCTAGAAAGTAGGTTACTAAAATACCTGAAATCACCATAATCTAAAATTAATTAAGTTATGTTAATCACAATACCTTAAGTACCTACCAAGCGCCTTTTAATTAAAACCCCTAAGCCGATTACCACCTTTTATCCCCTAATTATCTGTAATGAATTGTAAATTGATATTATGATGCGGTACGCTTGACCCTAAAACATGTACACGATTTTGAGTGTTAACGCAAAAACATAAGGTCTATAATGCATAGACGTTACAATAATGGCCCGGTATCCCGCAGCCGGGTAACCGGGCAATCGGCTAGCCGATATTAATTGCTGGCGATGATCGTGTAACGGTTTACCCGGGTCAAAGAATACATATATACATACAGACTGCATATCAAAGGTTCTACTCCGGGTTGGAAGATCTTATAGAAGTCGAACACATTAAACTCTTACGCTTTGTATTTACACATACAAAACGAAACTGATGGAATCACTATAGACGCCAGAACCAACTGGAAACAGCATATTGACAAAGTTATGTTGAAATTAAATAGATTCACCTACGCGCTTCACAAACTAAAAACCTCTACCGATCTCAAAACAGCCAAATGTGCCTATTACGCCTATGCATATTCTTGGCTGAAGTATGGAATAGTTTTATGGGGTAACAGTGTAGACTGTATTCATTTATTTAGACTGCAAAAAAGATGCATCAGGATTTTGGTTAATATAGACTCAATGGAAAGCTGTAAAAACACTTTATTGAACAAAATATCCTTTCTCTGCCATCGATATACATCTTAGAAGTATGTGTTTTTGTACAGAAAAACTTGCCTCTATTTCCACAATACTCGCGGCCACAACACTTAAGGCCTTGCAACAAGCTGTGCAAACCACCCTCAAAGCTACAAATGGTAAATTCAGGTCCTTTTGCGATGTGCGTGAAAATTTATAATAAGTTGCCGGATATAATCAAGAATGAAATTAATATATTCAAATTCAAATCAAGATTGACTATGCTGCTTCTGGACAAATGTTATTACTCTACGAATGAATACCTCTCTGACACCTCTATGTGAAAATTAGGCTTTTGACATTATAATTTCCTTTAGCATTTATTGATTTATTTATTAATTTTCTGACATTTATAAGTAGCATTAAGTTTTGGACATAAAATCTATTGATAATGACATTATAGCTAACATTAAAATTCTGTTTGTATTCTATAATAATCTATAACATAACATTACATAATTATTGTTCTTTTTTAATGATATTTAATTATTATTTCTATTTTATTTTATAAGTTATTGCTGTGCCCTATCAGGGTCATGTTTAGCACTTAATAGTAACTTAAGACCTATTGTAAAACTACATGGAAAAGCAATAAATGAATTATGAATTATGAATTATACCTACTTAAATGATAACTTTACAGCGGTCTTACTCGATATTTATGACGAGTCGGGTCGAAACCAGAAATAAAGGCAAATAAATATCCCGTTTGACCTGTTTAAGTAATTCGATGGAAGACACACACGCAAAATAAGTGTCCATGCCAATTAATATTTGTTTTTAAGCAGTAACGCTGCTAAAGAAAATTATAAATTTCTAAATGAAAGGAAAAATTGAAAAATTTAATGCTCCGAGCCGGATTCGAACCGGCGACCACAGGCATTCATGGCCCGTCGCTACTACCAACTGAGCTATCGGAACAATCTGGTTCGGGCACCAAATCCTTCAATCAGTTCCTTCATATAACGCCTTAGGGAGGCGTATGTAGCGACATCTACCAGAAGACTTAGGCTTCTTTACGGCACCAACGTCTCAAATTATGTTGAGAAATCGTCAGTAACGATGCGCCACCCCATACTAAATTAATATTTGTTTTTAAGCAGTAACGCTGCTAAAGAAAATTATAAATTTCTAAATGAAAGGAAAAATTGAAAAATTTAATGCTCCGAGCCGGATTCGAACCGGCGACCACAGGCATTCATGGCCCGTCGCTACTACCAACTGAGCTATCGGAACAATCTGGTTCGGGCACCAAATCCTTCAATCAGTTCCTTCATATAACGCCTTAGGGAGGCGTATGTAGCCCGCTATATATGTAGCGGCTCGGAGCATTAAATTTTTCAATTTTTCCTTTCATTTAGAAATTTATAATTTTCTTTAGCAGCGTTACTGCTTAAAAACAAATGTTAATTTAGTATGGGGTGGCGCATCGTTACTGACGATTTCTCAACATAATTTGAGACGTTGGTGCCGTAAAGAAGCCTAAGTCTTCTGGTAGATGTCGCTACATACGCCTCCCTAAGGCGTTATATGAAGGAACTGATTGAAGGATTTGGTGCCCGAACCAGATTGTTCCGATAGCTCAGTTGGTAGTAGCGACGGGCCATGAATGCCTGTGGTCGCCGGTTCGAATCCGGCTCGGAGCATTAAATTTTTCAATTTTTCCTTTCATTTAGAAATTTATAATTTTCTTTAGCAGCGTTACTGCTTAAAAACAAATATTAATTTAGTATGGGGTGGCGCATCGTTACTGACGATTTCTCAACATAATTTGAGACGTTGGTGCCGTAAAGAAGCCTAAGTCTTCTGGTAGATGTCACTACATACGCCTCCCTAAGGCGTTATATGAAGGAACTGATTGAAGGATTTGGTGCCCGAACCAGATTGTTCCGATAGCTCAGTTGGTAGTAGCGACGGGCCATGAATGCCTGTGGTCGCCGGTTCGAATCCGGCTCGGAGCATTAAATTTTTCAATTTTTCCTTTCATTTAGAAATTTATAATTTTCTTTAGCAGCGTTACTGCTTAAAAACAAATATTAATTTAGTATGGGGTGGCGCATCGTTACTGACCATTTCTCAACATAATTTGAGACGTTGGTGCCGTAAAGAAGCCTAAGTCTTCTGGTAGATGTCGCTACATACGCCTCCCTAAGGCGTTATATGAAGGAACTGATTGAAGGATTTGGTGCCCGAACCAGATTGTTCCGATAGCTCAGTTGGTAGCAGCGACGGGCCATGAATGCCTGTGGTCGCCGGTTCGAATCCGGCTCGGAGCATTAAATTTTTCAATTTTTCCTTTCATTTAGAAATTTATAATTTTCTTTAGCAGCGTTACTGCTTAAAAACAAATATTAATTTAGTATGGGGTGGCGCATCGTTACTGACGATTTCTCAACATAATTTGAGACGTTGGTGCCGTAAAGAAGCCTAAGTCTTCTGGTAGATGTCGCTACATACGCCTCCCTAAGGCGTTATATGAAGGAACTGATTGAAGGATTTGGTGCCCGAACCAGATTGTTCCGATAGCTCAGTTGGTAGTAGCGACGGGCCATGAATGCCTGTGGTCGCCGGTTCGAATCCGGCTCGGAGCATTAAATTTTTCAATTTTTCCTTTCATTTAGAAATTTATAATTTTCTTTAGCAGCGTTACTGCTTAAAAACAAATATTAATTTAGTATGGGGTGGCGCATCGTTACTGACGATTTCTCAACATAATTTGATACGTTGGTGCCGTAAAGAAGCCTAAGTCTTCTGGTAGATGTCGCTACATACGCCTCCCTAAGGCGTTATATGAAGGAACTGATTGAAGGATTTGGTGCCCGAACCAGATTGTTCCGATAGCTCAGTTGGTAGTAGCGACGGGCCATGAATGCCTGTGGTCGCCGGTTCGAATCCGGCTCGGAGCATTAAATTTTTCAATTTTTCCTTTCATTTAGAAATTTATAATTTTCTTTAGCAGCGTTACTGCTTAAAAACAAATATTAATTTAGTATGGGGTGGCGCATCGTTACTGACGATTTCTCAACATAATTTGAGACGTTGGTGCCGTAAAGAAGCCTAAGTCTTCTGGTAGATGTCACTACATACGCCTCCCTAAGGCGTTATATGAAGGAACTGATTGAAGGATTTGGTGCCCGAACCAGATTGTTCCGATAGCTCAGTTGGTAGTAGCGACGGGCCATGAATGCCTGTGGTCGCCGGTTCGAATCCGGCTCGGAGCATTAAATTTTTCAATTTTTCCTTTCATTTAGAAATTTATAATTTTCTTTAGCAGCGTTACTGCTTAAAAACAAATATTAATTTAGTATGGGGTGGCGCATCGTTACTGACCATTTCTCAACATAATTTGAGACGTTGGTGCCGTAAAGAAGCCTAAGTCTTCTGGTAGATGTCGCTACATACGCCTCCCTAAGGCGTTATATGAAGGAACTGATTGAAGGATTTGGTGCCCGAACCAGATTGTTCCGATAGCTCAGTTGGTAGCAGCGACGGGCCATGAATGCCTGTGGTCGCCGGTTCGAATCCGGCTCGGAGCATTAAATTTTTCAATTTTTCCTTTCATTTAGAAATTTATAATTTTCTTTAGCAGCGTTACTGCTTAAAAACAAATATTAATTTAGTATGGGGTGGCGCATCGTTACTGACGATTTCTCAACATAATTTGAGACGTTGGTGCCGTAAAGAAGCCTAAGTCTTCTGGTAGATGTCGCTACATACGCCTCCCTAAGGCGTTATATGAAGGAACTGATTGAAGGATTTGGTGCCCGAACCAGATTGTTCCGATAGCTCAGTTGGTAGTAGCGACGGGCCATGAATGCCTGTGGTCGCCGGTTCGAATCCGGCTCGGAGCATTAAATTTTTCAATTTTTCCTTTCATTTAGAAATTTATAATTTTCTTTAGCAGCGTTACTGCTTAAAAACAAATATTAATTTAGTATGGGGTGGCGCATCGTTACTGACGATTTCTCAACATAATTTGAGACGTTGGTGCCGTAAAGAAGCCTAAGTCTTCTGGTAGATGTCGCTACATACGCCTCCCTAAGGCGTTATATGAAGGAACTGATTGAAGGATTTGGTGCCCGAACCAGATTGTTCCGATAGCTCAGTTGGTAGTAGCGACGGGCCATGAATGCCTGTGGTCGCCGGTTCGAATCCGGCTCGGAGCATTAAATTTTTCAATTTTTCCTTTCATTTAGAAATTTATAGTCCATGCCAATTCTTTAAAGTAGACAGCAAGGGGAAACTTTGCTAAAGATTACGAGTAGAAGAAGTTCTAAGTCAGCAAGCGTTTGAAAAAAGAAAATAAATCTCTGGGCCCAAACAAACACGCATGACAATCAACTTTCATAGCTTCCAGATTAAAATTTTAGCGCATCAATTGCATTCATCATTGGTAGTATAAATAAAAGGCATAAACTGCTATACAGTTAACTGACCATCCGTGCACTTTATATGCATTGTAATAAGGTTTAATATAATACAGAATGGTCAGTTAACTGTCTTGGCGTTTGTACGTTCCTTCTGTCACCCCACTCAGCATGCTCTTTGAAGCCGACGCGCTATATTCTCAAGCCTCCATGCGGGTGGCAAAGTAAAAGGCATAAACTATCCAACTCCTAGAAATTATGTCATTTCTACTCAACGCTGGTTCGGTCGAACGAGAGCTTGTCTGTGATGCTCCGGTTTCAACGCAAGCCTCCATGCGGGTGGCAACTAACAGGCGTAAACCAACCAGCTCTTAGGCAGTCCGTCCTTTCTACTCGGCGCTGACTCGGCGGAACGTGGTACAGGCTACGGATGCGTTCTTGATCGGCAATTTCAGGCCACAGTTAAACAAACGTACACCTACGTCTAATATGCGCTTTGGGACTTACTATACAGGGAGAATCGATGTAAAATGATACGTAATAAGTAAGTACTATATGTAGAACCGATGGCCGTTGGGGCGGAAAGGTTCTCGAGTGGCGACCACCCAACGGAAGGCGCAGCGTGGGTAGGCTGCCACAAGGTGGACTGATGACCTGGTAAAGGTCGCGGGAGTCCGCTGGATGCGGGTGGCGCAGGACCAGTCATTGTGGCACTCTTTGGAGGAGGCCTGTGTCCTGCAGTGGACGTCTTTCGGCTGATATGATGATGATGTTGATGATACGTATAATAGTGCCAACTTACAACTATGTCTAAACTCTAAACCGAGTAAAAACAATAGAAAAAAACACCAATACGAAAATTGTGGTTATGCCAACTTTATATCATTATAAATCCTAAAAGGTTACCTATTTCAACTAAAAAAATATGATAGACACCTAATAATGATTTTAAAATACCTATTCAACGATGTCCCACATGACACAGTTCATAAATCTTTATTATCTTGTAAACAACATGGCGTCTGGTGGCTGCCATTTTGGATTTTGATTACTGTCTTGCTTTCAGTGACACTAGCATGATTAAAACGTACGATTGACGTATGATTCAATGAAATCGACCCACGCCTTTGAACTCTAGAGTGCTACAAGGGAACAAACATACATACATATACAGTGTGTAAGTCTAATACGGGCGAATCTCTTAACGGTGGTTAGTATAGGACAAAGTAAAGGTAATTAGATAACATTTACTTAAAGTTGCAACAATAATTTTGTCCATACAAAATAATTCAGCCCGCAATGTAATGCAAACACACTCACGTTAAACGCTCGTTGACAGTTGCTAATGAACATTTGACATTTCGGTACCGCAACCATGTTTACAGTACATTGCTGTTGAGAAATTTAAAAAATAATAATTATGGGGTCGTAATGAGCTGCAACTTAAAAAAACCTTTAACTTCATGATTACACTAATGAATACTATGTCTGATTCAATTTATCGCCCGTATTAGACTTACACACTGTATACACACATACATAGCCTGGTAAATGGTAAACACGTTACCCTCATTTGCGTTGCTCAATCTGGAAAAAAGACCTCAGGTAATTGTCGGACGATGTCAAGCTAAGCAGCTTAGCTCCATTTATACTTAAACCCCCTTTTAACCACTTTAACCACTGAAAAAAACACTGAAATTACTTTTGTTGACTTACAACAAACTGTGTGTATTCTAAACCAGAGGTCCCTGTAGCGTAAACTGCAACCTTTACAGGCCATGAGTTCACGGGTGGCTGCATCCAGGTTACACGGACCTCTGTTTATGTAACTACAAGCTCATAAATATGTATACGCTGGGCTCTTATGTGAATGGAATAGGATTTAAAATTAAACGGTTTAAGAGTTATCCGTACTGGTATATATACCGGGTGTACAATCCAAATGGGTCAGTATGGAGAAGTCGGAAACTATGAGAGATAGCGAGATCTGTTCTTAGGAACCATGACGTCGATTTTAGATTTAATAATAATTACATTCAAACTTTTTTATTAAAACCGAAATAACCGGGAATCGAACCTGGTCAATATTTTTGTAACCGCGTTAAGTAAAAAGGACCAAATTTGGCTATGAAATCTTGTGTAAACACACATCACACACACATCATCAGCCTATATACGTCCCACTGCTGGGCACAGGCCTCCTCTCATGTATGAGAGGGAACGGGCAGTAGTCCCCACGCTGGCCCAATGCGGATTGGGGACTTCACATACACCTTTGAATTTCTTCGCAGATGTATGCAGGTTTCCTCACGATGTTTTTCCCTCACCGAAAAGCTAACGGTAAATATGAAATCATATTTTGCATTTGTTCAGCGGGCGTACCAGTTCATTTAAAATTTGAAAATGGAATACTGTTTTTGGAATTAACTTTAAATGAAACACGGCTTTTCATAACCTCCTCGTTTTTCCTCCTTATACACATTGATTTTGACCAGGTTCGATTCCCGGTTATGTATGAGAGATAATAAAAAAGTTTGAATGTAATTATTATTAAATCTAAAATCGACGTCATGGTTCCTAAGAACAGATCTCGCTATCTCTCATAGTTTCCGACTTCATCATACTGACCCATTTGGATTGTACACCCTGTATATATGGGTAGGAAACAAGAATGTTTATGCATAGCAACTGAGAGTTAGACTGTGGCACAGAATAGATAATAGTACAAGTACAGAAGGGTCACTCCTTTGATTTTTACAAAAGGCGCTTTTTTCTCAGCCAAATCATTAAGATTTATGGCCCTATGACGTTCATCGCTACTAGAACATGCCGGTTCCCCAACGTTAGGGCACCCTGCATGTACTTGTAGTGATGAACGCAAATCGCAGTGTCCCGTGCCTGACAGTGGTCGTCAATTGTTTCGTCGAACTTTGGTATGGGTAAACACTTTTTGGGGGGATTGTACTTAGTTCTTAATAATGTACTTAAATTAATTAAAAGTACAGTTAGCGTAGTAACATAAAATTTGTAAATATGGGTCTTGTTGCCTGATGCAAATAAACAATAGAAATAAAGATGCTGGCAGCCAAAGTAGACATATATCTCAACACATATTACTGTCGAAGCGACAATGAGTTACTATTTGGCTACTATCTATAATTATGATACTGAAAGTATTAGAAATAAATTTAAAATTAATTATTATATGAGCTTTTTCCAGAGAATTACACGTTGCTATGGAGTATCCGTAAGCGGTGTTCGTAATAAATCTGTTAAAAATTTACAGGTTCCTACGGAAAGACGGCTGCAATTGAGCGGTCTGTAATCGTAAGTTCATGCACCGGAGCCTTAGCTGTAAGAGCGATCGTAAAATAAACTAAAAAAACTACATAAAAAACAAAGTCAGCACAGTTCATCAAAATTATTTAAATGACATCATATCATAGTATATTCCAAATATGACCTAACAGGAAAAGACAAGTTTTTCATGCTCTGATAGCAGGAAGTTGCATTTTTTACCAACGATTGCAAAGGTCTTAAAAGTATTAGAGTTTATATATTGTTAAGCCATTCCTGTTTTGAGACACACGGCAATTTGTTCCGGTGAGGGCAATTTTTGCACTGCGGTTGGCGTTAATTTCGCAAATTGCCAGCTATTAGGGAGACCACACAATGGTGGCAAAAATATATAATGTTAATATATTAAGGTCAGAACGTTGTATTGGAACATCAGCATCATCATAAATATCAGCCGAAAGATGTCCACTGCTGGACATATGCCTACCCCAATGAGTGACAAAGTGATCATGCAGTCTAATTTCTAGTAACGTACAAGGTCAATTCACAAGAGCTGGCGCGTAACGTCTATGAGTTTCATACGTTTTCCGCGCCAGCTCTTTTTTTATGGTATATGAGGCAAACGAGCAGACGGATCACCTGATGATAAGCGATTACCGCCGCCCATGGACACCTGCAACACCAGAGGTGTTGTGAGTGCGTTGCCGACCTTTAAAATGGGAGTACGCTCTTTCCTTGGGATAAAACTTTATTTACTAAAGTATACATATACAAAATGATATTAAACTAATTATAATAAATTACAATTAGAAAAATGTATCAAAATTTTGCCCTTTAGGCAGGGTGCCCATCACACAGGCAGCATTCCCGCGCTGAATAGCAATCGCTATTCTTTGGGCGAGAAAGCTGCCTGCCCGAGGGTCACCCGTAGCCTCCCTTAACCGCTTACTGATCTCCTTGTGGAGCTTACGCGCGTTTCTTCCCCAAGGGCCGAGTGTCTCGACGCCAAATGCGACAAAATCGTATTGGGCGCCGAGACAGCTATACTTCCCGACCTTGGATCTCTCTCGGGCATCCGCCGCTGCCCCGGCTTGCTTGGACGTGCTCGGCAAGTAGGACGCTGCCAGCGTATCAGCACAGGTAGCGTCCCACACCAGTGCACGGCCCATCCGCCAGGGGATTAAAGACATCCCGTCCGGACGCTTGCCATCATCTCGTACAATGCGAGGCTCAAGAGCGCAGGGGACGCAGGCGCTGGCAAGCGCCCTTCTCAGGATGTCATTGAGCGCAGCGTGACGGGACAGGCGGCCGGCGCCCGAGGAGCAGGCGAGTCCATGGTGACCGAAGCGATCTACCGCGGCTCCACAGGAGATGCAGTTGTGGTCCACGCACACATCAACTCCGCTGCGGAGAGCAACTGCAATTCGGAGTGTGCCTGGGTCAATGAAGCTACCTAAGTTAGGTGAGGGGTAGGCGTGAAGCCATTGCCCCGACTCTGGTCTGGCTGCTGCCAACAGCCTGGCTCGGTCCCGGCCAGACGAAGAGTCGATCAACGACTTTATGGTAGCGGCGGAAGCTAACGAGTCCCAAGCCCTTTGTAATTTTGGTCTTGATGGCAAAGTTGGGTTCGGTCCTGCTAGCCAGGCGTTCCTAGCATCAACCAAGCACGCGATCTCGCAGTTTGCAGTCGTTGAGACTTTAAGGATTTTACCTGCGAGATCTTGCGTGCTGTGAGTTGATGATAAGAAAGCCGGCAAAGCTACGCTCGAGATTTTTCGAGTTCCCAAACCGCCATATCTTATGGGTAGACATGCCTGAGTCCAATCCTGTCCCGCTCTTTCCTTGTGAATAGATCAGTACATGAAAACAACTTATGAATTATAGTATTGAGACCCACGTAGGTACTATTCAAAATAAAATGTGTAAGTGTGTTTCCGTATTATTAGGCGTAAAATAAAATGTTCCTCGAGTGAACGCAGCCTAATTTGTACTAACGTACGAAGCACATTAAAAACAGCCTTTTAATTCTAGTTTTTCAGACCTATAGCGTAATAATAGCGCACCCGAGCGTGCCTCGAAAGTCCGTTTTTTGTTCCCGTCCAGAAGACCGCGAAAGTTGAAGTCACTTTCAGCTATTTCAATGAGTTATAATAACGAAAGTGTTACGCTTGCTACAATATTTTTTTATGGAAATTAGCGTAGAGTTTGAAACAAACTATCTACAATCCCTATCTACAATCCTATTAGAGAAGTAGTTCTTAGGGAGAGTAAGATCAAATCATTGACCACATCTTTCGGTCTGTCCCCTTCACTCATACCCTGGACCTGCTGAAGTTCAGCACTCTCTATGACTCCTGACATGGCTAGCTGGCTTAAGGCGGTGCATTGGAAAATATCGCGTGATTTGAATCGCCGTTCTGACTAGATTAAGAAACAATAAGGTCTGATTTTCAGTTATAACTATGATCCTTGACTATATGATTGTTTATCTGACTTGATCGATACATGATTGCCTATAAAATTTCCTCGCTAGAAAAAAAATCCAAAGTTGGGTCTGTTTTTTTTTAACGCGGCCTACTCAAACGATACATTATTTTACGACACAATCAAGTTAATACTATGGTATTTAATCTTAGCTAAAATATCACTTAATCAAATATACATAAAACTTCACTAAGTTAGGTATTTATCGATACTTGACCGAAAAAGCTATTCCCCAAGAGTGTTGCATCACTTTTTCTTGTGCGCGGAAGGCATAAGCAAGTCTCTGTCAAGGGGGCATGGTCGATTCGAATCAAGGCATCCCCTTAACTACTTCATATTACCATGCCATACGATTAAATAAATAAGTTCTTAGGTTAGAGTTAGAAAGGTGGGGCACAGCGGAATGACATCTCGTTCGTATTTCGTTCCCCGCGGGGAAGCACCTCCACCTTTCTACACCGCAGCCAAAATATACCACTAATTGGTATATTCTCTCTGTTACTGTTTGCGTTACAAATTTGATAGGTACTTATGTGGTGTTGTCTTCATGCTGGGTGTAAGGAACTAATTAACATTATATATTAGGTACGTAGTAATAAGTAACCTACGTATAGCCAACGCTTTAATTTTGAGGATGATTAAGTACAGTACCTACAATATTAAAAGATATTAGGGTTTGATAACATTTAGGAACCCATTCACTCGATTCTTAAGAATACTTACACATAATAGCATATTTTTCTATCCCTATTAACGCGTGTATGGGCATTTTCAATAATTCGTGCACCCAATTACCGTGATTCTTAAATAAAAATTAACTCGGTGTCAGTTTTGTAACGGCAATTAAGCATTCAGTTTGTATAAAAACTAACTTTTTCTGTTTAATTTATGAATGATATGCTTATACCCACGCTGCGCCTTCCGGTACGTGGTCGCCACTCGAGAACCTTTCCGCCCCAACGGTCATCGGGTCACTTTGGCACTCTTTGGGGGAGGCCTATGTCCAGGAGTGGACGTCTTTTGGCTGATATGATGATGATGATGATGCCTATACAAGTTAATTAAATGTGAAAAAAGTTCATTTTCTCATGATTTGTATGCTTAATTTTCGTTACAAAACTGACACCGAGTTAATTTTTGTTTAACAACTCACACTAATTGGGTGCACGAATTATTGAAAATGCTCGTATTAGGTATGCATTGTTTCGCGGCACAGATAGTTGTTTAAAAGTTATTTCCCTGCTCACTATATTCAAATTTGACGCCATTACTGTCACGCCCGAACTTCTAGATCCCAGAACTTCACCACAACCACAAACATTCCAAAACGTACAAGCAAACTTAACAAACACGTGCTAAAACTACCCCTATTCCAACAAGCATAGAGTCCTCCCCGTCTGCAAATACTTGGTCTCCCAACAAACATAACACGGTTTCCCGCAAAGGGAAATAGCTCGTATTTTCAGCAAGCTAAAGTATAGAGGATGTGTACGGGAAAGTTTGCGGAAAAGTCTCTGAGGTGTCGAACGTGCATTTGTGTCACGGATGCTCAGGATGACTCGCGCTTGACAATTTTGTTAAAAGTTTCCTTATATTTCCTAGGGAAGTTCTGTGTACATACTCCCTAGTGTATTCACATCTGTCACAGAAAAATGGGCTAAATGCGAATGGAAATATTCCGACTCAAACCGACGTACAAATAAATACAAATTAGTTTTTAGGCAAAACTGCATTAATATAGGATCGCATCCTATTAAAAAAAAAACAGGCAGAAACCACGTATTGGTCTAGCACAATGGTAAATACGCCTACGTACACATGTTAGTTTGTCTATCCTTTATTTCCTCTACGTAATTGCTCAAAGGTTAACTGGAACAGATCCCTTACAGGTTCCAGTTCAACTTTGTAACGATATAACCTAATTTGTCAGTATTTTATCTGTGTCTAGCTAGGGTAGAATAAAGTGTTTACATACATTCAAACACCCACATAATACTTGTCAAACATGCATCTTGTGCGAGTAAAACTGAAAACTATGATTTTTCTGGTCCGAAGAATAGTTGCCAAACGACTACGGAAATCCAATTAATGCATCGAATATGAATCATTAAAGCAAAATAATTCAGATAGGTACTCATGCAGCTCACTGCTTTTACTCCACGCTAAAGTAACAAAAACAAAAGGCAGAATTGAAATTTCCATTGTTTGTGTACAAAACGCATTTGTTAAACCTCATGTATTGTACCGCGAGCGACCATTTTCTGTCCTCCATTTTGAAAATTGCCTCTTAAAGTTGGGCAGTTTCATGCGATTTTTTTACGTTCATTTTATGAGATTTTTTCGCAAGAAAACCATTTTATGTAGCTTATGTTAAAAAGTAAAATTAAGGGGAAAAGCATTTTGCAATTTTAATATACTATTGGTGAAGATACAAAACGACAACGAAGTAAGAGAATTCAAATGACTTGCCCACTTTTTTCCGTGTCCCTTAGACGATTGTAAATGACTTGGTTTTAGACGTTTTTCTTTTCAATCTGGAACGTACCTGCAAAAAGAAAATCAATTAGACATTTCCAGTTAGATTTTTTATAGATGGCAAAACTTAATGAAATCTACGAGTTTCTTGAAACTGCATTTGTTATACTTCAAAGACAGTATGATTTTGTATGTATTTGGAGGAGTAGGTACTGTTGTAGATCTATATTTTTTTACTTTACACTACTAGATACCATAACATACAAAATTTATCTGAAAATGGAGACTGATCAGTGCAACTCAAAAAAAAATGGTAGGAATCGGTTCTTTATTATCAGACAACTTAAAAATTAGCACAGCACAACACCGGCGAATTAAAGGCCACATATCTCTCGCACGTGATCGCACATTACCGGATTCCGGTAAATCTCACGGAATCCGATTAACCGGTAAAGTGGGCGTCAATAGCCCGCGATTACCGGACACGACGGGTGCTGGCGCAGACTAGATCAGAAAGCTCACTTGAAAAAAATGGTCCGTTGTAATTTAATAATTTTAGCAAGCTTTTATTTCACTCGCACAGCTCATACAAGCAGCAAGTAAATGTGTGTCTGCCTTCTGATATTCGACTAAAGTAAAATTAGAACTTCAATAGGTTCAGTGACAACGCAATAAGTATTATGGCACCAGCGATCTGATGATAGACGCAGAAAGTGGCTATAGTAAGTCCTAAACTACACACTTTAAACTCGTGTTTTAGCTCATTGGGATCCCTTTCCAATTGATGACTGCATGTCCAGTCGGCGATAAAAAATTGCACCATAAAAAATACAGACACTTGACATGACACCTGCTGATTGAATTGTTTATTAAATTGGATAGATACATAGAGTCGCTCAGTCTCTTTGTCCAGCGGTAGACATCTTTCGGCGGATTTATAATCCCTTTAAGCATGGAATTATAATTAAAAAAACAATGCTAACTATAGAATTATTTTAGGATTTCTATCCTAGGTTTAAGTACTTTTGTAAATAATATGCTATGCTACACCCTTGATGATGATGAGCTCCTGACCGATTTCGGCCACGGCGACTGCTTCAGCTCCGAATTTGGCGCTCATGTGCTCGCATGTGACTCACGTATGACCCTACCCTACCCTTTGTTTGAAACACTTTTTAACCATATTTTCTCCATTTAAATAAAACAACTATTAAGGACTACTAGCTGTCTGAAGTTTACGATTTTTTTTATACAGTGAGTAAGCTGGTATACACTGCGTGTAAGTTAATGCGCCGGCCGGCGAACATTTGCACCGATTGTAGCTGCAGACTAATTGGAACGAGCAGGCTTTGGCAGCACTACACTGTAGGTATATATACAACAACAGTAGCCACGGACTTTCCGTGTTTTTCACCCTTCTACACATCTAGTCTCAACCGGATTCTTACGTTTTTACAAGCTTTTATAACTTGCAATGTATTTATACTGTTTTAACGAAATTAATGATTTTATTACAGATAATAATAAGGTACAAAAAATAATAATAATAATTCACGTCTCTGCTATGTACAGTCTGGTGAAGATTACTTAGTACTTGGAATAGCTGCTCCGTCGTCAAACCCCAACAGTTTTGCTGCAGGTTTGAATTTGTGGCGTGTGCCTCGTATGCACATACTGTTGGCTCGAATTATGGCAGTGCATATCCTTGTTCTAAGCCAACCCAGTATCGTACTCAGTGATTTATTCCAACGGTCTGCGAGGGCTTCGCTTATATGTTTGACAAAGGTTTGTTTATACTATTTTATAGTTATATATTTCTGGAGGGGACTCTTGCAACTCAATTTAGAAATATTCAATTAATTGAGCTGAGGTTTTGGGTTTAAGTATAGTTTGGATGATATGATAATTCAATCAAAATCAATTTATTGGTACAATCGAGCTGATCTGATGATGAAGACAGAAGGTGGTCATGAAAACCCAGGACTTAACACACGTAATCCCGTTGAGTTTGGGCTCGTTAGAGTCGTCTCAATGAGAAATGACTATACAGAAGAGGCAATAAAAGCTTAAGTACGTTTTTTTTTTGACAGAAGCATTTTTCTACACTACTTCACAGTTCTCTTTGCTTGGTTTAGGACTTGGTCAATTTGTGTAGGATTGTCCCTTAAATATTTATTAATATTACCATTTTGCGCTCGGTTATTATTGAACTAACCTCGAAAAATATTATTTCAAGCTTTATAGTAACTTATATATGTCTATAAGAGCAAGTTGTTGATAAAAAAATTAAACAGAACACTCTCGGATTCTTTGCTAAGTCCTATAAAATACTTTTTTTAATATACTACCTACTTTAGGACAAGAAAGCGGCTATAATTTTTCAAGGAATAAAAGCTCTCAAAACATTTAACACCACTTTCTAGCAAAACGAAGAAAAAATATTAAATTCCTTCGGCTGTAATCTTATCTTAGGTAAGTACTAAGCCGTGAAATCGTAAAAACCACTTCAGAGTACGAAACAATAAGTTATTCATTTACATATCAACTTTCCCAATTTGGAACGAAAAAAGCAGCAAATCGAGCTTTTAAAACAACTTTTTTGTATGAATAAATAACTTTTGTTGGCATAAATATTTCATGTTTTATGTTGTCGATTGTGAACAAAATTGAACGCTGAATATTTATAGTGTTCAGTATTTTGAACTCGATGCGTTATTTATTTGGTACAATCAAAGAAGTCAAGTTAAAATAAAAAATATACTACATATATGACATACATTCTTGCCTTTATTCCCAATAGGAGTAGGCAGAGCATATGAAACTTTTATTCCAGTGCCACTTTTAGCATGAATGTGGGTATACTGGGTATAGAAGATCGAGAAAATGTGATATCGCAGCGACAGGTTGCTAGCCCATCGCCCACAACACACTTCAACCCTGCTCCCTTAGTCGACTTTTACGACAGCCACAGCAAGAAAGGGGCGATGAAATTCAACACCACACAGGGCCAAAGATACTAACAATAAAAATTTCAGCTTTCTTATTTAAATTTCAAAACTCCGAACGCAGTTTCTCGCTAGCAAAAATAAACAAATTAAATTTTATAGAATATTATAAGTAGGTTTGGGTTGTATCATATCCTGAAAACTCACAATTCTTCAGCGTAACATGTATTTCAAAATATGATATTCGGTAAAAAATATGTTAAATATGCTTTTGGAAAAATGGCTCATCGGAATCATGTAGTCCCACATTTTTCATATTAACTGCAACTCGAAATAAAAGTTCGATCAACTCACTACAATTGACAACATTTCATATTTTCATGCAGGCCATTTTATGATTTAGTTCGCTAGAAAATGTTTTTTTAAGCGATACGTGTTTTTTTTATTTCTCCCTTAATTGTAATTTTCATTCAAAACTATCAAATTGAAAAGTAGCGAATTCCAGAAGGTTGTAAGTAAATTATGACGTCTATACTACGACTCTGTATGGCAATTTGGACACACCTTTCATATGGCAGCCATAATACTGACGTCACACACGGTGAAAACCACTTTTATACGTTTTCGCGATTTTCTTAAAAGCGAGCAGGAAAAAACACAGAAAACTACTTTATTACGTTCAGATAACATAATTACCGAAATGCTTTTCGATTTAGGCGTCATTACATATTTTGAAATATTGTCAATTGTACATTCCGTACACACATGAATTTATAAAGATCTCATCTCCATACCATTTGACAATCTTAGTTGAACAAAGTCCTAAGTAGCTGTGACCTCATAGTTCCACAAGGCATTGTCTCACCGAGGGCCAACTTGAGAACAGAGTTGTGTTCGCACACAAATCATAATATCAGAAGCAGTTTGTCTCAATATTAGAAGTGTAACGAGCTTATTAAAACGTTAGGGCGGGCGTGAAAGGGTTTCCTTTGCTAACATGTAACTTTAAGTTGTTTGATATTCAACTATACTTAATGAGGCTCTGTGAGGTTGTGAGTCTGTTTGTTTCTTTAATGTTTTTGAAGTGAAAACTTCTCTAGCGGCGCTGTGCACTTTTTGGGATGGGGAAAAATTGTTGAACTCACCACAGGTGTAGGAGCGTAGGAGTTAAACGTGACCGTAAGATTTTCAATAGTATGATGCGTAAAGTGAGATTCGGGACCTACCGGTAAGACGGACGTAGATCTAAATGTCAACTTTTATATGGTTATTTTTTTTTCTTTATTCGATCGCTTTGCTCGCTGGTTCAGATAGTATTTTAACGGACAAGTTCGTCAACATTTCTTCGTTTATCTAGAATATTTGAGGGAAATATTTAGTAACTAGTTTAACCACGATCATTAAGTGCTTTTCAAACAAAAAAATACCAACTTATGTTTTCACGTTTAAAAATGGTTTCCTTGTAATCGCATTAACGCACCATATTTAAACCCCGATGCAAAAAATGGGCTATTATAACTTTGACGTGTAGGTATGTGTGTCTGTATAGGTATCTGTGTGTCTGTTTGTGGCTCCTTAACGAAGGGACCGATTTAATTGCGGTTTTCTTTCCGAAATTTGACATGATCAAGATATTTTTTTAGCTACGTTTCAACAAAATCGGCTCAGCCGGTTTAGAGATATTGAACTTTGAAATCAAAATGTTGGAGACTTTCAACTTTTCTAAGTTGTCATTCTAATCTTATATGGATTAGGTACCCCTTTCCCGACTCCTAAGCCGGAACATATGAGTTACTAAACAAAAGACCGCATATTATATATAACCCCTTCCCAACTTTATTACAGAGGAAACGAAGATTAACGACGTATATTGTAGAAACGCGGTCACGCTCCATCTCATCTCACGTGAGTTATGCAACAAGACCAGATTTGTCACAATTTATACCATAATCTGAGCGTCGCATCCGTTTTACTTTCTCTGTAAACAAGACGGGTTATGGAACATTATCAACCAAGGCGGTAAAATAAACGTCTCAGGTCGCAAGTCAGTCAGTCGCGTCTCAGTCGCGTATATGCAATTTGAGGCTTTCTTTATTACCGCCAGTCTCCGTCTGGTAAGTAATTGCCTATTTATGACCAGGTGTGACGTAAAAAGTTTTCTGTATATTCTTATGCATATCAGCCGAAAAACGTCCACTGCTGGACATAGGCCTCCCCCAAAGAGTGCCACAATTACCGGTCCTGCGCCACCCGCCTCCAGCGGCTTCCCGCAGCTGTATATAGTATAGGGGAAAATTTTAATTTTAGTTCACTCGAGAGCAAAATCGAATACCTACACTGTATAATTACTGTAGCCGTATTCATTGCTCAGTTGTTTTGCAAATTATCTACGTGAACAAGACTACCGCTTTAGCTAAAGGCCTCCACCCACCGGACGCGAGTGCTGCGCGTGTGCTGCGCGTGTGCTGCGCGTGTGCTGCGCGTGTGCTGCGCGTGTGCTGCGCGTGTGCTGCGCGTGTCGGGCGCGTTTGAAGCGGTATCGCGTTTGAAGCGGTATATTCACACCGGAAGCGGGCGGCGTGTAGCAACGCGTGTGCAGCGCGGCTGCCGCGCTGCTGCTGCGCTGTAGCTGTGCTGCCGAGTTGTAACTTTAGCGTGTGCTGCGCGTGTGCCGCGCGGGTGCTGCGCGTGTGCCGCGCTGCTGCTGCGCTGCAGCTGCGCTGCCGAGTTGTAACTTTAGCGTGTGCTGCGCGTGTGCCGCGCGGGTGCTGCGCTGCAGCTGAGAGGGTGCTGCGCGTGTGCCGCGCTGCTGCTGCGCTGCAGCTGCGCTGCCGAGTTGTAACTTTAGCGTGTGCTGCGCGTGTGCCGCGCTGCTGCTGCGCTGCCGAGTTGTAACTTTAGCGCCGCGCGAGCCCGCGCGGGCCCGCCTTCGAAACGCGTTCGATGTGTGTTTGAAGACTTTGAAGTGTAGTTTCAATGCTTTACAACTTGATCTACAATAACAATTAAACAAGATTCTTTAGAACAACAAAAATAGTTGTTACAACTCATCAAAATCGATGTAAACCTTAATAAGCTTGTTTGAGCACAATATTAACTTCAATAAACTCCATTACCTCAACCACACCAAAACACACAGCCGGTTCAACCACCCACATAATGACAACAGTGCCACAACCGGGTACCGAAGCGTGAACCACGGCAGAGCAGTCAAAGGGGCATTCGCACAGACACGTGTGATTGGTCGCGTGATGTTCAGTGGAGTGGCAAGGCTATGTTCTGTGAGGAGTAATTCAATTTGTAATCAATTAACGTCCGATTCTGAGGCGAATGTAACGCTCAAGAATTTGTGAGGAGATACTCTGCGTACCAATGAGTTTTTCGGCACTTAACTATGTATATCAACATCCTCCTAGCGTTATTCCCGGTTGTGCCCCTAAAGGAGCCCGGGGTCCGCTTTGATACCTAATCGCAAGATTTGGCATAGGCACTAGTTTTACGAAAGCGACTGCCATCTGACCTTCCAACCCAGAGGGAAAACTAGACCTTAGTGGGATTAGACCGGTTTCCTCACGATGTTTTCCTTCACCGAAAAGCTAATGGTAAATATTCCGTACATAAGTTCCGAAACACTCATTGGTATGAGCCGGGATTCGAACTAGCTATGTATATATGTTGCAGGGAAATGGTCAAAACAGAGATTTGATCAAATCTCTAAGGGATATGATCAAATCACGCAGGATGTTAAAATGGCCAATCCATTTTATCATTTACCTAATACAAATCAGTAATTTGATGAAATCTCTGAATCTGTTCAGTGAAATGACGAAATCGGACAAAAAAGGCAACTCGTTTTTTTCATTTCACTAGACTTGTTTAGTGATTTGATAAAATCCCTGAAACGCGTCAGTGAGTTGACGAAACTAACGCCATAAAGATTTTTCCGCTCTTTTATAAAAAAAATAAGCACGAAGACGGTACGGAGCGGCACGGAGCAGAGCTCCCGCCACCATCTTCTAACCTACCCGCCATCCGAGTTTAAGTCCCAGAACCGTTTAAATGACTAATGATTTAGGAGCCAATATCTCAGTCTGCGCGTGCGCTCCCCCGCGTTCGGACGCGTGAGTGTTCTCTAACGCACGGATATTGTACTAGCTAAAAACAATGGCACAGTGTAAAAAATGCAGGCAATATGTATCTGAGAAACAACTACATGACTTGATAAACTGTAAATATTGTGATGCCGTGTTTCACAAAAAATGTGCCGGAAAGAACGTGAAAAAAGATGTGTGTGAGAGTTGTGTGAGTTCTTCAGCTGAAAAAACTCCAAAAATTACAATGGAAAAGAATGCGACGGCCGAGAGCGTGCTAGAACAAGTAAACCGGAAAATGGATATCCTGTATAGCCTGCAGAATAAAATAGACAAGCTCACGGAAGACGTCAGCTTCTATTCGGAGCAGTATCAATGCTTGTTCGAATTTAAGGGCCAAGCTGAAAATAAAATTAAAGCGTTAGAAAACAAGAACGTGCACCTGGAATTGCGAAATAAGGCTTTGGAAGAAAGGATTGCAAAGCTGGAATACAAAGAAAAGGAAAAAAATGTTGAACTTTATGGAGTACAGTGGGCAAAGGAAAAAGATGTCTTAGAAACAGCGAAAAAAATAGCAGTAAAATTGGGGCTGAAGCCGAATGATATTTGTGAGGTAAAGAGGGTAGGTGAAGAAAAGCCGGCCGGCTTAGCGGGCGCGGACCGCCGCGCTGCCGCCGGTAGCGAAGAAGGATCCCCCCGCCCGCGGGCGCCCCGCCCGCGCTCGCTCGTCGTCTCCCTGAACACGCGAACTGCGCGTGATCAGTGGATGGCTAAGAGAAAGATGAAAATAACTAATGCGGACATCTATGGCGAAAGTGGTGATGCCACCAAAATTTACATCAACGAAGACCTCACAAAAAATATGAAGCAGCTCTTGTGGCGTGTTAAAAGCGAGCTTAAGCCTGATCCATTCAAATACGTATGGGTACAAGATAATAAAATTCTGCTTAGACGGGATGATCCAAACAACAAAAAAATAACTGTAATTCGCACAGATGAAGATTTAGCGAATATCAAAGCTGCAATCAAATGATAATTTCTCATTCACAGCCTGGCAGCAATTTGGGCTGTGTGAAATTGGTTATGCCTAAATATTCATTTTAAAATTCAACGACATACTTCAGTCAGTCCAATCTAATATTAAATACACTAAGTACATAAGCTCAAACTCATGGTGCAATAATATAAATGAAAATAGTTCCGATTTCATAGTAATCCATTTAAACATACGCTCATTACGAAAACATTATAATGAATTAATAACACTCCTGGAAGATTGTCAAGATAACTTCGACATGATTATACTATCGGAAATAAACATTAAATCAATTGAACTCCCATTGTTCCAACTAGATGGATATAACTCCTACGCCTTCACGAGAGAAGAGAGGAGAGGTGGCGGGTTACTTATCTTTGTGAAAAAAATGCACAACATTACGGCGATTAATATTACTTGTACGGCGTGCGAGATAATGCACGGACAGCTGACGCAGGGTCAAGGACGCGCGGACATTCATATTGTGGCCGTATATAGGCCACCAGACACAAATAGGTATACCTTCACAAGCGAGATGCAGCAACTACTGAATAACATACCGCCACAATGTGATGTTGTTGTTTTGGGCGATATGAACATCGATCTCATGGATTCCAATTTGGATAATTCTGCTACGCGATACCTTGATACTATGTGTGAGATGGGTCTACAGTGTACAATCACAGACTATACGCGTGAAGAAATACGTAACGGCATGGTGGTACGCTCTTGTTTAGATCATATATGGACCCGGGTAGCGGCACCTAGTGTTTCGTCCTTTTTGCTCACGTGTAAAATTTCAGATCATTACCTAGTTGGGGTGAGATATAATAGTAATATAAGTGTCAGAGATCAGTGCTACAACAAGTGTCAAAGTATGCGTTTGTGTAATAAAAGTGTTGAAAAGAAACTGGATGAGTATCCGTGGCACGAACTAATGGTATGTGACTGTCCATTGTTGCTTTATGAGAGGATTAAGCGTATTTTTGGCAATATTTATGACAGTTCTATGGTTAAAAATATAAAATCAAAAAAAAGGGTTTCTAAGCCCTGGATAACTGCTAAATTGAAATTAATGATAAGATACAGAGATAAGCTATTCCGTAGGTGGAAAAGTAAACCACTTGACATGAATATGCGTCTAGAGTATAATAGATACAGAAATAAAGTGAATAAATGCATAAATAATGCCAAAAATAAGTACAGGCGGGAGGAGATTTTACAATGTAAAAAAGACATGAAAAAAGTATGGAACAAGATTAATAGCTGGACGGGAAGGATGGGAGTCAGTTTGGATGATGTAATAAAAAAATACCTAGGAAAAAGGGAATCTTTAATCAATATTTGTAATACATTTTCAACTACTTTTATTCAAGAGATATTAAATATAAAACACGACTGCAACCACAAGTTTTTAAACAGAGCTGATTATGTAAATAAACCTCAATTATCAATAAGGTACCGGAAAGCCACTCATCTTGATATTATCAAAATAATAAATAACTTGAATATTGATAAATCACCTGGCCAGGATAGAATACGAGTACGTGACGTAAAATTTATTAAATCAAAATTAAGCCCCATTACCGCTCTGTTTATTAACTTGTGTATACAGAAGAGTGTATATCCACTTGAGTTAAAGACTGCTCTAATAAGACCAATCTACAAACAAGGCTCGCATATGGACTATGCAAATTATCGACCAATAGCAATACTGTCGGTAGTAAATAAAATAGTCGAAAAATTTATAGTTGAGCAAATAAGTGGTTTCCTAGAGAAAAATAATATATTAAATGATGCTCAACATGGGTTCCGGCGGGGCCGTAGCACGGCGACGGCACTAGCGCGGTTTGCTGACGACGTAAACAGCAGTCTTAACGACAGGCAGCAGGTGGTGGTGGTCTACATCGATTTCAAAAAAGCTTTTGATACGCTGGACCACCGCCAGCTGCTGTGTGCCATGGACGAATGTGGGGTTAGCGGCCCGGTCAATAAGTGGTTGCAGGCCTATTTGTCCGAGCGTACTCTGAGGACTGCTGTTTGAGGCGTTACGGGTGGTAGCGCGCAGATAACCTGTGGGGTACCAACCGGCTCCGTGTACGGTCCCGTGGGATACATCATGCATGTAAACAGTATGTGTAACGTGGTTAAGCACTGTAGGACCTATATGTATGCAGATGACACTTGCCTTGTCTACTCTAGTAAAGATATAAAAAATATAGAATATTGTATTCAAGAGGACCTTAACAATATCATTAAGTGGGCGCATGACAATGGTATCATAATTAATATTGCTAAAACCAAGTGTATGCACATTTACTCGCCCTACAGTAAGTGTATAACGGGAGAACCAAAGATTATAGGCCATGACTACGACTGCCTACATAATGGTGTCCCCTCCTCTTGTCACTGTGAGGGGGTTGAGGTGGTGGAGAGGTACAAGTACCTGGGCCTGACAATAGACTCCCGCTTCACTTGGAGCGCACACGTGGAGATGGTTTGTGATAAGCTCCGGGCGGTGCTTGTGAAGTTCCACCACCTTAAGTTTTTCACAGATAGAGCGACTTTATATACAGTTTACTATGCACTCACTGATTCGATACTTTCTTATGGACTAAGTACGTACGGTAGAACATTTAAAACCTATCTTGATAAAATTAAACACCTACAAATAAGGTTTATGAAAGCTCTAGTAGATAAAAAGACAAAACAAGCTTGTAAACTGGATTATAGTAACTTATTCGTCAAATGTAATATGTTGCCAGTCTCTGAGAAGGTGTCGTTCCAAATTGCATTAGAACAATTTAACTTGTGCGAGTTTAAGGTCCCTGTAACTAATACAATTTTGCGGAGAAAGCTGGCCAATGAGGCGTTAATTGTGCCTAGAGTAAGCAATTATTATGGTAAGAGAACCAGATCTTATCTCGTTCCTAAAATCTATAACAATATACCGTTAAATATTAGAAAAAGCGCCAGCAAGAATACCTTTAAGTCAAAGTTAAAAAAGCTTATGTTAAAACAAAGGGAAGATAAAATAAGTTTAATTACTTAGCTAAGAAAGTTTACGTAATAACATTTATATTGAACTTACATTTCTAACTTACACTACTACAATATCTAGTTAAGGTACTTAATTAATTTAAAACAGTAAAAAATGGGAGCTTATTTCTGCCAACAAACTGTTGTACAGTTTGGCGGAAGTAGAAAAGTAAACTTAAATATGTACTGTTTTTGTGAATAAACGCTTTATTTTTATTTATTTTTTTTTATTTTTTTTATTTATCTGCGAGTTAGTTTCGTCAATTCACTGACGCGTTTCAGGGATTTATCAAATCACTAAACAAATCTAGTGAAATGAAAAAACGAGTTGCCTTTTTTGTCCGATTTCGTCATTTCACTAAACAGACTCAGAGATTTGATCAATTGACTGATTTGTATCAGGTAAATGATAAAATGGATTCGCCATTTTAACATCCTGCGTGATTTGATCATATCCCTTAGGGATTTGTTCAAATCTCTGTTTTGGCCATTTCACTGCGACATATACATTATTAAATATCCCATAGGATATATACAGTTAGCTTTTCGGTGAAGGAACACATCGTGAGGAAACCGGTCTAATCACAATAAGGCCTAGTTGCCCTCTGGGTTGGAAAGCCAGATGGCAGTCCCTTTGCTCGCGTTACTCGGACCCTGGGCTCGTTTAGGGGCACAACCAGGAATAACGGTAGGCGTATGACGCTACTCGTACGCTTCGCCACTCTAGGACCATCTCGCGAATTTTTAATTAAAAAATCATATCGTCATAACGAATGATTCTTTCAGGATATCAAACTATGAAATTTTAGATATCTATGTAAACTACCTGGTTTGTATCGTAGCTCCATTCAAACTTTCACCCCCTTCCCTTAGAAACGATATGATATAAATATCCCCTAATGATTTCGGGGTAAAAACTATCCTCGACTCAAACTCTCTCAGTTCAGATCACATATTTTTTCAGATTGATTTAGAGGCGCCTTTAATAGCCTCAACTTATTAAAAACGATCATCTGGCGTAGCTACTCCTCTTAACACATTCATTGCCCAGAAACGCTACGCGCTACGCTCGTAGCCGATCCCGTGGTTTTCCTCGTATATAGCGGAAAGCGACTACGGCGGTCTGACGCATACGTGTCGTCATGGGCTCTGACGCCCTGGGCGCTGACCACGGGATCAGCTACGAGCGTAGCGCGTAGCGATTCTCGGCAGTGATGTAGTAATGTCCTTTTCAACACATTTGCTCGTGACGGGTATTAAACACGCGTGTTTTATAACTTATAACATTACGATACTAGTGTGTTATGGTTATATTAAGTATAACCTAAATATACCGATTATGTCACGTTGGCACCTTGCAGCAAGATGTATGCATGAACACCGTTCATTCTTAAATGAACCGGGTTGTAGAGAATGTACAGCTTTTTTTTAATTCTCGGCAAATAGATTCTTACTTGACTAAACAAATCCTTTTTGTTAATTAATTGACTATTTCTTTTTGTATATGATATAGAAACGTTTAATTTAGTAAAACTATTCACTTTTGATAACATTTTACATGAATTAATAAAGATAACATTTTAAAACGAAAATATTTATTTTATCATGTATTGGCTGTTTAGAGATTTCATCCAAGTCTGGCTTATCACATGCGCGCGCACTGCACAAACTTCACGAAAGAAAACTGTTGCGCACCATTATAGGTTATTTCACAAATATTTGTAAACATTGTTAATGTGTGTTTGGTTATTATCAAAAATGTTGTCTCGTGGTGACTAGAAAAGTGATAAATAGAATGGACGCCACTGGAAATTCTTGGCGATGTGCAATTGTGAGTAAAAATCTTTTGTCGTCATTAAGTAAAGAAAATAACTTGGCAGGCCTATAATATTTCATCTTATGAAAATGATTTTTTCCGTGACGACGACGCGTGAGCTTTGATCATTACATCCTCTGCTTTCTTATCACACGTCATGAACAATTACGCCTCTGATGTAATTATCAACATACCTCACTTGTATCACAATGTACTATTGTAGCGAAGAGCGCCCATAGCACTCTGAAGCTTAAGGCGCCGTAGGTTCAGCGAAGTTAAGCGAACAGTGTTTTTGAAACAATATAATGCGTCTGTTTATAATAATATGGTTTAAAAAAAATACGAATAGTAATCTTGAGGCTTTTCTGCAGGGAAATCAGTGTTTAGAAACATGATTAAGCATTTTTCGCTCGATAGAAAAAAATCACGAACATAGGTCTAAAAGGGTCTAAAATACACTCAAAATATTTGTTACAAATTACGAACAACTAAAAATATTAAAATGGCTTCTAAAAATCGGCAATATCATGTTTGAGGGAAATCAGTGTTTACTTTTTTATTTATTTAAACGGCCAAAAAATTATCATTTAAAAACATTTCCGCGCTTCCGAGCACGCACTTCCATCTCGCTCACGCTTATGCTCAGTGAGAGGGAGAGAAGACCATGAACCTACGGCGCCTTAAAGCGTCGTGATTGGCGCTGGGTAGATAGAGATAGATTCACGCCTTTTTCCCAAAGGGGTATATAGGGTAAATGTGAATATAAAAGATCGACAAAATGTGCTATCACAGTGATAGTCCATCGACCACAACTCAATTCAATCCTTTAGTCGATTTTTACGACACTCATGGGAAGAAAGGGGGTGGTGAAATTCTAACCCAGGATAGGTGCAAAAATATATATCCATACAGAAAGGGCTTGCAACTTTGTGTTATGCCAAAAAAATCCAACTATTTCATTAGCTTCGCTCAGTTTAGACTGACGTAAATGTACGAACAGGTGTAATTTTTTTGCATAACACAAAGTTGGTCCCATAGTAAAAGTTGTTCAGAATCATGGATAGATTCACATTTTGCTATTTTGTATCACTAATTATGTAACACCCTGTAATATTAGTATGGAGCGCCCTGGATTGACATTAAGTACCTACAGTTCTCTAAATGCATGAATCTGTCAGTAGCCATGAATCGCATATCAGCCGGGTGTTATCGCGGGTAATGCCGCGGCTGATCGCTGACGGCTGTAATCTGCGCTCAAATTAGCCACATTGTTGTTAGGGGCGGACGCGTGGGCCACACACTCAGCAATTCCAAGTATTTTGTATGGAGAAGTTTATGAAAACTGTGATTTTCTTACATTGAATTTCGTTGATTATTCAGCAATGTCATATTCAAACCAAACAAATTTTGGTAGGAATAAGTATAGAAAAATACCTTAACACTTAAAAATTATTCCCATCATTAAATTATAGGTAATTGAAACACTTGAAACGACAGCACCTGAAAAGGGGGGGTTTTCAAGCTTTAATTTGAAACACTAAATAAAAAATGAAAATATATTTAAAACCTTTGTTACATAGTCAAATTTTGAAATTAAAAAAATATTTGGAAGTTGCAATAGAAACGAATAAATGAAGTACAAAATAATATCTGAGAACAAAACACCAATTTAAGTTATTTTTTGTAAGGACCTAATGTTTACTTCTGTTGATGATCTGGTATAAAGATCGCGGGAGGTAGTTAACAATCATTGTGGCCATGAACGTAGAATAATCTGGACAGGCTATGGTAACGTGCGAGCGAGCTGGTAGCATACAAATCTCGATAAGTGTGACAGAAAGGGAAATATCATTCATTGTCCTTGTCATAGTTCCACTTTTTTTTGTTGGGCACAACTGATTTGGTATGAAGTTGTGCCCAACAAACCATTACCCGTCCAAATTTAGTAGGTTGTTAATGGCAAGTCATTAGCCATTTTAGGACCAGTTCTTAATTTAGCTGCATAAGAGCTTTTCCGTCCCTCACTGTGATAACATGTACAGCCCGTCCATAGTATTCTAGGTTCATGATTGGGGCGCTTATGGGGGAGGCCTAGGCTACACGGGCATAGGTTCAGCAATGAACGTCTTTCGTCTAATAATACCAATCACAACAAAGTCTAGTTTTCCTCTGGGTGTGCCCTTTTTCTCTAGCCTACGCCAAATCTAAGGATTAGGTGTAGGTCCTTTAGGTTACAACCGTGAATAACCGGCCAAGTTGGAGTCAGACTCGCGCATGAAGGTTTCCGTACCATTTATAAAAAAGGCAAGAAAAACACGTTTGTGGTATGGCAGCGTTGTTTTTAGGACCTATTTGTTAGCGGCTTATTTATAGCGGCAACAGACATACATAATCTGTGAAAATCTCAACTGTCTTATCTATTACGGTTCATGAGATACAGCCTGGTGACAGACGGACAGACGGACGGACACGGAAAGCGGAGTCTTAGTAATAGGGTCCCGTTTATAAGGTTTACCCTTTGGGTACGGAACCCTAAAAATGGCGAATTTGACGCCCGTAAAAGTCCCGTTGATTAGTATTTCCTCGCTAGTTAAGTGGCCCAACAACACCGCTATAGTTCGCTAAGACAATGACGTGGTTTAGCAGCCGTCAGCGGCACTGATTGGGACACACGCAAACACAAACTCTAACGATATTAGTAACGACGTAATGACTTCCTGATGTATGTCATGTTTGAGAAAACGTTATTAAATGCCGAGTAAAATAGTACATTACGTACCTAGGGCGGTAAAATCGTGAATGCCCCAGTTCGCAGATGTTTGTGGCCATAAATATGCGCCCTGGAGCTTTACGAATTACCGCCCGTGGTGAGTACAAAATTTTACGTCTTCGCCTGGCCACAATGCGAGTTTTCCCGTATGCGCAGCGTGCAGTAAAACTCGCATTATGACCAGGTGTGACGTAAATTAATTTATTTCAACTACAGACAATTATTTACAACACTTTTATGGCCATACGGTTAATGGTCATCCGGTGAGCTGTCAAATATTCTAAACACAAAGTGAGAAAAGTATTATCGCTCGGACAAAGTTGGTCCCCTGGCAAAACTTGTTCACAATCATCAATGGGTTTTTACTGATTCGCACGAAGCACTGCTTCCAGTTTTCCCGCGAGGACAGCCAAAGAGTGGAACTCGCTTCCGGCAAACCTTTTCCCAGTTACATAGCTTGGATCATTTCAAGACGAGATTGAATAGGCACTATCTAGGTATGCATGTAACGACCTCATCGTCACTTACCATCAGGCGAGATAGTGGTCAAATCAAACCTATGCGTAATAAAAAATTGAAATACTTATTGTAGCTTGCGTTTAAAGTTCACCTATGACATGCGAAAAAAACTATATAATTAACTAACGTGCTCACAAAATTTAGAGATATTCAGTTTAGAAATGCGATCTGTAGAGGAGAATAGCGGGAAAGCGGGTCATCCGGACATACAAACGACTTTCAGCTGCTGTAGCATAGAACTTCGTTCGCTTTGCTCGCTCGTTCGATTAAAGTCCGGTTTTATAAAGATGCGTAACACCAAATGTCAGGTAAAATTTAAGTAACTCGATAAATTTATTGGACAAAATAAGGGCTAACGGAATTTTATGAAACCAATTAGACAACTAGATACCTACTCAATTACAGGTAAATTACTTTCGAGACGTTTTTGCATTTATAGGTAGTAGTGTTTGTATATTTACAACACGTACTACGTTGACGTACCCAGTATGTGTGTGTATGTTTGTGTGACTATCCTAAATCGCGATAAGACTTCGATTGGCATAAGTTTGCATTTGTACATTAGTATGAAAAGTATATATTTTAACAGGTATTTAACCCCCGACGCAAAAAGAGGGGTGTTATAAGTTTAACGTGTCTGTCTGTGTATATGTATGTGGTAGCGTAGCTCCCTAATGGATTTGAATATGGTTTTTTTTGTGTCATATAATTTTATTCCGAGTGTTCTTAGCCATCATGAAAATCTGTTCAGCTGTTTTTGAGATATTGGACTTTGAAATGAAAATGTCGGGGGTGTAAGTTGTAGTTATTATCTTAACTAATATGAGAAGTCTTTGAGGTCGTAGTTTAGTTAACTATAAAGTTTTTAAGGTTGTATATAGGGGGTAATCTCCGGAACCACAAATACGATTGTATTTTTTTTATTTGTTACAGGACGGAGTTACTAGATGCAAATAAGTTATATTTTGTCCCCCGCGTTTGCCTGAGTTAGCCGCTAGTGTACGATAAAGTCGATAAAATTTTAACGTCACTCTGGACGGAAAGTGAGATTTACCGCCCACGGGTGCAGCGGCAAATCTCACCTCACACCCAGGAGAAGACGTAAAATTGTGTACGCACCACGGGCGGTAATCGGTAAAGCCCCATATCGTATATTTATGGCCCTCACCATCGGGCCACAAACACCTGCGATCTGAGGAAGGCACGACTTCACCGCCCTAGGTACGTAATGTACTATTACATACGTAAAAACATTGAAATGCGATAACAATCTGAAACACCGAACATAAATATACCTCTTATAGCTTACAGGTAATTAAAAATATTAACCCATATCGATAACTTCGTCTCGCTGCATGACATCTAATTAAAAACTTACCAATGTAAGGTAACAATGTTGCAAACTGAAACTGCTTCGCTTAAACATGCATCCATTACTGCTCGAACACTGAACGTTTCTGATAAACTTCTATTGGAAAGAGCATTGTATTTGTAACATATCGATATGTCGGTTCAAATTTTAAGTAAATGTTATAAATGCAAACATAGAAAATAATTGTTTTAAAAAATAACTTATTAGACATTCCAATTAATTAACCAAAAACATTTTGTGGCCATTCATTAATTAACATTGGTAAACATTATACAATCCCCAAATACGAACTTTTAAATAAAATTGTATTGGTAATTTTAACATGACTCATCAAAGTTTAAATTTAAATTCAAATATCTTCCTGTTTTAATTTTTTTTTCATTACTAACATATTGTAGTCCCGGTAGTCCGTTCGATTGTCTTTTTATACAATACAAGTTAGAAAGGGAAACCTGTAATTGGCCGTACTACTGTATTACTTAGCATAAGTTATATACTATATATATCGCTGTTGGTTTTCTAAATAAATAAAATAAAAAAACAAACGTTTTTAAATGATTTCAATAAAATAAGTACTTACCTACTTTTATCAATATTTAACTTAACAATCAAAAATATACTTATAGGTATTCTTAGTTATCAAGGTACATAATGCAATATTACAGCTAAAATTGGATTGGAATATTTTATAGAGTTAATCGCAAATTGGTTCATGATTGAATAACTTCGATGAATACAAATAGCTCAAGAATTCCACAAACTTGTACAATATAAGACTACTTAAGTCGTGTATTTACACCATTCCTAAACGACCTAAATCCTGACGTTTTTGCTTTATAAGCAGACCCCTCAAATTCACAAAAACACTTATCTAAAGTCTAATAAATCCGCAAAGATAACCATCGCGGAATAAAACAGATTTGCGTGCATACTGACCGTAGCTAACCAAAAAAGCCTGTTTATCTATTCAACAAAAGCTTTTCAACGGTCTCTTGAATCTAGGTTCTTATAAACAGGATATGCGAAGCAGTGTTTCATTTAACATATTTAGTCAATGCAATGACAAATAATTTCAGTGCAAAATCCGCATCTGCGGATGTGAGCCTCGTAATATCGGCATCCACAATATCCCTGTTTCTGACTACGCTGGATCCACAATCGCCTGGTTACGGTGTCTAATTACCCAAACGTATTTTTTTTTGTCAGATGAATCAGAAGGGCTATGTCCCTTCACCCACACGTACAGGCTGTTATCATCCTCCTACCGTTATTCCCGGTCGTGCTTTATTCCTATAAAGAGGTCTGTAATCTTCGTAAATTGCCCTCACACAAGTGTGATTAAAGCTGTAATGTTGGCACTACGCGGTCATTAAAATAGCCAGCTGCATTTAAAAGTACTTGGTTGTTTAACTACGTTTATCTTTTTCTGAATTTTATGGTGTGCCTATTAAACTCAAGGGAATGAAATACCGGACAAGTAAGAGTCGTTTTAATACAAAAAGTTTTTTTTGTTATAATCTCGATCGATTACCTACCTGTTTTCGCATGAAAGGCTGTGCGAAAACAGACTCTTCAAGAGAATTTCTCCTTAGCATCGGCTAATGCTTGTGAATTTTAAGATGATTGTTACACAATGCCGCAAAAAAAATACACAGGGAAGACCCTAACCTAGCCCATACAAGAATAATACCATACAAGAATATAATTTTGGATTTAGTCGGAGAGAAGAGATCCTTGCTAAGGACGATTGAAAATAGAAGAGGAAATATGTTGGGGCACCTGTTACGACATGACATTTACATAAAAACTATAATCGAAGGGAAAATAGAGGGAAGAAGAGGCAGAGGAAGGCCGCGACGTGCTTTTATGGACCAGGTCAAGGAGAACTTGCTTTGAGCTCCTGGTACGACACTACATTGACCGTAGTGTCGTACCAGGAGCTCAAAGCAGTGGCAGAGCGTAGAGCTGAATGGCGATTACTCCACCGACAAGAGCCGAGCTCTTAAGTTGAAGAAGAAGAAGACCTACTTGTTATCCCGGAAATCACCTCCGAATGGGACAAAATTGTGGTGGACGTTAATAATATGAAAGTTTATCCGGACAGAGTCACAGGCAAAAGCTATTATTCTTAGAAGAAGTACTTCCTTTATATCATTACCATTCCTCAGCGCTCGAGTCATTTAAAACTTTCGACAAAACGGGGCTGTTTGCTTTCAATCCTCTACCGAATGCGTTCGTTACTCAGGTTAGCAAGCTTTATAATTAAGCCAATAAAAAGCTTTTACGCTAATTGACTTACGGTCCTAAAGCACACAACAGCCACATAAGGCTAAGCAGGGTGAGGGGTTCAAAGCTCTTGCAAAAATATATTTGTGTGAATATGTAAGCGGATGCCGAGGAGTATTCTGTATATGCCTATAAAAATATTCAACCATTTACCAGGGGACATAAAAATCTTTGACTTTCCTGAATTCAAGACAATATTGCACAATTACCGAACACTTTGAACCAAAATAGACGTTATTATGTATGCATGCAATGCAAACTAGCTTCTGCCCGCGAATGCGTCCGCGTGGACCTCTTTATATCGTAGCTCCCGGGATGAAAAGTACCTATCAAGTCCTTCCCCGAGATTAATCTAAACACGAAATTATATCTTTATCAGTTTAAGCGTGAAAAGGTAACAGACAGACAGAGTTACTGTTGTTAGTTTTGCTTTTATAATATTGTACAGGTTCGAATCTGTACCAAAAAATAACAATTGATCCACACACTGTGACTGCCACGACCGCGTCCAAGAGTATGACAATAATGACATCCCTCCCAGCACCCTTGCCACGTCATCTCCACCAGCCGTAGTGCATATTTACAAATATTATAGCATGGATATGGATCATTATGGATAGATTAATCTATTCTGCAGAACACACATGTTAGGAAAGGAATCTCGCATAAAAACCTGCGCACACGGCGACACGTAAACTGTCGCCCGTCATGTGACGCGGCCGTCGACCCGGCCAGGTGCGAGTCACGGCATTCGCTGTTACCGGCTAGAGATCTATTTTTATTCGTCGCTTCGTGTTCCAATACCAGTTCCCACTTAATCCACTTTAACTTCCATGGACAGTTTAACCTAATAGTTGATAGTGACGACACTACCATTGACAGCGGTTACCATCTAGGGATCTATTTTTGAGCGTCGCTTAATAATGCCACTGATCTTCTTCACTTCAATGATCACCAGTTAAACTGTGACCGTGTTAAGCTAGCAATGTACAAGTTGCAGAACGTTCTCAAAAAGGTGAGAATATTCTGAGAACTTTCACGAGAACTTAAGGCAAGTTTCCGTTAAGAAGTTCTCTGAAGGCAACACACAGTTTTGTAAGGATAATGTTGTAAAATGACTGCAAATGTTCCACATAGACAGATTCGCAATTTAGGAAATTTCTTGTGGGTGCATTGCTATGCGAAGCTCAGGGTGCTAGGTTCAAATCCTCTAATTTTTCTGATGAATATTTTTCCTCCATCTTGGATGTTCTCCGGGTATTTCAATTTGTATAAGTGTGTATCACTTTGAAATCAAGAAATCGAGTATGTGAAAATTTTAAATTAACGTTAATGCCATTTGTTTAAAATTGACAGGACTATGTAATGAACTTGCACAATCATCTCGATTAGGTTGTAAAGGGGTATATCATCGTATATAACCTGTGACACGGGGCTAATAGCTGCGTTTTGCTGGTACGAGTATGATATGCGCCACTTATCACGCCTAAATTATTGGAAATGTATACACATAAAGGCATCCAATATTAAATTAACCTTGTGGCATCGAAAACCAGAATATACAACTTCCTATATGTGGTTATTTCCCAGAACACCAGAACAGATATTTGATACAGATTAGTTTATTATATTAGCAAAATCGTTATAAAACCTTACTCAAAACCAGTTACATCCATACAAGATTCGCAAACGGTAACAGGACGATCATGGTGTTATAAATCCATATTAATGTTATAACCGTATCTCAGTGTCATATTAATGTTACCTCCTGTTTAAACCGTTAATGAGGCACGGAATGTTATCTCGCTCATATTTTCCAACAGCCTTAAGCTGGTTTTCCACCGGAGGGGCGAGAGTGGCGCTCGCGCGGTGGAAATAGGTGGTAAGTCCCATACGATTTCAATTCTCGCTTCGTTTCGTCTCGTCTCACCACTCCGGTGGAAAACCAGCTTGAGCTTGACCGAGGAAGTACCTCCGAGTTACAGAAGACGGCAGTCGTCTCTGGTGGTGACTAAGGTTCGCCGCACACGGGGGCTACTGGCCAAACGCCGCCACTGGCATATTTCCTGTAGTTTTCATACATTTTATATGGATTCGCCGCACACGATTGTGCCGGTGGCCGCCACACGCTACAAATCGTCGCTACTACGTGGTGTGCGGCGACCCTAATGCCGCCAGAGCCAGAGGCGTCTTTACCTATGGTGCAGGGTGTGCGTTGCACACGGGTGCAGCGGTCCTAGGGGGCGCCGAGCGCCGCCCGCTACCATTCCGTTTTGACCGCGCGCTTACAAGGGGGCGCTAGAGTAATATTTGCACAAGGGCGCTACATAGACTAGAGACGCCCGGAGGGTTTTTTTTGCACAACGTTAATATTCAAGTTTTCACTTCTTCCGGAACTCCCGGAGTACAACCCGCTTTTTTATAATTTCATGAGATATTTTATTTCCGTTCTTTTGTTATTATTATGTGTTGTGTGTCACTTACCGTGTTCTCACTGAATGGAACCAACGGAAAACCAGCGCTGGCTGCAAAGTTGGGCCCATTCGTGACACGGCACAGATTCACTTTTTCTTTTGTATTTTTTTTCTAATACTGTGCGGTGACGCGAATAAATGTTTGATTCTGATTAGGCAGGCCTTGTTTCATTGTCATCGTTATGGATTAAAAAAAAAACCGAACAATGCATACGTGGACATTGCATCCCACAATTTGTAGCCGTGGTACAATCTGCCCCGGCCATTCATGGCTGTTTACTGATAAACCCGCGTTTCGGAGGCTGGACTCCAGCCAGATAGCGTAATAAAGAGTGAATTAAAAAGGTAATTATCCGTGATGAAGTTCGTTCACTATACAGTAACAAGGTATCCTCGTAGTGATGAGGTTTCGGAAGTTATGTTCGAAAGAATCACTGGATTTGCCAACAGCTTTTCGGTAAAGGATAATATCGTGAGGTAACCTGCACTGCGAAGTCATTCAAATGTGTGCAAGTCCTTAAGACCACAGCCCATTTCCTCTATTACATGAGACGACGGTAACCAACAGTCACCGTCAATGTGGCACTCTTTGGGGGAGGTCTTTGTGCCATCATCATAATTATGATTACCTACTAGTAATAATAATTATGATGTTAAAGTGATCAAAGCTACGAATGCGAAGACATCCCCATTCCAAGTTAACTCAGTTCGGGTAGCAGGGTGGTTCCGCAACACTTCGGGAGCTCTAATACTGCGATCCATCATTGCCTCTTAGACACTGCGACTACTAGTCATTGCTCTGAATATTAGCGATGTTTAGTTATGTTGCAATTTTTTTCGGAATGTTACATATTAGCATCTACGGCAGGGGTTTTCAAAGTGCTAGGGCGGCGCGATCTAATTTTAAGGGGGGCACGAAGCCTCGGGAAATCTCGCATCGCCGATCCTTGGGATTAGGTACTCAGCTGACCCTAGACTCCTAAGAGCCGTGGCGCTAACGGCAACGCTAGGAAGATGACGATGATTTGGCTAGCTAACCCATTCACTTCCGTTTCCTTGCATCGAAGCGAAGGGGGGCGTGGGAACTTCATTTTAGGCAGCAGGGGGGCGTGCTTAAAACAAGTTTGGTAACCTCTGATCTACGGCGATATCTGAAATTCATCCCCTAAAAGCGTTATTAAGGATTTTCATATTTCAAATTGTACAGTGCTTTGGTTCCTTAATATATAAATAAAGAATTATTCGGTTCGGAATTCGGCGGTTTTAGTGTAAACAAACAAATGGACAGTTTTTCGCATTTATAATATTAGTAAGAATAAGCAGAAAGAACATTGTCTCTCGAAAAGCCAACCCATTTTCTCGTCAGGTACATATTCAACATAAAGTTTCATAATGCGCGTCACGTTATTAAGAATCATAGCTTTATTTTCTTAAAGTTTCACGCTCCTGAAAAATAATAAATTACACTCCTGGACTGATAGTAGAACTGTTTGAAATAGTACGCCAGAATATGTTGGTACTTCAAAATGAAAAAAAAAATCCTTTTCATCCAATCCATCTTGCATATATATCCTATTTTTTTCTCTGTTAGGCGAAAAAACACAGGCAAGTTAAGGAAACATACAAAAATAAATCTCGAAGTCATTATAGAGTGGAGAGATTAGAAAACTATGGTCTGACATGATCATATTTTTGTAACCGCCTCCTACCACTGCCTATTCCTTACACGAAACCCTTTAATAACACGAGGTTACAATGAAATACCCCACTTTCTTACCATCAAATTTTTTTTTTTTTTTTTTTATTTATTTAGGAAACAAACGGTTGTTAACAGAATCATGTTAGCTTATGAGATATACGATTGAACCTATAGTTCCATTAAGTATAGGTACAGACAAAAAGTATTACAAGTGTCGAAAAAGAGTGGGTAAGACCATGCAAGTCTATTTCGCAGAATGATGTAAGTTGTGTATGTAAGTAAGTTGTTGTTATGTAAGTTGTTAAAAAGAGCAAAATGTAAACCAAAACTCAGTCCGTAAACCATTTCACAATGAAATGCTCGACAAATGTATACGAGAACGATATTTCCAATTGAATTCCACCTTCGAGCCACAATACTATCTTTCAGCTGCGCCTTGCCTGGCGACGGGCCAACAGCATTATACACATGAGCGGGCACGTCGACGGCAAAAATATGTACACACACATCGCCATATCACAAAGGAGTAAGGTGCATAAGTGTACATTTCTTTTTGAAGCATATCCTTATAAGGATATTAAGAGGAAGTTTCGGTTTCAAAAAACCACTTGAAAGTCTAGGGAATACTTATGCAGAAAAGTTTACATACATAACCTTCATAGATTCACGCCTTTATTCCCAAAAGGGGTAGGCAGAGCACATGAAACTTATGTTCCAGTGCCACTTTTAGGATAAATGTGGCTATAAAAGAGCGACCAAATGCGATATCACATTTTGTGACAAGCTTTGCCCATCGCCCACAACACACTCCAGCTTTGCTCCCTTAGTCGACTTTTACGGCACCCACGGGAAGAAAGAGGGTGGTGAAATTCTAACCCGACACCACACGGGGACAGAACAGTTTACAATAAATTAAGTCTATACCATCCATACTTATATTTTAAAGCAGTGAAGTTTATGAGTTTGTAGCGTTATAACGTACTAGCTTCTGCCCGCGACTCCGTCCGCCTGGAACTCGTTTATATCGCAGCTCCGTACAAAATTTTACCCCCCCATTTCACCCCGTTAGGGAATGATTTCGGGGATAAAAACTATCTTATATCACTCTCCATCCCTTCAACTATCTCAACTTAAAAAATCACGTCAATTCGTCGCTCCGTTTTGCCGTGAAAGACGGACACTCTCCCATTTATAATAGCGTTATAAGGTATGTATTCCTTGGAATCATCAGTCACCTTAGACCAGCTGGTCAGGACAGGACTTCCCAGGAGGCAGCTTGACCCACCCCTTATAAGGTTGTATGTAGGGAGAAATATAATTCGTGGGTTTTTCTCTCACTTCGAAGTGGGGTTTATTAGAGAAGAGACGAAACTCCACTTCTTAAATAAAAGTTATTAATAACACCACTTATTAAATAATAGTGTCAATCAAGCAAATAATTGAGTTTCACACATTAGTCCCAACTAATTTCACAGTAAAGTAGAATTAAGCCCAAGTTTATATTTTATAGGAGGGTTAGAATTTAAACAAGTAGGTAGGTACATTGCATAATTACGAAGTGTATTTCCATACGGTACCATCCTAATTGTATTGTACATCAATCTTCAATTGAACCGGCCATTTCAAGAACAAAAAACCTATTACTAACAATGCACGTAAAAATTTCATTAATCATACAGCAAATACTTAATTAGCATATTATCTGCCGGTCATTACTGTCAGCTTTCAATGGCTATCGTTCCGTTCCTCTCCCTCTTACGGTCGGCGCGTAGGAGTGAAAGAGAAAGTGAGATGCGCGTGCGCCGGCACTGTTAGATAGTGGTGGGAGTCAGGAGTGGGAGCGGAGTTTGCGTGATTTGTTTCTATTGTTTTGATTGGATTACTGTTAAGTTGGTTTAAGTGTGTCAACAGTCTTATTAGCTTTAAATTAAAGACCGATTTAGATTAAATCTTTTAGGCCTACGCGTAAGCTTACAGTGTAAGTGGGCTGTAAGTGGGTTACTTTGAGAGCTATTATCGATGAGGCATTTGAAAGTTGATACTACTTACGATGACTTTTGTTATAAACAGAAGCTACTACGTGCAATATGTCTAACAAATTATAAAAAAGATCAGACCTGATTGTGGAATGTTTTTTTTCAAGTTGCGCTAAATTAACAAAACAATCCATTTGAAAAAAAACTATTATACAAATAATGTAATGAACCCGGAGACTCTGTACCGGCCAATCTGTTCTAAAGTATTTGTATGTTAGGCTAAACTATGTTTTTCATGTTATTTAATAATTGTGTTTGTAAATTTTCGGCACTTATCTATGGAATATAATTTGATATTTACCGTTAGCTTTCCGGTAAAGGAAAAACATTGTGACAAAACGCTCACATCTGCAGAGAAATTGGAAGGTGTATGTGAAGTCACCAACCCGCACTGGGCTAGAGTTCCTTTTCATCCATAAGAGCCTGTGCCTAGCCGAGGGACGTATATGGGCTGTATTTTCTTCTAGTGAGTTCACTTCCTCAATCGCTCATCACTCGCACCACACAAAGTGCACCGTTACTCGCAATTCGACTGGTTTGTTTGTAAGCGGGTCGCGCGCTGAACCACTGACCAGAACGGTGTCGCTGATGCCTTTCGATCGACGTGGTAATAAAGATGAGATAATTTGTCAATTTTGTTAGATTTAAGAACTATGTGTGGTACATAATCTAAATTACCTGTAATTTTTTATAAAAAATTAAGTTACATTGAAATTTAGTCCTCTAATTCGCATTGTCCAGCCGGCTAAACATACCCGTTGACCGACTTAAAAATATTTTCCCCATACGATTTTAGTTTGGGCTATCTATGTATATTCAGCACCACCGAGACAACAACGGACCTTTGCATTTTTTGCGAAAAGGGTTAAATAAACATTTCAAAATTATGTTACATGAATAAATAATTTATACTTCAACTATATGTATTTGAAGTAGGTTAAGTAATATCATTGTAATTCGTTTCTTTTCGGCAAAAAAATACCAACTCTTCAGTCTGTTTCGGCGTGACCGAACAGTGATCTTCTCTTTCAGTAACGCTGGTAGAATTTTCACTTGTAAAAGTGCCATTGCAGCTTGCGGATTAAAATTCATATACTTATTTATTTAATAGACCATGAATAGAAACCTCCAAGATCATGTGGTATTGTCAGTGTTAGAGCACGTAGTAAACTAGTCGCAGCTATTTAGTCGCAACCGTTCATATCTTACGGTAACGGTTATTAACTCCAGACGGGCCGTGCGTTTGTTTCGAACTAACAGATTATAAAAATAAAAAAGTACTTTTGTATATAAGCATGACATTTATCGAAATCCCAATGCTATTTATGCCCACTTCAGTACTAGTGACGGATATAAACCGTCCTTCTCTCTGTCTACTCTGTCTGGTATTGCGCCATAAACCACAGCTGTGTCGACCCTTGAGAGGGTCCCATTCACGGTCCAGACAAATCTGTCACGACATATTCATACTGATTACTAACAAGATTTTGCCCGCGACTTCGTCCGAGTAAACTCGTTAATCGCCCTACGCCTTTTACAGCCTTCCAGTATAAAAAGTATGTCTATGAACCTATGTTTACTCCAAGCAAGCTACGGTAATAATAATATCACGATCAAGCGAGATGGTAGTATACAAATCGCAATAAATTGGCAGAAAGAGATTCTTTGTCCTTGTCATAGTTCCACTTTTTTAGTATGAAGTTTCGGCAGATAACCCATTAATCACCCAAGTAAGTTGTTTATGGTAAATCCTCAGCCATTTTAAGACCAGTCCTTACGTCCCTTATGAATGATGGCAACCGTATAGCTCATCTGTACAAATCTATACTCTAAAGTACAATTTACACATGCAATTTTCATTACATTGCGGTTTACCGAGTTATTTTATACAGCGTTTTATCTATCAAAGGTTCTAGAGAGACACAGATAGACATGTTACAGTGAAACTCAGCTAATGCGTATACCATTATTTAGCAAGGCTAAAGGAGAAGAAAGCATTAGTAGTCTTATAAATCTCAGGGTATTCAGCTCGTTGGTTCGGGTTGCCCTAATCAGGTTTTACAGCTTCTGCTATTTCATTCGAGTTATTTACAAGTTTTCTAGACAGAATTGTATCTTTTAGAGAGTAGATAAAAATTCTAGAGGGCGCCACATAGTTTTGGCTAGAGTAGCCTCCAGGCAACTATGAAGGAAATAGCAGCACCAGTATGCCTTCAAGAGTTTGATAAAGGAAAATGCAGAAAATTAAATAGACAGCAAGCTATATTGTCTCAGAAATACTTAATTTTAACAGGGGTCTTGCCCTCCTCTTAGGGTGCTATCTTAAGTTTATGTTACGCTAGATCACGCAATATTTGTCATTACAATTCACTTGGGTCAATGAAGAACATACAGGGCCTACAAATGGGTAAGTAATGGAGCGCATTCACCTTTTTAACGTCCGGTCAGGTCTACGAGGAGTCCAATACACCAAGAACACATCCAACACTAGCAGAGGAGCTGATAGTGCAGTTGCGATGATGCGCCCTTGTTGTCTAGCCGCTCAAGCGACCCACAGCAGCGTTTATCTCAGCCAGCATGACGAGACGATGACAAATTTGTAATCCAAGCCTCAGGCATCTAGAAGTAGGCAGAAAGCTCACGCCCACACAAACAGGCACAGAAAGGAGGCGCAGGTGTGCACGAACATCGAAGCAGACGCACAGGCAACCAGCAAACCCGCAGTCTCCACAAACACCGGCGCAATGCCGGTTTGTAGTCAAGCGTTTCAATACAACAATTGCCTAGAAGTTATGTTTGACATCGCTCATTTTAGAGCATTGGAAAAAATAGCTGTCACCACATTTTCATATTTCTCAAGATTCCCTGCCCCACAGAGAGATTTACATGGGTTTTTATTTTTAACGGCGCTTGGCCAAAGCGAGGGACTCAAAATCTGAACAAACTGGCGTGCTCAATCCATGGCGGTCCGATTCTGAATGAGGGAACGATCCCATGTATCGCTCAGCAGTGAACGACCACAGACAAACAAGTCCGTCGGTTTCATTCGCGAATGGGGACTTCAAGAGAATGCAAACAATTCAACAAAACCTAAAACTTCCCTTTGAAACCTTTAAAACACTCTTATGTTAATTTCTGTAATTCTTAAGTAGTTATCCAGCTTTTAACAAAATAATTAAATTCAGTCGAATCACGAAACAATTGCTTGAACGTCCCCTAGTACACCTGTTAGTTATGTCTCTACGCAAGAGATGGCGCGTTCCAAGAATATTGACACAGCTACTAATAAAACCCTGTAGTCTCACTAGATGACGCTACTGGTAACAAAATATCCAGCTGTCGAAATTGACATGCTACATCACCCTCTTAGTCAGCTAAAAAAAAAAAACCCTTTTTTTTTTTGACACTGCATAACACCCTGTACTATTTATTAAAAAAAAACAACCAGAACTAACCTATCTCCCGACATACCTATCCAGTTGCAAACCCAAGAAAACTAGCATCAAAAGCCACTTAAGTTATTGCTTATCTTATCTTATTGCTTATTCTATCTTATTTCGCTTGGCCTAGCTTGCTAAAGAACAACCTAATACTATAAAACAATTGTTGACAAACACGTCCATACCTATCTCAAACTAACTAAGGCGAAGAACAAATCATTCCGACCATTTTCCGTGCGGAACAACAGCAATGTTCACGTGGAAACAGCTGCTCAGATCTCCTTCAAACTCACTTAAATTTTACCTAAGACTACAACAAAAGCAGCAACATTGTGGACGCGAAGCATGAAAACGTCGCATCTCGGTTGCTGTAACAAATGAACAAGAACAAAAGGTCCCATACCCCTTACACTGGGAATACAAGTAAGTAGGTTTGAGATTGATCAATATACCCGTAGCAAAAAAAAACTTCATTTAGAGTATAAGCAAACAAAACTTATTTTATTTTATTTTACAGAGAGTGTCTGTCAAAACAGAGTAGGTTACCGTCGGGTTTTGGCGTTTTTAGCACCTTCCAAACCTTTAGACAGAAGCAACAAAGAGTAGACGCCAGGGTCCAGAAAGTTAGTAAGTTGCAGTGGCAAAGACCTACCAAAAAATACAGACAAAGAAACGAATTAGCCTATAGTATAACCTGCATGACCTAAGTCAGTAGAACTACAGTTCAACCCATATACCAGGTTTTCACTTAAAATTATAAACCTACAAAATACTTTCCTAAATATACATCCAGGTAACAATTTCCTTTTGGAGAATCACCCCCTTCACATTTGAGAATCTATCTCACAACACATTTGCCAGATCAAAGTATAAATGTCATGTTTAAAAAAAAAACTTTAGTTATTTCATGAATGCAGGCTAATACTTTCATATCAGCTATGAACAGAGTCCACTAAGTTCCATTCTAAAATACCAAGTTTATTTTTAGGACGACTTTATTTTCCAACATGAATTCATAAAGGTTAATTTCCAACAACAATTGAATTCCTGACTAGTAGATAACCATGCAAACACACCACTAGTTATGCTAAAGATGCTTGACCTCACTAAAGACATGGGAAAGTACCAGTTTAATAGAGTAGTTTATTCTCAAAGTTAGAATTCAAATGCAACAATAAAGTCATAGAAATAAGCAAACAACCTTCTCTTTGCCAAAAGCTACCCATTGCTATTCCCAAGGGACTAACAATGTTCGACTCACAAGTAAACAAAACAACCACTACCTTCTCCGGTTAACATTTCAGCACTATTCATCAAAAGGCTGCGACTTCAAGAAATCTTTAATATGCCAAATCCCTAGAGGTTTCTTGGTGACATAATGTTGCAGTTCGTAAGTTACAGGTGAAATCTTTTTTAGCACAACACACTTTTTAAATTTAGGTGCCAACTTCTGAGCAAAGAATTTAGCCGCGTCAGACAAGGGATACTCCTTTTTCCATACTGTCTGACCTACTTGGTATTCGACAAACCTCCTATTCTTATTGTAGTAAGTCTTGCTTCTATTGTAAGACTTTTGCAGTAGACGAACAACCTTCTCAAAAATAGACTGTAAATGAGGTAGCATAGACGAGTACAAACTTCTATCAGTAAATTGCAAATCCTCACTGTTAAGTGGTCCTGAAGGGTACCATTCTCCAGACAGAATAGCCTCACGCCCACTATTCAAGAAATAGGGACTATGGCCAGTGACCTCATGTACAGCAGTATTTATTGCAAATTCTATTTTATTTAATTCCTCAGCCCATGTACGATGATTAGTTCCTACATAAGAAGCGACAGCGGTCATAGTGACTCTGTGCGTCCTCTCAGAGGGATTATTCTGGGGACAGAAACGACAGTTATAGAAAAACTTGGGTATTTTATACCTTTCTTTCAATGCATGCATATACCTAGATATATACTGTGGACCGTTGTCCATGATAATACATTGTGGTATACCGTATTTCATAAGAATATTATTTTCTATAGGTTCAACCACAGTCTTAGCCAAAGAGTTCCTCATAGGAAAGAGGCAAGTATATTTTGTGAAGCAATCGCACACTACAAGGACGAATTTAAAGCCTTTATAGCTTCTAGGAAGTGGACCTACAATATCAGTAGCAATTACCTGCCACGGTCGTTGTATGATTTTAGGGTTCGCCATGAGACCTGGAGGCGCCTCATTTGTGCTTTTGTAAGCCAAACAAACTTCACAATTTTTAATGTATTTTTTGATATCACTCAACATCTTGGGCCAGAAATAACTTTGAGCTACACGTTTCATAGTCTTAAATATACCTAAGTGAGCAGCATCAGAACGATCATGACATCGCTTTAAAATGTCCTGGCGTAGTTCAAAAGGAACGACGCGTTTCCACTCGCAATCTCTAGCTAAAGGATTTTTGGACCTAATTCGCTTATACAAATTGTCATTGATAATTTTAAAGTCTGGAAATTTGTGAGGACTCCTTTCAACACTATTAAATTGTTTCGTGTACCAAGTATCATTGGCTAAACTTACAGGACAGACTAAATTTAAATTCTCATTGCCGACAGGAGCTCTAGAGAGTGCATCAGCAAGCTTATTTTCAGAACCTTTTTTATATTGAATGTCAAAATTGAATTGTGACAGGCGAAGTGCCCATCTAGCTAGGCGACCCGTTGGTGATTTCAGACTAACCAACCACTTTAAACTACTGTGATCAGTATATGCTTTCGTTCTAAAAGGTGAGCCCTCAATGTAACCTTTAAACTTCTCTAAAGCAAAAAGCAACCCATTCAGTTCCTTCTCCGTCGTAGAGTGATTTCGCTCAGAGCTAGAAAGTGTTCTACTGGCATATGCGATTGCATGTTCGCGACCTTCATCGTCCACTTGCGACAACGCACAGCCTAGTCCTACATCAGAGGCATCACTGGAAATGATAAAGGGCCTGTCAAACTTAGGTACAGATAAGATAGGTGCAGATATTAGTAGCTCTTTGACTTGCTTAAAAGCTTTATGAGCCTCAGGAGTAAAGACAAAAGGTGTACCTTTTTTCAATTTTTTAGTAAGATTAGTTAAAGGTGCACCCACAGTGGAATAATTATTAAGAAACCTTCTATAGTAAGTAACTATCCCCAAGAATCTCCTGACTTCCTTTTGAGTTGTCGGTACCGGGTAATCAACTATAGATTTGACCTTATCGCTATCAGTTCTCAAGCCTCTACGATCTACTACATAGCCTAAGAACTTTAAGGACGAGCGACAGAATGTAGACTTTTCCAAATTAATAGTTAAACCAGCCTGCCTTAACTTTCTACAAGCATTCGTCAAAAGCTCCACATGTTCATCAAAAGTTTCAGAGATAAGTATTATGTCATCCACGTAATAAAATATATTATGAGCATACTCAGGGCCAAAAACTTTATCCATGAGTCTCATCATGCGCGCAGTAGAGTTGACGAGTCCAAAGCACATACGTCTAAACTGGAAAGCTCCCAAACCAGCAATCGAAAAACAAGTTTTTTCCCTGGATTCAGGTGAAAGCATGATTTGAAAGAAAGCAGACTTTAAATCTAGTGATGACATAAACTTAGCATTGTTAAGAGAATCTAATATCTCCTGAATCCTAGGCATGGGATAACTGTCTACTACGGTGATGCTATTTAATTTTTTACTATCTAAACACATGCGCAGTTCACCGTTTGCCTTAGGCACTAACAAGACTGGGCTATTCCACGGGGAATTACTTTTTTCTATGATGCCCATATTTAACATCTCATTAATTTCCTTACGAACATACTCACGCTGATGATAAGGTATAGGATAATATTTTTGTCTAATTGGTGGATGATCACCAGTATCAATGATGTGTTCCTCTAAAGAAGTACAACCCAAAGCATCTTTAGAAGCAGCTATACTTTTGAATTGATTCACAACTCCATCCAATTGAGCCTTTTGATGGGAACTCAAGTCGTCCAAATCATGTAAATGAACTTCAGAATTTTTAAGTAAGCTCAAATTATAAGTGTGGTCACTTGGCCACTCAGTTTTAAGTATATCAGAACAGAGATTGAATTTTCTGAGAAAATCTACACCCAGAATGATAGGAGTATTAGCATCCCTACATATAAAAAATGTTACATAATGAAGGTCACGTTTAAAAGCTATCGGTATCTCTATGGTACCTAAGACCATCAAATGTGTGCCGTTTCCTACAGCTAGGCTCTTATCACATGTCTGCAAAGGAAAGTTTAAACCCTCTCTTTGCAATAAGGAGTGCGCTGCCTCACTCATAATAGACACGGATGCTCCGCTATCAACCAAAGCGTTACATTCTAAACCTAGAATACCAACAGACAGAAAAGGTCTCGGCAGTTTTTTAAACAAGGGAAAGGATGAACTTTTTTCATGTAAATTATTCATAGACAAGTCAGTTTGAGTAGCCTGGTCAGAGACTCGAGAAGAATGTAGACTATAGTAAGTATTATATTTAGCCTCTGACCTACCTATTGGTTTTTTGAACAGCCACAAGTACGGGTAGTGACCCCAGGCTTCCTACATTTGAAACATATGGGAGTTGGGTGAATATCACAGCGAGTATGGTGATGAGTTCCCCCACACTTAAGACAAATATTAGTTGACCTATTCTGTGTAGTGCTAGCTCCTGCTGGTTTGGCGTTACCAGTGCTGGCGGCGGCTCGTACCCCTTGATTATAGAAATTAGGCACAATCGATTCTTTGCCAGTACTCAAGAAACCTCTATAGTCGCATTTGAACTTAGCTACTTCCAACGACGAACAGACTTCTTTTAATTCTTTAATTGATTCTATTTTATGCAAAGCTAATCCAGAAATATAGAATGAGCTCATATTCGCCATTATGATCTCCAACTGTTCCTCCTCCGAAACCGGTTTTGAGAGTCGCAAGAATAGTCCCTCCATAATATTTATATAAGTCTTAATCGATTCTTTTTCATCCTGTAAACGCGCCCTAATCTGATTTTTTAAGCAGCGTTCATATTCAAGCGGTTGAAACTCTGACTTAAGCAACTCAATTAAACTATCAAAAGTGTCTACCAGAGATCTGTTTGTTCTAAACCACAACAAGGCTTCGCCCTCAAACAAATGAACACAGTTTCGCAAGAGTTCCGCGTCACTAATCTCAGACGAGTATTTAAGTTCCTGCAGCCGAAAGACAAAATCATGCACAGAGGTTCGCCCGTTATATAATAAACCCCACTTAAGAACCTGCGAGGTGTGCTTAGTGCAAGCCTTCTGACAAACAGTCTCTTCCTTTTCATCAGACTTGGGAACAACAGTCGGTGCGGACGTACTCGGCACCGTCTTTCCACACTTCAGACTTTCAATGCTACCAAAAGCCTTTGCAATAAGAGCCACCTTTTTGAGCTGTTGCTGAGTTGACAACAAATGAAACTTGTCTAACCTTAAAATCACGTGCGAGAGCCGAGTGAGACACCGCTTTCGACACGACGAAGACGAGTGATCCGCCTGCAGAACCGCCTTCACCTTCTCCTCACAAGTCTGAAATTCATCGTCAAAAGAAAGAGTTGAGACATAAGCATTGACCTTGTTGACGTCAGGTGTTAGCCCTTTGGCCGCTCTTAATCGTTGTTTGAGTTCATCTAAAGTATTTTCTTCATCAACATCCAAGCCCCTAACTCTTAACTCAAATAACAATTCGTCTTTGTTTAGACAGTCAACTTCCACTTGTAAAGCCATATTTATAGATATGTACCTACTATTTTATAAATAGACACAAAGTTTCAATCTTTCAGTTGTAGTTTAGACTAACTATGGTATAAAGTAAATTAAAGCACGTACATGGCTTAATAACACAAGCAAAGTATCACGAAGTACAGTGACAATATTCTTGGCAGTATTGTTTGATAAAACAAAGACACAAAAAAAAATCTCCGTAAGTGTACAGAAAGAAAACAAATGCAACTCATTCACAACACAATAAAAACTTGCAATAACCCGAACCAAAAGCATAAGCAATCTGACTCACGTTGGGCCGACAAAATTTTACAGTGAAACTCAGCTAATGCGTATACCATTATTTAGCAAGGCTAAAGGAGAAGAAAGCATTAGTAGTCTTATAAATCTCAGGGTATTCAGCTCGTTGGTTCGGGTTGCCCTAATCAGGTTTTACAGCTTCTGCTATTTCATTCGAGTTATTTACAAGTTTTCTAGACAGAATTGTATCTTTTAGAGAGTAGATAAAAATTCTAGAGGGCGCCACATAGTTTTGGCTAGAGTAGCCTCCAGGCAACTATGAAGGAAATAGTGACCAGTATGCCTTCAAGAGTTTGATAAAGGAAAATGCAGAAAATTAAATAGACAGCAAGCTATATTGTCTCAGAAATACTTAATTTTAACAGGGGTCTTGCCCTCCTCTTAGGGTGCTATCTTAAGTTTATGTTACGCTAGATCACGCAATATTTGTCATTACAATTCACTTGGGTCAATGAAGAACATACAGGGCCTACAAATGGGTAAGTAATGGAGCGCATTCACCTTTTTAACGTCCGGTCAGGTCTACGAGGAGTCCAATACACCAAGAACACATCCAACACTAGCAGAGGAGCTGATAGTGCAGTTGCGATGATGCGCCCTTGTTGTCCAGCCGCTCAAGCGACCCACAGCAGCGTTTATCTCAGCCAGCATGACGAGACGATGACAAATTTGTAATCCAAGCCTCAGGCATCTAGAAGTAGGCAGAAAGCTCACGCCCACACAAACAGGCACAGAAAGGAGGCGCAGGTGTGCACGAACATCGAAGCAGACGCACAGGCAACCAGCAAACCCGCAGTCTCCACAAACACCGGCGCAATGCCGGTTTGTAGTCAAGCGTTTCAATACAACAATTGCCTAGAAGTTATGTTTGACATCGCTCATTTTAGAGCATTGGAAAAAATAGCTGTCACCACATTTTCATATTTCTCAAGATTCCCTGCCCCACAGAGAGATTTACATGGGTTTTTATTTTTAACGGCGCTTGGCCAAAGCGAGGGACTCAAAATCTGAACAAACTGGCGTGCTCAATCCATGGCGGTCCGATTCTGAATGAGGGAACGATCCCATGTATCGCTCAGCAGTGAACGACCACAGACAAACAAGTCCGTCGGTTTCATTCGCGAATGGGGACTTCAAGAGAATGCAAACAATTCAACAAAACCTAAAACTTCCCTTTGAAACCTTTAAAACACTCTTATGTTAATTTCTGTAATTCTTAAGTAGTTATCCAGCTTTTAACAAAATAATTAAATTCAGTCGAATCACGAAACAATTGCTTGAACGTCCCCTAGTACACCTGTTAGTTATGTCTCTACGCAAGAGATGGCGCGTTCCAAGAATATTGACACAGCTACTAATAAAACCCTGTAGTCTCACTAGATGACGCTACTGGTAACAAAATATCCAGCTGTCAAAATTGACATGCTACAGACAGAGTGAGTAATTGTGATTCTATGTAAAATAAAACCATGGTAATCGATAATATCGTGCGTCCAAATTTTATTTTATGGGAAAAAAGATAGTTCGTGATGGCTGAGGGCAGATGTCGGCGACATACTTAACATGAACTAGGACCGGTTTATTAACTGGCCGACATATACTCGTAACATATTCAGTCAAAAATCATATTTGAACACTCTGACGTACAGTATACTTAGCACGTAGAGCCGATGGCCGTTGGGGCGGCAAAATTCTCGAGTGGCGATCACGTACCGGAAGGCGCAGGGTGGGTAGCAAAGCTGGACTCATGACCTGGTAAAGGTGGCGAGTCCTTGTCCTGTGGCACTCCTTGGGGGAGGCCTATATCCAGCAGTATACTTACATCTTTCGGTTGATATATTAATCCCCAAGCTCATACTCTAAAATATGGTCCATTTTTAAATCTGAATTCCATTCGCGAAACTCCGTGACGGCTATGAGGTGTGAATAATACTGTACATTTTACGAGTACTATCATTGATTAACAGCAGACTTATGTTCTTTTAATCCTTAGGATTGATCAAGTGAAATGGATTATAATACGAGTATAAGCGTCACTAACTGGTTAGTCGAACATCATATTTGAATACTCTAACGTACAAATAATACATTATTAGGTAATCCCCGAGCGCATACTATGAAATATGGTGCATTTTTAAATCCAAATTCCATTCGCGAAAATTCGCAACGGCCATGATGTGCGAAAAACATTGCCCATGTTATTATATATGACTGAATAATACTGCAATATACTGCTACTTATATACTGTCAATCCTTGGGATTAATCAAGTGAAGTGGGTTATAAGCGTCGCTAACTGGTTAAGGCCGGGATCGAACCCGCGTCAGGCCCGACAGCGGGATTACTTCTTTGTCTGATGAATGGTTTTTACGTCAGCGCTAAAAATGTCACTGGCTGTCGAGCGAAAATGTTAACAGTGTTTAATTAAATGTTTTTATTAATGTGTTCACTTTTAACCGGCAACAAGAATATAATAAATTCATATTTTTTATGAAACTTTTTAATGTAACTTCTAATGGACTCAAAAGTCAGCTATTAGATTAATTATTGTCTAACTGAAATTTTATTTTAATTTAGCTATTCAATATCCCTTTTTTCTATAATCGTGGAAATTGATTTAAGCTGGATATTTAAGTTGGAAGATTAATAATAATAATAATATAGCCTCTTTATTCCTTAATAAATACAATTTACAATTTATATTATGTTTCCTTTCATGCATGCATTATTATTTCACATTTTACATTTTATATTTATTTATAGTAAGCATACAATAAATTATTTATTTTTATTATTTACTAAGGACCTCTCTACGAGTAAAGGCCTCCTCCATATCCTTCCATGTGTCTCTATCTTTTGCCTTTGATAACCAATCCTTTCCAGTCGCTCTATCTAACTCATCTGTCCACCTTTCTCTTGGTCTTCCCCTACTTCGCTTACCAACAGGTCCTGTCCACGTAGTTACTCTGTTTGTCCATTTTTGTTCGCTCATACGTGCCACATGGCCCGCCCATTTCCATTTAAGTTTTTTACAGTGTTGTACCGCGTCTATTACATTTGTTGTTTTTCTTATATCGGTATTACGTTTCCGGGCACTCCGTTTTATATTTAAAATACTTCGTTCCATGGCTCTTTGACATGTTTGTATTTTACTTGTTATATAGTTGTTATATATCCATGTTTGGCTGCCGTATGAGAGACATGGTAGTATACAGGAATCTAGGACTTTTTTCTTAAGTTTGACTGGAAGGTTAGATTTAAGTACTTCTTTATAGCTCCAGAATTTATTCCATGTCAAATTTATTCTTCTATTTATTTCGTCTTTATGTCTTGATTTAGTAAAGCCTATCAGTTTTCCTAAATAAATGTAATTTTGCACATATTCTAGTTCGGTATTGTTAACATAAATGGGAGTTTTTGAAGCATTTGTCATAACCTTTGTTTTAGCAGTGTTTAATTCCAAGCCGATTTTTTTACTAACTGTATTTAGTTCACAAATCATTGATTGTAACTGAGCTGCGGAAGTTGGAAGATTAACTTTCTGTCAAATAGTCTTATGAACAAATAACTAAAATCATTTGCCTTTTTTGCAAGATACCTTTATCATATGCGATGGAAAATTAATTTGAAAAATATAAATCAATAAATGTCAGGGTCAAACGAAGGACATACAATAACATTTTCGGTGTTCCCATTTTAACCACAATTTCAGAGGATAGTGATCTACTTCACTCAAACCTTCACCTTCAACTCTTCGCGTCTAAACTAACCCATTCGCCATATCCGCAATCCAACTACGAGTACATACACGCATGTGACACAAAAACTTCATACAAACAGAGGTCGTTGGCAGCCAACGTGGCTGCATTGTTTTGGGTCAGTCACTCGCGACCATGCTAATCGCGTCTCGAGGCGATGCAGAAGAAAACAGCCGACACACGTGATTAATAGCCGTTGGCTTTAATTCTATCTTTATTATTTGGATATGACATACTGACCATAGAAAAAGCTATATCTGTCATATTGACGTGCTAATAAACGTATTTAGTTAATAGTAGATATGTAGCTATCTCTAACGTCTAAAGTTTAAATAAAGGGAATAACTGTTCTAATATAATAATTCTAAAAAACATTTTATACAGAGAACTAATCGCCCGAGGTCCGCTTTGATACCCAATCCCAAGATTTGACGTACTGTTGCTACGTAAGTTAAGGGCGGATCGCACCAACTTACCGTGAGTAAGCTCAGCCGCGCTTATGTATTTCTAGTAGGAAAAATCTTCAAAGGGTCCTTAAACAAAACAACAAGTCACTTCGCTGTTTAAATTACTCTGTAGTAGCGTGACTGCGCTTTGTCGAATCTCTTAGATAAGTGATAACACTGTGCGCAAATAAGAGACGTCTATATACTCCGCAAATAACTGAAGCAAACAGTGCAATGTCTTCAGAGACATTAACAGCGGGGAATGACCGAGAATATCATGATTATTTCTGAGTAAAAGTGCAAGGTAAGTAGAGGTAAAGGTTATTCCTTCTTACCAACAAACACACAATAGGTAGTTCCTGGTGCCCGTAGTTAAACTAAGTAATTTTAAGAACCGTACCGTTTGTGCCTAAATAAACAACAAAACAATTCCACGTACGTCGCTGGGTCATAGGATGCGAATAAGCGACCATTTTCACTTGGTGATTCAGAAAATTTTGGGTTCTACATTTTTTATTGTCATTGTCAGATGACAATTTGTCAAGGTGACATGGGCAAGGAGTCACAAGAACGAAGTGATACAATTTAACGCTACTAATTTGATATCGCATAATGTTTGAAACTTTGGGGCATCAAATCTCAAAACTGAAAATACTAAAACAAAACAATCCTGTGGAACTATTAGGAAGGAAATCATGAGAGGAGACCTGTGCCCAATAGTGGGATGCTTATTGGCAGATGACAATGACGGAAAAAAAAAGAAATCTTCATCTTGATTGTTGACAACCAGACGGATCGAAACCATCAAAGTACAACTGCAGACCCGGTATCATGGTCTGGTCTTATCACGCGATAAGTGACAAGATAGAGCGTCCGTCACTGGCTGACACCGTTCGATAGAACGAGACTGATGCTCTATCTTGTCACTTATCGCGTGATAAGGTCGACCGTGATACGGGGCCAGGTGACAAAATGCCCTTGCCAAACAGCCAATACGGACCAGTGGCGAAGAGCAAGAAAGCAGCGACCAGTAGTGGGCGACCCCTCATGACAATGTCTGTCAAGGTGAAGTATTATGAACAGTGTAAGAAAAAAATGTGGAAGATTCTCCCCAAATGTTTCCTCCCACATTCAATAATGCTAATCTAGAAAACTTCTACCGAAGGGCAACGCTCAAAGTATCACACCCGCGAAACCTCTCAAAACAGGTCCCACCCAAACCACTCAACCCACTTTCTACTATAAAACGCGTGATCAACGTCAAATAACTCAAATTGGTGCCCGTAGACAATTCCAAGTGTGGAACGAATTGTGATTACGGAAAATTTCAAATTGTTACTTATTTGCTTTTACCAGTTTCACCCACTTTGGTTAAAATTGTATTTTATTTAGATGGCTTTCTTGATAATAGAACGGATTTCTCGTGAAATTGTTATCATTAACGCTCGGATCTCGGACAAAATTATACATTCTTATACAAATACAATCAAGTGGTGACAATTTTTTTAACTCTATCTTAAAATATTCATTACTCAAGCTCGCGCGGCTCCGCCCGTGCAGGCGGATTTATTTATTCATCTATTTATTGTCGCCCAATATTTATTTATTGGGCGGAGTCGAGGTAAAATAAAACCTGAAGGTTCATTCCAGGTGGTTTCAAAGATGACCCATACATAGCTACAAATTTACAAGTAACCTTACAAAGCTACAATCTCACGTTTTTGATATCAGCCGAAAGACGTCCACTGCTGGACATAGACCTCCCCCAAAGAGTGCCACAATGGTCCCGCCCCACCCGCATCCAGCGGACTCCCGGGACCTTTACCAGGACGTTCAGTAGACAGTTCCCAGCATACATACATTCTGGGCCTCATAAGGATACATTTTTCCTTATTTCCACTGTCACAAAAGTCGTCCCAAAAACTCCTTATTATCCTTAAAGTGGCAAAAACTCTTGATCGATTGAATGAGCAAATGAAATTAGAGGCTTGTTAACGCCACTTAGTCTGATGAGCAGATATTGTAATCGAGTGAAGCGCCAGTTAGCGCGTTCGAGCGTAGGTACATACATACACGCATACGTGCGTAGGTATGTATGAGGAAAACTGGTAGCGACTAGAATCCATCCATAGTAATATTATAAATGCGAAAGTAACTCTGTTACGAGAACAATATGCCTTTGCTGTGCTGGTCTCTGTGAGATGCACCTATTTGCGTATTTTTGCATGCGGTTAATGCCCACCCTCCGTCCGCACGTGCAATCATGCAAATAATTACAGCAAACCACCATCAATAATGACAATCCCGACACGCGTTTCGCCTCTCTACGAGGCATCAGGAGATGCTGGCAGGAGATGTTGCTTGCGACACGTCCATACTGATTGTATTTGATCGGTGATGTGATTCAATCAATTATTTGAAATTCTGTCTGTTCGCTTACGTTTAAACCGCTGAACCGATTACTATGAAATTGTATATGAATATGGAAAGGACATTTTTTATTCGAGAAGTCATCTCCTAAGATGGTGGAATGGGGGGCGGAAGTTCGTATGAAGGTACGAGTTCCACGCGGACGAAGTCGCGGGTAAATGCTATAACTAATATAAACGAGGACGATTATTTGTGTCTAAGAAAATTTATATAAAACACTTTTCCTCCCGAAATTATAAGGGAAAGTAACGAATATTACGCGGAAGAGGCGGCGCATTAGAACTTCAGTTTTTCACGTAGGCCAGAATCGATACCCAGATAAGTCAAGAATCCTGATTATAATTCTGCTAGTTAGGTATTTCTTTATTTACATCGATTGGGTTTTTTTACCAAGACTTTTTAAATAGCGTGATACAGGGATATCACGGGCCCCAGTAGCACAATAGAAATTATCGACAAAACAATCAAGCAAAGTAAATTTATAAATAACAAAACAGGTGCAAACTTCCGACCAAAGTAATTAACTTGTATGTAATAGTCCCCAAGTTCGAACTTCTCCACTTAGAAATAATAAAATATCATAATATTCGAATTAATCTAAGAAACGGGTGCGATAAATTCATACACAGTAAATTATGGCACTGATGAGTATCCTTATCAGGCTTATACTGTTTCTCTCTCAGTTACCCTCCATTGATCAGATAGGGACGGCACGATAGCACGATTGATAGAGATAAGTAGAAGTAGGGTCGGTAGAGTTACTCAGTTCAAAAAGGGCTTAAGAGGGTCATAATTAGTATGTGCTTAGGATGTTATGGGTCGGGTTGTAAGTTGGGCCATTAAGCACAAATGCTGTGGCCACAGAGGGTCTGAATGACGATAGACGGGGCCCAAGTGCAATAATGCTCGAGTAATGTACCTCTTTTTTTATTTTTAGCAATGTCTGGTGAGCAATAAAGAATATTTGTATTTGTATTTGTATTTGTATTCTCACTGAACGGGCCGGGCCTAAGCGCATTCTATTACATGCAAAGGAATTTGAAGCGAATAAACAGTAATCCAATGCGAGCCGGCAGCTACCGACGCGGTCGGTGGGGATTGTAATCAAATATGAATTGCATCTGCTGTATATACGGTTCAAATTCCTTTGTATGTAATAGAATGCGCTCCGGCCCGGGGCGTTCGGTGAGAATCGTCCATTAGATATACATGCTTTGTACAGTCAACTGCAAAATAAGCTGTTACGTCTTACGATATATTAATCGTATTTAGCTTGCGAGCTCTTCTTGTGGATTTGTTATTTTGTGTGCTCTTTCCTGATTCAAGACTTGAAGATATTACCTGAAACAAAAAACATACTATTAATTCAAATACTTTATTCATAAAAATTAACACGCTTTTGTTAAACTGGTTATTCATTCTTACAAACATAAATGTCGAAGTGCCATAAAATAAACTTTGCAGAAAAGGCCTTTCATTATAAATACTGTTTAATAAATCTGAAGTCAATCCATCCAGTGGAAGAAGCAGACAGGTCGACTAACTAGGCTCCTAGTTATTCAATTATTTTATAACTAAACGGGATTTAACCATGTTTAGTCTGCCTACAATTATAACGTAGTCTTCTCGCGACGAAGGATTATCCATCACGCACGTATAAGCTGATATAAATTAACACAATCAAATTATCTGTTTAAAAATAACATGTGAAAATTACGAAGGACATTTATAAGCATAATGTAACAAATTGGATCTGACATACAAAAATTAAGGTCGTTTCAAGTAATCGTTAATATTTTAGAAACAAATAGGTAATTAGTTAGAAAGAGGAGGAAAAAATAAGTTTTTTTTTTTAGAAACAATACAATACAATACCTACACGAGCCTAAAAAAGAAATATCAATCGTAAATTGCATAAATGGCGGTGGTAACCGATAAAATAAACATGATCTTAATAGTTCCAGTCATATTTCAAATCATTATAATCAGCGATTTAAATCGGAATACACATGAATTTGCCGTCGACCGCGATAACGCATCGTTTTCAATATGAAACCTGCGGTCTCCGCCAAATCTGTATTTATATGCGGCCCGCAATTTTAAGAGACACAAACATTGCTATTGACAGTGTGAGATCAAATAGTCTTAGTCTAAGGCAGGGGTTTTCAAAGTGGGGGGCGCGGGGCCTCGGAAAATCCTTTCGCAAAAACTAGTGCCTCGCCGTTCCTTGGGATTAGGTACTCAGCTGACCCTAGACTCCTAAGAGCCGTGGCGCTAACGACAACGCTAGGAAGATGATGATGATTTGGCTAGCTAACCCATTCACTTCCGTTTCCTTGCATCGAAGCGAAGGGGGGCGTGGGAACTTCATTTTAGGCAGCAGGGGGCGTGCCTAAAACAAGTTTGGGAACCCCTGGTCTAAGGTATCGCTATAGAACGTCGTCGTTCTCCGTACTTTTCCCTCCTATTTTTTTAAATAAATATTAGCGGACAATCTTACACGAATAGAACTAGCCCCTCCGATCTAGAAAACAGAGAGACCGAGCAACCTAGCGAAGCCGGCTTTCAACCATGCCACATAAGTTTAGCACGCGCTCGCGCATACAAATATACAATCAAAATCGCACAAAACTCTTCAGCACGTGTTGCAATGCTGTCAAGAGCATCTATTCCGAGTTTTGTGCAATTTAATTTGTCTGTGAGGGTGAGCGTGTGCTAAACTTATTTGGCTTGGTTATTCGTCATACTCAGTCTATCTTTTTTTCTTGGTCTGAGACTAGCCCCAAAGTAAACTCAATAATGCTTGTATAATGGGTACTAGACAATGATACATTTAATGGATAAAAATACTTAAATACATAAAAAAAGTCGAGAAACAAATATTCATGCTCATCACACAAATACTTGCCGGGTTTCGAACCTAGGACCTTCAGCTTCGTAGGTGCACCCCCATTTTGTTGCAATATATTTATAGCATATAAAATACCAGTCTGTAGAGTCAAACAGTCCACCTTCTGTTCAGTTAGTACGTAATTAAATTTTATGTTTACCTCCACATAGTGTCACCTCCACCAAGTGAGTTACGTAGAGAAGATACTGACAATGTGGAACAAAGAACCTCGTTGATTACTTATTTAGCTGGTTGATGTGGTCACGATCGGGCCGTTATGTGTGGTTATCGGTCGGATGGCAGGAATGCGACCAATAAACACGTCTGTAAGCGATGACTAGTCGTCACGTGGGTGCATTTGCAACGAGTCCATACTTTCATCCATACTTGGATAGGTAAGAATATACTTTGTACATTGTAAATGCGAAAGTAACTCTCTCTGTCTGTCATTTTCTCTCTTAAACCGCTGAACCGATTTAGATACAATTTGTAGATAACTTGAATCTAGGATAGTTTTTATCGCGTAAATCATCCCCCAAGTAGGACATGGGGGGCAGAAGTTTGTTTGGAGATACGATATAAACGAGTTAATCGAATTACGTCGCGGACAAAAGCCAATCTCTTTAATATAAAACTTGGCACTGTCTTGACTGTCAAGCTTTGTACACATATATTTAAAAGAAACTGTGTCTACACGTCAGAAATAAAGATAAATAAATATCATGTGGGCCAACCCGCTATCTAGACCCGTGCGAAGTTATCTTTAAAACGTCTTCAATATCAGCGATGCGCCGGCACATATGAATGATGGCCATATAAACGTGTGAGATCGCCAAAAAATCGATGCACTGGAGATGTGGTGCCGGAGACGTATCCTAAGGATACCGTGGACGGCGTATGACACCAACCTGTCAACCCTAAAAGAGCAAGCGGCCGATTCCCGACTCGCTGGACTGACATCAACAGAAAATTTAACCGAGTCCACCTTGGTTGGTCCAATGCCAACGGAATGCCTCTAACCAGCATAAATGGAAACACATCGCCATCACCTCTCTGTTAAGAGTGCCCGACTTAGAAGGGAAGAGAGATGTATAAACGGCTGTTTACGAGCGGCACCTTGTTGCCTCGCTGGTGTCCAGTCTGCGGTCTTAAGTTTCAATCATACATAAATATAATCACGCCTATTAGGCAGAGATAGGATATCCACTTACTACGATCTTGCGACAAACCTTTCTTGCTACATTCACTTTCATTACATCCTGCATACATGCTCGTCGGCGTAGGGTACTCTTTAGTTTCAATCAAACAATCATTTATTCGTGATAGCTAATACACACTAATACATATGGAAAAGACAAAAGATATACGGCCTATGCCATGTCAAGAAATGGGCCCGGCTCAGCATGATACTGGCTTTAACTGCCGCTGCACGTCCCTCGATTTTTCTCGCACTATACCTCTAGTTCTAATTATTCTAATAAGAGAGAGACGGGTAGTGCGAGAAAAATCGAGAGAGCTCGCGTGCCGTCGCGTGATAACCGTGCAGGTCTGCTTTCGTTATGTCGCGGACGTCGCGGTGGAGTTTCGTTAAGCTATGACCTAATCATCATCATCATATCAGCCGAAAGACGTCCACTGCTTCCCAAAGAGTGCTATGACCTACCTCAATCTTAATACTAACTAATCTCTTACACACAGTCATAAGTTAGTAACTACAATCCCGTAAAAAAATAGCTCAAGCCGTCTACCTCGACAATACGACAATACACGCATTATACGTTAATTTACTGCATACTATATACCAAAACATACTTGATTGTTATTGTCGTATACGACCTTCTTGACGCTGAATCAATAGAAATATGATGGTTGAGGACGTAAGCGCCAAAGGCGTTGGACAGATTTTGCTGTGAGCTGTTGTAATCCCGTAATACTATAGGTTTCCTTTGTGTAAGAATTAGCAATGCTATTGTATCAATGGAGCAAACTAGTGAGACTTATCCTCTTTGATATAAAGGTTGTTTTCGCTTAGCGGCAAAGGTGCGAAGGTTCACAAGATTAGAAAATGTTATGAATGCTGCACGGCTAGGGAAATTGTTTAGTATGTGGACGATAAGGCAAGGTTGTCCCCTGGGTACCGTTTCGATTATAGTGGACGCTGCCAGACCCTAGTTTGGTGTTAGCGTTGGTTGAATTTTATCTAAATTGCGGGACAAGATTCTTAGTGTGTTTGCACGAAAATGACGCATGCCAGTTATACAAACCCTTATTATACTTCATACTATATTTTAAACGTGAAAATATGTTTACGTCACACCTGGCCATAATGCGAGTTTTACTGTACGCTGCGCGTACGGGAAAACTCGCATTGTGGCCAGATGAAGACGTAAAATTTTGTACGCAACAAGGGCGGTAATTCGTAAAGCCCCAGAGCGCATATTTATGGCCCTCACCTTCGGTTCGGGCCACAAACACCTGCGATCTGGGGCATTCACGAATTCACCGCCCTAGTTACGTAATGTACTATTATCTGATTTGTTAGATCGCTTACCCAAAACGCAAGTATAACCCTTTTAAGCTTGTATAAGGTTAACGTAAAAAAATATTTGAAAACGTAATTTTCTAGCTTATAACTTTCCGCTGTAATGGAACAGTAACAATTCCAAAACGTCACGTAAAAAAACAGCCAGTTGTTTTTCCTTAATTCAGGAAAATTCTACGTAAAAGAGTTGATATAATAATAGCGTTTGTAACGGAAAAGTGTAAAAGAAGTTTAATGGCGGGGCCCGCCGGGACTCCATTAGAGAAAAACATTTACGAAATTAAGTACTTGTGAGAGTTTGTGATGGATGTTCAGTTCAAATTTACACGGTACTTTGACTAATTAGACTGAATATATAATCACTCACGTATGTAAAAGTGAGTTTTGTAGATCATCATCATCATTAACTTAAGAGCAGGGCTCTTGTCAGTGAAGCCATCGCTACTTATTACTCCACAATAGGGAATATTAATGTAGTGGTTTCCCCACTTGCCTTCCACGCCGCAGTGTAATGGCCGGATATACAGGGCGTCCCAAAAATATGGGACATGAAGGGGAAGTACCTTAAATATCGTAGATAGGATATTTTGCTGAAAGAAGACTTTATGTTATTTTTGAAAGTTAGTAATTCTGCATTCAAAGTTTGTCGAAAAATTACTTGCTTCGTCTGGGAATCGAACCGACTTAAATGTGAAAAAAAAAATCACCCCTACTTTCACAATGCCAATGGAAAGAATAGCTAAAAAATAATAAATCTTCTTTAGTAACACAGTATTTTAAAAGCTGCTTTTTTTCCTAAAATAAATTCCCTTAGGGGAGGGAGTGCTGAAACCTTTTTATATTATTGTATGGCAAAAAAAAACTTTTTTTAGAATCCTTTCGTGTGTATGTAGTATCATATGAAAGGGCTTTTTGAGGCGAATCTAAAAATATATCACATCACTACATTTCTGCCATTTTTTTTATTAAAACAAAAATAATGATCGAAACATGAAGTTTGGGCTCCTCCAGACACGATATGGCAGATTTTTTAAAAATAAAATATACCATAAATGATACATGATATCCTCATATCTAACCTCAAAAAAGGAATTTTGAAAATAATTACATGAAGATTTTTTTTTATTTTTCAATTTTACAAAGTGACGTTGGGCTTGTACGGCTACCACTAATCGTACAGTATTCTATTCACAACAACGGGATGAAATCTTTAAAAAATGACTGCCTACAATTGGTCTGCATTGCCCCAAGGTTACTGGTAGTCATTATGTCCGTGTACATTAAGTCCGCTTTTGCAAGATAAACTTTACCTCGTGTACAAAAAATATCATTATTCATGTCTCATCATCGTTAATCTTACGGCCAATCTCATTATTATAACATGTTCCAAAATCTTTTTATTTACTCTAAAATAGGATTTTCATCAGTATAATGCAGAAAACGCTAAAACACAAAATGACTTGAGCGACACAATTTCCCAAGTAACTTACTATCTTTTATCTAAATACGAGCTCCATAAGGTATAACGAGATACAGTTCTGTGAAACATTTTTATTCTGCGCCGGAACGCGGTCAAATTTGTATGATGAGATTTTTAGACGATATTAATTAGAAATATGACGAAGTATTTTGCTGAACTTTCTCGGCATTGCACCAGGTTGATTCTCTAGCCGGCTAGCATTCAAGAATAACGCCAATTCAATTTCAATCAACTGTAATAGGCAATAGAGTTAGAGGAAAAGCTACGGTAGCCTAGTTGTTCAGGCATCAGGCTGCCAAGCGGCGGTCGTGGGTTCGAATCCCGGCTCGCACCAATGAGTTTATTGCAACTTACGTACGGAATATTGACCGTTAGCTTTTCGCTGCAGGAAAAACATCGTGAGGAAACCGATTTAATCCACCGGTCTAATCCCAATAGAGGTCTAAGTTTTCCGTCTGGGTTGGAGGGCCAGATGGCAGTCGCTTTCTTAAAAGTAGTTCCTATACCAAATCTTGGGATTGGGTGTCAAAATAAATTTGGCCCAAGCTGGAGCAAAGAACTTCGTTCGCTTCGCTCCCTCGTTCAAAAAGTGCCATCATCATCATCATATCATCCGAAAGAAGTCCACTGCTGGAAATAGGCCTCCCCCAGAGTGCCAATGTGACCGGTCAAAAAGGGTACCTAAATGATCAAATTTGTTACATCTCTCATAATAAAGTTAATGAGAAATAACACCAAATCAAAAGGCTTTCCTAGCTTTGTCACTCACCCTCGGGCCTCTGCAAATTATCCGGTCCGATTTCCGGACCGGACCGGACATCTATCCGGGGCTTGAGGTAGAATGATGCACGATACAGACATTTTACAGTGTACGAGATTTGGGACTGGCCTTTTGACAGTTCCAATATGATGTAAAGAGTCTTGTGGCTAGAGTAAATCGATTGTCATAATATCCGATTACGATTGATGATGGCTAATAAAAGGAATCAATTGATTACTGTGTAATAATTATTTTTAGGAAATCAAATAGAGAGCCTATACACTGTCGTCTGCTAACACAAGTGTCCTGTAAGTAAAGAGAGAGACTGATAGTGCGAGAAAAATAGAGAGAGCTCGCGCGCCGTGCAGAAATCAATGCCATATTTTGCACAATCAAATATGTCGGTTTCGATCGATGTGATTTTATTTCGTATTATCGTGACAGTAATTAAATAATACAGTGTTTATTTTCCAATTCACAATTATTTAATTCATATCGATTTATTTCTAAATTGACAGACTTCAATCGATTAAAGCAGTGTATCACTAATTTTTTTTTTTAAAGTCGTAGGACGTAATGGTTTGCATACCGAGTTTTCAATGCTAATTTCTATACAAATAAGCCGTAAAAAAAATATTACACTCATTTTATAAGTGCTAAAAAGAGCGTGCATGGAGATTGAACTTTGTTTTGTAACTCGGAAGCTATTGAAACTTTTTTTATTATTTCGATGAGCAGTGCCAGTTTACGTTATATGGGTGTCGCAATGTGTCAAAAGACCAGTCCCAAATCTCGTAGACCGTAATATAGCCCGATTCTCATTGGACCGCCAATTTTTCATCGCCATAATTTGCCCCGAGCGGAGCAAGCGTTTGATGCGAGCACAGTCAGCATCATTTAGTAAATAGCAGCTAAGATCGCTAATGTAGCCAAATATATTGCAACACGTGTTTATTACTGATAAGGATTTATTACAAAATATTTAGTTACTTTGCCTAATGATGCGGACTGTACAACATATTTGCCACAAAGAAAGGCCGGCCCTAAATCTACAATAACTTTGAACAATATTTTTATCGCGCAATATAATTGAACTTCCCCTTGCGATCAAACGATCAATATTCACATCACACATCATCAGCCTATATACGTCCCACTGCTGGGCACAGGCCTCCTCTCATGTATGAGAGGGAACGGGCAGTAGTCCCCACGCTGGCCCAGTGCGGATTGGGGACTTCACATACACCTTTGAATTTCTTCGCAGATGTATGCAGGTTTCCTCATGATGTTTTTCCTTCACCGAAAAGCTAACGGTAAATATGAAATCATATTCCGTACATAAGTTCCGAAAAACTCATTGGTACGAGCCGGGATTCGAACCCACGACCGCCGTTTGACAGCCGCATGCCTGAACCACTGGGCTACCGTAGCTTCACGCAAAAAATGCGCAATAACTTTGATGCGTCCTCGTGGCGGCTAAAACTATACTAAACATGTGCATGACTGTTCCTAGTTTTTATGTAATTCTCATGTCGTATCAGGTGCCCCAACATATTTAAGGCGGTGCATTGGAAATTATCGAGGGCTTTGAAACGCCGTTCTGACTAGATTAAGAAACAATAAGGTCTGATTTTCACATATATGATTCTTGACTATATGATTGTTCTTTTGATTTTATCGATACACGATTGCTTAAAATTGGCGCTATAGAAAAAAAAACCAAAGTTGGGTCTGTATTTTCCTTTTTTTACTCAGCCTACTCAAACGATACATTATTTTACGACACAATCAAGTTAATACTATAGTATTTTATCTCGCCTAAAATCTCACTTTATGAAATTTTAATAAAACTTCACTAAGGTAGGTAAGGTATTCATCGAAATTTGTCCAAAACAGCGATTCCCGAAGAGTGTTACATCTCTTTTTCTGGTGGGCGGAAGGCATCAGCGTGTCTCTGTCTAGGGGGCGTATACGACTCAAATCAAGGCATCCCCTTAATAAACTATAATTGAAGGAAAGATAGAAGGAAGGAGAGGCAGGGGAAGACCAAGACGTGCGTTTTTGGACCAAGCTAAAGTGAAAGTTAATGTAATGTCGTAACAAGAGCTCACAACAGTGTCTGAGAGAAGAACGGAGTGGCGATTACTCCACCGACAAGAGCCCGGCTCTTAAATTTATGATGATGATGATGACTGTTCGACTGGCGGCACAATAAAATGGTGCAATAAAAATTATACTTGGTCAAACTTTTGTTCAATTATTGCGCAATCTTCAATGCTAACCCTACACGGTCAAAAACATTGCACAATTCGTAATTTTGTGTAATTTAATTAATCGTTTAGGGCCGGCCTAAGTGTCCTCTCTCAAGAAATCTCTTATTTAGTAACATAATGTCCACTTATGTCAGTTAAGTATGCATTTATGACTAACTAATTAAATTGGGAAAACCCACACCATTGTCGCATTTAATCGCACATCAATATACAAGACACGTGTACGTGTAATAAGTGCGCAGATACATAAATACATAACAATTACAAACGAAGGGCGACGAAACTTTATAAACAATTTATTATTAAATGCTTACCACCTTGAGCTACCAAGAATCGCTACGCGCTACGCTCGTAGCCGATCCTGTGGTTTTCCACGTATGTAGCGGAAAGCGACTACGGCGTAGGCGCCCGCTAGACGGGTTCTTGTTTGCGAAAGTGTTGTGTTTTAGACGAAACCTGCGTTGTGGATTTCTTATTTGTTCGATTAATTACAATATTTCATGTTTTGGATATAAATAATGAACAAGTTTAAATTACCAAGTTAAATTATTAGTTGAATAGGCACTTACTGGGTAGTAATAAAAACCCGCGGGATAAAATATAACCATTCAGAAAGTCCATTACATACACAGAAAGAATTTAAGAAATCGGATTAGCGGTGCCGGAGATTACCCGAAACATACAAAATTATAAGCTTACAAAGCTCACACAGACTGATCCTCTTCATAGGACATATTAGTATAGATAGGTATTAATAATATCAATATAGATTAGTGTACATAAGCGACGTAACCTGCAACCACGTCCCATATTTTCCTTTGTTTATGAATTGTATGATCATCAACTGAGAGTGGTTAGTAAGCGCGTCCCATCTTTTCCTATTTTTATAAATGATCATAAACTGAAATTATATAATCATAGTAACCTAAGTCACATATTTACGCTAGTTTAGAACGTATAGATCAAGCAATAAGCGATATAATTGCGTGTATTAAAACTAGTATCCTTTTGGCTCTAAGATACAAACACAAGTAACGTAAAACCGTAATTGAATTCGCCAGGATTACCCACGCGAAATAAAAAAAGTCACTTATAAACGGCATTTTCGTGGCGTTTACGTCCTTTTGGTTGGCAGTTCGCTTCCTAATTCGATGAGCCTTATTAGGATTACGTACTGATTGGCTACACATTAGTATTCTGGAGTTATCATCATCAGCCTATTTATATTAATGTGACGCAGAACTGGACACACGTCTCTTCCGAAGCTGGAACTGGTTTTAATCGTGATGTGATCCCAGAGCAGACTTTACTACATTTGAATTTCTTCGAAGACTTATGCAGGTCTATTTTATTCGATGCATTGATATAACCACGGCATAATCATCCATTACTCGGATGCTACGTTAGCCTAGTGGTTCAGGCATGCGGCTGGCAATCGGCGGTCCCGGGTTCGAATCCCGGCTCGTACCAATGAGTTTTTCGGAACGTATGTAGGAAAACATTGTGAGGAAACCGGTCTAATCCCAATAAGGTCTAGTTTTCCCTCTGGGTTGGAAGGGCAGATGACAGTCGCTTTGGTATAACTATAATGCCCATGTCAAATTGCGATTCTATCAAAGCGGACTCCAGGCTCCTTTCGGGGCACAATCGGGAATAAAGCCACCGGGGTATCATGAATGTTATATAACTGTATGTGATGGCATGAATAAACAAATACGAATAACGCTAGGAGGATGATGATGAGTCAGACTCTTCTTTAGCCAACATCTGTCAGAGAAAAATGCATATTTTCATCGTATTACCAAGCATGTTATATGGCTTTATATACACGGTGGAAACGATAAGTGATCTCACTCGATTATTCCTAAACTATACAAGACATCGAAAAACTGGTTACAGTACGCTTACCATGAGTTTGACAATGACGGCTTACGCTAACGAGTATCGATTTTTCTATCTGTGCATCCCGCTCGTACTGTCAAAAGCAAAAGAGATGCACAGATAGAAAACTCGATACTCGTTAGCGTAAGCCGTCATTGTCAAACTCATGGTAAGCGTACAGGTCCTGAAAGTGATTCACGGGCTCTATCAAACTATGTATATAATAGATTACAGAATAAACTGGATCTATCGTAAAATGCAATGTTTCCAGCTTCCATAAATTTAGTACAATATGACTACAGTGACAGACAGACAAATACAGATCCATCTCCTAACACACCGCATCCTAGAGTTCTAACGGACCTTATAATCAGTGATCGGTTTTTTGGGTTCGACATGGGGTGAACGACCTCAATCATTATGTTAGTATGGATATTCCCCGGGAATCCGGGCTTTATGTTGTTAGAAAAGGCAAAAAAATACAATGTGTTTATTTTATTACACTTTAAAACATCTAAGTAGCTGATAGACGAGTACTTACTCTCCGTTCTTTTGTCTAAATCGAACAAATGAGCACAAGTGTTTACTCTGACAGCTCATTTGCTGCCTCCAAAGCAGCACATTTTGTACCGTTTGGATAAAAGTTCGGCGAGTAAGTACGCGTGTCTATCAGCTAATAGGTATATGGTTACTACGGGTTAATTGTTTGAATAAATGAATTCGTTATCAAAAAGTGAATTACACTTCTTTCAACTGAGAGGTAGTTTGAGAAAAACAATGTCCACAATGTCAAATAGTTTTATTGCTCACCAAAAATATTAAATATTTTTGTACGGTTTGTTCGGTATCGCGGAAAACTGTCGTATCTATATTAACTTTTCTACTTGATATCCCGCGAGGGAAAATCCACAAAACCGATCACTGCTTATAACAGACAAGTACGTAGTAGAGTTATCAAGCTATAGAGGTACTTCCCCAGTTGGGCTGTTCCAAACATTGTATAGTGTAGAGCCATTTACAGCTAAGGGACTCCACAAAACACTAATATCCATAACCCTCCCCGTCTGATCACGTAGCCAAGAGAAAACACAATCCAGCCAAATAGTATGCCCAAGTTTCATAAGTTATCAATAATGTATTAAAGTACAAGAATGATGTAAAAAGTAATCTCAGGAAGGTTGGGAAGGGACGGAAAGTAAATGTTATACAGCCCAATGCTCTTGGGAATTCGGGTGGGGACGAGTGTGAGCGGGAAGCGTCTTCAGTGAGGCTACGGGACGTCCCCCGAGTAGAGAAAACCTATCCTCCTTTAGAGTTCCGGAGCCAAAATGGCAAAAACCGAACCCTTATAGTTTCGCCATGTTCATCTGTTAGTCTGTCCGTCTGCGGCTTAGCTCCGTGACCGTGACCCTTACCACTAGAAAGCTGTAATTCGCCGTGGGTAAAAATCAATCACGCCCTCAAAATGGTACAATATTTTTTATTTCTTTTTCAAGGTAAGTACTTTCCTTTAGGTGAGGATTTTTTTCTCGTTAAATCGTGTGAGGGACGCCGGATAACTTGTTCAAAAATATGATGAGTTTCTAAAAACATTGTTCAACTTAGCGGTCCTTTTGTGTAATATTGGGTTTTAATCCCAATTTTTTTTTTTAGGCATGTGTCCCCCATCCCCACCCCCTGCCGGTTAAATGGCTGCTACTGGGAATGTAAAAAAAATCGTGGCAGTAGTACATATAATGAATTCAACAGGAAAACAGGAAAGTAGACATTACTATAGTTACCGAGTAATAATCGACCAACGCAAAGGCACCATTTACTTGGCGCGTGTCGATGTAAAAAATACAGAACGGCTACGGAACCCTACACTGCGCGTGGCCCGACACGGATTTGGTCGGTTTTCTAATTTCAAATGTAATTGAGACAGGAGTTGTTAAGCCGAAGAAGTGGATACCTACACCTTTCTAAATACATAATTCTACGTGACAGGATTATTATGTATGTAGGTACTATTTTGGGGAAGGGAGTCCACTTGAGGTGGAAAAGATGTCCAGCTGTGGACTGATATGATGATAAAGATGATAATATTTTATTACCTGTTACCAGTGGTAACAACTTGGGTGGTGACCGCTGGGAATAACCCGATCATTTGTAAGATAGACAGCACAAATTGCATATAACTAATTTTCCGCTTAAGCGCATTACACACAGCCGCCGCATCCAACTGGCCCCATCCAACCGGGCGGATTTTGTAGACTATAGTGTATCAAGTGTATGCGCACTTCAAATAAATACAAGTGAGGGTAGCTTTCCTGATCGGCCGAGCTGGGAGCGCGTGCCACTTGTCACCGAGTTGCCGCGGAGTGAGGTCGCGACGCACGTAAGCTATAATCCTAAAGAGTAGTTCTATTTACTTATTAACCGACTTCAAAAAAAGGAGGAGGTTCTCAATTCGGCTGTGTTTTTTTTTTTTCAATATTTGTTATCTCAGAACTCCGTCATTGATGAGCCGATTTGAAAAAAAAAATTATTTGTTCGTATGTATATACTTCCAGGTGGGTCCCATTTTTTTCAAAATTCAGTAAGATGATGGGATCCATGAGGAATTGAGGGGACTCCTCAATTTTATTAGGCACGCGTGATTTTGGTATTTTCTGTTATAACTCGTGTATAAATTTGGTGGCGAGGAATTGATGATGAAGACCACGGATGACTTATCGAATTCCTCAATTATGTACTTAAAAGTACAAAAGTACGTCACAGGTTCTGATAAGATTCCGTTGAAATAGGAACTAATGAAGTGCCATTGGGGAATCGATGGAAGTCCTCAAATATTATCGGCCCACATACAGCGATTCGGTTTTTTTCTATAGTAATCAACGCATTTGCTATCGGAAATCAGTTCATGTGGTAAATTGTAAAATAAAATAGGAAATGTTCTCGTGGCTTGGCGGAGTACTAAATTGAAGTCGGTTAAAACTTTGTTTTTAAAGTAAATTATTCTGAGACCCAAAGGTGAAATACTAATACACAAACTGACTGGCAGAACGCTGCAGCTCGCTGGTGCGGGATGCGGTGGCAGTGTGTTGTATTGACCGCCTTAGTAAAGTAAAATCTCGCTGCAACTGGGATCAACCACCAGCCTTTGACCACCGACCCGTGATCTGAGTTCAGGTACGCTACTAATTTGGAACGATCGCTTTTTAATATTAGAAATTCGGACTGCAATCGTCCGCCGGAAATGAAGGATTTCCCTTGTCGTTCACCTGGACCTTAAAATTGTGATCGTATAATGGAGTGAGAAAAAGATTACCTTACCTCCCTTGTGAAAACTTCGGGGTTTATTGGAGTTTATTGGCGAACGGCGATGGGGTTTTTGTGTTATACGGCAAAGCCTATTACGAGAGAAATATAATTCAGAAAAGATTTTCTTATAATTGATTAGTGTTTTGTTCGTCACTCAAATGTAGACGAGTGACAGTTGAGACATTCCCGAGATAATAACGTCTAAAACAATAGGCATCAAACAATCAGAAACATCACTTATAGCTCTAGGCAAAAAATACATTTTTCACGCCACTGCTCGGAAATGTGGCAAAAGATGGTCAGAATTCAGGCTTCAAAGCTTGGGCTAGTTGGACATCGCACGAACAGGCCATCTATGAGTTGAAACTGTCCAACAATGTTTTTGTAGGCCAGTTTGAACAGCGATTCAAACGTTTTGTTTTCATATTTTGAGTCCGCAGTAAGCTCGATTCTCCATACAAACGTAGTTACGCTCTCATTTTAAAACTAGGAGTAGGATTGTATTGAAACTTTGCATGTTCAATGAAATGAGGTAAATCTATGTCTGTAATTAGTTTATGTAGCTTCAGATACCATAATAAAAAAAAATAGTATTTAAGTTTTTCATACAAAACTAGTTTTTGCTGTATTTTGTTTGTTTTATAAACTGGAACCATATAAACTAATTAAGACATAGATATACCTCATGTCATTGTATATGCAAAGTTTCGTCACAATCCAACCCGTAGTTTTAAAATGAGAGCGTAACTACGTTTGTATGGGAAAGTGAAATTCGGCCGAGCTTACTGCGGCCTCTTAATTTTGACTTATAATTATAATTATTTGCGATTTCCTCGCAGTAGTTGTGAAAAGCACTATGTAATGTCTCGGCCAAAAGTGCAATAGATGGACTCGTCTCCTTCGAGGTCCTCACCTGCGGCTCGGACCTCGAACCCACTCGTCCATCTATTGCCTACTTTCTAGCCTTTACAACAATGTACTATAAGTATTACATTTCGTTTTCTTTGCGTTTTTGCCGCAAAGACAATAAGCAACTCTTTTATTTTTGCAGGGTATAAAGAAGTATATGATATATTTATTATAAACTATAGTATATTTATGATTAAAATCACGTTTTCCATTATGCATGCTTAATGAGACTTTCTAAGATATCATTGTTTTTTTTATATATAGTAAGCAAGCGAAGTGGTGGGATAAAATATAACCTAACTAACGTCAGCCCGCGACTCCGCCCGCGTCGAACTCGTTTACATCCTAGCTCCATACAAATCCCCCCCCCATTACAGCTCCTTAGGTTTCATCTAAAACGGTTCAGCGGTATAAGTAACAGTAGGACAGCCAGCCAGACAAACACACTTTCGCATTTATAATATTAGTAAGGATGCCCAAGTCTATCCGCTCCATTCTACTTGTAACATAATTTTAGAAATTTGATGGTATAATATTAGCCCTTATAGAATTAAATTACCTACCAGTGTCACTAATAAAGTAAATAATAAATTTAACAGACACGTCCAACGAGTTATTTAGAAGATTATTAGCGTAGATTGCAATGCTTTAATAAATGATTTAATTATACATTTCAGATTGATTAAGTATTTAGTATACTTGACAGATGTACATTATTTGGCAACCACATATTCTTTGATCAGCAGTTATATTATTTGTACAGATGGACAATTAATATTCGACCTTATTCAAGGAGAGTTAACATACTGACACATTTTGTAAAATATGTGCAATAATCTTTCTTAAGATCTAGTGGTTCAGGCATGCGGCGGTCGTGGGTTCGAAACCAACTCGTACCAATTAGTTTTTCGGAACTTATTTACGTAACTTATGTACGGAATATTTACCGTTTAGCTTTTCGGTGAAGGAAAACATCGTGAGGAAACCGGTTTAATCTAAACAAGGTCTAGTTTTCCCTCTGGATTGGAAGGTCAGTTAGCACTCGTTTTTTTAAAAACTAGTGCCTATGCCAAATCATGGGATAGGTGTCAAAGCCGACCCCGGGCTCGTTTAGGGCACAGAGGCAGTAGGTAAGACGCGCGACTTTCAATCCGGGTGTCGTGGGTTCAAAACCGGCTCGAGCCACTGGGTTTAAAAAAAACTTAGATGTGTACGAAATATAATTTAATATGTAGCAGTAGCTTTTCGGTGGAAACCGGTCCTATCCTGACAATGTCTAGTTTTCTTTCTGGGTTGCAAAGTCAGACGACTCTGATGGCAATCGCTTTCGTAAAATTAATTCCTACGCCAAATCTCGGAATTAGGTGCCAAAGCGGACCGCAAAGCTCCTATAAAATGCAACCGGGACAACCTAGGATGATACAGTACGATTACTGTTAGTTAACCACTGACAAATAGTTTGCCTTCATTTAATTTTCAACTTGTAGACGTGGGTAACAGTATTCTGAAAATTGCTTTATTTGTATGACATTAATGTTAATTACAATTAATGTTGTAATGACGTACATTCCAATTCTAAACAGTGCTGGTAGGTATATGATTTGCGCTCGATTCGAATAAGCATTGACCCGTAAGACACTGGCATCTCACACGAAGCGGTAATTATATTGAATCAACAGTGCAGCGCAGAACAGCGCCTGGGGCCCGGAGATAAGTAAATGTTTTGCGTCTGCGCAGAGTATAGCAGTGCGGTCGGTTTGAAATAAACGCTCAAACGCTAGCGTCTACAGCGAAACATAAATGTTGCTCATCATCATTATGATATCAGCCGAAAGACGTCCACTGCTGGACGGGTGCGCCAAAGTTTTTATAAAATTGCAACTTCGATTATTGGAGTTCCGAAAATTTATCTCATAATGATCACTATTCATAATTATTTGTGCTAATTACTATCGTAACTTCGAATTGTCTATATTCATAATGTTATTCAACATAAGTATCTCTGTTACTACTATCCTTGTCGATATATCATACCGATTTTTAGCAATATAGTTTAATATCATACTTATTTCTATACATACTAGTAGTTACTGCTAAATTATGTATTAATAAAGAACAACCACTTTAAAAAAAACCGATTAATGCCAAGATAGTGGTGTATAAGTTCAAGTAGGCAGAAGGGAACACGGACTTAGTGGCAAAACCAACTCGGTTCGCGGATAGGTTAGAAGACGGAAGCGGGAGCGAACTCCCGCTTTTGTCTTCGAGGTTATTTTTTTTTTATAAAAGAGCGGAAAAACAAAGTTATGATATACGTCCACTATGAGGGAAACTGCTATGAAAAACCAAATTATAAGTTCAAGTCTTTTCTAAGTAATGACATTATGAAGAAACATTTTATGAAAACTGTTCGTTATGAGTTCCGATGATAGTTACAGAAATTTAGGAACATAAAACGTTTCCTACGTACGAACGACTACGACTACTACGAAAAAAAATATGAAGAGTGAGGATTATGATTACAGAGCGGTATTACTAGAAAAAATCGACACATCAAGTTTATATGAGCCAATATGGACCTATGCTGGACATAGGACTCCCCCAAAGAGTGCCAAAGTGGTCAAAGGTCATCAGTCCACCTTGTGGGGGGCCTACCCCCGCACCTTCCGGTACGCGGTCGCCCCTCGAGAACCTACCACATCTCTGGCGTTTAAATATGTAAGCGATAGAGCAAGCAAGCAAAAGAAATATGATCGTTCCCCGATGCCCCATTACCCTACGCTATGGACGAAAAAAAAAAATATATTTTTTTAAATACTGTGTTACAGAAGAGTTATTATTTTGTAGCTATTCTTTCCATTGGCATTGTAAAAGTAGGGGTGTTTTTTTTCACATTTAAGTCGGTTCGATTCCCAGAAAAAGCAAGTAATTTTTCGAAAAACTTTGAATGCAGGATTACTAACTTTCAAAAATAACATAAGGTCTTCTTTCAGCAAAATACCCTATCTACGACATTTAAGGTACTTCCCCTTCATGTCCCATAAGTTTGGGACGCCCTGTATAACTCTCATAGAGAAAAAATGACTACTATCAAATTGGCACAACTATGCCACGCATGACAAAGTAATTATAACATTGACAAGAAAAAAAAAAGAATTTTAAATAATAATATTAGAAACGTGTATATTTATATATATCACATTTGAATATTAAAATAGAATGTCTAAATGTTTTGATTTCCTTTCGGCTTTAAGGTCACAGCTCATTAGAGCCACCCGGCTTCCGACCCGCACCGCCTCGCCTCGTAAATGCACTAACTACGGAGTTGACGATGATTGATGCATGCCCGTAAAAATCCATATAAAGAAAACTAACCGCTAGAGGCGAGGCGGTGCCAGTCAGGCGCCGGGTGGCTCTAATGAGCTGTGGCCTTTAAACGCCAATCGTTCTTTCTCTCGCACGATAGAGATAGCTTCATTATCATTAAATTACAGAGATGCAGATACTTCATTAACAACTCTGCACCATGATTGTTGAACAAAATTGGATGATTCCGAACAAACATCCCATTACCATTATTTCTTATTAGTATTGTGCCACTCGCCTGCACATACCAAGTTAATTAAATTACCTTCAAATTATTTTGATGTGTAGGTACTGAATATAGAGTACACTGTAAGCTAATTACGGAGCTTTAAAAGCAATACTAATTACAATTTCATTAGAATTGGAGAATTTGTTGTTTTATTTTCTAATTATGTAGCATCTACAGAATATTGATGTACTATTTTAGCAATAATCTAAAATAGCTGCCAATTTTGACACTGTTTGTTACGTCAGGAAGGATTATTCGAGTACTTTATCATCCCAATACAAATTACAAATAAAGTGAATTCAACCTTTTTACAGGCCAGTTGAAATCCAATCTTACGACAATGGCATAAAGACTTTGTCAGGGAAATCTTTTCTGACTTTAATCAACAAAAGTAAACGCGACAAATGTCTTGTCTACAGCGACGGAGCGTTTTTAAAGTCAAGTGGTACCGCTATAAACGTAATCTGCGTCACAAGTCGTTAACTTAAGACGAGGCAAGGCAGAAACTTGTCGGTTATTGAGCATTTAATTATCACGCGACGCTGCTTACCTGTCACAATGCTGAATTATTGACAGTATTATACACAATTAATATGGCAAGTAAAGTCACATTTGTAAAAAAGGCGCGAAAAAAAATACACTATCAAACGCTCGCTGCGCGACTATAATTATATGGGAACGTGTCAACTGTGTCGCGCTCTCTGGTGCACTTTTGTCATGATTGGTGTGACAGAGAGCGCAAGCTGCGATGTCCCGTTCGTAGCGAACACTTGATTCACGCTTTTTTTTTTTTTTTTTCCTGCATTTCTTCTCAAGTTGGGCCCCGAAGGGGCCCTCAACTAATTGCCTCTAAACTTGATTCACGCGTTTAGTCGTGTTAGAAAGTACATCATTTATCGCGAATCAATGAATTACGATATGCCCATTTTGCTATTCATATTCATGAACTGTACTTATTTATACCTATTGTACAAGTTTTGCGTTTATTAGACAACAAAAAAATGTGCTAAATGAATGTACAGTTTCAAAATTAAATTAATATTATTAAGTCCCATCTAGTTGCAACACTAAGTAAGAAATGAGACAGCATCACTTATATCCAAAACCATCTCCGTTTTAAAAGAAACCTAATTTCCGACTCTATAAAGTCTACCTTACAAATTAATAAATGACGGAAATAGGACCTTTTGTATTTACTATGTTATATTTCTTTGACAGTCTCACGGCTTGGGTTTAACAATAGATGTTCAGCATAATTCTGTATTTTTCGTAACACAATGCACGTTTCGACATGACTTCGCAAAAAATACGACTAACCGTTAATGTACAATATGTTACCTTACCATTTCTAAGCGATTTTAAACTATACTTACCTACAAATTTTAAAGTGCATTTATCGTTAGCAGCGTTACTGTTTAATACATTTTTTTTGTTGATAGCTTCTTGAAAAAAATGGTAAAACAGGGTGGAAAACAAATATGGGCCCTGCAGGGCAGTTTCAGTTTGAAACGTTGAGATTATTCTATAATCTATATCACACACACACATCATCAGCCTATATACGTCCCACTGCTGGGCACAGGCCTCCTCTCATGTATGAGAGGATGTAATCAATATGCTCAAAGAAAACATTATTTTATTTTTCTAAATAAGTGTAACTGCGTTTATAGTTTCTGGAAATAATGTACTGTCCACAAAACAAAACACACACACACACACACACACACAACATTTTTCTCAAAAAATTGTTTGGGCATCATGTGATGTCACTCGATCCCATTTTCCCAACAACGAAAAATAACTTCCTATAGGACCTAGTTTAGGGTACGACTTTATATCTAACAAACTATAAAAATACTTTTTAAACAATTGGTATGGTAAAAGTTATCATTTTCCAAAAAACTGAATGCAGTTGCAATATATTTTAATGAGTGAATTAAATTGAGGAATAACTAAAACCCCAATCAAAAACGTGTAAGTGTACGTTCGTAAACTAAGCACAGAATGATGCAATTAACTAAAAGTAATTAACAATAAACGGAATAAACACTTTCGTTGTCTGAAGCGAGCAGTCTATGGAATTAATGCGCTGGACTCAACTTTCATTGGAGTCCTAGTTTGAGTAGTTTGGATGTAAATAATAACGAAGTTAATTATATTTTAGTGGGAAGTATAACTACCGCGTGATCACTTTCCCTCTACCCATCCCTGACAGCGTGTCGTTCCATGGAGTTTTTGTTGCGATTAATGTGCCAGGAGTATTTGACGATTCATATTTGCACAGTCGACGATATCTCTTTGATTTTAAGTTGATCCAAGATCGAAACATTGGTCCGAAAACGACTTTATTCGGGTATAAAATCTAGTTATAAGATACCACACAATAGTATTTAGCCGTGTGTATCTAGTTATCCAATTATACTAAACGAATCGGCGTTTTATAGACTTAAAACGATGCACGCTAAGCACGCTCAATGTATTCGCATTAACAGTACAATCAGCTATATATAAAACATGCAACGTTGCGCAAACATATTAAGTTAGAAACGACCGAATTGAAATTGTAAACATGGGATATAACTATTTCTTCAAATAGTAAGTGTTGACTAAGTCATTATAAGTAGACTTAACAGAACTAAGTACTTACTTATACGAAAACATATACCCCAATCTTGTGTAATTAACCCTCGTTTAAAATCTCTCGAAAACATCACATGTAAAGACGCAAAAAACCAGAGGACCACGGATGACTTGAAATCTTTTTCGAGGTTAGTTTCAGAACAATACCAAGGGCATTCCCGTGCTGTATACAGTATTGGGTTCAAAAAAGCTTGAGACAAACAATAGATTACTGGAAACTTGACGGGTAAAAGGAATAAAGTTTGTAGCAGGTTTAAGGCGCCGTAGGTTCAGCGAAGTTAAGCGAACAGTGTTTTTGAAACAATATAATGCGTCTGTTTATAATAATATGGTAAAAAAAATACGAATACTAATCTTGAGGCATTTCTGCAGGGAAATCAGTGTTTAGAAACATGATTAAGCATTTTTCGCTAGATAGAAAAAAATCACGAACATAGGTCTAAAATGGTCTAAAATACACTTAAAATATTTGTTACAAATTACGTACAAAAGCTAAAAATGTTAAAATGGCTTCTAAAAATCGGCAATATCATGTTTTAGGGAAATCAGTGTTTACTTTTTTATTTATTTAAACGGCCAAAAAATTAAAATTAAAATGCATGATTTCCGCGCTTCCGAGCAAGCACTTCCATCTCGCTCACGCTTATGCTCAGTGAGAGGGAGAGAAGACCATGAACCTACGGCGCCTTAAGATAACGCTCCCACGTTATATTATCAGTATTATAAATTTGTACAACCGTCCAAACCGCTGAGTGTAAAAACGTGTATGTGTAAGTGGAACACAATTGGGTTGACGAATCGAGTTCACTGTCGTGTCGCTGGCGTCCGTCGTTTTGTCGACTACACACTGCCCTTCAGGCGGTGACACAGTTTTACTGATCTTCTCAATGTGTACTGACTGCGTTTAGTGTAAAATTGGTAATGTAGGTCATTGTTATTAATTCAATGACTAGCTTCTACGTCTGCGTAGTCCCGCGATAAAAACTATCCTATATTTTAATCCAGGCTATAAACTACGGTAGCCTAGCGGTTCAGGCATGCGGCTGTCAAACGGCAGTCGTGGGTTCTAATCGATCTAATCTATCAAATCGAATCTAATCGTACTCGTAGGTATGTATAGAAACGGGTGGAGTGTCATATGCAGACACATTTGTAAGAGTGCGGTTTTTAATCCCCGACGCAAAGAGAAGTGTGTTATAAGTTCAACGTGTCTGTCTGTGTCTCTGTTTGTGGTATCGTAGCTCCCTAAACGGTTGAACCGATTTTCTTTTAGTTTTTTTGTGTCATACATAATTTTATCCCGAGTGTTCTTAGCCATGTTTCATGAAAAATCTGTTCAAAAGTTTTGGAGATATTGGACGTTGAAATTAAAATGTCGGGGGTTTCTCAACTTTTCTAAGTTGCAGTTATTTAAATCAATCTTGTTTGTCGAGATGGTTCTAATTGTGTGTTTGTCAACCCCGACGCGAAAAGAGGGGTGTCTGTGCGTCTGTCTTTGGCATCGTAAGTTGACGTGATCGAGATGCTTAACTCTTAGCTAACCTTTTTTGAGATCAAGAACTTTGAAAATGTATTGTCGGGCAATTGTCAACTTTTCGAAGTTAATATTTAAATCTACAGTCTTGCCTATCGAGATGGTTCTCGAGGGGTTTTATTCATTATTAATGTTTTTGTTATGTTGTTTTAAGAACACTGTGTACAGTCAGCCCTTTCTTTGGCAGGCGAATTGGTTAGCCTAATACGTTTTTAGGTGGAAATTATATTTCCGCTCCCCCTGCTCGGAGATGGGCCATTTATTTCAATTGCTATATTTTTCTTTTGAGACGAGTTTGAGTCATGCTTGTTTCATGTTTGCAGTAAGTAGAACGGTACAGTTAGCCTCGATAAAATATCCTTTATATGGTGTTGATTTATTATAACAAACTTGTGTTATTTTTGTACATGTATTATTACATTTATTTCAATAGTTATGTAGATGACAGGTTCTGGGAAATTGTTTTACAGGAAATTGTTTTTTTTTTTTCATTTTACCATTTATTTATATACATGTTACATACAAAAACTTAAAAGTAAGTTTTAAAAAAAAGGTATCAGTCCAAATGCGGGGGGAGAGCAGCACCGTCGTCAAAGCCCCATCTGGCTACGGGTTTAAAGCGGTGTCGTGTACCGCGTATACACATACTAGCGGCGCACATTTAGCAGAAACTGTTTGTGCAATTTTAGGTACTGAAGTCGAGTTCACATAATATGTATATGTACCTATAAAGGTTCCCAAACGTTTAAATATAATATGCCAGCAATAAAGTCGTGTTCACGTATTTTTGATCACTTTATCCAATTATTTTTTTCCAACTCGACTGTACATTACACATAAATGTGTACTTGTGTAATATTGCAATATATATCATCCACATAAGATGAATCCTTGAGAATTCTTGCTACCTAGTTTAAGAACTGACGTGGGCACCAGTTTTCGCGGAAGCAAATAACATTACGTCACTGATCGATTAACTATTGTCTCCAATAGGTGTGTGTCATAAATCTGCTTATTTTTTCCATGTCATTGTATCACAATTCGCACACCACGATCCGACATGACATTCCCATGTTGAGGCTGAACGATCCGAACCACGCGGTGCCTGGTACGGGCGACGTCAAAGATGGTACAATTTAGCACCTTAATCCTTTGCAATAAGGTGCAAATGCATGTCGACTTTTTGAGCTGCGCTAGCGCACGGGTAACCGTTGACCGATGTTCGAACCACTTTGGTTCATCTCCTATAATCCTAATTGCATTTCCTATTTGTTTGCCATAAATGTAACGTTCGCCGTAATCATTTGGGATATAATGAAACATCACCTTGGGCGCAAAATTCTTTCATGTGTCCAGCCGTCTGGCAGTTTTCTTCTTCAGTTTGTATTTCTCGACCGATTCTCGTGAAATTTTTCGATGATTATTTAGGTTGTTTGTTGATGGGATTATTATAAAACAAACCTGACCTAACCTACTCGTACAGGGTTCTATACAAAGGTCATTTAAATTGTCCCGAAAATGTCACGGTTTCAGAGAAAAACACTTTTTTAGCAAATTATTATGGCAAACACTAGTTGAGTCCGGTAAGATTGATACATTACTAGCTCCTGCCCGCGACTCCGTCCGCGTGAAACTCGTCTATATCGTACTGTTTCATAAAAAAATTCAACCACCGTTTCAGAAGATAATACTATACTTAAGTCCTTCCCTGGGAATCAAACTGTCTCCATATCAAATTTCATCTCGAGTGGTTCAACGGTTTAAATGTGAAGAGGTAACAGACAGACAGACAGACACAATTTCGCATTTAAAATATAAGTATAGATTACGATTATGACAAACACAAGCGTTGTTGCAAATGAAATTATGGATATCTGAGGTATCCGGTAAGATCTATAACTATACTAATACCCAGTATTCATCAAATCCCAAGTTATGATAATATTCTCATGCTATTCTCATGTTTAACCGTGTATAATCCGATGCGCGCGGTGCCTGGCACCGGCTGCGCAGGCGCACGGATCTTTGAACTGGGCTGTTATTCGCTACGCGCTAATGCGGCTCACCCCGCCGGTCACCCGTCACGAAAGTAGACCTCTACCTACGCTTAGTTACTACGCATCGCGGTGCCAATATATATTTGTGGGTGAGCGTTGAGGTGAGATTAAAACAAGTTACATAATAGGGGGGCTGATGACGACGGCCCATTCACGATCACGATCCTTAGGCCGGTATTATATTGATGTGTTGCTATCTCATTCTAACCAGCTCATTGAAAACTAAATAGTATACTCAATTCGCGATTTTTTTCGGTATTCTTCATTAGGTAATAATGCCGCTGAAATGTATATTACATAATATGTCCATACAAGTTATTATACATGCGAAAGTATGTCTGCCTCTCTATCCTGTTACCTCTTCACGATTAAACCGCTGACCTATTTATTTTATTCATCAGAATAGTCCATTCAAAAACCAACTCTAACGCCCAAGGCAGAAGATTCAAATTCCAATGTCAGTTTTATAAAAAGTCGGCCATATTAATTTCAACCATTCTCATGCGTCCATACTCATACATTTTAGAGTCGGCATCTGACAACAACCATAGGCAAGCGACCATAGGCAGCGACTGCTTATCATCAGGCGGCCCGTACGCTTGTTTGCCACCATCGTGGTAAAAAATGTTGCTGACTAGCAAAAGTCTATTACAATCTATAATTCTTATTCTTATTCTTATAATTTTGACATTTTATGCGAATCTATATTGTAATTTTTATCTCGAAATACCTAATTAAATCTAAATCTAAATCAATTGTAAAGAAACAGTAAATGTTTCGTAAGCAGAAACGTTCGCTAACGTAATTCCCGATCAAAGTGAAAATAGAAAAAAAACTAAAAGTAAAAACAATAAAGAAAACTAAGTAAAAGATAATAAGCTACCCATTAAATGCGTAAGTGGTTGCCCCCGGTTCGTGACCGCGAGGCAGGGGTCGGCAACCTAATACCCTATTCAATGAGGAAATTTGACGTAGTTTAACGACTCCACGGACAAATATACGCGTCACGTCGAACCTTCATCCCCTGCTGTCTTCTCAGTACAATGTTACGTTTCAATTTAAGGTTATAACTTGCACGGAGATGACAGCTGTCATAAGGATTATGCTTACTAATTAGGGAAGTTAAATATAAGATTTAAGAAGAATAAGACTTGTGATTGAAATACTAAAATTCGATCGAAGGCAAATAGGTAGTAAGTTCGCAAAAAAATCCTTACCCGTTTTTAACATTTTATTTTCACGTAAATTCCAGTTGTCACGTAAATAGAGACAACCCTAACCCTAGGCAAACTTGTGGCATGTATGTTCTAAAAAAAACGCTTCACAACATTGCCTATTTGTATTATAATAATGCTTGCTGCAATGGGGGGGAAGGGGGTGTGGAATTGGATTGCCTGGTGAAAGATGGCATTTTTCTCATTCATATAAGTTAAAAGGCTTGGTAGAAATCGCAGTTTTTAAAAAAGGGCATATAGTTGAAGCAGTTGACGGTACGTATTATATTATTAGACATATTATATATTATTAGACATATTTTACAAATATACTTACATTCTCGATAGATTGTCAAGTTACTCGTAGTGGCATACTCACTAGTTTTTGTTAAACCAATATCATCTCTTAATATTAACAGATCTTTTTGTGAAAATCATGTAATATACGAAAGATTTATTTTTAGACGCGCCATTTATAGTTAGTTACTTAATCAGTCATTAGCCATTTATAGTTAGTTACCTACTTTTTTTTGTTATCCTAGAGCTCCTATGTTTGATTGGAACCAACCTTTCAATTACCCATGTAACTGGGTAAGGTCACGCGCACAGCCAGTCTAGGTAACGGCTGAATGGCCTGACCTTGCCTTTTGATTCAATTAATCACAATTCGGGAAACGTGACAATCACAAATTGCTTTAGTAACTAAAGCGGCCATTTTGAAAGTACAACAAGTATTGTTTTCTATTGCTGGATATAAATGAAGTGACTACATGTCCACTTTTGATCATATGTTTTGATTATGTAACCAGTTTTTTCCTCGGTTTCTTTTATGATTTCAGATCAAAACTTACATAATCATAATCGTTTCAAAAGAAACAATTAGCTAGTCAAAATATTTAAGTAACATAATTCATGGATGAAAACCAACTTGCTAATTTCTAAAAAAGGTTGTCGACGCCTAACCAAGTTTCTCCATTGGATCCGTAGCCTCGCGTGTCAGGGGTCGTCACAAAATGGCACGTAACTGTGTTTTAATTCACAAGTAATCATGATTACAATTATCCGCTGGAACGATCAGCAATCACGAGAATTGTATTTGGTTTCAAATAAAAAGAGTATAGACTAATGGGTTTTTGCTTTTACTATTTTATCTAGTCTTCTAACATTTTCTATACAAATATTATAAAGTCGCTGAAATTAAAGCTTTATAAGTTGGATATATAGTGGGTAATAGAGTTCCGAATTTAAATAGAACCAGGCTACTATTTATCGTTCTTAATCTGAAGTCACAAGTTTAAGAGGGAAGAATATTGCATACTCTTCTATACAAAAAGAGAAAAATATTATTCCACTTCTAAATATTTTACAATCTCAATGATTTTCAAGTACGTTAGTGGCACAACGAAAGACTAGATTTATAAGTTTTCCTTTATTCTTTTTGCAATAAATTCAAACTTACATATAGTAGGCACCTCAAAAACTTATTTTTGTGATTAAAAACTTAGTCTAATTAAGTCGTTTGTTTTAAACAATGTTTTTTTTACCGAAACCTCTAAACCTAGAATGTATTATGCTGAAGCGATTGACATAAAATCAAAGTGATTTGTTAAGATTTAGTTAGTGTAAACCGTTTTATTTAAATGGAAATTTCATCAAAAAAGTACCTACCTATTGTTAGTCGCGAGCTGCTAGTTGCTGCAAAGCAACTCTTTCGTTTTAATAAGAAAATAATCAATAGGGGAACGTCTACACTTGGGTCCTGGAACTATTAGGACTAACTCTTGAGGTTGGCTTCAAGAGTTGATCAACGAGTCCAAGTTTATTCCAAGGGTAATATCACCGGAGCCAGTCTATCCGATTTCAAAAAATATTTCACCAGAATATATAATGGACTTTTAGGAGATATATATTATACAATAGTCTTTTCACTTCTCATGCTCAAAATGTGCATCATATTAGACTTGGCAAGCGGGGCTAAAGTAGTACATTTAGCCCCTAGGGAAAATATGTATACATATTTATGATTTATAAAACATTTTAATTTGATCACTCACGACAGTTCAATATTACATCCACCAATCACAACTCTTTAAAAAAACATTAGTATTTGCTATCTACTAACCAGAATACAGCTAGACATTAAAATCGACCAATCAGGAAACAGAATTCAATTCAAACATTGGGTGTTTTTCAAGCGTGGTTAACTGCATTCATGAGTCATGTCATGCAGTTAAACACGCTTGAACGTTTGGATGGAGCTATAGTCGGTCAGAGGCGTTTATTTTTTTAATTATTGTAAATTAGGGAATGAAAAACTCCTAATGTTTGAATTGAATTCTGTTTCCTGATTGGTCGATTTTAATATCTAGCTGTATTCTGGTTAGTAGACAGCAAATACTAATGTTATTTTAAAGAGTTGTGATTGGTGGATGTAATTAAATGACATAAGCTATGAAGATTGAGCGGGATAGACTACGCCGCTATTAGACGGTCAGAGGCGTTTATTCGTCTTGTGAATATTTTGTATCTGTGTCAAAACAGTTTATTAAAAAGAATGGCGCCAAATTGATCAATCTTTTCGCCTTGGTATAATTGTTGATTATGGATGGATAATCTTTGTTTTTACTATTTTCTCGCAGTCGAAGTGAAAAGTAGAGTGTATAACTCTGGTCTAAAAGCCATATTACCCCTCGAACTATTTCCCCTCACTTCGTTCGGGAAAATATCCATCTCGTGGTAATATGGCTTACTTTAGACATTTGTCATACAATCTGCTATTATTTCATTTCGGCTTAGCCGCACGTCTGCGCTAGTTTGTAATCTGTAATTTTGAAATTATGATTATTATTGTTTTTTGTTTACTTTGAACAGTCTAGTTTTTTTTATCCGGGTTGGAAGGTCAGATGTCATTCGGTTTCGTAAAACTAGTGCCAAAGACACCGGGCTCCTTTAGAGTACAAAAAAACGCTAGGAAGATTTTAATTACCGTTTCACATACGAAAGTACCCTCGTGGCCTATTTGCAGAATAAACACTAGTTTACTTATTTACTTTAAATTCAAAACCAGGTGCTGAGGGTACCATTCAAGTAAGTGTAAAATTACCTCCGCAATTCCGCATGCGAGGAATCGTAAACAGACCACGTTTTCAATCAATTTCTAACCGGCCCTGGACACTTTCCGACGGCTCCCGGCTACACAAATATGATTAATAGCTTGCTAACGTATTCAGTATCATAAATATATGTGTACATATTAAGTACCTAACCTACCTTTTTATTGAACGAGGAGCGAATAGAACGAAGCTCTCTGCAACAGCTTGGGCAAAAAAAACCGATACTCAGATGCCCAAACTCAACGGGGGTACGACGGTTAAGTACTGAATTCCTATGGCCACCTTCTGTGCCATAGGAATCCAGTACTTCTATCTCCATCATCAGATCAGGTCGATGGTACAATAATATTGAATTGTCATCCAAACTATATCTTCACCCAAAATTTCAGCACAATCATTTGAAGATTCTCCAATCATCCATCCTCAAAATTCAGCTGTAAGGTTCCACCCGGACAAGCATACTGCGAAGAGCTATCATTAACGAAAAAACGAGACAACCTTCTGAAGGTTCCAGTCGCCCTAAAAACATAAATAACTTAAGATGTAAAAAAGCAAAGAATTTCATATACTTAGAATCTACACAAAATATGCACACAATTCAAACTATGTCATAAATACATGAGACAACAAAGAATTTTAACACAAATTATTTATTTCCACAGATTCGCGTGTTTAAATTCCATGGAAGAAACCTAGCATACTTACAATTTCATATATTAACATTAAATATAAAAGAATCCTAAGCATCCGCAGATAGCAATTTGCAACCTAACAAGAACGACCATAGAGTTAGGTATTCTATTTTAAATCTTATCGCGTGAAAGTGAAGATTTAAATTACGATGCTCTCACCTTAAAAAGTAAATTGATCATCCATTGCAATTAAAATCTAAACTACTACGCCATAAGATATAAAATAAAAAGGCTGTATTTTATTGAGTCGACTGTCTTCGAGCGTGCCAACAAATAGTACGTAAGTATGGAGACACTGCCTTTTGATTCTAAATCTTATGGTGTTTAAATTTAGATTCAAATTGTAGTGGATGATCGAATGAGATTTGAACGCGTCATAAATACTAACTCAGGTGTGTGCGATGACAAAAATTCCATTCGCTTCAGCCATGCGAGTCTGTCAACGACCTCAGTGATTAGATCGGTATTTGACGTACATTACTGATTTAAGAGTCACCAGAGTCGACTATCCATATAAACGTAGTTTGGGTTTCTTTTAATTGACGACCGCTTTAGCCTAGTTGGTAGTGACCCTGCCTACGAAGCAAGAAGTCCTGGGTTCGAATCCCAGTAAGGGCAAACATTTATGTGATGAGCATGAATATTTGTTTCTGAGTCATGGATATTTTCTATGCGTTTAAGTATTTATATCTATTATATATATCGTCGTCTAGTACCCATAACACAAGCCTTACTGAGCTTACTATGGGACTAGTCCCCTTATATTTATTTATTTATTTATTTATTATTTAATAACGATATGCTGGAATACATGAAACTTTTTATACACGATGGGATCCGCCGAATTGTAATGGAAAAACCAACCAGCCAAGTGCGAGTCGGACTCGCGCACGAAGGGTTCCGTCTATAAAAACGGCAAAAATCTCGTTTGTTGTATGGAAGTCCCCCTTAAATATTTATTTTATTGTGTTTTTAGTATTTGTTGTTATAGCGGCAACAGAAATACATTCTCTGTGAAAAATTCAACTGTCTAATTACCACGGTTCATGAGATACAGCATGGTGTCAGCAGACGGACAGACAGACACAGACAGCGGAGCCTTAGTAACAGGGTCCTGTTTTTACCCTTTGGGTACGGAACCCTAAAAACGTCACAAACAGAACTGCTGAAATCGTGTCACCCCTGTGCAGTGTCAGAAAAAAACCACAGTAAATCTAGCTAAAGTAAGGTTATGGCCAACATAGAGCTGACATTGCGCCGCGCCCCGTATGACCGCAGCCTTACTCTTATCAGAATGCCGCTGCGGGCAAGGCTGCGATTATCGCATGACACAAATGCAAATGACTTACGTTACTTACAGACCATACAACTTTAAAATGAATGTGCACCTTTACTATCGGTCTGACTACCTAGCATGCATATGTAATTTATGCATGTCAACGTGCCTTACAAGATTCTCAAGAATGTCTAAAGACTCTAAAGGAACTAAATTGGGATATTGTAGGAACTTTTGTAGCTTCAAATGCTCTAAAGGCCTCCACCCACCGGACGTGTGTGCCGCGCGTGTGCTGCGCGTGTCGGGCGCGTATGAAGCGGTATACTCACACCGGAAGCAGGCGGCGTATAGCAACGCGTGTGCAGCGCGGCTGCTGCGCGTGTGCCGCGCGGGTGCTGCGCGTGTGCTGCGCGTGTACCGCGCGGGCCCGCGTGTCATATATCTCTCACTACCAACACATTTAATATGTATCTTACTATCTCCATCACGCTGCCGCGCGTGTGACGCGCGTGTGCAGCGCGGCTGCTGCGCGTGTGCTGCGCGTGTGCTGCGCGTATGCTGCGCGTGTGCTGCGCATGTGCTGCGCGTGTGCTGCGCGTGTGCTGCGCGTGTGCTGCGCGTGTGCTGCGCGTGTGCTGCGCGTGTGGTGCACGTGTGGTGCCCGTGTGCCGCGCGGGCCCGCGCGTCATATCTCCCTCACTACCAACACATTTAATATGTATCTTACTATCTCTATCATACTTAGCAGCGCGGGCCCGCGCAGCTCACGCGACGCGCACGACACGCGGCCGCGCTGCCGAGTTGTATCTTTAGCGCCGCGCGGGCCCGCCTTCGAAACGCGTTCGATGTGTGTTTGAATTGTAGTTTCAATGCTTTACAACTTGCGCGTGTGCCGCGCAGCACACGCGCCGCGCACGACACGCGTCCGGTGGGTGGAGGCCTTAAGGGAACCGTTTCGGATTTGCACCACCGCCGAATTAGAGTGTACGTGATTTGGGACTGATCTTTAGAGTTCTAACATGATGTAAAAAGTGATGTGGCTATAGTAAATCGATTGTCATAATCTCATAATATCCGATTACGATTGATGATGGCTAATAAAAGGAATCGATTGATTACTGTGTAATAATTATTTTGAGGAAATCCAATAGAGAGCCTATAGGCTGTCGTCTGCTAACACAAGTGTCCTGTAAGTAAAGAGAGAGACTGATAGTGCGAGAAAAATAGAGAGAGCTCGCGCGCCGTGCAGAAATCAATGCCATATTTTGCACAATCAAATATGTCGGTTTCGATCGATGTGATTTTATTTCGTATTATCGTGACAGTAATTATATTACATTGTTATTTTCCTATTCACAATTATTTGATTCATATCGATTTATTTCTAAATTGACAGACTTCAATCGATTAAAGCAGTGTATCACAATTTTTTTTTTTTAAGTCGTAGTACGTAATGGTTTGCATACCGAGTTTTCAATGCTAATTTCTATACAAGTAAGCCGTAAAAAAATATTACAATCATTTTATAAGTGCTAAAAAGAGCGTGCATGGAGATTGAACTTTGTTTTTGTAACTCGGAAGCTATTGAAACTTATTTAATTATTTCGATGAGCAGTGCCAATTTACGTTATACGTGTCGCGATGTTTCAAAAGAGCAGTTCCAAATCTCGAACACTGTAGAGTGACTATGATTACCTAAAGTGATGGACATTATGGGGTGGTAAATTTAGATCACCAGACTTCCCGACTGCACCTTTTTCCCGTTGGGAGACATTTACGCACCACCGCCTACCCTGTCGAAAGAGGGGACCACACGGGCGTCTGGGACTCCGTACTACCCACTCTAGCCCCAGCGATTGTCCCACCTTATCGCTTAAATGGAGGGCCGAGTTTGCCAGACGCATAATACTTTGGGCCTCGCGAATTTCCGAGTGTACCAACGCATTGGTCACTAGCCGTCAACGTCAAAACAATCATTTAATCAACGGGTCGACAACGCGTCTAGATGTACCTACTCTAGAAGCTACGGTAAGCTGCGTACGCCTGTGTACAAACTTTATTATTTATAAAATAGTTAATCACGAGTTTAATACAAAATCAGTATGGAATAATCGTTATAATATAAATGGCAACTAAACAGTAATGTTTGTTACTCTGCCTCTGTAATCAAGTTAGCCTTACCTACAGCATAAGTTGCACGTACCAGAAGGCGCGGCGTGGGTAGGCAGGTGGACTGATGACCTGGTAAAGTTTGCGGTAGTCCGCTAGATGCGGGTGGCGCAGGACCGGTCACTTTGGCACTCTTTGGGGGAGGCTTATGTCCAGCTGTGAACGTCTTTCGGCTGATATGAAGATGATGGTGACATCATAAGTTCTTTATCACAAATCGTAACCCGTCACTTGCGTTGACATTAAACTGTATCCCTTGTGCTAACGGTAGCAAAATATCAAGTCTCTACAATCTGAGTGCTATTAGATTCTGATTGGATTTAGATTTGCTTCCAGCATTTGACGTTACAAAAAGGTGTCGTTACTTTCGAGTCAGATGTCGTTAGTTCCTTATCGGCATTACGACGACTTCATCAAATATTTTAACCCCCGACGCAAAAAGCGGAGCGTTATAAGTTTAACGCGTCTGTCTGTGTATCTGTGTATCTGTCTGTGGTATCGTAGCCCCCAACGGATGGACCGATTTGAATGCGGTTTTTTAGTGTCATAGATAATTTTATCCAGCGTGTTCTTAGCCATGTTTCATGAAAATCCGTTCAGCCGTTTTTGAGATATTGGACTTTGAAATGAAAATGTCGGGGGTTTTTCTACTTTTCTAAGTTGTAGTTATGTACGTACAGTCGACTCCAATGATATTTAGTGTAGAGATTGTGTTCGTTTAGTTATTTTAGAGAAGCAGAGCAGAGCAGAGCGGAATGTCATCTTGCTCACGTTTGGAACAGCTGAACGGGGGAAGAAGGGTACCTTCTAGAAAATCTTATGTAAGACCGCAGGCACAATAACACTACTACGAGCTATAGGATGTTGTGTTCCTGATCGTTAATCCTCCCGAGATCCCAAGGATGTACATTGTGTTGTGTTGAGACTCCCAAAAGCAGGAAAGGGTCAACACGCTTGTGGTGGCAAGGGGCAACACGCAATGCCAAGAGGTTCCGTATGTTTTGTGACGGCAAGCGAAACTTTAAGTGAGAATATCCACCGGACAAACTAGTGATGAATTTTGATATTCATAGAAAGTTAAATCATCATCCTCCTAGTGTTATTTCCCGGTTGCGCCCTAAAGGAGCCCGGGGTCCGCTTTGACACCTAATCCCAAGATTTGGCGTAGGCACTAGATTAACGACAGCCTTCAGACTACAGACCTTCCAATACAGAGGGAAAACTAGACCTTATTGGGACTAGGCCGGTTTCCTCACGATGTTTTCATGCACCGAAAAGCTAACGGTAAATATTCCGTACATAAGTTCCGAAAAACTCCTTGGTACGAGCCGGGATTCGAACCCACAGCCCCCGCTTGACAGCCGCATGCCTGTACAGTGGTAGGCTACCGTAGCTTAGGCTAGCTACCATAGAAAGTTCAAGTAGACAGAAAATGTCGTCATATAACGATGTCAAGAGCTCTCAGTCGTCAGTACGTCTAGCACTTTTTTTATATACCACGTCGGTGGCAAACAAGCTTACGGCCCACCTGATGGTAAGTGGTTACCGTAGCCTATGGACGCTTGCGACTCCAGGGGTATTACATGCGCATTGCCGACCCTTTAAGAATTTATACACTCATTTTTTGGAGAACCCCATACTGTAGTATCTCGGGAAAACCTCGGCAGGGGGCTCATTCCACAACCGAACACATTGCACTTACTGCCAAAGCCCGACTAGGCGACATTTGTCTTACTCACACTGTGCAAATGTGAAAGAGTTGGGTAGCTGTTATCGTCTCGCATCGCGTTCCAGCCTCAGTTGCGCTGGCCCCGTAGAGAACAATCCCAAATACTACTTAGCCTTCTCGAGCTTGCAGTATAAACAGCACACTATCGACACTGGGGATTTTGACTACGTTCGCGCAGCAGTCGCGCGTTTTTATCGATGCAAAGCCGCCGTGTGTACCTATGCTCTTAAGTATAATATTAATCCAATATCCACCGAAGTCAAGTAATCAATATATACTAATTGGTCGTCACAGCCCAGTGAGCTCGCGTGCTCACACGCGGATATCCCGGTTGTGCAACTAATTTCACCTCGGAAAAACGGGCGGAGACGTGAAAATCGTTATGTATTGCGCTCATAATTCTTACGGCTCTAAGCTGATACCCAGCACCCAACAAGTGCCCCTGTGAACTGCAGATTTATCTAATTTTTTTCTTCAAAAATGGAATCAAACAACGCATATTAAATATCTAGTAATGTGCTCACAAAATTTCCCGAGCATCGGTTAAGCAATGCGACCGGCCCCGCATCGCTGTAACATGTTTTTGGGTCTACGCTAACTGACGCGGATTACCCGGAGCGGACGCCCGTCTTATAAGAAATTGTATGAACACCGCTAGCTGGCGCGGCCGCGTGCGACGGACTTTAATCCGCGCGGCGGGTGGCGGGCGTCCGCTCCGTGCGCACGCGGCGGGCACACGCTCGCGGACTTGTTTCTTGAATTCAGCGCTAAGTTAGGCGTGCGCCCGTCGCGGACGCCCGTCGCGGACTCGCTCGCCCGCGGCGGGTGTCCGGAGCGGGACCCGCGAGCGTGCGCACGCGGCGGGCGTCCGCGTCAGCTATCGTAGGCCCTTAATCCTCACCTCAACCGCCACCCAGTAATAGGTACGAGTATATGATGAATTGATGACGCGACGATTTGTAGTAACTCAAGAGTAATCAGAGCTCCCGAGGATGCCTTGTGTTGAGAGCGAGGGCATTTGTTCCTTTAGCTATCAACACAGCGAATCCTCAAACATATCAAGGGTCGGCAACGCCCATGTTACTCCTTTGGAGTTGCATGCGTCTAAAGGCTGCGATGTCCGCTTACCATCAGGCGGGCCGTACGCTAGTTTGCGACCGTCCTTGTATAAAAAAAGTCTAGTTGACTAGGGTTGAAGTGTGTTGTGGGCTATGTGTCCTATCACTGCGATATCACATATTGTCGATCTATACCCGTATTTATGCTAAAAGTCGCACTGGAACATAAGTTTAATGTTATGCCTTTAGGGAATAAAGGCGTGAATCTATGAATGAATGAATGAGAAGTCTAGTTTGACCTCTGATTACACTTAGTTACTTCGAATGCGGCGTCAAGATATATTCGTAGTAACAGAATTCCGGGGCTAAGAGGAAAACAGACGGACAGACAACATACCAAAGCATTTTTGCCCAAGCTGGAACGGAGAACTTGGTTCGCTTCGCTCACTCGTTCAAAACAGACAGACAAATATTAGTATGGATAACAGACAAAGATACTATTTGCCGGTATTACATTTCGCTTAAGACCTTTTCACGCACGCACACAGCAGTCAAACAGGTTTGCGAAACTGGTCAGCGATGGTCGCGTACGCAGCTAGAGCGGGACGGGGGATGCGCGCGCAGCTTGCGAGAGAGACGGCGCGTGTTTAGAGGTGTTTTTGCTGATATCGACAACGTTTTCAAACGCAGGTTTCTTAGAAGCTTGATTTAACGAGACAGCACAATATCAGGGACAACATTGGTTTTAATTTGAAATTGGGACTGCCAGAGATGGGTACTAAGTACCTAGTACATTATTCTAGCACAATTGGCTATTTTCCTACTAGGAGCTACGGTAGCCTAGTGGTTCAGGCATGCGGCTGTCAAGCGGCGGTCGTGGGTTCGATTCCCGGCTCGTACCAATGAGTTTTTCGGAACTTATGTACGGAATATTTACCGCTAGCTTTTCGGTGAAGGAAAACATCGTGAGGAAACCGGTCTAATCCCAATAAGGTCTAGTTTTCCCTCTGGGTTGGAAGGTCAGATGGCAGTCGCTTTCGTAAAACTAGTGCCTATGCCAAATCTTGGGATTAGGTGTCAAAGCGGACCCTGGGCTCCTTTAGGGGCACAACCGGGAATAACGCTAGGAGAATGATGAATTGGCTATTTTCCTATTGTTTTTTCACGATGCCATTCGAACCATGTTACTGAGAATTCTGAGAAGATCAATGGTTTGTATTGAAGCAACTACAATAAGAGAACATAAAAAGACAAAAACGTAAAAGTCTCGCCTGACGCAATTGACACAGTATTATGACGTCGCAACATTATTTATATTCGTACTAAACGAAAATCAAGTAAGTTGCCATTTGGTCCTGAACTACTGCGGGTTATTTTTAGTTATCGTTTTTCTCTTCATCATCATCATTAATTTAAGAGTTATCCTCTTGTCGGTGGAGCATTTTCCATTTATCTCTGTCGTACGCCAGCCCTTTGATTTGTTGATACGACACGACACCAGCTATTTCCTTTATTTGGTCTATATGTCGCAGTGAAATGGCCAAAACGGAGATTTGAACAAATCCCTAAGGGATTTGATCAAATCACGCAGGATGTTAAAATGGCGAATCCATTTTATCATTTACCTAATACAAATCAGTCATTTGATCAAATCTCTGAATCTGTTTAGTGAAATGACGAAATCGGACAAAACAGGCCACTCGTTTTTTCATTTCACTAGATTTGTTTAATGATTTGATAAATCCCTGAAACGCGTCAGTGAATTGACGAAACTAACTCGCAGATATTGGCTTCTAAATCATTAGTAATTTAAACGGTTCTGGGACTTAGACTCGGATGGCGGATAGGTTAGAAGATGGTGGCGGGAGCTCTGCGCCCGCCACCGTCTTCGTGGTTATTTTTTTTATAAAAGAGCGGAAAAATCTTTATCGCTTTAGTTTCGTCAACTCACTGACGCGTTTCAGGGATTTTATCAAATCACTTAACAAGTCTAGTGAAATGATAAAACGAGTTGCCTTTTTTGTCCTATTTCGTCATTTCACTAAACAGATTCAGAGATTTGATCAAATTACTGATTTGTATTGGGCAAATGATAAAATGGATTGGCCATTTTAACATCCTGCGTGATTTGATCATATCCCTTAGAGATTTGATCAAATCTCTGTTTTGACCATTTCCCTGCAACATATATGATTGGTCATTTGATACGGCACGACAACTTCTTTAAAACCATAATGGAAGTTTTCTCTTAGGCGATAAAAAAATACTTACTTATATTTATTAAAGTTATCGTCTACCTTCACATTTTTTATGATTTTAATTATATTTTCTAATTTACAGTTTATTATAATTCATAGCCATTTAATGGTTTACTTTCAATAACACAAATTTTAACATGAGGAAATTTCCCAAATTTTTATGGGTCGTGGGATTCGAACACAATGCAATACAAGTACATAATTGCACACCGCACAGATGGACCAAATGGTAGTTACAAAAGAAAACACAGACACACAGAAGATGTAAAACAACACGCGGTCTTATCACTAAAGAGCGAGCTCTTCCAGACAACCTTTGCGTCGTGGAGAAAATAATAGTAGAACTAAGTAGTAGGTGGTGCAATAAACTAATGCGTTGATTAAAGATCGCATGTTATATGTAAATGTAAAATACACATACTTAAATAAGACAACAGACGCATAACACAACTTTGAACCATTTGGGTGATGGGGGATACAAATTCGGTTTTCATCATACGCCATTCTAGCACCGGTAAAATTAAAAAGGAGGTTGAATATTTGTTGGATTACTAAGTTCTGCTTGCGACTTCGTCAGCGTGGACCAGGGATAAAAACTATCCTATATTTTAATCCAGGCTCTAAACTATCTTCGACCAAAGTTTCATCCACGAACATCCAAACTTTCACATTTATAAAATTAGTAGGATTCCGTCCCAAAGAAATTCACTTATATCCAACAATCTAATTCAAAATCAATTTCAATACAATTTTAGCTGTACCAATAGCTGAATAGAACACTAACTATGATTACGTAATTGTTATGGGAACCTGAGACCATGTTTATAAAATACAGCTGCGCTTTAGCCATAATATAAAACAATCTTGCTAATACTATGAAATGCAAATACAATTTTGTAACCATAATAAAATTAGGCCTAACGCAAAAGTTAAGTGGAGCGGGGGGAATCCATACTAATATTATAAAATGGGAAAGTGTAATACTGTATTCGTTTGTTTGTCCGTCTTTCACGGCAAAACGGAGCGACGAATTGACGTGTTTTTTTTAAATGGAGATAGTTGAAGGGACGGAGAGTGACATAGGCTACTTTTTGTCTCTTTCTAACCCCCCACTTCCCTAAAATGGGGGTTGAAAGTTTGTATGGGCTGCGATATAAACGACTTCCACGCGGACGGAGTCGCGGGCAGAAGCTAGTTATAAATAAAATTGTATGTATGTATGTGTTTAGACGACCGGTTAGCCTAGTGGGTTAGCTGCCTACGAAGCTGAAGGTCCTGGGTTCGAATACTTCGAATCCCGGTAAGGGCAAATATTTGTGTGATGAGCATGAATATTTGTTTCCGAATCTTGGGTGTTTTCTATGTATTTAAGTGTTTTATATTATATCTACTCAATATATCGTCATCTAGTACCCATAACACAGGCCTTATTGAGTTTAATATGACGCTAGTTTGTTTTGTGTAAGATTGTACCCTAATATTTATTTAATTACTTATTATTTATTTATTTATGTAGCGAAAAACTAGTACCGTCCACCATTTGGAGGAGTGTAAGTTTGCCAGTGTCGGTTTTTTTTACATAATGGCAATTTTAAAGTTTTTTTTTGGAATCTATATACGGCGTCAAGTATAGAACGCAGCGGTGTACGTGCTGCACACGCAGTCGGTGTGGCTCGGCCTTTAATGGACGTCCATGAACAAGGGCAGTAGGATACAACTTTATTTCCTCACTAGTAATACCTAAAGGTCTATCCTATATCTAGGCTAATCCTTGCCCCAATTAACTGCCCAACACCCTAAACCCAAGTCGTCAACATTACGATTGACCGGAAGCGGCGTCTCGACGTGTTTGCCACAATAACTAACTTCCTGTCTTCACTACACACTGATACAAACTAATTTCAACCTTAACACTGAGCAATAAAGTCCAATTAACGAACTAGAGTCTGCGCTCGCCGATACGAACCAATTTCAACCTTAAATCTTAGCTATAAAGTCCAATTAAAGAACTAGATTATCCGCTTGACGATACAAACCAATTTAGACCTTATGTTCATAGCATAAGGTTTAATCGGATCAAGACGCTAACGTCTTCATTGGTTGGCATCGTAATCTAATTTGAGCTGTATTGTACTAGGAATTAGATTCAGTTTTGAATGGAAAGATGCATGTCTTAGAGAGTAGTGAAGGGATAAGGTAGTGGTTTTGGAGTTTAGATGTCAATGTAACGTGCTCTCTATGAGACGAGTTATTAATGTTTTTATCAAGCGGGTTTATTATTTAGATTTAGGGCTTAAAGTATCATAAAATACAACACAATAATAAGTGAAATTATAGCTCGTGACTGAAAATAACTAGGTAATTTTTATATGAAATTTCCATTTCGGGAGTAAACGTGTTCCCCTAACTTAATCTTAACAAATCACGATCGCTTCAGAACAATAAAAACTAGTTTTATAGGTTTCGCTTTAAAAAAAAAATTTGGTGCCCTAGTTACATTTTTTATTTATGGCAAATTAAAAAAAGGAATACCTATAAACCTAGTCTTTCATTGTGTCAATAACGTAAAAATATCATAGGAAAATGTTTAGAAGTGGAAAAATGCTTTCTTTTTTTTGTATGGAGGAGTACGTAGTATTCCAAAGGTATAGGTGGTAGGGTCCCTGTGAATGTCACAAAAAACCGCCAAGTGCGAGTCAGACTCGCGCACGGAGGGTTCCGTATAGCATTGAAAATTTCCGGAAAAAATCCAGTTTCTTTCCAAACGGCTCGTTTTTTTCGGATTTTTACGGAAAAAAACCATGAGATTTTCCGCTTCAATTTATCCGAAAAAACAATTTAAACAGGTTTCAATCGGTTATTTTTTTAGGTAGGTGAATGATTATAGACCGACTTTGCCATTGACATAGGTGTCAGTTCAGTTCAGTTGTCATCACGCTTGTAATTACGGATTAATTATTTTCTAATTAAATCCGAAAAAAACGAAAATTTCATATATTCCCTTAAAAAACATTTGATTTACACATTTTATTTGACATTATTCGATCAAATTGTGTTTTTGTTTTCACTTTAATTTATGTGATTTAATCATATCTTTTGATCACAAACTCTATCTCTACATATTACGTAGGCAAGTATATTGTTACACTATATACCTAAGAATAATAACCTAAAACAGAGCCAAAACTTTTCATTGGAAAAACGACCCCAAACTGACTGGGTACATATAATGAATTCATTCATTTATGTCCTTTAAACGGATAGTAACAGGCAGTAACAAAATCGACGGTCAACTTCAATCGCATACATTTAAGCTGCAAACGCACAGAGAGCGGGTGGCGGGGCGGCGCGGCGCGGTGCGGAGGCGGTAACGGTTGTAATGTTCGAGCTAATACGGAAGGGTCCGCACCGAAAACCGCGCCGCTCTGTGCGGATCGTTTCATATTAGCTCGAACATTACAACCGGTACCGCCTCCGCGCCGCACCGCGCCGCTCCGCCACCGCTGTCAGTGCGTTTCGGCCTTCAGTAACAAAACCGACAGGTTAGTCGTGACTAAACATCACTTTAGTTAGTTCCCAGCTACAAAACAAAAGAATAACTCAATGCGCTTCAGAAAGAAAAGACAGTAACACTATTTTTTTGTCAAGTTGCTTTAATCAAAGTTTATTGTCTCAAGTCCTAATCAAAAACTTCTGAACAAGTTAACACGCCAGTGTCATTTTATACAAAATAAATTATCATGCTCGGCGCGCGCGTTGAAATCTTTCCTTCGACCACGTCCGGTCTGACGTCATACTAAACCAAACCAATATGCACCTTATCGCGGTCACTCTAAAGTCCATTTTAGTGGACAAGGTGCTCGAGCAATGCTGCTAAGTTAAAAGGTACCAAGTACTTAGCTAAGGCATTGACGCATTAGTCTTTTTAATTTGGGTTTTAATTAACTTGTTTACGGCAAAACGTCACGGTTTTTTGTTAAAAAAGTAGTGTTTGGTTTGGCTTCTTTATTTAATCAACAATTCTAAGGTGGGGTGAGGTGGTTTTTTTTCTTTGATTTAAAATTTGTAATTTTTCGTTAGCAGCGTTACTGCTTAAAAATAAAAATTAATTCTAAGGTGCATTGAGATTCCCTCTATGCTACTACTTAGATATCCAAGGTTAGTAATGCTTTCAATACAGAGTTAGTTCTAATTCATACTGACCCTATTTGATATAGTAATTTAATTAAAAATATAACGAACAACGCACGTAATAGCCAAATAAGTAGAATACAGTACTTAATAATTTATCGAGTACTAACTTCTGCCCGCGGCTCCGTCCGCGTGGAAATTGTCTATATCGTAGCTCCATACAAATTACCAGCGCTATTAAAACTAATATAATACGGTAAAACAATCCTGACTTTCCCCGGGACTAAGACTATCTCTATACCAAATTTCATTATAATCGGTTCTGTGGTTTAACAGTGAAGACAGACAGACAGACACACTGCGCATGCGCATACAAATCACCCGCTTGTGCAGTTTAACACACTGTTATGCAAGTCTGCCGAAAAACAAAAGAGAAAAGAAAATAAAAATCAGGCCAATTTCAGATTAGACTTTTATGTAGAGATAATAACTTTACTTGCTACGGTAGCACAGTGGTTCAGGCATGCGGCTGTCAAGCGGCGGTCGTGGGTTCGAATCCGGGCTCGTAATACCAACGAGTTTTTCGAAACTTATGAACGGAATATTTACCGTTAGCTTTTCGGTGGAGGAAAACATCGAGAGGTCTAATCCCTGTGTTGGAAGGTCAGATGCCAGTCGCTTTTGTAAAACTAGTGCCTACGCCAAATCTTGGGATTAGGTATGAAAGCGGACTCCGGGCTTCTTTGGAACACAACCTACAAATCGCGAGGATGATGTTGTTAATTCTACTTAAATTACATCCAAACTGTCAGTTTTGTGACAAAATAATAAACATGTGTCTGATAATGATAATGATCGTCAGTTTTGTGACGACCACTAACTAATAAATGGTTCAATGAATATGTGCATATCTCTGAAACATATCCAGACAGGTTAGATTAATATCTTTAGTTGACTGGACTTTTATTTATAGGCAGTCCCATAAGGCAGTAAAAGGAATTACGCAGATGTAAAGGCAGTCCTTCATGCCTAGGTAGTCTAAATACGAACGTGAAGAATAGGCTTTAATATAACGAGGCCAGCCAACAACTGCGTAGTTGCCACAGACATAGAAATAGATACGGAATAGAAATATGCTTAAAACTTCATTCAAAAATTCTCGAATCCTTTTTATTAGGAGTTGGTACTTTATTATAGAACCGTCATTACATCTATGACTTCAAAGGGATGCGATGACCGACTATTTTTTTTAAAATTATTTGTTAACGTAACTGTTTTTTTTAATGTTATAGTAGGCAATCGAGCAGACGGATCACCTGATGATAAGCGATTACCGCCGCCCATGGACACCTGCAACACCAGAGGTGTTGCGAGTGCGTTGCCGGCCTTTAAGATATGTTTGAGGATTCGCCGTGTTGACAGCTGAAGGAACAAATTCCCTCGCTCTCAACACGACGCATCCTCGGGAGCTCTGGCGACCTTGCTCACCTCCATGAACACAACACTACTACACAGCGAGTAGTAGTGTTATTATGGCTGTGGTCTTCTGCATGGCGGAGGTACTTCCCCAGTTGGGCTGCTCCAAATTCGAGCGGGATGACATTTCGCTGTACCCTTGTTCGGTGCAACGCACCTAACACGTGATATAGCCTCGTGCGTCCCGTCAGCAAAAGACGCATCGAGCAATAATTTATATTAACCTCGATTTAGTGTACTTTTCGGCTCTATCGCGACCGGGTGCATTCGAACATTAACATTTAACATTTTCAACATCTTTCTAACATAACTTTATAACATTTGTCATTTTAGGATTTTAAGACAATAAACATTTTAATACGTATCTCCGGACTTTCTAACATTCAAGCTCACCCGCACCCGAATAACCCTACCTAACGGAAAAATTAAAAACAAACGAAAAGTGTTATAAAATGTAATGTTCTTTTTATATTCCAACATATCTAGTCAAATTCATGTACCTTCCTTCGCACACACTCTCAAAATACTCGTAAAAATCAATCTATTTCAAAACTCAGACTAGCCAGACATTACTTTAAACCGGCACATTCAAAACTTTCTCACTACTTGCCAGTTCCCACTTCGTAATTTCCGAACGTTCGAATTTTCCACCTGATAAAAGTTGTTAATGCTACAAGACGCAGTTTAACTCATTTTCACAACATATCTAGTTTAAATTCATAAAACTATGGAAACTTCCATCGTTTTAACTTTTTGGGCGCATTCAACTGGAAATTTCAACAGTAAATTGCAAGCAAATATGTTCATGAGCATGGTACGGAAAATTAAATAGGTACAGTGCCTTATTCTATATAAATGAATTTAATTGAATTGAATTGTTATTTTCGCGTAGGGTTGTAAAGCAATTAAGCTGGTGTGTCAGTAGGCCCAAAGCATACTGTGAATAAACAATCGAATAAACGTTTCTTGCGTATCTTTGTTATCTTTTCCTTTCATATTTATAGCAACAATCGCGGCGTCCTAATGCGGCTCACCCCGCCGTTCACCCGTCACGAAACTAGACCTCTGCCTACGCTTAGTTACTACGCATCGCGGTGTCAAGATATATTTGTGGATAAGCGTTGAGGTGAGCTTAAAACAAGTTACAGAATAGAGGGGCAGCTGTGATTTAAAAAACCGTTAATTTTTTTTTGCATACCAAATTTTAAGGTTTTTTTTTTTTTTTTTTTTTTATGTTATAGGAGGCAAACGAGCAGACGGATCACCTGATGGTAAGCGATTACCGCCGCCCATGGACACCTGCACCACCAGAGGTGTTGTGAGTGCGTTGCCGGCCTTTAAGATATGTTTGAGGATTCACCGTGTTGACAGCTGAAGGAACAAATTCCCTCGCTCTCAACACGACGCATCCTCGGGAGCTATGGCGACCTTGCTCACCTCCAGGAACACAACACTACTACAGAGCGAGTAGTAGTGTTATTATGGCTGTGGTCTTCTGCAAGGCGGAGGTACTTCCCCAGTTGGGCTGCTCCAAATTCGAGCGGGATGACATTTCGCTGTACCCTACCTCACGAAAAAGGTTTAAATAAAACCTTCTAAAAAGGCACTATTTTTATTTATTTATTGTTCAGAACACATACAGTCATACATAAAAAAGAGGTTTGTTACAAATATGTATAAAAAAAACCAGGAGGTTCATAAATACAAACATTAAATAAAAAATACAAAAGCGTCTTAGCGAGTAGGAAAATAAGTAGGTAGAAGACTCAAGTATTTTTATCGATAACAGCTTGCATCTTGTACGTTCGTTTAAAACATCAAGAGAGTGCATAAATGGATCGATGTCACAGAAATACACATTGTAGTTTTTTAAAACTCGTTTGAAAAGGTATGTCTTGAATAATTAGTACGTGCGGAACTCACATGGAACAAATTACGTGGACGTACCTAAGGAGCGATGCGGTACATGAAACATTATAATTTGCAGCAAATTTGGGCAATTAATTCCATTTTTTAGTCTTGAAGAAGAAAATTGTGTCCAAGAAAATTCTTCTATTACAGAGGGAATCCTAGCTAAAATGTTTGGCTGACTTAGCCGACGATTCCAGAGGTGTACCGGTCCTGTAACATAGTGACCTCAAGAAAACATTCTGTATTCTTTCAAGGCGGTCAATATGGACATGGTATTGAGGAGACCAGATCACAGACCCGAACTCAAGAATACTCCTGACGTAAGAATATTATAATATTTGAAGGGTGCAGGGGCGCGTAAAGGGTTTGCCCATCCTTAGTATCATACCTAGATTGTTATAGGCACTATTACAAATTTTGTCGATTTGATTATTGAAATTAAGCTGCGAGTCCATAGTAATACCTAGGTTTCTAATAGAACTAACGCGAGTTATCTGCTTCCCAGCAATAAGATAGGTAAAATTTATTATATTTTGTTTACGAGAAAAACTTATCTCAAAACATTTGTCTAGATTTAGGTACAGATAGTTATTAGAACAATATTCAGAAAAAAACTTAAGCGTAATTTTAACTATTCTTGCGGTATCTATTTATTTCAAGTCTACGGCTTAAGCCTGATCTCGTTTTAACCCGACGTAATTTATGTAAGGCTGTATCAAGCAAGTCAAACCACCGGCTCCGGCGTCACGCAAAATTGACCCTTATTATAATGACTTAAGGTATAGCAGCTAATCTTCGTTTGTACTAAGCAGCTTGGTTGTCCAAGGCACTAATCAAACGATCTAGACCGCCGCATCTTGTTTGAGAAGCAGTCACATCATTTACGTAGCTATATAGGCATTTAATTGAAAAGGTTAGGTAGGAGACATTTGAATATAGGCAATGATGTAATATAAAAAAGAGATACGTTGTCTTGTCTATAAAAGCGAAATTCCATGTTTAATAAATAAGTTTCTGTCGAAAAATAATTTTAGGTACACGCTTTTATTGCCGACTGTACTTTTCTGTATCAACCATTGAAACTATTCTTAACGAGCCCAAACTCAACCGGGTTACGTCGGTTAAGTACTGAATTCCCATGGCCACCTTCTGTCTCCATCAGATCACCTCGATGGTACCATAACATTGAATTGTTATTCAAACTATACTTATACCCAAAATTTCAGCTCAATCGGTCACCGGGAAGTGGGTCAAATTTAACTTGCAAGATTTCATTACGCTGGGACAGTTTGTTACTGATTTTAGGTTTGAAAAGTAATTAATAATAAGAATACTTAATTTAAACTAGACCAATATTTCCCTTTGCTATAAATGAAGATACGATGAGGAATTAGTCCGTAAACAAGTGCAATCAAACAATTTGTTTAAAAACTCGACTGCTTTTTCAAATATAACATTATGACAATGCCACAGATAACCTCCAATAGACCGCAGATAACCACGTACGCTCGAAAAACATAACCAAGGGAAGGTTCTGGGGCAGTAGGGTCAAAATATGTTAATACGGAACAAGTAATCCCATTCATATTCAATTTATATTGGATCTCCTTATAAGTTTATTACCGATTCATATGGTAGTGGTATAAGAATAGATTTTTTATTCCATTATCATCTGATTATCAACGCGTCACTCTCACACACACTGGCTCCGCTTACGGAGCGGGAGCGCACGAACCAAGTCGATTCAAATATCATTTCAACAAGTTCAAATTGGACCATGGACTTCGGACATACGAAATGGTCAACAAATTAGGCCCGTCACAGACTCACCCATAATATCCCGTAAGATACCGAACTATATAAATTTATAGCAAGGCATCTTACGGTATATTAGAATACAATACATTTTGCGTAGGTACTTTTGACAGAGTCTCACACTCAGCTATATAATTACATAAGTCTCCAACTCCTGCAAATAAGCAAATAGTAAAATGTATTTGGTTGCGGGAGTCCAATTGATGCGGGTGGCGCAGGACCGCGACCGGTCACTTTGGCACTCTTTGGGGGAGGCCTATGTCCAGCAGTGGACGTCTTTCGGCTGATATGATGAAAATGTATTAGCATAAGTTTATATTTTCAATGAACAAAAGTAAAAAATATACAGGTAATGTATATCTTTTGGTATATGTGTTATATGTAAATAGCTAATTAGGTATGTCACGGCCTGTATAACATGTACAATGGATTCTGGTGCAAAAGTCTTCAGATATTTTTGACGCCGACTATACCACGAAACTTAACCTAAAAACCTTAACCCAGAAAAATATCGTTTACAACACAAGTTCAAGTTTATATAAACGGTGTTTAACTGTTAACGTCTGTTTAACTGTAGTTTAGCCGCGCCGTGAGACCTAGATAGGTATTTCACACTTTACGCTTGTTTCGAAGACTGTTTTATTTAACTACTAGCTTCGCCGGCGACTTCGTCTGCGTGAACCGAGGATAAAAACTATCCTATATTTTAATCCAGGCTATAAACTATGTTCGTGCAAAATTTCATCTAAATCGGTTGAGTCGTAGCGTGATTGAGTAACACCCAAACTTTCGCATTTATAATATTAGTGGCACTAGCTTCCCGCGCAGTTCCGCCCGCGTTTAACAAGGGTCTAAGACCGCATTTTTTTTAATTGTGTTCCTGTTTAGCGATGCTGCGGGATAAATAACCTGTGTCCTTCCTAAAGGCCCAATCTTGGTACATAAAGTCTTAAGTCATAAAATCTTTTGAAATTGGATGATCAGTTGCGGAAATAGGTACCCACAACATACCAACAATATAACAAGTTAACATGCTACAAAGTAGGTAAGTACCATAAATTGTTCAACTTATGTATAGGTACCTACTTAGGTAGGTAAAGGTATACCTAAATGCATATTTCGTTTTTACTTAATTACTCAAGTCATTTAGATTTGACATTGATGATGACATGATTATTATTGTTCAGAGCTAAGCAACTACTTCATATTTTAATAGTCATTTTATTTCCAATAACACAAAAAACGTTTCGACTTCGGCTAATATTGGTTCCATTAGTTGGCTACTTTCTAACGTGTACAGTTATTAAGTTAAAACCACTTTCCTTGTAAAGAAAATCAATCTAGTTGTACACGGAAGTTTGTTCCGTAAGTAAAACTTAGTTGAACGGTGAGATATCAACTTTTCTGTGAATGGATAATTTTAAAGTAACTGTACCTACGCCGGATTTCAAAAACGGAACGTCAGTTGTTTTAATTTTCGAACGCTCGAATTCCAAATTCAAAATCCGAGTGTTGCCAGACCTAACCAAAGCCCGAGTCATTGACATGCAAACTTTTCACTGTCAACAGAACGGTACCATCGGACCAACCTGATAAATGCCGCGTGTCTTGCGCCACGACGGCGACAACTAGGAGTGCTAGCCAGCACCCGCCGGCGCACCGCATCTTCACTTCACAAACACATCAACACTAAAACACAACACACACAATTCTGGAACTTTGTGGAAAGTTGGAAAGTTTTGTCGTGGTACAACGGAACGTGTGGAGTTCGTCACGGAGCGCGAGTGACTGAGGCGGATGGTGTTGGTGCCGGCCGGCCGCGGGGTTGCCAGCGCAGGGCCCGAGAAGCCTCCGAACGGTTTGGGGAAATCCCAAGGAAATTCTAAGTTAGTTTCAAGTTGTTTTGCAAGGCGGGTAATTCAGGTTGTTATATAAGTATAATAGATCGCTGGTGAATTGGTGATAAATGTAATTCGATTTAGTTATTGGTAAAGTAGTCATTTAAGTAAAAAAAAAAGTATAGACATCTAAACCGACAATTCACTTTATTGAGGAAGTAATGTATCGGCGGTAATAAGTGGAATTATGGAATCAGATACTGTAAAGGTAGAAGGTTCCCTTTTCTTTCATTTTCTTGTTTCATTTTGCATCTTACACTCAAAGAGACACGTCTGAACGAGTGTGAAGTGAATCAAAACATGAAAGATTCACTCGAGTGAACATTCATTCAAGTGAACCGTCTGATTCTACCTTAACTGTCCTGCGACACTGAAGGTAACAACTAAGAAACTTTTTGAGAAATTAACCACAAACTCCGAAACGACTGCTGCACCAACGTCAATATAATTGACACAATGGGTGGTCAAAGTGCAGGAATAAATGTTGAAACGATATGACACAGAGAACAAATATAATGCAGGTAAAAATTAAAACATCATCGTCTGAAGCCCAGGACAAGACTAGAACTTGTGCCCTCTGTTTTGCCGGTACAGCGCTCTGCCTTAGAGCTACCCAGACATTAGTCTGATCTAGAGTGTCTTTCTATCACATTTTCCGCCGCTTCTAGACCTTGCTGTATTTCATCTTGTATCACATCTTTTAAAATTTAATCGTGGTAATTTCCGCATTAAATTGACACGAATTAAAAATATTTAATAAAATAATTTGTTTCCTTGAGAGGCACAAATGTTTAACTTTAATCGTAAAAGTTTTTGTGAACATAACTAATACAGACATGATAAAAACGAAACAATTTCCCTATTTTTCATGTCACTAATGCCCATAATAATAAGCTGCTACTACGAATTATTTTATGCAGCATACAATACAATCCTCCATACGAACGAAAATACAACGATGTGCTTATAATTTTCTTTCCTATAGCATATTAGTTACAGGATCCGAAAATAAGTATGGCGTTAGAATATGGTCGTCAACAACGCCACACTCCAGTTCAATAAAACCATTTCTTTCAAAAGTTCATTCTCATCAATGACCTTCAAGTCTATTTTAGACAAAGCACTTTCAAGATGGGACCCACTGTCTTTCGTGGCTGTGTAAGCCAAGCCAATACGGGAGCGGCATACCATACACGACCGCAAACCTGGCAGGTTATTCGCTACGCGCTAAAGCGGCTCACCCCGCCGTTCACCTGTCACGAAACTAGACCTCTAACCTACACTTGGTTACTACGCATCGTGGTGTCAAGAGATATTTGTGGGTGAGCGTTGAGGTGAGCTACAGAATAGGGGGCTGGTGCCACGTTGGTGCCGCTTGGCTCGCTTATCTGCGAACGTCAAAAATGTCTTAAACCACACTTGATTCCGTCGAACACCAGTTTGCGCCATTTCAAAACGTATTACTATAATCTTGTATTGACGCTATTAGGTAAGAGGATATGATAACTGTCCCATATCCTTTTACCACAACCTTACTAAGTAAATTGTGTTTTGTTCGCAACCCAACATCAATTCCCCACACTACTAAAAATTCCCCAAAACTGCGGTAACAGCCGCGCGCTGGCAACACAAAGCACACAGGTGGTTGGCAGGTAGCGAGTAAACAAGCGCTGCGTCGCCGTTTCTTCATCATTGTGGGTCAGATTCGCCGCGCTACTTGGACAGTCTATGGCAAAGACATGTAGACATTTTTTACCTTATTGCAATGTCATAAGGTGCAAATTGTAAATGTCTTTCACGGCGGGATCTGAGTTCGGGAGCCGTTGAACAACGTGTCAAATGTGAATTAGGCGTCTAGCATGATGCGATTTATGGTTGCGACTCAGTGCCTAAATCTAGTCCGTAAAGCCTGAATCACACTGGCGCGGCCTGCGGTGGAAGTCAATGGTAAAATTTGACAGCTAATGACAATCATGACCATACTACCTATCGTGCTAAACGATGTAGAAGATTCAAATCACTATTATAAAAACTATCTTCCGAATTGAATAGTTTCGCAAAAATCTAGAACGAACGAGGTATTCAATTTACGCCCCAGATGGAAATAAATATGCTACCGAGTGGCAAATACCTGTTTTTCACACAGGAAAAGTGAAATCCTTCATTTGAGGGCAACCACGTCTATTTTCTGAATAGCAAGATGAGGGAAGAAAGTACAACTTCGATCCGTCATTTGAGACCAACAATGACTCTTTTCTGAATAGCATAATGAGGGAAGAAAGTACAAGTTTGATCCTTCATTTGAAGGCGACCACGTCTCATTTCTAAATAGCAGGATGAGGGAAGAAAGTACAACTTTGCTCCTTCGTTGGACAGCAACCACGTCTTTTTTCTGAATAGCAGAATGAGGGAAGAAAGTACAACTTCGATCCGTCATTTGAGACCAACAATGACTCTTTTCTGAATAACAGGATGAGGGAAGAAAGTACAACTCTGATCCTTCATTTGAGGGCAACAATGACTCTTTTTCTATATAAGTAGCAGATGTGAAGACACCTATATATATATATTTTGACATCGACTACCTAGAGTAGGTACCTAGTGATGGCGAGAGCTCAAGCTGAGTTTGGGACCCGCTTTTCGACGCCACTTTGTAACGGCGGAGATATGAATAAAATGTAACTAGACAATAATAGTACATTATTGTCGAAGCAAGGGAAGTAGGCAATTGCTGGCTGAGTATTAATTTTAAACGGACGACCTTGGGAGTCCGTTTAATCTAATACGAAGCCAGTAAATGCCCTTCCAGCTGAGACAAATATAGTGCTTTTCTCAAAAATTGTGCAAGAAAACAAAAATGTATTTTCTGAAAATGATAAGGCATGCATTTCTTCTCGCCGCTTCAAGAAATTGTCGTATACGCCTTCCGATATCTGTCTTTTGGCTTTGCAAATTACCAACAAATTACACTTAAATAAATAATCAATAACTGAGCTTGCAGCTTCTTTTAAATCTGGAATAATTTACACGTCAATTTTCTATATTTTCCGTAAAAAGAATTAGACACTGTATGTTAAAACAGAATATTTTTTGCATTGCCGCCTTTTCATTTTTTTAATAATAAGTAGGGAGTGTATTTTTCTTCCGAAAGCGCCATAAGTTATTTGAGACAACTAAAAAGTCGCGATGAGTCACAGCTACTGATCTTGCGTTTTGGCTGTTTAGGACCTATGCCTTTTATTTATGTGGCGGTGTCAACTTTTTAAAAAGTTTGTACCACGACAAATAAGGGAATTTGTATGCAACATTGTAGTCGAGCAAAATCGAGCCGGCAAAGTTTTTTATTTTTTAAATGTTGACTAACCATAAACTATACACTTCACGTCCTGATTTTTTACCAATAAAGTCAACATTGCCGATGATTTTTGAGAAAAATTATCTTCCCTATTATATGAAACATCTTCCAGATCGGATAGATTCATAAAAAAAGGCCAAGTGCGAGTCAGGCTCGCGCACGAAGGGTTCCGTACCATTATCTATAAAAACAGCAAAAAAAAAACCGTTGTTGTAGGAGAGCCCCCCTTAAATGTTAATTTATTTTGTTTTTAGTATTTGTTGTTATAGCGGCAACAGAAATACATCATCTGTGAAAATTTCAACTGTCTAGCTATCGTGGTTATTGAGATACAGCTTGGTGACAGACAGACGGACGGACGCACAGCGAAGTCTTAGTAATAGGCTCCCGTTTTTACTCTTTGGGTACGGAACCCTAAAAATCGAAGCGTTGAATGCGCGTAGACAGAGACGACTTGTAATGGCTCCTCTACATGATGGCCCATCCTAATGGCCCACTAGTATGGGCCAGCGTGTAGAGAGGGTAGTGGTGTCAGATGGCTTATGGCGCGGCGATGTATCTTTCTCCGTCTAACGCATAGTTGCGTCCTGTACGATGAGTCGTGTCGTATAGAGCAGGCTTAATACAGACAACATTTACCATGGACCTAATTACTACACTGAATACTCAGGACAAGTTATACGCGTGTTGCCAGTGTTGCCACAACGAGGGACGGAAAGGCTCCTATGCAGCTAAATTAATAAATCGTCTGAAAATGGCTGACGCCTTACCATAAACAACCTACTTTGGTTAATTGGGGCTAATTAATGGTCTATTTGCCGCAACCTCAAACTAAATCAGTAGCGGCAAATAAGAAAAAGCGGACCTATGACAAGGGCTACGAATGATATTTTCGCATCAGCTATTCGGATAAGGGCTTTTTCTTCCCTGCTAAGAGGGACTTTTCTGTTCCAGGACATATTGTTGCCAGAATAAAAAAAAACCCAATGAATACATGAAAATAGTATACCTACACATAATCGATTACTTATTTTTTTAAATCGATTACTTGCATATTTTTTTTATCTTGACTACTATTGTTACTACTACTAACGTAATAAAATACAAGTGATTAATATGTTATCCAAAGTAACACTATAATCAATAGGTTTATAATAATTAATTTAATACAGCTACATATTTCATTATCCTCATAGGTGATGTGGAAAGCAGTATGAGTCACACGGAAGCAAAATTATTTCCAACTTGGGCGTGAACACTTGAATCCCTCACTACGCTCAGGATTCCACGTTAGAATCCCTCACTACGTTCGGGATTCTATTCTGGAATCCTTCGCTTCATTCGGGATTCAATCTACGCCCTCGCCGTAAATATGCCATTTTGCTCCCTTGTGACTAACACTTGTGTGTAACACTTATCGAGATTTGTATGCCACCATCTCGCTTGCACGTTGTATTATTATTACCATAGCTATCCCGAGTCTATGACATTTACAGTTGGTCAATAATATCTGGAGAATCATATTATCCATAGAACTCGCTTCCCTGTAGCCCGTTTGACTTGTTGATTAAACCTTGTGATTTGTGTGGCTTCACATCACTTAAAAATAGTTTAAAACTGATGAATAGTTTTTTTATGTTTTATTTTCAGTCAAATTAATTTGAATAGTTTTTTATTTTTAGATTTCTTCATTGGTATTTAACTGCTTTGCCTCAAATTTGACAGATTGGGAATGCTTGAGCAATATTAACGATAAAATTAATAAAGGATTTTTTTATTAACAGGTTCTTTTTTGTCGTAACAAGATAATTTTAATTGGCATGTGTAATTTCCGGCTTAAACTATAGGTAGGTATGTTCCTACATCGTCTGTGCACATTTTGTAGATAAGGTAACACTATTTTTATTACCTACATATTAAAAATATTTTTGTAAAGTACCTACTACCTACCCATCTTTACCTACCTACCTAGTACCAGTGGCGTGCACAGAGATTTGAGACTGGGTAGGCAAAAAAAGAGACCTACTTAACTTACCAAGTTACCAAAAATTTGCTGTGGGCGCAACCCGCAAGCCGATAATACGAATCATATTGTTTCGGATTGAATTTGCGATTTACTTTATCACTTGTTTGTGTTAACTGCAATTCCGGTGTACATCGGCCTTTTCTATCAACTCATTTTGAAAAATCGGCCGGCATCTGTTATCTCACCAAAACAAACAAATAATGCCGGCCGAATAAAAAATTTAAACTCAGGTACCCAAATACAGTAAACGCTTAAAAGAATAGTCTCGTATTTGCACTAAAATACCATAAAAAATGCTACTTTTTAAAATAGTCAGGTAATCTTCGCATCGGAACTATTTGGAAACCTTCGGGCGTCATCGTCTCGGATTGCCACGAAAGACGTGTGCGTGTGTGAAGTGTGCGTTACTTGTATCATTGTGTGCTCGTAAATTTAGGGGGAACCAATAATGCACGGCCCAATAATGTACAGCCGATAACCCGCGTCCACTTTTTGTGAACTCGGATTATTGGGTCGTGCATTATCAGCCCGGACAAAAGTGGCTTCCAATTATTGCCCCAGACCAAGTTTGCTCAAGGTGATAATGTACGGCCCAATAATGTACAGCCTGATAATCGGCGTCCACTTTTTGTGGACGCGGATTATTGGGTCGTGCATTATCACCCCGGACAAAAGTGGCTTCCAATTATTGCCCTGGACCAAGTTTGCTCAAGGTGATAATGTACGGCCCAATATTGTACAGCCTGATAATCGGCGTCCACTTTTTGTGCATTATCAGGGCGGACAAAAATGGCTTGTCATAAGCGAATTCTGTCTTAGGTCGGTTAGGTTAGGGTTCACTTCTGTCCCTCACACTAGAAATAGAAACCCCGCGCAGCGAACATTTCACAATTATGAATAGGTACACGCAGCCTAGGCAACAATTTATCACAACAACTTACTTCAACTCGGTTGGAATTAACAGTACGTATGGCTGGCTGTCTCATTCCAACAACAGCAAATCAGTGTTACAAATGCTTAAAGTTGTAGTGTGGTGTGCTTAAGCTTTTCAAGTATACAGGTGAGAGATCCGGCTAGATGAACTGATGATGACACCACTAGCTTCTGCCCGCGACTCCGTCCGCGTGGAACTCGTTTATATCGCAGCTCCATACAAACTTTCACCCCCCATTTCACCCCCTAGGGGATGAATTCTGGGACAGAAACTATCCTATGTCCTTCCCCGGGATTCAAACTATCTCCATACCAAATTTCATCACAATCGGTTCATCGGTTTAAGCGTGAAGAGGTAACAGACAGACAGATAGACACACTTTCGCATTTATAACATCATAGTATGGATCGGCAAGTTGATCTGAGGGGCTACCGCGAAGTGAAAACGAACTTCGTTAAATATCTCCGTCTCTGTCGCTCAAACTAGCAAGTGCGACAGAGACGGAGATACACAAACCAAGTTCGTTTTCATTTCCCGGTAGCCCCTCTGGCTACGAGTAACTATCGTTTACTTAAAGTAGCCGTCCTTTGTAAAGTAGGCGGCAATAGAAGTTGGCAACAATTTGCAGCTTTACTGCGAGAAACTTTAACTTGTTAATTACATGTTAAAGTTTGGGGCTATGTCATGGGGTCGTGTGAGTCAGAAATGCGCGTGACAAACTTGTTCAGTTCTATTCGACGTAAATTGATGATAAACGATGATGATCATAAACATACGAAAAGATAACCAAAAAGGATTTTTTCCGTAAGATTTAGATTGTGGCTGGTATCTTTATTTATTCTTTTGTACCTGCTCAAGGGAACAAATGATAATTATATTTACGACGAGAGCAGTACTTGGAAACTTAAGGCGCCGTAGGTTCAGCGAAGTTAAGCGAACAGTGTTTTTGAAACAATATAATGCGTCTGTTTATAATAATAATTTTAAAAATATGAATAGTAATCTTGAGGCTTTTTTGCAGGGAAATCAGTGTTTAGAAACATGATTAAGCATTTTTCGCTCTATAGAAAAAAATCACGAACATAGGTCTAAAAGGGTCTAAAATACACTTAAAATATTTATTACAAATTACGAATAAAAGCTAAAAATATTAAAATGGCTTCTAAAAATCGGCAATATCATGTTTGAGGGAAATCAGTGTTTACTTTTTTATTTATTTAAACGGCCAAAAAATTAAAATTAAAAAACATGATTTCCGCGCTTCCGAGCACGCATTTCCATCTCGCTCACGCTTATGCTCAGTGAGAGGGAGAGAAGACCATGAACCTACGGCGCCTTAAGCGTAACGAGGGATTCAAGTGTTTACGCCTAAGAAGGAAATCGATCGAAGTAAATCGAAGGAAGTAAATCCTGCGGACGCGAGCAACAGATTGTCCCCCCTATTTGAATTTTATTGTCTTCCACCCTAAAGGGCTAAAAAGTGCATTACGGAGTTACTAATCCGTAATGATTGGCTTACGCATTGTTTCGTATCGTTTGTGATATAATATTAAATAATAAATAAATATTAGAGGACAATCTTACATAAATCGACCCAGTCCCAAACTAAGCAAAGCTTACACTATGGATACTGGACGACGATAAACATACTTATATAGATATATAAATCCTTAAATACGTAGAAAATAGCCATTTATTTATTTTATTTATTTAAACTAGTTACACAGCAACAGAAATATCTAAACAACTATACGACTATAGAAGAATATTTACAACATAAAAGGTTTTTTCCGTTCCATGACTCAGGAACAAATATTCGTGGTCATCACACAAATAAATGCCCTTACCGGGATTCGAACCCAGGACCTCTTGCTTGGTAGCTAGGGTCACTACCAACTAGGCTAAAGCGGTCTTCAAATAATGTAAACAATGTAGGAATAAGTCATGTTTATGTTTTAATTTAACCTGTTTTGGGTACAATAAACTCCACTATGTTTTAGGTATTCCCATAGTACGTGTCGTTTTACCGTAAAGAAAATTCTCATTAGTGGCATTCATTTTTTTTAAGAAGGCTATCAGCAATTTACTGTAAGAACAACGTTTAGTCTATAACTGTGATGTCATAAATTATTCGACGTAAAAGATCTTCTGTGAAATTGACAATTTAAGGGAACTTTTTTGGTACTGATTTTCGATTTTTATTAGTACCTCCTTCACTTGTATTAGGGCTCTTTACTCTAACGCGACCGGACAGACTATACATACATACATACATACATACAATATGAGGAGTTTCTGACTTTCTTCGAGTGAGCAGGTAACGCTAGTTTTCTCACTATTCTCAACTTTATCAGTTACGTTGGGTATTGCTCGTCATTAGTTAACGACCTGTTATCTAACCTGTAATTAGATGCGTAAAATGTATACAACTTTGGACCTTATTGTACCGTAGGTTAACCAGATGCATTTTATTGCATTGTGTCCTAGTCTATGACATAAGTCATTAATAATCTTCTGCCTATGGACGATTTATCGCAAGCGTCCATAAGCTACGGGTGCCTGATTAATCATAATCATTTATGGCCACCACACACACCGAACGCGGGTCGTGTGCGGCGCGGGTCGAGCGGTGTAATAGCGGTATCTCTATCTCTTTCGCACAGTAGATAAACGTACATATCTTTGACGTGGACTGTGATACAGATATAGAGGAAACTGTGTTATTTTCCACGTAAAATAAAAATCGGAATATTTGATAATATTGCGACTCGCAAGTCTCGCAAGCTCGCAACGCAAATAATAATTTGCATTGGTATTGCATATTGAACATTGACCTACAGTATTATTCATTAATTAGAGCAATTGGCCTTTCAGCCAATTTTGCACTTAAATACCTGAGTCAACATAGAATTATGTTAGGTAAATAAATACGAAAAAGTTACGGTCTGCTTTTTTCCGTGACGTAATTGACGTCAAATACCTGACACATACCGACTGCCTTAGTGCGTGCTCGGAAGCGCGGATTTCATGTTTTTTAATTTTTCAATTTTCTGGCCGTTCAAATAAATAAAAATATAATCACTGATTTCTCTCAAACATGAAATTGCCGATTTTTACAAGCCATTTTAATATTTTTAGCTTTTGTGTATAATTTGTTACGAATGTTTTAAGTGTATTTTAGACCCTTTTAGACCAATGTTCGTGATTTCTTTCTATGGAGCGAAAATTGCTTAAAAATCATGTTTCGAATCACTGATCTCCCTGCAGAAAAGCCTCAAGATTACTATTCGTATTTTTTTGAAACCATTATAAACAGACGCATTATAGTGTTTCAAAAACTCTGTGCTCTTAATTTCGCTGAACCTACGGCGCCTTAAGTGTGTGCAATTCACGACAAGAAAGGAGCCCACGCGGCGCTTAAGCTGCAAACGCACAGAGAGCGGTGGCGATGGCGAGGCGCGGTGCGGAGGCGGTACCGGTTGTAATGTTCGAGCTAATACGAAAGGGTCCGCGCAGAAAACCGCACCGCGCCGCGCCGCTCTGTGCGGATCATTTCATATTAGGCTGGAAACAGTGCTCGACCGACGGTCAGCGCTGACCGTCGGTTGGCGTAGCTATATCTATGCAAAGTCTATGAAAGCGCACACAGCTAACGCTGACGGTTAGTTAGTTAGTTAGTATACTGGGCTCTTTTCCGCAAATCGACATCCAGCGTGCCTATTTTGCGTGAAATGGGGTAGCGCTACTCTAACCACCCCAGCTCCTCCAGAAAGTTCGTGAGTGCCTTTGTGTTTTTGACTGCGTCCCGGAGTGTTTCCGGGGACCCTAGGTGCTTTTCCCTGTATACTTCTACCTGCTTGCAGTCCAGTAGAATATGTTTGGTCGTTTCCTCCGCCTCCATGCACGCTCTGCACATGGGGCTGTCCGTGATACCTATGTTGTAGAGGTGTTTGTTCAGAGTGTTGTGTCCTGTTATAATTCCAACTATCTTGCGTAGTTGGTTTCTATGTGTCCTCAGTAGTGTGGTTGTGAGTTTGTTGTCGCGTTTTGCCAGAATCTCTTTGGTCTGTCTGCATGTGTCTATCTCCTCCCAGTGTCTTTGGTGTAGGTTTTTGGTGTATAGGTCAAGTTGGTTGTATATGTAGCTTTGTGGCAGGGGCAAGATTGGTTCGGGTCCGTATGCCATTGTTTCTGAGCCTTTCCTGGCCAGTTCGTCCGCTGCATCGTTGCCTCTTGAGCCACTGTGCCCCTTGATCCATTGTACAGTGACGGTGTTTTTGTCTGCGCACACCTCCTTTAGATTTTGGTGGCATTCGTATATCAAGCTAGATGTGAAGTTGTCACTGCTCAGTGCTTGTAGTACCGATTTACTGTCTGAGAGTATTCGTATGTTTGTGTTCTCAACTTTTCGTCTCTTTATGGCATTGCAGGCTTCGATTATCCCTACGCATTCAGCCTGGAATACCGTGTTTTGTTCGCCCAATGGTTTGGATATGTGTATGTTTAAGTCCTCTGAGAACACTCCACATCCCGTTCCCGTGTTTGTTTTCGAACCATCTGTGAAGATCCTAAGGTCTGTTTGGTTTAGCCCCTCTCTCGAGTCTTCTGTTAGTGATATGCCGTAGTCTTTCTTGAAGACTGCAGTTCTTGGTATTTTGTCGATTGTAGCTTCCAGGATAGGGAGGCTGGTGATCAGTATGTTATGAATCTTAGTGTGTAGTGTGTTCAGTTTTGTCCATAGGTTGAGGCTTTTTAGGCGTATTGCCGTCGCAGCCGCTTCCTTTTGTATATGCATGTGTAAAGGTAGGAGTCCTAGCATTATTTCTAGTGCTGCCGTTGGGGTGGTTCTCATACATCCTGTGGCCGCTACACATGCTAGTCTTTGTGTTTTCTGGATTTTGGTAATTGCGCTCGTGGTTTGGGTGCGGGGCCACCATACTATGGCACCATAGCTTATCATTGGTACTATCACCGTTTTGTATAGCCACAGTATGATGTGGGGGGCCAGGCCCCATCTCTTTCCCACCATCCTTCTGCATTGCCAGAAGGCTACTGTTGCTTTGTTTAGTCTATTGTCTAGGTGTTTGCTCCAATTAAGTTTGTCATCTAGTATTATACCTAGGTATTTCACCTCCTTCGAGAGTGTTAGTTTAGTGCCAAAGAGTGTTGGCATTTCGTAAGTACCCAGTTTTCGTTTATTTGTGAAGAGAATTGTGTCGGTTTTCTTTGGGTTTACCGATAGGTCATTCTCCTTGCACCATTTCTCTATTATTTTCAGTGCTGATTGTGTGAGTTCACATTGTGTGCTTGTGATCAGACCGCTGACCAGTATGACTAGGTCGTCCGCATATCCTATAGTTAGAAAGCGGTTATTGTTTAGTTTTGTTATTAGGTCATTAACTACCAGGTTCCACAGCAGTGGCGAGAGGACGCCTCCTTGAGGGCATCCTCTCATGACTAGTGCCTGGTGGCTTTTGTTTTCGGATAGTCTTATAATTCTTTTCTTTAGCATGTTCATAATCCATTCTATGAGCAGCTGTTCGGTTTTATGTCTCTCTAGTGCTTGTCTTATGCTGCTAAAGTTGGTCCTGTCGAACGCACCCTCTACATCAATGAAGGTGCCTAGGCAGGAGTTCTTTCTAGCGAGAGCGTCTTCTATGTTGGTTACTACAGCATGGAGGGCTGAGTCTGTCGATTTGCCTTGGCTGTAGGCATGTTGGTTTGGGTGTATCTTTATGTTTTTAAGGGCCGTGTCTTTTAACTCCCTGTCGCAGAGTCTTTCCAGGGTCTTTAACATGAAAGAGGTTAGGCTTATAGGTCTGAAGGATTTTGGGTCTGAGTAGTCACTCTTTCCCGGTTTCGGTAAGAATATTACTTTTACTTCTCTCCATTTTGTTGGTATGTATCTATATGCAATACAACTGCATAGAAGGTTCGATAGATGCTCGGTCAGCTTATGTCCTCCCCACTTTAGTAAGGCAGGGTAGATACCGTCTAGACCTGGAGATTTGTAGTTATCAAAACTGTTAATCGCCCAGGTTGTTCTGTTTTTCTCTGTTATTCGTTCTGCTATCTTCCACTCGTTTTCTGTTGGGTGATAGTTCTCCTCCTGTTCTGTCCAGGATTGTACGTCAACCACGTTGCACCCCGGGAAGTGGGTTTCCACCAATAGACTTTCAGTCTCAGATGGATTGCTGGTGGTGGTATTGTCTGGTCTTCTCAGTGTGCCCAGTAGTTGACTGGGTTGGCTGGCTAGTATTTTCCTTGTTCTGTTGGCTTGTGTGCTGCTGGATATGTTGTCACAGAAGTTCCGCCATGAGGCAGATCTTCTGTATCTTATTCTTTTTTTGTACTCTGCTTTGACCGTTTTATATTTGTCCCAGTCGTCTTCAGCTTTTGTATTCATTGCTCTGTTCAGTAGTCTTCTCATTTTGGTTCTCATGCGTTCCATTTCCGAGCCCCACCAGTCAGAGTTCGCGTTCTTCCCACTGACTGTACCGATAATGGGCATGTGTTCTCATAGCTCTCTGTTATATGTTGCGTGAATATGTTTACCTGTTCCTCCAGTTCTGTGGTGTTGTGAGGCCTGTGCGTGTTTGTCTTATTATCTAGTTTACCTACCAGAAGCTCCTTGTACGCCTCCACGTCCGTGCGTCTTGGATTTCTTCTGGGTGTTGGTTTGGTTGTGTCGGCTGTGAGGTCGTAACGGATCCACCTGTGGTCGGAGCATGATAGCTCGTCCGACACATGCCAGTTGGATACGTATTGAGCTGCTAGCCCTGTGCTTAAAGTAATGTCAATTATAGTATTACATCTGCGAGTGACAAATGTAGGCTTTGATCCTGTGTTTAGAATGTCCAGGTTAGTAGTCATTAGGTATTCAACAATATCGTTACCTCTTTTGTTGTTTGTTTCCATTCCCCATAGGTTGTGGTGACCGTTGCTGTCCGCCGAGACGACCAGCTCCAGCCCTTTGTGTTCGCAGTAGCGGATAAGGTTGTTCATTTCCACCGGAGGGGGTTCGTCCTCAGCCGCCATGTAGACGGAGGCGAGAACTATCTCTGGTATGCTTGAGGTTTGTGTTCTGAGGAGTTTTATAGCACACACGTCTCTGGAACAGAATTCAGTTAGTGGTTGTGCTATTATGTTACGAGATATATGTATACATGTCCTAGGTTTATTTTGTGTGTTATATATTAGTTTACCTCCGGTGTTGCTGAGGCCGTTTATGCGTGTGTTTCTGATCCACGGCTCTTGGATCAGGATGATTGATGTACTGTTAACCTCCAGCCATTTTCGAAGTTGAGCCGTTGCAGTTTCGCTGTGCTGGAGGTTAACCTGGAGGACCTTACAGAGGGAAGGAGCCATCGGTCGATGTCCCCTCCACCTCCCTCCCCTTTAGGTCTATTCCAATAGAGTTTCAATTTCAATTTCAATGTCCGAGTCGGGTTCGTCGTCGACGCCGTCAGTTTCCATCGCAGAGGGTGAGTTGATGGCCTTGCTCACCTCGCTCTGGGTGTTGTCCTCTACGGGGTTTATGTTCGTTTCCGGTGGGGAATCTTTGAAGTGCCCCCCACTATGCTGGAAACGAATGTAGACTGACCCACACAGGTAGTTCAGCTTCCTGTTCCTTTCCAGCACAGCAGGGACCACGCTCTCCGGAATGCCCACCAGCATTAGTGTACACCCCCTTGTCCTCAGGGGGATGGCTTTGTGTATCGTCCATTTCCTCACCTCGGCCCACGAGTTCTGGAAATTGAGGACCCTTCCTACCTTGGTGAGGTTATCCTCTATGGACGGGATCAGTATTCCACATCTGGTTTTTCTGACCATCTCGTCCTCCCTCTTTCCGACGAGACGGTCTCCGTTTGTTAGTGTGGCCGTCGACAACCAAGTCATCAGCCACTGTTTGGTTTTTGCGTCCTGGCACCACAGTTTCAGGTAACCATCTACCACACTAGGTCTACCTGAAAATGCGGGGGCGTCCGCTATGGTGTCAAGATCGGTTTCGATGGCTGCCTGGAAAATTGCATCCCCGATCTTCCTTTCCACCTCCTCAGCATCTTGCTGCGTCAGTCTGCCCGTGCGCTCATTAGTGATGGCAACCGTCAGATCCGTCGCTGCTGCCGCTGCGTAGGTGGCGTGTGTTTGTTTGCTTCCCAGGGAGTCCGTTTTTTGTTTTTTATGTTCTCCTCTGGGGGATATGGTTTCGTCCAGGCGAGCCCTCTTGGAGATCTTGGTTTCCTCCGCCTTGGTTGGTACATTGGAGGTCGTCTCTTCCACTGCCGGTGTTATGGGGGCTTCGACCTTTTTTGTTATTGTAGAGGCGCGTCTCTCTGCCTGCCTCATGAGTCGCTGCCTCTTTCTCTGGGAGACCTTCACCTTCGTGGGGTCACCTTGAGTTGGTATTTCCGGCTGGGGAGGTTTCTTGCCTCTAGGCTTACACCTTATCTCCCAGCCGGGATCTATCACCTGCTTTGAGGGTTCAACCGGGGTCGTCCCACTCTCAGCAGTTGTTGGTTTGGGTTGTGAGGTTCCAGCAGTCGAGTTCTTCATCGTCTCCGGATCGGTCACCTTGGCCGGGGTTCCTTTCGGTACCCCAGCGTCCGGCGTCCTTTCTGGCTTCAATGAGTCCTCAGCCGGTCTCACACTTTGGTTTGGCGCCTCTCTCAGCGGTTCAGCTTGCGCCGTCCCAGCCAAGAGTGGCGTGGTTGTTGCATTTGTTCCAGTTTTATTTTTTTTATATAAATCTTCCATCTAAGTCCCACGAGTAGCTAGGGAAAGTTTGTCCACCTACGCAGAGCCCCGCTTGCGTAGGTAAGGCTAAGTACAACGGGTTTCGCCCGATCCCCGAGGTCCACCGTTTGCGACTGAGCTCCCTCTCAGCCACGCATCCATCAGCACGGTCGGTCACACCTTAGATTAGGGTTTTTAGAGACGAGGTTTTCTCCTCCAGGGTGGGGGGCAGGGAAAGGGGATTTATGCGGTCAGGATTTGGTCTAGGTTGGGTGTTTATTGGGAAGTTCTGGGAGTGGTATTCGGGAGAGAGGCAGGTTAGGAGATGACCTCGACTTGGGATTGGTTCGAGTTCATCCTTCCACTGTCCGGGTCCATGTTAATGGAAAAAGGGCTATCCGCAACCTGCCCACCCGCTCGGTCGCTTTGGAAGAGAAGCGTGTCTTTCCAGATGGAAGTTCCAAATTCGCGTCACTGGACTGTTTCCAGGAAACCCTCCAGCGTCACTAGCTCGTACCTTCCACCTAGACGACCCGAGTAACGCTGACGGTACGCGCGTATGAAATCACGCGCGTACGGTCGGTCGAGCCGTCGGTTTGGCTCGTCGGTCGCGCGTAGGTCGGTAGACCGACGAGCTATGAGATTGTATAGATACGTTCAGTGCTTCGCTGTCGGAGTGACCGACCAGCGACCATACGCGCGTACGTACACTCAAAGCAAAAATGAATTTCGATACAGAGCGCCTTTTATTACTGAAGTGCGGCTTCGTCCGGCAATTTGGGATTTATCGTCTGTGTTTTACAAAGACCGTGATGCTAAAATAAGTGCATTTAATTAGAGCATTAAACTAGAGCATTTACAGCAAAATGATTCATATTTCTTGTGAACTGTACACACGCGTCGCAGTTCGCCGTCAGCGTAGCACTGAATGCATTTCCGCAACCGACGGTCAGCGCTGACGGTCAGGACATACGGTCAGGACGAACCGTCGGTCAAGCACTGTTTCCAGCCATAGCTCGAACATTACAACCGGTACCGCCTCCGCACCGCGCCGCACCGCGCCGCGCCGCCCCGCCACCGCTCTCTGTGCGTTTGCAGCTTTACCGCGCGCGACTTAGATATACACGGTTTTTACGCCGTGCGCCGCGCGGTTTCACGTCACGGTCACGGCGACGACGCCGTGCCGTGGGCATGTGTGGCCGAGCCCTGAAGGGTTTTTCAAATAAATAGTCCGGGTTTCTTTAAAGAAAAATTTTCATAAAAGAAGTATTTTCTTGTGTTTTTGAATCATCATCATTCTCAGCCCGTAATCGCCCACTGCTGAGAATATTAGGCCTCTCTTCGAGTACGCCACCCGTCCCTATCCTGAGCTAATCTTATCCAGAAGTGACCCGCTATCTTCCTAATATCGTCCACCCATCGAGCTGGTGGACGGCCGACGCTCCTTTTACCTATAAGTGGCCACCAATCTAACACCTTTTTGGTCCACCATCATTCTGCCTGGCAAGGTGTCCTGCCCATGTGTGTGTTTGAATAGCTTGGATTTATTTTTGCCTATTGTCGTAGCACTCGTAGTCGACGTAGGTGTATGTATGCGTATGATGTGAAAAACGTTTTACTTATGCCCAATAAAATAACAACAATATGGTTGTTGGATTGAGTACTGGTGAATGAACGGGTGGGATAGTCAAAGCAGTCAACCGGGATTCAATTTCGGTTTCTTGGTTACTTATTGTGTCCTTACCTTATGTATTCTGCATCGAATATAGCGGCATTATACTAACAATCTTTAAATGTCAAAGAAACGGGACGTGCGCGAATGAGGAAAATTTCAATATCGGTAACGATTTCTGACTCAAAATGAACTGACCTTGACTCTGCGATGATTATAATAAGCTTTAGTCGCTTCCATTCATCCGCGTTTTTTGAGTGAATGTATTTAAGATTGTTATTGTTACTCACTAAAACACACCGAAACTTTTCTAACGCACAAATCGTAGCAAAATCGTAGGTAGCGACGTTTGACATCGGGTGAAATCAATACTTATGCCAATTTGACAACTGATTCAAGAAGCTGTCGAACCAAGGAGTATGCAGTTTTCTTTCAGCAATAAGTAAACTATCCAAAAAGGTTGAGCGTATAGGACCGATTATTAAATAAGTATTCGTCGTGTCGCCGGCAAGACAAATGAAGGTGAACACAAGCGCTGCGTCGAGGTCGAGAGCTAAGGTAACCGGCCTCTATTTCACCAACTTGACAATTAATTGTCACCTCACACTTGCAATTCGCCAAACATTGCTGTTCTAGAAGTTAAGATGGTTGCTAGGTTACTTGCGGAACCAGCAGTGTACGCAGTGTTGCCAGCACTGGAATTCGATTCGATGCGATCCGAGCCTTGAAAAGATCCGAAAATAGTCACGAGGATCCGCAAAGTACATTTTCATAATTTCTCGATATATTTGTGTTTAAAAGATATTAAGTATATCCTTACTAGCTTAAATCTCTCATGAAACGTTTTAAAAGATATACAATTTAGCTCTTTATTCACTCACCCAGCACGTCTATCATGTGACGGCCGCGACATACTCTCGATTTTTCTCGCACTATATTTACCTCTCTTTCTAAGTGTTCTAAAAAGAGAGAGATAAATAATGCAAGTAAAATCGAGACATCTCGCGCGCCGCGCTGTCTCGTGATAGTCGTGCTGGTTGATTGAACATAATTGTAGATTACAAAAAACTACATTTTACAAGGTGTATTTTTGATCTTTTTTTTTTTGGACCGGTTCTATACGTCAAAGCCCGGAGGCTGTATCGGCTGATCGTGGCTGGCCTGTGGGTAGTCGCCACTATGGGGCTACCCGACTGCCGAAAAATGTATTTTTGATCATGACTTCGGTCAAAGTATGAGTAAAGCAAGGGGGGAGGCAATTTTAGGACTTAACAAAATTTCCGAGTCATTTTTTGCGTTTTTAGTAGTTTTTTGATAAGAACTTTAAAGAATACATAAAAATATATTGATATATTTTTTAATAACTTGACCGTTTACGAAGTAGAACGGTTCAATGTTCATTATTGGGTGGAGCAATCTGGGATATTGACATTTCAGCACTTTTATTTTTTTGCCAAAGTGGTGTCATTATAACACCTATTTCAAATTATTGTTACGTATAGAACACGTCAAAATAAGCATCTTTTACTCGAAAAACTTTTCTCTAAAGAAGTTCTTTCCGCTCTTTTATTGAAAATATATATGTATAATATACGCGTTGACTTGAGAACCTCCTCCGTTTTTTCGTCAGTTAAAAAAATAACCACGAAAATAGCGGCAGGAGCGCTCCCGCCACCATCTTCTAACCTATCCACCATCCGAGTCGGTTCACGATACCTAAAATGTTTAAGTTCCAGAACCGTTTAAATGACTGATCTTTGAACCGAAATATCTCGGTAAATATCGATCTAAGAGAAAAAGTTAAAAGAATAAAACATGCTTACTTTTACGCATGTTTACGATAAGAAAATTGAAAAAAAAAAACAAAATTCGGTGCCCCAAGCGATTTCTAAGAATCGTGAATGGCCTACCTAAATCTTAAAAAAACATTAAGTTATGATTTGTTCAAGACCTATAGGAGCAGCGCATCCCCACGAGCGCTAGAGCGAAAACCCGAGGTCATTCATTTACACCTGTCGCTTTTGTCATCAATTCTACACGTGCAATCCAGCACGGCTATCACTAGACGGCGCGCGAGCTCTTTCGATTTTTCTCACACTTTACGTCTCTCTTATTAGAATACTTAGAAAGAGACCTATACAGGGTGTCCCAGAATTTGGGACAAATCATCAAATTCTGGGACATCCTGTATATTGTGAGATTAAATCAAAATCGAGAGATCGCGCGCCGTCTTAAGATAGCCGTGCTGGATTGCAGGCATAATTAGTATTGGTGCATTCAGATTTAATAAAAATAAATAATCTACAAAATAACAGTCCCGTAGAATAGGATCCGAAATAGTCCGATTTGAGTCAGGATCCGCACAAGATCCGCCAGAGGTCTGAATTATCCGAAATCGGACCAAAAGATCCGCACCGGCAACACTGAGTGTACGGAGAATTGTCGTTGTCATGTGACAATTGTCAAGTTGGTGAAATAGGGGCCAGTCATGTCTACAGAGCATCAGCCCCGCTATTCTGAGGGGCTACCGCGAACCGAAACCGAACTTCGTTTTTTTTTAATATTTGTAATCGAGTCCCCAGCCAGCCGTTCAAACCACTCTAATTTTGGCGATGAACCAGTATAGGTACTTAATACATATGTAAAGCGCCTTTGCAAATTATGACTTGAATGGATGATACGTAATTTATCCCGACCTAGTTTTTGTTCCTGATTTTGATTTTGATCCAGCTGCTTTCCACCTGCTTGCAACACTAGAAATACCTACCAATGGGGAATTCCTACCGCTGCATGTGTGTACGCGAATAATGTACTGTCGCTCTTAATTAATTATGCTAGATATATTATTACCTTCATGTTTTTTTTATACAGTCAGTCGTGATCTCATCACGATATTAGGTAGGTACTTGACATGGTTATTGTAAGGACAATTGAATCACGAGGAAACAAACATAATTTTTCCTCTTATCAGTTCGTAAAAGTTGATAGAATTTTGATAGTTCCCAATAGGAGGATATAAATAAATATGCGAGTCAGCTGTTTCATAGAAATTCGTGACCCGCCCATCGTGTCGTGTCAGTCGTGTGTATGTCCGACCCGACATATATCATGTGTCCCATACTAGTATGTACTTACGAGAGGAACGAATACTTTAGGCCCGACATAAACGCTATCATGCTAGCTTGGTATTTCTACTCACTTACCAGCTATTTATAAATTCCTAATCATTGTACATCTATAACAATTTGTGACACGCCGTCGAAGGCAGAATAATAATGCCAACACTTATTATAAACCAAGCATAAACATATTTAAGCACCTTTCACGGATATCTCCTTTCAAAGGCTCACATCTCAAAATAAAACATGAGATGGGGTTTCCCGTATTGACAAACATCACCAAGTTAGCCAAACCAGCTATAGTAGCGCCACTGCCGAACAAAAGACGCATAAAACGTATTGTGATGAGCGTAGTTCTAAATTTCGCCACTGGAATAAATAAAGTTGTCTTTCTTACTGCGATGATGCGATCGCAATATTATCTGGTGGTATCAGTGGCGCCACCGTCTATGGTACAAAGTACAAATTGAAATGTTTGTCCCAACATTCCCAGTTTGGCCACTGACTTTAATAAACTTGTGCTTAATGCAAAAATCACTACCTACTTCGAAAATATGCTGTTGTAATTTAAATCTTAGCACGTAGAACCGATGGCCGTTGGGGCGGAAAGGTTCTCGAGTGGCGACCACGTACCGGAAGGCGCAGCGTGGGTAGGCCCCCGACAAGGTGGACTCTGATGACCTGGTTGCGGGAGTCCGCTGGATGCGGGTGGCGCGGGATCGGCCGCTTTGGCACTCTTTGGAGGAGGCCTATCTCCAGCAGTGGAAGTCTTTCGGCTGATATGATAATGATGATGATGATGAATTTAAATCTTAATTCGAAACAGTGAAAGCATGAAAGTCTTAATTGTCATTTTTCTTCGACACTTTTTGATGTGAGGAAGCTTCAGATGACATTGTATAGGTACCTGCACTAATGAAATAAAACCTATAGGTATGAAATTGTCATATTCATATTTGTATAGGTTGCACATCAGGTTATGTGTGATACTGATAACGATGCACTTATATACAATATGACTATGTTTAATATGCATTAACGGTGTATTTTCTTCAAACCTTTCCTTAATCCTGTTCGTGCTACAATATATATAGAAGATACAACTCTTTTCTCGGTTCTGAGAAATGTACAGCATAATTTTATTAGACTTCACATACTGGGCACTTCAAAGCTACTATTAACATCCAAAATTAGTTGTCACCTAAGTGGACCTGTATATATATGACATACATACATACATACATACATTCACGCCTTTATTCCCAAAAGGGGTAGGCAGAGCACATGAAACGTATGTTCCATTGCCACTTTTAGCATAAATGTGGGTATAAAAGATCGACTAAATGTGATATTGCAGTGATAGGTTGCTAGCCCATCGCCCACAACACACTTCAACCCTGGTCCCTTAGTCGACTTTTACGACACCCACGGGAAGAAAGGGGGTGGTGAAATTCTAACCCGACACCACACGGGACATATATGACAGTACCTATCAATGGATTTTAATAAGATAAGGTGATTTTAGTTTCGTTTTGAATGTTTCGATTGTGTGGTTGTTTATTGTAGTAGCAGTGATTGTGACAGGACAAGCTCCTGAAGACCTGAAGGCGACTCCCAACGGTCCGTGCGTGGCGGACTGCAAGCTACAAGACAGAACGAGACAAGCATATGAATACGAATGACCTTGGGGCTTCAAGTTCCTGTTTAGCTCTACCCTGCTCTAAACAATGGACCATCATATTTGACGACCGCTTTAGCCTAGTTGGTAGTGACCCTGCCTACGAAGCAAGAGGTCCTGGGTTCGAATCCCGGTAAGGGCAAACATTTATGTGATGAGCATGAATATTTGTTTCTGAGTCATGGATATTTTCTATGTATTTAAGTACCTATTTATATCTATTATATATATCGTCGTCTAGTACCCATAACACAAACCTTACTGAGCTTACTATGGGACTAGGTCGATTTGTGTAAGATTGTCCCCTTATATTATTTATATTATTATTATTTATTTATTATCATAGCCTATTATCATCATTGCGGACGCACGCAAGCGCGTTGAAGGGAGTAGGTAAGACATACTTTCATCTCGGTCCACCTCATAACTGCCTGTCCGTCGGCCCATTGCGTAGTGTCATGGAATCCTTTATATGCTATTACCTACATGTACTAGATGGCTTGAGCCTAGAATATTTTCCCGACGCGTTATTTTCCACCTACGTACATCTATTTTTCCGGACTTTAAACTGTTTACCAACAAACAGCAAGATTGTGGCATTTGTGGCTTGCTTACTCATTGTTGTCGCGACTCGCAAATGCATGCGACAGTGCATGAAGATGTGCACTTTATGACAACGAATTTAGAGGTTGTTTCGCGTGGCAACCGTCAAGCGTGTATGATTTTGTGAAGTGTTAATACACAACTCAATAAGGTAGAATCTCTCTAAAAAGAATGAAGAGCCAAAAGAGTCCGCAGGATGCGGGTAGCGCATCACCGTTGCGTTCTCTGGGGGAGACCTATGTTCAGCAGTGGAAGGGTTTCGGCTTATACCTATTAGATCTTTATGCTTTCCAATTCTCCAGGGTCTGCCTTGTGGGTAGACTTCCAACAAGGTGGACTTATGAACTGGTAAAGTCCGCTGGATGCGGGTGGCGCCGGACGTCTTTCGGCTGATATGATGGTGATGATGATGGTCCTCGGGAGGATACTATTTGTTACCTGACATGGACACAGAGGCGTCTTTACCTATGGTGCAGGGTGTGCGTTGCACACGGACACGGGCGCAGCGGTCCCGAGCGCCGCCCGCTACGGAGCCCCACTCGGCGCGCGCTTACTAGGGGGCTCTAGAGTAATGTTTGCACACGGGCACTACCTACATGGGCTAGAGACGCCTCTGCATGTCCACGGTACTACGGTACTCTATAGAAATTGCTCCACTGAGTATAGAGTAGTCAACCACTCTAATTCTTCGTTGGTCGGAGTATGAACTGTAACGTCTGGGTCATTAGGCGTAACGTGAACCTAACTGAATTACTCAGGCATATCGCTCCAAATTCCTTGAATTATTGTTGAATTCATTGGACATTCTTACTGCTTCTCGGAATCATCGTCACCGACTGCAAGCATTGAGGTCTTCCGCAGCTGAGGGTTTCTTTGGAAAGCACCGCAGGCATATCACAGGATGGCCTGCGAGCTGTAGCACGGCGACATTGACTATCCGTCTCCTTCTAAGCGTTCAAATTAGAAAGGGACCTGTGATAGAGCCTCTCCCGCGAGACGTGATCACAACATTTATATCAAATTCTTTACACTTATGGCAACAATTTTAATTTGTATGACTTTGAAATAAACTGCCCGTTATAAGTACCTATTACGCCACCATACATTTGGTGTTACCAGCAAAGGCTTTTTTAATGTCTGTCCTTTTTCCAGGGACTCTATTCGCGTGACGATTCTTTAGCCCTCTTGCTTGATTCACCCGCCCCCGATCCGTTCGAAGTCTGTACTGTAAGTTAAGTACCTATAGACTATTTATTACTAAATAGGTACCTACTCTGAGGCAGTGCGAGAAGAAGGCAGGGAATGCCAAATAAAGGTCCAACTCAGGTAGCACTATAGATTTTATCGTCACGTCACGTGAAACATGACTATAAAACGTATCATGCTACTAGGACAAGAGGTCCCACTTAAAAAATGATGGTCTCATTGGCACGATTAATATGATGCTTCCAACTAACCGTGATTTAGTTCAGGTTAATTGTGCTCAATAAACCACGTCCACGTATCTTTCTCTCTCTATCATCATGAGTTAAAAACAGATATGGTATGGCTGTAGGTAGGTACATTAACGATCCGGTGATTCTTAGAAAGAATAAACTAGTAGTTACTTAGTTATAGTAACACGTAATCAAAACGTCACAATAACTGAGAACAATTGTGCCGGGCACCGGTTTGTACGGTCACGACTCATGATGTTTAGCCGTGAAAACAAGTCATTATTATGTGTTGTGTTGCATTTATGTTGTTACGAGTTCTTTCAAATTGGGTCGCTGGTACCTACCTTATTACCTACGCGCTTTGTTAATGCTGACAATGCAATAACAGAAATCGTTAGTTTATCAACGTTGGGCATCATAATACTAAGTGACTTAGTACGTTCTGAGATTAATATTTCCGCTTTTAATTTAAAAATACTAGCATACAATCATTTAAGTACAATTTAAGTACTAGTTTAGCTTTGTATACATTTTGTATTGTTGAACTAATTTTGATGTGTCGTGAGCTGTATGTACTTAAATTGCTTTGCAAAATAAGGACTAAAGTTATAATACCTAACAAAATTCTTAGTTTACGCGATTTACGAATTGAGAAGATGGCAATTATATTTATATATTTTTTAAACTGGCAAGGCAATTGTACAGTTACGTCAGACGTCAACATGAGGCGTTTTTACCAATACGCCTTTTAGCCGCCGCCTTTGTTTGCAATCATTAATGTAATGGTGGGTACACACCAAGCCAACGAACGGCTATGTATCTCACTCTAACAAATAGCTGTCACGTAAATGCTTCGCGTTCGTTGGTCGTTCGTTTGCTCAGTGTGTACCCACCATAATAAAAGACTTAAGTTTCTAAACTTTACTTTTTAAATAGAAATGTATTTTTTATGGTAAACTTTAAGGCACAATTACTTAATTTTACATAGTTTAGGTGAAATTGTATAGCGAAATGAAAAATTTTTTTTGAATATAAAATTATGTTGCCCTAATATATTAGAATTATCACACCATGACCAGTGACCACACATCATAGAGGAAATTATTATATAATAGTCATCAGCTTCCTCCATGTACTAGTGCCATCTATTGACCGAGTATCGAGTTATTCGTACAATGCTATGCATATATTTGTTTAACGTGTCCTTAAGATTTATATTTATTATTTAATTTGTCATTTATTTAACGTGTCCTTAAGATTGGCAACATTTCCGGATCAATGGAAATTGTGTGCCAGTGCCTGTACCAAAGGGTAGTGGGGGACCGAAACCAGGGACTGCATAACCGAAAAATACCGGTATTATTCATAACCGATATGACGTCATATCGGTTTTGAAATAGCGGTTTCGGTAGCGGAGCCTTTATATTTCGCTATCGAAATATAACGGTAACGTTTATTTTTTTCGGTACCTTAACCGATTTTTAAAGGTTACCGATATTTAGATTTTTGGCGTCGTTGCCAAACCGCCGGCGCTGCCGTTTTGTCTTTCTTTCCGCGAAATCGTCGCATCGTCAGTAGGAACATTACATTCAGTACATTGGCACAGCAACATAGCGTGAGGTGCGGATGTGCGGGCGGGGACTCGGAGAGTGCGGAGCTATGATGACAGATGTACAGCCGGATACCAAACAGGATGATGTTTTCGCTTCATGATCAAAAGAAAAGAAAGCATGTACGGCGTTCTTTCGTTTTCTTAAAATTGTAGATTTTAATTTTTATATTGAATTCGAATCGAATAGCTCGCGTTTGCACTGTCAAGTGTCGTTGTCGGTGAGCATCAAAGAAGCGTATGATATGCCGCTGCCTTTTCGCCCGCGCCCGCGTCGACGCCCCCCCGCACGCCTCTACTACCGCTCGCTTCCCGTCCCCCGTTCCTCACTGTGCGCCGCGGCCCGCGCCATTCCGTTTATCATGGCGCGCCCCCCCCCCCCCCCGCACGCAATTACTACCGCTCGCTCCCCCCCCCCCCTTCCTCACTGTGCGCTGCAGCCCGCGCCATTCCGTTTATCATGCCGAGGACCCGCGCCCCCCTCCCCCCCCCCCTGCACGCCTCTACTACCGCTCGCTCCCCGTCCCCCGTTCCTCACTGTGCGCCGCAGCCCGCGCCATTCCATTTATGACGCCGCGGAAGATTCTATTATCTTTTAAATTCTTTCATACTTTATTTACACCTTGTGTTGGAAATTAGTTAGGTAATTAAAAATATCGGCCGACGGACAACATTTGATACCAAGCTCAATCAAAGTACGAATAATAGTACATTACGCGCGCACACCAGCGGACCAGAACGGGAATCGAACCCGTAATCAATCAATTAATTTAGCATATGAAATTACGAAGTATAATAACGATTCCATTTTAAATTATCTTTATCACATGACGTGATTATCGCTAACAAAATACCTAACGCAGTACACAAGCACTGCGCAGTGAAGCACACGCAATGAATGAAACGGCGCGGCACGGCGTGACCTGACTAGTGACTTGGCGGCGGCCGCGGCGGCATCGGCAGGCGATGCCAGCTCGCTTATTTTTTTCGGTAACCGTAATAATACCGGTTTCGAACCGGTATTATAAAGGTTTCGGTTACCTTTAAATCGAATAGCGGTAACCGATATTTCCAAACGGTTACGGTACCGTTATGTTGGCGCGGCGCGCGTAACCTTTACGCCATTACGGTACCGTAATAGAATACAGGTTTCATACCGGTAAAACCGTAACCGAAATCAGTCCCTGACCGAAACCCCATCATTATAGGCCAGTGGCTGTTTTGTGTGCACCCGCCAAAGTATTCGAATCCGCCATACACCGATCACTACAGGAGCAGGTCGATTGCCAGTTATCTGACGCTCAGCATGGTTTCCGGGCAGGACGTAATACAACGGGGAACCTGCTATGCCTTATGTCCCAGGTGACACCTGCAGTGGACGCAGGCGGCCAGGTGGATGTCACTTACTTCGATTTTAAAAAAGCGTTTGACATGGTAGATAATGACATCTTACTGAAGAAGCTGGCCGACGCGGGGTGTACACCGCATACGCTGCCATTTTTTGCCAGCTATATGCGAGGTAGGCGGCAGTACGTGGACTGCGGTAGTTACAAGACGAAGCCCTACTATACTCGATCTGGGGTCAGTCAAGGCAGTAATTTGGGTCCTTTGACGTTTTTGCTGATGATTAATGATCTCCCTGATGTGGTTAGAAACTCGGAATGTTTGTTGTTTGCCGACGTCCTAAAGCTGGTGCGGGTAATTGATGAGGTATCGGACTGTCTTGCATTGCAGCGTGATATTGATCGGGTCGTACAATGGAGTATAGGCAATAGGCTTCACTTTAATGTGTCCAAATGCTCCTCGCTATCCTTTAGCCGATCTCGCAATCCGATACAGCATCGATACGAGGTAGAAGGGACACCGATTGAGCGTGTCACGGAGGTGCGCGATTTGGGCGTGCATTTCACAGCTGACCTTTCGTTCAGAGATCACATTGTTAAGACTTGTAAAAAAGCATACAGAAACTTAGGGTTTGTCTTGCGTCAGGCACATGGATTTTCCAACATAAGCGCTATCCGTGCAATGTATGAAGCTCTCGTAAAAAGCCAATTGGAGGTCAACTCTAGTGTCTGGAGCCCGCACGAAGCTAAGTACCAATTTATGTTGGAAAGGATACAAAATAAATTTGTAAGGTTTTTATATTTAAAATGTTATGGTGTGTACCCATTTTACCCATTAAAGTACCCTACGTTATTCGTGTTGGGCATGGTAGGGTACAATCCGTTAGAGGTTAGGAGGGAGTTGACTCTGGTGTCCTACATGTTCAAACTTTTACGCGGTAAGGTTAGTAACTCTGGGGTACTGGCTACAGTGGGCCTGAACGCGCCCGTGCGGTACGTGTGGCGCCGGCGCCGGCCGCCGCTGCTGGCCGTGCCGCGCGCGCGCACCGGTGTGCTGCGCGCGGCGCCCTGGACAAGGGCTCTGCACACGCTCAATCAAGTTGCAACAAGGGTTGATGTATTCCACTGCTCTTTGAATGAATTCATTAAAGTTACCTTGTATGTGTTATGTTATTTCAAAACTTAGAATGATGTATTATGTACCCTATTTTTTGTAGCAATAATTTGCTACGCTATCGCATTGGGAGACTGTAATGATAGAAGTATTGTTATTATAAATAAATATATACACGCATAGCATTGTACGTTCACTGCTTGTAGGCCACTTTTCCACCGAGATATTCGAAGCTGTGTTTCCATTATTAGGCTTGATACTTAGCTTAATAGCTAAACACAATAAGAACACCTTCTTCCGTCCCCTTTCCGTCTTTAACATAATGGAAAAATACAGCTTCGCACATCTCTGGCGGATACAGAGCCTTAATATCCAATGGGTACGACGGGATTCGGATTTACATTCCTGATTATATTCAAAATAATAAAAAGTGCGAGATCATAATATTTCCTATTACGATAAGCGTATCTTTAATATTTGTGACTGACTGACTGACTCCGCCATTGGAATGAAATTAAAAAAAACAAGACTGCGTTCCTCTACACCGAATTGTATTATGTGGTTAATGCACACAATATTTGTACTTGTTACTAGGGCTGTTGTTTTTAAATAAAAATATTTAATTATATTTCTTGGTAAATTTACAGTACTCTGGAACATTTACGGTTGTTTTCATATAATAATTGCAATTTAGGAACTTTAAACAAGTTAGTGGAATGGAACGGAAAACAAATCTAATCTGTGCTTTATGCAGTGAAGTTGCCAGTTATGCAAAATTACAATCATAATTCATGATATTTCCAAATAACGACTTTTTGTGTTTTTGGAATGTATTTATTTATAAATAAAATAAGAATTTAAAATCAGATCTCATCTAAATAATAATAATTAAAATTATAGAAATAGCTCCATCTGTCGAGTTAGTCTCACACTGAAACATGCAAGTTTTACTGTATTGGAGCTGTCAAGTACTGAGTGAAATGCCCCTGCCACACGTGCTTGTGTTTGGCTGGGTAAAAACGTCTTTGACTCGACGCAAGACATGAACGCTACGAAATAAAAATAATGATTTACATTCCGGAGTAATACGTCCTATTTTAAGTGAATTACGAACAATAAAACATCAAAATGTCTGCAATGGATCAACCCGATCTTTTATTTTTCGATACTTTCTCCCACGACACAAGCGAGGTTAGTAAATACCGATATAGACTCAATTTTGTTAGTTTACTTAATTTATCATTTAAAATGTGATTCCTCTATTCCAGGAGCTAAATCTAGACTTAGTCCAGTTCCCTAAGTCTGTGTACGTGAGGGAAATACGGATCATTCCCCTGGGAGCGCGTGTGGAGGGTGATTTTCCCGGCGGAGTCCGCTTAGGAGCAACGAATCCTACTAAATTCCACATAGATTTTTTCGTGAATGACCTGAGCAAACCTGGGGCGTCGACTTTTGAGGCGCTCGGTAGTCTGGATTATTGCCAGAATGGGCAAATTCACATGGAGTGTGGGTCAAACGTTGATGAACCGAGGATTCCCACTGATGGGCTTGTGCTTAGAGGTAAGTTAGGGAAATATTAAACAAAGCACGAGAGTCTTGTTTTAAACAGTTAGTACCTTTCCTCCACTAATATAGTATAAGCTAGGCTAGCTGTCAAAATAGCCATTTTACTAGATACTAATTGCCAATCGCGGTTCCTTACAAAATATACGGTATTGTGTTGTGAATGTAGTTGCTTTTACATCAATCAACCATCCAAGTATAGACATATTCAAAACTTAATGTTGGCATTATTGAAATATTATCAGTCACTTCTTTGAGGTCGAAAATCGCTCGACATGTTTCAAACCAATGTGTGATTCATATTAGTGAGCACTTGTGATGCGCATTTAGGACTGCAGATCAGTGCCCTGGCAGACTAACACTAATTGTGTTTTGGTTCGTTTTCACCAAGGTATTTCCATATCTATTTGAAAAGATCCATGGGTGCCAAAGGCATCTGAATATGAGGATCTGGATCTAATTAGGGCTTAGCTGAGTGATAATTAACCACACAAGGCTGGGGTACACAAGGATTGGATCAGCCACCGTAAATAAACAATTGCTAGACTCAAGTCTTATTAACTTGAGCTTCCAAGCTCAATTTAATACTATACTATAAGACTAGGTTTAGCTCTTACTTACTTGATTGATAGAAAGATATTTTATTTCATGATAAAATTAAATTTAATATATCATTTGATTATCATTAAAAATATAGGAAACAAGATTTAATAATAATATGCAAAGAGAAAAATAAATGTATCTCCCATAATGTATCTTCATTCAATTTAAAATAATGTCCCTGTGAAAATACATACAAAAAATTAATGTGAAATGAATTTTAGAAAATGAAATGAAAACATACCAAGTGTGTATGCAACTGATAACTAATGGTTTTTAGGTATTAAAATAGAATTCTAAGCATAATCTCAAGTAAAGTGGTAATTAGGCTGTGAACCTGTGAACATGTCAAATAGAGCTGCACTTTCTTGAATAATGCTAGTGCATAAAACATCCTGAGGAAACCGGTCTACTTCCAGTGAGGTCTGGGTGGTGGAAGGTCAGATGGCGGTCACTTTCGTAAAACTAGTGCTTATGCCAAATCTTGTGGTTGGTGTGGTTGGATGGTTTTTGGGGTCAAGGGCAAATGCACTCCTAGGTTTCCACCTGTCAAACTGAGCAGTCAACCATTGCGGATAGTGGAACAGTTTAAGTATTTAGGGCATTTGGTGACCGCAGACCTTAAAGATGACGTAGACATTGAACGCGAGCGCAGAGCGCTGTCCGTCAGAGCAAATATGATAGCCCGCAGGTTTGCTAGGTGTTCTGCAGAGGTGAAACTCAGTCTTTTTAAGGCCTACTGTACTAGTTTTTACACAAGCAGCCTGTGGGCAGACTATACACATAAACGGTACAGCGCTCTGCGCGTGCAATATAATAACGCGTTCAGGATGCTGATGGGGCTGCCCAGATTCTGTAGCGCATCAGGGATGTTCGCAGAGGCGTGGGTAGACTGCTTCTACACCCCTATGCGCAAGCGAGCTACGTCCCTGGTGCGCAGAGTGCGGGCTAGCTCCAACAGCATTCTGAGCATGATTACGGACAGGGTTGATGGCCTGTACATGAATACCTACTGCATGATACATGCACGCAGGAACAAATAAATATTAATATATTAATTCCACATTAATTATAATAAGAATATTGTTTACTAACACTATATAGTAAGTTCTACATGTATGCTACTAACACAATGATCCAAGTTGGTCGTGAATAAAGAATTTTATTATTATTTTATTATTATTAGGGCACAACCAGGTATAATTCTAGGATGATGAGTGTGTAGGTGTCTTGTAAAAATGATGAAAGGGTCAAGATGCTGATTGCTGCCTAGATATGCCAGTGCCGATGATGTCTACTATTCATGAACATAAATTGAACAGTGGCTTTGGCATCACCAGTGTAAATTTTTGATGTGAGAGAGCATGACACATATCTAGTGTCCCCTCACCACGCATGTGCAATTATAGTGTAAGCACATGTCATAGAATTTTATAGGAAAATCAATAATAATAGACTTAAACACATTCAAAGTGTAAATACACTTAAATGCATGTTTGAAAATGACTGTATATTTTAATAAAATTTGAGATAATAACAGTGTTCATCAACAATTCAACTGTTCCAGGTTGGTATACAACCATCACTCTAGCAGTCTATGGGATCCTGACCCAAGTGATCCCAGAAGCCCCAGTGGGAGTGAACCCACCTGCGGTTCAGAGGCCTTCCATCCCTCGCGAAGTACCTTCAGTGCCCACTGTGCCACAACAGGACTGGAATCCGGAGGCTTCCAACCCGATACCAACATACACTGGCTCTGCTGTTGCTAACCCGGATGCCTATGGCCCTAATTATCCTCCAGAAAACTATGAAAATCCGTACAGGGGTGAATATTATGACAATGAACCTCCTAAAGACCCGAGGACTTATCACATGGATGATGATTGGGAAAAAGACCGCCGAGATATGAGCCTCGACCGCGACGGAGGATTGCGGCGCAGCCCCCGCTCTGTAGACCTTGATAGAGACAGGAGAGAAAGCAGAAGTCGTAGAAGGTCCCTGGATAGAGGCCGCAGCCGCGATTCTTCGCGGCACCGCAGCAGAGATCTGGATAGAATGGACAGACTCCATTCTAGGTCTAGGAGTCGCGAGAGAGAATACGTTGTTAAAGGGGAATATCGACCACTAAGCAGGTCTAGGTCACGTAGCATCGACAGGGAGAGACTGCGCGGACCTTCTAATGATCGCGAATGGGACCGAGGGTCATATAAAAAGGACGCCTATAGGCGCCACCGAGAGTCATCGTACGACCGATCACCCGGCGGATCCTATGACAAGCGCTCCGGTTCATACGACAGACGATCGCCGTACGACAAAAGAGCTCCTTCCTATGAGCGTAAATTGTCTTACGAAAAGCGTGCACCGTCTTATGAGAAAAGGCAGTCTCCGCGCGCCTCGTCTTATGAACGCCGAGCGCCTTCTTATGAAAAGCAACCGCCCTACGATAAGAAGAGACATTCGCCGTACAGCAGAATTAGAACTTCGAGTTACGGCAGTCGGTCTCCAAGCCGAGACGATCCCAGAAAACGACCAAGAACACCTCCTGGAGAAAGCAGCAGAAGACCTTTATCGCCAAGAGAAGGAGACACTACCAGTCCTATCAATTCAATCAGGTCTGAAGAAGCTGGGGACTACGACAGGGGCAAGCAGATCCCGCGGGTAGCCTTGCACCATCCAAGCTACAGGCATAAAAATCAAATTAGAAGTCCTTCACAAGAAGTTGAAAACCCTCCTTATGTCGAGCCCCAGCATTCCAGTTTGGTTACTGTTCAAATCGTGGATACCACAGCTCCTAAAGTCATCGAGTCTCCCGCGCGTTATCCAGAAGACGATAGATCTATGGACGCAGAACAGTTTGAACCGATTCTCTCAGATGAAGATATTTGTGATGATTTGGAACCACCATACATGGATGTTGACTACGATGTGAATGACTATGATGTAATCGACGATATCATAAAATATTTCAACCCATTCAAGAACGATTGGAAGAAGTATGAGCATGTTAATGCTGTTCATAAACTAGCCAGCGAAAATAAAGAAGTTAAAGATGTGATGTCGGCTAGCTTCGACGAGCTTTGCGACGCCAGTCCGGATTTGTTCAAGATGTCGGAAATGGCTAAAGCGGCATCTAAGCGTGAGCAGAAATTCTTATCAAGCACATTCACGGAAATTGAGAATTCCGTAAGAGAAGAATGGGTGCATCAATGCGAGCAGCTGACTATGGCTCTGAGTAACCTTTGCAGCAACACTGACATCATACTGAGGATATTTAAAAACAGTGTAAGAATGGAAGGTTCAGAAGAGTTCACGGATATCTATAACCTTCTAGCGAATTTTTGCCGCATAGGTCTGAATTTTGACTTCGCTTTGTCTCAGCACTTGGCTACATATAAAATAAGACACATGAAGTGTGGTATTCGTTTGGCTGAAGCTCTGTTCTCGCACATGCATAACGAGCAAGTCATGAAAGTGTTTCTGAATGCCGGAATTGATGTTCAGAGGCTACTGTTAGAAATGTACTCGAAAGAGTACATGGCGCTGAGCATTCGCTTGATGATCTTGAAGGCATTAAACGCTTGTTTGTCGTCTAAAGTTGCTATTGCGCATTTCATGCAAGAAGCAAACTATCCGAAATTCAGTAAGAATGAGACTGACAACAACCAAGCTAAGAATGGTTATCAAGCTCTCATAGCTATCATGCAAACGAATCCTTTGGCCAGAATTAAGTTCTCCATCAGTTCTTTGATAAAAAAACTGAACATGTATGAATTGTTGGAAAAATTACATGATTTAGTGTTGAATTTCAATAAGAATGCCGCGGAAAGCAACCAAGCGGAAGACACAGAATTATCAGAAACTGACACGGATTTCATTGTGAACTCATTAGTAGAGATGTTGTACATGTATCGTTCTCAGTGCTTCCATATTTCTCACCCGAAGCGCTTCCTTCCCGTCTCAGCTCAGTTTGAAATCAGCAAAGACTGCTCCAACGAAACCTTGTTAGAATTCTTAAACATACATCAAATCCTTGAAGTTTGTTTGTACTTACTGACTTGTCCTACGACTTGTAACAACTTAGTCGTTATAAGTCCGATACACGACTTGATTTACGAGCTAGTCCACTCACAGAATGGCTTGAATTTCTTGTACAGAAATATGGAGATGAGCGAACTACTTTTCAAGACCTTAGCTCAACCTTACGGTCAAAATACAGATGAGTTCCTTTACCCCCATGATCTAAGCAACTACACAGATTTGCAAATACTCGGTCTTGAAATGGCTTATAGACTAAAGGCGATATATCATTTGGAGTCCATCTGCGATTTGGAAGCTGGTAAAGTGGAAGAAAATGAATTGATAGATAGACTGCAATCTTTATACTGCCTGAGTTTTGGTAGCATCGGCAGAACTGCTGTCCCTGACGTGATAGCTATGAGTGACAAGGCGGAATGTCTGATGGAAGTCTTTGAAAAGGAATTGAAGAATAAGAGTAGAGGCGAGTTAATGGCTAAACAGAAGTCCCCTGCGAAAGGCTACGCCATTGAATTAATTGTGTCTGCAGTTAGGTATTCAGCCAGTGTTCCATTTTTGAAGAAATATGGGAACAGACTCGTAAGCGTTTCCAAAGAACACGATAGATTCGAGCCTAGTGTCTCCAGCGTTCTCCAAGAAGTGATTCCCTACTTGAAACCGGTCGAGAAAACGAATCTTCTTACCGGGGAGGATATGGGCGAATGCGTGGAGATACTCAAAAACACATTGGAGCAAGTCCCAGATTTGCCTGGTGAATTAATGACTTGCTTGAGAATCTTGCGACATTTCTGCATTTCGGATTACGAGTCTAACGTTTCCATAGCCAGCGAATCTGCCACTGATGAGTACATCGAGTTGAAATACAAGTATAATGTGCTGCAGTTGTTTTCGCTGGACGGAGTCGCCTTACTAGTTGGAGTGTTGGATCGCTTGGCAGTTCACTTCGATCAGCCAAGCATGCACACCGCATTCTTCGCGTCAGTGAGAGGCTTGCAGTTAGCCCAAATTCTGCTCCCCTGCTTGAGGCTTTTAGATGAGATGTTAGCGAGAGTAGTCCGCTGCCGTGGCTCAAGATTCCGTGACCTGACCGCTGCTCCCATGTTGCTAAAAACCTATGGAATAGCTAAGGCGTACCCTGTGGGTTCGGTCGGGTATAGAACAGCGACCAAGGCAGCAGAAGCGGCAGTGAAGGCGTTGCTAGCTTACGCCCAGCCGATAGCCGACAACGCGAAAGACGGAGACTCCATACGTCGAGGCCCTTGGACCTCGCTCTGCTCTGAAGTGATCTCATACATCACCACAGCTCCGTACACCTTCGTACCAGGACTGTTAGTGTTTTCAGAACTATTGCCTTTACCTTTGCCGATGCAGACGAAAACGCCGCCAACAGAAAGGGAGTTAGCCGACGCATCAAACGAGAGAAGATTATGGTCGGCTCATTTACACGCCCTTTCGAATGACTTGACTGATATGATACAGATAATCTGCATGTCAATTTATCGTCCAGTAGTGCACATGTTGAGAAGAGTTTGTGTTCAGATTGCCGACTTGGCTCCGAATACGGCTGCGACTGTTGCTAGGGCGGCCGTCGGGGCAGTGACGAGAGAGCTTAAGCCAGGGGAACCAGCGACTGCTAGCTCTGCTAGAGTGATGGGTTTTTTGGCTTGCTTAGTTTCGCACGCTCCGGTCAAATGTGCTGTGCTACACGCTATGAACAGTGGAGGACCTAAGTCTGCTGATGTCCAGACAGCGTTATGCGGAGTCTTAACTCTTGCCAATGCTTCTAACGAACACGCCGCAGCCCAGGAGTTCGCAGCTCACGCTCTAGCCGCCTTCTGCGATGTAGAAGTCACATTGACGCCGCTAAACGCATCTACTGACGTGCTGCTAGCGAATTCTCTTCCCGGAGAGGAAGCATTGGCAGCTTTCTTAGAAGCGTCGGCGGACTGTCTAGAATCGTCGACGAAAACGAGTGCTGTTGCTATAGCGATTCTAAGAGCGTACTTCGTGTTGACGGAACATCAATACGGATTTCTTCAATTCAGGAAATTCGTGACAAAGAAGAAGGAAGCTTTAGGGAAGTTTTTCAGATGGGCTTTGGAAGGGCCAGGGGAAGATAAGGCTGAGTGTCTCAGCTTGTACTTTGATCTGATCAGGATCCTGAAGGTGGAAGAAGGGGAAGGGCCCGTGGGCCGTAAAGCGGTGCTTACGGACGAGGAGTTGGCCGACATGGTGGGGTACACGGGCAATGAGGACCACCCTGCGTTGACGCTGGAGAAAACAATGACGGTATGTAGAATTCTTGAGGTTTGATGTTTTAATTTAGAATCCCTTGTCTGCAGAAGACTTAAGATATAGCACATACATTCGTTTATTTTCTTCTTGTTGGCGATCGAATTCTATTTACCTTTTTAATTGTCAATTACAGGTTTAATTTATTCATAACATTAACCATTAAAGGCATTTAAAGACAGTACTTTAAGAAAAACAGAATCGTCAAATCCCCCATTCATCCGTCTATTATATTGCAGCCGATTTCATTAACATTCATCCTGTTCCTGATCATCAGTCTATCATAGTCCATTGCTGGCCTGTCAGATTACACGCCACTGAGCACCATTCGCGGCTAATCTCATCCAGACCCCGTATCACGGTTTTTTTTTATGTGATAGTTTAGTTTAGTTTATTAAATCTCGTTACATAAATTTCACATAAGTACACTTATCTTATATTAGTTTTCATATAGCGATCGTTTACAAAATTATGAAAATTACACAATGGAAAAACATGTCAAGTTTAGCAGTAAATAAATAGGTATTAATGAAAAATAACAATATCAGATAGGGAGCAGACGGATCACCTGATGGTAAGCGATTACCGCCGCCCATGGTCGGCCTTATCAGACGATGAGTGACAAGATAGAGCGTCCGTCACTGACTGACACCGCCGCCGTTCGATAGAACGAGACGACGCTCCTATCTGGTCACATATCGCTTGATAAGGCCGACCATGATAACGGGGTCAGCTGTTGCCAACCACCCTAACCTTATGTATATATCGTCACTTCACCTAGTCTCAGAGCCTTCTAGATTATGTTTACCGAGTCGCGATAATAGTGTATTTATATTCTTACTTTTTTATATATTTTTGTTTAATATTTACCTCGAAAGGAAAAAACGGCCCTTATAGGATCACTTTGATGTAAGTCTGTCTGTCATAACCCTTTATCTCGGAAACGCGTGGAAGGGAGGTATCGAGTTGAAATTAAAACCATAATATGATAAACAGTCCTTTGAAGCTGTGAAAAAATCAAACTTCTAGGTTAACGTTCAAAAAAGCTAATGCCGCAAAAAAAATATTTTGACAGTCTCAAGGGAATCAAAATTTATCAATTACTTATCAAGATCCCAGTTATTTTATATTCAACTAGGAAAAAAATATAATGTTAGGTTATGGCGCTTCGCCGGACGCTACCGCGTCACGCTCGCTTCGCTCGCTCGGCTCGCGCGCTGTAGGGTCGCAGTTCACCTAACAACCAAACCGTTTTTTCCCTGGGATCCAAGCTAGGGGATTAACGTGGACGATAGCAAATTTATAGGGTACTTTCCCTTGACCTAGCCTTTCAATTAGGCAAGTAATATCCGACTAGTAAAGTTCGACTCGCACTTGTCCGGTTATATATATTTTTGTAAATTACTTGACCAAGCAACAAATAAGGCTCTATTATCACTGTTATGTTTTCCAGGACCGCTCTCTCGACGACGATTCCACCTCAATCGCCAGTCTGATCTCCTCCAGTCTCCTCAAACTGAAGCCTTCAGAGGAATCCCCAGAAGTCCCGGAGCCCGTGCTTCCGGCCCCAGAGACCCTGGTAGCCCAGTTCGCGGCCAGGACCATATACGCGATCGGGGAGGCCAGTGACGAGAGGTTGACGTCTAGTTATTGGTTGAATCTGCCGTCTGTTGGGGGCGAGGAAGATGTTAATGATAATGAGTTGGTGAGCACTTGTTAACTATTTTAAATTTTCAGGTTTTCCAAGAAGTATGTTTTATAAGTTATGTTACAGTGACTTCTTTTGCACTATCTATTCTTAGCTTAAACGTGTTGACGAAATGAAACATAAAGCGATTTGTGCATGAAATAAATAAATAATTTAAGATATTTAGATTTTAGATATTCGCTACACAAAAGACGTTTTGATACCCCGCCCCCAACCCGCATATTGGCAATGGCACCCATTTTGTGGGGCCATTTTGCGTCGCTATTTAGACTACTATGGTTTTTAGGGGTCCGAACCCAAAAGGGTAAAATTGGACCCTATTCTAAGATTTCGCTGTCCGTCCGCCTGTCACCAGGCTGTATATCATGAACCATGATAGTTAGACTGTTGAAATTTTCACAGATGATGACGATGTATTTCTGTTGCCGCTTTAACAACAAATACTAAAAAATAAATAAATAAGGGGGCTCCCATACAACAAACGTGATTTTTTTGCCACTCCGAACTCTTCGTGGGCGAGTCCGACTCGCACTGAAGGAAATTGTATTATTTTCCCAAATAAAATAGGAGATTCTTCACGTATTTTATTTATTTCGTTTCATAAGGGTTTTTAAGTGGCTTGTTGCAGCCAATAGCCATGTTGAAATGTAAAAGAACGATTGACCCGCTTTACCGACGAAGCACTCCGTACTCCGTGGCAAAGCAGATCGATCGCAGCGCCACCTAGTGGCCACAAGCCGAACCACCGAGAATATTAGTAAATCTCGGCTTGGTTGGTCTAAGACGCGCCACTAGGTGTAGCTTGTGACCCGCACTTGGCCGGGTTTTTTCTGGATGATGTGAATTCGTTCTAATATGAGTTGTGTCTGGTAAATGTTGCTGGAGTCCGCTGGATGCGGGTGGCGCAGGACCGGTCACTTTTGCACTCTTTGAAGGAGGCCTATGTCCAGCGGTGGACGCCTTTCGGCTGATATGATGATGGTGATGAGTTGTGTGTGTTTGTCAGGTGTGCGTGGACATAATGGAGATCGCGCGCAGCTGCGCGGGCGCGGGCTCGGACGTGGCGGGCGCGGTGCGGCGGCTGGCGGGCGCGCGCGCCGCCTCGCCGCCCCCCCGCGACCCCCGCGACCCCCGCGACCCCCGCGACCCCCGCGACCCCCGCGACCCCCGCGACCCCCGCGACCCCCGCGACCCCCGCGACCCCCGCGACCCCCGCGAGCCGCGCGCGCCAGGTGAGCGACACTCACTATACTTCGAGGGTTTTATCACGAACACCAAGGGATTTGGGTTTTTTACTTTGGATTTTTAGTCCGGAAGGGGTAATCACGTAACGTTTGAAATTTTTCCATATAAAAATTTACATTTAGATCTACCTAACGTACGTAGAATGTGTTACGGGATCGACCTGCTGGTCGAGTCATAGTCATTTATTTTACATTTAATTATTGAGAAGCTATTCTGCGTACTCACCTGTAGCTATGTCCTCACGAGTTCCTGGATAATCCATTTAAAAAAAATAATTAGGATAGGGTATTTGACAACAGTGAAAATTCATATTTTTTTCGTTAGCAACATACACATTACGATTAGGACACGCGAAAATTAACGCCATTTTGGTTAAAATAGGTTTGTAGAACGTTTATGAATGCGGCCTTAACATTACCTTAACTCACTGAATTAAATTTTGTATGAAAGTTTTCCGTTATAACACGAAAATTAACCATGCAAATGTATAGTAAATTTTTGTGTCACAACGGAACTTTGTTCTCTTCTTCCCAAAGAAAAGGTTTTTCTCCCCGAAGAAAACCTTCTTCTCCCCGAAGAAAAGCCTCTTCTCCCAGAAGAAAAGCCTGTTTTCCCCGAAGGAAAGCCTCTTCTCTCCGAAGAAGCCTCTTCTCCCCGAAGAAAAGCCTCTTCTCCCCGAAGAAAAGCCTATTCTCCCCAAAGAAGCCTCTTCTCCCCAAGAAAAGCCTGTTTTCCGCGAAGAAAAGCCTCTTCTCCCCGAAGAAAAGCCTCTTCTCCCCGAAGAAGAGAACAAACTACGAGCCTACCTAAGGTGTATTTAAAGAGTGAAAGATTGATAGATTCGTCGCCTCTAGCGGACCCACGGTAGCTCAGTTGGATAAGAGCAATGGACAGTTTCCAGATGCCGCGTGTACGCGTGTTCAAATCCCGCTTGTAGCGAATATTTTAAAATATTCCAGTTTTGCGAAATTATTATTTTTATTATTCCAGTGGCGTTATCCCGTGTTCGTCCAGAGGGCGCGGACGCATTCCGCTCGCGACCGCCCAACACGTCGAGGCCTCCCTCGCTGCACGTCGACGACTTCACCGCGCTTCACCCGCCCTACGGAAAACCGCAAGCACGGTCAGTAACATAGTGTAGTATTCCATTTGTCCAAAATCTTTGTCCAATGTGTATTTGCGTCTCACATTTTGCTTAGAAAGTGAGTGAGATGCAATGCACATCGGTCAAAGATACAAGTGGTATGCCACGACACGACACTCGTTCGACAGAACATTGCACTTTTATTTAATCGACTTCAAAAAAGGAGGATTTTCTCAATTCGTCGTTTTAAGTCTGTCTGTGTATCAGTTAACATAGGCACCCTGGTAGAGAACTCTTCAAATCTCAACATATTATGACGCACTACTCACACGGTGTACCTAGTTGTTTGAAATACGGTGACTAGTTGGTCAATACAGGTTTAGACGTATGTGAGGCGTTTTCTGAATATTTCCATACTACTTTTTCAGCACCAAGTACCAATAGCACCCGTTGACTCGGTGTATAGATCCGCTTCTCATATATCTCGAATTGAAGTCAACCGTGAAGTACTAACCCGGCTCTTACAGTCACTTGATCCTTCAAAATCAGCTGGACCAGATGATTTGCCAGGCCAATTCCTGATAAATTGTGCTAAAACGATTGTTGAACCAATATACTTGTTCCTTTGCTGAGTGCTCAGTGCCGTCACCGTGGAAATTTGCCTTTATTACACCAGTCCACAAAAAAGATCCTAAAACTGATTTAAGCAACTACCGGCCAATTTCTAAATTATGTATAATCTCTAAAATTCTAGAAAAAATAGTTCATTGTCAAGTTTATGGAGCACTCAAGAATTATTTCAGTCCTACTCAACATGGCTTCCTTCAACGAAGATCTACGGTCTCAAATCTGATACTGCTCAATAATTTTGTTACTGAGGCTATGACCAAAGGTAGTCAAGTTGACGTATTTTACATGGACTACAGCAAGGCGTTCGATAGAATTGACCATAAACTACTAATTCTCAAACTTCATAAAATGGGAATACATGGAGTCTTGCTGCGGTGGTTCATTTCATACATTGACAATAGGTCACAGGCTGTTGTAATTAATAATTATGTGTCTAGTTGGGTTACTGTTCCAAGTGGCGTCCCTCAAGGTTCGTTGTTGGGGCCCCTGCTATTCAATATTTTTGTCAATGACATTAGTGACTGTTTTGTTTTTTCTAAATTGCTGAGTTTTGCGGACGATATGAAAATATTTGCTAAGGTAAAATCTATTCATGATTCTGCTCTAATCCAAGATGACCTTATACGCCTTGAATCATACTGCCGTTCCAATAAGTTAGAACTCAACCCATCCAAGTGCTTTACTTTAACTTTCTCTAGACAACGTAACGTAATTGATACCTCATATATTATAAAAAGGGGGTCCCTTTGTTTCCCATAAACTTATTGTTCCGAATTTCGATAGTCAGAAATTGATATCCATATAATTTATAGACATAAACATCAGTAGTCATAATCTTTGTTAAGTATAACGTTTTGTAGTTCTAACATTAATGACCCATAATATTAAGTATTATAATCACAAAAGTCAGAAATTGATGTCCATAACGATCTAAGGTCTATCGATAATTATTCATAAATATTCTAAGGCATATATTTCAACATACTAATGATTGCTATTAATATCGTTTTAATGCCTAAAGTGAATTACGTCTAAGAGACCAAATCTATAACATACAAAGTCATATAGATAATTACTCAGAAACATTTCTAGGCATACATTTGAAACCTCCGGCCACGTGGTCCTACCAGTAGGACGAAGCGGTAGGACCACGTGGCCGGAGGGCATTTGAAAGGGGTACTAGGTACTACTGCGCGAAGGGTTTATGACTGTTTCGTTCATACATACATAAATTCACGCCTTTATTCCTAAAAGGGGTAGGCAGAGCACATGAAACGTATGTTCCAGCGCCACTTTTAGCATAAATGTGGGTATAAAAGATCGACTAAATGTGATATTGCAGTGATAGGTTGCTAGCCCATCGCCCACAACACACTTCAACCCTGGTCCCTTAGTCGACTTTTATGACACCCACGGGAAGAAAGGGGGTGGTGAAATTCTAACCCGACACCACACGGGGGAAAGAAAACGTTTAAATAAGCATGTTAGCGTAAAGAATACGTTTAAATAAGCATGTTTTATTAGAAACTTTTTCTCTGAAATTAAAAATGGCCAAGATATTGGACTTCTAAGGCAGGTCGGTGTAGGTACGACGACGAGCGAAGCGAGGAGGAGTGTTAGTTGTACCGTGACCCTAAGCGCGCGAGCCGAGCGAGCGAAGCGAGCGTGCCGCGGCAGCGGCCGGCGAAGCGCCAGAACCAATAACGACACAACATTCATCGAAATGTTGACAAGTACATATTTTTCCTAACTTTCGGGTCAAATATTTCGGCAATTTTTGATTTTAGAGAAAAAAGTTTCAAAACAAAACATACTTATTTTAACGTATTCTGACCACTAAACAAAACAGTGAGCGACATAAATATCTTTCAATCGCATCACTCTTTATTTTTGCCAAAGTACCCACATTAATTATAATTAATGGGTATGTGGGTATGTTATAAAGCAGCCTGGAAGAACGCGTTCAGTAACGTTCGGTAGTAAAAAAAAAACATGTATTTTATAATTTTTCTGGGAGTGTGTTTATGGGCTTTAACATTATGAAGAGTGACACCACCGTGAAATTGAATGATATGACTAACTAATCAGATGATTACCAATCATTATGACTCGCGAAAAAATACCTTACAATAATTATTACAAACTAGATTATTGCCTGTAACATTATGTAATTGCATACCACCGGGACATTGAACGTTATGGCTAACCAATTTTATGACTAACAATAATGATGACCTGCAAAAATCGGAACTCCAATGTATATTGTAAAATTTTATGACTTTCGACAATATGCCTAGAAAAAATTATGGTGGAAAACGTTATGGACTGAAAAAATCGGATCTTAAATTTTATGGGAAACAATAGAGACCCTATAAAAAGTCAACCACTTAAAAGGGTTCAATCTATGAGAGACTTGGGTGTCACCCATGACTCTAAACTTTTATTTGACAGACATATTGAAAGTATTATATCTAACGCTTCAAAAACATTAGGATTTATTATACGGAGTTCTGCACACTTCACCCAAGCTAAAACTCTTAAAATTCTTTACTGTACATATGTAAGAAGCAAACTCGAATACGCATCACAAATTTGGAACCCTCGTTATCATACGTATATCGACAGGATAGAACGCGTTCAGAGAAAATTTATTAAGTTCCTTTGTTTTAAATTGAATACTCCATATAGTTCCAACAACTATATTAACACATGTAGAAAACACCATCTCATTCCTCTGAGTAAGCGTCGTGAAATCGCAGATATAATTTATATTTTAAACATAACCAATGGCAATGTGGACTGTCCTGATTTGCTAGCCGAACTTTCTTTCAATACTCCATCCAGATCCAAGAGACACTTTTCTCCCCTTTCTATTCCCCTCTCTTCGAGTAATTACCGGCGGAACAGTTTTTTAATCCGTGCGAGTAGGCGTTTGAATGATATAACGAAATACTTAGACATAGACATTTTTAACAGTAATACCCAATCTGTGAGGCGTAACCTGGTGAACAACAGCTTTGAGTGAGCTTGTCCTATTCGATGACTGTAGATTAGTAATTTGCGTGTGTGATTTAAGTATATTGTTACTTTTGTTACTGTTTTAAGTTCAAATAATATTAAGTAGTTAGTGTTACAATGTGGTAGTGTGAAACACCTAATAATTCCTACTTTGTTACTATTGGTGGGAACCTGTAATTGGCTTTTTGTAACCAAATTAAGTTTACCATATTGTATCAATAGCTGTTGGTTCTCCGAATGATAAATAGATAAATAAATAAATACTTTTTTGACTGTTTGTCATTTGTAAGAAACCATATTTCCCAGTTTGTGCGTGTTGGTTTGCCGGGGAAACAACTCCGTTCTACTGGGCGCTTGAGAACGGTTCCTCGTCGCATGGCGCTTTCGACAAAGAATCCCCGCGTCATCGGACCCACTTATTAAGAACATTTACCGGCTAATCTAAGGAATGAACCATGTGACGAAACATTCCGGCGCACTTTGAGAGTTTTTTTGTTGGAAAAGCTCCGTTAACGAGTACATGGAAATGAGAATGACCTTTTAATTGCGTATTTTGTGTTCATAGATTGACATTTATTATTGTTAACCTAATATTTACCAATGTTGTGGACTGTTATTATTATTCTATTATGTTATTGTGTATAATGAATTCGGGAGATAGAGTAATATAATGTTTTGTATTTGCAGTTGACTCATTAAGATTTAAATTTTTAATTATTAAAATCGACGAACACTTCACGGCATTCAGCCATCGCGTAGGTTCCTTAGGATACAGCCTGGAAAAGCGATAGGAAGGTGAGTTATTCTTATCAAACGCGCGAGCGAAGCGACCGAAGTTCTAATATGCTTCAGCTTGGCCCAAAAATCGGTTCTGTCGGTCTGTCTAGCTATTTTCTTTTACAGGTCGGATTTCTGCACGTCTATTATGAGACGGCGGCGACGTTCTCTCGATTTTTTTTCGCACTATACCTCTTGTTTCAAGTGTTCTAATAAGAAAGAGACGGATAGTGCGAGAAAAAATGAGAGAGCTCGCGCGCCGTCGCGTGATAGCCGTGCTGAACCGATACTCGTGAAATTTTCGGAGCAGGTTCGTTAATTATATATATTTCGCAGATTTGTTTGGCAATTCTTATGGTATATTTAAAAGAATGCGAGTTTTCCCGCACGCGAAAATTTTGTACTCAACACGGGCGGTAATTCGTAAAGCCCCAGAGCGCATATTTATGGCCCTCACCTTCGGTTCGGGCCACAAACACCTGCGATCTGGGGCATTCACGAATTCACCGCCCTAATTACGTAATGTACTATGAGTTATCTAGTGTAGTATAAGTTGTTAATTCACTGAACTGTCATATTCATTTGTCATATATGTATGAAATATATATATATATATATATATATTTATGGCTCATTGATGGTTTAGGTCACATTTTTTTAACTTATTTTAAATTCTTTTTTCATATTTTTAACCTGTAACTTTATAAAAATGTATGAAACTATAGGTCTTTAACTGTATTACTCAGATAGCCATAGCTAAGTTACTGATGTGTTTTTTTTAAGACTGTTCTCAATAAAAAAAACAATTTTTTCATGTAATATGTATGTATGTATGTATGTATGTATGTATGTGTCTGTTGCAGTGGCATGCGTCGCGGCGGTGGCGGCGCGCCGGACCGCGGGCGCTTCGCCTCGGCCGCGCCCGTGCACCCGCACCCGCACCCGCACCCGCACCCGCACCCGCACCCGCACCCGCACCCGCACCAGCACTACCGGCACCTGTGAGTTAACCATCCGACCGACACCAACTACAAAGTAGAAAGAGTGTAAAGTAGGCCATCTTTTACAAACGCATCGCGCGCGGCCTGCATGTGTGCGCCATTAGTATCTAGTAGATACTGCGCGACGCGTAGATACTATCTACGCGTCGCGCACGCACACTCGAACAAAATCTCGACCCGTTTCTCAGTGCGCCAGTAGAGATTTTGTTTGAGTGTGCGTGCGGCGACGCGTAGATACTAATGGCGCACACATACAAGCCGCGCGCGGCGCGTTTGTATGAAGTTAACGTACTTTGCACTCCTTCTACTATGCCAACTATCTAGCTTAGCGCAACCTTGTCAGTGCAGGTCAATGGTTTTCAAAATCGGGACTTCATTAGTCAGGGCGGGTGAAATACTTTGAAAAGGGGCCAAAATTAAAGTGCCTGTACGCTAGATAAACAGTTTCTTATAATGCCCAGTCCAACAATCCGCGTCCTAGTCTTTATACAAGGGTTAAATGAGACGAAGATATAGTGGACAGCCAGGGCGGGCGAAATACTTTGAAAAGGGGCCAAAATTGAAATGCCTGTATGCTAGATAAACAGTTTCTCATAATGCCCAGTGCAACAATCCGCGTCCTAGTCTTTATACAAGGGTTAAATGAGACAAAGATACACACACAGACATTCAGGGCGGGCGAAATACTTTAAAAAGGGGCCAAAATTGAAGTGCCTGTACGCTAGATAAACAGTTTCTTATAATGCCCAGTCCAACAATCCGCGTCCTAGTCTTTATACAAGGGTTAAATGAGACGAAGATATAGTGGACAGCCAGGGCGGGCGAAATACTTTGAAAAGGGGCCAAAATTGAAATGCCTGTATGCTAGATAAACAGTTTCTCATAATGCCCAGTCCAACAATCCGCGTCCTAGTCTTTATACAAGGGTTAAATGAGACAAAGATACACACACAGACATTCAGGGCGGGCGAAATACTTTAAAAAGGGGCCAAAATTAAAGTGCCTGTACGCTAGATAAACAGTTTCTTATAATGCCCAGTCCAACAATCCGCGTCCTAGTCTTTATACAAGGGTTAAATGAGACGAAGATATAGTGGACAGCCAGGGCGGGCGAAATACTTTGAAAAGGGGCCAAAATTGAAATGCCTGTATGCTAGATAAACAGTTTCTCATAATGCCCAGTCCAACAATCCGCGTCCTAGTCTTTATACAAGGGTTAAATGAGACAAAGATACACACACAGACATTCAGGGCGGGCGAAATACTTTAAAAAGGGGCCAAAATTAAAGTGCCTGTACGCTAGATAAACAGTTTCTTATAATGCCCAGTCCAACAATCCGCGTCCTAGTCTTTATACAAGGGTTAAATGAGACGAAGATATAGTGGACAGCCAGGGCGGGCGAAATACTTTGAAAAGGGGCCAAAATTGAAATGCCTGTATGCTAGATAAACAGTTTCTCATAATGCCCAGTCCAACAATCCGCGTCCTAGTCTTTATACAAGGGTTAAATGAGACAAAGATACACACACAGACATTCAGGGCGGGCGAAATACTTTAAAAAGGGGCCAAAATTGAAGTGCCTGTACGCTAGTTTCTTATAACGCCCGGTGGAATAATCCGCGTCCTAGTCTTTATGCAAGGGTTAAATGAGACAGAGATATAGTGGACAGTCAGGGCGGGCGAAATACTTTGAAAAGGGGCCAAAATTGAAATGCCTGTATTGTACAGGACGTACACCTATGACTGGTGGTGGGTGAGATGCAGTGAAAACTCAGCTTTCAGGAATTCTTGAGGCTTGGCAGGGCTGGAGCTGTGGTCGGTTCGAGTAGTCGGCGTAGAATGAATGCATGGCGGCCCGGCCGCCATTTTATACTATTGGGCTCGAACCCCCCACCCCTCCAACCCTACCTCACCCCGCTATCGTTTATTTGTCAATAAATCTTATTCTAAATACATGGTTATCTTAATTTGTTTATACATTTACTTATCCTTATTAGACATGCTAAATTCAAGCTCCCGCTCGCCCGCCGTTCTCGCCGTTACTGCGCGCGAGCCCGGGAACGCTCTGTATTTACGTCCCTCGTCCCCCTCAGACCGTTCCCCCGCGCTCGCCCTCAGTGTGGCTTGAGACTGCAGGCGGGCCGGATCTAATGAGTTTCTTGTTTATCTACATTCTTACAAGTGGAAACCTAATGTTTACCACTTAGAAACTCATTCGAACCGTTTTATTGGTTTTCTATGTCCCTATTTGGGTGTAAAGGAAAGAAGAGATCAATAATGTTTATTTTAGGTTTCTAACTAGACTCTGCCAAGGCGGGTAACATCTATTATAATTATATCTATCTTTAGGTAATCTAGGTACATATGTAGTTAATAATTTATTGGCCATGTCCGTCCTGCACATCTCTCCCGCCGTCCATCGCTCGGGTGAGCGTTGGAGTATCCCTCGCGTGCAGGTCGTCGGGCTCCGTCGGCAGGATCACCAGCTTTTTGGTCGGCCGCCTGAAGACTCCGCCCTTCGTTGCCACGTCGACCGCGCGTGTCACGCCGTCCGGTCCCGGGTATACGGCTGTCACCCGGCCTCGCGGCCATGTGTTGCGAGGCAGGGTCCCGTCGACTACGAGCACGATGTCTCCGACGTTGATAGGCCGCCCTCGGCCATGGGGCTCCCGCCGGTACTGGAGGGAGGGTAGGTACTCCCTCAGCCAGCGGGCCCAGAAGTGTTCGGCCAGGCGTTGGCTCGTCCTCCAGGTCGCGCGGCCGACGAGTGTGGAGTCATCGAAGGTCCCGGGGTTGGGGGCCCGAGCGGACCCGCCCAGGAGGAAGTGGTTCGGCGTGATGGCTTCTGGTTCGTCGGGTTCGACGGCCACGTGCGTGAGGGGGCGGCTGTTCACCGTGTATTCGGCCTCGGCGAGCAGAGTAGTTAGGACCTCTTCGCTGGGGCGGCGTTCGTCCAGCACGGCGTGTAGGGCCCTCTTCACCGCTCGGACCATCCTCTCCCAGGCTCCGCCCATGAACGGAGCTCCCGCCGGTATGAACTTCCAGTTGATGGCGCGCTGGGCGGCGCCGGCTTCGAGGGCGTTGCCGTAGGCCTCGCGGAGCTCCTTGTCGGCTGAGTGGAAGTTGGTCCCGTTGTCCGACCAAATCTCGGTCGGGCAGCCGCGGCGCGCGATCATGCGCCGGAGGGCCATGACCGCGGAGTCCCCGGTCAAGCTGGGTATCACCTCCAGGTGAACGGCGCGCGTTGTTAGGCACGTGAATAGCGCCACGTACCTCTTCTGAGTCCCTCTGCCGATGGTCACTGTTAAGGGGCCGAATAGGTCTAAACCCGTGTATGAGAAGGGTCGTTGGTGATGGGCTAGGCGGCATCGCGGATGATCACCGGTTGGCGGGGTTGACGGCAAGGTTTTCTTGATCCGGCAAGGCAGACATCGATGCACTATCATTTTCGTGACGGGCCGTAGACGCAGGATACTGTAGTGTTGTTTACACTCGTTCACGGTAGCTTCGACGCCATTGTGTTGCATTTGTCGGTGCACATAATCTATGTATAACTTCACTGCCAAGTGATCGCCGTCAAGGACCGGCGGTCGTCGTTGTAGCTCGGTGATATCAATCGCGGCGTTGATCCGTGTCTTGATAACTATGACGTCATTCACTAACTCGACCGCCATATGACGTAAGCGACTATGGGCGCTCGGCGGTCTGTTATTTCTCAGGTCACTGACGTCATCACTGAAGGCTTCCAGTTGACTGGCGCGTACCACAAGGCGCTCCGCTTCGTGTAGGTAAGACGCATCTAATATTTTGTATTTTCTTTGTTGCAGCTTCTTAGGCGGCGGCGGCGGCGGTGGCGCAGACTTGCGTTGTTTGTTCCAGTCGGGATCGGCTTGTTTGTTCCGCGTAGTGCGCTTATAGTGCGCGCGCACGTGGCGGGGTCGGCAGAGGTCAATAAATTGTAACACTCTGCCTATAGTCCGCAGTAGTCGCTCCCACCTCGAGAATCGCGTGGGATCTGGCAGCCAGGCGAGTGGGCCCGATTCCTTTGTTTCGACTCGCGTTGTGTGTACTCTCTCTTCGTTTGTCTGACACTCGTGCGGCTGTGACGGCTCGGTGGGCCACGTCGCAGGGTCGTCGCGCAGGAAGTCTGGCCCTCTAAACCATCTGTGTTCACTGTCGAACTCGGGCGGCACTTCGCGCGTGGCTTCGTCGGCGACGTTGAGTTTCGTAGGTACCCAGCGCCACTCGTTCACTGTGGTGTTTTCTTCAATAGCGGCGATGCGGTGCGCGACGAATGGTTTGTAGGTGCGCGCGCCGGCCCTCAGCCACGCGAGCACTGTGCGGCTGTCGGTCCAAAAGGTCTTCGTGTCTGGCTTGAGATCGTGTTCTTCTATTACGGCGGCCGCCATTCGACTCCCCATGGCCGCAGCTTGAATCTCGAGGCGCGGTATGGACATCACTTTTAACGGGGCCACCTTCGCTTTTGCTGCTATTAAGGACACGTGCACTCGCCCGTCGGTCGTTGTTGTACGCCAGTATAGCGCGCTCGTGTAGGCCGATTCACTCGCATCGACGAAGACGTGTATCTCGCGCCTGAAGGAGTCGCCGTAGTGGGGATAGGCGCGCGGTATCGCCAGGTCTCGCAGTGCTCGTAGATCGCTCCACTCCGCCCACCGTTGCGCTAGGTCCGGGTCCAATTTCTCGTCCCAACTCGTGCCGCGGCGCCACACCTCTTGTAGTAACTTCTTTGCTATGATTGTCACCGGTGTTGCCAGGCCGAGTGGGTCAAAGATTGACATAGTAATTTTTAGTACATGTCTCTTTGTAGGTTCGGCTTCGTCCAGAGCTCCCGGCGGCAGGCGGGTGAGGTCCAAGTTAAAGGCGAGTTCGTCGCTCGCCGGCTTCCATATTTGTCCCAATACCCGTTCGTTTTGCATCTCGCTCTTATTGAGGTCGACGTGTGTAGAGGCGAGGTCCTCCGAAGTGAGGGCTCGGAGGACCTTTGCAGAGTTGGAGGTCCACTGACGTAGCTCGTAGTGTGCTTCTTTGTGTATGTCACGTACAGTACTGGATACACTAATCGCCTCCTCCTCTGTCTTGAAACTGTGTAAATAGTCATCGACATAGTGGTGTCGGACTATTGCCTTGACGGCCCCGGGATGCGTGCCTTCGTGCTTCTGGGCGTTGATATTCTTGACGTATATCGCTATTGACGGTGAGCACGTCGCGCCGAATATGAGTGACGTCATGCGATATTCTCGTGGAGGGGCGTCGCCTCGTTGATCACCCCGCCACAGGTAGCGCAGGGCGTCTCTGTCTTCAGGCTTCACTTTCACTTGCATAAACATTTCTTTGATGTCGGCTCCCACGGCGATAGGGTGTTGGCGAAAGCGCATTAGGACGCCCGGCAGTGACTGCAGCAGGTCGGGCCCGGTGAGGAGAGGCGGTCGTTAAGGGAGACCCCCCTCGTAGCGGCAGCAGCGTCATGGACGATTCTCATTTTCCCGGGCTTGCATGGGTTTAGTACCGGGAAATGAGGGAGGTACCATACCCTCTCTGACTTGGAGGGCGTAGCGGGCTCGGCGTACCCCTTGACTATGAGGGCGTCCATCTGTTCGTTGTACTTTTTCTTGAGTTCTTCATTTTTATCGAGCTTCTTTTCTATGTTGTGGAGTCTCCTCAGCGTGTTCTCGTAATTGTCAGGCAAGCGGGCGTCGGGTTGTTTCCACAGTAGCGGGGCTTCATAATGACCGTCGGCGGTAGTCTTCATTGACTGGGTTAAAATGATGCGCGCACGCTCTTCCGGGCTTGATTGGGGCAATTTCGGCTCGATTAGTAGGGATTCGAGCGCGAAATATTTGCTGAGTTGCGAGTTCAAATCTTCACTTTTCTCATTTTCACAGATATTCACATGATGTATTGCGTGCACTCGCTTACCGGTGATACGTGTGTGCGCCCCATGTAGCACCCAGCCCAGCGGCGTGAGAGATGCCACTGGCTGATGCTGCTGGCCTCGACGTGTCTCGTTGCTGACGAGTAAGTGCCAATTGTCTTGCCCAATTAGCACTTTCGGCTTCGCGTTCTCGTACTTCAGTTGATTTTCTATGTCGCTCAGGTGGGCGCAGTCACGGAGGTCCTCTTGTATGATGGACTGTGGCGATAGGCGGAGATCCTCTATGGTGTGGGCGCCGACCCTGTGGTGATGGTCGGCGCCGCGGATGCTGAGTGTGACCCGGCGTGAATTCGATGCGTCGATTTTCTCTTTGGTGATTGCTTCTATTTGTAGCGGTATTGTCGGTCCGTCTAGGCCCAAGTCTCTCGCGATGTCCTCTTGCACGAGAGTGATGGTGGAGCCGTCGTCCAATAAGGCGTAGGTTTCGACGGCTCCCGCCGGTCCCGAGATAGTGACCGGTATGATTTTCAGATAGGCCCGCGCTTCTCTGGAGGCCCGCGTAGAGGTGACGGCTTCATTTCTTTGTTCAATTTTCTTGTAGTGCAACAGGTTGTGATGAAAATACTCGCAGCCGTCTCGCTCGCACTTGACACGTTTGCAAGCGTGCGTCCTTGTCCGATGACGCAGGCACCGAAAACACAGCCGCTGGTCTTTGGCTATCTTCCAGCGATCTTCTAATGTTTTCTCGACGAATTTGCTGCACTTTTCTATTTGATGACCGACGTTGTTGCAGCAGGCGCACTTGGGTGCCGGCTTGTCTGTAGTCACGAGAGCTCTGTGTGTCCTCTTCGTGAAGTGATGATTCGGGCCGTCGACATTCTCGGGTTGCGCGTAGAGCGCGCAGTAGTCTGCTTCGCGTTGCAGGAAAGCAGATATTTTCAGTAACTCGGGCTCGTTGGTTTTCTGTGTAGTCGCGTAGTCGAACCATCGGTAGCGCAGGGCCGGCGTAAACTTCTCCATCATGGCCCTTGTTGTCTCGGGGCTGTGTAGGTAGTGAGCACGGTCAAGCGCTTTGAGCGTCGCTATGACGTTAGCGACGCGGCTGGCGAAAACACATATGTCGAGCGGGCCGTCGTTGAGGCGCGGCAGCGCGCGTAGTCGTTCAAGCTCGGCGAGGGCGATGGCGTCGGGACGGCCGAAACGGGCTTCTAGACTTCTCATAACTTCATCGGCACGGGCGTTGTAGATTAGAAGGTTGTCGACTGCTTCTTTTGCTCTTCCTTTGAGACATCTTCTTAATCTCGCTATGTTCTCCACCTCGTTGTAGTTTGAGGCGGTTTCGTTGTAAGCGGCTCTGAATGATAGCCACTCTTGATGCGATCCACCGAAAGGCGGCAACTCGGCGTGATATCTCGGCGCTTCTCTATGACCGGCGCGGGCGGCGACGGCGATGGCTGACGCGAGTTCACTCAGGTTGATATTCTGTGGGTTCTGCGTGGCTATGACATCATTTCTTCGCATATCCGCTTGTGGATATGCCGGCGGCGGCTGAGCGTACGCGTGCGGCGGCGCGGGTACGGTCGGTTGGGCGTGGTTTCCCCCGGCGGGGGGAGGGGCAGGAACCGTGTGACGCGCGGCGGTGGCGTCGGGTCCCGTGCCCTCGGCGTAGTTTTGTCGAGCCTGTGACGGGTACTGTGGGTGTGCAGGCTCGGGTTCTTCGAAGTGGGCTGTATTGGTAATGGCGAGGACGTGTCCGCGGCTGGACTCGAGCCACTCGTCGATGCGGTGTCCTGGCTGGACGGTAGATGCTATGGTGTCGCCGTCCTCTTCGTCGCTGCCTTCGGCTTCTATGGCGGCTAATCGCGCGTGCGCGAGCTCTAGCTTTATTTTAAGAGCTTCTTCCCGCGCTTGTGCGAGGCGGCGAGCACGTTGACTGCTCGTGGACCTGACGGACCTCGATGACGGCGATGCGACAGGATTATGGCTTGTCTGTGGGGTTTCCTGTCGCAGCGTGGCCGCAGGTGGGTCTGACTGTGGGTTTTCCTGCGGCCGCTGTTCTGTGGGCTGGATTCTTGACTGTAGGGCTTCTGACGGCAACTGTTCTATGGGTTGTCTTGACTGCTGGGGTTCGTGAGGCGACGGCGTTGCAGGATGTTGGCGTAACTGTGGGTTTTCCTGCGACGGCCCCGAACTGTCTTGACTGGTAGTTGCCGTTCTCGACGTGGAGGTGCCCGTTTCGTCCGACGTTGACGGCTCCATATTTTTCATGATGAGTTGCGCTAGCGTAAGTTTTCCGGTCTGTGATCTCGTTGTTGGCCTTTTCTTCATTATCCGGTTCGCGATGGACCAGCATGTACAGGACGTACACCTATGACTGGTGGTGGGTGAGATGCAGTGAAAACTCAGCTTTCAGGAATTCTTGAGGCTTGGCAGGGCTGGAGCTGTGGTCGGTTCGAGTAGTCGGCGTAGAATGAATGCATGGCGGCCCGGCCGCCATTTTATACTATTGGGCTCGAACCCCCCACCCCTCCAACCCTACCTCACCCCGCTATCGTTTATTTGTCAATAAATCTTATTCTAAATACATGGTTATCTTAATTTGTTTATACATTTACTTATCCTTATTAGACATGCTAAATTCAAGCTCCCGCTCGCCCGCCGTTCTCGCCGTTACTGCGCGCGAGCCCGGGAACGCTCTGTATTTACGTCCCTCGTCCCCCTCAGACCGTTCCCCCGCGCTCGCCCTCAGTGTGGCTTGAGACTGCAGGCGGGCCGGATCTAATGAGTTTCTTGTTTATCTACATTCTTACAAGTGGAAACCTAATGTTTACCACTTAGAAACTCATTCGAACCGTTTTATTGGTTTTCTATGTCCCTATTTGGGTGTAAAGGAAAGAAGAGATCAATAATGTTTATTTTAGGTTTCTAACTAGACTCTGACAAGGCGGGTAACATCTATTATAATTATATCTATCTTTAGGTAATCTAGGTACATATGTAGTTAATAATTTATTGGCCATGTCCGTCCTGCACATGTATGCTAGATAAACAGTTTCTCATAATGCCCAGTCCAACAATCCGCGTCCTAGTCTTTATACAAGGGTTAAATGAGACAAAGATACACACACAGACATTCAGGGCGGGCGAAATACTTTAAAAAGGGGCCAAAATTGAAGTGCCTGTACGCTAGATAAACAGTTTCTTATAATGCCCAGTCCAACAATCCGCGTCCTAGTCTTTATACAAGGGTTAAATGAGACGAAGATATAGTGGACAGCCAGGGCGGGCGAAATACTTTGAAAAGGGGCCAAAATTGAAATGCCTGTATGCTAGATAAACAGTTTCTCATAATGCCCAGTCCAACAATCCGCGTCCTAGTCTTTATACAAGGGTTAAATGAGACAAAGATACACACACAGACATTCAGGGCGGGCGAAATACTTTAAAAAGGGGCCAAAATTAAAGTGCCTGTACGCTAGATAAACAGTTTCTTATAATGCCCAGTCCAACAATCCGCGTCCTAGTCTTTATACAAGGGTTAAATGAGACGAAGATATAGTGGACAGCCAGGGCGGGCGAAATACTTTGAAAAGGGGCCAAAATTGAAATGCCTGTATGCTAGATAAACAGTTTCTCATAATGCCCAGTCCAACAATCCGCGTCCTAGTCTTTATACAAGGGTTAAATGAGACAAAGATACACACACAGACATTCAGGGCGGGCGAAATACTTTAAAAAGGGGCCAAAATTAAAGTGCCTGTACGCTAGATAAACAGTTTCTTATAATGCCCAGTCCAACAATCCGCGTCCTAGTCTTTATACAAGGGTTAAATGAGACGAAGATATAGTGGACAGCCAGGGCGGGCGAAATACTTTGAAAAGGGGCCAAAATTGAAATGCCTGTATGCTAGATAAACAGTTTCTCATAATGCCCAGTCCAACAATCCGCGTCCTAGTCTTTATACAAGGGTTAAATGAGACAAAGATACACACACAGACATTCAGGGCGGGCGAAATACTTTAAAAAGGGGCCAAAATTGAAGTGCCTGTACGCTAGTTTCTTATAACGCCCGGTGGAATAATCCGCGTCCTCGTCTTTATGCAAGGGTTAAATGAGACAGAGATATAGTGGACAGTCAGGGCGGGTGAAATACTTTGAACAGGGGCCAAAATTGAAGTGCCTGGTAGATAAACGGTTTCTTATAATGGCCGGTCCAATAATCTGCGTCCTAGTCTTTATACACGGGCTAAATGAGACAGAGATATAGTGGACTCAGTGGGTGGACCCACAGACAGGTAAGATTCCCAACTCTTTAGCTGGGAATGTTAAGTGTCTGCTGGCTGATATCGCTGAAAAAAAACCATTTTTAGTCACGTCACAGCAGATTCCTAGTGTACAGCCCAATAATCTGGGTCCACTTCACAAACACAAAAATAAGAAAATATAAAATTAGGCAATGAAAGAAAACAAAAATAAGGGCGGTAGGGTGCCCAGCGGCGCTACCACGAACTTCGAAAGTCGAAGTTCGTAATACATGCATCCCTGTCACTCGAGTATGGGAGTGCGATAGGGATGGAAATACCCGAACTTCGACTTTCGAAGTTCGTGGTAGTGCCGCAGGAGGCTGGCGGCATTGCCACGTTGTATAGCAATGCTAATACGCTGGGTTAGTTATGAGCTAGCCTTCTGGTCACCAGAAGAGTCGAGGCGATTAGAAAGCGATTTAAAAAAAATACAGGATATTTGTGTTCTATGTCTTTGTCTCATTTACCCCTGGTCTAAAGACTAGGACGCGGATTATTGGACCGAGCATTATAAGAAACTGTTTATCTATAGGCACTTTAATTTTGGCCCCTTTTCAAAATATTTCACACGCCCTGACTAATGAAGTCCCAATAAGTTTGAAAACGATTGACCAACGAAGTAAAGAGTGATTGTAACGAGCCTTTTATAACTTTAAACTTGTATTTCGATTCCATAATTAGCGATGCACCTAGCAATTAGAATGCAGTCAGTTTTGTGAAAAAAATCATGCTCTTGACGTTGACATTTGCCGCCACAGAAAAAATGCGAGGTCGCCACGCAAGTCATAAGTCTATTATTTTTGGACTTCGTATGAAGTCGGTGGCGTGGCATACTCGAGTCAGTGGCGGCGAACGGGTTTTAACCTTTTTAACCCCCGACGCAAAGAGAGGGGTGTTATAAGTTTAACGTGTCTGTCTTTGTATCTGCCTGTGGTATTGTTGCTCCCAAACGGATGGACCGATTTGGATGCGATTTTTTTTGTGTCATAGATAATTTTATCCCGAGTGTTCTTAGCCATGTTTCATGAAAATCTGTTCAGCCGTTTTTGAGATATTGGACTTTGAAATGCAAATGTCGGGGGTTTTTAAACTTTTCTAAGTTTTAGCTATTTTCTTATTGTAAACCAGCTTTCAAACTTTCTCGTGGACCCGTGAAGATCAATGTACTATCGAACCAACTGAATCATGACATTCATGACCCACTATAGAACCTTGTTACAATTAACGAACATACGTACGATCATATGACGTTAATATGTCACTTAATTGGACAAGATTCCATGGTGGGTCAGGATTCAATTTTGTCGATAGTACGTTGTCATTTATAAAGTGAATGTTACCCTCTCGAAACTGACCCACATGTTGAAAACTAAAGATGGTTTAAACATTGCATGCATTGCATTGCAAAAGCAATGCATCAGAGCAATTTGCGATGTTGATATTATGACATCTTGCAGACCATTGTACAAAGATCTTGCTGCGCTAATAACAGTACCCTGTATATACGAAATATGTGTGTTTGTTAAAATGAACCCAGAACTTTTTAAGACGCTTCAAGATGTATCTAATTTTAATACAAGGTACCCTGATAGGCTAGCAATACCTCGCAAGCGAACAGCTCTGTATAGCAGAAACACCTTTTGTATGCGCATAAAAATATATAATAGGCTGGATGATAACATCAAACAGTTGCCTTTGGAAATGTTTAAAGTGAGTGTAAAAGTATGGCTCTTACAAAAGGCCTTCTATTCCGTCGGGGAATACATGGCATCTTTTGACCGAGATAGGTGCTAATTATATAGGCCTTGACTATTGTTTAAGCTTAGTTTTAGTTATAAGTATTTGTTTGCATGCCAGATGCTGGTGAAATATGTGTTACTTATATAATATTGCTTTATTTTATTGATTTATAATATTGTTTCTCTGCGTGATCGCATCAGAAATGAGGCTATCCGCAGCAGAACTAAGGTAACCGATATAGCCCTCCGGATCGCCAAACTTATGTGGCAGTGGGCGGGGCACATAACACGTAGAACCGATGGCCGTTGGGGCGGAGAGGTTCTCGAGTGGCGACCACGCACCGGAGGGCGCGGCGTGGGTAGGCGCCCCCACAAGGTAGCCTGATGACCTGGTAAAGGTTGCGGGAGTCCGCTGGATGCGGGTGGCGAGGGATCGGTCACTTTGGCACTCTTTGGGGGAGGCCTATGTCCAGCAGTGGTCTTTCGGCTGATATGATGATGATATAATATTGTCTGACCACCTTTTGTACCAAATTTCATGCAAAATAAAGTTATTTGTATTGATCTAATTTATTATTCCATACATTACTTCTGTATTGCAGGCGCGGGCGCGGCGCTTGGGAACTCGGCACGTCGCATTTCGGCCACTTCCCGCCCGCTCAGTACATGATGAGTGAGTACTCCAAGATACTAGCTAAATACCGTATGACCATCTTACTAACAAACGTTAGGGACTATTACCACTATAGTACAGGGACCCGCCCGGTATCCCCTTCGAGGGTTTTTCGTAATGCTTTGCTTACCAAAGCCGATGCTTGTCAAAACCCATTCATTTGGCTTTTAAAGCACAATGAATGGCTATTCAACACGAGGGAGCGCTTAAACCCTTTAAAAATCGCTTAAAAAAGCCTTTCGAAAGGGTTTTTCTATCAGTAGCGGTAGCGCTCCGTAAGGGAAACCCCTTCATACGGCTAAGTTAAATGAATGAGTTTTCAATCGATAAAGGACAGCAAGTGATTTGGGCTATTAAGAGTCTGCAGTAAGCTCGATTCTCCATACAAACGTAGTTACGCTCTCATATTAAAACTACGTCTACGAAACTTTGCATATACACTGACATGAGGTATATCTATGTCTGTAATTAGTTTATGTAGCTTCAGATACCTACCATAGTAAAAAAAATACAGCGAATTTAAGTTTTTCATACAAAACTTGTTTTTGCTGTATTTCGTTTGTTTTATAAACTGGAACCATATAAACCAATTACAAACATAGATATACCTTATATCATGGTATATGCAAAGTTTCGTCACAATCCAACACGTAGTTTTAAAATGAGAGCATAACTGCGTTTGTATGGCCGAGCTTACTGCAGACTCTTAAACGAACGACTAACCAGTTCAAAGGCTTTTTTCTGGGAAGGGGTGGGCGGTTCCTGCCCGCAAAACCAAGTGGCGGGTCAGGCAATAAGTCAGTATTATTGTTGCACGGCCCGCTCCATAAGGCAGTGCAGATGCGAAAGAGATAGCATGATCCAATGATTTATAACCTGACTCGCCACTTGGTTTTGCGGATATATGTCCGCACCCCGCATATGAAAGATGACATCACAATATCTTTGACCAAGTCTAATCTAATTACCGAGTTAGTTTTAAGATAAGATAAGATACATTAGTGTTAGAACGGTGTATTTTCACGGAAACGTACGTGTGCCTTGCTGTTTCAGTCGGTCACAGTGCAAAAAGTACTGAGGTTGACTGAAGTAGCATTACATATACGAACGTTTGCGAGAAAATACGATGGAAAATAATTGTGCACTACATCTGTACATTGTGATAACATGTTATAAAATAATGTGCTTCATTTTTAAAACGAATCTTAGAGGTGTTGTTGACTGTACAAAGATTAAATAATGACAAGATGTGAGAGGTTTTGTCCACACTACGAACTAATAGTTTTGTTTTTATCGAATTGTTCCCAATTCTACAGATTTCCATTACAGATTCCCAATTCTACATATTCTCAATTCTACAGATTCCCAATTATTCAGATTGCCAATTCTACAGATTCCCAATTCTACAGAGTCCCAATTCTTCAGATTTCCAACTCTACAGATTCCCAACTCTACAGGTTCCCAACTCTACAGATTCCCAATTCTTCAGATTCCCAATCCTACATATTCCCAATCCTATAGATTCCCAATTCTACTGGTTACGTGCACTTCAGATAATAACCCTAAAAATCGGTTCTGGCGCTTTGCCGGCCGCTGCCGCGGCACGCTCGCTTCGCTTGCTCGGCTCGCGCGCTGTAGGGTCGCAGTACAACTAACATTCATCCTCGCTTCGCTCGTCGTCGTACCTACACAGACCTGCCGTAGAATTGGGAATCTGTAGGATTGGAAATCTGTAGAATTGGGAATCTGTAGAATTGGGAATCTGAATAATTGGGAATCCGTAGAATTGGAAATAAGCCTTTTTTATCTAGTCCACATTATGAAGAAATTAAACAATACTGTGATAATGGTGTCGGACAACACTGGGATTTTATGGTCCCATCTGTTCGTATCTAAAACAAAAACGCTGGAATAACGCGTCCAAAAATTGGGTTCAGAAGCCCCAGACAAAAATAATCACTAATCTGGTATTTTTTTAAATTTGCAGGCGGAATGGGCTGGGGCGGTGCTCGCATGCAACGCGGGCCGCGGCACCGCAGCTTCATGAGATAACTGCACAGACACACGGACAAACAGTACTCAAGTACACACCGTGTCTATGCATAGTGCATATTACTGGTATAACAAGTCTGGGTGTTGTAAAAGTGACTTGTCTGGAAAAATTACTGTCTTGTCTGGGGAACTGTGCTGCCAAACAAATTATGGGCCTATTTCGAACTCATTAATAGTTAAAAGGTTGACGATACCTTATATTAAGGATGGTATCTCGTTATGACAAGATTGTCTAGACTCTAGATAGTCTAGATCTTCTAAGTGATAGTCATAGTTAAGTAAAGAACAATGAAGTGTCTCCGTTATAAGTATAGCAAATAAATTAAATTACTTCTACAACTCTTCTTCTTTCGTTCATTTACCCTTACTCTCTAAGGTAGTATTCGGGGCATGACAGTCGCTTTCGTCAAATCTAGTGCCTACGCCAAATCTTGCCATCCGGTGTCAAAGCCCTTCTTTATCCCTTTGACCGCTTTTACTTTCGTGTCAGAATGTGACGTACACGCTAGCATCTTGACAGCTAAAGAGCGAATATAAAACTCATCTGACAGTAAGAAAATTGTTTTGACAGTGTCCGCCATAACCACTTTAGGTTGTTGGCGTGGTGGGCACGACAGCACTCGACCACTTTAAGGGCTCTCGGCGTTCAAAGGGTTAAGGTACGTACAACCGGAACAACGCTGGGAGGAGCATGAGTATCCAAAACTGTAAGAGTCAATTCTGTCAACCGAACGCAAGCACAAAACGACTTTGTGTTCTAACTGAGCAGGCCTATACCACTGCCATTTTGGCGCGAAACAGTAGTAATAACATTCACAAATCTAAATATATTTATTGGTGTAAATAGCCGGTCACGTGAGCGATAAGAGGCTGCTGAGGCGAGTCACGGCGCGTTTGGTTTCTGTCTCTGGCGATCTTCTGCACTCCTATTTGTTAACTTGGTTTTTAACTATTTTACGATTAATTATTCTGTGCTAAAGGTAGCTTTTTGCTTGCGTTTTTAGGGTTCCGTACCGAAAGGGTAAAAACGGAACCCTATTAATACTACTATTCCTGTGGCGTTGTCATTTATAATCTTATGTAAACACTTTAGTACGAGTGCGAATGGTGGAAACGCGTAATAGTACATTACGTAACTAGGGCGGTGAATTCGTGAATGCCCCAGATCGCAGGTGTTTGTGGCCCGAACCGAAGGTGAGGGCCATAATTATGCGCGCTGGGGCTTTACGGATTACCGCCCGTGTTGAGTACAAAATTTTACGTCTTCACCTGGCCACAATGCGAGTTTTCCCGTACGCGCAGTGTGCAGTAAATCTCGCATTATGGCCAGGTGTGACGTAAAAATATTTATTGTACCAGCTAATAGTGAATGCGTCGACGGTATGAGCGTCCGGATCTGGCTTCCACGAAATATATATTTCACATTTGGCAGAGGTACGAGAAGCAAAGAGGTCAATTTCGGGCACACCAAAGTGTACGCTTATTCTTTCAAAGGCTGCAATACTTAAATTCCATTAAATATCAGGATTTAGCGTTCTGGATTCTCTGTCTGCTTCTACATTATCCTTAGTGTTAATCTACGAAGCGAATAACCATATGTCTCGTTCTACACACCACTGCCAAATAGATCTGGTAAGCTATTTAAGTGGGGAAACTGGATGCCTCCCATTCGATTAATATAGCTTATCGCGGTAGTGTTGTCGATGCGTAACAACAGAGCACAGTTTGATTTCTTTCGCGCAAAACATTTCAATCCTAAGAGGACCGCGAGCAAGCTCTAAGTAATTAATATGGATTGCTAATTCTTGCTCTTTCTATGCTCCGTTTGCACACACTCCGTCACAAACTGCACCTCATCCTGATCGGGACGCATCTGTAAATATTCCTGCATCGAATTTCGTGATTCCCAAATGACAAGACGTTGCATAATTAATATATATATATATATATATATTATTAGTCCACCAAAATAAGTCAGGTAAAATTTAGCGAGGAACATTTACTTTTTGGTCATAGTCATCGTATTCCTGAACAGCTCGGAATTTATATTTATATCTTTCTAACAACTTCGTGTACAACCAGCTGTATCTAGCTGTTGTGCGCAAAAGTGCGCATACTCTCCATAGGAAGGGATATATTGTAAACAAAACCTAAGGATTTAGAGCATTGTTGTGAATGTTGGGGTTGTATCGAGCTTTTGGTATAGTTTACCACAAATCCTAGGCACTCGAGTAACCGGAGTCTCCCTCACATTATGTTTACATTCGTTAAAGTCCTTCCAATACACAAAATGTCACCCAGGTATATAATAGAAGATAGGCCTTGTTTTCTTAGGTAAGTTACGACTTCTTTCATAATTTTGGTGAAGGTTTTAGGCGCCACTGAAAGACTAGGGAACAAAACTCGCGAGTAACATTGTTATACCCACTCGAATCTTAAATATGCATGCATATGATTGATTCGCAGCAATGGGTATACAAGTAACCAAGCCTACTTCAAATCGATGGTAACCATAAACCCGTTTTTAGGGAATTAATTTAGAAGCAGGTCTAGTCTTCCATTTTATAATGGGACTTAGCTACAAATTTATTGAGCCCTTTCAAATTCAGTAGGTATGAATCTATAGCCATCATTCGATTTAGGAGTCAGAAAAATCTTTTATAGAAACTGATCATTAGTCTGTTGGCATTCAGTGATGCTATCACTGAATGCCTAGGTTAATTAAGTTCTGTACAGCTAAGTTCATTTCATAATGCTCTTGGCATGTGAAAGTATTTACAGGTTTGACAGATTAAGTAACATGTCCTAAAAAAGGAATTGGAAAGCCATTCTGTATCCAGTCTAATACAGTACGATTATTCGTTACATTAAGCCAACACTTACAAAAAGCTTTAAGGCGACGCTGCTCGGGGCTGCACGTGTGTGGGGGTCGACGCTGTCGGCTTGCTTTTCAGTAGATTTGGAAGCTTTAATTTTGTCTGAGAGTTTGCTTCCAAAGAGAGTATCATCTCTCTCAACGTCTTGTATGACTTAAGGAATACTTTGTCTAGTCCAGGAATGACTAGTTTTATTCTAGCCTGCGACTGTATAATGCAGATCAGATAAAATCCGACATCTATTAGATAGCATTTTTATCGCTTGTACCTATTCCGACTCCCAATTTCTGTTGAGATGACTCCATTTTCTTGTCACGGCCTCTTGCGATGTCTGTAACTGCGGTGCCGCCGTTCGGCGATTAGACCGGCGCCCTTAATAATTTGCAATTTTCTGGTATATTATACTCTTTTAAGTGTTTATCTATACTCTCTTTCTCAATACCTTTGCGTTATATAGGTAGCCACCTTTGCGCTAAATCGGGATGAATTTACTCCCCATATTTTGGTCCCCATCAGTGGCGTCCCCTTGAGCGGTTAGTAACTCGGCGTCTATTATAGGGGCCTCCACGGGAAGCGCATTTTCTTCATTTGAACATGGGAGTGAATTAAAATATAATATTTTTTAATTGAGGGTAGATATGAAATGCATTGTAAAACCACTCGTTACGAATTTTAATAATGCATATATGTATTTAGTGCCCCATCGAGAATACGGGATATAGGTACTGATCTCGCTTAATGGTTGTAGAAATTGCTATCGTGTTGACTCACGGCCAACCGCCAAGCATGAGATACCTTCGTGACGACTCTTGGCCGCCCCCCAGCCAGGGGGGGCACACTTAAAAAGGCCTACATTTTGACAGTTTGCAGTGCCTCTTCGCGGCCGGACGAAGAACTAGAAATTAAAAAAAAGACTCGTTGTCAACCGCCAAGGCGCCAACGGTCCCCATTGTCAATGTCAACTCTGTCCATGGAACATGGCGGATCGTGCTCCAGACATTTTATTTCTATTTTCTACATCCTGCTGTTTAATGTATAATTGGATAGCGTATTATAGCTACGAAGCTGAAGGTCCTGGGTTCGAATCCCGGTAAGGACAAATATTTGTGTGATGAGCATGAATATTTGTTTCTGAGTCTTGGATGTTTTCTATGTATTTTGCTATTTATATCTATTAAATATATCGTCGTCTAGTACCTGTAACACAAGCCTTATTGAGCTTACTATGGGGCTAGTGCGATTTGTGTAAGATTGTCCCCTAATATTTATTTATTTATTTTATTTATTTATTTATTATGCAGTGAATAGCAAACGTGACGGCTGCAGTTAATGAAGAATTTTCCTGGCAATGCGAATAAACAAGTCTTGGGCATCATTCAGCGGTTCGTGGTCGTGGCCGCCATTGTGCTTTGTACTGCTCCAGCTATCACCCAGTGAATCGTGAACCCCTTCCATCGTACATCATGCTAATAATATTGTGTATTGTGAAATGTTTTTCTTATTCTGTACTTGTCTTTGGCAAAGGCCCTAGAGGCTGCCATTTCTCTAATAAATAAATAATAAACTCTGACTTTCGTTCGCTCGGATCGGATGTTGATACCCTCTTGGTTTTCTCTTGTTATTGTTATTGTAATTAAACTTTGAATTCAGTCATTGCTTTCAGTTCTTAAAATAGCCATACGTAATCTATACACACATATCATAGGTATGCATACGTATATCTGCATAAATATTAGATATACACACGCACAGGTATCTATAGTCAATTTTTTTATTCCGTAGACTAAATTGACAACCACAAATGTCAAACGTAGAAATAATGTGACCAGCTATATACAAACAGTGCTGATCTTTGATATCGGTTTGTGAATAACCGATAAAATCTTGAATTAAGTTTAGATTCAAAATAAACAATAAATAAAATCTACTCACAAAATGATATGAATAATATATATTATGATAAAATTTACTCACTGCTAATGTACTCAAACATTTAAAATGACATTGACGTATCGCCGACCTGACGCGACGCCATTTTGGTTTACGTATTTGGCATTCGTTATTTTACTCGTATAGTGATCGGATGTTTTCAGTGCGTGTTCTCTCGTTTTTAGCACGTCACGGATTATCAAATATAAATACCTCCCAATCGTTTATTTTCGGTTAGTACCGGTTGTAGCACATCACTATTTATAAGACGTAAAAAACTAGCAATACATGAAATGTCATTTTAGTCTACGGAATAAAGAATAGACTATATACATATATACTTCTATATGTATATATAGCTATGCGAGTAAACTGCGTTAGTTCATTTCCTTGACACTGGCGGCAGCACCTTCCATACATGCTAGTTAAAAGTCAGAGTTGCCACTCTTCTCCTTAATACTTACTTTACTATTTGCCCCCAGGTTTAGAGTTACCAGGCGTAGGCTCACGGCCTGCCCGTAAGTTATCTATGTAAGTAGGTATCCGTGTGGTGTCGGGTTAGAATTTCACCACCCCCTTTCTTCCCGTGGGTGTCGTAAAAGTCGACTAAGGGACCAGGGTTGAAGTGTGTTGTGGGCGATGGGCTACCAACCTATCACTGCAATATCAAATTTTGTCGATATTTTATACCCACATGTATGCTAAAAGTGGCGCTGGAACATACGTTTCATGTGCTCTGCCTACCCCTTTTGGGAATAAAGGCGTGAATGTATGTATGTATGTATGTATCTATGTAAGTTAATTCATATGGGTCAATGTCAACAGTACACGTTTTGTGCATCATTCCGGTGTGATCCTTTGTTTCGTGCGGCGTAATCCACCTCGAGTGATATCGCGTCTATCCTTGACATCGCGTCAGCCACTACGTTTACTTCGCCGGCGATGTGTACGATGTCGGTCGTGAATTGGCTTATGAATGACGGTTGGTTAAGCTGTTGCGGCGGCAATTTTTCACGGCGCTGTTTGAATGCGTATATTAGCGGTTTGTGGTCCGTGTAAATCGTGGCATGTTGGGCCTCCAGGATGTGTCGGAAATGCTGCACACTCTCGTAAACTGCGAGCAGCTCGCGATAGTAGGCGGGCAACTCGCTCTATGCTGTGTAGCGTTAAGTCGCTTCAGAACGTTCTAAGCCGCCGTTTATTGTTTCCACGCCCTCTAGCGCGTTTATTGTGCAGTTTCGAGGCTGCATCAGAAGTATGATTGGCTGTCAACAGTGCGTAGTCTGCCAGCAGTTGCTATAGTTCCAAGGGTTGCTCATAGAGGGCGGCTCTACTCATTTGTTAGGTAGCGAAGCGAGCTGGGTATTTATTGGTGTTTATATTCTGTGACAGCTCATACTGGTGTTAGCTTTATTGTAATACTTACCATCAAATCTTATTTGTAGCTCCGGGTTAAGGGTTACGCGACGAGCCCTAATATCACCGTCAACGAACGTAAATAACGGCCCTTGGAATTTACCGCTTTCTACTTGGAAGCAATACTCGGATCCTCGGCGTTAGTTAAGTAGATCTCGTAGATTCTGTAAATCAGGTTACTAGAACCCTCCTTTTGGGTGAACCTGGCGATCTGAACGCCTTTGTTATAGTTACCAGCTTGTATTGGGTAAGGACTTCACCTGCTTCACTTTCCCTTCGCGTCTGCTTACTTTGGTGATTCTCAATCTTTGAGCGGGATTCTATTGTCAGATCATTATCCCCAAATTCCCTAAGGCATTAGCACGCCACTGTACAAGACCCTTTCGGCATTCTTATTTGACAATCATCCATTTAACCCTTCGCCATCATACATTCCACACTCATTAGGTACATAACCTTCTCATACAACCATTCTAATTTCACGTCACGCGTCCTGGTCAAAGTGTTGTTCCTTTATTTAGCCATAAAAGCGCGGTACTTGTAACTTGTTCCCGTTTTAAACGAACGCCGGCGCTTCGTAGGGCTCTCGTGGCGGCGTGCAGAGGCGGCGAAGAAAACTCCGTCGTGGTCACCAATATCGGGATTCCGAAGATGAGATACGTGTAATAGAAACTCCGTAGATTGAATAACCAAGGTATTATATTCGTTGTAAGTAATATTTTATAGTTCACAACCTTTGGCTTAAGCAGTAAAACACGAGATAATCAAAAGCACGAAATGCCCTAGTTAGTGGCGTAACAGTGCCTTGCAAAGAGAATGGTGAAGTTTCGCGTCCCGGAAGCTTTTTCTAGCCATTTTGGCAATATGATGGGTCCGGCCAATCAATGCGACCGACAGCCACACAGAGAATGCAATAAAATATCCCTGAGGAAGGGATGTGGCTTCGGTTGCGACCGTGGCGCCACAAGACTAACCATAGATTAAACATATATTACAATAAGAATCACACCATAGCTAAAGAATAGGGAATAATAATTCCAGGGGACCGTCTTCTAAAAATATGTACACCAGTGGTTGTTAAGGGAATGCATCCGAGCACTTCTCTTCTGGGATAACTAGGGTTTGACCCCTAGTTGTGTCCACAACATAGTTTACATACTTCTTGTATAAAACCGAATCTCAAACAAACATAAACTACTCACTGGTGCAATTCTGCTCCTCATCACTGTTGTCCAAGCAGTCATCGTCTCCGTCGCACACCCAGCTCTTCGGGATACAGCGCTGGTTGTTACAAGTGAAGTCCGACGTGCTGGGACACGCCTGCACGGGCGGCTCCTTGTTAGGATCAGCCACACAGCTCACACCATCCGCGTCCAACTTTTCTCCGTATGGACAGCCACACTTTACTTTTAAGAACTCGGTGTTGTTCCTTGGTACCGCGAAGCAAAGCTTCTGACAGTTCCCGTTGTTATTCGCACAAGGCTGATTTGGGTGTATTTTTTGGATGAATTGGCTGTAAACTTTGACGCAGTAAAGCCTATTTGTCTCCCTAACCATGATGTCTTCCTGTTCGCCGGTGAGTTTGTGCAGTCTCACAATAGCGTCTAGCTTCCAGTCTGTGATGTACATGAATTCCTTATAAATGACGATGGAGAATGGATATCTGATCAGCCTGGAGTTTACAGTCTTGACGTCTGTGCCGTCTAGTTTAGCGTGTTGCACGTGGTCTAATAAAGCATCGCACCAGTAAACACGATCAGCATCGAAATCAATGGAAAGACCGTTCGGCCATCCAAGAGTGACGTTCTCGAATACTAGTAAACCGGTTCCATCTGTGTTCGCTCGGCTAATGTTAGCGGGCCGGTCCCATTCCGAGAAGAAAATGTAACCCTTGTTCGGATGGACCACAATAGCTCTCGGCCTTTTCAGGTCTTTGAGTAACGTCCTCTTATATGTGACGTTTCTCGTAGACAACACATTCAGTGTACCTTTCCTTGAATCAATATAATACAAGTTCTTCGAAGCCCAGTCGACTGCTAAGCCTTCGACTCCTTTGTTTTGCGAAGCCAACACTATTTCTCTAGTTGTTCCATTTCTATGTATTCTGTAGATCACATTTTGTAAAACGTCTGAGTAGTAAATATGTTCATCTCTAGCATCGAAGTCTAAACCTACAAATCTCGCTCTACTAGACACTGCGGGCAATATGGCTTCGTTAAAGCCCTCCATAACTGGGTTCAGGACTTTGCCTTTGATGAAGCTCTGCTGGGAATACATTAGGAACTCAGATACAATATCACAGGTTCTCAAGTCAGATTCTAACCTAAATCCGATGTTGCAAACGCACCTGTAGCCCAGCCCGCCGTTTTGCAGGGCGGTCACAATGCACATATGCGCGCAACCTCCGTTGTCGTTGCCGCAAGGGTTGTTTACGGACGTCTGCTTCAGAGAATGTATGACGCTGACTGCTTTGGGGTCTCTGATGTCTTTCATCTTGTATATGGCCTGTATGCTTGTGGAGCCCTCGAATTTGTTGACGGAGCTGATGCCTTGTTTGGTGGCGTCGGACCAGTATACTCTGTCTTCGAAGAGAGCGAGGCGCGAAGGACTAGGCACTTGCTGTCCACGCAGAACTAGGAAGCGATGGTTGCCTTCGTAGTCCACTGTCTCGATGTAGTCCAATAGCGAGTCGCACCAGAAAACTCGGCGAGCAATGATGTCCACGGCGATACCGGACGCTTTGTAATCTGCTTCAGAGACGACTGATTTTGCGTGTGTACCGTCCATGTTTGCTCGTATAATCTGGAAGATAATAAGTTAGGTTTCAATTTCATCGGTTGGAAACGAGTGCGTAACGGTGAAAAGAAAATTGGCAGTGAGTTTTTATAGCCACAAGTTGTCCAATCCCATCAGTTGATAACAATTTAAATAAATAACCCTGCGAAATCTACTTAAAACGAAGAATTATGAGTTCAGACCTGTCCATTGAATATCTCACCATCTTATCTAATCGGATGCACTTCGACTCAGTGGGATCTTTTGTGCATTTACCCTCTCCTTTACCCTACTCCCAAGCTCACTCCATCATATCCACATAGCGGATGATGCAGCTCAGCGGAAGCACCGTGAATTCCTTTGGTTGCGGATAGCCGTTACCAAAGCAATTGATTCTTTGTCTGGCAAGGGCATGACATTCACACAATAAGTGTTCCATAGTCTCATCCTCCTCGCCACACATGTCTTACTACATATACTCTACTGGTATAATTTCTAAGTTTGACCTCAAATAAATATACGCCCTTTTACAATCCTAAGAATGTCGCAAGTTTAATGACGGTTATGACAATCAGGCACTAAGCTACGAGCATACATAGCTTTGAAACTGGCACAAAGAATAAGGCGACTGCACAAAAGACCCCAGAGAAATAAGATAAGGCTTCTCAGCAGACTTACCTGATTACTATCAGCAACAAACATCAACCCCAACGTAGGATCCAATGCGATATCGGCCGGGCTCGTCAGATTGGAGCCCAGCACCACGGCGTGCCAGCGGCCGTCCAGCTCGAACACGTCGATCTTCTGTCCCACGGCGTCCGCCACGTAGAGCTTGTCGCCGACCCAGTCCACGGCCAGCGCCACGGGCGCCCACGACCCGGCCACGCTGATGTCGTTCTCGTAGCTCGTCGTGCCCGAGGGCGCGCTCAGTTGTTGGATGTGGATCTGGAAAATGACGGTCATCATGAACATTTTGCAAAATATTGAAGGTACTAAGCTTACGCCCGCGATTTAGTCTGCGTGGAGCCGGGATAAAACTATCCTATTTAATCCAGGCTTTAAACTGTCTTCGTGCAAAATTTCATCCAAATCGGTTGGGCCGTTTAAGCGTGATTGAGTAACAAACATCCAAACTTTTACATTTAGAATATTAGTAGGATTACTCATCTAGACAATGTGTCGGTCTCGCAAAACCCATTGATTTTTGATTGGATCTTCCCCCTTATGAATACAAAGGGATGCAAGTCACTTAGCAGAGTACCCCCGTAGTTCACATTGTAAAGTCCATGTATGCCTTTCGTCGTCCAGCAAGCCTACGATGGTCGACTTTACTACGATCTTTATCGAAAGATAATTTGGCTTCTTCATGATATTACGACCATGAGGGCGCGTTTCGACTTTAGAGCTCTTTCACTCGAAAACTATAAACGAGTGTCAATAATCTTGACACTACAATCATATTCGTAATTCATTTTCGAGCGCTCGTAAGTCATAAACTGCCCCCAGGTTATGCCTGCACAAAATTGCATCAATAAGACGATGGTGTCGCTAAACTCACCTTTCTAGTTTTTAAATCAGACCAGAACAGCAGATTTTTCTTATAATGGAAGTCCAAGCCAGCAGCCGCTGTCGCGTTAGCCAGCGTCGCGACCGCACACCCGTGCATGTCCATACGAAGGATGGCCTTCTCGTAGGCGAGGAGTAAGGCTGGGGCCGCGGAGGTGGAGGCCACGCAACGCGAGCCGTCGACGAGCGTGTAGCCAGGGGCACACGCGCATTTGTAGACTGGAAAATACAAATTTCACAGATTAATGACACATTGAATGATTAATGTAACCAACGATTTCGTAGGCGATACACGGGGAACTGTATATAGGTGAAAGCACCTCAGAGCAGGCCCTGTATCATGGTCGGCCGTATCACGCAATAATTCACAAGATAGAGCGTCCAGCACTTATCGTGTGATAAGGCTGCTCTTCTTTACAAATACTAAATAAAGGCAATGAACCTACCTTCGTCAACTCTAGGCGGGGGGAGGTTATTGATTTAACGTTGGCTACTAATAATACTAGTAACAAAATCAACTCATGGCACGTATCTGACGACATATCCCTGTCGGACCACAGATACATCTGCTTTAGGTACCGAACTAAAATAGAAATAAACACGGTACGAAAACGGAATCCTAGGCACACGGACTGGTCGGCGTTTAGAAGGGATCTAAAGGTGGACCTAGGAGACCCAAAAGGCAAGCTCAACTCTATTATAGACATAGAATTCGAAGCGGACAAAATAGTACAAGCCGTATACACGGCCTTCACTAATAACTGCCCGGAGAAGAAAACCCTGGCTAAAAAGTTACCATGGTGGACCCCAGAGATAGTTTAACTCAGGAGGGAAACTAGGGCAATATTCAATGACGCAAAGGCATCTAATGACTTTGGGTACTATGCACAAAACTCACAGAACTCAGCAAGGCTGTGAGGAAAGCCAAAAGGAGAGCGTGGAGGAACCACTGCGATCAAATTGAGTCAATACCAGAAGGAATGAGACTAACAAAGGCACTAGCGACCACAAAGTCGGCCCCGCTCACATCCATTAGGGACAATGACGGTAGAATGACGAAAACGGGGCTGGAAACCCTTAAGGTAATGTGTAACACGCACTTCCCAGGCTCAGTAATACACGACAGCGTAACAGACGATGGTGCAATTAGTGCGTTGGAACAGACCACAAGTACAACGAGACACAATTGGGACACGTCCAAAAAGGTAGTAGATCATAACAAGATAAAGTGGGCACTTTCAACATTTCAACCTTACAAAGCCCCGGGGCCAGATGGCATCTACCCCATTCTACTACAAGAAGGCGCTAATGTACTAATCCCGCATCTTAGCAGATTGTACAGGGCGTGCTTGGCCTTCGCACACGTGCCACGGGTGTGGAGGATGGTAAAAGTAACCTATCTGCCCAAACCGGGTAAGGCGGATTACAGTGAAGCCAAATCGTATAGGCCGATAAGTTTATCGTCGTTTTTCCTCAAAACACTGGAGAAATTGGTAGATAGACACATAAGGGATGGCCCATTAAGGAGACATCCGCTGCACGAACTACAATGTGCATACCAGCCAGGGAAGTCAACGGAAACCGCACTTCACCTGGTAACAACCAGGGCTGAACAGGCTATAGAGAATAAGGAACTATGTCTGACAGCTTTCTTGGACGTGGAGGGAGCGTTCGATCGTACCACGTATAAAGCTATCAGCGAAGCAGCTGCAAAACATGGTGTAGAGCCCACCCTATGTAAATGGATAGGCAATATGCTAAATGGCAGACTAATAAAGTCATCTCTCTTAGGGGATGAGATAATGGCCACGGCCACAAAGGGATGTCCACAGGGGGGGGTACTCTCACCAACTCTCTGGAGTCTGGTGGTGAACTCACTCCTGGTAGAACTCAATAAGGGTCCCATCCACACGGTGGGATATGCTGATGATCTAGTGATACTGGTTGTGACGTCTGAGGGTGGTGGAAGGTATTTAAAAGATAAACCACTGCGTCAACAAAATTAAAAAACTTTTATTAAAAAAAAACCTAGTGAGCAGGGTCGTTATGGGGGTCTCAAGGCCGGTCTGGTTCCGTGCGCAAATCGGTACTGCCCTGGCTGGTTTTTCGGTCCACGTGGAGGGTACTCGACTCGAGCCAGCGGTGAGGAGGAGCAGGGGCGACGGCGGCGGGAGAACGGCGGGCGAACGGCTACGGCTCCAACCCTGCCGTCGAGATGGTGTGCGTGTGCTGAGGCCTCTTCTTAATAAAAACGTAGCACCCTGTTGAATTTCACAGAGCCTTAGTAAGTTGCCACGACTCGCTCTGCTATGTGAACACCCCGGCATGATGATGATGAAGATGGGACCATGATGAAGCCGGTGCACCGAAAGCGAAAAGCGTGTTTGTGTTAACCAGCAGAGCGGAGTTACAAGAAAGCATGGGAAAAGCACAGAATCATTTTATTTCTTCTTTTTAAAAAAAGAAGAAAGGTAATTAAAATTAATAAGCGGGTACGCACATAAAATATCGTGCGCAACCAAAGAAAGGAATAAATATGCACAATCATTCTACCACTAAGAGCGCTTAGCAACAAATGATATGATTATTAAAGAATAATTGCTACACTATCAATCGAATACGAATAAGCTACTTTGTCTACAAAGCTAAGCCACTAATATTCTAAATTAAAATTAAGAAGACGTTCAACACTTTTTCACTTACCAATATGTGGGTGCGAAGGGAGCTCGTTAAGGACGTAGTACGACGCCGACGAACAAATATATATATATGAAATTAAAAGTTATCCGCGCACACCTAAATTAAATTAAATTACTAATTTTCGCTCGTACGGCTAGGGTTACCAGATACAAATTTCAAAAGTCCTGACAAAATTCCTGATTTTCGGCCGAAATTCCTGACGCGAGCTTGACGCGGCCCGCGGCGTATTGTTATTACGCCGTGGGCCGTATTTTTATGTTTATATCGTAAAAAGATAATAACGATTATTTATAAGTTACAATTTATGAAACTCCAAAGTAGGTACTTGTGGCTTTACCTTTTTTGTTATTGTTATTAAAATAAAGGTTTACAGTGTGTAAAATTTTATTGTTTCATTTATTTGCCGAAAATTCCTGACATTTCCCTTTTCCGGCCGCATTCCTGACATATGTCTAAAATTCCTGACATGTCAGGAAAATTCCTGACATCTGGTCACCCTACGTACGGCGCGCATGACGACGCAATGAGTTGCGAGCGCAGCGGTACGTGGGTGTGTCGTTTGAAGGTGTGACGCGGACTGGCGGGGCGCGGCACGAGCCGCGGCCCAGCGCAGGAGTCTGGAACTTTCCGTGACGTCAATACGAGAAACCGACCCGGCCGCTGCAGGTACAGTTGCTTGCATTAGAATGTGATCGCGCGGATATTAATGATTATGTTAAAACTTAATAAGTGTTTTAAATATTTGTTAATGTAAATATAAAACAAATTTATATAATTGATGATAGTGCAAATAGTAATAAAAAAAAGAATAAATCATTAATAATTGATTAAGTAATAATTAATGTTTGTATAAATTAGATTGTAAAAATGTATTAAAACAAGTTAATTTCACTAGAGTGTATAATTTAATTGTAAATATTTAATTTTTTTATTAATAATTATTATAAATAAGTGTAAAAATTCAAACATGTACGTGCAACGTTACATGGTTAATGGGAAGTTCCCAGGCACGGTATCAGAAATCATGAACAAGGCACTGCGGATAGTGGAGAAATGGTGCGACCTGCACCAACTATCCATTAATCCAGGCAAAACTGTGGTAATACCCTTTACTAGGAAAAGGACCCTTCCAGGCGTACAGCAGCTAAAACTGTACGGGAGGGTACTAGAACTGTCCGATGATGTGAAATATCTAGGTGTTACACTGGATAAGGAACTGAATTGGAAGAAGCATACAGATCTTACCATCACAAAGGCACTGAGGGTATTTGGAATGTGTAGATCAGCGTATGGCAAAACATGGGGATTGAACCCAAAGGTACTTAAGTGGATCTACACTATGATGGTGAGGCCCATATTATTGTACGGCAGCCTGGTATGGTGGCCAAGGACTTTTATGAGCACATGCAGAGAGGCTCTGATGAAGGTGCAGAGATCGGCTTGCATGGCTATAACAGGGGCGTTTCGTACCACGCCTACAGCGTCGCTAGAAGTCCTACTGGACCTACCGCCACTTCACTTGGTGATTAAGTCAGAGGCGCGGAAATCGCTCTACAGATTAAGAACTCTTGGACTGTGGAGCGACAACAAACCAAAGACTAAACACACAAACATGGAGACTGATGGTTTCTTAGACAGAATAACAAGCATGGGAAGTGACAAAAGAACAAGCTTGGAAAGCATAATAAGGTGCAACTAGTTTGGATACCAGGGCACGAGGGCTTCATCGGCAACGAAAGAGCGGATGAGCTTGCAAGAGGGGGGTCTACAAATCGCTTTGTAGGTCCAGAACCATGTGTGGGACTCTCGCAGGGAACCATAACTTCGGCCTTTAAAGCCCACGCCAAAACCAAACACCAACAATGAGGCGGGCTTAAGGCACTCTAAGCTCTTCATAGAAGGAGTGGACTCGGGCTGGACTAACAAACTCTGGAAATCCAGTAGGAAGCAACTCAGAATCATATCTGGGGTGTTCACAGGTCACTTCGGGGTCAAGGATCTCTTGGCCAAGATGGGACTATCGGACAGTTTAGACTGTAGAATGTGTGGCGAGGAGGATGAGACTATGGAACACTTATTGTGTGAATGTCATGCCCTTGCCAGACAAAGAATGAATTACTTCGGTAACGGTTATCCGCAACCAAAGGAATTCAAGGTACTTCCGCTGAGCTGCATCATCCGCTATGTGGAAATGATGGAGCGAAGTTGGGAGTAGACATAAGGAGAGGGCAAATGCACAAAAGATCCCACTGGGTCGAAGTGCATCCGAAAGGGCCCTCATCTAGATATGATAAGATAAGATAAGATAAGATAAGGCCGACCATTATACGGGGTCAGAGGGCCTACAGCGGAACGAAAACGAACTTCGTTCGTGTATCTCCATCTCTGTTGCGCTTGCTAGTTCGAGCGACAGAGAGGGAGATACTCGAACGAAGTTCGTTTTCACTTCACGGTAGCCCCTCAGAACGTCCACCTAGTTAGTGTTAAAAGAAAAATTAAAAACCCAATCACTTACTTCAAAAATTATACGATTGAAAATGTTGTAGACGTTGGGCCTCGGGTATTATGAAAAAACTGTGGCTTCAAACACTAAAGTCTGTGTTTGAATTGGCACGGGCACGAGTGGACTAGATAATAAAATTAATAAAGTATTGTATAGAGGAACTTGTTTCCTTGCTTGAGTGAAAATGCTCCGATTGGTCGATATGTCTACTGTATTGTCAGATTCCGCCTCTCTAGGCACACTCTCTCTTACCTCTCTTACCTCTCACAAGGAACATAGGGTTCTTACAAGGGGTTTTCATTTGGTTGCCTCTTTGCCGACTGTGCGTCTGCAGACCCCGTATCATGGTCGGCCTTATCACGCGATAAGTGACAAGATAGGAGCGCCGTCTCGCTGTATCGAACGGTGACAGCCAGCCTATGACCCCGGACGCTCTATCCTATCACTTATCGTGTGATAAGGCCAACCATGATACGGGACCTGGTGTTGCGAGGGCAACGTTATTTCCTTTTCCCAGCTTGCTTAGATAAGGGGCAAGTAGGCAGGTAGACGTAGGCTGACGGTAGGTGCTCAGAGACTTCGACCTCATTTAACCCTTAAATGCAGTGTTGCCAAATGTCTACAAAGCATTAGACAGCTCACAGATTTTAAAAATAGGCTTACCAACGTTCTAGAACGCACCTTTATACCAAACGTCACTTAGTAGTCTTGGGAAATAAACTGCGCACTTTTTTATATTTTTACATTTGAGTTGGCGGCAACTTAAGGGGGCGTTTCGGAGCAGCGCCGCGCGAAGTTTAGGTTTTTAGCGCTACTCACACAACGATTGAGGCTCGCGTACCGCACACGCACACATGCACGTATTCACAGTGGGGCGTCGGACTTTGACTCGCCAACAAAATTGTAACTTTGGATTTTGTTACCAAATATAAAAATTGTTATGTCAAATATAGGTATTTCATCTTAATAACAATAACTACCTACTAACTGCTGCCCACGACCATGTTTGCGAGGACACGTTTTTCCGTAAGAGTCAGGTGGGACGTATTTTCCCGCTGTTAAATGTGGTTAAATGTAGTTCATTTTTTGCACAATTGTTATAAGTCAAAGACAAACTCTACAGGGATCGCGTCTTTCAAAATAAGAAAATTTAAATTACAAACTTAATTTATTCTAATAATATTTAATTTAAATAACCTATGAACATGACAGTTGCACATATGTATACGATATCTATTTGACACCATAATGACGTACTTTCCTGAGAAGAGTTTCGTGATGAAGGTAGGTAGGTACCTATTGAAATTCTCATTCATCTCATGCACCGTGATAGTTAGACAGTGGAGTTGAAATATTCACAGATGATGTATGTCTGTTGCCGCTATAATCGCTTAACTTAAGTAGCAGTGCGCGGGGCACATAGCACGTGGCACCGATGGCCGTTGGGGTGGAAAGGTTCTCGAGTGGCGACCACGTACCGGAAGGCGCTGCGTGATCGAGACTGATGACTTGGTAAAGGTTGCTGGAGTCCGCTGGATGCGGGTGGCGCAGGACCGGTCACTTTGGCACACTTTGGGAGCCTATGTCTAGCAATGGACGTCCTTCGGCTGATATGATGATGATGAGTTAAATATCGAACTCACAAAATTTGACGAGGATCGGTTGATATATACGACCTACAGAGGGGACAGCCGGACAACCGGACATACAAAAGCATTTTTGCCCTATACTTAAATATCGAACTCACTCAAAAAATTTCACGAGGATTGGTTGATAGATACGACCTACAGAGGGGACAGCCGGACAGCCGGACAACCGGACATACGAAATCATTTTTGCCCTATATAGTTAAATATCGTACTCACTTACAAAATTTCACGAGAATCTGTTCAGAGACGCGACCTACAGGGGGGGACTGCCGCACAGCCGGACAACCGGACATACGAAAGCATTTTTTCCCTATAGTTAAATATCGAACTCGCTTACAAAAATTCACGAGAATCTGTTCAGAGACGCGAACTATAGAGGTGACACCCATCACCCGTATAGTATAATTAGATATAATTGCTAATTACTATCCCAAGCCTTTTTTGTGATCAAACCAAACATAAGAAACAAAAATACATGTACAAAACGAGGAAAATATAAGCATGTTGTTTAATTCTATGTTATTTAAATATGTTAATCAACGAACATAAGAATAATTTTCTTTTGAACCACTGTGCACTCATTTTGTGTAAGTACACGGTTCGATCGCGATCTGTCAATGCGGCGCCAAGCGACGTGGTCTCGCTCCGGAGGCTCGCGGCCGACTGAACGTCGCCGCTGCGACCGGTCGCGCTCGTAGTTCACCGGCCGCTCCATACTAATTTGTATGAAGATTTTGAGCGTAAAAATTGGGCATTTTTGTGATACTTTTACACGAAATAAGTACATATTTGTTAAGAAATGAAGATTGCAAGGACTTTACTATAGTTTTAACTTTATTATTAGACAAAATTCATTTAATAATTCTTGATACTTACGACTCAGTTGAGATGTTACAATACGGGAGTACGTTTTACACGTTTTTAGTGATTTTCTGATTTTTTTTACACTTACCCATAAGCATTATCTTAAATTCGAATACCTAATTCAAGAAGAAGTAACATTCATTGGCTAGCTGTGTAATTTTTTTCAAGGTTGTGGAACATCGTTTACTATATAATTCTCTTACATTCCCGATCCTCGATTGCCCCCTGCCGACCCTTAACGGAGCGGTAAATTTATTTTGATTTCACGTCGGGATAAGAGCTATTTCTTCAGTGAAAAATCTTTATTTCTTCCGGAGTAAAGTAAGTACTCCATAGGCCGTGAACCAATGATTTAGATAGAAGCGTAACTATCTTGTTATAAACATGAAATAATAAAATGTTATCTAAACGCAAACTGTTGCCATTTGGCAACTACGTATATTTTTGTATATAAACAAGTAAATATAAAGGCTGGATTTTTTATTTATTTTTCCTAGATACATCCAATGAACTAAACAAAAAACATGCATTTAAGGGGTTTCACTAATGTTGGACAAAAAAATTACTGACAAAAGTTCATTTGACAAACAACGTCTCCCTAATGATCATTTGGCAAACGAGACATATGACAAAAGTATCGTCTTACAAAAACTCACTTAGCAAATGATCAATTAGCAAACACTACACTTGGTAAATGGGTTCAATAATAAAATGTCAATTGTCTTTTTTTCATTTCACCAAATAATATGATTCGCAAATTAAGCATTTGTCCAAATGTCAACTTTCATTTGGTACAGATTATTTACAGGTAAGTTACAAGATTAGATTAGTATTAGTAAAAAGTAGTCGGTTCTGGCGCTTCGCCGGCCGCTGCCCCGGCACGCTCGCTTCGTTCGCTCGGCTCGCGCGCTGTATGTTCGTAGTTCAACCTAACACTCCTCTTCGCTTCGCTCGTCGTCGTACCTAACGGAGACCCAGGTTTTTCCATGATTAGTCTAATTGCCTTTTTACATGACGCATAGTATACCTAGGGTTTTTCCATTGTGTCTAGATGTAAGATTTTTAGACCAATAGTAGTTTTGTCTGATAACTCAGTTGCTAAATGATTATTTTGTCAAATAATTATTTATAAAATGTAAATTTAACTGTTGATCATTTTGCAAAGTGAGTCATTTGTAAAATGACTAGTAGTAAAATGATCAATTGGCGAAACATTTTTTTGCTAAACGTTGTTTGTCAAGTGTAATTTTGCCAAATGACTTTTGGTCAAACGGCAGGACACCATTTAAGGGTTAAGGACAGAGCAGGAAACTTACATCCAGGCGTGTTGACGCACAGCTGGTGGCAGTATCCCCACTCCTTGCACTCGTCGCGGTCGACGCAGTTGCGGTTGTCCGCCGCAAGTGTGAACCCGGCTGCGCACGCGCACGCCCCGCCAGAGGGAGACGCCACACACTTGTACTCGCAGCCTAAAGCGGGACAGGACGCCGTCGCTGGAAAAGGTAAATTAGTAATGGTCATTTATAATCTCCTGTTCAGAAAGCCAAATTCGCTGACAAGCACATTAAAATCAAAAGATTTTTTTCAAAAACCCGTCTCTTTTTATATCATTCTCAAGATTAAGAAGAGTCCAACGACACCGCAAGCACTGCCCGTGAAACAGAATGATTATTGTCCACATACCTTCATACAGCGTAACATTCATGGAAGCGAGTGCTTGCGATGACGTAAGACAGGTATCCTGTACACGGACTCTAGTTCTATTTAGATATTAAGTTATTAGCTTTAGTATCGAATCTTTGTAACGCTTTGGTATTTGCTATAATGTTACATTTCCTATGATACAAATAAATAAATATTGACACTCGAAAAACATAACTAATAATCTTCTTTATGAATAATTGCCTTTATGTTTAAATATTAGTTCCACATTATAGGGAACACTCCCTATAATGCGGAATTGTACGTTTTACATCCATGCACATATTGGAACAACTTGACAATTGTTGTCCGACAATGATAATAAGAATATGAATAAGAATTTATTTATTTAGTACCCAAAGTAACAAAACAACATAACAAATAAAGGTACAGGCATAAATGTGCTAAATAGCACATTCACGTACCGGTTTTTCGTACTCTTCTCGGTTCATAAGTAACAGTGGCACCCGGCAAACATCTTTGCTGAACACCCCAGAAATAGCGATCGTTTTTCTCTGGTGATCTGACTAGTAAAACCTACTTCGCCTGATGTTTGTGAACATCGAATTGGATTAGATTGAGTAAACCCACAATTATTTGAAGTGGCTAGGAAAGATATACTCACAGCAAGCAGCATCCTCATCAGCATTATCCTCACAATCCTTCTTCCCGTCACACAGCTGTGACCTCGCTATACACTTGTGTTGTCCACCAGGCGCGCCTCTTGGGCACAGGTACTTGTTATCTCGGCAGGCGATGGCAGTACAGTTGGCCTCATCAGAACCATCTCGGCAGCCTTTGTAGCCATCGCAGTGGAAGGTGGCGGGGATACAGAGGGCGTTGCTGCAGCGGAATTGCCCGATGTGACAGGGCGGGAAGCCTGTGGGAAAAATAATGTCCAAGGTTTACATTCACAAAGGATGGAGTGGATTACGTTGGACCTGTTCTTCCTTCTAGTTTCACGAAGAAGAAACGAAGAAGAGAAGTGTCCTTTCCCGAGATACGATACGCACACTGATCTCACTGAAAAGACTCACCCTGAAGAAGATACAGGTCTTAAAACATACGTGTTTAAACTTTGAACCACACCACCCACATATTTTTCGAAATCGTTAAAACAAACACATACATTTATTATATTCTCAGTAATTTGATATATAATTTTAATGGGAACCACTTAGCGTTTCATTTTACAACCACAATTATTTCGCACGCTTAAAGAATCCGCCGGCACAATTTTGCATGTAATGGCGGTTGCCGCGGTTGTCGTCAAAGTTTTCCGATATATTTTTTTCCTGAGTACTGGTAATTTGGCCAAAAAATGTTACTTATAGTGGTATAATGCATAAGCTACCCAGGTTAATTTTATTAAGGATGGCAAGTCGATAAAACCGAGGAAAATATTCGGCCAATGAGGGCGCAGCCGTTACAAACACACGTGTGTTCGTCGCGCGCTATACGCCCAATTAAGTTACGAACACACGTGTGTCCGTAGCGCGCTTGACGGGCTAAAAATTATCCCTGATGGTCAAAAATAAAAACTTACACTGCAAAACGCGATTCAGAACCAAATACGCGAAAAGTTGTTAGCAACTTACTGCAATGTGCCTCATCCGAGTTGTCCCCGCAGTCGTTCTCGTGGTTGCACTTGGCAGACATGTTGACACACTTGTTGCCCGACTCGCAACGGAACTCGTCGAGCCGACAGAGCGTGCTGTTCGTCGCGCAGCCTTCCTCGTCCTTCCCTGTTCTGCAGTCTAGGTAGCTGTGGAGGATAGTTCCGTTTTCTTGAGTTTTTTTTTAATATATTAAAGGTGGCAAACAGGCGAACGGCCCGCCTGATGGTAAGCGGACACCGCAGCCTATAGACGCATGCAACTCTAAAGGAGTAACATGGGCGTTACTGACCCTTGATATGTTTGAAGATTCACCGTGTTGACAGCTGAAGGAACAAGTTCCCTCGCTCTCAACACAACGCATCCTCGGGAGCTCTGGCGACCTTGCTCATATCAAGGAACACAACACTACTACAGAGCAAGTAGTAGTGTTATTATGCAACAGCCATGCATGCTGTCCTGCAGTTTGGCAGAAGAAAATGTTGTAAAACAAGTGTGTTTTAACTGAATAAATTTTTCTTTTCTTTTTCTTTCTGCAATGCGGAGGTACTTCCCCAGTTGGGCTTCTCCAAATTCGAGCGGGATGACATTTTGCTGTGCCCTACCTCACCATGCATGAGTTATCAGATGAAACGCAAATTTTGATGACAACTTATGTACACAGGGTTAGATACTCGCATACGAGCAGTGCAAGTTTGATAAAAGCTTATAAAACCAAATGCCAACCGATAAAGACAATGCATATGATGATACTTATTATACAGATGGTGTCAAAACTCTATGTGCCCTGAAGGGAAACCACTTTAAATCCTGAAGATAGCTCATTTTACATAAAATAAACATTCTTATGATATCTCTACGACTAATGATTTAAAGTGGTTTTCCGGAGTCCATCGCTGTTTCCACCCCGTGTATAATAAGTATCTCAATTGTACAGCGTGCCAGCCTGTAGGGTGGTCTCTTAGTGATTCAGTCTGCGGCTTAAATGTAAATCTAATTAATAATAAAACCGGCCAAGTGCGAGTCGGACTCGCGCACGAAGGGTTCCGTACCATTATCTATAAAAACAGATGAAAAATAAAGTTTGTTGTATGGGAGCCCCCCTTAAATATTTATTATATTTTGTTTTTAGTATTTGTTGTTATAGTGGCACCTAAAATCAACAATTTTTGATAATTTCAACTGTCTAGCTATCGGGGTTCTTGAGACAGCCTGGTGACAGACAGACGGACAGCGAAGTCTTAGTTTTCAGGGTCCCGTTTTTACCCTTTGGGTACGGAACCCTAAAAAAATACAACGAGGGGCTCTGCGAGGTACAGAAACAGCGAGCCTATTTTTAAAAACTGTATATGTATTTCAGTAACAAATCCTAGGGTAATTGGCCCAACGTATTACGAGCGCCTACCCGCCAAATTGCGAACTGAACCATCTGACGAAACATTCAAACGACAGCTGAGAATCTTTTTATATTGGAACATCCATTGTATTCTGTATGTTAGTATAAGGACATATAATATATTTGACATGTTTAATTTAATATAAATTGTTTTATAATTTGATAATGTTGTTAGTTTTTACACGTTTTTATTTTGACGATCATTACGAGATATCAATATCAATATTTTAAATGTATATTTATTTACATTGTTAGAAACGGACAAAAACATTTAGTTACAATAAAACCTTTTGAATAATTACTCATTGCTTAAAAACTAAATAACAAAGGTGTAAAAACAAGAAAAACGTAATATACCTTAAAGTAAAATACAAAACTGTATTTATATAATGTATGTAATATATCAATATTTCTATTCTTTATTTTTACTTTATCATTTATCATTTTGTATTATATTATGTCAATAATAATGTTGTATTGTACCTGTGACATTTCATTCGATTAATATTCATCATTTGACGATCATTAAATAAATTCGTGTAAATTAGTTTAAGGTTAACTTATAATTTATTTTATGAAATAAAGAAATCTAAATCTAAATCTATACATTTTTTGTCAATTACAAAAAACTGCTCACAATATTTAACTGTAGAGGAGAACAGACATCCATACTAATATTATAAATGCGAAAGTGTGTCTGTATGTCTGTCTGTCTGTCTGTTACCTCTTCACGGTTAAACCGCTGAACCGATTTGGATGAAATTTGGTATATATTAGTTTGAGTCCTGTGGGGAAGGACATAGGGTAGTTTTTATCCCGCCAATCATCCCCTAAGGGGATGAAATGGGGGGTGAAAGTTTGTATGGAGCTACGATATAACAGAGTTCCACGCGAACGGAGTCGCGGGCAGAAGCTAGTATTAAATATATTTTGCTTAACGGTGAACTTCGTTCGCTTCGCTCGCTCCTTCAATTATAATGTAGTTTATGTCATTATAATGAATGAGGCTGAACACCTCGCTTAGCATAACAAATCTAATGAAGTAATGACGCTATAGAATTCCTTTGTCGATTCAAATAGCCAACAACTCGATTTAGCGCTCGATCCTTTTAAATTAATGCAATTTCCTCAGACGCAGAGTTGAACACAGAATATGCAAAAGCCCTTTTCTAAGGGAAGGAATAGCTGTTTTTTTTACAAAATTCATCATATTGCGTGAGTATAAACTCAATTAAAGTAAAAATTAAATTAAAGTAAAAAACTACAATTACATGAACCCTGCAACAGCAATAGGAACACAATAATGGGTAGGTATCTCCTCGCTGTTTTGGTTTTGACGTCAGTAGCACGTTGTACAGAGACGAGCTTCTGCTATTTATTGTCTGTCTACTGTCAGCGATCTTCCGGAATTTCCGAACAATCCGTTCGATTGACAGATTGTATTATAAAGAAACTGAGCTCAGTTGAGTAACTTACCAGTAATTGTGTAAGCCAGGATTTACATTTTTGGTGGCATACAGGTACTTCATACCTTGCTGTAGACCGTTATAACCACTCCCCCCCCCCCCCTCCCACGCAGCGCAAGCGAAGACAGAGTTAGCTTCTGACTGTTGTTTGTTACACGCCATTTTTGGAACACCCTGTATAATTACCCTTACCCGTCGCATCGCTTCTCCTTCGGTATGCAGGGTCCCTGCGAAGCCACCTTGCCCGACACAGACAACTCCACTCCGCACTGGAAGTCGTCCGTCTGACACTTTCTGTATGCTGCAACAAAATATTACAAGAAATTTAATATTTGCACGGTAAAACTATTATACCGGGTGGAAAGGCACGACGGTCCTTTCCGCAAAGGGGGGTTAGTTTAAGTGATGGAGAATCGATTCGTAATGTTTAGATTTTTGTTACGAACAATTAGTAAAAATATTTAAATTAATTAATGTTCTTCTTAGTGACAACCCTACTATTAATACGTACTAATAATTGTATATAGTATTGATAAGGGTCACTGACCCTTGTGTTATTGTTAAAAATGTTAAAATGTTACTGAACCTAACGAGGGTTGTCACTTGCAGTATTTTGCATAAAAAGTTAACAACCTATAACTTCAAAACGCTTATGAATATGAGCCTAGTTTTTTAGAGGAAATACAGTACTAAATCTAAACAATCCCCCTTTTGCGGAATGGATCGTCGTGTCTTTCCACCCGGTATATTTCTGTAAGAGATCGCTCAAAGACCGCTTTTTGCCGCATGCCTGAACCACCGAGAAAAAACTACCCCCATCTTTCTAATTTACACAGTGCAAGCGGGACAGGGACATGAGACGCGACTCGAATTGGCAGCAAGTTATGCTAGACCCCCTGAACGTAGCGCCAGTTGCGCATCGTGTTCGATTCCGCGTTTGGTGACGTGTGTAAATTCCCCCGAGCACAGTAGTGTAATTACAAACGTTCATTTCAAACGGTTAGGAGTTCAGCTGACCGATGTGCGTACAAATCTGGGGCGCTATTCAACTCGTTTCAATGATGGCATGCGTCATGGCGACCATGCGGCCATCTTAAATGTGCATTACGTCATACAAGGGAAAACCGAATTTAAACTTTCGTGAGACATGTTGAAATAATACTAACAATTACACGGTTCAACTCACGTATTAAACGGGCTGTCGCCCGTACGAGTTTCGAACTCTTCGGGAGTTCTTCTTTAGGACGAGTGTTTTCGCTTGAATCACTGTCCGCGCCCGTTCCGAACGCCGTGCGACGCGTGACGCACGCGCCAATAGGGTAGGGGGCGGGGGGCAGCCGTGCGCTGGAGTAGTTGTGTGAGATTTCGGCAGGAGGTCGTTTCCCGAGATACGATACGTACACTGAACTCACTGAAAAGACTCACCCTGAAGAAGAACTCCCGAAGAGTTCGAAACATGTCGCCCGTAGTGACATTTAATACGTGAGTTGAACCGTGTAATTTGGTAAATTTAACGTATAAATAGTATGTAATACTGGATGCCCCCGTGGCTTCGACCGGCTTATTACAGATAATGCAATCGAAGCCGTGATATTAATAAGAGCTATATTAATAACATCATCGGAGAAACGAAGGTCACCGTCTCCGATGACTTGGTCACGGAAGGAATCTGGGGGCCACCCAGCCGGGCGACGACCGGTTGAACGCCTCAGCCCCCCCCCCCCCCCCCCCCCTATTCTGTAACTTGTTTTAAGCTCACCTGAACGCTCAACCACAAATATATCTTGACACCGGGGTTCTGCCTTTTCTCCGAATTTATTATGCCCGAATTTCACTTGCCAACCAACTTTACGCCGATGATTCACCTTGACAACTAACTAATGGCAAATTTTTGTATGACAACAGATTCATTTGGTAGAATTATTGTCAAGTCGATTATTATAATGAATTAAAAAATTTGGCATACCTATAATTTGGCAAATCTTTCAGTTGGACAAACAACTACTAACCGAATAACGTTTCGTTAGTGTAACAGTTCCCTTTTCTTACATAAGCCAACTTTTTACTACAAAGAACAAGACAGCATAACATAGTCAGACTTTTATTCAACGTGTTCTTTTATAAGTTACAAGGAGGGAAGTGGGGACGGGGAGACGAAGCCACCTACAAAGGAGATTCGGGGGCGAAGCCCCCGTATTAAAAACAACACACAATCGTAACAGTGATATTATTTGTAGGTTAGGTTAGGGTTAGCTTGTGTCCCTTAGAGCGGAAAAAGGCACCCCGCGAAGCGGGGTGACGTCGACACGCTGGCGGTTAGGTAAGGTTTAGGTGAGGTTAAAATAATTGTCAGGTGTTTGTTTAAAAAAAACAGGTGTACATGTCACCTACATACATACATTCCACCAAGCAACAGTCCAAAAGTAATGATGTAAACACTTATCTCCAATGATGCGATAATTCAGGTACCGTCATTGTCAAAAAACAAGTGAGCCGTTGCGCTCACTTTGTAAATACGTTACACAGCTTAGATACGAAATAAGACATCTGGTAAGTGTTATACCACGAAATGTATATAAGTCAAACTGACCCATTCTGATACTCGAAAGGTGGCATTTTGAAAAGTGACTATGAAAAAAAGTCCAAGCATACAGTTGGTAACCGTGAGTTAGGGAAATAAAACTAAACCTTTTGATAAGTTGACACTTAATCATTCGGCGAAATGACATTATGCGAAAAATTGGTTGCGATGTGATATTCGTACATAAAATTTTCGGAGATGATTTAGAGAACCCTTGACACCGTGATGCGTAGTAACTAAGCGTATAGGCAGAGGTCTAGTTTCGTGACGGGTGACCGGCGGGGTGAGCCGCATTAGTGCGTATGGCCGCCAGACCTCTTTTTACGTGTGTGACCTGTAGGTACATTACATACGCTTAGTTAGTACGCATCGCGGTGTCAAGATATACCTATTTGTGGGTGAGCGTTAAGGTGAGCTTAAACAAGTTACAGAATCCGGCAGGTTTAATTTATGTGACAGTGACGCGCTGGGCTGTTGCAGTTAAGAGGGCGGCAAAATGCACTATTTCTATTCAGTCCACTTGACGAAGAACCCAACTGAGGGCTATCGCATGCGGCCACGTTCCTCAGTCATGAGACTCATGAGGGATCGATGAAGAAGAAAAGGAAGATACACTCACTGGGCTGCCAGTGCTGCTAACCCTTCAGGGTACTTCCACCATCGGCCGTGACACGCTTGGAGGATGGAGTGATCGTAACCACAAAATTTACTAAATGCCCTCTATGACTTAGTAAATATTACTTGATAAAAACATTGATGTCGAAGGCGAAATGCATGGCCCAAACCGGAGCTCAAAATTCCTACAAGAAAGCATAGATGTATTTCCATTCTTTTCCTTATCTTTAAATCTCTGATTTGTCTTAGTCTGGCTAACGAAACGTGAGACTGAAAATTACCGCGAAATTTAAAAAATATCACTTTGGTATCAATGATTAAACAGTTTGAATACTTTTGCATCAACTAGTACGATTAATATTTTCTAATAATGAATGGGCAAGTATTAAAACTGTAAAATCTTTGTTCATTCAAGGATACCATAGCTATATCCTTAAATTCACGGTAATTTTCAGTCTCATGTTTCGTTAGCCAGACTCTATGTTACACAGTTTCGGACATGTTTTCTTGTAGAGCAACGCATTATGTTTTTTTTCTCTGTTTTACTTATATTCAGTTTTACTTATTTTAATTAGGTTAACTACTATGTTTAATGTTTATTTGGGCAAACAACGGTACAATAATACTTAATATTAATACTACAGTGATAGGATATATATGTTGCAGGGAAATGGTCAAAACAGAGATTTGATCAAAACTCTAAGGGATATGATCAAATCACGCAGGATGTTAAAATGGCCAATCCATTTTATCATTTACCTAATACAAATCAGTAATTTGATCAAGTCTCTGAATCTGTTTAGTGAAATGACGAAATCGGACAAAAAAGGCAACTCGTTTTTTTCATTTCTCTAGACTTGTTTAGTGATTTGATAAAATCCCTGAAACGCGTCAGTGAGTTGACGAAACTAACTCCCAGATATTGGCTCCTAAATCATTCGTTATTTAAACGATTCTGGGACTTAGACTTGGATGGCGGATAGGTTAGAAGATGGTTGTTCAAATCTCTGTTTTGGCCATTTCACTGCGACATATACATCAACCGGCAAAGTTGCCACACCACTTAATTATAATTTTTTTTTTAATTTATTTATTTAATAAGTACAATTTATTGATACTAAAGACTAAAACATAGCTCCACAAAACTGTGGTAACAGTTTGACTGTGGGAACGGCAGTCTCTAGGTTAGACATACATTAATATAAAAAAAACAGTGTAATATTATTTGTCACTAGCTGTCAACAAAAATAACACAACAACGTTTCGACTTCGGCTAATATTGGTTCCCTTAGTTAGCTTCTTTCTAACGTGTACAGTTATTAAGTTAAAACCACTTTCCTTGTAAAGAAAATCAATCTAGTTGTACCTACACCGAAGTTTATTCCGTAAGTAAAACTTAGTTGAACGGTGAGATATCAACTTATCTGTGGGTGGATAATTTTAAAGTAACTGTACCTACGCCGGATTTCAAAAACGGAACGTCAGTTTTTTAACTTTCGAACGCTCAAATTCCAAATTCGAAATCCGAATGTTGCCATACCTAGCCAAAGCCCGAGTCATTGACCTGCAAACTTTTCACTGTCAACAGAATGGTACCATTCAGACCAACCTGATAAATGCCGCGTGTCTTGCGCCACGACGGCGACAACTAGGAGTGCTAGCCAGCACCCGCCGGCGCACCGCATCTTCACTTCACAAACACATCAACACTAAAACACAACACACACAATTCTGGAACTTTGTGGAAAGTTGGAAAGTTTTGTCGTGGTACAACGGAACATGTGGAGTACGTCACGGAGCGCGAGTGACTGAGGCGGACGGTGTTGGTGCCGGCCTTGGGTGCCGGCCGGCCGCGGAGTTGCCAGCGCAGGGCCCGAGTAGCCTCCGAACGGTTTGGGGAAATCCCAAGGAAATTCTAAGTTAGTTTTAAGTTATACATTGGGTTTTGAGATGTTTTGGAAGGTGGTGATAAATGTAATTCGATTTAGTTATTGGTAAAGTACCTAGTTATTTAAGTAACAAAAAAACTATAGGTACACATCAAAACGTATCGGCTGTAAACATACCTAATACAAACACAATTTTAACCATTTTTAATGTCAATAATGCCCCATACCTACGCTACGTTCATAAAAAAGCTGCTACTACGTATTATTTTATGCAACATGCAAGCCTTATCGTCACTACGAACGAAGAAACACCGATGCTTATAATTTTCTTGCCTATCGCAGACTATTACAGGATTCGAAAATAAGTATGTCGTTAGAATGTGGTCGTTAACAACGCCACACTCCAGTTCAATAAAACTATTTCTTTTAAAAAATTCATTATCATCAATGACATTTAAGTGTAGGTATTTTAATTTTTAGACAAAGCACTTTCAAAATGGGACCCCCTGTCTTTCGTGGCTGTGTAAGCCAAGCCAATACGGGAGCGGCATGGCATACACGACCGCAAACCTGGCAGGTTATTCGCAACGCGCTAAAGCGGCTCACCCCGCCGATCACCTGTCACGAAACTAGACCTCTAACCTACACTTGGTTACTACGCATCGTGGTGTCAAGAGATATTTGTGGGTGAGCGTTGAGGTGAGCTTAAAACAAGTTACAGAATAGGGGGCTGGTGCCACGTTGGTGCCTCTTGGCTCGCTTATCTGCGAACGTCTGAAATGTCTTAAACCACACTTGATTCCGTCGAACACCAGTTTGCGCCATTTCAAAACGTATTACTATTATCTTGTATCGACGCTATTAGGTAAGAGGATATGATAAGATAACTGTCCCATATCCTTTTACCACAACATCACTAAGTAAATTGTATTTTGTTCGCAACCCAACATCAATTCCCCACTCTTTACTAAAAATTCCCCAAAACTGCGGTAACAGCCGCGCTAGGGGTCACAAAACCGTTTACTTTTTTACCGTTTAAAACCGTGTTTCCGGGTTTTTCGGTGATTTCGGTTTTATGTTTTCTTTTTATATAATTTTTTTTTCATCCCCGCTAGTATATTTAATATATTTGAAAAAAGTCTTAGGCGCCTTTTGTTTGATAAATGCGGTAACCATTTAAAAACGTAAAAAACACGGATTCTACAGTTGCGTCAAAGTTGATATGGACAAGGCCAGCAACAGCAACTTTAAGTTGGCGAGGTAGCCGCCTCGTACGGTGTCAAGGCCAGCAACAGCAACTTTAAGTTGGCGAGGTAGCCGCCCCGTACGGTGTCAAGGCCAGCGTTGGCAAGGTAGCCGCCTCGTACAGTGTCAAGGCCAGTAACAGCTACTTTAAGTTGGCGAGGTAGCCGCCTCGTACGGTGTCAAGGCCAGCAACAGCAACTTTAAGTTGGCGAGGTAGCCGCCTCGTACGGTGTCAAGGCCAGCAACAGAAACTTTAAGTTGGCGAGGTAGCCGCCTCGTACGGTGTCAAGGCCAGCAACAGCTACTTTAAGTTGGCGAGGTAGCCGCCTCGTACGGTGTCAAGGCCAGCAACAGCAACTTTAAGTTGGCGAGGTAGCCGCCTCGTACGGTGTCAAGGCCAGCAACAGCTACTTTAAGTAGGCGAGGTAGCCGCCTCGTACGGTGTCAAGGCCTGCAACAGCAACTTTAAGTTGGCGAGGTAGCCGCCTCGTACGGTGTCAAGGCCAGCAACAGCAACTTTAAGTTGGCGAGGTAGCCGCCTCGTACGGTGTCAAGGCCAGAAACAGCAACTTTAAGTTGGCGAGGTAGCCGCCTCGTACGGTGTAACTGCAAGGTTGCATTACTCGATGAATATCTTTAAATAAAAATAGGTACCAGAACTATTATATAATCTGTGCTTCTGCGTTAAAAATATGGACAGTCGGGATTTGGCCTCGTAACGAAAGGTTGAAATTAGCCCGTTCGGATTCCTTTATATAATTAATTATCAATTGATTTTGATATTTGATTGCGCACGCGTTCCACGTTTTATTTTGCCTGAAAATAGTGTGTGTATTACTAGAGCTTTTATGTGATATGTTTAAGAAACATTTAAGACATTTTATAGACGAATGACTGAATTTAGAGTAGGCACTTATTTTTAAAACATTTAAGTGTATGATTTGGGTTTTATAGGAATAGTGTGTAACTTCAATAAATTATTATATACTTAGTCAGTGTTCACATGAAGTGTTGTACCTATGTAATTTATGGCTTAAGTGGTATGTAATATTTAGGTCGTCACTACGGGAGATTAGCTGGATATATGGTTCTGCGTGTTAATTGCTGTTGTATTCCAAGGCGTCCTACATTATATGTTTAATTAGTTCTTTTCTTCAAATCAACGGGTCCAATGAGACGTTTCATTGAAGATTGTTTAGGGGGCCATTAGGGTCAGATATTATTCTAAATTTTAATAATATGTAAGTACTATTTCTGGTATGAGAGTGGATTTAAAATATATACTACTATTGTATTGACGTACAACTCTAAATTGAATAAGAATGCATGAATAGACTAAAATTATAGCATTACAATGTGATCGAAACTTTGGGAGAGCACACATATCTCAATTTTATAACGGGCTCTTTAAATATTTATTTATTTATTTATTGACAATTACATTTACGTGACATTACAGTAATAACCAATGCGTCACGAAACCAAAACAACAAATAATACTATTTAGGCGACGAAACGGCGTGGCCCCGTTGCATCGTCGTCTCCGGTGTAGGATTCGGCAGATTGCCCCGGAACCGTCGAAACACTACACCCTTCGGCCAGAAGTCAGCACATGCGACGGTCTCCTGCAGCGGCCGCGGCACGCGCACCACAAACGAGCTGAAGTGCACATAGTGGCGCGAACGCAGCTGGAACACCCTCCTCCTCTATGTCTAAGGCATTGTAGTGTTACGCATTTAATGTTTTTTTTATTCTATTATTTGTGACAAGATAGTGAACTTACAATAAAAAGAGACTCTTATCCACACCCTTTGTATTTCATGACTTTAGCCTGATTACAATAGACACACACTCAGATACATAATATCACACTTCCACGACATACATACATTAGCTGAAACACGACGAGCTTACATTTCATTTGATATACACGCACTTAGGTACACTCGATGCAAGCTCGGCTGATACTAGATCCTGGATTGCTGGAGTCGTCTCTAGTTTACACCTAAGAATCTGACGTGTCAATTCTTTAGAAGCTGCAGTGAACTTTACACCACACGATAGGAACTTAAGCAAGGCCAGAGTTATTTTTGTTCTGTAACATTGCGCTCTGTTTGTTCTGGGATATAATTCATTCGATTATACGGACCTTTGATATCTGCGTCAATTAGTGGAAATAGAGTGACACTGCAGGCCAATTTAAGGGACAGACAATACAGTGAATGTTATAGCATTTAAATGGTATTCAGAGTACCTTGTACATAATCGACAACAAACACTATTTCTCGAATTTAAACTTTTGTGAGACATGTTAAAATAAAACTTCTAATCACACGGTTCAACTCACGTATTCAAGCAGTGTTCAGTGTTACGAGCGACACCGCCGCGAGAACACTCATCCTGAAGAAGAACTCCCGAAGAGTTCGAAACATGTCGCCCGGAGTGACATTGAATACGTGAGTTGAACCGTGTGATTAGAAGTTTTATTTAAACACTATTTCTGTTACAAATACCGTGGCTGCATCCATACAAACTTTCACCCCCCATTTCACCCCCTAGGGGATGGATTCTGGGATAGAAACTATCCTAAGTCCTTCCCCGGGATTCAAACTATCTCCATACCAAATTTCATCACAATCGGTTCATCAGTTTAAGCGTGAAGAGGTAACAGACAAACAGCAGATACACACACTTTCGCATTTATAACATTACTAGCTTCTGCCCGCGACTCCGTCCGCGTGGAACTCGTTTATATCGCAGCTCCATACAAACTTTTACCCCCCCCCCATTTCACCCCCTTAGGGGATGATTTCGGGATAAAAATTATCCTATGTCACTCTCCATCCCTTCAACTATCACGTCAATTCATCGCTCCGTTTTGCCGTGAAAGACGGACAAACAAACAAAGACATACACTTTCCCATTTATAGTATGGATAGTATGGATCAGCAAGTTGATCTGGCTAACTATCGTTTACTTAAAGTAGCCGTCCTTTGTAAAGTAGGCGGCAATAGAAGTTGGCAACAATTTGCAGCTTTACTGCGAGAAACTTTAACTTGTTAATTACAAGCGCGTTACGTTCGATGACAAGATGTCCGAGTGGTGCGAACTCTCCGCTGGCGTTCCACAGGGCGGGGTGCTTTCTCCATTATTGTTCTCTGTTTTTATAAATAGTATCACCGAATCCCTAACTACATCATATCACCTTTACGCAGATGACCTACAGATTTATGCAGCGGCTACTGTGGATGATGTCTCCGCATTAATTTCGGAAGTCAATCGAAACCTAGAATCTATACGCTGCTGGGCGTGTAAGTATGGTTTACAAATTAATGCGAAGAAATCGCAAGCGATTGTTATTGGTAGTCCTTACTATGTAGATAAGCTCTCAGAGGTGGTGGTGCCTGACATTATTTTTAATGGAATTTCTATTCCTCTTTCCTCTACCGTCAGGAATTTGGGTATCACCATGGACCAGACGCTTTCTTGGTCACCCCATATAGCTGAGGTGAGTCAGAGGATCTTTAGATCCCTTCACTCCCTAAGACGTCTCCAGAATTTCCTTCCTCTTCGTACCAAGTTGACCCTTACTCAATCTCTTTTGTTTCCTCTTCTGGACTATGGCGATATTGCGTTTCTGGACCTCAACGAGGAGCTACTTGATAAGCTGGAGCGTCTACAAAATGTATGTATCAGATATGTATTTGGTCTACGCAAGTACTTATGATCATATCTCTGAATTCCGCTCTAAGCTTCGATGGTTACCGATTCGCCGGCGCAGGGATGTGCATATCCTGTCATTACTTTTCAATACACTGTTCAGCCCTACTTCCCCTCCTTACCTTTCTGAGCGGTTTAGTTATATGGCAGACGGCAGTGGCCACCGCTTGCGGTCGAGTACTAACCTTACTCTTGCTGTACCGTCTAGAAAGACGCGAACATACTCCAGATCTTTTACTGCGCGCGCTGTTAAATTGTGGAATTGCTGTTAAGTTGCCTTTGTCGCTGAGACAGTCGCAGTCTGTTGCGTCACTTAAGATGAATTTGAAGAAGTTGTGGCTTTCCAATGACTTGTGAATTGGTTGAATATAGTATTTATTTATTTATTGTATATTTGCGATATATATGTTACATATGTTAGAGTGTATTATATTTTATATTGTATATTTATATATGTATTGGCATGTTTTTATTTGTCTAGAATTAATACTAATTAGGATTTGCTTTCATTTTCTCTGTTTTGCCTATCTCGTTCTACCTACCTTCCTCTCAATTGCTCAAAGGTTAGCTGGAAGAGATCCCTTATAGGGATAAGTTCGCCTTTGTACTTTGATCTATTGTGTGACATGTATATTCCTTAACCTGTTATTGTGTACAATAAAGTGCTTACATACATACATACATACATACAAGTTAAAGTTTGGGGCTATGACATGGGGTCGTCGAGCCGGAAAAGAGCGTGACAAACTTGTTCTGTTCGACGTAAATTCATACTATTCCATACTAATATTATAAATGCGAAAGTGTGTCTGTCTGTTACCTTTTCACGCTTAAACCGCTGAACCGATTTAGGTGAAATTTTGGTTTAGAGATAGTTTGATTCCCGCGGAAGGACAGGATAGTTTTTATCCCGGAAATCACCCCCTAAGGGGGTGAAAGTTTGGATGGAGCTGCGATATAAACGAGTTCCACGCGGACGTAGTCGCGGGCAGAAGCTGATGATAAACGATGATGATCGTAAACATACGAAACGACGACCATAAAAGGTTTTTTTCCGTAGGATTTCGATTGTGGCTGGTGTCTTTATTTATTATTTTTCACTTCTCATGCTCAAAAAGTGCATCATATTAGACTTGGCAAGCGGGGCTAAAGTAGTACATTTAGCCCCTAGGGAAAATATATATACAAATTTATGATTTATAAAACATTTTAATTTGACCACTCACAACAGCTATCCATCCATCCAAACGTTCAAGCGTGGTTAACTGCATACATGACTCATGCCTCATGCAGTTAACCACGCTTGAAAAACACCCAATGTTTGAATTGAATTCTATTTCCTGATTTTAATGTCTAGCTGTATTCTGGTTAGTAGACAGCAAATCACATCATCAGCCTATATACGTCCCACTGCTGGGCACAGGCCTCCTCTCATGTATGAGCAACAGCAAATACTAATGTTATTTTAAAGAGTTGTGATTGGTGGATGTAATTACATGACATAAGCTATGAAGATTGAGCGGGATAGACTACGCCGCTATTAGACGGTCAGAGGCGTTTATTCGTCTTGTGAATATTTTGTATCCGTGTCAAAACAGTTTATTAAAAAGAATGGCGCCAAATTCAACAATCTTTTCGCCTTGGTATAATTGTTGATTGTGGTTGGATAATCTTTGTTTTTACTATTTTCTCGCAGTCGAAGTGAAAAGTAGAGTGTACAACTCTGGTCTAAAAGCCATATTTATTACCCCTCGAACTATTTCCCCTCACTTAGTTCGGGAAAATATCCATCTCGTGGTAATATGGCTTACTTTAGACACTTGTCATACAATCTACTATTGTACTTACCTGCTCAAGGGAACAAAATGATAGTTATATTTACGACGAGGGCGGTCTATTGAATCCTGAATGAAGAGGAACATTCTACAATAAAATCCTGAGCGTAGCGAGGGATTCTAAAATAAAAACTTGAGCGTAACGAGGGATTCAAGTGTTTACGCCTAAGACGGAAATAATTTTGGTACCGATTGACACATACTTTTCGCCCTCCCTCATGTGAGGGCAACAACAACTCTTTTCTGTTTTATCTAATCGTAGAGGGCGATCTGTAGAATAGGCGAATAGCCATGTGATATTTTTATAGTAGCGCCTATTTGAATTTTATTGTCTCCCGCTCTAAAGGGCTAAAAAGTGCATCATTATGGAGTAGTACGGTGTAATTATTGACTTACGCATTGTTTTGTTTCGTACCGTTTGGTATATTCTATTGTATAAGTTCGCCTTATGTCATGTTTATGTTTTAACCTGTTTTGTGTGCAATAAATTGCTTACATACAATACGAAGAGTTTATGACCTTCTTCGAGTGCGAGTAACGCTAGGTTTCTCACTAATCTCAACCTTATCAGTGACGATGGGTATTTCTCGTCATTAGGTTAACGATGACATGTGGATCAGGACACTTGAAATGAAACGCAACATTCTTATCAACTATATTTCACCACGCAACTCCGGGGAAGAAAAACAATATTAGAAAATTTAGAAACAAATCAACTTTATTATCAAGATGAAAAATTAAATCATATATTATATATAAGCTTAAAAACAGATATGTCACCTGCTCGGGTACCGAGCCGGGAGCGCGAAGTCAGGCGTCACTATAGCGTACGAGCTAAGTCGCGTTCTCTCGCGCTGCGAAGGTGTTACCATTATATTTATTAACTAAGGCGTATTAAATTAAAATTAGGTGTTAAGGGAGACCTACCTTACAGAAATTCTGAACCTTTTTACCGCCCCTGTTGCAATCATTGGTTAAATTAAAGAGCGTTTTAACAGTTTCAAAACGTCAATATTGTTGCAATTAAATTGAGTATACACTTTCGCAACGGGACTAAACATGGAACAATTCACCAGAAACCGACAGAATTCGCTAGGCGTGTAACTTCATACTACTGCCCGCCTAGCGGGTCCAGCCGGCATCTGAGCAAAGATTACGAGCGCCCGCTAGGCGGGTTCTTGGTTGCGAATGTGTTAACTTTCAATAAGAACGAAATGCTCTAAAATTGGCAGTAGTTCTATGAACACGTACCTAACTGTAAAAAAGTTTTTTTAGATAAACTATTATTGCCGACTGTACATTTCACATTTGTCAAGTAAACATTTACACGTTTTTGAGGGGCACAAACTCGGTCGCATTTGTCACGTAGTTCAGGCATAATAAGTATTGCAATTGTATCGCGCTTACCTATGTAAGAATGCGTAATATTAAAATAAGTTTATAATAAAAACTAAAGTACCAACATTGAGCATATTCTAAATAAAGTAGTCGCTCATTTCTTTGCAGCAATAATTTACTATTAGATTTGATTTAAAACGCTCTAAAACTGACCGAGTGATGTGAAGCCTATCGCAAAGTGTAAACCTGTCAAATTAGACTACAAATGTAGTGACGGCTTTAACCAACAGCGACGATCAATAGGTGAAAAATTAAAAACCTAATCACAGCGCGAGAGACCGACAACACTTATACATACAATATAAAATAAAAACAATTATATCACTCAATTTTTATAATGCCTTCAACTAAAGAGTAACTTTGTAAAATTTACATTTTCTCATTTAAAATTAACTTCACCGCGAATTTCCCATTACTATAATTGTCTTTGTTTTTTTTTTGTTTTTCTTTTTTAAATGGTAAAACATCTCACTAGCATAATTATTTACAAGGCGTAGGTACGCCGCAGTCTGTTCATTGTATAAAAGTATCACTCGCGACATGGCACATTGTGGCGCGGCGGAGCGCGACGCAGCGCGGCGGAGCGCGGCGCAGCGCAGCGTCTAGTCGCCGGGGTGCTCGGGACACGATCTGTTCACTTCGAACCATTGGTCTATACATCTGAAAATTAAAGAAGATTGCGTTAGTTGATTGTTGCTGCTCCTTATATAGGTAGTTATTACGGTTTTCTACCCTTTGGAAGCCTAAAGGTGTAGCTTTTTTTCGTGCCCACGCCACGGCGACAAGAACGACTATACTACTAAAACTACTAACTACTACAAAAACTACAAAAAACTACTAAAGGTACACGTTGGATCACGACCGATGACAGCAGCAAAAGACGACGTGCTTGTCGCGTCGACGCGACTGTTTCCTATGTATTTCTATGACGGCGCCCGCATATGGATGGCAAGTCCGTTACAATACAATGGCATATACACGGTGTTCCCCAAAATTTCCGTTAACTTCGGCATATTGCATAATACATTCACAGAAACAAATTAGCATAATAATTTCTTGAAAAAAGATTTTTTTTTCTTTTTTGTACCAAATGATTTAATGTAGCATTAACAGTTATTGTCTTATTGTACAAGGGTTCAAGACCAGAAGGTCCAAGAAGACATATTAAATAAAAAAAAATTACCTCCGAGGCAGTTTTTGCATAATATCGAACAAACTCACTTGGTAAACCTTCTTGTAGTGTATCCTTACAACATTTAAAAAGCTGTTATGACATCACAATTAAGAGCCTTTACACTGGTTAAATCTGCAAATCTGATTAAATTAAGATATTGAGTATCTTGATAACAGTAAGAGTTAAGATACTACACTGTCTTGGAGAAATTAACTTTATTTGATCCAACCTATGCCCCCTTGAAATTAACGGAAATTGCCAAAAACACGATGTATAGCGAAGTCTAGTATAACAACTTGTATGTTTATTTAAAGATAGTTCGTTGCATTGCAGTGTACATCTCAACAAAATAAACTAGACGAACTGTCGGATACCAATGTAGATGTGTATCGGATTTTTCATCTGAAACTAGTTGTCACATCCCAGCAGATAAGACTGCATTTACCTAATTGCAGTGCAGCCTCTATAAAAGTGCACTGGCACAAAGGCTTGTTTAACCGCCGAGGACCCTCGACCTATTTTAGGTTATCGGCCCTTTCGAGAGGCCTTTGTTCGCTGTCGAGATTTCAGTGTGTACGGGCGGCAAAGAACGTGACTGAGGTAAAAGGTGTGACACACAGTACGACAGGTTGTATAGTTATTTGTGTCACAAGGGAGCAGAATAGTATATTTACAGCGAGGGCGGTGTATTGAATCCTAAGCGTAGTGAGGCATACAAGTGTTAACGCCCGAGAAGAAGATAATTTTGATACCGAATGACACATAGGTACTATTTTTCACACAGACTACTTATGAAGAAATTTAAAAAAGGAGCTGTTAAAATGACTTAAAAAGATTTAACGATTAAGATGCAGGTGCAGGGCAGCCTCACGGTGTTGTCTCCGGTACTTACTGGGTAATAAGTATGTGGTGTTGTGTTCCTGGTGGTAAGGTAAGATCATGAGTGGTAAAGAAGATGTGCTTACCCCTTGTGGTAGATACAGAGGCAGGGCAGCCTCGAGATGTTGTATCAGGTACATACTGGGTAATAAGTATGTGGTGTTGTGTTCCTGGTGGTAAGGTAAGATCATGAGTGGTATAGAAGATGTGCTTACCCCTTGTGGTAGATACAGAGGCAGGGCAGCCTCGAGATGTTGTATCAGGTACATACTGGGTATTAAGTATGTGGTGTTGTGTTCCTGGTGGTAAGGTAAGATCATGAGTGGTATAGAAGATGTGCTTACCCCTTGTGGTAGATGCAGAGGCAGGGCAGCCTCGAGATGTTGTATCAGGTACATACTGGGTATTAAGTATGTGGTGTTGTGTTCCTGGTGGTAAGGTAAGATCATGAGTGGTATAGAAGATGTGCTTACCCCTTGTGGTAGATGCAGAGGCAGGGCAGCCTCGCGATGGTGTCTCCGGTGCTCAGCTCCTCCAGGCAGATGACGCACTCGCCCTTCGGGTCGGAGAGCACGTCCTCTGAAACACCAACACATTCATCAGTAACCGGTTCAGTTACTTATGTTTTGATTCTCATGGATTCTGGGCGTGGGATGCTTAATTATGCGTAAATATACTATATAAGATTTAAGTGTTTTAAGTTGAATCATAGCTGGTGGGGTTTACACGATCACATTTTTTTAAATAATATTATTATGACTAACAGTAAGTATGAAGTTTGTAAAGAAATACGAACACATGACGTCACAATTTTCTATTGTCAAACGAGAAAATACAAGATAGCGACAATACAATAACTTGCAGTTGAGTATTTTGGAAAGTTTTGTTGATTGGTAAGTAAAAACACCGCTTTCTAAATGAATCCTTATGGAAATAAAACTTTATTTGACATCACTAAATTCTGAAAACAACTGAGACTGAAAACCAGCGGTTTCGCTGATTATCAAACCTTTTCAATAGGCGGACAATCAGAATCGTACCTACACGTTTGGGGCGGGCTGCACCAGCTTGCGATTACCAACCGATCATCGTTAACACTTTCGCAACCGGACTAAAAACGGAACAATTCACCAGAAACAGACAGAATTCGCTAGGCGTGTAAGTTAGAATAAGAATAATAAGAATAAGAATTTATTTATTCAGCACACAAAACACGGAAAAAAGAAATAAGTACACTCAAAAAGGTAACCTTAAGTGCTAAACGGGAGCCTTACTCAGCATGTTGTCACGGGTCCGTGACGCTGGTTTTCAGTGAGAGCCCCAAAAATAAATAAAACGACTAAACTAAACAAACAATTTTATAATTTTTAGGCACTGTATGTCTAAAAATTACAAAAGTGAACTTAAAAACTAGCGGGTAACATTAGAATCATTGTCGACAGTGATTTATATGCATGCAACACTGAAATGTAATTGACTCTGTTCGTACTTAAAAAAGTGGTAATAACCAAGCGTAAAACTACTATTACAATGAACAAAATCTTATACAAATAATAATAAATAATAATAATAGCTATGTGTTATGTAGCAATAAGATAAGTAAGCAGCCTACTGCAACAGTCGGATTGTAGGTACCTGTGTAAACGGTAAAAGTAAGTACCTATCTACCCACAGATTCATTTTATAAGTAACAAGTATTCAAATATTCAACGACCAATTTGTACATTAAAAAGATGTATCCGGAGTTTTAATTTAAAGTTCATACTACTGCCCGCCTAGCGGGCTCAGCCGGCATCTGAGCAAACATTACGAGTGCCCGCTAGGTTCTTGGTTGGTTTCTTGGTTACGAACGTTAACCATGATATTTTTTTATTGATACTAACCATTATAGGAAAGGCGAGGCCTGGTGAGGCACATGACCAGGTGGCACTCGATGTCGTCTGGCAGCACGAACTTGCTGCACACGGGACATTTGATACCTGTAACAACAGAAGGGTCACGTTAGTAAACAGTTTAGTTCAGTGTTTTTCCTCTATTAGCCTCATCCCTCCTCCCGGGCTAAAATTCTTTTGTTCGCAAATCCATACTAAATGCTGACCCACATAATATGGGTCTTGATATTTGTGATATAAAAAATATATAAGTTGACACAATCACTGAAGAGAATCACAACGCGCTACGCTCGGAGCCAATTCCGAGGTTTTCCCGCTAAGTAGCGGAAAGAGCCTACGGTGTAGCTCTTATTCCCTTTTAATAAAGACTTGACGTCTTCGTTTGATGCCGACTGTACAACTCTTACGACCATTATAAAATTAATTCATTGAGTCGCCAATATTAATATTATGCATTCATTCATACATTCACGCCTTTATTCCCAAAAGGGGTAGGCAGAGCACATGAAACGTATGTTCCAGCGCCACTTTTAGCATAAATGTGGGTATCAAATATCGACTAAATGTGATATTGCAGTGATAGGTTGCTAGCCCATCGCCCACAACACACATCAACCCTGGTCCCTTAGTCGACTTTTACGACAACCACGGGAAGAAAGGGGGTGGTGACATTCTAACCCGACACCACACGGGTAAATTTATTAATATTAATAAATTTTATATAAAGGCATAAACTAAAAATGTATTAATGCTTCGAGCAGGATTCGAACCGGCGACCACAGGTTCAGTTGGTTAGTAGCGACGGGCCATTAATGCCTGTGGTCACCGGTTCTTATCCGGCTCAGAGCATACAATTCTTAATTTTTCCTTTAATTTAAATTTATAATTTCGTTAGCAACGTTACTGCATAATACAATATTAATGACTAAATGAATAACAGAACCATGTTTTACGTATTGTCACGTATTATTTTAGCAATTAACGTTAAGCCTTGACTTGTACCCGCAGTGACTCACGTACTTAGCTTTAACTACAGTTATTGCATTTTAACATGTCGGTAAATTCTTTTCATGTTCCGGCATAAATACCAACTATTACTTTCTCTAAGTCGTAATAACGTCAACGTTTTGTAGCAAAACGAACCGTGTATATAGAGTAATAAAATTACATTTCGATCAAATGTATGACGCACACGTGACTTTGTAAGAGTAAATAGAGATGAAACGTAGAAAAGCACATGAAATAAACATATTAATAGTCGACACATTTAACTACAACGACGTGGCGTCACACGAAGGATCCGTCAATCGGCACCTAAGAGCGAAAATGCTGCATTTTTCAAAAAAGACAATATCAATGCTATCAAATAATATATAAGTATACTAGCTGCCGCCCGCGACTTCGTCTGCGTGGACCCGGGATAAAAACTATCCTATATTTTAATCCAGGCTATTAACTATCTTCGTGCAAAATTTCATTCAAATCGGTTCAGCCGTTTAAGCGTGATTGAGTAACAAACATCCAAACATCTAAACATCCAAACATCTAAACTTTCGCATTTATAATATTAGTAGGATAAATGTTTATTACGTCCTAATGCGCACATCCCTCCCACTGACGATGGAGCCCTCCCAGTAACCAATTGGAGACATTGTGATACTTATGCTTTTGCATATTCTCGTAAATGTATCGATTTTCTTTCACCGCAAATCTAACAGTAACTTCATCCTCCAGGTTGTGCCTCAAAGGAGCCGGGGGTCCGCTTTGAAACCCAATCCCAAGATTTCGCAGCGGCTGTAACAAGTAGGTATTAAATAATATTCCATACACAAGTTCCAAGAAATTCTTTCCCAAATGGAGCCCTCCCACTAACCGATTAGAGACAACATATTATGATACCTTATGCTTTTGCATATTCTCGTAAATGTATCGATTTTCTTTCACCGCAAATCTAACAGTAACTCCATCCTCCAGGTAGGAGCCGGGGGTCCGCTTTGAAACCCAATCGCAAGATTTCGCAGCGGCTGTAACTAGTAGGTATTAAATAATATTCCATACACAAGTTCCAAGAAATTCTTTCCCAAATGGAGCCCTCCCACTAACCGATTAGAGACATCATATTATGATACCTTATGCTTTTGCATATTCTCGTAAATGTATCGATTTTCTTTCACCGCAAATCTAACAGTAACTCCATCCTCCAGGTTGTGCCTCATAGGAGCCGGGGGTCCGCTTTGAAACCCAATCCCAAGATTTCGCAGCGGCTGTAACTAGTAGGTATTTTCTTTCCCAAATGGAGCCCTTCCACTAACCGATTAGAGACAACATATTATGATACCTTATGCTTTTGCATATTCTCGTAAATGTATCGATTTTCTTTCACCGCAAATCTAACAGTAACACCATCTTCCAAGCGTTATTCCCGGTTGTGCCCAAAAGGAGCCGGGGGTCCGCTTTGACACCTAATCCCAAGAGTTGCCATGCTGTAACTTCTTCTTCTGCTTATTTAAGAGCTAAGCTAGCTCAAAGTAGGCCCTCCATTTCCTCCGATTCCAGGCGAGCTAGCACAACTAACGCCGCGCCGCGACGCGAGTCGAGAAGGATCTACCCTCCTCGTTCTAATATTTGGAGCATCCCAACTGGGGTAGTACCTAAATAAGAATTTAAATGTAAGTCACATTAAAAATGGTTAGATTTAAGTAAATAGGTTACTTAGTATAAAACATGAGCGTTACTCTCCATCAAAAGTCACAGTTTGGCGATTTTTTATGTAAGGTATAAAATGTAATTTCCTTTGTTTTTGAATAAATTAAAAAAAAAACCACCTTACAGGGACCACTGCTATGATAACGCCTGTAGTGTATTGCTATCCTTATATCGTGCGCATACGTCACGTCACGATGACCGGAGTGGGGGGCAGTAGTTGTCCGACCGTTGCCGGGAGTGGTGGTGTGCTGTCGAGCCTAGGAACGTGTAAATAGCAACACCGGTATACCTATAGAACGTGCGAATAAGTGAACACTACAACGCCACTACTTGCTATGTAGGTAGGTGGTATTGTGTTCCTTTGCACGGTGCGAGTGTGACAGGGGACGCTCGGTCGCGCGACAAGCGGCTTGTCAGCAAGTTGTGCTAGACGTACAGGCAACCTCTTTGTCATCTCGGGACGACTTAACATCAACTCTTTTTTTGAGCTGCTCTATGTATTTTATTCTAGGTCTTCCTCTTACTCGCTTGCTCTCTATCGGCTGTAACTAGTAGGTATTCAATAATATTCCGTACACAAGTTTCAAGAAACTCTTTCCCAATTAGGTATTAATTATATCGCAACTGTTGTTTTAATACTGTTGTCAATCCAATGTCCCCAAATATTGACAGTTTAAGCGGAGCACACTTACACACACACACACGCACATACACACACACACTCATAATTTATCAAAATCGGTTCTGTATCTTAAACGCTACGGTGGAACACACTTAAAAACAAACATATATTTTCCTCCAGGCTCCAGGCGTCAGGAAATTCTAACCACGGGGAGCAGACTCGCCGTGGTTAGAATTTCACCACCCCCTTTCTTCCCGTGGGTGTCGTAAAAGTTGACTAAGGGAGCAGAGTTGAAGTGTGTTGTGGGCGAGGGGCTAGCAACCTATCACTGCAATATCACATTTTGTCGATCTTTAATACCCTATGCTAAAAGTGGCGGTGGAACTTAAGTTAAAAGGTGCTCTGCCTACCCCTTCTGGGAATAAAGGCGTGAATGTATAGGTACGTATCGGTCTTCGAGCACAGAGTCTTTTATCACGACTCTCATAGCTCTTTACTTCCAATGGCTGAACATCACAGCCAAACTCGATTTGTGTAGGTAAGTATTATTGCTATCAATTGTTTCGCTCAATGATCTATTGTTGTAGACACGTACTGCCACTTGTTATTAGATTACAAGGAAGCCGTCAGTCTATACGTCGACTAAACATACTAATGAACCGATTTCAAACGTTATATTTGTATGTATAGGCGATATACTCAGGCGGTTAGTCTGGTCCTTATTACAACTACGTTAAAGTCTAGTTTCGACAAATTCATCCGTCTTTGTGACGCGATACATCTACAAGGCGGGAGCAATGACTATCTATTTGACTTGAGTACGACGATATGAGTTACCATAATTTGTCGCTTCTCGGTGAATCTCGCTATAACTTTGTAAAGTGTCATTTACCTTCTTTGATTTTCTAGAACTGTCTCCGTGTTGAAAATAGCTGATATCTGTTGTGCCTACCATTATCTCATATACATTTATTACGTGATGAAACGGTGCTACTATGTACTAATGGAAAATACATGGATATACCTATTATGTATATTACTAATGACTCGTACAGATATTTATGTTCGCGTTTTAATCCGTATAAACGCGGTCTCCTCTTATATAATGTTATGTGAAATCCATACTATAGATAGGTAATATAACAAATGCGAAAGTGTGTCTGCCTGTCAATTTGTTTGTCTGTCTGTCCGGCTGTTACCTCTTCACGCCTAAACCGCTGAACCGATTTGGATGAAATTTGGTATAAAGATAGTTGGAGTCCCGGGGAAGGAGATAGGATAGCTTTTGTCCCGGAACTTATCCCCTAAAGGGACGAAATAGGGGGTGAAAGGTTGTATGGAGCTACGATATAAACGAGTTCCACATGGACGCGGACAGAGTCGCGGGCAGAGGCTAGTAATTTTACACATACACGTAAACTCTCAGCCTTTTTACCATAGAGAACACGAGTTGTTTTCTCAAGTCTGTATGCAATCATGTGGTCTACGGACTACTTACTGCCTGGGCTGGCTGGAAAGAAACGATACTAAGGGTGCATTCTGTCAAAGTAACGCCAGCAAAACAAGACTTTATGCCGTGAAGATTAAGTCGATTTTTGCTTGCGATTTCATGACACGTACATTTACACTTCCTATAGTTCCTATACGTCTCAGGGCTCAACGCACTACTCGATCTGCTTGACGCAACCCAGCCATATCGGAAGCGTCGTGACGCGCGCTTTTATTGCAGTTATTGCAAGACAAGTGCCTAATAAAGATATACTGCTTCTGATTCTAGCATTACTGCATGTGTACTTAATAACACGAACCATTAAACGGGGTTACTTTGATCACTAGGATCTATAATCAACTCTTAAGGTTCAGCAACGAGCCTATACAAAACGCCTTTCGAAGGTGAACGGCGTGATACTTTAAGAAACTTATGTAACACACTTTCATAAATTAGCTTTCCATTTGCGCGAACTTCCCCCTTTCCTGGAATAAACTTGTATAAACTATAATCATTTGAGAAATTAATTTGTCACGTGATACCTACTCTGGGAAACCATTATTCTCAAATTATTCTAGTTCACGAAAATCAAATGTTCCAATTTAGAACGGGATAAAATATAAATCCTCTTCAATGGACTTATTACGCCTTTTAAAAGGTATTCTGGCTGATGGAGGATAAAACTCTTATGATATGTTCTTATTTACCGTCAACGTAGCTCAATAACAGCAAGTATATCAGATTACCTATTATAAGTTAGAGAAATCCAGGAAAGATTTCTCGTATAAAGTTAGTCCGAGAACTTGGCATAATCCTGTCATGCAGTACTCTACTCTGTTTACTTATTTTCAAGGATATGTACCAACGTGAACTACTTTTACTTCGCAGTCGTTGAAACATTGAAAGATAAGAAAACATTGCTGCTTTTAATACGGAAAAAAATGTTAAAATACCTCCCTTCACCTGGTCTGCATTCAATATGGCCGCCGGGAACAAAGAAACCAGTCAATTAAGGAGGCCATTCGATTGGAAAATTTCCTCTAATTAATCGATTTTTATGCGGAATCGCAACACGATGTTCTTTGAGACTCATTTATACAAATGGGTGCCTGAGGTTTTTTATGAATAGGTATAAGTAGCGTTATCATGTAACCATTCGCATAAATATAATGCGATCATCGTCAATTCATAAACTCCCAGTTTTTTCTTTCCATGCACAGAAAAAGAAATATCATACGTAAATATATACAATTAAGCCTAATTCCCTCTCATCCATGAGAGGAGGCCTGTGCCCAGCAGTGGGACGTATATAGGCTGATTTATTATTATTTTATTTTATATAAGCCTAATTCCCGGAGGGGTAGGCAGATATCATGGATTTCCACTTCCTGCGATCTTGACAAACCTTTCTAGCTTCCACTTTCATTACTTCTTCATACATGCTCGTCGGTTTAGGATACTTTTATGATAACTTATATTTATAATTACCACTACACTTACAAATTAGATACCTACTCGACTACGTATACGATACATATTTATTCCAAAAGGAATAAAGGAAAAACCACATTATATGTATTCCAAAAGCATCCTCATTTGATATTCGTCTGACACTCATGTCTTGCAGTGATGTACACAGACGGGCGCCAATGAATGAACATATATTTTAGGAGCTGTTTATAACACCGTCAAGGAGTAGTAAATGTGTATGAGTTTCGAAGAAACTCGGTTTGTTTTGCCGATTTAATAAGTTTGGACTTTTTCATAATATGGAGGAAAATATTATCATGCAAAAGGTTGATCACATCGTTGATGGCGGACGATAGAATGGCATGAAATAATAAGTTACTGTCAAAAAAACCATTTTTGGTACATGCTTTTATTGTCAAGTGTACTTTTAAATAAATAAATAAAATAAATATTAGGGGGACAATCTTACACAAATCGACCTAGTCCCAAACTAAGCAAAGCTTGTACTATGGGTACTAGACGACGATAAACATTCTTATATAGATAAAAAAATACTTAAATACATAGAAAACATCCATGACTCAGGAACAAATATTCGTGCTCATCACACAAATAAATGAAAAAAAAAAAATAAACAAAACAATCATCATTTCTGTAAACAATCATCAACTAGTCATTGAGACGATTCTAACGAGCCCAAACTCAACGTGGTTACGTCGGTTAAGTACTGAATTCCCATCACCAATCACCAACTTATGTCTCCATCAGATCAGCTTATAACCAAAATTTCAGCTCAATCGTTTGAGGTTACCTGGTACAAAATTCTGTTCCAAGATTTGTCCCTCACTAACAAGCAAACAAACAAACAGGTCAAGTTAAATAAAAACTTGTAAGCAAACGACGATAATGTTGATGATACTGATGATGATCATATGCTGAAGATCGCGGGAAAGCATTCGATGAGGGCAGCGCAAGGTGTGATTTTCCGTTCGTTGTGATTTTCTGTGGGGAGGCATGTGTACAGCGGGCAACGTCCGAATGACGATGATTCAAGTGCAACATATTCTGATTTAAATCTAATTCAGATGTTTTCCAGATAGTTCTAAGACACTCACCTCCGATAGAGATGAATTTAATGACCATTGCGTTCTTGGCGCGTGTACCAATAAAATTATTTGTATACAGCGAAAAAACATAGAAGTCTTAGTAGCACCGCAAAATCCATTGCCATTATGCGGGGTTGCGCGTACCAGGTTTTAGGAACGTGATGGGGTGAAAAAAGGAGCTCGCATTTTATACTTTTTTGTTCGCTGTTTGTATAACTAGTTTTACCATAAGGTAAATGTTATAATTTACTGTACTATGTACTAAAGCACCACCATCTAGCAGGATGAGGATGCAGTACCTGGTTAATAACGGTTAAACTACCGTAATTGTCACTAGTGGGCTTAGGGGCAACATGTTATAACCCTCCCGATCATACTTAAAAATACTGTTCACGTAGCCGCGTCGCCGCGTGCTCCAGTCTACGCCCGCCTCACCGCTCATGACGCACAGCATTGACAATTAAACATGAGTGTATTCGTAAGTACTGTATCATGATACTGTTGATAATTTAAATTCAAATATACAGAAGCAGTCCTGCAGTCCATCGCAAAGTTACTTGGAAATGAAACGCGACCTCTGTTCAATGGCAGTCGCTGCGTGACATGTCCATAAACGAATGCCAGCAAGCGGCGTACTCATTTCACAAACCCTAATCAACTAGCATTATTAGCCAGGCTCCCTAATGGTCTAGCAACAAACACAGATCGTTCGTATACTCGTCACGTACAATCTTGGTGTATAAAAGGGCTGTTGAATAACGCGCTTAGACGGCCCTACTTCTTTTTGGTTTCACGCTGTTAAGGTAGTCCGCTGGGATGTTGGAGCTGGTTCATTAAGTAAGGTAAGTGAAGTGTTTCGTTCGCACCTTTCGTGATAAAAGCAAAAAACAAGGGGATCGCGTATACTAATGCAATGTACCTTCAGCTTTTCTTGGAGGAACTAGCATATGTTATTAGTTTCATGCATTTAAAACCACATTGGAATTGGATTGGAGGTGAGAATTAGGCTATATAAATACGTCAAAGTTTATATGAACTGACAGGTCTTCTAACCCTTTTGTGATGAAAGCTAAAAACAAGGGCGCTGTACAGTCAAGTGTACAAATATTGGTGCATACAACTTACTCATAAATATGTCCCATAACTCTTATGTTAGTGGATTAAGACTGCACCGAGCGAAATATGCCAAACAGGCAGTGGCCGTTAAGTAGATAACGTCAACAGTATTTGTTTAATCCATGTATAAACTGTACATTTAGCACTTAGAAGAATGTGTTAACAATACGTTCGTGTAAAAAACTTAAGATTACTAATATTTTACCCTACAGCACAAAGCAATGTTGGACGAAAACTGTAAAATCGTAAGCAGGCGTTAAGTGATTTTTTATACTTTGACAGTGGAAATCTATCCTGATTTTCAGTTCAAACGAAATATGAATGTTTATACTACGATAGATCCGTAAAATATTTAAATTATCGTCGTGTAATTGAGGTCCAGATTCATCAAAAGGCGGTTCAAATTCGCCATACATTTTCACTATGGCGGCCGCGCGCCGATGTAAATACGCATTCGCCGTGCTCTGTGGTTCAGTCGCCCGCGAGCGTTCAGAGAGAGAGCACGTTTCAATGCGGCTCGGCGACACTTATAAATACTTCGATGTCAATTGTGTATGAATACAGCAGTATACGCAGCAAAACGAGGTAAGTATTTTTTTTGGTATTCTTAGTTCAGCAGGTCGATCACGTAACGCATTGTACGCGTGTCAGTTAGAACTAAATGACAATTTTTATATGGAAAAATGACAGTTGGATCTACCTGACGCGCGTTCGAAACGTTACGTGATTGCCCCTCACGAGTCACTTTGTGCGACAGTTCAATATAACGTGTACCCGTATTCTTTGCTCATGTAACTTACTTGTAAATTGTTAGTCAACGTTTGCAACCTATTAAATATCTTCCAGTACTTACTTTTACACATGATGGCGAGGGTCTCATGACGAAGCCGGAAGATGGCTGGTGGAACTCTATGATGGAAGGGGCTAAGATAGTCGAGTTTGGGCTCCTTTGCTTTGTTATCTTCAGTACTTACCATTACATTTTTAGGGTTCCGTACCAAAAAAGGTTAAAAAGGAACCCTTATGGTGCGACTCCGTCCTCCGTCTGTCTCTCACAAAGTGTAATATCTCACGAACTACTTACGCTATCAATTTGAAATTTGGAATGGTTTTAAATAAGAGTTATCCACATGCATGGGAAATAAGAAATTTAAATATATTTTTAATTTTCTATGAAAAATTAAGAATATGTGCGGGCAAAAAAATATTAACTATTAGGTCAAGTAATGTATTTTGAAAGGGCTCGAGGTGCACTTTTTGAAACAGTTTTTCTTTTTCTTCTACATTGATAAAATTTCGATTTATGAAGGAAAATGTAAAAAAATTCCACCTTCTTCTGGATCTAGCGTATTTATAGCGTAGCGTAAGTATAGTTAAGTTTGCAATTTAATCGACTTTACAAGTTTTTTTTTGTTTGAAATTTCTATAAAACTATAATAGACTCTCTTTAAAATAAAAAAAAATTAATCGAAATCGGTTCACGTGATTAACGATAATCGCTAAAACACCAACATACATTCATATTTAGCTGATTATCCTTGCACGTTAGTAATAACATAGTCTTGGTGTAAAATTTATTCGTTGTTTGAAATTGAATTCTGTTGTGTTGGGTTAAAACAAGTAATTTAACAAATATTGGGACATTTACTTTACCTTGAGTTAATTGATAGTTTGTACGGAACCCTCGGTGCGCGAGGGTTTGCGATCATTCTCGCACTTGACCGGTTTTTATAATTGTCTTGTACTTGTACTTAAAGATTATTAGCTTATTCCTGTATAGTCAGTTATGTTATTAAAAAAATATTAGGCACGTATTTTTTTTATATTTTTCCTTCACAAAAGAGATCATACGTGTCCAACATTTTGTGTTAATGTAACCGACTGGATAATTACGATATATATTTTTTTTACCCAGGAAACATTTAACCTATTGATGATGCACCCACTATTTATTGTTTTAGTTAAAATGGGAAAACGCAAGGAAAAATATTATACACGGAGTTTTTATTTCTCGAATTGAGTTTAGCTCACTCTAAAATTCTTTTTGCTGTTTTTTATTCACCCTCCCTGAACGTTAATTATTTCGCTTATTTTGAAAAGCTTCTTGAAGATCTCATGCCGTCGTACAGTCACCATATTATCACGCATATTCTTGGCTAACAGACATCCACAACAATCGCTTGTTCTGTTTTCCGTGTTTACTGTTTGCAAACACCAAAACATTGTGGAATGATGCCGCCGGTGTACGTGTACAACGACGTACATAACTTTACAAAGGCTACAAAAACACTTAGAGGCATACTTTAAATATCACACGGTAGGAATAAATCGAATCGAGACGCGTCTAAATTCACAACTAGGTACTAATAGATATAGACAGACATAATGCAAAAGTAGACCGAAATCGCAATATTTTCAGAGACTCATTGATATTGTTGGTTTTTTTGGAGAAACAAGAGCTCGCTTTTCGTGGACTTGGTAAATATATATTTTTTGTCTACCCTGTCTAAAAACTCTGTGCACGCCACTGCTATATCAATTCCAACAATAGTCCACCGATGACACTGCGTTATTATTACTTTCCTTAGTGAACGGTCAAATTTCAATAAAAATAATAATTGCATTAAGATTTTATTCCTTATACCATCCATGGTTTTATGCGCGGAGGTAAGATTTATTATTAGAGAATAATGAGCTACTAACTTTTAGCTTGTGACCGACCGTACCGATCGAGCGAGCCGGCAGCGGCAGTAGTGTGTGTGATGACGCACACACAGGTGCAAATGCCAAATCGGTGCCCGCGTCAAAAGCTCGGTGGAGTCTTAAGGTTTTGGTACTTATTTATGAGACGATGTTATCGATACATATTTTTGCACTTGACTGCAGTACTCCCCTATACAGCTTTTATTTAAATTTATGGTGACAACTATCACACTCGTAAGTAGAGATTGGCCACTACTACCATTGTAATTATATACTAGTATTTACAAAATAAACTGGTAACAAGATATTGGAATATTCAAAGTATACCTTAATAGACAGTATCTACTCAATATGGATGTAGACTCAAAATCTATTATTACTCAAAAAGCATAAAGAAGTAAAAAAAAATGCCTAGTGTCGAAAATCTCATTCAAATATTTAAGAGAGGAAATGGTGACGACACAATCTGCGAGCGTCACACAAAATGACAATCGTTTCATGGTGGGTACACACTGAGCAAACGAACGGCCAACGAACGCGAAGCATTTATGTGACAGCTATTTGCTAGAGTGAGATACATAGCCGTTCGTTGGCTTGGTGTGGACGCACCTTCATATAAAGGTGCGTTTTCCGGAAAAGGGACAGAATACCCCTCTTAAAACTTTGGACACTTATAACTTTGTGATTATTTAACCTCTTGCGTTGCTTTTTCTCCTAGAGTACATTTTTAATCCTTTTTCGGGAAAATACAACATTATTGATTATTTTATTTAGTATCTACACCCTTGTTTGTACGAACTTATTTAGAAATGCTCATTTAACCCACAAGGCGACTAATATCAATCATCACCAAGAATGCTACGTCATGTACCTATTGAATTATGGCCGGCTCGGAGTATTTTTTTGAATTTTTTCCAAATTTTTGTTGGAGAGAGGAAAAGGCATTTCACGTACCCTTGTTGAAACCCGTGTGTGTAAAGTTTGAAAGCGAACCGGTACTTAACTAGCTTTGTAATTTTCGTCCGCCAATATGTGCATAAAATAGTAGCTGCCCTTGAGGCTCCGCCTGCGTCAACGATCGCAAACGAAGCCGTGTGATTGTATATAGCCTATGTCCAATTGTTTATCCCGATGAGACCATCGTCTATATTCTGGAGAAGCAGTATTTAAATCTCTACCTACTCCCGAAGGTTACGCCCAACAATACGAAATGACAAAGCTACAGATTAACAAACTTTACCGCTTTATAATATAAGTATATAGACTTTATACATAGGCACTGGAACACCCTATATTGTGCAGGAACCCATGCCAGAGGATGGAGCATCTAACACCATTAGGATTATATTGATTTATACGAATAACCTTAGTTAGTAAGTCGTGATTATACGAGAATACTAACAATTTATGGATATTAACGTCCGAAATAAAGAATTGACAACATTTCATTTTTTTAAGTGGTTCATTATATGATTTAGTTCGACAGAAAATGAAATTTTAAGGTATACGTGTTTTTTTATTTCTCCTTAAATGTTATTTTTCATTCAAAAATATCAAAATTAAAAGTAGTGAATTCCAATAGGTCGTAAGTAAAATATGACGTCATTATTCTGTCTCTCTATGGCACCTGCTGTCCACATCTTTCACTAACAGACGTAGGAATGACGGCACACACGGGGTATAGCACGTTTTACAGAATTTAGTGATTTTCTCCGAAACGAGTAAGAAAAAAATGGGAAAACCACTTTATTACGTTCAGATAAGATTATTACCGAAATGGTTTTCGATTTAGGCATCATTACATATTTTGAGATGTTGTCAATTGAATTGAATATATCCCGCCGCAACTGCGCCTAAGTTTAATAAGAACCATATATAGTTACCATTCCCCTACAAACAAACGTACAGAAACACAAATATTCCGTCTTTATAAAATTACTATAGAGTTTGGATTGGATAGATACTCAATATTCATTACCATTTTTTTTCCAACGTCATTTATATCATAAAGACTTTCGCAGAAACATGAATTAAATATAAGAAACGATATGAATATAACCGATATCAAGCAGGTACCTATGTTAATACTTACATTTGACATTCAAATTAAAAACGTACGGACTTTTATGTTTTACACATGCGAAGCGATATACATGCTGCCTGGTTTACACAGCGTGGCCTCCCTGATTGACATCTACTACAAATATATTCCTCTTTAAATATGCAGGTTGTTTCTGTAAACACCTCTTTTATGTGGCGTGAGATTATCATGGAAAATACCTGATATTTTTGATATTCTCTGACGGTTATAATATTATAAAAAAACATTTGATCGGAGTAAAAAAAGACATCAGACATAGGTAGTTAAAAATGTTCCACGTAATCTGTACCTACTAATCTACACTAACATTATAAAGAGGTAAAATATGTAGCTTCGTAAGTTTGCAAGTTTGTATGTAAGGGATTTTACGTCACACCTGGCCATAATGCGAGTTTTACTGCACGCTGCGCGTACGGGAAAACTCGCATTGTGGCCAGGTGAAGACGTAAAATTTTGGCGGTAATTCGAAAAGCCCCGGAGCGCATATTTATCCCACACAAACACCTGCGATCTGAGGCATTCACGAATTCACCGCCCTAGTTACGTAATGTACTTATTACACTTGACATTGCGACGTGCGCCGAAGCTAAAGGAAATGGTATGATTGCAAGGAATAAATGGATATAAAAAAAACTTTCCTCCACCGTTCTGAATTTAAAAGACTATAAGATAAGATGATACGATTAATGGCATGCACCTTTTGAATTGCGCATTATGTTTCGGTAGCGGCTTCAGGTCTAACTTGGGGCTATTGGAATATGGGGTGATTTATGCTGTTGTAACGGGGTTATTGGCAAATAGTCCCTACAATAGCTTAAATCACCCCTCAACACAATAACCCAATTTCAACAGCGCCATGTCCATCAAAGTCGGTTTGCTCAAACTCAGGTAGCTTTCAACAACGATATTGAATCAATGTAAACGAAACAAAGGTTCAATGAAGTCCAATATTGCACGCTCTCGATCCGCTCACTTTAGACCACTAGTCCAATCAACGAGGCTTCAGCACCCGTACGCTTAGGCATGCGAATTTTGCCCTCCCCGTCCTATTTCTAATTAGTAAAGTGCGAGGAGCATGGGTGACATGCATGACTTGCGAACGTAGTGGTAAGTGATATAGTCTCGCTTTAATGCATTATAGTCTCCAGAACCGACGAGCATGCATGAACATGCATGTAATGAAAGTGATTGAAGCCTGAAAGGTTTGTCAAGATCGTAGCAAATGGAAATCCGTTATCTCTGCCTACCCCTCCGGGAAATAGGCGTGATTATAATTATATATATGTATGTCTCCAAAAATAATTACATTAAAATGCTTCGCCGCATACTTAAAAATAGACTCTTGAGTCTCAATCACGTTAAGTGTTTTATCTACGCACATATCATTAGTGCTCTAAAATGCGTTCAGAAACCGTAGGAAATGACCAGCATTACTACAACCGATTTTACTATGAGAACTTTCTTGTCTGTGGTAGTAGGAAAAATCTGTACTGTAATGTCATTACAGTACAGATTTTTGATAAATTTGTATCGTTATGAGTTTAAATTTGGAACAGCTGTCAAAGTTCAAGTGGGCCTCTATTATAGTATCCATAGATATTAAAACAGTTATCGATACGAAACGTCAATTCAGTACGTTTTTTAATACAGATCGTACGACATTTGATCTCGAGTGATATGAGTATAGGGACTACATTCGTTTGTCTATGATTTAAAAAAACCATTCGTCGTGACGGATGATCGAATTGCCGCCATTGTCATTTTATTGTTGGTTTTTTACTGTTACTTACTACTGCTTATGATATGTGTGTAGATAAAGTAGTGTATGCAACTGTACATAATTAGGCCTTAAAACACTCGTGTGATCCTATTATGAAACTCGCTGACGCTCGTTTCATAAAACCACACTCGTATTTTAAGGCCTCTCATTATGGATCAGTCGCATAAACTACTATTAATGCTTTCAGAGCCTTACAAGGCGTTTTAATCTTTTTTAGGATTCCGTACCCAAAGGGTAAAAACGGGACCCTATTACTAAGATTTCGCTGTCCGTCTGTCTGTCTGTCACCAGGCTGTAACTCAAGAACCGTGATAGCTAGACAGTTGAATAGGCGGAAATTTTCACAAATTATGTATTTCTGTTGCCGCTATAACAAACTCTTTATTTCGGACAAATTATCCATATAGTATTAGTATGTTACTTAACCTAGGAATATTAGCATTAAATTCTAGTTTTACATTATATTATACACTAGTTACTCTATTTGCACACCAATAGTGCAACGGACTTAATCTGCCCGACCCAGTGCGACAAGATTGGGCAGTCATACCGGTCTGCAATGACACCCAGAATGCTGTTGGTACTTCCCTTGAGTCGGCCCAGCATCGACACGATTTTCTTGCGTATTATCGCTTGAAAACCGTCCATTTAAGGGGGGCTCCCATATAACCAACTTTTTTTACTGTTTTTATAGATAATGGTACGGAACCCTTCGTGCGCGAGTGCGACTCGCACTTGGCCGGGTTTTTTATAATATCGGTAGTGGACGTTTGCTTCCGTATAGATATACAATCTACGAAGTCCCTTATATATATATATCTTTATATGATCTTGCATCTGTATGAATTTACCTGTCACTCTTATAAATCGATGTACTTAGAAGATTTCCAAATCTTTTACCCGCTTGTCTATTGTTTGTACATTAATATACTATAATAATCATTTGCCCGAACTTCGCTTGCCCGAATTTCATTTGCCCGAATGTTACGTTTACCATAATAGTTAATTGACATACTTTGTTTAGGAATATTGGATGTCATAATGATACGAATGCCATGCGTATTGTTTTCCAGATTATTATTTCCAATAATACTATTTAATAGATTATTTAAACGCCATACTAAACATGCATTCGGATTCATCTTTGTTAATTTGTTAGTTTTTCCGCTCTTTTATAAAAAAAATAACCTCGAAGACGGAAGCGGGAGCTTTGCTCAGTGGCAAAACTGACTCAGATCGTGGATAGGTTCGAAGTATTTTTTTTTAATTTTAGACACTGCAATACGTACCCACTTCATTACACATGAATATTATGGATGTTAAGATGGATGGCAAATGATATTATGGCATGTGTTAGTTATGGATTACAATGATTATGGAAAATGAGATTATTGATATTGATATTATGGAAAACAAAGATTCTGGCACATAATTAATATGGTAAACAATGAGTATGGCATACAAAATTATAGAAAACAACATTATGGCAGTTGAATATTATGGCAGATAAAATTCGGGCAAATGAAATTCTGGCAAGCGTATACCACAATACCCGTCTGAAAACAGAAGGCCGACCGCGAAACGAAAACGAACTTCGTTCGTGTATCTCCCTCTCCGTCGCACTTGCTAGTTCGAGCGACAAAGACGGAGGATACACGAACGAAGTTCGTTTTCATTTCGCGGTAGGCCCCACAGGTCTATATCGCCGCGTCTTAAAATCCCACGAATACTACCAGGCCTAATGTTCCTCTTGCCGTTTCGATTAACCTCGGCTCTCGCACACCCGAGGTGTCGATAAGCCCGATCGCGCTACGAGCGAAGGAGCACGCAATATGTGGCGAGTGCGTGCGAGCGGGATCCCATGATTTTAATTTTCTAGCTATCAAATATCGGTTTTGTAAAACAGAGGACTTTCTGTAACGTACTGTAAATTCTGTGATATTACCCAATTCACCTCATTGACTGGACTGCTCTTACCATTATTGGAATTGAACCAGCCCTCGTAAATAATCAGGGAACTGAACACCACTTCCATGAGAATTATAATTTCGCATTGGAATAAATTAAAAGCCGACCGGGAGATTGGAGAGCTGTTTGCCGATTTAAAATGGAATATCGAGAGAATTGTATTTCGCAAAGTATTTTACGATGTACGTCGAATTGTTAAGGGAAAGAAAATTAGGTCGATACATAATTTACTGGTTGATTTCGATCAGAAATTGTCATCTATTACATGGCGGTCAGTGTTGTTCTTTACGTGCTCATGCGCCTAACCCCACCCGTCACGCCTAACGAAACTAGACCTCTACTTACGCTTAGTTACTACGAATAGCGGTGTCAAGATATATTTGTGGGGGAGAGTTGAGGTTAGCTTAAAACAAGTTATAGAATTAGTGGACCTGAAGTCCGAGGCAGAAGACCCAACACTTCACCGGCATTTGGCTTCTGGAAAAATGGATAATTGCACAATCAGTCATTAATCCGGGTGAAAATTTGTCATCTACACCACACAGTGATCGTTGCGCTGAAGTGGGGGACAGAGAGGCCCAAACGAGCACGCATCAGGAAAAAGGGGTAACCAAAGAAGTTTTTTTTTTTATGTGATAGGAGACAAACGAGCAGACGGATCACCTGATGGTAAGCGATTACCGCCGCCCATGGACACCTGCAACACCAGAGGTGTTGTGAGTGAGACCACCAGAGGTGATGAGAGTCTTATAGTAACGTGTGTTCCATGCTTTATGTTGTTTTGAAGAGTGACAGGTAAATATAATGCCCAGTTTTACTATGCGCTTGTCACTGTAATCATTTGCGTATGACGTGTCTTCTATAGCTAATACTAAGGTGACCTAAGTTGTTGTAACATGGAAAATGGCATTGACAGCTGCCAAAGAAGGAAAATGAATATGAATCTGGCCATAGTACCTGTCAATCTCATTTCGAAAGATAGACATGACGTTGGCATTGTCCCTACAAGTATGACATGCTGGGGCCATTCTTAGTCGAATCGCGCCCCTTGACGCAATTCGATTTGTTTGAATGACTCGTGATATGGATATTGAGAAAAGTGGCGATGTCACCAGCGAACCGTCTAATTCTGCAATTCGACAATTCGAAATGCAATCATTAAAGTCATAGAAAGTCGAAATAGGCATCTGGTAATTTTCGTGGTATCGCATTACCTACAGCTGAGTTGGTAAGCGAAATATTTATGTTTCACATTTAGATTCGATTTCAATGTGTTGTGTGCACTGAATCTGACATGTTAGGCCGCCACGTGACGCTTCGGTTAAATCTGACTCTTCCGAGGCATATCTCTTATCAGGCGATTTAAACAAATATATTAACTTAAGAGGCCGCAGTAAGCTCGGCCGAATTTCACCTTCCCATACAAACGTAGTTACGCTCTCATTTTAAAACTACGGGTTGGATTGTGACGAAACTTTGCATATACAATGACATGAGGTATATCTATGTCTGTAATTAGTTTATATGGTTCCAATTTATAAAACAAACGAAATACAGCAAAAACTAGTTTTGTATGAAAAACTTAAATTCACTGTATTTTTTTTTAAATGGTATCTGAAGCTACATAAACTAATTACAGACATAGATATACCTCATTTCATTGAACATGCAAAGTTTCGTTACAATCCAACACGTAGTTTTAAAATGAGAACGTAACTACGTTTGTATGGAGAATCGAGCTTACTGCGGACTCTTAATGCTACCATTTTTAATGAATAGTATTTGTGGCATGTAAAACGTGACATGTAAAAGAGCCCTTGGGGGCTACTTGCAGAACCACATCACATCAGCCGAAAGACTCCACTGCTGGACAAGGCTGTTGTCCACCAGAATCCCCTAGCCTGATCCCCCAGGGCAAAAAACGGTTAGGTTGTTAGTTGAACTGCGACCCTACAGCGCGCGAGCCCAGCGAGCGAAGCGAGCGTGACGCGGTAGAGTCCGGCGAAGCGCCATAACCGAACATTATCATTTTTTCCTAGTTGGATATAAAATAATGGCCGCTAGGTTCCCCTGAGTGATAGGGGTCAGGTGATTAACGTGAATAACGTGTGGATATGGGACTCCCCCAAAGAATACCATCAGTCATGTTAGACAGTCGACTTTCTATGCGTGAGTACTACTTATTCTTTATTTTCAGGCCCGTAGAAGCGAAAGAGTAAAACACATTGAAATCAAATTGAAATGGGGACGAAAGTCTCGAATCCGCAGTCAAAACGCCCCCTTAATTCACACATTATATTCAAACAATATAGTTCGATATAAACGTAACTATATACAAGCAGGCGATACAAATGTTTATGCAACAATGTTTACTAACGGCGTAATAGCTATATAATGTTAGTTTACGAGACCGCACGCTTAAAACAATGCTCAACAAACGGTTATAGAGCTAAATAAATCGAGTCTTGTGAGTACAAACCATTGTATCTCGAAAAGTCCGAATACCTACAGTTCGAGTTTCTGTGTATTTGATGAAATTATGGAGTTTTGATTTCGATTCCGATAAAAGTCTGTGATGAATGAGGTTAGGAAAGTCAACATGGCAATTTAATGAATGTCGTTGGCCTTGTTTCTTTTGCTCAAAGTGTTTGCTTATTTTGTACAGAGTTATTTTTGCTTGATCCCAAACATTCATCATTTGTGATATAGTTGGTTATATTTTTTTCATCCCATTGTTTCGATATGTTAACATTCCAGCAGCCTAGGCGGGATATACTGGATATAGACTAAATAATTAAAGTCAAAAATAAAAACAATGGATATGTGATATGATAGTTTTTACAAAGGGTGGGATACAGAAACTCGGCAGATAATTTATCAAATAAATTTGGGTCATAAATTTTAATAAATGCCTGGGATTCATTTGTTCGACATATATAATTTCTGATCATTTTATTTCCAAATTCTCTCTAAATCGGTGTCCGACTCGTTTTAATAGAAGACCTCGCTAAGATCGGCTACCTAAAACATCCTCGCTCGATCTCTTACTTCCCGGCTCTTTTCTATATCATTAACAGTCTTAGCTTATTTTGTTACCTAAATAAACTGACCCTTGGTTTCTTTTACTGGGTAATACACAGGGTAATAAAAGAAGACCTCGCCAACCCTCGGCCATCTAAAACATCCTCGCTGGCCGATTTGTTACTTCCCTTCTCCTTTGCTAATATAAATTTTAAATCAAAGGAAAAATTTAATGCCCTAGCCGGATTCGAACTGGCGATCACAGGCATTCATGGGCCGTCGCTACTACTTAACCAACTGAGCTAATAATATAATTTAGTATAGGGTGGAGCAATTCTCAATATAATTTGAGACGTTGGTGTCGTTAAGAAGCCTAAGTCTTCTGGTAGATGTCGCTACACGCCTCCCTAAGGCGTTGTAGGATGGAACTGATTGAAAGATTTGGTGGCCGAACCGGATTGTTCCGATAGCTCAGTTGGCTAGTAGCGACGGGCCATGGGGCATGAATACCTGTGGTCGCCGGTTCGGAGCATTATTTGTTTCCTTTAATTTAAAATTTTGCTAGAAGCGTTTCTACTTAAAACAAAAAAAAAATTTTGCTAATCTACACACTAGCCCTTATTTTTTAATTATTAGTTAACCAAAGCTTTTTAGAGTCGTGCAAACAAGTCGCCCATCCCGGGCGACTTGTTTACCCCGACTGAGGCTCGTAGCGTACCGACGGGAGTAATAGGGTGTAGCCCTACCTCAACATGTATGCGCATCTCTCGCCACTGCGCAGTTCCAGTCGATTCACTAAGTACTTCGACTCGTCTCATCACGTCCCTAGTACTTCGCTAATAGACTTCGTAACATGGGTATTCGGGGTTATACTGGTTTTGCGCGTTGTTATTAATGCTCTGTCGTGCTAAGCTGGAAAGTCCTGTCTTAACGCCTCCACCCACCGGACGCGTGTCGTGCGCGGCGCGTGTGCTGCGCGGCACACGCGCAAGTTGTAAAGCATTGAAACTACAATTCAAACACACATCGAACGCGTTTCGAAGGCGGGCCCGCGCGGCGCTAAAGATACAACTCGGCAGCGCGGCCGCGTGTCGTGCGCGTCGCGTGAGCTGCGCGGGCCCGCGCTGCTAAGTATGACAGAGATAGTAAGATACATATTAAATATGTTGGTAGTGAGAGAGATATGACGCGCGGGCCCGCGCGGGCCCGCGCGGCACATGCGCAGCACACTCGCTGCAGCCGCGCTGCACACGCGTGTCACACGCGCGGCAGCGTGATGGAGATAGTAAGATACATATTAAATGTGTTGGTAGTGAGAGAGATATGACGCGCGGGCCCGCACGGCACACGCGCAGCACACGCGCGGCACACGCGCAGCAGCTGCGCTGCACACGCGTTGCTATACGCCGCCCGCTTCCGGTGTGAATATACCGCTTCATACGCGTCCGACACGCGCAGCACACGCGCGGCACACGCGCGGCACACGCGTCCGGTGGGTGGAGGCCTTTAATTAATGGTATGCTGAAATACGTATATTTGTGCTTGCACAGCAGAGTTCTATTCATTTCGTATGGTATTTTTGTGCGTCATTGATAAAGTGGTGATGAGATCGGATGGTAATGCGAATTGGTGTCGCGAATTTGACATTTTAGATAGGACAAAAGGACTTGTAGTGGTTCCAGCCTTATTGCCATAAAGGGATAATTCAGTGTCAATTGAAAGAAGTTTTATTTATTTACTACTAGCTTCTGCCCGCGACTTCGCCTGCGTGGACCCGGGATGTAAACTATCCTTTATTTTACTCCAGGCTGTAAACTATCTTCATGCAAACTTTCGCGATTGAGTAACAAACATCTAAACATCCAAACTTTCGCAATTATCGCCGTTAGACCGTTTTCACATTATCCGACACGATATTGGTGTCGGACGCCGATACGATATAAAATGTATGAAATGTGTAGCATCGGAGCCGACACCGATATGTTGGCGGGGCCATCGGACGCCCGTCAACTATTGGAAATCGGCTATCGGCGTCCGACACCCGATATTGTGTCGGATAATGTGAAAACGGTCTTAAACACACGCCAAACCACAATCGTTGCAGCGCGCTGCTCAACGTAAGGCGGTCATCACACTGCCGCCGTACCCCGCTGCGGCGCGCGGAGCAACGGTTCCCGACGTTGTATGCCAGTACCCCAGTTTGCACATAAATGCCGCACGGTACTTGTTGACATCGCACCGCACCTCCGGCGAAATTTGTGACGACAGCAGCGGGCTTCGGCGACAGTGTGTGATGGGCTCAAGTTGATTGGGCTTGCATGAAAAGAATATCTTGGCGTTGCATATGGATGGTATTTACATACATAAGAAAAATATACGTTTTAAAAATTTTTGCTTGTACAAATTGCAGTTCTCAAATGCATCTACTCTGGCTACTTGTGATAGTTGTGCTTCCATCTGTCCGCTCCGGCGCCGAATGCCACACCGCCTGCGGCCTCTGTGCGATAGATAAAAACCCTGCAACCGCTGCGTGTAAGCTATGCAGGTAATGGGTTATATAATAGACTTGAAGACTGTTTATCGTTTGGTAGTAGTTTAGTAGAAGACCCAGGAAGACAGGGTGGACTGGTGTAGTTTTACATTTGAAACTAAAACACAACACGACACACAAAACAGTTACACACCTCACAACAACGAACAAGCATCACAGACATGCACAATCGTTATATATAAGTACCTAGGTAAATATAGATTAGACAAGACGTTTATTAACATTTTATTATTTATTTGTAGTATTCTGTATACATCTAAACATCACTTAACACAAGAATAATTATGATCGTAAAGCAAGCATTTTACCAATTAATTATTATGTATTAGGATTTGTTGTATAGATAGACGTAGTGTTACGACCAACCATGTCGAAGGGACTCCTCTAAAAATCACCGCAAGGAGCCTTGTATACTCGTATGCTGAGACCAGCACCCATTGCCAAACATGACGCAATTTAGTATTTTTAGGGCCGATTTTTCAATTCCCAGATAAAACTATCTGTCAGATAAATGTAGCTCTGTCCTTTTCTTTCATATGACTTGAAAAAGATGGTGATAATTTTAACTAAGGGATTTTATCTAGAGATTGAAAAATCGGCCCTTAGTTTTAATTCTAAGGCATTGTTTAAGTTATTTCTTTGTACTTATGTTAAAAGCTATATTTTGTCTTCTTTTTGGCAATAAATTAATTTGAATTTGAGTATCAAGTGTCGACTTGAGTCGACCGTGCTATTACGTGCATTACCCCAAATGTATCCGTGCGCCGAAACTCGACTGAGCCCTAATTTTCATAAGCAGGGAGTGCCACAAGGTTCACCTCCGCATGATGGGACCCAACAAGCAAATGCTAAGCCACCAGCAGAACAGACAACCTAAAGATTTGCAGAAGAGAGTGTTTAAAATGGAGATGAATGAGTATAGATGGATGCCCCAGGATTTAGTTGACAGCGACAATAAGCTGAAGAGATTAGATGGTAAGTAGGCCAATTGTATAATTCATATTCATAAGTTATAAACAATTGATACCAGGATCAAAGCACGAACAATAAATTGGCCGCGCACAATAGCGGACCCGACCGGGAATCGAACCCAGTGTAAATGGATAACCGGTCCATAGCGTAAACCTCTCCGCCTCCGCTGCGCTAGTTATGCTGCCGAATTTTAGCCATTTACTGTTTATGTCATAATCTAGGTTCTTTCATTTTTGAAATACTTATATACTTGCCATAAACATGAATTTCATTATTTCGATATATACAATCCGATACAAGCCAATGTTTCCTCCATTGCTAGATGATGAAGGCGTAGCTGAAACTGGTGCTTATGGTGAATCAGAAGTTCAACCTGATCAAGAAGTTAGACCTAGAGAAGAAGCTGAACACGAATATGAATATAAAGATAAACCTGAAGAAACTGAACCTGAAGAAGCTAAACCTGAAGAAGCTGAACCTGAAGAAGCTAATCCTGAAGAAGTTGAACCTACAGCTGATTGCGTACCATTCAGCGAGTGCATTAACAACGACGACAACGACAACAACGACAAAATACCAGCGAAGATAAAACTTCGGCGTACGACTAAAACAGTATGTCCTGCCTCGCCTACTCCGAGAAACTGCCCTCGCATCCAACCGTGCAAAAAAGCGATAGTTAAGAAAAGGAAACTACACAAAAGCGCCGCAACACAATCTACTGTGCCAATAATGATTTTAAAGCATATTGTGACTTTGGACTACAAACCAGACAAAGGTAAATACCCATTTAAATTCTAAATCAAAGTGTAAAAATATATTTTTTTCACTTTGATTGGAATTTAGAACTTCACTAATTTCTGTTTGGTGAAATTTACTGTAAATATTCTATAAAGCATATTGTGATTTTGGAGGTAAATCAATATTCATTTTAATTGCAAATGAAAGTGTATTTTTTTTCGGAATTTAGATTTTTACTAGCTTCTGCTTGGTCGTCTGTTTTATACTACTTTAATGCACGCGCGGCTTTGCCGACATATTGCGAAAAAGGCGGTCATCCCAAAGGAAAAATATAGCCTATGTCAATCCAAACAGTCCATACCCATTATATAATGAGAGATTTTTTTTAATTGGACTTGTGGTTCCGGAGCTTACACTCCACATACAAACTTAGAAGCTACAACCTCACAGACTTCCTCTTAATACTATAGTAAATAACAGCATCTGTGCTTATGCGTAATTTAAAAGCCATTTTTTTCCATACGCCTACCAGGAATATTTTTTATTTATAGCGTAATCTAAAAGCCTTTTTCCATGCGCCTACTAGGAACATTTATGATTTATAGCAGTTGCAAAGCGCCCATACAAGCCGATTCCCACCGGCCTGCCGAAAATGTATTTAAAGCAAAACTTTTTGTTCCGGTTTGCCCATCGAAAAAATTCACGCGCCGCCACTGATACATAGTATCTATGGAAGGACTGGTCCATGATCTTTACTTGTATAAAACCTGAATTCTTCCAGAACGTTCAACTCAGCCAGATTGGCCTGAACCTAATTCCGACTACGAATCACCTCCAACCACACTATGCCCAGAACTGCTGAAGAAAACGACCAGAAAACCAACAACGACACCTACAACACCTTGTGTGCCTTGCATGCCCATGTGCCCGCTGCCTTGTAGTCTGGTGACGCAAAACCCACCGTTTCAACCCTTGATACCCCAATTAGCACTAGAAGCACTAACGACACTAAAACCTACTACTACTAAATTGGATAAGGTCACGGAGTCTGACTCTTCTGAGGAGTCTGACGAAGAGAAGTTTGAAAAAATGGTGCAAGAAAAAAGGAAGTATGAAGACACGACAAAAGATTACGTATATCTTTATGTGGGGATACCGAAAGATGGTAATCATGCACCTTATGGATGAAAAACTTTGTTTTATTTCTTACTAGCTTCTCCCCGCGACTCCGTACGCGTGGAACTCGTTTATATCGCAACTCAACTCAATACAAACTTTCACCCTGCATTTCACCTCCTTAGGGAATGATTTCCGGGATAAAAACTATCCTATATCCTTCTGCGGGATTTAAAGTATCTCCATACAAAATTTCATCTCAATCGGTTCAGCGGTTTAAAAGTGAAGAGGTAACAGACAGGCAGACAGACATAGACAGACACACTATCGCATTTAGAATACGAGGGTCATGCCAAAATAAGTTAGATACTCCATGGTCATTTGATTGATACTGGCAAGTTATACACCGTTGTAAATGCTGGTTATTTGCTGGTAAATTCAAAAAATCTTAGTACACCGACAAGAGTCTAACTCTGAAATTTATGATGAAGATCTGGTGCAGCTTTCATCAACAGTTTCCATCCACAAATTTAGCCTTACCTAAACATTATATTTATTTAAAAAATGTACATTCTATGGAAACTTGTCTAAATATCGCGGTGTAGTAAACTTATTTGAGTATCCGGTATCCGGTTTAATAGATTTTAAATTTATTACTAAACCGGTTTGGCACAATACTTGCCGAGTGATGATGTCAGGCCTCTTATATATGTATATCAATAACATGTCACAACGACATTAGGGCCGAATATATTAATAAATATTTACTATTAGGGGACAATCTTACACGGAATCGAACTAGCCAATATCGCTAGTCTTATCTTGGGTACTAGACGACGATATATTTAATAGATATAAATAATTCATTATAATAAGGGACCAGAGTTGAAGTGTGTTGTGGGCGATGGGCTAGCAACCTATCACTGCAATATCACATTTAGTCGATCTTTTATACCCACATTTATGCTAAAAGTGGCGCTGGAACATACGTTTCATGTGCTCTGCCTACCCTTTTTGGGAATAAAGGCGTGAATGTATGTATGTATGTATATAAATAATTAATGCATACAAGAATGGAAAATCCTACATAATATGTTTCTGCCATTCCGTCAGTTGTTCTTTGCGCGATTTATATGTATATTATGCGCGCTTTGTCGTGGCTGATGATACCGGACTAAAAGAGGAAAAATACACCAGAAACCGACAGAACTCGCTAGGCGTGTAGGTTTATACTACTGCCCGCCTAGCGGGCAGAGCCGGCATCTGAGCAAACATTACGAGTGCCTACCAGGCGGGTTCTTGGTTGCGAACGTGGTAACGAAGAGTATACACTCTTGCGTGCCAGAATTTCATTTGCCATAATATTCAACTGCCATAAAGTTGTTATCTATAATTTTGTATGCCATACTCATTGTTTACCATATTAATTATATGCCAGAATCTTTGTTTTCCATAATCATATCAATATCAATAATCTCATTTTCCATAATCATTGTAATACATAACTATCACATGCCATAATGTCATTTGCCATCCATCTCAACATCCATAATATTCATATGTGGGTACGTATTGCAGTGTCTAAAATGAAAAAAAAAATACCTCGAACCTATTTGCGATCCGGGTCGGTTTTGCCACTAAGTCAAAATAAACTTTTCTCTGAGATTACCCAATGCCAAGATAGTGGTGTATCATAGGCAGTAGGGAACAGGGGTTTAGTGGCAAAACCGACTCGGATCGCGGATAGGTTAGATTTAGAAGACGGAAGCGGGAGCTTCTCTCCCGCTTTCGTCTTCGAGGTAATTTTTTTTATAAAAGAGCGGAAAAACTAACAAATTAACAAAGATGAATCCGAATGCATTTTTAGTGTGGCGTTTAAATATTCTATTAAATAATATTATTGCAAACAATAATCTGGAAAACAATACGTATGGCATTCGTATCATTATGACATCCAATATTCGGGTAAACAAAAGTATGTCAATTAACTATTATGGTAAACGAAACATTCGGGCAAATGAAATTCGGGCAAGCGAAGTTCGGGCAAAAGATTATTATAGTATGTGAATGTCGGGCAAACAATAGACAACCCTAACGGCGGCGGCTGTACTTAACAGTGAGCCAAGAACGTCGTGAAGTTTAATGAACCTTCGTATACAAATAATACAGTCGAAAAGTGGTGGTCCACTTTGTTACTGTAGATATGACATGGATCATGCAACTAGGATTTAAATATAAAACACGTGGGCCAATCAACTATATTTGTCGCTTGTTGCCATGGTTACGACTCCTGAATAACCCTTAAAACTATCATTTTAATGGGTTTAAATCAGGAATTAAAATCCAGTAAACATGTGTGTTTGTATTATTGGTAAACCCATTCCACACATCTCCTAAGCCTGTTAAGAATATTTTTTTAATGTAAGTATTGTCTCTCGGCTTATCGGGACAATAACAAGAAAAAGTTGATTGACCCACATGTTTGACACGAACGCTCCATATTATATACATAATTAAAACTTCCTTGTACTTAATACGATAAAAACTCATGTTTAATACGAAATGTTGCTACAATTGATACTGTTGCTACGTAATCTACTGAATAACACAAACATCGACTGTTTGGCCACGCCCACCGTAAGCCGATGTGTATATACATATACAGAAAAGCGGAATTTGTACTGGAGTTTCTGATATATTATGAATTATCGAGAATTAATAATGGCGTCCGAATTGTTTCGGACATGTTTTCTCGTAGAAAAACCCATTACGGTTTGTTGTTCTTTGTATATTCATATTCAGTTAGACTTATTTCAAGTAGTTTAGGTAAGTACCATCATTCTGATCAGCTTTTTTTTTTGTAAAAAATTACTGACTGTTGAGTTGGTTTCGGCGTTTCTTCTTAACAGTATTTGTATTTGTTACAAATAGAGCCTGACCAGCGAGTCACCTTACAAGCATTTTTATCAAATTGTTTACATTGCAAATTTTTTACCTACAGAAGACGGTCAGAGCTTAACGGGTCTCTATTGTTTCCCATAAAATTTAAGATCCGATTTTTTCAGTCCATAACGTTTTCCACCATATTTTTTTCTGGTCATATTGTCGAAAGTCATAAAATTTAACAATATACATTGGAGTTCCGATTTTTGCAGGTCATCATTATTGTTAGTCATAAAATTGGTTAGGTTAGGTTAGGTTATTGGTATGCAATTACATAATGTTACAGGCAATAATCTAGTTTGTAATAATTATTGTAAGGTATTTTTTCGCAAGTCATAATGATTGGTAGTCATCTGATTAGTTAGTCATATCATTCAATTTCACGGTGGTGTCACTCTTCATAATGTAAAAGCCCATAAACACACTCCTAGAAAAATTATAAAATACATGTTTTTTTTACTACCGAACGTTACTGAATGCGTTCTTCCAGACTGCTTTATAACATACCCATTAATTATAATTAGTGTGGGTACTTTGGCAAAAATAAAGAGTGATGCGATTGAAAGATATTTATGCCGCTCACTGTTTTGTTTAGTGGTCAGAATACGTTAAAATAAGTATGTTTTGTTTTGAAACTTTTTTCTCTAAAATCAAAAATGGCCGAAATATTTGACCCGAAAGTTAGGAAAAATATGTCAACATTTCGATGAATGTTGTGTCATTATTGGTTCTGGCACTTCGCCGGCCGCTGCCGCGGCACGCTCGCTTCGCTCGCTCGGCTCGCGCGCTTAGGGTCACGGTACAACTAACACTCCTCCTCGCTTCGCTCGTCGTCGTACCTACACCGACCTGCCTTAGAAGTCCAATATCTTGGCCATTTTTAATTTCAGAGAAAAGGTTTCTAATAAAACATGCTTATTTAAACGTATTCTTTACGAAACAGTCATAAACCCTTCGCGCAGTAGTACCTAGTACCCCTTTCAAATGTATGTCTAGAAATGTTTCTGAGTAATTATCTATATGTCTTTGGATGTTATAGATTTGGTCTCTTAGACGTAATTCACTTTAGGCATTAAAACGATATGAATAGCAATCATTAGTACGTTGAAATATATGCCTTAGAATATTTATGAATAATTATCGATAGACCTTAGATCGTTATGGACATCAATTTCTGACTTTTGTGATTATAATACTTAATATTATGGGTCATTAATGTTAGAACTAAAAAACGTTATACTTAACAAAAATTATGACTACCGATGTTTATGTCTATAAATTATATGGATATCAATTTCTGACTATCGAAATTCGGAACAATAAGTTTATGGGAAACAAAGGGACCCCGAGCTTAACACCTTTGTACCATGTCGCATTAAACGTCACGTTAAACTGCCATATGAAGTTGTAAGGTAGGTACTTAGGTGTTCAGCAACTTATGAGGCCGACTGTACCTATAACGCCGCTATGTATTTCGTGTTATACTTGACTTACCCACAGGGTAAAACGGGACCCTATTACTAAGACTCCGCTGTCCTGTGCCTGTCTGTCTGTCCGTCTTTCACCAGGGTGAACCGTAATAGTTAGACAGTTGAAATTTTCACAGATGATGTATTTCTGTTGCCGCTATAACAACAAACACTAATAAAATAAATATTTAAGAGGGCCCCTGGGTCGTTCTTCTTTTTAACCGACAATGAATCGTCTTTTTACTGTTTTTTGCGTTTTTCAACTATTGATAATGATGGTTTTAATGTTTGATTTTAATAAACGTTGCATGTATTTTTTATTAGGACTAATTCATGATTATTTCCGTGGCGATAATGTTTTTTTCATTATGGTGGTTTTTCCATAGAATCGCGTGACAGAGTGGTAATCCAAAATGTGGTCCCCGCAGAAAACGACCACTCTGTCACAGTATTTTCTGTAAAACTATCATAAAGAAAAAAACATTATCGCCACGGAAAGAATCATTAATTGGTCCTAATAAAAAATACATGCAACGTTTATTAAAATCAAACATTAAAACCATCATTATCAATAGTTGAAAAACGCAAAAAACAGAAAAAAGACGATTCATTGTCGGTTAAAAAGAAGAACGACCCCCCCTACACATCAAACGTGTTTTTTTTGACGTTTCTATAGATAGTGGTACGGAACCCTTCGTGCGCGAGTCCAACTCGCACTTGGCCGGTTTCTTTTCTAATTTTCCGCATTTTTGTGACAAGACTAATATTTGAATTAAATCAACCCATACGGTACTGTACAGCGAATACCTACGCAGGTATTCGCTGTCAACCGAACATCGTAAATCAGCAGTCGGTATATTGCTTTGCTCATGTCACGCATTGTTGAATCAACAATGATAATGACTTATCAGTTCGCAGAAGGCCTACGGGTCAGATACCGTATACAGTAGCTAATTAAAGCAGCACAGTAGCCGGATAAGGGAGTTTCATTACGGCTTCGGCTCCATCAGTAAACGCATAGTGGTTCTATATCCGGATATAGACCTCTTATAGCGCGAAAAAGGCCCGTTATGCAGCCAATACTCATACGCATACTCGTTTAATAGCTCTGCAATTGGTCTACAGTGATCGTAAAGTAGTTATAATGGCTCTACAGAGATGGGACAAAAGCGATGGTTAGCGCCATGAAATTTCAAAAAGCTATTGTAGCGCCATTATATCATCTTCACCTTATTTCGGCGCTCTTGTATCGTTACATTAAATGCCAACGCTTTAAATTAATAACATAGTAGTTTTACTGTGACGTAAACTAAATATACTTATTTTAAACGAATAAGTGAGGAGGATTGAGGATACAAACATTATGAATTGTCCAAATAATTAAAAAGGTAAGTCTAACATTGCTTTATTTCTTTGTGTACCAGTTAGCTGTCAATATATATGTATGTTATCGTTAAAATTCTCACGCGCCCTCAAATTATACAGTTAAGGCAAAAATTATATAGATATGTTGGTTATGAAATTGTAGTTTAACTTAAATAAGACTTTAAGGGATATAAATAGTTATTTTAGGGTCACGGGTAAGAAATATGACTTCAATTACGCCAAAAGTTACGAATTATTTATAATTACGATTCTCAAAATATTGTAATAACCTAAAAAAGTACGTTTACCGAATACTGTAATGGCGTCTCGATCAAGCAGCTCTCAGAGTTGTTCACATCCGTTCTACAGGCTTGGGCCGTACAAAGGCTGTAGTGTTTACTGTTGTGGACTTCTAGATTATAAAGTTGTGGTATAGGAGTGCTATTCAATTGTTTTGGTCGCACACCAGCTTTTTGCGCGCGTAAATTCTATTAAAATACTTAAGGTGCTATAACAGTATTCTGCAACCATCAGAGCTGTATAAAATGTGTCGTATCATTCCTTATACAACTATTTACCGTACATTAGCCATATAATTCTCACATAATAGCGCCTTAAGGCACTAATCTAGAACTACACAAATCTATTATATTATTTATATATTAGTAATACAACAGCCGTAAAAAAATCCGTTAAAGAACTTAAGGCTCTACAAAATGCCTCCTTACGCTGTTAAGCCACAGATTATATAATAGTTCTACGTTAAGCGCTATGAAAGCTATGTATAACCCCTTTAAAACAACTTTAACTACTAAATTACTCTTTTACATCTCACGGTTGTACAAGCGCCTCCATAAACTCATTGTACTTCTTATGGCTGTCTAGCGACGCTATTGCATGCTCTTTTATCACTATAAGTAACTTTTTTGCGACTAAACCGCTACTGTACCACCTAGCTGTTAAAAGTTTTTTAAATATGCTACTGTTCATCTTAAGGAAATTAAATATGCTACTGTACATCTTAAGGAAAATTGTAAGGCACTTGAACGACTCCTATGCAACTCTCAGGCTGTACAATGTCTGTACAAGCAGCTTGTGTGCTAGTTGGGATATATCTTATAAGTGATAGGGCAGAGCCTTATTTAAAGGTACTTAAGCTTAATTACCTTCTATACCATATTCTATGTCATTACCCCCGCGTTATTCCCGGTTACGCCCTAAAGGAGCCGAGAGTCCGCTTTGACACCTTATCCCATGATTTGGCATAGGCACTAGTCTTACGAAAGCGACTGCTATCTGACCTTCCAACTCCGAGGGAAAACTATATAACAGGTATTTGATAAAATAATTTGTTTCGTTAAGAGATGAAAATAATTAAAGACAACCGGCCAAGTGCGAGTCGGACTCGCGCACGAAGGGTTCCGTACCAATATCTATAAAAACGGCAAAAATATCACGTTTGTTGTATGAACGCCACCCTTAAATATTTATTTTATTTTGTTTTTAGTATTTGTTGTTATAGCGACAAGAGAATACATAATTTGTGAAAATTTCAACTGTCTAGCTATCGCGGTTCTTGAGATACAGCCTGGTGACAGACAGACGGACGGACAGACAGCGAAGTCTATATAAGTAACCCTATACAACGAAACGAAAGAAAATGTATTAAATTTTCTTTCATTTCGTTTTTCTTTAATTCTATGTAAGTAATGTGAAATTTTGTGTCTTTATTGTAGAGGTGTAGACCTCTACACGGCGACGACCTCGTCTATGAAAACCCTACAGCGCTATTCTCATTTCAAATCTGTCTGGATGTCTATTAGATTCAAGAAGATTCATCATCATCATACCAGCCGAAAGACGTCCACTGCTGGACACAGGCCTCAAGAAGATTGGAAGACGTCAAATATGTATGTATGTTGTTTACCGTATAGTATCCTCCTAGGCGGCCGCCGGAGCTGCGCCCCGTACGCCGCCGCGTCGGGCTCCGCGTCCGGTACGCAAGTCCCGATGATGATGCCCATCACGTCTCACGTCCGACACATAACTAACACTGAACACTAAACATTTTACGTGGCACGCAGTGTACGCGAACTAAAACATCATCCGTGGCAGTGTGCACGACAATGGCTCCAAAATTTGAAGTTTTCACAAGAGTTTCACATATGTGGAATGCAGAGCTGTCTAAAACATCACTTTCAATGGCCCACAGTGTACACATCAATGTTTCAAAAACAACACTTCCAGGCTCACAGCCTTCTCATCTGTATACATGACGTCAATTAAAAATGCACTGCACTGTTCTTACGATTCAAATTTAAACCCAGCAGCATACAGATTAAATTGGCTGCAGCACACTTTGCTCCCTATTTTCTATATAACCTGAGAAACACAATGATTGAACTACAACTTGAAAAAGTGACAGTATCATAGAAAATACAGTTTACCATCGTATACACTTTTTAATTGGCCTATATATAGTGCGTTTGCTCCCAACATAAACTAAGACACAACACTATAAAACGATTCGAAGAAATTACAGTTCCAAACGTCCCCAAGTGAACCTGTAATTTACAACCGCACTTAGTCCGATACCGATCAATCAATACGACAAGACTTAGGGAATTTAAATCAAACAATCGTTATCTAGATTACACAAGTGACAGCGCCATCTAGTGGCCCTAAAACTAAATCGTAAAACGATCACTGTAAACTGGCGGACAAATAATCGGCACGTGATTTCTCGGCGGCGGTCGGAAGCCGAGTGGCACCGACAGCGACACGCAGACGTGACGTGCTGTATGCGTCACGAATAAATGTAAATATGGCCGACCTATTTTGGTCCGCGAATATGGACGGTTGACCATTACGGAAATTCGTTCTGCAGGGCTGAGTTAGTGTAAGTTCTTTGGTAGCTTTGTTTGTCTTTGTCTCCTTTTGGAATATACAGAATGCCACCATATCTAAGTCGGAAGCAAGTATCTGTTGCTAGAAATGAAAATGGAATAAAAATAGAGCGAGTAGAATGTTATTCATAGAAAGCCTGTAATCGCTATATTATTCATGGACTCATAGATTCACGCCTTTATTTCCAAAAGGGATAGACAGAGCACTGAAACTTATGTTCCAATGCCACTTTTACCATAAATGTGGGTATAAAAGATCGACAAAATGTGATATCGCAGTGATAGGTTGCTAGCCCATCGCCCACAAAACACTTCAACCCTGCTCCCTTAGTCGACTTTTACGACACCCACAGCCAGAAAGAAAGGTATATTATCCTTCTATTATTATAGCAACAAAAACCAGTCCTAGATATAGCGGGTCCCATTAAAGGGGACTCTAAAAAGTATGTGCTACAACGGTATTTTTAAATAGTATTGTTCTTAGTTTTTTAACAACTTCAGACTGCGAAAAGTAATTTAATTGAGTGAAAGAGAAAACGCTAGTCTTTGGAGGCCTTCCAGACGACTAACTTTTCTAATTATAATTCTATCAGACTTCGTGGAAAACGAATAAAAATTAAGTCAGACGCAACTCTTTATCATCTACACTTACCAAGAAAATCAATTAGGAACAGTTAAACTTGTCTAAACAACTCACGAATATGTCTTTAAAAAAAATAACTTTATAAATTACAACCACAATTGTTTAATTGCGTTTGTATACCTACATTTATTCAGTGTGTATATCTCAGTTAATTAACAATCTAAATTATAGAACTTCATATGAAACATTTGAATTAACCGTTATAGTACCTATACCTGAAAACATACTCAATCTTTCTTCGAGATAATAGCTAGCACAAAAGAGATGAAAGATGTTCTCAACTACTTTTCTACTAACACGGTTGGTTTTTGAGCCTATTCATAAATGCCCGAACAATATATGCAACAAACAAATTGCGGCACACGTGTGTCATGAATAGTCATGATTAAATAACAAATAATATCACACGGTAGCATGACATCAAGCGTTTGTAGGGAACGCGTCAATTGTTCGCGTTCTACTACCTTGTACCTACCTATATGACTCGCTGCAACAAAGAACCCAGGCGGAACCACGGGATCAAACATAGCCTTCAATGCCTATGTCTATCTCAAAGGTTTGTTCAACATACTGTTAAATATGTTTTGAATCGGATGACAAATTTCAAAGATTACCTCCTATTTACGTACAAACTTACAAATCATTAATTTCACCGACATTATTACACGTATCGCGGCCAATCTGACAATGACAGCTGTCATCTCATCTCCGTACAATTTATAACCACTGAGAAAGGATAGAATAGACGCACTCACTCACACATACACACATGTGTGACAAAAATATAAGCAGAGACAATACCACAAGTGGGAAAGAGATACAACGTCAAATCTCTTGTCCCCCAGCGCGTATAGGCTTTTATGCTGTTTACCTGTAAAAATATTGTAGGTACTGAAGCTGACGTCACGGATATAATACGACTAAAGTATATCCCTTTTGCTTCATTCGCTAGGACTATATCTATTAATCCTCCTATCTACCTTTATAACTTTAAAAAGTAAAATTGTACTGAGATGACAGCTGTCATAGGGATCAAGATTCACCGCAATAAGTATAGTATAATGAAAAAAAAAAACTAATCCTGTGTGTGTTGTAGTTTGCGTAACATTGTGTTGTCTATTGTTTTAGATCTTTCAACCGGTCAAATCACCTTTTTGGACTGATTTTCAAGACACTTTCGTGTAGCTTCCAACCTTGACGCTGGCATAATTGTCCCACTGGACAGGAGCCATTAAAATAAAAATCGATCGAAGTATAGTATAGATAAAGCTGTGGACAATGTAAGACACGCAATTTCCTTCAAGAACCTCCGATCCACAATTATGGGCCGTAACAGTCAGTACACTGTAGGAATAAAACCTTTTAGTGTAAATCGTCGGAATCGTATAAAGCCGAGTATCCACTAGGGGCAGCCTCGGGCCGAGCGGCTGCCTCGCTCCGAGGCTGCGCAAGTGGAGACGCTGCCTCAACAAGTTACGGCTGCTCGGCCTGAGGCTGCTCAAATGGATACGCGGCTTGAGACCGTTGCGTCTGAGGTAAGACACTTTTCTATGTGATTCTAGACGGTAGGTGGATGAAGGTTATAAAAAGTAAAAAACGTACTTATTATGAACCTCGCATACAGCGAAAAATACGTGCAAGTTTTTTAGCGATATATAAAAACGTGCTTCAAAAGTTTTTGATTAAAGATCGTCGAGTCACTTTGAAACCTGTAAATAATCTAACATATTTATTTCCCTTTATGGAGGATAGGTCACTGGACTGCTGTCTTTTGTTTAACCTACCTAAGAAAATTATAGGACAAGACGAACAAAAGAATTCCTAATAATACAGAGCACAATACGATATAAATTACTTACCTAACTACTTGTTTTTTGCACGGCCGGTACGGTGGAAAACCCCATGCTACTGATGACTCATCATTTTACCGTTAATAAAACGCAACCCTGTCATTTCAAAGTTGGAAGGGGATATTTAAATTCACATGTCCTTTCCTACATTGAATGGCGACATTGCATGCCATTGTAGAAAGTTCATTTCTAATTTGTATAACGCAATTCTACAACAACTAATATGTATCGGATAGTTCCCTTAACTTAAAATTGATAATGAAGTTTCAAAATAAATTGTAACCCATCATATTAATAAAATCATAATAGATTGGAGTTTGAACGCCCTGGGTCATTTTGCAGCTACCAATAGAATCCTTACGCTTTTATAGAAACAAAATTGTATGACGCCTATGGACCTAAACACAGTATTTCGCGACCGAACCAGCAATTTACTTTATTTTCTATACAACGATTAGTAGGTACAACTAGCAAACTGTTACGTTATTCATAACTTTATGTCAATTAGTATGAAGCGTTTGGGTGCCTGCCGCCAACGAGGTCCGTGTTTGAATTTGGAAATATAGTTTATTTATGGGTATTTATGTTCTTTAATTGTAGTCCTATACTATTAAGTATAGTTCCTCTAAAAAAACTTGTTCGTCATCGTAAAAAAATCTTAGGACACAAGCACACAAGGACTATTGCCACATTTTCGACAGGTGTCGTAAAAACTGTTACACTGCAACTGTCATCATTCGCTTGTCCTTATCCCATTTACTTGGGGTCGGCGCAGCATGTTTTTTTCTTCCATACCTCTCTGTCGCCCGTCAACTCATCACACACATCTTTCCTGTTCATATCGTCTCTCACGCAGTCCATCCACCTTTTCCTTGGTCTACCTCTTCTCTTACATCCCTCCACATTCATACTTAATGCCCTTCTAGTAACATGACTATCATCCCTCCGCATTACATGTCCATACCACCGTAAACGATCTGCTCTCAGCTTTTCAGTTATCGGTGCTACTTTCAGGCTTCCTCTTATATACTCATTCCTTACACGATCCAATCTCGTCACGCCACACATCCATCTCAACATTCTCATCTCCGCAACATGCAATCTCGTTTCATCCGTCATCTTTGCGGCCCAACATTCCGCTCCATACATGACGACAGGTCTTATAATGGTCTTGTATATTTTGCCCTTCAGTCGAAGGGGCATTCGGTCGTCGCAGATTGTTCCCGTAACCTGTCGCCATTTCATCCATCCTGCGCTGATTCGGTTTCTAACGTCACGGTCAATATCGCCATTACATTGTATAAGTGACCCGAGGTATCGAAAATCGGAGCAGGCCGGCAGCGTTACGCCATTGAGCTCTATGGGCGTAAAATTGGAGAGACCGCCGAAATCGCAAAACATGTGTTCAGTTTTTGATCTGCTGATTTTCAAGCCCACATTCTCCAATTTTTGCCGCCACTGCTCTAGTCTGCTCTCAACCCCGAGTCCATCTTCACCAACGAGGACAATATCATCAGCGAAGAGCATACACCAGGGCGCCTCCTCCTGGATGCCCGACGACAGAGCGTCCATTATAAGCAGGAAGAGGTAAGGGCTTAAAGCCGAGCCCTGGTGTAAGCCCACCGCGACGCTGAACTTGTCGGTGATGCCAGCCGCCGACCGGACGCGAGTACAACACCTGTCATACATAGACCGAATCAGCCTTACATACTTCCCTGGCACACATTTCTCTTTCAAGGCCCACCACAAAACCTCACGAGGAACTCGGTCATAAGCCTTCTCAAGGTCAACAAACACCATCACGAGGAACTCGGTCATAAGCCTTCTCAAGTTCAACAAACACCATAACCTGCGTACGCGTCTGTAGAGGTCAAAACACTGGAACCAAATTGTAATGCGTTATCCACGTCTCACATTGACCCACCTAATTGGTCGACGTATCCATTAACGGAAATAATACGATTAGTTTCGCTTCCTCCGAGTGCCTCCGAGTCCCGCGACACAACATAATTATTTTCACCGCAAGCGTCATAATCGCAAATCTAATTAAGGAAATCGATTTCTATTTCGGTTGACTGCCTCTTGTGGCCAGGGCCAGGTTGGTGATTATCCTTATATAAATATAGGTTATATAGGTAAGGTTACGTTAGTATTATTAACAACCGAAGTAGGAAAATTCCACCATGTGCGTCAATTATCGTCATTGCTGTGCGAGCTAACGTACCGATGTGCGAGCAGTGAACGAAAAAACAATAGAATGGAATTAAAATACCATTATTACTATTATTAGTTAAGTTAGTTATGGCGTCATTACAGACTTTCTTGAAATGTAACACCAACATTATTGCACCTACATGTCTATACAATGAATAAATGAATATGAATGCGAACCGTACAAATTTCTACGCAAACATTGTGCCTAAAACCCGGTATGCGCATGTCCGAACGAAACGGCTGCCTGGCATCGTTTTGACACCACGCATAAAGGCAATAGCACCCATTCTGTTGGGCCATTTAGCGGCGCTACTTAGACTTCTATGGGTTTTTTCGTTAGCTGTGTGCGAGGGAAAAATCTTTAATAGAAAGAGATGCGTGAGTTAGCCTAGGAATGGTATTGGTGGATTTTTCCTCGCTCTCCGCTCCGCTGCCTTACATAGCACCGGTGGATTAACTCTACGTCGTGGATAAAGACATTTGTCCCTCTCGCACTCGCTTACTCGCTAAAAAATCTATCACGGATGACCACAGCGACAAGTGATAAAACGGGAACCATCTTAGGTCCGCAATACACAAGTAACCGCAGTAAACCAATTTTAAATAAACGAATTTTATTTTTATTTAATTTTTTTATAGAAAAGTTGAAAATCCCCCACCATTTTCATTTAAAAGTTCATTAGGTATCTCAAGACTGGCGGAACTGATTTTGTTGAAACGTAGTAGCTAAAAACCATATCGATCACGACCGTTTTTGGGAAAAAAAACGCATTTAAATCGGTCCATCCGTTTACAGGGGCAACATACACGTCAAACTTATAGTGCTGTTCTCTTTTTGTGTCGGGGGTTAAAATTCAACAGCAGGAAAATTTAAGACACCTCGACCTTTGAATAATCGAATAAAGTGCGGAAAACCCCAAGAGTGGCTAAAAAGCCTGTTGCGTGCCGCTAATCTTCAAGATAATTGCTGTGCCCTTGCCAACAGGCGCTATCTGATCTTGTAGCCGAATTTGTAGCTAAGGGTTGCTTTTAGGGTTCCGTACCTCAAAAGAAACGGAACAGGAAGAGGATAACTTTGTAGTCCGTCTGTCTGTAAAGATGTCTGATATATTGTCAATACGCTTATGAATCCTCTGTTGTCACAAGCGTGCACAGGCTACGGTGCTGGCAGGCCGTATGCTTTTTGCCACCATCGTGGTATAAGCAAGCTAATCCGCCGGCAAGCGTTTTATCTGTTCATTCGGTCGAGACGCGCAACGCACTGTTGTCAGTTGGGATCACACGCAATGACGGAGGTACGCGTAGCTACTTGCGCTGTACTTATCTCACACAAAACCAACCAAGCACGAAAGTGTTCGGTGTTCTTTCCACAAAGATGCAAAGTTGACAAACAACCAACAACTTACTGAACAAGTAACAAGCCCGGGCATTGTGCAACTGCCCTAATCTAATTGGTAACATAATAAGGCTGCGTGTACACCGACCTCATGTATGTGTGTATGAAAAACTTGGATATGGCAGATCTCATTGTGTAAACAAGGTTTCATGCTGTTCTGGCATGTCGTTTTGAAATGCGCCAAGTCGACCACATTGTCGCCATCTATTGGGAGCTTTGTCATTGAGATCAAAATTGCTTAAAAGTAGAGAAAAAGAGAAATGGTACATTACGTAACGTAAACGCGTTCGTCTGAACGCGGCCTACCAACGTCGAACATCACAGTACCTATGGCTGAACCTTACCAACAGAATAGGGGCAGTCACGCGAGCCCTTTGGAAACAAACTCATTGATAGCGTTGATAAGGTTAGCAGGCCTTGGGAATGGAATTAATGATACCCACATTACGCTATAATGTACGTTATACCTACGGAATAGAGCGTACGTTTGGTGGAAGCAGTCAGATAGTTACATATAGCTTAGAAAAGCTATACTCAACCTGCAGCCCGCGGTGCTTGTGCTGGTGGTCCTAGTTTAAAAACCATAAATGTACCCTGTGGCTCGAAGCTCCTTAGCTAAAATGTCTGTGCGGCCCTCGTAGAATAAATATTGGATATGGCTGGTTTCGGAACTTGTCAGCGACTAGCGAACGCAAGTTTTTACTCGTTTTTAGTACTCTCATAGTAATTCTTACTCGCTTTTGCGAATTAAGAATTACTATGAGAGTACTCGCTACTCGCCGGCGGTGGGACAAATGCCTTAGAGTGTCCAGACTATATAGACAAGTCTGTGCAGCGCTGCGTGACGCGTTGCACGGATTTTGATGCTACTTCGACACGGCTGAAGTCCGTGCATTTGGAGTTTTTTGATCGCTAATAAGTTTTTTAATCTGGAATCTTAACTTGGTCGTCGCTCGCTGCTTACCCCGCACCATTTGGTTATAAAATATACCGAAAATACGTAATCTCCAGCCCTGATATTTCTACACAAACGCACGGCGTTATTCCTAGGCAACTAAATGCGAGAAGTGCTTTTATTGCCGTCCCTAAAAGGAATCCCAAGCCTGCTCTCACAGCGTATTACAGAATAACAAATATTAAAGCTCTGCCGGTCTGCCTCTAAGATCTGACGGAATATATTGTACTGCGAGTAAGTAACTGCGTATTTGTATTGCAATTATTCACAACTTCTCCAGAAACCTTACATCATCCTTTACTTAGGACTTTTTTGAACACTACGATAGTAGCTAACAAGCATTCGGCCTGCCTGATAGTAAGAAGGAATCGTCGCCAATTGACGCTTGCGACTCAAGAAGAATCACAAGCGCGCTGCCGACCCTTTATTAATTTGTAGATTCACTGTGTTGACAGCTATAGACCAATGTGGGTCCCTCACTCTCAACACAGCGCATCCTCGGGGAGTTCTGGCGACCTTATTTACGATCACAAACACAACACCAAATTCCCACTAAAGAACTAAAACGGATACTACTGAATAAATGCAACTCACTATAGTATACATGCCCTCTTATAGAAACCGAGAAAAATCTCTATAGCGTGATGCAGGTTGTCGCTCGTAGGAATCAGCGCCATGTAGCGTGATATTGATTTCGTTCATCTATAAAGATTATACTAGGATAATGGACCTTTTAGGGGTTAAACTGGAAAGCTAGGAAGATGAATACCATCCGAATGGCGTAAGCGATGGCGGTCGTCTATTTGCCAGAGTGTCGGTCCCAAGTTGAGACGTGTGATAAGTTCGGTTGAAAATACAAATAGCTTAACATTTTAGTATCTTGTCGTAGCAATAATGAGATGATTGATCGCCTAGCCTAGTTGAAAGCGGCCCTCCCCACTTCCGATACCAATTATAACAATTATGTGAGTTATGTAATGAACACATACATTCATTTGTGAGTCTTCGATGTTTTCTAGTATAAAGCTTAGGGGAAGGAAGGATTTTAATTTTTAATGAACATGAAATTTAATGTACTAAGCCTTAACGCTAGACTAAGCTGTAGGTAGTTCAAACAATTAACAACCTATGGTTAAAATAATCCTTTGAAAGCTTATAATATATTCATTACATTTCATAAAACCTAGTCGGTGTAATAAAGTAGTTAATAATTTCTTTTATTCTAATTCTAGTTGCCTCCGTGGGTTTGCTCCCATATAAAATATCGTACGTCTGATCGGGAGGTCCCTTCTACATACTAGTAAAAAAAAAGACCGGGTTGCACTCCGGGAGTGCCAGCAGAAGTGAAAACTTGTCATTGACATTGTAACAGTTTTTCGATCAGGTCACGTGTCCGTCTTACGAATTTTCAATCTATCGAATCTTACGGTCACGTGACATCTTACGGTCACGTGACATCTTACGGTCACGTGACATCTTACGGTCAAGTTACATCTTACGGTCAAACCACATCTTACGGTCACGTGACATCTTACGGTCACGTGACATCTTACGGTCACGTGACATCTTACGGTCACGTGACATCTTACGGTCACGTGACATCTTACGGTCAAGTTACATCTTACGGTCAAACCACATCTTACGGTCACGTGACATCTTACGGTCACGTGACATCTTACGGTCAAGTTATATCTTACGGTCAAACCACATCTTACGGTCACGTCACATCTTACGGTCACGTCACATCTTACGGTCACGTGACCTGTTGCGAGTTTAATATTTTTTCCCCATCACGAAAGTGCACAGCGCCGCTAAAGAAACTTTCTCTTCAAAAATAAATCTATAAAGTAGTGTCAGTGACATAAAACGAGCAAAGTTACAACTTAATAAACATTATCTCTTTAAAACATGACTATTATATTTTATTTATTTATTTATTTATTTATTTATTTTCATTCACACATAAATTTACAGTTTTACACCAAATCACTTATGTGGTACCTATAGTTAGTTTCGCTACAGAATACTTAACAAGAAACAAGACATAACGTAATAACGAATTAAAAAGGAACTAAAATAAACTCATAACAACTTCAACAAGAAATAATGGCACAGTTTAAAACAAGAAATAATGGCACAGTTTAAATCTTAACACTTACACTATCTACTCCTACGATAAGTATGCTAGAACTTTTCTACAAAATACACCTATACTGTCAGCAAATATATCTATGTCATTGGCTTCCTGCATTATACGGTTTAGGGCTGTTCGCGCTTATTCTGTTAACAGTGCCTTTAGAAAACATCATAACTAGCAATTAATATCTGAAATTGCCGTAATACCTTACCACTAACTATTCACGTCCATATTTGAATAGAAAATGACAAATACCCAACATTATCGCTTTGTTCGTTATTTCATTTTGTATCGCTATAATACATACATCGTCGAAGGACTAAATGATTGTATGCTCCGGGTACCCATTATACAGTCTACATACATATATACATACATACATACAGTCCCTTTGTTTCCCATAAACTTATTGTTCCGAATTTTGATAATCAGAAATTGATATCCATATAATTTATAGATATAGACATCAATAGTCATATATTTTCTGTTTTGTATAACGCTTTATATTTCTAACATTAATGACCTATAATAAATAGTAAGTATTATAATCACAAAAGTCAGAAAACTATGTCCATAACGATCAAAGGTCTATCGATAATTATTCATAAATATTCTAAGGCATATCGTTTTAATGCCATAAAGTAACAACGTCTAAGAGACCAAATCTATAACATCCATAGTCATTTAGATAATTAATCAGAAACATTTCTAGACATACATTTGCAAGGGGTACACAGTAGTGCGGTGTCATTATGGCATTTACTTTTGATTTTTTTATTACCGGTCCTGCGCCACCCGCATCCAGCGGACTCCCTCCCGGTTAATAGCACTAAAACAACATTACTCAAGTAATACCCGCATAACACCGTCCGTTAGTATGTGGTATATTGAGTAATTGAATAGAGGGTACATTTTTACGTCCAATACGCGCGTTATGGGCGCCCATACTGGCACTCGGCCTGATTAGCTTTACTTAATGAACCAGTAAAAGTCTCATCACGTGAGACGGCTTGTGTGAAACGTAAAAGAGTAGTTAAGGCCTCTACCCACCGAAGGCGTGTCGTGCGCGGCGCGTGTGCTGCGCGGCACCCGCGCAAGTTGTAAACCATTGAAACTACACTTCAAACACACATCGAACGCGGTTCGAAAGCGGGCCCGCGCGGGCCAGCGGCGCTAAAGTTACAAATTGGCAGCGCGGCCGCGTGACGTGCGCGTCGCGTGTGAAGCGGGGGCCCGCGCGGGTCCGCGCTGTTAAGCGTGATAGAGATAGTGAGATACATATTAAATATGTTGGTAGTGAGAGAGATATGACGCACGGGCCCGCGCTGCTGCTGCGTGAATATACCGATTCAACCGTGCCCGACGCGCGCCGCGCACGACACGCGTTCGGTGGGTGGAGGCCTTAACTACTCTTTTTCTGATTACTCCTTTAATGATTAGAGTCGCCATTTTGAAACAAAAGAGATGAGCTAGAAAATTATGAGATTAATAGGTTCTGCCCGCGACTCTGCCTGCGTGGAACTCTTTTATACCGTAGGTCCATACATATATTCATCCCCCATTTGACCGACAGACAGACAGACGGATAGATAGACAGACCGACCGACACACTTTTGCATTTATGATATTAAGTATGGATTTAATGTCTGCCTGAAACGTGAGAGCAAGAGTGTTCATTCACTCTCGGCTATTACTTAAACTGTTATTACTGTCTTTGTAGAGGGTTGGTCAACACTTTGGGTATCAGAAGCCCCTCCGCTAAGAATTATTTACGATTAGCTCACAGGTTAAGGTTATAATAAAACCCTTAGCAGGCACCAAATAGTTAGTTGCGAGCCTGGTGACAGACGGACGGACGGACAGCGGAGTAATAATTAGTAATTGGGTCCCGATTTCACTCTTTGGGCACGGAACCCTAAAAAGTAATATTGTTACTGATTGTACAAAGTCATGACATTCATCCCGAGGAGGAAGTAAAGCCTTATCAAGCGTCAATATTTGTAATTTCATTTAGGTGATTGAACCTTTGAAGTTAAGCTTCGGAGAATCGAATTCCCTCAAATTAGAGAAATTACCACGAGACATGTTTTCATAAATATTACTCTAGATTGTAGCTATCTAACGAAGTTATTGAACTTAAATCTTTAATTGAGCGACTTTTTATTACAATGTACTTATATAGTGCACAAAAGATTCTTAAAGAACCAACAATCAAAATATATAAAAATAAAAACATTTCAAAGCACTTTTTTTGTTGTAAAGCATTTATTTCAGTGCTAAATTCCGTAATCTTGACTTTTTAATGCACAACTTGAGTTAAAATGCCGTATTATAAAAAATCACTTTCACATTTGTGTTTGTAAGGGACAAAATATCAAATTCACTGCCAGGACGCCTAGGTGCTTTTCACTCTTTAGCGGGAAAACCACGGGATTGGCTAATAGCGTAGCGATTCTTGGTAGTGAATATGAATGGAATGTGAATTAAGTTAAAGGTTCTCAACCTCTAAAGTGTTATTGAAAATTACAATATTTATTTACGATACAAGTGCTGAAAATAGGAAATTCGCAACGAGTGGTGATTAATTAAAACACGACCGAAGGGAGGAAATAATATTTACAGTACATATGGTGCTACTTTCCCGCACTAGTGCGGAAAAGTGCACTTTTCGTGCATATGTCGAAACTTTAAAGAGCCATATGTACAGTAAAACGTTGTACGATACACGTGCAAATAGGTAATTTGCGACTCGTGTAGATTTAAAACACTCCCTTCGGTCGTGTTTTAATTTATCACCACTCGTTACGAATTTCCTATTTTCGGCACTTGTATCGTAAATAACTATTTCTATTTGCGTAATGCGTAAGACTATAGCGAAGTGTGCGTGAGCGAGACGGCAAGATAATCAAATTGAAATTGAAGCTCTTGGTCCAATCTGGTACTCAGTTACATTTCAAATCTTCTATTATCATGTTTTAATAGAACTCGGTACACGCAGTCGGTTAGCGAAGTAAAATGAACTTAATTACGTAACCGTTACGCTTCATTTCGCAAGATTAGTTTTTAATCAAATGCGGGAGACTGCTAGGGTACTAAAATGCTATGGTGCTACGCCGTAGCGCTACGGGTAGGGAACGGTGTGCTACGAACGAGCACATGTCTATCATGAGACGACCGCGACATACCCTCGATTTTTCTCGCACAAACAGCCGAACAGCTCATACATATTGACGTATATGCTGTTTCGGGTGTTTGGCTAGTCCCATACAAACATTTGTCACAAAACTGCTCCGAATGGCACCATGTTTTTTTTTGTCAAGTAGCCAATTGTCTATTTTGCCATTCGAAAGGCGAATACAAATATGGTGATAAGTAAGGAATATATACAGTTAATTTTGATATTTTACGCGGCACGTGTTCACCTTTATGTTAAAAACGTCTTTCAAGGCAATGATAATGATCATCGATTACCCATAATCGTTATACAACAGGAGGACTGGTGTCGGATCAATACAAAGGCGATTACCGGCGTTATTATTACTCATACACGTATGTACACACTAATGTACATATCTGTATAAGTATACACTTTACTGAGGCCCTTTTATATTACAACCTTTACTTGTTGAGATTCAAATATCGTAGTAATATTATAAATGCGAATGTTTGGATGTTACTCAATCACGCTTATAATAATAATACAATATTTAGGAGCACAAGACTACATAGCTGAAGATGGGAAAAAAATACAACTAAGTTAGTCGCTACACAAAGTAGCTAAATTAAATAAAATGCAAATTGAAATACAGTTTTTTTCAGTCGGGAGAGTTTTAGGCTACCCCTTAAATAAGTCCATTAATGCTTAAAGATTGGGCTGTCAAGTCTATTGGCAAACACACTTAGAATACAATGCCTCTGCTGGGCAAGCCCATTAGCATTCTAAATGTGTTGTTAAACAGATTCATTTAAAAAAAACTGTTACCCATTTTAAATTGTACTGAATGTTTGATAATTTCAATTTGCATTTGTGTGTTTTGTATCTTCTTGTGTGGCTCTGTGACGCTTGAAATAAATGTTTTTTTAACCGATTTGGATGAAAGTTGCTTATAACGTGGATTAACATAAAGGATACTTTTTTGTCGACGTAGACGAAGTCGCAGGCAGAAGCTAGTCATTTATAAATGAGACTAGAGGACCCTCTATATTCAGCCTTCTCTACATGTATTTCAAATTTCCAGTAAATAACAAAACATGAACAAACCCTACAATTGCGGCGTCGGCCATGACACCGGAAGCGATCCCGCGGCGGACGCGCTGCCGGAAACGGAAATAGAGACAACACCTTCGCGTCGCGGACGTCGAGTAACGTACATTGGAATACATATATATATATATACTAATAATAACGAGGCAATGTCTGTGAGATTGTAGCATAAAATTTGAAATATGTTTTGCGTAATCTACGGAACCTCTAGACGGTTTTCAAAAAATCTTATCTGTGTGTAATGGACTTTCTGGATAGTTATAGGCTATATTTTATCCCGCGGGTTTGCCTGTGTTCTTAGCAAAACGCGGGCAAAGCCACGAGGGCAGCGGGGTGCTAATCCTGAGAACCGAGGACAGTTTGACCCGAAATTAAAATATGACGGCTTGTAACGCGCACTGAGCTGAAAATTTCAGAACCAAATCTCCAGCCATTGACCTCCATAAGGCTAAAATTAAATACATGTTGTCTAGCCCGCCAGCCTAGCCAGCCCAATGATATAAAGACTACCTGTTAACCAACTAGGAACGTGGTAGTGGGCAATATTATAAATATAATATTCCTCCAACATAATGATGCATTATCATGTGCTTACAACGTATAATATTCCCCTCCTAACTTTCCCACTCTAATAATAATGTCCACTATCAGTTATGTTTTATTACCTAACTCAGGCAGATACCCATATAAATTAAGTCGAGCGTTTCCGCGAACTTTAGCGAACTTAAATTACAAGAGCCTAGCAAATTATTATGAAACCATATTAAATAACTGCGAAACGCCCACCAAGAAGATAAAGCCTCCAAAGCGACTATTAAGTTCACAAAGGCATCGACTGATGCATGCTTTCTGTGAAAAACAAAAGAATGACAATCGAACCCGCACAGAACCAATCTAGACTTTATCTTCTACACGAAACGGTGCAATTTCAGAGAAACGTCTCAGACGACTTGTTGCATTTTGGAATCAATACATTATAGTACTTTGTCATACCAAGTTTGTTGACAGATTCGTTCGCTAGCATGCATTATGTTAAAACGACAAAGGCGCAGCAAGCTTGACGTATTCCTCTGGATTTAATCGATACATTCAGTGGTTCGGAAAGGTGAATTATCATATTCATGTATCGGTGTTTCTATTGTATCGTGGAGCCTGTTTTAACAAGGTTTGAATGATTTGACTTTTAATACATTTGTAAAAATGTGAACGTGTGTAAGAATTTCACAAGTTTTTGACTATATCTTGAATAATTTGGGTCAAGGATCAAAAGCCACGACCTATTACAGATTTAGATCTAAATCTATTATAAGTTGGGGAAGTTATAACTTTCCAGTGCGCAATTGGAGTGAAATTTGGCATACGCATAGAAGTCTGAACACAATGCAACATTCTTGAACTGGAGTAATGACGAAGCAGTGCATTCAGTGCGTCGGATATTTATTTCACATAGGAATACTCCGACCCGGTTGCTAAATAAAAGATTGAATCACGTTAAACTTAGGCGCTAGAACTTTGTCAGCTATTTGATAAGCTCTATGACCACATTAAATATACTTATAAATAAATATAAGGAGACAATCTTACAAAAATCGACCTAGTCCCATAGTAAGCTCAATAAGGCTTGTGCTATAGGTACTAGATATATCATAGATATAAATACTTAAATACATAGAAAACAACCATGACTCAGAAACAAATGTTCATGCTCATCACACAAATATTTGCCCTTACCGGGATTCGAACCCAGGACCTCCAGCTTCGTAGGCAGCGTCACTACCCACTAGGCTAACCGGTCGTCAAACCACATTAGATGACAGCTATAACCTGCTATGTAACCCTAGGCCTTAACAGCCTAATAAAAGTGTCACGAAGTGGGCTAGTTATTTAAATTGTACTAGAACTGCAATTAATAATTATGCAACCTCTGTGTCTATCCGTGTGTGATAGGCAGTTTTTATACGCCACGCTTCAAAAGCATGTATTTATAAGAAATTCCCATTCATGTATCACAACGATGTTGATAATAAGAACATTTCGTCCTACCAAAAAACCTTGTTGCTTCAATTTCCCACACAAAATCTCTCTACAAAACTGTCACTATATTCAAGCCGTTTCAATAAAAAATCCTACCTTATCGAATCAACGTCCTATATGTAAAAGTCCAGTCAAAAATACGTAAAAACTAAGCTAAATGTGAACACAGAGGGCGCGCCCGCGCTGGGCACGTCCGTTCGCGGGGAAGCCTGGCGGCTACTGAAGAGCCGACTGGGAAAACGGGAGGCGAGGGGGAGGGGGGGTTTGAATACGAACTAATTGACAAACAAAACTATTTGTATCACATTTCTTTGCGAATGAGCCATTCATGGGATAAGTAGAAGGTTGTATTTGCTATTCATGTGAGTGAAATTGCTCTTGTATTTCTCATTTCAATCGGACATGTAGCTTCAGTACACGAAACATATATAGGGTAAAAAGCAACATAGAAGGCCATTCTGAGACACTGTATCGCATTTCAATTTGATTTCAATGTGTTTCACGCGCTAGTTCTGGCATGTAAGCTCGGCGTGTAAATGCATGTCTGACTAAGAATATGACTAGTAGATGTGCTGTGTGTTGCCAATGTGCCTTCATGAAACAAAACACTTAAGACATTCACAGGTTCTGCCAGGAGACAGAGGAAACAGCAATGCATATCCTATGCTCCTGCGGAACACTCATGCACAAAAGAAGTATCTACCTAGGGCGACACATCGTGCACCCAGAAGAGGTACAACATATCACCGCCCAAAGAATCTGGAATTTCCTAGAGGCAACGGGTCTTAACGGTGAAATCTAATAATAAAGGGGCTGCCACAATAGATCACCTGCTGGTCGAAGCGGCAAACAAAGGCCCATAAACCAACAATAAAAAATAAATAACACATTCACTGCTAATAATTTCTACGCGCCACGCTCGTAGATCCCGTGGTGTTCCTCGTATGTAGCGGAAAGCGACTAAGGCATAGGCGCCCACTAAGTAGTCGGGTTCCTGGCAGTGAAAGCGTTAACCATTCAGAGTCAATCACAAAACGTATTCGTCAGAGCGCTACAGTCGCTTTTCGCTACATATGGACTTTGACACATCTACTGCCAGGAACTCGCCTAGCGGGGGCTCTGTCCGTAGGTGATTTAATCGTGTTAGCGGGATAACCACGGCATCGGTTACGACTGTGCAGCGCGCTACGGATTTGTTGGTAGCGAATGTGTTAACACTTTCACCTAGCGGGCGCCTACGCCGAAGTCGCTTTCCGCTACATATACTAGCGTAGCGCGTATTCTTGGCAGTGAATGTGTTAAGCTGCTACGGAGAACAGCGTAGTGCTACGAGCGTAGCGTGGCGGTGCATGATATGTGACGCGTCTTGGTTCATGCACTCTTGCGTTATTGCATATTTAGTGTGTGTGTGGGCACGACCACCTGACAATAAGAGTCTGGGATAAAATTAAAACTAATAATAAATAAATAAAATAAATATATAAATATTAGGAGACAATCTCACACAAATCGACCTAGTCCCTAACTAAGCAAAGCTTGTACTATGGGTACTAGACGACGATAAACATACTTATATAGATAAATAAATATTTAAATACATAGAAAACATCCATGACTTAGGAACAAATATTCGTGCTCATCACACAAATAAATGCCCTTACCGGGATTCGAACCCAGGACCTCTTGCTTGGTAGGCAGGGTCACTGCCAACTAGGCTAAAGCGGTCGCCAATAATAATGTAATAACAACAATGTTGTATCAATTTGTAACAATAATGTTGTAATATGGAGGCCCCTACAGTTACATAGAAAGCGAAGTAATTTAAAATTTCAAGGTACTCACTAGACATTTCCTGAGGGTAAATTGAAATAAACTGGTAACATTTAGTGTTCAGGACAACCATTTAAATGTAATGTAAGTTGCGGATTCCAAACATTTCACTCTGAGGGCGGGATCTAAGGATATTTATAATTCAATTGAATCTCGAAATACCTTAATAGTACGTGTCCTAATCTATAAAAATATAAAAAGGAAGAATCTGTGAGATTGTAGCTTCATAAATTTCTATGAAATAATAATCTCTGGTAATCTCCGGGAACGGGGTATTATCCGATTTATTTATTTTTCACCTGTTATAGAATGGGCTTTCTGGAGGGAAACAGGCTACATTATATCCCCTGTTGCCCTCTGGGTTCTCCGTAATAATAATTCAATTATTATGTTCAATTCACGGGCGAAGCCGCGAGGGCAGCTAGTAGATAAAATCAAAACACTCGAATCAATATTTAAACATGTATACAATTACCGCCGCATGCGAGGTAACGTAAACAGGCGGGCAGTAACATAATAAACGTGAAAGTTGAAAGTATGTTGTTCCTCTTTCCAGTAATGTAAGAGGCCCGTGGAAAAATGAATGTGTTCACGGCGGCCTCTCCGACCGCGGGGCCCCTCGGTGCGGGGGCTCGTGGCATTTTGCTCTCTGCCATCCTATAGTTAGGCTACTGGGATTTGCTATAATTTAGACCAGTTTGAAATCGCGGGCAGCAGCTGGTGGTTTTTAAAAGATGAGTTACCTAGTTATAATTTAGTGATATCTGTAAATGTATATGCTTGGTCTTGTTTTTGCAGGTTTTTTCGCACGAGCATCAAACAGGGAAGGCGAAGAAAATTTTCTCCCTAAGAGTATCGCCATGAGATCCTGTGTTATGCTTTACGCCCTCAACCTCATTCGCCTCACTCCGCCAGTCACGCCCAACGAAACTAGACCTCTACGTACGCTTAGTTACTTAGAATCGCGGCATCCATACTAATATCATAAATGGGAAAGTGTATGTATGTGTTTGTTAGTTTGTTTGTCCGTCTTTCACGGCAAAACGGAGCGACGAATTGACGTGATTTTTTAAGTGGAGATAGTTGAAGGGATCGAGAGTGACATGATAGTTTTTATCCCCGAAATCATCCCCTAAGGGGGTGAAATGGAGGGGTAAAAGTTTGTATGGAGCTGCGATATAAACGAGTTCCACGCGGACAGAGTCGCGGGCAGAAGCTAGTTATCATCAATATACATTTGTAGGTGAGCGTTGATGTGAGCTGAAAACAAGTTACCTACCGAATAGTGGGGCTGGAGTCCACCGCCGCCGTGGCGTTTTTAGTAAGTAGATAGAAACCACATAACCATTAATTCCCAGAAGAACACCTGGTTCGCAGGTTTATTCAACGAGGTAAGGTTAGGTAGGTAGTCGAGCACCTAACAAAAAGGTATTTTGCAAAATGTTCTTCCTAAAAAGCAACATAACTCACGTGCAGACAGACAGGTCACGATCAACAATAATATATCCTGTCTACCGTCTGCGGATCCCTGTAGACCGATTTTCTGAATTCTTTAGGGTACAAGTAAATACGTATTCTTCTGTGTATCAAACAAAACAGTAGGTAAGGCCGTAAAATCGAAGTTTTTGTATGCTAAGATTTGGGTACAATTTTAAGGAGAGGAGAGACTCACGACGAACGAAGGCTTTTTTCACATTTCTTACCTGAAACAAACAATAATGATTTAATAATAATGCTATCAATAAGATTGTTTCTCACATTCTGACTATCTTATTTGAATACAACTGAGGCTAGGCAAAGGTTTTTTTGAGGCGTACAACAATGACAATTAACATATTCATTAAAACTTCCATTACATTATTTCTACTTAAACGATAAATCGGAGAGGTAAATGAATACGCGATTAAGTCCCGTTTAGTAAAAATAATGAATGATACAATTAATGTGGAAATTACCGATGTAAATTTTAAATGCGAGCTATACCTAGTTTACTACGTCATCCTTCGGCAATTTGCAATATCGTTGCAATTGCAACTGTAACTTTTAAAAATTTTAGGCATGTTTCCTTGAATTGATTTGACTCATAGTCCAGGCAATGAAATTACAACTTATAAATATGGAAAAAATGACCATTTTGGAAATAATTAATAATACGATTGGCTTATTTTTTCTGTGTCACGGATTTATTATCAATTAAATAGTCACCCAGCGACAGAATTCGACAAAATTTCTGACATCAAAAAAATTATAAATTAACTAGCTACAGAAAAGTCAGAAAAAATATTAATAAATATTTTAGTCTTTATTTTGGTTCATTTACATTTGCTCTATAATATTCAAGATAAATCATACAAAAAGACAGCGCATGCTTCATTTAAATCGACTTAATTACTTCCAGGTGGAAAGTTTGCCGGACTCTTGAATAAAGCATCTTAGAATAACATTTTAAAATGAAATCAACAAAAAAATCGCTATTGTAAATTATTTTTTTTCAAAACCGTATTTTGCCTGGAGTATCAAGCGTGCATGGCAACGACTTAAAACATTCAGTGCCGTGAACCCGACTACCGGGGTACCTACGAGTTAGTCGTAGGCGCTTTCCGCTACACAAGAGGAAAACTATGGCATCAAGCGTAACGCGTAGCGTGATAGTGTCAAGCTTAGACTTGATTTACTAAATTGAAACACGGGTACTAGACAAATACAAGCTACGTAGCTACGCAGAAGGCTGGTCCAATTTTTCCCCGTGTTGCGAATTAAATCTTACTAATCCGTCACCATGGCAATTTTTATCGTCCACTACTTCTGATTTCCACGTTTTCTTGTTTTTAACCGACTTCAAAAGGGGGCAATTCTCAATTCGGTTGTATATAATATAGATATAATAGTGTGTCTCAGAACTCCGTCATTTATGATCCGATTCGTACAACTCATTTTTTATTTGAAAGTATATGCTTCCAGGTTGGTCCTATTGTTCTCAAAACTCCAGTTGGATGATGGGAATCATGAGGAATTGACGGAACTCCTGAAATATATTAGGCACGCGTGTAGTATTTCGGTATTTTCTGTTATAACTCGGAAATGTACACCCGGAAATAATAAATTTGGTGAAGTGGAACGCATGATGAAGACCACAGATTACTTATGAAACTCCTCGATGATGTACTTAAAACTATAAAAGTACGTCACAGATTCTGATGTGATTCCTTTGAAATAGCAACTAATGAAGTGCCAAAGGTGATTCTGAGATTCTTGAGGTATCGACGGAACGGTTTGGTATTTTACTGTAATTTGCTCTCGTAAAGAAATTCATGTGGTATAATGGAAAGGAAATGTGGAAATGTTCATGTGGCTTGGCGGAGTACTAACCTGAAGTAGGTTTTTGTTTTTAAAGTAAATTATGTCTTTGCCGTTTGTCTCTTAGTAAGTAACAAGTTGTAACATGTGCCTGCGTTTTCTTGTAGCCGTGTAACGGTTTTAATTTTAATGATACCGCTAATCGTTCTGTAGGCACGATGTGTTGAGTTACTGGAGGTGAGGAAGGTCGTCAGCGCTGCTGATCATGTGCTATGTTGAGGGTGAGGGATTTGCATTTATTTCTAGTTAGTGATAACGAATCCTTGCAAAAGATACTTAGGCGATGCGTTCGGGGCGCCTCTGGAGTAAGTGTCCACAAGCTACGGTGTCTTCTTACCGTGAGACAGGCTTGTTTGCCTCCGTTAAGGTAGTAAAAAAAGAAAAACTTCATTTCAGCTGCAACATATGCCTCAAAACACCCAATAAAAACTGGGCACTGTGAAAACGGTTCAACATATTTAGGTACTTTAGTGGTCGATCCTTTATATAACGAAAGCTTGCCGAAAAGCCAAGAAATCTTTTCAACGCGTGGGTTCCTAATCCGTCTCCATGACAACTTTAATCCTATCACCTAGAGGTGGATTTGTCGCGACATTCTGCATTTAAATATGATATCAATTTGTATTAACGGCACGGGACTAATCAAGCTCAGCTAGTGGCTTGTAGCTCTAGGTTATTAAATTTGAGATTATTTAAGGAGGCCGAATGGCATCCAAGTAGTCTATTCAAAAAGCAACTCTATCGTCAAAGGTGGAAGATTCAAATTCCAAAGTCGGCCAAGTGAAATAATCTCAATCATAGCTTTTCGTTCTAACAAAACAACGTGAGCAAAACGGGTACAATCCCAAAAAAAAATCTAGTTTTCTCTCTAGGTTGGAAGGTCAGATGGCAGTCTCTTGCGTTAAACTAGTGCCTACGCCAAAGCGGACCCCGGGCTCCTTTAGGGTACAACCGGGCATACGCTAGGAGAATGATCAGATCGTGCCAGAGCGAGTACACACATTAATGCCATAATGAAATGCAAAATGTCAAGTCAAACTGACCTCAAGGCCACCAATACAGTTCTGCCTAAACGGGTATGGCTGTGCCGCACGTGCGGAAAGATATGTGCTATTTCGGTAACAAAGGGCCATGTGTTTGCACGCGATTTTACTGCTTATTCGTAGCCACTTACAACCTAAAATGGCGTTACCTGAAACTTTATTGTGCAACTTGCAAAAACTGCAAAAACTATTAATTAAGTATACAAGTCCACCTACTAACAGCATTTTTAACAAAAAAATGCTAGGAAAAAAATTAAGAACAATTATTTTTTTATTAAAATTTATAAAAACTTTAAAAAAATTATTGTCACAAGATCTAAGGAATCACTTTTGATTCGTATCCCTATCATTCTTATTTTGACCAAGCACAATAACAAGAATAAGTTACTATTTTTTTTATAAAAGTTTATTATTTTTATTGTCAACTGTTCAATTCATTAAAATTAAGCATATATTTGTTGCGAAAATTACCTAGTTCACATTTAAGTAACGCGTTTACGCATATTATTTTGGAATTGAAAACAGACAGTTGATTTTCATATTCAAACCCCACCCCCTGAAATGTAAAAAAAATTGTGTCATTCTATGCATATCTGTGTTGTTTAATTTTCTTGAAACCGCTCCGGTATTAAAACATAGCTACGCCCGTGGAGGGACCGACATTGTCAAAAAAAATACTGTCCAATTAAAAAAAGGTCGGTAATGACCATGTGTGTGTAGATCCCGTCCTGTTGTATACAATCATGCGCAATATATTGGATGCCCCTCACTATTACATGAAATCAATATTAGTCCCTCCTAGGAATCGGCGCCTTTGTCAGAAAAAGAAATTGTTTTGATGCCTAAAGGTCTCCACCCACCGAACGCGTGTCGTGCGCGGCGCGTGTGCTGCGCGGCGCCCGCGCAAGTTGTAAAGCATTCAAACTACACTTCAAACACACATCGAACGCGGGCCCGCGCGGACCCGCGGCGCTAAAGTTACGACTCGGCAGCGCGGCCGCGTGTCGTGCGCGTCGCGTGTGAAGCGCGGGGCCGCGCTGCTAAGCGCGATAGAGATAGTGAGATACATATTAAATGTGTTGGTAGTGACTGAGATATGACGCGCGGGCCCGCGCCGCTGCCGCGCTGCTACCGCGCGGGCCCGCGCGTCTTATCTCTCTCTCTCACACTCAGCAGCGCGGGCCCGCGTTGCTAAAGCATCGAGAACGCGGCGGCCCCGCGTTGCACACGCGTGGCTAACGCGGCGGGCCCGCGCGGGCCAGCGCTGCACACGCGTTGCTGACCGCGCGTTCAACCGGGCCCGACACGCGCCGCGCACGACACGCGTTCGGTGGGTGGAGGCCTTAAAAGTAGGACGTGTTATGCTTAAAAACGTCGTACACATACGTTTTCAAGCACGGCCTTCCAAGTTTTTTAATGAATATGACTATCTTGAAAATATAGATTTGTTTAACTGCTCAATTATCGCACTATAATCCGCTCTTCTGTAATTTTCTCTCATTGTCATATCATAATATGTTTTTAGGCTTTCACAATTAATAATATTGTATATATATAATAAACTTGTAGATGCATCACTAAAATCTATTATAAATTAAATTTAGTACAGACTGTAAAACTGTAAAATTGAGGAAACTCCAGGTCTTATTTGTCCTGCCTCCCCGGATAGGACGAAATTAAATGCGTAAACGTATTCTAATCGTACATATTACGTGGTAACGGTTTCCGCCATAAGACAGGCCGAGTGCCATCATCGTGGTAAAAGAAAAAGTTGTATGGTTTGATGCATAGATAATAAGAAGCCTGGCGCAAGTCGACACTTACAGCGATTAGCGAACGAACAATAACGATATTTCGCGAAGTAAGTTGTGTCGGGCGCGACCGTAAAGTGCAGCCGTCTGAAATGCGCTCCGCAGTTACGAAGTAACGAGTCTGGTTGGGTGCGGCACCAGTGATAGGGGGCAGATGGATTACAGTATATTAGACAGAGTTGTGTATTGCTGTTGCCATTTTTACGAGGAATAACAATTCAATTCACGGTCGTGTACAGTTAATTAATAATAGTTACTAACCAAATTTTTAGAATTTTATGCACCCCAAGGTAAGCCTAAGTGATTACAGCTAATTTGTAATCGTAACTGCTGTAATCACCAGATAGAAAGACTTCCTTTTATTCGCTTCTTAGGAGTAACTGTAGATTGCCACAATAATTGGAAAAAACACACAGATAATCTCATTGAATAAGCTTAGCAGGTTTGTTTTTGCTCTCAGACGGTTTAAAGCAATCACATGTCGAAAAACAGCCCTTCTGGCATTCCATGGCTATGTGATGTCGAATCTTAAATAGGGTATAATTTTATGGGGCAACAGCACAAACGTCCCCAAAGTATTTCGACTTCAAAAAAAAATGTCTACGTGCACTCTATGGCGCTAAACAAACAGACTCATGTCGACCGATTTTTAAAGAATTAAAAATATTAACACTACATTCTCTGTTCATTTACAAAGCGAGTCTATTTGTAAAAATCAATTTAAATTCATTTTCTAGTGTGGCGTCCACCTCAAAGTACAATACTCGACATGGGTCAAACTTAAATTATCCGAGAACAAGATATAGAAGATAAGAGAATAAAAACATTGTATTCATGTGCACCAAAATTTGTAACTACCTACCTAAAGAGCTGAAGGAACTAGACTTGCCACAGTTTAAAAGTAAATTACATGCCTGGTGTCTTGACAAAATGTATTATGGCAATTCGGAGCACTTTGTAACACCCGTGAAATATAATAATGTTTAATCGTAAGTAGGTAATTCGCTATAAGATACAATAGATTTGTATGTCTGTGCCTCAGGCTGAAAATGGAGACGCCAAACTACGTAGTAAGATCTTTTATGTACACCCATTTTCTACAAATAAAATATTCTTGTTCTTATTCTTAAACCGTTCAATATTTTAATGAAATTAAGTCGGTAACAGTGTGTGTGAAAAAGTGCTTTTATGCTTGAAATTACCGGCTCCTTGACAGCATCAATTTTTAGTTCATATTGATATCCAATTTGATTTCAAACAAAGCCGAACAAATATTCGGTTAAATAATAATTCGTTATTAATTTTATAATTGTATGTATGACTGTATTCGCCTTTAAGCTATTTGTATCTATGGGCCTTAGATAAATGTTTTATTATTATTATTTGTGTATTGTCTCCTTATTATTAATATGTATCTCCGATTGAAATTCAAGGTGCGAACCCCGGTCATTTGGAAGGCCTGCGTGGGGATATAGATCCAACGCGTAGAGGCCCTTTAGAGACGAAGTTTAAGTTTATTATTATTAATATTAATAAAACGCCACCGCCTATCCTCCCGCTCACCAGCCCGCTACAACCGCGCCATCCCCCGTCGCGGGCGCAATGCCAGCAGGCCGTGCACCGCCAGTGCCAAGTCCCAGCTTCGATCCCGGCTGATGCACGGGATAATTGGAACTAGTCCGCCTCTACAATTTGCTGAACCGTAAGCTTGCTTGCGTTGTGCTTTAAGAGATGCTTATCACGTTAATGTGATGTTATTTGAATGAATGGTATTGGGCATGGGCTATAATTCATCGCGGCGTTGCCGTGTTCTTTGTAATCGAAGCGGTAACTGTAGTTGAATAGATGCTTACAAAGCAACCTGTTTATTAATAACAAGAATCTGTAAAGATCTCTCTGTCTCACTCTTTGGGGGAGACCTATGCCAAGATAAGGAATCCTGACATAAGGAAGTAGAAGGCTCTCTTTAATTACTTCGAAAAATATTAAACAGCTCTCATCCTATTTCCTCCCTGACATCAAATGTACCTACAGTCGAGTTCTCCAATATATACACAGACAACCTTCCAAAAATATCTAAACAGAGACTTTACTGTTAGCACTGACATAAAACACATTGTAGATATTTTTTGAAAGGTTGTCTGCATAGATATTGGAGAACTCTACTGTAATAGCACACTGCAGTAATGCTTACCTATTTGAAGATATAAATAAGTTACTGTCAAAAAAAAATTGCAAGCTTTTATTGCCAACTGTACTTTTCTGTATACCGTCATCAACTATTAATTGATAAGATTCTAACGAGCTTAAACTCAACGGGGTTACGTCGGTTGAATACTGAATTCCCACGGCTACCTTCTGTCTCCACCATCAGATCACCTCGATGTTACCGTAATATTTAATCGTCATACAAACTATACTTATAACCAAAATTTCAGCTTGAGGTTATCTGGTTCAAAATTCAGTTCCAATATTTGTCCCACATTAACGTCGTTAACAAACTAACAGATTAAGTTAAATAAAAGCTTGTAATAATGTCGTTACAGAGCGAAATATCCTATTCTCAATATTACACACTTTTCCTTCATGTCACACAGCCATGGCATAGCCACTATAGCCAGCCTCTCTATTCTGTGACTTAAGGCCTCCACCCACCGGACGCGTCTCGTGCGCGGCGCGTGTGCTGCGCGGCACACGCGCAAGTTGTAAAGCATTGAAACTACACTTCAAACACACATCGAACACGATTCGAACCCGCGCGGGCGCGGGCCCGCGGCGCTAAAGTTACAACTCGCCAGCGCGGCCGCGTGTCGTGCGCGTTGCGTGAGCTGCGCAGACGCGCGGCACACGCGTTGGTAACGCGTCGCAGCCGCGTACCCCCGCGCCGCTATACGCCGCCCGCTTGCGGTGTGAATATACCGATTCAACCGCGCCCGACGTGCGCCGCGCACGTCACGCGTCGCGCACGACACGCGTCCGGTGGGTGGAGGCCTTTATTTTAAGCTCACCTCAACGCTCACCCACAAATATCTCTTGACACCGCGATTCGTATAAACTGAGCGTAGGTAGGGTTTCAAGTTTCGTTAGCCGTGACATGTGAAGTGAGAGTGAGAGGCATGATCGCGTAAAGAAAAACATCCCTGTATATTAACACCGCCTGTGTAATACTAATACTATCCTGCGTCCTACGTCTAACGTGAGGCCGAAACTTGCAGTAACCGCCCACGTCTGGAAACGTAACTTAGTTTAGTTCTCTCAACTAGAGATAACGGTACAGCTGGGACTGACAATCTTCCCCTATTTAACTTATATACGCTACTGTGTCTGGCCGTAAATTAACTAAAGTACAAGAGATTAAGTTGTTTGGAATAAGCAATCTAGCGACTAATTTATTTCAGGTATTAAAAAGATCACAAAAAAAGCATTTTGTTTTTGTTTAGCCGCCTTCCCTGTCCGCTCACACCTCCCGCGCAGCATTCACTAGAGCATTCCAGGCCTTTAAATACCGCTATTTTCGCATAGCGCTATCGTTTATAGTGTTATTTTCCAAAAAAGCGGAATCCATTATAACGTTATAAATCTAAACTAATAGTATATACATAACGATCTATATAGCGTGAAAGGGTAAGAGACAGGCAGACTGACAGAGTATCTTTCGCAGTTATCCATACGAATATTATAAAAGAGTGTTAACTCTTCACGTTTAAACCGCTGAATCGATGTTGATGACATTTGGTACGGAGGTTTCAGTCCAGAGGAAGGACATAGTGTTTATCCCGGAAATCATCATCTAAGGGGGTGAAATGGGTGGTGAAAGTGTGTATGGACCTCGTATGCGGATGGAATCGCAGGCAGAAGCTAGTGATATTATAGTACAAAGTAGCCATTACAGGCTAAACCTTCATTCCACGGCAGTAATAAACTAAAAGGCCATTTTACATTTCAGAGCACATTTGTTGGAGGCGCGGGCCGGCCGCCAAATCAAATTACTGGCGCCGCTAACTCTGTTATGGAAAACTACGTATTACACTTCAATTTGTATTGTCTGTTCAGTTTTAAGATAATGTTACTGTGTTTTGACGCAAAATCGTACTTTTATACTAGCGATGGAATAGAATTAGCATGAGAAATGATATTAATTTTTAAATGAAAGGAAAAATTGAAAAATTTAATGCTCCGAGCCGGATTCGAACCGGCGACCACAGGCATTCATGGCCCGTCGCTACTACCAACTGAGCTATCGGAACAATCTGGTTCGGGCACCAAATCCTTCAATCAGTTCCTTCATATAACGCCTTAGGGAGGCGTATGTAGCGACATCTACCAGAAGACTTAGGCTTCTTTACGGCACCAACGTCTCAAATTATGTTGAGAAATCGTCAGTAACGATGCGCCACCCCATACTAAATTAATATTTGTTTTTAAGCAGTAACGCTGCTAAAGAAAATTATAAATTTTTAAATGAAAGGAAAAATTGAAAAATTTTTTAATGCTCCGAGCCGGATTCGAACCGGCGACCACAGGCATTCATGGCCCGTCGCTACTACCAACTGAGCTATCGGAACAATCTGGTTCGGGCACCAAATCCTTCAATCAGTTCCTTCATATAACGCCTTAGGGAGGCGTATGTAGCGACATCTACCAGAAGACTTAGGCTTCTTTACGGCACCAACGTCTCAAATTATGTTGAGAAATCGTCAGTAACGATGCGCCACCCCATACTAAATTAATATTTGTTTTTAAGCAGTAACGCTGCTAAAGAAAATTATAAATTTTTAAATGAAAGGAAAAATTGAAAAATTTAATGCTCCGAGCCGGATTCGAACCGGCGACCACAGGCATTCATGGCCCGTCGCTACTACCAACTGAGCTATCGGAACAATCTGGTTCGGGCACCAAATCCTTCAATCAGTTCCTTCATATAACGCCTTAGGGAGGCGTATGTAGCGACATCTACCAGAAGACTTAGGCTTCTTTACGGCACCAACGTCTCAAATTATGTTGAGAAATCGTCAGTAACGATGCGCCACCCCATACTAAATTAATATTTGTTTTTAAGCAGTAACGCTGCTAAAGAAAATTATAAATTTTTAAATGAAAGGAAAAATTGAAAAATTTTTTAATGCTCCGAGCCGGATTCGAACCGGTGAATTTTTCCTTAAAAAATATTGTGTCCTTTTCATAAGTTTTATAATGGTCTGTTACAATCAACAATCTGAGAATGTGTGGAAAATAGGGACAAGTACCAACGATTTTGCTAAGAAAAGAAAATAATGCAAAGCAAATAGATACGCTTTTTTGACAGCGAACGAGTACTATTAGAAAATCACATAAATCGTTTATAAATCATACACAGTTCATATTTTTATTAGTTCTCTGAATCAATTTAAGACGTCTCTTTTCAGCTAAAAGCCTTTAGAAATCGCTGTTACGTCGAGTACCTACACATTTACGGGTATACTACACTAAAGCGATAACTTCTTGAGTTGACATTTTCAATAAAAAGGGGCTTTCAGTTACAGGGAACCAATTCAAACTATTAGAAAAGCGTGAATTTTATAAGTATAATACTTAAGAGGCCGCAGTAAGCTCGGCCGAATTGCACCTTCCCATACAAACGTAGTTACGCTCTCATTTTTGAACTACGTGTTGGATTGTGACGAAACTTTGCATATACAATGACATGAGGTATATCTACGTCTGTAATTAGTTTATATGGTATAGTAAAAACTATTTTTGTATGATAAGGAGGGGTGAATAAAGGAGAAAGGGCATTTTGTGTCATGAGTGTATACAGTTGAGACATATCTCTTTTAAATAAGCTTAACCATGGCATTATTTCATTATCCATTAATGCAGTACGAGTATTTATTGTTTTACCATATGAAAGTAAGCTTTCTTTGTGTATTTCCAATATCTATGATTACGCCAGGAAAATTACGTTTTTTTCAAACATTAATTTGTAACAGCGTTTTTTTTGTTTGTTTAATTTTAAAATGTTATTCTAAGATGCCTTATCCAAGAATCCACCAAAATTTCCATCGGGAAGTAAATATATAAAAATAAATGACACATCCATTATGTTTTTTGTGTGGTTTATTTATTATTCTTGAAGAGCTCCTGTAAATTAACCTAAACAAAAAATAAAATATCTATTAATATTTTTCCTCTTTTTTCAGGAATTGGTTAAATATCGATTTTTTTGATGACTAATATTTTGGTGGATTTTGAGTCTACGTAATTCCTAAAGTGATAATATATCAGTTACACGCAAAAAAGCTGCTGTTATATTTCCAAATTTGCATTTTTTTCCATACTAATGAAAATAAAGTGCTTGGGCTAGATGTTCGTGCCCTTCCTGTGGCGTTCGATTTTTTCCCAATGTATAAAATTTGAAATGGAAATGTGTACAATGTACGTGTATATATACGTATGGCTTGTTAAAACAAATAAATTAATATTTTGGCACACAATCTTATACAAAGTGAAGTAAGACGGCGATATATTTAACTAGCTTTTGTCCGCGACTTCGTTCGCGTTGAGTTCCTTTTGTTGAACTTTTACTGGGATAAAAAGTATTCTGCATGTTTTTGCGTGATTTAGTAACATACACCCAAACTTTCGCATTTATAATATCAGTAGGGTAGGATAGATACCTATATTCAATAGAAAATGGGAACATCTACATCGTAATTCACTTACTACAGCAGCATCCCAGAAACTACTGCGAAAGATCCAAATTCGGACAATTTCCGTATCCCCTAATAACTAAATTAACCAACAGTAATGTTTTAGTCAGTATCAGTATGCGGGGTGGAAAACTCGATTTGCCTCCCGGCAAAGTCAAATTGTATGCCAGCCCTAGTATTTAATTCTAGCATTTGATTTTGAACTTTCTACAATGAAGTGCAGGACTTTTTATAAATTAGTTTTATTCAACACATTTTTTTGTAGTAACTTTACAGTTTTTGCTTATATGCGGTAGGCATATATGCACAACATATAATCAATTTTTATTGCCTATTTTCTGTACGATGTGACAACTTAATAATTATTTTATGTTCAGACTTATACTGGTATCACTAGTGGAGTCTAAATATTTGCCTATTTGAAATTATTTAGGTTAGGTTAGGTAAAAAAAGGTTAGGTTATAATAATATCATTTCTTTAATATTTGTTTTTAAGCAGTAACGCTGCTAAAGAAAATTATAAATTTTTAAATGAAAGGAAAAATTGAAAAATTTAATGCTCCGAGCCGGATTCGAACCGGCGACCACAGGCATTCATGGCCCGTCGCTACTACCAACTGAGCTATCGGAACAATCTGGTTCGGGCACCAAATCCTTCAATCAGTTCCTTCATATAACGCCTTAGGGAGGCGTATGTAGCGACATCTACCAGAAGACTTAGGCTTCTTTACGGCACCAACGTCTCAAATTATGTTGAGAAATCGTCAGTAACGATGCGCCACCCCATACTAAATTAATATTTGTTTTTAAGCAGTAACGCTGCTAAAGAAAATTATAAATTTTTAAATGAAAGGAAAAATTGAAAAATTTAATGCTCCGAGCCGGATTCGAACCGGCGACCACAGGCATTCATGGCCCGTCGCTACTACCAACTGAGCTATCGGAACAATCTGGTTCGGGCACCAAATCCTTCAATCAGTTCCTTCATATAACGCCTTAGGGAGGCGTATGTAGCGACATCTACCAGAAGACTTAGGCTTCTTTACGGCACCAACGTCTCAAATTATGTTGAGAAATCGTCAGTAACGATGCGCCACCCCATACTAAATTAATATTTGTTTTTAAGCAGTAACGCTGCTAAAGAAAATTATAAATTTTTAAATGAAAGGAAAAATTCACCGGTTCGAATCCGGCTCGGAGCATTAAAAAATTTTTCAATTTTTCCTTTCATTTAAAAATTTATAATTTTCTTTAGCAGCGTTACTGCTTAAAAACAAATATTAATTTAGTATGGGGTGGCGCATCGTTACTGACGATTTCTCAACATAATTTGAGACGTTGGTGCCGTAAAGAAGCCTAAGTCTTCTGGTAGATGTCGCTACATACGCCTCCCTAAGGCGTTATATGAAGGAACTGATTGAAGGATTTGGTGCCCGAACCAGATTGTTCCGATAGCTCAGTTGGTAGTAGCGACGGGCCATGAATGCCTGTGGTCGCCGGTTCGAATCCGGCTCGGAGCATTAAATTTTTCAATTTTTCCTTTCATTTAAAAATTTATAATTTTCTTTAGCAGCGTTACTGCTTAAAAACAAATATTAATTTAGTATGGGGTGGCGCATCGTTACTGACGATTTCTCAACATAATTTGAGACGTTGGTGCCGTAAAGAAGCCTAAGTCTTCTGGTAGATGTCGCTACATACGCCTCCCTAAGGCGTTATATGAAGGAACTGATTGAAGGATTTGGTGCCCGAACCAGATTGTTCCGATAGCTCAGTTGGTAGTAGCGACGGGCCATGAATGCCTGTGGTCGCCGGTTCGAATCCGGCTCGGAGCATTAAATTTTTCAATTTTTCCTTTCATTTAAAAATTTATAATTTTCTTTAGCAGCGTTACTGCTTAAAAACAAATATTAAAGAAATGATATTATTATAACCTAACCTTTTTTTACCTAACCTAACCTAAATAATTTCAAATAGGCAAATATTTAGACTCCACTAGTGATACCAGTATAAGTCTGAACATAAAATAATTATTAAGTTGTCACATCGTACAGAAAATAGGCAATAAAAATTGATTATATGTTGTGCATATATGCCTACCGCATATAAGCAAAAACTGTAAAGTTACTACAAAAAAATGTGTTGAATAAAACTAATTTATAAAAAGTCCTGCACTTCATTGTAGAAAGTTCAAAATCAAATGCTAGAATTAAATACTAGGGCTGGCATACAATTTGACTTTGCCGGGAGGCAAATCGAGTTTTCCACCCCGCATACTGATACTGACTAAAACATTACTGTTGGTTAATTTAGTTATTAGGGGATACGGAAATTGTCCGAATTTGGATCTTTCGCAGTAGTTTCTGGGATGCTGCTGTAGTAAGTGAATTACGATGTAGATGTTCCCATTTTCTATTGAATATAGGTATCTATCCTACCCTACTGATATTATAAATGCGAAAGTTTGGGTGTATGTTACTAAATCACGCAAAAACATGCAGAATACTTTTTATCCCAGTAAAAGTTCAACAAAAGGAACTCAACGCGAACGAAGTCGCGGACAAAAGCTAGTTAAATATATCGCCGTCTTACTTCACTTTGTATAAGATTGTGTGCCAAAATATTAATTTATTTGTTTTAACAAGCCATACGTATATATACACGTACATTGTACACATTTCCATTTCAAATTTTATACATTGGGAAAAAATCGAACGCCACAGGAAGGGCACGAACATCTAGCCCAAGCACTTTATTTTCATTAGTATGGAAAAAAATGCAAATTTGGAAATATAACAGCAGCTTTTTTGCGTGTAACTGATATATTATCACTTTAGGAATTACGTAGACTCAAAATCCACCAAAATATTAGTCATCAAAAAAATCGATATTTAACCAATTCCTGAAAAAAGAGGAAAAATATTAATAGATATTTTATTTTTTGTTTAGGTTAATTTACAGGAGCTCTTCAAGAATAATAAATAAACCACACAAAAAACATAATGGATGTGTCATTTATTTTTATATATTTACTTCCCGATGGAAATTTTGGTGGATTCTTGGATAAGGCATCTTAGAATAACATTTTAAAATTAAACAAACAAAAAAAACGCTGTTACAAATTAATGTTTGAAAAAAACGTAATTTTCCTGGCGTAATCATAGATATTGGAAATACACAAAGAAAGCTTACTTTCATATGGTAAAACAATAAATACTCGTACTGCATTAATGGATAATGAAATAATGCCATGGTTAAGCTTATTTAAAAGAGATATGTCTCAACTGTATACACTCATGACACAAAATGCCCTTTCTCCTTTATTCACCCCTCCTTATCATACAAAAATAGTTTTTACTATACCATATAAACTAATTACAGACGTAGATATACCTCATGTCATTGTATATGCAAAGTTTCGTCACAATCCAACACGTAGTTCAAAAATGAGAGCGTAACTACGTTTGTATGGGAAGGTGCAATTCGGCCGAGCTTACTGCGGCCTCTTAAGTATTATACTTATAAAATTCACGCTTTTCTAATAGTTTGAATTGGTTCCCTGTAACTGAAAGCCCCTTTTTATTGAAAATGTCAACTCAAGAAGTTATCGCTTTAGTGTAGTATACCCGTAAATGTGTAGGTACTCGACGTAACAGCGATTTCTAAAGGCTTTTAGCTGAAAAGAGACGTCTTAAATTGATTCAGAGAACTAATAAAAATATGAACTGTGTATGATTTATAAACGATTTATGTGATTTTCTAATAGTACTCGTTCGCTGTCAAAAAAGCGTATCTATTTGCTTTGCATTATTTTCTTTTCTTAGCAAAATCGTTGGTACTTGTCCCTATTTTCCACACATTCTCAGATTGTTGATTGTAACAGACCATTATAAAACTTATGAAAAGGACACAATATTTTTTAGGTGAACTGTTTTTTATCAGCGTTAAAATATTATTCTGAATAGGAAATAATCAAAATATAAAAAAAAACTCCAAGCCAACAAATAACTGATTCCTTACTGACTTGGCTGGGCGGAATCGGTATGCGGTGTTCTTGACTGTACCGACAGTTTAATAGTAATGCCAGATTTCCTTACTTGTCGTTGAATTGACTGACAGTTGATTGGAACTGCTAACAGCTTACCGATACCGTATCCTATACTTCACTCGCTCGTTCAATACAGTTTAAAGTTAACAACAACATCAGTAACGTAACGGAAAGTTTTTTAATACTTATTTATACAGGGGTGCGGATGTCAAACAATTTCCTTAAAATTCCAGGTCCATGCATCAAAGCAAGCATATTACTTTCCTCACAAACAACTCGAGGGTGTGCGACATTTAGAGGTATTCCGTATTTTTTTTCCTCGATTGCGATATTATTTGTCCATTCGTGTTGAATATATTTATTAGAATTTGCCTCTGTCTTCGTCCGTGTGTAGGCGAATGCCTATCATATTCCAAGCCCAATTTGTTCAGTTTGAGGGATGAATTTCCGAATAAAACTCTCCTATGTATAAGTACTTTATACACTATACCTCTGTCTACTCTCACATTTCTATTATTGAAATTCTCTTCTAGCTCTCATTGGTTGGTGTTATAATTATTTTATTTCATTACTGCTATTATTATATTTCAACGTTCCCTAAATTAAAAAAAAAAAAAAAACTCAAAATTATATTTATTCAAGTAGGCCCAGTAACAAGCACTTTCAAATCGTCAGGTAGAAACATAATCTTAAGCTAATTACTTCGAGTAATTTATTAAACATAAAAAGTAACATTTAAATGAAATATTTAAAATTTTATATAAAAAAATACTAGTCTAGAATGTTTCTAGAAAGAAAATCTAATGTCAAAAAATAAATAAAACGAGAATAATTAATTAAAAACACAATGTCAAATTTTTCCAAACGGAATAAATAAATTATAAATCCAGTCAAAATTAGTCCGAAGAAGTTTTATCATTCATGTAGTCTTGTGCGCTATAATAAGCTTTAGAAATAAGTTTACGTTTCACATAGTTTTTGAATTTATTAATAGATAACTCAGTTACGTTTCCAGGAAGTTTGTTATAAAACCTTACACAATTACCCATGAATGATTTTTTTATTTTTTGGAGCCGAGTGGTGGGCACCGCGAGCTTATGCTTATTTCTAGTATTAATATTATGTATGTCACAGTTTCTCTTAAAATTGACAATGTTTTTATTTACATACACAATATTTTCATAGATATATTGACAATGCAATGTCATGATATTAATATTTTTAAACTTATCCCTAAGCGAGTCTCTCTGTTTCAATCTATATATCGCCCGAATAGCCCGTTTCTGCAGAACAAAAATCGAATGAATGTCCGAGGCACTGCCCCACAATAAAATACCATATGACATAATGCTATGGAAGTAGCTAAAATATACTAATCGAGCTGTTTTCACGTCTGTTAATTGACGGATCTTACTCACTGCAAATGCTGCAGAACTCAGTCTATTCGAGAGATTAGCAATATGGGGACCCCATTGAAGCTTAGAATCTAACGTTAAACCAAGAAAAACTGTGCTATCAACTAGTTCCAATTCCTCATCTTTCACAAAGACACTCCCTTGCTCGTGTTCAACGTGATTCGTGACAAATTTAATACATTTAGTCTTCTTCTCATTTAACAATAAATTATTAATATTAAACCAATTTACTACTTTAGAAATAGCATTGTTTACGTCATTGCAAGCTTTTTGCTGTCTTATAAGTTTGAAAATAAGTGAGGTGTCATCAGCAAATAATACTATATCATGGTGGCTCTTTACGAGATATGGCAAGTCATTTATGTAGATAAGGAACAGGAAAGGTCCCAATATTGATCCCTGCGGTACACCCATCGAGACCAATGACCCCGGTGATCGCTGTCCATTCACTTCGACCCTTTGTATTCTACCATGTAAGTATGACTTTAGTAAATTCAGTGCTGATCCTCTGACTCCATAGTAGTCGAGTTTCCTGATCAATGTTTCATGACAAACGCAGTCGAAGGCCTTGGATAAATCACAGAAGATACCTAAAGCATCTTGTGATTCCTCCCAGGCATCGAAAATGTGTTTAATCAGCTCGACACCAGCGTCGGTTGTCGAGCGACCCCGGGTAAATCCAAATTGCATGTTATGCATCAAATTGTTTATATTAAAATGCTTTATTAATTGCGACAAAACTAATTTTTCAAAAATTTTGCTAAATGTTGGGAGCACAGATATTGGTCTGAAGTTAGTGGGGTCAGTAGTGCTACCCGATTTGAATAACGGAGTGATTTTACTATGTTTCATTAGATCAGGAAACTCGCCGCAATCGACACTGTTGTTAAATATAACTGCCAAATCAGGCGCTATGATTTCTATAATGCATTTGAGTGCATGAACAGAAACTCCCCAGAGGTCACTAGTTTTTTTGACATTAATCGATTTAAACGCCTTTACTACATCTGAGAAACTAACGTGTTCAAAATGGAGGTTTGTATTACATTCTGGGGCGTTTTCTTTCAACAATGTAACGGCAGAGGAAGGTGATGAATTTAAATACTTAGTTGTGGAGACTGGTATCTCACTAAAGAAATATTCAAATTCAGTAGCTACTTCCAAACTAGAATCTACAATTCTGCCATCAATTTTTATTTTAAGATCAGTCGGTGTGTTTTTCGATCTGCCAGTCTCCATGTTTATTACTTTCCAGGTTGTTTTAATAATGTCAGAGCTATTTTTTATTTTCTGAGATAAATAATTACGCTTGGCAACATGACAATCTATTTTAAATTGCTTCGAATATTGCTTGACATGTTCTTTAAATTCATCACTCGTATTAAACCGCCGTTCCTCATATAAGGCATACAGTACTTGTCTACGTTTATGTAAGTCCGCAGTAGCCCACTCACTAAAAACTGGTGCACTAGTAACCACGGCCGATTTGCGAGTAAATACCGCATTATAAAGTGCCATAAAAGTATGGAAGAATGAATTGTACATGTTATTAGGGCTCATATCGGAAGACAGAAAGGGTAGCGCCTGAGCTAGACTATGTTTCATTCTTTCCACACGATCTGTGGTTACTGGTACAAAAGTTATTTGTTTTTTCACGATATTTTTCCTTAATGTCTCAAATATCATGAGTTGGCCTAAGTGATCTGATTCTAATTTGCTGATTATACTTTTGTTACTAGGAAAAATATACGGCACTTAGGAAAGTCTGTAAGATAACGCGAACGCTATAGATTTGCATACATTCTGACCAGTTCGATTACGAGGAAGAACAAGCACGATGTGCGTAAATGCGGCCATAGAACTAACCTAACGTAACCTATTAAACAAGATGTGCCCAAACTTCTGTACTTTCGAGTTTCTTTCTCAACAAAATTTAATGTCTAATTTAAATAGTTATTTTTACACGCTGGAAACTTGGACATTATTTATGAAGACTCAATAACAACGGTCTATCTTTCGGTGGTTGGGGGTTCGCTTAAAGTTTTGTTTGTTCTGATATTTACGACCGAACTTATTACAATGATTTACATTCCACATTATTAAAACCACCGCCCCCATTCTTTTGAGGGGCATTAGGGCCATCCGAAAAACAGCCCTAGGCACAAATGCAGGTCCTTCAATCTCAAGTCTTCTATCCTCGGTAGCTCTGCCGACCTTACTCACCAACAGAACACTTCACACGAACGGACTCGATTTCAAGAACAATACGGGTGTAGACTCGAAAATTATTATTATTCCAAAAGAAAGAAGTCAAAAAATATGCCTGGTGACGAAAATCTCATTCGGATATCTCAAAGAATTACGAGGCTATAAACGTTTTAGTATTGCTTGTTAGAGAGATAAAACGCTCGCAGATAGTGACGTCACAAATGACAATCGTTTCGCGTGCGTTTTACGGAAAAGGGACAGAACATAAAACTTTAACTTATAACTTGGACTTGGGACACATAATTTGTGATTATTTAACCTTTGCTTTTTTTCCATTTGACTACATTTTTTTCCGAGATGAACATTATTGAGTATTGTTATTTAGTGTCTACACCCCTATGCAACTTCCAGTTTATTCGTTTAGTTTTTATTTACTATTAGTACATCCTAACCGAGCCTAAAGTACTCGAATGCTAAAAGCAAGTAAAAAGGAAAATAGGAAACTCCGCCTGCCGCACGGCATTGTTAAAAGTTTAAATCTGTTTGTCGCGGAGCGGGCGAGGTACGAGGCCGCATCTGGAGGAATTTGTTTTATTAATTTTACATGCCGTTATTTTAGCCTGTTGCTTGATTATAGCAGATTTCTATTCTATAGGGCTAAATGATGCCAACGAGATCATATTATGTAACCTCTCTCTCGGCTAGTGCTCATAAGCCAAACAAAAACACAGCGCTTTTGCGTCTTGGCACTGTGCTACATAATTAAGTAATTATTTCTAAAAAAGACTAATACAGTGAGTTGCCTTAACGATTTCCCTACTTCTGCCGAAAAGTTGCCGAGAAAAGAGTTGTCTCACTGAAGGAACACTTGGGTCCAGGTCGTCAAACCTCTGAAACACATCATTGAAGCCTATGCTCGGTCTGATCATAAAACTGTTTTGCCTATAGTTTAGATGATAGTGGCACGGATAGTGGAGGCTTATGCCGAGCTCTACTGGATATACGGATGTTCAATATACCAAGTAAGGAGGGCTATCGATTGAAGATGTCACTTTAAGTGGATAAGTGTAGCTATACTACGTGTTGACAGTAAAAGATAAAGGTCCCTCACTCTCAAGTCACTCAACACGGCACATTTTCGAGAGCTTTGGTGACTTCACTCAATACTAGGAACACAAACCCACAGAGCTACAAAGCAAATATAAGTTAGTGGATTATGGTGGAGGAAGGGTAGGGGGGGAATTTGTCGATCTTTTATACCCACATGTATGCTAAAAGTGGCGCTGGAACATAAGTTTCATGTGCTCTGCCTACCCCTTTTGGGAATCAAGGCGTGAATGTATGTATGTATGTATGTACTTCCCTAGATGAAGTGTTCCTTTCACTATATATTTATTAATGAATTCTGTTACATGTCTAATTTGTTCTCCATATATTGGCTCTTCCTTAACACATTCACTGCCAAAAACTTCGTAGCGCTCTCGCCCGATAACATGCGAAAAACCGTTCGTAGAGGAAAGCGCCTACGCAGGACGCCCACCTGGCGGGTTGCTGGCACTCGAAGGCAAGGCAAGGCTTACACAGACAGTATTACTGCAATATTTTTATGACAATATTATTGCGATACTCAAAATTGTATGGATAAGTTGCATAACTTGCCAGTACTTTATTTAGTAAGTAGCAGAATGGCCGTATTATTTGCACTAAGTCACTAAGTCGAAGCGGGTCAATAGGCTATTAACTCGCAATCGAGCCAATTGTTAACACTCGGGTAACTAACTGCGGGGCGAGTTGAAACACCGCAACGGGGCGAAATTAAACTTACTGTGCTCGATGTATTAATGGTAGGTAGGGTTGCTAGTATGAAGCGTTTACAATTGGTTGAATTCGACTGTCGAGATACGCATGAAAACCCTTATTGATTTAAACTTTATTGCACAAAACAAACGTGTACAGAACGTGGACTTCATACCTCCAGCCATTCGCTATCAGTCAACTATAGGTCAATGAGACTTGCTAAAGTGAGTGCAATAGACAGACTAACAAATGAAGATCCTTAGATATAAGATAGAAGTCATGACAGAGTCAACAAAGCTTTGGTACATAACCTAATCTTTGAATTGAATATATTATTTTTGTGTTTAATAATAGATGGCGGGGCCCAATATACATACAAACAGATTAAAAGCCAGCGCGATGAATGTCAAAATTCAATAAATAAATAAATATTTGGGGATATTCTAACACAAATCAAACCACAAGCCGTATTGAGCTAACTTTGGTGCCAGTTCGATTTGTGTAATTATCTTCTAATATTTATTTTATTTATTATTTAAACCGTTCTCCCAGTTAAGGGGCGGTTCGCACCACCTTACGATTACAGGCCGATCAACGTTAAATACGAGTATGGCGCCGGCAGCTGTCATTCCATAGATACTTGTCAAACTTTCCATATATTAAAATTTTAACGAAAAATTACTCAAATTACAGACGGTTTGGTGCAACCCAAGCTTATAAGGTGGTTTGACGACCATACAAGACGTCTTTTGACATTCGCAGGCTAACGGCGTGATATTTTAAGAATCTTTCAAAAGACGTTTTGTATGGATGTCGAACCACCTTAATTGTTTATTATTTAGCAGCCTTTAGCGACCGGCAGCGAGGCCGATGGGCTATTAGCGCGCAATCTCGACAATCGCCCACAATTGTCGCTAAACGAGTCGCGCGAATTGGAACTTGAAACGCTTCGCCGCCCCGGCTCCATTAAAATTAAAGTGTTAAGGCTGGGCTTTATAAACACTCATTAGGCATAATGTCATATAAAATATTTCTTCTTCGTATTTTTATTAGGCCGTATCTTATCTTATCTTCAGGCCAGTGGGATTTTGTGCATTTACCCTCTTCTTCATGCCATCTCCCAAGCTCGCTCCATCTTTTCCACGAAACGGATGATGCAGCTCAGCGGAAGTACAAAAACATTGTTATAATGGCTGTAATGTTAAGCATAGATGAAATACGTCTTTAAAATGCCATAATAACTTTCTACTTACGAATACTTACGATATCAACCAACATATATTATATGAACAAGAATTCAGATCATTACCTGGAACAAACACAAATAGTTATTAGATAATGTTGCATTACCGACATAGTAAATAAGTAATATATCAACGGTAAATGTACTCGTAATTTATAATAACAAAAGTATCATGGTTATGACAAGGTCATAGAGATTAAGTTCGCGTGGACATTACCAAAGTTAAGGGCTATAAAGCTGAAATATTGATTATGCTCATAATCCGCAATAAATGGCGTTTCTACTTTTATGATTTCATGCGATCAAAACCTTTTTTAAATGCACGGAAGCCCATACGAGTAAAAATTTACAAGACAGAGGACTTTTGATTTACTCGATCTGTATGATCCAATACCTACAGGTAATACCATCGATGTCATTGATATATATACTATCGACCACACAGCTAACTGACCATCCGTGCATTTTATGGGCATTGTAATAACGTCATAAATATATAGAGGATGGACAGTAAACTATGTTGGCATTTGTACAATGGAAGGTGCTGAAGTGTTCTTGTAGGTCGGTAGGTCGGTAGGTAGGATCTTGGAGGTCGACTTAACCTTTTGTTAGAACAAAATATTTTTTCAATTCGGTTTCAGTATTATAGGATAGTCATTCAATCACACAAACGTATTTTATGTCTGATTGGATACTTTTTACTTAGAAGAATGATTTGATACTACAAATAGTAGTCTAGGCAGTGAAAAGACAACATGTATGGAAAGAATGGCAATTTTGGAAATCATTTATAATAGCTTATTTCTTCTGTGTAACGGATATATCTAAATATATAAAAGACGAAACTGACTGACTGACTGACTGACTGACTGACTGACTGACTGACTGACTGACTGACTGACTGACTGACTGACTGACTGACTGACTGACTGACTGACTGACTGACTGACTGACTGACTGACTGACTGACTGACTGACTGACTGACTGACTGACTGACTGACTGACTGACTGACTGACTGACTGACTGACTGACTGACTGACTGACTGACTGACTGACTGACTGACTGACTGACTGACTGACTGACATATCAACGCACAGCCCAAACCGCTGGGTCTAGAGATTCCAAATTTGGCACGTAGGTTCCTTATAAGGTGTAGGGGAGCACTAAGAAAGGATTTTTCAAAATTCACCCTCTAAAGGGGTGAAATGGGGGTCCAAAGTTTGTATGGAGGATACATTATTTATTGAACTAGAGACTTGAAACTTTGCAGGAAGATTACTTATTAGAATACAAAAAAAGCACTTTCAGCGTTTTACAAAATTCCACCCCTAAGGGGGTTAAATAGGGGTGCAAAGTTTGTATTCAAAACTACTGGGACTACAAACTTGAAATTTATACCAGACCTTCCTTTTATGACGTAGGCAAGGGATAAGACGGGATTTTTGGAAATTCTATCCCTAAGGGTGTTAAATAGGGGTGCAAAGTTTGTATGGGTGAAACATTATTTTTTGTACTAGAGACTTGAAACTTTGTAGGGATATTACTTATTAAGATACAAAAAAAGTTATTTCAGCGTTTTACAAAATTCCACCCCTAAGGGGGTTAAATAGGGGTGCAAAGTTTGTATTCAAAACTACTGGGACTACAAACTTGAAATTTACACCAGACCTTCCTTTTATGACGTAGGCAAGGGATAAGACGGGATTTTTGGAAATTCTATCCCTAAGGGTGTTAAATAGGGGTGCAAAGTTTGTATGGGTGAAACATAATTTTTTGTACTAAAGACTTGAAACTTTGTAGGGATATTACTTATTAAGATACAAAAAAAGTTATTTCAACGTTTTACAAAATTCCACCCCTAAGGGGGTTAAATAGGGGTGCAAAGTTTGTATTCAAAACTACTGGGACTACAAACTTGAAATTTACACCAGACCTTCCTTTTATGACGTCGGCAAGGGATAAGACGGGACTTTTGGAAATCCTATCCCAAAGGGGGTTAAAAAGGGGGGCAAAGTTTGTAAGGGAGAAATATGATTTTTTGTACTAAAGACTTGAAACTTTGTAGGGATATTACTTATTAAGATACAAAAAAAGTTCTTTCAGCGTTTTAGAAAATTCCACCCCTAAGGGGATTAAATAGGGGTGCAAATTTTGTATTCAAAACTACTGGGACTAGGAACTTGAAATTTACACTAGACCTTCCTTTTATGACGTAGACAAGGGTTAAGACGGGATTTTTGGAAATTCTATCCCTAAGGGTGTTAAATAGGGGTGCAAAGTTTGTATGGGTGAAACATTATTTTTTGTACTAGAGACTTGAAACTTTGTAGGGATATTACTTATTAAGATACAAAAAAAGTCCTTTCAGCGTTTTAGAAAATTCCACCCCTAAGGGGATTAAATAGGGGTGCAAATTTTGTATTCAAAACTACTGGGACTAGGAACTTGAAAATTACACCAGAACTTCTTTTTATGACGTAGGTAGGGGATAGAACAGGATTTTTGGAAATGCTATCCCTAAGGGGGTGAAATGGGGGTCCAAAGTTTGTATGGGGGAACATTATTTATTGAACTGGAGACTTAAAACTTTGTAGGAGGATTACTTATTGATACCAAAAAGGTACTTTCGGCGTTTTATAAAATTCTACCCCTAAGGGGGTTAAATAGGGGTGCAAAATTTGAATTAAAAACTACTGTATCTAGAAACTTGAAATTTACACCAGATTTTCCTTTTATGACATAGGCAAGGGATAAGACAAGATTTTTGGAAATTCTGTCCCTATGGGTGTTAAATAGGGGTGCAAAGTTTGTATGGGAGAAACATTATTTTTTGTATTAGAGACTTGAAACTTTGTAGGGATATTACTTATAAAGATACAAAAAAAGTTCTTTCAGCGTTTTAGAAAATTCTACCCCTAAGGGGGTCAAATAGGGGTGCAATGTTTGTATGAGGTAAACATTATTTATTGAACTAGAGACTTGAAACTTTGTACGAAGATTACTTATTAGGATACAAATATAAATATCCTTAGCGTTTTTAAAATTCCACCCCTAAGGGTGCAAAGTTTGTATTCAAAACAACTGGGACTACAAACAAGAAATTTACACCAGAACTTCCTTTTATGACGTAGGCAAGGGATAAGACGGGACTTTTGGAAATCCTATCCCAAAGGGGGTTAAAAAGCGGTGCAAAGTTTGTATGGGAGAAATATGATTTTTTGTACTAAAGACTTGAAACTTTGTAGGGATAGATTTAGATTTAGATTTAGATTTAGATTCATTTATTTCTCAATTAGTGTTACATTATTTTCAATTACAAAAACTTATAATAAAAACATGAGCACATACTGAGATCGTCAATAACTAAACTAGATTACAATAAGGTTCATTAAATAGAGTCAATACAATTATAATTTCGCTATCCATAATCATTATTCAAATATTCTTTAATATGGTACAATGTCTTACTGAGTAATAGAGTTTTGGCTTTATTACGAAAAGTATAAATGTTATGTTCAGATTTGATTTCTGCTGGCAGCTTATTGTATAGTTTTTCTGCCATTATCTTAGGACATTTTTTTGTCATGGCTAACCTACATTTACTTTGCTTTAGGTTATCTGGATATCGTGTAGGGCGTTTATTCACATCACCGTTTCGTACAAACTCGCTCGGATTGTTTCTCACATATAAGGCTATCTCTAGAATGTAGGTCGACACAGATGTTAGGACCTCTAGGTTTTTAAAATGTTCTCTGCAACTATCTCTGTAACGTGCATTAGCCAGAACTCGTATTGCACGTTTTTGCATTTTGAGCACACGTTCGAAATCTGTGGAGTTTCCCCACAACAGTATTCCATAAGAGAGGATTGAATGTATATATGCATAATATGCTTCTTTAAGGTGGTCGCTCGAAACGATTGGCTTTAATTGTTTGAGGATATATACTCCTTTTGCTATCTTTCCACATACCGAATTTATGTGTGTTTTCCATGAGAATGTTGGATCCAAATGAAATCCCAGTAATTTTACATGCTGTACACTTTGAATCATTGCGCCGTCTGGAAGGATTACATCTAACTTATCAGTCACTTTGTTTTGCGTATTAAATTTAACAATGTTAGTCTTTTCTGAATTTAATTTAAGTCCATTCATTTTAAACCACTTTTCTAATGCAAGTAGAGTTCTGGTTATCTTATCAACTAATTTATTTTCAGATTCGTCGTTGATGATTATTGTCGTGTCATCTGCATATAAAATTATTTCACCATCTATGTCTAGTTCTGTAATGTCATTTAAAAATATAGAGAATAATATGTTTCCTAATGAAGACCCTTGTGGAACTCCTATATTTATTAATTGTGGATATTACTTATAAAGATACAAAAAAAGTTCTTTCAGCGTTTTAGAAAATTCTACCCCTAAGGGGGTTAAATAGGGATGCAATGTTTGTGGAGGGGAAACATTATTTATTGAACTAGAGACTTGAGACTTTGTAGGAAGATAACTTATTAGGATACAAAAAAAGTAATTTCAGCGTTCTATAAAATTCCACCGCTAAGAGGGTTAAATGAGGGTCCAAATTTTGTATAAGGGAAACTTATTTTTAGCTACTACGTACTTAAAACTTTGTGGACAGATTACTTATTAATTTACAAATAAAGTGCTTTCAGCGTTTTTGAAATCAATTACACCTAAAGGGGTTAAAAAGGAGGTCCAAAGTTTGTATGGAGAAAAAAGATTAGTTAGTCAATTTTATTCGAGAATTCACAGGATAATTCCTAACGATAAATGAGTAAACAAGTGTTTCCGGTTTTTTGAGAATTCAACCCCTAAAAGGAGACATGTGGTGACAAAATCTGAAAATCAACATCGGCATCTATTGTTTCTATGGTTTATCGGGTCGCTGATTAGGAAAACAACAACGATTTTACATTCCAACGTGGCGTCTAAATATCAATATGGGCGTTGTTATAACGGTTTTTTGGGACGTTAATAACGAAAATCACATAGATTTTGAAATGTAATGTTGTGGACATGAAAATTCATGAAAACATTTGTGCCAAATTGCAATTCAATCGGTCCAGATTTTTTCGTAGCAAATCAGTTGTAACAGACGAACTGACAGACAGCCACACGTGATCCTATAAATAAGGGTTCTATTTTTGCTTTTGAGGCATGGAACGAGACCCGCATTATATAGGGTTATAGGTTTTAAAGTTTGTATTCGGTACCATCTCGATCGTCAGCAATCGGTACCTAGGCGAGTGCGGGCGGCGCGGCGGGACGGGAGGGTAGGAGACATTGGGAAAGTGCCTGCATCCGTAATAAGTACATTCAAGGTGCTGCACGAAGATCTGCTTACTTTTAATGTGTTAAGCATTTTGGCCGCCGTTAAATTAAAACAAATTTTTGGGTATTTATTTTAAATACTGGTTCGAAAAGCATACAAAAAAAATCTTAGGAAACAAGCCTATAGCAATGTCCAGCCCACAAATTTGACTTAACATTCGTGGAGATATTTTGGTATTTCAACATTAATGTTCATGAACATAAAGTAGCTTTTATTCCAGAGGACAGATTCTCCTTAATCATGATTGTAAATTTAATAACAGAAATACGTACATACATGCATACATTGACGCCTTTATTCCCAAAAGGGGCGGGCAGAGCACATGAACTTTATGTTCCAGAGCCACTTTTAGCATAAATGTGGGTATAAAAGATCGACAAAAAGTGATATTGCTTAGGTTGTTAGCCCATCACCCACAACACACTTCAACCCTGCCCTCTTAATCGACTTTTACGACACACACGGGAAGAAAGAGGGTGGTGAAATTCTAACCTGCCACCACACGGGCATAAATATAATAGTAAATAAAAATTAATTTACCATAATGGGTTATGACGAAGGGTTATTAGTAGGGGAAGTTAGCAGTAGTAGGTTAGTAGGCGGCGTAGCAATTCAACAATTATTGGAAAATTACTTTTACTACGCGGGCGAAGCCGCGGGCAAAAGCTAGTTATCAATAAAATAGTCACCCAGCGACATAATCCGACATTATTTCAGACATCAAAAAAATGATAAATTAACTAGCTACTGAAAAGTCAGAAAAATATTTATAAATATTTTTGTCTTTATTTTTGTTCATTTACATTTGCTCTATGCCAACAGCATTGACGAAGTTAATGAAGCAAAAACGGCATATCGAATAATGAAAGTGTGGGTGAAAGAAGTAGTAAAAAGAAAGAAAGATGAACAGAATGACCATTTGGATGAAAGGCTGTTGCGGGATCCAGATAAACATAAAATATTTCTGGAAATCCGTTAGACTAGCCAGAGGTAAGAGCCAGAACTCTGAGCTGAAGTCAGTCAAAGACAGGAATGGAAGTATGCTTAATGAGATAGAATGCTTAGGGAGATGGAAGGAATATTTTGAAAGTTTGTTTGATAGGGAGGAAGAAAATGGCCGATCGTATCTGAATGGTAGCGCAACAGAGGATGAAAGTAATATTAGCATGGACGAAATTGTGAAAGAATTGAGAGGAATGAAATCGGGTAAGGCTGCAGGGTATGACAGAGTTTCCGCCGAGATGCTGAAGGCAGGACAGGGTGTGGTAGCGAGTCAGTTGTATCGCCTCTTCAATTTGTGCTACAGCACCGGCCGTGTACCTAGGGACTGGTGCAAGGCCGTAATCGTTCCTCTTTACAAAGGGAAGGGGTCACAAATTGACTGCACAAACTACAGGGGCATTAGCTTACTCAGCATCGTCGGCAAATTGTATGCAAAAGTGTTAGTTAAAAGAGTAGTGAAAGAGACCGATGAGAAAGTATGGGATGCACAAGCAGGATTAGAAAGGGTTATGGGTTGTACGGATCAAGTATTTTCCTTACGATGCATAGCCGAGAAGTATTTGGCCAAAGGTCAAACTATGATAGAGTGATGAGGAATGAACTATGGTCGGTGTTGTGCACGTATGGAGTAAACAGCCGCCTCGTTCAAGCACTGAAATCTTTATATAAGGATTCCAGTGCTTGTGTGAGAATAAACGGGTCATGACTGACTGGTTTAACATCGAAAGGGGTGTTAGACAGGGATGTGTAGCGTCTCCGTGGCTGTTTAATCTATTCATGGACAGCTGTCTGCAGGATCTAAAAGGTGATGAATGTGGTTTGAGAATGGAAGGGTTACGCGTCAAATGACTCCTATATGCTGACGACCTTGTACTACTTGCATCGTCCGCTGAGGAGTTACAAATGATGGTAACGAAGATTAATGAATCTTTTGAATGGAAAGGGATGAAGATGAATGTAAGTAAGAAGAAAGTGATGGTATTTGAAAAAGATGAAATTATGACAGACTGCGAAATAATGATTGGTGAAGAAAGACTGGAACAAGTAAAAGAGTTTGTGTACTTGGGGACGTTATTTACTGGAGACGGAAAGCGTGAGAAAGATATTGAAAGGAGAGTGAATGCAGGGAACCGAGTGAATGGGGCACTGAACGCCTTTATGGACAGCTAGAAAATATCACAAAAAGCACGCGTGGCTGACTGGCTGTGCATAGGGGAGTGTTGGTGCCCACACTTATATATGGTAGTGAAAGTTGGGTGTGGCAGAAAAGACATCAAAGTCGAGTCAATGCAGTAGAAATGAGAGCGTTGAGAAGTACGTGTGGAGTGAAATTGAGTGATGAGTCAGAAACAGTGTTATAAGAGATAAGTGTGGAATGGATGGAGATATAGTCACAAAAATTGAGAAGGGTATGTTAAGGTGGTTTGGGCACGTAGAGAGGATGGATGAAAGAAGATTAACGAAGAAAGTGTGTATAAAAAGAGTGGAAGGGCAAGTTGAAAGGGGAAGACCTAGGCGAACATTCTTGGATCAAATTGGAGGTCAAAAGTATCCTAAAACGACGAGCATGTATGAGAAATGTTATGAAAGTGAGTGAAGCGAATGTGGTTTGCCAGGATCGTAGCAAATGGAGATCTGTGATCTCTGCCTACCACTCTGGGAAAGAGGCGTGATTTTATGTACATATGTACTAAAGACACACAGAGACAAAGGGAATAGACATACAATACAATTGAAAAATATTTCGTGTGTCTTCGCGGTAGTGAATCGGTCGGGTCGCTGTCTCAGCATTATGCCGAGGTGTTAGACACCTACGATGACAGCACCAGCATACATGAAACGTCATTGCATATGCATTCGACTTTAGCCTGTACGCAGTGCTAATGCACATTAAACATAACTAATGGATCGTGATTTGAACGTCTGCGATAAGTAATTGCCCGCATGGGCTGGGTGCAACGTGTTTAGATTGGATCAGATGTCCCTTGAGTAAGGTGGGTCTGCTTTAATGTGTTTTAGGTTCGTTAGGTTAATTTTTAATACATAAATTCTTTATTTTTTACGACACAGAAATCAAAATACGAACGAACTTGGTAAGACTTATAGACAAGCAAGTTAGGAATTTTTATTTTTATTTTCTATCCATCTCTTGTAGAAAAAAGCAAAATCTGACTCTGTCAGTCGTAGAACTCATGAGCCTGTCTTTTCTCATTTTTTTTTAAATTTTGACTGTATCACATATAAGTGTAATGTATATTTCTTTTTGAGAAATAAATGATTCTTAAACCCGAACCTGCTTACCAAATTGCACGACAATCGCTTGAAAAATGCGACCAGGCCCCATATCATGCTCGGCCTTATCACGTGATACGACCATTATACGTACGGAGAGAGAGAGACTTAGAGGAGAAGACCCGGACATGCGGACTCCGGACATACAAAATAATTTTGGCCTAAGCTAAAACGGACTCGTTCTATAAATTATTTTCGTTTGTTACTTCTATGAGTATTTTAAACTAAATAAAGCATGAAAAATTAACCAGACATCTTGAAAATTAAACACAAGCTGCAAAGTCGTAAAAACAATGTATAAAATGAAGCTCTCTTCCAAACTGTAAAACACAAAGCAAGTAAAAGATGCATTTCGATACACTTGTGGCCACTTGAAAGGTTACACTAATGTCGACGACTTAGCCTCTTGAAAGACTCTAGATATTATTGTGAGGTATCCCATGTACATATGATAGCGTGGTATTTAACGCATATAGGATTATTGTATTTAATTGATTTTAAAAAGTTTTTCAAAGGCAGGTGCTGTAAAAAAAACTTGTATAGAATTTTACTTTACCTGAAGTGCAGACGCGTAGGCATAAGAATATTATTACCAATTTAAAACAATTTACAGAGTTTACAGGTTAAAACAATTATTTTAATCGCTAAGCTGTTCAATAACTTTTAGGGCATAACTAACCTAACAAATTGTTTATTTATCTTGTTCAGTCTAAACATAAGAACCGCCAATAAAAACGAAATCTTTGAAATTGCTTCACAACAATACCGCGCAAAACACACAAAAACTTTATTAGAACCTACCTTTTTTAGCTCGGTTGTAAGCCAATGTATGGTATGGAATTGACATAAAACGAGGTCGCGTGGGTTAAATCTGTCACTATTTAATTGCAGTTATGCTAGATCAGGAATGGTGGACCAAATAGCATGAATGCCATAGATGTATGACAAGAATTGTGGCAGTGTTATTTGAGGTTATTGGTGGTAAAACATTTGAACATTTTTTTTGTTAATCAATAAAAAAATATTGGGCGCTAAACTTGCTAGTACGCCAAGATTATAGTGTTAATTCGTCTATTGACTCTAAGTCAAATGATTCTTTTCAATTTTGATTGTACGCAGTGGATTTTTCAGTATATTAAATATTACAGACAGACAGACCGACGAAGCGATATGATTCACATAGCCTACATATGCCTCACGTAATAACGTTTCACACAACAAACACTTTCCACACGACAGATGACTCACTTCCTACAGATAAAAGATAACACTTCAATTAATGTGTAGTGCCTTTATCATGGCCGCTAGTACATCCGGCTGGCTCTAGGGCTGTATGGTGTCAACTAAGTACCCTTCTAGTTAGGCATTGCATTATGTAGTTGCTAGGTTGTCTGCGTTTTTGTAGTCTGAGGGTAGTTCGGAAAAAAATACACAAACGTCAGCAATCTCTGTTACGTGAAAGTCCTTAAAAACTTTAATTTCATTTTAGTTCTCTATTTCATTACATTTATTTAATCTCATCTAAATATGTTTAGTGGTTAGAGCGTGCAATAGTTCCTATGCATTCTTCGTATTTCTATAATAACCTTAGAATGAATGTAAACACAAGCAATACATGAAATTTAATTTAAATGTTTTTTTTTATGTTATAGGAGGCAAACGAGCAGACGGATCACCTGATGGTAAGCGATGACCGCCGCCCATGGACACCTGCAACACCAGAGGTGTTGTGAGTGCGTTGCCGGTCTTTAAGGATGGAGCTCCGGGAACCTTACTCACCATCAGGAACACAACACTACAATACCTACGGAATAGGCAGCAGTGCTATTATGGCTGTGGTCTTCTGTAAGGCGGAGGTACTCCCCCAGTCGGGCTGCTCCAGATTCAATTGTGATGACATTACGCTGTGCCCTACCTCTCTCAAAAAATAATCATCAAATCTATTTTAAATTCCGTTAAAACCAGGGACTGAAAAGGTACCTTTAAAAACGGTTATGACCGGGTCTTTTTTAAGGTATCCGACCGTTAAAGTAGCATTCCGGTACCGGTATCAATACTTTAGGTATCCAAACAAGTTTCCGTCCAAACGGTAACTTTAAATAAAGGTACCTTTAAAATGGTTTTCATCGGGTCTTTTAAAGGTATCCGACCGTTAAAGTTGCATTCCGGTACAAACGGTACCGTTAAATAAAAGTACCTTTAAAAACGGTTTTCACCTGGTCCAGCCATTGGGTTCTGCACTGTAACCACAAAAATGTTTAGAAAAATGTCGTCCTCGTCGCACTTGCGTGAGTCGAGTGACAGAGATCGAGATGTAACGAACGTTCGTGTTTGAAATTAAATATCTCATTTGCTAAGTAAGTTTTTTTTTACTACCAGATATAGTGTCAGTACTCTTAATGTTACGAAAATTCCCTGAATAACAAATGTTACTTACATGTTACGCGAGCGGGGTACCTTTACTTAAAACGGTCAACCTTAGCGGCACCATTTTGAAAAGGTACCTATTAAATTGTATTTATTCGGGTACCGTTACTGTTGGATACCTTTTCAATTGATACCTTTATTTTAGGTTACCGGTTTCTGGCGGTTTTTCACCTTAGCGGTACCGTTTAAAAAGGTACCCATTAAATATTATTTAGTTGAGTACCGTTACTTTTGGATACCTTTTCAATTGATACCTTTATTTTAGGTTACCGGTCTTTTGCGGTTTTTCAGTCCCTGGTTAAAACTAGTTTGCCTTTATCTATAACTTTGACAATTGCGTTTGTAAGAAAGGGACAATATGGGGGAGAAAAGCGACAGTCGGTAAACGCAGTAACAGCTACATGAATTTGTAAATCTTATTGTTCCATATCGCTTTACATGAATAAGAGGACAGATAGACAACACTCGAGGACGGCGCGCCGAATCGATCCAGGCATATTCACAACTAGTTTCAAGGTGGGGTGAAACTTTCACCCCTCCTCACCGCTCAGCCTCTCACCCCTAGTATATCTCGACGCCGGGGTTGGGAATAACATCGCGTTATCGCAGGTCTGGTGTACTCTGGTCGACTGAGGTGAAATGAAGCGTTGAAGATACCTAGGTATGCTTACTAGTGCGAGCTCGCTACATCAGAATGACGTGTATAAAACAGCAAGCTGCAACAAGTGCACCTTATCTCGTTGAAATAAGGTTTATAAATGGTTAGATGACGTGTCGATGGTAAAGTGTCGTTGGCGCTTACGTCTTTCTGGTGTGGTGCGGTGTCAGATGAATCTTCTGGGGTCAAAGAACTTAGGGGTTGGAAGGGAGTCTGGTGCTTTGTTTCAATGAGCGGAAGTATACTAGACTAGACAGCTATTTATTCCAAGCTTAGTTCACTTCACTTGCAACTATTCATTAGATTCACTTTTCGACCACTTTCAGAGAGAGACTGTCTTGATAAAATATGCATATGCAGTTGACAATTGAATAATAGAATCGTTAGAAAAAGGTTTGTTTTAACCAAATCCGAAGATCACAAATGGGTCGTGCCTCCACAAGCGATCTATTTCTAAATACGGAGATTGAAAGTCACGTAGCATTGCTTGACGTTGAATGGTTAAAAAAAACATAATCAGTTTCAGGAGATTACCCATTACATCCAAACTGACACAGCGCCAATCTCCAAGACTTTCTTTGTGTATGATATTCGTCGGTAGTCGTCCTTGTAATAATTAATACCAGCATCATGTGTGTGTAGCCTTTTAATGCACCCTTACCCTAGACAGCGTCCACGTCCAGCGATGCTAAAATAATCCTGAATACGATTGCTATTTCAATAAAGACCGTTTTCATTCCAACCGCAGAGCGGATTAAAAACTAATGCACTTCGAGCGCCCGACATCTCTGCTATGCTATTCATTACCTGTTCCAACTCACCACTCACCCCCACCACACCCAGTATATCTCGAAGCCGGGATCTTAATATACAACGCGTAATCGAAGCTCTGACTTCCACTGGTTAGCCCGTGTGAGCGTTGTGAATAACGACCCTGGGATGAAAATTGATAGAATTTACATTTCCGCTAAACTAAAGGGGTTATTGTACTTTAGGTACTATACAATAGTGGCCGTACTATGAAATTACCAGAAACAACACTAGATACTAGAGACAGGGGGGACCATCGAGGTTAGATTTTTGTAAGGACTCCGATGCCATTTATTTATTTAAATCGGTCAACTAAGGCCCATATTTACATTATATCAACAAGAACACTACAACTGCGATATCGTGACGCAGCTTCGTGGTGTCAGATAAACGACGGCGAAAACGTCGGAACTTGACTCCCTTCAGCCATATTTCTTAGTGAAAGTCGACAGATATTCTGTTGGAACTCTCACCACAAAGGAATAAAATATCACGTTATGTCGAGATTCCAACCTTACGTTCCTCAGGATGAATCTGGTCTTCACACGCATTTATTTTACCACTTCCTTTGCCTTCGTAGTGTTATTCAGCCGTTATGCTGCGTGTAGGCTATATGATCCCCCTGTGCCACTTGGGTCCACGACACCAAAAGGGACAAAGTTGTGGTTGGCATGAAGATTCTATTAGGCCCTTTTTTTCATTTGATTTTAGTTGATTATAATTTAAATGCATAGCTATAAGTACTGCATATTTTATATAATTCCGAATGGCTCTATTTTCCAAGTCATAAATAACAAATAAACAATATTTAAAGCAAAGCAGGAACATAAAACGAATTTTATTGCTCAATTTGGTAAACCCAGACATAATAATAAATTAGCGAATTAGACCGCTGTACTAACCTGGGAACTCGTTACAAAGTAAGATTAGGTATGTAATCATTGCTATCATCCTCCTAGCATTTTTCCCGGGACCCAAAAGGACCCGGGAGTTTGCTTTTTGGCGCCTAATCCCAAGATTAGAAGTAGACAAATACAGTTTTCTCAAACATGCTCTGAAATGTATGCGTTAACATCACGAAATGAAGACAAGAAGTCTCTTGTTTATGACTCCCTACATTACTTCTTGGCCTTAGGCCAAGAAGTGATGTATGCAAACCCTAACTAAAAACATTATTGTCCGCTACTGTAACTTTTTAAATTTGCTTACTAATATTAAACTGACAAAGGAAAAATTACATACTGCCAACCACCACTAGACTCTGTAAACAGACATGCGACAAAAAAACACAAAATCTATGGTACTATACTTATGTGCGGTTAAACATGGTGCTTGAACGTATTGCTGAAATGGCATGTTTAAAAAATAAAAAAGGCGGCAAATTACACAATTGTTTTCTGAACTTTCGTTCCGATTGTGATTTCAACAAGCTAGAATTTAATTGATTACCTTGTAGGTATTTATTTTTATTTTTCTGTTTCCTCACATCGTTTGAGAAAAGCACTGTACGATCTCGGCCGGAACAGGGATTGCTGGACTCGTTGTATCCGACGTTATATCCGGACGTTGTATCCACCCCAAAGCTCGTCCAGCAATCCCTTACTTCACGGCCTCTGCAGTAATGTACTATTTACGAAAGCGACTTCCATCCGACCTTCCAACCCACAAGAAAACTAAGCCTTGTCAAGATTCGGACCGGTTTCCCCTTGATGTTTTCCTTCCCCAAAACGATACAGCTGAATATGGAATGATATTTCGTAGGTAAATAAGTTATTTTTTTAAATACAGTGCTACGAGCTGGTTTACAATTTGATAGTCGCGTGCCTTACTGCTGGCTACGATAGCAAAATACATAATTATTATACCTTTATCAAATAATTAATTTTATTTATATTGCCCACTATATACGTAGGCAGAAATACATTACTTTCGAATGTATAATTAGAAAACTAGTTGCCCGAAAACCCATTGGACAGAGCCGCGGGAAAATATATAGCCACCGTGTGGATTAACTACATAAATACCCAAGAGCAAAAACCGGGTAGAATTTAAATAAATATCCATTACAGACTGCACCTTCAATGCTCTCGAATATACAAATAGTCGAGTAGGTACATAAATACCATTATTCAAGCCCATTTTTCATGTAGCAAACATACTTACCCTACTGTCATAGTAGACAAATTATCTCACTTGAAAAACCCCTGCAAAAAAGCAATGTACAGGATGCTTGCGAAAGATCCTCGCCTTAACAGAGTTAAGGGAACGATGATTAACGATTTAATAAATTCGCGCGGCGCCTTATAAATCACTTGCTGGTTTAAATGTAGCTTATCACCTACGGGGATACGGGCGAGATTTGCGGACGCCGCCGCATTTGAATATTTACTTAAATGGACTTTAGAGGGTTTTAACTGTTCGGATTAAAGCATTTAGTAGTTGGGCAAAAAAAATCGATGCGTAAATTGTTCCACAATATTTACCATTGAGTAGTCAGAACTGCACGCTGGCTGATAGCGGTCGTTTTGCAGTTTCGATGCCGTTACGCCGACTGGATTCAAACTGTCAAAGTTAAAGTCTGCCAAAGATTCAAAAGTCCGTAATCCGTCTCTAAGGCATTCTCAAAAAAAAATTTAATTCATATACAGAAACGCTGCGCTTCTACTGCTATCAACCGCTCCGTGTGTTTCCACTGTACAAGCCTTGGAGAAACAAAGAAAACCACAACGAGACGACCTACGGGGAACATTTACTTTTTGCCGCGCGACAAATTACGTGTTCACGCGGCAGTTTATTTCGGACGGGAAATCGAAAGTATAGTTACATTGTTTACTATATTTATAAGGTGAAGGTTTACTGGCAAATAAAACACGAATATAGTACTTTTTTACAAGGAAGACGGCAAACAAGCATATACACTGTAGTTCATGGACCCTTGCTACCCCAAAACAGTTAAGCGTTGTCGACCATTGATTAGATGATTCGAAAAGTACAGAAAAAAATGCAGGTACCTCACACAGCATTTCCGGTAGCTCTGGCAACATTACTCACCACTACGAAATAAACACCACTTACGTACAGGCCTTTAAATACCGCTATTTTCGCATAGAGGAAGCCTGAAAGTATTTAGCACCGATAAATGAAAAGCTGAGAGCAAATCGTCTACCATGGTATGGCCATGTTTTGCGGAGGCATGATAGTCATGTTACTAGAAGGGCATTAAGTATGAATGTGGAGGGTTGTAAGAGAAGAGGTAGACCAAGGAAAAGGTGGATGGACTGCGTGAGAGACGATATGAACAGGAAAGATGTGTGTGATGAGTTGACGGGCGATAGGGAGGTATCACATCACACATCATCAGCCTATATACGTCCCACTGCTGGGCACAGGCCTCCTCTCATGTATGAGAGGGAGGTATGGAAGAACAAAACATGCTGAGCCGACCCCAAGTAAATGGGATAAGTACAAGCGAATGATGATATCGGCTTCTAGTACCCATCTCATTGAGCTTACTATGGGGCTCTTTCGATTTGTGCAAAGTTGTTCCCTAATATTTATTTGTTTATCTGTAACCTTAGATTGAATAGGGAACGGCTGTCAGATCCCCGCAAGGCCAGCGCACGCGCAGTGAAGCGAGTCTGCGCAGACGGCGTGACACGGGCGATTTCCTGCAGCCTTGCATATATTGCAACTCAGATATACCGATATTGCAGTTACTATCTAATACATCGTGATGGGAATGGAGTCTTCAAAAACATCAGTCTCATTAAACTGCACAGAGCTCCTGTGTCGAGTGAGACACCAGCACGTCGCACCGCACGGGACGGCCGCGACACACTCTCTCGACATAATTCTCGCAATATACCTCTTGTTCTAAGTGTTCTAATAAGAGAGAGACGGATTGTGCGAGAAAAATCGAGAGAGCTCGCGCGCCGTCGCGTGATTGCCGTGCTGGATATGTGTCTAGCTGTCTCCGAAAAACGTTTCCACCACTGTAAGTATCAATATATTTAGCTTTTTTTTCCGAGACCATACCCTAGCTACTGCAATCGCCTATCTTTAAGCATTAAAATACAGATAGATATATCTTATTGTCCGCATTGCGATAAGTTTTAAATACAGAGATAGTCTAATTTGTTGTTTTAAGATAAGTGCAAACGATTATGCGCTTTACGACTATGACGTCACATATCAGTATCGATAGTAATGCTACGATACGATCCGTGGTGGACAGAAAACGGCGTAAATTCATTGAATTTGCTACGGTACTTACGTCTGTTTTGAACTAGGGAGGTCTGTGCACCGAAATGAATACGCGTTGAAGCGTTAGTTTGATTTGATGGTGTTATTCATAGAGCCCAAATAAGTAGTGTGTTATGTCGAAAACTGTTATTTAGGCACAGATACAGAAGTAGATAAATTAAAATACAAAAAAAATACTAATTGATGATGATGGACGACACAGACGTATGGTCCGTCCACGGCGACATCCTGACAAAATGTAGGTAAAAAGAAATGTAACCTCAAGATAACGTTATCTATAGAGAAATGATATCGCAGAAGTCACAAAACATTAAAAAGAAGCTCATCAAAATACAAAATTATACACTCCTAATAATGAGACAGCGTTATCGGTGTAGGTATGTAATTATGTGTGTTGTTTTATTATGTCACTAGTTTACAACTTCTTGTTTAATAACTGAAGACACCGCTCCGTTGCAGATGGCCGCAGCCACAATAACGTTTTTAAATTCATCATCATCATTATCATCATATCAGCGGAAAAACGTTCACTACTAGAATTTACTCTAATCATAAAAATAAAATAAAAAGGCGGTCACGACCATATGAGGCACGAACTGTCATTAAATTCTTGAATATGGCTGTATACTTATATACGTCCGTAGCTAACTGAAATAACTTTGTTTACTAACGTAAGGCCTGAGTGGACCGCTCATAGCGGGGCGTGCAGCATCCATATAAAACAAATGCGATTTATATGGTACAGCGGGGCGTCCACTCAGGCCATACACTATAATATATCACCGGGACACCATGGCAACTAGTCGCCGCCACCAACAAATTGTATCCAGTTAGTTGCGCCGCCATGGTGTCGCGGTGAAATATTGCCCATAGGCAACAAATCTCACTAGCATGACAACTCTGCGAACAACAGAATATCTATTCACAAAATATTTTAAGGTCCCAAGTATAATTTGAACCTTAAATTCTTACCAAGTATGCGTAACTGGTAGCCTAGTGGTTCAGGCATGCGGCTGTCAAACGGCGGTCGTGGGTTCATATCCCGGCTCGAACCAATGAGTTTTTCGGAACGTATGTACGGAATATAATTTGATATTTACCGTTAGCTTTTCGGTCAAAGAAAAACATCGTGAGGAAACCTGCATACATCCACGAAGAAATTCAAAGGTGTATGTGAAGTCCCCAACCCGCACTGGGCCAGCGTGGGGACTACAGCCCGTTCCCTCTCATCCATGAGATGCCTGTGGCCAACAGTGGGACGTATATAGGCTGATTAATTATTATTATTATGCGTAACTGGAGCTCAGATTTATACTGAAGAACACGGAGTCATAGTTAATTTGTCCGAACCGGCGATAACATATTATATAACAATAATCTCGGTTTCTCTTCACATCGTTACTGCGAATAACGTGTTGTATAACAAGCGGGAAAGATATGTAAGTATTCCTCGCCTTATTACAAAGTACTAAGGTGCACTATTGTAAAGATAATTTTGATGTTGACCGTACAAACAGTAGCATAAATTACTACATAGAAAAAGCATACTCAAAACAAGCCTTACTGTCTTGGCAATAGGGTTGGAATCCGATTATTTTAAGCTCTTACCTACCTACTTTTACTTATGCTTCATCAACATCATATCAGCCGAAAGACGTCCATTGCTGGACATATGCCTCCCCCAAAGAGCGCCACAATGACTAGTCCTGCGCCACACATCTAGCGGACTGCCGCGACTTTTACCAGGTCATCAGTCCACCTTGTGCGGGGTCTACCCACGCTGCGCCTTCCGGTACGTGGTCGCGATTCGAGTACCTTTCTGCCCCAACGGCCATCTGTTCTACGTGGAATGTGCCCCGCCCACTGCCACTTAAGTTTAGCGATTCGGTTTACTAATTACTGTTCGCAGCTAATTTAGCTTTATCATCGTACCATGGTGATAAAATTTAAAGCCGTGGTTTCCGATTGCTACACGCCGCGTATAGTGTCAAGTTGTATGGAAGTGTATACATAACTTGTACCTACGCACCGTGCGGCGACAACCGATGACCACGACCTAAGGAACTAGAGTCGGTGTATGATGTAATTGATGTACGTCGTTAATGTTGTGAAAATATCCCGTTGGTTTATTTATAACGGAAGTGTACCAAGTTGTCCAAGGCATATCAAACATTTTATAACGAGTATCAGATTGTAGACCATCATCGAACGAGCGAGCGAAGCGAACGAAGTTCTATGCTTCAGCTTGGGCCGAAAATCGTTTGTATGTCCGTCCCAGTGTCTGTCCCGCTGTCCTCCTCTACAAGTCGCATTTCTTAACCGATTCTCGAGCAGGCCTGTTTTTTTGAGTAACTTTTTCAAAATAAAATAAAAAAATAAAAAAAAGCCGCTCGTGTTCTTACAGCTCACGAAGCCACTAGTTTAATTAATCATCAATTTCTTCATTTAATTCAAGAGGTTATTTTCGGAGCAAATCTGAGCAAACGAATGTTCCATCGGACAGCACGCAACTGTAATCTATGATCAACCCAAATAAATGGTTTCTCTAATGAATACCTACAGCCCGCCATTTCACGTAGACGACGCCGTGCCGTGATCATGTATCTTCCTTTCAAATGTTTACTAACATTTTGATCAAGTTAGTAATTACGTTCCTAGCCAACTTAGTCTCAATACCGTGGCGAAGGCTGCCGCATCACGCAGGCGTAATTGCCTTTATAAATTATATAAATTACCTACTAAGGTCGCCCAACAATGGCGGACTCAATGCCTCGTGGCGTGGCCACCGTCAGCGACACCTTGAACAAGGTTCGGTTTATATTATACACGTAACAGTATCACAGCCACATCGAAAGTGTTTCCTTACGTTGAGTTAGACCGGAAATGCTTGGTCAGTTTTAGCAGAAGTAACGTAACGTAATGTCATCTCGCTCATATTCGGAGGCCATCTGACAGAAGACCGCATCAGCCATCATAACACCGCTAATGGATTTGTAGTAGAGTAGGTATACGCGGTGTTGTGTTCCTGGTACGAGTGAGTAAGACCACCAACGCGCCAGAGTATGCGCTGTGGTAATGGTGATCTGCCCATTGCTATCAGCACAGTACATCCTCAAATCAAAAAGGGCTAACATCAGCTACGCGCTGAAAACTACTCTGGAGCCGAAGTCGCAAGAATTCATAGGCTATGGATTTAACTTTGGTAGCACTTAGCATTGAAAGATTTAATCCTTGAATTGGAAGATGACGTCAAAGCCCGCATGCTTCAAAGGTGCAATATATCTTGAGACATGATACAAACAGAAGTTGATTCATTTCGACATTACTTACGCTAAATCTCGCGATAATCTACTACAAACATATTGTTTCTTTTACAATTTAGTCTACATAATTACAGACTAGCTCTAGGTTAGCACCGAACCTTACTTAGCCAGTCTCAGAGTAATACAAGTTTAAATGTTTCCAAGTACTGAAACAGAATCATTTTTCTAGAGAAAACTCGAGCTTCTCGAATGATAGAGTGCGCTGAATTTAGTAGCTGGCCGCTAGGAGGAACTTTATGAACCCAGATAGCGGAGGTGCATTTCCCCTGCTGGCTTGTTATTCAAAAGTGCGATTAAACCTTAGCAAAAACTACTGCATTTTATTAAAAGGAACTATATAAACGGTTTTCTGTTTGACCAGGGGTCAATCTCACGGAATAACTTGTTATAATTTGACGAATCTAAACTGGCAACACTGAGGTTATGGCAATAATGACTGTTTTTAGACCAGTGTTGCCAATAGATTTGTAACTTGAAACTCCGTGAAATATACCCCGGTATACTGTTTGTAGTAAACCTCGCTAGCTAGCTAGAATGTTAATACTATATCCAACATTTTATCACGTGATTTTGCAGACTATGTAGATTGCATGGGCAACGACTAGGCTGCATGCGTTCCCTCGCAGCCAAATGTGGGAGAGCGCGACTCAATGACATGACTCGCTGTAAGTAACCGCTCTTACCATTATTCGCATCCCTATAACAAATGCTACATGATTACAATCTTAAGTATTGATTTGTCAATTTAGTTTTCAGTATTTTAACACCCAAACTTATTATATCTATTGCGTTGCATCATTTAAAAACAATATTAAAATGTATGTTATCAACCTACAAATATCTAATGCATAAGCCTACAATCCAGATAGCTCTTAATTTGTAATATTTTAATACACCTGCATTTCATTATAATTATACCTTAGTCCTGATTTGTAAACACTTGATGGACCATTGACCTCTCTTTCTCATATATTAATTTCTGTTACTTTTAAGTTTTAATTATAAGTTATGTTATAAGATCTCTATCTGTATCTCTCTCTGGATACCCCGAAAACCAGCGCCTTTAGCATGTATTTCTGGTGGCATATGCTGAGTGGCATCCATTTTGGTGAATTCCAATTGTAAGAAACACATGTAACATGACATCAGACCAAATAAATATATTTCTTACTTTCAATATTTGATTTACTTTTCCCCACTTTTCACACTCAAATGAGCTGATCAAGAAAATCCCGGTATTTTCTATTTTCCACGCTCTTCTAGGTATTCTCCCGTTCTAATTTCGTACGTAACGAGCCCTAACAGGATTACCTGGCGCCGGCCTAATAATGAGTCTCGATCTTAACATGAAGGTCGTAAGGTTTCTAATTGATTGGCGGCTGATTAATGGTTCATGCTTAATGAGGTTAGGCGGCGGACAAATGTTTTTGTTGTGGTATTACATGTCTCTTTAAAACGTATGGTCGACGTCAGAGATATATTTATGCTTTAGCACACAAGAAAACAATAAAATCGAATAAAATAATGTTTGGTAGGGCTGAGCTGTAGGCTACTATCGGGGTCCACAGGTGGTGGATAGTGGAATAGCCATCAGATATGATGGTTAGCTGCGAATATATAGAATAAGCAGTCCCCAACCACACAGCGGCGGAACCAACAGGATGTAGCGGGATAACCGGTGGGGCGGTTATCTCATCAAAAAGTTACAATATCTAAAGACGGTTCTGTGATATGGCGAGTAAATGCCGCCATTAAATAAGCATTCCCTTGGTGTTAGGCAGCAGTGGCACCAGTACTGGCAGGGGGCCGAAGATGGGATGTCTGGATGGGCCCTTGACTAGATATTAGGAGGCGAATACCCTTCGGTTCCTGAACTGCGGTGTGAAAGGCAAGGGGGAAACCATCACACTATTCCTCCCTATTATGGAGCAATTTATGGAGATGTACAACAACGAAAATATGGTTCTTGACAACGGGCTTCCACGATGTAGCATGCCGTGGCGGTCCGAGTCCGGCAGGGTCAGGAGCAAGGCTGACTCGGTCGTCATCCTGCGAAATCCTTGTAAAATTGGGACGTGGAATGTGAGAACGATGTTACCTTCGGGGAAATTAGAAGAAGTCAAAATAGAGATGGGAAGACTAGGAATAGACATATTGGGTTTATGTGAGACGAGATGGGAAAGTAGTGGAGACTATTGGTCGGATGACTATCGAATAATACATACAGGAGAACAACGGGGTATCAACGGGACGGCGATAGTTTTAAACAAGAAATGGGGCAATTTAGTGGAAAATACAATTCATTTCAACGACCGGATAACAGTTGTAAAAATTAAATCCCAGCCCAACGATATCATTATTGTACAAGTCTATATGTTTACTGGTAGCTACTCTGATGATGAAATTGAAGATATGTACAACAACTTGGACACAGTCTTAGATGCAGTACAGGACAAGGATAATTTGATAGTGATGGGTGATTTCAATGCTGTGGTAGGAGAAGGAAGAGAGGAAAATATTGTAGGGAATTTCGGATTGGGAAAAAGAAATAAAAGAGGTGATCGACTAGTGCAGTTCTGTAAAGAAAACAATCTATTCATTAGCAACACAATGTTTCAACAGCCAAAACGGAGATTATACACCTGGAAAATGCCTGGCGATATTGGTAGATATCAAATAGATTACATTATATGTAAAAATAAACATAGAACTCTTATTCAGAATTGCAAAACATTGCCTGGAGCAGACTTGAATACGGACCATAATTTACTATGCAGCTCACACAGTTTTGGAATGAGAAGAAATAAAAGAAAGAACAAGCCAAAGTCCATAGATCTCACTAAGCTTAAGGATATAAATAGTAACGGTAAAGTGCAATATAGTAACAAATTAGGTGATAAATTAGTGCAATATAAGAATAATAAAATTGACGTTATTGACGAACATAGCTTAGAAATAAGGTGGAATAATATACGTGATGTAATGATAGATACTGCAGAACAATGCCTAGGAAAGGAAAAGATAGTACCTCGAAAGGCATGGATTAGATCTGATATAATAGACTTGATGATAGAAAGACGAGAATTTAAACATAAAAATAGTATGGAAAGTGTGAATAAGTATAAGCAGTTGACAAATAGAATAACCACATTGTGTAGAGAAGCCAGGGAAGAAGAAATAGTTAAAACATGCGATAGCATAGAATCCTTAATTAAGAAGGGGAATATGAATCAAGCTTACCATATCATCCGTCAATTAGGAAAAAAGAGTCAGACAAAAAGTGCTGCTATCCTAGATGAACAGGGTAACATTTTGCTAGATAGCAAGGATGTTGCAGATCGGTGGCAAAGATATTTGGAGAAGTTATATGACGGTGAAGGCTTAGCTAGCAACGACATAGAAAAGGAAGAATTAGTGGAAGTAGATGATGCTGGTCCAGAAATAATCAGAAGTGAATTTGAAAAAGCCCTTTCTAGTTTACAAACTGGAAAAGCTGCTGGTAATGACAAGATTTACGTAGAGTTCATAAAATACGCAAACTGTGATATACTTAAAGATGAAATTTATGAATTAGTTACTAAAATGTATAATATCGGTCACGTCCCTACTGATTTTTACACTTCTAAAATAGTTACTTTACCTAAAAAGGCGAACACTTTAAAATGTGAAGAACACAGAACACTAAGTTTAATATCACAAGCCAGTAAAATATTACTCAAAATTATACAGAATAGAATTAGACCGCTAACTGAAAACTATCTAGGACCTGACCAATATGGATTCAGACAAAACAAAGGGACGAGAGAAGCAATATTAGCCTTAAGAATGATTACTGACAGAAGAATGGATTTAGACCAGGACACACACATAGCATTTATAGACTTAGAAAAAGCATTTGACAAAAATAATTGGAAAAATATGATGTCAATCTTGAAGGAAGCTGGATTAGATTATAGAGACCGAAGAATTATTTTTGAACTCTACAGAAATCAAAGAACTTTAATTGAAATAGGAGAAGAAGCTAGAAAGGCGAAGATACGGCAAGGAGTTCGGCAGGGTTGTCCACTTTCGCCTCTTATCTTTAATGTGTTCATAGAGTGTGCCATTAGAAAATTAATAGAGTCCAGAAAAGGGGGGGTTCATTTCAATGGGAAAAAAATTCAATTTATTCGTTTTGCTGATGACATTGCGGCTTTTGCAGAGTCATCAAATCAGTTAGAAGAATTAGTTACAGATATGAATGCAATTTTTGAAGATTTTGGACTTAAAATAAACATTAATAAAACAAAAATGCTAGTAACCTCAAAAAGGCACTCAAATTATAGACCAATCACTTTAAATAACAGGACAATAGAGCAAGTCGACAAATTTAAATATCTGGGAAGCATAATCACTAATAACTCCAGATGTACACCAGACATTATCGCGAGGATAGCCATGGCGAAGCAGGCTTTCAATGCCAAGAAGAGCCTGCTCAAAGCCAGAATAGCAGGCCATATTCGGAAGAGGCTTATAAAAGTGTACATCTGGAGCATAGCGTTGTATGGAAGCGAAACGTGGACAATGACACAGCGTGACAGAGAACGATTGGAGGCCTTCGAAATGTGGTGCTGGAGGCGAATGGAGAGGATTAGTTGGAAGGATAAGAAGACGAATGAGGAGGTGCTTGAGAGAGTGAAAGAGAAAAGAACGTTGATGAAGACCATTGAGAACAGGAGAGGCAGGATGTTGGGCCACTTGTTACGACACGATGATTTTATGAAAACCATAGTAGAAGGGAAGATAGAGGGAAAGAGGAAGAGAGGGAGACCAAGAAGATCTTTTATGGACCAAATAAAAGAAAAAGTAAACGGCGCGTCGTATCAAGAGGTCAAAACAATAGCTGAGAACAGAGAGGAATGGAAATTGCTCCACCGACAAGATTTTGAATCTTAAATATAATGAATGAAAATAATGTTACAAAGAAATAGCAATGAATAGGTATGTCACGAAATGTTCATCAGATCATCAGATCATCACACATATTATCTAACCAGGATGCCCTCGGCCTTGTGAGTGAAACCCAGGAGAAAACGAATATTCCCGGCAATGAGACCAAGCTAGGTGGATTTTTGGCCCCGTAAAGCCCAGTACATGATTGCTCCTTTGTAAGTAAATAAAAGAAAATAAAAATAAAAAGTAAGTATAAATATAGTTTGTCCGGCTGGCCAAGAGCTAAAAGCCATAAAGATAAGCTAATTACTTATCTATTGTAATAAGAGCTTAAGTGATCTCTTACATGTACAAAAAGCAAACTTGACTCTTTGTGCTAAGGTTCATTATACAATGGCATCAATAAAAGTGCAAATTCAATAACAAATATTGGGAAGGTAGGGTTGTAATACAACAAACGGGAATTCGCCAACTAATTAGTATGCCGTTCCAACTGATTCAGTGACTACGTGTGTATGCTATTTACCTGTATTGATAACTATATGTTTCATAAATAAGTCGAATAATTTATGACGGTTATCGACAAAACATTGTTGTTACAATTGATGGCCTCCTGAAAAAAATCAATGAAGAAACTGAAGATAATTTTCCTTACGGTAGAACGACATTGTGTGAATACCTAAAACATCGTGGTTTCACCTACAAAACACTTGACAAACGCCAGAAAACTCTGAACTCAAACAAAGAATACGACGAAACAATACACATCCACAGCTGAACTCGGGAGTGGTCTAATTGATTCGTGAGGAGGCCATGAATTATGTCTGCAATCATTATTGCAGACAGTATTTGGACCGCATGTTTTGAACATGTTGAGGGCATCGAGGACACGTTTTTACACACAGGGCAGCAACGCTTCATTATTAACGTGACAGAAAGTTCAGATAACGAATAATTGCGGGAAGATTGTTATTTTTTTTTACAAATAAATATATGTCTGTTGTTGTTTGAGATTATAATTGTAAATGTTGTGTAACAAATCATTTCATTCTAGTAATATATCATTAAACTATTATGCTGTATTATTTTACTCCCTTGTAACAATTTTGACAACCCTACGCCTAAGTGAAGGCATTCATTGTTTAAGAGTCATAAAAAGCATTTCAAGCTTTAATATTTGGGGTATTAGGTCGAAATGAACTTTTTCGTATGAAGACTTGTCACCTTTTGAAATAAAATATGGTATTGTTAGAAGTTTTATGGCTATTAGCTCTTAGGCCGCCGGACAGACTATAACACCATTTAATTATTTGAAATGCCTGTGGACGCTTGCGACACCAAAAGAATCACAAGCACGTTCAACATCATCATCATCATATCAGCCGAAAGACGTCCTGTGCTGGACATAGGCCTCCCCCAAAGAGTGCCAAAGTGACCGGTCCTGCGCCACCCGCATCCAGCGGACTCCGGCAACCTTTACCTGGTCACCAGTCCACCTTGTGGCGGCCTACCCACGCCGCGTCTTCCGGTCCGTGGTCGCCACTCGAGAACCTTTCCGCCCCAACAGCCATCGGTTCTACGCGTGGATACAAGCACGGTGCTGACCCTTTATTGATTTGAGGATTTGTGTTGACGGCTAGACTCGAACGCGGGTCCCTCACTCCCCACACAGCACCTCTTCGAGAGCTCTGGCGCCCTCACTCACCACCAGGAACACAATACCAAGTAGGTACAGTCGCCATCAGATATATCCGAGCGGCCAAAGTGCTCACAAATATCTGAAAACGTCTCTAATGCCTCGACAATAGAGACAGCATGTTCAGATATTTGTGAGCACTTTGGCCGCTCCGATGTATCTGATGCCGACTGTACCTACAAAGCAAGCGGTGTTATTATGGCTGTTAATAAACATAGCAAACAATGATATATGACGTAGGTATGACCACGATTTGTTGCGCATAATGTACGATTCCCACCGAACGGGCCGGGCCGGAGCGCATTCTATTACATGCAGAGGAATTTGAACCGTCTACACAGTAGTTACATTTCATATTTGAATGAATCGTGCGTCCGCTGTGCAGACGCCAGCTAGCGACGCGTTCGGTGGGAATTGTAATCAAATATGCATTGTATCTGCTGTACAGATGGTTCAAATTCCTTTGCATTTAATAGAACGCGTTCCGGCCCGACTCTGTTGGTGGGAATCGTACTTTATGCCCATACACATGCATGCGGAGATAAGCTATATACGTGCAGTGATATCATACGTTACTCATATAATTGTCTGGTCATGATACCGGCGATCATACCAGCGATTGTAATATATCATGCAATTGTAGTCAAAGAATAATTCAGTTGCCTTGAAAACTGCGATCATAATACTTTTATTAGCCTAAGCATGGTAGGGCTGACTGTGCCTGTATGCTACTACCGGGAATAGTCAGAGGCCCCATTCTAGGTTCAAGGGATATCCCCACTTTCATATATATTACAGAATCTAAAAGATATGACACGAAGGCGATGTCGCACGGATGTCCCCTTCTGTCAACACTGGTCAGTTTAAATCAGAGCTGGTTGTTAAAACGTCAGTAAGCGCAAGTTACGTTCTAATTGATTGAAGCTTGACAGTTGTCTATGGAATGACACTGTAGGCGCCACATTACACAATTTAAACGGTTAGTCAAGTATTGATGCAACGCCCTTAGAGTGGGCAGCACCAAACCGTATGTAATCGTAAGCAGTGTTCGTTAAAAAAACTATTAGGTATGCAAAGTTTGACAAGTTTCTATCGAATGACAGCTGCCGGCTGTATATTTAACGTTGATCGGCCTGTAATCGTAAGTTGCTGCAACCGACCCTTTTGGGGGATTTCGGACCGGGCGAAAACCGCACGTTGTACAGAAAAATAACAACCAACTTTAAACAACCCTAAAGCACCCAACATATAATAAAACCCATAAAATACATACCTACGTGCCAAGTTCGCCAAACGGCGAAACTTGTAAGCTGGTAAGTTTCTATCAGCCGCAAAATACGAACTAATGGTAGTATTATCGGGAATCAGAACAGAGTTACGAGCCTCGTACAGTCAAGACGAAAAGTTTTGCTGAGTTATTATTAGCTACCAGTGGCGCCGCGTGCAAAAACAGGTAAGAAAGAGAGATAAAAAGAAATGTTAGGCAAGCCGGTGGAAATGGACTTGCATGGGCTCCGCCACAGATAACAAGACAGTCTACACAAAGCCGCTGTATAATTTAGTTCTAAAATGAGATTGTGCTGTGCTGTGACAGTTTTTAAGGTTCCGTACCCAATTTTGTTATTTCCGTATTGAAATTTTCACAGATGATGTATTTCTATTGCCGCTATAACAACAAATACTAATAACAAAATAGAATAAATATTTAAGGGGGGCTCCCAACTCCCATACAACAAACGTGCTCTTTTTTGCCGTTTTGTCTGTCACCAGGCTGTATCTCAAGAACCGCGATAGCTAGACAGTTGAAATTTTCACAGATGATGTATTTCTGCTGCCGCTATAACAACAAATACTAAGAACAAAATAAAATAAATATTTAAGGGGGGCTCCCATACAACAAACGTTTTTTATAGATAATGGTACGGAACCCGTTGTGCGCGAGTCCGACTCGCACTTGGCCGGTTATTTGAAAAGCCTACGCAACTCACTTCTCCCCTTGTACATAATAGTGAGTTTTGACACCGTATAGCCCAAAAGCTGGCCTGTTATCTAACAGAATTATCGCCACGGCTATGATATTAGCTGTTGGCCGACCAAGCTTTGTTTACTTATTGACTGCTTTTCTAAATTCGACTAAAGGCGAGTTTTTCGATCGTCGAGAGCATTTTATGAATAAGGGGACTGGATAAAGGCTGGTAGTTTTTATTCATTTTTCTGCGTAGTTTGAGCTCAATGCAAGATATTTAATTCATCTCACGACACTTTGGCATATAACCAAACTAGCTTCTGCCCGTGACTCCGTCCGCGTGGAACTCATTTATATCGCAGCACCATACAAACTTTCACCCCCTTAGGGGACGATTTCCGGGATAAAAACTATCCCATGTCGTTCCTCAGGACTCAATCTCTATTCCAAATTTCATACAAATCGGTTCAGCGGTTTAAGCGTGAAGAGGTAACAGACAGACAGACAGACACACTTTCGCATTTATAATATTAGTATGGATATAATACGGTTGCTATATGAATAATGACAATCATGGCGTAGACGTCCTTCAATTAAACACGAATGTGTTAAGCAATCTACTTGCAAGGGGTAACGAGGCATCAACTGCATCATCATAATTATGTCATTACATCCGGCCGATCCGGCTTAGTTATTTATCTCATTATACAACAAATCAACATAGCTGAGTTAAATCCAATACTAATCAACCACAATGACTAGATGCCGTTGTATAAGCTAGGTCTCAGCGACATGTCAGCCTCAACTTCATCATATCAGCCGAAAGCCATCCACTACTGTACATAGGCCATCCACAAATAGTGCCAAAGTGACCGGTCCTGCGCCGACCGCATCCTGCGACATAAAACTTACTAATTTATAATTTTTCAGGACTTTCCATTGGCACTATTAAGTCTGTATAATTCACAAGTCTCGGGTTGAATGCAACGATCGGTTCAACCCCTCAGTCAATAGATTGAGAACAAACGTGCCCCAGTTAAGGAGCGAAATCAATACTTGAACTCCAAGCTAAACTTATTGGTTGGAGATGCAGGCATGTTGATATCTAGATATACAGGGTGTACCAAAAATGGGGTGTGAACGGATCAAGGGCATAAAAGGTATCGTGTTCTGAATTCTGATAAGAAAAAACTAAAAGATTTTTTTTTACGCATTTTTATTAACATTTGTATGGAGTGTTGGCCGACTGGGGCAACTGCTACATAGAAATGTAAAAAAAAACGCGTCAAGGTAAAAAAAACAGTTCACACCCCATTTATGGTACACTCTGTATTAACATTATACTTGGTTCGAGTTTCATTATTAAATATGCCCTCTAAACCATAAGAGAGAATGAAAATAGGTACATATCCACAATATGTAACAAACTTTTTAATTTTACATTGGGTACTACCTAAAATATCACCGTAAGCGCTCGAGCCCAGACAACGAACTACACTACAAAAAAGTTCGTTACTCCAATACCAAAGAATTTCCGTTGGCCTTGGGTCTATCAAGCCATTCTTTCCACTTTCGACAGAATTGAGACTTGAACAATGACTAAAAGGAACTGCACGTTGTAAAAAAAAATTCAGTACTTTTCGCCTCGAATGTCCTTTCTTTGTCAGATCTCGTAATAACCAAACAAAATAACTTTCACAATAATACTTTATCACGTGACAATGGGCGGTATTGTTCTATGAATTCAAACGATAACATATGTATCCATGGAAAGTAGGGAGTGAGTGATATATATAAACATAATCGTAAATCAGAAATAAGAATACGAAGTAGGTACCTAATAACTGCATGCAACCAAAATACTCGTAGTCTCCTAAATACTGTGCACACGCATGTACTTAATACAGCTACGTGTATGTTTTTATGATGAATGCTGTATGCCAGAGATGTTAAGATGTTTGCACCCTATGCGCTTTTGCGATAAGGCGAAAAATGTTTTTGGCTATTTACATCTTTGATGTCGGCTGTAAAAATGAGTGCCAAGATCCAAGCGGCGAAAGAAGGTTAGTATTGTATTAAATTTTACCCTTAAAGTCTAGATGCACTTTGCATTGAAAGAAAGATAGCGAAAGATAAATAGATTCTTGAAGAGATGAAAGCACATATTTCTTTATCATGAACTAATATAGAATCGAGAAATTTATTTCGCAAATAACACCAAGTACATGTGTAGTCTCCATAAGACAAAACAAATGGGTTATGAGAAAAATCCAACACCATCGGCGCGAAGTGACATGCGACAATCTACCCGTCTCTTTCTAATTCGCACGATGCGAGTGTGTCGCGCGCGATTTGTCAGCAAGTTGTGCTTGACGTACCGCTAGGCCATGAGCGAGCGTGTTTTTTTATACACTACGGCGGTGGCAAAAAAGCACACGGGCTACCTGAAAAGCAGACACCGTAACCTATGGACGCTTGCGATTCTAGAATAATCACAATCGCGTTGCCGACCCTTTATTGATTTGAGGATTCGTTGTGTTGATGGTTAGAGACGAACGCGGGTCCCTCGATCTCAACACAACACCTCGGGAGCTCTGATGGTGACCGTACTCACCACCAGCGCGCGTAGCAATGGATACCATTATATCACTTAAGGCTGGCGTCCACTAGGCTCGCCGAGGCGAGTCGAATCGAATCGAAATAATTCGCCTTTATAGATTAACTATGAAAGTGCGTCGATTGACGAAGAGCCGTGGCTCGCTGAATCGAATCGACCGGCCGCATCGCTCGTCAGGCGAATTTATGAAAGTGCGTCCGTCCATTTAACGCGGCTCGACTCGCTGCGATTCGCCTGTATTCGACACCAGCCTAGCTTTATCGTTGTGGATAAGACATAAGACATATCCGTCGGTCTCGCACTCGCACGCTTGTCAGAACGTGACGGATGTCTTATCGACAGCGATAAGTGATTAAATGGCAACCATGCCACCACAAAAACACAACTGTTATCTTCCTCGGCGATAAGACTGACAACACTGACTCTAATTCTATTTCGGTAGAATCGAACGATCAATATTTGCGTGTTAACCTTATCGCCGAGTAAATAATTGCCGTGTTTTCACACAGTGCACTCGAACTCAAGATCAGTGCTAAGGCCGTCGATCCGGGTTGATACAGAAAATATTGTAGCACAGAAACTTAACCTGCGAAGGGCCGGATCATTACAAATCACGGGTAATCGTAATGTACGATTCCCACACAACGTGCCGCGCCGGGACGCCTGGCGCCGCGTCGCAACACGCGGAAGCCGACCGCGTTTTAATAGAGTGAAGTAGGAAAAAGAACGACGGAGCCGCTCACATGCGTCAACAGCCGACCGCAGCCGTCCACGTCCGCGAGGAGCCGACTGGCAGCAAGTACATTCAAGCGTAAAATTTAACGTCTATATTAGAGTTTCAAATTCCTTTGGCAACTTGTAAAAAGTGCTCAGGCGCGCTCCGGCCCGGCCCGGTCGGTGAGAATCGTAACATTAGAGGCCTTACGCCTACGGAAGCAGAAGCGGAAGCGTGTTTTGCAAAATGCTTCCTTTTTCATTCAAGATTACGACGTAACTATTAGTATTCATTCAAAAACTGATGAAGTACTTAAATAATCATTTCTGAAACTAGTGGCTAACACACGATCAAATTTTTCAAATTTTGTTTTCGTAACGAGATGTTGCTTGACACACTTTTTTTTGCGGAATAGCAAAGGAATATTGTTCTCGCACTCAAAACTGCGTACATTATTTATTTAGGTTTGCCAACAGGCGTAAATACTGAATTAAAAACAAAATGTAAGATTAGATTGCTTGATATTCACCCAATTACAGGCAAACACGGCATGCACATAATGGGTACAAAATATTCGATTGCAATGACGAAGAACCGGCGCTAATGCACGTCCTTTTCAACTTGTTTAAAGTCCGGCCTCTGCAAAATATTGTCACATTGTGTATGCTGCACGCACATAGGTACGTCGTATTAAATGTCGATTTCCTTAAGAAGACCGACAACAACACGATTGTTGCCCCTCATCCGACCTTGTTCGTTGTTAATCTCAATTTACACTTGCATGTTTGCATGCCTTGCGAATGGTGAGAAAACCATTAAAAATACTTTCCGAAGCACTGATGCTAAAAGACGGGCGTGGACGTGGGGCACATTGCACGGAGAACCGAAGGCCGTTGGGGCGGAAAGCTTCTCGAGTGGCGACCACGTACCGGAAGGCGCAGCGTGGTAGGCAAGGTGGACTGATGACCTGGTAAAGGTCGCGGTAGTCCGCTGGATGCGGGCGGCGCAGGGCCGGTCTTTGTGGCACTCTTTGGCTAATACGATTATGATGATGATGATACTATAGACGGCAATAGTTAATGCAATATCTATAAATCTTAATATAGAGAAAATACCCCGCGGCTATCGCAATATATCAACTTCGTTCGTTCATGTTTCTCCGTCTAGATAGGCTATGTCAGCCACCTGAGAGCTCATAAACGGCGTTTCAGTTAGCCAGTTTTTTTCCCAGACACCGTGATTGAAATCAGCCAGGATGATGATGATGATGATCTCTATTGCACTTGTATTTTGTCTATTGTTCGAATAGCGACACAGCAAAAGAGATACTGGATACTGACACACAATATAAGTCTGCACTACGCTCTAAACGTTGAGCATTTACTCTGCACCAATTTCAAGTGTCTCTATTTGGCCCTATGGTTGACTGGTAGAGAATGCCATTTGGCATTAAGACCACCATTTGTAAATTACTTTGTTTCGTGTACGTACTAAAGTTTCAATAAATAAATAAAAAGATACCGAACAAAGGGAGTCGGCGTTTTGCGGAAGCCACTCGGGACCTGTTCGCGCTTATCAATTTTTTTTGCCATTTACCGAGTACCAGTTTGAATCAAGCATATTACGCAAATAGCATGCATAGCATCACCGCTCACAATGTTCTTGTGTACATGGACTTGCCATTACCGGGATTTGAACGCAGTACAGATTCGCCACTAACAAGTGTCACTAACAACTAAGCTAACGCGTCTATACACTGGTTAGACAAGGCTACTGATTACATAAGGCACGACTACGAGATGCAAATGGCTCACAAATTACCGACGGCATCGATCCGGTATCAGTGCACGGGCCTTCCATTTCAATTATTCATTGGCTGCGCTGAAGCGAGCGGCACATATATTTAGTTAAGCCGGTAACAGTAGCTGTGTACTCCCTTTTGCAAGAATGTCTTTTGATTTGCTTGAATAAAATAAGTTTCTGTCAAAGTTTCATTTATGGTACAGGCTTTTATTGACTGTACTTTTCTGTATAATGCCATCAATTACTCATTGAGACGATTCTAACGAGCCCAAGCTCAATAAAACTTTGCTTGAATAAAATAAGTTTAGGTCAACAATAAATTTTTTGTACGCGCTTTTATTGCCATTTCAGTAGAAATCCGTTAGGCCGTTTTAGAGATATTGGACTTTGAAAGGAAAATGTCGAGGGTTTTTCAACTTTTCTAAGTTGTAGTTGTATGACAACGCTGTGGATCATACACCCGTCACTCTCGCACTCGCATACTCTTCAGAATATGACGGATGTCTAAGGACCTTTACAGAAACACTGTAATTCGACTGCGTTCTTGCTAGAAAAGTGCAGTTTGACTGCAGTTCTTTTGCAGTTGACGTAACTGCATCTAAAATAACGCTTTTTAAAGTGTACAGTCAATATTTTTACTCGAGCATCCTGTGGGTCAGCCTTTGGGTCAGGTATAGAAAACGGACCTTCAACGCCTTGCGTATACAATACAACATTGATTTTAGGATGTTGATGGGACTACCGAGATGGTGTAGTGCCTACATAATGGTCGCCGAAACACGTAAGGTTAGTTTCCAAGCGTAAAAGGATTGTGACGACGTGGAGACACCTTCGACGGAGTCTTAACAGGATTTTAAAAGCTAGTGCAGGGAGATACGACTGTCCTATACAAGTCTTGGAGAGAGCAGATTAAGGGCGTAACCCAATTAGTTTTACAAAATGTAAACCCATAATCATATGTTGTATACTAACCTAAATAATCATACTATGGATTTTCATTAATTCACTCATACAATGCAAACCGACTACGCAGTCCGCTTGCAGTCGGCGTGCAGTTCTAACGACTGCAATTAAACAGCAATAGACTACAATACATTACAACTGCCATATACTTCAGAATGCAGTCGTCAGAAATCCACCGCGATAAGTGTGCAGTCAGTCAACGTGATTTTTCCTACACAGTACAAGACATTTGTGTCTATGTCAAACGTAACCGACCCAAGTACATTAGAATGAGTCGCAATACGCTACAAGAAAAAATTCACGGCAAGGCCGGACTAGGTCGCACAAAGACAAGAAGCCAGTGCAAAAGCAGCCTTAACAAGTCTCCATTAGGCTGAACCAGTAAACACTCCTGTAGTGTTGTATTGTACATAATGACGTCATGTAGTCCTTAATTTAACCTTCCACTCAATCGCGACTCGAGTATTGAATACTCCAATCACTGTCAATCTGTGCGGTTCACTGAACTATCGAGGTAGCGGCCGGGTTCCCGTAAAACGTATGCTCTTTATACGGCTAAAGTATCATAGGAAGTACTTGAACTTGCTCGGTTGCGAATGCATTAGCTCTGAAGTTTCCAAGTATTCTTAAGATGCTCTAAATTTTTGAGTTTAAAAGTCTTGCAAAATGTAGAAAGTATATGAAGCGAACGGTCGTCAGATACTACTTTTCGCCGCTCTTTCTTCTACGTGGCACATATTATGTACACCGTAGTGGTGGGTGCCAAGCAACATCACGTCATGTATGGGCTAACTTAGTAGGCTGATGCTGACCCAATTTCTTATCATTGTAACGCATCTTCGTCGTGCATCCGCAGCTTGGACCCAAGTATACTTTCGCGATACCTGTATTTACTTGAGGTATGTAGTTCCTGCAGCACATAGGACAATCATTGATGGATGTAGCCAGGTGAGGGCAAAGAGGAATAACCGCCTCCCCCAGGATTCCTAACTAAGCGCTACGTCGGGATTCTTCCTACGAAACGAAAAGGTTCTACCCGAGTTTCTTATTTCCCTGATCGAAGTACTCAAAACCCTAGCTACGACTTCACACTACTAATTTCGACCTTGATTTCAGCCAGTTGTAATACTATTTCTCATCCCACTGCGCACTTGCCGCGATGTGTGAACGAACTTTATCGCACACTGTTCGTAATTTATTGTCTTATTTATTTGCGAGTGTGGTACGGCCTCCAGATGGTCCGATGACCTGGTTACGGGCTGTTAGGAAAACAATTGCGGCCAGAAATCTGGTGATGGCTGAATTTTACTATTGTCTACTCCATTACATGGGATTGATGCAAGGGGCCCTAGCACTTGGGATTACGCTTAGAGGAGAAATCTGGTGATTAAAACCATGTCCAGGAAAATACCTCAGTTTGGACGATTTTGAAAATATATGAATGATTCTGCCTAATTGTAAAGTGATATAAGTATGGCCTATGTATGGAACTAATTAAAAGGACTGCATTTTTAGCGATTAAAATATAAAGACAAGCATAGAAATATGAATCACTTAATTATTTATAGTCCTTGAACTTAAAGATCCGTAGTAAGGATCTACTAGTAATGTGATGATATTAAATATGTAAGGATACATACAAATCTTTTTTGTATAATTCTTATACCATGCAAGCTGAACAGTAAAATACATTTCAATAAATGATAAATGGAATACGAAACGACAGAAAAGATTCAGAGCTGCTTCCAGAAAGTTATTTACGACATTTCCGGAGCTAGCGGAGAATTCTTCAAATGCAGATGTTGACGACAGAGGGTCTTCATTTAGCTTTGTACTTTAAGAAATAACGTAGCTTTTAACTTTGCCAATGATTTGTGATAGAAATTGTTAACTCTTAACCTATATTACAGCCAACATTGCTCACATAACGAGTTACAAAATACCAGGCTGAGGGTTTGCTTGATAGCCCCGAAGTCAGAATAGATTGTTCACTAAAACAGGAGAACAAATCCAGCATTATTATAAAAAACCCAATCAATTTACAATAAAAGGTGCTTTACAAGGTGCTCGAGAGCAACCGCAAATATTTTACCAGCATAAACTCATGAGGTCGTAAGGAGTAAAACATGTTATATGAACTTAGGTCCAATTGTGTTTTTACACATATACAATTCTGGTTTTCCAGTAAAAAAATGTCCAAGGCGACTTTACAAAGTTTTTTATTCTCATCTCAATATACAGTGCCTGCCAGTTGCAGTCTTTGCTGATACATGTTCCAGTAGGTATTGTGCGGCAATGTTCAGGTGGTGATCGTCAGATAAATGAAACTTGGAAATGCCCTTACTATGTTTATTGATAATTAAACTGAAACTCTCTCAACACTGATTGAACACTAAACTGACTATTAATTATGTTCCGAAGGACACGAAACCAGACGCGGTCGCATTGATAGTTATTAGTGTTGTATAAAATGGGAATTAACACTGAGAAACTAGGTGTCTTTAGGTCATTTGCTTACATACCACAGATAGATGCGCAGTCCAGGGTTCAGGAGTCACAGCCAGTCACAGGCACACACACGAGCTCACACGCGAGATAGACTTGGTATGTGACGTCACAGGTGGAGCGACATACGCCTTATTTTAATGCAAGCAAAGGGTCATCTGTCGGTCATTGTCAATAGGTAAGCGCGGTGCGCCCGGGATATGGAGGGGATGCAAGATTGTTTATTGAACATACCCCCGCCCTAAACATGACAATGTTTACGAAAAAAAAGGAAAATAAAAAAATAAAAAACAAATAAAAAACAAATAAAAAAAAAAAAAAAAAAACAAAGTTACTTTAAGGGATTCTTAGGGTAATCTAATAATCCGATTGGTAGGTCTTGTCAGAACACCCGTAGCCGTCCTAACTTGTACTACACGCACGACGCCATCTTTCCCGGGAACCACTGATATGATGCGAGCGCGTCGCCATTCCAATGGAGGGACATTATCCTCTCTCAGGAGGACCAAATCACCCACTGAGGGAGGCTCAGTATAGGCTGCCCATTTAGGCCTTGTTTGCAACGTCGATAAATATTGAGTTTGCCATCGTGACCAAAAGTGTTGTAGCATCTGTTGTACAAGTTGAAATCGAGTGAGTTTATTCGTTTTAATATCGTGCAACGGGTATTCGGGAATCGCAGTTAAAGGCTCTCCAATAATGAGATGGCCTGGTGTCAGGACTTCAAGGTCGTTAGGATCCGATGATAAGGGGCACAACGGACGCGAGTTGAGGACTGCCTCAATTTTAGTAAAGACTGTCGTCAATTCTTCATAGGTGAGGGGAGTGTCTCCGATAACACGTTTTAGGTGAGTCTTGGCTGACTTTACAGCCGCCTCGAAAAGACCGCCCCAGTGTGGGGTAGTAGGAGGATCAAAAATCCAAGTGATATTTCGCTTTGCCATTTCCGAGCCTAGAGTATACTTATTTAAGTTAAGGAAATTATGGACTTCTAAAAGGTGGTTATCCGCACCCACGTAATTACGTCCACAGTCCGACCGAATAAGCGAAGGGGTGCCACGACGAGAGGCAAAACGAGTAAGGGCGGCGAGGAACGCTTCTGTAGTGAGGTCTGACACTACCTCCAGGTGGACCGCCTTGGTCGCCAGGCACACAAAGACGCAGAGGTAGGTTTTAACTAGTTTCCGGTTTCGAACAGCTTGAATTTTTGTGTAGAATGGTCCCGCAAAATCTGTTCCTACTCCTTTAAATGCACGTGTAGCTGTGATTCGGTCTTTTGGAAGGTCGCCCATAAAGGGTTGCCTTGCAACAGCATTTAAACGATAGCAGGGTAGGCATTTAAATAAAACGTTATTAATTAACCTGCGCACGGATAGGATCCAAAATTCACGGGATAATATGGCGTGTAAGGCACCAGGTGAGGCATGGGAGTTGACCTCATGGTAATGGGTTATTAATAATTTCACGAAATTGCCATGTTTCGGTAAGAGTATAGGGTGGCGGGCATCAAAGGGCAAATCCGAATGTCTTATACGACCCCCAACTCTCGTTAAACCGGTAGTGTCAAGGAATGGGTTCAGTTTTCGAATGGAAGACCGCATTGCTAGTCCACGTTTAAGGTTGTCAATATCCTCAGAGAACGAAAGCTTCTGAACCAGTTTGATAAGGAAGTTAAGGGCGGTTTTCCGTTCAGTCACGGAAAGAAAGGGAGATATCTCACGTTGATTGCGCGAACGGGCATTATTAATGAATCGTAAAATGAAGCCGGTGACGCCAATAAGTTTTTGGAAGGAGCTAAACCGATTTAAGAGGAACTCAGGACTTGGAACGCAACTTGCACTGGTGACTAAGAGGCAACGTAGTCCAGGAAGTTGTGCAACCTGTGATGATTTGTCGGATGGCCAACTAGATGGAGGCTGCAACAGCCACTTTGGGCACCACCAGAGTTGGTGGTTGAGAAGCGCCCGAGGGGATAAACCGCGGGACGCGCAGTCGGCAGGATTCAGATTGCCAGGAACATGTCGCCAAATAGAGAATATCTCTGCATTTTTAATTAGGGAGACCCGATTGGCTTCAAAGGTTTGAAGTTCGTGTGGTGAAGTATTGAGCCAGGAGAGAACGATTTGGCTATCCGTCCAAGTATAGATGGCGTCCAACACTATTGACTTCTGCAGACAGGAGACAACGTGTTGCACTAATTTCGAAAGGAGCGCAGCTCCCTGTAGTTCCAATTTTGGAATTGTCAAACGGGTCCGGACTGGGGCAACCTTAGTTTTGGACATTAACAAATGGACGGAGCAATTATTCAACTGGTCTACAGCACGGAGATAGAGTACTGCAGCGAATCCACCTTCTGAGGCGTCACTGAAACCATGTAAAGTATAAGACTGGGGTGTGGGGGGAAGAATACGTCTGGGTATATGAATCTTATGCATAGTGTTTGCCAGTTCACTGGTGAAGGTCAACCACTCGGCAGCTAGTTCTGGGGTAAGTGGTTCATCCCACTGAAGGCCCGAAAGCCACAGGCGCTGTATAAAGACCTTAGCCTGGAATACAATAGGTGAGATCCAACCACTGGGGTCAAACGTACGGGCTATAAGGGACAGAACTTTTCGTTTGGTTGGGGACTTGTCAGAGTCTACACAGGTCGTATAGGTAAAGGCATCCGTCACAGGGTTAAACTGAACTCCGAGGACCGCTACTGTTTGAAGGTTTTCGATGTCCTGTATGGTGTGAAGGGGTTGAAGGTGATTAGGGGGGAGATCTTCTAATAGCTCTGGCTTGTTCGAGATCTATTTTCGTAATTCGTAACCACCTGCTCGCATTAGGGATTCTAGCTCTGATTTAAGAAGGCGAGCTTCTTCGAGGCTGGAAGCACCGGTCAGGCAATCGTCAACATATACATCGGACTCAATGACTGCGGCCGCCTTAGGGTATCTAGAACGTTCCTGATCAGCCAATTCAAGGAGCACACGGATTGCAATATAGGGGCTAGACCGTAGACCGTAAGTATTAGTATTAAGCTCATACGTAATGAGAGATTCTGCAGGAGACTCACGCCACAAAATTAACTGATACCGTCTGTCCTCTGGATGTACCCACGACATCCGGAACATCATACGGATATCAGCAACAAACACAATAGCATGTCTACGAAAGTTGAGAAGGATGTGCGTGATGTCACGCTGGAGCTTAGGACCCGTGTGTAGACACTGATTAAGGGATATTCCATTCGAGGTCGTACTACTACCATCAAAAACGACTCGAATCTTTTCATTATCACCGGTTTTAAAAACGCAGTGGTGGGGGATAAAATAATGTTCCATGGATTGTAAGTTCAAAGAAGACACCGACATGTGATTTAAGTTTTAGTATTCACGCATAAAGTCGATATATTGCGCCTTTAGGCGGGGATATTTTTGTAGTCGCCGTTCTAAGTTAATGAATCTCTTTTCCGCTATAGATCGGGACTCACCAAGGGAAGGACGATCACATAAAAAGGGTAATTTTGTCACGAAAGTACCATCAAGGTTTCTCCTAGTAGACGATTTAAAGAATGTCTCACACTCAACATCCAACGGGTTTGTTTGAGGTTTCTCTGGAAATTCTTCTATTTTCCAAAATCGCTCAACTATTTGGGATAAAGAAACACCAGTCATAGGGAGCTCGGAACTGGGTAGATCCTTGACTGGCCCGGACAAGGCATAGCCAAAGACGGTTGATATAGCAGTCAACCCGCAGGGTTTCAGATTAATTAAATCTGGGCGTAGGAGTGAGCCTAGGACGTCGGCTCCCAAAAGCACTTCAACCAAATCAGGCTTGTAAAATAAGGCATCAGCCAGAGGTAAGGATTCCGCAATGGATCGAACAGACATGGGTAACTCTCCGTCGGGATGAACACCGGCGATGTTATCTACCACTACAGCTGAGGTTGTAATAACCGGGTAAGGGCAATGCACAGGCTTGAATGTAAGGGGAATACAACCACGAGCTGGCAGAGAAGGAATGTTTCCAATGCCTCTTAGTAACACTGGGGACAAAGGGGGTGACAAACGCATATTTAATTTGGTAACCGCAAGATCACAAGTAACTAGGCAACCTTGAGCACCAGTATCGCACAACGCCCGAGCTTCAACATAATATCCGCTAGATGTTTTAACCTGAATGACGGCGGTAGGGAGTAAAACCAAGTCTGAATTTATAACGGTTGGAGCACGGGTAGGGTCAGAAATAGGGGGGCAGTCTAGTTATTGTGGGCTGTCATGATGGGAGCAAAGCGAGGAATATGGTGACAAGTCTCGTTTATCTCTACTGGTGGAGGGAGTAGGGGGGCGCTCGTGGCGCTCACTGCGACGAGGAGGCGGGGAAGGGTACCGGTTGGGTGAGCGATTCGAAGCACGGTGCCATGTCCGAGATGAAGACGGCGGGGGAGATCCTCGGGGTGAGGCTGGCGGACTGGATCGAGGTGAGGACCGGTTCACATTATAATAGCGGGAGCGGGAACCCCCGCCCGTGCGAGAATGCGGGGAGGTCGGCCGAGCTGGTTCCGGAGAGCTTCGAAAAGACACTGATCGAGTCTCTGGTTTAACACGAGAGGAGTAAACCGGGTTCCGCGGGTCATTGAAACATAGGAGGGTATGATGCGTCGGGCGCCTACAGGTTCCACAGCGATAATCGCGCATGCAAGATGCAATGGTGTGTTTATCTAAACATCTATAACACAGGCCATTCATTTTCACAAAGATTGAACGATCGCGTGGGTTCATATCTAGGAAATCTTTGCACTCGCGTAGATAATGGGACTGGCTAGAACACATAGGACATTTTTGTTCACGCATGTCGGTCTCAGCAACTAAGAACTGACGTGGGGTTCTGACTACTGGTGGTGGGGGCTTTGCTTGAGAGGACGGTGCGTCTACTAAAGAGGTATTTCCGACATTGTCGTGATGACGACATTCCTCTTCGAGGAAATCAATCAGCTTATCAAAAGTAGGGAGGTCCCTAAGACCATCGCCGTGACGACGCTCAAATCGCGATCGTAAATCCGTGGGAAGTTTCGCGAAACAAATGTGTACAAGGATATATGACCAATGTTTTACCGGTAATTCAAGTCGCTCTAAACAACGATATGCAGTAAGGAGGGGGTTAAGAAAAGAAACTCGTAGACCAGTCAACCGGGGACTGATATCAGGCAGGGACATAATCTGTGCGATGTATGTATCGGCAAGTACTCGCGTATTGTGGTATCTCCGTTTGAGAAAATCACGAGCTACACTATAATTGCCGGCTTCAACTTTTAAATGTTGTACTAAACGTTTCGGTTCGTCAGACAACGCACTCATTAAATAGTGCATTTTATGGGTGGAAAGCAAATCACTTCGGGCATCAACAACACTGTCAAATTGGTCTATAAAACTAATCCAAGCGTCCGGACGTCCGTTAAAGCGCGGAATCGGAAGATCTGGCAACCGTTGGGAACGAGGGAGGTCAAGGTCACCCACTGCTGTTGCGCGGTCGGGCACTGAACGCATTGGGGTACTGGCAGAGATAGGTGCGACTATTTCATTGCGCCTAACTTTAATATCTAAGATCTGATCGCGCACCGACTTAATAATATCTTGCACATAGGCATATTCCTCCACATCTATAGCCCGATCCAAGCCGCCCAAGAGAATGGCACTAGCATCACGACATTCCTTATACTGATCCTCGACTTCGCTAAATAAAACTATCAGCCGGGCACGGTCTGTCGAGTTAAGCCGTTGATAGGCGTTCGAAATCCATTCACTGGTCAGTCTTAAAGTGCCGATTGATTTTCTATACTCCGCGGTTTCCGTAAATAAGGTTGCCCGCATAGTATCATTATCTCCGTTCTCACTCATTTCAACTTGTATAGGCAACCGTTAGCAACAAGGAAAACAAGAAAAATATATATGAACAGTAATATCTACACTCAATTTCAATCGTATACGCTTACAAACAAGGCCCAATTTGGAAGCACGTTCGTTTAGTACACCACGAGGTGCAGAGGTACTTACGCAGAACTATGCAAAAGGGTTTAGGAAACACAATTAGAACAAATAAATTCTTTTCCAAACTACAAATTAATGGTTATGTGATATTTAATACGTAATGCGTTATTTCGGCCCTTCAAGCTAATTTAGACCGTCCAGGTAAATAGATAAAGCACAAATTACGATAAACCGGCTCGGATGTCTGTCACCTGGTAAACAACTTTAATTTTTAATGGTTAAATCTTTAGGTAATAAAACTATGAGGGTTTAATTAAACTACGGCGCAAAAACAATTGGGGGATGCTTAAGTCTTGTTTACGAGAAGGTTAAACTTAAAATAGTTATTTCAACAGAGGCTATGAAACCACGCTATTGCTACCAAATGTATAAAATGGGAATTAACACTGAGAAACTAGGTGTCTTTAGGTCATTTGCTTACATACCACAGATAGATGCGCAGTCCAGGGTTCAGGAGTCACAGCCAGTCACAGGCACACACACGAGCTCACACGCGAGATAGACTTGGTATGTGACGTCACAGGTGGAGCGACATACGCCTTATTTTAATGCAAGCAAAGGGTCATCTGTCGGTCATTGTCAATAGGTAAGCGCGGTGCGCCCGGGATATGGAGGGGATGCAAGATTGTTTATTGAACAAGTGTGTTCGCTATGCCGCTCAAATACCGACTGTCTCGTCTGTACCGTACTGAGCTCGGTGCCGTGCTCCGTATACAGCCCCCTATTCTGTTAAGGCCTCCACCCACCGGACGCGTGTGCTGCGCTGCGCTGCAGCTGCGCGGGTGCTGCGTGTGTGCCGCGTTCGATGTGTGTTTGAAGTGTAGTTTCAATGCTTTACAACTTGCGCGTTTGCTGCGCTGCAGCTGCGCGTGCCGCGCGGGTGCTGCGCTGCAGCTGCGCGGGTGCTGCGCGTGTGCCGCGTTCGATGTGTGTTTGAAGTGTAGTTTCAATGCTTTAAAACTTGCGCGTGTGCCGCGCAGCACACGCGCCGCGCACGACACGCGTCCGGTGGGTGGAGGCCTTAACTTGTTTTGAGCTCATGACACCGCGATGCGTAGTAACCAAGCGTAGCTATACGTGCTAAAGCGGCTCACCCCGCCGGTCACCCGAAACTAGACCTCTACACGCTTGGTAACTGTATGCATCGCGGTGTCAAGATATATTCGTGGGTGAGCGTTGAGGTGAGCCTAAAACAAGTTACAGATTAGGGGGGCAGAAATGCTTACGCTAAAAATAATACGTCATCGCCACATTTCTATTAAACTCCCAGATTCGTTTCAGAGACACTCTGTTGCTATACTACTATGTCTACTTACAGGTTATCCGTGTTGTTGACTTTCACAGATTACGCCCAAGAGAATGGCACTAGCATCACGACATTCCTTATACTGATCCTCGACTTCGCTAAATAAAATTATCAGCCGGGCACGGTCTGTCGAGTTAAGCCGTTGATAGGCGTTCGAAATCCATTCACTGGTCAGTCTTAAAGTGCCGATTGATTTTCTATACTCCGCGGTTTCCGTAAATAAGGTTGCCCGCATAGTATCATTATCTCCGTTCTCACTCATTTCAACTTGTATAGGCAACCGTTAGCAACAAGGAAAACAAGAAAAATATATATGAACAGTAATATCTACACTCAATTTCAATCGTATACGCTTACAAACAAGGCCCAATTTGGAAGCACGTTCGTTTAGTACACCACGAGGTGCAGAGGTACTTACGCAGAACTATGCAAAAGGGTTTAGGAAACACAATTAGAACAAATAAATTCTTTTCCAAACTACAAATTAATGGTTATGTGATATTTAATACGTAATGCGTTATTTCGGCCCTTCAAGCTAATTTAGACCGTCCAGGTAAATAGATAAAGCACAAATTACGATAAACCGGCTCGGATGTCTGTCACCTGGTAAACAACTTTAATTTTTAATGGTTAAATCTTTAGGTAATAAAACTATGAGGGTTTAATTAAACTACGGCGCAAAAACAATTGGGGGATGCTTAAGTCTTGTTTACGAGAAGGTTAAACTTAAAATAGTTATTTCAACAGAGGCTATGAAACCACGCTATTGCTACCAAATGTATAAAATGGGAATTAACACTGAGAAACTAGGTGTCTTTAGGTCATTTGCTTACATACCACAGATAGATGCGCAGTCCAGGGTTCAGGAGTCACAGCCAGTCACAGGCACACACACGAGCTCACACGCGAGATAGACTTGGTATGTGACGTCACAGGTGGAGCGACATACGCCTTATTTTAATGCAAGCAAAGGGTCATCTGTCGGTCATTGTCAATAGGTAAGCGCGGTGCGCCCGGGATATGGAGGGGATGCAAGATTGTTTATTGAACAAGTGTGTTCGCTATGCCGCTCAAATACCGACTGTCTCGTCTGTACCGTACTGAGCTCGGTGCCGTGCTCCGTATACAGCCCCCTATTCTGTTAAGGCCTCCACCCACCGGACGCGTGTGCTGCGCTGCGCTGCAGCTGCGCGGGTGCTGCGTGTGTGCCGCGTTCGATGTGTGTTTGAAGTGTAGTTTCAATGCTTTACAACTTGCGCGTTTGCTGCGCTGCAGCTGCGCGTGCCGCGCGGGTGCTGCGCTGCAGCTGCGCGGGTGCAGCGCGTGTGCCGCGTTCGATGTGTGTTTGAAGTGTAGTTTCAATGCTTTAAAACTTGCGCGTGTGCCGCGCAGCACACGCGCCGCGCACGACACGCGTCCGGTGGGTGGAGGCCTTAACTTGTTTTGAGCTCATGACACCGCGATGCGTAGTAACCAAGCGTAGCTATACGTGCTAAAGCGGCTCACCCCGCCGGTCACCCGAAACTAGACCTCTACACGCTTGGTAACTGTATGCATCGCGGTGTCAAGATATATTCGTGGGTGAGCGTTGAGGTGAGCCTAAAACAAGTTACAGATTAGGGGGGCAGAAATGCTTACGCTAAAAATAATACGTCATCGCCACATTTCTATTAAACTCCCAGATTCGTTTCAGAGACACTCTGTTGCTATACTACTATGTCTACTTACAGGTTATCCGTGTTGTTGACTTTCACAGATTACAGCTGTATATTTCAAGAAAGTGTGCCACGCATGACAACAGGTAATTATTCGCAGTTTCACACTGGAGACAAAATGGGACGAAAGACAGAAATAATGACGGCTTTCTCGGGTCAATAGCACGCATTTGGCACAAATACCTACTACGCAAATAGTCAGTATCTTTGGTCTGTTTTTATGTTTGGAAAAGTATATGAAATGAATGAGTTTAAGGCTTCAATTTAAGGCTTGATGAATCTTTCAGTTCTTGAAATAGAGCAGTCCTAGCCGAATGCAGAGTCACACTCATACTCATTAATTTATAATGCGCAATTAAACGCCGTAAAGTTAATATTAGATTTAATTTAATTAATTCGTATTAATTTACAATGTCAAAGCGTTCAATTATTTCAAAAATGTCTACCAAATGTAATGCGTATGAAATGAAATAAAAGTGGTAATAAGTTCATATTTAGAATTCCATAATGAGGAAGAATATATTTAAATGTTAGTATAGTCACACAGTTCCGAAATGTCATAAAAGGTGTTATCAACCAGCCATTTTTTCAGTTCGCCGTAGAACGAACTGCCATTTTTAAGGTTTTGATTGTGATCAGGAATGGCATATTATATATTAGGACCAATAAACAGAGTACACATTTTCAGGCAACCATACTGTTTCAATCGGCTGCCTAGCGTTATTATTTTTTTCTATATCCGCTCCCCGCCAATTTGGCTCAATTTGGGTTGCACAGGGCGGTTCCACAACCAACACTTCGTGAGCTCAAATATCGCGGGCGACCCGGTTGCCGCTTGGGCATTGCAAATAACTACTCAATAATCCTCTGAATACCTCGTGCTATATAACATTTGATTTTGACAAATTATTTATGAGTTTCGTCGTTTCATATCAAAGATTCAAATTATCAAACACAGCATTACAATATTTTGATGTGCTATGCGTAGTAGTGACTGGATTAAAATTCAGTCAGTTTCCCATTGACGTTCACTTATTTCTGGGTGGCGATGGTCTTTGTTGCTTCGATCGAATTGATATTCTGGACGCGAATTTTTCTCAAAATTCTGTACACGTTCTGGAACTACGAGTGAATCTTAATCTACTTAAGACAATACATTTTGATACCATTACTTAATATCTAAGTCGCAAGCTATTACAACAGTAGGCCTTTATATAATTATAACAACCGAGACTAACTAACATTCCTTGAAGGACTACATTTAGTACATTACTCAATTAATACCTACCTACAAAGTTTCTCATAAACTTTTTGTGATAATATGGTATAGGAAGTAAAGTGCATTCATCCTTACTTGTCTTATTTGGTAAACAACATTCTAACATCAAAATGCATCTTTTGAGGATAGAATAGCAATTTTGTGAGTATTAGATCATGCCGAGACGACTTTTCGGACATCACTTCATGATTTTTTGTCTAGCAACGCTTTTTTTACGATATAAATACCTGCTATAGGCTAAAAAGATATATTTTGAGGTTAGAATGTTGTTTACCAAATAAGGCAAGTAAGGATGAATGCACTTTATAGGAAGCTATACGGTAGCCTAGTGGTTCAAACATGCGGCTGACAAGCGGCGGTCGTGGGTTCTAATCCCGGCTCGTACCAATGAGTTATTCAGAACATTGTACGAAATATTTACCGTTAGTTTTTCGGTGAAGGAAAACATCGTGAGGAAACCGGGTAAGTAGCACAATAAGGTCTAGTTTTTCGTCTAGGTTAGAAGGTCAGATGGCACTCGCTTTCGTACACTAGTGCCTATGCCAAATATTGGGGTTAGGTGTCAAAGCGGACCCCGGGTTCCCGGGACCGCACAACCGGGAATAACACTACGACGATGATTTCGACGACATTTTTCTAAGTTACATCATATATTTTCCAAGTTTGTAGAAAATATTACAGTCGCTTAAGTTGGAATGTTTGGAATGAATAAAAGTCACATTTGATCGAACGATTCCCTGGGACAAGTGCAAAGTACCTAAAGTGCAACCGTTTGGTATTCAAAATAGCTACCTTTAATTTATTACAAAATATGGTCCAGGTAATTGAGATAACTAAGCTAGGCTACCCTCTATATTCTATTCTACAGTACATTTTGCAAATAAGTTTACATGCATCAACGTTAGGGACACAGAGCGCATCAGCAGGAGTCCTGATGATTTCCTCTAACATTTCGCTTCAATCAATTAACACGAACGAAATCGGCTCAGGTGATTCTAACTCTACACGGCTATCACGCGACGGCGCGCGAGGTCTCTGATCTTTCTCGCACTAAGTATTTGTCTCTCTTTTATTATAAAACTACAGAACAAGAGACATAGTGCGAGAAAAATCGAGTCGAGTATGTCGGAATAATCAGCCTTTGCGTGATAGCCGTGCTATTTCTAGCCCTCGCCGGATCGTATACGTACAATTTTCGAACAATTTTACAGTCTTGAAGGACCAGGGACACAGAAAGAAGCAGGAGTCGCGGTGATTTAACAGTACATCCTAAGGAGTGTCCGCTTCTGTTAAAGTGATGACTGAATCTAGGTTTAACCCTGCTGTTTAGCCCTCTACGATAAGCCAATCGTACATTTTGCACACTATTTTACAGTCTCAAAAGTACCAGGTCCACAGAAGGCAGCAAGCGATTCCCCCTAACATTGTGCATCGAACACTGCGGTTAATTTTCGGCTCCAAACTGCCGCCCGGCGGTGCAGGCCAGCCCAATTACAATTAAGACCGCTTCGAACTAGAGCTAATCTAGACCAGGCAATAGATTTCGGGACGCTCTAGACCCAGTGCATAGCAATATGGTGACTCTGCATGTAAAGGTCGGGAGTGGTGATTTTGTAATTGAAGTACAGTGTGTCATAGCAACGACTTAATGTTCTCGTGAATATAGATTTGCTTCGTTGCCAGGCGATAGGTTTATCCTATCTACTCGAATCAACACTAATAATATAAAGAGGAAAAGTTTGTAAGTTTATATGTAGGTAAGGATAATCTTGGAAATCCTATCTGACAAAAAAAAAGCTCCTGTATACATAATGAACCTGCATGATGGACATCTAGGCTATATTTTGTCCCACAGCTCCGCCTGTAGTTTCTGTGTGGTTAGGACTATATACGAGCTGACATTTTATAAGTTCACCTCACAATGGCAGTTGAAATATCCCAACTCTCTTTCGAAAAGTTGCGCAATTTCTATCACCCTGCAGATTCTTGATGACAAATACTCTCCTCGCCTCTTCTTTGACAGAGATATTTCTACTTCCTAGACAAGAAAAGTCTCGTACATATTCCAACAAAAAAGTCTCACGTAAATGTTCTCCACGCCTATTTAGCAAAAAGGCCCCTTTCAAGTAAAGCTAGACCTATTGACAGACGCCAAAAACCCAGATACGACGACAAAGCAAACAGTCCAACCGGCAAGGTCGTTAAACCTTGTCAATGGAACTCAATAGCCATCGCTGAACCAACCCAAATAAATATTCTGAAATGTGACTAATTTTAATAGGTAGTCTAGAAACTATTAACCTTTTTTCTCGTTAATTGGTTGTTTGCGGTTGAAGGTAGTTGCTAAGTAGTGGCTTAAGTGGCAAAAGTGCGTTCTTCGAATTTCTAACTTGATAATGCGGTTTTTTCTGCATTGTTTTTTAATGTAGGTATACTTACCGCAATTGTTTCCTTTTGCCTGACCGTACTTGAAATATGGTATCTTGCGTTTGTCATGTTTTGCGAATATCTCATGTCACGAATGTGCTATTGTGAGAATATAATATCCTGCTATTATGATATTTTGCGAATATCATATACAGCGACTAAAGGGTAAATAACATGAACAAAAAGTTCAAAAAGTGTAACCCGACTGTGGAAAACATTTAATTATTTTTTTAATCAGAAGGTAGCTTACGTCACAGGAGCACAGTAACGACAAAATGACAGCTCATTTAAAAAGGTTAGGTATATTAAACGCTACGGTGATACTTTAACTGATTTGCCGAAACGGAGGCTTTTTTTTAACTCTGAAGTTTATTAAGTAGTAAACATCAGTCAGATTATCCTCCTAGGGCTTAACCTTCACAATGTGACGAAATGAATCACGACCTCAACAAATGTACATACAATTTATAATCAATTGTTTTTATGTAATATATTACACGGGACCCCAGGGGTTAAGTATACAATTATTATACACGGTGGAATTTAATCGGTGATCAGGAATCCAAAAATCTTAATTATCAATCTACACAGAAACCAATACGTGAGATCTCGTGCAATATAGCTCAAAATCTAATTAATCACACTTAATTAACATCGGTAAAATGTACACTGACTGAATAAATGGACACCCTACTTTTATTGAAGGGAAGTTACTCGTAAGTGTACATACGTCAAGTGCTTGCTGGCTTTGGCGGGAAACTAGACAGATCAGACGTCAATTTGTTATGAATTTGACAATGACAAATTGACAGCTTATTGCCCATTTATGTTTTAAGTTTCTATGGCTGATAGTTTGAAAAGAGGTATTAAACTTTTCAGACTAAACCATTAGTAGAGTGACAATAAATTTTAATTAAAATTTAATTTCAACTTAAAAATTAGTTATGATAAAAAAAAAACTTGGTTCCACTTAAGTACTACATAAACGTGACCGCCATCGATTACTGAATTAGAAAAATGGGTTCCTATTCACCGATTAAATTCCACCGTGTATATTTATCAGAAGCTTAATATAGCTGAATCATTGTTGGTTTTATATTTCATTAGTCATATATCACGGAACATAGCTTAATATTGTAATATCTTCACTTATCTAGCATATATGTATTTAACACGTATACGTCACTTATATACCATTACTGTGATACTGCACATATAGCAAATTTTGACACACCGCCAATAGTATTGCCCCTTTTCACAATACTAGCATTGCTTTTTCATATTTAATTAATTCCGTGGACACCTGTACCACAGAATAGATAATAGTACAAGTACAGAAGGGACACTCCTTTGATCTTTACAAAAGGCGCTTTTTCTCAGCCAAAACATTAAGATCTATGGCTCTCTGACGTCGTCGACGACGACGTCGACGTTCATCGCTACAAGTACATGCCGGTTCCCCAACGTTGGGGCACCGGCATGTACTTGTAGCGATGAACGTATATCGCGGAGTGTCCACCGCCTGCCTGTACTAGGTACTAATATGCACAACGTTCACTTAAATCTAGTACTGCCCACATATTCTGTAACTTGTTTTAAGCTCACCTCAACGCTCACCCACAAATTTATCGTGCAACCGCGATGCGCAGTAACTAAGCATAGGTAGAGGTCTAGTTTCGTGACGGGTGACCGGCGGGGTGAGCCGCATTAGCGCGTAGCGAATAACAGCCCAGCACTTGCGATCAAGCACTAAGTCTTGTTACATTCGACACCGAAGAGTCCGAAACATGTTGCCCGTAGTGACAATTAATATTATTCTATCGTTATAAGTATCGGCATGGAACAGCTGTCAATTCACATACTAAGTACAAGGCCAACCTGTCACCTCAAATCGCATTCTAGTTTCCGCTACTACGTAAGTTTTTTTTTATTTTTGTCAGTTGCTATTAGTATAATCTTTTGTGCTATTTGGTGCTTAATAGTGGAATTGTCATCCCAATTCGACAATTCAATTAGTGGCTGTAAGGTGTTCAGCTTATTTAGTGTCAAAGTACCCAACCGGCTCGCCTTGAGTCGTGCGCGACCGCTGGCCGGCCTCTGCGCCTGCGCCGGTGTTTGATTTCAAACTCGACGATTCAAATGGCCGAGATTCCAAATATGGTTTACGTCACATCTGGCCATAATGCGAGTTTTACTGCACGCTGCACGTACGGGAAAACTCGCATTGTGGCCAGGTGAAGACGTAAAATTTTGTACGCAACACGGGCGGTAATTCGTAAAGCCCCAGAGCGCATATTTATGGCCCTCACCTTCGGTTCGGGCCACAAACACCTGCGATCTGGGGCATTTACGAATTCACCGCCCTTGTTACGTAATGTACTATTACGTCACACCTGGCTATAATGCGAGTTTTACTGAACGCTGCGCGTACGGTAAAGCTCGCATTGTGGCCAGGTGAAGACGTAAAATTTTGTACTCAACACGGGCGGTAATTCGTAAAGCCTGGGGCTTTACGAATTACCGCCCTAGTTACGTAATGTACTATTTATGTAGTTTCCCTTTTTGCCCTTCATCGAAAGAGTAGTCTACCGATCTTTTATGACCTAAAATGTAGGTACTTTCACTTTCTGTTTCTTAGTGTTGTCATTAGGCATAAATATTATAATAGATGTTGTACTAGTTGAAGCTCGCGAGGGTTAAACAAAGGCATCACAAATAGCAGTCAACTGCTTTGTCGACAGTGTTATCGTGCCAATAGCGTAACATTTGACGAAAAATTAATACGAACGGAGCAATCGCAGTCCAAAAATTACGAAGCTGTCAGCCGGTACTCATGTTCCGATTTTAATCCGGTTTTCTAGTCCGCAAGCTGACGTGGATGAGATGGTTCTTGGCTACGTTTCAACTTCAACAAAAACGGTTCACCCATTTCTCAGATATTCGACTTTGAAATGAAAATGTTGGGGTGTTTTCAACATGTCTATGTTTTGCAAGGCTTTCGTACAAAAGAAACAACGAAGGAAAAAAACAATAGAAAGGAAAAATTACATCGATAAGATCCGATCGATTACATGAAAATCGTTCAAAATATATCCGATTATGACATTCATCGAGACTTAATTCTGCTTAACTGAAACGATTTCATTGTGCATTATACTTTATACATTACGACGTGATTGTTATATAAATAAAAGCTGACATAATATTTTAATTACAAGGAAAAACAAAGTACCACAATAACAATAAAAACGGCAGACATAGGTACAATAGAATACCACATCATTAAAGCCTATTTCGCATTTCACAACGTAATTATAACACTTATTTTTTCCATTACATGGTGGTAATCTTTGGAATAATTCAATTTGTATCTTATCGAGTTGCTTTAAGGTTGAGTTTAAAAAGTAATAGATATGTCTGATTACTCGTCCTTTAGCAATACATACGGTTGGCGTCAAAGTTGTAGTCCAATTTTGAACCTTATCACTTAGTGATAAGGCGAGAAATGTATACATTTATAACGTCGACTGCAATCGTGCTTCCTTTGAGTGCTCTCAAGTAGTTGCTGAAAGTACGTCCCGGAAATAATTAAAAGAAGACAAGTGTTTTCTTGTGCCAACTAATTACCTAGTTCAATGAATTGAAGTTGCTCAATTAATCGTAAATCGCATCAAACGTCCAATGAATTTCCTAATGAACTTCGACTCGTATTCTGTTAACACCATTTTTATGAGATCGTCAAATTGTGTTTATATCTATAACTTACTTATTTGAGATGCAGAATTCGAAGTGAAAGTTTTTATTCGACATACCTGAAACAGAAAAATACATAATGAACTTTTCGTTTCACTATAACACTAGAGGGCGTCATTGACGCTCGGCCTTGGCAAATCATACACATACACCGCTTACCCGCCCCTAGTAACGTATCTTTATTACTTTGCATATTAACAATGGAAAAGCGACAAAGAAAATCCTTGCATCAGATACATTCAGTTACTTAACTGTATACAAACAAAACTTAAATTTTAGTGTATTTCATTACCAGTTTACAGAAACCTAAACTCAAAAACATCCCAACTATACCATTTTCTGTTCGCACCAATTTGAGTCTTATAACAAACAGCATACGGTAAATATTTCCTCCTCAAACGGTGCAGTTGCAACTGTTTTCTGGCCAATCATGAAAGTAACAATGGACTGAGGCTGCAAGCTGCATTGAGTGCGTGCTGCATCCTGTATTACGTAATCGCGATGCGCAAGAGTCAAATTGGTTTGTGCTGGGACTATAAATATATGTACATACTAAATATTTAAATATTACGAATTACAGTGGACAAATAAATCGAATCCTACTCAGAGAACCAATTTGTCGATTGTTTTAGTGTGAACAGGTAACATACAGACTATACTATTATTATTATTAATAATAATTTATACTTTATTGCACAAATAATGTGCATATGGCATTCTCTACCAGTACTAGGGTGAAAATAAACGTTTGTTCGGTGCAGGATAAGGTAGTAGAACGAGAAAATGGATATTAGTAAGATGTATACAGGGTGAATGTTTTCCATGAACCTTAAAGATTAGATTAGATTTAGATTAATCTTTGTAACTGTTAATCTTTACCATGACAGACTCGCTTCTCGATAATTTGTCAATTATTCAGGGTTTAAGCAAAATTCGACTTTCCGGTGACAGTAATTTCTGCCATCCCTTAAAAACCACTAACCAGTGACGGCATTGCCCGTATTCTCCGTTAGTTGTATGCAGATTTTTTGCAAAAAAGTTTGATGAACTCTACCTTGGAAACGATCAGAAATACGAACATGGTTTATTTGGAAAATTGTAAGCATTAGCGCTAACTATCCTCCTCTTGCGTGAAGGTCCATTGTTCCGTTCCACGCTGTATAGGAGGATGGATGGCATGTGACATTGGATGCCAAGCTGCAATGGGGTTCCCACATAAAGAATCTTGTAAACAAGCTCATTCTGCAGCATTTGCAGTATGTAAAATACGTCACCTAACAGATGAAAAGACAGCTAGATTGGTATACTTTGCCTACTTTCATAGCATCATGTCATACGGCATCTTGCTTTGGGGTAGTTCTGCTGATATCAATGCCGTTTTTGAACTGCAAAAGCGAGCCATACGATTTACAAAATGCGTGCTAAAGATTCGCTTAGAAATAAGTTCAAGGAGGTTATATTCATTATAGATTAATGTATTGAATTGACTGTGCACTCCCAATACATTTATGAAAATATTGTATATGACCATAAACATATAGATAACTTTAAAATAAATTGTGACATACATCATATTAATATCACAATAAACTGCCAAGTAGTGTAACTGCACTTCCATTGAATAGATTCAAGAAACCTATTAAGAGTAGATTAATTACTAAAGCTTATTATAGTATCAAGAATTATATTAATGACAAAAATGCCTGGGACTGAGTTGACCTATGCCTAACTTATGCAATTCTAATATTTATATTTCATTGCACTGACATGTTACTGTTAACTTTGATGTATGTTTGACATTGTCTTTTTACTTGTTGTTAATTGTTACCAATTGTTTTGTCTTATTTTTTTTATGTGATAGGAGGCAAACGAGCAGACGGATCACCTGATGGTAAGCGATTACCGCCGCCAATAGACACCTGCAAGACCAGAGGTGTTGTGAGTGCGTTGCCGGCCTTTAAGATTAATTATTATTTTGTATTAATTAATGATTGTATATTTACTCATACTTTTTTTGGCCTTTATTATGCCTACTTGAATAAATTATTTTTGAACTTGAACTTGAACCTGTCGTACCAAATTTATCTCCGCACTATTTTTTTCATTGAGGCTAAGCGTAAAGTACAAATGACATCTCAGTACAAAGTTTGACATTAAAACGCAATACTGCAGACTCAGCTGTTATTGACACAAAGCCTGTATTAAAATAATATTAATACGTAGCGACTGCAAAGCAGCCTGTAAAACAATCGAATGACACTTCACAGTTTGTAAACAATCGTAATTGTCATATCATATCTGTGTAATCGTATCCGATATATTGTTACGCAATATGTTTAACAGTGTATTTTAAAAACTTATTACGTGTCTTACTTTCTCCAGCCTTCAATGCGTCATTTATAACTTTTATAAGTTTCAAGAGATGACGATGAGGTCCTCTCAAGACGTATCCGTCGACGGCGACATCCTGACCAAGTTATATAGGTACTAAGGTTGGGAAAATTTACGTGCATGGGCACGACTGTGACTTGCAAAACCAAATTCGGTTTAGAACGTACGACCGCAAGAGACACAGTGAAGCCGTCCACTAGAATCATAAGTGTAGTTGTAGGAGGGTTTGGGCCGAATTTTACGGAGCTGGCGTTTGGCATCCAGATCTTCGAGAAGGGTGCGTTCGAAGTCATTGACACCCGTACTCACAGCAGTTTGCCAGTCCGATCTCTGAGTAGCATGTTCCTACCACGACTCACATGATATGCCGGGATATATGATTCAGTCGGCTGTATTCTTGAATAAATTTCAACATTGTAATCATCATCATACGGGTTCAGGCAAAACAAGGGCACGCGTGAAGCAGTTCTTGCTCTTAGGATGGCGATAGACAGGAGAATGGATCTAGGCCTTGACACCCATGTAGCATTTATAGATATTGAAAAAGCGTTTGACACAGTAGACTAGATCAAGATGGACATTTTAAGATCAATAGGGATAGATTATAGAGACAGGCGAATTATACATACATTATATAAGAAACAGGAAACAATAGTAGAAATAGGGCAAGAGAAAGGAAAGGCAAAGATAAGACAGGGGGTACGACAGGGCTGTCCACTCTCACCTATGATATTTAATATTTTCATTGAAACTGCAGTCAAAAAGATTTTAGATTCAGGCAAGAGGGGAGTCAAAGTTAATGGGGAAAGCTTCCATTCCATACGCTTCGCTGATGACATCGCGGCTCTAGCTGAAAGCACCACACAACTAGAACAGCTTGTAACAGAAATGGACAACATATTTATGGAATTTGGGCTCAAAATCAATATAAAGAAAACAAAAACATTAATAACATCAAAACACAGACAAGCCATAGATCCCATCCACTTAAGAAATACCGCCATAGAACAAGTTAACAGTTTTAAATACTTAGGTAGCATAATAACATGTGACTCCAGATGTACTGCCGACATAAAAGCAAGAATAGCAATGGCGAAAAAAGCGTTCAATGGCAAAAAACATCTCTTTAGAGCCAAGATTTCCAGAAGCGTAAGGAAACGTTTTATAAAGTCATATATCTGGAGCATAGCGTTGTATTGCTGCGAGACATGGACACTTACCCAGCGAGACCGAGAAAGATTAAGGCCTTTGAGATGTGGTGTTGGCGAAGGATGCAAGGAATCAGTTGGACGGAAGGAAGAACGAATGAAGAGGTTTTGGATTTAGTCGGAGAGAAGAGATCCTTGCTAAGGACGATTGAAAATAGAAGAGCAAATATGTTGGGGCACCTGTTACGACATGACATTTACATAAAAACTATAATCGAAGGGAAAATAGAGGGAAGAAGAGGCAGAGGAAGGCCGCGACGTGCTTTTATGGACCAGGTCAAGGATAAGGTCAATGTAGTGTCGTATCAGGAGCTCAAAGCAGTGGCAGAGCGTAGAGCTGAATGGCGGTTACTCCACCGACAATAGCAGAGCTCTTAAGTTGAAGAAGAAGAATCATCATCATAATCGTGTTGCTTGGCGTGTGTGCAAAATAGGGCGTGCAGTTTTAAATCCAAGTTAATATTATTATTATTATGATTATGTTAATCTTAATCTATCTGTACAAATCTAGAATAAATACGGACTGCCATTTAAATCACGTTTTATGAATTTTAATAAGGGTAAATGTTACAACAAGGGTATTCGACCCGACGTGGAAGTATTAGTAAATGTAATATAACTTAAACAAAAACAACGTCACTACGTCCACAACAACAACAAACGTCTACTAATCAACCAAGCGAAGTGGAATGACGAAATGCACAAGTAGAAAACCTCACCAGTTTTCTACTTGATTTAGTTGGGTTGTCACTTGATATCTTAATTGTGGAATTATCTGCACACGGAATTATTGCGCAGCGATTAGTAATAAGTGTGGAATGAGGTGAAATGTCTAGCCTACACAATGTGAATTTAAATGTGACGCAGTTGTGACGTCCCTTCACTACTCCAACCAGCATTTCTTGTATCTTTGTTCTAGTAAATGCACAAACCATACAGACTGAGAGACAAATACGCATAAGTGCTTGAGAGAGAACGAACATGAAATTAGTCTTAAACATTTGGTTTCAAGCGACCATCTTTAAGCATATTGATAAACAAATACATAACGAAAAAGCCATATGGCACTTAAGTGCAATGCGTATAAGTATTTGTATACTTAGCTATTAAATTGAGCAAAACCATCTTTCCGGTAGTCTATAAAAAAGGTTTGCGTGTGCTTTGTGTACCCACGGAAAAAACCAAAACGTTGTACTGTTTATAAAAGTATATTTCAATCAATCCTTATCACTATTGCTGGTTGTACAACTTCATTACTACCAAACACATCCGTCCGATATCACTCCCCGACCGAGAATGTCCGCCCGCCAAGCCCTGCTTGCCGTACCACCCCACCTCCAGTTCATTATGGCGACCGTGACGTCACCAGAATGGTCAGCCAGTGCAGCTACTTTTAAATTACATTTTGTATCGAAAAATAACAAAACCTTACACGTGCCTATTAAAAAAATATTAGATTGCGCGAAAATCAGAAGTATTCATAAACTTTCTACGAGCCGACTTTTACTAAGATGGAGTTATATCTTTATCTGTCACTTATACATTTGAGTTCGTAAGAAAGAGACAAAGCACATTTTATTTAGCGGAGGCATTTATGTTTTATTAATAAGGGGGCAAGAGTCCAACCAAAAATTAGGCCCTGTAACCCTTAACTTTGGCACAGAAGAGACGGGAACCTAAATCTTTGTAATAAGTAAATCGTCGTCGAGTAACACAAGCCCTTTTTGGAATTAAAGATCTGATACATATTTAATAGCTACACAAATACTTGAAGACATAGGGGACATCAAAATATTTCGACAAACAAATATTCATGTTCTAGATATTTTTCCTTATTGGGATATGAACCGAATATCGTCAGCTTCGCAGGTAGCAGTGTTTCTAAATGGATGCATTTCATTAGTAGGTACAATGTAAATGCCCGTTCCCTTATCACGGTACACAAAGTTCTTTTACCCACAACACACACCGTCATACCCTTGTCGAAAGTTGTAATCTATTCACTGATCCCGACCCATATTCGGGATTAAAGTAACATGAATACATTACTTAAAGGTCGTGCAAAGGTCTACCTACCTCACCTAGTATTTGATTAATTGATACCTTTTGTCGTTCAATAGAAAGCCAAGACAATAGTGTGTTTATAGAAATACTAGCACTCCGCGCGGCTATGCCAAACAACGCAGGCAAACCCGCAGGAAACAACATAGCCTATCCAACTGTCACCTCAGTTAGATTATAGTTTGTTTACCTAAAATTTTATAGTTTAGCCATGGGGGGCACTAGATGTCGCTGTTACGTGAATGAGCAATCCTGAAACACGCTGTTGAGATTTTTCCTGGAACAATGACCCCAATGATGAAATTTGTACATGTATTAGCTGAATGAATCGTAATGGAGTATGAAACAGAGTTAACAGAGTATTGTTCTTTCCTCCTTATGGATTCCACATGACATGATGTGGTAGGTCCCTAAACCTGGCGCAGTAGGAATAGGAAGGAAGGACTACTTACTACATCGTATGATAGCCTATATCCATCAGGAAAGCCCACGCAGGTGAAAGATTTTTTAAATCGGATGAGTATATAGTTCGGCACATTACCCATTACATACAAACTTACAATCTCAGAATCTCATAGACATTTCTTTTTTATAATATTAGTACCGTAGCTGCCCGCGCGGCTCTGCCCCCGTATAGCAAACCAGCGGGAAAAAAATAGCCTTTAACCAACCATCACCAAATACAGAACTAAGTGAGATTTTAGGGAATTTTTTACCTTATTTGGGACCACTTTTCTGATTTGCGTTAACACCAATTCACGAGTTACTGGTTGTTAAATACCTAGAACAATCGTCAATCACACATACGTATTTGTTAGACGCAAACCGATATCTATGAAGACTGAAGAAAATGCGTAGTTATATTGTCATGTCAGTAACGCACATGAATAATTGAATGGCTAACATGGAAGGTAATTTAAATAGTCCACGCAAATGTTAGGAAAAAATCCGTATAATGTATAATGTCGTATAATGAAGCCGAATGGTTGAAAGTACGCAACCCGGATATAAATTCTAGTGGCAAACTACTTCTACGCTGTTCACTATTTCCCGACTCGACTCCGAATAGTCCGAATGCCCGCGGAATGTTTTGTAACTGGGATTCATAACAACTACAGGCAAACACAGGTCAGAATTAAACTAGTTAGTGAACAAGGTGTAGGCAAGCATCGTGAATACCTGGTTATTTTAGTTGGTCGAAATCCATCAAAGAAGTCCATTCAAAAAGTAACTGTATACTCCAATACAGAAGATTCTAATCGCAATGTCAGTTTTCTGAAAAGTCGGCCACATCAACCATATGTGAGCTATATAGGGGGACCTGAGAAAGGAAACCTGAGACGCGATTATAACACTGAATTGCTAGAAGTTTAATCCCTAGAATTGCTAAAATATTCTCGCAGAGAGGGGTTAATCTAGCTTTTACTTACAGAAACTATTGAGAATTTATTAAAGTCTGGCACCTAAGCTAACCCTTCAATATACTAGACCTGGTTATATTAATGGCATAATTAGAAATTCAGGTTTGTTATCCCATATTAACTGTTCAACTGGGCTTGACTACACTATTGACTTGACCACTTTTCAAATGATCTTATCATAATTTGTTTAACTGGAGATGATTTGTAATCTATTGTAAAATACAACCCCAATAAAATAAAATAAAGTTTTTTTTAGTTTTGGGGAATCTCTCACCGAAAATCGGCGTAACAACATCCTATTCAGCACATTATACGTATTATGCAGATATAACCTAGCAGTCCAGGCATGCGGCTGTCAAATGGCGGTCGTGGGGTCGAATCGCGGCTCGTACCAATAAGTTTTTCGAAACTTATGTACGGAATATCATTTGATTTTTTACCGTTAGCTTTACGGTGAAGGAAAAACATCGTGAGGAAACCTGCATACATCCACGAAGAAATTCAAATGTGTATGTGAAGTCCTCAACCCGCACTGGGCCAGCGTGGGGACTACTGCCCGTTCCCTCTCGTTCATGAGAGGAGGTTTCTGCCCAGCAGTGGCACGTATATATGCTGATTTATTTATTTTATTTTTAATTCTTACTTGGTGTGCTAATTAAATACATCCTTATGATTAAATTCTGAGATGCGCTCTCGACGAACTATTTGTTTGTTGGAAAATCGAGACGCAGGTTACGTATATATTCTCCATAAATAATCTAAGCACTTCCTGGTCAGTCAACCAATGAATCTCATTTTAAATTCGCGACCAAACCTTCATTGAAATGCAAAGTAAAGAAAAACCGCCTCCATTATACAAACGGAATAAATAGCCCGGGCCGTTTTTAATCAGCGTCAACCTTGGCCGTGCTATTAACTTTGGACGTGATCCGATGATATGATCGAGGTATTGACTGGATTTAAACACCATTTTTTGTCACCTTTTTATTAAAAAAAACCGGCCAAGTACGAGTAGGACTCGCACAGTAAGGGTTCCCAACCATTATCTATAAAAACGGCATAAAAATCGTCTCTCATAAAACGTTTGTTCTATGAGAGCCCCCGTACATATTTATTTTATTCTGTTTTTTCTAGTGAAAATTTCAAATGTAGAACTATCACGGTTCATGAGATACAGCCTGGTGACAGACGGATAGCGGAGTCTTAGTAATAGGGTCCCGTTTTTTTTTACCCTTTGGGTGCGGAACCCTAAAAACTAGGCAAGTTTAATGGGAGAAAAACTCGATGATGAATTTTATTTTATTACAAGCTTTTACTTAACTTGACCTGCACGGCTATCACAAGACGGCCCGCGTGTTGTATCGCGGCGACAGAGGCCTTCTATCTCTTTCCAAATGTTCTAATGAGATAAGGACGGAAAGGTTATCTCGCCGTGACACAGCTCCCTGGCTGTCCCGTGATAGCCGTGCTTTATGTGAGTGAAATAGTGAAATAGTTTGGATGACAATTCAATATGATGGTACCATCGAGCTGATCTGATGATGGAGACAGAAGTTGGCCATGGGAATTCAATATTAACCGACGTAACCCCGTGAGTTTGAGCTCGTTAGAATCGTCTCAACGAGCAGTTGATGACGGTATTCAAAAAAGTGTAACATAATAAAAGCTGGTACTTAAATTCTTGACAGAAACTTCTTTATACTACGACTGTAGCATACAAGCGTACGGTCTACTGATAAGACACCGTAGCCTGTGGACGACTGTTACTACAAAAGCGCGTTGCCGGCGACTTATGGATTTGGGGATTTGTTAAACAGAGTATTTTGTACTAAGTAACAAAATTGGCTCCCGTTTCCCATAAGTTTCCGGATCAAAAGCAGGTTCCCGCCACCCCAAAGTAACTGTTCCAAGATAGGCGCCTCGAGCACTATTATCATAGCCATTGTGTAACTGTTCCAAGATATGCGTCTCGAGCACTATTATCATAGCCATTGTGTAACTGTTTCAAGATATGCGTCTCGAGCACTATTATCATAGCCATTGTGTAACTGTTCCAAGATATGCGTCTCGAGCACTATTATCATAGCCATTGTGTAACTGTTCCAAGATATGCGTCTCGAGCACTATTATCATAGCCATTGTGTAACTGTTTCAAGATATGCGTCTCGAGCACTATTATCATAGCCATTGTGTAACTGTTCCAAGATATGCGTCTCGAGCACTATTATCATAGCCATTGTGTGACTGTTCCAAGATATGCGTCTCGAGCACTATTATCGTAGCCATTGTGTAACTGTTCCAAGATATGCGTCTCGAGCACTATTATCATAGCCATTGTGTAACTGTTCCAAGATATGCGTCTCGAGCACTATTATCATAGCCATTGTGTAACTGTTCCAAGATATGTGTCTCGAGCACTATTATCGTAGCCATTGTGTAACTGTTCCAAGATATGCGTCTCGAGCACTATTATCATAGCCATTGTGTAACTGTTCCAAGATATGCGTCTCGAGCACTATTATCATAGCCATTGTGTTACTGTTCCAAGATATGCGTCTCGAGCACTATTATCATAGCCATTGTGTAACTGTTCCAAGATATGCGTCTCGAGCACTATTATCATAGCCATTGTGTAACTGTTCCAAGATATGCGTCTCGAGCACTATTATCGTAGCCATTGTGTAACTGTTCCAAGATATGCGTCTCGAGCACTATTATCATAGCCATTGTGTAACTGTTCCAAGATATGCGTCTCGAGCACTATTATCATAGCCATTGTATCTAGCATATCGCAGATAATGCTTACAAGGTATCATACGGTTATTAATAACAAGCTTTTTCCGGGACTCCGTCCGCGTGGGACTCGATAATATCGTAGCTCCTTACAAACTTTCGCCCCCCGGTTTGAATTCCGGGATAAAAACTATCCATGTCCTTCCCCGAGACTCAAGCTATATCTATACCAAATTTCATTTCAATCGGTTCAGCGGTTTAAGCGTAAAGAAGTAACAGACAGACACATTTTCGCATTTATAATATTAGTATGCATTGACAATAACGATAGAAATAGAATTTTAGTTACAACCAAACTGATTATTCTTACATGAACGCAGGTTTATCGATACAATTGATGTCTATTATCATCACAGACACTAGACTAAGAACAAGTATAATTACTACATAGGCTCTAGCCATTTCAACGAAGTATGGCTAGCAGATAATTAAATAGCTACTCATTATCGTCTACAAAACAATTAACAATGGCTCACTGAAAGAGCTAGGGATATACCCCTATCGCACGCTTCATATGAATGAAATCATCTATTCATAAATGTACACCTCACCGCTGGTCCATAGTACCTATAACCTGACGCCGGGAGTCGTTCTACTGGGTGCCTATGAGCTTGGGGCTTTAAATGCAAATATTAATTATGCTCCTAAAACGGAACTGATTGTGTTCCACAATTATTCAAAAATATGTTTTGTTTTTACATTTTCGTTATAACATACAAATTTAATTTAATTTTCTATACATCATCCATTAGTTTAATTATCATAGGTTCTTGTCACTGTCATGGATGTCAAATAATAAATAGCCCCCCTGTTAAATAAATAATAACCCATAGCAACAACTACCTTAAATCCTTACAATATAAAAACTAATTATTTAGGAGACGAAACAGAGCGGTTCCGTTGCGTCGTCAAGTCCGGTGTAGAATTCGGTAGGTTGAATAATGAAATGAGGCTTTACTTTGACATATCGCACGCATTGTTTTTTTTGTCATGTTAGTAACTATGGGCAACAGATTAACCCTTTCGTTCCGGTAGACGAGTATACTCGTTTTAAGGCCGAAACGCACCTCGCCGCGCCGCCCCGCCACCGCTCTCTGTGCGTTTGCAGCTTTAATCGTTCGGATCTGGAAAACTGGGTAGATTTTGTGCATGACTTTGCCGGAATGAAAGGGTTAACTACGTTGACATGGTTAACTGAACTTTGACACGCCAAGTCTCTTTGCCAAAACTGTAGTCCGCATTCGATTGTCATCTCGCTATAGTTCTTTTGTATGATATTAGCGGCAAGCGGCAAGCATTCAGGTACTCCTTTAAATTAATAACTTATTTGAAAACTATTTTTCTATTTTCCCTATTGACACTGACACATGTTTGTAATAAAAAGCAAATTATGACTTTTCGCAAAGAGGTTATCTGTAATCTGAAGTGACAAATAGTACGGATTGACATTTCAATAATATTACTGAATTTTCGACGTTTTTTATACAGACATTCAAACGAAGTGGATAGGGAATTCAATTCCTTGACTGTACATACATTCAACAAGCTACGGTAGCCTAGTGGTTCAGGCATGCGGCTGTCAAGCGGCGGTCGTGGGTTCGAATCCCGGCTCGTACCAATGAGTTTTTCGGAACTTATGTACGAAATATTTACCGATAGCTTTTCGGTGAAGGAAAACATCGTGAGCAAACCGGTCTAATCCCAATAAGGTCTAGTTTTCCCTCTGTGTTGGAGGGTCAGATGGCAGTCGCTTTTGTAAAACTAGTGCCTATGCCAAATCTTGGGATTAGGTGTCAAAGCGGACCCCGGGCTCCTTTAGAGGCATTACCGGGAATAACGCTAGGGGGATGATGACATACACTCAACATGTAGAGTATAATGTACGTAACATAACACTCTAATCACATAGTCTGAAAAGGAAAACTCCGCATATTTTCCTTGCCAGCCATTTCAAACCGGCGTCAACAAAAAAATATTATCTTTTCCTGTTGGAGACGTCATTAATGTATTCAAAAGCAAATGGGTTATAATTAGACCCCCTCAGACCGCCAGCTGCGCCGCACGATCCCGCATAATGATGTCATCAAGTTTTTTTTAATTAATTAATTCAACAGATCGCTTTTAGTGATAAGACCGGCTGTTGGATTACTAAAATATTTACTATTACTAACCCCTGGGCGATGCTAAAAGTGCAACAACCTGGCAACCGTACTGTCTTTTCGGAGATCTCACGGTTCTACATACACTGATGCCATACGGTAAAAAAATATTAAATTTCCAGCGCTATTGGGGAGTACCAACAAAATAATGACCTGCGAGGCTAGCATAACTGATGCCGCGCCGCACCGCGAGTCGGGAAAGATCTAGCCTCCTTTTTTTAATTTGCACAGTGTGAGCGAGATAGGAGACGCTCAGTCGCGCGCGAAGCGACTGAGTAGCAAGTTGTGCTAGACGTACTGGTAAAAGTCATTGTGGCACTCTTTGGGGGAGGCATATGTCAAGCTATGGGCGTCCCTCGGCTGATATGATGATGATGCGGGCGCTTTGTCGTCGTCTTTATTTTAATTTTCAATGTGCAATAAAGAGATTCAAAATAATTCCAAGTTAAATATACATGTAACCCAATAAAAGTTGCATAAAAAACAACACAACAATTCGCTTCCTTTCAGTATCGTAAATCAAATGAATGCTATGCAAACAGAGCAACTGTAAAATATGTTTATTCACTACGACGTACAAAACATTTGCTTGGCCTGAATACACACGTGTTATCCAGTATATTTTCAGTTGTCAGATTAGTTCTCGGAATCTGACTCTGACTTTATTGCCGGCCAAACATGAGTAATTTAGATAAGCTTCGTAAAGAGAACAAAAATACTTTTGTAGGTCAATCGTAAGAATCGTGAGATTAACTTCTCTTTGTGATGCCGTCACATATATATATTTAATATTTATATTTATAATAGACTAAGTTAGGCTAGGTTATTTACTTAATGTCTCGCCTTCGTGTATTCGTGTCTTCAGATTCAAAGTTATTAACTGACAAAAAAATTACGCTCACAACGAACATGTTTGTATTTTACGGGAACGGGTAATAGCGGGTTACGAGACAATTATCAAAGTAAAGTACTCAACAAATACAAATACAAATATTTATTCATAACAATTGTTATAAGTCGTACAGAAAATACCTAACTAACATGTAGGTATAGTTATGTAGGCAATTATAATTACAATTATAATTATATGATTTATGTTTTTCATTATTAGACAATAAGTATTATTATATTTTGATTTTACATGGCGTGAGTCTTAAAATATTTAATTTACATTTTAAATTTTACAACTTTCACAGTGTGAGCGGTAGGTTGAAGAACTCTTCATAGCTGTAAAATAGTTCTGTCATCAGATATTTCTTCAATCTACTTCTAAATCCGGCAGGAGCGGTTGCCTCTCTAACAACGTCGGGTAGGCGATTGTAGACTGATGGTCCTAGAAAATAGAGTGAGCGATCTGACTTAGCGAGTCTGCGCGGTTCCGCGACCAGTCTATTTTTATGTTTGTTGCTGCGTAGCAGGTAGTTGGTGTTCACGCCTCTACGTTTGAACGCATCTATATTGTCATACGTGAACACTGCCGCGTTGTAGATAAATAAGCAAGGTAGGGGCAATATTTTCAGCTCTCTGAAAATATCCCGCGCGGGCGCGTCCATCGGCTTACCGGCCATCGCGCGAACGGCTCGTTTCTGCATTGAGAAAGCGCGAGTCCAGTCAGAGGCGCGGGCCCACAACTCCGTGCCGTACGTCAATATTGAGTGCACTGTCGCGAAGTAGCACTCTCTCACCGCGGGTTTCCCGGCAGTGCGCGCCAGGCGCCGAAGTGCAAAGCACGCACGTCCGAGCTTCCCGCATACCTCATCAATGTGCGTCTCCCACGTCAGTGCGCTGTCCAGGTGGAATCCAAGGAGACGTGTGCTGGTCACGTGCTGTATAGGGGCATCACCTGCACACACCCTCAGGGATGAACTCGGATGGCCATTTAGTTTGAACCTCATGAAACTGGTTTTTTCTTTGTTCAAAGCTAAACCGTTCGACCGGAACCAATTGTGTAGTTGCCCCATTACACTATTTAGCGCTCCTTCCAACTCTCGTTCGACAGGTGTGCTGACGACCGCCGTGACGTCATTGGCATACATAAATATCTCGGCGCCTTCTATTGCCTTCGGCAGGTCGTTCAGCAGTATGCCGAACAGGGTGTTGGATAGACACGATCCCTGTGGTACACCCATCAGGTTTCACAGTTCCGACGAAATAGCGCTCCCCCCCCCTCCAACTACTACTTGGGCCCTGTCGGTCATAAAAGACAGTATTAACTGTGTGGCCGGGCCACGTATACCGTAGTGGGCGAGTTTGTCGGCGACAAGTGCATGGTCGGCGGTGTCGAATGCGCGCGAAAGGTCGCAACACACGACCGCAACGTGTCGCCGCGCTTCGCGCGCTCGCAGCACGCTGTACACGACCTCCCTCACTAGGTCGGTTGTCGACCGGCCTTCGCGGTAGGCGTATTGGCTGTCAGACATTACATTCCTCGGTGACCAAAACGCGAGTAGCCTTTTATTTAGTCCGACTTCGAAACACTTGCTTGGACAGGGTATCAGGGATATCGGGCGGTATGATTTTATTTCGGACTTTTTGCCCTTGCCTTTATAAAGAGGACATATTTTTACCGTTTTTAGGCTTTCCGGGTATACTCAACGAGGTACTTACAGTCGAGTTCATAAATGTACGTACGCTCGCAGAAGTTGTGTAGTGTATCTGAGCATAAAGTCCATATGCATATAAAGTCGTGTTAACACATTTTTAATGTCCATCAACGTGGATATTTTAACACTTTATCCAGGAATCGCTATGCGCTCCGCTCGTAGCCGATCTCGTGATTTTCCCGCTAAGTAGCCGAAAACGAAAATTCAGCAATAGAAAAAAAAAAATTGACAATCCTGGCAATGAAAGTGTTAATATTTGAAATGACACATCACCCGGTTATCCCATTGGATGTTTCATGGGTGGGTTTCTGTACTAAAAAAACGTTTTTTTTCTGCTCTAAATTATGCTAGCACTCTAATGCCGATACGAATTAGTGTTTACAATCCAGTTGGCAGTGGTCGCTGGCATCGCTAGTGGGTTTACGGGAGTCAATACCCTGGGTTCACCGGAACTTGTATATTTAACCTATAAAAGGTAACCATGTCTTATTCTGTATGTATATACAAGACTGTCCCTTCATTAAACCTTTTTTAAGTGAATGACGAGGCATTCGCGTACAAAGGTTTAAACTCTAATTAAATTTCTGAGGAAAGGGTTAGGTTTTTCGAGCTGTATGTGTGTAGACAAGAAAATTATATTTCTCGGGCTACAGTCAAAATGGCTAGATGGAAATCGGCCAAGGTACAAAGGGGTACGGAGCCCTTCGTAACTTCGTAATCTATAAAAACGGCAAAAAAAATCGCTTTAGTCAGATAAAAGTTAAGTTAAATACCGTGCATACGTATTGGGTGTGGTGTACCTACAGCTGTTAGGAACCTAGTAACTGTCATATACAAGTCAGTTCAACAACTTCTTTACAGCTTTTATGCAGCCAGTATAGAACATGTAGTTTGTCTTATGAATAATAATATTTGCGGAAAATCTTACACGAATCGACCTAGTTCCAAACTATTTAAGCAAAGCTATGAGTACTAGACAACGATAAACATACTTATATAGATAAATAATTACTTACATATTTAGAAAGGATCCATGACTAAGGAAGAAATATTCGAGCTCATCATACAAATAAATGCCCTTACCGGGATTGAAACCGAGTACCTCTTGCTTCGTTGGCAGTCACAACCAACTAGGCAAAAGAGGTCGTTGAATTAAATGCTGGTACATCCGAACTTTGAAATATATACAGATGTCTATGTTTCCTTATCCAACGCAATAAGTATCGCTTTATTGTTATTTTGTAATAATTCTCTTATCATAGAACTAAATAGCAATCGGTTATCAAAAGAGGACATGCACCACTATCAGCCATTTGTGATGGTAATCTGTACATACACGCGGCAGTAATAATAAAAGCTAAACCAAGTCAACTAAGATAATGGTAAGACACAAGTCTTGTATAGACAAACCTCTTGACGTTTAAGTTTATACGTCTGCCATACAATTGAGCCACTGGTACACAGCTCAAAAGACAAAGGAAAATTACACTGGTTTAATTTACTTTGAAAACAAAGTTCAAACCGACTTCCGTTCAGTACTACGCCACCAGTCAGTCAGTTACATTAACATTTCCTCATTATTTTCCACTTTACCACATGTACTGCTTTCCGAGACCAAAAGTGTTGATAATTACCAAAAACACCCAATCCGACATATGTACATGTGGGATTCCAGTAGGACCTCAGAATCACCTTTGGCACTTCATTAGTTTCTATTTCAACGGAATCATACGCACTTCATAAAAATCGTCATACTCTAACCCAGTTACAGATGACCTAGAAAGTCCAGATTTGGCATCCAGCAGTAAATTTATATCAGTTTATTATGATTTTTCAATTAATTTATTCTATTAGGAACACTAAACTTACTTATAGTGCCTGTAATGTACCTAAAAGTACAGTAATGTGAGAATCAGCAATCAAAATTGATGACAGCCGGTCTTTATGCCAATTTTAAGGTCTTCCTACTAATAATTTATGTACAAAATTAGAGCTAAGTTCAATATTATTATGAAAACTAGCCAAGTCAGACCATAGGCTTCAATATATTAAGTTTTAAGAAGAAATTATATATAATTTCCTTTAAAATATTTTATGTTGTTATAAATAAATTGAACTGACCAGTGAACTTGGCACCCACTTAGATCACAACCAAGGCATATATCACAATATTGCACTAGGCTCTCATTTCACATTTATGTTTTTGATGGAATTAGGTCCCACGTCAATTCATTTTGTCTCCGTAATCTTTATGTGCTCTGGTATTATGTTTTTCAGTAAACATTGGGCTTTCCCTAGATCAAAGCAAATAAGTTTTGCAAATATCTACCTACTTATCTTGCATATCGTTTATCCTACACTGGCGACCCGCCCGGCTTCGCACGGCTACTAAAGAATACATATAAACCTTCCTCTTGAATAAATATATATAAATAAATAAATATATATAAGGAGACAATCACTCTATCTATTAAAGAAAACCGCATCAAAATCCGCTGCGTAGTTTTAAAGATCTAAGCATACATAGGGACAGACAGCGGGAAGCGACTTTGTTTTATACTATGTATTTATCCTACATATGACATGTAAGGTGAGCATTTATAATATTAGGTATAATACATTATTAATATAATAAATGACTCATTTAGAGATGAGTATTGTATCAGTAGTAGGTTCAATACCTGCCCTCGTATAGCAAAGAACGCAGGCCAACCCGCGTGATAAAATATAGCCTGTAACTATCCAGAAAGTCCATACTACACGCAGGTGAAAGACGAAACACGCCAACACAACACCCAACACAACACCATGAACAATGATTCAAGACAACACAGCCAACACAGGCAGTTATCTTTGAAATTGGATGAAGCGGTTCCAGAGACGGGATTTCCCAAAATATATAAATTTACAACACAAAGCTCCAAATTTTCAGACTTTTCATCTTTATAATATTAGTAGTGTAATTTTCACATCCGCGTAGTAGAACTATAAAGGGTTTTTTTTAAAACAAAATGCAAGTTTCAAGGAAGGTTCGATCTCCCATGAAATTACAGTGAATTAAACAAAAATAGACTTTCAACCGAAGAGAATAAGGTTGATCGTAGATTTTCTTGTTTTTATATTAAACATCTATTTCCCACTTTGCCACACCGTTTCTTAATGAGCTTCGCAACTATTCGAGAAACAAATGGGGATCGCGAACACGCAAAATTGAACCTTAGCATTATCAGATAAGATTATATTTTGATCGCGATTATTCGCGTAAGTATGATTGTGACGTTTTGATAAATATACGTAATCACGAAACAAATAAACAGACGTTGTTAAAAGAATTACAGAGCCGTGTAATTAGGTAACGACAATTCTTTTTCAACTACGATATAAACTCCCTTCCGGTGCCGGCGCAACGTGTGTAGGCCCCCCACAAGGTGCTGGACTGATGACCTGAGGGCCTACCGCGAAAGGCATTCGAAGTTTTCCCTCTCTGTCAGTCTTTTGAGTTCATACGCAATTGCGACAGAGAGGGAAAATTTCGAATGCCGTTGGCGGTAGGCCTGCTGGTACCTAAAGGTCGCGGATGCGGGTGGCGCAGGATCGGTAATTGTGGCACTCTTTGGGGGAAGCCTGTCTTTCGGCTGATATGATGATGATGATGATATAAACTCTATCATTATTCACTTAATATTCTCTCAAGCTTTGTTACTATTATTTAGGTACTAATAGAAAATTGCAAAATGCACTTCTAAGATCTTTTATTGAAAATATAAATATAATAAATGAATATACTCAGTATGGGTATAAAATCGCTTTGTACTTAGTCATTCATAACAAAACACAATATTAACGAGTTTATAACTCTAGAATATTGAAAACAAACAGACTACCTCGTCTACACTTGTAGAGAGCACAGAAGGGATTACTTTACACATGTTTTTCTACACAAACTCTACCCTAGTTTTAATTCCACACTTCCACTTAACACAACAAAAACAATCAAAAACCCACCTATTTCTTTCCTATGATAATGCCTATCATTGTGCGACGTTGTTCCAAAAGACTGACCCATTTTGACACTTCACTTTACACTGACAACTGTGACAATCAGCTGGCAAACAACTGACAACTGTGACGAATCGCTGACGCATGCGTGCGCGCTCAACGACGGTTAGACCGCTACTGAGTGAGCGAGTGAATCGAGTGAATGATCATGAACGATGACCGATAAGAATGACCCACATACAGATAGTGTAGACACATTGTTTGGTATGGTTAGGACCGTAGTACGCCGGCTTTTGTCAAAGTCTTGATGCCACTTGGTAGTATTTGCGCAGATAGGTTTTGCATCGTAAATAATTCGTTACTAACAGAGTCGGAACTCGGTGAGCGTAGGTATAAATACATACGGTCATGTTTATAAATACATTGGAAATAACCTACTTGAGAATCACTAGCAAAATTGAGTGACTCCAGGAAAAAGTCTCCCTTTATTATTGCGATATTTGAAACCGCGTGTCGAGATAATAACTTCTTAAGAATAGAATAACACTTATTCATTCATTCATTCATTTCATCCTTTATAAAACATAGTTTTACATGTCAACAGTACTTCATACAAATATAATTATTGTAATATTATTTTATTCAGACAACAACACATAAGTACATGCACATAAATCAACACACAAAAGAGAAGACAACGTTGCCACGAAAAGGTTCTATCTCAGCGTTGTGCTGGACCGGTGGCCAGCGCTGGTCTTCCGATGGAACCATCCGGTGATTCCACGTATCCTACTTCTTGCGGTGTCCGTACCATATTGCATTATCCAAAGTCCTGTCTGTTACAATAAGCTTTACTTAGAGCTTATGATAGCTTAGTGCTCATTAGATCATCATAATCAGCCTATGGTCCCACTGCTAAGCATAAGCCTCCTCTCATGGGTGAGAGGGAATCGTCAGTAGTCCCCACGCTGCTCATTATAAATAGGTATGTTAATGAAATGAGGTTGCAGCTTTGTACTCGTATGTTTGTACCTGTATGTAAGTATGACTATGTATTTACAAATTGCTGGCAGATTAATGTAAAAGCGACTCAGCTTCAATAATATATATGCTATACGCAGAATGTAGTGATAACGGTCAATTATTAATCGGCGAACAGTGTTGTAGTGATAATGGGTGCAAATTTTAGAATGGGTGCAAATTTTAGAAGTTAAAAAATGTTTGGCAGACGGTCATATAAGCAGTCCCACAGTACAAGTTTTGGCAAGAACCATACCGGAGAATTTCGAGTAGTCATTTGTTTTTCATGAGGTGCTTAGCGGCGGTGACGTCACAATCTAAGAATTAATGAGGCTAATTGCTGGTGCAAACCTGTCAACAACAACACTATAGGTATGGTTGCGGAAAATATTTGTTAGTACAAACAGTGCACCTTTTTCTTGATCTACTTCTTACAACCCTCCACATTCATACTTAACTTAGGTTTAGGTCTTAACTTTGGTCAACCATTAAAAAAGTTAAATAAATAACGATTATACGCATTCGCAACAACTCCGAATGTAGAAATTGATCCGGAACTTCCGCGGTTGTGATGCAAATATCTGCAACCCTGATAGTCATCCATACGATGTACACAATTTGACTTGCAAGATTTGGCCCCAAAAACAAACATTGCATGTTGAATAAATGCCCCTTTTGCTCCCTAGCCCCAAGTGTTGGTTACGAGCTTTTGCGAAAAATACTGACATTTGTTTGATTTACTTTATTTTATTAATTTGCATTGGTAATTTTTCGACTTAGAGAGCTACTTTTTAGGTATATTATACAGCTACGAACTCTTGTTATTACAACATTAGTGAACAAACAAGTTAACTCTATTGAAACATCAAAGTAATTAAATTAAATTCTCTTTTCTCCAAACAATATGTCGGAAATATCACCGGAATGGATGCCTTGAATTACGTAATCAGTCTGCTCGGAAATGACCTCCGCAGACTAATTTCATCGGAATCAGAATATTAAAGGAATCCTCATATTAGGGCATATCTTGACCTCGACATCAAATTTATCAAATGCGTCGGGTTCCGAACGTAGTAATAGACCATCGTTTATGACATACATAAACATATTATTTAAGAGCAACATAAATTGGTTTTTTTGCAAGTAGTTAGCAATTGTGTAGTCTAAGCAGGGCACCTACTCCCATCGTTATATCCGGCGAGTCAATACTCTTACAATTCTGTAACCGTCTTGTACCTGGCAGGAATTTAAAGCTACCATGAGATGCACAATGCACCTGATAATTGCCACTGGAACGGGCGTGAAATACATTGTCTGGTACAGTCGACACACGTAAAAAGAGCTCTGGCGGCCATACATTTAATATGGCGCGCAGAGCTCTTTTTACGTGTGTCGACTTGTAACGGCTGACCTTGACTGGGCGGCTATATTTTATTAAACGTCTGTGGTAGCGGCGTTCTGAAAGTTACCTGTGGATTTTTATGAAATTAACCGGTTCAGCGATTCCGAAAATAAGTTTAGAATTAAATGTATACAGTTGTTATCTTATGTAGAATACACTAAAACATATAATATTACCATTATTTGTATATTAAAAATGTACGGCAATTAAAATCTCAGTGTTCTATAGTATTTTGATGAGATAGGTTTGAACGCTTCCCACCTCAGTCAAATTGACAATATTTTTCAAATATTTTTCAAATTCTTGTGTCTAACTGTCAATGTCATCATGTTTCGGTGAAAATTATAACAGTTATTTTTGGATTTCCGAAATTTTCATGGTAACCAGCGAGTTAAATTGAGTGAAGAACTCCACTGCTTTCGCGCGCGCGTGTGTATGTATTTTTGAGACACAGACTCGTTATTTTTCAGATAGAGACTCGTGTGTTCTGAGATAGTGACTAGAGATGGGTAATGTCGGCTCCGCGGAGTGATCTGAATCATTAAATCCGACTCCGCTATCGGTACCGACTCCGCTTATCGGCTCTTCGACTCCTTTGAATCCCTCCAACAAAATCAATGGAATCACAAGCAAGGAGGAAAAAGGATACTTTTTATGCTGGAAATCATCACCTAAGGGACATGATTCGTGGTTTTATGTGCCGATATGTGCCTGTTATCAGATGTCAACTATTAGTATATAACACATTGTTCGTCTGTGACGATGATGATGAATAATATGCATAGAACTTTAGGGGAGGCCTATGTCCAGCAGTGGACGTCTTTCGGCTGATATGATGATGATGATGAATGATATGCATAGAACTTTGGGGGAGGCCTATGTCCAGCAGTGGACGTCTTTCGGCTGATATGACGATGATGATGAATAACATGCATAGAACTTTGGGGAAGGCCTATGTCCAGTAGTGGACGTCCTTCGGCTGATATGATGATGATGATGAATAAAATGCATAGACCTTTGGGGTAGGCCTATGCCTAGCAGTGGACGCCTTTCGGCTGATATGATGATGATGATTCATAATATGCATAGAACTTTGGGGTAGGCCTATGTCCAGCAGTGGACGTCTTTCGGCTGATATGATGATGATGATTCATAATATGCATAGAACTTTGGGGTAGGCCTATGTCCAGCAGTGGACGTCTTTCGGCTGATATGATGATGATGATTCATAATATGCATAGAACTTTGGGGTAGGCCTATGTCAAGCTGTGGACGTCTTTCGGCTGATATGATGATAATGAATAATATGCATAGAAAAACAGCTGAATACTTACATATATAAATCAAAATTGTGCTGGTGAGGGAAGAGTTATTTAAATATGATGCGCTAAAGACGGGACGGTATGGAAAGCAGCCTTCGTTCGAATTATCGTTATTATGTGCCACCCATCTGGACAATAGTTGTGGGTACTATGTCTGTGATGAGTTTGGATGTGACCCTAAACATCTGGTGAGATATTCTGATAAAGAGGTAAGTTTGAATCACAGGCAATGAGATAGGATAGTTTTTATCCTGGAAATCATCACCAAAGGGACATGATTCGTGGTTTTATGTGCCGATATATGCCAGTTCTCAGATGTCAAGTGTTCGTCATATTGTTTGTCTATCCGTGTGCCTATGACCGTCCGTCTCCGTGTCTGTGTCTGTGTCCTGTGTATATGGTTCATTATTATACGCGTTCGCAGTCGCGGGCAGAATATACGAAAACCAGCTAGATATATAGTAACGATTTGCTGACCTTTTCTTGATTTGAGGTTACTTTTTTATCTTTGACGGTGTCAAACAAGCATACTGTCCGAGCGATGGTAAGCAGACACCGTACCCTACGGACCTGTGGCGCATCACTACGAGTTGCCCACATCCCTAATGGTTGGCGCGTCAGTGTTAGTCGGTTCATGTTACTTTCCCATCGCGATCGCAAGCTTGCTCAACTTATTGTAATTATCTAATTCATTGTAAATATTGATCCTACAGTCTTCATAATATAAATATTGATCCTACAGTCTTATCTCACTTGTATATGAAACATAAATAATATATAGCACCATCAGCGGTGCTAAAGTGGTGATCCTGACGTGATCATACTGGATGTGGGCTGCTCGTAGTGATGCGCCACAGACCCTTACGATTCCAGAAGAATCTTAAACGCATTTACGATCCTTTATTGATCTGAGGATTCGTTGTGTTCATGGATAGAGACTAGACAAACGCGGCTCCCTCACTCAACACATCCTCGGGAGCTCTGCCGGCCTTCTCGTTACCACCAGGAACACAATATCACATACCTACAGAGAAAGTGCTGGCATTATTCTGGCTGCTTTGTTCTATGAGGTTGAGCTGAGTTGAGCTGGTCTACTCTAAATATGAGCGAGATGAGATGACATTGCGCTGTGTTAGAGCAAAGCAACTACTAAGTACTACCCATTTGGCCCAGTGTGAATTTTGTCATCCAGAATAAGTTCATACTACTGATCATAATTTTTCTAAAGTTTGTAATAGGTACCTATTCGTAGTATAGACGAGCCTAGTCTAATTGTTGATCTTATCAATCTGTTTATCTTAATTTTAGAAAAACATAACATAATACCTTCAACATGAGACGAAACATCATAGATGTGAGTGACGAGAACAACCTAGATGCATCCACCCTCGCCGCCCAGCGGCAGGAGTCAGAGCGTTTGGCGCGAGTGCAGTGACCAACAAGGAATAATCAGAGGGGTAACATCACAGTTTACTACATAGGCTATTGCCTCCAGGATATTTCTGATCCTTTTTGTTTCGTTTGGTCGTATTTGGCAGTGATAAATTCAAGCACTTAATAGAAATCTATCGAGAAATAAATAAATAGGCTTTGTACTGTAGCAATGAAATTTTATAAGTCTCTGATACTGAAATATGCTGAAATGATATATGGTATACTGTTTTGAAAAAATTATACCACGCCGAGGTTTTTACTGCTGGTTCTTCTCGAGGCAGAGGGTTTCTTTCTGAACCGGTGGTAGTTTATCGACAATCATAAGCCGTGTCCACACCGGACGCGCGGCTCGGACGAGCACGACTTACCCTAACGTGCGCACTCAGTGTAGAGTAGACCGAGCCGAGGCTTGCGCGAGCCGAGCGCGCCACAGCCTAATTAATATGTGGACGGCTCTTTTGTTCGGCCGCCGGCCTAACCCTGCGTTGGCTATCTGACCGAGATCAAAGGCCCGGACATACGAGAGCATGTTTGCCCTATTAATATCGAACTCGCTCACAAATTTTACCACACATAACACGCTGCAAATGCGAGCCAAAGCCGTCAAGGTCGTCAGGGGTATAGATAAGCTTGAAGTAAAAGATTTGTCACCAAGCAAGTGTAGAAACACCGAGTGTAGTAAGACACTGGAAGTCAGTTAGTGATCAGTAGGAAAATCACGAGATAGGCAGTACAATATTCGAATCCCAGAAAGAATATTTATTTTTTGTAATTTACACCAATGTTGTTCCTGAGTCATAGATTTTTTTCTACGTATTAAAGCATTAATTACTTATATATTCTTGTCCGTCTGTCTTTTAAGACGCCTTATCTTGGGAACGAGTGGAGGAGGAATCGAGATGAATTTAAAACCATGTAACTTGACACCTTTTTCTAGAGAACAACAAATATATTTGTGTTATGTATGTATGTATGTTGGATGCATAACATATTACGCAGGAATATCCGATTGAACTTACTTTACGACGGTTTTTGTTTGACGTTAACATTAGATACTCGTAAAATATGTTTGTAAAACTAATTTCAGGTTATTTATGTAACAATCGATCGAGCCATTTTCTGCAGTCTACGAATAAACATTGATGATCGAATCTGTATAATAATGAAAACTGGTCAATTGGTACGTACCTGTTTAATTGCTTTCGATTATAAATATTAGGAACACCATATTGTCAGTTTTTAGAAAGGAATTACTGCTAGGAAGGAACCTACTTAATATGGTTACATTAGCTAGAGTATGGAACGTGGAAAGAGTATAGGGCCGGTGGTCGTCGTAACATCCATAATAATATTATAAATGGAAAAGTGTATGTATGTGTTTGTTTGTCCGTCTTTCACGGCAAAACGGACCGACGAATCGACGTGATTTTTTAAGTGGAGATAGTTGAAGGGATGGAGAGTGACATAGGATAGTTTTTATCACCGAAATCATTCCCTAAAGGGGTGAAATGGGGGGATAAAAGTTTGTATGGAGCTGCGATATAAACGAGTTCAACGCGGACGTAGTCGCGGGCAGAAGCTAATTGCTTCGTAAATGTGTTATGCAATCATGGCAGGTAGAGACATTATTTAGAGGCCCATTCAACAATAAAATTAAATTAAATCAACAGCGTACACCAAGCAGATGCTGTCCCTACCCGTATCTACCCGTGGCACCAGACACACAGTAACAGCACAAGTCACGGTATATAGAACCTAATGGTAACCTAACTTAATCTAGAACGACCTGGATGGAGTCGTAGAAAAAAATTACTCAAATTTTGAAATAATCTGGTATGTTTATTATAGGTATACGAGTATATATAACGTCTTCGTCGTCGTTAGTCCTGACTGATTGAGTTAAATCAACGCCCAGCCGAAACTCAGGGGTGAAAGTTTGTATGGAGCTACGCTATAAACGAGTTTCACGCGAACGGAGTCGCAGGCAGAAGCTAGTAGGTACCCACTTGATAAGAGTTAAAAGTAAACAGAAAATTCTTCTTATTTTGAAGGCGGTTATAAAGACCCTTGGAGATTGCAGAATAAATATTGTTACGCTGCTTTCCTCTCGATGTTTTTCATTGCCGCGAAATATCATATCGTAAATATCAAATGCTCAATAATTCCAAATAACTAATAGGTAGGTATGAGCCAGGGTTCATCATCATCATTATCATAGCAAACGAAAGACGTCCACTGCTGGACATAGGCCTCCCCCGGAGTGCCACTATAACCGTTCCTGTGCAACCCGCATCCAGCGGACTCCCGCGATCTTTATAACATGTCATCATTTGCCTTACGCGCTTCACATAAAAAAAAGACAAAATAAACGACGACAAAAACGGAACGCTCACATTGTTATCCGTCTGTCTGTCTGTCTGTCTGTCTGTCTGTCAAAACCCTTTGTATCGAGAACGCCTGGAGGGATCGAGTTGAAATTATAACCATATACTCAGGTCTTCAGTCCCTTGAAGCTGTGAAGAAATCAAACTTCAAACTTAACGTAAAAAAACGTATGTTTCAACACTACACATTTGTAATTAAGTACGGAACCCGCGGTGAGCTAGTCCGACTCGCACTTGTCCGGTTTTTTTATTTGTGTTACAATATTTTCTGTTGTTTCAGATAATGCCGACATCTGAAATAAGTAAAGCAACCCAGGATTTTTGCTGCCGCTTTTTGTTAGGGTTAATCGCCAGTAACTGGCCACCGTTCAATAACTGACCACCTCATACTAAAAATGAACTCTATTCTCTATATATAATAAAATTGATTTTTATTATATGGTGTTAATTACTGGCCACATTTCAAAAACTAGCCACGTTGTACTAAATTGAATTTAGTTTGTAGGGCAACAGAGTTCATTTTTAGTATGAGGGGGGCAGTTTTTGAAGAATGACCAGTTACTGGCGATTTTCCCTTTATACTCGTACCATAATTATGCATAATATATAATACCGTGTGTACGTTACAAATCTAGTTTTCGCCTTAATTGTTTTAAGTCCACGGACACACTTCTTCGTTCAAGGCTTTATAAATTGCAAGCATAGCTACGTACTGACTAGGCTACAATATAGCCTTCATTATGCCTATGGGTGTAATGTCTTTTTATTACCCGACTGCCCGAAGGAGAGAAGGAAGAAGATATGTATGTAGCATATACTTTGGCACGCCCTGCAGCCTAAACCGTTTGACGGATTTCGAATTTTCGACATAGTTAATCTCAAACTTTGGTTCGTCAAAAATAAATGTAATGCCTGCAAGTTATTTAAAAGATCTTTAGAGTACATATTGTGCTACTTTCCCACACTATTGTTTAAAAGAGCACTTTTCGTGCATAAGTCGCAACTTTAAAGAGCCATAATGTACAGTAAAACGTTGTACGATACACGTGCAAATAGGAAATTCGCAACTCATGTCGATTTAAAACACTCCCTTCGGTCGTGTTTGAATTTATCACCACTCTTTGTCAATTTCCTATTTTCGGCACTTGTATCGTAAATAACTATTACAAGCAAGTGCGATGAAAGGAAACAAACAGTTTTACAGTACATATGGTACTATTTTCTGGCACGCGTGCGGTAATGATCACTTTCCGTCCATATGTCGAAACTTTAAAGAGCCAATATGTACTGTAAAACGTTGTAAGATACACGTGTGAATAGGTAATTCGCAACTCGTGTCAATTTAACGTTGGGTTTTAATTTTACACCACTCGTTGCGAATTTCCTGTTTTCTGCACGTGTATCTTAATAGTACTTTACGTTACTAGGGCGGTGAATTCGTGAATGCCCCAGATCGCTGGTGCCCCGAACCGAAGGTGAGGGCCATAAATATGCGCTCTGGGGCTTTACGAATTACCGCCCGTGTTGAGTACAAAATTTTACGTCTTCACCTGGCCACAATGCGAATTTTCCCGTACGCGCAGCGTGCAGCAAAACTCGCATTGTGTCCAGGTGTGACGTAAATAACTATAGTTCACTAGGAACTTTGTATCTATATATTTTAAGATTAAAACTTTGATGCTGCTCCATTTATTTCTTCTGTATCAAAAATGTACAGAGCCCAGCCTAGAGAACCCATAACAATATGTAATACGTCATTGAAAAGGTTTCATTTTATTCTACAACTATGTATACTTATGGCGGGAAATCTCAAATCACTGTAAAAAACAAGTTAAGGCTAAAATTTGTGTTTTAATGAGGTTTTGTTACACAAAAACAATTTATTATATATAGCGTGTATCTTATCTATATAGGTAGCATGAAAATTTTCGGTCGGGCAACCCGGAACCAAAAAAGTTATGAAATGAAAGAGTTTATAGTTTGTAATGGGTTGCCTAAAAATACATTGTAGGCAAGCCGGTGGGAGTTGGTTGTATGAGCACTCCGCTACTGGCGTTTATATCAATTACTACTATTGTGGCGTTAGTTTTTTCCCAGATAGATTTGGAAATTCTCTTCATATTGAAAGTAAGAGTATAGTTTTAGTATAGTAAGAGTATTAGATAGACAATCCAATGATATGTCTGTATATCGTATGTATATCGATCATTGTTATTGGTCTCCATAGGCTGATTTGCCCACCCTTTGTTCAGTTTTTACGTGCTTTGTAACAAATATGTGAACTTTTTAGGTTACCTCCATACAAACATAAAATCTCACAGAAACCTCTTTAAAATATTTTTATAAGTATGGATATCTAGCTGCCCGCATGGCTTCGGCCGCGTATAGGAAAGAACGGATTCAACCCACGGGGTAAATAATAGCAGCAATTTCGTCTGCAGGTGTCCCCTGTCCTAAACCAGGCCATAAACTATATTCGTGCAAAATTTCATTCAAATCGGTTCAGCCGTTTAAGCGTGATTGAGTAACAAACATCCAAACATACAAAGATCGAAACATCTAAACTTTCGCATTTATAATATTAGTAGGATGAAACTTATAGCTAACCGAATGTAATGATGTATACATTAGAAGAAAGAATGTAATGTAAAGAAAGAATTTCTGAAATCGAATAGGTGGTTCCGGAGATGACTCCCTACATCATCATCATCATCCTGTATCTATACGTCCCTGCTGAGCACAGGCATCCTAACTCTGATGAAACAGAGAGAAAGGGCAGTAGTGCCGAGACGCTGGCCCAGTGCGGGTTGGGGACTTCACATACGCCTTTGAATTTCTTTGCAAATCTATGCAGGTTTCCTCACGCTGTTTTTTCACCGAAAAGCTGACGGTAAATATCAAATGAAAAACCTCAATGATATGAGCCGGGATTCAAACCTGCTGTTTAGGTACAGCCGCATGCTTGAACCACTAGGCTACAATAGCTTATGTTCTTACTCGTACATACAGGGTGACATTTTAATCAGTGTTTCAAATTTTTTGTAGGTTTTGGTATCACTAACAGACTCCATTTTTGAAAAAAAACTGGTAGGTATTTTTTTATTTATAAATTGTCTATCCCAAAAGAATTATCCGTACAGCGTGGTTACTGGGCATTCAGTACCGCGCGGAGCGGGGCGGGGCCGAGGGAGGGGAGGCGTGCCGTGCTCAAACCTTACTACCCGCTTTTTGGTATAACTAAGGTTTTTTTGATGTGATAACTTTAAGCAGCAATTACATTTTTTTTTGTACTGAAAGATATGAAACAAAAAAAAACGTATTTTATAATTTTGCTGAAGAATCTTAATACTTACTTGAATTTGGACACTGATTAAAATGTCACCCTGTATAAACGTACACTATTATTCATTCCTGTCACCATTTTTATGGAAAAGTATAATTGTTGAAAATCTCACATAATGAAAATATAGATACAACTTCAGTAAGATAGGTATTTATCGAAAATTGTCCAAAAAAGTCATTCCCGAATAGTGTTGCATCTATTTTTTCGTGCGCGGTGGGCATAAGCGTGTCTCTGTCAAGGGGGCGTGGTCGACTCGAATCAAGGCATCCCCTTAACGAACTGTTAACTTAGGTATTACCTACTCGGAATCAAAATGTATATACTAATACAGTTGTCACAAGATCCAAATCAAAGCGTAGTTAAGCGTATCGGCATGCGGCAGCTGTGTTACTATTTTTCTAACATTCATTTATTCCTATTTTCCTCTACTTTACTGAAGTAAAAAGAATTACTATTAAATTAGTCATAAGATATTGTATTTAACCTAGGGCGAATAATAATGGGCGAATCTGTTTACTACCTCTTTATTCAGAGGTAGAGGGTTTTCTTTGTATTCAAAACTTCACCATGCAGCTAATGTAGCTATATGTTTTTATCTTATAACCATTGTAAAAGGAGTTCTAACATGTAAATTTTGACAGTAGATTCCGCTAACAACACTCAAAAATCTCTTAGGGCCTGAATGACGCTGTCAGGCCCTAAGGCTGCGTCAGTGTAATCCCGACCTTAAGCTGACCATTGCCATTGACGACCACGCCAACAATAGGAGACGCTACACGGGCCGATATAGGCAGGACTGCATGCCGGCCGACGCGTGATTCGGCCCGTGTGGATACGTGTCGGAAGCACGGCGGTAGCGTCGTGTAGCGTCTCCTAATCGGTCCATGAAAGTCAAAAATGTAGCGTTTAAAGATAGTTGACGCGGCCTGTTGAATATCCAACTCTCCACCAAAATGGAATAGTCGAAATGGAAATGTCAATATTCAACGTTCAAACATTGTCATCTAAAAACTACATGCTTTACATGTTATTATAGAAGTTGTAGGGCAAATCAGTTACTATAGGTAGACCGCCTAACTCAGTCCTCACCCGCGTGGCGCGCCCGTAATGGTGGTTTTCCACCGGCGAGGCAAGGCGGGGCGTGGAGGGGCGAGAATTGAAATTAGTTAATTAGCGCACGCGCTGTGGAAATAGGTAGTAAGTCCCATACTAATTTCAATTCTCATCCCTTCACGCCCCACCTCGCCTTGCCGGTGGAAAACCACCTTAACCCGTTATCGTCCTACCCCCGCACCCGCGCGCTGCGCAGGCGTGAACTGAGTTAAGTCTAACCTAACCTATTTGATCTAATTATGTTAATTTGTATCGACGAACCCGGCCGAAGGGACTCTTATGAAAACCAGCGCAATACTTTGCACAAACTGAGACGGACACGCATTCCCCAGCCAAACATTGTTTAGTATTTAAGTTTTAATTTTAAGGTATTTCTAAGACTGTCTTAAATTATTATTTCTCTGGAAGTTAAACATATTTCGTGTTTAGTTTTAGCAATAAATTGGTTTTTACTTCGAACGGCAACGTAATTTGATTTGGATGCATCCATTTGCCACCGAGACAAATGGCGACCTAATTTGTAAATGTTGAAATTATACAACGAGTAAAAAGTGACGTAGGTAGCCGGTTAATGTACAGCCCGATAATCCGCGTCCATCTATCTTTATCTCTACTTTTTGCATGCGTTAAAAAGAAACACGAGATATAGTGGGCCGTACATTAACCGGTTCCCTACGTAGCACGCCCGAAATATTAGGTCCTTCCATTTGGCGCTGAGACAGAAAGCGCTACGCGGCGCTAAGATGAATGCCTAGCTTTGGTCTGACATAATATCCTTAAATATTTCTACTGCTACCAATGACAAAGTGACCATTACACCGTTTTTTGCATGAATAAACGAAGTATTTACAGATCTCTTTTTTTTATTTGTAGCAAACATTACCATACACCCCATTTGCATTGCGTCAACTTGAACACTTATTTCATACAGAGGCGATTGTGATTGAAAGCTAGCCAGACATATGGGTGTTGATGTTGTGTTGGTGTTGTAGATTGACACGACCACCAAAGGGATAGTATACAAGGGGAATAGTACACAACTTACGTACGAATAGGTTAATATTCTCATAAAGCTTAATCCCATCCATAAATATTAAGTAATTTCATCGTTTACTACTAAAACGACTCACCTCCATCTATTGAAATCTCTTTAAAAACAGACTCCGTTACAGGAAACCGCAGGCAAATGATATGTCTTACTCTGTAGGTACGTAGAAATGTTTTCCTGGTGGTGAGTCCCGAGATCCCGCGGTGTCGAGAATAAGGGACTTCGCCTTGAGGGTGATATTCCACGGACACCAATCTCGGACAAGTTGAATACACCACCCTTAGCTATCAAAACCACGAATCGTCAAATCAATAAACACTGTGTTTCTTCAGCGTCTGAAAGGCTACAGTTGCCATCAGGCAGGCCGTACCTATGCTTGTTTGTCACCTCACAAAGTTCTGGATATATTTTCTTTTACTTATCAACAGTGCAGCATTAACTAAACGTAAACTATCATTAATCATATAAGTACGGTAGCCTAGTGGCGTAGGCACGCGGCTGCCAAACGGCGGTCGTGGGTTCGAACCCCGGCTGGAACGAGCGCACTAAATAAGTTTTTGGATTTTCCGTACATAATATGTACGGGAAATATTTTATTTTTGATAGAATTAATATTTTCTCAAAAGCGTAATATTTCGATAGCAAATATACACAGTAAGTTATAAATTCGTAGCTTAATACCTACCTAACAATTCAATTAAAGCTACTCGGTATCAGCTTTTTCAGAATGGCTAATTTTGACGTAAGAAACGTGTATTATATTCGTCATGGTACGACTATTTCCATCCAACTTAAGCTGGCCGGATAATGTCACGTGACCGCGACAAAGACCAATATTGAATGGATTTAAGACGCTCGTGGTAGCCTTATTTCCATGCAAGTTCATTTTACGCCGTAAACAGCCTGGAATTAACACCTCATGGTAGGTCGGCAGTAAGTAATAAATATATAAGTAATAGGGGCCAAACTTACACAAATCGAACTAGTCCCATATAGTAACTTCAAAAAGGCTGGAGTTATGGGTACTACACGACGATATATTTAATAGATATAAATACTTTATTTAATACATATAAAACGTCCAAGTCCCAAAATCAAATATTCATCTCACCACACAAATATCTTACCGGGATTATCCTTAGCTTCGAATTTTTGTAATGCTTTAATTAGGGATCTAGTTTTTCAAATAAAACACTGGTTTTTATCGCGTCCTTGTGTAACTCCCGTGTTCCGCTTCCTCCCCTCATTTCATCTCCTTAAAGAATGATATTCGATATAAACATAAACAGTGAAATGGGGGATGAAAGTTTGTATGGAGCTACGATATTCGAGTTCAGGCAGAAGCTACTTAGGTATATAGCTAGGGTATATTTTAACCCGTGGCTCTGCCTGGGTTCTATGTGCAGGTGGCTATTAGGTACCTAAGTAATATAATAGTATATAGATTATCTTTAAGCGTTAATTTAAGTTGCTACTTCGCCGAGCAAACCTATTTATAAATCACATCGATATTAACAATAAAAACCGATTATATAACGGTTACAATCGATTGGTCCAACCCGCAGATAATGGTCCATTAAGGATAATTAACGGTTCGCGGCTAATTTAGCACGCGGCTAATTGTAGATCTAATAACTAAGAGGTACCCGTATTAGGCATAAACCTATAGTTGGGAATTTATGTGATAAGACCGTATTAATTGTAAGGATTATTTGGTACAGGTAACTTCAGCTTGATGGGTTGACGACGTAAAAAAGACCGCGGGAGAACCATACAATTCAAATTGAGTATCTAATGTAACCAATGCACGGGGAACCGATAGCCGTTGGGGCGGAAAGGTTCTCGAGTGGCGACCACGTACCGGAAGGCGGAAAACCCCCAACAGGTGAAAAAATCTGTAGTCATGTAGCTTGTGTATTTATTTGTTCAGTGTTTTATAAAAAAAAAAAAAAAACAAACGCCACAAGAAACAAGTGTTGCCACAACTTACCTTATAGCCATATTAAAATTTCCCTCATTTAATGAACCCGGCTGCAAAGAAAACCTCTTACTTAACGAGCACATCTGTGCACACATTACGCGAGCCCATATGTACAGTTTACATCAAAGATATGTCACACTTTTTACCTTATTACAAAGGAATAAGGTGCAAATTGTAGACATATGTTCAACGTCTAAAGTAGAATAGGATTCCGGTACATCACCATAGCCAATCACTGGAGCGTAACTACAGGTGCATTCGCAATGATTCGACAAGTCGCCTTAGATGAACCGACATAAGCTTACCTCCGGTAACGAACATAGTTGTAAAACATTGGGATTCAAGATATACCAGAGCCTAGAGGGGTGGTGAGTTGTCAACAGGTTGTTAATAGTAAAGCTAAACAATACAGTAGCTATAGAGTAGTGTTATTTTTACAACTCGAAAGTGCTTGAAACAAGCAATTAACATGACAATGTTTCCAATTTCTAATTCTCTATGCGTACTGTTAGCTTAAGGCTTCCACCCACCGAACGCGTGTCGTGCGCGGCGCTGCGCGGGCCCCGCGCAAGTTGTAAAGCATTGAAACTACACTTCAAACACACATCGAACGCTGCCCGAACGGCGCTGAAGTTACAACTCGGCAGCGCGGCCGCGTGTCGTGCGCGTCCTGTGTGAAGCGCGGGCCCCGCGCGCCCGCGCTGCTGAGTGTGATAGAGATAGTGAGATACATATTAAATGTGTTGGTAGTGAGAGAGATATGACGCGCGGACCCGCCGCGTACCTCCGCGTTGCTACACGCAGCCCGTTGCAGTGTGAATATACCGCTTTAACCGTGCCCGACACGCGCCGCGCACGACACGCGTTCGGTGGGTGGAGGCCTTTAGGCGTTGCGATTAGACACAGTAATGTTCGAACGCAGGCAACTACATAACCATAGGCCGAGATTAGTATACAGCTTTACCTGTAACGCTGGTAGCGAGCCTATGATGGTCGCCATTTTTAACCCCCGACCACAGAATACATAATAGTACTATACCTACAGAAGGTTATCTGTGAACAAATCCCCTGTTTAGGTATATTGCATGAGCCTAAACGTGGCCATCCTTTTCTATTGTAGGCAACGCGCTGCGATAGAACGCGCGTGCGTGCTGTACCAGCCCTAATCTAACATACCCCCTGGGGCCGGTAGACCGGCATGTATTTGTATTATTTATTATTATTTATTATTGTTGTATTGTGGGCCTTTGTATGCCGATTCGACCGAGTGATCTATTGTGACAGCCCTTTGTTTAGATTTCACTATCAAGTCCCGTTGCCTCTAGGAAATTCCAGATTCTTTGGGCGGTGATGTGTTGTACCTCTTCCGGGTGCACGATGTGCCGCCCTAGGTAGATACTTCTTTTGTGCATGAGTGTTCCGCAGGAGCATAGGATATGCATTGCTGTTTCCTCTGTCTCCTGGCAGAACCTGCAAGTTGCGTCCTGTTTCATACCCATTTGAACCAGGTGCTTGTTCAATTTGCCATGTCCTGTCAGAATTCTCGTCACTGCGCAGGTTTTGTGCCTTTTCAGTTGTAGTAGCTCTTTGGACAGTTTATTATTGTACCCTTTGATTAAGGCTTTAGCATGTTTTTGTCCTTTGGCGAACTTCCACAGCTTTATTGCCTCTGATTTTTCTGTTATTTAGTAGGGAATAAGCTTTCCGTTTTGTGATGCCACAGAACGGTTCTGGGCCGACCAGGGTTATGTCTGCGCCCTTCCTTGCAAGTTCATCAGCTTTTTCATTTCCTACTATGTCGGAATGTCCTGGTACTCATCTAAGTATAACTTTGTTGGTATTAGCCAGGGCGTTTAAGTTGTTTTTACAGTTCTGGACTAGTTTAGAGTAGGACTCTAGGGATTCTAGTGCCAGCAGAGCAGCTTGGCTGTCTGAGTTGATGTAGATGTGTTGGTTTCTTAGGTTTCTATCGAGATTGATCTCCACGCATTTGTTTATTGCGAAGAGTTCAGCCTGATAGATTGAGGCCTCTTTCCCCATGCTGACGCTAGCTTTGAGCTTTGGCCTCTCACCATAGATACCGCATCCAACATCATCACCTTTTTTGGATCCATCTCTATACCAAACGTGGCTTCCCTCCTTGAAGTCCATTTGGTAATTTAACCATTTGTCTCTTGGAGGTATTTCCACTGTATACCGTTTATTTGTATTTGTAGCGGCGCAATTAAATCATGGAGTGAATCGCCCCTGCCCCAACGCAAGAGAGGTGTGACGTGTCTGTGAGTGAACATAGCATCGTAGCTCCTTACCAAATGGACCGATTGTAATGCGGTTTTTAGTCCGAAAGCTGACAAGATAGAAATTGTTCTTGGCGGCGTTTTAACACATTCAGTTCGGCATGTTCCCGACATTTTCATTTAAAACTTGAATATCTGAGATATTCAACTTTTAAATGAAAATGTCGGGATTTTTTCCACTTTTAAGTTGCTATAATATCACTCGATGTGGAAGACATGACGATAATGTCCTTGGCTGTTTTTCTTTACGCGGTCATGCGCCTCACCCGTTACGCCTAATGTATGTATACGATTCCCACCGAACGGGCCGGGCCGGATCGCCTGGCGCCGCGTCGCAACGTGTGCGCGAGCCCCCGGCGGCAGCCGACCGCGTTTTAATAGAGTGCAGTAGGCAAAAGCCGGACGGAGCCAGTCACATGCGACGACAGCTGACCACAGCCGTCCACGTCCGCGAGGAGCCGACCGGCCGCAAGCACATACAAATATAAAATTTAACGTTATAGACGTTAAGCGTAAAGCTTCAAATTCCTTTGGCAACTTGTAAAATCCGCAAAGGCGCGCTCCGGACCGGCCCGGTCGGTGGGAATCATAGATAACGAAACTAGACCTCCACCTACGCTTAGTTACTACGAATCGCGGCATCAAGATAAATTTGTGGGTAAGCTTTGAGATGAGCAACAAGTTAATAGCGGGATTTAATCGCCTTTATCGAAGGAGTCCGAAGACCTATCCTGGTATATACACCTATTCCTAAATCATATGGCAAGCATAGGTGACGGAATAATTCCACAATTCTTTTAAAGTATGATATTTCACAACTCTCGGCAAAAAATATACCTCATCGGTTCAGCCGGTTTTGAGATACCTATTGAACTTTGAAATGAAAATGTCGGGTGATTTTCAACTGTTCACTTTTTGCCGAAGGAGTCTGTAGACCTATCCTGGTATATACTCCTCTTCCTAAATCATCTGGCAAGCATAGTTAAAGGAATAATCCACAATTCTTATGAAAGTAGATAATTCACAATTGTCAGCAAAAAATATTCCTCGTACAGGTTAGTCATACCTACAGAATCGGTGTCACCAAATGCCGGTAAGCTCGTCATACCTACTGTAATTGTGTACTTAACTGGACTTTACCATACTTTACCACACTTTACCAATTTACGTGTGCCCGGTACCGGTGGAAAAATTTAAGTCAACTAAAACCACGAACTGACTTTCGAAGCAAAAGGCGACAAAATTGTCCATAGATTGATTTGCATCACACCAGCACGGTTTACGAGTAGTTATACAGAAGGGCCCGCGAGCTGAGTCGCGGCGACATAAACTATCCCGCTCTTTCTAAGTGTCAGTGGCGGAGCCAATCTTGTTCTTTTATAACCTTTTTTACCCTAATTAGAAAGAGACGGATAGTCTATCTCGCCGCGACACAGCTCGCGGGCCGTCTTGTGATAACCGTGGTGGTTATAAAGTGGCAATTGTCGCCCGTTACACGTGTACATAATCTCGCTTCCTGTCCAAGGAGAGACGTAGAAAGTATACACACCCCGGGTGGTGATAGAGAAAGCCTCAGATTTCATATTCATCGCCCTTGACTTTGGCTCGGGCATCAAATACTTGCATTGCTAAAGTCGCCATGCGTGGAGTTTTAAGACCAAAAGCTACGGTGCCTGTTTACCATCAGGTTGGCAATCACAAAAAACTAAAGAAATACCTATGTATATGTACCTACTCCTAGTGATTTTCCGCGAAACGAACCTGCGGGGTCCGCTTTGGCGCCTAATCCTTAGATTTGGCGTAGGCACTAGTTTTACAAAAGCAACGGCCATCTGAAAATACCTGTATTAAAATAACGATTACTAATTGTTGTATCAAACGGCGATTAGAATAGGATTGCAGGCGACTGCCATATAAATACGTCAAAGTTTGTATGAACTGACAGCTGTTCCATTCCCGAACACATCGCGGTTGAGTAATTCGTCCGTGCGCACAGTTATGTGCTAAAGCGTAATGTCAACATTATGTAGGGCAAGACAACTAGTATGAGTACACAGTAGGTAATGTACATATTACCGGAACCGGATCGCCTCGCACGTACCTGAAACAGAAGAGGCATTAATGAGTGGCATTTTTTAAATGACAGGTAATGATGTACTTTAAAAACAAACTTTAGACCGACTTCACTTTAGTATTTCGCCTTAAATAAAATAAATGAGTTGGTTTCTCAAATTCTACCAGCGTTTCCGAAAGGACCACTTTCACTGTCAAGAAGAAGCGCCGAAACAAACTCAACGTTCAGGCATTTTATGTCGAAAAATAGTACAGCGCGTATGCGCAGCGTACAGTAAAACTCGCATTATGGCCAGGTGTGACGTAAAGGTTATTAACTTATTACATTTATAGTACCTACTTAAACTACTTAAAATAATAAACCTGAATTTGAATACAAAGAAGAAGAAAAAACATAACGCGTTGTTGTACAAGAAAACATGTTCGAAACTGTTTTACAGAACACAAGGGAGACTAGAAAAACGAAATGGAAATGGGACTATGACATTTCAAAATGAGGGGGGGGGCAAAATCGACAAAAAACGATGACGTAATTTATGGGAAAGCCCTATTAACTAAATCGTTTGATATGCCGTCATCACCATGGGATATTCTGGAAGGATACCATTTAATACAAAAAAAGTTTATTACCATACTAATATTATAAAAAGAAAGTGTATTTGTGTGTATGTTTGTTTGTTTGTCAGTCTTTCACGGCAAAACGGAGCAACGAATTGGGGAAATGGGGGGTAAAAGTTTGTATGGAGCTGCGATATAAACGAGTTCTACGCGGACGGAGTCGCGGGCAGAAGGCTTTAATTATATAAGGCTTTATTACCATAACTAGATACCACTATAACTCTACAATGTATCTAAAGAATAATAATAACAAAGACATTATCTAATATCAATATTAATGCTGTGATTGCAATACCATTTGAATTGAATATTATCTGCTTTTCTGTTAACCTTTGCTCTTTCTAGGCTATATCACACATCACATCACATCACATTGACAGATATTTATAATAACTAGGTGACTGTGACGAATCGATGCCTAATCTACACTAATATATCTATTAAAGAGGAAGAATGAGTATATATGTTTGTATGTAGGGGCACAGAATAAGTAATAGTACAAGTACAGAAATTGCACTTCCTAGCAAAAACGACGTTTAGGCATAAAAAACGTGCCTACTCTGTGCATCTCTGTCTATCGTATAACTTGTATTCATTCACACACAGCACGTGTAGCGCTAGGGCTGTCACGCCAAGAATACATCAATGAAGGCAAAAAATGCTCACCGATGTCGCTCGAGTAAAGTGAACCGATATTAATTTAGTACATGCTTACTTCAGCTTATGTCAGTGTTATTATGAATGACACCACACATAAATAAAATTGATCTGCCACTTCTCTATTCTCTATTAACTAATTCAATTTAACTTTTGAAGTTTTAAGGACAGCATGGAGGGCTTTCTGTGTTCATGTTGACCCATGAAAAGGCGCACTTTCAGAGCAAGTGCATTGTAAAATATATATTCAAACCAGTCTTTCATTTTGAAGTAAATTGCAGTAGGTATCCCGTTAAAAGTATAGGTAATAATAAGTAACATGCATTTGTATTGTTTTTGTACATTGTACTGTACCTAACATCTTCATAATGTAAAGTAGGTACCCTAAAGTAGGTACCTAATAAAAAAAGTAAACTTATCGTTCACAATTTGCGGGCAGATTAAAAAAAGATAATCCAACGTCCTTTTGGGCATTTTTTAAACAGCCATAAACTGAGCAGCTGTGGCGGTTTGTTGATTTTTACATGTTTTAAAAAATTATGATACTTATAATTATAAAAGAACACGTTGTTTGTTACGTTCGTTCGTCGCGTTCAAGTCGGCGGCGGCGGCATGTCTCAACACGTACGTGTGCTTGCTCGCGCGGTGCCGGCCCTCGACTGACTTGGAACCTGAGGTTCCGCGACCGCTAGGTTATTAACGCGCCGCGCCCCACCCACTGCAAGCCCCCTGGTAGGGGCTAAAAGGGTGATATAGACAATTTTGAACTAGATAGCGATGTTTTTTTATTTTTTTTCTACTCCTGTACTTTTATCTGTCATTTACATAGTCCCGAACACTAATATAAAGACATACAAAATAAGTCTGCAGAAAAGTCTATACTCTATTCCCCATAACAGTACGGCACAACCGTGCTGTTCGTAGAAAAAATATTGTATGCAACGGTGTATAACTTGGTCTTAAAACGCTCGTGGCGTCTTTAATTGCGATGCTCGCCAAGGCTCGCATCGCAACTCACGACACTCGCGTTTTAAGACCCTACTTATACAACAGTTGCATAAAATACTATAATGACAGTGTTCTTAGTTGCTCAATTAACGCCATCTAGTGGGTACGTAAGAACTTGTTACTACGCTACAAATATAATCGATTCGCATTTGAATTATCAACCGAGCTGAAAATGCTGATTACTGTCACGTCCAAAAACCCTGAATAATCACTACAAATTCCCATTTCCCTCGCAGACAATCCATGTAGTAAACAAAGATGCGAGACAATAGCACAGAGTAATTATAAACAGATTTATCTGTCGCACGGACGGTCAGTGGTCTCGCCTGCTGCAACTTGATTGCGGGCTTGCGCAAACGCAGCGATAATGCCACAGCGCAGTTTGCGCACAAAGGATCCTCCACCCAACAAGTATTATTGGTTTTATGTCATGATTTAGGTGACTTTTTGAAAAAAATGTACAGCATAATTTGACCATAAAACCTAACGTGCTAGCTGCCCTTTTAGCTACCAACGCTGAGCATGGTTTATTGGGATTATGTCTGAAATAATGTGAAATGTTCTTAGTTGGAAACATTGGGATTAACACATTGGACACCGCGTACCCGACTCTCGGGCACTCGTAAACTTTACTCAGATGCCGGCATACCCGAGAGTCGAGCACGAGCTATAAACCCTCACGCGACGCCAAAGTACCCGACAGTCGAGCAAGCTTTGCATCTTCGCTACCTCAGGGCTGCCACTGCCTGTCTTCTGATTATTATGTACTTATGTGGTCTAAAAGTTTGTACAGTTGATTATATTTTATTACTTCACTTTGTATTTTTATTTACTTTACCTAAGCAGCAGCAGATTTAATTTTATGCACGTATACGTTACTTGTAAAGTTACTTGGCACAGCCCTGAGCGTCCGCCGCATGCCCGACTAGCGGGTTCGCGGCGTCCGGCATTGAGTTGCACGTCGTTGCTCGACTAGCGAGTTCTGTCGGTTTCTGGGGTATTGTTCGGAATTTTGCCTGGTTGCGAAAGTGTTAAGTTTGGTTATAAAGATTATTTGTGCATTAAGTCCGTCGCATTAAGTGTGCAGTAAAGTTTAAATAAATAAATAAATAATGTGCCATTGTATTTTATCTATTTAATAATACAATCTACAGTAATCATATATTATGTATCAGCTTTCAATTTTAATCTGCTATTATTCGTTAATTACGCATTAATTGGTATGAAGTTTCAATAACAATGATGATGAGGCAACGATAAAAATAGGGAAGTACAGTAAAATATCACTACTCATTAGCAATCGGTCCGTCAGTGGCTTGCGGATGTGGCATAGCCCCTGTATTCATCTCCAAGGGTTTTGGTCGTCTGGATGTTCGAGAGTTGCATTCAAGAAAACCTTACTGTAAGCAATGAAGCATCTTGTCGTCAAGTAACTATGTTTTAAACGTCACGGCAAGATTGTTCTTGTTCACGTGAAACTAATAAAGCGAGACGATTTCCTTGAACCGATGACGCGCGTGATGAAAGCCGTCAATCAATCGGTGATTGCGGCGGACAATAGGAAATTGTAAGTACTAGGTTGTAGAGTAGCATCTATCCGAGAATTGGTAAGTGTATAGATTGTAGCGAATAACTTGTAACAACTATCATATTGCCTTAAGAGTCGCCTGGACCCACGACTCCCCATACAAATGTACATAGTTGGGTTCTCATTTTAAAACTACATGCTAGAATAACTTAATCTTGTAATAAAAACTGGAAACTAGTTTTAGTTGTTCGAAATTAAAATAGAAAAAAATGGAGAGTGTAGAACGTTATTCATGGCTTGGCTTAATTTCATATTTCTTTTTAAATATTTCCAGAATTCACCTGACAATTCGACCTTAGTCACGAATGCAAGAGCCACGCATGTTTTTATTCACACTGATAAGTATCATAAACGACCATCACACTATAAAGAAAACGTGAATGATCCTAAGATAAAATGTTTTAACCGACTTCAAAAAAGGAGGCTCTCAATTCGTCGGAATAGTATTTTTAAAGTAAATTATTAACCATCAAGATGCGCGCTGTGCGCTAACACTCGTGTCTATGAATGGACTAAACTCTTGATAGCTAATGCTATGCAATAAATCCAACAAAAATAATATCCATCTAAATGACTGAATAAACCGACTGCCAGAGCCAACGGTCTATTGAACGATTACAATATTAAAGCGCCTACATAAAACATATTAGCAACAAAACGCTCGTCGGCACAACGTGGCTACATGAGTTTGGACGCGAGCCAGCACAAATTGATTCGTATTTATTTACCTATACAAATATATTGTATTTTCAGTGAATCAATATGTAGGCTTTGTGAGAAATTGGAGATTAAGCTGTGTGTTAGGAGGAACATATTAATTTCAAAGAGATTGTGTTTATATATTTATATATCCTTAAGCCAAACATCTATTCCAGATTTATGAAGCACTAGCTTCGGCCCGCTGTACATAGTTCTTATTTATAAAGCGAATTTACATGTCAAAAAAAATTGGAATTTCTGTTATAGGTACATTTAAGTAATTAGTGGCATTATAATAATTATAACAAATACCGTAGCTCCATACAAACATTCACCCTTTAGAGAATGATTTCAGGCATAAAAACTGTCCTGCATAAAACATTTCATATAAATCGGTTCAGCGGTTTAAGCGTGAAGAGTGTCTGTCTGTCTGTTACCTCCGTTTAAAACGCTGAACCGATTGAGATGGAATTTGTTATGGAGATCAGTTGAATCCCGGGGAAGGACATAGGATAGTTTGTTTGTATGGATCTACGATATAGACGATTTCAACGCGGACGGAGTCGCGGGCAGAAGCTAGTAATTTATAAGTATAGAAGCATAGATATACAGCTTCAGGATATTTTCAAAGAGGAATGTCATCTCGCTCATACTTGGAGCAGCCCAACTGAGGAAGCTATTAGCTTCCTACAGTCGCTACACCCACCTTGCAGAAGATGACACAATCCGTCACTCAATGTCACCTCATACTTTGCTACACTAAACTATTTAAAATTCACAATCACCTACATTCCGCGTCAAAGAAACCTTTCTATTTTAAGTTAGAACGAGCCTGCTGCGTCACTCCACAATTACGCCAGCGGGTAGTGGCCATTATAAAATATGAAGGAGCGGGCATAATTACCGCGGCCTCCCCTAACAGACGGCGACAGTAGTTACGCGGACACAATCATCTAAACGCGACTCTATAGTCAAGAGAATAAGAACTCTCTTAGCACGGGTATTAGCTTCTACTGCTGACTCCTACTTGTGCATTCGGATATCTTAAGGTATGAAGAAGTAGATAAGTTGAAAACAGCCTTTGTTTCAAGTTTTTTTTTACTTAGTATTTGATGTTCAACGAAAAACGTTGAGGATTTTTAAAATTATTTCACCTGTGTGTAGAATGGACTATTGGTATGGTTAAAGGCTTTTTTTCATCACGCAGGTTTGCCTTCTTTCTTTGCAAAACGCGGGCAAAGCCGCGCGGGCAGCTAGTGTTGTATATAGCGCCGGCGATTGTCAAACTTCCCAATGAAATTTTAATAAAGGTAACTTTTTAAATTTGGAACAACCGGCCCCAAAGGAACCGTGGGCGAGTGATGCTCTCGTAAAAACCGAAATGGGAGTGGCGGAGAACAATAATTAAATGAATGTGAGGGAAATTCGATGTAAACGGTAAATCCTACTAACATTATAAATGCGAAAGTTGGTATATTTGGATGTTTGTTACTTATAATCACGCTTAAACGGCTCAACCGATTTGGATGTCATTTTTCGAGAAGATAGTTTATATATGATAGTTTTTATCCCTAGTCCACGCAGACGAAGTCGCGGGCGGAAGCTAGTAAATTATATAAGATAAATATACATTTTTTTTTAGAAAACTTATTTTTCGCGTGTAAGCAAGGACCCGAAAGAAACAGTTTTCACCGTGTGGATAAAATACTTACCATCTATTCCAGAAATCACTATTACACTATTATAAAATAGCGTAAAAAGCATAATTTGTTCAATTTAAATTGAAATTCAGTGAAAAATTATTTTTTTACCATGGTCTCATAAAAACTGGAATGAGAATTACTGTAAATCCATAGTTGCGACTTTTCATTACAAGTTCTAAATATGAAGGAGTCGGGATAATTGCGCTAGTCTAGGGGGTGTAGTCTAATCACTGCAGCTTATATTTGTATGTAAATTCCAACCGCGTAGACCAGCAGTATTGTACAAAGCAACAGTACTAGTAGGGCAGTTTCAGGTGATAATGTAGACACGCTGGACAAAAGCTCCAAATTTTTTTCAGGTACTTGTTAGGTCCAAAGCTTTTTGATAGGAACCAACTCCTCCGTCGGCCATCTTTAATTTTATGGCAGCAATTTTGAATTATCCGTATAGCATTAATATCTCCAGTTCTAAATAACGTAGAATCACAAACTTAGTGTCTAAATATACATAATTGGGGTCAAGGAATTCAACTACATATCTTTTAGAGTCGAGTTCCCAAAGGATATCCAACGGAACCCTGTTCCTAAGCTTCAACTGTCCATCCTGCTGTCTGCGTATCAGCAATAGCTAGAATGTTCAAATTTTCACAGAAGTTGTTTTTCTATTGCTGTTTTAAGAGTCCGCAGTAAGCTCGATTCTCCATACAAACGTAGTTACGCTCTCATTTTAAAACTACGTGTTGGATTGTAACGAAACTTTGCATGTTCAATGAAACGAGGTATATCTATGTCTGTAATTAGTTTATGTAGCTTCAGATACCATAATAAAAAAAATACAGCGAATTTAAGTTTTTCATACAAAACTAGTTTTTGCTGTATTTCGTTTGTTTTATAAATTGGAACCATATAAACTAATTACAGACATAGATAGATATACCTCATGTCATTGTATATGCAAAGTTTCGTCACAATCCAACCCGTAGTTTTAAAATGAGAGCGTAACTACGTTTGTATGGGAAGGTGAAATTCGGCCGAGCTTTCTGCGGCCTCTTAACATACATTCATAAAAAATAAATTAAATTAATAATTAAACAGTGCTCTCATACATGAAACGTAATTTTACTACCCGCCCATAACAATCGGTATATCTCTAGAACCGTAATATGTAGACACTTGAAATTTCCTCAGATTATGTATTACTATAGCCTCTACAATTTTACAAGTAATAAAATATTATAATGTTAATAATTGTTTTTTTTGTGAATAGCGGAGGTTCCGTCATTTTTTTCCGTAGGTGTACTTTTACCTCCTTGCGCAGTAAAAAAGGGTGTAAAAATAAAAATAAAACTGTGTTATACAATAGTGCTTTTTAAATACTTTCAACGAACGCAGATTTGAAGAAGATCCATGATCATGATTTGATATGAATTCAGTCAAGTGTAAAAATATGGGTGCATACAACTTACTCATAAATATGTCCCATAACTCTTATGTCAGCGGATTAAGGTTTTGGTACTTATTTATGAGAGGAAAATATATGTTATCGATACATTTTTTTTGCACTTGACTGTAGGTACAACGCCTTCGTTGATCGGTCTACTAGTCTAGCCGACTATCCCCAAGTAGGGAGGCAGACGATGAAAAAACGGTCTGGTTCCGCGATCAGGTAGCTATGCCACTCCACTTTATTAATGCTGGGACTCGTTCCATTCCCACTAATTTCACTACTTCGCAGAAATATTTCCAGACTGTCTACTAAGGCGGAATCGATATTGTCGTTCTAGCTTTAGCCTGAAATTTTACCGCATCATGTCAGCCCAAAGAGTGCCAAAAGTGATCAGTCTTGCGCCACCCGCATGCAGATACAATACAATACAATACAAATATTCTTTATTGCTCACCAGACATAGTAGACAGTAGAAAAATTGTGCTAAATTAAACATAAACAATGGCAGACAACAGGCGGTCTTATCGCTAAAGAGCGATCTCTTCCAGACAACCTTTGGGTGGTGGAGACAATGCAAGAAAAGATATGATTTGAGTAGGTGAAAACCGAAAAAACAGAACAAACAGATACTAATATTGTAGAGGAGAATTCTGTGTTGGGGTTTTAGCTTTGTACGTTTGTATGTAACATTGGTATGTTTTTTAGTCGGAATTTGGTTGCTTTGATTTATTCGTGTTTTTTTGGGAAAACCACCGGTGAGTCACTGTTGAATTATGATGTTGTGAAGAGATGGTGCATTTTTCATATGGTCAAAATTATTTAATGTGGATGATTTTTTTGAAAACTTTAATTGGGACTGGAATAGTAAAATGCACAGAAATAAATATGTTAAAAACAGAAATAAAATCTGCCATAACTAGCGCGGCGCAATGTCTAGAAAACAACAATCTTATCTTAAACTAGCTTTTGCCCGCGGCTTCGCCCGCGTAGTAAAAGTAATTTTCCAATAATTGTTGAATTGCTACGCCGCCTACCAACCTACTACTGCTAACTTCCCCTACTAATAACCCTTCGTCATAACCCATTATGGTAAATTAATTTTTATTTACTATTATATTTATGCCCGTGTGGTGGCAGGTTAGAATTTCACCACCCTCTTTCTTCCCGTGTGTGTCGTAAAAGTCGATTAAGAGAGCAGGGTTGAAGTGTGTTGTGGGTGATGGGCTAACAACCTAAGCAATATCACTTTTTGTCGATCTTTTATACCCACATTTATGCTAAAAGTGGCTCTGGAACATAAAGTTCATGTGCTCTGCCTGCCCCTTTTGGGAATAAAGGCGTCAATGTATGCATGTATGTACGTATTTCTGTTATTAAATTTACAATCATGATTAAGGAGAATCTGTCCTCTGGAATAAAAGCTACTTTATGTTCATGAACATTAATGTTGAAATACCAAAATATCTCCACGAATGTTAAGTCAAATTTGTGGCCTGGACATTGCTATAGGCTTGTTTCCTAAGATTTTTTTTGTATGCTTTTCGAACCAGTATTTAAAATAAATACCCAAAAATTTGTTTTAATTTAACGGCGGCCAAAATGCTTAACATATTAAAAGTAAGCAGATCTTCGTGCAGCACCTTGACTGTACTTATTACGGATGCAGGCACTTTCCCAATGTCTCCTACCCTCCCGTCCCGCCGCGCCGCCCGCACTCGCCTAGGTACCGATTGCTGACGATCGAGATGGCACCGAATACAAACTTTAAAACATATAACCCTATATAATGCGGGTCTCGTTCCATACCTCAAAAGCAAAAATAGAACCCTTATTTATAGGATCACGTGTGGCTGTCTGTCAGTCCGTCTGTTACAACCGATTTGCTACGAAAAAATCTGGACCGATTGAATTGCAATTTGGCACAAATATTATCATGAATTTTCATGTCCACAACATTACATTTCAAAATCTATGTGATTTTCGTTATTAACGTCCCAAAAAACCGTTATAACAACGCCCATATTGATATTTAGACGCCACGTTGGAATGTAAAATCGTTGTAGTTTTCCTAATCAGCGACCCGATAATCCATAGAAACAATAGATGCCGATGTTGATTTTCAGATTTTGTCACCACATGTCTCTTTTTAGGGGTTGAATTCTCAAAAAACCGGAAACACTTGTTTACTCATTTATCGATAGGAATTATCCTGTGAATTCTCGAATAAAATTGTCTAACTAATCTTTTTTCTCCATACAAACTTTGGACCTCCTTTTTAACCCCTTTAGGTGTAATTGATTTCAAAAACGCTGAAAGCACTTTATTTGTAAATTAATAAGTAATCTGTCCACAAAGTTTTAAGTACGTAGTAGCTAAAAATAAGTTTCCCTTATACAAAATTTGGACCCTCATTTAACCCTCTTAGCGGTGGAATTTTATAGAACGCTGAAATTACTTTTTTTGTATCCTAATAAGTTATCTTCCTACAAAGTCTCAAGTCTCTAGTTCAATAAATAATGTTTCCCCTCCACAAACATTGCATCCCTATTTAACCCCCTTAGGGGTAGAATTTTCTAAAACGCTGAAAGAACTTTTTTTGTATCTTTATAAGTAATATCCCTACAAAGTTTCAAGTCTTTAGTACAAAAAATCATATTTCTCCCATACAAACTTTGCACTCCTTTTTAACCCCCTTTGGGATAGGATTTCCAAAAGTCCCGTCTTATCCCTTGCCTACGTCATAAAAGGAAGTTCTGGTGAAAATTTCTTGTTTGTAGTCCCAGTTGTTTTGAATACAAACTTTGCACCCTTAGGGGTGGAATTTTAAAAACGCTAAGGATATTTATATTTGTATCCTAATAAGTAATCTTCGTACAAAGTTTCAAGTCTCTAGTTCAATAAATAATGTTTACCTCATACAAACATTGCACCCCTATTTGACCCCCTTAGGGGTAGAATTTTCTAAAACGCTGAAAGAACTTTTTTTGTATCTTTATAAGTAATATCCCTACAAAGTTTCAAGTCTCTAATACAAAAAATAATGTTTCTCCCATACAAACTTTGCGCCCCTATTTAACACCCATAGGGACAGAATTTCCAAAAATCTTATCTTATCCCTTGCCTATGTCATAAAAGGAAAATCTGGTGTAAATTTCAAGTTTCTAGATACAGTAGTTTTTAATTCAAATTTTGCACCCCTATTTAACCCCCTTAGGGGTAGAATTGTATAAAACGCCGAAAGTACCTTTTTGGTATCAATAAGTAATCCTCCTACACAGTTTTAAGTCTCCAGTTCAATAAATAATGTTCCCCCATACAAACTTTGGACCCCCATTTCACCCCCTTAGGGATAAAATTTCCAAAAATCCTGTTCTATCCCCTACCTACGTCATAAAAAGAAGTTCTGGTGTAATTTTCAAGTTCCTAGTCCCAGTAGTTTTGAATACAAAATTGGCACCCCTATTTAATCCCCTTAGGGGTGGAATTTTCTAAAACGCTGAAAGAACTTTTTTGTATCTTAAGAAGTAATATCCCTACAAAGTTTCAAGTCTCTAGTACAAAAAATAATGTTTCACCCATACAAACTTTGCACCCCTATTTAACACCCTTAGGGATAGAATTTCCAAAAATCCCGTCTTATCCCTTGCCTACGTCATAAAAGGAAGGTCTGGTGTAAATTTCAAGTTTGTAGTCCCAGTAGTTTTGAATACAAACTTTGCACCCCTATTTAACCCCCTTAGGGGTGGAATTTTGTAAAACGCTTAAAGAACTTTTTTTGTATCTTAATAATTAATATCCCTACAAAGTTTCAAGTCTCTAGTACAAAAAATAATGTTTCACCCATACAAACTATGCACCCCTATTTAACACCCTTAGGGATAGAATTTCCAAAAATCCCGTCTTATCCCTAGCCTACGTCATAAAAGGAAGGTCTGGTGTAAATTTCAAGTTTGTAGTCCCAGTAGTTTTGAATACAAACTTTGCACCCCTATTTAACCCCCTTAGGGGTGGAATTTTGTAAAACGCTGAAAGAACTTTTTTTGTATCTTCATAAGTAATATTCCTACAAAGTTTCAAGTCTCTAGTACAAAAAATAATGTTTCACCCATACAAACTTTGCACCCCTATTTAACACCCTTAGGGATAGAATTTCCAAAAATCCCGTCTTATCCCTTGCCTACGTCATAAAAGGAAGGTCTGGTGTAAATTTCAAGTTTGTAGTCCCAGTAGTTTTGAATACAAACTTTGCACCCCTATTTAACCCCCTTAGGGGTGGAATTTTGTAATACGCTTAAAGAACTTTTTTTGTATCTTAATAAGTAATATCCCTACAAAGTTTCAAGTCTCTAGTACAAAAAATAATGTTTCACCCATACAAACTTTGCACCCCTATTTAACACCCTTAGGGATAGAATTTCCAAAAATCCCGTCTTATCCCTTGCCTACGTCATAAAAGGAAGGTCTGGTGTAAATTTCAAGTTTGTAGTCCCAGTAGTTTTGAATACAAACTTTGCACCCCTATTTAACCCCCTTAGGGGTGGAATTTTGTAAAACGCTGAAAGAACTTTTTTTTGTATCTTCATAAGTAATATTCCTACAAAGTTTCAAGTCTCTAGTACAAAAAATAATGTTTCACCCATACAAACTTTGCACCCCTATTTAACACCCTTAGGGATAGAATTTCCAAAAATCCCGTCTTATCCCTTGCCTACGTCATAAAAGGAAGGTCTGGTGTAAATTTCAAGTTTGTAGTCCCAGTAGTTTTGAATACAAACTTTGCACCCCTATTTAACCCCCTTAGGGGTGGAATTTTGTAAAACGCTGAAAGTGCTTTTTTGTATTCTAATAAGTAATCTTCCTGCAAAGTTTCAAGTCTCTAGTTCAATAAATAATGTATCCTCCATACAAACTTTGGACCCCCGTTTTACCCCCTTAGGGGGTGAGTTTTCAAAAATCCTTTCTTAGCGGATGCCTACATCATAGTGGCTATCAGCATGTCAAATTTCAGCCCGATCGGTCCAGTAGTTTGGGCTGTGCGTTGATAGATCAGTCAGTCAATCAGTCAATCAGTCAGTCACCTTTGCGTTTTATATATATAGAAGAAGAAAATATTGCTAAAACTAAAATCCTGCAATTTCACCAGCCTCAGTCTAAACTGCCAAAAATAGAAATTAATATAAACAGTGTACCGATTGAATCAGTTGATAAATGTATATTTCTGGGAATAGCTCTTGACCAAAATTGTAATTGGAAATATAACATTGAGAGAATATGCTCGAAAATAAATAGCTTTACCTATCCTCTTAGGCAATTACGCAAATTAGTTAATCAGGAAACTGCAATCACTGCCTACTATGGGCATGTTCATTCAACCATTATCTATGGCATATTGTTTTGGGGTAATTCAACAAATTGGCATAATTTATTTCTAATGCAAAAAAGATGTGTGCGTGCTATAGCTGGAATAAGTATTAGGGTAAGCTGTAAGCCCTATTTTAAGGAACTGGGAATATTAACTGTTCCCTGTTTATATATAATGGAATGCCTAACCTTCATAAGGAAATATGACGACCGTTTTCAGAAAAATCAAATCAACCCTGGACGTAATTTTCGACTGAGAGATAAGTACAAAATTCCACGAGCACACTGTGCACTATTCAGAAAAAACGTTTTCTACATGTCAGTCAAACTGTTCAATAAGTTGCCGGAATCTCTGAAAGCGCTACCAACTAATAAATTTAGAAATAGAATAGGTAAAATACTTAAAGATAAATGTTATTATGACATACAAGAATATTTAAATGACTGTGTTTTATGATTTATATTTATTTATATTTAATTGCTTGACTAAGGGAATTGTAATAATGTAATAATGTTAGTTAAATAATTTGTAACTAGGTTGGTTTGGTACGTAAGGTGATGAAAATCGCCTGACTTAAAATTTGTATGCCGTTTTATCGGTAAAAAGTGGAGATCCTCTGAATTGTCAACATAACACCTGTTGTTAACATTACCTACTTTTTGCACAAATAAACTTTTGACTTTGACTTTGACTTTGAATCTTTTAACTCGGACGGTACCGCGCTTTTACCCGCGAACGAAAAAACCATAGAATGCGAGCTCCTATATAACTAATTTCTACCCAAACGGCTGCTTGGCATCGTTTTGACACACCTCCGACCCACCATAATGGCAATGGCACCCATTCTGACTCCTATGGCTTTTTCTGGTTACGTTGACGAGTTAGTACTGAATAGATTGTTCATCAACAAACCGCGTAGTAAATACAGTTGAAATATAAACCAACTCCTCTGCTAAAATTAATCTACACAAGTTCAATGAAATTCCTCCCAAGCTATCCGTAGCAAAAAAGCTTATTACCTAATATTCTATATAGGGCTAATATTTATACGCAAACAAGGAAAACAGGTCGTCTGTGCATTGACCCCGGCTCATTATAATTTCTGTAGCTGCCCGAGAACTGTCTTGAGTCTGGACTCATCATCTGACTTCACACTTCTTGACTGGGGGCGTTTTCTATGTTCCCGTTATTTTATTCCTCTACGTTCGGTCCGGACCGTCGTGTAAGTGTTCATATAAAAACATGAGAAATTAGGGACAATTCTGTATCAGAATCATTAGTGAACATGATTTATGAGTCTGGACGAATCATCTGACTTCCCCCTAGGATTCAAAATGGGCGTTTTCATTGTGCCCATCTTTTATTCCTCTACGACCAGTCCGGAACGTAGTGTAGTGTCCCTATAAAAATATGGGAAATTAGGGTATTATCCTACTCAGAATCAATACCTAGTATATACACATGATTCTGAGTAGGGTATACTAACAAATTCCAAATTCTAAGACAAAAGTAAAACTAGCACTCAACAGTAAAAACGCCTAGCTACCCGAATATGATAGTTTTAAAATAAATACGTGATGGGCTTGCCAGGCAAAGTCGCGGCTGGTAGATTACTATGTTAACGGAATGATGACGGCGACTTCTAGACGCAAAAGGGCACCCTACAGCTCTATGCGGTATTCTTTACTGTGCAACGAAAGTTCGCCATTTTCATTGTAAGGCTACCTATCGTTACACAATTGCAATGAATTAAAATACGGACGAAAGTACTTGATACACCTTTTTTAGGGTTCCGCAGTCAACAACCCCCCTTATAGTTTTGCCATACTGTCCGTCTTTCCGTCTGAGGCTTAGCTCAGTGACCTTTTTTACTAGAAAGCTGTAATTCGGCACGGAAATAATTGAAGATTTTCACCTCAGTAATCCGTTTGCTTTGAATTTAAATGACTTTAAAAAGAAAACTATCACGGCTAAGTAGGCATAATTGTCTGCCGAGTAATAGTCGACTAACTTAATCTGTACTTGGAAAGGCTAACTTTCATACAAATTCGGCCGACACAACCGCACTATTTAGTTGGCACGTAGTGTAAATGTATCAAAGGCAAACGGGCAACTACGGAACCCTATGTATACACTACGCGTGGCCCGACCCGCACTTGGCCGGTTTTCTTTTATTTCTGCTGCGTGAATATCTGCTACTGTATTGAAGCACCGATCGAAGTACAGTCGACGTTAAAAACAAGTATACAATACATTCATCGTAGTACAAAGGAATAAAGTGCACATGTGTAAACATATGTTATACATCGAGCTTACAGCAATTTGCGATATTGCTTACATTGCTAACACAAGACTTATTCAGTAGTTTACATTGTGAAGCGAACAATATGTATGTTGTATGAAGATATAACGCACGTGAAAATAATAACACGAAGGCTCGATCCGGCAGCGCATATTGAACAAGTAATGCTTGTATTGTACTATATGTATGAAATTAAACGTAGGACCTATTTGTACGTATAGTCCAGTAACTTTAGGCATACATCCAAACAGCAAACATCCGCAACATGCTTCGTCATTCATCTAACAAATTATAAATCCACCGCAGGTTTCGTCACCTATAGTTAACATTACCACCAGTTCACATCCCACTCCGATATACTCACCCGGACCAAACGTGCCAAAAATACCGGCCGCATTACCACGGTGAATAGTTAATGATATTCGTCGTCCAGATATTGCGTCATAATAAATAATAATAATATGGTAGTTCTTGTCAGACTTGTTTATGATGTTGGTCCAATGAATAGTCCTAGTTTGTGACCTCGAGCGCCGAACGCAAATTGGTCACAAATATCGCGAAAACCCTAAAGGGCATGTTGATAATACCTTCTCAGGACATTAGACTAGAATTGTCTCTGTAGACCCAATAGTTTCCGAGATAAACCTTTCCATAGTTAATATTTTTTTTCATTGGGCCAACATCATTAACAAGTCCGCAGAACATCAGAAGTTGGTTCAGGATTTGACGCAAAGTAACCTTTAAGATATACTTTTGCGTAAAGAATGTTAGCAAACTTTACTTCCACTACTTACGTTATACAACTTTTTATTTTACGCCAAAATCGAGTTGCAAGAACTTTTTAGGTGAAAACGGAACGCCAAAATTGAATGGTGAATGAATAACCGATGTAATCTCAGTTTACTTAAATCAAATGTGAAATGTGATCGTGATAGACACGCTTTATTACATTTAAGGCTGCACCGAAGAAATTATGAAATTTTTGCGCTCGTTTTAACATTGCAGTATTGTTATTACTAAAGCTTTAGTTCTGCAATTCCTATAGAAGATATTTGAGGATTCACTCTATCAATTATTTGCTTTAGAAATTCGATTACTTATACTTTCCTCGACAGAAAAGAAATCCAAAGTTACCTCTAAAAATGAAAAAATAACCTTAGTACGGCGTAAATACTTCACGGTAGGTCATCAGGTTTTGAATAATGACAGAAGTAAACGATATCTATGACGTTTATGCGTAAAATTTTCAAAATGTGGATTTTTTTAGCGATACAAAGGAAATAACTAAAGTCGCGCACGTTCCGCTCATTTTAGCTAGAGCCGCCGCGCTTCCCCCCTATCCGCTTTAGTCTTGCTTCGGCTGTCAGACGGGGAGGCTGTGTCGCTTGACCTTACGTACGATTTGTAAAAGTAACGACGAATTTTGTGTTGTTTGCTATGGGCAACAAAGCAAATAGAGCAAGGAAGAGGAGAGGTTGGCGAAAAAATAATGCTAAACGGTTGAATGAAAAATCAAGCTAAGTAAAAGTCATTTAACTACAAATTATAAGCCCAGGGACTGTGCGCCGGTACCGGCTGTCACTCTCGTTGCAAATTAATTTGGTTTATCGCCGTACTGTCCTTATTTCGATGGTTCTTTATTTTGTTACTTATTTATTTATTGTTTAATGTTCAACAATAAGCAATAAATATTTTACAAGCAAATAAATTAATCTCTCTTGGGCAAGACATCTACCTGCATACCGAGAATTTTGAAGTAGAGAATACTCCTGTTGTTTCGTATAAGCATACTCAGCACCTACCTATACCTACCTACTAGTCAAACTGCTCCGCATCTCGCAGCGGCGTCCGTTGATGCGTTTTTTAACTTTGTATGTAGAAGCTTGATTTTGTATAGAAAAATCGCATGGTACGACACACTGGCTCCGCCTGGACGCGCGGAGGGACGAGACCCAAGACGACTCGCGCGCTCGGACGCGGACGCGGTGCGTGCCGCAGGGTATGTCACACCGAGTTCCGTAGTTCCGTACGAATTTTAGCGCGGGACGTCGCGCATCGCATCTCCGGACGGAGATGCGGAGAAAACTCGGACGTTGGTGCGTTGTCTCCGCATGCGAGTCCGTTGGCAGTGGCGAGACGCGAGGGCAGTGTGACTACCACAAAAAAACATCTAGTTCCATATTAATATTATAAATGTGAAAGTGTGTCTGTCTGACTTTCTGTTTGTCTGTCTGTTACCTCTTTACGCTTAAACCGCTTAACCGATTTTGATGAAATTTGGTATAGAGATAGCTTGAGTGTCAGGGAAGAATATAGGTTAGTTTTTATGGATATCATCCGCTAAGGGGTGGAAATTCAATACTGTATAAAAGAGTTCTGAGAGACTTTCGATAATGACGTTTTAGTGCGTCCACAAATATTGTTATTAACCAAATGACTTTCTTACTGAGTTACGCTATAGGTACCAATTTCAACCTTGTGACTTAGACGAGATGGTTATATTGTTACTTGCTTAATTTTACCTGGTCGGCGGTTTGCGGAAACAGCCCGGTGTTCACAAGATAAGCTTTCAAGTGCTAAATGGACAGCTTATATCAATTTAACTATACCTCTTTAAAAGGTTATTTACCGCACCTTAGCAATCAACCTGTATTGTAGTGTACCAATATTGTAGTCATAATAATCGCTAGTCCTAATTATTTTCGTTCTAAATTTTTTGTTTCAATATTTCTGTAACTTTCATCGGCACTGAAACGTGTTCGCTTACTATGGGCCTCATAAGAAGGCTCAAAGTCACCCAAAGGGCAATGGAGAGGGCCATGTTGGGAGTTTCTCTGCATGATCTCATCAGAAATGAGGCTATCCGCAGCAGAAACAAGGTAACCGATATAGCCCTCCGGATCGCTAAACTTAAGTGGCAGTGGGCGGGGCGCATAGCACGTAGAACCAATGGCCGTTGGGGCAGAAAGGTTCCTGAGTGGCGACCACGTACCGGAAGGCGCAGCGTGGGTAGGCCCCCGACAAGGTGGACTGATGACCTGGTAAAGGTTGCGGGAGTTGCGGGGCTCCACAAAAAAAAACAGCTTCCCATATGAACGTAGTCAGCCTACTGAGATTTTCATCTTATTTAGCCGTTCTAATATTTACATTATTGAGTTAATTTTATTGAACTTCTATTGTATCTATAATACCAATTTGTCATTCATCGCAGTTACTATAACCTACCAACGACGTTAATTATAAATAAAAAAAATATGTGTCACATCTGCATTAAGGTTTCTCTAAATGTGAATTTTATCAATAAAACTATTTGAAATTGTACTGGTTGCTTAAATTTTGTAAATATTGGTAACACCCTCGCTGAAAGCATTTATAGTGCCATTTGCCGCCATTCTTTCCGTTCTATGTAGGCGTTCGGCGCACAACTCCAGCCAGCGCTCGCTCGGTCCTGCCTGTATGCGTCACACACACACATGCACGGAACGCATAGAATACCTAAAATCAACTCGCGCCACAAGCTCGGTGCCCTCTTAAGTGAAGACGAGGTATAGACAAAATCGAGGATTTAATTAAACTGAGTTCTGCACAATTTTGTTGAAAGCCAGCTTGTACGGTAAATTCTGTCAAGATGGTTTAGCGAAAAATTATATAACTAAGCAGAAGAATCCACAATAGTGCATTTTCATTTGCACTTACTTAAAACTCATTCCACAGAATATTAAGAAAGATAATTAAACAATAAAATATACTAACTGAAATCGTAGTACTATTTAAATAGTTACAGTAATGCTAATGTCACCTTATAGGTATTTTGATTTTCAGTCGTGCACTTTGGTCAGACTGGTCCAGGCTATGGAGAACTATTATATTATAATCTGTGGCTATGGGCTGTCCTGTCCCAACATGTCTTACCTACTTAAATATTGTGAAGAGAACTAAATTAGCCATTTTTTATTTATTTAAACATCCAATTTCCGGGGGTTTGCAAACACCGTCCTCAATTCAGCCCCAACATTTTAGACGTCTTTTCTTTTTAACAGCTTTAAAAAAAAATATCGAGGACAAGTTCTGTCTATACATTGCTCATTGCCGTGGACTTCATGCGGCCAGCAGCACTGTGGTTGGCAAAAATGGCAAATGGTAACTAAGGTTATTTGGGTGAGGACCAAATTCTTGGCCAGTAGTTAGCCTAATTAATTGATAGTAGTTAAAAAGTTCCGTTGGGACACGAAAATTAGCCATACATTTTCTATGGTTAATTTTCGTGTCACAACTGAACTTTTTAACTACTACCAATTAACGACGCTAACTACTGGCCAAGAATTTGGTCCTCACCCATTTAATTATTTAGTAGGTAATTGTGTACGTATAAAACTGTATTCTCGAGTCATTTGTTACTTGAAATAAATATAATTTTTAAATTTAATAACCAATATCAACTATTTATTCCACAAATAGGCAGTTTTGCTATCCAATGATTAATTTCATAATTTTACGTATTTATTTCTCTCTCATACATGAGAGAGGCCTGTGCCCAGCAGTGGGACGTATATAGGCTGATGATGTGACGTATTTATTTATCAATTACACATCACGAAGTCACACATGGAAGACAGTCACACCTAAACGGCGTTAGTTAAGCCAGCTGCCGTGAGTTGGCGAATTTGAATTGCAAAACGCCTAAACAAGAGGGCAGATTGCTAACTTTCAACCGAATCAGGTGGTAATTTGTGACTTTGCAGAACAATTGGTTGTTACGTAATTATTCGTATTAAGTTTTAAATGTAATTGTACGTTACTTAAGTTCCATGAACTACATTTAAGAGATAAACTTTATGTACTAAGGGTGCCTGAATGCACAGGTAAATGAGAAAATAACCGTTCTCAATATGTGTGAAAATTCTGTAGGAACTTTAATGAAATGTTAGCTTTAACGGAACAGTACGTAATGATTTCAACCCTTCTCTTGATTACCGGCTTTACTAATATTTAGCTGCTACTAATATTTGATGAACATGGTACGCTGGGTAAAAAGTAACAATATATCGGCAAACGGTCAATTTTCTCTACTAGAAATATCATATAATTTTTTGTGAGTATAAACACAACGAATCCTCGATTCAATAGAGTTCGCAACGGTGTCTGCATACACAACAGGTAGGCATTAATTTGAAATGCAGAATTTTCGTTACCTAATGATACAGCTCAATACAAAATTAAGGCGGTAGGTGAGCATTTTCAATAATTCGTGCACCCAATTAGCGTGAGTTGTTAAACAAAAATTAACTCAGTGTCAGTTTTGTAACGAAAATTAAGCATATAAATCATGTGAAAATGAACTTTTTTCACATTTAATTAACTTGTATAGGCATATCATTCACAAATTAAACAGAAAAAGTTAGTTTTTATACAAACTGAATGCTTAGTAGCCGTTACAAAACTGACACCGAGTTAATTTTTATTTAACAATCACGGTAATTGGGTGCACGAATTATTGAAAATGCCCAGGTACAAGACTTTTATAATACGACGCCACCAATTGCATCGTTTAAAAAATTCACGAGCTGTAAATACACTGTAGCATTGGAGCACCAGATGACTCGAAACTCATATCATTTCGTATCGTCAATATAAACGAGCTGAATTTATGAGGTCCTCGATCCAGGCTGCATTTCTGTCTGGAACCTGCAGGGATCGCGACTGCCGATAAAATATTAATTACTTCGCTACGAAACTTTGCCTGTTAAATTGCAGGACCATTTTATTATATTATGAGTTACAGCGCAGACGTCAAACGTAACTAGTAACTGTAATACTTTGATGATGTAACATTATAGTAATACTATCTCTCAATGTACAAGATACGGACGGTCGTTTAAATTATTTTTATTTAAACTTTCAAGATTCTTACACATAATTTTTACGAAAAGGGGCGTGAGCGTGGATGTTGCGACACATCGGAAATGTCGGGAGACGGGGAGGTCAACTATAGTATTTTATGCAACTGTTGTATAAGTAGGGTCTTAAAACGCGAGTGTCGTGAGTTGCGATGCGAGCCTTGGCGAGCATCGCAATTAAAGACGCCACGAGCGTTTTAAGACCAATTTATACACCGTTGCATACAATATTTTTTCTACGACTATTTTAAATAAATAGCATAATTTGACTTTTCAGGCAGTAAGTTTTCCGTTAGTTCTATTACTACTCACGCAATTTCATCAGCGGTGCAGTTATTTTCTTCTTCGTCCATTTTAAAAGTAACGTACACATTTTTCTTCACTTCACAAACACGAATCAAATCTTAAGAAGTTATTAATAACGAATAGTTATCATATTTGACATATTTCGTCTTTTAATTTTGAACTGGAACTTTGGTGGGAAATTGGAAACATGACACATTGACACCTCTTGTTTATGGTCTGTTTTGTTCTTAATTCAACTTGCCAGTACTGTCATATTAAGACCAAGGTTTTTCTTAAGTTGGCAGCAATGCCTTTAGTACAATAATTTATTTGAAGTAAATACATTCAGTGGTTTGTTAAGTTGGTAGTACCTAATGTATTTTATGTTTCGGCATGGCCCTCTAGATTAGTCGCGTCGCGGCCTACTCGATCGTGTCTAGTAGGCCGTGGCACAATGTAGCACTACCCAGGTTTAGAAGCGTATGGCTGCTAAGCGTATCGTTTTGGCGACAAAACAGCACGGTTGTGCCGTACTGTTATGGGGAATAGAGTATAGACTTTTCTGCAGACTTATTTTGTATGTCTTTATATTAGTGTTCGGGACTATGTAAATGACAGATAAAAGTACAGGAGTAGAAAAATAAGTTAATTATGCGCGATTAAGTCCCGCGAGTTCATAAATCTATACACACATGGTATCGGCTTGATAAGTTATTCTACGAAAAGGTTGGCAGTGATTGTTTTTTAGATAATATTATCTTTTCTAAAATAAATTCGCATTCCAAATACTCCTCGTACATCGCTTTTAAAAAGCTGACGCAACTGAGATGACCAGCCGAAAAATATAACACGGCGTATAATATAACGGCGCTCGATTAATTATTTCGAGGAATTGTATTGGAATTCAATTAATCGAGTAATCGTGAATAATGTTGAGAAGTTGGTTACTTCTTTAAGCGGGTAGTTGTCGAAATTGTTGACATTAAGTTGATTTATTTTAAGAGCGGGTAACCCCGAATGGAGTTTAAGTGTCATGGCGGCGAGGGATGTCATTCGTTGACAGCGCCCCGCCCGTGATGGTCGCTTGCAATCCCATTGGCTCTGTAATCGAGTTTTATTATTGCAATCCTGTCATATTTTCGGTGTTTGTGAATTTATTCCGATAGTATAGTGATTGAGTTATATTGTGCGACATTTATTTTACGAATGCATGCCCACACGGTCCGTAATGTCGGATCCGCCGTCACACACGCCTGTCCGGCCTCCTCCTTATACTTCGACATATAAATAAAAGAACAGCAAAAACCAGTTCTAATTTAGGTATCACACATGCCCATCAAGTCCTAAAACCCTAAGTTCAACGGTCTCTGGTAACGACGATGAACCCAAAAACAAGTTTACCAACAACGGCATTCCGCATTCCAATATTTTCAAAATTAATCTTATCAAAACAGCGATAATGATGAGTTAATGTTATGTTTGCAAAATACTGGATTGTTCACCTTACAGTCGACGCGCAAAGAGGTCTCTAGTGCGTTCTGTATGAGATCCCGGAGTCCTCAGTATGAGATCCCGGAGTCAGTCCTCAGTATGAGATCTCGGAGTCCTCCGCATGAGAGTGCAGACGGTGGCCGCCGAGGAGTTTTACGGTAGTTCACTTTACAGCTAGAGGCGCAAAGAGGTCCCCAGGTGCGTTCTATTTGAGATCCCGGAATCCTCCGCATGAGGGTGCAGGCGGTGGCCATAGAGATTATACTGAATAGAAATACTACAAAACCCAGTCATCCCCCGAAAAGAAAAGCTCTAACTGAACTAGTGAACTTCATCTATGCTGGTCATGTAGGCACTTGCCACCAAGTGATACCTACTAGAGGCATTCAGGCACGTCGGTTATTCATTACAAAAAAACAAATGTATTGTTGTTATCTTGGCAGCGAGTATTGTCCAGAGAAGAGCTCAACGATTTGTATAAATTTATCCCTTACTTCTGAAACGTAGTAGGTACATGTGCTTGAAGTTCTATGTTAACCTCCAAACAGGGTATTAATCATGTGAACTTTTTAAATGTGAAAAGAGGATGCGCCTATCTTTAGGGATATTGAATGGGGAATGAACCCAGTACATAATAATTATGTCAAAGAAATAATAATTATATTACATATATACCAAAAGACCGATATCAAGAGGACAAAGAACTATAAATAAGGTGAAGGTTATGTGTCGACGAAAGGATGTACTCCGTCACAATCAGATTATATTTAGCAAATCGGAGTGCCCTTGTCGGGGGCATTCAACTGCGTGTATCATCATACATTCTCATTTATGAGAAATGAAATTTGTATAAAAATATTTCAGGACAACCTTGTGTTTACGTCAGGCGAATCCGACGGTCGGAAGTGCCTGCTTTTACTTGTTAGTAGCTACGTAAAATAGCTCGCAAAGATACCCAATGACAATAAATACCCAAATAAGTTACTGTTAAACTTATCACATTCCCTGGTGAAGGGCCCGCCCGTGGCCCGCCCCAATGATGGTCATGCACCTGCTTTTCAGCCGTCCGTGCTTCCACAATGGATTCACAGCTTCGAACTGGAATCACCGTTGGACGTGTGACATTGTCAGATCATTTTGTATGGGGACAGTGAACGTGGTAATAAATAGAAGAAAGAAGGATGAAATAACAAAGCCTTGTACTTTTTAAACTCAGTTCTCATAGGACCGTATCATTAGGTATGTCTATACTAATCATTTACACTGAGTAATTATAACACATATGAAACAAAAATTACTTTTATTTATTTATTTATGTAAATATGAAGCAAACGGTCAAACAATTCTAGACATATAGTTTCCATTATTGCATACAAAAACATTTATATACGATGTAGCACGAGGTATGACTTGAGTTTAAACAACATAACATAATGGTTTTAACCTTTTCCAGGCCTGTAGTTCAAAAATGACAGTCTTATTCATTGACATTATGGATACATGTTCGACGGTACGTATGTGGTAGATGACTCTGCCTGGAAAAGGGTTAAAGTAACATTGAATACGAAACATGTCGCCAATAGTGACATGTTTGGAACTCATTGGAAGTCCTTCATCAGATTGCATGAACGCATGCATGCCAAGTAGTGGGGGCGAGCATAAAGGGCTTTGTCCACCGCCCAGTCAATGGCACCGCGTCGTAAAATAAACCACACAAGGCCGTGAAACCCTCCAAATACTGATTACGCGCAATTGGATTAGATCGCGAATTCCCGTAGTAATGCGTTTCAAACTACTTCAAACACAAGTTGAGACGTAGTAGAATATTCAAGACCAATAACTACCAAGAGTGATGGCGACTTTTTGCAGTTCTTCAATCGCTATACTGCATCGATAAAGGTATTTTGACAGGTGATCTAGCTGTGTCGCGCGCTTTAAATAAAAACAAAATTGAAACCGATTTCCATCGACCGAATCCGTTCCAGACATGACGCTGTCCTTGACTCCTGCGCCCTTATTCATCAAGGACCATCAAACCTATTTCAGAAAAAGCGTGCATAGTTTAGTTAACAGAGGTCTTATGAATAAATGGGCTGATCTTCGCCACAAACATTAATTAGTGTAAGTGTGCTTAAAATATTCCAAGAATTTAACAACTCCTTTTTTTATGTTAGCTGTAAATGGTACACATTTTTATTCATATTGAGTTGTAAGATGCAGTCCATACTATAGAAAAGCAAGGTCTGTGAAGAAAGGACTTCACAATAAATCTCAATTGTTATTTGTCAACACACATCATTACATTAGCAATTACTTCAAAAACATCCAAAGAATAATTTTTCACATTTGCCGCTTCATTTATCACTTTGTTTGTCATATTACAATTTACTAAACCCCGTAGCTCATCTCATCTAATCCACCGAACTTAATTGAGAAAAAAATCCGAATTTACTTTTCAATATAAGACTTTTTCGAGACCACTGAATCGGAACGTTTCAATAAGTCTCCTTAAAGACTTTATGAAACTGTCGTCAGATGAAATTGGATGAAGTGAAAATGAAAATGGCTTTATGATTGCAACTGTCTAATGCCGTAACATTTGACACACTCGATATATCACCACCTTTTGTTGGAAAAAGCCATCTAGTTTTCAACGCGGTTATTTTTGAGGCTATGCATGAGGCACTCAAGATTGTTTTTAGGGGTAACGCATTTTGATTTTTCCGGGGTTTATCTCAACGATACTACAAAAGTTTATAGTGTAATGCAAACCATCTTTCCAAGACCTGCGCGTTTTATACGAAAGTGTTACGTGAAAGTTTACGAATATACATACAACCTAATACAACATCCCACCTCGCGTCAATATCCCATCGCACAAACTAAAGGCTTCCACTGACGGTGTAATTTATTATTGTAACTTGAAATGTGATTTCGTTGTTTGCTTGTTATCTTTTAGTTTTTTAACTAATATTTTCTTAACCCTTAAATTGGCAAGACCCAAAATTTCTAAAAAAATTAAAACTAACCAATATATCATGTTGCATATGATCGCAGATGCCCTAGAAAAATAGAAAAAAATCCACGATTTCCAATTTTCTGGAAAACTTATGTGCCACACGTGGGACAGTGCTCACTACCCGGTAAAACACCCTGTTCTATTAACGTGCCTTGTGTGTCCCGATACCAAGAGCTTAGTAAAACACCAAATTACGGAAAAATGCACTTTATTGTCTAAAAAACAATACTTTTGTGAAAAAGGCGAAAACTATTTCTTTTATTACCGTCTCCAACGATAAAGCAAAGTGACATTTTGCATTTAACACAATACACGTGTTGTTTTTTCATTTTAATTTGTCACTTTGGTATTTTTATTTTATTTTACCATTTGTTATTTTTGACATGTTTTATGTTTGGTGTTCCGTGTGTTGCGTTCCGTGTCCTCACTGGATGGACCCAACGGAAGACCAGCCACCATCATGCCGAGTTGGGCCCACTTCGTGACACTGCACAGATTTACTTCTCTTGTCTTTGTCTTGTAATACTGTGTGTTTTGTTGTGTTGTGTCATGAATAAATATTTAATTCTGATTCTGATTCCACCAAGCCGAAATGCATCCAAGACGGGTCTGATAGCTAGAATATATGTAGTCAATTTGCGAGCTGTCATTAAATCATGTCAGATTGAGTTGCTATTGCTATTAAGAATGGCGTCTCAACGTGGCTCGCGATCCCTAGCAAACCATTTAAATTCCATCGACGGTGGCAAACAGGGACACGGTCTATAGATTTGAGGATTCGTTGTGGCAGCTAGAGATGAACACGGGTCCCTCACTCTCAACACAGGTGAGGTAGGGCACAGCGAAATGTCATCCCGCTCGAATGTGGAGCAGCCCAACTGGGGAAGTACCTCCGCCTTGCAGAAGATCACAGCCATAATAACACTACTACTTGCTCTGTAGTAGTGTTGTGTTCCTGGAGGTGAGCAAGGTCGCCAGAGCTCCCGAGGATGCGTTGTGTTGAGAGCGAGGGAATTAGTTCCTACGGCTGTCAACACGGCGAAACCTCAAACATATCAAGGGTCGGCAACGCCCATGTTACTCCTTTGGAGTTGCATGCGTCTATAGGCTGCGGTGTACACCACACCACATAACTACAGAGCAAGTAGTTATTACGTATGCGGTCAGCTGTAAGGTGGAGGTGCTTCTCCAGTTGAGCTGATCCAAATATGAGCGAGATGCCGCTGCCTGCCTCTCTTAAAATTTATATTCTATGTTTTATGCGTCAACACTTCGTTTTACGTGTTTGATAAATTGAAGGTAACATCGACATGTATGCCCGTTATTATAACGTATTTTCGTAGAATGTATTTGTTTTGTTTTGTAATAAGTAATGTGTGTTCTGTCACGAATAAATTCATTGATTCGTTCTTATTACATCCGCCTGTTGTTTGCCTGTGCTCTTATATTAGTTGTTTTATGTACTACTGTTCTGTATTACTATTGAGGTAAGGCTAATAATTACACGGTCCAACTCACGTATTAAATGTCATTACGGGCGATATGTTTCCGCCTGCCGCTGCATACAACTCAAGCGCAAGGCTGCCCCCCTCCCCCGCCCTGTCGGCGCGTGTTTACTTAGTTTTAAAATATTTTTTGATTGTTTTTGTGTGCGTTTTATTACTAAAAATAAATGACATTTGATTGGTTTTATTTTGTTTATTTTTTAGTTGCTGCTAACAGTATCACTATGTTACAAGACTGTTTGTTATCCATGCACATCATACGGCATAAAGTTGTATACCAAAAAGGCGCATTATGAAATCGGCCTTACATACTTTTCTCGTTACTTTCGCGTTACTTCTACGTTGCCGTAACATAGAAGTGTCTATGTTACTAAGTGGCAAAATCTACGGCCTTACCCAGTGACAAATACGTTTATTCGTATACGTTAAATTCGATTATTATTGAGGTGTGCAATAAAGTGTATTGGTATTGTATTGTATAGATGTACAATACAATTTGATTATAGTATAATTTGATGACAGATAAGTATGATGTTGTATATGTCATCATAATCTCTCTAAAAACTGGCGGATTCAGTAAATTGATTTGAACCTGGAGTCTTGGATGCGAGTGCTTTTGAGGCGAAAACACTTCGCAAATGCAATAGTCTGAAGCCAGACGGCGAATGAAGTGAAAGGGTGCAAAGTCGAGTTTTATAGAACGTAATATAACTTCTAGAGCCATATGTGACGCATACAAATGATTTCATTTACTGGGGAGTAGACTGTAGTAAAATCCTAAGATGTTATAAATCCGAAAATTTTGTTAAATAATCACGCTTAAATGGCTCTACCGTGTTGTATGAAATTTTGCACGAAGATGTTTATAACTTGATATAATAAGCAACAGCAGGGTAATTCAGTCACTTTTTGAACGAGCGTTAGACATTATTCAATGTAATCATCACCTACAAAATCAGCTTTACTAAAAAAAAACGAAAAATGAGCATAGTACGCAAAACTTCAAAGGCTCGTTTGCCTATTTAAAAAAGCATTCATCAATCACTTTTATTTGCTCGCTTTTTATTCACTACAGCGCGTTTTGATGTTCAAATTTCCAATATTCACAGGGCTCAACGGCTATTCAAATATAAGTTTACCGTAAAATTACGAATACGGTTTTATGTTTCAGAGAATTTATTTTTAACCAAATTCATAAAAGGAGAAGGTTCTATTTTCATGGGTCTTTTTTTTCTCGATTACTCGAAGACGCATGGACCGATTTGGTAATATATTTTGATGGGGTATGATGGTGGAGATGGTGGGATCTTAGAGAAATACAGGTGACATAGTCTTTAAATGATTTTAAAGTAAACGTTAAAGAAAATTGAACTTTTTGATAGCTAACTTCGCCACTTTTTTCACCACGTCGGTGGCAAACTAGCGTACGCCCGCTCAATGGTTACCGTAGCCTACGGACGCCTGCAAGTCCAGGGGGAAAAAGTCCCTTTAAAATTCTAATTCAAAATTTGATTTATTCAGTTAACATGATTCCATTGTCTTTTTGCCCAGCTACGGCGGAACCGAAAGGAAGGGGAATGTTTATAACAAATCTGTGTCTGTATTTATGGGTGTTCCACCGTAGCGTTTAAACTGGTTACCGTTGTTTTTATTTAGTGAAAAGTGGTTATGTCAGTTTTCAATATTGGAAACAATAATTATCCTAAAATAAGTTAAAGTGAACCGGTGGTATACTCTTGATTTATACATTTTGATGCATATTTAGTGTAGTAGAGGAGTCCTAAAATAATATACTTACTCACAAATCATTGTGTTGATGTCTTTAACACTGTCACTGCCAGTCGATTAGGCTTGTTATCTGTTCATATGTAGCTTTCTCTACAAAGCGGGAACGACTGCAAAGGTTTACTGGAAAAGTTCTGCAGTGAATTTGTTTACAAAATATAGTCAAAATCCTGTGTGCCAACAGTATTTTGCCTAAAACTCACCCGTTTCTCTTTTGCTTTTAAAACTTTTTAACTGCTTTTCATAGTGGTATTAGCTGTTTTTAAGTTTGAGAGACTTAATAAAAAGCTTGGCAAACTCAGTACTAGAAGACAAACTCGAAACTTCGAGAGTGCGGTATGTATACATAAATAGTTAGGTAATCAAACTTGTTAGGCACTTTTTAAGTGTATATGTAGCAAGAATACCGTAATAGTACGAATGTGATATAATAGAGTAGCAAATTAAGGTCTGTTTTTTTTTTAATTTAAGTGATTACCTACTTATAACTTTCCACAGAAAGAGAAGGAGTGTAGTAGGGAATTCAAGTTAACAGAGAAACTAAGATAAAAAAGTACCGTTGTCAATATGATCAGTATGTGAAATCGGGTTATTAGAACATTTAGAACGTGAACCGAAGGCGAAACAAGAGAAAAATATTGACTACAGACTAGAAGATTGTTTAGGGCGGGCTGCACGAACTTACGATTATAACGTTAAGGCGCCGTAGGTTCAGCGAAGTGAAGCGAACAGACTTTATGAAACAATATAATGCGTCTGTTTATAACAATATGGTTTCAAAAAATACCAATAGTAATCTTGAGGCTTTTCTTCAGGGAGATCAGTGAATCAAAACATGATTAAGCAATTATCACTCGATAGAAAAAAAACACGAACATAGGTCTAAAAGGGTCTAAAATACATTTAGAATATTCGTAAAAAATTAAGCACAAAAGCTAAGTATATTAAAATGGCTTCTAAGCTTTTGTGCATTGTTAAAGATTGCAATTAACCAATTATCGCCTAGCAACATTATCGGACTAAGATTTAAAAAAAAAAGTAAAGATATTGTCTATACAATGACGAGTCGAATTTGAGTCGTTTAGTAGCAGCCAAAGTTGTCGTGTCGTTTTCGATTGGCTTGCTCTGAATTATTCCGTAAAACAACTGATTGTCGCGTCGCAGTTGCAAATAACATAATTTTAATATATAAACCGAGTGTGGAAGCAGGACACAACCATTTTAAGTCAATTCAGTTGAGTGCCGACAAGACTCCTATCGGTGGAAGCTTCAGGAAAGGTATTTCGCGAACTGTAGGTAAGTCGGCTAGCTGAAAGTTGGTGAAAGTACTCTGCCCTGTTTGCTGACACCGACTTCTGCCTACTACAATCGCAGACAAGCCGGTAAGTGCTCAATTATATTGACTTAGAGACTATTCCACACAAACTTTATTTCGTACATTTTCGTATATTTTAATCTCGTAAATACAGTCCATTAAGAAAAAGACATTTGGTCTTCGAGCCGCATAGTATTGTAAGGCGATCGTGGAATATTTGGTGTTTTTAACAAGATTTTGTAGATTCATATAGTTTTTTTCTCGTACAAATTTGAGGGTAATCTTAGAAACGTTTGGGTTGATTCTCTTTGGATAGAAGACGCGTTTCGTTTCTGTTGGTATACGTCGCGATCTGTCAAATACAATAAAATCTAGTTTCGGAACGTTTCTAAGCTGTCAAATCAGTTATTGTTTAGTTCTTCAGTTGAGGTTAGAATAAATAATAATTGTCGGTGTTTTCGTTTATTGTGAAGTGTTATTGTGTTTCGTACGGGTAAAATGACTGGAACTGGAAATAGTGATAACGCTAGTGACAAGTGTGATAGAAACCGCGTAGGTCGTGATTATGCGTTCGCTCGAATGGAATACATCGCGAGCTCGGATTTGGCCGGGTACTCGCCTGATGATGTCAAGGCACTTGAGAGGGAATTCCACGCATTCCAAATAGAATTGTTATCGTCGCTGTCGAGCGGAGATAGGAAAAGTGAGCTACAAGTGTCATCGCAATTCGAAATGATGGTAAAAGCTATTAAATTGCGATTCACTAATCAAGTGTTAGAACAAAAGCCGCCACTTTCCAGTCCGAGCTCGTGTGTGCAATTGCCTCGTATTGTTATTGCCCCATTTAGTGGGAAGATGGAACAGTGGGTGTCTTTTATTCAAATATTCGATTCATTAATTCACAAGAAAGACATTCCTGCAGTTGAGAAGTTCCATTATTTGTTAACCAATGTGCAAGGTGAGGCGTTTAACCTAATAAAAAACTATCCCTTGTGTGACGAGAATTATGTTGCTGCTTATAACACATTGAAGCAGCATTATGAACGGAAAAGAGTAATTGCTTCAATGTTTTATGAAAAGTTGCTTAATTGCGAGTCTGTTAAATCGAAAAATAGTGTTGAATTGAATCGTGTTTGTCGCACCTTTAAAGAAAATTTAGAAATATTGGAAAAATATCAGTTACCTGATAAAAACTTCATGTTGTATCATTTGTTGTGGTCTAAGTTGGATGTTTTGACCAGAGAAGCCTTCGAGTTGCATCTCGAATCAAATATTGACATACCAGATTATGGAGTGTTAATTGCTTTCATCGAGAAGCGGAGTCAGGCCTTGGAAAATTCGGTGTCTCGGGCCAATAGTGTTGTTAACAAGCCCGTAGTTAAATCTAAATCGTCATTTGTTGTGCCGCCTGTCAGCCAATGTGTAATTTGTGCTGCTTCGGGCCACGGTTTGGAAAGCTGTACTCAATTTCTGAAATTGTCTCCGATGGAGAGATTTAATAGGGTAAAAGATAAGAAACTTTGTATCCTCTGTTGTCGGCCATCACATGGGGTAAAAAATTGTAAATCAACTGTCATGTGCCATACATGTAATGGCAAACATCACAAATTGTTGCATTTTGATAAAAGCAGCGACTCGGAACCTGCATTATCAGAGGTCTCAGATGCTCCGGTAACCTTGGCTGTTCCAAACTGTAATGCACAGGTCTTATTCTCGACAGCTATTGTGCTGATAAAAAATAAATATAATAAATTGGTACCAATTCGAATATTGCTAGATAGTGCAAGTGCTTGCAATTTCATGACATTGAGATGCGCTCAAAAACTTGGATTGTCCATAAAGAATGCTAGTGGGCAATCAGTGAATGGCATTGGCCAAACGTCAACGGAGACTCTGGGATCTGTCGATTGTGAAATTGTCCCTACAAATAGCGAGTCCCATTATGAATTTTCGTTGGAAGCATTCATTTTGTCGCGGATTTGCTCTGATATGCCCTCGGAACAAATTGATGTCGCCTCTTGGGGGCATATTAGAAATTTAAATCTTGCAGATCCATCATTCTTCAAACCTGGACCTATTGACATGCTGGTTAGTGTGAATATTCTCGCTTCCGCTCTACAACCCGGTGTTGTCAAAGGCAATGCAGGGCAGCCTATTGCCATCCGCACAGTGTTCGGCTGGATTGTAATGGGCGAGTGTGCCTTAGGTGTTGCTTCTTCTCGTTCTCGTTCTCGTCGTGGTTCCAGTGTTGAGACGAAAGACTGCCTTCTCGTGTCGAGTCTTTCGTTGGACAATAATATAAAGCGGTTCTGGGAGTTGGAAAGTGTTGATACTCCTAGAGCTGTTGTTTTTTCGAAATCGGAATTGTTGTGTGAACAGTTAATGGAATCTTCGTACTGTCGCAATCCTGATGGAAGGATGGTGGTACCATTAACTTTTGTTGACACTGAGGACAAGCCTAAGTTTTCAGGGTCTCGAGAGATTGCCCTCAAGCGGCTCTTAAATTTAGAAAAGAAGTTTATCGTAAATCCCAATTTTCGGCAAGCTTACGTAAATTTCATGGATGATTATTTGGAGTGTGGTCACATGGCGGAAGTGGATCCCCCGTTATCGTCTGAGGGTCACTTCTTCTATATACCTCATCAGGGAATTTTGCGTGACTCTGTTACAACGCCTTTGCGCACAGTTTTTGATGCGAGTTCCGTGGATGCTACCGGGAAATCCTTAAATTCTACCTTGCTGCCAGGTCCCAAGTTACAAAAAAGTATATTCGATTTGTTGGTTCGATTTCGGTGGCATGCGATAGTCTTCACAGGAGATATCAAGCAGATGTATCGCCAGTTTCTAGTCGATCTGCAAGACTGTAACTATCAACGGATTTTATGGCGTCCATCCCCTGATGAACCTATCAAGGACTATCGCTTGCTCACAGTTAGTTATGGCGTGTCCTGTGCCCCCTACCAGGCGCTCTGGTGTGTGTCGAAGTTGGCGAAGGAATTCTCAGCTCGGGCGCCCCACGGTGCTGCAGTGCTAGCCAGGGATGCATATGTCGACGATATTGTTTCAGGGACGGATTCGGTCGAGAGTGCGATAAACTTGCGCAAGGAGTTGGTGGAAATTTTGTCATCCGCTCAGCTTTACTTGCGTAAATGGACCTCTAATAGTCCTCAATTCCTTGGAAGTCTGCCTGGGTCGGAGCTATATTCGGAGCAACTTCATAACTTCGAAGATGTTCATGACTTGTCGCTCAAAATTTTGGGTCTTTCGTGGCTCCCGAAGGAAGATAAGTTCACATTTAAGACAGTTCAAAATGACTGTCGCTGTACGAAGCGGTCGATCCTCTCTGACATCGCTCGTATTTTCGACCCATTGGGTTTGTTATCGCCTGTTGTATTTTTCGCAAAATACTTAATACAACGCTTATGGGTTTCTGGTGTCGAATGGGACAGTGAAATCCCCAGTGCTATCGCTCAGGAGTGGCGTAAGTTGAAGTCACAATTGTCGGAGTTAAGCTTACTGTCCATTCCCCGTAGAATGATTGAAACTTTCGTGTCGTTGCAGCTCCACGGGTACTGCGACGCTTCGGAGAGGGGCTACTGTGCCGTCGTTTATTGTCGTGTCGTTCAAAATGACGGTTCCATTGTCGTGCGTCTTTGCTGCGCAAAATCGAAGGTGGCTCCCCTGCGTAAGTGCTCGATACCTCGTTTGGAGTTGTTATCAGCCGTGTTATTGTCGGACCTGCTCGCTTCGTTCACTGAAGCTTTAAAAGATTTCCACACCTTTGACAGTGTCTATGCTTGGTCGGACTCCACTGTAGCCCTGACCTGGATTCGATCGTGTCCCTCCAGGTGGAAAACCTTTGTGGCAAACAGGGTTGCGCACATACAGGAACAGGTTCCCCCTGAATGTTGGCATCACGTTTCTGGTTTGGAAAACCCAGCGGATTCTGGTTCCCGCGGTTTGCTACCCGCTGACTTGGTCCAGAACCCGTTATGGTGGGCGGGGCCTTCCTGGCTTCCCCTTCCCCAAAAGTATTGGCCACAGTCAGAGATGATTCTGGACGACGCTGCTTCCAGTGAACAGAAGATTTATAGTCTATTCACAGCATCTAACGTCTCGTTTATAGACACAATTTTAAATCGATTTTCGTCGTTGCAGAAGGTATTGCGCACTTTGGCTTATTGTTTTCGATATTTGCACAACCTGCAAAATCCTTCGTCGAAAAATACAAACCCTAATTTGTCGCCTGAAGAACTTCACAGTGTTCTCCATTTTCTCGTGAAGCATGTCCAAGAATGTGCTTTCGCTTCAGTACTTCGTTGTTTGTCGAAGGAAAAGTCGCTCCGCTCTGTGGCCAAACCGATCCGAAAATTGTCGCCTTTTTTGGACGAATCTGGTTGTTTAAGGGTGGGCGGTCGCCTTTCTAAAGGTACTTTGTCGTTTGATGTTAAACATCCGCTCTTGCTGCCTCGTGATCATAGGTTAACAACGCTGGTCATTGAGGATTATCACAATCGGCTTATGCATCCTGGATTGCAAACGCTGCAAAATCTAATAGCCCAAGATTTTTGGATTATGTCGTCGAAAAGGGCTATAAACTCTGTGACTTTATCTTGCATGAAATGTTTTCGCGCTCATCCGAAGCTTGCTGAGCCTCCTATCATGGGCAATCTGCCAGCCTTTCGAATCAACCAAGTTAAACCCTTCTCGTCTTCGGCGGTTGATTACGCGGGTCCATTTGACACTAGTCTAGGTCGCGGTCGCGGCCTACGCACATTCAAATCGTATATTTGCCTGTTCGTGTGCACGGTCACAAAAGCAATGCATCTAGAGCTTGTTTCCGAGCTTACGACGGAAGCGTACTTGGCCGCTCTGCGCCGGTTTATCGCGCGTCGTGGTCGCTGCTCAAGACTCGTCTCGGATCAAGGCAGGAACTTTGTCGGTGCCTCCAATGCATTGCACGGTTTGATGACCAAAGCTGCGCGTTCCGAGCAAATTGAATTCGTGTTCAATCCCCCGGGTAGCCCGCATTTTTCCGGCTTGGCAGAAGCCGGTGTAAAGTCGGTCAAAACACACTTATCGCGTGTATTAGGATCGCAGCGCCTCACTTTCGAGGAACTATATACCGTTTGGACTCAAATAGAAGCCATGTTGAATTCGAAGCCTCTATCACCCGTTAGTTCCGACCCAAACGATTTTTCGGTGTTGACAGCTGGCCACTTTCTGACGATGGAGCCGCTCACTATATTACCTGAAAGTAATTTAGTTGATGCAAAGTTAGGCCCCCTTCAGAGGTGGAAACTGATTCAAAAAATCCACCAAGATTTCTGGCGTAAGTGGCACTTAGAATATTTGCACACTCTACAACAGCGCCACAAATGGTACGATGGTCAAAACAAAATAGATGTCGGGACTCTTGTTCTCATTGTTAATGAGCAATGTAGTCCAATGAAATGGAAAATGGCTCGGGTGGTTCATCTCCATCCAGGAACGGATGGTATTTGTAGGGTTGTGACAGTCCGCACCGAGTCTGGTGAACTTAAAAGACCAGTTGTAAAACTGTGTCCTCTTCCTTTACAAAATTAAATAGTTTTATCGTCGCTCTTATTTAGTGTAAGTTATAGATAACGTACCTAATAGAATTGTAGTGCCTCTAAAGAGATCCAACCCATATAGCTATAGTAAATTTCAAAATAACTCGTATTTTGGTGGGCGGAATGTTAAAGATTGCAATTAACCAATTATCGCCTAGCAACATTATCGGACTAAGATTTAAAAAAAAAAGTAAAGATATTGTCTATACAATGACGAGTCGAATTTGAGTCGTTTAGTAGCAGCCAAAGTTGTCGTGTCGTTTTCGATTGGCTTGCTCTGAATTATTCCGTAAAACAACTGATTGTCGCGTCGCAGTTGCAAATAACATAATTTTAATATATAAACCGAGTGTGGAAGCAGGACACAACCATTTTAAGTCAATTCAGTTGAGTGCCGACAAGACTCCTATCGGTGGAAGCTTAAGGAAAGGTATTTCGCGAACTGTAGGTAAGTCGGCTAGCTGAAAGTTGGTGAAAGTACTCTGCCCTGTTTGCTGACACCGACTTCTGCCTACTACAATCGCAGACAAGCCGGTAAGTGCTCAATTATATTGACTTAGAGACTATTCCACACAAACTTTATTTCGTACATTTTCGTATATTTTAATCTCGTAAATACAGTCCATTAAGAAAAAGACATGCATAATTTGTAAGAAATATTTTAAGTGTATTTTAGACCCTTTTAGACCTATGTTCGTGATTTTTTTCTATCGAGCGAAAATTGCTTAATCATGTTTCTAAACACTGATTTCCCTGCAGAAAAGACTAAAGATTACTATTCGTATTTTTTTAAAACCATATTATTATAAACAGACGCATAATATTGTTTCAAAAACTCTGTTCGCTTAACTTCGCTGAACCTACGGCGCATTAAATATGGCGCGCCGGCAGCTGTCATCCGTGATTTTAAGGAATACCGCTTACGATTACAGACGATTTGCCCCCCTATTCTGTAACTTGTTTTAAGCTCACCTCAACGCTCACTCCCAAATATATCTTGAAACCGCGATGCTTAGTAACTAGAGGTAGAGTAGAGGTCTAGTTTCGTGATGGGCGACCGGCGGGGTGAGCCGCATTTGCGCGTAGCGAATAACAGCTCTGGTGCAACCCACCCTTAGAGAGCTCACGGATAGGGTTCCCAACCGTCTTCTCACTGTCGAGTGTCGTCAATGCCATGCTCAGCAGCGAGGAGGCGTTTAGAGCGATGGTCTGCTTTTGTAACGACGTAATGTGACAGATGGAGGCTGCGGAGCGGTCTCGCGAAAACGATCCTCTCGCGGATCCGTTTCGCCGACGACGGACTGGAGGCAGATCAGGCACTATGCGCATCTGTTGCCTCCACCGTAGTGGAACCATGCAGGGAGTCGGGGCAAGCCGTGTAAACAAAGGTTCCGCAGGACTGGAGGCGCTCGCCTAGATGGCGCCTCGAAATGTCTGCGGCCTACTACCGAGGGCCGCCTGCCGGGACGTACGCAGTTGAATGCCAAGAGCGATCCTGCGATGCCCCCCTTTACAAGCCGGAGCCCGATGGGTTCTTAACCATACTATATATTATTGTACTTGACTCATGGATTTTCTATGTATTTAACTACTTATTTATCCAGATACATACGTATCATACTATATACATACATATCGTGGTCTAGTAGGTACCTATAGTACAAACTTTACTTAGTTTGGGACAAGGTTGATTTGTGTAAGATTGACCGAAAGTATAATTTATAGCAACATTGCCCACCCAAGTACTATATTTATGTCGTTGTTTTCCTGGAAAATACTATATCTCCCCCAAAAAAAGTAGGCAACCCTATAAGTACTCACGGACTGTATCTAAATATACGGAAAAAGTAGTGTAATGAGACTAATGAATGAGTAATGTGTGACCCTTCAGATGGAGGGAACCTAGGGTTTTCAAAACACCTGAGGATGTGCTGTGCTGGCGGGGAGGACTGACTATTACGGTACAGTTACCATGAGCTACGGTGTCAGTAACTCCAAGCATAATCTAGATTGCTTTCCAATAAGTGTTAGGGTGACACTGAGGGCTGAAGGCCAAGGTCAGCCGCGATCAATGAATGTCAAGGTCGCGGACTCTCACGATAGACTCGTGTAAGTGGTGCAAGTTAGGAGAACAGAGCGGATACTGAAGCAATTTTCATGTCTTACTTTCATTCAAAAATAAAATAATCAATAATAATGTATTTTCTTGAAAAAATATTAGGTATAGTTAAGAGACGCTGTCCGTTTAGCACTTGAAAGCTTATCTTGTTAACAATGGGCTGTTTCCTATTGTATATAAGCCCAAGCAACGTGAGAGGTTACTCTCATAGTTAAGTGTTTTAAGAGGGGGTATGTTCTGTCCCTATTCCGCAAAACGCACCTTCATATGAAACTATTGTTATTAACTATTACGCTCGAGGATTGTGACGTCACGATCTGCTAGCCGTTTTCTCTCTCTAACAAGCAACATTAAAACGGATACTTCAATGGGATTTTCGCCATTAGGCATATCTTTAATTTATTTCTTTTGAAGTAATATTGAGTCTAAACTCCTATTAGTTAGGATTCATTGGACAGCGAATTGACAACATTTCATATTTTCATGTAGGCCATTTTATGATTTAGTTCGCTAGAAAATGTTTTTTTAAGCGACACGTGTTTTTTTATTTCTCCCTAAATTGTAATTTTCATTCAGAACTATCAAATTGAAAAGTAGCGAATTCCAGAAGATCGTAAGTAAATTATGACGTCAATACTATGGCTCTGTATGGCAGTTTGCACACCTTTCATATGACAGTCGTAATATTGACGTCACACGCGGTGAAAACCACTTTTATACGTTTTCGCGATTTTCTTAAAAGCGAGCAGGAAAAAAAAACAGAGAACTACTTTATTACGTTCAGGTAACATAATTACCGAAATGGTTTTCGATTTAGGCGTCATTACACATTTTGAAATATTGTCAATTGTTGTGCTCGGATGTTCCTCGGTCTACCTTTTTCCCCCCTAATGTAAGTACTTCATTGTAAGTGCCCCGCAAGAGCAGAGGCTATGCATTGCTCTTAACAGAACACAATACGCAGATATAATATAATTACTTACCACATCAAAATCCACGGCTTGGTTTTTGGTTTCAGCAGATAACAATGTTTCCCAAACCAAATTAACGCTAACGATTTTAGTACCGTTTGTAAAATTGATTTATAATTCGCTTGTTTTTCATGATGACCAAAATTCTTCTCTTGGTATTTTTAAATACGGTAAAACGCTGCCCGCCTATAGCTTGTATCGCTCTCACTGATGAAAGTATTTGTCGCATACTTGCTAGGGTGAGAACGACCGCATATTTTACGCTAATACATTTTGATAGTCATGCTGTCATTATTAATATTGATAATCTTCAAGCATGAATATCATGTTGGTAATTTGTTGATAATAAATATGAATATACCTCTACTGTACCTTTATGCTCTGTACTGTGTTCATATTTGAGGTATGCAATAAAGTGTATTTGTATTGTTTTGTAGTATGCATGATTATATTTCTTTTTTAGACGACTCCATCCATAGAGCTCTATTATGAAAGAGTCAATATCCAGTTTCAGGGCCGCTATTCCATTCACTTAATGTTGCAGAAGCGGACATATACACACATACATAATTGACGTCTGTAATTCTGATTTTGAAAGAAAGAGACATAAAAATGGGGACATGCGTCCTGTCAAAAACCATAATGTGTCGGTACCGGTACCAGGGGCATATAAGTTTCGTGAAGGATGAATTTCAATGATGCCCAGGGACACCACTATACTAGCTGCTCTGTGAGCTGTAGAAAAAGCCAACCCGTTTTTTTTATAATTACTGAACCTGCTCTCAAAATTTTGAAAGAACCAGTTGAGAATTGGACCTGCAGAGAACAGCCGGACGGACGACAGACATACAGGAGATTTTTTGCCCAAGTAGAAACGGAGAACATAAAAAAAGAAATTTATTCAACAACACAAAAAATTAACAAAAGCGATGTGACTAAACCTATATATACAATACTGGCTGTCTGTGTATTGAAACAGTTTGAGACTCAGCGAGAACGCTGGCTTTCAGTCTCTAACCACAAACTTAAAGCTAAGTATTCTAAGTACTTAAGTCTTAATTAACTAAGTAAGTTCGCTGTCACGACGAAAAATTATATAAGACAATTTAAAAAAAGTTCTTTATACCTAATATGCGTTAAATTAAATTAACGGGCTACACAATTAGAGAGATTACTCACACTAAAAAACAAAAAGATATTAATGTACATATCAACTAGTGTAATCTGACGACTGTCATAATTTACATATCTTTACCGGTGACCAGTTGCTTTCTTTTTTTTGCTGTAACAGAAGCAAACTTTAACATCGTTTCTTAAACATGTAGAGAGTTCTTTCTATCGATATCGTTCGCTTCACTCGCTCCTTCAACTATTTAATAACTTTTTTCTCCCTGACTGTAAAATAAATACTGGTGCATAGCTTAATTTCCCCACTTTCTCGCCCTCGGTAACTAAACCGCAGTTGTTATTGCCCGGCGGGATCGCCGTTAATTTTAGCGAAAAGCACCGGCCTTGTGCACGTACAGACTCGCTATTTTCGATGCACATTGTTCCCTCGTGCACTGTCGTACATTGTCTCCCGGGATGTCGAGTCGCGATTGTCGTACTTAATTAGTATCTGCTTTAAACTTTACTATATGTCTTTTTTTATGTCCCACGCTGGTTGCGGTGGCCAGGACTGTTGTGTTGACTCATTGGCAACGCGAGACTGATCTACCATGATCTTTACTCGATGGAAATTGAACTTTGAATTACTTATGCCGTATTACACAATTAACGACATGCATCACACACTTCATTTAAAGATACAAGCTTTTCTTCAATAAATCTAGCAAGTGTTATATCTGTCATTTTTAAATTCAAACTAAATAAAAGATTTTTTTCAGCTACTTGCCAAAGTATTACGTAGACTATTTTTTTCCAACTCTGTCATTTAAAGGACTAACGATTTTACCTACATGTTTGGGTAATAAATCTGACGCCTTTCTGTTTTAACTTCAGTATTTAATTTACAGAAAGGTTACTCACAGCCTCATGCAAAAAAAAAAAATAGAATAAAAGTAAACTTTTGCAGCCGTATAGAACATCATGAGAGGATGTCCGTTTCTTAATATTTTTCTGAATGTCTGTATTTTTTAATACAGGACTAAAATATAGGAAAATAAACTATTATTTTCCTATATTATAAATAACTTCGTGACTGTTATGACCTGCTATCACCCGTTTGCGACACGTTTATAATATATTATATGTTTATAAGATTCACTGTGTTGACAACTTAACAGCCAAATGCGGCTGTAAACAGCGTTTTCCAGTAGAAAAAAATCTATTATCTTGTTCTTGAAATGTAATATTGACAATCTAGCTTCAATAGGATTTTGATTGGATTTCACGAAACGGGGTAACTCAACCACTCGTTTGCCCAAAACCAATAATTGGCACCTAGCTTTTACAGCATTCTCAACCCTATTTGTTGTAAGTACTGTAGCACTAAGGCGTTAAATCCCTTGTCAACTTCCATAGGAGTTTCAAGAGGACATTAATCATGAGACATTGGTCTTCCGCTGTGTCTGTTCTTAATTAAACAAGCTTTCTTCGCGAAGTTATTTGGCCTAAAACGAGTTCTGGGGCCCAACGAAATAAAGGACTGTCCACATATTACATCACGCTAAATTCCGACTTTTTGGACCCCCCCCCCCCCCCCATTATTTATTTATTTAATATTGTATGTATGTATGTATGTAAGCACTTTATTAATAATAATAAATAATAATAATAAAAATCTTTATTGTAACTATAACAGGTATACATTATGAAGATGAAGCCCCGGCTTTCAAAGTAGGTTTCCCTGTGTCTCGAAAGCCGGTTCCTTCCCAATTACAGGAATTAGGTATAATAGTCACAACATCAATTTGTAATTTACATTAGACAATTATTAGTTTTGCGACATGCATGTGCGTGTGTGTGTGTGCGTGTGTGCGTGTGTGCGTGTCACGCACACGCACACGCACACACGCACACACGCACACACACACACGCACATGCATGTCGCAAAACTAATAATTGTCTAATGCATGCATGTGCGTGTGTGTGTGTGCGTGTGTGCGTGTGTGCGTGTGCGTGTTCGCGTGCGTGTGCGTGTGCGTGTGCGTGTGCGTGTGCGTGTGCGTGTGCGTGTGCGTTTGCGTGTGCGTGTGCGTGTGTGTGTGTGTGTGTGTGTGTGTTGTGTGTGTATGTATGTGTGTATGCGCCCGAGTATGGTATGCATTAAGTTAAAACATGTAATAATTCTTCGACTTCGTTATATGTTAAGGACATTAGCCACGTGTCAATTTTATGTTTAAATTCATAATTGCTGTTTTTGTTGTTTATGCCACTCATTCTATTTGCTTTATTGTAGAGGTAAGGAGCTAAAAAATTTAAGTGTCTTTTACACAATATTGTACACAATAACAGGTTAAGGAATATACATGTCACACAATAGATCAAAGTACATAGGCGAACTTATCCCTATAAGGGATCTCAATAATAGAAGAATAATAGGGAATATTTATTGCAAATAGAACAACTTATCGTACAAAAGGCGGAAACAATGCCGTAAGCATTCTCTACCAGTCAACCTTTGGACAAAGCAAACAAGTATTATGGTTTTCCTTGTAATCATCGGGTCGTAACAAGTATCCATATATCTTGTTGTTTCACCTTCTCAAGTACTAAATATTTATTTATTTTCAACCATCTCACATTTACAGTAGTTCGCCTTTTTATCCGTCCAACCAATCCTCTCCATCCGCAGTATACTGACGCAAGAGATCTAAAACATTTATACGACCTTAAGGGCCCTTATATACTATAGAAAAAATATCGTTTTTGCAGCAGTCGGGTAAAATAGCCACGAAATAACCAACATACTCGTAGGATGTGTTAGTTAATCCACTAAATGCATCACGAAACTAGCTAACTTGTAATAAGGCTGGCTCGCATGCACCGTATCATTATAGGTATAGCATGCATTACTACTCAACTCAACTACGCAAGATCGTATCTCTGCATAAAATACTTGGTACTTAAGATATCTTGAAAATAAGGAGAGGGTATTATGCATGCATTAAGGTCGAGATTTGCATAGCCGAGTGCGAGTGAAAATAGAAACGGTCAAGCGCGATTGGGTCTTAATTGGATTAAAGGTCTTGATGCTATCGGGTTATACGTAGCTGGTATTATGCGTTCGAATTGTTGCGACTACATGTATATATATCCTGGTATCGACACCTGGCCCCTCCTAATTCACCAACTTGACAATTGTCACCTGACACAGGCAATTCGCAATAGGTACATTACATGTTCTAGAAGTTAAGGCGGTTGCTAGGTTACTTGTGAATCCAGCAATGTACGGAGAATTGTCGTTTTCTGGTGACAATTGCCGAGTTGGTGAAATAGGGGCCTGAGAGCGACTTTTTAGCGTACCGATGGGCTGGAGTGTGTAGTGAGTGCTTGAGATCAGGGATGCCGCGGATGCATTTTTTTCGACATCCGCGGATGCGGATTTTGGGGTCAAACACTCAAAAAAGTAAATAAACAACGTCCATTTTATGATATGATATGTACGTCAAAGTCACAGATATAGATATACCCTAGATAACTTAAACACCTCAATCTGTATGATGACCAACCGTGTCACTTTTTTCTACCTACTGTGACGTCACAAGGGCGAATTAGTGATGTGAATTCCCCTTTGTCCGCTCAAAATCGAATTTGCAATAAGGCATTTTCTTAATATTCACGGACAACCGGCTACCACAACAGACGTGCAAGGAATGTCAGTCGGACGGCCAACTCCGAGACCGAGTTCGGACACGCGAAGTAGATGCATTTGCGTGATCTTTCTATCTATATCTGTGGTCTAAGTTTTGTGACGCATTGATTGGTTGTTAAACTGTAGGTAATATAAACGTTTTTATCAATAGATAAATAAATATTACAGGCACAGAATAAGCTTTAGTATAATCGGTACAGAAGGTCCACTCCCCACGTCTTCAGACGTTAGATTTTTTTGTAGTTTTATATCTTCTCTTTCTTTTCTCGCATTATAAAATTTCTTGACCAATGTTCTGCTACACTTGTACTTGGGCATTTTCAAATAATTGGGTACCTACCCACTTGACGTGAGTCGTCAAACAAAAACTAACTCAGGGTGTTTTTTGACGACATTTTAGCGTAAGTACGTAAAAATTATGTGAAAATTAACTAGTTTTACATTTAAGTACCTAACGTGTTTTTTTTCAAATTTATAGATGATAGGCATCTTTTTTTTTACTACGACGGTGGCAAACAAGCGTGCGGCCCGCCTGATGGTAAGCGGACACCGCAGCCTATAGACGCATGCAACTCCAAAGGAGTAACATGGGCGTTACCGACCCTTGATATGTTTGAGGACTCGCCGTGTAGACAGCTGAAGGAACAAGTTCCCTCGCTTTCAACACAACGCATCCTCGGGAGCTCTGGCGACCTTGCTCACCTCCAGGAACACAACACTACTACAGAGCAAGTAGTAGTGTTATTATGGCTGTGATCTTCTGCAAGGCGGAGGTACTTCCCCAGTTGGGCTGCTCCACATTCGAGCGGGATGACATTTCGCTGTGCCCTACCTCACGTAAAATCATGATCATTAAAATCATCATATATAAATTAAAAAAATAAATTCTCTTTGACTACTCACGCTAGTTGGGTACCTACATATAAGTAGTAAATAAATGCCCGCTTACTTAATCCTAAAAATTCTAAACTAAATTGGATTGGAAATTACATATAAACGGTACCAAAACAGGAAAACTAAAAGCATGTCATAATTTGCACCTCTTGGTGTAGGTTCGTCCTATATAATAGGGGTGTAGATACTAAACAAAATAATCATTATTTATGTATTTACTTGAAAAAGGATTAAGAATGAAGTCAAATGGAGAAGAAACCAACGCAATAGCGTTTTCTCTCTCTCTAACTTCTTAATTTTCTGAGATATTTGAATGGGATTTTCATCACTAGGCATTTTGTTTTGCTTCTTTATAAATTTTGAGTCTACACCCCTATTGGTGCAAACTATTCTAGAAATGCGATTCCCACTCCCCATATCTACTGGCTAAACACTCCACGGTTTGGTTTATCTGGTTTTACCGAAACCCTAAAGTTAATTGTGAATATCAAACAACTAACCTCGAAAATGAACCGACATTATAACAACATCGTTAGAATCAAATCAAAGTGCTTAGTTTAACTTTTTCGCTAACCACATCAATTCACAAAACCGTGTCTATCATAACTTGACCTACAGATTTGTACTACCTATGCAAACTTAGGGGTCAGTTATATTGGTCAGCCTGTATGCCAGGCTTATTTTAGTTGGCCGACTAGCATCGAAGTATTCCATTCAAAAAGCAACTCTAGCGTCTACCGTAGAAGATTCTAATTTCGATGACAGTTTTATTAAAAGTCGGCCACATGAAAATCTTAACAATGAGCGTAGTGAATTCTCAGTGATTACATATTCATTACGATCACGCCAACACACAAGCTCGTGTTGGCGGCGATAATAACTTAAATAATAACTTGTTAGTTCGTTTTTAGTGTATTTATTTACTCATTCGGAAACTTAATTACCCTTTTTAGGGTTCCGTACCCAAAGGGAAAAACGGGACCCTATTACTAAGACTTCGCTGTCCGTCTGTCTGTCACCAGGCTGTAACTCAAGAACCGTAATAGCTAGACAGTTGAAATTTTCACAGATTGTGTATTTCTGTTGCCGCTATAACAACAAATAATAAAAACAAAATAAAATAATTATTTAAGGGGGGCTCCCATACAACAAACTTTTTTTTACTGTTTTTGTACATAATGGTACGGAACCCTTCGTGCGCGAGTCCGACTCGCACTTGGCCGGTTTTTTGTTTATTGTTAATTGAGGTAATGAAAGCCTGGTCGCATGTTCATCGCCCTTGTTTTAAGCTAATATGTCTACACAGAAGTCAGAAATGTACGGCAGATTGTCAGTCGCAGATACAGTGTCACGTTAGTGAATAAGGGTGAACTGTATAGTCAAATTGTTTATAACTAAATTAATGAAAGTCCATTGTTTGCGGGCAGCGCTTGAAAACTTCTGCAAAAAAAGGTTAAGGTTTAACCAATGCAATTTGTATGGAGGCTGTCACCCAGCTCCTAGCGGAGCGTGCACTTAGACTGTACTTAAGGCCGAAACGCACTGACAGCGGTGGTGGAGCGGCGCGGTGCGGCGCTGAGGCGGTACCGGTTGTAATGTCGCGAACTTATACGAAAGGGTCCGCACAGAATACCGCGCCGCGCCGCGCCGCTCTGTGTGGATCGTGCGTTTCGGCCTTAAGGGAATAGATAGACCGCAATTCCCTTTGCCGACAGAAGGAAACATCCTCGCTTTTGTCACAGATTATATAATAGCTTTTGTCACAGATTATCTTTTGTTTCATGTCTCTTAAGAGACATTAATGTGGGGAACCTGAAACGTCGGAGTCACTTTCGGGTCATTTCAAATCGGGCCTGAGAACGTCTGCTTTTGTGTCAACAAATGACTCGATAATTTTTAAGACTGAACTTTAAACCTGTCGAGTGTTTAATTATTCAGGAAATAATGTTATGCAAAGTTTTACTGTGCGCTCCGCAACGTGAGTTACAAAGAAAAACAGCAACCTAACCTCAAAATACTTTCGCATTCAAGACTGTGCAAAAATAGCTGACTTTTTCTTGAAGTCGATGCTCTCATTTCTATGCAAATGGCTAGCGGCGGGAAGTTTTATCGATTTTTTAGCAACCATAAACCTATTTCCGAGATATGTATGTTACTTCCGATGAAATTGTATTGTAGTTTGACGATTCTGTATATACATACTACAATATAATAATTATAAAATGCAAAATTACATTTTAATTTTCAAATTTTCAATGGCCTCAGAAATGTCTACCTTTTACGGAGCACTGTTGACGTAGAAAGCTAGGTTTTCCACATACGCATGTACGAGTAAGTATCACTTTACTTTCTAAACTAGTATCGTGCATAAAATATTTTAAGTAAGTATAACTAGTCAGTGAGTACAATTTTCGTATTGCGTATGATGTTTGTTCACTAAGGGTGAGTTGCACCAAACCGTCTGTAATCGTAAGTGGTGCTCGTTACAATCTGAATGTATGGAACAACAATTTGACAAGTTTCTATGGACTGACAGTTGTCAGCGCCATATTTAACGTTGATCGGTCTGTAATCGTAAGTCGGTGCAACCCGCCCTAAGACATAAGTAACGCCGCAAAATGGCTCCACAGGATGGGTGCCATTGCCATTATGCGGGTTTGGGGGCGGGGTGTCAAAACGATGCCAGGCAGCCGTTTAGTTGCGCATAACGGGTTTGAGGCACGTTTATAGAAAGTAGACATTTGTAAGGAGCTCGGATTCTATGGTTTTATTCGCTTCACCACTCCTTATAATACGTTTACCACCACAGCAATAAAAAAAAGACCGGGTTGCACTCCGGGAGTGCCGGCAGAAGTGAAACCTTGGATAATTTTAATTTTGCAAAAAAAAATCCTCTCTCCCCCTCCCACCCCCTGCGTGCCAGTATATCACAACCTTATTAGTAGTACGCTATAGTTCAACTTAATCTGTTTTTGCAATTCCCAAATATTTTTCAAAGCTTTATCTATTTAGGAATAACGTCCAAATTCTAACTATTCCAATTTGCTCAATAGTATAACGGTAAAGGACGCGTGGACAAAATTACAAATTTATTTGCAGAATATGCAATTGCAAAAAGTGTTTAACGGCTTTATACTCTTACGAATAGTGTTCAGTTTTGAATGAAGTCGAATCGGCTAACAGAACTCACAAAACGAATCAGGATGTTTTACATGTCAACTTGATTTTGTTATTTTCAAATCAAATCGATCAAAAAATTAACCCTGAGGGGCTACCGCGAAGTGAAAACGAACTTCGTTCGAATATATCCGTCTCTGTCGCTCGAACTAGCAAGTGCGACAGAGATGGAGATACACGAACGAATTTCGTTTTCGTTTCGCGGTAGGCCCTCTGTTCTATCATGAAAAATCGCAGCGTCTCGTGTCTCCATTTCCCTGCCAACTTCACACTAATATCATTATTAACGTTTCTTAAATAAGTTACTCATTTGGCTATCACATTCGAGAAATTTATAAAATGATTAGGTAAGTACGTACGTCAGAATACGTACTTACCTAATCATTAGATGACTGGCAAGGAGAACGCATGTATTTGTAAGTAAAAATACCTATTCTACTTCCCACCCAGCACTTCCCCTTCCAATAATCGAAAACAAAGCTTATTTCTGTCACATCGCTGTCTGCATTTCAGGAACAGACCAACGGGCTATATATAACGGTTCTTTACTTTATGTCACGTGTACAATAAATACAAACGGAAATGTAAGGAAAGTTGATTACGCAACATGGTTGTGCGTCGTAAAATTGTATGGTAATAATTCACCGATATGGCACGAGTTAAGTGTGAGCCAGTCTGTCCAGTAAATATTTAGTTTCAAATTCAAACTAACATTATAAATGTGAAAGTGTGCCTTTGTGCCAAATATAAAATCCAACAAACGTACAATGAAATAACTTTAACAATGCCTTAGAATCAAAACAATACTTAATTGCGTTAGGTTCTTAGGTTAGGCAATGGGTGCCGTCTCAGCATAATGCAAGGCTTGAAGCCTTGCGCTGGTTTCAGACACGTCCCTTCGACAGGGTTCGTCGTAACACTACGTTATCTGCGAGTACAACGAATCCTAATAATATCTAAAAATATGATAATATAGGTAGCTAATTGCCCTAGTCATTAACAGCTATCATCTCATAGAAATTACATCATTCAAACAAGTTTTAAAGGACTCGACCTACGATTACTGAATGTTTGAAACAAACGAACCTACCCTCGAAACTTGTTTCTATGTCAAGTTTAAGGTGATGCTTTATCAAATCGCCTGAAGCAGATATTTTTTTAATAACGCAGTAAAACGGGTTTGCGTCAAATAATAAATAAGCATTTGGCCATCGTCCAGGTTCAGCTAGCAACGCTGTTACTATGAAAATTTAAGGAAATACATCGTTTATTACATTTTATACGGCACTCTACGTTATTAACTGTTTGGGAAAGTACGGGATCATTTATTGTCTATTTCACAAACGTACTGGATTTTAATTTGTCTTATAATTTATTTATTTATTGGTATTCAGGATAACAACAGCCGTAAATATACAGTTTACATAATGTTTCCTTACAAAGTAAGAGGCCAATAATAGTCATCCGTTAATTCTTACGATAGGCCTTAGTTATAGAGGAGCGGGGCGATATATGTGACAGGGAACCAGGCGTGAATACAAACCTTTGGTAAATATGGGAGCGTTAAGCCGGATGTAACCCTCAACATTTTGTCTCGGTCGCTTGATATGCTGCGCTCTTCGCGTAAATCAGCATAAAAATAGTTTTTATCAATACAGATAATTGTTTTAAAAAGTGAAGAAATATATTTATATTATTGTTTTTCGCGCTTTATATTTATTTACCTTCATTTCTGACGTTTCGACTCGGATTGCAGCGGTCATGGTAGCAGACAACCCCTAAGACCCGTGAAAAACAATAATTTACATATGTGTACCCTTGTTTTGTCGACAACCTTTTCATCGACAACGATTCATCGAAACTTTGGTACTAGTAATATTGTTTGGCGTTATTTTATTTCAACTACTATTAATTCAAATTTATCTTACCACGTAGAAATACTCTTCAACGAATATTACTTAATCGCTATTTTGTTGAAATGAAATGAAATGAAATGAAAATGAAATGTCGTCGTTTATTCACATTAAACATATGGTATAAGCACAGGTGTTACAGTCATTTCCTTGTTCCTGATATGTTTAGCCCAAACAGGCATGTGAAAATAAAATTTGCATTGCGTTTGATCATGCTTAATGTCACGTCAAATGCAGGTGGCTCAATACAAAATGTCAAAAGGTATAATTATATAATTTAATATGGTAAAATTTGGTACAAGTTTTAAATAGTATTTATGTCAAAATAATAATATTAGCATGCCATGTCACAAAATTGACGAACTAGAATTAACAATTATGATAAGCATTACGATCTATTAAAATTAAAAATTGATCAATTTTTAATTTTAATAGATCAACTGAATAAAATTAAATAAAGTTTAAATTAAAACCAACATAGAATGAGCAATTAAAATTAGAAACAGGTAGTTATTGTTGTAATTGCTTATGTCATATTTAGCGTTGTTGTATATTTTTAGAATTTGTATGTCAAAAAGTCATTTATATAAAAACAATTGTCAACTAATAATAATCTCAACTTTGTTTTAAATATATTATGTGGTAATGTTTTAAGTTCAGCTGGTATTTTGTTGAAGATTTTAACACACATGTTGTTAGCACTTTTCTTTCTGAGTACCAGTTTGTTGCTACTTGGTAATGCTAACCTATATCGTCTATGTTGCCTAGTTGTTTCCTTATCAGTAACAAACGTGAATAATTCCGTATGGAGTTTTACGAATACCGCTATCTCGTATATATAAAGGCAAGGAAGGCTTGCAAGATTTCCTTTTGTTTACTCCACAAAGGGTTCTGATGCACTTTTTTTGGGCGACAAAAGCACGGTCGGCGTCGACAGAGTTTCCCCACATTATTATACCATATCTCAGAGTAGACATGATATAACCGTGGTAAGCCAGTAAAGCAGTTTTGAATGATACCGTCTGCTTAAGGCGCCACAATGCAAAAATAAACTTATTTATCTTTTTACATACTGTATCTACATGTTCCTTCCAATTGCAATGTGTATCCAATGTCATACCAAGGAATACAGTGCTACCTACTTCTTCAATTACCTCTTCATCGTATTTTACAGTAATATTGTGAATCTTCATAGACTTATACGACCTGAATATCATAAACTTTGTTTTTCCTAGGTTAATTTGGAGATTATTAGATTCGAGCCAGTGTATAACATCTCTTAGAGCTGCGTTTATTTCAATTTCAAAGTTATTTTTATCTGTTCCTTTAATTATCAGTGTAGTATCATCTGCAAACAAGATACAGTTATGTTTAGTACAGTCAGGTAAATCATTTATATAAGTAAGGAACAACAGGGGTCCCAAGATACTTCCCTGTGGCACACCGTACTCGTTTACTTTATAGCATGAGTTGAAAGTAGAAATATTATCCTTGACAATCCTATCTATCTGTGTGCTTTGTTCTCGATTAATAAGGTAGCTTTCAATCCAAGAGAAGGCTAGTCCTCGTATTCCGTACTTGTCTAGTTTGTCTAAAAGGCGTTTGTGGCATACTGTTTCAAATTATCTTAATTGGCACAACTACAAAACATTGCAATTCATTTTTTCGACGTATTACTTTAATACAATTTTATAAGTCCTACTGAACATTACTTATATATTTAATAATTACAATAAACACTTATTATGCAAAAACACAAAAAATACAATACTATTATTAAAAACTACTTATAAATACTAAAATTAGAAACCTAAAACCTATATAGACTAAACTAAACTAAAACTAAGTATCAAATAACCCGCCCCGCGCCACCCCAGGCGCAAAGGTTCCCATAACGCTAGCCGCATCGCCGCGCTGTACAGCTATGGCCAACCTCTGCACCAGAAATGACCCAGAGCGGGGATCCAGGCCTCTCTCATACATTACTCAAATTATGTAGCTGATTTTGTGACACACAAATATGTATAATATGTACGTATTATAAAACTAAGAATCATTGGTGTAAATCGTTTATTACAAAAAAAAATGGCTTGTCATAAGCGAACTCTATTTTAGGTCGTTTAGGTCAGGGTTCACTTGTGTCCCTCAGACCAGAAATAGACACCCCGCGCAGCGGGGTGGCGTCGACTCGCTGTCGGCCAAAAATAGGTTAAAAAACGTTAGGGATTCAGATACAGATCCGAAATAATTTTATGTGGAATAAATATTATTAAATGTAAAAAAATATATTTAAAAAACCCGAAATGAAAAGCCATGACATGAATTTTATTGAAATAAGTCAATTACCAATTAAAAGACCTCGGTTTAAATTACCTAGTCTCGAGTCCTCGACGCAATGACTTATCGATGAAATGAAAATACTTGAAACGTTGTCTTTGAAATAATATTCGATTGAATGTTTGTCGGCAATTCAATGGTAAACCGCACAAAGCGCTATAGTGAGGAAATATGTTTTACATTCATGTATTTTCATTATATTCCCGTATGAACTATCTAAATATCGACCATAGTTTAAAAGTAACTGTTACGCTGAAATAAAACCCAATTGATGTGCAATAGTACGAGAGTACGGCGCTCTGATATACATACATGGAATTGTAATCAAATACAATGAAAATTATCGGTTGCAAAACACTCCCCATTATAGGCGTACGTTCGAAAATAGATGGATCTAACATAATAACTTCCTAGAAGTAGGTCAAATGTTACGCTACTAAGCGCTTACATGATTTACTAACTAATGAATACATTTCAATCGAGTTGCGAGGGTAAAGTTCAACGTGAACACTGGGGCCGCTGTCGATGGGAAATGCACACAGGGATATACCACCATGTTCAATTGTTATGCTTATTAGTTAAAATCCATTGAAAAGGAATTTAACTACGCACACATCATTAGTGCTCTAAAATGCGTTCAGAAACCGTAGGAAATGCATTATTACAACCAATTTTAGTCGTAGTAAATAAAATCTGTAAGTAGTTTAATGCTATAAAAGTATTGTAAGGTTATAAGTTTAAATTTAGAACACCTGTCAAAACTCAAGTGGGTCTATATTCTATATATATTTAAACAGGTTACCGATACGAGACGTTAATTCAGTATGTTTTTTTTATATGAACCGCACGACATTCGATCTCGAGTGACATGAGAAGAGCGACTTCATTCGTTTGTCTATGATTTATAAAAAATATCGTTGTTTCTGTATTGATTCTAATTTATTTTTTATTTCGTCATTTTAAGATCTATAATAGTCTATAGATATTTTACAGGTAGCAATGCAGGTCATTTCCCTACGGCGTCTAAAGCCATTTTGGAGTACCTACTTATAATATGCGTGTAGATAAAGTAGTGCATGCAACTATACATAATTAAGCCTTAAAACACGCGTGTTCTAATGCCTCTCATTATGTATCAGTGGCATAAACTACTATTACTTACGTGGTGACTTTTAAATACACACCATAATTTGATGCCGTGTATTCGTTACGTAGCAAAAAAACAATCTATTGTATGCAAATTAACACTGTATATTTTATCTCAAAATAAATAAATTTAAATCTATTATACCTCAGCGTATTACACAAAACGTATTAAGCGAGGCTTGGGGATAAATTATAAGATCCATCCTGAAGGTTTTTATATACACAGATGAAAGATTTTATGAAATCCCTAGATCCGCAGATTACACACGCACAAAAAGACTCACTGACTATACCTATTTAAAGTACCTGCCAGCATAAATATACTAGATTAGTATATACAATGGAGGCACACTAAGTAAGCGTACGGACTAGCTCACCATACACACTGTTCATCTTCCCGAGCTATGACAGCCATAGTCAGTAAAATAAACTCTATTCTGATAAGTTACTACAACTGTCACAGTCGACATGACTGCCACGATATGACAAGGTCAAAATCGATCATTGTTGGGAGATTATCCCGAGACAAATTTGTTGCCGGTCGCGCTGCCGCACAAGGGAAATAAAAAGAACTGACCAAATTGACCAAGATATACCCAGATAGGATTAGTGATAAATGATTAATAAATCATGTTCCTTTTATGTACTTATAGTAACCACCCATGCAGGCCTCAGTCAATAATCCAGTACCTTACAAATACAATTAAAAAAAAACCGGGAACTGAATGGAACTCGACAAAACGATTTCATTGCCAGTTCTGACGCTGAAAAAGAGCCCTTGTTCGCAAATTGACGATTCAAATCGAACAATTAATTATGGGATAAAAGGTTTTCGGGGCGGCAATGTCCTTTCTGTCCAAGTATTCAATAATTATAATAGTGCACGGTAAGTGAGAAATTGTGTTTTAGTTGACATATGATATAGTATAGACTTAACTTTACTTGGAGTCTAGAGCCGTAAAAGTCATAATAAAATAATAATATACTTTTCTCTACTCAACAACCAACTGTCGCAAAACTTTCGCATAAAAAAATTATAGCAAAAAAAGTTGGCTTGGTTCCGGATTTCGATGAAGAAGTAAGCGAATGCGACGTTTACGAGTTTATTAGATCTGGGATCACAGCTGGCATTCAACACTCTGACTCGCCTCAACCAAACCAGCATAATTCCAGGCCTATTCCACTAGGATTATAGTCAGAAATCACACTTATTTATCATAACCATAGGTCTAAAATGTCAAGGCTACGAGAGTTACCGCACCACATCGCAGGAGATGTAAAATTATGCTTATTTAAACCTTATTGCACAAAACTAAAATAAAGTACAATAATGTACAAATTAATGATGAAATTAAAATTAAATATGTAATAGATTGACTTTTTTTCCTTTAAAAACGAATGTAAAAAATATGAGTATATATTTATAGTCGGAAGCAGAAGTAGCCACGCAGAATAAATAACACACTCAATATTATTCTACAGGGTTATGAGCTTCTGCAGCATAAAACTAAAATATTTTATTAGATCTGTCAACAACCCTCATACTGTAATGTACGAAAGGTAAACGTGAACTCCAAGAGAGTGGTCCTTTACTGTAGTACTAACACCATTGCCTGACGTTCAACGAATAGTTTTTACAAATCTCGAGACCTATAGTCTTACTAGACAACTGTGTTGAGTAGATCCACGTTGTGAATAGCACACCTGGATTGTGTGACTGCCAAGGATACTCGTACTGTAGTTCCACCGTCAGTCCGTATTAACGTAAATGTGATTAGACGCGAGGCAAGTGCGATGTTTAACGGACCAGTTAACAAGTATGTTAGGAAACCCTAAGGGTGTATCCCCAGAGCTTTGTGAGGTAACGGAGGAATACACACATACATACATAGGCTTACGCCTTTATTCCCAAAAAGGGTAGATAGAGCACATACAACTTATGTTCCAGTGCCACAATTCGCATACATCGCATACATACATATCGCAGTGATAGGTTGCTAGCCCATCGGCCACAACACACTACAACGCTGCTCCCTTAGTCGACTTTTACGAAAACCACGCGGGAAGAAAGGGGGGTGAAATTCTAACCCGAAATCCTACGGGGGAATACAAGGAAAAATATTCATCAATAGCATTTTTTTTACTCGCACACCGGTCCGCTACCTCTCACAGCATTGATGAAAACTAACCCTAATGATAAGCCAGAGATAATTAAGCTTATTTGCAGAATCATATACTTACTAATATTTTAAATGCGAAAGTAACTCTTCCCGTCCATTACCTTTTACGCCAAAATTACTGAATCAATAATGATGTAATTTGGCATGTTGAAAGCTAGAACCCCAGAGATATCATCAACATCATACACTTAAGAGCCGGGCTCTTGTCGGTGGAGAGCGGAACCGGCATTCTGTTCTTGTCTCTGCCACTGTTTTATGAGATATATGTAAGTAAACTACCAATTTTATTTTTGAAAATCCAACCCCTTGGGGCAGAAAGTTAAGTAAATATTGGGAAAATTGGTCAAATGTAAAAGCCATAACTGCCAGTCTTCTACCCTGAAAATCCCGGATATCAATTCGACAAATAGAGTGGAAATTACATTTAGCTCAGCATCAGATAAATGATCCCATCAGCACTTCGGGAATGGAATGACGTCCGGCGTGATTATTTTAATGATCCGGACCAATAAGAAGAGTGAGCCACTTTAATCTGTGCTGATATCGATTTGGCAAGATGATTTTGTTATTTTTTGTCGTGTTCTAGAAAGAATCTTGGATTTAGTTGCCAAAGCAGACGCAGCCTCCTTTTGGACACAACCGGGAATAACGCTAGGAGGATGATGACTATACAAAATAATTGACTTTTCTCTCGTGATTTGCATACGAGTATAGTCGTAGCGTTTTTTTCCTTCATTAACAAGATTGGCTGACGTTTAAAACCACTTCAGCGACAGCTACGGAAATTAGAGCGGTGACCTTGCCGAAATCGGCAGTGGAGCTAATTAGTATATAAAAATAAATTAAATTGAAGAACATCACTTTAATACTATTACTAAACGATCGTATGCCAATTTTGTTCCAAAACACAAAAGAAACATGTAGGTCCCAATCAAATAAACAACAAAGAAAACCCTTCGAGAATGTCGTGAGGTTTTTTCAATTTTTCTTCTACCTGTATCCGAACTTCTGCTCCAATTGAAGTGGGAGTGACCAACATTAAATATTGAGAGGACAAGGAATAAATTTCGAATTCTTCCATTCCCAAAATGAAATTTATATCTTATGTCGCGCACCCACTACTGTTTGGAAACTGGAGTGCGACAAGGAGAGAACAATAGGTATTTCGAATGTTATTCCGTCATGAATACAGAATGATTTACGAGGTTCGTCGACCGGTCAAGTTCTATAAGCGATCGTAAATAAGAGCGAAGCTCTGTGTGCTACGGTAAATACATACATAAAAGTGCCTATATTTCAGAAAAGAGAAATGCAGCGGAATACGAAATATATTCCCAAATAAGTATGTCATACGAAACTAAGAGGTGTGGCCATAACGAGCTGTGAATTGTCAACAGATCTAAAAAAAAGTGAGCGGGTCAATGTTAGGAGGTTTAGGTTCGTGTCTCTTTTGTCACCTGTGGACTCAAACGGCGCCGTATGTACTTACATATAATTCTATGCGATATTTTTTAATTTAACTATTATCCAAAACAAAGACAACTTTTGTTATTTTGGCTGTGTTGACCCATATCAAAGTTTATACCGCAATCTGATACCAAAGAACTCAATCTAAAACGCATTTTGAGAGACAAAATTTTTTTTAATATTGGGGGATTGGCATTTCGGCGTAAAGTGGCCGTCAATATAATTTGCTAACTATGTAAACAAACCGCCATATTTAAATTGTTTTTCACTATGGCGGTTTGTTTACCTAGTCAGCAAATTCTATTGACGGCCACCATTAGCTCGGCCACATTGGGTTTCGGCGACTTCAAATTCGGACGCCGTCGAACGTTCCGCTTGCCCACAAACGCGTCCTTACTCCCTACACTCATTACCGTTATTGTTCGTGTGCTTACCTGAAACAGAACCAATAAAAATACTCAATTAAGTGTTCATTCGTTCGTTCATTCATTCGAAGTTGTGTTTATTTATTCTTCCTAGGCTAAACTCCGGATGCATCAGTGTTAAGTTTCCGTGACCCCCTTCAGAATCTATTATCAAACAGAATGCATTGCCATTTCAGTTACAACAGCGCAAAATTGTACCTTACTTAATGTAAATCAAATATAGCCTTACTTAATGTAATTCGGTCTATTTCTTTTCCATGTTTTGATCTTATACAAGAGAGGTTGGAGACCATTTTTTTACAGAGTCCGTCAGCACTTGAAACAATCTTCGGGTATGTCCTTCTTTCTGGCTAGCTCGTATTCGTTCGTATGCTATAAGCCAAAAGCAACGATAACACACGAACCCGGGAATACTGTTCTAACAAGCTCACCGACTGCATGTACCTTTTAAATCGGTTAAAAAAGATATAAAACCAACGGCTTTTATAGAATAGGTTTTAGATAGCCAACCGTTAGTGGCCAGCTGGTTCGTTAAAACGTTCTGTTAATGGGTTTTCCTGGCCGGGCCTTCGGTTTTTATTTCCAACAGAGAGCACTCCGCTCTGAAATTATTTATTCTTTTGTTTTCTCCACTGCTAACTTGGGTTTCTTAACGTGGGGTCAATCGGTGACATGGATTTCTTGTTCCAAATAGGTTTTCAATGAGAAGTTCGATAAATGATTTTTTATTCTGTAAGTGGGCCAAATTATCCACCGAATGGACCCCACAAGATGGCTTCCGAGGTAGAGGCAGGCCGAAAAGGAGATGGTGAGACGACATTGACACATTTTGTACAGATTGGCGAACACTACCACAGGACAGAAACCAGTGGCGGCAGTGGGACACAATATAGGCTAATAAAAAAAGTACTTTTACAAATCCAATTTTACTAGCGTTTCTGAAATTTTTACTTTTTGTGTATTTGTGTATCACGTAATCGCCTCAACGCCGAGCTAAAGTGTCAGAGCGAGCGCGCAAAACACATTGTTATCAAATCAGAATTTGATACGTAATAAGTCCGTAACAAATACCCTGCGCTTCGTATACAGAGTGTAACATAAATGGGGTGTGAACCGATCAAGGGCATAACGGGTTTCGTGTTCTGATAAGAAATAAGGAAGAGAAAAAAATTTTTGACGCGATTTTTTTTCACTTTTGTACGGAGCGTTTGGCCGACTGGGGCGACCTGCTCCATACAAATGTAAAAAAAAAACACGTCAAATTAACATAAATGGTTACACCCTGTATGGCCGATAAGAGCAGTTCTATTTGCAAATATAAATAGTCAAGTTGATTACCATGTTTTAATCATAAAAGGGCATTAGTTCAGCCACCTGGCGTGAAATATTTATTTGGTTTGCCGTTTAGATCTCTAAAACTTAATTCTTTGATTATGGAGACTCTTAACATCTCCAAATCTTATTTTATTTTATTGTGACAAAGGAGACAATATACCTTTCGGTTTGTGTCTAAAGCTATGTAGGTATTAATGCTAATGTAATTGTATTTGTAAGCTCTAACCTATAAAGAACTTTTGAATTTAAGGTGTAGAACACAATATACAAAATATTAAGAAAGAATAACCACGCAATTGAGTACATACATACAATTCAATTATATACTGACTGCTTTCCGTCCAAAAATTTTGCTGGAAGCTCTTTACTTGGTATCAAATAATCTTGCACATTACCGTCGTTGCCTTATCATTTACATACAAGTTAATCGTAGATGTTCATGTTTAGTTTAAAGAACTGCATGCAGACCGGAAAACTAATCGAAAACGACTTTTTTTTCTTACAAAAGGTCGAGGCGTATGGCACCCGCAGCAAATTCAAATCGATTGACACCTAATTTATCAAAATCCGTTCCGTATCTTAAACGTAGCGATGGCTCTGCAGTAGTCGGGCAAAAATCAGATTGCAAACCCTGTTAAAGCCGCTGCAGCAGGAAAGGAGGTATATAATACAATGCTCACATTACACCATTGTTTCATTCAGCCTAAACGCTGACAATTACGTTCTCGTGGCGTAGGATTTAAGACGCATTTCCATTCTTTCGTCATTTCTCTTCCTTTTGTAAATTGTAATACAGTTTTAGATGTTTTCTTGTAGCAATGTGATTTTCTATTTTTTCTCTATTTGTATTCTTGTTCAGGTTTACTTATTTATAGAAAAAAGGTTAAGTTCTATCCTTGTAATGAGCCTAATTTTGACAAAAAACTACTCTTTTGTATTAGTTTCAGCGTTTCTTCTTGACTGTGGCCAGAAACGCATGGCTCAAGAAGAATTTGACCTGTAATAGTGCCATTTCGGCCTACTTGCATAACAAAATTAATTAATTTATTTATTAATTATCCAGCCGTATTTTCACAACGATTCGCAGCCATTTCGACAAGTGCTGTCGCGAGCGGTAACCCGTCTAAAAATACAGCCGACCGGCATCGGAACAGCGACCTTCGGCTTTTTATACGCGTGCACTACGGAACGATGCAGGAGACCTGCTGTGTGGTTATTTTGACGGGGATTTTATTAAAACACTATGGTGGTAAATAAGCATACATTATCTCTATAGCCAGCCATAGTTTAAGTAAATTAGTAATATATTTGGCCCATTAAATGAACTTTCATCTATCGGGATATGTGCGTTGGAGAAGTTTATAAACGCTCTCCATTCTCCTAGGGTCACCAAATCTCATCATCATCCTCCTAGCTTTATTCCCGGTAATGCCCCTAAAGGAACCCGGAGGCCGCTTTGACACCTAATCTCAAGACTTGGCGTAGTTTTACGAAAGCGACTGCCATCTGACCTTCCAACCCAGAGGGAAAACTAGGCCTTATTAGGATTAGACTGGTTTCCTCACGATGTTTTCCTTCACCGAACAGCTAACGGTAAATATTCCGTCCATAAGTTTCGAAAAACTCAGTGGTACGAGCCGGGATTCGAACCCACGACCGCCGCTTGACAACGTGTTATTAAAAAAAAACGATTAGTAAAAAATGAGTAGGAACGATCCTGATGTGATGTGACTTTGATCACAAACCTAAGTAGGACACGAAATGGTAGGTAGGTAGGTATTAGCTTTATTATGAAAATTTGATAATGATAGGTATCTTCTCTACTATCTTTATGTATATTCATCAAATGATATGAATAGCAATGAAAAAGATAAAATAACTAATAATAGCAAAATATATAGGTCTATTTCATATATGTATGCTGAAATAATCGATCATTAACACTGATATCTTTGACTTCATTCCTCATCTATACTAACACAATAAAGAGGGTAAAGTTTGCGAGTAGCTGCAGCTTTCGCGGTAAGTTTGTATGTAAGATCTAAATCAATGGAATTTGCTAACTATGTAAACAAACAATGTATCGAAATTGACATTTAATGACAATTTCAGTATGACGGTTTGTTTACATAGTTAGCAAATTCCATTGATTTAGATCTTAGGGGGTAATTTCTAGAACCAGCAGTGGTGTTCCTCAATCTGAACTTCAGGGGGTCGCAAGTACTTGTATTATATAAGTTTAAGTGTCGAAAGGATTAGATATTTATGCACACTTTCGTAAGGCCAAAAGGCAAGACATAGCTGTTTTATATATAAATGTAAACTTGACATCTGTGATACCCATGTTCACAAAAATAAATTACATAAAATAAAAATAAAACATGCAAAGACCAATCCCGTGACTAACCATGTCCAAAGGAGCATAGAAGTTGATGGCGGAGAAATGGAAAATGTCCATGTAAGTATGCCTGGGCCAATAGTCTCCTTCCAGGCTCGACAAGACAAAGAAGTTTCCAGACGCATCGAAAACGCCTGCTATTTGTCCATGGAGGAGTACTCGTATATGGACATGTGCATTCTTCAGTTCCTTACCTACGGCGCCCTAACTTCGTCTTTGACAAAAGTTCAGAATCTGCCCTCATGAGACCTATGGAACGCAATATTTTGGGCGTAAAGTTAACAGATCGCATTATGTATGCAGTACTACGTCGTCTGCTGCTGCTGTCTGCAGTCGGGCTCCAACTTGTACCTTAACGCTTATGATATTGACGCGAGTACTAACTAACTGTTAGTCTATTATTAGGTTGCTTTACCTACTTCCTAATCTCGGAGTAATTCCCCCTGTGGTGGTAAAACAACAATCCTGGAGAGTATTTCATTTGCGGTTATCAAAATTAGGGGTAAAATCAGTTTCCCTAGTAGGTCACAGGGTTAACTATATTAAAAAGATTCGAAACTGGTCTATAGGTACATTCAATACATTGTAGTAACAACTAGCAAGTCCGGAAGACATGGCAGCTATTCGCCGCGTGGGATGCAGCGAGTGCGGGGACCCCTGGTTCAGAGACACCTGGCGTCGCTCCAACGATAGAACACGATCAATAATGCCGGCGTGGTTTATAAGATCGAGACACTGAGTTATTACGTCTGAGTGGACTGAAATGTAGCGTAGACTCTGCAGTCTATCCTACATTTCAGTCTAGATAGATAGGTAAAGGCTTTTTACTCTCTTGACGATGGTAGGTCATCATCATTCGAGGGAGGCGATAGCTGAGATACGCGTCATACTCGTTGTGAACGGGTGCTGTTTGTGGAGTCCGGTCAGTTCATGTTTGTAATGACGATAAGCATAACTTCATTCCACTGTTCTGCGGAATTGATAGAAGAGGTTTCACTTTATCTTCACTTGATTTTATTATTTTTTTACTCACTTTTGATACTTGGAGACCTTATGATACATCTATAAGAAATAAGATTATATTTTCTTTCTCTTATTGTATTTAACATGTAGATGATTTTGAATAATGAACTCATACCATTTTGAGTCTATAGATAGACATTTTGACTTGTAAAAGTGCCCTCGTGGCCTACTTGCTGAATAAATAATTTGTTTTTTTGATTCTCTGAGCCTAAGGCAGGGGCCGCACTGGTAGAGCGATTAGCGACGAGACGGAGATCTTCATACATCATGTCGCTCAAGTTGAATTGAAATCGCAGTCGCGTTGCAACTCGCCCCACCTTAGGACTCGACCACGACCCACGACTGCCAGCGGCGGCGGCAGCGCCCATCAGCATAGGTGGGAGCGAGATGCTGCATTCTAATCTCCCGCTCACAAATGAAGAAAAAAAGTAGAGTGTACCACTTTCCGTAAATTGGCCCAATTTTTTTTTTTTTTTTTTTTTTAATTTATTTAGGTAAACAAACAGCCACTACAAGGAAATCTTAATATTAATAGCCTTATAAATAGATACAATATGTGTGACCAACACCGTTCACCACGTATTACTTATTTGCCTAAATCGTTCGGAGTAAGAGTTAGGGGTGCAGCCCCTGAAGTGTTGTGAGTCCGGGAGTCAAAAGAAAAAAGATAAATAACAGTTTTAAAAAAGAGAAAATAAAAATACATTCCCGGCCACAGTTAAAGAGAGAATTGATTATGTGAGTATTATTATTTATATACTAAGCAAGAACATGCTGAGTTAAACTAAATGAACAATATCAGTGTTTCAGTTATATTATACTGTTTTTGAGTACATCTATTATTTGTTTTTTGTATGAACTAATACTAAAGTTAAATATATCTATGTGATTAAAGTGTACATTGTTATTGTAAACGAGCCTGCGCAGAGGAGCGCGCTCACCAGCGTGGGTGCGGCAGCGACCTGTCACAAACAGCTGGTGAGGGCGCGCCTCTCGCTGAATACAATGATTCGGTACCTTATATGAGAGCTTGTTATTAAGGGCAATGCAGTCAAATTGATTGTTACAGAGGCCGTACAGTATGATTGTTTCTAGCAACATGCGCCTGGAACGTAAATCTAATAATTTATACTTATGTAATAAATGCTGGTATGGTAACCTGTTACGATAACATCTAAAGTTCATAGTATTTAAAAACTTTTTTTGTACAGTTTCAAGGTTGTCAGAGTATTTCTTGTAATAGGGATTCCAAACAGCAACTACGTGTTCTAGTTGGAGACGAATTAAAGATTTGTATAATTGTAAGTAAGTACTTGGTCGTCGAAATTCCGTACTGGAACGCATTACAAAACCATACATCTTATACGCTTTACTTACTATGGAGTTTACATGAAGGTCAAGGTGCAATTTTGAGTCAAGTGTAATTCCCAGATCTCTAATAAATTGAACTTCTGCAAGATTTGTGTTACATAATTGGTAGGAGCTATGTATGGGTGATCGTTTTTTAGTAAATTTTATGTGCTTACATTTGTCTAAATTTAGTTCAAGTTTGTTAACAGAGCAGTAATATGAGAAGCGGTCCAAGTCCCGCTGAAATCTTTCAGCATCTTTTTCATTACATATTCTGTGATATATCTTTAAGTCGTCTGCGTAAAGTAAAAAGTTACAAAATTGGAAACAGTTATTTATATCGTTAATAAATATTGTAAATAATAACGGACCCAAAATAGAGCCCTGCGGGACCCCAGAGCTAACAGACGTGGCGTACGATTCGTAACCATTAATTGCTACTTTCTGGGTACGATTTGATATGTAGGACTTGAACCAGCGCCACAAATTTCCCCTAATTCCGTTGTATGCAATCTTTTCTAATAGCAAGCGATGGTCCACCCTGTCGAAGGCCTTTCGAAAATCAGTGTAAACACTGTCCACTTGCACGTTATTGTCTAAATTTTCAAATAAGTAAGTAGTATAAACAAGAAGATTAGTAGTTGTTGATCTGTGTTGTACAAACCCATGTTGGTTAGAACTTATTTGGTTGTGTAAGTTTGGATATATCTGCTTGTGGACTAATTTTTCGAAAATCTTAGACAAAGTGGATAAGATGGATATAGGTCTATAATTTTCTACTTTAGTTTTAGAGTCACCTTTGTGTACTGGGACTATATTAGCAGTTTTCCATATACGGGGGAAGATTCCCTCCGTCAAGCACTTATTAAATAGGATAGCAAGTGGTACGGTTATAGTGTCAACTGTGTGTTTAAGAAAAATGGGCGGAATATTATCCGGCCCTTGTCCCTTAGATAAATCCAGTATTTTTAGTTCTTGTGAAATGTGGCCAGTAGTTAAATGTAGGTTATGTATGTTGATGTTAGACATAGGGTTATTTTCGGGAATGTCATAGTCTTCGGTAACCGTGGAAGGCTGATAAACGGATTGAAAGAAATCTGAAAACAGACGTTGCTTGAAGTAATATTATTATATGACATTACATTAGGTATATCGGTTGTATGTGTGCGATTTGAGATATAGGTCCAGAAGTATTTAATGTTGCCATGTATGCTGTCCTCGGTCCGTTCTAGGTGCCTGTTGTAACATTTTGTAGTTTCTGACTTAAATCGGTCTCTAAGTTTCGAAAAAACTTCGTAATCAATTAAATTTTGGTACTTTTTCCATTTGACCCATGCTTGGTTTTTGTTTTTAAATATATGTATAAGCGCGGGAGAGAACCAGCATGGAAATTTGTCAGATTTAGTTTTTTTGTAAGGGACATTGTTTTTAACAATCGTGTAAATATGCTCGTAGAACAGTGACACGGCGCACGCGGCTGACAGGCCAGTGAGAATGTCTAACCACGGAATAGTTTTAATGTCATTGTTAATTTTTATGTAGTCAGCTTTATTAAAACAATGCTTATATTTTGATATCGGAAACGATGGTCTATGATTTCTATTGGGAAAATTTGTGACTAAAAAATATGGAGGATGATGGGCATCAGGGGGTACGAGGGCAATAGGTGCCAACGCACAGGTCTAATCAGTGGAATGAGTGTCTGTTAGAAATAGATCTAAGATTTTGCTTCTGGCGTTTTTGTATATATTATATTGTTTGAGGTTAAATAAAGCCATGAAATCAATAAGACACTTATTGTGAGTGGATAGGTTATCATCCGGCCATAAAGTCAAGTAATTCCCATTGTCATGCCATACTAAAGACGAATAATTATAATCACCTACAACCCAGTAACTTTTAATACTTGTTTCTAAAAACAATGATTGTAGTTGTTCGAAGTGAACTTCGTACGTTATAGTCGGTTGTTGTGGAGGTATATACACCGCACTAATAATGTGTCTGTGATGAGGACCAATAGGTAACTCAACTATGACGTTGTCAACGAGCGGCGAGAGGCCGGGCCGGCCGGGCGGCGTCGGTAGCGGCGCGCAGGCGGCGGCGCCGTGCTCGCGCAGCACCGCCACCAGCGCGCCGCCGCCGACGCCGCGTCCGCTGCCCACACGGTCCCGGTCGCTCCGAAAAACCACATATCGTAAATCTATAAATTCGTTGTTGGCTATGTCAGGGCATAACCACGTTTCCGTTAGTATAATTACGTCATAATTGTGGGATAGAATATTCATAAACAAAGTATTTAATTTAGTACGAAGACCCCGACAGTTTTGATAGTAAACAGACAACTTGCTATCCATTTTGAAGTACATGTATAATATAAGCGTATTGGTATATTTTTGTTATATATTTAAAATAAATGTAACGATCAGAATCGACACAACGCGATCGCCCACAACTAAACACGCAGTTGCCACCTAAACGACAATAAAAGACAACCAATATAGACAAAGCGCATGGAATGCATAGGTATAATACTCGTAATTTTATCTGTAAGCAGGTAGATATCTGTTTAAGATATTCTGTATGTGTAGTAACAAAACCATAGTTATACAAAAACGATTTAAGTTGGTCAGGAACTAATCGTCGATATTTTATTAAGGTCATGGACACCTCTAATCGCTATTATTTGCGAGGTGTCATCTTTGCGCACTAAAATAGTGGCATGCCGTACCCATACATACTTATAGCTGTGTAGCGAGGCGGCTTCGCGAGTCTTGCGTAGCAACAGCTTGTTTTTAAGTGTTAAATGCTCGTTCAAGTATATTTTTTGTGGGGGGCCGGCTATCTTTATTGTAGACGTGTTAAGACCTTTTACTATACGAAATGCAGCTAATATATTATCACGTAACATAACCGACGTGAGACGCACTCTATAATGTTTTTTGGCGAAGTGGAGTTAGGGTCGGCGTGACGAACACGATGAATTGAAACGATGTCGCCGGGGGTTAACGTGAATTTTATGGCGGCTCCTATGTCGCTGATAATACTCATCAAATTTTCGCCGCGCTTCTCAGGTAGGTTACATATCTCAATGTTCGCCGTCCGGGCCTGCTGTTCCATTTTATCTATCGTAAGTTCAAGTTGCTGGATGCGGACGGTTTGGCCTTGAGACGAGGATATTTCGGATTCGACAGCCCGCAGCCTGTCCTCGTATGAATCCTGGCGCGAGCTGCTAAACTCAAGAGAACCTTCAAGTTCTGTCAAGCGGCTCTTGACCTCGACCAGTGACTGGTTAATTGTTGTGTTGTCTAGATTTAGCTTTTGTACATCATATTTGATTTCACTTAGAGTGTCGGATATTTTCGGTCAGAGTCGCGCTTATAGTTTTGTTAATACTCGTCTGGAAATCTAAAAACTTGCCATCTATGTATTCCATCACATTCTCTGACATGTTTGACGCCTTGTCATATTTACGCTTACGGCATTCGATTGCCGATGGAAGATCTGGATTTGATGTACTTATATGTGGCGGCGATCGGTTAAGGTAGAAGGTAGGTTTGAATGCCGCTGTCGATCCGGTATCGAAGTCGTTACATGGCGCCATTTCGTCCGTCTCGCTCATTAGCACTGAGTAGAAAGAGGAGCTCAAAACGAAGTCGATGTGAAATAAATCCCTTCGCACGGATACGAATCTATTGATAGTTTCCTTTGTATCGGGCACGCTAAACTGAACACTGACACTGTGCACTTGTGGTCACTTTATCTTGCAGTTGATTAAATTTACTCTAATTTTATGAACTTTAGTTAAGACGCTGTTGGTAAACGCGTCTACTTACTCCGAGAGAAAATGCCGTGATGAATTAACCATCTACCCAAGCAATGTAGTTTAAAACATTTGTATTGCACTGTAACGTTTATCCCAACACTAAAGACTTAAAATCAAAATTAAAAAAATACATTATCATATTCATTCATTAAAGCCAGACCCAACGGGATCGTCTCATTTTAGAATCATCATAAAACCTTCACAAATTCTACCCCAGACTAGTATAAGAGTAACGAACACGAACAAAAGGTGTAAATCCTAAATCTTGCATACACAGGAGATTCAGTTAATTCTACATTTTACTCGCCATTGTCTGAATTAAACGAAAACATCGTGTTATTTAACTTTGCAGACGCACAGAACAATAACGGGTAAATGCAGCTATGCAAGCTTGTTAAAATATTTACAAAGTTCAACATTTTTATTGTAAACTGCACCGCTTTCGTACTATGCGAAATGATAGCTGAAAATAATAAAAAATTCTGTTCCCGGATACGCTAGCGTGTTCTTTTTATAGAAAAGGAAAAAATGGCTTTGTGAAAACCATTGATAATTAACACATTCACTGTCAAGAACCGCTTGGTTTTCCCGTATGTAGCGGACAGCGACTAGAGTAGGCGCCCGCTAGGCGGATTTCTGGCAGTGAAAGTGTTAAGGAGTACGTTTGGATACTTTTACAACATGTCGATAAAATTAATTAAGACATTTTGAAGAAGATAAAGTCAAAAGGAAGCGAAAGAGAGGAAAGTGAAGAAGAGCGAAGAAAGGAAATAAAGTACTTGCCAACAGAAAGAACAAGTTAATTAGAAGCTTGTAAAAAGTAAACGTCGTGTCAGGCTGGCAAAGAAAATTATAAAAAAAAATTGTTTTAAAAGTAAGAGCCAAATTTATTATGATGACACTTTAAACAGAGGACAGAACCAAGGAATGTAGGCTTACTGTAATGTCTACGTTTCTGGCAAGGAACCCTAAAAAACCCTCATAAATGAGCTAACAAATTCCTGGAATTTCTGGATTGGATGCCAAATTGATGCAATTTAGAAAATGAACCTAGCTCTGTGAGGTTCTGATTGTTCTGTTTTCCATCTCAGTTTTAGTTAGTTTCTGGAATTACTTCGGGGAATGCAACTTTGCTTTCAAAATACTTTGATATTTCTGATTCATTGTCGAAAGTGCCCTAAGATATTTCTTCGTGTTGAAGTAAATTGCTGTATTGGCTAAGAAATATTGCGTTGGCATACAATTTATTGTTTATTAACACATTAGGATCCTGTAATTACGAGTAGCTCTTAGTTAACTCTTGGACAATAAAATAATGCATATCTTTTAGTAATTTATAGTTTCACGTTATTTTATGATTTTGAGTATATTTTGTAATTTTCACTTTTGGATGTATTCTATCCATATCTAGAATACATTAAATTTTTTTCAACTACTTATTTGTCATTTATTGAATTGACCAAGTCATTGTGCCAAAGCCATGCCCACCTGGCCAATATTTGGCCCTAGATCTAAATCTAGGCCCGGCACCGAACGGCCTACTGACTCGGCCCACTCCCGAATTAGTCCGCGCGGTTATTGGCAGCTGCCGATTTTAGCTGAACGACACAACATCGGGAACTTCCGAGAAATAAGACCGAAGATTATTTTACTATAGAAGCAACAATTTTAATGCTTCGAAAAAATATGCGAGGTAAATCAGATAATCGCTCACAGAAGCAGAAGGAGCGAAAAAGAAGTTCAGGACAAATTGGGTTTTAATATGTCGTTTCTCAGACCACAGACTGGACGCCAGCAGGCTGGGGGGCTACGACAAGCGGCAGTTCATACATTCGTTTTTTTTTATCTGGTTCGCGTGCAGCAGCCTGAGGGGCTGTAGCTGCGGGTCTTGTCTGGCCTGTGGGTAGTCGCCACGGGGCTACCCGACTGCCGAAAAATACATCAATGTATTTGTATGGGCGCTCGACGCCCCGCTGCCCGTTGGCGTCCAAACCGCGCCCTTAGAGATCCACCATGAGCAATATGCTTAACCCATTCGAAGTCAAGCAACGTATCGCCGTAGTATATAGCAGCATTTTTCCGCCTTATAGCGGAAATCACTCGTGGAAATGCTTCTAAGTTAATTCATATGAGGGTCGATGCGAAAGGGGTTCACGAGTCGGTTAGACACCATCATTTCGACGAGACATTCTAGCGTCACACTCGTATTGTATGCCCAATATAATACCTATGCACGAAAGGACTAGACGAGTTAACTCCGTCACTTACAAGTACGGTATTTAATTACTAACCATAAGGCGCTGTTCCCACCGCCGGCGAGTAAGCGTGTTACTACGTGCTACTCGCTGAAGCGAGTAAAAGTGAGTTAGAATTACTATGAGAGTACTCGCTACTCGCCGGCGGTGGGCTCCAGTGCATCATCAGCAACTTTTTATGAAACTTCAGAAACGCTCTGCTAATATTAAGTTTTTAGGTCCATTTTGTAAGGTCAAACTGCCTTAATTTATGTTTTTTATTTATAAACAATCTTTATAACGGCAAAAATGATTGGAAGCTTGGTGTTTTATGAAAATATTCGGAAATTTTTCTTCGGTTGACAAATACAATTGCAACGACAAAAGAAAACTTTTCATATATTGATTGACAGAATTACCAAGTCGCTATTAATAAGTCAAATTCTTCGCCACAAGTAAGTTGTACTGCTCGAAACTCTATCGACCCAGTTTTGAAATAGTACGTGCGTCGGGACGATCGGCAGCTGCCAATTTGGAAATGCTAATCGATATCAGAATGAAACTGATGTTTTATTTGAAGGGTCCACGGAAAGAACATGTCTAGTCACTTTTTTTTTAATATGACATTTTAATGCCAAAATGTAGAGCAAGTAATAAACTATTACGTACATATTCTGTTACAACTGTATTATTTTAAGATGACTTTTTTTACTTTAAAAAAACCTATACACGGAAATAACGTGCGCGCAGACGCATCCGGTGTGTCATGTCGTATGAGGATTCATACATTACAACGCAGCGGTGTACGTGCTGCACACGCAGACGCGCTGCACATGCAGTCGGTGTGGCTCGGCCTTAAAAAGTAATTGAGTTATTAGGTAATTTTAACCGCTGTTTTCAATAATGTCTTAAATCACTCCAAAGGGTCGTTTTATTAATTATTGGACATCGTTATAATAATAAAATCGCTATTGCCTTCCTATAGATTACATACCTAGATTGACTTACATTTAAACAACGCATGTTTCTTCCGTGTTCAATGGTTTGGTTCGGTTTTTTGGTATTAATAATAACAATCTGTCACTTTTAACTAATATTATATTTGTTTATCTAAAGATAAATAATTTTAACATACAATCGATTTATACAGAACTGCATAAATATATTTGTTGATTAATTCCATCGTTCCAAACTTACAAAACGCTATAACTCAAAATGTCACTAAAGTGACTAGACATGTTCTTTCCGTGGACGGCGTGGACCCTTCATTTGAAATTTCTTCTTTCAATACAGGGTGTACCAACACTGGGGTGTGAACCGATCAAGGGCATAACAGGTATCGTGTTCTGATAATAAAAAACTAAAATATTTTTTGACGCGATTTTTTTATACATTTGTATGGAGCAGGTCACCGCAGTCGGCAAACGCTCCATACAAAAGTAAAAAAGAATCGCGTTAAAAAAGGTCTTAGTTTTTTCTTATGCCCGTTATGCCACTGAATGGTTAACCCCACTTTTTTGGTAGGTACACCCTGTATGTTAAGAACTGGCTGACCGCACGGCTTTGTCCGCGTATGACAATGAACTCGGGCGGAGCCACGGGTTACCTAAATGTAGTCTACGTCCATGCCGAAGGAACATCATGTAAACAGGTGAAAGAATTATTAAAATCGGATCAGCTGTTTCGGGAATTAAGCCCTACATACAAATCAAATGAAATGAAATTTACTTTCGTGAGCGTGATAGGTGTGAGTGATGTCATGCTTATATACATATATTGTACCTACAGCCACAAAATGACAAGTCACAAATTTCACCTCTTTTTTCAACCTTTTATTAATAGCGATTCTAATATTAATAAAAGCTCGTAAAAAGAGCCCTCCGAATCGCTAAACTTAAGTGGCAGTGGGCGGGACACATTGCACGTAGAACCGATGGCCGTAGGGGTGGAAAGGTTCTCGAGTGGCGACCACGTACCGAAGGCGCAGCGTGGGTGGGCCCCCCACAAGGTGGACTGATGACTTGGTAAAGGTCGCGGGAGTCCGCTGGACGCGGCGCGGGTGGCGCCGGACCAGTCATTGTGGCACTCTTTGAGGGAGGCCTATGTCCAGCAGTAAACGTCTTTCGGCTGATATGATGATGACTATGAAATTAAGCATGCATTGTCTTTTTTTGCATGATTTACCTTGAATATTATAGAGCAACGGTTTACCGTGTGTGAATCAAAATAAAGACAAAAATATATACAAATATTTTGTCAGACTTTTCAGAAGCTAGCTAATTTATATATTTTTTGATGTCTCAAATTTTGTCGGACTGTCGCTGGGTAACTATTTAATTGATAATATATCCGTTACACATAAAAAAACAAGCTATTATAAATTATTACCAAAATTGTAATTTTTTCCATACAAGTTGTCAGTTCATTGACTGGACTATAAAGGTGAGAATGTATGTATATATATTATTTAGTTGTCTAGCTTACATAGGATACACGCTGAAGTCCGTTAATATCCGGGTGCTTACCTGAAACCAAAACAGACATTTAAATTCAGAGCTCATTTTGGAGACCACGTTGGCCTACGAAGCCGACGGTCGCAGATTCGAATCCCGGTAAGAACATTTATTAGTGTGAAGAGCACGAATATTTGGTCTCAATTGTTCCTGGGTCTTGGATGTTTTCCAAGTTTGTATGTACATAATACCTATTTATGTACAAGCTTTGCTCAGTTTGTGACTAGGTAGATTTGTGTGAGACAACCCAATCTTTATTTATTGAATCATGAAGCATACAACTTGAATTAATTGTCCTCTTCAGGTGTCTATAATCAGTTCATTATATTTATGAAAGTGTCGTGTGTATCATGGAGAGCTATATGAACGGTAATTTGCGCGAAATCTCTATATTAATAGAATTGAATAGAATAGAACAACTTTATGCAACATCACACAATTCAAGTTACACGAGAATTTAAAATGAAGACTTAACATTTTTTTTTATAGCCTATATTGTGTCCCACTCCCACGTCCCACTGCTGGGCAAAGGCCTCCCCTTTTTTCCGCCACTCGTCTCGGTCCTGTGCTAATGTTCGCCAATCTGCACAAAACGTGTCAAGGTCGTCCCGCCATCTCCTTTTCGGCCTGCCTCTAAGACTTAACATATAAATTTAAAATTCATCTTACAGTTATCATTAAGTGATGTTGAAAAGGGGCTTGCCTCAGCATAATGTTACAGTAGTAAGACCACTGCAACGCTGGTTTTCAGGCAGGCCCTGGTATATATTAATAGTTCAATTTTTTATGATTATTGTATGCTAAATATTTTCAGCAGATCGCTTTAGCGGATTATAAAGATCCATTGGATACACCATTCAAATATTTGTTTATTTTGTGTCGATAGAGTTACAGAGTAGTTTTCAGGATTTATGGCTGAAAAAGAAAACAAAGCTCAACTGCTGAAAGCGATATCAAGTTTTTTGGAGAAGAAAAGCGTTTGAAATTTATCGACATTTTCTGCTAAGCTAAGCGATGAACTCTGTTCCTGGTAATAAAATGATGTATATCTAGCAGGGACTGAGACAACTAAACAATAACAACAAAAGGAACATTTTTTCGTAAGGGAAGAACTACAACGAAAGAACTTAAATACCTATTTTTTTGTAAAGACGGGACCTACCTACAAATTGACATAGAAATATGACATGACAGTTTGCTATTTGTAAATAATAATAATATCTTTATTTGCATCAAACATTACCGGGTACAGGTGTTACACAATAAAATATTTGTGTACAGGTCGATTCACGAAAGCTGGCGCGAGATTTCTACTGAGTGACAGCTATTTTCATAGAAATTCTGTCAAATTTCGGTACGCAATGTGGTACGCAATATAATTCCATAAATCCATGTATATAGAAGAAAATAGTAAAAACGTGTTCTATTATAAAACTTCAATGACCTATTATATTACTAATATAATTACTAGCTCAACTTATCTATGTAGATATCTAAAATATTACATGTCGAAAAAACGTTTAAACTGTAGAATGTTTTGTTATTAAGCCATTGGGTGTAGCTTTTTTTTAAATAACACAATGTTCATAGACCGAAATTCACCAGTAGGTACTAATCGTTGTATGGAAAACGAAACAAATTGCAGTTTCGGTCGCGAAATACTGCGTTTAAAATAAAGACATATCTATAATAATATAGATATGCCTTAATTATATATGTAAAGCGGACGGTCTGTGAGATTGTAGCTTTGTAAGTTTTAATGCAGGAGGTAATCATCTCCGGAACCATTTATCGTTGTTTTTCTCTCTATCTATTACCTCTTCATTTACACCGCTGAACCAATTTCGATGAATTTTGGTATAGGAAGAGATCATTTGAGCCCCGAGGAATGACATAGGATAGTTTATATCCCGGAAATCATTCTCTGAGGGAGTGAAATTGGGGGTGAAAATTTGTTTGGAGCTACGATAAAAATGAGTTTCACGCGGACGGAGTCGCGAGCAGAAACTATTAATACGTTCTTTGCAATACGCGGTTGGAGCCGCGCGGGCAGCTGGTTATTTTTATAAAGAAAATAAAGATAAATAATGCCACCCCACGTTAAAACGATATGACTCGTAGCCTGTATTTGCAATGCACATTCAAAACTATTTCAGGCAGACAATAATTCTAGAAACAAAGGAATACTCCTATAATTGGTCGGACCGAGACTTGCAACGGAAACATTTTCAGCAACCATCTCAAACTCTTAAAAACGCTCCCTCGTTGTTGAACTTTGAATTCTAGTTGCACAGCTCAGGGTTTATTTTTAATTGGATTGTCGAATGCGATACGAGCTTACAATAGTTTTTCCGTGTCGCATGGTTTTAAAGCTTGTTAAGGTTGGATTTTTGCAACGTGGCATTCAGCTAGGGTGCATAGTCGACAAAAGACTATTCGAATTGATTGTAATTACTCACGACTCTTGCATGGAGCCTGTTCCGATCATTTCGAGCATGTACTCCGTAACTTGCTTGTTTTTATGCATGGATATCCTTCTAAATTTGCAAACAATTTCAGGCATTTCTCGGTATCCGATTGTGCTGAGATTTGACTCAACGCCTTCTCTCCCGCCGACTCATATCATATGTGAAGATAAGGATTTGATAAGAGTGGAAAAAAATTAACTCTAGCACTGAAAAGATTCGTGCATTGTTATGTGTTTTTTTTATTTTCAATGAAGATACCCTTAGCTAATGTTTAGTTAGGTTTGTTGTATATTAGTGTATTTTAGTTTAAGCGCAGGCCTTCTGCCGCGCCTGCATTGGCCAGTTGGGCCATTGCCGAGTTACTGGTATAGTTGATGGCCCCAACTTGAGAAACTAGGTAGAAAAAAAAACAAACACAGCCGAGCTAAGCTGATGATGGAGACAGAAGGTGGCCATAGGAATTCCTTAACTACAGAAAATCAATACGTCGTGTCGGGGCTCACTGGAACCCTCTCAACGACATCACGACCAAAAAAATAAGTCGGCAAAAGCTTGTACAGTCGAATTGTCTTATATCTACACAGGCAACCTTTAAAAAATATCTATACAGAGACTTTATTGTTATTCACATAAGACACATAGTGTAGATTTTTTTTAAAGGTTGTTCGATAGAACGAGACGACGCTCCTATCTTGCCACTTGTCGCGTGATATGGCCGACCATGATACGGGGTCTGTATAGATATTGGAGAACTCGATTGTACCAGGGGGTCTCCCTGAGTTGGGCGCGCCGCTACAAGAACATGCGTACCGGCTCCAGCCGGTATGTTAGCGCTGCGTACGCGCACGCGTTCTATCGCAGCGTATTGCATGCAACAGAAAGGGATGACCACGTTTAGGCTCGTTTGATACCTAAACAGGGGGTCATAGTCATAGACATTTATTCAAAGAACAATATACATTGCGTTTGAATTTTACATTATACATTACAATTTTATAAATTACAATAAAAAATTAAAGTATTACAACCATCTAACATATTAACTAATTTAACTTTAGTTGGCTTATAATTAAATATAATAAATAATGATAATTCGTAAGTCTGTCAATTCGTCTAAATTAATTATTCGTTACTATTATATATGTCGGAAGGAAAGGAAAAAAAACTATTAATTCTCTAATTTTACTCTGAGCTGACAAATACTTATCCACAGAATAGAAGCACATCTGCAACAAGTTTTGAGATAATTTTTATACAAATTCAATTTAGTGACGACTTCAAATCGGATGGCAATCTATTGAATAGAATAACTGCCTGATAAGCCGAAGAGTGTTTGACAACTTGCAGCTTCGTGGTTAATGTTTGTGGTAAGTCTTTCCTTCTAGTTTCCAATCGCTTCTCTCTTTCTTCCAACGCTTCAAATCAGTTAAGGTGCTTTATAAGGTCGCTAAGAATCACAAGAATATAGAGACTAGGCACTGTGAGAATTTCAAACTTATTAAAATAAGTTTTATATGACTGAGAAAGTTTGGCTATTGTTTTGATAGCTCTCTTCTGGGCCACAAAGGCAGACTGAATGTTGTAAAGGTATCTGTTACCCCAGAATTTTACGCTATACCTAATTTTAGATTCGACCAACGCGCGATATACCATTATTAGTTGAGCCGTGTTTAACTCTTCTCTAAGGCTTCTTAGCGCATAACAGGCCGAACTTATAGAGTTCACTAGTGACGATGGCTCTTCTTTCCAACACAAACTCGAGTCTATCCTGACTCCAAGAAATTTAACGCAATCCAATTGTTGAATTTGAACTCCATTTGATGAAACCTGCATGGGTTTGTTAATAGCGAACCTTCTGTACGTAGTACTTACTATTATTTATTGTATGTATATTGTAACAAAAATGTAGTTTTTGACACAAAATTATCAGTTGCTGACTGTACGTGTAGTTTTACAGTAGAAGAGGATTGTTTCCGATATTTCACTTTCGTAAATTGGTTTCCTGGAAATGTGCAGCTGTTTCCCAATGGATGTTGTTTCGCTAGAAGGCTATGTGCTCTGAAACGAGTACCATTGAAACTGCATGATTTTATTTAATTGTGCGTAACATGAGAAAGGTAGAAGCAAAATACCAACAGTAAAAAAAAAATATTTTTTAATACAGTTGCTCAAAAAGTGGTACTTTTTGTGGCTGCGTAGCGTACGAGAAGCTCAATTTCTCGAACTAGTGCTTTTTACTTTTTAGTTCCAAACTATACTTTCGAAACGCAGTAATTTTATATTAGATTTTTTACCCGATGGCGCTGATTCCAATAGTATGTTGTCACTGTCAGTGTCATTTGTAAAGTATGGGTTCGTTCAAAAATAACTTCGAAGCAAGCATATTTTATCGCAATGATATATTAATTTATTATTTTTCGCAATTGTATTAAAAAAACGTCGTTTACAACACGTGTGAAATGTCTTTTACCACTCGTACCGAGTCTTGCCACTCGCTTTCAGCTCGTGGCAAGATACCTCGGTAGGGTAGACTGGGTACGGTTGTGCCAGGTTACGGTAGTGACAGTCTTCGTACTAGCGAAACTATACGGAATGCGGGCAAGGGTTCTAAGGGAGAGAGAAGCGGCAGGCAAGTCTGAACGCGTTCCCCGGTATTGCGTCACCCAGCGCGCAGTGTTAACGTAAGCAGGGGCCCACATTGCTTTTCAACAGTCAAAAGTAAGTTGTTTTGTTCGTTTAATTTTAATAATCACTGTTATTTGTATACAGATAGATTACCTCGGTTTTTTTTTTGTTATAAGTTGAACATTAGTAGTTAATTACGGGTGGTTACTTTTTACGTAGATTATTAGGCAAAGTCATGGCGAATTTTTATTTTCGAAAGTATGCGTCGGGTACGGTTGTGACAAATTTTGTGGGTACGGTTGTGACATATATTTTCTTGTTGTTTTGCTTTTAGATACCCAGAAAACGCCTGCGGAATACCGAAAGAGCGCGGTCTAATAAATGTCTGATCTGGTAAATGTGAAGATGCTTATGAAGACGTGAAAGCGAGACTTCTTTAAATTTTCGTAATTTATTTTTTTATTAATTATTAATTAAATAATAAATAATTTAATGAACTTTCTATACGAAATATAATGAAGATTATGTTGCGTTACGGTCATATTTCTAAGAATAAAAGTCACTATAAACCATTTTGTTGTATTTTTGTTCCTGTCACTACCGACCTCAACCACTGTCACAACCGTCCTTGGGGTGTGGCCGGTTGTGACACTTTCCTTTTTTTTTTTCATTTGATCGCTATGACTAATACGGCGTATTTAGAGAAACTATTTAAGTATATTTACGTAGAAAAATGTACAAATTAAGAGTCAAGTTACTTTTCTCCCAGCTAACTAGTAAATTAACAAAATTAGTGGCGATCAAACCAAAATTGTCACAACTGTACCCAGTCTACCCTACTAGTGGTAAAAAGACATTCTTTTCACACTAGTTGTAAAATGTACTATTACAGCAATGATGTACCCTAATTAAAAAAGAGGTAGATACATTGTCTATGAATGAATGAAATGAATGAAATTGTTTATTTCGGACATCGGGTATCCATAAGTAGGAACAAATTTGACATATTACAAATTACAATTATAAGTTACTAACTAAATTCCATAACAAATTCCATAACTATACTAAATTCCAGACACGTTTATACATTTTCATTGACGACTTGAAACTGCGGCAAGTAGGTGCAATTGACTCATTTTAGTGTGCCTCTCTTGGGAGTTTTGCAATAGAAACGTTTGCTGTCAGATTTGGGGGCAATTTTTAAACACGGAATTTCGTATAGACAACTTTACTTATCTATTTACCTCTTTTTATATAACATAGTTGAATGTAAACATACTAATAAAAACTCATACGAATATACTAAGAAAACATGCTTATAACTTACTACTTGCGTTTAAAATAGCGCGTATGAGACTGCGTGAGTGTATATGTAAATAGCTATAGGGAATATGATAATAGATGTCAAATAGCACATAATAGGTGTCACATATCACGCACAATTGTCACAAACTAGTGCCGTAATTAGACTCTCAAGCGCCGCCATAATTAACGCGACAGAGGCGTCAACATTCAACACGTAACGCCATGTATATGTAATTAATGCGAACAAATCACGTATGTGCCCGAATATCCTCGTAACTGAACACTGTGACATTCATTTTTGTTTTTTCATTTTATTTTTTATTAGACCTTCGAAAAGTCGTGATAGTTTTCCTTTATTTTCTAATATTGTACGATAAGAACGACTTAAAACAATCGAAAACAAAAGAAAAAACTTCAAACCTTCATAACTTCTTGTAATTGATTGAATCAGGCATTACTTTACTCGTAACATATCATGGACTTCCATGATATGTTAGGAGAGCAACATTCCTTTGCTATTCCGCTAAAAAACTTGCTGGTCTAGCACTATCAGTCTACTCGTATTTGCGTATTTTTGCATGCCACCCCCCTTCCTCGCTTCGCTGATAGGCCAGCACGTCTTCTGGTGGAATAGCAAAGGAATATTGTTCTAGTAACTCATTGTTCAATTATTTGTTTACGTCTCGAATAAATGTTACTTTCTTTATTTCTTTCTCCGTCCCAAAAACCCGGCGCTCTGCTCGTCAGCGCTTGCCGGAGTGCCGTATGTTATCGGCTAGCAGATTCACTGCCAGGAACCCGCCTAGCGGGCTCCTACGCCGTAGTAGCTTTCAGCTTTCCGCTACATACAAGGGAAACCACGGGTTCGTCTACGAGCGTAGCGATTCTGGCCAGTGAATGTGCTAGGCCCGTAGTGCTACGAAATCTTTAGATGCACACTTGTACACTACACACACAGTAGAAACACTTGCAAAATAAAACGGCGCGGCGGTTTTAGCGGAATAGCAAAGGCTGACGAAGTAGGTATGGTCCGCGAGTTAACAACAGATTTTCGTGAAAAGTTTCTCTTGGGCCATAACTGATATAGTATATTGTTGTAAAGGCTAGAAAGTAGGCAATAGATGAACGAGTGGGCGTTCGAGGTCCGAGCCGCAGGTGAGGACCTCGAAGGAGACGAGTCCATCTATTGCACTTTTGGCCGAGACATTACATAGTGCTTTTCAAGCCTCCTGCGAGGAAATCGTAAATAATTATAATTATAATTATTTACGATACGATATACGATACGCCGCGGCGGCGACGGCGGCGGCGGCGGCGGGGGCGGAGGCGGGGGCGGGGGCGTGAGCGGGGAACTGTGATTGTTCGAATCGCTGTTCAAACTGGCCTACAAAAACATTGTTGGACAGTTTCAACGCATAGCGGCCTGTTCGTGCGATGTCCAACTAGCCCCAGCTTTGAAACCTGAATTCTGACCATCTTTTGCCACATTTCCGAGCAAAGTGGTGTGAAAAGATTTTCTACCCTTTTTTTTCATTTCCTCCCCCTATTGGTTATATTATCAAATAATAGCTAACCCAATATCTTGAAGAGAAAAAACCGTTCGCTTATTCCTACGTGGAGGATAATTCGTCAGCTGGTCACCAAGTGCGATTATTGATGAGGCTTCTAACGAGAACCGGTATTTACATATTATTATTAAATTACACTCGGTATTAAAAAGAGAGATAAGCTTGGTTCCTGTAAGTTTGGTATTCAGAAATAAATATTCATTTTGCCAACGTAATAGTTTATTCAGATTTCGCTAGGTGCCATGCGAGGGAGACAAAAATTTACAGACTACTGTCACCTTAAAACCGAGAAGAAACGCCCATCCCATCACTCATGAGTCATGACGTCATAATGTCACAAAAACATACACGGCTAAGATATTACTTCGAAACGAAATTCCGAGGAAAATCACAAAGCACTAAGTAAATAAACATTACATAAACGCACAAAGCCTTTGATGTCTGCGTCCTTTGGAAGACGTCCTACGTTTAAAGTGATTTCTATTGCCCTTTATTGTAAAGGAATTATTTCGTGTTACTAAGCCTCTTTTGAGCTCAAGTGCTTCACAAGAAGTACTCACCAAATCAAAAGAAGCGGGCTTCCATAGACTGTTAAAATAGTTTTCATCATCCTCCTAGCGTTATTCCCGGTAATGGCCCTAAAGGAGCCCGGGGTCCGCATCGACAAGTAACTGTTACAATAGTGTGTGTTGTCTACTGTTATGACTAGACTGTTAAAATAGTTTTCTATGGTGTGTCAGCTGTACGAGTACGTGTCTAATCTTTACTAATATTATAAATGCGAAAGTGTGTCTGTCTGTCTGTTACCTCTACACGCCTAAACCGCAGAACCGATTTAGATGAAATTTGGTATGAATATAGTTGAGACCCTGGGAAGGATATGGGGTAATTTTTATCCCGGAAATTATTCCCTGAGGGATAAAATGGGGGATGGACGTTTGTATGGAACTACTGTATAAACGAGTTCCACACGGACGGAGTCGCGGGCAGCAGCTATTTTCGAATAAATGTCGACCTGTTTGGAACTATGTAAGTTGAAGTTTTAGTAGTCTGATCTCGAATATGAGTAATAAGAAAGTAAATAAGTCCGTCCATAAGAAAGGATAAATTCAACGTTTTTTCTAGACTGCTTGCTCCTCTAAATCTTAACCTATTTAAAGCATTTTTCATACATATATATTTATTATATTATAGGCACGCGATATTTATCAGTTTATTTGTTCCATGACTATACTTAATGTATTGCACAATAGAATAACTTATGGTACAAGAAACCGGATTTATAACCATTATCTACGTGTCCATACCTTAAAAGGAAAAAGAAAAATTCAAACATCACAAGCCTCATAGAAAAAGATAAAAACATATTAAATACAACTTAACATTATTAGGAAGAAAGAAAGAAGACATTTATTCACTACACAAAAGACACACAGGGACAAAAGGAGCAGAAACAATACAGTTGACACATAATGTGCGAGTCTTCGCGGCAGAGAATCGGTCGCTGTCATTACGCCAAGGTGTCAGACAGACACCAACAGCGCTGGTTTCAAACAGCACCGTACGTTACCCACGGAACGCAACACAACATACTGCCGATACAAATTATACACATAATAAACAAATAATGAATATAATAAAATAAATTTGTTACATATGTAACACAACCACAATGTGAAAAACGCGAAACAATTGGGATGTTTAAAATTTTTTTTAAAGAAAAATTAAAGTAAAGTGCTGGATGGGTCAGGAATCCGACATATGACTATATATTTTTTTTATAAACAGACTATATATTTGATGGATAGACAATTGACAGACGTAAAGTGTGAAGAATTGAAGTGTTGTTGTTAATGAATATTATATTTTTAAATATTGTATTATCTACATTATTCTATATTGGGAGGCGTTAGATATTTTTACCCGCTTATTTATTTATTTCAATTTATTACAAGACAACTATGAGGTCCACTGGTGTTAGTTATTCTTAGTCTTAGTCTAGGTTTAATGGTAAAAAGGGTTTTGTTTGTTATGACAGATATTTCCTGTTAATTTCCTGGTACAATCCTTTCCTATACTACCGTTACCCAATGGTCAGTATGCTTTTTTCTAGTTGTTGTTATAGTTTAATAACAATTAATTTAGATTTTGTAATGTTTAAAAAAAATAATTGTGCGTGACATGTCTACTGTCACACTTCGTGTTTATGTTTATTTCTCACTCGCTAGTGTGTTTGTTGATTATTTTATTGTTTAGTGTGTGTGTCCTGTGTATTTGTGAATAAATTTTTTTTCTTTATTTTCTTTTTTATGTGTAACTGCTTAATTTAATATTAATCTCCAAACTAACTTCAATAGCTCACCGACCCAAGGGAGTCTTGGGCTCCGACACAAGTTGTCCCCGCTTGTCCGGATCTTGCGCATCCCACCAGTTCATGTGGAGCGTAAAGTAAGCAAGTCATTAATTACTTGTTAAAATAGCTCATATTGAAATTAAAAACATCTAGTACGAAGAGAAATCGCGTATTTATATTCGAAGGCGGATGTGTATATTTGAGATTATTTGGGTTGGCCGGATTGCATCAACGTAGTCCATTCAAAAAACAACTCTACCGTCCTAGGAAGAAGATTCCAATTACAATGACGGTTTTATAAAAAGTCGGCCACATTACGTAATTTCAACCATACGAGTATACGCTAGAGAAATAATTGCAAGGGTAAACAGCTAAACACGTAAAACCGATGTTGCTTGCTAGACCAAGGTTACTGAAACCTCGTGTGGCACGTCTTCGGTATATCAGACGATTTATACCGCAAATAATCAGTGTAACCTTTAAACTTGGAACAATAAAATCTTGAAAATAAATTTTCTTCAGGGTACCTCCCTACACCTACTATTTTTATTTTTATCGTTGGATAGCATGTTCAAAAATATTATGGGTTTCTTAAAACCATTTTCAACTCGGTGTTAAGCCCTAATTTTTGTTCGAGACATCTCGCGCGCGACTCAGCGACTGCTGTCTCACTCGCACTGTGCAACATAGAAAGAGGAGGGGGTACATTTAACTCGTCTCGCGTCGCGTCACGGTGTCAGTTGTGATCGCAGGTAGGCACGTCCACTAATCAAGATTTACGCCTTCATTTAACCTGTATTGAGACATACTGGAGGTCATAGCATTGAATTAAAAAGCGGATCCACTCACCGGGATAAGGTCTCTAAAGAACAGGAGAAAATAGATTCGTTGCGGGGAAATGGATCTCGAATTAGCTTTCTTCTATAGCTTTGCGTGCGCACACGCCGTGAATGATGCTATACAGTTTTGAAGTGATTTAGTATATTGTTTGTGAGCGCATGTGGATGCAATATATAACATTTTTACCACCTCGTAGCAGATTGTTATAGATGTATTTATAATCTTGTATGTTGTTACTGGGTCGATCAACTTTTCTAGTAGTTACTCTGTGTGGGCCAAGATCGCCATTGAGTGGCAGCCTGACAGCTCGAAACGGAGACGCGGCACTCCTTTTTAAAATAACGGCAAGAGATGAAGAGATTGCTCGCAATCGGGAGGGTTGGAAAAAGAGGAGGGCTTTTGCCCAGCAGTGGGACACCACAGGCTCATAATAATAATTATTATATCCCGTCAATCGTGGGCCGGCGATCGTGGGTTCGAATCCCGGCTCGTACCAATGAGTTTTTCGGAACTTATGTATACGGAATATCATTTGATATTTACCGTTAGCTTTTCGGTGAAGGAAAAACATCGTGAGGAAATCTGCATACATCCACGAAGAAATTCAAAGGTGTATGTCATGTCCCCAACCCGCACTGGGCCAGCGTGGGGACTACTGCCCGTTCCCTCTCATCCATGAGAGGAGGCCTGTGCCCAGCAGTGGGACGTATATAGGCTGATTTATCATTATTATTATTTATATCCCGTCAAGCGGGGAGACAAGTGACAGACAACTAAGTTTCTTAGAAAAATTCACAGCAGGCGCTCTGTTCGTAGGTGATTTCCTCTCCTTAGCGGGAAAACCACGGCATCGGCTAGGCGTAGCGCTACGAATGGTTGGCACAAAGTGTTTTTTTTGGACCGGTTGGTTTGCAGCAGCCTGAAGGGCTGTGGCTGCTGGTCTTGGCTGGCCTGTGGGCAAGCACAAAGGTTCGTCGCCAACTAGCATTGAATATGCTAGGAATAACCATATTCCCTTTACTTTAGCTGAGTAAGCTGTTGACGTAGTCTTCGAACAAAAGAGCCACAACAAAATTGCGTCGCTAAAATAAAATTAATTTTGACAGCCCAAACTCCATTGCAAATCACACGACCGGACGTTTACTGACTCTTGCGATTGCGAACATCAAAGATAACCAACTCTTTCACCATTCCACCAAAAAAGCCATATCTCACTATGGCACTAATGTGCAGATACGACCTTTTGAAATACCACGGTTGTATTGGACTTGAGCCATTCCTAGTCACTAACCCCAGATACTATTTTAATTCATTAACTCTTTAATAACTCTGGGGAACATCGTTTTTACTGGCTTCTATTTCGTTTAGCAAAGTTGATTTTGGCACGCTTCTTGGTAACTCTTTGTTTCTTTATGTTCGGCATGAAAGTGATTTACTGCAATACTATAGCTTTTGCCCGAGACACCGTCCGCGTGGAACTCGTTTATATCGTAGTTCCGTACCTACAAACTTTCACGCCACATAAAAACTATCCTATGTCTTCCGCTGGGCAGGACTCAAACTATATCGTTACAAAATTTCATCTAAATCGGTTCAGCGGTTTAAGCGTGAAGAGGTAACAGACAGACAGACACACTTTCTATATTTGTATGGATAGCATGGATAATATTATGAGAAATATATATATCTTCCCAATACTTGCTGATGTGAAAAAAAGCAGGAGTCAAAACACCCGAGTAAAAATAATCTAGAAACCATTATTACCGACCCAATTTACTTATGGCACACCGCTGTACCTACTAATTAAAGATAAAGTAAATAAGATAAACAACTAAGTACATCATCTTTTTACGACACACACAAGCTATGTGCATGGATAGCCATTAAAAAAAACTTGGTGTTTTTTTGTGGCATTACATGTTTGAGAAAAGCACTGAATAAAAAAAAATAAAAAAAAAACGTAATATAAATTAGGATACAGTATCTGTGCTGATGCCTCATTTAAGTATATAATATACTTGTGCCAAGAGTACACCGCTCTTCCACATGTTGTGATTTACAGTTAGCTTAAGTGTAGGTATAACTTAAATATAGATTATATTTCGTATTATAATAAGTACATTCATGCCAGAGATGGGCAAAATTTATTCGAATGACGAATAACGATCGAGAATAACAGAATCATTCGCGAATGACGAATACATTTATCGAATGATTATTCTTATTCGAAATTAGGCAAATAAATTATTCGCGAATAAATTATTCCAGGAATGATTTATTCGCGAATAAAATACTCCACGAATAATTTATTCGCGAATAATATTGTCGAATAATTAGCTAATAAAATAACTACCGTCGTGCCTCGTTACATATATTTACAAAAAAAATTATATCCAAATCAATTTCATATCTGTCTTTATAGATACATATATTTGGTGGGTTACCTTTGTTTTACCAAAAAAAATTTAGACAAATCATCACTTCCCAAAACATATTTCGTAGAATTTCATTTGCCAAAATAATCGTTTGCCAAATTAACACTCGACAAATAATTCTTACGCAAACCTTATGTTTGGCATATTCATGTTTAGGCAATATCTCGTTTACCAACTGGTACTTTGACCAAATTTCATTCAGTCAAATATGTTAGTTGGCATAATATGTTTTAACCAAAACAAACAAAGGCAAATGATTTGTATCGTCAATATTTAATTGATCATTTCTATTCCGTCGGTTAATCAGCAGAGGAACTCTTCAATGACAAATCATTTGCATCTTTATTTCAATGGTGTATAAGATACACAATAAAATAAAAACTTTCTTTGTTAAGTGGGTAGGGAAAATTTATTTGTGTAGAGGTCGCAATTCTAACCTAACCGCCAGCGTGTCGACGTCACCCCGCTTCGCGGGGTGCCTATTTCCGCTCTAAGCGACACAAGCTAAACCTAACCTACCAAATAATGCAATTGTTACGATTTTTTGTTTTTTTTACTGCTAGGAGGCTTCGCCCCCCCCCCCCTTTTTTTGGGTGCCCTAACCTAATTTAACGCCTTTGCCTACCGACCTACGTAACCGTGCATTTTTTATTTAAGGGACCGTGCCGTTTTATTAATAGTATTTTGGTAAAATGTCATAACCCAAACAACTGTGATTTTTGTCTATTTATAGTTTGTCATAACATTAACTTGACGAAATGTTTAGTGTCTAATTTTTTTGCCTTATTAAAGCATTTGCTAAAAGACCACATGTCATAATGTATTTTTTCGTAATAATATTTTGCTGAATGAAAATTTGACGTAATGAAAATATTCGTATTAAAATTGTGCCAAAGTTTGCATTGGCAAATAAAATAGTTGCTAAAATTTGTTTGGGAAATGAAATTTGACCAAAATAAATTTGGTAAAACAACAGGATCCATGAGGAAGGAGGTATCTCAGAAAAGTTCGAAAAACTTAACTGACGTGTCGGCGGTGTGTGTTACCACTACATTCAACAAAACATATTCAGCTTAAACAAATTGATGAAATAATTTTAAAAATTATGGAAACGATGAACTGAACATTTGTGTAATGGATCATTTGTGGTATTTATTCGAATAAAATAACGAATGAATCATTTATTATTTGAAAATGCTACCGAATGATTTATTCGCGAATAAATCATTCGCGAATATTTTATTAACGAATGATTGTTTATTCGAATAATTATTTAAATAATATATTATTCGAATAATGCCCAACTCTGATTCATACTTCGGTGAAAAGGGATTGCCGGCCGGCAATTCCTATTATCGCGAATAGGAAAGGCGCTTGTGTAACTTTAACCAGTATTTTATTCGGAGAGAGATGATTACAGACAGCAGTGTTTTTTGATAGGTAACTAAGCAACAACATACGTCACACTCCCAAGAGGGAAAAACCGGGAGGCTACTTTATCAGTCCAATACAAAATCAAACAGGTGCTGAGGCAGCTTCCTGGTTCGCCTTGACCGTGCGTTATTAGTGTCGGTAGTGTCAGTATGCTCAGTCAGTTCAGTTTCACATTGTCTATGAGTCGAGTCAAGTACACATCCGTTATGAAGTTCTAAGGGGAAAATACGTTGGACTGGTCTTACTTTAGATCCAGCTGAAGTTCGTACCCGGACCACTCTAGCGACGCCATCAGCACCAGGGCACACTTCTTCGACGATCGCCAATGGCCACGTGACACGCTTGCCTTCAGTTTCTAACAAGGCAATGTCCCCAACCTGAAGTGGTTCCTGTTTAGCTTGCTCACGTTTTTGTACCAGCAAGCTAATGTATTCGTCTCTAAAACGTTTCACAGTAACGATACCTGATGTTTATTGCTTGTTTATCGACTTCATCAAAGTCACTCGTTTGGTGGGACAACAGTGGTTGGATAAACATTGAGGGAGTTAGGGGTTGCAGACCCTTTTGACCACCTACGTAAGTGAGGGGCCTGCTGTTTATGACAGCCTCGCAGTCACATAGCACCGTCTGTAGCTCTGTAAGGGATACGGAGGCTTTTCCTAACACTCGGCGCAGGATTTGTTTCATGAATCCAATCATACGCTCGTAGAACCCTCTCCACCAAGGAGCAGCCGGAGGCAAAAAGTTCCATTTTATTCTCGTAATTGAGGAAAAGCATTCTATTTCGTCCCAATCAAGGGAACTATTGTCATAATGAACGAGCTTACCAAGTTGTTTGAGAAGAGTCATGGTGCTATCCATCCTCTTCTTGGCTAGATCATCGTTTGTTTGTGGACGCGGAACATCACGCCTTGGCAAACTCACCTCGTAACGACCTTCCTCATTAACCATGATATTATCTCTAAAGGATTTAAGAATCTCCTCGTCGCGGGCAGACTTGTTTGCCTGTACTGCGGGATCCCTGATACCTATCGCCTCCAAAGTCCATAAATCTGTAATATCAATCTTTGTTAGGCAGTGAAGTGTCGTTGTCGAGTTTGTCACAGTACTGTAAACCCCTGTTATAGAACCTTGTACGGTCCATCCCAATTTAGTGTTTATTGCGGTCAAGTTATTCTCTAGCTGCATCACGTCACCAGTCAACAGTAAGCCAGAGAAGTCAGCTCCAATCAATAAACTTACCTCGTCGGGGGAGTCAGTCATCGAGTCATTTCGAGTGATATTGTTTTGACGCAGTTGCTCAATTATTACAGTTGACTTAATTTTAGGTAAAAAACCACAAATATTTGTTTGTTCTACAACAGATAAATTCGTACAAAAGTTGTTTTGGATGTTCTTGACGCAGATGTCAAACACTTGACATTCTTCTTCTTTCGTCTCGAACCCGCCGAACAAACAATGTGTCATTACCTCTTTCCTAGAAGGTTTTAGGCCAAGTTTCTGTATACTGTCTTTTTTCAAATAAGACCTTTGAGCGCCACTGTCAACCAGTGCTCTGATAAAGACCTCTTTCTTGCCGTGTACGACTTTAACTACTAGTGTTTGGAGTAAAGTAGTGGTTGACGTCTTTAGTTGACACGACAAGTTGCTCGATGTTTCCTCTTGTTTATTGCAGCTGTCAGCCGCTATGTCTGCGCACATTATAGTGAAATGCCGTTTCTTGCAGAACAGACATTTGGGAAAACTCTTGCATTTTTTTGCAATATGATTGCTTTTCAAGCAAATTGAGCACGCTTTTTTCTTAGCTTTAATGAAATCTGCGCGCTCTTGTATTGTCATTTTAGCTGCTTTATAACATTCTACAGCTGAGTGGCCGTCCTTGCCGCACCATACGCACGATGATATCGTTTGTTTGGGGAAACCTTCCTTGCTTCGTTTAGTTTCTGCCACAAAACACGCGGTGGGTGACCTTGGCTATTCACTCTTTGTTTCAACCAACTCGTACCTTGCAAGACGAATTCTTTCTTCAGATTCTACCTCTTGTCTCAGGAACTGCATCAGGCTTGTTAGGTCTCTGGCGTCTGGACGACTGCGATGCCATGCACGAAGTATGTTCTCAGGTAGTGCTGACTCGATCATGGGGAACAGCATCGATGCATACTTGTCTTTTGTCACGCCGAGAGTATCCAGTGCCTGCAGGTGTGTTTGAAGGCTGTCGTAGAGATTCGATAAGTCTGTTGGCTCTTCTTTGCGCTGCATTAAAGACAATAAGCCTCTGACATACGTCTCTATGAGAACGTCATCTCTTGCGAAGCGTGCCTTTAGGGCTTCGACCGCTTTCGCGTAGTTTTCTGCACACGGTGGGTAGCTTTCGACCAGCTGTCGCGCGCTGCTATTAAGGGTCATAGACTGAAGTAGATATTGGAATTTTTCACTGGAGTCCATGGCTGGATCCTTGTGTATCTTCTTAAATTGTCCCCAGAACAACAGCCAAGACTTGACATTACCGTCAAATTTGATCAGCTCCAACTTAGGCAAGGAAGGAAGTCGCTGCTTGCCAGATTTAGGTTTATTGCTGGATTCTGCAGAGTGTAGTGAGGATGCACTATCGATGCGCGGTAGCTTGTTTGAAAACATTGACCTGACCTTGTGCCAGCGAATTTTGTAATTCATCGCCTTTTCTTGGTCTGCTTGGTATAAAGCTTCGTCAAAATCTTCAGCCGCGCACTACAAATCCCGCACTGCTGCTTCAGCCTCGAACAGACTCGAAGCCGCCTCCGACAAAAGGTCGAACAATTGACTCACGTCTTTATCATTTGTTTCGGCGGCTCGTACTGTTTTATCTGCGAGGCTTGTAAATTCCCTACTATACTGCGTACGTTTACGCTTCCAGATTTCCATATTTTTTAATCACGGTCGCCACAATATCGCGAATAGGAAAGGCGCTTGTATAACTTTAACCAGTATTTTATTCGGAGAGAGATGATTACAGACAGCAGTGTTTTTTGATAGGTAACTAAGCAACAACATACGTCACACCTATTTTCCCGGCCTCTGCAGTAATGTAACTCTTACTAAAAATCATTTTTTCCGCACTGGCACACTTGGCACGAGTGACATTGATAATAGCAGGGAAAAAACACTGTTCTGGATCAGTGACCTTGACCCATTAGAGTCTAAAATCGGATGCATAAAAGCTGCCAAACGCCAAGGTTAGCTAGAAGCAAGCAGAGTCGATGGAAGTTAAGGCCTCCACCCACCGGACGCGTGTCGTGCGCGGCGCGTGTTTTGCGCGGCAACTTACAACTTGTAAAGCATTGAAACTACACTTCAAACACACATCGAACGCGATTCGAACGCGGGCCCGCGGCGCTAAAGTTACAACTCGGCAGCGTGGCCGCGTGTCGTGCGCGTCGCGTGAGCTGCGCGGGCACGCGCGGGCCCGCGTTGCACACGCGTTGCTAACGCGATAGAGATTTCGTTGTCGAACTCATGGTGGGCGTACTGATAGACTCTTGTTCACAATGTTCCACTTACGACCCTTGTCAAGCAATGTACTATTATATCCTGGATAAACGAAAAAAGACGTAGGTAAATTTGTCCGTAGAATTGTAATGTTGTGAGTGGGACTTAAATATGAAGCGTAGTAGGTATTTATTACTTATTCTGTGATGAAGGTGGAAATGAATATTGCGTCATGTATTGTTTACTATAGGTACTATAGGTATTAATCTTACGTGGTGGAGGGAAACTGGGTTTTCTGCCGACAAACTGCTATGCAGTTTGGCAGATATTAATTATAGTTCTAAATGTTATGTTGCTAAATAAAATAAAATTAAAAAAAAAAAAAAGATAGTGAGATACATATTAAATGTGTTGGTAGTGAGAGAGATATGATGCGCGGGCCCGCGCTGCTGCTGCGCCGCAGCCGCGCGGAACACGCGCGGCACACGTGCAGCACACGCGCGGCACACGCGCGGCACACGCGTTGGTAACGCGTCGCAGCCGCGTATCCCCGCGTTGCTATACGCCGCCCGCTTGCGGTGTGAATATATCGATTCAACCGCGCACGACGCACGCCGCGCACGTCACGCGCCGCGCACGACACGCGTCCAGTGGGTAGAGGCCTTAAGCGAGGTCCGTCTTTTTTTAATTACAGTTGCTACCATACAAACTTTTCCTCTATAAAAAACTGATTCGAATGGCATTAAAAAAACCTTAGAAATCATGCCTATTCGGCTGATAATAAAATAGCCGACAAACTTAGCCCACGACGGCAAGTTCAGAAAAAACTTGAAGTACTTGAACAATAAACTAACAACAACTAACTAAACCGAGTTCATATAGTCCGTTTAAGTACAACAGGCGTCGGCGCGTCTGGCCACAAGATTGGATATAATTAGCTTTAGGCTAAACGGTGCAAATTAGTTTTGTACGGATCTAAATCAGCGGGAGCCTACTCAGTATTCACATGGAGTCTTTACAAAACTGTTATATGCAGTCATCATCATCATCATCATCATCAGCCTATATACGTCCCACTGCTGGGCACAAGCCTCTCATGTATCAACTACATGTCATGTATGTGTGTGTATGTTATATGCAGTAGGATCTGCGAATTCATCAGCATCTTCTAATAATGGGCAATCCCTCATTTCTGAAGAGGCTTCAGTCCAGTCATGTGACGTATATTGCTGCTGTTGTGGTGGGTGATATAATACATCATCATCACCATCATCCTCATCAGCAGCATGCTTGATTCTGACCTCCATAGGCTACCATTTAACGGGGTAGGGGTCGGGTTGCATAAAGTTTAAAATCATATTTTTGATCGGCATACGTGGATTCGTCATACTCATCATTACGCATAACTGCAAATAGTCATACATTTATGCGCATAACGTTTTTTATCATAATGTTTAAGAACATATTGTGTAAAGCGCATACATTTGATGCGTATAAAATGATTTATGCATACTTTATAATGGACATAAAGTGGTTGCTGATAAAACAATTTAACCATACTGTATTAACGCATAAACTACAAAAAGCATAAGCCTATGTTTTTCTTAGTAGTAAATGAAGATCTCGAACCAGAAGCAAGTAAGTTACAAACAAAGCAAGGTACAAAGGTTATGCAAATAGACGGCTAATCATGGACACAAACACGATCGATGTCTCAATCTCTGTTTTTGCTGCAAGTATTTGATGCATCATGTTTGGTGGCACAGCTATCGGATCAGAACGTCCGAAAACGGAACCTGACGTTTACAGTATTAAATCGTGAATGTAAAATGCGCGGGTAGTAACTCAACTTTTTTAAGAAATTTCAAATCTTGGCTTTTACGTACCTACTCTTGTTATGACACAAGATTTTACGAGTTACCACAATATGAATGAATTTATCTATGTGCATATCATTAGTGCTCTAAAATGCGTTCAGAAACCGTAGGAAATTACCAGCATTACTACAACCGATTTTACTATGAGAACTTTCTTGTCTGTGGTAGTAGGTAAAATCTGTACTGTAATGAAATCTGTACAGATTTTTGATAAATTTGTATCGTTATGAGTTTAAATTTGGAACAGCTGCCAAAACTCAAGTGCGTCTCTATTCTAGTATCCATAGATATTAAAACAGTTATCGATACGAAACTTCAATTCAGTACGTTTTTTAATGCAAACCGTACGACATTTGATCTCGAGTGATATGAGTATAGGGACTTCATTCGTTTGTCTATGATTTAAAAAAAAACATTCGTCATGACGGATGATCGAATTGCCGCCATTGCTGTTGTTATTTTATTGTTGGTTTCTTGCTGTTACTTACTACTATTGCGTCCTGATATTCCAAGCCTTTGTCACGAAACCTGATCCGGCTTAAAAAGAAAAATTATGAAGCGCTCGCTGGGCACCTCTTCGGGAAATATGTATGTTTATTAATCATATGTTGGCTTGATATTGCGTTATTTGCGTTAACTGCTGGCTAATATGACAAGTAACGCGTGTTGTAATTGCAAGAGCCAATTAGTCTACAAATATAGTTCGAATTTCCATGACATTTGACACAGCCAATTTCGAGCACCAATACTAGAACAAATTAATGTGACGAGGATCATGCCAAAGCTAACGATTTAGAACCGACAAAACTAATAATTTAAATTTCAAAAAGGGGTTTGTCAATGTCTATTTGATTGATTGACATTTAGATGACTGTTATTAGAAATGCCACTCTGACATTTATTTAGGCGTTGTAAACTTGGAAAATACGTAATTTGTATTTAAATTGCTACCAGAACAGCGGGCGTAGCATTTTATCGGTTAACGTTGTTGATGAGACATCTAAAAAAGAAAGAAAGAAAACCATTTATTTATGACAAACACAGATAACACAGACATCTGTCACTCTTGCACTCATTCGAGTGCAACAGAGCCAAAAACGTCGTCATGTTCTCACAAGTATTCACTTGTGAGAACATGACGACGTTTTTGGCTTACTCAAACTCAAACTCAAACTCAAAATTATATTTATTCAAGTAGGCCCAGTAACAAGCACTTTCAAATCGTCAGGTAGAAACATAATCTTAAGGTAATTACTTCGAGTAATTTATTAAACATAAAAAGTAACATTTAAATGAAATATTTAAAATTTTATATAAAAAAATACTAGTCTAGAATGTTTCTAGAAAGACAATCTAATGTCAAAAAATAAATAAAACGAGAATAATTAATTAAAAACACAATGTCAAATTTTTCCAAACGGAATAAATAAATTATAAATCCAGTCAAAATTAGTCCCAAGAAGTTTTATCATTCATGTAGTCTTGTGCGCTATAATAAGCTTTAGAAATAAGTTTACGTTTCACATAGTTTTTGAATTTATTAATAGATAACTCAGTTACGTTTCCAGGAAGTTTGTTATAAAACCTTACACAATTACCCATGAATGATTTTTTTATTTTTTGGAGCCGAGTGGTGGGCACCGCGAGCTTATGCTTATTTCTAGTATTAATATTATGTATGTCACAGTTTCTCTTAAAATTGACAATGTTTTTATGTACATACACAATATTTTCATAGATATATTGACAATGCAATGTCATGATATTAATATTTTTAAACTTATCCCTAAGTGAGTCTCTCTGTTTCAATCTATATATCGCCCGAATAGCCCGTTTCTGCAGAACAAAAATCGAATGAATGTCCGAGGCACTGCCCCACAATAAAATACCATATGACATAATGCTATGGAAGTAGCTAAAATATACTAATCGAGCTGTTTTCACGTCTGTTAGTTGACGGATCTTACTCAATGCAAATGCTGCAGAACTCAGTCTATTCGAGAGATTAGCAATATGGGGACCCCATTGAAGCTTAGAATCTAACGTTAAACCAAGAAAAACTGTGCTATCAACTAGTTCCAATTCCTCATCTTTCACAAAGACACTCCCTTGCTCGTGTTCAACGTGATTCGTGACAAATTTAATACATTTAGTCTTCTTCTCATTTAACAATAAATTATTAATATTAAACCAATTTACTACTTTAGAAATAGCATTGTTTACGTCATTGCAAGCTTTTTGCTGTCTTATAAGTTTGAAAATAAGTGAGGTGTCATCAGCAAATAATACTATATCATGGTGGCTCTTTACGAGATATGGCAAGTCATTTATGTAGATAAGGAACAGGAAAGGTCCCAATATTGATCCCTGCGGTACACCCATCGAGACCAATGACCCCGGTGATCGCTGTCCATTCACTTCGACCCTTTGTATTCTACCATGTAAGTATGACTTTAGTAAATTCAGTGCTGATCCTCTGACTCCATAGTAGTCGAGTTTCCTGATCAATGTTTCATGACAAACGCAGTCGAAGGCCTTGGATAAATCACAGAAGATACCTAAAGCATCTTGTGATTCCTCCCAGGCATCGAAAATGTGTTTAATCAGCTCGACACCAGCGTCGGTTGTCGAGCGACCCCGGGTAAATCCAAATTGCATGTTATGCATCAAATTGTTTATATTAAAATGCTTTATTAATTGCGACAAAACTAATTTCTCAAAAATTTTGCTAAATGTTGGGAGCACAGATATTGGTCTGAAGTTAGTGGGGTCAGTAGTGCTACCCGATTTGAATAACGGAGTGATTTTACTATGTTTCATTAGATCAGGAAACTCGCCGCAATCGACACTGTTGTTAAATATAACTGCCAAATCAGGCGCTATGATTTCTATAATGCATTTGAGTGCATGAACAGAAACTCCCCAGAGGTCACTAGTTTTTTTGACATTAATCGATTTAAACGCCTTTACTATATCTGAGAAACTAACGTGTTCAAAATGGAGGTTTGTATTACATTCTGGGGCGTTTTCTTTCAACAATGTAACGGCAGAGGAAGGTGATGAATTTAAATACTTAGTTGTGGAGACTGGTATCTCAGTAAAGAAATATTCAAATTCAGTAGCTACTTCCAAACTAGAATCTACAATTCTGCCATCAATTTTTATTTTAAAATCAGTCGGTGTGTTTTTCGATCTGCCAGTCTCCATGTTTATTACTTTCCAGGTTGTTTTAATAATGTCAGAGCTATTTTTTATTTTCTGAGATAAATAATTACGCTTGGCAACATGACAATCTATTTTAAATTGCTTCGAATATTGCTTGACATGTTCTTTAAATTCATCACTCGTATTAAACCGCCGTTCCTCATATAAGGCATACAGTACTTGTCTACGTTTATGTAAGTCCGCAGTAGCCCACTCACTAAAAACTGGTGCACTAGTAACCACGGCCGATTTGCGAGTAAATACCGCATTATAAAGTGCCATAAAAGTATGGAAGAATGAATTGTACATGTTATTAGGGCTCATATTGGAAGACAGAAAGGGTAGCGCCTGAGCTAGACTATGTTTCATTCTTTCCACACGATCTGTGGTTACTGGTACAAAAGTTATTTGTTTTTTCACGATATTTTTCCTTAATGTCTCAAATACCATGAGTTGGCCTAAGTGATCTGATTCTAATTTGCTGATTATACTTTTGTTACTAGGAAAAATATTAGTGAAAATGTTATCTATACATGTTGAGCTAGTAGCAGTCACTCTAGTAGGCTCCATAAATACGTGGTTGAGATTACCAGATTTGAAAAGACTCAACAATCTGACACTTATTGTTGAATTTTCCAAAATATTTACATTGTAGTCGCCGCATATAAGTAATTTCTTTCTAGAACGCGATATTTTAAGAAGCACAGATTCCATTATGTTTTCAAAGAGTTCAAAATTACTTACTGGCGGCCTATATACACAAACAACGATAAATTGCTCAAATTCTACTGCACTCAGTTCTATGGTCCGTTCAACAGACAAGGATACAATGTCCTTGCGTTCCTTAAATTTTAATTTATTATTTAATATAATTAACGACCCACCATGTATGGAATGAAGTCTGGTGAACGAACTACCCACCTGGTGATTATTAAATTGAGGCATTAATTCATTACTGGTTAACCAATGTTCAGTTATACATAGAATATCAATATTGCAATCATTCAAAAAAAGTTCAATTTGTAAATCTTTCCCTCTAATACACTGAATGTTTTGATGTACCAGGTGGATATAATTTTTATACTTATTTAAAACTAAATTGCCAGAGACAGAGTACTCTTTTGTCTTAAGGTTTAATTTAAATTATTAGTTAAGATTGGAACCAATTCCAAGTTAACATTGGGCTGCTCAATAGGAGCTGAGTTATGTGCCAAATTCTTGGCATAAATGTCAAGTAAATAGGATAGCGACAGAGCTATTTGTCTCTTACAATAATTGGAAAGGTAAAACTTACCTTCAGTCAAAAGAAACATAGGCAAATGTTTTTTACTAACATATTTGTTCATGTCAATTATACTAAACTTACTACTATATGTACAACAGTTATATAGAGATATATTTAATTTATATCTAGTGTCATTCTCCACTTTTGACATTTGACTACTATATGGGAATGTGAACAAAATAACCTTTTTCACTATAAGAGTGTTTAACTTTTCCAAGAATTCAATTAAATCAGTTTTGTTCACATTACCCCTGTTTCCCATAAGAACTAGCAGTGTTGTTTCTGAATGAATATTCTTGTCGTTAAGAATTTGATTTAACATGTTATCTAGGCTACTATATGGCAGACAATTGCTAATTATGCTAAGTCCCTTTAGGTGATGGTTCAGAAATGTGCCCATATTACTTCCAATTTCATCACAGTACATAATTGCATTAGAGCTAGGTGTGCACTTAGGTGTAGTGTGGAGGGAGCTTTTATTATTAATTTCCGGTGGTGGTAAACTGGCACACTGTCATACTGTCAGTCTCTTACCATCAGGCAGGTCCTATGCATGTTTTCCACCGTCTTAGTATCTATTTTAAATGCGAATGTCTGTTGGTCTGTTACCTCTTTAGGCTTAAACCGCTGAACCGATTGAGATGAAATTTGGTATGAAGATAGTTGGAGTCCCGGGGAAGGATATACATATATAGACAGATTTTATCCCGGAAATCAGGGGGGTGAAAGTTAGCATGGACCTACGAATCCGCGATACACGGAGTCGCGGGCAGAAGCTAGTTAAAAATAAAACAGTAGCGATCACTGTCATGTCTGTATGTGAAGTCCCCAATCCGCACTGGGCCAGCGTGGGGACTACTGCCCGTTTCCTCTCCTACATGAGAGGAGGCCTGTGCCCAGCAGTGGGACGTATATAGGCTGATGATGTGTGTGTGATGTGATCACTGTCATGAATTTTGGGGGTGAAATTCATTCATTGTCGTATAACTGTTAACGATAGCTCTCATTTCAAACAGGTATTTTATAAAAGCGACGAGACTTATAGCCGCTTTACAAACCTTAAAGTATTCCCTAGACGAGGAAACAAGTAATTGTGTAAGGTTTCGTCGAGCTATTCATGCGATCTTCCGGAGCGGACTAAATCACTTTTATGGCATCGCCGCGCTTTGCATAATCGCAACTCTTGTATCGGGAGAGTATTTATTACTCTAGGGTTGGTATGGCATGAGCTGGATTCATGACGTTGACGTGTCGTGTCGTATTCACACTCATCTGATGCGCTTATGACGGCTTTTTTATTTTTTTGTGCGGTTCTCTGCAGCAGCCTTTCTGGCTTTCGCCGTATCATATCTCTGGCGTATCATATCTGGCATGTGGGTAGCCACTATGGGCTACCCGACTGCCGGTTTGAGTTTGCGCGACCACTCTAGACGCACGGACGTCTCGAGGCAGTGTAGGGTTTTTGTCTTGTGTGTTATTTACATTTAGATTCGTGTTAAATAGGCAATACTAGTGTGGAGTGTGTCGGCGTGGTTTGTCCCGGTAACTGTCCGTATGACGGCTCCTATTCCGTCCGATAAGTATGTATTTTACTGTTCAGGAACTTTGACGTACGGCTCGGTTACGACAGAGGCAGCGGTAGCGCCATATGTGAGAGGGAGACGTCGGAGCATGGCCTCTCACTCACACGGATTGCGCACCACTGCCGTCTTTCCCATGCGGTCCACTTGACGAGGAACCGAACTGCTGGGCTATAGCATGCGGTCACGATCCTCAGTCATGAGGGGGGTAAGAACCCTCTGACGTGGCCGAACCCTAAGTGTCAATTCGACCTAACTATCGCCTCTCACCGTCAACATAAATCCTCAAATCAATACAGGATCAAAGCACTTGTAATAGGGTATTTGACAACATTGAAAATATTTTTCTTTGAATATTAGCACTTAACTAACTACTGCAAATAACTTTCATTAGGAAAAGATACAAATGACGAAAATACTCGGAAACTATCAATCTTTCATTTAAGTTTGCTATATTAAGATTTTTACATTCATAAAAATTAACATTAATAGGGATGTTGTTTCATTGTAAGGTCATAAGCAAGTAATCCCTACTAACGGAGCGTTTTTGACCTTAAATAAAAAGAAGTTGATTTGTCTTTTGACAAATACCGTAACTATTCTTTTGGAGTAGCTAGCGTCTATAGGCTACGGTGTAGGTTATACTTAACATCAGGCAGCAATGCATACTTATTAGCCACCGCTCAAGTATAAAAAAAAATAAAGCTTGCTTTAATAAACAGAGTGCACTCAAGGTGAACCGTGAAATATATTTTTGTGTAACAATTTATTTCTCGCCCATTAGGTCGAGGTAGGCAAAGAAATATTACATTTATAAATCATTACAAGCCGCTTACGCGGAGGTTTTTATAACGAAGGTAGCTTGTACCTTCTGGGGCAAAAACCACGGGGTTAAGGGTATTTGTATTGAAATCGAGGTACCACCAGTACCACACGAAATTTTAATTTATGGGTTTTACGTTGCACTTTACTTGGGTTTTTTTATTTTAGGTTTTAAAACTCAAAAATGTATTTAGCACAATTCGGCTGTGGAATGGACTTCCCTGCGATAGTTTTCCTGAAGTAGGTACTACATTATGGGGTTCTCCAAGGAGTACAAAGGTTTCTAAAGGTTCGGCAACGCACAAGCGAGTCTTCTGTAGTTGCAACGCTTCCACAGGTTAAGGTAACCGCTTACCGGCAGCGCCATATGCTTGTTTGCCACCGAAGTGGTACTTAAAAATCAAATGAAGTAGATATGTACAATGTAGCACGTTATCCCCTTAATCACCTGACCCCGGTCATCCAAGGGAACCTATAGCGGCAATTATTTTATATTCAACTAGGAAAAAATGATAATGTTCGGTTATGGGGCTTCGCCGGACACTACCGCGTCACGCTCGCGCGCTGCAGGGTCGCAGTTCACCTAACAAACTAACCGGTTTTACACCTACGGGATTCTAGTGGACAACAGCGAATATTAGACGTAGTTTAACCCACGTCCCGATGACAAACTAGCAACTAACATAACAACTAATAACATCAAACTGTGCCAAATAAACATAATATCCGGCTATAACATACATTATATGTTTGACGCAAGGAGCGGGGGTTTCCACTGAATCGTAAACATAAATAGTCTGCGGCAACGTCGACAATCTTACTACATAGATTTGTCATTTTCCCCCTTGACAAAGATTGACGATTTGTACAAAATGAGCTTCAGAGAAAAGCAAGCCCCTTTATGCTTACAATGTTGTTGATAAACTTGTCAGAGGGTACCAGGTAGAATACATATGGGTAGCTATGGGTCATACAGAGATTTATGTCCGAGTATTTTCTGTGGAAATTCCTAACGTTTTTTTTGTTTACAGGAAATGTTTAATAAGCAGAAACGTCCGCTAACGAAATTCCAAATTTCAATCAATCAATCAATCTTTAGTTTCAGACCTTAAGATCCAAAATTCGTTAGTTATAGACATTCATACTTACAGACTAGGGTTAGGGTGATTAAATTAAAACTAAAACACGTAGAAAATAAATATACAAAAAATACATAAAGATTATATGCACCATCCAGTGGACTCCCGCAACCTTTACCAGGTCATCAGTCCACCTTGTGGGCCTACCTACGCCGCGCCTTCCGGTACGCGGTCGCCACTCGAGAACACTTTCCGCCCCAACGGCCATCGGTTCTACGTGCTACAAAACTTCAGCTTGGGTGGCGCAGAACCGGTCACTTTGGCACTCTTTGGGGGAGGCCTATGTCCAGCAGTGGACGTCTTTCGGCTGATATGATGATATGCACCATCCCTCAACCCTGGTTACTTTTACATGGAGTTCGTTCCAGTGCCTCGGTAATGACGCATCCAGTTTATCAACGAACGTTTTCAGGATGCTTCTATCGCTGCCACTCAGTCTCCGCATTAGTGATCTATTGTGATCTATGTGAACTTCGATCAAAGTGGAAAATTGAAAAACTCGCCACCAGTGAGATTTGAACCCGCGACCTCTGGAATCCGTCCATCGCTCTTGCCAACTGAGCTACTATGGGTCCGCTAGTGTCTGTCATGTTACCTCTTCACGCTTAAACCGCTGAACCGATTTACATTCAATATGGTATAAAGATAGTTTTAGTCCCGGTAAGGGACACAGGATAGTTTTTATCCCGGAAATCAGCCCCTAAGCTGTAGTAATGAAGGGGTGAAATATTGTATGGAGCTACGATATAAACGATTTCCACGCGGACAGAGTCGCGGGCAGAAGCTACTGTACTTTATAGTTAAAAATAAGTACCTACGTTACGAGATGAATATTAATTTGTTATTCCGCTTAAAACACGCTGGTCTATCAGCGAAAATGAGATGCAACTATTAAAGCAAAGGAAATATTGTCCTCGTAACATAGCATGAATTTCCGCAAAGTACTCGTAAAGACTGATTCAATAAATTATTTAAAAATAAGTGCAGTTGGAAAAATTGCATTCATATCGAGCAAAAACTGAAATTACGTTCAGAACTCGAGACAAACACACTGTTATGATAGGTAATTTGTTTTAACTTTAACCCGCTTGGAACTAACGTAACTTTGATTCAGAAACATTTCAAAAGTTATTCACTCGTGAAAAATACAATGGACGATTTAAACTCTAGAGAATCCGCGGACATCACAACAATAGCCTATACACTTGTGCAGATTCTTGTAGTCTCAAGCGTCCATAGTCTACGGTATCCGCTTACCATCAGGCTGGCCGTTGCCACCGTCATAATAAAAAAACTACTTTTTAAACGACTTCATAAAAAGGAGGAGGTTCTCAATTCGACTGTATGCTTGTTACGCGTTTATGAGTGTTCCGAAGTCAAAATTAACGGAATTATGCGATCCCTCTTTGTATGTCCGTCTGTCACACGTTTTTATTCATAACTCTTAATATGTTGTTGCATGCAACCCGTTCACTGAAACTCGTCCTTTGTCTTCATTCCCGTTTATTTCCAACGCAACATGTCACACGGCACGGCGAACTGGGTCAAATTGACGTTTGACAGTCTCCGGACTTGTGATATGACGTTAAAACTATAATATAAAAATTTATTAGTGGGGTCTGGCTTTGACCGTAAAGCCAGACATAAATTAGAGGCGAACTCATTGCATTTATTTTACGACTGTTCTATTCAGTCGTACGAGCATCTCTAATAGAAAAGTTTGGACCAATGAAGTAGGTAAGTACGTCAATTAAACCATACCTACTTTAGAATTTTATATGAACTTTATTATTATATTTGATGATTAAGGTAAGATGTACTATCTTCATTCTAAAGAAATAAGGGTTGGAAAAATATTGGCGGATTGCTCGCACGTGTTCCATATAAAATTAGGCAGTGATTTATGATTCAATAAGTCTAAAAGTTAAGTAAAAGTGAACAAATATTACCAAGAATCACAGTCTCTGAATACCTACAACTGAAAACCTGGTAAATTGATAAAAAGGCGAACGTCGAAACATAATGTTTAAGATACTGCGAACTCTCATTGAAGCAAGTATTTTTTAATTTCCACTTTTTCGCCAGACATCAAGGTCGGCAGCCCCGGACGTCTTTTTTAATTAATGGTCGCTTTCGCGATACACACTTATATTTTGGTCTGACGTAAGACACTGCGTGGGTGGGACACGGGTTAGGGAAATGTCCGGCGCTTTATTTTCATTAGAGATAATCACAATACAATATACAAATATTTTTGTTAGTGGGAAGGCATGGGCAGGAAGTGCTATGAACTTTGAACAAGACTACGGTATGTGATAGATTGTGATCGAAATTATGTCAAAAAAATTGACAATTTAGTTTTAGGCTAGTTAAGCCAAGTGCACGTAGAATCGGATCCATTACATACATGGATTCACGCCTTTATTCTCAAAAGGGTTAGGCAGAGCACATGAAACTTATGTTCGAGTGCCACATTTAGCATACATTATATGGGTATAACAGATCGACAAAATGTGATGTCGCGGTGATGGGATCCTAGCCCATCGCTCACAACACATTTCAACCCTGCCTTCTATATTTATAAAAAGTCTTAATTGACAACCAAAGATGTGAACAATAAATCATCAAATGCAATCCTATGACTAACGAAGCAAAAAAAGTTATACGTCATAACAACACAATCGGTTAGCCACAAATAACTCTACTATACTTGATAGAGGAACTGTCAAAATTAATACGATGCATCTGGTTTTAAGCGAATCTGTTAAGAAAACAAAAACACACACAAAGTTTCTTTACACTAAAAATAAAACTACTTATTAAATGACAAAAAAAATCATCTCCAACATTTATTATTCCAGTTTTCGGTAACAACACAGCAATTCCAACAAACGTTACGACTCCCAAGTTATAGGTAACTCTACAAGTCCGCGTCAACAATCCAGGCAGTAAAAAGTTTGCGACAAACAAGGCCCAGTCTCCCTCTTGTATCCTTGAGCTGGTGTTCATAACAGACAAGTCACTTTAACCAGTGGTAGATGACCGCACGGCTGCTTTAAGAGGGAAGTATAGCTTGTGCTTGTGACTGACAATAGGTACTCTTCATATGAAATTCCCATTTCAGGAGAAAACGATTTCCACTAACTAAATCTTAACAAATCACTTTGATTTTGGTATCGATCGCTTCAGCATATTAATATAAAGGTATGTAGGTTTCGCTTTACTAATAATGTAGTTGCCTATAAATTTTAATTATTTGCAGAATTTAAAAAAGACGTGAGTATGAGACACTTGCAAGCACAAACGGTTTGTGCATTTTTTTATACCGTTTTGCTGTCTTAACGCACATGCTTATTTGTGCAAATCTAGTTTCTGCCAATGAGCGTTTTGTGCAAACCGTTTGTGCGGTATACTGTTTCGCCGTCTTACTTAACGCACATGCAGAGCTACGGTAGCCTAGTGGTTTTGCGGCATGCGGCTGTCAAGCAGCGGTCGTTAGTTCGAATCCCAGCTTGTACCAATGAGTTTTTCGGAACTTATGTACGGAATATTTACCGTTAGCTGTTGGTGAGTTTTCCCTCTGGGTTGGAAGGTGAGATGGCAGTTCGTAAAACTAGTGCCTATGCCAAATCTAGGGATTAGGTGACAAAGCGGACCCCGGGCTCCTTTCGGGGCCTTTCCGGGAATAACGCCAGGTAGGAGGATGACCGTTTCGCCGTCTTAACGCACATGATTGCTTGTGCAAATTGGAATTTGCGCAAGTATGACTGAGCGTGTAGCCGGACACTGCAAAACTATTTGAGTTTGACTGACCTAACTTACAGTGTCACTCTCAAGGTCAATATATAATATACTAGTAGGCGAGTGGTGACAAGCAACATTGTGAATCACACATCCTGCCTCCCCGTCACAGCCTGCAGGCGTCGGACGAGACAAATGATTGTTCTCAGCAAAGGACGCGTAACATACGTCCTACACCTAAACCTAAGTACACTTGAAATTATTTGAGCAACACAATCCGTTCAAATAGCGACTTTATTGCTGGCGTTGAAGGTTCAAGTTGGGTTGGCACTAGTGGAATAATATAAAGTAGTCTCGGTCAACCCGGAGGTCGTCCAACGCTCAATGTTTTCGGTGTCAGATTGAAGGGTTGGACAACGCAATCATTTACGCAAAAGTTACTAAAATACGTACGAAGTTTTAGCACCTACATATTTCCACACTTTGAAATGGATTACTTTGAGTACAATATAAAATATAAGCCAACATAGTTTTTCGTCGTGTTTTAGAATTTCTAGTATTTAACGTCTATAAAATCATGTAACAAATCGGTATAAATGTATCGATTAGATACTGTTAGAAAATGTATAAAACATATTTTTCAAGCTTTGTAAATCGCATGTTTTAATTTTCTGATATTTCTTTGTAATTTACAATTGTTTCCCTGTAGCGTATAGCGTAGTGACATGTTATGAATTTCAGCGTAACGAATCTACCCAACTGTCATTAAATTTAAAATTCCCTATATGTATATGTGGATACTCCTAAACTTCCTTAACTTATAACCTTTACAATTCAAAAGCCGCGTTCACAACAAAACGCTACAAACCAAAGACAGAGACACCCAGACAAGAGTTTATTGTCAATTGTAACGTCTGGTCGTTCAAAAACAGGCTTTTACAAGTACAATGATAGAATACACGCACAGCTACATCTTCAACAAAACAGGAATTGTCACCCGTCTCAAAATGGATGCGTTGAGAATAATGACGAAAACAACTGTCGTGAACGCGGAGCTGGCGCGCTATTCGAATTGTTAAGATGACAGCTCAAGATATCGCGATATGACTTTGTTACACGTGGCGATGTCACCGCCATACTGAATAGAACGTTGAAGTGAACTATCAAATACGTTATTAGCGATGACTGTTTTTTAACAGGTATGCTACTATCCTATATATGGCCTCGTTATTGATTTGAGGACTCCTCGTGTCGACAGCCAGAGACACACCGCTTCCATGGGAGCTCTGGCGCTACCAAGAGCTACAAAATCATACAAAATAGATACAGGCAACATACACCTCACTATATCAGCAAGCCAAGAAGTGAAGCGATGAAAACGGTGCAACGGACGTCTATGAATAAGGAAAAAATACTCCAATATTGCCAGACGCCGAAGCCGTACGTAAATAGGCTAAACTTATTGTAAATAGAACCTTCATCGACGCAGTCGCACCGTCTACATAGGCTGTCTGTTTCAATCAAGCCATTCAATTCACAACCTTTTTCGAGTCACTGAAGGCGAAGACTCCAGCTTAACTTGAGCCCAATACTATCATCATCAACATCATCATTCTCACCATGATCATGATGATCATCTTCATCACTGCTCTTCTCATGGACGAGAGGGAATGGGCGGTAGTCTCTAAGCTGGCCCAGTGCGCGATGATTTTCTATGAAAAGCTTATGGTAAATATCAAAGTTATGATATAAACGAGTTCCACGCGGCGCACAAGCTATTTTACTTAAAATTAAAAAACAACACCCACTACAAAAAAAAACATAGCTATAAGAACCGTCTCAACAGACTAGACGAGAAAACCGCTCTTAAATTATTGTATCCGTTAGGAAACTACGATGCCAGCTGCCATAGACAGACATACACATATGCAAGTTAAACTTAAAACACGCCTCTTTATTGTCGGGGTTTAAAAAGTCATTAATACGAACCGGGCTTCGAACCCATGACCGCCGTGTAACAGCCGCATGGCTACCATAGCTTAAGCTTCTATAGGTTAGTCATCATCGTCATATCAGCAGAAAGACGTCCACAGCTGGACATAGGCCTCCCCCAAAGAGTGCCACTACGACCGATCCTGCGCCACCCGCATCCAGCGGACTCCCGCGACCTTTGCCAGGCACTAAAAATCAACGCAGGTAAAAAGACCTCCGGCGGCCATACATTTATTTGATCTGTTTATATTTGTAGACTGGGTCGGCTGGCTCAACTCTGGCTGGAAAGAGCTAGAGGAAATCGTGCGAGATCGTATATAATGGAGAACTCTTTTGCGAGCCCTATGCCCCTAATGAGCGAGAACAGGAATACATCATCATCATGACATTTGTTGACTTATACACTGGTTTGTCTGAGGCGTGTCGGTTTGCGTCGTGAACCAACCAAGGTCTTCCACAAGTCCAGGCTTTGAAATGCAAACTACGCAGACCGCAGTCTGGCGGGACGAAACGCAAACACATGGAACGTCTAACGAACCTTCTTGTTTTATTAGATCATTCAACTGGACGTGCAGGATTTCAAGTTTATGTTTGGCTCTATGGCTGGTTGAATGCCATTTGGCAATAATAAAAATAAGCGTAAGGATTACTGACGAAGAGGAGTAATGATAGGAGATCTGCTAAGACACGACCTTTTCTAAGACTATTATAGAAGAGAAAATTGAAGGCGAAAAGGCAGGGGAAGGCCAAGAAGAAACTATTTCGAACGAATAAAGGTGAAAGTTAAGGTCGAATCATATCAGGAAGTGAAGAAAATGGCAAAGGACAGAAACGGCTGGCGATTGCTCCACCGACAAGAGTGCTACTCTTAAGTTAAAGAGAAAGAGGATTACTTAGGGCGGGATGCGTCCGCCACATTTGATAGGTCGGTAAACGTACCCGGGCGCTCTCATACCGTACAAAACTGACAAACTCTCAATACATTCACATTTTAAAGGACGTAACTGTGAAATAACCGGACTTCAATTAACTTAACGCAAGTCCACATTGCGGATTGGGGACTTCACATACACCTTTGAATTTCTTCGCAGATGTATGCAGGTTTCCTCACGATGTTTTTCCTTCACCGAAAAGCTAACGGTAAATATGAAATCATATTCCGTACATAAGTTCCGAAAAACTCATCCAGCGTGGGGACTACTGCCCGTTCCCTCTCATACATGAGAGGAGGCCTGTGCCCAGCAGTGGGACGTATATAGGCTGACGATGTGAAGTCCACATTTTGTATTTAAAAGTCTGACGAACTAAGGAAGGGATGATGAATCTGATCAGTCAAGGATGTTACTAGTTATTAAAGTAGTCGAAGTCATATAATAGTCACATTAAGTGGCAACAGTGATACAGAATACGAGTATATAAAGTCGTTTCATTCAATAGTTAACAAAGTAGACAGCTTTCATCTTACGCTATTATATCAAGTATAGAAGATCTTATAAGGTGCTTTTATAAGAGTCGAATCTATTGGTAACTATACAAAATGAACCAATCGTAAGATATCAATCTCATGGCATCGTGCACTCCTTACATTTTTAGGTTAGGTATGTCAAGCTCAATCCGTTTCCGCACTAGCTAGAAGTTTTACTTTCTTTGAGCTTGATAAATATCTCAAACGAGTCATTTTCATTTTAATTTTACAGTTAAAATCCAACTTTACCAATACATACATACACTTAAAAACAAAATGAGAAGCTAAGCGTCGCACACAGTTTGAAACAATCGACACGGAAAGAAGAAGAAGTTGCAGTTACTTCCTAATTTCCCGGCACATCTATGACACTATGCCGTAGGAATATAAACTCTATCACTTAAAGCCTACATATACCGCCTAGACAGACCTTGCTACACGAATCTGAGCTCTATAACAAGGTTCAAACGTTAAACACGCACCTTGCGCAGTGCCAGCGCTTTCATACTTCGACTTCAGCTTCGCAGCAGTCGCGCGCGCATCCGACCTGACCGAGTCCGTCGCGCGCGGCGTCGTTGCTGTCGTCGTCGTCCTGAACGACAGCGTCGTCGAGATTGACGACGAGAACGACGAACCGAGCCCAAGGCCGAGTGTGGTACGGTAGCGGCGGCGGTACATGTTTACGCGACGGGAGAGCGAAGCAAACTGAAACTGAATGTGTAGGCGCAACCCGGAACACCGCTTTGATTAGCAAGAACGTCGTATGTTTAGTATGTGCCGGGGCGTTTAAGATGTTATGTAGTTGAGCTGAATGTGGATTTATTATAGTACACTGGAGCTAAGCGGGTGGCGCAGTGGATAGGTCTGATAACGTTTTCAGTTTGTATCTATCAACTGGGATAAACGTCTATTGAAATTAACAGTCTCAATGACGGCAACTAGTAGGTCAGTCATATTTGACCAGAAAATCGCTAAAATCGCAAGCTAACGGCTAGTTTTTGTTCTATGATGTTAGGACCACTTCGCTTCGAGGGACCTGTGCTGACTTCGCAAAAACCACAAAATCATTGCACTATTTTTGGTTGATTTTATTTAAAAAAAAAGCATAGTTTAGGATTGACCATACCAAGAAAAGCACAGGTTTCGAATCTACAGACTTGTATATACGGTATATACTAGTAGTGGTCTTAACAACATATAAAAAAAACAAAACTAACCGTTAGCTTGCGATTTAAATGTTCGATATGACTACTTATAGGTCCGGCAGGTGTATATGCTGCCAGGCATTTTTCGCTGTAAAGTGAAAAACACATATTTAACACTTGCCTACCTAAATAATATACCTATTAGCAGCAAAAAGAGCAATGGCAATACAGATTGAGTCAAGATCTACTTCAGTGTGTTAGTTGCGTAAATATTGTTGAATTGAAGCTGCCATAGAAAATCCGCGACTACACTACCATCATACCATTCTAGTTGAGGTAGGACCTTACAGAAGAACGAAGACCTCTCGGGCGACTCAGAGTCTGAAAAGTCACGGGGCAAACTTCCTGTACGCTTACCATGAGTTTGACAATGACGGCTTACGCTAACGAGTATCGAGTTTTCTATCTGTGCATCTCTATTGAACTTTGACAGTACGAGCGGGATGCACAGATAGAAAACTCGATACTCGTTAGCGTAAGCCGTCATTGTCAAACTCATGGTAAGCGTACTGCTGCCTTCCTGGAAACGTAACTGAGTTATCTATGAATAAATTCAAAACTATGTGAAGCGTAAATTTATTTCGAAAGCTTATTATAAATTATAACACACAAGAGTACATGAATGATAAAACTCCTTGGGACAAATGTTGACTGGATTTATAATTTATTTATTGTTTTGGAAATTTTTGACACTGTGTTTCTAATTAATTATTATCGTTTTATTTATTTTTTGACATTAGATTGTTTTTCTAGAAACATTCTAGACTAGCATTTCTACTTTTTATGTTTAATAAATTACTCTAAGTAATTAGCTTAAGATTATGTTTCTACCTGACGATTTGAAAGTGCTTGTTGCTGGGCCTACTTGAATAAATATAATTTTGAGTTTTAGTTTGAGTTTGCGTCTGCCCATCCATAGGGAAGAGGTACAAGAGTTGTAGGGCGTGTCGGATGTTCGGGCACGCCCCTGACGATGTTATTCTATGGTACGGGTCCAACTCCTACCCTCTTGTGATGGATCTAACTACTGCTGGCGGAGTCACGGAAGCTTGCGTCAGCGTTCCCGTGGCTCCATCATAAAGCACCGCGTAGAGAACCGTGGGGTTTTAGACAGTAGTCCGGGCGGTTCCCGGGAGTCCGTCATAACTGTCCTGGTTCCCCAGCCAGGCGAGAGGCGTAGATCCATTTCCCCACAAAAAAGAGCCTTAGAGAAGATCGCACTACACAAGGCATTACTTTTTATGAAGCGTTGTGTTTCTGGTGGTTGACTGATGTCGCCGGAACTGTAGAGGATGTCCGACTTTTGTATTAAACTAGTTTCTGCCCGCGACTCCGCGCTTGTGGAACTTGTTTATATCGTAGCTCCATACAAACTCTCACCCCCTTACCGCTCGGCCACGACTTTGGTCTTAAGCGACCTGCGACCAGCGTTTTATCTGTTCATTGCGCGTGATCCCAACTAACCACAGTGCGTTGCGCAGCTCGACCGCGCAATGAACAGATAAAACGCTGGTCGCAGGTCGCTTAAGACCAAAGTCGTGGCCGAGCGGTTAGGGACTGATTTCTGGGATAAAAACTATTCTATGTATGGCCTTCCCCGGGACTCAAACTACCTCTGTACCAAATTTCACCCGTACAAACTTTGCACCCATATTTGACCCGCTTAGGGGTTGGTTTTTCCTAAACCCTAAAATTACTTTTGTTGTATTGTAATAAGGCATGCACAAAGTTTAAAGTCTCCCCTTTTTTACCTTGAGAGAGGAAATTTTCAAAAATCCCTTCTTAGTGGGTTCTTACGTCAGCTTTCTAGGTTCAACGGTTTGGGCTGGGCGTTGATTTAAGTTAGTGAGTGAGTGAGTGATTCAGTGAGGACTTACGTATATATATATATACATAGATATAAAACAGGTACTGTGACGTAACTGAGCTACGGATCGTAAAGATACTCGCATACTTTGTCTTCTATATTGTCATACAAATTTTACATATACAATACAACACTCGCTTGTTCCACTGAATACGTTTACGACCCCGCTCTATTGCATTTTAAAGCAAGTTGGCGTGTGACATGCACTTTACGTAATACCATATGATGTTCAAGTTTCTGAATTTGCTGCCATGTTAGGTATTGTTTCCGAAAACATATGGAAGTTACAAATCTTTTCACACAGTCTCTTTTTCTCGCCTATAATATCTGGGGGCACGAAAGACCCCGCCAAGTCTAGCAATAAAAGGCACAGCCGTACCTTCCTTTTCTCGAAGCCATTCGGGCCATTTTCGACCCCTATATATATTTTAACAGTATGTTATATATAGTATAGTCTGTTATATAATGCTTACGTCGAAGCTTGTGATTTTCTGGCAAAGCGGACCTCATGTACAGTCAGCAGCAGAAGTGGCTACGCAAAATAACACGCTCAAAATGATCTAGACAGTCCCATCCTCTTAACATTAGAGTCGTGTGTAGGTCATTTTGAACACTTGACCCGCGTAGCTACTTTTGTTGCTGACTGTAAGGCACAACCGGGAAAACGCTAGGTGGCTTGATGATGTCTGTCATCGTTGTAATGTAGGTGTGAAACACGGCAAAAATTGGATTCCTATTATCATCATGAAGGCTTGTCATAACAAAATTTATAAATACGTCAATCTGGAAGTGCCAAAAGAAAGTTGTTAGATTTCACAAACTTTAAACACAATCTATATGTATGTATGAATGTTAATCCTTTATCGAACTCTTAATAAAGGTAAAAAATACAGACAGAACAGATTATAGGTACAAAGGCGAACTTACCCCTTCCACTTAAGCTTTGAGCAATTGCTTCGAGACCAAGAATAACGACTAATACGCTAATACAACTAAAATAGTACATTTTACAACTAGTGTGAAAAGAATGTCTTTTTACCACTAGTACCGAGGTATCTTGCCACGAGCTGAAAGCGAGTGGCAAGACTCTGTACGAGTGGTAAAAGACATTTCACACGTGTTGTAAACGACGTTTTTTAATACAATTGCGAAAAAAACTTTACGAAATTTACAACTTCACTTCCATATCAGTGCGAGTGAAGCGCGCAGCTTCAATATTTCACAGAGCAGTATACAGTAGTATTCTTGGGGCGCGTGGCCATCTAGATTTTTTTCAACCAATCACAGAGCAGAATTCTAGTGGCGCGCGGCCAACTAGATTTGCTTAAACCAATCAAATCACACACAAGCTCAATAAAAAGTAAAAAGCACTAGTTCGAGAAATTGAGCTTCTCGTACGCTACGCAGCCACAAAAAGTACCACTTTTTGAGCAACTGTATTAAAAACTATATTTAACGAATGTTACTAGGTTACTATTCTGTGTAGGTAGTGACCTACAGAAGGGACACTCCTTTGATCTTTACAAAAGGCGCTTTTTTTCTCAGCCAACACATTAAGATTTATGGTTCTCTGACGTCGTCGACGTTCATCGCTACAAGACATGCCGGTTCCCCAACGTTGGGGCACCGGCATGTACTTGTAGCGATGAACGTAAATCGCGGAGTGGCCCGCGCCTGCTACCTACTTATATTTAAAATAAATAAATCTATTATTGGATTATTACATTGTTTTTACAGGTGGCTCTCAGGTTAAATAAAAGTTGTTTTCGCGGCTGCAAGTAGGTCAGGTGTCCCGTAAATATCGGCGCGGGAGCGACGCGCGATGACAAAATTGCGTCAATTACCGCTCCGTTGTACTCGACGGAACTGGCGTGTTTCTCACTCGATTTTTTGGGAGACAAATGAGCACACGTGCCAGATTTCAAGGTCGAAAAAATAAACAATTCAAAATTTTACTCATTTTTTTTATCTAAAAAGCTTCGCTTAACGCACGACAAACCCACGCGATAAAAACATTTGCGGACCCATGGACGAAGAATACTTACAATCCCATTCTTTTAGAGTGGCGCCGAGCCTCTCCCGCACCGCACTAATCTACTAAATATAATTTATTTTTTTACTAACAATATACTTACACGGCATTACAGACAAGCCAATACACCGAAAAATTAAACATTGCAAAATAACAGTATACAAAAACACATTCATTATGGAGATCAAACAAAAGTAGGTACTGGACAGCCTATCATCCATCGACTCACAAAACAAAAGAAAATCAAGGTACATATCAAACAACAACGCATGAGATGCTAGAGGAGCCACTACATAACTAAATTCACGTGTTAATAAGTCATCAAGCCAGTCAGTCATTTTGCATCTTAGGCTTTATAGCTTGAGCATAAGATTCAAAATATAGCATATTAATTAGGCAGTAGGTATGCGTAAACCGCTTAGCGACGGTCTGACGATAAATCGATTCGTCAAAGTTGTCAAAATATTTGAAGACGCGACAGATGGGGCTTTAGCGAATGCCGTCGATGTCTTTAACAAAGTATGACAATAGGCTGCCATTGAAGACGGTAACCTATCGAAGTTTCGAAAATCCTTTGTCCGATTTTCACTCGTCCGAAAACGGTAAACCGAATTCTCATAATCCATATACTTCGTTCACCATACTTATGAAATGTCGCTGGTTTGTTTTCCCACATTATCGTTTTCCCAAAACTCAATAACCAGAAGAACGATTGCCAACTTTATTATTTTACAACCGAATTGTTAACCACCTTTTTATATTTCCGATGCTACCTAAAATTGAAATATCATTTTCCCTAATTTCATTTTACTGCAACGATTAAAAAACATTCAGATATGCTAAAAACCCTACAGATGCGCCCTTTAATATTGCGATGCGAAAATAAACTTTCGCTAATAAGTTGGGTTAGGTTAGATTTAAAACTGTGACCTTACAAAATAAACAATTGATAGAAAAGGGGATTAGATTAGGTCAAAACATTTAAGCAACTTGAGTGCTGCACAAGTTCTTAAAAAGCCCATAAAGGGCTCGGGGCTAGCCCCCACACTAAAAAAAACAACAAATGATCGTCAATGGTATTATTTGTAGGTTAGGTTAGGGTTCACTTGTGTCCCTTAGAGCGAAAGTAGGCTCCCCGCGAAGCGGGGTGACGTCGACACGCTGGCGGTTAGGTTAGGTTACATGCTACAATTTTGATTTTTTGATATAGCGGGATATTAACATTTCGGACTCAATACTTTTCGGTACGCTACGGTAGCCTAGTGGTTCAGGCATGCGGCTGTCAAGCGGCGGTCGTGGGTTCGAATCCCGGCTCGTACCAATGAGTTTCTCGGAACTTATGTACGGAATATTTACCGTTAGCTTTTCGGTGAAGGAAAAAATCGTGAGGAAACCGGTCTAATCCCAATAAGGTCTAAGTTCTCCCTCTGGGTTGGAAGGTCAGGTGGCAGTCGCTTTCGTAAAACTAGTGCCTATGCCAAATCTTGGGATTAGGTGTCAAAGCGGACCCTGGGCTCCTTTAGGGGCACAACCGGGAATAACGCTAGGAGAATGATGGACTCAATACTTTTCGGTACTAAAAACTTGTTGGCAAATGATACTTCGGAATTTTTACAAGTGTTGATTCGAATCATAAGTGAAATAAAATTGCAGCGAACTGAGAAGGGGGGAAAGTAATGAACAGGGAAACGTACTTTCGGGCAAACAAAATTTAGGCTAATTAATAAAATGGGATACGTTTTCGGGGTATTAATAATCGACATTACAATTTTCGACTTTATGATAGGTAACCATTGAAGACCGCTTTAGACCGCCTAGTTGGTAGTGACCCCGCCTACGAAGCAAGAGGTCCTGGGTTCGAATCCCGGTAAGGACATTTATTTTGTGACGAGCACGAATATTTGATCGTGAGTCATGGATATTTTCTATGTATTTGAGTATTTATTTATCTACTCGTATAAAATTATGTTTATCTCCGTCTAGTAGGTACCCATGGTACAAGATTTGCTTAGTTTGGGACAAGGTTGATTTGTGTGAGATAGTCCGCAGATAAGTTCCGTTAATTCAAATAAGTTTATACACAAATAAAATTATTTTTTTATTATTATATTTATACAAGTCACTTCAATACGACTTAAGAGACGTGACGACTCGGCCACGACTAAGTAGCGAGAGATCCGAGTGCGACGTCTCGCTCTCTCGTAAAGTCGATGCCGAGCCCTCTAGTAGGGCACAGCACAATGTCATCTCATATTTAGGAGCAGCCCATCTGAGGAAGCTCGTCCATGTGATGATCCACCTAGGGGTCTCTGGGTAAGTAAATAATACTACTCTTTAGGCTGTTAGTCGTGACCTCACTCCACGGCAGTTCGATGACAGGTGGCAAGCGCTCCCAGCTCGGCCGGTCACGACTTACCCTCGCATGTATTTGTGTTTGCTGTTTGTATTTATTGTGTTCATTTGTTTGTGTTTATACACTACCGCGAAGACCGCAGCCATAATAACAACTACCACTTTACTTGCTCTGTAGGAATGCGCTGTGTTCCCGTTGGTGATTAAGGTTGCCAGCACTCCCGAAAATGCGCGGTGTTAAGAGATACATAACTCTTGCCGACAACACAGCGAATCGTCAAATCAATAAGAAGGTAGTCGGCCGCGCTTATATGGGGTACCGAGCGCCCAAAGGCTACAAAAATACAAATATCTTTATTTCGTCTAGGTACACTTACTATCAGGCGGACTGCATGCTTGTTTGTTACCGTCGTAGTACTCAAATATTTACACACATACAAAATGTTTTGTAGCTCCTCAATTATTTACAACATATCGTCGCAAATATCGTCTGTATGGACAATATTAGCTACGTATACCAAGGCACTACAAGACGTACAAACTAGAAAAAACATGTGCTCAAACAAGAGAAGGTTATCTCGAGTTATCAAACAGCTTAATTAAGATGGATATAAAAAAAAAGTAAAGTAGGTACCAACGTGGCTCGTGACCTTATAGCGCTACTTAAATGATAGACGACCTCTGTAGCGTAGTTGGTTACTGCCTAAGATGCTAGAGGTCCCGGGTTCGAATCCCGGCAAGGGCATTTATTTGTGTGATGAGCACGAATATTTGTTCCTGAATCATGGATGTTTTCTATGTATTTAAGTATTTATTTATCTAAGTATGCTATTAAGTATGTATATCGTCGTCTAGTCCCCATAGTACAAGCTTTGCTTAGTTTGGGACTAGGTTGATTTGTGTAATATTGTGCGAAAATATTTATTTATTTTGCCTGGCCAAGACTTACAGCGCCGGCGGCAACTCTAGCGGCCATACGTGAGAGCGAGATGCCACGCTCCGATCTCTCGTTCCCACTTAAGGTGCCGTAACGGCACAACAACATCGAAATCAATAATTTCTAAGGATCATTCCTCAAGCGAATCCCTCCTCTTTGTGTCGCACGTGCGGCCTTGAACTCATTCGGCGCATCCGGCGTATGCGCAGGCAAACTCTCATTGCCACCTGTCAATTTTACAGGTAGACACACTTAAAAAGAGCTCTGCGCGCCATATTAAATGTATGGCCGCCAGAGCTCTTTTTACGTGTGACGACCTGTAACACTTTCAGTGCTAGGAACCCGGCTAGGTGGGCGCTCTGCTCGGCGCTTTCCTCTACATACCGTTTTTCACACACATATTTTTTAGGGCTACGAGCGTCATCATCCTCCTAGCGTTACTTCTGGTTGTGCCCTAAAGAAGCCCGGGGTCCGCTTTGACACCTAATCCCAAGATTTGGCATAGGCACTAGTTTTACGAAAGCGACTGCCATCCGACCTTCCAGCCCAGAGGGGACAACTAGACATTGGGATTAGACCGGTTTCCTCACGATGTTTTCCTACACCGAAAAGCTAACGGTAAATATTCCGTACATAAGTTCCGAAAAACATTGATACTAGCCGGGATTCAAACCCACGACCGCCGCTTGACAGCCGCATGCCTGAACCACGAGGCTGGCGCAACGAAATCTTTAACAGTGTATATGTTAAAACAGGTTCTTGTTCCAATAGGAATCTTATTAGGCGATGACATCAACCCACATCAACCCACCTCACTAACATATGATTCACCTCACTCATTGGGAGAAAAGTTATTGCATGTCATAAAAGTATAGTGGCACTGGTTGCGTTTATTTTTATTCACTGCTAGTTACTCATACAAGGTATTGTTATGTTGTTGTGGTGTACTGTACCAAGTCGATAATCCTAATATTACAAAGTGGTTAAGAGGAAATAAGAGCTGGCGCCTGATCTATAGAATAACTTGGATTTCGAGCTGCCATACTTAACTGTTGTCTCCATCAAACCTACGTAAAAAAAAACGTGTGGAGTAAGTGGAGTAACAAAGAGTTTGACTACATCTGGCGGAGGAAACAGGAAACTAACGCGACTGGAAATTCCAGTTTTTATATGGACCGCGCGCCAACCCGTATTTCCTCTAAGTTTTTCAATTAGCATATGGGAAGTTATTTATGAACTACCCATTTGCACGGCTGGCACTTAATTGCACGCGAGCTGTCTCGCGGCGAGATAGACTATTTGTCTCGGTCTACGTGTTCTAACAAGAAAGAGACCGATAGTCTACATCGCCACAAGACAGCTCAGAAGTCGTCATGTGCTAACACTGCAGTTTCTTAAAATTCTTTCACCAACTAGATTTAGAATCACCCTTCAAGATGAGCAGGCATTGCAGTATATTATCATGCCACTAATATTATAAATGCGAAGGTTTGGATGTTCGTTATTCAGTCACGCTCAAACAGCTCAATTGATTTGAATTAAATTTTGCATGAAGACAGTTTATAGGCTGGATTAAAGGGTCCACGCAGTAAAAGTCGCGGGCGGAAGCTAATGTTAAAATAAAAGCACTTCATAAAAACCTCCACAGGCAGAGCTCCCGGTAGAGCACTTCAAACAATGTTGGAAACACCGGGTAATCCTACCCTAAACAACAAAGGTACCAAACTTAATAAACACAATCGCACACTGAAATGCTTGAGATGTTTAACATGTAACTAACACCAAATTAACAGCATTAGCAGTCATAATTGCTTTTGCACAGACATGATACTTTGAACGAAGTAATTTGGAATCAGAAAAATAATGATGATGTGAAACCTTGTATCTTCTAATCCTCATATTCTTATAAATAAAGGTTTAAGCAATGTGTATGTGACTCAACTAGAATTTGTGGCATCTATCAGAATTCTCATTGCTTCAATTGGTGTTGGCCACCATCATAGTGTTATTCACTCTACTGAAAGTGCTAAAAAGCCCGATCCAGTCAATTGTATACAGAGAATAAAATTATTATGTCATTTTTATTCTTGATAGGTCAATATATCAGACAAAAATCCATATTAACAAGTGCGAATAAGGATCTATTATTAGATGAATGTCCAATATTTATAGTGACCTATTGCCAACAGTTCATAACAAAGTGGATCCTTACAATGTAAACAGAAAAAAATACTTTGTAGACTTATATTTTTAATAGCGACACTAAAAGTACAGCATGGACAGTCAAGTGCAAAAATATGTATCAATAACATCCTCTCATAAATAAGTATTTAAACCTTAATCCGCTGACATAAGAGTTATTGGACATAGGTATTTATGAGTAAGTTGTATGCAGCCATATTTTTACACTTGACTGCAAGTGCTTATTACATGATCTCAGCAGCAAGTGGCGAACAAAGAGCCATATGACTTACATTTTCAACAATCAGAGGCAGCAATTTTCATTCAATTTAGATTTGTTAAGATGAAGAAAATTTACCAATTTATTTAATTTTCAAGTTTCACTATATTTGTATAATTATTAGGGTATTTTAACAAAGTACTGTGTTCCTGCTATACACATGTTATGCCGGCTGTACATGTTGGGCCAACATTGGCGCATTCGCAGGATGCAGCTATGCAAACCAATGAGAATGAAATAAAGCCCTCTTCCTCTGACGCATAGCTGCATTCTGCTCACGCGCCAACGTTGGGCCAATGTGGACAGCCGGCTATATATCAATACTATTTTTGCTATCGAAAACCTTAGTGACAGAACAGTTTGGTTGTTTTTGAGTGGGTTTAAAAGCAGGCATAGTTTATTTATATACTGCTGATGAGTCTAAAAATTTCAAGCCACAATAATAAATGCAACTCACCGTTAATGGACCAGATATGTGATGGCAAGGAGTGAGCAGCGTAGACTCTGCCGAGCGCCAGCGCCGCGCCGGGCCCCGGGCCTGCCTCCTCATTTGAGCTGGAGTCCGTGTCCGGGCTAGCTGCCGCCGAGGCCTCGTAGCTCGCCGAGCTCGGCGGGATCGCTATGGCCTCGTGCGACGCGTGCAAATCCGGCACCGATGACAGCGAACGAGCTCTCTGCCTGTCACTCGTCACCTGGATCCCCGGAATCGCTCGCAACAAACTAAACCCTGCACCCCCCGAGACCACCTCGCTGCTGGAGCTCGTCGAGAATGTCCTCGCACGCGGACTCTGCCCCCCGTTCGCCGTACTCGCCTTTGCACCCATTGCTGCACTGAATGTTACGCAAAAAAACACCTGTCACACGCACAGAGAACTTAACTCACGAGCACGCGCGGACCGCAACGCCCGCAGCGGCGGAACACATCGTACGGGGCGCTCTAACTGCGGTCTTTCAAGTGTATAACAACGATAATCACGGGGAACGACGGGCCTCCGCAAAGTAAACAGCGATGCATGTGCGGTAGCTCTTGCTTTCCTGCAAAATTTTGACAGCTCTGCCTTGGCTCTGCCCAATCCACTACACACCACAGATGCGGAATGTGATTACTTGAAATCATTAATGCGTAGTTAGCAAAAAGTTGTAAATTATCATTTGTTCTGAAACAGAAGTACTTTTAATAACAAAACAAAGCAGCCAACATTAGTGAAATACAAACAGTTTCGATCAGATATTATAAGACACGTCAATGTGTATATGTAGTATAATCTGTGGAGTTTTGCTACATGTCATGATGTCATATTCCTACTGTCACGTCACGTCAACTTTTCACGGAAAACGAAAATAATATATGATTATCAGTGTTTTTTACGTTATTCCATTGAATTTATAATACTCAAGATCATTATTAAGATTCAAACATGAACTCCGCAACTGTAAGTATTCATAGAGTAGAAAACGAATACTGAAAAGGCAGCAATTTGGCTAAAGTTTACCATGGTTTTATTTACCATTATAATGAATCATGATTATTTTACTTTGTTGTTAAGCTAATTTGGTATACGAACAACTGTTTTAATTTGCGATGTCGTAACTAACTTGTGCTCTGAGTTTTATGTAACTAGCATTTATGCAGATACAATAACTGTTACCTATTGACTAGTGTGCTCATTATACCTTACCATAGCTTTATTTTTTGAATGTATGTATGGCATTATCATACTGAATAAAAGTCTAATAATAATTTAAAAAAAAACTGTTTATTGCGTCGCAAATTATTTTAATTACAAGTTTTAAATCCATTATTATTTTAAACAAATATAATAAAATCTGTGAGTTATTGTTGATTGCGGTGTGATATATTATAAAGTACTTCTTATATGCCAATGGCTAAACCTTTTATAAAGAGACTTTCGAAATCTTTTATTAGGTACTATAATTTCCTAGTAGGGTCATTTCGCCGGTTAGCTACCACCTAATTTCATGTGCCGGTTGGCGACCACTTAGCTGAGTTGGTGAACTGAAAGGATATTTTCTCGGTTTTTTAGTAGATATTTCTCTTCTAAAAAAAAAATGCATGGTACAACTAATTATCTCAATAGAGTCTGTAGAATTGATGTTATCTTCAATAGAAAAAACCTTCTCCTTCAGGTGGTCGCTAACCGAAGGTGGTCGCGTAACCAGCGAAATGACCCTAACAGTTTGTAATTAAAAAAACCACAATTTCCAGTAACACACATCAAAACAAATTAGTCATGGTGCCCAATTGCAAAACAAAAAATGAAGTATGTTCTATCATCTCATGATTTTTACATTGGAACATCTAATTGACCATAGCATGGATAATCCTTTCTATTAGGTACTTTAATTTTATTACAGGAGCGAAAAATATTATTATTTAACTACCATTTGAATTATTTGATTTTGCATTAGAATCATTACATAGATAGTACATCTATTAGTCAGGTAAGCAATCCTATTGTGGACACCATTCCAATTCTTATCAATAATTAGTTATTGAATTCCGTATGATGTAAAACAATGATAATATCCCACACACTAAAGCTTGAGAGCGAAAAAAATTATCTCCTTACAAGCAACATTAAAACCATTCTAGCTTTGGGATTTTCATCATCAAGCATATTTTTTGCCTTGTAATAGCCGCTTCGTCCAGAAATTGATCTGTGCTGCCCTTCATAATTCATTGCCCATGCCCGAAGATCTAGAAATGTCCACACGGGTTGTTTATCTTCATTATGAGTTTGTATGCTGCATTAGCTTTGCACGGCTTGGCCTTTAGTTGTGATACTTACAGCCAGGTGTGCCCCAGGTGCCGCTGCTGGATGACGATACCATCGCCTTCGGGGAGGAAGATTATGCGGGGAAGAGGTTTATGTAAGTGAAATAAAAATAAATAAATATAGAATACTGCCAGAGTTTCAAACATAAAGGGGTTCCTAGCTCCCAATTACCTTCGATCTGTAACTGTCGGTTTTTTCGTGTTATTTATGGCTTATCGTATTAACAACAAAGGTTTACCGAAATAGTATCCTATATTTACTTCAAGTCACAGTTTTCGAGTTATATGGCACCAAACGTTGGCAATTTCCAGCCAAAACCAGTTTTGTGCACGTAACTTTTGTAAAATTTAGTTAAAAATAAAAATCTCTCGTGGGTCGTTAGAGACGTTAATAATCAAAAAGCGCGTGGAGCCCCTACGGGTATTTATAGTATTTTTTCTAAGATACTCTGTCACTGTTGTCTCTTGGCATACTGAGAGATACAAGAAAAAGTTGATAGACCCATTTAATCAAAAGGTTTTTTTTTACTGTTTAGAACCAAACAGTCTTACATAGTAAGTGTACTTACAGACTAAATTTAGCATAAAAACAGACATATATAGTTTCCTTGAAGACAAATATCTAGAACGATGCTGATAATAGAAGAGAACCTTTGGAACCTTTTAACCATTTACTAAAGATGAACATATTGTAAATCGTACATACACGGCCGATGTTTTAAGGCCGGCAATTCACATGCGATTTCCCTGGAGTTGCAAACTCATACGCTACGGTAACTGCTGACCATCAGGCGGGCTGTACCGTTGCCTGCCACCGTTTTGGTTAGCGGAAAAAAAAACTTAAGAGTTCACAGTAAGCTCGGCCGAATCTCACCTTCTCATACGGAGTTTCGTTCTCATTTTAAAACTATGTGTTGAATTGTAACGAAACTTTGCAATACAATGACACGAGGTATATTATCTGTCTGTAATTAGTTTATACTTATTGTTCCAGTTTATAAAACAAACGAAATGCAGCTAAAAGAAGTTTTTCAGAATAACATAACTTCGCTGTATTTTTACTATGGTATCTGAAGCAACATAAAGATATACCTCATGTCTCTGTACACGCAAAGTTTCGTTACACTCCAACACGTAGTTTTAAAATGAGAGCGTAACTACGTTTGTATGGAGAATCGAGCTTACTGCGGACTCTTAACCTCTGGTCCACGGCATCGCAAGACCGTGGAAACGCTTTCAGTATTTAATTTTACGCACATTCCAGCCACCCGTACATCGTATTCTTCCACCTGGTGTTCCGCTGCTCAGCCATCGTGGTGTACATCCTGTGCGGTTGGTTCTCAGACTCGTTCATCGCGTCTTTCGTCCTGGTAATTCTGCTGCTGTCTGCAGACTTCTGGAGCGTGAAGAACATCACTGGTAAGTCATAGAAATTCATCATCATCATATCAGCCGAAAAACGTCCACTGCTGGACATAGGCCTCCACCAAAGAGTGCCAAAGTGACCGGTCCTGCGCCGCGCGCATCCAGCTGACTCCAGCAAACTTTACCAGGTCATCAGTCCATGTGGTGGAGGGGCTACCCACGCCTCGCCTTCCGGTACGTGGTCGCCATTCGAGAACCTAGACATTCACTTCACGTCTATTATTGACGATTTAAACTTTGCTGTGGACACTTCGGTTTTGGTAACGTTAAGTTAAGATCAATGAGACCGGCATGATCTTCCACATCTCTGGGAGACAAAATTCAGCAGCTCTAGATCCAATTTGTTATCTAATGAACGCTACGCTAGTGTCTCAAACCAGTTTCCATCGCACAATGCAACTCCTCACTGCAAGCCAGTTGCCATATCGATGCAGCCCGCATCCCGCATTGCGGGCACCCTCTGGCTTTACATCGTGTTCCACCTCCTGGTGTTCCGCTGCTGTACATCCTGTGCGGCTAGTTCTCGAAATCCTTCGTCCTCGTCATCCTGTTGCTATCTGCAGACTTCTGGACTGTCAAGAACATCACTGGTAAGTCATAGGCCTTTACGTCTCTTTCAGATTGAGGTGTTAACATCTCTTTGGCGACTGTAAAGACCAATAAGAGACCGGCATGATCTTCTGTTCCGTACTTTTGGCAGGCAACTCATGCCAGAGGCTCTAGCTAGATCCAGTTGGCTATCTACGCAACGCTATGCTAGTGTCTCAAACCTGGTCTAATGGCAAAAAATAACACATCACTAATAGCGTATCGTGTCGATAAAGCCCGCATCCTGGATTGCAGGCATCCAGCTAGCTTCTTTAAGGCACGAAGAATATAGCATGAGCTCCTGACATACAATTGCTGTATATCAAAGCTATAAAATACAAATATAAACTTATGATATTGCCTATGCATAGTCTAAACTTGCGCAAGGTTGTATCGAGCGCATGTAAGAACCCGTGCGAGCATCGGACCCTCTCTTTAATTCGACTGTAATTAAAGAGAGGGGTCCGATGTGACGACCAATTTCCTTGTCGATGCCGCATCCCGCGTTGCGGGCATCCTGCTGTCTTTAAGGAACGAAGAATATTTAAGCTCCTGCCCTGCAATATTTCGGTCTTGTCAACTGACCCTCCGCTAGGCAAAGACTGTCAATTTTTTTCCTCACATTCATTTCGAAAGCATCCGCATCCCGCATTGCGGGCTACGTTACAAGCTCTTCGTCGACTGCCACTACACCAGTGTTGTAAATGAATAAAAATGATATGGATGAAATTCCAGGTCGTCTCCTCGTCGGTCTGCGATGGTGGAACTACGTGGATGATGACGGTAAATCGCATTGGGTCTTCGAATCCAAGCAGGTATGTCAATTTGATTGAACAGTCAGCCGCTACTTTATTTAATTCATAAAGATCAAAACAAGACGCTGTTCATCATCATCATGTCAGCCGGAAAACGTCCACCGTTGGACATAGGCCTCCCCCAATGACTGGTACTGCGCCACCCGCATCCTGCGGACTCCCGCGATCTTTACCTGGTCATCAGTCCATCTTGTGGGGGGCCTACCCACGCTGCGTCTTCCGGTACGTGGTCGCCACTTGAGAACCTTTCCGCCCCAACGGTGACAGGTTCTACGTGAAATGTTCCCCGCTCACTGCCATTTAAGTTTAGCGATTCGGTGGGCTATATCGGTTACCTTGGTTCTGCTGCGGATAGCCTTATTCCTGATGCGATCGCGCAGAGAAACTCCCGCTGAAAATCAATGTTAGACCGTAGAAACTCCTGATGCCACTTGTTCCTACAAACTTTCATACTAACAGCTGATTCGAAGTCTAATAAAAAGTTGCTGATTGATTATCAGCCCGATTATTTCACTACCTTTTTAACCCCCGACGCAAAGAGAGGGGTGTTATAAGTTTAACGTGTCTGTGTATTTGTCTGTGGTAAGTATCGTAGCTCCCAAACGGATGAACCGATTTTCGTTTAGTTTTTTTGTGTCAGATAATTTTATCCCGAGTGTCCCCATTACCAGGTCATCAGTCCATTCTTGGGGCCTACCAACGCCGCGCCTTCCGGTACGTGGTCGCCACTCGAAAAACTTTCCGCCCCAAAGGCCATCGGTTCTACGTGCTCTACCCATGTTTCATGAAAATCTGTTCAGCCGTTTCTGATATATTGGACTATGAAATGAAAATGTCGGGGGTTTCTCAACTTTTTTAAGTCTCCGTTATTTCTTTTTTTGATTCTGGCTGTTTGTTTTATAGGACAAACCCAATTGGAAGGAAAAATGTACCAAATAATGTATGACCATAACTGAAAGAACTGTTTTCAGAATCGTGTGAACCGCAACGAAAGCCGGCTGTTCTGGCTGGGGCTAATCCTGTGCCCTCTCATATGGAGCAGCTTCTTCCTGATGTGTCTCTTCACTCTCAAGTTCAAGTGGATGGTAATAATTAGGGCCCGGAATTTTGCGTGCGGTTTTGGAAAAGTCTAAGGGAGAGAACACCGACGTTTATCGATACATTGATAAACCGAATTAATTTATTAGTGTTTTTAAAAATAATAACTCAAACTTTCCGATGATACATTCTATGCTCTTTCAATGGTCAGTGACGAAAAATGTACGAAATATAGGAAAGTTTAATCCATTTGATATGATTTGGTTTTAAGGATTAAGTGTTCTAAACGGTGTCTGACACGACACATCCGACACTTCACTTTCTATTCACAACAAAGAACACGTGATACTCTCTATTCAAAATGAAGTGTCGTGTCGGAGACGGTCCGAAACACCATGCATCACTCTTTATAGTATATTGACGAAAACCTATAACACGAACAGATTACACATCCCTCCGGACTACATAACGCTAGATAGCCTGAGTGCTTGTTCGCCTACCATTTGATAATCATAATCATAATCATAATCCATTTATTGGTAATATAAATTACATGTCAGAGGTACGTTTACATTATTATATAATATTTATTACACTACAAGGATTTTTTATAAATATAACATGTCAGCGAATATGTTAATTGATTGTAATGTATGTATACGGTACATTAGCAACTTTTTTTTTTAATACACAACACTGGGACTAGAACAAAACAATTCCTTGTGGTCATAGAACGCCTGCTCGATTAGCCATTTTTTAAGTTTTGCCTTAAATAAAGATTTACTCTGAGCAGCGATAATGTCGCCTGGGAGGTGGTTGTACCTATACCTTGCGACCCATGATATGGGCGAGTTTTTTTGACTTCGCGAGTCTGTGCGATACAAGGGGCAGCTTTCCTGCGCGCGTACTGCGGGTCGCGTACCTACGTGGGACGTCCTTTAAACACAGTGTGTCCACTTCATCGCGAGCAGTGACCGCCATTTGCAGTATCAAAAGTGAAGGTAGCGTCAATATACCTAGCATTATAAAAATTGGTTTTGCCGAGGTTGTTTGTGAGACGCGCGCTATTGCACGTACTGCACGCTTCTGCAGGCGAAAAACTCTCTGCCAATCGGCGGCTCTACCCCACAGCTCGACTCCGTTACTGCAGGTGCGCATGTACCGATGCAAAATAGCAGGCCCGCACCATTTCCATCGGAAGTATTCGCGCCAGCCGTTTTAGGGCAAAACAGGCCGTCGACAATTTAGTGCACACCTTATCAATATGTCGACTCCAGGTCAGGCCACTATCTAGTTCAAAACCCAGGAATGTTGAGCTGGAGACTTGGTCAATGATATTGCCAGCAGCTAATACTGACAGCGATTTCACTGGGCGGCCAGACAGATCGAAGGCTATGTGCTGAGTCTTTCTCGTATTTAAAATGAGGCCGTTGTTAGCAAACCAGTTTGCTACCGATGCGGCCGTCAAATTTAATTTATCCTCAAGCTCTTCATAGGTTGAGGCGTACACGACAACCGCGACATCATCAGCATACATGTATGTCTCTCCACTGTGAATGGCGTCAGGCAGGTCGTTCAGCAGTAACGAGAAGAGGATATTTGACACGGAGGATCCCTGTGCCACGCCCATACTTGTGGTTATTGCGTCTGATCTTACGCGACCGCTGTCCGCAACGACAACCTGCGTTCTATTCCGCAGCAGGTCTGTTACTAGCGCCAGTGAAGGACCTTCGAGGCCATAATGTCGAAGTTTACTAACCAGAACTTCATGATCTGCGACGTCGAACGCCTTAGATAGGTCGCAACATAGAACTGCAACTTGGTTTCTGAGTTCACGAGCCTCCATTATCTGTCGAACTACAGCCCGTGTTAGCGAGATTGTGGAGTGACCTTTCCGATATGCATGTTGTCTATTAGATAAGCAGTTAGTTGTGTTAAGGAAATCCGTCAACCTCGAGCTTAGGCCGTGCTCAAAAATCTTGCTTATCACTGGGATAATGGCAACTGGTCTGTATCCATCGATGTCACTTCTCTTTCCCTTCCCTTTGAATAGCGGCGATATACGGCTTTCTTTTAATGGATCGGGAAAGACGCCCTCGCGGAGGCATCTATTGTAAATGGTTGCGAGAATTGGAGACAGTTCAGCTGCGACGGAATGAATTAACATTACGGATATGTCGAAAATATCACGGGTTGCTTTTTTGACGCGAGGTGATTATGCGAAGTAGTTCGTCAGGTGTGAACGGTTCAAGCCTGAGGCAGCGGTCCGCAGGCGGGCAAGGCGGTGCGCGCGACACGTCACGCAGCGGCCGCGCCGGCAAATCGACTGTTCATGGCATACAGACCTATAAAACATATCTGTAAAGAAAATCTAGATTTGGACTTGCAGAGTGTGAGGTGGGATTTGGTTTCCAGTCTTGGCAATGTTAACGACATGGTAAGGGCTCTCAACCTCCATATAATTAATATATTCAACCTGCATGCACCTTTAAAGTCAACCATAATCAAGGCCCAGTCCTATCCCTGGATCACGGACACTGTCAAGCTTATGATGCGGCTGCGTGATGACGCAGCGGCGGAATATCACACCAATAAATGTCAGGTAAAAAAAAAATTCTATAAGGACCTCAAATCTATTGTAAACAAAACACTTTACTTTGAAAAATCAGCATACTTTAAGCACAATATTAATAATAAAATATATGACCCAAAATTACTCTGGAAAAATCTAAAGTCTAACATATTACCAGAAAAGCGTATAGAACTTCCTGCTTTTTTAAACAGTCCAACTATTTTAAATAAACATTTTCTTAATCTTCCCGGGACAGCTGACGTTACTTTAACCCATTCACCGCCACGGCCCTCCAGCTTGAACGTACTCGACACGCCACCATACATTCATAAACTGCCCGGCCGCAATCACAACACGTAGACGTCATATGGCGCCGCTGACGTGCAAAAGATTTTGCCGCCCGCGTTGGATAGTTTCATGCATCATTTTGTTTTAACCAGTGTGTAAGATAATAATCTTTTAAAACATATTTAAGTATTAAAATGTATAAATTAAGAGAACATCCATTTACTGTCTGGGCAAACCAAATGAAGCCAACACAGACATTGAATTTGCTTATTTAACTGAGATTATAGGAACAAAGGAAATAAAAAGCTACTAATAATTCATAAATATTTATTGTTTATAATAAACTATCATCAACTAATTAATTATAACATTATTTTGCTTGTGATACTCTACGAAACATGCCCCTTGACATAACCCCGGTTGTCGTGGACATTTCGGACAAAAGTCGCCCGTCTCTACACGTTTGTTATGTTTCCTCCAACAGCACGCATCTTTTTCGTTTTAATCTGTTTGTTTCTGGGTGTCTTGGCAATTTGAATGATACGTGATAGTCTGATGGAGGACGCGGGAGACAATTGGCAATTTCCCGACTTGAAACCAATGCCCGAATAATATGTTTTCTGAAATCACACAAGGGCATTGGTTTCTCTCCAAATCTATTATATAGAGAGTGCGCGTTACATAGCATTGTACTAAATACATGCACTCCCAATTTCAAATACCACCTAAGGGTTTTATGTTCTGGGTTATAGTACGCCATCATTTGGTCGTGCTTATCTACGCCTCCCATATGTTTGTTGTAGTTAAGCACGACTCCAGGCTTGGCTTTTACATTATTATTGGCGGAAAGGTAATCCTGCCATTCACTATTGTGTTCCGTTCAAATCATTAGCACCTCTCTCCGGTCATTCCATTTCATTATACATACTCCTTTGTCATTATACATCGAGATTTTTTCATTTTTTGCTAACTTTTTTTTAATATTTCTGGCGGATTACCTTTCCTATTGGAACGTAGGGTTCCAGTGACATGGGTATTAGAATCTACTAAATAATTTGCCAAGTCGACGGAGTTATAAAAATTATCCATATACACTGAATGCCCTACGCCCAATTTCCCTTCTAATAAATCTTTCACAATCTTCGTTACATGATTTTTACCTCCTAATCGGGTATCGCATTTTCCCCCATACACAATCATTTTTATAACATAACCAAATTGATCTGTAAGTAAGTATAATTTTACGCCATATTTGTTAGCCTTTCCTTTCATAAATTGGCGGAAAGATAATCTACCACGCCACAATACAAGGGATTCATCTATACAGAGTACCTTAACCGGGTAGTAAATATTGTCCATTATTTTATTAAACAAATTTACAAGACCTGAAATCTTATTTAATCGATTGTCTCCTGTAGTTTCATCATAAAAATTTATGCACCTTAAAATTAACATAAATCTGTTTCTTGACATATGACTACTGAAAAACTTAAAGTCAAACAATTCCTCGGTACTCCAGTAGTCCTCGTATTTATTGCATTTAATTGTTCCCATATGGAATAACAGACCTAAAAATACCCTGAATTCCGAAATGGTTACATCCTTCCATTTCGTAATTCTTGCGTATGCATTATTGTTCGCTTCTATTAATCGTATGGCATATCTATTTATGTTGTTGACTAAAAAAACTAGAAAAGTGCTAGTAAACAACATATCGAAATATTCTTGAGGTTTTTCCTTCCTAGTACCTCTTAATCCAGATGTCTCAATAAATTCCGAAACACTAGACGTTTTTCGTGTAAAGCTCCAATTTGCACTAACACCACTTTCATTCCTGTTTTCATTTGGCGGGGAAGAATATTCTTCTTCTTCCGAATCTGACGAAGAAGAACAGTGACCAAGTTGGATGTCAAACTCATCAGGAGAACCCTCCAAAAGACTGATCAGTTGAACTTCTGTCATCGTATTTTCACCTTCTATGAAAATAATAGTCCATAATTAATTATATGTCGATAATTAATTACAAGTGACTATTGTTAACTTTCTCATGGGTTTATAATCTGATTTTATGACAAGCTGTTTTATATTTACCGTTTTGTCACGAATAAATGCTTTCTATTCTATATTTTAAAAAACAAGTATGAGATTTGATTCAAAAAAATTAAAACAGTTTTACTGATAAAATGGGTTGAAATTTCACCCCTTTTAATATGTACACTTTATAGAATCCACCCTGTATATTTATAATAAGAGAATTTAACCTCCGTTTTAGACTATTCGTTTGCTCACAGACGGTTTAATAACGAGAATAACATATTTCTGTTACCATACATACAATACATAAATCTCAGGCTTATCTTTCCCTGACCGTACAACATTTAATATATGTATACAAATTTACAATATTTTATTTAAGACTTACCGGTATATGCTGAAGCCGTCTCCAACATTGAGGTAAGATCGTGATCCATGTTTTCAACAGCCAGGTCAGTCGTGTGATGCTGGTTCGGAGCACAAATAGTCACAGCCGGGTCGTTCGTGTTAGGCAGGTTCGGAGTAAGGGTATGGATAGCCGGGTCAGTCATATTAAACGGGTTCGAAATACCAATATCCATAGTCGGGTTCATTGTACAAAGTAAAGCACAAGCAAAACACAGAGACACAACCGAGATCTGGTTTAGTCAACAGGCAAGCCAAGACTGAAGACTATTTTATTTTATACTATTGGCATAATGTAATAATAACTTCAAAGTGCTATAGCGGAACTTTCCCTACTCAGAACCAAGGGATTATCGGTCTATTGTCACTGAAGAATCGTTATCAGTAAGTTGCGGTCAGCTTTGTTATCGTTGCAGCTGCAAATTACACGACAAGTCTTAAGACTAAATTCACATTGTTTATAGGACTCGCCCTACACACAAACAAAGGATTATCGGTCAGGTGTCGCCGAAGAATCAGTGAGTCATTATGCAGCGGTCACATCAAAGCTTATAGGGAGAAGTTAAATTCTGTTATCGTAGCAGCTGCAGTTGACATGATAAGTCTTAAGACGAAATTCTCATTGTTTATGCGTGCTATTGTTTTTACAAACAAATAATTCGTTGCAAAATATTATTCTAGTTTTTTTTTATTTGCAACTGTATTGTTATCGCTACCTACTACTAAAGTTTGTTATCTTGGTTGCTGCTAAAATGGAACAGTGCCGTCCATTACCATTTAGTGCAGCAAAATGTGATAACTCAAATTAGATATAAAGAAATATGGACTTAGTTCACTTGACTTAAGGTTTGAAATTGATAAACACAAACGCAGTGCCGAATATTTACCTGCCTCCGCAAGCCATTTCACAACACAGTGTTGTGATGTTTAAAAGTATTGAGAATTAAGTTTATTATACATTTATTTGATACTATTACGTGATTTGCATTAACGCTAAAGGCTGGAAATAACAATGGAATATAAAAACGTAAGCAGACACGTTTAGTCACGACCTATACTTTTAGGGCCATAAAAGTAGACTTTCTAAATTTAACTTTATAAAACGAAATATAACCGATGATAGACATAGCCTTTGAGAGCAGAATCTGATAAAAAAAATATCATAATATCTATTTCACAAATAGTTGCGAACAAAAACATTTTAACGTCACAGTGACGTGATCGGTGTCTAGCGGGTGTTCCGCAATCACGTCAACGTGTTGTGATTGGCGCTGAATGGGTTAACATACATAACTTATTTTGAATTCCACAGATATAGTGACTCCGTTTTCCATCTGGAGACAATTAGTGCAGACCAAGTAACCAAAATTATAAAAAAATTAAAATCCAATGCTGAAGGATGCGATGGCATCAATCTTAATATGCTGATATTGACCCTACCTCACACTTTAGATTTAATAACAAATATAATAAACACCTCCATTTTAACATCCACTTTCCCTGATATCTGGAAGTTGGCAACTGTACTTCCGCTGCCCAAGAACTCCAATCCATCCGAACTAAAAGACCTCAGACCAATAAGTATTTTACCATGCATGTCTAAAATAATGGAAAAAGTTGTGTGCTCACAATTAACTGCCTTTCTCGAGAATAACAATGTGTTGCCGGACGTCCAGTCAGGTTTTAGGAAGGGGCGGAGCACAGTGACAGCCTTACTTGACGTCACCGACAACATATTGTGTGCTCAGGATGGAGGTATGTGCACTATTTTAGTACTGCTCGATTTTTCCAGGGCATTTGACTGTCTCAATATTAATCTATTACTTTCCAAATTAAGTTATTATGGTTTTGATGAAAGTGCGCTTAAATGGTTTGACAGTTACCTCAATGATCGCTACCAGGTTGTAAAAGTCAGTCTCATTGATGGTTCTGCATGTTACTCTGACAAAGTCCGTGTTGCTAGAGGAGTGCCACAGGGATCCGTTCTTGGCCCACTTTTATTTATCTTATACTCCGCAGACGTAGGGTCCCAAATCACACACTGCAGGTACCATATCTATGCAGATGACATACAAGTGTACATATCATGCAAACCTTCCGAAATTGACAGTGCCATTCAGAAACTTAATTTGGATCTAGATAGCATAGCGTCCTGGGCCGCTGCAAACTCCTTGCTGTTAAACCCTAGTAAAACTAAATACTTGGTATTTGGCAGTAAGCAACAGCTGAATGGTGTCAGTTCTGTTTTAAATGTTAACTTGATGGGTAAACCTATTGAACGAGTGCATGAAGCACGTAATTTAGGACTTATGATGGACTGTGGGCTGCGCTATGAGAAACACATGGTTGGTGCTGTGAGAAATTGCTTCTACAAACTTAAAGTGCTGTACAATATCAGGCAATTTATAAGCGAAAACTTGCGCATTCGGCTGGTGGAGTCTTTAGTATTGTCCAAATTGAACTATGCAGATGCAGTGTATGGGCCACGACTTCTTGGAAAAACTAAAAGACTCATCCAACGTGTTCAAAATGCCTGTGCTCGTTTCTGTTTTAGTATTCCTTCGAGAGCTCATGTTACTCCGTTTTTAAATAAACACAGCATCCTTAAAATGCAGCATCGGCGTAAACTACATCTGGCCTGTTTACTTTTCGGCGTAATTAAGAACGAGGCTCCTAAGTATCTCTTCGAAAAGTTGTGCAGTTCTAGGTTGCATAGAACACGGCGGTGTGGACTACCGTTGCTGACACCCCGACACGCATCGGCGGCTTTCCGTGGTAGTTTTCGGTACGTAGCAACTAAATGCTGGAATGTCATCCCTCCGCCGTTGCGAGACCTAGGAAATGTGCACAGCTTTAGAACTAAACTCAAATCTTTTATATTCAACCACCAAAAGAGCCAGGAAACTTACAGGCTAGACACGAGCTGTATTTAGGAACTCAAATGATAATGTTGTCTTACCTCTGTGTTATGTCCCTCTAGTTTAAATGGCTGTTATTGTGCTCATGTGCTGCTATCAGTTTGGCTTTGTTTTTGTGCCAATTAGCTTGAAATATATTTGTCTTGTTTCTCCTCAATTATGTCAAATCGGCATTGCGCCCGCGTCACCGTCACATGTCTGTCTTGTTTGACGTTTTAATTGCTGGGAGCATCCACCTGTCATAATGGCGCTAGTGGGTCGGTTGGCGCGGTTATAAATGTTGCGTTCATAAAAAAGTTTATTATTTGTCTTTACGGTTTGTTTTGTTTTATATTACTATTATTATAACTATTTTGTACGAGTGTAAAATATGTGTTACGCCGTGGAATCACCAGATGGTTCCATCGGAAGACCAGCGCTGGCCACCAGGCCAGCACAACGCTGAGATGGAACCATTTCGTGGCAATTTGTCTACCATTCTGTTTTTTTGATTTATGTATGCAGATGACATACAAGTGTACATATCATGCAAACCTTCCGAAATTGACAGTGCCATTCAGAAACTTAATTTGGATCTAGATAGCATAGCGTCCTGGGCCGCTGCAAACTCCTTGCTGTTAAACCCTAGTAAAACTAAATACTTGGTATTTGGCAGTAAGCAACAGCTGAATGGTGTCAGTTCTGTTTTAAATGTTAACTTGATGGGTAAACCTATTGAACGAGTGCATGAAGCACGTAATTTAGGACTTATGATGGACTGTGGGCTGCGCTATGAGAAACACATGGTTGGTGCTGTGAGAAATTGCTTCTACAAACTTAAAGTGCTGTACAATATCAGGCAATTTATAAGCGAAAACTTGCGCATTCGGCTGGTGGAGTCTTTAGTATTGTCCAAATTGAACTATGCAGATGCAGTGTATGGGCCACGACTTCTTGGAAAAACTAAAAGACTCATCCAACGTGTTCAAAATGCCTGTGCTCGTTTCTGTTTTAGTATTCCTTCGAGAGCTCATGTTACTCCGTTTTTAAATAAACACAGCATCCTTAAAATGCAGCATCGGCGTAAACTACATCTGGCCTGTTTACTTTTCGGCGTAATTAAGAACGAGGCTCCTAAGTATCTCTTCGAAAAGTTGTGCAGTTCTAGGTTGCATAGAACACGGCGGTGTGGACTACCGTTGCTGACACCCCGACACGCATCGGCGGCTTTCCGTGGTAGTTTTCGGTACGTAGCAACTAAATGCTGGAATGTCATCCCTCCGCCGTTGCGAGACCTAGGAAATGTGCACAGCTTTAGAACTAAACTCAAATCTTTTATATTCAACCACCAAAAGAGCCAGGAAACTTACAGGCTAGACACGAGCTGTATTTAGGAACTCAAATGATAATGTTGTCTTACCTCTGTGTTATGTCCCTCTAGTTTAAATGGCTGTTATTGTGCTCATGTGCTGCTATCAGTTTGGCTTTGTTTTTGTGCCAATTAGCTTGAAATATATTTGTCTTGTTTCTCCTCAATTATGTCAAATCGGCATTGCGCCCGCGTCACCGTCACATGTCTGTCTTGTTTGACGTTTTAATTGCTGGGAGCATCCACCTGTCATAATGGCGCTAGTGGGTCGGTTGGCGCGGTTATAAATGTTGCGTTCATAAAAAAGTTTATTATTTGTCTTTACGGTTTGTTTTGTTTTATATTACTATTATTATAACTATTTTGTACGAGTGTAAAATATGTGTTACGCCGTGGAATCACCAGATGGTTCCATCGGAAGACCAGCGCTGGCCACCAGGCCAGCACAACGCTGAGATGGAACCATTTCGTGGCAATTTGTCTACCATTCTGTTTTTTTGATTTATGTATGCAGATGACATACAAGTGTACATATCATGCAAACCTTCCGAAATTGACAGTGCCATTCAGAAACTTAATTTGGATCTAGATAGCATAGCGTCCTGGGCCGCTGCAAACTCCTTGCTGTTAAACCCTAGTAAAACTAAATACTTGGTATTTGGCAGTAAGCAACAGCTGAATGGTGTCAGTTCTGTTTTAAATGTTAACTTGATGGGTAAACCTATTGAACGAGTGCATGAAGCACGTAATTTAGGACTTATGATGGACTGTGGGCTGCGCTATGAGAAACACATGGTTGGTGCTGTGAGAAATTGCTTCTACAAACTTAAAGTGCTGTACAATATCAGGCAATTTATAAGCGAAAACTTGCGCATTCGGCTGGTGGAGTCTTTAGTATTGTCCAAATTGAACTATGCAGATGCAGTGTATGGGCCACGACTTCTTGGAAAAACTAAAAGACTCATCCAACGTGTTCAAAATGCCTGTGCTCGTTTCTGTTTTAGTATTCCTTCGAGAGCTCATGTTACTCCGTTTTTAAATAAACACAGCATCCTTAAAATGCAGCATCGGCGTAAACTACATCTGGCCTGTTTACTTTTCGGCGTAATTAAGAACGAGGCTCCTAAGTATCTCTTCGAAAAGTTGTGCAGTTCTAGGTTGCATAGAACACGGCGGTGTGGACTACCGTTGCTGACACCCCGACACGCATCGGCGGCTTTCCGTGGTAGTTTTCGGTACGTAGCAACTAAATGCTGGAATGTCATCCCTCCGCCGTTGCGAGACCTAGGAAATGTGCACAGCTTTAGAACTAAACTCAAATCTTTTATATTCAACCACCAAAAGAGCCAGGAAACTTACAGGCTAGACACGAGCTGTATTTAGGAACTCAAATGATAATGTTGTCTTACCTCTGTGTTATGTCCCTCTAGTTTAAATGGCTGTTATTGTGCTCATGTGCTGCTATCAGTTTGGCTTTGTTTTTGTGCCAATTAGCTTGAAATATATTTGTCTTGTTTCTCCTCAATTATGTCAAATCGGCATTGCGCCCGCGTCACCGTCACATGTCTGTCTTGTTTGACGTTTTAATTGCTGGGAGCATCCACCTGTCATAATGGCGCTAGTGGGTCGGTTGGCGCGGTTATAAATGTTGCGTTCATAAAAAAGTTTATTATTTGTCTTTACGGTTTGTTTTGTTTTATATTACTATTATTATAACTATTTTGTACGAGTGTAAAATATGTGTTACGCCGTGGAATCACCAGATGGTTCCATCGGAAGACCAGCGCTGGCCACCAGGCCAGCACAACGCTGAGATGGAACCATTTCGTGGCAATTTGTCTACCATTCTGTTTTTTTGATTTATGTACATGTATGTGCTGTTGCCATGAATAAATATGATTCTATTCTATTCTATTCTATTCATCGGCAGCTGCCTTTTTCGTCTAAAATTTTTCTCCATCAGAGTCTGTTATGAGATCTGCAAAATCTACTTGATCACGAAAGGTATTCCCTTTTTCTTGGTTTATGACAGCCCACATAGATCGAATTGTGTTCGTACTGTTGTTTATTTTGGTAGTATTAAATTGAGCTTTTTTCGCATGCACAAGGTTAATGTACTTATTATTCAAACCTGAAACTAGATTTTTAACATGTTCGTTCTCTGGTAATTGTTTTCCTAGCTCAATGATTTCGAACAAAAACGTCTTAAGGTCGTAAATGTCGCTCGTCACCCAAGATTCCATTCTTTTGTTGTTGATGGTTTTTATCGGAAAGCAAATTTCGAATTTATTTCTAAGTATGGTAATCAAGGATACAATCATTTTCACGACGGACTCGTTATTTCTGTGGATAATTTCTTGCCAATCCACACTCTGTATCGCCGCTCGGAATTGATGGTAGTATCGGGGCGTATAGACCCTTGCGCGGCGGGTGAGCGGTGCAGCGGTGCAGCGGTGCAGCGGTGCAGGCGGGGCGCGCGGGCGCATTAGCTCGGCTCGGACGGCGAGCTGGGCGCTGAGGTGCGTACGAGTAGTGTAGTGACCGGCGCCGCGCGGAGCGCAGAACAAGGCCCGTTCCAGTAGACGTGGTCAAGATTCGTAGACGTTGTACCTGTCACTCTTGGAAAGTTTACCAAGTTTCTGAAGTCATGGGTTGCGAGCAAGTCGTACAATTTTTTTAGCTCTGGTTTATCGTTGCTCCCTAAGTCGTTTATGTTAATGTCTCCTAATATGATGCAGTCTCTATCATCGCTACTTAGTTTATCGAGCAGGCGATCCAGATACCTAAGGTGTAATATAGGTCATAAAAGAGAAAATATAATTTTACATTAGTATTTCATAACTATACATTAAACATCTAACCAAAACTTTTTACGATTATTATGTATGATTTATCGATATGTCGATAAACATTCATGTTCTCTCCCTTCGAGTGTTTCAAAACCGCACGCAAAATTCCGGGCCCTAGTAATAATCTATATACTTATATTATAAATGCGAATGTCTGCCAGTCATCTTTTCACGCTTAAACCACTGAACAGATTGAGATGAAACGTAGAGTGGAAATAGTTCGAGACCCTGGTAAGGACATCGGATAGTTTTTATTCCGGAAATCATCTAAAGGGGTGGAATGGGGGGCGGAAGTTTGTATGGAGTTAAGATATAAAGGAATTCCTCTTGGATGAAGTCGCGGGCAAAAACTAGTTATCATATCAGCCGAAAGACGTCCACTGCTGGACATAGGCCTCCCCAAAAGAATACTAAAGTGACCGGTCCTGCGCCACCCGCATCCAGCAGACTCCCGCCACCTTTACCAGGTCATCAGTCCATTCTTGGGGCCCTACCCACGCCGCACCTTCTGGTACGTGGTCGCCACTCGAGAATCTATACGCCCCAACGGCCATCGGTTCTACGTCCTATTTGGTTCTGCTCCGGATAGCGTCATTTCTGATGCGGAGAAACTCCCAACATAGCCCTCTCCATTGCCCTTTAGGTGACTTTGAGCCTTCTTATGAGGACCATAGTAAGCGACCACGTTTCAGTCCCATACGTAATAAATAACGATTATTTCAGTGTAATAATATTCACCCATCTATATTTCACTCCACAGCTCGTAGTAATGATCGCTCTGACACTCACCGGCGCTAATCTCTACGGCTACGTAAAATGCAAGTTTGGTGCCAAGGAAAACCTCCAATCGGCCACCACGGACTTCGTGAAAAAGCAGATACTCCAGAACGCGACTTCTTTCATGTTCTCCCAACCTTCACCGCCGACCGCTGGCGGGAATAGTGCTGGTGTGGTCTAGCCCTTATGTTAGGTTACGGGGATGTGTGAAGGTCACTTTTTACTTAGAAACGAGTAAACCCGCCACACACAACAGCTTTTGACCACCAGCGAGGTTCTAGGTGAGAAGTTGCATATTGGCGTAGTCATTTGTTTAATAGCCGCATCATATGGGATTTCATGAAATGTCAGTCTCTCCTCGCTGGTGGAACGTGCTTTAAGGCGCCGCCTTAGGCTCATGGTCTTCCCTCCTTCTCATTGAGCATAAGCGTGAGCGAGATGGAAGTGCGTGCTCGGAAGCGCGGATATCATGTTTTTTAATTTTAATTTTCTGGCCGTTCATATGAATAAAAATGTAATCACTGATTTCTCTCAAACATGATATTGCAGATTTTTAGAAGCCATTTTAATATTTTTAGCTTTCGTGCATAATTTGTTACGAATGTTGTACCTAAATGTATTTTAGACCCTTTTAGACCAATGTTGGTAATTTTTTTTATATCTAGCGAAAATTGCTTAATCATGTTTCGAATCACTGATTTCGCTGCAGGAAAGCCTCAAGATTACTATTCGTATTTTTATATTGTTTCAAAAACTCTGTTCGCTTAATTTCGCTGAACCTACGGCGCCTTAAAGTTTAAGTAGGGTGTCGTGGCGCATACAGATAGTACAAGTCATCTTTGTGCCCGGCTTTAGAATGTGTGCGTGCTTACAACTGCCGGTGTGTGTGTGTGCGTGCGCCTGTAACGACGACTACCGTGTCACTGCCGAACAAATCAAACGTAGTTACAAGAACACGCACAAGATTTGTAAACTGCCAATCTCCAATTCTTGTCCATAAACAAATAAATAGTAATCCATAAATAAGATATGTGTTACCTAAGAAAATTATAACTTTCAGAAAAGTACTAGCCACTACATGTCAATTTACTTGAGCTGGCATGAATTAATTGACCGAAAGTAATGACACTTGTCACTGTGAGTGGCAGTGTGAGTGCCGTTCTTATACAGGGGCCTCCTAATATTTTGCAAACATGTACCTAATACGTTTTCGTTATTCAAGAAAAAAATAATTATATTATTATAGTCTGCACCAAGTATCATCTTAATCCTTTTAGTAATTATTGTATATAAGTTCTTTGTAAATAAACGTACTTATATATTTTTCTGAGTTATTTTTTATATCAAGGAGATGGCTTCTTCGAGCTGTAAAAAAAAGAGCAGAGAGCAAAGAGAATCCTATTCTCTAAAACACAATTATCATAATCACTTATTGCATCAACCTGTATTTAATCATTCGTTCAATGGGGTTGGCCGGGCGAAGGTATTTGCAGATGGCGCCAGCATAGGTTTTACCTGTCAGTCCTACCAGAACTGTCAAATTATTGGTTTTTTTTTTCGGAATTTCATTGTTTAGAATCAAGCCGTTTAAGCCAAATCCCATAGAAAAAGGCTAGTGATTAGGTAAAAAACCTATGATGGCGCCATCTAGTCAAACTTTGACAGTTGCCAACCCCATTCATTCGTGCCAGCTTTCGTGAATCGGCCTGTACATAGTTGCATAAATGTATAACGAAGGATAAGGACTTTATAGATCATTGTGCAATTTGTAAATTGACCCAACGAATAACCGATGCTTCAAATCTATTCCTTCAATGTTTGTTGACCTTCGCACATTTCTTGATAATTATAACTTTTACCATAATTTATTTCTGTGTAAATAGAATTCCTATTAAGTATTTTATTTATATACCTAATTAATAAGCTGATTTGATTATTATTTACATAATAACTATGGTGAATCATTTTTTAGACCAGCCAGTAGCAAAAAGAGCTACGCGGACTTAGTGCTCAAAGACCTACAGAATACACAACTCTTATGTCAGGAGAATAAGAAATGTGTAAAATATTTTGAGCGCGTTATTTGGCGTATACTTGACATTATTTGAGAGCCGATTTGCATCAATTCTGTCCATTCTGAACTCTATATTGTCAAAGATTGAAGATTCCAATTCCAATACTTTATCCTTAAATTTACAAGTTGCAGCAAGATTGTCACAAACATGCCTTGTTATATTTGAAGTAGCAATTTATAATCAAAGAGAAATCAAGTTTGCTGCAAGCTGATCCGCTATCTGGGATATCGTCCCAAATTAGCGAATTAGTTTTACACGGTGATCGGAATTAGGTGAGCCAAAATACCTTTTCTTCGTAAGAAGTGATTTGAATATAGTGATTACAATCTGGTAGGAAAAAGATATTTTTTTGAATACCGGTATTCGATTTACATTACTAGTATCCGGAAAAATAACGAATACCCGGTATTCAAGAAAAAAAATATTTTTCTACCCGGTTGCAACCACTTTATACTATTACTTGCGAAGAATATGTATTTCGGCTCACCTAATTCCGATCACTGGTTATTATTACCGTAGGGTGGTATGTGCTTGATGTTTCATTCCGTTACTTAAATTATTGTCATTCCACTTTGATAAACATATGTGTCACCATTTAGATTAATATTACTTAATTATAATTATCTCAATTATATCAAATGTTTTTTTTTATCACTATCGTCATTTAAAAAAAAATTTAGGTACCTAGGTATTGATATTTTATATGTTGGATGAAACAGAAACGACAAATAAGGATTCCTAGGATAATAAAAAAAAACCAAAGCTATTTTGTTTGAACGTGAATCCACATTCTGGCTGTAGGTGGAATGGGATTCCTAAGATACACATCTATAGTTAACTACTTACTACTTATAGACTAGCACTTTATCCTTGACGACCGCTTTAGCCTAGTTGGTAGACAGTGCTGCCTACGAATCAAGAGGTCCTGGGTTTGAATCCCGGTAGTATTTGAGTCATGAGCACGAATATTTGTTCCCGAGTCATGGATACTCGTCTAGTAAGTATCCTTAGTACACAAGCTTTGCTTAGTTTGGGACTAGGTCGATTTGTGTAAGATTGTCCCCACATATTTATGTATAGTTTGATTCAAAGATTCAAAGATTTATTTTGCTCGGAATGCAGTTACATAGTTTTTTAAAATTACAATAATATATCATAGTCCAGTGCATTCAGCCTGAGTGCAGGCGTACAAAACATTTTTTGAGGAGCGTTATATTCCATAATTGTCGCTACGTTTAGCTATGCTTTTGTTTCTATCTTGATTCTAGCGTGAGACAATTCTGCATAAACCTTGGTTTCTGCCTGAGTACTAGCATATACATAACGACAAGACATCCTAATACAAATGTATGTCATTGACATGCATTTGCCTAAATACAAACGGGATAACGTGTTTCTAAGTATTCATTCTTACGAGTATATTGTAACTTTCATTCTCATATCCTTTCCGTTCTAATTTCTCTTTGATGGAGCTTCTTGCTCCGTACGATCATACATGAGTGAGAGGTGAAGAGATTTCTCTTGATTCTCATTCTAATCACGATGCTGATTATATTCTTGTTCCATTCTGATTTCTTTCTATTCTTACGTATTGGCGGGAATTCTGTTCCCGCCGCGGGCCTCCACAACTCCCCTTATAGCCCGCCCCTGTCCTCTCATAACCATTTGGCATATTCTTGGCTATTTCTATTCTGTATGTTCCTCTTACTTGAATATCCCTTCATCTCTCAACTCATCCTTCTAATAATACACATAAGACTCTCACCGGGATCCCCAGCTGTCTTCTCCTCTATTCTATCCTCGTGGGTACTTACTGTTCATGTTTCTATTTCTTACTTCTATGTTCAGCGTACCTAATATGATGAACATTAGCGTGATTGTAGTTCTCCCACAATCCATTCTTTCCTGCCTTGCTAAACATATCTCTCACTGTTCGACATTTTCCTATGTCTTCACATAAATACTACGATTGATACAGTTGTCATTGACTACTGATCAATCCTTTCCATTCATATCTATTCTTAAACTCGTTCACAATAACTCTCACTCTTTATTTCTATTACGGTATAGCTTTTATTCGAGATACAAAAACTAATTCCTTTTGGTCACCGTTACATCCATTTTTTCTGTCTGACAGTTCAATTCAAAATCCCGCCAGTGTTGACAGTTGAGTTCCATTGAGTCCGTTTCAGACATATTTTTACCGGCGTTGATCGAAGATCGCGTTCGTCGCGACACTCCCGACCGCCGGGCGAATCTGGACTGCTGCCAGTTCTCCAGTCTATAGGGCAATCCTTACCTTACCCTTACTGCCTCCGTTCTTACTAGTTTTTACACATTATTATCTAGGTTTTTTTTACAGGAGCAGAGGCACCAGGTGCATCTACCGTTTTAACACTATCTTGGACCACAACATTTCCATGCACCTGTGTAATGAGCTCTTTGGTCAGAGCCAGTGGTTCTATTTAAGGACTTCCAGTTCTTTTGGGGGAAAGGTGTCGGTTCTTTTGACTCTTGTAACATATTCTGGTGTCCAACAACTTCTACTTCTAAAGGATATAAATGTCATAAGAAATTCATGAAGTTATTTCCTCAGTCAGTCTTTATGCTCCATCAGTTCCTTTCTCCATAGTGGTGACCTTTCCCACTTTCTATTTTCTGTGTTCTTTGAGTCACCTTTGATTTGGACTAGGTATGTTGGCTGGGCTTTGTTTCGTTCTGACCCGCGGCTTCTTGTGATAATGTACCAGCATTCTCTTTCATTGCGGGCAAACTACACGTGTATTGTTTTCATAAACATTCTTTTATAATTCTTCTAGAACCTATACACTAACCCTTCTTCCATATTCCTACGAGGTTTTCTTTTGCCACTGGATCATATTGCATCATATTGATGGCAAGAAACGTATACCATAAGTCGGTGATTCTGCTAGCTTGAATAAAAAATCTATGTCGAAACTTGCACCGGTTAGAGGGTTTTAATTCATGTCATCTTCAATTTCTTTAATGACTGTCTGTATTCAGCGATTTATCTTTCTACCTAGCTGTTTTTCTTAGGTGAGTGTCATACAACGTTTACTGTGCCAACCATTCTTGTATAAGACCCTCCATACGACGGGCTTAGTCAGAGAATAATAATAAATTCCCACCTTATTGACGCAACAATACACTTTTGATAGCACCTTTTCCGTAGCTGAATAGCATCGCAATATTGGAAGCACTTAATTCTACATGCCTCTTGCTTACGTCATTTTCCTCGTAGTATGCGAACTTTCTACCTTTGTCATATCACCAACGACTTCTACATCAACAGTAGGTACATTTAGTTAGGCAGGTGTCTAAGCAAACTTATTTCTTCCTTACAGTTGGTATGTACTTTTAAGGGCATTCAAGTATCATTAACTGCCCTGCATCTTAATACATCCATATTCGTCAATAATTAAGTATTTCTGGATAGACTGGAATTTCCCGATAATTCTTTAGGTCCATGACGTGTTTTTGTGACCTAAAGTTTCTTCTGCATCGAACTACCATTCTTCTCTTCTGGGGTCATCCTTTTATTTTGACCTGATATATCCATCTTCATCTAATTTTCTTAATCTCGATTCTAATTCCATAAAATGAGCTGACTGGCCATATTTATTTTACGTTGGCCAGCCCTCCCTACTTAGCGAGAGGAAATGTGGTCCATTGAACCACAATTCTTCCTTTGAGTATCATAGGCAGATCGGGTTTCTTAGATTAGCTAAATTTTATTCTATGTTTTTTCCCGTAATCATTCACTAGAGAACGGTATTGATAAAGAACCAATTCTTTCACTATTTTCACTAACCTCATAAAATTTACAAGAATCGAGATATGGACACGTTCTATTATATGTTATGTTATTTTATTTATTTATTTATACTTTATATTTTATTATATTTTCTGTATTATTTTTTATTTTATTTTGCTCCATGTAAGATATCCTCGGCCTTCCGTTTTTCTTTTCCCTTCTATTTTCCTTCTTCTGACAATATCGTTCCCATCTCGACATTGATTTGATTTCGACTGGGTCGTCATTACCAAACAATAATAACTGTTCTTGATCCGGACTTAGCTCCAGTTTCTTCACAAGCTGTAGTATTGTGTAGCCTACAAGGCTATACATTACTATTCTTTGTTCGGTTCTGTTCTTTTGTCGCCTCACCTACCCTTGCCATTCTTTGCACAGTGTAGCCGGCCCGTTGTAGGATGCTTAGAGCTAGCATCACCCCTCTCTCCACTATTCTTTATATGCACAACATTCTTTAAACGAGTATTCTTATACTTCAATTGGTTGAGACCTTCTACTAATTGGATTACTTCAACTTTAAACAACAAACTCTCAGGTATTCTATTTTGTCAACATCTGGTAAGCCGCTATTCATGGACTTAGCCTTGAACCAGGTTCCATTATACACTTTGGTAGTTTGGCTTTGCTAGTTACCAATATTGCCCTTTAAATATTTCCAAATTGTTGTTCTGTTTTGGAACAGGGACATATAAAACTTCATTTTCTCATGTGATGTTCTGCTTTGGTTAATAAAAGTATGTAAATTATATTTCTTCATAACGTTTGACACTTAGTTTATGGTTACATTCGTATTTCAATTCTATTTCTTTAAGCAATTTCCATTTATGTCAGCCTGAATTTGATCATTTTTATTTTCTTAACGACATTTATTTAGCTTCCAATTAAATTACACTCAAACAAATTCAATTTTTAGTGATCATATGTAAAACTAACGCATAACACAAACCAACTTCATCCAGGAAGCGTAAAGCTTAATTTCTTCCTTACTTGATTGTACTATCGACAGCACAAATAACCGACCATACGTGCACTTTATGTGCATTGTATTAAAGGTTCTATATAAATACAGGACGGTCAGTTATCTGCGTTGGCGTTTGTCCTTTGATGTATTGACAATACAATATTAATTCAAAGTGAATGGAAAGGATTTCCTCTCTCAGGACATTTAACAATATTTCAGGTATTTGCATGCTAGTATTACCCAATACAGATAGCAGAATAAGATACTTATTGTCATATAACTAAGGATACCGATGTACCTACTTATTCTAGGCTAATAACGATTCTATTCTATTCTATTCATATCGATGTTTCTTGTATGAATTCTTGCTATGTAAACCCCAACTAAGATAAAGAAAAGGAAAACATATTTTACACCTGAGTCCATACTAGGATTCCTAGGCTATGGATCTTCTTAAACATTATCCTAACTATAATACTTTATTTATGAGCCCGAACTAGGATTCCTAGCATAGGGTCCAAAACAAAAATGACGAGATAAAGAAGAGAGACTTTTAATTCTAACGAGACCACACAAGGATTCCTAGGCTAGACTCTTATCACGTTTTTCTACCAAGGTATGGGCACACATTTAACTTCTTAAATATGTGTACTGTGTAGGTTTCTAGGTCTTCTCTACTCTACGAGTTTCATGGTCTCCACCGAACTGTGAGTTTCTTGGTCTCCACCGAACTGTGAGTTTTGAGGTCTCCACCGAACTGTGAGTTTCTAGGTCTCCACCGCATTGTGAGTTTCTAGGTCTCCACCGAACTGTGAGTTTCTAGGTCTCCACCGTACTGTGAGTTTCTAGGTCTCCACCGCACTGTGAGTTTCTAGGTCTCCACCGTACTGTGAGTTTCTAGGTCTCCACCGAACTGTGAGTTTCTAGGTCTCCACCGAACTGTGAGTTTCTAGGTCTCCACCGAACTGTGAGTTTCTAGGTCTCCACCGAACTGTGAGTTTCTAGGTCTCCACCGAACTGTGAGTTTCTAGGCCTCCACCGAACTGTGAGTTTCTAGGTCTCCACCGAACTGTGAGTTTCTAGGTCTCCACCGAACTGTGAGTTTCTAGGTCTCCACCGAACTGTGAGTTTCTAGGTCTCCACCGAACTGTGAGTTTCTAGGTCTCCACCGAACTATGAGTTTCTAGGTCTCCACCGAACTATGAGTTTCTAGGTCTCCACCGAACTGTGAGTTCCTAGGTCTCCACCGAACCGAACTGTGAGTTTCTAGGTCTCCACCGAACTGTGAGTTTCTAGGTCTCCACCGAACTGTGAGTTTCTAGGTCTCCACCGAACTGTGAGTTTCTAGGTCTCCACCGAACTGTGAGTTTCTAGGTCTCCACCGAACTGTGAGTTTCTATGTCTCCGCCGAACTGTGAGTTTCTAGGTCTCCACCGAACTGTGAGTTTCTAGGTCTCCACCGAACTGTGAGTTTCTAGGTCTCCACCGCACTGTGAGTTTCTAGGTCTCCACCGATCTGTGAGTTTCTAGGTCTCCACCGAACTGTGAGTTTCTAGGTCTCCACCGAACTGTGAGTTTCTAGGTCTCCACCGAACTGTGAGTTTCTAGGTCTCCACCGAACTGTGAGTTTCTAGGTCTCCACCGAACTGTGAGTTTCTAGGACTCCACCGCACTGTGAGTTTCTAGGTCTCCACCGAACTGTGAGTTTCTAGGTCTCCACCGAACTGTGAGTTTCTAGGTCTCCACCGAACTGTGAGTTTCAAGGTCTCCACCGAACTGTGAGTTTCTAGGTCTCCACCGAACTGTGAGTTTCTAGGTCTCCACCGAACTGTGAGTTTCTAGGTCTCCACCGAACTGTGAGTTTCTAGGTCTCCACCGAACTATGAGTTTCTAGGTCTCCACCGAACTGTGAGTTTCTAGGTCTCCACCGCACTGTGAGTTTCTAGGTCTCCACCGAACTGTGAGTTTCTAGGTCTCCACCGAACTGTGAGTTTCTAGGTCTCCACCGCACTGTGAGTTTCTTGGTCTCCACCGAACTGTGAGTATAGTGGTCATCACTTATCGTTCATTGCAGATCCCAATGAGACAGGTTTGAATAAGTGTTTCCACTTAGACATTTGTACATATTTGGAACTGCCTTAAGCCACACATCCACCATGGTTCAACCTACTCAGGAAATTCATACGGAACCTCCCGAGCCAAAGAAAGATGCTTTTTCTATTTTCTTTATGCTTCGCTCAATCTATTCTTAAATACAATTTTCGCTCAGTATCTCCACCAATTTGTCGCTACGTTTAGCTATGCTTTTGTTTCTATCTTGATTCTAGCGTGAGACAATTCTGCATAAACCTTGGTTTCTGCCTGAGTACTAGCATATACATAACGACAAGACATCCTAATACAAATGTATGTCATTGACATGCATTTGCCTAAATACAAACGGGATAACGTGTTTCTAAGTATTCATTCTTACGAGTATATTGTAACTTTCATTCTCATATCCTTTCCGTTCTAATTTCTCTTTGATGGAGCTTCTTGCTCCGTACGATCATACATGAGTGAGAGGTGAAGTGATTTCTCTTGATTCTCATTCTAATCACGATGCTGATTATATTCTTGTTCTATTCTGATTTCTTTCTATTCTTACGTATTGGCGGGAATTCTGTTCCCGCCGCGGGCCTCCACAACTCCCCTTATAGCCCGCCCCTGTCCTCTCATAACCATTTGGCATATTCTTGGCTATTTCTATTCTGTATGTTCCTCTTACTTGAATATCCCTTCATCTCTCAACTCATCCTTCTAATAATACACATAAGACTCTCACCGGGATCCCCAGCTGTCTTCTCCTCTATTCTATCCTCGTGGGTACTTACTGTTCATGTTTCTATTTCTTACTTCTATGTTCAGCGTACCTAATATGATGAACATTAGCGTGATTGTAGTTCTCCCACAATCCATTCTTTCCTGCCTTGCTAAAGCATATCTCTCACTGTTCGACATTTTCCTATGTCTTCACATAAATACTACGATTGATACAGTTGTCATTGACTACTGATCAATCCTTTCCATTCATATCTATTCTTAAACTCGTTCACAATAACTCTCACTCTTTATTTCTATTACGGTATAGCTTTTATTCGAGATACAAAAACTAATTCCTTTTGGTCACCGTTACATCCATTTTTTCACTTCACTTCACTCTATTGTTAATGGCTACCGTGCAACTTAAGCACAATTCTGCCAACATCAAGTATCCAGCTTTGCACGGTACAAATGAAAGAGGGTAGCCATAAATCAGGATATTAAAAATCACAAATGCAGGTGATTCCTGAGAACAGATGGTAAACACATACAAATAACATTAACCGTGACCAGATTAGAAGCATTAGAACAAGTTAATACAATAATCGAAGCACAGGAATGGATATTAGGTTAACTAAACGCTACAAGCTACAATTTTATGTTATTTTTTGCTATGAACTTGCCCAGCGCACTAATAATTTTTTTATTGTTTTCAATAAGGCATAAAAGGGAAGCCATATTCATAGGTAATGGGAGTCTGAGATTAGAGATTAGGGTATATAGGTCACGGGACTTATTGTTAAGGCGGCAGTTAAAAAAGATGTGGTCAACTGTACCTACTTCCTCACCACACTCACACATGGGAGAATCTTTAATTTTGAATTTATGCAGCTGCTCTGGCGAGCAGACTCGACCTAAACGGAGTCTTATTATCACACTGGTATGGCGTTTGGAAAGGGATCTATATTTAAAAAACCATGGACGAGATGGAATAATTGGCTGTACCTGAGAGAAAAAACATTTCTTAGAGCGAGACCACCGAGACATCCATTTTTTCCTAATAATTTTGGAGGGAATGTTGGAAACATCCGGCGAGTAAATTTTGAACAAGGAGTCATCCCCGTCCAAGACTGCTTCCTTAGCTACCTGGTCCACCCTCTCATTTTCCGGAATTCCTGAATGGCTCGGTATCCAGACGAACACAACCTCCAATCCGGACGAGTGGCATTTATAAATGGCCTCTTTCAGTTTACATACGATATAGTTACGAGCACAATTCTTTAAGGGGCGGAGAGAGATTGACTGAAGGGCACTGAGACAATCAGAAAAAATTACCGACCTAGAGAGCCCGTGAGCGAGTATGTACTCTAAAGATTTCATGATAGCTAAACATTCGCCTGTAAAGACAGACGACTGAGGGGGGAGTTTGAATTTAGCAAGGATATGGGAATTAGTAAGGAGGAAGGCCGCTCCCACGCAGCCCTGGTCCGACAGCTTGGAAGCGTCTGTGAAGAAGAGTCTATAGCCACCAAAGTGACTATTGAGAAATTTTATAAATTTGAAGTTGGCCATGGGGGACTTTTTATCAATTCCGGTATTGGAGATTACTGTAGGGGAATGAATCAAGGCTTCGAAAGGAACAGAATATAACGGAAGGGAGCGGCATTTCATTAAAGGGCACTTGAGTGAAGCTATTTTCTCCAGGCTTTGGACCAGATTTGGTTTTTCTTTATTACGCCAGAAAGCTTTAGTTGAACCGTACAGCTGTAAGAGACGGAGTTTTGGTAACAAGGGGTGCGATTCCTGTGTGCAAATTCCAAAAAGGTAACGGTCAGATAGAAGTTGTCTTCTTAAATCTAGCGGCGGGTCAACACACTCAACTTGAATAGCTCTGTTAGGAGAAGATTTCATTGCGCCTGTTACCAACCTCAAAGCCTTCGCCTGAATAGTTTCCAGGGTGGAGAGCGCGGCCTTGTTGCAAGGTTCAAATATGAATGTACCAAAGTCCAAATGACTACGAATGAAGGCATTATATAAAAGTTTTTGTGAATATGGATGAGCACCCCACCACGCGCCGGAAAGGGCTCTAAGCATATTTAAATTTTTTTCGCATTTTCTGGCAATGTAAGTCAGATGGGGAACCCCTTGGAAACGGCGGTCGAAGATAACCCCGAGGAATTTAACAGAGTCTAGCATGGGGATAGGATTTTCTTTGTAAATAATCTGACATGCAGGGGGACAACGGCTTCTAGAGAAGACAATGGCTGAACTTTTAGATGAAGATAGGGTAAGACCGTGCTGATCCAGCCACGAATTTAAAGACCTTAAAGCGCCATTAATCCTGTCCGCAGCTTGAGCAGTATTTTTATCGACAGAATATACTACCACATCGTCAGCGTACTGAAGCGTTCTGCACGACCAGTTTACGGATTTGTCTAGATCAAAGGAATATAAATTAAAAAGGATGGGACTCAAAACAGAGCCCTGGGGAAGCCCTTTCCAAACGTTCCGGACAGCACATACTTCACCCCGCCATCTCACTTTAATAGTTCTGGACATAAGCAAGTTTGATATAAAATGGACAACCTTAGGGGAAATGTTCAGCTGGGACATTTTGTCTCTGAGCACTGCAAGGAGCACATTATCATAAGCTGCTGAAATGTCCAAAAATATAGCGGCCACGGATTCCTCTCTTGAAAAGGCTAGACGAATGTCGGTAGAAAGGATGCTGTGACTATCCGTGATACTTCTGCCCTTTCTGAACCCGAACTGGAATCGTGGTAAAATGCCACGGCTTTCCAAGAACCAATCAAGACGGTTTTTTATCAAGTGTTCCATGACTTTGCAGAGGGTGGAGGACAAGGCGATTGGACGGTATGAGTGACCAGAGTCAGGGTCCTTGCCTGGTTTGAGAATAGGGATTACGTATTGTTCCTTCCAGGGATCTGGGATCTTTCCGGAGCTAAAAAAGTTATTAATCAGATCTAGGTAATAGGATACAGCAACTGAATTAGCCTTCGTCAGGAAGGAGTAGACGATGCCATCCGGGCCAGGAGACGAATCCGAAAGAGAATCCAAAACGCAACGCAATTCAGATAGTTGGAAAGGGGAGGATAAGGGATCGGTGCAATCTGAGATCCCAGAGAAAATTGGAAGTTCGTTCTGGTTAGGTACATAGGGAGGGGCTAATTTGTCCGAAAACTCATCCAGCCATAGGGGAGAAGTAGAGAAAGATGCCGGCGGGGTAGAAGAAGAGCAAGCATTGCGAAAGGTCTTAATATTACGCCAGACCACCGAGGGGTGGGTAGAAGGAGATATTGATTCGCAGAATTTAGACCACCCTTCCCGCTTTTTAAAAGAGAGGGTTTTTTTCGTCTTAGCCTGCACCTTTTTAAATGTCAGAAAGTTCTCCATAGTCATAGCGCAACAGAAAGTCCTCTCCGCCTCCTTTCTCTGTTTAACAAGAGAGGTGCACTCAGAATCCCACCAAGGGAGGGAAGGTCGATGGTTAGATGAGATATTTTTTAAAGGTATGGAAAGAGCAGCGGAATCCAAAAGAGACTGAGAAAATAAAGAATAACATTCCAGACAGTTAGACTGGGAGACACGTGGTAAAGAGTTAACTTTTGTCTCTGTAGTGAGGGAAAAAAGGGGCCAATCAGCTTTAGATAGCCTAAATTTTTGAAGGGGGGGAGGAGCAGATGGCCCACTAACGTCACAAGAATACGTGATAATAATTGGGAGGTGATCGCTACCGAAGCTGTGGGGTAGTATATCCCATGAAACCTGAGAAGCCAGAGAAGGAGAACAGATGGAGATATCCACAGCAGAACAGTTTTGAGAGGGGGAAGAGCGTCGAGTTGGTCGGCCATCATTTAAAACACACAAATTCAAGGAGTCCAGAATATCAAGCATTTTACGACCCGAAGGATTGCAGTCATGAGAACCCCACAGAGAATGGTGGCAGTTGAAATCTCCTAATATAATGAGCGGACCAGGGACATTCTCGAGGTGTGACCAGAAATCAGCAATAATCTTAGGGGAAGGGTGAGGGATGTACGCTGACACAACGGTACAATCTAGGACTTTGCACACAACAACGAAAAATGAAGGATGAGATGGGATGTTAATTATAGAATAGTTTATGTCTTTTCTAATAAGCAGAGCACAACCATCATAACCATCAGGGCTATCATGGCGTAAGCATATAAAGTTGAGCCAGCCAGCCGCCAGTGTTGACAGTTGAGTTCCATTGAGTCCGTTTCAGACATATTTTTACCGGCGTTGATCGAAGATCGCGTTCGTCGCGACAATAATAATAATCATAAAAAATTGCATTAACAAGTCAAAATTATAATAATAACAAATGCAAAAAAGAATAATAATGTCAAATAATAATGAAATAAATAATGTCAGTCAGGTACAATAATGGAGAAGCGAAGAGAAAATTAAAATAATATATAAAAACATCATATCAATCAACATGTCAAACATAATCCAAAAATAATTTTACACTATAAAAGCATTTGTCCAGAAGCCAGTTTGCCAATTTGTTCTTAAAGCTATTTTGTCGTAACAATTTTAGGTCCTCAGGTAGTTTATTATAAATTACTATGCACATGTTATAAACATTCTTATTATAAATCATTTTGTGAGCACGCGGTTTGTATATGAGATTCATAATGTTTCGACGGGTCTGTCTCTGCATTATTTCTCCTCGTTTTTTAAAAAAGGTTTGATGGGTATTTACGAAAACACATATATCTCTTGACACTGTCTTGTTCGAGCCAACCACAAACTATATAGAGATACGTAGTAAGTAGGTATTCGTTACGCGAAAACGTTATTTTTCGACTTAAGAGGAAACAAAAAGGTCGCGATAATTGAGAAATGGGTATTTGTAAAATGTATTGCTGTCGCGCCAACCTCAAGCCTCCCCCTGCATAGCGCGATAGAGACAACTGCAGCTTGGACCGAAAATACCTATTAAAAGAACATAAAATCAACGTTTCGTAGTCCCCTGATTTCTTCACCAAAACTTGACCTATTTACCTACATTTTTTTATTAAAAATCAAAGAAAGGCTTTGGCCTTTTTCATATGTCTTCCTTTTATAAACAATCTTGTCAAAATTGTTTTCTGGATGTTTAAACACAGCGAAAAATCTGGCTCTTTTTTTAGGTTTTTGAAGGGTATTATTTCTTTTAAGAATAAATTTAAGATACAAAGGAAAACATAGGAACATGTCAATAGTAGCCATAGATTTAGGTACTTATGGAAAAAATTTTGCTCTACTGTCATTATCCAGGGAGAAAACAGGCGACTACGTTTCTATGGAAAAACGGCCGTTGTGTTTCCTCTTAAATGTAGGCCATGTTTTTTGCCTGACTAAGGGATGAATTTAGCAATCTATGTTTGTATTTGCGTGTGTTCCACGTGCGATTTTGATGAATGCGGTATCAATCGATTCGAGAATATGCTCCGCGTACCAATTGCATGAAAAATCATATTGTGTTTTCAGCTTACCGAAGTTTGAACTTTACTACTTATGCTTGTTGTAGAAGCCATTCGTTTTGGGTCATATATGTATCATGGTCATAGGTATTCTAAAACTTAAGGATGGAAAGGAATATCGTTCCAGACAAAAACAGGTCAAATGTGTAAGTAATTTCATTCATCAAGTCTTTGGGTTTGGGCATATACTCAAATGCGTCCAGTGCTCTTGATGCAAAAATTAGGAAAATGCTATAGAGGAAATCTACAAAAGTTTTATTATGAAAAACTGCAAAATCGACCCCTGAATTTTATCGTTATAATTTACAAGTTCCCAAGTATATTTTTAGCTCTAGCGTGAAATAGTAACATACAAAAATTATGCTCCAGGTGAGGCTCGAACTCACAACCCCGGCATGTCTCACACGAACACTGTCTTATAAGTACCGTGCGCTAACCAATTGCGCCACTGGAGCTATGATGACACGGGCCGAAATTTCACGTCGCTTTTGCCGACGCAGTTTGGTCAAATGACGTCCTCTTTCGTGATACTAAACGTCAGATTTTTCAGTTTTCCAACAAAACACTTCATTAGACACAGGGTTTGTTTTGACAGTTATCCGGCCAATAGGAAGTCGTACCGTTCACCAAAAAGCGTTCCTGATTGGAACTTCATACGTCAATGGAGCTCTGTGTTTGACCGAGTTCCAAATCGTCTCAGAAATTTCAGTTCATATTTCGTGTATATGAAATTAAGAAGTATAGTTATAATGTTTCAAATCGTTATAAAATTAAATAATTTTATTTGAGACAATTTACTCCAGATATTTCAACGATTTGGCGAAGTTGGTGTATCTTTGGAGAACACAACAAAAAGTAAAACATAAATACAAATTACAAAATGGAAACGTCACTCGGTTCCTGTGTTGTGATAATCTGAATAATGTTTTTCGATTAAACAATGGCCCGTTAAAACATTCCTACGGTGTTATAAAACTGTGGACAACTTAAATTAGCCGTACGTGATGTTTGTGTGCGCGATCAATGCGATTTCAGTATGAATTGGTTCGACACGTCGGGTTTTACGAGTCTGGCGAAGACGGCATTGAAGGAAGCCCAGAAGACCCTGGATAAGGCGCTGGACATCCAAGACGAAAGCGGGGAGGAGGAGGAGGCGGGAGCATCCACTTCTGACATAAAAACGTCATCAGGTGAAAGTGAAACCACTGCTAAGGACAACCCTGATTTCTTTGCCTCTTGGGGCCTTACGGTCAGCGCTGAAGGCCAGCTGGATGCCAACGATGAAACCGTAGTCACAGAAAGCCCTTCCAAGGGCTCTCACAGCCTTTGGGGCTCTTTTGCAGGATCTTTCTTTGAACATCCAAAGAATTCAGAAACAGATACAGCTATTGTACAACCTCCTAAAGCTAAGTCTATGAATGTTATAAATGACTCTAAATATGGCAGTGCTACTGACTTGTTTTCGAAAAGCCAGCTTGTTATGTCAGAGGATACAGAATTTGATGTAAAAAAAACTAAAGATGAGGCTAAAGCAGAGGAACGGCGGGATTCATCCCGGTCAAACAGACTGTCACTGGTGTCTAGTCAAAATAGTTCTGATTCCGTTGAAGTATTGTCGCAGAGTTTGAAGACTACTCCAGATTCAGAAGCTGCATCAGTTCACTCTATATCACACAGTAGTAGCGTCGGGCTGAAACTGAACTCTGAATCTGTGGAAATCTTACCAGATAGCCTTGTAAGCCCAAGCTCTATTGAATGTTTAGGTTTTGACAGTTATTCCAGTGATAAAAACAGTAGTTCATCTTCAAATCTGTCACCTGGTGACTTCAGTGACAAGAAATCAACTCCTGTAGACAGGACAGAGAAAGCGGAGACAGCTGACAGTGTCAGTTTAGTAGCTGATGATGATGAAGACACCATGTCTTATAACTCCATCTCAGAATGTACCGCTCCTACCGTTTTAGATACTGATGACAAAGACAAAGCTATAAGTCCATTTCCAAAGAGAGTGGAAGGCAAGAAGTTGCTCGAAAAAGAATTCATACACTTTGAGCCTCCGTTGTTACCGCAAAAAATGCAGATTAGCGAGAACTCTTCAAATGATGGATCTTGGTCTGACCGAACCTTGAATGCTGACAATGATAGCATGATTCTAGATGTAAATGTTGATGAACCCAAGAAGGAGATTGAAACCGAAGATGTGTTAATGGAGAAATTGAGTGATTCTTCCTCTTTCTACAATGTGACAGTTTCTGGAGAAATGCTTCGGTCTGAGAGCTCGGCATTCGTAAATGTAGAGAAACAGCAATGTTGCAGGTCAGATAAGTCAGAGTCGCAAAAAGACAGCAAAGAGCGGACTTCACCTACTAGCTCTGACAGCAAGAGTGACTTAGTCAAGATCGGTTCCGACCGTACCTCCGGCCACACATCCGGTGATGAGCTGGAAACAACCACCTCATCAGACATAGAGATCATTCCAAGTCCCAACGGTGACAACCATAATTTCCGCAACAGTCCAGCCAAATACAATTTCAAACAGTCCAAATTCGACGGCACTACATCACCCAACCTTGTGGATTTAGTCTTAGGGAAATCCTTAGCCACAAAGATCCGTGGTCACACCAGGGAGTTATCTGAAGCGTCGGTCCAGAGTAACACAAGTGACGACAGCCAGGGATCAGAGAATGATCGGTTGATGCGGCGTTTATGTGAAATGGCAGAAATCCTGGAAGCCAGAGAGAACAGACTGATGGAGGTGAGCCGAAGCAATGCGGAGCTAGCGGAGAATAATGCTGACCTTAAGACCCAGATGGAGACTTTGATGGCGAAGCATGGGAGCCATGAGGGTGGGGACATTAGTACCATCACCGAGGATTATACGCAGAGGATGTCGGCACTGGAAAAGAAGTTCCAACAGGCCATAAGAGAAAAGGTAAACATTTTCTTTAGTCTATGGATTAGTGGGAAGAATATCTTATGCCTTGGGGCTGTTTATTGATTACGTTAGAAATGTTCCCCATTGATCTTGCTGATCTCTTAATTAATGAACAGCCACCATATCCATGAGATTGCCCATATCTATCAAGCCAATTTTGTTGTTCAGCGTTCACGCCGATTAAAAACCAAGGTTAATTGGACTTGATTCGTTTTTTTTACATGTTTTTGCACGAACACTGAATGCTGCCATTGTTTTTAAATGGTGTCATTTTCGCAGCTGAATACAAAATTACATCAACAGTTTAAAAAATCAATATACTTATTATTCTACAGATAGAAACACTTACGTTTCTCTGTTGTTTGTAGAATGTATGGTTCAAATAATTCTGACATAAGTATGGTAGTAATACGTTAAAAAAAGTTGTTTTTTAATTCATCCAGTTTGATTTTCATGTGTAGTTAAATTAACACCACACCTTAATGTCAATTACCCCATATGGCTACAGTTTATGTCAGGTATGCATTCTAATGTATTATTTTTGTTTAGAACCAAGATTTAACACAAGTAAGTCTGAGGTGTATTTGCATGTGTGTGTGCGTGTCAACGCACACAGCAGCCATTGTTCGCATGTAGATAGCAAAGGCAGTAATAAACGAGCATCTACCAGAGCCGGTTGTTTCACTCAAGAACCTATATATACGTCACTGGCGACGATCTGTGTCTTACCCGCGTGTGAAATTTAAAAAAAAATATATAGCAAGAAAGTGATTTTATAATGTCTGGTTTTATTGGAAACCTTTGTCTTTATGACCACAATACCCAAGATTGGGCGATTTTCAGTAGTCGTTTGAAACAGTTCCTCATTTTAAATGTGATTGAAGAAGATATGAGACGCGCTGTACTACTGACACATCTGCACGATGAGACATACCGGCTACTGAAGAACTTGGTACATCCAAAAACCGTAGAAGAGGTTGGATTCGACGAGTTATTGAAGGTGCTCGACGGTCATTTTACTCCGAGGAGATGTACATTTGCCGATAAAAGCAAGTTTTATGAGGCGACGCGAGAGGTGGGGGAGAGTGTCGAACAGTGGGCGGCTCGGGTCCGGGGACTAGCCGTGCACTGCGAGTTTGGGAACTCGCTGGACATGCTGCTGCGGGACAAGTTCGTGCTGGGGCTACGCGCCGGCAAGGAGCGCGAACGTCTCTTCGAGCAGGACGCCACCACGCTCACGCTCGCGAAGGCGGTGGAGCTGGCCCAGCAGGCGGAGTGCGCGCAGCAGGCGCGCGCGGCCGCGGTGGCCGTGACCGTGAAGCAGGAGCCGGTGTACCGGGCGCGCGCGCAGCTGCAGCCGTCCGCGTCCGGCCGGGACCCCGCAAGGACCTGCTCCGTGTGCGGTATGAAGAGCCACGATGCCAGTCAGTGCCGTTACAAAAACTATCGGTGCCAGCTGTGCGGTGAAAAGGGACATCTTAAGAAAATATGTAGTTCCAAGAAACTGTCCAAGTGTCGTGTACATAACGTCGAAGAACGAGAAGAGAAAAGTGAGTGCGACAATTGCAAAGAGTGTCAACTTCTAAGTCTAAGGTACGTTAACTATAAGCCGATATTACTTCATGTGTCTGTTAATAATATGCAATTGAACATGGAGCTCGACTCGGGTTCCGGGACGACCATCGTATGTAACAAATTGTATGATAAATTGTTTTCTAGCTTTCCCTTATCTAAAAGCGACCTAAGCATGTGCCTGTATAACGGTCATAAGATCACGCCAATAGGTTATTTCGTTGCTAATGTAACGTATATGGAAAAAACACATACGTTAAGAATTTATGTTATAGAAAATGGCGGTCCGCCGTTACTAGGTCGTGATTTTATGACAAAATTTAATATGTCATTCACGGTAGATAACAAATTTGTCAACATGGAACAGAGCTCGAGTGAAGTAACCAACTTGTTGAATCGATTCAGTAGCTTATTTGAGGATCGTTTAGGTCAATTCAACAAGTTCAAAGTCCATTTGCAATTGAAAGATAACGTTAAGCCTAAGTATTTTAAACCGCGGTCAGTTCCTTTTGCGCTTAAAAAACGGGTAGAAGAAGAAATCGACCGCCTTGTTGATTTAGGTATTCTCGTGCCTGTTAACTTCTCCGAATATGCGACACCTATTGTGCCCGTTTTAAAGCAAAACGGTAAGATAAAAATTGCCGGTGATTATTCCGTGACATTGAATAAGGACATGATCATTGATAAGTATCCGATGCCGCGCATAGAGGAGGTTTTCGCTAACTTAGGCGGAGGTCAGAGTTACAGCAAGTTAGACCTTAGCAACGCGTACAATCAGTTCGTTTTATCAGACAGCTCTCAGGCGCTTACGACTATTAACACGACGAAAGGTTTGTACATGTATACGAGACTTATATGGGTTGGCCAACGCACCCGCCATCTTCCAGCGTGCTATGGAGTCATTGCTGGTAGGTATTGATGGAGTCACCTGTTGGCTCGATGACGTCTGTATAACGGGACCTACGGATGACGTGCATTTGGCGCGATTGCGTGAAGTCTTATCTAGGCTTAGCGATGCAGGTTTAAAGTTACAAAAGGAGAAGTGTGTTTTCTTTAGTAGCAATGTAACTTATTTAGGTTATGTAATAAATAAACACGGGTTACAAACTTGTCCAAAAAAAGTGGAAGCTGTATATAACGCACCAAGGCCCAACTAATGTGACGGAGGTAAAAAGGTTCCTGGGAGTGGTAAATTACTACCGTAGTTTCATACCGAACGCGTCCGACCTGTTGAGTCCGTTGCACGAGTTGCTACGCGCAGAAGCCAAATGGGACTGGGGGCGCCGACAGGAAGAGGCGTTTGAGGCCGTCAAGCGGGAATTATGCTCCGAGCGTGTGCTGGCGCATTTCGACCCGGAGGCTCAGCTGGTTCTCAGCGTAGACGCGGGACCCGGGGGCCTGGGTGCTATACTGGCTCAGCGCGACCCATGCACCGGCGTTGAGCGTCCGCTGGCGTTCGCCTCTCGTTCGCTCAACGCCAGTGAACGGAACTACAGTCAGATACAGAAAGAGGCAACTGCCATAATATTCGGTGTGAAGAGGTTCCACCAGTACCTGTACGGGAGACAAGACCCTTTTATCTTAAAAACGGATCATAGACCTTTGTTGTCCATTTTCGGCAAAAAGAACGGCATATCTGTTATGACTGCGTCACGCTTACAGCGATACGCGATCATATTATCAGCGTATAATTATAACGTACAATACATCAGTAGTGGCAATAACATAGTTGCCGATTATTTTTCGCGCGCGCCGTTGCCCGTTATGGATAGTGAAGTACCCAATGACGATGATGTGACCTATTTAAGATTTCTCGACGAAAGTGTCGCGCCCGTAACAGCTGATAATATAAAAGAGGCTTCCGAAAATGACTCGACTTTTAAAAAAGTTTTTAAATATTTGAATTGCGGTTGGCCTCGTAAAATAAGTTGTGCATCTATTTTACCCTATTTCAGATGCAAAGCGGACCTGCAAATAGATAACGGTTGTTTGTTTCGTGGTCACCGCATAGTTATTCCTTCCGTATTTCGAACTCAGCTGTTACGCGAATTGCACGTCGGACATTTAGGCATAGTTAAGACGAAAAGTATAGCGCGAGGTAAGATGTGGTGGCCTAACATTGACGCTGATATCGAGCGCTGGATCGGGTCCTGCGCCGCCTGCACGGCCGTGCGGACCGCCCCGCCCCGCGCTGCGCCCGCGCCGTGGCCGCGCCCTCCAGGCGCCTGGTACCGGGTACATATCGATTACATGTCTATTCACAACAGGTCGTACTTAATTATCGTGGACGCGTACAGTAAATGGTTGGAATGTTTGTTGATGAATAACGGGACCACCACTCGAGCTCTGATTTGTAAATTAAAAGAGGTATTTTCAAGATATGGCGTACCTAATGTAATCGTATCCGACAATGACGTTAAAATAAATTCAACCGAATTCAATTCATTTTGCGCTATGAATGGCATTCGTTACGTCACATCTCCGGTTTATCACCCGGCCAGTAACGGCCAAGCCGAGAATTCGGTAAAGACTTGTAAAAAAATGATTAAGTGTATAAACAACACAAACCAGTCACAAGTAGAAGATAAGCTATTAGGGTTGTTATTCCAATACCGAAATACTCCACATTGTTCGACAGGTCGTACTCCTGCTAGTCTAATGATAGGGCGTAATTTAAGATCACGCTTAGACCTCGTGTTGCCTGGAGATAATAGCAAAACTGGTATTGTTAACGATGAGAAAAGCACGTGTAGGGATTTTAATGTCGGAGATATAATTTGGGTAAAATGGTTTACTGCAAAAAAAGAGATGTGGACCTTAGGTACAATTCGGAATAAATTTGGCAAAAGAATGTATTTGGTATTTGTTCATGCTGGCAAATCTGTATGTAGACGCCACATTGACCAAATTTTAAAATATACAGGAGGTCATATTGATGGTATTAATGTAAGCACAGCTGACGGTGCTGACGCTGACGAAGACGCGTGGTCTCCGCCACAGGCCGAGCTGCCGCCAGCACCGTCACCTGCCTCATCCCCGGCGGCGCACGCGCTTTCATCCCCCCCCTCCCCCCGGACAGGCAGTCCCGTGCAGATAGATTTACAGCCGCACGAGGTCCTGAGCGATGAGTATGATACAGGGTTGTCCGGGGAGGACGAGGAGAGTGAGGAGCCGCTCGTGCCGACTGCGGAGGTCACGGAGGACACGGCCGAGCCTACAGCTGAGGCCGCGCCCGCGCCTGCCGTGGCTAGCGGTGCGCGCTCACCACCGCCACTCTCAATTGTCACTAGACCTACCCTAAGGCCTAGAGATAAGAAAATTAATTATAAGACCTAATGTTGTTATGCTAGACATATAATTTAATTAATAAGTGTTCTCTCTTTATGACAGGTCTTACAATTAACGGTGGAGAAGTGAGGTGTATTTGCATGTGTGTGTGCGTGTCAACGCACACAGCAGCCATTGTTCGCATGTAGATAGCAAAGGCAGTAATAAACGAGCATCTACCAGAGCCGGTTGTTTCACTCAAGAACCTATATATACGTCAAAGTCCCTACTACAGAATGCACTAGCTCAGTTTTTCTGGTTATCTGTTAGGTTTCTGGAAATCCTATTGAAAACAGTTTTCTTTCTATAAAAATTAAAGAATTTCCTGGCATTCCCCCGTCCAGTCTTACTTGACTTAATTCAGATATGGATTATCAAAAAGTTACTACAAATCTATCGGTACTTATGGAAATTATATATATATATAAATATGGAAATTACAAATGAATGTTTCGTTATTTACAATGCTTGAGTAAAGAACACGACATACCCACCAAGTTTTTATGAGATACTAATTAACCGTTCAAAAATTATAATCAGCTTATACGATTTTTTTACTCTTTATCTAGGACCAACTACGCAAACAGCTTGACAGCCTCAAATCCGACTCGTCCCGCAAGACCTCCTCCGAGCTCGAGAGCACCCTAAAAGAGCGAGATGAGGTTATCTCCCAGATGCAAGAGGAAGGAGAAAAGCTAGCACGCCAGCAGCTCCAACACTCGAACATCATTAAGAAGCTGAGAGTGAAAGAGAAAGACAATGAGCAAGTCATCAAGGGTCTTAGGTAAGAGTTTTTTTCAGAACTCCCGTGTCATTTACTACAGTTTGAGTCTTCTTGTTTATGCAGTAAGGTCGATATTTGAACTGCTGAAATATTATGACTATAACTATTATCTATACGACTTTTTAAATTGGTTACTAGATATTATTTAGGAACCATGCATTTTACCGAAATAGAACCTTGAACCGTCTAAATTAAAGAATATGATAACAATGCATTTTATTCATTTTAGACATCATATTTCATAGTAAAATCTACTGCTAAGACCTACACAATCGACATATGAATTTAGAAAAAGTTTATTTTTTTCAAAAGTAAAACCACATCAGCTACGTAGCTTGTAGCGATTCTTGGCAGTGATGTTGAGCTCACTATGTATTTATTTATCCTCAGGGATAAAATAGCGGAACAGACTTCAGAGCTAGACCGGCTGAAACGATCCATTTCAGCCAAAGAGGAATTGGAAGTTACCCAGATTGAAGCAGTGTATCGACTCACCACGGCTAATAAGAAACTCGAGGTGGAACTCGCTGAGGTAAAGTGGACTTTATTTATGTGTAATGAGAGTCGGTTTTAACAAATTTTGTGTAAGCTAAAATAAAACTTCTTGGTGGGGTAGGGCATAGCGAAATGTAAAAAGGGACCCTGTCTGTCTGTCTGTCCGTCATCCCGCTCGAATGTGGAGCAGCCCAGCTGGGGAAGTACCTCCGCCTTGCAGAAGACCACAGCCATAATAACACTACTACTTGCTCTGTAATAGTGTTGTGTTCCTGGAGGTGAGTAAGGTCGCCAGAGCTCCCGAGGATGCGTTGTGTTGAAAGCGAGGGCATTTGTTCCTTCAGCTGTCAACACGGCGAATCCTCACACATATCATGGGTTCGTACCAATGAGTTTTTCGGAACCATCTTTACCGTTAGCTTTTCGGTGAAGGAAAAAACATCGTGAGGAAACCGGGTTAATCCCGATAAGGTCTAGTTTTCCCTCTGGGTTGGAAGGTCAGATGGCAGTCGCTATCGTAAAACTAGTGCCTATGCCAAATCTTGGCATTAGGTGTCAAAGCGGACCCCGGGCTCCTTTAGGGCACAACCGGGAATAACGCTAGGAGGATGATGATGACAGAGCCACTAGTTCTTTAACCTTTTCACCGCCAGCGACGTATATATTGGCACCGCAGGTTCAACGCCAACGACGTAAATATGAGTCATACGGAAGATAGCGTTCTTAAAACATCCAGGTTACGTAAAACAAGTCTGATTTTGGGTATAAGATATCTTAATGAATATTCTTCCCGTTTTCAAGCGATATTTTCATTTCAGCTGTGTATTTAATTAGAAAATTGTGGTTTCTTCAGACATTTGATTTTAGTCCATTTATGGCACATTTCGTACGCCAATGACCGATCAATCCGTCGTTAGTGATGTGGTCAGACATTCAAATTTAATATTGTAATCACATCATCAGCCTATATACGTCCCACTGCTGGGCACAGGCCTCCTCTCATGTATGAGAGGGAAATATTGTAATGATATTCGTAAAATTCACTTTAACATTTATTTATGTTAAAAGTAAGTTTTTCAGTTAAAATTATACTTAATAATTTAAATATTCGATAATTACAACGATTCTTCTTACAGTTACCTTTGTGCTACCACGCTGTAAAAAAATCTATATTTCGAAAAACGAACTTCTTCGGATCGTGCCGCTCTTCGATCTTAAGTAATACTACGTATGACTGAAAGGGAAAGCATGTCCCGGAGGCCCTCAAGAATGCGAGTGCATTCTGATGCGTCAAACTTGTGTTTTTCCATTTGCATTATAAAGACATTGCCTTAAAATAAAACTAATCGCTTTTTATCTATATTTGTTTATTTAAAAAAAGCAATTGTTCTTATCTTACAAAATCAAATGTTAGTACAGCTTAGTTTTTCACAGTGTTTAGTATCGATAGTTACAAGTAACAACCCCAGACCTGTCATGGGTCTGTGGTGTCTTGCGGAAAACCTGCTTGGCGTGTGAATGAGTACTTTCACATTTGTTTTGGCTGTGAAAAGGTTAAAACATTATCTAACTGTTAGGATAAACAAAAACACTACTCGTATTATGATTGTTGATAAAATGAACGAAATCAGTAAGTATACATTACAATACGTATGTTAATGCATTTCGCTTATCAGTACACAAACTCTAACAATCGTTACTGAATCACAAAAAGGCAAAAAGGGTACAACTCAAGGGATTCGCCAAGCGAAATTCAATTGTAACGGCATACATTTATGGTTCATTTAAAACTGGGTTTTTGAAGTGTTGTTTCTTTGCTAAGCATCGACAAATTGCGACGATATATGGTATTTGAATGTGCGTACAATTGGAAAGTACGTACTTACTCGATATTTATTTGCTACGCAAAAAATGGCTATAATAGACGGACTGTCAGACAGACACCAAAATTATACAAAGTTCAGTTACTTGGATGGAAAATCATAATGAGAGAGAATAAAAGATGTGTTTCTTACAACGGTAAATTATTTGCTTTTGCTCGCAATGTTAAGAAAAAATTAAGCTACGCAGAGCATTATTGTATTTACCCAAAGATAGTGAAAAGATATCGAAATTTATAAAGTTTATATTGTAATCATGGCAGGCTCTTCTAAAGAAAAAATTCCTAGCGAATTTTCAATGGCATGGGGGAAATAACCACGGGGCAATTTAGGACGAACTTTTTCAAGGAGAGAAGACGAGTCTATGTACATACATACATACATTCACGCCTTTATTCCCAAAAGGGGTAGGCAGAGCACATGAAACGTATGTTGCAGCGCCACTTTTAGCATAAATGTGGGTATAAAATGTGATATTGCAGTGATAGGTTGCTAGCCCATCGCCCACAACACACTACGACGACGAGACGAGTCTATGTAATTACTCAAAAGCTTATATAAAAAGATCTGATTTTAAAAAAGACGGTGTTTAGCTAGGGAATAACGACCATAACGTTTGTTAGTTTTGTCAGAGGGATTGCCACCTTGGCGGAAGTTGACCGACCTTAAAAATTTGTTCTGAATCTTCTCGATCCGAGTTTTATGAACCGCATATTGAAGGGCCCATATAGTACCACCGAACTCCAAAATACTGCGGACATAAGAAGAATGTATTTTGCATATACCGGGTGAATGAAATATTATTCACCGTTCAAATTTTGGGAGGTGATTCGGTGCGTCATCTCGATCAAAATTGATCAAATAAGTTGTATCCAAATCGCGGAAAAAAACCAGCTTTTCCATACAAACGGTGTAAGCTCAACAGCCAAAGTCTATAGAACAGCTGTTTTTTTTTACATTCCATCGCAAGCCGCGTGCGACTGGCGGGCGTGGCATGCCACAATAGTCGGTGCATGAAAATGTCGCAGGCTTCGGAAACGGCGCCGTACTTTATCATATACTGTACGCTTACCATGAGTTTGACAATGACGGTTTACGCTAACGAGTATCGAGTTTTCTATCTGTGCATCCCGCTCGTACTGTCAAAGTGCAATAGAAATGCACAGATAGAAAACTCTATACTCGTTAGCGTAAGCCGTCATTGTCAAACTCATGGTAAGCGTACTGACTATTGTCGCAAGCCGCGCGCGTCAGTCGCAGGTAATCGATCGCGCGCGGCTGTGAACGGTCGCGATGCACCGAATTACACCTTTACTCGTAGTCCGTCACTGCTAAAATACAAGTACCTATGCCTAGCCGCTTGCTCGATGTAACTAGCACATGATTACATCGTAGATTTGTCGCTCGCTCTGATAAGGATTTTATCTTTAAAGTGCCGACATCAAGTTGTGGCAGTGTAATTAAACAACTACGATTCAATTATCATTTATTCATAGATTCACGCTTGTATTCCCAAAAGGGATAAGCAGAGCAAATGAAACTTATGTTCCAGCGCCACTTTTAACATAAATGTGGGTATAAAGATCGACATAATGTGATATCGTAGTGATAGGTTGCTAGCCGATCGCCCTGAACCCACTTCAACCTTGCTCCATTAGTCGACTTTTATGACACCCACGGGAAGATAGGGGGTGGTGAAATTCTAACCTAACCTAACCTAACCTAACCTAACCTAACCTGACACCACTCGGGGATTTGTCTGGAATATCGGTACAAATTGTGAGAAAAGTTTTGTCCTGTAACTTTTGCTGAATGTGGCACTGGAACAAAAGCACATGAATTCTCTGCCTACCCCTTTTGGGAATAAAGGCGTGAATTTATGTATAGTAAGCACCAGTTGAAAACGACAAAAATGTAAACAAACAATGTATTGAATTTGACGTTTTAAATGTCAAATTCAATACATTGTTCGTTTACTTTTTTTTTCGTTTTCAACTGGTGCTTACTTTATGTATAATCGAACGAAGGAGCGAATCAAACGAAGGTCTATGATTCAGCTTGGCCCGAAAATCGTTGTACGTCCGGGTGTCCCGCTGTCCCGCTGTACTCCTTTACAGGTCGCATTTCTCACCCAATTTTCGTGAAATTTTGTGACTAGGTTCGTTGTTTATATAGTTTTTTTTTGTCGAGCCACTTTTTCGGTTTCTTTTTAAAGACAGGCGTGCGTTCTACAAATCACGGAGCACTTGTAATAATAATGTATTTATTTATAGGCATATGTTTAACGGACCACCAAATATAGTAAAGTATAACGCCAAAAAAATACTTTTTACTGCCAAAAATACTAAATGATCACCAAAATTTTATCTCCATTTTAATGTGAAATAGTAACCCAAAGTATAACATCTTACTATACTATTAAAGAAAATGCTATCCTAATAAATCATTGCTAATCCAAAAATAGTTAAATGATCATCAAAATTGTATCTCCTATTAATGTGAAATAATAACCCAAATTATAACATCTTACTATCCTATTAAAGAAAATGCTATTCTAATAAATCATTGCTAACCCAAAATAGGAAATGATCACCAAAATTGTATCTCCTTTTAATGGGAAATAATTACCCAAATTATAACATCTTACTATCCTATTAAAGAAAATGCTATAATAAATAGTAAAATAATTACCTAAATTCGACGGAGCCCCGCTTTCTTTTCTGGGACTCAGTCTCCCGCCGTCCGCTCGGGCTCCCGCCAGAAACTCGCTTCGTCGGCCCTTCATTTCACGTGCGCACTCGACCTACGGTCGTCATCCCGTTCAACTCAGGACCTCCTTCACGACCTTCTGGCTCCGCGGGCTTTCATATACACTCTAGGGGGAGGACAGACAAGACCACGTGGAAGTAGGGTGCGCTGATTCGAGTTTTGGTAGCACTTGTAAATTTGGCATCATTATACTTTATTTGGTAATATTCATATATGTTACGGCAATCATAGTGGGTTATTTAGGTAGAAGTATTGAATTAATTTGGTCGCAAAGATTTGGTGATCATTTAGTAAATTTGGTGTTCGAATACAATTTAATGTAGAGTCGTTACTAAAATAGCTGGTACTATTGTGGTGGTAGAGTTATTATTTTTGGTGTTCAGTATATTTTTTTGGTAAAAGAGCTTAGCATTTTTTGGTGGTCATTATATTTGATGCCTTATTTATATAGAAAGATCATCAGCTTAAATACTACACAGTAGCTTAAGACAGTAGTGACAGTGGGCTAATAACAGATCCTCACCGATAGCGTAAAAAAAAGTGAGAAAAAGCCAAACGAAAACACAGCACTTTTGCGTCTTGCTACTGTTACATAGTTAACCCTTTTCTTGACATTGTATCTTACGAGTATAAGATACACAGTTTTTGGTGTTCTTTTTGTATTTTTGTAACAGACAATTTTTTTGACTCTACAAGGCGCAAACGAGGTTCGAACTCACATTTTTTTTGTTATTTGCCAAGAAAAGGTTATATACTTATTTCTAAATAGACTAAAAAGAGTTACCTAACCTATTTCCCTACTTCTACCGAAAACTTGTCGAGATAAGCGTCGTCTCACTGATAATAGATTTCTTTAAAGACAACCTATACAAAAGTGTGATTAAGTCCTTTATTTCATGTGCACGTATTGTAGACAAAAAGCGCCCTAGACGACGCCACACAGCGCCTTACGACAACCCGCTCGTCGCTCGACGCGGCGAAACGCGAGCTCGCTGACGTGGACACCGAGCGCGCGGAGCTGCGCGCGCGCTGCGGCGCCGCGGCGCGCGCGCAGCGGGACGCGGACGCTGAGCGCGCGCAGCTCGACAGTATGCAACAACAACTGGCGAGTTTGAGGGCGGAGGTTGTGCAAGGTAAGGGTCCTAGCAACTTATTGATGTTAAACTCGAAACCATTGTCGGTCGTACAGTCGCGGGCTTCAATTGTTGAGCCATTTAGAGCTCACTTCATACTGGACACTTCAAAGCTTAACTATTTTTTTAATTTATATATTAAAAAAAAAATATATATATAAAAAATATAATTATATAATACATAAGTGGTAAAATAAGTTTGGTGCACCGCACCTTGAGTGTTCGTATTTATGTCTTGTCCACTAGAGGAGCGGCGCTGGATGTCCCGCGAGGAGGTGCTCCGGCGCGAGCTGACCGCGGCCCGCGAGCTGTGCGCGGCGCTGGAGGCGCGCGCGGGCTGCGCGGGCGCCGGCGGGGAGGGGGAGGGCGCCGCCGCGCTGCTCGCACAGCTGGCCGCGCTGCAGAGGTCCGCGCTGGAGAGGGAGCAGGCGCACGTCAACACCGTCAGAGGGCTCAAGCAACAAGTTGGTGAGTGGCGCAGTCGGTAGGATCTCTAGTAGTAGTATATTGCTTAGAATTGGTTTTCTAATATACCAGCTCAGGATATTTATATTCAGAGTTTCTTTAATAGGCCTTACTATTATTGAAATATATATATATATATATATATCATAAATGGGAAAGTGTAAACGGAGTTGCGGGCAGAAGCTAGTATATATATATATATTTTTGGTGAGTCCTGAAAGTGACGAAATTGAAAAATAAAATTGATACAATTTAGAGAATCTCACGTTGCATTATGTTTCTACGGTTTTCAATAGTTATTCCTATCTCTACTGCCCATCAAAAAATGTTATTTCTGACCTGTTTTATTAAACCAGTTGAAGCCGAGACCTCCCTCACGAAAGCTGTCGAGCGCGAGCGTCTCTCCCGCGCCGAGTTAGAAGAGCTGACACGACGACTAGCGGCGTCAGAAGGGTTACTGGACGACGCACAAGGCCGGCTGGACACGGTGACTAACCAGTGCCGAGAACTGATCGCTAGAGTGGACACGCTGGAAGATGAGCTAGCTAAGTTAGTTTTTATAAGTAAACAAAACATAAAATTAAAATTTGTATCAGCACTGGACACGGGGTGCATATGTGTCCAGTGCTCAAAAAAGGGTCCGTCAACCCTTACAGCAACAACAGCCAGGCGCATCAGGCATGTTGTTCTTTTCCGTAAGATAGCATACCTGAACAAGCATACTTGATACCGCGGTAATACCATCAGTGCCTTATTATACTGGACACGAAGCGCATAGCAGGCTTTTTTGTGTAGTTCACCCATACGCATGTGTAAAAAGATTGACAGAAGTCTTTGAAAAGAAAGCAGTAACATATTTTGAATCTGAATGCTTTCGTTTCCAGTAAATCTCGTGAGCTATCCCGAGGAAAGGAAGAGTCGAGTGCGCGGATAGCCGAGCTGCAACAACAACTCGCCGCCGCGGAATCCGCCCTGACGACCGCCCAAGAGGCTCTGGACATTGAGAAGAAACGGAACGCCATACTGCAGGTATCTAACACTCCTGTAGAGTTCTTACACATAGCATAGTCCCATGAATTATTCCATGAAATGACGCAAGTAAAAGAGCACGCAGATAGCGGAGTTGCGGCAGCAGCTCGCTGTGGCTGAAACCGCGCTGTTGACGGCTCGAACGACGGCAAAAATTACAAATGTCACACAAACATTAACGAATGTCACGTCAATAATGCAAATGTCACATCAACATAGCAAATATTACAGTAACAGTAACAATTATCACTCCAACATAACAAATATCACAGCAATAGTAACAATTGTCACTTCAACAATAAAAATGTTACGTCAACAATAGCAAATGTCACACCAACAATAACAAATGTCACATAAAGAATTATAAATGTCCTATCGACGTATAAAATGTCACATCGACAAATCAAATATCACACAAACAGTAACAAATGTCACATCAACAGTTATAAATGTCCCATAGACATGTTAAATATCACACAAACAGTAAAAATGTCACATCAACAAGCACAAATGTCCGATCGACATTAAATATCAGACAAAAAAGTAGCAAATGTCACCTCAACAAGAACAAATGTCACATCGACTTATCAAAAACACAAACAGTAACAAATGTCACATCAACAAGTAAATGTCACATCCGCATATCAAATATCGAGCAAACAGTAACAAATATCACATCAAAAATGACAAATGTCAGTCACATCGGCATATCAATATTACGCAAACAGTAACAAATGTCACATCAACAAGTACAAATGTCCCAACGACATATTAAATATCACAGTTTCAGTAACAAACGTCATGATGTGGCCTTAATAGCAGAGAATGAGACTGACTTTCAGCGCGACTTGAATCGCTGGATGGAAGCGCTAGAAGGACACGGCCTAAAAATCAGTCGGAAGAAGACCGAACACATGTCCTTTCTGTTCGACAAATCGGCTAATAACCCAGAAAATGTCAAATTCTACATAGGACATAATCGCCTGCCAACTGTTACAAAGTTTAAGTATCTTGGCTCCGTACTCGGCAACGGCGGAAAGATTGACAGCGATGTATATCACGTGTATATCCGGGGTAGTTTTAATGTAGCGCCAATAACAGAAAAGCGGACGGAAAAACGTCTGAGGTGGTACGGTCATGTACAGAGGCGCCCAGTAGACTACATGGTAAAGGTAGCGCTCGATATTCCAACGATGAAGCGAGGACGCGGAAAACCACCTGCCACCTGGCTGACGACGGTTCAGCGAGACCTGAAAGATCTTAATATAGACGCCGACCTTGCACTCAATCGTGCAGAATGGAGAAAAAGAACAGAGAAGGCCGACCCCAAGTAAATGGGAAAAAGGCCTAGCAAGATGATGATCAGTAACAAACGTCACATTAACATGTACAAATGTCCCATTGACATATTAAATATCACAGTAACAAATGTCACATCAAATATATAAAATGTCACATCGCCATATCGAGTGTCACATCGATATATCAAATATCACACAAACAATAACAAATGTCACATCAACAATAATAAATGTCCCATCGACATGTTAAATTTCACACAAACAGTGAAAATATCACACCTACAATTACAAATGTCCCATCGATATTAAATATCAGACAAAAAGTAACAAATGTCACCTCGCCAAGAACAAATGTCACATCGACATATCAAAAACACAAACAATAACAAATGTCACATCGACATATCAAATATCACACAAACAGTAACAAATGTCACATCAACAAGTAGAAATGCCCCGTTGACATATTAAATATCACAGTAACAGTAACAAATGTCACATTACATCATTCCAGGAGCAGGTGTCTTGTCGCGGCGACATCAGCCCGCCGCACTCCGTCGCGTCCGACACGCTGTCCTCGACGCTCTGGGCGTCGGTAAGTTAGAAACAATTATTTAAGAGTTACACATTTAAGATGCGCGACTATTTTGTGATTTGTATGGCAACGCACTTTGCAGGAAGACAACGGGCGGGCCACACCCACAGGCGCCGTGACGTGCGCGGCCGGGGTCGACGACCTGCTGGCGCAGCTGCAGCGCCGGGAGGGGGAGCTCCGCGCCGCGCGGGCGCGCGCGCAGCTGCTCGCCGGCGAGCGCGGCGCGCTGCGGGACCACGTCGCCGAGCTCAGGGCCAAACTGGACGACTATCAGGTAACGTGACGTGCGCGGCCGGGGTCGACGACCTGCTGGCGCAGCTGCAGCGCCGGGAGGGGGAGCTCCGCGCCGCGCGGGCGCGCGCGCAGCTGCTCGCCGGCGAGCGCGGCGCGCTGCGGGACCACGTCGCCGAGCTCAGGGCCAAACTGGACGACTATCAGGTAACGTGACGTGCGCGGCCGGGGTCGACGACCTGCTGGCGCAGCTGCAGCGCCGGGAGGGGGAGCTCCGCGCCGCGCGGGCGCGCGCGCAGCTGCTCGCCGGCGAGCGCGGCGCGCTGCGGGACCACGTCGCCGAGCTCAGGGCCAAACTGGACGACTATCAGGTAACGTGACGTGCGCGGCCGGGGTCGACGACCTGCTGGCGCAGCTGCAGCGCCGGGAGGGGGAGCTCCGCGCCGCGCGGGCGCGCGCGCAGCTGCTCGCCGGCGAGCGCGGCGCGCTGCGGGACCACGTCGCCGAGCTCAGGGCCAAACTGGACGACTATCAGGTAACGTGACGTGCGCGGCCGGGGTCGACGACCTGCTGGCGCAGCTGCAGCGCCGGGAGGGGGAGCTCCGCGCCGCGCGGGCGCGCGCGCAGCTGCTCGCCGGCGAGCGCGGCGCGCTGCGGGACCACGTCGCCGAGCTCAGGGCCAAACTGGACGACTATCAGGTAACGTGACGTGCGCGGCCGGGGTCGACGACCTGCTGGCGCAGCTGCAGCGCCGGGAGGGGGAGCTCCGCGCCGCGCGGGCGCGCGCGCAGCTGCTCGCCGGCGAGCGCGGCGCGCTGCGGGACCACGTCGCCGAGCTCAGGGCCAAACTGGACGACTATCAGGTAACGTGACGTGCGCGGCCGGGGTCGACGACCTGCTGGCGCAGCTGCAGCGCCGGGAGGGGGAGCTCCGCGCCGCGCGGGCGCGCGCGCAGCTGCTCGCCGGCGAGCGCGGCGCGCTGCGGGACCACGTCGCCGAGCTCAGGGCCAAACTGGACGACTATCAGGTAACGTGACGTGCGCGGCCGGGGTCGACGACCTGCTGGCGCAGCTGCAGCGCCGGGAGGGGGAGCTCCGCGCCGCGCGGGCGCGCGCGCAGCTGCTCGCCGGCGAGCGCGGCGCGCTGCGGGACCACGTCGCCGAGCTCAGGGCCAAACTGGACGACTATCAGGTAACGTGACGTGCGCGGCCGGGGTCGACGACCTGCTGGCGCAGCTGCAGCGCCGGGAGGGGGAGCTCCGCGCCGCGCGGGCGCGCGCGCAGCTGCTCGCCGGCGAGCGCGGCGCGCTGCGGGACCACGTCGCCGAGCTCAGGGCCAAACTGGACGACTATCAGGTAACGTGACGTGCGCGGCCGGGGTCGACGACCTGCTGGCGCAGCTGCAGCGCCGGGAGGGGGAGCTCCGCGCCGCGCGGGCGCGCGCGCAGCTGCTCGCCGGCGAGCGCGGCGCGCTGCGGGACCACGTCGCCGAGCTCAGGGCCAAACTGGACGACTATCAGGTAACGTGACGTGCGCGGCCGGGGTCGACGACCTGCTGGCGCAGCTGCAGCGCCGGGAGGGGGAGCTCCGCGCCGCGCGGGCGCGCGCGCAGCTGCTCGCCGGCGAGCGCGGCGCGCTGCGGGACCACGTCGCCGAGCTCAGGGCCAAACTGGACGACTATCAGGTAACGTGACGTGCGCGGCCGGGGTCGACGACCTGCTGGCGCAGCTGCAGCGCCGGGAGGGGGAGCTCCGCGCCGCGCGGGCGCGCGCGCAGCTGCTCGCCGGCGAGCGCGGCGCGCTGCGGGACCACGTCGCCGAGCTCAGGGCCAAACTGGACGACTATCAGGTAACGTGACGTGCGCGGCCGGGGTCGACGACCTGCTGGCGCAGCTGCAGCGCCGGGAGGGGGAGCTCCGCGCCGCGCGGGCGCGCGCGCAGCTGCTCGCCGGCGAGCGCGGCGCGCTGCGGGACCACGTCGCCGAGCTCAGGGCCAAACTGGACGACTATCAGGTAACGTGACGTGCGCGGCCGGGGTCGACGACCTGCTGGCGCAGCTGCAGCGCCGGGAGGGGGAGCTCCGCGCCGCGCGGGCGCGCGCGCAGCTGCTCGCCGGCGAGCGCGGCGCGCTGCGGGACCACGTCGCCGAGCTCAGGGCCAAACTGGACGACTATCAGGTAACGTGACGTGCGCGGCCGGGGTCGACGACCTGCTGGCGCAGCTGCAGCGCCGGGAGGGGGAGCTCCGCGCCGCGCGGGCGCGCGCGCAGCTGCTCGCCGGCGAGCGCGGCGCGCTGCGGGACCACGTCGCCGAGCTCAGGGCCAAACTGGACGACTATCAGGTAACGTGACGTGCGCGGCCGGGGTCGACGACCTGCTGGCGCAGCTGCAGCGCCGGGAGGGGGAGCTCCGCGCCGCGCGGGCGCGCGCGCAGCTGCTCGCCGGCGAGCGCGGCGCGCTGCGGGACCACGTCGCCGAGCTCAGGGCCAAACTGGACGACTATCAGGTAACGTGACGTGCGCGGCCGGGGTCGACGACCTGCTGGCGCAGCTGCAGCGCCGGGAGGGGGAGCTCCGCGCCGCGCGGGCGCGCGCGCAGCTGCTCGCCGGCGAGCGCGGCGCGCTGCGGGACCACGTCGCCGAGCTCAGGGCCAAACTGGACGACTATCAGGTAACGTGACGTGCGCGGCCGGGGTCGACGACCTGCTGGCGCAGCTGCAGCGCCGGGAGGGGGAGCTCCGCGCCGCGCGGGCGCGCGCGCAGCTGCTCGCCGGCGAGCGCGGCGCGCTGCGGGACCACGTCGCCGAGCTCAGGGCCAAACTGGACGACTATCAGGTAACGTGACGTGCGCGGCCGGGGTCGACGACCTGCTGGCGCAGCTGCAGCGCCGGGAGGGGGAGCTCCGCGCCGCGCGGGCGCGCGCGCAGCTGCTCGCCGGCGAGCGCGGCGCGCTGCGGGACCACGTCGCCGAGCTCAGGGCCAAACTGGACGACTATCAGGTAACGTGACGTGCGCGGCCGGGGTCGACGACCTGCTGGCGCAGCTGCAGCGCCGGGAGGGGGAGCTCCGCGCCGCGCGGGCGCGCGCGCAGCTGCTCGCCGGCGAGCGCGGCGCGCTGCGGGACCACGTCGCCGAGCTCAGGGCCAAACTGGACGACTATCAGGTAACGTGACGTGCGCGGCCGGGGTCGACGACCTGCTGGCGCAGCTGCAGCGCCGGGAGGGGGAGCTCCGCGCCGCGCGGGCGCGCGCGCAGCTGCTCGCCGGCGAGCGCGGCGCGCTGCGGGACCACGTCGCCGAGCTCAGGGCCAAACTGGACGACTATCAGGTAACGTGACGTGCGCGGCCGGGGTCGACGACCTGCTGGCGCAGCTGCAGCGCCGGGAGGGGGAGCTCCGCGCCGCGCGGGCGCGCGCGCAGCTGCTCGCCGGCGAGCGCGGCGCGCTGCGGGACCACGTCGCCGAGCTCAGGGCCAAACTGGACGACTATCAGGTAACGTGACGTGCGCGGCCGGGGTCGACGACCTGCTGGCGCAGCTGCAGCGCCGGGAGGGGGAGCTCCGCGCCGCGCGGGCGCGCGCGCAGCTGCTCGCCGGCGAGCGCGGCGCGCTGCGGGACCACGTCGCCGAGCTCAGGGCCAAACTGGACGACTATCAGGTAACGTGACGTGCGCGGCCGGGGTCGACGACCTGCTGGCGCAGCTGCAGCGCCGGGAGGGGGAGCTCCGCGCCGCGCGGGCGCGCGCGCAGCTGCTCGCCGGCGAGCGCGGCGCGCTGCGGGACCACGTCGCCGAGCTCAGGGCCAAACTGGACGACTATCAGGTAACGTGACGTGCGCGGCCGGGGTCGACGACCTGCTGGCGCAGCTGCAGCGCCGGGAGGGGGAGCTCCGCGCCGCGCGGGCGCGCGCGCAGCTGCTCGCCGGCGAGCGCGGCGCGCTGCGGGACCACGTCGCCGAGCTCAGGGCCAAACTGGACGACTATCAGGTAACGTGACGTGCGCGGCCGGGGTCGACGACCTGCTGGCGCAGCTGCAGCGCCGGGAGGGGGAGCTCCGCGCCGCGCGGGCGCGCGCGCAGCTGCTCGCCGGCGAGCGCGGCGCGCTGCGGGACCACGTCGCCGAGCTCAGGGCCAAACTGGACGACTATCAGGTAACGTGACGTGCGCGGCCGGGGTCGACGACCTGCTGGCGCAGCTGCAGCGCCGGGAGGGGGAGCTCCGCGCCGCGCGGGCGCGCGCGCAGCTGCTCGCCGGCGAGCGCGGCGCGCTGCGGGACCACGTCGCCGAGCTCAGGGCCAAACTGGACGACTATCAGGTAACGTGACGTGCGCGGCCGGGGTCGACGACCTGCTGGCGCAGCTGCAGCGCCGGGAGGGGGAGCTCCGCGCCGCGCGGGCGCGCGCGCAGCTGCTCGCCGGCGAGCGCGGCGCGCTGCGGGACCACGTCGCCGAGCTCAGGGCCAAACGGGAGGGGGAGCTCCGCGCTAAATTTGTACCCTTTGGCAGGGTACCCTGCGTGCGGGGTTACCCCCGCAATGTATTTAAACTTGCAATTTAATATAAGCAAACTGCAATAGTCCAGGAAATCTTACTTTTTCTCTTCTACATTCAATTATTTGTTCGCAGAGCGTCCAAGAGCAATACGACGCCCTGCTCCAAATGTACGGCGAGAAGGAGGAGCAACTCGAAGAGCTGCGCCTAGACCTGCAGGACGTCACGCAACTGTATAAAGCGCAACTGGACGAACTGGTCGCCCTCAAGCGCAGGTAGCCAGAGACCGGCCCGTCCTAAACGCACTGTATAAGGCGCAACTGGACGAACTGGTCGCCCACAAGCGCAGGTAGCCAGAGACCGGCCCGTCCTAAACGCACTGTATAAGGCGCAACTGGACGAACTGGTCGCCCTCAAGCGCAGGTAGCCAGAGACCGGCCCGTCCTAAACGCACTGTATAAGGCGCAACTGGACGAACTGGTGGCCCTCAAGCGCAGGTAGCCAGAGACCGGCCCGTCCTAAACGCACTGTATAAGGCGCAACTGAACGAACTGGTCGCCCTCAAGCGCAGGTAGCCAGAGACCGGCCCGTCCTAAACGCACTGTATAAGGCGCAACTGAACGAACTGGTCGCCCTCAAGCGCAGGTAGCCAGAGACCGGCCCGTCCTAAACGCACTTAATAAGGCGCTACTGGACGAACTGGTCGCCCTCAAGCGCAGGTAGCCAGAGACCGGCCCGTCCTAAACGCACTGTATAAGGCGCAACTGGACGAACTGTTCGCCCACAAGCGCAGGTAGCCAGAGACCGGCCCGTCCTAAACGCACTGTATAAGGCGCAACTGGACGAACTGGTCGCCCTCAAGCGCAGGTAGCCAGAGACCGGCCCGTCCTAAACGCACTGTATAAGGCGCAACTGGACGAACTGTTCGCCCACAAGCGCAGGTAGCCAGAGACCGGCCCGTCCTAAACGCACTGTATAAGGCGCAACTGGACGAACTGGTGGCCCTCAAGCGCAGGTAGCCAGAGACCGGCCCGTCCTAAACGCACTGTATAAGGCGCAACTGAACGAACAGGTCGCCCTCAAGCGCAGGTAGCCAGAGACCGGCCCGTCCTAAACGCACTGTATAAGGCGCTACTGGACGAACTGGTCGCCCTCAAGCGCAGGTAGCCAGAGAGATAGCTAGCTTCCGCCTGCGACTCCGACTGCGTAGACCCGGGGTAAAAACTATCCTATATGAACTGTCGTCCTGCCAAATTTCATCAAAATCGGTTGAGCCGTTTAAGCGTGATTGAGTAATAAACATCTGAACATCCAAACTGTCGCATTTATAATATTAGTAGGATATCGGAAAACTTTAGACTGATATCGAAAGTACGTTACCCATACCCATAGCAAGTACGGGAGCGTTTAAACTTAATATTTTGTAAATTTTTAGTTTTATAAAAAAAAAGTATACATGTGCTTTTACTTATTGGGTAACGTATTTTCGATGTCAGTTTAAAGTTTTCTGATATCTGTTATATGAACGGAATAATAGCCTGACGATTACACCCTGTATATATGGCTAAATTGATCTTCAGGTTTGACAGTTCACTTTTTCTCTCAAATTAGGTTAGTTTATCAGCTGGTTAATAAATCTATTCCAATTGTCATACATACATGTAATTTGTATTTCCTTAAAGTGAGCGAAATTGTAACTAAAATTGCCATTTAAATTTAAGATGATATAAAAAGTGTATTTCACTTGAAAATCTGAATTTGCACCGACGTGCTATGTATATAGCTTACATGTGATAACCTTTATTATATTACTTGTTCTAGATTTAAAATGAGCGTATGTCCAGTCAGCGTCACATACATCTGTACTCTTCAGGGTATTCAAAAATATCTGAACATGCACTCTATGGCCTTGACTATAAAGTCGTGTTCAAATGTTTGTGTACATTGACCGCTCAGATGAATGTGATGGCGGCTGTACAGTACAAAATATTTACACCTGTGCGAAACCTTAGCCAGAAATAACTCGGTTACACTATTGTCGTGTACAGTCCGCATAATATAGTTAGTATATAGCAACCAAAGTAGCCAATTATATCGGAACATGTCTTTATTACTATAGAAGACAGAAGCTACGGTAGCCTAGTGGTTCAGGCGGCGGTCGTGGGTTCGAATCCCGGCTCGGCTATGAGTTTCTCGGAACGTATGTACATAATATTTACCGTTAGCTTTCGGTGGAGGAAAACTTCGTAAGGAAACCGGTCTGATCCCAATAAGGTCTAGCTTTCCCTCTGGGTTGGAGGGTCAAATGGCAGTCGCTTTCGTAAGACTAGTGCCTATGCCAAGTCTTGGGATTAGGTGTTAAAGCGGACCCTGGGCTCGTTTTGAACACAACCAGGAATAACGCTACGGAGATGATGATTTCTTTATTACTATAGGAGTTAGGATATGTTACGATATTTGGCTACTTTGGTTCCTATTAACTATATGATGCGGCAAATCTTTTCGTCCAACATTCCGCAGTGTCTCAAGACGAAAGTCTTTGACCAGTGTGTGTTGCCAGTGAGGACTTATGGCACTGAAACGTGGTCGCTTACTATGGGCCTCATAAGAAGGCTCAAAGTCACCCAAAGGGCAATGGAGAGGGCCATGTTGGGAGTTTCTCTGCGTGATCGCATCAGAAATGAGGCTATCCGCAGCAGAACCAAGGTAACCGATACAGCCCTCCGGATCGCTAAACTAGTGGCAGTGGGCGGGGCAAATAGCACGTAGAACCGATGGCCGTTGGGGCGGAAAGGTTCTCGAGTAGCGACCACGTACCGGAAGGCGCAGCGTGCGTAGGCCCCCGACAAGGTGGACTGATGACCTGGTAAAAGTTGCGGGAGTCCGCTGGATGCGGGTGGCGCGGGATCGGTCACTTCGGCACTCTTTGGGGGAGGCCTATGTCCAGCAGTGGACGTCTTTCGGCTGATATGATGATGATGATGATATGATGCTGATCTCTTGAGATATTTTTGGCCCCGGCGTTGAACATATGTAACTGTTACTGTATCAGCAATTATGGCATTTTGTAATTAATCAGTATATATTTGGGAGTATCATGGCTATGTTTTTTGACATAGATATACAAAAGCGAAAGTAAAAATTCCATAAGTTTTGGAATACTTTGAAAACAGTGCTTCTAGACTTAGTATTAAATAGGAATGTTTTTCTAGCCGTATTTTGGAATTGTCACAATCATACAGAATGTAATTTAAATGATTATTAGTATTTTAAACGTCTGACTTCTGTACAACAGGGTTTGCACGACTTGCTGTCAAGTATTGTCTGTCACATTCACATTGTGAAAATTAAAAAGGGAGGGTAGACATTCTCGTCTCGTGTGGTGGCGATAGTCGATTTTGGGATTATAGGATTAAATATTATTTATACAGTACATGATGTATGTAAAGTGATTGCAAAGGTTTTCAAGGGCGGTACCTATGACTTACTCCAGTGGTGGATTTATCAGCTCCTATTGAGGTACATTTTCATTGGACATGTAACTATCCCTGAAAAGCTTTGCACTCGCCTCTGAACTAATTTTTTTTTATGAATCTGGCGTAAAACGGTTGGTCCTGTTTTGCCAAATAAAAAAGGCTTATAAATTTTGAAAGTGTATAAAAGATAGTTTTATTGTAAATGATTGGTTCATTGGTAACTAATAGGTCAAAAAATGCCTTAGATATTATCAAATTTTTACTTAATATATTTAAAAAAATGTATTCATTCATATAATCGCAGATTATACATTATATCTTGATCTAGGTACAGTCGACTTCAAAGATATGTATACACCTTTGCACCTTAAATTCCATTGTAAAAGGCGAAAAATGTGTACATATCTTTGACGTCGACTGTACCGCGTAATGTACTCTTGGAACACTTTCCGAGATTCAACAATGATATAATTTCGTGACACAGCTGTTTTATTATTATGTATGTCTTTCCCGCTCACGGGACAATTATGTCCCGGTCCTTTGGGAGGCGTGCGTGGAGCTAGGTACCTACAAAGTACCAACTGAGCCAACACGTAGAGGCCCTTTTGACAATTTAATGAAATTCAAGGAGTACACCGAGCGGATGCTGTCCCTGCCCGTGTCATGGGACGCATTATTATTGTTGTTTATCAGTATTTGTTGTTATAGTATAGCGGCAACAGAAATGCATTATCTGTGAAAATTTCAACTGTCTAACTATTGCGGTTCATGATGTACAGCCTGGTGACAGACAGGCGGACGGACGGACGGACGGACAGCGGAACCTGAGTACCGTACCTTTACCCTTCGGGCACCGTACCATTGCCGACGAAGTTTGCCGTGTCTCCGTTTTGAGCTGTCGGGCTGCCAGCTGTCATAACAACAGGTTATTTAACCTGTAAAATGTGTCCAGTCGACATGACAGCTCCTTCAAGATAGGGTTATAATACTGTTGAATCTTGACAAATGATAGTACATAGATCAAGGTTGAATGCCAAAACCAGTGAGTTTCGCATCGGATCGCTAGTCAGGTCCGATGTTCATACATGTATGTCAATGGCTGGGTATCTTCTGCAATTTACTATGTTACTATTAGTTTCTAATTCATTCACAGCTGCCTGTAGGTATGGCTTTTGTAAATAAAAATGAAAATAAGTATTTTCTGTTTATTTTTCAATCCTTACGCCTCTCCCTCTCGGACCGCCTTCTGGTGTAGACGTGTCTACTAGTCCGCGTTGCCATTATTATTCAAAAATATTAATATTTGTACACTTAAAAACCAAGTTAAACTAGTTTTTGGCAAAAAAAATTGGTACAAGCTTTTATCGCCGACTGTACTTTTCTGTATACCATCATCATCATCATTGAGACGATTCTAACGAGCCCAAATTCAAAGTGGTTACGGCGGTTAAGTACTGAATTCCCATAAACACCTCCTGTCTCCATCATAAGATCAGCTCGATGGTAACATAGGTAATATTGAATTCTCACGAAGGTAACGGCGCCTATTACCGGGGGTATCAAATTCGGCTACCATTACCACGGCATTTTAAAAGCAAACCGTTCGATTTACATTAAAACATATTTTACGTGACACCTGGCCATAATGCGAGTTTTACTGCACGCTGCGCGTACGGGAAAACTCGCATTGTGGCCAGGTGAAGACGTAAAATTTTGTACTCAACACGGGCGGTAATTCGTAAAGCCCCAGAGCGCATATTTATGGCCCTCACCTTCGGTTCGGGCCACAAACACCTGCGATCTGGGGCATTCACGAATTCACCGCCCTAGTTACGTAATGTACTATTACACAAATGAGGCCTAATTTAGTTGAATAACGGTCCTGTTTACGCAAATGTGTGTGAATGAAATAACAAGCTCGCAATTCGTTAGTTTCCGCGACGGCGGCATAGGAAGAGGTTGTGTTATACTTTTGAACTACCTACCTACTTCCGAAGGCGCATCTTCTCGAAGCTTCTCATCTCTATAAGCAATTTGTCAAAATTTTAACTGCTTCACTAAAAGTAAAAATCAGCTATAAATAAATAAATAAAATAAACAAATATAAATATAAGGGGACAATCTTACACAAATCGACCTAATCCCATAGTAAGCTTAGTAAGGCTTGTGTTATGGGTACTAGACGACGATATATATAATTGATATAAATACTTAAATACATAGAAAATATCCATGACTCGGAAACAAATATTCATGCTCATCACATAAATGTTTGCCCTTACCGGGATTCGAACCCAGGACCTCTTGCTTCGTAGGCAGGGTCACTACCAACTAGGCTAAAGCGGTCGAGCGGTCGAGCGTTCTATGTAAAATAACTATTGAAAATGCCCTTCAAAATGCGTTTTGTGTTAAATCGCCGCATAACGCTTTTTGAGACTATAGACCTGTGATTATATTTTGCGCCTTGCATTAGCACTCAGCGGATTTTACGAACGAATAGTGCGACGTACGTATACTATTATACTTTTATTATGAAAAAAAAACCGTAATTTCATTCGGATTTATTTATCGGCAAACATTTAAAGAGAGGTAGGGCAATAGGCAATTTTTAAAGAGAGGTAGGGCATAGCGTAATGTCATCACGCTTGAATCTGGAGCAGCCCGACTGGGGGAGTACCTCCGCCTTACAGAAGACCACAGCCATAATAGCACTGCTGCCTATTCCGAAGGTATTGTAGTGTTGTGTTCCTGATGCTGAGTAAGGTTCCCAGAGCTCCATCCCCAACCCCCCCTTCTAATGATGATGGCGCAGTTAAAGAGGTTACCCCAGGAGGGTACCAGCTGCACTAGCGCTGGAGAATCCCTCACTGGGCTTCCACGCTCAGGTAACATTATACCTAAGCGTGGACGCCGAGGCCGCCCCACGTCGTACTCTGGGGGGGGCAAAACCGCGCTCATTCATCTGCCATCTGCCCGAGGCAAGAGCAAGGCAGCTTCGGCACCCCTTGCTACGCTGGCCGTGGACTTCTGCAACATCAGGGGTTTACACTCCAATCTTAATGCAGTCCACCTACACCTCGAGACTGCAAAGCCGGCCTTGCTTTTCTTGACCGAGACGCAGATATCGACTCCAGCTGACACATCTTACCTCTCCTACCCAGGGTATGGACTGGAACACTCCTTTTCGCCCAGGGCTGGGGTGTGCGTGTACGTTAGAGACGATATCAGTTTTCGTCGCCTCAGCAATCTTAAAGGTAGGGACCTCTCCACCTTATGGCTGCGTATAGACATTGCTGACCATCCCCGTGTCTATTCGTGCCTATATAGGTCCCATAGTGGTGATGCCGAAACTGACCGACTCATTGAGCAGATCCAAACGGCTGCAGACTCTGTGCAGCAGCAGATCCCATCCGCTGAGATCATTGTACTTGGTGATTTTAATGCCCACAACGCCGAATGGCTCGGCTCTAGCAAGACTGATCATGCGGGCAGATCTGTTTTTGACTTTGCTCTGGCATATGGCTTGACACAATTGGTTACTGCGCCTACGCGAATCCCAGATGTGGAAGGCCAGGAACCTTCCTTGTTGGACCTTCTGCTGACCTCTCATCCGGTTGACTACCATATATCCGTTGAAGCCCCACTCGGTTCTTCGGATCATTGCTTGATCCGGAGTACGGTGCCACTCGCGTGCCCGCCGCGTCGGCGAGTTGCCTGTGGCCGCCGTGTGTGGCACTATAGGTCAGCAGATTGGGACGAGATGCGGTCCTTCTTTGCATCCTACCCTTGGGGGCAGGTTTGCTTCACGCCGGATGATCCCAACGTCGTTGCTGATTCTGTTGCTGACGTGGTACTGCAGGGAATGGAGCTTTTCATTCCATCCTCTGTAGTCCCTGTTGGTGGCAAGTCTCAACCCTGGTTTGGTCGCTTCTGCAAAAAGGCCTCTCGCCAAAAGCATGAACGTTACCAAGCCTGGGTAGACGCAGCGGCAGTTCGGGATGTAAAGACTGGCGCATTAAAAAAGGAGTTTAACTTTGCCTCCAGGTCCTTTAAAAGAGTTATTGCCAGTGCAAAGTCACTGCACATTGGTAGAATTGGCGAGAAATTAGAACGCCTCCCGTCGGGAACTCGTGCATTCTGGTCTCTTGCCAAAGCTATCCAGGGCAATTTCTGCACGCCATCTTTTCCGCCTCTGCACATGGAGAACGATTCATTGGCCCACGACGCAAAAGACAAAGCCGATCTTCTGGGTAAAGTCTTTGCGGCTAACTCGACTTTGGATGACGGGGGAAGCGCGCCGCCGACCATTCCGCGGTGCGAGAGCTGTATGCCGGATATCCGGTTCAACCAAAGCTCGATTCGTAAAGCACTTCTTTCCCTCGTCACTCATAAGTCAAGTGGGTCTGACGGTATCCCTGCGATTGTGCTGAAGATGTGTGCTCCCGAGTTGGCTCCGGTCTTAACGCGTCTCTTTCGGCTCTCGTACTCTTCTGGCGTAGTCCCGACCTCGTGGAAGTCAGCTTTAGTGCATCCGATCCCTAAAAAAGGCGACCGCTCAAATCCGTCCAACTACAGGCCAATAGCTGTTACCTCCCTTCTCTCGAAGATAATGGAGTCCATTATCAACTGCCAGCTCCTTCGGTACCTAGAGGACCACCAGTTGCTTAGTGATCGACAATACGGCTTCCGTAGAGGCCGCTCGGCTGGTGATCTTCTAGTCTACCTGACACATCGATGGGCACAGGCGATCGAGACTAAGGGTGAAGCATTGGCTGTTAGTTTGGATATAGCGAAGGCCTTTGATCTGGTTTGGCACAAAGCACTTCTTTCAAAGCTACCATCCTATGGGCTTCCTGAGAGATTATGTGTATGGGTCAGTAGTTTTCTAGCAGACAGAAGCATTAAGGTCGTAGTTGACGGTGAATGTTCCGACTCCATGTCTGTAAATGCTGGTGTCCCTCAAGGCTGTGTGCTATCACCCACGCTATTCCTTATGCATATTAATGACATGCTGAAAATCAGCGGTATTCATTGTTATGCTGATGATAGTACAGGTGATGCCTCTTACACCGGCCGTACCAACATCTCTCGGGAAATTGTCATCGAGAACCGGAACAAACTTGTGTCTGAAATTGAGACTTCCCTAAATGAAATCTCTGAATGGGGTCGACTTAACTTAGTCCGTTTTAACCCTACCAAGACACAGGTTTGCGCGTTTACCGCGAAAAAGTTAAAGTTTGTCGTGTCACCTCGTTTTGAGAGCACTCCCCTGACTGCCGCAGCCAGTATCGGAATCCTTGGCGTCGACATTTCGAGTGAAGTCCAGTTCCGCGGGCATTTAGAGGGTAAGGCCAAATTAGCCTCAAAAAAGCTCAGTGTGCTCAACAGATCGAGACAGTATTTCACACCGGCCCACCGCCTGCAGCTTTATAAATCGCAGGTCCGCCCACACATGGTATACTGTTCTCATCTATGGGCAGGGGCACCCCAATACCAGCTTCTCCCTCTGGACCGCATCCAACGACGAGCAACTCGAATTGTTGACTGCCAGCATATTTCGGATCGGCTTGACTCCTTGGCGCTGCGTAGAGATGTGGCTTCGCTCTGCATTTTCTATCGCATGTATAACGGGGAGTGCTCCGAGGAATTGTTCGGATTAATCCCTACCGCTTCTTTTCGCCATCGTCCAACGCGACAACATTACCATCCTCACCACTTAGATGGTTGGCAGTCCTCTACTGTGCGCTTCTCCAGAAGCTTCCTGCCTCGCACAGCTAATCTGTGGAATGGATTGTCGCCTGCGGTATTTCCGGACCGATACGACCTTCAAACCTTCAAGAAAAGAGCGTACTCCTATCTTAAAGGCCGGCAACGCACTCACAACACCTCTGGTGTTGCAGGTGCCCATGGGCGGCGGTAATCGCTTACCATCAGGTGATCCGCCTGCTCGTTTGCCTCCTATCACATAAAAAAAAAAAAAAAAAAAAAAAATTAAAGTAGTGAATAGGTATTATGTACGACCTTCAAGAAAATAGCGTACCTACTGCCATCTAAAAGGCCGGCAACGCACTCACAACACCTCTGGTGTTGCAGGTGTCCATGGGCGGCGGTAATCGCTTACCATCAGGTGATCCGTCTGCTTGTTTGCCTCCTATCACATAAAAAAAGTGCTATTTGGAATCGGTTCAGTAAAAGTGGTTGAAAAAGCCTGCGGAAAATTCCAAAATAGCCATACCGGACATGGGGTCAAACTAAATAAAACCGCCATTGATTAACCACGCCCACTGCAATGCTATTGGCTGTCTAGCCCCACCCATTTTTGGGAAACCTAGCGATCTGCCCGGCGGAACTACTTCTCTTCCTGCAGCCCTGGTACCTGGTCAGTGTACACTGACTGTACAACATCGAGGTAGGTATAGTGGCCATTTTATTATTATCAGCCAGTAAGCGCGCGCGCAGATAGACCGCCATTGATTAACGGCGCCCATTTTTGGGAATTGCCATCCCAATCAGTGTTGCCATTTGGTTCCGTTTGTTCCGTTTTTCGGAACTTTGGACACCCCCGCGGAACTTGGAAGGAACTTTAGATTTTAGGACAGTTTTCGAAACTTAAGGTCCCGACATTAATTTATTTAATATAATTAATAACACACTAAAAATATTGTTCAAAAAATTAAACTCATTTTTCTGTTAAACCTAAATTATTTTAAAAGACGAAATAAAACAATTTATTTTTACTGTCTTCCACGACACTTACATTCTTGCACTTGGCCGCTTTTTTTAATTCATTATCGCATCCACGCATATAACGATGGACTTCGCGATGTGTTTTTAACCCCCGACGCAAAAAGAGGCGTGCTATAAGTTTAACGTTCCTGTGTGTCTGTGTATCTGTGTATTTGTCTGTGGTAGCGTAGCTCCCTAGCGGATGGACCGATTGAATGCAGCTTTTTTTGTGTCATAGGTACATAGATTATTTTATCCCGAGTGATCTTATTAATACACTAATGAACACATTTCTGAGCAAGTAGGAGAAAAGGAAGATTAAGTACTTAATACGTGACGAGTGTGTGAATTTAATAATAAGGTACTATCGCCCTTATATTCACACGTCTTCTTGTCCTTCCCGGTATTATAAATCTTGCAATGGTGGACGCCTGTCAACTACCGACATAAGTACGGTGAAAAAGTTATGAAACGACAATTGTCCTGACATATTTACAATTGACAACATTTAATTTTTTTAAGTGTGCCATTTTATGATTTAGTTCGATAGAAAATGAAATTTTAAGGTATACGTGTTTTTTTATTTCTCCCTAAATGTTTATTTTCATCCAAAAATATCACAATCAAAAGTAGTGAATTCCAATAGGTCGTAAGTAAAAAATACATCATTATTATGTCTCTCTATAGCACTGTCCCCATCTTTCACTCAACAGACGTAAGAATGACGTCACGCACGGGGTATAGGTACTGCGTTTTACAGATTTTAGTGATTTTCTCGGAAACGTACGTTTTGTCAGCTTATTTCGACAATGCCTGTTTCACGATCTAGAATTGTCATGTTTTCTTGACAATTGTCGCGCCTGTCACCTTGGTGAAATAGGGGCCAGGAGACCATACCTTCAATAGATGGTTCTAGTTATGAAAATGGAAAATAGTCAAGGTCTCCTATTATGAATGGACTTCCAAAGCTTCGACGGAGCCCCGCAGAGCGGGCTCCTATTTCTGGTCTGTTCGCCCTTCGGGCATGTGAAGATACCTATCGAACATAACCTACCTATCTTTTACATCAGAAGTGGGAATTCAACATTATAAGAATTCAACATCTTGGGAAAATAAAATAATCAACGTTATGAGAAAGACAACACCCCGATTGATGTAAATATTAGAAGTAGGTACCTAGTTTTGTGTATATGTATCGCGTAAGTGTATGTGTGAGACAGTGAGGTAATGAGCGTGTAAAAGAGAAGCACTGAGTTTCGATTAGGTCGGGTCATTGTACTAGGAGCGCATGCATATCTTGCACGTTATTTTTAGGTATGACTTGTCTAAATACAGATTTGAGTAATAGCACGCCTAGCCGTGAAAAGGGCTTGCCGGCTTCGTATCACTATCCGTCTATACCTACTCACCCGGCAAGCCCTTCTTTCCCGGCGGCTGCAGTAATGTACTATTACGTGGCTAGGCATGTATAGTGCTTTTCTCAAACATATACAATGAAATACGAAATAAGACCACTCAAAAAACCAACCTGCATTTATGTAAGTAGGTACTTGACCTTCGATTTTGGCGGCAACAAGCTCATCAAGCTCAAGTTTAGAATTAAAAAAAAAATACTTCCCGGCCTACGCCTTAAATTTTGTATGAAATTCCTTTACGTTCTCTCGAATTGCTCCGCCCGAAATGTGATACTTCGAAGCCATATCAATGACGCACGTAACGACGACATTTCATTGCATTTTTGAGAAAATAAATTATACCCTACTGTAACCAAGAATGCATGAGGGTGCAGGAGCATAGGTAGTGACGCTATAGTTTGGCAATTTCGTTCGTGACACTCCCATGGTCCGCGTGGGGGGCAGGCGACGTTGACGTCATACTCGCCGCTACACACGATATTATTTACCTAACGAATATGTCTGCGGGTATCCCTAATATTCTAATTTGTAATATTGTGCAGTTGTGATACCGAGTAACCATAAGGAATAAATGATTAGTTGATTTATGTAAGTAATTTATATTTTTGACGGCCGTTTAGCCTAGTGGGTAGCACTACACTGCCTACGAAGCTGGACGTCCCGGGTTCGAATTCTGGTAAGGGTAAGTTATTTGTGTGTTGAGCACGAATATTTGATCATGAGACATAGATGTTTTCTACGTATTTATGTACCTATGTATTTATCTGTATAAGTATATTTATCGTCGCCATTGAAGTTATCGCCATTATCGTCGACGGCGCGCGACTGACGCTCCTGACTGCCAGTCCCGCCCCCCGCCCCCCGCACACTTCATATCATACCACACCGGCTGTCATTCGTCCCTTGTCCCCCGCGAACCATGACGAATTTGCCAAGCTAAAGCCAAGCTAGTATTCATTTAAAAATACTGAGTTGCTAACTGTAAAGTACGATCCATAAAAGTTTGCGAGGCACCCGGGCACCATAACACATACAATGAGAGCGTAGATGATTCACCGTGGAGTTTTGTGTGGATAGAAATACCGCATAACCCAGTCATCCCCGGTGATGGTGGGTGGGTACCAGGGTTGCAGGTTTAAGGTCAATCTGTTAGAAATAAAACATTGTTTTGACATACACCATTTATTAATATTGAAATAAACAAGCACACAGCAGTGAAGCATTAGTAGTCTACAGTAGGTAGGTTTAAAGGAAACCAGCTGTTTTCATAATACTAGTTTCAAGTATTAAGTCATCTACACATCCAATAATTATGAACTAACTTCAATGATAGAACTACTTCGGCTCTGTGGTATAAGAACAACGAGAAACAATTTTTGTTTGCATTTTGAATGTCATAGGTACTGTGCGTTTTTTTATCCCATAGATTAAAGCGACATAAACGCTGTTTGTTTTACATTTAGAAATAATGACGTGCTTATAATGATACCTTCACTAATGTTCTGCAGTAGTTAAAAACCGTTACATCAGGCATGTATATATAATATTTTGCTATTTTATTAAAGTCAATCCTTTCTGAAACCAACGCACTTAAACTATTCTGCTAAAGTTATGCGTTGATTTATCAACCTGTGTTTATTCGCTGAAACATTAAAAACGCACCGTAGAATAGTTATTATATCAGACAATGTTCCTGCTTCTACAGCACAGGTAAATCAAGTTTCCTTCACCTTGGGAATTGTTTTAAAGTTTCAGATACAGCCTTAATTCTAAAACATCGATTTCTTGCCATTTATTTATATCTGCTATCAAAATGTCGGCATTAATTAATTTATAATTTAATAATGTATCTGGATTATACATTTAAAGCTACACCAGACATAAATTAGCCTCGTTATGAGGGCACTGTAGATACAATTTAGGAGCTTCAACGAAATTCTGCAATATTGGCGACTCTCATATATTTCCGATCGGGATCTATTAAGACAGCAAATTATATATGAAGAATCTATGTAACATCAGAAACAATTAATATAATACAGCAAATATATCCTCTTTCATTTTGTTGACATCAATATTTCACTATGTGTAGACATGTATAACATAATAATTACTATGTAATTTGCTACGGTAATGCTCCACTGCCCAACCATCCTAAGACGTACATACGACGAATGAAAATTAATACTACACATTCTCTCACCAAGCGCACACGACACTACATAAAATGCGGGTAATATAATGAATATAGAACTCATTTTCTGTAAATGTACCTACCTACATGAATACGATAATTTAATTTTCTATCAACTATGGCGATAAATTGACGATATAAGAAGTGGTGAGTTTAGCACACTAATTTAACATGAACTTTGTATATTTCGAAGTTTTTGAAACACAAATGTTGACGTTATTATGGAATCAAATAAAAAACTACTTGAACCGCAACTATGGTTAAATAAATTATCCAACATTTTTCGACTTGATTGGGCTTTGAAGAAATTAAGTTTTTTATTTTTCAATAGACATCAGTTTTCATAGTCATATGGATTGGTATACGAAAATATACCCTGTAAAAGTAATGATATATTTAACAAATTTGTAGGAATTCATTTATTAACAGTCGCACAGTACTTAGTCATATTTGATACGAAGTATGACGAGTATGATGGTAATTATACGTTATATGGAAGCCGACAAAGATTATCACTAAAACTAAGTACGGACTTATCACGGGTATGTTTGCCCTGAACTCAGATATGGCATTCTTCTTTGGGGCAATCCAAGACATGCAAAACGGGCAGTCTTGAGGCAAAACCAATGCGTTTGTTTGTAATGTGTGAGCCATGACATCATATAGAAATGCCTAAAGCGATGGCATTGCCCCTTTGTAAGTTTTGCGAGAGAAAATAACGATAGTAGTTATAAATAAGTTGGGAATGGATCTATAATGGCAACCAATAAAGTACTACAGAAAATGAGTTCGTCAGAACGCTCTTGAATGAATCGAAAGAAACATTACATGAGTAAGCTTCGTAGCTGGTAATTTTCCGGTGAAATTACGGAGACAGATTTTGAGATTTTTATGTTAATGTGATCTAAGTACAGTACTCGATAGAAAGCAGCATTGCCAAGTAATTTCTAAGTTACTTGAAGTGAACCCAATACAATAATTGTACGAACAATTTGTAATTTTCCTTATTGTCTCTATTTTCTTCGACTGAGACTATGAATTTATATATCAGGGCTATTATTTTTCAAGTAACTGTGTGACTACATATAAAATCAGCAGTTTTACACGGTAAAACTCTGACACGGTATTTGAAAATTAATGACTTGGTAAGAAGGCAGCAGCCATAATAACACCACTATTTGTTTCGTCAGTAATTTGTGTTATGATGACAAGTGTTATGTTGCTGGTAACAGCTTTAACCAAATTGTTCTGGAGTCCTGAAGGCAAGAAGTCATAACACAGAGTATTCTGCATAAGGATACGATATTTCAAAATGTTTGCTACTTATTATCTATTTAGAACGGAATAAACTTGTTGCAATATTTTAAGGCTATGTGCATTGAGTTTGTATATAATAAACATTTCAAAAAGGTACAGGACCAGGTTTCCGTTTTGTGTCTTTGCGGAAATACATAAAAAAGAAGTTTTATTTTCAATGCAGAAATACGAATTTGAACCCAAAAAATCTGGGTTTTGTCAAATAATTAAATTGTTTTAGTGTTACAAATTTGAAGGGTTTTTACGTTAAAAAGAATTCAAATTGGTTGACCTCAGAAAATGTAATAAAACCCTGTTAAACAATTTATTATCAAGTAAAAGGTAGTTTTTTCTTTAGTCAAAAGAGAATTCTTAATCTACAAACAATTTGTCGTAATAAATATACCTATACTGAAGTTTTCCGACGAAGCATAGTTCTATTTATTCAAAAGCGTTCAAATGACGTTACAAGTCAGAGGTTTCTTACAGTAGTATTACATAAGCCTTCTAAAACTAATCTAATTATAACCCTCGGTCTGTCAGCTCCTTGTGCTATAGACATACCAGTCGTAGATGACAGCGCACAAGTCAGCCGTTCTAGAGACCATACTAACTAATCGCAGAATTTTGAGTCTAGATAAATGGACATTTCTGCCAATCAACGCCCCGGTGTTCGGGCGTCCGCCGCACATTAAATAATAAATGTTGACTCTTTTTAGTAAATCTTCCGTGTCAATGCCATATTAAGATCGGCCTTAGTCTATAATGACATGTTCGATTCTCAAGCTCGGACGCCCACCACACGAGTGGTTTCGGGCGAAATCGTCATCGTCCGACGACTCTCCCCACTCGAACGGGGCCGAGCACCTAGATAAAGAAGAAAAAAAGACAGTAAAAGCTCACGATTACCCGAAAAGGGTGGATGGTGATGCTCGGGAGCGAGCCAATCTCCGAGCGAAGTCGACCTTGAGTCGGCGAGAACATCAACGTCTCCGCCGAAGGGGCGAGCTTGTTCGTTTGTGTTGTACGTCGTACATGTGCGCGCGCTTGCGCGTCTCTCTCCCCGGGGCCGGCGCGCGGGCCGCGCGGCGCAGGCGGGGCCCCGGCGGGCTGCGGGCTGCGGGGCCGCGGGCGGAGCCCCGCCCTACACCCACGCCATCCAGCCTTCGTACATTAGGCACAAGTTCTCTGCGTTAGTCGCTTCCGATATTATGTGGTCCACCTGTACAATAAAAGAGATCGGAATGTGTATGGGACGCTGACCACCGGAGCTTAAAGCCAGGTTCAAATTGCTGTGTCGGGGTGTGTCGTGGCGCGCTAGAACGCAATCGGTTACGTATATTACCTATGATTAGATTCACATTAGTAATAACTGTGCAAGACAGAGCACACAATATTAATGAGTGAGAGAGTCAGTCGCTTCCACTTAACAAACTAAGCTCAATGAGGGGTCCCAAAATGATACCACTGTTACTTGCCAATACTGTATATTAAGTCAATCACAGAACTATCTTATCAAAACTTGTACAAAAATTGTGTCAGGTATTCACAAGACCAGCGACGCCAGAAATCTTGGACCATCCTTTGAGTGAGCTGCCATCTTCTGAGATTACTTATATTTGCAGTTCCATAATTGTAGTCTGGTGCCAAAACTAAAGGTTCTCCAATCAAGAAATGGCCTGGCCTTAGAGGCATTGGATTGTTGCAGCTATCGGTGATCTGTGAAATTGGTCTCGAGTTAAGACACGCCTCAACTTGTGACAACACTGTTGCCATTTCCTCAAAAGTTGAGTTGCCCACAACTCTTCTCAGGTGAAATTTTGTGGACTTAATACCAGCCTCCCAAAGACCACCAAAGTTCGGAGAATGTGGAGGTATGAAATGCCAATTGGTTCCATTTGTGGCTAAGTCATCCATTATTTCTGGGAGCATTGATATTTTTTCATTTGCAAATAAATGTTTAAGCTCCCGTGCAGCACCAACGAAATTCGTGCCGTTATCGCTCCAGATGTCCGTGCAAGGGCCACGACGTGCCACAAATCTTTTGAATGCAGCTAAAAAACCTTGAGACGTTAAATCACTAACTGGCTCTAGGTGTATAGCTCTTGTTGCCATGCATATAAAAAGACATATGTACCCTTTATAGGCACGATGACCTCTGCCTTTTGAGGTTCTTATATTAATTGGTCCTGCGTAGTCTACGCCGCTCTGACGAAATGCACGAGTAAAGTTACCTCTTGCTGAAGGCAACTGTCCCATTAACTGGTGCTGGGTTGCAGCAGCATATCTTATGCAGGTTACACATTTGCGCCCACTATCCAATATTTAGACCGTGTATAATTCAGCATTAGTTATGGTGCGCCGTGCAAAGTCTTTTGGTGCGCTATCAGCTACAACCAAATCTGTGAAATGGGATTTATGGGGCAAAATGATTGGATGCTTCAGATCTTCACTTATATGAGCATGCCTGAGTCTACCGCCAACCCTCAAGATGTGATTTTCATCAAGAATTGGATTTACGGATGTAAGTTTACTTTTCTTATTAACACATTCTGTTTCTTTTAAATTCAATACTTCTTCATTGAAGTGTTCATGTTGCACTAGTTTTATGCAAACAATCGAACTGTGTCTAATCTCTTCACTTGTTAGCCATTTACTGAACATTTGACATCGACACAGTTTAGCAAATCTCAAGCAGAAAGCTACTACACGAATCAGCCTTCTAAGATTCGAGAATCTGGTCATGAATTCTGTCTCTGGTGAAATACCAGCATCAACTGTTCCACAGGTGTTGGCACTTGGCATGACACAGTTAGTTCACTTTTTCTTCTAGGTTTGTTTCTTTGACAGTCATCTTCTTGTAATATATGTTTTTATGTTTCAGCCATGCTGGGCCTTCTTTCCAGAGCAGCTCATTTACAGACTGGTAAGTACCTCTTGAGGCGCAATCAGCGGAATTCTCTTTTGAAACCACATGAGACCACTGGTGAGGTTCCATCGAAGTTAAGATTTCAGAAACGCGGTTTGCTACGAATGCCTTCCACCTATTCGGCCGACTGTTAAGCCAGGATAACACTATGGATGAATCTGTCCAGGCGTGATCATTCATCTTATTTATGCCAGTCGCAACTTCCGTCAATAACTTCGCTAGCAAGACTGCGCCACAAAGTTCTAGTCTTGGAATCGAAACTTGTTTAATTGGTGTCACTTTCGTTTTAGCAGTGGCTAAGGAAACATGTACTAGACCATTCTTATCGATTACACGCACATATACCACAGCAGCGTAGGCCTCCGACGACGCGTCACAGAAACCCTGAAGTTCCAGTTTTTCGTCGCCAGTGATTCAATGGATCCACTGAGGCAGTTTGAATTTGGTTAGTTGACCTAAATTTTCTCTATATGTTAACCACTCCCCTAGCAATTGAGTCGGAACTTCATCATCCCAATCAATTCCCGAAAGCCATATTTTTTGTATGAAAATTTTGGCTGAAATTATTACTGGTGCTAAACAGCCGAGCGGATCGAATATACGTGCGATATCCGATAGTAAATTCCTCTTCGGAAAGGCTTTTTTGGTGGGGTCAGCTGAACTGTATACTCAAACTCATTGGTACTCCCAGAATTTTCATCACTGAATCAATTTTAAGAGGTAAGTTTTCGGTTACATTTTCTTTTTTTATTTCTTGCATTAACTCTTCATTATTGGCTGTCCATTTTTGCAACTCAAATCCTCCTTTTTTCAATAATTCTGTTAATTCTTCATATAACTTCTTTCCTTCTTCCACAGTTTCACATCCGGTCAGCAAATCATCCATGTAGAAATCATTCAACACACTTTCAGCAGCTAAAGGGAAGTTTACACCTTCATCATAAGCGACTTGATGTAACGCGCGAACTGCTAGGTAGGGTGCGGAAGCGGTGCCGAAAGTCACTCGAAGTTGTTTGAAATAACCAATTTCATCTTCAGGCTTTGTGCGCCATACGAGACGCTGAAAATCGGCATTACTTTCATCAACTTTTACCTGCCGATACATTTTTACAATATCTGCTACCAAACAAATGGGATGCGTGCGCCACCGTAAAATGATGTGACGTAAATCAGATTGCAACGCCGGGCTTACTAATAAATCTTGATTTAATGACACTCCGTTAGTTCCAGGACACGAGGCATCAAAGACGATTCTCAATTTTGTCGTGGCTCTGTCCGTTTTAATCACAGCAAAATGAGGTAAACACACCACATCTGACTTTTGCTCTTCCATGTCACTTACTTCTTCCATGTGACCCAGTTCGAGGTATTCATCAATGACTGCCGTATATCGTGTCTGCAGTTCAGGATCGTTTTGAAATTTTCTTTCTAGTTGCATAAAACGTCGCGTAGCAATAGTTTCAGAGTGTCCATATTTGCATCTCGGATCTTCATCTTTGAACGGAAGTCTGACAATGTATCTACCGTCGCAATCTCTTTTCGTGGTAGCTTTAAATATTTCTTCACACCTTTTTTCTTCCTCGGTATAGTCCTCTTGCGGGGATTTAACCGAAATATCAGTCTCGAGTTCCCAGAACTTTTTAAGAAGCTCGTTTTCATTTGATTGAATGTGGTTGACACTGATATTTTGAGTTCCAATTGAATTAGGTGTGTGAATAGGTCCCGACAAAATCCAGCCAAAAGTGGTATTTTGGGCTACTGGTGATAAAGCAGATCCTATGATGATTCCTTCTTCTAGAATCTGGCAATAAAAGGTCAGCTCCCAGAAGCATGTCAATCTTGTTGGGTGTATTAAAAAATGGATCAGCTAACTCCAGGTTGTTCAACTTAGACCATAGCTCGACAACGATCAGTTTCTCCGGCAGGACCGATGTCAGCTTGTTTAACACGAAAGTATTGACATTATACTCATGATTAGGATTAAGAAGTGATTGTATTGTATGTTTACATTTACCCTTGACTTTAGATGCTAAAGAAGCACCCTCGTCTCTTCCTAAACCCGAAATGGTACTTTCGTGGGGAATTTTCTTCAGACCCAGCAACTGGACTGCAGACTCCGTTATCAAGGAAGCCTGTGATCCCTGGTCAAGCAAACACCTGAAAGTGATTACAGAGCCATTTTTCGATTGAGCCTTGACTAAAGCCGTAGCTAACAAAACCTGATTTCGACTTGTCGAAAAATGACTCTTTATTTCATTGGTACAAGTGGGTTCATTCTGGGTTGATGATGACGAAGCTGTGTGAACAGCTACGCTTCGCTCGACTGATTGATTCGAAACCTCAGAATCAGTCGATGTAGTGGTACTTTTGGGATGTAAGAGAGAGTGGTGTTTCCTGGTACATATATGGCATCGAGTGGTTTGACGGCAAGCAAACACCGAATGATTAACGCCTAAGCAATTAAAGCATAAGCGACTGGACTGGGCGAAACTACGACGATCATCAGTTTCAAGTTTGGCAAACTGCTTACAGTTACTAATTTTGTGATTCTCGGAACAAAACGTACACGACAAAGCAGATACATGATGGACCTTTGGGTTGGTGAGAGCGTTGGAGGTTTTGTTGACATTAGGATTGTAACCCTTATTGACAAAATTACCGTAATTGTCTTTGAATGTTTTGGGTTCAACAAATTCCAAGGCTCTGAACCGTGTCTCCAAGAATCCATAAAATTGGCTCAGAGTGGGTAAATCTTCAAACGATTCACTGGCTTTTAATTCCCACTGTTTCCTACTTTCGGGATCTAATTTTAAACATATTATATGGATTACAATGATATCCCAACTAGACACATTGACGCCAATGTTTTCTAAAGCATGCAAACATTCCCGCGTTGTATCCAACAACTCTTTTAAGCCGTTTGCAGATTCTGATTCCATGTTCCGTTGACTCATAAGCCTCTTCAGTATGTGGTTTGCAAGATATTTCTTGTTATCGTACCTTTTTTCAAGCAGTTCCCAACACATCTGATAGTTATCTTTAGTGATACTGACATGCCGCACAAGTTGCTCGGCTTCTCCAACTAAATGGCCTTTGAGGTAGTGTAACTTCTGGACATCGTCTAAAGAGTTGTTTTGGTGAATGAGTGACATAAAAAGATCACGGAATGTTGTCCATTCTGAGTACTTTCCAGAAAAAGCAGGGATGGTAATTTTTGGAAGTCGTATATTCGGGGTGTTTTCTTTCTCCATCTTACTAACGCTTACAACGAGATCTGTGTTGTTAATCGAACTAACCCCTAACGAGGTCAGTGCTGCCTTCAGATCCAGATTGTAATCTATGTACAATTCTTCTCTGTCATGTTGTACACATCATCTCTAATATACGCACTAGCTTCCAAATCTGCTGGATCTGAATCTAACACAATCTGCGTGTGCGTAGAATTAAAGGTTGACCACAATTCTTCTAACATCTGCAATCTAGTACTCAGGTAATCTTTAGACTTTAATCGCTCTTTAGGTGACTTTTTGAAATTGTCCTTAGCTCTCTGAATGCGCTTCAATAAATCAGTTTGCAATTTAGTATTATCCGCCATTTTGTCAGTTCTTAGACAATATTCAAAGTTCAAATTATTTTGATATTTTGCATGTCTCAAACGGTGCAAATTCGGCTAAGTCCAAAATGAAGGCAAATTTTCCAAGTGTTTGAACAACTCGGGCTGAAATCGGGCATGGATTCCGCATAGTTCCTTCTTTGAGAGAATTATTCTAAGTCCCTAGAGCTCTACTTTTTCCCAAGTCCAAATCTTCGCAAAATTTACTAAGTCTGAATATTAGCTGAATTTTCTAAGTCCAAATCATTTAAGTTAATCTTCAATTAAACATAATGGAAAGTACTCACAGTTTGTCTTCACACACTCACACGCAAACACTTAATGATGACGTCACGATTCCAATGACGTTCCTCGATGATCCGGTGACGTCACGCGATGTTCCGATGACGTTGCGTCCACCTTCAGCAGCAACCCGCTACTGTGACGATGATTTTGACTCCTGCCGCCAGATCAACCTCGAATACCATCCGGTTCGAAGGACCATGTTCAATGAGGGGTCCCAAAATGATACCACTGTTATTTGCCAATGCTGTATGTTAAGTCAATCACAGAACTATCTTATCAAAACTTGTACAAAAATTTATTACTACTGGCCAGAGGTCATTGTCGCAGGAAAAATCTCTATAGCGCGATTCAGGAATCGACCTGAACGGTACAGCGCCATCTAGCGGCCAATTCGAGGAAACTTATGTACTTGACACACGACTGAACAAGTCGTGATTATAGTCCGTATATTTTGTTTAGTGATTGATTTTATTTATCCAGTTCGAAGGACCACTTTTATGATTGGTAGATTGAATTAAAACCACACCTAAACAAAATATACGGATTATAATCACGACTTTTTGGAGTTACATTGATACACGTCTTGCTTAGTTTGTTAAGTGGAAGCGACTGACTCTCTCACTCATTGATATTGTGTACTGTTTTGCACAGTAACACAACATAACCTACTAATGTGAATCTAGTCACGATACACCCCGACACAGCAATTTGAACCTGGCTTTACACGGGTCCTGAAAACGGGGTCATTTATTGCGTGCTTTTACGATCCGAATTGAATACTACTATTTTATTTTATTACTAATATTATAAATGTGAAAGGGGGGTCGAAGTTGCACGTTGCACCACGTCCGTAGGAATTACCCATCGCTACCCTGCACGTGAGCACGTGACCCCTGGTTGGTGCTAAAAGTGCAACAACCTGGCAACCGTACTGTCTTTTCCAAGATCTCACGGTTCTAATTGGCTACTGATTTGCCATACGATAAATAAATAATGTGCAAGTGTGTCTGTTTATCTGTCTTTTAACTCTACACACTTACACCGCTCCGATTTAGATGAAATTTAGTAAAGGGTTAGTTTTGTGTGTGTGTGTGTGTGTGTGTGTGTGTGTGTGTGAGTGCTCCTTGTGTACCTGTTCTTGCGGGCGCGTGGCCCGCGCGGGCTCGGGGTCGCGCGCCTCGAGCTTGAGTCGCACGCGCTTCCACACCTGCGCGCCCACTGCATTGTGTGTGTGTGTGTGTGTGTGTGTGAGTGCGTGTGTACCTGTTCTTGCGGGCGCGTGGCCCGCGCGGGCTCGGGGTCGCGCGCCTCGAGCTTGAGTCGCACGCGCTTCCACACCTGCGCGCCCACTGCATTGTGTGTGTGTGTGTGTGTGTGTGAGTGCGTGTGTACCTGTTCTTGCGGGCGCGTGGCCCGCGCGGGCTCGGGGTCGCGCGCCTCGAGCTTGAGTTGCACGCGCTTCCACACCTGCGCGCCCACTGCATTGTGTGTGTGTGTGTGTGTGTGTGAGTGCGTGTGTACCTGTTCTTGCGGGCGCGTGGCCCGCGCGGGCTCGGGGTCGCGCGCCTCGAGCTTGAGTCGCACGCGCTTCCACACCTGCGCGCCCACTGCATTGTGTGTGTGTGTGTGTGTGTGTGAGTGCGTGTGTACCTGTTCTTGCGGGCGCGTGGCCCGCGCGGGCTCGGGGTCGCGCGCCTCGAGCTTGAGTCGCACGCGCTTCCACACCTGCGCGCCCACTGCATTGTGTGTGTGTGTGTGTGTGAGTGTGTGTGTACCTGTTCTTGCGGGCGCGTGGCCCGCGCGGGCTCGGGGTCGCGCGCCTCGAGCTTGAGTCGCACGCGCTTCCACACTTGCGCGCCCACTGCATTGTGTGTGTGTGTGTGTGTGTGTGTGTGAGTGCGTGTGTACCTGTTCTTGCGGGCGCGTGGCCCGCGCGGGCTCGGGGTCGCGCGCCTCGAGCTTGAGTCGCACGCGCTTCCACACCTGCGCGCCCACTGCATTGTGTGTGTGTGTGTGTGTGTGTGAGTGCGTGTGTACCTGTTCTTGCGGGCGCGTGGCCCGCGCGGGCTCGGGGTCGCGCGCCTCGAGCTTGAGTCGCACGCGCTTCCACACCTGCGCGCCCACTGCATTGTGTGTGTGTGTGTGTGTGTGTGAGTGCGTGTGTACCTGTTCTTGCGGGCGCGTGGCCCGCGCGGGCTCGGGGTCGCGCGCCTCGAGCTTGAGTCGCACGCGCTTCCACACCTGCGCGCCCACTGCATTGTGTGTGTGTGTGTGTGTGTGTGTGAGTGCGTGTGTACCTGTTCTTGCGGGCGCGTGGCCCGCGCGGGCTCGGGGTCGCGCGCCTCGAGCTTGAGTCGCACGCGCTTCCACACCTGCGCGCCCACTGCATTGTGTGTGTGTGTGTGTGTGTGTGAGTGCGTGTGTACCTGTTCTTGCGGGCGCGTGGCCCGCGCGGGCTCGGGGTCGCGCGCCTCGAGCTTGAGTCGCACGCGCTTCCACACCTGCGCGCCCACTGCATTGTGTGTGTGTGTGTGTGTGTGTGAGTGCGTGTGTACCTGTTCTTGCGGGCGCGTGGCCCGCGCGGGCTCGGGGTCGCGCGCCTCGAGCTTGAGTCGCACGCGCTTCCACACCTGCGCGCCCACTGCATTGTGTGTGTGTGTGTGTGTGTGTGTGAGTGCGTGTGTACCTGTTCTTGCGGGCGCGTGGCCCGCGCGGGCTCGGGGTCGCGCGCCTCGAGCTTGAGTCGCACGCGCTTCCACACCTGCGCGCCCACTGCATTGTGTGTGTGTGTGTGTGTGTGTGAGTGCGTGTGTACCTGTTCTTGCGGGCGCGTGGCCCGCGCGGGCTCGGGGTCGCGCGCCTCGAGCTTGAGTCGCACGCGCTTCCACACCTGCGCGCCCACTGCATTGTGTGTGTGTGTGTGTGTGTGTGAGTGCGTGTGTACCTGTTCTAGCGGGCGCGTGGCCCGCGCGGGCTCGGGGTCGCGCGCCTCGAGCTTGAGTCGCACGCGCTTCCACACCTGCGCGCCCACTGCATTGTGTGTGTGTGTGTGTGTGTGTGAGTGCGTGTGTACCTGTTCTTGCGGGCGCGTGGCCCGCGCGGGCTCGGGGTCGCGCGCCTCGAGCTTGAGTCGCACGCGCTTCCACACCTGCGCGCCCACTGCATTGTGTGTGTGTGTGTGTGTGTGAGTGCGTGTGTACCTGTTATTGCGGGCGCGTGGCCCGCGCGGGCTCGGGGTCGCGCGCCTCGAGCTTGAGTCGCACGCGCTTCCACACCTGCGCGCCCACTGCATTGTGTGTGTGTGTGTGTGTGTGTGAGTGCGTGTGTACCTGTTCTTGCGGGCGCGTGGCCCGCGCGGGCTCGGGGTGGCGCGCCTCGAGCTTGAGTCGCACGCGCTTCCACACCTGCGCGCCCACTGCATTGTGTGTGTGTGTGTGTGTGTGAGTGCGTGTGTACCTGTTCTTGCGGGCGCGTGGCCCGCGCGGGCTCGGGGTCGCGCGCCTCGAGCTTGAGTCGCAGGCGCTTCCACACCTGCGCGCCCACTGCATTGTGTGTGTGTGTGTGTGTGTGTGAGTGCGTGTGTACCTGTTCTTGCGGGCGCGTGGCCCGCGCGGGCTCGGGGTCGCGCGCCTCGAGCTTGAGTCGCACGCGCTTCCACACCTGCGCGCCCACTGCATTGTGTGTGTGTGTGTGTGTGTGAGTGCGTGTGTACCTGTTCTTGCGGGCGCGTGGCCCGCGCGGACTCGGGGTCGCGCGCCTCGAGCTTGAGTCGCACGCGCTTCCACACCTGCGCGCCCACTGCATTGTGTGTGTGTGTGTGTGTGTGTGTGAGTGCGTGTGTACCTGTTCTTGCGGGCGCGTGGCCCGCGCGGGCTCGGGGTCGCGCGCCTCGAGCTTGAGTCGCACGCGCTTCCACACCTGCGCGCCCACTGCATTGTGTGTGTGTGTGTGTGTGTGTGTGTGTGTGTGTGTGTGAGTGCGTGTGTACCTGTTCTTGCGGGCGCGTGGCCCGCGCGGGCTCGGGGTCGCGCGCCTCGAGCTTGAGTCGCACGCGCTTCCACACCTGCGCGCCCACTGCATTGTGTGTGTGTGTGTGTGTGTGTGAGTGCGTGTGTACCTGTTCTTGCGGGCGCGTGGCCCGCGCGGGCTCGGGGTCGCGCGCCTCGAGCTTGAGTCGCACGCGCTTCCACACCTGCGCGCCCACTGCATTGTGTGTGTGTGTGTGTGTGTGTGAGTGCGTGTGTACCTGTTCTTGCGGGCGCGTGGCCCGCGCGGGCTCGGGGTCGCGCGCCTCGAGCTTGAGTTGCACGCGCTTCCACACCTGCGCGCCCACTGCATTGTGTGTGTGTGTGTGTGTGTGTGAGTGCGTGTGTACCTGTTCTTGCGGGCGCGTGGCCCGCGCGGGCTCGGGGTCGCGCGCCTCGAGCTTGAGTCGCACGCGCTTCCACACCTGCGCGCCCACTGCATTGTGTGTGTGTGTGTGTGTGTGTGAGTGCGTGTGTACCTGTTCTTGCGGGCGCGTGGCCCGCGCGGGCTCGGGGTCGCGCGCCTCGAGCTTGAGTCGCACGCGCTTCCACACCTGCGCGCCCACTGCATTGTGTGTGTGTGTGTGTGTGTGTGAGTGCGTGTGTACCTGTTCTTGCGGGCGCGTGGCCCGCGCGGGCTCGGGGTCGCGCGCCTCGAGCTTGAGTCGCACGCGCTTCCACACCTGCGCGCCCACTGCATTGTGTGTGTGTGTGTGTGTGTGTGAGTGCGTGTGTACCTGTTCTTGCGGGCGCGTGGCCCGCGCGGGCTCGGGGTCGCGCGCCTCGAGCTTGAGTTGCACGCGCTTCCACACCTGCGCGCCCACTGCATTGTGTGTGTGTGTGTGTGTGTGTGAGTGCGTGTGTACCTGTTCTTGCGGGCGCGTGGCCCGCGCGGGCTCGCGCGCCTCGAGCTTGAGTCGCACGCGCTTCCACACCTGCGCGCCCACTGCATTGTGTGTGTGTGTGTGTGTGTGTGTGAGTGCGTGTGTACCTGTTCTTGCGGGCGCGTGGCCCGCGCGGGCTCGGGGTCGCGCGCCTCGAGCTTGAGTTGCACGCGCTTCCACACCTGCGCGCCCACTGCATTGTGTGTGTGTGTGTGTGTGTGTGAGTGCGTGTGTACCTGTTCTTGCGGGCGCGTGGCCCGCGCGGGCTCGGGGTCGCGCGCCTCGAGCTTGAGTCGCACGCGCTTCCACACCTGCGCGCCCACTGCATTGTGTGTGTGTGTGTGTGTGTGTGAGTGCGTGTGTACCTGTTCTTGCGGGCGCGTGGCCCGCGCGGGCTCGGGGTCGCGCGCCTCGAGCTTGAGTTGCACGCGCTTCCACACCTGCGCGCCCACTGCATTGTGTGTGTGTGTGTGTGTGTGTGTGAGTGCGTGTGTACCTGTTCTTGCGGGCGCGTGGCCCGCGCGGGCTCGGGGTCGCGCGCCTCGAGCTTGAGTCGCACGCGCTTCCACACCTGCGCGCCCACTGCATTGCGCTCTCCGCCCCCTGCCGACACAACACAAAACTCCATTACTCACCTCAAACAATGTCTACTAGTGCCCAAATTAATGTCTCAGTATAATAATAAAAAAAAGTATCTCAGGTGTTCAACAAAAACAGTTGTTTGTACCGAGCTCATAATCTCTGCAAAGTTTTTTTCTCGCATCGCACCTATGCGAAAAAGCGTATTCTGTTTGGCAAGCAAGATTTTCAACAAAATTCCTTTAGTTTCCAGAATGAAATCCTTGCACTTAAATGACCTTAATAAATTATTAATTTCCATATGTTATTAATGTTATTATTCCTTGACAGACTTGCTTGTTGCTTTTAAAATTTCTTGCCCGGGTAAAGATTTTCCAGACAACCTAAAATCCAAAAGAAGCTGGGACGATCTTTATTGCGATTTAACTTTCAAATCGATTCTGAGCCGCAGTTCAGGTCTTGATCGCGCAAGACTTTTGGCGGTCGGAGCCAGAGAGGCTGGTCACTGGCTGCATGACCATCCTTCACCAAATACCGGTACCTATCTGGATCCAACCTCCCTTCGTCTGGCGATTGGTTTGCGGATTGGGGTCACAGTATGCACTCCACACATATGCCCTTGTGGCACGGACGTGGACCGACTGGGTCACCAAGGACTATGTTGTCAAAAAAGTGCAGGCCGCTTTTCTAGACATGCGATTCTTTAAGACATAATCCGCTGTTCTCTTGCCACCATTAATGTGCCTGCTCTTCTTGAGCCGCCTGGCATTCAATTCAATTCAATGCAATTCAATTATTTATTAATAACATTAGTTACACGTCATTTATAACAGTTCAGAATTTACAAATTATAATAAAATAAGTACATTCATGTTTTATATTAGGTTACAATATCATCGTCATTAAGTTTATCCAATAATAACAAGTTTATAATTTTCGTTTATTTAAGTATTCTTCTACAGAATAGAATGCTTCATCTGTCAAGTATTGCTTAAGATTACTTATGAATATGTTTTCCGATATTGCCAATTCCTTTAGATCTTTTGGCAACCGATTGTAGATTTTAGGCCCAATGTAACATACACACTGCTCAGATTCCCACCTCCAACTGACTACTTCTAAAGCGGGTGCAGCGGCGGAAAATGTAACGCATTAAATATAGAGGCTTGAGCAGAGAGTACAACTTTGTACCATTTGTCGTCGAGACCCTCGGTCCGTGGGGTCCCAGTGAGCAAAAGTTATTTGCGGAAATCGCGATAGGTCTGGTTGACGTAACTGGTGACCGAAGAGCTAGCGTCTTTCTCGCGCAACACATCAACATTGTAATTCAACGAGGAAATAGGTACCGCTTGCATTCTCGGTATAATGGTGTTTTTTTAGTTTTAACTTAGTTCTAATTTAATTGTGTTAATGTTAGTTTTTTTTAGCAGTAGCAGACTTATGCTTTATACAAAATTGGTTTATACCATGTTATCCACGATAATTACCTGACCCCGATTACCCAGGGGAACCTAGCGGCAATTATTTTATATTTAACTAGGAAAAGATAATGTTCGGTTCTGGCGCTTCGCCAGACGCTGCCGCATCACGCTCGCTACGCTCGCTCGGCTCGCGCGCTGTAGTGTCGCAGTTCATCTAACAGCCTAACCGTTATTTTCCCCTGGGGGATATTTTCCTCTAGGGATTCTAGTGGACAACAGCAAGAATACGGCCAAATGTAGTAAAATCAGCACTAACCGTGTTTGACTCCGGCGACCCGGGGTGCTCCGAGGGCGGCCTGGCGCACGAGCCGCCGCGACCCCGTCTCCGCCGCCCAACGTGACCCAAATCTGGAATTAAATAATCATAAATCATTACAGGGCAACCTTACACAAAACGAACTAACTCCATATATTCAGAGCAATGACGCGTAGTCCAGTGTCCAGGAGGCAACCGGATGGATCGCGGTATTTGAGCTCCCAAAGAAACGAAGAAAACTGGAGCGGAAATAGAGAAAATGTATGGTTTAATTTTTGTAGCGGTTGTGTACGCTGTTTATATAATGAAATGCATGTTTAACAGCTAGAAGTCAAATATACGAAAAAAAGCAAAGCTAGTTACAGTACTACCACAAATATAAGTAGCAAAGATGTAAATGCGCAGAAAGCATTTTTTGAAAACATTTTAACCAATCATGAGACAGCGCGTTTGCGCGGGTAAAATCTTCAACGCCCACTGGCCAAAATTTTGCGCGCGATGCTGGCAGCTCCGGCGCCCGCCAATTTGTCTGGCGCCATGAACGGGAAAGCAAGAGTTCACCTGTCATTGCATATTGTAAAGTGCAAAAAGGTCTTTATTGAAATGGTCATACGTTCATTTCATTCGGTATTTGTCAGCACTCCTCGGCGTGGACGAAGATTGGCCGATGTAACTTATATTTGTGGTACTACTGTACATTTCTAATGGATGTACCATTTACACTTTGCAGCGTTGTCAAAAGCTTTACTTGGTACGCCTGCCAATTTAGTGTCATCGAACGCGTTAACGGTGGTCGACTCCCGACGAACCGAGTATTTTAAACTAGCACCACCGTTAACTAGTACATTACTGCAGCCGCCGGGAAAGAAGGGCTTGCCGGGTGAGTAGGTGTAGACGGCCGACCGTAGGGAGGCCGGATAGTGATACGAAGCCGGCAAGCCCTTTTCACGGCTAGGCATGTATAGTGCTTTTCACAAACATATGCAATGAAATAAAAAATATCACCACTCAAAAACCAACCTGCATTTATGTACTTGTCCTTCGATTTTGGCGGCATGAATGTATATCTTGAAATGTTGAAAGAAGTGATGTTGCCAATGAAATGCTATATCACGTTGATCGTAAAAGGCAACATCACTTCTTTCAACATTTCAAGATATATTAAGGAGGCGTTTCGGAGCAGCGCCGCGCGAAGTTTATGTTTTAGTGCTACTCACACAACGCTCGAGGATCGCGCACCGCACACGCACACATGCACGTATGCACAGCGGGTTGTCGGATTTGACTCGCCAACAAAATTGTAACTTTGGATTTTGTTAGAAAGTATAAAAATTGTTATGTCAAATGTATTTCATCTTAATACCTACCAACGTTCGCCCGAACCGAGCGCGCAGCCTATCTAACTATGTGGACAGTTGTTTTGTTCGACCGAACGGCTTATAGTTAAAGCAATGACGCGTAATTCAATGTTGGAGAGGCAACCGGATGGCTAGCGGTATTTGAGCTCCCGAAGTGTTGTGGAACCGCCCTGTGCAACCCGAATTGGGCCAACTGTGACTGGTTCGGAAATAGGAGAAGGGTTGTAAAAAAAATGTCGCGTGGCAACCGATTGAAACGCGGTAGCTTGAAAATGTGTACGCTGTCTATATAGTGGAATTTTTATGCCATCCCTCCTAGTGTGACCGGAGCCGAGTAAACGAGCGAAAAAATAAAATAAAAAATTGGCAGGCAACCGCTTCAATACAAACGCGAAATTCGACAAAATGGGAATACGCCAAGAATACGCGCAATAAAAGGTTTTGCAATCAATTGCCATGGACAATTTTTGCTTGGGGGGGACGGTTGCCTCTCCGACATTGAATTACGCGTCATTGCTCTGAATATTAGGCGAGGTCGATTTTGCCATATGTATGTAGGAGGGTCGGGCGGAACTGGTGGAGATTCATTATTTTCCCCACTCTCGTTAACCATGATATTTCACGAAATAGAAGTCGATCTACACTCTTTAGGTTTAATCAGATTGATTAGAATTACAAATAGCGCGAAATAATCATAAACCACTCGGATGAAAACAGATTACTAATTCTGTAACACGGAACGTGAGGGGATTCATTATTTTCCCCACTCTCGTTAACCATGATATTTCACGAAATAGAAGTCGATCTACACTCTTTAGGTTTAATCAGATTGATTAGAATTACAAATAGCGCGAAATAATCATAAACCACTCGGATGAAAACAGATTACTAATTCTGTAACACGGAACGTGATGAAGTCGGCACGTGGTTGGGAGCACAACCGCACTACAGCTCGCGTCTCATTCCAAAGTGAGTTGCTTGTCAACGTGTTTCCCACTCCACCTCCATGTGACAGCTGTCAGTGTTGGTAACTCAACCAGTGCTGCCAACCTCGTTCCGAACACACCCAAAACATATATTGGATTTGAAGTACCGTTACACAATCCACGACATATAGATTATATGATTATAATGTAAGTATGAGGAAAAAATTGTTCGTTTCCGGAACATCGCCGGCCGCTACCGCTGCACGCTCGCTACGCTTGCTCGGCTCACACCCTGTAGGTTCGCGGTTCTTCCTAACACTCCTCCTCGCTTCGCTCGTCGTTGTACCTACACTGACCTGCCTCAGAATCCAAGAAAAATATTATGCTAACTATACGTTACTAATAATAGTAATTATCATAATTGTAAAGCAAAGATTATATTTTCCCAAATGACATTTGTCGATTGGTTTTTTGCCTAAGCAAATCATTTACTTCATAATTATTTGCCACATAAAAGTTTGTTGTAGTATTGCATTATAAAAATGTTGCCAAATACGCATAGTGCGAAGTAAAGTTATGCCAACGATTGATTTACCAAATGAAAATTCTGCGAAAATTTGGTTGCGAAGTGAAATTTAAAGAAACATATTTCGTCGAAAAGGCAGAACCATTTTGGCCCTATAGTTAAATATCGAACTCACTAACAAAATTTCACGAGAATCTGTTGAGAGATGCGACCTATAGAGGTGATAGCCGGACAGCCGGACAAACGAAATCATTTTTGCACTTTAGTTAAATATTGGACTCGCTCACAAAATTTCACGAGAATCTGTTGAGAGATGCGACATATAGAGTATAATTAGATGTCAATTACATCTAATTATACTCTATAGGTGCTAATTACCTAACTACCCAATCCTTTTTTATGATCAAACCGAGGAAGCATGTTGTTAAGTTCTACGTGATTTAAATATGTTAATCAATGAACATAAGAATAATTTTCGTTTGAACCACTGTGTACTCATTTTGTGTAAGTACATACACGGTTCGATCGCGATCTGTCAATGCGGCGCCAAGCGACGTGGTCTCGCTCCGGAGGCTCGCGGCCGACTGAACGCGGCGGCCGCGAGCGGTCGCACTTGTAGTGAGCCGGCCGCTCCATACTAATTCGTATGAAGATTTTGACCGTAAAAATTGGGCATCTTTGTGATACTTTTACACGAAGTAAGTACATATTTGTTAAGAAATGAAGATTGCAAGGACTTTACTATAGTTTTAACTTTATTATATGATAAAATTCATTTAATAATTCTTGATACTTACGACTCTGTTGCTACAATACGGGAGTGCGTTTTACACGTTTTTAGTGTCTTTCTGATTTTTTTTTACACTTACCCATAGGTATTAAATTCGAATGATACAAGAAGAAGTAACATTCATTGGCTAGCTGTGTAATTTTTTTCAAGGTTGTGGAACATCGTGTACTATATAATTCTCTTACATTCCCGACCCTCGATTGCCCCCTGTCGACCCTTAATCAGAAATGACCAAAACTGCTACATTTACCCTATTATTTTAACACCATAAGACGCAAGTACGTTAACTATAATTTAATATCGTAATTTTTGTAAATTATACCCTGAATCATAAATACACGAATTTCTCGTTATTCCAAGATTTTCACATGTATCGGCAATCGATCTGCATCAGTTTCATCTTGCCATCTGATGAGGTAATTGACCCCATTTTTGGGGCTCATAAAACGTGACTGATCTTGAAACCTGCCAGGGTTTGGGCTGGCAACCAATGCGGGTTGTTATCTCCAAATGTGTCTCTTTCGACGAGTAAACGTTTCCATCTGCCACCTTATGATGTAATTTTCGATCAAAATAACGATACGACGACGAAAAAAAAAATAGTTCTTCCAGGATATGCTATGGCAACCAACTAAAATCCAGTGTTCCTAAGTAGTATCTATCACTATATTGCATTTCTGATCTGTCACCTTGTGAGGCAGGGTTTCGTGCAACGGGAGCTCTAACCATTCGGCCTCCACCCTCAATTCCGGCGGAGAAGGTACAATTAGTTTCTTCGTCGCTGTTATTATCGGACCTCATTTTGAAATTGTATTTATAAATATCAACCACAAATATACACTACACGACAAAAGACTTTTAATTTTCCCTCCAATCCCTCCATAATGTTTTTTTTTAAGGAAGTCGTCCGTATTACGCATGTGTAGTGTTTGAATAGGCCCTATTAGGGCCATGATACACAAATTGATGATGAGAATCTTAATTTCTACAATAATTAAAATAAATGCAGAGCATTTTAAATATTGTCTAGGTCTCTGGTGACTTACGAATAGACACTATTTAAAATTTATTCATCAACACATTGAATCATACAGATTTCTATTCTTAAATTGAATCATACATATTTCAGTTCGTGTGTAATAGGCATTAACGCGGATATTTTTGGTCCGATTTCGAATTCAGCTGTTTAGCCTGTTCATGAACACGCCATATTTAGTTTAGGATTTAAAAAAAAAATACTTCCCGGCCTAGGCCTTCAATTTTGTATGAAATTCCTTTACAGTTCTCTCGAATTGCTCCGCCCGAAATGTGATACTTCGAAGCCTGATATGACGCACGTCACGACGACATTTCATTGCATGTTTGAGAAATAGTACATTACTGCAGCCGCCGGGAAAGAACGGCTTGCCGGGTGAGTAGGTATAGACGGCCGACCGTAGGGAGGCCGGATAGTGATACGAAGCCGGCAAGCCCTTTTCACGGCTAGGCATGTATAGTGCTTTTCTCAAACATATGCAATGAAATAAGAAATATCACCACTCTAAAAACCAACCTGCATTTATGTACTTGTCCTTCGATTTTGGCGGCAACAAGTTATTCATTGCTAATTCGGCCTCCACCCTCAATTCCGGCGGAGAAGGTACAATTAGTTTCTTCGTCGCTGTTATTATCGGAACTCATTTTGAAATTTTATTTATAAATAGCAACCACAAATATACACTACACGACAAAAGACTTTTAATTTTCCATCCAAACCCTCCATAATGTTTTTTTTTGCGGAAGTCGTCCGTATTACGCATGTGTAGTGTTTGAATAGGCCCTATTAGGGCCATTATATACAAATTTATAATGAAAATCTTAATTTCTACAATAATTAAAATAAATGCAGAGGATATAAATTAAATAAATGCAGAGGATTTTAAATATTGTCTAGGTCTCTGGTGACTTACGAATAGACACTATTTTAAATTTATTCATCAACACATTGAATCATACCGATTTCTTTTCTAAAATCAGTTCGTGTGTAATAGGCATTAACGCGGATATTTTTGGTCCAATTTCGAATTCAGCTGTTTAGCCTGTTCATGAACACGCCATATTTAGTTTAGGATAAAAAAAAATACTTCCCGGCCTAGGCCTTCAATTTTGTATGAAATTCCTTTACAGTTCTTTCGAATTGCTCCTGATATGACGCACGTAACGACGACATTTCATTGCATGTTTAAGAAAAAGCACTTACTCGGCCAGGTCGGTGTAGACGGCGGGCAGCAGGCCGCCGAGCTCGGCCGCGGCCGCCGTCACCGCGCCCGCCGCCCGCCCCCCACTGATGATGCTCAGCAGCTCCGAGATGCGCTTCTCGCGAGACAGTATCTCGCTCGCTGGGTTCACTCCCTGCAACTTACTCGGCCAGGTCGGTGTAGACGGCGGGCAGCAGGCCGCCGAGCTCGGCCGCGGCCGCCGTCACCGCGCCCGCCGCCCGCCCCCCACTGATGATGCTCAGCAGCTCCGAGATGCGCTTCTCGCGAGACAGTATCTCGCTCGCTGGGTTCACTCCCTGCAACTTACTCGGCCAGGTCGGTGTAGACGGCGGGCAGCAGGCCGCCGAGCTCGGCCGCGGCCGCCGTCACCGCGCCCGCCGCCCGCCCCCCACTGATGATGCTCAGCAGCTCCGAGATGCGCTTCTCGCGAGACAGTATCTCGCTCGCTGGGTTCACTCCCTGCAACTTACTCGGCCAGGTCGGTGTAGACGGCGGGCAGCAGGCCGCCGAGCTCGGCCGCGGCCGCCGTCACCGCGCCCGCCGCCCGCCCCCCACTGATGATGCTCAGCAGCTCCGAGATGCGCTTCTCGCGAGACAGTATCTCGCTCGCTGGGTTCACTCCCTGCAACTTACTCGGCCAGGTCGGTGTAGACGGCGGGCAGCAGGCCGCCGAGCTCGGCCGCGGCCGCCGTCACCGCGCCCGCCGCCCGCCCCCCACTGATGATGCTCAGCAGCTCCGAGATGCGCTTCTCGCGAGACAGTATCTCGCTCGCTGGGTTCACTCCCTGCAACTTACTCGGCCAGGTCGGTGTAGACGGCGGGCAGCAGGCCGCCGAGCTCGGCCGCGGCCGCCGTCACCGCGCCCGCCGCCCGCCCCCCACTGATGATGCTCAGCAGCTCCGAGATGCGCTTCTCGCGAGACAGTATCTCGCTCGCTGGGTTCACTCCCTGCAACTTACTCGGCCAGGTCGGTGTAGACGGCGGGCAGCAGGCCGCCGAGCTCGGCCGCGGCCGCCGTCACCGCGCCCGCCGCCCGCCCCCCACTGATGATGCTCAGCAGCTCCGAGATGCGCTTCTCGCGAGACAGTATCTCGCTCGCTGGGTTCACTCCCTGCAACTTACTCGGCCAGGTCGGTGTAGACGGCGGGCAGCAGGCCGCCGAGCTCGGCCGCGGCCGCCGTCACCGCGCCCGCCGCCCGCCCCCCACTGATGATGCTCAGCAGCTCCGAGATGCGCTTCTCGCGAGACAGTATCTCGCTCGCTGGGTTCACTCCCTGCAATTTATAATTGTGACCACTTTACTACACAAATCTCAGGGTAAGTTGCATCAAACCGCCTGTAATCAAAAGCGGTGTCCGTTAATTTTTTTTATACTCATCGACCTTAATGTTTGAATGAAGACTTCGTACACCAAACTTAAATCACCTACTTTTTACTATGGAGCTCCCAACTCAACATTTCATAACTGTTGAGACAACTAAAATGAAATTGACCAATCACGTGGCGCCTTTACTGAACTATAATGTATTTGACCAATAGGACGCCGTCATGAGAAAGTCAAAAGGTAAATAGACATCAACTCACAAAAAAGAAAAAGCCGTTGGTTACACTTCCTTTTTAATAGATAATATAAATAAATAAATATTAGGGGACAATCTTACACAAATCGACCTAGTCCCAAACTAAGCAAAGCTTGTACTATGGGTACTAGACGACGATAAACAGACTTATATAGATAAATAAATATAGAAAACATCCATGACTCAGGAACAAAATAAATACCAGGTTTGTTTAATTAGTTCAGTTGACTCGTAGAAAAAGTATTGTATACAATAGTTATATAATTAGCTTTTTAAGTCTCGTACCTTAATTAGGCCACTCAGCAAGCTTCGTGGCCTAAACGTGGTACTCGACTGAAACACCATACATTATATAACGATTGCATAAAATACTAATATGTATTTGATGTTTGACAAGTTTTTGTGGAATGACAGCTGCTAGCGCCATATTTAATGTTCATCGGTCTGTAATAGTAAGTTGTTGCAACCTGCTCTAGGTTTAAATAATATTATGCATGTCATACTTATAGGATTAATGGGGTTCGTTGTAGCTAACCTATGAAAAAAATATTGCAACGTAAGAAAATCTTTGAATATTATTTTATCAACGTTAAATTTAACGAAAACGCGGTACTTAGAAAAGTTTGTTCGTTTTTGAGTATTCTTATCGCTTTTAATTTACAAATTGGAACACTTTAATTCGCATCTGAGTGGCTACTGTAAAACACCTCTATGTCGCTCGAATGAGCCATTGCGATTGAGATACACGAACTTTACAGTAGCTCTGGTTAGAACAATGAAACTATGCATCAAGCAAACAAAATCTATGATTAACTCAAAAACATTCTAGTGATTTACAATAAAGAGTTCAATTTTACTTGTCAAAGTTACAGAAGAAATCGTCGCGCGTCAGCGAGGCTATCATGTCCACTAGGAGCGAGTTGACGCTCGACAACTGTCGAACAACAACGTTGTTGCACTTACATCGTTAACGTGTTGCAGCGCCTGCAGCGGCGGCCTAATGTCCTGCGCCAGGTCGGCGCGCTTGTCCGCGGGCGCGGACAGCCCGGCCGCGCGGGCCGCGAGCTGCTCGCCGGACGCGGCCGCGCGGCGCGTCAGCGCGGCCGCGTCGCGCGTCAGCGAGGCTATCATGTCCACTAGGAGCGAGTTGACGCTCGACAACTGTCGAACAACAACGTGGTTGCACTTACATCGTTAACGTGTTGCAGCGCCTGCAGCGGCGGCCTAATGTCCTGCGCCAGGTCGGCGCGCTTGTCCGCGGGCGCGGACAGCCCGGCCGCGCGGGCCGCGAGCTGCTCGCCGGACGCGGCCGCGCGGCGCGTCAGCGCGGCCGCGTCGCGCGTCAGCGAGGCTATCATGTCCACTAGGAGCGAGTTGACGCTCGACAACTGTCGAATAATAATAACAATATTAGGGGACAATCTTACATAAATCGAACTAGCCCCATGTAAGCCCAATAAGGCTTGTGTGATGGGTGCTAGACGACGATATGTTTAATCAATACATATACAACGTGTTAATAAAATAACGCTATGTTACGGGGTAATTTTAATTTGTGTTTGTTGTGGGTTTTGAGACTCACAGCGCCATCTATCACAGAAGATTTGCAACTCGGGAAGGCGACACCTATTGATCTTCAGCGGAACTACGTGCGCAGCGACGCTGCAATCGGGTCAATGCAAATGGGAGTCTAATCGATATTGTTGTTTATTAATGTCTTTAAAGATAATTTAGAAATCGTAAAATAGATCTTTAGAAACATTAAAGCTAGTTGTTCATAAATCTTTAGTCTTTATGCATTCAGTGCAATTGATGCGAGTCTATCTTTGTGGTACGAGAGGACGGAGTGAGGTTGTCTGTGGTAAAGTTTTTTTTTCTCTTCGGCTGTCAAATCGCGAAGGAAATTCTTTTGAAGGATGACTTGAAGAGAGAGAGGTCACGTCTTGGAATCGCTTCGGCCGAAGGGCCATATTTCCAAACTTAGAATCAGTGATGTAAGCTTTAATCTCAACACATCTCGCGACCTGATGCTGCGATGACACAATGGACATTTTGGTAAGTACAATGCGAGTCGCGCCGATTGGACTGTGGAGATATTTGTTACATTCGGACATGAGTTTTAATCATATAACATTCTTTGTTTCAGACATAATTATAAAAATTTCAAGACAGTAAATCTGGACGGCGGAACGAATCACAAGTGTAGCCTTGAACTCTTGCCAGGTAGATAAACAGTTTCAGTGTTGTTGCAGAGAGTGTGGGAGAGTTGAAGATAGTTTGTTTGTTTTGTATCTAAATATTAATGTGGTTTACAGCGACTGCGCTGGCCGCTTCGTGCTACGCGAAAGTCCGCCACGCATAGGCAATTTTGGAGTCTGGCGCCGGAAGCTGTACCCGGGTCACATGTGGCGACGGTTCTCCATCTGCTGAAGCCGTCACGAGCAGGAACTCTTCTGAGGTCCTGGCTGAAAGCAGTGGACTACGGCGGCGCTGTGACGCGTGTACAACGCGTTCCACCAGGTGATTTAGTTCCATACTTCATGAACCACGTTTTGGTATAAAACCATGTGTTTGCAAATAAAGTTGTAATTTCAGTATTAATATCGCAGCCTCATACAAACCAAGCACTACAACTATGCCTACTCCCTAATTAATTAAACTTAAATACCAAGACTTCGTCCTCGGTCAGACAATTTAAAATCTAAATCTCTATAAGAAGAAGCCATGCCTTAGCTCTAAGCCTTAGTTAAGTTTTAGTGGCTTGTTCTACTTGTATACACGTGTTTTAATGGCAATAAATCTACTTGTCAAATAATCTTTCTTTGTTCATATTTCTGACCAGTGTAAAATAGGTATCCTGTCTAATCTCTTTTGCATTTAGGAGAATAAATTATAAATGCATGGCGCCCCTCTAATATCAGCACACATCCATAACCGTATGCCCAAAGCGCACCCACCTCTGTGAAATTATCTACCTGTCTGACTAGCCCGGTGCAAGTAATCAAGTGTGGACGTCTCTCCGAGCGCGTCAAGTATCCTTCACACCAAGGTAAACGATAGCCGTCCTACAACATCATCAGAAACGGTTTATCACATTACAGCTAAACCTGATAACCGTGTGTTCAGAATCGAGAATAGAATGTGAAAAAAAACAGAAAAAAACTCGTAATTTTTTTTTCTATATTAGTGGATACGCGTGAAAATTATCGATGGGTAACCCGGAACAAAAAAGTTATGGAATAGTTTAGAGAATATATAGGCTTTCCTAAAAGGACATTTTTGGCAAGCCCGTGGGAATCGGCTTGTATGGATGCTCCGCGACTGGAAGATATACTTGTATACCTACTTAGAAAACATTCAAGGCTCAGATTTAAATATTTATGGTAAACACGAGAGCTAAGACGCATCCACAAAAATTAGGGATTTAAAGCCCAATATCTCGCAAACGAATCACTGAGTTGAAAAAATGGTTATAAGAAACCTGTAATTTTTTGACCAAGCTATCCAACGATACGTCACACAATGAGTTAAACGAGAAAAAAATACTTCCCCACTTTAGATGTAGGTACCCCAAAAAATTTTTTTTTTCAACATTTAATTCTACTGTTTTGTCGGCGTGGTTGATTTATATACCCATACCGAATTACAGTTTTCTAGTTGTAAGGGTTACTGAGCTAAGGAATAACACAAAACGAATAAAATTTCATGTGCTGTGTGTACTGATTTGGACTTTGAAGAAGAAATTGAACCTGTTTCCAGTGTGGCGTAAGTAGGAACAAAAAGATGAATAACATTATATTCACTCAATTACAGCATCAAATCTGACAAGTTCTGACACTTGACAAGTTTTCTATCTGAGCTTCTACCAATTACATTACCTTGTCTAGAGAAAGTTAAAGTAAAGCACTTGGATGGAATGAGTTCTAACTTATTGGAACGGCAGTATGATTCAAGGCGTATAAGGTCATCTTGGATAAGAGCAGAATCATAAATAGATTTTACTTTTGCAAATATTATCACATCGTCTACAAAACTAAGCATTTTAGGAAAACAAAACAGTCACTAAATGCCATTGACAAAAATATTGAATAACAGGGGCCCCAACAACGAACCTTAAGGGACGCCACTTGGAACAACCCTAAACCCAACCCTTGACTCAACTAGACACATAATTATCAATGACAAAATAATAGCCTGTGACCTTTTGTCGATATAAATTACTTTGTGACTAGTGATGTGCCGGGGAATATTGAAATACAAATTAGAAAAATTAAAGTTGTAATAAATTTAATTAAAATGAATAGTGCCCCGACAAATAAAGTGCCATTCCCCAAAAACTGCATTCTTGTACTAATTCTGACTTTTTACCTCAATTACCATTTAATATGTGAATATTTTCATATTTTGTATTCGTACATATTTTATTGTGATTTTTTCATTAACTTGCGATATTTTGTATCGTTTTTGTTACTTGCAGAAATACATGTGTAAAGTTTGTTTTTTTTCGGCTTCTGATTGTTTCGGGGAATATTCCCAGGAACATTGGAAATTTTCTTTTGGGGATAAAATACACTGGCTAATGACTTGGTAAAAAAATCAAGGGCCCAAGTTATCATGGAATCCCTGATAGCAAAATATATAAACAAACACAATTTCAATATTCCCGGGAACATTCCCGGGAATATTCCCACCTGGGGAATGTTCATGGGAACGGCACATCGCTATTTTTGACGATATCATAATCAGTTAGCCTATATGTCCTCCTGCTGAGCTCGAGGTACCGTGGCCAAGAGGGCTTGTAGACCTCCTCGTTCTGCTCCATTGCGCATCGAAAACTTGACGTAGTTTTGCACGTTTAATTTTCTTTAATATCACGGAAGGGTGAGGTAAGAAATATAAGTAGAAAATCATAGCGAAATACGCACTCACCCTTCGTCGATTTCAGAACGAGTTACATTATATTCGTATGTTTATACCCAATTGTGTTTTAGCACATTAAACATTTCAAGAAACTACTCTTGAGTGGCGACCACGTACCGGAAGGCGCGGCGTGGGTAGGTCCCCCACAATGTGGACTGATGATCTGGTAAAGGTTGCGGGAGTCCGCTGGATGCGGAAGGCGCAGGACCGGTCATTGTGGCACTCTTTGGGGGAGGCCTAAGTCCAGCAGTGGACGTCTTTCGGCTAATATGATGATGATGATGATGATGACTCTCGGTTTTAATTATGTGACCTAGTCTTAGTCATAACTTCACAACACAATCATAGATCGGTTGGGATCTCCGTGTTCCTTAGTATTACTTTCCTCATTTCCTACATTTTCTCTCAAAGCAAATCAAGAAACTGTCAGTCATCTGGGATCACGACCTGTGCAACCCGTGTCAAAACGTCAGACAGACCCGTGTAAAATAATAATTTCAATAATCGTACAAAGCGCGAGAGTTAAATGTGTTATACTGCCAACTTACCCAGTGTTGGTCGATGTTCCCTTCAGGATGTAGCATCTCCATGAGCGCGTGTTGCGCGTCCGTCACGCGGAGTGAGTACTTCTGGGACAGTGTACAGGCCTGCCAACAAACAAACACGTAAGCACATGTTTGGTCCCGTTGGCTACATCATGCATGTGAATAGCATGTGCAATGTGGTGCAAAATTGTAAAATGTATATGTACGCGGACGACACGTGTCTACTGTACGCGGATAAAGACTTGTGTGTAGTAGAAAACAAAATACAAGAGGATCTTACTAACATCATTAAATGGGCACACGACAATGGAATTGTTATCAACATAAGTAAAACAAAATGTATGCATGTGCGATCCCCGTACAGTAGGCAGGTTAGACGGCCGCCACACGTAATTGGTCACACGTATGGGTGCCTGCACAATGTGCTTCAGAACTGTCAGTGTGAGAGTATCGAGGTAGTATCAGAGTACAGGTACCTGGGCTTATTAATAGATTACAATTTTTCTTGGAAAAATCATATCAATAGGTTATGTGACAAGCTAAGGACGGTACTTGTAAAGCTTTACCACTTAAAATCTGTACTAGATAGGACCACGATGTTTACGTTATACTACGCGCTGGCAGACTCTCTGCTTTCTTATGGACTGGCATGCTATGGCAGGACATTTAAAACTTATCTAGACAAAGTTAAATTACTTCAGATATACTTTATGAAGCTATTAGTGGACAAAAAAACTAAAACACGCTGTAAAAAAAGTAATTATGAGGAATTATTCGTGGAATGCCGTATGTTGCCGGTTCATGAGGGGGTATTGCTGATGCTGGCTTTAGAGCAGTTCAATAAAAACGAAGATAAAATAAATATCAATCACACAAAATTAACAAGAAAAATTAGTAAAAAAATGCTGGAGGTGCCGGCGTGTGGTAATAATTATTATGGGAAGAGAAGTAGGAAGTACTTGGTCCCCAAAATATATAATGATATACCGTATGATATAAGAGAATGTAACACATTTAGAATGTTTAAGGTTAGAGTGAAGGAGTTTTTCTTAGAAAAAACAAAATCTTAACTGGAAATGTAGTCTTAAGTAAAGTGATCACGTGAGCTGTACCTACCATTAGAAAACAAAATTATAAAATTATATATATATATGTGTATGTATATATATATATATATATATAGGTATATGTATACATATATATATTATAAAATAGCTAAGCCTACCCATCTATTGTTTGTAAGGGAGTCCCTCTGCCAACAAACTGTCATGCAGTTTGGCAGAAGAATGTTTTTGTAAAACAAGGGTTTTTTAAGTGAATAAAATTTTCTTATTCTTATTCTTATTCTTATTACATACAAAACAATACCTTAAATAAGAAAAGTATTAATAGCTACTAATAATTAATCTTCGGGAGTTCTTCTTCAGGACAAAACTCAACTCAAGAGACTCAAGATGGTTTCACAATTCTACTTTCGTAACAACAAAAAAATGACAACAGCAATGGCGGCAATTCGATCCTCCGTCAGCACGAATAGTATTTTTTTAATCATAGACAAACGAATAAAGTCCCTATACTCATGTCATTCGAGATCAAATGTCGCGCGTAAATATTGAAAAATATTTAAAATCATACTGAATTGCCGTTTAGTTTCGGATATCAGAATAGAGACCCGCTTGAGTTTGACAGCTGTTCCAAATTTAAACTCATAACGTTACAAAAATCTGTACCTGTCTGTCTGTGTGGGTCTGTGTGTCTGATCTTTGCTGTGTGTCTGTGTATCTGTATTAAAGTACACATTTTCCCTATTACAGATAAGAAAGTTCTCATAGTAAAATCGATTGTAATAACGCTGGCATTTCCTACGGTTTCTGAACGCATTTTAGAGCACCAATGATACATACACACATACAGCCTTGGCCAAAAGTTTTGAGCACCCCCTTTTGTTATCAAAGTTAGTTTGTTATCATTTGGTATCATTTCTTTCTAAATGTAATCAAACAATTTTATTTAATTTCAATCTTTAATACAACGTGTTTTTGGCAATTTACGTTAATTGCAAGGGGGCATAGGTTAAATCAAATAAAGTTAATTTCTCCAGGACAGTAGTATCTTAACTCTTACTGTTATCAAGATATTGAATATTTTAATTGAATCAGATTTGCAGATTTAGCCAGTTTAAAGGCGTTTAACTGTGGTGTCATAACAGCTTTTTAAATGTTGTAAGGTACAAGAAAATTTACCAAGTGAATTCGTTCGATATTAGGAAAAAACTGCGTCCGAGGTACATTATTTCTATTAAATGTGACTTCTTGGACCTTCTGGTCTTGAACCCTTGTACAATAAGACAATAACTGTTAATGCTACATTAAATTATTTTGTACAAAAAAAGAAAAAAAAAATTTTTCTCGGAAATGATTATGCTATTTGGTTTCTGTTAATGTATTCTGCAATATGCCGAAGTTAACGGAAATTCCCGGGAACACCACCCGGTGTGTAGGTGTCCTCGTGTTGTATACTTACATATACCTATATGTAAGTATACAACACGAGGACATAATTTAATAATAATTCAGTTACTTCATCATCATCATCATTTATTAAAGAGCTTGGCTTTTGTCGGTGGAGTAATTTCCATCCATCCACTTACTTAAATAAGAAAAAAAATGCATCAAAAATTCGATCAAAAAACTAAATGACATCTTAAATTTTCTGTGGAATCATATCCTCGCAATGCAAAAACACTTAAGTTTGTTTAAAATAATTGATAATGGATCAGATTCGACAGTGGCCTTTAAACTTCCTAATTTTAATTAGGTGTCGCTAAAACACTTTGCTATTCTATAAGCAGCTGTCATAATTAAATGACAGCACTAATATGAATCTGACGTTTTTTATTTTAGGCGGTCTATTCAACTTACTTAGCTGTCACAATGCTATTCTAAATATGCCGTTTTTAATCTGTCGCCTAAATTATGTCTAAAAAGTAGACAATTTAGTTTTAGGCTATATAAGCCATGTGCACGTGGAATCGGGTCTATTATTTTATTAAAAAAGGTGTATATGCTTGACTAAAATTTCGACTTTTAGTATGACACGTCATACGTAAATTATCTTTACGTCACACCTGGCCATAATGCGAGTTTTACTGCACGTTGCACGTACGGGAAAGCTCGCATTGTGGCCAGGTGACGACGTAAAATGTTATACTCAACACGGGCGGTAATTCGTAAATGCCCCAGATCGCAAGTGTTAATGTAGTATTATCGATGAGGTCACCTTCTCCCAGTGCTGGAGCGCCTGGCGGGCCGTCTTGGCGGTGTTGGGGTGGTGGGCGCGCATGGCGGCGGCGGGCCGCGCGTGCTGCGCCAGCGCCCGCGCCGCGCGCGCCAGCCGCAGCGCGCGGCGCGAGCGCGCGCCCCACGCCGCCTCCAGCAGCGACAGCGGGGACTGCAGCGCGGGGTTGGCTCCGGCGCCCCACTTCACTCTAAATGCCCCAGATCGCAAGTGTTAATGTAGTATTATCGATGAGGTCACCTTCTCCCAGTGCTGGAGCGCCTGGCGGGCCGTCTTGGCGGTGTTGGGGTGGTGGGCGCGCATGGCGGCGGCGGGCCGCGCGTGCTGCGCCAGCGCCCGCGCCGCGCGCGCCAGCCGCAGCGCGCGGCGCGAGCGCGCGCCCCACGCCGCCTCCAGCAGCGACAGCGGGGACTGCAGCGCGGGGTTGGCTCCGGCGCCCCACTTCACTCTAAATGCCCCAGATCGCAAGTGTTAATGTAGTATTATCGATGAGGTCACCTTCTCCCAGTGCTGGAGCGCCTGGCGGGCCGTCTTGGCGGTGTTGGGGTGGTGGGCGCGCATGGCGGCGGCGGGCCGCGCGTGCTGCGCCAGCGCCCGCGCCGCGCGCGCCAGCCGCAGCGCGCGGCGCGAGCGCGCGCCCCACGCCGCCTCCAGCAGCGACAGCGGGGACTGCAGCGCGGGGTTGGCTCCGGCGCCCCACTTCACTCTAAATGCCCCAGATCGCAAGTGTTAATGTAGTATTATCGATGAGGTCACCTTCTCCCAGTGCTGGAGCGCCTGGCGGGCCGTCTTGGCGGTGTTGGGGTGGTGGGCGCGCATGGCGGCGGCGGGCCGCGCGTGCTGCGCCAGCGCCCGCGCCGCGCGCGCCAGCCGCAGCGCGCGGCGCGAGCGCGCGCCCCACGCCGCCTCCAGCAGCGACAGCGGGGACTGCAGCGCGGGGTTGGCTCCGGCGCCCCACTTCACTCTAAATGCCCCAGATCGCAAGTGTTAATGTAGTATTATCGATGAGGTCACCTTCTCCCAGTGCTGGAGCGCCTGGCGGGCCGTCTTGGCGGTGTTGGGGTGGTGGGCGCGCATGGCGGCGGCGGGCCGCGCGTGCTGCGCCAGCGCCCGCGCCGCGCGCGCCAGCCGCAGCGCGCGGCGCGAGCGCGCGCCCCACGCCGCCTCCAGCAGCGACAGCGGGGACTGCAGCGCGGGGTTGGCTCCGGCGCCCCACTTCACTCTAAATGCCCCAGATCGCAAGTGTTAATGTAGTATTATCGATGAGGTCACCTTCTCCCAGTGCTGGAGCGCCTGGCGGGCCGTCTTGGCGGTGTTGGGGTGGTGGGCGCGCATGGCGGCGGCGGGCCGCGCGTGCTGCGCCAGCGCCCGCGCCGCGCGCGCCAGCCGCAGCGCGCGGCGCGAGCGCGCGCCCCACGCCGCCTCCAGCAGCGACAGCGGGGACTGCAGCGCGGGGTTGGCTCCGGCGCCCCACTTCACTCTAAATGCCCCAGATCGCAAGTGTTAATGTAGTATTATCGATGAGGTCACCTTCTCCCAGTGCTGGAGCGCCTGGCGGGCCGTCTTGGCGGTGTTGGGGTGGTGGGCGCGCATGGCGGCGGCGGGCCGCGCGTGCTGCGCCAGCGCCCGCGCCGCGCGCGCCAGCCGCAGCGCGCGGCGCGAGCGCGCGCCCCACGCCGCCTCCAGCAGCGACAGCGGGGACTGCAGCGCGGGGTTGGCTCCGGCGCCCCACTTCACTCTAAATGCCCCAGATCGCAAGTGTTAATGTAGTATTATCGATGAGGTCACCTTCTCCCAGTGCTGGAGCGCCTGGCGGGCCGTCTTGGCGGTGTTGGGGTGGTGGGCGCGCATGGCGGCGGCGGGCCGCGCGTGCTGCGCCAGCGCCCGCGCCGCGCGCGCCAGCCGCAGCGCGCGGCGCGAGCGCGCGCCCCACGCCGCCTCCAGCAGCGACAGCGGGGACTGCAGCGCGGGGTTGGCTCCGGCGCCCCACTTCACTCTAAATGCCCCAGATCGCAAGTGTTAATGTAGTATTATCGATGAGGTCACCTTCTCCCAGTGCTGGAGCGCCTGGCGGGCCGTCTTGGCGGTGTTGGGGTGGTGGGCGCGCATGGCGGCGGCGGGCCGCGCGTGCTGCGCCAGCGCCCGCGCCGCGCGCGCCAGCCGCAGCGCGCGGCGCGAGCGCGCGCCCCACGCCGCCTCCAGCAGCGACAGCGGGGACTGCAGCGCGGGGTTGGCTCCGGCGCCCCACTTCACTCTAAATGCCCCAGATCGCAAGTGTTAATGTAGTATTATCGATGAGGTCACCTTCTCCCAGTGCTGGAGCGCCTGGCGGGCCGTCTTGGCGGTGTTGGGGTGGTGGGCGCGCATGGCGGCGGCGGGCCGCGCGTGCTGCGCCAGCGCCCGCGCCGCGCGCGCCAGCCGCAGCGCGCGGCGCGAGCGCGCGCCCCACGCCGCCTCCAGCAGCGACAGCGGGGACTGCAGCGCGGGGTTGGCTCCGGCGCCCCACTTCACTCTAAATGCCCCAGATCGCAAGTGTTAATGTAGTATTATCGATGAGGTCACCTTCTCCCAGTGCTGGAGCGCCTGGCGGGCCGTCTTGGCGGTGTTGGGGTGGTGGGCGCGCATGGCGGCGGCGGGCCGCGCGTGCTGCGCCAGCGCCCGCGCCGCGCGCGCCAGCCGCAGCGCGCGGCGCGAGCGCGCGCCCCACGCCGCCTCCAGCAGCGACAGCGGGGACTGCAGCGCGGGGTTGGCTCCGGCGCCCCACTTCACTCTAAATGCCCCAGATCGCAAGTGTTAATGTAGTATTATCGATGAGGTCACCTTCTCCCAGTGCTGGAGCGCCTGGCGGGCCGTCTTGGCGGTGTTGGGGTGGTGGGCGCGCATGGCGGCGGCGGGCCGCGCGTGCTGCGCCAGCGCCCGCGCCGCGCGCGCCAGCCGCAGCGCGCGGCGCGAGCGCGCGCCCCACGCCGCCTCCAGCAGCGACAGCGGGGACTGCAGCGCGGGGTTGGCTCCGGCGCCCCACTTCACTCTAAATGCCCCAGATCGCAAGTGTTAATGTAGTATTATCGATGAGGTCACCTTCTCCCAGTGCTGGAGCGCCTGGCGGGCCGTCTTGGCGGTGTTGGGGTGGTGGGCGCGCATGGCGGCGGCGGGCCGCGCGTGCTGCGCCAGCGCCCGCGCCGCGCGCGCCAGCCGCAGCGCGCGGCGCGAGCGCGCGCCCCACGCCGCCTCCAGCAGCGACAGCGGGGACTGCAGCGCGGGGTTGGCTCCGGCGCCCCACTTCACTCTAAATGCCCCAGATCGCAAGTGTTAATGTAGTATTATCGATGAGGTCACCTTCTCCCAGTGCTGGAGCGCCTGGCGGGCCGTCTTGGCGGTGTTGGGGTGGTGGGCGCGCATGGCGGCGGCGGGCCGCGCGTGCTGCGCCAGCGCCCGCGCCGCGCGCGCCAGCCGCAGCGCGCGGCGCGAGCGCGCGCCCCACGCCGCCTCCAGCAGCGACAGCGGGGACTGCAGCGCGGGGTTGGCTCCGGCGCCCCACTTCACTCTAAATGCCCCAGATCGCAAGTGTTAATGTAGTATTATCGATGAGGTCACCTTCTCCCAGTGCTGGAGCGCCTGGCGGGCCGTCTTGGCGGTGTTGGGGTGGTGGGCGCGCATGGCGGCGGCGGGCCGCGCGTGCTGCGCCAGCGCCCGCGCCGCGCGCGCCAGCCGCAGCGCGCGGCGCGAGCGCGCGCCCCACGCCGCCTCCAGCAGCGACAGCGGGGACTGCAGCGCGGGGTTGGCTCCGGCGCCCCACTTCACTCTAAATGCCCCAGATCGCAAGTGTTAATGTAGTATTATCGATGAGGTCACCTTCTCCCAGTGCTGGAGCGCCTGGCGGGCCGTCTTGGCGGTGTTGGGGTGGTGGGCGCGCATGGCGGCGGCGGGCCGCGCGTGCTGCGCCAGCGCCCGCGCCGCGCGCGCCAGCCGCAGCGCGCGGCGCGAGCGCGCGCCCCACGCCGCCTCCAGCAGCGACAGCGGGGACTGCAGCGCGGGGTTGGCTCCGGCGCCCCACTTCACTCTAAATGCCCCAGATCGCAAGTGTTAATGTAGTATTATCGATGAGGTCACCTTCTCCCAGTGCTGGAGCGCCTGGCGGGCCGTCTTGGCGGTGTTGGGGTGGTGGGCGCGCATGGCGGCGGCGGGCCGCGCGTGCTGCGCCAGCGCCCGCGCCGCGCGCGCCAGCCGCAGCGCGCGGCGCGAGCGCGCGCCCCACGCCGCCTCCAGCAGCGACAGCGGGGACTGCAGCGCGGGGTTGGCTCCGGCGCCCCACTTCACTCTAAACACACATTTTTTTTAATAATAATACAATAATAAATCAGCCTATATACGTCCCACTGCTGGGCACAGGCCTCCTCTCATGGATGAGAGGGAACGGGCAGTAGTCCCCACGCTGGCCCAGTGCGGGTTGGGGTCTTCACATACACCTTTGAATTTCTTCGTGGATGTATACAGGTTTCCTCACGATGTTTTTCCTTCACAGAAAAGCTAACAGTAAATATGAAATTATATTCCGTACATAAGTTCCGAAAAACTCATTGGTACGAGCCGGGATTTGAACCCCCGACCGCCGTTTGACAGCCGCATGTCTGAACCACTAGGCTACCGTAGCTTTTTTAAAATATTTGGGGACAATGTTACACAAATCGACTTAGTCCTATGGTAAGCTTTACGGCTTGTGTTATTGGTATTTAGACGACGATATATGGGTGAGGACCAAATTCTTGCCCAGTAGTTCGCCTGGTTGATTGGTAGTAATTAAAAAGTTACGTTGTGACACGAAAATTAAGCATAGAATTGTATGGCTAATGTTCGTGGAAGTTTTTGATTACTAACAATTAACTAGGCTAACTACTGGCCATGAATTTGGTCCTCACCTATATATATAGATTGTACCAAAATGGGGTGTCTCCTGGAGTGCAACCCGATCATCTTTTTTTACCATTGGAGCAGGTGGCCCCAGTAGTCAACGCTACATACAAAAGTAAAAGAAAAAATCACGTGATTTTTTTTCTCTTAGTTTTTTCTTATCAGAACACAATGCCTATTATGCCCTTAATCAATTCACACCCCATTTTTGGAACACTTACTTACACTCATGCTGCGAAGAGGGTAGTTTCCTAATTTTCAAATTCAAAACGTAGTATTGCATTATGAATAGTAAACCATCTTGTTACGGTCTAATTTTATGAGGCGTTTGTTGTGGGTTTTAAGACTCATAGCGCCATCTATTACAGCATATCGGCGACTCTCGGGCGTTCAAGGGAAGGCGACACCTACTGATGTTCGGAGGAACTGCGAGCGCACCGAGCTTGCAAATAACATCGATAACAGTTCAGACCGATCGATGTTATTGTTTATTAATATCTTTACAGATAATTTAGAAATCGTAAAATAGATCTTTTAGAAGCATTGAAGCTAATTGTTGATAAATCTTTAGTCTTCATGCATTCAGTGCAACTGATGCAAGTCGATCTTTGTGGTACGGGAGGACGGAGCTAGATTGTCTGTGGTAAAGTTTTCCGGCTGTCAAAAATCGCGGAGGCCTTCCTTTTCTGTGCAAGATGTCGTGAACGGAGGAGGGTACATTTTTTTTGGAAAGCGCTTCGGCTGAAAAGCCATATTATTTAACTTAGAGTCAATTTTAACAATGCAGTTTTAATCTCAACGAATCTCGCGACCATTAGCACGTAATGCTGTTTCTCGCCGAGCAAGTCGCTTATTAATCTTTGCTTTTTAACATTGTCCGGTGGCTTGAATATGTCATGCTCGCTTAAAGGGCTTTGCTTACGGTGGCGTCGTTGATCGGGTCGCCACCTTCCCTAACATATGGTTGAGGGAGGCGATGGCTGAGATATGCGTCATACTCGTGATCGGGTGCTGTTTGTGGAGTCCGGACTGTTCATGCTTGCAAGGGCATAGTACCCAACTTCTTAAATACTAGTGTTATTTTATTATTATCGTATTGACGAGAGACATCATTCCGATCTTGACACGTTTTATTGTTATTGACCATGTACATCACTGACAATATTACATTAATATTCCTTTTTTTTATTGTTTTGTTTTGACGCTTAGAGACCGTATACATCTCTACGAACATTGAATAATTATTGATTGTATTTGGACGCTCAGAGACCTTATACATCTCTGGAATACTGAATTAATATCATTAACTTTCTGTTAATGCACAGACCTTATTCTAATCGAATGTAATGGTTGTATTTTGTTTTGTTTTCATTTACTTTGTGACATTTAGTGTGTTGTTATATCAGTCGTTAATGTGCAAATTTTAAATTATTATTGTGTTAGATTATAATCTTTTATTGTAAGATTATTATTTTTATTGTAAACTACCGTTTGACATGTAAAAGTGCCCTTGCTGCCTATTTGCAGAATAAATAATTTGTATTTGTATTTGTATTTGTATTTGTATTAGGTGCGATGACACAATGGACATTTTGGTATGTATGAAGCGAGTGTTGCCGATAGGACGATGGAAATATTTTTTACGTTGAGACGTGGCTTAATGATATAACATTCTTTGTTTCAGACATAACTTTAAATGACGTAAGGAGATAAATCTGGTCGGCGGAAAACCGCCTAGGCTTGCTTTTACTCATTGCCAGGTAATTTAACAGTTTCAGTGTTTGTTGCGGAGAGTGTGATAATAGCTGAGGATCGTTTTGTTCTGAATCTGAACTTTAATGTGATTTGCAGCGACTGCGTGCTGGCCGCTCCGTGGGGACTGCTTCGCGGAGGTTGCTTCACGCATAGGCAATTTTGGAGTCTGGCGCCGGAAGCTGTACCCGGGTCACATGTGGCGACGGTTCTCCATCTGCGGAAGCCGTCACGAGCAGGACTTCTTCTGAAGTCCTGGGTGGAAGCAGTGGACTACGGCGGCGCTGTGACGCGTGTACAACGCGATCCACGAGGTGATTTCTTTCCATACCTTATGAACCACGTTTTGGTATGAAACCATGTGTTTGCAAATAGAGTCATAATTTTAGTATTAATATCGCAGCCTCATACAAACCAAGCACTACAACGATGCCTATTCTCTAATTAATTAAATTTAAACACCAAGACTTCGTCCTCGGTCAGACAATCAAAAATCTAAATCTCTTTGAGAGAAAGCCAAGCCTTAGCTCTAAGCCTTAGTTAAGATTTAGTGGTTTGTTCTACTTGTATACATGTGTTTTAATGGCAATAAATCTACTTGTCAAATAATCTTTCTTTGTTCGTATTTCTGACCATTGTAAAAATAGGTATCCTGTCTAATCTCTTTTGCATTTAGGAGAATAAATTATAAATGCATGGCGCCCTTCTAATATCAGCACACATCCATAACCGTATGCCCAAAGCGCACCCACCTCTGTGAAATTATCTACCTGTCTGACTAGCCCGGTGCAAGTAATCAAGTGTGGACGCCTCTCCGAGCGCGACAAGTATCCTTCACACCAAGGTAAACGATAGCCGTCCTACAACATCATCAGAAACGGTTTATCACATTACAATCTAATTGTTGCAATAAAGTGTAAATTGCATACCAAAATCATTAAAAGATAATTGATCTTGAATGTTTAGAAAAAATGATTTATTTTAATTTTCCAAGAGTAAATTTCACACTGCCAATATGTACTTTAATAAAAAAAATTGTATAACAACTATGGACCTAAAGGCAGTATTTCACGACCAAAACAGTAATTTACTTGATTTTCCATGCAACGATTTATATAAATATACTCGAAAATCGAATTCAAGGCCAACATGGGCACTAAAACAAAAAATGCCAATGGTAAAGTATTTTCACTTTTTAAAATCCAACACTAAGATTTATTTTTAATTTAGTGGAAGGAATCCGACTATGGGTTATAATTCTGTTTTCGGTGATAAAAAAGAATCGCCATTAACGTAAACACACGCACGCCGTTTATAGTACTTTATGCGACTGATCCACAATGAGAGGCCTTAAAATACGAGTGTGGTGTGTGATTTTATGAAACGAGTGTCAGCGAGTTTCATAATAGGATTACACGAGTGTTTTAAGGCCTAATTACGTACAGTTGCATACACTACTTTATCAACACACATATCATAAGTAGTAGTAAGTAACAGCAAAAAAACCAACAATAAAATGACAACAGCAATGGCGGCAATTCGATCATCCGACATATTATAACGAATGGCTTTTTCTTAAATCATAGACAAACGAATGAAGTCCATCTAACTATACACATATCACTCGAGATCAAATGTCGTGCGGTTTGTATTAAAAAACGTATTGAATTGACGTTTCGTATCGATAAATGTTTTAATATCTATGGATACTAGAGACCCACTTAAATTTTGACAGCTGTTCCAAATTTAAACACATAACAATTACAAAATGTTGTACTGTAATAACACTACAGTACAGATTTTACCTACTACCACAGCAAGAAAGTTCTCATAGTAAAATCGGTTGTAGCAATGCGGGTCATTTCCTACGGTTTCTGAACGCATTTTAGAGCACTAATACTCTCTCTACGCGCTAATAAACTCGTGTCGATCAAAAACACTCCCTTACGGTCGTGTTTTTGGTGATCGTCACTCGTTGGGAATTACCAACTTTCTTGTATCATAAATAACTATTAAGGGGCTACCCGAGGTTTCCATCGATTTTAGTCAAGTTTTGAATCGTATCTCCTTCTTTTGCACTACAGATAGAAGTATGAATCAAACGGTTATCGGTTCTTCAATCTTTTATCTCCATTTTGGTCTACCGGATTTTGAAACAAATGAATACTTAATGTTGTATGATTTTTTTAAAGATTGTCTAAAAAAACACTAATTTCGTATCTCTATTGACGTGAAAGATCTAACATATACGAAATCTACATATTTGGGTTCGTCTGTGACGTCTCTAAAAACTGGTCTAGGGTTTTCATTATAAACCAATTAACACAAAAGTTATGGCCAGAAAACGGGTTTTTTGACCTAAAATGGTTCAACTTTGATGCCAAATATCTCGAAAACGATGAACTTTGAAGTAAATATGGGATACTATATTGCTTAAAGCCGTTGTTGTTAATATAGTAAGCTAAAAAAAACATAAGAAAACTAAGGGATTCAGATCGAAGGTCATTGGCGTATGGGAGCCCCTTAACACACTATATCTCAAATGATTTATAATATGTTTAAAAAATAGTTTTTGAACGATATTAGGTTGAAACACATTTACTTTTTAAAAATGCATATTCCCTATTGTCAAATGTAACTTTTTGGCTATCGAAAATTAACTGTAGATATGGCTTTCTACAAATATTGACAATGATTTGATTATTAATGCAAAAAGCTTTGCTGTAGCACCAAAACAAACAGAACAATGACATAAGTGACTTTGACACTTATGTCAGTCACATATCTGTCGTAGTTTTTTATGTCCTGAATTAGACTTTCGAGTGTAGACAGCGGTGACAATACTTCTTACTCTGTGTCAAATAGTATGAAGTGTTTCGGCTGCCGGCAGTGAGGTCCGCCTTTGGCTCAATTTTTTGTCTATTTAATATTCTTTTCTCAAACATGCAATGAAATGTCGTCGTTACGTGCGTCATAACAGGCTTCGAAGTATCACATTTCGGGCGGAACAATTCGAGAGAACTGTAAAGCAATTTCATACAAAATTGAAGGCCTAGGCCAGGAAGTATTTTTTTAAAAATTTTAAACAATAGCAATATGGCGTCTGTGTTCATGAACGGGCTAAACAGATGAAATATTTTTTTAATTTTTTTCTAGTGGCTGAATGGTTATTGGAGCAACATTTATCCGCGGTAATGCCTATTACCAAACCCCGGATGACGGGAGCAAAAATGCACTTGTCACTAGTGCTTAGTTAAATATCGACTATTCTATCGACATCCATACGAACAAATTATTGAATCAGAAATTTATAGCTCAAACTTATTATCTTACATGTCAGGTTGTTACACAATATTAGGTACATCAGGTAAGTATAGATACCATTTCAGTCAACTAATTACATTGGTACTATAATTATATCATACTCACGGGAACGATTTAAATATTTTGAATGATCTAAAATGGATAAACAGTGATTTGACAATAATACCTAGTACAATAAAACAATTACAAAATCAAAATTTAAGCCTGGAAGCCAGTTTAAATATAGTACACAAGTTGAAAGTGCACTTGTCAAGATTACGGTTACATCCTCAAGGTAAAGTTATTCACAACAAGTATCAGGATCTGTTGAAGAAAAACGTTGGCTTTTTAACTTTAAACATCTTAAATAATTTGATATCTGGTAAAGAAGTGGAAGTACGTTGTACAGAAGAAATCCATAACCACTATGAATCATTTAATTTTGCTCCGATTACTACAGTAGATTTAGAACGGTCCTTTAGTTGGATGAAATGGATTTTATCGCCAAGGCGAAGGAGTTTAAAATCAGAAAATTTAGAAAAAATGTTAATTGTATATTACGAAAACTATATAAAATACTGAAAAAATACAAACATTTCGTTTTAATTTTATTTTCAACAACAATGAATACTTCTGCATATCATAGCGGTAGTCCAGTAGGTACATCGTGCTTTTTATCGACATCGATTTAAATGATATAAAATGTGTGTCCTCGCACTATAAAGCTGTCAACGCATTTTTGCTCCCGTCATCCGGGGTTTGCCTATTACACACGAACTGACTTAAGAATAGAAATCTGTATGGTTCAATGTGTTGATGAATAAATTTAAAATATTGTCTATTTGTGAGTCACCATCTCTGGCTCTGGTATGGTCTCCTATAGACAATATTTAAAATCCTCTGCATTTAATTTATTTATATCCTCTGCATTTATTTTAATTATTATAGAAATTAAGATTCTCATTAGGAAAATGAAAAGTCTTTTGTCGTGTAGCTGGATTTTATATTTGTGGTTAATATTTATAGATAAAATTTCAAAATGAGTTCCGATGATAACAGCGACGAAGAAACTAATTGTACTCCGCCGGAATTTAGGGCGGAGGCCGAATTAGGCATGAATAACCTGTTGCCGCCAAAATCGACGGACAAGTACATAAATACGGGTTGGTTTTTTGAGTGGAGATATTTTTTTATTTCATTGCATATGTTTGAGAAAAGCACTATACATGCCTAGCTGTGAAACGGGCTTGCCGGCTTCGTATCACTATCCGGCCTCCCTACGGTCGGCCGTCTACACCTACTCACCCGGCAAGCCCTTCTTTCCCGGCGGCTGCAGTAATGTATAATGCATAAAACAAGGGTTAGAAATATCATCCTCCTAGCGTTTTACCCGATTGTATTCTAAAGAAGCCCGAGGTTTGAGAAAGATTTGGCTTAGAAAATACTTTAGAATATGAATTTTAAATTCTATTTCTATAAATTATAAGTTTAAAATACTCCGTACCTCTGATGTGCAGCCGTGAGCAGTCCTTGGGCCTTCGCCTTCGCAGTGGTCAGGCGCTCCACGGCCGCTGCCAAGTCGCGCGCTCGTCGCGCCAGTATTGGGGCTTCTTGACTTGAACCTAACACCTGCAAAATCGTACGTGCCAGTTTGCTATAACTTCCAATATATTTATATAGGAAGATCATCAGCGTAAATACTCCACGGTAGCGCTAAACAGTAGTGACAGTGAGCTAATAAGAGATCCTCATCGACATCACAGTAAAATAATTATATGAAAACCGGCCAAGTGCGAGTCGGACTCGCGCACTGAGGGTTCTGTATAATAATTAACGGTTTTTGCAATTTTTCCTTTGTCTGTGCTATAAGACGTTGCTTCGTACTAAAAATGTCGCGCGCTCCGTCAGCGGGGACGTCGTCAGCACCTTCTCGCAGAGGGACTCCAGGGACACGCTCCATGATGTAGGTTACCTCAGCGTGTAGCTGCGCGTGCGCAGCCAGCCTGGCCCGCGCAGCATGATGCGCAGCTGCGGTACGCGCGCGTGCGGCGGCCGCCAGCGCGGCGCGGTGCTGCGCACTCCGCGCCGCGGCCACACGCGACGCGAGCACGGTCGCGCGCTCCGTCAGCGGGGACGTCGTCAGCACCTTCTCGCAGAGGGACTCCAGGGACACGCTCCATGATGTAGGTTACCTCAGCGTGTAGCTGCGCGTGCGCAGCCAGCCTGGCCCGCGCAGCATGATGCGCAGCTGCGGTACGCGCGCGTGCGGCGGCCGCCAGCGCGGCGCGGTGCTGCGCACTCCGCGCCGCGGCCACACGCGACGCGAGCACGGTCGCGCGCTCCGTCAGCGGGGACGTCGTCAGCACCTTCTCGCAGAGGGACTCCAGGGACACGCTCCATGATGTAGGTTACCTCAGCGTGTAGCTGCGCGTGCGCAGCCAGCCTGGCCCGCGCAGCATGATGCGCAGCTGCGGTACGCGCGCGTGCGGCGGCCGCCAGCGCGGCGCGGTGCTGCGCACTCCGCGCCGCGGCCACACGCGACGCGAGCACGGTCGCGCGCTCCGTCAGCGGGGACGTCGTCAGCACCTTCTCGCAGAGGGACTCCAGGGACACGCTCCATGATGTAGGTTACCTCAGCGTGTAGCTGCGCGTGCGCAGCCAGCCTGGCCCGCGCAGCATGATGCGCAGCTGCGGTACGCGCGCGTGCGGCGGCCGCCAGCGCGGCGCGGTGCTGCGCACTCCGCGCCGCGGCCACACGCGACGCGAGCACGGTCGCGCGCTCCGTCAGCGGGGACGTCGTCAGCACCTTCTCGCAGAGGGACTCCAGGGACACGCTCCATGATGTAGGTTACCTCAGCGTGTAGCTGCGCGTGCGCAGCCAGCCTGGCCCGCGCAGCATGATGCGCAGCTGCGGTACGCGCGCGTGCGGCGGCCGCCAGCGCGGCGCGGTGCTGCGCACTCCGCGCCGCGGCCACACGCGACGCGAGCACGGTCGCGCGCTCCGTCAGCGGGGACGTCGTCAGCACCTTCTCGCAGAGGGACTCCAGGGACACGCTCCATGATGTAGGTTACCTCAGCGTGTAGCTGCGCGTGCGCAGCCAGCCTGGCCCGCGCAGCATGATGCGCAGCTGCGGTACGCGCGCGTGCGGCGGCCGCCAGCGCGGCGCGGTGCTGCGCACTCCGCGCCGCGGCCACACGCGACGCGAGCACGGTCGCGCGCTCCGTCAGCGGGGACGTCGTCAGCACCTTCTCGCAGAGGGACTCCAGGGACACGCTCCATGATGTAGGTTACCTCAGCGTGTAGCTGCGCGTGCGCAGCCAGCCTGGCCCGCGCAGCATGATGCGCAGCTGCGGTACGCGCGCGTGCGGCGGCCGCCAGCGCGGCGCGGTGCTGCGCACTCCGCGCCGCGGCCACACGCGACGCGAGCACGGTCGCGCGCTCCGTCAGCGGGGACGTCGTCAGCACCTTCTCGCAGAGGGACTCCAGGGACACGCTCCATGATGTAGGTTACCTCAGCGTGTAGCTGCGCGTGCGCAGCCAGCCTGGCCCGCGCAGCATGATGCGCAGCTGCGGTACGCGCGCGTGCGGCGGCCGCCAGCGCGGCGCGGTGCTGCGCACTCCGCGCCGCGGCCACACGCGACGCGAGCACGGTCGCGCGCTCCGTCAGCGGGGACGTCGTCAGCACCTTCTCGCAGAGGGACTCCAGGGACACGCTCCATGATGTAGGTTACCTCAGCGTGTAGCTGCGCGTGCGCAGCCAGCCTGGCCCGCGCAGCATGATGCGCAGCTGCGGTACGCGCGCGTGCGGCGGCCGCCAGCGCGGCGCGGTGCTGCGCACTCCGCGCCGCGGCCACACGCGACGCGAGCACGGTCGCGCGCTCCGTCAGCGGGGACGTCGTCAGCACCTTCTCGCAGAGGGACTCCAGGGACACGCTCCATGATGTAGGTTACCTCAGCGTGTAGCTGCGCGTGCGCAGCCAGCCTGGCCCGCGCAGCATGATGCGCAGCTGCGGTACGCGCGCGTGCGGCGGCCGCCAGCGCGGCGCGGTGCTGCGCACTCCGCGCCGCGGCCACACGCGACGCGAGCACGGTCGCGCGCTCCGTCAGCGGGGACGTCGTCAGCACCTTCTCGCAGAGGGACTCCAGGGACACGCTCCATGATGTAGGTTACCTCAGCGTGTAGCTGCGCGTGCGCAGCCAGCCTGGCCCGCGCAGCATGATGCGCAGCTGCGGTACGCGCGCGTGCGGCGGCCGCCAGCGCGGCGCGGTGCTGCGCACTCCGCGCCGCGGCCACACGCGACGCGAGCACGGTCGCGCGCTCCGTCAGCGGGGACGTCGTCAGCACCTTCTCGCAGAGGGACTCCAGGGACACGCTCCATGATGTAGGTTACCTCAGCGTGTAGCTGCGCGTGCGCAGCCAGCCTGGCCCGCGCAGCATGATGCGCAGCTGCGGTACGCGCGCGTGCGGCGGCCGCCAGCGCGGCGCGGTGCTGCGCACTCCGCGCCGCGGCCACACGCGACGCGAGCACGGTCGCGCGCTCCGTCAGCGGGGACGTCGTCAGCACCTTCTCGCAGAGGGACTCCAGGGACACGCTCCATGATGCGCCTGGATAATACTACATTGTTTAACGAGTGGCGTAAGAGGAATATTGCAAATAAGAGTATCAAAAGGCTTTTGATGATTCGACTTTGCAATATTCTTATGCCCGTGTTATACACAATGTTTTTCATCACACTTGCGAGGAAATAATAACTACAAAAGCCAGAAAAATCGGTTTCATACGACCAATCAAAAATTGACGAAATTGACAACTTCACTTCGAGATCAATGCGAGTGGAGGGCGCAACTTCAATATTTCAACCAATCTCAGAACAGTACAGTAGTATTCTTGCGGCGCGTCGCCAACTAGATATTTTTCAACTAATCACAAAGCAGAAATCTTGTGGCCAACTAGATTTGCTTAAACCAATCAGATCACACACAAGCTCATAACCCCCTACAGAGTTATGAAAATCCATAACTCCCGTGGGAACAACTTAGGCCATTGTCCTTCTGTATTACAGGCGTGGAACAACACCATTTTTTACGAGCAAGTGTAATAAAATATATAAATCTCCTATTACATGAAAACTTTCAAAGGCGAGCTGGTTCCATCGGCTAAAATAAGTGTTTTCATACTGCATTATGTGACCAACTGGAAGCACTGAATACTCGTAGCACCCTATTTCTTCCTGTGGGTGTCGTGAGAGTCGACTAAGGGAAGAGGATTGAAGTGTGTTGTGGGTGAAGGGCTAGAAACCTATCACTGCGATATCACATTTTGTCGATATTTTATAACCCACATTTAGGCTTATAGTGGTACTGGAACATAAGTCTCATGTGCTCCGCCTACCCCTTTTAGAGTTAATGGCGTGAATGCATGTATGTATATATGGATATGTAAGCACTGTGGTGATAGCACAGCAACTTTTTAAATCCACTAATCAAATTGATAATGAATAAACATGATCGATTAATTTTGACAGTACTACCCGCTGGTGACATTAACACATGTAATTGGAATTTTTGTCAGACACCTTTTATCATACAGAAGTTCGCTTCCGAAAAAAAGGATATTTTACGGGAGACTCCCTCCCAAATTGAATCATTCATTAGATAATCCATCGACATTAAACTGCCTGCGAATAATGGAAATGGTTCAGTGAATCCGGCTCTAAGGACCATTTTTTTTTTGCCGATATCAAACACTGTTGTGACCTCCTGTCTAATCAATCAATTATTGAGCTGAATATACTGAATTCTAAAAACCAACAAGGTATGACAAGTGATCAATGATCGCAACATACCGATTTCCTTCTGCTCCACTTCGGCAGCGAGGTCCAATCGCTGCCGCCTCAGCAGGAGGCACAGCACCGACGCCAGCGCCTTGGAATGGACGCCTAGCACACACCGCGATACGTATTCAGCGGTGAACCTGTAAACACAAAAAACGAAATATATATAGTACGACCTCCTGGCACCTCCTACAAAAAAAAACACAATCTGAGGCTCTTTGAATAAGTTTCTGCTGTTGTGTATGACGCAATATCGAATGATCACATAAAATGCAACATTGTAGAAACAACCTTGTAATATAATACACTAGCAAATGGTTTACGCACAAGTGAAACACATCACCATTAAAAGGAATTAAAGATAAGAATCTACGAAACCTCTGTAAGCATCACTCACACAACGACACACAGACCATATATAAACCCATGTTCTACCGAAATAAATGTTCATTATATCACCGAGATTCGTTGTATTAATTACTCCCTACGACATACGTCTCATGGCGACCTAGCCAGAGGGCTGCACCAGGCAGCCCATAGCCTAGCCACAGCCTAGGCCAGCCGAACGACCCACCGCAGCGTTTCAACCTAAATCTTCATGGCAGCCATCAGCATCAGCAGACCAACCAACCTACAACCCACGCAGCGCCGAACAGAATATCAAGACTAAGATGACCGAAAAGATCCACGTCACCGTAATGGGCACCGACATTACACTAGTGGGCCCTATCAAGCTGTTCCGGAAGCTCCAAATCACGGTGGCAGCACCACCACAGCTACCCGGTACGGGCTCATCAGAAAAAAAAACACCACTACGGTAACCATGGAGAAATCACCACGGAGCAAAACTTATGTTCCACGAAGAAGGGGCCCGATAAAAGTCAATCACCGAGCTACGCCACGCCACATAAAACAAGATGGAAGAGGTGTCCAGGGATATCCCGGCCCAAGTTCGAGGGAGTCCAGGGTTTTCCCAGCCCGCATCAACGACCGACGCAGCAGCCGACCCAGAGGAACACACTGTAGCCAGCCAGCTGTCGAGGACAAGAGACGAGACCAAACAATGAAGACGTCAAAAGCGTATCGTATTTTTTTTTATATAATCATTATATTCCATTTTTTTTTTACTTAACATATTTTAGAAAAGTAGATAACTAAGAGAAAATTAGTTCATATATTGTAGATTAATAATGTGTAAATTTAGTGTCACTAAAATTGAATAAGCCCGAGAAAATTTAAATATCGCAATATTACAGACATTCCTTTATCGACAATTATACATTAGCTAGTTATTGGACTGGCCATCTGATAACTTAGCAAAAGTCTAATTGATTAAAAATTAAAATAATAACGATGAAATTAGAAGATAACTTCATACAAGAATATAGTTCAAAGTAAGAAAATCACAAAATACTACTCTAAAGTACAATGAGTTAATCCCATCTATAACAATGAAATGTTTTAATCCTTATTTCGCTTCATTCATATTTGTTATGTAGAAAGAAATAAAATAATAATAATATATATGTATATATATCAAAACCATACACTAGTTATACAGTGAAAAGAAAAGAAAAAGAATAATAAAAATAATGTAATGTTAAAATCAACTAATGGGAGACAAATATATATATATAGGTAGTAAATTTTATCACGACTTATAGACACCGCCAAGTTATACCTCTATGTTGATAAATCAGACTCAAAATTATTAATAAAACTCATAACCAAAACCAGATTAACTAAAGTACAAAAAAAATCGAATAGCGGAACCACCTCGACACGACATCAAGTAAAAACGGCGATAGCGAATACCATTTCATTTCTTTTCGTAACTAAGAATTATATTCTAACTTATAGTCATATGAATAAAGTGCGATTTGATACAAACAGCACTATACACTTATGCTTTATAAACATAAACGTCAGCCTAAGTGCATAACATAACAACGCGGATTAACACATGGAGCATAGATACATTATATTTTCTAACCATACTATAATAAGTAAAATAATCCCATCCAGTTCAAATAAGTTTTTTTTTTTATCGATATATAAAAGTCACGTACTCAATGGCGTGACTCATCTAGTGTAAAAGATGGAATTACTGCGACATATGTTAGTCCACGGTAATAGTATATAATATATACATAATATTTTCTTTTTAACAAACCACACTACTACATTAGAAAAAATAAATAGTAGGAACTCATATGGTTAAAATTACGGTATCATAATTACTTTGCAATATGCAATTTAAGTCTTATAGCTTCTTCGATTGAGTTCAAAATAGTACAAGTACGACGTGCCCTTCTGGCACGCGACAGTTGATATAACAGCCGAGTTACATAATATAAAGCTTCGTGCATTGTTTTAGAGTCCAACTTTCCAAATACATTATTTTTATTTTAACGAACCAATATTATTATATGACCCATATAAGTAGAAATTGTTCTCACAGAACACAAATATTCGTTATAATTAGTACCTATAGATCCAAATACCTACAACCACCAAATTTTAACCATACCATAGTATAATTATTCTAGCAGATAGCTATGATTTAATAAATTCAATTTCTTTAAAATCAGTATATATCCGAGAAGGCTAAGACATATAAGTTTATCACAGTACGATTAGACTGATCACCTAAAAGTAGCTGAAATTCTTATATGACGATGTTTTTCAAGGAACGTGCGTAACCTCTCTTATTATCATAAATAAATCGTAATATTATTACCAAACTACAACCAGGGTACATCCCAGGGAAGATGTAGAAATCATTAAAATAAATCAAAATAAAAGGAAAAATTAATATATTTATATTTACAAACAGTGACACTAGATAATATTTCATATAGACAAATAAGCTACTATTTTCATTATGTTCGATTTATTATTAGATTATATTTAAATAGAAGAATAAGGTAATATTTAACATTATATTCAATTAACTAGTATTAATTTAAAAGAAAAAATATCCAAAATAATAAAATAACAAGAAACAATTTTAAATGAAGAAAAAGCAATTAAAATCATTTTATTTCAGTACACTAAATAGCTTTTTAAAAAAGAGGAAATAAACTATCATTCTTTTTCTTTAGGTAAAACTTAAATACAAAAATTAGTTAAATTAAATTAAATAACTAACCAACAAAACATTAACGAATAAAAAAGCAAAACAAGCAAAAATGCAAAAAACAAGAATATTAAAAACGTATATATGTAATAATATAGGTGTTATAAGGGATGCGCCAGGTACAAGGCAGGAAGGAAATCTTTGGATGCTGATCATGATTCGATCGAGTTATCAATCGTGAGAGCCCCTTAGACACGTAGTAGTGTTAAAAGAACTGCCTGTTTACATATACATTGATATGTGATGCGCGCTTAATAAATTAAATAATATAAATAGTATCTTGTACCTTTAAGCAAATAATGATAATATGTAAATGATAATATGTAAGGTTGGCCAACCAAGTAAATGCGTATCCCTAACCACCAACAAAAATAATAATAATAATTACCACATCATCACCCAAAGGCAACTTATAAATACCTAAGTTGAGTATGAATTTTGAGTTTCTATGTTGAGTTTGTTAAATTGTAAGTATAGTAGATAATAAGTTTTGTGACACATCGTGGAAGTGTATACTGTTGTGTTCAATACAAGAGTATTTAATATAAAAAAAAAAACTTATATTAAAAAAAAAAAATATATATCATAGGTCAAAATAAAAATAAACAATTATGATTTATAAAAAAACTACAAATCAAAAAAAATACTATAAATCAACAAACTACAAATCATAAAACTATAAATCAATAAAGTACTAAAAAATAAACTAATACTACAAACAAATCAAAAAACTATTAAATAACAAATTACTAAACAAAAAGCTACTAAAAGTGAGAAAGATCACTCCAACAAAAATAAAAATAAATAAAATATAACAACGTAAAAACGAACCAAAAAACATAAAAACATAAACTTGCTATTATTTAGTAGCATTAAACTAATATATAGATATCTTGTTCCATTCAATTTTTTTTACATTTAATAAGGAACATACTAATATAATATTTAAATCATGTAGAAGTAGTAATCATATAATAAAAACAAAAAAAAAAACATAAATAAGTTTAATAAAAAAAAAAACTATATTTACAGTAGGATTAGAAATTTCATATAAAAAAGGGAAACCAGAGGCAATCAAACGCCGTATACACGGAACCATAATCCAAAATTCGAAATAAACTTTTCAAATTCAAGATCAACCCTTCAAGTTAAAGTTTAAAAACTAACACAATAAAATATAATGTTTCACACAATCAAAACTAAACTCTATTGCTATTAACCATAAAACACAAATTGAAAACTTATCACTTGCAACAAACTGCAAGAAACTATAATACACAACGTTATTGTCCAACTTTCACAGTTTCATGAACACTGCCTACCCCTTCTGAGAATAAAGGCGTGAATCTTTTAATTAATTAACACACAGTTTAGCTCATAAAAACCAGAAACGCACACTAACACGGCACTCAACTATATAAACTTTGATTCAATTCAATTCAATTCAATTCAAATCATTTAATGCCTAATAACAGCACAAGTCAACAAGAAGTAAAACAATAATTATACAAAACATTAATTACAATTTAAAATTTGAATAATACAATATTAATAACATACCTGAATAATAATATTAATTAAAATGTCCCTATACTAATTTCCTATATTTACAAAAATCGACAACACTGTAAAAAACATTATCCATTAAAAACTGCTTCAGCTTTTTAACATACAGCTCATAAGAAGGAGCCTCTTTGACTTCCGGGCTCAATTTGTTATAAATTTTAACACCTACTACCCACAATGAATTTGATGTTCGCGTCAATCGGGCTTGCACGGGTTTCATGTCGCGACCATTTTTTCGTTGATCTGGACGACGCATTTTGTAGTCGTCCTTGTGTTTCCACATAAATTTTGCGACTTCCAAGATGTAGAGGCTCGGCACCGTTAAAATTTTTAGTTTTTTGAAGTGCTCTCTAGTAGGAGAAAATGGAGGCACTCCAGCCAAAATCCTAACAGCCCTTTTTTGAAGAACAAACACCCTGTCCCTGTCTGCAGCAAGGCCCCATAAGTCAATACCGTACACAATGATGGAGTTTATGTAAGCATAGTATGCCACTCGGATATTTTCTTGCGAAAGGACAGGGGAAAGCCGTGACAGTGCGAATGATGCCTGCGCAAGCCTACCGGTGAGTAAATCTATGTGCTTGTCCCATTTTAGACCCGCATCGAACTGAAAACCTAAGAAACGCGTGTCATGAACTTGAGGAATTTTTATATTGTCAATTACAATTTCCAAGGGGGTTGGGTACTTTCCTTTTAACCAAAAGTGTATCACTAGTGTTTTGCCGAGATTTATCTGGAAACCATTTACTTTAAACCAATCAGTCAACTTTATTATTCTATTTGTAACATTTACTTTTAGGTCAGAGAAAGTATCACCCGAGACAACAGCACAGCCGTCGTCAGCAAACATTATAAAATCACCATGTTGAAAAATATTGATTAGATCGTTAACCATAATAAGGAATAGGAGATTTCCAGCCGCAGAGCCCTGAGGTACGGCGCAGTCATCCAGAGTCCTCACCCCCGATCTGGTAACGCCACCATCAACCGATACCACCTGCTCTCTATTTTTTAGAAAAGACTCAATGAAATTTAATAAGCTCCCGTGTACTCCGTATCTCTGTAACTTCATAACTAGCAGACCGTGATCAACACAGTCAAATGCTCGCGACAGGTCACAGAAGACAGCTGCAACATGTTTTTTACAATCAAGATAATGCAAGAGACGCTGGTGGACTGCACGAGCAGCATCAATAGTCGATCTACCCTGACGGTATGCATATTGATGGTCGTGCAGTAGATTGTTGCCTTCAAAGTATGTAAGCAACCTATTACAGAGCCCTAACTCAACAACTTTAGACAGCGCTGGTACTAGCGATATTGGTCTATAATTTCCAATTTCCTCTTTCGACCCCTTACCCCTGTAGATTGGGCTAACCTTGACGATTTTCAGTGAGCTAGGATAAATACCGAAAATTGAACACTGATTGAGGAGAGCACAAAATATATCCAAAACATTGTCAGGAAGTTTTTTCATAAGGTCTGCAGGCATATCATAATAATCAGTCGAATGTTTAGATTTTATTGTTTTTAGTAATTGCTTTATCTCTGTTATTGTATATAACGTTGTGTCAGTTTTAGTCTTAATTGACGTAGTAACTTTATTTAAATAGTAAAGAGCTGCTTCTACATCAGTTTGCCTGTGTACGGGGTTGTTCAGGGCTACATAATGGTTATTAAATTGATCAGACAGTTCCTTCTGGCCTGTAGTACTTCCAGTCTTCGCTAACAAGAGTAACTCAATCGGATTAGGTTTACAGTGCTTTTTACACGTTTCTGTATTTATTATGCGCCATAAAGTTTTACTAACATTTTCAGTACGTTCTACCCTTCTATTTATGAATACTACGTTTTTCGCGTTTTAATTTGTCAAGTACAGACCTATACTCATTTACAAATTCCATTAAATTTTCATTATTTGGGTAGCGGTTTACCAAATCATATATCTCGTCATAGAACTGCATTTTTAGTCTGATTTCGTCATCCACCCACATTGTATGTTTATAATTTTTTTGTGGGTACTTCCTCAAAGGAAAGTGTATGTCAAAAGTATTTTTAATTATTGTAATGAGTTTATTCATCTTTTCAGAAGGATCAATGTCAGAGTGAAACAAGTTATAAAAAGAGCGGTTGGAAAGATCTTCTATAAAGTTATGAATCTTTAATTCCGATATAATTCTTCTTATTACTGGTGGTTTATGTACGGTTTGACGTGATATATGTAATTTAAAAATCTGAGCGTCGTGGTCACTGAGGTGACTTCCTATGAGCTGTATTTCCCATGTTCCTTTAATACAGTTAGAATATACGTGATCGATACACGTCCCAGTAGATTCCGTTATTCTTGTCGGTGACATATGCATAGGTCGTAGGTTGTATTGAGCCATTAAATCCAATAATTGTCTTTTTGGAACTGTATTTTTAAGTAGGTCAATGTTAAAATCTCCCATTATAACAATTGAATACTCAAGACTGAATTGTTGAAACAAATAGTATAGCAAGACCTCAAGGACAACAATACATTTTTTAAATCTTTTTACATCCGATGTATACAAACATATAATAATAGTTTTATATTCGTACAAATCAATACCACATAGTTCAATGTCCATTTCAATCGACATTTCAGATACCTGTGTTAATTCCTTGCATTTTAGGTGTTTTGATAAGTAAATGCATACTCCTCCATTTTCTTTTTGGGACCTGCAAAATCTTGCTGCTAAATAGTAATTAAGTACATTGATATAACACAATTCATGATTTCTCATCCAGTGCTCAGACATACATACAACATCAGGATTATTATTCACTTGTAAACAACTTTCCAAAGACGACACCTTATTACCTAATTTTCTAATATTTTGATGGAAAAAGTTGAGGCTCTTTACTTCTTGGACATTGTTATGATAAGTATTATTACTATTATTACACATTGGATAACTTGTCACTGAACTGTTATACATTACATTATTATTAACGAAAAAACGATCCGTCAGTTTGAGTGCTTATAGAGGTTCCACCAGTTTGAGTGCTTACGGAGGTTCTTTTAACAACACTAGCATACGTGGTGGGGACCGCGGGTGACATATTATGGATCCTTTCCTCCCATAAGTTAATTGTATCAGTTAAAAGTGCCGCAAGTTTGTCAGCTTGCATGTAGCCACCACGCAAACATATATCGTTAATGTTCACGTATTTAACGTACGCAAACATGGAGGATTGAAACCTAATCTCATGGTTGAGCTTGGATATATTCAGTCCAGCATTACTAGAAACACTCGATATTATAACATTTGTATTTGACAGCATTGACAAGTGATAGCCAAATTGGTTTAGAAATAACGTAGGGTTTGTCTCATTTGTACCACTTAGTAAAATAATATAGTCACTTTTTGTATATGACTTACACATCAGAGCTAAGGGCTCAATTAAGTTATTGAATCTAGCTCCAGGCTTGAACCATGTAAATAAATCATAATCCTCATTTAACCGGTTTAACCTTTTGCTCAAGCCCCGGCCTTGGTCATCACTAATCAGTAGAATACGGGGACGCGCTGCGGAAGGTCGTTGCTCGGCGCGCTCGGCACGTTTGGGGGTAGATTGTGGTTCTCGCGGTGTTTGTCGTGTTGGGGTTAGGACAGTAGGCACTCTTGGTGTACTCGGAGTATTGGGTGTTATTCGTACTTCAACAGGTGTCTGTGCAGTTGTCGAATAAGTTGCCAAGGTGTTAATAATTGGTGCGGGTGTATCGGTTACCAAAAGTGCAGACTTGTTGTGGCTTTCAATTAGTGTGTTTATACGTGTTGTTGGTGTCCTCCGGGGAGAGAAATCTTCATAGGTAACATTTTTATATAAGTCCACCGTTTTTTGGCTAACGCACAAATCCTTTTTTAGAGTAGCATTTTCTTCCTTTAGTAACTCAATTTCAATGTGTGCTCCATCCAATTCCATAATTAGCTGTTCAAGTTTTAGGTTCGCTTCCAATAATCTGTTGTGTAGGTCATCAATGGACATTGACATATTTATACTTTTATTAGGGGATGTAGACGAAGCAACACTAATTGTACTTGTGTAGGCATTTACTAAATTGCTGTCCGAATTTGATCTCACAAGTGGTTTTCGAAACGTTATGTTTTGTGGCTGCATAATTACTGTGTGTTTCAAACAGTTAAATTTTTAAAAATATTTCATAACGGCTTAACGTCATAATAGTTTTTCCTTCATACACTAAATTATACTTGCTTTTCTTCAAAGATAACACTCCATATTATTAATTGCACTAATAACTTTAAATGTATTCACTTTTCGCACAATATTAACTGTTAATTATATAAATTCTAGTAATAAATAGTAACAGCTGATTCAGAGCAGATGTTTAGAGATGCGCGCCATCTAGCGATTCGATTAACACATTTAAACACTCAAAATTCTTAATAATAACTTAAATAGAACTCAAGCATAGTTTAAACCGACTAACCCACAGAACAAACTGATCTAAAAATAACTTACACCTACACAGCGACCAGTGACATAAAAATTCCACAGAACGACCACCCGCAAAGTTTTAATAACCGCAACAACGTATTCGTAATGCAAGCATTAAGATCGTAAGTCGATCCAGAAGCCATATATACATTATTATACAGGACATTCAGAATGTTCACAGTAAACAGTTTAAGAACAGTAAAATAGTATAAGAAACAAAATTGTAACTCCCATAGTATTGTATACAGTTATAGAAATAAGATAAATAACTTTTATTATATCAGATAGTTTTAAGCCAAAAATATGTATCCACATTTTTGTCTTTTAAAAAAACGGGGAACGGACGCAATATCGAATGATCACATAAAATGCAACATTGTAGAAACAACCTTGTAATATAATACACTAGCAAATGGTTTACGCACAAGTAAACACATCACCATTAAAAGGAATTAAAGATAAGAATCTACATCGTTAAACCTCTGTAAGCATCACTCACACAACGACACACAGACCATATATAAACCCATGTTCTACCGAAATAAATGTTCATTATATCACCGAGATTCGTTGTATTAATTACTCCCTACGACATACGTCTCACTGCCAAAAATGACATTTTTGGTAAGAGCTTTTATTGCCGATACTTTTATGTATACCGTCATCAAGTACTAATTGAGACGATTCTAGCGAGCCCAAACTCAACGGGGTTACGTCGGTTAAGTACTGAATTCCCATGGCCACCTCTTGTCTCATCGGCAGATCAGCTCGATGGTACCATGATATTGAATTGTCATCCAACTATACCTTTACCCAAAATTTCAGCTAAATCAGATCTCAATCAAAAAATGAATTGCTTGACGGACAACTTACTTGCATACAGTATACGAAAAGTGCAAGTTAAATAAAAGATTGTAAAAAAAAGACAAATTAAGTCTCTTTCAGGTCAAGTTCGTTTCCCAGCCTATTATTAGTATTATTTTCTTATCTAAGTATGATCAACACCATATAGTACAACATAGAGTAACATTTTATTGGTCAAGGTTATAGAAGTACTTGGTCAAGTCAAGATATGTATATACGGAGCGTATAGATGAAAGTTCATTTAGCCGAAACCACGTACATGCCTGGCAGAACCAAACAGAGTCGTCATTCCAATTCATAGTGGTTACTGACCGTTTGACAGGCTTGCACAGAGCCGTATCATCGTAGACAGCTAAAGGCCCGGAGCCACGGAACGCGGCCGCAGTCTGCGCGCACAGCCCTAGGGCTTCGCCGATGACCTGCACCCGTCGCACAAGGAACAGGTCTTCGAGCACTGAGCGGAGCGCCGGGCTTTGAAGGGCGGCCTGTGAACAGGAAAAAATAAATTATGTGGTCTACCCATGTGAACCGATGTGGTTATGACAGCGGCATACATATTGGTGAGGTACAAGTTTAATAGCAACTTGTAGGCGCCTGGACTTTAAGCCGTTGATCCGGGTTATTGTCTATGACACGTTAGGAAAAGCGAGTGAGAAGACATAAGGTGCCTTAACGTTGGTGCCGCTAAGAAGCTTAAGTCTTTTATGTAGATGTCGCTACACGCCTCCCTAAGGCGTTGTAAGAAGGAACTGTTTTAGTGGCCGAGACAGATTGTTCCGATAGCTCAGTTGGTTAGTAGCGACCTGTCTCGATGAACACTCACCGACATGTGCATGGCGTCGCTGACGTGGTCGATCTTCCTCCAGGCGGGCGGCGCGGGCGCCGACAGCGGCTCGGCCAGCTCGCGCGCGCGCAGCTCCACGGCACAGAACAGCCCGTTCAGCCCCATGAGCAGCATGCGGCCCGCGGAGTGCTCGCCGGTGAGCAGCGCTTCGTAGCGGGCTCGGAGGTCGGCTGCCAGGGCTTGGGCGCCCGAGGGGCACTAAATAAATTGTGTTTTGATAAATCGTAGATCGTAGGATTTAATAGAAGCGTCATGCAAGTCTCCCTAGGAAAATGGATACAGGTAACATCATAAGATCATAACATCCTCGACATTTTCATGTCTATCTTTAATCGTATTCGTGACGTCAGTTTCAATACAATATTTTCACAGGTGGTGACAAACAAGCTAGTGACAAACAAAAAGCATATACGGACAGGAGATTCGACATTGTATCTCGTTCCCAGTTAGTTAGTAGTGGTATAGTCTATGCTATCTTTGTCATACATGTATATATGTGTGAGTGAGTCCCTCTTTTCTATACTTTGTCTATGTGATATGTCTATGTTCGTCTACCGCTGCCTCAGATGCCAAGCCTTTTTAAGGCAACATGGCAAGGCCGTCTGTAATTGTAAGCGATATTCGTAAAAATGAGAATTTACGAAAATATTGAAATCTTTAGAACGTCGACGGCTGGCGCCATACTTAACGTCTAATCGGTTTGTATTCGTAAGTTGATTCAATTCGCCCTTAATTAATAAATAATCGGCGGTTTAATTTTTTAGGAGATACACGGCGACTCGGCGAGGACATAATTGATATGCTAGTGACAGAAATAGACCGTAATGATAGAATAAACAACACATTTTTACCATCACACGATGACATTAACCTCCAAAGATAAGAACTCAAAATCAAAGTTAAAGTTATTATTTCTTCAATTTAGGCATATTACATGCACCTACGGACTATGACTAAACTTTTGAACTTCATATCTATTTTAAGTTACTTGATAATTCCTGTACTTATTTCTTCTACATAGCTGCAGTTATACGAAAGTTGTAACACGTGTAAAATCATGACTACAGATTTTCCTAAAATATACCATGCTGAATGTTATAGCGAAACTTTGCAATTCAATCTCAGCGAAGTTGGCAAGTAACAAATTGCGATGCGGGCGACGTCGATAACTTGCACGAGTACCGGGACTCCGCTCGCCTTTGAATTCTAAGATGCGGGTCACTATCAGACGTTAGAACATTTGCAATAGTTTTGCACCAGGTTTGTTTATTATAGGACCTAGGAGCCCCCAATCTACACTGGGCCACCGACTCTTCATTTTATCAGGGCCTGTGCCCAGCAGTGGGACGTATGGACGATTATAGGCTAGTCTTTTAAATAAAGGATAGCTCAGGACCACGATGGGTGGAGTATTGAAGATTGCGAGCTGATGGTCAAAGACTATCGCAACGGTGGACCCAAAGAGACTTACCTCCATATCCATCAACAAATATCTGAAGTTCATCTCCAACTGGGTCAGCAGCTCGTTCAGCGGCATTGGAGTGTTTACGATCACTGAGTTGAGTTCGCTGATGATCGTCAGTGCAGACGGCTCTTCCTGATGTAGCTTCTTCATTGCCTCTGGTAGAATTATGGTGCTATAGTTGTAGTTCAGTTGGACTAGATCAGTGATAAGAAGGTTCGCGTTGCGTACGCATTCTACTGCTACCGGCATGGCCGAGTCTTCAGCCGATGCGGATTGCAGAGGCAGTAGGGAAAGTAATTCAACGGCTTGCATTGACAAGGAGCTCATGTCGTCTAAGAACCATTCTCCTTCTCTTGACGTCAAGTCGACTAGGCAATCGCCAGCGCTTTGCGCGCTATTCTCCAAGATAAGGTACCGTCTGTTCAAGTTGCAGAGCATACCGATGACGACGCATTCCAACGCTGCCCCGGCTCCTTCCGCGGATCTCACCCAACTGCTGATGCTCGTCTTCGCTTCAATGTACGCTTCTTGTGCTATTGCGACCGCGTCCGGGCCGCCATGTATTTGAAGTCTTTCAATCGCCTTGTTCTGGTTCACGTTGGCTTCACCTGTGATCGTTTGTAACTGGAAATTGAACGCAATAATCTGTTCGGTGTTGTTTGCGTTGTCAGCGTTGACAAGAGCTGTAACTTGGTTGGAAACCTCTCTGCATACTTCGGGAGATTTGCTCTCCAAAGCTTCTGCTAGCCACTTACGGAACATTAGAACGCGGTGGTACTCGGTGTGGGTTTGGGGGTAGTATTGAGATACTGCCACGTACTGTGAAAGGAGCTCTAGGCAAGATCTAACGAGCACTATGGTCTCCTGCATGCTCTGATTGAGTTCGTTTTCTGCTTGCTCGCACTGCGTGATCATTGAGCTCTGCCCAGCGTTCGCGAGGAACTCTTTGATGTGGTCAAATATTGGCTTATCATCATCCTCACTCGGTCCGGAAAATTCTTGTACCCATGTCACTAACTTCGGTCCGTTGATCGCTTCGTTAGCCGCCGCGAAACTTTCTATTTGAGTGTCGAAATCGTTGAGTATCTTAACGAGGGCTTTCATGGAGTCCTCGACCGCATTCTTCGCTTTTTTGTACGAGGAGTATTTCTGAGAGATAGCGTATAAGGGGTGGCTGCTGAGGTTCGGTCCGTACGCTTCTATCTCTTTGACCAGCGCCATCTGTTGATGACAGTCATGGAGTCTGGCTTCAATGGACTTGAGTTCTTCTGTTTCTTGGAGCCACTGGTCGGCGCTGGCTTGGATCTCTGGCAACACGGCCAGGAACTGCTCCCTGAAACAACATAAGTCCGTGAATATTTGATGACGGGGCCTCTTAATAATGCATATAGGACGTGTGTAATCAAACTGGCTTTCAGCGGAACATTCGCGATTAATAATTCTACACCTACGTGTCGGCTTTATGTGCGGAGCTCCGGGCTTTAAATAACATATTGTTTGATTACTAGTATTGAAGCAAAAACCAACATTTACCATAGAAACTTTACCAAAGGATAACAATGAATATGTTCGTTAAAATGAAAGTTAAGATTGGAGTAAACACATATTGTTAAACATTTATGAAACCCTACAAATGAACACCAATACTTTTACAACTACCTCGTATAATACAAATTCAAAGTGTTTAGCAATTATTCCTTATGATATAATTGTTTTTCTATATTCTTTTACCGGTAAATCAGCAAAACGTACTAAAGTCAAGTACAATTTAGTAATTCATATTCATTAATTAAAGGTTATCAGTATTTTGATTGAAAAGAACCATCCAATAAATGAAATAAATGAATTTTCATCCTGCAAGTAGGCCGTAATGCACTTTTACAAGTCAATAGTTTCAAATATTCACTGGGATTTATATTTCATTTATAAAATGTAGATTTTTGTCGGATTTTTTACACCGATTCTTCTTGTGGCAGTAGCAGAGGTTTATTGTTTCGGATCGGTAGTTGTCTTCCAACATGCTTACGTGCATAACATGCTTAAATTAGAGAATAAAGAACTTAGCCTTCAATTCCACCCTTCTCATCGGTATAAAGGCGAAAGTCGACTGGCAAGCAAATCACGCAGCATATATTTGCGCGTTAGCTCCCGCGACTCACTCGAGCGGTTATCGCGACATAAACAGGAGTTATTTGTATTTATTGCACCAAAAACGTTGCCACAGTAAGAAGAGAATTAGTATAGTAAGCACGATAAAGTCTCAGCAGTCGCTTTCGTAAATGGGTGAGGACGACATTCTTGGCCAGTAGTTAACCTGGTTAATTGCTAGAAGATAAAAAGTTCCGTTGTGACACGAAAATTAACCATAGAATTGTATGGCTAATTTTCGTGTCACAACGGAACCTTAAATTACTACCAATTAACTAGGCTAACTACTGGCCAAGAATTTGGTCCTTACCCAAATCTGCCTAAGCCAAAGCTTGGGGTAAGATACCGAAGAGGACCCTAGGCTCCTTTATATACATATACAACATAGAAAACGCTATAAGATGAAGACTTGTTAGTTTTCCTGAAGATTTAAGAATAGTAGCTGCCGATGTGGCTTCGCCCGTTTATAGTAAAGAATGCATATTAGGCAAACGCGCGGGATACAATATAACCTTCTAGAAAGTCCACTCTACACGCAGGTGAAAGAGTTTTTGAAATAGAATAAGCAGTTTGCAAAGCGACTTTATACTCATTAGTCATTACATACAAACAAACATCCTTTTACAAAGCTACAATCTCACAGAATATTCGTCTTTGTAATATTAGTATAGTTAGAAGTTTAGACTATAAGGCATGTTTTAATAAATATCCGTTACCGTAAAATGGGGTGAGTAGTGAGGGATTGCGAGGAGAGTTGGGTTATGAATGGGGAGAGAAGGGATGAAAGGGGGTGAGATGGGATTTTGAGGCTACTGTTACCTAAATAATGTATCCTAATTTAAAACGGAGCTATAGTAATATTCATAATAAAAACGATCCAACAACCTTCCAAAATCACCTTTGTATAAAATCCCATCTCACCCCAACTACGAGGGACATCGGGTTGAGGTTGGATTTTGTGTTTATCGTTAAAGTTATGAAATCAAACTACCCAAAATCATAAAAAATACTAAAATACAAACGTCCGAAACACTTATTATGTACAACATTCAGTCTGCATATGTAAAAATAAAATTTTATAGAGGTTTGAATGTCAGTTTTGTCCCTACTCACCCCGTTTTACGGTACACCTTTTGTTATGTCAAGTACTCAGTACATGGTTTGATATTACTAGCAGCATTAAGGTTATATCAACACTAGGCGTAATTGAACCAATCATAAACCGGGGCCAAATTTAAACATCTGTATTTATGATTAGGTTCAGATTAGTTTAGATTTATTTATTTAATGGTTATATAGACTGGGCCTAGTCCAAATTACAAGATTGTAATGTTAAATATTCATAAATACCAATACCAATACAACGTTAAATTAAATAATTCCGTATCACCCCAGGATCGTCCAACTATAAATAATTATAAAATAATAATGTCGCAGCGATAGTTTAGATTTGGTTGCCCTTGTATGGATAATCCAACGGAAAAAATAGCCTAGAAATCACAACGTCAAAAATATACGAAATGGCGAATGATTATATTGAAAACACTTTTCTTTTTTTTACTGCACGACTTCCTTTGTACGCGTAGGACGGGAATTTCATCCGCGCGAAGGGCATACAAACAAGGAAGGTTTTTGTAAAGAATTCCAAATAAGTTTGGGTATCTCTCGTGTCCGCAATTCATAATTCAGCCAAAATGTCCGTTATACCATGAATATGAATAAATATAACGGAATTCGGCTAATCAAAAAAATATTTTGTATCTGCGCTGTGGTGTTGCCAATGATTCTCTAAGGGACTTTGATGGAATGATTTGTTTGATTACCGGTTGTATGCACGTCAATTCAGTCCTTTCCTAGGCTCGTGATAGTTATTAACTACCACACGACACGAGCAAAGCAGCAAAGTCAACCAAGGGGCAATGGAAAGGGCTATGCTAGGAGATTCTCTGCGTGATCGCATCAGAAAAGAGGCTATCCTCAGCAGAACTATGGTAACCGATGTTGTCCTCCGAATCGCTTAACTTTAGTGGCGGTGGGACATTGCACGCAGAACAGATGGCCATTAAGGCGGAAAGGTTCTCGAGTGGCGGTCACGTAACAGAAGTCGCAGCGTGGGAGACCCACACAAATGGACTGATGACTTGGTAAAAGGTAGCGGGAGTGCTGCATGCGGGTGGCACAGGAACGATCATTTTGGCACTCTATTGGGGAGGTCCATGTCCAACAGTGGCCGAATTTTAGCTGATATGATGAGCATTTCCGGGATAAAAACTATCCTACGTCCTTCCCCGGGACTCACACTAACTCTATATTCATCCAAATCGGTTCAGTGGTTTAAGCGTAAAGTGGTGACAGACAGACAGACAGACACATAGACACACTTTCGCATTTGTAATATTTGTATGGATAGTACGGACTGTGGATGTCAATTAGGCTGGCTTTAGATCTACGGGATGGACATAGCTTTCTTTGTAGAACAGACAGTGGCGTCGCTATTTTTTAATGTTTTGATTATTTTTGCACTGTTACGCATATTTTTCGTAATTGTGTTCGCTTTGGCTTTTAGCAAGCCACCGAATTTCTTGGCATAAATACAGCTACATTGCGGTATAAATAATATAGTTTAGGTCCAGCACCTGCGTCTCTTCGAGAGCTAGTTTACGGTGTTTACACCGCGCGCTTGCAAAATTAAAGCTTAGTAGCCCTGACACTGCATATAATGTGCATCCGCGATTATTCAGCTACGAGATTAGAATAAAAACAGCGAGAAATTCTCCTTTCATTAGCACAACCTCGACGCGGGAGCACTCTTATGCAATACTAGCTTCTGCCCGCGACTCCGTCCGCGTGGAACTCGTTTATATCGCAGCTCCATTCAAACTTTTACCCCCCTCCCCATTTCACCCCCTTAGGGGATGATTTCGGGGATAAAAACTATCCTATGTCACTCTCCATCCCTTTAACTATCTCCACTTAAAAAATCACGACAATTCGTCGCTCCGATTTGCCGTGAAAGACGGACAAACAAACAAACAAACACACACACAAACACTTTCCCATTTATAATATTAGTATGGATTTATATGTTGATGCCTTATCTTCTTTTATTAAAACGTACTTACCTGATTTTTTCAGTTTACTTAGAGATTACTTCTTCGCAGCCCTAATATCACCACTACTTGCTCTGTAGGTGTGTGGTGTTGTATTTCTGCTCCCGCGCATGCGCTGTTTTGAGAAATGGACCTGCATTTGTCTCTTGACTATCCTCAAATCAATAAAGGGTCGCAAGCGTTAATATAGGCTACGACGGTGTCTGCTTCCTATCAGGATGGCTGTATGCTTGTGTACCATCGCTGTCATCGCTGAGCGGAGCACATGCTCGCAGGTTAGAGGAGAGGGACTCACGTGACGTCAGCAAACTGCTGCTCGGCGTTTGCGCGCGCCGCCCCACTCCACCAGCGGGTCGTACACGAATGCTTCCAGCAGCGTCAGCAGGGTGCGTTGTACAGAGCACATTCTTTGTGTTAGAGAGGGAGGTACTAACGTGACGTCAGCAAACTGCTGCTTCAGCTCGTGCGCGCGCACAGCCAGCATGGCCACCGCGGCGCGCAGGTCGCGCTCGCCTCGGCGCTTGCGCGCGCCGCCCCACTCCACCAGCGGGTCGTAAACGAAGGCTTCCAACAGCGTCAGCAGGGTCTCGCGGCCGCGGCGCATTGTGCGGAGGACGTGCTCGCAGGCGAGGCGGAAGATGCCCTGCGAAAGAAAGAGGGATGTAAATAACCTTAATTGGAAGGTTAGATGGATGACTGAGGGCTGGAGTATACATATATAGGTTATTGTAAAGGCTAGCTTATCCAATTTTCCAGTCCATCTTGGAAAGACCGGTTGGTTCATGCAGAAAACCTGCACGCCCAGTACCTAGTCTTGACTTGGTTTACGTAGTATTTTTATACAAATAAAACTCCACGACGGCTTCCATCTTCGCTCATGCAGATGTTGAAGACTCCAGGATCTCATACAGAGTGCCCTGGAGCCGTTCTTTGGTACAACTGGCTAGTCCGAATAACGATCTTCGTCGCCTTTCTTGGGGTTTTAAGGCGAGGGCTTGGCCCCGCCACATGAAGCACTGGCGACCCCGATGACCCCCTTTCGTCGCGTTTTACGACAGACGGAGGAGATCGTAGACCTAATCTTGTGTAAAGACCGACCTACCATAGTGTTTCCGAAACACTACTTCGCATCTCCATAACTAAATGCAATTTTACTCGATATGAGTATTTAAAAGTCATGAGAAAAAAAATACTGAATCTCACTCAAACAAAACCCAAATTAACACATTATGTATCAAGAAGTCTGGGTAAGTATTTAGTATATATTCACAGATTGCATTAAAGGAGAATTCTTACAAAAATTTCCTTTCGAAGTTCGTAAACCAAAGACAACGATAAATTCGGGATAGCCTTGAATGTTTGCAGTGCTATTCTTTAAAAATTGGCACCGCGTTTTCTACACTTGGTTTGCAAATGTAACTGCGCCATTGAAAAGAAAGTTACTTGAGGCGTAATGTCGGATGCATTCATAGGTATGTATGTAGCTGATTTAAAAAAACAAACGTTGGTAGTAGCACACGTGTTACTTGCTAATCATTCTTCATCTACTTATACAATACAATACAAATATTATTTATTGCTCACCAGACATAGTAGACAGTAGAAAAATAGTGCTAAATTAAACATAAACCATGGCAGACAACAGGCGGTCTTATCGCTAAAGAGCGACTTACACTAAGAGTATAAAGAGGAAAAACTTCGTAAGTTTCTATCCAGAACAAATTACGCGATAACTAATTATTGCACCCAGTCTTGGACATATTCGTGCATACAAACTAAATATTGCCGACATTTTCCCGATATTCACCCCTAGAAATTATTTGATAACGATCACAAGTCATACCTAAGTACAACTCAAGCATAAAAGATGTATCCAAAAGTCTTTTCTTTCAATCGTAACTACTCCAGCCAACGGATACTTATCCACGGAATTGAATCTTTCGTAGTTATTTGTATATCTATCGCCGGTCCATACTAATAGTTAAATAATCATTCCCAAGCACATCAAACAAACTAATCCTCTTATAAAACTAAATTTCGAAACATCCCGCAACAAACGGAATAGAAGACTGAATATGAGGCGGCCTATCAGCATATATCCCTGCGATCGGAAACGGGTCAGCATCGCATTACCTAATAGATCACGTATCATGAACATGTACCTACAGCTGCAATTCACAAGTTTCGACTCGTCCACCATACCACCAGCATATCTAGACCCTCCAGATTCTTAAGCACTAACTACTACGAGTAACCGAAAATGAAGATTAAGTTAATTGGGTTAAACTAGGAGCCGCTCTACCTGGTCGTGCCCACACACACGGGCCAGTCGCGGGGGTCAAACTGGAATGTGTCAAGCGAACCTTTGGCCTACCTTGGCAGAGACTTGGTTGGACTGGGGGTTTAGTGGGTAGTCTGGGCCTTGTGTCCGGGAGTTCCGCACACCGTCCGGTCCGCTGACCGGGCGGACGGTGCGTCAAAGCATTCCCCCGACATAGAAAAAGGAACTTGCCGCGCTGTTTAGTTCAACGCCAAATGACAGGCGTAATATTTTGACTATTTTTTTGGCGGGTCACTGTTCCATTCGGCTTATTGGAGATCGTGAACGGTCAGCTTACACTGGCTCGCCTCAGGCGAATCCGGCAAGCGTTGCGCAGGCATACTCTTCTCCGTTGATAGAAGCATGTAAGTGCCATTAAAATACTACTAATATAGGTTTTTCTGTTAACCAGAGTGGCGTCGCGGGATGGTTTATGCATAGGGATCTTTAGAGAGAAACAGGTATGATAACAAGAAGATATTGAAGATATTTAAGACTCCTCAGTCAAACTGATCGATTTAGTTATGTGGAGCATTGTATGTTACTATTCATGTCTCATTTTAGTTTTTATTTAAAAAAACTAGCCTTGTCCATTTAACTTGTGTTAACTTATTTCATTTCATTTCATTTATTCATTTAAATGTCAATGTAAGTTAGCACATAATAACACCAAAACACTTACACCAAAAATTATTACATATATTATAACAGAACAAAACATGTCAAAAAGAAAAGGTCTAGGTACAATTTAACACAATAGGAATTATCAAATACATTAAGAATTATAAAATATATAAAAATGATAAATATTTGGTAATTAAATTTGTCCAGGAACTGCTTAGCAGTACGACATAATTTAGTCAAGCGATCAGCAAACATGTCAGCCTCTTCGTGCTGAGTGAGCATTTGATACAATAGAGATATTGCGCGCGCGGTTAGGAGCGTGTCGAGCGTGGCACGTGCGAGCGGACACACGCTGCAGCAGGCCCGGCCGGCGGCGGGGTGCCGCCGCCACGCCATCCTGGGGGACTCTCGTCGGAATCACCAACCCGATCCTCTCGAGCACAGCCGGGCTGTCCACTGTGTAATGGACAACAGACAGATAGTGGACTAACAACAACAACTTCCTCCTCATCCGAAGCGTGTCTAGCCCAACCATCACGGAGACAAACAATGAAGCGTACAGGTATGGGTAATACCCGTAGGATTTGCGGTACAGCCAGCGGGCGAATTTACGCTGTAGTCTTTCCGCCAACAGAGAGTATTTATCCTCGTAGGGATCCCAAATAACAGCCCCATACTCCAACATACTACGGACATAGGTACTGTACAAAACCACAGCGACTCCGAAATGGAACTGCTTCGACGCCCTCATGACGAAACCTAGGGTTTTGCTAGCCCGTTTACAATTATTCGATACGTGTTTTCGGAAATCTAGTTTTGTATCCAAAACTAAACCTAGGTCGCCGATTTCATCGACTCTTTCCAAATAAACATCCCCTAGGCTGTAATCGGTTAAAAGTGGCAGGCGCTTACATGAAAATGTAATGACCTTGCATTTAGATTCATTAAAAGGCAAACGGTTTGCAATACTCCACTCGGCTGCCGCATTGATGCCGCTCTGTAACGCAGCGCTATCCGCCACACTACTGACGCCGAGCAACAACTTTAGGTCGTCCGCGAAAAGCAGACACTCAGCTGAACGAATTGTACCAGGCAGATCGTTAATCATTAAAAGAAATAACGTAGGCCCTAGAGTACTGCCCTGACTCACCCCAGACAGCGTGCAGTAATCGTTTGACTCGAAGCCGCCTACCCTGACATATTGCTGTCGTTCGCACAAGTAACTGGAAATTAATCTTAACAGCTTTGGCGTGAAGCCCAGTAATGCAAGCTTTTCCAGCAAGATGTCGTTGTCTACCAGGTCGAATGCTTTCCTAAAGTCGAAATACGCAGCATCGACCTGGCGTCCAGCGTCCATCTCTTTGCAGACTTATATGTCGGTTAAGGGTCATCTCAAATACTTTACCGAATACGCATAGAACTGCAATGGTTCCAAAAGAGATGAAGTCTATATCGGATCCTCCTTTGGGAACTGGCGTTACTCTAGATTTTTTCCAACGACTTGGATAGATGGATTGTTTGAGCGAGAGGTTGAAGACGTACAACAAGGGAGTCACCAAGGCGGAAGCACAATCCTTGGCCAAAAACACCGGGATACCATCAGGCCCTCCAGAAGATCGCGGTTTGAGCCTTCGTATTGCCGCTCTAAAATCAACCTCAGTAATGGAGGGGATCGAGACCGACCGAGAGTCATCCGAGGAGTGAGCTACGCGCGCCACAGCTTCAGCATCCAAGCGCGGCCTGTCCTGCAGAAAAACGAGCTGAATTACTTAGCGAAGGCGTCCGCCGCGTCTTGCCCGCTCACGTTACGGCCCTCGAAAGTAAATGATTTATCTCGGAGCTGTCTTTCACTTTATGTATCTTTAACATATTCCCAAAATTTTACCGGGCAACTAATAATATGATTTTGCACAGTCTGTACGAGCAGTAAAAAAGCTTTACTAATTAGGTTTTTTACATAAGTTCTGTAATACTTAAACATGTGTCTATTGTATTCCTTTCCCTCTGTCTTACACCTTTTCAAATGAAAATATTTTAAAACTTAAGGTTTTACTAGAGGAATCATATAATGTTACAAGAGAATTGTTTTTATGTCTGCGTGGACTTATTTTAAAGGACTCCAGAGGTTTATAAATCATTGTTAACATTTTTGAAATATCAGAACGCTTCTCTAAGAAAAGAATATAAATTCTATTAAATTTTAACACTGGGGTATCGTAAAACGGACTCATGATTATAATTTATTTTTACTGAGTTCTGAAGCTTGTTTCCATGTACGTGTATAGATTAGGGAATGCATACCGGTAAACCGGTTTACCGGTTAACCGGTAAATTGGCCGAATATGAGGACGGTAAATAACCGGTAAATTAAAACAACTACCGGTAATTTACCGAAACACTAATTATCGATTAATTAATACATTTTATCGATTATTTATAATTTATCGTCATGATTATATCTCAATAACCCTCCTTTTATCATTTAAATATGACAACTGAATAAACTTCTTAGCGTTCTGTTTGAATAAGTACAATAGAGACGCCATAACAAACTTCAGAGGTATACTCATCATCACAATCCAAAGAAATACCTCTCTTCGTCTTACTGGGAGGGAGAACGCCAAAGGCAAGGAACAGAGGTATGGTGGTTCTTTTATTCAAAAAGGGTGACAACACCCTGCTGAAGAACCACCGACCCATGTCACTTCTGAGCCACGTCTATAAGCTGTTTTTGAGAGTCATTACGAACCGTCTCGTACGGCAGGCTAGATGACTTCCAGCCTCTCGAACAAGCCGGTTTCCGAAGGTTCTTTAGCACCGTAGACCAGATCCATACGCTCCGTCAGGTTATACAGTAACTTGCCCCCTCGTTCTTGGACTAAGAGAAATCTTTCGATACGATACAGTTTGTGTTGTATTATTTTGATAATATGTTCTTCTATTCAGTAAATGTTTTTTTTATAGAATTGGAAATCCGTAGGATTACGTATCTGTGGATCTGGGAGTCATGTCTGGGCCGCAGGCACTGTGTGAACCGCCCTCGCCGAAAATCCGTTTTGTATTGTACTGATATCAAATTGGAAATATGTAGGACTAAGAACAATTAGTTGAGTTTCTGGCCTTCCTTTCCTACCTCTGAGCAAGTTTTAAATATGAATGAAGCTGATTATTACGGCATTTTCAGCACAACTCTTTATACTAAATCGTAGCTTATTTTTACCATAAATAATCCTCAAATAACGCTATTTATTAACCAAATTCAATTTACCGGTAATTTACCGGTTAACCGGTTTTACCTCACTCTAATCGGTAATTTACCGGTAATTAAATTTGCCCGGTAATTGCATTCCCTAGTATAGATAGATGCTGCGGCTGCCAGAAGGCCTCTGGAAGTATGAAATTAGAATTACCATATTGACACACTCACAACATGATAATGTGTTTTTTAAGTAATAATCGCTTAGATTAGTCAAAAACAACGGGAGGAAACCAATTTAATCCCAATAAGTTCTAGTTTTGTTAAGTAGTCTTAGTTTTCGTAAAGAATAGTAAAAAGTGTCCGTGTACCAACTTCTAATGTGTGCACATAACGTCGACTACCGTGTCAATTCCACACTAATTTAACCTGCATAGATACAGACGCACGCACACATACAGCCGCGCGCAAGTTTGAGTTGAACAATCGTTACCTACTTGTGTATTTAACCATAGATAAAGTTGTTGCATGCGACACTAGTCAGCGTATAAAAATGCCGCACGCGTTGCAGACTTCGGAATTGTCGCATCAGCCCCGCGCGTCTGTCGCAAGCAATCGATCGCTCGCGACTGCGATCGGCTGCGATGCCCGGAATTACTACTTAAAGTATAACCATACCCATCAAGGAGTTCAGTTAGCAACTTTGGAGAACATGGCAGATTATAAAACTTCCTCGGCAACGGTCCGACTTGAGGGTTCTTCATCCGGCGCTTAGCAGTGTGGCGGTAATTACGGTGAACTCGCCTAGTTAGTACACAGCAACTTTGCAAGCCGCGCCACTATGCAGGCAACTTTATGAATAAAGAAATTCTGTGAAATCTTTTATCATCCTAGTCTTTAGGGCTTTTCACAAAATGTGAACGTTCTACTTTTCATTTTGGGATCTAACTTAGTTTTTACCTTTGTTTTAACACATTTACTGCCAAGAATAGACACGCGCTACGCTCGTAGCCGATCCCGTGGTTTTCCCGTATGTAGCGGAAAGCTACAGCGTAGACGCCCGCTATGCGGCAGTGAAAGTGTTAACCGTTGGCACGTAATACATTCGAGTTCGGTAATAATACTATTGAGAGGTAAAGTTTGATAGTTTGCGAGTGTAAAGCTAGGTGACAGGTTTTTTTTTTAAGTTTGTATGTAGAGGGTTACCTATAGGCACCCGGAACCACTCATCGGATTTCAATAAATCTTTCACTAGTAGGTATGTTACATGGGCCTTCATGATGGACTTAGGACATTATTAAATATCCCAAGACTTCGCTAGTGTACTGTTTAATACGTTTTATTTAATGCAAGAAGTGAAATAGCCTATCTAATAGGCATTTTCAGAACCAATTTCGACCATCATAAACCTAGAGTTACCCGTGTGGTGTCGGGTTAGAATTTCACCACCCCCTTTCTTCCCGCGGGTGTCGTAAAAGTCGACTAAGGGACCAGGGTTGAAGTGTGTTGTGGGCGATAGGCTAGCAACCTATCACTGCAATATCACATTTGTCGATATATTATACCCACATTTATGCTAAAAGTGGCGCTGGAACATACGTTTCATGTACTCTGCCTACCCCTTTTGGGAATAAAGGCGTGAATGTATGTATGTATGTATGTATAAACCTAGAGTAAATAATAAAAAGTAATAAATAAGAAAAATATGGCAAATGTAATTTCAATATTTGTCTAGTTTACAGCGCAACATATTGTGTTACTCCTAACTCATAAGGCTCGACAGACAGACAGACAGAAACAGATTATTCTTATGCAAATGTGTCTCAAAGTGACGTGGGTCGTGTTATTCAAGGCTCGGCGAACTGCGGCCGACCAATAGAAAAGAAATAAAACTTACTAGTATAATAGGGCCTAAACTTACGACTGCATTCCCAAAAGGGTCAAAGAACAGCACATGACATGTAATTTTCGGTGTAGGGTCTAGCCACCGCAGGTTGAAGTATGTGATATTGCCGCGATAATGCTAGTGCTATTTCTAATCCGACTACAAAACATGTAATTACAAACTATATACACAGCATATACGATTCCTGAGCGATAGTCACTTAGGTAATCGGCAGTTAGATCGGTGCCTTATGTATCATCCTCCATACTTCAATTATATATTATTTACCGGAATCCCGGCTCCCATAATACCGCACGAACAGAATCTATAAGCTGAACACATCGCGGCTCATAAGCAGCTTCATGCTCGTTATGTCCAGAATTCCGGATAGCTGCACCTATTCTGCTATAAAACAACATTGCAGTAACTGTCTACAGTCTGCATTGGGTAACTGCCTTTTGTTTCTGAAGTGGTCCCTAATCCGGAGCAACTGGGATGCTTAACAAAATTTCGCGCATCCCACGAGTAGACGCAAATATTTGCGAGCACATAGCTGTAAGGAACAGTATACATATTAACATTATAAGAGGCCAAATAAAGGGTTTATTCTGGAACATGTTGACGTGTTGCAGTGTGGGATTTTATGAACGGACGCGCTGGTTTCGACTCGCGCTTAACTTCATGATTGAATGAGATTAAGGTTAAGGAATAAGCAGGTTTAGCAAATATCTTTCATATATTACTACATACCTATATGCAACATGTGTTTATAAATGGAGGAGAAAAGTTAAAAATTACTATATTGACTGAAGCGAACTCTCTAGAATATAGCTTGTTTAATATTTTTAGGGTTTCGTCAACAAGCAACCCTTATAGTTTCGCCATGTCCGTCCGTCCGTCTGTCCGTCCGTCATCGGCTTAGCTCAGTAATACTAATAGAAAGATGTAATTTGGCAAGTGTATATAAATCAATTACGCCAACAAAACAGTAGAATAACATTTTAAAGGCTAACAGGCTTCATCAAAATAGATAAGAAAATACTAACGTTCAAAAACCTACTAGTAGTATTAAGCATAAAATTGTGCCATTTAATAACTTGTAGTGTAATTTGGTTAGGAATGTTAGCATACGCCCCACAAGAGACTAAATAGCTGTCCGTGAAGCAGAATTAAATGTGCATTTTAGAACCAACTTTAGAAGACCACTGGCTTTTCGAGATTAAGTGTGGTTTGCCCCAAATTCCACGGTTTCACGTGGAATACGGACAGCACGTTTCAAATTTTAAACGAATTTTTTTTATGACGGCTTAATTAGTCGCAAATCTTGTAACATACCTATTATCCGTATACATATGGCGACTTGGACTTATTATGACTTATATATGCATTTGAGGTTATCATCATTATCACTCCCGACTGGCTGACTGACGAATGCTGAGTGTTAAGACGCCTTTTGTACCAATAGTTATTCTTTTGTGCAATAAATATTAAATCAATTATACCGACAAAAGTGTCCCCGAAGGCATTGTTTCGCCAAATTTTCAATTAATCGGTTTTTTTAAACCGTTAATTAGGTTGTGTAGATTCCCTTAGGTTACGTTAGGTTTGTTATATGGCAACACTAAAAAGTCAAAAGTTTTTGAAAAAAAAAGCTATCGATGACGTGAACTTTTTGACAATAAAACGAGGGTAAACCTATACCCATTGCTGATAGGACTCTCTCCGAGTCGGCCAATCACTCCGGTCCAGGGGTAAAGGCCTCCACCCACCGGACGCGTGTGCTGCGCGTGTGCTGCGCGTGTGCCGCGTTCGATGTGTGTTTGAAGTGTAGTTTCAATGCTTTACAACTTGCGCGTGTGCTGCGCTGCAGCTGCGCGGGTGCTGCGCGTGTGCCGCGCGGGTGCTGCGCTGCAGCTGCGCGGGTGCTGCGCGTGTGCCGCGTTCGATGTGTGTTTGAAGTGTAGTTTCAATGCTTTACAACTTGCGCGTGTGCCGCGCAGCACACGCGCCGCGCAGCACACGCGTCCGGTGGTTGGAGGCCTTTAGCACAACTCACGCTGACACGTGACCCGGGACACGAAAATCTATCCTGCTTTTTCTAATGTGCCCAGTGCGAGTGAGACAGGAGTTGCTTAGTCGCGCGCGACTTCTATCCAAGCGAGATCCCCGATTTTATATATCGTCAATCCACTGCTGCACCGAGCTGATTTTGGTTTCTTCCAAAATCAGCTCAGAGATAAATCCACGAGTTTGATATTGAATTTGCTTTTTAGAGGAACGGTTCATTTAATATCTAAAATGCAAGTATAACGGTCGAGTTGGCTTACGGAGTCCAGGAGAGCTTTTAGCCAGAATTTGCACGTCACGCTCATTGGCACAATTTTGAATGTAAAGTCCATTCTTTGCAAAAGTATCCCTCAAAAGAATTCCGATGGGAGATGAAACTGATGAAAGGTCGGTCCATTAGCTAACGTTCCGGTTACTGGAGAAGCAAGTTACCTACGCAAAAATACTGGATTTATTACCGCTAGCGATACCGGACATCTTGATTTGCTATCACGCAATTTATTAAGTGTCAATAGGGCCGCAGACTCAAAATCTAGCCTTACTTCAAAACAATGAAGGCAAAAAAATATGCCTAATAACAAATATCCCATTGAAATATCTCCAAAAATTACGAAGGTACAACCGTTTTAATGTCGCTAGGGGATCATGACGTCACGATCTTAGAGCGTCATAGTTAATGACGATCATATGAAGGTGCGTTTTGGGGAAAAGGGAAAGAACATCCCCCCTCTTAAAACCTTGGACAATTATAACGTTGTGCTTATTTAACCCCTTGCGTTGCTTTTTAATAACATTATTGATTATTCTATTAATGTCTACTCCCATTCTCAGATGAAGTCCTTATCCTGTTTAGTCGAATCCCGGCTTGAGTAAAGTTAAACATTGCTAGGGGCGGGCGTAGCCGCTTTTTTCAAATACTACGACATTAGCAAACAAGCATACGGTCTACCTGATGGGAAGCAGACACTGTAGCCTATGGACACTTGCGCTTCCAGAAGAATCACAAGTGCGTTATTATTGATTTGAGGATTAGTTGTGTTGGTAGCTGGAGACAAACGCGGCTTCCTCACTCTCAACACAAAATCCTCGGGAGCTCTGGTGACCTTACTCACCACCAGGAACACAACATCACATACCTACAGAGCAAGTAGTGGCGTTAAAAGCGTTGGCGAACTAGCTACGGTCTTCTGTAAGGTGGAGGTACTTCCTCAGTTGATGTTATAGGGTTTTAGGGGGCTTATCACCGTATCTTAGTAATATTTAATTCCTGAGATATTTAAGAGTCGTAAATTAACTGTTATGTTGATATTGTTCCCTCCGGTCCTGTTACAAGGTTACAGAGTTCGAGCAATAAAACATTGTCAAACAAAGCTTTTCTGATTGTAAATCGTCTGCAGTGGACACTAAAGTTGCTATTGCAACGAAGGTTAAAACATGTCTATACGCAAGACTTATGGGCGTCATTTTGGCACAGAGTGACAATCGTGGGTATTCCAAAAGAACGCAAGCGCCTTTGTGACGCACTGACACTGTGCCCTTTTATGCAATGGCTGCAAAGATGCCTAATTTATGTTTTCATTTCAAACGTGTTGCGATAATGTATAGGTGGGGTGATGCATCGACAGCGGTTGATGAGGACGCCGCGATGGTGAGTTATTCTAACCACATACGAAATTGTCACATTCCTCCTGTTGTCTATTTTAAAATTGCTAGAATGTGTACTGATAAATAACTTCAAATGTTTTGCCTACCCCACCACCACTGACGACCACTTTGGCCTATTTGGTAGCGACATAATGGTTCGCATGCGAAAGTCGGGGGTCCCGGGTTCGATTCCAGATAAAGCGTGCTGCACATTTCGCAGATACGGTAAGATTTTACCTCTACCTTACGCTCTAAGAGCGAGACGTTTTAACTCCCCTCCTCAGTTATTCGGAGATCAAATTTTAGCGTATCTGCGAAGTGTGCAGCTCTCTGAAGGGCATGAATTTGTGTGATAAGCTGATAAGCACGAATATTTCCCGAGACTTGGAAGTTTTTAAATGATCTACTCGGAGGACTGTATAAGATTGTCCCCTAATATTCAAAAATAATAATATTATATTATTAAATAAACAAAAATATATTCATTATATTATTTTAAATATTTCCTCGTTTCGGGAATACAGATGTGAGTTTATGTACGTTAGTATGTATGTATCTATCTATGCATGCTCTGGTTCTTCTGCAAATATTTTTTTTAGCACGGCTGATAGGACAAAATGATGAGACGGTTCATATCAGAACTAGACGTTAATTTTCCTAGGTTTTCGCCTATGCGTTAATAGTTAGTAACATCACATCATCATCATCAGCCTATATACGTCCCACTGCTGGGCACAGGCCTCCTATCATGTATGAGAGGGAATGGGCAGTAGTCCCCACGCTGGCCCAGTGCGGATTGGGGACTTCACATATACCTTTGAATTTCTTCGCAGATGTATGCAGGTTTCCTCACGATGTTTTTCCTTCACCGAAAAGCTAACGGTAAATATGAAATCATATTCCGTACATAAGTTCCGAAAAACTCATTGGTACGAGCCGGGATTCGAACCCACGGCCGCCGTTTGACAGCCGCATGCCTGAACCACTGGGCTACCGTAGCTGAGGTAGTTAGTAACATATTAATACACAAATCCCAAACAGCTGTGTCATCAATTATGCTCGGAACATTCCAATAAAGTTACTCGTGGTCGATATAACTCGCGCACTTCGCAGTCGGTTAACAATGCATGCCGCCCTTGTAGGCCGCAACGTTTGCAGACCGGGCCGGACCCGACCCGGCGGGCATTCAGCGCGGGATGAATTATACAAGCAGAAGCTATGGAGTAGCGATGAAAATTACATGAAAGATACATTGTATCTTTCAAAGGCCTCTGTATTTTTCAATAAAATACAGTATCTTTCCTTGCGGATCTTCGATTGAATCTTTCGCAAGTTTAAGTTTTTTACGTGTAAAATACATTGTATTTTTCGCACTATTATATTATATTATGAATAGTGACTCGGAATGTATTGTCTCTCATACAAACAGGTGACTTTTCATTCTGCTCAGACTATATTTCGATATCAGTTAACTAAAGAGGTTGAAATTAGCAATTATGACGAAATACTTATAAATTGGAATATTTAATCTATGCTCTATGTGACGTGATTTAATCAAGTCATTATTAAATAATAGTATTTTATGCAACTGTTGTATAAGTAGGGTCTTAAAACGCGAGTGTCGTGAGTTGCGATGCGAGCCTTGGCGAGCATCGCAATTAAAGACGCCACGAGCGTTTTAAGACCAAGTTAAGAGTCTGGCTAATGAAAGTAGAGACTAGAAAGTAGCGGCAAATTTAAAAAATCGACGTATTGCAACACCGAGTATAGTGCGAAAAAACGATAATGATACTTGAACATTTTATTTTTAATTTTCTTACTACTTAGTGTAGCTAAGACAAGAGCAAATTGTTGGTAAGATAGTATCCTAGTATAATGTATATGACCTAAAAACTTGATCCCATTCAAGTTCTGGCATGGCAACCATCTAACAGTAAAAAAAACCCTTTAGACCGATTATAGATTTAAAAGTAATTACATTATCATTCCTAATCTAGTGTGTCTAAGAAAAAGTGTTTTTTTACTAACTTTATGGATCCTTGCTCATGGCTCTCGCTTTATGTTATGCCATTTGCACCTTTTTGAGGGGTTAAAGCGGAAAAAGTACAGAATCAGAATCAGAAATAATGTTTATTCTAGAACATAGGTAAGCTGCAAAATACAGAGTTGTTAACAGGTTATTACAGGTTAGGTATATGAAATAAAACTCTAACTTCGTGTTATAAGATCAGATAAGTTTATTATTAAGTTCAAAAGGTTTTAGAGTATACATAATTTCTTAAATTATATTATATATTATATAATGTATACAGCTGTGCCATGACTGCCACAAGTACCAGTTTTATTGCATATTTAAGAAGAATAAATAAAATCACTCTCCAAAATCTCAACTTCCATCGAATCCTCCGAAGTGGTCGAGCTGCTACTTCCCACATTAATAATAAATTTATCTATCATGTCTTCTTTGATGTTATCCTTGTCTTTATATTGGTTTTCAACGTCAATTACGTGATTGATCATTTTTTTCCAGTCATCTGCTGTTATGTTTGCAAAAGAATCATGGATCAGTTTTTCTGTGTCTTGTGCAGATAACCCTATGTTTTTCTTGGCAATTTTCCTTTTTGCTAGACTCCATATTAGCTCGATAGGATTCAAATCGCAGTGGTATGGAGGCAGTCATAAAACTTCATGGCCATGTTGCTGAAGTATGTGATCGGCTTCATACACTGGCTCTGGCTTGTATTTATCAACAAATACTAATAATTCATCTTTTTTGTGATATTCTTCATAATGAATATTATTAGCTGTAAGCCACTCTTTGATTTTGGGCTTAGTTGTTTGAGTTGTTGGGGCTTTATTCTTTACAACACTGTGGTAACTGGCATTATCCATAACTACCACACTAGGTTTATCTAAATTTGGTATTAGTTTTTCCTCTAACCATTTATTGAAGTTGCCGGCGTTCATATCATGGTGGTAATCAGCGAGTTTAGATTTTGTGCTGAAAACTAGAAGAGCATTTGGGACAAACCCATTTTCATGCCCAGCGTGCACAACAATGTGTCTTTTCCCAGACGAAATGCTTTCAACTGCACCACTTGTTCCCGGCCCTCGCCAAGATTTTTAAGGTTTGTAGTTTTTGTGCACATATGTTTCATCCAAATAAACAATTTGTTTGCCTGCTGCACGCTTATCTGCAATCTCCCGAAGAAATCTATGCCTCCATGCAGCAATGTCGTAGCGTTCCATTAGAACATACCATTCATTCTGGTTTTTTTGAAACTCATACCCGTTTGCTTTTAAAATCCGCCTTAGGGTTTCTTTGCAGCCAAGGAAATTTATGCTAGTCCGCAACTCTGCCAGGAGACTCCGCAGTGTTGGTACCTCCTTTTTGACAGTATAAAATTCAGTGATTTTATTTTTAATAGCATCTATGTCAAAGCTATCTAAATTTGACACCGTAGGCTTATGGGGCCGCTTTTTGCCTGGAGTATTCCACACATTATTGTTGATTCCACCTTCATATTTTATTCTCTTGAGAGTAGAGACACTAACTTCTGCAAAACAAAATAAAAGTATGTGGTTACATGGTTGATAGATATTAGATGACTTGTTTAGACTAGCAGGTTGTGCCCCTCGTTATAAAAAGCTGGAAGTCCGAGTTTTAAATACCCATAAGGGCATTAATTTATGCGATGAGCACACGCATTTGTTCCTAAGTGTTAAATGTTTTCTATGTAATTAACATGTGTATAACTTTGTTTAATATTCACAGCTTTGCTTAGATTGAGATTAAGTCGAGTTGTCCAAGATTATTCATGGAAATAATTACCGGTAAGAGACGACAATTCTTCCAGGTATTGATTTTGATTTCGTATACACGACTCTTGCTCCAGGTCTTTCAAGCTTTGAACGGCATTCTGTATTTCCTCCACGCCTTCGACAAGCTCCATATTACTCTCTGAAAGAAAAATAATACCAATCCGTAAGTATTTTGGAAACAGTTACTTTCTTAGATATGTTGCAAATAAAGTATCAAAAATTATCATGGCATACTAACCTAAGAAATCCGATATCGTACGTAAGTACGCTGCTTTCTTATCCAAAATCTCTTCCCGCTCTTCTCGTTTTTCTTTGTATTTACTAATCATGGTAAAAAGTAACTGACGCGTATTACTTTTAATAGTTTTGTTCATATTTAACACCGAAAACGTTAAAGAAAACCGCAATATTTTTCCCAAATGACACGACAGTAAGTGACGTTTGACGCAATTGACATTTGAATTGTTGTTGCCATTTAAAAAGTTTATAGAAAATCTCAGTCTCAACTTTCATTAGCCAGACTCTATACACCGTTGCATACAATATTTTTTCTACGACTATTTTAAATAAATAGGATAATTTGACTTTTCAGGCAGTAAGTTTTCCGTTAGTTCTATTACTACTCACGCAATTTCATCAGCGGTGCAGTTATTTTCTTCTTCGTCCATTTTAAAAGGAACGTACACATTTTTCTTCACTTCACAAACACGAATCAAATCTTAAGAAGTTATTAATAACGAATAGTTATCATATTTGACATATTTCGTCTTTTAATTTTGAACTGGACCTTTGGTGGGAAATTGGAAACATGACACATTGACACCTCTTGTTTATGGTCTGTTTTGTTCTTAATTCAACTTGCCAGTACTGTCATATTAAGACTAAGGTTTTTCTTAAGTTGGCAGCAATGCATTTAGTACAATAATTTATTTGAAATAAATACATTCAGTGGTTTGTTAAGTTGGTAGTACCTAATGTATTTTATGTTTCGGCATGGCCCTCTAGATTAGTCGCGTCGCGGCCTACTCGATCGTGTCTAGTAGGCCGTGGCACAATGTAGCACTACCCAGGTTTAGAAGCGTATGGCTGCTAAGCGTATCGTTTTGGCGACAAAACAGCACGGTTGTGCCGTACTGTTATGGGGAATAGAGTATAGACTTTTCTGCAGACTTATTTTGTATGTCTTTATATTAGTGTTCGGGACTTTGTAAATGACAGATAAAAGTACAGGAGTAGAAAAACATGTAAAATACACAGTATAATACAGGTATTAGACGTGTAAGATTGTACTTGTCAGACAAACGTCAGTTTTGTTTTTTTCGAAAGTTACATGTATTTTATAGGAAAGATACAAAGTTTCGAAAGAAACAACATGAATCTATCGCCATTTTCATCGCTACTATGGAGCAAGTACCTATGGGTTTTGGTTTCAACGTTTCCTGATAGTTGTATCAAACGCATATATAGGTACTCTTTTGTAAAGTCAAGTACGTATGTTACACGGGATAACGTAAGGGTTTCTCGCTTACTCACAACTAAATCGGTTGCGGCGTTTAGTTTTGGTGGAATTAACTCATATTAATAGATACATACCGGAAGGCGCAGCGTGGGTAGGCCCCCCGACAAGGTCGACTGATGACCTGGTAAAGGTTGCGGGAGTCCGCTGGATGACGGTGGCGCGGGATCTGTCACTTTGGCACTCTTTGGGGGAGGCCTATTTCCAGCAGTGGACGTCTTTCGGCTGATATGATGATGATGAATAGATATATAGACATGAGCCGTAAAAACAATACACTATATTAGTGGTAATAGTCAAAGAAGTGCGTAAAAATATAGGGCAATCGATTTCAAGGCTGTCTGGCCAAAGGATAGGTTAATATAATCCCATTGTTCAGTCAGTTGAACATTATTAGCCTGTAGCGCGGATATCAAGATTCTACTAGCATTATGTTGAGGTTTCTTCCATAACGAACTGCGCTCCAAAGAGAATATAAAGTTAACTTTTCTTGGCAGACTAAGGCTCCGGGCTTAGTCCGTGCATTGTTAAACAATGCCCTAGGGGGTTAATATTATGAAAGTCAATAGCTCCGCCTTCGTTACTAGTCTGCTGCATTATTACTTAGTTCTTCGAGGTAGCGTGCTTGTACACTAACGAGGATAATGATGGTGTACAGTTCATGTTATTTATGTTGCTCCCCTTGATTTGCAGCTAAAACCTCTACAGAGCTGAGTGCGGGTGATGTCAAAGATATGTTTACACTTTGCATCTCATTTATCGAACAAACGAGCCAAGCGAACGAAGTTCTAAGCTGAAGCTGAAGCTTGGGCCGAAAATAGTTTGTCCGGGTTCCGATGTCCGATGCACAACAATTACACATTTTTTTTGATCTACTTTTGGAAAATAAAAATAATAAGTTTTGAAAAAGTTAAGCTACAGATTGTAATAATGTGAAAAACAGGAACCTCTTCTTGAATTGGCTTCACACGAACCATTGGGCTACGAAGCTGTGAAGAACGAAGCGGTTTCGGGTTCGAATCTTTGGAATTGATTTGTGTAGTGAACATGTGGTCGGTATAAGTATGTACACATCGCCGTAGCAATAGTACAAGTTTCTGTAAGCATAGTTATAAGACGTATATGGTGAGAGGTGAATGGTGATGTACATCGAGACAGATCGCGGATCATCATCGCTTTTGACACATTGGAATGATATCTAACGTCGTTGGCGCTCGCTTTTGCGTCAGTACATAGCCAAGTGTGTTAGAGAGACGCACTAATATTAAAAGGGACTCCTTTAGTGGCATTACCGGGAATAACGCTAGGAGGATGATTAAAAGGGGATTGAGAAGAAAAATATAATATCATGCCGGGAATTGACAATATTTCAAAATATGTAATGACGCCTAAATCGAAAACCATTTCGGTAATTATGTTACCTGAACGTAATAAAGTAGTTTTCAGTGTTTTTTTCCTGCTCGCTTTTAAGAAAATCGCGAAAACGTATAAAAGTGGTTTTAACCATGTGTGACGTCAGTATTATGGCTGTCATATGAAAAGTCATAATTTACTTACGACCTTCTGGAATTCGCTACTTTTCAATTTGATAGTTTTGAATGAAAATTACAATTAAGGGAGAAATAAAAAAACACGTGTCGCTTAAAAAAACATTTTCTAGCGAACTAAATCGTAAAATGGCCTACATGAAAATATGAAATGTTGTCAATTGAGCAAGCATGACATTGACGACTACTCAAAAAATAATATCTCCTTCAGACACAAATTCACTACGAGACTGGCTCGATTTATCTAAGCCTCTCTATTAACATTTATTAACTTACCCATTGGTAAGTTAAGGTTACTCATAACTCTACTATATTACCACATACCTTGGCACGCACGCGATAAACTTCTTTACTACAAGAACATGAAGCTCATTATCGTTCGTATATTCGTATAATGACTTCTACATATTCAGCAGACAGGGTATAATACTTCCATTAGTACACTTTAACAATAAATAGGATATTTGCGAGCAGTTTTTGGAGAGATTCGTGTGTCATGGTCATGTCATCTAGACATTATTAGCGAGATGATAATGTATTTCGTGTTTGTTGTATTGGAAACATATTAAGTAAGTCGGTATTATATAAAGTATAATATATATCTATTCCTTATTAGGTAAATGGGAGCATTTTCCTGAAAACAAGTTCCGTGATATCTAATTAATTACCAAAGATTATTGTATGCTTCTTTCCATGTTCTGTTATTGTACGAATTTATGCCTATTCTATTATATTTTAATCGAATGTACTCCTCAAATAATGCTTATATAAGAGAGATCATTATTATACTGTAAAAAACATACAACTTAATTAATAACTGTACATAATTAGGCCTTAAAACACTCGTGTGATCCTATTATGAAACTCGCTAACGCTCGTTTCATAAAACCACACTCGTATTTTAAGGCCTCTCATTATGGATCAGTCGCATAAACTACTTTATCTACACACATATCATAAGTAGTAGTAACAGCAAAAAACCAACAATAAAATGACAACAGCAATGGCGGCCATTCGATCATCCGTCATGACGAATGTTTTTATTTAAAATCATAGACAAAGGAATGAAGTCCCTATACTCATATCACTCGAGATCAAATGTCGTACGGTTTGTATTAAAAAACGTACTGAATTGACGTTTCGTATCGATAACTGTTTTAATATCTATGGATACTAGAATAGAGACCCACTTGAGTTTTGACAGCTGTTCCAAATTTAAACTCAACGATACAAATTTATCAAAAATCTGTACTGTAATGACATTACAGTACAGATAGAGATATCTAGAACTTAAGGTGATTCAACTACACGTTTCTTAAAATATCACGCCATTAGCCTGTTAATGTCAAAAGACGTTTTTTATACTCGTCGACCTTAATGTTTGAATTAAGACTTCGTACACCAAACTTAAACCACATACTTTTTACTATGGAGCTACCAACTCAACATTTCATAACTGTTGAGACAACTGTAATGAAATTGACCAATCACGTGGCGCCTATACTGAACTATAATGGATTTGACCAATAGGACGCCGTCATGAGAAAGTCAAAAGGTAAAATAGACATCACGCACAAAAATGAAAGTCGTTGGTTGCACTTCGTTTTCAATAGATATACCAAGTTTGTTTAATTAGTTCAGTTGACTCGTAGAAAAAGTATTGTTCACAATATTGTCATAATCAAGCTTTTTAATCTCGTACCTTACTTAGGCCACTCAGCAAGCTTCGTGGCCTAAACACGGTACTCGACTAAAAAGCTCTCTATTATAACACGATTGTGAAAAATATTATTTTATGGTCGTCGAACCACCTTAACCTACATCAATAAAGCCAAGATACCGAAAGTATCACGCCGTGATTCATGACCGACTCAATGTGGTGGGTTCTGTTGGTAGTGACGCTGCCTGCGAAGCGCACGGTCCTGGGTTCAAATCCCGGTAAAATAATTGTGTGATGAGAATTAATATTTGTTTATGAGTCTTAGATTTTATCTATATTGTGTTGAAGTATCCTCAACGTATTCTGGTCTAGGCAAGTAATACGAATCGGTTGAGCCGTCTAAGCGTGATTGATTAAAAAACATCCAAACTTTCGTATTTATAATACTAGTAGGATATTCTCTTGTCGTACTCATATACATTTGTGCGAACTGTTGACCAGACAGCAGTCAGCACTTGTCTGCGTCCCATGTATGCCCATACGTTGGAATATACATACATACATTCACGCCTTTATTCCCAAAAGGGGTAGGCAGAGCTCATGAAACGTATGTTCCAGCGCCACTTTTAGCATAAATGTGGGTATAAAAGATCGACTTAATGTGATATAGCAGTGATAGGTTGCTAGCCCATTATTTCGGCATTATGGAGCATTTGATGATGATATGTATGGAAAGGTCTTTCTGTATCTTAATATGTTTTGCTTCCATGTAATATTATTTAGCCATTCTGTTCGTTCAGGGTCGCGACGTGACTTCCAAGAAGGAATTCAGCATATAAACGGTATGAACGATAAAGCCTGTAATATACATGAAGTAAGCGTCTATAGGCACGTATATTACGATGTTTTATAACCTAAGGTTCAGCAGTGCAGCTAATAATAAAAACCGGAAAAGTGCGAGTCGGAGTCATCCACTGAGGGTTCCGTACAAATTTATTACGTGCTTTAAATAAAGACTTTATTTTTATGATTGAATTACAATATATTAGCTCAGGATGGCGTACTCGAAGACAAGGCCTATGTGGGCTATTACGGGCTGAAAATGATATGATGATGATGATGAAAAGTTTTCAGATTTTTCTTTGTACTTGTATTATAAGACGATATTACGCCTGTCAAATTTCTCAACGGGATTTACCCTATAAATTAAGATTCCCTTGAGAGTTTTTTTACGTTAACGTAGAAGTTCGATTCTTTCACAGCTTCAAGGGACTGTACTCGTAAACCTGAGTAGGGTAATTGGCAATAACTGGGCACCCTTTAATAACTGGTTCCCTCATACTACAAATGAACTCTGTTCCCTTACAAACAGAATTAAATTTAGCATTACATGGCCAGTTATTGAAAGGTGATCAGTAATTAACACCTTATACTGAAAACGAATTCTATTCTAGGTGAATAGAGTTCATTTTTAGTTTGTGGTGGCCAGTTATTGATGAATTACCCCGTATGATTAATTTCAACTCGATACAACGCCTTCCCGAGGTCTCGACAGACAATCGGACAACAAAGTAATGATATAAGGGTATTTCTTCCTTTTGAGGTACGGAACCCTAAAAAAAAATATCTTTACTCTTATGTTTATCCCACGCTGACTTGCCACTTTTGTACAATTGTACCAAAAACCTACGTAGCAAATTGGCTGCACTCAACTCGTACCCACCCCCTCCGCTTTCGAGAGTTTGTTCATTATAAGATATGCCAACGGAATAACTGTTATATTTTGAACCGCAAAATGTTAAAATACTTCGGGAATGTTCTGCATCTATTTGAGTGCACTGTACTGACTGGATTTTTTCGAGGTAGGTAAGTATTGTCGTGCAGAGGGTGTCGTAAGGCATTTATTTCGCCCGCATTGTACTTTATTGTATTATGTAATCAAGTTTTTTTTATCATATACGTAGTTATTAAGGACCCGACCACAGCAGCACTCACTAAGCATTACATAGATTTTCATAACACCAGCACTGACAAATAATCTTAGTAAATACGGAGTACCAGATATCAAATAAGACTTAAGAGGCTTCAGTAAAATTCTAACAATGAATATAGTAGCATAAGTTTATACATATAAAAGTAAAGTAAAGTGACGATCGATTCGAAAATTTAACTTTTTACCCGACTGCGCGACGCAAAGGAGGGTAATGTGTTTATCAGCCTATATATGTATGTATGTATGTATGTATGTATGTTTGTTCCTATGTGGCACTCCAGAGACCAAACGCGTGAACCGATTTTGATAATTCTTACGTCAATCGAACCGTCTTACTCTTGCGTGTGTCACTAAAGACATGACAGAAATCAAAATTCAATATGGCGACAACCAGACGCCAAAATTGAAAAAAAAAGAAAAAAAAGTGAACGAAATATGTCGAGTGGGGTATCACTGACAAGGTATTTAAAAATCAGTTCTAGGTTTCTTTTACAGTTTTTCATTTAGAGTGACCATTTATATTCTATAACGTTATAAAGTTATAGTAATTCTGTTCAGTATTAATACTGCTCTGCGCGACGCAAAGGAGGGCCAATATGTGACTAATTAAATCTGATTAGAATAGGCACCTAAGAAAAATTAAATAAGCTTCGTGAAGTTATATAAGAATTAAATAAGAAAAAGTAAACGCGGTAGGTAGGGGAGACCGAGGTAAGTTGACACAAAGGTAAGTTGACACAACGTCAAAATCTCAAAAACTATAAGCAGTAGAAATCTGGCATCAACGTAGTTCTAACCGCGCCTTCCCGTTGACCAACTCGTCAGTACACGCCGAGGCCACTAGGCGAATGGTTGTGGAGCCACAGCATCAGTGCTCAAAATTTCACGAAAAGTAGGTTTTTTATGTTTTTTTCTACGCTGTTATATTACTTGTGGCGCGCATTGATCATTTTTAAAGCATATGTAGTTAATTAGGTTTTATGCAGTCACTTTATTTTTTAAATAAATTAATGGCATGTAGCTAAAAATCACGATGATATATACAATAATACCGTTAATTTCGAGGCAGAGGTAAATTGAAACACCTTGTTTCAACCCACCTCCCTTGTTGCAACTTGCCTCGATTTAGTATTAATTTGTATTAGGTTTTTGCTGACTGCTGACTTATATGAAGGAATGAAGATGAATAGAGGCGAAATCAGTGTTCAGATAAGTATACAAATAGGCCACAGAGGGAGTTACCTTACCTTATAACGAAAATATCTTGGGAATTCAGCAGTGTTAAACTCAAATTATACATGGCTAATAAAAAAGGCACGAAACACCTACTTAATGTTAAACAATGAAAGCACCTTACTCAATTAATGAAGAAAAAACTATTTTAGGTAGGCAGGTAAGTTACACAAGTAATTGATTATTAGATCTGTAAGAAGTTGTATTCAAGTTTACATAGTTATAGTGACTTTACAGTCTAAATGTCACTTCAGTACAATGGATAATATTATATACTGTATATAACGCATGTCTTTTATTGTAAATTATGGCATTTTAGTATTTAATAATAAAGATATCAGGTACTACTAAGATACTTATTATTGATAACCCACTTAAAATTTGCCTAACTAATTACAATAAAAAATAAATTAAGGGTCTAAGTTGCACCATGTCCGTAGGAATTACCCACCGCTACCCTACACGTGACCCCTGGGTGGTGCTAAAAGTGCAACAACCTGGCAACCGTACCGTCTTTTCCAAGATCTCACGGTTCTAAATACTGATTTGCCATACGATAAATAAATATGGCATTTTAGTATTTAATAATAAGGATATCAGGTACTACTAAGATACTTATTATTGATAACCCACTTAAAATGTGCCTAACTAATTACAATAAAAAATAAATTATTTTATAAAACGATTATACCTACTTATGTATACTTACAGAGTATTGATCTCAGGGAAACTTTTCTGCAATATCAAACATGTATATTTTTGTTCATTAAAACTGATTACTCACATAAATCAGCATTTATTGTTCTCATAATCATAGTCTCTCATTGTGTGTCAACTCACCTTGGTACCTGTTTCAACTCACCTAACTACTAGGAGGGTTGAAACAGCGTGACTCAAAACAAGAACTAATGTATGTAACTTATATAAATATAGATAAGAACAAGCTAGTGAAATTTTGTGAAACTCATACCTACACTTATACGCATACGTCTATACACACTCGTGCGCGAGCACACCCACACACAACCCACCCCCTCACTCACTCACACACACACACACACACACACACACACACACACACACACACACACACACACACACACACACACACACACACACACACACACACACACACACACACACACACACACACACACACACACACACACCTACACACACACACATACACACAATAAATAACTACTTGTTGCTATGGAGGAGCGGGGCTTCCTAACACAGGTATTGTATACTTAACAGGAAGTCCCCACCTAGTATTATGTACACTGCTTAATAGTGAAATAAATATTTTTCATTTTTCATTTTTCATTTCATTTTCATTTTCATAAGCTACAAGGAACGACTTTAGACCGAGCTGTGGTTGATTTAAGTTCACGCATTTTTGCAAAAGGTTAAGCATATGTAGCTTTGAGCCGCGTTAGGTCGCTAAATGGATTAATTATCAGTAGTTTAGACCACCGCAAGCTACTGAATAATCCTCACGATATTAACTCCCTCAATGAAATGACAAGATTGCGAAATTTGCCGTCTTTTAATACTAACTAAAAAGTGTTAAATAAAAATAAAAAATTTAGAAAATAAAAAAACCCGACTGCAAAAATAAATGAAAAGAAAAAAACAAGTTCAGTAGTCGAGAACATTGAATCAGTTTCATGGTTAACATTTCGTATGTCAATTTAGACCTTGGAGTTTAAAAATAATGTCCAAATCGCTTGTGACGGATCCGGAACGAGGCATACGAATCGTTATGACACAGATAAAACAAACTATACATTCTTATACGAAACAGCAACTTCAACAGTCGGGACCCATTAAAAGTCTAGGCTACGGCACTAATATTGACGACAATAATGGGTCCCGACTGTTGAAGTTGCTGTTTCGTATAAGAATGTATAGTTTGTTTTATCTGTGTCATAACGATTCGTATGCCTCGTTCCGGATCCGTCACAAGCGATTTGGACATTATTTTTAAACTCCAAGGTCTAAATTGACATACGAAATGTTAACCATGAAACTGATTCAATGTTCTCGACTACTGAACTTGTTTTTTTCTTTTCATTTATTTTTGCAGTCGGGTTTTTTTATTTTCTAAATTTTTTATTTTTATAACCTATTTTACATCTACTAACGCATTAAAAGTAACAATATTTCGTCAATTGTAGTACTTCAAAATTGTATAAGGCTTTTCCAATACAATCTCTTTACGTACAGTCATAATAAATAATTAAAACCTCACCCTAACTAAATAGGTACTTTTAAGAATGTATGCTTGTAGTAGAGGATGAACGAAAAAATATCCTTGCTTTAGGCTTAATTCAAGGACTTAATCTGAGGTCAAACGTCAAAATTTTATGGACTTGGAATAAACGCTAATCTTGTTGAGCCAATCTATTAAACCAGGGTTTAGTTTCGGAACATGATTTTGACGGCACAGAGTGAATTGGTATAGTATGGAATTGTTTCGCTTCAACTCACGCGTACACTCCCGTCGTAAGGGCAATATACTGATCCGCAGATTATACTTACTTTAATTATGTAGTTATTATTTTGGTCGCATATGGATGCATATGGCCCTGTCATGTTCATTCCCTCCGGACACGTTATGTACTCGTAACATATATTAGTGAGCCTTCAGAATCACCCGGGGATTTAGTACTCCAAGTTATGTACGCCGAAGTTGTTAAATAACAGTACTATGGCAGGTTGCATGTATGTGATACGTCAAATTTAGTAAACAAAGAAGGTTTATAGGTACGAGTAGACTGACCGTTTAACTCAGTCCTCGATTGCGCCGCGCGCGCGAATTCTTCAATTATTTCATAACATAGGGACGCTACAAAACTCGTAACAAAATCTGCATATTTTGATCTTGTCAAAAAAGATTCGTCCGTAAAGTATTTATCTATATTTACTTAAATGTAATATAGTCCATAATTAAGCATACATTATCATCAAGTAAAGCTGCGAACTATATATACTCGTATTAATATTTGATAGCCTGCCAAATTGGAGGGCTATAAATACCCTTACATTATGTACTTAAGTAGGCGTCTTGGGGCTGTTTGCTTCTTCGCCTCCACTAATGGTAATGACTAATGACCTACGAAAATCTTTATGTTGGGCCATGTATGATATGTCTTAATAATAACAAAGTTGTCTATTAATTAGTGAGAAGCGTAATCAATGTAACAACAATCATTACTTACCAACCAACAGATTTATATAAAGCCGGACCTTCATAGCTTCGGCAACGTGTTTATGGAGCGTCCATAGACTACAGTGTCCGCTTACCATCATGAATGCTGAATGCTAGTTTGCCACTGTCGTCCATCGACTGAACGTTGTTATAGGTACGTCACAGGCAGGTACGGACCTCGCCGGTGTACTTTAACTCTTGCATTTCATTTATACGTACGTATATTATGAAAAGGGCCTCTATGTGTCGGCTATGTGGTAAGTTAGGTACTTTGGCTCCCTGCACGAAACGTCTGGGGAACCAACGTCCCGTGAGCGGGGTAATCTTTATTACTTTTAAGTACATAATGACAATACTATTGACAGTTGTAGTGATCGAAATCATTATCGAAAGAAGGAACGACAGTATTATTCATGTCATCATTACTGTGTGTGTCCTGCTCGCATTTAAATTTAGATAACGTCATCAGATTATGGTTTCAGAGAGTTAATCGATAAGGTCTAAAAGGGTTATTGCGTCATAATGGAGTAAAAGCGTCTTTTGAAGATATCTTCGAAACGCAACATTTTAGAACTATTGCAGCTCGATGTTCAAAATATGGTTACCAAACATTCAATTAAGACGATTGTTCTAAAACGTTCAGGTTCGGAGATATCACCAAGAGACGCATTTACCCCATCGACGCATTTGCCCCGCTTGAACATACCAGCTTTCATAACAGCATGTGACGCCACAATTTACAAAAAGAGGCGATGTCGTCGCCGATCTGCTGAAATGACGATCACCTCACTCTCAACTCAACACGACCCATCCGCGAGAGCTCTGGCGACCTAACTAACTACCAGGAACACATACCTACAGAGCTATTAGAAGTAGCCCAGTTAGGCTGCTTCAAATATCAGTGAGTTGAGATGGCATTCCGCCGTGCCTTATACCTCTTTAATATGAACTTAGTTGATACAAGGTAAATATCATGAAAATATGTTACGAAATTCCCGAGCCTGTACTCTGACATCGTCAATCCCTTTGCCAATATTCTGCAAATTGCAATGGCCCTGTCAAAACTAATATTTTGAACCCTATGAACATTATTTATTACAAATTATTTTCTCGTAGGAACAAATTTGGCATACTTACCAGCCGCATGGTATATTTTGTAAGTGGGAACTTGTCGTTCCAAGTTTTAATGAAGTGTCGCCTTGCGAGCGCTGGGCGCAGGTTCATGGGACTTCAATTTAAAGTTAAGTTCACGTATCTAGCAGGTTCGATATGATACGTCACAAAAAATGTTTTTGAATGCAAACAGAAAGTTGTGTCGCATTATAAGTCCCACACTGTCTCGCCCCATCAACATCTTGGAAGAAGTGACTAACGTGTAGCTAGTAAACACACAGGGGCATCATCTTTAAGGTGCGGATTGTAGCACTCAGGCAGTCCGCATACTTGCTGTATGGTAAGTTGAAATAATCGTAAGTTGAAATACCTATAGTATAAGGTCCTGAAAATAATTAAATGGATGGGAGAAAATAAATGTGTTGTGTAAAGTGCTGGAAACATACATATCCTGTTATCTGGGATATTAGTGCTAGCATAAGAAACATGTGATGTGTTAAAACATTAAGAGCCAATGGAAGGACGCTTGCGATTGTTTCTTGTGGATTATTTGAGGGGAGAGAGCGTATGTGTGACTTTGAGTTACGACGACGACGCACAAACGTGAAGACTAGAGAAGAAAGAGCTCCTGTTATCGTGGTAGGCCATGACTTGAGTATTCTATTTATATATGGCCCACCACCATAGCAGGTGCTGGTTGTTGCGTTGCGTTTGGTAGGCCATGATTTCAGTATTGGTACTCCAGTTTTGTTAGCCGCTCACATGATTTCGGATTTCCCGCTGTGGAGTATAGACCTCTTCTTTACCCCGCGGAACGCCCCTCTTCTATCCTCTCCTCGGTCCTCTACATAAGTACTATTATTAATTCTGTGTCTATTTTCACGATGACGTGCTACCAGCTCGTGTATCGGACGACAACGGAGTCGGGCCCGTGCTTCGCTAAGTCTGCGCTCAACTTGCCACTCACCCGCAAGCCGCGCCCGCGGGCACCCGTTTGTTCACGATGACGTATTAATACCAAGTGATTGTGAAAGTCAAGCTGTTCGCCTGTTTTCTTACGTTAGCTTAAGGGTCGCCAGGGCACCCGACTCTCCATAGAAACGTAGTTTAGTTCTCATTTTACAACGATATATACCAGAATAACTCGCAAAACTTTGTATACATAATGGGATCCGCCATACCTAACTAGATCAGAAATACGTTTTTGTTGCTAAAAATTTAAATACTAATGCCGTTAATCGATCAATTTTTTTCTATTATTTTTCTTTCGATAATTGAAGGAAAGATAGAGAGGAAGCGAGAAAGAGGAAGACCCAGAATAAACTACATAGAGCAGCTCAAAAAAATAGTTGATGTTAGGTGGTATCGAGATGCCAAAGAGGTTGCCTGGGATCGGAGTAAATGTAGGACCTTCTTTGAGCTACACCGACAAGTGCTTAGCTCTTAAAAAAGCAGAAGAGAGTGATATTTCTATATTGTTCGCTGGATGTGGGTGGCGCAGGACCGGTCACTTTGGCACTCTTTGGGGAGGCCTATGTCCAGCAGTGGATAGATACCTTCTATGCGGTAACCGCAGGTATCTATGGAATCAGTATAAAAAATGTAGACACGTTCCGTAAAATGCGTAGTGCGAGACATAAACACAAAATTGCAATAACCAAGTTTCGAGTTAGGAAAGTCAGTAAATCCTTTTTTGGTCAATGCATTCATTTCTATAATAAACTACCAAAGGAAGCACTAAAGTTACCCTTTCCTAGGTTAAAAACATATTTAAAGACTTTTCTACTGAAAAAGGCATACTATACCGTTGAAGAGTTTTTAAATGATAAAGATGACTGGCCTCTTATAGGACTACGTAAAGACCATGATAACAATTGAAACAGACATACATTGACATTGAATTACTTAGAATTAGGTGACATGTTAATTATTTTAATTTATGTGTGTTTGTATAGTAGAATGGTAATATTCGGTGATAAAACGGATAGATAAAATGTAATCTTTGACGATGCAAAAGTGATTATGAAATCCTACTTGAATAAATGATTTTTTATCTTTATCTTTATCTTTAATCGCAGCGTTAACGCATACGACAACCGCGCGCCTTGGGTATAATTTATAGCAATAGAAACTAGTTTCCGACCCGACCTAGATGGCGGATCCCATTGTTTATTAAAATATTCATGTTTCATTCCAGTATAGGTATAGGTACGCCGTTTTAAAATGAGTACCAAACTAAGTTGAGTCGACTTGAGTCGATCGTGCTTTAGGGTGAGCTGATGGGTGAGTAATTGAGTATACACAAGAGCTATGTAAGGTAGAGGTATTTTTTCCCTCGCGCACTGCTGCTCTACCTCGCACGGCTCTGGTGGTCACACTCTCCTTGTGTGAGATGGTAAAAGTAAAGGCCTCCACCCACCGGACGCGTGTCGTGCGCGGCGCGTGTGCTGCGCGGCACACGCGCAAGGTGTAAAGCATTGAAACTACACTTCAAACACACATCGAACGCGGCAAACGCGCAGCACCCGCGCGGCAAACGCGCAGCACCCGCGCGGCACACGCGCAGCTGCAGCAGCAGCGCAGCACCCGCGCGGCATACGCGTAGCACCCGCGCGGCAGCGGCGCGGCAGCCGCGCTGCACACGCGTTGCTACGCGCCGCCCGCTTCCGGTGTGAATATACCGCTTCAAACGCGCCCGACACGCGCAGGACACGCGTCCGGTGGGTGGAGGCCTTAAGTTTTGGCTTACATTTAGCACGTTCCTAAAGGTTCAAAATATTCAAAATACATAAACGCCCTACGAGGAGTTGAAAGACATGGGTGAATTACCCTAAAATATGGAATTTAAAAAGGGATGTAACTAGAAACTCTTATTGATCTAGACGAGCTAATATTGCCCATTAAAACCGTTTAATCCAAGTGGCGATTCCAGAATATCAGAGCACCGGCAAAATATTTTTCCCGAATTAAACTTGAAGAAGGGCAAACAACGCCATTCGGGGAATTAATCGGTGCGATCAAACAGTTGAAAGTTAAATGAAGTTGAGGAATAGGTATGCAAACTTATAGTGATCAGCGGCAGCGTACAATTGGAATCCAGTGAATTTACAACAACTCATATGACGAGAAGATAGCAATCTATACAGAACAAATTGTAATCACATATAATATGTAATTGGCTACCTATTTTCTGGGAAAAGCAGGTTCAATTCGTTTTAAACTTTATGATTACACTCGAATTAACTTCATTATGATATTATTGAACTATTGAAGACACGGTTTCTAGCCAACAGGCATATCACACGCTTAGGGCTTATTTCAACACACTTTACACCTTGTGACATTCATGAATATTTTTGTGGTACTTAATTTATAGCTTGTTTACACATTGATTAGTGATTAGTGCGAGTCCATAGAAAACGTACTCGCACTTGCAACAAATGTATGAACTCGCACTTATCACTAATCAATGTGTAAACGGCCCATTAGTCTAGTTTAGTGCATATTTTGCCATAAGAGAAAGCAGTCAATCTGCTGTCCCGTTTTATTAGAAACGTCCCAAGCTGAGAAAACACTAGGTTAATAAATAAGGCAAAGTTAAATTTCTCTGAGCTAGCGTCCTTCTAGAATACGGGTAGAAAGTATTAACATCTACAGCACCAGAAGGATGTAAGTTAAGTCTAGTTTGTACTGAAATGTGTCTTTCTCAACAGAGGTATACATACCTACTCGGTGAGAGGCATTTTAAAATTTCAGGCGGTCGCACATTTCTTAGAGCTGGCAGGTTGTTGAGCTGACAGTTCTCAGGTTTCATTAGCTTTATACTCGGGTATTATATGTTTGGGGTAACATTTTTGTAGTTACTTTAAAATTTATGTTTAGAAATGCTAGATTAATTAAAACAACCTATACTTATGTCACGGGAAAAATGACAGGATAATCAGAAAGCTATTCGGTCAAATTATTCTGCCATATATTCAATGCTTTTTATAGTAATTATAAAAGTTATATCTACTCTTACTTACCTCATAATTTATGACATAAACTTATTATACCACGTTTTGTTACATTTATTAATCATATAATATGAAAGACTATAGTACTAAATTATAGTCTGACGTATAAACTATATCTAAAACTGAATAATTTTGTAGTTTGTTTGAAAGTGTAAGAAACATCCTGTGTTCGTGATAATAATACTACAATTCTTGTATTAGAATCATCGAAAGACGACCACTGCTGGACATATGCCTCATTCAAAGAATGCCAAGGTGATCGGTCGGTTGTATTAGAATATATATATATATATATATATATATATATATATATACCTCCTCTCCCTTCCCTCTCATACATGAGAGGAGACCTGTGCCCAGCAGTGGGACGTATATAGGCTGATGATGTGATGTGATATATATATTCCAAATTAGATGCCAATACTTTAAAAGATGTCAACTAACATCAACATAATTTACTGAGAGAAGAGAAAGACCGAAAGCGTTTGAAATTCGAGATATTTATGCATAATTCAAAATGACCGCGATAAAATTAAAGATGGCTCACGGAGGAGTTGGTTCCCATCAAAAACTTAAAGCTATGGATCTAACAAGTACCTGAAAAAAGTTTGGTGCTTTTGTCCAGCGTGTCCACATTATCACCTGAAACTGCCCTACTATTGCATTTAACTGACAAGGTGGTTATCAGTTTCTGTCAAGTGAGCGTCCTTGTTTGTCATCGATGACATTGATTAAGATTGGCCAAAATGTTAGAAGGCAACAAGATAGCTTTTCGTAATTCTCAATAAGTACCAATAGTAATTCTGATTATCTCATACAGAGGGTGTTATAACGTGGCGCAGTTGTTGTCCTAATTTTCTCCAAAAACGAACAACCCTTAAATTGGTATTAAACTCAAGTCTACTTTTAAGGACGAGTACTATCAGCTCTAAAAGTATTGGCATCTAATTTGGAAGCACCTTATATAAGAAGATAAATATTCCTTGCTAAGTCAATACCAACAACCCTATGCAAGCAATATCACATATGGTCGGTCGGCAAACATCTCCATTTGTTACTGTAATCCACACCGAGCAAACAGCGTGTCAGACTGCCTGTCACGGTAACAAGGACAGGACACTATTGTGATGTTGAAAGCTTTTATTTTAGTGAATTATATACATATATGAATTGTTTATTAAGGTATGAATAAGGGACAGGGTTAATAGACTGAGGACACCTTTTACATATCTTTACACTTTGAGTATGAGATCTCTGTTCAGAGAACAGAATCACGCGCCTCCCAAGGCGCCTACGGATGCGACATCACCCTAGTTTAAGTAAATCATAAGATTCCGCACATTTGTAAATAACAAGTATAAAGATCGAATATAAGATAACTCTGCACATTTTTCTACAGTTTGCACTTTACACCTACAGTATACTAAGAAAAATATGTAATAGTGTGCTGTAGGCGAACATTGTATATAAAGAATAGGGAGTAATAAATCTAGTTAAGTTACCAATTGTCCGTTGGTGTTTTATTACCTAAAACCCTGCACTCTCTCCGGGAGTGTAGAGTCTCACCTTACAGCATCCTCTCACAGTGGCGAAGACACCTTCAAGCCCTTAATTGATCAACAGAGTCTGTTTGATCTGCTGTGAGAGAATCACCCTCCGCTAAACCCTATTCCTCCCGGTAGGTATCCATCTGTTGCCTTAGGTCTCCTGGTAACAGATATCCCTGGCTACATGTGTACGTGTGTGTAAGGTGTAAGTCGAGGATAGGTTAAGGACTTAGGGACGTAGGATGGTAGGCTCCCTTGCATAAACCCACCCCTTAGTCTTACACAGTCTGTGCAGTCGCACGCTGGATAACAAACCTCCCATCCTAGGGAAATTACTACTTAAACCCGATCCAAGGGTAATTTTTACTGAATTCCCATCCTAGGGAAGTTACTACTTAAACCCGATCCAAGGGTGATTACCTTTACTTACTTTGCAGTACTATACACCCTGACCTGGGGATACATTATGCAGTTTGCGATTGTACATATTTTTCTTAGTGTATTGTCTTTTATTATAGACAAAATGCCCGCGCGGCTTCGCCCGTATATATACAGCATATGTACATTGGGTTATTTCATGTGGACGTTCCGTCCGCATGATCGGTGTCTCCTCTTAAATATGTGTTCATTTAAAACATTAAATATGCGTGTAAGACTAGCTATTAATCAAGGGAACGACGATGTTGTAAGAGGTTTTGTGATTATGAGTGAGTTAATTAACAAAAAATTTGGGCATTTCATCATTAATCCTTTCCGTGATAAATCCGTCCATTTCTTGATTATTGTCGTATTAAAACGGCACTAATTAAAACAGAATAATAAACACGGCAATACATTATCTAGTGAAACAATCCTGCGACCTAGTTGCTCATTAGCGTATCCTCGGTATTGATACATGATTAATTTCGCTCTGTATCCATAATTTGTTAATACACATGAAATTTCTCGTTAATAAAGCTTGTCTGGGGCCTATTCAACATAGGCTTTTAACGGGTAATTCAATATTATACTCTAATAGGAAGGTAAATTTATTGGGGACCTGAAGATATTCATACATTAGTTACACATTCTTATGTATTTATTACACACTAAAGGCCCACCGGACGCGTGTGCTGCGCGTGTGCTGCACGTGTGCTGCGCTGCAGCTGCGCGTGTGCCGCGTTCGATGTGTGTTTGAAGTGTAGTTTCAATGCTTTACAACTTGCGCGTGTGCTACGCTGCAGCTGCGCGGGTGCTGCGCGTGTGCCGCGTTCGATGTGTGTTTGAAGTTGAAGTGTAGTTTCAATGCTTTACAACTTGCGCGTGTGCCGCGCAGCACACGCGTCCGGTGGGTGGAGGCCTTAAGTAGCTCCCGCGCGGCTCCACTCGCGAATTCAAATAAGCAGACAAACCCGTGGTGTAAAATATAGTCTATGTCCATCTTAAAGGTCCATTCTATAGTCTTGATGAACATACAAACCTAAAGACTATGCCTTCACATCGTGACTTGCGAAAAGGTAGCGGTTTGGAATACTGGTCACAACGATGTTGATAATATTAGAAATTTCAAAAAGTATATCGGGGTTAAAACATTTAATTTGTTTTTAAGTGACAAGCGATATACTCGTAATAATTGTGCTGAGAAAATATTTGTGAAAGTCACGCTAAAGTTACAGTCTCACAGTAAAAGCAACAAGTCAGAATTTGTTCGTCTGATTTATTTTCCAGTAAAGTTAAATTCAAGATGTCTTTTCAAACTACGGGTCGTAACTTCCTCGCTCGACGGGCAGTCGCTTAAAAATACATTTATGAATATTATTTAACGATTTGCAGAAAATACACTAAGATGGCAACAGCAGAAGATGACGCCTGATGTTTCTTATTTCAACAAGTACTTGTGTACTGGTCGATTCATTAATATTGAGGAATACAATGAACACTTTAATAATAATAATAACATCATGTTGTGCCCTCATGATCCGCCATGTGGGTAAAAAAAATTGAACTGTTTATTTCTATGAATAAGCATGTTTTAGTTTAGATTATTGTTGTCTTCAAGGTCCTCTCCGCTGTTGGTATCAGCCCCACGCATGCCTTTCAAAGCTCCGGGAACCCATGGCTCCGAGATATGATGAAGACATATATAATAATAATATTGTTTAAACGCCCATAGACGTTTTAGTAATCAATTTAATCATGAATCTGTTGTGTGTTGACCGTGTTGTGCTGCGCACACTGCATTTTTTCATGATCATTCGTTACTTTCATTAAATGTACTCAATTGAAAGTCAAAAACATTGTCAGTTTTTTTATTGGACGAACGCTACGACAGTGGCGTTTGGACGTTTGCGATGCTTATTTTTGGGGATTCGTTATGTTGGCAGCTAGAAACAAATGCTGAGAGCATTTGTTTCACACATCTTCACGAGCTCTCTCGTCCTTACTCCACAGCAGTAATACATATGTACAGAGCAAGGAGTGGTTTCATTATGGCTGAGGTTCTATAACGAGGAGATAATTCCTTTATTCGGCTGCTATAAGTATTAGGGACATCACATCCTTATACCCACCTCTAATGATTTTTGGCGCTAGTTCGATTTGTGTAAGATTGAGCGTGGGACAAATGGTGAACCTACTGACAATTTTACTGGTTTTTTAAAGTGTACTCTCAAGTGAACCGCGGAATACATCGCACGTTTCCTGTGGCAAGCCCTGTTCGGCTTACAGAGATGCATTTTACGTAAGACACGCGACAGCTTGTCTTTAGAACCACGGGTGCGCGGTATGTGGGTCAAAAATTTAGTGCACCAACGCTAGAGTCTATGAAACTGGCATTTGTCCCTGACTTCGGCCGTGGTGAACTTATGAATCGCATGACCTACAGAATGCTTCCCTTAGAATAAGGGAAACATTTTGTACGACGCGAATTAGAGGAATGCAAAAGCTACATATATTACAAATGCGAAAGTTTAGATGTTTGGATGTTTCGATGTTTCTTACTCAATCACGCTTAAACAGCTCAAACGATTTGGACGTACTTTTGCACGATGATAGTGTATAGCCTGGATTAAAATAAAGGATAGTTTATATCGCGGGCCCACGCAGAGGAAGTAGCGGGCGGAATCTAGTATTTTATAAATGACATCTGAATTGGTCCAACTTGAAACGGTAACAAATCCACTTACTATTACCACTTTTCGTGCGTCTACAAAGAAGAAAAACTCCAACGTTGGCTAGGAGTTTGAATCGAAATTCCTTACTAATGACCCACACCTACTATTAATTATAAGTATGGATTAAATAAAAAATGCGATTAATTTAAAGTTCATTTTTAGCCCAACACAATACTATGACCGCTCACCGCTCGCCCGGATTGAAATAATAATGAGCAGGCGGACTTGACTGTGCCGGTTGGGGGGCTGATGCAGTATTCATTAAGGGAGACAGAGTCGGCGGAGCGTTCGGCTATTAGCGTTTGGACAAGAGGAGAAAGTAACAAAGAACACAGTGATATATAGGGTTGGGATTCTGGTGGCAGTTTAACACAAGTAATGCAGTGGAGTCGCCATTGTATATTTTTTATTTGAATGACTGAACGATAAATCTATATTAAAATACCGGCCTATAATATATCACCTTTGCGTTTTATTGTATGAACGTGATTAGAGTAAACAATTTAGGTTTCATGATACATCGCATATTTTACTAGTTACATTTTTTACATCAATTTTTGACGACAACTGCAATGCATTACTGTAAATTACAATGATGATTTTATAATACAACTTTAAATAAATTTAACTTGTTTGCTAAAATGCATAATGCAAAATTAATGCATAAAATTAAAGAGCTTGAACAACTTGCAACTGGAAATAAAGTTTCAAAATCTTGAATATTATCTTCTTCTGGTGTTAAACTGGTGTCAGGATTATGAAAAACATATACTATGGCAATTTGTTCCATATTAGCTGGCGTTATACGGTTTCTCAACTTGTGAAAAATCCATTTATGAATCAAGTTACTTGTGTGAAATCAATAAATTTAAATATATAAATTATTGGTTTATCAATTATTTTTATTCATTCATTCATCCAATCAAAAAATTAATAACAACGACTCCATTGCTCTTTTTTCCCCTCAATGCCACCAAACATCCCAACTCTAGTGATATATGTATAACGTGATTATACAATCAATCCACGAAGACGCGCTCTACTTACCTACAGCGCGATGGCATTCACAAAATTTTTTTTTAGTAGTAGTTTTTTTAGACATAGTTCACAACTTTGCGCACAGCTGTATGTGTCCGAACGCATGCCATAAAGTGGCTGTCATATTCATATAGACAGATTCATTTAATGTGTCCAATCGATATGACAGCGAAATTATGACCTGTCATAATAGGTCATTGTTCAATCTCGCAAAATATCACAGACCCACGACGGCCACGACCGATTGGTCGACACAACTTAAGGTTATAAATTGTGCACATTATAATATGTGGGAGTATAAGGAGGCCGGACAGGCATGTGTGACGGCGGATCCGACATTACGGACCGTGTGGGCATGCATGTGCAGGTATTCGCGAAATAAAGGTCACACAATATAACTCAATCACTATACTATTTAATTAAATTCACAAACACTACAAAGATAACAGGATTGCAATAATAAATCTCGATTAAAGAGCCAATGGGTTTGCAAGCGACCATCACGGGCGGGGCGCTGTCAACGAATGACATCCCTCGCCGCCATGACACTTACAACTCCATTCGGGGTTACCCGCTCTTAAAATAAATCAACTTGATGTCAACAATTTCGACAACTACCCGCTTAAAGAAATAATCAACTTCTCAACACTATTCACGATTACTCGATGAATTGAATTCCAATACAATTCCTCGAAAATTATTAATCGCGCGCCGTTAAATATATACTTGCTAGCTTGAAGCCTGCGACTTTTTCCGTATGGAACTCGTTTATAGGTAGATGATAGGTACATTTTTTTGTAAAAAAAGTGAGTGCAGTACTTGCCAATAAACACTGTGTTTGGCGGACTGTTAGTTAATCGCATATTGTGTTTGCTATTCTGACCGCAACTTAATTACGTAATAATCCTAAAATAATATATATCAATGTTCCGGAACCCTCGCATATTCTCCGTTCTACATTTAGCAGTCTTTGTCTGAATAAATCCGTTGGAATTAAGGTGCTGCTCCTACCATGAGACTGTCAAATTGAAACCAACATTCCTTCAATGTAAAACTGGACTTTTCCTCAATGACTGCCGGCTGCTAGGGTGCATAGTGTTAAGAATTAGATTTGTAATTCCGACTAGCTGGATATACTATGAAATTTTTGTTAGTTTAAGCTCATTGTAAGTGAACTTTTGGTTCTTTATGAGTAGTCTTAATCTTTGAACCTAATAGTTACTAAGTTGCACTATAGAGTTACATTCTCATTTTAACAAAACTCTTTAAAAAACAAAAGCAATAACTAACAACTTGATTATACGTGTCTTACGACAATGATTGTCAATCTAAACCCGAATCGCGATCATGAGTTAATATTAGATTAGATTAGATTTATTTATTACACGATAAAAATTACAATATAAATTTGCACAAAATGTCAAGATTATAAGAATTTCTACCATGTTCGTCAATTATAACATTAAAAACTTAATGTGTCAACTACAAATACAAAATATTATATTACTCTATCTCCCGCAAAGGATCGTCATTCATTATACACAATAACTTAATAGAATAATAATAATAATGTCCATAACATTGATAAATATTATGTTAACAATAATAAATGTCAATTTATGGCCACAAAATACGCAATTAGAAGGCCATTTCCATGTATTCGTTAACGGAGTACAGAGGGTTTTCCAACAAAAGATTACGGTACTTATCATTGACTCGCATATCCTAGACTCTGTTAAACACCAATTTAAATACCCGTTAATATTTAAATTGCCCCAGCCATACTAAGTTCATAATTTACTATCCTGAAAATTAATAATTCTCATAATCTATCATAATAATTCACGGAAGAAGTGTATGAAATTGCATTGAAAGTTTGGATGTAACGTGTAATGTCCGGAAACACTTATCCGATTTCAAATATTCTTTCACCAGTGTGTAGAAGTGACTTTCTGGATGGACATTATAACGCGGATGTGTCTTCGTTGTCGCAACACGCGGGCAGAGTCGCGCGAGCAGCTGGTAACAATACTGGTGTAGACTAGAAAATGATTATTACTCCAAAAGAAAAAAGGCAAAAAAATATGCCTAGTGACGAAAATCCCATGCAGATATCTCAAAGAATTACGAAGCTACAACCGTTATGATATTGCTTGTTAGAGAGAGAACGCTCGCAGATAGTGACGTCACAATTTGCGAGCGTTATAGTAAATGACAATCATTTGGTTTTGCTGAGGAGGGACAGAACATACCCCCTCTTAAAACTTTGGACACTTGTAACTTTGTGATTATTTAACCCCATGCGTTGCTTTTCCATTTGACTACATTTTTAATTCTTTTTCGAGAAAAAACAACATTATTGATAATTTTATCAAGTGCCACCACTATTAAAGATAATGAAAATAGTTAGTAGGGGAGGCTAAGTGCTCCCAGATCAAAGGGGCATGCATATTGCAAGCGGCGCCCTCGAGCAAGGATCTTAAGCCTGCTGTCAACAGCGGCTGTATTTTGATGGCGGGGTATATAAGTTTACGCTTTCTTGTTCAGTTAGCGGAAATATATATGTATGTAATTTCTTCATTTGATCTGTGTGAGAGAGAAACGTCCATGGAAGAAGCTTTTCATGTTTTAAAAAAACTATTTTAGTTGTCCTTGATTAGTTTATAATTTGGGTAATTTATACACATTGGGGAGTGAGCGTAATTTTTTTAAATCGTCGTTTTAATTAAGCCATCCTATATAAAGAGCCTAAACCAAGATTATTCCATATAATGTTATCCAGTTTGGCACAATAGCGTAGATTTTAAGTACAAATGTCCATTCGAATATAACGCACCCATAGTCCGTGCAGCGCAGTTCAAAGCACTTTGTGATTCAAATCTTACTACGGGATAATGGCCGGCGTTACCAATTCAAACCGATTCATTTACCACAAGTATCTTTTTATAATTTACATATTTCAACCGTTTTTTCACCGTATCTGGGAAACATTGCATTTATTTGAAATCATCGTCATCACCATCATTTTCATCATCATCATAATCATCATCTGGCTGCAGCCTACTGCATGGCGAAGGCCTTGCACGATAAGCAATATATTCAACAAATCAACTTTTTCTCGAAGTTGCGAGGAATTTTCATAAAATCTTTCATGAAGTAGGGTTGTTAACTAACTCCTTTATACAATAATTCTGAAAGCGAATTTCAAATATTCCTTGAAAGCATACCACGTGCGTTCATCGCTCGATGAAAACAAGATAGCATTGGTCAATTTCGGAGACTGTTTGAAATAATTCGATCGGATGATTTATCACGTGATAATTCAGATTGTAACATGACATATCCTCTTCTTCGTGTCAAATTAGAAGTGCCAAATGGCCAGCAGTGTGGACAGCTCTGGCAGTCGCGTCCCTCATGTCGTGTTCCAAGCAAGAGTGCATGTTTGCTGTGCTGTGCTGTATTGCAAACATATTGGGTGGATTGACAACGATCAGTCCCCATCTGGCCACGTCTTCCTTGAAGGCCGAACTTGCGATCATAGCCTATTTAGCGCCCTGACATGACTTTTGATAAGATACCACACTTCGGTCTATCTAAATACGGTGAGTCATTTATATTTTATTCAGTGCATGTTTTGCTCTTTGTTCATTAAGCTTTACTCGTTCAACTAATAATAGTGGGTAGGTATCCTGCACCCACATTTTATGGACCTAAATTGTGGGTATAACGCCGAACTACATCTTTAAAGTAAAGAGCATATTTCAAAGCATCGGGATGGTATTTAATTTTGTCGGTTGCTTGTTTCGCACGTTTCTTTCAAGAGTTGTTGGAATTTATAATACAACCAAACAAATGTTGGCCATGATTCCGTCATAGATGCTCTTGGCACATAACAAATATCTATATGAGGTATCATCTGATACCCCATCCCAAAGAACTTAAATCATAATATTAGAATTAAGGTTAGGGTTCTGTTTGGTTCACACGCCGGCATGGTCCATTGCAGACTTCATTCATGGGCTCATAAGCACATGTACATACATTACATACATAGACCCCCTTATACATAAAACTGAATTAAATGTGTTTTGTCCCTTTATTACGAACAGAAATGTGAAACTAGCGCATAAAGATAAACTAATTTCAAAGGGCATTTTAGCTAAAATATTTAGAATATAGACACTGTGTAAATAACCTACAATGTACTTACTATTATTTAATCCCAAAACCACGGACTCCGTGGCATCACACAAGGATGTTATCCGTTACACAACGCTAAATGAACGCATTTCTTCTTCCATTTCTAATTACCTACTAAGAAATATAAGAAATGAAAACGGTGATTAGAGAGCGTTCACAGCAATACGACCTTCCAGCAAATTACACAGCATTTACCACTGGTAATAGCGTCATTACATACTTCCATGTGTTGCGGACGATCGACATTATTTACGACTTGCGATATGGGTTTTTACTGTTTCTAAGAACTTTATTTTTTATGTCCTCTTACCCAACCATTTAAGTTTAAACGAAGACATTTATTGGGTATTTTATATTTATAACGAAGATATCGTTCATATTTAATAGAAAGAGGTAGGGCACAGCAGAATGTCATGTTACTCATATTTGGAGCAGCCTAACTGGAGAAGTCCTCCATCCATAACCACACCACTCCTTGCTTTGTGGGTATTTGGTTTTGTGTTCCTAGTGGTAAGGGCGCCAGAGCTCCCTAGGCTGGTGGGAGTAGTGTGGGACCTGCATTTGCCACTAAATGACCACACAACGAATCCTCAAATCAATAAAGGGTCGGCAGCGTGCTTATGATTCTTCTGGAGTCGCAAAATTGTCCATTGTGCGACGTTTTCTGCTTACCATCAAGCAAGCCGTATGCTTGTTTGGCAATATATATTGTCTCATTCATTATTTCCTGTTGACGATAATCTTTCCCAGCAAAAGGTGCCGTCTAAATAATACAATCCGTTTCCAATCGTCCATACATACAAATAAGTTATACGAAGAGTTGGACATTCTCAAGCCAGATAAAATTGTGGATAAGGAAGTCATAATATAATCTATATTTTAGAACTTATTATTAATTACTATTATTAATGCCACGACCTGTGTTATGTCATATTGATGTGTATATTGTTATTATTATTATTTTTACGACATACGTAAATATGTTCAACAATTATAACGTGTAAATTGGCTTTACGAATAAAATACTTATGACTTATGATATATAGATAATCAGTGCGTAATAGACGCTTGGCCGTTTAAATCTTGTCACTCTACTTATTTTACGATACTGACCTCTGCAGCAATTGGCTAGTTCACACACATTGCAAGGACTAATTTATTAATAATGAAGTTTCTGAAGTCGGAATCCCGTAAAAGTCAATAACGTCAAATGAATACCGGCTATGTAGTTATATTACACGAGCTATTTCATATGCAAATTAAGACTAGTTTAAGCTGAGGCAATAATTCAAATGGACGTGTATATAAAGGCCTCCACCCACCGGACGCGTGTGCTGCGCGTGTGCTGCGCGTGTGCTGCGCGTGTGCTGCGCTGCAGCTGCGCGGGTGCTGCGCGTGTGCCGCGTTCGATGTGTGTTTGAAGTGTAGTTTCAATGATTTACAACTTGCGCGTGTGCCGCGCGGGTGCTGCGCTGCAGCTGCGCGGGTGCTGCGCGGGTGCCGCTTTCGATGTGTGTTTCAAGTGTAGTTTCAATGCTTTACAACTTGCGCGTGAGCCGAGCAGCACACGCGCCGCGCACGACACGCGTCCGGTGGGTGGAGGCCTTAAATTGTGACGACGTGTAATATAGTATCACACATTCACTGCCACTATCGTAGCAATGAAAGTGATAAGCTTTCCAGTCTGTATTGAAGATTTTCTTCAGAATATAGACTCGAGCTGACTTTTAGAGCACACTAAAACTCCAACATATGGTGATGTAACGCGTTGAGATATAATTGTTCACGATCCCATACCGCTAACACCTCGTTCGTGTCTTATGAGCCCGGACTAGAATTGAGTTCATTCCAAAATTAGTTCATGCATTTTCACACTCTACATCAGAAGCCGGCCATTCACGACCGCTCCTATATGCCGAATGGAGTAGCGCGCAGGCCAAATGTCCGCCAAAATACCGATTTAATTAAAAAAAATTATTCTCGTTTTATTTATTTTTGACACTCGATTGTTTTTCTAGAAATATTCTAGAGTAGTATTTTTTATAAAAATGTTTACTTGATATAAATTTTACTTTTTATGTTTTATAAATTACTTAAAGTAATTAGCTTAAGATTATGTTTCTACCTGACGATTTGAAAGTGCTTTTTACTGGGCCTACTTGAATAAATATCATTTTAAGTTTTGAGTTTGATGTCCATGAATGTCAAATTGGACGTGGCACGCTGGACCCAAAAGGACGGAAAGCCAGAAAGATGCGCTTATTAAGCGCCATCCGACAGAAACAATCGTGAATGTCAATATTCGACGTTGAAACATATTAACACCATGTCACGACGCCACGCTAATTGCAGTCGCCGTAAAAGCGCTCACTGGCTAATCCACCCACGACCGAGCAGTTACGTGGCGTGATGAAAGTGGTTAAAATATTACATCCATCCATTTGGACACACACAAATGTGTCAGTGAAAAATCAGCACAAATCAGCCTAAAAATAAGAGCTAGTAAGTCGCGAAGTAAATTTCGTGTACATCTTGAAGATTGTAAAGCGGTACTTAATTTATGCACGAATAAATATTCATATTCAGTCTATCGGATGGGACTGGCGTAATCCGAGATTTAAATATTTTTACCTAAGATACTTATTGGATCGAATCACTCCGATAAGAATTCTTCAAGAAATGAGTTTTCAGATTGAGGCGTATTCAAGATATTTTTAAACTTAAGTAGTTTGTAAGTAAGTAACATTTTTAGATTTATTTCGAATGAATATTATTAGTATAGAAAGGCCCGGTGTAACTAAATTGGATTTAGGATTCTTGTTCAATCAAATCGACTCTTATACCGGATAAACAAAAAAAAAATTAGTTGTTTATTTACCAATACGTGTTAGATTACCTCCAGATATGTAACCTTTAAAAGTCTCGACAACAATGTCAAGTAATAGTGTTTTGTCTTTCAATTTTTTTACATGTTTATTTTGTTTCATTGTTTTTTTTTTCAATAAACGAAGAAAGAAGCTACGGTGGCCTAGTGGTTCAAGCATGCGGCTGTCAAATGGCGGTCGTGGGTTCGAATCCCGGCTCATATCAATTAGTTTTTCAGAACTTATGCACGGAATATCATTTGATATTTACCCGTTAGCTTTTCGGTGAAGGAAAACATCGCGAGGAAACCTGCAAATAACTGAGATGGAATTCAAAAATGTATGTGATGTTCTCGATGCTGTCTCGCACTGGATCAGCGTGGGGACTACTGCCCGTTCCCTCTTAATCATGAGAGGAGGCATGTGGGACGTATTGGCTGATGATTAACAAACATCGTTTGATATAAGTGAAACTCATTTCCATCTTTCCTAATCTTGACTCTCGGCTAGCGCCACAACTGAAGATGCAAAATGGCATAGGTACTTTCCGCAGTAGTATCAAAATGTACTACTTCCAAAAATCCAGACCAATAAAAGCGTACTACCAATAAAATGGGTATTAGAGCTAAGTTGGTCGCGTGAGCCAAAGACGGGAAACGAACGTTCAGCATTCCGAGTCGTTACATTTATAAGTATGTCATGTCAGAACTAACCGGAGTGCATTGAAGTATGTTCGGTTTAGGTCTAAATAGGGACTAGTACCTACGCTAAAGCAAAGCTACGGTAAGCTACGGTAGCCTAGTGGTTCAGGCATGCGGCTGTCAAGCGGCGGTCGTGGGTTCGAATCCCGGCTCGTACCAATGAGTTTTTCGGAACTTATGTACGGAATATTTACCGTTAGCTTTTCGGTGAAGGAAAACATCGTGAGGAAACCGGTCTAATCCCAATAAGGTCTAGTTTTCCCTCTGGATTGGAAGGTCAGATGGCAGTCGCTTTCCTAAAACTAGTGCCTATGCCAAATCTTGGGATTAGGTGTCAAAGCGGACCCTGGGCTCCGTTAGGGGCACAACCGGGAACACCGCTAGGAGGATGATGAGGGACTAGTACCATTATTCGTAAAATAAAATATTTACCTCATCAGCGTATCACTATAAAGACGTGCACAGCTGTACATAAGCCTCCCCCAAAGATTACCAAAGTTCCGGTCCTGCGCTTATGTGCCTCAATTCGCTATATTTTTTGGTGTCCGAAATTGTATTTAGATGAAACACAGTTTTGTCATGTTGGTTATTATCGGTACAACATTACGAAGCTAGCCTTATGTCTAACAAAATTAAAAGAAAAGAATATGTTACTTGTCTGCTAGTTATATTTTATGTAATAAACATAAAGTAATAGGCCATTTACACGATACATAATGCGTTGTGCAAGCGGGAATTCAAGGTTGTCTGCGAAAGATAAATAGGCCAGGATCGCATATTTATGTTTGTTTTAATCCTCCACGTAGTGAGCAGCTAAGTTTCTTCTTGTGATAGCGTTAAATAAGTTTATTTACTCTCTGTATGTATATTGTTTCGATGCTGGTGGGCCCCAGTGGGGCTATTGCGAATCTGAAACGAACTTTGTGTATCTCCGTCTCTGTTGCTCGAACTAGCAAGTGTGAATGAGAGGGAGATACACGGACGAAGTTCGTTTTCGTTTCGCGGTAGGCCTTCAGAAGAGCTCCGAAGATCCGCTGTGTTGAGAGTGATGGCGTCTATCTCTCGTTATCAACGCAGCGGATCCTTAAATCAATATAGGGTCGGTAACATGCTTAATTGTAGCTTCGACGTTCGACCTCCATAAGGTAAGGCAAGATAAGATTTTTCATATTCATGATAAGCATAGAATATAAATTCCCATGTACATGTCAAAACTATAATAATTTATATCATGTTCGTCATCACAAAGAACATAGTAATTATAATATTATTTAAATCATGTCAACAAAGTCACACATATCAACGTTGTTTGGTTCTCATAATAAAACGACATACTCAAAAAGAGAGTTGATGGTCGTTACGAGATGTCAAAGAGGTTGCGTGGGATCGGAGTAGATGGAGGGGCCTACTTTGAGCTACACCAATAGAGCTTAGCTCGAGGAAGAAGAAGGATTATGCAAACATTGCTGTCTGTTTATTGACCTATGTATGGCAACACCGGATACAATGTCGTTGTATCGGAGATACGAACCCAGTACCTTCAGCTTCGTAGCCAGCGTCACTACCCACTACGCTAGCCAATCGTCCGGTTGTTATTTATTAGTATAATTGCTTATGCAAACATTGTTGTCAGCTTATTGGCTCGTACATGGCAACATAAGATACAGTGTCATTGTATCGGAGATTCAAACCCAGTACCTCCAGCTTCGTAGGCAGCGTGACTACCCACTAGGCTAACCGTTCGTCCGGTATTATTTATCAGTATACTCGTAATTGACTATGCAAACATTGCTGTCAGCTTATTGGCCCGCACAGGCCGCACATGGCAACACAGGATACAATGTCGCTGTATCGGAACGCTCGCTACATAATCCACGAGGCCGCACGTGTTTCGAATCACAGTCACAAGTTCAAGGCCGCCATTTTATATTTATACGATGCACAATTTTATTCCACTCGATATTGTTGGCCGTTAGTGTCTGTGCTTTCGGGGATTTCAGAGCTCGGGCATTGTTTGACTTGACAGTTATTTTTTTATTTTAAGGATTTTTTATCTGCAGCAATAGATCCAATATTAAACATTTGTCATTACTACGACGGACAAGACTTTCAATAATAATTTATTTTAAACGACTTCAATACGGGTGAAGACTCGGAAATTATTATTGCTCCAAGAGAAAGAAAGCAACCATTTTAATTTCATTCATCTACAACCGTTTTAATAATAATAAATATATATATACACCGTGGACGTTAATAACCCGAAAGATTTTAACCACGCATTCCTTAGGTCATTAGGAGCAAAAAATGTTATGTGAACCCCAGTCACTGCCGGCTTAGTTTTGAAGATACTATCAATTTTCATGTAAACTTATTATTTTGATTACTAACGTGCATTTAGCTCTTTTGATTGCGACGTTGCTACCGATGTTGGCCAGTTTTGCGTCGCTATTGACAGATATCAAAGTGCCAGCTACCACTCACTAAATTTAACCTTTTTTGAAAAAAATAATCGTTACCGTTTTATTAAAAGGGATAATTTCCATAGAAAAGCGTTAGTTATCCAAGTTTTATTTACAAAAACCGATAAAACAAGCAAAAAAAAATATTTTTTTTGCTGAATTTTTGTTGGGGTTCATATAACATTTCTTACTCCGAATGCGTGGTTAAAATCTTTCGGGTTATTAACGTCCACGGTGTATATATATTGTTTGTTAGAGAGACAAAACGCAAATAGGTTAGGTTAGGTTAGGCCTAATAGGTCTAAAAGAACCGCTACTCCCATCTCACCCAGGTTTTTCAGCAATTCCGCGGGAACCCCATCTTTACCCGGAGACTTTCCGCATTTCAGTGCTTTAATTGCTTGTTCAACATCCGAGCGCAGAATGTTGGGCTCATTCGGCATCCATTCACCCTTTTCAGTTGATGGCACGTCGGTGTCATACAATGATCGGCAGTATCCCTTCCATCGCTCCAGTACCTGCGTTGTATCGACGAGGAGGCGTTTGTTTTCGTCTTCAATCGCAAGAGGTTTGTTTATTCGCGTCTCGGTCAGCTCCCGCACTTTGCGAAACAGAAGTTTGGTTTCGTGCCTTAAAGGCAGATGTTATTGATGTACGCATTGTAGTCTTGCAGACATCTCTTTTGAACCTCCCGGTTCAATTCCGCGTACCTCTCCCGGTCTCCCACATCGACTGTTCCAAGCTTTTTCAGCTGACGACGCTCCAAAATGATCTGATTGATTTATATACCCATGCCGAATCACAGTTTTCTTGTAGTAATGGTTACTGAGCTACGCCGAAGAGGATCGGACAGACGGACGGACGCACGGACGGACGTCCGGCCAGACGGACATGGCGAAACTATAAGGGTTCCTTGTTGACTGCGGAACCCTACAAATCGACCAAGTGCGAGCCGGACTCGCAAACAACGAAGGGATCCTCGCCAGCACAAACGTAAGAAAGTAAAAAAAACCGTTTCTCGTACGTAATATCACATTTTAAAACTTTATTAACTTTTTATTATGTTGTTGTACGCATTACGGTTCAAATGCTTTGCCATCTTTGTAATCGAAAAAAAAGATGTTTCTAGTATAATAAAATAAAAATAAGATAAAAAGCCTTTTATTTCCCGCTATTTGTTTCTAATATACCTACTCTTATATATTACTCTTTTTTATTATTTGTTATTATATCGGCGAAAATAACATCTGTTCTGTGAAATTTTCAAGTATGTAACTAGCACAATTCAAAAGATATTAGTCCTGTGACACACGGACGCCACACATACAGACAAACAGAAGTGCGGAACCTCGAAAAACATTTTTCTCCAACCATCACGAAGTCGTATTCGAAATGTAGCATTTTATATGCCCTGTGTGTATGCACTGAGACTGATTGTCGTAACACACGGCTACGGCTCGTAGCGGTCGCTACGGCGTAGACGTGCTACGAGGAAATTCAATCCGGCCGATTCAGTCGGGATATTTTAGAGAAGAAACTTGTAAGAATGCATTTGCCTTCGAGAAAATATAGTGCATTAGGGTGTCTTCTGTTTATGTCTAAACATACTTGCTGTTTAAAAACAGTACACCCAATAAATTTTCACTGCCAAGAAGAAGAACCCGCCTCGGCTAACAATTGTTTTTTCTTGTTTGTAACGGAAAGCGACTAACGGCGTAGACGCCCCGCTCGACGGGATCCTGGCAGTGAAAGTGTTAACCCATTCAGTACTAAGGGGCTCCACGCGCTTGCAATCTTGACGAGTTTTGAGTTCATATTCCTTTGTCAAAACTTTATTTAGTTATATAATGATTTTTGATATTTCAATTCAGCCTAGATATATTAATTAAAAAATTATTTATTTTATTTATTTATTTAAATCAGGCAACAAGGCCCATATTATAAATACCTTAAAGACTAACATACATATATCAATATAAACTTATTAATAACTACAATACACACAATTACTGCGGCGTGTTGAGCAATTTCGTGGTGTCAGGTATGAGGTAACCCCGACCGCGAAAACGTCGGAACTTGACTCCCTTCGGCCAAAATTCTTCCTTAGTTAAGGTCGATAGATGGTCTGTTGGAATATGCCTTAAAGGGATGAAATAGGCAATAAATTATAAATATGTGGGCACGTATGTCACAAACGCTTAAGGGTTCTTCATTCAATCCTTTATTCACATTTGCAAGGAGAGACATATAAAAAGAAAAAAAATTATGAGTTTTCAACCATGAGTTTTCATAAAGCACTGTTTTCAATATTATAATGTTGTTTATGCACTTTTATGTATGAAATCTACATATAACTGTTCCTTAATAACGTCTCTAACAACGCAGGATTTTTTTTTATTTTTTTAGGATAATTTTCACAAAAGTTACGTCCAATAAACTGGTTTTTGGTCTATTATTGGCAAAGTTTGGTGCAATTTATCTCGAAAACTGTGTGTTTTTGAAGTTAATACGGTATACTATTTCGGTAAACCTCGTTGTTGTTAATACGATAAGCCATAAAAAAAACAGAGAAAAAACGGGCAGTTACCGATCGATGGTCACTGGGAGCCAGGGGCCCCTTAACACATTCACTGCCCGGACCCCGCCTAGCGGGCGCCTACGCCGTAGTCGATTTCCGCTACATACGAGGAAAACCACGGGATCGGCTACGAGCGTAGCGATTATTGGCAGCGAGTGTTAATCACGTCACGACACAAATGCGTCACACGCTACGGGCGCTTTTCGCTCTATATTTTAGCCACGGTGTACGGCGGAGCGCTGTGAGCATATAGCGTGGCGGACTGGTGGTGAATGGGTAAACATATATATTATAAATACCAAAATCCATTACTTTGCCAGGTTCATCCACCCACATAACACGGTCGGTGCCTGGAATCCGCTGGGTGGGTGCTCTGCTCGCAGTGGGACACATTCACTGTCAAGAATCGCTACCTTCGTAGCCGAGCCCGTGGTTTACCCTAGCGGAAAGAGCGTACGGCATAGGCGTCCGCTGAGCGGATTCCTGGCAGTAAAAGTGTTAAGATTGGTATGCAATGGAGGTGAATTTATTCGAAGCCCAGATAAATATTCGTCATATGCAGTAAATAGGTCACATTTCTTTATAAGGTGTCACGTTCCTTACATTGCAGTATCACTGAAATAACCATCATCTGTGCCTGACTACAAAGCTTTGACTCCAGCGTGCGTGTGCACGTCAAGCGACATGCGACCTTATGCCCTAGTTATGAAGATCCATTGTGCTGTGGAGTTGCATGTTTGTGAATCAAAAGTTATATGATTATGAAGTTTTAGAGAAGGCATCGTTAGGATTTGAGTGACGTTAAAAAGACTAGATAAAAAAAAATTGCCACTTTTTCATGATGTTTGATTTATAGCAGAATAACAATAATACATGAAAAACTGTGTTTTTTTTATTTATCATACTTTTTGTACAGCGGCACGAAGTTTGCGGGGTCAGCCAGTTACCTATAATAATAATATACTATACAACGTACTTACGTGTGAACATTCTATTGTTTATGGGAAGCTTTGGTCCTTACCTGAAACAAAACCAAAAACAGTATTTGTTAAAATTATCATCAATTAAATACAATATCACATTTTGTCAATCTTTTTTTTTTATACCCACATGTATGCTATAAGTGGCGCTGGAACATAAGTTTCATGTGCTCTGCCTACCCCTTTTAAGGATAAAGGCGTGAATGTATGTATGTATATATGTATCATCAATTAAAATATTAAGTAAACTAATATTACCCATATTAATATAAAGTAATTCTGTCTGCCAGTAAACTTTTCACCCTTAAACTGCTGAACCGATTGAGATGAAACTTGATATGAAGATAGTTTTATCCCGGAAGTTATCTCCTAATGGGGTGAAATGGGGGGGGGTGGAAATTTATATGAAGGCACGATGTAAGCGAGGCGTACGTCGCGGGTATGAACTGAAGGCCTCCACCCACCGGACGCGTGTGCTGCGCTGCAGCTGCGCGGGTGCTGCGCGTGTGCCGCGCGGGTGCTGCGCTGCAGCTGCGCGGGTGCTGCGCGTGTGCCGCGTTCGATGTGTGTTTGAAGTGTAGTTTCAATGCTTACAACTTGCGCGTGTGCTGCGCTGCAGCTGCGCGGGTGCTGCGCGTGTGCCGCGCGGGTGCTGCGCTGCAGCTGCGCGGGTGCTGCGCGTGTGCCGCGTTCGATGTGTGTTTGAAGTGTAGTTTCAATGCTTACAACTTGCGCGTGTGCTGCGCTGCAGCTGCGCGGGTGCTGCGCGTGTGCCGCGTTCGATGTGTGTTTGAAGTGTAGTTTCAATGCTTTACAACTTGCGCGCAGCACACGCGTCCGGTGGGTGGAGGCCTTGAGTAGAGCCCTTATCGTCCATATAACACTTTAATTGACACTCAGACTTCGCCGATATCATAATATACTATACTATTAAACGAGCAATACGTTTGATAAAGAGTCCTTGATGACAATTGACGAAAACACATACGTCTCTTATATACAAACATGGTAATGGCAGCAGTATTTAGCTTCATAAAAAAGCGGGACATAACTATCATCCATATTTACGTTAATTATAGCCCTTGTACACTTTTTTGGATATTAAATACCCTATCAACCTCTACAGAGTTACCCCACAACAAACACACAGCCATTATACATATTTGCAATCACTATCGAGAACGGCTCTAACGATTTCGATAAGATTTGGAGTTTACGGGGGCGAATTATCCAAGTCTCATGTCTGGGAAAGTTCTCCGTATATTCCCTTTTTTCACCCGAGCAGAGCTGGGTCGCCCAGGCACTTAGCGTAATAAGATGCAAAGTGAAACTAAACAACGTCATCTCAAAATAAACTTCTAATATCAAACAAGGCTAATAAGATTTTAATGCTTTATAAGCCTCATCCAAAGCCTTGCTATGCAATCAAGTAGCGTCCGGGAATTTTTCCATTACACACGAAATCTCGACGGACAATGAGAGAGGAATTACACTGGAGATCAAAGGCGAACCCAATTATACGGTGGGCCGGTAAACGCTGTCTTGGACGGTGGAAAAATACAGGTGTTTTATAATGTTATTACAGCTTAGACACAGGGACGAAAAAGACGTAAAATGCGCGCCTTAATTATAGATTAGACAGGGCACAAAATGTCTCGTTCATAATTGGCTACGTGACAATTTCACAGTGCCATTCGAAATAGTTTTCTGAGTGGATCAAATGTTTGTATGGGAATGGCTACAATTCGTTAGAGCACGTAAAAAATAGAAAAGAGGTTCAACGGCGGCGGAAAGGGCTTATAAAAATTTACATAGGGCTTATCCCATATATCGTCATCGTTTTTTGTCAAGTTTTGACCCACCCCACATCATCTAGCGTCGTAATGAATGGATCCGTTAACATCTAATAAAATGACTACCGTCACCCAATGGCCAGACCAACCCCGATTTTGAAATGACGTAATATGTATATGGACAAGCCCGTCATATTATGACGTCACAGCATTATCTTTGTACTAACCGTTGTATGGCAAATCACGTAAATTGCTGTTTTGATCGTGAGATACTGCGTTTAAGTACATAGTTGTAATAGATTTTACTGCCTAATGGTTAGCCAACACTGCCGCCAAGTGCGCTGTTTTTATTATAGGATTCGTGTAACAAAAGGTATCAGAGTTTACTGCAATCCAGCTTATGTTGTATAGGAATACTACTACATACAACTGGCTCTGTCTGTGAGCAGTAATAATTGCGAGCCTGTCATATAAAAAAAATAGTATAACCTGAACTGACAACAAAAGTCTACTTATATAGTTATTGAATCTGCTAACAACATTTCACGACAATCTGTTGGGGCATACGACTTAAAACCACTTTCGGCCCAAGCTGATGCTGAAGCATAGAACTTCGTTTGCTTCGCTCGTTAGTTCGACAATGCGCCAAAAGATACACTGTCAGCAACCCACCGACATATTAATTTCTACACATCTCGTGTCCACCCAGAGGGCATAGACCTCCTTTATTAAACCACTCGATCCTGTCTCCTAGTCATGGCCTATAGATAATATTACCACACGGTACACCCGGGAGTTAACTCCGCACTACATCATAACTACATGGATGAAAATTGGACGTGATATATTGCATGTTGGATTATGGATACGTGGTTGGTTTATTGAAAACTTGTTATTAATGCGTCCTGTAGGGGACATTTTTATGACTTCGTTCATAAACGTTCGTCAAACCTATTTTAGCTGGAATACCGTTCCGTACCGTTAAACATCGATCGTATTTAATTTTGTTTTATCTAAGCAGTAAAGCTGCTAACGAAAATAAAAACTATTATTAATTAGGAACTGATTGAAGGATTTCGTGCCCGAACCGGATGGTTCCGATAGCTCAGTTGGTTACTAGCGACGGGCCATGAATGCCTGTGGTCGCCGGTTCGAATCCGGCTCGGAGCATTCAATTTTTTCCTTTGATTTAAAATTTGTAATCGTTCGTATTTAATTATCACCTTGACATTTATAACAAAACACATTTTAGTGAACAAACTTTTTTTAAAAAAAAGACCATGCAACCCTCCGGTAGTGCCGGCAGAAGTGAAAACTTGAATAATTCTAATTATTTTAAAAATTCGCGTTTTGAAGCGCAACTCTCGCTTTTTGTATTCCGGCAATTGGCAACACTAAATCCTACAGTCACGTGACCTCCTACACCTGTCGCGAGTTTAACAGTTTTTTCCCCATCTCAAAAAGTGCACAGCGCCGCTAAAGAAGTTTTCACTTCAAAAAAGGAATTTGCGTATTATTAGCCTCGGCATTTCTTTATGAACAATAACATCATCGTATTAGCGTTATTCCCTTTGGCACCTAATCGTAAGATTTAGCAGAGTCAATAGTTTTTCTAAAACGACTGCCATCTGACCTTCCAACCTAAAGGGAAGAAAAACAATAATGTTTATTTCGAGTTAGATGAAAATTATTTGCAATTACACACTCTATAATAGAGATTAGATATTGTATAAAGCGTGTATAAAATTAGCGATATATTAAGTACGTGCGAGATGAGTGAATGATTATACATGTAAGTATATTAGCTACTCGTATACCGTGTGGGTATGTGTGTGGTGATTTGATTTGATTTGATTCTCTCACTCTGAGTGTGGACTGCCATAAACCCCTCTGGGGTGAAGTACAATCTCACCCTCTTTACTCCCCCATCAACATGGTAATATTGCCATGCAGTGGCCACTATTTTTGACCACCAACCACTAATTTGGGCAAACGAAACTACCATCTTGCTGGCTCGCCAAATAAATTTATATACAAAATGTTTGCCCTTTTGTAAATAGACCCTCAATGAACTCGTTTAATTGGAGGAGCCGACATCCGAGGGCCTTAGGTCGTCTAATGATAGAAAAGCCTCGAGTAATTAAAACTTTTTCACTGACTCCAGAAAATGTCTCAAGTTTTTTTTGCGGATTACGTTGCGTCTTTTGAGCAAATTGAGTCGTTCACTAAATGAGTTTGTACATCATTTAAGTCAGAATTTGACTTTTAATTTACTACCACTTCTGGTTTATTTAAAAAATAATGAGTGCAGAATAATTTGAGCTCACTTCTAGGTGTGAAGTCACTCCGCTATTGTCACTTGACGACTCGCAAGACCTCGTTTACAGTACCGGCCAATAATAATATTATTTCAACTTTACATCAGAAAATTCATCCATACTAATATTATAAATTCGAAAGTGTGTCTGTTTTTATGTTACCTCTTCAAGCTTAAAGCACTATACCGATTTACACGTAATTTGGTATATATAGTAACGTAGTACGTAAAATGATAGTTTTCATCCCAGAAAAGTGAAAGCTTGTATGGAGATACAACACAAACGAGTTCCACGCGGACGGAGCCGCAGGCAGCAGCTAGTAAGAATATAATTCCCCGACACTACCATTTTATGTGACCTACTAGGAGTTTACATTATCCACACCAATTGATGTACTAAAATGAAAATATTTCAGTATTAAAAAAGTTAGTTACTAGTTAATGCCTCTAAGATACTGAGACATCCAATCTTCATCGTTGAGGAGTTGTTTCATATTTTATTGACGAACCAAGCCATTACTCATTTATCTATGATATTTAACCCTAATGGCATCTGATAATTAAATTCGTTAGCCAACAACACGGCTTTTGGCAGTAGGTACTCGTAAATTAATGAAATTTGAACGATCAGTCTGGGCTCGTGTTCTAAACTCAATCTGTTCCACGGTTAAGGTTAAAGTTACAGGTTAAACCTTGTTATCTGAAATCAGATTAACATGTTTAGGTTAATTATGTTCCGCCAACCACGAACATTCATCAAATGATTAAGATTCTAGGTGCATGGTTATGATTCCAAGATTATGACCGCGCTAAAAATCTATGACTAAAAAGTTATTATGGTTAACGACCTACTTCACAGTGCAATGGAACTAAGTAAGGATAAGATATAATACTAGTTTGATCAATCATACTCGGAGATTAAGGACTGTCGGGAGAAGTGTATCGATGTTCTCGTACAGTCACCGGCATCAATATCTGCCGAAACAAAGCCGGCAAAAATATCTGACACGTCCTTATGACATTACACATAGAGTCGTGTCAGATATTTATGCGTGCTATGTTGTGGCAGATCTTATTGCTGGTGACTGTACCGAACTAGACCGGCTTCCGTTTTCTAATCTGCCCAATGGATGTAGCAATAAGTACATACGTATATGTGTTTTTTAATACTTATCGCTTATAACCCATTAGATTAGTTAGTTTTATAATAATCGTGACAATGCCATGGTTTCAGTATTCCTCTGAAACCTAGACATTTTCAGGTTTTTTTCAGCTATTTGGGGATCTGAATATTCGGACAAACACTTGAGAAATAAAATTTAGTGATTGCTATACATAGGTAACTCGTAGTTCCTCATAGTTAATAAAAAAGAGTATGTATAGTCAATTTGGTAAAGAAACGGTACAAAATGCTCGAGTGCAATACGAGTGTCTGAAACAGCGCTAACTGCAACTCGTAAGAAGGTCAGGGGTGCCACGTCGCCACTTTGCGCCACGCTCGTACTAACGACTGCCGTCTCAGCCAGGGCTGGCACTAGAGAAGAAACATTTCAGCTTAGGTACCTTTAAGGAAACTGATGTGTTTTTGGCTAGTTAATGATTGGATGGCAACGGAATGAGTGTAACAAATTTGAAGCTTTTTATCACTGTATTATTTTTGTAATGTCACGTCGGTGGCAAATAAGTGTAAGGGCCGCATAAATACTAACTACAAAAAAACAAATTAGATTATAAAGTTATCTTGCTTACCATAGAATAAATATTACTTATAGTATTAAATATCCTGACCCCTGAATTTACTTACATAGGTGCATTAGCTCACTATAGTTTTCCTTAAAATAAGATGGTACCTATGCCATCACACCAGCTATATGCGGAGTTGCTATTTCGTGACAAGTTTCATCTGTTTTCGGTTTGGCTTTTTGTGAGTGTCACGAATCATTTATGTTTTTCTTTAACTATCAAAAGTGATTTAGAAAATGCATGTGTTTATCGATCTAGGCAACCCTGCTGTCCCTTGTCCGGAGAGCGCTAGGGCATTATTTGCGATATAAAACTTAACTGCGCGCCCGTCTGCTCAGTATTGTCTGCGGCTCGTGTGGACACCGTCACACCACACTCGCAAAACAAACTATTTCACTGAAAACTCAATGTCACTTACGTCATTTCGCCACTGGCTGCGTCTTTGTTCTTACGATTCCAGTTTGCTAAACTGTACAATCCAAAACGTTTAAAAACGTTCCAGATTTCAAAACGTATACACCCTTCTACTCACTTTGTCCTCAAAACAAACCGTTACAAACCTTAGTACGGTACACGAAAGGTGCTTTGAAACTATCGACAGAAGCGACAATTGTAGGACAAAGGAAACTGGTAGTAAAATTTGAAAGGTTTGAGTTTTTTGTTCACATGTTGTTGAATATAGCAGTGCTATTGGACATGTTGGGTTACGTCATGCGATACGCGAAATCGAGTTTTGATGTTGTAGTTGCATTCGAATCTTGAAAATGTCATCCAAGTGATGGAGAGATATTGCATTGTGCAAGTTCAATTTCAGTCGCCATTTTATCAAGTTATAAAATGTGCCCCAAACAGCAAAGTATTTTATCCATTTAAGCCAACTGTTGTCGTATTTAGGTCAATCGACTATCTCTTATTTTTATTCCCTCCAGGTGACGTCATGATCATGACAAAGCTATTAGGGAAAAAATACAACATTGACTCTTTAAACTCTCGCGCTTTTTTGATGGGTTTCGCCAATCATGCTCTCAGATGATGAGCCATCGGGGACCATGGCTGGTGAAACCCGGCTCAAAACGTCAGAAATAAAGGTAAATAAAATCGCGTTAGACCCGTGTAAAACAATAAATTAAGTATGCTGTCCATTGACTTCCAATATGAAGGTTGAAGATTGACATTACATTTTAAGTGCTTAAAAAAACCTTAGTTGATTACATTGTTAGTACCTATTATTCTATGGAAGAGCGGGGCCTCCCAATACAGCCATTGTTTGCTTAGCGGGCGGTTTCATCCCTATATCATAAATGTATATCGCTAGTTACGGAAATAAAGGATTCTGTATTGTATTTGTATATTTGTTTTTTCATGTAAACCTTACAAATGGTGGAGTTAAACCCGTAATATCACAGTTTTGATGGATTCATTACAATTAAGGAGATCATTTCCGACGGTTAATTCCAAGGCTTAGAATTGGCCAAGGTTGTATTGTCATACGCCATTATAAGTTAAAATATTAGGGGACAAACTTACACAAGTCGCTCAGTAAGCTCAATAAGGCTTAAGTTATGGGTACTAGACGATATATTTAATAGATATAAGTACAAACATCCCAGACTCCGAATGAAATATTCATGCCCATTACGCAAATATTTGCCCTTACCGGGATTCCAACCCAGGACCTTCAGCTTCGTAGACAGACTCACTACCCACTAGACTTAACCGTCGTCCGACTGGTCTAGTAAATAGTATCTAACAAGTTGGTGTACAATCAATCACATATATAAAACAATATGTTATCTAATAAGCTGCCAGACCTAGCGAAAAAGAATAAAGAAACAACAGACACTTGGATTAATGATTTCCATTAGAAGAGAGTATTTTTGTTAGAGGGTAGCCTCGGCCCTTTGTGATTCTAATTCTGGTTCACGACGAAAATCTCATTACCCTGGGGACTGCAGACTTCTTTGTAAACGCTTAGCTGAGCTATTATCTTTATAGCTAAAACAAAAGGGTTTAATGTGTCAAAAAGGCCATGCCTGACACAATTTCTATAAATAATTAATTAAAACAATTTATATTAATGTATATAAAAAATCAAGTAAAATTATAGCAGCTTTGCAATAGTTAATTTTGGTAAGGCTTTCTGGTGTCTACACGTAGTTGATTATTATTTTTATTGCTTTGTTCTTTTAAATTGATGTTTCGTTTCACTGTGTATTAGGTCCTTAAATGGTGTTTAGATATAATTTAATAAATATTATAATAAATTGTGCAAATTCACGTTCCATAAGGAGCGCAAATTAAATTTGCACTTAGTCGAATGTCTAATATCAAATTATCATATTCAATTATTGAGAGGAAACAAATGTTTAGTAGCGGGCGGTTCTGTAAAGTGCAACAATAATTCACCGAGCGAACGAAGCGAATGAAGATATTCTCCGTATGTCCGGATGTCCGGCTGTTCTCCTCTATAGGTCGCATGTCTCAACCGATTCTCGTGAAATATTGTGGACAGGTTCAATTATAATAAAGATTTTTTTTAGGTAGTTAGTGCATCGTTCGTATTACTGACGGATTCCCTATGTGCCTTGGAGCGTTAGGTTTCATTTTAGGAAGCCCGAGTTTTGGACATTTTATAACATTGCAAAATCGAACGTACAATGGAGTAAACATAAACAAGCGTTGATTGAACATTCATCGGGACCAATTAATATCCATTTATAAACCCCCGTATTTGCCCGCGACATAGTCCGCGTGAATTCACGTATCATATTTATTTCTGGTTGAAATATTGTTTGCAATCGATTGCGACTTTCCGGAGATAACCCCCTACATGCAAACTTACAAAGCTTCAGTGTCACAGAGTTTTCATATTTTTTGACGACCGGTTAGCCTAGTGGGTAGTGACGCTGCCTATGAAGCTGAAGGTCCTGGGTTCGAATCCCGGTAAGGACAAATATTTGTGTGATGAGCATGAATATTTGTTTCTGAGTCTTGGATGTTTTCTATGTATTTAATAATAATAATAATAATAAAAAAAAAAAAAAAAAAAACCCGCTGTCACGACAGACGTGTCAATTCTTGTTCATATTTTATAAATTCGTTTTTAATGTTTTTTGTGCCTTTGTAAACATTTTACACCTGTGCGAATGCACCTAATAGTTTCCCACAATGTGCAATATATTTAAAATACGGCACCACGTTTGCTCACCATCGAGGGAAACTGACAAGCAGCTGTCAAAGGCATGACGAAGAAAACTAAAACGATACGAGTACGAGTATGATAACAAGGACACGCTCAAGAGCGGCACAACGCGCTCGCCCACCACCTCCGCCCGCGCCGTCCAGCTCCTCGCCATCGCCGTCGTCGTCGGGTGATGACTTTGCAACAGCGGCCGACACCAGCGAGTCGAGCGACGAGCGCGGGCCGCCGTCCCCGCCGCCGCGACTACCTGTACGACGAGGACGACCACCACTGCCGGCACGCTTGGGGCCTGCGGGGCATCCTGCTCCGCCCACGGCTCCCGCTGCCGGTGGTATAGTGCGTCGCATGCAGTGGACGCAATCCATTAACGAAAACTGCATGCGCGCCTATTATGGGGCGACAGAGGGAGGGACTAACCTATCCGCGTACCGTGTCCGGATGCTGCCTCTATTTCAGGCCCTTGAACCGACCATCACTGTATCTGCACAACGCCTATCGGATCAGGTGCGCGTCATCCAGCGGCACAAGCGGTTGGATGACGCCACACTTGATCGGCTACGACTGGAAGCACTCTCTGCTCGTGCGGCCTCTACCTCGGCGCGGGATCTGCCCGCCTTGTTGCCGGCTCCGATGTCTGTACCCGATCTGGCACCGGGGGCACCGCGGGTTGATCCCAGTGCCGACGAGGAGGACTGTGCGAATCAGAGCGTGAGTACCCAGACCAATGAGCAACTGAGGAGGGCTTTGGAAGATGCGATTACGGGGTATCGTTCCACAAACAACTCTAGGCCACGATTACCACGCCTGCCCGTGAATAGACGAAATCTAGCGTTAATGGGAGCCTTGAACGGTCTGCTAGATCCGTATATACGGACTAGTGAAGACTTACTTGATACACACTCAATCATGTACTGCGGGGCCATCGCGGCGTGCCGTGTTGCTCGCGTCAAGTTTCCGGACGCTGACCGTGCACCTAGGACTGCTGGGGATGTCCCTGTATGGCAAGTACGGATTGAGCGGCGTATCAATACGTTCAGGACTCTCATTGCAAAGCTGATCTGCTTCAGGGGGGGCAACAACCGCCCCCGAGTCATGCGCTTTGTGCACCAGGCCTTCGCGGGAACTGGTACCAGGCCCCGCGACTACATAGCCTGTGTCACGGAGCGCATTGACTTTCTGAAGCAGAAAGTCTATGCATGGGCAGCCCGTATTCGCCGCTACAGAGAGCGCGTGGACCGATACCAGCAGAATCGCTTATTCCAGAGTGACCAAAGGAAGGTATACCGAAAGTGGGAGGAAACCGATCTTCGTGTGTCCGACGAACAGCAGCCTGATGCTACTGCCATGGTTGACTTCTGGCGTAGTATCTGGTCAGTGCCAGTCGAACACACCGAAGGCGAGTGGATGAGTGTTCTCGAACGTGAGTGTGAGGACATCGAACCCATGGGGACTGTTACTATCAGCCCCGAAGACGTTAGTTGTGCCATCCGTTTGGCCCCGAACTGGAAAAGTCCTGGGCCGGATGGATTGCACAACTTCTGGGTGAAATGGTTTCGATGCTCACACCTGCGTTTGGCAACACAGTTCCAGCAAGCCCTTGAGCTCGGTTCCCTACCATCTTTCTTTACAACTGGTACTACCTCCCTGCTCTACAAGTCCGGTAGTACCACGGAAGCGAAAAACTACAGACCCATCACGTGCTTGCCTACGCTGTACAAGCTCCTTACATCCATTTTGAGAGCAAAAATTAACGCACATACCGTTGCGAACAATGTTTTGGCCCCTGCTCAAAATGGATGTAGGGTTGGGTCTCGTGGTACTAAAGAGCTCCTCCTCATAGACATGACCATTTGCCAACGAGTCCGGCGGAACAAAGGGACCCTCTCGGCCGCCTGGATTGACTACAAGAAGGCCTATGATTCGGTGCCTCATTCATGGCTGAGGAGGATCTTAGAATTGTATAAAGTTGATGCAACTCTAAGATCCTTCTTAGGCGCTTGCATGGGGCAGTGGACCACAGTCCTTCGTCAACCGGGGGGAGAAGATGGCCCCTTTAGTCTGCAGGACTCTATAAGGATTGAACGTGGGATCTTCCAGGGTGACAGCCTGAGTCCTTTGTGGTTCTGCTTAGCGCTGAATCCGCTCAGCACCCTGCTGAAGGATTCAGGGCTAGGTTGCCGGCTTCGGAGAGGGGGTGAAGTCATTTCCCACCTGCTCTATATGGATGACCTTAAGCTGTTTGCACCGAATAGACATGACCTGTTGGAACTACTGAAGACAACAGAAGTCTTCAGTAGCGCCATCAAAATGGAATTTGGAGTCGATAAGTGTGCGGTCATGCATGTACAGCGGGGGAAACTTGTAAATTCAACAAATTTGCAACTTTCTGAGACAATGTCCCTCAAATCTATCTCCGAAGTAGAAACCTATAAGTATCTTGGTATGTCACAGTCATTGGGTATTGAGAGTGAGGGCGTAAAGCGGGCGGTGAAGGAGCGCTTCTTTTGTCGCTTGACAAAAGTACTCAATAGTCTTTTGTCGGGCGGCAACAAGGTTCGCGCCTTCAACGCCTGGGTGATGCCCTTGCTTATTTACTCCTTTGGCGTACTAAGGTGGACTCAGACTGAGCTGGATGCCCTGGACCGAAGAGTCCGAGTACTGCTTACTGCGCATCGCATGCTACACCCACGCTCGTCTGTTATGAGACTGTACATCTCGCGGAAGTGTGGAGGTCGCGGCTTTTTAAATGCCAAAGACCTCCACAACCGCGAGGTGTGCAGTCTCAGGGATTATTTCCTAAACAACGAGTGTGGGATGCATCGCGACGTAGTAGCAGTAGACGGAAACTTCACCCCGCTCTCCTTTGCAAACGAGAACTGGCGCAGACTTAAAGTAATGAGCGCCGAGGACCGCAAGGCGGTATGGAGGAGCAAGGAGCTACACGGGCGGTTCTACAAGGCCCTCACAGGGCCCGATGTCGATCTGCTCGCGTCGGTGAACTGGCTACGTTTCGGGGATCTCTTCGGGGAAACCGAGGGTTTTGTCTGTGCAATTGCGGACGAAGTTATCATGACGAACAACTACCGGAGGTATATCCTGAAGGACGGTACGGTCGACATTTGTCGGGCATGCCGCCGTCCCGGGGAGTCACTCAGGCATATTATCTCCGGTTGTGGTCATCTTGCTAACGGCGAGTACTTGCACAGACATAACCTTGTAGCCAGAATTATTCACCAGCAACTTGCTCTGCTATACGGTCTTGTGGTCTCCGAAGTACCTTACTATAAGTACACACCTGCGCCAGTTCTCGAAAATGGTCGTGCCACGCTCTATTGGGATCGATCTGTCATCACGGACAGGACTATTCTTGCCAATAGGCCTGATATCGTGCTGATAGATCGATCGAAACGCCAGGCAGTGCTCGTCGACATCACCATCCCCCATGACGAGAACCTTTTGAAGGCCGAGAAGGACAAAGCCAGCAAGTACCTAGACCTGGCTCACGAGGTAACCGCCATGTGGGATGTTGATTCGACGAACATCGTCCCGATAGTCGTTTCGGCGAACGGTTTGATAGCGAAGAGTCTCGACCGTCACCTAAAGAGACTCTCGCTAGATGGCTGGATCAAGGGTCAGATACAGAAGGCGGTACTCTTGGATACTGCGCGAATAGTCAGGAGGTTCCTGTCTCTGTCGCCCTGACCACCGGCAGCTTAGGCCCCGCCTCGCTGCCGGCGGTACCCTAGGTTAGGTTTTTATAATGGTTTTATGTTTTATATGTATACTTTTATATTTTACTTTTTATATAATTATTGTAAAAACCTAGCCTGAGTTGAAGATTAAATGAAGAGTATAATAATAATAATAGCCTTTTATTTCCAATATCTAGTTTACAAATTTGATTACACCTAGTTTTATAATTTACTATATTACAAATTACAATACTATTCTATGTGCATATAGAATAGTATTCGCGCCCGGTGGCTGTCCCTTGGGTACTAGTGTAGTAGCTTTTCACTCCATCTTCCGTCTGTGGTTCTGGCCGTGTGTCCTGCCCATCTCCATTTTAATCGGCACGCCATCTCTGCTGCGTCAGCTATATTAGTTCTATTGCGAATTTCTGTGTTTTTAATTCTATCGCTCAGTCTTAGCCCTAACATGCTCCTTTCAGCCTTTCTTTGGAATACTTGCAGCTTTTTTATAGTTAACTTAGTAATGGGCCAGGTTTGACATCCGTAGACTAGGGTGGGAGTCACAACAGAGTCCATTACTTTCTTTTTAAGGTTAATAGCCATCTTCATCAAGTATTTATATATATTAAATATATCGTCGTCTGGTACCCGTAACACAAGCCTTATTGAGCTTACTATAAGGCTAGTGCGATTTGTGTAAGATTATCCCCTAATATCTATTTATTTATTTATTATATTAGTAGAAACTATAAGTATATTGAATAGGATAGCGACCTACGCGCAACGTCTAGAACCGCTCACAAACATCCACCATTCTTACCCCCAACTACAGCGACGCATACCCAGCAATGTCCACATTCCACAAGTATCCACGTGGCCAATAATACCCAGTTGCCGGCCGGGTCCGTCCTGCATTATTCAGCGCGCTGTAAGGAGGGGTGCAAGTCGTCGCCCTGTTGCAGGAGTTTACGTTTGCAAGACGGCCAGGAGCAAGCGTGATAATAATATAGCCTACTTTCATCCGCAAAGAGTATTCTATACACAGATGAAAGAATTATTGAAACCGGATAAGTAATTCGCCCTACATATAAACTTACAAAGCTACAATATCACAGACGTTTCGTCTTTTTAAAAGCTTTTATTAATATTACTTGATAAAAGAATAAGTAGGATCACGACCCACAATCAACTTCTAGAACAGCTCACGAACATACAGCAATCTTGCTGCCAAAGTACTGAGCTCAAACGCAGCAATGTCCACAAGTATCCACGAGGCCAATAATACCCAGTTGCCGGCGTCCGTCCTGCATTATTCAGCACGCTGTAACGAGAGGTGCAGGTCGCCCTGTTGCAGGAGTTTACGTCTGCAAGAGAGTCAGGGAGTGTTTGACCTAAATTTCTAATACGTTCATTAAGGCGAGGAGGTATGCGAAATGTTGCTTTACATCTTAAGGCTCTTTATAGAGCCAGAAAAAACTGCAAAAAATATACGTAATTATTTTTTCAATATTTCGTGATTTATTTATTTTAATGTTTGAATTTCTAGTAGGACTAGATATTACTTACATCAAAATAATTCTTAAAAGAGGCTGTTTTCAACTTAAAAAATTACATACATACATACATATAATCACGCCTTTATCCCTAAAAGGGTTAGGCAGAGCACATGAAACTTTTGTTCCAGTGCCACTTTTAGCATAAATATGGGTATAAAAGATCGACAAAATGTGACATTGCAGTGACAGGTTGCTAGCCCATCGCCCACAACACACTTCAACCCTGTTCCCTTAGTCGACTCTTACGACACCCACGGGAGGAAAGGGGGTGGTGCTATTCTAACCCGACACCACACTTAAAAAATTACTGCTACTAAACTACTACAAGTGATATTACCGCGATTCTTTCGAAAAAGTATTGATTATTAATTTAACGTAACTTATTCCCGGAAACCACATTAATTTTGGAAATGAGAATTTTAATTCGAATTTCTCAAGTTGGTTCTTGCGCGGGCGAAGAGCACAGCACAGCCTATCGAGATAACATTAGCGAGAGAGTGAGACAAAATTTTGAGGGTAACAGAGTATGTTACAGTTGCTTGAATTTTTTTTGTATGTGTAGTATGTGGGTGACCTCACCCACATACTAATCCGCTTGGGGTGAAGCAGTTATCGTGGTGAATTTAAAACATTTTTTTTCTACTTTACCTATCTTCTTCTTTACCTGCCAAGCCCTATCGGGCGTTGGTTGCCACCTTTGTAAAGTCTTTCCTATCCTTTGAGAGCGTGGCCGCGTCCTTGATAATCTTGATATCCGTCAATTTTTTATGTTTTGTCGATCGTTCGACTTTACCGATAAACGAGAAAAAATTAAGAAACAATCGAGAGCGGAATTTCCATTTTTGTAAAGGTGGAGAGACTCGTTTACGATTCCTTTAGACGATCATATAATTCCTGTCTTTTCGATTATGGAAAAATGTTGGCTACCGTTTTGCTTTGACGGACAGATTGAAAAATACTTCCACAGCTATATATAGGCTAGAGCGCGTGTATTGATCTAAGCTCGTGAAACATTTTTTTTTGCTGACCTACATACTCTTAGGTTGAATTCCACTTATCATTCTCAATGCCCTAGAACCTAGGGCCTAGGTGTAGTATAAACCTCGGCTGTAAAGTGTATTACTTGACATTTCCAAGATACTGTCTGGCCGAGCTAAATTTAATAGAAATAGATATAGAAATTAGACAGCTGTAAAATTTTAAGAGGGCTATTATCTGGCCCTCCAACTTCGCACCGTAAAATCGAAGGCAACTTGAACATAAATTGTATCAGTAACTTGAATACCTTTTACACATTTTTCCGTGAGCGGATTGTTTATAACCCAATATATCGATAGGTTTATAATGCAATTCATATTCAGCAGCAGCAATGCATATTCATATTGGTAGCAGTGTCAGAATAGAGGCTATCTAGATATTTTTTTTTTCCAGTCACAAGGAACTTTTAAAGGCATTCGCTCTGACTAAAGACTCATTTTGACAAGAGACTTACTTAACAGTACGTGTATCCGAAAATGTCCACCAAAATTAAAAGTGACTTCCATAAATAATGCGACTACTAAATAAAAAGTAAAGTACTTGAGTCATTCCACAGACTGGGACTATCTAAAGAACAACGGCAAACCATTCCACAACTTCGCAGAACGCACTGTGAATGACTTTGAAAATGTACTTAAATACATATGTAATGTATAAATATATATATTATGTACAGACGAAAATAGGGAACTAAGAATCTACGGCTCTTCTAGTAAACAACATGCGTAGAGATCTTTTAAACGCGAATCTGATCGGAGAATGTTGGATTTTAACGGGTATACCGTTCCAGAGGCGAGCGACTCAAATTGAAAACAGTTCGATGAAGTAGAATAGCGAGTAAAAGATCACCTGGAGAGCGAAACTGGCGGATACAACTCACGCCATGGTACCAACTGGATTAAATTGCTGAGATAGTCGGGAGATTTCGCGTCCTGGAGAGTTCAAAAAAAAAGGGAGCAAAGCATACGAAGATTAGGGCGGTGGCCGATGGGTAACCAACCAAGCTTACATCGGTAGGTTTTTTTTTTTGACCTAGTTCTTTTGCCGAAGCCCGAAGGCTGTATCGGCTGGTCTTGACTGGCTGGTGGATAGGCGACCATATGGTGCTATCCGACCGCCGCATCGGTATTAGGAGACATGGTCTGGAGACACGCGCCCATGCCTCGTGTGTCTCGCTTGTACAACAAACTCGCTAGCAGACTACCGTCGTTGGACGTATTTCACGACAGTGAGTCAGCATTTAAAAATAAAATACTATCTGTTGATGACTTCGGTTAGTTGGTAATTCTGTATATTATTTTTATTTTATTATAATTTAACAGTTTTTATTGTGTATCCTATCCTATCTTAGGGTTGTTAAAGATTTACATAGCTGTGTTTTAGCTCAATGTTCTTTATTAATGCATGCTGTGATTGCCTGTAAGTGGGAGATCAACTATGAATGTTGTTTAATATGTTTAATATTAATGTGTGTTGTATCTTCTGTTGGTAATCCTAATAAACAAACAAACAAACAAATGGTCGTATTTACGGAGGCAGAAAACAACACGAACGGCACACGCGCAGCTCACGCGTGGCACACGCGCAGCACCCGAGCAGCTGCAGCGCAGCACCCGCGCGGCACAGCGCAGCACCCGCGCAGCTGCAGCGCAGCACCCGCGCGGCACACACGCAGCACCCACGCGGCACACGCGCAGCACCCGCGCGGCACACGCGCAGCACCCGCGCGGCAGCGGCGCGGCAGCCGCGCTGCACACGCGTTGCTACACGCCGCCCGCTTCCGGTGTGAATATACCGCTTCAAACGCGCCCGACACGCGCAGCACACGCGCGGCACACGCGTCCGGTGGGTGGAGGCCTTCAGTTACCTAATGCATTGTACGAGCGTCAGGTAGATCTAAATGTCCCTTTATACCGCGTGGAAAGGCACGACGATCCTTTCCGCAAAGGGGGGTTGGGTTAGTTTAAGTTATGGACAATCGATTTTTGTTAAGAACAATTGGTAAAAATATTAAAAATAATTAATGTTCTTTTTAGTGACAACCCTACTATTACCACGTACTAATAATTGTATATACGTATTGATAAAGGTCACTGACCCTTGTGTTATTGTTAAAATGTTACTGAACCCAATGAGGGTTGTCACTTGCAGTATTTTGCATTAAAAGTTAACTGCCTATAACTTCAAACCGCTTACGAATATTAGACTAGTTTCTTTAGAGGAAATATAGTACTCAACCTAAACAATCCCCCTTTTGCGGAAAGGATCGTCGTGCCTTTCCAGCCGGTATATGAAAAAAAAGACCGGGTTGCACTCCGGGAGTGCCAGCAGAAGTGAAAACTTGAATATTAACGTTGAGCAAAAAAAAAAGGAAACACCCCAACTCGCCTTCGGGTGCAGTAGGATCAATCCATGTGTACTGCACACATCAGGTACTAGGTGACTAGCTAATTTGAGAGTGAGGATCCCTCGTTTCTAGGGACAGGGATACGGATACCCAGCCAAATTGTGCGTGAGAACACATCGCCGTTATGACGCAAAATAAACGGCCTCGCTCGCAAAACTGGTCATTAAATCTCCTCTTGACATTTTTATTGATATGATATATGTGATCTTTGTCAATGCGCGTATCATAAATACATCTTACGGGAGACTGCCGAGAAAGATACACGCTCGCCTTCGATATCGGTATAATTTATTACTGCCTCGTTATTATCTACTAGAACTTCTCAAGCTCGTGGTTTCCCCGGAGAATCGAGCACTTATTTTTTTTCCAGTTTACCCATTTAACATATTTATTGGGAAAATAAATTACTGGAATTCACATTATTCGAATGACTTTGAAACACCCTTGGGACACTCGTTCTGTTTTATTTACATTGATCGCTAAACATATTCATTGTAAAGTACTTAAAGTCACAAGACATTTTAGATTCACATTCTTTCTATCCTGTCGTTAATTTTAACAACGACCAAGCCACGACGGCCGATTTAATGAAAGTTTAAATTGAATTCCAACAACACATATTATCTTCATTCAAAGTTTACTAAAAAGTGTTTAGTCAAAAAGTTAACCTTTAGAAGAATCCAAGGCCACCTTCAAAACATTTTAACCTCATTCTGTCAAAAATAGAACTAGCTCATTAATCATTGATTCACTATTACTCCTGGGAAACTCAAAACACCACTCCACGAATAATAAGAGACATAGTCAGCTCAAGGATGCCAATAAAAAACTCAGGGCCAGAACAAATTGTCTGGGCCGAGGGAAATGGCACATTGTTTTCGCCTAGTTACTATTTTTCTTACAGACTTTGTTCGGAAATTTGTCTTAGTACCTACTATACGGTATACTTTTATTTAATTTAGGTAATTTGCAACGACACATACGACAATTTGATTTTTTATAGTGCGACGGTGGCAAAATAGCATACGGGCTGTCTAATGGTGAGTAGACAGCGTAGGCTGTGGACACTTGCGACTCCAGAAGAATCAGGAGCGCGTTGACGACCCTTTATTCATTTGAGGACTCGTGTTGACAGCTAGAAAGCAAGCAGTTTCCTAGATCTCAAGGGCCTCACTATATACAGGGTGAATTTTTAATGCATGTCCAAATTTTTTTTGGCATTTCATACCACTAATAGACTCCAGTTTTGAAAAAAAACTGTTAGGTGTTTTTTGAATAGTAAATTGTCCATCCCAAAGGATTATCCGTATAGCGTAGTAACACGGGATTCAGAAACGCGCGGAGCGGGGCGGAGGCGGGGAGGCGTGCCGTGCGCAAACCTTACTACCCGCTGAGGTGCCCGCGCGGTAAGGTTTTTTGGGATAACTTAAAGCAGCAACTACTAAAAAATTTAGTACTGAATGATATGAAACGAAAAACCAGTATTTTATAATTTTCGCTGAAGAATCTTATACTTGAATTTGGACACTCAAAAATTCACCCTGTATAATTCTCTCGCCTAGTGACTAAAGTAAAAGTAAACTGTGGATAAAACTAGATTATCTGTCTAATACGAACACTTTAACGCCTATCAAAACAAATCAAAGACATAATCGTCTTTGATGCGTTTTGATCTTTGCCTCATTAAATAGCCAGACGGCTCACTGAGATAATGAAATCGTAATATTACCGCAAATATAAGCTTTGTGGATGTCTGCCTGTGTTAGCTTTGACGTTAATGTTTCTAGGGCAGAACATAATTTAGATGGGAAAAGACGTGAGTTCATAACTTATTGTACGTATACAAAGCGGGAGATAAGACGGGAAACGCAAACTTATCCATTAAGGGACTCTCCTACTAGTGTTACTCCTGTGAACCAGGGTAATCGTGTAACTTAAAGCAGACGACCGCGCGCTCTGGTTGAATTTTTGTGATAACCGAAACGATCATATAATGTCGAATTTAAAAATGATAATAATTTCAAACGTCCACTTTGGCTTATTTCATTTATCCACCCTGAGGGTTTCTTTACAATTGCTGAAAAAATTGCATCTGCAATCTGGTCAAAAATTTTATTGACAATTTGTCTGTCGTCTAGAATTGCATGTATAAATATGTATGTAGCATACATTTCCGAGGTAGTATGTAATACACACTGCAATGTAAACGGTTCATTCCTGTTTTATTAAATAGGTACTTGACCATCGGATTTCCTGTATCATCATCGTACGCGTACCCTTATCAGTTGAATTTTTAACTTTATTTATTTTCCAAAATTTGTTGTTACTGTTTATCTTTCCAGTGAACATTAACTGGCAAAAATACAGCGACAAAATGTCTAGGACTCAATTTGACTAATGGTAAGTATTACATTAGTAATCGTTTTGTATTAAATATTTTTTTTTTTTTTAACGATCTCTTAGTGTCTTTTGACTTGCATAATATTCATGCTATTCTCGTATCAGAATCCTGGTTAAAGCCTTACCACCCGTCTACTTCTTATTCTCTGCCAGGATTTATTTTGATTCGGAACGATCGCTCCCCAAGAGGTGGCGGTGGAGTTGCCATTTATCTGCGATCACATATCCCTTTCTCTATAGTCAGCATGTCAGCACAATCTCCTTCTTCAGACGCCGCAGAATACTTACTTCTAGATATTACCATTTCTCATTCTAAATTTCGTCTCGGTGTATTTTACTCACCTTCTGTCCATGTCAATTATTTCGCCTCTTTTGAAAAACTCCTCGAAGACCTTATGCCATCTTTCAATCACGATGTGATCATGGGTGATTTCAATACGTGCCTTCTCAAGAATGACAATCGGTCAAGATGTCTAAAATCAATTGTTTCTGCGTGCAATATGAGTATCTTGCCTTCTCAATCAACACACCACTTTCCGAACTGTTCTCCTTCTTTGCTAGATATCACCCTAACCTCTTCTGTATCTCATATTGCCAAACATGGTCAGTACTCTGCGGATGCGTTCTCATATCACGATTTACTGTACCTATCTTATAAAGTTCGCCCTCCTAAACTTAAGCCCAGATTATTATTTCAGCGCAATTTTGGTGGGATGGACGTGGATAAACTGCATGATGACGCAATTAAAGTCGATTGGAGCGTCATTTCTGAAGCTGATACTGTTGATGAACAAGTCAATATTTGCAATTCCTTTCTCACTCAACTCTATGATGTGCACGCTCCAGTTCGTCCAGTCAAGGTCAAGCATCTTCCTGCTCCTTGGCTAACTAAGGAAATCAAGTCGCTCATTGAAAGAAAAAATCTTGCCAAAGCCAAGTACAAACATGACGCGTCAGAAACGAACAAAGCCCGATTTCACAAGTTGCGCAACCGGTGCAGCACTGTTTGTCGTAACGCTCAAAGGCATCACATTCATAAGTCTGTTGAGAATGGTGACCCTGCTAAAGTGTGGAAATTTCTCAAGTCTCTTGGAGTTGGAAAATCTCAACATAATTCTTGTTCCAATAACGTCGATATTGATCTTCTGAATCAGCATTTTGCCTCCTCTACAATCTTTAGTGGTCCTGCTAAGTCCAGGACCCTTGATTCTCTGTCATCTCTTCCAACTCCAGATTCAACTCCTTTTTTTCTTAATCGTTTCACCGACAGTGATGTTAAAAAGAACATATTATCCATTACCTCAAATGCCGTTGGTGTCGATAGCATAAGCCGTAACATGATCCTTCCCCTCCTTGACCTCCTTACTCCTATAATTACCAGCATCCTCAATGCCTCTATTACGTCAAGTATATTTCCTTCAACATGGAAGGATGCTGATGTTATTCCTCTACCAAAGAAGTCCAATCCTTCCACTTTCTCAGAGTATCGACCTATTTCCATTCTTCCTTTCCTTTCTAATGTCCTTGAACGCCTAGTTTTCCAGAAACTTACATCTTTCCTAAATAGAAATGATCTCCTTAATCCTTTTCAGTCTGGCTTCCGCTCTGGTCATAGTACGGCTTCTGCTCTCGTTAAAATTACGGATGACATACGATCAGGTATGAATGATCGGAAGTTGACAGTGTTGACGTTGCTTGACTTTAGTAACGCGTTCAACACTGTTGATTTTGATCTCATGTTGGCGATACTACGTTCTTATAACATATCTCCTGCGGTAATTGATTGGTTTCATAGCTATTTAACTGGTCGTCGGCAGCGTATAAAGGTGGATACTTCTCGCTCCGCATGGTGTAGCACGTTAGCCGGCGTTCCGCAGGGCGGCGTGTTATCTCCACTTTTATTTTCCGTTTTCATAAATTCCATTACTCGTAATCTATCATCATCATATCACCTTTATGCCGATGACCTTCAAATTTATTCCCAGGCTCAGGTCAGCGATCTGCCATTAGTCATCTCAGCTACGAATTCCGACCTAGTACGCATTTCAGATTAGAGTAGTAGTTATGGTCTTAATGTTAACCCAGCAAAGACCCAGGCTATCATCATTGGTAGTGCTAAGATGATTTCTGAAGTTGACTATGCTAATCTCCCACCGATTTTGTTTGATGGCGTTTTGATCCCGTACTCTCTGCAAGTTAAGAACCTTGGCGTTATCTTGGACCGCACTCTTTCGTGGGTGCCACAGATGAATGAGGTTAGCAGGAAGATGTTTGCAGCTGTGGGTTCTTTGAGAAGGCTTCGTAATTTCCTTCCCATTGCTACCAAAGTTGCGCTTGCTCAATCGCTTCTCCTCCCTATTTTGGATTATGCTGACGTGTCCTATATTGATCTCTCTGAGGAGCAACTTAACAAGCTTGAGCGTATTCAAAACTTATGTATCAGGTTCATATTTGGGTTACGCAAATATGACCACGTATCCAGTTTCCATTCTCAACTCAAGTGGCTTCCTATCCGATTCAGACGTAACTCTCACATTCTCGCCCACCTTTATGGAATTCTTTTTAACCCTGCAACCCCCCGCTACCTAAAGGAACGCTTTAAATTTCTTTCTTCTGCAAGGTGTGCTCAGATGTTGCTTCTGAGGGTTCCTCAATCAAACTCTAAATTTTACAACAATTCTTTTACTTTTCGAGCTGTTCGATTGTGGAATTCTTTGCCTATTGAGATTAAACGTGCTAAGTCTCTTCCCATTTTTAAAACTCGACTTAAGGATTACTATTTATCTCTTCCGTAACTAGTCATTCCTACTTGGTGTGTGCTGTTTGTTTTCGGCTGTAAGTGATATTGTTTCTATGACATTTAGTTATTGTATGTGTATGTAGGTTTATATATATATGTATTTATGTAAGTGTATAGTCTTTCTTATAGTTAAGTTGTTCTTATTTTCTGTTTTCACCTACTCAAATCTTATCTTTTCTTGCATCGTTTCCACCACCCAAAGGTTGTCTGGAAGAGATCGCTTTTTAGCGATAAGACCGCCTGTTGTCTACCATTGTTTATGTTTAACTTACCTCTTTTTTATTTTTTTACTATGTCTGGTGAGCAATAAAGAATATTTGTATTTGTATTGTATTGTAAATAAAATAAATAAATAAAAATAAAGACCTTATTTGATCCAAAGGTTAAATTTAATCTTACGAACTCAGTAAGATATATGTAATATAAGAAAAAGAAATAAGTATAAAATTAGATGAGGCACGTATACAATAGAGTGAAATGTGTGCTATTGAGAAAGCGATGAAAGTTGGTCCTGTCCATTTCGCTCTCCCAATAGCCACCTCAACCCAAGACTTGGTAATAGGGCAGTCCAACCTCTCGGCCACCACCCTGAGAAGACCGTTGGTACTGCCGCGCACTCGCGTCAGCATGGACGCGACTCCTTTTCGCCTTATGGCAAAAAAGTCATCCATCTGCGCTTCCGCGAACATGCTAAGAGCACTACAGTATTAGTTGCGCACGCAATATGGCACTAGTGGAAGTGACCACTCACTACTACATATACAAAACCGATTACAATTCAAGATGACGACGAATAGAACCCATAGAGTTAATTACTTCTTGATACATTTTAATGATCCATAAAGATAGTAAAAATGTAATGACATTAATTACATAACACAACTCGCTATCTTAAACGTACTTTTCTTCTGTTATATATGTACGTTTTAATGCTACCATAACATTACCAGTCCTTCAATAAAGTCATTATACGACTTGTAAACATGCGCTATAAAAATGCCATTAAGAATGCTGGAAACCATGTCGGATCTCAGCCGAGAAATTCATCAAACGATTGAATATTCTAAAACGCGGTGTGCAAGTATATCTCAACACATTTGAGTTTCTGTTGCATGTCCGATGCACTACACACTGCAATGCAAACAAATTCTCGCAAATGGATTCCTAGCGATAAATGTTCCAAGTATATAATGGTGGACTGAGGTTTTATCCACAGAAATTGTTTACTTATGTAGTCCATAACATAAACATTGCATACCTACATCATATAATAATTACACAAAGTGCCTGGCATTTATGATAACGAAAATCATCAGATTATCCCGACGAAAGCTTCCATTATGTACTGACATTATTGAATTGTAATTTGACTAAGAATATAAGAGCAAACCTTTCTGTTCTCGTAAGATTTTATAGACCACCAACATACGGCAGGTAGCAATATAATCCAATAAAATAAGATGGAGTTGCCGTGTGCCACACGACAAAAAAACATTTATTACCGTAATAAAAGTTAAATTGCGGGCTCCACGGCGACAAAGTCTCAATTACGGGGCAGACGCGTTATTTGTCGCCCGCGACAGTGAGCGATGCCGCTGCATGCCGTCGTCCTTTCACGTTTAAAACAACTGCAACATGAGCTGTGAATTGCTACATCGTCTACGGTTCACGGGTCCGCAACAGTTGGTTTTGCGCAAACCGACCCCGCGTTGCAAGACGTTGATAACTTTCGGTGTGCAATAAGGATGGGGTCTGTTAAGATCGGTCGTGTTGCATTGTGGTCGAGCTGGGCTATTCGACGTCATTCGTCGGGTGCTGTCAGGAGAACCAGCGCAAGTTAGACCTCCGATTGCAAGTTATTTTTACGAATCCCGGCATCACGATAAACAAGAGTTTGGCAATGAGGTGAGGTGAAACCAGTTGTGAATATCTTAGTGTCTTTAAGCGTCGAGATCTGGCTTCCGTCTTGGGTTTAGAGATAAATTAAACAAGTTCATCGTTACGGAATGGAACCAGTGGAGACGTGATGGCACAAAGGAAATTATTTGGTTGTTCTCGTATATGCTGCCCAAGGAATAGCGGGAATACGCTACTGAATAATAAATACCACAGTGGTCAGAGCACCGTCGTCTAGAGAATGTTTTTAAGTTCTGTCTCTTTTCTCTGACAAAATTTTCCCCCTAGATGGTGCAGAATAGGGAAAACGGTTTTTTTTGTTGGAAGTTATGATTTTCTTTGGGTCACTTGAGCCAGAATAATACGTTTTAGTTTAAAGTTATGCATTTTTAACAGTTTTCACAACCGTTTCGAGACAACAGGGGCAAATCGTATATCCTTGTCAATGCCAATCTATTTTCGGATGCAATGCATGAGCCAATTCAAAACTACAAGTTATAAGAGAATTCCCACTAAACTAATGGATTCGCTAGATTGCCATAAAATTCAGTTACAATAAAGCAACATCTGAAAGCATAAATTCAAAATTTAAAAATGCGCTCATTTTTGTACAGAAATTGTGGGTGAATTTGATTATATTAATTTAAAGTTCTCTCCGCCCGGAGCGGTTGCCCTTTCGTGGGTTGAAAGCAAAGTTTGCGTTTGAAAACTGTAGTATTTACTAACTGTAACACGAGGGGTCGTGGTAATAAATGTTTAAAGAGGTTGCGCTGGTGAAAGATTAATTGAAATGGCAGATGACTGTGCGTCGACAAACCAGGGTGTGAAATGGCACCACCAGTATCAGCGACGCAGGAAAATGCTATCATACACACCTCGCGTCGATATTTACGGGGCTCTAACTGACAGCTTACGTTTCCATCCAAATGACTTCGATGTGATTCTCGCCCGCGAAGTTAAAAATACTTTTTTTTTCAGATTTAATAACATAATAGATTCAGAAACGTACGTGTGGGCTTGAACCCATGACCGTACAAACGAAGAGACCTCATGTTATTTCAGTAAGATTTATAAATTGACTATAAACTGCTTCACGATAGAGTGGGCTCCGTGTTTCCCTAGCCAAATTCCACTTGCACGTTACATTTGATTCATGAACAGACAATTTAACATGACAAGCAGTGAACTTGACTCGCTCAACATCAGTAAAGTCAAGGGTAAGTTTGCCTACACAGAATGCAACATCACTTATTTATAGCCGCGATTCGTGACAACGACAGTTGAACTTTGGGCCGCGAACTTATCGAAGGTCGACCAATGCTAAAAGGGTGAATACCGATGCACGTCAACCCATGGCTTCACTATACATGATATATGTAAGGCAAAGCATTAGTTAAATTTAAATATACGGGGAAAATTTTGTAGTAGATACGAGTATTGTCTTCGTGGTTATGCCGCACGCTTCATAGATTAAATATACATATAGTACTTCGTAGAGAAGAGAGTCCTCTGGCTAACAAGACCGATGTTCGCTCAAGCGCATAGTAAGAGCTCTTAGGTCTCGTTAAGATGGTAACTTTTGCGCGTCATCATCGTGGTACACCGGCCGCGGTAGGATGAGTGTCGCTTTCAACCGCGATCGGGTGTGTTGCATCATGGAGGTGCGAAAAAGCCGTAGCGATTCATGGCCCTGAATGGGTTCACCCATTCAGGCCCAATAACCGCTACGCGCTACGCTCCTAGTCGATCCCGTGGTTTTCCTCGTATGTAGCGGTAAGCGACTACGGCGGTCTGATGCATATGTGTCGTCATTGGCCCTGAATGGGTTAACCGCAAGAGAGCGGCAGTCTCATGACTGCCGCTCTCTTGCTGCTTCGGTTTCATATTTCCATACATTCATATGTATGGGTACTGTCAAATGCAGATAAACGTGATTTCCTCTTCACAGGAGTTTGTATACAGGGAGGCTTATGTTTCACTGAAGCTGACTGTACATAAGGTGTATCTTAAAGTAAAACTGAACACTTTTCCATATCACAAACAAGTGTGAAATCTAACATTCAGTATCAATTCCAACTTCCAGCCACTTTATACAGAATACGTGCGATCGCACAAAGACATAGATGTTCAGAGCTAGAGGCAACAGTTGCTGTAGAAAGAAAATTGCATTCTTCCATTACGTGTCTCGGCTGCGGCTAATTCGCTTTACGAATTGGATAAAGAATGTAGCGAAGATTCAATGAATTTAAAGCTTAGTTAGATTCTAATGTGGCCAACGTTCTATAAGAACTGTAGCTGCTTAGTTTCTACAATGATACCCGCCATAATTCAAAAACAACATTCTCAGGGCTTTGATTGTTTGTGCTGAAGTAGCGAAGAATAGGACATTACGGTGATCACTTATGTCAAGATTCTGTAGTAGTGATCGCAGTGTATATTTTGGCATGATAAATTAATTCCATTTAGGTCGCTGAGACAGAAAAGCTAGTTATCACTTTGACTGCCAGGAACCCGCTCCGCGGGCGCCTACGCCGTAGTCGCTTTCCGCTACATACGAGGAAACCCACGGAATCGGCATCGAGCGTAGCGCGTAGCGATTCTTCGCAGTGAATATGTTATAGTTTCAGACGAAATACCAAGCACTTATGTTGTAAGCGCTCCAAAAGTGGCGCACTAAAACTGTGTCAATTGCACCAACAACTTGAATCAGCTTCGCGTCGTCAATGGAAACCTATAAACGTGTTTGGTGGCCATTATTGAACACGGAATCTCGCATAAACAACGTATCTATCCTTTTTATATTAAATCATTGTGGCAAGCCGTCATCGAATTATTATGGATATTGCGTTATATAAAGTCCAATCCTAAATCCTACCCCGACAAATCCATCAGAATTCTCCTAACATAATAAATAACCCCTTTCCACTATACGAACATAATTACTTGTCCAAAATTCGAAACACGTAACAATCACCCCACTTGTCCGTACTTAATAACCCCTAGATTAGACGAAATGATTTCCGAATAGTGGCGACAATCTCCCGCTCAGTATTCATCTTGGAGCGATTTGAATAACGTCCACGCAGAGAGAATGCAGTTAATTTACACCAGTCCGGATTCATTCTGAGACTGGGGGTGCAAAATATTAACGGGAACAGTAGGGCAACTTGCTCAGTGCTTAACACATTCACTGGCAACAATTTCGTAGCGCTGCGCTTGTAGCCGATGCAGTGGTTTTCGCGCTAAATAAAGGAAAGCGCCTTCGCACAGAGCGCCCGCTAGGCGGATTACTGGTAGTGAAAGTGAAGTGAATACCGTTTCCACTAGAGATGTGCGAAGCTGTGTCTTCACACTTAACTAAGTATGCAAGTTGTCAAATACCACTTTCGGAAATTAGCTTGTTCAACTCTCGTGTTGAATATCGGTTTTCGTATGGTAACTTTAAATATAACTTCCGTTTTAGATAGGGCAACACTAGGAGGAACTACTTCCTGTGGCCATTACTACCACATTTTTCTGCTTTTGAAGTCGCACACGCTGCGCCTAATTTATCGTAATTTCATATAAAGATCGCGCTTTCCACATAGAAGTTAAAAAGTTCTAGTTTTAAGAGTGCACGTCACATCAAGAGAGTTTGGGCTGTGTCTTTGAGGTATCTTTAGGCGACGACCGGTGGTAAGTCAGATCTGCACGCCCGTTTAGTAGCTGAGAGTGCCTTCAGAGAACAGAAAGCCCCTGGGAGGCTCCAGACCTGAACACTTCACGTATGTGATTGTGCACCCTCTATTCGGTCGCGTTTACGAATTAAAAATTATTAACGTGCTTCTCGTATACTCGGATTTCCATGAGTTCAGTCTTTTTTACAGTACAACTTAATTTAACGCGTTTGAAAACATAGTTTGTGTATCGTTTCCGTCTTTGCCTATTTCTTCTCAGCATGAACAATAAATACTTATTTCAGCTAGAAATTTAATAAACGAACGAGAAGCAAGTACATTCACATTTAAATGTTTTTTTACGTTTATCATATTAAAGAAATCGAATCGATGTCGTGTATATATTTTCGTTTCATTTCAATTCTAGGAACTTCAGTTTTATGCCATTACAATGCGACAGGTGACTATTCTCAAAACACTCTAACGTTTCGTGTTACTCCACTGCTACCAATATCACTGCGAGCACTTGAGATGGGGTCGTTTGTTTATTGCTACGCTCACGGTCGAGCGGTTCTTTAATTCAGGCCCTAGGGTCCTCGAGCACAATAACGCCCCGGTATTTAACAAGACGGCTTTCTTCTACATAATTTAATGGAAGCGCCCAGGTTTACTTAAAACCGGTGCCCTTTGCATTGGCTTCAAGGTTCTCGAAGTGGGTGTTCGAAGACCCAAAATAGACTGATGACCTGGTAAAGGTCGCGGGAGTCCGCTGGATGCGGGTGGCGCAGGATCCGTCACTCTTTGGGGATGTATATGTCCAGCAGTGGACGTCTTACGGCTGATATGATGATGACGTCCAGGTTTCAGAGAAGTTATTAGACAAATGAGAACATTGAAGATACTCAAGTCTGGGAAAACCTAGGTAAATTAATTTAGTACAGTACTACAATCAGAAATGGAGTAAAATAAAGTGGAAACAAAACAGAAGAAAATTAAGCAAGTTTAGTGCCATCGATTATCGATCGATTTGCTACATCTTAGTGCCCGGGTTACTGTTAGGTAAAAAGATTCGTGTTATTGTTTTTAAGGTTCCGTAGTCGACTAGGAACCTTTATAGTTTCGCCATGTCTGTCCGTCCGTCCGCGGATAATCTCAGTAACCGTTGGCACTAGAAAGCTGGAATTTGGTACTAATATGTGACGTACATACACGCCGACAAAGTGGTAAAATACAAAGTGGAAATAAATGTTTTATTAGGGTACCTCCACTATACGTAAAGTGGGGAGTGTTTTTTTTTTAATTTCAACTCTAACGTGTGATATATTGTTGGATAGGTATTTAAAAATGAATAGGGGTTTATTTTTTGATAATGTTAATATTTTCGGAGATAATCGCTCCAGAACTAAAAAAAATGTGCCCCCCCCCCTCTAACTTTTGAACCATAAGTTTTAAAATTATGAAAAAATCTCAAAAACAGAACTTTATAAAAACTTTCTAGGAAAATTATTTTGAACTTGATAGATTGAATAGTTTTTGAAAAAAATTACAAAATAATTTCTGAACTAAGTTTGTAATTTCCCGTAAAAACCGTATAAGCAGGTGTTTATTGTACCTGTAATTTCTACGAAAACATAATGAAATGACGGGCTTTCAAATAAAGTAAAAACGGTGAAAATCGGTTCACGCAATAAATTCTTTATCGCCTAAAAATCATCTTCCATACTCTAAGCTCGCGCGCAATAGTTTACTTAATTTGCCGATAGATGTACGCTGTACGCGGAACGCTCATATCGTACATGGCGGTGTTAAGATTTTTCCTGATTTAATGGGGTCGGAGCAGGTGCGCCCATACTTTAGGTCGAAAATTTGTCGTGCTCGAATTGTCTTAGTTGTCTTTGGTTCGCTAAGTATTGCTTGTTTAACGCTTAAGTGGGGACACTTACTGTGACGGACGGAAAACTACGGAACCCTACATTGAGCGTGGCCCGACACGCTCTTGGCCGGTTTTTTTGTAGCTTAACACTTTCACTGTCAGGAACCTGCGCCTACGCCGTAGTCGCTTTCGGCTACATACGAGGAAAACTACGAGATCAGCTACGACCGTAGCGCGTAGCGATTCTTGGTAGCGAAAGTGTTAAGGCCCCGTAGATTCAGCGAAGTTAAGCGAACAGAGTTTTTGAAACAATATAATGCGTCTATTTATAATAATAATAAGTAATCTTGAGGCTTTTCTGCAGGGAAATCAGTGTTTAGAAACATGATTAAGCAATTTTCACTCGATAGAAAAAAATCACGAACATAGGTCTAAAATACACTTAAAATATTTCTTACAATTTATGCACAAAAGCTAAAAATATTTGAAAATCATGAATTTTCCAATGGGTAATACAATGAAAATATAAATAACAACAAGTCAGGTTGCTTTACTAGTGTAGACTAATGTTATTTATGTACATTTAATTTATAACAATGACATTTTTAAGAACAATTTACTGTTTCCAATATGTTTAGTATAGATTATCTACAATTCATGTCAGCTTTAATGTCACCCACCCTCCAATACCTTTCATATTCCTATCCCTGGAAAACGCGGGTAGAATGAAGACATCAACTGACATCGCTGTCAATCAACCAGTTCAGCTCTAGATACGGTTCGGGTCGGTCAATGTCGAGTACTATCTCCATTCCGTCACTCGCCAAAGGCTTCGAACTAACCATCTTATACCCATCGACGTTATAATTTAATCGGCACATCAACGCAGAAGTTTTAAGAAGAGAAGTGCGTAAGACCGGCAGCCTTAACATCTTGCAGCCAGCGCTACGTTTGAACCAGGTACGCGTTTTCCACCACTTTCCCTTTTTGCCACTTCATTCCTGGTCCTTCGCCCCAAATATTAATTACAAGGTGACATCATCTCTTATTTCCAAATTCATTATTTGCAAATCATCTCATTTTTGGTAATTCATCGTTACATTTTATTAATTTCCGTAGGTAGATTCTTAACTTTGCAACCATAGACAAAACCGGTAAACTATCATCCCTAGTCATCCGACTTGCTGGATGACATTCTATCCAACTTACGACTGGTGCGTGTGCATAGGCCTTAAATCATTACGCTTGCAACACTGACATTCTTAACGTCAGTTGTCATTGTCATATTAAATTTCAAGTTGAGGGACATAACCTCTGGGATTAATATTATTCTGTTTGTTTACGTACGGAATAATGCCGGATAAACTTAAACAAGCAGATAAGTTGGATGCGTATAATGCCCCCATAGATTCCTTTGGTGATTCACAGCAGAAAACTAGTTTTATTGCTATGAATGTTCAAGGTAATTTCATGACAACATTGTATAACTTAGCGGCAGACATTAGCGGCTCGTCTCGTAAGGATCCGATGCGCGTAGCGAGCTTCAAGGCTCGATATAGGGATATAGATAACATTCGTGATCGGTTTCAGGAGGCTTACAATGTGTTCATGGCAAATTGCGAAGATTTAAGCGTTCGTTCTAATGTTGACGCATTGTTCAATAAATTCTACGAAATGTACTATTCCGTTCAAGTGTTACAAGAATCTATCATAACAACAACGCCAAGTTGTTCACAGTCAAACCAGGTTTGTTTACCTAAAATTCAATTGTCACACTTTTCTGGTATGTACACAGAATGGCCAAATTTTATTGCTATGTATGATAGTCTTATTCACAATAATGCAGAGCTATCACCTGTTCAGAAAATGCACTACCTGCTTAGTGTTTTAGAAAAGGAACCATTGAGTTTAGTTAGACATTTAGAGCTTTCCGGGGAAAACTACACTATTGCATATAGGCTTTTGAAGGAAAGGTATGAGAACAAAAGGCTCATAGCTGATAAACATTTGGAGGCCATTTTATCCTTGAGTAACCAACAAAATCAAACTAGTTTACGCAAGTTTGTAAATGCACTGAAAGAAAACACTCAGGCATTGCAAGCGCTAGGGTTTGACATTAAGGCATGGAGCTTTATATTGCTTCATATTGTTCTGCGGAAGCTTCCGGTGGAGCTGCGTGGTAAGTTCGAAGTGAACCACAGCAGTACTCCAAATGACATTCCAACATTTGAAAACCTTCTCGGCTTCCTGGACATTCATCTTCGGGTGTTGGAAACTGTCAGCGGGTCAAAGACCCCGGCTACCGCAGCACTAAATAATCAACCTAAGCTGACATTCACCGTTAATTCTCTGAAATGTGTATGCTGTAATGGTGAGCATGTACTTTATACATGTGACAAATTTAATAATATGACACCAGCAAAGCGTAGGGAATTTGTCACAATTCAACATTTATGTTATAACTGTCTGCGGACACATTCAGTGAACAAGTGTCAGTCTAAAAGTAGGTGTCAAATATGCAATGGTCGTCATCATTCTAAATTACATATCGATCACCTGAAGGAAGAGGCTGCACAGCCATCTGCATCATCACCTGCTCTAACTCCTGCTCCGGCACCAAAGCCTTCTTGCTCTGAGGCTGCACATACAACCTTAAGTTCTGCTGTTCAACCTTTTCACAGTCATGGTATTCGCAGTGAATCTACCATGATGTTGGGCACGGCTTTGGTCGGTCTACAGGATATCAATGGGCACCTGCACACTGTAAGGGCTCTACTAGACTGCGGGTCCCAAGTATCAATCATCACGGAAAACTTAGCTCAGAAGTTGCGTCTTCCACGCTCAACTTCTGGCTTATTATATGGTTTAGGAGGTTCAAATGCTCAGCATACCAGTGGCAGCATAGAATGCTCAATAAGTTCTTTGGTCGACTCATCTCAGCCTGCCTTGGTGACATCTGCGGTTATTCTTAAGCGCATAACAGGGAACCTTCCTAGCATTCAGGTATCTCCGTCAGTCCTGGGAATGTGTAAGGACATTTCACTAGCGGATTCGAAATGTACCATTCCAGGCCCCATTGACCTTCTCATAGGTGTAGACCTCTATGATAAAGTTTTTGATGGGAGGAGATTACAGCTGGGTACCGGTCTACCCACTGCATACGCGTCAATATTTGGTTGGGTTTTGATGGGCGCAGCTCCCTTCGAATTTGCTGTTTCTAACAACATTGTGGCTCTACATTGTTCAACCAATTTGGAATCTACCCTAAATAAATTTTGGGAGGTGGAAGAGGCTCCCATAAAAATTGCACAGGATCCAGAGGATCTTCAATGTGAAAGGCACTTTGTAGAGACCCACACCCGCGACGAGACTGGGCGATATATCGTACGGCTGCCTTTTAAGACTGAGTGTAAGCCCTTGGGTGACACACGCAACAACGCACTCAAGCGGTTTCACAACTTGGAGCGCAAGCTTCTCAAGGACCCAAAATTAAAGAGCATGTACGCGGTATTCATGGCAGACTATCTTGAATCGTGTCACATGCGACCTACTGCTGGTACCCCATCCAGGAGTAGGTACTGGATCCCTCATCATGGCGTTCTTAAGGAAAGCAGCAGCACTACGAAGCTTCGAGCTGTCTTCGACGCCTCTGCCACCAGTAGCACTGGGGTGTCGTTGAATCAGGTTCTGATGCCAGGTCCTAAACTCCAGCAGAATATAGAGGATATTATCTTACGTTTCAGAACTCACGCCATCGTCTTCACGAGCGACATCAAACAGATGTATCGTCAGGTTCGGATGCATGATGATGACTGCAAATTCCAAACTATATTCTGGAGAGAATCGCCTGATAAACCACTCCAGCAGTTCGAGCTTACCACTGTCACATACGGCGTCTCAAGCGCAGCGTATCTGGCCATGCGCGTCATACACGAGCTAGCTATCATCAACAAGGACTCGTACCCCGCGGCGGCTCGCGTTTTACAGGAAGACACGTTCGTTGACGACGTCATCAGCGGGAGCCAAGACGTAGAGTCGGCTAAGGAGCTGCAAAGGCAGATCGTTGATGTGCTGGCCCAAGGAGGTTTTCAACTAAGGAAGTGGGCAAGCAACAACAAGGCCATCTTGGAAGACTATCCTTCTGATCACCTCGAAACGCCGTTTCGGTTCGAAGAAGGGGACAACATCTTCAAGATTTTAGGAGTCGAATGGAGTTCCAGTACGGACAGCTTTGTGTACCGCGTATCGAAGCTCGGAAAATGCTACACCAAACGTGACATTCTTTCCAACATCGCTCGGCTCTACGACCCGTGCGGATATCTGGCTCCTATTACCTTCTACGCCAAGGTAATCATGCAGCGTCTATGGGCAATGGAACTATCGTGGGATGATCCACTTCCCGAGGAAGCAACTCAAGCTTGGGATGCATTCCTGGATGGATTCCATCTTTTAAATATTCCCAAGATACCCAGATTCATCTTGAGTAGTCAACCGGCTCGCTGTGATCTCGTGGGGTTCAGCGACGCATCAGAACGTGGCTACGCTGCCGTTGTTTACTTTAGGGTGGTCGACTCTACTGGAGAAGTTGGAGTGCATTTGCTACTTTCCAAATCTAGAGTCGCGCCAATAAAACAGAAACTCACCATTCCACGGCTCGAGCTTTCAGGAGCCGTGCTTCTCTCTCGCCTACTCAGTCACGTTACGCAGGTATTGGAAGGCAAGGTTGTCATCACTGACACGTTAGCTTGGTGCGACTCTAGCATCGTCTTGGCGTGGCTCAGCACTCCGCCTCACAAATTACAGACATTCGAGGCGAACAGGGTATCTCAGGTTCAAGGTCTTGTCCCCTCCGTCATCTGGCGTTACGTGCCCTCCGCGCTCAATCCCGCAGATTGCGCGAGTAGAGGCTTGCTACCCCAGGACCTCGTTAACCATGTGCTATGGTGGTCACCTCCATGGTTAAAACAGGACCCTGTCTCTTGGCCCTCTCAACCTCAACCCGCATGTAATGATCTCCCTGGACTCAAGCCTCCAGCAGCATCGTCGTTCAATGTTTTCGACGTCGTCGCAGAACCCTCTACTTCGTGCTTTATCGTTCTTTATAGCTCGCTCTCGAAGGTACAGAGGGTACTAGCGTGGTCATTACGGTTTGTACACAACAGCCGGAATCCCACCAACAAAGTCTCAGGTCCTCTTAGCGCTCCAGAGCTCAACGCAGCACTGCATAGAGCCATCAGATTGGCACAAGAGGAGTCCTTTGCCGAGCAACTGAAGTGCATTCGGGATAAACGTGCTCTAAAACTTCCGTTCGCACGTCTTCATCCATTTGTGGACTCTTCAGGTCTTCTGCGCGTTGGCGGTCGACTTAGACACTCCAATCTATCATACTGTGCAAGGCATCCACTTCTTTTACCGAAGCGGCATCATATCACGGATTTAATCATCGATTACTATCATCAGGTCCACCTCCACGTGGGACCTAATGACCTCATCAACATACTCCACCAGCGATACTGGATTTTATCCGCTCGGCGCGTCGTTCGACATCGAGTCTTCTTATGTCTTAGGTGTCAACGCTTAAAGGCAAGACCCTTAGAGCCCTTTATGGGCAATCTCCCACCGAGTCGCGTGCGAGAGGCAAGACCCTTTATCAAGGTTGGGATCGATTTCGCAGGTCCATTCATCATTAAAACGTCCAACCTGCGCAAGGCTAAAATCGTCAAGGCCTACCTCTGCGTTTTCATATGCTTATCCGTAAAGGCTGTTCACTTGGAAGTTACTTCCGATTTATCGACCAACTCCTTCATGGCCGCCTTTGATAGGTTCGTCTCTAGGAGAGGAATGGTGTCCGACGTCTATACGGACTGTGGAAAGAATTTCCAAGGAGCCAAACGACATCTTAGCGAGGTAGACGCTTTCCTATACCAAAATAAGTCTGGTTTGACTGACGCTCTCGCAAGAGTCAGCGTCAACTGGCACATGAACCCGCCCTATGCGCCCCATATGGGAGGGCTTTGAGAAATCACCGTAAAGTCTGCCAAGCAGCTCTTAAAACGTACAATCGGGGAACAAGTACTCACCTTCGAAGAATTGACCACAATCTTCGCCAAGGTCGAGGCAGTACTCAACTCCAGGCCTCTGTGTCCAATGTCGAACGATCCAAACGACCTTGAAACACTGACGCCTGGTCATTTCATTATCGGGCATCCACTTGTAAGCTTGCCTGAATACGATTTCGACCATACTCCGATGTCCCGGCTCAATCGTTGGCAACTCGTTCAACAGGTTTCTCAGCACTTTTGGCGCCGGTGGCAGCATGAATACTTGCACACCCTTCAACAACGCACAAAATGGTGCAAGGACGTCCCCAACCTCCAAATCGGAGACCTCGTCCTTATTAAGGAGGACAATTTGCCACCCCTTCAATGGCGAAAGGCGCGAGTATCCAAGCTTCACCCCGGTGCAGATGGCGTTGTTCGCGTGGTAGAGCTTAAAACTAGTTCCGGAACTTGTCTGAGATCAGTAGCTAAGGTCTGCCCTTTACCGAATTTAGACTCCTAAACGAGAAAAAAGAACGCTATTTAACTTAGTTTAAGGTTCACTATCATTACTATTATTATTTTTTACTTAAATATATAAGAAAATCATCTTGCTTTTCAGTAATTTCAAGCAATTGCAAATCATCTAAACAGCTTAGTAGCTCTTTGGGGGGCGGTTATGTTTAGTATAGATTATCTACAATTCATGTCAGCTTTAATGTCACCCACCCTCCAATACCTTTCATATTCCTATCCCTGGAAAACGCGGGTAGAATGAAGACATCAACTGACATCGCTGTCAATCAACCAGTTCAGCTCTAGATACGGTTCGGGTCGGTCAATGTCGAGTACTATCTCCATTCCGTCACTCGCCAAAGGCTTCGAACTAACCATCTTATACCCATCGACGTTATAATTTAATCGGCACATCAACGCAGAAGTTTTAAGAAGAGAAGTGCGTAAGACCGGCAGCCTTAACATCTTGCAGCCAGCGCTACGTTTGAACCAGGTACGCGTTTTCCACCACTTTCCCTTTTTGCCACTTCACAATATTAAAATGGCTTCTAAACATCGGCGATATCATGTTTGAGAGAACTCAGTGTTTACTTTTTTATTTATTTAAACGCTAAAAAAAATAAAATTAAAAAACATGATTTCCGCGCTTCCGAGCACGCACTTCCATCTCGCTCACGCTTAAGCTCAGTGAGAGGGAAAGAAGACCATGAACCTACGGCGCCTTAATAACCTAGTGGCCCAGTGAGATGTAGCCGTCGCGAACCTCTCTTAAGCTGCAAACGCACAGAGAGCGGTGGCGGGGCGGCGCGGCGCGGTGCGGAGGCGGTACCGGTTGTAATGTTCGAGCTAATACGAAATGATCCGTTCAGAAAACCGCGCCGCGGCGCGCCGCCCCGCCACCGCTCTCTGTGCGTTTGCAGCTTTATAAGAAAACTTCTTTTTAAATTACGAAGAAATGAAACAGCTTAAAATTATAATGATTGAACCTACCTACAGGTCGATTCACGAAAGCTGGCACGAAAGAATTGAACGAGTGAATGATAATGTCTATGTGTGCATCACTTAATTAATAAATACTGGTTGATGCAAAAAGTGAATATGATAATTGTGTTTTAGAGAATAGCATTCTCTTTGCTCTCTGCTTTTATTTTATTTATTTTTACAGTTCCATGAAGCCATCACCTTTCGATTCTTGACATTAAAAATAAGTCAGAAAAATAAACATACGTTTACTTACTAAGGACTTTAATAATAATTACTAAAAGGATTAACATGATACTTGGTGCAGATTATAATAATATAATTTATTTTTTCTTGAATAACGAAAACGTATCTAGGTTTTTAGGTACATGTTCACAAAATATTAGGAGGCCCCTGTATAAGAACGGCACTCACACTGCCACTCACAGTGACAAGTGACATTACTTTCTGTCAATTCATTCATGCCAGCTCTGGTGAAACTACCTGTACCTAATAAATTTCACGAGAATCGGACACTTTCGCAACCAAGAACCCGCCTAGCGGGCCCCTACGCCGTAGTCGCTTTCCGCTACAAACGAGGAAAACCACAGGATCGGCTACGAGCGTAGCGCGTAGCGATTCTTGGTAGCGAAAGTGTTAATAAATGGAACATGTAGAGGAGAACAGCCGGACATCTGGACATTCGAAAGAACTTTGGCACAAGCTGAAACGGAGTTAGGGCCATAAGCATATGATTAAGCTAATTTAGTAGGGAATTTTTGGCTAAAGTAACTTCTATATACAAAACTCCAAAGTAGTTATTTACTAAAATTCTCATTTCAGGAAATATAATTTGCAATTTTCTACGGCGAATCGCTGCAAATTATATTTCGTCAATTGTACTCGATACTTTGCTTTTTCAATTCAGTTCTTACGTCAAAAGTAAAGTAAACACACTCAAAAAAAGGTAAATTTCCCGACTACGTAAAACGTGCGTAAATCCACGAGTCACTTAACCATTCCTTTATGCTCAATTTGTTTCAAGTAACGCGATCGGATCCGTCGGAATGACCGCAAATTTTAGTCGAGGAGACAGAGGTCACTTCTTGTCGGCTCATCATGACATGAATTTTCTAATGGGTAATACAATGAAAATATAAATAACAACAATTCAGGTTGCTTTACTAGTGCAGACTCATGTTATTTATGTACATTTAATTTATAACAATGACATTTTTAAGAACAATTTACTGTTTCCAATACACCTTCAGTTTTTTTTTGTGTAGATATTAGTAATCTCGTTATAAACCGTTAAACATTAAAACAGAATGGATTTTTCCCATGGATTTTCTGGCAGTTCGAGTTATTCCAAACTTTTAATCATTAGGCATGATAGGTACAAAAAACTAAAATACACACCGTCCTTAAATCTCGTAAGTAAGAACGTTAAATCACCACACTTACACTTCTTGTCGACTTCTTTAAAATTCTAGCTCAACAAATGACTCCACACCCCTGCTCCTACGTTCCATTACGTTAATAGATAGCCAGTATTTTTATTCCACAGCATTTTAACGACCCAGCCAATCTGACCGCTATCTAGCTCCCGGACTATGAACTGTGAGTTATTCCAAACAGTCTATCACTGGGATCATATCTACATGCGAGGGACCATTCGACTCTCGTTTCAATAGAGTATTCCCTTTCTTTTTATGGCATCCGGGTTTATCGGGGTTTTGCGTAGGTATTATTTGGACGTTATTGGTAGCGGCGGTACATCCAACGCGGTTGATTTGTGTTTTATTGCAGCTCGGTTGATGGCGCAACTTGATGCTAAACGATATGTGAAATTAATGAACGGCATGCTTTTTTTTTACTCACTCTGCCAAAAACGGCTAAAAGATGATTTTTATATAGTGTTTAGACTGGATTAACATATGTAATACGTTTATCACGGGAATAATCCCCTAAGGGGGTGAACGTTTTTATGGAGCTACGATCTTATACGAGTTCCAGGCGGACGAAGTCGCGGGCAGAAGCTAGTATGAGAATAACCAGGACTATTGATATGGATTTGTAAAAAACTGCGAAACCTAACAAGGAACAATGGATGAATAATCGATGATTGTGACTAAGTAAAAGAGTAAGTATTGTTATGTATACTGAGTATGACAGAATATTAAGATGAATAGAACGCAAAATGTTTACGGTCAAAAGTCAACGATCGAACCATTTGCATTTCCAGACGTTTCAATATTGGTTATCTTGATCGATTAAAGACCTGTCTCATGAAACAAGATGAATTTGATCGACAGTCAATGTCACAAAATCAAAAAGAACATTCTGAAAATAATCCAACGCAGCTGAAACTACTGCACGCATATCCATACTTAATATTATAAATTCATAAGTTTGTCTGTTTGTTACCTCTTCACAGAATTAGATGCAGTTTGGTATAGAGATAGAGTCCCGGGGAGGGACAAAGGCTAGTTTTAATCCCCGAAATCACCCCTATGGAGGTGAAATGGGGCTACGGTTCTACCCGCGTTTTACAATGAACTAGAATGCACCCGCGGAATAAAACATAGCTACGTTAATTCTGGAGGTTCATTCTATATCGAATCGTTCTGTCAACACAAACCTTCTGATATTAGCAGACATTATTTCTCAAAATCTCGATAAGGGTATCCAGGTTGATGTACTTTATCTCGACTTTAAGAAAGCTTTTGATCGCGTAGATAACGATATCTTACTACATAAACTCAGCAAAATTGGTTTCTCCCCAAAGTTAATAAATTTATTTGCTAGTTATCTACGCGATCGCAAACAATTTGTAAAGCATGGGCATTTCGTTTCTGAACCCTACCATACCCGGTCTGGCGTTAGCCAAGGCTCGATTTTGGGCCCTTTCTTGTTCGGTGTCATGATAAATGACCTTGAATCCGTTGTCCAGAACGCGAAGTGTCTCCTTTACGCAGACGATTTGAAGCTTGTGTACGGAGTGGAATGTGCTGCTGACTCTGTATCGTTGCAGGATGATATAGATTCGGTTTACCGGTGGAGCATGGACAACAGGCTTTGTTTTAATATCGCAAAGTGCTGTGTCTGTACTTTTAGCAGAGCTTGCGTTCCCGTACATTTCCAATACCTTCTAGGAGCTGGAACAATTAATAGAGTCCATACAGTAAAAGATCTAGGGGTTACATTTGACTTGCGCTTAACCTTCCACGAACATATTAAAGACCTTGCTACTGCTTGCTATCGTAGATTAGGTTTTGTTATACGTAGCACTAAGGATTTCCATGACCCGGCTGTTATAAGGACTCTATATAACGCTCTGGTTAGGAGCAAATTAGAGGCTTCGGCGATTGTATGGAATCCTTATGAGCCGACATACGCTTTGATTCTTGAGAAGGTCCAAAAAACTTTCTTAAGAATGCTGTATAAAAAGATCTATGGGCAGTACCCCTACTTGTATCCAACCAAGTTCTTACTTGGGACCCTTGGATACAATTCGTTGGAAGTGAGACGCAACTTCTATCTTCTTACAATGTCTTGTAGGGCGTTGCGTGGTGAAGTGGATAGTCTGGACTTGGTTGGGAAACTGGTGCGACTGTTTGTACCTGATGTCCCTCGAATAACCCTAAGACCTCGTGCGCGTCCATTATTGGCAGTGCCAGTGGTCCGTACATTGTCGCACAGGAACTCGCCACTTGTTCGGGCGATGAAGCTTCTCAATGCGCTTCTGATGTCAGTACCTGAGTGCGACTTTTTTGCATGGCGATGGGCACCGGTTAGTTGTGCATGTTTAAAGTTTTGCGAGATGATGGATAGCAGACAATCCAGTGTTCCAATATAATTTAGTGTCTCTTTATGTACCTATGTTTACCAGTGCATTGGTTAAGTTACAACTGTAATGCTGTGTAAATAAATAAATAAATAAATAAATAAATAAATATATGCTAGTAAAATGATATTTGTAATGGCACGACTAATAAAAAAAAAAGATTACCCGCTACATACAAACTTACAAAGCTACACCCTCACAGCGTTTACCTCTTTATAATATTCGTACTACATATATATTAGTATAGATAAAGTAGCTTGACAATTTGAATGACAAAGGCACGCATAAAATTAGTACTCGGAAATTAAACTCGATTATGTTAATTAGTACCAATAACCTGTGTGCCTTAACAAGGCTGTTCCAACCTAATTAACACCATTCAATCTTCATATTAATGTCATAACAGAATGTCCCCATTACAACGATGGAGGTATTTAATATCAGTCCGACCGAAATTGCATAATAATGGGTTGGGGAGCCGCAGTCAGGACACATATCTGGACGGTAATGATGATATTATGACCTAGTTTGTTATTGGAGACGAGGAGTGTGCTGAATGTTTTGTGTGTAATAAATCTAGATGCGAATCTGTAGTTTATTTAAGTAAATTTTATTCAGGCAAGTCATTTTTCATATCCTTTTCAATGTGAAATATGGAAAAAACATTCGTTACTGGGCCATTGTGTTTTGTATTAATACTATCTAACTTATTTTGTTTTGGATTATATAGAATACTAGCTGCCCGGCCCGGCTTCGAACGGATTACCCGTTTTCCCGTAGGAATGAAGCAGCAAAAAGTAGCCTATGTCACTCAGGGTGAATGTAGCTTTCCAACGGTGAAAGAATTTTGAAATCGGCACAGTACTTTTTGAGTTTATTCATTACAAACATACACACACACAAAAATACGAAAATACAAATCTTTCCTCTTTATAATAGTAGTATAAATGTAGGCTTGGTTTCACTGTTGCTTGATAATGAATCAATTTGAATATTTAATTTACACGGAACCTTGTCGGCGCCGTGGCTTGTTTCTACTACTCAAGAGGTGTATATGCCATAATCGCCACGCTTGATATGCAGGTTGACGATCGCAGTAATTCCACCCCACGGCAATTGTCGAATGGGCTTTAACAACTGTTATCATACCGTTGTATCCAGTACAGCTTTCGATTAGCTAACGTTCCATCGGGTTTCTATTAAATATGTTCCACCTCATCTAAAAAAAATATATAGTTTCATATCTCAACAAACAAGAAACAATAACGTGGCTCTCAAGGCTTCACCCCCAATAACCCGCAGTTTATCAAGTACGGCTTATAACATCAAACGCAGACCAAGACTTGCCTAGTTACCGTGAAACAATGAAACAACAACTTCCCCAGACTCCGGACGCAAAAGTACTTCTATGTACACGAAATTCGAAAGTTTATTTATTTCCTCTCCTCTGTGGTTCGTACTTAGTAAAAGGGTCATGCTCGCTATAATAATTAGTTATAAGATTACAAACCATTCGAGTAATACTAATAATTAGACGGTTCAACTCACGTATACAATGTCACTACGGGCGACATGTGTCACTACTGGCGGCGTGTAATTATTAGTATTATTTCAAATGTCTCACGAAAGTTTAAATTCAACCATTTGTAGCGAAGGCTACATACTTTTATACGTGAATTGTAGGCATGACTTTCCGACTCGATTTTTACAACAACTAACATCATCTGGCTATTGAATAGTACATGGAAAGATTACTGACCTTCAATATATTTAACTTAAAGCCGTATTAGTGGCCAATACGATGCACGACCGCTCCATTCATCACAAAATAACCATGCATGGTTGGTAAACTTCACATACACATTTCGATGGCTTCCCGGCACACAAACTTAACTTCTGGCATACCGAATTCCTCGCCGCGAAGAGGCGCATTCATTTATGATATTAGTTTGATAAATAGATTTATATCCTGCGAAATAAATTCATGAATAACACATTCGAAAAAAGAAGGTAAATAATAAATAAAACCGACGTCAGTTTGACATTTCATTTTCCGTGTACGTTCCGTTTTGCGTTTTTTTCGTTTCAAGATGTTCGGGTAACGTCATCAGTTTAAGCGTTATATAGTAATCTAAAAGTAAGTTAAAAATTCAATATTTGAGATAGTATGTATTTAGTAGAAAAACATCAATTAATTAACTTGATTTCATTTTGCAACGCATACATTTAGTAATGTCGTTTTTCCTTGAAGCGTGTATTGGAATTTTAGATTGAACTTTTTTCGAATATCGACTTGACATGAGAGATAGATTCGGAACAGCCCACGAGACGGATTGTCCTCGCTGCGATATAAAAAATCCGCGATTTTGTAGGAAAAGCACGTGGTTTTCGAGAACCGCGTGGTGGTTTCCTCGAGTTTGCCCAACATGTAGTGGAAAGAACTATTGTATATTAATTGATCGTGTGAGTGCGAGGTGTTATGCGTTATGAGCGTGCGTGTCGCGCTAGTGTGATTTAGTGTCGTCGTAGAGGCCTTCCTTTTGCCTACATCTTCACCGTAGGCTGCGAGTTTTACGAGGCCTGTGGACTCGCGACTCCGTCTGCGCGCTCGCCTTGGGGGCGCAGCGTAGCGAACTCGCGCTTCCAGGACGACCGGCGCAGGCGCGGCATGCCAAGGTGCCTTACGCAGGTCCCCCAACCACCATCCACGCCGAAGACCTTAGGGGCCTAGTCCCGATCCCTAAGCGTACCTGGGTGCGCTTGCGACGGAGCAGCACCTTCGCTCACTGTTTGGCCGTGACCGCACCGGTCACGATGTCAAGGGGATGAACCCGGGACAGCGGGTTATCGTCGAGTCGCCGTGTGGCGTCGCACCTCCTTGCGCCTCCCGTCAGCTCAGATGAGCCGGCGCGTGATGACGCTGCCAGCTGGACATCATCGACTTGCGTGTGCGTAATTTCGGACGTTCACCGACGTAAGTGACCTTTCACATATTTAACCTGGCCAGGCTCGCGCCGCGACACGCTATCGTTCGGTATTCGTATTATGGGATCCCCGCGTTAGTTTAATCCGTAGCAAATGCTCTGCGAGCATGTATAAGATTTTATACAGAAGTATATAGCATGTTCGATAACCTGGTCTTTTATATTGCCTCCCTGTAGTTATCCCAGTCCAAGGAGAAGCACAAGAGGACCCTTGCACGCAAAAGTTTAACTGTTTGGTCCGACTGAAATCCGAGCAATTATTGAGAAATCTGTAACGTAACTGTTTTACACATCACATCCAGTGTGACAGGCATACCACACCAACCTTCACTACGTTACACATTCGAGTGTTTATAGATTGGAAAAACCATTTTCACATGTCGGACGAATCTTTTCTTTGTTCCACCCAGATAACCAAACTTGATAACAAGTTAAGTGGGGCGAACATATCTTCCTCGGAGAAATCTAGTTATGTGAGAGGAATTTTCCTTCGCTTTAACTGTACATTGACATACTTACTGATGTGGCGCAACGACCCAAGGTGGATCTTGGCCTCCGTCACTAAAGACCGCCAGTCTATGTCCAATGCCGTTTGTGTCCAATCGACGGCCCGAAGTTCGTTAAGGGCTTTTTGGACGTCACTCTACCAGTACCTAGGACGCCCAACAAGTCTTCGACCAGTTGGACGTCCCGAGTACGCTCTCCGGAGTGAACGACCGTCATCCATGTGGATTACGTGCCCGTGCTATAGGAGTCTTGAGGATTTCGTTTCTCCTATGATATTCGGCTCAGACACTAGATCTTCTACCGAGGTAGAAGGTAGAATTTAAGAAGAGGTCCCAGAATTTTGCGGAAGATTTTCCGTTCCGTTTTGATTGACAGTGGTAGCTAATCCCGCTTGGACAAAATTGCCTACCACATGTTAAATAATTGTAGTTTATGGTCCAATATTTGCAAAAGCTAAAAAACGCTATTTTGCAAAAGCCTTTGAACATATAAGAATAACATTACCATAAATCTCAGCTATCAATGACAAAGAACTCGCCACAGTCTACATTCGGAAAACTACAAACGCGGCCGTAAATCAATTACAACCCAAGGGAAAGAAACCAAGTGTTGACCGTTTCCCATTAATAGCGGAGCTCTTGACCTGTTTGCGAGGTCGAGGGCACGCGGGCCTGCATGGTAATCGATTGTCTTGCAAGTGCCATAATATCGACATTTCCGGTCATCGATGACAATTATGGCCCCACGTTGGGCGCCACTCAAGTTTTCTTCGTTTTTCACTTATTTTAAGTAAACGTTTCGCGTATAAATTCTATTGGTGACAGGATTACCTACATTCTACTAGCTGCTCGAACTGTTCTGGCCGCGTACTAGGAAGAGCGCAGGCAAACCCGCGGGATAAAATATATCGTATTTTCGACCCAGAAGTCCATTTTATACACATTGAAAGAATATTTGAAATGGAAAAACTGGTTTCGGAGAGGATCTCGTGTCTAGATTAGTATAAATAAAGGCCCCACTGAGCACAGGTTTTTTTCCATACGACGAGAGATCTGAATTAAAACATGAAGCGCTGGGTAACGCTAGTTTCAGAACCTCTAATCTAAAAATGAGTTCATACGAGTGCTATAAAAATGTCCAATTGTCTGTCTCCTAAACAACTCAGTTTGTTTGTCGCAGACACAAAATTTGCGCCGTTAAAATGAAACAGTATTTCAGTTAGGTTGTTATTATAAACTTTAACCTTATCTGTGGGACAAAGAAAGTCAAGGGCGCCTGATAATGTAAGCATCTTGTCCACAAGATGCTGGATGGGTGGATTGAGTATTAAACCCTGCGACATCTTGCGTAAAAGTATGATTTAAGTTAAAAGTTTAAGATTGTATTGATTGATTTCTAAAGTTGGCGACCGGTTAGCCTACTTAGTCAGAAAAAAATATATAGCATTTATGTAACTTAAGGAAAAAAAACAAAAATAAACATGTCAGACAAATCAAACAGCGGTATAAGTAATTGTATATAAAACAATCTTACTGACCAGATTTCTTATTCATTTTATTTATCAGCATCAGCCTATATTACTTGTTAAAATTTGATTGCAAAGTAACCAGTTCCAAATACTAATGGCTTACGGCAATCTCCAAGCAACATTCAGACCAAGAAGAAAATATAGGGATATTACGGTGACAGAATCAAACGTAAATAGTTAACAAAAACTCCAGAAACATGAAACTATTAAGCATGCCTCGTCCCAGGAGCACTTACGAACACAATCCACTAAGTGATTTGACAAGCTCGAGTCCTAAGCCATGATGGAGTGATGCCGTCACGCCGTGACACCTTCGACGAGATATTAATTATAGCATGTGTTCTACTCGTACTGACTTGCTAACAATAGATTTTGTGTCGGAGTAAAACAATAGCAAAAACTATTAACGTGACAACATTATGAAGCTGACGATGATAAATTGTGGTAACACGTTCACTGTCCGAGTGGCCACATCCCCAATGATGGGTTGCTATTGCTTTTCAGCAGTCCGTGCTTCCACAATGGATTCACAGCTTCGAACTGGAAGCACCGTTGGACGTGTGACATTGTCAGATCATATTGTATGGGGACAGGTTAACGTGTTAATCGGGGGTTTTTACTGATTTCTACTGATTATCTTTATTTATTACTTAACTTTGACCATGACCAATTCAGTAACTCTTTACTTAAATAAAATAAAGTAATGTAGCTATAGTTTTCTAAGTTTGACTATACAGTTACAGACTATATTTTTTCCGCGGTTTTGCGTGCGTTGCGCGGCTCGTTAGCTATAAATATATGCGTGAACCTTTTCAGTTGTTTATTTAGGAAAGTCACTGAAGTCTTCGGTCTATAACAAACGGGCACAGCAAATCCTTATTCAGCCATGATTGATGGGTTACGACCTACGTATTCATTGCAATCCAAGTGTTCAACTTGTATTGTTAAACACGAATTAATGGCTACAGTGTAATCTAACTTTGAACTTGTGATCAATTTCTTACTTCATCATCAGCCTATAAGCCTAGCCTATAGACGCATATATAGGGGACAGGGGCCTCCGTGGATGAGAAGGGAGGATCAAAACAGGACAAAAGGAAGGTTATACCGACTGGTGATGATGATGATGATCTTGGTGATAAATAGGCTTATTGCCCGCAATCGAAAAAACCGGTCTAAGAAGAGACTTCTGGCAGAGATTTAGTCTAGATATTGAAGAGCAGCGGTCAAACTGCGGTTCAGGAATTAATGGAAACCTGCTGCATAATCCTCCCAATCTTCTAGCTGATAAAGAGCTGCACCGACAAGACTCTGGCTCTTATATTTATGACGATAATGACCTGTGGACGATGGGACCTTACAACGACGACGGAACAGGAAACCGCGTCTAGCCTAAGCAAATAAATATATATATAACCTATTTAAAGTCCTTAGATTGTTTAAGTAATAAATAAATACCCAGTAGTGAGAACTCCCGTTATTTTACATTTTTTATCTCACAGTAGTATTTATAAAGTCATAGCTAAAAGCATTTAATATTGTTAACATACGTAAAATAGAGTTTAATATGTAAAAAGAGGAGATGTGTTCGCCACACGCGCGCACGAGGCAGACTGACCGCTGCGCGCGTCGGGTGTATCTCTCAAGCTTGACCGAAACGAATGCCGCAGGCCACGCGATCGCCTCGCGCTCTTATTGGCTATTATTTTCCATAGGAATTCGCAAACCACCGACTGAGGCAGCAATTTTTCACTTCGTTATTGATGTATTTACCGTCATATCTTTTAAGTATTTTATGATAGAAGTGAATATTATATATTGCTAAGAAGCTAAAGAAATTATCTACATTTTGTATAAACTTAATATTAAGAACATGCCATAGTATCCGAGTAAACTTGAAATAAGTAAGGCGCAAAGGGACCGAAATGCGGTGAGCCCACATTCAATGTAACTTTATTCGAACTAGAAATTAGATACAGATTCAATTGTACTTGTAAGACCTCAAACTATAAGACCTCAAACTATAAGACCTACTTAGATTCCCGCCCAATAACATTTGTTAAATAGGAATTAAACCTTCATGTAAGAAATATCTCAAAAAAAATGGGCGTGGTATCAGCTTGTCTCACTCGGAGCGTCCCATTCACACACTGAGCAGTATAAAGAGCGGGTACGGCTCCAGTTAAAATCCGTGTCCATCGGAGCCTCCTGGAAGCCACTACAAGAAGCAGCAGCAGCAGTAAAACTACAAGTCTTAGGGACTTAGGGCAGTGATAGGGAATTAGGGCAGTGATAGGAAAGTTTTAAATAAATATTCTATTTCGTTTTCGCCTCTTATTTCTGGGTAACGTGGTTTACCATAGTGTCTGCGGACACGGTCAGGGCCCGAATTTACAACTGGAGTGCCGAGTAGCTACTTGAAGGCGCTAACAAAGCACGTAGGGGCGGGGCCAGCCCGTCGCCGACTCGTGTCTCGGGCGTCATTCGTCTTAGGGGACTGTAGGGTGGCGGGCGCCGCTGGCTGCTCTAGGCACTATCGCAGTCAATCACCTGGTCAACGCCGCTGAAGGCGGACGTCGTGCACATGACCTATAATATACTCTAGCCGTATCCATACCTGTACGTAAGTCCCTCACTTAACACGGACAAGCAACTTTGAATTAAAAAGTTGAACGATTTGGAGCGAGGCTTACAGTGGTAAGCAGCTTAACTCGACTCTGGCACCGCATACGGTGGACAATCGACATGGCAACATGTTTGTTGGGAAAATTCCAGTACTTATATAAGTGGGTGGGGAAGTTATTATGTTTATTTGATTCATGTATTGAGGTGTGCAATAAAGAGTATTTGTATTGGGAAATAGTTTAAAATGTAACCTGAATGAATAAGCTAGACGAGGAGAATATAAATCGTCTCATTAGTAGAATTAGCCCGTCTTCAACGCAAGCGACAGGTTTCTTAATTCAGTTCGAGAATTTATATATTTATATTTTATTATTTTCTCTTATCTTGCTCTTTATCAAAAATTCCATCATATTGGTGAAACTAAAAATGTATGATTGAATTACGATCATAGCACAGTAAATAATACATTTAAAAACTAGCGGCTTTGTGAGCTGTCGAAATAGCGAGCCTGTCTCTTTGTTATGTTTTTTTTATTTCAATGATCTAAATCGACAAAATAATTAAAAAAAAATGATTAACCTGCTCACAAAATTGCACGACTAACAGTTGAGAAATGTAACTTGCAGGAGAGAACAGCCGGACAGACGCCAGGCATACGAAAGATTTCCCCAAGCTGAAACGGACAACATCTGTCGCAGGCTCGATAAATTAGGATTTTTCCTTTTTTCTATCATAAGGAAAAATAGCAATAATCCGAAATAAAATGGCCGGTCTCTAAAACTCCATAGCTTAACTTAATGAGTGTTAAAAAACAGCTGGTCCCCTAACGCTAAAAAAACCATAAATTTAAATAAGAAAAATTTAATTCTGCTAGCCGGATTCGAACCGGCGAACAGGCATTCATGGCCAGTCGATACTAACCAACTGAGCTATCGGAACAGTCAGTCTCGTTGTCGGAGCAGTGTTACTGCTTCGTCATCATCATCATATCAGCCGAAAGACGTTGACTGCTGGACATAGGCCTGCCCCAAATGCTGCTAAATACAAAATGAATCTAAAATATTTCTTTGTATAAAACTAACTCGTACCGAATAAATTAACTTCCCACACATGATATGAATCCTGACATTCCAGTTACAGAATACGCGGAAAAATCATCGCAAAACACACTCCCTACACAAACACATTATAACGCCTCGCCAGGGGAGACCAAGTTATTAGTTTCGACACGATGGCCTTCGGCCTGCTAAATGAATTACTGGCTTGCTAGTACTGTGGAACAGTTAATTCAGTCGAGGACATAATTATCGTCGTGGTAACTGGAAACTGAATTAGTGTTACACCGAGGTGACACTGACAGTCAGCCTCCGTGAGGATACGATTATAATATGACTATAAAGGGACATTTATGTGTTCCAACAACTCATATGAGATTTTCATTACATTGCGGGACTGCGGACTACCAGTCCAATCAAACCCTGCAATGTAAGAAAACTCGCATACGAAACTTGCACCTTGTAAATGGTCCTCTATGTTTGTCAAAATATAACTTGATAATGAAAAAAAAGATGCACAGATAAGTTCATTTTATTATAATCTTCCTATGATATGAAATGGTTTTTTTTCCAATCAATAATCTAGGTCAGTATATAAAAACCCAGCCAAGTGCGAGTCGGACTCGCGCACGGAGGGTTCCGAACCATTATCTATAAAAACGGTAATAAATCACGTGTGTTGTATGGGAGTCCCCCTTAAATATTTATTTTATTTTGTTTTTAGTATTTTTTGTTATAGCGGCAACCGCTATAGATCGTCTGTGAAAATTTCAATTGCCTAGCTATCGCCGTTCTTGACATACCTACAGCCTGGACACACACAAACAGGCAAAAAAATTCACGTTTCTTGTATGGGAGCTCCCCCTTAAATATTTATTTTATTTTGTTGTTATAGCGTCAACAGAAATACATAATCTGTGAAAATTTCAACTGTCTAGCTATCGCGGTTCTTGAGATACAGCCTGGTGACAAACAGACGGACGGAAAGCGAAGTCTTAGTAATAGGGTCCTGTTTTCAACCTTTGGGTACGGAACCCTAAAAAAGACCTCGAACAAAAACTCTGGCGCGATCTGTCATAAGAGCAATGACTCTTATTCTTCCGTCAGGGCCCTATTTCACCACCTTGACAATTGTCACCTGACATTGTACCGTGCATTGCTGGGTCAATAAGCTGTCCAGCAACGAACTTAACCTGTCGACGCAGCCATGTAAAGCGGCTGTTGTCGGCAAGTAGTCAATGTCAGGCGACAATTGTCGATTTGGTGAAATAGGGGCCTGGTCGTACGACTCTATTGTATTGTATCTAACAGGTTAGCACAAAACGGCTCGTGACCTTATCGCAGCGAGATGGACTATCCATATCTTTCTAATGAAAACACTTAGAAAGAGAGAGATAGTATATTTAGCCGCGACACAGCTCGTACGCCGTTTTGTTCTAACCGTGCTAGTTACTATTTTATCCGCTCTCTACAAGTACCAATAACTTCTAATTTGGTGGTTTCAATAAATTGAGTTCGCCGCTACAGTATGTGTACAACCGAACAGACGGCCAACAGTTTAATAATGAATAAAGCCGGCACATGTGCAGCAAACGCGGAGTGATCGATGGCGGAGGCTCGGGAACTCACGTGTGTCTAATTGATTTTGCACATCTTAACCTTCGATTTTCGGGATTTTCTTTTTGACTTCCCACGTCACGTTAGTACCAGCGTCAGCATTAAGCTTCTCACAGACTGGCACGGTCAGTGGTCGCGATCAAGGTATATACGCACACGGGGAGCGGATGGCGTGCGGGAGGCAAATGCCCGGCGCCTCGACGCCGCGCGCGCCCATTTATCGTTATACCACTGCAGCCACGTTCCGCGCACTCGAGGACTGAGTAAAGCGGTCGGACTATAGACAATTACTGTCACGTCTACTATTGACCGCCCGCAGGCCGCTTCAGTGTGATTCAGGCCTTAGTTTTCAAATATTTGACGCCTCGCACGCTAGACAGCTAAGAGTAGGTGTCAACTTAATAAAAATAGCTTCACTCATTTCCGGTGGATATTCACCATTAACCGTGATTGCCTTTCGACCAACAGAGTAAGTATTTTAAAATAGCTGTTATAAATAAACTTCTATTGTATCGCCTATATATAGACAAAACATCGTTGCTGTATTAAATGCAATTTACGACTACTCTCGAAGATCTATTATCTGTTCGATTTGTGAAATACTCGTCCTCCTTTTCTTTATACATGAAAAATAAAATTCACGTGTTTCTACTAATATATAACATGTTGTCAGTTACTACGTTACGTTACCTTACGTAAATTGTTATTAGGATTGACATTTCCAGTTTTAATTGCTTCCTTAGGTTCATTTGTCTCAATTACTATTGTTATACTTCGTTTGCATTAGAACGTCGTCGTTTTAGTTCATTTACTATTTCAAATAAATAAAGTCATTTAATCCACATAGAAAACACAATAACAAATAAAGTAATAATAACTTAAGCTACTAGCTTAAGCCTAGTCAAAAAGTCCCCCACGAGTTGTCCCTGGCGCAAAGATATCCATTACACTGGCCGCGTTACCACGTTGAATGGCGATGGACAACCTTTGCACCACCTTTCGTTAATTGGAAAAATGTATCCTATACCTTCGTGAAATGGGCTCCAGGTAAATGTTTTCGACAGTACATGTTTCCGGAATAACGTACGATTTATATGTATAATAATATATACGGAACAGTGTTTTCGTTACGGCTATTAAAACAAGGCTGTCAGCTTCAATAATGCATACCCAAACACGGGCTCTATTTAACTATGTAAATATATTGAATACACATCAGTCATGAATCGATCGCGGTTGCTCGCGCGATTTTTTAGGAATCTAACCTTACCTGTCTAATATATAAAATCGGAAAATCAGAACGGGATAAAACACGAGGAAACGAGCGAGATAGCGCCTTACAAAAAACACGATGTTTGGCGTCACGTTTCTTAAAAACAACGCAAGTAACACGAGATATAAATTCACGAATCAATTCAGTGGATATTAACTTAGAACAAGAGCATAAAGGCTTCCGGTTCCGTTGCGTATTTATTCTATAATCACGTAATGAAATCTCGATAAAATTGACAATTTGAAGCGTCGCCATCATGGTCTCTCCATTTTACGTAATTTGATTGTATCTGAGACTACATTTACACTTCAGTATAATTGTTATACAATTGATTCGGCTTAAAAAAAATACTGTTTATAAACCATAATGATTAAAACTTTGAAATTCCGGTTAGAGAATTTTAAATGAAATGGAACGCAAACTGTCATCTGTCATGTCACTGTGACGTGACTGAAATCGTAAATTAGTACTTAATCTCTGTATTGAATTTGCCTTTTCTCACCTTTTTCTCACCTGGACCTTGATTCGTATATTTACGACTGTGTTTACGACATCAGTAAGGCAGCAAGAAGGCATAATAATTAACGACAAGCGCCTCAGCCATCTGATGTTTGCGGGCGACATCGTAGGTACTGCTCGCCTCTATTAGCAAAAAAGCTGCAGCTGCGTCGGGTGTAAGGGCAGCAGAACTTCTCTCTTTCAGAATGGACCCCTGCTAACCTCTGTACGAAGACGATAGACCCCACTCGCCAACTTCCAGGGTCAGGCCTACCTCGAAAACAATGGTGCCGCTTATATAGGCTAAGGACTGGCCACGGCCGCTGCAACTACTTCCTGCACAAGTGTGGGTGGAAGGCCGCCGCTTTGTGTGAATGCGGTGAAGAGGTCCAAACGATGGAACATATCGTTCAACGTTGCTCCTTGCACTCTTATCCAGGATCTTGAGAGAATGAATCCTGGAGTCACACGGTAAAGACCAAACCAAAATAAGGACAATGCGCGATGGAAAGGAGTATTTTGAACATAAGGAAATTCCATTAAGTGAAAAGTGAGTGCATATTATGAGCTTAGACGAAAATTACAGACGCCCTGCTATATCCTATGCTCTATATTGAAGTTAATTAAAAAACTTATCATGGCAAGTCCGACTCGGGTGGCGGTTAGGTTAGGTGTCTTCGTGGTTATTTTTTTTTAATAAAAGGACAGAAAATAACTTCTTTAGAGAAAAGTTTTGATGTGTTCTATTTGTTACAATGATTTAAAATAGGTGTTATAATGACATCACTTTGGTAAAAATTTACTAAGTGCTGACAATTATGAAACTTTGTGTCTATACTTCAGGCATTTTTTCAAATAACAATAATATATAAATCAGCCTATATACGTCGTACTGCTGGGCACAGGCCTCCTCTCATGGATAAGAGGGAACGGGCAGTAGTCCCCACGCTGGCCCAGTGTGGGTTGGGGACATCACATACACCTTTGAATTTCTTCGTGGATGTATGCAGGTTTGCTGACGAATGACCCCAACCCGCACTGGGCCAGCGTGGGGACTACTGCCCGTTCCCTCTCATCCATGGGAGGAGGCCTGTGTGTATTACTGAGTTTCATGTTGACATTTTAATAAATGTACGAGTACATGAAAATACCTGTATACTGTTATTATTTCCATATCGGTACGTTGCTAAGCAGGGCTCATGAACATAATACCACTGTAACAAATACATTAATATAATTAAGTCACGCGGGTGGAGCCGCCGGCACGTCTTGTTTATCATAATCATCATATCAGCGGAAAGACCGATCAGAAGAAAAGAGTCCACTGCTAGACATAGGCCTCCCCCAAAGAGCGCCAAGGTGACCGGTCCTGCGCATCCCGTATCCAGCGGATTCCCCCGACCTTTACCAGGTCATGTCCACATTGAAGTTCTACCAACGTTGCGCCTGCCAAAGGGCCATCGGTTCCTATTTATATATTCCATTGTGGTGAGGTAGGGCACAGCGAAATGTCATCCCGCTCGAATGTGGAGCAGCCCAACTGAGGAAGTACCTCCGCCTTGCAGAATACCACAGCCATAATAACACTACCACTTGCTCTGTAGTAGTGTAGTGTTCCTGGAGGTGAGCAAGGTCGCCAGAGCTCCCGAGGATGCGTTGTGTTGAGAGCGAGGGAATTTGTTCAGTAAAGCTGTCAACACGGCGAATCCTCGAACATATCACGGGTCAGCAAAGCCCATGTTACTCCTTTGAAGTGGCATGCGTCTATAAGCTGCGGTGTCTGCTTACCATCAGGCGGGCCGCACGCTTGTTTGCCACCGTTTCGGAGTAATTATAGTTTCGGAGAAAAGACTCTTCGTATTTTTTCTGTTCCCCGTTCTAACGGCCGGCATGACTTTGCGCGAATTGCGGCGCGGCAAACGTTTTATATGTTCATTTCGCGGTCGAAACGCGCAACGCACTGTGGTTAGTTGAAATTACACGCAATGGATTACAAAAACCGCTGCCGCCGCCGCGCAATGTCGTCGCCACGCCGTAATACGCCAGGCTTGATAATGATAAGGTAAATACGAGTAGAAACCTGATTCCAATTTGATGCGTTTACTGGAACAGATATGGGGAGGTATATTAGGACAATCACTCACGTTTCCGTTGTCCTTGCGTCTACATAAACATGGCAAACTCTGAACGAAGCATGAATAATTTACGTGGGAGATCCCGTCTTTCACGCGCGAATGTGTTTGTTTATGTTTAAATCGTTTCTAACAGGTCAGGGCACGTGTCGTGTGCTCAATAGAGACAAAGAAAACAAAATCAATACAAAAAACAATAAACAAACAAAAGCTTCATCTCTAAAAAAATGAAAATATAATTTTGTTCTATCGAGGAAATTTTAGGGAATCATCTATTTCGATTTCTATTCGATTAACTCATATAAACAATCATATAGTCAAGAATCGTGTATCTGAAAATCAGACCTTATTGTTTCTTAATCTAGTCAGAACGGCGTTTCAAAGCACGCGATAATTTCCAATGCAATCCCCTTAAACATTTCAGCTAATTTATCTGCTTGGAAAATAACGATACAAACGAACTGAGCACTAAAATTACCAGCCCAGCGGTGTGGAAATGAAGATACGCCGGCTCGGAGCTCTGCCACAGTGTGCAACTTACCTGTAAGAGAAGTGCCATTGTTAGTGCGAATACATTTGAATGGAAGCTTTTCAATCGTCAATTGAGGGTATTTTCCAATAATTGTATACCCAATAATCAGAATCAAAGCGTCAGTTTTGTGAGCATATAATTAGCGTGAAAATTAACTTGTTTCACTTAAGGGGCTACCCGAGGTTTTCATCGATTTTTGACAAGTTTTGAATCGTATCTCCTACTTTTGCACTACAGATAGAAGTATAAAACAAACGGTTACCGGTTCTTCAATCTTTTATCTCCATTTTGGTCCACCGGATTTTGAAACAAATGAATACCTAACTTTTTATGATTTTTTAAACATTGTCTAAAAAAACCCCCCCCCGTGTGGTGTCGGGTTAGAATTTCACCACCCCCTTTCTTCCCGTGGGTGACGTAAAAGTCGACTAAGGGACCAGGGTTGAAGTGTGTTGTGGGCGATGGGCTAGCAACCTGTCACTGCAATATCACATTTTGTCGATCTTTTATACCCACATTTATGCTAAAAGTGGCGCTGGAACATAAGTTTCATGTGCTCTGCCTCCCCCTTTTAGGGATAAAGGCGTGAATGTATGTATGTATGTATGTATGTATGTCTAAAAAAACACTAATATCGTATCTATATTGACGTGAAAGATCTGAAACAAAATTTATGGCAAGAAAACCAGTTTTTTGCCCTAAAATTGATGCCAAATATCTCAAAAACAATGAACTTCGAAGTAAATATGGGATACTATACTGCTTCAAGCCGTTGTTGTTAATATAATAAGCTACAAAAAACAACATCAGAAATCTAAGGGATTCAGATCGAAGGTCATTGGCGTATGGGAGCCCCTTAAGTAAAGTGTTTATGCATATCATTTATAAAAATAAACTAAAAGTTAATTTTCATACAAACTGAATACTAAATTGTCGTCACAAATCTGAAATTGAGCTAATTTTTATGTGGCGCCTCACGCTAACTGGGTACACAATAATTTGAAAAAGCCCTTAAGTAACTGGACAAATTTAATTATCGTCAAAAAACTGACACTGAGTTCATTAGGGTTCCGTACCCAAAGGGTAAAACGGGCTGTATGTATCTCAAGAACCGCAATAGCTAGACAGTTGTAATTTTTACAAAAAACGTCATTGTATTGCCGTTATTGTCGATAATTGTACGGAAACCTTCGTGCGCGAGTTTTTTATTTTTGTTTTATAACTCACGCTAATTTGTTACATCATTATTAGCACCTAATAAAGATGTATGAAATAAAAAGTAAAAGGTATAAAATGAATCAATTTAGGAAAACGTCAATATATTAGTCAATAGCACCTATTTTCAAAGTGTTTAGTTATACATTAAAACTGAAGTAGCTTGCAACTCTACTGATGTCGCTGATTTTACAACAGATTCCTTGCTCAAACAAAGTATAAGTAAACACTAAACATGTCATACAATTCGGGTACCTTTTTAACGCAACAAAAAGCGATCCAAGAATTCACATTATTCAAAATCAAAGAAAACTGCATCGTAGACACAGTACTTAGTAAGTTGTCATTTCTTAAAGCTTAACCCTTAAAAGTGCGATAATATGTTCTCACCATGATTTTGAACTTAATCTCTATGAAATCGTCCAAACAGTGAAAACACGGATGTCTTTATGCCCGTTAAAGGGTTTAAGCACGGAGTTTTACCAGTTTTTACCATGACACATATTCATATGTTATGTTGTATTATCAAAACACCTGAAAACAACGCGGCCGTAACAGCATTTATTTTAACTCAAGTGTTTTCGTATACAGTGTGTTGCCGGCATGCGGACATTTATTAAAACTGATAATAATACATTATATTCCATTAGCAATTGTTTGCATGTGTTTGCAAATCATAATTATTTATCTCACCGTTCTAAAAAAAATTGCCATACGACAAATAAATTATGTAAATTAACTGCGCAATTAATTTTCCAAAATACAAACCATCAATGGACTAGGTGTATGACGCCGTACTAAACAAAGTATGAAGAGCTCTCATATACACTTACTTGTCAATTTACTCTGCTGTACATTGCTGGCAATTTAAATTTTATTAAAAATTTTATGAAGTCGGAATTATAGTTAATTATCTGTACTAAGGTCATGATTAAGTTAAAGATGTCCGTTAATTTACCCTACTTGAAAAAAAGCCCGCATGCCAGTAACACACGGTATAACCCAGACGGGTACTAATGTGTAGTGGCCGCTAGTTGTGGGTGGCAGCAATTTGTAACTTAGTTACGTTCACAGAGGCTAGTTGGAGTTGATTAAAACCATATTACCGCACTTGGCCAGACGTATCATATAAATCAAATATCCTGATCGTTTAACAACGTTAATTAAACTTTCGCCCTAAGGGAAGGATTATGACTACCTTTTCATGAGTCTGTAGTCGCTCGAGGTCACATATAGATATATTCTTAGACCCGGTTTAATATAGATGCACTAGCCTGAAAGTCAGATGAAATTTTAGTCAGTCAGTACTTTTTTTGACATTCTTTACCGACATAGCAACCTGAAGCTAATTCGAGGTATTTTTTTTTAAATATAAGATATGAGATTAAAAGATTGTCAAGATAAACGAGTCAGCAAATTTTTATTCAAAAAATTTAATTTTCTCACTGTACCGACTCTATGCAACTTCGAAATAGGTATATTTGTAAAATCTCATTTGTATAACTTTTGTACAGAAGACAAGGTATGCAATTTTAACACTAGGTACCCAAACAGATTAGACTGTCCAAGAGTAAAAACAGAACTATGTCGGAGAAATATAATAGGTCACCAGATGACATTAAAGCATTGACACTCAATCAATTTAAAATTAAATTATTTCACTGGCTGAAAGAAAAGGCATTTCATTCAATTAAGGACTCTTTAAATTATTGACATATATAGTAGGTAATGAAATTGATGTATTGCTTTTGGCTTTTATGTAAACATTTTTATTTCTTTTGACATTTACTTCCTAATTAATGTATTGGTAATGAAGTCATTATTTAATAATCTGTTCAATAAATTTTGCATGCCACATATGGTTAAACATGTATTCGCTACTAAACTACAACATGCCACCTCTTGTATACCATGTTTAAAGCAAATAAATAATTTTATTTCATTTCATTTCAGCGGGAATGACCCTGAGTTTCGATGATCAAACCTTACACCCGACTGAGAGATAGACGAATGGCAAAATATTACAGAGATAGCCTTTGCGTGAGGGATCTATAAAAGATTGAAAACATAAATTATTGGAAAAACCAAATGGTTAGGTATTATCTCTCGGCCATTGCCTTCCTCACAATTTGAGTAGATAAAGCGCTTAAGAACCCTAATGGAAACGTTACATACTCAGCAAAGACGAAGTTATCAAGTCCTTTAGTTCGTCTGGGCTCTGGCCTTTGATGCAATAACAGTTAAAATTTCCACAGCGCACAGAACACTAAGCGATGCCGATCACGTCTGCTTTAGTATCCAGTGTCGCGTCGTCGGGGAGCTACACTTCAACTTCAAATCAAGCAAAGTGCCGCCGGCGCGCGAGAAATGGACAATCCGCGAATCGGCCCCCAAGGCGCCGTAGCGGACGAGACGCGAGAACCGATCGACAAAATGGAATACTCTCTACATGCATACAAATAAATAAAGTATTTCCAACGTGAACATACCAGGGCCTTCATTATGTACCAACTAACAAATTTCATGTCAGTTTTATTCCAATTGCGTTTAGTTATATTTGCGTTGCGCTTACACACATTTGACTGCATAGCATTCCCTATAGGGAGCGCAAGGCCTCAGTGGATTCACATTAATTCGTCAAAAAGGTTTCTGAGTTGGGCGCCAGATATTTACATTGGCGCCCGACGTGGGACCAGTGGCATTTATCTAACTTAGGTGGTTAATCTCAAGCCGAGCGGCATCAGGACGAATAGAATATCCTTTCCGATAAGCATCGGAATAGCTATCAATAAAACTAATATCGAGTCGATATGAGTCGCTGTGACACCTCTTCGGGCTTTATTGGGAATATATAATTCAGTCGACAATAGATTTCGTGGAAGGCTTCCGAAGACTTAAAAAGAGCAGGAAATTTAGCTGACATTTATCTCGTCAGTTTAGTTCATTACATCATTGCGTTGCGTTTATCCCGGCTGTACACTAAAGAAGCCCAGGGTCCGCTTCGGTGCATAATCCCAAGGTTTGGCGTAGGCACTAGTTTTACGAAGGCGATTGCCACCTGACCTTCCAACCCAGAGAGAAAACTAAGCTTGTTAGGATTATACCGGTTTCCTCAATGACATTTAAATTCGCGAGTGGAAGTAAGATGCATTGAAATGCTATTCTTATCATTATTATTATTCTCTTTATTTATATTTCGTCATAGGCTTGGTTTTAACAATAATTTTATATAAAGTGAAATATAAAACTTACATACAAAACCTAACCTAGGGTGCCGGTCGCAAGCGAGACGAGCCCGGTGGTTATTATTATTATTATTAAGAGCCTGTTGTGTCTCACTGCTGGGTAAAGGCTCTCTGTTTCCAGACTTCGCGTCCCGGAGCAGTCCCTAGTCAATTCTTTAAAAAGGAGGCTGGCTCGTCCCGCCGTCGCCAACGTGATCTGCCGCGTCTCCGTTTTGAGCCCCTCAGTTGCAATCTTGGCCCAAAGCTCACTCGACATGCGCTGACATGACCAGCCCAGTCCCACTTCAACTTAGCCTAATTAGAAGTGACGCCAAATATAAACTTCTAGTTCTAATTGCTGTAAATCTGAAATTCTTCATTTCCTCTTACTTTCTAAGCATGCGTTGAGCCCGACAGCTAAAAGTGCTCTTGTGGTCGTGACCTTTATGCAGAACAGATATTGCATTTTAAACATCAGATGTTGTTGAGGATTTCTCAGTGGAATCAGCGAATGCTTTGGTTGGTCTACGATTGTAGTTCAAAGATAATAAACCAGACTCGCTTAATGCCAGTTGAAATGTTCTAGGTATCTTATTACTATCTCTAACATGTTTTCTACGACTTCAACGAAGTTACGGAACTTGGGAAATAAGAGTCCATTGGGAGAAATCCAGGTGAATTCACGAGAGCTAGCCTGAATAGATCGAATTAATGATAGAAGTTGATATGTGAGAATGGCACCAACTCTGGTAAACTCTGGCATTCATTTATTTAAATTCACTATAACCCGTAGGGTAATTCCCATTTGATTTATGTAACTATAAAGTTATCGACCTATGAAAATTTCAAGTTACTACAGACAAGGTAAAACGAATACAACAATATTTATACATTTAAATAGTGGCAATTAAGTCCAATGCTCTCATCCATGGGAGGAGGCTGTAACTAAATAAAACCTAAATAACATAAATAACCTAAATAAAACAATCCAGCGTCAAAGGACACTAAAATGTACCTAAATAAATAAAATCTTAAAAATAACTTGATTTGGCCAATAAGATCGTCTAGTGTGTCCAAGATATTTATAATACTGAGGTAAACCGTCCATTAAATATGAAATATTGAACCTGAAGTTTACCCTATGAGTATATTCCACTCATGATAATTTGATACCTTAATATTAGACATAATGGACTGCTCCGCTTGCCATTATCCTAGAATCGTTTCATCTTTTTGAAACAATTCTGATATCCTAATCATAACTGGAATCTTTATGTCGATAATCAATATATAATAGTTACACCTTTAATATTTCATATGTAATAATATACGGAACCCAATACTACTGATCCTCACTCAATGACTAATTCCTATTCAGTTACTCATAATTGCTATTAACCTTCAAATAAACGCTATTTGATTTGTAAACCTTCTAACTGTCCATCCCTAAGAATAGTATTCCTACTACCCTATTACTGTGTTTGACTCTATACCTAAGCCTACCTACCACTAATCCCTAAACTACTGTAGGCAAAACTCCCATCATTACTTTATTAACGTTATGTGTTGTGTAGTGTATGTTCTAGCTAGGGACCTAAGCTGTACAACGTTCGGAAGGCTAGTCCGAGAATGCAACCTAGAGCCTGTGTAATGTACATTTCACAACGTGTCCGTGGACTAAAGGGTTCTGTGATATGCACGCCCTATTTTTATAACATATTAATATATATTCAATAAAAGACCAAGCCTTAAGCACACACGAGACATCAACGAGTGGATAACAATCCTAGCGATCGACTTATGGGAAATGGCGATCTTCTCGCTTCAGCCTGTGGCCAACCTTAAGACCAGTAAGAGGCCCATCAAAGATAGGCTACACCATCTGTGTAGGTAAAAAGATTGTGCCAGGCTTCTCTTAAACCTGGACCTACTACTAACAGGATCCCGAAGTGTACTTCCTTGACACCGTTAGGTGAAATGCACTTCGTTAAGTTGACCATGCAACTAGGACATTGATCTGGTTCGAAATGATAATAAAATCATCTAAAATAAACCCGAAATGTAATAGAAAACTAAGCGAAATAGTTCACCACTATGCAACATAATTGCACAATACTGAACCTTAGAATTAACTCAGAATTTAATAAATAATGGAATAGTTCAATACGACGCAAAGCAATCGCACAATACTGAACCTTCCCGCCACAACAATAGTGTATCAACGATTGTTTTCGTTACGAATTTAAGTTCGACCCAGAGTCAATGACAATCCGACAGCTCGCTAGAGAATGAATGAATACGTCTACCCGGTGCGCCGTTTTTATATACACTAAAAAAGTATGAACTGCTCGATGCGCTCGATCTGCTCGAATCGCATTATTCGCTTGATTTGCTTGACGTAAACGAAATAATACCTTACCACCATTAACTTAAGGTTTGTTTTCAATCGTGCGCGTACGTGCTTACTCCCTATTAGAACCAATCTTACTCATTGCGTAGTGTGCGCGACAGCGTCGTAGCGACAACACGTATACCTTTACTCAGAAATATGGAAATATTAAGTTTTGTTACGCACAAAACGTTGGTTGAAGTATGCACCACTATATTCTAATCAGATGTACGTATCAGTTCGATTCTTATCCAATGATGATGACGATTAATGTATTAATCCCTATTATATTGTATTATTCCTTCATTCAGCATTCATTAAAGACCATAATAGAGCTATAGGCATAGTTCTAGTTACAAGGCCTGTGCCCAGCAGTGGGACGTATATAGGCTGATTTATTAAGTCCAATGCTCGCCTGATGGTGCATGACATTACCAATTAGCAGAAAAAGTAGTAGTTTTATTATGACTGCAGTTAGGCTGCTCTAATGTGAGCGACGACAACATTACTTACGCAGTACAACGCCTCTTCTATACTAATATTATAAAGAGGAAAAGTCTGTGACATTGTAGCTTTGTAAGTTTGTATGTTTTGAGCAATCTCCGGACACGCATATCCGATAAAAAAAATATTTCACCTTAGAGAAGAATGGACTTTCTGGATGGTTATAGGCTATGTTTTTTCCCTCGGGTTTGCCTGCGTTCTCTGCAATACGGGCGAAGCTGCGCGGGCACATAGTCTTAAAGTGAGTCACAAAAAAACACTAGAAACAGCTGCGTTCATACGGCTGTCAATAACGAAATACGACGTCAACCCCAAAACCGGGCGAGCAAAAAGTCGTTTAGTCGAAACAAGTGGAAAAAATGAGAAGCAATAACCATTTATTTGCCGCCCGGCGCAAATGAAAACCGGTGAGTATACGTGTATACATTAACCTCTGGATGTTTTTACATATAACCTCTAAGTGTTCGCGGTAACGTTAGAAAAAAAGCGAAGTTATACTTGGAATCGATATATTGTTCCTGGCTTTCATTATCGTTTCTGCGCTTCGTACTGAAGTAAATTTGTTTTTGTCTATTCTAAGCTGGTCTCGGAGAGTTGCTTTATAATGTTTTTTTCCTATACCTATCTTCTCAAGTTGGGCCCCAAAGACGCCCTCAATAATGGCCAATAACTATGTCCTGTTTACTTATATTTATAGTGTGATTTTGTAAAATTTTTGTAGCCATCTTTTTCTTATGGAACGAATGCGCAAGACGCACGTAATTCCCCGTTTAAAGTAGCGACCACACCGGTGCGTTACGCTGCGTATACGCGTTGACGTGTCGTATGCGTCACGTATTCTTCATAAATTTTGCTGCTTTTACGGTGCGTTAGCGTATCTTGAGCAGCGGTGTGGTCGCTCCTTGAGGCGTTTGTATTCTCCTCTACCGGTCGCAATTCTCAACGGATTCTCGAGACATTTTGAGAACAGGTTCAATAATTGTACAGAAATGTCGAATACAATTTGAAATAAATGGTGGAGATATTTAAATTGAAGTAATGTTTCACGGCAATAGCTACGGCGTAGAGCATCCACGAAAATTTCGTAGCAAATTTATGACGCGCCCGGCTAAAATAAACGCCTCAATAATTTCATCGCATTCATGGTCCAACGTGTTTTGCGCTCTCTCTCCGACACGTTAACTCAATGTACGTAGAACTGAGCACGCGAAACACACTGAGATGTGATTGGAACAGCAACGGATAAAAATAAACCTCCATGCAATATTTTTGATTTTTTTAACTGTAACATATTCTGCCGCTGTGGGCACCATAAACGCAACGAGCCGCAGAATGGATGATAGTAGGAGGAGCCCCACACCGCCCACAATCCCCGAGAGTGACAATCGGCAGGCTAAGTAGCCGCTATAGTCTGCACTACACGCAGCACTAGACAAACATGCAGCGCTCCGTAGCAACTCTCGAAATATAATCTAACTTAGTCAAAGCAACGTTAATAACTCACATTCGAGTACTCTACGAGCGATTTCCGCAAAGTGGAAGATGCTGCTACGCGCTGCGGCGTAGCGCACGTAACGTAGCTTGCTTTGAATGGGTTAAGTTTTACTATCAACACATACACTGCCAAGGATCACTACGCGCTACGCTCGTAGCCGATCCCGAGGTTTTCCTCGTATGTAGCGGAAAGCGACTACTTTGTAAGTAGGCACCCGCGGAGCGGGTTACTTGCAGTCAAATTGTTAATGGCTACTAATTAATATGGATATTATGTGGTTCGAAATAAATGTTTTTTTTGTATAAAACCACTAACGAGCGCTTGAACCCGCACGTGCAGTTCTGCTAACGCTACACCTTAATTGCCTCAGTACGAAATGGTCGCAAACAATAACCTCCGCGATCTTACAAGTGTGTCGCGCGAGAGTTAAATATGAGAATATATTTTATATGTACGACGGCGGCAACCAAGCATACGGCCTGTCTGATGGTAAGCAGACGCCCTAGCCTATGGTAGCGACTCCAGAAGAATCCCAAGCACGTTGCTGCCGCTTTACCAATTGGAAAATTAGTTGTTTAGACATTTGGAGATAAAGGCAGGTCCCTCACTTGAGAGTGAGGTTTTTGAATACGGCCGACAGTGTTGTGACATTATTCGTAAACATTTTCATAAACGTTTCTACAAGCCTACTTTAACGGAAATGGCGTTGAAATTCGTTTATCTCTATCTGTCACTTCACACGTGTCACGTCACGTGTTCATCAGAAACGGACGAACAAAATCAATAAATAGATAAATATTGGGGGACAATCTTATACAAATCAATCTAGTCCCAAACCACAGAGTAGATAATAGTACAAGTACAATGACAGAACACTCCTTTGATCTTTACAAAGGGCGCTTTTTTCTCAGCCAAAACATTAAGATGTATGGCCCTCTGACGTCGTCGACAACGACGTCGACGTTCATCGCTACAAGTACATGCCGGTTCCCCAACGTTGGGGCACTGGCATGTACTTGTAGCGATGAACGTAAGTCGCGGAGTGCCCCGCGCCTGCCCAAACTAATCAAGCTTGTACCATGGATACTGGACGACGATATACATACTTATACCGGGTGGAAAGGCACGACGATCCTTTCCGCAAAAGGGGGATTGTTTAGATTTAGTACTGTACGAGTATTTCCTCTAAAGAAACTAGGGTCACATTCGTAAGCGTTTTGAAGTTATAAGCAGTTAACTTTAAATACAAAATACTGCGAGTGACAACCCCCATTAGGTTCAGTAATATTTTAACAATAACACAAGGGTCAGTGACCTTTACGTTATTGTTAGTTATGTATGATATGCAATTATTAGTACGTAGTAATAGTAGGGTTGTCACTTAGAAGAACATTAATTAATTATAATATTTTTAATAATTGTTCGTAACAAAAATGTAAACATTACGAATCGATTCTCCATCACTTAAAACTAACCCCCCACTGCGGAAAGGATCGTCTTGCCTTTCCACCAGGTATAGATAAATTCGCCTTACCAAACAGCACTCCGCCTCCGTATCGGAAACTATTTATGTCCACTTGTCACTGCAAGTGGACCAAAATAGTGTCCGATTGGTGGCCATTTCTAGGTAGAAGGAGCGTCGGCCGTCCACCGGCTCGACGGGTAGACGATATTGGGAAGATCGCGGGTTACTTCTGGATAAGACTAGCTTAGGATCGGGACGTACTTGAAGAAAGGCCTATGCTCAGCAGTGGGCGATTACCGGCTGAAAATTATGATGATCAAAAATTGTATACGCTGGCCCTTTCAGAGAGAGGTACCTTCAGAAAACGGGCTACAAGTAGTAAAATTGTTGCTCGAGACATAGAAACAGCAAACATACCCTCTTGGAAACGAATGACGTGTGAAATTAAACATTTGCCACGCTCCGTCGTAAATCTCATTAAAATTACGAAAGTTGGGTTATTTCAAACTTGAAGCTGGTAAGTACATTTGCCACTAAGTTTTAATTACTAAAACACGTGAGAACATTATTCATAATTTCTGATATACTCGTACCAGCATGTTTTCACGGTAAATACAATCGAGTTCGATTGTATTGTATTATCCTATGGAGTTTTTTTTTTCGGTATTTATTTAAGGACCACCAATGGATAGCACATCTGAACCACACTCGTTCATACATTTGGCATCAATCTAAAAATCTAAAAAAAAATGCTTAGCCACTCATACAGCTCATGTGAGAAATAAAGAGTAACAAAAAAAGCTAGCACCATACATTCATTAATATTTACGCTCTTTTCCTTCGCATTCGAATTCCAATACCAGTCTATACTACTATTATAAAGAGGAAAGACTTGTATTTTTGTGTGTGTGAATGTTTGTAATGAATAAACTCAAAAACTACTGTGCCGATTTCAAAAAATATTTCACCATTGGAAAGCTACATTCACCCTGAGTGACAAAAGCTACTTTTTACCGCGGGAAAATGCTTCATTCCTACGGTAAAACGGGTAATCCGTGCGAAGCCGGGCCGGGCAGCTAGTTTTAAATATGTTGATATGACTGTTACCTCAGTGCACTACATGGCATACAAACTACATACCTATAATACCTATAGAATTTAAGATTAGTAGTTAAGAAAAATGTATGATTTAAAAAAAAATAAGTGAAATGAACAGATTAAATTTAAAATTCAAAAATTGAGTTTACCTTTCAAACATAATTTACCCTTAAACTTACATTAGACGTGAATCGGTAGTACATATTGGTATCACACCAAGCTGTCATTTTATAATATCTGTATGTTTAGCAAATAAATACTTTGACATTTGACTTTCAATCTCGTACTAACAATAAATTGATTTGGCAACACGTAAATAAACATCAAACATAATTATCATTAATCAAGACACACGTAAAATCTATTCACAACACATTAATTATTAAAGCAATTCACTCGGTTTCATTACACGCCATTAATAATTCAATATTAATAAAAAGTTATCACAAACAATTTGTCGGTATTCGTGTGTTCCAACCGCGCCTACCGCTGCCGTATACGCAAACAGAAATGCCGATCTCATGTACGCAATTAACACCCTTATAACATAACTAACACGTACCAAAATTGTTTGAGTGATATGCCACAAATTTCTCAAGCGTTTGGCATAGAAAAATGGAATATAAGCCAGTTTTCGACACGGCAATATCACCTTAAATCGCAAACAATTAGGTCCTGATCTACGTGCATGTTTTTGTACCCGTTACACTTGCATACAAATGCGTGGGTCGCGGCAATTAGAACCGTGTTGCTGATGAGCAGGTGTAAAGTTATTTTAGATGTAGAAATATTGTTGTGATTATAATTATCCAAATTGATATATTAAAACCACTCTGCTGAACATACACGCCAAACCACGAATGTCCCAGTGGACAGTCGTGATGGCGGAAATCTCTATTCTGTTGATTATGTTGGTATTACAGTTAATACCAACATAATCAACAGAATACAGATCTGATGTTAGACGCCAAATTGTTTATTAAAAATGTAGTGTTGTGATTTTTGTATTTAAAACTGTGATTTTTGTAAGTATTGCAATATAATAGTACATTGTGATACAAGTGAGGTAGGTTGATAATTACATCAGAGGCGAAATTGTTCACGCGAACCGCAGGTGAGCGTGATAAGGAAGCCGAGGATGTAATTATCAAAGCTCACGCGTATCATACGACGTTTTTCAACACATTTTGCGAGGAAAAAATCATTTTCATAAGATGAAAATGTTATTGGCCTGCCAAATTATTTACTTACATTAAGCAAATCATTAAGATGACAACAGGTTTTTACTCACAATTGCACATCGCCAAGAATTTCCAGTGGCGTCCATTCTATATTTCACTTTTCTAGTCACCACGAGTTTGATAATAAACACGCATAAACAAAACAAATTTTACAAATATTTGTGAAATAAATAACCTTTCAAAATATAACCTATATTGGCACCCAACAGTTTTTTTTTCGTGAAGTTTGCGCAGTGTGGGCACAGAAATCTCTAAACAGCCAATACAAAATAAAATTATATTTTCATTTTAATATGTTATCTGTATTTAATTCATGTAAAATGTTATGAAAAGTGAATAGTTTTACTAAATTAAACGTTTCCATATCATATACAAAAAGAAATAGTCAATTAATTAACAAAAAGGATTTAATTTGTTTAGTCGAGTAAGAATCCATTTGCCGAAAATTAAAAAAAAAGCTGTACATTTTGTACAACCTGGTCAATTTAAGAATGCACCGTGTTCATGCATATATCTTGCTGCAAGGTGCCAACGTGACTTAATCGGGATATAACCATAACACACAAGTGTTGTAAAGTTATAAAACACGCGTTTTTAATATCCAGGATTATGAGCCTAAAAGCGACACAATAAGAGGTACCTTACGAGCAATTGTGTTGAAATAGTACATTGTGATACAAGTGAGGTATGTTGATAATTACATCAGAGGCGAAATTGTTCACGCGAACCGCAGGTGAGCGTGATAAGGAAGCCGAGGATGTAATTATCAAAGCTCACGCGTATCATACGACGTTTTTCAACACATTTTGCGAGGAAAATATCATTTTCATAAGATGTAAATGTTTTAGGCCTGCCAAATTATTTTCATTACATTGAGTAAATCATTAAGATGACTACATGTTTTTACTCACAATTGCACATCGCCAAGAATTTCCAGTGGCGTCCGTTCTATTTATTACTTTTCTAGTCACCACGAGTCAACATTGTTAATAATAACCAAACACGCATAAACAAATCACAAATATTTGTGATATAACCTATAGTGGCGGCAACAGTTTTTTTTTCTTGAAGTTTCCGCAGTGCGGGCACAGAAATCTCTAAACAGCCAATACAAAATAAAATAATATTTTGGTTTTATAATGTTATCTGTATTAATTCATGTAAAATGTTACTAAAAGTGAATCGTTTTACTGAATTAAGCGTTTCTATATCATATGCAAAAATAAATAGCCATTTAATTAACAAAAAGGATTTAATTTGTTTAGTCGAGTAAGTATCCATTTGCCGAGAATTAAAAAAAAAGCTATACAGTCTGTACAACCCGGTTAATTTAAGAATACACCATGTTCATGCATATATCATGCTGCAAGGTGCCAACGTGACTTCATCGGGATATAACCATAACACACAAGTGTTGTAATGTTATGAAACACGCGTGTTTAATATCCAGGATTATGAGCATTAAACCGACACAATAAGAGGTACGTTACGAGCAATTGTGTTGAAAAAATATTTAAAGCATTGATTTTGAACGGTACTTCGCCACAATTACGACTTTGTTATAAATGATTAGAGGGTAGGGTGATAAAAAAGTTACGTGATGGTGGGGAAGTGCTGTTGGAAGGGAACGTAGGGCGCTGGGGCACTTGGTGGTTACCCGTGCGATGATGAGGTTGTGTTCTAATTAGGTGATCAAGACCTAGTAATCGTAAGTCTAGTTAGTTGTTTGGTTAGTGAAAGTGAGACTACTGAATGTACTCATTGTGGTGATCAAATACAATAAATAATCTACGGGATTGAGGAGTTTTATTTCAGTATGTATGTAGGTATAGTTAAATTTATATAAGCTGTCCGCTTAGCACTCGAAAGCTTATCTTGTGAACAATGGCACTGTTTCTTATTGTATAAGCCCACTGCAAATCATTCCGACCGGATAAAAATTAAGCAAGTAACAATAACAATACGAATAGCTACCATCTGCCCTAAGTTACAAGGTTGAAATTGCCATAGCATAACACTTTCGATAATGACACTTGGACATTGAAAGCCGCAGTCAGGTAAGTCACCGACGTTGTAGTGCGTCCACAAATATTGTTATTGCCGGAAAGTGTCCGGCTTCAAATTTGATGATCAGATTAAGTAGTTTTATTGCATTACAACATTTGTAGGTAAGTAATATATCGTTGTTCATACACAAATTAAAACATTTCTTACTCTAGAAAACCTACTACTCTTGAACTGAACTGAACAAACAAGATATCAATCTTATTTATCTTCAATTATCAAATTCATACTATTTTTCATGCTAATATGTAGTAAGTGTCCACCTTCGTATTTGCTGCTCCAAACAGGGTACATGACCTTATATTTTTTGGATGCCATCTGAGTTCGGTTCGGGCCACAAACACCTGCGATCTGGGGCATTCACGAATTCACCGCCCTAGTTACGTAACGTACTATTGTTGCTTCTAGGACTTTATACCGCTTAGAGATACATTGATTTAAAAAAACGTTTACGTTTCACACAGATAATGTTAGCCAAGAATGTCGTGACGAATCCGATACTCAAAATAAAAATGTAAATAAATAAATTTCGACGAATGTCTTTTACGACGCGTTACATACAAATGCTCCCATCCGAATTAACAAACAATGGATAACCTCTTCAATGAACTGAATGCACATCCACAACTCAAACAGACGTAGAACTCGTGACGTAACTTCATACACAGTTCATAAACGGAGCAGGGCTGGTATTCGCAACACTTACACACATTTCGCCTTAGGTAAACCAATATACGTTTTACCTCCGTTTACACGCAGTTGTGTCAAATATCATACATATCCTACTATATAGTTAATATTATAAATGCGAAAGTTTGGATGTTTGTTACTCAATCACGCTTAAACGGCTGAACCGATTTGAATGAAATTTTGCACGAATATAGTTTATAGCCTGGTTTAAAATATAGGATAGTTTTTATCCCGGGTTCACGCAGACGAAGTCGCGGGCGGAAGTAAGTATTATATAAAGTCACGCATGTAATTTTTAATGTTAAACGTGTAGGCACATAAAATGTAATAGTCAGTCCCACTTTAAGAGCAAATAAATCAGTACACTTTGTGCAGATTTTTTACCAAATGGTGTTGTTCTTTTTGCTCATGAGTGGTCACTATACTAATTCAGACTGTGTGAGGCCGGCTATAAGTGTTTAAAGATGGAGTAAATGCGATATTGCAGGGATGGTTTTCTAGCCCATCGTCCACAACATACTTCAAAATGTTTCCCCCGAGTCTTTAGACACTCAAGGGAAGGCAGGGGCGAGCACTAGCCCTTCTTTTCAGCCAGGTTCCAGACGGGATCCACGAAAATCAACGCTACAGATATCCTCACCATACAAGAAAATATGGGAATCAAATTTGAGTCGATTACAACATGGTCTAAGAGCTAGCGACCTAATCGGTCATGTGGCTTCAGCTGTATTGAAACTCCGATTGAAAATCGGTTGAGCCGTTTAAGCGTGATTAAGTTACAAACTTCTAAACTTTATAATATTATTAGGATTACGATTAGGGGATAATCATGCACAAATCAAACTAACCCTAGCAAGCTCAATGACGCTCGTGTTAAATGGGTCTAGGCCCCTAAACACCAAGTTCCAAATGTAAGTTCCCATTCGAATGGTATACAATTTAACTGAAGAGAAAGATACCTTTTAATAGGTCGTTGGGCAGCTCAGAAGTGGATTGAATGTCGAATGCGCATCAGCCAAACACCTCATCGGCGCCCCTCTTGACGTCATAAATTAACACTTTAAAAAAAATTGCGCGCGTGCTGCGCCCCTTCGCCTATATGAATAAACCTCCTCTGCGCTGCTAGAGAATATAATGACTACTGATGAAGTCGACACAGGTTATGAATAGCAAAGTGGAATAGTTAAACAGAAACTTGGGTTGTAACTGCGCTTGCAGTTCCTTGCAAGCCTGTTATGTCTTACGAGTTTTGCTCGGCACACTAAGCGTATGAAGCAATCAGTTACTAGGAAGCCAGTTAGACAGGAATTCATACTGTTATGTTTACTGTTAACAGCGGGATAGTTAAGTGGTAAGGAGCAGCGTAGCGTTCCGCGGCGCGGCGCGCTCGCGTGACACGTACAACATCATTTGTTTTAATATATATAAGAACATGGACACATAACGCAGAGCAATGTGTAAAAAATAGACTCCACTCACTGCCCAGCCAGCATGGTAAGTTTTAGGGTCCTGTTAGACGTGGCGTTTTGATGATCATACCCGCACGATATGTTGGATATGGTAGCTGTCCTAAACAGTCCTGGTGTCCCTTCTTCAGTACAAGAATTACAAATAACCATAGAGTATAATTACGACGAATTACGAAGAAAAATCAAATTTCCGCTTGGTAAAATCCTAACACGCCTTTTTCACTTCAACACCTTATTCTTGACTGGCAAATGCATACGAAATATTAAAACTGAACAGTTTCCTAAAACATTTAACCACCAGCAATTAATTTTAATTAAATAGTGTTCCTTTTGCCATAGAAAGTAAAGTTATACACCTGAATACACCTGAACATCCCCCGAGGGGGTGCGGCCGCGCCTGGCACTAAGCATGAAAACGCTTTTTCACATCATAACTCCATCCGGCGCCAAATGTCAAGAGGTGTAATATCTACTTAAGCCATTTACCTGGCTACACGTAGGTACAGTCAAATGCAAAAATATGTATAATTAAATATTTCGCGGATAATCTTACACAAATCGACTTAGTCCCCAACTAAGGAAAGCTCGTTTCTACTAAGTCTACATTGTTGTATAAAAAAAAAATTCAATACAAAGAATACATCCATGCCTCAGGAACAAATATTCGGATGTATCGGTTTAATCATTTCATAAATATGTACCCAAACCTTAATCCGTTGTCAAATTGACATTAGAGCGATGGGACATATATTATTTATGAGTAAGTTTGTATGCAACCATGTTTTTACACCTGACTGTACCACAGTGAATTATGTTACGAGATGCGCAGTGTTGAGAGTGAGAATCCTGCAAAGCTGGCTTCTGGATTAGCAAGCGTCCACAAGATACGTTGTCTACTTACCATCAGCAGCGGTACTATTGTCTGCCACTATCGTAATCTTTTTAAACGAGCGAGCGAAACAAACGCCGCTCAACCGCTCTCCGCATCAACTTGGCTCAAAATTCTTTCGTATATTTCACAAACGATTGTCGTGACGTGAGCATGTTTAATAATTATGTAGAATTTTCTTGTCGATTCGGGTTTTGAAAACAAAAACTTTTTTTTTGTAATAACCAGTTTGCGAATCTTACAGTTTCTACAACCGATAGTTTTTATGTATGTATCATTTGGAGTTAGCGAGAACTCACGGAGGCCTCGTGGACACGCGGCGCGTTAGGCGTTGCGTCAAGCTGTATGAAAGGCTTTGAATTTTGAGGCAAACTTATTTCTTCGCAGATGTGTGCACGATTTGTTATTCAGTTCAGTTCAGTTACAGCCGTTACCACAATTGACACGAAATAGCTCAAAGTCAAATATTTACTCTGCAAGTAGGTCTCAAAAGCTCTTTTACATTTATGAGCTTACAAATACAATGGTATCATTAAGTGACTCAATAAAAGTTTCAGTACCCGAAAGCGAAAGCTCTATACCGGTCAAGAAAAACTATAAACCCTAGAAGGAACCCTAAAAATAATTACAAGCCGTCCCCGTCGCACAAAGAAGTGTCACTTCGGACGGCGTTTGAAGGGCCCGCCATTTGCATTTTAATTGTATGAACGACATGGTTATCGGGTATAGTTGGCTACATTAAACACGTGACAGATTAACCAAGAAGCCAAGCACTGCTACACGTGCTACGCCGTAGCTCATAGCCTGTGTTACTAATGCTATGCGCTACGCTCGTAGCCGATCCTGTGGTTTTGCCCGCGTAGTAAGTAGCGGAAAGCGCGCGGCGTAGCACAACTACAGCAGTGAATGTGATAACCTGATAACATATGTGTTGCAGGGAAATGGTTAAAACAGAGATTTGATCAAATCTCTTAGGGATATGATCAAATCACGCAGTATGTTAAAATGGCGAATCCATTTTATCATTCGCCTAATACAAATCAGTAATTTGATCAAATCTCTGAATCTGTTTAGTGAAATGACGAAATCGGACAAAAAAAGCAACTCGTTTTTTCATTTCACTAGACTTGTTTAGAGATTTGATAAAATCCCTGAAACGCGTCAGTGAGTTGACGAAACTAACTCGCAGAGGGGGCACAATTAAGTTTTTCCGCTCTTTTATAAAAAAAATAACCAAGAAGACGGTGGCGGGAGCTCTAGCTCCCGCCACCATCTTCTAACCTATCCGCCATCCGAGTCTAAGTCCAGGAAACGTTTTAATGACTAATGATTTAGGAGCCAATATCTGCGAGTTAGTTTCGTCAATTCACTGACGCGTTTCAGGGATTTATCAAATCACTAAACAAGTCTAGAGAAATGAAAAAACGAGTTGCCTTTTTTGTCCGATTTCGTCATTTCACTAAACAGATTCAGAGATTTGATCAAATGACTGATTTGTATTAGGTAAATGATAAAATGGATTCGCCATTTTAACATCCTGCGTGATTTGATCATTATATATCCCTTAGGGATTTGTTCAAATCTCTGTTTTGGCCATTTCACTGCGACATATGCACTGTTAAGAATCGCTACGCGCTTACGCTCGTAGTCGAGCCCGTGGTTTTCCTCGTATGTAGCGGAAAGCGACTATTCAATTTTCTCGAATATTTCAATAATAATAATATCACATTACAATTTAATAATATATAAATTGGTATTCTTCGCGTCCCTGATACAACATGAATTCATAATTTTATATTTAGTGTCTGTCGACGCTGGTACAAACTTGCATCCTTTACTTCTTCGGACACGTCTCGAGGCGAGTCTGCGACTCCATCGAATGTCTTGTGCAAGTACAGAGTTGACGCTCCCCGATCGCGGGGAAGATTGACCATCATGCAATGGACAAACCAGATCAAATCTGCTGTGGCCGGTCAATTATATGAGTGTTCCGAGAAGGCCGAGAATAAATCAAAATGGCAAGAAAACGTGAGGCAAGAGACATCTGCTCGCCGCTCATAACGACCACGACCGTTCTAACAAGAATGTATCAACCAAGAAGAAGTAACCGCTTCCATTACCCGAGTCGTCGGCAACTTGTCATTTGTAATATAAACTAGACGTTATATCTCCAGGCAAGCTATTACGCGGCTAACTGTACAGCTCTATTCCAGAATGGAAATTTCCCATGGCGGTTCTAAAAGCAATTAAAATTACACGGGCTACTGCTCTGATGAACTAAGCATAGACGGTCCACCGTTAAAGGGTAGAGAAAAAACTATCATCATTTCATCGTTACAATAATACAGTATACTCAATAGCATGGACTGTACCGTGGAAGTATATTGATCAAAGGTACGGTAGGCTCTAAAAACATGTATACCATTTTGATTCGTATTCGTCAGACTATGTATGTTCCCAAATGTATACATATTTAAAGACGACCTATGAAGGAAAATGTAATACATATTTATGCATACCTACTTCCGGGGTAAAACATTTTACGATTAGGTATTGCATTTTGATATTGATATGATTGGTATTTTTTTTTATTCTATCTTATTTTTATATACTGTACACTTGACATTGCAACATTCATTGATGTAATTAATATTTCACTATTCTCAGTATAGCGATATATTTTGTATGCTGCATTATTTATAACCTATTAATATCATTATTATGAAACGATCACTGAATAGTAGTAGGTATAAGCGGAATTATTTGTATTATATGAAATGTGTATACTGAGATATAATAAACTAAACTAAATTCAGAAGGTAAGCAAGATAGTAGACATTAAAATTCAAACGTAAAGATACGTCCATTTAATTTGAATAAGCACATATGAGGTCACGCGCCGCTAAGTAACTAACCAATTCCATTCTAATATAACCGCAATACTCCTAAAGGACTCCTAAGTATTCCTCTTAATTGTAAGGATATTCTAAGAGCAAAGGTTCAATCATATAAAGACTCGCGTACTTTTGAATAATTTAGTTTTTTACTCGTTTCTTGCGCTCAGCGAAGCATTGTTTCCATTTTTCTCACGAAATTTACTAATCCCTAATCTGTACTCAATATCGCTTTACGTTGAAAGCACATTTTACTAAATAAGCGAAGCTAAAACAGGTTCTACTTGAGAGTTTAATACGCTGCAAACTCCGATCATAGCCTCTATTCAACTAGACATAGCACGTAAATCCGATTTGTATGTCACATGCGCGCTTTGTTTTTTTTATACGACGGTGGAAAACAAGCGTACGGCCCGCCTGATGGTAAGCGGACACCGCAGCCTATAGACGCATGCAACTCCAAGGGAGTAACATGGGCGTTGCCGACCCTTGATATGTTTGAGGATTCGCCGTGTTGACAGCTGAAGGAACAAGTTCCCTCGCTCTCAACACAACGCATCCTCGGGAGCTCTGGCGACCTTGCTCACCTCCAGGAACACAACACTACTACGGAGCAAGTAGTAGTGTTATTATGGTGGTCTTCTGCAAGGCGGAGGTACTTCCCCAGTTGGGCTGCTCCAAATTCGAGCGGGATGATATTTCGCCGTGCCCTACCTCTAGTAAAGCACTTGCTACTACGCTCGCAACTAGCCTTCTTTCTAGGTCTTCGTTACGGAAGACTTGTCCAGTTAGTGTCGAAACATTCATGCAATCATAATATCATAAGTAATTTTCAAACAATATTTTCACCAAAACATTGCGGTAAAGCCGTCCCCGTGCAAAGGTACGACGCGGCGCGGTAAAAACTCGGGTTGCGGTAAACATGTGGCCGAGCCCTAACTAAACTGATACGCGATTAAGTTCCTAGTGAAGTTAATTTCTAACACTCCTATTAAAAACCTACGTTTGTGTTAACGCGTTTTCCGAAGCTGAACGCCTCGCTTGTCCAAAACGAGACTGAACTTGCTAACGCTTTCACTGCCAGGAACCAGCCTAATAGCCGCTACTTAGCGGAAAACCACGGGATCGACTGATTCCTGTCATTGATGTGCTAAGCGCCTGCGTCGAATACCAAACCGAACCTAATCCTTTCGTTGACTCAAATAGGCTGTGCTCATATCGGCGGCTCAGGCATTATAACGTGCATCATCGGATGGCCTGATTGAACCAGAACGTACTGGCTGCGAAGCATACGTCCTAATCCCCCCGCTCCCCGCTACGGGTCAGTGCATTCCAATTTGAAGCAGCCTTCATACACAACCCACATTTGCGGTTATCTAACCGAGCAATCACGCGATTTTGATCTTTAATTGCGTGGGTTTTAGCTGCAGTCTGGTTTTCGGTGAGCGCAGATTGCTGATGTGCTAAATGATTTTGCGAGTCTGAATGGATATCGCTTGCGACAATGAGATTTAAGACTCATTTTAAATGTCATCTGATTCATGAATGCTCCAACTTCTGGCTATTGGAAAAGAGTTAAAGTAGAAATTAAATTGCATTGTCTTTTCCTATTGTCACACCGGCAACGCCAAATAGAATTGTTTTATATCGAACCAAAACGTCGAATCAGTACGTCTTGCTGCAAAGCCGATTCGCGCGCGACTCGGTGACTCCTGTCTCATTCGCATTGAGCAAATTAATTAGCTAGATTTTCTCGCCTCGTGCGGTGTCGCGGCGTCAGTTTGCTAGCCTCGCTGATGCTCGAGTCGAACAGAAAAGCAGAATGACAGAAGTATTTTTGTCATTCGTTTCGCTTTTGTTTCGCACAGCGCCAACGCGACGGCACGGGCGCGCGAAATACATTGAAATACCTAACAGATACGGACGCGATGAAAGGAAGGGCCCTGTACAACGCCACAAGTGCATTTATCAAGTTCCCGCTGTCCCGGACACTGCATCTAAGCTTTGGTCGTTGGCACGCTGCCACCAAGGACACTTTCACTGGCATCGATTACTTCCACCGGATTGGGGGGGAACGAGGATGGAGGAAGGAGGTGGATTCCGGTGCTCTAATAGATCCTGTTCCTGTCGGCGTGATTTATGGTCCAATGGAGAAAAAATAAAAAAGTATTAAATCGTCACGTCAAAGTTATTAGTGTACATAGTTTTGAGAAGGGGGTATATTCTATCCTTTTTCCGCAAAACGTGCCTTCGATTGTTGTTTACTACGACGCTCGAGTGTCGTGACGTCACAATCCCCGGGCGTTTTCTCTGTATTACAAGCAATATTAAAACGGTTGTGGCTTTCTAATTTTTTGAGATAGTTGAATGGGATTTTAGTCATTTGAGTCTGCAGCCTTATTTATGCAAAATTTTGAGGCAGTTTATGCAGGATACTAATATTAATTGTTTGTATGAAAGTAACCCTAAGACGCCCCGACCCCGCTGCGTCACTTCTCACTCCGTGCCACCACCAGGACCAGTCGCAATCAACAACTTTCCCCGCTCCAGGGGCTAAACATAATCGACTTTTAAACAACCCCATTACGCACATGAAACGTTTTTATGACCATCTCCTTAAGAACAAATCTGAATGGAGCATTTTACGGAAAGTTGTACACTCGACTTTTTTTTTAATCCATACTAATATATTTGTTTGTCCGTCTTTCACGGCAAAACGGAGCGAAAAATTGACGTGATTTTATAAGTGGGGATAGTTGATGGGATGGAGAGTGACATAGGATAGTTTTTATCCCCGGAATCGTCCCCTAAGGGGTTGAAATGGTAAACGTTTGAATGGAGCTGCGATATAAACGAGTTCCACGAGGACGGAGTCGCGGACAGACGCTAGTTTTGATATAATCGGATTTTTTCTACTCAGAATCGAGAGCACTTTCGAACCTAATAGGAGAAAAGAACTGTCAAGACACTTCAAGTCTTTCGGCTGCTATCATCATATCAGTCCTGCGCCACCCGCATCCAGCGGACCCCCACGATCTTTACCATGTCAGCAGTGCACCTTGTGTATCCATCCACTTACCTGTAACAAAATATAACACGATTTAAAATTTATAAATGTAACAACATTTTAAAATAAAAACTAAGGAACTAACTTGAACGTGTATATGAAGGCCTTGGTAAAATGCAGTTGTTCGCAGTAGGGCTAAGGATGCTGCATAGGAGAATTGTGGCGTGCAAGGCCAATAGCGTGGTGCCAGTGATAATAGAATACAAATGCACTAATTATGTGTTGGAGCAGCATGTGTGAAAGTCAGCTTTATTGGTATCCTCATTTATGATTTGATGGAAACTTCGCACGCTCGTAATTGGCTAATAACAATTTACAATGCATAAGTAATGCTGGAATGTGAACTTTGCTGTAATTTTGCTATTTTAAAGATTGCATTTTGTGTAAGGCCGTTTAAATTAAGGGTTTCTTGAACTTACACGTAATACAAAATGTAACAAAAAAGCAGATATCGGATCAAAAAAAAACTATAATTTTGACGGTCTTATCCTTTCACAATATATGCAAATAAATAAATTTTTACATATATATATTATTATAGAATAGCAATTCTACTCAAGTTTCAGACTAACGCAACCTTATGTAAACTTATTTCCATATCAAACATAGGGATCATACTGAGAATGCGATATCATTTCCAACTTTCCAATCTTGCAACGCATTCAATGACCTCACGAAATTAAATTAAATTGCATGAGCTGAAATATTTATAAAATTCTCATTATACTCCAGCCGGAGAGTTAGCAAAGGTAATAGGGTTTTCATGGTAATGCGGTTTTCAATATCGATTTGATTTCACCGGCTTGGCGATAAATCTACCAAACTGTTCCCCTGGTGTTGGAACTTTCTGCAGGCATTTCTGATATTAACGCTGCTAGCATACCAATCTTAGGAAAGGACATTTATCTGCAGCCAAACCGGTAAAAAAATTTGAGTCAATTCCTATTCACACTCGAAATCGGCCTTGCAATTACACCGTTTTACTATTGCACGAATATGTACATAGTTAAATATGTAAATAAGTAAGTACATACATAAAAGATTACCTCTGTAGTTTTCATTAAATACAAATAATTGATTGTATGAAAGGCAGTAATTATAAAGGTGATAATAATTCTATGGTTCGTCACATGGCGTACAGTATTAGGATTATATCAGTAACAACAACTTATTACCTAGTAACTAACGTACGGAGTAAATAAGTACTTTTAACACATTTTCATTAAACTACTATTACAGTCTATTACAGCTACAATAGGCGGCAGATGGACGATTCTAATTTACTCAACTGCCGTTCGGATTCATTTGTGCCCCTGTGCCGACATAAGTTTGATTTCGTCGTTAGCTATAAATCTCCCGAAGCATTCTCAGCGCAACTTTGCCGCTAGGTGTTAGTGCAACTAATCTACGGACATTGCAAGGCAGTATAAATATTACCTGCGCTGGACCACTTCGGTTTCAGTTGGAGTCTGTAAATGTTCTTGTCTCGGACGACAATTCGTCTTGGAAACAGGATTCTTAAGCAGCTTTACTTTCAAAGATAATTTTAGAACGAAGCTCTTTACTGCACGTAACAATTTGTCATGACGAATAGGTATATGATAACCTGTGGAAATTATAGGGATTATTGTAATGACAATAAAACAGTCGCCGTTGTATGTATCAGAGTAGGTAATCAGTTAATACCCTCGTTTTAGAAATTTACATAAACTTGTTTCAATTCTGTTTTCTCAGCACCTTACGATACTTAGCTAAGTAATTAAGCATTCATCTAACCAGCTGCGAGTACAACCTTAACCAGCCGTTCATTTGCAAGTCGAGAATTCCTTATTCAATTAAATATTTAAAAGGAGAAAAGGGGCGAATTAGGTAATTACTGAGGCGTGTCCCGCCTCGTTATTGTACCGAGTTGTGAAACCTACGGTGAATTAACAATAACATGTCGAGAGTACACCTGCCACTCTGTAGCTTAGCATCAGCATTGAGTTTTTTGACGACTGCGTCTCTAAAGCATAAGTAAAATATAATTACGTGCCGATATGTATAAGATAAAATAAGGAGGTAATTACTAGAAAATAATGATAGTGGAGCTCTATTGGCTAGTACACTGTACATGGGAATATTAATTTGGAACTTCACCACAAATGAATTGACCATCAAGATGGTTTTACGAATCCGATGCTATCGCTTCTCTTCGACGTGAAAGCAATAGCGTTGTGACAGATCTGATTCATATTCTATTCCCAGGAGACATATTATTTGCCGAGTAAAGCATTTTTTTAGAATATGAGCTGCTTGTAAAGGATTATACGATACATTTACGTACAAATTAAAACTAATCTCGATACTTCTGAGAAAAAAGAAGTTAATCGGATTGCATGGGGAATTCTTATTATTTAGAACAATTGGAATAGAAATTTTAGCTAGGGATCTTTTTCTAAAGTCTTTAATTTTACGTCAGTAAATAAATGAATAGATTGTAACAACACTAAATAAAGTATTGTAATACTTAGATATTGTTAAAATTTTCCATTGAACCCAACCGAAGTCACGGCCACAATGCCTAGATAAATCACGCTAAAACCTATTATTACCGTAGCATTAGAAGCTAGGGAAAACGCGTAAATCATCGTTAATACGTTAGGTATATTGAATTAGAGTTAAACATGTGCTAGAAACAAAACAGACTTGATTTTAGTCAAAATGCCTCTGAACCAAACCTGGTTAATTGTACATTGATGGTCTTCTTGAAACTATTTAACCGACATTAAAATAAAGCTCCTGTCGATAAGCCTATTAAAAGTCTTATTTAATAAACACTGTTAACTACTTAAAACTATTTAAGATGGCAATCTTTTGACAAGTTCATAAAATTATTCCACAATCTTACGAAACCTCACGGCGAAATCGAATGACGGTAATTGTTTAGATTTTAAGTTTTGATAGGTGACTATTAAATATTGTTCACTATTTTAGGATATGAGCTGGTTTGACGATGCTCTATAGTCTATATCACTACTTTATATGAATTTGTATTATACATATATAAAACGTAAAAGTCCTGTCTCAGTCCTGACCGTTGAACCTAGAAAGCTGTTTTTTTTCACAATAGGTAGTTTATATATCGTAAGTACCCACTAAGAAGGTATTTTTGAAAATTCCACCCTCAAGGGGGTTGAAAGTTTGTATGGGGGTGGAGTCAAACTTTAAGTGAGAGACTTGAAATTTTGTGTATGGACTCCTTATTACAATACAAGAGAAGCAATTTTAGGGTTTTGGAATAACTCACCCCTAAGCGGGTTAAACAAGGGTGCAAAGTGTATATGAACCGATTTGATATTAGAGGTAGTTTGAGTGCCGGGGAAGGATATAGGATAGTTTTTATCCGAGAAATCATCCTGAGGGGGTGTAATGGGGGATGCTACAATACAAACGAATTCCACGGAGGCGGAGTCGCGGGCAAGAGCTAGTGTGTAATAAATGGCCCGCTGAACGATTATGCAACAAACATGATATAATATACGTACAAAGTCAAGTCGAGTATTGACTATTGAGCCACCAAGCTGACCCTTTAATAATTGTCTAAATACGTTTCAACAGCAAACCTCAAGGAGCATATTTATTATCATCTTGTTTACACTTAACCGAACAAACCCTTAGGCACTAAGCAAGGTGAGCGGCCTCAGTCCAGTACAGTTTTCGTCACTATTAACGACCTTATTGCAATTTCGTAAGGTCGGTAATGGTCATTGAAGTCTTCGTTCATATAAATAATTTAAACTGCAGATGGATTCCAAAGGGCACCGACGACGGCGAATAAATTCACATTATTACGTGCAAATAAATTTCCATTTCTCCTGCAAAATATTGTCCAAGCTGCAATACTCCTCTCGAGATTCGTGTAATATAATTTAAATAAGTTGGAAGAAATATTGGTGACTTTTTTAGAATGTCTTTTATTTCTTATCGCAGTGGTATAAAACGAGGCGCCATAGATAGATAGATCCACGCCGTTATTCCCAAAAGGGATAGGTTGAGCACATAAAACCTTATGTTCCAGTGCCACTTTTAGCATAAAATATGGGTATAAAATATCGAAAAAATGTGATATCGCAGTGAGCCCATCGCCCACATCATACTTCAACCCCTTAGTCGACTTTTACGACACCCACGGGAACAAAGGAGGGTGGTGAAATTTTAACCCGACCCCACGCCACCTTGTTAGTCTTAATTTTTTGGTGGTTTGGTGAAGTCATAGTCAAGATCGAAAATCCAGGGTTGACCTGCTAACTATTCAATAAATGAAGGCACTTAAAGACTTTCGTTCTGATTTCGATCGGCAGATTTTCAGTTATTTTTTTTACTTACTCTTTATCGGGAGCGAACAGAAAATTACCTTGGCTACTCATATGTAGTAACATTGAATAGAAACATCCCAGCTGATGAGCAATGGTTTAATTTTATAGATTACATTTATTAGGCCTTTTTATCACAGCTATCTAATAGAAAAGCCAAATAATTAATTCAACATGAAGCAATCTGAGCATTACTCAACGTCAATACCAAGTAGGATCACGTAGCTAATGGGCTTCTAGAAGTATTAGAATTATTAGTATTATTACCCTGTTCAATTACTAGAGCATATTTGCGTTAACAGCGCAAATTGAATTAGAGAGAATTATAATATACGCATCGGCATCTAATATAGTCGACACATATAACAACACACGGTAAGCCGGTAATGTAATTTGAACGTTTGTTCTATGATACGCAATGCCGATATTACCTGCCCAATTTTACGAAACAAATAATACTTTTCTCCCGTTAATTCGTTTGGTAGACTTCATATTTCGAACAGTAGAAAAGAAACATTATTTACCAGGAAAAAAAAAGTTGCTGCAGAAACTTTTTTATTACACTGCGGAGGTGCCCCAAAGGAGTTCATTCTTAGGGTTCCGTACCCAAAGGGTAAAAGTGGGACCCTATTACTAAGGCTCCGCTGTCTGTCTGTCTATCCGTCTGTCACCAGGCTGTATCCTATGAACCGTGATAGTTACACTGTTGAAATTTTCACCGATGATGTATTTCTGTTGCCGCTATAACAACAAATACAACTAAAAAAACAGGGCAAGTGCGAGTCGGAGTGGGGCTCCCATACGAAGGACATGATATTTTTGCAGTTTTTATAGATGGTACGGAACCCTTTTTTTGTGTAGTCATTGTATAAGATTACATTTATTACTTAGCATCTCGACTTATTTTAACAAGCTTATATTGTAGGGACGAGAGTTGGAGTCAAGTGAGAACAACCAATGTCGTAGATGAACTGTCTTTATTAGGAATAACATAGCCTTATATATTACGAGTAGATACACTAATACTTACATACTAGACTCACACCACTACACCTCCCATTCTGATCAAAAAAAAAACATGTATAAATTTGTTTTTTTTTTCTAATCAGACTTATACATTTTAGTTCGATTCTTGTGAACTACATCTGTTTTTCCATCTTTTATTATCTCTACATTTGGTGCTAAATCTCTTACTACTACATACGGTCCCGAGTATAATGGGTCCATCTTAAGCCTATTTTCATTTCTAAGTAGTATAAGATCATCTTTCTTATAGGTTACAGGGTTTATTTTCTTATCATATTCGGACTTACGTATTACTTTACTCCTAATTAAATTATCTTTAGCTTCTTTCTGAGAAAGTTGCAATCTGTATCGCAACTCGTGTGGGTAACTGTTATGGTTGTAGAGAGGTTCAACTTTAGCCAATAAATTGCTCGGCAAAGTGCACTTTTTGCCAAACACTAGTTCGTATGGGGTGTACTTAGTTTCGGAATGGACAGAAGTATTATATGAAAATGACCAATAAGGAAGCCAATCACTCCACGATTCTGGATGACAATCTGTTTGAATTCTTAAAAAGGTTGCTAAATGTTTGTGGGAATTTTCTAAAGCGCCAATGCTTTCGTGGTGGTAAGCTGTAGATTGTATTTTGTTTATTTTTAGTAACTTACAAACCTCTGTCATGACGTTAGAGATGAATTCCGTGCCTCGATCGGTTGCTATTTCTAAGGGTATACCATACCTTAAGATAAAATTATTTACTAATGCCTTGGCTACTTCTGCTGTCGTTTTTGACACCAGTGGATACGCCTCAACATATTTTGATAACTCGCACTGTAGAGTTAAGATATATGAATAACTATAACTATCTTTATCTAAGGGCCCTACTAAATCTAAATATATCTTATCGAATGCCGAGTTGGCAGTGGTCGTTATAACCATTGGTTCCTTGGTATGACACGTGTATTTTTGTTTTTTACATGTAGTACAACGTTCTACAAAAGTTTTTACGTCGCGTTCTAAACCCGACCAAAAGTAATATTTTTTAATATTATTAATCATTCTTCTTGCACCTGCGTGGCCACTCGTAGGTAGCAAGTGAAAGTCGTTAAGTATTACTCGCTTGTCATCTTTTTCAGTTATTCTTATAATGTCTTTAATTATACACAATGACGGACCGGTCCAATCCTTCGTTTTACTTATTTCTTTTGCTAGCTTGTCAACAAACACGTAATTATCTTTACATTTGACTATACATATTTCATCGACTTGACATGTCTTACAAAACGTCTCTAGTTCCCTCACAAATTCGGCTCGCGATATCTGTGATTGAGCGTTCGAGTTTATATAAATGATCATTTTACTAGGCATGTAGCATAATGTCTTACTTTTATGTTTAACTTCGTCTTGTAACCCTTTTTTACTAAGCTCTTGGCTTGTACTGAACAATAATTCTACCGAGTTCGATGGTCTTTTACTCAGTTCTATCCGAACGTTGTTAGAACTAAGATCAATCGACGAACTGCTAGAATTTTGTTTCGTGATTTGCTTATACATAGATCTAGTCATTACGTTAATCACACTTCTGTGCATCTCTTTCAGTTCCTCTGACGAAATTTTTATACGGGACAATGCGTCTGCAGCCGCGTTGTCCTTTCCTTTCACATACTCGACAGTGAAGTCATACTCTTCTAGTTCTAGCCTAAATTTCAGTAGTCTGCTAGATGGATCCCTTAAATTAAATAAATAAATCAGGGGTCTGTGGTCAGTCTGTATCGTAAATCTCCTACCATATAAGTATGGCCGAAAATACTTAATAGCCCAGACAATCGCAAGAAGCTCTTTCTGTATTGTTGGGTAGTTCAACTCGGCCTTATTGAGACCTCTACTGGTGTAGGCTGTGGGTCTTCCATCATTATTTGCCAATATCGCGCCAATAGAGTATCCGCTCGCGTCTGTTTGAATAATAAAGTGGTTTTTTTCTGACAAATCTGGATATGCTAGTACTGGGGGCGTTATAAGGGATTCTTTTAAGGTCTCAAATGATTTTTGACATTGTTCATTCCAAGTAAAATCTACATTTTTTCTACTGAGTTTGTTTAATGGATGTGCTTTTTCGGCAAAATTAGGGATGAATTTTCTGTAGTAATTCGCGAAGGCCACAAACCTTTTTACTTCGTCAATGTTTTTGGGCACTGGATATTCGTTTAAAACTTTTAATTTATCAGGATCGGGTAGTATGCCTTTTTCTGATACTACGTGTCCAAGATACAGAATTTCTTTTTTAAGAAAATCGCACTTCTCTGGATTAAGTTTAAGGTTAACTTTCCGTAGCCTATAAAACACATCCATTAGATTTTTATTATGATCCGCTAAATTTCTACCAAACACAATAAGATCATCCAGGTAGACGAAACATTTTTCATAATTAAGTCCGGACATGGCTACAGTTATCATTCTGGAAAACGACCCGGGGCTTACTTTCAACCCTTGCGGGAGCCTGGTCAGTTGGTATGTACCAGAACAAAAAGCTGTATATTTTCTGCTTTCTTCGTCTAATAATACTTGATAATAGCCAGAGAATAAGTCAAGGTGAGAAAAATAAATGGAACCTGATAGGGAATCTAAAATCTCGGTGATATTTGGTAATGGAAATTTATCGTCTTGAATGTGATTGTTAAGTTGCCGGTAATCAATTACCAATCTCCATTTCTTCCCCTCTCCTTCCTTGCTCTTTTTTGGCACCAGTAACACTGGGCTAGACCACTCGCTCTGTGTAGGTTCAATAATACCGTCATGAAGTAATTTATTTATTTGGTTATTTAATTCCTGTTTTTGGGAATGCGGTATTCTGTAAGGTTTTTTAAAGACTGGGGATGTATGTGGCTTTAAATGTATTTTTTGTTTATATATATTTGTTGTCGTCAATTTATCGTTGGGAAGATGAAAAACATCGGAGAATTTGGCACACATGTTTTCTATTGAGGTTTTCTCTTCCGTGTTTAAATGGTTTAATTGTAGTAATGTAAATAATTTTTTAACTCTCTCCGCGTTTCCTTGCATGGGACTAAATGAGCATAGGTTGTAATTGTGAAGACTTTCCAATTGTGGCTTTATATTTTTTATGTGTATTTGCTCCTCTTTTGTATTTAAAATCTTAATAGGTATGACTCCGTTGACTGGTCTAACAATGGTATTGGCTAAGAAAACTCCACTGCAAAGTTCTTCCGTACATACTATACATTCATCAGTCATATCTGTGTTAATGTAATGAATAGATTCCGACCTGGGCGGTACAATTATTGAAACATCATTATATTTTGTATTAAAGAAAGGTAAACTGATTTCCTTTCCGCTATTTCCAGTTAGCCGTAGAGTGTTCGAGTTGTAATCTAAAACTGCGCCATGCTTGCTTAAAAAGTCGTTACCTATAATTCCGTCGGCTAAACATGGTAAGGAATTGAAAATATAAATCTTGTGATCAAATGATTCACCGTTAGCAACCAATTGTACATAGATGTATCCTATAGCCTCAATAGTACCTCCAATCCCTTTTACAGTACACTTCTGTTTATGGAATGGAATATTTAACGCAGCAATGTGTTTATATTTCAGCGCAGAAATTGACGCGCCAGTATCTATGAGCCATAAATAGTCGTGGTTCTGAATTCTAAATCTAGCTACTAATGAGCTGTCGCTTGCTAATATGGACATGTTATTGTTAGTCACGAAAAAAATTATTCGCGGAATCTAGGGGCGGCTCGGTAACCTCGGCATCAGTTCGAGTCATCATTTTTATATTGGGGCGGTTCCACTGATGATTATTCCTGTTGGGATTAAATGAACCATAATTACCTGGAAACCACCCACGCGTGCCTCTGGAGTTGCCCCGTTGGTTGCCACGATACGCTGCAGCTCTGCCACGGTTCCCATAGGTGTACCGTGTACCGCGACCTCGGGTCTTATAAGAATTATAAAACCGATTAGAGTTGTGAAATGACCTCTGTGCATGGTACGGCCTGTTATGTGGTTGCCTATTTGTATAAAATTGCGATGACATACCTAAAATCTCTCCTGAGGTCGACCCGGCGATGACGTCATCCTCTTCCTGGGCTGCTTGGATGGCATCTTTCAGCGACTCGAAATTTCTCGCTGCAATGATAGTACTTAATCTGCGGTTTCGCAGGCCGTCGGCGAATTTTTTAATGGCCAATTTTTCGTTCAAGGGCTTGAGCACCTTGAAACTTGCAGTATTGCCGTCGGCCTGTGAAATGGTCAGGTCAACAAACAGTTCAGCAACCTCGGACCCAAAGTCTTTTACTGTTCGATGATTTTGCCTAATTGTTTGCAACTTGCTTTGAATAGCGGTCGCAGCCTTTTTAGGTAGCAAAACTTTTTTCATATCCAGAATAAGTTCTGTTGACGTGGCATAATCGCTATTGAGTTTTAACTTGGCTGCTTGCGATAACCTGCTTTTCAAAACAAATTGTATAAGTTTGGTTTGATCGTCAGTTTTTAAGACAGAGTTATAATATTCTATGCCGTCGATCAATTGTTTCGTAATAATTTCATCATCGGACATCACTGGCAATAACGTAAGGGCGGTTTTTAAGTCGAAGGACTCCCCCATTGTGTCAGATTGTTCTACACTTTCTTGACTATAATTTAATATTTCGCTATATAGCGTATTAAACTTCGTACTCAATTTATTGAATAAAGTTACCTCTTCACTTGGTATTAACCCTTTTTTAACGAGCTCCGATACTTCGTCCTTTAATTCTTCAAACTTTTTTATCACTAAATCAGCTTCATTTAGCTTAGCAGTAAGAATTTCACCCTGCCTACGCTTAGGGCCTAGTTTACATAAATAGGTACGTATAGTTTGAAGGTCATTACATAAAACAGAAAGGCTTTCCGCCATTTAGTTAAGCATATACATTTAATATTAATAATTGCTAATTAACGGCTAATTTAATTTTAGCACTGATTTTACTTATTTTTTACGCATTTTACTATACTGTTTAGGTTGCTTAATGCACTATTACGCAAAATACGCACCACACATCAAACACTCACGAATTGTTCCTTTAGACGACTTCGGTCGGCCCCATTCTCCTTGTGCTCAAGGCCATAGCCTGAGCCCGCCTCTCGATCTTCTTGTTGATGGACTTATTAATGTAGCGCAGAAGAAGAAGCCCGATCACCACAAGCGCAAGAACCAGCAGCAGCAACAGGTACCAGTTAGTTAGACCGACATGTTCGATGACGTTGTTGTGGCTCTGCTCAATGACATTCTCGTACCCCACTTGAGTCAAAATGTCCTGACTCGAAACAGGTGGCCTGGTCGTCGTTGTCGTTGCGTAGGAGTTTCCCATCTTCACACAGTTCATTAATATGATCAATTAACGAGCAAAATATCCATAGCTATAAATAATTCACTATACGAGGTGCAAAGTTCATTGTTATAGATTCAGTCCATATAAGGTGCACATATTAGCCAGCGGCGGCGCCCGGCGGTGTCACATTTTGCGAAAAACACGTAGCCCGCGACACAGTTAACTCAGAGTTGTATAAATGTTTTTATGTTATAAATAAATTCATAACTGTCCGCACTATTATTTCATACGATTAAAATTCTATAGTCCTTGAAAATTGACGCCCGCACGCGCTCATCGCCAATCCTGGCATAGTCGCCATGTAGGGACGAGAGTTGGAGTCAAGTGAGAACAACCAATGTCGTAGATGAACTGTCTTTATTAGGAATAACATAGCCTTATATATTACGAGTAGATACACTAATACTTACATACTAGACTCACACCACTACAATATGAAATATTCATATTGTGCTAAAAATATTAATGAGCTTCAAGTAAGTTATATACTTATATTATTTTAACCGATTAATGGAATCTCCTAGTAAACCCCATCATGTGACTCGTATCTTATCATGTATCACCATTTTTGATATATTAAGAATGTTGGATTAACCTAACTACTAGACCGTATTACCAAATCATTTTATCGAATTAAAATTGTGTAAGAGTATTAATCGTCAAATATTTATCCGGTTCTCGACAATTCCGAATATATCTCAAAGCTCAAACTTATGTTCCTGGAGGCGGTCCCTAATGGCATCAGCGGATACTGCACTCAGGCAATCAGAGCCGGTCCCAAACCTACCCGGCATCATTCATGCAACTACATTACTGTCGAGTGGCTGAAATCAGATTGTCCAGCTGAGTAATACGGTAAAGCTAGGCATTCACCTAAGCGCCGCGCCGCACCGTTTGTATCTACGCCAAATAAGCATTTTTTTTTAATGCCACATTGTTTTACGAGATCTGCAACTTGAATCAAGATCTCTTTCCATACCAATATTCCCAATAGGACAAAAAATGAGTTCCGAAATTTCCATAAATGGCATTGGTAACGGAACAGGAAAAAATCTTTGGGACATTTTTGTGCTATTGGAGTCGAAATAGCTCGTCATTCTCAGTGGAAATAATGTAAAACTCCAAGAAAGTTTTACATACAATTAATAATACTTTTTTTTGAGATACTTTGAGATAGAGGCGTCCAAATAGCACTTGGTAGTGATCGTGTGGGTAATTTTGATGTTCACTGGTGCTCCATTTGTCTCACTAACAAATTGATGCATCCTAATAGATGGATTTTGGCGTTATGTCCAAGGGGCCGCACCAACTATCTTTTAAATATAAACTCTACATTTTTGACATATACGGACCGATTGTGACCTGTTGCGGCGGTCGTGAATGTTCAGCTCAACATAGCCAAGACATGAATAGTTCAAAGTGCACGTGGATACTTGCGCAATTATAGGATACCATATCATCATAACATTATCAATGGCCTCTAACTCTACAGACTATACAGAACATGAAATTGATGCTTTAAAGCCGCACTCCTCTGAATTCGCTTTTTCTATTTGACGCTGCGTCTGCGCACCAATGTAACGCATATGCTAAGTCCATGGTCTCCTGTTAACACCGCACCCCACCAACAGCGTCAAGTTCTATAAATGTAGCTGCACTTCCATACAACTTGACGCTGTACGCGGGCTGCGGAGTCGATCGGAGCCCAAGGTCCAAACGACCCGGCCACGACATTGATATTGCGGCGCGGCCAGCATTTCATCTGTTCATCGCGCGGTCGAGACGCCCAACGCACTGGGGTTAGTTGGGATCACACGCAATGAATTACAAAAACCGCTTCCGCCGCCGCGTAATATCGTGGCCAGGCCGTATAAAGCTACGCATAGGTAAACGCAGCGTCAGCGTATTCCGATTTATGGCGCGCTTCACTCAAATTATAAGATATAAGTAATAAAATAAAACCATCAACATACCATTGTCAGCCTCCCTTGTTGTCAATATTAATGGTAAACGGACTCGCCCCAACCGTCCACACGTTTTTTCAGCTATTGGCTACCGGCGAATCTCGTTACCCGGCTCGCGGATCGCATCAACTCGGTTCGTTTCCATTTTTACACTTCAATTTGTATTCGAAAAGTGAATTTAACACCTACAGTCTACGAGATTTGGGACTGGTCTTTCGACAGTTTCAATATGACGTAAAGAGTGATGTAGCGCGAAGAGTGATAAGTAGAGTAAATCGATTGTCATAATATCCGATTACGATTGATGGTTGCTAATAAAAGGAATCGATTGATTACTGTGTACTAATTATTTTTAGGAAATCAAATAGAGAGCCAATACACAGCCGTCGGCTAACATAAGTGTCCCGTAAAGGCGTTATGAATGCAAAGACCTCTAGATTCTTTAGAATATGTGTTTGGATCTAGGTAGAATATTACATAGTGTATATTATCCAACAGGGCGGGTATAGAAGCCGTGTTTACAAATGTACCTACTAAAGTGACCGTCAATAGAATTTGCTATGTAAATAAACCGCCATATTGAAATTGTCTTTCACTATGGCGGTTTGTTTCCATAGTTAGCAAATTCCATTGACGGCGACTTTACGTACGAATTTATATCTTACTTCTCCAAAACGTATTAAGTTTTAACTCGTTTAGTACCAATAAAATCGCACTAGTTATACTGCCATCAGACTGGCCAACCCAGAGGGAAAACTAGACCTTCTTTTGTCTTGTTTCTTTTATGGCGTTACCCTGCACTGAATAGCAATTGAACTGCGGCGCTACCACGAATCCCTGTCACTCGAGTTGAGTAAGTGCGGTAGAGATAGAAATATCCGAACTTCGACATTCGAAGTTCGTGGTTATAGCTCTGGTGAAAGCCTTCTGTTACGATTATTAAAGGAAACAGACCCAGTGCGGGTGCAATTTGATTGGCAATCAACAATGGCGGCGCCTCGGACTGACTTACCTAGGACAGCCGAGTGTTCGAGTTAATACTCTGAACGATTAACTTAAGGGCATGAATTGGAAATTATCGCGTTCTTGAAACGCGTTGAAACGAAGTCCTGACTAGATTAGGAAACAATAAAGACTGATTTTCAGATATATGATTCTTTATCTGATTTAATCGATACACGATTGCTTAAAACTTCCTCAAAACAAAAAACAAAACAAATAAAGGTCTTTATTTTTCTTTTTTAAGCTCGCACACGACCAAGCAATACCTACATTATTTTAAGACACAAGCTAGTATATACTATGGTATTTTACCTCATCTAAAATCTCACTTAATGAGATATGGATAAAACTTCGTTAAGGTAGGTATTTATCGAAATATATAAACAGGCATTCCCGAAGAGTGTAACATCTCTTTTTCTCGCGCGCGGAAGGCATAAGCATGTCTCTCAAGTGGGCGTGGTTTCCGCAAATCGACTCGAATCAAAGCATCGCATATGTTACCATGTCAGTCTAAATATAGGGGACGGGTTATACGGAGATTTAGGTGCGGGTCATTCTGTAGATATAGCCAAAATTTAGATTTATAACGCCAAGTTTTTGGTTGGACCTCCGCTTAAACAAAATTGATTCAGCCGGTTTTTTGATATTGAACTTCAAAATGAAAATGTCGGGGGTATTTCAACTTTTAAACACACGCGATTTACCTAGTATCGAAGCAGATAATTATGACACTCGATGAGTTTTAATACATAATTATAAATAAAATAAAATAATCAATTCTTACAATATTACGTTAACATTTGGTCATTCAAAACAAGAGCTGTAATATATTATTTTTTGAGAAAAAAAACTATCTGTCGATAAATGAGCATAATATTCTTCTAATATTCTTTACGTACAACTACGTACGTACAATTTTGTACTCAACACGGGCGGTAATTCGTAAAGCCCCAGAGCGCATATTTATGGCCCTCACCTTCGGTTCGGGCCACAAACACCTGCGATCTGGGGCATTCACCAATTTACCGCCCTAGTTACGTAATTTACTATTGTATATGTTCATAGAAGCGCATCCTATTACCTACGCTATCAACTAAACAAACTGCTATGAAATCGGAATGAGTGAGATGCTTCCTCGTGGATAGAATAATACATTCACGCCTGTGTTCCATTTTAGATTTTCTGTGTCACGGCAAGCCTAATAGCAGTCACGGGTTTAAAGTCGGAGAAATGTGATATTGCAGTGACAGGTTGCTAGCCTATCGCCCACAACACGCTACGACTCGTAGTCAACTTTTACAAAGCCTACGAGAAGAGCTACTAAGCTAAGAACTGTGCTGTTCTAACCTCGATTCGGGATTGAATACGTTTATCCTAATAATCCTTCTTCCTTACTAATATTATAAATGCAAAAGGTTGTATGTTACGATGTCTGTATCTGTTACTCAATCATGCTTGGCTTAACCGATTTCGATGCCATTTTGCATGAAAATAGTTTATATAAAGCCTGGATTAAAATATAGGATCGTTTTTATCCCGCGTTAAGTCACAGTATTTTAAATGCGAAATTTTATATGTTTGGATATTTGTTACTCAATCACGCAAAAACCAAACCTCCTCTCCTACCTCCAAAGGGATACAATTGGGGTTGGCAGTTGATACGAGAGTGCACGCGGAAGTGTACCAACGTGTGTAGCTTATGATTATAGCAATTAACAGTATAACAAAGCTTACAGGGCCAACCCGGGTCACGTTTAAAACCCCAGGGGGCAACACGTTCACGACCCAATTCGTCTTACTACCTACAGTTACGATTTCATCGAAGTATATCCAAATTGCGAGAGGCTGTTCAAATTCGAATTCATTTACCTATATACCAGATAAAAGGATCAAGAAAATGGTTAGATGGTAGAGAATGCCATTTGGCCTTAAGGTCGCCATTTGTACATTTGTGTATTTTTAACCAACGACAAAAAAACGGAGGACGTTCTCAAGTCAACGCGTATATATATATATTTTTATGTATGACCACGCATAACTTTTTACAGAGTAGGCCGATTTTATAATTCCTTTTTTATTAGAAAGGGTATAACCTCGAAGTGGGTCCCAATTGAATAAACAAAAAAATTTAACTGCCGAAAAAAACTGAAATTCAAAAAAAATATATTCTTTTTTATTTAGTTTAACTAATTTCTTAAATTAATCTGAGTGTACCTAAGTAATTTGGAGTCGGCGCCAACTCAAAATTACTTAGGTACACTTAGATTAATTTAAGAACTTGGTTATTAAACAAAATAAAAAAGATTTATTATTTATATACTTGTTTGTCGCCGACTCAAAATTACTTAGGTACACTTGGATTAATTTAAGAACTTAGTTATTAAACTAAATAAAAAAGATTTATTATTTTTTGCTGTTCAGTTTTTTTTCGGTGGTTTAATTATTTGTTAAAAAGTTTTTTGAGCAATAAGGTTCAAATAAATATTCGATCCATAATTTGTAAGTTTTGCTTTTGAACGCAATGTTCTACTTTAAATTAAACGCGAATATCGGTATTGTTTCGCAACTACGCTTGAACACTGAATAGACATTCCTGAGTGATTCTCAAAAAATCATGTCCCGTCATGAAATTGTCAAGAAATCAGTTTGTCAAGAAACTTCAGGAAATTATCAATACTGAGGATGACATTAATATACCAAAGAGCTATAGGAATCAAGTAACGCAAAATTAAATACATGTTAGTCTCATAGTAAGATTTAAATGTTGTTTTTTTTTATTAACTACTAAAACTTATTTTATCATTAGAACGTTTGCAAAAGAATATTTTTAAAAATCTAGTTCGATTTTCTTTTTTAAATTTTTCATACTACGTAACTCGAAAAGGTACGGGCAGATTTGTATGGAAATCGTAAAAAATCATTAGCTATTTTTTTATTGTCTGTGCTTGTGATTCTCAAGTAACGGTTCTTTAATTATAGAAATAGAAATAGAAATAGTTTATTCGTGACACATATACATAACTAAACAAACAAAAAAAAAATCAAATAAAACATCAATATTATTAGTGTCACGAAACGGCCGCAACTCAGCATTGTTGCTAGCGTAGCCAGCGCTGGTCTTCCGTTGCGACCATTCGGTGAAAAGTGCACGGCGATAACGACCCGGTTACACGCACGGATCACAATCACAATTACATAAATCCTTACATAACGTACAACTTTAAAAAAAAAAAAATAAACAAAGAGAAAGAATAAAAAAAGAGAGAAATAAACAAAAGTAATCAAAAACTTAACACAAATTAGTGCGTACAGGTCCTTATTTCACTACCTTACGACCTGTGCTGTGACGATTGAGCAGAAACAAAACGCCATGACCGTATTGTCTGTGCTGTGGCCATGTTGTTTATGTTTTGTCACAGAGATTAATTGGGTCAAGGACTTTTAAATATTAACATAAGTTTAACGCACATTTTAGCTTTCTTTGCTATTTAACTAACTAATACTATAAAAATTACACATTTAAAATTAATCTTAACATTGCACAACGAGCAAATAACAGAAATATGTAAGAAACAAACAAAATGAGAAAAATGACGTAAGAAACAGACAAATTGCGAAAAATTTCGTCCTTACTACAAAAAAAGCAGACAAGAAAACTCCACAAGGACCACAAGTGCCACGACCACGACGTTTATGGGACACAAAATGCAGGTATGCCACTTTGCATCGCATTTCAAAAGCAGCTAGTGTCGTGCCTCAGGTTTTCCTGTGCTGTCTGATGTCCAAACAAAAACTGTTTCAGTTTGACCTTAAAACTATAAATGCTTTTTAGGTTCCTAATCGGCGGTGGCAGGGAGTTCCAACACTTGGTAGCTACAAATCTGAAGCTTCCACGAAAAGCAGCAGATGCGTGTCGGTGTGTCAGCAGCGGTAACCCACATTGCCGAGCACCACGTGGCTTGCGGACTGACAGTTTCTCAAAGAGATATGCCGGAGCCTGATGGCGCATTATTCCAAAAAGAAGACATGCCAGATGGAGCTTGCGTCTATGTAGCATCTTGAGAATATTACACTTGTTTAGAAATGGGGTGACATGGGCCCTCAACGGAACATCAAAGCAAAAGCGAGCACAGGCATTTTGAACCCGTTGGATGAGCCGTTTTGTTTTTGTGAGTAGACGTGGACCATATACTATGTCCATATAGTTCAATTTTGACAGGACAAGGGACTCCACGAGCTGAATTCTCAGTTTTTCACTTAAGAAGGACCTAATCCTGTACAAAACTTTTAATTTGTAAAAACAGCTACTGACAGAATTTAAAATGTGTTTCTCATACCGTAGTTTTTCATCCATCAAGAGTCCTAAGTTACGCGCTTCACAGACACGCTCAATAAGTTCATCCATCAGCTTGACACCCAATTTAGGGCTAAGTCTGGACAACTGTTGTTGGCTTCCAAATACAAGGTACTTAGTTTTAGTAGGGTTTAGTAGCAAGCTGTTGTTTGAAACCCAGGTTGCTATTCTAGCGAGGTCCATATTGAGTTTTTCAATGGTACTATCAATTTCAGTTGGTCGACATGAGATGTACACTTGTATGTCATCAGCATATATATGATATCTACAATGTGTGATGTGGTTCTTTATATCGGCAGAGTATAAAATAAACAAGATTGGACCGAGAATGGAGCCCTGAGGTACACCTCGGGTGAGCTCCTCCTTCTCTGAGACCAGAGAAGAACCGTCGCTAAGTGTCAACTTCACACACTGGAAACGTTTAGTGAGGTAACTTGCAAACCACTTTAATGTTTCTGTATCGATTCCGTAGTAATTTAACTTGGCCAGTAGTAACTTAACATCTATACAATCGAATGCCCTGGAAAAGTCAAGCAACACTAGCAATGTACACATTCCTTGGTCCTGAGCGCATAGGATTTGATCAGTGACATCCAACAAAGCAGTGACAGTACCTCTCCCCTTCCTGAAACCAGACTGGACATCTGGTAAAATCTTGTTTGCCTCAATATGTTGCGAAAGTTGTGAGCAAACTACTTTCTCTATTATCTTAGACATGCAGGGTAAAATGCTAATCGGTCTTAGGTCTTTCAATTGAGTTTGATTAGATATTTTAGACAGAGGGCGAACAATAGCTAGCTTCCAGATGTCAGGGACAGTAGATGTGGTAATTGAAGCATTAATTAAACCAGTAATTATGTTTAAAGTGTGTGGTAAGGTTAACAATAACATATCCAAGTTTATGCCATCCCAGCCCTCAGCATTTGATTTAAGATCTTTAATTATTTTCATGATTTCATCAGGGCTTATTGGCTTCAGCTGGAAAACAGAATTGCAATATTTATTGGACTCAAAATAGGTTAGCTGAGACATAGAAATATCCAAAGTGCTAGGTAAATTTAAAAAATGTTTATTTATTGTATTAGGATTGTTGAAACAAACTGGTAGTTGAGCATCACTCTTCGGTAGCAATATGGTTTTAAGATTTTTCCATAGTGTTTGTGGATCCTTTATTTTACTATTGATGCTGTGTTTAAAAAAGGCTACTTTTTCATTGTAAAGAGCCTTATTCACAACAGACTTCATATCCTTGTAATATTTTTTTTTACTGTCAGTTTTGGATCTATGATATTCTGCTGCGGCTCTGTCGCGCAGTTGCATCATGAGCTTTATGATGTCTGTGATCCAGGGAGGGTGTGGAGCCCTAACTACTGTCGTCTTTATAGGTGCATGGAGGTCAAATAACATGGTTATAAGCTTGTTGAAGTCTCTTACCATATCATTTGCATTTCCAACCAGCAGCAAATCCCATCTCACACTCTGCAAGTCCCGCTCGAAATATACCTGATTGATATTGGCAATAGGTCTTCGCCTCATAGTAAACGGCTTCGGTTTTTCACGCCTAATGTTAAACTCGCAACTCACAAGGCAGTGTCCGTAAAGGGACCCTAGGTGGTCAACACTAACGCTTTTGGCATGCAAGTCTGTACAAACAATATCAATCACCGTCTGGCTAGTGTCTGTGAAGTGCGTGGGCTCCGTGACCAACTGCTTAAGTTGGAAACACGATAAAAAACTACTGAGTTTTGCAAACTTGTTGTCATTTGACATCAAAGTGTTTATATTAAAGTCACCTAAGACTATCATGTGATCATAGTTACGTACGGAGCTAATCGTGTCTGAAATGGCATCAAAGAAAAGGTCCACGTCCATCCACGGTGGCCGATAAGCTGTCCCGATGACCAACCTTTGCCCGTTGAGGTTCAATGAGACCCACATTTGTTCGACTGAGCTGCGCTGTGGGTCCACTGGGTGGGACAAGGTGCGAGCGCCGACGCCACGTTTAACATAAAACCCTACGCCGCCGCCGCGGGCGCGGGCCCCCGGCGGGCGCGGGATGTGCCGCAGCTTGTAGTCGGGCAGCACCGGCGCTCGCCCCTCCTCCCCCGATCTCAGCCACGTCTCATTTATTGCCAAGATGTCAAATTCTTTCTGAGTACAGACTGCAATGAAGTTATCATGTTTGGTACCAAGAGAGCCTGCGTTCAACAAACCGATCCTAAGATTTTTATAAGCCATTAGAGAAGATAGTTACTTTATTACAAAGGCAAACAATCAAAGTTAACTATTATTATTAAAATTATAAAGAATAGGACTGTCTGGGCACTCAATCGTGGCATTACGTGAACCCAACAATGCAAGATAACTGTACCAAACATAAGTAGATCCTTAAAATATTTATTCTTTGTACATACTCGTATATTGCTGTGCCCTATGACGTTTAGGATTGTGTAAGACATACAAATAAAGAAGACAGGTAACAGGCCGTGACTTTTTTTACTGAAATCGTTAAGCATCAAACCTAAATTTAACCAAAAACCTTTTTTATATCGTCCACAGAGCGAATACGATGAGCTGCCTCACCACTTTGACGGCGCACATACACACGGCCGTCCTTAGACCATGAGTAACGCCAATCGAGTCTCTTGCACTCTTGACGGGCACTGTACAGTAGCGACCGATTTAGTCTCGTCAGCCGCTCGTTGACGTAAAACCGACTGCGTACCCCGGGCAGGCCGAAGTCAGCAGTGTCGGCTTCACGGCGCACGCGCGCAGCACGCAGCAACTCCATGCGCGGGCCGCGTCGCGCCAGCCGAATGACAAGCGGACGCGGCCGCGCGCCCGCGGACGCAGGAGTGGCGTTCTCTGCAGCGTCCGATGTCGCCCCAGCAGCCTGAGCGGTGTGCGCCTGTCGCCGGGGTCCTACTCTCTCGGCAAACACGACGTCACGCTCGTCCAGTCCGACGCCAAGCCTCTGCGCAACCAGGCTCATGAGATGCGCGGGGTTCTCGTTCGGGTACTCGGGAATCCCCGTTATCTCTATGTCGCTTTGTAGCAGGTCCTGGTCACGGTCGCACAGCTCCAGCTTGAGTGCAGCCACAGTAGCCGCTAGTTCACTATCGGCGGCACTGCCCGACTCGCGCACCTCCATCCGCTCCTCCAGACACTGCACCCTGCTCTCTAGCTCCTGAAAACGCAGATCAAAACTCTCAATGAGTCTGCGCAGCTCCACCATCTCGTGCCGGAGGCCCACAATGTCGTCCCTAGTTGCGCCGAACTCCATTCGGAACAGCCGAAGCTGCTCTGCGACGTCCTGTCGTTCCCTAGGCGACAGGGCCGGCGCGTCACCGGACTCCTGGGCTTTAATGGGCGTATTGTCCCCATTGTCCCGCATAGGCCTCACTTTGCATGCTGGGCATGCCCAAGAAACCGGGAGGCGTGTGGACTGGGCAATGTTGACACAGGCCTTAGGATATGCCAAGGTGCATTCGGTGCACTTAGCGACACCTGTCGACGAGAGTGCCTTATTACACGCAGCGCAGACGGCCATATCGATCGTGCAGTCAAATCTATTGAGGACGCTTTCTCGGCGATTTCGACCGTCCGCCCTAGATGGCGCTTTGTACAAGGAGGCGACGCGCTTTGGGTTAATTTTGTTCAACTGCCCTAGGTGGCGCCTCTATCCCCAAAGAGAATTAATTAAATTAAATTTCCGTGATACAGTTTACACTAGCGAGCGCGCAGTTTTAGTTCACCGCTATGTCACTAGGTTCTTCCCCAACACAGAAACCAATCACAACAGAACCGATATTGATCAACACCGAATTAATTGTATATATGGTGGGTATATAGCTAACGAGATTTGCACTCCGATTTTAGTTTTAGAAATACAATTGTTTCCAATTAAAATATCACACTGATAACACTGGTCCGTAATAGTTAAGATGTAAGCACTTTGTATCTACAATAAAAACTGAACTTTACGACTTCTATTTATTTACGCGAATTTGTGATGCGGGCGCGGTAACCGCTGTCGTCAACGTCCGTGACGTCACCTCATTTATGCGTTTATTGTTTAACACTTTGTATACCCACATACATGGTACACATGTTACAACATAATTTTAATATGCAACCCTCCTGCATGAAACATCCAAAATTTCTTGACGTCAGGAAAATGTCACGAAATCTTGTCAAGAAATTCCGTATTTTAGTAACTGCATCGATAGTATTTATCGGATCCAACAAAAAAGCTTCCTAAGTATTTATAGACTTTACCACAAAGTATTGTACATATTTGATTATAATATCACTTTTATTATTATTGTTGTATTGTGGGCCTTTGTATGCCGCTTCGACCAGCAAGTGATCTATTGTGACAGCACTTTGTTTAGATTTCACCATCAAGTCCCGTTGCCTCTAGGAAATTTGCTTTGGGCGGTGATGTGTTGTACACTATGTTGTGTAATATCACTTACTTTTTGAGTCAAAACACGTCAGGAAATATTTTAAATATCACTTTTACTTTGGACGCTCCAACTATTTTGCTAGACCGACTAATAAAAAAAGTGGTGGCACTATTATCTCATTGACTATGGCATCAAACAGGGTCGCTGTCCGCAAAAAACAAATATCTACCCTGAGAAACTGTTCCGTTGATGGAAATAGCGTCAAGAAATGTGTCACGAAATTTTGAATAAAATGGTGAGACATTAATGTTTTTACCTTTTAAATAACAGAAAATGCATTTAAAAAAGCTCAATTGTGATTTTAAATAGTGTCCCATTTTATATAACTGTAGATAAGATCATACCCCTTTCTAAGTATTTGAAAATATAGGTTTCACGAAGACTTATTATCTCTTGGGCAGGGTGGGGACATACCTTTTTTATATGGGGGGCTACTACTGCCCAAACTGAATTATTTTTTTTAGTATTTGTTTTAATACTTCTGTGAGTGTAAATGTTTTTAAAGAAACATGATTGACCCGCCCAACAATGTAACATAATTTCTAATAAAAAGATTAATTTAATTCATAATATCGCTTTTCATGAGTGGCCAAAAATAAAATCTAAAAGAGGACAACTTTTTGAGAATCAGTCCTATATGTATACCTACAGAAGACATTTCATGGAATTGGTCGCACCCTGAAATGCCGTCCAGCTTCGTGTCTAATTTCTATGGATAGAACCTTGCACGACTTAGTAATATTAATACTTAAAACCAATTACTAAATTGGTTTTTACGAGCCTGCCAATTGTGTTCGAACTGTATTAAAGACGCCTAGTGTTGTGCTAGTCGCGGTCACCTCAACAACAAAAAGTTCATGTTAAAAGTTTAATTTTTGGTACAAGCTTTTATTGCCAACTGTACTTACTCATCTGTACCTTTTCTGTTCATCATCAACTACTCGTTGACACTATAGGTACTTACGAGCCCAGACTCAACGGGGTTGGGTGAGGACCAAATTCTTGGCCAGTAGTTTGCCTGGTTAATCGGTAGTAGTTAAAAAGTTCCGTTGTGACACAAAAGTTAGCCATACAATTCTATATAGTTAATTTTGTGTCACAACGGAACTTTTTAACTACTACCGATTAACCAGGCTAACTATACTGGTCAAGAATTTGGTTGTCACCCGTATACGTTTGTTAAGTCTTGAATTCCCATGGCCACCTTTTGTCTCCATCATCAGATCGGCTCGATGGAACCATAATTTTGAATCGTCATCGAAACTACTATACTTAAACCCAAAATTTCAGCTCAATGATGGGTGAAAATCAAAAAAATTGTACATAGTTAAGGGCCTAAATCTAATCTACTCTTTGACTTTTCTCAATTTCGTAACGACAATTACCCAAATAAAATGTATTTTCACCCTGATAGAAGATATCAGCTACAAACTTGAGTTGCAATTTAATTGCAAGTTATATCAAAGCTTGAACAAAGCGGTAAAGCTGAGGTAATATCTATCAAAACAGTTTTATATCGGAAATAAAACAAAGGAAAAATCATTATTTGAAATATGATATTTTCGGTAAAAGCTTTTAAGCCGATTGTTTTTTTTTACACAGTCATAGGCGGTCCAATGAGTCCAAACGCACCGGGTTTATCTTGTGTTGTTGCCATGGCCACCATGTCTCTGCGGTGCCATGATACTGCGTTGTCATCAAATTAAATTTCAGTCGGATAGTGGTAATGGATAAAAAACGGTTTGCAATTGTTGATGGACAACTTACATCCATACTTATGTACAAACGAACGCTTTTAATGTCGAAGTCCTTCCCGTGTATCAACTTGCATTTCAGTTTTAATTTTGTATCAGTTTTTATATGCCAAATCTTGGGATTACGAGTAGGTGTCAAAGCGGACCCCGGGAGGGCACAATCGCAAATAACGCTAGGAGCATAATGAGGATGATCAGTTTTTACCTAACATAAGAGAGTTTACCTCAAATCCAAACTCATTCGTAAGAAACGCGTCCCATCTCTACCTACTTCCACGTGGCAACTAATTCCCCGCTCGTCTCATTTTAGGAGACGAGTTCCTGGGGCAAATTAAATAATATTTGTAATAGAATGTGATCTCATTTGTTGGGCGATGAAATGATTTACTTAATCCCCAGTCTCTATTGTACAGATTGTAGGTACAATGTCCATCAATTCCAAAATAATTAAAAGAACATTGACAGAGACGTGGTCGCTCACTATGGGCCTAATAAGAAAGGTTAAAGTCACCCAAAGAGCAGTGGAGAGTCTCTGCTTGATAGCACCAGAAATGAGGCTATCCGCAGCAGAACCAAGATAACCGATGGCCGATGGGGAGGAAAGGTTCTCCAGTGGCGACCACGTACCGAAAGGTGCAGCGTGCAGGCCCCCTCAAGGTGGACTGATGACCTGGTAAACGTCGCGGGACTGCGCTGGAAGAGGGTGGCGCAGGACTGGTCACTTCGGCACTCTCTGGGGGAGGCCTATGTCCCGCAATGGACGTCTTTCGGCTGATATGATGATGATATTATAATGACATTTGCGCAGTAGTTTAAATTGTCTCAAAAGGAAAAAATGGAACCCTTATAGGATCACTTTGTTGTCCTTCTGTCTGTCTGTCAAGACCCTTTATCTCGGGAACGCGTGGAGGTATCGAGTCTTCAGGCGCTTGAAGCTGTAAACAAAATCAAATTTCTAAGTTTACGTAAAAAAAATATACGGACATATTAAGACAATCTTAAGGGGATCATAATTTATAGGGTACTTACATTTGTACTTTTGTACGGTACCCTCGGTGGGCGAGTCCGACTCGCTCGTGTCCGTCCGGTTTTCAAGGTTATTAAGACTAGAATTCTAACAACGCGTGTCGAATTAAAATTCCACACATTAACTTCATCCACACAATAAAGGATAATAAAAACATGAAATGAGTGTGCTGACAGTCCCCCTGTCTAAACACGCCGCGCTGACCCGGGCTAAATTCAAATTAAAATTCATCGCTTCGCCGCGGCAGGACTGATTTCAGATGCCATCAAAAGAACCCTTTCGGTTCCCTTTGAGTAACGTATCAAATATGTACGCAGGAGCATCGTATCATAGATAACTACGTATTAGTTAGGTTACTGTAAGTAAAATAAGTCTGTGTTTATTTATTTTGGTAAACAATAACGATTAAAGATAATTTATGTCGACACTTAAGTACGAAACTAGTGTTTAGTTTCAACGGAAGCTATTAATTGGTACAGGCAGTAGGAAAAGTAGCTTCGGAAAATAACACACTCAAAATCATGTACATAATCCACATTTTCTTGACACTCTATGGTCATATGTATTGTGTATTACTTCATTTTGGGCACTACATAGGTACGCGCAGCTACTTCTGCGAATAACTTTACATATAATATGAGCTACGAGGAGACCGAAAATCTTCTAGGTCGGGGTTGATCCTGCAGGGTCACATACAACACGCACGCACACACACACCCTCACGCACACAAACACATGCACACACACAGACACTCACGCACACGCGCACGCACACTCACACACTTGCGCACGCGCACTAGTGTACACACGCATACATATTTTGAATGATACCACTTACTCTTATTAGATTCATAAATTGTTACAAATCGGATAATGTAAGTGTGAGACCTAGTTACTTAATTATCATTATTATAAGTCTGGATGTTCTTTTTCCAACCTCTGACCATGTAATTGGGCACTCGCTGGGGGCTGCAACACAGTGAAAACTAACGCAGTCGCCAGAGCTCCAAACTGTATCATGTATTTTATATTTTTTGAACAATAAAGATTTTTTATTATTATTATTATATAACCATACTACTCGTTATTTGATGCTTCTTCATCATCATATCGGCAGCCACTGCTGGCCCTCCCCCAAAGAATGCCAAAATGATCGGTCCTCATGCTTATTTCACTCAAATTAGATTTAACAGTTGACGAAGGCCAAGGTAAAACTGGAACACCGTAGAAAAGTTGCCTGCTTATCGTTGTTCTATAGGATACATTTCGGAGAGTGTGCGCTAGGATTACACGAATGAATCCCGCCTTCACCATTTTTTTTTTACGTATAGGTACGCATTTGACCGCTATCTCACCTGATGGTAAGTGATGATGAGGTCGAGGGTGTTACATGCATACCTAAATAGTGTCTATTCACTCTCGTCTTGAAAAGATCCAAGTTATATGTAACTGGGAAAAGGTTAGCCGGAAGCGAGTCCATATCGCCATCTTGGGGCTAGACACGAAGCGCTATGCTTCCAGTTTTCTCGCGAGGACAGCTAAAGAGACTCACTTTAGGGAAAACTTTTCCCAGTTACGTATAATGCAGATCTTTTCAAGACGAGAGTGAATAGGCACTATCTAGATATGCATGTAACACCCTCGACCATCAGGTGAGATAGTGGCCAAATAAAAAAATAAGAAGACTTAAGATGACATCTTGATGATTATGAGATTTGTGACGACATAGTACACCTTCCTCTCTTCTCCAAATCGGTGATACAACCATGAACTGGCTTGACGTCATTGACTGATGTCAGAAACCGTTGTTCCCGTACAAACGTTACCTTTATAAATTTACAGAGCAATTAAAATGCAAATGGTCTACAAACGGTCGGTGCGTGTTGCGGCATACGCTGTCGATTATCCGTCTCGTGTCTAGGGATTTACACTGTTTGAATTTCTCATTTTGTTGTTTTAAATTCGACGCAATAGGGTTGCCTCTGCTTAACAAACGACAAAAATAAATTAGCTTATAGAGGCACTGCAGGGCACATGCATTCCTACATGGGTGGACGCGCAGACCACGCTTAAATTTGAATTGAATCAAGGGATACATAGGAAAATACTTTCAGGAATTAAACCCTAGATCAAAGTACGAGTCTACGAAGTCGAAGCGTGCGATCTATGTAGATTTTAACGCTTTAACACTTCCACTGCCAGGAACCCGCCTAGCGGGCGCCTACGCCGTAGTCGCTTTTCACTACACACGAGAAAAACCACGGGATCGGCCACGAGCGTAGCGCGTAGCGATTTTTGGCAGTGAATGTGTTAATATGTAATCTCATTGAGGGACGATCTGACCTCAAAACATAAATGTATTTTCACATTTTATCGTTCTTTTTCAGGTTTGTTTTCCTACGGGTACTATTTATTTATACATACGGGCTGCGCCGAATTCTCGGCTCAAAGGGACTCGAGTATAGCAGTACTGTTACAACTGTGGAGCTTGCCACGAGGAGAGGACTGGCGAACTGCTGTCGATACGGGTCCCAGTCACTTGGAACGTAACCGACTCGAAGATCTTGACGCCAAATACCAGATTCATAAAACTCGGGCCATATACCTATAACTCAAGTGAAGAGCTTTCCTGTTTGTTTGTTACCGAAGCTTCAACACCACAAGTAGCAAGTCACTCTCACGCTGAAGCATGCAAATACTAAATGTATCTGTAAAATACAATTTGTCAGGGTGTCGCCGTCGACGGACATGTCTGGGAGGACATAATTATTATTATCACTGTTGGAACTAACGTTATGTTTAAAACGCAATCCCTACTAAATGTATTCATTAGCTGTAGTGTCTCAATAACGTCAATAAAAGCGCGACGGTTCTTTGCGAAAATATTTTAAATGTATATACACAAACATTAAGAGAGCTACGGTAGCCTAGTGGTTCAGGCATGTGGCTGTCAAGAGGCGGTCGTGGGTTCGAATCCCGGCTCGTACCAATGAGTTTTTCGGAACTTATGTACGGAATATTTACCGTTATAGCATCATTTCGGTGAAGGAAAACATCGTGAGGAAACCGGTCTAATCCCAATAAGGTCTAGTTTTCCCTCTGGTTTGGGAGGTCAGATGGCAGTCGCTTTTGTAAAACTAGTGCCTATATCAAAACTCGGGAATAGGTGTCAAAGCGGACCCCGCGCTCCTTTAGGGGCATTACCGGGAATAACGCTAGGAGGATGATGATACAAAAACATTAAGTTCAATAGATTCAATTATAATTCTATTTCAAATATGGTCCCTTCTCTGTCACATGTGGGATGCTCGTGTGAAAAGGCAAAATGATGTCTCCATACGGTGGCAAATAGAAATAGGTATCAAAAGCCAACCAAACGATTTACTCAGCTTAGGAAAGTAATTAGTCAGATAGTAATTGGACGACAGCTTACTCGAGAATTAACATCGGGATTAACAACAATAAGACTTAGAGAAGATTGGACTCTGGCGAACATTGGGACTTTACGATTGGTGATCAACTCAGCGGTTTTAATGACAAGTACGTACCTATGCTAGTCTAGGGTAAATTTAAACAAATAAATGAATTAATATTTGGGGATAATCTTACTCAAATCAATCTAGTCCCAAACGAAGCAAAGCTTGTACTATGGGTACTAGACGATGATATAATTATACTTATATAAATAAATAAATACTCAATTACACAGAAAACATCCATGACTCAGGGACTAAGCAAATAGACTGCGAATAAAATATACAGACAAGACTCTTCAGTCACAGCTATAAAAAAAGATCGCTCAGAAAGGTGCCGCGAGAAGTCGTGAAACTAGAATTAATGGTGTTTCGAAAAACATTATAAAAAGATTCGGAAATATTGCGAAATAGCTGCAGGCGAGTCGCTTCTTTGTGGTCACTTAAGTTCTGCCTCTTCAAATTAATCACTTGCGTATTGTCAACTCTCTACTGATTTGAGTATTCGCTGTGTTGAAAGCAAGATACCAATGCTAGTCCTCCTCAAAACAGCGAATCTTTGGTCGCCTTTGTGGTTTGACCTTTGAGGTTTCACACCGGGAACAAAACACCACATACAATAAAATACATATATTCTTTACTAGCTTCTGCTTGCGACTCCAACCGCGTGGAGCTCGTTTATATCTTAGTTCCATGGGGATGATTTCCGGGATAAAAAACTGTCCTATGTTCTTGCCCGGGACTAAAACTATCTCCATATCAAATTTCATCCCAATCGGTTCAGCGGTTTAAGCGTGAAGAGGTAGCAGACAGACAGACAGACAGACGGCAACACTTTCACGGTTATTATTACTAGCTTCCGCCCGCGACTTCGTGTGCGTGGACCCGAGATAAAAACTATCCTATATTTTAATCCAGGCTATAAAATATCTTCGTGCAGAATTTCATCCAAATCGGTTGGACCATAGCGTAATTGAGTAGGTAACAAACATCCAAGCATCTAAACATCCAAGCATCCAAATTTTAGCATTTATTATATAATAGTATGGATTGTTCACCAAAAGAAATACAAACAATACAAGTATATTGCGCTATACGATGGTAGATAATAAGTGCTCATTTTTGTTCCTGAGTCATGTTGTCTATGTGTATAAGTATTTATTTATATATATAAGTATGGTTATCGTCGTCTAGTATCCATAGCACAAGCTTTGCTTAGTTTGGGACTAGGTCGATTTGTGTAAGAGTGTCCCCTAATACTTACTGATTTGTTTATTTATTTATCGCTAATGAGCGATCTCTTCCAGACAACCGACACATACTAATACCAAGTGTTCACCACCTAAGGCTCCTGCAATACCTTTACAAACCAATTGATTTAAATGATATTCATTTTCACGTAGCGCATTGAAAACCAACTGGTGGAAATACGGTCAAAATGGCGGTTTAATTAAGTCCACGGCGATAACGGCGGCGGGCGGGCGATAACTGATAGCGGTGGTCGATATCGCGACAACACGGGCACTACAATTCAATAATAGGTCAATGCTCGGTTTTTTTCTCACCAAGCTCGTGTCTGAGATGACTCACCTCATCTGCCCTAATGTAGGCTTGCGTTCCCTTGTGTTTAGTCTTTTATAATAGTTGTCAAACATCGCAATGTTGGCTGTGTTAAAAATATCCTGTTAAAATCCTGTTTTAGTAGTATGGAGTTGTTAATTCTAAACTATTGACCTTTTGCGGCCGCCCAAATGCCAAATGTGTTTTTTTTTTTATTATCTATCTGTCTGGTTTTTAGCACGAATTAGTTTAATGATAGCTGACCTTGGGCGAGATATAATTTGGTGATGATGGTCGTGACAAACCCCGGGGTTTTCGGTGCGGGAATAACTTGAGAAAGAGTAAAGATCAACAGATGGTTCTGACAAAATATCATATTGTGCCTAATGAATAAATACCTTCCTGCGAAATGTAAACAAACTATACAATTTTATTTTAACTTAAGTAGTAGGTACTTTAGTGTTTCTACCCTACCAAGCCTTACGAGATAATAATAAAATTCGAAATAATAATAATCAATAATCATTTATGGCTTCACCAATGATGTTATCTACTTATTTTTCATCAAGAAGTTTTCATTGAGATTGAGCAAAGATTTAAAAGGCGAAAATTCAATCGCATTGTTGCATTACACAAACATCGATATCGAGACGGTCGATAAAAAAAAACATTCACAACATTCACGCTCTACGGAAAAGCATTTTCAGTGCGACAAGATAACGAGGTCGAGAAAAGAATGTATGTTTTTTTATAAGAATCTTTTTATTCAATTAATTATTCAGTGGGTTGGTACATTCTGTTTTTTAAATCAATACCTATTCTTTGGCTAATGTCATTCATTCACGCACGGGGTATGGACTCGTGAGACGCAATCCGCTACGAAACGTCAAAAATTACGGTAAGCACCGGGAATCGAACCCGCTACACGAGAAAACAAATTACCCTGTAGCCTTATCATACCAATGGAAAGGCTTCATCATAAGGATTATTTTTTGCTAAATAACATAGAGTCAGAAATAAAAGGAAGACCATGAATTTAACATTTTTAGTTAAAAATTAATCAATTAAATTTTTCATATGCTCAAAATGAGTAAGTACCATTCTGTTGAATACAATATCCCATTCTTTTGATTATTTCGTTCGCTGTCGACCAAATCATTTACGCGTCTTTCGGTAGATTCAGGAAACGGCAGAAACTTGATTGGACAGAAACTTGATTTGTTGCGCATACAACCAGGTACCTACTAATTACGTATATCTTTATCATTTTATCACGCACTTAGATCATAATAGGGAAATGATGCGTAGGTACTTCTCAAGTGGGTACTGAATCATTAGTAATAGGTACTTTAAAATGATAATGTCAGTTGCATGTTGTAAAAACAATATGAATGCAGTTTAAATTGTTTTTTAAATTAAAATAAGTTCCTCTTATATTTAAATCTTCCATCTACAATATTCAAGGTACTTTCCCTACATGTGACATAGGGCGTGGGGACACCCTGTATAATACACACTAGTAATCTTGCACCACTATAGCCTCATTAAAGTCATTAATGTATTTACAGCGTAACCATATGCAATTGCCGATGATATCTCTTTAAGACTGAACTTCAGACAGCTCTAGACTCAAGTCTAACCTTTACACGACGTGGTCATGCCATACGGTCGTTATTCTGCCACACCTATGCTGATACACTCGACGTTATTCAATTTGCGATAGATATCGTACATTGGAAAGTATTAGTTTAAATATTAACAATCGTTAAGGGCAAGGCACTTAAGATACATTTATGGCTATGGTGACCGCTGATCATTAACTGGATCGTACGCTTACTTATCAGTTCTAATTGGCGAAACTAACGATTATACTTATATTTGTATTATATTATTGCCAAAGTACCGTCAATTAGTGGATACAGTTAGCTTTAGCCTAGTTGGTGACCCGGCCTACGAAGCAAGAAGTCCTGGTTTCGAATCCCGATAAGGGCATTTATTTGTGTGATGAGCACGAAAATTTGTTTCTGAGTCATGGATGTATTCTATGTATCTATATAAGTATGTTTATCGTCGTCTAGTACCCATAGTAAAGCTTTGCTAAGTTTGGGACGAGGTCAATTTGTGTAAGATTGTCCCATAGTATATATTTATTTATTTATTATTCAAGCCACTAAAACATATGTATATTAAGTGAGAAAAACGGGCAGCATTTTTAAGCATAAAAAGGAGTTTGTGATAGGTGTAAACCTAGCTCTCACTCACTCGCAACCTAATGTGCACAATGTGCACTATTACACACATTTGACTTATAAACATGTTATTCTATTGTACAGGTCGATTCACGAAAGCTGGCCCGAGATTTGACAGAATTTCTATGAAAATAGCTGTCATTCAGTAGAAATCTCGCGCCAGCTTTCGTGAATCGACCTGTAAATAACTACCTCGTACTGTTCCGAAGTCATTTTACAAACTCGCGTCGTACAAGTTATTCCACGTGAGAAACTCCACTTGAACGTGAATAAATACTTAATTTGCCACGGTACAAAGACTGCATTTGTAATACATAAATTATATACTAGTTTAATAACTGAGTTGTACTGCGAGCAGAAATGATAGAACAATTCCCGCGAAGTGAAATATTCAGATTCACCGAGGCAAAAAAATTAATTACTACACTATAAACAGTAAGATAACTTCAAACAAAAGTACAGAGTGCAATACTCGTCACAGTAATAACAAGTCACTACTTTTCGTTGTGAATGTTTAACCCATCTGACCATTCTGAAAGCAATTTCTGCTTCAAAGCGGAAACAGTTTGCTACGACAACTGTGCCGTATCACATCCACTAGGCGCCCTCTAGGCCATGAAAGCGTTAAAAAACGAATATATAAAAAACCAAAATAAATTACAGATCCTGGTCACGGCACCAAATTGTCCCTCAAAAACTGAAAGACTTTAATTGAATAATTATGACTATAAATGAACTTACTTTATTCCAACGCCATCCATAACATAACATAATACTATATATCATGGAGGCATCATGAAAAGCTGCATTGATGATGAACTGTTCAATAAGCTTTTCAGATAAAGTCAAACCGACAGAGAAATAAAGCCGATTGATGTTAATTCTGTTACATTACGGCGTAGCACTACGAACGTAGCGTGGCCACGAATATGAGAAGTAGCGTGTACTGTTGCAGGCGTTCTAAGTCGTAGCCCCGCTACGCTCGTAGTCACGTAGCATGAAAGTAGTTGATAATTAAACATTTTTTAACGTTAGATTCGGACGTGCATAGCGTAAAGAAAAGTTCAACGATCGGCATGAAAAAGTCTTCTCGAGCTGGACTTAAAGTATTCGAAATAGGTGTGTAAAGTTTGTTTTGAACGCGATTACGATCTATTAAAAAACAAAAGCCCTGGCCGTTTATTGGAGGTTTTGTTTTTACAAGCTTCAATTGAGAGGGTAAACACTTAAAAACATGGTAAACAGGTTTGCAACGAAAAAATGCACGATTTACAATTTAATTTAGTTATGCTAATAAGTAAGTTGTTCAATTTAAGATTCGATTTTATTGTTACGAAATTGATCATAGATAAACGTAAAATAATGGGATTGTTGTGCTCTACCAAGAATATAATGTTTTATGCAATATGCGTCAGCAAAATACTTGAAATATTAGGTACTTTGTTTCATCGTAACATATTACTTTCAATTTATCTATAAATATAAATTAACGAATCATTTCTTATAGTGTTATAGTTATTGGAAGCAAATGAAAGAAAAAAATTAGAATTACACAGAAAAATACCTCAAAACAATCTAACCACACCGGCTAGCGTAAAACGCCAACTTCATAGTGTACCTAATGAGGAAGGTCATCAGAGCTAGGTAGCTTTGATGACCTTTCTGATCGGCGCGGCGGTGGCATGTTCAGAGTGATCCTCAAATCATTATGGGGTCTGCAACGAGCATATTTTGTCTGCCTATCATCAGATAGCTGGTTGACTACCATAATGAGAATACCATAGGCTACGTCATTTACCTGAGACTGAGACGCTCTCATTTGTTTTTCTCCTATTCTCCAGTCCCAGTGATCGGAATAGGCAAGGATGATGATGATGATGATGGTGAGTGATAATAAAGAAATACTTTATGCAGCTGACTGTACATTACCACCTGAACTCATAACCTTCACAAAGCTCTCATAAAATGCATAGATCTACAACGAGCGAGGCCAAGTATTCGATAAGTTTCTACATCGAACTTTTCGGAAAGTATTCAAAGAGTGCGAAGCTCACGCCCGAACTAACCCTCCCGTCGCCCCGCCCCGCACCTCCTCATCCAATAAATGCGCCATTAATTAAACGTTTAGCCTTGCTTTGGTTATTTTTAATGAAGATAAATAAAGAAAGAAATAAAGACACATTTATTCAGAACACACCCTAACTTTCAACATATATTTAGCGAATCTTAGTGTTTTCCCGGTTGTGTCCTAACGGAGCCCGGGGTCCGCTGAACGCATTCCCAAGATTTGGCGTAGGCACTAGTTTTACGAAAGCGACCGCCATCTGAACTTTCAACACAGAGTGTAAACTAGACCTTATTGGGACTAGGCCGAAGTCCTCACGATATTTTCCTTCACCAATGTAAATATTAAATGATATTTCGTGCACAAGTTTGTTTTGAAAACCGCAGTGGTTGGCGAACCCACGGCCTCCAGGCCCCTATTTCACCAACTTGACAATTGTCACCTGACAACGACAATTCTCCGTACATTGCTGGTTACACAAGTAACCTAGCAACCACCTTAACTTCTAGAACAAGCAATGTATGGCGAATTGTAAGTCTCACGTGACACTTGTCAAGTAGGTGAAATACGCGCCTGATTAAAATTCGCGTGCCTTAGCGGCCCTGGTTTACTACATAGGGAATCCTAAAATAGCTCTTATTAACAACTACCGACCGTGCTAACTGTGTACACACGGCACTATAGCTGTGCAGACGATAAACCCCCAGGGGAAGCCGGGGTATTAACTACGAGCAGAATTTAATCAGACAAAGGCTAAAGAACAAGACTGTTCCTCACTAACAGGATAGGATGGATTCGTATCAGATTACCTGGGATGAACTTAGACAAGTTTTATCTTAGGCTTATTGAAACTTGTAACTTATTTGGGGTCTTTTGGTTTAAATATATTGAATAAACTTTCTTATTCAGCAGTAGAATCTGTTAACGAAAATTAAAAACTTCAAACGAAAGGGAACAAATTGAAAAACAATAATGCTTCGAGCTGTTTTCGTACAATGGAGTGCCAACTAAAGGGTACATGAAAAACCAAGTGAATCGGTGTTTTGGTCGTGGTTACTGAAGTCTCATATGTAAAAACCAAGTGAATCGGTGTTTTGGTCGTGGTTACTGAAGTCTCATATGTAAAAACCAAGTGAATCGGTGTTTTGGTCGTGGTTACTGGAGTCTCATATCCGTATATGGAGGACTTATGGACTTATTACACAGGAAATCTAAATCGGTATTGTTGTGTTGTTGTTATTGCCCCACCGAACATAGCACACCACCGCACATGTTTGAATTTTGTTAAAAGGGTCCGGAAAAAGTAAAGTTATTGAAGATTTTGTTTTACTTTATATTACACTATGATATACGACATTATGATGGGTATGGGGATTAATATCCGCAAAAACTAGAATAATTTAATTTGATGTTTATTTCATCAATATTGCGTCGTCATGATTATAAACTTTTATCCTGGGAATCATCCCCTAAGGGGTCGAAATGGGAGGCAAAAGATTGGATGTAGCAACGATATAAACGCGTTCCACGTGGACGAAGTCGCGGGCAAAAGCTAGTAGTGTATATTTGACCTAACAAAGGAGTGGTTGTTCTGTATCTTAATACAATTTATCCTATGATATGACATTAAAATGTTCGTCTTAGTAACCGAATCTGAAACGGCGTTGGTATAGAGCCTGAACCCACGCATTTACCAGTATTTTCTTAATACATTTACAATAACACGAAAATACGCGGCATTATTTCTTTGATTACTTAGCAGATTGGGAATTCATACGAAGGCAACTCGTTTAGTAGATTGAAAGGCTTACGAAGGTGAACGTGGATTGAAAGAGTGAATAACCAAACTGAAAACATGCGTAATTAATGCTGGGATAAAATGCACACCGAATTTTTGAAGGTTAATATCTCCATATCCACAAAATTACTTATGCTTGAAGAGGCACAATTTATACCAAACTCACATAGAAATTTTACCATAAAAAACTTGGTTTGAATGAGTGAGTATAATCGTTTATAAGTGCACCCGTTGTGGATATTGTATACGCTGATTGCACATGTTGGAGACGAGTTCTTTATTAACGTGTTATCATTACATTCCTAGTTAAGTTTTAACGCATTTGATTTTAACAGTAAACGAGGGATTTGTGATTTCTACATAATTTCGCAAATTAGTACGAATTGAAGAGGAGTTGGCTGCGTAATTGTCCGAAGTCAATCAAACAGTACAGTCAGCTACATGGAATTTCGTATGCAAGGACGTCATGTAACTCCGCGTCTGATTGTCATCAGGCGTGTACCTACACGTCATCTTGCCTGGATAGCATTTTGCTCCAAGATTACACTTTCCTCCACGGAATTGGACTGCCACATGCTCTAACAAAAATCATAAAAGTGGACTTGATATTCGGTACAGTGTGTATCACATTCATCTCTTTTTTAAGTAAATTTAGTCTCCCCTTAAGTACCTACACATAACATAAGCGGTATATTATCTCTGAGTGAAGCTTCTCGAGATGAAATACTGAAATTGGTACGTCCCGCGAAAGCCTCAGGCTAGGGACAATTATGAATCAGCCGTCGTCTTTATCGTATCAACGGCATACGATTTCCCCTACTACTAGTAGCTTGGCAGAGCGCAAAATAAATAAATATTATGGACAATCATGCTCAAATCGAACAAGCCTCATTGTATTTATTTATTGAATTAAACTTTATTGCACAAAATCAAAATAATGTGCAATTGGCGGACTTAATGCAAAATGGCATTCTCTACTAGTCAACCATAGGGCCAAACAGAGACACTTAAAATTGGTGCAAAGTAAATGCTTAAACTTTAGAGCGTATTATAATCTTATTGAAATATAATCCTACGAATACATACAAAATATTATAAAAGTAAGCTCAATAAATCTTGTGTTATGTGTACTAGACGATGATATAATTAATATATAAATACTTTAATTTAATACATAGGAAACATCAAAGATTCTGAAAGAAATACTCATATTCAGCACACAAATATTTGCCCTTACCGGGATTCGAACCCACATGCTCACTCAGCTTCGTAGGCAGCGTCACTACCCACTGGGGTAACCGGTCAGTCAAATCAACAATACAACAATCAAGTCAATGTTGACATTGTTTTTGACAATCTTGACACACACACACATACATAACGCGTGATATCGCCCACTGTGAAGTGAAGTGTTTTTTTAAGTAGAAATACAGAAAATATTTGTTCGTGACCATAACAACAAATTATGGACAAGCTCACCGTAATGCTAGCGCTAGTCTTCCGTTGTTGCCTTTGGGTGAAACACGGACCAATGACGCCCAGAGCGCACTAGGACAATTTACAAAATTATTATAGGTATCGTAATAGAGCGAAGGAAAAACCATTAGTCAGATGGGTACTTAGGTTTATTTCCAGTATTCAAGAGAATAGTGGAAAGAACAAACCAATTTCCTAAATCACCTCCGACTCGTAAACTATAGTCGGGCGTAAAAGCACAGTTTACTGCACTAGCGGGGTATTAAATTCTCAAGGCCTGCTAGGTACCGTCTAAGGTATTCTAAGGTTTTATATATGTATTGAGGGAAAGACATTTGTCGCGGGAACTTCCAGGAAAAGGAATTAACTAATTACGTAATTGAATACGTTTTCCTATCAAATGTATACTTACATTATTAATATTCTATAACAAGTATTTCGAACAAGATTTAAATACGAAGATTTCTATGTTAATTTTATGTGACAATAAACAGAAATAAATGTAGTGTTTCCATGCTTAAATATATGAGATTTGTTCACAAATTCATGTTGTCGTCATAATTAACAATTGAATTTATGCATAAGAACTTTTCGTCCTGATATTCTGTTACATATCCTGTATCTAAAATACCCAGAAATACTCAATATCAAAGATACCATATATATATATATGGTATCCTCGGTGAGGGCTACATGTTTGCGTCGTTTGGAGTGGAAACTCTGGGGCAGTGGGGACCGGGCGCGAAAGCCCTATACAAGGAACTTTCGGAGCGGCTCATCCAAACATCCGGCGACCAGAGGGCTGGCAGCTATTTTGGCCAAAGGGTTAGCCTAGCAATCCAAAGAGGCAACGCTGCCAGCCTTCTGGTAACTATAACCGATGACGGGCATTTACTTTTTATAGGTTTAGTTTTTAATATAGGTATAGTTTAGTTATATTCGGTAATAAATATCTTTATGTTACTTACGTTTATACCTTAGTTGTTTTTATCTAATATTGTATACAAAGAAATCATCATACCAATCTCTTTTAATTTTATGATGTGACATGTAAATTTTCAATGAAATAAAATATATACGATCAGCATACAGTTTATTCACAAAAGGTATTCTCCTTATTTTCAGTATTCTCAATTGTACGCGTGCAAATGCCAAAACGGTCCCGCGTCAAAAGCTCGGTGCAATCTTAAGTAATATGTGCGGCCAAGGCCAACACATCGGTTCATGTAGAGAAATAACAAAGAACCCAAGCTATTTGTACCCATCCTAACGGAATTCGTTTTTATTGAAGAAAACGTATACGTGGGAGTAAACACGTATGAGGGATTATGATTGTATTCCAGGCATTCAAGGTCGGCGGTGATTCGACAAAAACATATGAGCCTATTCAAAAAATACATTGTTCTGAACGAATTCGCGTCTGGGGTCTGCCAACAATACAAGTATTTATTATTTATTTATCTTAGGCAACGAGGCCCATATTGACAAAAACCTTACAGGCTGACATAGATATATTTATATACATTTTAAGTTGCACGATATCATGTCGAGACGGCGAGGCGTGGCGCATGTTCAGTGTGTCAAATGACCGGCCTCGAAATCGCCGTAAAAGTACACCACGCACTACTACGGTTACACTACGTCGGCAGCAAACATGCAAACGGCCTGCCTATTGGTAAGCAGAGACCATACCCTATGGACGCTCGCTACTTAACTCCAGAAGAATCACAAGTGCGGTACCGACCGTTTAAGGATTCGAGGGTTCAATGTGTTGACAGTTGGATACAAATGCAGGTCCCTACTCTCAACACAGCCCGTCCTCGGGACCTCTGGCGATTTTACAGTTGCTTGCAATATTTTGATACCGACTGCCCAGGATAGAGGAAGTGGAAAAAGTTGAAAACGGCCTACACCAAGTTAGTTCAACAAGCGAATTAGGTTCTCCGTTTCAGCTAGAGCAGAAATGCTGTCCATATCTCCAGCTGTTTAAAAAAAAAACTGTTTATTTCATGATAAGAATAATTCGTTTTACAGAGACTGGCTGAAATCTTATATTTATAAGATTTGTTGGTAGCCTAATCAGGTTGATATAGTAATAAATTGCAAATCGTATTACACTTATATGGTTAATCTATTTATTAGCATTGCTTTATAAGCCTTTACAATGTGTTTGCCTCTATAGGTCGCATTACTCAACCGATTCTCGTGATATTTTTAGGGAATATTTTTGTCGACTCGGATTTTAAAAATATTTAAAAAAACTGTAAAAAGACAGACATGCAACACACAGAGCCACGAGCACTAGTAGTACTAAGTTTCATGATCACAATGCCGTTGGATCCTTTGGGTTTAAAGTATGAAATGTAATATAAAAACATTCCACAAGCAAGCTTACAAGTTCGATAACCTCTTTTGGTTTGGTCTTTTTTCAAAGGGTTTCAGCGCTGATATGTTCCCTGCCAGTTTATCATAAATTGAGTGACGTGAAAGACAAAGTAGTAAGAATAACCCTAGCGGGCTAGAAAGGATTATTTTCGTGTCATGATTCGAATCGGGTTTGGTGTAATCCTCGAGAAAGTGATTAGAAAAAGCGAGAAAGTGTTCAGACATATGTAGATCTTAATGTTCACAAATGTAACCACTTTTGGAGCGCTTATTATTATTATTATTATTATTATTTATTTAATAAATATAGTATAGAAACTTAATTATTAACATGGTCTCACAAAACTGTCGGGACGGTTTGTCTGTGTGATCATTTTATGGTACAGAGTACGTATATACGTCTTTTTATAATACATCATTGAGTTCGAACCTAAATGAAAGTATGAATCCTACATAGTACTATATTTCCGGGTATTGTGGCACAATTTGACTCCCAGCATATGTCCAGCAGTGGACGATTTACGCTGATATGATTAGTCGGGTTAGTCGGAACACCTAATGTTTCTACTACCATTACGTACTAAGTCATATCGTTTCGCTCACAACCCTGCCACAAATTTAATCATTATTATCGCACAAAAACAGGACCTTCGCAGAATTACACAACTCTATCCCGTTAGCGCCATTAACATATCACCGTCCTTATTTATTCATATCGCAGGGAAGAGCGCGCACTGAATAATCCTCGCGCAAATAAAAGTATCGCTCTGCGATTTGAATATGAAATAAGGTGTGGTAGGAATTGCGGCGGGGTAGTTATAATAGACATGATGACAATGATAACTTATCTAACTAATATTATAAAGAGGAAAATCTATGAAATTGTAGCTTTGTACGTTTGTATGTAATAAGTCTAATGAGTGTAATAAGTCTAATGAGTAATCTAGGGGATCGTTTCTCCGATTTCCAAAATTCTTTCACATGCGTGTAGAAGGGACTTTCCACGTGGTTATAGGCTATCTTTTATACCGCGCGTTAAGCTGCGTTCTTGGCTATACCCGGGTGAGGCAGCTAGTCTTTAAATAAAAGCGGAAAGTGATGAGTATTATTCGGGGCATTATTTCAGAAACAGAGTAAAGATATAGTCGACGATAGACAAATTCCGAGACATATTATATGAGTCGTCCGATGGTGGCTATTTATTAATCTTACTTCAACCATTTTAACACGGCGTGCCCCACCTGCCCTCACTCTTGCTTGGAACACGACCTGAGAGACACCACTGCAAGAGCTGTCAACACCGCTATCCGTCGGGCATCTCGTCTCTTCTCTTGCGTATAGTCCTCAATAGATGCGAAAGAAGAAAAAGCAGTCTTATATCTCATATTATATTGAACATAATAATAATAATATTTGGGGGACAATCTTACACAAATCTATCTAGTCCCAAACTAAGCAAAGCTTGTACTATGGGTACCTACTAGACGACGATATACATACTTAAATAGATAAATAAATACTTATAAAACATCCATGACTCAGGAACAAATATTCATGCTCATCACACAAAAAAATGCCCTTACCGGGATTCGAACACGGGACCTCCGGCTTCGTAGGCAGGGTCACTACCAACTAGGCTACAGAGGTCGTCGAACATGGTGCTTGAGCACCGTGAGTGCTGAAGTAACTCTTACATTACTCTTGCGAGACCTTTCCCTGACTAAATCTTGTAATTTGGAGCATTCCATCTTCAGCCATTCTTTGGAGCATGTTACTAGTAAATTCTAGTATGCATCTAACGCGCATGCCCTTTTGAATCTTTGCTAACATGGCATTGATATCTTTAATCGTTATCTTTATCTGCACTGTCCGCTAGCACTGGAGCTATACAAAGACTAAACGAATTTGAATGTAATGAATACAATCGAGTCTTGTATAATCCGGGGAGGAATCCCGCGGATTTATAGACTAACTCAGTATTTACTGCCAATCAATCGACTTCAAATAAAAGGACTTAATATTTCTGAATAATAATTCTAATTGTGACAATTCGGTATCGTCTTTACGATACGTCCACCCGGTTTAAAGGCCCGGCAACGACATTGCGCGAATTGACGATATTTCAAAATATGTAATGACGCCTAAATCGAAAACCATTTCGGTAATTATGTTACCTGACCGTAATAAAGTAATTTTCTGTGTTTTTTTCCTGCTCGATTTTAAGAAAATCGCGAAAACGTATAAAAGTGGTTTTAACCGTGTGTGACGTCAGTATTATGGCTGTCATATGAAAGGTGTCCAAACTGCCATACAGAGTCGTAGTATTGACGTCATAATTTACTTAACGACCTTCTGGAATTCGCTACTTTTCAATTTGATAGTTTTGAATGAAAATTACAATTAAGGGAGAAATAAAAAAACACGTGTCGCTTAAAATAGTACATTTTACAACTAGTGTGAAAAGAATGTCTTTTTACCACTAGTACCGAGGTATCTTGCCACGAGCTGAAAGCGAGTGGCAAGAATCGGTACGAGTGGTAAAAGACATTTCACACGTGTTGTAAACGACGTTTTTTAATACAATTGCGAAAAATAATAAATTAATATATCATTGCGATAAAATATGCTTGCTTCGAAGTTATTTTTGAACGAACCCATACTTTACAAATGACACTGACAGTGATAACATACTATTGGAATCAGCGCCATCGGGTAAAAAATCTAATATAAAATTACTGCGTTTCGAAAGTATAGTTTGGAACTAAAAAGTAAAAAGCACTAGTTCGAGAAATTGAGCTTCTCGTACGCTACGCAGCCACAAAAAGTACCACTTTTTGAGCAACTGTATTAAAAAAACATTTTCTAGCGAACTAAATCGTAAAATGGCCTACATGAAAATATGAAATGTTGTCAATTGCGGCGCGGCAAGCGTTTTACCTGTTCATTGCGCGGTCAAAACGCGCAACGCACTGTGGTTAGTTGGGGTCACACGCAATGAATTAGAAAAACCACTGCCGCTGCCACCGCCGCGCAATATTGTGGCCGAGCCGTAACACAGTCGTAGATTGTCTTTTTGTATTTTGACCTGAACTTCTGGTCAAAATGATTCTTCGTTTAGACTAATCAGCGTCACTGAGACTTGAACTAAGGACCTTTTTTGCGAATTAAAAGGTCCGCTTGACTATCTTCCGGCCCCTAATATTGGCATTGGCACTAGGACATTCAACGTTCATTCAACGATATCAAGAAACTATGCAAAATGGTCATTAAAATATTCCCCAAAGGAATGCGTATGGTTGAAAAAAACCATGGAGCCCATTTACTTCACGCGTTTTCGTTATAATTAAAATCTTTCGAGACTTTTGGGATAACGATAAAAGCTTTATTCATATTATGTACTCAGATGCTTAAATGTAATATGAATATGTATCGATTTGTCCAAAAGAGCCATTTCAAAGTAAACGTTTCACTTATTGTTACTGCCTTCTGTGTGGATCTATCGTGTTTGGCAAGGACGTCTAATACTTCTAGCCAAAGTAAATGGCAGGCCAACAAATTACTATGCAAATTTTGTCTTGTCCTCGTAGTTATATATAGGTCAAGGCACGACAGTCCCATGACAACAATAAATTATTGTTACCATCATTTTCATACCGTTGTTATGGTAGTTTTTGTATTCCCAATGTGTGTACGGAAACGAAAAACATGCTATGCCCCAATGATTAGCTAACTCTAGTTTGAAATTAAACAAATACCCATTGAAAATCTGGTATTTTTAAGAGGCAAAGGGAAAACCTTTACTAAACCCGAAACTATTGATGGAAGAGTATAGTGAATCGCCATTCGTATGTAATAGATTAAAAAACTACACACAAGCATAACGTGTAGAAGTATAACTGTTCCTGTATACTTATATAACTAGAATTTTTTATGTATGTGTTGTATGTGTGTATAATTGTCTTTTTTTTCTCGTAATAGATAGGTATTATCATACTGATTCCTTTGCGCCTTTTATAAATATTTGTTTATTCCAATAGTGAGAATAACATTTGGCATTAAGTTCGTGTTTTGAATATTTTCGTGTCTTGTCACAAAATAGGTAATAGTACAAGTACAGAATGGACACTCCTTTGATCTTTACAAAAGGCGCTTTTTTTCTCTGCCAACACATTAAGATTTATGGCCCTCTGACGTCGTCGACGTTCATCGCTACAAGTACATGCCGGTTCCCCAACGTTGGGGCACCGGCATGTACTTGTAGCGATGAACGTAAATCGCGTAGTGTCCCGCGCCTGGTCTTGTGCCACAAAGTTTAAATAAAAAAATAAGAGGGCTGTAGGTTAAGAACGAATCCAAGAATACCAATATATCTGACCTCCAATCACGAATAGTTAGTACGAAACTATAGCTCAAGTTATACTAGGAGAGTGTACTAATATGAGTCGAAACCAGTATTAGAATACAACAGAACGTGGGCGCGTCGGATAGAAGTTATCTTATCGACTTTATCGGCTACCACACTGTAATTACAAAGAGAAAAACACTTGAAACTCTCATTCAACGTGTTATATACTTGTCTTTAGGAGTACCTATACGAATTTAATTACCAAACCTCGTAGAAGCGACACCAACTGATATAACACAGACAAAGAGTTGAAATACATCTTCACATAATCAGCTAAATGGAATGTTTTAATTCACTGTCATTACTAGCAATTTGTGTTATCTCTGACGAGTTAAAGTTATCAAATCTCGTAACTTTCAGAACGCGCGTTATGATGTACGAAACGTCTTAACGCTCATTCGAAAAGTTAGGCGAATATCCCTCTGATCTATTGATAAGTGCGTCCCGCTCTTACCAAGGAACGAGAAAGTTTGAGTTACATCAGTAAAATTTACATTTATATAAGACTTTTTTATCTTCTCCTAGCTGGTTATCTTTAATGGTAACATACGACGGCCACGTGGCACACAGGACCCATTAACTAGCAATCTGTTATAAAACAAGAAGAAAACTGCAGCTTTCCAACTATTTATGTACAAATTACTCTTAAACACAGGAAGACTTATCAACCTCGTATAACCCACTAGCATACTCTCTTTTAATAAATAAAATTAACTAGTTCTCGAGTACTGAATAATGTCTTCGGTAATAACTTTGCTAGAGTCATTTTTCCTCATTTTGTAGTGAGAAACTTGAGGTTGGATGCAAGAAGAAAGCCCAGTTCTAACATAAAGCAATACAGTACGAGGTTTGGTTACTAAGTATACTCCATAAAGGGTACACTTTGTATAGGATTTCTATGCAAACATGAGCGTATATTCACAAATTAAGCATTAGGTCGAGGAGAAAGTCTTCGTATTTTCTACCGTAACGATTTTGCACCGATTAATCTCCACAACATCTTCACCAAATCTGTGATTTTTTATTAATCAATCCACCGCCAATCACGATACACGCGCGTCACCGCGCTTTTCGCTACATATGGGATTTAACCGGCTGCGGACTAGGGCGTTATCTGGTCAAAATTACCCCAAACTGATGAGCATACGCGAAGAATTAAAGTCTAGGATTAAAGCAAATGAAAAATACGTCCACCGGTCATTGATGAGAGGGGACGGCCCAGTGCGGGTTGGATACTTCACATACACCTTTGAATTTCTTCGCATGGTTTTCCTTCACCGAAAAGCTAAGGGTAAATATCATCATTGTTGAGAGGGGCATTGTTTGCCTGCCTTTCTACAGTCAAGTGTAAAAATATGCAAGTTACTCATAAATGAATATGTCCCGTGTAATTCTCGATAAAAAAGCTCGATAAATGCATATTCGAGACCATAGGTGCGAGCAGTTTCCGATATCGCAGTACGTGTCTTGCCTCGTCAGGGCTATTTTAACAAGGGCCAAAGGGAAGTAAGAAAGTAAGTAGCCCATAAAATGTTATGTCTTTCTTCCATTCAGAGTGCCAAAGGGTCCAAGGACGTTAAGTTAACTCATGAGGGGCGTTACAAGAGGGTCTAGTTGTTGTAACTAGAAGTGTTAATCGTGTTAGGGCTTTGTTTAGTATAAGCACATAGCTGCTAAAGGTTGTTGATGAAGAACATTTGTGGAATCTACTCTTCCATCAGATATATCGGAGTGGCTAAAGTGCTCACAAATATCTGAAAACCTGGCTAATGCCTCGATAGAGAGACGTGTTCTGGTATTTGTTAGCACTTTGGCCGCTCCGATATATCTGATGGCCACTGTACAAGAAATCTAATCGTAGTCTTACTCCTCCGACGCAAACATAGCGTGTTTAACTTGTGACTGGAGTCCGTTTTTTATTTATTTAATATCTTGTCAGTCGAGATGGTTCTTAGAGATGTGATTGATGTGTAGGGGGTGTTTTACATATTTTAATTATTCACCTAACAAACCGATGCAGGGCTAAATGTCCAACTTATAGGATGTTCACCCTTAGGGTTCATTGCCTTGAGCATTCAATACTTAATACTGAAAAAAATATTGCACATAATGGTTATACAGGTGGTATTCAAATAATCTAAGATAACACATGACATGATGTACCAACCTGTTGTTGGGCGCAGCAAATAAGAAAGTGGATACTTAAATATTAGCATACAATAACACTACTAATTATCAATCCTGGTTTTACTTAATTCTAACAACAGTCTAAATATTCCTTTAAAAACTACTAGGTTTTCAAAAGTTGTAACAACTTTTTTTCATCTTTCATTTCTTCCGCCAAATAATTATATATTTTTTTAACGACAGCACAAAAGGTCCTGATGAATGTAGCTACAGTCGTGAGGGGATGTAGCAATTATTTTCTTTATATCATCTTCATTTGATTTAGCGCTCGCTTCAAAACTCTTTACTCATACTCCGCCATTCACAGCAAGAAAGAGCAATAGAAATAAAACACGTGTTCCTTTCAGCTCGCTGAGCCCAAACTGCACTTAATAATTCAGAATAGCCACTCGCGAACTCACATTCAACGTAAAATGTTACGTATACGGGCATGCAAATGAAATCATTTGGTAGCGATTGCATTCAAGTTACCTGGGACTGAGTATAAGATAGGAAACTAACTGTGGACCTAAATGGACTGCCGACGAGAACCTAATAAAACTGGGGAATTTAGTTTGCTTCGTAAACAGAATACAATATGCAACGATTGAGTTAAAATTGAATGTGAAATGAAAACGGAATACAAGATAACACGGAATAGAGTTTTAGTTTAGATGACGAATAGTACTTAAACCAATCATTATTACCGACATCGATTGTTTGATTGTTATCTTACAGGGTTCTTCAATAATTACGCATAATAAACAATAGAACATACAGCAGCTACTCCAGTACACAAGCCAACACAGTTAACTGACCATCCTATAGAACCTTATTACATTGCAAGTGCATAGGTGGTTGTCGATAGTACACGCGCCATACTTCGATCAGTTTTATGAACGTCTCTTTGTTAACTTTTAATTTCATATTAAGTAGGTGTAAAGTTCCAATTTAATCTGATTTGAAAGACATAGAAATGAAACTGGGGGTATGTCCTTTTCTGATCATTATTGCGAATAAAACTTATAGGAGATCGGTGTGAGGACTACAATACAATTAAACTAGTGGTGCTGTGAGATGTAGAACTCGCTGGGCAGTTTTTTTATAAAATAATTAAAAAAAGTGACATGACAAAAAAAATATAATTAATGGACTTTTCCTCACAAAATCTCACGAGAATCGGTTGAGAAATGAACCTGTACGGGAGAACAGCCGGACCGACAAACGATTCTCGGCTCGAGCTGAAGCATAGAACTTCTTTCGATAATGTTGTGTAAAAGCTCGTCGGTATTCTTGTATTACACTTACATGTTACTTCTGATTGACTAAGCGTTGTGTTAAATTATCAAAATCGCACAACAGTTTGATTTTGCAAATCAGTGGAGAAAAATTGACCAAGGTTATATCGAAATAAGCAGCCTAGTTTCCTCTAAAACTCAACATGAAAACACAACCTTATGCTTCGAAAATAAGGTTCTCTTTAGATGAACCAGTGAAATGGAATGCATTCACATCTCAAATGTGGAGTGAAACAATAACATCGCTTATGAATCGATTTCTGAACGAAGTCACGCCTGCCACGAGCGTGTATTAAGAACTGTGTCCTCCATATTTCTGAAAGCGTTTGTACTGTATTCAATGCTTCTCTTGCAGACTTGTGTAGTCATTTGTTTTTAAGCGAGATGCACCATAATCAGATAAGATATGGAATTTAAAATAAATATTTAATTCTATTTTGGGGACGATATCACACACATCGACCTAGTCCTAAACTAAACAAAACTTATACCATGGTTACTAACGACGATATACATACTTATATAGTTAGATAAATAAATAACTTAATAAATAGAAAATATCCACGACTTAGAAACAAATATTTATGCTCATCACCCTAATAAACACCCTTACCGGGATTCGAACCCAGGACCTAGCTTCGTAGGCAGGGTCACTAGCAATTACCCTAATGTAGGGTAGTCACTTAAATGCAGTCATTGAAAGTCAGTTGGTGTTTACGAGTACTTGCCCTGCCCCACTTGTACTTCGACATGCCCCATCTAAGGCGATTAGGTTGTTAAAGGAAAAGTCAGGGGGGCAAGCGCAACTTACTGATAAGTCGCGTCGCATGAAATTCAGAGACTGCTGTCTCACACGCATTGTGAAAATTAGGGTAGTTTTCCTCGCCTCGCATCACGTGCAGCGTTTAGATGTGCTAGCCCCCACACATGGCAGTTGCTCCACTAACAACTAATGCCTACGCCAATACCTGAGGCCAGGCAAAAGTCGAGCCCGGTAGATAATCGTCAAAGTGCCCGTCACCGTCCTAATGCATAACACTTTCAATCTCGATAGGTGTCAACTATTAGGCATTAAAATATCGAGCATTGGTACATTAAGGTTAAGGTAGGTTAGGTTAACATTCAAATTCAAATTCAAAAAATTTATTTGTAAGAATACAGTATATATAGATGGTCTTAAGCTATAGTGTACATAGTTCATGTATTCAGCCTGCACGCAGGCGTACAAATGTTTGACTGAAAATAATCTATGTATGCTAAATAAAACAGTTACTAACTAAAAATAATACAATTTAGGTACATGCGTGAGTCGGATTTTTATGATCTAAGTAGTCCTTAACACTGTAGAAGCATTTCTCTTGTAGCCAATGGGTCAATTTTTTCTTAAATATGTCGCCTGTCAAAGTTTTTATATTATCCGGTAATTTATTAAAAAGTACAATGCTCATGTTATATACATTTCGTTTATACATGTCTTTGTGACAGCGAGGTTTGTACAATAAAGACATGATGCGGGGTCTTGTCTGCCTCTGGATGACCTCGCTCCGTCTACTGAAGTACTCTTGATGAGAGTCAACAAAGACACATACCTCTCGAATGTACAAACATGGCAATGGTAATATGTGTAACTTTCTAAAAAGTGGAATACAGCTTTCATCCATCTTAACATTACTTATAGCCCTTATACACTTTTTTTGTATTTTAAACACTCTATCCAGCTCGACAGAGTTACCCCATAGTATCAGACCGTAAGCAAGTACTGACGACACATATCCGTGGTAAGCTGTTAGTGCAGCTTCTTTGGATATCGTAACTCTCAATCTCTTGAGAGCATACACAAAACGGTTTAATCTATTACAAATTTGTTCAATTTGTTCTTTCCAATTAAGGTGTTCGTCAATTATTAAGCCTAGAAATTTTGTTGATTTTACTCCATCTAAAATGTCATTTTTATATTCTAATTGAATTGGTATTGTATTCGAATTATATGATTTAAATTGTATGAAGTTAGTCTTATTTATATTAATATTCAAATTATTTAATGTCATCCATTCTATAATGTCCATTAGCGCTGTATTAATATCTGATTGGAAAGTAACCCTGTTTTCACATTTTATCACAAGTGTTGTGTCGTCAGCAAACATTATACTTTTCTGTGCGGTGGCTTTGGGTAAGTCATTCACATATATTAGGAATAGAAGGGGCCCCAGAATACTTCCTTGCGGCACTCCATGATTGCAAGCTCTAAGTTCCGATCTGAAAGTTTGCCTAAATACTGATTTACTTGAATCACCGGCTGAAATTAATTTAATTTCTACACATTGCATTCTATCAGTCAAGTAGCTTTTTATCCAATCTAACACCTTCCCTCTAATCCCATAAACTTCCAGTTTGTAAAGTAGCTTACTGTGGTTGACAAAGTCGAAAGCTTTTGACATGTCCAGAAACACTGACACTACGGGTGTACTGCTATTGATACTCTCGGTTATAGTCCGTACGAGGTCAAAACAAGCAAGTGTGGTTGAGCGTCCATTTCGAAAGCCATATTGCTCAGAACAGAGTGTGTTATGTTTTACCAGAAAATTTTGTATCCTTTTGTACATTGCCTTTTCAAATATTTTAGATAATATAGGAATCAAAGTAATAGGTCTATAATTATCTATGTTAAGCTTATCTCCTTTTTTGAACAGGGGCTTAACAATGCAGTGCTTTAGTTGATGTGGGAAAATACCATCAGAGAATGATAAATTTATGACGTGGGAAAGTGGTAAGGCTATGTATGGCGCACATTGCTTTAATATTTTTGTAGTTATGTCATCGTACCCACTCGATTTACAATTATTTAGAGCCATGATTATGTTGTAGATTTCATATTCGTCAACTGGCTGTACGAACATTGTGCGGGGATTACAATCAATGCTCAAATTGCGTTTAAAAGATGAATTATCCAGTGGCAAATTTTGTTTATCTACCAAATCTATAAAATAATTATTAAAAATATTACATATGCCAGAGGGATCAGAGCAAATGTTACCATTGTATTCAATTTTATTAATTTCATGTTCATGCGCCTTGTTTAATACTGCAGAAGATATTGTGTGCCAAGTTGCTTTACACTTATTCTCACTATTTCTAATAAAATAACTATTACAAATTCTTTGCGCATTATGAAAACATTGTTTTAATATTCTATTATATTCCATGAAATTAAGTTTATTTAGTTGTTTATTATGCTTTGAAAACCTGTATTTCAAATAAAGCCTGCGTTTCGCTCTAGATGATTTTCTTAATCCTTTTGTAAGCCAATTTACACGTTGTGGTTTGTTATTCATTTTCACTTTGAGTGTGGGGAAGCATAAGTCATAAAAAGACGTATTATGTCATAAAAATTGTTAAATGCATCTGTTACGTTTGTTGATTGTAGAATTTCAGAGTACGAGAGAGATGATAGGCACTCACAAAACTTTTGAACATTGTCGAAGCAATAGTCCCGCTTGTGCTCAAACCACGTCGTGAAGGCGGTTATTTTCTTTACTGGTAGGGATAGGGACTGTGCTGTTTCGTGGTCAGAAAGGCCTAATTGGTGTACACATGGTTTAGCAAATTTGACATTGCTCGAGATTTGGTCAATACATGCATTTTGCCGTGTGGAAACTGTTATATGTGCAGTAAAATTATAATTTAGTAATAAACTAGAAAGGTTTGTTGCAGCTGTATTGTGTTTTAATAGGTCGATATTCCAATCGCCACAGATAATTATTTTTTTGGTTTTATATCTTAATGTTAAATAATTCAATAATTTATCCAATTTATTTAGAAAAATACCTATATGTGAACTGATCTGTTCTGGAATTCTGTAAATATTGACAACTATTATTCCCGTGCCAATAATTTCAATACCACAACATTCGAAATAAAACTTTGTGGCCAGTTGTGCAACAAAGGGTAGGGATTTAGTATCATACACTTTTTTGATTAGGATGCAAGTTCCACCTCTTCCTTTATCGCGACAATAGCTCGAAACGAGTTTTAAGTTTTTAAAAATGATATTTCCTTCAGATCCCTTTCGTACGAACGTCTCACTCAGACACAACACATCAATATCCCTACCACTCCGTTTGAAGTCCTGTAAAGCTATTTCCAAAAGTTCAAGTTTTCCGCATAGTCCTTGAATGTTTTGATGAAGGATGATCATAGTGTCTAAATGACTAGTTGTGGGCGATGTCAAAAGCCTACCACTCTGATTATGGGCCACTTTGTGATCAGTAGGGGCGAAAAAAATCACCTGACAAACAGGCCGCATTTATATTCTTGTTATTATTCAAAGGTACGTCGTTCACAAAAACACGATTTCCTAACAAATTAATTTCTTCGCTTATCTTAAAACTAACCCAATTCAAAAAAGATACTGAAGACGAACATTTCATTTTAAAATTATGATACAAGTCTATTATCTTGCAATTAGTATATTTTTTCCCAAACATTTGCAATTCATGATAAATAAATTTATTATTTTGGTTTCGATTATTGTACACATTTAATAATAATACATTATTCTCCTTGAATCTGGCTAAGGTGTTCCGTATACTGGATAACAGCAGAAAAGGATTTTTATCATGTTTGCCGACAGACAATACGATAATGTCTTTGTTTGTTATATTTTCAGACATGGAATGTAGATTATTCATAATTTCTGTACTAGGTGCGTAAGGTTTGACCATTGCATTTACGCTGTAGTGATCGCTGTTTATGCCGCATCTGGAGTAAGTTAGTCGCGTTGATAGGCCGCGTACAAGTTCGTCATCGTAGATGAATATATGAGGTTTCGTAGATTCGTTACTGGTAATTTCAGAGAGCACGGGAGTGCTCACCCGTAGAGGTTGAGTTTTCGGTGACGTCTGTGGGCTCTGATTCTGGAAGATTGCTGGAGGAGACTGATACTGGCTGGTGGTCTGGGTGTTCAGGTCAATATAGCTCTGGTTGAGGCTCTGTCGGTTTGTGCGTTTCCTTTGGCGGTGTTTTTGATTGCTAGAACCTTTATTGGTTATGTGTATGGACTTACTTAGGCTTTTCAGGTGGGTTACTTTGCTCTCATAGCTTTTAATCCTATCTTTTAACTTAGAGTTTTCGGAGAGTAAGCTATTAATTTCATTGTCAGCTATTCTTAACTTTTCCCGTAGTTCTAATATTGTTTTTTCCATCTCTTCCGTCTTAGCATATGTACACTGTCTTTCCGGACAACTTCTATTCAACCCGGGGCCTATCGAGCGTGATGATTCGTCCGTTTCATCCTCGTCTATCGATACGCTAGACAATATATCGAACGAGTTATTTGTGGGGATCATTGCACGAAACGTTCGGCGCAATGTTACGTTATCATCGGAAATGTCAGTTTTAGTTGAACAATGCGTACATTTCCAAGTTATTTTGTTATGTGATTCCATAACACGAAAATGTTCTTCAGTTACATCGCAACATTCTATGTGATAATGTGATTTACAAGATAGACACACCAGGAACTCAATGCCATTTATGGCCGCATTGCATCCCTCGCAGCTTAAAGCCATATTTGTATTACCTTGTTTTATTGTTTGTTTATGTTTTTTTACGCCGGTAGTCATCGGCGGACGTCTTGAGGGTAGGCGTATAACTCGGCGCGGTGGTCGGCCAGGCTCGGTTCCCGATGATGCTCGATGTTGGAGGGGTCGATGACCTCCCGCGGCCACTGACCGCTGCTCGAGAGATAACGACTCAAAACCAAGCGCGAACACTCTTATTTTATTTAACTTAACACTGTGATATTGGCATAAGTATAGTAGGTATACCAAAATCACATTCACTATGAGATTTTATTTTATTTGCCGATTATTTCTATATATATTACGTACTGTAAATTGCAAATTACATTATTGTTTCGTCTAATAATAACTGGACCACTAATAAAACCGTGTTGTTCGCTAGAACGCTACGGCGCGACTCGAGCATAGCTCGTAGCCCATCCCGTGGTTTTTCCCGTATGTAGTGGGAAACCCCTTCAGCGTAGGCGCCCGCTAGACGGGTTCCTGGCAGTGAAAGTAATCAGGGTAACGCTAAGAAAGTTATATATTGGCAATTTCGTGAATGTATTGCTAGGCTATGTTACAAAAACGTTGTTTTCATATCGCCTACTAAGCGCCAGTAACTTGTTTTTCAAGTCCATAAAAAACCCCTCATAAACCCAATAAGGCGCAGACAGAACTGAAAGGCGGGCTAGTCTATAGAACGATTCAAACCTAATAGGTGGTGAAATTAGGTAGTTGTTACGTAATCAGGCTCCGAGGGCGAGGAGTTAATTTAGGACTTCATTAAGGGTGGTTTCGTAACTCGTTACACGTAACACAGTTATATAAGCCGAAACCGAAAGTTGTGACATGAATTTGTACATTCTGGATAGTGTGTGTTGCATTTATATTTTACTGACGAAACCTGTGATGGATGATTTATCTGTGGAGTAGATGATTTAATAAATTGTCTTTATATTCAAATAAAGAACTCCGTACTTCTGGATAGTTTACAAAAGTGCGTACTCAAAAATATATACAATGGGAAATCGTATAACCACAGAATAATTCATAGGCCATACTTACGTACACTTTACGCTCGAAGTTGTAAATGATTATGTATACCTAGGACAGAATTTCCAGTTAGGTAAATCCAACTTCGAGAAAGAGGTCAATCGTTGCATCTGACTCGGCTGGGAAGCTACGGCGCATCTGTTCGTCCAATATTCCGCATTCCGTGTCTCAAGACGAGTGTCTTTGACCAGGGTGTGATGACATATAGCACTGAAGCGTAGTCAAATCAGAAATTGAAAAATTCTATGCTCCTAGCCGGATTCGAACCGGCGACCACAGGCATTAATGGCCCGTTGCTGCTAACTAAAGGCCTCAACCCACCGGACGCGTGTGCTGCGCGTGTGCTGCGCGTGTGCTGCGCTGCAGATGCGCGGGTGCTGCGCGTGTGCCGCGTTCGATGTGTGTTTGAAGTGTAGTTTCAATGCTTTACAACTTGCGCGTGTGCTGCGCTGCAGCTGCGCGGGTGCTGCGCGTGTGCCGCGCGGGTGCTGCGCTGCAGCTGCGCGGGTGCTGCGCGTTTGCCGCGTTCGATGTGTGTTTGAAGTGTAGTTTCAATGCTTTACAACTTGCGCGTGTGCCGCGCAGCACACGCGCCGCGCACGACACGCGTCCGGTGGGTGGAGGCCTTTACTGAGCTATAGGAACAATCTGTTTCAGCCACTAAATATTGCTTGAATCGTGTATAGTATGTTGCTTGACGTATTAAGACGTGTTTTTTTCCTTTCTCATGTAATCTCGTACCGAGATATTTCTATAAGAACAGCTATAAGTTGCGCTGCTATTTCTCTAAAGCATAGTACACCTAAGTGCAGGGAATTTCAATTTTGTTTTCTCCTCGGAAGTAAAACACGAGGAATCTGAATTAACCCGCATGAGAGTGATGCGGGGACGGAAAACTTGAGATTTTTGCACTTGAAGTATGTGGATGGTTGCGGAGGTTTTTCACTTTTCTGTAGACATAACTACATCAATAATTTTTTTTTTATACAGTTGCTCTAAAAGTGGTACTTTTTGTGGCTGCGTAGCGTACCTACGAGAAGCTCAATTTCTCGAACTAGTGCTTTTTACTTTTTAGTTCCAAACTATACTTTCGAAACGCAGTAATTTTATATTAGATTTTTTACCCGATGGCGCTGATTCCAATAGTATGTTGTCACTGTCAGTGTCATTTGTAAAGTATGGGTTCGTTCAAAAATAACTTCGAAGCAAGCATATTTTATCGCAATGATATATTAATTTATTATTTTTCGCAATTGTATTAAAAAACGTCGTTTACAACACGTGTGAAATGTCTTTTACCACTCGTACCGAGTCTTGCCACTCGCTTTCAGCTCGTGGCAAGATACCTACGTACTAGTGGTAAAAAGACATTCTTTTCACACTAGTTGTAAAATGTACTATAAAACACCCCCGCCGTCGCATCAAACGTAGCTAAGAACCAAAATATTCAGTAAAAGAAAACTCTCAAATCAGTTCTTTCGGGAGCTACGATGGAACATACAGACACACATGTTTTACTTACAAAACCCCTCAATTGCTTCGGAAAAATACAGTCCAAGTGGCAAGAGCACTAAACACGTGACGAAGGCAATAAAATCCGCACCTAAACTTGTAAGTCAATCTTAAAATACATTTCACATTCAAATTACTTTTTAATGTGTTCCTCTCGTCGACCTGTGTAAGCATGAAACCGTGAAACTGATTGAAATCACTTTGTAATACGTAAAGTATGTGTTTAGTTGGCCAACGAGTCGCCTAAACGCGATAAAATTTACTATAAAACGCGAACAAAGAAAGGTACTTAGCAATGATTTAAACACGTCTACGGACCGTAGCAGGTGTACTCGTAGACGCTCTACGGCGTAGCTGCTACGCTTTATGTGAGAATGTAAAAATCTGTGCACTATACGTAACATCGTACTAAGGTTGAATTGGAGAAATTGGTAGATAGACACATAAGGGATGGCCCATTAAGGAGACATCCGCTGCACGAACTACAATGTGCATACCAGCCAGGGAAGTCAACGGAAACCGCACTTCACCTGGTAACAACCAGGGCTGAACAGGCTATAGAGAATAAGGAACTATGTCTGGCAGCTTTCTTGGACGTGGAGGGAGCGTTCGATCGTACCACGTATAAAGCTATCAGCGAAGCAGCTGCAAAACATGGTGTAGAGCCCACCCTATGTAAATGGATAGGCAATATGCTAAATGGCAGACTAATAAAGTCATCTCTCTTAGGGGATGAGATAATGGCCACGGCCACAAAGGGATGTCCACAGGGGGGGGTACTCTCACCAACTCTCTGGAGTCTGGTGGTGAACTCACTCCTGGTAGAACTCAATAAGGGTCCCATCAACACGGTGGGATATGCTGATGATCTAGTGATACTGGTTAATGGGAAGTTCCCAGGCACGGTATCAGAAATCATGAACAAGGCACTGCGGATGGTGGAGAAATGGTGCGACCTGCACCAACTATCCATTAATCCAGGCAAAACTGTGGTAATACCCTTTACTAGGAAAAGGACCCTTCCAGGCGTACAGCAGTTAAAACTGTACGGGAGGGTACTAGAACTGTCCGATGATGTGAAATATCTAGGTGTTACACTGGATAAGGAACTGAATTGGAAGAAGCATACAGATCTTACCATCACAAAGGCACTGAGGGTATTTGGAATGTGTAGATCAGCGTATGGCAAAACATGGGGATTGAACCCAAAGGTACTTAAGTGGATCTACACTATGATGGTGAGGCCCATATTATTGTACGGCAGCCTGGTATGGTGGCCAAGGACTGTAATGAGCACATGCAGAGAGGCTCTGATGAAGGTGCAGAGATCGGCTTGCATGGCTATAACAGGGGCGTTTCGTACCACGCCTACAGCGGCGCTAGAAGTCCTACTGGACCTACCGCCACTTCACTTGGTGATTAAGTCAGAGGCGCGGAAATCGCTCTACAGATTAAGAACTCTTGGACTGTGGAGCGACAACAAACCGAAGACTAAACACACAAACATGGAGACTGATGGTTTCTTAGACAGAATAACAAGCATGGGAAGTGACAAAATGCTACCCAAGTTTGTATTCCATAGGAACTACACAACAAAAGTTCCATCCAGGGCTGAATGGGCCGAAGGTCTAGAACCGCCTAGGTCTGGTATCGAAGACAGTATATGGTACACGGACGGATCTAAAATGGGATCCGGTACGGGAGCAGGCATTTATGCGAATGACTACAGTAGTAGTGTAAGCATGGGTAGTTTGGCAACCGTCTTCCAGGCGGAGACATACGCCATAATTGCATGTGCACAGGAGAATATAGACAGGCAAACCAGAGGGCAGACCATCTATATACTCAGTGACAGTCAAGCGGCCCTTAAAGCACTTACGGCGCCGAAAGTGGAATCTAGACTAGTCTATAACGGCGTCCAGGCACTGAACAAGCTTGGAAAGCATAATAAGGTGCAACTAGTTTGGATACCAGGGCACGAGGGCTTCATCGGCAACGAAAGAGCGGATGAGCTTGCTAGAGGGGGGTCTACAAACCACTTTGTAGGTCCAGAACCATTTGTGGGACTCTCGCAGGGAACCATTATTTCGGCCTATAAAGCCTACGCCAAAACCAAACACCAACACGAGTGGAGGAATGAGGCGGGCTTAAGGCACTCTAAGCTCTTCATAGAAGGAGTGGACTCGGGCTGGACTAACAAACTCTGGAAATCCAGTAGGAAGCAGCTCAGAATCATATCTGGGGTGTTCACAGGTCACTTCGGGGTCAAGGACCTCTTGGCCAAGATGGGACTATCGGGCAGTTTAGACTGTAGAATGTGTGGCGAGGAGGATGAGACTATGGAACACTTATTGTGTGAATGTCATGCCCTTGCCAGACAAAGAATGAATTACTTCGGTAACGGTTATCCGCAACCAAAGGAATTCAAGGTACTTCCGCTGAGCTGCATCATCCGCTATGTGGAAATGATGGAGCGAAGTTGGGAGTAGACATAAGGAGAGGGCAAATGCACAAAAGATCCCACTGGGTCGAAGTGCATCCGAAAGGGCCCTCATCTAGATAAGATAAGATAAGATAAGGTTGAATTAACGCTTCGAAATGTTGGAATATTTAGGATAGTGTGGATTAGGGTGCTGAAGTTGACCTTTTAATAACTCCCTCGGGAGACTCGGGCACGGTTTTAGAAATCGATTTCCTTCATGCACGTTGTTGGTTCATACACTATTTTTTTATTACGGGTATGGCAATATATGAGTAATTGAAAACATTGATGTCGAAGGCGTGTTACATAACAGGGTTGAGGACTATCTAACTGACAGAAATGCATGGTCCAAACCAGAGCCCAAAATAGCTTAATAATTCATATAGCTAATTCGGACATGTATTCTTGTAGAACAACGCATTATGATGATTTTTAGGGTTCCGTACCCAAAGGGTAAAAACGAGACCCTGATACTAAGTCTTCGCTTTCCGTCTGTCTGTCTGTCGAAACCAGGCTGTAACTGAAGAACCGTGATAGTTGAAATTTTCACAGATTATGTATTTTTGTTGCCGCTATAACAACAAATAATAAAAACAAAATAAAATAAATATTTAAGGGGGGCTCCCATACAACAAACTTTTTTAACTGTTTTTATAGATAATGGTACGGAACCCTTCGTGCGCGAGTCCGACTCGCACTTAGCCGGTTTTTATTTTTCTTTGTATTCATATTCAGTTTGACTTATTTGAAGTTGGGTAAGAACTATCATTGTAATAAGCTTTTTTTGGCAAACAAATGACACGTCAATTCACACGACTTGATATTGATATTATGATCGTCAAATAAAAATGAAAACTCGTTGTCAACTGTGATATATTTGCTAGCCGATGGATAGATGTGTGTGATGAATGTTTGACGTTCTGCGAGAAGATGGATGAACGACCGTCTTCTGTGTTATTATTATTTGTTTCGTTTGTGTATATGTGTGCCTTGGTACTACTGTAATGCTGTGAAATTGTATGGAACAAATAAATAAATAAATATCATAATCTATAATAATAATGTCGTAATACACACAAATATCTCGCCCAGTTATGTCGCTCCGCTCGCATCGCTCCGACAGGCTTTGTCGCGGCACAATACACACCTGGCCCCGGCAGGCTCATTCTGCGATCGTCATGTTACATAAATTCAGTGCCGTAAAAATAATAACGTTACTTGCTTATGTCTTGGTGTCTCTATGCGGTTTTCAATACCCATGCTGTAACGAATATCATTGTGATATTGATCGTTAGCATTTTGGTGAAGGAAAACCATGCGAAGAAATTCACAGGTGTATGTGAAGTCCCCATCTGCACAGAAGACGCCTGTGCCCAGAAGCAGTGTTGGGCGTAATGCATTACATTTGTAAACGCATTAAAAATTAAATTACATGCCTAATGCAATTACGGAAAAACGATCGAGTGAAATGAACACATTTATCTTCGTCTGTCCACGAACATCCGGACGGTCCGGGCTCCATTTGTTCCGGAAATTCAGAGGCCGCAAGAAGGCTGGGAAATAATAACATCGGGGTTATTGGGAAGTATCGTAGGCTCGTATAATATATATAAATAGATTCATACAAACTTTCATCCCCTTAGGAGATGATTTGCGGGACTAAAACTATCCTATTCCCAACTCCGGAACTCAAACTATTTCTACACTATTTTTTATTTAAATCGGATCTGCGGTTTAAGCGTGCAAAAGTAACATTCTGACAGACAGACAGATACGCATTTAATTTAGTATCGATTGGCAAGTGTATTTTATCTATCTAGGGTAGTTTAGGAGTTGCCTTGCCGCCTTCCGTCTCCATGATCAGATCAGCTCGGTGATTCCATAATAGTCCACAATGATGCCAGATTCGCCACCGCGAGTCGCTGTTGAATGGTTTGCAAACTTTGAAGGACAACTTGAATGTCAACGACCGCACGCAACAATCACGATTACAATTTACAGCGTTATATTTTCTGGAAAAAACCCCTGGGGATCGGTAACCAAGTCTACAAAAGCCAGTAGTAGGGTTGTTGCACCAAACCGTCTGTAATCTTAAGCGGTGTGCGTTAAAATCTGAATGTATGGAAAGTTTGACAAGTTTCTATGGATTAACAGCTGTCGGTGCCATTTAACGTTGTTCGATCTTTAATGGTAAGTTGGTACAACTCGCCCCTAGTCTTCAAAAAAAGAATGCAACTCCCACGTTCCCAAAAAAAGTGCAAAAAACACGGCTAATGGACAAACATCGTCCCATGTTATCCAACGTGCCCGGTGCACTGTTTCGCTGAAAAAAAGGGACAAAAACTAGAGCACAACCCCGGAACGCGTTTTTGACGTATCGATATCATACTCAATTGAATCGTCTTGATTCACATGACTGTGGATACACATAGTCATCATGCACTTGCCTTTGTACCATTTATTTGGCGCAGCATGTCTTTTTTCATACTTCTCTGTCACCCATCATCTCGTCACTCAATTCCTTCCACTTCATCGACACTCAACTACTTCCTTCGTCTGATAAAATGATAGAAACCCATGTGGAGGTATGTAAGACATGAGGTAGGCCAAGGAAATAGTGTCAATGAACCCCGTACCATGGTCGGCCTTATCACACGATAAGTGACAGGATAGAGCGTCCGTCACTGGCTGACACCGTTTGATAGAACGAGACGACGCTCCCATATTGTCACTTATCACGTGATAAGGCCGACCATGACACGAGGTCTGGTCACATGACTTTCATCTGTGATAATCCAGGTACATGATATTCAATTGAATTGGATTTTTGAGCTTCAAAATGGCGGCCTCGTATGGTCGTGCCTGTATCAACATCAGCCAGAGTAAATATGGGGTGAATAATAAAGCCTGTTGATATGTTGCATTTAATAATCGCCGAATTCTCACGTGTAAAGAAGAAATTAACTGAAAGAATAATCGGCTTCAATGTGTTACGAACATATAAATTAAATAAAAGTAAAGTACCGCATACTCGTACTTGTACGATGACGGCTGATAAAATAGACAGATACAGATTGGCAGTCTTCAATGTTTTTTTTTTCAAACGAAAGCGTTGTCGTGTCAAAATACATGGACATCATTAAATTGCGCAGTCCAATTTAATTATGTCAATGTATGTACTAGCGACTAAAAACCCACGCATAACAGGCCCAACTTTTTAGAACCACCTACCCGCTGACATAAGCCGAAACGGCTGACGATGCATTTGGCCGCAAGCTCAGAAACCTTTTTTTGGATCACCCAATGTATTCAACAAGGGAATTTATGGAAATGACATTTACTTAATTTTATTTCATATTACTTACTTTATTTCTGCTAATGACATTTCCTCTGTTTTTGTTTGATTGATGTATTATTTTACAAGGATTCATTGACATTTTCGTATATTATTATTTATATTTTATAATAAACTGTACCTTGACGATCCTGATTAGGTGATACGAAATATTTTTTATTGGTGATCATTAAATTTATTATATTAAATATTGTTACTTTGAGACGATTGTGATATAAATTCTTATAATTTTGACTAAACCAACATTGTACTGTAATTTATGTCATGACAATGATTACAATGTTTTCGTTATGAAAAAACATTTTAGTCTCAACCTCATACTATGTATTATTTAATACACTGACATAATGAAATGGGACTGTGAAATGGTATAGTAATATAATACCGGTGATACCTTAAAATAGAGCCCCAGTAATTTGAATTCTCTGCTATAAGTTACGAAACTTTGGCACTCAATAACAATGGAATAACTTTCATTCAATATGTATCCTGTAAAACAGTTACTTATTTAGGTAAGTTTCAGGTTTTGGATTATTATTCGAAAGACCAAATTATAAGCGCTTCACTTTACTTGAATCACTTCCTGCTAATATTATAAATGCGAAAGTTTGGATGTTTCAATGTATGGTTTTTTTTACAAAATTAAGATTATTCAAGTTTTTTTTAACAAACTTACAAAGCTACAACGTAATTCTAATAATTATACGGTTCAACTCATGTATTATATGTCACTACGGGCGACATGTTTCGAACTCATCCTGAAGAAGCACTCCCGAAGAGTTCGAAACATGTCGCCTTTAGTGACATTTAATAAGTGAGCTGAACCGTGTAATTATTAGCCTTATTTCAACATGTTTCACGAAAGTTTGAATACGGTAATACATAGATAAGCAGTCCCCAACCAGCAAAAATAGGGTTATCAGGACGCGTCAGGAGGCCAGAGGCCAGGCCTACCTATAAAATACCACAAGATATCCAATGACAGCCCAGTGGCATCACCCGTTGGAACAGATATATATTTGTGGGTGAGCGTTGAGGTGAGCTCAAAACAAGTTACAGAATAGGGCTACTTACATAACACTCTCTTCCTCTGCAATCGGGTAAAATGATCCAATACCGAACGTGTGATAAAACCCGGTTAAAGAGTGGAGGTTGCGGGAAAAAAACCTATGCTAATGGGTACAACGAGTTTGAATCCTAGAAATGTGCTCTCAAGTGTAGACTGCTTCGATTCAAACGTTTATTATATTTTGTACCTTTAAACCGTTTTGATCCTGGTTTGCATACAATTTGTAATGAAGTGATTGTACACACAAAAGTTTTGCGAGTATGCGTAGACTGTTTAAATAGTACATTGTTTAACGAGGGTCGTAAGTGGAATATTACGAAGAAGAGTCTATGAAGCCCGACGCCGAAGGCGGAGGGCTTTTAATGACTCGAGTTTGCAATATTCTTACGCCCGTCTTATACACAATGTTTTTCATCACATTTGCGAGGAAACAAGTACATTTTAGATGAACTGAATACAAATCGTAATAAAAACTGCAACTGTCAGTTGTCCATTTTGTTGAATTTGACGTGAGGCGCGTATGACAAAGATGTGCGGTATACAGGCAAGATTTGAAAACACTTGGAAACATTTTACATAGACACAACAATATATAATCTGTAAATAATTCTGTTAAACATGTTTTAGTACTGTTTTTAAGTTACCGATACGACCTTCAAACCTTCAAGAAAAGAGCGTACACACATCTTAAAGGCCGGCCAACGCACTCACAACACCTCTGGTGTGGCAGGTGTCCATGGGCGGCGGTAATCGCTTACCATCAGGTGATCTGTCTGCTCGTTTGCCTCATATCACATAAAAAAAAGTTTAATATAAAACTTCTTTGCTTTGTAACAGCCGCATGAGTGACAGATACAATTTAAGAAAAAAGCCATTACGCCCGTCGGCGTAACATAGGCTACTGTAGCTCTGTTTTTCGAGCAAGTGTGATGAAATAGTACATTACGTAACTAGGGCGGTGAATTCGTGTATGTCCCAGATCGCAGGTATTTGTGGCCCGAACCGAAGGTGAGCGTCATAAATATGCGCTCTGGGGCTTTACGAATTACCGCCCGTGTTGAGTACAAAATTTTACGTCTTCATCTGGACACAATGCGAGTTTTCCCGTACGCGCAACGTGCAGTAAAACTACAACACAAACACCGCCCTAGTTACGTAATGTACTATTAACTATCCTCCCGCGCAGCTCCGCCCGCGAGTATTGGTGTATTATTTGGGTACGACAATTTTTAACCGATTGCGCGACATAATTACAAAAGCTGCTACAACCCCAAAGAAAGACTAAATATGTGGCTTATGAAGGGATTGTTTAAAATTTTTGAGTACCTATTCTGATGTAATTAGAAAATCCTAAAATAGTACGTACATAATAAAATAATAATTACGATTAATATTATCGCCTGTACCTGTTTACCTGTAAAGAACTATGGAATCAATCAAATATTTCATTTCATTTATAAAAATCGGTTTAGTAAATGCTACTGTGGAACATAAACTAAAACATACTATCCCTTCCTTCCGGCTCTGCCTTATTTGGGCAATAAAAAAATCGGTTCTTAGTTCCTATACCTACTTGGCGATGGATACCTGGATACCTGGTGTAAAACCACGATACGACTCAAATGCACCTTAGTAGGTCAATGCGTTACGCTTTGTACAGAAAGGGGCATAAACGCTGAAGAAAGCAGAGTGCATTTGTGGACAATGAAAATAAAACAGTCAACGGACCAGTATTTCCGCGTATCATTTCTGCGGACCAGTGGCTCCTTTGTCGAGCTATAAACTATTTTTTTTAGAGCGAGGGACGTTATAAATACAATGTAGCCGAGGGAGGCATTGTTTCAATTCCGCCTTACAACACAGCATTTATTAAAAATGCATAGGACTTTCCATCAATGACGGGTCGATGTTGAAATGGAATAAAACAGTGTGTGTGAAATATTAATGAATTTTATTTGAAAAGGAAGGATTTGAAAGGTTTAATTAATTAGTTATGAAATACGACATTATTAAATGGAAATTACAACGTTAATTGCACGTATTTAAAAACCAAAAATTTCGTTAAAATCCCAGTAAAGAGATATAAGTTTCTGTCAAAAAAATCAACGCCATTACGACTTTACTTTTCTGTATACCACCATCGACGATTACTAGACGATTCTAACGAGCCCAAACTCAACGGGGTTACGTCGGTAAAGTACTGAATTCCCATGGCAACCTCCTGTCTCCATCATCAGATCAGCTCGATGGTACCATAATGTTGAATTGTCATCCAAACTATACTTATACCCAAAATATCAGCTCAATTGGTTGAGGTTAACTGGTTGAAAATTTCTAACAAAGAAACGAACAGGTCAAGTTAAAACATAAACGCTTGTAAAAAGAAAAACTTGTTAAATTAAATCTAAGGAAACTACATCACATAAACAGTTATTTGTGATGAAAAATTACTAGATGAATGGTGCAACTCTGGGCATCATGGAATCTAGTTCCAAAAAAACCAGCCGTGGAAAAACAGTGAGTCGGACTCGCCCACCGAGGGTTCCATACAAAATTACAAATGCATAGTTTTTTAGATTTTTCCCTGTCGTTTTCTTTTAATACCACGTCGATGGCCAACAACCTTACCTGATGGTAAGTGGTTACCGTAGCCTATGGACGCTTGCAATCCCGAGGATGTTACATGCGCGTTGCCGACCCTTTAAGAATTTATACACTCCTTTTTTGAAGAAACCCAGAATGTAGGCCCTCGGGAAAACCACGATAGGAAAACATCCGGAGCGTCTGAGGGAGGAAATTTCTCTGAAACCGTACGGTACGCGACCGTTTAAGATTCAGGGTGTGAGGATTAGGGATGTCACGAATGTCAGTTCTATATATTACATTCGCTGCGAATATTTAGAATGCGAATGTGCGAATGCGATATAAAGGAAGTACACTAAAAAATCAACGTACGTAATTAATTTCTATTGGTCAAAATTTATCACGTGATACGGGTTGGCGCGCTTTGCGCATGCGCGTGTCGGCGCCTCGCCGGTAGGCGGTTGGTGCGGGCGAAACACACCACGACTTGCACATATTCGCATTCGCAAAACATTCGCATCGTTTAATGCGATACTCGCATTCGCATTGTTGATGCGAATATTTAAAATGATACGAATGCGAATATTCGTATCATCCCTAGTTAGGATGAATGCCCTGCCGACGGCGCGCTGTGCTGTGGTAAAAAGCAGCCGTCGGCATCATGTCGAACAGTTCTTCGGAGCACAACCAGCGATAGAACACGCACAAGGAGGCGAAGTTGTAGTGTGAGACGGTATTACACGCAAAATGTCATAGTTCTAACTAGGTCAACTGAAAGTACCCTATAAATTTTGATTCCCTTGAGAGTGTCAAAATATAGGTACGTTTCTTGCGGCATATACGGCCGAATCTTTTTTTAACATTAACTTGGGAGTTTGATAATTTCACAGCTTCGAGGGAATTTAGTTATTATTTCAACTCGATACCTCCATGCCGTCACGAGATAAAGGGTCTTAACAGACAGGTGGACAACAAAGTGATCCTACAAGAGTTCCGATTTATTCTTTTGAGGCACGAAACCCTAAAAAAGATTGAATGGATTCTCCATATAACTATGACGTTCCTGCATTTTTTAAGAAAATTTGCTAATACGCATTTCATTAAAATAACAGGCTTAAACAGAAGAACAAACATTGAAACTTCGTTTATAATTTTTTGCGTAATAATTCTTTTGTCTGATGAATGAAGCCCTTGGTTGCAACAATGGCAGGAAAATCTTGGAAGTTATTCGATTACAAAAGTGGAAACTTTGACGGGATTCAATTCAACTTTTAAATAAAATAGTCGAAGGCACAGAGAACAAATGTGAAAAGAATTCGAGGGGACTATTCTCGCGCGGGAGACATTCTTGACAATTCGATATCGCGAACGAGTGACAAATGATATTGCAGAGACAAGGAACCTCGACGACTAATTGCGACACAATAAAATGCTTACTGCTGCTAGGGATTATATAATACATTTCATGATGTGTTAGTGACAACTCGTGACAGAAACAGTGGCTCAATGGCCGACTTCACGTCAATCATTAGATTTTGTACGCTTTCTATGGACAACATCACAAAAAAAATTTGTTACGCTCAGTTCGAGTGTAAACCGTCCAGACTGGAAAAATAATACCAGCGGGAGGCTAGTTTTGCATGATATTTGCTGCACACTACATATAAAAACCTGGACAAGTGCGAGTCGGACTCAGGCGAGGGGTCCGTACTTAATTACAAATGTATAGTTTCAGATTTTTCCTAGTACTTGTAGTAGACGAATTCACTTGCCAAATTCATAGTTTTAGGTCAACGGAAAGTACTTATCATATAAATTTCGTTTCCGTTGAGTGTCGGAAATTTGTCGGCATAAACGCCCGTATAATTTTTTTACGTTAACTTAGACTTGAACTTGATACCTCCACGCGTTCCCCAGATAAAGGGTCTTGACAGACCGACAGGCGGACAACAAAGTAAGTACTCCTATAAGGGTTCCGTTTTTTCTTTTGAAGTAATATCGACAACGCAGCTAAATGACCATCTGTGCACTTTCTGAGCATTTTAATAAGGTTCAATATAAATACAGCATGGTCAGTTTAACTATATATGTTGGAGTTTCTACTGAACCCTAAAAATGATCACGAATTCCAGACGTTTCCTCAATTAAGATAAATTCCATTGAATAACAATTCCGTAACCCCGGGCTAATTATAATCAACACGAAACAATGTTATAAATTCAAAACTCCGACACGTGCCTTCTTCAATTATGACAGACAAATGTCGACATTTCGAGAGTACACCCCTGAGCGGTGCTGAAACGAATTATTTCATTTAAAGTGACGGCTTTTGGCTACGGGGCACCTGTCAAGGTTTATTTGAGTTAACTTATTGGATTTAAATTTATTTCATAATGTTGCACGCTCTTTTCCACGCGCGCTGTTTCTAACGTGTCAGAAAAAGAGCACGCGACCGACACAATGCAGATTCTAATTCAGTACGTATAGAAGAATCAATCTCTAAAGTCCGCCTATAGTTGACGACAAATTAAACGGATTCCTCCTCCAGTCGGCGCAAATTATTTCAGGTCTTAGATCCATATTTGTGTTAGTGCTATGATAGGTTAGTAGATATAAACATTAGAAGTGATGTGGTAATGATCCCCAATTGAAGTTTTTTCAAAAGATATGATAAGCGTTTGAAAAATACCCTTCTAAACACGTATTATTTAAGTACGAGTATGAAGTCTAAATCTGGTAAGTACATCCTACGAGCAATGCGTAGCAAAATAAAGTTCAGACGAAATTGATACCGGAAAACTGGTAGAAATGCCAACTGTAGGCGTATTATTTTGCTTATTTATATTATAATAACTAAAAGAATTTAAATTAAATGTACAAATGTAAACATGAAACGTTGTTAGCAGGTATAATGCCGCAGAGTTATTTAATATTGCCATAAAAATAAAAACGGCCAATAAATGCGGAAGTCATAAAAGCTCTGTTTCCGGGGTGTAAACCTGCGGGAATTAATATGAAACTTATTCTTGGCTTTACGATAATGTTTCCAGATGACAAAATAACAGTACAATCGCAATGAAATTCATTGAAACCACAATCAAGGAGACTTTCAAAGCCGGCTTATCATTAGTATTCAACAAACCAGCTGTCAGTTCCTTTCAAATATTTTATTCGCAATCCACGGATAGAATTATCGAAATTCGGCGAGAAATCAATTTAATAGCCCGTACAATTACCACAATTTGAGCGAGAGTTCGCCGAAACGCGAAATTTGAAACCGCTATCCGCTTTTGTCGCTCTCATTTCCCAAATGAAAAGTGTAAAAGTAATAGAACGAGAGAAGGATCCATTTTATCGCAGGGAAAGTTAAGATGCGAGATTGAACAATCTTAGAGGATTTACTGAGTTGGTTAATGCATCAGCGGCTCCTGAAGGCCCATTACTCATATTGTCGGTGGGAATACCCACAGGATTGTTCGATTTTCACAATTTGTAAACTATTTATTACGGCTATTAACGAACTGTTGCTGACTGCAACGGATAAATTAACCGATCAGCACTGAAATAAAATATAAAGGAAAGACAAACGAAATGAAGCGAAACACCGTTTTAACTTTTCTATTTCAAGGTATGTGATCGTATCCAGACGATACGAGTACCTACTACGAGTACAATCGATATGCATGTACAATATCAACTACGTAGTTCTATGACACTTCCAATATTTATGAAATTGATCACAGATAGAGGGGCGTCATCCTTGATCTAACTCAGATAGTATTCACCGCCATAATTATACAGCTTTTCCATATTTACGACAGTTCCATACAAAAGCCGACACATTCTAATAATAGATAGATATAGAGACAGATGAGCCGTATAACTGTCTATTATCACATCTTTTATGACGGTATTTCGAACAGCAATAAAGATATCGGGAGTAATAAAACGCGTGCTCCTGGCGCCTGGTTTCTTTGAATTAGTTTATCACACTGTCAAAGGGTGGAAGGATGTTAGACCATCTGTTGAACCTAGCGCGTTTGGAAGAGGAAGATATCGTTTATTACTCCTGCACTTTGGTAGGGGGCGTCCATAGAACCTGATTACTATCGCCTTGCCTATTCTAACGGGCCAATACGTACGCAAGTGATTCGATTAAAACGTGCGTCGACGGCGAGATGATTATGTTAAGTTAAAAAATAGGCCAGTTGCGTGTCGGGTCACGCGCAGTGTCGGGTTCATTAGTTGCCGGCCTGTCTTAGTTACATCAACACGCGCGCGCCAACTTTGTACGAAAGTTACCCTAAGTATATTTTAAGTGGGTCGACTATTACTCGGTAACTAGTTATTCCCACTTAGCCGTCATAGTTTTCCTGTTTAGTTCATTAAATGTACTACTGCCACGATTTTTTTCATGCCGAATTACAGTCTAGTAGTAAGGATTACAGAGCTAAGACGCAGACGGACAGACGGACATGGCGAAACTATAAGGGATCCATTTTGGCTACGGAACCCTAAAACGCGATGTGCATAGGCCCTAAGGCATTTGTGTCATTATAAAGGAAAAGGGCTTTCTTATCGATGGCGCTTATGCCAGTATGATTATCAACCCGCGATAAGAATAAGATTGGAGGCGAGAGTTTTGCCATATAAATACTTCACATTTTATATGAACTGACCGCTATAAAGGCCTCCACCCACCGGGACCCGCAGTCACCGGACGTGCCATCAGTTAGTCGCACGTGGTGCGTGGCTGATTGCATGTTCGGTGGCGTGTATTTTTGTATAGTTAATTTTAAGTAGTTTTAAGGTGTAGTTAGCTGTAGTTTGTTTTAGTTCTGTACATTTTTATATAGTCATGTTTTTGTATTGCGTGCTCTGTGCCGCAGCCGTCAGTGGCATTTAGTTAAGGGTCCCTTCGGGACCCAATTTGGGAATATATGAAGTAAAAAAAAAAAACGCGTGTCGTGCGCGGCGCGTGACGTGCGCGGCGCGCGTCGGGCGCGGTTGAATCGGTATATTCACACCGCAAGCGGGCGGCGAATAGCAGCGCGGGGGTACGCGGCTGCGACGCGTTACCAACGCGAGTGCCGCGCGTGTGCCGCACGTGTGCTGCGCGTGTGCTGCGCGTGTGCCGCGCGGCTGCGGCGCAGGAGCAGCGCGGGCCCGCGCGTCATATCTTTCTCAGTACCAACACATTTATTATGTATCTCACTATCTCTATCAAGCTTGGCGACGCGTGTGCAGCGCGGGCCCACGCGGGCCCTCGCTGCTGAGTGTGATAAAGATAGCGAGATACATATTAAATGTGTTGGTAGTGAGAGAGATATGACGCGCAGGCCCGCGCGGGCCCGTGCGGCACACGCGCTGCACACGCGCGTGTGCCGAACACACACACACAAAACAGAAATTATTCATTACATAGATTATACAAGATAAATCAGGGGATCTGGTTAGGAATGCCATCCAAAACATGCATGCACAGCATGATTACAATTAACAACGAAGCGCAAACTATCCTAAAACTACACTAAAATTACACATAACAATATGTTTAAGCATGCGAACCAGATCATAAGTATGTATTTTATTTTATGTTTACATTTACATGTGAGCAGAAAAGAAACAAAAGAAAACCAAATAAAAATAATATTATAACATAGAACACCAATTTTACCAATCTTAATTGAAGTTAAGAGGTTAGGAGGTTTGGAAGTTAAGAGGCACGATGACACAGAACTCCGACTAACTGTCTCCTAAATGTCGTAAGTCGTGACTCATTGCTCTGAATATATTACAATCTCATTCTAATCGGGGTCTGATAATAACGACGCGCTGATTCAAATACCTGTAACCTGTACCTGTAATGTGACACGCAATAAACATTACTATTTCTATTTCTACCACGATGAACAATAGCCAACGATAATAAGGTGTCTTTCACATTTGATCGCCTAATCATTAGGATGGATCATTCACTCTGTTTTTGAAGTATACAATACGAGTTCTTGTGATGTCGACAATCTAGCTTCACCAATAAATCCCTCAATAGATGTCCACTCAATTGAAATTAATGAAAAAAATATTCAAAAATACCTAGATTCTGTTAATATAATAAAATAAAATAATAAAATAAATAAAATATTCACAAAGGCGCAGGGCCCGATGGAATGCATCCCTTGTTTATTAAGAGATGTTCTTCCTCCTTAACACTCCGCAACAGTTCTTTTAAAAAAATATATTACTGAAAGTTGTATTCCTACTATCTGGAAACATGCTTTGATTACTCCTATCCCCAAAGGCCCTATTTCTCCTTATATTGGGAAATACCGTCCTATATCAAAATTATGTCAACTTGGTAAACTACTTGAAAAGATAGTAACAGATCAATTGTCTAGTGTTGTAAGACATCACATTGTACCCAACCAGCATGGCTTCTACAAAGGTCAGTAGTTAGGTATTGGGAGTTCTGGACCACTGCTTCGTTTCGCTTCGCTTCACTTCGCGGACGCGGTCCAGTTCCTCCCAATACCCAACTACAATCATGAGTGGGGTAGAATCCATATGTGGACCAGAATACAAAAGTAGTTACAGTTGTATATAATATACGATTTCTTTTACCTGGAAGGTGTTTCGATGGTTATGATAAGATTTTAGCATCCTAAAGTAATGGTCTAAATATTTAATATATACTCTATATTGAATACAAATGTACTATTTACATTATGCCTTTCGAGTTTGTTGCACGTGCATATTGGTAACATGAAATTTGTAAAACAACCTGAGAGATTGCAGTTGGATGTCGTTTGTTCTTCGCAAAATAAGCGCTGTTTCCGACATGGATCACTTTTACCTGACACAATTCGATGCATAATATGTGGACCGTCCAACTGTGGAAAAACGAATTTGATTGTTGGTTTATTGCTACATGAACATGGGCTACGCTTTCAAAATGTTTATGTTTACTCTAAAACCTTATTCCAACCTATGTATCAATTTCTAGAGCAAGTTTTAAAGTTGGTTCCCTCAGTGTCATTTCAAAAATATAGTGAAAATGAAGAAATACTGAGTCCTCTTATGGCTTGCATTAATTCAATAATGATATTTGATGATGTTGCATGTGAAAATCAAAATAATATAAGGGATTACTTCGCAATGGGAAGGCATAAAAATATAGATAGCTTCTATCTGAATCAAACGTATAGTAAAATACCTAAACAATTGATAAGAGATAATGCAAATTTAATCATTCTTTTTAAACAAGATGATGTTAATTTACGACATGTTTACGATGAACACGTAGGGAGTGATATGTCATGGTCTCAGTTTCGTGAAATGTGTGGGCAAGTATGGGATGTACCCTTCAATTACTTAGTTATTAATAAAGATTGTGATAAGAAATCTGGATGCTATAGGAAAGGTTTTGATACGTTTATCGTGCTAGATTAACTGTATATATAAAGGATTGTATTTAGGTTGAAACTTATTACTTAAGATGAAACCATCTGGATCGGCCATGAATCTTAAAATGAACGAGGAGAAATTATTGAAACAAAAAGTACTCCGTTCTGCCGAAGCCATAAGAAAAAAAGTTAAACTCATTCGTGACGTTAAAACGAACGATAATATGATGTTGGAAACAATGCTAAAACCAATTATAGATCCTCTCAATGAAATGGCAAAAAACAATATTAGTAATACTGATCATAATATCGAAGATTTTAAATGGAATAAATCAGTAAAAACATTAAAATATAGTCCATCCGAACAGGAAGAGAAAGAAAGTTTCGTTGATAAAAGATTTCTGAGAAAATCATCAGAATCTAACTCGAATAATACCGAACATGAGTCAAATGATAGTGGCTCTAACCTAAACGATTCCATATCTCATGAAAGTGTTGTCCAAAATGATTCTGATACTAGCATCAATGCTTCGTTTAGAACGTCTGAGTCGTATGCTTCTCCTCGTGAAGACCCCGTTTGGCAAAAACAATATTTAAACATGAATATTCCTTTTGGTATACGAATGGAGCGTGACAAGCTAATGCTAGGATCTTATCCGATTTCTGTGAATGACAAAGAACTCAAAATAAGTGGAGAAAGCTTTCGTTTAACGCCAGGTCTATACGCTTTATTGTTCAAGAAATTACCCGATTTAAGTCTCGTTACTGAAGACGATAAACGATTATATAAAACTTTGTTGTTAAAAACAAATGCTCATAGACGTGATTTTGATCCAAATAAACCGATAAAAAGCAATAAGGGTATGAAATATTTATATGTGATAAAACCACTTTTCAAATTATCTAAACAACGTTCATTAAGTGAAGAAATACCTGTATCCGGTCATGGGCTACCATCAAGAAAAAAGTAAAAAAAGACATTGCATATGTGTATTGGGATGACCCGAACGAATTAGTGGAGAGATTAAAACTGCTTATAGCAGCACGTGACGCTGGTAATACCGGGTTAGGAAATGAAATCATATCTATTATTGAAGAATTGCGTGAAGCTGGAATAGTCAAATAGTATATAAATAAATGAAGTTTATTAGTTTTATCAGTTGTAGTTTGATTTTCAAGTATACAAAATGAATATAGACAAATTTGGTCACTATGTTCATAAACGCTTGCGTGTTAGCGAAGTTTCTGAACTCAATTCCAAGGCTTTGATTCGTACAGAAGCGGGACATTTTGATTTAAAATCTTTGCGACTAAAAGGAGTTGTCGAACCTTTATCACCCGATGATGCAGTAAATAAACAGTACGTTGACAAATACATGCAAAACACGTATGAGAAGAAGTATTTAGACTCCATGTTTGATACTATAAATGGACAAATTCTTCATCTTGCATCTCAGTTGAAACTAAACTTTTATACAAATAAGGAGATAGATAGAATTTTAAAAGAAAAGTATAATGACAAAAGAACAAATAGTGAACGAGATCCATCGATCAGCGAGAAAGAACTTTAAGCGAAGATCAGTTGTACTCAAAGGAATTGATGATTTATGGCAAGCTGATTTGATCGATATACAGAAATTTCATACAGTGAACAAGGGATATAAGTATATTTTAATCGTCATTGATACCTTTTCAAAGTATGCATGGTGTATTCCTATTAAATCAAAAACAAAAACGGAAGTAAAAAATGCATTTGATCTAATTATAAAATCATCTAATCGAAAACCAAAAAACTTGACCGACTTTGGAAAAGAGTTTTATAATGAAGAATTTAATTGTTATTTAAAATCGTTGAAAGTAAATCACTACTCAACGTATTCAATTAAGAAGGCATCTATTGTTGAAAGGTTGATAAAGACAATTAAGTTTAAACTTTATAAATATTTTAGTTTGATTGGCTATTACAAATGGGAAGGCAAACCGTTAGAAGATGTAGTAAAATCTTATAATCAAACAGTACATCGAACAACAAAATTTAAACCTGTTGATGTAAATTTTGATAATGAAATTAAAGTTTTAAAAAATATTGAAAAATCGCAATCCAATTTGCGTTATAAATTAAACAAATTCAATGTTGGAGATTGTGTACGCATTAGCAAGTATAAAAGCGTCTTTCACAAAGGTTATACGCCTAATTGGTCAACAGAACTTTTCACTATTAAACATGTGAATCGCACTCAACCTGTTACGTATCACATTCAAGACCAGCGTAAAAACACTATTCTCGGTACATTTTACGAAGAAGAACTCCAGAAAACTAAGTATCCAAACGTTTATCTTGTAGAAAAGGTGATTAGAAAAAAGGGTAGAAAGTTGTATGTCAAGTGGTTGGGGTTAAGTGATAGCGAAAACAGTTGGATTGATAAAAATGCAATCGTATAATTATACTCGTATTTATGTTCATTTTCTTAACTGCATTGATCATTATGATTTGAGAAATGAAAGGAAGAGGACTATTAAATAGTGCTATTAATCATTTACCATTCGAACTACATTTACCTGGTTATAACTATTGCGGTCCGGGTACAAAATTGCGCAAACGATTACAAAGAGGTGATAAAGGAATTAATGCATTAGACACTGCGTGTATGAAACACGACATAGCTTACGATACATATACTGATTTAGCTGAAAGACACCGGGCAGATTTAGAACTTTATAATATGGCCAAGCAAAAAAAAAAGTCAAAAGATGCAGGGAGAGGCGAAAAAATTGCTTCCTGGTTAGTAAGTAAAGTGATGAAATCTAAAGTTAAAGCTGGCGCAGGAATGAAAACATTTAAACATTTTGTGTCTAAAATTCGCGCTGAAATGAAAAAGAAACCTAAAACAAAAGGGTCTGTAGTTGATCGTGCACTTATTGCCGCAAAAAAATTTTTTCCTAAAGATACTAAGATACGAGTACCACGTTTAATACCGATTCCAAAAACTGGTGGTTTATTACCGCTGATACCAATTTTCGCGGGACTATCTGCGTTAGGATCACTAGCAGGAGGAGCTGCTGGCATCGCTAAAGCTGTCGGAGATTACAAAGCTGCCAAAAAAAACTTAGCTGAATCAGAACGACATAATAAGTTGATGGAATCTATTGCATTGGGAAAAGGGTTGCATATTAAGCCATACAAAAATGGGAAAGGTTTATGTATTAAAGCTTCAAAAAACTAAATCAGAGGTTACCCAGACGCGCTCTCACAAATATTGATATTTTAAAGCACTCATCTGATATCCCTCATTTTCGAGGAGTTTATATGAGAGATAGTTTACCATCACGTGCCAAAAAAGTAGAATGCGGAATCCTTAATTTGGATAGTTCAGTCAACAATGGAACTCACTGGGTAGCCTATGTGAAGGACAAAAGTTATTGCGAATATTTTAATAGTTATGGTGACCTTCCACCGCCAATGGAGTTACAGAGGTATTTAGGCAATTATAATATATGCTATAACTACAATAGGTATCAAAAATTTAACACTGTAAATTGCGGTCATTTATGTTTAAAATACTTAAAAAAATATTGGTGTGACCGTTTAAATAGTATTGCATAATAAACATGTTATCATTCACACGATGTCTTTCACTTTGTCTATAACGGGAAATTCTGCTACTCTAATAACGAACCATTCACCAGCTTTACAACTAGATGGTGAATACGAATGTGGCCTATTGTATATATCAACTTTTAATTCAATACCTAATATTGATGCAAGAAATAATAAGTTTTATTATGGTGAAAACGAAGTAATTGAAATTCCAGAAGGTTCGTATGAACTTCAAGATATTGATGATTACCTACAAGAACACCTTCAAGGATGCACATTTACCTTGAAATGCAATAATAATACCTTAAAAACATCAATTTTGTGCACCAAAAATATTTATTTTGATAAAGAAAATTCTATTGGGACTTTACTTGGTTTTGGAGCAGAATGTATTCAAGCCAATATATTAACAGAATCTCCTTTTCCTGTATCCATTCTATCTACAACTATAGTCCGCATTGAATGTGACATAGTGAGCGGTTCATTTGTTAACGGAAAACCTAGTCACATAATTCACGAATTTATTCCGGCCGTCGCTCCAGGCTATCGAATAATAGAAACACCGAAAAACGTGATATATTTTCCTGTTACTCAAAATAGTTTAAATTCAATTTCAATAAGAATATTGGATGTTAACAATCATTTGGTTAATTTACGGGGTGAAGAGATTCAAATATATTTACACTTAAGAAAAAAATGATAGACTTTAATAAAACTTCAGTGGCGTTTAAAAGTAGTACTAGTATACATCCAGCTATCAAGAAAAGAAGACGTAAAGTAAAACTTTCAAAAGAAAACAAAGAATTCCTCCAATACCTTGGTCTTTTAAAATGAGTATATTAAACTTAGCTGAGCCTTTTGCCTTTGACAACTCAATTGAGAGCTTTGAATATCATTCTTATAAGCCGTACGTAACCAGTTTTAATTTCAATGATGAAATACGCATACCTATAAACCAACAAGATCTTTACGTTTTGCCATCAGCGAGTGCTATATACATAGAGGGTAGTATAAGTGTATTCAACAGACAAACAAAAGCAGAGGTAAAAAGTGTTCTTTTTACGAATAACCCTATACTTCACCTATTTCAAGATATTCGATATGAACTTAATGGAATCGAAATAGATAAAATAAAAAACGCAGGTGTTACGACAACTATGAAATCTCTCGTATCCATGAATGAGCTTGAAGCATCAATGTCTAAATTATGGGGTTGGGATATCAACGGTACAAAAAATGAACACGGATCATTCTCTGTATCCATTCCTTTAAACAAGATTCTTGGATTTGCAGAGGATTATAACAAAATTATTATTAATTGCAAACATGAACTTATTCTTTTAAGGTCCAATACGAACTTGAATAGTGTTAAATTAAATGCAAACGAATACATAGACCATATAACTATATCTAAAATAGTATGGCGCATGCCTCATATTAAGGTTTCTGACCGTGAAAGATTAGGCTTACTGAAATTTTTGGAAAGTGATCGCGCTATTCAGATAGCGTTCAGGAATTGGGATTTATATGAATATCCACTTCTGCCTGAAACGACAAAGCATTCTTGGGCTATCAAAACTTCATCTCAAATTGAAAAACCGCGTTACATCATAGTCGGATTGAAAACGAAACGTAAAAACGTCGCTGATAAAGACATGACACACTTTGATCATTGTCATTTGAGAGATGTTAAGGTATTTTTAAACTCTAGTTACTTTCCTTATGAAAGTTTTGATGTCAGTTTTTCAGCTGAGAAGTTTGCTATATTATACGATCAGTATGCTAAATTTCAACAGTCTTACTTTAACCGTGGTCAAGCACCTTTGTTGAGCCCGGAAGAATTTAAAAGTAAAGCCCCTCTGTTCGTCATAGACTGTTCTCGTCAAAACGAAACCTTGAAAACAGGTTCGGTAGATGTAAGGGTTGAATTAGAGTGTGAATCAGATATACCTGCCCAAACTTCGGCGTATTGTCTTATCTTAAATGACAGTATTGTTGAATACAAGCCATTGAGTAGCATAACGAAAAAGATATCATAATGCAAGACTATCTATTCGTAGATCTTCAAGGGTTTAAAACCAGCAAGAATGAATTTATTGTTAAAGAATTTGCATACAGCACGCTGGAGTACACTCAAACTTTTTTAATAAAACCCCCCTTTACATTTTCTAAATTACTGGAAAGTGAAAAAGTACAGACAAGATGGTTAGAAAAACATTTAGGTATTATGTGGCATGAAGGTTATGTTGATTATAGAGAATTTAAAAGACTTATTGTTAACCATATAAAAGATAAGACTATATTTGTAAAGGGGGTGGAGAAAATTGAATGGGTTAAACATTTATGTTCAGACTGTACTATTATCGATTTAGGCGAGAAAGGATCACCTAATTTAAAGGAGTTGTTTAAGAAATATTGTTTACCTGAGTGTACTTTTAATTGTGTGAATCATAAGAAAAACTGTGCTTTAAAAAACGTTTTATGTATTAAAAAATGGTATTTAAATAATTGTTAAACTGTAATTTTGTAAATAAACGTTGTTAAATATGATTGTTTTTTTTATGTTTTTTTCAACCTATATATTTAGAATTAATGTTAGGAAATTAATAAAACGTCACATTCCTTTAATAAGATTTATTACACCTTAGTATGTGTACATACTTAACATTGCATAAATTATATTGATTTACACTTTCACGATTTGCACAATTTGTTATGAAATAATATATTATGTATTTGACGCGATTAAGTCCCACTTTATAAATTAACACTGTAACCACACATTTTCTTCGAAATCTTGTTGATGACCTCTTCAGTACTGTCAATTATGTCGTCGTAACCATCGTTCGCTACATACTGCGCGTTCAGGAGAACCTTTTCATTTTGATCATCGTTTTGATCCGTAACGCCATCTTTTATGTCGATTATCTGTATTTTAATGAGCCTGCTTCCTTTTCCGGCTTTGTTGTTTATAACGAAACATGGTGGACGTCCAATACTCTTCTTTACTATCTTGTTACTAGTGTTTACTTTACGTTGCTTCGTTTTTTGACTGTCGATAGTATTCTTAACTTTTTTGTACAGGTCACTATCATCGAATTCTTGAGGTAGTTGGAACGGATCTTGTGCGTATTGAGAGAAAACAATTTGAATATCTTCGCTATCCGCCAGTTTCTGGAAATCTAAAACAAGAGAGACACATACAATACATACATACAGTGCATACATAATTATAATTTTAGAAGACGTGAATGTTGAATACTTTAAAGGACATATCCTTAAATTTTATTATTTATTTGGTTTGTAAAATAAGAGCGTGTTTTCAAGGCTCACTAATCAACTTACCAGAAGTTCGGTTGCGAGTAAGTAATGAAGAGGTGATTGCAACTATTCGAATGTAAGAAATTAATAATTTCTATGCGCTTATATAGGTAAGTTACTGTTTGTTCAGCAAAAATGAAAATGCGCAATAGTGTTACATGATAACTTTAACTTGCACGTTCCTCAATGCACACCTAAAACAAGTCGCAACTTGTTGATAGGTTACCAGACCAATTAGGTGATTCATAAATTATTGTATGATGTGTTTGATGAGGGTTTGTGGCAGATAAGTAGCAAAACATCAGAATGACAAGATTAATCATTTATTTATTATAAAACACAATTTTGTTAAATCAGTGTCAGTCAAAGAATTGGTATAATATAAAATCGTGTCTTATACAAATAACTAAGGATGTATATTTTTCATTATTTACTTAACATACAATAATGATTTATTGATAATTTTTATCAGCAAGTAAGGTAACTCAGATAACACATGTTCATGAAAATTAACTACCAAATAGTATAGTAGTGTGCCCCCAAGCCTTTGTAAAAATTTGGTTGTCAGATATCAGACGCTTATCATCATTAGCTGAAAGAGCAACTTTTTCACTCCTTTAGCTTTTTTGATAACATCATTAATGGTTTTAATACAGTATACTTTTGAACGTAGTCCTACGAACTCTGTAATCATTTGCCCATTCATTTCATCTTTAAAAAGACCTGGCACTTTTTTGTTCTGGACTGGTAACAAGTATTTATTATCGGCACTATAATTACTAGTATCAAAATAAGACAAAAAGTTTAACCTTAAATCTTCGAAATAGTCTTTTGTCTGTATATAATACACAAAACTATCTGTATCCGTGTAGCACATTTGTAAACGCTTACCGTATTGTTTTTTATATACTGAGTAATGGAAATCATACATATGGCTTTTAGATAACTCTAGTACAGCAAAACCGATGTATATTGGCTTGTCTAAAATTATGATGTCTGGTTTCAATTGGACAGCTATAAAATTCTCTGTAAAAACTATAGCGCTATGAAAATTAGGGCTTGCGATCAATTTATCAGCCGAGATTTTCTTTTTTGTTTTGTTAGTATTGTCGGTCCACTGATTAACTAAGCGCACTTGTACCCTTTTCTCGGTATTCTCCAAAGTCTTACCAAATATACTGTTATTCATCAATTTGCAAAAGTCTTGTTCAAAAACAGACGTAGCCTTCTGTCGTAAATTTGTATTCATATCAATATATTGTTTCAAATACGGAGCTTGTTTGAATGTAATAACTCTATGTATCTTTTGTAATTTTAGACCATGTTTTAGACATGTTTTCAAATGCACATAATGGATCACATAACAGTATTTGTCATATAAATTAGGTACAAGTTTATATTGTGTGCCTCCTGGTGGTATACATTTTTCAGGACAAAATGGTAGATCGTTATGTTTATCATGTAGATGTTTTGGATAAATAATATCCACTTCAAGGATATAGCCAATTTCTGAATCATTAGGGACTTCTGTAATATTTAAAACACTTATTTCATGATTTTCTAAAAATCTAAAGTTTGATAAAGGCAAATATTGGCACATGCTGTAACCATATAAGTTATTACAGTCGATATAAACAAGGTATGAGTCCAACTGGGATGGTTCATAGTCCTGTAAGTATTTATTATTAGCTTTAGCATACCGTTGGGAGGTCATACACACTCCTCCTCTGATTCCGGATTGAATCATTTTCAGAATGTTAAAGTCATCTATGAGCTCTAATTCTACACCAGTTTTCAAAAGCATTGCGTCAAATGATAAACTTGGAGTAGTTAAATAAAAAGCCGGGTCGAGGTCATAGTGTTGCTTGCAAGTAGAACGAAACTTTTCAAAAATATCGGTTAACAGAAGAACATCTGTTTGTAAATAAAGGTCCGTATACTCGCCTAAATTTTTTATATTAAATTGTTTCCAAACTAATTGTGCATGCTCATAGTCTTCTCTAGAAACGGTTTCATTAGTCAGTGAATTGTAAAAAAAATCGATACATGGAAGACTTTTTTCCTCAAAACTTTCCCATTTATTCATATACTCATAGGGAAACACACCTTTGCGCGTAAGTAATTGAAACTCTTTTTTGTTACAAAAATATTTACGTAAATGAAGAAAGTCGCGTTTCTGCAGAGTTTCAGTTAGTTTCTCTAAACTTGTACCTAAAAATTTAAAGGAATCCACGAAACGAAGTTGAAAATACTCGTTCTCGATTGGAATAAATTTAGTAATAGAAATATAGTTTTCCTTGGTTTTAGGAATAACTTTTACTGCTCCTGGCGCCTCACCCAGTTTTTTTATAAATAAATGAGAATCATAACCAGACAGATTATGAAAAAATATGGGTACAAAACCAGGTCGTTTATATTGTAAATTGCATAGGTTATGTGCTGCACCACGATAGGCTCCTGTAATGTGACAGTGGTCCCGAACCCGATCAGAGAATAGAAAATGATTACATATGTGGCATAGTTTAGCATTCAAAAAGTTTAACTCGTCTTTTTCGTTGAATATTATTGGAGTATTTGTGGTTAGAACTTTATGAATTCTGCCAACATCTTTATAGATTGCATCAATAAATTTGTCAACACAATCGGTTCCGCGATAAGAGACGTAATGATTGTAACTTTGATCTATATTACTAACAATGTAGTATGCAAAGGCAGCTGGTACATGATGATGCAGAGTAGTCGTGTTAGGCGAATGGTTAGTGTCTGTATTATCATTATCACTAATATCTGAGGATAACAACGATTCGAAATCGGCATATATTACAAATGGACAATTCTGTTTCCGATTGAAGTTTTTAAATTTAATTACTGTTCCTTTTTCTGGTAAAACTGTAACTACTCCCGTACACATGTGATTGGATAGTTCATCCTGTTTCATAAAAAATAACAGACAGGTGTCGCAAAAATATATCTTACTATTATGACTCGTGACTTGTTTACGCACAAGACGACTCAAATCTTTAATTAAAACATAATGCGGTGGATGGCTGCCATCGTCCAATAAGAGCAAATGTATATTTTTCCTATTTGTCTGATCACGGACAATCTCAGACTTGTAAAGAGGACCTATTACAGTTTTATTATTTTTCAAGCCAAAAATTGTTATTGATATCTTTGGATTGTTCTTTTCAAACACTCTGATGTCATCAAATGTGACAGGAAAAGACATTTGAGAAATATTCAATACGTCGCGATAGTTAGGATACGATGAAACTCGTTCAGGGTGGTTGTTAGAAGGATACAACGCCGCTGTCACACTCCATAAAAAGCAACACTGGTCATTGTTTTGTATATTTATACATGCTTTCTTGACTTTAATGCATTTTGGCAGGTCAACGTAGCTTGATCCTCGCAGTGGTTGATACTTGTTTACGTTAATCTCTAAATGCGAGTTATTAACAAAAGCCCATCCACTATCACGATCTTGAAATTCCTCAAACTTTGTCTTGAGACAACTCACGGTCTCGCGAAACAGTGATTCAAAATCATAACTTAAGTATAAAATTTTATTTTTAGTTCCAAAGGACTGAATTGATTGACTGTTATCTTTAAACATTAAGAACATTCCAAAGAGTTCAAAATTTACTTTTACGCACGTGTGTTTTGTAAGAGATTCATCTAAAACCCATTTTATGTCATTTTTAACCGAGTTCATAAATTCATCTACAGATCTCAAACTTCGATCGTCTTTTGTCGATACACGATATGTTACAATACGCTTCAGAAATGCTGATTCTACTATTTCAATGTTATCTCTTAGAGCTTTGCTAGAATTAACTCTTGTTTTGTGTGCATTGCTTCGAAGATGGCCTACCCAATTTATTTTTTTTACAGACGTGCTACACGGAACACAGAAAGGCATTGTGAAATAATAATGTTATACAAACAACAATAAATACCAGGTGTTTCCTGTATCACGAACAAAAGTAGTTAAGTTTGAGGAGTGGAGCTCGTATTAAATTTATTTATTCCTGTTGCAGGAAACACCCTGTATATATCCTAATCTATTTTTGACACTATAACCCGCCGACGACGAGATAATTATTTTTATTAATAGTACATCGTATTACCAAGAATGCAACGACAATCGAATGTGTAGTAATTAGTACTAACACGTAAATAGGTGAGTTAGTTAACCAACAGTACAAAAGTTAATGTATTTAAACGATATTTATATTTTAGAAATCTCTTATTAAAAAAAAAATACGAAAAGCAGGATTAATGACCCTGTTTGACTAATATTTTTTGGAATTAGTATAATAAACGGGTTCACAATCTTCAAAGATATGGAAAGCTTCACCCATGAATTTTTGTAATTGATTCCACTCAGAGGAATTTTCGTTACTTTGTAATTTGACCGCCACTAACGCTTTTTTATAGCGATCTTCAGGGTTGGTCTTCAGAAAATCATCTACATTATACACTCTAAGATCTATATAAAATTTACCATCCGTAATCGTACTACGCCGAGAGGTACCCGCAGACACGCGACTTGTAAATGATGACGTGGTCTTGATAGTTTTCGATTCGTCTCCGAGTTCCTCCTCCTCTGCTTGTATGATCTTGAATATATCCGTTGTGACCGAATTCTTGGAAGAACTGAAATAAATAAACGAAAATGTTATTACGAGCTAACACATTTAAAAATAAAATAAATAAAATATCTTTATTTCGGAAAATTAAACTTCCAAACACAATTAATTACACTCATACAAATCATCACAAATTTAAGTCTCAATCATCATCATCATCATCATCATATCAGCCGAAAGACATCCACTGCTGGACATAGGCCTCCCCCAAAGAGTGCCAAAGTGACCGATCCCGCGCCACCCGCATCCAGCGGACACAACAAGCGGACAGTCTCAATAATGAAATTAATTTAAAAAGCAACAAATAAGTACCTGGAACCGGAATTCTTGGCTTTACTGGTTGATGCTGCGACCTTGCTATTTGCTTTTCTCTTTTTAGCAGCTGGCAGTGGCGATGGTGATTGTCTTTGATGTTCGACGAAATTCAAATCAGACCTAATGAAATAAAAAATAAAAAACATAAATATTAAACAAAGCTGGGAAACCGTGGCAGCCTAAAGGTTTAGACGCATGACCTTCGAACAGTGGGTTGAGGGTTCAAACCCGAACTATACCGATGAGTTTTAGGAAACTTATGCATGGAATATAATTAGATATTTACTATAGGCATTCGGTGAAGGAATACATCGTAAAGAAATCTGTATAAACCAGCTAAGAAAGTCAAAGGTCTCCAACCCGCACTGAGATTTTCAGTGAACGAACTTACATAAACCAACTAAGAAATTTAAAGTTAAAACGATCAAAATATTAAGCGCAACTGTTGAAAAATCTAAAAATAATTGAATTACCTTGATGATGAGGTCCTTTTCTTTATGGTCTTTTTCTTCGGCTCTGGCGAAGGCGTACGCGCATGTGTAGAATATTCAGAGTCAGACCTTCAAAAACGAAACGAAAATTAGTCATATAGTTTTTTAAACATATCTTCACAAATACGATTTATTTGAGTAGGTACTTACTAACATTTTAAATGAAGGTCACTCAACAAAGAAACACCGAGAACTTCGAGGCACTTCCCGAATATTTAGGAAATAAATGGATACAAACTGTATGATTGTTCGTTTTATAATAAATTAGTTGATGATTCAATATTTTTCCGAAATATATAATTTTATCATAAGAAGCAAATCATAGCATTCCACTTTAAACCGTAATGTACCCATTATTCACCGATTGTAAAAATAAACAGATTACTCACAAAACTGTACATCATTCGGTTACAATGTGTAATTAACACAAAGAAATGCCGCCGAAGTATCGAATTATCGAATGAAGCCGACGATTACTACGTTGCAACACGTGTAAATAACCTGTCACAACCAGTTCTTGTCTATTTAGTCGAAAAACATTTTGAATTATATCAACATTACTATCATTTTCTTTAGTTCATCTCTGAATTAATATTTTTTAAACGTATATAAAAACAACTAAGAAACAAGCCTTCTCACGAAATATCCATCGTAATCTACGAGAAAATCAAACATTTAATTTCAAGCCCCTATACCAGCCATTGTTTACGTTTCTCCTTAATAGATGCAATTACCTATAACACATGTATGCATTAATTCTTTACATTACTAAATTAAACAAAATAATGTATTACAACATAACCCGCTTATTTAGAATGTTGGTTAAATAGTATCATGGTACAAGGTGAATAAACAGAGCGTAAGCATTTTTAAAGATTCACACGCCAACCGGCATTACGATTGTAATTTAACACTTTGCGATTAACAAAACAGAAACGTCATTTCTAATCATAGGTTGATGCATTGAAGAAAACACGTTTATTCATTTTTGTTATTTTATGCATATGGAAATATAATGTAAGTTAGTCTATTAATTTACCTACATAAAATATCTTCTCTTACACAACTCCATTAACACTTGTCTACAGGAAAGATAATTTCTGTATAACCTATTAGTGTTACTTTTGATACTTATATTAAGATTATCGAGTAGGTATTTTGTTCATAAAATCAGGTATGAAATGAATTAGAAATCATATTTATAAACTGAACAAACATTTTAGAGGGTCCACCTGCAAAGGTTGAAACAGTAAACCGTTCATTCAATTTATTCTTTGACCTGATATTACTTATCGTCATGCGGTCGACTAGCTATCCTTTCGCATGAGCTGTCTTTCGTTTGTTTATACAACATGCTTGAAGTCTGACAAGGATGAAGCATACGTTCGATTGGTTACGTTTTAATACGTAGTGAGTGTTAATACGTACAGTCAACCAATTTGATACCCAAGTGTACCTATAATTATTATGTTTACTGTAATTCTTCATATCTACGTCACATAAATTATCCAATCAGATTGCGAGACCTGCATCGCGCTTACGAAGTTTTTGTGATCGGTTCATATATATACAATTTGATTGATAGAACTGTCGGAGTGTCTATAGCTATACCGACCGATAGTTCATAGTACTCCTACCACTTAACATGTTGCGAAGCCTGGCCAGCTTTGTGATAATGACTTGGTAACGCGGTGGCGTATGCATACGATGCTTGGTTTTAAAATAACCCTAAGATGGGCAGGGCTAGTATGCACAACACACTACAACCCGGTGGGGGTAAACACAACACGCGGTGGCGTTGATATAGTATTTGCTTGGTTTTAATAACCCTAAGATGGGCAGGGCAATTACTATATCTCACACAACGAGAAATCTGTTACTATACACGGTCGGTAGTTAACGGTGATCTCATCCATACTTCTCACGTCAAAGTTTCTGGCCAATTCTGCGATGTGATTAGTGTGTCAAACACCGTAATAATCCTGTTAGCCCAGCACAGCTAAAAGCTCAATATTACCCAAGTCTGGCTATGATGGTGCATTACGAGATCTGGTTCTCCAAGAACAAGATCTGGCGGGTTGCGATGCTAGCTAGCACCCGTTGTGTTTAAGCCTTTTGCATTTTTAAACTTGCATTTTTTTGTTAAATGAGTGCTAAAAGTCCGTTAATGCACTTGAAGTTCTGTTCCACTGCAACGGAGTACGAACTGTGAATCTGATACTATCCTAAACATGCATTGAGAGTTTGCATCAGATTATTAAACACGATGCCAAACACATAAATTAAACGAATCCGTCGGTTTGTCTGATGGCTACAGCGTTTATCTTCAATACGATGAATTAAAGCAAGATATATTATATACAACTGTAACTACTATTTGTATTCTGGTCCACATATGGATTCTACCCCACTCATGATTGTAGTTGGGTATTGGGAGGAACTGGACCGCGTCCGCGAAGTGAAGCGAAGCGAAACGAAGCAGTGGTCCAGAACTCCCAATACCTAACTACTAAGGTCGATCAGTTGATACGAATTTGTTGACATTTACCAACGTTATACAGAAAGCTATGGATTAGGCCCTAATGGTTCTCGAAGAAAAACTATATCCGCCCGGTCTAATCACGAAGTAACTTATACCCGTAACCTCATTGACATATAAGATTGCAGCGACAACGACTAATTTCTGCGCTGCGTGTAAAATACTCCAATGTTGAGTCTTAGGGTCAAGAAATCGCAAGAACGCACTTACATAAAGCCATGTTCAAAGATGAGATGAACTATATGGAGTACAAATCGCAACTTTGATTTAGGTTCACACTAAGGTGATATAAGTCCCGAAACACTAGTAGAAAGGTTTGAGAGAACAACCTTGGCATTAACGATATATAGCCCACAATGTGGGTCATTGCCGGCGCCAATGCCGCTTCAGCGCCAAACTTCGCCAATTCACACGATTAATGCTCCGAATTCTATTTATACTACAAACCTACCAAAATAACAATGTTTTTGATATGCTGTGTGTACATAATATGTAGCTTTCTTTTTGCGTGTAACATAATATATACCATCTAAGTAGTACATAATTATGTATACTATGCTGATTGCTGACATGTCATAGGATTCAAAAAAAATCAAATTCAAAAATTCTTTATTTCCGTTAGTAACAGTATACATTTATAATATAATGTTGGAATGGATATATATCTTCCCACTGTTAAAGATGTTTCATCCCTCCAATAAATTCGTGACTGGAAAATAACAGCTTCTGACATCATCATTCATCATCATTTTCAGCCTTCAATCGCCCACTGCTGAGCATAAGCCTCTCTTCGAGAACGCCACTTATCTCGGTCCCGTGCTAGTCTCATCCAGAAATGACCCGCGGTCTTTTTCATGTCGTCAACCCATCGTGCTGGTGGACATCTTGAGAAATTTTACAGTAGTTTATGAGATGACAGCTGTCACCGCCACATTTATCGTTTACCGGTCAATAAAATGTGGTCGATGGAACCCGCACTTAACACGTTCACTGTCCCCATACAAAATGATCTGACAATGTCACACTTCCAAGAGTGCTTCCAGTTCGAAGCTGTGAATCTATTGTGGATGCACGGATTCTTGAAAAGCAGGTGCATGACCCCATTATTGGGGCAACTCGGTCAGGAAACTGGTTAATGCACTTTATAGCACAATCTGGCGACCGGTTAGCCTAGTGCAGGGGTTCCCAAACTTTTTTTAGGCACGCCCCCCTGCTGCCTAAAATGAAGTTCCCACGCCCCCCTCCGCTTCGTTGCAAGGAAACGGAAGTGAATGGGTTAGGTAGCCAAATCATCATCATCTTCCTAGCGTTGCCGTTAGCGCCACGGCTCTTAGGAGTCTAGGGTCAGCTGAGTACCTAATCCCAAGGATCGGCGAGGCACTAGTTTTTGCGAAAGGATTTCCCGAGGCCCCGCGCGTCCCTTAAAGGGGGGCGCGCCCCCCACTTTGAAAACCCCTGGCCTAGTAGGTAGTGACGCTGCCTACGAAGCTCAAGGTCCTGGGTTCGAATCCCGGTAAGAGCAAATATTTGTGTGATGAGTCATGGAAGTTTTCTATGTATTTAAGTATTTATATCTATTATATATAACACAAGCCTTACTGAGCTTACTATGGGACTAGGTCGATTTGTGTAAGATTGTCCCCTAATACTTATATTTATCTAACAGAGCGCCGGGAGATTTCTCAAATATTACCTTCACCACCGTCCTTAAAATAAGTCGAATTTAGAACCATTAAATCGTGAGCCAATTCGCCGCCACAACAGTACACGCAAAGAGGCCTCTTAAAAGCGTACTCTAAACGGTAGTATGAAAGGTGTACGTGTTAAAATGTTTGCCAGCTCGACGCTTGGAAGCTGACACTTTCTTTCACACATTTCCTTGTTGACAGCGACTATAAACACAAACAATAACATCATAAAGTAACATATTGTGGCCATCAAAGGCATCGTTACACACAAGGTACTCGCAAAATATTTGTTTATTTGATTCATCATCATCATATCAGCCGAAAGACGTCCACTGCTGGACATAGGCCTCCCCCAAAGAATGCCAAAGTGACCGTTCCTGCGCCACCCGCATCCAGTGGACTCCCGCAACCTTTACCAGGTCACCAGTCCACCTTGTGGGGGGCCTACCTACGCCGCGCCTATTTGATTATAATGTTATATTAATTATATAGTTTATTTTCTTATGAATGATGTATAATTTCCTCTACCTACATGTTATTGTATTCTTTCTCTTTATAACTACTTTGTTTGTGTGAGGTGCGCAATAAAGAGTATTTGTATTGTATTGTATAATTTAGAATCAACTATAGATTTACTTATTGAATTGCAGAAAAATGCCTTTATGGCTTTATGTCTGTACGGTAAAGTAATCTGAATCAATCTTGTAGTCGTTATTTTCATAGTCACTAGAGCGAAAAGGTTACGCGTTTCAATTTCCTTGACTGTATGTGAGGAGTGATGACTCTGTATATAATATATAACATACTATTTATTATACTGTGATATAAGCCGCATCTAGTCTGTATCGCAGCAAACGCTGAGTTCACCCCTATTGTCACACGAATCATATGGTTTATTTTGATATTAGGTTTGTGCGTCTCTGTTGTGTGACGGTAACCAATTCTTCTATTGTATCGTTATACTGTACTTAGTATTGGCACAAATATAACCTCTTTTTATTTCACCCAAAATACGACATTTATTTCAGTCTATTACAGATACGGAACGCACGTAATATCACTATCACCACTAGTAAAACTCCCTATAAACTATTCTCAAAGCATTCGATAAATCTAAGACGGCAATAATGTCACTCGCACAGATCAAAGACTACGCCTACGAATCGACACCCAAGGTCAGTTGATACCCAAGTTTGTCTACTACCACATGCCATTGACATTGGGGGTCGCTTGGCACCATGCCAACGCCATATGAACACGGGGTAGCACGGGGAAGCACAAAATAGAACCTTATTACATGTGTCTTTAAAGATATATTTTGTGGAAACGTTAGTCTGAGAGGAAGGGACGCAACGGAAGTTCGTTGTCTACCCTTCTTTGATAATAGGGTGTAAAGTTGAACAGGGGTTGGGGTGGGCTTTAATAAAAATATACATTCAGCTTTAATACTGCGAATGGGACGTTTCCGTAACTTTGTAGGAAAGAATAAATTTAAATGAAAGGAAAAATTTAAAAATTTAATGCTCCGAGCCGCAAAAAAAAAAAAACATTTTGTAGGAAAGAGTTTTAGGAAAGGTATCTTTCCTTTTAGAGCACCAAAGAGATTACAACAGACTATTTCAAGTTCACGATAGAAAAGTGCCTGTCTCAAAATCTTCGACGTTATGTACTGGCAAAACAATCCCGGCTTTGTGGGAATTGATATTTGTGACGTTCCTATTATATTATATTTTTAGTACATGCGTCTATCGCGACTGTATTTTCTCTAGACCTTCATCAAATACGCATCGATACTAACGAGCCCTAACTCCACGGTGGTTACGGCGGTTAAGTAATGAATTCCCATGGCTACCTTCTGTCTCCATCGTCAGATCACCTCGATGGTACCATAACATTGAATTGTCATTCAAACTATACCTTTATCCAAAATTTCAGCTCTATCGGTTGAGATGTCTGCTACAAAATTGAGTTGCAAGGTTCCTCCCGATCAAACATAATTAGGTACATACATTGCAAGATAATAAAAAGCTTGTACAAAATAGACTCAACTGAATCTTCTCGCTCGATTAAACTCGCTACATTTAACATCTAACGACAATTCTGCAAAAACTGTTTACCAGTGATCTAAATGCAGATCTACCACACTGCTGGATCCAGCGACACTTGGCCGCGTCTGATGCCACTCTAGATTAGCATTCACTTGTGTCATTGCAGGGGTTCATTAATTAACTAAATAACCTAACTTATTTAGCTACCCCTGGCTCTGACACTGGCTGACGTTTTGACAGTGGCTGTACAGGCCTTCGTGTAGATGAATTAGCGAGAGGAGAAAATTAGGGCCGGTTGCAACCCCATTTGACGATACGGTTAACATTAAATATGATGTCAGCAACTATCTATTTAAAATATTCCTTCTCATCCATGTCAGGAGTCCTGTGCCCAGCAGTGGAACGTATATAGGCTGATTTATTATTATTATTATTATTATTTTAACTATCTATTTAAGGTTATGCTAATTTTCGCGCAAATTGAAAACCAATTTATGAAAGTTTGTTATACAAGTTTCTTAAAAAAATCACGCCGTTAGCCTGCGAATGTCAAATAACGTTTTGTAAGGAAAGCGAACCATCTTAATATATGGATATTTATTTATTTTTTCGTTTATTGTAATATTGTTGCCAAGTCATGCATGTTGCACAGTATGTATGCTATGTCACTTTTTCACTTAGCTGCTCAAAGGTTAGGTGGTAGAGATCCCTTACAGATAAGCGGGCGTAATTCACAACTACTACAAAAGCAACCGCTTCTTACTATTCGTTTCGGTTGTTTCACGGTGATTTAGCTTCGACTTTTTCGTCATGCTGTGTAACTTTTTAAATAAATACATAGTGTTGCACCGACGGTATTGCATTTCAGCAACTATTATTACTCGTATTTATATCAAATTTCGGTACTGTGTCACGTAGAAAACTAAGAGAGGCCTTGGCCTAACTCTTAAACGGTTAAAAAATAATAAAACAAACCAACACACGGGAAAATCTCGCTGAAGACAATTACCTGAAACAATAAAAAAGTTTATGTTAGGACCACGAAAAAAAACAAGAAAGGTTCCTTTGGAGGTTCACCCCTAAAAAAATACAGATAATGTATGTGTCTACTGGTGAATTTGATATCTCTTTAGCCTCCTGTTTACCTGAGGGTCGCGAAGTACTTGAATTGTGTAAGCAAAAAATGTACTGATTTCATATTTCATCATCATCATCATATCAGCCGAAAGACGTCCACTGCTGACGTCCAAAGACTCCTATTAATATTGGTAAAGGGTCTAGCAGGCTAAGCTAAGGAGAGTGGCCCCCGACGAGGGACTTGGTGATTCTTTCTGGTGGTGTACTGGCAGATCCTAAGAACACTCCATGCTTAATATCAGTCCTCGATCTTCTTTTGTTTTCGAGTAAATTAGGATAATATAAAAAATACAGGGTGCCATTTAAAGTGTCATATTAGGTAAACTGTTCAAGATAGAGTAACCAAACAAAATCATCATGAATAAAAATGGAATTGGCTACCAAATGCATTCATTCAACCAACATCATGTCCTTAAACTTCCTTAAAAAAAAACTACTTTTATTTTTATTTTTATTTTTTATGACACTTTTCGCGGAGGTACACCTACAAAAAAAATATCGTAACAAGCCACTTAATGCCCACTACATACACATATAAAAATATCTTCAAAAATCTTCGTGCGTCATGTCAAAAAAAAAACAATCGTCGAACAAGTAGATACTACCATATAATTAAAGTACCAGTGCAGTGTGTAGATAAGTCAGTATTTAGGTATACAATCTCTTTTAATGAACCTATTTAGAATGCATCTACGATGACATGTCAATCTTGATAACATATGACACGTGTTCTGCATTTGTTTTTTGCATTTTGTGGTGATGATTTAAAAAACAGGAAAATGGAAGTCATGAAGTGTAAGTCCTGTGAAAAAGCATTAAAAAATTTCGGTGGGAAGATAAAACACATAAAAACTGGGCATGAAGCTGAGTTATATAGCAAATGCACTAATAAATTAATTAACATCAATGATGTCTTGTGTGGTAAGTATCGACTTTTGGTGTATAAACATAAAGTAGTACCAACTACTTCTAGCAGCTCAGCATATGGCGAAGCTGAGTTTTGGTCTGCAAGCTCTGATGCTTCCGATGATGATGATTTTGTGAGTAATTCAGAGGACCGATTTGATGTTAGAATGCCTCGAGTTATTTCTACGCATAAATACTGCTTCATTTGCAATTCAACTGAAACTGATTTAGCCGACTTATACTGCCGCATATGCACAGGTCCACTGTTTGAAATAGTAAAATATTAGAAAAGAGTATTAAATTCTTTTATTTTCATAAATATTTTTACGAAAAAAGGTTCATTAAAAGACACCGTATACCAGTATACCTACATACTGACTTATCTACACACTGCACTGGTACTTTAATTATATGGTAGTATCTACTTGTTCGACGATGTTTTTTTTTTGACATGACGCACGAAGATTTTTGAAGATATTTTTATATGTGTATGTAGTGGGCATTGGGTGGCTTGTTACGACATTTTTTTTGGAAGTGTACCTCCACGAAAAGTGTCATAAAAAATTAAAACAAAAATAAAAGTAGTTTTTTTTAAAGGAAGTTTAAGGACATGATGTTGGTTGAATAAATGCATTTGGTAGCCAATTCTATTTTTATTCATGATGATTTTGTTTGGTTACTCTATCTTGAACAGTTTACCTAATATGACACTTTAAATGGCACCCTGTATTTTTTATATTATCCTAATTTACTCGAAAACAAAAGAAGATCGAGGACTGATATTAAGCATGGAGTGTTCTTAGGACCCGCCGGTACACCACCAGAAAGAATCACCAAATCCCTCGTCGGGGGCCACTCTCGTTAGCTTAGCCTGCTAGACCCTTTAAAAAAATGTAAGTACGGCGCAGGAATATCGCGAAATATTTGTAGCATTAAATTTCATTTCCGAGCTATAAAATTACACGTAGGTACAGCAACTAACAGCAGACACGTAAATAGTAAAGTCACACACATTATATTATGATAAATGCATGCAAATGTTATAAATAGAATTGGGTAACCCGCCTAACAAGATTTGACCTAAACAAACATCGCATATTTTCAAAAAACATAGTCAAGCTTTTGTCAACACGGAAGAATCTTCGCAAAGCAATTGCCCGCCATTTGACATTGCCCAAATATTTTGATGCACTTTTGCGGTAATAATCCCTCCTACCAGCACATTTACTCAATCTTCTAGCTGATAAGAGAGTACAGAGAGAAATACGGTCCTGACAGGAGTCTAAATCCTAATTAGATACCGACTTAATTTTAAATGTCCATTACTGCAATAAAATATATTCTATAATACTATCCATCCTTACTATACTTACTTCACAATCCAAACTAATATTACAAATGCGAAAGTGTGTCCGTCAGTATGTCTGTATGTTACCTCTTCACGTTTAAACCGCTGAACCGATTTAGATGAAATTTGGTATATAGATAGTAGTCCCGGGGAAGGACATAGGATAGTTTTTATAGATAGGGTTAAAAGTTGTGTGGAGCCTACGATGCCGGAGGTCCCGTGTTCGAATCCCGGTAAAGGCATTTATTTGTGTGATGAACATGAATATTTGTTCCTGAGTCATGGATGTTTTCTATGTATTTAAGTATTTATTCTGCCCTCATAAGCCAAATAGCGGTATCTCAAAATGAAATGTCATTGTAAGTTATGTCATTAGTCATTAGACGTAGATTTTAAATTGCATCTTCCAATGACATTTAATTTTAAGATACCGCTATTTGGCTTATGAGGGCAGTATTTATCTATATAAGTATGTTTATCGTCGTCTAGTACCCATAGTACAAGTTTTGCTTAGTTTGGGACTAGGTCGATTTGTGTAAGATTATCCCCAAATATTTATTTATTTAGCTGCGATACAAACGAGTTCCACGCGGACGGAGTCGCGGGCAGAAGCTAATAGTAAATAAATTATCACTATTTTTTTTACTTCGAATAGGTAACAGAATCGTCAAAAATTATTCTGTATAATTTATAGGACCCGCTCACAAAATGGGCTAAATTCAAACCAGGAAACACACGACTCCCTAAAATAAGTCGGGTAACAAATGTATATCGATTGGCACCGTAGCGCCATCTGGCCGCGCGCCAACCAATGTCAAGACCACTTTCCCCTACGCAGCCTGTTTGCTCCGCTGGCCGATATTGGTTCAGCTGGGTTCTGCGATAAAAAGAAATGGAAAAAAGGCAAATACGCTATAGATTCAGTTCGATTGGCTTTAATGATAGTTAGCACGGTGATCATAAGGTTACTTTTCCAAGTTAATTCAATAAGTTAATTGTCACCGACGATTTGTCGTACATTTCTAGGAATATGTATACTAGACTATATATATTTGTCGCTAAATTACTTTTGATCCATACAAGCGAAACGATAAAGCATTGGAAATTATCGCGTGCTTTAAAACGCTGTTCTGCTAGATTAAGAAACAATAAAGTCTGATTTTCAGATATATGATTCTTGATATATTATTGTGATTATTTCAAACTTACCTACGTGATTGAAAACAGGCTCTACAAATAGATTGCTACAACCACAAAAATAAAACGATAGAGCAAGTCTTGTCGTGCTACGGGGAAGTGGTAGTTGGAGTTCCACAAGGAAGCGTGCTTGGTCCGCTTTTGTTTCTTATATATTTAAATGAGTTTTCTCGTGTCGCTAATAAATCATGTGTTCTGTTTGCTGATGATGCGACAGTATTTTTTTCGTGTGATTGTTCAAAAGCTTCCAGCCTTTATGATGATATAAGCACTGCCTTAACAGAGATCATAAATTAGCTCATTTCATTAAATCTTAAGTTGAACCTGAGCAAAACCCAACTTATTCAATTTAGAAATTATAGAACCGCTCCCGTCTCTTTGACTGTATCAGAAGCTGGGACTACTATAAAGGAAGTCAGTGATGTGAAATTCTTAGGAGTTCATGTGGATTCGCATCTAAACTGGAAGCTTCACATCGAACAGATAAATAAGAGAATTTCCAGAAATTGTTACGCACTGTCCATATTATCTGAAACTTGCTCTGAAAGCATAGTAGTTAGTGCTTACTAAGGAAATGTGTATCCTTTATTGACATACGGAGTCATTTTCTGGGGGAATTCTGTAGATGTGAATAAAACATTCATCCTCCAGAAAAGATGTCTAAAAACAATTTACCGTATGAACGTTAGAGACTCCCTAAGACTAGTTTTTCGAGAAAAGAGCTTTCTTACATTAACAGGAATCTACATTTTGGAGGTTTGCTTGTTTGTAAAAAAACAACCAAATTATTTTACAACACTGTCATCCACGAAGTGTAATCTGAGAGCACAGTATAAATATAATATTAGATTACCGAAAATTAGTACGTCTATATACAAAAAGAGCACATTTATAATTCGTGTATTTAATCACCTCCCGCTCGACATAAAATCTCTGGAGAGCAACTGTTTCAAAGTTAATTTAAAAAATTGGCTCATACATAAAGCATTTTATAATTTGAATGAGTTTTATGCATGTTAGGTATTTAGTGTTGTATATTAACACTACTGTGGTTAGTTTATACTTAAACCAAAAAAACTTTTAGCTTTATATAAAATTAAGTATTGCATGCCTGAAACAGGTAACTGTTGGAACTATTTTGTCATCACTACCTACTTATGTACCTATGTAACACAGTTTGCAATAAATCATTCTTATTCTTATTCTTATATGATTGTTTATCTCATTTTATTGATGCGTTTTTCCCTAAAGTTTCCTCGATACAAAAAAAAACAAATGTGGGTTCCTATTTTCCTTTTTTTTACTCATCCTACTCAAACAATACATTATTTTACGACACAATCAAGTTAATACAATATTATTTTATCTCATCTAAAATCTCACTTAATGAAATATAAATAAAACTTCACTAAGTTAGGTATTTATCGAAATATGTCCAAAAAAGCCATTCCCGAAGATTGTTGCATCTCTTTTTCTCGTGAGCGGAAGGCATAAGCGTGTCTCTGTTAAGGGGGCGTGGTCAACTCGAATCATGGCATCCCCTAGAAATGAGTCATCGAGCAGCGAAAAACGAACGACAGTACTAAAAGGCATTTTTTTGTTTTCCAATGAAGTTATTCAATTGGTCCCACAGCTGTCTTAATTTAAGTGTGATGATTTAATCATCAGTGGCGATGCTTTCGTGCAACTCGATTCACACTGGCTTGCCTATTTCATGACAATGATGCACTTCATCCAAGTCATCTACAAATTAAGATAGCTTGCCTGCGTATGGACCTTTTACGCCTAAGCTTATCCGCTTAAAAATATGTAACAAATTAAACGTTCAACATAAACAATAGTCTTTGTTGACATACACCTACATAGTAACGTCATACAAACAACTATCAAATAACTAACTAAAACAAACAAACATTGACGAAACAAAGCAAATACCACTGCTGGTTAAAACACATATAAATAAATGTATGTAAACACACTGTTACCACCGCACAATTTTAACTAGGAATTGACTGATGATCATGTTTCTAGGGTTCCGTATTACTAATACTCCGCTGTCTGTCTGTCTGTCTGTCAGTCTGTCACCATGCTGTATCTCCTGAACCGTGATTGTTAGACAGTTGAAATTTTCACACATGATGTATTTCTGTTGCCGCTTATAAAAACATATACTAAAAAAACGGATAAAAATAAATATTTAAGGAGGCTCCGATACAACAAACGTATTTTTTTTGCCGTTTTTATATAGATAATGGTACGGAACCCTTCGTGCGCGAGTCTGACTCGCACTTGGCCGTTTTTTTATAGAACGACGGAAGAAAACCAGCGTACCTATAGCCCACCTAATAAACCTAGATGCGGTAACCTAAGAACACCTGAACTGAATCAGGAGGACTGTATATCCATACTCCATACTAATATTATAAATGCGAATGTGTCTGTCCTTCCGTCCATCTGTCTGTTACCTCTTCACGCCTAAACCACTGACACGATCAGATGATATTAGGTACAGAGATAGTTTACGTCCCGGGGAAGGATAAAGGATAGTTTTAACTCCAGAAATCATCCCCTAAGAGAGTGAAATGGGGGATGAAAGTTTGTATGGAACTACGGTATAAACGAGTTCCACGCGAACGGAGTCGCGGGCAAAAGCTAGTAATATATATAGCCACTAACAGAAGTCGTACACGCCATTTTATTAAATTTTTAAATGCATAAATATAAAAAATTAACACTGTTTGACAGAAGAAAATCGTGGCATCACTTGTTCTTATTTCCCTACAAACTGCAAGCTAACAGGGCGTCTTTCACGTTTCATATAAAGCTTCCGATTTGACTATCAATCAACATCCATATTAATTTTGTTTTTTTTTTACATCCATATTACCTGCAAACTTCGCCAAATGCCAAACGAATATATGTTAATCTAATTTTACACTGCCATTAAATTCTAATTGCAAAAGGTAATTCCCTACCGGGTTAATGACGCGGGTAACACCGGGTCGGGATTGATACCCACTTATCTTAACGGCCGCCATTTAACTCGGCCAATAAAACCGACTCGACACATTTCAAAACCCATTCGTGCAGATTCATCTATAGATGGGTACTTAGCTTTAGAGTGCATCTAATGGAAAAGGTAGAGTCCAAGGTTCGTAACTATTTTGATAAGGACTATTAGCTCATGAATTTATTTAGTAATCCTAACTAATATTATAAGTGCGAAAGTTTGGATGTTTGTAGTCAATCACGCTTTAATAATAGTAATATGTTTTTCATTAGCACCAGAAAAAAAAACGAAAATACTCGGAAACTTTCATTTAAGTTTGCAATTTTATATTTTTTAATTCATAGTAACTAACAATAAGGACTACATATAAATTGATTAATTAAATTTAATAGGTCAACAGAGATATAACATTCAGATTAAGTAAAGAGTGTAGGATATGTCAATATTTATCAGATACATTAGTCAAAAATTCTGTTACCATATACTATGTTTTTTCCGTAAGAAATAACTTCAAACTCCTGATGTTAAAATCAACATCATTTCCATTGTTTGCAAGGATGTGCTGTGGAAGCTTAGTGTATATTTTGTGCGACATCCCTAGTATGCTTTTTGTACTAGTGCTGTGTTACTAGAGTGCGATTTTAATTCGTTCTGGAGACGTATACTTTTAAATTGATTAAATATATGTATACAAACAGGGTAATGTAAGTATTTTTAATTTTATAAAATACGGTTTGCAGGGGTCATATCGCTTAATGCCACATATCGACCTTAAACACTTTTATGAGCCTTAAATACGTTTTCCTTGTTTGTTGAATTTCCCCAGAAAAGTATCCCATACCTTAAAGTGGATGTTACAATTGCATGATAGGCAGTTAAAACCGATGACTGATATCTCAAATATATTATGTATACCTACAACTTTGTTATAGGTAACGTTTATAGAGGTATTTTTTATACGTAACTTTGTTATAGGTAACTTTGTTAAAGGTAACTATGTGTTAGGTAACCAGTAAACAAAGGGTATGTGTTAGGTAACCAGTAAACAAAGGGTATTTTGCAGAACTAAATTGATTCGGAGGTTTTCCTGCTATCGATCTAGATACAACGAAAAAACTTGTTCAAGCATTTGCATTCCGATTAGTCACGTTTTCGTGTGCTCTGTTCGTATTTACATGTGCGTGACGCACTGGAAATAACATTTTCTAATACACAAATATCGGAGAAATGTTCCCTTATATCTGGATCGGTGGAGCTACCCCATCCGAGGTAGAAACCCTAGTACAGTCAATTGCAAAAATATGTATCGATAACATCCTCTCATAAATAAGTACCAAATCCTTAATCCGCTGACATAAGAGTTAAGGGACATATTTATGAGCAGGTTGTATGCACCCATATTTTTACACTTGACAGTACATACGACATAAGGTCTACCAGAGCTTTCTAAAACCGGTGGCAAATGTAAGCATTGATCGTGTTTTGTGACGGTAATTAACTGCCGTTCACAAATTAATTGTTCAATTAATATATATGCCCAGAAGTGCTTTTGATGGCCATATGTTGCCAAATCACTACTTGACAATGCCTTATCTATAAAGTTTACGTTTGCAGAAATCAAATTAAATAAGTTTCTGCCAAGAAAAAAAATTTGGTAAAAGCTTTTATTGCAACTGTGTTCTGTACACAGTCATCAACTTCTCGCTAAGACGATTCTTACGCGCCCAAACCTAATGGGGGTCTGTTGAGTCCTGAATTCCCATGGCCATTTGTCTCCATCAACAGATCACCTCGATGGTATCATTATATTGAATTGTCATCCAAACTACACTTAAACCCAACATTACAGCTCAGTCGGTTGAAGATATCTGCTTAAAAATTGAGTTGCAAGATTCCACCCGAACAAACATAGTCACATACATACATTACAAGTTAAGTAAAAGCTTGTAAAATAGGCAAAACCTCGACTACATCACATAATGGCTTTCCGATACAGGACACCTAGTGTCAAAAACATAAAAAAAAATGGCGGTATAGAACCGTGTAATTTCATTTAATCCTCTCCAAAACTGGCACAGGATGGAAATTGACTGGACATAGAATTTCATATAACCGGAGCCTTTTTAATTAAATCTCAATACACAAAAATCCGGCAACACACCGGAACTCCGTAAAAATATCGCTCAGCCTTTTTCGTTTTTTTTTTGTATACCTACTCTATCGCCGGGCTCCCAGCCAAATTACGTCATAACTTGTTCGTAACCTATAACAATGAGTGGCAAATTACGAGAAGGAATCAAATAAAATATATTTAGAGCAAAAGGAACCCGTGAAACCCCTTAAATAAGCAGATCCGAATGTGTGGGTAAATTATTATTATGATGATTAAGTAAGTCCTATATTCATTCATACGTATAATTAAAATAAAAAAGAAAGAGAGAAACCATTTATTCGAGACAAAAACAGATAAATAAACAAGAAAGAGTGTGAGACAGCTGTAGTGTTCACTTATTTGCACGTTCTATAGGTATATCGGTGTTGCTATTTACACGTTCCTTGGCTCGACAGCACACCATCATTCCCGGCAACGGTCGGACAACTACTGCCCCCCACTCCGGTCATCGTGACGTGACGTATGCGCACGAGATAAGGATAGCAATACACTACAACAGCGTTTCTTCAGGAAACGGTTCTATTCCAGCGTAATGCTGGCCAGCTCTGATCTTCCGATAGAACCCGTAATTGCCCTTATTATTATTTTTTAAGTCCGATCAAATCTCGACGTGTCACGTTGGGTGACTAAGCATAAAACCATGTGAGAACACTTAAAGGTGCAGAACCACTGAATAGTTTCCTTATGTTAAAAGCGATATCGTAGTGCTGCTATATGGATGTTAAACTATCTAATCATTGCAATAAAGTGTAAATTACAAAATATATACAAAATCATAAAAATATATAGAATTTGAAAGTTTAGAAAACATACGTTTTTATTTTATTGTCCAAGTGTGAATTTACTGCTAATACGGTCCCGACTCCTTAATAAAAAATATTTGTATGACCACATGCATCTAAACGCAGTATTTCACGACCAAAACAGCAATTTACTAGATTGTTCATACATCGATTAGTACAAATAATAAACGTTGACATAATACTTCTATGACAATTAGTATGAGGCACTTGCCCCACCGCCGGCGAGTACGAATACTCTCATAGTGATTCTTACTCGCGCGAGTAAAAGCGAGTAAGAATTACTATGAGAGTACTCGCCACTCGCCGGCGGTGGGACAAGTGCCTGAGGCGGTTCGGCTGCGCCAGCGAGGTCCGTCTTTGACTATTTTTTTTGTCCATTTGTGTCCTTTAATTGTAGTTAGTCCCATACAAACATTTGTTACGCTCTAAAACTGGTTCGAATGGGTCTATAATCAAGTGACTTGTCAAGACAATATAAGGCTTATAAAAACCAAGGATCGAGCAACAGGTCAAAGTCCATATCAAACTTTAATAATGTAAGAAGCAACCGTCAATGTTTACAAAGCCAAAGTAAACTCAAACCGACGTTCAAAAATACACGAAGATCTTCAAAACTTCAATTAAGGCAGTCATCAACTCATCAGACTCGGGCACAGGGGTACCATTCACAACGCTTCGCCACTCAGACGAACCAAACCAAGACCTCCGATTTCGCGTATATAATTTACCAGGAAGGAGCGGTGAGACGACGTGAAACAAGTCGTGAATAGCACAGCAGAACAGCGCTTAAATGGAAGACAAATAAGCCCCCGTCGGATTTTTCAGCGGCCGGATAATGGAAGCGTGTAATAATTAAAACCAGAGACACAATGGCGGGAGTTTACTTTGTTAATGAAGCCGCGTCGACGCTGGCGGAACTTCGGAATCGTTATCCTTGATATTTACTCCGTTGGACGGTCATTAGGAGGATTTTGTCTCGATTTCTAATTAAAACAAGAACGGAACTGATGGGAGCCTCAAATTGCATATACATATGTATGTAATCACTTTAGTGTACACAATAACAGGTAACATAATATACATGTCACACAATAGATCCAAGTACAAAGGCAAACTTATCCCTATAATCCCTAACCTAACCTAACATAACCTTTGAGCAATTGAGAGGAAGGTAGGTAGAACGAATAGGCAAACTTATACCGTGTACAAAAACCCACAGATAAAATAAAATCATGCTAATACAAATATATTTATACATTATAAAATATAATACACACTTTCATATGTAATATTTATCGCTAATATACAATAAACAAATAAATAAATACTATATTCATCCAATTCACAATTCATTGGAAAGCCACAACTTCTTCAAATTAATCTTAAGTGACGCAACAGACCGCGACTGTCTCAGCGACCAAGGCAACTCATTCCTCAACAGCGCGCGCGGTAAAAGATCTGGAGTATGTTCGCGTCTTTTTAGACGGTACAGCAAGAGTAAGGTTAGCACTCGACCACAGGGGCCGTGGCCACTGCCGTCTGCCATATAATTAAACCGCTCGGAAAGATAAGCAGGGGAAGTAGGGCTGAACAGTGTGTTGAAAAGTAACGACAGGATATGCACGTCCCTGCGCCGGCGAATCGGTAACCATCGAAGCTCAGAACAGATTTCAGAGATAGATAGACCAAATATATGCACGAGGATACTAAATTATTTGTGCAGCATACGGCTCATGACTACGAGTCCAAGTCAGTGGCTGTGGGCATTGGCCCAAGTTTAACTTCTGAGCATTTTTTTTTTCCGACTAGGTAGACCCGAAAGGACGGGCCATTTTTTAGCATGGATTGGCCATTTACATGTGTTCCACTGGGCGTTTAAAATACTGAACCGATTTTGGTACATCGTATCATAGGCTACCTTTTTATATAAAAATAAGTTTCTGTCAAAAATTTTGGTACAAGCTTTTATTGCCGACTGTACTTTTCTGTATACCATCATCAACTACTCATTGAGACGATTCTAACGAACCGAAACTCAACGGGGTTACGTAGGTTAAGTACTGAATTCCCATGGCCACCTTCTGTCTCCATCATCAGATCAGCTCGATGGTAACATAATATTGAATTGTCATTCTTACTATACTTATACCAAAAATTTAAGCTCATTCGGTCACCGGGAAGTGCGTCAAATTGAACTCGCAAGATTTGTCCCATACTAACAGGGCAAGTTAAATAACAGCTTGTAAATAAAAATATACTTTTCCGTAGTCGGGTTACAGTCCTTTTGACTGTTTATCAATAGAAATGTTTATCAGCTTGTCACTGCGTCGCGCTCACACACTTCTTGCGATGCAAAGTGATGTACAGTCACCAGCAATAAGATCTGCCACAACATAGCACGCATAAATATCTGACACGACTCTATGTCTAATGCCATAAGGACGTGTCAGATATTTTTGCCGGCTTTGTTTCGGCAGATATTGATGCCGGTGACTGTACATCGCCAAGGTTTTTGCAAAAACTGAAGCGTTCCGCAATAGACCTTCCGGGTGATTCATCATGTGACCAAGTTTTTGAAATTTATTGTACAGATGCCATAAACATAATTTCTAATAAAACAGCTTTTTGTACAATTGTACAAGTTTTAAACTATCTACAGGGTGTAACAAAAAACCCTGGCAATCCCGTTAAGGGTAGATAGATACCTGTAAATAGAATCTGAGAAAAATAGTAAGAAAAAAAAATCGCATCAAATAAAAAAGTTATGAGAGTTTTCATTTCGTAGGTAATAACATTAAAATCACGAAAAGAGGGTCGGGGGGGGCGGGGAGTGGCGGGGCTGCGAGGGGCATGGATGGGACGTGCTTTCTATGTGAGCGTGCGACGTTGCCATTCATAACATCAGGGGTAAGCAACATTTAAAAAATAAGACTTCTGTTTTTTTTTTAATAGTGTTTTTTTTAATGCCGTCTTAAAAATAAAAAGGATGTGATTTTCGGAATCGCGATTCGATACCGGTTATTCGATACGGTTTGCCTTTTTTTATTTGCCAGGGTTTTATGTTACGCCCTGTAGACATTACGGAAACGACGGCAGTTCAAGGTTTTAGTTAACTATGCAGGTAGATTTAGATTTAGATTTTAGATTTATTTATTTCGAGATAAAAATTACAATATAGATTCGCATAAAATGTCAAAATTATAAGAATCTTTATCACGATCGTCAATAATAATAATAATAAGAAACAAAAATTAAATAATATTCAAAATGTCAAATACAGAAAGTGGAAATAGTATCTCCGATTACGGATTGTCATAACAACTAGTGGATAATGAATTCTAAATAAAAATATACAATGTCAATTTACGTATTAAAAATCACAGTAAAAATACAATATAAATGTTACGCAAGAAATAGTGTCAGATGGGATATCAATAAATCAACTAGTCACTTAAAACATTATTTCCATGAACTCGCGAACAGAGTACAGAGGGTTATCCAACAAAAGATTTCTCAGTTTACGCCCAAATGTTTCGTCACAAGGTTCATTTCTTATATCTGCGGGTAGGTGCTCGAAATAAGTAGGTCCAATAACACGGGGATTTTTCTTTGAAAGGGCCATGCGACGAGGAACTGTCATTAGGCGCCCAGTTGAGCGAAGCTCTTTACCCGTTACATTCACTCGCGCAAATTGGGAGATGTTTTTTTTTACAAATAAGAGAAGCTCGAACAAATGTTGTGAGTAGTGCGTCATTATGCGTTGCGATAAGAATAACTCCCGACAGGGGTGCCGATGCTTGACTCCTACAAGTACGCGAACTGCACGTTTTTGCATGACAAGAACTCTTTGCGCATCCGTGGAGTTTCCCCATAGGAGGGTACCGTAGGACATCAGGGAATGAAAATATGCGAAGTAAACTTGTTTCAGTGAATCACCCGAGATTAGCGGCTTTAATTTTCTTAACGCAAAGACAGCACTATTCAACCTGTCACACAGACTGTCAACATGGCGCTTCCAATTCAAATTGGAGTCAATTATAAATCCCAGGAACTTGCTTTCCTCACACACCGGCATCGAACAGCTTGCCATTGACAATGGCGTTGGTACTTTACGGCCAGAAAAAAGCATTATATTTGATTTGGCCACATTCAGTTGCAGTCCGTTATCCAAGAACCATGTTTGGAGTTGCGTGCAAGCCTCGTTTATTTTAATGGTTAGTTGTTCATAGGTGCTCGCACCAACTAACACGGTAGTATCGTCCGCAAACAGCACTGATAACCCGGCTACGATATTCGATGGCAGGTCATTAATAAATAATAAAAATAGGGTATTTCCTAAAGCTGACCCTTGAGGAATACCTAAATTGATATACCCTGAATCTGATTGCACTAATTTGCCGTTTGCACGAAGTTTTACGACTTGTTTACGCTTTGACAAAAACGAGGTTAACAAATGGTGAGCTTTGTTTCGAATGCCATACGAAGTAAGTTTATTCAGCAGCAGTTCGTGGCTGATAACGTCAAATGCCTTTGACAAATCGCAAAGCACTCCAGCCATCTTGTTCCTGTCATCTAACCCAGTCATTATGCAATCAAATATCCTGTACGCAGCAGTGGTTGTAGACATTCCTTGTCTATACGCGAATTGAGTGTCCGTAAGCAGGCTATTCGATTCCAGATGACTCATTAGGTGAGACGACAAAATAGACTCGACAAGTTTAGAAATAGTGGGTACAATTGTAATTGGTCTGTAGTTATTGACGTCACTCCTGTCACCCTTTCCTTTGAAAACTGGGCACACTCTGGTATTTTTTAAGACACCAGGATATGTGCCCGTCTCAAAAATCAGATTGATGAGAACAACAAGTATGTCGCCAACAACGGGCCATACACAGAGAATAATGTTTATGGAAATGTCAAAAGCATCGACGGTGCCACGTTTTTTCAACATGGGTCGCAAAGTCTTGTCCAGGAGATCGCGAGTGACTACTGGTAAGGTAAAATCAGGAGTAATGTCTGGTGTATCTAAGTGCCTATGGAGATACTGTGTGGATTTTTGTTTGTCACCCTGTATTGCGTATTTTGACCCTATTCCTAAGAAATGAGTGTTAAATTTGCCTGGTAAGTCGCAATCCCTTATTTCCAAATTTGTAGTTGGGTCTCGAAGGCTAATATGGTCCGATTTCACTTTTGTTCCCACTTCTTCATTGACAATCCGCCACATTTCCTTAGGTTTGTTACTACTGGAACATAGCCTATTTTCAATGTGAGCTTGACGGGCTTGGAGCGTTGTAGATTTTATTAAGTAGGAGTAATGCTCAATACACTCTGTCAATATTGGATTGTCAGGGTACTGACGTCTTATTTCATGGAGATCACTATGTTTTATAATTAAGTCAGCCAACTCGTCACTCATCCATGACACGGTACCATTTTTCTTGCACTTATATTTCTTAATTGGAAAGTGGATGTCAATATAATATGTCAGAATATTAAATAATTTATCGAATTTATGGTCAATATCTAAATTATTATCATAAATAAATTTAAAATCATAATTACAAATGTCAACATAAAATAACTGGAATGCATTCTCACTAAATAGCCGACGTTCAACTATTTCGTTTGTTTTGTCGTTGTGCCCGCGATCTACAGTTAACTCAAACCGTTGCGCGTTATGATCGCTAATTGCGGTATCCAACGGTGATATTGTAATGTCATCATTCGCGTAGTTTGATAGACCGCAGTCAATGCATGATGCACAATCAGCAGTCTCGCGTGTTGGAAAAGTAACAGTGTTACGACATCCGTAGGCTCCTAGTACGTCGTCAGTATGTCGTCTTAAATTGTTATCAGATAAATAATCAACATTATGGTCGCCAACAATGAGAAATCTTTTGTTTTCGTCAGTCAGCTTTTTTAATAATAATTCTAAATTTTCAATATAAATGTCAAAGTCACCATTTCCGGTTCTATATAATACTACAATTATCAATTTATAACAGGTTATTTCAATCGCCGCAAATTCAAAATGATATTGTACGGCGAAGGTGTGTAGGTCATTACGCTTTCGATAGTGTATACCGTCCCGCACGTATAGCGCGGTACCGCCATGCGCAATGCTCGTGCGACAGTATGAATCGGCCAGCGCATACCCACTTAACCCCACTCGTAAAATTTCATTATTTCGGCTCCAAGTTTCACTTAAACCTAATACATCCGGTCTTTCCTTACATGTTAATAAATTTAAAAGTGAAGTTTTGCCACTTATGGATCTCACGTTCTGGTGAATAACTACAAACATTGTGTTTATCGTTTTTTTGCAAAATTTCGTTTTGCAGGCAAGTTTTTTGCCTGGACCACGTTAAACAAACGAATGGATACACCGGTTGGCCAATTTTTTGCATCCCTTACGATCTTCTGTTTATCGGCTGGTATATCAAGGCGGAACGACGCGTATTTCCCTCGGGTGACGACTAACTGCTCGCAAACAGGCTTCAAGATACCCATTTGAGTCTGCACGTGATGAATAACGTCCTCCGATGTAGTGTCCGCGCTGAGGTTGAACACATGCAGGCTCGTGACACGGGGGCCTGCAGCACGCAGGCTCGTAGCGCCTTGCTGGCTCGACATTGGAGTGGGACTGGTGTTAGTGGGTGCGGGTGCCGCTGATGGTGCAGCCGTCATTACCGATGCCGGTGGGAGCAGTACCATTGGTACTGGTAGTTTCTCCAACGACAATTGCTGTGTTTCGCAGGGGGGTGCCACCTCCTCAGCGACCACTAGATTCGCCATCGTAGCCTCAGTAGCAGTAGCATTACGACGCAGCCGGTGGTGGCGTACCTTGGGTTCTGGATCAGGCTCAGGCTCGCGGGTTGCCGGTGGCGCAGGCGTCACGGTTGCCGCTGGCGACGGCGGTGTCACAGTGGTGGTGTGGTCATGGTTTTCGTCACCCAGAACGACTAGACCTTGAGGGCCGGACTCATTCAGTGATAAGTGATGTGAGACTTGTAGTGATGGGTGCTTATTGCTACCTGTGATCACCCTCAAGATCGTCTGGATGCTCGCATTCTGTCTGGTGAGTAGTACATGCTGATCACGAATTGTGCTATTGCAGCGTTCTAACTCGTCCTTCATTTTCGAGACCTCTGTGTTTAAATCGGAAATAATTTCAACCAACCTGTTAACCGCCGCCGTATTTGTTGTTACTTTGCTCTTGACCGGTGCCATTTTCACTATCTTCTATTATTATTTACGCGAATATATATGTCAATTTATATAAATTAATGTTTAATGTCAAAAATAATTATAATAATAAAAACAGATAAAAATTGGGACAGCAATTTAAATTCGACTGTTAGCGTTAACAGCGCCCTCTGTGAATTAATTATACAAGTTGCAGATTTACATGTTTAAGGGAATTTACAGGCATTAAATTAGATTCGCTTCCGTCTATTTCCACACATTCAACATATGGACATTAGATACATATTGATAAGAAAAGCCATGCTCTGAAAGTACTGAGTACTTATATTATATATATTTAAACAAGATTTTGGATTGAATAACTAACTCCCAACGGGCTGATTGTATTTGCATATATCACTCCTCCGCTATACCAGTGCTCGTTCGATTGTTTCAAAGTCATCTTCTGACGTAAATGGTTCGAGTTCCAAAATTTATTTCCGAACACTTGCGTCAGACAAAAAATAACGAAACATAAATTAAAGTAAATAATAACGTCTCGATAGACATTTATCAACGACAAGTTTCCAGCATGTGATTGAAAATGTTAATCACAAGCCATAACAATTTCACAGCCAAAAAGGAGACATAATTAATAAACAAATAAAAGTAGTTATATGTTATACTGTGTAATAGATTTTAATAAATAAATAAATAAATAAATAAAAATATTTCCAGATAATTTAAACTGGCTAATCCGCAATCCACAGAGGCTGCACTAAAATGTCTGAGTTATCTCTAACCAGGCTCCATAAACCAATGCTTGCCACAATTTATGCTTGTGGGAGAACTCAAAATTTCATGAAGAGAATCCATCTACAAAGGAAGAATTGGGCTTGCACTAATTACCTCAAACTTTATTTATTAAAGGATTCGTTAGCCGGCGACTCAAAGCCCCATGGAACTGACAATGACCCAATTTTAAGCGTGTTTAACTCCGCATAAAACCACAAAGCACCAAAGATAATCCGTTTGTATTCCACAAACGGAATAATGACATGTGCTTCGTTTATCCTAGCAAAAACCATGACCTTTGCCACTGGTCTTAGTCCACTAATGCTTGTTAGAGGCCTCGAAATTCGAGTTCGGGCTTCGCGTGCCGCCGGCTTCTACAGCCAACCCACAGTTAGTTGCTTGCCGGCACCCGACGCGGTCGTTCGTCTGCATCCCCAGACACCGGGCTAACGCTGCCGTCGGAAAAGTTACGACCACTTTATTCTCTTGACTAACTTGTGCTCTTAAAATTTCTTACAAAAATTACGTGCTACCGTATGATATAGGATTGTTGTGATGACAGTTTTTATGGCGGGAAAGTGAACCCGTAGTTGCATCGTATCACCAATGGCGACGTCGTCGCTAAGGTAAATATTGACCAGGCGAAATCACGACGCGGACTGTGCAGGACAATGCCCACTACACCATTATTTGCTGAGCTTTGGAGTGCGTCCATACACCATCATATTGACATACGTTCAAAGGATTCCTGTTAACACTGTTTGCTCGGACTCGGAAAAGATACGACACGAAAACAAACACGGTTAGCGCAAATTAAAATACATTAAATTCCACACCCTCGCTTAACGAGCGGTAGTTGGCTCATTCGCTGTTTGCCGTTTAACTTGTCAAATGACACAAGCGTGCTCGATCCGATATGCAAATAGGAAAGTGCGTATTAAAAATAAGTAGCCACCGAGTCAGCGGGGAGATCGCGGTTAGGCTTGCGCCAGCCGGCCTTACGTAAGCCTGCCTGCCAATCTCCACCCCCACTTATGTAACTGGCCGTTTTGAGGAGAATTTTATCTGAGGGATTCAATTACAGGGATTATTGGATCTCATACCCAATAAAATATCTATTATGATAGTGGAAGTTACAATGCGGTTTGTACTAGCAGAATATCAGTGCTGGCTCACGCGAGCAAAGTAAAACTGAGCTAATACCTTTTTGGCATTATTGCAACGCGCAGTATCTATTTTATTTTATTAAGTTGATCCGTGACACAATTATTTTACCGATTTCTTTTTTTTGTACATTTTTATTTTGTTTATTTTATTGTATTAAGTTGATCGTAACATAATTATTTTTAGTCTTTCTCTCTTTCCAATTTCGTTTTTTTTGTGTACTTTTTTATTTTGTTTGTTTGATGTAACGAAATGCCCGCCACGATAGAACTAGCAATAGCCGTCCACGAATCGATATAGCCGTCAAAATATTTATATAGGAATAAGACTTTATTCCTCGCGCTTACATGGCTCTTTTAGGAGTTCGTATTTGTATTTTGTATCGACCAAAGGCTTTATGTTTTGACAAAGCACAAGAAAATTGAATTGCTTCGAGAACAGAAATTCCTGTTATATACAAAATGGAGAGATGCCGAATGGCAAACATATTTCTTGCACAATTCTTTTGTCGAATAAGGTGTTCAATGTTAATGGCGAATGTAATTGGAGCGCGGTGGCAATTACACTTATGATTTCGAATTCGAGGTATAATGAAGGATCGTATTGTCCGGGGAACAGAACCAATAAAAAAAATCCCCTGCTGATGCTGATTTCACTATCTTGTGGGAGCGAACTCTGCCACAACTTGTCGTTAGTTACTGCCAATTCAACAGATCCGATTGAACTCGTGGATCTTGCGATGTCTTCGTCTGCGGAACTTTGTGTAGTTGCCGCTTTCGTTAGCACCTATTTCACTACTTCCGCAGTTTACCCGGCAGAGTAAATATATTGTTGCTCTTAGAATTAACTCCTAATTCCTCCTTTCAAAATCGTAAACGTCTTAACATAATTTGTCCGTGAATTTAGCCAAGCATTTTAGGAGTCTGTGTGGACTTTACTGTTTATACAATAAGTCGGCGGAAATTTATTACGATCCTTCGCATTGCGTGCTTGGATAATGAACAAAAATTACTTCTTTCAAGTATGATGAGCTTATAAATCATGATGCAACGTTCCGCGAGGATTATAGGAGCCACGGTGATGTTATTAAATTTGGTGTCACTTCAATCTAGTGGATGACAACCGGGCGCGGCGCGATAGAGGCTATTTCGGATTATCAATCCCATTAAAACGAATTGCCTTGAATCGATACCACCCAAGAGACCAATTCGTAAAATTGCTCTAGCGTACGTAAGTTTCTAATCTACCAACATAAATTGACTTTAATAACATTTTACTCTAATTTATAACCTAATTGAGCCATTTGACCAACTAATAAATGCCCTTTCACAATGAGCAACAATGGTAATAAATAGCATTACATCTCTGTAGGAATCGGTATTTATTGGCGGGTCAGTAAATCCGTTACAGCCCAGCAGCGTTTTACCGGCGATAAAACACGATCGTGCCAATTTAACCATGGCGTAAAGAAGTTCGTAGGAACAAAGCTTTAGGAAATGTACATCATTGTAATAAACTATATAATTAGATCATAGAATTTATATAATTTCATTAGTTACCCGATGTAACTTGAGTCAAAACATAATCATAAGTGCAACGGCATCATTTTCTTTGGCTAAAAGGTTACTTGTACTCCTTAGAGCTTTCCGCCGCAAGAAGCAATCATCAAAGGGTTTAGACGATTGCGGCTTGTGGCGGAAGATGTCAGTTCCTATATAATCAATCATCATTATATCACTCTTGCATATAATACGGAAATTTACACATGAAAAAAAACACAATAACAATAGATTCAAGAGTACAACTAGATTACTAAAGTCTTCGATAAACACAAATTTGCAAAAATAATATACATCACAAAAATAAAGAACACTCAAAGACTTATAAAATCTCTGAGAATGAACGAAGAGACATAATATTAATGTAATATTCCAGTGATCTATTAGGTATCTGAGCGTACAAACATAAGGAATCTAATTCGGCTGCATAAGTTATGAGCTAATCAGGTAGAACCAAAGGAAAGCAAGAGGTTTCTCTTATAGAAACATTTGCCCTGGAACCTTTCAGGTACATAGTAGATTTTACAGGATAGGTAGTATGCTTGTCTCTAGGGATGCGCAAAGTTTAATATGTACTGAATCCCCGTCTATCGCAAATCAATACTTATTTATACAGCTCGGAAGGCAGTGTAATCAACATGTAGGTGTCTTTACGCTCAACCTTTGCCTTTCATCATCTTGATGAGAAAATGTAGGTTAACTACCCAACGCAGATGTGTGATATCGATATTTTATGCTTGCATCATTTCATAATAGAAATTGTACCTTAAAATATACGAAACTGGATTGTTGTGAAACATGTGCAATTCAATAGTATCCATGGTTGCAAACATGTAAGCAATGTACTGTATCCCGCTTCAGCTGTTTTGATCAAATAGTACAAACGATGTTTAACAATTACATAATTAAACAATGAAAATACCGAATGATTGGGTGTCAAGTGTAAAAAAGTTAATACAAAGGGCTTAATTGGGCGATGGCAACGAGCAATCAATTAAATGCTCAACCAATCCCTTGTTTATGTAGCATTAACGAATACCACGAAATGAAAATCACTCACGAGCATGTGACGTGAACACTACTAATTACGAACTGAGTGTTTTTTTTTATGAGATTTTAAACGAAAACTTTTTGTTGTTTGTATTGAATGTATATGAATTCCACAGCCGCCCATTCGTTTGGCAATCGAACGCTGTCGTCTGCAGATCTTTTCGAAAGAATGCGCGCAATCAAACATAACGCCCGGTTTTCCCCAGTGTTCACTTCTCGCTTCCAGCCAACTTTAACAGAAAACTTTTGTTTCAATGCACACATTTTCCTAGACGAAAATGGTATTTGTCTCGAATGGAGTCAGCATTTATTTTTTCACACATTTCAAAAGACTGAAGTATTTTAGTTTTCTCTACAGCAGCTTTAAAAGCAACAGTTCAACCACACGACAAATGATTTCCATATAATACTATACTAGCTTCTGCCTGTGACTCCGTTTCTTTTTTCCTGCCTAGCTTCTCAAGTTTGGCCCCGAAGGCCCTTAACTAATTGCCAATAGCGGTACGTGGCCCAAAGCACACGAAATTAATAAAACATGACTGTACATAAAATGTACAGAACTACTACACACTACACCTTAAAACTAAGTAATGAAAATAAACAAAACAAAAGCTGCACACGCCATCATCGGACGCGCAATCAGCCCAGCATCATACTGCAACGAGCTGATAACCCGGCCGGTGACGTGCCTATGATGACTCAGTCCGCGTGGAACTCGTTTATATCGCAGCTCCATACAAACTTTTTCACCCCCTTAGGGGATGACTTCGGGGATAAAATTAAATGTTACCCTACCCTTTAACACATTATCATGTATACTATTTTAAGCACTGATGTAAACATTTGTTGGTAAACCTTGATTAAATAAATAAAAATCTATCTATCCTATGTCACTCTACCCTTCAACTATCTCCACTTAAAAAATCTCGTCAATTCGTCGCTCCGTTTTGCCGTGAAAGACGGACAAACAAACAAACAATCAAACACACACATACACTTTCGTATTTATAATATTAGTATGGATTGTACAGCAACCGGGGAATAGTCTAGCGATAATACCGGTAGAAGTTTCAAACACGACTGCAGATGTGCAAGCGCTTGTCATACAACTGATAAAACTAACGGCTAGAAACAAAACGTAACATTAAACAACAACAGAAGTAATCGAGTCAAAGTCAAAGTTAAAAGTGCGGGCCAAGTTGCCGGTAACTTTGCTGTGTAAACAATACCTACGAATAAATTGTGATGTGAAAACAACAAACAAATCTTGAGATGTATAGTGAGAGTAAATTTAAAAAATCGCGCCTCGCTCTATCATTATTAAAACTATTAATAAAATCTTTAGAAAATAAATATTATCTTAAACTTAAAAAAAAAATTAATAATGATAAACATAAAGGAATATTACATGCCCTAGAACATACCAGATTTAACTCGTCAATAAGAAAACAAATCAATCTATAACTCTACTGAAACATCGAGATATCATAACACCTAATAATTTTGATTTATTACTAATATCGTACCAGCATCTACGCCGTGCGCATGAAATAAAGCAAGCCCCTTGTTATATCAATCCACAAACTCGTAATGGAAAATTCTTTTTCAGCAAACCAAGACACAAGGCACGCACACCAAGACAACTACCGCTGTGCAGTTCTTCAGAAAAACCGGTTTTTTTTTTATTAAGAGTAGCAAGCCCCATATTTCACAGCAGAATCATGCCGATCCAATCTATTCGGATTTTCTTAGACCTGAGCAGTCATACAGGTCATAAAGGCTATTTCACATTAGATAGAGGGTTGGGGTTATTTGTTTTGGAGCAGTGTACACAAGAGGCGCACCCTTAAGCACACAATGTACGTGATACAGGCGTTTACGATTGCCTGGCGGATGGGCCGAGTACAATGGACGTGGAAGCTATAGGTAGTTTTTCGCTACCCTGGTGGATTGCAACTGTACGTACTTTTTTGTTTGCCATTTCCATCTCAACTGGGGAGATCGGCAATGTAGCCATTTGTTATTTTGTGTACAGTTCTTCTATTTTTGATTAACGGCCGTTAGAGATCAGGATAATATTAAACAAAATACATGACATCCATTAAAATATATCACAAATTTCGTGCCGAGCCGGTTGGAATGAAACATCAAAAACCACTGTCAATTAATTTTATCTTCGCATTTTAGTATTAATACGATTACTTTTACTTCCGATTTTTTTCCTGATCATACATCTCAATTTCCGAATGATCAAAGCGGGGCCAGTCAATTTTCCGAACATATTGGACGCAAATTGCTTTATACGATGTTGGCCAAGATGAAATAAAGTTGTGACACATCACACCAGCGAAATTCCAGAGTCCATTTGGGACACGAGAAGTTTTAATGTTTGACCGGACCCTTTCGAACGGCCTTCGGATCGTGCCGGAGCGTGTTACAGATACATTTACTTCTACCAAACGCAACGCGAAGAGCGTTTTCAGCAGTCAAGTCTCTACATCAGCTTCTTAACGGCCCGTCCGAAAGTTGCCCCTTATCAGACGAAACACTCCTGTTTTCAAGATCACAAATTACACCTGTCCACAAAGCAAACTGTTTAAAATTCCGACCGGGAACCCTGTCTACTGATAAATGGCTAGTGACCCCGAGCCCCTGACCTTCCAGGCATTGATGTAGATGCGATAAGAATCTATGGCGTGACGTCACGACCGCCGCCCCGTTCTTAGCGAAAATCGACTTATCGCGTGTGCAGTTACACGTTTGGAATACCCGCCCAGTCCTAAAATAACGTCATGCTTTAAAATAAGAACAATCTTCATTGAAATAGAACGATCTCCACAATGTCGTGCTTTACAGTGTTAGTGGGCGATCGCCAATGCAGTAGAACCATCAATACTAATGAAATAACAGTCTAGATGAAGGCCAGCTCATGATGGTTAGTGTGTATTGTTAAATTAACAAATCATTAGGTTTTATCGTTTGCGTTTGCAGTGTCGTCGGATCAATTAACCGACGAAACCGCACCGCTAAAGAACCGCTCCGCAGAATTGCCCCAAACTTACATCATACACAACGAACTCGTAAAATACTCTATTAATTATACCTACTCTACGACGAGACATCTAGTTGAAGATTTACCGCCAAACGCGACTCGATAAAAGGAAATCGCAATGATATAAAAATAAGTTTAATAGTACGCATAGTTCAAGAGTAACCTTAACAAAAATAACTATCTATATATTTCTTTTGTCGAGTCTGTTGGGATAACAATGTCAAAGGATTTCGTAGAAAAATAATGATAACATCTTGTATTGCAGAGATCAATGTCGCCTAGGTTTTGTGATACGGTTTCATTTTCCTCTTAGCAACTACATATGCGAAATAATACAGAATCTGTAATATTTATTTATACATGAGGAAATGAATGGCAAATTAATTTCCGAGATAGCAGTATCTTAATTGACTTTCAATTTCAATATCGTCGCACCAAATTGATGTTCATGTCGACTTTAGTGCCCTGACGAAACGTGACGCGGTACAACTTGACTTTGCGGTGACAGACTCTTAACTGTATGGTGGACAACTGCAAGTTGCAGTTTTTGCGTAGTTTTCGTGGACCTTGATTCAAGTACCTCCTCAATGATATTATCACGCGATACAATTTTGTAATAGCGTATTTAAACAAACCGAGTAAGTTGTTTTAATTAACATTCTTTTGCAATTGCATGCTCATCGCAATAAAATATTAAGGTTATTGTGGTTAGTTATGATATATTTCCGCAAAGGAAAGAAACGCGTTTATCCTATCTACTATCTTCTATATTTTACTGTGGTAATTTGGTCATACTCCACATAACATTAGAAGTATACTGACGCGCAACAAACGTTTATTTATAACCTTTTCATTTCTAGAGCATTCCATCAAATAACTTTACAGCTACCATTATAGTCCAGAAGAAGGGTGTTATTACTAGTGTCCGACTAAATACCATTATCTACGAATGACAGTTCCATTACAGAAGCCGAAAATAACAGTGTCCTTGGAGACCATCGACCCGTGACAATTACAATTACATAGTAGGGGCAATTTGAACAATAATGTTTAAAAAAGCATTATCAAAACACACAGTCACACTCCCGGCACTCGGTTCTTCCATTTCAACTCGGCTTTATTTTGTTCCAAGTATATCATTGAACCAATTAACCTTCTTATAATTTCGTGTAAAATTTAACACATATTTCTAATCTGATCTACAAATATTACTTGCTACATACCTGCTAAAGGGCTTTTCACATATTGGGGCAAAGTGTGACATTGCACATGACCGTGTACTCATCAACTTGACAAATTAAATTGGTGTCACCTGCTCATCTATCTAACGCAATATTACCCAGATCCGGATTACGCTGCCAAGTTTTCTCTTAGTCCTATATTAACTCACCGCTATTCAACTTCAAACTTCAACTTCAAATTACTACAACTACGTGCATAATAAATGTGAGAAGACATAAGCTCAGGAAGCGAGGGCCTAAACTTTGTAACGAGGATCAGTTGTAGCGAATCTGATCGAGAGACATATTTGAAGCTGATTGTTCAAAACGATAAACAGACTTAGCCTGGTATCAAAATGCGGGGATTAGGTCGCACGTATCGCCGCAAATGTCAAACAACATTAGGTACAGTGATGGGACCCTGTTGCATATTAATGCGGTGTCATTGGTCATATATGTGTACTGTTTAACTTCAAACCATTATGAGCAATAATCAGTAGGAAATAAGGGCTATAGTTGCACGCGTTTAGCGACGTATTGTGACAGTGTATGCACCTAGATGAGCGCCAAAGGGCATTTGGTGTTCTAGTGTTGTCGCAATACTGGATTGTGACTGGCATACGTCCCGAAAGTTTCACTGCACCGTGCGTGCCACATTGTATTGTTTATAAATTAGTAAAAGAAAGTGATTTTACTTGGCCCTACTCTGACCTAGATATCATCGAGCTACGTAGCTTTATCTGAACCATTTTCTAATATGCCTTTCCTTTCTGTAATAGACTGTAATTGATCAAAGCGCCATTAAAACAAAGGGAAATTAATAAACAATTTACTCAAAATTAAAGCTTTGTGGCCAACTCGGCTTCGTAACAGGTATACAAAGATTGTTTTGGGCAATTCAAAGTTGTTTTAGATCCACGATATTCATGACGCCACGGCGGCGATCTTGGAAGAAACCCACAGTACACTTATAAATAATTAAACACGTGGAAATGTAATAAGATACGAGTGCAATCTGCACTCCAGGGTTAGCTAATAAACGCGAGGATAAAAACAAACACCTCAACCCACTTAACCATCCATCTGGAATTATTAGCCCGTTTTGCGTTTGACAAATCCGACGAATTATGCATGGCTGGCGTTTCATTCATCAAACTTGCATGCGTCCCGTAATGCGCGATTACACAATCCATTAATATTACCCCACGAACAATAGTCGATGTCGTTCGGACTGAATCCATTTTACGGCCAATCAATCTTCTTTAATCCATTTTACTTCCTTCGGCTCGAAAATTGTCGTTCATTTTTCCGAGTCGATTACCTCGATGTTGCCACGTCGGCGATGATTCGGAATTATCGTAAACAGGCTATCGAACCTCAGCCGCAGCGGCCTTCTTGCCCAAATCGATACGTTTCCGCACCGCATACGATAATTTGCATCCGACCACGCCACATTTGTACGGCCATAACTTAACTTTAATGGACATTCCTTTTCCACTCAGAGTGCATGAAGCGGAATTAATGGACGATACTTGTAATTTGATCCATCCTAATTGGGCAACGAAGAAAGACGTTCCCGCGGACGTATTTTTTTCGATACAGAATATTTTCGTCATTAGTATCAGAATTTTAATAGGTTAATGTTAAAGCAGACAGATAATTGAGCTTATTAAAATTAACGCCCCCGTGTTTGATCTTAGCGCATTTGAAATTTAGATAACGTAGCCGGGTCAGAGGTTATAATTGACACCGACACTTCCAGCTGAACTGAATATTTCAACGGCACACAATACGCCCCCCGAATACATTAGCGCAGGAGATTAAAGAGGATTAGAGAGAGGAGAGGTTAGTGGAGAGTTTTCTAAAGGTCAGGCGGATATTGCCGAGTAATGGATTAGCAGTATCGCCTATAATCCCTGAAACATCTCTGAACGCTCGTCCGCCGGCGCCGCGTCTGAGCTCCTTACGAAATACCACTTGATATCATATCTGCACGAGAATCAGTTTTAGCGTTCATTTTACCTGGCGTCTGGCTAAACGCCGCTAACGGCTGTTTACAAGCGAGATTAGCACATAACCGAACGAACCGCGCAGTTTCGCGAAATGGCACGGCTTCATTTCCTTAGGGAACACTTGTTTACAATCCGTGAACAATATATCTTTGTTTCCACAAACATGTCAAACTCAATCAATAAATTAACGATAACAAAACTCACTTCAAGGATTTCCTCTTGGAAATTAATAATCCGTTACAATACAGCGACTTTATGGACCACTCACGGCCTTCGTCTGGAAATAAGTCATTTATAGCGACAGCAATCGATTCGGCTGCAGACAGACAAAACTCATTTCGGATCATGTTGTGGGGCATACATAATTCATCGGCGAGGGCGACGCCGGCCGAGTCCGCGACACGCGTACCCTCGGAAAAGTTGATAATGTGATTTACAGGCGCGAGAAGTGGAGCGCACTAGCCCTAGCACCCGCTGTGAAGTAATTTGTTGGGGAAACGCGCCCCCGCATACAGAGTCGCGCTGTTCACACACACCGCCGTGCATTCACAAGGAGCGTCGCGCTCCAGCTAGCGCCCGCCTCGTTTAATACCTTAACTGCTCTGTTCCAGATGTTCACGGCGAAACTGAGAGTGCAAACGGAACAATGCGCCGGCGAGAGACTAAAACCGACGCGAGTGACTAGTGATAATAACAGTTAAGGCGATGTGTTAAGATTCGGCCACGACGTCGAACTACAGCGGGCTGGCCGCGGCCAGCGATGGTATGGACGTTGTCTTTGGCAATGAGAGCGAGTGGGCGAACGCGACGGCGGCGCCGGAGCCGGATCTGTACAACTACTGGCCCTGGAGTATCCTAGACGGGACGCTGATGCTGCTCATCGTGAGCGGCAACACTCTGACGATCCTGGCCGTGACCCTGAGCCGCCGCCTGTCCTCGCTCGTCTCCAACCAGTTCGTCCTCAACCTCGCCATATCCGACCTGATGGTGGGTCTAACGCTGCCCTACCACCTCGTCTTCTACCTTGACGATGACTTCGGAAAAATCAAGTGGTCCTGCCTGATGAGATTCATACTCATCATCCTGGCTTGCCTGGCGTCCATATACAACATCATAGCCATTGCTGTAGACAGGTACGAATGATTTAATATTTTCTCGCGTGATTTGATGGTTACTCGAATATTTCGGAGAATGGATATTATCGGTAGCTAAAAAGGTTCAGAATCGGTGTCACGCTATAACTTGAGCCACGCGAAGCATGCCACTGAACTCTGCTCGTGTTAGTCGCTTGCAATAAGAGTAAAACTATTTATTCGAAGAAAAGCTGCAAAATGTAGCGTCCATTTTCAAATGGTTTCTTTTCACGTTACGATTTGGCATGCATAAAAGCGAAATCAACATCAACATCTATGAGCTAGACTTTTATCGGCTTAAGATATTTTTGCTGCAATAAATATGTCACCTATCTAAACAGTTTTATCTGCAGCGATACCGAACCCCTCTTTATCGGCACAGAGTTTATGCTCACCTCTATTAAATATATAGTTAGCTAGTTATAAAAGTTGGAAAATTAGCTTTTGTTGATTCGGCGAATGGGTTAATCAAAAACTCTAACATAGTTTATTAAGCCTTATCAAGCCAAATGTCTAGTCGGGGTCGGTTTTGTGAAACTTCACACCACGAGTCAATCTGCTTTACGTACTTTGAATGGCAAAATTGACAAAATCTCTAGTCACATCAATTATTTATGAATGCCATGTCGCCAAACCGGCCATCGTTCCATTTTCATTGACTTCCATTAATATGGAAGAAATTTTTGATTTTTGCTTGCTTGTGAACTCGTGATGTTGATAGTAAAAAATAAAAAAGAGGTTAGTTAAACACTGGCGATGGCTATTATGTCTCTCTAGAATTTTTTGATATAATCGTTGCGAAATTTACTGTTTGAACTTAAACTACTAGTAAATACAATTCGCCGGTGACGTGGCCATAAACACAAAATATATGGGTCATACGGATAATTAGATTCGCGTCTTGATGGTGAACATTGCCAAAGTTAAGAGCTATAAGGCCTAATTTTTGGGAGGGCTCTTTGAGTAAGTATCCACCAATGTACAAGTTAGCGGATCGCAGTCCGAGGAAAAAACCCACCAATAACATAGCATTGCTAATCTTCCCCACGCATCCCTTCCTATAGGTCTTTTTCCATCGCACACCGCTTCAATGCCTCGCACAGCAGATCATCATCATCATTATCATATCAGCCGAAAGACGTCCACTGCAGGATCGGCCTCCCCCAAAGAGTGCCAAAGTGACCGGTCTTGCGCCTCCCGCATCCCGCGGACTCCCGCGACCAGCAGGTCGATCACGTAACGCATTCTACTTTTATATGGAACATAGACAGTTATGGACTGTCCTAGCGCGCGTTCGGAACGTTGCATGATTACCCCTCTGAGGGGGATACACACCCTTAGTTTACTGACCACAAGACCACTTTTGTTTTTATTGTATGACCTATCAAACCGTCTGTCCAGTCCTGACATCAGCATACACTTGCAGGTACATAGCCATAGTGCACCCCCTACACTACAGCCGTTACATGACAAAGCTGGTGACGAGACTCCTCATGAGCACCACATGGTCTGTGGCGCTCTGCATCAGCTGCATACCCATGTTCTGGAATGACTGGCATGACGGTGTGGCATGCGAGATGAATATGGTAAGACATCCTTTTATAGTTATGAGCTAAAAATCCACCGCTGAAATCTCTATTTCCACAACGACAGATTCATTTCATCGACTAATGCCTCTCAAAAATCTTCGCCTTGCGTCGCCTGAGAGCCCCCACAGACTGCAGACTTTTAGTCGGCCGATACTTTGATGTATGAATGATATGTGTATAGTTGTAATGTGCGCACTACCATGCATCTTTACTGATTAAGAGCCCGACCATACTATCGGCCGACTAAAAGTCTTCAGCCTGCGGGAGCTCTGAGTCCGACAGTTCCTATCAGGTCAATCTTTAATTCGACTAACGCCGTCGGACATTTTTAATAATGTGTATCATATAGGTCCTTTAGAAATAATAAAAATAGCCTTAGTCCACCAGGATGATCCATTCTATAGATGCAAAAAAAACGGTTGACAAGTTTCGGAGATTAGCACATACAAACTTAAAAAGCTACAAACCTAAATTTTACGGTCATTACCTCCTCATTCATTATTAGTAGACTAGACCACCAATGTTATGCATAACACGTTTGCCCCTCACATGTTTTATCATATCAGTAAGCACATAACTCACGTGCCATATTAATAAACTGGGGATCCGTTCCGGAACGCACTGACGTACTGAGGTTAGATGGATTTGTTTTGTTTAGTACGCTCTCGCTCTTTCTAACATTTGGCTACGGTATAACACAAGCGAGAATTCATCTACACGTAATATCAATACGTCAGTAAATCCGGAATGGAGACAATTTCCCATCCCAATCTACCTCGATGTAAATCGTGTTTAAATAATTTGACATGTTTGAAAAGGTTCAGCTTCTCAACAAATGTAAAGATTTTTGCAATGAACTATATTTAACACTGCCTTCCCGCGCGCCTCCGCTTGCATTACACATAACTGACATAAAGCAAGCGAATCCGCGAGACTAAAATATGGCCTATGACCATCCCGACGCTCCTATACAATGGTGTTTTTTTTAAATGATATTACCCCCAAATTACACCCTCACAAAGCTACATACCCACTGGCAAACTTCACCTCTTTATAACATTATAGATATACTATTTAAAAAGCCCTAGTCCTGTAGTTACAACGATATTATTTAAAAAAATTGTTAATTAACATGCAATAGGATCTTTATTGCTATAATTTATGGAGAGCTCCCATAAAAGCAACCATTGTAGCATCGCGCAATTCATCCTCTATTAATATCCAAAGATAGCACCATTTCGATAACCATTTCAATAATATTAGTTCGCGAACCCACGTAATACGCTAGATTAGATATAGGGCTTCTGTTTTCTATAATGGGGCCGGCAGATAGGCCAGGGAGCATTCTTATTTATTCTGTTCCCGATAGTTAAACCCAGTCTCAACAAGTCATTGCAACAGCAGTTTTTAGTTTGCAGTCTATATGGCACCGATTTCACTGCGCAGCGCGTCCATCGCATGAAAAATGCAGTATTAACGTGCCGCACTAACGTCACGCATCGCGCTGCAACAACTTAATAATAGGGCAGAGACTCAAAATGTAGTCATCATCATCATCATCATCATCTTATCAGCCGAAAGACGTCCACTGCTGGACATAGCCTCCCCCAAAGAGTGCCAAAGCGACCGATCCCGCGCCACCCGCATCCAGCGGACTCCCGCAACCTTTACCAGGTCATCAGTCCACCTTGTCGGGGGCCTACCCACGCTGCGCTTCCAGTACGTGGTCGCCACTCGAGAACCTTTCCGCCCCAACGGCCATCGGTTCTACGTGCTATGTGCAAAATGTAGTATTACTTCAAAATATATGCCTTATGAAGCAAATCCCATTCAAATATCTCAAAAAAAATTACGAAGCTACAACCGTTGCTTGTTAAAGAGAGAAAAAGCTAGGGGCGATCATCGAGCGTCATAGTAAATGATAATCGTTTCATATGAATTTGCGTTTTGCGCAAAAGGGGCAGAACATACTCCCTCTTATAACTTTGGACACATAACTCTGTTATTATTTAACATCTTGCGCTGTTTTTTTCTCTATTTACTACATTTTTAATCCTTTTTCGAGAAAATGCAACATTATTGATTACTACCCGACTGCCGAAGGAGAGGAGGGTTATTTATTTAGTGTCTGCACCCAATTACAATTTTCATACAGATTAATACCGCAGGAGTGGTTAATGCCGAAATACTTCGCAATTACGTATTTTGTTCCTGTGTCCTTAACTTTCGGGAACGGGAGAGGAAACTTTTATTTTCCTTGTGTAACTTAACTTTTTACCCCTGACGCAAAGGTGTATACAGTGCATTCACCCTTACTTGTCTTATTTGGTAAACAACATTCTAACCTCAAAATGCATCTTTTAGGATAGAATAGCAATTTTTTGAGTATTAGATCATGCCGAGACGACTTTTCGGACATCACTTCACGATTTTTTTGTCTAGCAACGCTTTTTTACGATAAAATAGCTGCTATACCTAGTCTAAAAAGATACATTTTGAGGTTAGAATGTTGTTTACCAAATAAGACAAGTAAGGATGAATGCACTGTACTTATGTGTGTCTCTGTGGCACCCAAACAGATTAACTGATCAAGTGATCACGGCGCGTTTTTATGAATCGAAAGTCTTGTCTACCTAGATGGTTCGAAGATTTTATTTTTTTTAGCATGCCAGCAATTGTTCATTCGCTTGGTCTACCTATCATAACGTTTGCGTTTATCGTATAAAATGTGCATAAAGTGTATGTACTATATACTGAGCTTAACAGCTTCGATAGACTTTAAAAGCATCGTTACATTACCCAACTCGTCGAATACAAAGCGAAGTTATGCGTTTAATTTTATTTGCCTTTAGAATGACGGATACATGAGTAAAGTGTCCATGAATACTGCAAGTAGTCCAACGAACATCGTAGTGATGTTGCAAAATAAATATGAATGAATAGTTCGTAAAATGTCTACCAAATAATTGAGGTAAATTGTTAACACATTCGACACCGCGTACCCGACACTCGGGCACTCGTAAACTTTACTCAGATACCCGGTAGTCGGGCAAGAGCTATAAACCTACACGCAACGCCAAAGTGCCCGACAGGCGGGCAAGCATTGCATCTTCGCTACCTCAGGGCTGCCACTGCCACTAACAGGAAAATTTGTAAGTCTTCTGATTATTATGTACTTATGTGGTCGAAAAGTTGGCACAGTTGATTATTATATTTTATTACTTCACTTTGTATTTTTATTTACTTTACCTAATGCGATTAAAATAAAAAATCTTATTAGTTGGTAACGTTAACACAGCCCTGAGCGTCCGCCGCTTGCCCGACTAGCGCGTTCGCGGCGTGCGGCATTGAGTTGCACGTCGTTGCCCGACTAGCGAGTACTGGCGGTTTCTGGGGTATTGTTCGAAATTTTGCCTGGTTGCGAAAGTGTTAAGTTACGTTAACGTACATTCGAGTTCAATATAAGACATAGAAGTACGTCGGCAAAGGTTCAAAAATATTTAAGTTACCTTATTCCTTAAACAATAAAGTGCTCATTTACTTTTGATCACTTTGTCCATGTTTTCAAACACGACACTTTTGAGTTTTGATTGCGGGGTACGTAGTGCCTAAAGCTTATAATGTGTCTTCGATTTCCCATTCAGTTCCCGTTAGTCTAATTAAAGCAATATTTCTGTACTTTCCAGGTGGTCCCCAAACAGTACACGACGAGCATCCTAGCGCCAATGTTCTCCCTCATCTGGATGGTGATGTTCATACTGTACTGGCGGATCTGGCGCGAAGCGACGTGCCACGCGCGGCGGATGCGCGCCAACACCTGCTGCCCCACTGGCGCCAACGATTGGAAGAGTATACAGGTGCGCACTAAATCATCATCATCGCCATGATCATCATCAGCATCATCATCATCATATCAGCCGAAAGACGTTCACTGCTGGACATAGGCCTCCCCCAAAGACTGCCACAATAACTGGTCCTGCGCCACCCGCATCCAGCGAACTCCCGCGACATTTACCAGGTCATCAGTCCACCTTGTGGGGGGTCTACCCACGCTGCGCCTTCCGGTACGTGGTCGCCACTCACGAGAACCTTTCCGCCCCAACGGCCATCGGTACTACGGGCAATGTGCTGCCCACAGCCACTTAAGTTAAGCGATTCGATAACGAAATATCATTTTGGAATTAACAAAACATGTTGTAACAATATTTTTTCGTTATTGTTTTACCTAAAATTGCAAGACAATATGCATTGGCTCAACCAACATTAACAGTTCCCTTATCTGGGTCAACATGACGATACAACTTAAACCACCTAACTAAACAAATAAACGAAATCGACAGGACGTCTGACCTCGCCTCGGCTGACTCAGCACATAAAATGTATACACGTCTGCAGTAATATCTCCGAACCGTCCCTAAATTTTATGATTCGTTCATAAAACCAGTCTTTACCTTTACTGCCTTCTTCAGAACAACATAAAATACATGTTTGATTACGTAACGGACGGATTTTAAAGAATGAACCCCAATTTCAACGTCGCTATTTATGACAGATTGCTTTTACTCGATATTCCGTTCATTTTAAAACTACCTATTGTTTCGAGGTGACATTTTGACACACGATTTATCGTTCATAAATAAATTATCTTTTTTTCAGGTGGTGCTACTAGTGTTGGGGTCGTTCTCAATTTGCTGGATGCCATTCGTCGTGGTGGCGTGCGCACAGACGTTGCCGTCCATCACTCTGCATAGCCCTATCGCGTATCGTCTGACGTCATCCCTGGCCATGTCTAATTCGGGCATAAACCCACTGATATACGCTTGGAAGAACGCTGGGTTCCGGGCGGCGTTCGTGAAGCTACTGCGCTGCAAGCGGCCGGATACTTCGGAGTATAGAGGGTCGCCGGCGCCGGAGAGGAAAAGGGGTTCTGTGGCGCTGCGGGAGGGATCTATCACGCGTTCAAGCGCTCCTAGCGCGCTGTCAAGCATGGGAGGCCGGCCGGCGAGACTGCTGTACGTCGAGGGCGAAACCGACACGTCAAGGTGCCGCATCATCGAGAACGCAGGTTACGTGGAAGACAGAGGCGACGCCAACCCCTCGTACGCGCCCGACCCGACCCCGGTACACCGACCCGCCACGCGCCCCGAAGTAGTGTAGTGTATCTTTAACGTTCATAGACGTTCAGTGGGAAACGTGAAACGCTTCTAGCATTTAAAGTTGTTAGTGACTTTAGGTACCCCCTTCGCATTTAGGTACCTGTTCGAATCTACGCTCAAGTTTTTAAAAGCTTTATTGTTGAATTTTTATTGATAAATTTTAATGAGTTCCCTGCGATAATGAAATTCTTACTGAGGTTCTCTGTCACGTAAATAAATTGAGATGTTTAAATTATAAAAATTATAGCTAAATTGTTCGATGTAACATTAAAATATATAATTAATTATTTCTACATTTATTGAACTTCAATCAAGTACCCTAAGGAAACACCAGCGTATAATACAGGAAAGATAGAAATGTTATGACCAGTGACGCCATCTATTTGTGAATGCTGAAGACAGCACGAGTAGGGTATGTCGTGACTAAAGCGCGACACTGTCTTACCAATTGTTTAGTAGATGGCGCTTTCGTTAAGATAGGAGGAATTGTGCTTACGAAGGTAGGGGAAACTGGTTCCTAAATAAACTTATATAGACCAAAGTAAATCTATTAAGCAGGCTAATTCCAGTACATTTAGGAGAGATCAAACAGTTTCTCTATAGTGTCATAAAGTTCATAACGAGAGAGTAATAATTTATTTTAGTTCCTGTTCCAGGAAAAATACGGTTTTGAAAACATTAATTTATAATAGCGCTTTTTTGGTGATTTATTTTCAATTGTTATTCTAAGATGCTTTATTCAAGAATCCGACAAACTTTCCACTCGGAAGTAATTATGTAGATTTAAATCATGCATCCATTGTCTTTTTTTGTAAAATTTATCTTGAATATTATAGAGCAAATGTAAATGAACCAAAATAAAGAGAAAAATATTCATTAATATTTTTTCTGCTTTTTCAGAGGCAAGTTAATTTATAATTGTTTTTGATGTTTGAAATTTTGTAGGATTCTGTCACTGGTTAACTTTTAATTCTTAATTTATCCATTACACAAGTTGTCAGTATATTGACTGGACTACAGTGTACGCGATTTGGGACTGATCTTTTGACACATCGCGACACCCATATATAACGTAAATTGGCACTGCTCATCGAAATAATAAAAAAAGTTTCAATAGCTTCCGAGTTACAAAACAAAGTTCAATCTCCATGCACGCTCTTTTTAGCACTTATAAAATGATTGTAATATTTTTTTACGGCTTATTTGTGCAGAAATAAGCATTGAAAACTCGGTATGCAAACAATTACGTCCTACGACTTTTATGTTTTAAATTTAGTGATACACCGCTTTAATCGATTGGAGTCTGTCAATTTAGAAATAAATCGGTATGAATCAAATAATTGTGAATAGGAAAATAACAGTGCATTATATAATTACTGTCCCGATAATACGAAATAAATAACATCGATCCACGAATCGATCGAAACCGACATATTTGATTGTGCAAAATGTTGCGTTTGAAAATATGGCATTGATTTCTGCACGGCGCGCGAGCTCTCTCGATTTTTCTTGCACTATCAGTCTCTCTTTACTTACAGGACACTTGTGTTAGCAGACGACAGTGTATAGGCTCTCTATTTGATTTCCCAAAAATAATTATTACGCAGTAATCAATCGATTCCTTTTATTAGCCACAATCAATCGTAATCGGATATTATGACAATCTATTTACTCTAGCCACATCACTCTTTACATCATATTGGAACTGTCAAAAGATCAGTCCCAAATCTCGTACACTGTAAAACTGAAGATAAAGAGAAGTAATGGCAACAACAACAACCAAGATAATGGATTAGAGGAAACAAAACAAATAATGTGCTACTCTATGTAAGATTTTTGTTTGAAGAATTAAGATCAATTCATAGTATGATAATGTCCTCTCAGACGTATCCATCGACGGCGACATCCCGACAAAATTATAATCTAAGGTTGAGAAACTTTACGTGCATGGGCTCGAGTGTGACTTGCAAAACCAAATTCAGTTTCATGATTTTGGTATCATGGGAGTCGTGGGAGAAACTTGGTACTCGGAGATTTTGCCGTTGGATATGAAAGCTACAGATGTGTGTTACATTTAAAAAACAAAAAGGCCCGTGCTGTTTCTTGTCTGACCACTTTGAATTTTTCAATAAATACATTTGCTAAATAAGCTAGTGCTTAACTAAAATAACATTAAAGGCACACTACAAGTCGCAACCAAAGAAGTTAATTCCATAACTGACTGCCGGCGAGTCCGCCCGCTTATTACAAAGAAAGAACACGACCAAAGTCGCGGGGTGAGAATGTCCATCCCGATTTTTTTTTCAAATGAGTACAATCTTACAACTTGCACCTATTTATACTTAGTGTATAATAAGAACAGTATATCGCCCCTTGCATCACAGTCATATGTAAACACACTGGCTGTTTCAAAATCGGAAGTAGAGCGCAAAAGTACCGCATGGAAAACAAAAAAAACTCACCTCAACACCAGTCACTCCAAGAGCCGTCACCAAATTCGGAGTCATCCTGAATGGCACCTTCTCCGGAACACGAAGCGTCTTCCCTTTCTCGAAGCACACGTTATAGTCTATATGCACCACCTCACCCGATGTTAGGTCCACCATCACATTGTCCAAATGTCTATCACCGAGGCCGATTATATAGCCTATAATACTCATCACTGCCACTGAATAACTGTAACGTCGGATCATCTGCCACCACTGTTCAGGCGACACACTGCTGCACCATAACTCTCGCCATAACAAATCGTTAGGAGTCTCAGCTGATAATTCTTGGAGCACTTGTTTGAGAATGGAAACCGGCCACTCCTTCCTATTCTCAGTTGGTATACCTGCTTCTTTCAAAAGCGGGTTCAGCTTGTTATAGAATAGCTCTGAAGGACGCAACACGTTCACCGTCTTGTTGGTTTTAGCGGATAAGATGGCCGCTTCTCGGTTTTGCCAGCGTTTGTAAAGAGCAAAAAGCGGCGTTACGTTATCCACCCAGCTGATCAACCCTGAACGAGGGCCTAATGGAATCACGGAATAGTGACGCGCTCTGTAAGTTTGATTGTCATTATTCTCAGAGTCTCTAGCCATCATTGTATTTGTAATCGACAGCAATTGCATTATTCTCTCGTCTAAATGTAAATCTTCCAAACCTTTGAATAGATAAGTGTACGCTCTACCATCTGACCCGCTAAATACCAATTTCTTGGGCCTGGTTTTAGTTGGCAGGATAGCCACGTTATTCTCGACTGATTTTATTGTCACTCTTACAGTCCTTTGGTTGGTGTGGACTCCAGGCATCGTGATGACCGTGTTCTTTAGTTCGGCTAGCACCGGGCTAATGTCTGACATCCTCAAAATGTAAGACGTCCTCTTATTCACCTTTTGTTGCAGCTTAATTTGTAGCTGTTTCAAAGGTGCCCAAGACTCTTGTGGTTTTTCTGGATTCGTCGGATTCTTCAGTTTCTCTATAACTTCTGTAATGAGATTATGAAATCTTGATTGGAAATTCGCTTCGTGCGGTGTTTCTGGTTTTGCAGACGTAATACGTTCTAATTGTTCCAATACATATACGACCGGCTCAAATATGATTCGATGTTTTTCCTTGATAAGCTTTTCTTTATCTTCGTCGCTCAAGTTCGCGTTATCTTTAACTCTAGCCACTTCCGTCTCTAATTGCGATAATCTTTTATTGAACTCCGAGTGATGTTGCAAAAGTGTTCCAAGCCATAATTCGTCCCACAAAAGATTAATTCTTTGTAGCTCCTTTACTAACAATTTGACTTGAAGTATCGTCTTTGGGGCCTGCTTCGCTAGTGTCTCCACCATGTCTAAGAAACAAGAATTCAATTCGTTGTTTACAGCTTTGTCGCTGGCAGAATCGTCTAAGCCACTATTGTCTTCACTGTTTTCTTCGTCGTTTGACAAATAAGATCTTACTACACTGAGCTCAGTTAGGTCTTTTGTTTCGTTTTCTACTGCGCCAACGACGGCAGGAAATGTAATAAGATGAGGCGTGTCTTCTGCGAGCCGACAAAGCAGATCAGAAACACATTTTCTTACGTATGTCTCGGGGTGATTCAATCTGGAAAACAGTTGAGGTATAATCACCTTCCATGGCTGCGTTGGTGTATTTGCTAATCCAGACTCCAAGACAGTTTGCAGCTCCATAGCGTGCTTCACTATCAGACGAAGCAATCGTAAGGTCGCGTTGACTACTGCGTTTTCACCACTGTGATTGATGTAATCAGATGCACAAATAAGCTGCAAGAACTTAAAGTAGGCGTCTGCTGACAGCTCGAAGTAGGAAAACACTCTTTTCTGAGCTTGACGCCATATGTCAACCAGCAAGGCAAGGTGTTCAGGAAAAGCGTTACTCAAGGAAGGCACCGTGCGAAGTTGACTCTCGATCATCTCTGATGTGTTAATTTCGTTCCAATCTATATCCTCGTCGTCACAAGTAGCTTTTGTTTTTGATAATATTTCGCAAACTGCTTCGAAGTCTTGAGGAGAGCATCCAATCATGACGCTCTCTATCTGTACTTTGTCGTTGTCAGTTAATTGTTCACGCGTCTTCGAACTGAACTCGACCATCTTTCTGCCCCATCGGAAGCACCAAGCCGCGAAATTAGCCCAAGCTTTGGCCAGTCCTGGACATTGGTTGACGCCAAACTGCAGTAACTTGCCAACCGCAGAATCGGCCAGCGGGATCACGTTTTCAGAGATGTTGTTATCAACAAGACCGATTTCGGGCAACGCAGACACCAATTTCATTAAAGGCGAATCTGCTTCCAATATGTTTTCATTCTCGGTCTGACTTTGAATCCATTTAGACAAAGTCAAAAGCATCCGGGTTCCCTTTTCACGCAGCTCGTAATTTTGTTCTCCCATTGCAAGTCTTTGTGAGAATCCGAGGGATATGTTCGAGCATAGACTGATAGCTCGCATTTTTGTTTCTTCTTTAGCATAAGTCAGTTTGCACAGTTCCATTAGGGCCGACGTGTTGTTTAACGTCCAAATGTCTAAATCGTATGTGTTCGTCGACATTATCAATACTTCGCTCAGTTCGTCTAAGTTACTTACGTCGCCAAGATAAACTTGGAATGCCGAATTGTGTTTGAAATGATTGAGGAGTTCTTTCTTAGCCATCGCTAAGTTTGAGTGCTTCCTGGCATTCTTTATTACATCTAACCGGAGACATTCTGCGTAGAACACATTTTCTTCAGTCATATTCAGTTTTGTAAAATACTGGTTCCACCATAAAATGCGACTGAGGTTCTCAAAGTTCGTACCATATTTGTGTTCTTTTATTACAGACGGTTTAAATGGATTTGTTATGACTTTTCCATTCTTAACAATATTTCTTAACCCCAGATTCGCCAATTGAAGTACTGCAATGTCCTTCATAAAATGCACTATGTTTGTTCGCACAAATTCTTGAGCGCTAGATTTCAAAAGTGCGTCACAATCTATCAGCAATCTCTCATATTGATCAACATTATCAGTATAGCAAAGGTTCACAGCTGTACATACTAACGTTGATTCAATCTTGTTTATCATCATTTGATATGAGCAAGCGTTTTTAGATATCTCATTAGAATTCATATCGAGAATGTCCCAATTGGTTAGTTCGTCGGGAATTTCGGTGCTGCCTTCAAATACGCCCAGTGCTGTGAATGAGTTCCAAGGCGAATTATGCTTCCTCTGATTCTCTTTTTCTTTCCATACTTGCATATCCTCCCAGTTCTGTATATGTTTGTAGCTGTCCATCATTTGTTCATCAAGGAATTTGTCACTTTTCGTTTCAGATTGAGGTGTGTCACCAGATTCTTTACTGTCTTCTTGCGATTTCAAACTGTTTAGTTTCTTGTAGAATTCTAAAGCCAACTCGTGCCTGGAATTCGCCTGTTCTGCAGCACCCTTTAGCCAGTAAAGCTTTTTGTCAAACTTTTGTTTTATCCAAACATACAGACCGTGCAATACTTCAGGCTCTTGGATCTTTATAAGAGCGCGAGCTAGGTTCATGGTTATAGCCTCAATGTCGATATTAGTTGTTGAGGTTGCAGCAGTCTGTAGAATAAGTGACGCATGGTAGATAGCAGCACCATAATGGCCAGAATACTGACTGACGGCTAGAGATGCTGGCCGCAGTCTGTTCTGCCAGTCGCGACAAGTCGGCCAGTTTGTATAGAAGAATGTCCTTACAGGTTTGCTTACCGGTGGCAACACTGTAGCTGTGCCTTCAGCAGCATTGTATATGTATTTCTCAAGGAACATCAGGAATTCTGTGATCCAGCGGGTTCTCATTTGCTCTCCAACTACCACATCAATTAAACTTTGTTGATCTGTGGCCACATATTTGGTTTCCAGTGAAGAAGTCTCCCTCGCCATTCCTTTCAGTGCTCCTTCAATTTTCATAAAGGTTTCTTGGGGTTTTCCCAATACAGTTCTTAGTTTCAATGTTACACAAGTCAATGCCAGTTCTGATAGTGCCCAGCTGATACAAATTGATGAAAAATTTGTGGCACATTGTCGGAAAAACACTACATTACTCTCATCTGCTTCTTGAGAATGTAGAGGCCAAGATGTTAAAAACGCGTTAAGCAATAAATTTTTATCTTCTAATTTAGACAAAAGAAGACAGTCTATAATTGCCTTGAAGTGGTGGTTTGACAAGGTTGAGAAAGACCCTTTCAAAAGGTATTCTTTTAAAGAGTTTGCCTTACTTTCATTGTTGAGTAGGTGTAGACTCATTTTTCGATATCTGAACACTTTTATAACTTGTTTGTCAAGTTCTAGGTTTACTATGTCCCACGGAAGTTCGAAAAGGACTTCCATGCAAATGTTTGACAGTGCATTATTTTGATTGTCCATGTGTAATACACATAATATAGCTATGGTTTTCAATACTATTGCAGTCAAAGTGAGATTTTTATTCTTTATAAGCAGTTGGATGTTTTTCATAATAATTAGCACTATGTCATCGTCAAAACTGTACGCCAGAGACAGCATATTTGTCGTCATAATGAGAAATCCTTCAGACATGCTGACAATGGGAAGATACTTGTCTAGCTGACTTAGTATGTCTGATATCCAATATAGGACAAGCATCATGGTTTCTTTGCAGACATCTTTCTCCAAAATAACACTTAATGTGTTCAGAATAACTGCTAAATGTCCTGATGTAGGGCTAGTTCCCTTGACTTCCCCGAGGTTTAAATTGGATAAGCCAAATATATCATTCGCTCGCTGCTGTGAATTCTTCATCTTCACCAGATCGCTTGACGCAATAAAATGATTATTCTTCTTGCAATGTGAGTACAACAAATACAGCACAGCATACTGTAGAGCTGGTTTATTATGGCTCAATTTGTCATCATCCGGACGCATTTTAATGGCCAGCAGTTCTAGAATGCTGGGCTGTAAGGCCCACATGCCTATGATGGAATTACTTGCATTTGCCAAATCAGAAAGGCATTGAAGGTAAAAAATTACATTCTTTTCAGCATCTTCTGTACACACCTCATCACTGTATTCAGGTTGTATAATTTGCAAGTCCGGTACAATAATAGAATATGAGTTTTGTATGTCTGTCAGCACAAATTTGTAAGTTTCTTGCAAGAGTGGGATATTCTTTAAGTTCAAAAGGTTACTATACACAGACATTACCCCATCTAGAATTTGGGCGCTCTCAGAATGGCGTAATTGACGCAAATTCGACTCAGGCCCTATGGTCTCTGTAATGAACTCAATAGGAAGGTTAGACGAAATCTCTTTCACCGTTTTAGATATCAGGTCTATGACACTCAGGCACACATTTTCTTCATCATTCAAATAAGTTGTCATTTCCATAGTAATCAGAGAGAATAATGCTGGGAAGCTTGACATCGCTTTTGTTTGTAAATGTTTCAATAGTAAGGTTATACTTTCATTCCCAGCTACAATAAGGTCTGGTTCGGCATCATCTTTTAAAGTCTTAGTCAGCACTTGGAGTATCTTGGTTATGGCTTCAGTCAAAAAAGACCAGCTCACCGTTTGGGATGTTGCTGGACTTAATAAAATGCCCAAGCTCTTTACAACAGTATTAAAAACATTCAGAAATGAGGTTATTTTCTGTATGCAGTCTTCTGGTGTTGTTGACTCCGTATCTGTGTCACTTTTATTTGAATCCAGGTCGGTGGAATATGCCACCATGTCCTCAACAAACTGGTTTAATAGGTTTACAGAGAATCCAACATCAGCCTGCCAGTGACGGCTCAGTTTGAAGAGTGATTGAAGTGCAAAATCTTTGATCTTTCTGGGTTGAGCGTTATCCACATGCCAGCCCACTAAAATGTCCACAGTATCTACAAAATGGTTAGCAAAGTGCTCTGGATATGAATTAGACATCACTATCATTGCTGTTATGGCTGCCATAAACACCTCAGCAGAGTCAGTGCCCTCTATAATGCCTTGAAGGCGAACCAGAGTGGCTTCTGCAAATTCTGTTAGGTTCGGTGTCTGGAAGTCTAGTTGAAATGTCTCAGAAAATGACAGGATAAGAAGGTGTTTGATTGAGCTGTTGTGAGCTGTGTATGTGGACTCTATCCACTCCAGATGTTTGCGGAAATCTGGTCCCATGACATAGCCAATCCTGCCAAGGACAACAGCAGCACTTTCCTTTGTTTCTGGCCCAGGGGCATCATACAGCACGTCAAGGAGCGATTCCACAAGTATGTCATAGGATCTTCTGATATATCGAGCGTTTTCTGGAAGCATGACGGCTTCCTGCAGCTTGCTGCATATCGCGAGCGATTTTTCCACGTCCACCTCAGCGCATAGGCGGCGCAGCAGCTTAGAGATGCGCGGGTCTTCAGGTAGGTGGATAACCAGTTCCGATCGCTCGTAGAAACTCTTTGAGTTATTCTGGGACCAAGAATCAGCCGCGGCATGAGCTAACGGTTCGTGACATTTAAAAGAACCGTCAACAGGGTCTCGCTCGCTGCGGGGCGGCCCGCCTCGGCCTCGGCCGCCGCGCCCGCCGCCTCGCGACTGGCGAAACTCCGTAACTCGGCCACGGGGCCGAAAACGCCCGTCTCGGCTCGGCCCGCCAAAAGAAGAGGATGCATCGTACGACCCAACATAACCTCTGACCTTATCATCCGTGTTTTCTTGGCCGAGTTCTTCCTTTTCCAGAATATCGGGGGGCTCCGGCCCCTTCAAGTTTTTCACTTTACTATTTGCAGTGGTTGATAACATCACTATAATTGTCTATATAATCACGAATATGACCACACATGGCCACAAAATTACGCAAATTTACGGTCAAAACAGTCGTTTACTTCAGCCAACACACAACGAAAACGTTACCATAGACAAATTTTACATCTTTCTAAAACGTCACTGTTACAGCTGTCACTTTGGAAAAAACTGAAGGGTTTGCAAGATTTCTGAACAAAGTAATAATGTTATTGTACAACCAAATTAGTATAATTAAAGCTTTATTAATAGGGCTTTCATATTTTTTCTCAAAATTTCACAAAAAGCATATTTGGCGTTTGTTTAGTCAACCTTATCGTTTTATTAATAATTTGTTAAAATAAAAGCATAGACAATTCATTTGAATTCTTGAACGAGGATTTTATGTCATAACAATTCTAATGAAATAAAATTATTTAAAAAAAAAAAAAAACTAATGAAATAAAGTAACCTCTAAATTACCACTACGATGCATGTTTTGCATATATTATTGAGAGAAGCATAAAATGAATTCGACAGCTTAAATTTATCTTGAAATTACAACCATGAAGCCTACTAAACGCCCACTTGTATTCAAAGGTACGTTGATTCTATGTATTCGATAACACTCAACATTTCAAGTACATATCATAATAATAACTTTTATAACGCAATATTTGCTTTTAGCTTTAGAATTGAAAGTTACGGAAGATTCGGAGTCACCCCACACAATATACATCAAAGAGCATGCTGTACGAGACCAGACAGAGGACCGCCCTCAAGGCAGAACATTATTCGTCGTCAACATTCCTCCATACGTTGACGAAAACGGAATCAAAAACGCATTTCGAGATGCTGGTACTGTGAAGTCCGTTTCGCTTTTAGAAAAACCGGGACCATCAGAAACAAATACCATAGACAAATTCCTTCCTATAGTCCAGAAACCATCATTCAAAGTAGCTTATGTAGTGTTTGAAAAAGTAGCACAATTAGACAAAGCTTTAGCCTCAACAAAACTCGCACCAGTCAACTCTGAGGAGCACCAAATCAAATGCGGAATGAAGAAATGGGTAGAAGAATACAACAATTCTGTTCTGCTAGCCAAGGAGCTTAAAGAAAAAGTGGAGGATTACATGAAAATACATGATAAGAAAACGAAACTGGCAGAAGATAAAGAGAAGAAGTTGGAGCACGAGGATGATGACGGCTGGGTCACAGTGACAAAAAAGGGAAAAGTCCAGAGTTTTGCTCGCTCCGAAAAAGTAGAAAACAAAGTCATGGCTAAGGAAGAGAAAAATAAAAAGCGGAAAGAATTGCAAAACTTCTACACTTTCCAGATTAGAGAATCCAAAATGAAGCATGTGGTAGCTTTGAGACAGAAGTTTGAAGAAGACAAGAAGAAAATAGCTCAGATTAAGCAGAGCCGTAGGTTTAAGCCTTTTTGATTAAAGCAGGTTGCTTTCAAAATGTTTTTTGTTTTCATGAATTTTCAACAACAGTGTCTGTGACAATGCTTTCCAGTGGACTTGTCACTTACATGCCAAAAAAAGAACTTTTTAGATTAGCATTCTTTATTAACTCCACACTCAAGTACCTACTAAATTCTCACAATCCATGTACATTAAAAGAAAGAAAGGTACATTTATTGAGACATTGGACACGGATTATTGGGCTGTACATTATACATTATTTTGGCCGATTGGACAGCCGTAACTTCCACACCACCTTAAATATTGGATTCATTTAACCTTTTTTTTTCATTGTCAGAGATTAGATTGCATTCCTTGACTTTGAAATAACTAAAACATGTTTTATCAAGGTGGGTTTGCGGAATGCAATTTGTGCCCAGTACAGTAGCCTGTTTTCCGAAACTTCAAGTAACAAATTTATAAGTCTTAACTGGCAACACTGGTCAACTGGCCAATCGTTTTTGGTAGAGCACCTCAGTGTTGCCAGTTCAGAATTGTAGCTTTGTGAAACGGGCAGCACTGTAACGAGGTATTTTTGACAGCTTTAAAAATCCGAAAAACCAATTGGATTTCGAAACAACCTCTGACTAGTTGCCAGCTGGTGACAACACTACTTTTAACAGGATTTTAGCTAAAATAAAAAAGTCTTATGTTTATGATTAAGCCCATAGGGCACCACTAATCTGCCACCGTTGCCACGTCGAGCAAAAACAGGAGTGAGGCCTTACCATCCTTTTCTCGAAGCAGTTCAGGCCATTTTTCGACCCCCCTATAAATTCGTTGCGGATAAAACTAGAAGCCTGAATGTTCAGTTACCAAGCAGGCATTGTTTAAAAACGGTATATTTCAAATTTCATTCAATTTGAACCAGTAGTTTAGAATTATAACTAATCTTATAAGTTTCTTAATTTTGTCACTCACTGACTGAGTGACTGACCAATCATCAAAACTGTTAAGGCACTTCTACCAGACATAGAAGCTTCAAATTTAGAATAAAATGAGTGTTTAGAGTATAAATCAAAGGAAAACTAAAATACTTTGCTTTTTCGGTCCACCAACTGCATAAATAATCAATAATTTATTATATAAATACTGGATTAAGTACCTAGTTAAAGCAGGGAATGGGAGAAAAAAAAGCAAGAATGGGACAGCATTCATAATTGGTATGTATTGAACCTACAAAAAGAAGTGAGATCCCATAAAAAACATTCGCTCTGTAGGTGTTTTGTTCCTGGTGGCAAGGTCGCCAGCGCTCCCGAGACGCGTCGATAGGCACGGCACCTGCATTTGTCTCTAGCTGAGTAGCTGTCAGCAGAATGAATCCGTGCTTCTTCTGGATTTGCACCCGTCCACAGGCTACGGTGTCTAGCAGATACTTGTTTGCCATGGTCATAATATTAAACTTACCAGCCTCTGTGTGAATGGTAAAAAAATAAAATCACAAAATCTTATTTCATTAAATAAATAGTCTATATTTTAAAACTACTTTGATTTATATGACAAAAAATATTCATTCATTTATTTACTAATCATTCATTTGTTTAGTCGGCACCATAAACATTATATGCATTCCAGTACGTCTAGCACAACTTGCTGACAAGCCGCTTGTCGCGCGACTGATCGTCCCCTGTCATACTCGCACCGTGCAAATTAGAACGAGGACGGTAGATCCTTCTCGACTCGCGTCGCGGCGCGGCGTCAGTTGTGCTAGCCCCCCAGGTTGTTTCAAAAAGTTGATACTGCTGACTGTATAATATCAACCAAATTAATGTAACCCCAAACAGGTAATGGTTTATTTGCCGCAAGCTCATACTAACTCGATTGCGGCAAACAGAAAAAGTGGAAGTATGACAAAGAACAAAATATATATTTCCTCTGTCACACTTATTGAGATTTGTATGCGACCATCTCGCTCTACCTTGGTATTATTATTGCCGTGACTAGTCTGGTGAGTCTGATAGCTCCTACACACAATGGGCCATTCATGGCGCAGGGCAAGGACGCAGACATGCGATCGAAGTATGTCTTTCTCCGTCTAACGCATAGTTGCGTCCTAGCTGTATGATGGCCCATTGTGTGGAGTAGACTTGAGCATCTGAAGGATGGAACTTATGGAGTGCTCTACTGTTGCTTGGTGCTTTTTTAGGGTTCCGTACCCAAAGGGACCCTATTACAAAGACTTTCGCTGTCCGTCCGTCTGTCTGTCCCTCCGTCTGTCACCAGGCTGTGAAAGTAACTCATGAACCGTGATGATGATGTTGTGAAGGAACGCCTGGCCGGAAACAGGCGGGCTGTCGATCGGTTTTTGCGTTCATTCAGCCCCATGCCCTAGGGTTGGAGCCTCAGGTCACTGTCCCGGCGGCGTTCCCACTTCAAACTCTTCCATTCTTCTCGTTTTCCTGCAGAACATAAGGACATCTTTAAGGTTGACATCCCTCAATTCCCTCTCCTCTAATGTATTAAACCGCGGTGCCGCGTACATAATACATTCCGCTAATACATGCTTACTCGTTTCTTCCTCCCCACAGTGTGGGCAGGAAGCGACGTAACTAATATCTATTACCTTCAAGTGTCTATTTAAAGTATCGTGACCAGTTACGATACCAGTCAGCAACCTCAGGTTGCTCTTACCCAGTTTTAGCAGATACCTGGTTCTTCTGTGATCCAATACCTCCTATCATCTTTGTCTGTCTACATCCAGATGTTTCCCTCCATTCTCTCTACCAGTCTTGTTCTTTTAGCCTTTCTGTGACCCCCTTTGTGACTTGAGCCGAGAAAGGAAGGACCGGTTCTGGGCCTACAAAATCCCTGCCGCGCCCTCCCTAGCCAGTAGCCAGTTCATCCGCTCGTTAAGGCCACCGGGTCCAGGTTCCGGGACATTAGGAGATGTATCCTATCCTATTGAGCTCCTTCTTACATTCTCTTACTAAGGCGGATGTTACCCTTGCCTTTCCTAGTGCCTTCAGTGCTCCCTGACTGTCCGTATAGATCACAACCCTTCTAGTCTGCTGCGACACGTTAATATCTGTGCGCACCTCATTACAGCGCATACCTCTGCTTGAAAAACGCATACCTCCCCAGTGGGACTTTTCACGCAGTTTGGGTATAACTATACCCGCTCCCGCTAGCTTTGTTGATTTCCTTCCTGATCCATCTCATGAACCGTGATAGTTGGACAGTTGAAATATTCACAGATGATGTATTCCTGTTGAAGCTACGGTAGCCTAGTGGTTTAGGCATGCGGCTGTCAAGCGGCGGTCGTGGGTTCGAATCCTGGCGCGTACCAATGAGTTTTTCGGAACTTATGTACGGAATATTTACCGTTAGGTTTTCGGTGAAGGAAAACATCTTGAGGAAACCGGTCTGATCCCTATAAGGTCTATAGGTCGTCGGGGTCTATCGGTATGGCAGTCGTTTTCGTAAAACTATTGCCTTAGTCATAATCTTGGGGTTTAGATGTCAAAGCGGACCCCGGGCTCCTTTCGGGGCACAACCGGGAATAAAGCTAGGAACAATAAATATTTAAGGGGGCTCCCATACAACAAACGTGTTTTTTTTTGCCGTTTTTATAGATGATGGTACGGAACCCATCGTGCGCGAGTCCGACTCGCACTTAGCCAGTTTTCTCACTAGATGTCGTCCTTCCACCGTTACCATTGTTTATTTTCTCCTGTCCCAATAATGCAGGTAGTTAATGTAATACATTTGCATGACGTTCCCGTGAGTCACCGACGGTGCTGGCTGAAAATCAGCGCTGCAGGTGTCTGATGGGCAATCCACATTACGTGATTTGTCAGCCCCAATTAATCAGAATCTGACTAAGTAATTGCTATCGTCAGGATGCATGTTCCAACCGTCAAACGAGTTGTCCGGACTAATTGCATGAAAATCACAATTTGGACCATGGAATTTGCATGATCTGCCAAGTTTTTTTTTCTCACAAATTTCATCCAAATAAATTTAAACGAAAATTTAAAAAAATATACTAAAGAATATGGTATTAATATTTTACACTGTAATTTTGTATTTTTTTTAAACCGGTGTTTTGCAACTACAATTTCATTCAGTGTGGCTAGTTAACAGTAAGAAAGCGAAAATTGCCGCATTCAAACGGTCCTGCGAAGCGGACTGCAAGATTGTTACTAACCGATGAGTTAGGGCGAGACAGCACGTCGATCATGAGGCGGCCGTGACATACTCTCGATTTTTGTGAGCTGCACGGCTATTACGCGACGGCGCGCGAGCTATTACATTATATACATTATATATATATACAATTTTTCTCGCACGATCCGTCTCTCTCTTATTAGAACACTTAGAACAAGAGGTATAGTGCGAGAAAATCGAGAGTATGTCGCGGCCGTCCCATTTTAGACGTGCTGTCTTGCCCTATCTCATCGGTTAATAACAATCTTGCAGTCCGCTTCGCAGGACCGTTTGAATGCGGCAATTTTCGCTTTCCTACTGTTAACTGGCCACACTAAATGAAATTGTAGTTGCAGTTGTTACATCTGTACGCTACACCCAATTCTGACTTCGACATGTTGTACTGACAAATTGGGGTAAAATCACATAATGTGGATTGCCCATGACACCTCAGCATAATGCTGAGCCGTGTCCGGTTCACTGCCGCAGCGCAGAGACACACTTGTTACATGTTTTATCTGTTTTTTTGTTTATTACAAGCTTTTATTTACTTTCACCTGTCCGTAATCAAATCTTACAAGTTAAGTTTGACCCACTTCCCGGTGACCGATTGAGGTAAAATTTCGGGTGTAAGTATAGTTTCAATGACAATTCAATATTATGGTACCATCGAGCTGATCTGATGATGGAGACAGAAGGTGGCCATGGGAAATCAGTACTTAACCGACGTAACCCCGTTGAGTTTGGGCTCGTTAGAATCGTCATAATGAGTAGTTTATGATGGTATACAGTAAAGTACCTACATAAAAGATTGTACCAAAAAAGATTTTTTTGACAGAAACTTCTTTTATTGTTTAATATGTGTCCTGTGTGTTTGTGAATAAATGTACTCGTATCTTTCTTTCGATTGTCGTTCCACTATGGCAGCCTTACAATTCTAATAGTTCGGCGAGATGTCAGCAGGACTGGCGGCGCGCGCGCACGACGACCCGCAACAGCCTGTTCTCGGGGAGCGCGTCCAGTGTGGCCAGCAGGTGGTTGGTGTTGCCGTACACGCAGCTCGAGGCTAGGGCCACTTGCACGGCCTGGCCTAGACGGTCTAGACACTCCTGAAACAAAAACTTTATTGTTGGAATTTCGACGGTTTTAAAAACGCCTCAAACGGACCGGTTGACATTAGCTGTCATTTTACGAGGGAATAGCCTATTTTCACTTTTGTTATATATAGATTCTTGCAATTGTTGTTTTATATAAACTGTGCTCTAATGACTCGTATTGTAAAATAGTAGATTTGATGTAAATTCATTTACGTCACACCTGGCCATAATGCGAGTTTTACTGCACGTTGCGCGTACGGGAAAACTCGCATTGTGGCCAGGTGAAGACGTAAAATTTTGTACTCAACACGGGCGGTAATTCGTAAAGCCCCAGAGCGCATATTTATGGCCCTCACCTTCGGTTCGGGCCACAAACACCTGCGATCTGGGGCATTTACGAATTCACCGCCCTAGTTACGTAATGTACTATTAATATTTGAAGAATAAGTGATTATAATTGTTTTCTTTGATCCTAATATTACATTATCAGCAAACTTCCACAGCAAGGAATAATAAATTGTATCTCAAGGGAGCAAAATTATGTATTTACGGCAAGGGGGTTATATTGATTCTAAAGTAGAAGCTTGAGCGTAACGAGGGATTCAAGTGTGTGCGAAGTAGGTGTCCTTGGTGGTACCTATGTGCCACAGCGAAACGACGGGAGTAATTATAATGATTTATTTATTAAGTCGAGTGTTCAGTGTGCGCGTCGGGCAAGGACTAACTGTGGGACGGGCGTATTGCTTAGTCGCGCGAAATGCCTACTAAGAAATCTGCGTCCCAACAGCAATCCTCCCCTTTTAAAAAAAATACAAACAAATTACATATAATAATTCCTATCTGACTCCATATTTAAACATTACAAAGTTCGCTCAAGCTTACTGCATTGGCATTCGCTTTGTCAGCGTGTGGGCGGGTCGCATTACATTTACCCATGACCATCGTTCCAGGCTGCATATTACGCGTGCTCGGCACTTTGTCTCGAGCGAGCGCTATGTTCCACGAACTAGCGCGCATTTCCTGCCTGAGTAAGCGAATCCCTGCGAGTAGGTACAAGTGCAGCGAACTGAATAAAGAAAATATCGAACTACTTAAATATTTATAACAAGGGTCTCTCTTGTGGGACCAAATATAACATTGTTGCAAACTTTGCAGTTGGCTCGTTACGAATGCTGAGTGGGAATGAAACTACTCGGATTGTTCGGTTAACCCTGAATTAGCTCGTCCGTGCTGGCAATCCTTCAGCATCGGTACCTAATCTGTGGCTACCATGGATTAGCAACGCCGTGCTGGCGACTCTTCAGCATCGTGCCTAATCTGTTAGGTGGCCAGCAGCGAGAGTTCGGCGGAAACTAGCGCATTCTCTCACTATCTCGTCCCCGAAGTATCCCTCGAGCTGCCACGTTCATAATCCCGCTAAATACTACCGTTTGATTCCCTCAGCACCATCATGCGTTAACCAACATTATATGCGGTGCAGCGATGATCGGTTTGACAACGTTCGTGTACGGAACCCTTTTGCCCACCGTCGATCTCGCATAACGTAAACATTTTGCGGAACACGATCTATTTTTTTCTTTGCGACGTACATAGATCGGATTCGTATTTTTCTTGCACAAGAAGAAATTAAAAATTACATAGTATAGCTACACTCGTATGAAATATCGTAATAGAAAGTAGTTTCCGGAATGCTTAATAAGGTGGCCCATTACTATTTAATTACGTGTCCGGAGTCCCGCCATTAATCGGGAACGCTCCGGCGTAGTCAGCCCGCATTGTGCCGCTTTCTGCGACTAGCAATACGTCTGACGTACGATAATATGGTACGATATCAACGCCTTATATAGCCTTTCCGGAAACACTTGAATTGACCGAAAGAAAAATAAAACTTAGAAAAACACTAACACACTGTCGCGCACTGTCACTTACGTAAATCGTTGCTGCTGGCCTGCGCCCGCAGCCCGCCTAATTGCGCGTGGGGCTAGGGGCAGCCGCCAGTTGCTGCGGCAGGGCGCCCGGCACTTGCGTGCCCTCGCCCCGTGCGCCTGGTGGTAAAACAAACGCGGGCGCTCGGCTGTTGCGTGGCGCTGACGCTGCGGCTGGCCGTGCCGCTGGGGTCGCGGCGTCGTGTCGCCGGCGACCGCCAGGGCTCCGACCCTCCGCTCCAGCAAGGCGAGACTCTTGCGTGTTGCCGCCAGTTGCTGCGGCAGGGCGCCCGGCACTTGCGTGCCCTCGCCCCGTGCGCCTGGTGGTAAAACAAACGCGGGCGCTCGGCTGTTGCGTGGCGCTGACGCTGCGGCTGGCCGTGCCGCTGGGGTCGCGGCGTCGTGTCGCCGGCGACCGCCAGGGCTCCGACCCTCCGCTCCAGCAAGGCGAGACTCTTGCGTGTTGCCGCCAGTTGCTGCGGCAGGGCGCCCGGCACTTGCGTGCCCTCGCCCCGTGCGCCTGGTGGTAAAACAAACGCGGGCGCTCGGCTGTTGCGTGGCGCTGACGCTGCGGCTGGCCGTGCCGCTGGGGTCGCGGCGTCGTGTCGCCGGCGACCGCCAGGGCTCCGACCCTCCGCTCCAGCAAGGCGAGACTCTTGCGTGTTGCCGCCAGTTGCTGCGGCAGGGCGCCCGGCACTTGCGTGCCCTCGCCCCGTGCGCCTGGTGGTAAAACAAACGCGGGCGCTCGGCTGTTGCGTGGCGCTGACGCTGCGGCTGGCCGTGCCGCTGGGGTCGCGGCGTCGTGTCGCCGGCGACCGCCAGGGCTCCGACCCTCCGCTCCAGCAAGGCGAGACTCTTGCGTGTTGCCGCCAGTTGCTGCGGCAGGGCGCCCGGCACTTGCGTGCCCTCGCCCCGTGCGCCTGGTGGTAAAACAAACGCGGGCGCTCGGCTGTTGCGTGGCGCTGACGCTGCGGCTGGCCGTGCCGCTGGGGTCGCGGCGTCGTGTCGCCGGCGACCGCCAGGGCTCCGACCCTCCGCTCCAGCAAGGCGAGACTCTTGCGTGTTGCCGCCAGTTGCTGCGGCAGGGCGCCCGGCACTTGCGTGCCCTCGCCCCGTGCGCCTGGTGGTAAAACAAACGCGGGCGCTCGGCTGTTGCGTGGCGCTGACGCTGCGGCTGGCCGTGCCGCTGGGGTCGCGGCGTCGTGTCGCCGGCGACCGCCAGGGCTCCGACCCTCCGCTCCAGCAAGGCGAGACTCTTGCGTGTTGCCGCCAGTTGCTGCGGCAGGGCGCCCGGCACTTGCGTGCCCTCGCCCCGTGCGCCTGGTGGTAAAACAAACGCGGGCGCTCGGCTGTTGCGTGGCGCTGACGCTGCGGCTGGCCGTGCCGCTGGGGTCGCGGCGTCGTGTCGCCGGCGACCGCCAGGGCTCCGACCCTCCGCTCCAGCAAGGCGAGACTCTTGCGTGTTGCCGCCAGTTGCTGCGGCAGGGCGCCCGGCACTTGCGTGCCCTCGCCCCGTGCGCCTGGTGGTAAAACAAACGCGGGCGCTCGGCTGTTGCGTGGCGCTGACGCTGCGGCTGGCCGTGCCGCTGGGGTCGCGGCGTCGTGTCGCCGGCGACCGCCAGGGCTCCGACCCTCCGCTCCAGCAAGGCGAGACTCTTGCGTGTTGCCGCCAGTTGCTGCGGCAGGGCGCCCGGCACTTGCGTGCCCTCGCCCCGTGCGCCTGGTGGTAAAACAAACGCGGGCGCTCGGCTGTTGCGTGGCGCTGACGCTGCGGCTGGCCGTGCCGCTGGGGTCGCGGCGTCGTGTCGCCGGCGACCGCCAGGGCTCCGACCCTCCGCTCCAGCAAGGCGAGACTCTTGCGTGTTGCCGCCAGTTGCTGCGGCAGGGCGCCCGGCACTTGCGTGCCCTCGCCCCGTGCGCCTGGTGGTAAAACAAACGCGGGCGCTCGGCTGTTGCGTGGCGCTGACGCTGCGGCTGGCCGTGCCGCTGGGGTCGCGGCGTCGTGTCGCCGGCGACCGCCAGGGCTCCGACCCTCCGCTCCAGCAAGGCGAGACTCTTGCGTGTTGCCGCCAGTTGCTGCGGCAGGGCGCCCGGCACTTGCGTGCCCTCGCCCCGTGCGCCTGGTGGTAAAACAAACGCGGGCGCTCGGCTGTTGCGTGGCGCTGACGCTGCGGCTGGCCGTGCCGCTGGGGTCGCGGCGTCGTGTCGCCGGCGACCGCCAGGGCTCCGACCCTCCGCTCCAGCAAGGCGAGACTCTTGCGTGTTGCCGCCAGTTGCTGCGGCAGGGCGCCCGGCACTTGCGTGCCCTCGCCCCGTGCGCCTGGTGGTAAAACAAACGCGGGCGCTCGGCTGTTGCGTGGCGCTGACGCTGCGGCTGGCCGTGCCGCTGGGGTCGCGGCGTCGTGTCGCCGGCGACCGCCAGGGCTCCGACCCTCCGCTCCAGCAAGGCGAGACTCTTGCGTGTTGCCGCCAGTTGCTGCGGCAGGGCGCCCGGCACTTGCGTGCCCTCGCCCCGTGCGCCTGGTGGTAAAACAAACGCGGGCGCTCGGCTGTTGCGTGGCGCTGACGCTGCGGCTGGCCGTGCCGCTGGGGTCGCGGCGTCGTGTCGCCGGCGACCGCCAGGGCTCCGACCCTCCGCTCCAGCAAGGCGAGACTCTTGCGTGTTGCCGCCAGTTGCTGCGGCAGGGCGCCCGGCACTTGCGTGCCCTCGCCCCGTGCGCCTGGTGGTAAAACAAACGCGGGCGCTCGGCTGTTGCGTGGCGCTGACGCTGCGGCTGGCCGTGCCGCTGGGGTCGCGGCGTCGTGTCGCCGGCGACCGCCAGGGCTCCGACCCTCCGCTCCAGCAAGGCGAGACTCTTGCGTGTTGCCGCCAGTTGCTGCGGCAGGGCGCCCGGCACTTGCGTGCCCTCGCCCCGTGCGCCTGGTGGTAAAACAAACGCGGGCGCTCGGCTGTTGCGTGGCGCTGACGCTGCGGCTGGCCGTGCCGCTGGGGTCGCGGCGTCGTGTCGCCGGCGACCGCCAGGGCTCCGACCCTCCGCTCCAGCAAGGCGAGACTCTTGCGTGTTGCCGCCAGTTGCTGCGGCAGGGCGCCCGGCACTTGCGTGCCCTCGCCCCGTGCGCCTGGTGGTAAAACAAACGCGGGCGCTCGGCTGTTGCGTGGCGCTGACGCTGCGGCTGGCCGTGCCGCTGGGGTCGCGGCGTCGTGTCGCCGGCGACCGCCAGGGCTCCGACCCTCCGCTCCAGCAAGGCGAGACTCTTGCGTGTTGCCGCCAGTTGCCCGACGAGAAAATCTATGTATTGTTCGTCCGCCGTTTCGCTGATCCGTCGGCACGTCGGGGTCACCAATGTGCGAAGTAGGTCCTTGGTGGTATGTGCCACAGCGAAACGACGGGAGTAATTATAATGATTTATTTATTAAGTCGAGTGTTCAGTGTGCGCGTCGGGCAAGGACTAACTGTGGGACGGGCGTATTGCTTAGTCGCGCGAAATGCCTACTAAGCAATCTGCGTCCCTACAAAGTGTTTAAGCCTAATACGAAAATAATTTTGCGGGTGGCACTTACTGTTTTTTAAAATCTTCTATGAGGAAAACCTGAATAGCAGGTGTGAAAATAACCTCAGTTTACCGTTTGTATCGGTATATACCGCGACACATTTAAAAAGAGCTCCGGATGCCATATAAAATGTATAGCCGCCAGAGCTAATTTTACGTGGGTTGACTTGTAACGCACCTGTAATTTGGCGTCGGTCTGCGGCCGCAAGCCCTGGGCCGCGAGCGCCTGCGCATGCGCCTGCAGCGCGGGCGCCGGCGCCGCCAGCGCAGCCGCGTGCACGCCGCCGCCCGCCGCGCCGCGCCGCCCCCGCAGGCTGTGAAGCACCCCTGATGACATACCAAATAAGGGTGTACACTCGAAAATTACCATCACCCCAAAATATAGAAGACAAAAAAATATGCCTAGTGACGAAAATCCCACTCAGATATCTCAAAGAATTACGAAGCTACAACCGTTTTGATAGTGCTTGTTAGAGAGAGAAAACGCAAACTGTCTGACGTCACGTTAAGCGAGGCTGCCGGGGCCGCGTCGACGGCGGCGCCGAACACGACGGGGCGCAGCACGTTGCCGTCGATTAGTGACGTTACAATCTTCCAGCGTCATCGTTTCATATGAAGTTGCGTTTTGCGATAAAGGTACAGAACATACCTACCTACCCCTTCTTAAAACTTTGGACACATAACTTAGTGATTACCTATTTGACCTTTTGCGTTGATTTTGTCTCCATTTGACTACATTTTAATCCTTTTTCGAGAAAATATGACATTATTGATTATTTTATTTAGTGTCTACACCCCTATTGCATCAATTTCAAAATTTATTTAAACTTTGTGGAGCACCCCTGATGGCATTCAAAATTACATTAATTTCATCATGTAATCTTTTGTTAGAAAACCCTCTGTACTCTGTTAACGAGTACACGTAAATGACTGTTTAATTGTGTATTTTGTTTTCTTAATATTGATTTTTGTTAACTTTATATTTATCAATGTTATGAACTATTATCATTGTTAGTTTTTAAACGTGACAATCGTTCTTGAAAATGAATGACGACCCTTTTCGGGAGATTTATTAAATATAAACTTGACGAACATGGTAGAAATTCTTGTAATCTTGGCATTTCTGCAAATTAATATTGTACTTTTTAACGTGTAATAAATCGAATCTATTTCAAAATTCAAATATTTCTTACAAAAGCCGGACTTCCTGCCATAAAGCAATCTTTACCAGTCAACCTTAGAGTTTAGCAAATTCTGCAAGGTCAAAGCAAAAAAAATATATGCTTCAGTTGAGGCATATCATATTACATGCGCCTATGAATGTTAATAAACGACCACAGATTCTAATAAATAAACCTCTTCCATGAAGGAGGTATAATTTTTTCACAACAGTACAAGTATGCATCTAGGCCTCAAGGGCTTTTTACATGTCAGAGCTTGCAGGTATAAATAGAATACAATAGAAAGACATTTCGCAAATAACAGTAAGTAAATTTTTACATTTCCACTTTGAAGCCATATTAAGATTAGATGCGAAATTGGAGTCCACTCAGCATAACATAATGTCGATCCAAAGAAGGCGAAACGAACGAAATTTCTAGGATTAAGTTTAGATAGTAATCTGACATGGAAATATCAAATTGACAATATAGGTATGTACAAAACTTAATTAATTTAGTTACGCATTGTATAATTTAAGGAAAATTGTAAACCAATCAACCGTGTTGACTGTATACCACGCACATGTAACGGCTACTAAGATACGGTGTAATATTTTGGGGTAATGCTTCAGATCGTGAAATGGTGTTCAAGTGTCAGAAAAATGTGATCTGCATGCGGTATTAAACCGATCGATTCATGCAAACCCCATTTCAACCCCATACCTTATATTTGACATACAGTGATATTTCGTTCACATACAGGCAATTGCCTGTATGTGAACGAAATATCACTGTATGTCAAATATAACATAGACCAATATACTAGATTTAAGAGCTTGCGGCATCAAGAGAAAATTAATTATAATGCTTCAAAAACAGCTTTTCTATCAAAAAGCATATTAGGTATGTCAACCCGAATATATAATAAACTGCCAGTAAATATTTTGAAACTTGAAAGCGATGAAGAATTTAAGACTGCTTTATATAACTTTTTAGCATCCAAAGCCTATTACTCCATTCAAGAATAAATTCTAAGTATTAGCAACTTATGACATTCTTATATATATTTGCATGTCCTTGTGACCAAACATGTAGGCTCTACTGTATTTCTTATTGAACCACCTATCTGTACCATGTTTAAGCGAATAAATGACTGATTACTAACGACGCTGGTATTATGGATCCACATAATACTAAGCAATAATACCAGCGTCGTTTCGGCTTCGTGTGGTGCGCTACAGAACTGCAAGTTACATAATACAACTGCTTAAAGGGTTTATTTATACCCACTAATATTCTTAATAAATGAATTACATCTTAAATTACGAAAGGAAATTAATTCAATGAGGTAGCTATTTTGATGGGGGGTGGGATGTTATTCCTGCATTTCGTGGCAGAATAGATAAAGCTGCCACGAAAAGAATTGGGCTGAGACTTACCTAAATGCAATTTAATGTAGAGTTCTGATTCCGTTAGCACTTTGGCTGGCACAGGTTTGATCAGGGATAGATTGTCCTCAATTTTGATCTTTTTCGGCGGCGACACCTCAACCATTTCTGAGTCTGTAAAACAGATATATTTTTAGAGAAACCTACCGTATTAACTGCCTAATTTTTTTTTTTGGTATTCCAGGATGACAGTCACAATTTTAGACAAGTGGAGCATAGCGAAATTTCATCTCTCATCTTATCAAACGAGCGATCGAAGAGAACGAAATTGCTATGCTTCAGCTTGAGCCGAATATCGTTTGTCCGGTGTCCGGTGTCCGATGTCCGATGTCCCGCTGTCCTCCTCTACAGCTGGCATTTTTCAACCGAATCTCAGATTACAGTATACCTACACTCAGATTTTAACGAATACTGGTGACGATTTAAGGTGGGTTGCACCAAACCGTCTGTAATGGTAAGCGGTGTTCGTTAAAATCTGAATATATGGAACGTTTGACAAGTTGCTATGGACTGACAGCTGTCAGCGCCATATTTAACGTTGATCGGTCTGTAATCGTAAGTCGGTGCAACCCGCCCTTACAGACAGTTTGGTGCAACCCATCCTATGTTGCAAATATGTAAACGTGTCTTCGACGTCCAAAGCTCTCATAGTACCCCAGGAAAATTAAGTTTTTTTTAAACATTAATTTATAACAGCGTTTTATTTGTTAGTTTAATTTGCAAATGTTATTCTAACATGCCTTATGCAAGAATCCACCAAATTATGTTTTTTGTGTAATTTATTTATTATCCTTCAAGAGCTCCTGAAATTAACCAACACAAAAATTAAAATTTTATTATTAATAGATATTAATATTTTTCCTCTTTTTTCAGGAATTGGTTAAATATCGATTTTTTGATGCTAATATTTTGGTGGATTTTGAGTCTACGCAATTACTAAAATGATAATATATCAGTTACACACAAAATGCTGTTGTTATGAATTATTTCCAAATTTCCATTTAATTCCCATACCAATGAAAATAAAGTGCTTGGGCTATAGGCACTGGTTTGGGTAATACGGTTCATACCCGAGTCAGTGTAGAGTGGAGCTAGCGTGCACCAGTGCACAAGCCCTGCTAGCGGGGTTACAGCCGCCATGGGGATGGAACCTGGGGGCAGCTGAGGCGGGTTATTCTGCGCTGACAGACACAGTGTCGGATTTGAATAAACCTAAAAAAGAAAAAAAATACAGTTTCTTACAACCTAAGGAATGTCCTTATATCATAAGCTAGCTGTCTATCTGCACGGCTATCACAAGACGGCGCGCGAGCTCTCTCGGTTTTTCTCGCACTAACCGTCTCTCTCTTATAAGAAAACTTAGAAAGAGAGGTACAAAGCGACAAAAATCCAGAGCTCACGCGCCGTTTTGTGATAACCACTGTTGATAGATCGCCATAGAGTATCAGTAATAATTTAACTTGATCAATCCCATGGATTTGAGCTTGCTACCTTGAAAACAGTAGGTTCAATCTTTTGTGTTTATTAAAGTAATCTCGAATCGTAGAGAATAAATAAAAAGAAAAAATAATCTACAAAAGTTTAATATTTTATAAAAAATATCTGGGAAATTAAGGCAAAAATTAATAATACTTACATCTAGGTAAGATATAATAATAATTGTAATTAAAATGTAATACATACAATCTTAATTATAGTTTAGCTTGTAAAGAATTTCTCACTCGCATACCCCAAATAATAAACCCCAATACTTTAAACCTCTTTGGAATTCTCAGTAGATAATAATAAGTACCCACCCAGGATGTAATGACTTCCAGTAGGTTCTTAGGCGGGAGTTTCCTTACGCCCTGCACCTCGTGCATGTATAATTCTGTGACGGCTGTGATGAAATTGGCTACAAACTGAGGCGCACTGGAGGCTAAGGATTTGAGTGCAGTTTGGTTGAAGGTGTTCAGGTGGAAGTGGTCTCTGATGATGTATTCCACTAGCTGTAGGGAGGGTGAGGATGAACAGCCCATCTGTTGTAACCACACACCTACTGCTAGTAATACCTGAAAAACAGTTACGTAATATATTTTACGTCACACCTGGCCACAACGCGAGTTTTACTGCACGCTGCGCGTACGGGAAAACTCGCATTATGGCCAGGTGAAAACGTAAAGTTTTGTACTCAACACGGGCGGTAATTCAGTAAGCGGTAATTTATCACCACTCATTGCGAATTTCCTATTTTCGGCACTAGTATCGTAAATAACTATTAAACTATTAAATTAAAAGGTATTGTTAAAGGAGCTCTCCATAAATTACGTAATTTCAAAATAGGAGGGGGGGGGTCTCGCAATTGGATGAAGATAATCATTTTATTAGGCAGGGAGGGTCCATTTCAAGTAATAACAGGATGATGATAGGGGATACAAAAATCGAAAAACAACGAATTTATGGACATTTGGACAAGCCCAAAATAAATCAGTTTCGGTATTATAATCTTTATAATCCTACTATAATATTATAAATGTGAAAGTTTAAATGTTTGGATGTCTGTAAGTTTGGATGTTTGTAACTTAATCACACTTAGACGGCTCAACTGATTTGAATAAATTTTTGCACAAAGTTAATAGCCTGGATTAAAATATTGGATATTTTGTAACCTGGGTCCATGCAGACAAAGTCACGGGCAGAAGCCAGTTAATGAATAATTGCTAGGAATAAAATAATCCAGCAATAATGTATTATTTGTATTGATCATTAGCTATTGTTGAAGTATATAATAATTAGATACTTACTGGTGTACTAGAAGCGGACACAGCCATACTAGCCAAGATACTCAAGATCTTCAGTCTCTTCTGAGTATCTGCACCTCCGAATAGAGACAAAAATATCGTATTCTTCGTCGTTTCATTATTACAGCTTGATAAATATTCGCAGATAACCTCAATAAGCTGTAGTTCTTGGAGGGGGTTCAAACCTCTGCGATCGCCGCGTCGCGTAGATTCGCAGAATACGAACTCAGAAATGATCTCCATGGCTACATCTACTTGCTTACTGCTAGGGGCCGAACGACCGGCTAGCAGTTGCTCTGGAAATCATAAAGTAAATAATCATTATGGACTGCAAATGACTTCATCACATCAATAATAAGTTTGAAGTTTACCTATTCTCAAAAGAGCTTCTTTTGCACATTGTGGAAATTCATATTTCCGTAATGAATGTTTTAAGTCCGACATGGACATTTTGTGTGTTTATTAGTTTCAGATAAAAATAAACTAAGCAAACACCGCGTCCCACACACCTCACTCACAGTAACTTTGACATTGACATTGACGTTTAACTCTTTTTTTTTTTTTTTTTTTTTTAATTCGTCCATTCGGACAGGCTAAGACCATGGGCCATACTGCCTAGTCTTCAGTAAGTATAATTTCATTTGATCGAATCCAGTAATAACGTCTTCAGTAGTTTCAAATCAGAAGTCTCTAGTCCAATAAATATGTCTTCAGTTATTTCCAATTCATATGAACAAATCTAGATATTAAGTCATCAGTATTATCAACATATGTGTCAAATCCAAAAAATAAGTCTTCAGTTATTCCAATCCAATTCATGAAGTCAAATCCAGTAATAAAGTCTTGAGTATGTTCCAATAAAAACGTCAAATCCAATATTCAGCTCTTCAAAAAAGCTTACACCTCATCCAGACATTCCAAAAAGTCATTTGACCAACAAAATATAGGTACAATGCTTCAATAAAAATATATACAATTTTAAGCAAGTTTTAAATTTAGCATCATATTTACAGCATACACACAGTATTATGTACAAAATTAAACAAAGGTAAATAAGTAGACGACTCCTTCAACAAATCAGTTACTGAAAGCGGGATTCGATTAGAAGCTCCATAAATCTCAAGCAACTCATCCATCAGCACTAGGCGCTGAATGCCAAAGGATGAGCAACTAAACAGAATGTGATCTATAGACTGAACCTCTTGCTTTTGACAATGATCGCAATAAGGGGAAGAGACAAAGTTTTTACGATGGAGATGAAAATTTAAACGACAATGACCAATGCGCATACGAGTAATTATGGTGTAAAACCTACGATGCATGTAAGTTTTAAACTTACAAAACCAAGGCTTACTATTAACTTGGTTATCTAACAAAGCATACAAATGAGCCTTATTCTCAACTTCTGTAAAATGATACCAATGTCTTCCCCAAAGAACAGTCATACGCTGTTTTAGATTACTTATAATATCAGAATATGGCAAGGTCACAGCTAAGTCCCTGCTGTCGGGAACCAGGGACAAGTCAGATGCATTAGCAATAGTTCTAGCTAGGTAGTCGGCGTTTTCATTACCAGAAACTCCTTTATGAGACGGAACCCATACAAAATCTATTTTAATACCAATTAAAGATAGTTCTAACCATAATTCTTTAATGGAAAAAATTAGATAGCAAGTGCTAGCATTCATTTTGTTACGCGATAAACTTATTAATACACTCATACTATCGCTTACTATGACCCATTCTTTACTATATTGATTATGTTCTTTAACATGTTTCAAAGCAAATAAGATGGCAGTTGCTTCAGCAGTAAAGATACTTGCATTTTTATTGATATTAAACCCAATACCTTTATTAATTTCAGATTGATAAATTGCAAAGGAAACAGCATTATTATTTTTGGCACCATCCGTATAAATAAATTTACAATTAGACCATTCTGACAACAATAAATAAGCCTCCTCTTTGGAAGTTAGCTTTGAATCTATTACAATTTTTATATCGGGATATTTACTCTTAAAAGAGCCTGTGTAACAGGGAAGAAGGTCATTATCAAGATGTATATTTAACTCCTGCAAAGAGTGAAAGAAAGAAGTAAAATCCTGAAGAACATACATGTGCCTTTGAAAAGGCGCTGATTGGAAAGAAATCAAGTTGTGAAGAAGATCGTTCTTAGGCAAGCTGTATAACTTTAAAATAAATCTTTCTTTTAAATAACGAAATCTAATATGAATAGGAGGAAGATTCGATTCAATTTGCATAGCAGCGATAGGACTAGTTTTAAATGCAACCAGTATTGTCCGCATACATTTGTTTTGTATTTTATCTAATGAATTTACAATTTTATCATCTCCAGCAAAACATAGAAAACCATATTCAAAATGACTTCGAACTAGAGACTTATACAAGATTAACAAAATTTTGGGGTCTGCACCCCATGAAGTGGCGCACAGCGATTTTAACACATTGTATGCTTTGTTAGCTTTGGTTATAATACTGTCAGCATATTTTATCCAGGAAAGTTTTGAAGTAAATATAACACCTAAAAACTTTATTAGATCATATGAAATAGGCAGTGATATGTCATTGTACAAAACTGTGGGCAAACACATGCTTTTGCGACCAAAAATAAAAACTTTGGTTTTAGTCGAATTTACATCTAAGTTCAGATAAGCAAAGTATTTATGTAAGTTGATTAATGCCTCATTAATAGTCAAAGCTAATTGATTTAAATCAGATCCTGACACATAAACAACCAAATCATCTGCATACTGCAGATTTTTAACCTTTGTTCCTAGAATAAGATTTAGTCTCCTAATGTACAAAATAAAAATTAAAGGGGATAAGATACCTCCTTGACAAACCCCTAAAGAAGATAATCTTGGGCCATATAAGTGATTGTTAAATTTAACAAAAACCTTCCTGTTTGTTAAAAACATTTGTAAGAAATTTATTATTTTGCCAGGTAACCCTATCATTGACAGCTCTCTACATAAAACGGAAATATTGACACTGTTAAATGCACCTGCAATGTCAAAGAATACCGAAAGAAGATACTGATTATTATATATGCTGTTAAGTGCATCAAGTTGCAACTGACAAATACTCTCACGAGAAGACCGACCTTTACGAAAACCAAACTGATTGCAGGGTAACAGACCATTTTGTTCGACAAAAAATTCCAACCGTTGCTTTAGAAGCTGTTCAAAAACCTTTCCTACACAAGATGTGAGTGCTATAGGTCGATATGAGTCGGGTAACAATTTATCTTTATCAGGCTTTAAAATTGGGACCAAGCAATCTGTTTTCCAATCATCAGGAATTAAGTTTTCTTCCCACAGCTGATTTAATATGTTTAAAAAGGTCTTTAGATTTTGTGAACTTAAATTTTTCAGTAAAATATATGGTATTCCATCAAGACCAAAGGATGTATCTCTTCTTGAAAATAGGGCAGATTTAAGCTCTTGCAAAGAAAACGGTTCAGTAAGATACTTATCATTATCATTTTCTGTGTGAACATAATTTAAAGACTCATTAAGCACAAAATCAGGAGTGTATTTCTTAAGAAAATCTGATATCCAACTATTATTACTAGCGTGTTTTGAAATGAATGTTTTATTAAATTTCCGCATGTAATTCCATATTAATGTCAAAGGAGTGCACCGGTTAAATGAGTTACACAGATTTATCCAACTATTACGCCGTTCAGTCTTAAGAACAAGCTTTTTAAGGGCTCAAAGTCTTTTAAATTCTATATAATTCTCTTCACTAGGTTCACTTTTAAATTTTATATAAGCATGTTTTGAATTAAGTACAGCTTCTGAACACTTTTGATTCCACCAAGGCAGCCGGGGAAATTTCAAAGATTTTGGTGTACACGTATTAGAACTATTCAAAGACCTATGTCTAGGGATGGACTCTACAGCAGTAGATCGCAAAATATTACAAAACAGATTGAGCGCATCTATCGAAGACATATTTTCAAAATCAATATTAGCCAAACAAAAATCAACTGATTGCCTGTACATTTTCCAATTCACCTGTTTGTAATTTGGGTGAATGGGCAAATGTACATTATTACATATTGGATTACTTTGTGAGCTATTTTCATTACCAACTATCATTTTTATCATTACAGGCAAATGATAACTGCTGCCAAGAGGACAATCCATAACAGACCAATCACATGAAAGTGCCAATGATGGAGAAACGAAAGTTAAATCCAGAGCATTAGGACGCCAAGAAGAAGAACCAGTTGTAGTAGTTTGACCATTATTTAAAAGAACCAAGTCATTGCCATCAATAATATCTAAGACATCTCTACCTCGAGGCAATGTATCAACACAGCCCCATGACATATGATGAGCATTTAGATCGCCTCCAAAAAGCATTGGCTGCGGAATAGATTTTATCAAAGCATCAAATTTACTTTTATTAAATGGCGGATCAGAATTTGATGGACTATAAAAACTTACTACACTCAACTGCTTGTTGTTTATAATTATTTGTACACAGATATTTTGTAGAGCATTGTCAAAATAAGTTTTAATATTAGAATATACTATATTGTTATGAATAAGTATTGCTACACCATTATGTTTATTACCACAGTCATTTCTAATGACATTGTATCCTTTAATTGAAAATTTTTGATGTTGTTTTAACCAGGTTTCAGAAATTATTGCTATGTGAATGTTATTTTCATATAAGAATCTAGTAAAGATTAGCCTATTGCTTATTATACTCTGAGCATTCCACTGCACTATGTTCAATATGTCCATAAAGAAAAAAATTAAGGTTGTTTCCTGAAAGTGTTTTTAAGTGTTTCTTTTATATTGTTAGAATTTATTGGCGTTTCTTTATCAGCACAAATTTTAACTATAGCTTCCACAAGTAGATTCATAAATCTGTCAGATTTGGTCAGATTACTTAGATGGGTGTCAATATATTTTGAGCCGAGCTGCGGAAATGCAACGTCACAAAACAAATCGGAATATTTAGCACTACGTGATTTTAACTTATTTTCCTCAATTTTCTGTTTTTTAATTGGATATGCAGCAGATATAGCCACGTGATCCCCACCACAGTTTGCGCATTGTGTTTTAACCTTATTACAATTTTTGAAATTATGAGGTTCAGCACAAATTGAACATACTTCATTATTTTTACAATACTTTGCTATATGACCAAATTTCATGCAACGAAGGCATTGCTTTACTGGAGGAATATAGATCCCTACTTCGTGCCTCCTATGGTCAAGTGTTACATATTCAGGCAACTGTACAGAGGCAAAAGTCACGGCAACAGTCTGAGTTGGAATCATTGAGACGACCCAGCGTGTCTTTTACCCGCCGCATAAACCGTCTTACGCTTATCACCTTTTTACTGGAAGCTCATTCATTATATTTAAGATTCAAAATCTTGTCGGTGGAGCAATTTCCATTCCTCTCTGTTCTCAGCTATTGTTTTTACCTCTTGATACGACGCGCCGTTTACTTTTTCTTTTATTTGGTCCATAAAAGATCTTCTTGGTCTCCCTCTCTTCCTCTTTCCCTCTATCTTCCCTTCTACTATGGTTTTCATAAAATCATCGTGTCGTAACAAGTGGCCCAACATCCTGCCTCTCCTGTTCTCAATGGTCTTCAACAACGTTCTTTTCTCTTTCACTCTCTCAAGCACCTCCTCATTCGTCTTCTTATCCTTCCAACTAATCCTCTCCATTCGCCTCCAGCACCACATTTCGAAGGCCTCCAATCGTTCTCTGTCACGCTGTGTCATTGTCCACGTTTCGCTTCCATACAACGCTATGCTCCAGATGTACACTTTTATAAGCCTCTTCCGAATATGGCCTGCTATTCTGGCTTTGAGCAGGCTCTTCTTGGCATTGAAAGCCTGCTTCGCCATGGCTATCCTCGCGATAATGTCTGGTGTACATCTGGAGTTATTAGTGATTATGCTTCCCAGATATTTAAATTTGTCGACTTGCTCTATTGTCCTGTTATTTAAAGTGATTGGTCTATAATTTGAGTGCCTTTTTGAGGTTACTAGCATTTTTGTTTTATTAATGTTTATTTTAAGTCCAAAATCTTCAAAAATTGCATTCATATCTGTAACTAATTCTTCTAACTGATTTGATGACTCTGCAAAAGCCGCAATGTCATCAGCAAAACGAATAAATTGAATTTTTTTCCCATTGAAATGAACCCCCCCTTTTCCGGACTCTATTAATTTTCTAATGGCACACTCTATGAACACATTAAAGATAAGAGGCGAAAGTGGACAACCCTGCCGAACTCCTTGCCGTATCTTCGCCTTTCTAGCTTCTTCTCCTATTTCAATTAAAGTTCTTTGATTTCTGTAGAGTTCAAAAATAATTCTTCGGTCTCTATAATCTAATCCAGCTTCCTTCAAGATTGACATCATATTTTTCCAATTAATTTTGTCAAATGCTTTTTCTAAGTCTATAAATGCTATGTGTGTGTCCTGGTCTAAATCCATTCTTCTGTCAGTAATCATTCTTAAGGCTAATATTGCTTCTCTCGTCCCTTTGTTTTGTCTGAATCCATATTGGTCAGGTCCTAGATAGTTTTCAGTTAGCGGTCTAATTCTATTCTGTATAATTTTGAGTAATATTTTACTGGCTTGTGATATTAAACTTAGTGTTCTGTGTTCTTCACATTTTAAAGTGTTCGCCTTTTTAGGTAAAGTAACTATTTTAGAAGTGTAAAAATCAGTAGGGACGTGACCGATATTATACATTTTAGTAACTAATTCATAAATTTCATCTTTAAGTATATCACAGTTTGCGTATTTTATGAACTCTACGTAAATCTTGTCATTACCAGCAGCTTTTCCAGTTTGTAAACTAGAAAGGGCTTTTTCAAATTCACTTCTGATTATTTCTGGACCAGCATCATCTACTTCCACTAATTCTTCCTTTTCTATGTCGTTGCTAGCTAAGCCTTCACCGTCATATAACTTCTCCAAATATCTTTGCCACCGATCTGCAACATCCTTGCTATCTAGCAAAATGTTACCCTGTTCATCTAGGATAGCAGCACTTTTAGCTATTAATTGGAAAATCTTCTGGTTCGAATAATCAATCGGCACTGAAGTGAGAACACCCGTAACCTCGGTCTCAGATGCTGGGATTGAAGCATTCATGTGAATTTCATTTAATAATTTTTCATTTTTTAGGAAGACATTGGCGTGATTTGGGAGATCGAACATAATCCCAACTTTGTATGCATTAATTGTTCTTAGATGCATCACGCCCGACACGCGATGCTTTCGGATTGCATTGGACAAAGCAAGTCTATCTTTGTCAGAAAATTTGTGGTCATCCTCTCTGTGATTCAGAAAAACAATAAATTCTTTCTTAGCTGAATTTTCGTCGTACAACCTGTAATAACTTTTGGCCCTGAAAGGAGTATACTTCTCTTTGTCATCTTCTTTAGTCTTCTTTTTTGCAGGTATGCGCTCCGAGGGCGCACCTGTATCCGCATCAGAACTACTTTCAGATTGAAGATCTGGCTCCGGCTCATTTTTTATACACAAAACATTTTCTATACATAAAAAGTCTGCCGATTTTTGCGGGGGAGGGGAACGTCAAATGTATGCGGAACGTGAAAATAGCTACTTTTTTTTTTTTTTTTTTAAATTCGTCCATTCGGACAGGCTAAGACCATGGGCCATACTGCCTAGTCTTCAGTAAGTATAATTTCATTTGATCGAATCCAGTAATAACGTCTTCAGTAGTTTCAAATCAGAAGTCTCTAGTCCAATAAATATGTCTTCAGTTATTTCCAATTCATATGAACAAATCTAGATATTAAGTCATCAGTATTATCAACATATGTGTCAAATCCAAAAAATAAGTCTTCAGTTATTCCAATCTAATTCATGAAGTCAAATCCAGTAATAAAGTCTTGAGTATGTTCCAATAAAAACGTCAAATCCAATATTCAGCTCTTCAAAAAAGCTTACACCTCATCCAGACATTCCAAAAAGTCATTTGACCAACAAAATATAGGTACAATGCTTCAATAAAAATATATACAATTTTAAGCAAGTTTTAAATTTAGCATCATATTTACAGCATACACACAGTATTATGTACAAAATTAAACAAAGGTAAATAAGTAGACGACTCCTTCAACAAATCAGTTACTGAGAGCGGGATTCGATTAGAAGCTCCATAAATCTCAAGCAACTCATCCATCAGCACTAGGCGCTGAATGCCAAAGGATGAGCAACTAAACAGAATGTGATCTATAGACTGAACCTCTTGCTTTTGACAATGATCGCAATAAGGGGAAGAGACAAAGTTTTTACGATGGAGATGAAAATTTAAACGACAATGACCAATGCGCATACGAGTAATTATGGTGTAAAACCTACGATGCATGTAAGTTTTAAACTTACAAAACCAAGGCTTACTATTAACTTGGTTATCTAACAAAGCATACAAATGAGCCTTATTCTCAACTTCTGTAAAATGATACCAATGTCTTCCCCAAAGAACAGTCATACGCTGTTTTAGATTACTTATAATATCAGAATATGGCAAGGTCACAGCTAAGTCCCTGCTGTCGGGAACCAGGGACAAGTCAGATGCATTAGCAATAGTTCTAGCTAGGTAGTCGGCGTTTTCATTACCAGAAACTCCTTTATGAGACGGAACCCATACAAAATCTATTTTAATACCAATTAAAGATAGTTCTAACCATAATTCTTTAATGGAAAAAATTAGATAGCAAGTGCTAGCATTCATTTTGTTACTCGATAAACTTATTAATACACTCATACTATCGCTTACTATGACCCATTCTTTACTATATTGATTATGTTCTTTAACATGTTTCAAAGCAAATAAGATGGCAGTTGCTTCAGCAGTAAAGATACTTGCATTTTTATTGATATTAAACCCAATACCTTTATTAATTTCAGGTTGATAAATTGCAAAGGAAACAGCATTATTATTTTTGGCACCATCCGTATAAATAAATTTACAATTAGACCATTCTGACAACAATAAATAAGCCTCCTCTTTGGAAGTTAGCTTTGAATCTATTACAATTTTTATATCGGGATATTTACTCTTAAAAGAGCCTGTGTAACAGGGAAGAAGGTCATTATCAAGATGTATATTTAACTCCTGCAAAGAGTGAAAGAAAGAAGTAAAATCCTGAAGAACATACATGCGCCTTTGAAAAGGCGATGATTGGAAAGAAATCAAGTTGTGAAGAAGATCGTTCTTAGGCAAGCTGTATAACTTTAAAATAAATCTTTCTTTTAAATAACGAAATCTAATATGAATAGGAGGAAGATTCGATTCAATTTGCATAGCAGCGATAGGACTAGTTTTAAATGCACCCAGTATTGTCCGCATACATTTGTTTTGTATTTTATCTAATGAATTTACAATTTTATCATCTCCAGCAAAACATAGAAAACCATATTCAAAATGACTTCGAACTAGAGACTTATACAAGATTAACAAAATTTTGGGGTCTGCACCCCATGAAGTGGCGCACAGCGATTTTAACACATTGTATGCTTTGTTAGCTTTGGTTATAATACTGTCAGCATATTTTATCCAGGAAAGTTTTGAAGTAAATATAACACCTAAAAACTTTATTAGATCATATGAAATAGGCAGTGATATGTCATTGTACAAAACTGTGGGCAAACACATGCTTTTGCGACCAAAAATAAAAACTTTGGTTTTAGTCGAATTTACATCTAAGTTCAGATAAGCAAAGTATTTATGTAAGTTGATTAATGCCTCATTAATAGTCAAAGCTAATTGATTTAAATCAGATCCTGACACATAAACAACCAAATCATCTGCATACTGCAGATTTTTAACCTTTGTTCCTAGAATAAGATTTAGTCTCCTAATGTACAAAATAAAAATTAAAGGGGATAAGATACCTCCTTGACAAACCCCTAAAGAAGATAATCTTGGGCCATATAAGTGATTGTTAAATTTAACAAAAACCTTCCTGTTTGTTAAAAACATTTGTAAGAAATTTATTATTTTGCCAGGTAACCCTATCATTGACAGCTCTCTACATAAAACGGAAATATTGACACTGTTAAATGCACCTGCAATGTCAAAGAATACCGAAAGAAGATACTGATTATTATATATGCTGTTAAGTGCATCAAGTTGCAACTGACAAATACTCTCACGAGAAGACCGACCTTTACGAAAACCAAACTGATTGCAGGGTAACAGACCATTTTGTTCGACAAAAAATTCCAACCGTTGCTTTAGAAGCTGTTCAAAAACCTTTCCTACACAAGATGTGAGTGCTATAGGTCGATATGAGTCGGGTAACAATTTATCTTTATCAGGCTTTAAAATTGGGACCAAGCAATCTGTTTTCCAATCATCAGGAATTAAGTTTTCTTCCCACAGCTGATTTAATATGTTTAAAAAGGTCTTTAGATTTTGTGAACTTAAATTTTTCAGTAAAATATATGGTATTCCATCAAGACCAAAGGATGTATCTCTTCTTGAAAATAGGGCAGATTTAAGCTCTTGCAAAGAAAACGGTTCAGTAAGATACTTATCATTATCATTTTCTGTGTGAACATAATTTAAAGACTCATTAAGCACAAAATCAGGAGTGTATTTCTTAAGAAAATCTGATATCCAACTATTATTACTAGCGTGTTTTGAAATGAATGTTTTATTAAATTTCCGCATGTAATTCCATATTAATGTCAAAGGAGTGCACCGGTTAAATGAGTTACACAGATTTATCCAACTATTACGCCGTTCAGTCTTAAGAACAAGCTTTTTAAGGGCTCGAAGTCTTTTAAATTCTATATAATTCTCTTCACTAGGTTCACTTTTAAATTTTATATAAGCATGTTTTGAATTAAGTACAGCTTCTGAACACTTTTGATTCCACCAAGGCAGCCGGGGAAATTTCAAAGATTTTGGTGTACACGGATTAGAACTATTCAAAGACCTATGTCTAGGGATGGACTCTACAGCAGTAGATCGCAAAATATTACAAAACAGATTGAGCGCATCTATCGAAGACATATTTTCAAAATCAATATTAGCCAAACAAAAATCAACTGATTGCCTGTACATTTTCCAATTCGCCTGTTTGTAATTTGGGTGAATGGGCAAATGTACATTATTACATATTGGATTACTTTGTGAGCTATTTTCATTACCAACTATCATTTTTATCATTACAGGCAAATGATAACTGCTGCCAAGAGGACAATCCATAACAGACCAATCACATGAAAGTGCCAATGATGGAGAAACGAAAGTTAAATCCAGAGCATTAGGACGCCAAGAAGAAGAACCAGTTGTAGTAGTTTGACCATTATTTAAAAGAACCAAGTCATTGCCATCAATAATATCTAAGACATCTCTACCTCGAGGCAATGTATCAACACAGCCCCATGACATATGATGAGCATTTAGATCGCCTCCAAAAAGCATTGGCTGCGGAATAGATTTTATCAAAGCATCAAATTTACTTTTATTAAATGGGGGATCAGAATTTGATGGACTATAAAAACTTACTACACTCAACTGCTTGTTGTTTATAATTATTTGTACACAGATATTTTGTAGAGCATTGTCAAAATAAGTTTTAATATTAGAATATACTATATTGTTATGAATAAGTATTGCTACACCATTATGTTTATTACCACAGTCATTTCTAATGACATTGTATCCTTTAATTGAAAATTTTTGATGTTGTTTTAACCAGGTTTCAGAAATTATTGCTATGTGAATGTTATTTTCATATAAGAATCTAGTAAAGATTAGCCTATTGCTTATTATACTCTGAGCATTCCACTGCACTATGTTCAATATGTCCATAAAGAAAAAAAATTAAGGTTTTTTCCTGAAAGTGTTTTTAAGTGTTTCTTTTATATTGATAGAATTTATTGGCGTTTCTTTATCAGCACAAATTTTAACTATAGCTTCCACAAGTAGATTCATAAATCTGTCAGATTTGGTCAGATTACTTAGATGGGTGTCAATATATTTTGAGCCGAGCTGCGGAAATGCAACGTCACAAAACAAATCGGAATATTTAGCACTACGTGATTTTAACTTATTTTCCTCAATTTTCTGTTTTTTAATTGGACATGCAGCAGATATAGCCACGTGATCCCCACCACAGTTTGCGCATTGTGTTTTAACCTTATTACAATTTTTGAAATTATGAGGTTCAGCACAAATTGAACATACTTCATTATTTTTACAATACTTTGCTATATGACCAAATTTCATGCAACGAAGGCATTGCTTTACTGGAGGAATATAGATCCCTACTTCGTGCCTCCAATGGTCAAGTGTTACATATTCAGGCAACTGTACAGAGGCAAAAGTCACGGCAACCGTCTGAGTTGGAACCATTGAGACGATACCCAGCGTGTCTTTTACCCGCCGCATAAACCGTCTTACGCTTATCACCTTTTTACTGGAAGCTATTAATTGGAAAATCTTCTGGTTCGAATAATCAATCGGCACTGAAGTGAGAACACCCGTAACCTCGGTCTCAGATGCTGGGATTGAAGCATTCATGTGAATTTCATTTAATAATTTTTCATTTTTTAGGAAGACATTGGCGTGATTTGGGAGATCGAACATAATCCCAACTTTGTATGCATTAATTGTTCTTAGATGCATCACGCCCGACACGCGATGCTTTCGGATTGCATTGGACAAAGCAAGTCTATCTTTGTCAGAAAATTTGTGGTCATCCTCTCTGTGATTCAGAAAAACAATAAATTCTTTCTTAGCTGAATTTTCGTCGTACAACCTGTAATAACTTTTGGCCCTGAAAGGAGTATACTTCTCTTTGTCATCTTCTTTAGCCTTCTTTTTTGCAGGTATGCGCTCCGAGGGCGCACCTGTATCCGCATCAGAACTACTTTCAGATTGAAGATCTGGCTCCGGCTCCAAGCCCTCCAACCGAGAACGCTTTCCCGTACGCTTCCCCATGACTGGGGAAGCGCACCAAACCGATAACCAAATCAACTATGAATTAAAATTAAAATTAAGACTAAATATGTACAAATTAACACCTAAAATTAATTTACAATAAAATATTTTATCAAGCGCGCCTATCACTTTCAACGTTCCCGCCAAAAAAAAAATGTGAAAATAGCTACGTCAGATAAACGTCAGTCCATACAATACGTATGACCACTGGTCATACGTATTTGGCAGAGGGGAACGCCTGTCAATTGCCACTCCGGTTGGTTTAATGCTCTAAGGCATTTACATATGTATGTGGGCATTTATGAATCATAAATAAGTAAAACAGTAAAACTAAATAATACCGTTTTAAAACGTCTAAGCGCTGTCTAACTAAAGGGACAAAACAAAATGTAAGAGCCTTAAATCTTTTTAGTTTGTGGGCCAAAATGTATTTATACAGTTGGGATACACGGGACATGGGACCAACCAAGGACTTCGTTTTTACTTTATCTGTGGTCAAAAACTGACAAATGGATCATGTCAACGCTGCATCTATGTGCATTGCGAAAAGCTTATAAATTGTAATTTTCTCTATAAATTTACCATTCCAAATGGAAGTCATAGTTGCTAACGTAGACCATATCAAATTTGACATAGATTTTGCATTAGACGAGCAATATGGAGCTCTACCGTTACCGTTTCCCGGGATGGACAGTAAGTGCCAATTTACGCTAATAAATCTAATAATACTATAAATTGCTTAGCCAGCGTTTGTTTTAGATGATGTATTCCATCAAGGAATCAGTTATATCATGTTTTTTCATGTTTATTCCAGAATCCACGGCAGCAGTATGCGAATTTTACAGTCAACCCACTGGGTGCACAAATGGGCCTCAGTGCCCTTACAGACACGTCCGTGGCGACCGCACGGTGGTGTGCAAGCACTGGCTGCGCGGTCTATGCAAGAAGGGCGACCAGTGCGAGTTTTTACACGAGTATGACATGTCGAAAATGCCTGAATGCTATTTCTACGCCCGTTTCAATGCCTGCCACAACAAAGAGTGCCCGTTCCTGCACATAGACCCGGAGAGCAAGATCAAAGACTGCCCATGGTAAGTCTAGAACAGTTTTGAGATCAACTGTTCACTAAAATAAAACTAGGCACTGATGTATATCTTGGTTGTTGTTTTTAAATCTAAGGTTCTTCCCATTTAGTCACGTCACACTCCTAGCGTTATTCCTAGTTGTACCCCTAAAGGAGCCCAGGGTCCGCTTTGACACCTAATCCCAAGATTTGGCATAGGTACTAGTTTTACGAAAGCAACTGCCATCTGACCTTCCAACCCAGAGGGAAAACTAGACCTTATTGGGATTAGACCGGTTTCCTCACAATGTTTTCCTTCACCGAAAAGCTAACGGTAATATTCCGTACATAAGTTCCGAAAAACTCATTGGTACGAGCCGGGATTTGAACCCACAACCAATGATGATTCCCATTTAGTGATGTGGCAAAAATAATAACAATATCAAACAGGTAAACTATAATTATTTTGATTTGGTTCTTGTAGTGGCCCTACACTTGGAATTCCGTGTTCATGTTGCATTGTTGTCTCTCTTTCATTTGCCGTAGGAAGGAAATAGATGCAACACAAATATTTGGGCAAATACTGCCAAGTGCCACCATTAGTGTGGCATATGTGGGCACATTTTAGTGCAATGCGAATTTCCCTAAATGACTGTCTAATTAGCTGTTATGTATTATATTGCAGGTTGCATAAAAAGCAAATGAAATAAATAAGTTGATCTGATATACAACATATAAGTAAACCATCAGATGGGTACTAAATTGTCTAAAAACCATAAAAGACCTTTTTTTTCCGTATACTATGGCTTTCTGCTACTTAGGCACTTTGCCAATGTCAAGTGGGGGAGATTAGATAAAAGACCTTTACCTTTTGAATCCCCTAGCTCACAAGTGAACTGATGCGCTTTGAGACTTATATGTTAAAAAATTGGGTCATATTGTCATATAGACAAGGGACTCCCAAACAACATGATAAAGATATATTTATAGTTGTACATAATATTACGTTTCTGTTTTCAAAGCCGTACAGTTAAATAAATGGTAAAAATATCAACCTGGCTGGACTTAAACCCTTGTGCCTGGTGCACGCAGGAAGTGATATGCCACTTAAAGTACAGGGTTATTGTCTTTTATTTTTTTCTAGAGAGACTAGGTTCTGCTTCATGCTTTAATGGCAGCAGGGCAGGTTTTTTTTCAAGAATCTGACAATGACCATTCATGCATGAGGATTCAAAGGTTATTTAATTTATTCCTTATTATTCAAAAATTTGGTACTTATATTGATACAAGTGTAGTCCTTCACATGTGAAATACATGAGAATTGATGCACACAAATATCAAGAAACAGATTTTTACGGCTGTATTTTTTATAGACAAAGAACTGTAAGTACAAGATCATTAATTATATTTGTCACTTTACTTTATTGCTAATCTGTAATTGTATATGACAAGTATGACTGAAAGAAAAGTAATTGTTTCTTTCTGAACTATGTGCTTATTAGTATTGACAATCACAAAGTATTTTCAGATATCTCAGAAGTATGCTGCAATGTAATTCAAGTAATAATGCGGTGAAAAAAACCGCCCCATATAATCATAACAAGAACTTAGAACACTCCATGATGATATTCCAATGATATTCCACCTTCATTCCACTCGGCAACATTCCTGGTAGCCAACATGAAGATCTGGAAAATTTGCTTTGAAAGTGTTAGCATGTCAATTAAATTATTGTAAAATAAATACACTTCCTCATTTGTAGTTTTATTTATGAATAAATTTTTCTTTATAGTGACTGGTAGAGAACGCGATATGGCATTAAACCCGCCTTTAGTACTTTATTTTTTTCTTTTATGCAATATAATTTAAATAAATAGATCTCCCTCATTCATTTATCCATATCGACTCTGTATAATGTATTGCTTCTCTCTTTAATCGTGGGTTAAAGAGCCGGATATAGTGAACGCGGATTACTGGCCCGTAGATTAACCGGATACCCTTTAACCCCAGGTACGACCGTGGCTTCTGCCGGCACGGGCCGCACTGCCGCCACCGCCACGTGCGGCGCGTGCTGTGCACGAACTACCTCAGCGGGCTCTGCCCCGACGGCGCGGCCTGCAAGTACATGCACCCGCGCTTCGAGCTGCCGGCGCCGCCCGAGCAGACCAAGGACGCTAAACGGCTGCCCGTGTGCCACTACTGCTCTGAGGTCGGCCATAAGGCGTCGTCGTGCAACAAGATACCGCCAGAGGTGAGAACACTGAAATTAAAACTTCTATTGCGTTTTGTATAATGATTTTGGTATGGGGTGGCGCATCGTTACTGACGATTCTCAACATAATTTGAGACGTTGGTGCCGTAAAGAAGCCTAAGTCTTCTGGTAGATGTCGCTACATACGCCTCCCTAAGGCGTTATATGAAGGAACTGATTGAAGGATTTGGTGCCCGAACCGGATTGTTCCGATAGCTCAGTTGGTAGTAGCGACGGGCCATGAATGCCTGTGGTCGCCGGTTCAAATCCGGCTCGGAGCATTAAATTTTTCAATTTTTTCAATTTTTCCTTTCATTTAAAATTTATGATTTTAGACGGGTCTAACGCGATATTTATTTACATTTATTAAGGAATACACTATAAAAAGAAAGAAATCACGATTTTCGAAATACCGGTTTTTATAATTGCGAATGTTTTGACACTCCTTATATGACTATTCCGATTCTTCATAAATCCTCTCTCTCTCGTCCTAGCCATAGCTAGGAGACATATATCCCACATGGTGGTGGGGTCAGCTTTCCTTGTCTTACTTCCATTCCATCCACTTCACTCTGTCCTCGACATCTGTTTCGGATAATTTGCATTCTCTCATGTCTGTACATCAATCTCATCAATTTCTTCATAAATCCGATTTATATAAATCCGCTCGAGGCTAGCGCTCGAAGTTGTAGACGATTATGTATACCTAGGACAGACGATCCAGTTAGGTAGGTCCAACTTCGAGAAAGAGGTCAATCGTCGAATCTGACTCGGCTGGGCAGCGTTCAGGAAGCTACGGCAAATCTTTTCGTCCAATATTCCGCAGTGTCTCCAGACGAAAGTCTTTGACCATGCAGTGTGTGTTGCCAGTGATGACATATGGTAGAACCGATGGCCGTTGGGGCGGAAAGGTTCTCGAGTGGCGACCACGTACCGGAAGGCGCAGCGTAGGCCGCCCCCGACAAGGTGGACTGATGACCTGGTAAAGGTTGCGGGAGTCCGCTGGATGCGGGTGGCGCGGGATCACTTTGGCACTCTTTGGGGGAGGCCTATGTCCAGCAGTGGACGTCTTTCAGCTGATATGATGATATCAATCCGAAAGGTTAAAGTGTCTAACGGTTACAATTGTGATGATTATAATTCCGAATTTCATATACCGAACAATAAGAAGTCCGATTGAATAATAATCCGAAATAACAAAAATACGAATTCCGGTTACTAAAATACTGATTTGCAAAATTTCGAATATCTCATCGACCAATAATAAATCTACTAAACTAAAGTAGGTACTGATAAAAAACACAACATCCAAAAGAAAATACAGCAAACATACTCTTTGCAAAATGTACGTATATATATATTAGGTACAATAAGGGCCAGTTGCACCAACTTACGATTACAGACCGATCAACGTTAAATATGGCGCTGACAGCTGTCAGTCCATAGAAACTTGTCAAACGTTCCATACATTCAGATGTTAACGAACACCGCTTACGATTACAGACGGTTTGGTGCAACCCACCCTAAAGTGTTCGGTCCTGGCGCTTCGCCGGCCGCTGCCGCGGATTTCATTCTTCGTCGTTATAAAAATCGGTTAAAAAAGCTAACGAAATTCTGAAATTCGGTAAAATAAAATTCGCGTTCGAATTTATGACGACCGGTTAGCCTAGTGGGTAGTGACGCTGCCTACGAAACTGAAGGTCCTGGGTTCGAATCCCGGTAAGGGCAAATGTTTATGTGATGAGTATGAATATTTGTTTCTGATTCATGGATATTTTCTATGTATTTAAGTATTTATATCTATTATATACACCGTGGACGTTAATAACCCGAAAGATTTTAACCACGCATTCCTTAGGTCATTAGGAGCAAAAAATGTTATGTGAACCCCAGTCACTGCCGGCTTAGTTTTGAAGATATTATCAATTTTCATGTAAACTTTTTATTTTGATTACTAACGTGCATTTAGCTCTTTTGATTGCGACGTTGCTACCGATGTTGCCCAGGTTTGCGTCGCTATTGACAGATATCAAAGTGCCAGCTACCACTCACTAAATTTAACCTTTTTTGAAAAAAATAATCGTTACCGTTTTATTAAACGGGATAATTTCCATAGAAAAGCGATAGTTATCCAAGTTTTATTTACAAAAACCGACAAATAAAGCAAAAAAAAATATTTTTTTTGCTGAATTTTTGTTGGGGTTCATATAATATTTCTTACTCCTAATGACCTCAGGAATGCGTGGTTAAAATCTTTCGGGTTATTAACGTCCACGGTGTATATCGTCGTCTAGTACTGAGCTTACTATGGGACTAGGTCGATTTGTGTAATATTGTCCCCTTATATTTATTTATTATGTCTAAGGAATTATGAAATTTGGGTTTTGAAAATCGGAATTAGCAAATTCGGATTAAAATATTTCGGAGTATTTGGGGTCCCTATTTTAACACGTATGTATTATGTTGACATGTAATTTTTTATATTGATAACTCATACTGAGGGGCTACCGCGAAGTGAAAACGCACTTCGATCGAGTACCTCCCTCTCTGTCGCTCGAACTAAGAAGTGCAACAGAGAGAACACACGAACGAAATTCGTTTTCGTTTCGCGGTAGGGCCTCTGTACAGTAATTTTTTAATCTATAACATTGTTACAGCAACGCGAAGCAGCCCAACGGCAAGAGGAGGCCCGCTACCGCGCCCTCGGCTACATCAAACCCGCCAACGAGAACGACAGCAACACTGAGAGCCCCCGGCTACAACGGATGATGCATAAGCCCTTAGAAGAGGTCACATGCTTCAAATGCGGGACTAAGGGCCACTACGCGAACCGATGCCCCAAGGGACATTTAGCGTTCTTGTCCAGCCAAAATCAGAATCAGAACCAGTGGCTTAGGGATAAACAACAGCAACAACAACAACAACAGCAGCAGCAGCAGTGATAGTTTAAGGTTTAGTGGTTAAGCGTGAAATGGAGACTATGGGGGATAACACACGGCGTTATGGTGCGCGCGTCGTTTGGACTGATCGCGCGTGGACAAATTGCGAAGTTTTGAAACCTGCCCTGCGCCGTGTGGTATCTGCTCGGATAGTTTAAAGACAGTTTTTATGTGAAATTTCAATAAAATTGTTAAGATGAAAAAGAAAATATTTTTGACTTATTTTATAGCCACCATTTTAGATAAGTTGTAAAGTTCTTTGTTTTTAATCTACACCCATTCAGCCTGATACTATAGCTTTCTACAACAGTGTCCTCCTTTTGTATTTGAAATCACAAGACTAAACCATTTGATGGGACTGCGATGAATGTTCATTTCATTATTATGTATTACCAACCAACTATTATCGTGAGTAGATTGTAAATGATTCAGAAATAAACGGTATAAGTCGTGCTTATAAAGATTAAATTCTAACATGGCAACATTTGTCGCGCCATTTCGCTATTCAAAATACGGGTTTTTTGATAATTCAATGACTACTTCATTCAATTCTTTATTCACAACAACATACATGAAAAATTAAGTAAGAGTGAGAAGGATGAATGTTGTATGTCGGACATAAATCCTACGCCTGACGTCTGAACGCAACGGACGGCATCGGCATGAGCGGTGCAAAGTTATAAGGTAGAGCCACATACAAAGAGAGATATTATTTTGCAGGACACCTTGCATCCGCACCTATAACAGTAAAACAACAGGTACATAATACCGCACCTGTTTTAGGTAGGGTAAATCGCCAATCACTGGCCACCGTTCAATAATTGGCCACCTCATACTAAAAATGAACTCTATTCACATATATTAGAATTCATTTTAAGTATACTTAGTGTTAGTTATTGACCACCCTTCAGTAACTAGCCACGTTACACTAAATTGAAGTCTGTTTGCAGAGGAACAGATTTCATTTTTAGTATGAGGGGGTCAGTTATTGGCACGTTTACAAGCACGATCGCGTTTATGTCGGACATAAGCATTTGTCTTAATACTCTTAATAGCAAGTATGTAAGTGTGAGAGAGACGAAGCTTTTTATTTATACGTACCGACATAAACGTGATCATGCTAGGCCAGGCTAGGCAGGAGTTTCGTTTTCTTTCTATTTTTGCGTTTTGTATGTTACGAATGGTCGTTCGCCTTCGTCTTATGGTGTGTACTGGGTACACACCAAGCCAACGAACGGCTATGTATCTCACTCTAACAAATAGCTGTCACATGATTCGCGTTCGTTGGTCGTTCGTTTGCTCAGTGTGTACCCACCATTAAATAAAACCTGAGAGCAAAGAGAATATAACCACTACGTTCTACCTGAGAGAGTTAAATATGAGAATAATACAGATTTTCTGAAATCAACCGAAATAGTAAAATAAAAAACATACATTGTTTCCATTTATTTTATGCGGTTTAAAATAAAACTCAAATACACCGAAAAAAGTTGGCATCTGACATCCGTCAATGTCACATTTCGGTATATTCGGTGCATCGTCGCGTCGCGTGCTTACTCCTACATAATACTCTTCGTCTCGTGTTCCCGGCTCTTGCTAACCCACGCGGTGATAATAACAGTTTATTGCTTTTAGTTTAAACTCTTCCTGGATATTGTTTCCTCAGTGAAGCGAGAAATCGCGGAGAGGTTTAAGTGAATTTGAACAACTAACAAACAACCAGCAACATGGTAAGCCCACGTGTTTATTATTATGATAACCTACTTTAAACAGTTGATATGCTTCATTTCATAGTATTTCCTAAGTTCCTTAACTTTTCAAAGCTTGTGGTAACAGAAAACTTTGCTAAAATGTATAAACAAAGTTTTGAGGTTATGTTATCCGCACACACGCTTTTGATTATAAAGCAAGCAAGATTTAACCGTACAACGTGTAAATGCGGAAATTAGATATTTTATTTACATTAACCTATTCTTCTTTTCTTGACAAGCTGACACAGAAATGGAAGACCAAATTTACGATTAAGCTCCATAACAGAACTTATATAGTTAACTTTTGTGTCCGAACCCTTTGACTATAGTAATATTTTCTTTTCAGAGTGAAACCGAAGCCGCAGTTAACCCCAAAGCGTACCCTCTCGCCGATGCGCCTTTGACCAGCAAGATGCTGAACTTGGTCCAACAGGCAGCTAACTACAAGCAGCTGCGAAAAGGCGCCAACGAGGCCACAAAGACCCTGAACCGTGGGCTCGCTGAATTCATCGTCATGGCCGCTGATGCGGAGCCTCTAGAAATTGTGCTACACATTCCACTGTTGTGCGAGGACAAGAATGTTCCGTATGTGTTTGTGCGGTCCAAGCAAGCTCTCGGCCGTGCCTGCGGAGTCTCCCGGCCTATAGTGGCATGCTCCATTACTATTAATGAGGGTTCGCAGTTGAAGCCTCAGATTCAAGGCATACAGCAGGAAATTGAAAGACTATTAGTGTAAGAGTGAACTGATACAGATGTATTTTCATGAATATAAGCTTTAAACTTCTGTTTTGATTTATTTTAGCACCCCACCACTAACTCTCAGGCTTGTTAGTTTAGAGCTTGATCGAAGGCCTTCCAGTCTATTAAAGACTATGAAAACTAGAGACAAGGAAATAGGCAATGTCCCTTATGGCTGCAAAAGCTGATAACTGCAAATCTAGCAAGTGAAGCGGCCTAATAGTGAGCATCATAATTAAATTTTTGACATTATGACGACCGCTTTAGCCTAGTTGGTAGTGACCCTGCCTACGAAGCAAGAGGTCCTGGGTTCGAATCCCGGTAAGGGCATTTATATGTGTGATGAGCACGAATATTTGTTCTTCAGTCAGGGATGTTTTCTATGTATTTAAGTATTTATATTTCTACATAAGTATGTTTATCGTCGTCTAGTACCCATAGTACAAGGTTTGCTTAGTTTGGGACTAGGTTGATTTGTGTAAGATTGTCCCCTTAGGGCTCCCCCACATCTAGCGTCTCCCGAACGTCGACGCCTCACCGACGCCCGCGCGGAGTCGGCGCCGCGCTCCCGCAGCGCCGACGCGACGCTGCGGCGCTTCTCGAACGTCGACGTCGCAGTGACGTCCGCGCGGCGTCGGCGCCGCGTTAGCGCCGCGCCTCCTCGACGTCAGTGGTGGCTATTGAGCGTCGGAGCGTCTTGTCGGCGCCCACGCAGCGTCTCTCCCCCCGCTCCCTGCCCGCCGCGTCTTACTTGACTTGACTAGTCTTTACGTAAGCACCACAGGAAACAAGTCATGTCGGAAACGCAGTCACCGCCACCGTCGGAAGACGAGTTAGATATTGAACTTTTTATACATGAAATTCAAAATCCATGACTTTTTTGATAATCGAACAAATTTCGAACAGTAAGTACGTGTATCCTATTTGGTGCCTAATTTACAACTGATATTGTTGAGACGCGGTGGGTTGCGTGCTCTGTCCGTCGCAGTGACGCTGCGTGGGCGCCGACAAGACGCTCCGACGCTCAATAGCCGCGCGGACGTCACTGCGACGTCGACGTTCGAGAAGCGCCGCAGCGTCGCGTCGGCGCTGCGGGAGCGCGGCGCCGACGCCGCGCGTGCGTCGGTGAGGCGTCGACGTTCGGGAGACGCTAGATGTGGGGGAGCCCATACTTATTAATATATTTTGTTGCATATTATTATATTACACATCAGTAATGCATATTTTAAAGGGAGATAACAGGATTAAATGGGTATAACACTAATAAAATATAACAAAATACATTTATTGATTATTATAAAAATATTATTTGGCCCCATATAACAATAATTATATCTAAATTGAGATCAAGATTGGAACATTTTCTTCACTCGCAAATCCCAGTTGCCCTCCCACCGCAACATCTGGAACTTTTCCAACTGTTTCCTCATGTCGGCTGCTACCTGCAAAATTGGAAGGACATTAACAATTTTAGTTTCACTATGGAAACTGAAATTGCTACAATACCCATAGTACAAGCTTTGCTTAGTTTGGGATTGAGTCGATGTGTGTAAGATATCCAGAAAAAAAATTGCTAAAACACGTTAAAATATGGGGTAGCATTTTTACTAACGATTTTCAATGTAACTATACCCCTTTTTAGTTTAATTTAAATAAAAGGCATTGGAAAAAGTGGCGGAGGTCTTTTCCGGCAGTGGGACATTACTGGCTCATAGTAATAAAATAATCATGAATAATGGTACCTAAGTTCTAAACGTTGTAGTCCCCTCTATACTTATAAGATGTAATTGCAAGAGAGAAGGGCTTGTAAAAACCGACCAAGTGCGAGTCGGACTCGCGCACGAAGGGTTCCATACCATTATCTATAAAAAGCAGCAAAAACATCATGTCTGTTGTATGGGAGCCCCACTCCGACTCGCACCTGGGCAGTTTTCAACTGTCTAACTATCCAGGGTTCATGAGATACAGCCTGGTGACAGACGGACAGCGTAGTCTTACTAATAGGGTCCTGTTTTACCCTTTGGGTATGGAACCCTAAAAATTGTTTGATTTGAGTGGGACTCACAGTAGCTCAGTTGGCAAGACCAGCACATAGGGTGCAAAGGTCCCGGGTTCAAATACTATGTAGGCTGCAGTGTCTGTTTAGCATCAGGCAAGCTGTATGCTTCTTTGCCAATGTACTAGTATAAAAAAAACAGCTTTAGGCAAATATTTTTTCACTTTGATTTTACACTATTTACCTTATTCTGTTCACTATTGTTGGGAAAGTCTTCAAACCAGGCAATAATCCTCTTAGAAAGCTCATCACTGTTCGTAAAGGTGTACCCGTTTACACCATTCTCTACTAGTTCATCTATGCTGAAATGAGAAAGAATTATACTTAAGAGGGAGCACTGTATATCCATCCAATCCATCTGTACCATCGGGCTACCAGTAATATTATTCGCCACCATCAATGTGGTATAAAAAAAAACCCGCATACCTCAAATAACTTGACGGAATAAAATGTTCGTTTAGTCAAGGCCTAATGTGTTCGAGTGGTGTGGCGCCCATAAGACTTTACGTTTTTCATAACAATTTGTATTCTAGATTTTGGAAAAAAGTATAACACGACGACACTGTTATGTGCTCTGTAAACATATTGTTGATGCAGCAGATTTTTTTTTTAAGTTAAAGTATGACTTCTACTCCTTGCTGTTTTAGCAAGGTGGATTTGCCAATCCATACTAATATTATAAATGGGAAAGTGTGTGTGTTTGTTTGTTTGTCCGTCTTTCACGGCAAAACGGAGCGACTAATTGACGTATTTTTTAAGTGGAGATAGTTGAAGGTATGGAGCACTCTCCATGTCACTACATAGGATAGTTTTTAACCCCGAAATCATCCCCTAAGGGGGTGAAATGGGGGCGTAAAAGTTTGTATGGATCTGCGATATAAACGAGTTCCACGCGGACGGAGTCGCGGGCAGAAGCTAGTATCAGTATAAGTGTTTTATTTTTTTGACATACGAGGAGAATGTTCGGTTTAATTTTGACGGTTTATGGGGAAGGATCAGTCCGGAAACCTAAAACAAATGAAAATTATGGACATCACAGACAATCACATGACATTTGCAAAAGTTATGAAAAAAAAGCGGGAAAGTGGATGACAGTGACCGAATGTTAATCATGCCATTAGATGCAGCAGGAAGTTGTCACAGATTGAAGACCAGGGATCATCCTGACCCCTTATTCTCTTATAAATCTACAAAGACCCACCAGTTAAACTGATACGCGCAAACTGGCAACCCAGCGCCAAACATATCCACCACTTTCATGGGCAGATCCAAGCCCGACGAACTTGTATGAAGACACACGCCGAGATCCGCACTCGCCACCATCGTAGGGTAATCCCCGGCTTCTAGCCATGGTGTGACCAGTTTTATGTGTTGCCAGCGCTTGGACGTGATGAGGTCTACGTAGTGTTGCTTCGTCGGTCCTTTACCCGTTATCACGCAGATTAGTTTGGGCAGCTTTTTCGTTATGTCAAATGATGTTTCGTAAACTGAAAAGGGCAGTTTAATAAGCTCAATGTTATTGTTTATTTATTCCTCTGGAATATATCTGTAGTGTTTGTAACTTTTTTGTAATGTAAAATTGGTTTTGTACAGTCTACTTGTTGTGCAGGGTATTTTATAACAACACATAAATATCTGTACACGCCTTTATGCCATTGACAATAGAGTCCAGTCCTGTAATAGTGAACCAGTCCGAAGGTGAGGGCCATAAATATGCGCTCTGGGGTTTTACGAATTCACCGACCTTCGTTTGGGCCACAAACACCTGTGATCTGGGGCATTCACGAATTCACCGCCCTAAGCACGTGATGTACTATTATGTACATGTTATATCCCTGACTATACAAAGGTGGGCATGAAAATATCATTCTTCTTCTTGGAAATCTCAGATAACTAGAAGTTATTTTATTCTAGTTCTATTCTGTTGGTAAATCCAAACAAAAATTATCTTTTGAGTTAAAAAATCACCTTGCAGTGCCTCCATCAAAATACCAAAATCTTCATCAGGCGTCCAACTAGTACTGCTAAAAAGGAGTCCCGGAGCATCCGCCCTAACCTCCACCTTGTTATTGACAAAGTTGGTGAAAGCTGTCTTTGTGACCATGTCTCCAGCAGGGTGGTTGAGTAGCTCCCTCCCGGGACAGCTGAATTCGGGGTACTGCTGGCCAATTTTGAGGAACCACTGGTGTTTTTCCTCTAGTGTTATGGGGTGGAAGATTTTTGGAGGTCTGTCATACAGGACCGTGGCGCTGAAAAGCGAAAGACTGTGTAAGAAATTTTGATTATAGATTTTTTGTAAATATAAACTTCAAGCATTTTCTATTGGACTGCTCAATCGCTTCTCTTAGACTGTCTAGACTGTCGGACCATGGACTATGGTATCAAAAATAACATCTGGTTGAATACTGGTGACCGAAGAGCAGGCGGCTTTCTCGCGCAACGCATCAGCATTGCAATTCAGCAAAGCAATGCCGCCGGCATCCTTGGTATGTTGCCTATTAATTGACAAGTGCTACTATGCAGTATCAAATAGTTCCTAGGACAATTAATGACTCAACTTATCATCTACACTAAATAATAAGCTTGTGCGATTTTTAAATAAAAAATACTTACTCTATTCCCCAATTCTGGAACAAATCTGACTTCATAGCGTACGTCACACACATATTATCGCTCGCTGACTGCCCAAAATACCTTTCCAGGGCCGTCGCTAACTTCAGTAGCAATCTATTTGGCGAAGACAGTGCCATTATAGAGTACGCATAATTATGCCAGTCGATAACAAACATAGTTTTAGTTAAAAGGCAGTAGAAGCGGCAGACTGGCAACGTAGGAATGGCTGGAGGATTCTGGCATAGGAGATAGTGGCATTTACCGGTAATAAACAAAGTTAAAAGCAAACTTATGGCTTGCCATATCGCTTTCATCCCATATTGGATTATCCTCGGTCCACGGGTCAAAAGTAACGGATACAACTTTGTTATCGCAATATGCTGATGCTCTAATACCTCGGGTAATGGAGAACTATCTAAGTAACCGATTATTTTCACGTTTAGTCCACTATTTGCTAGTGATAGTGCGTGATACTGCATTCGCGGACTCCGTCCGATGTCTCCTAGTACTACAACTTTAGCTGTCTTTCGCAGTTTCTCTGTCATAGTTTAGAGTTATTATTATGGAAAATACTTGAATTTTTTGGAAGTAACTTTTTCAAATCAAGGACCTAAAAAGTCGGAACGGCACTATTTTATTTTTGACAGTTCGGTAATGCCGTGACAGGCGTGACATGACATGACAGCAGCGGTTTTAAGGGATGCCATATATATAACACAAACTTTCCCGAGTTATTTACAATAAATAAAACAAACCAGCCAAGTGCGAGTCAGACTCGCGCACGGAGGGTTCCGTACCGTTATCTATAAAAACGGCAAAAAAAACACGTTTGTTGTATGGGAGCTCTCCGTAAATATTCATTTTATTTTGTTTTTAGTATTTGTTGTTATACCGGTAACAGAAATACATCATCTGTGAACATTTCATCTGTCTAGCTACCGCTGTTCTTGAGATACAGCCTGGTGACAGACAGACAGAGAAGCCTTAGTAATACGGTCCCGTTTTTATCCTATGGGTAGGGAACCCTAAAAACGATAATTGATTTATTATAATAAAGAGTCTGACCGATAACGTTAGTTAATAATGAAGCTTAGGATTAATAAGCTAATTACCAATTATGAAAACGGTTCAAAGTAAATTGAATCTTAAAAAGTCTTGAAAACCTCAGATAATTATATATATAATTATATTACCAATACCTATATTTAACAAAACAGCTCAAGCGACAGAGTAAAACTTCTGATCCACTCACATATTTAAGGACAATAATGACTGTCAAACAATGATTCATAACTTTTATAATGAATAAAAAGAAAACCACGAGCCTTACCTAAAATATTTTGAACAATTATTACGAAGTCTAGAGCACACTCTAAACTTCGTTATAATTTTTCCAAATAATTTAACAAAGACTGAAGAACTTGCAAAAAAATTACATACAGCTTTAGGTGTATGGGAGGTACCCTAATATATTTTTTTTCAATGTTTTATTCTACTGTTTTATCGTTGGGATTGATTTATATACCCATGCTGAATTACATTTTTCTAGTAATTATGGTTACTGACCTAAACTGAAGACTCACGGACGGACATACGGACATGGCGAAATTATAAGGGTTCCTTGTTGACTACGGAACCCGAAAAATAGGACACATAATTTTATGAGAGCCAATATGGACCGGGGCGCACTTTACCTGGTGGTGCACTTACCCGAACTGACCCTATCAACATAAATTGTAAAACAAAATTCTAAGCATCATGGGTTACCAATTTGACTAGATGGCCTAAATGCGCATTTTAGAATTATAATAATAATAATAATAAAAAAAAAAAAAAAAAAACCGCTGTCACGACAGACGTGTCAATTCTTGTTCATATTTTATAAATTCGTTTTTAATGTTTTCTGTGCCTTTGTAAACATTTTACACCTGTGCGAATGCACCTAATAGTTTCCCACAATGTGCAATATATTTAAAATACGGCACCACGTTTGATCACCATCGAGGGAAACTGACAAGCAGCTGTCAAAGGCATGACGAAGAAAACTAAAACGATACGAGTACGAGTATGATAACAAGGACACGCTCAAGAGCGGCACAACGCGCACGCCCACCACCTCCGCCCGCGCCGTCCAGCTCCTCGCCATCGCCGTCGTCGTCGGGTGATGACTTTGCAACAGCGGCCGACACCAGCGAGTCGAGCGACGAGCGCGGGCCGCCGTCCCCGCCGCCGCGACTACCTGTACGACGAGGACGACCACCACTGCCGGCACGCTTGGGGCCTGCGGGGCATCCTGCTCCGCCCACGGCTCCCGCTGCCGGTGGTATAGTGCGTCGCATGCAGTGGACGCAATCCATTAACGAAAACTGCATGCGCGCCTATTATGGGGCGACAGAGGGAGGGACTAACCTATCCGCGTACCGTGTCCGGATGCTGCCTCTATTTCAGGCCCTTGAACCGACCATCACTGTATCTGCACAACGCCTATCGGATCAGGTGCGCGTCATCCAGCGGCACAAGCGGTTGGATGACGCCACACTTGATCGGCTACGACTGGAAGCACTCTCTGCTCGTGCGGCCTCTACCTCGGCGCGGGATCTGCCCGCCTTGTTGCCGGCTCCGATGTCTGTACCCGATCTGGCACCGGGGGCACCGCGGGTTGATCCCAGTGCCGACGAGGAGGACTGTGCGAATCAGAGCGTGAGTACCCAGACCAATGAGCAACTGAGGAGGGCTTTGGAAGATGCGATTACGGGGTATCGTTCCACAAACAACTCTAGGCCACGATTACCACGCCTGCCCGTGAATAGACGAAATCTAGCGTTAATGGGAGCCTTGAACGGTCTGCTAGATCCGTATATACGGACTAGTGAAGACTTACTTGATACACACTTTTAGAGGCTATGTATCGTCCTACGGGTGTTGGTTTCAATAAAACACTGCACTTACAGTTTTATCATTGTATTGTCCCAGTAGGCACACAGAATCCAAAACAGAAGGCACGGAAGAGCGAGAGGCACAAGCACAAGCACAGAATTAGTTCATAGGCAGAAGTACAGTTTATAGGAAAGCACAGAAGTAGAAAAACAAGCAGTAAATATGGTAAGCAGTACAAGCCGCGTTAGCTGGTAGCGAGAGCATCAAGCGTGCGGTTAGTGTCGCGTCTAGGCTGTGACTGGTTTGACCTCTGTCCACGATGCGCGGGCGCAGAGACGCCGCCCGGCTGGTGCGGACCCAGAGGTCGATTATTCTGCGTATCGACAAGTTTATCGATATCTCGACATTCGACCAATAGGTAGGCAATATATATGGAACGCGGATACTTGAAATATTAAATATATATATATATGGATATGTACATATAATCTAAGCATATAAATATTATGTAAATGTAAATATAAATTAGGTATTTAAATGTTATATGTTGTGATTGTAATTTGTGTGTAAGTGTATTATAAGAGTAAGTAGGCCACACCACTCCCCTCCAGAGACCGTCAAGGGCGATAGTAGTCTGGAAACCTCACCTGACGACCAGATCGGGTAGTATAGTGATGAGGTGCAGGAGCAGGGGTAACGGGACCAAGATCTTCTTTTTCGCAGTCAGCAGACAGTATGAAGGCTGGTTTAAGCCTATCTATGGACACTGATTTGTCCTTGTTTTTCAGGAGGATCCTAAATACCTTGTCCCCACGCGAAAGAACCTTATGGGGTCCGGTGTATGCAGCTTGGAGTGAACCTCGCAATGCGTCTTCTCGGAGGAATACGTAATCGCAAGTCTTCAGTTCTTTGTAAATAAAGACCTTAGGATAACAGTGTCGGGCAGCTGGTACTGGTTTTAATTTTTGAGCGAAGTTCCTGAGGCGGGCAGTAAATTCGGACATGTCCGTGGTACCGCCCGTTGGTGAGCCGAAGAACTCGCCGGGAAGTCTCAGTGGTTCTCCGTAGACCAGTTCTGCCGATGATGACTGTAAGTCCTCCTTAAAAGCCGTTCTTACCCCAAGTAATACCCAGGGCAATGACTCTGTCCACCCTTCATTCGCGTGACATACAATCGCCGCTTTCAGTTGACGATGGAACCGTTCCACGAGACCGTTGCAAGCAGGATGATAGGCTGTCGTCCTTTTGTGCTCGAATCCGGCTATCTTTGACAGACAGTGGAACAACGCCGATTCGAATTGACTGCCGCGGTCAGTTACAATGTCTGTAGGACAGCCGAATCGAGCTATCCAGGTCGACAGCAGGGCCTTGGCAACGGTTTCGGCGGTGATGTCATGTATCGGGACTGCCTCCGGCCACCGAGTGAACCTGTCCACGGCTGTAAGGCAGTACCGATAGCCATGCGACAGGGGGAGGGGTCCGACCAGGTCGATGTGGACCTGCTTAAACCGTGCGCGCGGTAAACTGAAGGTGCCAAGGGGGGCAGTTACGTGCCTATTAACTTTAGCCCGCTGGCACTGCAAGCATGCGCGCGCCCACTCCCTGCAGTCCTTCTGCACCCCAGGCCAAACGAACCTTTCGGCGACTAACTTTGCAGAGGCGCGGGAGCCTGGATGACATAGGGAGTGTAGGCTTTCAAATACCTGTTTGCGGTAGGGCTTCGCGACATATGGTCTGGAGGTTGGGGTACTGACGTCGCAGTACAATGGCAACCGGCTTCCAGGTACGTGCAATTTCCGCAGCTGCAGGGAAGAACCTTCGCTAATAAGCGCTTGCAATTCGGGGTCGGACACTTGACTTTCGGCCAATGCTTCGAGGTTTACAGGCACTCCCAGTTCTTCTATACGCGACAAGGTGTCGGCAACAACATTATCCTTCCCGGATATGTGCCGGATGTCCGTCGTGAACTGGGAGATATAATCGAGGTGTCTATACTGCCTTGGTGAACAGTTACTTTTTCGTTCGTGAAAAGCGAAACTGATGGGTTTATGGTCAGTATAGACAACGAAATGCCTGGCCTCGAGCATATGCCGAAAGTATTTGATGGCCTCGTAGATTGCAAGCAGCTTCCTGTCGTAGGGTGAGTACTTAGTCTGCGAGGGGTTGAGCTTCCTGGAGAAGAACGCCAGTGGTTCCCACGCGTCGTCCTTGAACTGCTGGAGAACCGCTCCAAGAGCTGTATCAGAAGCATCAGTCACTACAGCGAGTTTTGCTGAGCAGTCAGGGTGAGCCAGCAGAGCGGCATTGGCCAAACTCTCCTTGCAGGCTTGGAATGCTGCTAATGCGTCTTCTGACAGGGTAATGGGTTGCTTGCCTTTCGCCGATCCCGTTAACAAGGCGTGGAGAGGGGCTTGAATTTGGGCTGCTTGAGGAAGAAATCTCCTATAAAAATTGAGCATGCCCATGAAGCCTCTTAGTCGTCGCACGTTGGTGGGGGGCGGGAAATCTTTTACGGCCTGTACCTTGGAGTCCAAGGGTCTGCAACCCTTCTGCGAGATCTGGTATCCTAAAAAAGTTACCTCCTTTTCGCCGAAGACACACTTGGCTGTGTTGATCATCATGCCGTAGTCTTTCAGCCTTTGGAAGACTTCCCGCAGGTGTTCCTCGTGCTCGGCTTCGCTATGGGAGTAAATCAGGAAGTCGTCGAGGTATGTGTAGACGAAATCGAGCCCTCTGGTTATCTCGTCTACAAACCGCTGAAAGGTTTGACCCGCATTCCGAAGACCGAAGGTCATATAAGGGAATTCATATAAGCCAAAAGGCGTTGTGATCGCGGTCTTCGGAATGTCCTCTGGGCTGACAGGTATCTGATTATAAGCTTTTTCCAAATCCAATGTGCTAAAAATGCTACACCCTACAACATTATGGGTGCAGTCATGGATATGCTTGATCGGATACCTGTCAGGCACCGTTCGGGCATTCAGCTTACGATAGTCGCCACAGGGACGCCATCCATTGTTCTTCTTTGGCGCCAGATGAAGTGGAGATGCCCAGGAGCTTTCCGAAGGTCTAGCTGTTCCACAGGACAGCATAGACTGGAACTCTTTTTGGGCGATCTTAAGTTTATCCGGCGCCAAACGACGAGGAGGAGAGAAGACTGGGGGACCTGGTGTCGTCCGTATGTGGTGTAACGTGTTGTGTGGTGTAGTGTGGTGTCTACCTGCTGGTCGAGTGATCTCTGGGTAGTCCTTGAGGATGCCATGATACCGTGTCTCACCAGTCACCACCTTCACCGACGAAACATTTGGGCAATTGGCTGACGTAGCAACAGCTGCAATAGAGGTAAGGTTATCGATCAGACGCTTATTTCGACAGTCCACGACAAGGTTGTAAAAATTTAAAAAATCTACGCCTATGATTGGCTTTGTCACGTCAGCCACTACAAAACGCCACGTAAAGGTTCTACGTAAGGTAAAATCTAAATCTAAAGTTACATAGCCGTATGTGGCAATACTAGACCCATTGGCAGCACACAAATTGTAGTCTGTTTTTGAACGACGTTCGCGAAGTGCCGACCGCGGGAAGACGCAGAGGTCGCTGCCGGTGTCGACCAAAAACTGCATCTTCGAAGACCGATCGGTCACGAACAGACGGCCAGTTGAAGAGGTGGGGCAATCGTCCGCCGCCATTACCGACCGCCCCTTGGGTTTTCCGCCGTGTAGTCGCAAGGGCGGGTACACCTGGTAGCCTTCTCTCCGAACTTGCTATGGTACCAGCACAAGGGGAACTTCCTGTAGTTGGACTGTGAACGCTGCCTGGAGGCGCTGCGCCTGCTCCTTGACCCTTGCGCCGTTGGGGTGCGGGATCTGGAGTTCCTTCCCGACGCCTTAAGCTTCTGGAATTCCCGACGAAGCTCTGCCACTTCTCGTGTGAGGTCGGTGATGAGGGAGCTGGGAACTGCACTGCTCACTGCTGCTACCCTCGGCGAAGATGAGGCGAGGTCGTTTGCTCTGTCTGCCAAGTCTGCCAAAGCTTCCAGATCTGTGGTTACTGGCTGACCTGCGAGGACTGTCTGGATCCCGTGGGGCAGACGATTTATCCACATCGTCTTCATAAATTCGTCAGTGACGCTGGTACCTGCGAGGCCCTGGAGGTGTCGGAGGAACTGCGATGGTTTACGGTCTCCGAGCTCTTCATGCATCATCAGCTGCTTAATCCGCTTTTCCTTGGAGTCGCTAAGCCTCTTAATGAGTTCGCTCTTCAGCTTGTCGTATTTGTTGGTTGCGGGCGGATTGATGATCACATCCTTTACTGCCCTAGAGTGATGGTTGTCCAGATGCCCAATCACGTAATTAAATTTGGTAGTATCACTAGTGATTCCGGATATGGTGAATTGGCCTTCGACTTGCGCAAACCATATGTCTGGCTCCTCAGGCCAGAAGGGTGGCACTCGAACGCCGACCTTATAAACATCGACCGGTCCTATCGACGCTTCCCCATCACTAGCGCCTGCGTCTGGCTGCTTATCGGCCCCGGATTTTCGCTCCCCCGACATTGTGTTTCTCAAGGGGTCACCACTTTAGAGGCTATGTATCGTCCTACGGGTGTTGGTTTCAATAAAACACTGCACTTACAGTTTTATCATTGTATTGTCCCAGTAGGCACACAGAATCCAAAACAGAAGGCACGGAAGAGCGAGAGGCACAAGCACAAGCACAGAATTAGTTCATAGGCAGAAGTACAGTTTATAGGAAAGCACAGAAGTAGAAAAACAAGCAGTAAATATGGTAAGCAGTACAAGCCGCGTTAGCTGGTAGCGAGAGCATCAAGCGTGCGGTTAGTGTCGCGTCTAGGCTGTGACTGGTTTGACCTCTGTCCACGATGCGCGGGCGCAGAGACGCCGCCCGGCTGGTGCGGACCCAGAGGTCGATTATTCTGCGTATCGACAAGTTTATCGATATCTCGACATTCGACCAATAGGTAGGCAATATATATGGAACGCGGATACTTGAAATATTAAATATATATATATATGGATATGTACATATAATCTAAGCATATAAATATTATGTAAATGTAAATATAAATTAGGTATTTAAATGTTATATGTTGTGATTGTAATTTGTGTGTAAGTGTATTATAAGAGTAAGTAGGCCACACCCTCAATCATGTACTGCGGGGCCATCGCGGCGTGCCGTGTTGCTCGCGTCAAGTTTCCGGACGCTGACCGTGCACCTAGGACTGCTGGGGATGTCCCTGTATGGCAAGTACGGATTGAGCGGCGTATCAATACGTTCAGGACTCTCATTGCAAAGCTGATCTGCTTCAGGGGGGGCAACAACCGCCCCCGAGTCATGCGCTTTGTGAACCAGGCCTTCGCGGGAACTGGTACCAGGCCCCGCGACTACATAGCCTGTGTCACGGAGCGCATTGACTTTCTGTAGCAGAAAGTCTATGCATGGGCAGCCCGTATTCGCCGCTACAGAGAGCGCGTGGACCGATACCAGCAGAATCGCTTATTCCAGAGTGACCAAAGGAAGGTATACCGAAAGTGGGAGGAAACCGATCTTCGTGTGTCCGACGAACAGCAGCCTGATGCTACTGCCATGGTTGACTTCTGGCGTAGTATCTGGTCAGTGCCAGTCGAACACACCGAAGGCGAGTGGATGAGTGTTCTCGAACGTGAGTGTGAGGACATCGAACCCATGGGGACTGTTACTATCAGCCCCGAAGACGTTAGTTGTGCCATCCGTTTGGCCCCGAACTGGAAAAGTCCTGGGCCGGATGGATTGCACAACTTCTGGGTGAAATGGTTTCGATGCTCACACCTGCGTTTGGCAACACAGTTCCAGCAAGCCCTTGAGCTCGGTTCCCTACCATCTTTCTTTACAACTGGTATTACCTCCCTGCTCTACAAGTCCGGTAGTACCACGGAAGCGAAAAACTACAGACCCATCACGTGCTTGCCTACGCTGTACAAGCTCCTTACATCCATTTTGAGAGCAAAAATTAACGCACATACCGTTGCGAACAATGTTTTGGCCCCTGCTCAAAATGGATGTAAGGTTGGGTCTCGTGGTACTAAAGAGCTCCTCCTCATAGACATGACCATTTGCCAACGAGTCCGGCGGAACAAAGGGACCCTCTCGGCCGCCTGGATTGACTACAAGAAGGCCTATGATTCGGTGCCTCATTCATGGCTGAGGAGGATCTTAGAATTGTATAAAGTTGATGCAACTCTAAGATCCTTCTTAGGCGCTTGCATGGGGCAGTAGACCACAGTCCTTCGTCAACCGGGGGGAGAAGATGGCCCCTTTAGTCTGCAGGACTCTATAAGGATTGAACGTGGGATCTTCCAGGGTGACAGCCTGAGTCTTTTGTGGTTCTGCTTAGCGCTGAATCCGCTCAGCACCCTGCTGAAGGATTCAGGGCTAGGTTGCCGGCTTCGGAGAGGGGGTGAAGTCATTTCCCACCTGCTCTATATGGATGACCTTAAGCTGTTTGCACCGAATAGACATGACCTGTTGGAACTACTGAAGACAACAGAAGTCTTCAGTAGCGCCATCAAAATGGAATTTGGAGTCGATAAGTGTGCGGTCATGCATGTACAGCGGGGGAAACTTGTAAATTCAACAAATTTGCAACTTTCTGAGACAATGTCCCTCAAATCTATCTCCGAAGTAGAAACCTATAAGTATCTTGGTATGTCACAGTCATTGGGTATTGAGAGTGAGGGCGTAAAGCGGGCGGTGAAGGAGCGCTTCTTTTGTCGCTTGACAAAAGTACTCAATAGTCTTTTGTCGGGCGGCAACAAGGTTCGCGCCTTCAACGCCTGGGTGATGCCCTTGCTTATTTACTCCTTTGGCGTACTAAGGTGGACTCAGACTGAGCTGGATGCCCTGGACCGAAGAGTCCGAGTACTGCTTACTGCGCATCGCATGCTACACCCACGCTCGTCTGTTATGAGACTGTACATCTCGCGGAAGTGTGGAGGTCGCGGCTTTTTAAATGCCAAAGACCTCCACAACCGCGAGGTGTGCAGTCTCAGGGATTATTTCCTAAACAACGAGTGTGGGATGCATCGCGACGTAGTAGCAGTAGACGGAAACTTCACCCCGCTCTCCTTTCCAAACGAGAACTGGCGCAGACTTAAAGTAATGAGCGCCGAGGACCGCAAGGCGGTATGGAGGAGCAAGGAGCTACACGGGCGGTTCTACAAGGCCCTCACAGGGCCCGATGTCGATCTGCTCGCGTCGGTGAACTGGCTACGTTTCGGGGATCTCTTCGGGGAAACCGAGGGTTTTGTCTGTGCAATTGCGGACGAAGTTATCATGACGAACAACTACCGGAGGTATATCCTGAAGGACGGTAGGGTCGACATTTGTCGGGCATGCCGCCGTCCCGGGGAGTCACTCAGGCATATTATCTCCGGTTGTGGTCATCTTGCTAACGGCGAGTACTTGCACAGACATAACCTTGTAGCCAGAATTATTCACCAGCAACTTGCTCTGCTATACGGTCTTGTGGTCTCCGAAGTACCTTACTATAAGTACACACCTGCGCCAGTTCTCGAAAATGGTCGTGCCACGCTCTATTGGGATCGATCTGTCATCACGGACAGGACTATTCTTGCCAATAGGCCTGATATCGTGCTGATAGATCGATCGAAACGCCAGGCAGTGCTCGTCGACATCACCATCCCCCATGACGAGAACCTTTTGAAGGCCGAGAAGGACAAAGCCAGCAAGTACCTAGACCTGGCTCACGAGGTAACCGCCATGTGGGATGTTGATTCGACGAAAATCGTCCCGATAGTCGTTTCGGCGAACGGTTTGATAGCGAAGAGTCTCGACCGTCACCTAAAGAGACTCTCGCTAGATGGCTGGATCAAGGGTCAGATACAGAAGGCGGTACTCTTGGATACTGCGCGAATAGTCAGGAGGTTCCTGTCTCTGTCGCCCTGACCACCGGCAGCTTAGGCCCCGCCTCGCTGCCGGCGGTACCCTAGGTTAGGTTTTTATAATGGTTTTATGTTTTATATGTATACTTTTATATTTTACTTTTTATATAATTATTGTAAAAACCTAGCCTGAGTTGAAGATTAAATGAAGAGTATAATAAAAAAAAAAATAATAATTTATTTATTCAAGAAGTAAACTTATTCCTATTAACATTTTCTTCTGCCAAACCACAATGCGGTTTGTTGGCAGATGATGCTCCAGTTTATGCACAAATATATAAGTCATAAGTCATAAGTAATTTATTTGCTCAAGATAGGGTTTACAGTCAGATGTTACAGCAGATATTCATTAGCGGCCTTGCTACCTTGTCACACAGTGACATGCAAATTTTAAGTCCTTATCATAAAATATTAATTATAAGCCATCCCAAATTACAATGTCATCCTTAAATAAATTGCATTAATAAAATTTAGAAGATTAAGTCCTTATCATAAAATATTAATTATAAACCATCCCAAATTAAAATGTCATCCTTAAACAAATTTCATTATTAAAATATAGAAGATTAGTAGGTACCATAATATTGAATTGATATGTCCAAATTTATACATAAAAAGTCAACAGGTAGAAAATACAATAATAATCAAAGAGATCATGTTCTAAAATATAATGTCAGATGTATCATACAAATGTAACTAATAGCTTTCAATGGGACTCAAGATATTCTTTTATGGAGTAAAAAGTTTTATCTTTGAGCCATTTAAACAGGTGTCTCTTAAATAATTGAAGTGGAAGCTCCTTTATGGTGCCTGGTAGTTTATTGTATATACGAATGGCCATCGGATAACAATTTCTTCTATGTAATTCTGTGTATGTTCTTGGGCATACCAGTCTATTTGGGTAACGGGAGTTAAAGTGGCACACTGTTTCATTCTTCGTAAAAAGGTTCTGATTGCCTTTTACGAATATGCACATTTCGTATACATATAAACAGGGTACAGTGAGTAGATTTAGATTTCTAAATAAGGGTCTACAAGTCGTTAACGGGGGAACATTACATAGCGCTCTAATACACTGTTTCTGTGCAATAAATAGTCTATTTATGTTTATCGCATTACCCCACACTATAATGCCATATCGTATACTGGACGCCACGTAGCCATGATACGCTTGCAATGCAGTTTTTTGGCATGTGATTTTCATTAGCCGCCAAAGTGCATAAGCAAAACTATTTATTTTCTTGCAGACACTCTCAATATGGTGCGTCCATGAACATCTGTCATCAATTATAATTCCAAGGAATTTTGTTTTTTCAGATTCCGCAATAATTTGTGTTTCGTATGTCACTGTTAGTGTTTTTTTTATACTTCGTTTATTGCAGAATTGGATATAAGTGGTCTTATTTAAATTAACTTGCAGATTGTTTACATTTAGCCATCCTATTATTTTGGCAACTGCTAAGTTAATATGTGAGTTGTGTTTTTCTGCATCTTTGCTAGATATAATTACAGAGACATCGTCGGCAAATAGTGTACAATGATGATCTGTGACTAGTGTCAAATCGTTGATATATATCAGAAAGAGTAACGGTCCCAAAATGCTGCCTTGGGGAACACCGAAGTTGTTGGCTTTAGGTTCGGATTTGAAGCAGACTTTTTCATTTTTTGCGTTGATGTTAGTGATTTCGACGTATTGCCGCCTGCCACTGAGGTAACTATTTAGCCAATTATTCGCTTGACCACGTAATCCACAGTTGTCACACTTAGACAGGAGCAAGTCATGTACTACAAAATCGAACGCCTTGCTCATGTCAAAAAATACAGCCGTAGTTGAAACTCGTGTATCAAGATTTCGCGTGATTTCCATTAACATTTGAAAAGTAGCTAGTGTCGTCGATTTGCCTTTTTGGAATCCATTTTGTTGTTTAGTTAGTATCTCATGTTTGTTAAAGAACTTTATTATTCTCTCGTAAATTACCCTCTCTATGATTTTAGATATTATTGGTATGAGAGCAATTGGCCTATAGTTATCTAGTGCATCTCTATTTCCCTTCTTATAGATAGGTATTATTACACTTTGTTTAAGTCTTTGAGGGAATACGCCTTGAGTAAAAGATATATTTATTAGATAACTGAGGATAGGCGCAATAGTGTCAGCACAATGTTTCAGTATTTGAGTGTTTAGCTCGTCATAGCCTGCAGAAGCAGTGTTTTTTAATTTTTTAATTGTTTTAAAAACCTCTTGGCTGTCCGTTGGGAACAGAAATATGCTATCGTCAATGTGTTTAATGTTCACAGGGTACTTACTGCTGGTGTGAGGTTGACTGCTTTTAGTAATTTCTATAAAATGATCATTAAATGCATCTGCGATTTTTTTTGGATCAGAGATATATGAGTCATTAAAAGCAATTTTGTCTATACTTTTTGGTTCAATGATATTGCTAGATTTATTTTCTTTTATAATATTCCACGCTGCTCTGCATATATTCTTAGCATTTTTAAGAAACCTATTATTGCTTACTTTCTGGGCTGTTAGTATACATTTTTTAAAGACTTTTTGATAATCGCAGTATTGTTTTTTATTGGATGCATCCTTCGTCGTGTAATATTTATATCGTAGTACGCGCTTCCTAGTGGACGCTATTTTAATTCCTCTAGTGACCCAGGTTGGATTTGTCAATTTCCTTTTAATTTTAATCCTTTTTATAGGGAAACATAATTTAAAGAACAGTGTTACGATGTCATGAAACATGTCGAAAGCGACGTTAACATCTGGTTCCTTGTATATTTCGTGCCAAGACAATGAATTCAGACATTCCGAGAATTTTATAATATTTTCTTTGCAGAAGTCCCGTTTCATAATGAACCAAGACGGGTTATATTTGACCTTAGCCACACCCGGTAATATCAACACGTGTCCCGTGTTATGATCAGATATTTCAAGCGTATGCAGTTCACCAATAGCATTTGAATCGTTACTTATTATATGATCTAAACATGCATTCTGCCTTGTTGGTTTGTTTATATGTAATTTGTAATTATAATTTTGAAGTAGCCTATTGTATTCTACAGTTATCTTATTCTCCTTGAGTATATCAATGTTAAAATCACCTGTTATTATTATCTTTTTCTTAGTTTTATGTCTTAATCTTTCTAGCAATAGCTCGAGCTTATTTAAAAAGATAAATGGCATTTGATTTGGTGTTCTATATATACAGATTATGATGCATTGTAGTTTAGTAATTTCTATGCCACAGCATTCAAAATGATACTCTGTTTGGATTTCTCTAAGGTAGTCTAAAGCTTTAAAATCTATGTAATCTTTACACATAATGCATACGCCCCCTCTTTTTTGTTTTTTCCTGGAGTAAGAGTCTGCCAGAAGATAACCTTTGATATGTATATTAGATTCTTCCCCAGACTTAATGAAAGTTTCACTCATACATATAACATCTATTTCTCTATTTAGTGCATATAGATCTTGAAGAGCCAATTCTAGTACTTCTTTTTTACTCAATAAGCCGGCAACGTTCTGATGTAACATAATAAGGTTTCCTTTATTGTTTGGTACGAAAAAAGTTATTTACAGTTTGTTCCGTAATGTTGCTTTGGTTTATGGACTTTTGTATTTTAGGGAAATAGTTCAATATCGTGTTTGTTTTGTTTTGTGTTTTTGGCGAGTTTTGTGTGCCAGGGGATTTATTTAAATTTATGTTTTTGTTAGCCATTCGATGGAAAAAGTAGGGTATTGTACCCTTTTTATATGCACATGTGTGTTGTTTTTTAGTGTCGGTATTTAAGTAGTCTTTCCGTGACAGTCGATTTAGAGGCAATTGCGTCTTGTTGTAATACATCGTGTCAATTTCCATATTAATTTTATAACACAAATCATAAATAAATTGTTTAGTATTTGTCGATTGGCTCGATGGACTTACAAATATACAGTTTTCATTATTATTACAAATTAATCTTAGCATGTTATTCAAGCTTTTTTCCTGGAGGTGCTTATTTTGTCTAATACCAATAACAAAAGTTGTTAAATTGCTGTGAGATTTCAGGAAATGACTTAGTTCTATAAACAGCTTTGTAACATTTGAGTCACTTTCCCCGACACAGAGAATTATTTTGTCGTTGCTTGAGGTATTCGCCAGAAGAGATGACTGTGTTCTGAAGATCTCTTCACACGGCGCGTCAGGTTTGAGAAATGAGCAAATCTCATATTTTTCATATTTTGTGTTCCATCTTGTCCTTAAAAGTGTTGAAGCCATCTCTTTACACTGTCGTCCGCCAAGAATTAAAATCCTGTTTGATTTGGGCTCATCCTTTTTATCACATAGTAATGATGAATCAATGTTGCTTTGGTGTGTTTGCTGGCTTCTATCCACCATTTTTAACGGAGTCTTACTCGGTCTCTCTCGATCGTCTGGCATGTCATTCAAAGAACATTCTTCGCTCGCGTTGCTGTTTGGGTTAGACGTTGGGGTGCTTGTGATATGTGATAGTTGCAACTTTCTGGGTCTGGATTTTTTTTGTTTTGTTGAAGATTTGCTTTGTGATTTTTTATTGCTGTTTACAGTCGCGACATTATGTAGGTATGTAAGTTAGTAAGTATTAGGTGTAAGTAATTTATAGCACAAACAAAGTTTATAGAATGTGTTTAACTATAGGTATTACAAATTTAATGTATCTTTGAATTTGGATCGTAATTCAGTGCTTGTTTTATATTTAAATGATTGTTTAGTTTTACATGTTCGTTTTATATCTGATGATAGATTGTTGTAAATCTTGGGGACTAGGTATTTTCTGCATCTTTGACCATAATAGTTCGTGATAGAGAATCCAGCGCTAAAGTAAGATACGTGTCGTTGCATGCCTATATTGAACTGCCTAGCTGCATGACCACGTTTATGATTTTAATTTTGTTATTAGAGCCTGACCAGAGTATCGTACTACTTGAACATACTTTACGATTTAGACGGCATACTTAACAGGTAAAATTGGTGCCATATAGAGAAATTTATATATATGTTTTTTTTTAAACTAGTTTAACTGTATTTTTGCCCACCTCGCCTTAGGTAGTCGGGTGTTAAATTGTAAAAAATAGGAGGTATATTTAAAAAAAATGGGCTCCTCTTCGGATTTTAGCGGTAGGGTGCGAAGAAGTTAAGTCAATTATAATGTATTTTTGTCTCTGTGTGTCTTTTGTGTAGTGAATAAATGTCTTCTTTCTTTCTTTCTTTCTTTCTTTCTTTAAGTTAGTAATTCAGGACTGCTAGATTGTGTATTTGTATACGAAATATGTATAATCGGACGGTGTACTGTATCCATGATCATTCCGTATAATACGATACAAAAGATTATGGCATGAAAGTGAATGTGAGTTCGCCTCTTGCTTTTTTCGAAGTTCTCGCTCTGTATAATGGTAGGTACACACTGAGCAAACGAACAAACAACGAACGCGAAGCATTTACGTGACAGCTATTTGTTAGAGTGAGATACATAGCCGTTCGTTGGCTTGGTGTGTACCCACCATTAAAAGGTACTTATCCCGTTAGATTTTAAAAGTGTATTCAAAAAAACGAAACAGCATCAGCATCAATGTACATTGTATAAGTAATTATTTCGTACGTTACTTGTTGTATAGCCGCGCTAAATGGCAAGGCAATACGCTATACGGTAGGATAGGATATTACGCGCCGGACACCTATTGCGTCGTATAAATGCTCTTTGATATATTTAAAGTGTATGTTACACATATTGAAGAAAGCCATACAAACATTAATTCACTAAGGCTCTTTGTCCAGTAGTTTTTCAATCTGTGTCTTGCATTTTGGAATTGTACTCTTGGCGATTGTTTTTCCCTGTTAGAAGGGTAAATTTAATGTTCTTACAACAATGAGTTTGACGTTTGACCGAACGTTCGGATTTTAAAAACTATTAAAAGGAAACGTCATACTGTACTTATTTTCTATCATAGTAATTATTAAATGTTTAGGAAATAGCATGCAACCTTAGTACAGAAAAACGATGTATTAAATAAATAATAATGTATATAGTCATAAAATGGCTATTTCTCAAGTTTAAAAGCGAGGCGTACATGTCAATTTACTGACTGGGGAACATATTTGAACGTTCCAGTATATGTCAAAAGTCATAACATTGTGTCTGAAGACTAGGCAGTATGGCCCATGGTCTTAGCCTGTCCGAATGGACGAATTTAAAAAAAAAAAAAAATCATAACATTGTGTTTTGCGCTTTTTTCTCAGTATTTATGTTGTTTTCAGTACATTTATAATAATTTTGCATTATGTCGAAGGTGTTAATGATTAGACACCTGCCCACGGCACTGACACTTCCAGAAAAGGAGCAACTTTTGAAGCATTTCGGCGCCGAAAAGGTTTGGGAAACCTCTTCCAAAAGGAACTACACGTTCGCTTCTTTTTCCTCAATTAACACAGCTCAGCAGTCTCTCAGCCGTCTCCATCAGCTAGAAATAGCCAACAGAAGGCTGGTCGTTGAGTATTCGTTCGAGAAGGAACAAGTTACCCAAAAAAAAGAGGAGGACGAATGTAGTTCCCTTACGACAAAACATGTTAAAGAATTCCTTAGAAGGTTAAATGCTTGGAATCCTTCCGTAGATTTCTACCAGCCTCCAACGAATTATGTTAAATACAAGTACCCAGATATATCTCCAAACATAATTATTAATATTATTCATGCTTTAGTTGCACACAAACCACTTTATGTTCAGACTTTGCATTTAATGAATAAAATGTGTCTTCAGACGCCTTTCACAGAGAGCGAAAAAGCTGTTAACTATTTTAAGGAAACATTCAAAGAATACTTTGCAGATCAAATCACCGAAATTCCTATTCCCGCACTACCACTGGAACCTGATAGTGAACCTGAGTCTGAATTGTCAAGTGATGAGACAGAGCGAGAAAAACAGCATCAGCCGGCTGTAAGTAAGAGAAAACACACCTTACCGGTAACTAGGAAAAGACCAGCTGCCGTATTAAAAACAGCTGTATTACCAAAAGTAAAGAAAACGGTTATTAATCAAGAAGAAGTGTTTGAAACTGTCACGGTACAGGAGCCTAAGAAAATATCTCTAGTTGTACATCAAGATGCATTACAGAAACCTTCAGAAGAAACACAAGTTGTTGGAGAGCTAGGAAAGTTCCAGAAAGAAGATGAACCTGTGCAAGAAGAGACTCCAACGGAAGAACCAGACCTGCCCACTATAACTAAGAATGAACTGTTACGTAACAGAATATCACGAAGCGACATGAAAGTCATGAAAGTATTCAAAAACTATCACCCAGGCCAGCCATCAATGAGGCTTTATGTCAAGAATTTAGCTAAATCGGTCACTGAACAGGAACTGAAGAGAATTTACAGACGTTACATAGAAGGGGTTACAGAGGAGGAGCAGATAGGATTTGATGTGAGAGTCATGCAAGAAGGTCGGATGAAGGGGCAGGCATTTGTGACGTTCCCATCAGAGAGGATGGCGGAGAAAGCACTTAATGAGACTAATGGATATGTGCTGAAGGAGAAACCGATGGTTGTGCAGTTTGCTAGGGCTGCTAATAAATCTGTTCAGTAGACAATTGCTTTTTATTTTTTAAGTGGGAAAATATTTTAAGTTAGATACACTAATACACATCTCAGTTTCCCTAGCCTCGTAAGACTCGGGCCTATTGACAGGATAACACCCCTCTTCTTGAAAGTATTTCACATCTCTTATCTTTCAGTCAGTTTTGGAAACACAAAATATTCAACTCTATTTCCTACATACTTGATTCTTTCAATGTCTTTTTGTAAATGGCTGTTAACTCTTGATATAATATAAAAGCAAGGCTGGATAAATGTATCAATGGTATTTATTGCTAAAGACTTTAGTTTAAATTCAAAAAACTTTTGCATGGGTGAACTGTGCATGCCTACCACAATATCATCCCCTTAGAGCATGTCCTGGGTTAAAGTTTCCTATATTTAAGTCCAGATTATAAAACTGTAAACTGTGTAACTTGTGCTAAACATCATTCAATTTCAGTCAGAAAAAGGGTAAATAAAAACATGTTTACACATCATACCTATATTTCCATGAACTCAATAGAATACGGCAAATCCTCGCTAGTTTCAACATTTTTACTGTACAGCAGTTTATGCATTACTGCAATAGTGCTGTTAACCAGATCTAGGTCTTGTATCAGGTCTTTGATCACCTGAAGCGTCTGTTTCAATACTTTCGTCACCTTTTCGTCCTTAGTCATCAAGTATTGTTGGTAGAAAGCATCCATCAGGACCATGCACCAGTCTAGAAGCTTAGGTTCATCCACAACACTGTTTCCAGTCTTCAATAGACAAGCAATGTATGCTATTAAGAATAGAGCATTATCCAGAGACATGCTACTCCTTAAGTCAGTTATCAACAATGAATCACTGACAGTAATACTAAGTAGATAATCGAGAAGATTAAATTCTGAAACATATTCACTGAAAGCAGCTACAACTCTGTCACTAACTGAAGCATCTGAATCCACTTTAATCTCTTTCATAAGTTTCATAACATGATTTATTAGCAGCACAACCACTGACTCTGGGACATCTTTAAAATCTTTCAAAACTTCAGTGATCCTTTCGCAATCTACATTAGACTCTTCAACGATATTTGACACAACTTGCGCGCAGATTGTTCTCTCGGAAAGACCCTGTTTTAGAAGTTTTTCAGTGTCTTTGCTGACTTGGAATGGTAGTGTAGTCGGTGTGCCCCAGTCAGCAATCTCAAGGCAGTCATCCTCGACAATCTCATGCGAGCCAAGCAGACTCGACAGATGTCGCTTCTCTTCAACAACATACGGCAGGATCCCAATATGGTTGGAAGCTTCTAGTATTATCCGGTCATCGAAGCAGAACAGTTTAGCGTCAGCCGTGTACATCTTCATGGGGTACCGACAGGAGCCGATGCTGAGGACGACGTTGTAGGCAACTATGATGGCGCCGTCGCGGTCCGCGTTGCTGCCAAAGACCACGATGTGGTTGTGTCCCATCCACATGAGGGAGACGCGGTCGGCGGTGGACACCCAGGGGACAGTGCCCACGGTCTTCCAGGTACGTGTTTGCAAGTGGTATGCGGTCATTTTTGAGTCGCTCCCTGGACAGTAAAAAATATAAGCACATTAGTCCATGGCATAGAACCACTGCTGCATGCGATTATCAATCTGTCGTGGGCTCGTACCAGTGGGTTTATAAAAAATATTATGTGAAGGAAAGCATCATGAGGCAACCGGTGTAATCCCAAACAAGGTGTAGCTTTGCCTCTGGGTTGGAAGGTGAGATGGTGACAATGTTAATGTTCATTATTTGTTTGTATTAAAATCAGTGCCCTAATAGATCGAACTATACTTACACAGGATATAGACAGTCTTTTCCGCAGCATGTATGAGCTGTCCCACGACGTACACGTCCGGCCGCGTCACCTTCACCCGACTGAGCTTGGACTTGTCTAAGTCTCCGAGCTCCACCCTCAGTGGACACTGGATTATCTGGAATTGAAATTGTTAGATTTAATCGACAACTAAGTGTAGCCACAGACTCACAGATAAGCTGGAATTAAGTTGTCTGCTCTGAATCTTTGATGCACATTTTCACGTCCTACGGATATATTTATAAAATAAAAGTTTTACTTTTGAAGACATGCCCATCATATTTTCCCTGCGAATGTGTGAAGGTTCCAGGCGTGCGAGTGTCATCACTATAGTGCCAATATTCGCTGTTAATCTTGTCGATAATATCGTACTCCCCGCTAAAGATAAAGCCACCCACCATCTCTAGAACAGCTACATAATCTATTATCTCGTTTATTTCGTGTTGTGCATTTGCCACTGATTCGAACGAAAAGTGCTTCGTTCGAATCAGTGGCAAATGCACAACTCGTACAGTCGCATATACTCGTAGGTTTCTCGCGAGGACAGCAAATAGTAGACTTCCTCTCTATAGATCTCTCAATAGTAGAGCTCTCTTTTTCCCAGTTATACCTACTTATAGCTCGGATCGTTTCAAGACGAGATTTGGATAGGCGATTGGGCACTATTTTAGTGGCGATGCGTGAGAGTTTTCACTGGACCACCCAGAGCCAAAAAGGGGCTGTTTTTTGATGATTTACGAGTTGGATAATATACATCAAGAAATTTTAGGCAGGTTTTGCACAATAGCGCTCCGCCACTACAATCTAAGTCGGTATGAACTACTTATAAAACAAATCTTTGCTAATTTGAAGCCCCATCTTACCTCGTATTGGCTGTTACTCTTCACGACATAGCATATGTTCCACTTCCCACTGAAGGTCTGCACAGCCACAATCTCCTCAGATTTCTTAATGGCCGCCTTTCCGTCGTACGACTTCCGGTTCTCGATGGCGTAAGTCAGCGACGCGCAGTTGCCGTTGGCGAAGACTACCAGGTCGGGTAGCACGCGGTGGATCTGTAGTGGAAACTGGGGAAGAAAATACAGTTTAAGTTTTGATATTCCCTCCAGGGAACACTTGGGAGTTGAAAGCCTTGCCTTCAAGGCCTTGCCGCAATAAGCTAGATTCTCCATACAAAATATATGGTTCCAGTTTATAAAACAAACAAAATACAGCAAAAATAAGTTTGGTACAAAAACTTTTTTTTTTATTATGGTATCTGAAGCTACATGAACTAATTACAGACCGGACGATGGATACGAATATATACCTCATGTCATGTATATGCAAAGTTTTGTCAAAATCCAACACATAGTTTTAAAATGAGAACGAAACTCCGTTTGTATGGAAAGGTGAAATTCGGCCGAGCTTACTGCGGTCTCTTAACAACGCAGTAAGGTGAAAAAAAAATATAGGTCCTACAACTTATTGCAGATCAACTTTGAAAGCGATCAGACATTTCTTATTTTCACAAGCTCTGTACGCCAACTTACGCACATCCCTTCGTTAGTGTTCTAATTAAGCAGACATAGTCTATCTCGCGTGCGGTCATGTGCTTCAAGATGCGACAGCACAACACTGTTTTTAAAGCCGAGTTAGAGCATTTCAGATATTGTAGCGGGTTGATAACTTGTTAAGACCTTATAAAGCATTTTATAATACCACTTAATTTAAATTTATGCGTAGGTACGATTGAATAAAGGACCTTCCCATTGTAAGCGCATCTTGCCTTCTGAAACATGATGTCTAAGAAATTGTTTCTCAACGAAGCCATTCGCTATTCTGCAGTTAGATCAGTATAGCCACTCACAAATCGACATTCGCCCGTCAGCGCATAGCGTCCTACAGACCCCTGCATTCCTAATAACTATGTGTAATCGGAGGTCTCAAATATTGCAATGTGTAGAGCTGGATACCTTGATGAATTGTGCTGCAATCATTTAGGGTCTGAACTGAACCATTTAGCCACACTTATCCAATTTGTGGGCAATAAGTTTAGTTTGCAGTCCCACTTGTGTCGCGTTCCCGACAGCAGAGTAAACAAATCGACGGACGGGCGACTTTGGCCAATTTGGAGACGATTACTTGCACACTAATGGTAAAGTAGCATACTTTTAAATAAGCTATAATGTCTAAAATGCCGAGTCCGATATGTAGGAGAGGGGTGCTCTATTCTTAATGTAAGATTATGAACCTAATTCTATATACCTATAGTAAAGGGCTTATACTTGTTCTTTGTCTAGCGCAGGGGTTCCCAAAGTGGTCCAGGTGGCCCCCCAGGGGTCCACAGGAGACTCGACGGGGGTCAACGTTGGCGTGACAAAAAAATGGGGGTGCACAATTCGTAAGTGGCGGTCCACTAAAATGTACCTGGTTTCGATAGTAAAGAACGAAAATTTTGGTAAATTAAACTGACATTTTATTAAAATTACACCATTTGCCTCCAAAACTTGTCAACTGCAAGTCTGCAACAGATCGCGAGCGTCTCCAGACTTAGGTAATCTTCACATTTTTTGCCGAGTTTTGGGAATATGGTAGAAATGTGGTGTAGGGGGTCTACCAGAACCAATTAACTTTTGAAAGTGGTCTATGAGAAATAATTTGGGAACCTCTGGTCTAGCGTTTTCCCATTTCATTCGGGGTTGGTTTTCTTCACCATGCGAAGGACTTTAAGATTAAGGGTGCATACCTTTGTTAGGAGCGTTATTGATTTATATAGAGCCTGTAGTGGTTGTCGTCTATCAATACAATATATTAGCAGACAGTGCGAATGTATTTGGGAAATAAGTTGCTTATTGTAATGTTTTGACTGTGCAATGATTATAACCATGGCATTCCTCTTCAATCAAACATAAGTTTTGTATTTAGTGGTTTTTTTTTCAATGCATTGCATTGCATTGCATGCCCCTGCTTAGTCACGTCATTAAACTAATCACTTGTGCAGCGCAGCGGCAGTGTGCACAATACCATACGCGACCCTATCGTATATTTTAATCCAGGCTATAAACTATCGTCGTACCAAATCGGTTGATCCGTTTAAGGGTGATTGAGTAACAAACATCGAAACATGTAACATCCAAACTTTTGCATTTATAATATTATTGGGATGAAACCGATCATATTTTTTTTTGAAGTCACTCCGGCTAGCAATGAAGACCGCAGCCCTAATGCTGCTGTGCGTCTACGAGAGCCACCTCAAGGACCTGGAGGTGGGCAGCGAAGTCAACAGCACCCTCACGTATATGGAGATGGCCTTCAATGACGCGGAACCTGCTAACTCCTGGGAGGACGAGGTGTACTTCGCTAATAAAGCGGAGAGAATGATTAAGGTATAGTGATGAAGGTTTATCTACTAAAAGTCTAAAATAAACACTGCTAACGTAATTATAAAATTCAAATTTAATAAAAATGTGGATTTAGCATCGGATGGCGCATCGCTATTTCTCGATGTAATTTATTACGTTGTTGGTGCCTTAAAACGAAGCCTTAGTCCTTTTAATTATTTAATATTAGCATATGCAATATGCATATTATGTATGTATGTTCTAGGATTCGTTGGATTTCGTTTTCGTAAAAGCCTCTCCATTTAATTGATGTAAAGATGGGTAAGGCCGTCGAAATTCAGGGTTTTTTTTAAAACCGATTTCTGCTTTTGTCTACCAATACCGATGAGTTTTTCGTAACTTATGTACGGAATATCATTTGATATTTACCATTCGCTTTTCGGGGAAGAACATCGTGAGGAAACATGCATACAACTGCGAAATACAAAGGTGTATGTGGAGTCCCCAACCCGCATTGCGCAGGCGTGGGCACTACTGCCCGTTCCCTCTCATCCACAAGAGTAGGCCTGTGCCCAGCCCAAGCAACTATTATTATTATCTGCTTTCGTGTTACATTTTGTATGGCGTGTAACACAAATTTTGTGTTTGGGATAACATAAAAGTAGCAAATTTTAAACAAAACGTAACACAAAAGCAGAATGTCATTAAAACAAAAACTTTAATTTGGGTCGCCTTACCCAGACATCAGAACAAGATCTCAAAACAGTGGCTGAGAGAAGAAAAGAGTGGCGATTACTCCACCGACAACAGCCCGGCTCTTAAATTTATGATGATGACCCAGACATCACATGTTTCAGGCCATAAAAGTTCAGGATCTGGGTGAACCCACTGAAAACGAGATTGCCACCATCTCCGCGGGTGGAGTGGGGCACCACTTCGTGAACATCAGCCTTAAGAGTGAACCAGGCTTCAGCCTGAACTACCGGATAGAAATATACGCATAATCTTACACGGTATTAGATTTACGATGAACTTATTATGTTCTTTTTTAACCCCTAATGCAAACAAGGGGTTTTTTTATAAGTTAAACATGTGTATCCGTGTCTAGGAATATGAGTGTATTTTTTAACCGCCGACGACGCAAAAAGAGCGGTGTTATAAGTTTCACGTATTTGTCTGTGTATCTGTGTTGCTCCCTAATGGATGGACCGATTTGAATGCAGTTTTTTTGTGCTATAGATAATTTTATTCCAAGTGCGTTCTTACCTATGTTTCATGAAAATCTGTTGAGGCGTTTTTGAGATATTGGACTTTGAAATGAAAATGTCAGGGGTTTTTTAACTTTTCCAAGTTGTAGTTATTTTATTGATAGTCTTGTCTGTGAGGATGTGTCAGGGATGTTTAAAACTCTTCTTTTAGTCGTATCATTGTGAAATTCAACAATGGTTGGAACTATATGTACATAGGTGGAACTTAAAGCTACTGAATTTCTTGCCACCAGACAAAAATTGTCTTTAAGAGACTTAAGAGTCACAGTTTAAGTTCTATAAATTATTGGCATATTGAATAATTGAAAAAGATTTAGTAAACACATATTATGTTATGATACAAATGCTTTCTATGAAAACATTTACGAAGTTGTGAAATTCTCACATAATTATATCATCATCACCACCACTCAATTTTAATATGGAAATTAATGAAGACCTAGTTTATTAATTAACTTGTGCATATATTATGTCATAGTTTTTTGTCGATTTTTGACATTGAACATTATGATGTTCAACAGTATGCTGTTAAGTCCTTGAATGGACTCTCCCCGCCTAATAAAATAACCTACTAAATACTACTAAAATAACTAAATAATGAAGAAAATACTAAATAAAATAACCGTCATCCAATCGTCGCCTCCCCCCTATTTTGAAATGACGTAATATATGGACAGCCCCTAAGCCCTTTTATGCTTTAACTGTATTGATTTTTCCAGATCAAAAACTCTATTTTGATATTTGAGTATATTAAATTATATACATAGGTCTACTTTTATTGTTATATGGGAGTCTTGGCTATATATAATGATACTAGATTAAGATTATGTATAATAACAATTGCATATCTCATATCTGTATTAATTCACATTTCAATTAACTACATACATAATAAATAAATAAAGTTTTTTAATATTTACAACAAGTATACAGTATTTACCCCGGAATTTCCGTTAACTTCGGCATATTGCAGAATACATTCACAGATACCAATTAGCATAATAATTTCGTGGATTTTTTTTTTCTTTATTTTTAAAAAGTAATTTCATGTAGCATTAACAGTTATTGTCTTATTGTGCAAGGGTTCAAGACCAGAAGGTCCAAGAAGACAAATTAAGTAAAAAACATGTACCTCCGACGCAGTTTTTGCCTAATATCGAATGAACACACTTGGTAAACCTTCTTGTAGTGTATAGGAACCTTACAACATTTAAAAAACTGTGATGACACCACAGTTAAGAGCCTTTACACTGGTTAAATCTGCAAATTTGATTAAATTAAAATATTGTATATCTTGATAACAGTAAGAGTTAAGATACTACTCCTGGAGAAATTAGCTTTATTTGATCTAATCTATGCCCCCTTGCAATTAACGGAAATTGCCAAAAACACCTTGTATAAAAAGGAACGGACACTTGTGCGTGGAGTTGTAGATGGCGCTGTTCAGTTCTGAATCTGTGACGAGTCCCACAAATGCACATACTAATAATAATAATGAGGTCTTTTGTCCTGAATTACTACGGTATGTCTAGACATTTGATTTTGTGGAGATATATAATGTCCCATAGTTCAGTGTGCCTCTTGGCATAGGTCTGCTCTGACCAACATTATATTGGTCCTCCCCGCTAAAGGTCCGGCCACCCATAATGTCTAAAACAGCTCCATTTTCTATTATCTCTAGCTTGTGGCCCGTGAGTGCCAGTGGTGTTGTTGATTTGCCACTGATTCGTAAAGAAAGTCCTTATGAAAGGATCAGTATATAATTATAGTTGATTTTGAATAAAATAATATGTACCTAAGTTCCTCTGCTTTTCAATTTCACCTTCTATTTTAAATATTGGATTGTTGTCATCCTTTTATTTGCCACTTCAAGCTGAGATTTATTGATTGAAGCAGCCATACAATTTTCACCACAAAATCTGTGGAATAACTGTACTTCCCAGGTAAACACAAAGTGCATCTGCATTGCAAATTCAACTCTGTGAATATGTGCAGGTAGGTTCCAAGTAAAGTAATGCAGATCTCTTGAACATCCACTATCCACCCAAAATACAAGAAAAATTGGCAATTGAATTAGAATTCATTATATTGAGACAACAGAGCAGATTTAGTTGTTTTTAATTTCAATGAAACGGAGCAAATGAAACTTACGATTTGAAATGATATAGGTACATTTCGTTGAAGGGGAGGAGGCATTTGGGCAGCTAGAAAATAATGCCGATTTCACACGGGGGCAGAACAGTGGACAGCAATAGTGTGAAATCGGCATAAGGGTTGTTCCGTGGATTAAACCTGTTACTCCCAAGAATTTACAGATTCTTTAAGCTGTTGCATTTCCTCTGCATGATGTACTGCACTAGGTAGATATTTATTTGACCACCTGTTAGTATTTAATAAGACACAAGTAAATGTGATAGATAGATGATAGCTTACCTTATATTTCTTTACTTTATCCAAATTGTCTGAGTCTTCCTTCCACATTTTGATTGTATTATTATTAAACACCCCTATATAGCTGTTGTTTTGTTTATTGTAAATAACAGGTGCAGTTATATGGTCTTTAGACGTCCATCCTCCAGTTTGCTTTTGGTCTGTAAGCTATGTAAATAGAAAACAATTTAGATCACAACATAAAATATAACCTCCTTTAAGAGCAACTACACAAGAATTTTCTTTCTCTTTTTAACAAAAATACATCTAGGCGAGTTACAGTTTATTATTGTTTTAATACATTACTTTGTGATATTTTAAGCGTACTTACTCTGTATTTATTGACCACATTTCGTCCCAATGTAACTAAAACAGTTTCATCTTCTCTATCCTCTGATATTCCTAGGAAGCTCTTCTGATCAATAAGCGGACACAGCACGTAGTAGCTTTGTAATTTCGCCATTATTAAAGAAAAATAAGCGCTGTAAATAGTTCAAACCATGAATTTTAAAGTAAAAAGCACATGGGTCTGTTATGAATTCGCACTTTTTTTTTTTTTTTTCCGTATACTGTGGCTTTTTGCTACTTAGGCACTTTGCCAATGTCAAGTGGGGGGAGATTTGAATTTACGGAACTGTGGAGTGCACCTATAAATTTTGCCCTGGGGACTAAACATAACCATAAATAATCATACAGAAATACTATATATTGATAGTAATAATAATAGTGCTAAAAAAGATACTTGTTATTCATAAATAATCATAATTTTATTTTATTTTTATCAATAAAATAAGCCAAGGCTTTGGCTACTTTGGGTTCAAAACTGGCCAAGAGGGATTTAAGATTAGTGGGGAGTTGAACTTGCAGTTTTATTAGTAGGTCATAGAGGGAGAATTGAGTTGTAGAGCAATCGAAAAAAATGTGATCAATCGAACCAATACCATGCCCGCACAGACATTCCGCGCTATTTTTAACTTTAATCTTATAAAGAAACTCAGGGGTACACACATGGCCTAGCCTAAGACGAATGATGCAACTGGTAACACATTTTGTAAATTGGTTCTATCAGTATAGAGCCGAAATCCAAGTGAGACCTGCGGCGGCACCACGAACTTCGAATGTCGAAGTTCGTAATACATGCATCCCTGTCACTCGAGTAATGGAGTGCGATAGAGATGGAAATACCCCAACTTCGACTTTCGAAGTTCGTGGTAGCGCCGCTGAGTGAAATGCCCCTGACAGTCTGTGGGTACAGTCGACAACCCAAGTATGTGATTAGAAACGGGCGACAAACTTGTATTGTGTGTGTGATCAAAAAACGGACTAACCTTAGCACTACAAAAATGCCATATAAATAGACCTTATCAGCAGAAAGTTATTACAGTAGTGCGCTCCAAGGACTTTGATATAAGGTGGATATAAGTTGGTCGACGTGTTTTGGTTAGCGATGTTGCAGACTGTACAGAAAAATTCCATATGGTGGGTACACACTGAGCAAACGAACGAGAACGACCAACGAACGCTAAGCATTTATGTGCCAGCTATTTGTTAGAGTGAGATACATAGCCGTTCGTTGGCTTGGTGTGTACCCACCAATCAATTTATGGCATGTATACATGTCATGATTTGTCGGCCCCAATTTATCAGAAGCTAACTAATTGCTATCGTCTGAGGGGCTACCCGCTACCGGGAAATGAAAACGAACTTCGTTTGTGTATCTCCATCTCTGTCGCACTTGCTAGTTCGCACGACAGAGACAGAGATATTCGAACGAAGTTCGTTTTCACTTCCCGGTAGCCCCTCTGGTCTGAGGCAAGTTGCGCTGGAACCAACTGTCAAACGCGTACTGAGAAATTGCATGCACATGTGGTCGGATTGTTAAGCCGGCTGTCCACAACTCCACATTGGGCCAGCGTTGGCGCGTGAGCAGAATGCAGCTATGCGTTAGAGGAAGAGAGCTTTATTTCGTTCTCATTGGTTTGCATAGCTGCATCCTGCTCACGCGCGAAAGTGTACAGCCGGCAGATCATGGACCTATAATTAATACCTACATATATACTCTAAGTGGCAGATGCTACAGCCAAGTCATAAAACTTCGACATGTTGTCCTGACGAATTGGGATAAAATCACATAATCTGTATACTCCATTAAATTCCATGTTCAAGGTCGTGGTTTGTCGTCAGTATACATTACATTACATCACTATTTATAACTTTTCAAGTCCTTTCCTTATCACATGTGTGAACGTCAACTGTGTGCTTATCAATAAAGTTTGAACTCTTGTCGATCCACTCAGCAGTCAGCACTCACTTTCTGCTCGGAAGTCGGCCGGATTGCACATTCTAATAAGCCGGTATTCGACATGTCTACAGCGGGAAAAGTGATTAAGTGCCAAGCGGCGGTCGCCTGGGAAGCCGGCAAGCCGCTTTCTATTGAAGAGGTCGAAGTTGACCCTCCGAAAGCGGGCGAAGTTCGGGTCAAGATCACCGCAACCGGCGTGTGCCACACCGATTCTTACACCTTATCCGGCAAGGACCCCGAGGGAGTGTTTCCCGTGATTCTGGGGCACGAGGGCGGTGGAATCGTCGAGAGCGTCGGCGCGGGCGTCACCACCTTCAAGGCCGGCGACCACGTCGTCCCGTTGTACGTGCCTCAGTGCAAAACCTGCAAGTTCTGCTTGAACCCGAAAACTAACCTCTGCCAGAAGATACGTATTACTCAAGGGCAAGGTGCGATGCCTGATGGCACCCGCCGCTTCCGCTGCAAAGGTAAAGAGCTGTTCCACTTCATGGGCTGCTCAACGTTCAGTGAATACACTGTAGTCTCCGAGTTCTCCCTCTGCAAAGTCAATGAGAAAGCTGCTCTAGACAAGGTGTGTTTGCTTGGCTGTGGTATCCCAACTGGCTATGGTGCTGCTTTGAACACTGCTAAAGTTGAGCCGGGCTCCAATTGCGCTATCTTCGGACTTGGTGCTGTTGGTTTGGCTGTAGCTCTAGGCTGCAAGGCTGCAGGTGCCAAGCGCATCATCGGCATAGACATCAACCCCGATAAGTACGAGGTTGCAAAGAAATTCGGCGTCAATGAATTTGTCAACCCTAAGGACCATGACAAACCCATCCAACAAGTGCTTGTGGACTTGACTGATGGTGGGCTGGACTACACGTTTGAATGCATCGGTAACGTTAATACCATGAGGGCAGCATTGGAGGCTTGCCACAAAGGCTGGGGAGTGTCTGTGGTCATTGGCGTTGCTGCGGCTGGAGAAGAGATCAGCACCCGCCCATTCCAGCTTGTGACTGGTCGTACATGGAAGGGAACTGCTTTCGGTGGCTACAAGAGCATTGACAGTGTACCGAAGCTTGTGGACGAGTACCTTAGCAACAAACTGCCCATTGACCAGTTCGTAACTCACAATGTACCGCTGAAGGAGATCAATGAAGCCTTCCATCTGATGCACACAGGCAAATCCATCCGCGCTGTGGTTCATTTTTAAATAAAATGAAGCTTGTACTCATGTTATTCTCTCATACTTGAAGTTATACTCTTTCTGTACACAGAAATTGCAAGGCATTTATTGATGTTAATCCTGTTGGGGCTTTGTAACGGCATTTGTTGTTTGAATACTCTTCTATTTTTACACTCTTTTGTTTTATTACTACTTCCGCCTCCCCCTCCTCCCCTCCCGTTTTCTGTGACTGAAAATTGAGATTATTGAATGAGACCAACTTAATCATAAAACTCGTTGGAATTTGAATCGTTTATCTTGGATGATAGAGTTTGTTTTTGAATGGACTACTTTCACGCAATTCGGTGAACGTAAATAGTCCTAAGTCCTGGGAACAGCACATCAGCATCACTAACTAAGCACTTGATCATATTAACCTTTTAAACTCCGAGTAGTCTGATAGTTGTTCTTGGCGTTTAGGGTATGACAACACGCAAGGCAAAACAACACTTAGGTTCATCACATGGTGTTCAAAAGAAAATACAATAATGATGCATAATGGTGAGTGTCGAAAGTAAAAAAACAATTTTATTGTTCAATATTTCATTAGTTAACTGAATGTTTGAATTACTAGCATATAGAGTTACCATAAGCGAGAGCTTATGTTAGACTCTCTGGTAGGAATGTCTGTTCTCTCGAACGAGACATTTTAAAGCTTACAGTCACCTTAATCTTACATGACAACAAGTAACTCGTATCAATACCTGTGCACAAAAACAATAAGTCAAGGTTAAATCGTAACCTGCATCTATTATCGATAGCGAGTTACGTAAGTGGCTGATAGGTATTTGCTGTTGACGAAAACAAACGCTTTCAAAGTAATAAACTTTATTGCCGAATTACATCAATTTGATTAAAATATACATTCAATAGTTATTACTAGTAACATTTATACATTCATAAAACTTATAAATTTTTAACATTTGATTAAACAACATTTCAATCCTTATCTATGCAAAATAATAACTATTTGAATAAATAAAATTCAGTGTGTAAATTCAAACAATTTAAGCTCTAAGAATTTATACAAAACGATATTTTCTAATTATAAGCCAATACGAGTATATAATGTGTTCGCCCCATATCTTTCACTCGCAGCTGTAGGTACACATGGCAGCAGGGGACCTATTTTTGACTTACGACCGCTCGAAAATAAAATAAAAATACGTTTGTAGTGGCCAAATGGGGACTGATTTTTGACTTTCGACTTTTCGAGCGATCGAAAATCAAATAAAAGTAAATACGTTTGTAGTGTCAAAATGGCGGGCACTTACCTACTTTCTACCAATAGAATTGAATACGAGTGGTCAATACCACTCGTTTTTAAATTTTCTATCGCTATTTCAAAATAGCATTCCATTATTTTTGTCAGTTTTCGAGTGAAAGAGTCGAGCGCTCGAAAGTCAAAAATCGGTCCCCTGCACGGCTATCACGCGACGGCGCGCGAGCTCTCTCGATTTTTCTCGCACTATCAGTCTCTTTCATATTAGAACGCTTAGAACAAGAGGTATTATAGTGCGAGAAAAATCTAGAGTATGTCGCGGCCGTCCCATGATTTACGTGCTGTCAAGGAGCTATGCCAAGTTTGTGAATACCCCGACGGTGAAAAATAAGCATACGGACTGGGTGATGTTAAGATGACCTCAGCTTATTTTTTTTAGAAATAATACATCAAAGGGTTCAAAACCTCTTCAATTTCAATTCGGCCAACCGTGAATAGAGTTTATTGGAATCATTCAACAAGCATTGTACTATGTTAAAGTTAATGTTTCATTTATCTTATTCATAACACCTAACAAACCTCTGTTAACTACAATGCGTTTCGCCCCTTCTTTCCAAAACAAAAGTGAAAGTGACGTTTAAAGAAAACAAAACTAATTGCAATGGTATTTTTAGTGTATTTTTACTAACATACTTAGGATTGCACATTAATGATATCATCAGTATATGCTTACGGACAACAGTCTTTATTCCACATTGTTTGAATGGGACATATACATACTACCCGTTCGCGCTAAGTTTGCCGCTGGCGATATGACGTAACTCGAAGGGTAGCGTTATCAAAACGATTTTTCTTCTCATTTTCGAAATAAGTCATATCCTTTAACACCATATTTCGTAAATCACTTCTTAAAGTTTTGCCATTACCCATAGTTAAACCTCAGATTTAAACAAAGCGAAAAACGGACCGGCAAACTTAGCGCGAACGGGTTATAGAGTCTGTCAAGCGAGTCGTGTCTCTGGAGAATGGCGGCAAATAAAAAGATGCGGTAAGTATTAAACGGGCTCAAACCAAGAAAAAAAAATAGAGCATTACGAACAACCTAGTGAAGCCGATTTTCAACCAAGCCAAATAAGTTTAGCAAACGCACACATATACCAAAAGTTGCCCAAAACTCTCCAGCACGTGTCGCAATGCTGTCAAGGTCGCCATTTCGAGTTTTTTGCAATTTAATTTGTTTATGTGGCTTGGTTGAAAACCGGCCTCACTAGGTTGTTTGTCCGTCTATCTTTTTTCTTGGTTTGAGTTGACAGGCTACTTATATATCATAAATAAAATAGAAAATAACTACACAACGTAGAAAACTTGAAAAACCCCCGACATTTTCATTTCAAAGTCCAATATCTCAAAAACGGCTGAACAGATTTCCGTGAAACATGGCTAAGAACACTCGGAATAAAATTATCTATGACACAGAAAAAACCGCATTCAAATCGGTCCATCCGTTAGGGAGCTACGCTACCACAGACAGACACGTTAAACTTATAGCACCCCTCTTTTTGCGTCGAGGGTAAAAAACATATGGTAATGTTTACGTATTACAATGTAAGTAGGTATCAAACACATATTCGGCGTATTCTCAGTATCGACACCAGCGAGTTTCTTGAATTTGCCGCCTTTTCCAGGAACTAGAGTAGCTTGACAGATTATCTTCTGTTATGAAACGCCCTCTGCGCGAGGGGTTGTAAAATGTGGAACGGAACACCTGTTGCTGTCTCTGTCGCAATAATCAAGACAGTAGGTAAGTGCAAGAGAGCGCATCGCAACTCCTAAACACTTACATCTAAACATTATAGAGACTAACTTGAATTCTCTATGGATGATTGAATAAAGAGAACAGAGGGGCTACCGCGAAGTGAAAACGAACTTCGTTCTAATACCTCCGTCTCTGTCGCTCGAACTAGCAAGTGCGACAGAGACGGAGATACACAAACGAAGTTCGTTTTCATTTCCCGGTAGCCCCTCAGGCGTAGATGAATAAATATGTAGTTTCAAAACCTGTTGTTTGTATCGAAAGTGGTTTATTCGGACATTATCTGCTTGTAGTACTCCACGTACGCTTCGCATTGCTCGCCTGTAACAAATATATATATATATATATGTTAATCTAGTTATCTAGAATCACAGCTAGGTGATTAGGAAACATTCCTGGTCGATATTCACCCAGTCGGTTGTTAAAACTGTTTAAAACGAACGAAAAAACATAAAATGCCTGCCTACGTGCCTAAAACCCGGTATGCACATATTGCACATGGTGGAATTAAACGGCTGCCTGGCAACGTTTCGACACTCCGCCCCCAACCCCGCATAACGGCAATGGCACCCATTCAGTTTCCCACACCATACATCAGCCGAAAGACGTCCACTGCTGGACATAGGCCTCCCCCAAAGAGTGCCAAAGTGACCGATCCCTCGCCACCCGCATCCAGCGGACTCCCGCAACCTTTACCACATCATCCACCATGATCGTCCACCTTGTCGGGGGCCTACCCACGCTGCGCCTTCCGGTGCGTGGTGGCCACTCGAGAACCTTTCCGCCCCAACGGCCATCGGTTCTACGTGCTATGTGCCCCGCCCACTGCCACTTAAATTTAGCGATCCGGAGGATCCCACTCCATTGTGCTCACCATATTTGGCTGCTAAGTTTGTAGAGGACTCTATTGTCAATGTCCTAAAGACGTGTACAGATATTTATGTCCTTATTTAATTACGAATATTATTATTCCTGACTGTACCTACGCAATATGTAGACACGCCTAATTACTATCCGTACCCAAAGTACGGGAGACTATCCTATTACTAAGACTCCGCTGTCCGTCCGTCTGTCTGTCTGTCTAAAATAGAGGCACTGTACCTACTGTTTAGGTGTCGATATTTGCCTCAACACGATGCTGACAGTTTCGATGTACTAATGTTATATTTGAATAAATAGGGGTGTTAGACTCAATTATTACTTCAAAAAAAAGTAAAAAAATATGCACAATGGCGAAAATCCCATTCAAATATCTCAAAAAATTACCAAGCTCCAACCGTTTTCATGTTGCTTGAAATATGTGTTACACGCAATACAAAATGTAACACAAAAGTAGATGTAGCTTAAAAAAAACCTTAATTTTTGCGGCCTTATCCAGCGACTCCGCCAATTATTCATACTAGGATTATGGAACGCTTTGGTACTTCGATGGTCAAGGTTACGTTCTATCCATTATCCACAATCCATTAACGATAGTGCGATAGAGTCAGTTAACACCGATACCATGATAAATACGCAATTACATTGATAACAATATCGTTGAGTGATCATGCCATATAGCGGTAATATTCAAGAATAAATAAATAAATATTAGGGGACAATCTTACACAAATCGACCTAGTCCCAAACTAAACAAAGCTCGTACTATGGGTACTAGACGACGATAAACATACTTATATAGATAATTAAATACTTAAATACATAGAAACATCCATGACTCAGGAACAAATATTCGTGCTCATCACACAAATAAATGCCCTTACCGGGATTCGAACCCAGGACCTCTTGCTTCGTAGGCAGGGTCACAACCAACTAGGATAAAGCGGTCGTCAAAATAATGTTTGCTATATAAATGTTCCTCGTGTAAAGGCTGGCCGTCAAGCCTGGGCAAGCATGGGCCCATGATGCTGGACTATTTATAAATTATCAAAAAACTAAGCTAATGCATATACATTCTCCTTACATCAAAACTAATATGATACCCAGGATTGTGGCTCATGGTCACTCTTGCATGCATACCACTCACATTTCCTGTAGCTGCGACACCCTAGAAGTTGTATCACATCACACTTACCTTGGACTTACAATAGACAATAAATTTAATTGGAATAATCACATAGAACTAGTTTGTAAAAAACTTAGAGCCATCCTATGTAACTTGAATATACTCAAACATAAAATGCCATATAATACTTTGCGACTACTGTACATGGCAATGGCGGATTCAATCATAAGCTATGGAATCTCTAGCTACGGGAGAACCTACAAAACTTATTTACAACGTATTTATAACCTGCAAATTAGACTACTAAAAACAATAGTCCCGTTAAAAATTAAATATAAACATAGAGATAATTACCATAGACTATTTAAATACTGCAGAATTATGAATGTATTTGATAAAGTGAAAATGGCAATTGTAATGCAATATAAACATAAATTGGGAGACTTGGTCAAATGCACAAGGAAAGGCAATCTAAGAATTCTCACTAGCAAGAAAACATACGTAGTCAACAAATATAACAACATATATGGTCAAAGTGTATGGTCTAGCTACCTCCCTGGTGTCTTGAACAGCTTTCCCAAAATTATCTTAAGTGATATAAAGAGTAAACCTGCACAAACTAAAACTATAATGAAGAAAATGTTCATTGAGGCCCCCAGTGATATATAGATAATTATAATTAGTTAGTAAGAATAAAGTTTAGTAAATAATCTTAAATAATAAAGATTGTACTAAACATAACCCACCATGTATTTAAATAATAGTTAAAAATAAACAGTTTAAATTTTCAAAAAAATTTTTTTTTTCAAAGCACAGCGAAAAACGAGCATTCCCCTATTTCTACTTGTCTCTGTCGCACGCGCACAGTAATAGTGCCGTCACGCTCGCTCAAGGTTACTGAGCGAGCGTGAGGGCACTATTACTGTGCGCGTGCGACAGAAACAAGTAGAAATAGAATAAATCTCGTTTTTCGCTGTGCTTGACGGCCGGCCTTTAGTAGAGGTACTTTTAGTACTTTAATTTCTTACATTTCTAGCCAAGACTGACACTTTCGTAACGCTATGAGAACAGACCCAACCACTTTTCACTGGCATCAGCGCCATCAGTGTATAACCTTTCAGAAGCTGCGGCGAGCGGCCTTTGTTTGGCCTAGCAACGTTTTGCCTAATTTCGGTTTACCTAATTTTATTTAGACTAATCTTGTTTCGTATAATAGCTGAATTTGCCATTATTTGTGCGAACATTATTTTGTCTAATATTCACGTCAACTAATTATATTTAGCCTAATTTAATTTTACCTAATTTTTCGTTTGTACAATCTTCCCTCTCATTCATGAGAGGAGGCCTGTGCCCAGCAGTGGGACGTATATAGGCTGATTTATTATTATTATTATTATACAATCTTATTTTGTATACTGTTTGCGTCTCACATTTTGCTCAAAGAGTGAGTGAGACGCAATGCACATTGGATACAGATCTTGGAGAAGTGGAATACCACCCTAAGTAAGTGTTTTATTTGTAAAACTACCCACAGTTACAATGGTACATATCTCCAATTATGCACACAAAATTCAGGTCCTTTTGTACAAATAAGGGTTCTACAGTAACGGTATTTATTCAATGAGTCTTACTCCGGACTTGATGACGCAACGAAGGCACGTTGTTTCGTCGCCAAAATAAATAGTTTTATTTTTATTTTTGTCTTTAAGGGGATGCCTTGATTCGAGTCGACCACACCCCTTTGACAGAGACACGCTTATTCCTTTCACGTACGAGAAAAAGAGATGCAACACTCTTCGGGAATGGCTTTGTTGGACAAATTTAGATAAATACCTAACTTACTGAAGTTTTATTTATATTTCATTTAGATGAGATAAAATAGCATAGTGTTAATTAGATTGTGTCGTAAAATAATGCATTGTTTGAGAAGGCTGAGTAAAAAAAGGAAAATAAAGACCCAACTTTGGAACTTTTTTCTATAGAGGAAATTTTTGGCAGTCATGTATCGATTAAATCAGATAAACATTCATATAGTCAAGAATCAGATATCTGAAAATCAGATCTTTTTGTTTCTTAATCTAGTCAGAACGGCGTTTCATAGCACGCGATAATTTCATATGCACACCCTTAAATTATTTACGGTATTTGTTACTATGCATGGGCCTTAGATGCCTGAAATGAAAGGTCTATAATTATTATAACACTAACCTTTTAGAAACTGCGGCGAGCCCCGAACCCTCTCATTCCTGGCCTGCAGCGCCCTGTACACCGCCGCGAACGCGCCGGGCTCGCCGCACTGCTCGGCGTACTGCTTGGCGGCCTGCAGCAACTTGCGCGCCGGCATGGCGTGCCACGCGTGCGCGCCGACCTGCTTGGCCGCGCCGACGGCAGCCACCGGCTCGTTCCAGCTTAGCAGGACTTCTTCTATTTCCTTTTAAATGTATACCATTACGTAAACAGGATTGTTTTACCAGTTTATATTCGGCTCTGAACAGTTTGACACCGCACTAAAATGTGAAACTAAAATCAAGATTGATGTGATATCGCGATTCTAAAAAGTACAGTCTACAGCAAATATAGATATTGTTTTTAGTGCTTTACCGCACTTAACGTAACGATATTGCGACGGTTGGGATGCGTAAAAGTAGTCGAAAGTACTAAAATGATCATCTACTTTTGCTGTCGCCTATACAGTACTTTATACATAGCGCGCACAGCCTCGACCCGGCGCCGCCTGTGATGAGTGCGATGTTGTGTCTCACAGTCTCACCTGAACAGCCTCCAGTCGCCACATCATGTCTAGCGCCAGCTGCGCATGATGACTATGCGCGGCCCCCAACGCCAGCAGCTGGCACGCCAAGGGCCTGGCGTCGGCGAGCGCGCCGCGCCGAGCTAGCGCGCGCAGCCTCGACCCGGCGCCGCCTGTGATGAGTGCGATGTTGTGTCTCACAGTCTCACCTGAACAGCCTCCAGTCGCCACATCATGTCTAGCGCCAGCTGCGCATGATGACTATGCGCGGCCCCCAACGCCAGCAGCTGGCACGCCAAGGGCCTGGCGTCAGCGAGCGCGCCGCGCCGAGCCAGCGCGCGCAGCCTCGACCCGGCGCCGCCTGTGATGAGCGCGCGCACGCAGAGAGCCGCGCATGTGTGTTGGACGGTGATGTTGTGCCGGGTTAGGGAGGCTAGGTATGCTGTCACAACCTGCAAGAGAAAGACAAGTCTAGGTCCCCAAAAACCGTCTAAATTACACCGAACATTCTCCTCGTGTGTAAATGTCAACAACATTAACTGATATATATATGCAAATCCACCTTGCTAAAACAGCAAGGGCAGTAAGCCTCCCTTACTTCAACAGAGGCTTCGCTTTTAGATAACTAAGTACCACCTTATGCTGTTGGACAGATAAGCATCAATCTTCAATAATAACACGGTTTGATACATTTAGATCTTGGAAACAGACAGAGCTTGGGTAGATCTTATCAGAGCACGGCCGCGGGAACGAATGTATTGCCATAACGATAACGCCATAGGGATGTGAAACTGAAAAAATGTTGTCCACCGTACTACGCTAACAGTACCACAGATAGATCTATGTTGATAGAGACAAACCATCATGGTTAACACAAGATCGCATGCGAGCTGTCCCGCGCACGAGCTAAACTACCCGTGTATTTCTAAGTGTTCTATTTATTTTGAAACAGAGGGACGGACGAGGCGCTAAGAAGACGAGAAGAGCGTTTGTACCTGCACAAGGTTGTTGTGCGACTTGTGCGGCTGCAGCACTGATGAGCACTGGGACACACGCAGTTAAAAACTACCTTTCTCAAAAATGTTCGGCAAGTTGATTTTATTCGTAAGAAACCGGCTCTATTTTGCTCGACAACAAAGTTGCATGTTGCATACAAATTCCATTATTTGTCCAGGTACAAACTTTAAAAAAAGTTAAAAACGGCCATATAAATAAGCGGGGCGCTTTTGTTCACCAAATTTTTTAAGTCTTATTATTGGCAGTCCGAAAATGTTCGTCATAAATTTTTACGCCATTATAATCGTTAGTCCTAATAATTCTTATTCCTAACAATCATAAGTCATTACTATTATTCGAAGTCATAATGACAATAATTACAAATTTCTCATATCCTTATATTTTTTTTCATTTTTTTTTATCATAAAACTCAGTGAAATTCATAATGACACTAGTCATACAATTATTAATCATAAAATAGTTTTTCCGTATTATATAACTTCATATAATATAAAATCCTGCATATTTCTATTACTGCACTTATTGACTTTCATAAATGTATTCAGCATAGTTGTTATTATACACATAGGTGCGTGTACGGCTCTAATGATTTTGATGAAATTTACAATATAGGGTTTTACGGGGGCAAAAAATACATATCATACATTTGGTAAAATAGAAAATAGACGCTATGCAAGCCGCCTGTCTGTGCGGACGGAGCTTAAGGCAGGTCCGTTTAGGTACGACCAAGAGCGAAGCGAACGGGAGTACCGCGACCAGAACCGATTTATTTTAATTTACTTAGCTTAGGGATTTATTCATTAGGAAAAACAAAATTAAGAGTTGAAGTATGTTCTTAGTTATGATATTGGGACTAACTAAATTATAATCTATGTCCGTTATGAAGAAAACTGTTATGATTAGGGCTCCCGCTACACGTGTAAACCCGCCCGCCCGAATACCCGTGTTCTTAAGCCCGCGGTGCTAAGCGTCCGTTCCACACGGACACGCCCGAACCCGCCCGGTCCGCGGGCGGGTACCCGGGTACCCGTGTACCCGTACACACGTACCCGCGGGTTCTAATTACACGCGGGTTCGGACCGTCCGCGGCCGTTTGAGTTGAAGCAAATATAATTTATTTATTTCATTTTACTCTATTTGCAATAGCAACTCTATGGGTTTGGTGTGTATGATGTTGTTTTATATTAGGTATGTGGCAAAAGGAGATATCGCAGGAAGCCTATGTTTGCTCTATTGCGTCATAATATTTTATAAACCCAGTATTTTATTTAATGATTGACCGACAAAGGGCACGCAAACTGTTTAACTTTTATTAATAGCCGCTTATAGATATGATAGCTAAACAAAAACAGTAGGTAAGTACAGTCAACCACAAAAGTGGTCTACCACTTTTGTACTTTATTGCATGCAAAATAAGGTCCAAAAATGGTAGCCCACTGTCATGGCTGACTGTACATGAGAACTTTTTAATATATTAACCGAGCGCTTATTGTATTGTACAGTCGAGGAAATTTAATGTTTAGCACTTTTGATCCTTAACGTCATTCAAATAGAGTTGACATTTGCTAAGTCTTCATTTTCCTCCACCGTCAGTATGGTTCTAAATAAGGGACTGAATGTGGTATACCTTTTTAAACCGTACCTTTACTCACGAGGTTGAATATGAGCACCGAATAAAGGCACTGAATCAAAACGATACTTGCATTTTTAAATAAAGGTACCTACTCAAACAAAACGATTTTACGTTACCGATTCAAAGTATACCATAATTATTTCGATATCGGATAACGGTACGATTTTATGCTCTCATGTAAAAGTCGTTTTCTGCTTGCGTTTTTGACAGGATTTTATCTTACAATTTCGGACGTACTAAACATCGTTGATGTAGTTTAACGAGGTAAATATAATTTGCAGTAACGAGATCATCTGTGTAGGCATTATCAGTGTCTTGCAATTTTGTTTTGGATAAACCCAAAAGTCTTAGAGACTAAATTATAGATAAAGAAGTGGTTGAATTCCAAAGCAATATTAAGTTTTATGCCTTTGCGATAAAGTCGAAATTTCAACAAAAAAATGGAAGCTAACTACTTACGTCTTAAGTTTACTTTGTTTGTTTTGTTCGTCACCTGCCGGCGAAACGGGTCTCCCAAAGTCGTCCATTTAAAATTAATACTCAGCCAGCAATTGCCTACTTCCCTTGCTTCGACAATAATGTACTTTTATCTGTTATCTTCGCCGACCCGAGCTGTGGTATTTTACCGCTGAACGGCTATATTTGGGAATGGGTCTTAAGGGACATAGGATATAAACCAGTTCCACGTGGACGGAGTCGTGGGCAGAAGCTAAGAAACATTTCATGGAAAAAAGAGGATGTCTCAAAACTCTTCTTAAACTTAAAAAGTTGTTAGACATTTCGTAGAGCCAAGTCTCAGGCATTCATTAATCTTTATTTAATCATCGTCATCATCATCATATCAGCCGAAAGACGTCCACTGCTGGACATAGGCCTCCCCCAAAGAGTGCCAAAGTGACCGGTTCTGCGCCACCTGCATCCAGCGGACTCCCGCAACCTTTACCAGGTCCTCAGTCCACCTTGTGGGGGGCTTTATTTACTTGCTAAATAAAATTTTACGTCACACCTGGCCATAATACGAGTTTTACTGCACGCTGCGCACAAACACCTGCGATCTGGGGCATTCACGAATTCACCGCCCTAGTTACGTAATGTACTATTGTGACTTGGTAATCGCACAATACTACATAGTTTTATTTAGGTATGCAAAATTTCATAAATGCAGTAAAGTCTCATCATTATTTCTAAATTGGGACCGACCAATTTTAAACCACCAGCTTCGTTACTATTATGGTTCAAAACCAAAACTAGATTAATGTTACTACATTTTTCACATTTTAAGCTCAAATAAAAATCTGGGGGCACGGCGGTGCCCCCGCCAAGTCGAGCAAAAAAGCGGCACTGCCGTACATCTTTTTTCGAAGCAGTTCAGGCCGTTTTTGACCCCCCAATAACTTCGTTGTGAATAAAACTGAAAGCCTAAATTTTCAGTAACCAAGCAGGCATTGTTTAAACATGGTATATTTCAAATTTCATTCAATTTGAAGCAGTAGTTTAAGAATTATAACTAGTCAAAGTTTCTTAATTTTGTCACTCACATATTCACTGAACGATCAACAAAAACACTAGAACATAATTAGTGTTTAGTGTTAAAATCAAGATGAAAATAAAATATTTAGCAAATTTCGGTCCAGATGTCTAGATACGCATAAATAACTTTGTAATCCCATATAAATATATAGGATTACAAAGTTACATTTGCAGCGAATGGGAGAAAAAATTCAAAAGCAAGAATGAGACTGCATTCGTAATTTGTATGTATTGATGACACAATAACCTTCAAAAAGAAGTAAGATCCCATAAAAAAAACATTCTATGTAAAAAAGAGGCCAAGTCTCGAAACTCTTCCACCGTAAAAAGTTGTGAGATATTTCATGGTACCAAGTCTCAGGCATTCTTATTATTCTTTATTTGCTAGCTAAATATAATTTTGCGACTTGGCAATTACACAATACTTCATAGTTTAAGGTGTGCAAAAATCCATAAAAGCAGTAAAGTGGTGTGATTGCCAAGTGGCAGAATTCTATTTAGCTGGCAAATAAAGAATAATGAGAATGCCTGAGACTTGGTACTACGAAATATCTCACAGCTTTTTAAGGTGGAAGAGTTTCGAGACTTGGCCTCTTTTTTACATGGAATGTTTTTTTATGGGATAAAACTTACTAGCTTCTGCCCGCGACTTCGTCCGCGTGGAACTCGTTTATATCCTATGTCCCTCCCCCAGACTCAAATCTCTATACCAAATTTTATCTAAATCAACTCAGCTGTTAAAGCGTGAAGGGGTAACAGAAAGACACAGGCAGACAGACCCACTTTCATATTTATAACATTAGCATGGATTCGTACTTACTTTTTTAAAATATGAATTTGAGGAGGCGAACTTTACGTACTTTGTTATAATTTGTTACATTTATTCCTATGCTATTTTTATTCACAAATAATATGTTATAATTGCAATGCTACGAACACTCATTTAGTACTTGTATGTACATTCTTAGAACAACGGGATAGTTCCTAGCTTCACACCACAACTCAAGGACGGGTAGTACTACCCGCGTGTAAACAGGACACGGGTACCCGTGCGCTAATTACACGGATCCGTTCGGACCGGTCGCTTAGACCCGCGGGCGGGTTACACGAACACGGGTACCCGACACGTGTACACGAAACCCGGACACGACCGCGGGCCCTAGTTATGATTAACAAAATTATGAATTCGAGCAAGTTCTTAGTAATGAAATTATGAAGTTTTTTTTTAGGACAACTGACATTATGACTTCCGATGATGGTTACAGAAATTTAGGAACAAAAAAGTGAGGACGAAAAAAATTAGAACTAGCGATGATTGATTATGACAACGAATAGGACGAGGAAGACAAAAAAATAGGACAACGAATTTTATGGCAGCCAATATGGACGACATACGCCCTAAACAGCCAAAACGAAAGATCTGTGACTTATCGCGACTATTTAGTTGTCTCAAATAACTTATGGCGTTTTCGGATGAAAAATACTCTTCCGACTTATTATTAAAAAAATAAAAGGCGGCAATGCAGATGCAGAAATTATTCTGTACTTTCATATAGTGACTAGTTGTTTATCCGGAAAATATTGAAAATTGACGTGAAAATAAGCTGCTCAGTTATTGATAATTTGTTCCCTGCAAAGCCAAAAGACAAATATCTAAAGGCGTTCGACAATTTCATGACGTGGCCAGAAGAAAAGCATGCAGCCTTTTCATATGGTATATTTTTGTTTTCTTGCACATTTTTTGAGAAAATCACTATACATATTTGTATCAGCCAAGATCGTCCGTTTAAAATTAATAATCAGCCATCAATTGCCTACTTCCCTTGCTTCGACAATAATGTACTATTATTACGTTCAGGTAACATATTTACCGACAATACCGACATGGTTGATGTACGCATATATCATTCAATATTTTGAAATTATCATCGTTGCAAGTGGCTCCAGTGTCCAGCGTCCTAGGGTTCTTAGACTTCTTAGACTGTAGATTTAAACTCCTGTGGACCAGGCGCTAAGGAGGCAAGAGGAGGCGTTTGTACCTGCACTAGGTTGTTGTGCGGCAGCAGCAGCCTGCACATGTGTTCCTGTGATGAGCACTGGGACATACGCGGTTAAAAATCACTTTATTACATTCAGGTAACATACTTACTGACATGGTTATCGGTTTACGCATATAACATTATTTTTGAAATGTCTTAAATGATTATCCTTCCGTGTGGCTCCAGTGACCAGTGTCCTGAGATAGTCGCTTTAAATTCCTGGGGACCAGGCGCTAAGGAGGCAAGAGGAGACGTTTGTACCTGCACTAGGTTGTTGTGCGGCAGCAGCAGCCTGCACATGTGTTCCTGTGATGAGCACTGGGACATACGCGGTTAAAAATCACTTTATTACATTCAGGTAACATACTTACTGACATGGTTATCGGTTTACGCATATAACATTATTTTTGAAATGTCTTAAATGATTATCCTTCCGTGTGGCTCCAGTGACCAGTGTCCTGAGATAGTCGCTTTAAATTCCTGGGGACCAGGCGCTAAGGAGGCAAGAGGAGACGTTTGTACCTGCACTAGGTTGTTGTGCGGCTGCAGCAGCCTGCACATGTGTTCCTGTTATGAGCACTAGGACATACGCGGTTAAAAATCACTTTATTACGTTCAGGTAACATATTTAAATGTCTTAAATGATTATAGTTGCGTGTGACTCCAGTGTCCAGTGTCCTGAGATAGTCGCTTTAAATTCCTGGGGACCAGGCGCTAAGAAGGCAAGAGGAGACGTCTGTACCTGCACTAGGTTGTTGTGCGGTTGCAGCAGCGTGCACTTGTGTTCCTGTGATGAGAACTGGGACATACGCGGTTAAAAATCACTTTATTACGTTCAGGCAATATATTTAAATGTCTTAAATGATTATAGTTCCGTGTGACTCCAGTGTCCAGTGTCCTGAGATAGTTGCTTTGAACTCCTGTGGACCAGGCGCTAAGGAGGCAAGAGGAGGCGTTTGTACCTGCACTAGGTTGTTGTGTGGTTGCAGCAGCGTGCACATGTGTTCCTGTGTGATGAGTACTGGGAAATGTGCGGTTGGCGCGCCGGCCTCGCCCGCAGTGTTCTTCACAATTTCCTGGTCCGCCCACTTCCTGATAAAGACAATTAAATGTTAGGGGACGGTCTTGCACGAATCGATCTACCTTTAGATTTACTTCGTGGACGAGTTGAGGGTGCGGACGCGTTGGACTTGCGAACTGAATCTTAAGGTCGATTTATACACAGATCACGTTCACGCACAGCATGACGAAATGCATGCACTTATGTAAATTCGGGACATCGCAATATTATAACATCACCGAGCAAATCTGATTACGAAGACAGGGAGCCATAGCAACTCCTAAACATTCACAAGATATACCCGTTGTATTTGAGCTCATTAGGAACCGTCTCAACAAGTAGTTGAGGGAGCCATAGCAACTCCTAAACATTCACAAGATATACCCGTTGTATTTGAGCTCATTAGGAACCGTCTCAACAAGTAGTTGAGGGAGCCATAGCAACTCCTAAACATTCACAAGATATACCCGTTGTATTTGAGCTCATTGGGAACCGTCTCAACAAGTAGTTGAGGGAGCCATAGCAACTCGTAAACATTCACAAGATATACCCGTTGTATTTGAGCTCATTGGGAACCGTCTCAACAAGTAGTTGAGGGAGCCATAGCAACTCCTAAACATTCACAAGATATACCCATTGTAATTGAGCTCATTGGGAACCGTCTCAACAAGTAGTTCAGGGAGCCATAGCAACTCCTAAACATTCACAAGATATACCCATTGTATTTGAGCTCATTGGGAACCGTCTCAACAAGTAGTTGAGGGAGCCATAGCAACTCCTAAACATTCACAAGATATACCCGTTGTATTTGAGCTCATTAGGAACCATCTCAACAAGTAGTTGAGGGAGCCATAGCAACTCCTAAACATTCACAAGATATACCCATTGTATTTGAGCTCATTAGGAACCGTCTCAACAAGTAGTTGAGGGAGCCATAGCAACTCCTAAACATTCACAAGATATACCCGTTGTATTTGAGCTCATTAGGAACCGTCTCAACAAGTAGTTGAGGGAGCCATAGCAACTCCTAAACATTCACAAGATATGCCCGTTGTATTTGAGCTCATTGGGAACCGTCTCAACAAGTAGTTGAGGGAGCCATAGCAATTCCTAAACATTCACAAGATATACCCGTTGTATTTGAGCTCATTGGGAACCGTCTCAACAAGCAGTTGAGGGAGCCATAGCAACACCTAAACATTCACAAGAAATACCCGTTGTATTTGAGCTCATTAGGAACCGTCTCAACAAGTAGTTGAGGGAGCCATAGCAACTCCTAAACATTCACAAGATATACCCGTTGTATTTGAGCTCATTAGGAACCGTCTCAACAAGTAGTTGAGAGAGCCATAGCAACTCCTAAACATTCACAAGATATGCCCGTTGTATTTGAGCTCATTGGGAACCGTCTCAACAAGCAGTTGAGGGAGCCATAGCAACACCTAAACATTCACAAGATATACCCGTTGTATTTGAGCTCATTAGGAACCGTCTCAACAAGTAGTTGAGGGAGCCATAGCAATACCTAAACATTCACAAGATATGCCCGTTGTATTTGAGCTCATTGGGAACCGTCTCAACAAGCAGTTGAGGGAGCCATAGCAACTCCTAATCATTCACAAGATATACCCGTTGTATTTGAGCTCATTAAGAACCATCTCAACAAGTAGTTGAGGGAGCCATAGCAACTCCTCAACATTCACAAGATATACCCGTTGTATTTGAGCTCATTAGGAACCGTCTCAACACAAGTAGTTGAGGGAGCCATAGCAACTCCTAAACATTCACAAGATATACCCGTTGTATTTGAGCTCATTAGGAGCCGTCTCCACAAGTAGTTGAGGGAGCCATAGTAACTCCTCAACATTCACAAGATATACCCGTTGTATTTGATCTCTTTAGAAACCGTCTCAACAAGTAGTTGAGGGAGCCAAAGCAACTCCTAAAGATTCACAAGATATACCCGTTGTATTTGAGCTCATTAGGAGCCGTCTCAACAAGTAGTTGAGGGAGCCATAGCAACTCCTAAACATTCACAAGATATACCCGTTGTATTTGAGCTCATTGGGAACCGTCTCAACAAGTAGTTGAGGGAGCCATAGCAACTCCTAAACATTCACAAGATATACCCATTGTATTTGAGCTCATTGGGAACCGTCTCAACAAGTAGTTGAGGGAGCCATAGCAACTCCTAAACATTCACAAGATATACCCATTGTATTTGAGCTCATTGGGAACCGTCTCAACAAGTAGTTGAGGGAGCCATAGCAACTCCTAAACATTCACAAGATATACCCGTTGTATTTGAGCACATTAGGAACCGTCTCAACAAGTAGTTGAGGGAGCCAAAGCAACTCCTAAACATTCACAAGATATACCCGTTGTATTTGAGCTCATTAGGAACCGTCTCAACAAGTAGTTGAGGGAGCCATAGCAACTCCTCAACATTCACAAGATATACCCGTTGTATTTGAGCTCATTAGGAACCGTCTCAACAAGTAGTTGAGGGAGCCATAGCAACTCCTCAACATTCACAAGATATACCCGTTGTATTTGATCTCTTTAGAAAGTAGTTGTAGTTGAGGACTGTGCAAAATAAACAAATTAACCTATTACAAAACTCACACCCTAGACAGTTGGACTAGGTGTGTAGCTGGGTTACGCAGTTGAATGCCAAGAGCGATCCTGCGACGCCTCCCTTTACAAGGCGGAGCCGGATGTCGTTGGTGGTTTTAGACGGTAGTCCAGCTTCGGTTAGTCCGTCATACCCGTCCTGCCTCCCCGGATAGGGCGAGATACGTAAACGCATTTCCCCAACGTTAAAAAAAACCGGCCAAGAGCGTGTCGGGCCACGCTCAGTGTATGGTTCCGTAGTTTTCCGTCCATCACAGTAAGTGTCCCATTAGCCGTTAAAAAAATGGGTTATTTGTTACATTGAGTTGACATATTAAGTACAGAACCCTAAAACCCTACCAAGCAATACTTAGCGAACAATTTTATTATTAGACAACGACTAAAGACAACAGACAATTCGAGCACGACAAATTTTCGACCTAATGTATGGGCGCACCTGCTCCGACCCCATTAAATCAGGAAAAATCTTAACATGTACGATATGAGCGTTCCGCGTACAGCGACATCTATCGGCAAATTAAGTACTCTATTGCGCGCGAGCTTAAAGTATCGAAGATGATTTTTATGGAATAATTCTTTATTGCGTGAACCGATTTTCACCGTTTTTACTTTATTTTAAAGCCCGTCATTTCATTGTGATTTTGTAGAAATTACAGGTACAATAAATAAACACCTGCTTATACGGTTAAATTAGAAACTTAGTTCAGAAATTATTTTGTTTTTTTTTCAAAAACTATTCAAACCTATCAAGTTCAAAATAATTTTCTTAGGAAGTTTTTATAAAGTTCTACTTTTGAGATTTTTATCATATTTTTAAGTTTTAAAAATATTATAAAAATCTCAAAAGTAGATGGTTCAAAAGTTAGACGGGGGGGGACACATTTTTTTAACTTCTGGAGCGTTTATCTCCGAAAATATTAACATTATCACTATTACTTACCCCTATTCATTTTTAAATACCTATCCAACAATATATCACACGTTAGGGTTGAAAAGAAAAAAAAAACACTCCCCACTTTACGTATAGGGGAGGTACCCAAATAAAACATTTTTTCCCACTTTTTATTATACCACTTTGTCGGCGTGATTGATATACATATTAGTACCAAATTTCAGCTTTCTAGTGCTAACGGTTACTGAGATTATCCGCGGACGGACGGACGGACAGACATGGCGAAACTATAAGGGTTCCTAGTCGACTACGGACCCTAAAAAAGGTGTGTAGCTGGGTTGGCCAGTAGTTGCTAGGTTCATTGCCGTCCGTCCGTCGCAGCAGCACTGCTTCTAATTTCGATATCTCGTCTTTCGGCATTTTCTGAATGTTGTTGACCTTGTTACTTTTCTGTCACAACAACCAACACGTCCACTGCTGGACCTAGGCCTCCCCCAAAGAGTGCCACAATGACGGACTCCTGCAACCTTTACCACCACCACCAGAACAGCCCACCTCAACCTGCCAGTTGACAGTTGGACTAAATATGTGCATATTTTTCGGCATTTCTTTATATGTTAAACTTGTTACTGACCTATAAACTGCGTTGATTTCGTCAAACACCTTAGACAGTTGGACTAAGTATGCAGCCGGGTTTGCCACTAGTTGGTCCAGGATTCTGTAGATCGTCTCCTTGCCGTCCGTCCGTCGCAGAAGCACTGCTACCACCTTCGAAATCTCGTCTTTCGGCACCTGAATAAATGTTGGGGTGTTGGACATTTTTAACAAATAATTTGACTTTTCGATCATAGTGGAAAATTGAAAAATTATTCGCCACGAGCGGGATTTGAATCCACAACCTCTGGAATCCGTTCATCGCTCTCCCAATTGAGCTACCGTGGGTCCGCTAATGGCGACGAATCTTTCAATCCCTTCCACTATTGTATTTACACCTTAGGGAGGCTCCTTAGGGTGGCGAATAATTTTTCAATTTTCCACTATGATCGAAATTTGGAATTTCGTTAGCGGACGTTTCTGCTTCATAAAACATTTAATGTTAAAAAAATTGACTATATTTTTCTATAGTAGCCTTGATTACTTATAATAATAATAATAATAAGCCCGCGGGGGCAGCTTGTGGCGAGCTGACGGTGAGTGGCGACACCGCGGACCCCTAACCTCCAGAGGGCCCGAGTGATCTGGCCCTCGCCTCTGTGCTTGCCTTAACCGGCCGGCCAGAGTGGAGTCGCAAGAGCGGAACCTATGCTCCAGGTTGGAAGTGTAAAATGTCATAACGCCGGCGGCCCTTGAACGGATTACCGGGATCTGGCGCGCCGCAGACTCACCTCTCGACAACCTCATAGCCGCTCAGACGTGTTGCTCCATTGTCGCACTGTGCGTGCGACTGTTTGTGGGGCCCACTTAACGAGTAGGCAAGTCACCACCTGCCTTTTCACAATTTTGAGGCTAATTGTCACGGTAGGTGTCCGCTAGTCTCCTCCCATAACCCATTTTCCAGACCACCCACCATTCAACCCAATAACCCATGACCTTAATTTCCACCGCAGCACAGTGTTGCACTGCAATAGTCTTTGCACCTGGCGGGGACCATCACTGGGTGTATCATGTTGTGCGCTCGGAGATGGTATCCGCCATGTGTATCCCTCGCTTTATATTATATTTGTTTTAAAGGGCCTCTGCGCTGTTGGCTTCGGCCCCACGCATGCCTTCCAAAAGTCCAGGACCCCATGGTCCTGAGATATGGAAATAATAATAATAAAGCCATTTATTCCTTTACATCATTTCAGTGCATGCATTTTACAAATTCTTTTAACATAATCAAATATCATTCATTATACGATTTCAAATTATTTAAACATTTACCTTCTTTAATATATTCATTATTATTGTATAAGTATATTTCTTGAAACATTTATCTGATATATTTTTATTACATATATATATAAGAAAAAGAAAAAAAAAATTGTTCAATTCGGTACTAATTTAAATTCAAAATGTCATAAAATATTAAGGACCTCTTCTCGAGTACAGGCCTCCTCCAGCTCTTTCCACTTGTCTCTGTTTTCGGCTGTTATCATCCAATTTTTTCCAGCTAGTTTTATTAATTCGTCTGCCCATCTTTCTTGTGGTCTTCCTCTTTTTCGCTTTCCAGGTGGACCAGTCCATGTCGTTACTGTTTTTGTCCATTTTTTGCTGCTCATGCGTGCTATGTGACCGGCCCATCTCCATTTTAATTTTGGGCAATGTTTTAATGCGTCTATAACCTTAGTTTACTACGCCTTGACTACTTAATGACACAAATTTACATACATACATACAGGGTGACATTTTAATCAGTGTCCAAATTTTTTGTAGGCATTTGGTATCTAATAGACTCCATTTTTGAAGAAAAAACTGGTAGGTATTTTTAAAATTATAATTTGTCTATCAATAGAAATCTAAAGCAATTAAATTAATTCATTCAAATTTAAGTTAAAAATGTGATATTTACTAAAAAGTAGTTATATTAAAATAATAATAATGTATAACGAATATGATGAGATGTAAAAAATAAAAGAAAAAAAAAACCTAGGAAAAATATTAAAAAAGATACATTGCTATTGTCTTGTGAAAAGAAAAGAAGTGGAAAGTATTAAATTATTATGAAGATGCATGTGTTAGAATAAATACTATTTTTATTTTTATAATTTGTTTATCCCAAAAGAATTATCCGTACTGCGTGGTTACTGGGCATTCAGTACCGCACGAAGCGGGGCGGGGCCGGGGGAGGGGAGGCGTGCCGTGCGCAAACCTTACTACCCGCTGAGGTGCCCGCGCGGTAAGGTTTTTTGGGATAACTTTAAGCAGCAATTACTAAATTCATTGTACTGAATGATATGAAACAAAAAAAAAACGTATTTTATAATTTTGCTGAAGAATCTTAAACTTGAATTTGGACACTGATTAAAATGTTACCCTGTATAATCACGCCTATTTCTCGGAAGGGTAGGGAGAGGTCACGGATTTCCACTTGTTACGATCTTGACAGTAATAATAATAGTTTATTAATGCCAAAAATATCTAGTACGTAGTATATTATCTCGTGAGGCGTCATAAATATATTAAAATGACACCTTCCCTCGTAATAATTCCAAAAATGTAGGTACACATATCTTTGACCTCGATTATACGTGTCAGAGGTAAACTATAATACATAAATAACCATTGCATTACTTGTTGACCTTATATATAATTTGTGCTAATATAGTTACTTGTGGTTGTGGCCACTATATGCGATGTAAAAGCATACTTACAGCATGAGCCAGCCCAGAGGGGATGAGTTTGACGCGCCACAGACAACCCAACCGCGCGTCGATGATGTAGTCTGGCTGGAACACGACCCAGTTGCCAGAGTCTGATTCGTGGTTAAGAAACAAATATATATAAATTTTATGGAGTGTATACATGTGTCATCATTTGTAAGCCCCAATTTATCGGAAGCTGACTAATTGCTATCGTCTGGACCTGGAGGCATGTTGCGCTGCTGATTCCAACTGTCAAACGAGTTGTACTGAGTCATGCACATGTGGTCGGATTGTTACATCTGTACGCTACACTCAATTATGACTTCAACATGTTGTACTGACAAATTGCAGTAAAATCACATAATCTGTCCCATTAGACTTATTTAAAACTATCACATTTTCAGACATTGATATTATATAATTCTTTGAGATATCTGAATGGGATCTTCGTCATTAGGCTTTTTTTGCCTTCTTTCATTTCGAGTAACAATAATTTTCAAGTCTACACTCCTTATTTTTGTCATGTAAAATTTAATATTTTATTAATAAATGAGTATGAGTATTGCGTTCTTCGCGTAAAGGATACACATGGGACAGGGCTGCCCGTCGACCGTGGCGGGCCGCATGGCGTGTCCGGGCAGCACTGGCACGTGCACGGTGGCGTTGTGTTCACACTTCACCTCCTCCATTATGTCGAACATCTGGGATGTTTGGCTTGACTGCCATAAAAAAAAAAATGGATTAGCAACGCGCATGCAACACCCCTGGAGTGGCAAGCGTTCATAGGCTGCAGTTGAGAAAATCGAGTACCTTTGGGAGTAAAGCGGGTGATCGACGTACGAGCTATTATACCGCGGTTTTAGAGCGACGGTTTTACTCGCGGCTCGTCAGCGCTGATCGACTAGCGAGCAAAACAGTCGTGCGATCGCGGTCGGTTCAAGATGTCGTGCTCAAAATATGAAGATTTGTGTTACCTCGCTATAACATGCAACGAAATTAGAAAAAATAAGCGTAGACGCCCTAGAGTTTGGGTTAAAAGTTGAATCGAAAAGAGGCAGCACTTGTCGCATACCCATTTGATACGTGAATTGTCAGCAGAACCACTTGATTACAGAAATTACCTCAGAATGTCTGCGGATTTGTATGACGAATTGTTGACGTTAGTGGCACCCATAATACAAAAACAAAACACAATAATGCGAGAAGCTATATCTCCTCATGAACGTTTGACTGCTACACTGAGATACCTTGCAGAAGGTAAAACCCAAACCAGTTTGCAGTATTCTACTTTAATATCTAGGCAAACTTTGGGAAGAATTATTCCGGAGACGTGCAGAGCTATTTACGCAGCATTAAAAAACCAATATATTAAGGTAAGACATTTATTTTTTGTAGTACACTTTTTATGAGCTGTATATGTAGTCTTTAATACACAGCTCTGTTCTTTGTTTGTACTTCAATAAAATATGAACTAAAACAGACAGTTTTCTCAATATTTGTAATTAAAATAATTTTTTAATCAAACTGATAGGTTCCCTTCTTACCCGTGGTACTACCGGTGGAACTACTGGTAGTACTACGGGGATTATTTTTTGCATTTTACTTTACCCCTGGTCCTACAGATCAAGGGCAAAAAATAATCCCCGTATATATAAATAATACCAGTAGTTTCATTAGGTAGTAGGTCCACGGGTAAGAAGGGTCTCAATCTTTATAATTAATATCAAACTGAAAAATTTGAAACATAATACTGCAATGAGTCTGATGATATTCGTGTGTTAAACTGATCTTGAGTATCAGAGCCTTGAAATTGCGGAGTTGTGGCTGTGGACGTAGACGTGGATGGTCTGGTGTTAACTGTAGTAGAAACAGGCATAGAAAATTGTTCATTTGTTATATTATAATGTTCGGCAAATGTGTTCGTGCACACAGGTTGCACTGAGCTCGATGTTCTTGGGAGATGGTTATTAGAGTAATTAAAGCCTTGTAATAGGGACGTGTTTGTGCTTACAGGTTGCACGCTAACTTGTGAATGTATAGAGAGTTGTTCAATTTGTCCATAAAAAATTACATCATTGATTAGTTTCTGTGCCAAAATTTTCTGTGTATTGGTCATTGTCTTCAATTTACTACCAACGTTTTTCCCAAAAATATCGAACTCATCTTCTTTTTGACTGAGTTTATGAGTAATCAAACGAAACATCTGATTTGTAGTGTCCTCTTTTCTTTTCCGTGAAAATGATGGTGGCTCAGATTCAGATGTCACCGATCGAGATGGAGTTTGAATTGAATCAGGCAATGAATTAAGTGAAGGAGGCGGACTGGATATCTGTAATTAAAAAAATATTTTTAACGTTTATTATCTTGTTTCAGTTTCCTGAAAGTGAAGAAGAAATGAAAATGATAGCTGAACAATTCAAAATCAAGTGGCAGGTACCAAATTTGCTCGGTGCAGTTGATGGTAAACATGTCAAGATAATTCCCCCTCCTGGCGCTGGCTCTCATTTTTATAATTACAAAGGCTTCCATAGCATTGTCCTTATGGCAATAGTGAATGCCGATTGTGAATTTATATATGTTGATGTAGGGACGAACGGCCGCATTTCTGATGGAGGAGTTATAAAGAAAACAGAATTTTACAGGCGGTTGGAGCAAGGCACTCTAAATATACCACCACCAGAAAAACCAACACAAGATTCCGATCCGTTACCATTTGTATACATTGGTGACGAAGCTTTTACGTTAAGACCGGATTTCCTTAAACCTTATCCACAACGAGAACTAGATAATGCAAAGCGAATTTATAACTATCGAATGTGCAGAGCCAGGAGGATAGTCGAAAACGCGTTCGGTATTTTAGCCTCAAGATTCCAAATATTTCGATCAGCTATTGATTTTAAATCAATGGACGACATCAATTTTGTGGTACTGGCGTGTTGTGCTTTGCATAATTATTTAAGACGCAAATCCGGACAAGATTATATCTTTCCAGGTGATAGTGATACAGAAAATCGAATCACTGGCACAATTCAAGAAGGCCTAAGGCCGGAAGGTATTTTGGCATCCCTACAAGTGACTCGTCCGGGAAACACTGGCAATAATGCAAAAAAAGTAAGGGAAGATTTTGTAAAATACTTCAGTACAACTGGGGCCGTCCCGTGGCAGGAAATAATGATTTAAGTAATAAATACATAGCACAATAGACGACACGACTTATAGGTAAATAATAATAAGTACGATAGGTACCCACATTATCCTCAGAAATCTCAGAATGTTGTGTTGATGTTGATTGTTGAATACGATTGTCATCTTCGATTTCAAGCGTTGACATTGATGCTGTGGCTGTAAAACAATTAATTAACAATTTAATTTTGAATATTATTATTGTATTCATTTGACATACTACTGTTTTCAAATAAAAGTTAATGTACCTATATTCAGCAATTTATTTCGTTTTAATCATGATCATGAACTTTCGAGAGACTCAAACATAATTTACCTACCTACTAATAACGTAATAACAAAACATAAATATTGTACGACATTTTCACACAGATCGACCTAGTCCTAGACTATCAATGCTTGTACTATGGGTAATAGGTAGGTAAGTACTTACTTTGAGTCTGATCGTTGAGAAACTCAAGTTCCTTATAATACCACAACTTTGGCCGATACACTTCTTCACTTCCGGAGCCGGTCCTCAAGCTTGCAGTAACTTTGTTACGTTCTTTTCTGTGAGACGCTCGTATTGACTGAATTTTTTTCATGACGTCGGCAATAGTTGAGTTTGGTTCATTTTTTTTTATGATCTCCAAAAGTTTATTATATGCAGTAAGCTGAATTGTTTTGTTTTTGTACGCCAGAGTACATTTCCATAAACAAGGGTTGTCTCGTAAGCCATATATAAAATCGAATACCGAATCGCGACTCAGAGTTCGCATATCCATTGTGAAATAACAAAAATACACGTCCGTTCTCTCCAGCGGTCGCCGAAAACTGCCGGCTCGGCTCGCCGACCGTGATCGACACGCGGTTTTACATGGCGAGCCGAGTAAAAAATCAAACATACATGACGAGCCACGAGCCCGGCTCGTCGGTATATAATACCGCGGTATTGCAATGATACACCGGCGAGCATTACCGACGAGCCGCAAAACCGCGGTTTTACTCGCCCGTCGATCAGGGCCTTAAGTTAGAACAATGCCAAAGGGCGGTTCCACAGATATAGATATACACTAAATAACTTAAACACCTCTCTTCTGAATCTGTATGATGACCAACCGTGTCACTTTTTTTCTACCTACTGTGACGTCACAAGGGCGAATTAGTGATGTGAATCCCCGCTGTCCGCGCAAAATCAATTTTGCAATAAGGCATTTTCTTATTCACGGACAACCGGCTACCACAACAGACGCGCGCGGAATCTCAGTCGGACGGCCAACTCGGAGACCGAGTTCGGACACGCGAAGTAGATGCATTTGCGTGATCTAGTGTATATCTATATCTGTGGGCGGTTCAAGTACGTAAATAAGGTTACAAGTACTTAAATGGCTCTACGGGTCGGGCCGGTTTGTTAGCGCTGTCCGGCACACACGCGTTCTATCGCAGCGCGTTGCATGCGATAGAAAGGGATGCCACGTTTAGGCACGTTCGGCATACCTAAATAGGGTATTTGATTTTGTTAACAGAGAACCTTCTGTCCTTAGTACTATTATCCTGTGACAATGCGGCAGTTGAGAATAGTAAAAATAAATTACGCCGCAACTTTTCTTTGCTATTAAGTGTAAATTAATCAATAATTAACGGTCTTGCTTTAGGAATGATAGGATAGGATAGGAGTTTGCGATATCATTGAACGTAAAAGCTTGAAACCATTACCCAGCTAAAAGCAGCAGAGTAAAAGCCATGCTATAAAAAATAAAAATAAATTGCCCCGTTTGGCAGTAGGGAATAAGTGATGTTACCTGATGATGTACAACCACCAGGTTGTCCAGCACGCTGACGGCGAAGCGGCCCGCGAGCCCCGTGCGGAGCACCCGCGCGGGCCCGCCGCCCGTCACCGGGAACACCCACAACTGGAATCATTATAAATTAGTTTCTGTCAAAAAATATTTTATGGTATAGTTTAAATTATTTGAACTGAGCTCATGAATAGCCTTTGTTTGCGTTCAGCACGTGCCAATTTTGCAAAAAAATGTTACCGCCACGTAAAATGTCCATTGAATAATGAACTCTATCTCTATCTTTTACTATAGATTCGAAGATGGCCACGAGATAAAATACCACACACAGCGCCTTGCACCTGCTCCGCGGGGGGTTTTTTTTAATCTGTTAGTCCATTTTGAATCTATTGAATTAGACGATAGAGTTCATTATACAATGAACATTGTATGTGGCCCTAACCTTTTTCTTGCAAATAATGGCACGCGTCCGACCACACAGTCGTATTGTAGGTGTAGGTAGCTGTTAAGACAAAGCAATGGTTATAATTTAATTATCATATTGTTTGTTTTTTATATTTCCACATAGCTATTTTGTGTGTTAGTAATTATTTGACATGTAATTTTATATTATCAATAAACAATGAATATGAATATGAATATTGTTCTGAATATAAGAAGATCAGTCCAGTTCAGAAAATCTCAACTATAAGGCCGTTGGGACGGATAGATTCTCGAGTGGCGTACCGTGAGTAGAGCCCCGACAAGGTGGACATGACCTGGTAAAGGTCGCGGTGTCTTAGGCGAGGCTTATGTCCAGTGAATAATGCAAGCTTTTATGGCTGACTGGACTTTTATCACAGTAATCAAGTACTTGTTGAGAAGACTTGATCCAATAAGTCTAAACACGCTGAATTTATATGTGTAGTTTAGGACCTAAATAATAATTCGTTTTTAATTTTATAATTGCATATACGTTAGTCTTTAAGGTACTTGCAACTATGGGCCTTCGATGCCTGAAATAAATGGTTTATTATTATTATTTGTATGTTTTTTCCATTTCTCAGAACCATGGGGTCCCGACTTTTGGAAGGCATGCGTGGGGCCGAAGCCAACAGCGCAGAGGCCCTTTAAAACAAATATAATATAAACCGAGGGATACACATGGCGGATACCATCTCCGAGCGCACAACATGATACACCCGATGATGGTCCCCACCAAGTGCAAAGACTATTGCAGTGCAACACTGTGCTGCGATGGAAACTAAATTTGACGACCGCCATAGCCTAGTTGGTAGTGACCCTGCCTATGAAGCCGGAGGTCCCGGGTTCGAATCCCGGTAAGGGCATTTACTTGTGTGATGAGCATGAATATTTGTTCCTGAGTCATGGATGTGTTCTATGTATTTGAGTAATTTATTTATCTATATATAAGTATGTTTATCGTCGTCTAGTACCCATAGTACAAGCTTTGCTTAGGTGTCTACATCTACCCTCGAGCAACAGCTCTTGCGACTCCACTCTGGATGGCCAGTAAAGGTAAGCCAGAGGCAGGGGGCCTGTCCAACCATCCACCTGATCCGCTCAGCCTGACCACAGGCCACCCCCAGGAGCACTCAGGTACGTAGGGTCGCTACTCCCTAACAGCCCGCCACAAGCTGCCTTACGTTGATTGCACCAGAAATCTGGTGGATGATGGGGCCGTCACATCCCTACGCCTATTTATTAATATTATTAAGGTCTTTTTATAATTACTTCAGTGGGTCCGGGCGCGAGGGCCGCGGCGCTCGCGTGCCGGAACACCGCGCAGCTCGCGGCGCCGCACAGCCGCAGCAGGAACACGTCGCGTTCCACCACCGGCTTGTCCACTATTTGAAACACACCATAATCTTTTATTTGATTGCACCAACAGGTGAAGGACTTAGGGGTGCTGCTGAAGTCCAACCTCACCTTTCGAGTCCATATTGTTTCAGTATGTAAAAGGGCTTTCCGAAATCTGGGGTTTGTGATGAGACAGGCTCATGCGTTTACTAACATCAAGGCGATACGTGTATTGTACGAGGCAATTGTCAGGAGTCATCTAGAGGGTAGTGCGGCCATCTGGAGTCCACAAGAGTCGAAATATAGACAAATGTTGGAACATATTCAAAATAATTTTATTAGTTTTATATATTTAAAATTATACGGAGTAGGGTATACTCCGTTTTATCCGTTAATGTATCCTACATTGTTCGTGTTAGGAATGGTAGGATACAATAAACTTGAAGTTAGAAGGGAACTGGGGCTGGCTTCATATATATTTAAGTCGATGCGAGGCAAGTTGAGCAATCGGTATGTGTGGCGGCGGCGGCGGCCGAGCCTGCTGGCCGAGCCGCGCGCGAGAACGCAACTCCTTCGCCAGGCCCCCTTTACGCGCGCAATTCGGACCCTTAATCGGGTAGCGATCGAGGTAGATTTGTTTGTTTGTTCTTTGAACGAATTCACAAAAAGGCCACGTTATATGTATTGTGTTATTGTAATTTGTAATGTACCTATGTTTTTATTTTTCTGTTTTGTGTCAAATTCTATACTGTTGAATTAGGATAACCTGTAAGGATGGGTGTGTGTATGTAAATAAATAAATAAATAAAAATAAAAAAAATATTCATTTAATTAGAATCACAAAACAAGTTACAGTCTCACAGACCTTGATAAAGCAAGCAAAGGCTGAGGACATTTCAATATTTTTAATACTCACATTCTAGTTTCTGCAGCTTGCTGATAGTGGAGTTGTGGAGTGCAAATGGCTGCAGCAGGGCTCCGTTGTTCCCGGCCAGCAGCAATATGTTGCTCTGAGCACACCATGAGAACCATGCTCCACTGGAAAATTACATAAATTGCTTGTATTTAGCCTCCTGCCATCTAATAAAAAAAAGACCAGGTTGCACTCCGGGAGTGCCGGCAGAAGTGAAAACTTGAATATTATCAGTACAAAAAAAAAACCCTACACAAAACAAATTGATATCTATTCCTTTAATATTTTTTGACATGGTATGGACATTTGGTAGCTGGTAAATTTTAACTTGTGACTGTGCTGTAGAAAGTATATTATTGTGCACAACTCAGGTTTTGTGCTTACCCAGACCAATTCCTTTCCTCTAGGATATAAAATACAAATAGTATTTGTTTACACCAAGTCTAACACTGTAAATTCTTCTGATGAAAGGATATTAATTTAAACTATGTCTATGTCTGAAGTGTATTTGTATTTTTTAAATGAATAACTGCTTTTAATTATATCTAATCTCATGAATCATCAACCATTACCTAAATGAAGTACTCTTCAAGCTTTTCAGCTGTTTCTTTTCTGGAAATACTTGCAGCAGTTCAATTCCATGGTCAGTAATGTAGGCAATCTCATTCACTCTCGGCCACACAAAACCCAATATCTTAGCATTCTTCCACTTGCAAATGTGTGAGTATTCCACATTAGTAGGCGCCAAGTCTTTGAAATTCACGAATTCTACATTAGCACTCTGATTGTCAAGGTTTCTTTGTATAGCCAATATGTTGTGGTCTGGTGAGAATTTGATTGAGATTATGGGGCCCCTGTCTTCCATCCTGAAGGATGTCGATTTGGACTCGTCCATGCCGCTGACAGTGACGCCTGTAACGCCCCCGGAACGCACTGTAAAAACCTAGAACGCGGGATGTTGTAAAACATCAAAGTGAATTTTATAGCAATGCCGACACAAAAATCTGTTAATTAATGGTTCAATTATATTGTCATATGCTTTATTGTGAAAAAACAAGGAGCAAAGAGGAAAAAACAAGAAAAAAACAACAAACTCAACATGTTTAGAAAGTTTTAAATGAAGACTTTATTTACCTGTCCATTTGTGTCGTCGAAAAACACATTTGTAACCGGGCTATCGGCATCAAATCTCTTTGGCTGCTCTGAGAGCGCTAAATAGTATTCATCACAATCTTTCAGGCTGAACTTAGTCATTTTTAAGGCATATTATTGATATTTACAAAGAAAAACCTCAAGTATTCAATTTATTTACGGTTTTTGACATTGATTTGACAGTCGCTGTCATGGGATGATGCTGTGTTCCACTCTGTAGTACAAGTACAGTTAAAAATGAGCAATAATCGAATCTCGAAGTTCGGTCTCTATCGCACTTATGGTTTATGGTACTCGAGCGACAGATACAGAGACATACGAACTTCGAGATTCGCTTTTTGTGGTAGCACCGCTGGGCCGGCGCTGGTTTATTACTGGAACGTAGCCAGATTAAGCTATTCCAGAGAATTAATAAAACGTTCAAACAAGTGTGACTTTCCGTCATACCATAATTTGAAAACGGTTGCGTTCGTCGTATTTTTTATTTACAATTTTGAATGCAACTTTATTTCTATGACAACAAATGGCGGAAGTTATAAAAACAAACAAAGCTTGAATAAAGGCAACAACTCTATTCTTTTTCTTGTTAATAATGAGTGAAGATATTGAGTTGAAATCGTTTCCCTACAGATTCGGGAAAGAAAATGAAATTGAAGAATACCATGAAATAGATGAAAAGGCTATCTCTGAGCCAACAACACATGCTCATCGCCGGGCTTCAAAAAAATATTCGAAAGCTATTACAGAAGATGATTTCTTCACAGAATATGATGTTAAATTTGCTAATAAGAGAACGGAGAAAAGGAAACCTACGAAAAAGAAAATGGACACTTCAAATTTAATGGATATAATAACTTCTGAACTCGCTGGACTAACTCCCCCAGTGTCTGAAGAACTAGTGACCACTAAGATTGATCATTCAACGGCACTATTGAACACTTGCTTAAGGAGTTCTAAAATGCGAAATTTGTTGAAAACACCTTCTTGCTTTGTACCAGAACGTGGGTAAGTTAAAATAAATATGAAGCTTTTATTAACTTACACTGTTCGAATTTATGTAAGTTCGGTCACAACGCAATATTGCACCACCGGGGTGATCTGATGATGGAGACAAAAGGTGGCTATAACAAATCCTAAACTACACATGATAATCCTACTGTCGTGTTTACTTGTGCTCATTGGGACCCTCTCAACATGATGAAGTTAATGATGGTGTAAAAAATGATGGTTGTACCAAAACGTTTATTTTCTAGCAGAAAAGATTCTTTTGTATCAGAAATGAAAAGTGATACTTTCTTTATTTATTTCAGCTACGGAGATAAATTACTTACCACAGCCTTACATCCAGTTTATCCAAAAGTACTTGAAAATGCTGTCACTGATTACCAACCTATTCCAGTTCAATATATGGAAGCCTGCAAGTTTGAAGATGTCGTGGCCACTAATGACTCTGAAGAAGGATTGAGTAAATTTCTGGATTTCACCATAAAAAATATTAAGTTCCTTCACCATCATGAATTTTGTTTAGAGGAACTGCTTTGTAATAAACTAATTGAGAGTTACAATGAATATAAAGCAAATGAGAGATTGCTTACTGAATTAGTAAGAGATATCAAAGTGAATAGAGAAACTAGAGACAGTCTCAAAGAAGACTTTAGTAAATTATCTGCTAAGAAAGAATCAATAAGATTTGATGAAACTGTTCGAAAATATTCGGCAAAGCTTTTCTATTTGAAAAATAAGTATGTCGACTGTTTAAATATGAGAAACGAAATTTTACACCAAATTGGTTCGCTGTGGTCAGATATTATAATGACCAGGGAGAAATCGGGGAAAGTAAAAACAGCTTACGTACTAGATATTGAAAAAAATACAAAAGATTCCGACGAATATGAAAAAGAATGGTCACAAGTGTTTAATATTGAATATGCAGATAAACTTGACAAACTAGAATATGATTATGTAACTAAATATTTGGACTACAAAAATGCAAAGGCAGATAAATCACATTCCAAAATCAACAAGCCCAAGTTAGATTTTGATGAAGACGGATTACGAACTGAAGCGGAAACAATAGCTAACAAAATGGTTACAAAAGATAAGATTGAAGTTAGTCTCAGACATGATCCTAAAATAATATCCGACAGAAGAAAATCTCAAGCAACACAGTCAAATACATACTACTTCAAAATCTACGTTGATGACGTATTTGTGTGTGAATCTGACGTATACAAAAGTAATGCACGAGACAAATTTAATGTAGAATTAACAGAAGCCTTCTCTGTGCAAATTCTTCCCAAAAATGACACAATGACGATAGAATTATATGAACAAGATGAATCGGTGTCATATGTAAAAATTGCTCTAAACAATATTAAAGAAACTAGTGTCAACGCAAATCATAAGACTGAAATATTTGTATACAACAACATAGTAGAACCTAACTCTAAACATGTTGGTAGTGGACATAATATCAAAGAGATAGCCGCAGAAAATAAGGTAAGACTAAAGAGCAGTAATCTGTTCAAAGGAAATTTTTATACAAGATGCGAAATTGGATTACAAATGGGATGGAATCAAAAATTGAATGAAAATGAGATGGAATCCATCAAATCGTCTATAGAAGTAGGCAGGCAGATAAAAAGGTTAATACATGGTATTGATAAACCTGATATTGACACGTTAAGATGCATAATTGAAACCATTTATGCAAGAGATATTGGAAACGATGGGGACATAATAAATACCTTACGACGTTTATGTAAATTGAATGTTGATTCTGATAATGCTATTCCTATAGAAGAAAATAGCCCTGAATTTATAAGACTTAGACTTTTACATCTAAGAAATAACTGTGGTTTTACCAGTATACAAAACAAGATGGTACCATTACTAGCAAGTCAAATTTCTACGGAACAGTTAAATTGCCTCCAAAAGAGTTCTGAAAATGAATTCGATGTACAATACTACGATACACAAGACATGGATCCTATAGAGATACAAAGGTATATTGGGGCCAAATATGTTGAGAAGTTGAATAAGAATATGCTAAAGAATCTAAGTGAGCATTTATTGAAGAAGACTCATAAAGACGTTGTGAGGGATTTCAAGGATTTGAGTCTAAGGTTTGTTTACCTTATTATGATACATCAGCATGCAATTGCTGTCTCAGTTCACTGATGGTGCTCTCCAAAACTTTCAGTATTTTTTACACTACTAAGACTTATACTTATAGTATTGTTCCTATTCTAGTAAATTCACCAATGTTCTCAACATGTTCATCGTTATGTGCTTGCCCTTTTTCCATTTACTTGGGGACGGCAGCTCGGCACAGCAAGTCTTTTTGTTCCGTACTTATGTTACTTGTCATCTTGTCGCTCATTTCCTTCCTCTTCATATCTTCTCTTCACAGTCCATCCACCTTTTCCTTGGCTTACCTCGTCCCTTACATCCATCCACATACCAACATGTTCCGAATGCTGTATACATTTCATTAGTATAACTAGTAGAAGAAAACACTCTTCAAAATCCTTCGGAATTTTAACACAGCAATCCCACCCCTCTTCACGGTTGCTGCTTAATAATAAAATATAGAGACTTCTTTTCAGGAGCCTATTCTCAAACCAGTCCAACTTGTCGCTGGCTCTATCAAGCAGCTCTCGGCAGCAGTTGATGGCCGAAGCCTTACTGAAAGAGCAGGAGGTTCGCGTGAGCGTGTTCAGAGCTCTCGGGTTGCGAGATCGCAGTGCTCCTGTGGTTCAAAATGATGAGGATGATGAAAAAATTGCTGGTAAGTATATCCTTTAAACACATTAATGGGCAAAAGGAGCGTCAACCAGCGAGATGAGTTGACGATATTAGGAAGATTGCGGGTCACTGCTGGATGAGACTGATACTAGCTCAGGATTGAGACGGGTGGCGCACTCGAAGAGAGGACTATGCTCAGCAGTGGGTGATTAACGGCTTCAGCTTAGCAGCAATTATGATATTATGCTGGAAAACATAACTCTCTTTAATCACCCTTACGAGCATGTATAAAAAAGCCTTAATTTGCTCCCGGTTTTACCGTTTAGATACATTCAAATAAATTTTATATCCACTATCACCGCAGGTTTCAAAATCCGCCCTCTCCGACCATTCGTTCGAGTCTCCTATAGTAAAATATCGGAACAAACTACTCCTGCTGTCGGTTGTCATCCCACCTGGAACCAAACGCTGAAGATCAAGACCAAGTAGGTACATTTACATTAATCTAACATCTGGTTCGAAGGACTAATATTTGCGAAATGGTACCTATATTAAATGGTAACAATGGTAGCTATGGGAATGAAGTTCACCAAGTGATTTTCAAGGGTTAAAATCGCTGTAAGTCGGATGGAGATAATTTGTGTACTCTTCTTTAGTTTGGTACTTCTGCATCTGACGGTAAACATGAGCATATGTATTCAACGTACAAATATAGATGACTATACGTATGTATCAGATGAAATCTAGAACATACTATTGCAGACTGTCTCCACTCTCGAGCATCCAGGTGAACATTTTCGACGAGCATCGTTTACCAGTGACAGAGGACTCTGACCAGCCACTCACAGTGCATTACCGATGCCAGAATAAGTGGTTGGGCTGTCTGCAGATCCCTATAAAAACTGTACTGGACATGGGCATGGTAAGTACCTGCGAGTATTCTTACTTGGGTAATTCTCAAAGCGTTTCGAAGTCCCTATAGTTTTTGGTTATTTGGTTAGGGGTCAGAGATCGCAATAGTGAAATCTTCGTCAAAAAATCCGACATGGGATGGAGGGAGGTTGAGACCCTCTGAGAATTACCCATATATTTAAGTACTACCTGAACCAACGACCTTCGGCATCTACAATACTTGCGTCTATAATTTACAGCTGAAAGGCACGTTCAAGATATCATCGCCACCATTCCTTCTTGGGTACGAGAATACTCCTAAGAGTTCTAACTCTCTAATACCTGAGGTAAAACAACTAATGAGGAAGGAAGCAGCTTTCGTGTCCCTTCAGATCACTAGCAGCCTTTCACATTTGGGAGGCGGACAGGTTAGTCTAGTCTTGATATTGTTGTAAACATTTGCTGTTGGTATACGAGTACTTCGGAATAATCTTGATTTCTCTTGTTCCTGTAGTTAAGGAAACCTGTGGGGTAATTGTAATTCGGAAATATTAGAAAACTTAGAAAGAGAGAGTTCGCGCGCCGTTTGTGCTAAACGTGCTATCGTTATTGATCAATGCTTCTCAATGTTGCCTCTTAAAACTGTAACAACTAGCTTCGTGTGATGTGCCAGTCTATTCAAAATTCGTAGGAGTTTAAATCTTCTGCACGCGTTCGCAAGCTTGAAAGTTCTTAGAATATACGCCATACTGCTCAATGCTGATGCATTAACGAACTTTCGATAGAACTCTAATATCATGATATAACTTCCAGGGCTACAATCAGCCAGTCCCCACTGACCCTGACGACTACATCATCAGGCATCTAAACAACTTCGTCACAGAGTACACTAACGAGTTCCCTTCGAGGAACATTTCCCTCACTTACATAGATAGCACGGGGCAGAACAAGTCTGTTACACACTTCCTACAACCCATATCGCCTCCGGATTACGAGAGTTTTCCTAAGAATCCTAAGAGTGGGTCGGCCATGTCTAAGAGTTCTGGAAGGTCATCTAGCAGCGGGAAAAAGAAGGATATGGTAAGAAACTAAGAATGTATATTATCAAATATCAGTAGTGGTGAACAAACCTAAATATACAGTTCTGTAAAAATAGAAAATGAAAGCGGTGTGCCACAGGGTAGCATACTGGACACCTTTAGTTTTCACTCTACATAAATGTGCTATTATTTTCCTCTAAAATTTTTCTAGATGGAAGAAAAAAGTGAATTGGAATCAATCTACAGCGGTTTCAGCGGCAAATCAGACGGGATGGGCAAAGCCATGGATGCGTGCTTGAGATACGTGTCTCTGATACCGTGCTACGAACAAGTGGACGGGCGAGTTGTTACGCTATTGGGGGTAGTGAGTAATACATTAATATTACCTGCATAAAAAATTGAAACTTCTGGCTTATAGAGAAAGCAAATAACAAGGCGTTCTTTACATTTCCTTCGCCTTTTCCTAGTCTACTAAAAGTGAATTGGTTTTCAGGAACTACTAAAAGTTCTTCACGGCTCTCCCCTCGACCACGCTATCTTACTAGCCAGCTACTTCTTCCACCTAGGCCTAAAATGCTACATAGCCACCGGTCTAGGCCTGCCCCGCGGCTTGAGTCACTACGTACTGACCAAATACGACTTGTCAGCCCACAGAATGGTCTCAGCCAATGACCAGTATAAGAGTAAAATGTTTGGGAGGAACGATGGCTTTGTATGGTACGTGTATGATGCGGTTCGTGGGGAGAGGTTTGAGCTGAGAGACGTGAGCTGTCCGTTGAAGAGTGTGTATTACGTCTTTGATAATGAAAATGTGAGTATAATCTTACGGTTGCAGTTGTCTTTTTGTTGGGGCCAATAAGCATAGCAGTACCTAAATAAGCTTTCCCCTGATAATTGATTGACTCTTAAACTGCTGCAAAATCGATCTTCCCAATCTTTTTTTGACTGACAACTTGACTGTTACAAGTTCCCAAGACTTTGTCTCTTTCCAGATATGGGTGAACGTGCAGTCTTCTCTCGATTGTGAAAGCGTCTCATTCGATTTTGCGAGATCTTCATACTGGCAGCCAGTAAGTTTGCCACGTAATTTTATCTTCGCCTCGTTTGGCCTGCAATTGCAAAGCAGCCAGTAATAATTTTGTCTGCATTCAACCTTTCTCACAACAGAACTAAGGTAACCGATGTAGCCCTCCGAATCGCTAAACTTAAGTGGCAGTGGGCGGGGCACATAGGCACATAGCACGTAGAACCGATGGCCGTTGGGACGGAAAGGTCTTCCAGTGGCGACCACGTACAGGAAGGCGCGGCATGGGTAGGCTCCCCACAAGCCTCTATACAGATGGTCAGTTAACTGTGATGGGCGTTTGTACAGTCGGCAATAAGGGCCTGTAATTTATTTGACTGAGACTTATTCAAATCGCTATGCGAATCTCAGGTGAGTAACAATTTTCGTCCCCCATCACCAGGTATTCGACAAGTCGATCTTCGTTATGAAACTGCCAGTGGTGACGGACGGCAGTCTATACTCTGCGCCGGTCAGTGTGGAGAATCTGAGAGTGGCGTTAGAGAGCAGGATCAAGAGCAAGGTCCAGCAGTGGCGGCCGCATGTCAAGACTATTTGGAACAGGTGAGAACACATTGCATGAACTTCATCTACATGTCACTGTTATAAGGCCACTGAACTTCATCTACATGTCACTATTATAAAGCCATTGGGCATCTAGCAATTTGTCACAATTGGCTATAGAATGATACAGCAATATATTTCTTTAATTCTAACTATAGTAAGGCCATATGACCATTAGCAGGCGGTGGACACTCCGCGATTTACGTTCATCGCTACAAGTACATGCCGGTGCCCCAACGTTGAGTAACCGGCATGTACCTGTATGAATGATGTATGCGATGAACTTCGACGACGTCAGAGGGCCATAAATCTTAATGTTTTGGCTGAGAAAAAAAGCGCCTATTGTAAAGATCAAAGGAGTGTCCCTTCTGTACTTGTACTATTATCTATTCTGTGCCATTAGTATCGTTTTTTAGTCTGCATTACAGTGAGGTAATATCCCCTTCTGTTGAATACGAAATAGGAGTTTACCTTGTGGCCCGTTTCACGAAGCCAGAGTTTGACTGGCGTGTAGTGTCATTAAAAAAAACATTGCGTGTGCAAAAATGGCAAAAAAGTCACGTTTCCTGGAGCCTCCTTAAATATTTATTTTATACTGTTTTTAGTATTTCTTCTTATCGGGCCAACAGAAATACATCATCTGTGGAAATTTCAACTGTCTAACTATCACGGATCGTGAGACACAGGCTGGTGACAGACGGACCGACATCGAAGTCTTAGTAATAGGGTCCCGTTTTACCCTATGAGTACGCAACCCTAAAAACACGCAAATTTGAAAAAAAAAAATTGCATTGGGCGTAATAATAGGTTCTTATAACTGCATGACAGCTTGTTTCATAGGTAAAATTGTTGCCATATACTCGTACAGAATATGAAAAATGACGATTCGCAGACCAGACTCTGTGATCATTTTGATGACTGACCGTGTTTTGTTTAGGTATTGCAGTACCCTACTCCGAGAAGTGCTGCCGTTTTGGGAGTACCACGCCTTCAACCCCTCGGAACAGAAGCCCGGGCTGGGGCAGCGGTTGAAGCAGCTGTTGGCTACCCACAAGGTAGGTTACATAATACGATACAGAGAGGAAGAATGTAATGGAATAAGTTTCAGTCAAAAACTTTCATTTTTGGTCCAAGCTTTTATTGCCGACTGCACTTTTCTGTATACAATCATCAATTGCTCATTGCGACGATTCTAACGAGCCCAAACTCAACGGGGTTACGTCGGTTAAGTACTGAATTCCCATGGCCGCCTTCTGTCTCCATCATCAGATCAGCTCGATGGTACCATAATATTGAATTGTCATCCAAACTATATTTATACCGGAAATTTCAGCTCAATCGGTCACCGGGAAGTGGGTCAACTTTAACTCTCAAGATTTGTCCCATACTAACAGGGCAAGTTAAATAAAAGCTTGTAAAAATAAACCGTCTTCGTCTGTAGCCCCAGACAGGATCCGAACCTGCGATCCCTCTATTGCCGGTAGAGTGCTTTAACCACTAAGCTACGAGGACGGTGACTGAGGAACTGATCCTGTCGGGGGCTACAGACGAAGATGGTTTATTATTCCATTACATTATTTCTCTTTGTATCATATCATTTAAAATATGATCGGGGTAACTTCCTCGTGAAAAATAACACGAAACAAAATATTTTAATGAATAATTTGGTTCGTTAAGAACGTATAAGGTAGTTACATCGTACAAACCGCTAAAACTTTCAGTGCTAGAGACTCCCTGCGTGGACGCAGTTTTAGGACGGTTTTTCGCATGTTATCGACTACGAGCGTCGCGCGACCAAACCATTGGCATTTATTTATCAACTGAGAGAGAGAGAATACCTTACCGTCAATTGCTGCAACTTTGCCAACTAGGTGCAACATTGCCTTTTTTTAACTATTATCTCCCAAACTAATTTTTATTTCTTAGTTGCAACAATGGCAGCACAAGCTCAATTTTACTGGCAACCCGATAAAGTAAAAAAAAGGCAATGTTGCACCTAGTTGGAAAAGTTGCAGCATTTGACGGTACTACATTTAAATAAAGTTCAAGTTGTCAAAATGAGTCGATGGTGAAGTCGCTTGAGCTCCTTTAGGCCTTTCCTGGTCTTTTACTAATGCTCCAGACACACCAGATTCTTAACTAAAAATATTGGCCGCCCATATAGGAAATTCACGATACCAGTCATGGGACGGCCGCGACATACTCTCGATTTTTCTCGCACTATACGTCTCCTTCTAAGTTTTCTAATAAGAGAGAGACGGATGGTGCGAGAAAGATCGAGAGTATGTCGCGGCCGTCCCACGATAGACGTGCTGGCGCGAATGGACGATCAGTTTGATACGACAGAACCCCACATAACCTCACTTCTATTCCTTCCAGATGTTCGGTTTCCCATTGAACACGTCATTCGTGAACATGAAGACAGTCGTCTCGACCGTCAAGGCCACGGGGGTCCACGTGCAAGCGGACCCCAACGTGGAGTTCGCCTTGGGGGTCGAATTGTACTCGTACCCTAACAATGTTGTTAGTGTGTGGGTGTTCCTGGCGAGCATTAGTAGGGTGTAAGAATAAGTGGAATATAAGATTTAAGTCAAAACTCGACTTAATTTTTTATAAATATTATAGTACCCTTAAAAGTAGTAGATAAGGTGAAATATCTGGGTCATATGCTTACGGCTGACCTGAGCGATGACCTTGACCTAGAGCGAGAGAGAAGAGCGATGGCAGTAAGAGGCAATATGCTTGCCCGCAGATTTGCACGTTGTAGTAACGAAGTCAAATTGACGCTTTTCAAAGCCTACTGTCAGACGTTCTACACGTGCGGTCTGTGGGTGAGCTTTACACAAAAGGCATATAACGCATTGCGCGTTCAGTACAACAACATCCTTAGAATGCTGTTGAGGCTGCCGAGGCATTGCAGTGCATCCGGAATGTTCGCGGAGGCGAGAGCGGATGACTTTTTTGCCATTAGGCGAAAAAGAGTTGGGTCACTGCTTAGGCGGGTGCGCGGCAGCAACAACTGCCTTCTAAGGGTGATGGCTGAGCGCCTCGACTGTCCGCTCACAAGGTATTGGGTGGAGGTGGTAATTGGCAGGGCCAAGTAGAGAAACTTGCTTGGTACTGCGAAGGGCTATCCTCAACCTCCATATGCTTTTTCTTTTTTTTTTTCTTTTTCTAATTATTACTTTTTGTTTTTATTTTATCTTTGTAAGTTGTTTTTGTATGCCTTAGCTTATTATATTCCTAACATAGTTCTTAAGGTCCTCTGTACTAACAAAATATGGATCAATGGTCTGAAATAAACGATTTTTATTTATTTTTACTTTTTATTATTATAGCCTATATGTATCAGTCCTTAAAAAACTCTGCTGCTTTTTTGCTGCTAAGGTAAATCTAACCTCACAAGTTATAAGACATAACGCCGTAGCTGCAGAGCGTGTTAAAGAAATATGTTCATACTCTCAAGAAACAGCTATTGCCGCAATTCAGTCAAATAAAAAAAGTCATTTGTTTGAAGAAAAGGGTAGCTAGTATCATATGTAATTTTCGATTAAATTGGTAATTATCATTTTGGGGTACAAGCGTCAACTTCTGGAGTCAGTGTTCAAACAAAAACCCTTTACAGAAGAGCAATATAAATTTATTATTAAAACTATACCAGGATACTTAAAAAACAAGTTTTAATTTAAATAAAAAATATCGGCGATGTCTTTTTCGTTTTAATGCTAACAAAATAAAATTAACATTTATTCCATCGTAGTATAAAAATATACGTAAAAATAGAAAGGAAGTGTTCGTAGCGATGGTCTACCGCCAGCATTAGGAAAACAACACGCGCGCGGAACTCCAAAAGTGAGCTCTAACTCCTACCAAATAAATACCAAAGTCGCTCGCACTTCAAAGTTGTCACAGCTGAAAAATCAAATTCCACGCGCGCGTTGTCAATTTCCTCTTACAAACTTTCGTGCGGCGCGCAACAGTGACTCTTATTCCGTTGTTCATAAGGATCATAGTATGCGCCTCTGAAGTATAGCCGATTCAGTCCGGTGTAACTTAACCTAGCCGAAAACTGCATGTGACAGGCCAATGTGAATGTCAGACTGACTATCAAAATTCATTAGAGAAATTGACGTATGGCTTGAGACAGTCTGACTGCATTCCAACTGCACGTCAACTGCGCAGTTAGGTCTCATATGTTGCAGTTGGAATGCAGTACGTCTGTTTCAAACATTGATAATCGAATTTTAATACTTCTACTGTTATGACAATTAAGTTAAATCATGCTTTATCGCGATTCGTCGAATGGGAGACAATATAACGTTACTTTCATAAATTGCGACGCATAACCGCCTATCGGTCGATACAAGTTACTTATAGGAAAACGATACAAATACTGCCCTATTATGAGTATATAACAATAAATTAAATTGCGAATAATAGCCATATAATTTACATCTATTTCATTTTGTATATCTATGATAAAGTACTAAACAGATCTATTGCCAGTCAATTAAAATTATCATTTGTATATGATCGTGCAGCTAAAATGTCAATTTTACGTAATTACAATTGTCATTTATTTAGGACAGTATATGTTCAAACTTAGACAAATCAAATTACTATTCTCCCATCCCAACAGTTTTTGCAAGTGTTGGCTTCAGTACCTATCCCTGGTATGACTTTATAGTTCTAAATTGATAAATTATAAGTTAATTAATTGGTGTTAATATTACAATAAATACGATTACTGGTGTAAAATGAGGATAAATCGAAAGCCAACACTCCTATAATAGTATTGTAGAAGATTAAAACATTCAGTGCTAGCGGCATCTATAGCGCGAAAGATATTGGGCCTCCCAAGACCATATTCTGATACGATTTTTTTACTTATCAAGACACGAGGAGTAAGCCAATATCCTACTGTAATATTATGGTGAAAGTATGTTACTCAATCACGCTTAAACGGCTGTTCGGATTAAGCCAAACTCCACCCTCCTATAACGTTATCCCTGGTTTTGCCCTAAACGAGCCCGGGGTCCGCTTTGACACCTTAAACCCAAGATTCAGCATAAGCACTAGTTTTCCGAAAGCGACTGCCATCTTACCTTCCAACCCAGAGGGAAAACTAGACCTTATTGTGATTAGGCCGGTTTCCTCGCGATGTTTTCCTTCACCGAAAAGCTAACGGTAAATATACCGTGCATATAAGTTCCGAAAACGAACGGTTTGAGACAAACTACGATATAGAAATAGTCTATAGCCTTGATTAAAATATAGAATACTTTTTATCCCAAATCATCCCTAAAAGGGATGAAGTGGGTGATCGGAGTTGATACGGACACAGTCGCGGTCAAAAACTAGTAAGGTATATTATGTGCCAGGGCTATTATCTAGTATTCAATTTATGGCTGAGTGTATGTAAAAGATGTTTGATGGCGTTATTTAAGTAGGTTATGGGTATTTTATGAAGTTATTACCCCATAATGCCACCCCTGGCTACCGCCCACCCTGATTGGGTCTACTGCGTGTATTTTTAATATTATCTCAAATTGTAACCAGAGGAGGTACGTGTTAGGGCCATGGACCGATATTGCAAGAAAATTTCAAGTTAGTCTTAACTAACAAAGCGTAATTAATTTTTGAAAATTCATCGAGCTGCAATGGTAGTGCGTACATTGACAGTATGATGACACATGAAAGAATTGGGTCACATGTGACAATTTATTGTGACGTCACGTCACTAAGAGCTGAATTATTTTCTATGGAAAAAATAAAGTTAAGAAAAAAAATGCAATATCGGTTCTTAGCCTCAATACCAACCTCTGGTTACAATTTGAGGTAATATTAAAAATACACACTGTATGATAAAGCATTCGGCCCTTTTTTACTCTTCTAACCAACAACTGAGCTATCGAGTACTGTCTCTGTCTAGCAAACCAACTGATTGATATAGAATAAGGGTGTTGACACCAAATAAACTAACCAGTAATGTTAAATTTACTCGATTTTTTTAAACATATTGTCAAATGGAGAAAAAAGTAAAGCAGGGGATTAAATAATCAAAAAGTTATAACTGTCCAAGTTTCAGGGGGTGTATTCTGTCCCTTGCCCGCAAAACGCACATTCATATGAAACGATTGTCATTTACTATGACGCGCGAGTGCCGTGACGTAACAAGCAAGCAATATTAAAACGGTTGTAGCTTCGTAATTTTTTGAGATATCTGAATTGGATTTCGTGACTAAGGCCTATTTTTTGGCTTCTATGTTTATGAGTAATAATACATTTTGAGTCTACAATCCTATTATAACAGCCATAGTTTCATTCATAATACAGAACAACAGACATCGCTCAAACTCGTATCTCTCGTGATATTGAACCGTCTCATAATGTAGTAAAACGCGAGAATTGCGTCAACATTTTGGGGTAATATATATTGCTATATACTTGCCAAGAGATGCACATGGAACGTTTACGTACAGTGGACGTCAAATATAAGTGGAATTTATTCCATTGTTACAAAGCGAAAAACGTATACTGATCTTTGATTCGACTGTACAGGCGTCCCTTCACGCGTCTCCGTTCCATAAACGACTCTTCAGACATTTCTAATGGTTTACTCCTAGTGTCAAGCGATATTGAACCGTTTTCTCGCGGCATAGAGTAAGTTAGAATAGTGTGGTGTATGGGAGGCGACAGCGACAGTGAACATCACAAAAACCTGTCTGTACCCAGCTTAGCTCGCGTCGGGGTCAGGCTTCCTGCTGCGTCGGAGCTGGAAATAAAGAAAAAATACAATTAGACAGATAAATGATATATTTAATAGCTCACCAAATTCTGAACTCACCAAATTCTCGACTCACCATATTCTGAACTCACCAAATTCTTATCTCACCAAAATGTCAATATTTTTTTGTATGGAAAGTGAACCACCTTAATACCACTTATCTATTAGTTTATGTCTACGCACATTCACGCCTTCATTCCTAAAAGTGGTAGGCAGAGCACATGAAACTTATATTCCAGTACTACTTTTAGCATAAATGTGGGTATGAAAGATCGACAAAATGTGATAACTCAGTGATAGGTTTCTAGCCCATCGCCCACTTCAACCCTGTTCCCTCAGTCGACTTCTACGACACCCACGGGAAGAAAAGGGGTGGTGAAATTCTAACCAGCCAACACACTGGCTATGTCCAATAATTAACAATAAAATAGATAAACCAACAAAAGGAACACAGCGCGAACGAAGTCGCGGGAAAAAGATAGTAAATGATATATTTAATTTCTAACACCATGAAACATCGTTCGGTATTTCACAGTACTTTTTCCGTATAGGAAAACAATCGAGGAAACCGGTTTAATCTCAATAAGGTCTAGTTTTCCCTAGCAGCATTTAGCATTTGTCAATAGTTCTATAGGTATACCCGTTTGCCACCCCCTTAGTATTAAAAAACTTCGTTGGGATTAGAAGGGTTTCCTCTAATAGGGGTGTAGATTCGAAAATTATTATTACTCCAAAAGAAAGAAGGCAAAAAATATGCCTCGTGACGAAAATCCCATTCAGATATCTCAAAGAATTACGAAGCTACAACCGTTTTAATATTGCTTGTCAGAGAGAAAAAACGCGAACAGTGTGTGACGTCACGTTACGCGAGGCTGCCGGGGGCCCACGTCGAACACGACGGGGCTATATTGCCGTGCTATTAGTGACGTCACAATCTTCCAGCGTCATCATTTCATATGAAGTTGCATTTCGCGAAAAAGGGACAAAACATACCCGTTCTTAAAATTTCGTGATTATTTGAACCTTTCGCGTTGATTTTTTCTCTATTTGATTATATTTTTAATCCTTTTTCGAGAAAATATGGCAATATTGACTATTTTTAACCCCCGACGCAAAGAGAGGGGTGTTATAAGTTTAACACGTCTGTGTATCTGTCTGTGGAATCGTAGCGCCCTAACGGCTGGTCCGATTTGAATGCGGTTTTTTTTTATCATAGATAATTTTAACCCGAGTTAGCCATGTTTCATGAAAATCTGTTCAGCCGTTTGAAGAGAATCAGCTCTTTTCTAGTTTATGAGGAGATCTGACTAACTTCCATGTCCGATCGATTCGAAATTTGGTACCGTGTTATTAACCCCCTACGCAAAAAGAGGGGTGTTATAAGTTTAACGTGTCTATCTGTGTGTCTGTGTATCTGTCTGTGGTAGCGTCCATCCCTAAGGCATGGACCGATTTGAATGCGGTTTTTTTATGTCAGATAATTTTATCCCGAGTGTCCTTAGCCATTTTTCATGCTAATCTGTTCAGCCGTTTTTGAGATATTGGACTTTGAAATGAAAAAGTCGGGGGTTTTTCAACTTTTCTCAGTTATATTTAGTGCCTACACCCCTATTACGAGCGGTACCGTACCTGCTGCAGATAGTGCCGCTGGATGGGTTTGTGCAGCGCCAGTTGCGCGAGCGCGTCGTCGATCGAGAACCACTGCCGTTTGCGGCCCATGAGCCGCGCGTCCTCCCACTCGGCCAGCTCCTGGGTCACTGTCATCACGTACACTTCCGTTCGGTGCTTGTGTTCGCGGTTCTGGAATGGAAATGGCTTTGATTAGCTAATGTTGGCAGTGCATACAAGTCTTACTTTACTTCTTATTACGGCCCGGCCACGACTATGCGGCGCGGCAAGCAACTTACCTGTTCATTGCGCGGTCGAGATGCGCAACGCACTGTGGTTAGGTGGGATCACACGCAATGAATTAGAAAAACTACGGCCGCCGCGTAATGTCGTGGTCGGGCCGTGCAAAGCCACGCACAAACAAGTAACTACGTAAGGGCGGGTTGCACCAAGCCAACTGATGATTCATGAACCTTGTTGCAACGAGATAAGGTCTACGAGTGGAAGCTCTAACTTGTCTTCGTACATGAAGGGCCGAGTGAAACGATATGATCACATGCTGCACGCAAGCTGTCTCACAGCGAGATACACTAAGAAAAAGACGGATAGGCTATCTCGCCGGGAGAGCGCCTTGTGCTAAACGCGCTGATCAACATTAAAGATGGCACCGGCAGCTGTCATAGAAACTAGTCAAAGAAACTTATGATACATTTATACTTCAATGAACACTAAGCTTTTACGATTACAGACGATTTGGTGCACCAAAACGAATATATTGTGGATTGCAACCCACAATAGTATTCGTTTAAACTTTATCGGGTCAATAACGACTTTACAATGTTAGTTACTTATAAAAGTTATAAAAAAGGCCAAGTGCGAGTCGGACTCGCGCACGAAGGTTTCCGCACCATCTATAAAAACGGCAAAACATCACTTTTGTTGTATGGAAGCCCCCTTAAATATTTATTTTATTCCGTTTTTAGGAAATGTTGTTATAGCGGCAACATAAACATTGAAAGATGGCGGCGTTTCACGATATGCCAATAGGAATTTATTTATTTGTTTTATGATCGGCCGCCGACATATATATCGCGTCATCCCTCTGGGTAATTTACAATTTTTTTCAAATTTAATTCAACATAGCAAGACCTATGAGTGAGTTTCTTAAATTGTACTTATAGTTGATATCTGTCACTCATTGGCTTTTCCTCGAGTTTTTAAAGAAGCCATAAATGTAGCAAATGGAACTACCACGAAATTAATCGTTAGAGAAAGCATGTAAACCTTTTCCTACTGGATGCCAGTTGTAAGGTTATACATTATTAAGTTCATTAAAATTAACGTGTTAGATATGTTAATTTTTGTTTTCAAGCAGTAGCGCTGCTAACGAAAATTATAAATTTTAAATGAAAGGAAAAATTAATAATTAATTATATAATTTGAGACGTTGGTGCCGTTAAGAAGCCTAAGTCTTCTGGTAGATGTCGCTACACGCCTAAGGCGTTGTATGAAGGAACTGATTGAAGGATTTGGTGCCCGAACCGGATTGTTCCGATAGCTCAGATGGTTAGTAGCGACGGGCTATGAATGCCTGTGGTCGCCGGATCGAATCCGGCTCGGAGCATTAAATTTTTCAATTTTTCCTTTCATTTAAAATTTATAGTGTTACAACTATTGCAACTTAACTACTTAAAACACGTGAGATTATTTTCGCTGACAATGTTATGAGTGTTATGACTAACCGTGATGTTATGTTGACCTTTGAACAGCATGTAATGGTCATGCCGGTTGCGACAAAGTTCCCTTGCTTCAATTGAAAGGGATGCCTTTACAATTTGTATACCTTTTGTTTAAATTTCCGTATCAACTTATGACGCCGTGACGCGACACGGATACAAGAAAATCTTCTCTTCTAATGTAAATTGCGAGTGAGACAGGAGTAGCTGACTCGCGCGCGACGCGAGTCGCGACTCGAGAGAAAGTTGCACTAGCCCCTATGGCGTTGTTCCGTTGTTAACGTTCAAAGGGTTAAATTGCTCGTAAGTTCCGTCCTCAATAAACTCAATCAATCCATCTATATTATACGGGTAATATAAAACTGGAGACAAAACTTCAATGATTTTTACGTCACTCTGGGCGGTAAGTGAGACTGACCGCCCACGGGCGCAGCGGAAAATCTCACTAAACACCCAGGAGAAGACGTAAAATTGTATACGCACCACGGGCGGTAATTCGTAAAGCCCCAGATCTCATATTTATGGCCCTCGCCTTCGGTTTGGTCCACCAACAACTGCGATTTGGGGCATTCACAAATTCACCGCCCTAGTTACGTTATGTAGGTAATGTAGTTAACGTGCAGGTTACCATCACCATTAAGATTTCCCAGCACGGCACGCTCCAAACAAGACGTTTCCTCATACAACCATATAAAAAAAAACCGGCCAAGTGCGAGTCGGACTCGCGCACCGAGGGTTCCGTACAAACAAGCAAAAGTTGTAGTATGTTTATTTACTAAATAATAAATGAAAATTCATAAATTTAAACAGGGTCACTTTTATCAGTTTAGTAATCATCCTTTAGGCTTTGATTTCCTTGCGAGTAGTTGCGAATGCCAAAATAAGTGGATTACTTTAAAAAATTGCTGTTTCTTTTTATTGATCTAGTGCGAGGAAAGGTCGATTGTGTGGGTCTCATCGATGCATTCGTGCGTCTCTTTGTCCCTGATCGGTACGTTCGCGCGCGAAATCACCCCTTGCTGGCCGTGCCGGGCGCGCGCACGCAGGCGCACGCGCACGATCCCATTGCGCGCGCGTTAGCATTCCTCAACTCCGTGCTCCAAGCGCACCCACAGTGTGATCTGTTTGCGAGTTCGGCCGCGTGACTGATGATTGGATGCAGGAGAGTGGCAGAATGCGAGATGCCTGCGAATACTGTAGTTCAACATACTTAAGAGTATGTTGTTGTTTATGTTTTTCTTCTTCTTGTTACATGTTAAGTTTGTACCGCTTTGGCCTTGCTGTTAAGGTATAAATGTTACTATATAAACAAATAAATAAATAAATAAATTGCGTTGACATAAAATGAGTTCACGGGAAAGTACCTTTATGTTTTGATACCCTTGAGATTATCTATAATACTTATATAACAATATAAATCAGCCTTTATACGTCCCACTGCTGGGCACAGGCCTTCTCCCATGGATGAGAGGGAACGGGCAGTAGTTCCCACGCTGGCCCAGTGCGGGTTGGGGACTTCACATACACCTTTTTTCAGTTTTAAATTATGCGACTTATATTGCTATTTCTTATGATTGCGTAGACATAAAACTTTCATTTTGCTACAGCTGAAAGGTATTATAAACATGAGTATTTGATTTAATACCTCTACGCGTTTACAAGGAAAAAGATAGTAAGTTTAAAATTTCAAAAAAATGTTTTTTGTATGATTTTACTAAAAATGTCTACTTTTCGTAATTTTTCCTGTGTGCCGTGCTATATGAAGTTTCTTCGTGCCAAGTTTCAAGGTTCTGTGTTAACGGGAAGTACCCTTTACGTTTTGAGTTTGTTGCGAGTACTCAATTTCAAAATATGTTAAATTGCTATTTCTTTTGATTGCGTTGACATAAAAGTTTGGTTTTGCTACATCTGAAAGGTCCTAAAGCCCTGAGTATTTGACATGAATTTCAATTTAATACCTCCACACATTTACGAAGAAAAAGGAATTAAGTTGAAAAAATTAAAAACTTTTTTTTGTATGATTTTACTAAAAATGTCTACTTTTCGTAATTTTTCCTTTGTCTGTGCTATATGACGTTGCTTCGTGCCAAATTTCAAGTTTCTGAGTTCACGGGAAGTACCCTGTAGGTTTTGCGAGTGTCCAAAAACTCTAAAATTTGCAGCATAAACGACTGTGTCTTTTGATTGGGTTGACTTTTAAGTTTGATTTTTTCACAGGTCGAAGGGACAATAGACCTGAGTATTTGATATAAATTTCAGCTTGATACCTTCACGCGTTTCTGAGAAAAATGGTCTTGACAGACAGACAGACAGACAGACAGACGGACAACAAAGTGATCCTATAAGGGTTCCGTTTTTTTCCTTTTGAGGTACGGAACCCTAAAAAGAAGTTTACTATTACAAACTTCTTCTGTTTCTGTTATACTTAATTTGTATAGGTAGATCGTATAACTCAGCGCGGGTGCAGGGGTATGACGATAACAGAGCGCGCGCGGCGAGCGGGCGCCGGGCTTTGCCTACCGCCCCACAATACCTTATAGCAACAGAAATTACTTTCCAACCTAGATATGACCTCCCTGGATACAGTTTTATTAAGATTCAAACTACCTTTGTATGGAGAGCGAGCTTGCTACGGATTCTTAAAATACCTGTACAATTCCAAGTGCTCGAAAATCTCAAAATATCTAAACATGCACTCCAACGCCTCGGGAACAGTCTTGTTCAGATGTTTACAAGCATTTGTTCGCTACGATACATAATACATCCGATTACAGGCGTTTAATAGCAATTAATATCGTAATGAATACTAATACGCTCGGCAATCAAGGTCGAGTGCAACGACCGGTATCTAAGGCACTAATCGAATTTCGCAACCGATCGGGGCTTCTATTTTACACAATAACTCCATTCATATGTCAACGTCAGTGCGTCTCCCTCGCACACGGGGCTATGCGCTAACGCAATAGAGAGCGCGTGCATCAAGACAACTATGGTTAAGGGCCTGTATTCACTTTGATTAGTGAGAGTTCATACATTTCGACTCGCACTAATCACTAATCAAAGTGAATACAGGGCAAGACTATTTCATGAGGGCGACTTTTTTAAAAGCTTTGCAAAGCTGGCATTGGAATTGGAATCTTCTAGCTTGAAGGGTACAGATTGCCTTTTGTACTGACTACTTTGAAGCAACCACTCCACCTCCCAAAGGCCCACTCAAATAATCTCAAATATACATTTTTTTCGTTGGTCAGATTTGGGCCCTGCGGCGCATACGCATACCACGAAAATTGCAACTCGAAGTTCGTGCTGCATCTCTGTCATTCGAGTATCATAACTGCGATAGAGACGACAATATCCGAACATTGAAATTAGATTTTCGTGTACCTCTGGGTTGAATAACTGCGTAGGTACCGGCTGACACATTGAGCAAACAGTTCTTCCCACTCACGGTCGTAAACATTCATCCGGCAATACCTACCTTCGCGTGACCTGACCTTTTTGGTTGTACATTCAGCATGAAAAGTTACTGCGCAAACGAAGAGGTCAAAAGTCTTTATTAAAAGGGAGCAAGAGCTTTTGACGTATTCGATTGCACAGTTACTTTTTGATGCTGACTGTACTGGAAGTGTAGTATAAAAGATGTGCTGATTTATGAGCACTTCGCGCTTAGCGAGATTTCACAAGGCCTCTGCTATTTGTTCCTTTACTAGTGTTAAAAAAATGATGAATCTAGGTTATTTAAAGGCCGAAACGCACTGACAGCGGTGGTGGAGCGGCGCGGAGGCGCTAGCGGTTGTAAATGTTCGAGCTAATATGAAACGATCCGCACAGAGTGGCGCGGCGCGGCGCGGTATTCTGTGCGGACCCTTTCGTATTAGCTCGAACATTACAATTACAACCGGTACCGCCTCCGCGCCGCACCGCGCCGCTCCGCCACCGCTGTCAGAGCGTTTCGGCCTTAAAGGAGATAATTGTCTTATTATACTAGCTGTAGTAATTTTATAGGCGGGAAGGGTCTATTCAAGGAATTAACAGGATGATGTTAGGGAGGTTAGGGGGGGTCAAAAATCGACAATAAACGATGGCAAATATGTGGACAAGCCCTAGCTATTCTACGCTGATGGAGATATCTGTAAGATAGTGATAATACAGTAAAATGTAGATGGCAACTGTGCGACGTATTTATGTTTTACGCAATGAAATGAAAACACGCACGAATTATTCGTTTTACAGTTGAGCAAATAGGCGAGCGTAAAAAATATAAATTAAGCATTAATTTATGAAAAGAGGTCTAGAATGTTAAATTTAAAAGTAACCATGTTCTTTCTCTAATCGTGACAGTAGTAGAGAAGCTAGACACACTATATCTAAAGTAGAAGAAAAATGCCGAAGCCTTATGTACTTCATACGACCTGGTTTGACGCTGTACACCCTTTCATTCTGGGGCTATAAGTACAGTCAATTGCAAAAATATGTATTGATTTAATCCTCTCATAATTATGTACCGAAACAGTAATCCGCTGGTATAACAGCGATGGGGCATATTTATATTTATAAGTAAGTTTATTTTTAGAATCGGCTTAGTAAGTAGTTTCAGATACCACACACGATAGGTTTCACACAGTGTTGACATCAATCTGAACAAAATCAATCCGGATTGATCAATCGAATTGACGCGTCAATCCGAATTGATCAAATCGAATTAATTCAATTCTGAATCAATTGGAATTAACGCATCAATCCTCAATTCGGATTAAATCAATTCTCAATCTAGATTAACCATAGTCCCTAAGATTACTTTCTTTCGTCCTTTTTTGGGACTTATTTGGACTTAAAGTCAATATCTGAGGTTCCCAGAGGTTCGAAAACATGTTCCTGATGTCAGTTTTGACTGATGTCCCTTTTGGGCCATTTTTCGGAATTGGCCGATTACGTTCATATTCGTAATAATCGATGTCGACCATAGGTCTGTAAACTGTTTCCGACGTCAGTATTGAAAGATGACGACATTTTTTTAAATTGATAATTGGCACTTTAAAACGATATCTGAGATTTCCAACAACAGGTAACATGTTTCCGACGGCAATACAGACGGAGTTTCCTTTTTTTTGGACATAAATGGGACGATTCTAGAAATTAACCGATTGCGTTTAAAATTGATATTTGAGGTACCCTAAGGTTCCGAATCATGTTTCCGACGGTAATATTCCGAGATGCCCTGTTTTGGGGACATTTTGGAACATTTCTTAAAACCAACCGATTGCGTTCAAAATTTAAGTGTAGAATCTAAATATTGCTATTGAAGTTGAACCCTGTTTTGCACCTCAGATATCGATTTTGAATGCAAGCAGTCACTTTTAAAGAATGTCACTAAAATGTCCCAAAACAGGACACCTTTCAATATTGCAGTTGAAAAGATGTTTATCTACGCACATATCATTAGTGCTCTAAAATGCGTTCAGAAACCGTAGGAAATGACCAGCATTACTACAACCGATTTTACTATGAGAACTTTCTTGTCTGTGGTAGTAGGTAAAATCTGTACTGTAATGTCATTATTACAGTACAGATTTTTGATAAATTTGTATCGTTATGAGTTTAAATTTGGAACAGCTGTCAAAACTCAAGTGGGTCTCTATTCTAGTATCCATAGATATTAAAACAGTTATCGATGCGAAACGTCAATTCAGTACGTTTTTTAATACAAACCGTACGACATTTGAACTCGAGTGATATGAGTATATGGACTTCATTCGTTTGATTATGATTTAAAAAAAAACCATACGTCATGACGGATGATCGAATTGCCGCCATTGCTGTTGTCATTTTATTGTTGGTTTTTTGCTGTTACTTACTACTACTTATGATATGTGTGTAGATAAAGTAGTGTATGCAACTGTACATAATAAGGCCTTAAAACACTCGTGTGATCCTATTATGAAACTCGCTGACGCTCGTTTCATAAAACCACACTCGTGTTTTAAGGCCTCTCATTATGGATCAGTCGCATAAACTACTATTAGAAACCTCTGGTTACCTCAGATATCGATTTTAAACGCTATCAGTTCATTTCAAGGAAAGTCCCGAAAATGTTCCAAAAAGGACATCCTTCATATTGCCGTCGGAAACATGTTTCGGAACCTTTGGTAAACTCAGACACCGCTTTTGAACGCATTTGGTCAGTATCGAAAAATGGCCTAAATAAAAAGGACCTTACATACAAAGTAATCCGAATTGACGATTGAGGATTGAGGATTGACCGATCAATTCGAATTAACGATTAGTAATCGTCAATTTTCAATCAGTAGATTTAGAATTAGTTACGTCAATCGTCAATTCGAATTGATCGGTCAATCCTCAATCGTCAATTCGAATTGATTTTTTGCCAACACTGGTTTCACAACAAAAAAATACCTATACAAAAAACAGTTGACGTCGTAACTCCTCTCCTTTTTTGTTTTTTTTTTCGTGTTACGGGTCAAATTGATTCGTATGGCCTAAAGATCAATCGTTTCGATTTTCATGTTTTTAACATTTGCAGCATTTTAATGAATTTCGGGGTGCGTACCGTGTGCACTGGTTAGCAAAATTCGCCACTGGCGAAGTAAATTGTATGCACGTGGCGTAGCTACCGGGGAGCTAGACGGTGCCGTGCACCGGGGCCCTCGGCCCTGACGAGAAATTGAACTAGGCACAACTTCTCCCACTAGCCTTTGTTTACCTAGTTACGCCTCTGTGTATACATATACAAGCTTTTATTCAAGTTGCACTGTCCTTCAAGATTTGCAAACAACAGTTCCCGGTATCTGATTCAGCTGAAATTTGGCATACGTACTCAGTGACAACACACAAATAACGGCACCACTGATTTGAACTGACGGAGACAGAAGGCAGTACATATTTTTTTTTAAATATATATTTATTCACGACCAACTTGGATCATTGTGTTAGTAACATGTAGAACTTACTATATAGTGTTAGTAAAACAATATTCTTATTATAATTAAGTAAATACACTAATACAAGTTTAATAAGTAAGTAAAAATAAGTAAGTATATACAATAATGCCGAAAATAAAAGTGAATAAGATCACGCTAGAATTGTGTTCTTTTTTTAAGTGTATAACGCACGATAATTCTAACTTAATGACTGTGGTCCTTACAGAAATACCCCATGAAATGAAAAGAATAGTTATTTACGATACAAGTGCCGAAAATAGGAAATTCGCAACGAGTGGTGATAAATTAAAACACGACCGAAGGGAGTGTTTTAAATTGACACGAGTTGCGAATTACCTATTCGCACGTGTATCGTACAACGTTTTACTGTACATATGGCTCTTAAAAGTTTTGACATATGCACGGAAAGTGCTCTTTTCCGCACTAGTGCGGAAAAGTAGCACCATATGTACTGTAAATTAATTTTCGTGGACCTAGGTATTAGAGATGTTAATGTTTGAATATATGCGTTATTTACAGTCGAGTTCTCTATACAGGCCACCATTCAAAAATATGTACACATGTGTCTTATGTCAGTAGCAATAAGTCGCTGTATAGACATTTTTTGAAAGGTTGTCTATGTAGATATTGGAGAACTCGACTTTCAGACTCGGGTTCCATTTACGTCATGGCCAGTCTATGAAGACTGTAAGTATGCTAAACTATAATTACGCATATTTCCGTTTCAGAATACGGGGAAGTATAAACTGCGCTCGTTAATACTATGTACTAGATTACGGTTGACTTTCAAAGCTAAAAACAAGGTCGCGCCAACGGGCAGAATGGTTGCTGATTATTCGTGATTTTTTATCTATATGGTTTAAAGTATGAGTTCATTGACGTCTAGGAATACGTACACACTAGCTTCTGCCCGCGACTCCGTCTGCGCCGAACTTAGGGGACGATTTCCGGGATAAAAATTCGGTATACATATGCCAAATGCCTTCTAAATCGGTGCAGCGGTTTAATCGTGAAGAGGTAACAGGCAGACACCTTATACACATAATATTTGTATTTATATGGATGGTTACTATCCTAGAATGGATTTTGGAACTTGGAAAAACATTCAAAAATATTGATAGGTATGCTCAGAAAACCATTTCCAAAATGATGTAATCTACAGGTGCTTTGACCCAAATCCATACGTTCCCGTTTTATGACATATCCTACATCCTTGTGCACTAATATCATCTGGAAATCTTCCCGGGAACATTTACCGAACTAAAACTGCTAATAATATTGGCGAAATATTCAGGCGGGATCGGTCACTTTGGCACTCTTTGGGGGAGGCCTATGTCCAGAAGTGGACGTCTTTCGGCTGATATGATGATTCACGAAAAAGTTACCATTTTCTTAAATTATGTCCCCATACCCAAGTATGAATATTTATAGGAAAAAGGAAAATTGTAATCAAATTTATGGACCACCAACCTTGTCAAAGGTGAATCACACGATAAAATAAAAAACAGGAAATTAATTAGGTTTCCCTAATATGTAATCATAATTATATCGTATAGAATTAAATTACACAAATTAGATCTTCGTAGGGCGCTATCTGCTAAAAGTCTTCTACTGCTGGATATAGGCCTCCCCCAAAGAGTGCCAAAGTGGCCGGTCCTGCGCCACCGGCATCCAGCGGACTCCCGCGACCTTTACCAGATAACGACCAGGTCCGGTGACGTATTGCACTGAAACGTGGTCGCTTGCTATGGGCCTCATAATAAGGCTCAAAGTCACCCAAAGGGCAATGGAAAGGGCTATGTTGGGAGTTTCTCTGCGCGATCGCATCAGAAATGAGGCATCTGCTGAGGAATTCCGCAGCAGAACCAAGTTAACCGATATAGCCCTCCGTATCGCTCTGCGGCTCAGGGTGGTATTCTACTTGTCCAAGATCATTGTCGTAGGAACGAGATGGTCTGATATGAAGAAGGTGGTGGTCAGCTAGTACCAAATGAAGACTGGAAGGCGCAGCGCGGGCAGACCCCCCACAAGGTGGACTGATGACCTGGTAAAGGTTGCGGGAGTCCGCTGGATGCGTGGCGCGAGACCGGTCATTACGGCGCGCTTTAGGGAAGACCTATATCCAGCGGTGGACTTCTTGCGGTGGATATGATGATGAAATGGATGTGGACGCGATCCTCAGTTTCGGACTTGCAAACTTGCAATGCTAAACTATTCAGTATTTTACAATACGTAAAAGTAAAACGGAAGACTGCCACAATCAAAACTGAAATAGAGTAATTTCGCTGTGCACCCAATCGGAACGTTTAGCCCACAGGGAGACCTGAAGGTCAGTGTCACTACTATCTAAAAATAAACGTAAACTCGGAAGTCTTTCTAGCCACAACAGGTAATAAATTGTCCTAAATAGGCTATAAAAAATGAATGTTTTTATGGCGGTTTAGTCTTGAGCTATGGATACTTCCGTGAGACAATTGAATCACATTATTTTAATCGAGAGCGCAGTTTTATTTTTATTGTGTTGTCAGGTTATAGAGGTTCCTATGACCGCCCTCCATCTTTTCATCATTGCTCTAAATGTCATCAGCTTGAACATATTTCACTCGAAATGCTACTAAACGACATAATAAAAATCCATTTTCAAATTTCAGGACCAAACTTTGGAATCTGATCACCTAAGGTCTTTGAGTCTCGGTACAAGTTGTTTAATCATAAGGTCAAAGACCCATTTATAGTATTAACTGGAAATGGATATTCATAAACAACATACCATATACAGAACAAGTGCAGGAAATAAATTAAAGATGAGGAAGGATGCGTATGTTGAATTAATTATATCGTTTTTGCAACACATTTAGCACACAACATCATTATAGCAATAAGGTAAACAAACATACTAGGCACCTGATGGTAAGCACATACCATAGGTAGGCAGCCTATGAACGCTTACAACTCCTGCACGGCTATCACGCGACGGCGCGCGAGCTCTCTCAATTTTTATCGCACTATCCGTCTCTCTCTTATTAGAACACTTACAACAAGAGGTATAGTGCGAGAAAAATCGAGAGTATGTCGCGGCCGTCCCGTGATAGACGTGCAGGGATGTCACATTGCCAATTTTTTTAAAGATTATAAGGATGCACTGATGGCAAGCCCGGACTTATAGGGTTCCACTTGGCATCTGGGTCCACCTCAGGGGAGCCTGCCTGGGCCCATAGGCCGGGGCCTTATAGGCGTAGGCGGAAATCCGGCTTTGACTGTTGGTATAGGCAGACCGGTTAGGTCAGTCCTCGTCTGCGCAGCGCGCAGGCGCGGGAGTTGGACGATAAAGGGTCGCGGGCGCCGGGCTTCTCCCCCCGCACAGTTTCAGAGAGATTTTCTCTCAGCTTCAGTAGTAACCATCATGGAATGTTATAAATCGAATTTCCCCCACTTTCAGTCCAATTGACATGTATAGGGCATATCTAGATCTATTGACAATGTGGAAATGTAATATTAATGTAGCAATTTTTTACGTATATAAAAATATATATACAAATTTGATCACTATTTCATCTGATAGCAAGTGATGATCGAGGATGTTACATGCATACCTAGATAGTGCCTATCACTAGCGGCGCGTGAACCAAGTCAACAGTAATAATAATAACCTAGCTTGCCTAGCAATAAATCTTTTCCTAGCGGATGAAAATTGGCTTGTATAGGATCCGCCACTGGTGCCTATTCACTAATTTGCAAAGATTTCTATAACAGAGATCTCTTGGAAGGGTATCCACGGAAGACCAGCGTTAAAGTACTCACAAAGTTACCTTGACATAAAGCTTAGTGTAGGCCATTTCAATGACGATTTAAAGTGCTAACAACAGTTACTCCTCTTATGTAATAGCCTAAGTTTTATAACATCATGAACAAACTTATTTTCTTTCTCTCTTTCAACAACCCTAGTTGTGTTGGTAGTTGTTTCATATAAAATGAAATATGACGTGCATTGCTTCTGGTTTTCTAAAGAATCTGGTTGTCAGCTCTACAGCAAGCTCATTTCGATGGTGTATCAGTCTCTCTTTGTACACTTTGATTGCACAGAGTATTTATAATTTAAATAAAAATTGACAGCAACACAATCAATATTTATGATGGTTTTATTATTACTTAGTAATGTGTGACATTGTTTTTTTCTTTTAGATCACTACCAGTAGCCTGTTTCAGGAAGGTACAAGTTACAATTTCAGAAGTCTAAACCAGGGATGTTGCAGACGCGCGCGTATTAGATACTTACGCCATTACTAAAAAAAACTTTATTTGGTTTCTGTGATTAAGACGCGTTTTGGATTTGTTCGCTACAATTGTAATTTAGTCTTAACATGTTTGATGATTAATTACAGCTACGGTAGCCCAGTGGTTCAGGCATGCGGCTGTCAAACGGCGGTCGTGGGTTCAAATCCCGGCTCGTACCAATGAGTTTTTCGGAACTTATGTACGGAATATGATTTCATATTTACCGTTAGCTTTTCGGTGAAGGAAAAACATCGTGAGGAAACCTGCATACATCTGCGAAGAAATTCAAAGGTGTATGTGAAGTCCCCAATCCGCACTGGGCCAGCGTGGGGACTACTGCCCGTTTCCCTCTCTTACATGAGAGGAGGCCTGTGCCCAGCAGTGGGACGTATATAGGCTGATGATGATGATGATGATGTTTGATGATTGCATGATATCATAAAATGGACGTGCTTTATTTACGTTTTTGTGTGGATGACCCCAAATATGTGTGATATCTGCGTCCGAAGATGTTAAATAATGGCATTTGCAGCATTCCTGGTCTAAACTAGCCACATAGGTCAAATGGCCAGTGTTGCCAGTTTCTTCTTCTTCTTCTATGTTGGTCCATTATGTTATGACTGAGGATTGTGACTACTGCCATTTGTATACAGGTTAATGCATATGCTTTCCCTGGAGTGAATTAGTTTTTAGAAATATGTTTAAACTTGTAAATATCAGCAAGTTATAATTTGTCAAAAGCATCATGAGCCTGCTGGTCATCAAAGAAAAAAAAAATTTTGCATTTTTTTTTCTGAATTAGGATAATTTGTACGAAATTTCCCGAATTTTACATAAAGCACTGGAGTTTTTTAATCTGAGTGAAAATAATATGTAAAAAAAATCTATGCTACAAGCTTAAAGCCAGCTTGGTAAGTGGACACCATGGTAAGTTGCCGACCCTTAATTGATTTAAGGATTCGCTGTGCTAAAGACAATAAAGGTTCCTCACTCTCAATACAGCACATCCTGGGGAGTTCTGGCGTCCTTACTCACCTAGTACTACTAAAAAAGACGTGTAAATAGAACATATGTGATGTAAACATTGTACCTCAAAGACACCAAGGCAGCGGCCGAGCTTGCCGATGACGCCGGCCTCCTCGAGCACCTCCCGCATCGCCGTCACCGAGGGCTCCTCCTCGGGTTCCACGCCGCCACCCGGCACGATCCAGTTGTCCGGACGCCGAGATGATGTCACTAGCAACACCTGACAATAACACAACCATATTCACGTTCAAACCAAAATGGTGGCGGCTTTTCACGACAGAACAGCAGTAGACACATTAGTTTGTTATTATATTTACACTAACCTCCGTTTCGGCGTCGGATCGCACGCATATACAAGCCGCACGCCGTCTGAATCCCTCCTCATCGTAAATCCGGATCGAATTCGGCTTTTCTTTCACCATTTCGATTAAACACGTAAACGCGAACGAAACCGACGATCACGAACAAAAAACGGACATCAAATATAAACAAAATTATCAACCGAACGAAATTTTTTAGTGATCAACAAACGCCATAACCGAGGTATCCTGTGATAAACGTATCCATTTTCGACTAATTGAAGAGTTACACAACGTACATGTAAAATGAAACTATAATAACGATAACACTACAATTAGAGCAATATTTCAGCTACAACTAGCTCTTGATCGCGTATTTCGAGCCCATGTTGAATGGTGCCTGACGTTTTCTTTGCGAAAATCGAAATAGGTTTTGGAAAGCAAAAGCAAGGGACTATCAGCTGACAGCCGGAAAAAGGAAACAAGATTGCCATGCCACGCTAATGGCCGCTTGTAATGTTGCTAGATTTGAGAATCGAATCGGCATTCGAGCCGGGGCAAGGGATTTAACTTCACGTTGATGAATTATATATCTATGTATACAAAATGAAAACCATTGTTTTTTGTAAATTTTACCTAGCACGGATTAATTGTAGTTAGGATTGCAGGCTGTTAAAAGTTAATGGGGTTTATACATTACATTATTTGTCAGCCCCAATTTCACAGAAGCTGACTAATTGCTATCGTTTGGAGGCATGTTGCGCTGCTGATCCAACTGTCAAACGAGTTGTCCTGACAAATTGTAAGCACATCACAATCAACACAATTTGGACCTTGGAGTATGTGATCAGCCAAGATTTCGTTCATGGACAATCCAATCTGACTAATTACTATCGTCTGGATGCATGTTCCAACCGTCAAACGACTTGTCCGGACTAATTACATGAAAATCACAATTTGGACCATGGAATTTGCATGATCTGCCAAGTTTTTTTTCTCATAAATTTCATTCAAATAAATTGAAACGAAAATTAAAAAGTATATAATAAAGTATATTGTATCAATATTTTACACAGTAATTTTGTAAATAAAATTAAACCGGTGTTTTGCAACTACAATTTCATTGAGTGTGGCCAGTTAACAGTAAGAAAGCGAAAATCGCCGTTTGTGTGCTGCACGGCTATTACGCGACGGCGTGCGAGCTCTCTAAATTTTTCTCGCACGATCCGTCTCTCTCTTATTAGAACACTTAGAACAAGAGGTATAGTGCGAGAAAATCGAGAGTATGTCGCGGCCGTCCCATTTTAGACGTGCTGTCTTGCCCTATCTCATCTAGTCAACAATCTTGCAGTCCGCTTCGCAGGACCGTTTGATTGCGGCAATTTTCACTTTCCTACTGTTAACTAGTCACACTAAATGAAATTGTAGTTGCAGTTGTTACGTCTGTACGCTACACCCAATTCTGACTTCGACATGTTGTACTGACAAATTGGGTTAAAATCACATAATGTGGATTGCCCATAAATTATAAAAATAAACAGAACAAGCCTCATGTTGTCTATATGTTTTTTTTTTGGCGGGAACGTTGAAAGTGATAGGCGCGCTTGATAAAATATTTTATTGTAAATTAATTTTAGGTGTTAATTTGTACATATTTAGTCTTAATTTTAATTTAAATTCATAGTTGATTTGGTTATCGGTTTGGTGCGCTTCCCCAGTCATGGGGAAGCGTACGGGAAAGCGTTCTCGGTTGGAGGGCTTGGAGCCGGAGCCAGATCTTCAATCTGAAAGTAGTTCTGATGCGGATACAGGTGCGCCCTCGGAGCGCATACCTGCAAAAAAGAAGACTAAAGAATACTCCTTTCAGGGCCAAAAGTTATTACAGGTTGTACGACGAAAATTCAGCTAAGAAAGAATTTATTGTTTTTCTGAATCACAGAGAGGATGACCACAAATTTTCTGACAAAGATAGACTTGCTTTGTCCAATGCAATCCGAAAGCATCGCGTGTCGGGCGTGATGCATCTAAGAACAATTAATGCATACAAAGTTGGGATTATGTTCGATCTCCCAAATCACGCCAATGTCTTCCTAAAAAATGAAAAATTATTAAATGAAATTCACATGAATGCTTCAATCCCAGCATCTGAGACCGAGGTTACGGGTGTTCTCACTTCAGTGCCGATTGATTATTCGAACCAGAAGATTTTCCAATTAATAGCTTCCAGTAAAAAGGTGATAAGCGTAAGACGGTTTATGCGGCGGGTAAAAGACACGCTGGGTATCGTCTCAATGGTTCCAACTCAGACGGTTGCCGTGACTTTTGCCTCTGTACAGTTGCCTGAATATGTAACACTTGACCATTGGAGGCACGAAGTAGGGATCTATATTCCTCCAGTAAAGCAATGCCTTCGTTGCATGAAATTTGGTCATATAGCAAAGTATTGTAAAAATAATGAAGTATGTTCAATTTGTGCTGAACCTCATAATTTCAAAAATTGTAATAAGGTTAAAACACAATGCGCAAACTGTGGTGGGGATCACGTGGCTATATCTGCTGCATGTCCAATTAAAAAACAGAAAATTGAGGAAAATAAGTTAAAATCACGTAGTGCTAAATATTCCGATTTGTTTTGTGACGTTGCATTTCCGCAGCTCGGCTCAAAATATATTGACACCCATCTAAGTAATCTGACCAAATCTGACAGATTTATGAATCTACTTGTGGAAGCTATAGTTAAAATTTGTGCTGATAAACAAACGCCAATAAATTCTAACAATATAAAAGAAACATTTAAAAACACTTTCAGGAAACAACCTTAATTTTTTTCTTTATGGACATATTGAACATAGTGCAGTGGAATGCTCAGAGTATAATAAGCAATAGGCTAATCTTTACTAGATTCTTATATGAAAATAACATTCACATAGCAATAATTTCTGAAACCTGGTTAAAACAACATCAAAAATTTTCAATTAAAGGATACAATGTCATTAGAAATGACTGTGGTAATAAACATAATGGTGTAGCAATACTTATTCATAACAATATAGTATATTCTAATATTAAAACTTATTTTGACAATGCTCTACAAAATATCTGTGTACAAATAATTATAAACAACAAGCAGTTGAGTGTAGTAAGTTTTTATAGTCCATCAAATTCTGATCCCCCATTTAATAAAAGTAAATTTGATGCTTTGATAAAATCTATTCCGCAGCCAATGCTTTTTGGAGGCGATCTAAATGCTCATCATATGTCATGGGGCTGTGTTGATACATTGCCTCGAGGTAGAGATGTCTTAGATATTATTGATGGCAATGACTTGGTTCTTTTAAATAATGGTCAAACTACTACAACTGGTTCTTCTTCTTGGCGTCCTAATGCTCTGGATTTAACTTTCGTTTCTCCATCATTGGCACTTTCATGTGATTGGTCTGTTATGGATTGTCCTCTTGGCAGCAGTTATCATTTGCCTGTAATGATAAAAATGATAGTTGGTAATGAAAATAGCTCACAAAGTAATCCAATATGTAATAATGTACATTTGCCCATTCACCCAAATTACAAACAGGTGAATTGGAAAATGTACAGGCAATCAGTTGATTTTTGTTTGGCTAATATTGATTTTGAAAATATGTCTTCGATAGATGCGCTCAATCTGTTTTGTAATATTTTGCGATCTACTGCTGTAGAGTCCATCCCTAGACATAGGTCTTTGAATAGTTCTAATACGTGTACACCAAAATCTTTGAAATTTCCCCGGCTGCCTTGGTGGAATCAAAAGTGTTCAGAAGCTGTACTTAATTCAAAACATGCTTATATAAAATTTAAAAGTGAACCTAGTGAAGAGAATTATATAGAATTTAAAAGACTGAGCCCTTAAAAAGCTTGTTCTTAAGACTGAACGGCGTAATAGTTGGATAAATCTGTGTAACTCATTTAACCGGTGCACTCCTTAGACATTAATATGGAATTACATGCGGAAATTTAATAACACATTCATTTCAAAACACGCTAGTAATAATAGTTGGATATCAGATTTTCTTAAGAAATACACTCCTGATTTTGTGCTTAATGAGTCTTTAAATTATGTTCACACAGAAAATGATAATGATAAGTATCTTACTGAACCGTTTTCTTTGCAAGAGCTTAAATCTGCCCTATTTTCAAGAAGAGATACATCCTTTGGTCTTGATGGAATACCATATATTTTACTGAAAAATTTAAGTTCACAAAATCTAAAGACCTTTTTAAACATATTAAATCAGCTGTGGGAAGAAAACTTAATTCCTGATGATTGGAAAACAGATTGCTTGGTCCCAATTTTAAAGCCTGATAAAGATAAATTGTTACCCGACTCATATCGACCTATAGCACTCACATCTTGTGTAGGAAAGGTTTTTGAACAGCTTCTAAAGCAACGGTTGGAATTTTTTGTCGAACAAAATGGTCTGTTACCCTGCAATCAGTTTGGTTTTCGTAAAGGTCGGTCTTCTCGTGAGAGTATTTGTCAGTTGCAACTTGATGCACTTAACAGCATATATAATAATCAGTATCTTCTTTCGGTATTCTTTGACATTGCAGGTGCATTTAACAGTGTCAATATTTCCGTTTTATGTAGAGAGCTGTCAATGATAGGGTTACCTGGCAAAATAATAAATTTCTTACAAATGTTTTTAACAAACAGGAAGGTTTTTGTTAAATTTAACAATCACTTATATGGCCCAAGATTATCTTCTTTAGGGGTTTGTCAAGGAGGTATCTTATCCCCTTTAATTTTTATTTTGTACATTAGGAGACTAAATCTTATTCTAGGAACAAAGGTTAAAAATCTGCAGTATACAGATGATTTGGTTGTTTATGTGTCAGGATCTGATTTAAATCAATTAGCTTTGACTATTAATGAGGCATTAATCAACTTACATAAATACTTTGCTTATCTGAACTTAGATGTAAATTCGACTAAAACCAAAGTTTTTATTTTTGGTCGCAAAAGCATGTGTTTGCCCACAGTTTTGTACAATGACATATCACTGCCTATTTCATATGATCTAATAAAGTTTTTAGGTGTTATATTTACTTCAAAACTTTCCTGGATAAAATATGCTGACAGTATTATAACCAAAGCTAACAAAGCATACAATGTGTTAAAATCGCTGTGCGCCACTTCATGGGGTGCAGACCCCAAAATTTTGTTAATCTTGTATAAGTCTCTAGTTCGAAGTCATTTTGAATATGGTTTTCTATGTTTTGCTGGAGATGATAAAATTGTAAATTCATTAGATAAAATACAAAACAAATGTATGCGGACAATACTGGGTGCATTTAAAACTAGTCCTATCGCTGCTATGCAAATTGAATCGAATCTTCCTCCTATTCATATTAGATTTCGTTATTTAAAAGAAAGATGTTGGATCGGGTAGTTGGGCGACAATGAGAACTACATGCAGTACACTTCTTAATAATTATATTATCGCAAAAACAGAATTACAATGACACGAATATCGATTTGCAAAGAACACACGCTTATGACAGTTGTGGTTGATCAACGACAAGATGGCGCGGGAATAGGGAGGCGACATATGAATAGTGATGTGCCATTACAACACTCCTCCTCACAACACTATTGCAGGAGTCCCAGCTTTTCCCTTAGAGTGGATAGTCTAGGTCCTGGGAGTGCCTTAGTCAAAATATCCGCTTCCATCTCTTCAGTGGGCATGTACATGACCTTCAGTACTCCTTCTTTGACGCAGTCTCTTATATAGTGTACCTTCAGGTCTATGTGTTTGGATTTTGGAGACACAATGGGATTCTGACTCAGTTTTAGGGCGGCTTGGTTATCATTCCAGATTGTTATCTGCCCCACGTTTACGCCTATGTCTCTGAATAATGACCTGAGGTGTACAGCTTCTTTGGCGGCCTCAGTGAGTGAAACATACTCAGCCTCCGCTGTAGACAGGGCTACGCTTCTCTGCTTCTTAGACGCCCAGCTGATGGCTGCTCCAGCGTACTTGAAACTGTATCCTGAACATGACTTTCGGTCCATTTTGCAGGCACCCCAATCAGCATCAGCCGTGCCTTCTAACGGTTTCTGTGCCTTTTTGTATATTAATCCAATGTCCATTGTACCCTTTAAATAGCGTACGACTCGCTTTGCTGACTTGAAATGATCCTTCCCAAAACAGTCGTTGAATCTAGATAAGTAGTTCACGGCGTACGATATGTCGGGTCTGGTGGCTACTGATAGGTACATCAGCATTCCTATCAAGTTTCTATAAGGTAAGTTCTCCTCGTTTTCATTTTTATTAGGTTCTAGGTTTAGGTTGACTTCCATTGGTGTAGTAGTAGGATTGCACTCTTCCATCTTAAATTTCTTTAGTATTTCTTGAATAAAGTTCTTCTGTGTCAGTTTGATTTCCCCTTTTTTATATGTTATATCTATTCCTATGAGGCGTTTCGGCTTTCCCAGGTCTTTCATTTTAAATTTTTCATTTAATGTCTTTTTAATTTCAGCAAGTTTTCTCGGGCAGGAATAGGCTATGAGTAGGTCATCCACATATATGGTGATAATTACCTTTTCTCCTCCTTTTGCCATTATGTATACGCACGGATCAGCCTTTGACGCTTCGAATCCAAGGTTCTTCAGCTCTGCATCTAATTTGGTGTACCATTGCCTTCCCACTTGTTTTAGACCATAGAGAGCCTTTGTGAGGTGACATACCTTCTCTTCTTCTATGCTCTTAATATCCTCTAGCATTGTCTTTGCCTTGATGAATAAACTGGAATCATCTTCGTCACATGCCTCTACCATTATTTCTGCAACATACTCTTCTACATATTCCGGTAGTTTCATGAATATGCTCTCTTCTATTTCACCATTTAGGTATGCTGTAGTCACATCCATCTGGTTTAGTTCCAAGTTCTCTTCTATTGCCAGTCCTATTACAGATCTAATGCTGCTTAATTTTGTTACAGGTGCAAACGTCTCGTTGAAATCTATTCCGGGACGTTGTCCAAATCCTCTAGCTACTAGTCTGGCTTTCTTTGTCTCTTCATTTTCAGGATTCTGTTTCTTTTTTAGGACCATCTTGTTATCTATTACCTTCATATCTTTTTCCTTTTTTACAATTTTCCATGTTTCATTCATTACATGTGCTTTTATCTCGTTTTTGATAGCATCGTGCCATTCTGAGTTTATTCCATAACTAGAGTCTGCTTGATATAAGTAAGTCAGTTCATTTACATCTGTTTCGTCTGATGGTTCATGATATTCATCGGAAGAGGATTCTTGGTTTAGCACATAATCTTTTTGCCAGGTAGAAGCCTTTATTTCTCTTCGGGTTCTTATATTTCCTCGGCTTCTAATGTTTACCTCCTCTTCACATGTACTTTCTCTAGTTTCAGGTTCATCATCATCAGAAGTTATTTCTTCTTCAGGATGTTCAGATTCTTCTTCTAGGGCTTCAGGAGCTGTTTCTTCAGGTTTGTGAGTGAATTCGACCTCTATTGCAGGTAAGTTTGCTTTCTTCCTTTTATGTTCTTCATTTTTGTTATTTTGTACGTTTTTAATAGTCTTCTTTTCCTTTTCAGGTTGCAGCTGTTCCTGTTTGTCAAAGAAATCTTCATTGTTTTCATCATGGTCGCTGTTGTTTATGTAAAACATCTTGTCAATGACTTTCACATCTCTGCTTATGATTACATTTTCATTTTTAGGAATGTAGATGCGAAAACCTTTTGCATTCTGCGCATAACCCATGAAAACACCTTCAGTAGATTTTGGTGTGAATTTACCTTTCCTGTGTTTATCCAGCACAAATGCTTTACTCCCAAATACCTTAAGATGATTCCCAGATGGAATACGTCCAGTCCATTTTTCGTAGGGTGTACATCCTTTCAGAGCTTTTGCTGGGTTTCGATTGATGAGGTAATTCGCTGTGTACACCGCTTCAGCCCACAATTTTTGAGGTAAGTTTGCTTCAATCATTAAGCAGTGGGCTTTGTCAAGCAGCGACCTATTTTTGCGCTCGCTTTGACCATTCTGTTGCGGTGTGTATGGCGCTGTGAATCTCCTCCTGATTCCATTATGCCTGAGGTATTCATTAAATTCTCTATTGGAGTATTCCGTTCCATTATCGGACTGTAGACTTTTTATTTCTTTGTTATGGAATTTCTCTACCTTGCTCTTGTATTCTTTAAACTTCTCAAATACTTCATTCTTGTGTGAGATGAAGTATATGCAATAGTACTTTGTATAGTCATCCAAGAATGTCACAAAATACTTTGCTCCGGCTAAGGTTTCAGTATTAATCGGCCCGCACACATCACTGTGGATTATTTCTAATGGTTGTGTAGACTGTGGTCCTTTCACAGAAGCGAATGGTAGCCTTATCATTTTTCCCTTTATGCACACTTCACATGCAGGTAAAGACTCACCTTTAAGTTCTAGACCCTTTATCAGATTTTTATTTGCCGCTAACTTCAGGTCATTCTCATTCAAGTGACTGAGTCTGCGATGCCACATTTCAATATTGCTTGAACTTTGCTTGCTTGCCATATTTGCTTTTTCTCCTTTTGTATAGTACAAGCCATTTTCCTTTATAGCTGTTAAAGTTATTTCACCGTTGTTGTCTTTAATGTATGCTTTATCTTTAGTAAATAAGACACTGTTCCCTTTTTCAGTGATTTTTGCAACTGACAGCAAGTTGGTTGCTAAGGTAGGTACATACAGAGTATCATGGAGGTTATAATTATCATTATCTATGTTAAGACGCACTTTTCCTATTCCCTCTATTTTTGTTGTGTGGCTTTCCGATGCTAACCTCAAAGATCCAGTTTCCAAGTCCATATTTTCAAATATATCTTCTTGCGCACACATATGGGAAGTACAGCCGCTGTCCAGACACCAGGTATTTGCAGAGGTGATAGACAAACATGTAGGTGTTATGCTGAAATTCTTCTCTTCTCTTTTCTTAAAGGGTTGATTTTTATTTTTATTACTCCAACACTCTTCATATATATGTCCTTTCTTCTTACACTTGTTGCAATATTTTCCCTTCTTCTTGGCATAAAATGCACCTTCATTATGTTCTCTTTGTGTTTCTTTGCTTTTTCTGGCTTCACTTTCCTCCACTATTTTGATTTTTAGCTCTTCAGGTTTAGGAAGTTTGTCCCTCGACTCAACTGCTATGCGGAAGTTTTCATATGAAGCAGGTAAGCTATATAACATCATAATGCTTAGAAGGTCAGGGTGCAGGTCTATGTTCATGTCAGCTAGCTTGTCAACAATGTCCATGAAGTTGTTTAAGTGTTCACGAACATCGCCACTATTTTGTTTCTTTAGTATGAGCTGCTTCAATAACGTTGCCTTTCTGGCTGGACCTGTGCTCTGGTATATGCTTTTTAATGTGTGCCATAGTTCGTAGGATGTTTTGCATCCCTTTATTTGTTTGAGTTCCGACGGCGAGATGAGTAGTAATAGTTCGGAACGTGCCAGCAAATCTTTTTGGTTAAATTCTTGTTTGGCTTTGTCGTTACTCTCAGGCGCAGTTATTTCACCACTTGCGTAGCCCCATAATCCATTTTTTATCAGCACTGCTTGAGCCTGGAGGCACCACGTATCGTAATTTTCTTTTGTTAGCGCCTCAATGCGATGGTACGCCGACGCTGCACTCATTGTCATTTCTTCTCATTAACCACGCTATGCTACCAATTGTTGGATCGGGTAGTTGGGCGACAATGAGAACTACATGCAGTACACTTCTTAATAATTATATTATCGCAAAAACAGAATTACAATGACACGAATATCGATTTGCAAAGAACACACGCTTATGACAGTTGTGGTTGATCAACGACAAGATGGCGCGGGAATAGGGAGGCGACATATGAATAGTGATGTGCCATTACAACAAAAGATTTATTTTAAAGCTATACAGCTTGCCTAAGAACGATCTTCTTCACAACTTGATTTCTTTCCAATCATCGCCTTTTCAAAGGCACATGTATGTTCTTCAGGATTTTACTTCTTTCTTTCACTCTTTGCAGGAGTTAAATATACATCTTGATAATGACCTTCTTCCCTGTTACACAGGCTCTTTTAAGAGTAAATATCCCGATATAAAAATTGTAATAGATTCAAAGCTAACTTCCAAAGAGGAGGCTTATTTATTGTTGTCAGAATGGTCTAATTGTAAATTTATTTATACGGATGGTGCCAAAAATAATAATGCTGTTTCCTTTGCAATTTATCAACCTGAAATTAATAAAGGTATTGGGTTTAATATCAATAAAAATGCAAGTATCTTTACTGCTGAAGCAACTGCCATCTTATTTGCTTTGAAACATGTTAAAGAACATAATCAATATAGTAAAGAATGGGTCATAGTAAGCGATAGTATGAGTGTATTAATAAGTTTATCGAGTAACAAAATGAATGCTAGCACTTGCTATCTAATTTTTTCCATTAAAGAATTATGGTTAGAACTATCTTTAATTGGTATTAAAATAGATTTTGTATGGGTTCCGTCTCATAAAGGAGTTTCTGGTAATGAAAACGCCGACTACCTAGCTAGAACTATTGCTAATGCATCTGACTTGTCCCTGGTTCCCGACAGCAGGGACTTAGCTGTGACCTTGCCATATTCTGATATTATAAGTAATCTAAAACAGCGTATGACTGTTCTTTGGGGAAGACATTGGTATCATTTTACAGAAGTTGAGAATAAGGCTCATTTGTATGCTTTGTTAGATAACCAAGTTAATAGTAAGCCTTGGTTTTGTAAGTTTAAAACTTACATGCATCGTAGGTTTTACACCATAATTACTCGTATGCGCATTGGTCATTGTCGTTTAAATTTTCATCTCCATCGTAAAAACTTTGTCTCTTCCCCTTATTGCGATCATTGTCAAAAGCAAGAGGTTCAGTCTATAGATCACATTCTGTTTAGTTGCTCATCCTTTGGCATTCAGCGCCTAGTGCTGATGGATGAGTTGCTTGAGATTTATGGAGCTTCTAATCGAATCCCGCTTTCAGTAACTGATTTGTTGAAGGAGTCGTCTACTTATTTACCTTTGTTTAATTTTGTACATAATACTGTGTGTATGCTGTAAATATGATGCTAAATTTAAAACTTGCTTAAAATCTATATATATAAAACGCAAAGGTGACTGACTGATTGACTGATTGACTGACTGATCTATCAACGCACAGCCCAAACTACTAGACCGATCGGGCTGAAATTTGGCATGCTGATAGCCACTATGATGTAGGCATCCGCTAAGAAAGGATTTTTGAAAACTCACCCCTTAAGGGGGTAAAACGGGGGTCCAAAGTTTGTATGGGGGAAGCATTATTTTTTGAACTAGAGTCTTAAAATTTTGTAGGAAGATTACTTATTAAGATACAAAAAAAGCACTTTCAGCGTTTTACAAAATTCCACCCCTAAGGGGGTTAAATAGGGGTGCAAAGTTTGTATTCAAAACTACTGGGACTACAAACTTGAAATTTACACCAGACCTTCCTTTTATGACGTAGGCAAGGGATAAGACGGGATTTTTGGAAATTCTGTCCCAAGGGTGTTAAATAGGGGTGCGAAGTTTGTATGGGTGAACATTATTTTTTGTACTAGAGACTTGAAACTGTGTAGGGATATTACTTATTAAGATACAAAAAAGTTCTTTCAGCGTTTTAGAAAATTCCACCCCTAAAGGGGGTCAAATAGGGGGTCCTATTGAACTAGAGAATTGAAACTTTGTAGGAAGATTACTTATTAGGATACAAAAAAAACGTCTTCGGCGTTTTATAAAATTCCACCCCTAAGGGGATTAAATAGGTATGCATTGTTTGTGGGGGGGAAACATTATTTATTGAACTAGAGACTTGAGACTTTGTAGGAAGATAACTTATTAGGATACAAAAAAAGTAATTTCAGCGTTTTATAAAATTCCACCCCTAAGGGTTTAAATGAGGGTCCAAATTTTGTATAAGGGAAACTTATTTTTAGCTACTACGTACTTAAAACTTTGTGGACAGATTACTTATTCATTTACAAATAAAGTGCTTTCAGCGTTTTAGAAATAATTACACCTAAAGGGGTTAAAAAGGAGGTCCAAAGTTTGTATGGAGAAAAAAGATTAGTTAGACAATTTTATTCGAGAATTCACAGGATAATTCCTAACGATAAATGAGTAAACAAGTGTTTCCGGTTTTTTGAGAATTCAACCCCTAAAAGGAGACATGTGGTGACAAAATCTGAAAATCAACATCGGCATCTATTGTTTCTATGGTTTATCGGGTCGCTGATTAGGAAAACAACAACGATTTTACATTCCAACGTGGCGTCTAAATATCAATATGGGCGTTGTTATTACGGTTTTTTGGGACGTTAGTAACGAAAATCACATAGATTTTGAAATGTAATGTTGTGGACATGAAAATTCATGAAAATATTTGTGCCAAATTGCAATTCAATCGGTCCAGTTTTTTTCGTAGCAAATCGGTTGTAACAGACGGACTGACAGACAGCCACACGTGATCCTATAAATAAGGGTTCTATTTTTGCTTTTGAGGTATGGAACGAGACCCGCGTTATATAGGGTTATAGGTTTTAAAGTTTGTATTTGGTGCCATCTCGATCGTCAGCAATCGGTAACTAGGCGAGTGCGGGCGGCGCGGCGGGACGGGAGGGTAGGAGACATTGGGAAAGTGCCTGCATCCGTAATAAGTACATTCAAGGTGCTGCACGATGATCTGCTTACTTTTTATAAGTTAAGCATTTTGGGCGCCGTTAAATTAAAACAAACTTTTGGGTATTTATGTTAAATACTGGTTCGAAAAGCATGGAAAAAAAATCTTAGGAAACTAGCCTATAGCAATGTCCAGGCCACAAATTTGACTTGACATTCGTGGAGATATTTTGGTATTTCAACATTATCATGAACATAAAGTAGCTTTTATTCCAGAGGACAGATTCTCATTAATCATGACTGTAAATTTAATAACAGAAATACGTACATACATACATACATTCACGTCTTTATTCCCAAAAGGGGCAGGCAGAGCACATGAACTTTATGTTCCAGCGCCACTTTTAGCATAAATGTGGGTATAAAAGATCGACAAAAAGTGATATTGCTTAGGTTGTTAGCCCATCACCCACAACACACTTCAACCCTGCTCTCTTAATCGACTTTTACGACACACATGGGAAGAAAGAGGGTGGTGAAATTCTAACCCGCCACCACACGGGCATAAAAATAATAGTACCTAAATAAAAATTAATTTACCATAATGGGTTATGACGAAGGGTTATTCGTAGGGGAAGTTAGTAGTAGTAGGTTAGTAGGCGGCGTAGCAATTCAACAATTATTGGAAAATTACTTTTACTACGCGGGCGAAGCCGCGGGCAAAAGCTAGTTGTATATATTTTTATTGAAGCATTGTACCTATATTTTGTTGGTCAAATGACTTTTTGGAATGTCTGGATGAGGTGTAAGCTTTTTTGAAGTGCTGAATATTGGATTTGACGTTTTTATTGGAACATACTCAAGACTTTATTACTGGATTTGACTTCATGAATTGGATTGGAATAACTGAAGACTTATTTTTTGGATTTGACACATATGTTGATAATACTGATGACTTAATATCTAGATTTGTTCATATGAATTGGAAATAACTGAAGACATATTTATTGGACTAGAGACTTCTGATTTGAAACTACTGAAGACGTTATTACTGGATTCGATCAAATGAAATTATACTTACTGAAGACTAGGCAGTATGGCCCATGGTCTTAGCCTGTCCGAATGGACGAATTTAAAAAAAAAAAATCATGTTGTATGTTGTCTATGCTTTTAATTTTTTTCTGACGATTGAACGACAGTGAATGCAGTTATTTCAAAAATTTGATTGAGATTGTTTGGGGGTTTTCTTTCTAATTTTGTTTTAGTTTTTTCAGGTCAAGGAATGGGTAAGTTATTTAGTGAATAGTGTGTTGATATGAATTACACTGCGCCATATTCGTGTGACTAAGCGTTGAAGGGTTGGCGCCGCAATTATATTGCTTTGTCAAATCAATTTTTTATTTGGTTTCCAGACACAAGCTTCGATTTAGTGGCTCTACTGAGGCAGCAACCCACTACAAAGAGCCACAAGATTAGGCCTACGCAGTTTGTGAGCGTTGCCGGCGGGGTACTGTCTAACGTTTAATTAGTGTTTGTTTTGTTATCCCCCCAGTATTGTTAAAGATTAAACATGCATGCGGTAGGTGAACAAGGTCTCTTTACCAGTGGTCTGAATTCTGTGTAATTCCAGTGATAACTACTGCTAATTCTCTCGCTTAGAAACCAGACTTGCATTCATACTCAAACTACTTTGGATATTTCATACACTGAGCAATGGAAATGTTATCATTACACGAAATTCAGACCTAATGATACATTTGCATTAGTAACATTTTTACTATCCACATTAATAGTTTAAAAATGATTTGCAGGTTCAGAAGAGACTAGAAACTAATATTAAGAACAGAAAAAGCTCTCGTTTGTCTGTCTTTGACAGAATTCGGAATATCGCAAAATGCGAGAGTCCAAAGGCTCCAGCCCTTTCCGATACCCAACAGAAAGCCTTACACAGAAAGCAGCAGTTGGAAAAATGGAAGGAAGAGAAGGACAAGAAGAAAAAGGAGGCTGCGGCGCAGAAGAAGAAGCCATTTGTAGCAGGAATGTCTCAGCGGAAAACATTTGGGCCTCCACCACCACCTAGGCCCATGCCTAGCACTTCAGGACGAGTGACGAGATCTCAAGCTAGGCAAAAAGTTGAACCAAAGCCTTCTAACACGCAGATGAAATCATTTGCACCAAGTAATGCTTCTTTCAAACCTCGTATCTTCCTGGACACTGAAGTCCCAAGGCTTGCACCCTTGAACAAAAAAAAAGCGGGTAAATCTGAACCCAACATTACTTTTGAACCTGTGCTACTGAAAAATTTACAGAAAGAGACCAGGCCTGCCACCAGAACTACTAGAGCCAAACCCGTTGCAAACAAACCAGTAGTAGAGAGCAAGACTCGGAAACCAAATGACAAAACCAAAGTTAAAGCTAACACCACAAAGAGCACCTTACAAAAACCACCTCCGCTTCAACAGCAAATGTTCCAAAGCATCTCCTCTAGCAGCGAAACAGAACAGCCGAAACTTAGAAAAAAGCAAAGTCTACGTAAATCAGAGCCGCCACAAGAATCTTCGTCACAAGAATCTGCATGTGTCTTACGAGATGTATCGAATTCATCACCAGATACCGTCTCCATGACGTCACATGATACTGCTTCTATGTCATCTGAGGATGCATTTCATTCACAGGGTAATGCAACTGTATTACAGTATCAGGATGAATTAAGTACTCCAAGAAACAAGGTCCCTAGAAGTGAGTCTAGTTCAGAGGAGAAACTCCGTTCCCCAAAGCCTTTGATTCCAGAGCAGATTATCGAGGTAGCTAAGCAAATCAGTCCATGTGTAACGATGTCGCGAGGGAAGGATAATGCTAGGAAGGAGATGAAAAAGAAACTGGATGAAGGTATCATTTTTCATTTCATATTTTAAATTAGTATAGATAAATAAATGACTATATTATTTAACTTTACATGTATGATTGATCATCCAGTCTTCAATAGGTTGGAAAATTTCAATATGTAAGTTAAACTGCAATAAAATATATTAGGCGTCATTAAGCTAGTCTGATAACCGAGCCTGAAGATGTCCACAGTAAAATACTAATGTAATTTTATATAGTTTAGAAGCTGTATTTAGAATAAAAAAAGGCTTTAAAGAAAATAATAAAATTAAATAAATGAATTCTTATTATGGAAGTAGACCATACTGCATTGTTCTACAAGAAAACATGTCCGAAACTGTGTTACATATTACAAGACAGAGAGTTTATTATTCTTATATAGTTTAGACTTGTCCGAGCCCCAGGTCTCAATGTTGCAAATTTTCCGATTGAAAAACCTGACAAAACAACTCGCTTACATGTCAAATAATTGTTACTTTATTTAAAAGTAACAATTATTGCCAACAACTACATATTATATTTATGGAGTGCATGCTTGTCTTTGTGACACAAAGGCCTCTTCCACCATCTTCCACTCTTCTCTATTGATAGCTGTGCGTACAATAAAGGGCCGGCTATCTTTTTAATGATGATGTTTTCTATATATTAAGTATGTATGTATGTATGTAAATACTTTGTTGTACACAAGACACAGGTAAAAATACAGACAAAAAAGTTTTTTCGGTTCAAAGGCGAACTTATCCATGTAAGGGATCTCTTCCAGTTAACCTTTGAGCAATTGATTTGAGATCAGGAACAAAAAGATAGACAAACTAACACGTGTACAAATGTATATAATACATATATATACTACATACAGTACAAATAAAAATTAAAAAAAGTATACACACATTATAGCATACTTGTCGAAAATCGCAAGCAATATGTCATTGAAAGTCATTGAATGAAGTATTTATATCTATTATATACACCGTGGCCGTGAATAACCCGAAAGATTTAAACCACGTATTTTTGACGACAGTACGAGTAAATAATGTTATATTATGTGTCTTAATTAAATTACTATTTCAGTACAAATTAAATCTTATTAATTGCCCGCTTCTTTGTGAACAAGCCTTTAGGTGAGAAACTCAAGTTGAAGAACAGAGAGCGAGCATCATTTCACGAATCGCTCCGAAATCATACGACGAACGGCAAATGCCGTGACTTGTATTCCATGAATGACAAGAAGTGTCAAGTTAGTGCATCTACGTGAAAAAAGAAGAAGGTGGCTACGTCATGCTCACGCCCTTAGGGTGTGTTAGACTGGAGATTTTTGAACTTTTGATTTGTTGTAAAAAATTTATGTCTCCTTAATTATGAGTTTTTGGACTATATGTTACATAACTTTATATACTCTAATTAGGCTCTAGTATCGTTAGCTTAAATCTTTCGGGTTATTCACGGCCACGGTGTATATCGTCGTCTAGTACCCATACATAACACAGACCTTCCTGAGCTTACTATGGGACTAGGTCTATTTATTATGGTGATATTTATTAAAAATGTCGTCGGACCATCGTTTTCTTGGTGTTCCTCTTTTTCTTTGCAATATAGGGGTCCAATTTGTTACGTCTCTTGTCCATTTGTTTTTGTTTTGTCTGAGCCACATATTGTTACTGATAAGAAACCAATTAAAATAATTTTCCAGGACTGCTGGACGAAGACAACAGCAACATGGACAGCGTGAACCACTTCCGGCGACAGCTGGACTCGGAGATCGACCGCATCACCGCCATGTGCGAGACCTGGGACCAGATCTTTGCTCAGACGGTCCTCCCGGAGCCCGTGCAGGTACTGTTTAGGAACTCCTCAGACCGCCCGAAGAAACAATAGCCAAGAACCGTCTCTATAGACGAGACTTTCGATTCGTCATCGCCGCCACAGTGAACTATTTCGATGACTTTCCGAAATCGTATTTTTTGGATGACTTAAGAATACCGCTGGAACAAGTTTATAGAGTTAACATGTTCGCAACCGGGCTAAAAATGGAACAATACACCAGAAACCGACGCTCGCTAAGCGTGTAGGTTCATACTACTGCTCGCCTAGCGGGCTCACCCGGCATCTGAGTAACATTACCAGTGCCTACCAGGCGGGATCTTGGTTGCCAACATGTTATAAGGTGACTACTTAACGATAGTAGTAGTAGACTAGTAAACACCGGCACGAGTACAATTATCAAACAGCCCTCTTACAACTCTTTTATATAATGTTTAAGTTTTATTCCATTGAATTATTATGGGTGCTGTTTAGGCTACAAAATTCTAGGGAGTAAAACGCAAACTAACATAACAAACGCGAATATATTATAGAAGACAATATCGAGAACACAGAAAGCACAATTCAGTTGGAAAGAATGACAATGAGTTATTTTAAAACCTTGACACATTAAGTCATCTAGCTAATAAGCTGACAGTATTAAGCAAGGAGTATGTTTATACTATTCCAACATCCTCCCTTAAACATAATGCCTTCATCCTGGAGCAGAAGGCCAGCTTCGCGTAGCTACGTTTCAAATGTATGAAAACGTAGCATGGCACAGCACATCTCTGGTGGAAAGGCACCCTTAGTAAGCGCGTCAGGCACCATCATGTCCGTCTGAACGTACCGGACATCGATGGCACCTTCGTGAACTTTGTCACGCACATCAATATGTATTATTCTTGAATGATAGCCATCAGTGCTAGAAAGTTTGAAACTGATCTGGTTGTCGCTGTAGATAACCATGGCTTCATTCTTCAATCTTCAACCACATAGCTTCTTGTACACATGACGACAATGACATGTACTCGGCTTCCGTAGTTGATAGAGCCACGGTAGGCTGCCTAGAACCCCAACTGATTGCTCCTCTCTGAAACAAAAAAGTGTAACCGTGCAAGACCTTCTGTTATCTGCTGAACTCGCCTAGTCGGCGTGGCAGTAACCGTGCATCATGGTTTCATCAGGAGTGTTCTTGTAACATACCCTGTAGTCCTGTGTTGTGTTCCTTTCAAGTATGGCATCACACGCTTTAGAGCGATCCAGTGTTGCATCTCAGGTTTGTTATTATTATTTACTCAGCATATTAATAACATAACTTGTCTCATGCCTTGTAATTTGCGAGGCATAGATTAGATTAGATTATTTATTTCATGATAAAAAATTAAATTACAGATTTGCATACATGTCAAGAAAGAAGAATTTTTATCACGATCGTCAAAAACAGAGAAAAATAAAATATAATATTAAGACAATGTCAACAAATGTCAGAGCACAATAACCAGGAAATAGAAAAAACAAATCAAAAACAAAAGAACACAAATATATCAACCTCTAGGTATCGTCATTCTTTACAATATTTAGTGCACCAGAAAATACGTGACACAATACATTTAATGTCAAATCGTATTCGTACAAATTTAAAAAGGTAATAATAATAATAATAAAATGGCGTAGGGATGTGACGGCCCCATCGCCCACCAGATTTCTGGTGCAATCAGTCAACGTAAGGCAGCTTGTGGCGGGCTGTTAGGGAGTAGCGACCCTACGTACCTGAGTGCTCCTGGGGGTGTCCTGTGGTCAGGCTGAGCCGCTGGGGTGGTTGGTTGGACAGGCCCTCCGCCTCTGGCTTGCCTTTAGTGGCCGTCCAGAGTGGAGTCGCAAGAGCTGTTGCTCGAGGGTAGATGTGGACACCTAAGTGGCGAGTTGGCTATATGTTTAAAGTCCAGTGCCACCTCTCTACCCCCCAGCTCTCTGACCGGTGTTGCCCTTAGGCCATTTATAATGTCGCTATTAATAGGGGCCCATTTAGCAGTTAGCGAGTCACCGTCTGCCAGAGATAAAGATTGAAACAGTTTTATTAGGCAGGCGTCCGATGTTTCACCCAATAGCCCAGCCACTAGTCCATCATTTCAACCCAATAACCCGTTTTATTTAGATTCCATCAACCATCAATAGTCCCTATACCACCCCAGCGGGTGCTGTCTCTGTGTGCGTCCCATGACACGGGCAGGGACAGCATCCGCTCGGTGTACTCCTTGCATTTCATTAAATTGTCAAAAGGGCCTCTACGTGTTGGTACTTTGTAGGTACCTAGCTCCACGCACGCCTCCCAAAGGTCCGGGACATCATTGTCCCGTGAACGGGAAAGACATACATAATAATAATTTATAATGTCAAGTCAAGACTCATATATTCTTTGACTGAGTATAATGTATTTTCCAATAAAAGGTATTTAAGGCGGTGTCTAAATGCTTCGTCAGATGGTTCCTGTCAGCGTGTCCTAAGATCAGCGGGCAGTCGCTCGTAGTAGGTAGGCCCAATGACACGCGGGTTCTTGCGTGAAAGTGCCACGCGACGGGGAACTGTTCTCAAACGCCCAGTGCGGCGGAGTGTTTTGCCTATCATATTAACGGTATCGAAAGAAGAAAGATTTTTCCTTACGAACATTATAATTTCGAATACATAGAGTGAGTAGTGCGTCATAATACCATGCATTGGGAAGTAGCCTCTACACGAAACCCTCGATTTTGCCCCAACCATCGCACGTACGGCACGTTTCTGCAATAGTAGCACTCTTTCGGCATCCGTTGAGTTTCCCCAAATGAGCGAACCGTACGACATCAGCGAATGGAAATGAGCAAAATAAACCTGCTACAGCAAGCAACCAATTACTTGATAAGGTAGATCTTGTAACACTTTCTTTGTTTCTTCAGATCTCTCTGTTAACTTTGCACCCATATCAAGAGGAGCCTTAACAACATATTTATGTAATACTTCTTGTATGTACTTCTGTTGGTCCAAATAAATGACACCTTTCTTTCTATGTCTCTCTCTACATGTATCCCAAGACAGTAGCATACATAGCCGAGATTTTTCACTTTGAAATACTTGTTCAACTGCTCTTTGATAAAGCCTTTAGACGTCTGGTTGTTGGTGAAAATCAACAAGTGTCGACGTAAATAGCTACGAATAGTATATCCTCCTTGTTCTCAATCTTGTTCTAAATGCAAGCAATTTCAAAGAAGAATCAAGCTTCTTATTCCACTGTCTGCTTGCCTGTTTCAATCCTGTACAGTGAATTCTTCAACAGGCATACATGATCACCTTTCTCATACACACCAGGTTGAACCACGTAAATGTTCTCGTCTGTGTCACCTTGAAGGCAAGCGGAAACAGCATCCATCTGACATAATGTCTAAGTCCTGTTTTGCCGCTAAGGCAAATGAAAAAAAAAATGAAAATATTTATTTCTTAACATATACAGACACTCAAAAACATATCTATGGTCCCACACTAGGCTAGGCCTGTCCCGTGGAAACCAAGACAAATACAGATTAACAGACCATGCGGCTTAGAAGGAAAACGAGACAAAGCAAAGAGAGAAAAAAAATAATAATTAAAAACTTATAATTAATGAAATAATGAATTATCCTAGGGTGCTTGCGAGTAGGAAAGCGAGTATATGTGCATGAAGGGATGGCGGTGATGTATGTGTATGTGTGACTGTGTAGTGTATGTATGTAATGTATGTGAGTGTATGTTATGATATTACAGTAATGATTGTTTCCGATTGTTCGTAGTTCCAAGAGAATAACAGAGTTTGGATTTTCTTTTTTGCCTCTAGGACACTGATTCTTCTTAGGTCGATACGTTTAGCAAATGTTTTATAAATGTGCGGAAGTAGAAATGAATGAAATCGTAAAGCAAATGTAGTTTTAAGTAAAGGAGTAGGTACTTTGAAGATTCTTTTCTTTATCATATCATTATATGACAGCGCAAAGATGTATGTCTGACAACCGACGAAGAATCTTCATTATAGTAATTTCCTTTTTTTTGTTAACATCCCTTTATAACAAGTCGTGCCTTGTATTTCACAATGTGACCCATTTCATTGGTTTTTGTCTTAAAACCCACTTACATGGCATTGCTCGCTTGTTAGAAGACTTAGAAGGTAGAGTTGTAACCTCCCACGTATTATTTAAAATTAGGGACTCGTAATCTTCGTCCATCGCTTTCTTACAGTTTTCACAAGGCCTCTTTCACAGTTAGTGGATCTGTGATCTCTTTGACACTCATGCAATTAACGTGTCGACACGCTAAAATCAGATCGTATATATTTTGATATAATTTATTTATTATTATGAAATTAGTGTTTTTTTTTTAATATAAAAACATTATTCGAGTTAATGTGTATGTATGACATTCCATACTTCACCTATTTCATAATTCGCTGAACAATGTAATCAGATACTTTATACTATACTAGCTTTTTGCCACTTCGCTGCTCATGAATATGTTGATGATGAGTTACAATCTGACATGGTCTCCAGGAGCTGGTGCTAACGGCAGTGGGCCAGGCGCGGCTGCTGATGTCCAATAAGCTGCAGCAGTTCGCAGGGCTCGTCGAGAGCTGCGCGAAGCCCACACCTGGGACCGCGCTGGTCACTCCAGCTGACCTGCAAGGGTTCTGGGATATGGTGTTCATGCAGGTACGAATCTGGTGTCTTACCCTAAATGCAAACTAAGTCAGGCAAGGCATTGGTTTTAGTAAAAACGTGTGTAGATCAATTTGCCCCTCATCTACTCCCATCACGCACAGTCCATTCACTGTTTCCTTGGCCTTCGTTATCATCTATAGGTGAAAAACTAAAGTAATGTGAAAGTGTCAAGAATATGAGGTGTCTTAATATACATGTGAAAAGCTTCACATGTCTGTTGAAAGCTGAAAATTAATAATTTCATTAACCATACAGGTGGAAAACGTTGATATGCGCTTCAAGAGCCTCGAGGAGTTACGGCTCAGGGACTGGATTGAGGAGCAAACGCCGCTAGTAAAGAAAGTGGTTGTCAAGCCGGCAGCTAAGAAAGCAGTGGGGAAGCCTAGTGGAGGTCCCAGTCGACTTAGGGAGATGATTGCTGGTAAGTGGACTGTAGACTGGAGACTAGGCCAGCCCCATTTTCTTAGAAATACATAGTTAATAACTACAAATTTAGATTTTGGAAAATATAAATTACAAAAAGCTAGGAGCTAGGCTGATAAGCCTGAACTAGGTCCTAAATTTAGGCGCTAATAAAACATCCCTATTACAGCCGCGCGAAAAGCCAGGAAAGACCTAGAGTCTCAATCAGAAAATTCGGAATCTGATAAGTCTGAGCCAGCAGCGTCCCCAGAAACGAAGACTTTCGAAGCCGGGTTCTTCAGAGTGAGCTCGCCACTGAAACGGTCTCCAGCCCCTGGTACACCCAGCAACAAGACCAGCTTACTGAAGAGTGTGCTGTCCAGTGAGGCCAAGAAGTCTCTCTCCAAGGTTTGTGACATTTAGGACCCAAGTAAATAAGGCCACATAGTCAAACTGAACTTTTAAATGAACACTGTTCACCATCACCATCATCCTCTTAGCGTTATTCCCGGTAGTGTCCAAAGGAGCCCGGGGTCCGCCTTGACACCTTACCCCAATATTTGGCATAGGCACTAGTTTTACGAAAGCGATTGCCATCTGACCTTCCAAACCAGAGGGAAAACTAGACCTTATCGGTGTGAAGGAAAATATCGTGAGGAAATCGGTTTAAAGGTTTCCTCACGATGGTTTCCTTCACACCTGCACCTACATAAGGTCCGAAAAAGTCATTAGTACGAGTCGGGATTCGAATTCGAACCCACGACTGCCACTTGACAGCCGCATGTTCGAACCACTTTAAAAATGGACGCTGTTTGTAGCAGAGTTCTTTTGCATCTCTAAAACAAAATTTAATTGTCTATCAGTTAACATACTTACTCTGTCATATCATAGAATACGTAGTTAATTTTAATGTTTGTTTAGCAGAGGTCGACCTCGTTCGCCATCCTGCGAGCTTCGATGATGAGCAAGAATGTGGACATCGAAGGCGTATCTCCCCTCATGGTAAGTTGTAAGGTTGTATCATTCATCCTAATTTAATTGACCGTGCAGGTGGAAAACCTGGAAATGCGCAAGAGCCTCGAGGAGTTGCGACTCAGGGACTGACTGGATTGAGGAGCGGAAGCCGCTAGCCAAGCCATTATAATATCATCATACCTCCTGTCCACCTTCTGAGGGGCCTACCCACGCCGTGCCTTCCGGTACGCGGTCGCCACTCGAGAACCTTTCCGCCCCAACGGCCAGCGGTTCTACGTGCAATGTGCAGGTTCTCGAGTGACGACCACGTACCGGAAGGCGCGGCGTGAGTAGACCCCCACAAGGTGGACTGATGACCTGGTAAAGGTCCGCTGGATGCGGGTGGCGCAGGACCGGTCATTGGCACTCTTTGGGGGAGGCCTATGTCCAGCAGACGTCTTTCGGCTGATATGTTGATGATGAATGTTAGTATGGACTAGCATGGATAGTATGGAATTATGAATAGTATGGATACTACTTCTAATAAACATTTGCAACACATTCCAGCAAACTCCAACCGTGACTCCCGTGAACCTGTACGCTACTCCAGCGCGGAGCATCCTCAAGCTGAACCTCGTCAGCGCCAAGAAGACGGACAAGGCGAAGACGGTGCTCTTCCACGAGACTGACCCTTCCAGCCCCACCTCCTACACCAGCTGCGAGCTGGAGCCAGGAGTGGCTCCGTTGCCGGCCGATGATAAGGAGAACAAGGTCACGCCCAGGAAGGAAGCTACACCACGGAGGACCAGGTTAGTAAGGGCAGATTGGAGCAGCCCTACTGGGGAAGTACCTCCGCCTTGCAGAAGACCACAGCCATAATAACACGACTACTTGCTCTGTAGTAGTGTTGTGTTCCTGGAGGTGAGCAAGGTCGCCAGAGCTCCCGAGGATGCGTTGTGTTGAGAGCGAGGGCATTTGTTCGTTCAGCTGGCAACATTTATTATTTATTATTTATTATATATTAATCTATTTTGTTTTTATTATTTGTTGTTATAGCGGCAACAGATATACATAATCTGTGAAAATTTCAACTGTCTAGCTATCACGGTTCTTGAGATAGATAGACGGACGGACGTACGAACAGGCAGCGAAGTCTTAGTAATAGGGTCCCCTTTTTACCCTTTGGGTACGGAACCCTAAAAGGAGAGGATTAATGTATGACGTCATCTTTTTTTGTACGGGAAAAACAATTTTAGTTCTGAAACCTATCGTGTGTGCTATCTAATGAAAGGTCAGATTTGTAGCTCTGTGAGTAAGTTTGTGTATGTGTTTGGGTAATCTCCGGAAATTCTTTCACCAGTGTGTAACCCTGACTTTCGGCTTTCTTTGTAAATCGCAGTCGGATTTCACTGCCAGGAACCCGTCTAGTGGGCGCCTATAGTCTATTTTTTTATTCCGTAGACTAAAATGACAACCACAAATGTCAAACGTAGAAATAATGTGACCAGCTATATACAAACAGTGCTGATCTTTGATATCGGTTTGTGAATAACCGATAAAATGTTGAATTAATTTTAGATTCAAAATAAACAATAAATAAAATCTACTCACAAAATGATACGATATAAACAATAAATAAAATTTACTCACTACTAATGTACTCAAACATTTAAAATGACATTGACGTATCGCCAACCTGACGCGACGCCAATTTGGTTTACGTATTTGGCATTCGTTATTTTAGTAGTATATAGTATCGGATGTTTTCAGTGCGTGTTCTCTAGTTTTTAGCACGTCACGGATTATCCATTCATTGTGTTACAGACGCTTCATCAACAAATATAATTACCTCCCAATCGTTTATTTTCGGTTAGTACCGGTTGTAGCACATCACTATTTATAAGACGTAAAAAACTAGCAATACATGAAATGTCATTTTAGTCTACGGAATAAAAAAAATAGACTATACGCTGTAGTACATACGGGGAAACCACGGGATTGGCTAAGAGCGTAGCAATTTTTGGCAGTGAATGTATAAAAACAAAATACTATCATCATCATATCAGCCGAAAGACTTCCACTGCTGGACATAGGCCTCCCCCAAAGAGTGCCAAAGTTATCGGTCCTGCGCCAGCCGCATCCAACGGACTCCCGCAACCTTTACCAGGTCATCAGTCCACCTTGTCTGCCTACCCACGCTGAGTCTTGCGGTACGTGGTCGCCACTCGAGAACCTTTCCGCCCCAACGGCCATCGGATCTACGTGCAATGTGCCCCGCCCACTGCCACTTAAGTTTAGCGATCCGGAGGGCTATATCGGTTATTTCAAAATACTATACGTTACCATAATTTCAGACTGTCCCGGCAAAACGCCGAAGAGCAGCCCAGCTCCGTGATGACGCGCAGCCGGCGCAAGAGCGCACAAACCCCTCTAGTCGAGGCTGACGCCAACGTGCAAGGCAAGAAGCGGTCCACGAGGAAGCCGAAGGTGCCGCCGGCGCAGGACACGGAGACCCCGAAGAGGTCTTCGCGGCGAAGGAAGAGTGCCGCCGTCGTTTAAACTTCATTTCATTCAACTCTTCATTTCAAATTTCATTTCATTTTAAGCGCCTCAGTGTTGCTCATTTACCGTTTAGACTAGTAGATTTGTAACTTGGAACAGGCCTCTGCCAGCTAAGGAAAAAACCATAGATGTTTAAGAATGGGTGCCATTGGCATTGAGCGAGGGTGCCGGTTAATGTACGGCCCAATAATCGGCGTCCACTATATCTCTGTTCCTTTTTAACTTGTGCAAAAAGAGAGGGAGAAAGATAGATAGACGCGGATTATCGGGCCGTACATTAACCGGCACCTGAGCGAGGATGGGGGCGGAGTGTCAATACGATGCCAGGCAGCCGTTTAGTCCAAACATGCGCATACCGGGTTTTGGGCTCGTTTGGGTAGAAATTTGTAAGGAGCTGTGGTTTTTCGTTCGCTGGCCTCTGGTCGTAGGCTCGTAGCTCGGTTTCATCTATATACGGAGTTCCCCATGTTATCTGCTACGAGAACAGCGCTACGAAATGTTTGGTACTGAATGTGGCAAAGGGTACAGTCGAGGACAAAGAGATGTATACAATTTTTTATTGCCTACAATTTGTAGGCGACCGCATTCGATTAGGTCCAAAAGTGTATACATCTCTTTGTCCTCGACTGTACATGCGTAATATGTATGCGTAAATGTATACAATTTGTAAACGTTGTCGGACATATTGTGTTTTTAAATCATGTTTCAATTTCATTTATTATCTTTTAACTTTATTGACTTTATTGAAAGGCTAATAAAATAAATAGTTCATTGCTTAGTTGATATTGTTTAGAGTTTACATGAGGTCTAGGCTGGCTACTTGTCTGGTTAGAGATAGACAAGAAAATAATGCTTTGTTTTTGTACGCGCGGCTCAACTCTAGTTGCTATGAATAATGAGAATTTCTTTAAAAAGTTTGTACACAATTAAAATAAAAACTTAATTCGTCTATTAAAGTATACATTTAATTTTCTTTTGGTTACATTATTTTCAATAATTTCTTTTACATTGTGTTGTTATTTTCTAGAATTATATAACAGAACCTTAAGTATCAACAATGTGAAATACAATGTTTTTTCAAGAAACCCGGCAGCTTTCTTGCTTATATTATACCTAGCCTATGTCACTCCAACGACACCTTATATGGCAAAAACCGGCCAAGTGTGAGTCGGACTCGCGCACGGAGGGTTCCGTACCATTATCTACAAAAACGGCAAAAAAATCACGTTGTATGGGAGCCCCCCTTAAATATTTATTTTATTTTGTTTTTAGTATTTGTTGTTAAAATTTCAACTGTCTAGCTGTCGCGGTTCTTGAGTTACAGCCTGGTGACAGACAGACAGACTGACAGCGAAGTCTTAGTAATAGGGTCCCGTTTTTACCCTTTGGGTACGGAACCCTACAAACCATCAAGCCATTTCGACTGTAGCCCGTGAAATGAAAAACCCATAAAAAATGCTCTTATAGTGTGAAAAATTTCAATATCGTGTGCTATTTTTACGATAATGACATGTAGAATGAAAGTAATATAAAACATAAGAAAGTAAGTGAGAATTTTATGAATAAATTCGGTATATGTTTAAATTAAGTTTTTGTTTTCAATTATAATTTTCTAACCATCAGTGGCAGTGGGCGGGGCACATAGCACGTAGAACCGATGGCCGTTGGGGCGGAAAGGTTCTCGAGTGGCGACCGCGTACCGGAAGGCGCAGCGTGGGTAGGCGCCCGACAAGGTGGACTGATGACCTGGTAAAGGTTGCGGGAGTCCGCTGGATGCGGGTGGCGCGGGATCGGTCACTTTGGCACTCTTTAGGGGAGGCCTATGTCCAGCAGTGGACGTCTTTCGGCTGATATGATGATGATGATGATGATGAACCATCATTGTACTGAGAGATTTTTATTATTATTTATGAAATACAATAATACACAAACCACAATTACAATTTACCTAAATCTAACTCATTGTACTTGGCATATTGTTGTTTAAATGCAGTTTTCCTAATAAGTTGGATTTGTTCTTGTCAAACTGTTACAACCCGGCCACGAAATTGCGCGAATTTCCGCGTGGAAAGTGTTTTATCTGTTCATTGCGCGGTCGAGACGCGCAACGCACTGCGGTTAGTTGGGATCACACGCAATGAATTAGAAAAACCGCTGCTGCCACGCGTACAGTAGTACCACAAATATAGGTTACAACGATGTACCTGCGCAGAAAGCATTTTTTGATAACATTTTAACCAATCATAAGGCAGTGCAGTGGGTAAAAATCTTCATTGCATATTGTACCTTACCTATAGTGCAACAAGGCCATTATTAAAACGGTCATACGTTCGATTTCATTCGGTACTTGTTAGCATTCGTTGGCGTGGGCCGTGGACGAAAATTGCCGATGTAACTTATATTTACGTCACACCTGGCCATAATGCGCGTTTTACTGCACGCTGCGCGTACTGTAAAACTCGCATTGTGGCCAGATGAAGACGTAAAATTTTGTACTCAACACGGGCGGTAATTCGTAAAGCCCCAGAGCGCATATTTATGGCCCTCACCTTCGGTTCGGGCCACAAACACCTGCGATCTGGGGCATTCACGAATTCACCGCCCTAGTTACGTAATGTACTATTGTGGTACTATAATGTCGTGACCGGGCCGTTAGCAGATATTATAATTTGCACAAATTATAAAGGTTTTGGAATCCAGTGTCATAAATTGGATGTCTCATCTACTGGTGAATACGGTATTTGCCAAAAGTCTAATCTGCTTCTTTTTAACGTCAGAAACGCTACGTTAGTAAGGAATTTGTAGGGATTACTTGCTTGTGACGTCACAATTAAACAACTTCCTTGTTGTTAGTATTTATGAATTTAAAAATCTTACAATAGCTAACATAAATTCGTATTGTTAATCTGTTGCTAATTAAAAATAAACATTTATTTTTCACGGTTGTCAAATACCCTATTGACCAGTATATCACAGTCACTTAATGATAAGGTTAATAACACTGCTACATCTCCAGTACCTGGGTGGAAATAAAAAAAAATGTACATAAAGCCTTAAGTATGTACATTTTTTTTGTTTTTCACCCACCTATGACCATAAATAGTGTAGTTTTAGAAGATTTAAATTTTCTGGTCTCTGCAATTGAGTAATTGAAGATAAGATTTTTGTAGATAAGATTTTTATTATCACGGTAACCAAACTCGGCCATTGGCGCATAAAAACCTTTATAATACCAAATTTCCCCGAAAATTAGATCTAGCTTGATCGGTTTTTCACCCCCGTAAATGTCTGTATTGACCGTCACAATATACAAATGTTGCTTGTTTAATAGTAAATAAGCTCGTTTAAATTTTACATGAATAATGCCGAATTACTCCTATAATGCTGATACAGTCCGCATCATATAGTTATATAGTAGCAGCCAAGGTAGTCAAATATTTCGGTACATGTCTTAATTACTGTAAGAGTGCTACGATATGTTTGGCTACACTGGCTGCTTCCAACTTTGCGGACTGTAATCTGTCATTTTATGGAATTTGCCAACTATGTAAAGAAACAATGTAATGCATTTAATTTAATGTCAATTTCAGTATGACGGTTTGTTTACATAGTTAGCAACTTCCATAGATTTAGATTATACAATACAGCCTTATGTATGAGTGCCATTATGGTATTTCCCGTGCCTATATATAGGATATCATATATGTTTAGTTAGCGTTTATATGTTAGTGGTGTAGCCTGTCAATGTATGCGAGTGAACAAACGATGTTTTTACATATAAATAAAGTTAAAATGATAATCTAGACGTTTTATTTACGTACAGGCACCATTATGTATACACCACAGTTTCAAAAATATGTAGGCAGACCTTATTTCTTCAACAATAAGGCTGTATACATATTTTTGAAACTTTGAGTGACTACATATTGATGCCCTTGATTGTACGAACTTATCTATGTTGCAAGGTTCTTCTGCAATGTACAGTCTACGACAATAGTTATTTACGATATAAGTGCCGAAAATAGGAAATTCGCAATGAGTGGTGATAAATTAAAACACGACCGAAGGGAGTGTTTTAAATCGACACGAGTTGCGAATTACCTATTCGCACGTGTATCGTACAACGTTTTACTGTACATATGGCTCTTTAAAGTTTTAACATATGCACGGAAAGTGGTATTTTCCGCACTAGTGCGGGAAAGTAGCACCATGTGTACTGTAAAGATATGTTTACACTTTTGCTTTGCACCTTCATTCTCCTAGCGTTTCCCGCTGGTGCGCCCCCTAGGACTGCTGCGCCCGTATGCAACGCACGCCCTGCACCATTGTGAAGCCGCCCCTGTAGGCACTAGTTTTACGAAAGCGACATCTTCTGAACTAAGGGAAACTAGACCTTATTGGGATTAGATCGGTTTTCTCACGATGTTTTTCTTTACCGAAAAGCTAACGATAAATATTCCGAACATAAGTACAATCTCATTGGCACGAGCCGGGATTCGATGAATACTTATTGAAAAACAGCTCATTTTTATGGTGACGTTATTTCTTTACCCATTTTAATTTTACCCCCGTGGCACAGCGTATTGCTTCGCCGTCGGGCGGTGAAAGGGTTAAATGTTTATGATATTAGATTTAAGGTAAGCAATTGCATCCGTCGAGAGTATTGAAATCAGCCGAATTCCCGCTAAATTTGTTGATGGGACACTCTAAGATGGGATGGCCGCTAACCACTAGGTTACCGTAGCTTAAACCTTAATATATATATTATATTATGGCTGTCTGAGATGGGCTTAAAGCCAAAGAGCACGTAAAGATTACAGAGACGATTGTGTAACAATGAAGTCCTGAGCCAATTCGCAGTGTTTACCGACATATCCTGCGGCCTAGTTGCGGTGTTGCCAGCTACCGCCAACTAGAAACCGTGGAGATGGCTGTTTCACGTTCTCAAAATACTAAATAACCAGTTAATTTCATGAAGTAATATCTAACTCCAGTCAGATGTTGGTTGATCTTTGATATCAGGGAAGAAATATAAACCTTACTTGAATACAATGTATCGAAATATGACCTGCGTTACTATTAGTGTACAACTCTATATCACTAATTACACATTTTGGCACAGTGGGTATATGAAGATCACTGATAATAAAGGATTAATTAGATAGAATTAATCTTTATTCGACATCAGATCAAACATGACATGACAACAATTGGACAACACAATATTGACACAAAAGACATATAGATTTGAAATTAAAAAGAATATCATAGACTGTCTTCAGCCTGTTAAAATACGTAAGGCGTAACCTCTTTTATTCTAACACTCCTCCTTAATTTCATTCCTCTAGTCCCATACCTCTCGCACACAACGTAAACTTACCCTTTAGCAGGGGTTTCGTAAGTACGTCCGCCACCATTCGCTCAGTCTCTACATACTCTAAACGAACATGCCCATGCTCAACAGATTCCCGAATAAAGTGGTGGCGCACATCGATATGTTTTGTGCGTTGGTGGTGCACAGGGTTCTGCGCAATGGCAATTGCTGACTGACTGTCACTGTAGATAGTCAGTTGCCTCTCCGGTTCTCCGGTGATCTCAGCAATAAACCGTTTTAAGAATATTGCTTCTCTGGCTGCTTCTGAGATGGCAACATATTCAGCTTCTGCAGTTGAGAGTGCTACAGTTTTCTGCTTTTTGCTTTCCCAGCAAATTGCTCCTCCTTTCCACAGGAAAACCAATCCGGTGTATGACTTCCTGTCATATGATGTAGCATGACTCGCATCTGCATAGCCCACTAGCACCTTTCTGTCATTTTTCCTGTACATGAGTCCACGACTTTTAGTGCCCTTTAAAAATCTGAGCACTCGTTTCGCTGCTATCCAATGATCCTCAGTAAAGCAGGTGTTAAATTGGCTCAGATGATTCACTGTATGTGCTATGTCCGGCCTCGTGCAGACAGATAAGTACATTAGCGAACCAATCAGATTTTGGTACGGTGTGCCAGCATCCGGTATGTGTGATGATCCTGGTTTTTCCAATTTTTGTCCAGGTACAGATGGCGTTGACGCAACCTTGCAGTCTACCATACCAAAATTCTTCAAAACCTTATCCACATAGCTTTCCTGGTCGATTTTGATTTCAGTCTCGCTTTGGGTGATGCGAATTCCTAGAATAAATTTTGCTCGACCGAGATCCTTCATCTCAAATTTTCTCATTAGACCTCTTTTGAGACTACGTAGTTCTTCTTCGTCATTCCATAGAATAAGAATGTCATCTACGTAAACCGCGAGTACAATAACCTTCTTTCCATTAGATTTCTTATAAACACAAGGTTCATTCTTAGACCTCGTGAATCCTAGCTGTAACAACTCTCTGTTCAACTTGGTGTTCCATGCTCTAGGAGCTTGCTTTAATCCATAGAGCGAGCGTTTCAGCAAACAAACATAGTCAGTTCCCTTTTCCTCAAACCCTTCTGGTTGCTTCATATATACAGTCTCTGATAAGTCTCCGTTAAGGAACGCCGTTTTCACGTCCATCTGATCGATTTTGAGATGATAAGCCGCTGCCAGTGCTAAAAGCGTCCTCAGGGAACTATGTCTCACGACCGGGGAGAAGGTCTCATCATAGTCAACTCCGTATCTCTGACTAAAACCTCGAGCCACGAGACGAGCCTTGTATCTTTTTTTTCCCTCCCCCTCGTTTTTGATTCTAAAAATCCATTTGGAATCAACGACGTTGCATCTTTCTGGTCGTTTGACAAGGACCCATGTCTCATTTTTCCTAATAGCACTCAGCTCTTCTTGGATAGCGGCTTTCCACTCCTTGCTGTCATTCCTTGACAATGCCTCACGAATTGTACAAGGATCCTGTTCAGTTTGTTCAGTGGCTTGATAGAGTACGAAATCGGGAAACTGGGTAGGTTTCCTTCTTCGAAGGGGATACCTCCGTGTCCTCTCCTGCTGGTTCTCCTCAATTTCTTCTTCAACAGTTGAACCTGATTCGCAGTCTTCAAACTCGGCCAGATCAGAGTCTACATTTGGCTCATTTTGTCTGTAAAGATCTGCAGTCTCGTCTTCCACACTAGCGTGTTCTACTAGAGGACGTTCCACTCTAGGAATATTCTCTTCCAATCCTCGTTCAAAACCAAGTGATGTTTCTCTTTCATCACGTTCCAATATCGGTGACTGACTGCTCTCCAGCTCTACAGTGTTTTGAAGTGATGAATGTTTCTCTAAACTATCTTCCGTCAGATTTAGTATCACCTCCGAATGTTCTTTAGTTTCTGAATGCTGATGATACATTTGGTTCTCCAAGAACACCACGTTTCTTGCCTTGAAAACTGCGCCAGAACAGGGGTTGATTAATCTATGCGCTTTAGAGTTATCGAAAAACCCGTGTAGATCAGTTCTCTGCTTTTAGGATCCCACTTTTTTCTCATTTGTTGAGGGATATGCATAAAAGCCTTGCAACCAAATATCTTCACCATGCTCAGGTCAGTTTTCCTGTGTGACCACTTCTCTTCAGGTGTCACATTCTTCACCGCTATCGTTGGTGACCGATTTTTCAAGAACACTGCATGGTGAACTGCCTCTGCCCAAAATCGTTTAGCCAAACCGGAATCTTGAAGCATGCTTCTTGCTTTCTCGTTGATTGTACGGTTCGCTCTCTCTGCCACTCCATTTTGCTCTGGTGTGTATTCAACTGTCAGCTGATGCTGAATCCCGAAGTTCTTCAAATAATTATCCATACGTTTATTGACGAATTCCGTGCCATTGTCTGAGCGGAGAATCTTCAGTTTATTTCCACTTTGAGTTTCGGCAAACTCCTTAAACTCTATAAACTTTTCAAAAACTTCGCTTTTCTGTTTCAAAAAATACACGAAAGTTTTGCGAGTAAAATCGTCAATAAAAGTTAAAAAATATCGAGCCTTGTTGACAGAAGGTACCTCCATAGGTCCACATACGTCGGAGTGTACCAAACCAAGTACCTCTGTACTTCTCGTCGCATTGGTCTTCGTAAAGGGTTGTTTGGTTTGTTTTCCCATAATGCAGGGTGTACACTCAAGTTTAGTTAAAGTGTTGGGAAAACTTACCCCGGTTGCCATCTTATCTCTGAGTAATTTCAGGTTTTTCATACCAAGATGCCCCATCCTCCGATGCCACTGCACCAGCTGGTCACCTGCAGTTGCTGAGGAAAGTGCAGAACCCTGTGAACAGCACTTGATTTTATAGATGCCTCGTTCTTCCACACCTTTCACTACAGCCTTTCCTCGAATCTCACATTCATCACTCTTAAAGATGTCACACCCTTTATCGGTGAATACCACCACATGTCCCTTTTTGACAATTGCATTAACACTAAGTAAATTAGAGGCTAATTTAGGAACATATGTTACATTGCTTATTGTTAAATCAATTGACTCACAAACTACAGTACCTTCGCTTTCACCCAATACCTCGTTACCATCAGCACACGTCACTCTTAATGGCTTAGGAGTGTCCTTTAAATTCCTGAACCATGATTTGCGATTCGTCATATGAGTCGACGCTCCTGAGTCTATGATCCAATCATCCGCATGTGGTTTGGTCAATGTGCCAAACGCATATGCCTGCAGCGCCTCCTTCCTTTGTTTTGGATTCTCTGGACAGTCCTGAGCTTTGTGAGGTCCTTCACAAATAAAACATTTGACTTTTCCTTTAGTCTTCTTTTTAGGAGCACTCTTGCCTTTGTGCTTATTTGTCAAAAGTGCTGATGTTGACTGCTTCTCACTAGAGCTTGTCGAGTAGGTATCTTCCATTTGGAATAGCTTTGTTTTTACATAGTCGGTAGTCAAATTGACGTTGCTGTTTTCTATGGCCAACCTCATAGGTTGAAATTCTGGGGTAAGACCTTGAAGGAGCAGAGCTGCGAGTAGCTCATCATCAATCTCCTTCCCTAAGTCCAACAGCTCCTGTGATGTTGTTAATACAGACGTCACATACGCGCGAATCGTCGCAAATTGTTCGAGCCTCATGCTCACTAGCTTTGTCAACAGCCGGCAGCGGTTGTTCAAACCTTTATCTTCGAACGCACTTTTTAAAGCTTCCCAAGCGTCTTTAGCCGTTTTACTGTTTCTTACATGCACTAAACAGTGGGGTCTGATCATTAAACAGATTTTCGCTCGTGCTCTTTGGTCACGCTTCGTCCCAGAAACGTCACTCGCCGCAGGAGTGGTACTTGTAAATTCCCAAAAATCATCATGGATGAGATACATTTCCATGAGAAATTTCCATGTTGCGTAGTTACTATTGCCATCCAGCTTCTCTAGTGATGGTAGGGCACTGCTAGAACTGCTGTTGCCAGAACTGCTAGGTGCAGTTTCTCTGTCTCCACTCTCAGCCATAATTTACGTGCTCGGGCCAATAACCTATTAGTGTACAACTCTATATCACTAATTACACATTTTGGCACAGTGGGTATATGAAGATCACTGATAATAAAGGATTAATTAGATAGAATTAATCTTTATTCGACATCAGATCAAACATGACATGACAACAATTGGACAACACAATATTGACACAAAAGACATATAGATTTGAAATTAAAAAGAATATCATAGACTGTCTTCAGCCTGTTAAAATACGTAAGGCGTAACCTCTTTTATTCTAACAGTTACTTATTTTGTCTATGATCGCCACACAGTAATCTAATATCATATAATAATGTTTTATCCACATGAGTAGCATGGTATGGTCGCTCCTGGATTTGCTATGAGACAAAATATAGGCGCTAATCAGTTGAAAACATACTTACGGCCGTATTCATAAACGATCTACAAGCCTATTTTAACGAAACCTATATATTTTGGGAATTCTTATATTCCTCATCATCATCCTCATCATCCTCCTAGCGTTATTCCCGGTTATGCCCCTAAAGGAGCCCGGGGTCCGCTTTGACACCTAATCCCAAGATTTGGCATAGGCACTAGTTTTACGAAAGCGACTGCCATCTGACCTTCCAACCCAGAGGGAAAACTAGACATTTCTATTCGCAGAATATATAATTCGGGGAATTCGCAGCTCCGTGTGGCTGGACGCGGGCCAGGCAAGCGCATATCCGGACGGAAACGAATTGCTCAGTAATGACTGCTGGCTCCTGAACAAGCCATGCTACGGACGTATTATGCATATTAATTACATTTATGGACTCCTGGTAGGTACTATTGTACTGTTAAATACTTGTTACATCGAGATATTCTGCCGTTCGTTATAAAATTTGGCTTTAAAACATCGTTAATTTTCCACTTGGTGTTACTCACTCAGCACAGCTTTCACAGGACGGCAAGCGTAAGTGTTTTATTTTTATTTTTAAGCCACAGTTCAGATGATAATAAGAAGACTGAAGAATGAATTCGGTTACCGACCACTAAAGGACATGGTTCAAGCATGGTTCCTTCCCGCCCGCTTTCATGAGCGTGCCGGCAAAATTTAGGTAGGTACCTAGTTACCTACCTAAATACCTACTGAATTGGCGGAGTGCAATTGCAGATATTAGATAACAAATTAACAATCAGTCTAAAGACACAAAAAAACAGTTAAAGTTAGTACATGTAGTGATAGGTACCTACTTATAATAAGAAATTACTAAAAAGACGGGAAAGTATCCTTCCAGTTGTAACTCATCTATATCTACGGTCACAAACCAACACACTAAGTGGTCAAAACCGAGGAAATGACCGACTGTGATATGTTTGAGCGCGTTCGTTGTGAGAAACTGTAGAATTGCTAATTTATAATTGCACATTCACAACCTTATAACAAGCTTTTACCAGTGTGCATATTTGTCGTATTTCACGATGCTCTTCAAAGTTAAGTAAAACTTAAAGCTTCAGCAGAACAGTACGAAGATCACCCTGACAAGAAATTCAGCTCCTTTTCAAAGTTCATCTGACTCATAAAATTAATTATATTCCCCTAAACTGAAAAGCAAAACAGTCTCGCGAAACTTCACCCCCAGTCTCAAGTACTGTGCAATTAAATAAGCAATTAAAAATGGCAACGCAGCCATGACTATAACAATTAAGGGGCTCATTAGATAACAGGTCAGATTACTAAAATCTATGCAAATTTAACGCTAGCCTGTAATAGGGTAATTTGGGCTTTGGACCTGGCAACTCGGAGTGGCGGGAAAAGTAAACTGCCATAGACACAATTTTAAAACGTAATGGCGGGAATTTCAGTTAGAGGTCGGATGTAATTATTGTTTTCTCAAACATGCTCTGAAATGTATGCGTTAATATCACGAAATGAAGACAAGAAGTTTCTTGTTTATGGCTCCCTACATTACTTCTTGGCCTTAAGCCAAGAAGTAATGTATGAAAACCCTAACTAAAAACATTATTGTCCGCTACTCTAACTTTTTAAATTTGCTTACTAATATTAAATTTCAGGAGTGATTGATAAAAAAGATATATATCCGTGCGGACGAACGAATCACTCATTATATCCGACTGAATCGGCGTATATCTGTATATCCGTACAACTCACTCCGTTCACTCACTCCTAGCATCGCATTCGCGGTCGCTCTGACGCCAAATGCAACTCACCGTCTCGCTCACTCAATGACTCTGTCATCTATATATGTACTTCATTCATTCAATCAATCGAATGAATCCAATTCATATATCAGTCCGTGAACGCATTGCAATGCATCGCATGAGAGACGAGAGCTGATACTAACCGGAGCGACGGAATACGGATATATACGGATATAATGATATAAAAGAGTGATTCATATCCCAGGGAGCAATAGTAGATTGTATGACAAGGGTCTAAAGTAAGCCATATTACCACGAGATGGATATTTTCCCGAACGAAGTGAGGGGAAATAGTTCGAGGGGTAATATGGCTTTTAGACCAGAGTTATACACTCTACTTTTCACTTCGTCTGCGAGAAAATAGTAAAAACAAAGATTATCCATCCACAATCAACAATTCTACCAAGGCGAAAAGATTGTTCAATTTGGCGCCATTCTTTTTAATAAACTGTTTGGACACAGATACAAAATATTCACAAGACGAATAAACGCCTCTGACCGTCTAATAGCGGCGTAGTCTATCCCGCTCAATCTTCATAGCTTATGTCATGTAATTACATCCACCAATCACAACTCTTTAAAATAACATTAGTATTTGCTGTCTACTAACCAGAATACAGTTAGACATTAAAATCGACTCATCAGGAAACGAATTCAATTCAAACATTAGGAGTTTTTCGTTCCCTAATTTACAATAATTACAAAAATAAACGCCTCGGACCGACTATAGCTCCATCCAAACGTTCAAGCGTGGTTAACTGCATACATGACTCATGTATGCAGTTAACCACGCTTGAAAAACACCCAATGTTTGAATTGAATTCTGTTTCCTGATTGGTCGATTTTAATGTCTAACTGTATTTTGGTTAGTAGACAGCAAATACTAATGTTTTTTTAAAGAGTTGTGATTGGTGGATGTAATATTAAACTGTTGTGAGTGGTCAAATTAAAATGTTTAATAAATCATAAATATGTATACATATTTTCCTTAGGGGCTAAATGTACTACTTTAGCCCCGCTTGCCAAGTCTAATATGATGCACTTTTTGAGCATGAGAAGTGAAAAAGATATAATTCAATCTTTTCTTTAAAGTGACACATTTCGCCCATGTCTACTGACAAAGGAAAAATTACATAGTGCCAACCACCACTAGACTCTCAAAGACTCAAAAAAAAAACAAAATCTATGGTACTATACTTATGTGCGGTTAAACATGGTGCTTGAACGGCTTGTTGAAATGGCATGTTTAAAAAATATAAAAGGCGGCAAATTACACAATTGTTTTCTGAACTTTCGTTCCGATGGTAATTTCAACAAACTAGTATTTAATTGATTACCTTGTAGGTATTTATTTTAATTTTAGTATTTCCTCACATCGTTTGAGAAAAGCACTATACAATCCTCGGCCGGAACAGGGATTGCTGGACTCGTTGTATCCGGCCTCGTCTACGACTCGGCCGTCTACCCCAATGCTCGTCCAGCAATCCCTTACTTCACGGCCTCTGCAGTAATGTACTATTTAATGCAAATGTTGAATAATAATTCTACTTAAATGTTTATTTCTGGTCAAAGTCCGACAAAGTGTGTACCAACTGTTTATTTATTCGTCAAACTTTGAACGAGCTGGGAAAGCGCTAGTACTTTATCAGTGAAACTATATCACCAACGTATATCGTGATAAAGTCTATTAGAGATGATGTGTATGTAGTCTTTTCGGGGTAAAGATTTAGTGATTAAGATTTTTCGCGATAAAGTCTATTCATGATATAGATCTATAGATTCCTCAACCCGTGAAAAAGTATTTCGCGGTAAGTCGCTAGTGAAAAAAAATTTCGTCAGTAGGTACTTACTGATTCGAGATAGGGCGAAGTTAGAATCAGAAAAGTATTTATTGCCACACAAATAAGAAAAAAAAAATACAAAACAATTACAAGTAAAAGATAAAACAAACTTACAAACTACATAAATACAAACAATAGAAGAAAAAAAAAATGAATTAGTGGACAATGGGTCCCAGTCTCAGCATGTGCTGGGCGAGGCCCTGCGCTGGTTTTCAGACTGGTCCCGAGAGATCGGTTGGTCGCAGGTTAACAAGTTACCGTGCTTAGGTATAAATATTTACAAGAACAGATGACGAAAAATAAAAATAAAAAAAACAAACAAAAACAACGAGTTAGAAAGCAGTGCAAAATAAAACAGTAGTTAGATGCTATACCTCAACTTAATTCACTAATTTTCTAGCTAGGTATCCTATTTAAAGAGGAATTTTACGTGTAAGTAGTGAACGCATTTCACTTAATTTAATCACTAACCGTAAAGCACCCACCCTAATATATTACCATCCATATTTAAACTAGTCTAATAATTCCTCCACTTCAAATTCCTCGCACGTAGGTACTACCCTGGATTCACACCCCAACTTAACGGATAAATTATATAAAACAGTCCCTATTCATACGAGAACTTGGATAGTAAATCACTCAAATAAAATACTGGCAAAGAACTAGCAAAGTGTAGTTAGGGGGAGTTAGGTTAATTTGTAAGTTCGAGAATGTTAGGTAGGTAGCCATGGGTAGTATCGGAAACTTCCTGATTCGTTTATCATGCTTCTTTGGAGTAAGCGGAATGGTCTGCTTATTTGCTTGTTTGGTCGGACACAAAATATAGTCTACAAAGGAGCTTATAAATAAATTAAACAGGCTTTAGGAAAAAAAGACCGGATAGCACTCCGGGAGTGCCGGCAGAACTGAAAATTTGAATAATTTTAATTTTGCAAAAAAAATCCCTCTTCCCCCTTCCTCCCCCTGCGTGCCAATATATCTAATAACAACCTTATTAGTAGTACTCTATAGTTCAACTTAACTCAGCAAAATTGATGAAGGAGACGATGAAATAAAATACCAATCTGTTTTTGCCATTGCCAAATATATTTCAAAGCTTCATTTCTTTAGGAATAACGTCCAAATTCGAACTATTCGAATTTACTTAACTCAGCAAAATTGATGAAGGAGACGATGAAATAAAATACCAATTTTATTTTGCCATTGCCAAATATTTTTCAAAGCTTTGTCTCTTTAGGAATAACGTCCAAGTTCAATCAGTTCCTATTCGAATTTCAAAACGCAAATAGCAAAACGGTAAAGGACGCGTGGACAAAATTACAAATTGATTTGCAGAATATGCAATTGCAAAAAGTGTTTAACGGCTTTATACTCTTACGAATAGTGTTCAGTTTTGAATGAAGTCGAATCGGCTAACAGAAAAATATAAAAGTTTGATAAAATAAAATGGAATTCGCATTTACGGAAAATGTGTTACGACCTTATACTGTTAGAACTATGTGCCCCTAGTCAAACCTCCGTTTCCCCCCCGCCCCCAAACCTCGTCCCGAATCTCCCAATTCCACGGTCACGTGACCTCCTGAGATCTCACAAAGTTTGTCGCGAGTTTAACAATTTTTGCCCATCCTCTCCGCGCCGCTAAAGAAGTTTTCACTTCAAAAACTTTGAAGTTGGGTTTAATTTCCGAGAGAATTTGTTTTTTTAGGGATTCCGCTCAAGACGTCGATCAAAGCCCAGTCTCCCAGATGCTATTCTCGATGGGATTGAATTCATCACTTCCAATGACATCATATATGAAGGTAGGCACGAAAAAAGATGGGTATCAAATCTGGGCACTGCATAAGGCCGAAGAGTCATTTGTTCGTAAGCATTTTTTCCCGAATTTCATAATTGCGAAAACCATGTTCCGCTGAAGGGATTTTTGATTTTTCAGGATGTACCTAATACTAACCTGACGCAACCTGACGAAAGCATTTTTTTCCGAATTTCATAATTCCGAAAACCATGTTCCGCTAAAGGGATTTTTGATTTTTCAGTATATAATACTAACCTAACCTATTTATGTATTCCAATATTTTCAAATAAATAATCTGCGTCCAAACTTTCGTTTAGAAGAAATGGCGTTCCGAATTTGTCGGAATAATAAGGGTTTTGGACAAATTATTCTTCGGTTTTTTTGTGTTCCCTTTATATAATTTTATTATTTTAATACTGCATCTTTGTATCATTTAAATACTGTTACCGTGGTTTTTTTCTATGATAACGTTATAAGCTACTGACTTTCGTATTAAATGGAAGCTCCGGAGTCTAATAAAGCAAAACGTGCCGAAAAATATGAAAGCGTGAAGCACGAAGACGGTAGTAATGTAAACAATAACGCGGCGTGTTGGGGGACATCTCTTGTGGCCTTGAGGCTGTGCAGTCTGCGGGACAGTCCTCTTGGCTGTATGTATGTAACTAACCGGGGCAAATGCGTCGATGGGGTAAATGCGTCTCTTGAATCTCCTAAACGGAACATTTTAGAACTATTAAAATAGTCTAAATTGAAAGTTTGGTAACCATACTTTGAACGAGCGAGGAATGTTGCGTTACGAAGATATTTTCAAAAGACGCATTCTAAAGACCCCATTGACGCATTAACCCCGGTAGCGCTTAAGCACTTTATTGTACACAAAACAGGTTAAAACAAACATGAGATATAAGTATCTAAGATTAAGGTACAAATTTGTTATTCGGGACGGGCTAACGGTGCCTCATTGCCGATTTAAAACGAGTTACAGAATAAAGGGGCTTATGTACCAATGTCGCAGTGGGCGGGGCACATAGCACGTAGAACCGATGGCCGTTGGGGCGGAAAGGTTCTCGAGTGGTGACCATTACCGGAAGGCGCGGCGTGGTTAGGCCCCCCACAAGGTGGACTGATGACCCGGTAAAGGTTGCTGGAGTCCGCTGGATGCGGGTGGCGCAGGACCGGTCTGGCACTCTTTGGAGGAGGCCTATGTCCAGCAGTGGACGTCTTTCGGTGGATATGATGATGATGTCCAATACGAATGATCTTTAATCAAAGCAATCTCTAAATACCACTTGCTGGCCAGAGTGCGATATCAGTATTTCTTTGTGAGTACCTAATGTACTACATTAGGTACTACTACTATTGCACATCTAACAGTATGTACAAACGAAAGCGAATAGAAGCAGAGGCAAGCATCTTTTTCATGTGTTGTTGTTATGTGTTGCAATGTTAAAATTCATGGTCTTCCTTTTATTTCTGACACTATGTTATTTAGTAAAAAATAATCCTTCTGATGAACCCTTTCGATCGGTATGATATAGCTACAGGATGATTTTTTTTCTCGTGTAGCGGGTTCGATTCGTATAATTATTCAAAAATCTATGAACGCAGTTAAAATTGTTTTTAAAATTAAAATAATGTCTCCTTTCAGTAAAATGTTCTGTCTACAATATTTAAGGTACTTTCCCTCCATGTGGCATGGGCGTGGGACGTACTGTATAGACTGATGATTATGGTGATGATTTCAATATATCTAATTTCAGCCAGTCTTGCAAAATGTGTAGGCAACAGAAACTTTTCCTTTACCTATACTTTCTGATTGCCTCCCAGTGACCCATTTGCATTGCTCTCCATGTCGATACATAAAAAAAAAGTTATTGCAGAACTAAAAATAAAAATATCTTGCCGTTACAATATTTTTCCGTTCCCACATTTTCCGACGACACAGCCACCCCAGTCTACATTCTCTCTGGTTTATTAAAAATTGGATCATCGCATCGGAGCGAGGAGATATTTTACGATATACGTGCCTCATACACTCCGTGCATTTGTGGAGTTCCTCCTGCCCGATGTACACTCTCGCCGAGAACACCTTGTTGTTTTATTTATTTTATAGCTGACCGCGTGGCTCTGCCTGCGGAATGCAGAGTAGCAAGCCTGTGACTGTGCCCATCCTGAAAAAACATAATATATCATATCAGCCGAAAGACGTCCACAACTGCTGGAAATAGGCATTATATTTAATAGAGAAAAATCGTTTTTGAAATCAGGTGAGTTGTTTCAGAAGTCACCCTTTGTATACAAACTTACCTACACTACAAAGCTACTAGTACTAAGTAAACTCACAACCTCAAAAACTTTTACCCTGTATATACTCGTACGTAATGTAAAAAATACTAACATTAGTATACTTTAAACTTTACTGAACAGTAACAAGTAATAAATACAAGATGAGAACTTAATCCGTGCCATTTTGTTGAAATATAGGTACAGTCGAGGACAAAGAGATGTATACACTTTTGGACCTAATCGAATGCGGTCGCCTACAAATTGTAGGCGGACCGCATTAGATAGAATACAATAAAACAGATTTTTGATTTGAATGGCTCCTGTCCAGTAGGACTACCTAATTTGATATTGTTAAATTGTAACATAATAACTGACAATCGCAATATAAATTCCTAAAAACTTACCATGTGCAATTTTTATTTCTCGGGTCGGATGACTGCGCTACCCCCATCTGTTACCAATGGCCCAATGCCATTATGCAACGAGTGCAAATTTCTTGGCTTTACACTAGACTCGAACCTTAACTGGAAGTGCCATGTTGACCAACTATGTAACAGAAAAAGCTGCAACCATTGATATCACGAAATTCATTAAAATCTGTTTATTTTTCTCATTTTCACTCGTTGATGTCATATGGTACAGTCATTTGGGGTAATTCAACCGATGCTAAGCGAGTGTTCTTACTCCAAAAACGTGCGCTTCGATTGCTGGCTGGAGTGAAACCCAGGCATCCAGTAAATAAATCAAATCTAATCTAATCTAATCTAAGTAAATCTAAATCACGCCGTTTTCTTGGCGAGAGTGTAAAACTGGCTTTACCGCGTGTCTGTCTGGATCAAGGAATTTTTCTAACTTGTTCGTTTTTGCAGCTCCCATATGCAATAATGTAACCGCCTTACGGCGCGTCGGCGGGAATAATGGCTTTTTATGTAACAATCGGCAATGAGATGGGGTTGTTTACGGAGCGAAGGTATGTACGGTATGATTTGTTGCAAATTAAACTTTGCTCTTTGTTTCCTTGGACATATTATCTGGTTTAACTAGGCATAGTCTATATTCTATATTCTAGAACAAATAATTCTAGGTTCTGTGGAAGGCAAACGCGCTTGAGGAAGGATTCCAGAGGCTCTATACCGCGAAACGAAAATGAAGTCCGTTCGTGTATCTCCCTCGCACTTGCTTATTCGAGCGATAGAGAGGGGATACAAGAACGAATTTCGTTTTTTATTATTTATTTATTAGGACCTTCAACAATAAGCAGACCATTACATAATAATGCTCTTCAATGCATGAATCAAAACTAAGTACCTTATTAATTACAGAAGGACACAGCATGCATCAAGTAACAGTGAAAGTATAATATAAAAACTGATTACAATTAGTTTACTACTAAGTATAAAGTATAAAATAAATAATAATTATATTAATATTGCCCTATTTATATATTATTATACTAATATTGACCTATTCAATGTCAATATTCAAATTGAGACAAAACATAATTTGCGCCAAGTCAGGACACAAACTAAGTCTTGTCAGCAATCGTGGCTTTTATGAATGTGATGATTGACGAGTTGAGATCAATACAGTGTTGATATTTCTTATATGCCGTAAACATCCGTGACAGGGGACAGTGTAGCTTGAGGTTAGAGCGATGAGTAGCCAAACTGAACAGCTTAATATTACATGCTCTAGGAATTTTAGAGGGTACATGAAAATTTATTTTCTGCAGTACATCTGGGCAATCTAATGCACCGGTAACAATTCTCTTCAAAAAGACTAGATAACTTATAGTTCTTCTATCAACCAACGATCCCATCTTAAAGTATTCGTTTCGTTGGGCTGTTGCAGCCTAAGCGGGTCAAAATACAGTCTTTTCAACGCAGTCCACTTGACGAGGAACCGAACTGCTTGGAGGGCAATAGCATGCGGTCAAGATACTCAGTCATGAGGTATCGACAAAGAACTCACACTTTTGATCGGTACACGACCTGCGAGACGCGACTACCAGAGCCAGAGATGTCTCTAGCCCAGCGCGAGGTCAAAATGGAATGTAGCGGGCGGCGCCCCCTAGGGCCCATGTGCAACGCACACTCTGTACCAGGTAAAGACGCCTCTGGCCAGAGCTGTTCACACCACTGCTCATTGGGCATCTTCTTCTTCGTCTTCGTCGACACGAAGAAGAAGAAACTTTATTTTGGGTGATATCTAGAGCGTGAGCTCCCGTCACATACACCATAACACCAAATTAACTTATTTGTTATTGTCACCAACTATCCCCTAAGCTTTCAAAAACAGGCGTATCTGGCAACACAGCCCCAACTTGCCACTTAAACCATGGACATATTTCACTGTTCTACCAAAGAGACCTCCATAGTGATTCTTAAATTAATTAATTCGTCTCACCAGTTTACCTTGATCCTGAGATTTGTAACAACTATAGGTGTTCAGGGGTCCGACTAATATTAGTTCATGAGGCGAATAGTAAGCGTTGTGAATAGTCCTGGGTGTCGACCCCCAAGCTAATCTGCTCATCTGTCTCATCGCTAAATGCGTGTCAAGCGATCGACAAAAACCAATTACAGTCCAGCGCGAAGTTAAGGGCTCGAGCGAAGCGAATGAGGACATTGAAAAATGAAGTGATAAAGGAGAGATATAGCAAAGTATGGAAGGTCGTAGAGGGATGAAAAATAACAAAAGAAGAAAAAATTATAACTGAGTAACTGAAAAATATAATATGACATCAGCGAATAGAGGAGTGATAAACAGAAAGCAAAAGTGGCAGCAGAAGGCTACGGAAAATACTTCGAACAAAAAAAAATCTAAATTGTGTCAAAAAGAAACTAACACAGGACAGAAACGAGAAGCCAATACGAAGTATAGTTATGCCAGTATTTACTTAATTAACGAATGTAATAATACAATCGATGATAATTGTGCGCGTAACAAACGTTTGCGAACATAGCTGTCATATTGTGAACAACGATCATCGATTACTTATATAGAATCTCCAACTCGTAAATCGCTTGAAAATACTTTTAAATTGTAAGTAAAAGTGTATTACCGATGGTTGCCGGTGGGGCTCCGGCTAATCCCTTCCCCCGACCACCACACGTCACCGTGAAATATGGCCGGCATTCTTCACCCCTGCCAATCTTAGCTCAGGTACAGTAGGCTTGCTGAGTAACCGTGATTAAATGCGACTAAGGCTGGAGTTGACCGGACGAGAATAAAGGTTTAAGAGTCCTTACTCCTACGACGAGCGTATTTTGTAAAATGCTTCCTTCTTCATTCAAGATTACGACGTATTAGTAAGTATTTGTTCAAAAACTGATAACTTACTAAAATAATCATTTCTCCAAGCTCAGGTAACAAAAAAACCGGCCAAGTTCCGTACCATTATCTATAAAAACGTCAAAAAAAATCTTTGTTGTATGGGAGATCCCTTAATTACGTGTATACTTTATTTTGTTTTTAGTATTTGTTGTTATAGCGGCAACAAAAATAAATAATATGTGAAAATCTCAACGTCTAGCTATCGCGGTTCTTGATATATAGCCTGAAAAAAAAACGTTGTATGGAAGCCCCCCTTAAATATTTATTTTATTTGGTTTTTAGTATTTGTTGTTATAGCGGCAACAGAAATACATAATTTGTGAAATTTCAACTATCTATCTATCTATCGTGGTTCTTGAGATACAGCCCGGTGACAGACAGACGGACAGACAGCGAAGTCTTAGTAATAGGGTCCCATTTTTACCCTTTGGGTACGGAACGAATGCTGCTGAGCCCCCTCAGCACATTACACCTTCCCGCCGCACCCCGCTGCGCCGTGCGGAGCGACGGGTCGCAACGTTGTATGCCAGAACCTCAGTTTGTTCATAAATTCCGCACGGTTCGTGATCGCACCTCCGTCCGCCGCGGCAGTGTGATGACCGGCCAATAGTGTAACTTTTCCAACGAGCGTTAGGACGACTCAACTGTAGTTTCACCTTCCTCACGAAACGTTGCGCAATCGACTAGCTAGAATAAAGTTTGCTTGCTGCTAGATCATAATTCACCCTAAAGTGGACAGTGGACACCCCCGCTGCTGTTTTTGTGCACTGTGTGGCGGCTGTGAGGGATAGTATAATGAACCCTTGTTTGCTACCTCCGACTCGGAATTAAGTCTATTTTGTAAACTTGGAGGAACTCTCGGTATTAATATTCGCAATGGGTTTATTTTAATATGATTTGCACTAAATTTTTCTTGGAGATGTTTTCGAAAATTGAACTTACAATATCCTTCACCAAACTTTTTCCCGACTGCCCGAAGGAGAGGATGGTTATGTTTTTCGAGCGTATATGTATGTATATATGTATGTGTGTGGCATATTCTTTGGCACGCCCTGTAGCCTAAACCGTTTGACGGATTTCGACATATGAGGTGTCGTTGGATTTCTCTTAATCGTGGGAGTGGCATAGGATATATATTTTTTTTAAAGCACTTGGGTTTTTTGAAAAATCTTTTGAATTCACTTGTTTGTTTCTAATTATATTTATTGTTTCCAAGTTATTATGTGATGCCCGTTTCAGCTTAGTGGAGCAACATGCAGGGTCACTAGGCCCGCCTGTTGCGTTCGAATCCTCGGTAAGAGAAAACATCGTCAGTTATTGAGCTCATTTGTTCTATTTGTGTAAGATTGTTCCTAATATTGTTCCATATTGTGTATCGAATATTTATTATAATTTAGTTTTCGTACTATGTTGTTTCTGTTTCTGTATCTATCTATTTATTTCAATAAATCCCTTAAGGCGCCGTAGGTTCATGGTTTTCTCTCCCTCTCACTGAGCATAAGCGTGAGCGAGATGGAAGTGCGTGCTCAGAAGCGCGGAAATCATGTTTTTTAATTTTATTTTTTTTGCCGTTTAAATAGTTAAAAAGTAAACACTGATTTCTCTCAAACATGATATTGCCGATTTTTAGAAGCCATTTCAATATTTTTAGCTTTTGTGCATAATTTGTAAGGAATATTTTAAGTGCATTCTAGACCCTTTTATACCTATGTTCGTGATTTTTTTCTATCGAGCGAAAATTGCTTAATCATGTTTCTAAACACTGATTTCCCTGCAGAAAAGCCTGAAGATTACTATTCCTATTTTTATAAAACCATATTATTATAAACAGACGCATTATATTGTTTCAAAAACTCTGTTCGCTTAACTTCGCTGAACCTACGGCGCCTTAATGTCTCAAAAATATTGATTGATTGAATGAACTCTTTGTTATATTGTTAGTTAAGTAGGTACCTATAATACCACCCACAAAACATCTGACATTTTCATGTTTGTTTGTAGTAAACAAACATGACAGATTTTTAGTGGTGAGATGATAACTATCGATTTCATACATTAAAGTTTCCAAAAGTCCAGGAATTATTTGTCTGAAATGGCATTTTCCAGTCCGAGTAACACTAAGCCCTACAACCATCCTACAACGGATTTTTCACTTGATTTGAGAAATCAACACCTTAACTTTACGTCGCCATGATTTGGCTAAGCGTAGAGCAATCATGGCAACGAAAAATTGAATTGACACCGTGACCACGGACGGTGTAACGATGCGGCACGGTGAGTCGACAATTTTAGAAAACTGCATGTGTAAATATTTATACAGTATTTTAAGTTGACGGGAAGCTAAAAAGGGCTTTTTCATGAAATGGATAGCTAATAAATAGGTACAAATTCGGACACTCTGGGTTGGAACGTCAGATGTCAATCGGTTTTATAAAACTAGTGCCTACGCCAGACCTTATGAGGTGCCTTGTGAGCCCCGGGCTCCTATAGGGTGACGTTACGTTACCTGGAAATCGTTATGATGCCTGGATAGTCACCGTTTTGTGTGTAAGTATTGAAGTCTGCTCTCATTAAACCAAATTATGTTTAGCTATACTTATGAAACTTCGTACTTTCCAAACTGAATAGAGTCACTAGTCACTACTTACGCAACAAGCAAAATACTTAATTTTCGCATTTATTTGTAAGATTTTCTCACGTAATTTTTCGCAGAGTGCTTGATGGTGTTTCTGCGCACAATGCTTATGACTTTTAATCCTCGCGAGGAATAATCCACGCATCCAAATTGCCACAACAAGAAAGCTGAGACCCGTCTGGAGGATTAGAATAAGGCCAATAGAAGATGGTCGCGAATCGTTTAATGTACAAAGTTATAATACTGGTTTATAAAACCCCTAATTAGTTCCAGAGTCATTCGGCAGCGTTCGGGAGCGATCGGCTGGGTGGTCCGGCCGCGAGCGCATCGGAACTAATCCATTGGACGCGGCAGGACGGTATCGAAATATTGGGAACGGTCAGTCTATAAAATGTGTAAGACTCATCTATTCCCGAAGTTAGCTTAAAGCTTGTGTTTCGCTTGCTGATGCTGGGTCCAGATGGTACTAGTTGTATAAACTTAAGTATACTCGTAAATTTACTTAAACGAAGATCGATTAAGTTAAGACCCGTCTGAGGTTTTTCCAACGAAACACAGTTATTAAACAAATCCTTGGGGCGCATTCTATTGCATGCAAAAGAATTTGAACTATCTGTACAGCAGATACAATTCATGTTTGATTACAATCCTTACCGACCGCGGCGTTAGCTGTGCCCTCGCAGTGCATGCACGATTCATTCAAATATGAAATGTAACTTCGGTTTAATCACTTCAAATTCCTTTGCATGTAATAGAATGCGCTCCTGCCCAACTCTGTCGGTGGGACTCGTACTACGTGGTACTTTTGCGATTTATTTTGACTACTATTTATTATAAAACTTCTAATCACACGGTTCAACTCACGTATTCAATGTCACTCCGGGCGACATGTTTCGAACTCTTCGTTTCTTTTTAATCGTGATGGGGGCTGGATGTTACCGCCAGCTTGGAAAACTATCATTCCTAAATTGAAGTGGACAGCGTGTAGTGACAATCCCGTGGACACAGTGAGTTCAGTGTGCGTATCGTCTCTCGGAGGAGATGACCTCCTGCCGCAATCTCACATAACTGCTCCAGCGCTGGACGCTCCCCCTCCCCCTGCCCTGTCGGCGCGTGCGACACGCGCCGCTCGACGTGAGGAGCGGGCGCGGGCAGTGTTACGAGCGACACCGCCGCGAGAACACTCATCCTGAAGAAGAACTCCCGAAGAGTTCGAAACATGTCGCCCGGAGTGACATTGAATACGTGAGTTGAACCGTGTGATTAGAAGTTTTATTTTAACATGTCTCACGAAAGTTTAAATTCGAATACTATTTATTAGTTCAACGAAAGCCATGGTCATCTCCATGTGACAGGAAGAGTATCAATGTAAATGTGTGTGAGGAGCAGTATTCTTCTTCAGGAGTTGCAGTCGGTCGCGTATTGCAGGGCTGCATTAACCGGCATTTCAAGATGCCTGACCCCGTATCATGGTCGGCCTTATCACACGATAAGTGAAAGATAGAGCGTCCGTCACTGGCTGACACCGGTCGATAGAACGAGACGACGCTCCTATCTTGTCACTTATCGTAACCTTTTTATTGCGTAACCAGCATTATTAAGTTATCGGCTGTATGAAACTCCAAGTACTGAACTCGTATTCGGAATATCAACTTACTCTCAGACCGTAGACAGTTTCAGACAGTAGAAATTCGATGCCCGGCCTAATTCTGCAGTTACTCGAATAATATTTAGAAAGAAACTGAAGTATTATTACCAGTGATCGGTTTTTTGGATTCTCCCTCGCGGGATATCAAGTAGAAAAGTTAATATAGATACGACAATTTCCCGCGATACCGAACAAACCGTACAAAAATATATAATATTTTTGGTGAGCAATAAAACCATTTGATATTGTGGACATTGTTTTTCTCAAACTACCTCTCAGTTGCGAGAAGTGTAATTCACTTTTTGATAACGAATTAATTTATTCAAACAGTTAACCCGAAGTAAACATATACCTATACCTATTAGCTGCTATCAGCGTACACACGCGTACTTACTCGCCGAACTTTTATCCAAACGGTACGAAATGTGCCGCTTTGGAGACAGCAAATGAGCTGTCAGTGTAAGCACTTGTGCTCATTTGTTCGATTTAGACAAAAGAATGGAGAGTAAGTACTCGTCTATCAGCTACTTAGAGGTTTTAAAGTGTAATAAAATAAACACATTGTATTTTTTTGCCTTTTCTAACAACAGAAAGCCCGGATTCCCGGGGAATATCCATACTAACATAATGATTGAGGTCGTTCACCCCATGTCGAATCCAAAAAACCGATCATTGATTATTACTATATTGAAATATTACAAAACTACTATTTGAAAATGTGCAGGGATTAGATTCAATTTAATTCATCAAATTTATGTTAATGCGATTGAATACATTAAAAAAAAAAGGTTTTTATTTCTATATTTATTCTAATCTCATTTTCTATTTTTCCATCGATTGCATGTTTTACTTACCTGTTTCGTCGATTACATTAGAGTAAACAAGTCAATATATATTTAATTTATCTTCATTGACAAAGAAACTGGTTTTGAAACGATGAACACATTTGAACGACCTTCCAGAATAACATCGTAAAGTTAGAAACTGCATCGCAAGCTCTCCGAAGGTCCATCTGGATCGACGCGTATTGGTTTGATATCAGATATACATTTGTTCCACGCTCTTGATCTGTCACTATAGCCTTCGGGCGAGGAAAGTTCTAAACGTGAAATAAAACCGTTAAACGTTTAGCAAAATAGACTTCCTGAAGCAGACAAACGCTTTCTTACTCTGTCCACAATAGCAATACCTATAGTTTTAGTTTAAGAGATGGTATATATACTACCCTAAGTAGTTAATCTGACCGCTGACTACTAAGTCAGACGATGTGGAGTATTCCAAGCTAGCAAGACGCAAACAATGGTGCTCAGGAGAGTAATTGAAACATGGAAGTTGTTATGACGTAATGTACGTTCGAAAAGTAAAGCGGTTACCCTGCAGGCCGCTATTTCACAAACTTGACAGTTATCACCTCACGACGACAATCCTCCGTACAATTCTGGATCCACAAGTAACCTAGCGACCACCTTAACTTCTAGAACAAGCAATGTAATGGCGCATTGTCAGTGTCAGGTGACAATTGTCAAGTTGGTGAAATAGAGGCCTGGAGTCAGTTTGAAAGTGAAATAGGTTGCTATTTATATAGACCAGCAAGAGATCAGCTTATTTCCACTCTCGCTATGCTATTCTGCACTTGTTTTCAGCTCACCTCACCAGTCACTTCTGACGCCGAGATTCGTATTTACCACAGAACACCTCCACTAGAAGCCTAATGTTTGTAATTTTGTTCCCGACGCGAGTCACCAAAGCATGAGGAAGAGGTGAGGGGAAGGGCGGGTGCTAACAGCGTTGCGATTGGGCGATGCGCTCGCGCGCGGAATGCGTAGTGATGGGACATGTTCACGTACAAGCATCCTAATTTTTTAGGTACATTTTAAAGTAAAGTAAGTAACTACTTACTATAAATAAATATAAATATAAATATAAGGGGACAATCTTACACAAATCGACCTAGTCCCATAGTAAGCTCAGTAAGGCTTGTGTTATGGGTACTAGACGACGATATATATAATACATATAAATAGTTAAATACATAGAAAATATCCATGACTCAGAAACAAATATTCATGCTCATCACACAAATTTTGCCCTTGCCGGGATTCGAACCCAGGACCTCTTGCTTCGTAGGCAGGGTCACTACCAACTAGGCTAAAGCGGTCGTCCTACTACTACGGTCGGTACTATACTTTTATCTTTAAGTTAAGGTAAAGTATAGATAGTTTTGTTACCATTTTAATACACAGTAAGTTAGGAATCCTAACTGGTACCGTAATTTTTTGCTGATAAATCATGTTAGGTACTTACTGTACGTATTAAAATGGTAATGAAACTATCTATACTTAAAAGTGTGCTAAAAAAATACTGACCATTTAGTATTTTTGGTTCTAAAGTTTAAACTACAAATACTTCAGTATTTTTTATGGAAAGTTTCGGAGCAGTTTAATAATAAGTAAAGTCTCATTATTCCTTTAAAAGTTGTATTTATCGTTCTCAGTTTAAAATAAAACAAACAAAACACGGAAAAGGCATTCGGCTATTTAGGATGGTGACGTATCTCACACCAACTCCGAGTTCCCTCGCACTTTCTCGAAGTTCATCATCAGGCCCATTTTGTGGCACTGGACCCAACTGCTCACTGAGAGGATTCTAAGAAACCCGCACAACGTATATCTATCTCACACCAACTCCGAGTTCCGTCGCACTTTCTCGAAATTCATCATCAAGCCCATTTTGTGACACTGGGCCCAACTGCTCACTGAGAGGATTCTTAGAAGCCCGCACAACGTATATCTAACTCACACCAACTCCGAGTTCCCTCGCACTTTCTCGAAGTTCATCATCAGGCCCATCTTGTGACACTGGACACAACTGCTCACTGAGAGGATTCTAAGAAGCCCGCACAACGTATATCTATCTCACACCAACTCCGAGTTCCCTCGCACTTTCTCGAAGTTCATCATCAGGCCCACTTTGTGACACTGGGCCCAACTGCTCACTGAGAGGATTCTTAGAAGCCCGCACAACGTATATCTAACTCACACCAACTTCGAGTTCCCTCGCACTTTCTCGAAGTTCATCATCAGGCCCACCTTGTGACACTGGACACAACTGCTCACTGAGAGGATTCTAAGAAGCCCGCACAACGTATATCTATCTCACACCAACTCCGAGTTCCCTCGCACTTTCTCGAAGTTCATCATCAGGCCCATCTTGTGACATTGGACCTAACTGCTCACTGAGAGGATTCTAAGAAGCCCGCACAACGTATATCTATCTCACACCAACTCCGAGTTCCCTCGCACTTTCTCGAAATTCATAATCAGGCCCATTTTGTGACACTGGGCCCAACTGCTCACTGAGAGGATTCTTAGAAGCCTGCACAACGTATATCTATCTCACACCAACTCCGAGTTCCCTCGCACTTTCTCGAAGTTCATCATCAGGCTCATCTTGTGGCACTGGACCCAACTGTTCACCGAGACGATTCTAAAAAGCCCGCACAACCTATATCTATCTCAAACCAACTCCTAATTCCCTCACACTTTCTCGAAGTTCATCATCAGGCCCATCTTGTGGCACTTGACCTAACTGCTCAGCGAGAGGATTCTAAAAAGCCTATACAATCTATGTCTATCTCAAATCAACTCCGAGTTCCCTCGCACTTTCTCGAAGTTCATCATCAGGCCCATCTTGTGGCACTGGACCCAACTGCTCCCCGAGAGGATTCTAAAAAGCCCGCACAACCTATATCTATCTCAAACCAACTACGAGTACCCTCGCACTTTCCCAAAGTTTATCATCAGGCCCATCCTGAAACCTAGACGCAACTGTTCACCAAGAGCATTCCAAAAAGTTACTAAAACAGTAAAGTAACTACTACTACTAGTACTACTAATACTTATTATATATTACACTATTTACTTTAAATAACGAACAATAAATAAAACTAAATTTAAGTTCTAATCTACAGAATAACTACTCAAACCAAAATAAACGAGAAATCTGTATTTTTGTTACATTTCTTCAAATCGGTACGAACGAAAGCACGTGGTTTGTCGGTTGACCATCATAGCATCATCGGGACATCACTAGTCGTGACGTGTTTTCGTAAGAAAGGAATAGCATATTGCATTTTCAAAGTGATGAAAAGTGACAGACATAGTGTGTCTGTACCTCAGTATTCGCACCGGCCAGTATAAAATGGCCTCCGCTGGCTATAAATATTTTCAATGAAATATTGAATTTGACTCAACTGTGGAATGAAATTCCATCTTTTTTGTAATTTGAAGTCTTTGACGACTTTCCGCACCACCTCACACTACAAAAGCCCATAATTAGCCGCGAAAATCCTATTATTTTGTTTTTTTTGTGAGAGTCATGCACACTCCGCACAGGTCGTTAACATGGACGCAACTGAACGGAAGTCGGAAAGGCGGGCGACCGCGGATTAAATAAGCGCAACAACACCAACGCTTGGTGACTCGAGTCGCGAACAAACTGAGAAACATTAGGCTTCTAGTGGAGGTGTTCTATGGTATTTACTAAGCGTAATCAGGGCTGTTATTCTTTACACTCCACCCGTCACGCCTAACGAAACTAGATCTCTTACTTAGTTAATCGCGCCGTCATATTTCTGAGTGAAAGTTGAGGTGAGTTTAAAGCAAGTTACAGAATAGCCGGGCAGAGGTCTTGTTTCGTTTGAGGCGAGGTGAGCGTTCAGAATAACAGCGAAGGAATCAATCTGACATGATCTGACCGATCCGACCGCTGACTATGCCACTGTGACTAACACTTATTTACCCGGGTAATATACACGATGATTCTTAATTCGTGATCAGGAGTAAATTTTTATAATTCTACAAGTAATTGATACCAAACACGATTAACTCGAAGTTACCTAAAACTGAATAAGGAATGACTTTATAATTCAAAATCATTGTCAACCTAACGGTAGTTTGCAAAAATTTTACGTATTCTACTTAATATCAAGAAATGTAGGGTGACCAAACATTCACTATTATCATTAAATTAAATTAACTAAACAGTGATTTAATTGCATGAGACCTCATCTATTGAAATTCGTTTTGGCTGTTTATCAATATTTTTCAACTCCGGATCACGGATTAAGAATCATCGTGTGTTCCGGCGTCATCACGGACCCGGAACGGTCTACTGTGATGTGAATCATCCTTAAAGCAGTGGACTACATGTTAAATCAATATGTATACATATTGATTTAAAGCGTAGGTACACACACGTTTACACACACGTTCCCCAGTTTTTATAACTTTGCAATCCTTATTTGTTTGCATTGTGTCGCATAAGTCCGCCCATCTGTCGTACAAACAAAGCAACACGCGGCGCTTCGTTTAATTACGTCACGTATGTCGTCTGTCGTTTGTCGCACGCGGGAACGCGATCTGCGACAATTATATTGTAAGAAAGGACTGGGTGAAATATGGGGCCACAGATTAAGTTTACGAAAATGGTGCACTGTGAAACAACGTAATACTTTGGGTTATAGGATGCGTGACATGCGATATTAAGTGACAAGAAGGTGTATGGTAGAATCATATCAGCCGAGAAACTTTCACAGACTACTACTACTACTCCTAGTCTTTTGTCAGAGCGCCTCAAGGACCGGTCCTGCGCAACTTACGTCCTGCGAACTCCCGCAACCTTTACCAGGTCATCAGTCCACCTTATGGGGTCAGCAACGCTCCGCCTTCCGGACGAAGTTTCGGTAGAAGGTGGATGTATGGGCTTATTGTCCTGTAGCGTTACCACAAATGTGATTTTCAAATTAACTTGATTAGTCTGATTACAGTTAATAGTCTAAATTATGTAACGTTGTATAAAAAAAAATTGCGGAATACGTACAGATTATTTTTCTCTTAACTTATCTTGGACTTCCGCAAAGTAACTTAATAAAAGATTGTAGCAAATTGTAAGTATGTGTAAACTAGTTAGTAGTAGTTCATAAAGATCGAAAATCTGCAGGTCGATCACGTCACGCACTGTACGTACCTACTATGACAACACAGCTAACTGACCATCATACGGTTCTATACAATACAGGAGGGCTATAGTTTACTGTGATGGCGTTTGTACGCCAGTTAAATCTAAATGTCAATCAGGGAAACTGACAGTTGAGTTGTCCTAACGAGCGTTCGAAAAGTTACGTGGTCACCCATGTGATCCTACCTAGACTTAAAACAATATTATAAATACAATGCCACCAGAACCAGTGAGCTTTGCTTACATCAAATGCACCATCGTCACCTACAAAAGCTGTGCTCTTCCGTGGGCCGGTGATTCGTAAGGTGTCGGGTGGCATGACTCACTGTGTTCTGTGAGATCCACTCAATAACAATGCGCAATGTATTTATGAGCGGATTACTTACACTGAGCTTTTTAATCCAGAACTGATTGAGATACGACGGTTTGGAAGCTGGATGTAGGTAGTAACTTAGTTAAAAATAGGTTGCAAAACTTTTGGAACCGCATTATGGGAAATCAGGCAAGGACATATTGTTTCTCCAAAACTGTTCACCGCTGCACTAGAGGATGTTTTCAAGACTCTGGACTGGAGAAGGCTACTACATCAGTCACCTTCGGTTTGCTGACGACTTAGTCTTGACTGAGAACATGGAGGACGTACGATGCTCGATGACCTCAGTAAAGCTTCCGAGCCGAACATGGATACCAACTCCCATTAAAATCTGACGATTACGTCGATTATGTATACCTAGGACAGACTGTCCAGTTTAGTGGGTCCAGTCCAACTTCGAGAAAGAGGTCAATCGTCGAATCCGACTCGGCTGGGCAGCGTCCGGGAAGGTACGGCTCATCTTTTCGTCCAATATTCTGCAGTGTCTCAAGGCGAGAGGCTTTGACCAGTGTATGTTGCCAGTGATGACTTATGGCACTGCACACTGCGCTTACTTCGGGCCTCATAAAATCACCCAAAGAGCAACAAAGAAGGCTATGCTAGAAGTTTCTCTGCGTGATCGCATCAGAAATGAGGCTAGGTAACCGATATAGCCCTCCCAAAAGCTAAACTTAAGCGGCAGTAGGCAGGGCACACTGGAACTGGACGTAGAACCGATAGCTGTTGGGGCGGAAAGGTTCTCGAGTGGCGACCACGCACCGGAAGACGCAGCGTGGTTGGCATCAATGAAATGGCAGACACCTAGGTGCTTGAAAGATTCTGTTTACACATGGGTTTGACGGTTGCCTATGAATGTGTTACTCACGCCACGCTCGAAACCGCGTACGTACGTTTTCGGTTTGCGAAAAATCGTTTTGAATTGACCTCCTGAAGTTCTGTGGCCGGTATTTTAGTTAGCCAACAGCGGCTAAGTTTGCAACTCGCAAAGAAAGCAATCAGCAACTTGCTAAGAATAATGGTCTGTCAGTTGCGTGTAGTTGGGAAGTATTAATTAATACCTACACTAATTACCTACTCGGCTCGAGCTAGAGCGTAGAATAGTTAATAAGAATTGATTAATTTAATCCAAAATAATTATTAATGTACAAAAGGCGGACTGAATGCCATGGGGCATTCGCTACCAGTCAACCTTTAAGCAAAGTAGTATTAGGCGGCACAAATAAGAAATAACTAAAAAACGTTGAATTAAAACAGATTTGTTAGACGATAAAGAATACTCGCATCTAAAATACTATTTTGAAGTAAAGGTAACTTATTCGCGAAACAGCTGGTCGAAGCAACAAAGGTTCATGTTTTACCAGCACAATAAAATACTAGCTTGTTGCGTTAATCACTCGAGAAATGTTTATGTTACAAACTACACATTTTGCTACATATGTAAATCGTACATTATCTGTGGGTGTACTTAATGTATAGCGTTTTAAATTCGTATTTCTTTTGCTGCTTTTATGTTTGCGCTAACCTAGCGAAACTATTTCGACGACCTCTGTAGCCTAGTTTGTAGTGACCCTTCCTACGAAGCCGGAGGTCCCGGGTTCGAATCCCGGTAAGGGCATTTATTTCTGTGAGGAGCACGAATATTTGTTCCTGTATTTGTATTTAAGTATTTATTTATATCTATATAGGTATGTATTCGTCGTCTGGTACCCATAGCACAAGCTTTGCTTGGTTTGGGACTAGGTCCATTGGTGTAAGATGGTAAAAAAAAATACATCTGGAAGTACAAAACTGTTACATTATGTACAGAGGAAATTGTCTTGCATTCTGAACAAAACACATTTGTCTAACAGTTGTGTAGTTGCAGCTGAGGCATTGATGCATTCACAATTTGCAGTTCCGCCCGCTTATGACAAATAACCTAAAGGTACCCATAGCCACGCAATTTAATACCTATATCCTAGTAGCTTAAGCTCGCGACTTCGTCCGCGTGGAACTCGTTGATATCGTAGCTCCATACAAACTTTCAGCCACCATTTCACCCGCTTAGGGAATGATTTCTGGGATAAAACCTATCCCAAGTCCCCGGGACTCAAACTATCTCTGTACAAAAATTCATCTAATTCAGTTCAGCGGTTTAAGCGTGAATGGTAACAGACAGACTGAAAAACACATTCGCATTTATAATATTACTATGGATGTCTATCGTGTTTCGTATTCGGCATGTATCCAACATTTCTTACATTTCTTCCAAGTCAAAAATGAATTCGGTAAAAAATGGGGGTAACTTCTTACCGTAACTATCTCTTTTTATCTGCAACTCCATTTTAAACCTTTTTAGCAATTCGCAAGGGTGATCCCCTAAAAGTTCTTTTATCGGTGTAAACGTTTCTAAGATAAGGGTTAAATGCAGGAAGAAGATTAATTTGTTGACATTTGTTTAGTCTATGTCCATTCATTGTAATAAGAATTACGCATAAATCCTCAATCACACTTGCGCGGTCTGCGGTGGCGGTCAACAGTAAATTCGCAAGCTAGTTAATAATAATTTTACTATTGGCCAGGCCGCGCCAGTGTTATGCGGGCTTTAATGATCTCAATTTGTTTACATTATGCTCCATTTTCATTTTATTTCCGAAGAGAGCCGAGAGGTCCTATGCTGGCTGCTTGTATGTATGTTTGTTGTACTCTATTACCTCCATTTTACGATCAGAAGTAGCGGAAAACTCGTTCGACCAAAAACCTTCCCTTAGGTAGTAAATTTGTTTCTCAAAAGCACTCAACCTTATTTAAGGAATCAAAGGAGCCCCAAGCCATTCAATAATCAATAAATCATCTGAACGTACTTAACTGGATCCTACATGAGGGGTCACGGGGGTCGCAGGGGTCACGGGGATTGAAAAGCGTAAAAAAGCAGTAAAAGTCCGTCCGGGTCGTAAATAGATCAAATCTCCGGGAATCATTCCTCTCCACCCCTGACGTGGGTTTCAATAACAAAACTAGAAAGTGTAGAGGGGACAGTGCTAACTACACATACATTACAGTTTTCTACCTACCAACTAATCTACCAACTTAGGGCTGACTGCGAAAATAACTTTTTCACACCTTTCATTCGGAAAAGTAAGTTTTGCTCCACGACGAGAGGGACCAAAACGCTACTTTTCTGTTCAAGCTACTTTTTTAATTTATACATTGGCATTGGAACATTTGTACGCAATGTGCCAATTGAACGCAGATGATAATAAAATAATCGATTGTAATTTCATCGTAGCCGATTCAAAACGAACATATTTAAAGTTTTAACTATAACAACGTTGTATAAAACATATGTTGTACATTTTTCGTAATATTTAAAAATTAGTAATAAAAATTAAGACAATTTAGATATATTTTAACAATAGCTTTTTTTAAATTTCCTCATAGTCGGTGTGAAAAATAGTATGTGTCACTCGGTAGCAAAATTATTTTCGTCTCGGGCGTAAACACTTGTATCCCTCACTACGCTCAGGATCCTACGTTAGAATCCCTCGCTACGCTCAGGATTCTATTGTAGGATCCCTCGCTGCATTCAGGATACAATACACCGCCCTCGCCGTAAATATACTATTTTGCTCCCTTGTGACACAAATAACTATTTCACATCTGCTATTCGGAAATACCTATTAAAGTACTTTTCTTCCCTGATCCTGATTTCTTCACAGAAAATAAGTTGCCCTTAAATGAGGGATTTAAATTTTCGTTCGTCACAGAAGGTTTGAAAAGTAGTAGGTATGTCTCAATCGGTAGCATTTTTTTTCCGTCATGGTAAACAATTGAATCCCTCGTTAAACTCAAGAGAATACTTTGGAATATTTCGCTTTATTCAGGATTCAATGTACCGCCCTCGCCGTAATTAATTTGCTTTGCTGCCTTAAGACACAATTGCTCATAGATTGGAGCAGGGAAGACCGTTCGCCAGTGTGTGTGCGCCTAGTGATTCCCCTTTTTTCCGTTTCTTCAACGTGACGTCACAGAAAAATAAACAGATAAAAAAATGCGTATAGTAGTTATTTTTTACTCGATTGTAAACGGATCTGTGATGGTACTTGTAAAATAGTACTTTGGTCCTTGGCGGCAAAAAAATCAGCACTCACTTCTTAAGGGGATGCCTTGATTTGAGTCGTACACGCCCCCTAGACAGAGACACGCTGATGCCTTCCGCCGACGAGAAAAAGAGATGTAACACTCTTCGGGAATCGCTGTTTTGAACAAACTGCGATAAATACCTGACTTAGAGAAGGTTTATTAAAATTTCATAAAGTGAGATTTTAGACGAGATAAAATACTATAGTGTTAACTTAATTGTGTCGTAAAATAATGTATCGTTTGAGTAGGCTGAGTAAAAAAGGAAAATACAGACCCAACTTTGGACTTTTTTTCTATCGAGGAAATTTTAAGCGATCACGTATCGATAAAATCAGATGAACAATCATATAGTCAAGAATCATAATATCTGAAAATCAGAACTTATTGTTTCTTAATCTAGTCAGAACGGCATTTCAAAACACGCGATAATTTCCAATGCACCGCCTTAAAGGCAGGAGTCCATAATCAACGCGATCCGGTCAGATGTATTTTTAAATACAGCTCGCATGCTCGGTGTCAAACACAGCTCCGCATATCTCTGGTGGATACACCTTTACTGACATTTTCTCCCGGCTGACACTACAAGGAAGGTACAAAAGAGTGTCGCATCTACATATTCGCTCTCGCCAAACAGCATACATGAGCTAACGGAGCCCTGAGCACCGACAGCCATCCTCGACAGGATCCTCTTCAAATCGTACCTTTCTTATCAGCGAGCGTGAAAAATACTGCGATTGGGGAAATTGACTTTCTCATTTCAACGCCCTTTTACCGTTATTTGTTTGAATATTGTTTTAGGTAGTGTTTTGTTGTATTTTTGAGCTTCATGCAGGCAATCCAGGCTGCGCATTTATTAGTCCTAAGATAATATTTAGTTTAGTTACTTACTCGTATTTTGACGACCGCTTTAGCCTAGATGGTAGTGACCCTACCTACGAAGCAAGAGGTCCTGAGGGTTGAAGTGGGTTGTGGGCGATGGGCTAGCAACCTATTACTGCAATATCACATTTTGTCGATCTGTCATACCCACATTTTTGGTAAAAGTGGCACTGGAACATAAGTTTCATGTGCTCGGCCTACCTTTTGGGAATAAAGGCGTGAATGTATGTATGTATGCATGTAAATGTATAACGAACGAGCGAGCGAAGCGAACGAAGTCGGCCAGCGTGGTCCGAAATTTGTATGTCCGTTGTCCCGCTGTCCCGCTGTTCTCTACAGCGCGTGTAGCATAGTTGACATTTTATCACCTGCCGATAAGATATCCGTAACGTTCTGACAAGAATGCGATTGCGAGAGTGACGTATTTGCGGCACTTACAGTAAAGACCCTTGGACCTTGGTCTTCCGACACAGTAAAGACCCTTGGACCTTGGTCTTCCGACACAGTAAAGACCCTTGGACCTTGGTCTTCCGACACTAAGGAGTTAGTTAAAAAAGTGTCCCAGAAATTGATCGGGGTCTCAGACGATCTCAGGGCGGGCTCATAAGGCCCAAAGGCTGAGCGTAGCCATCCAACTGGGAAAAGCGGCGAGTGTCTTGGGAACGTAAAAAAATATATTTTATTAATAAACAATTGCAACATTGGGGAGTGTCGAGGGCGGACAATTTTGTTTGTTATAAGTCTTGTTTTGTTTGTTTTTGGTACAATAATTACGTAGTTTTTTAACGTTTCACTCTCGAAATTAAAATAAACGATTTTTAAAACTTTCGCTATTAAGAATCGCTGCGCGCTACGCGCGTAGCCGATCCTGTGGTGTTCCTCGTATGTAGCGGAAAGCGACTACGGCGTAGGCGCCCGCTAGCCGGGTTCTTGGTTGCGAAATGGTTGCGAAAGTGTTAAGCAAAGTCATGCTTGCGAGTTCCACAGCTCACAGAGCCACTGGTCGTAGTTTTCTTAACTTGACCCGTTTCTAGAATGTTCGTAATTAATTGTATTTCCCAACGGGCCGGAATGCGCGGGACAACGGCCAGTAAATCTCGGGCATTGTCGTTAAAGTTAAATCTGAGCACTGCAGTTGACCTGTTCTACAACCGGGTAACGGCGATCAATCTTAATGATATAATTATAAACTTAGCTTTTGCCCGCGACTCCGTCCGCGTGGAACTCGGTTATAACTTATATCGTAGCTCGATACAAACTTTCACCCCTCGTTTCACCCCCTTAGGGGATGATTTCTGGGATAAAAACTATCCTATGTCCTTCCCCAGGACTCAAAATATCTCTATACCAAATTTCATCCAAATCGGTTCAGCAGTTTAAGCGTGAAGAGGTAACAGACAGACAGACAGACAGACAGACACACGTTCGCATTTATAATAATAGTATGGATAACAATCCAAAAAGTCATTCTACACGCTAATATAAGATATTTTAAAATCGGGTAACCAGTTTAGGTGAATACCCAAACCATAAAAACTTACAAAGCTATAATTTCACTATTAATTTCCTTTTTATAATATTAGTAGAGTATAGATTAGGGACAGCACACGAGTGAAGTAAATCAACTAAATCTAAGTACAAACTTACTACTACTACCACCACAACTACTCCGCTGACTCAGGGGTCAAGCTGCCTCGTGATAAGCCGGTACTGTCTAGCTGGTCTAATTAGACAGACATTCAGATACTCTATCAGAGTAATTTTATTTCATCGTATAGTTTGTCACTTTTTAGTAGGTAGGTAGCTCCTGCGAGTAACAGTTGTCCCCCCTTTAATAACTCGACTGTTATTAGTTCTTAAACCGCCAGAAGGCCACTCAAGGCCTCCAAGTTGTAAAGCATTGAAACTACACTTCTAACACACATAAAACGCGGTTCGAACGCGGGCCCACGCGGGCCCGCGGCACTAAAGTTACAACTCGGCGGCGCAGCCGCGTGACGTGCGCGTCGCGTGTGAAGCGCCGGCCCGCGCGGGCCCGCGCTGCTAAGCGTGATAGAGATAGTGAGATACATATTAAATGTGTTGGTAGTGAGAGAGATATGACGCGCGGCATACGCGCGGCACACGCGCGGCACACGCGCGGCACACGCGTTGTTAACGCGTCGCTGACCTCGCGTTGCTATACGCCGCCCGCTTGCGGTGTGAATATACCGATTCAACCGCGCCCGACGCGCGTCGCGCACGTCACGCGCCGCGCACGACACGCGTTTGGTGGGTGGAGGCCTTAAGTCGGCTTAACGACAACTGTCATAGATAGTAGCCGGCATCAACCGCTTAGCATGCCTTCCAAAGCATGGAAGCGCTCATCAAACATCAGGCGGTCACCCATCCAAAGACTGACCGCGCTGTCATCTTTGCTTAACCTGCGTTATCGTTTCCGACTCGCAGGCGGCGCTGGGCTGTGAGCGCTACGAGAGCAACCGATTGTAAGGATAATTAATACAAACAAGTCAAGTCCGCTGACTCAGCGAACCATAGTGAGTTTGGTCTCCGAAACGAGAGTGCTCGGTTCTGCGCTAACGCATGCGTTTGGTAATTTGGGGTTTCCACAGATATACAGATTATCCATATTTTTAGGGTTCCGTACCTCAAAAGGAAAAAACGGAACCCTTACAGGATCACTTTGTTGTCCGTCTGTCTGTCTGTCTGTCAAGACCATTTTTCTCAGGAACTCGTGGAGGTATCAAGCTGAAATTTATGGTTGTCTATTGTTAGCCCGACATTCATATACTATAATAATCATTAGCCCGAACTTCGCTTGCTCGAATTTCATTTGCCCGAATGTTTCGTTTACCATAATAGTTAATTGACATACTCTTGTTTACCCGAATATTGGATGTCATAATGATACGAATGCCATACGTATTGTATTCCAGATTATTGTTTGCAATAATATTATTTAATAGAATATTTAAACGCCATACTAAACATGCATTCGGATTCATCTTTGTTAATTTGCTGGTTTTTCCGCTCTTTTATAAAAAAAAATTACCTCGAAGACGAAAGCGAGAGCAAAGCTCCCGCTTCCGTCTTCTAACCTATCCGCGATCCGAGTCGGTTTTGCCACTAAGCCCCTGTGCCCTACTGCCTATGTATGATACAACACTATCTTGGCATTAGTAATTAATCTCAGAGAAAAGTTCATTTTACTTAGTGGCAAAACCGACTTGGATCGCGGATAGGTTCGAGGTATTTTTTTAAAACATTAGACACTGCAATACGTACCCACTTTATCACATAAGAATATTATGGATGTTGAGATGGATGGCAAATGATATTATGGCATGTGATAGTTATGGGTTACAATGATTATGGAAAATGAGATTATTGATATTGATATTATGGAAAACAAAGATTCTGGCATATAATTATTATGGTAAACAATGAGTATGGCATACAAAATTATAGAAAACAACATTATGGCAGTTGTATATTATGGCAGATAAAATTCGGGCAAATGAAATTCTGGCAAGCAAGAGTATACCGAAATTTATATCATATACTCAGGTCTATTGTCCCTTGGAGCTGTGAAAAAATCAAACTAAAACTAAAAGCCAACGCAATCAAAAGATACAGTCGTTTATGCTGCAAAAATTGAGTTTTTCGACAATCGCAAAACCTACGGGGTACTTCCCGTGAACTCAGAAACTTGAAATTTGGCACGAAGCAACTTCATATAGCACAGACAAAGGAAAAATTAAGAAAAGTAGACATTTTTAGTAAAATCATACAAGAAAATGATTTTAAAATTTTTAAACTTATTCCTTTTTCCTCGTAAAGGTGTTGAAATTTTAAATTGAAATTCATGTCAAATAAGTCATGTCTATAGGACCTTTCAGATGTAGCAAACCCAAATTTATGTCAACGCAATCAAAAGAAATAGCAAATTAAGTCGCATATTTTGAAATTGGGTAGGTACACGCAAGAAACTCAAAACCTAAAGGGTACTTCCCGTTAACACAGAAACTTGAAACTTGGCACGAAGAAACTTCATATAGCACAGACAATGGAAAAATTACGAAAAGTAGACATTTATAGTAAAATCATACAAATATATTTTTATAAATTTTAAACTTGCTACCTTTTTCCTCGTAAACGCGTAGAGGTATTTAATTGAAATCAAATACTCAGGTCTATAATACCTTTCAGCTGTAGCAAAACGAAACTTTTATGTCCACGCAATCATAACAAATAGCAATATAAGTCGCATAATTTAAAACTGGGATGTAGTAGAGACACTTTTAAACTTGATGGTTTTTATGAGGTGTGCAGAGTAGAAAGTCCAGCTATATCTAAAGCAAATCCAGGTTGGGGATCTATCGCTTATGTACGTCGCAATCTAAAGGATGCCATCCCAGATGCATCATGTACAAGATATATTTTTTTAAATAACCCAGGTGCTGCAAACGGCCATTGTGAATGCTTGCATTTTGAAATGTTTGATGTCAGGCAGAGTGATAACTGTATCTATATATATAACGCAAAATAGGCGCAAATATGACGTCGAGTTGCGGAAACCCAGCCCGCGTATACCTATATCTATATATATAATATAGGTCACCACAATGTCAAATTAATGTTGCAATTGAATGCATAAATACAACAATATATGGCAGCAACCCCAAAGGGGCTATACCCCGTGTTCCCGTTTGATTGTTGTGGGAGACTTCAATATCGATTTTAGAATGAATCCCCAAAATGGAATTTCCACATATTTTTCATCCCTAAACATGTTTCCGTTAATAAGCACTAGCACTACACGAAATAGTACAACTATAGATAACGTTTTTTCAAACTTCAATTTTCATTGTGGTACTATTCATACCTTTTTCAGTCAACATTTTACAGGTATGGTTAAATTTTTTCAAATTTAACAGTTACATACATACATATAATCACGCCTTTATCCCTAAAAGGGTTAGGCAGAGCACATGAAACTTTTGTTCCAGTGCCACTTTTAGCATAAATATGGGTATAAAAGATCGACAAAATGTGACATTGCAGTGACAGGTTGCTAGCCCATCGCCCACAACACACTTCAACCCTGTTCCCTTAGTCGACTCTAACAGTTAATTAGTATTTTGAACCGGATTTATAAAAAGATAGTGACTAAAAACATTGTAAATAAACCACTTTGATAAAAGAAGTTTTGCCAGGCTGCTGCAAATCTAGTGTAGGTATTTCAGGTATTTCAGTTTTATTATAAAACTAGCTGTACCTGTGACTTCGTTTGCATGGTAATGTGGTGGGAGTTAACGCATTTCTTCTCTTGGACATAGGACACATGCAGTTCTCATTTAGCCTATCAAGTAAAACGTGGAATAAACCCATTTTAGTTGAAATGCCGTTAAGATTCGTTCGTCTTTATCTGTCACTCTGATTTTTAAATTAGTAGGAAAAGGACAAAACTCGTTTTATTTAACATAGGTATTTTAAATTTTATGAATACCGGGGGAAAAGTTTAGTAGATGTTTGTGACAATAGATCCAACAGGTAGGACACAGGCTGCAGCATTAAATGTTTATTGATCTTCTTCTGTACATATTTTTAACACAAATAAAAACGTGATGGCCGAAATGATCTTGAGTCACTCCGATATATTTTTTTTCATACTTATTGCAATGTTTCAGATCACATTCTGCCAAATCTTATGTATGTTCCCGCTATTGCCAACTTAATTAAATGTGTGTTGTGCTTCATTATAAAAGTATTTTCCTGTATGTTGGCCAATTTCTGTGTCTCTATATTGGCTGCATGTCAACTTGAAGGCGCGTAGTACGAAGTTATAATACCGCCTTAATACAGACGCGGTTGATAATTAATGTTTATAAAAGGCCCGTTCTGTACTGATTGAATACATACGTTTATTGCTGATAAATATAAATACTGACAAATCAGCATGGCTATCACAAGACGGCGCGCAAGCTCTCTCGATTTTTCTCGAACTATCCGTCACTCTCTTATTAGACAACTTAGAAAGAGACGTATAGTGCGAGAAAAATCGAGAGAGCTCGCGCGCCGTCTTGTGATAGCCGTGCAGTATCGTATCGTGACAAAATACTCCGCGTGTAATCTTGCAGAAACTCAAATAAACTTCATGGCTGAACGCGCTGAGCCGATGACAGTGCTAAATATTCCATGCCATAAAAAAAAGGAAGTCGGTCAGACTTTTGACGTTTGACGTTATTTTGTTGAAATTTGTTGAACCATTTGTTGAAATTACGCCTCAATACGAATTTAGCGCATATAAGTTTCCATATCGGAATCGATTATTTTTTTATGCTTCAGAATTTAATATGCGTATTGTGAAGGTCTATCACAACACCGGATCGAAATTATTAGGTACTGTTGGATAGTTAAGGCAAGGCCGCCATTTTGACGCCACTGACAGTTGACAGATATGGCGGCTACGATTTCAAGCAGAAGAAATGAATAATTTAATGAGATTCAAATGTTTCCGAAAATGTATTAACCATCGCAGTCGGATAAAAACTATCCTAAGTTCTAGCTAGAATAGTAATGTACTTGTAAAAAAAGTTTAAAGTATTTCCGTTCACGGGAAGCCGAGATCATTCGGGACACAAAAATGGTTAGTTTGATACTGGCTGATTCTTTTTTTAATTTAGAGATTTATTATAAGTGAGAGATAAATGATGTGATTCTTAATTTTTTTTTTTTTTAGGATTACTAAATTGATAAAGAGACCTTGTTTAAATGTATGCTCCCCCAGCTTCGTACATTGTAATGTTACGGATTCCATTTTCATTTATCATTTAGTAATAAACATCTACAACTTTTGCTTGTTATGGTTTGTACGGAACCCTCGGTGCGCGAGTCCGACTCGCACTTGGCCGGTTTTTTTTAAATAACCCGCAATATAATTTTCGTTAAAATCCAAAACGTCGTTAAAAGAATACGACATAAATAAGAAGTTGCTTGGATGACTTTATATTTAGGTAAGCATAATACGAATTCGCGGCGCTTGCGGTGGAGACTTTGGGTCCTTGGTCGTCCGACACCAAAAAATTTATGAAAGAGGTGTCGATGTCGGTCCGACTAATTGGCGTTTCAGGCGACCACCGAGCCGGTTCCTTCTTTGCCCAGCGTCTTAGGGTCCATGCCTCACGCGGGTGAACTGGGTGGGGTATTTTATATTTAGTTTATAAATCTAGTTCGTAGTTCTTTAATAGTATCAAAATTAATAGAATAGAATAGAATATAATGTTTATCATGTAATCCAGACAATGACAAGATCCCTAAAATCTTCGCAACATAGCTCTAGCATAATACTATTTTACTGTACTTTGGGTAAGCAAGGCTTGTAAGCGTTTTAAATGAAGCCTTTTGAAATTGTGATGTCGAAATAAATATGTGAAATGTTATAAGTACATACTGGTATTTTGTCCAAATCTGATGTCTATAAAGTATCCTGTCTAGACAAAGATCTGGCTCAGAAAGGCGATTTTGTCGACTTCCGTTGGCAGTGTTTACTAATTAGCGCATGCGCAAGTGAGATTCAGTGATGGATAATTATAATGACAACGAATATACATTCGATTTTTGTTTACCACTCATTCTCTATATTTGCCAGTGATGACACTGAGACGTGGTTACTTGCTATACCTCATAAGAAGGCTTAATGTCATCCAAAGGGCACTGACGAGGGCTATTCTAGGAGTTTCTCTGCGTGATCGGACTAAGGTAACCAATAGAGCCCTCCGAATCGCTAAATTTAAGTGGCAGTGGGCGGGGAACATTACACGTAGAACCGATGGTCGTTGGGGCGGAAAGGTTCTCGAGTGGCGACCAATGACTATATCGGCTGGCGCACCGCGGGTAGACGTGACCTAAAAGGTCGCGAGAGCCCGTTGGATGTGGGTGGCACAGGACCGATCACTTTGGCACTCTTTGGGGGAGGCCCACGTCCAGCAGTGGATGTCTTTCGGATGTGATGATGATGATTTTCTATATAGTGTTGTTTGGTGGTAAGTAAGATTGCCAGAGCTGGGGATGCCATATACTTTTTCACACCTTTCATTCGGAAAAGTAAGTTTTGCTCCACGACGAGAGGGACCAAAACGCTACTTTTCTGTTCAAGCTACTTTTTTAATTTATACATTGGCATTGGAACATTTGTACGCAATGTGCCAATTGAACACAGATGTTAATAAAATAATCGATTGTAATTTCATCGTACATACAACATATTTCAAGTTTTAACTATAACAATGTTGTATAAAAATTTATAAATATTTCGTAATATTTAAAAATTAGTAATAAAAATTAAGATAATTTAGATATATTTTAACAATAGCTTTTTTTAAATTTCCTCATAGTCGGTGTGAAAAATAGTATGTGTCACTCAGCAAAATTATTTTCGTCTCGGGCGTAAACACTTGTATCCCTCACTACGCTCAGGATCCTACGTTAGAATCCCTCGCTACGCTCTCGATTCTATTGTAGGATCCCTCGCTACTTTCATGATTCAATACACCGCCCTTGCCGTAAATATACTATTTTGCTCCCTTGTGACACAAATAACTATTTAATACCAGGCAAGCAGGCGGGCGTATTTTTTTCACTCTAAGCTGCGTGGACTGTTACTGTTTTCTCTTTTTTGACATGGTTTCCACAGGCCTAGCCTAGTGTGGGCCCATAGCTACTTTGTATTGGAATTAAATTAAATATTTCATTTCATTTATATAATTGCCTTCACCTACATCGTCAAAAACTTCACAGATCCTGTCGATGCGCCGCGGTTTCGCGGTTGTGACTAATAGTCTTTAAAAGGCTCCAATGTTCAAGGAACCGAGGATAACAAAGCCCCTACTAATTAGTCGGCACTCAGGACGGGCGGAGCCGAGGCAGACGCTAGTCTAACGACGTTAGCTTCTGAAAGCACTATTGTAATTGTGTTCGAAGCTGCTGCTGTTACCTTTAGAATAGTTATGTAAATCGCATGTCTAACTTTGGTTATTTTGAAATTGGAGCTGACTGATCTTGCACTCTGGGCAGTAAAATATCATTAAATAATTAGGCAGTTATTATATCATTTGATTTTGGCGATATTTGTTTGTCTTGCTCATAAATATGTCCCATCCATCGCTCTTATGCCAGCGGATTAAGGTTTCGGCACATATTTATGAGAGGATTAAATCGATACATATTTTGCCACTTGATTGTATCAAACGTAATCCAAAGGTAAAATTAGTTCAATAAGGCCGATTACTGGTAAATAAAGCGGCCCCGGGCTCCGCTAGGGGACATTCGGGAATAACGCTAGGAGCATGATGTTATAAAACAAACCGAACGTAACCTGGGTTCCATACGATACTATTTTCAAAAGTTAGGAATATATTCCTAATAAGGGTTCAGATTCCCATGGACAATAGAAGCTATGGCAAACTCGAAACATGTTCCCGCTACTAGGACCGGTAAATTATCCTTTTAAAGCCGGTGTCGGCAACCTTTTAGCAACCAAGGGCCACAAGGAGCTAACAAAAATGACGCGCGCCGCACTTCTTAATTATTTGTGACTTTATTAAGCAATTCCAAAATTCTGAATTCCACGATCTTTACATACAAATCAGTGGCATACTGGTCGCAAGCAAGGGTCTCCTGTTGCCCACCGCTGTTTTAAATGACAAACAAAACCAGAAAGTCACGTCCTAGTCTCATCAAATTGATAGAATATACGAAACCAAATGCACCCGGAACGCTCTGGAGTGCATTAGGGACGATGAATACTTGCCGTCGGGTACGTGAGGAGAAAATGTGGGAAGTTTTATGGGGAAATGTATTTGAAAACATTTCAATAGGAGAGCGAAGTTTATAGGAACGTACTGTCTGGCAATTGAAATTTTAGCTATCTATTTTGTGCATTTCGCAGCTGGTTTTAGCATTTACGTTTACCAGTGTGTATGTACATAATTTTAAAAGGAAATGAGACCAATGGGTTTGATTTTGTCAGTTTTAATAGCAGGGTCCACTTCAAACAAACATAGTTATCCGTCCGTTTCGGCAATCAAATATTGTTACAACAAGCATATAAACCTAAAAGGTAGCCTATTACGAACATGAATCGATTATCGAAAATCTGTTCTTTATCATAAACGCTACGGTACACACATAAATATAAACAAACTGCTAAAAAAATATTATCCCTACCGTTTGGATCTAATACGATTCCCTGATACTTGGTCGGGCATAAATATGTTAGACGTTCAAAAACCACAAAAACATGGCGCAGTACAAATTATGATAGGCACAACAAATGGTAACTTAATTGTTCTATCATAATTTGTTATGCCTGCGTGCACTTTTGCCGTACCGTCGGAGGTCAGAGTTATTCTGGTGTTGAGAACTGATGGGTAAGCCTCGTGAACAGCGGCTGTTGGTTCTTAGGGGCTGTGAGCGACGGGCGGAAATTGCTATTTGGTGCCGCGAGCGAACATGTTGCTTTGTGTATCGGATTTTATTAACAATTAGATTGTAATACTACGACCACAATGTGGAAATGAATGGCGCTAGATTATGGAACGGTATCACAGACAGGTGGCGGACGCAATTGTTTCTCAATACGGATGTTGACGTATAGGTAGATTATAGTCAAATCAGAATCTTTTTATGGAACGTCAAATCATTGGCCACAGCATCTATGACAGATGATTGTTGAAGCGCTTGGGAGCCTATGGGTTGCCGCATCTACGCTGGTGGCTGTATAGTCCTATAGCCGCACGGCATTTCTTGCCACATCTATTGCGCAATCCTCGTTCTTTCTGGCAACATATCAGCTCCTTAAGATCCAAAGGTGGTTTCGAGTCCCATGTTACGTATCAAGGGAAGGAATACGAGGGTAGTGAGGTAGCTCAAGTGTTCGCTGATTTTTTCTCTTCCGTATTCTTGCCAAACAAACCTCTCCTAGATTATAAGAAGGTCATCAGCGCAGACCCTAGTAATAATGCCAGTTATATTCACATTAAGGAAATATCATCCCTAGATATTGAAAGTGGTATAAACCGACTGAAACCTCGAAGCTCCCCGGGACCCGACAATTTTCCGGCTTTCATTGTAAAAGGATGCAAAGAATCGCTATTATCTCCGTTACTTCATATTTTCAATTTAGCTTTATTTACTGGGGAGTACCCTGACCAATGGAAGATCACTCGAGTGAGGCCTATTCCCAAATCCAATATTACAGGCAAGGTTGAGGAGTACCGGCCAATAGCTATTTTATCTTCGATTGCTAAACTATTTGAGTCAGTCATAAATAAGATTGTGGCTCCTCAATTAAAACCGATCCTCTGCGATGCTCAGCATGGATTTAGACCTCGTCGTTCAGTAGAGACTAACCTTCTAACCCTGGTTGATTCCATTTCGGATCATTTGGATAGCGGAGTTCAGGTAGACGTGCTGTACTTCGACTTTAAAAAAGCATTTGATCGCGTAGATAATGATGTTCTCTTGGGCAAGTTGTGCAGTGTTGGTTTTTCACCAAAACTGCTCCGGTTCTTTGCTAGCTATCTACGCGACAGGCAGCAGTACGTGCAGCACGGTTGCTTTGTATCAAATACATACCCGACACGTTCTGGAGTCAGCCAGGGTTCAATATTAGGTCCGTTGCTCTTCGGAATTATGGTCAATGATCTGGCTTCAGTTCCAAAGTGCGCCAGTTGTCTGCTTTATGCCGATGACCTGAAGCTAATGTATGGTGTACAAGATATCTTGGATTGCAATTCTCTCCAAAGTGACATCGATAGGTTGTATCAGTGGAGCATCGAGAATAGACTTCTTTTCAATGTTGCTAAGTGTGCGCACGTAACTTTTAGCAGGGCCCGTAATCCGCTGTATAACAATTACTACCTAGATTCTGAGGCAATTACCCGGGTCGATTCCATTCGGGATTTAGGCGTTATTTTAGATAAGAACCTAAATTTCCATGAGCATATCAACTCGCTGGCTCTTAATTGTTGCAGGAGATTAGGGTTCGTCATTCGGAATGCTAGGGACTTTGTTGATGCCAGAATAATAAAATTCCTGTATACCGCTCTTGTCAGAAGCAAGCTTGAATCGGCCGCTGTTGTGTGGAATCCTCATGAGACAACATATATCTTGCTTCTGGAAAAGGTACAAAAAGTATTCTTGCGTTTTCTGTACAAAAAAATGTACGGTTACTACCCATTTCTATACCCTACAAAATTTTTGCTAGGCGTTTTAGGTTTAAATTCACTAGAGGTGAGGCGAAACTTCGGTCTTCTTTCCTTAGCTGGTAGAAGTTTGCGTGGTGATTCAGACTGTCCCGGATTAGTAGCTCAGTTGGTGCGCCTGTATGTTCCCTCGCCCTCTAGATATAATTTTCGACCTCGTTGTCAACATTTACTAGCGGCGCCGGCAGCGCGAACGTTGTCTCGCAGAAAGTCCCCGCTTATTCGAGCTTTGCACTTCATGAACTCTTTGCTTGAATCAGCACCAAATTGTGATATATTTGCTAGCCGATGGATAGATGTGTGTGATGAATGTTTGACGTTCTGCGAGAAGATGGATGCACGACCGTCTTCTGTGTTATTATAATAATAGTTTGTTTCTTTTGTGTATATATATCTACATTTGTTTTGTTTCACAGTGCTTTGGTGTTACTGTAATGCTGTGAAATTGTATGGAATAAATAAATAAATAAATAAATTGCAGACGAATTGTGAATCTGTAGGTGATACAGCACGGCGAAGTTTTTTCTGCTTGAGGTTTATGAGCCAATCTTCGTCGTGTTTTGTTGTCCCGACTTTAATATCGTGCCGCCATTCAGGTCTCATGTTGGCGCGCTTTTCCCAGCCTTCTGTCTTAATCCCAAAACTGATCATATCACGCTTGCAAGAGTCCCTGAATCTCAAGACTGGGCGCCCAACATGTCTCTTTACGTCCGCCATCTGCCCCAGCATGACTTGACGAGGTAGTCTCTCGGGGTCCATGCGATGTACGTGACCAAGCCAACGAAGTCTCCTTTGCTTTAATAGCGCAGTTATACTGCATGGAGCAACGTGTTTTTGAGAGAACTACCTCGTTGCTAATTTTGTCCTTCCAGGTGACTCCAAGTATAGTCCTCAGGCAGCGCATGTGGAAAGCATTAAGTTTGCGTTCTTGTTTCGCGTATGTGGTCCACGTTTCCGAAGCGTACAACAATATACTCAGGACGCAGGTCTGGTATACGAGGACTTTAGTGTGAGTGGTGAGCTTACAGTTTCTCCAAACGCGCACAAAAAGCTTGCCAAAAGTAGTTGATGCTTTGCCAATCCGAGTATCTATTTCTTTGTCGTTTGAAAGCGAGGTTGTGGTGGTCGAGCCCAGGTAGCAGAAGTGATCCACCACATCAAGAGCGGCGCCGTCGAGCATAACTTTAGGAAGCTGATCTGTGCCCTGCACCATGACGACAGTCTTCTTCGTGTTCACGCTCATAGAAAACATACGGCAAGCTTGACCAAACCTCGCCATCAGCTCCTGAAGCTCGTCCTCTGAGTTCGCAACCAGCGCAGCATCATCCGCATACAGAAGTTCTCTAACAATTAGGTCTAGACGCTTATTTTTCGACCTTAGAAACTTGATGTTATACAACTTTCCGTCTTTTCTTGTATGCAAGTGTATTCCGGCGCTGCAATTTTCAAACGCAGTAAGAAGCAGTGCGGAGAAGAATATTCCGAAAAGGGTGGGTGCCAATACACAGCCTTGTCTTACTCCGCGGTTAACACTAAAGGATGCGGATTTCTCTCCATCAAATATAACTGAGCCGTTCATGTTATCGTGGAAAGATTTTATGAGTAATAGCAGTTTTGGAGGGCATCCTATTCTGATCAAAACTTCGTACAGCCCCTGCCTACTCACAGTATCGAAGGCCTTATTAAGATCGACAAGGGCCATGTATAGCGGCACACGATGTTCGCGGCACTTCTCCTGGAGCTGTCGAAGGGTGAATATCATGTCGGCGGTAGAACGACCCGGTCTAAACCCACATTGTGATTCAGGGTAAATCAGGGAGGCGAGAATTTCCAGCCTTCGCACAACAACTTTTGCAAAAGCCTTTCCCACAATACTTAATAAAGATATACCCCTGTAGTTATTACAGTCGCCTCTATCTCCTTTGCCTTTATACAGGGTGATTATGTCGGCATCTCTCATATCTTGTGGAATAGTGCCCTCATCCCAACAGCGCAACAAAAGAGCGTACAGGGGAGAAGAAACACAGCCGAGTTTCACCAGTTCAGCAGGTAAGTTGTCAAGACCTGTGCTTTTACCCAGTTTCAGAATTCAACGGCTGTAGGGGGATCGTCCAGTTCAGTCACCACGGGTCTAGAAGCAAGGTTGGAGAGACATACAGACACCTCTTGGGAGTACAAACTTGAATAGTGTTGTGCCCATCTTTCAAGTTCTTCTCGTTTGTCCGTAATCGGATTTCCAGCAAGATTTTTGATCGCGGCACGTTTTCTTTTAGTCGGACCGATTGCAGACTTTATACCCTGGTACATGCCCCTGAAGTCACCCATATCCCTGCAGCGTTGTATCGACTGGCATAGTTTGACCCAGAATTCATTGGCGCAACTGCGGCTGATGCGTTGTACTTCAGCTTTGTATGCCTTGTACTTAGCCTGTTTAACAGGGTTCCTATGGTTATTTAAGAGATTCACGTGAGCTATACGTTTTTCCTCAATGAGTGGTTTTAGAATGTGCTCGTAGTCAGTGTACCAGTCTCTCACACACCTTTTTCTCTTGCCATACACCTTTTCAGCCGCTTGCGTTAGTTCTTTTTTTATTAGCTGCCACATATCCTCAGTATTAGTAGATTTTTTCAAAGTTTCCTCACTAAGTTTCTCCTCAATAAGTTTCCTTAGATCGTTATGACAGTTGTTATCCGACATAGTTTCGGTGTTCAGTGAAACTTTCCTTGGACGATTATTAGCGGAGTGGATTTTCTTCGGAAGGTGGCGGGTCTTAGCCATAACCAAGGAATGGTCAGTATTGCAGTCAGCACTGTGATATGAGCGAGAATTAAGGACATCGCGCAAGTCTTTCCTTCTTGTGATGATAAAATCAATCTGATGCCAATGGCCTGAACGTGGATGTTTCCAGGATACTTTGTGGATAGGTTTACTTTTAAAATAGGTATTGGTCACACATAGAGAGTAGGACGCACAGAGCTCCAGCAACCGTTGCCCGTTTTCGTTAATATTGCCAATTCCATGGTTTCCGATACTTTCCGGCCAGTTTTCAGATTTATCTCCTATCCTTGCATTAAAATCACCCAAAACATAAAGTTTATCAGATATGCGTACTTTTTCCAGACAATCCCGTAAATCTTCATAAAATATGTCTTTAATATCGGCTGGAGCGTTAAGAGTTGGTGCGTAAGCAGAGATGAGAGTAATAGGACCTGAGGCTGACATTATTCTTAGTACCATTAAGCGTTCAGAAATACATGTAGGTGTTTCAATACAACCAAGAAGGCAGTTACGAACAGCGAATCCAACACCATGTTCACGCCTTTCGCCGTCGTTTCTACCTTTCCAGAAAAAGGTATAATTATCCTCACGTAAACTTCCTTCGTCTGGAAGACGGGTCTCCTGCAAAGCGGCCACATCAACACGGAGGCGGAGAAGTTCTCGATCTATGATAGTGGTTTTCCTTAGCACTGGTAAATCGATGGAGGTTGTATCATTGTCGGCTCCAGGTAGCATGGTCCTCACGTTCCATGTTGCAAATCTAGTGAAATTGAAGAAGTTTGTTTTAAGATTTTTATTATTTTGTTTTCTTGTTTTGCCAGGTGCATCAGAGGCCCATACTGTTCCAGACACTGTGACATGCCTGTTGCTTCACACACCTATAGAAGCGCAGTATGAGAGACGGACCAGTACCTTATTGACCGGGGGCTGCCCAGCTAAGGCAGGCGGTAACTGGTCAGTTAGTCGCGATGGACTATCCTACCGTCAGGAGTCACCCCTGGCGCCTGGCGCACACGCCTATTAGCGCAGGCTTATAACCGGTGACTGCGACTCCCCGTGTTGTTGTCCGCACCTTTTCAGGCACGTGTGGAGTGACCTCTCCACAGGCGCTGCATGCCTGGGACGCAGTTTAAAGACCACAAACTTGCCCATCATCTATGATCTTCTCTCGACCTCCTCGGCTGTATCCTCAGGAATGACAGGTCATTACATGTGGAACCGACTTGGTTGCAGGAGATGCCGACTTGTTCAGGTTGCACCCTAATATCGCCTACGGTTCTCCAGATCCGTTGCCTCGTCCGCCGACGTGCACCGTACCGAAAACCATTTTCTCCGCTGCAGTCGCCGTTAAGGTCTTCACCCGTAACCCTGGGAAGGGGTCCACGTTATACCCCGCGGAACTGGGTCCCTGGTCCAACTCTGCCACCCAATCGCTCCGGCCTACTGAAGCGATGGGTGCCCACCCCCGCGACTGGGACGCGTGGATCAGGAATTACCCCAGTGGGAAGAAGGGAAGGGTACCCTTATTCCTCTGGGGCCGGGTTAACGGCTCGTGTGGTACCGAGACCGAAGGCAACGTCAAATAGGTACGCAGTTGTAGTATGAAGTTTGTAAGAAAACTAGCTGCCCGCGTGGCGTCGCCCGCGTATTGCGAATAAAGTAGGCAAACCCGCGGGATAAAAAGTAGCCTATAATCACGCAGAAAGTCCATTCTATACACATGTGAAAAGAAACAAATCGGATAAGCAGATCCGGATATTACCCAAACCACAGCCCAAACATACAAACTTACAAAGCTGCAATCTCGCGTAAACTTCATAATATAACATTAGTCCCTAGCATACATAAGTTGAACCGTGATATTTTTTGAGTATTTTCTTAAGTTTGTATAATCAACATTTATAAGTGCGTGTAATGTAATACCATAATGCCTACATTTCCGAATACAGAACTTTGACGTTGAGTGACTTTTCATAAATCTCAAATTGAAGAGGAAACATTAGAGCGCATTTTATTAATTTTATTATATAGTTATGGTTTACTAATAGAGGGCAATTATTTTCATATAATTGCTTTCAATTCACGTTGAATATAAAAATCTATTTATTTAAAATATAAATAAAAGATATGGTACAACAACAATAAAATTACAAAAATGACTACAACTAACTTAACCTATGGGGTTTACGCTATATTTACATATAAACGATTTGTTGTACTTATCATAGGTAATGTAATAAATCTGAGGCACTTCGAATCCATCGTCCTCATTTGCAATTAAAATTCTGATCCGTGTACATACCAGTCCGTATATGTAAAGCCTGAATACAAACATTAATTCATAATTAATCACAATAAGCATTAAGCATAAAACAAACCCTACTGTTTACATACAAACTTAACAAAAACTAGGGTTGCCCCCTTCGTATTGCTGCGATCCGTGTTAAAGTTCATGTATCAGTATCAAATGTCATTGAGAACTACGTACTCGCCGAAGTTGTTCAACCTTAAGCTTTCCCTCTTTTTCATACGTAGCAGCTTAGAGCAGGATGGGTTGTTTTTCGACTGCATGGTATGTAAGGGTTTTGAATAGGGTTGTCGCAGTTAATAATGGAGCGTATTCGAGGCATTTAATTAACTGGGGTGCTGCCCTCTGGTGTTGGAATTGCAGATTCTTTGTCGCGGAATCCGATCGGATTGTTTTGTCCCGTTCAGGGGTACAGAACACACGCCCAGAAGGTTCGTTTTGTGTTCTAGTACTTAATTATGTATTACTCATTAACTTACTGCACAAATAAACATATCATCAGTTAAGCTGCAAACGCACAGGCGCGGCGCGGTGCGTTTGGGCCTTTAACGTAAATGCAGTACACACGCACACGTGTGTATTTCGATCTTCATTTTTTTGACATTATGTGCCTGTACCTATTTGGCTCTGGCTCAATAAAATGTATGTATGTACGTAAGCACTTTATTGTACACAAGAACAGGTTAAAGTATACATACAGTATGTCACACAAGATCAAGGTACGAAGGCGAACTTATCCCTAGGAGGGGTCACCTGCAGTTAAACGTTGAGGTTATACACCGTGTATATAAGTGCTAATAAAAACGCATAAAATGGTAAAAATAATAATAATTACAATAACCAAGACAAATAAAACATGCAAACACATATTACACAGAAAAAAGGTATTATAAATTATTTCCAAAATGAACATTTTTTCCATACAAGTTGACTGGACTAGTAGTTTCTCAATACTTGTTTAAAAACATCCACAATTCAATGTATTGTTAGAAGCGCGTCGGTTGTATGAACTGTATGTATTGTGCTTTGGCGTCTGTTACCCTTTGTGCTTCAATAGCGAAGTGTAAAATTACTGAAGGATTTAATTGACGCCGGCAGTGCAAGTGCATTAACTAACTACATACATATATGTATGAATGTATTATTTGTGTGAAAGTGACACCAGATAGGTTGAGACCTGTAGATTTATTTATACCTATATTGCCTATGTATAGTTAGATACAATTCAATAAATCTACATCTACACTAATAATATTATAAAGAGGAAAGATTCTATTGTTTGTTTGTTTGTATTGAATAAGCTCCGAAACTACTGGACTGATTTGAAAATTTATTTTACCATTAGACGCCGACATTATCCCTGATGAACACAGGCTACTTTTTACCGCGGGAAAATGCTTAATTCCTACGGGAAAACTGAACACTAACAGTGCGAGGCCGGGTCGGGCAGCTAGTCTACACTAATATTATAAATATACTATAATGAGTAGTAATAATAATGTATGCTCTATGAGTAATAATGGATTACTTTTATTAATAAAAAATGTTTAAGTTAATTGACAACATTTCATTTTTTAAGATGTCCATTATATGATTTGGTTCGATAGAAAATGAAATTTTAAATACGTGTTTTTTTATTTCTCCCTGTTTATTTTCATTCAAAAATATCAAAATTAAAAGTAGTGAATTCCAATAGGTCGTAAGTAAATTATGACGTCATTATTATGTCTCTCTATGGCACCTGTCCACATATTTCACTAACAGACGTAGGAATGACGTCACGCACGAGCTATACCGCGTTTTACAGATTTTAGTGATTTTGTCGGAAACGAGTAAGAATAACAATGCGAAAACAACTCTATTACGTTCAGATAAGATAATTACCGAAACGGTTTTCGATTTAGGCATCATTTAATATTTTGAAATGTTGTCAATTACGAGTATTATGACGTCATGAAAATGAAAAAAACTTTTAATATTTAAGATCCTGCTTTTCTTTCCAGTCTTCAAAACTTAATCAAATCGTAATATTCAAAATGAATACAATATTGTTGCTATTTTAATAAATATAACGTCAAACTGAGCGCCGGTCACGTGTCGAAGCTTATGCCCCCTTCCAAATAAATAATTAAACGTATAAATTTAGTGACAACCCTAGTCTGCATAAAGACGTTCGGGAAAGTCATAATACATTAAACAAATAGGGGTAAGAAAAGAGTGAATTATTGTACAGGAAGTGTGCGTGAAATTAATGCTAAGACCTGTTAGGGGTAATTACGTCTACGTTCTTTTGATTATGCGATTTATTAAGGGGACCTAACTAAACGTATTTTTTGTTGATTGTTTTTGTAGAACAAGTCAAAATATGCGCGCGTGATATTAATAGATTGTCTAATGGGAGCAAAATTATATATTTACCGGGGAGGGCGGTATATTGAATCCTGGATGAAGCAAAGAGTCTAAAATACTCGTAAAAGTAGAATATTGAGCGTAACGAGGAATTCAAGTGGTTACGCCCAAGACGGAAATAATTTTGCGACTGAGTGACTCGTACTGCTTTTCACACCTATGAGTAAAATTTAAATCCCTCATTTGACGGCAACAATGACTTTTTCTGATTAGCAGAAGTGAAAATAAAAGACCAGCCATAAATCAATTCCCACATTTTCAAGACTGTCCCGTGAATTTCATAGATTTTGAAAGAATAACATCCAGTATAAAGAATTTTAAATATTTGCATATGTATATGTATGTAGAATGATTAATGGGTGCCAGAAGGTCAATCGTCTTGTTATGGCCAGTGAACGTAAGTTTTGTAACGTTTTTGGTGTAGCGTAGTGTTGTTAAGGCGCCGTAGGTTCAGCGAAGTTAAGCGAACAGTGTTTTTGAAACAATATAATGCGTCTGTTTATAATAATATGGTTTTAAAAAAATACGAATAGTAATCTTGAGGCTTTACTGCAGGGAAATCAGTGTTTAGAAACATGACTAAGCATTTTTCGCTCGATAGAAAAAAATCACGAACATAGGTCTAAAAGGGTCTAAAATACACTTAAAATATTTGTTACAAATTACGAACAAAAGCTAAAAATATTAAAATGGCTTCTAAAAATCGGCAATATCATGTTTGAGGGAAATCAGTGTTTACTTTTTTATTTATTTAAACGGCCAAAAAATTAAAATTAAAAAACATGATTTCCGCGCTTCCGAGCACTCACTTCCATCTCGCTCACGCTTATGCTCAGTGAGAGGGAGAGAAGACCATGAACCTACGGCGCCTTAACGAAATTGGTATTTACAATATCAATCAAAATTGATAATCAAGGTTTATTTTAACGTTATTAACGCTACTTAAGCATTAGGATTGAAATTCTTTATACCGATTCCGTTAACAACACTACGCTGCACAAAAAATGCTACAAAAATTACGATCACTAGTTATGGCATTACTCTAAAGAAAGTCGCCATACAATAAAGGGAAGGGAGGATGCAAAGGATCTTTTAGATATATCTTATGATAGTTATGATAAAAAAATAAACTATATCCATCACTGTTACAGTAGGTAACCTAATGATGCCGGTTACCTATCAATAAATGTTAATTCCTCTTAAACTTTCATACTCATTAGAAAGACCCTAATATCTTACGCATGTCAGCGATAAACCACAACTATATCATGCTAGCTCCGACAGATGGCATGATTTCCAAATAATTAGTAGTCTCCTAAGAGTCCCTGTATTTTCCGAACAAAGCTCGTCTCAACTTCAAACAGGTACTTCTTCAATTTGCATTTCTCAAACCACAACCGAGTGAATACAATGCTGCCAACCTCAATGCGCAATAATGGCCGAAACCTACCACAGAGTGCACAGACAAGCACGAACTGAACGGGACAGTGTACACTCGACTGAACACATTGTTGGTCAGTGCCATAGAGTAAATAAAATAAACCATAGACTGGGCATTAGTACCTACATATTGATTTATAAACATCCGAGCAAGGAAGGCGATAGTATAATTGAGTTAAAATTAAACCTTACACAGCTAAGCTAAGCAGGCATTAGGAAGAGTTAACGAATAAGTCGACCAACTAAAAAGATAATTATAGTTGGTAAAGCCAACATTCGTACCTACCAATTCCATAAATGTGATCGACGGGCAAATACGAAACCATACACAGCGCGTGACCCGAATCTTTTTTAATGTTTTAAAACAAGAAAAATAAGGATATAACTCAGAAGAAAATAGGGGCCACAAAGTATAGTGACCGTTACGTGAACATTTAAACAGTTCCTAATAAATATTTCTTCCAGTTATTAGACTTATGCACAAGCATGATTAGCATGAAAGAGGTTGGATTCTGAAGGATGCGGAGCATCATTAATTACCCACTTATCATATAGTTTGTGTCCAATAATAATAAAAATAATAATGTACTCCTTGCATTTCATTAAATTGTCAAAAGGGCCTCTACGTGTTGGCTCAGTTGGTACTTTGTAGGTACCTAGCTCCACGCACGCCTCCCAAAGGTCCGGGACATCGTTGTCCCGTGAACGGGAAAGAAATTAATAATAAAATAGAAAAATGCAAGTGGGTCTCATTTTATTTTGAACAGTTTTCATAATAAGAAAACATTTTTTAGGCTATTCACTAAAACCACCACTTGTGAGCGACGTCCGCTCTCGGCGGCGTCGGCTGGGCGAGTGAGCGCGCGCGCTACCGGCCGCGGCAATGCTCGCCCCTCACAGTCACCTAAGAATGACCTAGTGCCGAGACACAAGTCGGCGACGGACGAGCTCCGCCCCTATGTGCTCGGACAGTGCGTCGACCACGCTCCGTGACACAAGTCGGCGACGGACGAGCTCCGCCCCTATGTGTACGGACAGCGCGTACTACCACTCGGCGCCCGAATGGTGTGTTTGGGCTTCGCCCGTGTCCTCAGACACTTTGGGTAATCGATGTTACCAAAATAAAAGAAGGAATAACGAGAAATAGACTTTTTATTCACTTTTCCCTAACTGCCCTATCACTGCCCTAAGTGACTTGATTTCAAGTCCCTAACTTCCTATTACTTTGTAGTTTTTTCTTCTTCTTGTTGTGACTTCCAGGAGGCTCCGTTTGACACTGATTTGCTCCGGGCCGTACCTGCTATTTATACCTGCTAGTGGGTGAGCAAGACGTGCTGAATGAGACAATAGAGGTTACGCCCACTTTGACTTGACTAATTTACATTGCAAGATGTTATTGGGATGTTACACATTTAAATGGGTGGAAGACTAAGCTGATTTACAAAGTTCTAATATGGATTGAGATCTTATAAGTACAGTAGGGTTCGTAAATATTTTCTTATCTGAATAATCGTACATGGAAATCGGGCAAACCGTAATTCGGTCCCTTTCTTAACACTTATTCATCATTTGCGCTGAACCTACTGAGTTTACTTATTTGTAAGTTTAAACATTTAATAGAACTTTTAATAAGCTTTCTAACAATATATAAATCATTCTGATACGATGAGCCGTTGTAAAGTTATAAACGTAAACATATTAAATACAAAGTGAAAATGCGCCGTACTAAATTCTAATTCAGGCTCGGTGGCCGCGGCTCTCGTTACGGTCATGTTGGCGCGATACACCCCTCCCCTCCATGGCGGCCAGTCTGCGCTGCGCTCGCGCATAGGCAACATCTCCTCTCTCTTTCTAATACAATTTGTATTGGGATTTTACTTTAATGTTTACAATATCAAATGAATGCTATGAGAGGGTGTTTTATGTAAATAATTACTATGGGGATTCTAACTACTGGGTTCTTTATTTACTCTAAACAATCTAAGTCTTTATAAATAATCACATATTTCTCTTACGTATAATCTTCGTATGACGCGATGCGTAGCTCTGCCGTCGCGTGTTGATGTTGTCGTCCATAATTCTCCCCCTTTAGTGTGAGGCGAAGCCTCGCACTATTGGTTGCAACGGTGTTAACACTTAGGCACTTTCACTGATTGATTTTTCTTTCACTGATTCTAACACTTATTATCTTGACGCTACGTTAAAGTTCCCATTCTCCGGGTTTAAATTTCTTCGATGACTGTTCGACGACTTCTAATGAGTTTGCTTCAGGTGGCTGCTTGACTGGTATGGTAATCTTCAGTTTTAGTTGATCCCGTTTTCTTTCTTTGGCCTTCCTGCAGGCTGCTTCAACTAGTTCCCTTGATGGTTGAGCTATGTATATTTTCCTCTCTGCTTTATTCCGCGCCTTCGGCGCCTCGTTTTCCTTATCCCGGTGGTCGCTGCGTCTGCGGCGCCACTCTGCCCACGCTATCCTCTTCTCGCTGGGCTTCAATGTTGGGAGATCGGCCGCGGCATTGGCGTCTCCCGGCTGCTCTACGGATGTGTGGAAACAGTCCACTGTTGATGCTGATGTCGCGACGGAGTTGATGCCCTCCATGGGCTTCCGCGAAGTCGGGCTCGCGCACGCTGCCGCTGCGTGTGCCCCGTAGTGCGGTACCGTTGCCTCGAACGGTGTGCGTGTGTGTACACGTAGAATGATCGGACCCCCCAAATCCGATGATAGACGACCGGCGGCCTGTCTATTAATAACCGAACCCTTACCCGGGTTTTTGTACTCCTTGGTACGTAAAGCTTCCCTGAGCTTGCTTAATTTATTGCGCCAGTCCTCCTTCTGGACGGCTATCTTCTTTTCGGCGTCTTCCAATTGACGCGCCATTTCCTCCAACTCCTTCTTCATTTTCTCCGCCGCGACTGGGTCCAGGTCCCTCGTGAGTGCCCGCTCAGATGGCGAGGCTCGGTCGTGAGCCTCGTGGAATGTGAGGGACCTGACGCCTGATGTGATGTTGCTCGTACTATCTTCACTCGAAGTTATGCCGGTGCCCGATGTGCTGCTCCTGCGGTGCCCGCGGCCCGCGTAGCCGAGTCGATTGCCGTGCGCACCCGTCGCGCCGGCCCGAGCTCGACCTCGATTCATCGTCCTGGACGAGGGGAACGGCCCGCTATCGCCCCAGGCGTGATCGGTGACTCGTAGATTGATCCGGTCGAAGGACCCGATCGACTAAACTCCCACTTGCTCGTTGCGGCAGCCGGCGTTGATGAAACTGGATTACTGGAACTGGATTACTGGAACTGGATACTGGAACTGATGCTTGCTTGCTGATTTTCTTGCTGGTACTAGTTGCTTGTAGAGATGTTACTTCCAGGAGTGACGAGCGGACACTAGTTGTTGCTTGTAGAGATGTTACTTCCAGGAGTGACGAGCGGACACTAGTTGTTGCTTGTAGAGATGTTACTTCCAGGAGTGACGAGCGGACACTAATTTGCTCCTTTTTTTTTTTTTTTTTTTTTTTTTTTTTTTTTTTTTTTTTTTTTTTTTTTTTGACCCTGACTGTTGCTATAATAGGACGGACCCAATATAGCGGTCGAACTGCGTGGTTGGAGGGTGGCCTGGGGAAAATCCAGGGGAAGCCTCCGGCACGACCACGCGGGGAAGTTTGTACACTGGAATACTCTAAGAGTTTGCGCTCCAGTGAGATTGGTTGAACGGTATCAACCGAATCTGGGGTGTGAGTGGTATCGAACTACTGGGAGTTTTATCGCTGGTTCGCTAAAACCTAGCCTAGCTGAGAAGAGTCCAGCAAGAAACTCAGCTAGGCCCGACTTGCGTCGGACTGACTCTACCCGGTATGCGGCGGTACCGGGACGAAAGCGGACTGTATGTGTCTGTGTTGTCTCGCGGTGGACGTCCCCGCCGGCGGGAACGCTGAAGTGTACGCGATGTGTTGGACGCCGAAAGCGCAGCGTTCCATCTTTCGATGGACGCTGTGATTTCGTCGTCCGGGTCCGTGAGTGTGTGCCTAGGACGCCGGACCGTGCGGCCCCTAATCAGTGAGCGCCGAGTAACGACAGAGGGGGGAGGGATGGGGACGTAGTCAGCAGCCTTCCTAACTAACTAATTTGCTCCGGGCCGTACCTGCTATTTATACCTGCTAGTGGGTGAGCAAGACGTGCTGAATGAGACAATAGAGGTTACGCCCACTTTGACTTGACTAATTTACATTGCAAGATGTTATTGGGATGTTACACATTTAAATGGGTGGAAGACTAAGCTGATTTACAAAGTTCTAATATGGATTGAGATCTTATAAGTACAGTAGGGTTCGTAAATATTTTCTTATCTGAATAATCGTACATGGAAATCGGGCAAACCGTAATTCGGTCCCTTTCTTAACACTTATTCATCATTTGCGCTGAACCTACTGAGTTTACTTATTTGTAAGTTTAAACATTTAATAGAACTTTTAATAAGCTTTCTAACAATATATAAATCATTCTGATACGATGAGCCGTTGTAAAGTTATAAACGTAAACATATTAAATACAAAGTGAAAATGCGCCGTACTAAATTCTAATTCAGGCTCGGTGGCCGCGGCTCTCGTTACGGTCATGTTGGCGCGATACACCCCTCCCCTCCATGGCGGCCAGTCTGCGCTGCGCTCGCGCATAGGCAACATCTCCTCTCTCTTTCTAATACAATTTGTATTGGGATTTTACTTTAATGTTTACAATATCAAATGAATGCTATGAGAGGGTGTTTTATGTAAATAATTACTATGGGGATTCTAACTACTGGGTTCTTTATTTACTCTAAACAATCTAAGTCTTTATAAATAATCACATATTTCTCTTACGTATAATCTTCGTATGACGCGATGCGTAGCTCTGCCGTCGCGTGTTGATGTTGTCGTCCATACCACTTTTCCATCATAAATTAATTCCATAACTCAAACACACTTACAATTTAGACGGTTAATTAGAACAAGAGAGAACATAGTTTTCTTGTGGTTTTCTTCATAATTGGGCGCCATTAAGAAATCAAACTGCCAATCATTCACCATAAAAGCGCCATTGCCGGTTCATTCATTCACCCATTCTTTCTAATAAGGTCTTTAGTCCATCGGTTACCAGCGTTTTGTTGACTTGTCGAATTAAACAGGCAGTGGATACATGGATTTCATTGTAGGTATGCATATAGCTAATTGAGTATGCATATAGAAATTAAAAGCGCATTAAATGCAAAGGGGCTCTATTCAAATTAACATATCTGAATTGATTGATTGAACTCTCATTTTCGTTCTACGTGCCAAGCGTCACAGAGCGGCTACCGTGAAATTAAAACAAAGATCGTTCGTTTATCTCCCTCTCTGTCGCACTTGCTGATTTCAGCAACAGAGAAGAAGATACATGAACGATCTTGGGTTTCGTTTTGCGGCCGCTCTGAGCGAGTGCGCTCTAAATGAAGGCAAAAGAACATGTCTAGTATTTTTTTAATAAGATTTTTTTATTTTTAAATATCTTCTCATAATGAAAAAAAGAGTTTTGCGAGGGTTTTTAAAACATAGGTATAGTTGTCACTAACTGGGTTTTCACGAAAATCCAACAATCGCATTCTCGATCCGTCGCTTGATTCCAGTGTTCGCTATAAGCTTGTTGGTCGCAGGCCCTAAGTTTTATTTAACCACTTTATTTCGAGTTTATTTTAACGCCAGTTGAATTTACTGCCGCCGCCGCGATAACAGGACAGACAGACAAACAAACGCCTTAAATTTATCGTCTCATAAATATACATTATGTTTATGATGCGAGGCAGAGGCTTCGATTGGGAGATATGTCAGTGAATGAATGAATGAATGGGTTGAATTGGGATTTTAGTTCAGTGAAAGCTGGAGAGCGGAATTTATTGCGACGAATTTTGATTTAAGCCAACAGTTGCATGTAGTTTGTTAAAACTGTAATGTGGAAAAATGTGTTGTCTATGAAGTCGTAAATACATACATACATACATTCACGCCTTTATTTCCAAAACGGGGTAGGCAGAGCACATGAAACGTATGTTCCAGCGCCACTTTTAGCATAAATTTGGGTATAACAGATCGACAAAATGTGATATTGCAGTGATAGGTTGCTAGTCCATCGCCCAGAACACACTTCAACCCTGGTCCCTTAGTCGACTTTTACGACACCCACGGGAAGAAAGGGGGTGGTGAAATTCTAACCCGACACCACACGGGGACCGGGGAGACGTAAATAGTTTAATAGAAGATCAAACGAGCTTCGCAAGCGAAGTTCGATCGATATTATATGAGTAAGCTTCATTCGAAGATATAACACACATGTAGTCCTTTAATCTACCAGGCAACATTTCGCAAGTTTAAAGTACGCAGTAAAAACCATAGCTCAAACAGTTTTATCCCCACCTTTACCCCTACCCTACTTGGGGACCTCGGCTTGCCACCATTTCTCATTATTTTTAGAGACAAAACTTTCCTAGGGGTATATAGGGCGGGCGGGAAGTTATATCTTCGAATGAAGCTTACTCATATAATATCGATCGAACTTCGCTTGCGAAGCTCGTTTGATCTTCTATTATATTTCGAAGCTTCATTCTTCAGATATAACACACATGTAGATGTTTAGAGTTGAAAGTTTTGCTGCCCTTTGTAATTGTAAAACATCATAATCATGAAGTGCAATAATTATGTTTTGACAACAATCTTAGATACTCCCAATTATTAATCAAAGAGTACAATTGTAACTTCACATAATTCTACCTATACAAAAGGCAGATTGATCTGGCACAATGACCTTCGTCGATTAATTGACGATGGTAGAAACGAGCCAAAGTTTTCGATGTTCTCGACCAGCCTGCTGCCTTCCGGATAGCATCTAAAGAAATGCCTGACCGGTGTGCAGCTGACGTGGCGGCGTGGCGCGTGCTGTGAGCGCTGAACGCCGCCATGTCTTTACCGCTTTCGCCAAGCACTCGCGTAATGCACCCCGGCTAATGGATTGAGCAGATGCATTTTTATGGGGACTTTTGAAAGTCAACAAAATATGTTGTGAGCTTTTTCAGTCCTAAAACATCATTATAACAGTCACCGGGCAAATATTTCTATTAGGTATCTTCAAAATATGGAAGGCACAAAATCGGTTGTAGACGACCTACACCTGAAGTCTTAACTATATCATCAAAAATTACTTTAATACAATTTGGGCATGACTTAATATTATTCCACTTAATAAGTGACAGTGTTTGTACCCTGTGGGCAGGATATTGCTAACAAAATCGCCAGATTCTTTGTTAGTTTTTCCAATGAAATTTCTCTATTAGGGTACCATGTTGTTATATGATTTAATACCACTTGAGGGTCCCAGGTATGGCTATATTTAGGAGTTACGGGCTTTAATTTGTAAACACCTTTCGGTAATCCTTTACTTTGGTCATCTGAGCTGATACTACTCCCCCGTAGGAGCGAGGGTGCTGACCTATGATTATTTAATGAGCCATACGACGATCCTTTATTAAATTCGTGCGTTAGAAATAAAATAACAGCAGAAATGAAGCCCTTATAGAAATTGAATATCTATATTATCTATGCTAAATTTCCAGCACAACTTGTATTTAACACACGTTGTACTGTTGTAAAGTGTTGTTTGAAATTGACGCTAACATGAGATTAGATACTTTTACTAATCTCAACAAAAGCGGAAACCACGGTTGGGATGGCCATTAGGGAAATACTACTATTCCTGTGGCGTTGTCATTTATAATCTTATGTAAACACTTTAGTGCGAGTGGTGGAAACGCTTAAAAATATTTATTATAAATACCAGCTAATAGTGAATGCGACGACGGTAAGAGCGTCCGAGTCTGGCTTCCACGAAATATATATTTCACATTTGGCAGAGGTACGAGAAGCAAAGAGGTCAATTTCGGGCACACCAAAGTGTTTACTTATTCTTTCAAAGGCTGCAATACTTAAATTTCATTAAATATCAGGATTTAGCCTTCTGGATTCTCTGTCTGCTTCTACATTATTCTTAGTGTTAATGAACGAATCGAATAACCATATGTCTCGTTCTTCACACCACTGCCAAATAGATCTAGGTAAGCTATTTAAGTGGGGAAACTGGATGTCTCCCATTCGATTAATATAGCTTATCGCGGTAGTGTTGTCGATGCGGAACAACAGAGCACAGTTTGATTTATTTCGCGCAAAACATTTTAATCCTAAGAGCGAGCAAGCTCTAAGTAATTAATATGGAATGCTAATTCTTGCTCTTCCCATGCTCCGTTTGCACACACTCCGTCACAAACTGTACCTCATCCTGATCGGGACGGATCTATAGATATTTCTGCATCGAATTTCGTGATTCCAAAATGACAAGACGTTACAAATAATATTATTAGTCCACCAAAATAAGTCAGGTAAAATTTCGCGAGGAAGTTTTACTTTTGATCATAGACATCGTATTCCTGAATAGCTCGGAATTTATATCTTTCTGACAACTTCGTGTACAACCAGCTGTATCTAGCTGTCGGGCATGCAGTGGTAAGAACTCTTAAAAAGAGCGCATACCCTGCATAAGAAGGGATATAGACATGATAATTGAATTGTAAACAAAACCTAAGAATTTACAGCATTGTCGGTAATTTTGGGATTGTATCGAGCTTTTGGTATAGTTTACCACAAATCGTAGGCACTCGAGAAACCGGAGAGTCTCCCTCCCATTATGTTTACATTCGTTAAGGTCCCTTCCAATACACAAAATGCCACCCCGGTATATAATAGAAGTTAGGCCTTGTTTTTAGGTAAGTTACGACTTCTTTCATAATTTTGGTGAAGGTTCTAGGCGCCACGGAAAGTCCATAGACTAATAGGGAACAAAACTCGTAAGTAACATTGTTATGCTCGAATCTTGTCAATGGTAGCCATAAACCCGTCTTTAGGGATTAATTTAGAAGCAGTTCTAGTCTTCCATTTTAAAATGGGACTTAGTTACAAATTTATTGAGCCCTTTCAGATTCAGTATGAATCTATAGCCACCATTCGATTTAGGAGTCAGAAAATCTTTGATAGAGACTGATCATTAGTCTGTTGGCATCCAGTGATGCTTTCACTGAATGCCTAGGTTAATTAAGTTCTGTACAGCTAAGCTCGTTTCATCATGCTCTTGGCATGTGAAAGTATTTACAGGTTTGACAGATTGCGTAACATGTCCTAAGAAGGAATTGGAAAGCCATTCTGTATACAGTCTAATAAATAAAGTACGATTATTCGTTACATTAAGCCAACACTTATAAAAAGCTTTAAGGCGACCGGCATGTACCTGCGTTACTGCCGCGGCGTCGCAAGTGGCTTGTTGTAGGCTGCTCGCGGCCGTATGATGGTCGACGCTGTCGGCCTACTTTTCAGTAGATTTGGAAGCTTTAATTTTCTCTGAGAGTTTGCTTCCAAAGAGAGTATCATCTCTCTCAACGTATTGTATGACTTAAGGAATACTTCGTCTAGTCCAGGAATGACTAGTTTTATCTAAAATCCGACTTCAATTAGATAGGATTTTTATCGTTAGTACCTATACCGACTCCCAATTGCTGTTGAGATGATTCGATTTTCTTGTCACGGCCTCTTTGGATGTCTGTAACTGCCGCCGAAATTACGGCGTTTAAGGACGGCGCCCATAATAATTTGCAATTTACAGGTACTCTTATAAGAGTTTATCTTTACTCTTTTTATCAATACCTTTGTGTAATATAGGTAGCCACCTTTGCGCTAAATTGGGATGAATTTTCTCCCCATATTTTGGGTCATCATCAGTGGCGTCCCCTAGAGCGGTTAGTAACTCGGCATCTATTACAGGGGTCGTTTTGTCATCACAGGCCTCCACGGGAGGTGCATTTTCTTCATTTGAACGTGGGAGTGAAGTTTCCACTGCCTCATACACTTGTTCGTGGTTTATAAATTAAAATATAATATTTTGATTTTTCTAATTGAGGGTAGATATGAAATGCATTGTAAAACCACTCGTCAGGAATTTTAATGCATATATGTATCTAATGCCCCGCATCGCGAACACGGGATATACTAATCTCGATTAATGGTTGTAGAAATTGCTATCGTGTTGACTCACGGTCAACCGCCAAGCACGAGATACCTTCGTGACGACTCTCGGTCGCCTCCCAGGTTTAGTTACAAGACGTGGGCTCACGGCCCGCGCGGTATTAAATGCATTTATTAGCGATTAATATTGTTAGAAATTGCTATCGTGTTGACTCACGGTCAACCTTCAAGCATGAGATACTTTCGTCACGACTCTCGGTCGCCCCCCAGGTTTAGTTACAAGGCATGGGCTTGCGATTAATATTGTTAGAAATTGCTATCGTGTTGACTCACGGTCAACCCCCAAGCATGAGATACCTTCGTGACGACTCTCGGTCGCCCCCCAGGTTTAGAATTACCAGGCGTGGGCTCACGGCCCGCGCGGTATGAAATGCATTTCTTAGCGATTAATATTGTTAGAAATTGCTATCGTGTTGACTCACGGACTACCCCCAAGCATGAGATACCTTCGTGACGACTCTCGGTCGCCCCCCAGGTTTAGAATTACCAGGCGTGGGCTCACGGCCCGCGCGGTATGAAATGCATTTCTTAGCGATTAATATTGTTAGAAATTGCTATCGTGTTGACTCACGGACAACCCCCAAGCATGAGATACCTTCGTGACGACTCTCGGTCGCCCCCCAGGTTTAGAATTACAAGGCGTGGGCTCACGGCCCGTGCGGTATTAAATGCATTTATTAGAGGCACCACAATGTAGAACCATTTATTGAAACTAATTGCACTTACCTGATTTATCTTCGGAACCTGATGAATCAGATAGCACCGCACTGTCATAACTCGTTTATAGTTCTTTGTTGCAATTTCCGTATATTAGCAGAATAATACTCTATTTTTTCCTGTGCACTGCGTTTAGGCATGATTAAATATTTTGAATTATTTTTTAATAGAATTAGTTCGTGCGTTCGTTGCCTCGCAAGAATAAAGAATGAGAAATGGTGGCAAGCCGAGGTCCCCAAGTAGGGTAGGGGTAAAGGTGGGGATAAAACTGTTTGAGCTATGGTTTTTACTGCGTACTTTAAACTTGCGAAATGTTGCCTGGTAGATTAAAGGACTACATGTGTGTTATATCTGAAGAATGAAGCTTCGAATTATAATGGAAATTGCGCCTAGCTAGAGTGCACATTGGAAAACTCACAGCGAGTGAGCAAAGAAGTTAAAAGTTAAGTTGCTTCGGAAATAAAAAGTTAGTCCCAAAAAAATTGGACGGAAGCATTACAAGGTTGCGTAGACAACAGAACAGAGACACTGGCATGAATTTTATTTGCTAGTAATGTGGAAGAACATGCCGGTTTCGTATCGGTCTTCACAGTCATCAAAAACGAAAAAGACGTAAAGGCATAGGCCTGTTAAAAATGAATTTATAACAGTATACCAAGTATAAGCAAGGGCTTCATTTATTCCAACGTTAGCAACTAGGCAACATGTTGACATTCGGAATTCAGTATCAAACAAACGGCCGCTATAAAGCGGCGTGCACACTAATCCGGCATTCTCGGTGTGTCGGTGCCCTAGCACGCAAATAGACGCGTGACAAAAAGCGTTAATCCCTGTTTTCCTGTCGATTTCGCGTGTCACTGCGCAGCTGTACTGCCAGTGCCAATTTGAACGTTTAGCGGGTGTTTAAAAAAGCTTTGTGTACTTTTATTGTTGAGTAAATTGTGTTGGCGTAAATTGAACTTCAGGTTTTTGAATGAATTAATGGGATCACGCGGGTCACATTGATATTTTGGTTCACGTCTCTTCTGTGGATATTGCCAAATTTAATTAATGTCTAAAGAGCCTGATTTTTGGTTTATCAGCGTAAACGGCGTCTCCTTTATTATGATTAAATGCAATCTAATCATTTTTGATATGCTCGGAAACCCTGAACTACATATAGGAAATATCACAGGAAATACGACTTTTGTTTTTCTCAAGCTGTACGACTCAGGCGTTATTTTGCGGAATTTCATGATAGAACAATATATTCCTTTGCTATTCCTAGAGCACCTTGGTCTTCAGGCTTTTTTGTATTTGTACTAGGGTCATTTCGCCGGATAGCGACCGTCTAATTTCATGTGCCGGTGATCACTTAGCTGAGTTGGTGAACTGAAAGGATATTTTCTCGGTTTTTTAGTAGATTTCTATTCTAAAACAACAAAAAAATGCATGTTCAACGAATTGTCTCAATAGGGTCTGTAGAATTGATGTGATCTTCCATAAAAAAAACCTTCTCCTTCAGGTGGTCGCTATCCAAAGGTGGTCGTGTAACCAGCGAAATGACACTAAGAAAATGAGTGATAAGTGACTCCCCTAATGCGAGGTGCTGAGCTCCAAAATTGTGATTCTAATTTTGTGAGCACTGTCAAATATCTCGGATGGTTACGGGCCAAGGTTTTTTGTGGGGATTATTTTCAGAGGTACAGGGAACTCAGATTGGTATTTAATCGTAGGATGATGCTTGCGATAGAGCTTTTTTCCTGTATGTAAGTAATATGGGTTCATTGTGCAATGATGGCACCGTTATCCTCTGATAAAACATTCACATACTTAACTGGCGATTTTATTTAGCTCCAGGAACACAAAATATAATATATTGGCCTGTGGTCTGGCTGAGGTCCACAAAGTGTGATGACATCTTTTGGTCAACCCCTAAATTCTCCTAGCTAATACTTATGGCTGGTGCCTACAACGACCCGAAATGGATCTTGGCCTCCGAAACTAAAGACCGCCAGCATTTTCGTAGTAACTAAGAGAAGTTACAGGTTTCGTTAGGCGTGACGGGTGAGGCAAGGCGCTAGCGCATTCCAAATAACAACACACTCTTTTGACTTTCAAAAACACTTCACACAGACTTTTCTTTGTCATTCATGACATGAGTATTAATACTATCTACCACAAGAAAGTGCGCATAAATACATATCATGACCCTATTTCTATGATCGTTAATGTCTGATCTTTGGCGGCTTTGTTATTTTTCATTTCATTTCATTTATTCCTTTACAAAACGTAGTTTTACATGTCAATCTTTTTCATGGTCTTAAATAACATTTACGTCACACCTGGCCAGGTAGCCAGGTGAAAACGTAAAATTTTGTACTCAACACGGGCGGTAATTCTTAAAGCCCCAGAACGCATATTTATGGCCCTCACCTTCGGTTCGGGCCACAAACACCTGCAATCTGGGGCATTCACGAATTGACCGCCCTAGTTACGTAATGTACTATTATACATAATATTATAACATTTAGGTAAGTGTGTCTTAATAGTTTACAATACGCGTTAATTATGACAGATCTGTTATGGCAGATCTTAATGCGGATGTGACTGTACCTAGGACACTTAACAAGTATTCGACTAGTTTGTAGCATTGTTTCAATCATCAGTCGTTCCATCAATGCTGAGGATCGTGACTTTATGACTTATTCTTGCTGACCAAACTTCTCCAAGATTTGCGTATATTGCCGCTATAGCGGGTGGTCTGCCTCCAGACCTCTGGTCCTCAACTTAGGCCTTCAATAATCATCTCAAGGCTATCCGAAGAACGTCGTGAGAGGTGTCCCAAGTATGTGGGGAACGTTGAAGTATTACGTAACGCCATTTTTGGAGATTTTTGACCTCCGCTTGAACACGCCGTAACGTTATTCTGTACCCCCTCTCCCCCCTAGTAAAACTTTACGTAACCACCAAGTGACCATTTTTACCTAAAATTCACAATCATGTGGCGGTAAGTACCGAGAAGCCATCCGAATTGCGGTATATCTACAGCGAACGTTCTGAAGGGTAAAAAAAACACGCGTAGTCAAAGCCCCGCTCCCGCCCTTCTGTAACGCAACGTAACGTTTTACAAGACCCCCCTCCCCCCCAAATTTGTTACGTAATAATTGAACGCTCCCTGAGGATACGGTTTTCGCATATTGTGGATAGTCGACGACGATTGCGCAGCTCTTCCAGAAATAGATCAAAATATTTAGGTAGGTACATATTCTCATTGTTAACTTTGACGAATCAGCATCATAGATCTCCGTTTGCCAACAGTTGACATGACATGAGACATACGGGGGCCAAAATAAGACAAAGAAAATAAGACGAGTTCTGAGGCGACCTTTGACACATTAACAGCATAGTTGCCGTTATACGTGATATCTTAAATACCACGGCAATTCGTAATCAAGCCAAAGGGTTCGCAGTAAGACATCAAAGATACCCGTACAATGTAATAAATCTAAAGGGTCATCCGGCCAAGCACTCTCTCAAGTGCTCACTGATTTGACACCTGATTGTAGTACATTGACAGCCCAACTTGCGCATTCCGTTGTATCACTAATTATCAAACCAAATTCGGCTGTACTGCCTTTATAATAAAGTACCCTTCATGCTTTATTGAGTGTATTTCAGCATCGATTGCAGTGTATTGATGGACCAGCTTTTAATGCAGTTGTTAAAGTACTGTGTAAGCTGTTATACGCTTTACGGCACTGTAATAAGGTGATGGGGTAGTGTGGTGGGTGAATGTGGGTTGGTCGTCGGCGTCTTTAAGGTTGCGAATGATAGGTGCTTGAGCTTCAATGACAGGCTCTCGTTAATTTTGGTTGCGGATTTATACATATTATAATATATAATGTAGATAAATATTCTGGAGACATATTTATCTCAAGAAGAGGCTGATTAATTTTGTGGGTAAGTCCAATGATTGAAAGAGATGATGATGGCTTTGAAATTTTTCTAAACTACCATGCAGCGAACTCGATAGTGGAGATTTGAGATTTTCAAATGGATAAGGTGTGTATGGTGTCACTAGACAATTTGTAAGCTTGTAACCTTAAAGTAAAGCTACACGGTATGACATCTAAATAGTAGATGTAAACAGTCTCCAAGTATTTGAAAACATAACTACTGAATTGGTAATTTGGTAATGAGCACATGTATAGAGCAAAGTGCATGCCTCGTTCTACTATTGCATGATACGGTTTTAGTGCAGAATATTAAAGTGTAGCGGGTTTACGGTCGTAGAACAGCCGTATAATAGCAGTAAATAAGTATACAGGGTGTTCGGGATAACGGTGTAAGTACTTTTTTTCACTTTAATATAGAATGGACACAGACTATATTTTATCCTGCAGCTGCACCTGGTTATGTAGGTACCGCAGGACCTCACGTACTTAAACATGTAGGTAGACCTATATTACCCGTTTTTTGTGAAACTTTCGACAAGACATGCAACCCTTCAAAAGATGCAGTTTAAGAGAAGGTATACAAACGGGCCGAGAGACAGACGAGAGTATAGCCTTGACTCTTTTCCATGACAAATGATCGCATAACATCATAAAACAAATGTGGAATGAAGTAATATGTCTTTCATTATCACAAATTCTTCTTTTCTTCCCCTTTAAGTAACTGCAAGTTTTAAATTACCCTCCAAACTTGTGGCATTTCGCCAAACCCTCCAGGAATGTCAAAACAAATTCTAGTTCTTAGTGTTTTATATGGATCTTATTAACTCAAATCAGTCAAATTTGAGCTATGTGACTGCCATAACAAAGTTTACTTTAGTATGCAGTTATTTTTGCAACGGTATCATAGACAATTTAGTTCCAAATTCAATTTAGGAAGGCGGGAAAAGTTATGCTTGGAATTTTTGAGCTCACTCCAGACTACTTTAAGTGAAGTTAGTCTACAATTAAAAATAAACTGTATAGCTGTATGAATTGGGTGGTATTTGGAATGGTGAGTGGTGTAAGGGCGGTTATCTGGGATATCAGTGACCTCTTGTTTTTGTGCACCCCTTCTGTAAACATTGGGGTGAAGATTGGATTGTGTACGAGCCTTTGTTATCACTTTGCGTTGTTATGGAGCTTGACATTGATAGTTGTCTTTTAAATGTTCTTAGTTACACTGCAGGCAAGACTGCACTCAATTTAATGGCCTATTCAAGTTATGCAACGCATGAGTACAAGAAGGGTTACCTATCCTATCCTATTAAACGAACAAAATCCACAAGAACAAAAAACCGGACAATTGTGAGTCGGCCTCGCCCACCGAGGGTTCCGTACAAAATTACAAATGTATAGTTTTCAGATTTTTTCCATTTTTTGTCCCTCTTGCACTCGCATATTTAGCAGTGCTAGGGGGGCTGAAAGTACCATAAATTTCGATTTCCTTGAGAGTGTCGAAATATACATTTTGTGCGCCATAAACGACCGAAACGTTAACTTGCAAACTAGTTTGTTTTATTCACACCTTCAAGGGACTGTAGACCTGAGTATATGGTTTTAATTCCAACTTGGTACCTCCACGCGTTCCCCAGATGAGTCTTGACAGACAGACGGACAACGAAGTTATCCTATAAGGGTTCCGTTTTTACCTATTGAGGTACGGAACCTTGAAAACTATACAATTATTGAACCCAATCACAAAATTTGAATCGAGAGAGAATCGGTTGAGAAATACGAGTACGACCTGGAGGAGAACAGGCTGGACAGACCGCTCTGAACCGGCAAACGTCGTTCGCTTCGTGCAAAAATATGCACAAAAGTCTACCCACCATGTTATCTTTGTACAGGTGTTTTGTTTATTTTAAATATATTAGTATTGTTTTTTTTTGTATTAATATTATTTTTAATCATCCAGCCGAGTGACCGCAGCTCGCAGTGACCGCTAGCCGCCATCTTTTGTAGATAGGTACGAACTATAACCGGGTGAATGAACTTCGCACCGCGCGCCATACAGGATTTTTCAAACTGAATTACCTTTTATTACTAAAAACTTAACTAAGACATTTTTTTTTACACGAATGATTAGTACGTTTTGGATATAAATGGACTTCAGCTCTAAGACGGTTAAAAAAACACATTGTATTTATTGGGCATGGATTGGTCTCAGGTAGCTAAATCATAACGAGCATATCGGCAACACTGCGCGTGCGTCTATTTCGGTCGTTTCTCGTAAACGCACTAACAATAGGCCCCAGTCATTGTCCGACTGCCCGACTGGAAGTTGATTTATTGGGATTGGTTACTGATGCTGATTGAGGATCGACCCAATGTTTGTTACCGATTGCCTAATAGTTGACATATTGTTCAAAACGGCAAGGCGTAAGGCCAATTTCTTCAAACATTTTGATTATGTAACGCGCTGTCAAAAAGAATACTGCAGCATACGGCTATACCGCGACGGCGTGATGCGAGCGCTCTCGATTTTTCTCACACATTATCCATCTCTTTCTTATTAGAACACTTAGAACAAGAGGTACCTACACAGTGCGAAAAAATCAAGAGTATGTCGCGGCCACGCGGCCGTCCCATGATAAACGTGCAGAGGGGTAGTCACGAACCGTTCCGAACGCGCGTTAGGAACATAGGACACTCCGACTGTTATTTTTCCATTTATAAATTGACATTTAGATCTGAGATGGAAAAAAAAACAGTTGGACTGTCCTAACGTAAGTTCGTAAAGAACGTAAGTTCGAAAAGTTACGTGATTACCCCTCCTGTCCGAGACCGTACCAGAGTCAGACTACACATATTAATAAGAGAATGATGGTAATTATTTAATAAATAAAATTTACCTTCATGAGGCCGACTTTTTATAAAACTGTCCTATGAATTGGTATCTTCTACCATGTAAAATAGAGTTCATTTTTGCAGTGACTACTTTGATGCAATACGGCCAATTCAAATAATCTCAAGTATAACTTGCTGAAATGTAATTTGCAAGCTTTGTAAATTTGTGTGCTGAATACTGCACAAAAACTACGCTTAGGTAGCAGAAAATAATTGTAAATAGCTACCTATCGATATTAAATAGTTAGTTAAAATTTAACTATATGTACATAGTATAAGTTACCTGATTGTTGCTACACCCTTCCAGGGTCCATGTATCTTAGTTTTAAGTACTTGGTTGCAAATATCTTATCGTATCTAAATCTACCTAAGTAAATCGCTAATATTGCAACTCCAATAATCATATTAGGATGTATATGAAAATATTGCATAGAGTGAAGATAGGGTACCAACATTATTAAATTTGCATTGATACCCTTATATTCAAACGTAAATGAATTAATGTATCCATTAGGGCGCGGCCACCCGCATGCACCGATATTGTATCGCGGCCTTATCTCCTCTTAATTACTATTTAGACGTCGCACTGTTTAATTTCCCTTTTATAACTTAATTGGGTCCATTAAGTCAACAAAAGCTTCGCTCGACTGGCGTGGCGTCAAAAATATCGACTTAGTGTGTTTTAACGTCATTATAACGACGATACACTGATTTTAAATGTCTTTATAATCAGTTCCTTACCAACTAGAAACTCTCGTAATCAATCGTTTGAAACAGAAACTTGAGGACGAAATTGTCTACCGACCAGTTATCAGGACCCAAATGATTTTTTTATGGTGAAATAAAAGTGATAACGGTTTTTGAAATTCAAAATGAATTTCCTACATTACACAACACGATTTCCGCTAATTCAATCGACTGGGTCGCGACAAAAAAAAGCTTACTTTTTCAAGTTAGCTCAGTACGGGTTGCACAGGGTCCAACACTTCGGGAGCTCAAATACCGCGAGGGTTGCCTCTTGGACGATGCAACTACGCTTCATTGCTTTGAATACCAGTTTTATTTAGTATTTATCAACAGTGAAAACGAAATGAAATCATTGTTGAATATAATAAAATTGTCTGATTGAGAGATGCCTCTGTATGAAGTGAGGATAGCTATTGTAGCCGAGCGGTAAGGCACGACTTTCTATATGCAGGTCGTGGGTTCGAATTTCAGCTCGTACCACTGCACTGGTTTTTTCTTAAAACTAATGTACGATATTGGTTTACCCGCGTTTTACAGAGGAATCTTTCAACCAGACAACTTTAGATGCACAGCGTGTATTACTCTTGTTGTAAATTTACGTTTACTTACTAAAAATTATGTACTTACGAAATATCATTTGCTTTTACCAGTGGCATTTCGGTGAAGGAAAACATCGTGAGGAAACCGATCTAATCCCGATAAGGTCTAGTTTTCCCTGGGTACTCCAGGCACAGACAACACTCTGCTGAAGAACTACAGACCCATCTCACTTCTGAGCCATGTCCATAAGCTGTTTTCGAGGGTCATTACAAACCGTCTCGTACGCAGGCTAGATGACTTCCAGCCTCCCGAACAAGCCGGTTTCCGAAGAGGCTTTAGTACCGTAGACCACATCCACACGCTTCGTCAGGTTATACAGAAGACCGAGGAGTATAACCTGCCTCTCTGCTTAGCGTTCGTGGACTACGAAAAAGCCTTCGATTCGATTGAAACCTGGGCTGTACTACAGTCTCTCCAGCGGTGCCAAGTTGACTATCGCTGAAGTGTTTGTACGAGAGCGCCACTATGTCAGTCCGACTCCAGGACCGGAACTCGAAACCTATTCCGCTGCAGCGGGGAGTCAGGCAAGGAGATGTTATTTCTCCAAAACTGTTCACCGCTGCACTGGAGGACGTTTTCAAGACTCTGGACTGGAGAAGGCTAGGCATCAGCATCAACGGCGAGTACATCACTCACCTTCGGTTTGCTGACGATATAGTAGTCTTGGCTGAGACCATGGAGGACTTAAGTACGATGCTCGATGACCTCAGTAAAGCATCCGAGCGAGTTGGTCTAAGAATGAACATGGATAAGACGAAGATCATGTCAAATGCCCATGTAGTACCAACTCCCATTACAATCGGACACTTTACGCTCGAAGTTGTAGACGATTATGTATACCTAGGACAGACGATCCAGTTAGGTAGGTCCAACTTCGAGAAAGAGGTCAGCAATCGTCGAATCCGACTCGGCTGGGCAGCGTTCGGGAAGCTACGGCAAATCTTTTCGTCCAATATTCCGCAGTGTCTCAAGACGAAAGTCTTTGACCAGTGTGTGTTGCCAGTGATGACATATGGCACTGAAACGTGGTCGCTTACTATGGGCCTCATAAGAAAGCTCAAAGTCACCCAAAGGGCAATGGAGAGGGCCATGTTGGGAGTTTCTCTGCGTGACCGCATCAGAAATGAGGCTATCCGCAGCAGAACCAAGGTAACCGATATAGCCCTCCGGATCGCTAAACTTAAGTGGCAGTGGGCGGGGCACATAGCACGTAGAACCGATGGCCGTTGGGGCGGAAAGGTTCTCAAGTGGCGACCACGTACCGGAAGGCGCAGCGTGGGTAGGCCCCCGACAAGGTGGACTGATGACCTGGTAAAGGTTGCGGGAGTCCGCTGGATGCGGGTGGCGCGGGATCGGTCACTTTGGCACTCTTTGGGGGAGGCCTATGTCCAGCAGTGGACGGCTTTCGGCTGATATGATGATGGCTCCAGGCAAAATATGGTTTTGAAAAACATTATTTTATAATAGCGTTTTTTTTGTTGATTTTAAAATGTTACTTATTCTAAGATAATTTATTCAAGAATCCGGCAAACTTTCCACCCGGAAGTAATAAAGTAGATTTAAATGAAGCATGCGTTGTTTTTTTATGATTTAAGTATATTGAATATTATACAGCAAATGCAAATGAACCAAAATAAAGACAAAAATATTTATTAATATTTTTTCTGACTTGTCAGTAGCTAGTTAATTTATCATTTTTTTGATGTCTGAAATTTTGTTGGATTCTGTCGCTGGGTGACTATTTCATTGATAATATATCCGTTACCTACACAGAAAAAATAAGCTATTATAAATGATTTCCATAATTGTAATTTTCTCCATACAGGTTGTCAGTTCATTGCCTGGACTAGGGTTGGAACGTCAGATTGTTGTTTTCGTAAAACAAATGACGACGCCACAACTTGGGATTAGATGTCAAAGCGGACGGAGGAGGAAGATGAAGAAAGAATCGCACAGCTGCACGGCTGCCACATGACGGCGCGCAACCTCTCTCGATTTTTCTGGCACTACCCGTTTCTCTCTTATTAGAAAACTAAGAAAGAGAGGTATAGTGTGATAAAAATCGAGAGTGCTCGCGCGCCGCCTTGTGATAGCCGTGCTGGTCAAAAAACGCAGGTGTGTATTAAGATCTGGCGAAGTTTGGCGCTGCCCCAACGTCGCTTGCTAATGGCCAATCGCGACTTGCGCCAAACGGCAGTGAGCGCGTGTCATAGTTTCGTAGTATTGCTAAATTGACATCGGATAAAGCGGAGCGAACGAGGGGTCACAAATATCTGAACACGGTATTGTTAGGGCGTTAGGCGTAGAGCGCCTGAACAGAAGTTTTAGAACATTTTGATGAGGACAGATAGGTATGTTTGTAGGCGCGATGGCGACAGTACTTTGGGTGGTAAAATGCTCTGGAAGAGATTGCGAAAAGTAAATCTAATACCGACTGGCAGTATTTTACCGAAATTAGTGTTGTAAAATTATCAATATGGTTTGCGAGTGCCCTGTTCGCAAAAGTTTAAGACACGGTGCGGAGTCTCTAGTTGCTGAAATATTCACCGGTATTTACGACCAGAGACTCCGCACCATGCCTCCCACGCGAAAATTGTCCATTGACAATTGATTGTAAAACCTTTTATTGCACGTATTCCAATTTGACGAATTTCTCGGCTCCGGTCACACTTGGAGGAATTCCATAAAAATTTCATTATATAAACAGCGTACACACTTTCAGGCTACCGCGTTTCAATCGGTTGCATCGCGCCTTTTTTTTTTTACCGCCCTTCTCCTATTTCCGAACCAATTCATTTTGGCTCAATTTGGGTTGCACAGGGAGGTTCCACAACACTTCGGGAGCTCAAATACCGCGAGCCATCCGGTTACCTCTCTGACATTACCTACATACATTCAAATTTCTATGGAAACCTCTTTTCGCACTGGCCGCGCGCCATGATCGCTCGCTGGTCGCTGAATATATAAAAAGAAAAACGTCATTCAAGAACAGTCGACGGAAAAAGCGCACCCATTCATAAAAAGGTTATTAATCGGCATATTAATAAAGATTTGTGATCAAGTATCAGCATATGTGACTCGAAACTAGACGGATCGGGTGCCGGGTGTCTCGGCGCACGTAGCCTTTAAGGGATCGTCCTATTACAACGCGACTAGCTACGCGAATATCGCATATGCGCGCGAACGCGATGTCAACTTGCGATGTCAATTAGGACACCTATTCGAGAATGTTTGATGTGAACTTGCGATAGTCGCGTTGTATTAGGACGACAGCGACACCAAAGGTTTTGGAGTTTGGTTGTAGATGGCGTTTTGCGTATATCCTGAACATTTTTAGTTTCTTGTAAGTTAATCTTACAACCCTATAACTGTCCGTTTACGCTAGGCGGTCTCGGTCAATAAGTACCTATAAATCACAAGTTGGAATGACACCGCGTCACCCCGTGTTTTTACAACATTCCTTCCGATACGCCGGACAAAGTCGTTTAAACTTTATCGATATTCCGACCACTGACTTGCGCTACACTGAGCCAATCACCTGACTCCGTATAACCTGGAGAATATATACTAACTTCTGCCCGTCCGCGTGGAACTCGTTTAAGTATATCGTAAGTCCATACTACTTTACTCCCCCATTTCACCCCCTTAGGACCTTTCCTTCTATGTCCTTCCTCGGGACTCAAAGTATCTCTAAGCCGTATTTCATCTAAATCGGTTCAGCGGTTTAAGCGTGAAGAGCTAACAGACAGACAGAGACACTTTCGCATTCATAATATTAATATGGATGTCAAAAATAAATTGGGAAAATATCTACCGTAATAAGTCTTTTACACTGTTTGGGCGCCTCATTTTCTCGTAGAACCAATGGCGGCGTTTAGAATCATTCTGCAATGTTTAGTAATTCCAAGGAGGTTGACACCTACCTACATTAAATGAATCGGAGATGTTCCTTGTTCCGTTTTACCATTGAACAACAGTACCGGGAATATTTGCACAATCTCCAATGACTCTGCATCTTAAATTGAATCATACGACTAAGAAATAAAATCTAATTTTGGAGGAAACAGAACTCTGCTAGGTTGAGTGTCTAGTCAATAGGCACAGCATTTCTCGATTACTCAGTTAAGATATTGGCAAGACAGATGGTTTTTTAAGCTGCTTTAGGCCAGGTTTCCTCCGCTGCCTAACGGAATGCCTCTGAGTTACTATTAAGCGTACTGAGAATCGCTGAGAAATTCCTACCATCTTCAGAGTGAGTGTATTTATTTGTCCACCTAGTTAATAGTTTACTTGCGAAGCTGAAGTGCAGGTGGGTCCATGTGCAAAGGCAAATGTGATTCAACATTCTAATTTAGAAATTGAGGACATGTGACATTCTGGCGAATGTGGTGGAGGGGATACCAGCCAAGTTGTCATCTTAGTAATTTTCGCAGGCTTTTAATGATCACGTGTAACGTAACGTAAGAGAGTTCTCCTACAAGATTAGCAAAAAAAAATCAGCTATTCCGGTAACTGGACGAGCTGAAAAGCATAGGGGTACCTCGGGGTACTTACTACTTATGTTAATTCAGTGACATGCAATATTATGGCACCATAAAACTGATCAGATGGTAGAGATAGAGGGTAGCCGTAGCAACTACTTAAACTTCACATGATGAACCCTTTCGTGGTTGCATATTGGAACCCTCTCAACAAATTGTTGATGACGAGACAAAAAAGTATAATCACAATAAAAACTTGTACTAAAACGATTTTCTTGACAGACACCTACAACATTTTAAAGTGATCAATTATTCAGACATGTGGTACGCAAAACGCGTCGATAGTAACAGTGTGAAGAGTGTAATTTGACATGACTGTTTATTACCACACAAGCTGTCATTCAGTACGTGCTCATGCTACTCACCTCACCCGTAACGCCTACCGAAACTAGCTCTCTACTTACTATTAGTTACTACGAATTGAGGCTTCAAGATATATTTGTGGGTGAAACTAAACAAGTTACAGGACAGACAACGCAACCTGAACGGATAATCCCGCTGTGGCGGGTAATCCGGGCTGAAGCTCGGCAAGTTAACACGGAACTGTGATTGGCAGATTTATAGATGCGGGGTTTCGGGGAAACCGGCTTTGGGGCTTTTATACCACTACAGGGTACAGTATGCAGACTATTTGTTTATTTAATTCAGGCAACAAATCCCATGTTACAAATACGCTATAGACTACGTACATATCACATTCAGGTTTCTTTTAAGCTCTTCGTCTAAAGTTCACATATTGTACCTGATCGTATGAACAAAAAAAAAAAAAAATAGGTTAATACAAATAAATAACCATGAAATCGCCATAACTCATGTCACAATATAAAATAACTTGAAAAGGAAAAGCAGCTTGGATTCTATAGAAAAACCTGTAGCTGCTATTACAATTCACAACTTGTCTTAACACCAGTGCAAATAGACCCCGAGATCCGTAACAACTATGCGTGACTGGAGGCCAGGCTTATAATGGTTTTCTAAGGTTGGTATGCGTGGAGAGTCGGCGCAGTATCAGAGCAATCCATATCAATTACTCGCCGCGTCTTTGCGCATGCGCTAGAAAAACTTACCGGCGCTAATCGTAACCATTACCCGTATATGGTATACACGACAGAGTACACTACGTGTTACTTGTAGCCCAATGTTGAAAAAAAAACCTGATTCAGTTTTCATAAATCTAATGTTGAAAAAATGTTGCCGATCCCTTTCACTACCAGGAACCAGGAACCCGCCTAGCGGACGCCTACGCCGTAGTCGCTTTCCGCTACAAACGAGGAAAACCACGGGATCGGCTATGAGCGTAGCGCGTAGCGATTCTTGGTAGTGAATGTGTTAAATGACATGGGGCATATTAAGCATACCTTTAAATACGAGTCGATATCGATCTGTAACATATGGCGACAAGTTAGAACTAGCGAGCGTGAGGCATAAATTAGGTACCTATTTTTTTTTTATCGCTGATTTATTTTAGATGCCTAGTTAGTAAAATATATATGGCCGAACGCTGCCACCAAAAACTTTTTGGCTTCCTATTATTTTACATTACACACAATATCAAAAAAGAAAAACAAACTAATGTTATGAAAACCTATTTTTGTTCAGCCGCTGGTCTATTAACCGCGATGAGTTTGGGATTGGAATACCTAATAGCTCACTTTGACGTATTTACATGGTTGCATGCGCAAGAGACTCCCATGGGGCGGCCCTAGCCGTCGCCAACTCGCCAGTCGCCGTCGCGTCGCTAACCGCTCTACTAGGGCGGATTGCGGACTAGTAGAGCGATTAGCGACGCGACGGCGATCTTCACACATCACGTCGCCAATCACCCCAATGTGGCCCGGTCTCGGGCTTCGTGCGCGAGTCCGACTCGCACTTGGCCGGTTTTTTTAAACTGTGGTTACAGCTAGCTTCGAATCCAAGACCTCAAGACTGTAACTCACGTGCATTAACACTCCCCTACAGTAGCTCTACCAAATAAATCTAGTATAATACAGAACTTATGAGCATAAGTGTGAATTTCAGAGAGATAAAATTATCATAACGTGCTAAGTCTAACAGTTAATATCGCCAGTTTATGACGCGATTATTTGACCTCCAAACTGGCGTAAAATAGGAACTTAATTCTTAAGGGGGTGGATAAATGGAATACTACGGCGATTTACCGAGTAACTTTATTCACTTTATAATGTAACGGTTTTAAACAGAATCATTTTGGGCTGCAAGTACCTACTTTATGAGTACGGGCTATACTCGTATTATACTTAGTTGTTACTGACATCTGACATGTCATATCATCTCGGAAATTGGAAATATTTTTCAGGATGAATTTTTGGTAACACGAAACGAAAATATTGAATAAAATAATTTGTTTCGTTAAGAAGTATCCTGCTTATATTATAATTGCAAAAGTTTGGATGTTTGCACGAACAAAGTCAGCCTGGATTAAAATATAGCATAGTTTTTATCCCGGGCCCACGCAGATGAATTTTCAGGATAAAGCTAGTTACCTATAAAATTCAAATTTACATGTTGATCTGTCTCTGCGCAAGCTTACTCTGCGCAGGCGCCAAGGTAGTCGCCGGCGACAAAAACCTGCGCGCGCCGCTGCCAAGCCCGAGCTGAAACAAGCTAGTTTGTTGCCGATTGAACAAGAAGCTTCACTAATTATTCTGCATGATTCAAAGGATTCCATGAGGAGATAAGATTAAATTCACCGTGTTTTACGATAAAAAATACAGTTCACAAAATATGCATTACTCGAATTTCTACAGCTCAGCGTGTAACAACTAACGTATCGACGCCCCGCCCCGGAATGCAGTGAAACCCCAACTAAGTTTCCCGTCTTGAAAATACTATGAAAGCTAAAACCTACTGAAGAATCCCCTCGCTACGCTCGAGAACGCGGAATAGTTTGTAATAAGCTCTAATGTGATTGTACTATAACTTACACTCTATTCACCTATTTATTAAACCTACTTTTGTTGCGTGCTTTTATTACGAATACCTGAAGATTTGGCCAAATGTGATCGTCTTGTGGTAGAACCCTGAAGTGTTGTGTACCGTAATAACCCATGTCCTTTTATGAAAGCTTGACAGGTTTTGGACTCCTCATTAATATAATTATAGCTAGTCTATTCCGCGCAATAAATGAACCTATCTGAACGCTGCTGTATACTACTGATCTCATATTTTTAGTTATAAAGAAGTCCTAAGGTTTGGGAAATTAATCCGTCCGCTGTGGTTACCTTATTATTATTGTTTGTCAATTATTAGTCAACTTATGATTGTAAATACTATTTTATGACTATAAATATTTTTATTTTTGGGTAGAAAATCCCCTACCACTTATTACACGCTCGGTTGGACTTGGAAGTAGCTTTTATAAAACATAAATTAAGATTATTTATTTGAACCTAAAGTAAACTAGTCGCTTGTCCTAAATACTTGTATTTTGGAACAAAGGTACTATCGACGGGTTGTGTGGACTTCTTGTACTCACACATGCTACTTCTCAAGTCTAGGATGGGGAAAGAGCGTCCTATCCAAGTTACCTTCCTAGCTACCTATGAGTTTAAGACTCTGAGAATGAATCTACCAGTGTCTCCAACCTAGCGGTCAGTTTCGAGAAGATACACCGAGACAAACTCGACTGACATCTTTTAGTGTTAATAATTGTTGTATTTACAACACATATGGCCAATATATACCTAGACCATTCTATACCTATGGCTATTGGAGTAATGCCAATGCAAACCGTACCTTACATGTGAAATATTTGTCCTAAGGCGTACCATAAATGAAGAGAGTCCACTCACAACAATAAATTGCCTTGAGTGGAGAATATCTACTCATAATATTGAGATACTTTAAATGGATTTGATGAACTGCTCTGCCTGTCATCAAAACCAGAGTTATTTAATCTTTCTGAAGCAACCCTGATATCTCAATGTTATGAATAGAAACGTTACCTTACTATGATGATTGATAAATGCCACGCCATTACAATACCTCACATGCATTTCACAGAAACTAGACATTCATTTAGTTTAATTATTATTATTGAAGTAACCTCAGCTATCCTTACAATGTGGTCTTCATGAAAACCATCCGGAATAATGACTAGTTTTAGCTAATCAAAACAAGTTATTGGAGTATCTTTCGTTGTAGTAAATATAGTTATAAACCTATCATCCCATAACGCGTGAATTTATCCCTAAAGTCTACCCCACAGTCCCTATTCTGCTTACTCCTGGAACCATACCTTAGTTCAGAAGCAAGAATGTATCCCTATTTGAAGCTGTAATTAGTTCAGTCGGCGAAACTGAGATGACAACCCCCTAGCAGCCTGTGTAATTCATCTTCCCCCGCTGCGCCCGTAGGCTAGAGGGAATACAGCGGATAAGATGCACTAACTGGACATACGGTATGTTGATATATAAATATATTTAACACTGAACGACCCCTCAAGCAACCGATCGGTTTCCACGAGCGGAGATATCCTCCTATGCTTTTGCACATGAATGCTTAAGCCACGTTTCCACCGTCAGTTGTTTTGAGAGACGTGAGAGCCCCGGTTAAGAGGTTTCGTCTCCTGTACTAATAAAAAAGGTAGACGCCAGATCACACCTCAAATCTGGTAGCAAAGGACTCTGGATCACGCTAATTGACACCGTTATACGCTAGCGTGATCCCTCAGGTATACTGTATCCTGGACAGTGTTCTGGCTGATTAGGTAGTAATAATTAAACCCGACTAAATCTCGAAAACAATCATACAAACATGTACAATTCCAGGGTTTAGGCCGCCTGGCATTAAACACGCAAGTGTGACAAGTGAGACAAGTGAGACACGTGAGACAAGTGTGACAAGTGAGACAAGTGTGACAAGTGTGACAAGTGAGACAAGTGAGACAAGTGAGACAAGTGAGACAAGTGTGACAAGTGAGACAAGTGTGACAAGTGTGACAAGTGAGACAAGTGAGACAAGTGAGACAAGTGAGACAAGTGTGACAAGTAAGACAAGTGTGACAAGTGTGACAAGTGAGACAAGTGAGACCAAGTGAGACAAGTGAGACATGTGTGACAAGTGAGACAAGTGTGACAAGTGAGACAAGTGAGACAAGTGTGACAAGTGAGACAAGTGAGACAAGTGAGACAAGTGTGATAAGTTAGACAAGTGTGACAAGTGTGACAAGTGAGACAAGTGTGACAAGTGAGACAAGTGTGACAAGTGAGACAAGTGTGACAAGTGTGACAAGTGAGACAAGTGAGACAAGTGAGACAAGTGAGACAAGTGTGACAAGTGAGACAAGTGAGACAAGTGAGACAAGCGTGACAAGTGAGACAAGTGAGACAAGCGTGACAAGTGTGACAAGTGAGACAAGCGTGACAAGTGAGACAAGTGAGACAAGTGTGACAAGTGTGACAAGTGAGACAAGTGTGACAAGTGCGACAAGTGTGACAAGTGAGACAAGTGAGACAAGTGTGACAAGTGAGACAAGTGTGACAAGTGTGACAAGTGAGACAAGTGTGACAAGTGTGACAAGTGAGACAAGTGTGACAAGTGAGACAAGTGTGACAAGTGTGACAAGTGAGACAAGTGTGACAAGTGTGACAAGTGAGACAAGTGTGACAAGTGTGACAAGTGAGACAAGTGTGACAAGTGTGACAAGTGAGATAAGTGTGACAAGTGTGACAAGTGAGACAAGTGTGACAAGTGAGACAAGTGAGACAAGTGTGACAAGTGTGACAAGTGAGACAAGTGTGACAAGTGTGACAAGTGAGACAAGTGTGACAAGTGTGACAAGTGAGACAAGTGAGACAAGTGTGACAAGTGTGACAAGTGTGACAAGTGAGACAAGTGTGACAAGTAAGACAAGTGGGACAAGTGTGATAAGTAAGACAAACGCGATATGCATTACGTGGCCACAAGGTTTAGAACGTCGGTAGTATCTTCAATTTCCTCAAACCACCTTAATCCTTTAATATAAGGTCGAATTCAGATTGTAGTACCAGAGCGCTCAGCGTAAACATGCGATATCATTTGCTTCACGACAAAAGGTCGTATCGTCCCCTTTCGTTTAGCTCCTAATGCTCTAGATATTAAGATTGAAATTAGTATGTCCCCTATGTTCCCGAATGCCGACAGATTACCTAGAATAGAGATATTATTTGGGAATCCATGTAATTCTTTTATTATTGTAGACCGTGGTTATAATATACTCTTATGAACCCCGCTACCTACGATTAATATGTTAAATCAACCCGTACACTAATATCCTTGAATAAAATAAGCTTTTGATACCGGCTATTCATCCCAATGAAGGCTGGCTTAATTGATTTCCCTTTTTCCTTTTGATTATTAAATCAATTCCCCAACTTTTGGCGTGAAATAAAAACTTATCATTCTCTCTCCCTTTTTTACATCAATGATGATGTAGTTGGTTGCTTTATTTATACAGAAACACACCGACGAGTATGTCCGTTCCGTTACAAGCGTAAATAATACCTATAATAAATACCCAAATGTGAAAACAAAATGTTATGTTACCCCGGATCTTATTCTAGCGGCGATGATTAAAGAATACAATACAAGTTTTCTTATTTGATCGCTGAAAGCAAAATAACAACAAAAGAAACTTACTGTGCTTCTATTTTCTTGATGTCCCTATTGTCTCTTTGTTTTGACAGAGACAAGAGTCAGTGCGAAAGCATAGACAATGCTTGAAAAATTATAACTATCTTTAACCCATTCAATGCCGAAGACGCGAATTCGGGTCCCATGTATGTGTAATCGTAATGCCGAGGACGCGATTTCGCGTACTCGAGTTATTAGATTTTTTTTGCTAGAAAACAACTTTACTTAAATGCTGATACCAAAATGTTACTTTATTTATGAAGGATCATGTTATACTGTTGCTGGTTTTTGGATTCAGTGCATTTGTAATTTTCATAATTCTTATCTCGGATACCGAAGACGCAACTTCGCGTCCCATGTATGGGTAATCGTAAAGCCAAGGACGCGATTTTGCGTCCTTGAAATGGGTTAACCTAATGCCGCGGACGCAAATTCGCGTCCATAAAATGTTAACGTAATGCCGCGGACGCGAATTCGCGTCGTCGCGTGGAAGGCGGCGGCACTGCGTGATGAGTAAAAATATGAGGCGTCGGCAATGAATGGGTTAAAGCCAAATATCAAACAGGAATCGAAGGACAATGAACTAATCTGTTGTTATTTTGTTTTATTAGCCAGGGAGTTTCTTTGAAAAGTTGTTACTACAGGGACTTAAACATGCTTAGAAAATGGTCCATATGTGAACAATTGTACATTTATTTGGTGAACTAGCTTCTGCCCGCGACCCCGTCCGCGTGAAACTCGCTTATATCACAGCTCCATACAAAATTTTACCCCCCCAGTTTACCCCCTTAGGGGATGATTTCGGGGATAAAAACTATCCTATGTCACTCTCCATCCCTTCAACTATCTAAGCATTAGGAAAAACTTAATATGCCCAATTGTTAAGTAATACTTCTTTCAATACCTATGTTGGTAAGTGATGTAAGTGAAAAAAGTTAAAATAAAAGTAACTGATTATTTTATTCCGGTGACTCCAAGGTGCCGAACGGTTGACACGGGTTCAATTTCATAGAATTTGCGACGTAACTGACAAGCGTGAGTATCACTGTCGGCGAAAAAGTCGCTTCTCAGTATTCTTTTTAACATTTCACAGTTCAAAGAGAATTCCAAAGATATGAGATGAGAATCGCCGTATTGCTGAGTTTGGAACTATAGTAATGACTAATCGTAATCAACTAGTTACTATACAGGGTGGAAAGATCGAATGCCACATGGATGGCAACTACCTTAAATATTGTAAATAGCTCATTCTGCATTTATGGATTTATGAAAAATCGCTTACCTTTGAATTTTGTTTTCACCCGTCACGTGAAATGCACCGCAACTAAGATCGGTGATCGAATTCAAGGTCAAAAAGTATTCTCTGGAATGCAAGGAAAATAAAGATGTTTAAATGACATGACAATGATGAGGTACACTATGAGATACTAGATTACTTTAAAATGAAATCTGCATCATAAAATACGGCACGTTATTTTTTGTCACATTTGACCGGTTCGAGTCCCGACTGAGGCAAGCGATTTTTCATAAATCCATAAATGCAGAGTTCATTGTTTTTTAAAACAAAGGAAAGTCTCCCTTACACAGAATGAGCTATTTACAATATTTAAGGTAGTTGCCATCCATGTGGCAGTCGATCTTTCCACCCTGTATAAATGTCAGAAGAGCGTCCCCACGTCTGATGTACTATGCATATTGCATAGAGACTGCTGCAGTACTATAATATAGGCTTAGTTAGTAGATACTAAGCCTATTACTGGAAGCTTTTAATGGAATTGGAAGTAATGAGAAAAATATAAATAGACCTAGGTAGGTATATGTATGCAGGTACATTTCTCATTACTTCCAATAAACGCACAAATTAAAAGCATAACTCCCCCAGACAAGTTGTTAGACGTCCATCCGTCCGTCTGTACTTCACTCCGTAATCACACAGTTGGATAATTCAGTACAATGATTTGAATAGAAGATTACGTACGTGGAACGGTTTGACAGTCCCAGTCTGTGGCATCACTCAAGGAAAAACTGAACAAGTTGTGCCTCTGTTTTCTATGGATTTAAGTATTTATTTATTTACATAAGTATGTTTATCATCGTCTAGTACCCATAGTACAAGCTTTGCTTAGTTTGGGACTAGATCGTTTTGTGTAAGATTGTCCCCTAATATTTATTTAATTATAAATGCATTTACAAAAAATTTAAAAAAAGGAAAGTTACTGAGTGTGTGGCTCTTGTATACAGGGCCAAACCATTTTCATAAATTGTATACATAGACTTCACAGTTTTAATAATTTACTGATTATTAAAATTTAGTTAGTTTCATTTAATAAGTTTTACTCAGGCATTGTCTGGTTTGCCATGGCTGCCTTTGGCATAGGCCTCCCCAGGGTCCTATTAAACCAGAGCTTCTATTCTCCACATGGCTCCGGCTGTCTTTGAATTTATCTTCCCATCTTTTCTTGTTTAGCCTCTGTTAAATGTAGTAAACCATACTCTGCTACGAAAAGTGCGCGTTGATAACGATTACTATAAAATGTATCAGCAAGCTAGAATATACTTACAAGAGTGTAGTGGAATTAACGTACTCCTTCAATACTTTAACTGGGTAACGAGGGGAAATATGAAAACGCACCATGACATGATGCACCAATCCATTTTCACTACCTCCTATCCCGCTCAAATGCAGAATTGCAATTCCAACTTTAATCCCAGCTGAAACGGTTTACTTTCTTATGATTAAAGATGTCCTATAGTAGTTTTATGAGGTAGTAGGTAGCATGAGGCTAGACGCAATAATGGTTTGACCCCAGACGGTGCATTAGCGGAGTCTGGCGACATCTCTCGGGAGTTTCTCGGGTTTGTTGCGTTTGCGTCTTCGTAATTGGATTATGTTTTCTCAATGCTACAGTTACTTATGCTGTATCTAAGTTTCAGCGGCGCTACCAAGAAAATCTAAATTCAAATTTCGTAAATCTCCATCACTGTCGCTATATAAGTGAAGAAGAAAATAATATATACGTGAAGAAGAGAAGAATATATAAGTGAGATGGAGACGGAAATATCTAATCTTCATATGTCGAATATCGTGTCACAGTTATTATTTATTTAAAAAGTGTATTATAGGATTACCGATTACTTCGGTACAAAATGTAGTGTTTTATCATCATAAATAGTTATCAGCATGTATACAGTGTGTACAAATACAAATACAAATTATTTATTCTGCAAATAGGCCACATAGGGCACTTTTACATGTCAAACGGTAATATACAATAAAAATAATAATCTTACAATAAAAGAATAATAATCTAACACAATAATAATTTAAAATTTGCACATTAACGACTGATATAACAACACACTAAATGTCACAAAGTAAATGAAAACAAAACAAAATACGACCATTACATTCGATTAGAATAAGGTCTTGTGCATTAACAGAAAGTTAATGATATTAATTCAGTATTCCAGAGATGTATAAGGTCTCTGAGCGTCCAAATACAATTAATAATTATTCAATGTTCGTAGAGATGTATACGGTCTCTAAGCGTCAAAACAAAACATTAAAAAAAGGAATATTAATGTAATATTGTCAGTCATGTACATGGTCAATAACAATAAAACGTGTCAAGATCGGAATGATGTCTCTCGTCAATACGATAATAATAAAATAACACTAGTATTTAAGAAGTTAGGTACTATGCCCTTGCAAGCATGAACAGTCCGTGTAAGTCTAGGGCGGGCTCTATTAGGCTCTATTAGGCTCGGGCGATAAATTAAATCGGACATAGTATTCATTAGTGTAATCATGACGTAAAAGGTTTTTTTAAGTTGCAGCTCATTACGACCCCATAATTATTATTTTATAAATTTCTCAACAGCAATGTACTGTAAACATGGTTGCGGTACCGAAATGTCAAATGTTCATTAGCAACTGTCAACGAGCGTTTAACGTGAGTGTGTTTGCATCACATTGCGGGCTGAATTATTTTGTATGGACAAAATTATTGTTGCAACTTTAAGTAAATGTTATCTAATTACCTTTACTTTGTCCTATAGTACCACCGTTAAGAGATTCGCCCGTGTTAGACTTACACACTGTATAAGAAGCTCTAGTTGGTGGAGTATTTTCCAACATTTTCTACAGTTTTCTATTACTCAACTTATAAAAGTGTATAAGTGTGATAGTTTCCAAGTTCCCCCATGCCTTTCACACCACAGTATACGAACCGAGATTGTCTCGGTCAGTGATACCTGAAAAAAAAATCTATAATCAGATTTTTTTCTCCAATACAAAGCAATCTATATTATTTTATGCTCGACTGCCGAAGGAGAGGAGGGTTGTTTTTCGAGCTTACGAATGTATGTATGTTCGTATGTGTGTATGTCTTATTCTTTGGGACGACCTGCAGCCTAAACCCTTTGACGGATTTCGAAATATGAGGTGTCGTTGGATTCCTCTCAATCGTAGGAGTGAACACAGAAATATACATGAGAAGGATATAAACAATTCTAGATTAGATAATTAAGTAGGTACAGATGCTTCCTACCGATGGCCATTGGGGCGGAAAGGTTCTCGAGTGGCGACCACATACCGGAAGGCGCGGCGTGAGTAGGCCTTATGGGGGGTGGACTGATGACCTGGTAAAGGTTGCGGGAGTCCGCTGGATGCGTATGGCGCAGGACCGGTCACTTTGGCACTCTTTGGGGGAGGCCTATGATCATCAGACGTCTTTCGGCTGATATTATGATGATGATGAGATGTTTCCTGAAACATTTCTCACTAAGAAAATAGAAAACTAATACTAAAATTATAAACAGGAAACGTCTGAGAGTAAGTTAAGCTTTGTAATTTATTGTATGTAGGGGGTAATCTCTGGAACTATTAATAAATCACGCAGCAGGTCAATCACGTAACGAATTGTACAGTACGGTAGGTAAATCTAAGTGTCATAGGGTTTATTTTATCGTACGTTTACCTTTGTTTATGCATCGCAGGCGGCGTCGCGCGGGCACATACTGTAACTATAAAGTGAATAACAGCTTAGAAATTCTTGAAAATTGTTTCAGAATCGCACAGCCCCCGAATTGCCTTATCTCTTACTTATACGCCAGCACATCACCTCCATGATCCTGACAAATCCTCTTAAAGCTCCAACTTCACTAAATAAGCCCTCATTAAATTAGCACTTCGCGCGCCCTGGTAATTGTGTTAACCGGCTGTTGGCCGGGTCCGGATTTTATCCGGGTATACTATTTGTATGTGTAGAGAACAACTATTATTCCAGCACGGCTATCACAAGACGGTGCGCGAGCTCTCTCGATTTTTCTCGCACTGTCCTTCTCTCTCTTATTAGAAAACTTAAAAGAGATTACCCGTAACACAAGCCTTATAAAGCTTACTTATGCTAGTTCGATTTGTGTAAGATTGTCCCCTAGTGTTTATTTATTGTAAACAACTCCACTAAGGTGTTTTAACGAACCTTGCATCCTAAAGTGCACGGAATATAGGATGAGCGTCGAATGCTACATCCTCAGAATTCTTGAAAAGTCTGCATACTGAACACCTACCGTGGTAGTATAGGAGCGGTTTTTGGTTATACCACCTTGATACAGCCTTTAGCATGCAGAATGAGATTCGGGTTTATATTTCTCTCTCGCTTGCTCTCAAGCGTTCTTAGGCCAAAATTAACGCTACCCGAACCCGAATACTTTATAATAGCTGTTGAAAGGCGATTATTTTAGATCTCGTAATAACGGTCAAAGCCCAAGCGAAATCGGCAGTCTGTGGCTAGTAACAAAGGCTCGTTCGCCGTGAAACTATAGAAAAAACCCTACATAAGTACATACATTAGGTCCTCTGTTTCAGTTGGCATGGTTCCGTCTCTTGAGTCACTTTTTAAAACTGTGATTGTAGTATTCAATCAAAACGTAGGGATTTGGTGTTATTTTAACCTTTTTTTATAGGCCCTCTTTTAAGCATGTTACAAATACATTTTGTACCTACCCTTTTTTCTGCCTAAATCTCAGCCATGTTTCTTAAAAGACTGAATAACAAAAAAAAGGTTGGTAAAGTCACATACTCTATACGAGTATCATACCATCAGAGCTCACTGATGAGTAGAAAATGGTTTTGAACATAGGCAGGGTTTATGTAAGGCCTCAAATGATAGCGATCGCCCCATCCGTTACCCTATCGATGACGGAAGGGTTACCCCGGATACAAGTGGGCAGGCGGTGAGTTATGGTAGCATTGGCAGATTTTATTGCCTTGATTACTTTGTGTTTTTTGGTTGACTTTGTTATTAGAATCGTCTGATACTAAAAATTAATATATATTTTAATCTAATTAAAAACTGCAAGTTAATAGAGTTGAAAAACCTCCGACCATTTCATTTGAAAGTCAAATATCTCAAAAACGGCTGACCAGATTTTCATGAAACATAGCTAAGAACACTCGGGATAAAATTACCTATTACACAAAAGAAACCGCATTCAAATCGGTCTGTCCGTTTGGGAGCTACGATACCACAGACAGATACACAGACAGACACGTTAAAATGATAACACCCCTCTCTTTGCGTCGGGGGTTAAAAATTGATTAAAACACTAACGCGAACCTGTGCTTAAGCCTGGTCTGTCCCAGTGTCCGAAACTGGCACCTTCAATCTTAATAAATAGTTTTATAGAGTCTGGCAAACGCACGTTGAAATTACGAGATTAAATTACGCGACAAAACTAGACGTCACACGCTTACATACATTTTCACCATAAGTGTTTTTTTTTTTTTTTTTTTTGCTGGGAAACATACAGCACCTAATAATACAAAAATAATAATATCATAAAGTTGACTCACAGGCCAAAACAGTTTCCACTTATGAGTAATACAGTTCTTTTGCTCTGAAAGTGATCGAACAAGAAAAAAAAATATACAAGATAACAATTTAAATATTACAATAGCAATAGAATTTGGAATAGATTGATCAAAACTAAATTAATTCTAACAATAGTCTAACATGCTTAAGTTTAAGTTTGAGAAGATATATTTGTAAAAGTATGATGATTGTAACAACTACAAAAAAACTACAACTACATACAAGTGTTGCCATTATTATTGTTGATCTTTCCATATCTCGGGACCATGGGGTCCCGGACTTTTGGAAGGCATGCGTGGGGCCGAAGCCAACAGCGCAGAGGCCCTTTAAAACAAAAATAATCTAAAGCGGAAAGGGATACACATGGCGGATACCATTTCCGAGCGCACAACATGATACACCCGGTGATGGTCCCCGCCAGGTGCAAAGACTATTGCAGTGCAACACTGTGCTGCGATGGAAGCTAAGGTCATGGGTTATTGGGTTGAATGGTGGGTGGTCTGGAAAATGGGTTATGGGAGGAGACTAGCGGACACCTGCCGTGACAATAAGTCTCAAAATTGTGAAAAGGCAGGCGGTGACTTGCCAACTCGTTAAGTGGGCCCCACAAACAGTCGCACGCACAGTGCGACAATGGAGCAACACGTCTGAGCGGCTGTGAGGTTGTCGAGAGGTGAGTCTGCGGCGCGCCAGATCCCGGTAATCCGTTCAAGGGCCACCGGCGTTATGACATTTTACACTTCCAACCTGGAGCATAGGTTCCGCTCTTGCGACTCCACTCTGGCCGGCCGGTTAAGGCAAGCACAGAGGCGAGGGCCAGATTACTCGGGCCCTCTGGAGGTTAGGGGTCCGCGGTGTCGCCACTCACCGTCAGCTCGCCACAAGCTGCCCCCGCGGGTTTATTGTTGACATTATTATGAATTGGGTTAAACTTGCGTTTGTCAAACTCTAAGCGGACAACGGAGTGTCATCGTCATATCAGCCAAAAACCGTATACCGCTAGATGCAGGCCTTCCCCAAAGAGTGCCACAATGCACGGTCCTGCGCCACCCGCAGCCAGCGGACTCCCGCGACCTTTACCAGGTCATCGTCCACCTCCATCGTGTAAGTGTAATGCAACAGAGTGTCAATTATTAGAATTAGCTACCGAAATATTTGCCCCAGTCGTTGATCGTTTGTTTGTTTTTTGTTCATTCGTATAGTTTAAGACATAGACATACAATAGTCCATAAAACTTACCCTTATTATTTATTTAAATTACTTTTTTAATAGGACTATCGTTTTAAAAATTATGTTTAATAGATAATTGCCTAGGAATTATCTTAATATTCAATAAGTAGGATAGGGTTAAAACCTGCACTTCGCATCACTACCATTTTGTTTTACTGCAGATTTAAAATAACGAAAATATTGACATGTTAACGTCAACTGCCAGGTAATTGGATCAAATTGATAACGCGGATATCTCAAGTGGCGACGGGACCCCATGCATCGCTACCCTACCGGCATCAGAAGGGTTGAACCCCAGATGTAAGTGGACACCTGACGTGTTTTGTTTTCGTATTTATTGCCTGCACTAGGTAATTACATTGGCACAAGCAGTGCGGTTGAAATGTTTATTTTTATGTGTCGGTGTTCAATTGTGTGCCCGATTCCGTAACACATTTCTTTTTGACGAACCTATAGTTTTATAAATCGTATGTGGTTCGCGGAAATGCCAATCCACACTTATCTAATCTACTACTTAATATTATAATAAATGCGAAAGCGACTCTGTCTGTCTGTTTGTTACCTGTTCACGCTTAAACCTATGAACCGATTTCAGTTTCAGATTCATTTAAGTATTGCTTATTGAAAATGGACATTATATTTTACATATTTGTATACAAATAAAATGAATTCACAGAAAGCTCGATTTAGATGAAATTTGGTATGAATAATAATAATAATAAAATGATTTATTTAAGGGGAATAATAATAAAAGAGGGTATAGAGATAGTTTGCGTCCCGGACAAGGACCTAAAATAGTTTATATTATATGGGGAGAGAAGGTTTGTATGGAGCTACGATATGATTGGTATTAAATACTTCCTCAGTTGTTCTAGTAGTTTGGGTGAGGCTCGGTTTCAGCAAGCACTCAGCTAGTGTCTCCGAAAATTCGATATAGGTACCATCCGGTATGCCGCAGAATAAATAATAGTACGGTTAATTGTAGATACGCTAAATGTAGGTACTTAATTAATACTCATTATGCTAATACTATTATTTTGTTCATTGAAAATCCTAACCATATTGTAATTGAAGTACGATCTGTTAACCGCACGCGCAGTATGCCAAGATACAGGCTCAGCCTAGTTTGGTCACTGACGGACAGCCCGATTGAATGTAATATTGGTCTTTGTGAAATAAACTATTTTGTATTTTTTGTACTACGTACAGAACGTTCCCTATCAACAAATTCCCTGTTTAGATATGCCGAATGAGCCTAAACGAGGCCATCCCTTTCTACCGCATACAACGCGCTGAGATAGAGCGGGTGCGTGTCGTAGCAACGCTACCATACGGGCTGCTACTATGCCTCGAGCGACGAAATATCAGAGAAATAGGTTGTCTGTCTGTAAGCAATGGCTCTTTCGTCTTGTGTTTACCTACGTATAATTTTTATTATTGTGTATAACAAAAAGCATTATATATAGGTATAGGGTGTTACTAGTTTAAGGGGTGATACAAAATAGCAAAATTAATAATCAATCCATGTTTCACGTTGTTGTTGTTTTCGGTCACTTTGGCACTCTTCGGGGGAGGCCTATGTCCTGCAGCGGACGTCTTGCGGCTGATATGATGATGATTGTGATGATCCATGTTTCTGAACAACTTTTACTATGGGACCAACTTTGTATTATATAAAAAAAAATCAACAATTTCATTAACTTTTCTCAGTTTAGACAGACGAAAATGTATGAACAGGTGTTTTTTTGCATAACACATGGTTGGTCTCATAGTACCTAAAAGTTTACTATTTTGTATCAACACTTGAGTAACACCCTGTAGTTAACACATATTGTAGTGTAGTAAATTTAATTGAGGTGACTAGTGGGTGTTACCGTAGTGGAATTGGATGAATCAAGAAGCTATTGCACTGGCTTGAAGACATGCGTGGGTGTGAGTCCCGTGTGGGGTTGAAGTTTTCATTGTGTGTGGTCTGTTTTAGTACTATTTTATGCATATAGTAATATTCTAGGTATTCTTGAAGGGACCTTAATCTTTATTTTGTTTTATACGTTTATTGATTTACACTCTCGCGACTTTACACATTACTATAACTTAATCATAAATTTTTATAATTTTATTTATTCTAACACACACACCAAATAACTTATTAGGTGTAAAAGCAATTTAAGCAGGAACAAGTAGATAAGTACATCGCCTTTATGATATGGTAATATCAAACTGTATGCCATTAATAACTAAACATTACAAAGAATTAAAATAAACAAAATATACCTAATAGTAATTAAAGCGGCGGTCGTGGGTCCGAATCCCGGCTCGTACCAATGAGTTTTTCGGAACTTATGTACGGAATATTTGCCGTTAGCTTTTCGGTGATGGAGGAAACCGGATCACATTTAGTCGATCTTTTATACCCACATTTATGCTAAAAGTGGCGCTGGAACATACGTCTCATGTGCTCTGCCTACCCCTTTTAGGAATAAAGGCGTGAATGTATGTATGTAGGAAACCGGTCTAATCCCAATAAGTTTTAGTTTTCAGAAGGTCAGATGGCAGCCGCTTTCGGAAAACTAGTGCCTATGCCAAATCCTGGGATTAGGTGTCAAAGCGGACCCCGGGCTCCTTTAGGGGCATTACCGGGAATAACGCTAGGAGGATGATGACCTAATAGTAATTAAAGATTGAGTAAGCATTGTGTACAGCTTAAATCTAGAACTAGGGTACATGAGTTTCGTCAACTCACTGACGCGTTTCAGGGATTTTATCAAATCACTAAACAAGTCTAGTGAAATGAAGAAACGAGTTGCCTTTTTTGTCCGATTTCGTCATTGTACTAAACAGATTCAGAGATTTGATCAAATGACTGATTTGTATATGTAACAAATGACTGAGTTGTATAAAATGGATTGGCCATTTTAACATCCTGCGTGATTTGATCATATGCCTTAGAGATTTGATCAAATCTCTGTTTTGACCATTTCCCTGCAACATATATATATGAGAATTTGATTCAGCAGTCATACGTGGAACTATATGTTTTCCGCGGTGTTTCTCGGTGGCTCCTTGAGACCATGAGGCATCACAGCCGTAATGTCTTAAATAATATACAGACCTATGTTAGTCGTTTTAGTTAAAACTTTAAAATAAATAAGATTAACGTCCCACTGCGCGACACTAGCCTAATACATGACACAACAATAAAAAGAATAATAGGTGTCAACTATCAGGCGTTAAGGTATCGAGCATTGGGATATTTTCCTTAGTTGGTCAGAAAAAGCGTTCAAGATGACTGTCAAATATTATTACTATGGATTCCATTTTACACTAATAATCATGATATTTAAATATCCACGAGTAATATAGAAATATTTGTAATATAGTAGCTAAGTAGTTTTTATTAAACGAACACAATGAAACATTCAACACAACTGGACTCAAACCCGCTCTAACCAAAGCTCAACCTTTGTATCTACAACAATATTCTATTGTATTCGATTTACTTACAAAAGCAAACCGTTTTCAGAACAGTTTTTGTATATTTCCTTTATCCTGCTTGATCTGTGTTGGTTTTGATGTGGATATCTTTTACCGCGTGACTGTCTTTATTGGGCAATACTGACACATGACTGACAATGACTGTCTTTATGGGTCTAAAAATAAGTGTTGGGAAGTGAATGACAATGGAGTGAAAACAAGCAGATAAAAAATAGTTAGTATACATGATAAACCACTAATGACTTCCGAACTTATATCGGAGACTACTCCCTAACATACAAACTACATACCTACATGCTTACCTACTGTCACATCTGTGGTACCATGTGTGTGATTTTACGCTTTGACTGTACGACTGGCCACTTTATGAGAAAAGTGACAAGGCTTAAAATCGAATGAAAAATAATTAATTTAACCCCTATTGTTTTGACACAAAGTTCCCATGTCGTACACTAGTGATACGTCGAGGACTAGGATGTCTACATCCACGACTGTGGCAGTGCACAAAAATGAAAATGGCACACTATTATACATTTCACAAATTTTACCACTCTATAAAATTACCTAGTACTTTAAGTTTCAGCAGAAACGCGTCTGATTATTGCAAGTTGCTCTTAAATCTTGGTAGGTACGTAAAGGTAGATACAGTCGGCTCGGGGGTCGGTATGAATTAGCGCAGGTACAGTTGCGTTCGCCGATGTGCGTGGAGTTCTCAATGCTTACAAATAAAACCGTCTGCGGGGCTCTGTTCGCACTGGGGGACCGTGGATATGAGTTTTATTGGGATTTGTTTACAATTCGATATTATTTTGACTGACTGTTATATGGTATTTTTAATTTGGATAAAAAAAGTTTGTGAAGTTAGTTTTCTTATGAATCAATTATTCTTTTTATGAAATTGTAGAGATTATGATTTACAACTCTATCATTGTCATTAATTTCGTCACACAAAGCTGTTAACATAAAATTTTGAGTGAACTGAGATTTAGGTGAAATATGCAAACCTTAAAAAAAACGTACTGCATTTTTACTTTTTCTTTGTAAAAACATACATTTCTAACCTGAAATAGGTTGTATCAAACTTTTGTTTGTGACCAACATTGTAGACGATAGGTATACGTAGTACTTAATAAAAATCTGATAACAGCTACACGATCTAATCTGACACGAGAACAATTCAAATGAAATTGTGTATCTATTGTGTTCCCATAAATCCAACTGAACCACCCGGAAGCCAATAGCATAATTTCAAACACATTATCCAAATCCATCGCTAATAATTTACCGCACAATAGTCAAAGCTGTAAAACTTCAAAACAATACTTTCACCGGTGTTGCAGTGAGCACGGGCGCCCGCGCCCCGCGTCAGTCCGCCGAGGGAGCCCGACCGGCGCGCACGTCCCGCGAGTGTTTCGACTGTCGTTCGAGCCGCGAACTTCGCGAGTGTTGTGACTGTCACCGTGACCCGCGAACTTCGGAAGTGTTGTGCCTGTGACCATGCTACGCGCGCTGGCGCTGCTCGCCGCCGGGGCGCTGGCCCTCGCCGCCCCCGACCCGTGCTACGAAGACGGCCGCCCCCGCCGATGCATCCCTGACTTCGTGAACGCCGCCTTCGGTGCCCCCGTCGCCGCTTCCTCCATCTGCGGCAGGCGAGGCCCAGAGCGGCTCTGCGACCCCCCGGGGGATTTGGAGCCGGAGAACGCTTGCAGAGTCTGCGACGCCGCCCGCTCCGATCGCCGCAACCCACCCGCTCATCTAACCGACCTCAACAACCCCCATAACGTTACTTGCTGGCGCTCAGCCGCCCTAGCCCCCGCCTCCTACGATTCCCCGGCCGATAACGTCTCCCTTACCTTATCCCTGGGCAAGAAGTACGAGTTAACCTACGTCAGTCTTCAATTCTGCCCGAAGGCAGCGCGTCCGGATTCCGTAGCGATCTACAAGAGCGCAGACTATGGAATGACCTGGCAGCCTTTTCAGTTCTACTCCAGCCAGTGCCGTCGCGCTTATGGAAGGCCTAACAAAGCGTCTGTGACGTCAGCTAACGAGCAGGAAGCTAGATGCTCGGACTCGCATCGTATGGCCGGCGAGAGCGCCGGCGGTTCCCGTCTGGCGTTCTCTACTCTCGAAGGCCGTCCGAGCGCCCCGAACTTCGACACATCCCCCGTTCTCCAAGACTGGGTGACGGCTACAGACGTGCGTGTGGTGTTCAACCGTCTGCACATGGTCACCGAGGGCGACGAGGTGGATTACAAGAAGCAGGCGGCGGGTGGGACGCAGCACTACGCTGTGTCCGACTTCGCCGTCGGTGGTCGGTGTAAGTGCAACGGGCACGCGTCGCGTTGTGTGCCGACGAAGGGCGAGGAAGCTGGGCAGCAGCTGGCGTGTGACTGTCGGCACAACACGGCGGGCAGGGACTGCGAGAGGTGCAAGCCATTCCACTTCGACAGGCCCTGGGGACGTGCTACGGCAAGGGACGCCAATGAATGCAAAGGTAATGCATGCTTCTGAATAAAATTGTATTCCGGAATTCTGCACACTTCTAAAGTTGCAGCCCCTTTTAAAAACTTGAAACCACGTTTTTAAAAGCAACGGAACCGTCTAGGTAAAACAGAAATTGCTTGAAAGTTTTAGGTAACTACACCATTACGATTATCATTTGTACTTCAATACATTATGTTCATATCTAGAGGTGCTAACTTTTAAAAAGCAAACGTGTTCTTAAAACAATACGTTAAACAATTATGTGTTGTTATGGGTAGTTTTATAAGCATCGTGTTAGACCAGTCAATGAGTGCCTTTGCCACTGCAATAATTCTCCGGCAAGGATGTCGCTAAATCATATTATATGTATACGGATTTTAATACATGGTGTTTAGTTTTCACTCATAATGGTAGTTAATTTTACGAAATCAAATTCAAATTTTCTAGAATATAGCGCTCGTTAAGTATGTGAGGTATAATTGTAAGTCAGTTTTTTTTTCGGAGTTTAGCTTATTTCTTACAGGTAACTTTTTGTGTAAAGTAACAGCTCTACATCTCGCGGGCCTACGTGTTTAATTAGCAGGATAAATGTAAGATTTATATATAATTGATATAGATTGATAAGTTTCGAAATCTCAAGACGGAAAATATAAGGTAAATAGGGTTTAATTCGGAATTAACTAGATAATCAGTGCATCTCAACCTTTTGGATACGCACTAACGCAAGCGAGAGGACATCTACCAACAGTAAGCTTCGCACATTTTCCCATTACGTCAATACCGTTCCGAAATTAACCCGTATTCCGCCTTTTATTTGTTTAATTTTGACATAAACACACGCGTGCGGAAAATACCACTTTCTGGATTTTCCGCACGCGTAGTTATGGGTTTATGCCAAAATTACATAACTAACAGACGGAAGACGGGTAATTATAGAGGGAGGCATATAATGTTATACCTACTCACCACGGGCGGTAAAGAAAAGCTTCATATTAATATTAATTAATTGTGGAATACCTGCGATCTGAAACAATATATGTATAGGTAGTTATTACCCACACATACACACAACGTATACCTACACTCACAATAATATCGTATAATAGATTGCTTACGGTATAAAAGTCAGTAAAAGCACAGCCAGGCCCTAAAAAGATCAGCTGAAAGCCGACAAACGCCAGTAATTATTTCCTTACAAGCTTGCAAGCATTACACGCAATTTAAATAGCCCCTATATACATGCTTCGCTAAGGAACCCAATTCAGTACGCGTTTTTGACGTTCTGAAATATGTGAATTGTCTTACTTGCTCCTTCTAAAGTTAATGCATAGTTAACTGTTCATGAGCGAGGCGCAGATACGAATTATTGTAAGTTGCAAAATGGAAGCAGATTGCTTTGTTGTTAAAGGTTTATTTCAGCTAATTTACTTGATTGCAATTTTCAAACAAAGTGTTTTAATTACTAGCGTCTCTGTGAGCTGTAGAACAGGCAAGGGTGGCATTTACTAACAAAAAAAAAACAATTTTCCAAATACAGAATCGACCAAAATCTCGCGACAATCGTTAGAGCAGTGCGACCTGTAGAGGAGACCAGCGTGACATACGAACGCTTTTCGGCCTAAGCAGACGCATAGAACTTCGTTCGCTTCGCTCGTTCGTTCGATTAATTTGAATGTCCGATTATATTTGATATTTCATGGTTATAAATAGGTACTATCCATACTTATATTATATTATAGTATATGCGAAAGTGTGTCTGTCTGTCTGTATGTCTGTTACCTCTTCACGCTTAAACCGCTGAACCGATTTGGATGAAATTTGGTATAGAATAGTTTTTATACCGAAAATCATTCCCCAAGGGGGTGAAATGGGGGGTGCAAGTTTGTATGGAGCTACGATATAACCGAGTTCCACGCGGACTGAGTAGCTAGTTATTATATAAAAAAAAATTACACCTTCGCTGCTGCTTCCAAAATTGAAGCGAAATTTTCTCCGATTTTCGGAAATGGAATCGGAATAGGATAATCAAACACGATTCTTCATTATTTTGAGAAAATACTCCGCTTCGCAAAAACCTATTTGTATACCGATTTTCGCCAGTTTTAAGCATATCGGCCGAAAATTTCGAGATTTACATTCCCCTTCAAAACTTGCGACGAGAATTTTGCATTTCCCTACAAAATGTATCCGTTTTCATTGCCTGCAGATTGAAACTTAACATTCATCTAGCATGTAAAATAGCCAGCATGAACATGAGAAAGCAATTAATGTTTCACAGGGCCGTAGTACGGCGCTTTGTGCGGGCGTAATTGCTGGCTAAATACTCTAAATACCAGCCCTTTGAGCTTGCTACTCATAGTTACTAACTACATACAACAATTTCCTGACTTAGCAGGGCGGAATCAGTATGGGGAACATGGGAACAACTGGTCCAAAGAATTATCATTCCGAAAAAAAATACCGTATGATATTTTCTGCTAAACAAAATGGATGCAAATAATTTAATCTGGATATTAAAGTTATAAGTTTGTTTGTAATGGGTAAAAATTATTTCACCCGTGTGGGACTTTCTGGATGGACAAAGGCTATGTTTTATCCCGCGGGTTCGCCTGTGTTCTTTGCAATACGCGGCCGAAGCGCGGGATATATAAGTAGGATACGTTCTTATTATACCCTGTAAAATCTAGAATTACTTCAGTGCGATATAATGATAATAGGTGGACTACATCACATTAAATTTCATCTCCAAAGGGCCTCTACGTGTTGGATCTATGTCCCCACGCACGCTTTCCTAATGACCGGGCGTTGATCGGAGATACATAATAATATTATTAATAATAATGTTTATTTCGGATCATATAAGTACATCCATATTTTAGTAACATGGTGGGATAACTTAAAATGATGTTAGTCTTAAAACGTAAATTAAAAGTTAAATTGAAATTCATTTCAGCACTGGATATGGTTATTCGGATTAAAGCAATTGGGAAAAAATGTGCAATCCAACCCATCGTTATGGGTAACTTCCAGTATTATACAGGTCGGTATACTTCCAGTATAATACAGGATGTACAATACTGGAAGTATAACGCGGACACGGCGCGGTACGCTCTTTAATTGTTAAGTATCTGTGAGCACTCAAAATGAAATTTTCATTGAGTTTCGGCTTCTATAGCTCAGTTGGTTAAGAATAAGTAGGTACCTACCTACGATTACAGGAACACACTTCTCACGTTTAAGGAACGAAGCTTAAAAGCTCTACAATTTAATAACTGAACATTATCGAACTCTGTCAAGAAGGCAAGTATCAAAACTCTGTAACTCAAAGCCATAACAAAGAACATATCTCCCTCTCGTTCTAAATTCAACACATATCTCGTACAAAGTTCTCTTTTGTTTACTGAGATATCATCTTGTACAAATATTTGCTCGGCCGGGATTGTGTACCGGACGAAACGATACTTTACAGTATAAAATAATATATGTTGTATTTGATCTTTATTGTATTAATATAGCAATGATTCATAACTCTTATTGTATAAGCGAAAATGTGCAGGACCATTTAAGTATAACTTCTTTGGCTTTATACACAAGAAAATTTAATTTTATTGAATAGAATTAGATATTGAAAAGAATTACAAAATGGTGTGCAAAATGATACAAATATTTTAAAGATTATGTGATAAATAATTGCACTAGTCAATTAGTACAAAATCATCTTTATAGATGATTAGTGTGTTCGTGCTTGCAGTCTGCATTAACTATTATTATTATTAAGAGCCTGCTGTGTCCCACTGCTGGGCAAAGGCCTCCCCCGTACGTTTCCAGACTTCGGATTCCTGAGCAGTCTCTGGCCAATTCTTTCAAAAATAGACTGCTTTTTTAATCCAACCATCGCCGACAAGGTCTGCCTCGTCTCCGTTTTGAGCTGTCGGGCTACCAGTTTTTTACTTAGTTTACAATCTTGGCCCAAAGCTCACTCGGCATGCGGCTGACATGACCAGCCCAGGCTGTATTAACAAACAATTTAATTAAAAATATTTTACCATGCTCTTCTGATAGAGATTCAGAGTATTTAGACTTTGACTGGCAGAGATTCATAACTTCATAAGGCTAACCCTTATTTTGGGGTAGTCTGTTTTTATGTTCCGTCCTAAAATGGTTCGAACGGAATACATCTACGTACTAATTTTGCGATTGATCAGTTTCTGACCGTCTGCCACACGCAGTCTTTGGACGGTGCAAACAGGATTGTCTCATTCCTTGAAAGTACTTAATATTGATAAGCCACACTAAAGATACATAAATTTATCAATATTTAACGGGTCAATAAAGTACTAGTTAACGTGTTATTGAAATTTAACTGGCAATAAAATTATCCGAGGCCGTAAAACGAAGTGTTATTACCAGTGCCGTAAATCAATTAAATCGAATTTTGGGCGCCACCCTCCTATAATTGAATATATTATGATAACCTCTTATCGAAACAAATTATTTTATTGAATATGTTTATTTCGTGTCAATTTAATGTTTAGACGGACAAGTTCGAGTCTTGTCCAAAACGTATCACGCGATAAGTGATACGTTCTATCGAACGGTGTCGGCCAGTGACGGACGCTCTATCCTGTCACTTATCGTGTGATAAAGCCGACCATGATACGGGGTCTGGGCTTCAGGCGATGGTGGTTTATTTTTCTGCGGTGGTTCTCTGTACTTTAATAAGATTTCGAATTCGTTGCTAAATGTATGGCTACAAAGTGATTAAAACATTTTCTTTTTATCGAAAAAAAATATCAAAAGGAGACGCCGATTAGGAGTCCAGCCAAAACTTAAGCTTTGTAGCCCTTAACTTCGAGAATGCCCACGGGAAAAAACCGAACCTAAATCTAAGTATTGGACGTATTAGTTCTACGAGTGACTATAGGTACCCATATTTATTTAGGCTAGATCAGTAAATCCAAGCAAGAGTTACAGTACATGTTCGCAGGCTGCACTAAACTTGCATACGGAGTACTGCCCCCTATTCTGTAACCTGTTTTAAGCTCACCTTAACGCTCACCCAAAAATATATATTGACACCACGATGCGTAGTAACTAAGCGTAGGTAGAGGTCTAGTTTCGTGACGGGTGACCGGCGGGGTGAGCCGCATTAGCGCGTCGCGAATAACAGCCCAGCCCATTTTGCTCCTTGAAATGACACTAAACTTCTCGGCAACAGGAAGTTATAAAGTCTGATGATGATGTATGTTGATGCTAAGAATAGTTATTTACTTAGGGGGTGAATTATCAATCCTCCTTAAAAGTATTGATGTTTTTACCCGACTGCCCAAGGAGAGGAGGGTTATTAATTTAAGAAAAGTAAAGAGCGTACTCCCATCATAAAGGCCTAAAATTTTAAATATTAGTATGAAAAAATCATAAATTTTCATATAACGTTGTTAAAGTTAAAACTTGAAATATGTTAGAAAATAGATACATAAATAATTTATTTGTCATTTTGCAACAAAGTATAAAAAATGCACAAAAAGAAACATATTCGTTTTTAATCGATTACGATGAAATTACAATCTGTGTTCAATTGGCACATTGCGTAAAGGGCTAAATGCTACATGCCAATGAATAAATTAAAAAAGTACCTTGAACGGAAAAGTAGGATTTTCATCCCTCTCGTCATGGAGCAAAACTTACTTCCGAATGAAAGGTGTGAAAAAGATAATCTGACTTTTTTTAACGAGATCTTAATATCCTGCCCTATTCATACTATGTCCTAAGGCACTTAAGTACCAATCTAAAGCCAACAGACACGAAAGCACCTACGCATATGATTTACAACCGCCCATCTTATATTACCATAAATTCAACGATAGCTGAAGTTTTAGAATGAAGGATGTATTTTATTACCAACTTGTTGAGTGCCATTACGCAATTCAAATATGTATTCATGCAAATTCGATTGGGAGTGCATCGTGATTGGCAAATACGGGACGTTTTTAGCTTATAAAGGGATGATGACATATTTATATTAGCCGTCTTTTTTGTAACATAGATCTTATTGTAAGCCTCAAAATATTAGAATACCTGATTGATTAACTATCTCTACCCTTTATTCGACATAACTTTATCCAACCTAACTATCCTGCGGTAAACGCGTCCTTACGCTAGCCTAACTTTTGGCGTTAAATGAAATGAAAGAACGTAATACTCCCAAGTCAATGAATCGATTTGCCGATACGCCTTCACCTGTATGGCGCCTATATCTCCCTGTCTTGCTCTATCACATAGCACAGTTCTGCATGCCATGAAATAATGAAATAGAGCGAGACCGGGAGATGAATGACTATTATAACATAATGAATATTATATTATATTGCATATAATATAATGTAGTATGTGATATTTATGTAATATTAAATTATAATAAGAATGTATATCATATTACATTTATTGGAATTATCCGTATAACATACTAGTACTTTTTCCTCTTACTTTTCTTTTGTGTTGTTCTGATACCCCGCACCAGCTATGCTTATTTTCTGGGGTCCTGTTGTTTTACCAAATTTATTTTGGTCAAATTTCATTTCCCAAACAAATTTTAGCAACTATTTTGTTTGCCAATGCAAACTTTGGCACAATTTTAATACGAATATTTTCATTACGTCATATTTTCATTCAGCAAAATATTATTACGAAAAATTACATTATGGCCTGTGGTCGTTTAGCAAATGGTTTAATAAGGCAAGAAAACATTAGACAATCAACATTTCGTCAAGTTAATGTTATGGCAAACTATAAATAGACAAACATCACAATTGTTTGGGTTATGACATTTTACCAAAATACGATTAATAAAACGGCACGGTCCCTTAAATAAAAAAATGCACGGTTAAGTAGGTCGGTAGGCAAAGGCGTTAAATTAGGTTAGGGCAGCGAAAAAAGGGGGGCTCGGGAGGCGAAGCCTCCTAGCAGTAAAAAAATAAACAATCGTAACAATGGTATTATTTGGTAGGTTAGGTTAGGGTTAGCTTGCGTCCCTTAGAGCGGAAATAGGCACCCCGCGAAGCGGGGTGACGTCGACACGCTGGCGGTTAGGTTAGAATTGCGACTTCTACACAAATTAATTTTCCCTACCCACATAACAAAAAAAGTTGTTATTTTATTGTGTATCTTATACACCATTGAAATAAAGATGCAAATGATTTGTCATTGAAGAGTTCCTCTGCTGATTAACCGACGGAATAGAAATGGTCAATTAAATATTGACGATTTGTTGACTTATTTTGTTTTGGTTAAAACATATTATGCCAACTAACATATTTGACTGAATGAAATTTGGTCAAAGTACCAGTTGGTAAACGAGATATTGCCTAAACATGAATATGCCAAACATATGGTTTGCGTAAGAATTATTTGTCGTGTTAATTTGGCAAACGATTATTTGCGCAGTTGAAAAACTTAACGTCGTCACTCCTTAGTTCAGTTATTAAGTTCTGAAATGTTCCCAAGGTAAATCTTTCCCTCAGAATTGGGTGCACCCAATATCTTCTATTAGTCTTTCGTTTCCTCCGCAATTAATAGTACATTACAACAATTTCGTCGTCGTCCATCATGTACAGAAGCCTCGGATGAACTGAATGGCACCAGCTGCGGTCGTTTCATTTGGCAAATGAAATTCTACGAAAAATGTTTTGGGAAGTGATAATTTGTCAATTTTTTTTTGGTAAAACTAAGGTAACCCTTGTGTTCTGTTTGGCCTAAAGGTTGACTGGTCTACCAGTTCTCTAGAAATGGCCATTCTCTAGAATGCCTTATGGCATCAAGTTCGCCTTTTGTACTTGTACCTTGTTACCGTGCAATAAAGTTGAAATAAATAAATAATGACCTTAGTTTTCACGCTCTATCTAATAGCTTGCAGAACTGCCACGCAGGACCGTGTTCATTAGGCTTCCATGGGCTTCGCATGAGACTCAATGCATACGTTACGGTACAAGTTGGAAACCGACGCGATGCGTAGTAACAAAGCGTAGGTAGAGGTCTATCTTCGTGACGGGTGACCGGCGGGGTTGGCCCCGCTCGGCTGTTATTCGCTACGCGCTAATGCGGCTCACCCCGCCGCTCACCCGTCACTAGACGTAGGTAGAGACCTACGCTTAGTTACAACGCATTGCTGTGTCAAGATATGTTTGTGGGTGAGCGTTGATGTGAGCTTAAAACAAGTTACAGAATAGGGGGGCAGCAGACGACGTGTCGCGGCGCAACGACTTGTTTCTATGTATTCCTGAGACGGCGGAAGTATTTCATAGAAATACATAGAAAACAGTCGTCGACACGTCGTCTGCTGCCGCTGTCTGCGGTCGGGTTTCAACTTGTACCTTCAGAAAGAAAGAAAGATATTTTTAATACAGTTGCTCAAAAAGTGGTACTTTTTGTGGCTGCGTAGCGTACGAGAAGCTCAATTTCTCGAACTAGTGTTTTTTACTTTTTAGTTCCAAACTATACTTTCGAAACGCAGTAATTTTATATTAGATTTTTTACCCGATGGCGCTGATTCCAATAGTATGTTGTCACTGTCAGTGTCATTTGTAAAGTATGGGTTCGTTCAAAAATAACTTCGAAGCAAGCATATTTTATCGCAATGATGTATTAATTTATTATTTTTCGCAATTGTATTAAAAAACGTCGTTCACAACACGTGTGAAATGTCTTTTACCACTCGTACCGAGTCTTGCCACTCGCTTTCAGCTCGTGGCAAGATACCTCGGTGGTACTAGTGGTAAAAAGACATTCTTTTCACACTAGTTGTAAAATGTACTATTATGTTACATGTGTTTCTTACAATAGGATGCCACTCAGCATATATATGCCACCAGCAATACATGCTAAAGGCGTTGGTTTTCGGGGCACCCAGAGAGAGATACAGATAGAGATCTTATTATACCGGGTGGAAAGGCACGACGATCCCTTCCGCAAAAGGGGGATTGTTTAGACTGAGTACAGTATTTCCTCTAAAGAAACTAGGCTCATATTCATAACCGTTTTGAAGTTATAGGCAGTTAACTTTTAATGCAAAATACTGCAAGTGACCACCCTCATTAGGGTCAGTAACATTTTAACAATTACACAAGAGTCAGTGACCTTTATCAATACGTATAAACGATAATTAGTACGTATAGTAATAGTAGGGTTGTCACAGAAGAACATTAATTAATTTTATTATTTTTAATAATTGATCGTTAAAAAAAATCTAAACATTACGAATCGATTTTCCATCACTTAAACTAACCCCCCTTTGCGGGAAGGATCGTCGTGCCTTTCCACCCGGTATAACTTATAATTATAACTTAAAAGTAACAGAACTTAATATATGAGAAAGAGAGGTCAATGGTCAATCAAGTGTTTACAAATCAGGGGCCGTAGACAACGTTACAATCGACAAGCGCTAACGCCAATAGAAAACTAATAAAATGTATGGGAATGACAGATGTCAACGAAAAGTGTTTCGTCGGCATCTGTCATTCCGATACATATTCAGATACATTTTATTATTTTCTATTGGCGTTAGCGCTTGTCGATTGTAACCTTGTCTACGGCCCCAGGACTAAGGTAAGTATGATGGAATGCAGGTGTAGGAATTGTCATGTGATCAGGTTTTCAAAAATCTTCAGGTTCTCTGATACGGTTTTTGGATGATGGCGCCCGAAAGTAGGTCTTAGCGCTTAGTGTCGCATTCGAGCGCTGTAAATGGTTTTCTAATCACACCGTGTTTTTTGCACTGGCGCCAGCGGAGACTTTAAGGGCGCGTTTACACAGGACAGTCGGGATACTTACTCCCAACGATCAGCTCGAAATTATCCTTTAATTTTATAGCGAGCTGTAAATATGTGATTTATATTTAGCCACTAAAATGGGTGGCTTAGCTTTACGACGGTGCAGTAAAGTGTGGCTTGAAGCTTACTGATACTTGGCGCATAAAGTTTACGAAACGTTACGATCGGGCGTTATAGCGTTTCGAGAGCTTTTAAGGCGATTTGGTCTAGAGTGCAAACATAGTTAATTAGGTGTGCAATAATTAGTATCGTATTATTCTGAGTAATTTATATTATATAGAGAGAAATTGTTACTATACACATTGTTAAAGAAGTACTTAAGTAATTTTAGTAAAGAAGTTAGACTTTTACCTTGTCGATGGCGTAACGTTTTGTAGGTTAGGACCTATATACGTACTACGTTAGGTAGTTTTTTTGTATGGGCTATTGACGGTGGAGTTGTTCTAACGCCCGTTCGATAAGTAACGCAATTACCCCTCTGGTTAGCTCTATTACTCGCACCAGCACCACTGCTGATCACGCGCATTAAGTTCCAAACTTTGTGGCGTTTCGTTTCCACGTTCAATGTTCCTTCATCATCATATCAGCCGAAAGACGACTACTGCTGGACATAGGCCTCCCCCAAAGAGTGCCATAATGATCGATCCTACGCCACCCGCATCCAGCGGACTCCCGCGACCATTACCAGGTCAACAGTCAACCTTATACCTTGCACCTTGTATCCACCAGCCTTCTTCATACTACTTCATATAAAGTCAAACATTGAATTATTTTGCACCGTGTCGGGTCGTACGTAAACAAGCGTGCGACCCGTCTGGTGGTAAGCTGTAACAGTAGCCTATGGAAGAATGCAACTCGAGCTGGGGCTACGCCTCGCGTGCGCGTTGCCGACCCTTTAAAAACCCGTATACTCATATTACTCATTTATGACGCCTAGTTGGTACCTACCCTACTTACAAAGGTGGAATGTAAGTAGGGTAGGTACCAAATGGTTTCGCATACATTTAATTTAATTTGTGTGATGAGCTCGAATATTTGTTCCTGAGCCATGGATGTTTTCTATGTATTTTAGTATTTATTGATATATATAAGTATGTATATCGTCAATCGTCGACTAGTACCCATAATACAAGCTTTGCTTAGTTTGGGACTGGGTCGATATGCGTTAGATTCTCCCCCAAATATTTATTTATCCATGAATACTGGCCAAGTCAGTGTATGCCAAACGTGTTGAGAAAAACGTTTATCCCACACGCCCGATATGGAGCGTGCTTAATCAGATAAGTACAGGAATGTAGAAAGGTGGAAGCCGAGTTGTGTTGTGTGCCTCATTTTCATTCTCGACGCCCACGCGACTGCGTATCGGCTACTGGATGGACGGACGTTTCCTCATTTTTATTAGGATGTGAAAGAACCTGTTTAAATGCAAGACAATGGAATGTGATGTGCAGATATTGGTTTTCTCTGATAAAGTCTGTGTGGTATTGGCGTAAGGTTTTTTACGTAACCTGTGGAAAAGGTTTACGCTATACCTATAAGTAAGTAATGTCATTCTTGCAATGTTTATGGAAGTCTAGTGCAATGTGCATATTTGAATCATGTAAATCAATTCTGCGGTCAAAATGCAGAGTGTGGACTAAAGAGAATATCCATATCCACACTCCATACTAATGTCTGTCTGTCTGCTACCTCATCACGCTTAAACCGCTGAACCGATTTAGGTGAAATTTGGTATAGACATAGTTTGAGTCCCGGGGAAGGACATAGGATAGTTTTTATCCACGAAATCATCCCCTAAGGGGGTGAAATAGAGGGGGGGGGGGGTTGAAATGGGGGGTCAAACCTTGAATGACACACTTTGATGGTGCCCCGGGAATAATAAAAAAAAATCGTTTATTACTCAGAGAAAAGTTACATAATGTAATGAATGTCACCATTTTTTAGGTAAACCAATTTGGTAGCGACACGAAGAGACGTTCAAAACAGGAACTTATGAATGTAATTTCATGAAGACAATGATATCTTCTCGTATGTTTCAGTAATAATACTTTCCATTATTCCAGCGTAATTTAGTTCCAACAAGACATATTTATCTATGTCAAACTCCCGCAGGAAATCACATTTCTAAGGAGTAATAAAAATATTTGTCACAATAAAATCCCGGGATAATAAACCCCGTATATTTCCCGTCGTCGGAAATTAATTCGTATATCGGAAATTGCGGGCACATCCAGCCGCCATTTTGTTTCATTCTTGCCATATACAGCTAATATTTCTTGCCGAATATATAGATACAATAGAAAGAAGATAAATGGTAGCTTGAATACTGCCTTAAGTTAGCTTCACACGCTTCTATTGCTGTTTACAATTCCGCCGTTTATGTCAAGTTTGACTTTGGTAAAAAGTAAAATCTTGACCGATCGTTAGGGACATTACTTACCGCTTTACAGTTTACACAGAGCAATGGTCCCCACCATTTTATCTAAAAAACTGGGCAACTGCGAGTCGGACTCGCGCACGAAGGGTTCCGTACCATTATCTATTAAGGCAAAAAAAACACGTTTGTTGTATGGTAGCCCCCTTAAATATTTATTTTATTCTGTTGTTATGGCAGCAACAGAAATACATCACCTGTGAAAATTTCAAGTGTCGAACTATTACGGTTCATGTCGCGAAGCCACTTCTGGTCGATCTCATGGCCGCGAATGAGTACCTATAGCACTCTAGCTCAGTTATCTGTATTAGCATGTATGCAACTATGAACCTACACTTACAGCTTGAGGAATCCTTTATATATCTGACAGATGAGCTGCCGCCTTGTGCGTACCAGTTCCATTCCATATGAGCGGTGGGGATCTTCGTCCCCGAGAATGTCCTCCTCCTCCCCTTACAGACACCTTTTCACACGCTATTGTTCCCGTTATAATAACTCGGGTGCACCCTTGACTGATAACGATACGGCCTGAGGCTGAAACTACCGAACCTGAGACCCTGTTGTTACACTGGTTACTAATCCTCTCATACTAAAGAACTCCACGACTAAGAACTGTGTTATCGCCTGTACCTGACATGTAGGAAACCTTATTCATATACATGATATACCGTCACACCTCCCAGATAGAATAAGACCTGTGGACGCACATAAATACATCACATCATAAACAGTCATCGTGCGAGCTGTGTAAGCACATTAACAGTAAATGTACCAAGTCGGTACAATATCATAGGATGCACTGAAAGTGATTATGGAAAGAGCTCACCCTGGTTTTCCTCCAAATCTAACACTACAAATCTGCACTTAACTATTCGTACGCAATATAGCCGTTAGGAACTCTGACTCTCCGCCTACCCGTCGATATTGTTATAAAATGATTACTGGTCGGTGTTGCTACATAAAATAATCGGCTGTTTGAGACATGATTATTAACATCAACGTAAATACTATCGTGAATCATGACCATTCACGACAGTTCATGAGATACAGCCTGGTGACAGACGGACGGACAGCGGAGTCTTATTAATATATAGGGTCCCGTTTTACCGTTTGGGTACGGAACCCTACAAACTACCAACTCGATGGTTGTAACTGTGGCTCAAATAAAAGGGGACGTTATGAATCCAAACTGAATCATTGAGAACAAAACTCGATAAAAAGTTAAACAAATATCAAATTAGACTTGAGTGTTTCACCAGAAAACGTGCTATCTCGTTAACTATACAAAAAACCACAAATTTGTCCCAACCATTTTATGATTCAATCTTTCCTCCAAAAGTTTCGAGTAACTACAACGACGTATATCCTTTCCAAACCATATCTATTAATGCTGTTTTCCTCATTTTAATCTAAAATGACTCTAAATAAAAGAGATGCATGTCAGCGTGTCCGTAGTATAGCTATAGATACTTTTCGAATCGAACAGGGTATTGAAACACATAAAACATTGTAACACATTTGTTCTGACCTAATATCGTTGCATTATCAATCTCCTACGCAGGCAATAAAATAAATCTCCATAAACATCGGAGCAACTTTTTTAAACTGAATCTGTGTAATAAAACAAGATTATCTCGTAACTTCGATGATCATACGTTTGGGATGGCGTAAACTATCAAGGAAGACTCGTTTTGATTGGATGGGCTTAAATTTACAGGCTGGATGACTTGGGGGTTTTTAAAACTATGACGGTGGCTTTGGTTAGCAGACTAAATACGTAACCTACAGAGAAAATCCTTTTCAACTTTGCTTTCATTTGAAAGAATTGTATGTAGAATAGACACGAAAGTATAAAAAAAGTTAAAATACTACAATTTATAGTCAAAAATTCCTGTCAAAATCTGACAATTGAAACTTTCGCGCCTGAACGGATCTACAGTTCCAGTGACGTCATTCATGTGTGTCACTCGCCATGTTTGTTTTACGTGGTTCGTCTCTAGGTGTCATAGAGTTGCCTAAGTTTTGACTTTGGACAGGAGTGACGTCACCAGACGCTGATTGTTGAATTTAATTGTAATTCGTATAAAATAAAGTAAAAACATTTCAGTAGCTCTTATTTTATGTTTTTTAAACATTTTGGTCAGAAAATACTATCATATAATCGTATAGCTGCATTCCCTAATTTGATGCTTCAAATTTTGGAAAAAAAAGGTTTTGAGGATATAAGAGCTCTTAGGAGTCCTCGGCACGGTCGACTCTCCATACAAACGTAGATTGGTTCTCATTTCATGCCGATCGTCCTGGCAACCTATAACACCAATTTATTTGAGTTTGACTTTAGGTACCTACTAAAGCTAAACTTACTGCAGATCATATAGATACAGAATGAATTGGCTAACACCAGAGGTATATTGCACGCGACAATATCCTTGGCCAGTAGATCTTTATTGCGGCCTGCACAAATAAACACAGATCGCAGATAAAAGCATTGTCTCCTGCCTGCGCTGAGATACGGCGGGTGCAGGTGCGGACCCGGCTGGCGAGGAAATACTTCTGACCACAGATATAGAAATTAAGGAGATCGGACATGCCGCGCGATTTGTATTGAATATGCCTGTCGCAAGTTCTTGAATTCGTGGTTTTATTTGAAATAACAGTATTCTATTGTATTTACCTGTGAAAAGTGATCCCATTGGTGTAGAAATTAATCAAATCTCTGCGATGTTTACAAGTAGGTAATTATTACACAACTCGGCATTTTGGCAAAAAACGCAACTTTCTCGGTGAACAACGGACGGTGAATGTATGGCGGAGTATGCCCAATGAGCTGACATGTGCGACACAGCCGCCGGCGGCTTGTCCGCTCTACAGTATTTTATGCTCTGAGCTTCGAACATTCGAATTCTGTCTCGTGTTATGGGGCCTATTGCAGAAAAAAAGACCGGGTTGCACTCCGGGAGTGCCGGCAGAAGTGAAAACTCAGACACACCTTAAAAGCTCAATATCACCAGTTATGTCTTACATGAGGAGGTGCTTGAGAGAGTGAAAGAGAAAAGAACGTTGTTGAAGACCATTGAGAACAGGAGAGGCAGGATGTTGGGCCACTTGTTACGACACGATGATTTTATGAAAACCATAGTAGAAGGGAAGATAGAGGGAAAGAGGAAGAGAGGGAGACCAAGAAGATCTTTTATGGACCAAATAAAAGAAAAAGTAAACGGCGCGTCGTATCAAGAGGTCAAAACAATAGCTGAGAACAGAGAGGAATGGAAATTGCTCCACCGACAAGATTTTGAATCTTAAATATAATGATGATGATGTCTTACATGCAATGCAAGCCATACTGTATGTATTTTAACGACAGAATTAATGTTAATGTTTGCACACGAAATAGTTCAAAGGATGTTTTGACCTAGCGCACTACCATTAAGGTTCAGTTTCGAGCAACGACTGTCTTGACGTGCAATTGTTCCCCATCCCAAAAAGCACAGCGCTGCTAAAGAAGTTTTCACTTCAATGATTGGAAACGCTTTGGAATTTATTGCGTGATCCAAACAATCCAAAATCCTGAACCCGCTATGTATTTAGAACTTAGAACATAAGTAGGAATAGTAAAATCTACAACCAATCTCGAGCAACGCATAGCTTTACATTTCAGCGAGGAAATGCCGCCGGCATCCTCGGTACAATGCCTCGAGAACATTTTTTTACATTTAACATAGTTTTAATTTACTTTAGTTAATGTTAATGTAATTATCATCTAAATATATATTTGAAAATAAATTATTACGTAGGTACGTACTAAGTCAACGTAGCTTTTTGCTTCCGTGAAACATTGCGTGATCGTGAGTTAGTTAAATTAATATGCACTTATGAGGGTCACCGCATCCTTCCAGGGTCTGTTAGTTAGTTAAATAGGTAGTAGTTATCTTACGTTGTACCTACCCTGTAACAGGAGAAATGAAATAAACCATTTTTTTTTGTAAAGAAGTATTCTATTTATTATCATGGTCACCTACCCCACCTTGAATATAAAAGTCGTTATAACAAAACTTGTAGCCAAATTGTTTGTTTTTACCACTACCTGTTAGTGGGCGGTGACTATCTTGACATATGTCAATTTGTATACCACCTCTCCACTGCTCCACTGACAATGACGGTCAACTTTACCTATACCGCTGGAATCACTCAATGACAGTCAAAAATCGCATTTAATCCGCTGCTAACAAGGGTCAAGTGATTTATTCTTTAACAGCAAAGCTTATCCGTGAGTGGCACAAAGGACAAATCGAACGCTTACTTTTAAAACCTCGTATCTTTGTTTCACGCTGCAATTGAGTTTGAATTTTATGCAACACCTTCAAAGCTCATTTTGTTACGATTATTTTATCCTAAAACGGTTTCAATCAAAGGAGTGACAGTTATTGGGTAAATAAAAGAGTGAAATATGGCTTCCGTGGGCTGAACAGAATTAAAAGCATTGTGTAAACAGAAATTAAGGATTTAATTACTACCGCCTTTACTATAATTTACTGGCGTTTTCTCATTGAGAATTAAATGATTTATTTGCTCTAATTTTATTAATCGTCTAAAAATTTGCTCCCTCATCACAATCATTTTATAGATTACTTGCCTACCTTCATAATTAAAATCTCAATATTTTTTGTAAAGTTCCTTAGTTTAAAATGAGATAAATGCTTGGATCACTTAAGTTGTTGTTGTTAATAATTAGTTAAATTTATAAAAGCAACACACACAAATGCAGGTGATCGTAACTTTTGTAAAATTTTTGGTGCAGCGTAGTGTTGTTAACGGAATTGGTATAAAGAATTTCAATCCTAATGCTTAATTATAAATAGCGTATAAAATAGCGCATACAAAAGTTACAATCACTGCTCATATGTCAAAAACGATTTATACATTGAAAACGGCGGATCGCTAGAGAGCATTTTTTCACGTAATCCACGTCAAAACAACAAAAACACGTAACTCTTAAACTATAAATACATCCCACTAATTTTAACAGGAAAAAAACGTCCCCAGATAACCGTCGTATACCCGTGTTTATACGTCATTCAGATATCAACTTAAATGCCGCAACCTCTTATCTAATCAAAAAACTTTACACCAAATTAAACCTAGTATCCTGCTGGTAAAGCTCATAATAACAACGAGTGTGAGAGTATGTTACGGGTTTGAAAGAGTTGTCAGAGATAGGGCAGTTGGCAACTAGTCAAGTCTGGCTGCGATTGTGGCGGGACGCGAAAAACGGTTAAGGCAATCGAAATTTAAAATTGGAACGGTGGCTAACGATGTGATGTTTTTAAACGTTTGCTTTTTATTTTTGGTTTCCCATTTATGATAGTCTAATAGAGATATACAGTGTGTAAGTCTAATACGGGCAGTATAGGTCTAGTATAGGACAAAGTAAAGGTAATTAGATAACATTTAATTAAAGTTGCAACAATAATTTAGTCCATACAAAATAATTAAGCCCGCAATGTAATGCAAACACACTCACGTTAAACCCTCGTTGACAGTTGCTAATGAGCATTTGACATTTCGGTACCGCATACCGCAACCATGTTTACAGTACATTGCTGTTGAGAAATTTAAAAAATAATAATTATGGGGTCGTAATGACCTGCAACTTAAAAAAACCTTTTACTTCATTATTACACTAATGAATACTATGTCCTGATGATATGATCTGATGATATGTCATGGCTTACACACTGTATACAAGGAAAAATCAACGTTAAGTGGGATTTAATGGAAAAAGCTTAGCTGCGTCCGTTGGTAAATTTAAATCCACTTGTTTTAGCTACGTAATATGTCTATATTAGTAACATTAGAATTTTAGTCCAGCAATTTACTTATGAAGTCGGTTAAAAAGGAAGCTCCCCAAAAAGGTTTCCGTCGTGATTTCTACGTGGAATTAGTAAAAAAGTCAGCTGGAAACAGAATTAGGACACGTTTTGTCAGTCATTGTTAATTTATAAAAAAAATAACAAAAGTGTAATTTTACTAATATTATAAATGCGAAAGTTTGGATGTTTACATGTTTGTTACTCAATCAAGCTTAAACGGTGGAACCAATTTGGATGACATTTTGCACGAAGATAGTTTATAGGTTGGATGAAAAAACACAGTTTTTATCCCAGCACACGAAGTTGCGGGCGAAAGCTAGTTAAAAATAAGCTACAGGTATTTAACGAAAGTTCTAATACAAAGTGCTTCAGTAATTAAATCTTTAACTGCCCGTTTTGGATAAACGTACAATTTATATATTTACATTACCTCCTACAGACTCTAGATAAATGGTGTGTCAACAGATTTGTTAACCCGGGCTGACAGACAAATGACATCGTTATTGTGACAATATGGCCGCAGGTGGATCGTTTTTGTCAGTTTACCCATGTTGACAGTCAAGTGGTATGTTTGTCCTATCTTCATGATCTTTGGGCTATCTTTCTCATTTGACCGAATTCACTTTCCTTTTTTCTGTTCCGTAGTTTCCTTACCACAATTGGTTGTTTTAAACAGCTGGTCGCAGTAGCGCATGCTGGTTTAAATAAGGAAATTTACTCGAATGAGAATAATATGGTTATTATTCTCATTCGAGTAAATTTCTTGGCAGAAGCTATGATTTTGGTAGAATAATCTATATTATTGTACCTTATACTAATAATATGCATGTTTCTATTTTCGAATGTCCCACCACGTACATCTCTTAAACAGCAGATTTTGATGATAATATGAACAAAGTTTTTTAATAGGTAAAAAAGTAAATGTTCAAACGATAATTTTGTGTTTTAGTCTTTCATAACAAGTCTAATGATTTTCAGCATTAACTACTGAAAAAATATCAAAACTATTTCAGGAATTGGGAAAGATTAGAAAAAAGCAAATTATGGAGCTTTTGGTATTTTCAGCACTGAGAAAGCTGTATATTCCCCCAACCCACTTTGGCCTTTTGTAACCTGAAAGTCCATTTTATGACTAACTAATATGTTTGGTAATTAAACCACATATTTATACAAATATAATGCAGAGTTTATTCAGCACATAGGATTAAAAATACGACATTGACAAGAGTGACAATAACAGTTACATAATGACAATACGGAGTTGGCCAGGATTAAAACGAGGTTTGTATCAGCTACGAAATGAAAACTCCAACACGCCCTCTTAATCTTGGACGACTTCCAGCATATCATGAACAAATGACTGGTGCTTACAAGTAGGCAGTGCCTTCGTGAGCACATCAGCAGTCATCTGCTCTGTAGGCATATATGACAACTTGATGACTTCATTGTCAACAGCCTCACGAATATAGTGATACCGAATGTCTACGTGCTTAGACCGTTTATGGAAAACCGGATTAGTGGCAAGCTTCGCCGCAGACTGATTATCACTATACAAGGTTATAGTGTTACTCTGACCTGTCAATTCAGTAAGAACCGCACGGACGTATACCGCCTCTTTGGCCGCTTCAGACAAAGCTATATACTCCGCCTCGGTAGAAGAAAGTGCGATACAAGATTGTTTATAACAACCCCAGGAAATTACATTCCTACCTAGTTTATAGATATTTCCCGTGTATGATTTACGATCGGCTCCGTTAGCCCAATCAGCATCAGTAAAACCATAAAAACGAAACTTATCATGCTCAACATTTTTCCTGTACACTAGACCCAAGTTCATTGTGCTTTTCAAGTAACGCAACACACGTTTGGCCGCAGCGAAATGTTCCGCTGTGTAGCGGGTATTATACTGACTAAGAAAACTTACAGCAAATGAAATGTCAGGTCTAGATGTCACAGACAAGTACATTAAAGATCCTATCAATTCCTGATATGGTAATCTACTATCGTGGTTAGTGCTATCAGAAAACTTCAGACCTACGTCTAAGGGAGTCTTTGCGCCTTTGCAATCGCTCATACCGAAACGTTCAAGCAACTTTTCAATATATTTTCTCTGACTCAGCTTCAACTCACTACTAGTACGACCTACTTTAATGCCTAGCATATGTTTGACCTCACCTAAATCCTTAATAGTAAAGTGTGACTTCAATGACGTTTTCAGCTTTTTAGCAAGCTCGTCACAATCGTAGAAAACGAAAAAATCGTCTACATATAGTGCGATAATAATGGTTCGCTTACCCACTCGACGACTGAAGATGCAGCTCTCATGCTTGCTCTGCGTGAACTTCTCTCTAAGTAAAACTTGCTTTACCTTATCGTACCAGGCACGAGACGCTTGCTTTAAACCGTACACGGCTTTCTTGAGTCTGTAGACTTTATGCTCATCGCCTTGCCTTATGAATCCTTCTGGCTGTGACATATAAATCTCCTCGCTCAAGTTACCATTCAAAAAGGCAGGTTTGACGTCAAGGTGATCAATCTTCAGATCTAGCTCCACCGCAAGAGACAGCAACATTCTCAACGAACTATGCCGAACAACTGGAGAGTACGTATCCATGTAGTCAATTCCGAACTTTTGGGTAAACCCCTTCGCAACTAATCGCGCTCTATAACACGCTATTTTTCCATTCGCGTCGCGTTTAATTTTAAATATCCACCGATTCTTGACAATGTTTTTATCCGCCGGTCTGTCAACAAGCTCCCAAGCTTCATGCTTATTAAATGAGTTAATCTCGTCTTGCATAGCTTGCTGCCATAGCTTGCTATCGCTCGATTGCAAAGCCTCCTTGACAGTTGTCGGCTCATTCAACTCAATTTCGAGTGCAGACATTGTCTTCGGTATTCTCGGCCGTAAATTAAAAGCAGGTCCGTCAACATGTGGCTCCCGTGGTCTACTGCCTGTATCAGTAGATGAACTCGGTACGTGCTCGTTCGCCTCGAACCAAACTTCAGGTGCTATCGGCCTCTCCGCCTCAACCTGAATCTCTACATTCTGTGGGAACGGTAACTCCGCATTTTCCGCCTCAAGCTCAACCTCAGGCTCATCTTCCGCGTAACTCTCGTCATCGATGACTCCATCGTCGCTTGTCGGAAAGAATATCTCCACGGACCGCTTGCTCTTGACACCTGGAAAGATTGTTTCATTGAAAACAAAGTCACGACTACGAAAAACTTCATTTTTCGCCAAATCGTAAAGCCTATACCCATTACTCTCATATCCAAGAAATATACAATGCTTGCTTTTTGGTTCAAGCTTATTTCGCTTCACTTTATCAATGTGAGCATAAGCTTCGCAGCCAAACACACGCAAGTGTTTCAAGCTCACCTTTTTACCGGTCCAGGCCTCCTCAGGAGTTTTTCCCAAGAGCCTTTTCGAAGGTGACACATTTACTAAATGAGCTGCAGTGTTGGCAGCTTCTGCCCAAAATTTGTGGTCTACATTTGAAGTGTATAACAGGCACCTTACTTTTTCCAGGAGCGTCCTGTTCAGCCGCTCCGCGCAGGCGTTCTGTTGCGGACTGTACGGCACAGTTACCTGGTGGACAATTCCCTTACCCTTCAAAAAGCCTTCAAGGTCCCTATTTACATACTCTGTCCCGTTATCCGACCTCAAAACCTTGACTTTATCACCAGTTTGTGTTTCCACTAGCTTAATAAAGTTTTTAGTGTATTCACTCACCTCGCTCTTACGCATCAGGAAGTACAAGAACACCTTCCTTGAGTGATCATCCAAGAACGTCAGGATGTACCTCTTGCCTCCAAGCGAATTCACCGGCAACGGACCACACAAATCGGTATGGATCAAATCCAACCGTTTTGCAGCCACAGACTTCTCAGGATTGCTAGGAAAAGGAAAACGGGCTTGCTTTCCTTTCAAACAAACCTCACAAGCACCTCACGTCTTTACAAGGGTCCTCCTGAAAACTAATGTCATTAGCAAGTCCTTGCCTCAAAAGCTTCATATTATGGGCACTCAAGTGACCAAGTCTTTGATGCCAAGTTGCAGTGCTAATAGTTAGATTCGCCCTTAGACTGCAGGTCTGAAGTTTACGAGTATATGCACCTCCCACATCATTTGCCTTAATCAAAACATCGCTCAAATTTGAAATTGTACAACCCTTAGTATCAAAATTTACAGTACAGCCGTTCTTAATCAATTGGGAAACAGATATAAGATTCACAGACAGCTTAGGTATAAACAACACGTCAGTCAAAGTCACGTCATCCGACAACATAACGTTACCTATACCTGTACACTGCAGTTTCTCTCCACTAGCGCTGGTGACGAAACCACCACGCGATTTAAAGTCTGTCAGCAAATCGCGCCTGCCAGTCATGCAATTTGTTGCACCTGAGTCTATGTACCACGAAGATTCCGAGCCCGCACTAGTACTGAATGCTGTCAACACAAAGTTTCCTGAAGAACCCTTCTCGCTCCGACAGTCTTTCTTCAGATGTCCTTTCTGTCTGCATTTCCAGCACCACGGTTCTCTCTTTCGATCAGAACGATCCTTCGCTTTTGATTCTCCCTTGTGCTGCTGCGCTTTTCTCGTCCAGGAGTCACTCGTTATAGCGCCTTTTCTGGTAGAATATAAGCACTCAGTCGAATCTCCACGAGTAGTCCAACGTTGATCCTGTAGCAGTTTGGCTTTGACTAGATCAGATGTGATGGCAGCTCCCGAATGCTCTAGTGCCATGATCATGGGCTCGTACTCTGTCGGTAAACCTTTGAGCATCAGCGCACCCAGAAACTCGTCGTCAACAGGCTTGTTCATGTTCGCCAATTGCTGTGCTAATGACAAAATTTCATTGACGTAAGCTTCCATGTTCGCGAATTTTTCAAATTTGACAGCGCATAAGTTCTGGAGAGTTCTCACTCTTGAACCGAGTCCCTTATCATCATAAGCACGTTCCAGTGCATTCCAGGCTTCTTTTGCCGTCTCCGCCGACATTAAATGAGAAAAACATGACTTTTCGACGCCCAAGCAAACTTTGGATTTAGCTATTTCATCACGTCGTTTTCTCACCTCCGACGTTGTTTTATCATCCGCACCATAACCGCTGATACAGATCCACAAATTGTCGTGAATCAATGCATTTTTCATAACAAATTTCCATTCGACGTAATTTTCACGTCCACGCAATTTTTCATGTGAAAAATTTTGATTCTTAGTTTCCGACATATTTATAACAACGTTATACTATTTCTGCGGAACCATAACCTAATATGTTTGGTAATTAAACCACATATTTATACAAATATAATGCAGAGTTTATTCAGCACATAGGATTAAAAATACGACATTGACAAGAGTGACAATAACAGTTACATAATGACAATACGGAGTTGGCCAGGATTAAAACGAGGTTTGTATCAGCTACGAAATGAAAACTCCAACACTAACTGTTGAGTTTGTTTCGGCGTTTCTTCTTAACAGTGGTCTTTGGTGGAATTTTGACTTGTAAACGTGCCATTACGGCCTACTATAATATCAAATCAATCCAATATTTATTTCATTAGGTACAAGCTAAGTTATTGGTACAAAAAAAAGATTATCGTAGGTATAGTCACATAGCAATGTTGGGGTGTTATAAGTTTTTTCTACTCCTGTACTTTTATCTGTCATTTACATAGTCCCGAACACTAATATAAAGACATACAAAATAAGTCTGCAGAAAAGTCTATACTCTATTCCCCATAACAGTACGGCACAACCGTGCTGTTTTGTCGCCAAAACGATACGCTTAGCAGCCATACGCTTCTAAACCTGGGTAGTACTACATTGTGCCACGGCCTACTAGACACGATCGAGTAGGCCGCGACGCGACTAATCTAGAGGGCCATGCCGAAACATAAAATACATTAGGTACTACCAATTTAACAAACCACTGAATGTATTTACTTCAAATAAATTATTGTACTAACGGCATTGCTGCCAACCTAAGAAAAACCTTGGTCTTAATATGACAGTACTGGCAAGTTGAATTAAGAACAAAACAGACCATAAACAAGAGGTGTCAATGTGTCATGTTTCCAATTTCCCACCAAAGTTCCAGTTCAAAATTAAAAGACGAAATATGTCAAATATGATAACTTTTCGTTATTAATAACTTCTTAAGATTTTATTCGTGTTTGTGAAGTGAAGAAAAATGTGTAGTACGTTCCTTTTAAAATGGACGAAGAATAAAATAACTGCACCGCTGATGAAATTGCGTGAGTAGTAATAGAACTAACGGGAAACATACTGCCTGAAAAGTCAAATTATGCTATTTATTTAAAATAGTCGTAGAAAAAATATTGTATGCAACGGTGTATAACTTGGTCTTAAAACGCTCGTGGCGTCTTTAATTGCGATGCTCGCCAAGGCTCGCATCGCAACTCACGACACTCGCGTTTTAAGACCCTACTTATACAACAGTTGCATAAAATACTATAACGTGTCTGTCTGTGTATCTCTCTGTGGTATCGTAGTTCCCAAACGCATGGACCGATTTTCGTTTAGTTTCTTTTGTGTTATAAATAATTTTATCCCGAGTGCTCTTAGCCATGTTTCATGAAAATCTGTTCAGCCGTTTTTGAGATATTGGACTTTGAAATGAAAATGTCTGTCAACAGGGGTTCTCAACTTTTTTAAATTGTAGTTATTGTTATAAGAGATTTAAAAGCTTTCAAACATAGCAAAACTTACAATTTTTTCGGCTTTCAAATTGGTTTTCCTTGAAGTCGCATGACGATTAACGGACGATTTTTCTAATTTTGTATGGAATGATACATTTCGCTATAGCATATATTATGTATCAGATTACCTATCCCTGCTGTGTTGCGAACGAGTACGTTAACGATGAATTCAGCTTCCATCGGCGTAATGGCGTTAATTACAGATGCATCACAATGCATTAATTACGAGAATATGATTAATACGAGATTAATTAATACATTGTTACAAACGTTCAATATTCAATAAAATTTTATTTTGTATGTGGGTAGGTACGTTTATCTCTTAAGTACAGGTAAAATATGTATCAGTTTAAAGTGTCTCTGTTTGGACCTGTGGTTGACTGGAAGAGAATGCCATTTGGCATTAAGTCCACCATTTGCACATTATTTTGTTTTGTGCAATAAAGTTCAATAAAAAAATACACGAAAGATCTAGTTAGGGTTTTAGGGATCTGGTTCCCACAGGGATCTCATTACAGTTTGTGGTATGGATACTAAACGACCATATAGAAATTTGTCCTTAATCATAATCATAAATCATAAACTTTATTTGCATTAAACATTACCAGGTACAAGGTGTCGATACAGTCATAGGTAGGTTTACATGTTTAACCATAATTGGTATGCAAGAATTATTGTTACAGTAACTAATATTCAATTCACAAAAAAAATCGTTAATTATAACTACGACTTACTGAGATCATTATATTTAGATTCATATATAAGTACGAGTATATAACATTCAATGCTCAGGAACAAATGCTGCTCGTCACACTAAATTTTGCTTTAACAGGGATCCGAACCCTAGACAACTAATTTTGCTGGTATAAATAAATATTAAGGGACAATCTTACCCAAATTGACCTAGTCCCATTGTAAGCTCAAAAGGCTTGTGTTATGGGTAGTACACGACGATATATTTAAAAGAGAGAAAGCCTTAAATTTATAGAAAACATCCAAGCCTCAGAAACTTATTCATGCATATCACACAAATACTTATCCTTATCGGGATTCGAACCCAGGACCTTCAGCTTCGTAGGCAGCGTCACTAACCACTAGGCTAACCGGTCCTAACTTATTTAATCAAATCAATGTTAACAATGTTTAATCTGTTGCTAACGATAAAACAATTTATTTTCACGGTTGTCAAACTCCCTATTTAGTTATTTTTTATCAACCCTAGAACCTACAAATGTATCTAACACATCTACTATGTCACCAACATATTTAACTAAGTATAATACTTATTAAATCATTGATGACATTCATAAACGATCATCTCGATATGTTTCATAACAACGTTTATTTTCACAAAAAATGTCTTTCAACACAAAATATGACTACCGTATTGAACCCGCGACCCCAAACGCCTTTGATACTAAAACTAACCCACTAAGCTCTAATAATACCGTTTATTATTCTTTACTAATGGTAACATCAGAGTAACATATTATCGTAATGTCAAAACGACAGCAGCTGTAACAGATAAAATAGTGAACGACAAATTGTACGCGACATGACATGGAATTAGTTGTACTACTCTACTACTGGAAAGGGTACTATAGATCGATCGATTTTTGTTTTTAATGGCTCTTGTCCAGTGGGACAATTATGCCAGCGTCAAGGTTGGAAGCTACACGAATGTCTTGAAAAAACTGTCCAAAAGGCCTGTACATTTGATAGGTTGAAAAATCTTAAACAAAAGACAACATAATTTTAGGCAAACTACAACATACACATGGTTTGTTTTTTTTCTAAATTTCGTCACTTAAGCATATTAAGCTTGTAAATGTCTATTTTTTACATAACTACAACGGGCTTCTGTGATATGTAGAAGTCGCTGGTCTATTTTATAAAAAAAACGAAAACTGAATCTACAAAAAATACCAAGTTTGTAATTATTGAACCGGTTCCTAAAATATCACGAGAATCGGTTGAGAAATGCGACCTGTAGAGAACAGCCGGACATCCGGACATACGAAAGAATTTTCGCCCAAATTGAAACGGAGAATTTCGTTGGCTTCGCGCCGCCTCGTTCAATAAAGAGGCGATGCTTGTGAATTCGTGATTTAGTCAGTGTGCATGTTACCATAATCTCTCAAACTACCGGTGGAAATAGAATGGATTCTCGGTGGACATAGGCTATTAAACCCACGGCTATACCTATGTTCTTTTTTCTTTGTGATTCGCGAGTGGAGCCGCGCTGGCAGCTAGTTTGTGACAGAGAGCGCTTTCTAGTCTTTAGTTAAACTAATTCCGTGGCGCGGGCGTTTTCGAACTTCGAATATAGGGTGCGTTGCTACAACATACATTGAATATGTATGGTTGAGATTATTAAAACTTCCGACTTTTTATAAAAATGTCACGGGCAATGGAATCTTTTGACGGTAAAGCTACGATAGCCTAGTGGTTCAGGCATGCGGCTGACAAGCGGCGGTCATGGGCTCGAATCCCGGCTCGTACCAATGACTTTTTCCGAACTTAATCATCATCATATCATCGTCATATCAGCCGAAAGACGTCCACTGCTGGATATAGGTCTCCCCCAAAGAGTGCCAAAGTGACCGGTCCTGCGCCACCCGCATCCAGTGGACTCCCGCAACCTTTACCAGGTCATCGGTCCACCTTGTGGGGGGCCTACCTACGCCGCACCTTCCGGTACGCGGTCGCCACTCGAGAACCTTTCTGCCCCAACGGCCATCGATTCTACGTGCTATGTGCCCTGCCCACTGCCACTTAAGTTTAGCGATTCGGAGGGCTATATCGGTTACCTTGGTTCTGCTGCGGATAGCCTCATTTCTGATGCGATCACGCACTACGCAGAGAAACTCCCAACATGGCCCACTCCATTGCCCTTTGGGTGACTTTGAGCTTTCTTATCAGGCCCATAGTAAGCGACCAAGTTTCAGTGCCATGTGTCATCACTGGCAACACACACTGGTCAAAGACTCTCGTCTTGAGACACTACGGAATATTGGACGAAAAGATGTGCCGTAGCTTCCCGAACGCACCCCAGCCGAGTCGGATTCGACGATTGACCTCTTTCTCGAAGTTGGACCTACCTAACTGGATAGTCTGTCCTAGATAAACATAATCGTCTACAACTTCGAGCGTAAAGTGTCCGATTGTAATGGGAGTTGGTACGACATGGGCATTTGACATGATCTTCGTCTTATCCATGTTCATTCTTAGACCAACTCGCTCGGAAG